>CM039677.1:118335319-123574701 GCA_022496015.1 Hordeum marinum
AATTAAGATACAACTTGCTGAAATTAAGATACAACTTGCTGAAATTGAGTTACTGCAATCTAAATCTACTGGGTGCAACATGGATATTTTCCTTTTCCATCTCCAGCTTCTTCTGCTGGCTGGGCTACACGAGCCCTTTCTTTCTTTCTCTGCCTCTCAGCTTCACGGGCCTCCTCTCGTTGCCGGTAGACCTCCGCCAGTCGAAGTTGGTCTTCTTGGTTTTTCTTCTTCATCTCAGCAAGAAAAGCCCTCTACTCCACACAGTGCTCTTGCCAAGCTCTCTCCTTCTCTGCTTTCTCCTCTGCTACCGCCTTCTCGCGGCGCTCCTCCATGTCCAAACTTGCCCATGCTCGACGACTTCTTTCACGAATCTCAGTCACCGCCCAGTCCGGCATTTTCGTGTCTATCCAACGATAGTACTGGCATAGGGGCGGAGGAGACTACAAAAGAAACAGAAATATAACAAATCAATTCAACACAGTATGAACAACATGTTTATTCTGTATGATTGAAACTTACTGGAGGCGTGATGTATGGCGAAAGACCAACGGGTGGATCTTCCTCATAATTAGCGCACATGAAAAACTTCATTCCCAACCAATCTGAAAAATCCGTCACCTCCTTCACTTTGCAGAGATCACCGCACCAACAACGAACTACTTCAACCCCCTGAGGCAGCTTTGCAGTCTTCCATTTGCTAGGCCTAATGCTTTGATCCGAAGAAGGCAAACTCATAATGACTACCGCACTGTGTTTTTCGAGTATTCGTGGCTGATGGAGGAAGGCACATACAATGCCTCCTTTTATAGGCAGATGACAACCGCAATGGCGGGAAATCGGGCGAGACAGAATGGCGGGACAGAGAATGGCGGGAGAGAATGGTGGGAGAACATGGCGGGTAGAATGGCGGGAGAAATTGGTGGGAAGGAAAGTACTGCCAAAGATTGGTGGGACTAATGTGGCGCCACAGTATGATGGCAAATAAAAACGGCAATAGTATGGCTTGCTGAAATTAAGATACATCTTGCTGAAATTAAGATACATCCTACTGAAATTAAGATACCACCTACTGAAATTAAGATACAACTTGCTTGAGTTACAAGAATATAAATCTACTGAGTCCAACGTGGATATTTTCCTTCTCCATCTCCAGCTTCTTCTGTTGCTTGGGCTGCACGAGACCTTTCTTTCTTTCTCACTATGGCAGATAGCTGAAAACAATAGCTAACTCCCGTTCACGCTGTTTGAATGTTATGAGCACCAAATTGTTGACTTCCATAGACGATGCCAACAGAAAATTTCTGAAACCTTCCTTCTTCAAAACCATTCTATCACCCAAGCAAATGAAGTAGGAACAAGGAATGCTCACAAATATATCATCATCTTCAGAATCCAAAGTAATTTTGAGAAGTAAAGAACCGGTCCTAGGAATAGCCACAAATTCCAGCAAACTCCTCACAACCATGGTAGGAATAACCTGATAGAAACAAGCAAGTTATGATCCATCTTATGAACCAGCAAATAACAAACAAATAATAAAAAACAGAAACCAAAGCTTACCATATGTTGGGAAATAACGTTCATGCGATCCATCCTATGAACAAAAGGAGTACACAATATGTAGTTGTCATCGAAGAGCTGCCGCGACATGACATACATTTGATGATAATTTAGAGTGACACCATGACTATAAAAAATACTGTCAACAAGTTCCCTCTGAGTTTCACTCAGATCCTCAAGAGCTACAAAAAAATGATTTCAATGACTGAGATGAACCGCAAAAAGTATAAGCTGAATCAAATCTGAAAATCAGTCAAACATAAATCTCACCAACATGGGGTAAACGAAACAACATAACACCATCCCGGTGGAATTCGACACTAATATAAGTTCCATAGTGCTCAAGCATAACAGTCTTCATGTCACTGTGGCGGAGACCATAATCATTTACGAGTTCCTCCCACGAAGGACCATGGAATTTACTGCTCATCCTACCATGTGTAAATATAACATGGTATAAGTTACCCTCACTATTGTGCAGA
Organism: Hordeum marinum; assembly: GCA_022496015.1. NCBI lineage: Eukaryota > Viridiplantae > Streptophyta > Magnoliopsida > Poales > Poaceae > Hordeum > Hordeum marinum. Next base: position 118,337,362 of record CM039677.1, read on the forward strand.
GCAAGATCAATATCTGTGTCACCTCTCCGAATAGCTAAAGCTCTGCACTCTTCAATGTACCGAGCAAGATGTGATCTAACACTGCATGGAACATACTACAACAAGAATGGAAGCAAGGATCATAAACTTATAAACAAAGGCATTCGAATATGCCACAATCAGATCATGAAGACATAGAATCTTACAACACGTCTTGCACATCGACGATCCAACACAACAGTAAATACAGAAGAACCGGAATCAACGGCAACACAAGGACCACCTGGAGCTCGGCAAAATGGGCAAGTCATTACCTACAGACGAACACTGACAAATATGAACTAAATCCACTACCGACTTGAAAGTTCTTCTTCGATTGAGTTGTAAGCAAAAAAAATTACCGTACGCCGGTGGAGACCGCCCTGATCTATTGATTAAGAGGGTATGATAAAAGAAAGGGTGTTCTAGCGAGGAGATCGGCGAGTCGGTGGAACCACCGGAGAGCAACGGGAGTGATAATGGAAGAGGGGAAGGGTGAGGGTGAAATGCGGAGGAAGAAAAGGAGGCTAGGGTTTAGCTAGGGGCCAGTCGGCCTACCCCTGGCTGACAGGTACCTTTCGGCCTACCCCAGGCCGACAGGCTTCTCTCCTTGCCACTGATTGGCCGACAGGAGCCTTTCGGCCTACCCCAGGCCAAAAGGTCCCCGGTCGGCCTGCTGCTGACCAACAGGGTACTACTACTGATATTTATCCAAATCATGCATCTGTTTTCAAAATTGCTTAAAAATCCGTACTACTTTTGAAAAAAAATCATTATTTTTATGCCTTGAAGAGTGGTTGCTATCTTGTGATATGTTGTGAATTAGCTCAAGCTCAGTGCTATTGATTTGAAGTATATGTTGTCTTCTAGAACCCTATTAATTTTAATGCCATGAGGTGGTCTCTAACACCATTAGTTTCTGCTATCAACTTGCTATCAGATTAACTCAGATTCCAGAAAACTATTATTTTCACTAAGTCCCAGATTTTTGTTTCATCATGCCAACTTGTGAGCTTCATGCTTATTGATGTGTGCCTCCTTTCCATATTGTGTAGTTGGATAAGTTGATAAGCATGTTATGTAGTTTCTGTCAATGCCTTGTTTGTGGTGTTAGGAATCCCATAGCTCAAGTTATTGGCTGTGTAAGTTGCTATGTTGCTGTTTTGTGGCAGATTGTTTGTTTTAGTGTTTTGTGACTTGTGGGAGCTATACTCCATGGAATTGCTTGATCTTTGGCTCTACTATGGTTTTTTTTCATTGCCTATCCAGTTTCTACCCTGGAATGCCAAGGAATAGCCCAGGTCCTTCTTGTCCTGTGTTTTACCTTCGTATCTTGTCGTGAGCGTAGCGTGAGAACCGTAACTCCGTTTCTTACGTTCTACATATGCATTTGTATCGTTTTGCATGATACATCCATATTTTCCATGTTCATGCATGTCTAAATAACTTAACATAAGGTTCTGTCCTGATTCATTAACAACCAATCCTTTGCATGTGAAACATGACTAGTTAGGATTGCCATGCTAAAACTCTTCAAATAAGCATTCTTGCTTGTGCATTGCACCATGGTTGTTTGTTTATTATTGCTGTTTATTTTGGGTAGACATGAACATTGAACCTGAGTACGAAGAGCCAGGCGAGTACAACTATGGGGATCCCGCTACTTGTTCCACTAAAGAACCTAAAGGCAAGATGATCGTACCCGGATCTCGATAATATTTTTGCTTGCTAGTTGACTCGCTCTTATCACTACTTTCGCACTACCTACCACCTAAATGTCATCCTCCTATTTTTCATGATAGCCTCTAATCCTCCACATCCTAGCAAACCTTTGATTGGCTAAGTTGCCGCTGCTCAGCCCCTCTTATAGCGTTCTTAGTTGCAGGTGTAGGATGTATCCATGTGATAACATGGATTTGGCATATCACAATATTATCTGTTATTTAATTTAATGCACATATATATCTTGGTATTGGTGGAAGGCTTGGCCTTTTGCTAGGTGTTTTGTTCCACTGTTACCGCCATAGTTTCTTGTTACCGGTGTTATGTTTCCATACTTTGCGTTCCTAACATGCTTGGGGTCGTTATGGGGACCCCCTTGTTTATTCGGTTGAGATTAAAACTTATCTGGCAAGACCCAACTTTGGTACTACATTTGCTTAATAACTTAATAAAATTTGCATAGGGCTTTGCAACCCAGTGGATTAATCAACAACCTGGGCCAGTGCTCCTCATGAGTGTTGATCCAACCCAGAGCAGCTTATTAACGCCGCCTGGGGCAACTCGGTGATTGGCGTGGTAACCATCGCTCATTTGTCGTGTCCTGAGAATGAGATACGCAGCTCTTATCGGGTTCATCGACACGCCGAGAGGTCTTGCTGGATTTGTTTTACCTTTATCAAGTGTCTTGTGTGAGGGGCTTTGACTTTCTTTGGGTTATCTCGAGGTGTCGGAATTCCTTTGGAGTTGCCTAGGATGATCACGAGATCCGTGGTCGAGGTTAGTCCCGTGGAGTGTGTTTAATTTATGATGGACTAGTTGGAGCACCCCTATAGGGTGAAATCTTTCGAAAAGTCATGCCCGCGGTTATGTGGCAACTTGTATATTTGTTTAACACCCGGTTATAGTTAACTTGAAGCAAACTCTAATAAAATGCACCAACTGTGTGAGTAACCGTGATTGTCTCTGCTCGTGAACATGATCCGAGAGAGAACACCATGGGGTTATGATTGACGTAAGTAAGTGTTCAGGATCTCATAGAGGTCATTCTAGATTCAATCGTCTTATCGTAGGCCACATATTTATTTTTCATGTTACGTAAGTTTAGCCACCATAAATGCTTAGTGCTGCTGCAAACTAAACACATACCCCATCCCAACCTTTAAGTTTGAATAGTCTTGGTACCTAGGCGCATGATTGCTAAGTCCTTGTGGCTCACAGATTACTACAACAATCCAGGTACAGGTACATATGAGTTCGTTCAGGATGATCTGACGTAGCTCCAGTGGGAGTATGACGAGGAAAGAGGCATGATGTATGTGACTTACTCGGATGAGTAGAGGACCATGGTCGTGATCTTCGGGCTAGCGAGATAGTATCATTGCATCTACTTTTATCGTTTGTTTTCGTTCGTAGTCGGACCCTGTCTTCAGATTGATGAATGAACTCTTTGTGGATTGTAATTTAGCTTGTGGCGAGTGTAAGCCAACTCATATACTCCTCCCTTCTTAAATGTATGATGTAATGATGCTATACTTGCGAACGTCGAGATGTGCCTCTATCCCTTGATGAGGCCCCCATGCCTTAAAATGGATCTGCGCGCATCTTGGGCGTGACAAGTTGGTATTCAAATCCATATGACCATAGGAGCCTTTGCTTGATCGAACTTGGACGAGTCGAGTCTAGTAAAACTATTTTGAGTCTAGTTATATCGGAGAGTAGGATTATTTTTTACTCCTCTTCTATGCTCTGGTGAGGTATTCGACTTAGGAATTTTGATTCTACTCCTCTTCTCGCTCAAAATGTTTTTAGGATCACGCAGGTATTTTGGAGTCTATATGATACCGATGTGACAGGGTTCTGTCTTGGTGCCTCCTGTCTGACTTGATTTCTTCCGGGGAGTCGAGCACCAGGGAATGTTGGCACATTGTTATCATTCAGCTTCCTTGATATCTCAGGATGGAGAGTGTTCGGAATTACTTCAATGCTTGTCATGGTGAGATAAGGTCGGAGTCACCCAGTACTGCGGAGGCGTCCGGGGTACCACCATGGTTTGGTATCGTTGTGATTTCGAGGATTCGAGTTAGATGAATTTGCGAAAGCCTCTGGTTATGTGTTGAAGGATGGATACCGTTGGGGTGTAGGATTGCTAGTTGTGTGAGATATTTCCTCCTTGTATCCCCCACACCGGATTGCATAACCAGAAAGTTTTCGGAAGTTCTTAGGTATGAACTCTTGTAGTTATCTAGGACCATCTTCTTCAGATGTATGTGGGCATATACATTTGTTCCGAGCAACATTAGCTCAATATTTTTGTGTTATTGCAAGTGGCTTCTAATATCTAATGATGTTATCGCGAAAACCGAAGAAAGCATTCTTACTAATTTTTCAGTAGGAAGGCTATGATGTTATTTGTGCAATTCTTTCAAGCATTTGATTCAACTATTGAATTCATCTTATCAATGAGGTGCTGATGTTTTTGTCCATCTCCAGGATGGCTCCTCCAACTCGCAACAATCCGGGTCGTGGTGCTTGGCAAGCTATGATGACCTCAACCAATGCGAACACTCAGGTTGCTCAGGCTGTTGCAAGAAAGAAATCAGGGTCAGCAAGGTTTTCAAGGGAATTTTCAAAATCAACCTCAGTTTGCAACGCTCAATCAGTTCCTTGCCAACCAGCCCAAGTCTTTCACCTGTTGTGAGCAGCCTTTTGATGCTGATGATTGGCTCCGTGATATGAGTAAGCATTTTGAGTGCAGCAATGTCAGGCCAGAGGACTTTGTCAGATTTGCATCGTTCCAGCTCAAGGGTCAGGCGGCTGATTGGTGGCAGCAGTACAAGGATTCCAGGGGTGATCGTGTTGTTACTTGGGACGATTTCCATCGTGACTTCAAGGCCCATTACATTCCGACAAGCTTTGTCGAGGAGATGCGTGAGAAGTTCAGGCACCTAAAGCAGGATAGCAAGTCTATCTATCAGTACAACATCAAGTTCTAGAATCTAGCCCGCTATGCTAAGCAAGATGTTCCAGATGACAAGGGGATGATCTATCAGTTCAGAGGTGGTCTCAAGGATGAGCTTCTGCCAGGTCTAGTCCTTCAAGAGCCTCGTGAGTTTGATCAGTTCTACAACATGGCTTTCAAGGTCGAGGCAAATCAGCTCAAGTTGGAGAACTGAAGGAAGCGTTCAAGGGATTCATTTTCGTCTTCTTCCATCTCTCAGACGGGTCCTAAGCAGCAGAAGTATTGGTTGCCAAATCCTCCTCCATTTCGTCCTCAACTTGTCACGCCCAAGATGCGGTCCTATTCTTATTTTTGGCACGAGGGCCTTGACAGGGATAGAAGCGCATCTCGTCGTGTTGTAAGAATGGATATCATTACAAGTACATGTACATAAGAGATGAGTATATGGAATTGGCTTACACTCGCCACAAGCTACAACAAGATCACATCAATTCAACAACATACTCAAACATCATACAGAAGAGCAGGGTCCGACTACGAACGAAAACAAACGACAAAATGACATCCATACTTGCTATCCCAGGCTGCCGCCTGGAACCCATCCTAGATCGATGATGATGAAGAAGAACTCCAACAAACAAGCAACACTCTCACGTTCAAGCATCTCATTACCTGCACCTGCAACTGTTGTTGTAGTAATCTGTGAGTCACAGGGACTCAGCAATCTCATTTCCAAGGGTATCAAGACTATTAAAGCTTAATAGATGAGGTATGCTTAAGTGGTGAGGCTGCAGCAAGCGACTAAGCATTTATTTGAGTGGCTAACTTACGAATACAGAAAATAAAGTATGGTGGTCTATGCATAACGGACGAGAACTAGTAATGATCACTAACTGATCCTGAACACCTACTTACATCAAGCATAACCCCATCATGTTCTCTTTCGGATAAGAACTCACGAAAAGAGACAATCACAGTTATGCACACAGTTGGTGTATTTTATTTGAGTTTACTTCAAGTTTGCTATGACCGGGTGTTAAACAAAGTATCCAAGTTTGCCACATAATTGCGTGCACGACTTTCTGAAAGATTTAACCCTGCAGGGGTGCTCCAACTCATCCCTCATAAATTAACCACACGCCGCGGGAATAACCTCGACCACAGATCTCGTGATCATCCTAGGCAATTCCAAAGGAATTTCGACACCTCGAGATAGCCCGAAGAAGATCAAAGTTCCTCACGCAAGACGTTCGAGAAAGGTAAAACAAATCCAGCAAGGCCGCCCGACGTGTCGACAATCCCGATAGGAGCCGTGTATCTCGTTCTCAAGGCACAACCAGATGAGCGATGGTTACCATGCCAAACACCGAGTTGCCTCGGGTAGCGTTAATAAGCTGCTCTGGGTTGGACCAACACTCATGAGGAGCACTGGCCTGGGTTGTTGATTAATCCACGGGGTGATCATGCCCTATGCAAATTTTAGTTGTTGTTAAGCAAATGTAGTACCAATGTTGGGCCTTGCCAGACAAGTTTTATCCTAACACCAAAATCAAGGGGGTCCCCATAACAACTCTGAGCATGTTAGGAGCGCTCAATTATGGAACATAACACCGGTTCACAAGTAACTAGGGCAGCAAGAGTGGAACAAAACACCGAGCAAAAGGCCAAGCCTTCCACACTTTACCAAGTGTATAAGTGCATTAAATTAAATAGCAATAATATTGTGTTAACAAAATAATGTCCATGTTGTCACATGGAGGCAATTGCACCTATAGCTAGAAACGCTATAAGAAGGGCTGAGCAAGCGGTAACATAGCCAAACAATGGTTTGATGGGATGTGGAGGGGTTAGAGGTTCATCATGGCAATGTTGGGAGGCTTAACAAACAAGTGGTAGCTAGCACAACATAATGATAAAAGTGGGACAACTAGCATAACAATGATAGTAGTGGTATCCAATAAAATGTGTCATCTTGCCTGAGATCCCGCTCGGAAGAAGATCGAGTCCATGAAGAAGATGAGCCAACGTAGTCAAACGAATCCTCACACTCCGAACGCTTTCGGAACTCTATTGATAAGAAACAAACCAGAACAAACAATCAACACACGATAACACCACACATATGCATGACATGATGCGCAAACCAATATGATGCATGTCCGATCTAATTATGCAAGGCATGACAATTCACATCAAACAACTACTACACATTAAAGTGAAGCTCAATATGCAATGAGTTGCATATTGATGAAACTCCATGTTGAATTTCTTAGTTCACTCTTGTTAGGTACTCATCAATATTAAATGTTGTTTAACATGACAAACGGTGAAGCACAACCAACTACAACATCTAGGCATTTTAAATGAGGCCGGAAGCAATATATATCATTTCCGAAACAACCCCATATGCATATTATGAAATTGGTCCAGATCTGTACTAACCATATTTTTGAGTTGTTAAATAGCAAAATAAATGTCACCATGAGATTCTGCACATTTTTCTAGCCAACTTGCATATGTGGAACATTTTTATCGGAGCTACGGTTTAGTAGTTATGAAATAAATCATTTTAGCATGTCATTCACGCAAATCAACGCAAACAGCAAGTTTAAGTATTTTTATTGTGTGTGAAAGTTGGGTATTGCGAATCTACATGAAATTCTAGTCAGGTTTCATATATAAAGTTTTTACATACGATGCACAGTTGAAAAGTTATTAGATGCATGAATCTAGGTTTTTTTCTGAAAATCAGTTTTTCACTGGTTATTAGCAAATTCGCAGAGACTGAAAAAAACGACCATGGGCTGAATCTGGATAGGGCCCAAACTTGATATGCGCGAAACATAACTAAATAGCGCTCAGACGGGGAATAGGGCTGCGGTGCTCATAGCGACTTGGTGGGCTGATGGGCCGGTCGGAGGAGAGGCTGGCTGGGCCTTGGGGTCCACGCGGGGCGAGGGCAGCGTCATGGCCATCATCCTCTCGACCAGGACAAACTGGCGGCGCTGGATCCCGATCTCCGGCAACCTAGGGATGGCGTGGTGGCACGGATGCCGGGGATGGAGCGGGGACAACGGGATAGGGCAGCTCTGAGGCTCTCCGGCGTGAATCCGGCCTGGAATCAAGGCGCGGTCGGGCCAAAGCTGCAGGAGGCCATCCATGGCGGTGGGTACCTGTCTAGCGCAGAGACGGGGCGATTAGAGGAAGCAAGGGGCGGCGGAAGGAGGCGTGAGGCACGGCGGTGCTGGCCTGCTGGAGGTCGACGGCGGGGCTCCGACGAGGTCCGATGGGGCTGCAGGCAACCTCGCTCGGGCGCGGGACGAGGCGCTCGGGAGGAGCTGCGGCTGCGGGCAGTGCTCCGCCCAGATCCGGCCCGGGCAGGCTCAGATGGGCCTGGGCAGGCCCGGTGGCTGGAGGGAGGAGGCTGGCGGCTGGGTGATGATTGGGGCGCACGACAAACGAGGAAATGGCTAGGGTTGCCCAATTAGGCAGGCTAGGGGTGTTTAAATAGGAAAGGGGCTAGGTTAGGGGGTTTTGGAGCCGGTTTCGGCCGTGTGATCGCAATCGGACGGCCGGATCGGGGCAAGGGTGGTGGGCTGTGTGTGGAGTGGGCTAAGGTGGGGATGAGAGGGAAGTGGTGGCCCGTGACACAAGTTTTGAAAACACCGAACGTTCGAAAAATAACCGATGACTACACTGCTACGGTTGACCGACGGGGTACCAAACAAACTCAGAACGCGACGAAATTTGGCAGTCGGCCTACCTATACTACAATAAGACCGCACGCTAGGTTTCGACCCAAACCAAGAATATTTTAAAGGCACTTTTAAAAACAATATTTTCTAGTGCCGCGGGCGCGTGCGTGTGTGGTTGGTCTCGAAACGGGAACAACAAGAACGGAGAGAACCGACAACTACGAACGGATGAAAGTTTTAAAAACGTGTGATGATGCTATGCAGATGATGCGAATGATGCGATGATGAATGCAACAACCTGAAGAAACACAGACGAGAACGGAAATAAAAGGGGAATCTTCTTGAGCGTCGGTCCTGGGCTGTTACAACTCTCCTCCACTACACGAGGATCTTGTCCCGAGATCTAGAATGAGAAGGGGAAGAGAAAGAACAAGAGGTAAAACTTAGTTGCTTCTCTGGCAAACAGTGAAACCCATGAACATGAAGGTTGGAAAGGGATGAAGAATGACATGGGAACAAGCAAGAATTCACAAGAAATTTCGGCAGCACTTCGGTAGGATAGAGGGACAAAATTGATAAGATAGAAAGAAATTGAAGGAGAGACACCAAACTTTGGTTGAATTAGAATCAAAACTTCATGAGACGGAAGGATCATGAAAAATTTCATAGCAGTCCGGTTAATGGACAAGCAAGGGAAGAACAAGGTCTTAACAAGGCAAGATGATAGATTGAAGAAAGCAACATCGCAAGGCCTCCGTAACAAGAGAATAGAAACTAGATTGATGGAAGGAAAAGAACGGATAATAAAATGTTAATTCCCAGCACAAATGAATTTGAAAAGCATAGGTTGAATGGAGTTGATGAAGAATCAACAATGAAAATAATAACTTGTTATGGGCTTATGGAAAATATCTCAAAATTATGAGGTGACAACCTGCCACAACAGAAACAAATTGATTGCTTGGGAGCAACAAGATATGCAAAACTTCTTTCACCAAGAGGAGGAGGAGAAAGCTTGAATCATTTATGACACCATGATAGCAACAATCCTTAGGAAATGCTTTAGGTGAAATTCAACCCAAGATAACTCCGAGAAGACAAGACGGGTTTACTTATTTCATTCTTGACAATTTCCTTCGAGACTCGTCCTAATCAAGAATTTAATAAAACCATCTCAAAAGACAATGGAGAAGGAATTGAACTTAGAAATCTAAGATAAAGAACACTTGAGCACCTCCAACAAGAATCTTGAAGAACACTTCGAGAAGAATTACATCCTTAACAAACCACCATGAAGAAGCATCGAGATGAACTCCCGAATGAAAGGATAATAGACAGAAGTGAAGGATGCAAAAGAACAAGATTTATGCCTTGCCATGATTTAGATGAAACTTAGAGACAAGATACTTGAGAAAAACTAGGAACTCCGGAAAAGAAAGATGACCACTTGGGATAAGGAATTTGATATTATGAACAACTCCGGAAGAAGGATTGAAATCACTTGGATGAAACCAGAATAACAATTATGATATGCCTATCCTTCATCAAGTTAAATTGATTACAAACAACAGATTTGGCATACCACTTATCCTTTTGGAAGAGATAGGAAAGATAGATAGAGCACGAACTTGAAGAAGTCTTGAACGATACACCGGAAAGAATTAGAAACTAAAGAGGACAAAAAAATGAATGATATAACATGAGAACGAAGAGAGCATGATCCACCTAATGGAAAACTTCACAAGGCACTGGAATAATTGAGATACGAACGAAGGAACAACAATTGAGAAGAATTTGAGAATGACAGCTAAAAGCTGAGAATGAAGAAATCTTCTGAAATGATGGCCTTCGGAAGGATCGAGAAAGAAAATAGGTTTGCTGGGAAGGTGAAGGTTAGAGGCTTTCATGGCAATGTTGGGAGGCTTGACAAACAAGTGGTAGGTAGCGTGACATAGCGATAGAAAACGAGACATCTAGCATGTCAATGATAGTAATGGTATCCAGGGAAATGTGTCATCTTGCCTCAGATCCCGCTCGGAAGGAGATCAAGTCCATGAAGAAGACGAGCCAACATAGTCGAACGAATCCTCACACTCCTCACACTTTCGAAACTCTATCGATAAGAAACAAACCATAAAAACAATCAACACATGATAACACCACACATATGCATGACATGATGCGCAAACCAATATGATGCATGTCCGGTCTAATTATGCAAGGCATGACAATTCACATCAAACAACTACTACACATTAAAGTGAACCTCAATATGCAACGAGTTGCATATTGACAAAACTCCACGTTGAATTTCTTAGTTCACTCTCGTTAGGTACTCATCAATATTAAATGTTGTTTAACATGGAAAACGGTCAAGCACAACCAACTACAACATCTAGGCATTTTAAATGAGGTCGGAAGCAATATATATCATTTCCTAAACAACCCCATATGCATATAATGAAATTGGTCCAGATATGTACTAACCATATTTTTGAGTTGTTAAACAACAAAATAAATGTCACCATGAGATTCTACACATTTTTGGCCCAAGATTCTCCTCTATCCCTTGTGGACCGCATCTTGGATGAGAAGAACTACCCCACTCATGATCTAGAGTTGGCGGCAGTTGTGCATGCTGTAATGACTTGGAGGCATTTGTTGTTGGGTAGACCAGTTGAGGTATACACCGATCACAAGAGCTCGAAGTACATTTTCACTCAACCAAATCTTAATCTTCGGCAGTCTCGTTGGGTGGAAACTCTTGAGGACTTCAATCCAAGCATTGAGTATACTACTGGAAAAGCAAATGTTATTGCAGACGTGCTCAGCCGTAAGGCGTACTACCACAGTCTCATCTTGAAGCCTCTTCAACCAGAGCTTTGCGAAGCCTTCCGCAAGATCAACCTTCAAATGATTCCACAAGGATTTCTTGCCAATCTTCAAGTCTCTCCGACTCTGGAAGATCAGGTTCACCAAGCGGAGCTTCTTGACGCTATGGTGAAGAAAGTGAAGAAAGGTGTGGCCAAGGGCATTATGAAGTATAATTGCTTTCGCATTGATGACAAAGATACCTTGTTCTTTGAGGACCGTCTGGTGGTTCCAAAAGGTGATCTCAGAAAAGTTATCATGGATGAAGCACACAATTCTCTTCTATCCATTCATCCAGGCAGTTCCAAGATGTATCAGGATCTCAAACAACCCTTCTGGTGGACTCGCATGAAACATGAAATTGCTCAGTTCGTGAACAAGTGTGATGTTTGTCGCAGAGTGAAGGCGGAACATCAACGTGTAGCAGGTCTCCTTCAGCCTTTGCCTATCCTAGAGTGGAAATTCGATCATGTGGAGATGGATTTCGTCACTTGGATTACCAAGTCCAAGAGAGGCAACGATGACATCTTTGCGGTTATCGACAAGCTGACCAAATTTGCTCATTTCCTGCCAGTCAAAGAATCTATCTCAGCAGCTCAACTTGCAGAGTTGTACTATAAGTTAAGGATAGTATCTTTGCAGGGTATTACTTAGCTTATCTCATCTGACAGTGGAAGCCTCTTTACTTCCAAGTTTTGGGAGTCCTTCCAGACTGCTATGGGTACCAAGATCCATCTCAGCACTGCATTCCATCCGCAGGCAAGTGGTCAAGTTGAGAGAGTCAGTCAGACCCTTGAAGATATGCTCAAAGCCTGTGTGATTTTGTTCAGCATGAAATGGGAAGACTGCCTTCCATATGCTGAATTCTCATACAACAATAGCTTTCAGGCTAGCTCAAGCAAGGCCCCTTCGAGATTCTCTACGGCAGGAAATGTCGTACCCCACTTAACTAGTCTAAAACCGGTGAGCATCAAATATTGGGCAATGACATGATCACTGAAGCAGAAGAGATGTGCCGTGTCATTCGTGAGAACCTCAAAGCAGCTCAATCCTGACAGAAGAGTTATTACGATAACAAACATCGGGATGTTTCCTTTCAAGTGGATGATCTAGTCTATCTCAGAGTCTCTCCCATGAAGGGCACTCAGCGGTTTGGAATTAAAGGCAAGCTAGCTCCTCGTTTCGTTGTTCCTTTCAAAGTTGTTGGCAAGGGAGGTGGACTTGCATATCAACTAGAGCTTCCTCCAAATTTCGCCAATGTGCACGATGTCTTCCATGTTTCTCAGCTCCGGAGGTGCTTCAAGACTCCCGAGCATACCATTGACCTCCAAGACATTGATCTCCAAGAAGACCTCTCTTATCGGGAGCATCCAGTGGCTATTCTCGAAGAAACTGAGCGTATGACTCGCAACAAGTCTATCAAGTTCCTAATGGTGAAGTGGTCTCATCATTCCGACAAAGAAGCTACTTGGTAACATGAGGAGCTTCTCCGTTCCGAATTTCTAGAGTTCTTTCGTTCCTAGATCTCGGGTCGAGATCCTCTTGTAGTGTGGGAGAGTTGTGACAGCCCAAGTGCTGTTCCTACCTTTTATGGCATGTATCTTATGTGAACCTTGTTATCTTGAGTTAATGAAATGAGTTTGCTCCTTGTCATGCCTTGTCTCATGCATTCATGCATCATGCATCATATCATTCATCATCATGCCATGCATTTGTTTTGTGATGTGCTTCTTGACCTTGTAGTAATGTGAGTGTTGTTGTGGATGTGTGGTTTGAGTGGGCTTCATCTCCTTCCCCCTCTCTTATCCTTTTCAAACAAACCCAATCTTTGCTCTTATTCCATTGGCATTTAATCAACAGAATTAACTTGCTATAAATTTTTTTTAAAATGTTCAGGAGGTAGTCTATAATATTTTAGGAGTGTGTGTGTAGTTCTTTTGATGTTTTGAGCAATGCATTTGGGGCTTTAAATAACAAGGGGCTGATGTGCTTTAAAACTATTTAAATTAGTTGCCCTAAAAATCAACATGATAATTTTATTAAAAGGGTCTTATCGCTTTGTAGGTAAAAGTACTTTTGTTTTATCAAAAACCCTTTTATTTATTTCTATGGGTTTTTTGTAAGTGAGCTGTTTTTTTAAATAGAAAACCTGCTTGTTTGGTGTCTGTGTGAGAGAGAGAAAGAGTGAGTGGGCCGCCTCCCTTCCCTCGCGGCCCTGCCACAAGCAAGACGGCTACCTGCTGCCGTCTTTCTCCATCAGAGTGCGCGTGCGAGAGAGAGAGTAGAGTTCACAGAGGCGCTCGCGTTGATGCCGTGAGAGGATCTCACGGATGTCGAGGTCGGCCCCTATTTAAAGCACGGACCCCTAGGGTTCCTCTCCTCCCTTCCTACCGCCGCTGCTCCTCCCCTCTCCCTCCAATTCTTCCTTATTCTTCCTCCTTCTTCTCAGGTGAGTTCAGAGAGAGAGGTGAGGTTCAGAGACCCCCGCCTGTCATCCTCGCCGTCGTCAGCTTGTCTCCGTCGTCCCCCTTGTGCATCAAGGATGTCGTGGTGGTCGGGGATCATTTGTGCGTTCCATTCCTGCCGCTAGGAGGTGAGGAGCACCTCCCCCGCGGTGCCACGTCGCCGTCGTTCACAAGGGTCGGGTCTTCGCCGGCGTTCTTCTTTCCCTCCATCGCCGACGCGTCTTCGCCGCCTCCTTCCTCTTTGCCGCGTTCGAGCGTCGTCGTTCCCCCCTCGGTGAGCAGCCGATGCTGCTTCCCTTCCTCCCCATGCAGGTGATCGTTGCCGCTGTAGTCATGTCGTTGCCGGCCAAAGGTGTGGCCTTGAAGGCTCGCCACCGTCTCCCCCTCGTCGCGAGGCGAACGGGGGAATGGACTCCCCGTTGTTCCCCGGTCCTGCCCGCAGCTCCACGTCGCCGAAGGGCCCATGTGTTCGTCGGGATTCGTCGCTTCCGCCGTTGTCTGTCGCCGGTGTGGCAGGCTTCAGTTTCGTTAGTTAGCCGCGCTTAGTGTTAGTACGAATGGGCCCGAAGCCTCCTTCTGTCAGGTATCGAATCGTAGCGTAGTGGTGTACGCTCGGGGGTTCAGGCCAGTAGGTCTGGGGTTCGATCCCCAAACCCCCTTTTTTTTATTTTCTTCCCTTTTGTTTTATTTTCTTCTTTTCTGTTGTGGTATGTATGTGTGTGTATATGTGTATACCTACATGTATAGATGTGTTTTCTTCTTCCCTTTTCTGTTTATTAGATATATGTATATGTGACTGTGTGTGTGTGTGTGTGTGGTGCTTAAATACATGTGTATGTGCATATATGCACTTGTGCATATATGTGTGCACATATGTGTGTGTGATGAGCACCCAGACACATAGTGGTGTGTCTGTTCATGAGTGTGGGTGTGCCCATATGCACTTGTGTAGTGTGTGTGTGTGACAAGTGGGCCATGCCCCACTTGTCATACACTATTGATTTTAGCATGTGACATGTTTTATTGTGATAATTAGCCTTTTTTTTGTTATAGCAATATTTCCAAATCTGGACATGATCATTTTTGCACATGAGCATTTAGGGTATGTTTTCACTTATAGGAGTAGATGCTGATTTTGCTATGTAGTTTTTGTCATAATGCTCCATGTGAATATATGAGTATGATACAAGAATTTGGGGTAGAAAAATCCCAGGAAGTCATTGGTGCGATTGGTTTGGTCCTTTGAGTAAGTTTGACAAAATGTCAATTTATCTCATAATGCCATTTTGTCATTTTTGCCATGTTTAATCCATGCATGCTATGATGTTTGTGCCAACATGAATTTGGTAGTCTTTGATGCGTAGAATGCCATCGTATTTATCTTTGTCATGATAAACTTGCAAATAAGTGGGAACCCTGCTATAAGTAGCCACTAAAATGTTGCTGTTTTCAACCATGCCAAATATTCTAAGTCTGAGAATCTGCTGTTATTTTTATGTCTTGAAGAGTGGTTGCTATCTTGTGATATGTTGTGAATTAGCTCAAGCTCAGTGCTATTGATTTGAAGTATATGTTGTCTTCTAGCATCCTGTTAATTTTCATGCCATGAGGCGGTCTCTAACACCATTAGTTTCTGCTGTCAACTTGCTATCAGATTAACTCAGATTCCAGAAAACTGTTATTTTCACTAAGTCCGAGATTTCTGTTTCATCATGCCAACTTGTGAGCTTCATGCTTATTGATGTGTGCCTCCTTTCCATATTGTGTAGTTCCATAAGTTGATAAGAATGTTATTTAGTTTCTTTCAATGCCTTGTTTGTGGTAGTAGGAATCCTATAGCTCAAGTTATTGGCTGTGTAAGTTGCTATGTTGCTGTTTTGTGGCAGATTGTTTGTTTTAGTGTTTTGTGACTTGTGGGAGCTATACTCCATGGAATTGCTTGATATTTGGCTCTATTGTGGTTGGTTTTTCATTGCCTATCTAGTGGATACCTTGGAATACCAAGGAATAGCCCAGGTCCTTCTTGTCTTGTGTTTTGCCTTCGTATCTTGTCGTGAGCATAGCGTGAGAACCGTAACTCTATTTCTTACGTTCTACATATGCATTTGTATCGTTTTTGCATGATGCATACATATTTGCCATGTTCATGCAGTTCTAAGTAACTTAACATAAGGTTCTATCCAGATTCATTAACAACCAATCCTTTGCATGTGAAACATGACTAGTTAGGATTGGCATGCTAAAACTCTTCAAATAAGCATTCATCATTCTTGCTTGTGCATTGAACCATGGTTGTTTATTTATTATTGCTGTTTCTTTTGGGTATACGCAAACGTTGAACCTTAGTACGAAGAGCCAGACGAGTACAACTATGAGGATCCCGCTACTTGTTCCACTGAAGAACCTACAGGCAAGATGATCGTACCCGGATCCCGATACTATTTTTGCTTGCTAGTTGACTTGATCTTATCACAACTTTCGCGCTACCTACCTCCTGAATGTCAGCCTCCTATTTGCCATGATAGCCTCTAACCCTCCACATCCTAGCAAACCTTTGATTGGCTAAGTTGCCGCTGCTCAGCCCCTCTTATAACGTTCTTAGTTGCAGGCGCAGGATGTATCCATGTGATTACATGAATTTGGCATATCACAATATTATCTGTTATCTAATTTAATGCACGTATATATCTTGGTATTGGTGGAAGGCTTGACCTTTTTCTAGGTGTTTTGTTCCGCTGTTACCGCCATAGTTTCTTGTTACCGGTGTTATGTTTCCATAATTTGCGCTCCTAACAAGCTCGGGGTCGTTATGGGGACCCCCTTGTTTATTCAGTTGAGATTAAAACTTAGTTCGCAAGGCCCAACTTTGGTACTACATTTTTTTATTAACTTAATAAAATTTGCATAGGGCTTTGCAACCCAGTGGATTAATCAATAACTCAGGCCAGTGCTCCTCATGAGTGTTGGTCCAACCCACAACAGCTTATTAACGCTGCCCGGGGAAACTCGATGATTGGTGTGGTAACTGTTGGGGATATACCCCGTGGTATGACCCGGACCGGCGACTCACAGGAGACCTGGTCAAGACATGGTATTTATTGATGACCCGACAGGCGGGTCGCAGGACGACCAGGCCCAAGACCCGACGTGTGAGCCGGCACCAGGCGGCTCACAAGAGAAGGCCCAAAGGAGAAAGGATTTCCTTACAAGAGAAACAAGACCCAGAATAGGATTCTAGAGAGACTAGTCCTAATCCTACTCTTAGTAGGACTCTATTTGTAAACCTACCCTCTCCACTTATATAAGGAGGGGTAGAGCACCCCTAAAAAGACAAGTTGACAAGTTGACAAGTTTAGACAGATTAGAGGCTCTCGAGATTAGAGGTAGCGATTAGCACCCTTGTAACTGAGAGATCTTCCTCATCATCAATACCAGACAAGCAGGATGTAGGCTTTTACCTCCATCAGAGGGGCCGAACCTAGGTTAAGTCCTCATCTCTCGATTTCGATCAACCCCTCTCAAGCCGCCACATAGTTGTGATCGCCCCGAACCTAAGTCCGTTCACCCGGACATCTGTCGTGACAAATCCACGATAGTTGGCGCCCACCATGGGGCCTATTGCATGGTGGTGTTGCGTTCTTGAAGGGATCTTTCCCAAGGGTCAGGAGCTTCGCGATTTTCCGGATGAGGAAGAGCCGTCATCAACTTCAAATCCAAACTCAAAAGAATTTTTACAAGCAGTCGACGACATCTATGGCGTTTAAACTTTTATCGTCCTCCGGTCTTCATACCGAGCTATTCAAAAGGATTTCCACACGGTTGAAATTGACATCCTTGGAATTGTCCAACCCGCATCAAGATCTGATCTACACCAACACCAAAGAGCAAAGCAGGCAAGATGGAAAAACCAAACTTGATTCAGTCCACCTCTGCTATCCGTACATACAGAAGAAAATCAGAGGCTGGCGACTAGTGCAAGTCATTGGACCAAGAAGATACGCGGTCCAGGCTCCAAGGTTTGGGTTGCCCGCCGAGCAAAAGAAAAAATAATAATAATATAGCAGCCACAAGCAGCCATGGATCCATGCCTCTACACAAGGAGACTAATAATTGTGGATCATGGCAGCACGTACCCCGATAGGTTCTCACGTGGAGAACAACCAAAACTACACACCCGTAATTGGAATGGAAGATATTCATCTGTGTTAGAGAGATTCGAGTTGAGTCTATCTGTGCACGCTGCCGCTGCGTCATGCGATCCATCGAGCCAGACAGGATTCGACAGGCTCAGCGTCCGTATCAAGATCAATTTCGGAAATTAATTTTCCTCTATACCGTGATCGAGACAAATCCCACTGCACCAAGCTGACGTATTGCGGGATTTATTCTGGCTACCGGGCGTTAGTCGTTCGGCTGCTGCTCATACCGCATCAACTCCCGAGAAGATTGATCGATCATTGCTGCTGCCACACTCACATACAAAAACTCACTATCAAGTACTAGTATTGGGACAGTTTCCAAGATCTATTTGCTTTTGGAGTAGTACTATTTCTAGTACATGGGCTCTAATCAACACACGTTTTGAAGCTACAAATCACACTTTGGTTTTTGACTACTATGTCCACCCAGCGTACCAGGTGCTATCTGTTTGAGTTTATTTTATTAGCACATATTATATTTTTAAAGAGCAGTTACTTTTGTTTGCAACATATTTTATGCAGGGTAATTATTCAATAAAAAAGTGGCGTTATATTGCGCACACGGAGCCGCCGTCCCCATAGTCTGGTTTACATCAGCAATGTCGTGGATGCCTCATGCTTCCACACCGTCTTACAACGCCGCAGCCGTCTCTCGCGACCGCACCGTCTTACAACGTCGCGACCGTCTCTCGCGACCGCACCGGCTTACAACGTCGCGGCCGTCTCTCGCGACCGCACTGGCTTACAATGCCGCGGCCGTCTCTCGTGACCGCACCGGCTTACAACGCCGCGACCGTCTCTCGCGACCGCATCGGCTTACAATGCCGTGGCCGTCTCTCGCGACCGCACCGGCTTAGAACACCGAGGCCGTCCCTTGCGACCACACCGGCTTACAACACCGCAGCCGTCTCTCACAACCACATCGTCTTCAAATGCCCGGCTGACTTTTACATCTACATCGACATGCTAGCGCTGTGCTTGCTCGTTCAAGCCGCCCAACGGACGGGTCAGAATCGCCGCCCTGCAGTCCAGTCTACATCAACATATCGGTGCAGTGCTCGCCTATATGAGCCGCCCAACGGACGCACGCAAGATGCCGTCCATAGTCTGATTTACATCAACATATTACTGCGGTGCTCGTCGATACGAGCCACCCAATGGACAGGCGCACAAGTCGCCGCCACTATAGTTTGGTTAACTTCAACAACCAGCCAGGACGAACCATCAAACGAATTATTGAAACAAATCATACGAGATCATCTATAGACCACCATGGTAAACCTCAACCTTCAGTGGAGATTCTCAAGCCGCCTCTTCGAGTCAACTTAAGACTTGGGGGCTACAGACATGGCGAGACATACTCAATGGGTCAATGGAGTCAACTTAAGACTTAAGATTTGGTCGTTTTCAATGAGAACCCTGGGTCATGGCAAAGTTAACCCGATCCTGGGGGCTACTACATTTTTGGTGGAAGATTAAAGGTTGCCCAAAAGGACGAACCGCCGAGATATACTGTTCAATCACGGGTGCCCGAATTTATTGGATCATCATAAAGTCACTTGGAGGCTTCTGCCGTTTCTTCATACAAGATGGCGGTTTACAAGATGGTGACCTACAAGATGGTGCACAAAGTTGACTCCATCAACTTGGTTGTCGAAGGGGGCTTCCCACCCTCCGGGTGTAGCTTATCTAACCCTAACAGCCTGCTCTTAAGCCAAAAAATGTTGACAAGTCAACATAGTTGTCGAAGGGGGCTTCCCACCCTTCGGGTGTGGTTTATCTAACCCTAATAGCTGGCTCGTAAGCCAAAAAAGTTGACAAGTCAACTTGGTTGTCGAAGGGGGCTTCCCACCCTCCGGGTGTAGCTTATCTAACCCTAACAACCATCTCTTAAGCCAACAAATATTGACAAGTCAACATAGCTGTCGAAGGGGGCTTCCCACCCTCCGTGTGTAGCTTATCTAACCCTAATAGCTGGCTCTTATGCCAAAAAAGTTGACAAGTCAACTTGGTTGTCTAAGGGGCTTCCCACCCTCCGGGTGTAGATTATAAAACCCTAACAGCCGGCTCTTAAGCCAAAAAGGTTGACAAGTCAACATGATCGTCCAGTGGGCTTCCCACCCTCCGGGTGTAGCTTATCAAACCCTATCGGTCGGCTCTCAAGCCAAAAATGTTGCATACAATGCATCACACATAGCATCATACATTGCATCATACATTTCATCATATTCACATGTCATGCCGGCTTATCAAGCCGGGTCGGAGCAATGTTATGAAAGATATAACATCTCCAGGTTGTGCTTTTTAAGCCGCCCTTACAACAATGCAGAGAATATTCTGACTTGTTTATTTTTGCAAGTCTTATCTCTTAAGATGAGCCGCCGTTAAGTATTATGAAAAACTTCTGCAAGAGCAAATGGATCTTTAATAGCCAACATGGCTGGATCTTCATGGTTTATCATAACCAGTACTAAATGATTAGGTTTCTCAAGCCAACTAGAAGATATAATGTCATGTTATCTAATTGGCCGGTTCTTGAATTTCTTCAAATGTGCTCTGTAGTAATCTACAACACTCATGGATTTCTCCAACATATATTTGCCGGGTTGCACCGCAACCACGAGCAGGGATTTCATGTCAAAGACAAAGGAATTATTACAGGATATTCATTCTGGGTTATATTACAACCACGGTCAAGGGTTCATTCAACAAATTATGGTGATTCATATTATTCTTAGATAGTCCCAAGTCGCCGCAGGCAGACGACTCGGCATTTGGGGGCTACATTATTCAAATACAGTTTATATCAAGTATGCAAGTCCCTTGTCGCTGCAAGCACGCACGACGGCACTTGGGGGCTAATGCAAGACGGTTTTCAAATCATTACACTGTCAGCAAGACTCTACTGTCTCAAGGAGATGAGCCGACCTTTCTATATTTTTAAGTCTCAGCCCAGTGATTCTTACTGACCCGACACTTGGGGGCTACAATATTCAGCTGTTCAAACAGATTATATGGTTCAAATTGAAGACCCGTCCATTCACATACTGATGAGCCAGCCCTTGGGGGCTACACCTACTGAAGTTTTATAAGGTATAAGACGGTTATAAGTCCTAGGTTGCTGCAGGCACGACAACCCGGCACTTGGGGGCTACACAGTCCAAAATATTATTGCAAAGCACCAAGTTATCATGGATAATCTCGAAGATTGGGGGCTACAATTAATATGGACATATCAAAAACTATGAGGAGAATTTTCAAGATGTTAATTATGGAGTTCAGTTGTTAGACCCGGCATCACCAACATTCATGACCCGGTGTTATCAAAAGATCATAACCCGCTAGAGTTTATATTAGCCGCCATGCTTCACAACAATGGAAGTCCGGTTTTACATCAGATGGATTTTCATCCCAATATTTTTATCAAGTCAGCTGGATTCTAGTTATTTGACCCGGAGTCACCAACGATAATGACCCGACATCATCAATGATTATGACTTGGCGGAGATGACCCACCAAGAGTATTG
Organism: Hordeum marinum; assembly: GCA_022496015.1. Lineage (NCBI taxonomy): Eukaryota > Viridiplantae > Streptophyta > Magnoliopsida > Poales > Poaceae > Hordeum > Hordeum marinum. Next base: position 118,358,818 of record CM039677.1, read on the forward strand.
GAAGTCGACTCAATGGCATACGGGTGTTCTATTCTCAATATTTTTCAAAGGACATTGGCAAGCAAGATGATTATCAAGATGACTCATTCATATGCAGAAAAGACCCGGATTTCTGAGGAGCCATTTTATAAGCCGACCAAAGGAGCAAGCCGACCACTTAAAATATTTGTTACTCTTATTTCAGGAGCATAGCATGAATAAATTCAAGCTAACCTGGGGGCTAATGTCGGGGATATACCCCGCGGTATGACCTAGACTGGCGACTCACAGGAGACCTGGTCAAGACATGGAGTTTATTGATGACCCGGCAGGCGGGTCGCAGGACGACCAGGCCCAAGACACGGCGTGTGAGCGGGCGCCAAGCGGCTCACAAGAGAAGGCCCAAAGGAGAAAGGATTTCCTTACAAGAGAAAAAGGACCCGGAATAGGATTCTAGAGAGACAAGTCCTACTCCTACTCCTAGTAGGACTCTATTTGTAAACCTACCCTCTCCACTTATATAAGGAGGGGTAGAGCACCCCTAAAAGACAAGTTCACATGTCCACAAGTTTAGACAGATTAGAGGCTCTCGATCTTAGAGGTAGCGATTAGCACCCTTGTAACCGAGAGATCTTCCTCATCATCAATACCATACAAGCAGGACATAGGCTTTTACCTCCATTGGAGGGGCCGAACCTGGGTAAACTCCGCGTCTCTCGATTCCGATCAACCCCTCTCAAGATGCCACATAGTTGCGATCGCCCCGAACCTAAGTCCGTTCACCTGGACATCTGCCATGACAAATTCACGATAGTAACCATCGCTCATCCACCGTGTCCTGAGAATGAGATATGCGGCTCTTATCGGGTTCGTCAACATGCCGGGAGGTCTTGCTGGATTTGTTTTACCTTTATTGAGTGTCTTGCGTGAGGGGCTCTAACTTTCTCCGGGTTATCTCGAGGTGTCGGAATTCCTTTGGAGTTGCCTAGGATGATCATGAGATCCGTGGTCGAGGTTATTACCGCGGAGTGTGGTTAATTTATGATGGACTAGTTGGAGCACCCCTGCAGGTTCAAATCTTTCGGAAAGCCATGCCCGCGGTTATGTGGCAACTTGGATATTTGTTTAACACCCGGTTATAGTTAACTTGAAGTAAACTCTAATAAAATGCACCAACTGTGTGAGTAACCATGATCGTCTCTGCTCGTGAACATGATCCGAGAGAGAACACGGTGGGGTTATGATTGACGTAAATAAGTGTTTAGGATCTCATAGAGGTCATTCTAGATTCGATCATTTTATCGTAGGCCACATATTTATTTTTCATGTTACGTAAGTTTAGCCACCATAAATGCTTAGTGCTACTGCAAACTAAACACATACCCCATCCCAACCTTTAAGCTTGAATAGTCTCAGTACCCGGCGCATGATTGCTAAGTCCTTGTGGCTCACATATTACTACAACAATATAGGTACAGGTACAGATGAGTTCGTGTAGGATGATCTGACGCATCTCAAGTGGGAGTATGACGAGGAAAGAGGCAGGATCTACGTGACTTACTCGAATGAGTAGAGGACCATGGTCGTGATCTTCAGGCTAGCGAGATAGTATCATTGCATCTGCTTTTATCGTTTGTTTTCATCCGTAGTCAGACCCTGTCTTCAGATTGATGAATGAACTCTTTGTGGATTGTAATTTAGTTTGTGGCGAGTGTAAGGCAACTCACATACTCCTCCCTTCTTAAATGTATGATGTAATGATGCTATACTTACAAACGTCGAGATGCGCCTCTATCCCTTGACGAGGCCCCCGTGGCTTAAAATGGATAGGTGTGCATCTTGGGCGTGACAGGAGCGATGACGTCTGTGGTATTAGGGTAGGCTAGGGGCTAGGGTTTGTCCAAAAATGGTCTAGGTTTGCTGCTATAAATAACAGGGGTTCAAGGGAGGGGGTTTGGGGCTGTTTTTGACCCTCCGATCGCGGTCAGACGGTCCGATCAGAGTGGTGGGTTTGCCGGGCTTAGTGGGCTATGTAGAGTGGGCTAGGAGGAGGTGAGATGGAGGTTTGTGGCCTGTGACGCAAGGTTTTAGAACACCGAGAAACGTCCGAATATAAACCGATGGCAACACTGCTATGGTTAACCATTCGGGTACCAAACAAACTCGGAATGCGACGAAATTTCGCAGGCGGCCTACCTACACTATAATAAGACCGTATGCCAAGTGTTGACCAATTCGAGAATATTTTCCGCACTCTTTAAAAACGGTTTTTTAAATGATGCCATGGGCACGTGCGTGTGTGGTTGCTCTGGAAATGGTCAGCGACACGAACGGAGAGAACCGACAACTACGAACGGATGCAAGTTTTCGAAAATGAGTGACGATGCCATGCAGATGATGTGAATGATGCGATGATGAATGCAACAACCAAACAAAACACAGACGAGAATGGAAATAAAATGGGATTCTTCTGGAGCATCGATCCCGGGCTGTTACAACTCTCCTCCACTACACGAGGATTTCATCCCGAGATCTAGAATGATAAGGGGAAGAGAAAGAGCAAGAGGTAAACTTAGTTGCTTCTTTGACAAACGAGTTAAACCAATGAAACATGAAGGTTGGAAAGAGATGAAGAATTACATGAGGAACAAGCAAGAATTCACAAGAAATTTCTGCAGCACTTCGGTAGGGTAGAGGGGCAAAATTTAATAAGATGGGAGAACTTGAAAAAAAAACACAACACTCTGGTCATATGGATAAGCAAGAAGGCACATGATCTTGACAAGTCAAGATGATAGATTTAAGAGAGCAACATCACAAGGCCTCCATAACAAGAGAATAGAAACTCGATTGATGGAAGGAAAAGAACGAATAAGAAAATAACAACTTCTACCACCATAGAACTTGAGAAGCATAAGGTGAACGGAGTTGATGGAGAATCAACAACGAAAAGAATAGCTTTTTCTGGGCATATGAAAAATATCTCAAAATTATGAGGTGACAACCTGCGACAACAGAAACAATTGATTGCTTGAGAGCAACAAGATATGCCAAACTTCTTTCACCAAGATTAGGAGGAAACTTGGATCATTTATGACACCATGATAGCAACAATCCTTAGGAAATTCTTTAGGTGATATCCAACCCAAGATAACTCCGAGAAAACAAGATGGGTTTAGTTATATCATTCTTGACAATTTCCTTCGAGACTCCTCATAACCAAGAATTTAATAACACCATCTCAAAAGACCATGGAGAAGGAATTGAACTTAGAAACCGAAGATAGAGAACACTGGAGCACCTCCAACATGAATCTTGTTGAATACTTCGAGAAAGAATTAACTCCTTGAAGAACCACCATGAGGAACCTCCGGAAATGAGAGGATGATAGAAAAGAACTGAAGGTTGAAAAGAACAATATTTGGGCCTTCCAATGATTCAGCTGAAGCTTCATGAAAAGATATTTGAGAATAACTTGGAACTCTAGAAAGAAAAGATGAACAACTATAACCAAGAATTTGATGTCATGAACACTCCGAAAGAACGATTGAAACCACCTTGATAAAACTAGAATAAGAATTACGTTATGCTTATCCTTCATCAAGTTAAATTGATGACAAGCAACAGATTTCACACACCACTTATCCTTGTTGCAAATAATTGAAGAGAAGAGATAGAGATCACAACCTTGAACAAGTCTTGCACGAGAACACCAGTAAGAATTTAAATGAATGAGGTACCACGAATGAATAGAATCACATGAGAATGAACAGATCACGATCCGCCTAATGGAAAACTTGAACGAAGCACCTGAATAATTGAGATACAAATGAAGGAACAACACTTGAGAAGAATTTGAGAACGAAAACTGAAAGCTGAGAACGAGGAATCTTATGAAATGATGGCCTTCGGGAGGATCGAGAAATGAAAACAACCCTGAATGCGCCGGATAGATATGGGAGAAATTTCTCGTGAATAGAAACAATTTGAGATGATAGGAACAAGATGAAACCATGAATCTTTGGAAGAACGAATAACGATTTAAGAGAAACTCCCCTACAATCTTTAATGCTAAGAATGATGACGAGAAACAACACCATGAATTACGGAGATACTTCGAAAGAATGAATAAGGAAAGGTTGAGCCAACGATGAAAATTATTTAGAAGCGGTCTTCGAGAAGGCACATGACTGATGAAATTCATTCTTATGTCATTTTTAAAAAGAACTTGAGGACTTCTCCGGAAAGATTAGAAGAGCCAGGTAAGATCCTAGGGAAAACACCTGTGGGTTATGGGCCCACTCAAAGAGATCACCGTTGAAACAATTTCTTAGGAAGAGAGATTGCGCTGGTAGAAATTATAACTTGAAGAGGTGAGAACCTCAAAATAATTTGGAAGGATTGAAAGAAAACATGAATCTTCTAAGATATCTTCAGCACTCCGGATAGAACATAGAGGGATGAATTAATAAGAGAGGCTTGATGAGAATTCAAACAGAAAAAGAATTTAATGAATGAAAAAGATATGATGAACACCGATATCTAGAATTGAATCCACCGGAGAAGAATAACAATGAGAACAAGGAATATGAGGATAGATCTTGAAATTTAAACTCTTGAGAATCTCCACAAGAAATCATCGGATACAATATGAAGAAACGATAGCGGAAGCATTGATGAAGAGAAAGGCACTTGGAGGAGAATTTAATTATTGACTAAAAGGGGCAGGAGGGTGGGGCAAACAAAGAAAACTTAGGAAGGATGAAAAGAACTCCAGAGAAACAAGAGGATTGATCTTGAAAATATTGGAGATGATAGAATTATGTTGAAGAGAAGCACACCAAATAAAAAGAATTGATATGAAAACTTGATTGAGCAAAAGAATTAGCAATCCCACAGAAATATGAGAACACTACTTCGGAAAGATATGAGATCACCACTTGACATCGAAGTACCTCGAATTACCATATACAAAACAAAACAAAGGATGAGGCTTATGAAACAAGCCAGAACAAATTCATGACAAAGATTCTGCTCGATATTTTCGTGGTAAGGTTCGCATGGGCTCGATCGTACAATGGATTGTCATATTGAAATGACGCTCGAATATGCTCCCTAGGCGTAGCGAACTACAAGGCTTGATGAAGCATAAATCGAGACTGTCCTCTGTAAGAAAGACCGTGAACAAACGAATCTAGTAGATGTCAAACCCCAACCTCACATCACACATTTGTTTAAATATAGCCTAGGTAACTACTTGAATTCCCACCTAAGAACTCCCAAAACTTTCTTGGTTATGCAATCGGGTGTTGGGGATACAAGGAGTAAAATATCTCACACAACTAACAAACCCTACACCACAACTGTATCCATCCTTCAACACATAACCAGAGGCTTTAGAACTCCATCTATCTCGGACCCTCGAAAACACAATGATACTAAGAATGGTAGTACATCCGAACTCTCTCCACCAGTACTGGGGATGCCGGACTCCTCTCGCCACTACTAGTATTGAAGCAACTTCGAACATCCTCCGTCCTGAGATACTAAGTAAACTGAACAATAACGATGTGTCAAGAATCCCCTAGAGCTCAACTCCCCGAAAGAAATCAAGTCAGACAAGAGGCACCAAGACAGAACTCCGTCACATTGGCATCATATAGTTTCCAAAATATCCCTGTGATCCTAAATTTTTTTTGAGCGAGAAGAGGGTAGAATCAAAATTACTAAGTCGTAATTCCTCACCAAAGTATAGAAGAGAAGTAAAAAGAATCCTACTCTCCGATATAACTAGACTCAAAATAGTTTTTCTCTAGACTCGACTCGGCCAAGTTCGATCAATCAAGGGGGCGCCTAGGTCGGTACAGGCTCTGATACCAACTTGTCACGCCCAAGATGCGATCCTATCCTTATTTTGGCCCGAGGGCCTCGACAAGGATAGAAGCGCATCTTGTCGTGTTGCAAGAATGGATATCATTACAAGTACATGTACAGAAGAGATGAGTATACGGAATTGGCTTACACTCGCCACAAAATCGGAATTCCTCACTCAAGACGTTCAAGAAAGGTAAAACAAATCCAGCAAGGCCGCTCGGCGTGTCGACGATCCTGATACAAGCCGCGTATCTCATTCTTAGGACACGGCAGATTGTCCAAACTTACGGTAGGCCAATCGCAGAGTTGCCCCTGGTAGCCACCGAGGGTTGACAGGTTGGACCAACACTCATGAGGAGCACATGCCCAGGTTGTTGATTAAAGATCCTCAGGTTAATTACTCCCTATGCAGGTTTATTAGTTATTAGGATAATGTAGTACCAATGTTGGGCCTTGCTAGACAAGCTTTATCTTAAAACAAAAATCAAGGGGGTCCCCATAACAACCCCAAGCATGTTAGGAGCGCTCAATTATGGAACATAACACCGGTTCACAAGTAACTAGGGCGGCAAGGGTGGAACAAAACACCGAGAAAAAGGCCAAGCCTTCCACCCTTTACCAAGTGTATAAGTGCATTAAATTAAATAGCAATAATATTTTGATAACAAAAGAATGTCCATGTTGTCACATGGGAGCAATTGCACCTACAGCTAGAAATGCTATAAGAAGGGCCGAGCAAGCGATAACATAGCCAAACAAAGGTTTGCTAGGAAGGTGGAGGGTTAGAGGCTTTTCATGGCAATGTTGGGAGTCTTGACAAACAAGTGGTAGGTAGCAAGACATAATGATAAAAGAGGGACAACTAGCATAGCAATGATAGTACTGGTATCCAGGGAAACATGTCATCTTGCCTGAGATCCCGCTTGGAAGAAGAACGAGTCCATGAAGAAGACGAGCCAACATAGTCGAACGAATCCTCACACTTCGAACGCTTTTGGAACTCTATCGAGAAGAAGCAATCCAGAACAAACAATCAACACACGATACACCACAACGTATGCATGACATGATGCGCAAGCCAATATGATGCCTGTCCAGTTTAAATATGCAAGGCATGGCATGGCATGGCAAGAACAACAAACAACCACTACATATTAAGTGAAGTTCAATATGCAACAAGTTGCAAATTGATGAAACTCCACGATCAAATTATTTAGTTCACTCTCGTTTAGGTACTCATCAATATTAAATGTAGTTTAACATGGCAAACGGTGAAGCATACATAACTACAAAATCTAGGCATATTAAATGAGGCTGGAAGCAACTTATAGCATTTCCGAAATGACCCCATATGTTCATTTTGAAATTGGACCAGATCTAAACTAACAATATTTTAGAGTTGTTAAACAGCAAAATAAATGTCACCATGTGATTCTACATGTTTTTCTAGACAAGTTAAATATGTGGATCATTTTTATTGGAGCTACGGTTTCGTAGTTATGAAATAAATCATTTTGGCATGGCATTAACACAAAAATAATTAGAACACAAAGTTAATAATTTTTATCATGGTTGAAAGTTGGTTATTATTAAACTACACAAAATTCAGAGCATATTTCATATATATAGTTTTTACATGCGATGCACAGTTTGAGAGTATTATATGCATGAAGTTTGGGGTCCCATCTATAAAACTACAGTCCTGGATTAATTACTAAATTCGCAGATTTGAAAAAGAACATATCGGGCTGAATCTAAACGGATCCCGAAACTGACATGAGCGACAAATAGCTATAGGATGCCTGCGCATCGGATAGGGGAGGCTGGCAGTGCTCACCATGGGCTTGGCCCATTGGTTGTGGGAGCGGAGGGACCTTGGCCCATGCGCGGGGGTCAACGCAGGCATGGCGAGGTGGACTGGGCCTTGGCGAGCCTTGCGGACCACGGCTGGGCGAGCAGGGCCTTTGTCGTCCTCCTGCTCGTGCCCGAGGAGTGGGCAGCGGCGGCACGGGAAGCCTCCATGCCGCGGAGGGGGGAGCATCAAGGCGGGGCTCCGACGTGGCGAGAGTGTCAAGGGTGGCCGGATCCGGGGCAGAGGGATCCATTCCCGGCAAAGAACGGCAGCAAGTGGTGGCTCTGAGCTCTGGTGAGCCGCTGCTTCCTACCAGGGAGAGAGAGCACATGAGATTAGCGAGGGGAGGGGAAAAGAGAGACGAGGTGAGGGCGCGAGCACCGGTCTGGGCTCGTCCAGCAACAAGGCTCGCCGGCGCAGCTGCCGATGGCCGGACATGGTGGCAGGGTCAAGGTCGAGGGCGGCGGCGGCTCGCGAGGTGCGGCGTGCTCGGGTTCGATCGAGGTTTGCTCCCCTGATCCAGATTGGATCGAGGAGGCTGCAGCTGTGCGATCTGCAGGGAGCTCCTCCTGGACGTTGGATCTCGATCCGACCGTCAGGATGGATGGATCTGGTTGCTGGTTGGCTCGGGATGGATGAATTCGGTGGTGGAGGCTGGTTGGATGAAAATGGAAAGTGAAGAGCGGCGACGGCTGTATGATTAGGCTAGGCTAGGGGCTAGGGTTTGTCCAAAAATGGTCTAGGTTTGCTTCTATAAATAGCAGGGGTTCAAAGGAGGGGGTTTGGGGCTATTTTCGACCCTCCGATCGTGATCAGACGGTCCAATCGGAGAGGTGGGTTTTCCGGGCTTAGTGGGATATGTAGAGTGGGCTAGGAGGAGGTGAGAGGGAGGTTTGTGTCCTGTGACACGAGGTTTTAAAACACCAAAAAACGTCCGAATATGAACCGATGACCGCACTGCTACGGTTAACCGTTCGGGTACCAAACAAACTCGGAATGCGACGAAATTTGGCCGGTGGCCTACCTACACTATAATAAGACCACACGCCAAGTTTCGACCCAATCCGAGAATTTTTTTCCATGTTCTTTAAAAACGGTTTTTTAAATGATGCCATGGGCACGTGCGTGTGTGGTTGGTCTTGAAATGGTCAGTGGCACGAATAGAGAGAACCGGCAACTATGAACGGATGCAAGTTTTCGAAAACGAGTGATGATGCCATGCAGATGATGAGAATGATGTGATGATGAATGCAACAACCAAACTAAACACATACGAGAATGGGAATAAAAGGGGAGTCTTCTGGAGCGTTGGTCCCGGGCTGTTACACCGCGTATGGGGTGGGACGACCAGCCTCGGGACGACCACTGGCGCGATCAACCTTGGGATGACCGCTAGCGCGACCTGCCTCGTGAGGACCGCTGGCACGACGACCCTTCGGAGGGGTCATGACGTAGTCCGCCTCGTGAGGTTCGCCTACGTGAGGCTGGACTACCTCCAATTGCCTCTGCCACCCAGAAGGAAAGAGGAAGACAGGCAGGACGGTGGGACTGGGGGCTTCCAGGAGATTAGAGTGGTGGCCTGTATCTTGGGTGGTGCCCAGGCCCCAGCATCGAACCGTGCCTTCAAGAAATTCGCACGGGAGGTGAATGCGACTCACCCAAAGCCTGAAGCGATGCAGCACTCAATTGGTCCTAGACCGCCATCACCTTCGACTCAAGCGATCAACTCAGGTGTTCATTCATGGCCAGCAACCTCCCCATGCTGTGTACCCCAACCATCAGCAACGTCCTCATCACCAAGACCCTCATCGACAGTGGGGCGGGGCTCAACATCCTCTCCATCGAGATCTTCGAGACACTCCAGGTGTCGTATGAACAGCTCATGTCAACTAAGCCCTTCTCGGGGGTCACACACGGGTCCACCATACCCATCGGGCAGGTGCATCTGCCTGTCACCTTCGGCGGGCGCAAGAACTACCACACCAGATCATTGTCTTTGACGTCGCGCACATCCACCTTCTGTACAACGCGATCCTTAGGTACCCGGCTCTCGCCAAGTTCATGGAAGTAACTCACCACAGCTACAACGTCCTCAAGATGGCAGGGTGTGGTGGCGTCATCACCATTGCCTGCGATGAGAAGGACGCCGTCTGCACCCTCGAGCGTTCTTACCGTGCTGCAGCGGCTGAGCGCTTGGACAATGAGGAAGAAACACTGCCTCGTCAGGACCCACATAAGAAGAAGAAGCAACTCCTCCCCGCAGGGCAACCCGCAACTTCAGCCTCTGCGCTCAAGGGTGGGGCCCTGCCTCCCATCGCATAGGAAAGCACGCTCAGCGCCACTCTTGGTCCGGGCCCGGGGGCTCCCAACGGGGAATTTTCCGGCCTAATCAGTGAGGAAAGAGAGGCGCTCGAGCACAACCTAGAAGCGTGCTCTAACGCACGTCAGCTCGAGCTGGGGTCATGGCGCGTGGGGCCTAGTTCGCGAGAGTCCGTCCTCAGAGCTATCGAAGAACTTCAGGAAGCCGAGGCCGTGCGAGGAGGGGACTGCCCTGCACCACCAATCGTAGTCGCCGTCGCCAGCATGGTCGATCAGCCATGCGTCTGCGTCAACGCACTCGCGATCAACAGGGCCGCGACTCAAGGCCCCTTTTGGCTAGTGCGTGCTGATCATGGATGGGTCAACCCGAACGCCCACGTCTGCATGCCCTTCGGGCTAGCGAATGCGGGCGTCACCTTCCAGCGCCTTCATCGAGCCATGCTCGTGCCTTGTCTGGCGGGGCGTAGCGAGGAGCTGGACGAGTTTCTCGGACCAAGCAAAGGTTCCGAGCCTCGAGAGATGACAGACCCATGAAGGTCGCAATCATGGAAGCGGGAGATCAGGCAATGATAGCGGCCTCGGCTCTTCAGCGGCATGGATGCCAGGTGACTTTTTGTTGGCTGTCGCTACATAATTTTTTGGTTCACTTTGTCCAAGGGCGCCCACTGGGCCCCATGATCTTCAGGTGACCAGGGCACGCCCCCGCTATCACTTCGCTTATGCATATTTCAATAGTTTGCTGTGCGTCTGTTCTATGCCCTGACATTCTACCTTACTTGGATTGTTGGGCGGTCGACCCCCCGCTTGGGGGCTCCGGCCGCTTTGCGTCACATGGAGTCTTGGGAGGCCCCGTGGCCTCCCGAGGTAGCAGCCGACAGGATGGAATGGGGGCCGCTCGAGCGTCAAGGGGGCTCCTGAGCATTGAGCCTTAGGAGCCTTACTGGTCATAATGACACTCGGCCTCCTGGTGTCGTCTTGGTTTCCGATCGGCATCAGGAGTGCCGGGGCCTCGCCCCGTGAAGTGCGTCCTTGGTTTCAGGTCATACCTAACAGTGGTGGGGAAATGTGCGGGACTAGGACCTGCAGACGTAGAGTCGCTTGAACGTCAAAGGGGGCTCCTCACGAGCCTTACTGGTCATAATGCCACTCGGCCTCCTGGTGTCGTCTTGGTTTCCGGTCGGCATCAGGAGTGCCGAGGCCTCGCCCCGTGAAGTGTGTCCTTGGTTTCCGGTCGTACCTAACGATGGTGGGGGAAATGTGTGGGACCGGGACTTGAGGACATAGAGTGCCAGGAGGGCTCCCAAACGACCTCACTTAAGAAGAAGAAGAAGCAAGCGGTGTCTCAAATGGCCCCATCTACAAGAAGACTCAAGCACAAACTGCCTTAGAGGTAGGGACACTCGCGAGGCCAAAGCATCCTCGCGACCTCCAAGATACACCTCCCAGTTCTACCATGCCAGCCATGCATATGAACTCTATGGAATGTACACGCCCAGGGCCCCCCGAGGACGTGGAGGGGTCCCTTCCCACGCAATGTGGCAGTCACAGCCCAATGCTGGCGGAGAAGTCAACACGGTCCACCAATGACTATGCCCATGCAATGTGGAAGCCACAACTCCATGCTCACGGTCAACACGGTCCACCAATGACTATGCCCATGCAAGGTGGAAGCCCCACACCCGGTGCGGGGGGATAACCAACTGAGGGCGCCCCCAATGGCTGCATCCAACCTTAGGAAGGTCCGTAGAGCCCCCCTTCTTGCTGCGTTCCATGGGGATGCACGCGGGAGGGGGCTGCACGGGGGCTACTACCAGGCCAAGACTGGTACACGCCGCCTTTTGAGGTCTGTTTAACCTGGTCTTCACGCGCCCATCTCCGGAAAAGCTCGCGAGGAAAGGTATGGGAGCTGCTCGTATGTCAAGGGGGACTTCTAAGCATCGTGACTCAGGAGCCTAACTGGACCCGTAGCCCCTCACCCCTTGGGCCGTCCTTGGTTGCCGGTCGGTTTAACGGCGGCTGAGGTATGCGCGGACCGGGCCTTGCCGACGCAGAGCCCAGAGCGCTAAAACAATTGGTCAATATCCATAGGAAGGACGCTGAAGCTCGTACACCAAGGGGGACTCCTGAGCATCGCGACTCAGGAGTCTAATTGGACCCGTAGCCCCTCATCCCTTGGACCGTCCTTTGTTTCCGGTCGGTCGAACGGCGGTGGAGGTATGCGCGAGCCGGGCCCTGTTGATGCAAAGTGCTAAAGGTGTTTGGAAATTTCAAGTTATCTAAATCCTAGGAAGGACGCTGGAGCTCGCACGTCAAGGAGGACTCCTGAGCATCGCGACTCAGGAGCCTAACTGGACCTGTAGACCCTTGCCCCTTGGACCGTCCTTGGTTTCCAGTCGGCCCAACTGCGGTGGAGGTATGCGCGTGCCGGGCCCTGCCGATGTAGAGCACTAAAAGTGTTTGGAAGTTTCAAGTTACCTCAATCCTCACCATGTTCCCTTCCGTTGACACCTGATTTTGGCTCGGTGCAAAATGCAATAAAGATGGGCTCAAACGAAAAGGTTTTTTCTACGAGAAAGTCCATATTGTCTAGTGAAACAACCTTGATGTTTAGGCCATCACCATTCGGCATCATTTCAACGGCCAAATCACACTTGGATTGTCATGTAGATGTTCTAAGTGCTTTTTGGTCTATTACGCCTCCAAGACAACCTCGAATGAAGGAATGTTCTACATGGATTGTCTTTGCCTCGTCGAACTGATTGGTTTTGATATATAAATCATCTCAATCTGAGGTCGTATGCAAAAGTTAGAGCAACAAGAGTGCAGCCCTACCATTAAGAAAAATGTGGCGCAGGAGATCAGACACATGTCTGATGGGTCGCGCGAGTCATTCGGCCCTCAAGACGTCCTCGGATGGAAAAACTTACAATATGAAAAAGTTTTGCTTCGTCAAGACGATAAATTTTGATATATAAACCTTCTCATTCCGAGGTCGTATGCAACCTGGAGAGGCAAAACAAAATCAGCCTGGAGTTTCACTCGGGATTTCCGAGTGAAAGTTTGCCGACCGAGGGATTTCCGGTCGAGTGAGTTTTCCATCCGTCCGAGTGAAATTGCCATCCGAGTGAAAATCGCCAGCCAAGTGAGATTGCCGTCCGAGTGAAAATCGCCGTCCGAGTGAAAAGTACCGGTCGAGTGAAAGTACTGACCGAGTTCAATTGCCGTCCGAGTGAAAATCACCGTCCGAGTGAAAAATATCGGTCGAGTGAAAGTTTCTGTCGAGTGAAAGTTTAAAATGGCCTCAGATGGTAAAGTGTTCAACATGAAAGTTGTTCGAAACATGGAAATAGTCAACTTTGCTTTTTAAGGTCATTATCATGTGAGATAGTATACGGCCTGGGGAGACGCCACAACACTCGGACAGTCCAGTCTGCTACGTGATCGAGTCTGTTTCAAAGTTAAATATGACCTCGTGGAGTATTCAAGACGGCTTTATTTGGGAAAGTGATCAACATATGGATTGTTGACCTCGTCGAGGCGCACAAAATTGATGTGTGTACCGTATCCATCGGAGGTCATATGCAGATTTGACGGCCCACGCAAGAAGCAAGACAGAAGATTGGGCTAGATTTGGGCTGAATCTGAGTGGAACTAGAACTAGGACTCTAGGACGTGAATTGATGTAATTTTCTTGTAAGGAAAGCCTAGATGAATCCTTTGCTTGTACGGGAAGTCCAGCCGCCTCTTATATATGTTGGGGGTGACGGCCGATTAAACAACACACAATCAAACAAATCAATCTATACTACTTTTTCATCTACGTTCTTTGTTTTTTCTCTCGTTCTTCGCGGTTCTTCGTGTTTTGAGAGCTGCGAATCCCGAGGCTCTAGGGGCGAGCGAATCGACCTAGGGAAGCCCATAGCCGCCACACTCCCCGACGGGGTCCCTCCCGGGTGTGTAGGGTTTCGGGTCTACAAAAGCGTCTGCCGACTGTCTTGCGTATCGCGCTGCTGGACGGACCTCCTTCGATGTGAGCTGCGGTGCATCACCCCCGGCGTCGAGGGTACATGGTGACATGTTCGTGTGTCAACACCTTCATAAGGGATACTTGCACGTCAAGGGGGACTCGTGAGCATCGCGACTCAGGAGCCTAAATTGACCCGTAGCCCCTGGCCCCTTGGACCGTCCTTGGTTTCTGGTCGGACCAACATCGGTTGAGGTATGCACGGGATGGGCCCTGCCGACGCAGAGCATCACAGCAAGCAAGAAGGAAACAAGGCGAAGAGAGCAATCATGCAGTCCAATAGTTATTACAAGCATTAGAAGTTCTCGCAAACACAAATGAGTTTAACGCCTCCACGAGGCACGGTGTAGATTGCAGGAAAGGAGCAGGAGGAAGGAATTAGGAGGAACCGTCGCCACCATTCGTCCCACCCTCGAGGGACACGTCATCGACATCGCAGGCGTCATCTTCCCTGCTGCCAGCCTTAGCAGCATCCAGAAGCGGAGGAACCGTGACGCGGGTGAACCTCTTCACCAGTGCCTCCGTGGCGCCCTTCACCGCTGCCATGGCTCTAGCGCGGACCTCAGGGGCGACCAGGAGGATCACGGAGTTAAAGTTTAACCCCGGCTCAAAAAGATGAAGATGGCTGAAGACGCGTGTCGCGGCTTTAGAAAAGAGGTCGCGACACTCAGTATCCAAGACCCTATCCACCTCGACGATGGCACCCTCCAACACCTCGACGAGCTTCGAAGAAAGTGCCGCGAAGCCGTCCTCCAGAGTGGCCAGAGGCTCCGCGAATCCATCATGGCAGAGGGTGTGGAGTGCCTTGCAAAGCTTGAGCCCGACTACAGGGAAGGCGCTCAGCTCTGCGACCTTTTCCTCCCCGTCCGTGACGATAGCTTCCTCCTTGGTGTCAAGAAGGGTCTTCTTCGAAGCAATCTCCTTCTCCTGCGCATCCAGGCGCAGTCGCTCTGCGT
Source organism: Hordeum marinum (assembly GCA_022496015.1). NCBI lineage: Eukaryota > Viridiplantae > Streptophyta > Magnoliopsida > Poales > Poaceae > Hordeum > Hordeum marinum. The sequence continues at coordinate 118,373,822 of CM039677.1, forward strand.
CATGGTGGGCCGCCGCCTGAGACAGTTCGGTTTCCCAAGCGGCAAGCTTGGCCTCACGGGCCTCGAGGTCCTCCGTCCGTTGGCGAAGTTGCGCCGCAAGCTTGGCTTGTTCCTCTTGGAAGGTATTCAGACCGGCCTCCACCTCTTCACGCGTGGTGCGAGCGGCCGTGGTTTCCTCTTCGCCTTTCATCATGGCAGCCGCGACCTGACCCCACATCGCCACAACGGCGGCGTCAGCCCGGAGCCACCATAAGAGGAGCTCTAGTCGTCCACCCGCAAGGCGATCACCAGCACTCCCGAAGGCGTCACGAACTTGACCTAGAGCAGCGAAGGCCCCGTCCAGGACGTCATGGATGGGCACCACAGGCATCACTGTCTCCCCCTGAGGAGCCCCCAGCGCAATTGCGTTGGGTGCCTCCGGGGAAACGATGCCACAAATGATAGGAGGCTATGGAGGGCGCTCGGCGACTGCAAACATGGATGAATCGGTAGGCAGCACACCCTCAAGGGTTGGCCCTCCGGACGCCGGCGTCACCACGCCCCCAAGGGCAGGAGTGATCACGTCAACAAGCATCGGGGGCTCAGGGGGCTTGGTGATGGGGGCCTGAGGGGTCGCCTCGCGAGCCCTCTCTTCTCCAGCAGTAGGTGGCGACGTGTCAACAAGGGCAGGCGGCGCGTCGGGAGTCGCCTTCAGCTGGACGCCTGCTTCTTCTTCCTCATCTTCAATAGAGCGACATTCGTCATCAATGCACAAGCCATAGACATATGAGCCAAGCCAAGTCGGGTCCCTTTCTCATCGACGTCGACCCACTTCCTCTTCCTTTCCACCCCAGCAACGACGGGGCGCCCGAGCTCCCCATGGAGAGGGGGTCGCCGCACGGAGGAGCAGAGTCACCGATAGCCGAGGCGGCCGTGGAGGAGATCGCCATGGCCCCATCCTCGCCCACCTTGCCAGCGAGTGGCGATTCGTGCAGGGGCGACGCCGACGCCTCGATTGTCCCACCAGTGGAGGCAGGGCGTGTTGGAGGAGATTCGGTGCCGTGCTTCGGGGAGTCGACACGCACACAGACCGCGTAGCATGAGGGGCTGGCCCCGGCCCCCTGGAGGCCTTAGCAGCACGCGAGGAGCCCGTAGCAGAAGCTTCACCAATGTCGTCGTCGTCTTCAAGCTCGCACAGAAGGGTGCCCTGCGAAGGGGGGGGGGGCACGCCCCTGCCGGGCCTTCGTCGGCGGTCCTCTCCAATTCCTCCCCGCACGAGGTATCGTCGGAAGCCACCACCACCAGACCAGGGCCCTTAGCTGGGAAAATCCCCAGCTCGTTGAAGACAGGCATCGCGGCAACTAGGTCGGCCCCGTTGTCGCCGCAGTACAGCAGATCGTGAGCCTCGGGAAGGTCGCCCGGGTCACCGCCGAGCAAGGCAGCCATAGCCTGGCTCAGTTCCTCGGGAGATATGAGAGTGGACCAAGGCCTGAGGTTGTCTCCACTACCTTGATAGTCCCACAAGGTCCTAGAATGGGCCTGAAGAGGTGCCAGGCGCTGCACCAAGAATTCCTTCACTATTATCCCACTAGTCAGCTTCTTGGCGGAGATATCGTGGGTGAAGTGCTCCAGAAAAGGCTCGCCCCGGAGGTCAGAAAGCTTTGCAAAGCTCCACGCAGGAGTCTTCTTCGGTAACCCCTTCGGCAGATCTAACCGAGGGTTGGTGCCCTTGAGATCCATGAGGAGCCAGCGGTGCCTCAAGTTCTCCACCTTCTTCTCAGCCTTCAGAAGCATGTTGCCGCTCTGGACCGCGACGAAAGAGACACACGCCGACCGCTGGGCGCCGTCGTGCAAGCGTAAGTTGAAGAAATGACGGAATAGAGCTACCGAAGGCCTCATGCCCACGAAGGCCTCACAGTAGAAGGTGAAGACGGACAAGAGCAAGATGGAGTTGGGCCAGAGGTGAAGGGCCTGGATCCCGTAGTGGTCAAGGATGGCGGTGAAGAACGTAGAGAAGGGCAGAACGAGCCCGGCGAAGATGCTATGAAGGAATAAGGGGTATACCACCTTGGACGAAGGCCGCTTTTTCGAGGAGCTACCCCAAATCAGGGTCCACCCTTTCTCGTTGGACCCAACCACCATCCATGGGAGCATGGGGTGGAGGTCCTCGTCCTTGGTGATGGTAGACCCTAAGAGCGCCGGCGAGACTGGAGCGGAGGCAGAGCCCTATGCCTCTGGCTTCTGCTTGCCGGCACGAGCCATCCTGGAGCTAGTGGGGCCGAAGCAACAAGGAAGAGGACGGAGCAGCGCTGGATCTGGGGAGGCGCCTGCTAGAGTTAGAGAACAGGGAGGCAAGAGCAGGTGCGGAAGGAGAGAAGGCAATAATGTCCCAACGCTAGAAGTCAGGCTCCTAACAATTCAAGCGGAGGCAAAAAGGACGAGGGGCACCCGACGTGAGCCGCACAACATGCGCCAGGCCTGGCCCATTGGCGAATGGGGCCCACAACGCTCCTAGCCACCCTCAGGGCTCCTCCTTGAGGACGACCCGAGCACGCTGTGGACCCGGGGGCTACTATTGGAGTTCTGGGAATGGGGTTACCTAGACCTGCCTGCTTGCGGCCCAGGGCATGGCCCACCTCGACAACCAAACACAGCAAGGTGTGGTCCCATTCAGGACAAGGCCCTCGCGAGGAAGAACAGAGACAAGCCCCGCAAAGGATGGGCCTCCTCAGGACCCCTCCGAAGCGGCGGAGATGTCTATGCAAGGCCCGGCCTCAAGAGTCAATGATGACGCAAGGAAGGACATGCGAGCGCCAGTGCGCCAGGGGGCGTAGTTTCCCCTTTGGTGAAAAGGGAGCAAAGATGTACGCGGGTTCCCAAAGCACCCCCCAAAGGTTTCCATTCCAGTGCAAGAAGACCACAACCACCTGCCCTGCAAGGCGGATGTCATTGCTGAGCCCGTCCCTGCGCTGTCGACAACAACTTTGCAGGCGAAGACCGCCTTTGGGCAGGGCAAGCATGAACCCCGGCCCCCCTTCAAAATTGGCCGCTGTGGGATCCCTTCCTTCCATTGTGATAAGGGTAGAGTACTCGGGCCACCGCTATATATAGAGGGTAGGCTGCTTCGTAGAGGGGATTCCCCGACCAATCCGATCCAACACTTAGTTACCCCACGCACTACCACGAGAGAGCCAGCCAAGAACACGGCTTGAGCGCCCTCACGAGGCTCAAGCACATTGTACTAGTTCGTCCACCCAAACCTCCATGAGAGGCAATCCACCGAAGCAGGAGTAGGGTATTACACTTCGCTGCGGCCTGAACTTGGGTAAACTATCGTGTTCATCTTCTTCCTCGTCATCGTGCGAGTTCGTCGTTGCATTCATCGAGTAGCGAGCTAGGTCGGGCGAGGCTGTTGGGGATCTTTGCACACGCCCTTGTGTTCGAATCTTAAGGATTTTGCGGAGCGTGAAATCCGAAAGCTTGAGGAAGAGATTGGTTGACTGGAGCGAGCAATATATGTCATCAGGTAATAAGGAGATTGTCGTGGATTTATCGCGGCAGATGTCCGGGTGAACGGACTTGGATTCGCGGCCATCGCTAATGTGAAGGACTAAAAGGGGTTGATTGGGACGAAGGACACGGGTTTACCCAGGTTCGCCCCCTCAAGTCGAGGTAATAGCCTACGTCGTGCTTGTGCTTGTATTGCTTGTTGTATCGATTACAAGGGAGCTAAAGCTTGAACTAGCTCTCGATTACGTCTCCTCTAAGCCGCCCCGGGTCTGCCTTTATATAAGAGGTCAGGACCACGGGTCTTTACAATTGTCTAACCGAGTCTCATTGTCTATCCGGGTCTTACTCTATCTTCTTTGTCCAAACTGTCTCCGAGCGGCTTGCACGCTAGGGTCTTCTCAGTCCGGGACACCTTGCGGCCCACACCATGAGCCGTCTATCTTCATGGGCCATTGGCTTTATGGCTCACCCTTGGGCCGGCTCACGAGCCATCAACATGACCCGGAGCCGCCAAGGGCGGGTCATATTGCGGGGTTATATCCCCAACATTAGGTCCCAGGTTGAATTGAGCTTGCTCACTTCATCCTTATCTTCTGCTTTTTGGCGAGTCGCCCGATGATGACCCGGCATGACGTCACGAGATCTGCTGACGTATCACCGAATCTTTTATTAATGGTCAGCCTGAAAATCGAGGCGTCCACCTCGGTCAAATGGTTTCCGTCACCTAAATTTTCATGCCTGCCCTTTCTTCTCTTTAAATAAGACCCGTTGCGGGGGGAAGCTTTCCTTCTCCGGCTCTCTCTTCATCTTCTTCCCTTCATCGTCTCTGCTCCGGCGCTCCCTACTCCGGTGCCGTCTTCTCATCACCGTCAACCAGGCCTCTGCATCAACCTGAGTCGTACTAGAGCCCGTTCCGCGTCTGCTACTCCGTTATCGGTACATTCAAGCTCCCCCTAGATCCATCGCCGCCATAGCAGGGTTCGCGGGAAGCTCCGCCGCCGCCGCTCGGGCTCCTCCATCGCCACCGTTAGGGTATTCCGATGCCGTCGATGTCTTTAGTCCGCGCCTCCGCCGTGCCGCCGCGCACAAGGTAGCCGTGCGCAATGCGTGAACCATCGTGACTTTGTTTCATTCCTTGATGTTCCGCCTGTTCTTCGCTAGGTCTAAAAATAAGAACCTATTTTCCTGTTTTTGTAGATCCATAATTGCAGCGGTAGTTTGCGAAACCTGTTTTTCAAGACTTAGCCGATTTTCGCTCCTCCCTTCCTTGTTGAATCGCCAGACCTCTCCGGCTCTCGTCAGTTGGACTATGGCGTAGTATTTGTAGAGCCCTTAAAATCGTAAGCCGTCACAAATATTGCTTGCTCTTAATTCGCCGCATCTTTAATTTTGTACAGTCTTTAAGCCTCCACCATGTCCCGTGCTTCCAACTCATGCAACTGGGTTGGATCTAGCGTCACAGAAGAATACTTAGCGGATTTTGTTAACGTGGGCACTCTTCCTTCCAAAGAGGTCCTTCACTGGCGGGTTCCAGGTGACGACACTCGGCCCTCTCCCCAACAAGGAGAGGTAGTGGTTTTGTCTGATCATATCGAGCGAGGTTCGTGCCGCCCGGCTATAAATTTTTCCGTGACATTCTCCATTTGTACAAACTTCACCCTCAAGACTTGGCCCCCAACTCCATTTCAAACATATGCAATTTCCAAGTGCTCTGTGAAGCCTTCCTGCAAATCAAGCCGTCTGTGGGATTGTTTCGAGAGTTCTTCTATGCCAACCGCCAAACCAAAATGAAAGGCGGTCCGAGTCTGGAACTTTGTGGTATTTCCATTCAACGATGCAGAGACATCATTTTTCCGGCTGCGCAGATGCCGAGTCATCCAAAGGATTGGAATAAGACTTGGTTCTACTGCATGGACACCTCTCCTGAAGATGAATGCCCATTGCCGGGTTATCACCCCTCCTGGCTCAGGACAAATTCAGAGCTTCCTGGCCGGCTCTTAGTTTCAGAGCGTGCCAGGTATGAGCCGGCTCACGCCAAGATCAAGGCACTCATGGCCAACGGTTTGACCGGTCTGGATTTGATTCGCTACTGGATTTCATGGCGGATAATGCCCTTAAGCTGTAGAAGCTGGCTTATGTGTGAATATGAAGGCAAATATGACAGCTCCTTGTGCTTCAGCAAATCAACCTTGACAGAGGATGACATTACCACTGTCATCCGGAGCCTTGTCCATGAAGCCTCCGGCTCATGCAGCACCATTGGCCTAGCGCCTTTTAGCGTCAACAATCCGGCTCCAGATGTGAGTTAATTTCTTCCCACCCGTCTCTTGGATGTTGCTTGTACCTTGCTGATCTATTATTCTTCTCCGGGTTATTTTCGCAGGCCGACTCTGATTTCTGGAAGGAGTATGTCCGTCCTCTGAAGAAGCTCAAGAAGAAGGCCCCAACCAAGAAGCCAAAGAAAGACGCCCCGCGAGAGGAGTGGTTCGACCCGCCATAGTCATCCAGCTCAGAGGTAAAATTTTAGTTGTTTGCTTGATTCTTTGCCTTCCTGTTTTACTAATGCTTGTTTTACTCGCAGGATGAAGTGGAGACCAGCCGCGCCAATGCCCCTGAGGTAAACTATCTCTCTTCCGGCTCAGAATATTTTGTCCCCCGAAAGCCGTGGCGGGTTGCCAGAAAAGTTCCTCTTTCTCATCCTCTCGCTTACCTGGCTCCCGATTTTCTTTTGAAAAAGCAACAACAGGCTAAACGTCGCCAGACCCAAAGCGTCGGCTCTACTGAGCTTATGCCCGGCTTGCCGAACTCGCCGGCTCCGAAGAAACGCCTTGCTGAGGTACGTGTTCCTGTTTGATTCATTTCTTGTTATAACCTTAGTGCCGTCTCATCCTTCTTGAATTTCATCTCAGAAGTCACCCTCCTTCGGCGACTCTTCGGCGACTGTTCTACCGCCTCCAAAGATCAACCCGCTGTAAGTGTCTTTACACTATAATATCCGGTTCTTTGTAGGGTAGTAATATCCTTTGGATTCTCACTTTTCTATCTTGTAGTGCTCAAGCCAAGCATCAGAAGACCAAATAGCCCTCCCCCAGTCCTGCCGCTGAAGAGCCGGAGCAGGAACAACCGGAGGAGCCACATCCGGATGTAGATCCGCCAATTGTTTCCATTGAGCCAGCTGCTAAAGATATCACCCCGGAGATCCCTCTAAGGGGTCCTTCAAAGCCACCAAGTCTTGCCAAGGCCACAACAACTCCGGAGGTTGTGATCACTGGCTCTGCTCCCCAGTCCCCTCCGGCTCATGTGCTGACCAAGAATAAAGAGTCTGCTGAGGCCTCCGAGAAGCTGGATTTCAACTCTTCCTTTGAGAAGATGACAGCCGAAGAACTCCACGTCGGGTATATAAACCGTCTTACCACCAGCCAAGATCTGGTGCTTCGGCTGGTAACTTTGATGAAAACAAAATATGAGGTATTCCTCTTGCTGCTACAACCTTACTTAGCCCCCAAGTGTCGGTTCAATCTAGTTAAAAGGTGATCCGGGTCTTTCCTAATCCTCTATAGAAAATCCAAAGCCTTTGTCCCCAAGGGACGGCTCAGCATGTTAGAGTTGGGTTGGATCTTCACTGTAGATAACGTGAACAGCCAATCGTAGCCCCCAAGGGCCGACCCAAACTTGATGACGTTGAGTCGGAGCTTTCATTATAAGCAAATTTGAAGAGCCATGTCGTAGCCCCCAAGGGCCAACTCAAACTTGATGACATTGAGTCGGAGATTTCATTATAAGCAAATTTGAAGAGCCATATCGTAGCCCCAAGTTCCGGATAAACTTTGATGAAGATGAGCCGGAACTGTGTTGTAAGCTCGAAGATCAAATATACATTAGTCCCCAAGTGTCAAACATATTGCTTGCAATCTGCTTTGAGACTTGCATAATTTTGTCTTTAACCTTCCTTATTTGATATGACTTCCATTCTAGCAACTTATCCTGTATTTTGACGTGTCACAGGAAGCTTTAAATGAAACCGGGTCACAATTGATGGACCTGAAGACCAACTTGGCGGCTCAACAAGAAGCCCGCAGCGTCGCCGATGAAAAGTGTCGGCTTCTCTCTGAAGAGTTGGCCACAATCAAGGCTGATTTTGCCACCCTTAAAGAGTCAACTAAATCTGAGAAGACCGCCTTGACCCAATGGGTGGATGACGCTGACCAGCGGCTGATAGCTGTGGCAGATGAACTCCAAGGCTTGAAGCGCCACATAAGCAAAATGTCAACCGCCCTCTTTGGTAAGCTTGTGACGACTTTGTGTTTCAAATAGTTTCATCTTTACTTACACTGGTGACTCATCTGAATTGTTTGGTTTATACAGGTCCTAGGAGCCGGCAGTTGGCCTCTGATAGCCTGCTGCTGTTGAAGGTCATCTATACCTTAACTGAGTAGTTGTATTGTGGTGCAATCTGCACTATCAAGGCCATGCAATATAAGGAGAAAATTCCGACGACTCTCAGGGGTGTCTTAGAGCTCTTCTCCACCATGCCAAAACAGATCGCCGAACTCAAGAAATCAGCCGCCCGCCAAGGGGCCATTGCGGGCATCAGCCGGGCTTTGGCCTTTGCTCCGGGCGTGACAGCCGCCGAGATGATGGAGGGCTTCCCTTCAAGAAAAGATGACGGCTCAGAGTTTACTGATGCTGACTACAGCCGGTGCATGAAAGAGTCCCGAGTGTTAGCTTCTGTCTTGGCGGAGGAGGTTGATCTGTCAACTTATCAAGCGGCGTATGACCCGGAGCAGAAGAGAGTCCGGGGTCCTTTATACGAGTGCAAAGATTTGACGCCTGCTCGGAGTAAGGACCTCTTTGCTCCAGATCTTGACCCGTCACCCTTTTTTGAGGGCTCTTTTGCGGCTCTAACGAACTACAATTGGGATTTGGACAACCTTGAGATCAAGGCTCCAGAAGAGCCGGCGCAGGATGACCCGTCCGCTAACTAACTGCTGCTGTAAGATCATGTATCAGCTTAACCCACCGTGTGACGGCTGAAAACACTTTGTCTGAAATTTTGATCTCCTCTAGGAGTGTAATAGCTAGATGAAAACTTGTCTGAAATTTGTCTTATAAGATGATCCGGCTTTTGGTCTGCCATTTGTGTTTGTATGCTTTGAGTTATTTACAATTGCCTTGTCATCATATCAGACACCTGCAGCCAAAAATTAGGTAAGCCACACCCGGAGGCGGTGACTCCCTCTTTGATAATTACGGCCAATCTGGTTAGCCGGAAATAGCATAGAGCCTGACCGATAAGGCATTTAGAAGATACACCCGAAGGTAACAATATGGCGTAAACGCCGGCGAATAAGCATTAGAAGTTGTACCCTAAGGTAAGAAGCCGCCCTCGCCGCGGCTAATTTTTCCTTAGCCGGATTTTTATGAGAATAGTTAATAGGCGTTAGAAGTTGTACCCGAAGGTAAGAAGCCGCCGTTCACCGCAGCTAAGTTATCTTATCTGTTTTTACATGGCCTTAGGCCGGCTAATAGGCATTAGAAGCTTTACCCGGAGGCAGAAAGCCGCCGGTCGTGGGTCATGAGACGTTAGCTACCCGTCGATAAAAAACCTCTCATAATCGCGACTAAACTGGTTAGCCGGAGATGGCATAGAGCCGGCTGATAGGGTGTTAGAAGCAATACCTGTCGGTAAGAAGCCCCCCTCAGCAATTACGGCGTAACCCGCCGGCGGATAGGCGTTAGAAGCTGCACCCGAAGGCAAGAAGCCACCCTCGCCACGACTAATTGCCTTAGGCGGGTATTTTGTGGCAAAATGCCCATCTTAATAGGTGTCTACCACCGTTCACCAATACGACGCCAAGCGCCGGCGGATAGGCATTAGAAGCTGCACCCGAAGGCGAGAAGCCGCCCTCGCCGCGACTCATTGTTTTGAGCCGGATTTTGTGGCATAATGCCTAGCTACTAGGCATCTACTGCCATTCGCCGACCTTAGTTGATGTATCAACCGGAATATTGCTGAATCTTCTCTTGTGAAATAGCATAGGCTTCCTTGTTTATTCATATAACCGTGGTATGTACAATGATGGTGTACAATGGTAGATCTTTACACCCTTAGGTGAAACAAGGCCGGAGATGCGCGACGTTCCATGGCCAACGGGTCTCCTAACCTGCCGTATCTGAGTCATCTCGGACATCGACGAGGTAATATGACCCGTTGTTGAGATTTTTGCTGACCACAAAGGGTCCTTCCCATGGAGGTGATAGTTTATGCATATTTGTCTGGTCCTGAATCAGACGGAGCACCAAGTCGCCCTCCTGGAACGTCCGGGTCTTGACCCTGCGGCTGTGATAGCGGCGCAGGTCTTGTTGATAAATTGCCGATCGGGCTGCTGCTAACTCTCGCGCCTCTTGCAAAGCATCCAATGCATCTCGGCACGCCATCTCGTTGTCTGTCTCAACGTAAGCCACCACCCTTGGCGAGTCATGCCGGATGTCGCTGGGTAAGACGGCCTCAACGCCGTACACCATAAAGAAGGGCGTGAAACCCGTGGACCTGTTAGGGGTGGTCCTGATGCTCCATAAGACGGAAGGTAATTCTTCGACCCAACACCCGGGCGTTCGCTGCAAAGAAACCATAAGTCGCGGCTTAATTCCTCTTAGAATTTCCCGATTGGCTCGCTCCGCCTGACTGTTGGACAGTGGATGTGCCACGGCTGATATATCAAGCCGGATATGTTCTTCGTCATAGAATTTCTTCATAGCCCCCTTGGATAAATTTGTACCATTATCAGTGATGATACTATGCGGGTAACCAAAGCGGTAGATTAGCATTTTGATAAACAGAACTGTTGCAGCTGCATCACATTTGCTGACCGGCTCTGCCTCTACCCACTTGGTAAATTTATCAACCACCACCAGGAGGTGCGTTTTCTTGTCCTTGGACCTCTTAAAAGGCCCTACCATGTCCAGCCCCCAGACCGCAAACGGACAAGTGATTGGTATCATCCTTAATTCTTGAGCCGGAACATGAGCACACCAGCTAATTTTCTGACAGCCATCGCACTTACAGACTAAGTCCTCTGCATCTTTGTGAGCAGTCAACCAGAAGAACCCGTGCCGCAAAGCCTTGGCCACCAAAGATTTCAAGCCGGCATGGTGCCCACAATCTCTAGCGTGGATCTCACTCAAGATCTGCTGGCCCTCCTCTGGTGAAACACAACGTTGAAAAACCCCTATTACACTACATTTATGCAACTCACTGTTAATTATCGTCATGGACTTAGAACGGCGGGTGATCTTTCTAACCAAATCTTCATCCTCTGGTAACTCGCCCCGGGTTAAATAGTCTAAATAAGGAATAGTCCAATCTGGGATAACATGTAGAGCCGCCACCAATTCTGCCTTCGGGTCAGGAACAGCCAAATCCTCCTCTGATGGTATCTTGACAGTCGGATGATATAAGACGTCTAGAAAAACATTAGGCGGCACCAGCTTACGTTGGGAACCTAGCCGTGACAAAGCATCAGCCTCCTCGTGCTTGCGACGATCAATGTGATCTACGTGATACCCTTTGAAATGAGCCGCAATAATATCAATTGCCTACCTATAAGCCGCCATCCGTGGGTCTTTGGAGTCCCAAGTGCCAGCAACCTGCTGAGCTACTAGATCTGAATCGCCGAAACACCTGACCCGGCTCAAATTCATCTCTTTGGCTAATCTAAGACCATGAAGCAAAGCCTCATACTCAGCCGCATTGTTAGTGCAAGGGAACATCAGCCGGAGCACATAACAAAACTTGTCACCCTTTGGGGATGTCAGGACGACCCCTGCTTCGGACCCCTCTAACTACTTGGACCCATCAAAATGTATAGTCCAGTATGTATTATCTAGCTTTTCTTCGGGAGCTTGGCACTCTGTCCAATCATTGATGAAATCTACCAAAGCTTGGGATTTGATCGCCGTGCGAGGAACATACTTTACATTAAGAGGTCCCAGCTCTAAGGCCCATTTGGCAATCCTCCCTGCGGCTTCTCTGTTTTGGATAATATCTCCCAACGGCGCAGAACTGACCACAGTTACCTGGTGCCCTAGAAAGTAGTGATTTAACTTGCGGTTGGCCATAAAAACCCTGTATACCAGCTTCTTCCAGTGCGGATATCTCTGCTTAGATTCTGTCAGGACCTCACTGATATAATAAACCGGCCTTTGCATGGGATACTCCTTCCCAGCCTCCTTGCGCTCGACTACAATTGCAACACTGACCGCTCTGTTGTTAGCCGCCACATAAAGGAGCAATGGTTCTTTCTCAACTGGAGCGGCTAAACACTGGCGGCTCAGTGAGCTGTTTCTTAAGCGCCTCAAGTGCTTCACCCGGCGCCTTGCTCCAGGCAAACTTGTCTGTCTTTTTCATCATCTGATATGAAGGGATAGCTTTCTCTCCAAGATGGCTTATGAACCGGCTCAATGCAGCAATCCGCCCTGCTAAGCGCTGAACGTCGTTAATGCAAGTCGGCTCTTTTAGAGAAGTAATAGCTTTGATTTTGTCCGGGTTAGCCTCGATGCCACTCTCAGAGACCAAGAAACCCAAAAGCTTCCCTGCTGGAACGCCAAAGACACACTTGGTAGGGTTAAGCATCATCTTGTAGACCCGGAGATTGTCAAAGGTTTCCCTTAGATCCTCCAAAAGAGTCTCCTTCTTTCTGGATTTGACCACGATGTCATCTACATAAGCATGAACATTATGGCCAATTTGACTGTGAAGGCTGTTCTGCACGCATCGTTGATAAGTTGCCTCGGCACTCTTGAGCCCGAAAGGCATAGAGACATAACAGAACGCCCCAAAGGGTGTAATAAACGCCGTCTTCTCCTGGTCTTTTACTGCCATCTTGATCTGATGATAACCTGAGTAAGCATCCAGGAAGCATAAACTTTCACATCCGGCTGTAGCATCAATGATCTGATCAATTCGAGGGAGGGCAAAAGGATCAGCCGGACAAGCCTTGTTAAGGTCCGTGTAGTCCACACACATACGCCAGGTGCCGTTCTTTTTGAGCACCAGCACTGGGTTAGCCAACTATTCCGGGTGAAAAACTTCAACAATAAAGCCAGCAGCCAAGAGCCGGGCAACTTCTTCCCCAATAGCCTTGCGCCTCTCCTCATTGAACCGCCGCAGGAACTATTTGATCGGTTTAAACTTTGAATCCACATTAAGATTGTGCTCAGCGAATTCTCTCGGTACACCCGGCATGTCAGAAGGTTTCCATGCAAAGATGTCCCGGTTCTCATGGATGAATTCGATGAGCGCGCTTTCCAATTTGGGATCCATATGAGCTCCAAAGATGAACTTCTTAGATGAGTCGCCCGGATTGAAATCTATTGCCTTGGTATCATCCGTTGAAAATTTGAGGGGCGGCTCAACCTCCGTGGTGGGCTTTTTCAGGGGGGTCATATCCTCCGGATCAACATTCTCCTTATAAAACTTAAGCTCCTCCTGAATGCAACTGGACTCTACGTAAGCTGCATCCCCTTCTTCACACTCAATAGCCATGTTTCAGTTACCATGAACGGTGATGGTACCGTTTAAGCCGGGCATCTTGAGCTGGAAGTAAACATAGCAGGGCCGAGCCATGAACTTATCATAAGCCGGCCGTCCAAACAAGGCATGATAAGGGCTCTTGATCTTCACCACCTCAAACCATAAGGACTCTACTCTGTAGTTGTATTCATCGCCAAAAGCTACCTCCAAAGAAATCCTGCCCACTGGATGCGCCGACTTACCCGGCACCACACCATGAAAAATAGTGGATGAAGGTTTCAAGTCCTTGTTGAGCAACTTCATCCACTGGAAGGTGTCATAATAAAGGATGTTTATGCTGCTACCGCCATCCATGAGCACTTTGTTCAACATATATCCACCCACTTGGGGGGCCACAACCAAGGCCAGCCGCCCTGGGTCATCAACGCGTGGCGGGTGATCTTCACGGCTCCATGTTATGTCATATTCAGACCACTTTAGATACCGTGGAAGAGCCGGCGTAACCGCATTGACTGCCCATTTACGCAACTTCTGGTCCCGTCTATTGAGGCTAGTCGTGAAGACGTGGTATTGCCCGGAGCTGAGCTGCTTTGGATTACTCTGAAAGTCGGACTGATTCCGCTGTTGCTGCTATTGTTGATTATTATTACCAGAGTGTGGCTGCTGTCCCGCGTGATTATCCTGACTCGGATGACCGGATGCCAAACCGCCAGAGCCAAAACTGGCTCCTGACCTGCCAGAACCAAATCTAGCTCCTGACCCGTCACGTCCTAGGCCGCTTGGCGGGCCGCCCCCGCGATGGTTAGGCTGTGTGACATACCGCTTGAACCTCTGCATAAAAGAACAACTCTCCCATGTATGATTTGCCGGTCTATTAGGCAAACTGTGATTCGGCCAAAGTCGCTTAAGCATCTCTTCCATGCTCGAGGAAAAATTATCCCTGTTTGAGGGTGGCCCAAACCTCCTATTGCCTTTGGGGTGATTTTGCTGGGCGTTTGTGTTGGCTACCAGCTCTGACCCGGCCTCTGGATTCTTACGTTTGCTCTGGTTACCATTGTTCACTATGCCCTTGCTTTGGTTGCCCTTCTTGCCTTGACTAGCCTTTTCCTCATCAGAACCGGATCCTTCGTGCTGTTTGAGTCGGCGTACTTCATGAGAGCCTTCATGAGCTCCCCCATGTCCTGACACGTACGCTTGAGCCGGCCAAGTTTCTGCTTTAAAGGAACAAAATGGCAATTCTTTTCTAAAATCAACACTGCTCGAGCCGCCGTGATCTGCTCTGATGAGTGGATAATTGTCGACACCCGCCATACCCAATGATGAGCCGACTCGCTTTCTTGTTGGACATAGTGATCAAGATCTACAATGGTCATAGGCTGCTTGCACGTCCCTTGAAAGTTTTTGATGAACCGAGCCCTGAGCTCTGCCCATGAATTGATGGTATTGGGTGGCAACCCTTTTAACCATGTACGAGCCGGGCCTTCAAGCATCATGATAGAATATTTGGCACAAACCGCCTCACTAACATCCAGCATCTCCATGGCTAGCTCATAGCTTTCCACCCAGGCCTCTGGGGGTAAATCAGCGGTGTAATTCGGGACCTTGCGGGGACCTTTAAAGTCTTTCAGTAACCGCTCGCTCCGGAGAGCCGGCGATAGACATGGCAGTCCCCCTGTCCTGGGGATTACACCTGCCCCTATGGAAAAGGAAGGCCCGGGCTCTTGGCAAGCCGGCCTATCTAGCGCCTCTTGTGGGCTTCCCGCATGGTCTACATGTGCCTGTGTATCTCTTCGCGGTCGGTGACCTGTTGGAATTTCTCTGTGATGGTTACTGCTGGAACCTGCTGGTGACTCGTAGCGCTGGCTAAAGCTATGGCTGGGAAGATGGGTTGAATGGACGCGGCTCCGACAATGAGCGTACCTCTCTTGCTGGGCCATGGCCGTCTGCAAGTACCCGATGTCGTCCCGCACATCCGTCGCAAAGGGTGCTTCATCCGGGATAGGGATCGTCTCGAGCCGGGTGGCAACCGCTACCATATTCTCAGCCGGGTTAGAATAAAGACCCGCCGGCATTGGAAAGCCCCCAGGTGAAGTCGGGTCATGTTGGGCCGGATGAGTCGCTGGCCGCTCTGTTGGGCGGCTCTCGGGCACGCCCGCGGCTCGCCCCGTGCCGGGGGTATTAAAGAGGTTCCTTGCTTCATAATGCTCCGGTAGACAGGACTGATGCCTCCTCCTGTGTACCGCCGCTGCTGACCTTTGCTCCAGCCCTAAACGGAAAGCATCTGTCTTGATACGTTCTGCTTTTTCTTCCATCTGGACCTTCAGCTCAGCCATCCTTTGTCGTTCCTCTGCCATCCGGCCCTTGATCCGTGCAATCTCTATATTCCGAGCTGCTTGATTATCTGGTGTCATTTCAGTGGCCATGAGAGCCATAAGTTCATCCATCAACTCCACAAGAACTTGAGCCGGTGGCGGCGGGCTATCACCCGAAGCGGCGGCTCCCGCGGCTGTACTACTAGCGGCTGGGACTGATCCTGCCATGAACACCGCCACATGAACCGGAGGTTTTAAAGCATCTGACTCGAAGCCATCCGACTCAGAGTATGCATTGTCACAGCCCCCAAGGCCACCGTTGTGGAGCTGGTACATTGATTCTGTTTCTCCACTTGAAGATTCACTTTCTAAATAGACAAGGGTTTCCTGTGATCCTTAAGCTTCCAGATCCCTACCTTGCGTGAAGCCTACGAAGACATGCTTTTGACCCGGATTGGTTCGAATAGGTCGCACATTACTTGCAAGTTGGAGGCACCGGGCCGACTCGATGATGTTGGTGCAGATGTCCGGCCCGGGTGTAGATCCATCAGCCTTTCCGATGAACACATGCATGCCGCCGAACGGGACCCGAAATCCATACTCCACGGATAGCATCAAGCCCCCAGCCAACATCGTCGATGTAGAGCCCGCCACGGCGACTCTTGCTCATCCTTCCGACTGCGTATCCCTCGAGCCCTAGGAGAGAGCCCTTTGAGAACTCAACACCACCAAGCGCAAGCCCCACGGTGGGCGCCAACTGTCGTGGATTTATCACGGCAGATGTCCGGGTGAACGGACTTGGATTCGAGGCCATCGCTAATGTGATGGACTCAAAGGGGTTGATTGGGACGAAGGACACGAGTTTACCCAGGTTCGGCCCCTCAAGTCGAGGTAATAGCCTACGTCCTGCTTGTGCTTGTATTGCTTGTTGTATCGATTAGAAGGGAGCTAAAGCTTGACCTAGATCTTGATTACCTCTCCTCTAAGCCGCCCCGGGTCTGCCTTTATATAAGAGGTCAGGACCACGGGTCTTTACAATTGTCTAACCGAGTCTCATTGTCTATCCGAGTCTTACTCTATCTTCTTTGTCCAAACCATCTCCGAGTAGCATGCACGCCCGGGTCTTCTCAGTCCGGGCCACCTTGCGGCCCACACCATGAGCCATCTATCTTCATGGGCCGTTGGCTTTACGGCTCACCCTTGGGCCGGCTCACGAGCCAGCAACATGACCCGGAGCCGCCAAGGGCGGGTCATATTGCGGGGTTATATCCCCAACAGAGATCGTAATTAAATCTGTTACTCAAGCTGTTCCAGTATATGTGATGAGTGTTTTAAGTTGCCTGCATCAGTGTGCAATGAGTTAACCCACTTGATGCGTCAGTACCGGTGGGGTATTGATAAGGGGAAGCATAGAATGAAGAGGATGTGTTGGGGCAAAATGAGACATCCAGAATCTATGGGAGGTATGGGATTTCGAGACATGAGGGGCATTCAACCAAGCTCTACTAGCTAAGCAAGCTTGACGCCTTATGGATACTCCGAAGAGTCTTTGTACCAGGCTACTCAAGGCAAAATATTACCCATTAGGAAATTTGCTAGATACTGAGTTCTCTAATAACTGATCATCAGTGTGGAAACGAATTATGTATGGTATTGAACTGTTGAAAAAAGGGATTATCTCGTGTGTGAGGAATGGGGCACTTATAAGAACTTGGCGAGACCCATGGATCCCGCGTGCGTCCTCCTTTTGGCCAATTACACCTGAACGCATCTCCCGCTGTAATCGTGTCTCTAATAACTGAGCGTGGAGGTTTGATCGGTTGAGAGAGCACTTCTGGCCTATGGATATTGATTACATCATGAAAATAAGGACTTCCTCGAGGCAGCGGAGTGACTTTATAGCTTGGTTTCCATAGAAGACTGGCCAATTCTCAGTTAAGAGTGCTTATAAACTAGTCACATGTGATCATAACACCGCGTTTGTGGGGCAGGGCTTCGTGTTCAGCGCCAAATAGTGTGAGATCTATATGGAACAACATTTGGAACTTGTCGGTTCCACAAAAGATGAAAATTACGGCTTGGAAGGTGGTATCAAGTGCCCTTCCAATGACGCAATGTACAAAACATAGACATTTGTCCAAACATTCGACTTGTTCCTTATGTGGTGTGGAGGAAGAGGGTACTTTTCACACCCTAGTTACATGCCATAATGCATGCTTTATTTGGTTGATGATGAGAACCAGATGCCTCTTCCACCGGATGAATTCCTGGTTGATAGTGGAAAATAATGGCTATTGCATGTACTTACCAGATGTTCAGAAGATGTTCATGACATGGTGATCATGTTGGTTTGGCGTATTTGGCACCTACGTACAGATCAGGTTCATGGTAAGTAAGTTCCACATGTAGATGTTACGATGAATTTTCTTGATAGTTAGATAATTAAAGGCAAAACGTCAGCTATGCTTGAGAAGTCATGTGTTGTGCAAAAAACAAGGCCACCTACTATTCCATGGTCAGCTCCATTGCGAGGAACTGTTGCTCTTTTCGTTGATGGGTCCTTCTAGTGTGCACACGGTTCAGCGGCAGCTGGTATGGTGCTCCGGAATGCTACATGGAACATTTTATTTGCAGTGTATCGCTATATTTTTCACTACAACGACCCACTAGAGGCAGAAATTCATGCCGTCATGCAAGGGATGACTTTGGCTATACAACATTCATCGCTGCTGGTGGTCGTCCAGTTAGATTCATCTAAAGCTCTTTCAGTTTTATCAAAAAACAGTTTGCTTAAGTCCGCATTGGGTCAGTTAGTGTTAGAGATCAAATAGTTAATGACTAGTAGCGAGTTTTTACCTCAGAAAGTTCATCATAGTCATAATAGAGTTGCAGATCTGTTGGCCAATTATTGCCGCTCCGAGAGAAATACAACTGTGTGGTTGAACTTGGTTCCACCTAGTATTGTGGATTTGTGGCCTCTTGATTGCAATACTATTACATTGCAATAAAAACTCCCTTCGCCATGCAAAAAAAATTGATCATGTTTTGTTGTTGTTTGTATACCTCTATATATTCTTTCCACTATCCATTGGTTAGTCTAATGGTGAGAGTTAATTTCTGACATATTTTTAGACTCATATATTGTATTTAATTATGATGAACTCTACCATACCTAGCGGACAATTTTGCTTCTCTACCAATTTGATTGAGCCCGGTGATTTTCTCAATCGTTGTCCATGACTCATATTGTTTCACAATCATAAATCTTATCAGTGATGTGTGATGCCCCCTTAAACATAGATTGTTGGTTTACATTGGCGTCATTGTCTCTCGGTGTCAAAAGAGCTTCATTCGTTGTTCAGTGCTGGTGCCATTATGAATTTATCATACTACAACGATAAATGTCTGAAGTCCGATAACCACAAAGGTGACATCTTATAACACGAAGACATAAGGCTATAAAATATCGGAGATCTTCCATCTTGCTTAGAGGAATGAGCAACAAATTATCCGATATTAAGTCATGTTCAATCATGTAAGGATCGAAACCACCTATGTTGCTTATTTTGTAATTTAGGTGCGCCTATTCATCAGTTAACTAGGAAATAAAATGTGTTCATTGATTTTTTTGTAATGTTGGACCACTATACAACGGACAAGATTGCCTAGCATTGTTTATCTTCAACCTCTCTTTCTTCTTCCTCCCACGCAAGTGTTGGACTTCCATGCCTTATCCTCCTATTCCCCCCAACCAACCATTGCTTGCCGCTGCCACAACCATCCCACGTCGACAATCCCGGCACCCATTAACCCGCTTCCTTGCCTCCGTCCGGGATGCTGCAAAACCCACTACTGATCGCCTCCACCTTTGACTGCTGCCACCAACAAATTTAGGCACTTGATGGTTAGCAAAACTACAAAGTTTCAACCCTCATAGGTCCAACACATGAGGCATGAACTAGACTATGAAGATTCAGAGTTTGCATAAGTTCAAGTCCCACATTACTAAGACAAGAAGGTGGACACTTTAACATAAGACTCATCTATTGTTGTGTTATAAATACTAGATGCACATGATTACACATTGTATGAGTTAATTCTTGTGGTTGCTAGTGCTTAATTGGATGATAAGTTATGTTGTTACTAGTAGAGAGGCTGCACCATATATATGACTTTGAAGATGTGCAAGGACTACTGTAACAGCCCAAGACCGAGACCTTCACTATTTTTGTGAGATGTTCATGCTTGTGATGTTTGTTTTATTTCATTTTTGCATCATGCATCATATCCATTATCCTGCGCTTGCGTGTTTTGATTTTATTTGGTGCTTGCCAACCTTGTGCCCGCTTGAAGTTCATCTGGTTAACTTTCACCTAGAGCATGCTCATTTCCAACTTGCTTTCACCTAGGTTCTACAACATTAGTGCAACTCCCTTCTTTTCCACATTCTATTCTTTTATTTCGAGTTGCACTTTTACTTCTTAAACTCTTGATTAAAGCTTGCCCATAAATCATTTATGTTGTATACAACCATATTCTCAAGTTCCAACCCATTTGAACCTTATTTGAATGGGTTTTCAAAGGACAACATATTGGATTTATTTCAACATGTTTGGATTTTACTTATTTCAATAGTTCTAAAAAAATGTTCATAAATCATATTGCATGTATAGAACCCCCCTCCTACAACTCTTAGCCCATTTTGGTTCGGTTTGGTTAGGCTAAAGTTCAAGCAAGTTTGAATTAAATCCAAACTTGTTTAAATCTGTAGGCTATAAAAATTCCCAAACCACTTCTATTAAATTAGTCATATATCATGGTTTCTATAAATATGTTCCTCTCTTCCTAATTCCATTCCAACCTATCTGTTCTTTTCTTGGAATTACTATTTGTTTAACAAATAGAAAAGAGAAAAGATAAATCACAAAGGAGAGAGAGAAAGACCTTTCTTGGTCAGTGTCAGCCCACTAAGGCCCACCAACACCGATTACTATTTATCTTGGAATTACTATTTATCTTTTCTCTAGTTCTTCTTCCTTGGAGTTATTTATCCCAAACCACCACATTTGAGGCTAGGGCAACAACTTGGTACCACATTTTAGGTAGGGCACAAAACCACCAACAATGCACCTAATGCGTAATGCGGAGCACTAACACTGGGGTTTGGTCACGAAAATAGTGGAACCGGCAGGTGGGGCCTGCCTATCCGGCTGACGTGGAGGGGTTTTACGGGTGCCGTTAGACGGCGATAGACGGCCATTGCCCAACCCGTCTATTAGGTCTAGCCGATAGTGTTTTGGCCTATTGACCCCCTTCCCCTCAATCCACTTAGCTCCTGTGCTCCTCCGATGGCGACTAGCTCCGGCGGCGACGATGCACACGGAGTCGACGGTGGCGGCGTCGACGTCGGTGATAGTATTTTTGGCCACAAGAGGCGATACTCGTAGTGCGGAGTCATCCATCCCACCCAGATGGCGGCTGCGACCTCGATCCGGAGTCGACGGCGGCGGACATAGCGCTCCTGCCGCCGGAGCTTTGTAGTGAGGAATCATCTAAGGTTGCTGCGGATGCTGCATCACATATTGGTCTAGAGGCACTAACGAAATTGTTGGGGGAGGATGTGCTCCCGTTTGCCCCATCATCAGCGAGGTAACTATCAATCTGTTTTAGCAATTGAGATTGAACAAAGATGGATATTGTAGGATGAGCTTATATTATTTCCTTAGTACTGTATCTGTTTTTAGCAATTGAACAAAGATGCTTGATTTATAATAATAGTGTAGGTCTGAATATTTATTTGTTAGTCATTTAGATTGCTCTACAGTTCTGAATATTTGGATAAAATGCTACTGTAGGGTTTACTTATATTTGTAGGGTTAATTCTCTTAGTAATTTATACTATAGGTCTAAATATAGTACGGTTAGCCAGTGTTAATTTTGATTGCTTTAGTGCATTCTAATTGGTGTTACTCTATTTTATCTTTTAGGCTTGAAGATTTATGGTCAATATATTTCCAATTTCCTGGGAACAAGTATGACCTTGTATAGATGTGTGAAAGAGACATCACTTATGGTAGTTTGCTCAATGTAATGGTCAGAAATGGATATTGTAAGGATGACAGTCTTTGCTACTTGAAAGAGGAAGACATAGGGCCGCAAGGTGTTTGTGTCATCAAAGACAACATTGAAGTAGTTCACATGCTGAGAAAATTTGAGAGCACCCAAACATTGTCTCTGACAGGAAAAAAGGGAAATGTAGTAATTAATGAATCACCATTGTAGAAGATGAGGAGGCTGAACAAATAGATGTACATGCACCTGTTGTGTTTGTTGTTACTGAATCAGGTGTTGTGCACAAAACAATTGGTACACAGGAAAGTGTCAATTTTGTGCCACTCAAATCAGTTCCTCCACATTGTGAGGTTAACACTCAAGTTAGTGTTAATTATGATGATTTCCAGTTTGATACAGATGAGGAGGACAATGCAGCTTGTGAGGAAGAAATTCCTGGAGCCATGGACACATATGTTGATGATGATGAAGATTCATTATCTGATCAAGATTTTTTAGTTGTTATGGACCTATTAATACAAACTAAAAGTCTTGTTATTTAGTGAAACAAAGCGCAACTACAACAAGTGCAGTGAAACAAACCACATTACACACACAAATCTCCTTCAACTTCTTGAAATGCCACCAGCCTGACGCATGGTTCCAGATGGAGACAGTGGAAAGACAGATCGTGAGCAATGCCACTCCATTCATAGCAAGGGATGGTCCTTAGAAGCCACACAACAAACAAATTGCACAAAACAATGACCTGGGTAAAAAATCCCCAATTTTAGAAACCTAACCCTAACCGGAGTACGAGCAGAACATAAAGCCATGAGGAGAAAGAGAGGGAGAGTACCTGGCTAGAGGCCGATTCGTCATAGGTATCCGAAGAAGAACTCGATTGGTCGCTCCAAGAAACCATGGCGGACCAGCGTGCTACGGCGAGCCGGAAATGGCGACGATGAAGTTTACACTCGATTGAGAGGAGAGGGATGAACAGGTCCGGTTCGAGCGAGGCCTCTTCAACTTGCACGTGAACGGGGCTGGGCAATGGCCGTCTGTCGCCATGTAACAGCGCAAGTCAAACCCCTTCACGCCATCCTGACAGGCGGGTCCCACCTATCGGTTCTGCTGTTTTCGAGACCAAACCTGAGCGTTACTGCTCTGATGAATGAACATTTGCACCCTTGGTGGTTTTGTTAATTAATAACAACATATATGTCATTGAACTAATGTTTCCACTAAACATGTTTCAGGAAAAGTTCAATGATGGGTTGACAAACGGATTGTGGAATACCCCGAGATACAAGGAAATAGATTGGCAAAGCTTCAAGCAAAGGACTCTACATTTTACCTTATCTGAGAAATCACTTTAAATCCATAGGAAAGCCAATACTATTAAAAGGGGGGTAAGGTTTCGTTGGTGAACAAAATGCTCATGCGTGCACAAGTGATAGTCACCACATACACCCACAAGCTCTTCCACAAAAGTTTGTCCAATGCCAAATACACAAAATTGGTGCAACCAACACATTCCACTCGGTGCCACTGATTCCAAACCTCAGACGGACTCAGCCAAAACCCCAGTTTTTTGGTGCAACCGATTCTGCTTAGGTGCCTTCGAGTTAGGGTTGCCAACTTCTTGTTATGCAAGTTTACAAAATCGGCCCCTCCGAGTTTTGTGAATCGACGTCACCGAGATTGGCAATCTGACCGATGGTCACCTTATTGGTGCAACCGAGTTTTAAATCTCGGTCTCACCGAGATTCAAAAGTTGCTACCTTTAAGGCAACTCGGTACCACCGAGATTAACACATCGGTGTCACCGAGTCTGACCTATTAGGTGTAACGGTTGGAATTTTGGAGATGCCTATATATACCCCTCCACCACCACTCACTCGCAAGTCAAGCACTCAGAACAATTCCCCACTCATACCTATTAATTTTCTTACAAAGAGCCACCTACTCATGTATTGAGATCATGCCATTCCATTCCAACCATATGAATCTTGACCTCTAGCCTCCCCAAGTTGCTTTCCACCCAATCAATCTCTCCTACTAAGCCAAATCTGTGAGAGAGTGATTGTGTGTTGAGGAGTCTATCATCTTGAAGCACAAGAACAATGAGTTCATCGACACTATCGAGCCTATTACCTTTGGAGGGTGGTGTCTCCTAGATTGGTTAGGTGTCGCTTGGGAGCCTCCTACTTCGTGTTGTAGAGTGAACCAAGAAGTTTGTAAGGGCAAGGAGATCGCCTACTGCGTGAAGATCTACCCCGAGTTAGGCTAGTCCTCCATGGACGTAGGACGTCATGGTATAGTCAATGTTGCTTCTTCGTGGAACCCTCCATGGACTCTTGCGACCGTTACCCTCCATGGGTTGAAGACTCCATGAACATGGACGTACGATATCACCACCTACCAGAACCACGGGAAAAATCATCGTGTCACCATGTGTAGGGTGTACTTGACATACTATGAATGCTATAATCTGCCAAGAATTAAAATTGGGAAAAAGTAGATTTTTATTAGGTCAAGTAGTCTGATCACCCCCCTCTAGCACTACTTTCGATCCTACAAGTGGTATTAGAGCATTGGTCTCCATTGCAATGGTTTCACAACCTAGGAGAGTATGGCATCTAGTGAGGGAAATTGTCACCGTGGAGGTCCGTACTTTGATGGCACAAATTTTTCTAGTTGGAAGCACAAAATGAAGATGCATTTGCTTTTTCATAACCCCGCCGTTTGGGCTGTTGTTCGTGTTGGTATGCAAGGTGAATTCTTTGCGGAAGGAAG
Organism: Hordeum marinum; assembly: GCA_022496015.1. Lineage (NCBI taxonomy): Eukaryota > Viridiplantae > Streptophyta > Magnoliopsida > Poales > Poaceae > Hordeum > Hordeum marinum. The sequence continues at coordinate 118,398,005 of CM039677.1, forward strand.
GGAACCCGATCGCGAAGCGACTGCAGATGAATTGAAGATGTTGCAGCTCAATGCTCAAGCATGTGACATTCTCTTCAACTGCCTATGCCCCGAAGAATTCAACAAAACCATCCGTATTGAGAATGCAAAAGAGATTTGGGACACTTGATTGATATGCATGAAGGTACATAATCAGTGAGAGAATCCAAGTTGAATGTTATTCAAAGTCAACTTGACAAGTTCAAGATGAAGGATGGTGAAGGAGTCGCTGGGATGTACTCTAGGCTAGCTCTCATTACCAATGAGATTGCCGGCCTAGGAAGCGAAGAAATGATGGACAAATTCATCATCAAGAAGATACTTCGAGGTTTGGATGATCGATATGACACCGTATGCACATTGATCCAAATGATTCCCGACTACAAAGATCTCAAGCCAACATAAGTGATTGGTAGGATTGTTGCTCATGAGATGGCACTCAAAGACAAGGAAGAGCTTCACCACAAGTCTAGCGGTGCTTACAAAGCCAGAAGTGATTCTCCCGCTACCTCAAGCGACAACCTTATTGCAAATGAAGAGATACGACTCATGGTCAAGAAATTCAACAAGTTCTACAAGAATAGAAGTAAAGATCGAATCTCCAACTCAAGATATGAAGAGAAGCGTTCGTCAAGTCGTGACTGAAACTGCTACAATTGTGGGAAGCCTGGACACTACTCCAATGAGTGCACTCCTCCTTACAAAAGGAAAGAAGAGTCACCAAGAAGACGAAGCTCAAGAGATGAGTCACCTCGAAGAGAGATAAGGAGTAGGGATGATCGTTATGAACGAAGACCCTCAAGAGAAGTAGGGACTCAGAGAAGAAGGACAAGTACACCAAGAGCTACTCAAGAAGAAGATATCAAGCTCATGTTGGTGAATGGGTTTCTAGATCCGAATCCAACCACCACTCTGAGAGAAGCTATCACTCCCACTCTGACTATAGTCAATATGAAGGTGTTGCCAGAATTACACTAGTGACAACCGACTCCTATGACACATTTGATTCACCAAATGAAGGGAGTGGACGTTGCTTCATGGCTAAAGGCCCCAAGTTATCACACCCCGAGTATCTTGAATTCAATAGTGAGGAAGAGGACTTATTAATTGAAGATGACTTGTTATTTGACAAATCTAGTAATGTTAGTCAAGATGAACTTTCTAGTAATCATTCTGCTCTAGATAAGTCGTGCGATGATGATAAGTTGGAAATAGAACGACTAACTCAAGAACTAAACACTCTTAAGTTAGCTCACAAGTCTACTCTACGAGATCATAGAGAGCTTGGAACGACACATGAGAAGCTCCGCTTCGAGAAGCTCAATTTAGAGCAAGAGCATGAGTTCGTTAAAGCTATCAATGATGATCTTCAAAAGAAGACTTCCTCTTATCTAGCCTAACGACTTCTCTTGTCTACGTTCATGCCACAAGTTAAGTCTCAACAAGCTAATAAAAAAGGAAAGAAAGGTACTTCAAATAGTAGCAATAAAAATGATAAATCCGACGATATTGCTCCTAGTAGTTCTCTTGATCCGACCAACTCTTCTCTTAGCCAAGTTACACTTGAGCAAGAAAATGAACTCTTGAAAGGGATTATAGATAAAGGTATCTACAAGAGTCTTGAAGGGTGAAAACAATTTGAGGAGATTGTACGCAAGCATGGAGGATACCGGAAGAATCATGGTGTTGGCTAATTCAACGCTAATGGAGTTGAATGGGAAGAAGGTAAATATCCCAATCCCAAGTTTGTTCCTCAAAAAGATAAGTATGAAAATACTCTCCCCAGGGAACAAAGGCTCAAGATGACCTTATACCACAAGACCCCAAGCTCGAGGGCAAGAACAAGATTCAAGAGGACATTGACTCATATGAAGACGAATCCCAAGCTTTGGTGAAGTGGGTTCCCAAGGCTAGTACAACCTCAACTTCCACAAGTTCTACTTCAACACCAAGGATCCCCATCAACTTGATGTGGGTCTCCAAGAAGAAGAACTAAAGAAGTCATTGAGGGGTGACTCCGCCAATGAAATCCACTCATATTCATTATTGGCAAGAACTAGTTGCAATAAACTTCAACATCATGCAATAGTTCAAGGGGTCACACATTCCCTCAAAGGTAAGCAAGGGACAAGGTAATCAACAAATCAATGGACATCATCATAATACACTCCATGTCCATAGATATCCTAGTATTTGTCTCTTGTGTGTTGGGACTAACCCATGTAGGTGAGAAGAGTAATGAAACAATAAGGATGCTCCCAACTCTTGGTGATCTTCATCATCTTTGAGCATCCACCACTACTTCACCTACATGTAGTCTTCATCAAGAAAACCCAAGGTTAGTTTATCCCTCCTATGGGGGATGTCACATAAAGGGGAGCCATTAAATGCTTTGTGTAAAAGTGGTAACCCCACTTGTACTTAAATGATGAGTATGACCTATGATCAAGTATTCTTACTTGGCTCCTAAGTCAATATATGTAACGCCCCAGACACACCCGCCGGTAGTCGTTACTCCTGGCGGTATCTAGACTGGCTTCACAAATCAATACTAGTTTTTATGCACACTTTGTCCTCACTCATGCGCACCCGGGACCAACTTCCCGGTCGGTCACCCGTCCTAGAACTACTCCAAGCCAAGCATGCTTAACCTGGGAGTTCTGTTCGAATGGGCTCACGGAAAAGAAGGAATTCCTTATTGATATGAGTAGTATATCATCCCAAATAAGCCAAGCTATCACATACACCACCACTCAGAGGAACCGACGTCCTTGTCGAGTCATAGGAACGTTCCCTCTTGGTACAAACGTCTGTGCTTCCAGTCCGATACATGTGTCATACTGTGTGCCACGACGGGTCACCAACTTCGTGAACAACATGACCGCGCACCTGTCGGCAAACATCCGTGTAACCGCGACGGTCAGCTCTGATACTATAAGGCCCCGGACACACCCGCCGGTAGTCGTTACTCCTGTAGGGATCTAGATTGGCCTCACAGACCAATACTAGTCCTTTTCTGCATAGTTTGTCCTCACTCATGCGTACCCGGGACCAACTTCCTGGTCGGACACCCATCCTAGAACTACTCCAAGCCAAGCACGTTTAACCTGGGAGTTCTGTTCGGACGGCCTCCTAGAAAAGAAGGAATTCCTTATTGATATGAGTAGTTTGTCTTCCCTAATAAGCCAGGCTATCACAATATACTCATATATAGCTGACTCTGTCATCGCCAAAGTGCTTGTTATATGCTAATGTGTTTGTGCATGTTTGCCATGATTTCATTTGACATCTTATTGTGTGAGCATGTGGGTCTGTATTTATTTACTCATTCGAGGATATCTAATTGTTGCTATTTGGCTTTTGATTTTTCATTTGCTAATTGGATATACAAGAATGCCTAGGACCACTCCTTTAGCTATCTATGCTTTCTCACCTCATATTCTATTCATGCTGCATCACAAAATTTGAACAACTACTTTTCGATCTCTTTGTGTGAGGAGCACTCGGAGTTCCGTATCGACAAAGGACTGACCATTAAAACCTCCCAAGTGCATCTCGGTGGAACGAACTCATAAATCTCAGTCTCACTGAATGCCTAGGTATGATCTGGTTTTTCAATCTCGGTACTGCCAACTTCATATTCTCGGTTACACCGAGTTTCCTTGTCAGCTGATAGTTGTGAAACCCGGTGACACCGAAAATATCATATCGGTGTCACCGACAGTGAAGGGTATATAATCTGTGGACCCCGATGTTTTGAAATCCACTCTTCAAACGCTGTGCCTCCAAAACCCTCACCACCATTCTGAAGAACCCTGGTCATCACCCTGCTTCCTCAAGCGCCTCCATTGCTCGGAATCACCGCCATCGATGTATTCTACTCCATCTTCGCCATCGTGGCAGATCCATCACCAAATTAGGGTATGGATTCGACCCCCTCTCATGCTCCCTTTCTGATTCATGCGCATTAGGGACTTTTCCTAGTCTAGCCACTGTTTGAGATTGTTCCATCCAACAGAAATCTCCATTAGATAGAGAATGATTGATTTTCTAGGGTTTGCCTTCCGCCCGATGAAACTCGACGAAACCGAAGTGAGAAAATCGGTGTCACCGATTTGGTTGTCTGTGTTGCTAAGAACTTTCATGGTGAAACCGAGTACTTCCTTTCGGTCTCACCGAAAGGGGTGCCAAGTTTCGGCTAAGGAGAAAGTCTGTCTCGGTAGCACCGATATTTTTGCTTCGGCTGTACCAATTTTCATATTACAGAATGTAAACTTTGAGAATACTTTGTTCAAACATTCAAAAATCTCTGCATTTTATGATGACTTATCCTATTCCACTCTTCTATACTATATTCACAGGGTCAAACATGTCAGGTTCAGAAGATAGCCAGAATCTGCAGGAGTAGAATGTTGAGGTGAGTTCAGGCACTAGTCCTGAGGCCAGTTCTTTCTCAGATCTAGGCACTCCCAGATCTCATGGGTTGCCTAAGGCTGAAACTAGGACACGGAAGAGACTCAACTCAGATGAATAAGATTCTGATTTCGTGCCAGAAGAAGTTCTTGCTAAGAAGCAATAGAAGGCTGCAAGGAAGTATGCCCCTGAGGCTACCTCATCTAGGAGGGTAGCCAGCGAAATTTATGCACCTTCAGAAACTTTCAGAGCACATGAGAGTGCTAGGCCAACCATGTATGTTGAACCCCCGAGGAAATCTTTGCCCAAGAAGGCAGGAGAGAAGAAGACAACCAGGAAGAGGATGATCCGTGTCATGGGAAGGCCTACCTCTATGTTTGAGGATCCAGAGGAGGCTGCTGGTGCTGCTGCTGAGGAGGAGGAAGAGGAGGAACCTGCTGCTAAGGCACCTCCTAAGAGGAAGGCAAAGAAACTTATGTCTAATGTATGCCTAAGCCTGGCCCCTCCAAGAGCACCAAAGCTGCATCCAAGAAAGCTGCTCCATAGAAGTCCAAGAGGACTACCAGAGATATACCTGCTGCTGAGAAGAACAAGACATCCACTTTCAAAGAAGCAGATGATCATGATGCTGCTGCTATGTCAGTCTTGATGAAGCTTAGACCTCACCTTCCAGAACATGATGCCAACCAGCTAGTTGCTGAGAATATGAAGAAGAGGAAGGATTCAGGTCTCAAGGCATGGAGGGCCATTGATCAATATGCCTAGAGGAGAAAGACTGCTATGGACTACATGTTTCATACCAAGGAGCTGCAAGACTTCTATGAGATAGTTTTGCTTGACAAGAGCCCTGTAGTCAGTGACATGAGATATGTTGAATGGAAGTATATCAAGGATAATGAGGACTACTTTCCATGTGTCCAAGACAACTTCCATGACATTGGACTAGACAAGTTTGTTGGGAAAGAGTTCACTGCTTGGAATGTTGAGATGATCATGCAGTTCTATTCCACTGCTCATTTTTATGGAGATGGCAGGATTGTATGGATGTTTGAAGGAGAAAGATATGAATATACTGTTGATGAGTGGGCTACCATCTTAGGAGTCCCAGAGGTTGAGGATGGTGACTTGGATGTTTATTCTAAATCCAAGGAGGGACACAATGCTATGAAGTACATGTACACTGCTATTCCAGCTGTTAACTTGCAATCTCACAAGTTAGGATCCATTCACTTCCTTCAAGCAGGCCTCCGTACCATGAACACGATCCTGAGGCATACCTTGATGCCCAAGTATGGAGATGAGAAGATGATTCATGGATACTCCATCAACATGCTCATCCATCTTTACAGTCACACCAGGATTCAAGTGATGGATTTGATAGTTGATACCGTGAAGAGGGTTGCTGCTAACCAGAAGCACTCATGCTCCTATGCACCCTATATTAAAATGCTTATCAACTCCAAACTTGAGAAGCACATCTTTACTCTGAATAGACCCCACTTGCCACTTCAGCTAGATTTTGAGGACAACGTTGTGGTGATGGACCCAAACCATCCCACATTAGCTGCAGCTCAGGCACAGGAAGAGGCATAGGCAAAGGCAGCTAGATCCACTAGTGCTTAGGTCTCGAGATCCAGGAACGAGCAGATGGATCTCTTGATCTCCACTCTTGTGGACAGGAATAAAAACATCAAAACCATCATGGATACTTAGGAGAGCCTTGTGAACATCATTGAAGATAGAGTGAAAACTCTTAATGACAAGGTAGATCGGCTAACTAAGACAGTCAATGAACTCAAGAAGGAGGTTGATGAGGCCCCTATCTGTCGCACCTTTTTAGAGTCTGAGTCTTCTGATGATGATGAGGATAGTACACCTATCAGGACGACTGCCCAGTTCACGACTAAGGCCAAGACACCTACAGTGGCAGCTCCATAGATGAGGCGTTCATCTTCTGCTCTAGCCACAGTAACATCAGCTCCATCAGCTCTAGTGCCTCCAGTCTACTCCAACTCCATCCAGGACATCAGCAGAAGTCTTCGGCAACGCAGTTCTCTTGACTCCGACATCGACTACCGGAGGAGATCAGCCGAAGGATGATTAGCTATATCTTTTCGAGCTTTTTGGTAAGTAGTTGCCAAAGGGGGATAAGTTGTATATAGATCTAGGCTTCGAGTGAGAGAGTGTCTGCTTTTCATTGCTTTTTTACAAAACATTTGGTCTTTTGGTTTGGATGTGAGATACTTTTGTGTGTGTTTGATCATATGCTTTAATGTGTATTGCTACTATTTCCTATCTTTTGATGATTATGTGATGATCAATCACTTTTATTGATGTGTTGTGCTATGTTGTTAATTCTTGTTACTCTCGCACACCATCAAGTTGTATGTGACATGGAAGAAGTGCCCCATGTACCTAATTGATTGTGCATTTGCATTGAAACGCAAATTTAAAAACAATGCACAAATTTAGGGGGAGCTTTTACTTATCACATACTTCTGAAAGCGATGACTATATTCATTGATTATATCATATGTCGAATCTTTGATCTATATGTTGTCGTCAATTACCAAAAAGGGGGAGATTGAAAGCACATTTTCTCCCTTCGTGGTTTTGGCAATTAATAACAACATATATGTCATTGAACTAATGTTTCGACTAAGCATGTTTCAGGAAAAGTTCAATTATGGGTTGGCAAAGGGATTGTGGAATACCCCAAGATGCAAGGAAATAGATTGGCAAAGCTTCAAGCAAAAGACTCTACATTTTACCTTTTGTGAGAAATCACTTTGAGTCCATAGGAAAGACAATACTATTAAAAGGGGGTAAGATTTTTTTGGTGAACAAAATGCTCATACGTGCACAAGTGATAGTCACCACATACACCCACAAGCACTTCCACAAAAGTCTATCCAAAGCCAAATACTCAAAATCGGTGCAACCAACACATTCTACTCGGTGCCACCAATTCCAAACCTCAAACAGACTCAGCCAAAACCCTAATTTTTCGGTCCAACCGATTCTGCTTTGGTGCCTCCAAGTTTGGGTTGCCAACTTCCTGTTACGCAAGTTTAAAAAATCGGTCCCTCCGAGTTTTGTAAATCGGCGTCATCGAGATTGGCAATCTGACCATTGGTCACCTTATTGGTGCAACCGAGTTTTTTGTATCGGTCTCACCGAGATTCAAAAGTTGCTACCTTTAAGCCAATTCGGTACCACCGAGATTAACACATCGGTGTCACCGAGTCTGACTTATTAGGTGTAACGGTTGGATTTTTGGACAAGCCTATATATACCCCTCTACCACCACTCACTCGCAAGTGAAGCACTCAGAACAGTTCCCCACTCATACCTATTGATTTTCTTATAGAGAGCCACCTACTCATGTGTTGAGATCATGTCATTCCATTCCAACCATATGAATCTTGATCTCTAGCCTCCCCAAGTTGCTTTCCACCCAATCAATCTCTCCTACCAAGCCAAATATATGAGAGAGTGAATGTGTGTTGAGGAGTCTATCATCTTGAAGCACAAGAGCAAGGAGTTCATCGACACTATCGAGCCTATTACCTTTTGGAGGGTGGTGCCTCCTAGATTGGTTAGGTGTCGCTTGGGAGCCTCCTACTTCGTGTTGTCGAGTGAACCAAGAAGTTTGTAAGGGCAAGGAGATCGCCTACTTCCTGAAGATCTATCCCTAGTTAGGCTAGTCCTCTGTAGACGTAGGCCGTCATGGTATAGTCAAGGTTTCTTCTTCGTGGAACCCGCTGTGGGTAGAGCCCTCCATGGACTCTCGCGACCGTTACCCTCCGTGGGTTGAAGACTCCATGAACGTGGATGTACGATAGCACCACCTATCGGAACCACGAGAAAAATCATTGTGTCACCAATTGCATTTGCTCTTCCTACCTTCTCTTTACTTACATGATTATCTTTACTTTCCGCTTCTATGCTCTTAGACATGCATGTGTAGGGTGTACTTGACATACTATGAATGCTAAAATCTGCCAAGAATTAAAATTGGGAAAACGTAGTTTTTTATTTGGTCAAGTAGTCTAATCACCCCCTCTAGCACTACTTTCGATCCCGCATCCGTGTTACGCATTAGGCACATTGTTGATGGTTTTTTGTGCCCTACCCTCAAATGTGGTATTCCCTCCGGTTCTTTTTATTCCGCGTATTAGATTTTTATCAAGTCAACTTTGCAAACTTTGACCATATATATATTATAAAGTATAAACATCTACAATAAAAAATACATATACCATCAAACTACATATTATAATGAATCTAACAATATTGATTTGGCATTGTGAATGTTGATACTTTTTCTGTAAGTTTGGTTAAAGTAGAGGTGCTTTGACTTTGGACAAAACTTATATGCAGACTAAAAAGGACCGGAGGGAGTACCAAATTGTTAACCTAGCCCCAAATATTATGGTTTTGGGTAAATAGCTCTCTTCCTTATGTACGGAAGCACATCCACCAGGTCCACACGTCAACGCATCGGTTGATTTGATGGCCGGAGCTGCTTCCTTTGCCCTATAAATCCTGCCACCAACCCTAGGGTTTCCTCCTCGCTCTGTTTCCCTTATCCTCCCTCTCTTGCAGCCAAGGTAAGACTCTCCCTCCCATAGCCATCGCCATGAACATGGAGAAATCAGGCTCGAGTTCCTCCTGATCCACTCCACCTCGAGCCTGTTGGGCAATAAGCCGCGGTGATGCATCGAATGCGTCGGGCGCGTGTATGGGCGCACGCCGGACGAGTTGGACGCGTCAGGTCCGTGGCCCGTCAAGTGTGTGCTTGAGTGTGGAGTGCACGGGTCTATCCGTGGGCTAGTACACCATAGGTGTGTGTCCTGTTGGCGAACCGTGCGGCCTGATCGGGCGCGATCCATTGGAGCTTACCATGAGGTGTGCGCGTCCGAGCGCAGCGCAGGCACAGCCAGAGTGAGGATAGCGCGAGCATGATCGGAGGGGCGAGTGGAGGCGTGGGTGTGTGCCCGTGCGCTGTCTCGGGGTATAAAGCCGCGCGGTAGCATTGTAACAGGGAAGACGTCAAGTTCATACTCGAGGGAATAGAGGCCGTACGTGCGGCAGCAGTGTTCGTGCACTAGAAAAAAACTGTTGTGTCTCCCTTTCCATCTTCTTATTCCTCCTTTGGCTAGGGTTTGAGAGAGAGAGAGAGAGATAGTCAAGGCGGAGAGAGGTCTGCGCGAGGCCACAATTCCAACAGAGCCCTCTGGCGCCGTCTACATCATCTTCTCGACCTCTGTTGGCTTCCTTGCCCAAGCACGCTCCCTCAAGGAACCCCGGAGCTTCGTCCTCGACGCCTACCTCCCTTGCTTCCCCTGCTTCATGTATCCGGGGACGTTGTCCCAAACAGCGCCTCGCCTCGCCTTCTCTGTTGCGTCTCTGGCCTCCTCATCGGCGTTCCTCGAGCCCATGTTAAGCAGCCGCCCTCTTTTTTTCCTCGAGTGTCTGCTATTGTAGTCCTCCCGCCGTTCGGTTTCGAAGCCAGATGCCATGAACAAGCTTGAGCTCGGGCTCGGTTAGCATGCTGGCCACACCCAAACACGTCCGCATGCACACGCACAACATACCGATGCACACACCCGTCAACACACATGCAGCTCACATCCCATGTTCATGCTGCGCGCCCGTCGCTGCTTCGCCCTGCACACAGCCACTACCTTGCCGTGTTTCCCCTCATCGACCAAGCAGAGCTTCTGCTCAAGCATGCACATCCACATGCACACAGGCATTAGGCGCCCCACAGCTGCGTCCTCCTCAGTTTCCGCACGCCCGCCGGTGCTCTAGAGCTGCAGTAGCCGCCGGTGCTTGCTCCTGTCGCCGACAGGTATTAATGCGCCTCCATGGCCAAATCTCGTCCTTTGCATGCTCTGTCGATGTCCACCTGGCCACCGTTTGTTCCATAGAAACACCACTAGGCGAGCCGGTCATGCCAGCAAACCCGTAGACTGGTGGTCAAGGGATCAAATCCCTATGGTTGCACATTTTTTTCATAAATTTTCCGTGGCAGAGTACTACCTTTTGTTGGTGCTTCTATTATACGTAGGTGAGATGGTTCCATTGCCCGAGCACACTGTTGGCCTGCCATTTTTCTCACTTGTAGGAGATCCTGAGTTCGAATGCCCACGCCTGCTCATTTCTTTTTTTTGCAATCTTTTGCGTTTCAGAGTAGGGCAATGCTCTGCGTCGGCGCGCTGGCGCAAACCTTTCAGCCGGTCAACGCCCCAACATAGATACATGCATATGTAACCATCCGATCTACAGAAAAAAAATCCTCTCGCTCACCGCCTCCTGTTAGCTTGCTCGCCGGAGCCGCTCGTCAGCATGCTTGCAAGCACGCTCGTCGGATCCGTTCTCTGGAGGTACTCGTCGGCGCGCTCGTCGAAGCCGCTCGCCGCAGCTGCTCGTCGGCTTGCTTGCCAAAGCTGCCGCTTGCCGGAGCCGCTCGTCGGCGCGCTTGCCAGCGCGCTCGTCGTAGCCGCTCACCGGAGCTGCTTGCCGGTGCGCTCCTTGGTTCCAAATCTTGCTAGCCTTTCGTGATAGCAAATTTCATTGTTGGTCATAGAAAACAAAGACAATGGTTACGGCAAAATGAAACACCGGTTGTAGAAAAAATCGTGACGCCATGTGCGATGTAGCAAAATGCGACACCAGTGGTGTCGGTGCACTAGAGTTTTGGTCTCTCGAGTGCCCCTTACTCGTGTACGGGCAGTAGTAGCCACCCTGGCAGCGAGACCTAGCAGGGACTTGCCAGATACCAACACAGGAAAATCAAGACCACCCGCAAGGTCTTGCTGGGAGGGCTATTGAACCCCCAGGCGAAGGAAGGCCCCGGCAAGGTGAAGCCCCGACAAGCCCCCGTCAGCGCACAGGGCAGGTGTCAATCCACCTAGACGCGTGTCGCGGCGTTGAAGCTAGAGGGAGCTAAGCGGCGTCGATGGGATGGGCTCCCCCATCCCACTAACGGACAGAGATGCCTGATGGCACATTAAATGTGCCTGTCCTACTCCGTTAGTGTTATGTATGATAGCACTGTAGCTCTGCACACCCCGTGTACGCACTGTACGCCACTGTTGGGATCCCCTTCGGAGTATAAAAGGAGGTCCAGGGAGATGCGGTGGAGGACTTTTGATTCTTCGACTTTTGGGGACTTTCTAGCTCACGTACGTGGTGGCTACTCATAGTGCTCCTGTAGCTACAACCCTAAGAACACTCTAAATACATCAAGGCAGTAGTAGGGTTTTACGCATCCGTGAGGCCCGAACCTGGGTAAAAATCCCTGCATGTTGCTCATCAGACCGACTCTTTGTGCGATCCTTCGCCCCGTCGAACTGAAAGGGGTCTCCATGATCCCATAGGTGTTCGTTCCCATGACATCTTTGGCGCGCTAGGTAGGGGGGATTTAGGTCGTGCAAACCCATTCTGGTAATCAGTGCGCGAGTTCCTTCACGCTCACCATCGCCATGGCCCCCAATAAGAAGGGCCTAATGACAGTTGGCCCATTCGCATCCGCCCTCCCTATATCTGCGCAGACAGGGGATGGCGTAGATGCGGGTGGAGGTTGAGGAGGCGGAGGTTTGGAACTTCCGCGAGGTTCCTGTGACCAAGGCCAAGCAAGCGGTGACGCTCGCCACGGTGACGCCCATGGCGGCAGTGGGAACCCCCGTGCCCCTGTGTCTCAGGGCGGGGCGGTACCAGCCGCTGGTGGTACGGCGAACTCCGGGGGCGGAATAGTATCTTCCAGGGCACCCACGCCGGCGCCTACACCGTGACCTTCTCAGGACGCGCGCGGAGAGCCACGCCACAGTGCCCACAATTCTCAATGTCTCCATGAGAAAGCTCCTGCGCATCATTCCCAGGATGCACGGGACCAGCATGCTCGCCAGCGTGCAAGCGGAAGTGGCATGCCGATGCGGGACCGTGGCAGTGCTCCCTCTAATACGGTTAGAAGTCAAAGCACCTCGCGTTCCTCCCACCGTTCATAGCCGACCACGTTGGAGGAAGCGATGGCACGGGCGCAGCTACTCCTAAACTGCCCTCCTCCTGCGGAGAACCTTGACGAAAGGAGAACCACCATTCAGAGCCTCCTCAGCCTTGCAGATAAGTTTTGGTCCACCGAACCGGCTCACGCTAGAGGTGAGAGGGCCGGAGGCGGTGCAACTTTGGCGCACTCTCCCCCACAGCAACATCGCTAGTCGTCGACTTGACTGACCGACGCTTATGATAGCTACTCTACGACATCGTTCGACCCACGGACACGTCGCGATCAGCGTCAAGTTCTTCGGGAACGTGGCAAGGAAGACGCTCAAACTACGACCGAGCGGAGGCGGGAAGTGTGCCTCCAGTCTGATAGGCGCGCGGGGCCCATTGTGGACAAGTTTGCACCAGGGTATCCTGTCAGCGCACCTTATGAGGAGGGTTGTTCAGCGTTTACCTGTGAGTGCGGCATGTCCAGTGGCCCAAGTCCCGCATGTTCAAGCCAGAAGTCCCAGAGAAGTATAACGGCAAGACCCATCCGTTGGAGTTCCTGAGCATCTACACCATTGCAGTGCAAGCTGCCGAAGGTCGCGGCGGCAAGATAATCGCCAACTACTTCCCGTTGGTGCTTAAGCCCTACGTCAGGTCGTGGTTGATGCACTTGCCAGAGGGGTCGATCACGTCCTAGGCAGACCTGTGCCACGAGTTGGTTGGCGCCTTCACGGGAGGTCATCAAGCTCCTAGCTAGGAAAGTGATCTACACATCATCCCTCACAAGGAGGGTGAAACTTTACGCAAGTACATCCAAAGGTTTAGCCGCGTGCATCACAACATCCTAGACGTTCATCCTGCCGCTGTTATCAACGCGTTCCATCAGAACGTGCGCAACCATAGGATGCGGGAAGAGCTGGCGATGAATAGATTCAGGGACATCACCGAGCTTTATGCTTTGGTAGACAAATGTGCCCAGGCTGAAGATGGGAGGAGACTCCCGGTGATAACGTTAGCGCAGGGGTCGACTCCGAAGATGAAGACACCGCTGCCCTAGCATAGAAGGGCCTGCGGCGGAACAAGAAGCGGAAGGGCAAGACCGTACCTGCCGTTGAGGGATCCGACAACCCCGGCACCGCTAAGAAGGGCAAGGTTGATGACACCGGCAACGATGTTTCCGGGTGCGCCCGCCACGCCCTTGTGGTTGCCGGCAAGCCTGAAGACTCCGGCAAGTAGTATTGCAAGATCCATCGCACCAAGGGCCACAATCTACAAGACTGCCGGCAAGTTGAGTAGCTTGCCAAAAAGCAGAAGGCCAAGTACGAGAGGCGAGACAAGGAGAAGTCATAGGATGGTGCCGAGGGGTCCGGGAAGAAGTGTGTTGGCCGAGGAGGTCGCCGCGGCAAGCCCAAGCAACGGAAAAACCGGCCTGCCCCCGGCCATGATGTAACACCCTGTTATGCCTGGCGGGATCTAGATTGGCCCCACAGACCAACACTAGTCTTTCTTGCGCACTTTGTCCTCACTCGTGCGCACCTGGGACCAACTTCCTAGTCGGTCACCCATCCTAGAATCGCTCCAAGCCAAGCAGGCTTAACTTTGGAGTTCTTGTCGAGTGGGCTCCTGGAAAAGAAGGAATTCCTTGTTGATATGAGTAGTCTATCATTCCTATTAAGCCAGGCTCTCACATACACCCCCATTCAAAGGAACCGACGTCCTTGTCGGCCCATCAGAAACGTTCCCTTTTGGCACACGTATGCGCGTCCAGTCCAGCACGTGTGCCATGTTGTGTGCCACGACGGGCCACACATGCCATGCGCCACATGCCCGTGCACCTGGCCCGTGCATGCCCATCTAACCGCAAGGGTCAGCTCTGATACCAATTGTAACAACGGTTACGCCTAGCGGGATCTAGACTGGCCCCATAGACCAACACTAGTCTTTCCTGCGCACTTTGTCCTCACTCGTGCACATCCGGGACCAACTTCCCGGTCGGTCACCCATCCTCGGTCGGTCACCCATCTTAGAATCGCTCCAAGTCAAGCACGCTTAACTTTGGAGTTCTTTTTGAGTGGGCTCCCGGAAAAGAAGGAATTCCTTGTTGATATGCGTAGTCTATCATTCCTATTAAGCCAAGATCTCACACACGACAAGCAAGAGGGAGATGATGATGACGTCGAAGAGGACGACGAGTCCAGCGAGCACGAGTTTCAGAAGGCTACAAAGATGATGTGCATAGAGGGAGGTGCCTCGTCTCATTCCTCTCACCGGTGCGTGAGGTTAACGTGGCAGAGCCCTCTATCGGTGCAAAGAGACCTCTGAAATGGTCCAACACTCCTATCATCTTTGATGCCGACGATCACCCCGGTCGCATAACTGCGGTCGGGTGCCTTCCGTTGTTGGTTTCGCCAACAATCTGCAACCTCAAGGTGACGAAGATGTTAGTCGATAGTGGGGCCAGCCTGAACCTGATCTCACCTGATGTCATCTAGAGGCTGCAAATTCCTGATGAAGATCTCGAGCCAACAAGGCTTTTCAAGGGGTCAACTCAGGAAGAACTCAGCCGAAGGGCAAGGTCACGCTGCCGGTGACGTTTGGCAGCGATATCAATTTCAGAACGGAGAAAATTGTTTATGACGTCGCCAAGATATTGTTGCCGTACAACAGCATTCTTGGTCGCCCGGCACTGGCCAAGTTCATGGCAGCCACCCACTTCGCTTACAACGTGCTGAAGATGCCCGGGCCAATGAGCGTCATGACCATCAACTCTGACAAGAAAAGCACACTTATCTGCGTCGACCAACTCTACCAGGGTGTAGTCGCAGCACCTGCCGCCAAGGCACTTGCTCCTGCCGCTGAAGCTCCCGAGGGGAAGAAGATTGGTAAGGCCTCAGGCGCACATTCCGGCAAGTGCGCCTCCTCGGAGTGTTGCGCTCCCGTTGTCGATGTGCCAGAGAGCTCTATCAGCAAGAGCAAAAAGTCCAAGGCTGCTTCGCCAGAGACCAAGAAGGTGCCCGCCAAGGAGGATGACACAGGGGGAACTTTCACCATAAGTTCCACCCTTGACGACAAATAGGAAAGTGCGCTCGTCGCCTTCCTGTGGGCGAATATCGATGTGTTTGCATGGCAACCATCTGATATCCCCGGTGTTCCCAGGGAGGTGATTGAGCACCACCTTGTCGTCTGCCCACACGCGCGGCCCGTCAAGCAGAAGGTCGGGAAGCAATATTTGGAGCGGCAATAGTTTATTGCTGAAGAGATCAAGAAACTAGAGGCAGCTGGCTTGATCAGAGGAGTACTCCATCCAACATGGTTGGCCAACCCGGTTGTAGTGCGCAAGGTGAATGGAAAATGGAGGCTGTGAATTGATTTCACATACATCAACAAAGCCTGCCCCAAAGATCCTTTTCCCTTGCCGCGCATCGACCAAATTGTGGACTCCACCGCTAGTTGCTATCTGTTGTCTTTCCTTGACGCCTATTCTGGTTACCATCAGATTTTTATGGCCAAGGAAGACAAAGAGAAAACCGCATTTATCACCCCATGTGGTACGTATTGCCTTTTGCGTACACCTTTCGGGTTGAAAAGTGCTGGTTCTACCTTTGCGAGAGTGGTCCAGATTGATTTTGAGCCCCTGCTACATAGAAATATGGAGGCCTATATGGATGACATAGTAGTCAAAATAAAGGACAAGGCTACAATCATATCCAAGCTATAAGAGACATTTGCCAACCTGCGCAACATCAACATGAAGCTCGACCCTAAGAAGTGTGTGTTCGGCGTCCCATCCGGCAAGCTTCTCGGGTTCTTTGTATCTCAACGAGGAACCGAAGCAAATCCCAACAAGATCAAAGCAATTGAGTAAATTGAAGCACCAAGACAAGTCAAAGACGTGCGACGTCTTGCTGGCTGTGTTGCTGCTCTGAGTAGGTTCATCTCAGAATCTGCTGAGTGCGCCCTGCCCTTTTTCAAAATCTTGAAGAAGGCAGATCCAATGAAATGGACTTCGGAAGCGGAAGCAGCACACCAGGATTTGAAGAAGTACATTTCCTCTCCGCCAATCCTAGTCGCACCAAGACTGCAAGAGTCGTTGCTGCTATATCTGGCGGCAACAAATCAAGTAGTGAGTGTTGCACTAGTGGCTGGAAGAGAAGTTGACGAAGAAGTAGTGGCAACAGCAGGACCGCCAAGCGACGAGCCAGGACATTCCCCGGCAGGGTTTGGTGCCGGCAAAGGAGGACCTGCGCAGTTGAATGAAGCAATTCAGAAGAAGAAGAAGGTGGTGCAACGACCAGTTTATTTTATCAGCTCCTTGTTGCAGGGGGCTAGGTCAAGGTATTCTGGCATGAAAAAGTTGGTCTTCGGCCTTCTTGTGGCCTCGAGGAAGCTGTGCCACAACTTCCAAGCACATTAGATCACCGTTGTTACTCGCTTTCTGCTACAGCGGATCTTGCGGAATCCAGAAGCTACCTGCAGGATTGAGGACTGGGCTTTGGAACTATCAAGCTTTGGTCTTAAGTTTGAAAGCACTTCGACCATTCAGAGCAGGGCCTTGGCGGAGTTCATTGCACAATGGACCCCAATGCCCGATGAAGAGATTCTAGAGTCAACTCTCCCCGGCAAGGAAACCGATCGAGATTGGATCATGTATTTTGATGGAGCCTTCTCACTGCAAGGCGCCGGTACTGGAGTGCTGCTTATCTGTAACAACCCAGGATTGATGCTCCAGAAGATTCCCCTTTTATTTCCATTCTCGTATGTGTTTTGTTTGGGTGTTGCATTCATCATTGAATCATTCGCATCATCTGCATAGCATCGTCGCTCATTTTCAAAAACTTGCGTTGCTCATAATTGCCGGTTCTCTCCGTTCTTGTCGTCGCCCATTTTGAGACCAACCACACATGCACGCGCCCGCGGCATCGTTGAAATATTCTCGAAATTGGGTTGAAAGTTGGCCTGCGGTCTTATTGTATTGTAGGTAGACCGCCTACCGAATTTCGTCACATTCTGAGTTCGTTTGATACCCGAACGGTCAACTGTAACAGTGTGGTCATTGGTTATTCATCAGACGTTTTCGGTGTTAAAACTCATGTCCCGGGCCACCATTCTCGCTCTCTTCTCAGCCCAAGGCCTCTACACAGCCCACCTAGCCCAGCCTATCCTATTCCCGCAACCGGAGCCGTCCGATCTCGATCGTATGGCTCGAATCGGTGCAAAAACTACTAACCTAGCCCCTAATTGCCTATTTAAACACCCCTATCCCTACCTAATTGGGAAACCCTAGGTTTCCTCCCCTCGAAATCTGCGCCGCCTCCTCCTCCTGTCTCCTCCAGGTGCCAGGCCCGCTGAGCCCATCGCGCATCCCGCGTGGGCCCGAACCGCAGCCGCCAGCCGCCCGAGCGTCGCCCGTGGGAGAGCCTCGAGCTCCCTTGCCCACGGAGGGAGATGGCCTCGCCTATGCTCGTTCCGCTCCGCGTCCGGCCGCCGGACCCCGCCGCCGCATCTCCCCGTGCCTGCATCTGCCGCCGCCAGGCCAGCCCCGCCGCCTAGCCGCCGTTCCCTATGGTCGCGTCGCCATGGCCGCTGCCGGCGGGGGAGCAGTTGTCGCCGCCGGGCCTCCCCTCGTTGATCTACCGCGCCAGGCCTCCTATCACCGGATCCGGTGCCCTGCCGGCTGGATCTCTCCATCCCCATCCTCGTAGCCCCCCCCCCGCCCTGCCTCGCCGGAGGCCATTGACCACCGCCGCAATGGCCTCCTGCTTGTGCTCCTGCCCGAGCGAGTAGGACGAGCGCCAGCGGCTCGTGGGTTGTGGCCTCCCCAAGGCCCAACCAGACAAAGCCCAGCCGGTGTCTCCACCGACCGGCCTGCTAAGGCCCAAGGTGAGCGCCCCCAGACCTTCCCTATATTTCGCCCACCGTGTAGGATTATGTTTTGTCGCCATGTCCTGTTAGGCCAGATCCCAGTTTCGGTCCGTGTAGTTTTTTTCCCAAATCTGCGAATTTAGAATTATCCCAAGAATTACGGTTTTGCAGAAAAGTCCCCCTAGATCATGCATTTAATAAATCCATAACCGTGCATCGGATTTAAAAACTTTATATATCAAGTGTGACTGGAATTTTATGTAGATTCACAATATCCAACTTTCACATGTGATAAAAATGTTTGACCTTGCTGTTTGCATTGATTTTCGTAAATGTCATATTATTCAAATGTTCCACATATGTAACTTGACTAGAAAAACATGTAGAATCACATGGTGACATTTATTTTACTGTTTAACATCTCTAAAATTCTGTTAGGACAGATCTGGACCAAATTCATATTATGCTTATGGGGATGTTCGGAAATGCTATATGTGGTTTCCGGCCCCATTTAAAATGCCTAGATGTTATAGTTGTTCATGCTTCACCTCTTGCCATGTCTAACAACATTTAACATTGATGTGTACCTAAACGGGAGTGAACTAAATAATTCGAACGTGGAGTTTGGTCAATATGCAACTCGTTGCATATTGAACTTCACTTAATATTTAGTAGTTGTTTGTTGTGCTTGCCATGCCATGCCCCGCATTGTATATTAAACCGTACATGCATCATATTTGTTTGCGCATCATGCCATTCATATGTTGTGGTGTATCATGTGTTGACTCTTTGTTCTGGATTGCTTCTTCTCGATAGAGTTCCGAAAGCGTTCGGAGTGGGGGGATTCGTTCGACTACGTTCGATCATCTTCTTCATGGACTCATTCTTCTTCCAAGCGAGATCTCAAGAAAGATGACACATTTCCTTGGATACCACTACTATCATTACTATGCTAGTTGTCTCGCATTTATCGTTATGTCTCGCTACCTACCACTTGTTTGTCAAGCCTCCCAACATTGCCACGAAAGCCTGTAACCTCTCCACATCCCAGCAAACCTTTGTTTGGCTATATTACCGCTTGCTCAGCCCTTCTTATAGCGTTTCTAGGTACAGGTGCAATTGCAACCATGTGTTAACATGGACATTCTTTTGTTATCACAATATTATTGTTATTGAATTTAATGCACTTATACACTTGGTAAAGGGTGGAAGGCTTGGCCTTTTGCTCGGTGTTTTGTTCCACTCTTGCCGCCCTAGTTACTTGTGAACCGGTGTTATGTTCCAGAATTGAGTGCTCCTAACATGCTCGGGGTTGTTATGGGGACCCCCTTTATTTTCGGTTTAGGATAAAGCTTGTCTAGCAAGGCCCAACTTTGGTACTACAGTTGCCTAATAACTAATAAACCTGCATAGGGAGTAATTAACCCGAGGATGTTAATCAACAAACCGGGCCCGTGCTCCTCTTGAGTGTTGGTCCAAACTAGATTCGTGTGCGGGGCCAACCCGGGGTAACTCGGGAGATTTCTATCAGGCCACTGTATGTTGTGCGCATTTGGTCGTGTCCTAAGAACGAGATACGCGGCTCCTATCGTGTTCGTCGACACGCCGGGCAGCCTTGTTGGATTTGTTTTACCTTTCTCGAACGTCTTGAGCGAGGAATTCCGATTATACTTCGGGCTATCTCGAGGTGGCGGATTTCCTATGGAATTGCCTAGGAAGATCATGAGATTCGTGGTCGAGGTTATTCCCGCTGCGTGTTGTTAATTTGTGATGGATGGGTTGGAGCACCCGTGTAGGGTTAAATCTTTCGGAAAGCCGTGTCCGCGGCTATGTGGCAAACTTGTATACTTTGTTTAAAACCCGGGCATACTAAACTTGAAGTAAACTCTTGTGAAATATGCCAACTGTGTGTGTGACCGTGACTGTCTCTTCTTGTGTGTCCTCATCTGAGAGAGAACATGGTGGGGTTATGTTTGACGTAAGTAGGTGTTTAGGATCATTTAGTGATCATTACTAGTTCACCCCCGTTATGCGTAGACCACCATACTTTACTTTCTATATTCGTAAGTTAGCCACTCAAATAATGCTTAGTCGCTTGCTGCAGCCTCACCACTTAACCATTCCTCACCTATTAAGCTTTAATAGTCTTGATACCCTTGGAAATGAGATTGCTGAGTCCCTATGGCTGATAGATTACTAGAACAACAGTTGCAGGTATAGGCAATGCGATGATTGAACGTGAGTGCGATGTTTGTTTTGATTTGGAGTTTTGCTTCTTCTTCATCAATCTAGGATGGGTTCTAGGCGGCATCCTGGGATAGCAAGTATGGATGTCATTTTGTCATTTTTTTCGTCCGTAGTCGGACCCTGCTCTTCTGTGTGATGTTTGAATATGTTGATGTATTGATGTGATATTGATGTAGCTTGTGTTGAGTGTAAGCCAATTCCATATACTCATCTCTTCTGTACATGTACTTATAATGATATCCATTCTTGAACACGACGAGATGCGCTTCTATCCCTACCGAGGCCCTCGTGCCAAAATAAGGATAGGATCGCATCTTGGGAATGATATTGTCGCACCTACTGAAGAGCACCTCAGATATGTGGTCCAAATGCACTTTCCCCGGGAGAGATCAACAAACAACACTGCTGAGTACGAAGAGCTGCTTGCCGGTCTCAGGATCGCGGCAAACCTTGGGATCAAGAAAGTTATTGTCAGAGGTGATTCTCAACTTGTCGTCAGGCAAGTGAAAAAAGATTACCAGAGCCCGTCGATGGAAGCCTATGTGGATGAAGTGAGGAAGTTGGAAGAGTGTTTTCACGGCCTGCAAATGGAGCACGTTCCACGTGCAGAGAACAGCATTGCCGATGGCCTGTCAAAGTATGCTGCCCTTAAGTTACTTGTGGAACTGGGAACTTTCAGGCTCCAACTAACTCAACCCTCCATGACGCCATCAATTGGACAAGAGAAGCGAAGGAAGTTAAGTTCCGGCAAGTATTTCCTGGCAGAGCTCTCAGGAGCCATCGGCGAGAAGGTTGCCAGAGAGAACGATAGGCTTGTAAGTGAGAATTGTGCTTCGGCAGGGCCCCTGACTCTTGTCGTGGAAGCGCACTCTCCTACCAGGCTTGATGGCATGCAACAGGCTTCGACAAGCCCTCGGGCCTTTGCTGTTGAGACGAATGTTGCCTTGGCAGAGGATATGCCTTTAGTCCTCGCTGTCGACCCCAGGCTCCAGCATGGGCACAACACATCGTCCGTTTCCTTCAGACAGGAGAACTTCCAGGGGAACAAGAGGAAGCAGGGAAAGTAGCCCGTCGGTCTAGTATGTACCAGTTCGTGGACAACGGCCTGTACAAAAAAAGGCCAAATAGTGTGAAACTCAAATGCATTTCCCAGGAAGATGGACTGGAGCTGTTGGCAGAGATACATGGAGGTATATGTGGCTCCCACATTGGATCGAGAGCCCTTGTCGGGAAGGCATTCCGGCAAGGCTTCTATTGACCCACTGCCCTCCAGGATGCAACGACATTAGTAACCAAGTGTGAAGCATACCAGTTTCATTCAAAGAGATTAGATCAACCGTATCAAGTACTTCAAATGATCCCTCTCTCCTGGCCATTTTCGGTCTGGGGGCTTGACACCTTGGGCCCCTTTCCCCGCGCTGCCGGCGGCTTTGAATACTTGTACGTTGCGATCGACAAGTTCACAAAGTGGCCGGAAGTGGAAGCAGTGAGAAAGGTGACATCACAATCAGCCGTCAATTTCTTCAAGGGACTAGTTTGCCTCTTTTGTGTTCCCAACAGGATCATCACTCACAACGGCATGCAGTTCACGAGTCGCACCTTCATGCAGTATGTCCAAGACCTTGGTAGCAGAATCTGTTTTGCTTCCGTTGCCCACCCGAGGAGCAATGACCAAGCGGAAAGGGCTGATGCTGAAGTACTGCGAGGCCTCAAGGCAAGAACTTTTGATAGGTTGCACAAGTGCGGAAGGAACTAGATCAATGAGAATGACACCAAATCGAGCTACCGGCCATACACCCTTCTCCCTCGTCTATGGGGCGGAGGCAGCTCTCCCCATGGAACTCATATACGGATCGCCTCGAGTGCTCGCTTATGATGAGCTCGAGCAAGAGCAGTTGCTGCAAGATGACGGGACGCTCCTTGAGGAAGACCGCCTTTAGGCTGCTGTGAGAGTTGCACGCTACCAGCAAGCTTTGCGTCGCTACCATAGACGCGAAGTTAATGCGAGAAGTCTTGAGGAAGGCGACCTTGTTCTTCGGTGAGTTCAATCCACCAAGAATCCTAGCAAGTTGACGGATACCTATGAGTGACGTCCCCAAAAAAGAAGACTTGCCAGAGGGAGCACGACAACAAAAAGATAAGTTGCAAAAACCCCAAGTGAATCCTTTCCACGAAATTATTTTCCTTGGGCAATTTAGACTTCTGTATGGAAAACCTACATGCACGGGAACCTTGCCGCGATTGGCTGCACCCTCTCCATGTTCGGGACCACTCAACGACTTAAGTGGCCATGTCCGCGCTCCTTGTTTTGTTCCGAGTCCGCTCAACGAATCAAGTGACAGCGCTCGCGCCCTTATTCTATTTCGAACGAGACCCACACCTTGAATGGCTGCACCAAGGATGCCGAGGTATCTTGCCGGCAGTAACACCGCCAGCAGGCTGCTAAGGACCTATTCCTAGAAGCGCTCGTGGTAGGGCCACGCACGCCGGCAAGATCTTTCTGAGAAGGCGTAGGGAAAGTTCCGTATACAAAAAAAGATCTAACAAGGAAGATAATACACATTCATTCAAAATGGGGTGAAATTTACATAAGATATTGCTTTTTCCTAAGTACATCTTTATTTGACTTTCTCCCCTAGGGGAGATTACAAGAAGAAATAGATGGAAAGGAGAGGCGAGCTACAAGAAGAAAAAGATGGCAAGAGGCCCCCTAGCAGAAGCCCGACCTGACCCCTCTGGACCAGCACTGCACGGAGGAGTAGGGCTGTCAGATGGGCAGGCAAGTACCTGGCCCCTCCTGGACCAGCATTGCATGGAGGAGAGGGCCAGAGCAGGCGTAAAGGGGGATGGACTCCAGAAGCTGAAATCCGTGGGCCTGCCGGAAGACCCAGCTGGAAGATGAGGCAATGCCCGGGACTAAGGCCCCTGACAAGGTCATCCGGCCGGGAGGGGGAGAGGCGTGAGGCTGGCGGTGATGGTGCGGCCAACGGTCAGTCCGAGCTCGAGTCCTCGGGCTCTGACTTGACTGCTCGAAGAATGGACTCATCATCGTTGTCCTCGTCGCTATCCTCCCCATCACTCTCGCCCGAGGACAGGCTTTTGGCGCTGCTCGAGCTCTCTTCGCAGCAGCTGAGATGGACGCCGGAGCACCCATAAATCTTGACGGAGAGCATATTGGCCTCCGTCATTTTGAAGCGAAGGACATGCCTCACGTGGAGGTTGTGGGCATGGGCAAAGGTCTTCTAGCCATGCCTAAGGAACATGACCTTGTTCGCTGGGTAATCGACGTTTACCCGCATCGCGCCGTTACAGCAACTAGCCACCAGCAGCCACAGGACGGATGGCTCGTTGCCCTCCATCACCTTGGAAAAGAGGCGAGGGAGGCGTAGATAGCTCCGAAGGGGACCTGCCAGCTCAAGGACGAAGTCTAGCGCCGTCCCTTTAGCATGGGTCTCCTCAATGGAAAGGCCTAACATCGGAGGAGGAGGTGGAGCGGCACTCTGCCTCCCCCAGCCTCGGCCGCCACGGCGGCCGCATCCCCTCGCGCCTCCTGCACCACACTCGCTCGGGCCGCCCTCCGCTTTCGCGTCTGAAGCGGTGGTATGATCCAGACGACAGTTTCTTCTTGAAGCTAAGGACAGTGGTCGCCCATGCCCCCTTTTCATGGATAAGGGCGAGAGCTACCTGAAGATTGAGGAGACGTGGAAGGGTGAACTATGGAGGTTTGTGCTCGGAAGATGGGGGGAGGATGGATGAGCACTGCCCTCGCTTCCCCTCTATTTATAGGGGGAAGTGCGAGGGTCGGCTGTCCTCCACTCCAAAGGACGCCGCCCACCTCCTCAAATAGCGGCGCCCTCGATCACGGGGCGAATAGCAACCGCCCCATTGCCCCAATCCATGGCGCTACAATTACTACTTTTCCGAGGGACTTTAAGTCACGGGCGCCCATTGCTGGCTCCCCGCTATGCATGCGGCGCATGTGGCGGAAATGACCTAGCGCACCAAAGATGTCGTGGGAACAAACGTATCATGGAGACCCCTTTCGGTTCGGCGGGGGGAAGGATCGTACAAAGAGCCGGTCTGATGAGCAGCATGCGGGGATCTTTACCCAGGTTCGGGCCGCACGTGTGCGTAATACCCTATTCCTGCCTTGATGTATTGACAGTGTTCTTAGGGTTCTAGCTGCAGGAGCGCTATGAGTAGCTGCCACGTACGTGAGCTAGAAAGTCCCCAAAAGTCGAAGAATCAAAAGTCCTCCATCGTATCGCCCTGGGCCTCCTTTTATACTCTGAAGGGGATCCCAGCAGTGGTGGACAGTGTGTACACGGGGTGTACAGAGCTTGGGTGCTATCATACCTAACACTAACGGAGTAGGACAGGCGCATTTAATGCACCGTCAGGCATCTCTGTCCGTCAGTGGGACGGGACGGGAGCCCGTCCCATCGGTGCCGCTTAGCTCTCTCCAGTGTCGATGCTGCAACACGCATTTAGGTGGACTGACACCTGCCCTGTGCGCTAGCGGGGGCTTTGTAGGATCGAAAGTAGGTCTAGAGGGGGGTGATTAAACTACTTGACCAAATAAAAGTTTTTCCTTTTTCCCAATTTTAATTCTTGGCAAGTTTTAGCATTCATAGCATATCAAGTAATACCCTACACATACTTGTCAAAGAGTGTAGCAGAGGAAAGTAGAGACATTGCAGATGTAAGTAAAGAGAGGGTTAGGAAAGCAAACACAAGTGATGACACGATGATTTTTCCTATGGTTTTGATAGGTGGTGTTCTCGTACGTCCACGTTCATGGAGTCTTAAACCCACGAAGGGTAATGGTCGCGAGAGTCCACGGAGGGCTCTACCCATGGAGGGTTCCACGAAGAAGCAACCATGACTATTCCATGCGGCTTCCGTCCACGAAGGACTAGCCTCACTATGGGTATATATTCACGAAGTAGGCGATCTCCTTGCCCTTACAAACTTCTTGGTTCACTCCACAACACGAAGTAGGAGCCTCCCAAGCGACTCCTAATGAATCTAGGAAGCACCACCCTCCCAAAGGTAATAGGCTCGGTAATGACGATGAACTCCTTGCTATTGTGCTTCAAGATGATAGACTCCTCAACACACAATCACTCTCTCACAGATTTGGCTTGGTAGAAGAGATGGGATTGGTGGAAAGCAACTTGGGGAGGCTATAAATCAGGATCCATATGGTTGGAATGGAAGGTCTTGACCTCAACACAAGGGTAGGTGGTTCTCTCTCAAAAAACTGAGTAGGATAGGTATGGAATAGTTCTTAGTGCTTCTCTTTCGAGTGGGTGGTTGTGAAGGGGTATATATAGGCATCCCCAAAAATCCAACCATTACACACAAAATGACCAACTCGGTGACATCGGTGTGAAAATCTCGGTGGTACCAAAGTGACCAAAAGTGGCAACTTTTGAATCTTGGAGGGACCGATATATGATTCTCCGTTGCACTGACAAGGTGACCAACTGTCAGATTTGCCAATCTCGGTGACGCCGATTCACCCTTTTCGAATGGACCGAAAATGTGAACTTGCATAATAGAATCTTGGCAACCCAACTCGGTGGCACCGAGAGGAGTGTCAGCTGCACCAAAGTGCTAGGGTTTGGCTGAGTCTGTCTAGGGTTTAGAATCGGTGGCACCCGGATAGGAATGTTGGTTGCACCGATTTTGCATATTTGGCTTTTGACAGACTTTGGTGGGAGAGTTTGTGGATGTTTTGGTGACTGTCACTTGTGCATGTTTGAGCATATTGTTCATCATCAAAACTTTAGCCCCTTTTAATAGTATTGGCTTTCCTATCGACTCAAAGTGATTTCTCACAAATGTAAAATGTAGAGTCCTCTTGCTTGATGCTTGTCCAACCTATTTCCTTGCATCTTGGGGTAATTGCACAATGCTTTGTCCATCCCTATCATTGAACTTGTCCTAAAATATACTTAGTGGAAACATTAGTTCAGTGACTTATATGTTGTTATAAATTACCAAAGCCACCAAGGGAGCAAATGTGCTTTCAGTCTCCCCCTTTTTGGTAATTGATGAAAACATATAAATCAGAATTTGACAAAGATATAATCATGGAATATAATCGTCGCTTTGAGAAGAATGTGATAAGAAAGAGCTCCCCCTAAATTTGTGCATTATTTTTTAATTTGGTTTTGAATGCAAATGCACAATCGATTAGGTACATGGGTTACTTCTTACATGTCACATACCACTTGGTGGTGTGCGAGAGCAATTGAAATGAACATCATAGCACAACACAATCAACCAAAGATGAATGATCATCGCATAAGTATTAAGATGATAGGAAATAGTTGCATCACACATCAAAGCGTATGATCAAACATCATCAAGCGTGTTTCATAAGAAAAACAAAAGAGTATCAACGTAACCAAAAGCAATAGTTTTTTGAAAAAACAAAAAACACCAAATGCTCTCTGACTCGAAGCCTAAAGATCTATATAGACTTCTCCCCCTTTGGCAACAAGTTACCAAAAGGTTCAAAGGCAAATTTCTAAGCGTTCTTGGGCTGATCTCCTCCGGTTGTCGATGAAGGAGTTGAGAGAACTGCATTGGAGAAGATCTCTACAGATGTCGTTGATGGAGCTGGACTGGTCACTGGTGGAACTGGAGCTGATGGAGCAGGAGCTATGTTGACAGTAGGAGGAGCTGATGAAGAAGGCCTCAAGTCTAGTGCAGGCACTATGGCTAATCTGGCCTGAGTAGTGAACTGGGTGCCCGGCCTGAGAGGTGATCCATCCTCATCATCATCATCATCATCATCATCATCATCTGAAGAAGTAGAAGATACCCGAGGGATGTCAAGTGAGTCAAATTCCTTCTGAATCTCTATAACTGTCTTTGTCACCTTGTCCACCTTATCACCAAGAGTCTTGATCCTTGTCTCAAAGATCCTCACAAGACTGTTCTGGTTGTCTAGAATTCCCTTGATATCCTTCTGCATGCCCTGAACTACTGAGATTAGAAGATCCATTTGCTCGTTTCTGGATCTGGGGGCTTGAGCACTAGCGGCTCGAACTGCTTTTGCCTCTGCCTGTGCTGTAGCAGATGTGGGATGATTTGGGTCCATCACCACAACATTATCCTCGAGATCTGGCTGTAGGGGCAGATGTGGACGATCTAGAGCAAAAATGTGCTTCTCCAACTCATAGTTGATAAGCATGTGGATGTAGGGTGCATAGCAGCAAGAGCGCTTTTGATCAGCAGAACCCTCCTGATTGTCTCAACAATCAAATCCATGACTCTAATCCTGGTATGTCCTTCAAGGTGGACCAACATGTTGATGGAGTAGCCTTGGATCATCTTTTCATCTCCTGACTTGGGCATCAAGGTATGCCTCGAAATAGTGTTCATGGTTCGGAGGTCTACTTGCAGATAGTAGATGGATCCTAGCTTGTGAGATTGCACCTTGTCTACGGGGATAGGAGTATACATATCCTTAATGGCATTGTGAGTCACCTTGGATTGTGAGAATACATCCAGATCACCATCCTAAACATCTGGAACTCCTAGAAGTGCAGCCCACTCCTCAACAGTAGATTCATACCTTGCTCCTTCAGTCATCCATACAATTCTACCATCTCTGTAAAAATGTGCAGTGGAGTAGAATTGCATGATCATATCGTTGTTCCATGCAGTAAGCTCTCTGCCAATGAACTCATCCAGACCAATGAAGTGGAAATTATCTTGGACACTTGTAAAGTAGTCCTCATTCTCTTTAATGAATTTCCAATCGACATATCTCATATCGCTAACAGTTGGGCTCTTGTCAAGCAACACCGTCTCATAAAAGTCCTATTGTTCTCTGGTGTAGAACCTGTAGTCAACATCAGTTTTCTTCCTCTGGGCATAAGGATCTATGGCGCTTCGGGCTCTCAATCCCGAGTCTTTCCTCTTCTTCATATCTTCAGCAACTAAGTGGCTGACATCATGTACTGGAAGATGTGGTGTGAGGTTCATCAAATTAGTCAAGTCATCATCATCTTCAAGTCTGGTGGTAGTCCCCTTGTTCTTCTCAGAAGCTGGAATGTCTTTGGTAGTCCTCTTACACTTCTGTGCAGCAGCTTTCTTGGAAGTAGGCTTGGTGCTCTTGGAAGTGCTAGTCTTTGGCATAGCATCATCCATAAGCTTCTTGGCTTTCTTCTTGGGAGGGGCTTTCTCAACATGTTCTTCCTCCTCTTCCTTAGCAACAACACTTGCAGCCTCCTTCGAATCTTCATACATGGAGGTAGGCCTGCCAATCACATGGATAGTCCTTTTTCTGGATTTCTTCTCCCCTGTCTTCTTAGGGATAGACTTCCTTGGGGGATCAACAGACATTGTGTCCTGTAGCACTCTCATGTGCTTTGATTGTCTTGGAGCTGGCATGGACTTTGCTGACAACTCTTCTGGAAGAAGTACCTTCAGTTGCTGACTTCTTAGCAGCCTTTTCTTGATTCTTGGCAAGAATCTCCATAGGAATAAAGTCTGAATCTTCTTCATCAGAATTTAGCTTGTTCCTGGTCCTGGTGGCAGCCTTGGTAAACCCATGAGAGCTGGAGGTGCCTGGATTTGAAAAAGAACTAGGCTTTGGGCTTGTGCCTAAACTCATTTCAACTCCTTGCTCTGCCAAATTTTGACTGTCCTCAGCATCTGACGTACTGACCCTATGAATAGAGTATAGGAGAGCAGAAGTAGATGAGTCATCACAAAATGAGGCTGGTTTTTGAAATTTTGAACAATAGATTTTCAAGGTTTTTGCATTCTGTCAAATAAATATCGGTACAGCCGAAACAACATTTTCGGTACTATCGAGACAGACTATCTCACTTAACCGAACCTCGGCACCCTTTTCGGTCAGACCGAAAAGAGGTACTCAGTTCCACCAAGTCAATTCTCGGAAACACAGAAGTTCACATCGGTGAGACCGATATGTTTGTTTCGGTTCCATCAAGATTTATCGGGCAGACGACAAAACCCTAGAAAATTCACCATTCGCTAGACTATGGAGATTTTGTGTGGATAGGAATACGTGCAAAGAGTGTCTTATAGATAAACTTGAATCTAATGCGCAAGAATCGGACGAGGAGTACAAAAGAGGTCGAATCCGTACCCTAACTTGGTGTGGATCCGCTACGGCAATGACGATGGAGAAGATTTCGTCAGCGACGGCGATTCCCAGCGGCGGAGGAATGCAAGGAGACAAGGGTGATGACCAGGGGTCTCGTAGGCGGCAGCTTAGGGTTCTGAGGCATGATGATTGAGATTGAATTTCAAAGCATCGAGGTCCACAGTTTATATACCCACCACTGTCGGTGACACCGATTCTAACTTTTCGGTGTCACCGAGTTCCTCAACTGTCAGTTGACAGCGAAACTCGGTGTAACCGAGAAGATGGAATCGGTGGTACCGAGATTGAAAAATCAGATCAGCCCTAGGCATTCGGTGAGACCGACATTTTGTCGTTGGTTCCATCGAGGTACACTTAGGAGGTTTTAATGGTCAGTCCTTGTTGATACGGAACTCCGAGTGCTCCACACACAAAGGGATCGAAAATCACTTGTTCAAATTTTGTGTTGCAACATGAATAGAGTATGAGGTGAGAAAGCATAGATAGCTAAATAAGTGGTCCTAGGAATTCTTGTATATCCAATTGGCAAAAGATAAATCAAAAGCCAAATAGCAACAATTGGATATCCTCGAATGAGAAAACAAATGCAGAAAAACATGCTCACAAAATAAGATGTCAATGAAATAATGGCAAACATGCACAAACACTCTAGCATCTAACAAGCACTTGGGAGATGACAAAGTCATCTATATATGAGTATTTGACTTAGGAGCCAAGTAAGAGTACTATCCACCACATAAGAGGGATAAACTAACCTTGGGTTTTGTCGATGAAGACTTCATGTTGGTGAGGTAGTGGTGGATGCTCAAGGTTGATGAAGATCACCAAGAGTTGGGAGCATCCTTGTTGTTTCCTTACTCTTCTCACCTACATGGGTTAGTCCCAACGCACAAGAGACAAATACAAGGATATCTATGGACATGGAGTGCAATGCATGTGTAATGATGTCCATTGATTTGTTGATTACCTTGTCCCTTGCTTACCTTTGAGGGAATGTGTGACTCCTTGATCTATTGCATAGGGTTGATGTTGATTGAAAATAGATCTTGCCAATAATGAATATGAGTGAATTTCATTAGCGGAATCAACCCTCTAGAACTCTCTAGTTCTTATTCTTAGGAACCCACATCAAGTTGATGGGGATCCTTGGTGTTGAAGTAGCACTTGTAGAAGTTGAGCTTGTAGTAGCCTTGGGAACCCACTTCACCAAAGCTTGGGGTTCATCCTCATCTGAGTCAACGTCCTCTTTGAGCTTGTTCTTGCCCTTGAGCTCGTGGTCTAGTGGTGGAAGGTCATCTTGAGCGTTTGTCCCCTTGGGAAGAGTATTTTCATACTTCTCCTTTTGAGGAACAAACTTGGGCTCGGGATATTGACCTTCTTCCCATTGAACTCCATTAGCATTCAAGTAGCCAACACCGTGATTCTTTCGGTATCCTCCATGGTTGCATACAATCTCATCAAATTGTTTGTACTCTTCAAGACTCTTGTAGATACCTTTCTCTATAATCCCTTTCAATAAAGCATTTTCTTGCTCAAGTGTAACTTGGCTAAGAGAATCATCATTAGTGGAATCAATAGAACTACTAGGAGCAACATCATTGGGTTTAGCATTTTTATTGTTGCTAGAACCTTTCTTTCCTTTGTTACTAGTTTGCTTAGATTTGACTTGTGGCATGAATGTAGACAAGAGTAGTCGTTTGGCAAGATAAGATGAAGTCTTCTTTCGAAGATCGTCATTGATAGCTTTAAGAAATTCATGTTCTTGCTCCAAATTGAGCTTCTCAAAGCGTAGCTTCCCATGAGTTCTTACAAGATCTCTATGATCTTCAAGAGTAGATTCATGAGCTAACTTAAGAGTGTTGAGTTCTTTAGTTAGTTCTTCTATTTTCATCTTATCATCGTCAATTGACCTATCTTGACTAGCATGAGAAATATCAAGTTCATTATGATCAACATTACTAGTTTTACCACATAGCAAGTCATTATCATAAAGCAAATCATCTTCATAACTATCGAAATCCAGATATTCGGGGCGAGATACCTTGTGCACTTTAGCCATGAAGCAACTTCCTCATCCTTCATTTGGTGAATCAAATATATCATAGGAGTTGGTTGTCATTAGTGCAATTCCGGCAACACCATCATCTTGACTATAGTCGGAGTTGGAGTGATAGCTTCTCTCTGAGTGGTTGTCGGAGTCGGAGCCAGAAACCCATTGACCAACATGAGCTTGATGCTTTCTTCTTGAGTAGATCTTGGTGTGCTTGTCCTTCTTCTCCAAGTCCCTACTTCTCCTTGAGGGTCTTCGTTCATAACGATCATCTCTACTCCTTCTCTCTCTTCGAGGTGATTCATCTCTTGAGCTTCGTCTTCTTGGTGACTCTTCTCTTCGTTTGTAGGGAGGCGAGGACTCAGTGGAGTAATGTCCGGGCTTCCCACAATTGTAGCAGTTTGGGTCACGACTTGATGAACGCTTATCTTCATGTCTTGAGTTGGAGCTGCGATCTTTGCTTATATTCTTGTAGAACTTGTTGAATTTCTTGACCATTAGGCTTATTTCTTCATTTGTGACAAGGTTGTCTCTTGAGGTAGCGGTAGCATCACTTGTGGCTTTGTAAGCACCTCTAGACTTGTGGTGAAGCTCTTCCTTGTCTTTGAGTGTCATCTCATGAGCAACAATTCTACCAATCACTTCTGTTTGTTTGAGATCTTTGTAGTTGGGCATCATTTGGATCAAAGTGCACACGGTGTCATATCTCTCATCCATAGCTCAAAGTATATTCTTGATGATGAACTTGTCAGTCATTTCTTCGCTTCCTAAGCCAACAATCTCATTGGTGATGAGAGCTAGCCTAGAGTACAACTTAGCGACTCCTTCACCATCCTTCATCTTGAACTTGTCAAGTTGACCTTTAAGAACATCTAACTTGGATTTTCTCACGGACTTAGTTCCTTTGTGCATATCAACCAAAGTATCCCAAATCTCTTTTGCGTGTTCAAGACGGCTGATTTTGTTGAATTCTTCAGGGCATAGGCAGTTGAAGAGAATCTGACATGCTTGAGCATTGAGTTGCAACATCTTCAATTCATCCACAGTCTCTTTACGATCCGATTCCTTTCCATCCGCAAAGAATTCACCTTGCAAGCCAACACGAACAACAGCCCAAACGGCAGGATTATGACCAAGCAAATGCATTTTCATTTTATGCTTCCAACTAGAAAAATTAGTCCCATAAAAGTACGGACCTCTACGGTGATAATTTCCCTCACTAGATGCCATACTTCTCCTAGGTTGTGAAACCACAATGGAGACCAAAGCTCTGATACCACTTGTAGGATCGAAAGTAGGTATAGAGGGGGGGTGATTAGACTACTTGACCAAATAGAATTTTTTCCTTTTCCCAATTTTATTCTTGTCAAGTTTAGCATTCATAGCATATAAAGTAAAACCCTACACATGGTTGGCTGAGAGTGTAGCAACGGAAAGTAGAGACATTGCACATGTAAGTAAAGAGAGGGTAAGGAAAGCAAACACAAGTGATGACACGATGATTTTTCCCATGGTTCCGATAGGTGGTGCTATCGTACGTCCATGTTCATGGAGTCTTCAACCCACGGAGGGTAACGGTCGTGAGAGTCCATGGAGGGCTCTACCCACGGAGGGTTCCATGAAGAGGTAACCTTGAATATTTCATGCGGCTTTTGTCCATGAAGGACTAGCCTCACTATGGGTAGATCTTCATGAAGTAGGCGATCTCCTTTCCCTTACAAACTTCTTGGTTCACTCCACAACATGAAGTAGGAGGCACCCAAGCGACACCTAACCAATCTAGGAGGCACCACCCTCCAAAAGGTAATAGGCTCGGTACTGACAATGAACTCCTTGCTCTTGTGCTTCAAGATGATAGACTCCTCAACACACAATCACTCTCTCATAGATTTGGCTTGGTAGAAGAGATGGGATAGGTGGAAAGCAACTTGGGGAGGCTAGAAATCAAGATCCATATGGTTGGAGTGGAAGATCTTGACCTCAACACAAGGGTAGATGGTTCTCTCTTGGAAAACTGAGTAGGATAGGTATGGAATAGTTCTGAGTGCTTCTCTTTCGAGTGGGGGGTGGTGAAGGGGTATATATAGGCATCCCCAAAAATCCAACCGTTACACAAAAAATGACCAACTCGGTGACACCGATGTGTAAATCTCGGTGGTACCGAAGTGACCAAAAGTGGCAACTTTTTTTGACCAGTGAAAACAACAGGAGAAGCTCCTACTATTGTTATATTAGAGTAGAATTAGTACAAGTGGTTTTTACATATCCTTGTGGCAGAATCTGGGTAGAGTGTATAAGCTGATCTAGGCTAGGCTAAGAGTAGTTACAGACTATTAATTTTACAGTCAGCAACTTTTCAATCTCGGAGGGACCGATATATGATTCTCGATTGCACTGACAAGGTGACCAACGGTCAAATTTGCCAATCTCGGTGATGAAAATTCACCCTTTTCGTACGGACCGAAAATGTGTACTTGCGTAATAGAATCTTGGCAACCCAACTTGGTGGCACCGAGAGTAGTGTCGGTTGCACTGAATTGCTAGGGTTTGGCCGAGTCTGTCTAGGGTTTAGAATCGGTGGCACCGGGATAGGAATGTTGGGTGCATCGATTTTGCATATTTGGCTTTGGCTAAACTTTGGTGGGAGAGTTTGTGGATGTTTTGGTGACTGTCACTTGTGCACATTTGAGCATATTGTTCATCATCCAAACTTTACCCCCTTTTAATAGTATTGGCTTTCCTATGGACTCAAAGTGATTTCTCACAAATGTAAAATGTGGAGTCCTCTTGCTTCAAGCTTGGACAATCTATTTCCTTGCATCTTGGGGTAATTACACAATCCTTTGGCCATCCCTATCATTGAACTTGTCCTGAAATATACTTAGTGGAAACATTAGTTCAATGACTTATATGTTGTTATTAATTATCAAAACCACCAAGGGAGCAAATGTTCTATCAGGCTTGTCGGGGCTTCGCCTTGCCGGGGCCTTGCTTCGCCTGGGGGTTCAATAGCCCTCCAGGCAAGACCTTGCTGGTGGTCTTGATTTTCATGTGTTGGTATGTAGCAAGTCCCTACTAGGTCTTGCTGCTAGGGTGGCTACTACTACCCGTACACGAGTAAGGGGCACTAGAGAACCCAAACCTCTAGTGCACCGACAGGAGCCCCCGGGCCTAGGCCACGCAAGTCGCGAGACGCTGTTGGGCTAGGCCCAGTCAGTGTACGAGCACGCGTTGTAGGGCTTTGCAGTTGTTATCATTGCGCTTGTTGTGCTTCCCCACGACGCCCATTGAATGCGGGACGTGGAATACGTGTGTGGCGCAGCCGCTACAGCAGCGCGCGAGCAAAACATTTCTATGTTAGCTTATTTTAGTAAAGAGACCACCCCGCGCTTTCCCCATAAAATAGGAATGTCTCAGAACGCTGCTCATTTACCTCTCGCCTTTTCGAATCTGATAATCATCGTCGTCTTCTTCCTTGAGCCAGAAATAGAGCTCCTCCCTCCCATCCACGCCCCTGCTCTCTCTTCGTCCTCAGCCCCCGCGTTCGTCGCCACCCTGGTGCCTAAAGCTAGCAAGGGCAAGGAAGAAGAGACCATCTCGGAGAACAAGATGGTGAGGATGCGGAAGGAGCATGCCATCTTTCTGCTGGGGCTTAGCTTGGACGTCGTAAAGAAGCAATACCGGTGGATGTGGGCGATGAGGATGACGACACATCCCGCCACCTGCGTGAGTCCAGGCCCCTCCGAGGACAGCCCAGCCAAATACCCTTTCTTTGTCGATTACTTTTACTGCGGGCTCTGTCCCCCCTTTTTAGACTTCTTCAAAGACCTCATGTTCACCTATGGCTTCCATCTCTTGGATTTCATTCCAAATGCTATGATGTCCATGACATTTTTCGCCCACCTTGGCGAAAACTTTGCCGAAGTAGTCCCCAGCACCGCTCTTTTCCGCCACTACTTTTCCCCTCACATCCAACTAGGTGGAGCCCTTTCCGGTGCCATCACTTGGATTCCTAGGCTAGGTACCAAGGAGGTCTACCCTGATGGGGCCTACTATGATAGGTGGGACGAGTGTCGGGGCAAGTGGTGTTGGATTCGAGAGGAGAAGGTCCTGCCCTACTACTTGCCGCAGCAGGCCAAAATGGTGCGCGGCGAGGACTGGGGTGCCGTCGACCCTGATGATGAGAAACTTACAGTTGTGACCACCAGGATCCTCCGCCTTAGGGATGCCGACCTTTCTATAGAGATGATAGGCGCCGATTTCCTTCACCGGCACATCGCTCCCTTGCAGAACAAGGGGAGGCCAGCTTGGGATTTCTAGAACGTGGCGGACATCGTGGGATTGCACCACGGGCTGAACCACAACCTAGCCGTTGTGCAGCATGGGGCCCTCTGCCAGAAGCTGTTCAAGAGCGCCCCGGTATCGAAGCTGCCGACAGGCATAGTCCTCCTCTGCAACAATTTTGCCTTAGGGAGAATTATTGCCATGATGCCAGTGTTCGACGCCCATAGCCTCGATGCGTCTTGAATCGAGCCGCCTGCCGAGCAGGTGAAAGAATTTTTCGATAATCTGGTGGAAAGGGCCATCCGCGAGGAAGAGGGCCTCGTCCGCGACACCATCGAGGAGGAGTTGGCGTACATTGCCAGCAGGGCGGAGGAAGCGGATCTTGCCGTGGAGGCAGGCAGCACCGGCTTCTTGGAAGACGAAGCCGGCAAAGGGGAAACACTGCCGAACAAAAGCCTTGCCGGACAGGGCGAGACTACCGGGGATCAAGGCGGCATGTCCGCCCGGGGATGTTCTGCCGAAGATGCAGACGAGGAGGAGCAGTCCGAGAAGGCCCCATCCCTCGTGCAAGTGAAAAGGCACGTCCTTCGGAGCGCTGTCATCGGGCTCCCCATCCGCCAAGGTTCCTCGAGCAACACAACCTCCGTCAAGGGGGCGACCAGCAAGGTCGCACGGCGGCAAGAAACCCACCCACAACCCACGCCTACCGCAGCCAAGTGACCCAAGAGACCCCTCCACCTCCTCCCATGGGCACCACGGCAGAGGTCGCCTTCAACCTTTCCGACCTTAGCTCGGGAGAAGAAGATGAGGAGTAAGAGTCCTGACGCATTTTTCACTTTTTCTAATTTCTGGTTTATACTCATTCGGGTCGCTTGGTTTGCCTCCGCAGGGATGCGGAAACACTGGCGCAGCGGGTGGCAAAGAGGGCGAGGACCTTGATGGCCGAGGGGTCTTTGATGAGCACCTCGGGCACGCCAAGGACAACCAACATCAATCCGGAGGCTAGCCCACGGCACAACCCTCGAATCAGCTCCCAGCGGTGCCCGCAGCGTGAGCCCATCACTCACTTCCCGGTGGCAAGTGTCGGGGCGTGCTTCTTTACTGCTGACATCACCGTACGTGCAAGAGGAAGACGACGGAGAGAGAACCACCAGCGAGCGTCCTGGACACACCGCCCCCGTCATCTACGCCGCCTAGAGACGGGTGCCCGGCAAGGACCTCCTCTAGTGCACTTTACCGCAACTAGGGGGAGCCAGGAAGCGCAGGCACCGGCAGGTCTTCACCGGTAACAGTCGTTGATGTAGGTATTCCTTGCTATGTTTGTCTCTCTAGTGTTCTTTTTTTCTTGAACTTCCACCTAAACTTTGTTTGTCTTTTTTCCTTGGCCTCCAAACGTTCCCTCGATGGAGGGCATGGACTTCGACACCATCGTCAAGGAGACCACCAGGGATGCCGCCGCCGAGGCCGACAGGATTGCTACCGAGGAGGCCACCAAGGGTGTTGCCGTCGAAGCCGCCAAGAACGCTGCCGCTGAGGTTTCCAGCACGGAGGCCGCCAAGGCTGCGTAATAAGAGGAGGCCGCCAAGAAGTCTACTGAGAAGGTCGGTGGGGAAGCCAGTAGTCATACTGATGGCATCCCTTCCACAGGAGCGCCAGGCGCTACGCCGACCACTAAGCCCCCAGCCACCAGGGAGGCGGCCGTCGAGGATCAGCCGCCTCCTTCTGAAGCTCCTTCATCGAGCAGATACTTCAAGGTCGGCGACAACCTGGTCGTCAACATCCCCGGCACGGCAAACACGGGGGTGCCACCTGAAGGGGGAGTTCTCGTTGAGGAAGCCGTCACTGCCGCCGGGCTTGACATTATTGAAGAGCCAAGCTCCAGCAGCAAATCTCAAGAGAACTAGCTCCTCTGGACTATGGGAGACAGTTTCCAAAAGCTTCGAGTGCTCCATCGTGCCCAGAAGGAGAAACTGGACTCCAGGGCAGCAGTCATGGAAGCGGTTGAGGCCAACTTCCAAGATCTTGTCGGGGAAACCCAAGCCTGGTTAGCCGAAGCCTCCCACGACCAGAAGACTGGACAAACATAGCTGAGTCAGGGCTAGAGCCAATTCTTCATGCAACAGGACAATGTTGAGCAGGCACAGGAAGAGGCCAAACAACGGGCCGCTGCAGAGGATGCTCGCTTGACGGAGTGTCGTTTCCTGCTTGATGCCCATGAGGAGGACCTCTTCGCTCATGAGAAGGTGCTTGCCGATGAGCTCCATGGCTAGGAAGTGGAGCTCGAGGATCTCGTCGCGCGGCAGACCCAGGAGCTGGAGCAGAAGCATAAGGAGGCGCTCGAGGCCCTAACCGTGGACCACGCCATCAAGCTGAAAGGGGCCATCGACACAGCTGAAGCTGTCGAGGCCGCCAAGAACTTACAAATGACGAACACCTCGGCGACCTCCTCGGGAACGAACACCTATGGGGTTACGTAGTTGAAAGCAGTAACATACCCATCTTTCTGCTGCTTGGCCTTGCCGCGGCGACCTCCTCGGCCAACATGCTTCTTGCCGGACCCCTTGGCACCATCCTGGACCTTATCCTTGTCTCGCCTCTTGTACTCAGCCTTCTGCTTCTCGGCAAGCCACTCAACTTGCCGGCAGTCTTGGAGATTGTGGCCCTTGGTGCGATGGATCTTGCAATACTGCTTGCCAGAGTCTTCTGGCTTGCCAGCAGCCGCCAGGGCATGGCAGGAGGCGCACACTACTCGAATCAGAAGATTTGTCGTCTGCCACATCTTTGTCGTGTGCTAGCGGACGACAAAGAGTGGCTTTGCCATCAGCTAGCAGAAAACAGACGGCAAAGGGTGGCTTTGCCATCAGCAAGTTCTTTGCCGTCTGCTAGCTGATGCCAAAGATTCTTTGCCGTCGGCTAGCAGACGGCAAAGAGGTGGGGTGGGGGCCAGTGGAGGCTAGCTTAGGGTAATGGCCCACCCCACCTCTTTGCCGCCTGCTAGCTGACGACAAAGAACTTCCTATCTAACGGCCTGTTACCCCCCTCCTCTCTTCTCTTTCTCTCTCTCTCTCTGTCTCTCTCTCCCCCCGACCGCACCCTGCAGCCGTCCCCGACCGCCACCCCGCCGCCGCCCTGACCCCATGCCGCTCCGGCCCGCCGCCCGCCGCCACCGATGCCCCACCGCTCCTCCCCCCTCCTGCCGCCGCCCCGACCCCCACCGCCACCGCCCCTTCCCCTCCCCGGTGGCCTCCTCCACTGGCCTCGCCCTGCACCCTCCCCTGCCTCGGCCTCCTCCATCGGCCTCGCGCCCGCCCCCTCCCTTGCCCCGGCGTCCTCCACTGGCCCCGCCCTGCCCCCTCCCCTGCCCCGATGCTACCCCCTCTCCTGCCCCGACGTCCTCCACGGGCCTCGCCCCACCCCTCCCCTGTGGCGATGCCGCCCCCTCCCCTGCCCCCTCCCCTGCCCCCTCCACCGGCCCCGACTAGGCCGCTACGCCCGCCGACACCGACGCACCGCTGCTGCCGCACCCCGCCGCCGCCCCGACCCCCACCGGTGAGTTTAATTAGGTTTAGTTTTTTTCTTCTGTTTTTCTGTTTTTTAGATTTTTCTGTTTTTTTAGATTTAGGTTTAATTAGTTTAGTTTAGTTTATTAGGTTAGAAAAATATATGTTAGTTAGTTAGTTTTTCTGTTAAGTTAGTAAGTTAGTTAGTTAGTTAGGAGGAGGAGGAAAGGAAATGAACAAGAAGAAGAAGAGAGAAGAAGAAGAGGAGACGAGGAAGACGAAGAAGAAGAAGGATAGGAAGGACAAGAAGAAAAAGAAGAAGGAGAATAAGAAGAAGAGGAGGAGGAGGAGGAGAAGAAGAAGAAGAAGAAAAGGAGGAGAAGAGGAGAAGAAGAAAAGGAAAAAAGGAAAACCGGGTCGAGGATCGGCGACAGGGTGCGTCGGCGCCGACGTAACCAGGTCGAGGATCGGCGATGGGGTGTGTCAGCGCTGACGTAACCGAGTCGAGGATCGCCAACATAAAACCACCGACACCCCGACCCCCGACACGACACCCCGACCCCGACACATTACCCCTACCCCGACACGACACCACCGACACCCCGATCCCCGACACCCCGATCCCCGACACGACACCCTGACACCCTGACACAGCACCCCAGACCCCAACACAACACCCCTACCCTGACACGACACCCCTGACACCCCGACCCCGATCCAACATCCTGGACACCCCGATCCCAAAAAAGGTGCTCTTCGGCCTTACAAAGGCCGACGGGTCATATATTTGTGAATTATGAGTTAGGTCATATATTTTTCCATTTTCTTATACATAACATGATATTTATGTTGATCAGGTGGATTTAAATGTGTAGTTGTTTCGTCGCTGCGAGGGTGTGGTGCTCGACGATCTCCTCGTGTGTTCGACGACCTCCCCGTGTATTAGACGAGCTCCGCCCCCTTCATTTCCTCTGTTCTAGTCTTCGTGCCGATGAAAATTTCTAGCTATAGGTGTCTTCAATCATCAGTATGCGTGACCACTATGCGTCTCCCATTCGAAAGGGTTGCATCTATAAATATGCATTCATTAGCATCTTTATAACCGTGATTCTTTCGAATTGTCCAACATCCTTGGACAGCCCAAGTATGTGTAGATTGGGTTCGTTTTCCCATATGCTCTGCTCCGGATCCGATGTAGAATTTTGTCAGTGCCTCCCTGTTGTTCTCCGGGTACACATCCTCTCTGCTTATTGCCGAGACGTGTATCAGGAGAACAGTGGGGAGGTGCTGCCGAAATTGTGTGCTGGATCAGGAGCAGAGCATGGGAAAACGAACCCAATCTACACATACTCGGGTGGGATTAGGACCTATCTTTACCTACTAGCGTCTAGGTTGCATTGACGTAATAAAACTGACAAACTCTATTAACTTATGAATATAGTTTGCTGAAATATGTATATATTTTGCGTGTGTCCAGTAACTAGGCAAGATGAGTGATCGTGGGTGGATGTACACCGGTCACACTAGTCAGAAAGACATGACCCGTGAATGGATAACAAAAAGCAAGGAGTTTGTGAGAGTCGCATTTGCAAATGGACAGAAAAGAACCTGGTGCTCTCCCCAATGGCTAGCCGAACACAACAATGCCATGGATAAGCGTGCCAAAATGAGAGGCGTGCCACACCATCAAGGGAGCTCCAACCTGTTTGAGTACGGGGATCACTGGGTATGTGGTTTTCTTCATGATTCATGCAATTTCATTCTTCATGCTAGCTTGATCCCTTAACTAATATTTTGTTCCTCTCTTTTAGGCGCGAGAAAACAAGAAGGAGGTGCCACCTCTGTTCGACCTCTATGCCATGGCCCATACTGCCTCGTACAAGAAGGCCAAGGCATTCTCTAAGGATGACCTCGATCATCCAGAGAGCTTCAACAACATCTCCTCTCACAACAAGCTTGTGAGGTACAGAGATGAGGGGAAGGCGAGGAAAGGGCAGGACTTCAACCCAAGCCAGAGTCCTTTTGTTCCAGAACTCGTGATGATATCTAGAGGCGGGAGGCCCCATGGATCGATAGCCATCGGGGATGGACTGATACGTTGTTCTAGAACTCTCGCGGAGATCAAGAAGCGCCAGACGAGGTCTGATCCTGAGATAAGGCCTCATCCACGGCCAATGGAGCTCGCCATTGAGGCTAGGGCCCAGGAGCTTCTGGTAGAGGCAAACAGGTAGGCGGTGCAGAGGGAGAGGGACATGGAGGAGAGGACGGCTAGCCTCTTGGAGGAGGAGAGGAACCGGAACGACGCGTCTCACTGGGCCCTATACGAGCTCCTCGTGGTAAGTTTTCTCCTACATATTAGCCAAATCATGCACGTAATGTTCGTTTCATCACTAACTAATATGAATGACTCGTGAAAACAAAATGTGCAGATCGTGTGCCACAACAATGGTGAGACCCCTCCGTC
Organism: Hordeum marinum; assembly: GCA_022496015.1. Classification (NCBI taxonomy): domain Eukaryota; kingdom Viridiplantae; phylum Streptophyta; class Magnoliopsida; order Poales; family Poaceae; genus Hordeum; species Hordeum marinum. The sequence goes on from CM039677.1 coordinate 118,439,995, forward strand.
GATGCCCCATATTGCTATAGCACCCATGGTGAGTTTCATTTGAATGGTCATTAGTTACTAGTATTCACATTTGAGTTGCATCATGCTAAGGAGACATTACAAATGATCTTTGGTGCAGCGTGCCTCCCGACAAGCATCGACCGATCCTTCTGCGTCTGCCGCAACCCCGACCGGTCCTTCTACGTCTCACCCTGGCGCGAATCTGACCGGTCCTCCACCTCCGTGATGATGGTAAGTTTTCCCAAGTGTTTTGCTTAAGAAATGCATACTTAGCTTAAGAAATGACATAATTAGCTCCAAAATGACCTATACTTAGCTTATTTTCCTCAAAAATGACATAATAACCTTACTTAGCTCCAAAATGATATATTCTACCTAGGATAGCTATAAAATGACCTATACTTAGCATTTTTTCCTCCAAAATGACTTGACATGCTTAGTTAGCTAGAAAATGGCATAACTACCCAAGATAGCTCAATAATGATCTATAGCTAGCTTAGTTAGTTCATTTATGACATAATTATCTCACTTAGGTACAAAATGGCATAACTACCTAGGATAGCTCAATAATGATCTATAATTAGCTTAGCTAGTTCATTTATGACATAATTAGCTCACTTAGGTAAAAAAATGGCATAATAACCTTGGTTTACCTCCAAAATGACCTATACTTAGCTTATTTTCCTCAAAAATGACATAATAACCTTACTTAGCTCCAAAATGATATATTCTACCTAGGATAGCTATAAAATGACCTATACTCGGCATTTTTTCCTCCAAAATGACTTGATATGCTTAGTTAGCTAGAAAATGGCATAACTACCTAGGATAGCTCAATAATGATCTATAGCTAGCTTAGCTAGTTCATTTATGACATAATTAGCTCACTTAGGTACAAAATGGCATAACTACCTAGGATATCTCAATAATGATCTATAATTAGCTTAGCTAGTTCATTTATGACATAATTAGCTCACTTAGGTAAAACAAATGGCATAATAACCTTGGTTTAGCTCCAAAATGACCTATACTCAGCTTATTTTCCTCAAAAATGACATAATAACCTTACTTAGCTCCGAAATGATATATTCTACCTAGGATAGCTATAAAATGACCTATACTTAGCATTTTCCCCCTCCAAAATGACTTGATATGCTTAGTTACCTAGAAAATGGCATTACTACCTTGGAGAAGAGGAGAGGAGAGGAGAAAAAGAAAGAGAAGATAAATTCTTCTTCTTCTTTTTATTCTAGCTAGTCTTCTTCTTCTTCTAACTTTCATCTTTCCTAATTTGCAGATTTGCTATAGATGAGGAATCTTGCATTGATGGAGTGTACTCTTCTACTTGTGCTTCCTTTTTGTTTATGGAAACTTGTTGGAAACTTGTTTGATACGTATGTATGGATATGTTGTTGGAAACCATTGTATGTTGGATATGTTGTTGGAAACTTGTATGTTGGATATGTTGTTGGAACTTATTGTTGGTATGCTTGTTGAAACTAATTGTTGGTATGCATGTTGGAAACTTTTATTGTTGATGTGTTAGATATATATGTGATATTCTGTCAAATTGAATGATTTTAAGAAAAAACAAAAAAAACAGGGGCTATATAGCCACTTTGCCATCTACCGGCAGACGGCAAAGAGCTTTGTCGTCTGCCAGCAGACGGCAACGCTGCCACATGGCAGGTACCTGTGCAACCTGGGGTAGCACCAGGCCGGCCTCTTTGCCGTCCGCTAGCAGACGACAAAGAACTAAGTTCTTTGTCATCTACCAGCGGACGGCAAAGCACGCCATTAAGCCCTTAACGGAGCTAAGTTGCCACGTGTGCCATCCATGCCCTTTGCCGTTCGCTGGCAGACGACAAAGATGCAAAGGTCTTTGTCGTCTGCTAGCAGACGGCTAAGCGCCCTTTACCATGGCTTATTCAGCCGGACGGTTGGCCGTCTGCTGGCGGATGACAAAGCCTTTGCCGTCCGGGATGCATGCCTTTGCCGTTCCGGATGGCTGATGGCAAGGTGCCTGATTCCTGTAGTGGCTCCCAACAACATCGTTGCCGGGGTCGTCAACCTTGCCCTTCTTAGCAGCACCGGGGTTGCCGGATCTCTCGATGGCAAGTACGGTCTTGCCCTTGCACTTCTTGTTTCGCCGCTGGCCCTTCTTTGCCAGGGCAGTGGTGTCTTCATCTTCAGAGCCGACCCCTCCATCGACGTCTTTGCCGGGGAGTCTCCTCCCTTCTTCAGCACGGGCATATTTCTTTGCCAAAGCATAAAGCTCGTCAACATCCCTAACTCTATTCATTGCCAACTCTTCCTGTATCCTGCGGTTGCGCACGTTCTGATGGAACGCGCTGATAACAGCAACATGATGAATGTTTGGGATGTTGTGATGCACGCTGCTGAACCTTTGGATGTACTTGCGTAAAGTTTCGCCCTCCTTCTGAGGGATGATGTGTAGTTCACTTTCCTGGCCATGAGCTTGATGACCTCCCGTGAAGGTGCCAACAAACTCGTGGCATAGGTCTGCCCAGGAGGTGATGGACACCTCTGGCAAGTGCATCAACCACGACCTAACGTTGGGCTTAAGCACCAATGGGAAGTAGTTGGCGAGTATCTTGTCGTCGTGACCTCCGGTAGCTTGCACCACAATGGTGTAGATGCTCAGGAACTTCGACGGATGGGTCCTGTCGTCATACTTCTCTAGGACTTCGGGCTTGAACGTGCGGGAGTTGGGACACTGGGATTGCCGTAGCTCACGGGTAAATGTTGGACAACCCACATCATAAGGTAGGCTAACAAGATACACTGGCGCAGACTTGTCCATAGTGGGCCCCGCACGCCTATCAGACTGGAGGCGTGCTTCCCACCTACGCTCGATTGTAGTTCGAGCATCTTCCTTGTCACATTCCTGAAGAACTTGATGCTGATCGCGACGTGTCCGTGGGTCAAACGATACCATAGAGTAGCCATCGTAAGTATCGGTCCATCGAGTCGGCGACCGGTGATGTTAATGTGGGGGAGAGTGCGCCGAAGTCGCACCGCCTCCAGCCCTCTCTCTGCTAGCGTGAGCCGTCTCAGTGGACCAAAACTTATCTGCAAGGCCGACGAGATTCTAAATGGTGGCTCTCCATTCGTCGACCTTCTCCGTAGCAGGAGGGAAGTTTAGGAGTAGCTGCGACCGCGCCATCGCTTCCTCCGACGTGGTTGGCTGCGAACGGCGGGAGGAACGCGAGGTGCTCTAACTTCTAACCGTGTTAGAAGGAGCACCGCCATAGTTTCGCGTTGGCACGCCACTTCGCTTGCACGCTGGCGAGCAAGATGGTCCCGTGCATCTTGGGAATGATGTGCAGGAGCTTTTCTCATGGAGGCGTTGAGAATTGTGGGCACCGTGGCGCGGCTCTCCACGCACGTCCTGAGAAGGTTGCGGCATAGGCGCTGGTGTGGGTGCGCTGGAAGATACTCTTCCGCCCACGGAGTTCGTTGTACCACCAGCAGGTGGTACCGCTCTGTCTTGAGACACAGGGGCGCGGGGCTTCCCACCACCGCCATGGGCGTCACTGCGACGAGCATCGCCACTTGCTTGGCCTTGGTCACCGTAAAGTCACGGAAGTTCTGAACCTTCTCCTCCTCCTCCTCCACCCGCGTCTAAATCATCCTCTATCTGTGCAGATACAGGGACGACAGACACGGATGGGCCAACTACCGTCAAGCCCTTCTTCTTGGGGGCATGGTGATGGTGAGCGTGAAGAAACTAGCACACTGATTACCAGAATGGGTTCGCACGACCTAAATCCCCCCTACCTGGTGTGTCAAAGATGTCGTGGGAACGTACACCTATGGGATGATGGAGACCCCTTTCGATTCGGTGGGGGGAAGGATCACACAAAGAGCCGGTCTGACGAGCAGCATGCGGGGATCTTTACAGAGGTTCGGGCTGCACGGATGCGTAAAACCCTACTCCTGCCTTGATGTATTGAGAGTGTTCTTAGGGTTCTAGCTATACGAGCGCTATGAGTAGCTGCCACGTACATGAGCTAGAAAGTCCCCAAAAGTCGAAGAATCAAAAGTCCTCCACTGCATCACCCTGAGCCTCCTTTTATACTCCGAAGGAGATCCCAACAGTGGTGTACAGTGCGTACACGGGGTGTACAGAGCTACAGTGTTATCATACCTAACACAGACGGGGTAGGACAGGCGCATTTAATGCACCGTCAGGCATCTTTGTCTGTCAGTGGGACGGGACGGGAGCCCGTCCCATCGGCGCGGCTTATCTCCCTCCAGCGTCGATGCCGCGACACGCGTCCAGGTGGATTGACACCTGCCCTGTATGCTGGCGGGGGCTTGCCGGGGCTTCGCCTTGTCGGGGCCTTGCTTCGCCTAGGGGTTCAATAGCCCTCCCGACAAGACATTGCCGGGTTTTTTACTTTTCAGGTTTGTAGTACTAAACGAAGTCCAATTACCATGAAACATTTTGATGATTTTTTTCTCGACCAAAAGAAGACCTGGAAGCTTCGGGAGGAGGCCGAGAGGCGGACAAGGGCCCCACCACACATTAGGGCATGCCCTGGGGGCGCCCTGATATGTGGTGGCTCCCTCGTGCGTCTCCCGGTGTCCCTCTCTGACCTATAAATTCTCTAATATCCCAAAAACCCTAGAGGAGGTCCTAAAACACTTCTTACGCCACCACAAGTCTCTCTTCTGATGGGAACCCATCTAGAGCTCTGTTCTAGCACCCTGCCAGAGAGGGGGTCGATCACGGAGGGCCTCTTCATCAACCTTGCTGCCCTCATGATGATGTGTGAGTAGTTCACCACTGACCTACGGGTCCGAAGGTAGTACCTAGATGGAACTCTCTCTCCCTCTCTCTTGATCTTGATCTTGATCTTGATCTTCAATACAATGTTCATCGCATGTTTGCCTTGATCTATTTGATGTAACCCCTTTGTGTGGTGCGTTTGTTGGGATCCGATGAATTGTGAGTTTATGTTGAGATTATTCATGAAAAGCATTTGAGTCAAACCTGAATACTAAGATTTTTATTAGCATGACCATTATAGCTTCGTAATGCTCTCTGATCTATTGAGATAGTTTGGCCAAGTAGATTGGTATTTCTTAGGTGGGAGTGGTGCGTTGTGGTAGGTTCAACGTGGTGAGTTTCTATATCCCAGTGACAAAGTAGGGGACAAGATACTTAATACTCTAGATGCATTATGGATAGAGGTCGATGAGTGGAATAATAGTAATAGGTGCAGGCAGGACTCGACCTATTTGCTTACGGATGATATGCCGATATGCACATGATCATTGTCGTGAAAGTCGCTTAACTATTCGCTTTTCTATCAACTGCCCAATAGTAATTTGTTTACCCACCATATGCTATTTCTATGAGAGATGCCACCCTTTCCTCCAACTCTATTGATACCTTGGTTCTCAACAACTGAGGGGAATACTTCTCTACTTCGCTGCATCACCCTTCCCTCTTCAAGGGAAAACCAACGCAAGCTCAAGAGGTAGCAAGAAGGATTTATGGCGCCTTTGACGGGGAGGATACACATCAAGCCTACCAAGTACCCATCACAAACTCATCTCTTGCATTTACATTATTTTCCATTTGCCTCTCGTTTTCCTCTCCCCCACTTCTAAAACAATTTTTTGAAAATACCAAAAAGATCTGCCTTTTTGTTCGCCCCTCTTTCGGTTTCCCTTTTGTTTGCCTGTGGGATAGTTCGTTCATTCGTATTTATGGCTCCACCCAATGATTGTAATCCTTATCTCAAGAAGTTGGAATATATTGAGGATAATGCAAAAAAAAATCATGTCACCTCGATTTGACCATAATAACTTCTTTACAAACGAGCTTAAAGAACAAAAGATTATGTTTGAATACATGAACAAGGAACTTGATGATATGTCTAAAGAGTTTTTTGGATTGAAATCTCAGTTTTCCCGTCTTGAAGATTTAGTAGGCCAAATTTCCGATAAACAAGCTACCTTAGTCAATAAGATGGCTGGTATGCCAGAATCTTATAATAATGATGAAGATATTAAAGTGATTGATGTGAGTCCTATCGAATCTTTGTTTTCCAATATAAATCTTGATAATGATGGGACTGGAGATAAGTCAACTTTAGTTAAAAGGCGTCCCAATGATTCAGAGTCTATAGATTTTAATGCTAAGATTGATAAAAGTGGGATTGAAGAGGTCAAAACTTTAAATAGCAATGAACACACTCTTTTGGATTTCAAGGACTTTAATTATGATAGTTGCTCTTTGATTGATTGTATTTCCTTGTGTCAATCCATGATGAATTCTCCTCATGCTTATAGTCAGAATAAGGCTTTTACTAAACATATAGTTTATGTTATGATGAAATCTTTTGAAGAAAAACTTGAGCTAGAAGTTTCTATTCCTAGAAAGTTTCATGATGAGTGGGAAGCTACTATTAAGATTAAAATCAAAGATTATGAGTGCCATGCTTTGTGTGATTTGGGTGCTAGCGTTTCCACGATTCCAAACACTTTATCTGATCTGCTAGGTTACCATGATCTTGATAATTGCTCTCTAAATTTGCATCTTGCGGATTCCACTATTAATAAACCTATGAGAAGGATTCATGATGTTCTTATTGTTGCAAATAGGAATTATGTTCCCGTAGATTTCATTGTTCTTGATTAGATTGCAATCCAACATGTCCTATTATTCTTGGTAGACCTTTCCTTAGAACGATTGGTGCAATTATTCCAATTTTCATTAAGGAAAGCCATGGAACACTTTCCTAGAAATAAAATAATATTTCCTTATGAATCTATTATGATAGCTACTTTTGGATTGCATACCAAAGATGACAATACCTAGATCTATTGTGTTTTGCCTAGCTAGGGGCGTTAAATAATAGCGCTTGTTGGGAGGCAACCCAATTTTATTTTTGTGTTATGTTTTTTGCTTCTATTTTTTAGTGTTTACCACATTATTACTTCTGTATTAATTTTGTTTTGGTTTTTTAATTAGTGTTTTTGATCTTGCTGAAAAACAGAAACTTTTGCACTAAGTCAAGGAATTTTCTAATTTTTCAGAGCGTCTAATTGATCTAAATTTTTTACAAAAGATTTATATATAAATGTACCAGGTTGTCCTAAGTTTTCAGAATTTTGTCAGTTACAGAAGTATACGAAATTTTCAGTTTTCTACAGACTGTTCTGTTTTTGACAGATTCTGTTTTCTTTGAGTTGTTTGCCTAGTTTGATGAATCTATGGGTTGTATCATGTGGTATGAGCCACTGAGAAGTTAGATTACAGTAGGTGTAAAACAAATATAAATAAAGAATGAGTTCACAACAGTACCTAAAGTGGTGATTTACTTTCTTATACTAACGGATCTCACGAGTTTTCTGTTAAGTTTTGTGTTGTGAAGTTTTCAAGTTTTGGGTAAAGATTTGATGTACTATGAAATAAGGAGTGGCAAGAGCCTAATATTAGGGATTCCCAAGGCACCCAAAGTCATATTCAAGGATGCCAAATAGCCTAAGCTTGGGGATTCCTCGGAAGGCATCCCCTCTTTCGTCTTCAATCCATCGGTAAATTTATTTGAGGCTATATTTTTATTCACCACATGATATGTGTTTTGCTTGGAGCGTCTTGTATGATATGAGTCTTTTCTTGTTAGTTTGCCACAATCATCCTTGCTGCATACATTTGATAGAGACACACTGAATATGAATTTATTAGAATACTCTTTGTGCTTCACTTATATCTTTTGAGTTGGGCAATTTTGCTCTATGTGCTTCACTTATATCTTTTAGAGCACGGTGGAGTTTGCGTTTCATAGAATTACTTGAACTCTCGTACCTCACTTATATTATTTTGAGAGTTCCTAAAACAGCATGGTAATTGGTATAGGTTATGAATTAGTCCTAATATGATAGGCATCCAAAAGGAATATAGTAAAACTTCCACATTAAGTGCATTGAGTATTTATGAGAAGTTTGATTCCTTGCATAAAGTTTTGAGATATAAAGATGGTAATGTTAAGAGACATGTTAGGAAGTAATTGTGATTTGGTAAAATACTTGTGTAAAGGTTTGTGATTCCCGTAGCATGCACGTATGGTGAACCGTTATGTAAGAAAGTCAGAGCATGACTTGTTTATAGATCGTCGACCTTTGTGTGACGGTCGGGCGCGCGCGATGGTTAACCCCTACCAACCTCCCCCCTAGGAGCATGCCTTTAATGCTTTGGTTCAATGAATAATAGACTTTGGCAATAAGTATGTGAGTTCTCTATGACCAATGTTGAGTCCATGGATTATACGCACTCTCACCCTTCCACTTTTGCTAGCCTCTCTATTACCATGCAACTTTCGCCGGTATACCATATACCTTCCTCAAAACAGCCACCATATACCTTCCTCAAAACAGCCACCGTATACCTTCCTCAAAACAACCAACATACCTACCTATTATGGAAATTTCCATAGCCATTCCGAGATATATTATCATGCAACTTCCACCGTTTTCTTTTATGACATGCACCATCACTTCCATATTGCATATAGAGTCTTATTTTGTCATAGGTATCGAGTTGTAATTTTGTTTCGAGTTGTAAGTAAATAAAAGTGTGATGATTATCATTATTAGAGCATGTCCCATGTAGGAAAGGATGATGGAAGCAACGATTCCCTCACAAGTGGGGATGAGATTCCGGGCTTTATAAAAAAGAGAGGCCATCGAAGCCCAAATAAAAAAATAAAAAAGGAAGAAAATGAGATAAAAGAGAGAAGGGACATTGCTACTACCTTTTTTCCACACTTGTGCTTCAAAGTAGAACCATGATCTTCATGATAGAGAGTCTCCTATTTTGTCACTTTTGTATAGCTAGTGCAATTTTTCTTCACGATGCACATCCACTTAGTTCCTTTTTGAGCTTTCATACACTTATAGCTCTAGTGCATCCGTTGCATGGCAATCCCTACTCACTCACATTTATATCTATTTATGGGCATCTCCATAGCCCATTGATATGCCTAGTTGATGCGAGACTATCTTCTCCCTTTCCTTGACAACCTCCGCCATATTCTATTCCACATATAGTGCTATATCCATGGCTTGCGCTCATGTATTGTATGAGAGTTGAAAAAGTTTGAGAAAATAAAGGTGTGAAAACAATTGCTTGAATTTTCATCGGGATTGTGCATGATATAAATACTTTGTGTGGGGAAGATGGAGCATAGCCAGACCATATGATAGTGTAGGGATAACTTTCTTTTGCCATTATATTTTGAAGAGATACAATTGCTTTGCTAGTATGCTTGAAATGTTATTGTTTCTATATCAATATTAAGCTTTTGTTTTGAGTCTTATGGATCTAAATATTCATGCCACAATAAAGAATAATACATGGATAAATATGTTAGGTAGCACTCCGCATCAAAAATTGTATTTTTATCATTTACCTACTCGAGGAGGAGCAGGAATTAAGTTGGGGATGTTGATACGTCTCCAACGTATCTATAATTTTTTATGATGGCATGCTATTATATTATCTATTTTGGATGTTTTATATGCATATATATGTTATTTTATATTATTTTTGGGACTAACCTATTAATCTAGAGCCAAGTGTCAATTTCTGTTTTTTCATTGTTTTTGAGTTTTGCAGATATGGGATATTAAACGGAGTCCAAATGGAATAAAACCTTCAGAAGGCATTTTTTGGAAGGAAACAAGTCGATCAAGCTTGGAGTGCATGTCAGGGGAGGTGCCAGGGCGCCACAAGCCTGCTAGGTGCGGCCCCCCTGGCCGCGCCTAGCAGGCTTGTCGCTCCGTGGCAGGTCTCCTAACCCTAGTTGTTGACCTATAAATACCCAAATATTCCCCCAACATCAGAACGAGCCATGCAAATACTTTTCCGCTACCGGAAGCCTCTATTCCCGATAGACCAATCTTAGGGCCTTCTCCGGTAATCTACCGGAGGGGGAATCGATCACGGAGGGCATCTACATCAATTCCAATGCCCCTCCGATGATGCGTGAGTAGTCCACCACAGACCTACGGGTCCATCTCTAGGAGCTAGATGGCTTCTTCTCTCTCTTTGATCTTCAATGCCATGTTATTCATGATCTTCATGGAGATCTATCTGATGTAATCCTGTTTTGTGGTGTGTTTGTCAAGATCCGATTAATTGTGAGTTTATGTTCAGATTATCCATGAATCTTATTTGAATCTCCTTTGAATTCTTATTTTCCTGATTTCATATCCTTGCATGTATCTTCGAGTTATTGGTTTGGTTTGGCCAACAAGATTGGTAATTCTTGCAATGGGAGAAGTGCTTGGTTTTGGGTTCAATCTTGCGGTGTCCTCACCCAGTGACATAGTAGGCGTAGTGAGGCACGTATTGTATTGTTGCCATCAAGGGTAACAAGACCAATGGTTGCACCTACACAAATAATCAAACACTTGCACCCAACGCTATAATGGGGTTGTCAATCCCTTCACGATTATTTGCAAGGACTAGATCCAATAGATATTGATGTAAACAAGAACAGAAAGTAAAATATAAATAAACTGTGGCAATGTATTTTTGGTATTTTTGATTTATAGATATGAAAGTATATGATGGAAAATAGACCCGGGGGCCATAGGTTTCACTAGAGGCTTCTCTCTTGATGGAAAATATCATGGTGGGTAAACAAATTACTATCAAGCAATTGATAGAAAAGTGAATAATCATGTAGTTATCCAAGGCAATGATCATGCATATAGGCATCATGTCTGTGTCAAGTAGACCGAAATGATTCTGCATCTACTACTATTACTCCACACATCGACCGACTCCTACGTGCATCTAGAGTATTAAGTTCATGAAGAATAGAGTGACGCATTAAGAAAAATGACATGATGTATACGGATAAACTCAAGCAATATGATGAAAACCCCATGACTTGCTTGTTCCTCCTACTTGATTGATACCTTGGTTCTCAACAACTAAGGGAAATACTTATCTACTTTGCTGCATCACCCTTTCCTCTTCAAGGGAAAACCAACGCAAGCTCAAGAGGTAGCAGCAAGCTAATCAACACTACTAGTCACCCACAGGTACCAATCTGAGGTTCCGGTACAAAGATTGAACACAAGAGATTAACTAGGTTTGAGAGGAGATGGTGTTGTTGAACATGTTGATGAAGATTGGCCTCCCAAAGATGAGAGGGGTGTTTGTGATGACAATAGCTTAGATTCCCCCACCGAGAGGGAAGTTCCCCCGGCGGAATCGCTCCGCCAATGGGCAAAAGTGCTGCTTCCCAAGTTCCTCTTCGAGGCAGCGGCACTTCGTCCCAAAGTCCTTCTCTTAATTTTTTTAGGTTTTTTAGGAATTTATACCAGAAGATGGGCACTGGGAGAGGGCCAGGCTAGGCACAACCCATCAGGGCGCGACCAGGGGGGCCTGACGCGCCTTGGTGGTTTGTGCCCACCTAGGGGCCCTTCTTCGATAGTTTTTAACTCTAGTAATTTTTATTAAATACAAAAATAATCTCCGTAAATTTTCAAATTCATTGGAGTTGCGCAGAATAGGTATCTCTGACGTGCTTTTCTTGGCCGGTCCAAAATTCCAGGTGTCGGTATTCTCCCTCTTTGCATAAACCTTGCATATTATGAGAGAAACGGCATTATAATCACTCCCCAAAGCATTATTATTCCACAAAACAAAGTAAATAATAGTAGGAAATCATGATGCAAAATGGACGTATCAACTCCCCCAAGCATAGACCTCGCTTGTCCTCAAGCGAAAGCCGAAATTGAAAAGCATCTCCACATGGTTCGAGAGGGAGGTGTCGATAAAAACAAAATACAAACATAGAAGCATCATGCTTATTAACATAATAGAAACAAACTCTAACATAAGAACCTACTTCAATACATTTTTATCATAAGGCTTCTCATGAACAAGTAACAATTCATCACAACATAGAAGTATGAAGAATAAACCTTATTGGAAACCAACAAACTATGTTCTCAGTCAACTTTGCAACTACAATTCATCATATTTTCAGGAAAGATCTCACGTCGGAGCGTTTTGGCAAGTCCATATACTCCACTATCATTCAGTCTTCTCTGATTGCTAACACTCACGACATACCCATGGACAAAAAGTTTCAACCGGACACGTAGGAAGATAGGGACTTATAGTTTCGCCTCCCAACTCACTCAGCTCAAAGGTGATGTCAACAATAATAACTCATGCCCACCCATATCCAAATGGATATATGTGCCTAGATCTTTCCTCACCACATGATGCTTGCAAAAGTAAAAAGTAAAAAGGGAACAGGAAAGAATACTTTGACTCTTGCATAAAAGTAAGTGCATAAAAGTAAAAGGTAAGCCCTTCGCAGAGGGAAGCAGAGGTTGTCATGCGCTTATTGATTTGTATGCCCAATCACTTAATGTAAAAGAACGTCATGCTATATTGCCCCCTAAGATACCAACCTTTATTATGCAGTCCTTCGCTTTTATTACTTTTCCATCATAAGTTCGTATAACGCTCGATTTTCTCTTACACTAATTGATCAAAGCACTTTCAGAAGCAATTTTTATTGCCTTATTACACCGATGACAACTTACTTGAAGGATCTTTTTTGATCCATAAGTAGGTATGGTGGACATTGTAACATCCCAAAATTTTCGAAATTTTGGCATGTTAATAATAGATAATATTGAGTCAATTGCAATGATTTTAGGGGTAAAAAATCTTAAGTCTTGATAGAAAATTTTCAAATTAGATTTTTTTACTTTTGGACTCCTATGAAATATTTTGAAACCATAAACGAATTATAGAGCGAGAATAAAATGACTTTCACGGATGTGGTGGATGCATATTTCAATTGAAGTTCTTTGAAACTTTTGAGTTTTTTAAAATTGGACCTTATTTGGAGTTTTCATGCCATTTAAATATTTACAACTAATTGAATGAAATTTAATGAGAGGAGATAATGTGACATCTCCAAAAATATATTTGGAAATATTCAATATGGCACAACTATCATTTTGGACATTTGCAAAACTCTAAAATTGAATTTTGAGTAATTCAATTATGAACATAAAGCATACATAGTAGTTTGTGAATACAAATAGTCCTATTAAAACCTGAAACTATTTTTTTGAACTCTAAATAATAATTTGATTTATGTAAACATTTTTATTTTCTATTTTAGTAAAACTTTTCGCACACTTGAATAAACAATTAATAAAACCTAAGGATAGTAACTCCTATTGGGCTCGACCCATTCATTCTCTCTCTCACACACACAGCAGCCCACACTAGTGAGTGAAAAAAAACAGCCCACACTAGTCATCTTCCTCTGTACGTGAACCTGCAGGAACAGAGGCTACACATCCATGGCGCCTGTACCTCTTCTTCTCCCTCTAGCACTTGAACCGTTCGTCGTTTACACTTCTATTCAACACGAATAATCTATGGAATTCCATGGAGAACCCATTCAGAAAATTAAAACGTCACTTGATGCGTTAATTGTTTATTAGATCGACGTCACACACCGAGCTTCCATTAATGGCCAAACTAAGCTCGCTTGATCTTCTCGTGGTAACTCCGTCTGCTCCTATAAATAGCATCTGGATGTTAGTCTCGTAGACCTCCTTTCTATTTCAGAAAACCCCTCTCCCTATTCCCTTGTACACCGAGGAATCTCTCGCCGAAGTTCCTCACTGCAGCCATGATTTGACGAAGATTTCATCGCCGTAAGAGCCTCCCCGATCCTCTGGTTTTCTTGTTTGTTTGTACTTCTCTCTTGCTCATCTTATATGAACACAAATTTTCCTTAGGGACGCCTCATCGCGAGCACATGACGACGACGAAGCTCCGCCGGTGCTCTGTCCTACTTCAGCCACCACCCACGGCCGCCCTTGACCCCATTGTCTTCGCCTCGTCATTGGGAACGGCGACCTGAACCGCCTCGTGCACGACCTAGCCACTGGCCGCCGCCCTGACCAGCTCCGGCGACCGGACCACCTCTTCCCGGTGAGCATCTGTCCTTCCCTCGCTCGATCTATTAGGCAACAGATCGATCTCGGTTCTGTAAGCAAAACCCGAACAAGTTTCCACCAATCACCACTTGACACGTGGCATCTCAGTGTTAAATCCCGTTTGAGTCACAAAAACAAGCAAACTTTGAAAAATAATATCAACTAGACCGTATGTCGGATTTCAACAAATAAGATATCCCCGGATTCGGTTAAACATGTAGTTCATTAGAAAAATATAAAATTTCACTTTTGGTGATATAAATTTCATCCAAATTTAATATGGTAAATTCAGTAATTTTGCTATAACATTTGATCTATATGCCTAATCAAAATGTTTCCTACACTAAAATTTATTCCTAGGGTCATGTACTTGTGTTAGAACACTTGCCACATTTTTTTTCAAACATCTTAAGTTTCTACTTTGACTTCAAACCATAGTTTAAGTTTCATTTAGTTATATTTCTTTTCCTTATAAATTTCACTATAGAAATGATTCATTCTTCTCAAGAAGATCATTACGAATCCTATCAGATCGTTTAGCCTCCAATCCAAGGTGGAATGTCTCATAAAATATTCATGTGGACAAACCAAGTGGCATTTGACATAATTCCGGTCCAATTTATTTTGTAGTCAAGCTTCACTAGACCCATTAATCTTAATTGTGTGGATTTGATCCAGCCCCGGAATATGATTTATGTCATATTTCCATTCAAGACAACTTGATCCTAACTCAACCCTACCACGCCATAGTAACCTACTTAGTGATAGTGATAACTAAATAAACTGTATTGCTAATTTGCATCTTTTATTTGGATCTTCATTTGGATTTTGTTGTGTGTTGAAATACTTTTATTTTATCGTTATATAAATCATAAGTGAAGGAGTGGCGATAACAAGTAGGGAATCAACTTCAAGAGACCCAGGCTAGTTGCAACTTGATCATACTTTGTCCTATGATTTTTGAAATGTGCATGATCTCTTTAAATTTACTAGTATGCATGTTTTACTAAAAAGTTTGCAAAATATTATTGCTAGCTAAAGCCGTAGGAACTCGTAGCTATTCTTAGTCACGCTCACAAATAAAGGGATTGGGAATCAAAAAACTTTTTAAACAAATAAACTTGCCCTCTTTTGGGGCAACGTTTTGTGAAAACTTTTGAAAAAAAATTATATAATATTTTACTTCTACTCTCTCGGCGGAATGGTATTGACAGGAGCGTCTACAACTAATTGTGCCCATTGGGGTCTTGTAGTGAATGCGCCCAACTGGGGTCTTGCACATAGGTTTTTGGTAGGGATCGCCGTCCAGGAGACCGAGATCTTCCAATTATAGTTTGATGTAGCTTCCAGTACAGCCACATGCTATTATGGCTCTGGCTTAGCTTTTCCTTAATGGGAAACCCATAGTGAGGTACGGTCATCGAAGAGGGGCCTTAATAGCCAAGGGAGCGGACCGTGCTAGAACTAAGTAAAGGGGGTCGTTTTGGAAAGGCTTCGTCACAATCTCCTCCCGGTCACACACCCAAGTGGTGTCACGACAAAAAGGGTTGATTGTGTCATGTGGGGAACGAATATGACCTCTTTAGATGGTTAAACCTAATTGATTAGCCGTGGCCCCGGTTACGGGCAACTTTAAGCAACTGAAGACTTGGACTGAAGAAGAATCACCCTTTCTTTTCTAAAAGTCCATTTTAAGGGTTAAAGTTGAGGAATGAGCACAGTGAATGTGTTTCACTTCAATCTTATGTATGTTTTATACCTAATTTGGAGAACGAGCATTCGTGCATATATCCAAGTGTTTTCACTCCTACTTTTTATACAAAAACTATTCTTATTTCAAAACAAGTTTAGAAAATCTACTATAGGACAAAATTGGCTTTATGCAAACAAAACCTCCACCAATACTTACCCTGCATATATATTCTGTTATATTTTCCTTTAAAACTTGTGAGTACATTCCATGTACTCGTGTGCACCTGTCATGTGCAGATCTTAACAGATTAAGAGATGGTTGGGTTATGGTCTACACTCAACGAGCCTACTCGCGTTGATAGAGCCCAAACTTAGTGACAACGTATTATTCTGATGTATTATGTGCCAGCATTGAACTGTGCCAATGGTGTGTATTTGCCTAACTCTAGATCTATCATTCTAGTAAAATGATGTATGTTTTGCTGATGTTCATTCGTTTTACTGTGTGTGCTAGCTTCGATACAGGGATATCATAGTAAGCACAGAGACTTGGATTTTACCAAATCCGAGTCGTTACATAATGGTATCAGAGCATACGTTGACTGTAGCATGTGGCCCTAGAAAATGGTTTAGAAATAGGAAGACCTTGACAGGAAACAACTTATATTTTCAGTAGTACTAATAGCATTGTCGTATCCTCTTCCTTTTTTCACTAAGGTTCTCATCTGCTTTCAAAAACTTAGATGACCTTCCTCATAAACTTCAATGACCTTGACACCAGTATGAGATATGGATTTTCAGAACACTAAAGGACACTTCATGGAAATGATGATAAAACAAAGGCAACTCCAAGAAGTTTACATTCATGAAGTTGAAGAAGTGCTGAAGACACTCAAGACTAAGATGGCTGTGAATAAGCTGAAGATTACCATGTCTCGGAATATCCCACACAATCCAAATAGTATCTAAGCCCACCATGAGAGTTATGAAATAAACGAAAGAGTGCGAGTAGTGTACCCAACCATGCCAACTGATGTTGCTAAGGGTACCATAGGAATTGTTTGTTTGAAATCTATGAGTGAATTTGGATTTTTGTTGGAGTTCTTCGCAATTGATTTGATTTTTGTTTTCATTTGAGTGGTGCGATTAAAATCTAGCATTATTAGGATACGAACTCCGTAGGTTTGTATTATTATTCAACCTTGAGAGGTGTGTCACAACCCTAGAAATTGCTTGTATTAGTTGCATCATTGAGCATTCATTGCATCATGTTTAACTTCAAATGAATTTGAAATGGGGATGACAAACCCTAGCACTTCAAAAAGATTAAACCAATTTCAATAATTGTTTTTCTTTTTCAATGATTTCAAAATGCCTTTTAAAAATGCTCACCATGTTTGATAAATGTTGGCAACAACATACCAGGGGTGAAGTATATTTTCACAATTAATTTGGCAAATTTAATAAATCAGAAAAGTTTCTAAAAATCACTATTAAAGCACTATAAATATTTTAGTTGCTTATAATTTCCTAAAACTTTTTGTGGAGCTTGGAAATATTCCAAATATACCCCAAAAATATTTACAGGAATTTTGGCTTTATAGTTTTTGCCGAAACAAATTATAATAGAGAGCAGAAAAATAGAAATAGAAAACAAAATAAAGAAAAGGGGAAATAGGAAGGCTTAACTGTAGCCGGCCCATTAGGCAACCTAGCCCACGAGGGGCATAACCGTCTTCTTCCTCTTGCCAGAAGGCAGATGAGAAGGAGGCCACGGCACTCGCGGCCTCACGCCACGCTGGCTGCAGCCTGGTTGCTTCACTGGCCAGCACGACGATGGGGATGAGTTCCCCATGCCGTCTCGATACCGCTGACCCTCTCGCCTCTCTTTCTCCCTCTCTGCTCTCTTTTCCCTCTTCGGACCCGAGACGCCATGGCCGCAGCCGCTGACAGCCACCAACCACCTCTAGCCTCCTAGTGAGTCCAGCTGCTCCACACCATCGCCCTGAAGCCCCTCGTCGACGCATGCAAGCTCAGAAGTCCAACATCACCGACGTCGAGGCCTTCTTCAAAATCAGCCGTCGGAGCATCACCGTCAAATTCGTCGGCCATAGGACCTCCCCGAGCCTACCGTTGCATCTGTTGGAATCGTGGCGAGCACCCCGTTTGTTTCCCCTATCCCCTTGCTTGATTGCTCCCCCATAGCTAAGGTAGCCGCCGAAGCCGAGAGCTTTCGCCGCCGCCGCGAAGCTCGCCGCCACTAGCCGCCCTGCATGACCAACCCAGGCATGTAGTCGTGCTTAGAGCATTCCCAGGACTCTGTAGAGCCAATGGAGAGTCACCCCGTGCCCTGCAACCCAGGAACCGCTTGAACCCGAGCTTCGGCCACTGCCGTGAGCTTGCCTCCAGCGAGCCCAGGCCCTCTAGCTCCGTTCGCTTGCTCCCTGAGGTGCATGGGAGCGAGGGCGTTCGAACGATCCCCTCCACGTGTTTTTTTGGCCGCCGGATGCCGAGTTCCGACATGCCTCCGTCGTTGTTTCAAGTTATGATCATGTCAGTTTATTGCTACTGTTTTCTGCATGTCAAGTATATGTTCCTATGACCATGAGATCATGCAACTCACGGATACTGGAGGAGTGCCTTGTGTGTATCAAACGTCGCAACGTAACTGGGTGACTATAAAGGTGCTCTACAGGTATCTCCGAGGGTGTCTGTTGAGTTGGCATGGATCAAGACCGGGATTTGTTACTCCGTGTGACGGAGAGGTATCTCAGGGCCCACTCGGTAATACAACATCACAATGAGCCTTGCAAGCAATGTGTCTAAGTGTTAGTCACGGGATCTTGTATTACGAAACGAGTAAAGAGGCTTGTCAATAACGAGGTTGAAATAGGTATGGAGATACCGACGATCAAATCTCGGGCAAGTAACATACCGAAGAACAAAGGGAACATCATACATGATTAACTGAATCGTTGACATAGAGGTTCGACCGATAAAGATCTTCGTAGAATATGCAGGAACCAATATGGGCATCCAGGTCCCGCTATTGGTTATTGACCGTAGAGGTGTCTCGGTCAAGTCTACATAGTTCTCGAACCCGCGGAGTCTGCACACTTAAGGTTTGGTGACGTTTTGGTAGTATAGAGTTATGTAGGGTGGTGACCGAAGGTTGTTCGGAGTTCCGGATGAGATCCTGGACGTCATGAGAGCTCCGGAATGGTCCGTAGGTAAATATTGATATATAGTAAGTCCTATTTTGGTCACCGGAAAAGTTTTGGGCTCATCGGTAGTGTACCGGGAGTGCTGGTAGTGTACCGGGAGACCATCGGGAGGGGTATTTTGACCCAAGAGGCTCCATGGGCTATGGGAGAGTGTTTACCAGCCCTTAGTTGGCTGGTGGAAGTCCCACACAAGGCCCATGCGGTTTAGTAAAAAAGGCCCAAAGAGAAAAAGTGGAAAAAGGCAAAAATAGGGTGAATCCTATCCTACTAGGATTGGAGGTGGAGTCCACCTCCTCCACCTGGTTCGGCCGACTCCTTGGAGGCTTGGCCCTTGTGCCATGCCTCCTCCTCTCTTCCTCTTATATATACTAGAGGTTTTAGGGTTTTTGCACAGAATTTTCAGCCACGTGCTGCCCGTTCCTCCAGTGCATAGTTTCTCCTCTAGATCGGATTTCTGCAGTGCTTAGGCGAAGCCCTACCGGAATAGCTCCACCACCATCGCCGGAGCTCCGTCACGCTGCCGGATAACTCATCTTCCTCTCTTCTCCTTCTTGCTGTATCAAGATGGCGGAGATCGTCATAGCTGTACGTGTGCTGAACGCGGAGGTGTCGTCCGTTCGGCGCTAGATCGGAAGGATCATGATCAAGTTCGTGGGACGGATCGTGGTCAAGTTCGTGGGATGGATCGTGATCAAGTTCGCGGGATAGATCATGATTGGATCGTGGGACGGATCGTGATTGGATCGCGGGACGCTCGGTGATTTGGATCGCGAAGACGTTCGACTACACCAACCACGTTTCTTAACGCTTCCCGCTTAGCGATCTACAAGGGTACGTAGATCCACTCTCTGTCTCGTAGATGCTCATCACCATGGATAGATCTGCATGTGCGTAGGAAATTTTTTATTTCCCATGCGACGTTCCCCAACAGTGGCATCATGAGCTAGGTCTATGTGTAGATGAGATCTCGAGTAGAACACAAAAGGTTTGTGAGCGTTGATGCTTAGATTGCTTCCTCCCTTGGTCGGATTTTGGTTTAGTGGTATTGTGAGTGAAGTGGCCCGGACCAACATTACTCGTACGCTTACGAGAGACCGGTTCCCTCGACCGCAACTTGTTGCATAGATGGCTTGCGGGTGCCAGTTTCTCTCACTTTAGTTGGATCGGATTCGACAAAGGCGGTCCTTAAGAAGGTTGAAAAGCAACTAATGTATCACTGTTGTGGTTTTTGCGTAGATGAGAATTGTTCTTGCTAGATACCCATAGGAGCCACGTAAAACATGCAACAACAATTAGAGGACGTCTAACTTGTTTTTGCAGGGTATGTTGTGATGTGATATGGCCAATTACATGATGTGATATATGTGATGTATGAGATGATCATGTGATGTATAGATTATCACGACTTGCATGTCGATGAGTACGGCAACCGCCAGGAGCCATAGGGTTGTATTTAATTATTGTATGACCTGCGTGTCAATCATTAAGCGCTATGTAATGCTTTACTTTATCGCTAAACGATAGCAATAGTAGTGGAAGCATGTTGGGCGTGACAACCCCGATGGTGACACGTTGATGGAGATCAAGATGATGAAGATCATGTTGTCATGCCGGTGACAATGGAGATCATGCCGATGCTTTCTAGATGGAGATCAAAAGCACAAGTTCATGGCCATATCATGTCACTTATGAATTGCATGTGATGTTAATCCTTTTATGCACCTTGTTTTGCTTAGGACGACGGTAGCATTATAAGGTGATCCCTCACTTAATTTCAAGATAAATTGTGTTCTTCTAGAGTGTGCACCGTTGCGAAAGTTTGTCGTGTTGAGACACCACGTGATGATCGGGTGTGATAGAATCTACGTTCACATACAACGGGTGCAAGCCAGTGTTGCACGTGCAGAACACTCGGGTTAAACTTGACGAGCCTAGCATGTACAGACATGGCCTTGGAACACAAGAGACCGAAAGGTCGAACATGAGTCATATAGTAGATATGATCAACACAATGATGTTCACCATTGAAGCCACCTCAACTCACGGAATGCTCGTACTTGAGTTGGTGAATTTGGATCATGTGACACTCAGATGACCCGAGGGATGTCAATTTGAGTGAGAGCTTTAGTAATTTGATTAACTAAACTCATTATCTTGGACAATAGTTTAAGTAAACTTTGCATATTTATGTTTTAGATCAATGGCTCACGCAGTAGCACCCCTGAATTTTCATGCGTTCCTAGAGAAAGCTAAGTTGAAATATGATGGAAGTAACTTTCTTGACTGGGCCCGTAATGTGAGGATTATCCTCATGGCTTCCCAGAAATCATATGTCCTTGATGCACCGCTTGGTGACTAACCAGAAGACAAGACCTCCGAAGACGTTGAGAACTCTTAGGCACGTACTGGAGATTACTCAATAGTTCAGTGTGCAATATTGTATGGCTTATAATCGGGAATTCAAAGACGTTTTGAACGTCATGGAGCATATGAGATGTTCCAGGAGTTGAAGTTTATCTTTCAGAAGAATGCCCAGATCGAGAGGTATGAAACCTCCGATAAGTTCTATGCTTGCAAGATGGAGGAGAACGGGTCTATCAGTGAACATATACTCAGAATGTCTGGGTACTCAACTTGTCTAGCGGAGTTGGGAATTGCCCTTCCGCCAGAGGTGATCACTGACAGAGTTCTTCAATCACTGCCACCTAGTTACTAGAGCTTTGTGATGAACTATAACATGCACGGGATGAACAAGTTAGTCGCCGAGCTGTTTGCGATGCTAAAAGTCGCTAAGTCTAAAATCCAGAAAGAACATCAAGTGTTAATGGTCAATAAAACCACTAACTTCAAGAAAAATGGCAAGGTCAAGGGCAGGGGCAAGAAGGGTAAAACCAAGAAGGATGGCAAAGCAGTTGCTACTCCTGTAAAGAAGCCTAAGCATGGACCTAAGCCAGAAATTGAGTGTTTTCATTGCAAGGGAACTGGTCACTGGAAGCGGAACTGCCCCAAGTACCTGGCTGACAAGAAGGCGGCCAACGACAAACAAGGTATATATGTTATACATGTTATTGATGTGTACCTTACTAGCTCTCGTAGTAGTGCCTGGGTATTTGATACCGGTTCGGTTGCTCACATTTGCAACTCAAAGCACGAAGTACGGAATAGACGAAGGCTGGCAAAGGACGAAGTGATGATGCACGTGGGAAATGGTTCCAAGGTTGATGTGATCGCCGTCGGCACGCTCTCTCTTTGATTACCATCGGTATTAGTGATGAACCTGAATAATTCTTATTTAGTGCCTGCGTTAAGCATGAACATTATATCTGGATCTTGTTTATTGTGAGAGGTTACTCATTTAAATTAGAGAATAAAGGTTGTTCTATTTATATGAGTAATATCTTTTATGGTCATGCACCCAATGTTAGGGGTTTATTCATATTGAATCTTGATAGTGATGACACACATGTTCATAACATTGATGCCAAAAGATGTAGAGTTGATAATGATAGTACCACTTTCTTGTGGCACTGCCGTTTAGGTCATATTGGTGTAAAACGCATGAGGAAGCTCCATGCTGATGGACTTTTGGAGTCACTTGATTTTGAATCACTTGACACATGTGAACCATGCCTCATGGGCAAGATGACTAAAATGCTGTTCTCTGGAACAATGGAACGGGTAAGTGACTTATTGGAAATATGTACATACTGATGTGTGCGGTCCAATGAATGTTACAGCGCGTGGTGGATATCGTTATTTTCTCACCTTCACTGATGACTTAAGTAGATATGGGTATATTTACTTAATGAAACACAAGTCTGAAACGTTTGAAAAGTTCAAGGAATTTCAGAGTGAAGTTGAGAATCATCGTAACAAGAAGATTAAATTCCTACGATCTGATCGAGGAGGTGAATATGTGAGTTATGAATTTGGCAGTCACTTAAGACAGTATGGAATTGTTTCACCGTTCACACCGCCCGGAACACCATAGCGTAATGGTGTGTCCGAACATCATAATCGAACCTTATTAGATATGGTGCGTTCTATGATGTCTCTTGCTAATTTGCCACTATCGTTTTGGGGTTATGCATTAGAGACAACTGCATTCACTTTAAATAGGGCACCATCAAAATCCGTTCA
This sequence comes from Hordeum marinum, assembly GCA_022496015.1. Classification (NCBI taxonomy): domain Eukaryota; kingdom Viridiplantae; phylum Streptophyta; class Magnoliopsida; order Poales; family Poaceae; genus Hordeum; species Hordeum marinum. The sequence continues at coordinate 118,463,082 of CM039677.1, forward strand.
GACGATGCCATATGATCTGTGGTTTGGCAAGAGGCCAAAGTTCTCATTTCTTAAAGTTTGGAGATGTGATGCTTATGTCAAAAAGCTTCAGACTGAAAAGCTAGAACCCAAAGCGGAAAAATGTGTCTTCATAGGATATCCGAAAGAGACAGTCGGGTATACCTTCTATCTCAGATCCGAAGGCAAAGTGTTTGTCTCTAAGAACAGAACATTTCTTGAGAAAGAGTTTTTCTCGAAAGAATTGATGTAACATCCCAAAATTTCATTTTGGAATGTTATGATTATAGCTATGCATCTAGCAGCATCATTGCTTGATTTTATGTGTTAGTTGAAATGTCTCTTCTGGATTTCAGAAAGCTCTTTCTACTTTTCCCTAAGGTGCTTTCACCTATTTGAAATTTTGGTTAAAAGTTCAAATAAGAGAGGAGGAACATGACACTCCACACCAAGGACTAATTGGTGATGTATTTGAACAAAAATAACCAGGAGTTATTTTGAAAATATTTGCAAAAAGGGTTTTAAAACAATTAGGCAATTTCTGAAAATATTATTTTATTCAAAGTGTTCAAATGACAGAATAGAAATGTTCATTAGATAGCATTTATTATTCTGTTAATCTTGATATATAATACCCCTATATTTAGAGACGATTTGAATGCTTCAAAAGCTTTTGAATGTCTCTGGAATATTATTAAAAAGAAACGGTAACCGTTTCCGGTATTTAACGGGCCGGCCCACCGGCTTTAAAAGCCGAGACCGTTACCGGTCGGCCGACCGAGCGCATTCACTTCCCTCTCTCTCACTGCAACCGGACCCCACCCGACCGACCGTTGCCCCGAAACGGTCGTCTTCTCCATCCACGCGCGCGCCGGACCCGACTCGCCGACCGTTTCCCCCTCACAGGATCTCTCCCCTCTCTCCTCCTCCGCACCCCCGAGCACCTATATAAGGGCGCTGCTTCCCCGCATCCATTTCCCCCCAAGCCCCCTCTCTCTCTCGCCGAGTAGACCGTGCAATTGCTCGCCGAAGTAGCGCCACCACCGAATCTCGCCGTCGAGCGTAGCCACCGTCTCCGTCCACCGTTCGTCCCACCGTTGCCACCAATCGACTCCGGAGAACCGTCGCCGTCGCCCGGACCACTTCCCCGTCTTTTCCGACCATCGGAGCACCTCGCCGTCGCATTCGCCGCTACCGGACTCACCGGAGAACCCCGACGCCGGCGACTCTTAACACTGTGAGCATCCCCACTCGTTCGATCTGGAATCGACGACCCAGATTAGAACGGACTTAAGTCCGAACCGGTATCCTTTACCAATCGGTCGCCCGCCCGTAATCCTCGAGCACACACCCCCCTTAGCCAATCGGACAGCGCCACGTAGCCCCCTGACCGTCGCAAAACATTTTCCTTTTTCAGTTTTTGTTTTAATTAAGAGAATGTTTTCAAATTTTGTTTTGCTTATAACTTTTAATCTATTACTGTTTTGAGTTGATTCTTTTTGCAATAGCTCACAATTTTCATGTAGTTCCACCCTGTACTTTTAAATTTCAAATTTGAACTATAAAATTTGAATTTAATCAAATTTGCTCAAAATCTTCAAATCTGTATAACTAGAGTTTGAAAATAGATTTTGACATGAATCTTTTTGCTACTGTTTGGTATTAGTTAGGACTACCTTTATGTTTAGTTTGAGGATTTTTAGGATATATTTGATTTGTGTTTCAGTTAAAAACAGAATCTGTCTAGTATTATAATATAATTTTATATACTTAATTTTAATTAGTTTGATTTAGAATTTGGTTTTATTTGTTTATTAGGTTCTGTTAATAAACATTTAGTGTTTTACTCACTGTTAATAAAAATATAAATTTGCTTAGTTTAATTTTATTTAACATAGGAATCACAACTTCTTTTCAAATAGGCATAATTTGATTAAAACAACTAACTAGTAATAGTTTTGCTTTCAAACAAAGTTTTATATAATTTAATTCTGCCTTCTAAGACAGGTTTAATTTTAAATTATTTTCTGTTAAGAACATGTTTTGCTAATAAATAACAAGTTTAGTTTTTCATTCTTTTGTTAATATAACTATAGTTGATTCATATAGTGTTTATCACAAACTTGTATAAACTTTACTAAAGTTTTCCAAACAAAACTTAAATTGATTTTTAAAATATTTTATTGTTTTTCTTTATGTCAACTAATGTTAGATAATTCTAATGGTTTCGTTATGTCAGTAGTGTTTTCACCTCTCACCTTTTTGAAAACAAAATCTTGTGTGTTTTTCTTGCTAGTGATTTTGTGCATTGTTTGCCTTGATTGTTTAATACTTCTTTGCTGAATGTTATGAGTTTTTATTTTGTTGTATGCTTATTGAGTGCTTGTTTGTTTCGTTAGATTATCCGGAGTGCGAAGCTTGTTACTTAGAGTCACTCACGTACGAAGATCATCAATCAGGCAAGTCACTTTGACCATGTTTACCCATGTTTTATATGCATTAGTTCTACCATCTCCCCAATTGCATGCAAGATAGGTTAGTTGGAAACTTGGTTACATTGTAGTAGTATCATGTGGTAGGTATCCCCTCAACCTCTTGACACATTGGCCCCGGGAAACGTTGTTTTACCTTTTGCTATGCTAATAGTAGACGGGGTTGGTCGTGTGATTCATGAGAGTTGAGAGAGTTAATAATTTCAAGACCTACATAATGATCAAGATTTAAGACTCCGAGTTTTCAACATACCTCTGGGTGGATGATGGTTGAACGGCACCCTGGGGAAACCAGTGGATTTGCCTAGGTGATGCTGGAGATGGCCAGTATTCACGCGGAAAGGTCCACCCAGGCACAAAGAGATGGATGGATGCTTTAAAACCCAAGGCTTACCTGCACAGCCACAAGTCATTATGGGCTCTGGCTTGGTTGGATATCGTGGTGACCCTGGACAGGCGGTGCTACGAGAGGTAGAACAACGGTAGGAAAGGATGGGCACCGACAGAGTCGCAGGGAAACCCTTTGGAAGACCATGTTTTGGTCATCCGTTTCTCAAACACCCTGAAGTGCGAGAAATCAAACGGAGGTGACCAAATCTTGTGGGGAACGTGTGCAAAACTCTGCAGAGTATTCCAAACCTAATCAATTGGCCGTGTCCACGGTCATGGACGACTTGAGCCAAAGGAATTGAAACTTCCGGAACTCTCAACACAATTAATAATGATGATGTGGGTATTAATAATTTTGGGAATGAGAATTGGTTGGTGGAACCATCTCATTAATCAACCAACTTAGTAATATTTTGCTTAGCCCCTTTTCTTGATATAGGAAAAATTGGCTTTACGCAAAACTTACCACCCCACCTGCCATATATGCATATAGACTAGCTGATTAGTTTTACACCTCTACTGTGACTTTGCCGGCATATTCCATATGCTGACCTACACGGCTGCAACGTATCATGTTGCAGAGTACTTTCCCGACCAGGAGTGAGGACACGTTCTATGCTCAGTGAGATGCCCTTGGAGTCAGATGGACTCATCCACCTTCGACGCTTCCGCAAGATTTAGATATTCTCATGAGTTGGCCTTTGGCCACTTTATTGTAATATTTATTGTAATAAAGGACTCGATATGAGATTTCGATTAATATAATGCTGTGTGATTTTCCTTTGATATATACATTGATGTACCGTGTGTGTACCAGCATGATCTTGGGATGGTACGGAAACACCGGAGACTTGACCTTTCAGGTCGGGTCGCTACAGAAATGGTATCAGAGCACACGCTGACCGTAGGACATAACCTCTAGGATTGGAAAGCCTTAGGATTGTTTCTCTTTGTCTTTAAAATCCTTATACTCTCATCTATTCGTTTCTGACTCCTCTCCGATTATTTCAAAATTTATAGATGGCCACCTTCATCCTAGTGTTGATCACGGAGTTTTGCCAGCCTGACGCAACGATGCCCTTTGGTAAGGAGCTGATGAGGATCGTCAAGGACGTAAGGATTGCTTTGCCGAGCATCACCGGGATTCCTATCATGTCATTTCCCCAAGATGGACACTACAGGATCGAGGTGCATATCCCAGGGAAGACCTTTGGAAATCGGAAGGAACCCATCGACCTCAAGTTCGTGGCACCCAGTTGGATACTTGGGAGAGACATGGCCATTCATCGTGCCCTTGGACGTATTCAGGAGGAATACAGAGGTAGAACCATTTCACCAGGACTCAGCGTGGTTTGTCGCAGAGATGCCAATGGAAACATCATAACTCCTCCCACTGCAGACACCACTATTTCCTATATCCAGACCCTGGAGACTCACATCAGAACTCTTGAGCTTCGAGTTCATGCTGATACGAAGACAATAAAGAATCTGATGAACCGCGAGCTAGACCTTGAAGCTGATCTGTGAGAGGCCAACTATGAACACGAGCATGAAGTGAAGGACTTCCTAGAGAGGATTGATGAGCAGAATGCACGCATCGCAACTCTGGAGGAGCAGCTAGACATGGGGGAAAACCTTCACCCCGAAGGATACATGGCACCCTTCATCAGCGACGATGAAGACTATGAGGAAAGCACCACCGGAGGACCTACGACTATGCACTTCTGAGGAAAAACATTAGTTATGCCCTCCATGTATCTTTTATTTTCGTCGTTAAAGCGTAGGTCGATGCTTAGTTGTTTGAGATTTGTATTCCCGATGTTTGACGTTGATTGAATAAATGAATGAGTGTTTGGTGTGATATGTTTGTTGCATTGCATATGGGTAGTGAATTTCTTCTAGACCCTTGTTCTATTCTAATTCTCACCCCTCTGAAAACAGCAAGATGCCTCCACGACGTGAGACTGATTTCACTTTTCCGCCGGAACTCACTCAACTCCTTCAGCAACAGAATGCACTGATGCAGTTATTGATCCAGAATCAGACCAACAACCAGAACAACAACAATCACCATCCACCCCAGTACTTTTGGTGGAGAAGAAGGATAAATCTTTGAGAATGGTAGTTGACTATCGTGCCTTGAACGAGGTGACTATCAAGAACAAGTATCCTCTACCAATGATTAATGATTTGTTTGATCAGCTCGTAGGAGCCAAAGTATTCTCCAAGATCGATCTTCGATCAGGGTATCACCAGTTGAAAATTCGTGAACAGGATATACCCAAAACAGCTTTCACCACGAGGTATGGCTTGTATGAGTATACGGTCATGTCTTTTGGATTGACTAATGCTCCTGCCTACTTCATGAATTTGATGAACAAAGTATTCATGGAATACCTAGACAAGTTTGTTGTGGTGTTCATCGATGACATTCTGATATTCTCCAAGAACGAGGAAGAGCATAAGGAACATTTGCGTTTAGTTCTGGAGAAGCTGAGAGAGCATCAACTATATGCCAAGTTCAGCAAATGTGAATTTTGGCTGACGGAAGTCGGATTCCTTGGACATGTTATTTCCGGAGATGGAACAGCAGTGGACCCTGCTAAGGTTGAAGCCGTCACCGAGTGGAAGTCCCCTACCACGGTTAAGGAGATCCGCAGTTTCCTTGGACTTGCCGGTTATTACTGGAGATTCATTGAGAATTTCTCAAAGATTGCCAAGCCCATGACAGAGTTGTTGAAGAAAGAATCTTAGTATATTTGGACTGAGGAATGTGAAGCCAGTTTCCAGGAGTTGAAGAAATGTTTGGTCACAGCCCCAGTGTTGATCTTGCCCGATATTCGGAAGGATTTCCAGGTTTATTGTGATGCTTCACGTCAAGGACTTGGAGGAGTACTTATGCAGGATGGAAAAGTTGTAGCCTATGCATCCAGACAACTACGACCTCATGAGTTGAATTATGCCACGCATGATTTGGAAGTAGCAGCCGTAGTGCACGCACTCAAGACTTGGAGACATTTCCTTATCGGAAATAGTTGTGATGTTTACACCGACCATAAGAGCCTGAAGTATATCTTCACGCAGAAAGAGTTGAACCTCAGACAGAGACGATGGTTAGAGTTAATCAAGGACTATGACATGAGATTACACTACCATCCAGGTAAGGCTAATGTTGTAGCCGATGCCTTGAGTCGGAAAACTTATGTGAACACACTCACAGCTGGAGGATTACCTCAAGAGTTAGTCGATGATCTCAGAGAGCTCAAGCTAGAGATAGTTCCAAGAGGATATGTTGCTACACTGGAAATTCAGTCCACCTTGACCGAAAGAATTCATGAAGCCCAGAAATCGGACAAGGAGATAGCTGAGATTAAGCAGAGAATGGAAGATGGTAAAGCTAAAGGTTTTCGTGAGGATGAATACGGAACTTTGTGGTTTGAGAACCGAATCTATGTGCCCAATGATCCAGAGCTCAGGAAGTTGATACTTCAGGAAGCCCACGATTCACCTTACTCGATACACCCAGGCAACACCAAGATGTATCTGGATTTAAAGGAAAGTTATTGGTGGACAGGTATGAAGAAAGATATTGCGGAACATGTTGCAATATGTGATGTTTGTCAGAGAGTAAAGGCAGAACATCAGAAACCAGCAGGGTTACTCCAACCTTTGCAGATACCCGAGTGGAAATGGGAAAAGCTTGGTATGGATTTCATCACAGGATTGCCCAGGACCCGTTCAGGTTATGATTCCATCTGGGTAGTGGTAGATCGCTTGACCAAGGTAGCTCATTTCATTCCAGTGAAAACCACCTATACCAGTGCTAAGCTAGCCAAGATATATATGACCAGGATCGTATGTTTACATGGAGTTCCGAGGAGTATCGTGTTAGATAGAGGAACACGGTTTACCTCAAAGTTTTGGCATCAGTTACATGAAACTTTGGGTACAAGGCTAGAGTTCAGTACAGCCTTTCATCCGCAGACAGATGGACAGACTGAGAGAGTCAATCAGATTTTGGAGGACATGTTGAGAGCTTGTGCGCTATATTATGGATCTAGTTGGGATGACAACTTACCTTACGCAGAATTTTCGTACAACAACAGTTATCAGACCAGTCTGAAGATGGCCCCTTTCGAAGCTTTATACGGAAGGAGGTGCAGAACACCGTTGACATGGGATGGTGTTGGAGACCGACAACTTTTTGGTCCCGACCTTATCCGAGATTCTGAAGAGAAAGTCAAGTTGATTCGTGACAGACTCAAGATAGCTCAATCTCGACAGAAGAGTTATGCTGACAGCAAACGTAAATAAGTGACATATGAAGTGGGAGACAGAGCATATCTTCGTGTATCCCCGCTTCGAGGAATCAAGAGATTTAGTGTTAAAGGAAAATTAGCACCCAGATTCATAGGCCCCTACAAAATTCTTGAACGTAGAGGCGAAGTTGCATACAAACTGGAATTGCCGGAAGGATTATCCGAGGTTCATGATGTGTTCCATGTTTCCCAGCTGAAGAAATGTCATGCCGAGATGGCTGATATCCCTTTGCGAGACACAGTGCCCCTAGAGGCCATACAACTTGAAAGTGATCTGACTTACGAGGAGAAGCCTGTCAAGATCCTCGAGACATGCAACCAAGTTACCCGCAGCAAGATTATCAAGTTCTGTAAAGTTTTGTGGAGTCACCACACCGAGGAAGAAGCCACCTGGGAACGCGAAGAAGATCTTCGTAGAGACCATCCACACCTGTTTTCTAGCCAACCCGAATCTCGAGGGCGAGATTCATCTTAAGGTGGGTAGGTTTGTAACATCCCAAAATTTCATTTTGGAATGTTATGATTATAGCTATGCATCTAGCAGCATCATTGCTTGATTTTATGTGTTAGTTGAAATGTCACTTCTGGATTTCAGAAAGCTCTTTCTACTTTTCCCTAAGTTGCTTTCACCTATTTGAAATTTTGGTTAAAAGTTCAAATAAGAGAGGAGGAACATGACACTCCACACCAGGGACTAATTGGTGATGTATTTGAACAAAAATAACCAGGAGTTATTTTGAAAATATTTGCAAAAAGGGTTTTAAAACAATTAGGCAATTTCTGAAAATATTATTTTTTTCAAAGTGTTCAAATGACAGAATAGAAATGTTCATTAAATACAATTTATTATTCTGTTAATTTTGATATATAATACCCCTATATTTAGGGACGATTTGAATGCTTTAAAAGCTTTTGAATGTCTCTGGAATATTATTAAAAAGAAACGGTAACCGTTTCCGGTATTTAACGGGCCGGCCCACCGGCTTTAAAAGCCGAGACCGTTACCGGTCGGCCGACCGAGCGCATTCACTTCCCTCTCTCTCACTGCAACCGGACCCCACCCGACCGACCGTTGCCCCGAAACGGTCGTCTTCTCCTTCCCCACGCGCGCCGGACCCGACTCGCCGACTGTTTCCCCCTCACAGGATCTCTCCCGTCTCTCCTCCTCCGCACCCCCGAGCACCAATATAAGGGCGCTGCTTCCCCGCATCCATTTCCCCCCAAGCCCCCTCTCTCTCTCACCGAGTAGACCGCGCAATTGCTCGCCGGAGTAGCGCCACCACCGAATCTCGCCGTCGAGCGTAGCCACCGTCTCCGTCCACCGTTCGTCCCACCGTTGCCACCAATCGACTCCGGAGAACCGTCGCCGTCGCCCGGACCACTTCCCCGTCTTTCCCGACCATCAGAGCACCTCGCCGTCGCATTCGCCGCTACCGGACTCGCCGGAGAACCCCGACGCCGGCGACTCTTAACACTGTGAGCATCCCCACTCGTTCGATCTGGAATCGACGACCCAGATTAGAACGGACTTAAGTCCGAACCGGTATCCTTTACCGATCGGTCGCCCGCCCGTAATCCTCGAGCACACACCCCCCTTAGCCAATCGGACAGCGCCACGTAGCCCCCTGACCGTCGCAAAACATTTTCCTTTTTCAGTTTTTGTTTTAATTAACAGAATGTTTTCAAATTTTGTTTTGCCTATAACTTTTAATCTATTTAGTGTTTTGAGTTGATTCTTTTTGCAATAGATCACAATTTTCATGTAGTTCCACCCTGTACTTTTAAATTTCAAATTTGAACTATAAAATTTGAATTTAATCAAATTTGCTCAAAATCTTCAAATCTGTATAACTAGAGTTTGAAAATAGATTTTGACATGAATCTTTTTGCTAGTGTTTGGTATTAGTTAGGACTACCTTCATGTTTAGTTTGAGGATTTTTAGGATATATTTGATTTGTGTTTCAGTTAAAAACAGAATCTGTCTAGTATTATAATATAATTTTATATACTTAATTTTAATTAGTTTGATTTAGAATTTGGTTTTATTTGTTTATTAGGTTCTGTTAATAAAAATTTAGTGTTTTAGTCACTGTTAATAAAAATATAAATTTGCTTAGTTTAATTTTATTTAACATAGGAATCACAACTTCTTTTCAAATAGGCATAATTTGATTAAAACAACTAACTAGTAATAGTTTTGCTTTCAAACAAAGTTTTATATAATTTAATTCTGCTTTCTAAGACAGGTTTAATTTTAAATTATTTTCTGTTAAGAACATGTTTTGCTAATAAATAACAAGTTTAGTTTTTCATTCTTTTGTTAATATAACTATAGTTGATTCATATAGTGTTTATCACAAACTTGTATAAACTTTACTAAAGTTTTCCCAACAAAACTTAAATTGATTTTTAAAATATTTTATTGTTTTTCTTTCTGTCAACTAATGTTAGATAATACTAATGGTTTCGTTATGTCAGTAGTGTTTTCACGTCTCACCTTTTTGAAAACAAAATCTTGTGTGTTTTTCTTGCTAGTGATTTTGTGCATTGTTTGCCTTGATTGTTTAATACTTCTTTGCTGAATGTTATGAGTTTTTATTTTGTTGTATTCTTATTGAGTGCTTGTTTGTTTCGTTAGATTATCCGGAGTGCGAAGCTTGTTACTTAGAGTCACTCACGTACGAAGATCATCAATCAGGCAAGTCACTTTGACCATGTTTACCCATGTTTTATATGCATTAGTTCTACCATCTCCCCAATTGCATGCAAGATAGGTTAGTTGGAAACTTGGTTACATTGTAGTAGTATCATGTGGTAGGTATCCCCTCAACCTCTTGACACATTGGCCCCGGGAAACGTTGTTTTACGTTTTGCTATGCTAATAGTAGACGGGGTTGGTCGTGTGATTCATGAGAGTTGAGAGAGTTAATAATTTCAAGACCTACATAATGATCAAGATTTAATACTCCGAGTTTTCAACATACCTCTGGGTGGATGATGGTTGAACGGCACCTTGGAGAAACCAGTGGATTTGCCTAGGTGATGCTGGAGATGGCTAGTATTCACGCGGAAAGGTCCACCCAGGCACAAAGAGATGGATGGATGCTTTAAAACCCAAGGCTTACCTACACAGCCACAAGTCATTATGGGCTCTGGCTTGGTTGGATATCGTGGTGACCCTGGACAGGCGGTGCTACGAGAGGTAGAACAACGGTAGGAAAGGATGGGCACCGACAGAGTCGCAGGGAAACCCTTTGGAAGACCATGTTTTGGTCATCCGTTTCTCAAACACCCTGAAGTGCAATAAATCAAACGGAGGCGACCAAATCTTGTGGGGAACGTGTGCAAAACTCTGCAGAGTATTCCAAACCTAATCGATTAGCCGTGTCCACGGTCATGGACGACTTGAGCCAAGGGAATTGAAACTTCCGGAACTCTCAACACAATTAATAATGATGATGTGGGTATTAATAATTTTGGGAATGAGAATTGGTTGGTGGAACCATCTCATTAATCAACCAACTTAGTAATATTTTGCTTAGCCCCTTTTCTTGATATAGGAAAAATTGGCTTTACGCAAAACTTACCACCCCACCTGCCATATATGCATATAGACTAGCTGATTATTTTTACACCTCTACTGTGACTTTGCCGGCATATTCCATATGCTGACCTACACGGCTGCAACGTATCATGTTGCAGAGTACTTTCCCGACCAGGAGTGAGGACACGTTCTATGCTCAGTGAGACGCCCTTGGAGTCACATGGACTCATCCACCTTCGACGCTTCCACAAGATTTAGATATTCTCATGAGTTGGCCTTTGGCCACTTTATTGTAATATTTATTGTAATAAAGGACTCGATATGAGATTTCGATTAATATAATGCTGTGTGATTTTCCTTTGATATATACATTGATGTACCATGTGTGTACCAGCATGATCTTGGGATGGTACGGAAACACCGGAGACTTGACCTTTCAGGTCGGGTCGCTACAATTGAGTGGGACGAAAATAGAGCTTGATGAGGTTATTGAACCTTTACTTCAACCAGAAAGTAGCGCAGCGCAGAAAGATGTTTCTGTGGAACCTACGACAGTAGAAGAAGAAGTTAATGATGATGATCATGAAGCTTCGGATCAAGCTACTATTGAACCTCGTAGGTCCACAAGGCCGCGAACTACTCCTGAGTGGTACGACAACCCTGTCTTGGAGGTCATGTTGTTGGACAACAATGAACCTACGAGCTTTGGAGGAGCAGTGATGGGCCCGGATTCTGAGAAATGGTTAGAGGCCATGAAATCCGAGATGGGATCCATGTATGAAAACAAACTATGGACTTTGGAAGTATTACCTGAAGGGCGAAAGGCCATTCAAAACAAAGGGATCTTTAAGAAGAAGTCGGACGCGGACGGTAATGTCACCGTCTATAAAGCTTGACTTGTGGAAAAGGGTTTTTCACAAGTTCAAGGAGTTGACTATGATGAGACCTTCTCACCCGTAGCGATGCTTAAGTCTATCAGAATCATGTTGGCAATAGCTGCTTATTTCGATTATGAAATTTGGCAGCTGGATGTCAAAACAACGTTCCTCAATGGTTTCCTTGAGGAAGAGTTGTATATTATGCAACCAGAAGGTTTTGTCAATCCAGAGAATGCTGACAAAGTTTGCAAACTCCAGCGATCCATTTATGGGCTGGTGCAAGCATCTCGGAGTTAGAATAAGCGTTTTGATGAGGTGATCAAAGCGTTTTGATGAGGTGATGAGGTGATCAAAGTTTATATAAGTATTTACAAGAAAGTGAGTGGGAGCTCTATAGCGCTTCTAATATTATATGTGGATGACATATTGCTGATTGGAAACAATATAGAAATGCTGGAAAGCGTGAAGGAATATTTGAACAAGAGTTTTTCAATGAAGGACCTAGGAGAAGCTGCTTTCATATTAGGCATTAAGATCTATAGAGATAGATCGAAACGCTTGATAGCACTTTCACAGAGCACATACCTTGATAAAGTTTTGAAGAAGTTCAAAATGGATCAGTCTAAGAAGGGGTTCTTGCCTGTGTTACAAGGTGTGAAGTTGAGTAAGACTCAATGCCCAGTGACTGCAGAAGATAGAGAAAAGATGAGTGTCATCCCCTATGCTTCAGCCATAGGCTCTATCATGTATGCAAAGCTGTGCACAAGACCGGATGTCAGCCTTGCCATAAGTATGGCCGGAAGGTTTCAAAGTGATCCCGGACTGGAACACTGGGCAGCGGTCAAGAATATCCTTAAGTACTTGAAAAGGACTAAGGAAATGTTTCTCGTTTATGGAGGTGATGAAGAGCTTGTTGTAAAGGGTTACGTCGATGCAAGCTTTGACACTGATCTGGATGACTCTAAGTCAGAAACCGGATACATATATATTCTGAACGGGGGAGCGGTAAGCTGGTGCAGTTCCAAGCAAAGCGTGGTAGTCGATTCTACATGTGAAGCGGAGTACATCGTAGCCTCGGAGGCGGCGAAGGAAGGTGTCTAGATGAAGCAGTTCATGACAGATCTTGGAGTAGTGCCCAGTGCACTGAATCCAATGAACCTGTTCTGTGACAACACTGGTGTCATTGCTCTGGCCAAGGAACCAAGGTTTCACAAGAGGACCAGACACATAAAGCGACGCTTCAACTCCATCCGCGATTACATCGAGGAGAAGGACATAAATATTTGCAAAGTGCACACGGATCTAAATGTTGCAGACCCTTTGACTGAACCTCTTCCAAGGGCTAAACATGATCAACACCAGAACTGCATGGGTGTTCGATTCATTATAATGCAAATCACATAGTGATGTGAGCTGGATTATTGACTCTAGTGCAAGTGGGAGACTGTTGGAAATATGCCCTAGAGGCAATAAATAAAGTGTTTATTATTATATTTCCTTGCTCATGATAATCGTTTATTATCCATGCTTTAATTGTATTAATTGGAAACACATTATTTGTGTGGGTAAATAGACAACACTTTGTCCCTAGTATGCCTCTAGTGAACTAGCTCGTTAATCAAAGATGGTCAAGGTTTCCTAGCCATTGACATGATATGTCATTTGATAACGGGATCACATCATTATTAGAAAGATGTGATGGACAAGACCCAAACTACAAACGTAGCATATGACCGTGTCAGTTTATTGCTACTGTTTTCTACATGTCAAGTATATGTTACTATGACCAAGAGATCATGCAAATCACGGATACCGAAGGAGTGCCATGTGTGTATCAAACGTCACAACGTAACTGGGTGACTATAAAGGTGCAGTAAGGGTATCTCCGAGGGTGTCTATTGAGTTGGCATGGATCAAGACTGGGATTTGTTACTCCATGTGATGGAGAGGTATCTCAGGGCCCACTCGGTAATACAACATCACAATGAGCCGTGCAAGCAATGTGTCTAAGTGTTAGTCACGGGATCTTGTATTACAAACGAGTAAAGAGGCTTGTCAATAACGAGATTGAACTAGGTATGGAGATACCGACGATCGAATCTCGGGCAAGTAACATACCGAAGAACAAAGGGAACATCATAGTGGATTAACTGAATCCTTGACATAGAGGTTCGATCGATAAAGATCTTCGTAGAATATGTAGGAACCAATATGGGCATCCAGGTCCCGCTATTGGTTATTGACCATAGAGGTGTCTCTGTCATGTCTACATAGTTCTCGAACCCGCAGGGTCTGCACACTTAAGGTTTGGTGATGTTTCGGTAGTATAGAGTTATGTATGGTGGTGACCGAAGGTTGTTCGGAGTCCTAAATGAGATCCCTTACATCACGAGGAGCTCCGGAATGGTCTGGAGGTGAAGATTGATATATAGGAAGTCCTATTTTGGTCACCGGAAAAGTTTCGGGCTCATCGGTAGTGTACCGGGAGTGCTGGTAGTGTACCGGGAGACAATCGGGAGGGGTATTTCGACCCAAGAGGCTCCATGGGCTGTGGGAGAGTGTTTACCAGCCCTTAGTGGGATGGTGGAAGTCACACACAAGGCCCATGCAGTTTGGGAGAAAAAGTCCCAAAGAGAAAAAGTGGAAAAAGGCAAAAATAGGGTGAATCCTAGTCCCACTAGGATTGGAGGTGGAGTCCACCTCCTCCACCTGGTTCGGCTGACTCCTTGGAGGCTTGACCCTTGTGCCAAGCCTCCTCCTCTCTTCCTCTTATATATACTGGAGGTTTTAGGTTTTTTGCACAAAATTTTCAGCCACGTGCTGCCCGTTCCTCCAGTGCATAGTTTCTCCTCTAGATCGCATTTCTGCAGTGCCTAGGCGAAGCCCTGCCGGAATAGCTTCACCACCATCACTGGAGCGCCGTCATGCTGCCGAAGAACTCTTCTTCCTCTCCGCTCCTTCTTGCTGGATCAAGATGGCAGAGATCCTCATCAAGCTGTACGTGTGCGGAACGCGGAGGTGCCGTTCGTTCGGCGCTAGATCGGAAGGATCGTGAACAAGTACGTGGGACGGATCGTGATCAAGTTCGTGGGATGGATCGTGATCAAGTTCGCGGGACGGATCATGATTGGATCGCGAGACGGATCGTGATTGGATCGTGGGACGCTCGGCGATTTGGATCGCGAAGACGTTCGACTACACCAACCGCGTTTCTTAACGCTTCCCGCTTAACAATCTACAAGGGTACGTAGATCCACTCTCCCTCTCGTAGATGCTCATCACCATGGATAGATCTGCGTGTGCGTTGGAATTTTTTTGTTTCCCATGCGACGTTCCCCAATAGGGTGATGTGGCTTAGTCATTAGGGCTAATTACCCTGCTAACCAGTCCCCCAACCACTGACCAGTGGGCCCTGGAGTGGGTCAAACCCCCAGTCAGCGCGGGATTACTCTGGGTCACTGACAAGTGGGTCCCACTGGTCAGGTTTTGAACCTGGACCAGCCCTGTTGATCGCTGACGTAATGCTGACGCATTAATTGATTTTCTAGTAATAAAATAATTTAGGAAATTCCAGAAAATGTCTTAAACTTGTAAAAATCATAGAAATTCAACCGTAACTCAGATGAAAACAATTTATATATGAAAAATGTTCAGAAAAATCCAATGAATATGTTTATGCCATGATCATGCATGTTTGAACAGGTTAACATCACCAAGTAGGACATTTTATGATTAGGGCAATATATGAAATATCATTTGGGGTTGGAATTCAAACTTGTTTGAATTCCACTTCAATTAACTTGGATAATTATTCCTCTAGGTCAATTCAGTACCTTAACTTCTCATGTCATGCATCATGTTTGTTGCATTGCATTGAATGTGTTCATTTCTCTATTTGCCGGTGTTGTTCCTTCCCGATAGACGATGATTCCGACGTTGAGATTGTTGTCACCGTGAAGACTCATTGTTATCTTTAGAAGTGTCAGGCAAGAAAAACCCCTTGAGCATATTGATATGAACCCACTCTCTCACTCCTGCTCTCTTTTACTACATTAGGACAACAACGATTCAATTGTTACATGTTCTCGGTAATTGAACCCATTCCAATGCATGACCTCTCTTTGCCACAATAAATAGTTGAAACCACTTAGCATGAGTAGCAACTGACCGAGCCTTGTTGTGCTTACTCATCCATGATTGCTTAATTACTGTGCCTGCTATGCTTAGAGTCGTGTCGTGTCGGGTCTGATCCATCTGGGCGATGAATCGGAATGGCAGTGTTCATGTCCTACGGTGTGAGAGCTAAGTGTGTGAAGACGATTTGGTAAAGGTAGCGATGAGAAGCCATGTAGGAGTACATGGCGGGTTGTCTCATTGGGACCGTCCTTAAGAACTGCGTTCTGTGTATGTTATCCATGACAAGATACTACCACACATTGGGCTCCAGTAACTTGACCCCTCTCGGCTTATTAATCACCTAGACCTCTGTCCAGGTGTTGCAACTAGTTTCTGGTGTTCGTAGGAAAAGTGTTGGCAACTGTGCATAGCGCTCCCCGACGGGGTGGGCTATGATGCAGTAGATGAACAGTGGCACGGTGTACCAAGTGGCACCCTAACGGTGGGCTTGGGAACCCTGCGCACATCGTTTGAGGCTGTAGCGGAAACTTCGGCCGGACTTCTGTGCGGGTTTAGTCTCAAATAGGCGATAAAGCTGGACTAGGGTCTCGTGTTGTTAATGGTCGTGTCCGATGCCCACGCCAGTGCTTCCGCTTGAAGGATGCTGAGATGCATGACGTGCATATGATGATAAGTGTCAAGAGCGTGTGTGAAGAAGTATAACCCTGCAGGGTGAAATAATCTGTTCGAATAGCCACGTCCTCGGATATGGACTACTTGGAGAACTTATGTGGTTCATAGACAACTTGAAGTGGATACTCTAAAATACGCAAGATAAGGGTGAGTGCTATGGATGGCCTTCTCAAAGGGATACGGAAGTGGATCCATAGTGGTGTATTGATTTGGTGAATATGTGGACTCGTGTGCGCTATCCCACCTCAAAGAAAGCACTTGTAGTCGTAGTACAGGTTAACCAAGAGTCAAAGCTAGCTTGCTGCAATAGACTCCACAACCCCCTTCACTGATACTGATGCATATGTAGTTAGTTCTGATGTAAGTCTTGCTAAGTACCATTGTACTCATGTTTGCTTAATTTATGTTTTTGTAGAGGAGATGTCAGTCTCATTAGTGGTATTTACAACATGAAGTTCGATGTTGACCGGATTAGCTTGGGAATCCTAGACAGAGGTCTGGTTCATATGGTAGGGTCGTTGCAGCTTTTCAGGCTCCTTTAGCCACTTTTGTAGATGTCTGTACCCAGACATGTTTAACTTCCACTTGTTTGTTTGAATGCTCTGAATGTTGGGTCTAGTGACCCCTACTTGTAACATCTTATTGTGTTGGCTCTTTCAAGCCTTCTAAATAAATGTTGTAATGTTGTATGGTTATGTTGTGATGCCATAGTTGTATCCTTGCATATCCGGCATGTTGTGCATACGTGTGATGTGCAACAGTATGTATGGGATTCGACACCTAGTTGTGTGCCTTTAGTAGTACTCTTTACGGGGAAAATGCCTCTTTGTGCTTCCATCGAGCCTTGGTAGCTTGCTACTACTCCGGACACATTGATTGACTGGCGTGTATCCTTCTTTGATGTTGTGTCTGTCCCTTCGGGGAAATGTCTTGCAGTGTAATGGAGTCCCTGTAGCCTGCTACGACTCGTCTACGTGCAGTGATGACATTTATGTCCCATGACGTAATGGAGTCCTTGTAGCCTGCTATGACTCGTCTACACATGCTAGAGATCGACACCTGCATTGTTGGGTTACGTATGCCTGTCCCTATATGGATGTGACACTTGGGTTCTACGACTAGTCATGTCGGTCCGGGTTCTTTGACATTTCAATGCTAGTGACACATTCACATACGTGAGTCAAAAGACGCAAACAGTCCCGGCCCAGGTAAGGTGGCAGCCGTGGAGATAACCATGCGTGAGACCGCAAAGTGATGTGATCTGTTACAAGCTGAATTCTTATGGCTTAGGATCGGGGTCCCGACAGCTTTGGTATCAGAGCTTGACTGCCTGTAGGATTACCAAGCCAAACTGGTCGATGTTGAGTCTAGAACTGCTTTAGTTATACAAGGGAATTGATTGTGGAACGGAATGTAAGGCTCTTCTTACTCCTTTCCTTGTGTCATTCTAACTCTGAGTCACCCTCTTCTTTTTTATGGGGATTAAGAACTAGGCCTTCTCATCTATCTATTAGGATGACGACTTACAATGCTGGAGACCTATAGGAAAGATGTTGTCTTTCTGGATCGATGTCTCTATAAGAATTCATTGTCATGTTGTCAGTTTTCTTGTGCAGGTTGCCCCATATTTCATGCCCGTACAACTATTATGCTGTCCGAGTTATCCAAGGTTTCTAAATTATCTGATGCAATTGCAAAACTCTTTCATATTGAGTCAATGTCTTTCAGGACTGACAAAGCACACTAATTGTTGAGTTGAGGTGCTATATTCCCTCGACGTGTTTGATGAAGGTGTTTAGGAAACCATGTTGTTTCAATGAACCACCCAATAGTCTAGTTGTGTCTTTTGTTTCCAGTGTGATAATTTTGGCCATCATTATCAAAAGCATGTTGTGATGCTACTTAGTCAATAGGTATTCTATATGTGGGTTCTTGAACCCAAGAATCATTCTGCTCACTTCTGTTGATAGTATTTGCTCGTTCCCTTAGGATCTTAGTAACCTTGTTATAGTCCTCAAGGTTTGTGGTATATCATTCTTCCAATACCATGAATGAGTTATGGCAGAAGTTCTTTGTGAACGAAAGATCACAACATGAGTGCTCTTGATGAGTTCTCCATCCCAAAGTTGTGACTCTGCCAATCCTTCATTCTGCATGGATTATCTGGAAGAGACATGTTGAACTCTGTTAGACATATTCAATCCATGCATCTACAACTCAAGAAAAATCATGTGCTCTTGAGTTGCCCCTCTTCAATTGTATTCCAACCTTCAGTTATCAGTGGATAGTCAAGGGTATGTCATGCATTGTCTTATCGATGTAGACTATTCTTGTGGTCTGTCAAGCCATTCTATTTTTGAATGACTAGGAGAAGCAAACTCCCGTACCTCGTCCATTCTTTGATTGGGTCAAAGCAGTTGTATTCCGCAGATCAAAATGCCAATTCAGCTTTTGCTCTGTTCTACCTTGAGGTATTACCCTCGTCATGTCAAGATTGTCACGAGAACTGCACTCCCTTTTATGAAATCTTGATGTAGTGATACTTCTCGCCATCATCATTCATTCCCCGGTTTCTGTGTTGTCTGTAATCAGAACACCGACAAGAGACTCATGATGTGTGAAATCGATACTCCTAGCAAGTTGCTTGGTAGTTAATGTACAATAATCTCACTCTTGGTGTGATGGTCATTGAATTGTCATACTAAGATTGATCGTGCTACCTAGTCCATTTTCCATGGTGCACTTTTCGGTCCATGAGTTAGGATTGTGTCAATCCTTCACTCTGTTGACCGTATCATCTTGCCTTGAAAAGCAAGATTGTCCTTGAGCTTGACAACATATGGGTGGATCGTGATTTTACGAATATCTTCTCAGAAGTATTACCAAGGTGTTCCTTGACTGTTATGTTGAGATCGTGATCAAGATGTTTTTTTTATAAACCATCCCTTCTCCAAGAATCTGTGTTGGATACCCCTGGATTAGTTGGTCAAGCTAAACAACAACTTGGAGAGTTGGAAGATAGAAGCTTGATCTAACTTAGCTCATGTTAAAGGGATATCTTGTGTTTTTGTGCTTGTGTGTGTAGAAGAAAGATGATATCTTCATCGATTGATCCTTGTGACAAATTGAATCTTTTGGTCTGACCAATGCTATCACCTTATTATCATTAGTTGTGGAATGCCATCATTTGGATACCTCGATGAATTGTTGCTGAGCTCATCGACAACATTCTTGTCTATCCCATGACTCATGATGGACATTAAGCTGGTGTTGGAAACTTTGTAGGCAATATCTTCGTGTTCCATACATGAAGTATATGTTTGGTGTTAGAAGTGACTTACTTCAGGTTCACGCGCATTTAGTGCAAGTTGCCACCATGACCTAGGGAAAAGTTATCTTGCTTCCTCCAGAATCATCTCAAGTCAATCATGCATGTGTGAAGAATACTGTGGTTTGATAGCCTTGCAACCTACAACCCATATGTATTCCCTAGCACCTAAGACACTGATTGATTTGTTCAAGGAAAAGAAGTTATGTGCTATCCAGAAGGGCCCAGACGGACTTGCACCGGACTCCGCTACCTCCAATGATGGTTCCATCCAGAATACGGTAGTGTTTTGTTGTAAGATTTCTATGTGGTCACAATTGTCTTGGACAATGTGTTCCCATGTGTCTTGCAATCCAGCTCATGTTTTGGACTTGACGCCCGTAGTTCATTTCTTGAGAATCTTGCAACACCATCTCTTCGATTTGTGTTGCAACCTTTCACTTTCAGACATGCTGAGTCTGGACTATCTTGACACCAACCATATATGAATGTCGGGCAGATATGATGGTTGGGACGTTTCCCCAAGAACTATAATATTGGTCTCTCTATAACCCGGCAAAGGGATGTTGTGGCTAACATACCTATCCAAAAGACCTACTATTATAATAACTTGTATCAGCAATTTAGCCACTTCCCCATGAGGTTTTGTATGACTTGCTCTAGAAGTTATTCCTCATGGACCCTTTGAGATTACGAAGTCCGACCTTTACTTGATGTTCTAGATACGAAACGTTAACTATAATTGGGTTACGCTATTTCATCAAGGAGAACATTAGAAGTGGAGTGCTAAATGTCTCTCGGTCGATCATCCAGATTTCGTTCCCTTGGCATAGCTAAGGTGAAATCTGAGAAAGTGATGTCTTCCATTGCATCTGCATCCTCCATTGTTATTCATCACTGTAGTATGATGTGTTACCAGAATCCTTGCCATGGATGTTGGTAAAACTTTGATGAATATGGAGATGCTCAAGTTCTTGAGAGCACGCTCAGACACTGGGTTATACTCTTGGTATTAATTGGAATGTGCCTTCCGTTGCCGAGTTGTTTTATAACTCTAGTTTTCCCTCCGACTTGAGTATGCCATTCTTTGAATTCCTTCCAACGATCGTTTGCGAATCGCCTTAGGGTGGTATGAAGAGTTTCAATGATCTCTATATCAAAAGTAATTCTTTTTTTCCACTTAAGGGATAATCCTATGAGTCACCTTCTCTAAGGTGCCCGTTATGGTATAAGGGCAACTAAGTCCTCGCTACCTTGAAACCACGTCACCATATGTTTTAGCAGGATTGTTGCCTACCAATTGGACCTCTGTCATCTTCCTCATTCATTGTTCTCTGCGTGTGTTTTGTGTCCTAGCTCGAGAGATGTTATTACGTCTCATTCCATGAGTTGGTCATGCGTCGCTCGATCTTCGTAAAGATTGATTCTTGTAGAGATTTCTATCCATGTTGTCTTTCTATTGGATGAAGAGCCCGAAGGCAAAGAAGTCAAGATCAGCATAATGCAATGAATCAACAGCTGTGAGGAGGGCACGTGGACCAAGAAGGTTGTGGTAGCTAGTGTCCCCTTTGTTCTCTTACCCTGCGCTTGAATCTCGGGGCGAGATTCTTGTTTATTGGGGGTGATTTGTCATAGCCCTAGAAATTGCTTGTATTAGTTGCATCATGGAGCATTCATTGCAGCATTCTTAACTTCAAATGAATTGGAAATGGGGATGACAAACCCTAGCACTTGAAAAAGATTAAACCAATTCCAATAATTGTTTTTCTTTTTCAATGATTTCAAAATGCCTTTTAAAAATGTTCACCATGTGTGATAAATGTTGGCAACAACATACAGGGGTGAAGTATATTTTCACAATTAATTTGATTTTTTAATAAATCAACAAAGTTCTTGAAAATCACTATTAAAGCACTATAAATATTTTAGTTGCTTAAAATTTCCTGAAACTTTTTGTGGAGCTTGGAAATATTCCCAATATACCGCACAAATATTTACAGGAATTTTGGCTTTATAGTTTTTGCCCAAACAAATTATAACAGAGTGCATAAAATAGAAATAGAAATAGAAATAGAAAATAAAGAAAAGGGGAAATAGGAAGGCTTACCTGTAGTTGGCCCATTAGGCAGCCCAACCCACCAGGGGCATCGCCGTCTTCTTCCTCTTGCCAGAAGGCACAGGAGAAGGACGCCACAGCGCCCGCGGCCTCGCGCTGCGCCGACAGCAGCTTGGCTGGTTCACTGGCCAGCACGACGACGGGGATGAGTTCCCCGTGCCATCTGGATCTCGCTGACACTCTCGCCTGTCTTTCTCCCCTCTCTGCTCTCTTTTCCCCCTTCGGACCCGAGACGCCATGGCCGCCACCGCTCGCAACCACCGGCCACCAGCCACCTCTAGCCCCCTAGGGCGTCCAAGCGCTCCACCCCATCACCTCGAAGCCCCTCATCAATGCACGCAAGCTCAGAAGCCCAATATCGCCGATGTTGACGCCTTCTTCAACATCAGGCGTTGGAGCATCGCCGTCAAATTCATCGCCGATAGGACCTCCCCGAGCCCGCCGTTGCATCTGCTGGAATCGTGGTGAGCACCCCGTTCGTTTCCCTCTGTCCCCTTGCTAGATTGATCCCCCATAGCTAAGGTAGCCGTCGGAGCCGAGAGCTTTCGCCGATGCCGCAAAGCTCGCCGCCGCTAGCCGCCCCGCATGACGTACGCAGGCACGTAGTCGTGCTTAGGGCATTCCCAGGACTCTATAGAGCGAATGGAGAGCCACCCCGTGCCATGCAACGCCGAAACTACTCGAACCCGAGCTTCGGCCACCGCTGTGAGCTTGCCTCCGGCGAGCTCAGGCGCCTCCAGCTCCGTTCGCTTGCTCCCCAAGGTGTGCGGGGGTGAGGGCATTCGAATGAGCCCCTCCGCGTGTTTTCTTGGCCGCCGGATGGCGAGTTCTGACGTGCCTCCACCGTGGTTTCACATCACCGGCGTTGAGCCGCCGGTGGGGTGACGTGGCTTAGTCATTAGGGCTAATTACCATGCTAACCAGCCCCCCAGCCACTGACCTATGGGCCCTCGAGTGGGTCAAACCCTCGGTCAGCGTGGGATTAGTCCTGGGTCACTGACCAGTGGGTCCCACTAGTCAGGTTCTGGACCTAGACCAGCCGTGTTGACCGCTGACGTAATGCTGACACATTAATTGATTTTCTAGTACTAAAATAATTCAGGAAATTCCAGAGAATTTTTAAAACTTCGAAAAATCATAGAAAGTCAACTGTAACTAAGATGAACATAATTTATATATGAAAAATGTTCAGAAAAATCCAATGAATCTATTTATGTCATGATCATGCATCTTTGAACAAGTTAACATCACCAAGTTGGACATTTTATGATTAGTGCAATATATGAAATATCATTTGGGGATGGAATTCAAACTTGTTTGAATTCAAGTTCAATTAACTTGGCTAATTATTCCTCTAGGTCAATTCAGTACCTTAAATTGTCATATCATGCATCATGTTTGTTGCATTGCATTGAATGTGTTCTTCTATGTTTGCTAGTGTTATTCCTTCCCGATAGACAATGATTCTGACGTTGAGATTGTTGTCACCGATGAAGACTCATTGTTATCTTCAGAAGTGTTAGTCAAGCAAACCCCCTTGACCATATTGATACGAACCCACTCTCTCGTTCCTGCTCTCTTTTACTGCATTAGGACAATAATGATTCAACTGTTACATGTCCTCGGTAATTGAACCCATTCCTTTGCATGACCTGTCTTTGCCATAGTAAATAGTTGAAACCACTTAGCATGAGTAGCAACTGATTGAGCCTTGTTGTGCTTACTCATCCATGCTTGCTTAATTACTGTGCCTGCTATGCTTAGAGTCATGTCGGGTCGGGTCTGATCCATCTGGCGATGAATCGGAATGGCAGTGTTCATGTCCTACGGTGTGAGAGCTAAGTGTGTGAACACGATTTGGTAAAGGTAGCGATGAGAGGCCATGTAGGAGTACATGGTGGGTTGTCTTATTGGGACCGTCCTTAAGAACTGAGTTCTTTGTATGTTATCCAAGACAAGATACTACCACACATTGGGCTCTGGTAACTCGACCCCTCTTGGCTTATTAATCACCTAGACCTTTGTCCAGGAGTTGCAACTAGATTCTGGTGTTTGTAGGAAAAGTGTTGGCAGCCCTGCATAGCGCTGCCCGATGGGGTGGGCTGTGATGCGGTAGATGCACAGTGGCACGGTGTACCAGGTGGCACCCGAATGGTGGGCTTGGGAACCCTGTGCACATTGTTTGAGGCTGTAGCGGAAACTTCGGCCGGACTTCCGTGCGGGTTTAGTCTCAAATAGGCGATAAACCTGGACTAGGGTCTTGTGTGGTTGACTGTCGTGGCCGACACCCACGCCAATGCTTCTGCTTGAAGGTTGCCGAGATGCATGACATGCATATGGTGATAAGTGGCGAGAGCGTGTGTGAAGAAGCATACCCCTGCAAGATGAAATAATCTGTTCGATTAGCCGCGTCCTTGGACATGGACTACTTGGAGAACTTATGTGGTTCATAGACAACTTGAAGTAAGATAAGAGTGAGTGCTATGGATGGCCTTCTCGTAGGGATACGGAAGTGGACCCATAGTGGTGTATTGATTTGGTGAATATTTGGACTCGTGTGCGCTATCCCACCTCAAAGGAAGCACTTGTAGTCGTAGTATTGGTTAGCTAAGAGTCAAAGCTGGCTTGCTGCAATAAACACCATTGTGACAGGCCAAGTGCTGTCCCTTGCCATTTATGGTCATGTAATCTTGTGAACCTATGCTGCCATGTGTTGGTATGATTATGATTTTGCTCCATTGCCATTTCCATCTCATACATCATGCATCATGCATCACGCAATCATGCTCATCATGTCATTTGCATAATTATTGCTGCCTTTATTGTGTTTGTGGAATATTGTGATTGTGGGTGTTGTGATGTGAGGTGATATGTGGTTCAATGCTTGAGTGCTTGGTGTGTTGCCCTACTCACATTTCTTGCCTACCCCCCTCTTTCATATCAACTCAATAAAACCCCCTTTTCTTGCTCCTATTTATTTTTGTGTCACAATCAACTTGTCCTATTAGTATTTAAAAAAATGTTCTGATGGTTGGGTTAATTGATTATAGTGGGTATATAAGCTCTTCCATGTGTGGCTGTGGTTTCCATTAATATCACTAAATAAAACATCAGGATATATTAAGGAAGTAATTATTTTTTTCTACTTAAAATGTCAAGTCCATTTTTGTTAAATAGTGCATTATTTAGTTAGTCCCAATCTATTTTTGTTTTCACAAGATCTTTTTCCAGCTGTCTGGTTTTGGCTTGTGTTGCTATTGTTTTAAAAATAAAGAAAGCCTTTTTGTGGGAGGGAGAGAGTTGTCCCCTAGCTGGGCCTCTCCTGGCCCAATAGTAGCGAGGCCGAGCGCTAGCGCAGCCCAGCCGGCCTCCCAGCACGCACGTTCGTTCTCCTTAGTACGGTAGCACATCCACAGTAGCCACGTCTCCAAGTCCAGTGATTTGATGGCCGTCCATCAACCCTAGCCCCTTTATAAGGTGTCCCCGACCTAGCCCTAGCATCCCTGGCCCCACTCAGTCCCTCTCCCACATCGCGCCGCCGCTCAGGTTAGAACCCATGCCATAGCCGTTGCCTGTCTGCCATGCTCCGGTCGAGATCGAGCACGTGCTCGGGGTAGCCCATCTGCATCGTCCTCTTCCTCCCCGATGGCGAGGATTGACGCCCCGGAGTCCCTGAAGTCTGCTTCATCTACGTACGCGACGCCATCAACCCAGGAGCCCCCTCATCGTTGGCGTCTTCTTCCTGTACGTCTCGGAGCAGGAGCCTGTCGGAGTTCTTCGACTCGCAGCTGTTGCTCCGTCGTGTCCCGCACATCCTATCCATGTCCTAGGTAGTGGAGGTATACCCCTTCTTCCATTCCTCTCGCCCGCTTTGTTCTTAGCCTCATGTACGCGTTGTTTCGTCCGTGTCAACTTCTTGCTCTCGGTGCTCTGCCCTTAGATGCAGTATGCATACTATTTTTTGCCCTTCAATTCTTGCTCCCCGCGCGTCGGGTCATTGTCCCTCGCACTCCTAGGAAATTCCCGCATCCCCGCCATGGTTCCCTTGCCCTAGTGGTCGTTGTCAGGCTCGCCGGTGTCGCCGTTAGCCTCTTGCCGCGCTAGATAGAAGGGGCAGCCAGCCTCCGCTGGAGAGTCTCCTTAAGAGGGGTCGTGCCCATCCTAAGCCATCAACTCCCTCCTTGGCCAGTGGTTGAGCCCGCAAGTATCCACCCGAGAGATCCTGGGTTTGATCCCAGCTTCTTCCTCTGCCATGTTCTCTGAATTTTTATTCAGTTTCGTCAGAGTTTAGACCCGCCTCTGTGTTTTGTTCAATATGCGTAGAGCCCCTCCTTGAGCACTAGCCGTGCTCTAGTCCAGTTGGTCTGACCGAACCCAGTAGATCAAAAGGTTGTGGGTTCGAAACCCCACCCGGGCACCTTTTTTCCAGTTAATTTCTCGGGCCGCTGATAGTGGGTCCAGGGCCCACATGTCACCTCCTAGGGGCCCTGGTGTGCATGCCAAGTGCCCCCCTTTTTTTTAATTTTTCTTGCAGTGTTTTTTTCTCTGTTTTGTGTTATTCCCATTTTAGGAAAAATTCCAGATCTGTACATAGCCATTTTTAGCAGAGGCTAAAATAGGAAAGGGTTTGACTTATAAGTCATATAGGATTCTTCTGCATTTTTTTCGTCTAGGTTTGTGTGAGTTTTTATTATGCAAGCATATAAGTATGATACATGATTTTGGGGTAGAAAGACCCAAGGTATCCATTGGTGCAATTAGATTTCACTTTTGAGCAAGTTTGCAAAACTGCTATTTTCTGTTGTGATGCTACTTTGTCATTTCTGCATGAATTAATCCATGCTTGCTTTGGGAAATGTGCCAACATGAAAGTGTTAGTGTTTTATGCCTATTATGCCATGGTATTTTTGGTTGACATGAGAATCACCCATATAAGTGTAGCTCACTTAATGTTACTGTTTTCACCATGCTAAATATTTCTAAGTCTGAGAATCCGCTGTTATTTTTATGCCATGAAGAGTGGGAGCCATCTTGTGATATGTTGAGAATTAGCTCAAGCTTAGTGCTAGTGTTTTGATGTATATGTAGTCTTCTGGCATCCTGTTAATTTTCATGCCATGAGATGGTCTCTATCACCATTATTTAGGCTGTCAACTTGCTATCAGATTAACTCAAATTCCAAAAAACTGTTATTTTCACTAAGTCCCAGAAATCCGTTTCATCATGCCAACTTGTGAGCTTCATGTATATTGATGTGTGCCTTCTTTCCAGAATGTGTAGTGAGATAAATTGATGAGCATGTTATGTAGTTTCTGTCAATGCCTTGTTTGTGGTTGTAGGATTCGTGTAGCTCAAGTTGTTAGCTGTGAAAGTTGCTATGTTGCTGTTTTGTGGCAGATTGTTTGTTTTATTGTTTTGTAACTTGTGGGAGCTAACCTCCATGGAATTGCTTGATCTTTGGCTCTATTGTGGTTGGTTTTTCATTGCCTATCCAGTGGCTACCTTGGAATGCCAAGGACTAGCCCAGGTACTTCTTGTCTTGTGTTTTTTCCTTCGTATCTTGTCGTGAGCGTATCGTGAGAACCGTAGCTCCGTTTCTTACGTTCTTCATATGCATTTTTATCGTTTTTTCATGATGCATACATATTTTCCATTTTCATGTATGTCTAAATATGTTAACATAAGGTTCTGTCCAGATTCACTAATAACCAACCCTTTGCATGAGAAACCTGACTAGTTAGGTTTGCCGTGCTAAAACTCTTCAACTAAGCATGCATCATTCTTGTGTGTGCATTGCACCATGGTTGTT
This sequence comes from Hordeum marinum, assembly GCA_022496015.1. NCBI lineage: Eukaryota > Viridiplantae > Streptophyta > Magnoliopsida > Poales > Poaceae > Hordeum > Hordeum marinum. The sequence goes on from CM039677.1 coordinate 118,490,765, forward strand.
TGTTTATTCTTGCTGTTTCTTTTGGGTAGACGTGAACGTTGAACGTGAGTACGAAGAGCCAGGCGAGTACAAGTACGAGGATCCTGCTACTTGTTCCACTCAAGAACCAACATGCAAGATGATCGTACCCGGATCCCGATACTATTTTCGCTTGCTAGTTGTCTCACCCGTATCGTTACAATTGCACTATCTATCACTTGCATGTCAGCCTCCTAATTTCCATGAGAGTTTCTAACCCACCACCTCCTAACAGACCTTTGGTTGGCTAAGTTACCGCTGCTCAGCCCCTCTTATAGCTTTCTTAGTTGCAAGTATAGGTTGTTCCATGTGATAACATGGATTTGGCTTATCACAATATTATCTGTTATTTAATTTAATGCGCATAGATATCTTGGTATTGGTGGAAGGCTTGGCCTTTTGCTAGGTGTTTAGTTCTGCTGATACCGCCATAGTTTCTTGTTACCGGTGTAATGTTTTCCATACTTTGCGCTCCTAACATGCTCGTGGTTTTTATGGGAACCCCCTTGTCTATTCGGTTGAGATTAAAACTTATCTTGCAAGACCCAACATCGGTACTACATTTGCTTAATAACTTAATAAAACTGCATAGGGCTTTGCAACCCCGTGGATTAATCAACAACCTGGTCCAGTGCTCCTCATGAGTGTTGGTCCAACCCAGAGTATCTTATTAACACCGCCCGGGGCAACTCGGTGATTGGCATGGTAACCATCGCTCATTCGTCGTGTCCTAAGAACGAGATACGCGACTCCTATCAGGTTCGTCGACATGTTAGGAGGTCTTGCTGGATTTGTTTTACCTTATCGAGTGTCTTGCGTGAGGAGCTCTGACTTTTTCGGGCTATCTCGAGGTGTTGTAATTCCTTTGGAGTTGCCTAGGATGATCACAAGATCCATGGTCGAGGCTAGTAACGCGGAGTGTGGTTAATTTGTGATGGACAAGTTGGAGCACCCCTGCAGGGTCAAATCTTTCGGAAAGCCGTGCCCGCGGTTATGTGGCAACTTGGATATTTGTTTAACACCCAACTCTAGTTAACTTGAAGTAAACTCTCAATAAAATGCACCAACTGTGTGAGTAACCATGATCGTGTTTGCTCGTGAACATGATCCGGGAGAGAACACAATGGGGTTATGATTGACGTAAGTAAGTGTTGAGGATCTCATAGAGGTCACTCTAGATTCGATCGTTCATCGTAGGCCACATATTTATCTTCATGTTACATTAGTTTATCCACACAAAAAATGCTTAGTGCTACTAGAAACTAAACACATACCCCATCCCAACCTTTAAGATTGAATAGTCTCTGTACCTGGGCGCATGATTGTTGTGTCCTTGTGGCTCACCGATTACTACAACAATCCGGGTACAGGTGCAGGTGAGTTCATGTAGGATGATCTGACGCAGCTCCATTAGGAGTATGACGAGGAAAGAGGAAGGATGTACGTGACTTACCCAGATGAGTAGGGGTCCATGGTCGTGATCTTCAGGACTAGCGAGATAGTATCATTACATGTGCTTTTATCATTTGTTTTTGTCCGTAGTCGGACCCTATCTTCATATTGATGTTTGAACTCTTGTGTGGAATTGTAATTTAGTATGTGGCGAGTGTAAGCCAACTCATGTACTCATCTCTTCTGTAATGTATGATGTAATGATGCTATACTTGCGAACGACAAGATGCGCCTCTATCCCTTGCGAGGCCCCCGTGCCTTAATATGGATAGGCGTGCATCTTGGGCATGACAAGTTGGTATTCAGAGCCATACGACCATATGAGCCTTTGCTTGATCGAACTTGGCCGAGTCGAATCTAGTAAAAAACTATTTTGAGTCTAGTTATATTGGAGAGTAGGATTCTTTTTACTCCTCTTCTATGCTCTGGTGGGGTATTCGACTTAGGAATTTTGATTCTACTCCTCTTCTCGCTCAATTTTTTTAGGATCATGCGGGTATTTTGGAGTCTATATGATACCAATGTGACAGGGTTCTGTCTTGGTGCCTCCTACCTGACTTGATTTATTCCGGGGAGTCGAGCTCCAGGGAATGTTGGCACATCGTTATCATTCAGCTTCCTTGATATCTCAGGATGGAGAGTGTTCAGAATTACTTCAATACTTGTTGTGGTGAGATAAGGTCGGAGTGACCCAGTACTAGGGAGGCGTCCGGGGTACCACCATGGTTTAGTATCATTGTGAGTTCGAGGATTCGAGTTAGATGAATTTGTGAAAACCTCTGGTTATGTGTTGAAGGATGGATAAAGTTTGGGTGTAGGATTAATAGTTATGTGAGATATTTCCTCCTTGTATCCCCCACACCGGATTGCATAACCAAAAAGTTTTCGGAAGTTCTTAGGTGGGAAATCTTGTAGTTATCTAGGATCATCTTCTTCAGATGAATGTGGGCATATACATTTGTTCCGAGCAACATTAGCTCAATACTTTTGTGTTATTGCAAGTGGCTTCTAATATCTGATGATGTTACCATAAACCGAAGGAGCATTCTTACTAATTTTTTAGTAGGAAGGCTATATTGTTATTTGTTCAATTTCTTTCAAGCGTTTGACTCAGCTATGGAATTCATCTTATCAATGAGGTGCTGATGTGTTTTTCCATCTTCAGGATGGCCCCACCATCTCGCAACAATACGGGTCGTGGTGAGGAGCAGGCCCATGTTCCACCATCCTCACCTCCGCCTCCTCCTCCAGAAGCTTGGCAAGCTGTGATGGCCACAACCAATGCGAACACTCCGATGTTGCTCAGGATGTTGCAAGAAAGGGATCAGGGTCAGCAAGGCTTTCAAGGGAATTTTCAGAATCAACCTCAGTTTGCAATGCTCAATCAGCTCCTTGCCAACTAGCCCAAGTCTTTCACCTGTTGTGAGCAGCCTTTTGATGCTGATGATTGGCTCTGTCATATGAGTAAGCATTTTGAGTGCAACAATGTCAGGCTAGAGGACTTTGTTAGATTTGCTTTGTTCCAGCTCAAGGGTCAGGCAGCTGATTGGTGGCAGCAGTACAAGGATTCCAGGGGCGATCTTGTTGTTGCCTGGGACGATTTCCGTCGTGACTTCAAGGCGCATTACATTCCAAAAAGCTTTGTCAAGGAGATGCATGAGAAGTTCAGGCACCTGAAGCAGGGAAGCAAGTCTGTCTATCAGTACAACATCGAGTTCCAGAATCTAGCTCGCTATGGTAAGCAAGATGTTCCAGATGACAAGGCGATGATCTATCAGTTCAGAGCTGGTCTCAAGGATGAGCTTCTGCCAGGCCTAGTTCTTCAAGAGCCTCATGAGTTTGATCAGTTCTACAACATGGCTTTGAAGGTCGAGGCAACTTAGCTCAAGTTGGAGAACTCCAGGAAGCGTTCAAGGGATTCATATTCGTCTTCTTCTAGCTCTCAGATGGTTCCTAAGCAGCAGAAGTATTGAGTGGCAAATCCTCCTCCGTTTCGTCCTCCTTAACAGCAGAAGCAGTTCGGTGGCCGTGGTTCTTCCCACCCATCCAACCTAGTATTTTAGCAGAGACCCCAGGTGTCCAAGGCAGTTCTTGTTCCTCCTCCAGGCAATGTTCGTCCACTTTCTAAGGTTACTTGTCACAAGTGTGGACAGAAGGGTCACTATGCAAACAAGTGCAACCGGCGGCGTCTTCCGCCTCCTCCTCCAGTCAGGCCTCCAGGAAATGCAATGGTGAAGCATAATCCCAAGTCAGTCCGGGTGAATATGGTGAATGCAGCAGAGGCAAAGGATTCTTCTCAAGTGATCATGGGTAATCTCGAAGTCAATTCTATTCCTGCTAAAGTTTTGTTTGATACTGGTGCATCACATTCATTCATATCTAGGCCTTTTGTCGCTATGCATGAGTTATCAGTGGAGCATTTAGCTAGTCCTTTTCATGTGGTCTCTCTGGGCATGCGCATGAGTTCGCATATGGTTGTTCCAGATGTTTCTATCAAGTTGGGCAATTATTCTTTTCTGGCTTCTCCAATTGTTCTCGGAAATTCCGATATTGATCTCATCTGTGGCATGGACTTCCTGGCTATGAATAAGGCTTATCTTGATTGTCAAACAACAGAAGTCAAGCTGACTCATCCTTTAGAAGATGTGATTATATTCGCGGCTCCGATGACACAATCCGTCTCTTTGCTCTTAATGAGAAGGGTGAAATCTCGGCGATTTCTCAAATTCTGGTGGTTAATGAGTATGAAGTTGTCTTTCCATAAGAGTTGCCAAGAATGCCTCCGCACTGGCCAGTCGTGTTCGTGATTGATCTCGAGCCCGGAACTGAACCGGCTTGCAAGCGCCCTTATAAACTTGGCCCCGAAGAGCTGAAAGAGTTGAAGAAGCAGCTAGATGAGCAAGAGCGTCTGGGTCTGATCAGACCAAGTTCTTCTCCATGGGGTTGTGGTGTTTCTTTTGTCAAGAAGAAGGATGGCAAGGACCATCTTTGTGTCGATTACCGTCCATTGAACAAGAAGACAATCAGAAACAAGTACCCACTTCCCAACATCAATGAGTTGTTTGAGCAACTGAAAGGTGCGGAGGTTTTCTCGAAGCTTGATCTTCGCATGTGTTACCATCAGATTCACATTCGCGAATAAGACATTCCTAAGACCACTTTTAGGAGGAGTTTTGGCTCTTATGAGTACATCGTCATGTCGTTTGGTCTTGCAAATGCTCCTCCAACCGTCTCAAGAATGATGAACTTCATTTTCTCTCCTTTCAAGAATGAGTTCGTCTTGGTCTATTTGGATGATATCCTTGTGTTCTCGGAGACAGAAGAAGAGCATGCAGAGCATCGCCGCCTTGTTCTTGGCAAGTTAAGAGAGCATCGATTCTATGCCAAGTTTTCCAAGTGTGAGTTTTGGCTCAATGAAGTGGTGTACCTTGGGCATGTGATCTCTGCCGAGGGAATTAAAGTGCACCCTGAGAAAGTTGAGGCAATCTTGAAGTGGGAGCCTCCTCAGAATGTAAAAGCAACTTCGGAGTTTCCTCAGGCTTGCTAGTTATTGCGGAAGATTCATGGAGAACTTCTCTCAAATTGCTAAACCTCTGTCCAATCTCCTCTAGAAGAGTGTCAAGTATGTTTGGTCTCCTGAGTGTGATGTGGCGTTTAATACGCTCAAGCAGAGACTGACTTCAGCTCCAGTTCTTGTTCCTCCCGAGTAGTCAAAGCCCTTCCAAGTTTTCTGTGATGCTTCTCTCCAAGGTCTTGGTGGTGTTCTCATGCAAGATAAGAAGATTGTTGCTTATACCTCGCGTCAGTTGAAGCCAGCCGAGAAGAACTACCCCACTCATGATCTCGAGTTCGAGGCAGTTGTGCATGCTCTAATGACTTGGAGACATTTGTTGTTGGGTAGACCAGTTCAGGTATACACCGATCACAAGACCTTGAAGTACATTTTAACTCAACCCAATCTTAATCTTTGACAGTCTCGTTGGGTGCAAATGCTTGAGGACTTCCATCCGAGCATTCAGTATACTCCTAGAAAAGTAAATTTCATTGCAGACGCGCTCAGCCGTAAGGCGTACTGCAACAGTCTCATCCTGAAGCCACTTCAACCCGAGCTTTGTGAAGCCTTCTGCAAGTTCAACCTTCAAATGACTCCGCAAGGATTTCTTGCCAATATTCAAGTCTCTCTGACTCTGGAAGATCAGGTTCACCAAGCAGAGCTTCTTGACACTATGGTGAAGAAAGTGAAGAAAGGTGTGGCCAAGGGCATTCCGAAGTATAAGTGCTTTCGAGTTGATGACAAGGACACCTTGTTCTTTGAGGACTGTCTAGTGGTTCCAAAAGGTGATCTCAGAAAAGTTATCATGGACGAAGCACACAATTCTCTTCTATCCATTCATCCAGGTAGTTCCAAGATGTATCAGGATCTCAAGCAAACCTTCTGGTGGACTCGCATGAAACGTGAAATTGCTCAGTTCGTCAACGAGTGTGATGTTTGTCGCAGAGTGAAGGCAGAGCATCAACATCCAGCAGGTCTTCTTTAGCCTTTGCCTATCCCAGAGTGGAAATTCGATCATGTGGAGATGAATTTCTTCACTGGGTTTCCAAAGTCCAAGAGAGGCAACGATGCCATCTTTGTGGTTATTGACAAGGTGAAAAAAGTTGCTCATTTCCTGCCAGTCAAAGAATCTATCTCGGTAGCTCAGCTTGCAGAGTTGTATATGTCAAGGATAGTATCTTTGCATGGTATTCCTCAGCTCATCTCATCTGACCGTGGAAGCCTCTTTACTTCCAAGTTTTGGGAGTCCTTCCATACTACTATGGGTACCAAGATCCATTTCAGCACTGCATTCCATCCGCAGATAAGTGGTCAAGTTGAGAGAGTCAATCAGATCCTTGAAGATATGCTCAGAGCCTCTGTGATTTTGTTCGGCATGAAATGGGAAGAATGCCTTCCATATGCTGAATTCTCATACAACAATAGCTTTCAGGCTAGCTCAGGCAAGGCCCCCTTCGAGATTCTCTATGACAGAAAGTGTTGTACCCCGCTTAACTGGTTTGAAACCGGTGAGCGTCGAATATTGGGAAATGACATGATCACTGAAGCAGAGGAAATGTGCCGTATCATTCATGAGAACCTCAAAGCAGCTCAGTCCCGACAGAAGAGCTATTATGATAGAAAGCATCGGGATGTTTCCTTTCAAGTGGATGATCTAGTCTATCTCAGAGTTTCTCCCATGAAGGGCACTCAGCGGTTTGGAATTAAAGGGAAGCTAGCTCCTCGTTTTGTTGGTCCTTTCAAAGTTGTTGGCAAGGGAGGTGGACCTGCATATCAACTAGAGCTTCCTCCAGATTTCACAAATGTGCACGATGTCTTCCATTTTTCTCAGCTCCGGAGGTGCTTCAAGACTCCCGAGCGTACCATTGACCACCAAGACATTGATCATCAAGAAGACCTCTCTTATCGTGAGCATCCAGTGGCTATTCTCGAAGAAACTGAGGGTAAGACTCACAACAAATCTATCAAGTTCCTCAAGGTGAGGTGGTCTCATCATCCTGACAAAGAAGCTACTTGGGAACGTGAGGATCTTCTCCGTTCAGAATATCCAGAGTTCTTTCGTTCCTAGATCTCAGGGCGAGATCCTCTTGTAGTGTGGGAGGGTTGTGACAGCCCAAGTGTTGTCCCTTGCAATTTATGGTCATGTAATCTTGTGATCCTATGTTGCCATGTGTTGGTATGATTATGATTTTGCTCCATTGCCATTTCCATCTCATGCATCATGCCATCATGCTCATCATATCATTTGCATAATTATTGTTGCCTTGATTGTGTTTGTGGAGTATTGTGATTGGGTGTTGTGATGTGAGGTGATATGTGGTTCAATGCTTGAGTGCTTGGTGTGTTGCCCTACTCACATTTCTTGCCTACCCCCCCTCTTTCATATCAACTCAATAAAACCCCCCTTTCTTGCTCCTTTTTATTTTTGTGTCACAATCAACTTGTCCTATTAATATTTTAAAAATGTTCTGATGCTTGGGTTAATTGATTATAGTGGGTATATAAGCTCTTCCATGTGTGGCTGTGGTTTCCATTAATATCACTAAATAAAACATCATGATATATTAAGGAAGTAATTATTTTTTTCTACTTAAAATGTCAAGTCCATTTTTGTTAAATAGTGCATTATTTAGTTAGTCCCAATCTATTTTTGTTTTCACAAGATCTTTTTCCAGCTGTCTGGTTTTGGCTTGTGTTGCTATTGTTTAAAAAATAAAGAAAGCCTTTTTGTGAGAGGGAGAGAGCTATCCCCTAGCCGGGCCTCTCCTGGCCCAATAGTAGCGAGGCCGAGCGCTAGCGCAGCCCAGCCGGCCTCCCAGCACGCACGTTCATTCTCCTCGGTACGGTAGCACATCCACAGTAGCCACGTCTCCAAGTCCAGTGATTTGATGGCCATCCATCAACCCTAGCCCCTTTATAAGGTGTCCCCGACCTAGCCCTAGCATCCCTGGCCCCACTCAGTCCCCCTCCCACATCGCGCCGCCGCTCAGGTTAGAGACCACGCCATAGCCGTTGCTTGTCTGCCATGCTCCGGTCGAGCTCGAGCACGTGCTCGGGGTAGCCCATCTGCATCGTCCTCTTCCTCCCCGATGGCGAGGATTGACGCCCCGGAGTCCCTGAAGTCTGCTTCATCTACGTACACGACGCCATCAACCCAGGAGCCCCCTCGTCGTTGGTGTCTTCTTCCTCTACGTCTTGGAGTAGGAGCGTGTCGGAGTTCTTCAACTCGCAGCCGTTGCTCCGTCGTGTCCCGCACATCCTATCCATCTCCTAGGTAGTGGAGGTATACCCCTTCTTCCATTCCTCTCGCCCGCTTTGTTGTTAGCCTCATGTACGTGTTGTTTCGTCCGTGTCAACTTCACGCTCTCGGTGCTCTGCCCTTAGATGCAGTATGCATACTATTTTTTGCCCTTCCATTCTTGCTCCCCGCGCGTCAGGTCATTGTCCCTCGCACTCCTAGGAAATTCCCGCATCCCCGCCATGGTTCCCTTGCCCTGGTGGTCGTTGTCAGGCTCGCCGGTGTCGCCGTTAGCCTCTTGCCGCGCTAGATAGAAGGAGCAGCCAGCCTCCACTAGAGAGTCTCCTTAAGAGGGGCCGCGCCCATCCTAAGCCATCAACTCCCTCCTTGGCCAGTGGTTGAGCCCGTGAGTATCCACCCGAGAGATCCTGGGTTTGATCCCAGCTTCTTCCTCTGCCATGTTCTCTGAATTTTTATTCAGTTTCATCAGAGTTTAGACCCGCCTCTGTGTTTTGTTCAATATGCGTAGAACCCCTCCTTAAGCACTAGTCGCGCCCTAGTCCAGTTGGTCTGACCGAACCCAGTAGATCAAAAGGTTGTGGGTTCGAAACCCCACCCGGGCACCTTATTTCCAGTTAATTTCTCGGGTCGCTGACAGTGGGTCCAGGGCCCACATGTCACCTCGTTGGGGCCCTGGTGTGCATGCCAAGTGGCCAAGTCATATAGGATTCTTGTGCATTTTTTCGTCTAGGTTTGTGTCAGTTTTTCTTATGCAAGCATATAAGTATGATACATGATTTTTGGGTAGAAAGACCCAAGGAATCCATTGGTGCAATTAGATTTTACTTTTGAGCAAGTTTGCAAAACTGCTATTTTCTGCTGTGACGCTACTTTGTCATTTTTGCATGAATTAATCCATGCTTGCTTTGGGACATGTGCCAACATGAAAGTGTTAGTGTTTTGTGCCTATTATGCCATGGTATTTTTGTTTCACATGAGAATCACCCATATAAGTGAGAAACTTGCTGCAAAGTAGCTAACTTAATGTTACTGTTTTCACCATGCTAAATATTTCTAAGTCTGAGAATCTGCTGTTATTTCTATGCCATGAAGAGTGGGAGCCATCTTGTGATATGTTGAGAATTAGCTCAAGCTCAGTGCTAGTGTTTTGATTTATATGTTGTCTTCTAGCATCCTAATAATTTTCATGCCATGAGGTGGTCTCTATCACCATTAGTTTCGGCTGTCAACTTGCTACCAGATTAACTCAGATTCCAGAAAACTGTTATTTTCACAAAGTCCCAGAAATCTGTTTCATCATGCCAAGTTGTAAGCTTCATGCATATTGATGTGTGCCTCCTTTCCAGATTGTGTAGTTGGATAAGTTGATGAGTATGCTATGTAGTTTCTGTCAATGCCTTGTTTGTGGTTGTTGGATTCCTGTAGCTCAAGTTGTTGGCTGTGAAAGTTGCTATGTTGTTGTTTTGTGGCAGATTGTTTGTTTTATTGTTTTGTGACTTGTGGGAGCTATACTCCATGGAATTTCTTGATATTTGGCTCTATTGTAGTTTGTTTTTCATTACCTATCCAGTGGCTACCTTGGAATGCCAAGGACTAGCCCAGGTCCTTCTTGTCTTGTGTTTTGCCTTCGTATCGGAGAAAGTGTAGTCAATATCACCCAAAACCTTTTTCTAGATTTGTAGGTGAAGAACTGTTTAAAAGGAGTGAGAAAGACTGAGTGTTATAATACGGGATTCGACAATCTACATATGGAGTGATGATTGGAGTATGGGATGGATAGGCCCCCATATCGGAGACTCTTATTACATACTTTCCTATGTGTGATTGGTAAATCAGAGAGATTTGAAACCTTTGTTGAGTTTTGATGTGACAAGCCTAAAACCATAGAATGGTTAGACTTATTACCTTATAGAAAGGCAACTGTGCCTATGTAGATTGAACGATGAGGAAGAAACATGAAGATCCGCGAGAAGTTCCGTTTGAAGCTATTTTTACCACCAAGGGAGTCTCGATAGTTAGTTTGAAAATTTTCGCAAAACTTGTTCTAGAGGAAAAGCTCAGTTATTACACACACGAGCTTGATGATGAACCATCACGGGATGATGAAGCAATGGAATCCCTGCAAGTATGTTTCTTTAAGGGTGGTAGCTCACGACACCCTGAAAGAATAATTGTTACAAGCACCAGCCTAGTTGAGACTCAGTGTGATGTCTAAAGCCTCAGACCTAGGATATGTGCAAGTGATAGAGGTATAAGGAATTGTACCAACGAAAGATATTTCTACAAGTCGGAGGTGAAGATGGATGATATGACCGAACCGTGGGGAAGTTACCCAAGAGACACAAACCCTAACCCATTTCTTTCTAGCCTCTGCAAATCTCGAGGACGAGATTTCTTTTAAGGCTGGTAGTTTGTAACATCCCAAAATTTTCTAAATTTTGGCATGTTAATAATAGATAATATTGAGTGAGTTGCAATGATATTAGTGGTAAAAAAATCTTGAGTCTTGTTAGAAAATTTTCAAATTAGATTTATTTACATTTCGACTCCTATGAAATATTTTGAACCATAAACGAATTATAGAGCGAGAATAAAATGACTTTCACGGATGTGGTGGATGCATATTTCAATTGAAGTTCTTTGAAATTTTTGATTTATTTAAAATTGGATTTTATTTGGAGTTTTCATGCCATTTAAATATTTCCAACTAATTGAATGAAATTTAATGAGAGGAGATAATGTGACATCTCCAAAAACACATTTGGAATTATTTAATATGGCACACCTCTCATTTTGGGCATTTGCAAAACTCTAAAATGGAATATTGAGAATTCAATTATGAACATAAAGCATAAATAGTAGTTTGTGAGTAAAAATAGTTCTATTAAAACCTGAAACTATTTTTCATGCACTACAAATAATATTTTGATTTATTTAAGCATTTTTTTAGTTTTAGTAGAACTTTTCGGACACTTGAATAAATAATTAATAAAACCTAAGGATAGTAACTCCTATTGGGCTTGACCTATTCATTCTCTCTCACACACAATAGCCCACACTAGTGAGAGAGAAAAAACAGCCCAGAATAGTCATCTTCTTCCTTTGTACGTGAACCTATAGGAATGGAGGCAACACGTCCACGGTGTCATGGGAACGATTCTGACTATCGAAGATATGGGTACGAAAAGAGAGGGTAGAGTCATAGCTACGGCGAGGGCGTGCATGCAGATGTATGAGTTCAGGCCCCTCTCGTGGAGGTAACAACACTACGTCTCAGTGCTCGCGAGCTCTTGTCGTGTGGATACTATGTGTTAAAGGAGGAGCGAACCCTTGTGCCAAAGGGGAGGGGCCGATTATATAGAGTACGCTACCCCTCATAAGTGTCAGGCATCCAAGGGTTCGGTCATGGGAATAAAGATGTGCGTTACTAGTAACGTCCACAATAAATGCTACTAATGACGACTGGCCGAACGCTTGCCTGTTGGCCTCCCTGGGGTGGCTTCTGGTCTTCTAGCGTTGACTAGTAGCAAGGCTTTCGGAGTGACAGGAGACTGTCGAGTGGAGGGAGAAGCCTCCGAGTGGATTCATTGTCAAGTGACTTGAGCGCCATGTTGAATCTAGTCGTAATCTCTCTTGTAATCTTCAAGTCCTCCAATATAGTGTCCTTATGTAGGGTATGTACGTCAGGCCTAGGACCCTACCCGAGGTACATATCCTCATCACATGGTGCCTGTACCTCTTCTTATCCCTCTAGCACTTGAACTGTTTGTCGTTTACCCTTCTCTTCAACACGAATAATCTATGGAATTCCTTGGAGAACACATTCAAAGAATTATAACGTCTCTTGATGCATTAATTGTTCAGATCGATGTCACACACCGAGCTACCATTAATGGCCAAACTAAGCTCGCTTGATCTTCTCGTGGTAACTCCCTCTGCTCATATAAATAGCATCTGGATGTTAGTCTCGTAGGCCTCCTTTCTATTTCAGAAAACCCCTCTCCCTATTCCCTTGTACACCGAGGAATCTCTTGCCGAAGTTCCTCACTGCAGCCATGATTTGACGAAGATTTCATCACCGTCAGAGCCTCCCCGGTCCTTTGGTTTCCTTGTTTGTTTGTACTTATCTCTTTCTCATCTTGTATGCACACAAATTTCCCTTGGGGACACCACATCGCGAGCACACGACAAAAATGAAGCTCCGGTGGTGCTTTTTCCTACTTCAGCCACCACCCATGGCCGCCCTTGACCCAATTTTCTTTGGCTTGTCATTGGGAATGGCGACCTGAACCGCCTCATGCACGACCAAGCCACTGGGCGCCCACCGGACCAGCTCTGGCGACCGGACCACCTCTTCTCGGTGATCATCTGTCCCTCCCTCGCTCGATCTATTAGGAAACAGATCGATCTCGGTTCTGTAAGCAAAACCCGAATAGATTTCCACGAATCACCAGTTGACACATGGCATCTCAGTGTTAAATCCCGTGACTTAGTGTCACAAAAACAAGCAAACTTTGAAAATCATATGTACTAGACCGTATGCTGGATTTCAACAAATAAGATATCTTCGGATTCGTTGAAACATGTAGTTTATTATACAAAATATAAAATTTCACTTGTGGTGATATAAATTTAATCCAAATTGAATATGTTAAATTGAGTAATTTTGCTATAACATTTAATCTATATACCTAATAAAAATGTTTCCGACACCAAAATTTATTCCTAGGGTCATAAACTTCTGTTAGAACACTTGCCACATTTTTTTTCAAACATCTTAAGATTCTACTTTGACTTCAAACCATAGTTTATTTCCATTTAGTTATATTTCTTTTCCTTATAAATTTCACTATCGAAATGATTCATTCTTCTCTAGAAGATCATGATGAATCCTATCAGATCATTTAGCCTCCAATCCAAGGTAGAATGTCTCATAAAATATTCATGTGGTCAAACCAAGTGGCATTTGACATACTTCCGATCCAATTTATTTTGTAGTCAAGCTTTCCCATAACCATTAATCTTAATTGCGTCGATTTGATCCAGCCCCAGAATATGATTTATGTCATATTTCCATTCAAGACAACTTGATCCTAACTCAACCCTACCACGCCACAGTAACTAGCTTAGTAATAGTGATAACTAAATAAATTGTATTGTTAGTTTGCATCATTTATTTGGATCTTCATTTGGATTTTTTTGTGTGTTGAAAAACTTTTATTTTATCTTTATATAAATCATAAGTGAAGGAGTGGTGATAAGAAGCCGTGAATCAACTTCCAAAGACCCAGGCAAGTTGCAACATGATCATACATTGCCCTATGATTTTCGAAATGTGCACGACCACGTTAAATTTACTAGTATGCATGTTTTACTAAAATGTTTCTAAAATATTATTGCTTGCTAAGGCCCTAGGAACTTGTAGATGTGCTTAGACATGCTCACAAAGAAAGGGGTTGGGAATCAAACAAGTTTTTAAACAAATAAAGTTGCCCTCTTTTGGGGCAACGTTTTGTGAAAACTTTTGAAAAACAAAATTATATAATATTTTACTTCTACTCTCTGGGTGGAATGGTACTGACGGGAGCGTCTACAAGTGATTGCGCCCATCGGGGTTTTGCAGTGAATGCGCCCGACTGGGGTCTTGCACAAAGGTTTTTGGTGGGGACCATCGTCCAGGGGACCGAGGTCTTCCAAGTATAGGTTGATGTAGCTTCCAGTACAGCCACGTGCTATTATTGCTTTGGTTTAGCTTTTCCGTAATGGGAAAGCCTTACTCAGGTATGACCATTTAAGAGGGGCCTTAATAGCCAAGGGAGCGGGCTGTGCTAGAACTAAGTAAAGGGGGCCATTTCGGAAAGGCTTCGTCACAATCTCCTCTAGATCGCACACCCAAGTGGTGTCACGACAAAAATGGTTGATTGTGTCATGTGGGGAACATGCACGACCTCTGCAGAGGGTTAGACCTAATCAACTAGCCGTGCTCCAAGTTACGGGTAACTTTGAGCAACTGAAGACTTGGACTCAAGAAGAATCTCCCCTTTCTTTTCTAAAAGTCTGTTTTAAGGGTTAAAGTTGAGAAATGAGAACAGCGAATGTGTTTCACTTAAACCTTATGTATCTATTATAACTAATTTGTAGAATGAGCACTGGTGCGTATATCCAAGTGTTTTCACTGCTATTTTTTATACGAAAACTATTCTTATTTCAAAAGAAATTTACAAAATCTAGTATAGGACAAAATTGGCTTTATGGAAACAAAACCCCCACCAATACTTACCCTGCTTATATATTATGTTATATTTTCCTTTGCAACTTGCGAGTACATTCCATGTACTCATCTACACCTGTCATGTGCAGATCTCAACAGATTAAGAGACGATAGGGTTATGGTCTACACTCAACGAGCCCAGTGGCATTGATGGAGCCCAAACTTAGTGACTACATATTATTTCGCTGTATTATGTGCCAGCATTGAGCTATACCAATGGTATGTATTTTCCAAACTCTGGATCTATCATTGTAGTAAAATGATGTGTGTCATGCTGATGTTCATTCTTGTTACTGTGTGTGCTAGCTTCGACCAGGGATAGCACGGTAAGCACAGACACTTGGATTTTACCAAATCAGGGTCGTTACAGACACTCAAAAAAGAGTTTGGTTTGGGTTTTTGGATGCACAAGTAGTATATCTACTTAGTGTGGAATGTTTGGCTAGCAAAGATATTGGGCAAGCACCACATGTTAAAAGATCTATGGCAATATAACTTCTAGGTGGATATGAACAAACATAAATCATTATATTGTCTTCCTCGCCCAACGTCAACACTTTTGACATATGATATTTGATGGGGTCTCACAATCATAAAATATATCCAAGATAGTGTATTTGCATGAAAATCTTCTCTTCCCTTATTAATTCTGTCATGAATTGCATCATTGACCAATGCTATGTTTGTCAATCTCCAATTAATTTTACTACTTATACTTTCCCTTATGTGATGTCATTACTCTCCATAAGATTAGCATATGATTTTTTTTCATTTGTTTCTTTTCTTTTATTTGATTGCAACAAGAAAGTAAAGAGGCAAAAACCAAAACTAACTTTATTATATAACTTTCACTCGATTACATAGATAGATAGGCCATGGAACCAACACACAAAAATAGATCATGCTAAACTTTTATTCAACTAAAGCAAATGGAAACTAAGGATTGAACTAAAATAGGTAAAGGTGAATAAAAGTGGTGGTGATACGATACCGGTGAACCTCCCCCAAGCTTGGCTTAAGCCAAGGGGAGTGCCCATACCCGTGTGCTCAAGTCTCCTTTGGTGGTGGTGAAGAAGAAGGTGGAGGAGTTGATGTATGTGGTGGTGATGATGTAGTAAGCTTATCCTCCAGCTTCCAGGGCAAGGGTTCCCCATCGAAGGTTGACGTGAGAGTCCCGTGAGTCGTACAACTGGTAGCTAAACTCATACCTTTAAATCTCGCTTCATATTCGAATACTTGGTTTTGAAGATCATAAACTTGGGTCTGCAAAATTAATTTCCTCATTGAGGATGAAGATGATGTCCTTCGTGGAACAACCATCCACTGTTTGATCAGGGTGAATTCTGTGATCATGGAGTGATTGGAACTAAGTCCAAGCTCCACCATCTTCTGGCACTTGAAGATTTCTTGTTACACCTCCTCCAGCCTAGCCTCCACGCTTCCGATCTTCTTGGGTCCTTGAACATCGCGGATGTGGAGCACCCCCTCATGCATCTCAATGGCTTGAGGGTGCTTCATCACCTCTGGCAAGTATGGTTTGATGACCTTCTCTGAGAACTTGTCCTTGGAGGAGCTTGGTGGAGCCATGGAGATCTAGATCTCGCGAGAAAACAACAAGAAACAAGAACAAAGGATTTTTCTACGATGCGGTCCTTAAAATAGTCCGTGGTATATATGGAGAATTTTTATTCTTGGGAATAAACGGAGTCAGGAAGGCATCCGAGGTGGGCACAACCCACCAGAGCGCGACTAGGGGTGCCCAGAGCGCCCTAGTGCATCATGCTCACCTTGATCACCTTCCGGTTTATTTATTTATTTCCAAAATTCTAAAATATTCCAAAACTACAAAAAATATTTTTGCAGATTTTTTGGAGTCCATTTACTTAGCGAATCACGTACCTCCTATTTTAAAGAACTCTAGAGTGTTCCGAAAGGTTTCTTTTATGTGCTCCTCCAGTGTCATGGTTTGGATAACGTTGCTTTCAACGTTAATAGGCGTACCTGAGATATAGTTCTTAATTTTTTCCATTGACCACCTTTGGGTTAGTACCTTCAGCATTATTAATCTTGATAGCTCCAGAATGATAGACCTCTTCGATAATATATGGTCCTTCCCATTTGGTGAGAAGCTTCCACGCAAAAAATCGTAAAGGAGAGTTGAACAAAAGAACATAGTCTCCTATTTTGAATTCCTGCTTTTGGATTCTTTTGTCATGCCATCTCTTTACTTTTCTTTGAATAGCTTGGCATTTTCATACGCTTGGGTTCTCCATTCATCTAGTGAGCTAATATCAAATAGCCTCTTCTCACCAGTAAGTTTGAAATCATAGATGATCTCTTTGATTGCCCAAAATGTTTTGTGTTCTAGTTATAGAGGCAAATGATAAGCTTTTCCATACACCATTTTATATGGAGACATACCCATACGATTTTTATAATTTGTTCTACAGGCCCAAAGTGCATCATCTAATTTTTTAGGCCAATTCTTACGAGACCTATTGATAGTTTTTTGTAATATTAATTTTATTTCTCTATTGTTAAGTTCTACCTAACCACTAGATTGACGATGATAGGGTGATGCAATTCTATGGTTAACATCATATTTAGCAAGCATATTACGGAAAGCGCCATGAATAAAGTGTGAACCACCATCGGTTATTAAATATCTAGGGACTCCAAACATCAGAAAGATAACCTCTTTAAGCATTTTAATGGGCGTGTGGTGATCAACTATTTGGAATAGCTTCTACCCACTTAGTGACATAATCAACCGCAACTAAAATATGAGTGTATCCGTTAGAGGAAGGAAAAGGTCCCATGTAACCAAAACCCCACAGGTCAAATAGTTCAACAACAACTGAATAATTCATAGGCATTTCTTGATGCTTACCGATATTACCAATTCTTTGACATTCATCACAAGACATGAAAAACTTATGAGCATCCTTGAAGATAGTAGGCCAAAAAAACCAGATTGCAATACCTTGCGAGTAGTTCTATCTCCCGCATGATGTCTTCCATAAGCTTTGGAATGACATTTTGGTAGGATTTGTTCCTCTTCATGCTCAGGTACACAACGTCTAATAATACCAACCAATCCATCCTTATAAAGATGTGGGCCATCCCAAAATTAATGCCTCAAGTCATAGAAGAATTTTTTGTTGATATATAAAGCTAGGTGGTATATATTTAGAGACAATGTAATTAGCATAATTAGCATACCAAGGTGTGCTGTGTGAGACACTTATCGCAACTAGCCGTTCGTCAAGGAAACTATCCTCAATAGGTAGTGGGTCATCAAGAATATTTTCTAACCTAGATAAGTTATTAGCTACGAGGTTCTCAGCTCCTTTCCTACCAACGATATGTAAGTGAAATTCTTGAAGCAAAAGAACCCACCTAATAAGTCTAGGTTTAGCATCTTTCTTTTCCATAAGATATTTTATAGCAGCATGATAGGTGTGAACAAAAACTTTGGAGTTAACAATATAGGATCTAAATTTATCACAAGCAAACACAACTCCTAAAAATTATTTTACAGTAGTAGCATAATTTCGTTAGGCACTTCCTAGAATTTTACTAGCATAATGGATAACATTCTATTTCTTATCAACTCTTTGTCCTAGGACAGCACCAAAAGCATAATCACTAGCATCAGGCATAATTTCAAAAGGCAAGTTCCAGTCAGGTGGTTGAATGATAGGTGCAAAGGTTAAGGGATATCCTTTTGCAAAAGATTAGTAAGAGGCGCAGAAATTTTAGAGAAGTCTTTAATGAACCTCCTATAAAAACCAGCATGACCATGGAAACGTCGAATAACTTTAATATCTTTATCTACCTCAATACCTCATTTAGATAGTTTATGCCCCAAGAGAGTACCTTGATTAACCATAAAGTGAGACTTCTCCCAATTCAAGACGAAATTAGTTTTTTCACATCTATGCAAAACTCGATCAAGATTGCTTAAGAAATTATCAAAAGAAGTTCCATAAACGGAAAAATGGTCCATGAAAACCTCCACAATCTTTTCACAAAAATCATAGAAAATAACAGTCATACATCTTTGAAAGGTAGCAGATGCATTGCATAAACCAAAAGGAATACGTCTATAAGCATTGGTTCCAAAAGGGCAAGTAAAGGTGGTTTACTCTTGATTGGATTGTGACATTAGTATTTGAGAGAAACCAGAATATCCATCTAGGAAACAAACGTGTGTGTTCTTAGATAATCTCTCTAGCATTTGATCAATGAAAGGCAAAGGGTAATGATCTTTCCTTGTAGCTTTATTTAATTTTCCAAAATCTATTACCATTCTATAGCCAGTGACAGTTCTTTGTGGAATGAGTTCATTCTTATCATTAGGATCAACGATAATACCTCCTTTCTTAGGGACACAATGAACAGGACTTGCCCAGCTACTATCAGCTATGGTATATATTATACCTGCTTTCAGATGCTTTAATATTTCAGTTCTTAGCACTTCCTTCATCTTAGGATTCAATTGTCGTTGATGATCAACAACGGGTTTAGCATCAGGTTCCATATTGATCTTGTGCTGACATAGAGTGGGGCTAATGCCCTTAAGATCATCAAGAGTACATACAATAGAAGCCCGGTGCTTCCTTAGAACTTTCAATAATCTCTCTTCTTCATGTTCTGAAAGGTTAGCACTAATAATTACAGGATATATCTTTTTCTCATCAAGATAAGCATACTTCAAAGTATCAGGAAATTGTTTCAACTCAAACACAGGATCACCTTCAGGTGGAGGAGGACCTCCAAGTGTTTCAATAGGCAAATTGTGTTTCAAGAGAGGTTGTTGTTCGAAGAAAATTTGATCTATTTCGTTTCTTTCACGCAAGTGCATATCATTTTCATTGTCAAGGAACTATTGTTCTAATGGATCAGTAGGTGGCACAACAATAGAAGCAAGACTAATTGTCCCATCCTTATTAGATAATTCTTTATCACGGGGTTGTATTCTAAACTTGGAAAAATTAAAATCATGAGACACATTACCAAAACTGACACCGACGGTTTGTTTTTCACAATCGATCTTAGCATTGACGATGCTAAAGAAAGGTCTACCAAAGATAATGGGACAAAAGTCATCTGTTGGGGAACCAAGGACTAGAAAATCAGTAGGGTATTTTACTTTCCCACACAAGACTTCAACATCTCTAACAATCCCAAGTGGTGTGATAGTGTATCTATTAGGAAGTTTAATAGTAACATCAATATATTCCATTTCAGCAGGTGCTATTTCATCCATAATTTCTTGGTATAAGGTAAAAAGGGATAACACTCACACTAACACCTAAATCAGATAAACCATGGTAGCAACAATCTCCTATTTTAACTGAGATAATGGGCAAGCCTTCTATAGGTCTATGTTTATCTTTCTTATCAGGTTTAGCAATTCTAGCAGCTTCATCACAAAGGTAGATGACATGCCCATCAACATTTTCTATCAAGAGATATTTAACCATAGGAACTCTATATTCTAATTTAATTTTCTTAGGGGGATTAGGTGCTCTTATATTACTCTTACGAACGACAGTTGATACCTTAGCATGTTCCTTTATCCTAACATGGAAAGGTGGTTTTTAAATATAAGCAGTAGGCACAACTGGATCAACATTGTAAAATATGGTTTCTTGTTTAGCTATGACCAGTTCTTTAATTTCTTCCTTCATAGGCGGATGCTATTTAAACCACTTCTCCTTAGGGAGGTCAACATGAGTAGGAAATGCTTCACATAGAGAGGCTACTATCTCAAAGTCAAGTCCATTTAGTGCTAAACTTATGAAAAGTATCGGTATTCATAAAAGATTTTACACAATCTAATTCAAGCTTTATACCTGACTCATTACCTTCGTCGAATTCCCAATATTCAGAGTTGCGTTTAATTCTTTCTAAGAGACCCCACTTGAAATTAATAGTCTTCTTCATATAAGAACCAACACAAGAAGTATCGAGCATGGATTGATCATTATGAGAAAGCTGAGCATAAAAATTCCTAATGATAACTTCCCTCAGAATGTCATGATTGGGGCATGAATATAACATTCACTTAATCCTCCCCCCACACTAGAGCGATACTTTCTCCTTCACGAGGCCAACAATTATATATATAGTTCCGATCACAATGATCTAGATGCATAGATAAAACTTTTGATAGAATTTCAATTGCAAACGATTCCAGTTCCATGATCCAATATCATCACATAGCCTATACCATGCCAATGCTTTTCCCTCCAAAGATAAAGGGAAAACCTTCTTCTTAACTTCATCTCCAGATAAACCTGCAAGCTTACATAATCCACATATTTTGTTCACATATGAAATATGCATATCAGAATGTTCAGTTCCATCTCCTGCATAAGGTTTGGCAAGCAGTTTTTCTAGCATACCCAAAGGAATTTCATAAGTAACATTTTCAGTAGGTGGAGGGGTAACTAATTGTGGTTCCGGTCGAGGTGAAGATACCCCAAACAAACCCCTCAAAGTATTGTTCTCCATAGTAGCAAGTAGCAATAGATTTCAGCATGTAGTATAAGTTTTTCCTTACCGATTTCCACTTAGCAAGAGCGCTTCACTCCATGGCAACGGCGCCAGAAAAGAGTCTTGATGACTCACAAGTATATGGGATCAATTGTAGTCCTTTTGTAAGCAAGAGTGTCCAACCCAACGAGGATCAAAAGGAAATGACAAGCGGTTTTTAGAAGGGTAATCTCTACAAGCACTGAAATTGTAGGTAACAGATAGTTTGATAGCAAGGTAATTTGTAATGAGCAAGTAACGGTAACGGTAAACAAGGTGCAGCAAGGTTGCCCAATCCTTTTGAGGCAAAGGTGTAACACCAAGTTACGCCTGACGGGATCTAGACTAGCCCCACAGACCAACACTAGTATTTGCAACGCACTTTGTCCTCACTCTTTGGCTCCCAAGACCAACTTCCCGGTCGGTCACCCATCCTAGAATTTCTCCAAGCCAAGCATGCTTAACTTTGGTGTTCTTTTCAAATGGGCTCCCAAAAAAGAATGAATTCCTTGTTGATATGGGGTAACAGATAGTTTGATAGCAAGGTAATTTGTAATGAGCAAGTAACGGTAACGGTAAACAAGGTGCAACAAGGTTGACCAATCCTTTTGAGTCAAAGTTTTAGCACCAAGTTATGCCTGGCCCCACAGACCAAGACTAATATTTCCCATGCACTTTGTCCTCACCCGTGCGCACCCGGGACCAACTTCCCGGTTGGTCACCCATCCTAGAATTGCATCGAATGGGCTCCTAGAAAAGAATGAATTCCTTGTTGATATGAGTAGTCTATCATTCCTATTAAGCCAGGCTCTCACATACACCCCCACTCAAAGGAACCGACGTCCTCGTCGGCCCATCAAGAACGTTCCCTTTTGGCACACGTATGCGCGTCCTGTCCGGCACATGTGCCATGTTGTGTGCCACGACGGGCCACACACACCATGCGCGACATGCCAGTGCAGCTGACCCCTGCATGCCCGTGTAACCGCAAGGGTCAGCTCTGATACCAATTGTAACACCCCGTTATGCCTGGCAGGATCTAGACTGGCCCCATAGACCAACACTAGTCTTTCCTACGCACTTTGTCCTCACTCGTACGCACCCGGGACCAACTTACCGGTCGGTCACCCATCCTATAATTCCTCCAAGCAAAGCACGCTTAACTTTGGAGTTCTTTTCAAATGGGCTCCTAGAAAAGAAGGAATTCCTTATTGATATGTGTAGTCTATCATTCCTATTAATTCAGGCTCTCACAAAAGGGCAAGCGAGAACAATCACTAGTAATAGGCAAAGTATTCTTGAGGGTACACGGCAATTTCGTCTAGTCACTTTTATCATGTTGGTTTGATTCTTGTTTGCTACTTTGATAATTTGATATGTGGGTGTAACGGTGCTAATGTGCTGTTCTTACTTGAACTAACAACCTACTTATGATTAACCCCCTCGCAAGCATCCACAACTATGAGAAAAGTATTAAGACAAAGTCTAACCATAGCATTAAACATGTGGATCCACATCAGCCCCTTACGAAGTAGCGCATAAACTAGGGTTTAAGCTTCTCTCACTCTAGCGGCCCATCATCTAATAACTACTCCAAAATGCATTCCCTTAATCCCATGAATGGTGAATTTTCATGTAGTCGACGTTCACATGACACCACTAAGGGAATCACAACATACATATCATCAAAATATCGAACACATATCTAATTCACATGATTACTTGCAACATGACTTCTCCCCTGATCTCAAGAACAAAGGTAACTACTCACAAATAATATTCATGCTCAAGATCAGAAGAGTATTGAATAACATAATGGATCTGAACATATAATCTCCCACCAAATAAACCATATAGTAATCAACTACGCAAGCTAATCAACACTACTAGTCACCCACAGTTACCAATCTGAGGTCCCGGTACAAAGATTGAACACAAGAGATGAACTAGGGTTTTAGAGGAAATGGTTTTGTTTAATATGTTGATGAAGATTGGCCTCCTAAAGATGAGAGGGGTGTTGGTGACGACAATAGCTTCGATTTCCCCCTTTGGGAGAGAATTTCCCCCGGCGGAATAGCTCCGTATGAGGGCAAAAGTGCTCATGCCCAAGTTCCGCCTCGAGGCGGTGGTGCTTCATCCCAAAAGTCCTCCTCTTATTTTTTAGGTTTTTGGGGAATTTATACTAGAAGATGGGCACAGGAAGCGGGCGAGGCTGCGCACAACCCATTAGGGCGCGATTAAGGGGGCCTAGCGCGCCCTGGTGGGTTGTTCACACCCAGGGGCCCTACTACGGTAGTTTTCAGCTCCTATAATTTTTATTAAATACAAAACTAATCTTCGTAAATTTTTAGCTTCATTGGAGTTGTGCAGAATAGGTATCTGAGACGTGCTTTTCTTGGGTCCAGAATTCCAGCTGCGTGTATTCTCCCTCTTTGCGTATACCTTGCATATTATGAGAGAAAAGTCATTAGAATCACTCCCCAAATCATCATTATTCAACAAAACAAAGTAAATAATAGTAGGAAATCATGATGGAAAATGGACGATGAGTGCCAAGTAAAGCCTTTGGGATAACTCACAAGATGAGTAGAATCGATGCAGAAATAAAACAAAAACTTTTGACTCCGGCACAGAAATTTATTTTTTTGACTAGAGTATGGTAATAATATGAAATTTCTACATATTATTTCTATACAAATTCTACACATTTTCATGTTTTTCTCGAATTTGTAGAGTTACAGAAGTATGGTCTCTTTACAGATTGCTATAGACTGTTCTGTTTCACACTAATTCTGTTTTGCTTGCATAGTTTGCTTGTTTTGATTATGCTATGGATTGTATTTGGGGGTATAAGACTTGCAGAAGTTAGAATATAGTTCCTATTTTTCCAAAATGAAATTAGAATAAATTTATAACAGTACCTAAAGTATTCAATATGTTGCTTATACTAATGGATATCACGAAGTGTTGTTGAGTTTTGTGTGATTGAAGTTTTCATGTTTTGGGGGTGGTCATGATGGAACACGGAACAAGGAGTATCGAGAGCCTAGGCTTGGGGATGCCCAAGGCAGCCCAAGGTAATATTCTAAGTAAGACTCAAGGCATCCCTCTTTCGTCTCAATCCATCGGTATGTCATTTGGAGCTACATTTTTATTCATCACATGATATGTGTTTTGCTTGGAGCGTCGTTTGCTTCTTTCGATTTTACTTTCATTTGTCACAATCATCATTTGCTGGGCACACATATTTGAGAGAGAAACACCTTCATCCTAATTTGGTAGGATACTCTATGTGCTTCACTTATATCTTTTGAGCTTTGCAGTTGCCCTAGTACTTCACTTATATCTTTTTGAGCACAGTGGCGTGTAGATTTTATAGAAATATTATGCTCTCATGCTTCACTTATATTTGTTTGATAGAAATAGTGATAGTAATTTTGCATGGGTCATAAGACTAGTCAAACATTATAGCTATTCAATGAGTAATAATCAAAACCATCATGTAGCACATATAGAGAACTTTCATGTTAATGCCATTAATGTGGTAATATGAAAAATGTGTGAGTCCACAGTTATTAATATTAAGAGGCGTTAACTTGTTATTCATCTAAAAATTAAAGAGGCATGGTGATGATCCGTGAGCATTTCTATTCCTCCTTGAAATCCTAGTGTTGTTTCAAGTCGGGGGCGCACGATGGTTAACTCCTTCCAACCTCCTCCCTCGGGGTATGCGAGGAGTACTTTGATTTATGATAAACTAATAAAACTTTGCAATAAGTATATGGGTTATTTATGAATAATGTGCCACCATGGACATACGCATCTCAATCTTCTCATATTTGCTAGCCTCTTCGGTACCGTGCATATTGCTTTGCATGATCATATAAAGCTGACATAGTATTTGTGGCAAAGCCACGTTCATCATATTTTTGATACATGCCATGCTAGATCTTGCACATCTTGGTACACTGCCAGAGGCATTCATATAGAGTCATACCATCCTATAATTTTTTCATATTGAGTTGTAAGTAAATAAAAGTGAGATCATCATCCTTATTAGAGCATTGTCCTAGTGAGGAAAGGATGATGGAGACTATGATTCCCCCACAAGTCGGGATGAGACTCCGGACAAAAAATAAACAAATAATGGGGGAAAGGCAAATGAGACCACAATATATATATGGGGAGGCAAAAGAAAAACCCCAGAGAAAAGCCCACCATGAAAAAATTAGAGAAAAAGAGAGAAGGGACTTTTCTACTATCCTTTACCACACGTGTGCCTCAAAGTGGCACCATGTTCTTCACATAGAAAGTCTCCTGTTTTGTCACTTACATATGCTAGTGGGAATTACCTTTTCATTATAAACTTGGCATGTATATTCCGATGAGGGGCTTCCACAAATTCCCGATGTTTTCATGAGCAAGCAAGTTGGACGCACACCCACTTAGCTTCAGTTGAGCTTTCATACACTTATAGCTCTAGTGTGTCATTTGCATGGCAATTCCTAACTCCTTGCATTGACATCTATCAATGAGCACATCCATAGCTCATTGGTATGCCTAGTTGATGCGAGACTATCTTCTCCATGTTTTACCCCTTTGATATCTACCATCATACTCTATTCCACCTGCATGCTATGTCCAATGGTTCATGCTCATTTATTTTGTGAAGAATAAAAGTTGATGGATATTGAAAAAGGATGATCCAATTGATTGACTTGGACACCGTGGTGCTTAACATTTTTATTAGTGTGGTGAAGACGGAGTCATGCCTTTCTAATATAACAATATGAATAGGGGTAAACATTCTTTTAGGTTCGTATACCTTGAAAAATCAATGATTTTGTTTCTTCTACTTATAAATATTACTTAGTTTATGTTTGTTAATTGATCATTTGTCAATGACTATACATACAAAAGATTACATAATGGGTAGCGTGTCTAATACAAAATTCCGTTTTTATCATTTACCTACTCGAGGACGAGCACGAATTAAGCTTGGGGATGCTCATACGTCTCGAACGTATCTATAATTTTTGATTGTTACATGCTAATATATTATCATTCTAGGATACCTTTTGGGCATTTGTTTACCAATTTATAATATTTTCAGCACTAACTTATTGACCTAGTGCCCAGTGCTAGTTGCTCTTTTATGCATGTTTTTCACTTTTCAGGTTTATAGTACCAAACGAAGTCCAATTGCCACGAAACTTTTTGATGATTTTTTCTGGACCAAAAGAAGACCTGAAGTTTCATGAGGAGGCCAGAAGGCACACGAGGGCCCCACCACACATCAAAGCACACCCCAGGGGGGCGCCATGATATAAGGTGGCCCTCTCGTGTGTCTCCTGACATCCCTCTCTGGCCTATAAATTCTTTAATATCCCAATAACCCTAGAGGAGGTCCCGAAACACTTTTTACGCCACCGCAAATCTTTGTTCTGACAGGAGCCCATATAGAGCTCCGTTCAAGCACCCTACCAGAGGGAGGATCGATCACGGAGGGCTTATTCATCAACCTTGCTGCCCTCATGATGATGTGTGAGTAATTTACCACAGACCTACGGGTCTGTAGGTAGTACCTAGATGGCAATCTCTCTTCCCCTCTCTCTCTCTCTCTCTGTCGATCTTGATCTTCAATACAATGTTCATTGCATCTTTGCCTAATCCCTTTGTATGGTGCGTTTGTTGGGATCCGATGAATTGTGAGCTGATGTTCAGATTAGTTATGAAAAGTATTTGAGTCAAACCTGAATACTAAGATTCTTATTTGCATGGTCATTATAGCTTCATAGTGCTTTCTGATCTATTGAGATAGTTTGGCCAACTAGATTGATATTTCTTAAGTGGGTGTGGTGCATTGTGGTAGGTTCAACCTGACGAGTTTCTATATCCCAATGAGAAAGCAGGGGACAAGATACGTCTTTGTGTTGCTGCTACTAAGGATAAAACAATGGGATTAATTCATATTGATTGAGTTTACTTTGTCTACATCATGTCATTGTACTCCAAGCATTACTTTGGTTTAATTAATACTCTAGATGCATGCTGGATAGTGGTCGATGAGTGGAGTAATAGTAATAGGTGCAGGCAGCAGTCGACCTATATGCTTACGGACATCATGCCTATATACACATGATCATTGTCGTGAAAATCGCATAACTATTCACTTTTCTATCAATTGGGCATGGGTAATTTGTTTACCCACCATATTCTATTTCTATGAGAGATGCCACTAGAGAACACTACGCCCCCGGGTCTATTCACCTATATATTCAAAAATGCTACTATTACCTTGCTGTAATTTATATTATTTTATTTTGCAATTTGCAATTATCTACACAACCCACTTGATTGCAAATAACGGAATCAAGGGGATTGACAACCCTCTTGCCGGCGTTGGGTGCAAGTTTTTTGTTCTTGTGTGTGCAGCCGCTGAAGATGGATGAGGATTGGTATTCCTATTTGTTCGATAAACCTTGGTTTCATAACTGAGGGAAATACTTACCCACATTGTGCTGCGATAACCTATTCCTCTTCATGAAAAACCCAACGCAGATCACAAGTATCAGCCGCATCTAGACGTCTTGTAAACTTTAGTGGAGTAGATGAAATTGTATAGATTTTGTGTCCTAGCCGCATGAACTTGTAACACTTCACAATATATATCATAAATCCATTGAAATTAAAGATGCATAACATAACCGTCATACATATAGTGTCATCATTGCGATTTTCAAATAAAAACCTGTATAGTTCACCAAAAAGGTATCACTTCAAACTTAATGTTTGATTCAAAATCACCAAAAAATAGCATGTATAGTTTGATGACCGAGCGAACCAATGGTATGCACAAACTCCAACGAGGTTGTCAGTGAAGGAAACATCATCACCACCACCACCAACATCCTCTCGGCCACCACCATCCTCTCGATCGCCGCCACCACCACTAGCACCATCCTGTTGGCCACCATCATTAAGATCATCCTCTTGGCTGATACCATCCCCACCACCACCCCTCGGCCACCACCACCATTTCAAAGGAGAGGCTTCCATTTGGGTCAAGATGTCCCCACAAGTGAGGTCCCAAAACTTGCTTGTGCTTTTATCCATTGTAGTTGGATTCATGAACATGATAACACACTTTTTGGCCTTCTTGGCATCACGGATCCTCTCATCCTCAAATGCAAGCCTGTGCTCCTTTGCCTTCAACTTTCTCTCTCTTCGGTCGCTAACTTAGCCTTTCATTTCTCATATTCCAACACCTTGAGCTCATTCCACCTCACCATTTTATTTTCCTTGTGTTTGGATGCCAACACCTCCTTGGACTTAATCAAGGCCACGAGTTCTTGTTTTTATGTGCCACTAAATGAATTTATCTTATTTCTTTCTTTTGTAATTTTCCCATACGATCTATTATTGGCCTCTTCATCAATCCTGTCCTCCTCCTCAAAGGATATGGTCAACCTCGATCTCTTTGGACTGCTCTTTGAAACTCTTTGGATCCACTTCTCGTTCTTGCATAACACTTTGTAGAAATGATACAATGTGAATGACTCATGGTTGAACCTGGTGCTCCTATGATTGAATAGTTCTTGGATGTAGGCGCCATACTCAGACACTTGCACACCGCTCGGTAGTGCATGATTCACTTGGTTGATGCACCCGAGCCATCAATTGCATTGTGATATGTTTCCAACATATTTACTTTTGCAAACACTTTCGTTGTTGTTTTGGACTCTAATTTGCATGATTTGAATCGAACTAACCCAGACTGACACTCATTTTAGAAGAACTACCTTGGTGTTATTTTTGTGCAGAAATAAAAGTTCTCAGAATTTGACGAAACTTTTTGTGAATTATTTTTGGAATATATAATGAATTATGGAGAGAAGAACCACCATAGGAGGGATGCCTATGGGCCACAAGCCAACAGGGTGCGACTAGGACACATGGCTCCCCCGACCATACTTCTGCTCCTATAAATTCACATCTTTGGAGAAAAAATCAAAGAGAAGATTTCATTGTGTTTCAGTAGACAGAGCCCTCGCCTCTTCCTGTTCTTCCTTGGGAGGGCTGATCTGGAGTCCGTTTGGTGCCCCGAAGAAGGGAAATCGTCGCTGTCGTCATCACCAACCCTTCTCCATCAACACCGCCATGATGTTTACCATTGGGAGGGAGTCATTCCTTTGTAGGCTTGATGGACAGTGGTGGGATTGGATTAGATTGATCATGTAATATGGTTAAGTTTTATAGGGCTTGATCCCTAGTGCCCACTATATTTTGAGATTGATGTTGCTATGACTTTGCTATGCTTAATGCTTGTCTCCAGGGCCCAAATGTCATGATTTCAGATCTGAACATATTATGTTTTGACGAATTGTGATAGCCTGGTTTATTAGGGATGATAGACTACTCACATCAATAAGGAATTCCTTCTTTTCGGGAGCCCATTCAAGTAGAACTCTCAGGTTAAGCGTACTTGGCTTGGAGTAGTTCTAGGATGGGTGACCAACCGGGAAGTTGGTCCCGGGTGCGCATGAGTGAGGACAAAGTGCGCAGAAAAGACTAGTATTGATCTGTGAGGCCAATCTAGATCCTGCCAGGTGTAACGACTACCGGCGGGTGTGTCCGGGGCGTTACAAGTTGGTATCAGAGCCATACGACCATAGGTGCCTTTGCTTGTTCGAACTTGGCCGAGTCGAGTCTAGTAAAACTATTTTGAGTCTAGTTATATCGGAGAGTAGGATTCTTTTACTCCTCTTCTATGCTCTGGTGAGGTTTTCGACTTAGGAATTTTAATTCTACTCCTCTCCTCGCTCAAAATTTTTTTAGGATCACGTAGGTATTTTGGAATCTATATGATGCCGATGTGACAGGGTTCTGTCTTGGTGCTTCCTGTCTGACTTGATTTCTTCCGGGGAGTTGAGATCCGAGGAATGTTGGCACATCGTTATCATTCAGCTTCCTTGATATCTCAGGACGGAGAATGTTCGAAACTGCTTCAATACTATCGTGGTGAGATAAGGTCGGAGTCACCCAGTACTGGGGAGGTGTCCGGGGTACCACCATGGTTTAGTATCGTTGTGAGTTCAAGGAATTGAGATTAGATGAGTTTGCGAAATGTCTTGAATTATGATGTGGAAGGTTGCGGATGCAGTCGCAGCTGATTGCCTAGGGCAGGTTCCTGATTCCGCAACCCGAATCGCATAAACAAGAAAGTTTTTGGAAGTTCATAGGTGGGAAATCTTGTAGTCATCTAGGATCATCTTCTCCAGATGTATTGGGCATGTACATTTGTTCCGAGCACTTAGCTCAATACTTGTTGTGTTATTGTAAGTAGCTTATTGTGTCTAATGATGTTATGATGATCCGAAGAAGCATTCTTACTAATTTTTCAGTAGGAAGGCTATGTGTGTTGTTCAATTCTTTCAAGAATTTGATTCAGCTTATGTTGCATCTTATCAATGAGGCTAATGCGTTTTGTCCATCTTCAGGATGGCTCCACCAACTCGCAGCAATCCCGGTCGTGGTGAGGAGCAGACTGATGTTCCACCACCACCCCCGCCACCACCTCCTCCGCCTCCTCCTCTAGAAGCTTGGCAAGCTGTGATGGCCGCAACCAATGCGAACACTCAGATGTTGCTCAGGCTGTTGCAAGAAAGGGAGCAGGGCCAACAAGGTTTTCAAGGCAATTTTCAGAATCAATTGCAGTTTGCGACTCTCAGTCCGTTCCTTGCCAACCAGCTAAAGACTTTCACCTGTTGTGAGCAGCCTCTAGATGCTGATGATTGGCTTCATGATATGAGCAAGCATTTTGAGTGCAGCAATGTCAGGCCAGAGGACTTTGTCAGATTTGCTTTGTTCTAGCTAAAGGGTCAAGTAGCTGATTGGTGGCAACAATACAAGGATTCCAGGGGCGATCGTGTTGTTACTTGGGACGATTTCCGTCGTGACTTCAGGGCTCATTACATTCCGACAAGCTTTGTCGAGGAGATGCGTGAGAAGTTGAGGCACCTGAAGCAGGGAACCAAGTCAGTCTACCAGTACAACAGTGAGTTCCAGAATCTAGCTCGTTATGCCAAGCAAGATGTTCCAGATGATAAGGCTATGATCTATCAGTTCAAAGGTGGTCTCAAGGATGAGCTTCTGCTAGGCCTTGTTCTTCAAGAGCCTCGTGAGTTTGATTAGTTCTACAACATGGCTTTGAAGATTGAAGCAGCTCAACTCAAGTTGGAGAACTCCAAGAAGCGTTCAAGGGATCCATATTCTTCTTCTTCCAGCTCCCAGATGGTTCCTAAGCAGCAGGAGTATTGGGCGCCAAATCCTCTTCCGTTTCGTCCTCCGAAGCAGCAGAAGCAGTTTGGTGGTCGTGGTTCTTCCCACCCACCCAACCCAGGTTTCCAGCAGAAGAATCAGGCGTCCAAGGCTGTTCTTGTTCCTCCTCCAGGCAATGTTCGTCTGCTCTCTGAGGTGACTTGTCACAACTGTGGCCAGAAGGGTCACTATGCTAACAAGTGCAACCAGCGGTGTCTTTCGCCTCCTCCTCCTGTCAAGCCTCTAGGCAATGCTATGGTGAAGCATCATCCCAAGTCAGTCAGAGTGAATATGGTGAATGCAGCAGAAGCAGAGTAGTCCAATGATGTGATTATGGGTAATCTTTCAGTTAATGATTTTCCTGCAGAAGTCTTATTTGATTCTGGTGCATCGCATTCATTCATATCCAAGCGTTTTGTTGCTATGCATGAGTTTTCTGTGGAGCATTTAGCTAGTCCATTTCGTGTGGTTTCTCCGGGGATGCGCATGAGTTCGCATATGATTGTTTCAGATGCTTCTATCAAGATGGGGAATTATTCTTTTCTGGCTTCTCCAATTGTTCTTGGGAATTCTGATATTGATCTCATTTTGGGCATGGACTTCCTGGCTATGAATAAGGCTCACATTGATTGCAAAGCAAAAGAAGTCAAGCTGACTCATCCTTCAGAAGACGTGATTATTTTTGCACCTCGCGATGACACAATCCGTCTCTTTGCTCTTAATGAGAAGGGTGAAATCTCGGCGATTTCTCAAATTCCGGTGGTTTGTGAGTATGAAGATGTCTTTCCAGAGGAATTGCCAGGAATGCCTCCGCACCGGCCAGTTGAGTTCGTGATTGATCTCGAGCCCAGAACGGAACCGGTCTGCAAGCGCCCGTATAAACTTGGCCCCGAAGAGCTGAAAGAGTTGAAGAAGCAGCTAGGTGAGCAAGAATGTCTGGGTCTGATCAGACCAAGTTCTTCTCCGTGGGGTTGTGGTGTTTTGTTTGTCAAGAAGAAAGATGGCACGGATCGTCTTTGTGTTGATTACCGGCCATTGAACAAGAAGACAATCAGAAACAAGTACCCACTCCCTAACATCAATGAGTTGTTTGAGCAACTGAGAGGTGCCAAGGTTTTCTCCAAGTTGGATCTTCGAATGGGTTATCATCCAATCCGCATTTGTGAAGAAGACATTCCCAAGACCGCGTTCAGGATGAGTTTTGGCTCATATGAGTACACCATGATGTCGTTTGGTCTTGCGAATGCTCCTCCAACCTTCTCAAGGATGATGAATTTTATCTTCTCTCATTTCAAGAATGAGTTTGTCTTGGTTTATCTTGATGATATTCTGGTGTTCTCGGAGACAGAAGAAGATCATGCAGAGCATCTCCACCTCGTGCTTGACAAGTTAAGGGAACATCGGTTCTATGCCAAGTTTTCCAAGTGTGAGTTCTGGCTCAACGAAGTGGTGTACCTCAGTCATGTCATCTCTGCCGAGGGAATTAAAGTGCACCCTGAGAAAGTCGAGGCAATCTTGAAGTGGGAACCTCCTCAGAATGTGAAGCAGCTTCAGAGTTTCCTCGGGCTTGCTAGTTATTGCAGAAGATTCGTGGAGAACTTCTCTCAAATTGCTAAGCCTCTGTCAAATCTCCTCTAGAAGAGTGTCAAGTATGTTTGGTCTCCTCAGTGTGATGCAGCTTTCAATACGCTCAAGCAGAGACTGACTTCAGCTCCAGTTCTTGTTCCTCCGGAGCAGTCCAAGCCTTTCCAAGTTTCTGTGATGCTTCTCTCCAAGGCCTTGGTGGTGTTCTTATGCAAGACAAGAAGATTGTTGCCTATACCTCGCGTCAGTTGAAGCCTGCTGAGAAGAACTACCCCACTCATGATCTTGAGTTGGCGGCAGTTGTGCATGCTCTTATGACTTGGAGGCATTTGTTGTTGGGTAGACCAGTTGAGGTGTACACCGATCACAAGAGCCTGAAGTACATTTTCACTCAACGCAATCTCAATCTTCGGCAATCTAGTTGGGTGGAAATGCTTGAAGACTTCAACCCAAGCATTGAGTATACTCCTGGGAAAGCAAATGTCATTGCAGATGCGCTCAGCCGTAAGGCGTACTGCAATAGTCTTACCATGAAGCCTCTTCAACCCGAGCTTTGTGAAGCCTTCCGCAAGCTCAACCTTCAAATGATTCCGCAAGGATTTCTTGCCAATCTTCAAGTCTCTCCGACTCTGGAAGATCAGGTTCGCCAAGTGCAGCTGCTAGACGCTATCGTGAAGAAAGTGAAGAAAGGTGTGGCCAAGAGCATTCCGAAGTATAAGTGCTTTCGTGTTGATGACAAAGATACCTTGTTCTTTGAGGACTGTCTTGTTGTTCCAAGAGGCGATCTCAGAAATGTTATTTTAGATGAAGCACACAATTCTCTTCTATCCATTCATCCAGGCAGTTCCAAGATGTTTCTAGACCTCAAGCAGACCTTCTGGGGGACTCGCATGAAACGTGAAATTGCTCAGTTCGTGAACGAGTGTGATGTTTGTCGCAGAGTGAAGGCGGAGCATTAGCGTCCAGCAGGACTTCTTCAGCCTTTGCCTATCCCAGAGTGGAAATTCGATCATGTGGAGATGGATTTCATAACTGGGTTTCCTAAGTCCAAGAGAGGCAACGATGCCATCTTTGTGGTTATCGACAAGTTGTCAAAAGTTGCTCATTTCCTGCCAGTCAAAGAATCTATCTCGGCAGCTCAGCTTGCAGAGTTGTATACGTCAAGGATAGTCTCCTTGCATGGTATTCCTCAGCTCATCTCTTCTGACCGTGGAAGCCTCTTCACTTCCAAGTTTTGGGAGTCCTTCCAGACTGCTATGGGTACTAAGATCCGTTTCAGCACGGCGTTCCATCCGCAAACAAGTGGTCAAGTTGAGAGAGTCAATCAGATTCTTGAAGATATGCTCAGAGTATGTGTGATTTCATTCGGCATGAAGTGGGAAGACTGTCTTCCTTATGCTGAATTCTCATACAATAATAGCTTCCAAGCTAGTTCAGGCAAGGCCCCGTTCATGATTCTCTACGGCAGAAAGTGTCGTACCCTGCTTAACTGGTCCGAAACCAGTGAGCGTCAGATATTGGGACATGACATGATCACTGAAGTAGAGGAAATGTGCCATGTCATTCGTGAGAACCTCAAAGCAGCTCAGTCCCGTCAGAAGAGCTATTATGATAGCAAACATCGGGATGTTTCTTTCCAAGTGGATGATCTTGTTTATCTAAAAGTTTCTCCCATGAGAGGCACGCAGCGATTTGGAATCAAAGGGAAGTTGGCTCCTCGTTTTGTTGGTCCTTTCAAAGTTGTGGACAAGAGAGGTGGTCTTGCATACCAACTTGAGCTTCCTTCAAATTTCGCGAACGTGCACGATGTCTTCCATGTTTCTCAGCTCCGGAAATGCTTCAAGACTCCAGAGTGAACCATTGACCTCCAAGACATCGATCTTCAAGCTGATCTTTCTTATCGTGAGACCCAGTAGCAATCCTTGAACAAACTGAGTGTAAGACTCGCAACAAGTCTATCAAGTTCCTCAAGGTGAAGTGATCTCATCATTCCGACAAAGAAGCTACTTGGGAATGTGAGGACCTGCTCCGTTCCGAATTTCCAGACTTCTTCCGTTCCTAGATCTCGGGTCGAGATCCTCTTGTAGTGTGGGAGAGTTGTGACAGCCCAAGTGTTGTCCCTACCTTAGTTGGCATGTAACCCTATGTATGATCTTTGTGTCATGAGCTATGTTTGGAGTTGAAACTTTTCATTCATGTGTTGGTGGCATTCATGCATCATGTCATCCATCATTTCATCATGCATCTTCTCATTCATCTTGCCATGTTGTTTTCACGTGATGTGTGGTGTCATGATGTGAGTGAATTGGTGGTGTTGAGTGTGAGTGTGGGAGTAGAAGATGTGGGTTTCTTCTCCTCTCTTTCTCTCTTTTCTTCTCCTACAAAAACCACTTCTTAATGCTTTTATTCCCATTATTTTACTTGGCAGATTTTAATTGCCTTTAAATTCTTTTAAAAATGTTCAAGTGGTGGCCCCAATATTGCTATGAATTATGAGCATGGAGTTTTTGGTGATTGAGTGTTTTGGTTTTTGAATTCCATTCAAAAAAGGAACTGTTTTTATTTTTTTATATAAAAAATATATAATAACTTGCTCTATAAATCAACTTCATATTTTATTTAAAATGGGCATTTCATTTCCTTCTCAAAACTATCTTTATTTTCTCCAAAACCTTTTTCTTCTCTCTGGCTTTTAGTTCTTTCTCTGGTTTATTTTAAAAAGGCTAAAACATTTTTCTTTTCTGTGAGAGGGAGAGAACAGGGCGAGTGGGCTCCCGGCCCACTAGGCCCAGCCTGGCCGACGGTCACCTGCGCCGTTCCTCCTCGCCGTTAGTTTCGTTAGAGAGAGAGAGAGTAGAGAGCGCGCGTCGTCGCCGTCCGGTCGCCGTTAGCCGTTCACGCACGTCGAGGCCGCTATTTAAGCCTTGGCATCCGTGCCCCCGCCCTTGGCTTTCCCCTTATCCTCCGCCGCCGCCATTCCCCTCTTCTCCTCCTTCCCTTCCTTCTCTGTGAGTGAGAGGTGCGAGAGGTTCAATGGTTCAGAGGCGTCCGCCGTCGTTGTCCCCGGCGTCGCCACGTCTCCGCTGGTCGTCGCCCTCGGTGGAGATGGCTGCTGCATTCCTGGGGCCGTCCGCGTCCGGATTCCGCTGCTAGGGGGTGAGGAGCACCCCTTCAGATCCTCGTCGTCGCCGTCGGCCGTTGCAGACTCGCCGTCGCCGAGCTCTGACTCCCCTCCCTCGCCGCCGCGTCTCCGAACCTTCTTCCCGTCCGTCGAGCCTTCCTCTCCGTCGCCTTTCCCTCGGTAAGCAGCCTCTCCTCGATGTCCCCTGCTCTTCTCACCGTAGCGTTGCATCGTCGTCGTCGCATGGTCGCCGCCGGTAGCCTTCCGAGCTTCTGCCGCTCGCCTCCTTCCTCCTCACCGCGAGGTGAGCAGGGGAATGGAGCCCCCGTTCATCCCTTAGCGCGTAGGAGCCGTTGGTGTCGCCGATTGCGTCCTGTAGTCGCCGAAGTGCTTCGCTGCCATGCCTGTCGCCGCTGCCTGTCATATTCTTCAGTTTCGTCAGGGGTTTAGTGTGCGCGTGTGTATAAGAGTAGAGAGTTCCCTTCTCTGTTGAGATCCGGCGCCGTAGCGTAGTGGTAGTGAGTGTGTGTGGCTACCAGGGACGTCCTGGATTCGATTCCATCTCCCCCCCATTTTTTTTCTGTTTCTTTTTCCTTTTGCTTTCTTTTGCAAACAAAAAAACCAGCTTTTGTGTGTGTGTAAATATTTTGTGTGGTGGCAGAGTATGTGTGCATGTGTTGCACCCACACATGAGTGTGTGTGTATGTGAGTGTGTATGCACTATGTGCATATGCAATCATGCTTGTGTGTGTATGTATGTATGTATGTGTGTGTATGTGCCTTGCACATACCCACATGTAAGTGTTAGGGTTTGTGTGTGTAGGGTGTGTGGTGCACATGTAGTGTGTGCTTGGCACATGGGTTGTGCCATGTCTAGTATGTGAGTGCTCGTGCATGTGTGTATGTACATGTGTATGCAGCTACATGTGCATGTGCACATGTGGATATGTTGCTTGGTGTGTGTGTGGTGAGTTTACATATGTTGTGGATGGGTGTGAGCTTAAGTGTAGAGATGCATGTGTAGGTTCCCTTTTATGTGCATATGATCATTTTACCTCTCCTAGCTTTCTTACCTTCTTGATCTTGATGCTATGCCATGTATCATGTACCTAGCATGCTATATCACTTCTCTCAACATGTATCTACGGAGCTCATAGCATTTTGTGGCATTTACATCAAGTTTAGGGAGTGGCATAAGTCACCATGGCCTAGGGTGGTCAAATTTTGACCCCCCCTGTTTGCTCCCTTTTGCTACATGCAAGCACATAGGTATGAGTATTGATTTCGGGGTAGAATCAACCCATGTATGCACCCGTGAAGTCAGATTTGACTTTGGGGAAACTTGACAAAACTGCATTTTTATGCTGTGATGCCCTTTTGTCTTTTTCATATGAATTAATCTATGCATGTTTTTAAGTTCTTGCCAACATGAGTTTGCTAGTTAAAGTAGCTGTGAACACCCCTGTATTGTTGTTATTAGTGTTTGGTCACCAGATCAGTGGGAACCATGCTGTTTAGTTGGCTACTTTCTTTTACTGTTCATCCTGCTTAGAAATGGCTAAGTGTGGAGATTCTGCAGTTATTGTTTTTCCATGAAGAGTGGATTGTAGCAAGTGTTGTGGTGGGATTTTGTTCATGCTCAGTGTTAGTTAATTATAGTGTATGTTGCCATCTACCATACTGTTAATTTTCATGACATTTGGATCCTTCTAGCATATTTAACCAGTGCTGTTGATTTGCTACTTTATTAACCCAGATTCTAGAAAACTGGAATTTTCACCAAGTCCCTAAAAACCTGTTTCATCATGCCTACTTGATGGCTCCATGCATAGTGATGCGTAGCTCTTTTGCTGATTGCATAGTTGGATGAATTGGTGTGTGTGTGGTGTAGTTTATGTCCATGTCTTATTTGTGGCTGTAGAGTTCCTGTAGCAATAGTTGTGAGCTTTTCAAATTGCTATGTTGCTGTTTGTGGCAGATTTGGTGTTATTTTGTTTTGTGAGTTGTGGGAGCTATACTCCGTGGAATTGAGTGGTCCTTGAGTCTATTGTGATTGATTTTTCATCACCTATCCAGTGGCTACCTTGGAATGCTAAGAATTAGCCGAGGTATTTGGTGGTCTTGTGTTTTGCCTCTGTGCCTTGTCGTGAGCGTATCTCGAGAACCGTAGCTCCGTTACTTACGATCCTTATATGCATTTTCATCAATTGTGCATGCTGCATCCTTACTTGCCATGTTCATGCATGTCTACATAACTTAACATGAGGTTCTGTCTAGATCCATTAATTAACAACTTTGCATGTGAGACATGACTAGTTTAGGATTGCCATGTTATAAAACTTCATTAAATGGATCATGCATCATCTTGGTTGTGCATTGCACCTTGGTTGGTTATTTATATGCTGTTTCTCTTGGGTAGACGCGAGTGTCGAAACTGAGTTCGAGGACCCTGGAGAGTACCACTACGAGGATCCCGCTACTTGTTCAGCTAAAGAACCAACAGGCAAGATGATCGTACCCGGATCCCAATACTATCTTTGCATGCTAGTTTCTCGTTCTTATCATTACAATTACGCTACCTACCACATGATATCATCCCCCCCATGTTGCCATGACAGCCTCTAACCTCCACATCCCAGCAAACCGTTGATTGGCTAAGTTACCGCTGCTCAGCCCCTCTTATAGCTTTCTTAGTTGCAGGTGCAGGTTGTTCCATGGGATAACATGGATTGGATATCCCGATAACTTCTGTTATTTAATTTAATGCACATATATATATCTGGTATTGGTGGAAGGCTTGGCCTTTTTCTAAGTGGTTTGTTCCGCTCGTACCGCCATTAGTTCCTTGTTACCAGTGTTATGTTTTCCATATTTTGCGCTCCTAACACGCTTGGTGTTGTTATGGGGACCCCCTTGTTCATTCGGTGGAGATTAAAACTTGTCTGGCAAGACCCAACATTGTTAATACATTTGCTTAACAACTTAATTAATTTCATAGGGTCTTGCAAACCCGTGGATAATTTAATCAACCACGGGCCAGTGCTCCGCATGAGCGTTGGTCCAACCCAGAGCAGCTTATTAACGCCGCCCGGGGCAACTCGGTGATTGGCATGGTAACCATCTCTCATCCGTCATGTCCTGAGACTGAGATACATGGCTCTTATCGGGTTGTCGACACGTCGGGTGGTCTTGCTGGATTTGTTTTACCTTTAGCGAATGCCTTGCGTGTGAAGTCTGACTTTCTTCAGGCTTACTCGAGGTGTTGGGCTCCTTTGGAATTGTCTATGATGATCGCGAGAACCGCGTTCGAGGCTATTCCCACGGAGTGGGGTTATCTGTGATGGACTAGTTGGAGCACCCTTGTAGGGTTAAATTTTTCAGAAAGCCGTGCCCGCGGTTATGTGGCAACTTGGATATTTGTTTAACACCCGGTTTTAGAAAACTTGAAGTATACTCTAATTAAAATACACCAACTGTGTGAGTAACCGTGATCGTCTCTGCTGGTGAACATGAACCGAGAGAGAACACGGTGGGGTTATGATTGACGTAAGTAAGTGTTCATGATCTCCTAGAGATCATTCTAGATGCGATCGTCTACGTAGGCCACTCACATTTATTTCATGTTGCGTAAGCTAGCCACCATAAAATGCTTAGTGCTGCTGCAAACTAAACATCACCCTTCCTTCCTGAAGCTTAAATAGTCTTGGTACCCGGGCACATGATAGCTGAGTCCTCTGTGGCTTACAGTTTACTACAACAATCCAGGTGCAGGTTCAGATGAGTTCGTGCAGGATGATCTTACTCAGCTCCAGTGGGAGTATGATGAGGAGAGAGGCAGGATGTACGTGACGTATCCGGATGAGTAGAGGACCTGGTTGTGATCATTGGGATAGCTTGATAGTAAAACTTGCAACTTATTTTATCGTTTGGTTTCGTCCGTAGTCGGACCCTGTGTTCAACTTGATGCTATGATTTGAGTGACTTTGTAAGTTAGCATGTGGCGAGTGTAAGCCAACTTGTATACTCTTCTCATTCAGTATTGTATGTTGTAATGATACTATTCTTGCTAACGGCAAGATGCGCCTCTATCCCTTGCGAGGCCCTCGTGCCTTAAACGGATAGGCGCGCATCTTGGGCGTGAGAAGTTGGTATCAGAGCCATACGACCATAGGAGCCTTTGCTTGTTCGAACTTGGCCGAGTCGAGTCTAGTAAATCTATTTTGAGTCTAGTTATATCGGAGAGTAGGATTCTTTTACTCCTCTTCTATGCTCTGGTGAGGTTTCCGACTTAGGAATTTTAATTCTACTCCTCTCCTCGCTCCAATTTTTTTATCTGTGATGGACCCTCGTGGTTACACGGATGTTTGCCGACAGGTGCGCGGTCGTGTTGTTCATGAGGTTTGTGACCCGTCGTGGCACACGGAATGACACATGTATCAGAATGGAAGCACAGACGTTTGTGCCAAGAGGGAACGTTCTTGTGACCCGACGAGGACGTCGGTTCCTCTGAGTGGTGGTGTATGTGATAGTCTGGCTTATTAGGGATGATAGACTACTCATATCAATAAGGAATTCCTTCTTTTCGGGAGCCCATTCAAATAGAACTCTCAGGTTAAGCGTGCTTGGCTTGGAGTAGTTCTAGGATGGGTGACCAACCGAGAAGTTGGTCCCGGGTGCGCATGAGTGAGGACAAAGTGCGCAGAAAAGACTAGTATTGATCTGTGAGGCCAGTCTAGATCCCGCCAGGTGTAACGACTACCGGCGGGTGTGTCCGGGGCGTTACACGAATATACGATTGATTTGGATCCTATTTTGAAAGTTGTATGCACCTATTATGTTTCTTGATCCGCATACCCCAAGGTGACAAAAATTGGGTTTGTTTCTAGTGATTGTCGTAGTTTGAGGAGTTCCTGTATTCACCATGTGTTAATGCTTTGTTCCGTTCTCTATTGAAAGGAGGCCTTATTATTCCTTAGTTTCCCATAGGACCCCACTGCCACGGCAGGGTAGCGCAAAAGATGTCATACAATTTCTTTTCACAAGTACATATGACTATATACGAAATACATGCCTAAATTACATTGATGTATTAGAGCTAGTTCTGTGTCGCCCTAGTGTTTAACTATTACATGATTTATGTCATCTAAATCATTATGCATCATCGATCCACGTGCCTATGCTTCACATATAATGAATTTTGCTAAGTTACTATTGTTGTTGTTACTGTCACACATGCTACTAAATTGCTACTGCTACTACTATTATTAAATTGCTGCTATCGCTATTATTGCTACTCCTATTATTTGTCGTGCTACTAAACTTTTGCTGCAGAGCGATATCCCAGGTGCAGTTGAATTGAAATCTCAATTGTCAAGGACAATAAATAATATTTGTCTGCCTTGTGATGAATCAATAAATTAGGGTGAAATACTACCCGTGATGACTATCGCGATCCCCTATACTTGTGGGTTATCAAGGCCTTTTTCTGGCGCCGTTGCTCGAGAGCATAGCTTTATTTATTGTGTTAATTTGAGGATATCCACTTGCCACTATGAAGAATATGAAAGATAATCGAATTAAGATCATCCCCTCTCGCGCGAGAGGAGGTAAGGAATTGCCATCTAGCTCTGCTTTTGATTCACCTACTATTTTGAATTAGATTATTACACAACCACCTCTTGATCGTCCTGATATGTCACATGAACCTTATGATGCTACTTCTAAAATTAATGATGATACTACTGCTACACATGATGAAACTGAAACTGTGCAACTGAGTGAATTATTTGATGCTCATATTGCTAAAGCTGAGAAATTGAAAATGCTAAAACTATTGAAGATTTTGAATCACCTGTTGCACCTCGCTCTCCTAATAGATATGAATTTCCTTATGTATGAAGGTTATGTTATGTATCATGAGGTAGCTCGGGACTTTCTTTCTTGTGAAAATAGATATGATTTCAAGAAACTACTATGCAAACTAAAACAAAATTCTATGATGGATAAAATGAAACATGATAGTAAATTTGCTAATTCTCCTGTATTTGTCACTGACAAGGACTATGAATTCTCTATAGACCCTGAACTGATTCCTATAGTAGAGTCTGATCCTTTCCATGATTATGAAAATGAAACTATTGTCGAGCATCTTATGAAACTGAATGATATTGCTGCCTTGCTTACCAATGATGAAAATATGTGCTACTATTATATCCTTGGGCCTTTTCCTTTCTCGCTCAAAGACAAGGCCAAGGAATGGTTTCTCTCTCTGGCTCCTGGTTGTATGCGTAGTCCCTAGGATATGCTTTATTACTTTTCAGAAAAATATTTTCCTGCTCATAAGAAACCAACTACTTTACTGGAAATATTTAACTTTGTGCAAATTAAAGAAGAGAATCTCCCTCAAGCTTTGGGGGTGGGCTTGTCCAGTTACTCAGAGCCTTGCCTAATCAACCTCTTAAGAAAAATGGAATTCTCGATGTCTTTTATAATGGACGAACTAATGCTTCTAGGGACTTCCTAGATAGTTTTGCTGGTTGTATTTTCAGGGAAAGAACTATAAAACAAGCTGAATAAGAACTGAATAACATATTACAAAATGTTGATGATCGGACACTTCCTGAACCACCTTTAGAACCTATTGAAAAGAAGATACGTATTCTATTCCTAAGTCCTGGAGATATGCAAGAAGCGAAAAGATCTATGAAAGAGAAAGGTATTAAAGCCAAAGATGTCAAGAAATTACCTTCTATCGAAGAAATACATGGACTTGACACCCCGACATAGGTAGTAGAGGTACATTCTCTCGGTTCCTTTAATGAAAGTAATATAGCTTATACTAAGACTCCTGGTCAATGCATGGATGAATTTGATAAATACATAGGTAAGCAAGAGCTCTTAAGTAATTATGTTAAGTATCAATGTAGACGTAATTCCATGATGACAAACTGCTTAAGTTACTTGATGTTTATAATTTCTAATGATGTGAAAGGTCTAGGTAAACATGCTTCTATGGTTCACACCCAACTAGGCCAAGTATCTAAGTCACAAAATGATTTGTTAGCTGAAATAAATAATAATATGAATAATTATGATGTTAGAGTAGTGACTAGAGGACGTAGAATGACTCAGGAACCTCTTTATCCTAAAGCTCACCTTGAAAGAACTGAACAAGATTCCCAGAGAATTAATGAAGATGCACCTAGTTAATCTAAGAAGAAAAATAAAAAGAAATATGATAGGAACTTGCATGCTTCTAGTGAACCTATTATAGAAAAATCTATTGAGAAACATAATGATGTTCCTATTTCTCATGCTGAAACACAATCTAGTAGTGAACATACACCTAGTTATAATGATAATGAAAATGATGATGTTCACGTAGATGCTTAACGAGATGATAATAAATAACAAGATAATGAAGTGGAAATAGAATCACCTGAAAACCTTGATAACCCACATCCCAAAAATAAATGCTATGATAAAAGAGACTTGTTGCTAGGAAACATGGAAGGGAAATAGAGCCATGGGTTCAAAACCCCATGCCATTCCATCGTAAGTCATCTAAAAGTAAGGATGATGAAGATTTTGAAAGCTTTGCAGAAATGATTAGATGAGTATTTTTGCGCACATGCTTGACTAATATATTGAAAATGCCTCCATGTGCGAAGTATATGAAGGAGATTATTACCAACTAAAGAAAAATACCTAAAACTAAAAATGCTACCATGCTTGCTAATTATTCTTTTGATGGTGGAGTGCCTAAGAAGTTAGGAGATCTGGGTATACCCACAATACCTTGCTCTATTAAATAAACTATGTTAAAATTACTTTATGTGATTTAGGAGCTGGTGTTAGTGTTATGCCTTTCTCCCTTTATAAAAGACTGGAATTGAATAAGCTTACACCTACTGAGATATCCTTCAAAATATGGCTGATAAATCCACTACTTTACCCATTGGAATTCGCGAGGACGTTCCTATTGTGGTTGCAAATGTTACCATGTTAACACACTTTGTTATTCTTGATATGCCCGAGGACGACAATATGTCGATCATCCTTCATAGACCCTTTCTAAATACTGCATGGGCTGTTATTGATTGCAAGGTCACCTTTCATGTCAATGACAAGCAACATAGTGTGTATTTTCTGAAGTAGTAAATTTTGGTTAATAATATTAAAGTCATGAACCTAGTGCCAGTATTATCATTGGAGATTTCAAAATATATTTTCGTACTACCAAGAAGAGATATTACAACCTTATTGTTGGGGAG
Organism: Hordeum marinum; assembly: GCA_022496015.1. Taxonomy (NCBI): domain Eukaryota; kingdom Viridiplantae; phylum Streptophyta; class Magnoliopsida; order Poales; family Poaceae; genus Hordeum; species Hordeum marinum. The sequence goes on from CM039677.1 coordinate 118,535,159, forward strand.
ATGCAAATCCCCGTTGAGGTAAAAAATTCTTTGGATTCATATCAATCGGAAAAGGTTGTTAACCAGACATGATCAACCTTATTAATGGATCCTTTTTGAGAGACATGTGATTAAAAAATTCAATATGCACAACTCTTTGTATCACAAGTTTATTCTCTGTTATTCTTAGTCAAGAAAAATAAGATAGTTTGATTTTCCTGTTTTCTATTTTTCCCATGCAATAAAAAATGGACCAAAAATAAAAAGTCTCAGATTGCCAAAAAAATTTGACATGAATTTTTCTAGAATATATAATAATTTTTGGCATAAAAATTACAGCATGGAGGTGCACCTTTGGGCCACAATCTAACAAGGTGCGTCCACTCCCCTGACCGCGCCTAGATGGCTTGTGGGTCCCACAGCCCCCCTGCCTTATACCTTCGGCTCACTTCATCCTCTACCTCTTGAAAAAAATTCTCTAGATCTCTCTCTCTCTCTCTCGTGTTCTTCCCCTAGAAACTGAAATTTTTGATCTCTTTGCTCACAATTCCATTTCCAAAACTGTTTTGAGTAATTGCTCCTTGGTATGTAAATTCTCCATACCTCCACTTAGTTTTTTGCTTTAGTGGTTTATATTTTGCATATTTTGGTATACTTGCTGCTACTGAAAATGAGCTTGCATGTTGAAATCCTTGAGTTCTAAGTATCATGAATGCTTGATATGGCCTCTAGGTACCTATATGACTAGTTTCTATCAATCTTGCACAGTTTAATTGACCTATATTTATGGTCAAAAATTTCAAAAATTTGTGCCGACGAAGATGAGTTTCTTTAGGAGGAATCCCTCAAAGTGGCATACTTCGGGTGAGTCGTCGAGTGAGGGCTCGGTACGACAAGACTACATTGTATCCTGGGCCGATCAGATAGTCATGGCTGACTCGAAATCGTGCCGGTGGCCAAGCGACGAGTTCACGAGAGGTGCAAGTATCAAGGAGGAATTTGATCATTTCATTTATAATACCATCCTCACCGACTTCCTTGAAGATAAGTGTGTCTAACACTATAACCTTACATGTACATTCACGCATGGATTTTTCTATCAATATAATACTTCTAGAGTGCTATTTAAACTCTATGATAAAGCCTTTAGCATGAGTCTAGAAGAATTCTCTGTTGCATGCAAGCTCTCACTTTGGGGTTTAGTTGAGAAACCATCAAAAACGGATTATACTATGTTCCTCAAGAGTCTTTGGATTGGAGAAGATAAATGACTAATGCAAGCTAGAAGAAAAAACATTCATTTTCCCTCTATTCGTTACTTTGGACTGTTTAATGAGAAATGCGTAGTAGGAAAACATGATTGGAATGAATTATGTGCCCCTGACTTGAGCCTTATTCATACCGTGGTGACCAATGAACAAAATTATAACCTTGGTGCGATTGTTGCTCATAGACTATACACTAACATAGGTAGCGGTGACTTGTATGGAGGAATATATGCCTCCCGCGTAGCCGCACAATTGATAGTGTCACCCCAACCTAATGAACCTATTTTCCCTGAGATATATTTAGACTATGAAGCTATGTGTCATCATGAGTTTATTATGAACAATGCTAGGGGATATGAATACAACCTAACGTTTAATAGATATAGGCTTGTTTCTTCTCACTTTGCATGCACCTGCCTTCTTTGATTTTCAGGCTCGATAGAGATATTATGTTCTCGAGGACGAGGTGCGATAGTATAAGGCCGTAGTGGAAGCCGCTCGATTGGTGGACGAGGCAGCAAAGAATGCCTCCATGAGCTATCACCTCAACTATTACCCAGACCAGCAGTGGTGATCACCAAGCTAGGCAAACACCTAAGCTTGGGGGAGTACGTATTTCTCAACGACATTACATTCATGTTCACACACTTCATATAAATTGTCGATGTTCATCCTCTTTCATTGTATATCTATGTTAGCTCTATTTTTCCGCCTTCTTCTTTTGTGTTTGAAAAACTTTGGAATTCCAAAATATTTCTTGTTTGTTTTGTTTTTGTTTCTCATTTAATTAGTGGTAGTACTAAAAAATAAAACCTCCAAAATATTTCATTTGCATGTTGGGACCTTTCCCTTGTAAATAGATTTTCTCGTTCTTGTTTTCTCTTAGTTTATTTGCCTTCGTGAGAAAAAAAACTCCAAAAAAATTTCAGCGTGTTTCTCTGAATTTCTTTTATTTTAGTTGAGTCATTGAAAAGAGAAGACCAGGATGAAATTTTTGAGTGGATCCTATATGCTTTATTGTTGATCTAAAAGAGAGCCAATATTACCTTGTCTTCTTATTTTTCTAAAACGTCCCTACGGATTCCATCTTAGTCCATGGCGTTCTTTCACTATTACTATTTTCACATCATTCGATCGTGCAAGTGAAAAGAAATAATGACAATATTTGATGAAGTGATCGTGGCAAAGGAAGATGGTATGAACTCTTCTTGTTTTCCGTTTTTGTAAATATATTTAGCTCGTTCGATGTTGATTCAATATATCATGAGTAAACATGTTTATGGTGAAAACTAGAGATTATAGTTTCTCGTGCCATGCTTAAATAGCTAGGAGTGGATAATGATTTATCTTGTTTGTCAACATGCATTAAATGGTTATGATTGTTGGGGAACGTCGCATGGGAAACAAAAAATTTCCTACGCACACGCAAACCTATCCATGGTGATGAGCATCTACGAGAGGGAGAGTGGATCTACATACCCTTGTAGATCGCTAAGCGGGAAGCGTTAAGAAACGCGGTTGGTGGAGTCGAACATCTTCGCGATCCAAATCGCCGAGCGTCCCGCGTTCTCATCATGATCCGTCCCGCGATCCAATCACGATCCGTCCCGTGAACTCATCACGATCCGTCCCGCGATCTCATCACGATCCGTCTCACGATCTTGATCACGATCTGTCCCGCGAACTCATCACGATCCGTTCCGCAATCTCATCACGAACTGTCTCGCGATATCGATCACGGTCCTTCCGATCTAGCGCCAAACGGACGGCACCTCCGCGTTCAGCACACGTGCAGCTTGATGACGATCTCCACCGTCTCGATACAGCGAGAGGATGTGGAGAGGAGAGAGAGTTCACCGGTAGCGTGACGGCGCTCCGGTGATGGTGGTGGAGTGATTCCGGCAGGGCTTCGCCTAAGCGCTGCGGAAAACCGATCTAGAGGAGAAACTGTGCACCCGTGAAGCGGGTAGCACGTGGCCGGAAATTCTGTCCAAAAACCACCCAATCCACTAGTATATATAGGAGGAGAGGAGAGGAGAGGCAGACAAGGCCTTTGGGTCGGCCGAAATAGGAGGTGGGAGCAATCCTACTTCACCTCCAATCCTAGTTGGAGTAGGATTGCCTCCTATTGGCTGATTTTCCACTTTTTGCTTTAGGACTTTCTCTCCTGCGCCATGGGCCTTTGTGGCTCTTTTCCCAGCCCACTAAGGGCTGGTTATTATTCTACAACAGCCCATGGACCTCTTGGGGTCGAAATACCCCTCCCGGAGGTCCTCCGGTACACTACCGGCACTCCCGGTACAATACCGATACTCCCGGTACACTACCGATGAGCCCGAAACTTTTCCGGAAACCAAACTGGGACTTCCTATATATGAATCTTTACCTCCAGACCATTCCGGAGCTCCTCGTGACTTCCGGGATCTCATCCGGGACTCCGAACAACCTTCGGTCACCACCATACATAACTCTACACTACCAAAACGTCACCGAACCTTAAGTGTGCAGACCCTGCGGGTTCGAGAACTATGTAGACATGACCGAGACACCTCTACGGTCAATAACCAATGGCGGGACCTGGACGTCCACATTGGTTCCTACATATTCTACGAAGATCTTTATCGGTCGAACCTCTATGTCAAGGATTCAGTTAATCCCGTATATCGTTCCCGTTGTTCTTCGGTATGTTACTTGCCCGAGATTCGATCGTCGGTATCTCCATACCTAGTTCAACCTCGTTACCGGCAAGTCTCTTTACTCGTTCCGTAATACAAGATCCCGCAACTAACAATTAGTCACATTGCTTGCAAGGCTTATTGTGATGTTGCATTACCGAGTGGGCCCCGAGATACCTCTCCGTTACACGGAGTAACAAATCCCAGTCTCGATCCATGCCAACTCAACAGACACCATCGGAGATACCTGTAGAGCACCTTTATAGTCACCCAGTTACGTTGCGACGTTTGATACACACAAGGCACTCCTCCCATATCCGTGAGTTGCATGATCTCATGGTCATAGGAACATATACTTGACATGCAGAAAACAGTAGCAATAAACTGACACGATCATATGCTATGTTTGTAGTTTGGGTCTTATCCATCACATCATTCTCCTAATGATGTGATCCCGTTATCAAATGACATCTCATGTCCATGGCTAGGAAACCTTAACCATCCTTTGATCAACGAGCTAGTCCATTAGAGGCATACTAGGGACATGGTTTTGTCTATGTATCCACACATGCATTTAAGTCTCCGATCAATACAATTATAGCATGGATAATAAATGATTTTCATGAACAAGGAAATATGATAATAACTAATTTATTATTGCCTCTAGGGCATATTTCCAACAGTCTCCCACTTGCACTAGAGTCAATAATCTAGTTCACATCACCATGTGATTCGCATTGTTATGAATCTAACACCCAATGAGTTCTGGGGCTCGATCATGCTTTGCATGTGAGAGAGGTCTTATAGTCAACGGGTCTGCGATATTCAGATCCGTGTGTACTTTGCATATCTCTATGTCAAACCGTAAACACTGCTACCACACTCCACTTGGTACTATTTCCAAACGGCTGCTCCACTATACGTATCCAGATTGCTACTACTAGTCATCCAGATAGGTGTTAAAGCTTGCATCGACGTAACTCTTTACGACGAACTCTTTATCACCTCCATAATCAAGAAACATTTCCTTAGTCCTCTGGTTACTAAGGATAATTCTGACCGCTGTCCAGTGATCCACTCCTGGACCACTCTTGTACCCCTTGACAGACTCATGGCAAGGCAGACATAGGTGCGGTACACAGCATGGCATAATATAGAGCCTATGGCTAAGGCATAGGGGACGATGTTCGTCCTTTCTCTTTCTTCTGCCGTTGTCGAGCTTTGAGTCTCACTCAACTTCATACCTTACAAATCAGACGAGAACTATTTCTCTGGCTGATCCATTTTGAACTCTTTCAAAATCTTGTGAAGGTATGCACTCATTCAAAGTCTCATCAAGCATCTTGATCTATCTCTATAGATTTTGATGCTCAACAATTAGGTAGCTTTATCCAGGTCTTCCTTTGAAAATCACTTTCCAAATAACTGTTTTATGCTTTCCAGAAACTCTACATTATTTCTGAACAACAATATGTCATCCACATATACTTATTAGAAATTCTATAGTGCTCCCACTCACTTTATTGCAAATACAGGTTTCTCATAAACTTTGTATAAACATCAAAACTTTGATCACCTCATCAAAGCGTATATTCCAACTCCGAGATGCTTGCTTCAGTCCATGGAAGGATCACCGAAGCTTGCACACCTTTTAGCATCCTTAGGCCTGACAAAACCTTCTGGTTGTATCACATACAACCTTTCCTCAAGTAAACCATTAAGGAAACGATGTTTTGACATCCATCTGCCAGATTTCATAATTGAAAACACAACAACTGCTAACATAATTCCAACAGACTTTTAGCATCGCTACGAGTGAGAAAGTCTCATTGTAGTCAACTCCTTGAACTTGTCACAAACATCTTTGCAACAAGTCGAGCTTTACAAATAGTGACATTCACCATCAATGTCTGTCTTCATTTTAAAGATCCATTTGTACTCAACGACCTGCCGTCCAACGAGCAAGTCTACCAAAGTCTACACTTGGTTTTAATACATGGATCCTATCTCGGATTTCATGGCCTCCAACCATTTGTCGGAATCCGGGCCCATCATCGCTTCTCCATAGCTCGTAGGTTCATCGTTGTCCAACAACATGACCTCCAAGACAGAGTTGTCGTACCACTTAGGAGCAGTACACATCCTTGTCGACCTACGAAGTTTGATAGTAACTTGATCCTGAAGCTTCATGATCATCATCATTAACTTCCTCTTCAACTAACGTAGGCTTCACAGTAACATCTTTCTGCGCTGCGCTACTCTCTGGTTGAACAAAGGTTTAACAACCTCATCAAGTTCTATCTTCCTCCCACTCAATTCTTTCGAGAGAAACTTTTTCTCGAGAAAGGACCCAGTTCTAGCAACAAACACTTTGCACTCGGATCTGAGATAGAAGGTATACCCATCTGTTCTTAGGGTATTCTATGAAGATACATTTGTCCGCTTTGGGTTCTAGCTTATTATGTGAAAACATTTTCCACACAAGCATCGCAGCCCCAAACATTAAGAAATGACAGCTTAGGTTTAGGTTTCTATCAAACCATAATTCACACGGTGTCATCTCAACGGATTTAGATGATGCCCTATTTAAAGTGAATGTAGTTGTCTCTAATGCATAACCCCAAAAATTATAGTAGTAAAACGATAAGAGACATCACAGTATGCACTATATCAATAGAGCATGACTATGATGTTCGGACACACCATCACACCATGGTGTTCCAGGTGGCGTTAGTTGTGAAACAAATTTCACGCTATCTTAAGTTGTATGCCAAACTCGTAACTCAGATATTCACCTCCACGATCATATCGCGGTCATTTTTATCTTCTTGTCATGATGATCTTTAAACTTCACTCTGAATTTGCTTGAACCTTTCAAACGATCCAGACTTGTGTTTCATTAAGTAAATATACACTATATCTACTCAAATCATCAGTGAAGGTAAGAAAATAACGATATCCACTGCACGCTACAAGACTCACTAGATTGCATACATGAACATGTATCATTTCCAATGAATCACTTGCCCGCTCCATCCAACGGGGTCCTTTAGTCATCTTGCCCAAGAGGCATGGTTCGCATGTCTCAATCGATTCGAAATCGATGAGTCCAAATATCCATCAGCATGGAGTTTCTACATGCGCATTATACCAATATGACATTTAGCGGCAGTGCCACAAGTATGTGGTACTATCATTATTAACTTTGTATCTTTTGACATCAATGTTATGGACATGTGTACTACTACGATCAAGATTTCAACAAACCATTCTCACTGGGTGCATGACCATTGAAGGTATTATTCATGTAACCAGAATAACTATTATTCTCCGACTTAAATGAATAACCGTATTGCAACAAACATGATCTAATCATGTTCATGCTCAACGCAAAGCACCAAATAACATTTATTTAGGTTCGTCACTAATCCTGAAGGTAGAGAGAGCGTGCGATGTTGATCACATCAACCTTGGAAACATTTCCAACACACATCGTCACCTCACCCTTAGCTAGTTCTCCGTTTATTCTGTAGCTTTTATTTCGAGTTACTAACATTTAGCAACCGAACCGGTATCCAATACCTAGGTGCTACTAGGAGTACTAGCAAGGTACACATCAATAACTCGTATATCAAATATACTTCTGTCGATGTTGCCATCCTTCTTATCTACCAAGTATCTAGGGTTGTTCCGCTTCAGCGACCTCTCACCTCATAATAGAAGCACTTAGTCTCGGGTTTGAGTTCAACTTTGGGTTGCTTCACTGGAGCAGCAACTGACTTGCTATCCATGAAGTTTCCCTCCTTGCTCTTGCCCTTTTCGAAACTAGTGGTTTGATTAACCATCAACACTTGACGCTCCTTCTTGATTTCTACCTTCGCGGTGTCAAACATCGCGAACAACTCAGGGATCAATACTTCTATCCCTGGTGTATTATAGTTCATCACTAAGTTCTAGTAGCTTTAGTGACAGTGACTTGGAGAACTATATCAATCACTATCTTATCTGGAAGATCAACTCCCACTTGATTCAAGCGATTGTAGTACCCAGACAATCTGAGTACATGCTCAACGATTGAGCTATTCTCCTTCATCTTACAAGCAAAGAATCTTGTTGGAGATCTCATATCTCGCAACAAAGGCACGAGCCTGAGATCACAATCTCTGCTCTAGAACATCTCATATGTTCCGTGACGTTCAAAACGTTTTGGAGCCTCAATTCTAATCCGTAATGCATGACGCACTAAACTATCAAGTAGTCATGGAAACGTGCCTGTTAGATGTTCACAACATCTATAGACGACGCTAGAGGGGGTGGCGCACCGAGCGGTGCATTAAGGACATAAGCCTTCTGTGCAGCAATGAGGACAATCCTCAGATCACGGACCCAGTCCGCAATTTTGCTACCAACATCTTTCAATTCTATTTCTATGGGAACATATAAAAATACAAGGGAGCTACAGCGCGAGCTAGTAATCTACAACATAATTTGCAAAGACACTTTGACTATGTTCATGATAATGAGTTCAATTAATCATATTACTTAAGAACTCCCACTCAAATTGACATCCCTCCAATCATTCGAGTGATACATGATCCAAATTCACAAACTCAAGTCCGATCATCACGTGAGTTGAGGTGGCTGCAATGGTGAACATCATTATGTTGATCATATCTACTATATGACTCATGTTCGACCTTTCGGTCTCGTGTTCCAAGGCCATGTCTGTACATGCTAGGCTCGTCAAGTTTAACCCGAGTGTTCTGCGCGTGCAAATCTGGCTTGCACCCGTTGTATGTGAACGTAGAGTCTATCACACCCGATCATCACGTGGTGTCTCAACACGACGAACTTTCGCAACGGTGCACACTCGGGGAGAACACAGTTCATCTTGAAATTCAAGTGAGGGATCACCTTATAATGCTACCGCCGTACTAAGCAAAACAAGGTGCATAAAAGGATTAACATCTCATGCAATTCATAAGTGACATAATATGGCCATGAACTTGTGTTTAAGATCTCCATCTTCGAAACACCGGCATGATCTCCATCGTCACCGGCACAACACCATGATCTCCATCATCTTGATCTCCATCAATGTGTTGCCATTGGGGTTGTCACGCCCTGCATGCTTCTACTACTATTGCTACCGTAGCGATAAAGTAAAGCATTACATAGCGCTTAATGATTGACACGCAGGTCATACAACAATTAAAGACAACCCTATGGCTCCTGCCGGTTGCCGTACTCATTGACATGCAAGTCGTGATAATCTATACATCACATGATCATCTCATACATCACATATATCGCATCATGTAATTGGCTATATCACATCACAACATACCCTGCAAAAACAAGTTAGACGTCCTCTAATTGTTGTTGCATATTTTACGTGGCTGCTATGGGTATCTAGCAAGAACGATTCTCACCTACGCATAAACCACAACAGTGATACACTAGTTTGCTTTTCAACCTTCTCAAGGGCCGCCTTTGTCAAATTCGATCCAACTAAAGTGAGAGAAACTGTCACCCGCAAGCCATCTAGGCAACAAGTTGCGTCGAGGGAACCGGTCTCTCGTAAGCGTACGAGTAATGTTGGTCCGGGCCGCTTCATCTCACAATCCCGCTGAACCAAAATACGACAAAGGGAGGAAGCAATCTAAGCATCAACGCCCACAAAACTTTTGTGTTCTACTCGAGATCTCATCGAACCATCAACCTAGCTAATGATGCCACTATTGGGGAACGTCGCATGGGAAACAAAAAATTTCCTACGCACACGCAAACCTATCCATGGTGATGAGCATCTACGAGAGGGAGAGTGGATCTACATACCCTTGTAGATCACTAAGCGGGAAGCGTTAAGAAACGCGGTTGGTGTAGTCGAACATCTTCGCGATCCAAATCGCCGAGCGTCCCGCGATCTCATCACGATCCGTCCCGCGATCCAATCACGATCCGTCCCGTGAACTCATCACGATCCGTCCTGCGATCTCATCACGATCCGTCTCACGATCTTGATCACGATATGTCCCACGAACTCATCACGATCCGTTCCGCAATCTCATCACGAACTGTCTCGCGATCTCGATCACGGTCCTTCCGATCTAGCGCCGAACGGACGGCACCTCCGCGTTCAGCACACGTGCAGCTTGATGACGATCTCCACCGTCTCGATCCAGCGAGAGGAGGTGGAGAGGAGAGAGAGTTCACCGGTAGCGTGAAGGCGCTCCGGTGATGGTGGTGGAGTGATTCCGGTAGGGCTTCGCCTAAGCGCTGCGGAAAACTGATCTAGAGGAGAAACTGTGCACCGGTGAAACGGGTAGCACGTGGCCGGAAATTCTGTCCAAAAACCACCCAATCCACTAGTATATATAGGAGGAGAGGAGAGGAGAGGCAGCCAAGGCCTTTGGGTCGGCCGAAGTAGGAGGTGGGAGCAATCCTACTTCACCTCCAATCCTAGTTGGAGTAGGATTGCCTCCTATTGGCTGATTTTCCACTTTTTGCTTTAGGACTTTCTATCCTGCGCCATGGGCCTTTGTGGCTGTTTTCCCAGACCACTAAGGGCTGGTTATTATTCTCCCACAGCCCATGGACCTCTTGGGGTCGAAATACCCCTCCCGGAGGTCCTCCGGTACACTACCGGCACTCCCGGTACAATACCGATACTCCCGGTACACTACCGATGAGCCCGAAACTTTTCCGGAAACCAAACTGGGACTTCCTATATATGAATCTTTACCTCCAGACCATTCTGGAGCTCCTCGTGACGTCCGGGATCTCATCCGGGACTCCGAACAACCTTCGGTCATCACCATACATAACTCTACACTACCGAAACGTCACCGAACCTTAAGTGTGCAGACCCTGCGGGTTCGAGAACTATGTAGACATGACCGAGACACCTCTACGGTCAATAACCAATGGCGGGACCTGGACGTCCACATTGGTTCCTACATATTTTACGAAGATCTTTATCGGTCGAACCTCTATGTCAAGGATTCAGTTAATCCCGTATATCGTTCCCTTTGTTCTTCGGTATGTTACTTGCCCGAGATTCGATCGTCGGTATCTCCATACCTAGTTCAACCTCGTTACCGGCAAGTCTCTTTACTCGTTCCGTAATACAAGATCCCGCAACTAAAAATTAGTCACATTGCTTGCAAGGCTTATTGTGATGTTGCATTACCGAGTGGGCCCCGAGATACCTCTCCATTACACGGAGTAACAAATCCCAGTCTCGATCCATGCCAACTCAACAGACACCATCGGAGATACCTGTAGAGCACCTTTATAGTCACCCAGTTATGTTGCGACGTTTGATACACACAAGGCACTCCTCCCATATCCGTGAGTTGCATGATCTCATGGTCATAGGAACATATACTTGACATGCAGAAAACAGTAGCAATAAACTGACACGATCATATGCTATGTTTGTAGTTTGGGTCTTATCCATCAAATCATTCTCCTAATGATGTGATCCCATTATCAAATGACATCTCATGTCCATGGCTAGGAAACCTTAACCATCCTTTGATCAACGAGCTAGTCCATTAGAGGCATACTAGGGACATGGTTTTGTCTATGTATCCACACATGCATTTAAGTCTCCGATCAATACAATTATAGCATGGATAATAAACGATTATCATGAACAAGGAAATATGATAATAACTAATTTATTATTGCCTCTAGGGCATATTTCCAACAATGATGTGGTACGGTAGTATGTTATTTCCCTTTGAGTAATTCGAGTGGATTGACTTGGCCCATGTGCAAACATGTAGTTGATTCAAAACCAATGTAGCCTTCGTGATGTTTAAATTCAGAGTGTTCATATCCTACTCATGCTATGTCCAATGTTAATTATTCACAATGCATGCTTATGACCATTTTCGCTCTCTAGCTGGTGGCTTCTCAATCTACTACTAGCCTTCACGAGTAATAAGCAGAATTGCTGCTTGTGCATCCAAAATCTATAAAAAATATTATTCCACATGAATCCACCATACCTACATATATATGGTATTACCCTACCATTCCAAGTATATTTGCATGTGCCACCTCTAATATTCAAATAAACATATGTTTTGTGCACTCGTCCCGCTCATGGAGCGACGAAGCGGTTGGTATTTTCCATGCTAAGTGAGTTATTCTCAAGATGGTCATTTATTCGCTGCTATTGCATGAGAGAGGCTGGTAAAAGGGATGCCTAGTCCTGAAAAATCAAAATTAATTAAACAAAACTCCTTGGGACCGTTGTATGTTGGCAGGCATCCGAGGATTCGGCCAGTCATGGTTTGTGCATGGATGGTGGATAGGATTAAACTTTACAATTCTCTTTGGGAACCGCCAATAATGAGTTTAGCATGGAAGATAGTGAAAACCTTTGTCTTAACTGTAACACCCAAGTTGCGACCCTATCTTTATTTTGGTTCGAGGGCCTCGACAGGGATAGGAGCGCATCTCGTCATTTTGCAAGAATGGATATCATTACAAGTACATGTACATAAGAGATGAGTATATGGAATTGGCTTACACTCACCACAAGCTACATCAATATCACATCAATACAACAACATATTCAAACATCATATATAAGAGCAAGTTCTGACTACGGACAAAAACGAATGATAAAATGACATCCATCCTTGCTATCCTAGGCTAGCGCTTGGAACCTATTGTCGGTATCAAAACTAGCGGATCTCGGGTACGAGGTCCCAAACTGTGAGACTGGGACCGATGGTACTAGGAGACGAGGGACACAAGGTTTACCCAGGTTCGGGCCCTCCTATGGAGGTAATACCCCATGTACTACTTGATTGTATTGATCATATGTGGGTTACAAAGTTTATCTACCTCGAGATCGAATAGCTAAACCCTAGATGAGTTGTTCTGTATCTACAACCTAAAACCCTCTGGCTTATATAGACACCAAGGGTATCTAGGGTTTACACATGGTTGGTTACATGCCGAAGAGATAAACATGCCTATTCACTACATTAAACGTGGAGGACAAGCCATGATTTTCAAAGCTTCCTTCCCGGAGACAAAGCCTTTGATCGATCCAATGTCCGGTTAGCGACCCATGCAGTTTGGCCCATAAGGGACCGGTCAGCCTCCTGAAGACCGCTTAATCCTGGCCTCGCTCAGTAGCCCCCAATCTTGCCTCCAACGCCAATGGTCTTAGCTTCAATCACTTCATATAATCAAAGTCTTCAGCTTGCGAGGTGGTTGGGGCCCGTCGAGTATAATTCGGCCTCCGATGACATCTAGCATTCCGAATAGAGGCGTGTCCGAACACTATGAATAGGTCGGCCCTGAAGGCCAAATATCAAGGGGTAAAATAACGTCCCCTGACGACCCCTCTGACGAAAGGTCATGGCCCACCACAACCGCTGAGCCAGTTCCAAAAACTCGATTCGCGAATCGAGGCCGTTTTTATCAACACGTTGTATCAAAGCACAAATCATGTCCCGTTTTATATGGTATACGTTTAATCATGCACGTGAAATGGCGTGCACATATTGCGAAGCGAAGGGATTCATGGCGTAGCAAGGGGAGGCCAAACATTGATAAGCCTCATAAAAGGGAAAGAAAACCCCAAGGCTTAACCATGCTCCCCATTCGCACCCTCTAGTTCCCTATCCTTTTGAGCTTCCACAACGCAGATCTAGGTCTTCCACCACACCTTCTCCAAGCTAACCCATGGCAGGCTCCGGCTCCAATGGCAAGTGGGAAGACTGCATGGTCACCGACCAAGACATCCAGGACCTTAAGGCCGTCGGCTACCTTCCCGCCAACATCTTCCACCGCGTGCCGGAGAAGGACCAGGTGATCCCCACACCCAAGCTAGGCGAAATGTGGTCTTTATTCCCCACTTCATCTGGGGATTGAGCTTCCCACTCCACCCCTTCATCAGGGGGCTCATGTTCTTCCACGGCCTTGACTTCCATGACCTCCCCCGAACTCCTTCATGCACATATCGGCCTTCATCCTCATCTAACATCAAGCAGAAGTGTGTCGCAGGCAAACACGCAGACTGCGGTGGGGCTATCATCGACAAGATCTCCCATGTCGTATGGCCCTCCGACACCTTCATCGGCTCCATCAAAGTATGGTAGAAGGAGTGGTTTTACATCACCGAGCCGAGGGAGGAAGGTCAAGCTACCCCATTCGATTTCAGATCTGGTCCCTCGACCAAACTAACATCGTGGCTCCGAAAGGGCCTCAACTGGGGGTCGAGCAAGGAGGTGAGTGACCTGTAGAAGCGCATCGGCTCCATAATTGAGAATGACATCGCGCTTACCAACGTGGTCCAGGTCATGCTCCAGCGTCGCATCCTCCCCTGTCAGCACCGGGATACTCCCCTGTGGGCTCGTCAGCTCGACGACGAGCCCATGATTCGGCACCTCTTCCACACTACTCGGGAGAAGCTGTGTAAAGCTCTCTTCAATTCACAAAAGTATTGGCAACCGAAGAGGAGGATCAGGGTCTACATGCCACCAAGACTGCCTCCAAGGTATAGCATAGCTCTATTTGATCGGCTCTATGGCTCGTAAAGAAGTTTGTAAAGCATCCTTCCAATCATTCTTTGCAGAAATGGCTAATCAAAGCCACATGCATCGACTGCCCACCGCCTTAGCCCGAAGACAACAGGTCCGGGCTATTAGCGGAGATGCTCGTCGAGGCTCCTTATGATATGTTTGTGAAGAAAGAGAAGAAGAAGAAACCAGGCCAAGAAGGCATGCGCGTCAGGGACCAGACAGAGGCTGTGTCCGAAGAAACCCACGCCTCCTCGGATCAAGAGGAGCTTGAGGACAAGGATGAAGGCCAGGAGGAGGGTGATTCCCCCTCGCAAGAAAGAGAGCGGCATTGTCGGACACCGCAGAGGAGGTACCCCCTCCCGCCCCGAAGACGGCGCGTCGGACATAGGTAATCCTATCTGACAATAGTTCAGACTCGGGTACCGAGTTCAGTGACTTCGAGAGGGTTCCATGAAGGAGCTTGAGGGTCAAGCCCCCTTTTCGAAGGTGAGGATCCAAACACTCCTGTAGTTGTCATTGATAAGTTTATCGTTTAATAACATGCGGGCATTTATTGACTTTGCAGCCCACCGCGCATGCTCCCCACTGACCAAGTTTCGGATGGGGAGACCCCGCCCGCCGAGATAGTGGAGACCGGGAATGCGTCGCATCCCACCCCTTTCGGGCGTCGTGAAGGACACTGCAGAGGTGTCGTACCAGCATGCTCCTACGGAGCTGGGTGGGGGAGACGACATCATGGACGAGGCTAACACCTCGGTCATAGAAGATCGAGGGGCGGTACCCCACCTGGATACTGAGGAGGCCAGACGAACGACCGCTCAGTTCCCTCTAAGGGCATCTCCAGATCGCACCACGCCTCCGGAGGTACTGGTTCAGTCCCTGGTTGGTGATCGGGTTGACCGATCACCACCGGTATGATCGAGCAATGGGTGGCCGGTTATGGGGGAGGCTCTATCGAGCACCTCCATCTCCGAGGAGCACCGCACCCTTATCGGTGCGGTATTCTAGAGCATTCAGGCCGTCAACGACAGACTGAAGGACGCATTCAAGGGTCTCCTGATGGGCTTTCAGGTGAGCCACACGACACTCTTATTTGCAAAATGTTTATTTATTTTTATGATTATATACATGGCAGCCCTCAAGCCCTATGTGAGTTTGAAAAAACTTACCTAGGGGTCAATCATGGATCCGTTTCTCAACTATATACAAAAATGTATGTTCGGAACATTCGAATTACCCCTAAGAGGTCCGGACATATGATCGGATTGATGATAGTTCGAAAGTATTGAGCCCATGTAACCCGACAAGGATTTGTGTGTTCCAGGCTTCGTCATCGGCGGCTGATGTGAATGGCGCCAAGCTGGATGAGCTGAATCGGAAGCTCAAGAGCTCCGAGGACGAGCTTGATGCTCTTAACAAGAGGTTTGCCGAGCTGCAATGTAAGATTAAGTCTATACCTTGAAACTTCAATCGCAATACTGTCAATGCAGTTTTTCATATTGATAATGAACACACAGCATCGACGAAGGAGTTAGAGAAGCTCAAGGCCGAGCAGTGGCAGGTGAAGGATGAGCCAACGGTGGAGAGGGCGGCGGCCAAACGAGCGGCCACCACACTTTCCAGTTTGAGAGCCACCAACGATAAACACTAGGCTCGGGTGCAAGAGATCCAACAGGAGCTCAAGGATGCCAGCCGCAAGTGTGAGGCCCTTGAGAAAAAGGCAACGAGCAGGTCACCGAACTATCCACCCTCAAAACCGAACTACAAAAAGAGCGGGTAGATAGGAGGTACTTTGAGGAGCAAGTCCTCCAAGCGAGGATTATAACGGATGGTAAGCCATACTTATTGTAGTGTGTCTTCAGGGATAGCAAGTTCGAGTTGCTTACCCCGGTGTCTCGTTCCTCAGGCGCCTGATCCGACCTCTAGAAGAGTGTAGCGGACACGAATCAGCTATATGCTTTGCAGGCAAAAGGAGATGAAGCTCGCCTATTCGAGGCGCCGTTTGAAGCCCCCTAGCGTTCTCTTCTTCTTGTCGAGCAGCTGAAGCAACTGATGGAGGTGCACCAGATGGCGGAGCCGGCCATGAAGGACCTCTGCATCCGGCTATGGCCCAACGAGCCATTGTCAGGCACCTACTTTGGCCTGGTGTAGAAGTTGATTTACGCTGCGCCTCGCCTTGATGCTATGAAGCGCTCCTCCTACATCAAGGGAGCTCGGATGGTCTTTGCAAAGTCCAAGGAGCACTGGCTGGGGCTGGATACGATGAAGATAGCAACCGCCCCACCGCCTCCTTGGAAGGAACATAGGGACCCCGAGTTGTACTTCGTCGGAGTAATGGAGGCTGCTCGGGCGATAGAGTCACAATACTAGAAAGAGAGCATGTATGATTAGGTTGTAATATGTTTGAAGACATTTTAACGTTTTAATGTTATAATTTTATCATGCTTTCAATGTTTTGCGTTCCTTTATAACTCTTGTGTGGCTGTCAAAATTGAAAGCTTTGAGTCGTCGGCTTTAGCCCCATGTAGATACTGCATGGGGTGTCTCTACCAACGCACTATGTCCCTTAACCGAGTTATCGGAACCCGAAGGCAGTAGAGTGCGTCGGACCAGGCAATTAGACCATAGTGCTTTATTTCTTTCACTGAGCCGTATGGGTGTGAAAAGTACTGCGGGGGGTAGATGACTAGCCCCCGGAGTGTTGTGATGTTCGGAAGAACCGCGGCTAAGGCCAGCATCACATGGTCTACATTAAGAACAAACCCCTTGTATAACACGGAATATCCTCTGACGAGGATTTAAGTATAACACTTTAAGCTCGGATTCACAGACCGGCTCTCGCATACTATGATAGTCAGTTTTCGGCTTTCTCCCCTGAGGTGTTTGACTAGACTATCCGGAAACACAATTTCTGGAGTTCTCCCTTTGCCCTTTTAGCCGAACGAGCGGAACATAAAGGGGCAAGCACAGGAGCTAGGCAACCCAAATATTGACCCAAGACATAGTTTGGAACCAATGCATATAAAGTGAATTCCAAGATGCTGAACACATAATAAGTTTTACATAAGGCATTTTTTTAAACTCGAGACCCCGGTCTATTAGCCGGTTGCATCGCAACATACCGAACAATTTCACGAGAAGAGGGAGAAAGAAAATATGTGCCAAAAAGGACAACAAGACAAACATATATAATGATGCTATATTTTTCTCAACAACTCTTATTGCTCGAATTGCTGAACCAACTGCTTATAGGTATGTGAAAAAATAAGAAATTCTATAGGAGTGGCTGTACTAGGGGTTGTCGATTGGTGACCTGAAGTCCTCGATGTGCCCCACCAGTTATGTACTCCTGTGCCTTAGTGCCAATCAATGGGTGGTACTGTTCGACGAACGGATCTTGCAAACAAGGTCTTGAGAAGTTGCCAAAGTGTGGATGAGCTTTACGCCTTGTGTAGGCCATTTGATAGTGCCTGCATTATGTCCAAAGACATCGTAATGGTAATAGTTTGGTCCAGCCAAACACTTACCCTTTTTCCGCACCGTCGCCCATGGAATTTTGAGTGCAAAGTTGTGCCTCCTTGGCACGTACTTTGTTGGTCCTAGGGTTGTACGATGGGGGATCAATATTTAAGGGGAGGGGAAGGTTCTTAGAGTTCGGACTGAAACCATGCTTGCATCCCCACCTTGCATTCCTTTACGACAGATGTAGGAGTTTTCCGATCATTGGTTTAATTAAATTCGGCCGCCAGGGCCAGCGCATGTTCCTTAGTTCGGAGAGAGCGCTCTATGTTGCCATTAATAGTAATGACCCCTGTGGGTCCGGGCATCTTGAGCTTGTGGTATGCATAATGCGGAACAACATTGAAGCGAGGGAACGTTGTCCAGCCGAGCAGGGCATGATAGCCGCTGCGCAAGGGTACAATGTCGAAGATCAATTCTTCGCTGCAAAAGTAATAGGGCGAGCCCTACACTACTTCCAGGATGATGGAGCCCGTACATCGGACCTCAACACCTAGGATCGCTCCTTTAAAGGTAGTATTGCTGGGTTTGATCCTTGACGGATCTATTCCCATCTTTTTCACCATGTCTGAGTGAATCAGGTTAAGGCTACTTTCTCCGTCCATTAGGACTTTTGTGAGGTGATACCCATCTATGATGGGGTCTAGGACAAGTGCGGCCGAACCCCCATGACGGATACTGGTCGTGTCGTCATTTTCTCACGACAGATGCCATGGGGTGGCTTATCGTGAGTGGTTGGGGCCAAAGGACGCCAACGGGCTCCGGGTGCGAGATTGGGCACAAACGGTGGTGACACACGATGTACCCAGGTTCAGGGCCCTTCGTGGGAGGTAACACCCCTAGTCCTGCTTGGTCTAGTTGGATGGATGGGCATGTGTACAAGGATGCTCCTCGAGCTATGTCTAGAGGGGGAGGAAGGAGCAGCCGACTCGTCCTCCTCCACTACTAGAGGAGGTAATGAGAGTTTTGTAGGTTTGTGTGTGAGAGAATTTGTTCGTCCCCGTTGCATGGGGGGCTCAGGGGGTTTTATAGGCCAACCCCCGGCTCTTACAATATGTCATAAGTACAATGGTGGGGGGGGACCCAGCTGGCAGTCTCTCCGGCTGGCTAGAGGGTCCTGCCGCTCTAGTCGTCTTGTCGTGGGCGGGGCCCACCGGCCGAGCGGTTCCATCTCCCGTTGGAGCCTACCAGCCAGCTCTGTGATTGGTCCTCGCCCACCTGCTGCGGCATGGGACGCCTGGGGGGCATCGTCTAGCGCCAGCGGGCCAAAGTCTCCGGTATGGCCAGCAGCACTATAGCCACGCCGGGGCAGGTAATTGAGTGGCGAGGGCATGCCGGCACTGTTCCCCCGCCCGGTCACCTTCACCGAGGTCAGCGGCCAGGACGGTTGGATTGTTGCCACCCGCTATGGTGCATAAGCGGACACTATAGCCACATGGCCACCCGTCGTGCCGGTCACGTCGTGTCGTCATACCTACGCGCAAAGGGATAGGACGGGGCATGTCCGTCGTGATGTCAACGAAAGAGTCGGCCCGTGGGCAGCCGACCACAGCCAGCCGGCCGAGGGCCCAACCGTCTCCTTGACCAGACGGCCGAGGCGCCAACCGGCACTGGCTTGCGCTGAACGTCCTCCAGCCGGCCGCGTAGTTTTTCTTCGAAGCGCAATGGGGAAGACCCCATTGCTTTGGCCTACCTAGGGTTATAAACCCCGTCACTAGTCCCTGAAGCCGGCGGGGGCCCACGTCTGGCGGATAGTGGGGAGCCGGCGGCTTCCCCTCAGCTCCAGCCGTCCCCGGCTCGAAGGTGAAGGGGCAGCCGGGTCAGCCGTATATTCCGACGCCTCGGGTTCCGGTGCGCCGCCCTGGGGCCTGCGCCGGCACATGGCACGCGACGCGACGAGTAATGATGTCGTGGGCCCCTCGCACGCGGGGAGGTGGGACAGGACCCAGGCGTAGCACGGTAGTACCCAGGCATAGCCCTCGTAGCCCTCGAGGCGCAGGACAAGATCATCTGTGCCCCGAAGCGGCCGTTACGGCCCGGGGCGACCCATGCGTGCGGAATTTCCGGAAGGAGTGGGCACAGACGATCCCATGTCCTCCGGTCGAGGACTCCCCTATAAAATGGGGAGGATGGGCATGAGGCGAAGGTACCCGCGCCCCACTTGCCTCCTCGCTGCCCTGCTTCGTCGTTGCTTCTTTCCTTCCCTCGCACGCCGTCGCACCCGAGCCACACCCGCACCTGTGCCCGCACACCGCACCGCCGCCGTGATGGCCGATGGACGTGGAGGCAGTTGGGCTGGTGCCTTCGTGGTTGAGGCGAACATCACCGAGCTGTGCCGCGTGCGCATGTTGCCATCGGCGGAGCGGGTGGCCGCACGCGCGCCGGGCGACGAGATAGCGCCGGTGCCACAGCCAAGGGAACACGCCGTGTTCCTCTGGCACTTCTCCCGGGGCTTTGGGCTCCCAGCGAGTCTCTTTTTCGTCTTCTTGTTGACAATTTTGACCTCCAGCCACATAACCTCAGGCCGAATTCGATCTTGTACCTCTCGGCCTTCGTAATGTTGTGCGAGGGGTACCTCGGCATCCTCCCCTTCATCAAATTCTTCAATTCCCTCCTCTATCTCATGTCTTTGAAGAGCGACGCGTGTGGGGGCACGGTGGTGTGCTACCGCGGCATCGCTCGCTTTCCCCCTCTCTCTCTGATCGACTCCATCAAGGGGTGGCACCAATCGTTCTTCTACGTGAAGAACATCGACCCGAGGACGGATTACATCCGACTGCCGCCGTTCGAGGACAGAGAGCCCTCCCAGCTGAACTGGTAGGGACCTGCCCCGTGCGGCGTTGCCACCGACCTGGTGGCGGCCTTTGTCTCGCGCTGGGTGTTGCCCCTCCAGATGAGGCCACACTGGATCTGCGACATGTCCAGCCGGCATGACCACTGCCGACAGTCCACCGACGAGTTGACGCCAACTCAGGTACTGAAGCGGGTGAACGCGCTCACGACGTTCAAGCTGAAGCCCGCCTCGTGGTCCTTCGGGATGGAGCCGTACGACCACATCAACCGGCCTCCCCTGGTTAGTTTTTTCGTCAAGGCGGTTCTTTCCTATTTGGTATTCCCCAGCCGGCAACCGGTTGGAGAACTTATGTTGAAGTGTTGACCGCAGCTGCTGGTGCGATAGAACATGCCAGATGGCCCACGCCCGCAGATCTTCGAGGCGGAGCGTGAGGACTCCGACTCTCGGGACTTCCAGACGGGAGGCCCCCGGAGGAAGGAGTGGACTACTCGTGGGGGCCGACGAGCCAGTGGATCTACGAAGCGGCGCTCCTGGCAGGGCCGGACGGTCCGGCGCAACCGGGGAACCTAGCGGAGCGGGTGAGTTTCCTCTTGCCCCCTCCATCCGGGACTGGATAGACGACGACGATGATGATGACGATTTGATGATTCTAGACTGACCTCCTACCGCGGCGCGCCAGGACCGGAGGAGCGAGGAGCGATCGGCTCGAGGCCCGGCGGTCAAAGTGGCGGGCCGGGGGAAGAGGCCGGCTCACGGGGGGGGCGGCGGCTCGCTGCCCAGCCCGAAGCGGGTGAAGGTGGCCACACGGAAGCTGCCGCCACGCGCCAAACAGGCCCTGCTCCTTGTTATCGTGTAAGTTCTTCATCTTTGTGCGAGTTTTTGCTTTCGCCTTGTGAGCCGATTAATGACCGGTTTTTGGACGCTGTAGTGACCCCATCGAGCTCCAAGATGAGGATCCGGTGGGGGACATGACGGATGCCGCCGGTTGGCTGGCCCGCAAGCACGCGGCCATCCAGCAGGAGGGAAAGAGAAGGCTCGCGGAGCTATGAGCCTCCCGGTCCGACACGCGAGGAGGGGTCGCGCACTCCGGGACTTCGAGTGGCTGGAGGCAGAGGGGGTCGGTGGACCACCTATGGGCGATGGACTCGGGTGCGGAATCCAGCTGCATGTCGAGGCCTCCGTCAAGCGAGCCATGGGGGGTGGCCATGGACTCGCCAACGCCTCTGCCCACACAAGGAATGGCCCAGGCGAGGGAGGCAATGACGGAGCTGGCTCCCGAGGCGACCCAGCCTGAGGTGCCGGAGTGACCCCTCCCGCGGACGAGCTGACCCGGGTCAAGATGCCAGAGGTTCCGGTGGTTCCGGAGGCGGCGTTGGAGGCACCGACGGAGACGGTGGCCATGGAGGTGGAGGTACCTTCTAGCGCGACCGATGCGCTGGAGCGGCCGGGAGAGGAGGCGGCTGCGGCACCAGGCGGGGGGCCGGTGGGAGGAGACTACCGGCCCCTTGCTGTCATCAACCCACCCATGGTGGCTGGAGCCGCGGCGAGCCCTGGTGGCAGCGTTGGCCGGGCGCAAAGGGCCCTACGATCGATGTAGGAGGTCATCCAGGACTAGGAAGCACTGGCGATTGCGCCGGCCCTGCTGCCCCCCTAGGCAGGCGCCCGGTCCCGTCCTTCGAGGACTTGGGCAATGTCCTGGACCGGTGCCGGCAGAAGCTGGCCCGGTTTGCGGAGGCGGTGGACGCCGCCCTTCAGCATGCAGAGGTAAGCCGGTACCTTTGCCTTCGAGTTTTTAGTGGGGCGCGCGAGCGCACCCACTGGGTGTAGCCCCCGAGATGCGGCTCGGCTGACCGGCTGACGGGCAGCCATGCCGGATCTCCTTCGAGCATGTCTTGACCTTTGCCCCTCTTTCTTGCGACAAGAGGGAACCTCTCTACGGCAGAAGCTGTTTGCAGAAGTGGTCGCCATCCACGGCCACGACAAACATGGCTTCTACCGCCTGGAGGAGGAGCTCGCATGCATGCAAGGTGGGTCGAACTTTGTAGGAGTGGCATATAGTCCCCGGGAACTGGCTAACGTTGGTTGCGTCTTGCAGGCGAGGTGGCCACCCTCCGGAGGAGAAGACCGGGCTTGTCACCGAACGGGACCGGCTGACGCGGGACGTCCAGGCGGCCGCGCAAGAGACGGACCGGCTGGCCGCGTTGCTGGTCGACGGGGAGGTGGCTTGGGACCGGCTCAAGGCCGAGGTGGCAAAGGAGGTGGCGGCCCAGGCGGCGGCCGTCAAGGAGGCGGCTGACGCCGCCCTGAAGACCGCCGCCCTTCAAGGCATGGTGACCCGCCTTGAGAAGATGCTCGAGGAGGTCAAGGGTTCCCTCGCCACCTCAGAGGCAGCCCGGAAGTCGGAGCGCGAGGTGATGCTTCACTTCGCCATTGGGGTGGACGACGCGATTGAAGGTAGGTGCCAATCTCTCTCTTTCCCCTGCCGGTTGTTCTTCCCTTTGCCGTTTCTCGTTTTTCATCTTGCTTTTTCTTTCCTTCTCTTCTCCTTCCTTCGAGGGCATTTCCCGGAAACTCATCGCCGCGCTGCGCACGCCATTGAGGAGCACCGGGAATACCTTCCGGAGTGCGTTCGCCCATCGAGGAGCACGCCGTGTGGGACTTGGATGAGATTGGGATCGTCGTCGAGATGCGGATGACCCATCTCGAGCGGAGCGTGGAGCGGCTCAAGACCGCCGACAAGGAGGTCATCGCCGCGCTGTGGCCGGGCCGCAGGGGAGCTTCGATGCACCGCGTGGCTCAGTGGCTAGAGCATGCCTTCCCCCGCCTTGAGGCCTGGAAGGCATCAGCCGCCCGAGCCAGGGCACAGATGGCGCTCCGGTTCGTGATGTCTTGGTACCGTGGTGTGGACCTGGGCCGGCTGGCGACCATGCAGGGCGTGTCGGCCACAGAGCGGGAGGCCCGCGAGCCGGCCCTCGTCCAGCAGGCCAACGAGCTCGCGTCATACGTTAACGCGGACGAATTCCTGCTGGCCCTTGGCGAGGATGGCGAGTCGTTGCCCAAGGACTCCTTCGGAATCCCTCACGGCCCAGCGGATGACGAAGTCGCCGACGAGAGCACCGACTCGAGCGGCGAGACGGCCGAGACCGAGGAGCCCGCCTCGAAGGCCAGGGAGGCTGACCCAAAGGCTGCGACCACCTCCGAGCCAAGGAGGCCGACCCGAAGAAGAAGAAGAAGAATAAGAAGAATAAAAGAGAAGAGGAGGAGAAGAAGAAGAGGGAAAAGGAGAGGAGGAGGAGGAGGAGAAGAAAAAAAAGATGAAGAAGAAGAAGAAAAAAGAGGAGAGGAGAAGAAGAAGAAGAAGAAGACAAGAAGAAGAAGAAGAAGAAGAAGAAGAAAAGGAAGAAGAGGAAGAAGAAGAAAAGGAAAAAGAGGAAAAAAGAAGAAGAGGGGAAGAAGAAGAAAATGACACCCGACACCCCGACTCGACCCCGACACAGCACCCCGACACCCCGACAGCCCGACCCCGACACGGCACCCCGACCCCGACCCCAACAACATGACCCGACACGGCACCCCAACCTCGACACGGCACCCCAACCCCGATGGCACTGACCCCATAGAACCCCGACGCCACTGAACCTCGACGCTATGGAAGCCCGACCCTCGATGCTATGAACTCCGAGCCGCATCGCACGACCCGAGCAACCCCGGTGCTTCACCGCCATGATGACGAGGAAGGTAAGCCATAATATGCCACTTACTTGGCACATTTTCTCAAACAAAGACAAACATAGCACTTAGACAAACTTAGCACAATGACAAACTTAGCACTTAGACAAATGTCATATTTTACGTTAGTTAGCTTTGTTTCCTCTAAAATGACTTAGTAAGATTACTTACCTCCAAAATGACATATTGTACCTAAGTTAGCTCTAAAATGACATACTATACGTAAGTTAGCTCTAAAATGACCTATACTTAGCATTGTTTCCTCCACACCAACATAATAAGCTTAGTCAACTCAACAATGACATAATAGACTTGGTAACCTCATAGATGCCATTGACTTAGCTTATTTTCTTGAAAAATGACACAATAAGAAAGGTTAGGTAAAAATGTGATAATTACCTAGGTTAGCTCTAAAATGACACAAATAAACAATAAGAATAAGAAAAAGAAGAGGAGAAAGAGAAAGAGATGAAAAAAGCTTCTTCTTGTTCATCTTCTAGATCTTCTTCTTCTTCCTTTTCTTTTTCTTGGTAACCTCATAGATGCCATAGACTTAGCTTATTTTCTTGCACTTATGATTTGGTATGTTTGTTGGATGATCGTATATATGTACTTGTGATATGGCAGGGATACAGTTTCTGCGAATTATGTATACATATCATATATGTGCTTGTGAAAATGATTGGATATAACAAAAAATAGAATAAAAAGGGCCAATACAGGCACTTTGCCGTCTGCCACCGATGGAAAAGGGATCTTTGCCATCTGCGCCAGACGACAAAGGTGCCACGTGGTGGCCACCTGTGAAACCTGGGAAGCCCAGGCTGGGGGACATTTTGTCTCTTTTTCCGCCCACGGCAGGCAGCAAAGGGAAGGAGGCAGACGACAAAGATAGGGAGGGAGGCAGACGAAAAATATGGGGAGGGAGGCAGACGGCAAAGATGGGGAGGGAGGCAGACGACACAGAAGGGGAGGGTGGCATACGACAAAGGCAGGGTAGGTGGTAGACGACAAAGTGGTGAGGTCCGTTAGCCACCTCTAATGGCGACGCCGTCAGTAGTTACCGTCCATGCCCTTAGTTGTTTGCAAGCTGAAGGTAAAGATCATTTGCCGTCTGCTGGGCCAAACCAGACGGCAAAGAACCCCTTTGTCGGAGCTAGCTAGGCCCAAATTTGTGTCCTCCGCCTTTCTGCCTTTGCCGTCTGCCATGGCAAACGGCAAAGTGCCTGATTCCTATAGTGAGGCCAGAAATGGTCTTTTATAGGGACAAATTATTTAAATGCTTTAAAAACATTTGAGAAAATTTAGGGAAAATCAGCGGACATATATTTTCCATATATATGAGTTTATAGACATGGTCATGTTGAAAATCATGGGCAAAACCCCTCAAAACCCTTTCTGTTCAAATCAAGATTTTGAAATATTTCTATAATAAATATTCTCAATAAATTATAGTAAAGTTCCAGCTAGTCAATAATGCTATAGGTGATGATCTTGAAAAGTTTCATCTCAATCCCAATTGATTTGCTGCATCAGAATATTCCAAAACCATTAGTGTCCAGATTCAAATTTGAACAACTTTACATTGTGAAGTTTCTTTCCTTGACCCCAAACATTGTGGGCATGTTCCATTACCCAAATACGGATGCCACACCAAGTGCAGCATCAAGGAGAATGGAAATGCATACCTAGATCTATAGGAACCTGGTTCTATTGATTTCTAGGGTTTTACAAAGTTACATTGTGAACTTTCTTCAAAACTCCTCAAACTTGGTGATCCTATCTATTTCTACCTATATTTCCATCCTGTTAAATCTCATGGCAAGCAAACTCTATTTTATTAGCCAAAACGTCACCAAATTTTTTTGCACATTTTGTAAAGAGCCTTGTTTGACCCCCTTCTACTATTCTCCTTCACTTCACGTTTTTACCACAGCTTACTAACAGTGCACCTCACCTCCAGTAACTTTCTCAGGTCAATACTCAATGGTTAAATGGGGTAAAACCCATTTTCACCCTCTAGACACCAGTAAAACACTCCCCTCTCCCCTACCATATTCTATCAACCTCCCAAGGCATCCAATGCTAGTGCCCCCTAGCCTAGATCCCCCTAGACCCCCTAGACACTAGTGGCAACACACAAGACACCGTTGGCATGCCATGGCATGCCAAACATGCGCTCTAGATAGCGCTACAGTGCATTCCCGCACTGGACCTGCCCCCAATCCAGGGCCTCGACAACCTCGGGCCCCTCCAGCGTGTCCCCCGAGACCGCCTCGATGTCCTCAACACGCTAGCTGGTCGCCCCCCTCCTCTCTCCCCCTCTGCGGGACTCTCCTTGCTCGCGCACAACACCGCCGAGCGCACCAGTGAGCAAGCTCACACGCGCGATGACCTGGTCTTCCCCCACTCCATCTCTTTTCTTCCCAGGACGTGTACCACGTCCACGAGAGCCATAAACATTGGTTAGAGGTCCCCCGAGCATGCCATAGATGGCCACGACCTCGCCGGTCCTCGCTCCATGGTGTGCCAACACCAAGGCTATAAGAGCCACCCGCGTTCCCTCTCTCATCTCCCCTCACTCTCCATATCTTCTGCGGACCTCCCCAGCCCAGCCATTCTTGCCCCCGTGCTCTCCACCCGTCCCCACGGCTGAAGCTCCGCCGGGGCCTCCGCTCGAATTCGGCCAGGATGGCCTCCCCCAACCCCTCTGATCCTTATCGGATCTCCTCTTGCATCGCCACGAGCCCTACACACACTCCATTTCCTCTCATCCACAGCTAAGGTGTCGTACCTATCGCCACCATCGGCTACCTCTGCTCATCCGATGTCGCGATTGACCTTGAACTCCCCCCAGGTCCAAGAACCACCCAGGCGGGTGAGGTAAGCCTCCCCGAGGCCACCGCTGGTTGGAGTACTACCGGGGGTGGCTAGACAAGCGCCGGCTCCGCCCTGTCTTGTCTCCTTTGCCTCTCCTAGTTTGAGCGGGAGGTGGGGGACGGACCCGATAGGCGGGCCCCACATATCGGCGACCAGCCGGCCGGGCCCCCTGTTTAAGTGGAAGCTCCCCACCGCTTTCCACCTCCATGCAGTGGAGACGTACTACATGGAGTGAGCCTTTGACGTGGCCCACTTCTAGCGCGTGGCCGAGAAGTTGGGCCGGCCTAGTAGGCTTCGGTGCTAAGTTACGCCCAGTGCGTATCATAGGCCCATTTGGGTAATTTCCTGTTTATCCTTTTTCATTTCCCGCAAAACAATAGAAATTCATAGACATTCATTTGGCCTCCAAATTTGGTGATTCAAATTCCTACAAGCTTCTAAAATATTGGCCTAACCAAATATGTTAATTGCCCATTTTTGCATAAATCTTTTCTATTAAGTTCAAATTCAAATTTGAAATTGAACCATGTAGGACCCCACCTAGAGAATTCTTATGAACTCCAAATGGAGTGACACAATTTCCTAGGTGTATCCAAATTCATGCACTAAGTGTTGAACATATTGTCTTACACTTATTCTGATATGACTAATACTGGACCATTTCTTCATGTGTGATCCACTTTGAGAATCCCTAGGAAAATCATGCCAACTCCAAATCCAGTGAAACCACTTCCCACATGTACCTAAAAACCTGCCCTATTTGATGAGTGCCTCCACCCATTTTACAAAAATATTTTCTGTGGACATCTTAAAGGATCATCGTTTCCTTCATTTCCACCATTCAAAACTCCCCCTTGGCCCACATCCATCAAAACCTCCTTGGTTATTTGTCCAATGCCCAGAGGTGTCCTCAAAAAATAGAAATCTTATTTATAAAGCAATTATATTGTCTACTTGTTGTGTTGCTTATCGTGATTGTTTTCATTGATAGTTGACGAAGTAGATGAAGTACTCGGAGTGGACGGGAAGCATGTGAAGACCTCAAAGACGTTGCTAAGCCAGGCAAGCGGCCCTTTGAGCATGTTAAGAAACCATTTTTATGCAGGTCATATAGCACTTTATTTCGATGTGTTGATCATGTTGATGTGGCGACCAATACGGTGGGATGCCTCCGATACTTTTACCGCTGATAATTGCATCGTGCATGACCCTACCTCCTTATGAGGGTTGTGCGGGTGGGAGTAGTTAGGTTGCTAGTAGATGCTACACAAGTGGGATCGGGATTATGCATGGTGGTAGAAACAAAGCAATGATTTCAAAGACTTTTCAAAAACCTCGTGCATGCCACTAATGCCCGAGGGAGATGATGTTGAGTTGGGTAACAACTTGATAGAGAAGTGGTGTACAGGAGCAAGTTGTGTGTGTGTTTTCGAAAATAGAGAGTTTTAAGATTTGCTGACCGTCCCAACCTTACATGCACAACCACGATACCCCTTATGGGACAGGGTTTTGTTTATAAAGTTGTTAGGTACTAGCATAGTGCTCGCATTACTAGTGGCGGGAGTGAAGTGCTCACTCATGATACGGGGTCATACACGAATGGACGATCATGCGCTGTCTTTACAGGCACCAGGCACTCCATTGCATGCCCTCATGGATAATATGCGTGATGTACATCGTGAGGGATGGCACCAAGGAGTGGAATATTTGTTTAGTATCACTAGGGGAAGGCATTGTTCAGGTGCTTATATCGGGTATGTAATATACCACGAGTCATGGATGATACGGAAGTTTCCCGAGTCTTGTGGGTAAATTGTGCTACCTCTTCAGAGTGTAAAACTATTCGAATAACCGTGTCCAAGGTCATGGACAGTTGGAGGTCCTGCTTAAACTGTGTCTAATGTTTTCACAAACTTGGTTTGTGTGTGTGGGTTACAAGGATGATACTTGAGTTGAGTCGGATGACTTGGCATGATGACTGAACATGAGATGTTCAGACGATACATGAGACAAGTGTGAGGACTTGGTGTGATGGTTGAACATGAGCCATCCAACTCCTGCTTATGGTGATGACTGCGACGTGTTCATATGAACAAATGTCTATGGTTGATGCATGCTTACTTAAGTTACTTGATCATGTCATTGCACTCAAAACTAGCTTTCCAAAAGACTTTCCTATTTAGTGCTATATCATGCATTTTCGTACCTTGTGCCAAAACTTGGGTTGCTTGCAAGTACATTCAAAGTACTCATTGGCTTGCCACTGGTTATTTTATTGGCCAGGCATGAGAGATCAGGTTATGATGAAGATTACCTTGGTGACGAACATGCGAGTTAGGACACTTCCCACTCAGAATGCGTGTATGGTTAGGGCAGATGGCATGGGTTCACGCTATCATTGAAGATTTACGTTGCAAGACATGGCCATAAAGGCCATATTTGAGTACAAATGGTATGTAATGGATGTAAGACTCTTGTTATTCAGTTTATGTGTGTTAAGTGAGCATTGATCCCTAGGATCACTATGCACGTACATTCGGTGATCACGACTTATGAGTCGGGGTCTCCACAGAGCTGGTATCAGAGCCATCCTAATTGTAGGGAGCCCTTAGTTAGCATGGACGTTAGTTAGGACAAAACCATATTTCCAGACCCTTCAAAATTACTTACAAAACCACTATAATTCTCACCTCTCCTAAAATTTCAAAGGAAGCAAAGGTTTTTCCCTTAGAACTTCCACCATTTTTCTCTTAGTTCTCCTCGTCATCTTTTCAAAACTTTGCAAATGGTTGCTACTACCCTTGTGACCCTAACCACGGGATTCCTTGAAATCCTCGTGGGTAACCTGGAAGGGAGCCACCTTGCCGGACATTTCCCCACATATCCTGGACACAAGTTGGCGACACAATACAAGGAGCTACTAGTAGAAGATACCTTCTCGAAGGATGAAGGCATCAAGACTAGGAAGACGTTGACACCCTCGACACTACCCCAAGATGATGCCAACTTGGCGTTCAATGACCATGGCACAAGACATGCAATGTCATGATATCCATCGCTAAAAGAGCAACCCTATCCTTTTTCTTGTGGTGTCGGCAACCACCGGTGGATGAGAACCTTTCCATTTGGTCCGCCTCACTATAGTGAGCAGGAAAACGGTCCTCATCATCCCTAGCTCTTGGTGCCGATGATATCATCAACGAGACTGGTAGGATATAACTCTACCATGCCTTGTTAATGTCATTGCATAAAGGATTTCCTACCTGGAACCCTCAACATTACATAAGGGAAGTAGGCATTGTCACGATTACAAAGAAAACAAAAGAGTCGTCAACGACCGTCATGGGGAATCACCTTCGTCATCAACTCACCAGATGCAAAGTTGTCAACGACTCTTCAGGAACAATCCAGCTCATTTGACAAAACAATAACAAGAGACTTAGCAACACCTGAAGAAGACCTACAAGACTGAGCAGACTCCTCTCCAAGACACGAGCAAGCACGACTACTAAGTCCCAGAACCCCTAGGGTAGGATAGGTCGTGTGTCCTCTATGTGAAGTCGAGTCCGTATGATGGTTCATATAGAACCATAATTGTGTGTTGCTTGTTTTTGCTTGTTTGTGCTTTAGGTGAAAGTCACACATTTGTCCCAAGCAACAAGTACGCAACTAAGCACCCACCTTATCTTAACAAGTGTGTTTTTCCTTTTCGGCACTTATTTGATTGCACTTGCACTATACCACCCCCTTAGGCACTCTCCTCTACGCTACTTTCCCTCTTTCCCCTGTTGTCAACTGAAGGCCGGCAAGACAAGATGCACCAAGGATCCACCTCGACACACAAAAAGCACTAATGATTTTGACTACAACATACTCTACCAAACGCACCGCGTAGAGTTATGTTTTCCCCTCGAGATTGTAAATCCCTCTCTAGACCAATCTAGACCTCACAAGCTTCCCCACCTCAAACCTCTGATCGCGTGTTTAATATGCAGATTTGACCAAAGCACCAGTTGAGCTTCAAGAACCCCTTCTTAGCCCTGGATTCATTATGGGAGTATTGGTAATAGTAAACAGGCACATTGCATCTCGAAGCCAGCACTTGAACTGATGATGCCATAGGGAAGATTGTTCTGAGGATATATAACTAGTAGGCTAATGATTTGACGAGGTCGTAATGGATATCTTGAGGAAGTAGTTGAGACCCTGGGATGGATTGCAATACTTTGTATTGATAGACGAACTTGGTGGATCAAGATTGATATAGTAGCATAACTTACTTCCCCCTTGAGCAAATTGGATTTAGTAGGACAATTATGATCACAAGCTGAGATTCTTGGTGGTATGATATTTTGGCTTTTTCAAGTAATAGTCATAGATTTATGAGGTTACGTTAATGACTTGGAGTAGCAACTGGGAGTTCTCGTTGGACTTGAGATTTGGACTTAAATAGGTAATCCTAATAGAGTGATGGTATTAAGCAATACTACATGGACTTTACTAGATCGGCATGATGGCAATTGGTGGATGTACTATGATAAGATAGTCCTTTCGAGGATTCAGGGATTATAGGAACTCTAGAATATTATGTGGAATTCCATCAAAGTTTGAATTTATAGTAGTAATAAATCATGCGATGCTTGATGGGAATAGTAGACGGGTTAATCAGATTCGTAGGAAGGGAACAATATATTGGATTTGTATACTACATGTTTCCTTAGCATAGAGATGCAACATCTTATACCTTGGATACATTAGTTGAACACTTGGATTTGTAGTATCACAATCAAGCTTAGTGGCTTGTATGCTTCCCGAGGATTTTTACATAGGGATATATTTGAGTTAGTTGTAGAATAACATATGTGATTTTTGTTTGGTCCTTCTTTCGAACTTTGAAGTTGAATAGCATGAGTGATGTTGGAGTTGACTTATATGAGATGATACGTTCAATGAGATAGGGTGATTTTGTTTGGAGTAATAGGCAGTACTATTGGCATCTAAGAACTGTGCTTGATGATAAGATGATAGACATTCAATCACATCCTAAGCTCCTTGAAACTGCTAAGATTTACCGAGGCACAATGTGGTCAGGTTATGACCATGTGTCTTGGCTCTAATTCATTTGACTATGGCTGATACTACACCCCGGCCTCCACTAGACATGTTCATATGGAAGGTGTCCACAAGGACCTGTATTACATTGGACCACGAACCCTTGGACAAGTGACCACCCGGAACAAACGACTGCCTCTCCAACACATCCCATGAGCAATGTGTTTATGTGGTATTTGGAGGAATATGTTGTTATCCTGGCGGATGACATACTTATTTACCCAATGAGAGGAAGGAACACCTTAGTCCTGTTTGGACCAGCCCAAGGAACACCAATTAACATGCCTCTCGAGTATAAGGTTTCACCTTGAAGGAGTTGGACTCCTCGAAGAACCCTCCCTACAGAAGAAGACTTCCTTTCCCAATCAAGATGAAGAACCACTACGATTGCAGAGCCATGACAATGACGAAGAAGAATCAAAAAGAAGTCAACCACCACTCCTTTGTTGGCTACATGAACTAGACTATATCTCGAAGCACCGACGTTCAAGCCCAATGAAGCCTTTGGACATAAAGAGGATTAAAGAGCCCCTTGCTTTAAGTAGTTACCTATCAGTTCCTGACAAGGATGTCACTGAGAAGTTGATGGCACCCTCACTCCACCACCATGACGGTGTATGTTGAGCATGACATCCCTACTTCCTTCAGATGCCTGGAACGGAGTGGAACGGCTGTCATGACCTCATTGCTAGCCCCTTTTTGGTTCAATAAAGGACATGAACCTGACTCAATCATGGTAAACCACCTGTCAAAGATGGTTCACCCCACCTGCCAAGCCTGAGACCTTGGGGATAGGATGGCTGGTCTATACTTTTGGGTAGCCAGCTCATCTAGGACCCCCTCAGAAGCTTTCCTAAGTGGTAGAACCCGTTTTGACAACAAGTCTCTAGACTTAGTCTTAGGGACGAGACTCGGCGCAGACCTAGCCACATATGGCTACAAACATACAAGAAGACCAAACACCCGAAGACCCGCTAGAAACATGCGTCCGCGACAACAAAGACAAATGGCCGAAAGTGGGTGAAGAACATACCTGGAGAAAAAGATCTCAACGCAGAGCCTATGATGACGCGCTTCAACACTCTCAACAATGAAGACCACCGACAACTGAAGGTCGCGTGCCTTAAGGAAGACAATGACTTCCTCGATGGCAAGAAGCTACACCAAGACTCGACCCTCCTATTCTAACGCAAGACATCTAGATGTCGCTAACCAACATGAGCATTCCTAGGGCCAGCACACAGACACGTTACCTTGCCACATATTCCGACTTTGGAATACACACGTAATATAGGCCCTGGCCAGAACCTCGTTTACCAAACCCTTGACCTTTAGGCAGGCCTAGCAGTGTAAGGACCCCGTTCACCACTAGAAGGAGTCGATGATGCACTCGAAGCTATATCATCAAGAACTTCAAGATCCAATGGAGAAACCACGTTGGAAAAGAAGCCACATGGGAACGTGAAGGCCACCTCACCTCTGTATTTCCGCATCTCTTCTACGCCTAGCCTAGGAATCTCGGGGATGAGATTCTTGTAAGGTGGGTAGGTATGTCACACCCTGTGTTTTGCCTCTTCTGTCTAAGTTAAGATAGCTCAAAAATCAGGACCAATCAAAACATTTGGCATGCTTGTGATGCTTGACTTGATTGCTGATTGCTTGATTGCTTGCTTGTGCTCTATATTCATAAGATCCCTCCTACTCTCAAAACTCACATCCTTGGTCCAAATCTTTGCCCAATGATCATGCCATGTGTATAGGGAATAAAACTAATTTTATAAAATATTATTTTGACTAAAATGGATTTATTCAAATTAAGTTTTCCAACATCCCGGATTTGAGGTTTGTACTACAAGTCCTCAAATTGGGTGGATTAAACTGTCCCCAAGGATTTATTTGGAACCTAATATATATGACTTCCCAAAAACACCAAATATTTTTAAAAATATTATTTTACTGTTTTATTTAAAGTCTTTTTAAGGCCAGAAATGGTCATTTATAGGGAAAAATTATTTAACTACTTTAGAAATATTTGAGAAAATTTAAGGAAACTTAGTGGACATATATTTTCCATATATATGAGTTTAAACACATTGTCATGTTCAAAAGCATGGGCAAAACCCCTAAAATCCCTTTCTGCCCAAATCAAGCTGTTGAAATATTTCTATAAGAAATATTATCAATAAATTCTAGTAAAAATTCCAGCCTGTCACTAATGCTATAGGTGATGATCTTGCAAAGTTTCAGCTCAATCCCAATTGATTTGTTTCATCAGAATATTCCAAAACCATTCTTGTCCATATTCAAATTTGAAAAACTTTACATTGTGATGTTTCTTACCTTGACCCCAAACTTTGTGGGCATGTTCCATTACCTACAAAAGGATTCCACACCAAGTGGTGCATCAAGGAGAATGGAAATGCATACCTAGATCTACAGGAATCTGGTTATGTTAATTTCTAGGGTTTTACAAAGTTACATTGTGAACTTTCTTCAAAAATCCTCAAACTTGGTGATCCTCTCTATTTCTACCTATATTTTCATCTTGATAAATCTCATGGCAAGCAAACTCCATTTGCTTAACCAAACCATCATCAAACACTTCTGCACATTTTGTAAAGAGCCTTGTCTAACCCCCTTCTGCTATTCTCCTTCACTCCAAGTTTTTATCACAGCTTACTAGCATTGCAACTCACCTCTAGTAACTTTCTTTAGCCAATACTCAACGGTTAAGTGGGGTAAAACCCCATTTTCACCATCTGGATAGCAGTAAAACACTCCTCTCTCCCCTCCCCTCTTAATCTATTAACCTCCCAGGGCATCCAATGCTAGTGCCCTCTAGCCTAGATCACCCTAGACCCCCTAGAAACTAGTGGTCGCGCAAAAGACGCCATTGGCATGCCATGGCATGCCAAACGGGATCTCTAGAGCGTGCTACAATGCACTCCCGCATTGTAGCTGCCCCCCAATCCACGGCCCCGACCAGCTCGGGCCTCTCCAGCGTGTCCCCCGAGACCGCCTCGACATCCTCAACACGGCAGCTGGTTGGCCCGCTCCTCTCTCCCCCTCTGCAGGCCTCTCCTCGCACGTGCACAATGCCGCCCAAGCGCACCAGTGAGCAATCTCACACGTGCGATGACCTGGTCCTCCCCTGCCCCCTCTCTTTCCATCCCTGGATGTGGACCTCGTCCACGAGAGCTGCAGACATGGGCCAGAGGTCCCCCGAGAACGCGATAGACGGCCACAACCTCACTGATCCTCGGTCCACGGTGCGCCAGAGCCCATGCTATAAGAGCCACCCCCGCGACCCTCTCTCATCTCCCTTCGCTCTACCTATCTTTCGTGGCCTCCCAAGACAAGACATTCTTGCCGTCATGCCCTTCACCCGTCCCCACGTCCGAAGCTTCCCTAGTGGCCTCCGCTCGAATTCGGCCACAATGGCCTGCCCCAGCCCCTCTAACCCTTACCGGATCTCCTCCTGTGTTGCCACTAGCCCTACCTCTACTCCTTTTCCTCTCATCCACAGCTCAGGTGCCATGCCTACCAATGCAATCGGCTACCTCCGCGTCGTCCGACGTCGTGGTTGAACTCCAACTCACCCAGGTCCATGAACCACCCATGTAGGGCGGAAGGCCTACCCGAGGCCACCAGTGGTCGGAGTACCGCTGGGGGTGGCCGAAGCCACTGGGATGAGCGCCGGCTCCGCCCTGTACCGCCTCCTCTGCCTCTCCCAGTTTGAGTGGGAGGTGGGGGACGAACCTGATAGGTGGGCCCCACGTGTCGGCGACCGTCTGGCCGAGACCCCTGTTTAAGTGGAAGCGCCCCACCGCTTTCCGTCTCCATGCAGTGGAGGCATACTACACGGAGTGCGCCCTCGACGTGGCCCGCTTCTAGCGCGTGGCCGAGCAGTTGGGCTGGCCTAGTTTGCCTTAGTGCTAAGTTACACCTGGTGCATGGCTTAGGCCCATTTGGGTAATTTCCTGTTCATACGTCCATTTTGCACCATGATTTTATATTGATATTTATTGCATTGTGGCCTATTATTACACATTGTGATACAATACTTATGCCTTTTCTCTCTTATTTTATAAGATTTACATGAAGAGGGAGAATGTCGGCCGCTGGAATTCTTGACTGGAAAAGGAGCAAATCTGAGATACCTATTCTACACAACTCCAAAAGTCCTAAAATTTATGGAGAATTTTATTGGATTTAATAAAAAATACAAGCGCAAGAATCCACTAGAGGGGGCCACCTACAGGCCACAAGCCTGCTAGGTGCGGCCACCCCCTGGCCGTGGCTAGCAGGCTTGTGGGGCCCCTGTGGCTCCTCTGACGCCCATCTTCTCCTATATGAAGCGTTTTGACCTGGAAAAATCAGAAGAGAGTGTCGGTGCACTAGAGTTTTGTGCTTTCCAGTGTTGCTTACTCGTGCACGGGAAGTAGTAGCCGCCCTGCGATGAGGCCCACCAGGGAACTGCTAGGTACAAGCACAGGAGAATCAATACCCCCGGCAAGACCTTGTCGGGATGACCATCAAACCCTCAAGCAAACAAAAAGCCCCGGCAAGGCCCCGCCAGCACATAGGCCAGATGTTGTTCCGCCCAGACACGTGTCGTGGCTTTGGCGCTGGAGAGGGCTAAGCGGTGCGAATGGGATGGGCTCCTATCCCATCCCGCAGGCAGACAGAGATGCCTCATGGTGCATTAAATTCACCTGCCCTACCGCGTTAGTGTTTGGTATGATAGCACTGTAGCAGTTTACACCCCGTGTATGCATATTACGCCACTGTTAGGATCCCCTTCAGAATATGAAAGGAGGCCCAGGGCGATACGGTGGGGGACTTTTTGGACATTTAGTCTTTGGGGCCTTCTAGCTCACACGCGTGGCAGCTGCTCATAGCGCTCTTGTAGCTAGAACCCTCAGAACATCCACAATACAATCAAGAAGGAGTAGGGTTTTATGCATCTTTGTGTCCCAAACCTGGGTAAAATCCCTACACGTTGTTCATCAAACCTGCTCTTTGTGCAAGCCTTCTCCCCTGCCGAACCGAAAGGGGCCCCTCCGATCCCATATGTGCTCATTCCCCATGACATCTTTGGCACGCTAGGTATGAGGGGTAGGTCGTGCGAACCTGTTATGGTGATTAGCGCGCCAATTCCTTCATACTCATCACCGCCATGGCCCCCAAGAAGAAGGGCCTGACAGCGGTTGGCTCATCCGCATCCGTTGTCCCTGTATCTACGTAGACAGGCAATGGCGTAGACGTAGGTGGGGGAGGAGGAGGTGGAGGTTCAGTACTTCCGCAACGCTACGCTGATGAAGGCCAAGCAAGAGGCGACATCCGTCGCGGTGATGCCCAAGGCGGCGGTGGGAACCCCCGCACCGTAGGTTCTTAGGACGAAGCGGTACCACGCACGGGTAGTACAACGAATTCTGGGGGTGGAAGGGTATCTTCCAGGGCGCCCACGCTGATGCCTACGCCGTGACCTTCCCAAGAGGCACGCTAAGAGCCACACCATGACGCCCGCAGTTCTCAATGTTCCCACGAAAAATCTCATGTGCACCACTCCCAAGATGCACGGAACTAGCATGCTCGCCAGCTTGCTGGTGGAAGTGGCATGCCATCACGTGACCGTAGTGGAGCTCCTTCCAACATGGTTAGAAGTCATAGCACCTCATGTTCCTCGCGCCATTTGCTGCCGACCATGTTAGAAGAAGCGATGGGGTGGGCACAACTACTCCTAAACTTCCCTCCTGCTTTGGAGAAGCTCGACGAATGGAGAGCCACCATTCTAAGCCTCCTCAGCCTCGCCGATAAGTTTTGGTCCACCGAGCCGGCTCACGCTAGCGGTGAGAAGGCCGGAGGCGGTGCGACCATAGTGCACTCTCCTCCACCGCAACAACGTCGATCACCGACTTGATGGACTGACGCTTACGATGGTTACTTGACGGCGTTGTCCGATCCACGGACTCGCCGCGACCAGCGTCAGGTTCTCTAGGAACGGGGCAAGGAAGACGCCCGAACTACAATTGAGAGGCGGCAGGAGGCGCGCCTTCAATCCGATAGGCATGTGGGGCCCACTGTAAACAAGTATGTGCCATGGTATCTTGTCAGCCTACCTTACGAGGTGGGTTGTCCACCCTTTACCCATGAGCTGCGGCAAGTCCAGTGGCCCAGCTCCCGCACATTCAAGCCAGAGATCCCAGAGAAGTATGACGACAAGATTCACCGATCAGAGTTCCTGAGCATCTACACCATTGCGGTGCAAGCTGCTGAGGGTCACGACAACAAGATACTTACCAACTACTTCCCGTTGGTGCTCAAGCCCAACATCAGGTCGTGGTTCATGCACGTGCCAGAGAATTCCATCACCTCCTGGGCAGACTTGTGCCATGAGTTTGTTGGCGCTTTTACCGGTGGCCACCAAGCTCCTAATAATGAAAGTGGTTTACACATCATCCCTCATAAGGAGGGCAAAACTTTGTGCAAGTACATCCAAAGGTTCAGCCATGTGCACCACAACATACGAGGTGTTCATCATGCCGTTGTTATAAGCGCGCTCCATCAGAACGTGCGCGACCACAGGATGCGGGAAGAGCTGGCGATGAACAGGGTCAGGGATGTTGCCGAGTTTTATGCTCTGGCAGACAAATCTAGTCGGGCTGAAGAAGCGGAAAGGGATAATGCTGAAGTGTTGTGAGGCCTCAAGACAAGAACTTTCGACAAGCTGCACTAGTGTGGAAGGCACTAGATTGATGAGTTGCCAGTGGTTCTTTTGTCTATCAGAACGACAACAAATCGAGCTACTGGCCAGAGACCCTTCTCCCTCGTATATGGGGTGGAAGAAGTTCTTCCCACGAAACTCATATACGGGTCACCTCGAGTGCTCGCCTATGATGAGCTTGAGCAAGAGTAGTTACAGCAAGATGACGTGACGCTCCTTGAGGAAGACCGTCTTCAGGCTGCTGTGAGAGCTGCGCGCTACCAGCAAGCTTTGTTTCGTTACCATAGCTACAAAGTTAATGCCAGAAGTCTTGAGGAAGGCGACCTTGTTCTTCGGCGAGTTTAGTATGCCAAGAATTCCAACAAGTTGACGTCAAAGTGGGAAGGCCCTTATCGGGTAGTACGAGTCACCAGGCCTGGTGCAGTCCGCCTGGAGACTGAAGATGGCATCCTGGAATATAGCACATCTTTGCAAGTTCTACCCATGAGGCATGGTTACCGCCCCCCGGCAACCACCTTTTGTACGAGTCTTGCCGCTAAAGCATGTAATCCTTGGTACAAAGCTAGTCTCACACCTTGTGCATAGTTGAAGAAAGATAAGTGTTCCACAAATCTTCAGTGATTCTCATGTTTACTTATGTGCATGTTTGTCTCAGATACTGCATTGCACTTATTCTCGACAAGAGCTAACAGACCACCAAGGTTCCACATCCATATTATCTCTTCTTTCTTTTTCTCAAAGGACAAAAGTTTAACTCGTAGCTTTGCTGGGGGGGAATGGTGGTATGGGTACCTAAGGGCGACGTCCCAAGAAAATCTTCCCGGAAGGAGTATGGCAACGAAAAGATAAGTTGCAAAACCCTAAGTGAATTCTTACCGTAGAATTATTTTCCTTGGACAATTTCAACCACTGTATGGAAAACCTGCATGCTATAAAACCTTCTTGCGATTGGTTGCGCCCATATACTTTTTCGAGCCCACTCAATAGTCTAGGTGGCCGCACTAAAAACACCAGGGTCTCTTGCCGGTAGCGGCCCCGCCAGTAGGCTGGTAAAGTTCCACATGTAGCCCTCGCGGCAAGGGTGTGCATGCTGGCAAGCTCCCAATCAAGCGTAGGGTGAATACATATAGAAAGTAATTAACCAAAGGGGATAATATAGCATCTTCTCAAAGCATAACGACTCATATTACATAAATCTTGCCACGGTTCTTACATAAGGAAAATTGTTCTCTGCATGTGTGGCAGCAAGGAATAAGGCAGCTAATCCCGGCGAGCGCCTTCAACCTGCTTAACTTGGCTTACCCTCTCGACGATGGGCGCGACAACTTAATCAAGCGCCTTGACGTCTATGTCCTTCGACAATCGGTCGAGGACGCTGGTGAGGTTGAGGCCGGGGTTCTTGTGCGCCACCTTGAAGAGCACCTTGCGGAGAACGACATGGCAAAGTTTGCGCGATTCGCTGGCCAGGAAGGATGCCCGGTCAGAGTGAAGCTGCTCCAAGGCTACAAGCATGCTGTCGAAGAACATGGCCACCTTGATGTCTGTGGATATCTTGTCGTCAGAAGAGTACTTGAAACCCTCTAGGCCCATGGCGGACAGTTGTGTGGCAAGCTTCTCTGCGACGTCGATGAGCTTCTCAGTCCAAAATTCTACGCTATGCACGTAGTCGTTGTGGATGGTGGAAGCACTCTTGACCAGCTCCTTCGAATTTTGGAGATCCTTGGCCAGAGCCTTCTCATGGGTCCTGGTGGTCTCGAGAGTCTCAGTCAGCATAGCCAGCTTAGTGTTCAGATCATCAATGGATCTATGTGCTGAAGAGAGCTGTTTTCTCAGGCTGTCGAGGGCTTGGTCTCTTTCAGACTTGAGCGACAAGACCTCCTTGCCGAGATCCTCAAGGTCAGCTTCCAGCTTCTTCACCCTCTCCTCAACCAAGTTCTTGATGGCCTCCACAGCTTTGGCAGCATCAACAGCCTCCTTCAGCTTGACGACGTGGTGTGTGGTTAGACCTTCGAACGTCTCCTTGTGTTTCTGCTCCAGCTCATGGGTCCGCCGTGCGGCAAGCTCCTCAACCTCCATTTCCATGCCGCGAAGCATG
This sequence comes from Hordeum marinum, assembly GCA_022496015.1. Lineage (NCBI taxonomy): Eukaryota > Viridiplantae > Streptophyta > Magnoliopsida > Poales > Poaceae > Hordeum > Hordeum marinum. The sequence continues at coordinate 118,576,490 of CM039677.1, forward strand.
TTGGCAAGCGCCTTCTAACGAGTGGCAAGCTCTTCCTCATGGGCATTGAGCAACATACGACGCTCCGTCAAGCGAGCATCCTTCGCAGCAGCCTGTTGTTTGGCCTCCTCGTACGCTTGCTCGGCATCGGACTGTTGCATGAATAGTTGGCTTCAAACCTGGCTCAGTTGTGTCTCACCAAACTTCAGATCCTAGGAAGATTGGGCGAACCAGGCTTGAGTTTCTTCGACACGCTCCTGGAAGTTGGCCTCAGCCACTTCCATAACTGCTGCCCTTGAGACGAGTTTCTCCTTTGGGGGCATGGTGAAGCGCTTGAAGCTTTAAAATCTGTCGCCCATGGTCTCGAGGAGTTGCTCTTCTTGAGATTTACTGCTGGGACTTGGTTCCTCGACGATATTGAGCCCAGCAGCAGTGATAGCCTCCTCAACAAAAGTTTCCCCTTTAGGCAGCACCCCTGTGCTTGTCATGCCAGGGATACTCACAAACAAGTTGTCGCCGACCTTGAAGTACCTACTAAATGAAGGGGCTTCGGACAAAGGCGGCCGGTCCTCGACGGCCACCTCCCCAATAGTTCGGGGCTCAGTGGTCGACGTAGCTCCTGGCGCTCCTGCGACAGAAATGCCCTCAGTACGACCACTAGCCTCCTCACCGGCCCTCTCGACAGACTTCTTGGCGGCCTCCTCCCGTGCAGCCTTGGCGGCATAGGCGCTGGTGGCCTCGGCGGCAGCATTCTTGGAAGCTTAAGAAGCTTCACCAGCGGCACTCTTGGAAGCCTCCTTGACAGCGATCCCAAAGGCCTCGGCGGCAGCATCCCTGGCGGTCTCCTCGATGACGGTGTTGACATCCATGCCCTCCATCGAGGGAATGTTTGAAGGCCAAGAAAACAACCCAAACGAAGCTGAAGCGGAAGTTCAAGAAGAGAAAAAAGGCTAACATAATAAAGAGTACCTGAACCAACGACGATTGCCGGCGTTTACCTACCGGTGTACGTGCTTGCTGGCTCTCCCTTGTCACCATAAAGCGCGCTGGAGGAAGTCCTCCCCAGGGATTCATCTCTGGGCGACATAGATGATGGAGGTGGCGTATCAGGGATTGCCGCCGACGGTTCTCCTTGTCGCCACATTCCTCCTGCACGTCCGGTGATGTCAGCAGTATAGATGCACACACCAGCACTTGCCAATGGGAAGTGAGTAATGGGCTCATGCTAGGGGCTCCACCAAGACTGAGTCCAGGGCTACACCGTGGGCTAGCCTCTGGGTTGATGATGGTCGTCCTTGGCGCGCCTGAGGCGCTTACCGATGACTCATCAACCATGAAGGTCTTCGCCCTCTTGGCTACCTGTTGTGCTATTGTTTCCACATCCCTGTGAAGGCAAGCTAAGGCAAAGCAAATGAGTAAAGTAAAACTAGAAATTAGAAAAGCAAAAGATACATCAAGGTCCTCACTCCTCATCTTCTTCTCCCGAGCTAAGGATAGAGAGGTCGAAGGCGACCTCTATTGTGGTGCCCATGAGAGGAGGTGGAGGGGTGCTCCTGGATCACTTGGCCGCGACAAGCGCGGGTTGCTGATGAACTTCTTGCCGTCGCGCGGCCTTGCTGGTCGCCCCCTTGCTGGGCACTGCGCTGCTCAAAGGAGCTTGATGGACTGGAAGCCCAGAGGCGGCACTCCGAAGGACACGCCTCTTCCTTGGCACAAGGGACGGGGCCTCCTCGAGCAGCTCAACCTCAGCTGTGTCTTCGGCAGGGCAGCCCCAGGAGGATGTGCCTCTTTGTTCCTCTATGGTCCCGCCCTGACCGGCGAGATCTTCGTCTGGCAACATTTCCTCTCTACCGACTTTGTCTTCAAATAGGCCGACGCTATAGGCCTCCGCCGCAAGATCTTCTTCCTCCGCCCTACTAGCGATGTACGCCATTTCTTCTTTAGTAGTGCCGCGGACGAGGCCCACTTCCTTGCGGATGGCCATGTCCACCAAGTTATCAAAGAATTCATGCGCCTACTCTACGGAAGGTTCAATCTAGGATGCATGAAGGCTTTGGGCGTCGAACGCCGGCATCACGGCGATGATTCTACCTAAAGCAGAGTTGTTGCACAAGGGGACTACGCCTGCCGACAGCTCATGTACCACAACACTCCTCAATAGTTTCTGGCAGAGAGCTCCGTGGTGCATGACTATTAGGTTGTGGTTCAGCCCGGGGCATAGCCTCATGATGTCTGCCACTTTCCTGAATTCCCAAGCTGGCCTCCCCTTATTATGCAGGGGAGCAATGCATCGGCAAAGGAAATCGGCACCTATCATCTCTAAAGTGAGGCTAGCGTTCCTGAGGTGGTGAATCCTAGTGGTCACTAATATGTCTCCAACATATCTATAATTTTTGATTATTCCATGCTATTATATTATCTATTTTTGATGTTTTATATGCATTAATATGCTATTTTATACTATTTTTTGGACTAACCTATTAATCTAGAGCCAAGTGCCAGTTTCTGTTCTTTCCTTGTTTTTGAGTATTGCAGATAAGGAATATTAAACAGAGTCCAAATGGAATAAAATCTTCGGAATGATTTTTTTGGACTGGAAGGAAACCACCAAGCTTGGAGTCCATGGTAGGAGAGTTGAAGTGTGGCCACAAGCCACAGGGGCACGCCCAGGGGGGTAGGGCGCTCCCCTCAGGCTTGTGGGCTAACGACAACCCTCCTAACCCTAATCTCCGGCCTATAAATTCAAAAATATTTCCTGTATACCAGAACGAGCCATGAAAACACTTTTCCGCCACCGAAATCCTCCATTCCCGAGAGATCCAATGTTGGAGCCTTTTCTGGTAATCTGCCCGAGGGGCATTCGATCACGGAGGGCATCTACATCAACTCCATTGCCCCTCCGATGATGCGTGAGTAGTTGACCATAGACCTTCGGGTCCATAGATAGTAGCTAGAAGGCTTCTTCTCTCTCTTTGCTCTTCAATACCATGTTCTTCATGACCTTCATGGAGATCTATCCGATGTAATACTCTTTTGTGGTGTGTTTGTCGAGATCCGATGAATTGTAGGTTTATGTTCAGATTATCTTTGAATATTATTTGAGTCTTTTATGAATTCTTATACGCATGATTTCATATATTTGCAAGTCTCTTCAATTTATTCGTTTGGTTTGGCCAACTAGATTGGTAATTCTTGCAATAGGAGAAGTGCTTAGTTTTGGGTTCAATCTTGTGATGTCCTCACCCAGTGACAAAGTAGGGGTGGCGAGACACGTATTGTATTGTTGCCATCAAGGATAAAAAGATGGGGTTTTCATCATATTGCTTGCTTTTATCCCTCTACATCTTGTCATCTTACCTAATGAGTTACTCTGTTCTTCATGAACTTAATACTCTAGATGCAGGAAGGAGTCGGTCGATGCGTGGAGTAATAGTAGTAGATGCATAATTTTTTTGGTCTACTTGACACAGACGTGATGCCTATACACATAATTATTGCCTTGGATATCTTCATAATTATTTGCTTTTCTGTCAATTGCTCGACAGTAATTTGTTCACCTACCGTAATACTTGCCATCATGAGAGAAGCCTCTAGTGAAACCTATGGCCCCCGAGTCTATTTTCCATCTTATACTTTCAGATCTAAAACCAAAAATACCAAAAATACCTTGCTGCAATATTTTTACCTTTTGTTTTAGTTTCCGTTCAAGCATTCTATTTTATCTATCTCTATCAGATCTCATCCTTGCAAGTAACCGCAAAGGGATTGGCAACCCCTTTCTAGTCCTGGGTGCAAGTGTTTGATTCTTTGTGTAGGTACATGTATTGGGGACTTGCTTGTATCTCCTACTGGATTGATACCTTGGTTCTCAACAACTGAGGGAAATACTTATCTACTTTGCTGCATCAACTGTTCCTCTTCACGGGAAACAACACATGCTCGAGAAGTAGCAAGAAGGATTTCTGGCGCTGTTGCCGGGGAGATACATAGCAAGTCAGGATAAGAACTCTCTCGTCAACTTGCGAATTTCTGGTTTGGTTGCCAGACAGATCTACATCAAGCCTACCCAATACCCATCACAAACTCATCTCTTGCATTTATATTACTTGCCATTTGCCTCTCGTTTTACACTCCCCCACTTCTAAAACAATTTTGCAAAAAGATTTTCCTTTTTATTCGCCCTTTTTCATTCGTCTTTTCGTTTGCATTTGGTTGCTTTGTGCTAGATTGCTTGCTTTTTCATGACGACTCAAGAGAATACCAAGTTGTGTGACTTTTCCAACACTAATAATAATGATTTTGTTAGTACTTCGATTGCTCCGGCCACTAGTGCGGAATCTTTTGAAATTAATGCTGCCTTGCTCAATCTAGTTATGAAAGAACAATTTTCTGGCCTTGCTAATGAAGATGCTGTGTCCCATCTAAATACTTTCATTGAGTTGTGTGATATGCAAAAGAAGAAAGATGTGGATAATGATATTGTTAAATTGAAGCTATTCCCGTTCTCACTATGAGATCATGCTAAAACTTGGTTTTCATCTTTGCATAAAAATAGTATTGATTCATGGAATAAGTGTAAAGATGCTTTTATTTCCAAGTACTTTCCGCCCGCTAAGATCATCTCCGTTAGGAACGATATAATGAATTTACACAACTTGATCATGAGCATGTTGCACAATCTTGGGACAGGATGAAACTTATGATTAGGAATTGCCCCGCGCGCCTGGTTTGAGTTTATGGATGATTATACAAATTTTCTATGCTGGATTGAATTTTGCCCCTGGGAATGTCTTAGATGCCACTGCGAGTGGTGCTTTTATGGAAATCACATTAGGAGAAGCTACTAAACTACTAGATAATATTATGGCAAATTACTCTCAAAGGCACACCGAAAGATCTCCTAGTAGTCAAAAGGTGCATGCTATTGAAGAGATTAATACTTTTGGATGAATTGATGAAATTGCTTGCTAGTAAGATTTCTCTTATTGATCCTAATGATATGCCTTTGTATTCTTTGATTGGAAATAATAATGAATCTATGGATGTGAATTTTGTTGGTAGGAACAATTTTGGTAATAACGCTTATAGAGGTAATTTCAATGGTAGGCCGTTTACTAGTAATTCCTCTAACAATTATGGTAATTCCTACAGAAATTCTTGTGGAAATTATAATAAGATGCCCTCTGATCTTGAGAATTTATTAAATAATTCATTAGTAAGCAAAAAGGTTTCAATGCTATGATTGAAGTAAAATTGCTCAAGATTGATGATTTGGCTAGGAACGTTGATAGAATTTCTCTTGAGATTGATTATTTGAAAATTAGATCTATTCCACCCAAGAATGATATTAATGAGTATTTAAAAGCTATGTTCATCTCTATTGATGAGTGTAAGGAAAGAACCGCTAGAATATGTGCTAAGCGTGAATGGCTTGAAAAAGTGTGTTCTCGTGATAATATTGATGAAGATCTTAAAGTGATTGATGTGACTCCTATTGAATCTTTTTTTCCAATGTTAATCTTGATAAATATGGGACTGGATATGAGTCACCTTTAGTTAAAAGGTGTCCCAATGATTCGGAGTTTCTGGATCTTAATGCTAAGATTGATAAAAGTGGGATTGAAGAGGTCAAAACTTTAAATAGCAATGAACCCACTCTTTTGGATTTCAAGGATTTTAATCATGAAATCTGCTATTTTATTGATTGTATTTCCTTGTTGCAATCCATGTTGAATTCTCCTCATGCTTATAATCAAAACAAAGCTTTTACTAAACATATTGTTGATGATATGATGAAATCTTTCGAAGAAAAACTTGAGTTGGAAGTTTCTATACCTAGAAAGATATATGATGAGTGGGAACCTAATATTAATATTAATATTAAATATTATGAGTTCCATGCTTTGTGTGATTTGGGTGCTAGCATTTCCACGATTCCAAAAACTTTATGTGATGTGCTAGGTTTCTGTGAATTTGATGATTGTTCCTTAAATTTGCATCTTGCGGATTCCACTTTAAAGAAACCTATGGGAAGTATTTATGATGTTCTTATTGTTGCAAATATGAATTATGTGCCCATAGATTTCATTGTTCTTGATAAATATTGCAATCCTACATGTCCTATTATTCTTGGTAGACCTTTCCTTAGAATGATTGGCACAATTATTGATATGAAGGAAGGGAATATTAGATCCAATTCCCATTAAGGAAAGGAATGTAAAACTTTCCTATAAATAAAATAAAATTACATTATGAATCAATCAGGAGAGCTACCTATGGATTGCATACCAAAGATGATAATACCAAGATCTATTGCGTTTTGCCTAGCTAGGGGACTTAAACAATAGCGCTTGTTGGGAGGCAACCCAATTTTATTTTTCTTTCTGTTTTTTGTTTATGTTTTGTTGTGTTTTGAACATTATTAATTATGTAATAATTGTGTTTTGGTGTTTTAATTAGTGTTTGAGCCAAGTAAAACCTTTGGGGTGATCTATGGTAGTTGTTGATTTGTTCTTGCTGAAAAAGAGAAACTTTCGTGCTCAGTTCAGGAATTTTCTAATTTTTTCAGAGCGTCGATTTTATCTGGACTTCTTACACAAGATTGATATACAAATTTTCCTGACTATCCTAATTTGTCAAAAGTTTTAGAATTTCATAAGTATTCGAAGTCTATAGATTGCTACAGATTGTTCTGTTTTTCATAGATTCTGTTTTCTCTATGTTGTTTGCTTATTTTGATGTATCTATGGGTTGTATCGGGGGGTATGAACCATGGAGAAGTTAGAATACTGTAGTTTTCAAACAAATATAAATAAATAATGAGTTCACAATAGTACCTAAAGTGGCTTTTTATTTCTTATACTAACGGATCTCATGAGTTTTCTGTTGAGTTTTCTGTTGTGAAGTTTTCAAGTTTTGGGTGAAGATTTGATGTACTCTGGAATAAGGAGTGGCAAGAGCCTCAGATTGGGGATTCCCAAGGCACTCCAAGCCATATTCAAGGATACCAAATAGCCTAAGTTTGGGGATGCCCCGGAAGGCATCCCCTCTTTCGTCTTCCAACCATTGGTAAATTTACTTGAGGCTATATTTTAATTAACCACATGATATGTGTTTTGCTTGGACCGTCTTGCATGATATGAGTCTTTTCCTTTTAGTTTGCCACAATCATCCTTTATGCATACAACTTTTGAGAGAAACACGCTGAATCATGGATTTATTAGAATACTCTGTGTGCTTCACTTATATCTTTTGAGCTAGGCAATGTTCCTCTTGTACTTCATTTATATATTTTTAGAGCATGGTGGTGTTATATTTTATAGAAACTATTGAACTTTCGTACCTCACTTATATTATTTTGAGAGTTTCTTAAAACATCATGGTAATTTGTTTAGGTTATGAATTTAGTCCTAATATAATGGGCCTCCAAGAGGGATATAATAAAAACTTTCATATTAAGTGCATTGAATAAAAGGAGAAGTTTAATTCCTTGCATGTAGTTTTGAGATAATAGAGATGGTAATATGAGAGTCATGCTAGTGATTAGTTGTGAATTGGAAGAGATACTTGTGTTAAATTTTGTGATTCCCATAGCATGCATGTATGGTGAATCTGTTATGTAACGAAGTCGGAGCATGATTTGTTTAATGATTGTCAACCTTTGTGTGAGGGTCGAGAGCGCGCGATGGTTAACTCCTACCAACCTCTCCCCTAGGATCATGCGTCTAATGGTTTGTTTGTTAACTAATAGACTTTTTCAATAAGTATGTGAGTTCTTTATGTCTAATGTTGAGTCCGTGGATTATACGCACTCTCACTCTTCCACCTTTGCTAGCCTCTCTAGTACCGTGCAACTTTCGCCGGTACATCAAACCCACCTTACTCAAAACAGCCACCATATATTTTCCTCAAAACATCTACCATATCTACCTATTGTGGCATTTCCATAGCCATTCCGAGATATATAGCCATGCAACTTCCACCATTCAATTTTTCATGACATGCACCATGACTTCATCTTGCATATAGAGTCATATTTTGTTTTAGGATCCAGTTGTAAGTAAATAAGAGTGTGGTGATTTTCATTAATAGAGCATTGTCCCGTGTGATAAAAGGATGATGCAAGCCATGACTCCCTCACAAGTTGGGATGACTATCCAGACTTTACATAAAATAAAAGAGGCTAGCGAAGCCCAAATAAAAAAAGGGGCCAAAGATGCCCACCAATAATAATAATAATAATAAATAAATAAAAAATGAGAGAAATAGATAAGGGACAACTGCTACTATCTTTTCCCACACTTCTGCTTCAAAGTAGCACCATGATCTTCATGATAGAGAGTCTCCTATTTTGTGACTTTAATATAACTAGTGGATATTCATCTTGCACAACCACTTAGTTTTCTTTTTGAGATTTCATAAACTTATATCTCTAAGTGCATTTGTTGCATGGCAATCCCTACTCACTCACATTCATATCTATGGATGGGCATCTCCACACCCCGTTGATACGCCTAGTTGATGTGAGACTATCTTCTCCCTTTTTCCTTGCACCTCCTCCATATTATATTCCACCTATAGTGCTATATCCATGGCTCACGCTCATATATTGCATGAGAGTTGAAAAGGTTTGAGAACACCAAAAGTGTGAAACAATTGCTTGACTTGTTCATCAGGGTTGTGCATGATTTAGATACTTTTTGTGGGGAAGATGGAGCATAGCCAGACCATATGATTTTGTAGGGATAACTTTCTAAGGCCATGTTATTTCGAAAGGACATGATTGCCTTGTTGGTATGCCCAAAGTATTACTGTTTTTATGTCAATATTAGACTATTGTTTTGAATCTTACGGATCTGAATATTCATGCCACAATAAAGAATATTACATGGATAGATATGTTAGGTAGCATTCCACATCAAAAATTCTGTTTTTATCATTTACCTACTCGAGAACGAGACGGAATTAAGCTTGGGGATGTTGATACGTCTCCAACATATCTATAATTTTTGATTGTTCCATGCTATTATACTATCTATTTTAAATGTTTTATATGCATTAATATGCTAGACTAGCCTACTAATCTAGAGCCTAGTGCCAGTTTCTGTTTTTCCTTGTTTTTGAGTATTGAAGATAAGGAATATTAAATGGAGTCCAAACGAAATAAAATCTTCGGAATGATACCACGAAGCTTGGAGATCAAGGAAGGAGAGCCGCCGTGTGGCCACAAGCTACAAGGGCGCGCCTAGAGGGGTAGGGCACAACCCCCATGCTTGTGGGCCCACGACAGCCCTCCAAATCCTAATCTACAGCCTATAAATTCACAAATATTCCTTGTATACCAGAACGAGCCACGAAAACACTTTTCCGCCGCCGGAAGCCTCCGTTCCCGAGAGATCAATTCTTGGAGCCTTTTTCTGTAATCTCCCGGAGGTGGATTCGATCACGAAGGGCATCTACATCAATTCCATTGCCCCTCCGATGATGTGTGAGTAGTTCACCACAAACCTTCGGGTCCATAGCTAGTCACTAGATGGATTCTTCTCCCGCTTTGCTCTTCAATACCATGTTCTTCATGATCTTCATGGAGATCTATCCGATGTAATACTCTTTTGCGGCGTGTTTGTTGAGATTTGATGAATTGTGGGTTTATGTTCAGATTATCTATGAATATTATTTGAGTGTTTTTTGAATTCTTATATGCGTGATTTCATATCTTTGCAAGTCTCTTCGAGTTATTGGTTTGATTTGGCCAACTAGATTGGTAATTCTTGCAATAGGAGAAGTGCTTAGTTTTGGGTTCAGTTTTGCGGTGTCCTCACCCAGTGAAAAGTAGGGGTAGAGAGGCACATATTGTATTGTTGCCATCAATGATAAAAAGATGGGGTTTTCATCATATTGCTTGATTTTATCCCTCGACATCATGTCATCTTACCTACTGAGTTACTTTGTTCTTCATGAACTTAATACTCTAGATGCAGGAAGGAGTCGGTCGATGTGCGGAGTAATAGTATTAGATGCAGGAAGGAGTCGGTCGATGTTTCGGTCTACTTGACATAGACGTGATGCCTATATGCATAATCATTGCCTTGGATATCTTCATAATTATTTTCTTTTCTATCAATTGCTCGATAGTAATTTGTTCACCCACCGTAATACTTGCCATCATGAGAGAAGCCTATAGTGAAACCTATGCCCCCCGGGTCTATTTTCCGTCTTAGACTTTCAGATCTAAAACCAAAAATACCAAAAATACCTTGTTGCATTATTTTTACCTTTTGTTTTACTTTCCGTTCAAGCAATCCATTTTATCTATCTCTATCAGATCTCATCCTTGCAAGTAACCGTGAAGGGATTGACAACCCCTTCATAGTATTGGGTGCAAGTGTTTAATTCTTTGTGTAGGTACATCTATTGGGGACTTGCTTGTATCTCCTAGTGGATTGATACCTTGGTTCTCAATAATTGAGGGAAATACTTATCTACTTTGCTGCATCAACCGTCCCTCTTCACGAAAACCAATGCATGCTCAAGAAGTAGCAGTCGCGACTGAAAGCTTCCCATCCTCGGGGTCGACGGTAGTCCAGTCCTCGCCGCTCACCATCTTGGTTTGCCACGGCAAGCAGAAGGGCAGGAGTTTCTCCTCCCGAATCCAGCACCATTTGCCTCGCCACTCATCCCACCTCTCAAAGTAGGCCCCGTCTAGGTAGACATCCTTGGTTCATGGTCATGGGATCCAAGTGACGGCACCCGAAAGGGCTCCGCATGGTTGGATGCGGGTAGTAAAGTAATCCCAAAAAAGTGCAGTGCTAGGAACTACTTCGGCAAAGTTTTCGCAATAGTGAGCGGAAACTGACATACATGTCACAACATTCGGCGTAAAATCCAAGATTTGGAAGCCGTAGGTGAACATGACGTCGTTGAAGAAATCTGAGAAAGGGGGGCAGAGCCCGCATTAAAAATAATTGGCGAAGAAGGGATATTTATCTAGGCTGCCCTCGTAAGGGCCTGGATTCATACGGGTGGCTGGATGTGCTGTCGTCACCATCGCCCACATACTCCTGTATCGCTTCTTTAGAACTTCCACGTCAAGCGTCGGTGGAAAGAGAACATGCTCCTTCTGCATCTTCGCCACTTTCTTCTCCAAGACGATCTGCGCATCCTTGCCATTGCTGGCCTTGGGCGGCATGCCGACTATGGAGGCGGAGACTGAGGGTAGGGAAGGCGTGGAGGTGTGGAGGAATGGGATGAGCTTTGTTTCAAGCTCGAGGAGGAAGAGGATGGCGGTTCTTAGATTGGGAATGACAAGATTAAAATGAGCAGCGCCTCTGCGTTTTCCTTTTTTGATGGGGAAGTTGTAGGGCAACTCCTTTACTAAATTAATATGAGGACGCTCGTGGGCGCACTGCTGCAACGACCGCACCATGCAGGTATCCCACGTCCCACATTCAATGGGCATCGTGGGGAGGCGTAGTAAGCGCAATGATCAGAACTGCAAACTCCTGCCACGCATGCCCGCGCACTGTTTCGTCCTAGCCCAACAATGCCTCACGACGTGTGTGGCCCGAGCCCGTGGGCTCCTATCGATGCACTAGAGTTTTGGGCTCCCCAGTGCCCCTTACTCCTGCACGGGCAGTAGTAGCCACCCTAGCAACGAGTCCCAGCAGGGAACTGCCAGGTACAAGCACAGGAGAATCATGACCCTCGGCAAGACCTTGCCGGGATGACCATCAAACCCTCAGGCAAAGACAAAGCCCCAGCAAGACCCAGCAACGCGAAGCCCCAATAAGGCCCTGGCAGCGCATAGGCCAGCTGTCGTTCCGCCCGGACATGAGTCGTGGCATCGACGCTGGAGAGGCCTAAGCGGTGCCGCTGGGACGGGCTCCTGTCCCGTCGTGTAGATGGAAAGAGATGCCTAATGATGCATTAAATGCACCTATCCTACTCCGCCAGTGTTAGGTATGATAGCACTGTAGCTCTGGACACCCCGTGTACGCACTGTACACCGTTGTTGGGATCCCCTTCAGAATATAAAAGGAGGCCCATGGCGATACAGTTGGGGACTTTTTGGACTTTTAGTCTATGGGTCCTTCTAGCTCACATGGATGGCAGCTGCTCATAGCGCTCCTATAGCTATAACCCTAAGAACATCCATAATACAGTCAAGCAGGAGTAGGGTTTTATGCATCTTTGCTGCCCGAACCTAGGTAAAATCCCCGCGCGTTGTTCAACAGACCTGATCTTTGTGTGAGCCTTCTCCCCCGTGCGTTGTTCCTCCGATCCCATAGGTGCTCGTTCCCCATGACAGAGAGCTTTCGGGACAAAGCGCTGCCGTCTAAAGGCAGTACTTCGACAGAACCAATCTTGAGATCCGGCATGGCTATTCTGCCGGGGAAACTTCCTTCCCGGAGAGCGAAGTCGAAGCCATCATCATCACCAACGATCCTCTCATTTAGAGGGGGTCAATCTCCATCAACATCTTCACCAACACCATCTCCTCTCCAAACCCTAATTCATCTCTTGTATCCGATCTTTGTCTCAACACCTCATATTGGTACCTGTGGGTTGCTAGTAGTGTTGATTACTCCTTGTTACGGATGCTAGTTGGTTCACTTGGCGGTAGATTATATGTTCAGATCCTTTATGATAATTAATACTCCTGTGATGATGAACATGAACATGTTTTGTTAGTAGTTACATTTGTTCCTGAAGACATGGGATAAGTCTTGTTATAAGTAATCATGTGAATTTGGTATTCGTTTGATATTTTGATGAGATGTATTTTGTCTCTCCTCTAGTGGTGTTATGTGAATGTTGACTACATAACACTTCTCCATTATTTGGTCCTAGGGGAAGGCATTGGGAAGTGATAAGTAGATGATGGATTGCTAGAGTGACACAGGCTTAAACCCTAGTTTATGTGTTGCTTTGTAAGGGGCTGATTTGGATCCATATGTTTCATGCTATGGTTAGGTTTACCTTAATTCTTCTTTCATAGTTGCGGATGCTTGCGATAGGGGTTAATCATAAGTGGGAGGTTTGTCCTAGTAAGGGCAGCACCCAAGCACCGGTCGACCGGCATATCAAATTATCAAAGTAACCAACGCGAATCAAATATGAATGATGAAAACTAGCTTGATAGAAATTCCCATGTGTCCTCGGAGCGCTTTGCCTTATATAAGAGTTTGTCCAGGCCTGTCATTTGCTACAAAAAGGATTGGGCTACCTTGCTGCACCTTTGCTACACTTGTTACTTGTTACTCGTTACGAATTATCTTAACACAAATCTATCTGTTACTGATAATTTCAGTGCTTGTAGAGAATACCTTACTGGAAACTGCTCCTCGTTGGGTTCGACACTCTTACTTATCGAAAGGACAATGATAGATCCCCTATACTTGTGTTTCATCACATGTTTATCCTTTTCTTTTCCAGTAAAACAATAGAAATTCATAGAATATTCATTTGGACTCCAAATTTGGTGATTCAAATTCCTACAAGATTCTAAAATCTTGGCCTGACAAAATATGTGCATTACACATTTTTCAATAAAACTTTTCTGTTAAGTTCAAATTCAAATTTGAATGTGAACCATGTAGAACACCACTTTGCAAATTCCTAGGGAATTCTTATGAACTCCAAATGGAGAGATTGAAGTCCCTAGGTGTATCCAAAGTCATGCACTAAGTGGGGATCATTTTGTCTTACACTTATCCTGATATGACAAATATTGGACCATTTCTTCATGTATGATTCATGCACTAATTGTCATTCCGAGGCCTACGTAGGACACCTCGATAGACCTAGAAATGCACATAAGGTATTACAATCTGGTTTTTATTGGCCTACTCTCTTCAAGGATGTTCATAAGTTTGTCTTGGCATGTGATGAATGACAAAGAATTGGCAATATTAGTAGACATTAGGAAATGCCTATGAATTAGTCTCTTGTTATTGAACCATTTGATGTTTGGGGTTTTCATTATATGGGACCTTTTCCAACGTCCAACGGGTATACTCATATTTTAGTTGCTATTGATTATGTTATTACGTGGGTAGAAGCTATTCTGACTAGTAGTGCTGATCATAACACCTCTATTAAGATTCTTAAAGAAGTTATTTTCCCTAGATTTGGAGTCCCAAGATATTTAATGACTGATGGTGCTTCACATTTTATTCATTGTGCTTTCTGTAAATTGCTTGCTAAGTATGATGTTAATCATAGAATTGCATCTGCTTATCATCCTCAGTCTAGTGGTCAAGTAGAATTAAGCAATAGAGAAATTAAATTGATCTTGCAAAAGACGGTTCATAGATCTAGGAAGAATTGGTCTAAGAAACTTGACGATGCATTATGGGTTTATATAACTGCTTAGAAGAATCCTATGGGTATCTCTCCATATAAAATAGTTTATGGTAAAGCATGTCACTTACCTCTAGAGATAGAGCATAAAGCTTATTGGGCAATCAAAGAGCTCAACTATGATTTCAAACTTGCTGGTGAGAAGAGGTTATTTGACATCAGCTCACTGGATGAATGGAGAACCCAGACCTATGAGAATGACAAGCTGTTTAAAGAGAAAGTTAAGAGATGGCATGATAAGTGAATACAAAAGCGTGAATTCAATGTAGGTGATCATGTTTTGCTATACGATTCTTGGTTAAGATTTTTTGTAGCAAAACTTCTCTCTAAATGGGAAGGACCATACATCGTCGAGGAAGTATATCGTTCTGGTGCCATCAAGATCAACAATGTCGAAGGCACAAATCCGAAGGTGGTAAACGGGAAAAGAATCAAACACTATATTTCAGGTACTCCCATTAATGTTGAAACCAATGTTATCAATACCATAACTCCTGAAGAGCATATTAGGGAGACTTACCATAACGTTTTAGACTCTGAAAAGGAATAGGTACGTGGTACGGTATGTAAACCGACTCCAAAAGTTTCCCAATAGAATTTTTATCCGGTTTTGGAATATTTAAAAAATTAGGAAAATAAAAAGCAGTTCGAAGGACACACGGGGAGGCGACAAGCCTGCTAGGCGCGGCCACCACCCTTGTCGCGCCTAGGGGGGTTGTCACGACCCCGTGCACCATCCGGACTCCGTTTTCTTGTGGAACACCCCTTCGGGTCGGTGAAAATTCATTATACAATCTCCCAAAGGTTTCGACTTTCATATCACGACAATACCTCCTGTTTTCATTTTGAGCTGTTTCTATAGCAGATTTAGATCGTCATGGCGTCTCCCGGTGCTCCGAAGGACAAGTTTTTCGATAAGGTCATCAACCCTTACCTTGCAGAGGTGCTGCGAAATCCTCAAACCATGGAGATGCGTGAGGGGGTGCTGCACATTCGTGAAGTTGAGGGGCCAAAGAAGACCGAAAGCATGGAAACAAGGCTCGAAGCAATGTAGCAACAAGCATTCAAGTGCCAAGGGATGATGGAACGTGGACTCAATGCCAATCATATGATGATCTCGGAGTTTACCCATAAACACAAGCTGGGCATCAAGGACATCGGGGAGCACATCTTCAATCTTTACGAGAAAATTGAGCATCTCGAAGCCCAGATCTATGATCTGCAAAACCAAAACTATGAGTATGAATACATATTTAAGAGAATGAGTTTGGCTGCAGATTTTAGGATTCTGGAGACTTTTTCACCTTTTTATGATGGTGAGCCAATGCCTTGGCAAACGGGGGACAAATTTCCATCCTCATCAACAACTTCACCACCATCACCTTCGAGGGTAGACACCTAACAACATGGGTATGGGCACTCCCCTTGGCTTGTGCCAACCTTGGGGAGGTGCCCCGGTATCATATCACACCACACCTATTTACTTTTCCCCTTTTTCATATCTTTCCTTGTTCGACCCTTTTTTTTTATTTGGATCTAGTATAATAAAAGTTTTAGTATGATATACCTTTTAGTTTTTGCTTTTGCTCCCCTTATGTAAGCAAGTTCGTGAGTTATATAATAAAAAGTAGATTTGATGAGAGGGCTTTGCTAGATTACTATGCTCTTTAAAGTAATGAATAAAGAATAATAGAACAAAAGCAAATAGAATACATAGTGATCTTATGGGGAATGATGACTTCACATATAAAAAGTATGGTGATTGAAATTTGGTGGGGGTTAACAAACATCGTAATTGGTCTTTGGTGCAATTGAAAGGAAGTGATAAAGAAAGAGAGATTCACATATAAATATATTATCTTCGACATCTTTTATGAATGTGACCACTCATTAAAATATTACATGCCAAGAAGTTGATGTTCGACAAGGAAGACAACATAGGTTATGTTTGCTTGCCTCTCGATAGAAGTTCTATGGTTTTAGATCCTCCAACATGTCATGCTTGCTTCCACCTCATATTAGCCAAAACTTCCACACCAAGTAGAGATACTACTTGTGCATCCAAACACCTCAACCCAGTTTTGCCATAAGAGTCCACCATACCTACCTATGGATTGAATAAGATCCTTCAAGTAAGTTGTCATCGGCGCAAAAAGGCAACAAAAATTGTTCCTAAATATGTGCGATCTTTTATTGGAAGGTAAATAAGCATTGTATGAACTTGTGATAGTAAAGATGTAAAAGCGGCAGACTGCATAATAAAGGTTGCTATCACAAAGGGCAATACAACGCGGTGTTCCTCTACACTAAGAGTTTGTGCATCCAAAAGCAAAAAGGGCATGACAACCTCTGCTTCCCTCAGCGAAGGACCTAGCTATTACTTTTACCTTTTAGAACTTATCTTTACGCAAGAGTCACGGTGGTCTTCACCAATTCCTATATTTTGTTTTTCTTGGCAAGCATTATTTGTTGGGGAACGATCCAGACTTATATATCCATCCGGATGTGGGTGATCATGAGTTATTATTGTTGACTTCACCGTTGAGGTGAATAGTTGGGAGGCAAAACTATAAATCCCTATCTTATTCTGTGTTCAATTGAAGCTTTGATCTCATGGGTACCGTGTGAGTGCTAGCAATTGTGCAAGATTAAAAGAGGATTGAGCATGTGGATTTTCTTTACAAGATCTTATATTGACTATTTCCGATGTTATGATAAATTGTCAATTGCTTTAATGACTGAGATCATAGTTTGTTGGTTGTCAATAGAGTTCATGGTTCATACTTTATCTTGTGAATGAATTGTTACTCTAGTATAAATAATCTCATACAATGAGAATTGTTGTTCTAAAGTTGATCATGATGCCTACATGTTCATATTTTATTTTATCGACACCCTTATCCCTAAACATGTGGACATATTCATCGATCTTGGGTTTTGCGTGATGGCAACAAGGTCTAAGCTTGGGGGAGTTGATACGTCCATTTTGCACCATGATTTTATATTGATATTTATTGCATTCTGGGCTGTAATTACATGTTATGGTACAATACTTATGCCTTTTCTCTCTTATTTTACAAGGTTTACATGAAGAGGGAGAATGCCGGCAGCTGGAATTCTGGACTGGAAAGGAGCAAATCTAGGATACCTATTCTGCACAAGTCCAAAAGTCCTCAAAATTTACGGAGAATATTTTTGGATTTAATAAAAAATACTGGCGAAAGAATCAACCAGCGGGGGGCCACCTGCAGGCCACAAGTCTGCTAGGCGCAGCCACCCCATGGCTGTGCCTAGCAGGTTTGTGGGGCCCCTGTGGCTCCTCCGACACCCATCTTCTCCTATATGAAGCGTTTTGACCTGGAAAAAAATAAGAAGAGAGCTTTCGGGACCAAGCGCCTCCGTCTCGAGGCAGAACTTGGACAGAACCAATATAGAGCTCCAACAGGGTTGTTGTGCCGAGGAAACTTCCCTACTGGACGGGGAAATCAAAGC
Organism: Hordeum marinum; assembly: GCA_022496015.1. Taxonomy (NCBI): domain Eukaryota; kingdom Viridiplantae; phylum Streptophyta; class Magnoliopsida; order Poales; family Poaceae; genus Hordeum; species Hordeum marinum. Next base: position 118,594,322 of record CM039677.1, read on the forward strand.
CATCATCATCACCAATGATCCTCTCATCTAGAGGGGGTCAATCTCCATAAACATCTTTGCCATCACCATCCTCTCCAAATCCTAGTTCATCTCTTGTATCTAATCTTTGTCTCAACACCTCAGATTGGTACCTGTGGGTTGCTAGTAGTGTTGATTACTCCTTGTAGTGGATGCTAGTTGGTTTACTTGGCGGAAGATTATATGTTCAGATCCTTTATTATAATTAATACTCCTCTGATTATGGACATGAACATGTTTTGTGAGTAGTTACGTTTGTTCCTGAGGACATGGGATAAGTCTTGGTATAAGTAATCATGTGAATTTTGTATTCGTTCGATATTTTGATGAGATGTATGTTGTCTCTCCTCTAGTGGTGTTATGTGAACGTCGACTACATAACACTTTACCATTAGTTGGGCCTAGGGGAGGGCATTGGGAAGTAATAAGTAGATGATGGGTAGCTAGAGTGACAGAAGCTTAAACCCAAGTTTATGCGTTGCTTCGTAAGGGTCTGATTTGGATCCATATGTTTGATGCTATGGTTAGGGTTACCTTAATTTTTCTTTCGTAGTTGTGGCTGCTTGTGATAGGGGTTAATCATAAGTGGGAGGTTTTTCCATGTAAGGGCAGCACCCAATCACCCATCCACCCACATATCAAATTATCAAAGTAACGAACGTGAATAAAATGAGCATGATGAAAACTAGCCTGACAGAAATTCCCATGTGTCCTCGGGAGCGCTTTTCCTTATATAAGAGTTTGTCCAGGCCTGTCCTTTGCTACAAAAAGGACTGGGCTACCTTGCTGCACCTTTGCTACACTTGTTACTTGTTACTCGTTATGAATTATCTTATCACAAAACTATCTGTTACCGATAATTTCAGTGCTAGCAGACAATACTTTACTAGAAACTGCTTGTCATTTCCTTTTGCTCCTCGTTGGGTTTGACACTCTTACTTATGGAAAGGACTACGATAGATCCCCTATACTTGTGGGTCATCACCAGTTTATCCTTTTTCTTTTCTAGTAAGACAATAGAAATTCATAGAATATTCATTTGGACTCCAAATTTGGTGATTCAAATTCCTACAAGCTTCTAAAATCTTGGCCTAACCAAATATGTGCATTGCACATTTTTCCATCAATATTTTCCATTAAGTTCAAATTTGAATTAGAATTTGAACCATGTAGAACCCCACTTTGCAAATTCCTAGGGAATTCTTATGAACTCCAAATGGAGTGATTCAAATGCCTAGGTGTATCCAAATTCATGCACTAAGTGGTCAACATTTTGCCTTACACTTATTTTAATATGACAAATATTGGACCATTTCGTCATGTATGGTCCACTTTGAAAATCCCTAGGAAAATCATGCCAACTCCAAATCCAGTGAAACCACTTCCCACATGTTCCTAAACACATGCCCTATTTTATGAGTGCCTCCACTTATTTAAAAAAAATATTTTCTGTGGACATCTTATAGGATCATCGTTTCCTTCATTTCCACCATTTGAAACTCCCCCTTGGCCTGCGTCCATCAAAACCTCCTTGGTTATTTGTCTCATGACCAGTGGTGTCCTACAAAAATAAAACTCCTATTTATAAAGTAATTATATTTTCTTCATGTCGTGTTGCTTATCGCAGTTGTTTCCGGCGATAGTTGACGAACTCGATGAAGTACTCGGAGTGGACGAGAAGCATGTGAAGACCTCGAAGATGTTGAGCCAGGCAAGCAGCCCTTTGACCATGTTAAGAAACCGTTTTTATGCATGTCATATAGCACTTTCTTTCAATGTGTTGTTCATGTTGATGTTGTGACCACTATGGTGGGATGTCTCTGATATTTTACCGTTGATACTTGCATCGTGCATGACCCAACCTCCTTATGAGGGTTGTGCGGGTGGGAGTAGTTAGGTTGCTAGTAGATGCTACGCAAGTGAGATCGGAATTATGCATTGTGGTGGAAACAAAGAAATGATTTCAAATACTTTTCGAAAACCTTGTCAGGGGCCACTAATGCGCGAGGGAGATGATGTTGAGTTGGGTAACCACTTGATAAAGATGTGGTGTACGTGAGCAAGTTGTGTGTGTGTTTTCAAAAACGGAGAGTGTTAAGATTTAATGACTATGCCAAACATACATGCACAACCACGACACCGACTTGATAAAGAAGTGGTGTACAAGAGCAAGTTGTGTGTGTTTTCGAAAACGAAGTGTTTTAAGATTTTTTGACCATCCCAACCTTACATGCACTACCATGATACCCCTTATGGGAAGAGGCTTTGTTGATTACCTTGGTGGGTACTAGCATAGAGCCCGCATTACTAGTGGCGGGAGTGAAGTGGTCACTGTCGATACGGGGTCGTACTGGAATGGATGATCATGCGCTGTCTTTATAGGCATCGGGCACACCATTGCTTGCCCTCATGGATGATACGTGTGATGTACATTATGAGGGATGGCACCAACGAGTGGACTCTTTGTTTAGTATTGCTAGGGGAAAGGCATTGTTTGGGTGCTTACCTCGGGTATGTAATATACCGCGAGTCGTGGATGACATAGAAGTTTCCCGAGTCTTGTGGGTAAAGTGTGCAACCTCTGCAGAGTGTAAAACTATTCGAATAGCCGTGTCCACGATAATGGACAGTTGGAGGTCCTTCTTAAATTGTGTCCGATGTTTATAAACTTGGTGTTTGTGTGTGTGTTGGTGACAAGGACGATACTTGAGTTGAGTCGGATGACTTGACATGATGGCTAAACATGAGATGTTCAGACGGTACATGAGACAAGTCTGAGGACTTGGTGTGATGGTTGAACATGAGTCGTCCAACTCCTGCTTATGATGATGACTGCGATGTGTTCATATGAACACATGTCTATGGTTGATGCATGCTTACTTAAGTTACTTGATCATGTCATTGCACTCAAAACTAGGTTTCTGCAAAACTTTCCTACTTAGTGCTATATCATGAATTTTTGTACATTGTCCCAAAACTTGGGTTGCTTGCGAGTAGATTCTAAGTATCCATTGGCTTGTCACTGGTTATTTTATTGGCCTGGCATGAAAGATTGGGTTATGATTAAGATTACCTTGGTGATGAACATGTAAGCTAGGACGCTTCCCAGTCAGAATGCCTGTAGGGTTAAGGAAGATGGCATGGGTTCACGCTATCGTTGAAGATTTCCGCTGCAAGACATGGCCATAAAGGCCATATTTGAGTACAAACATTATGTAATGGATGTGAGACTCTTGTTATTTAGTATATGTGTGTTCAGTGAGCATTGATCCCTGGGATCACTGTGCACGTACATTCGGTGATCACGACTTATGAGTCGGGGTCCCCACAGAGCTTGTATCAAAGCCATCCTGACTGTAGGAAGCCCTTAGTTAGCATGGACGTTAGTTAGGACAAAACCATTTTTCCAAACACTTCAAAATTACTTACAATACCACTATAATTGTCACCTCTCCTAAAATTACAAAGAAAGCAAAGGTTTTTGCCTTAGCACTTCCACCACTTTTCTCATAGCTCTCCTTGTCTGCTTTTCAAAAGTTTGCAAATGGTCGCTACTACCCTTGTAGGAACAGGTCGGCCTCCCGAGGACCCCTTAATCTAGGACTTCCTCACCCATCCTAGATCTATGAAGAAGAAGAAGAGGAAGTCCAAATCAAACAAGCATCACTCTCACATCAAAGCATCGCATTACCTGTACCTGTAGCTGTTGTTGTAGTAATCTGTGAGCCACAGGGACTCAACAATCTCATTTCCAAGGGTATCAAGACTAGCAAAGCTTAATGGGTGAGGTATGGTTAAGTGGTGAGGCTGTAGCAAACAACTAAGCATTTATTTGAGTGGCTAACTTATGAGTACAGAAAATAAGTATGGTGGTCTACGCATAATGGATGTGAACTAGTAATGATAATTAAGTGATCCTGAACCCATACTTACGTCAAACCTAACCCCACCGTGCTCTTTCTCGGATAAAGACTCATGAGAAGAGACAGTCACGGTTACACACACAGTTGGTGTATTTTATTAGAGTTCACTTCAAGTTTGCTATGACCGGGTGTTAAACAAAGTTTCCAAGTTGCCACATAACCATGGGCATGACTTTTTGAAAGATTTAACCCTGCAGGGGTGCTCCAACTAATCCATCATAAACTGACCACATGCCGTTGGAATAACCTCGACCACGAATCCCATGATTTCTTAGGCAATTCCATTGGATAACCTCAACCTCGAGATGACCCGAAGTATTTTCAGAATTCCTCGCACAAGACGCTGGAGAAAGGTAAAACAAATCCAGCAAGGCCGCTCGACAGGCCAGATCCTGATAGGAGCCGCACGTATATCGTTCTTAGGGCACTACCACATGGGAAAGCCTATGAGTAAACTATTGGAAATATGACCTAGAGGCAATAAATAGAGTGTTTATTATTGTATTTCCTTGTTCATGATAATCATTTATTATCCATGCTATAATTGTATTAATTGGAAACATGGATACATGTGTGGATACATAGACAAACACAATGTCCCTAGTATGCCTCTAGTGAATTAGCTCGTTGATCGAAAGAGGGTTAAGTTTTCCTAGCCATGGACTGAGATGTCATTTCATAACGGGATCACATCATTAGGAGAATGATCTGATGGACAAGACCCAAACTACAAACGTAGCTTATGATCATGTCAGTTTATTGCTACTGTTTTTTTCATGTCAAGTATATGTTCCTATGACCATGAGATCATGCAAATCACAAATATCGGAGGAGTACCTTGTGTGTATCAAACGTCGCAACGTAACTGGGTGACTATAAAGGTGCTCTACAGGTGTCTCCAAGGGTGTCTGTTGAGTTGGCATGGATCAAGACTGGGATTTGTTACTCCGTGTGACGGTGAGGTATCTCAGGGCCCACTCACTAATACAACACCACAATAAGCCTTGCACGCAATGTTACTAAGTGTTAGTTGCGAGATCTTGTATTATGGAACGAGTAAAGAGACTTGTCAGTAACGAGGTTGAACTAGGTATGGAGATACCGACGATCGAATCTCGGGCAAGTAACATACCGAAGAACAAAGGGAACATCATATGGGATTAACTGAATCCTTGACACAGAGGTTCGACCGATAAAGATCTTCTTAGAATATGTAGGAACCAATGTGGACATCCAGGTCCCATCATTGGTTATTGACCGTAGAGGTGTCTCGGTCATGTCTACATAGTTCTCGAACCCGCAGGGTCTGCACACTTAAGGTTTGGTGACACTTCGGTAGTATATAGGAAGTTTGTTCGGAGTCCTGAATGAGATCCCATACATCACGAGGAGCTCCGGAATGGTCCAGAGGTAAAGATTCATATATAGGAACTCCTGTTTTCGTCGCTGGAAAAGTTTCGGTCTCATCGGTAGTGTACCGGGAGTGTCCGTAGTATACAGGGAGACCACCGGGAGGGGTATTTCGACCCAATAGGCTTCATGGGCTGTGGGAGAGTGAATACCAACCCTTTGTGGGCTGGTGGATGTCCCACACAAGTCCCATGTGGCTAGGGAAAGAAGAGCCCAAAGGGAAAAGTGGCTAATAATAGTACCACTTTCTTGTGGCACTGCTGTTTGGGTCATATTGGTGTAAAACGCATGAGGAAGCACCATGCTGATGGACTTTTGGAGTCACTTGATTTTGAATCAGTTGACACATGTGAACCATGCCTCATGGGTAAGATGACTAAAACGCCGTTCTCTGGAACAATGGAACGCGCGAGTGTCTTATTGGAAATCATACATACTGATGTGTGCGGTCCAATGAATGTTACAGCGCATGGTGGATATCATTATTTTCTCCCCTTCACTGATGATTTAAGTAGATATGGGTATATTTACTTAATGAAACACAAGTCTGAAACGTTTGAAAAGTTCAAGCAATTTCAGAGTGAAGTTGAGAATCATCGTAACAAGAAGATTAAGTTCCTGCGATCTGATCGAGGAGGTGAATATCTGACTTATGAATTTGGTAGTCACTTAAGACAGTGTGGAATTGTTTCACAGTTGATACCGCCCGGAACACCACAGCATAATGGTGTGTCCGAACGTCATAATCGAACCTTATTAGATATGGTGCGTTCTATGATGTCTCTTTGTTGATTTGCCACTATCGTTTTGGAGTTATGCATTAGCGACAGCTGCATTCACTTTAAATAGGGCACCATCAAAATCCATTGAGACGATGCCATATGAACTATGGTTTGGCAACAAGCCAAAGTTGTCATTTCTTAAAGTTTGGGGATGTGATGCTTATGTCAAAAAGCTTCAGCCTGAAAAGCTAGAACCCAAAGCAGAGAAATGCGTCTTCATAGGATACCTGAAAGAGACAGTCGGGTATACCTTCTATCTCAGATCCGAAGGCAAAGTGTTTGTCGCTAAGAACGGAACATTTCTTGAGAAAGAGTTTCTCTCGAAAGAATTGAGTGGGAGGAAAATAGAGCTTGATGAGGTTATTGAACCTTTACTTCAACCAGAAAGTAGCGCAGCGCAGAAAGATGTTTCTGTGGAACCTACGACGGTAGAAGAGGAAGTTAATGATGATGATCATGAAGCTTCAGATCAAACTGCTCTTGAAACTCGTAGGTCGACAAGGCCGCGTACTACCCCTGAGTGGTAAGGCAACCTTGTCTCGGAGGTCATGTTGTTGGACAACAATGAACCTACGAGCTATGAAGGAGCAGTTATGGGCCCGGATTCCGAGAAATGGTTAGAGTCCATGAAATCCGAGATGGGATCCATGTATGAAAACAAAGTATGGACTTTGGAAGTATTACCTGAAGGGCGAAAGGCCATTCAGAACAAATGGATCTTTAAGAAGAAGACAGACGCGGACGGTAATGTCACCATCTATAAAGCTCGACTTGTGGCAAAGGGTTTTTCACAAGTTCAAGGAGTTGACTACGATGAGACTTTCTCACCCGTAGCGATGCTTAAGTATGTTAGAATCATGTTAGCAATAGCTGCTTATTTCGACTATGAAATTTGGCAGATGGATGTCAAAACAGCGTTCCTCAACTGTTTCCTTGAGGAAGAGTTGCATATGATGCAACCCGAAGGTTTTGTCGATCCAGAGAATGCTGACAAAGTTTGCAAACTCCAGCGATCCATTTATGGACTGGTGCAAGCTTCTCGGAGTTGGAATAAGCGCTTTGATGAGGTGATCAAAGCATTTGAGTTTATACAAGTTTACGGAGAAGCTTGTATGTACAAAAAAGTGAGTGGGAGCTCTATAGCGTTTCTAGTATTATATGTGGATGACATATTGCTGATTGGAAACAATATAGAAATGCTATAAAGCATGAAGGAATATTTGAACAAGAGTTTTTCAATGAAGGACCTAGGAGAAGCTGCTTTCACATTAGGCATTAAGATCTATAGAGATAGATCGAGACGCTTAATAGCACTTTCACAGAGCACATACCTTGATAAAGTTTTGAAGAAGTTCAAAATGGAACAGTCCAAGAAGGGGTTCTTGCCTGTGTTACTAGGTGTGAAGTTGAGTAAGACTCAATGCCCAGTAACTGCAGAAGATAGAGAAAAGATGAGTGTCACCCCTATGCTTCAGCCCTAGGCTCTATCATCACAGCAATGTTGTGCACAAGACCCGATGTCAGCCTTGCCATAAGTATGGCCGGAAGGTTTCAAAGTGATCCTGGAATGGAGCACTAGCAAGCAGCCAAGAATATCCTTAAGTACCTGAAAAGGACTAAGGAAATGTTTCTCGTTCATGGAGGTGATGAAGAGCTCGTCCTAAAGGGTTACGTCGATGCAAGCTTTGACACTGATCCGGACGACTCTAAGTCACAAACCGGATACGTATTTATTCTTAACGCGGAGCGGTAAGCTGGTGCAGTTCCAAGCAAAGTGTGGTAGCGGATTCTACGTGCGAAGCGGAATGCATCGCAGCCTCGGAGGCGGCGAAGGAAGGTGTCTGTTGAAGCAGTTCATGACAAATCTTGGAGTAGTGCCCAATGCAATGAATCCAATGAACCTGTTCTGTGACAACACTGGTGCCATTGCTCTAGCCAAGGAACCAAGGTTCCACAAGAGGACTAGACACATAAAGCGACATTTCAACTCCATCCGTGATTACATCGTCGAGAAAGACATAAATATTTGCAAAGTGCACAGGGATCTGAATGTTGTAGACCCATTGACTAAACCTCTTCCAAGGGCTAAACATGATCAACACCAGAACTGCATGGGTGTTCGATTCATTACAATGTAAATCACATAGTGATGTGAACTAGATTATTGACTCTAGTGCAAGTTGGAGACTGTTGGAAATATGCCCTAGAGGCAATAAATAAAGTGTTTATTATTGTATTTCCTTGTTCATGATAATCGTTTATTATCCATGCGATAATTGTATTAATTGGAAACATGGATACATGTGTGGATACATAGACAAACACAATGTCCCTAGTATGCCTCTAGTGAAGTAGCTCGTTGATTGAAAGATGGTTAAGTTTTCCTAGCCATGGACATGAGATGTCATTTTATAACGGGATCACATCATTAGGAGAATGATGTGATGGACAAGACCCAAACTACAAACGTAGCTTATGACCATGTCAGTTTATTGCTACTGTTTTGTGCATGTCAAGTATATGTTCCTATGACCATGAGATCATGCAACTCACATATATCAGAGGAGTACCTTGTGTGTATCAAAAGTCGCAACGTAACTGGGTGACTATAAAGGTGCTCTACAGGTGTCTCCGAGGGTGTCTGTTGAGTTGGCATGGATCAAGACTGGGATTTTTTACTCCGTGTGACAGAGAGGTATCTCAGGGCCCACTCGGTAATACAACATCACAATAAGCCTTGCAAGTAATGTGACTAAGTGTTAGTTGCGAGATCTTGTATTATGGAACGAGTAAAGAGACTTTCCAGTAATGAGGTTGAACTAGGTATGGAGATACCGACGATCGAATCTTGGTCAAGTAACATACCGAAGAACAAAGGGAACATCATACGGGATTAACTAAATCCTTGACATAGAGGTTCGACCGATAAAGATCTTTGTAGAATATGTAGGAACAAATGTGGACATCCAGGTCCCGCCATTGGTTATTGACCGTAGAGGTGTCTCGGTCATGTCTACATAGTTCTCGAACCCGCAGGGTCTGCACACTTAAGGTTTGGTGACATTTCGGTAGTATAGAGTTATGTATGGTGGTGACCGAAGTTTGTTCGGAGTCCTGGATGAGACCCCGGAAGTCACGAGGAGCTTCGGAATGGTCCTAAGGTAAAGATTCATATATAGGAAGTCCTGTTTTGGTCGCCGGAAATGTTTCGGGCTCATCGGTAGTGTACCGGGAGTGCCGGTAGTGTACCGGGAGACCTCCGGGAGGGGTATTTCGACCCAAGAGGCTACATGGGCTTTGGGAGAGTGGGAATCAGCCCTTAGTGGGCTGGTGGAACAACCACAAGAGGCCCATGCGGCTGGAAGAAAAAAGCCCAAGAGAAAAGGTGGGAAAAAAGGCAAAATAGGTGAATCCTAGTCCTACTAGGATTGGAGGTGGACTCCACCTCCTTTCGGTCGAAGCACTTTGCTTGGGAAGCCAAGTCTGCCTCCTCTCCTCTCTTCCTCCTATATATACTGGTGGTATAGAGTGTTTTTGCACTAGAATTTCAGCCACGTGCTACCCGTTCCTCCAGTGCATAGTTTCTCCTCTAGATTGGATTTCTGAAGTGCTTAGACGAAGCCCTGCCGGAATTGCTCCACCACCAGCGCCGGAGCGCCGTCAGGCTGCCGAAGAACTCTTCTTCCTCTCCACTCCTTCTTGCTGGATCAAGACGGTGTAGATCGTCATCAAGCTGTACGTGTGCAGAACGCGGAGGAGCCGTCCGTTCGGTGCTAGATCGGAAGGATCTTGACCAAGCTCGTGGGACGGATCGTGATCAAGTTCGTGGGATAGATCATGATCAGATCGCAGGACGGATCGTGATTGGATCATGGGACGGATCGTGATTGGATCGCGGGACGCACGGCGATTTGGATCACGAAGACGTTCGACTAGACCAACCGCGTTTCTGAACGCTTCCCACTTAGCGATCTACAAGGGTATGTAGATTCATTCTCCCTCCCGTAGATGCTCATCACCATGGATTGATCTGCGTGTGCGTCGGAATTTTTTTGTTTCCCATGCAACGTTCCCCAATATAAACCCAAACCCCGGGTTGCCCTGCGGTGGCCCCGCGGTCTGCCTGTTTTGGACGAACACCCATTAGGAGCAATGGCCCCGGGGGTGTTTGATTATTTATCCACGGGTTCAATAAAGTCCCTATGCAATTTTGTTAGTTTTTAGGCAAATGTAGTACCAATGTTGGGCCTTGTCAGACGAGTTTTATCCTAAAACTAAAATCAAGGGGGTCCCCATAACAACCCCGAGCATGTTAGGAGCACTCAATATGGAACATAACGCCGATGCAGAAGTAACTAGGGTGGAAAAAGTGGAACAAAACACTGAGCAAAAGGCCAAGCCTTCCACCTTTTACCAAGTATATATGTGCATTAAATTAACTAGCAATAATATTGCGATATCGAAATGTCCATGTTGTCACATGGAAGCAATTGCACCTGCAGCAAGAAATGCTATAAGAAGGGCTGAGCAAGCGGTAACATAGCCAAACAAAGGTTTGCTGGGATGTGGAGGGGTTAGAGGCTTATCATGTCACATTTGGGAGGCTTGTCAAACAAGTGGTAGGAAGCAAGACATAGCGATAGAAAACGAGACATCTAACATGGCAATGATAGGAGTGGTATCTAGGGAAAGGATCATCTTGCGTTAGATCCCGCTTGGAAGAACAACGAATCCATGAAGAAGAAGAGCCGACGTAGTCGAACAAATCCTCACACTCCGAACGATTTCGGAACCCTATCGAGAAGGAACAATCTGAAAACAACAATCAGCACACGGTACACCACAACATATGTATGACATGATGCGCAAACAAATATGATGCATGTATGGTTTAATTATGCAAGGCATGGCAAGCACAACAATAAACTTCTACACATTAGGTGAATACCAATATGCAACGCGTTGCATAGTGACGAAAGTTCACATTCAAATTATTTAGTTCACTCTTATTAGGTACACGAAAATATTAAATGTTGGTAAACATGGCAAGAGGTGATGCATAAGTAGACTACACTATATAGACATCTTAAATGAGGTCGAAACAACTTATAGCATTTCCAAAAGGACCTTATATGCATATTATGATTTTTGTCCAGATCTGTCCTAAGCATGTTTCATACATGGCATGCCCAAAACAGAGCGATAGTTCACCACAACAACCAACACAAGTTTAGGTACAATCTGCCCAACACAGAAGCATAGCATATTGCAACCCACAAATCAACAAGCTATAGCCACCTAAAATAGACAACAAGGACATTTTGGTGAAGCCTACATGATGCATAACAATTCATCTTTTACCATCAAGTTGATTAGAAGCACGGATCAATAGGAAATAAGCTCACATGAAGACATATTGAACTAAGCAGTTTTCAGACTATGTGAAAATCCCAGGTTTTAAATGAAGCGGTTTTTATCACAAAGGCATATTGGCAGAAATAAAACTATATGCTACATGCAATATATTGGCATGCATCTTTCCAGCATGCTAGAGGAAATTATGAACTACAAATAACTCCATTTTACCAAACACAAAGGGGTTCTATATTGCTAGCAAAACACATGTCAAGGCAGCAACAAAATGTTACTCATTCCAGACTTAGAAATATTTGGGCATATCAAAAGTGTAACATTTTATTGTATGTTGGCAACAAGAAATCAACACCTAAACATGGATTATCATGGAAAACAAAATGACCAGGGCTAGTGCACATGTCAAAGGGCATATGTCATGTTCCAAAATAATTCATATGATGCATGGATTAAAGCACACAAAAATAACAAAAGGGCATCATAGAGAAAACGACATGCACACAAAATTTCTGAAATGACAAAACTAAATGCACAGATAAATTCTATGGATTTTTCTAGCCCAAAATCATATATAATATGTATAGGTTCATGTAGGAAAATATGTCACACTAAATTATGCAAGTTTATGGCATAACCTATTAGCAAGTTATTCATGCGAATTAAATCCAACCATCACACCTAACATATTTATCATGCATGAGAATGCTTTACAATTAATATACACATTTTTCATATATTGTTTGCTCAAATCCAATGCACTATTAAATAAACATGCGCAATGCAAAATCATGACATTTATGCGAATTGAATGCAAACATCACAATAAGCATTTTTCATGCATGAAAAAGGGGTATTAATAATCTACACATTTTTCTACACATTACACATATACAAAACATTTGATCCGGTGCACGGTTGGTGAGTTTTTTTTAAATGCAAGAACATTAGGTTTTGTGAAAACAGGTAATTCACAAGTTCAATAGATCAATTGATAGACACTAAAAAAACTATGGGATGAAACTGCAACTGGGTCAACAAAACAATTGAGCGCAACATAGAATATCACACCTAGAGCGAGGCTTAGCGGGGCGGTGCTTCTCAACGGCCCAAGCGGGGCGCACGGCTGGGCCTGGTGGGAGGCCAACGCGGCTGGGCCTTGGTCCTGGTCAATGGCGTAGTGGGCAGGCGACGCGGTCGTCCCCTCGCCTCGCTCAATCCTGGCGAACAGGGTGGCATGAACCACCTAGATCGATGAAGATGAGGTGGCCGGAGCGTCCACAAGCGAGGGCATGGCCGGGGATGGGCATACCCGGTCGGGGCACTCAAGATCTGGCAGGCGGCAGGGACAAACGACACCGATGGCGGCGGGCGGCGGCAAGCGCTGCTGCTTTTGTCACGGGAGAGATAGATCGCAGAGGTGAGAGAGAGATTAGAGGAAGGAGGATAAGATTGGAAAGATGGTAGGGCTGGCTTGGCACAGTCGCCGACGGCTCGTCGGGGTTCGGCGAGACACGACGAGGCACCACCGGTGGCTCAGGATCGAGGGGCTCCTCCCCTCAAGCAGTTACGGGCGCGGGGAGCTCCTCTCCTTGAGCGATGGCGGTGATTCGGGCCCCGACAGCCTCAGATGGGCCTGGCGGGCCTGCGGCTGAGCAGAGAGGAGGTGGGAGAAGATGGTGGCCAGGGGTTGGAGGGGCACAGAATTCGAGGAATTAGGCTAGGGTTTCCTCAATAGGCCGGTTAGGGGTATATTTGTATGCAGGGGTCTAGGGTTAGGGATTTCATCCGTTTTTTCGACCGTTGGATCCCAATCGGGCGATCCGAAATAGAGGGATAGGCTAAGTGGGTCTAGTGGGCTATGGAGAGAGGGTGGGCTGAGATGGGAGGGAGAATGGTGGCCCGTGACACGAGTTTTTGACACACTAAAAAAGTCCGCTAATTGACAGATGACGGCGACACTATAGTTGAACGTTGGGGTGTCAAACGACCTCTGATTGCGACGAAATTTGGCAGGCAGCCTACTTACAATATATTACGACCGCTTGCCAAGGTTCAACCCAATCGAAGAAAGTTTTATACACACTTTTATAAACACTATTTTGCGATGCCACAGGCGCGCGTGTGTGTGGTTGGTGTCGAAACGGTAGACGACACGAACAGAGAGAACCGACAACTACGACGGATGCAAGTTTTCAAGAAATAATGATAATGATGTTATGTAGATGATGCGAATGATGCGATGACGAATGCGACACCTAAACATATCACACGACGAGAATGGAAATAAAACGGGAATCTTGTGGAGCATCGGTCCCGGCCTGTTACAACTCTCCTCCACTTACAAGAGATCTCGCCCCGAGGTCTTAGAATGAGAAGGGAAGAGAAAGAGCAAGAGGAAGAGGTGAAACTTAGTTGCTTCATTGACAAACGAGTGAAACCATCGAGTCTTGCAACTTGCAAAGAGATGAAGAATGATATGAGAAACAAGCAAAAATTCAAAAGAAATTTCGATAACACTTCGGTAGACAAGAGAAGCTAAACTTTATATGATGAAAGAACTTGAGAAGAGGGCACAACACTCTGGTTAAAAGGATTAGCAAGAAAAGAATAAGATCTTGACAAACGAGATGATGAGTTGAAGACATCAACAAAACAATGCCTCCGGAACAAAACAATAGAAGCTAACTTGATGGGAAGAAAAGAACGGAGAAGAAAATGGCAATTTCTACCACAATTGAATTGAAAAGCATCCTTACAAAGAAAGATTTAATGGAGTTGTCAAAAATTGACAACGGAAAGGAGATGCTTGTTGTGGGCTTATGAAAACATCTCAAAATTATGAGGTGACAACCGGTCACTAACAGAAAAAAAGATTACTTAGGAGCAATAATATATTCAAAACTTCTTTCACCATGATATGGATCATTGACGAGCACCATGATATGGCAACCATCCTTAGGAATTGCTTTTGGTGAAATCCAATCCAATGTAGCTCCAAGCAAGACATGATGGGTTTACATATCTCATTCTTGAGTTTGAGACTCTTCATGAATCAAGAATGCTATAACACCATCTCAAAATGTAAAGGAGAAAGAATTACTCTTTGAAATGGAAGGCGGAGAATACTTGAGCCTCTCCAATAAGAATCTTGAAGGATACTCGAGATTGAACAAAATCCTTGATGGACCACCATGAAGCACCTTCGGGAAGAACTCCGGAATTAAAGGATGATAGAAAAGAATTGAAGGTTGAAAAATATGATTGAGGCCTTGCTATAATTTAGATGAAGTTTGGAGACAAGATACTTGAGAAAACTAGGTACTCCGGAAAGCAAATGATGATCACTTGGGATAAGGAATTTGATGTCACGAACAACTCCGGAAGAAGGATTGAAATCACCTTAACCAACAAGAATAACAATTATGTTATGCTTATCCTTCATCAAGTTAAATTGATGAAAAGCAATGGATTTACCATACAATTTACTCTTTTGAAAACAATATGAAAGAGAGATAGAGCTCAAACTTGAACAAGTCTTGAACGAGAACACCGGTAAGAATTCACAAACGAATGAGGATACCATGAATGAATTGATATACTTGACATGATAACAACGAGATCAGGATCTGCCTAATAGAAAACTTCAACAAGGCACCAGAATAATTGAGATACGAATGAGGAGACAACAATGGAGAAGAATTTGAGAACGAAAGTTGAAAGCTGAGAACGAAGAAATCTTCTGAAATGATGGCCAGCGGAGGATCGAGAAATGAAAACAACTCTGAAATGCACCGGATAGATATGGGAGGAGTTAATCATGATCCAACAATTTGAGATGATAGAAACAACCTAAAATCATGAATCTTTGGAAGAACGAACAACGATTTAAGAGAAACTCTCCTTCGGTCTTCAATCCTGAGAATGATGACGACAATCAACATCATGAATTAATGAGATACTCCGAAATAATGAATAAAGAATGGTTGAGCCAATGATCAAAATAATTCAAAGCGATCATGGAGAAGGAATATGACTGATGAAAATCATTCTTACATCACGTTTGAAAAGAACTTGAGATCTCCGGAAAAGATTAGAAAAGCCAGGTTACATCCTGGGGAAAACCTATGGGTTATCGGGCCACTAAAAGGAAACCACCGTTGAAGCAATTTCTTAGAAAGAGAGATTGCACCAGTACAAATGAAAAACTCGATGAGGTGAGAACCTCGAAATAATTTGAATGCAAAAATGAATCTTCTGAGATATCTTTGGCACTCCGGATAGAATAGATAGAGTTGGATAAAAAAGAGAGGCTTTGATAAGAATTCGAACATCGAAAGCATTTAATGAATGAAAAGATATGATGGACATTGAGAAGTTGATTCAAATCTACCGAAGAAGAATACCAACAAGAACAAAGAATATGAGGATATATCTTGAAACTGAAACTCCTGAGAATCACCACAAGAACTCACCGGGTACAATACGAAAGAAATGATAGCGAAGCATCAATGAAGAGAAAGGCACTTGGACGAGACTTTAATCATCGAAGAAAAGGGCAGGAGGGTGGGGAAAACAAAGAAAACTTGGGACGGATGAAATGAACTCCGGAAAAAATAAGAGGATTGATCTTGCAAATATTAAAATGGTTGAATTCACTTGAAGAGAGCACACCGGACGAAAATAATTTATATGACAACTTGATTGAGCAAAAGAATTAGCATTCCCACAAAAATAAGAGAACACTACTTCGGAAAGATATGAGATCACCAGTTGACATCGAAACACCACGAATTACCATATACAAAACAAAACAAAGGATGAGGCTTACAAGAAAAGCTAGAATAAATTGATGACATAGATTCCACTCGATATTTTCGTGGTAAGGTTTGCACGGGCTCAATCTTACATTGGATTGTCATATTGAAATGATGCTCGAATATGCTCCCTAGGCGCAGCGAACTACAAGGCTTGATGAAGCATATCTAACGACATATATCGATATTATCCTCTGTAAGAAGGACCATGAATAGGCGAATCCACTAGATGTCAAAACCCAACCTCACATCACACATTTGTTAGAAAGATAGCCTAGGTAACTACTTGAAATCCCACCTGAGAACTCCTGAAATCTTCTGGTTATGCAATCGGGTCCACGGATACAAGGAGCAAAATCCATCACTAAACTCCTAACAGTAATACTACGCTCCAATGTAACACATCCGTCAACACATAACCAGAGGTATCGAAAATTCATCTACCTCAGACCCTCGAAAAACACAATGATACTAAGTATGGCAGTACATCCAAACTCTCTTCACCAGTAATGGGGATGTCGGACTCCTCTCACCACTACTACTATTGAAGCAATTTCGAACATCCTCCGTCCTGAGATACTAAGGAAACTGAATGATAACTTTGTGTCATGAATCTCCTGGAGCTCTACTCCTCGGTAATTGGAGGAACCAAGTACAGAACTCCGTCACATCAGTATCATAGAGGCTAAAAATACCCGCGTGATCCTATTTTTTTGGAGTGAGAAGAGGGTAGAATCAAAATTCCTAAGTCGTAATTCCTCACTAGAGCATAGAAGAGGAGTAAAAATAATCCTACTCTTCGATATATAACTTGACTCAAAGTAGTTTTTCACTAGACACGACTCAGCCAAGTTCGATCAATCAAGGGGGCTCCAAGGTCGGTACATGTTGTGATACCAACTTGTAACGCCCAAGATGCGACCCTATCCTTGTTTTGGCTCGAGGGCCTCGACAGGGATATGAGTGCATATCATCATTTTGCAAGAATGAATATCATTACAAGTACATGTACAGAAGAGATGAGTATATGGAATTGGCTTACACTCGCCACAAGCTACATCAATATCACATCAATACAACTATATATTCAAACATCATACCTAAGAGCAGGGTCCGACTACGGCCGAAAACAAACGATAACATGACATCCATCCTTGCTATCCTAGGTCACCGCTTGGAACCCATCCTTGATCTATGATGAAGAAGAAGAACTCCATATCAAACAGGCATCGCTCTCACGTCAAAGCATCGCATTACCTATACCCGTAACTATTGTTGCAGTAATTTGTGAGCCTCATGGACTCAGTAATTTTGATTCCAAGGGTATCAAGACTAGCAAAGCTTAATGGGTGAGGTGTGGGTAAGTGGTGAGGCTACATCAAGCAACTAAGCATTTATTTGAGTGTCTCACTTACGAGTACAGAAAATAAGTTTGGTGGTCTACGCATAACAGACGTGAACTAGTAATGATCACTAAGTGATCTTGAACACCGACTTATGTCAAACATAACCCCACCGTGTTCTCTCTCGGATAAGGACTCACGAGAAGAGACAGTCACGGTTACACACACAATTCGTGTATTTTATTAGAGTATACTTCAAGTTTGCTATGACCTAGTGTTAAACAAAGCTTCCAAGTTGCCACGTAACCATTTGCATGACTTTCCTAAAGATTTAACCCTGTAGGGGTGCTCTAATTCATCTATCATAAACTAACCACACGCCGCGGGAATAACCTCGACCACGAATTTCGTGATTTCTTAGGCAATTCCATTTGTAAAGCTCAACCTCGAGAAAGCTAATACAAATCCAGCAAGGCCGCCCGATAGGCCAGATCCTGATAGGAATAGCGTGTATCTCGTTCCGAAGGCACTACCAGATGGGAAAGCCTATGAGTAAAACAAAACCCCGGGTTGCCCAACGGTGGACCCATAGTTTGCCCGTTTTGGACCAACACTCATGAGGAGCACTAGCTCGGGGGGTTGATTAATTGTCCACGGGGTCCGGAAAGTCCCTATGCAATTTTATTAGGTATTAGGCAGATGTAGTATCAATGTTGGGCCTTGCCAGATGAGTTTTATCCTAAAACAAAAATCAAGGGGGTCCCCATAACAACCTCGAGCATGTTAGGAGCGCTCAATATGGAACATAACACCGGTACACAAGTAACTAGGGCGGAAAAAGTGGCACAAAACACCAAACAAGAGGCTAAGACTTTCACCTTTTACCAAGTATATATGTGGATTAAATTAACTAGCTATAATAGTGTGATATAAAAAAGTCCATGTTGTCACACGGAAGCAATTGCACCTGCATATAAAAATGCTATAAGAAGGGCTGAGCAAGCAATAACATAGCCAAACAAAGGTTTGGTGGGATGTGGAGGGGTTAGAGGCTTATCATGGCATATTTGTGAGGCTTGCCAAACAAGTGGTAGGAAGCGAGACATAGCGATAGAAAATGAGACAACTAACATGGCAACGTAGTCAAACGAATCCATGAGATCCAGCGAAATGATCATCTTGCCTGAGATCCCGCTTGGAAGAAGAACGAATCCATGAAGAAGACAGGCCAACATAGTCGAACGAATCCTCACACTCCAAACGCTTTTGGAACTCTATCGAGAAGGAACAATCCGAAAACAACAATCGACACACGGTACACGACAACATATGGGCATGACATGATGTGCAAACGAATATGATGCAGGTACAGTTTATTTATGCAAGGCATGACAAGCACAACAATCAACTTCTACACATTAGGTGAAGCTAAATATGCAACGAGTTGCATATAGATGAAACTTCGCATTCAAATTATTTAGTTCAATCTCACTAGGTACACGACAATATTAAATGTTGGTAAACATGGTAAGAGGTGAAGCATAAGTAAACTACACTATCTAAACATCTCAAATGAGGTTGGAAACAACATATAACATTTGCGAAACGACCTCATATGCATTTAATGATTTTGGTCCATATCTGTCCTAATCATGTTTTATAGATTTTAAAAAGCAAGATAAAGTGTTCCATGCAATTTTACATGTCATTCTAGTCGATTACATATATGGAATATTTAAAATGGAGCTACGGTCTAAAAGTTATGACACACACAAGATGAACATGACATGAATGCAAAATGCATGAAAATGACAACCACAAACATTTCAAACCATGAATTCAGCAAGATATTATGAAACTACATGAGCTTCTAAGCAAGTTTCATATATGGCGTGCCCAAAACGGAGCTATAGTTCAACCACAACAACCAACACAAGTTTAGGTATAATCTGCCCAAAACAGAAACATACTATATTGCAACCCACAAATAAACAAGCTATAGCCATCTAAAATACACAACAAGGGAATGGTGGTGAAGCCTACATGATGCTCAACAATTCATCTATTACCAGCAAGTTGATTCGAAGCATGGATCAATAGGAAATGAGCTCACAAGAAGACATATTGAACTAAGCAGTTGTCAGACTTTGTGAAAATCCCAGTTTTTAAACGGAGCAGTTTTGATCAGGAAGGCATATTGGCAGCTGTAAAACTCTATGCTACAGGCCATATATTGGCATGCATCTTAACAGGATGCTAGAGGAAATTATGAACTACAAATAACCCCATTGCACCAACCACAAAGGGGTTCTATAATACTAGCAAAACACCTGGCAAGGCAGCAACAAAATGTTACAGATTCCAGACTTAGCAATATTTAGGCATATCAAAACAGTAACATCTTATTGCATATTAGCAACAAGAAATCAACACCTAAACATGAATTATCATGGCAAACAAAATGACCAGGGGCTAGTGCACATGTCAAAGGGCATATCTCATGATCAAAAATAATTCAGATGACACATGGATTAAATCACACGAAAATAACAAAAGGGCATCATAGCAAAAATGACATGTACACAAAATTGCTCAAATGACAAGACCAAATGCACAGATAAATTCTATTGATTTTTCTACCCCAAAATCATATATAATATGTATAGGTTCATATATGTTTTGGTTAAATATGATGCACGGTTAAATAAACATGCGCAATGCAAAATCATGACATTTATGCGAATTGAATGAAACCTTAAATCCAACATTTTTCATGCATGAAAAGGGGATATTAATAATCTACACATTTTTCTACACATTACACATATGCAAAACATTTGATCCGGCGCACGGTTGGTTAGTTTTTTTTAAATGCAAGAACATTAGGTTTTGCAAAAATAGGTAATTCACAGCTTAAATAGATCAATTCCTAGACACTAAAAAACTATGGAACGAAACTGCAATCGGGTCAATGGAACAATTGAATACAACATAGCATATCGCGCCAAGAGCGAGGCTTACTGGGGTGCTTTACCAGAGGCCAACAGGCCGACTTGCGGGAGCGGATGGGCTGGCGCTTCTCAATGGTCCGAGTAGGGCACACGGCTGGGCCTGGTGGGAGGCTGAGGCGGCTGTGCCTTGGTCCTGGTCAACGGCACAGTGGGTAGGCGACGCGATCGTCATCTCGCCTCACTCGATCCTGATGAATAGGGCGGTGTGAACCAATTAGATCGACAAAGCTGAGGTGGCTGGAGTATCCACGGGCGAGGGCATGGCCGGGGATGGATGGATCCGGTCAGGGCACTCCAGATCTGGCCGACAACGGGGACAAATGACACCTATGTCAGCGGAAGGAGCTGCAATGGCGCTGCTGCTTCTATTACAGGAAAGAGAGGTCGCAGAGGTGGGAGAGGGATGAAAGGCAGGAGGAGAAGAAAGGCACGGCGGTTGACCTGGCCTGGCACCATCGGTGGCTCGGGAATGAGGGGCTCCTCCCCTCGAGCGGCTGCGAGTGCGGCGATCTCCTCTCCTGGAGCGATGGCGGCAATTCGGTCCCAGGCGGGCCTCAGATGGGTCTAGCGGGCCCATGGCTAAGCAGAGAGGAGGTGGGAGAAGGTGGCGGCCAGGGGTTGGAGGGGCACGGAACTCAAGGAATTAGGCTAGGGTTTCATTAATAGGCATGTTAGGGGTCCATTTTTAGGCAGGGGTCTAGGGTTAGAGATTTCATCCATTTTTCGGACCGTCGGATCCCGATCGGGCGGTCCGAAATAGAGGGATAGGCTAGGTGGGTCTAGTGGGTGCTACTTCTCGAGCATGCATTGGTTCCCATGAAGAGGAACGGGTGATGCAGCAAAGTAGATAAGTATTTCCATCAGTTGTTGAGAACCAAGGTATCAATCTAGTAGGAGATACAAGTAAGTCCCCAATAGGTGTACCTACACAAGGAATCAAACTCTTGCACCCAATGCTATAAAGGGGTTGTCAATCCCTTTAAGGTTACTTGCAAGGATGAGATATGATAGAGATAGATTGCTTGAACTGAATGTAAAACATAAGGTAAAAATAATGCGACAAAGTATTTTTGGTATTTTTGGTTTGAGATCTGAAAGTATAAGATGGAAAATAGACCCGGGGGCCATAGGTTTCACTAGAGGCATCTCTCATGATAGCAAGTATTATGGTGGGTGAACAAATTATTGTCAAGCAATTGATAGAAAAGCGAATAATTATGAAGATATCCAAGGCAATGATTATGCATATAGGCATCATGTGTGTGTCAAGTCGACCGACTCCTGCCTGCATCTAGAGTATTAAGTTCATGAAGACCAAAGTAACGCATTAGCTAAGCTGACATGATATACAGGGATCAATTCAAGCAATATGTTCAAAACCCCATCTTGTTATCCTTGATGGCAACAATACAGTACAAGCCTCGCTAACCCTACTTTGTCACTGGGTGAGGACACCGATAGATTGAACCCAAAACTAAGCCCTTCTCCCATTGCAATAATTACCAATTTAGTTGGCCAAACCAAGCCAATAACTCGAAGAGCCTCGAAAAGATATGAAATCATGCATATAAGAATTCAGGAATTACTCAAATAATATTCATGGATAATGTGAACATAAACCGACAATTCATCAGATCATGACAAACACACCGCAAAAGAGTATTGCATCTGATCGATCTCCATCAAGATCATGAAGACCATGGTATTGAAGAGCAAAGAGAGAGAAGAAGCTATCTAGCTACTAGCTATGGACCCGAAGGTCTGTGGTGAACTACTCACACATCATCAGAGGGGCAATGGAGTTGATGTAGATGTCCTCCATGATCGAATCCCCCTCTAGCAGATTACCGACAAGTCTCCAAGATTCGATCTCTCGGGAACGGAGGCTTCGAGGGCTTGTGGCCTCATGGTGGCTCTCCTGCCATGGTTCTCAAGTCTCTTGGTTTCCTTTCGTTCCAGAAAAAATCATTCTGAATGTTTTATTCCATTTGAACTCCGTTTAATATTCCTTATTTGCAAATCTCAATAACAAGTAAAAAACAGAAACTGGCACTAGTCTCTAGATTAATTGTATAGTCCCAAAAATAATATAAAATAGCATATTAATGCATATAGAACATCCAAAACAGATAATATAATATTATGGAACAATCCAAAATTATAGATATGTCGAAGACATACCAGTGAGCTATGGAGAAGAGGTGGGCTGAGATGAGAGGGATAATGGTGGCCTGTGACATGGGTTTTTGAAACACTAAAAACGTCTGATAATTAACAGATGACAGTGACGCTACAATTGAACGTTGATGTATCAGACGACCTCTGATTGCGACGAAATTTGGCAGGCGGCCTACTGAAATCACATTTGCTCCCTTGGTGGTTTTGGTAATTAATAACAACATATATGTCATTGAACTAATGTTTCCACTAACAATGTTACAGGAAAAGTTCAATGATGGGTTGGCAAAGAAATTGTGGAAACCCCAAGATGCAAGGAAATAGGTTGGCAAAGCTTCAAGAAGAGGACTCTACATTTTACATTTGTAAGAAATCACTTTGAGTCCATAGGAAAGCCAATACTTTTAAAACGGGGTAAGGTTTTGTTGATGAACAAAATGCTCGTATGTGCACAAGTGATAGTTACCAAAGACACCCACAAACTCTCCCACCAAAGTCTACCAAAGCCAAATATTCACAATTGGTGCAACCAACATTCTACACTCAATGCCATCGATTGCAAACACTAGACAGACTCTACCAAACCCTAGATTTTTGCTACAACCGATACTGCATTCGGTGCCATCGAGTTGGGCTGCCAACTTTCTGTTACGCATGTTCACAGTTTTGGTCCCTCCAAGATTGTTGGATTAGTGTCACAAAGATTAGACATTCTAACCATTGGTCACCTTATCAGTGCAACCGAAATTCCTATATCGGTCTCATCGAGATTCAAAAGTTGCTAACTTTAAGTCACTTTGGTACAACCGAGATTCATACATCCGTTCCATCGACTTTGACTTATTGTATGTAACGGTTGGATTTTTGTAGATGCCTATATATACCCCTCCACCACCACCTACTCGAAAGAGAAGCACTCAAGACTATTCCATACCTATCCTATCAATTTTTTGAAAGAGAACCACCTACCCTTGTGTTGGGGTCAAGATCTTCCACTCCAACCATATGGATCTTGATTTCTATCCTCCCCATGTTGCTTTCCACCCAATCAATCTCTTCTACCAAGCCATATCTATGAGACAGTGATTGTGTGTTGAGGAGTCTGTCATCTTGAAGCACAAGAGCAAGGAGTTCATCGTCATTACCGAGCCTATTACCTTTTGGACGGTGGTGCCTCCTAGATTGTATAGGTTTCGCTTGGGATCCTCCTACTTCGTGTTGTGGAGTGAACCAAGAAGTTTCTAAGGGCAAGGAGATCGCCTACTTCATGAAGATCTACCCCGAGTAAGGCTAGTCCTCCGTGGAACCCTCCATGGACTCTCACGACCGTTACCCTCCGTGGGATGGAGACTCCATAAATGTGGATGTACGATAGCACCACATATTGGAACCATGGGAAAAATCATTGTCTCACCAATTGCGTTTGATCTTCCTACCCTCTCCTTACTTTCATGTGCAATGTCTTTAGTTTCCGCTGCTATACTCTTAGACATGCATGTGTAGGGTGTACTTGACATACTATGAATGCTAAAATCTGCCAAGAATTAATATTGGGAAAAAGTAGATTTTTATTTGGTCAAGTAGTCTATTCACCCCCCTCTAGCACTACTTTCGATCCTACACCTACCTACAATATATTACGACCGCTTGCCAAGTTTCGACCCAATCCAAGAAAGTTTTATACACCCTTTTAGAAACACTATTTTGCAATGACACGGGCACATGCATGTGTGGTTGGTCTCAAAACGGTCGACGACATGAATGGAGAGAACCGGCAACTATGACGGATGCAACTTTTGAAAAAAATGATGACCATGCTATGTGGATGATGTGAATGACGCGATGATGAATGCGACACCCAAACGAATCACACGACAAGAATGGAAATAAAACGAGAATCTTCTGGAGCGTTGGTCCTGGGTTGTTACAGTAACATTGACAAGAAAGTGCACCACCCAAAAACTATATTTTTAGTCCTGTTTTAAACCTTGAGCACTGGCACATCTGCAAATCAATGTTTCCTTCAGTGAAGGGCCTATCTATTTACTTTTATGTTGAGTCATCACCCTCTTACTAGAAGCACCAGATCGGAGAGCACTATTGTCATTTTTATGCACTAAGTCTAATTAATGATAGATGTTAGCATGACTGGATCTTTCCTACCCTGAATTATAATGGTTAGTCACAGCTCGAACCTCAGAGGTGCTCTGCATTTATGTTTTGTGGTCTCAGAAAGGGATAGTGAAATACCATGTCACCATATTATATCACGATTGTTTTGACAAATTGTTGGCATATGAGATATCTTATTATTTCTTTCTAGTTGGTTATGTATTTCCATGAGTGAATGTAATGTTTAATTGTTACCATGGATGTCGTTATTTATGATTTATGCTGAAAACATGAACACTAGCTAAGCATGTGTATAATGCAAGAACGAAAGAGTTTGTAAAAGTTTTCTTTATCACTTTCAGTTTATCGACTGAACTCCGTTAGCAAGTAATGACTTAACCTTGGGGGAGTTGATACGTCTCCAACGTATTTACTTTTCCAAACACATTTGCTCTGGTTTTGGACTCTAACTTGTTCTATTTGAATGGAACTAACCCGGGCTGACGTTGTTTTCAGGAGAACTACCTTGGTGTTATTTTTGTGCAGAAATAAAAGTTATCGCAATTGGACAAAACTTTTTGAGAAATATTTTTGGAATATATAATGAAATATGGAGCGAAGAACCACCAGAGGGGGCTGCCTATGGGCCACAAGCCAATAGGGTGCGGCCACCCCCTTGCCGCACCTTGATGGCTTGTGGGGTCCATGTGGCTCCCCAACCCTAATTCCACTCCTATAAATTCACATCTTCCCGTAAAAAATCAGAGATAAGATTTCACCATGTTTCACGTGACGGAGCCGCTGCCACCCCATGTTCTTCCTTGGGAGGGTTGATCTAGAGGCCGTCATCATCACAAACCCTTCTTCATCAACACCGCCCTGATGCTCACCACCTGTAGCGACCCGACTCAAAACGAGTCAAGCCTCTGTGTTTTCTGTGGCATCCCTGGATCAGAATGTTGGCACACACAGTACATCAATGTATATATCAAAGTGCAATCACATGTAATTAACGTAAAACTGATATATATCTTAAATAGCAGCGAATACAGTCAATGGGAGTGGAGTCTATATAACACCAACGGCAGGTTGAGTGCGGACCGTAACCCTGAATCGTACTCTTACCCGTCGTAGAAGAGTATCTGCAACATAAGACGTTGCAGCCATGTAGGTCAGTACATGGAATGTACTGGCAAGATCACCATAGTAGAACAGAAGAATAAAGGCTATTCTATATGCAAAGGCTTTGTGGCTCTATGTCTGAGTTTTTGCGTACAAGCTGATTTTATTTTCCTACAACAAAGGAATATCAGGAGTTTTCACTATAGAGTTACCTGTCATGACATGGTTCCGCCAACCGATGTCCAAATGCCCACAAGTATCATTAAGTTGCCCACAATTAATTATCAGTCTAGTGTTGAGAGTTCAGAGATATATCCAAGTCCAGAGGCTCAAATTGTCCGTAATCGGGGACACGGCTAATCGATTAGGTTTAACTCTGCAGAGTGTTGTGTACTTTACCCACAAGATTCGTTCCCTCCTGGTAAGTCCTCGCACTGCATGGTGTTTGAGAACAGGATGAATGAAACATGGTCTTTCAGAGTGCTTCCCTGACTATCCGACAGTGCCCATCCAATCCTAACGTAGACTACATCTCGTAGCACTGCCTAGATAGAGTCACAACAAAGATCAACCAAGCCAGAGCCCATAATGACTTGTGTCTACACAGGTAAGCTTCCGGTCATGAAGTATTCATCCTTCCCTTTGAGTCTGGATGAGGCTTTCCGCGTGAATACTGGCACATCTCCAGCAACACCTAGGCAAATCCACTGGCTTCTCCAGGTTGCCGTTCCAACCATCCCTCTCCCAGTAGTGTGTATTGAAAAACTTGTTTCTCGAGTCTCGAAGTCTTGAGGTCTTGAATATGCAGGTCTTGAAGAAGCCTTCATGAAGTCGTCGTTTTGACATGGAGTCCTCCTTCTCACACCACTCACGAACAATCATACCAGACCCCGTCTACTTTAGCATAGCATTGCAGTAACTAGCGTTCCCGAGGCTTTACTAAAAAGTGGTGGGTTCCTACCTCATGCATTCTACTCAACTACAAGAATTTCAATAACACTATGGGAGGGATTTCTTGAATGATGTCACTACATGCAATAAAACATAGGTATGAACAAAATGGTCAAAGTAAACTTGCCTATACTGTTGATGAAGATAAGTATCGCTCTCCGAAAATACTTGATAGAACTATACGTCACTCTCCGATGAAAATCTATACAATCAAACATTGCATTCATATAAGCAATCATACTAGCAATCAGTTCTAACAATCACAAGGTAACACAACAAAAAAACTTCAAAAAGGTTGATAAAGGAAATACTTAAGACAAAACTCAAAGTAACAAAACTACATCAACACAACTAAGGTGGTGATGAAGGAAATACTTAAGACAAAAGTTAAAATCAAGAAAGTTTTCATAAAAGCAACTAAGGTAGTTTTCCCCTACAGACAATTATTTTTCAATAGTAACAAAAACAAAGTAAAATATAACAAAACTATTTTTTTGTAAATATTTTACTAGCAAAAGAATTACTTTTGAATAACAAGTAAAACTATGAAAACAACATCCTAAACAACACAAGTTTTTGCCCACTAAGCTTAACAACAAGTAAAACAATGCAATATTGAAATAAGGGAAAAACAAAGTACAAAACAAGTTACGTTAACAGAAAATAAAACTTATAAAACTAGTTATGAAAATATTTTCAAATAAGAGTTCCAACTAGCAATGAAATCAATTTGCAAGTTATTATGAAACTAGAATTGATTTCATGCTATCAAAATAATAACATAAAATAAGTTTAGTTGAAGTACTACTGATAACTAAAAGAAAACAAAATATATATTAACTAAGTTAACAGAAAGTATATTTTATAAAACAAAATTTTATTAAAAGTATTTTCAAATAGAAAATCAAAGTAGGAATGGAAATTCGATTGCAAGTTATAATTGAACTAGAATTGATTCCATGCAATCAACTAATAAAATAATATTTGTTTTGAAGGACTACTATCTTCTAACAGCAAACTTTATAAAATTTATCAACTAATATAAAAGAAAATAATTTTAACACAATTTAAAACAAAAGGAAGATAAATAATCCTAACAAGAACTAAATAGAATGTGTTTTGGTTGAAAATACTATTTTCAAATATTCTAAAAAATCCCAAACTCTACATAATGATAACTAAGGTCACTAGTGACCAGTAGCAAAAAGAATCAACTCAAAATACATTTTTGAGCTCAAGATATTTAGAAGAAAAAAATTTAAATCAAATCTGTTTAAATTCAAATTAAATTATTCAGAAATAGTCAAACTTGGCATCTACACAAACTAGATGAAAATTGTGACACAATGAAAAAGAATAAATTAAAAACAACCAATAACATAAAAGATATGATAAAAACAAAATCAGAACTATTCTGTTTTCTAAAAACAGAAAACAGAAAACAGAAAATATAAATCCTAACTAACGGACAGGGGGGGTGACGTGGCTGTTTCTGATTGGTCGAAAGGTGTGCATGCTAAAGCGATTCGGGTGGACGACCGGTAACTAACAAAAATGATTCGGTCTAATTAACTAAAAGGAAAAACCCGGCCGGTTCTTTTAACTAAACCGAAGGGGTAAGTTACTTCTAATCTGGGCCCTTCGTGCTAGATCTAACGGTGGGAGAGGGAGAAGAGTCTCACCGAGGTGGATTTGCCGACGGTGGTGGACTCTGGCGAGGTCGACGGCGGCGCCGTCTCTGGAACGAAGCGGGCGACGGCTCCAGAGGGTCTCCGGCGATGGCGAGGCCTCTAGTCGATGCGGACGAGGACGGCGAGTCGGGTGGTGGACTTGGCGCAGCTCGGGGTCGACCGTGGCGATGATAGGAAGCTTCAAGGCGGCGATGGCCTTCGATGGTCATCGGGGAGGTGGTGCTGGTGGGTGTGGACCTCAGGTGAGAGGTTGGGGAGGTGCGCACGAGCATGGGAGGATCGATGGTGGGCTCGGGAGGTGGCGGGGTGGTCAGAGGCGAGCGACAGCTCGGCAATGGCGTGGCGGTGGCTCTCGGGTCCGGCGAGGTATTCCGGCAAGGGGAGGGCACGGGTCGATGGGTTTCAGAGGGGAAAGGGTAGAGGGGGCCTCGGGCTTTATATAGGAGGGGTCGGGGCTCTAGGGGAGGGACAGGAGAGGGATCTCCGGCGCGGTGTCGCCGGCGATGTCATTGGGGAGGAAATGGAGGAGATGACCGCGATGTGGGCTCAGTCGGATGGTGGGTCCAGACAGTCAGAGAGAGAGAGAGGAGCGGGCGCGCGTGAGTTGGCCGGCGTGGAGAGATTTTGGGAGGCTGATAAGGTAAGTGGGTCGGCCGGCTTTAAAAGCCTTTAAAAGATTTTTCCTGTTTTATTTTACCAGCGAATGAAAAACCATTTAGTCTCCATAAATACTTGCCAAAAATAAAAAAGTTATACCCAAATTAATAGGGGATTTAATTCCATTTAATGGACATTTTTCCCTGGCCAAATTAAATACTTAAAAAAACATTTTCAGAAAATGCCTAAATGGCTTTATTTATTTTTGCAAATATTTTTCAAATAACCCCTTGGGTTTTATTACTCAAAACTTCACAAAAATACCCCTAGTTTGGAGTGTCATATTACTCCTCTCAGAAATTTGTCCATGGTTTTCAATGCTTCGAAAATTTGAATAGGAACCAAATATGACATGGATTCCAAAAGAATAATTTAGAGGTTTTCAAAAGCACTTTCAAATCCTTCCTTTAAACTTCCAACTCATATTTCATATAATTTGAAGAAGTCCTTTTATCCTCTCTCATGAAAATCATTGAGTTGCATAAATTTTCTGAATTTGAAATATTTTCAAAATGGAATTCAAAGCTCATGGGAAAGTCATTTTATTCCCTCTCATTCAAAAGTTTTCAAAAGTTTCAAATTTTTCACTCAATTACAATCATTCAAGAAAACAAACAAACATTCTAATAATAATTATAACATTCGAAAATTTGGGATGTTATGAACCTACCACACTTAAAATGAATCTCGTCCTCGAGATTCGAAGAGGCTAGAAAGAAAAGGTTAGGGTTTGGGGTCTTCTAACAAATCCACTGTCCTGCAAGGTGTGGGTGCTACCACACTTAAAATGAGAGTTACTGGTCCCTCAAAATTCTGGTATTCCTGTGGGTGCATCTATCTCTTCACATACTTTACGATAGCTCCTTCGGTGATGCTCTTCCGTTATATCAAAATCTTGTGTCCTCATAACAACTTGTATTTCCTCCGATACTAGGTCTTCTTAATTGACAGGTCTCGCGTTCATTCTAAGTAACTTATCAATGATCTCATGGTGGTCTACCATTAGTGGTTGTCCTGCAGTGAAATGGGTCTTGGCTACATTCCTCACCGTAAAATTCCTACATGTGTTAGCAACTGCCATGTACAAGGGTTTTTTACATCATACCATTCTAAGGCTTAAAAAAAGCTTCAAAGAACATCGTCTCTTAACTATGGGTAAGTCACTCAGATTTACCAATCTGAATAGCAAGAGAATGATAAGAGTAAGTCGTCATGGTGGCCAAGCCATGTCGCACTGAAATCATTACCTTGTATAAGGTTTAGTGAATCTCGTATTCTAACACTTGGGGTTCCTCACAAGCATTGCAGAAATTTTTCTTGTCAACAAACAATGTTCGGATAAATCCATTGATTCTGCAAGCTGAACAAAAACATCTATCATTTCTTCACAACTCTCAGGTTTTTCGTATACTCCTAAGAAAACGTTTGCCGATTAGTCGTAGGTTCTTCCAGGTCTCTGCCTTCACAAAGGTGGGGCTTGATCCTTATCAATCCTGAGGTCAGTGACTTGTGGGTTCACTTGAATACTTGAATAGCCTTAACTCACTCTTGGGGTTACTATCGTTTCACATACCAACATTACCTTCAGTACACTCCATTATACTCTTGAGGTAACAAATCACAGACTTGTTCTTGTCTAGATTCCACTCCGTGGAATTTATTTTTCCTTTCCATTGGTCTGTTTAACCTTGGGTATGCCTTCATCACTATCCTTCCTCCATCTTCGAAGGCACTTTGTCTCAAAGGTTATCATCCAGACAGTTTGAGGTGGTTCCATATTCTCTTCACATGTATTCACTTATCCAGAAAGGTACCTGTGGTTACTACCACACTTAAAATGAAATGCACTCATGTCTGCATAGACCATATTTTCTCATATCCTTGAAAATTGGTTAGAGATCTTTATTCTTAGAGTGGCAACTCATATAATTCAACACAGGAGAATCATAACACCATAAATTCCATTGATCTCATGAATTTTTATTACAAACTCCGAGACTTCCGTTACATAACTTCAAAATGATATGAGTGCTACCTATTACATTTATTACTTCCAAAATCCAAAACTCAAACTACTCATGTTTAGCCTTCTTCTCCGGGCATTTATCGGCATAGTGGCCTAAATTCTTGCACCAGAAACACATGATCTGACTCAGATCCTTCTTTGCAGAAATTGGGTTGTTCTGAGAACGTCTTCAGTTTCTCTTCTTCGGCTCCTTTGTTCCGATCAAACTTTCAATTTCCTATGGATAAAACTCCACTTCTTCTGTCAGGAAGTTTCCTAGATACTCTTTTCTTTCCTTCGTACAGTCCTATGAGAAATGTCCTTCTTCTCCACATAAATAGCAGGCATTGGAGTAAAATCTGGTTAATCCTTCTCCATTAGAGTCTTCATCATCTTCCTTCTTCACAAGTCCTCCTAAATTTTCTCTGAAGGCTTCCATCATGGCTTCCTTCTGCTGCTTGATGACTTCTGGTACCTTGGGGTACATTTGGCATTGAGCCGGGTAATGCGTAGTTCCTTCACACAAGAAACATGTCACCTGCCCAGTTGGGCATTCCTCAGCTCGGTGATTTTCTTCACAATGAGGGCATCCTTCCTTGTGTTCTTCCTGGATGTGTCCTATCTCTCCACTTATCCTGCATGCACAAATCTTCTTCACATCTTTGCCACGGGGCTTCTGGGTGTTGGTAACAACATGAGATTCTTGCAGAGTTATCTTGAATTCTTCCCAAGTGATTGATGCTTGCCTATCATGGATATCTTCATGCATCTTCCACCAATGTGCAGCACCTTCTGCAAAATACCAAAGAGCATATTGGACCATCTCCTTTCTTGCAACATGGTTACTCCTTAGATGATCCTCCATGTTCTAAATCCATTCTTCTGTCTCTAATCGAGTCATTGATCCAGAATACACAAGTCCAGCTTCTTTCGTCATCTATTGGGTTCAAGGTTTTGGGATGAGATGCAAGAGAGAGAGAAAGGAGGGGATACACCCAATACAAACAATGGTTTTGAAAATAGATTTTTTTGTTGTGGCTATCGAAAATAAAACTTACACACAATTTACAGCTCACAAATCATCGTATCTAACGTAAGTATACAACAGGGGTTTGGTCTTCTAGGGCATAATATCTCGGAAATTCTTCGTGGTCTTCAATTTCTTCAGGTTAGTATAGTCTTCAACTTGTGTATCTTCAACTCTTCTAATGCAGGGTGAAATCTTCTTTACTTTGAAGTGACCATCAGTTGTTTCGATATCTTGTATTTCTCGAAGTGGTCTCAGTTGATCCTTAGTGTGGTCAAGGGGAAAAGGTATGTTCTAACTAATTTAGGTAAGAAGGACTACTTGGAAAAATCAGAGAGCACAAGAAGTAAAGAATCTTTTTAGAAGATAAAGTTTTAGGGATATCCTGTCCTAGGGCTTTCCATTTGTCTAAGGTCACGTCCTACAATCAACATGTGCTCTGATACCATTTCTGTAGCGACCCGACTCAAAACGAGTCAAGCCTCTGTGTTTTCTGTGCCATCCCTGGATCAGTATGCTGGCACACACAGTACATCAATGTATATATCAAAGTGCAATCACATGTAATTAACGTAAAACTAATATATACCTTAAATAGCAACGGATATAGTCAACGGGAGTGGAGTCCCAATAACACCAACGGCAGGTTGAGTGCGGACCGTAACCCTGAATCGTACTCTTACCCGTCGTAGAAGAGTATCTGCAACATAAGACGTTGCAGCCGTGTAGGTCAGTACATGGAATGTACTGGCAAGATCACCATAGTAGAACATAAGAATAAAGGCCATTCTATATGCAAAGGCTTTGTGGCTCTGTGTTTGAGTTTTTGCGTAAAAGCTGATTTTATTTTCCTACAACAAAGGAATATCAGGAGTTTTCACTATAGAGTTACCTATCATGACATGGTTCCGCCAACCGATGTCCAAATGCCCACAAGTATCATTAAGTTGCCCACAATTAATTATTAGTCCAGTGTTGAGAGTTCAGAGATAGATCCAAGTCCAGAGGTTCAAATTGTCCGTAACCGGGGACACGGCTAATTGATTAGGTTTAACTCTATAGAGTGTTGTGTACTTTACCCACAAGATTCGTTCCCTCCTGGTAAGTCCTCGCACTGCATGGTGTTTGAGAACAGGATGAACGAAACATGGTCTTTCAGAGTGCTTCCCTGACTATCTGACAGTGCCCATCCAATCCTAACGTCGACTACATCTTGTAGCACTGCCTAGATAGAGTCACAACAAAGATCAACCAAGCCAGAGCCCATAATGACTTGTGGCTACACAGGTAAGCTTCCGGTCATGAAGTATTCATCCTTCCCTTTGAGTCTGGGTGAGGCTTTCCGCATGAATACTGACACATCTGCAGCAACACCTAAGCAAATCCACTGGCTTCTCGAGGGTGCCGTTCCAACCATCCCTCACCAAGTAGTGTGTATTGAAAAACTTGTTTCTCGAGTCTCGAAGTCTTGAGGTCTTGAATATGCAGGTCTTGAAGAAGCCTTCATGAAGTCGTCGTTTTGATATGGACTCCTCCTTCTCACACCACTCACGAACACTCATACCAGACCCCGTCTACTTTAGCATAACATTGCACTAACTAGCATTCCCGGGGCTTTAGTAACAAGTGGTGGGTTCCTACCTCATGCATTCTACTCAACTACAAGAATTTCAATAACACTACGGGAGGGATTTCTTGAATGATGTCAGTACATGCAATAAAACATAGGTATGAACAAAATGGTCAAAGTGAACTTGCCTGTACTGTTGATGAAGATAAGTATCGCTCTCAGAAAATACTTGATAGAACTATACGTCACTCTTCGATGAAAATCTATACAATCAAAAATTGCATTCATATAAGCAATCATACTAGCAATCAGTTCTAACAATCACAAGGTAACACAAGAAACAAAAGCAAAAAGGTTGATAACGGAAATACTTAAGACAAAACTCAAAGTAACAAAACTAGACAAAACTCAAAGTAACAAAACTACATCAACACAACTAACGTGGTGATGAAGGAAATACTTAAGACAAAAGTTTAAATCAAGAAAGTTTTCATAAAAGCAACTAAAGTAGTTTTCCCCTATAGACAATTATTTTTCAATAGTAACAAAAACAAACTAAAATATAACAAAATTATTCATTGGTAAATATTTTACTATCAAAAGAAATACTTTTGAAGAACAAGTAAAACTATGAGAACAACATCCTAAACAACATAAGTTTTTGCCCACTAAGCTTAACAACAAGTAAAACAATGCAATATTAAAATAAGGGAAAAACATAGTAAAAAACAATTAAGTTAATAGAAAATAGAACTTATAAAACAAGTTATGAAAATATTTTCAAATAAGAGTTCCAACTAGCAATGAAATCAATTTGCAAGTTATTATGAAACTAGAATTGATTTCATGCTATCAAAATAATAACATAAAATAAGTTTAGTTGAAGGACTACTGATAACTAACAGAAAACAAAATATATATTAACTAAGTTAACAGAAAGTATATTTTATAAAACAAAATTTTATTAAAAGTATTTTCAAATAGCAAATCAAACTAGCAATGGAAATTCGATTGCAAGTTATAATTGAACTAGAATTGATTCCATGCAATCAACTAATAAAATAATATCTTCCAATAGAAAACTTTATAAAATTTATGAACAAATATAAAATAAAATAATTTTAACACAATTTAAAACAAAGGGAAGATAAATAATCCTAACAAGAACTAAACAGAATCTGTTTTGGTTGAAAATACTATTTTTGAATAATCTAAAAATTCCCAAACTCTACCTAATGATAACTAAGGTCACTAGTGACCAGTAGCAAAAAGAATGAACTCAAAATACACTTTTGAACTCAAGATATTCAGAAAACAAAATTTCAATCAAATCTATTTAAATTCAAATTAAGTTACTCAAAAATAGTCAAACTTAGCATCTTTGGAAACTAGATGAAAATTGTGACACAATGCAAAAAGAATCAATTAAAAACAACTAAAAACATAAAAGATATGATAAAAACAAAATCAGAACTATTCTGTTTTTTAAAAAGAGAAAACAGAAAATATAAATCCTAACTAACGGAGAGGGGGGGTGACGTGGTTGTTTCTGATTGGTCGAAAGGTGTGCATGCTAAAGCGATTCGGGCGGACGACCGGTAACTAACAAAAATGATTCGGTCTAATTAACTAAAAGGAAAAACCCGGCCGGTTCTTTTAACTAAACCGAAGGGGTAAGTTACTTCTAATCTGGGCCCTTCGTCCTAGATCTAACGGTGGGAGAGGGAGAAGAGTCTCACCGAGGGGGGGTTTGCCGACGGTGGTGGACTCCGGCGAGGTCGACGGCAGTGCCGACTCGGGAACAAAGCGGGCGACGGCTCCAGAAGGTCTCCGGCGATGGCGAGGCCTCCAGTCGATGCGGACGAGGACGGCGAGTCGGGTGGTGGACTTGGCGCAGCTCGGGGTCGACCGTGGCGATGACAGGAAGCTTCGAGGTGGCAATGGCCTTCGGTGGTCATCGGGGAGGTGGCGCTGGTGGGTGTGGAGCTCGGGTGAGAGGTTGGGGAGGTGCGCACGAGCATGGGAGGATGGATGGTGGGCTCGGGAGGTGGCGGGGTGGTCAGAGGCGAGCGACAGCTCGGCAATGGCGTGGCGGTGGCTCTCGGGTCCGGCGAGGTATTCCGGCAAGGGGAGGGCATGGGTCGAGGGGTTTCGGAGGGGAAACGGTAGAGGGGGCATCAGGCTTTATATAGGAGGGGTCGGGGCTCGAGGGGAGGGATAAGAAAGGGATCTCCGGCGCGGTGTCGCCGGCGATGTCATCGGGGAGGAAATGGAGGAGATGACCGCGACGTGGGCTCGATCAGGTGGTGGGTCCAGACGGTCAGAGAGAGAGAGGAGCGGGTGCGCGTCGGTTGGCCAGCGTGGAGAGATTTCGGGAGGCTGATAAGGTAAGTGGGCCGGCCGGCTTTAAAAGCCTTTAAAAGATTTTTCCTGTTTTATTTTACCAGCAACTCAAAAACCATTTAATGTCCATATATACTTGCTGAAAAATAAAAAGTTTTATACCAAAATTAACAGGGGATTTAATTCCATTTCATGGACATTTTTCCCTAGCCAAATTAAATACTTCAAAAAACATTTTCAGAAAATGCCTAAATGGCTTTATTTATTTTTGCAAATATTTTTCAAATAACCCCTTGGGTTTTATGATTCAAAACTTCACAAAAATACCCCTGGTTTGGAGTGTCATATTACTCCTCTCAAAAATTTGTCCAGGGTTTTGAATGCCGTGAAAATTTTAATAGGAACCAAATATGACATGGATTCCAAAAGAATAATTCAGAGGTTTTCAAAAGCACTTTCAAATCCTTCCTTTAAACTTTGAACTCATATTTCATATAATTTGAAGAAGTGCTTTTATCCTCTCTTATGAAAATCATTGAGTTGCATAAAGTTTCTGAATTTGAAATATTTTCAAAATGGAATTCAAAGCTCATGGGAAAGTCATTTTATTCTCTCTCGTTGAAAAGTTTTCAAAAGTTTCAAATTTTTCACTCAATTACAATCATTCAAGCAAACAAACAAACATTCTAATAATAATTATAACATTCCAAAATTTGGGATGTTACACCACCAGGAGTGAGTAATTACATTGTAGGCTTGCTGGACGGTGGTGGGATTGGATGAGATTGATAATTTAATCAAGTTAAGTTTGATAGGGCTTGATCCCTAGTGTCCACTATGTTTTGAGATTGATGTTTCTATGCCTTTGCTATGCTTAATGCTTGTCACTATGGCCTGAGTGCCATGCTGTCAGATGTGAACATATTATTTTTTCACGAATATAAGATTTATTTGGATCCTATCTTGCAAGTTGTATACACCTATTACGTGTCTTGATCGGCATACCCCAAGGCAACAATAATTGGGATTGTTTCCGGTGATTGTTGTAGTTTGAGGAGTTCATGTATTCACCATGTGTTAATGCTTTGTTCCGGTTCTTTATTAAAATGAGGCCTTAATATCCCTTAGTATCAAATAGAACTCCACTTCCACGGGAGGGTTGGACAAAAGATGCCATACAAGTTCATGTCGCAAGCACGTATGACTACATATGGAATACATGCCTACATTACAATCATGAATTGAAGCTAGGTCTGCGTCGCCCTAGTGTGTAACCGTTAAATGATTGATGGCATCTAAATCACTATCCATCACCGATCCTTGTGTCTATGCTTAACATATACTGAATCTTGCTAAGTTACTACTGCTACTGTTACTGTCACACCTGGTACTCAATTGCTAGTGCTACTATTGTTACGAAAATCGATGCTATAACTATTATTGATACTCCTATTGTTTGCCTGTTACTAAACTTTTTCTTCAGAGAGATATACCAGGTGCAATTGAATTGACAACTCAACTCTCAAGGACAATGATTATTCTTTTGCTCCCCTTGTGTCGAATCAATAAATTAGGGTGAAATACTACCCGTGAATACTGTTGCGGTCCGCTATACTTGTGGGTTATTACATTGGTCATCCGTGCTTTCTTCGATCACCTCCACAACCTCCTCCTTATTGGCCAACTCCTCATCGGCCACCACCTCATCAGCCTCCTCCTGTTCCTTGGTCACTTCCTCCTCTTTGGCGACCTCCTCTTGCTCCATCTCTTGGGCCGTCTCTGAATGATGTCAAATTGCGTCATAGTAGAGCTCATCAAGTCATATTATTCTCG
The DNA here is from genome assembly GCA_022496015.1 of Hordeum marinum. Classification (NCBI taxonomy): domain Eukaryota; kingdom Viridiplantae; phylum Streptophyta; class Magnoliopsida; order Poales; family Poaceae; genus Hordeum; species Hordeum marinum. Next base: position 118,632,485 of record CM039677.1, read on the forward strand.
AGGACTCAAAATTGAAGACACCAACAATTCTGCTGGGTTCATCTCTGCATTACGACAATAAAAATAACCAAACTACATCACCATCGGCTACCAACAATCACTATTAGATGAAATGTTGAAGATGTTTTTATTTACCTTGTTGGCATTTCATTTAGTACTTGGCGGCCACGGCCTTTCTTGCCAGCTGCTGCCCCTGGACATAGTGGAGAAGTGACCGTAGGTGTCACTGGAGACACTACACGTGTCGTCGACCGTGACGGGGCGCTGTTGTCGCCTTTTTCTTCATCTTCTTCATGGCCACATCAGCTAGGTCTGATGCTGCTGCCGTCGGTTTTCGAGCTCTTTTTTCATTGTCGGCAGCAGTGGGAGGGTGGGGCCATCCTCAGAGAGGCACTCGCCACCCTTCCGCGTAGTTTGAACCCAATGTAATTTTTTAAACAACATGATTTTCTTCAAAGCGGGCAGAGGCGCGGGGTGGGTTTCCGGCATCGACAAGCCTGTGGCACTAGCCGTATGGGTGGTGGAATGTTATGGTCTCTCTATTCCGGTGGGAGGGTCGTCCATCAGCGGTGGGGCATGGTGGCGGCTATGGCGGGAAGGTGGGGCGGGAGAGAGGAGTCGACAGTTTTCCTCAGTCACTTGCGTGCTGAGGCTATTTAGGGAGATTGGGAGGGTTTTAGATGGGGAATAATTTATTCTCCTCTAATAGATTTAGGGGATCGACTAGGTTCGGTGTTATGAAGTATAACAAAATTTATCCTCCCATATTGTCAGATAGGGGATCAATTAGAGTTGCCTTAAGCATGCTGAAAGGATCGATATGTACCTAGAGGGGGGAGGTGAATAGGTCCAGTTACAAAATTTAAATTATTACTTTGAAATTTTAGGCACTAATGCGGAATGTGAATGTAAGCCTAACAATTGCAATGGTGAGTCTAGTACTAAGCAATGTGTTTGACTACAACAAGTAGCAAGACAGGCAAGTATGATAACAAGTAATGACAGTGAGAGAAATAACCATAACTAGGGAGTTGGGGTTAGGGATAACCGCAACTCTAAGAAACGAGGATGTATGTCGATGTTCACTTCCTTGGAGGGAAGCTAGTCACCGTTAAGAGGTGGATGTTACCATGAAGGCGGAATGGCACCATAAAGGCTCTCCATATTCTCCCCTTGAGACAGCACCACAAATGCGTTTATCAACCACTAGTGGTAGACCTTGAGATGCCCACCAAACCGTGACAAAAAAATTCAGGGGTAATCACAATGAACGATGGTATGTCTCCAACATATCTATAATATTTGATTGTTCCATGCTGATATCTTATCATTCTAGGATACTTTTTTGGTATTTGTTTACCAATTTACAATATTTTTGAGCTCTAACCTATTGACCCACTTGTCGGTGTCAACATTGGTAGATCTCTGGTTGGGGGTACCGAGTTGTAGACCCTAGATCGATGGGTAACAGGGGACGAAGGAGACAATGTTACCCATGTTCAGTCCCTCGTGAGGAGGTAAAACCCTACAACCTGCTTGATTATATTGATGTGGATGAGAATTACCTATTTGATCTACCTCGAGGTCGTCTAAGATAAAATCCTAGATGAGTTCACATGTCCTATACAAATGGGACCCTCTAGCTTATATAGACACCGAGGGTACCTAGGGTTACACATAACTGACCTTCATTAGGGGATAGATAAGCAGATCCTATGTTCAAATCTTGGAAGCCACGCCAATCTCCGGAACTTTCCTTCTTGATTACTGCATCGCCCCATAGTTAAGCTCTTCGCAATGCAGCACGACAAGTCAGCCCATCAGGGATGATCCGACGGCCCGAGGACCCTTAATACCAGACTTCCTTACCAGTGGCAAGTGCCAGTTGCTGTTTTCAGCATGTTTTTTAGTTTTCAAGTTTACAGTACCAAACGAAGTCCAATTTCCATGAAACTATTTTATGATTTTCTCTCGACCAAAAGAGGGCATGGAAGATTTAGGAGAAGGTTGGGAGGCACACGAGGGCCCACCACACATTAGGGCGCGCCTGGGGGGTCGTGCCCTTTTATGTGGTGGCCCCCTCGTGGATCTCCTGACATCCCTCTCTGGCCTATAAATTCTCTAATAATCCAACAAACCTAAAGGAGGTCCCGAAACACTTTTTCCGCCGCCGCAAGTCTTTGTTTCGACGGGAGCCCATCTAGACCTCCATTCCAGCACCCTGCCGGAGAAGGATTGATCACGGAGGGCCTCTTCATCAACCTTGATGCCCTCATGATGATGTGTGAGTAGTTCACCATAGATCTACATGTCCAGAGGTAATACCTAGATGGCAATCTCACACTCTTGATCTTCAATACAATGTTCATCGCATCTTTGCCTTGATCTATCTGAGGTAATCCCTTTGTATGGTGCCTTTGCTGGGATCAGATGAATTGTGCATTGTAACATACCAAAATTTCATTTTGGAATGTTATTAAATATAGCTATGCATCACCATCATCATTGCTTGAATATATGAATTTGTTGAAATGCTTCTTCTCACTTTCTGAAAGTCCCTTTCAATTTTCAATATGTTGCTTTCACCTATTTGAAAACCTTGGAAAAGTTCAAAATAAGAGGGAGGAACATGACACTCCACACAAGGGACTTCTTGGTGATTTATTTGAACAATAAAAACCAGGGGCTATTTTGAAAAATATTTGCAAAAGCATTTAAAACCAAATAGGCAATTTCTGAAAATATTTTTTTCAAAGGATTCAAATGACAGAATAAAAATGTTCAATAAATGGAATTTATTCTTATGTCAATTTTGATATATACTTTTCCTATATTTGGAATTAAATCGAAGGCATTAAATGAATTTTACTGTGCTGGTATTTGAAAATAGGAAAAACTTTAAAGCATTTAACAGTCGGTCGTCCCATCTGCATTTAAGCCCCTCCCGCCCTTCCTTTTCACCGGTCGACCGACGCGCAGACGCCGCCCTCCCTCTCTCTGACAGCGGGTCCCACCCCAACCGATCGCGAGATCCGCGCGGTCACCGCCTTCCTCGCGCCCGCGACAGACGCCGGCGATCCATTCCTCGCCGGATCTCTCTCCCCTTCCTTCCCCTTGCCCCACCCGCGACCCTATATAAAGCCGGCCACCTCCGTGCTCCATTCCCCCCGAACCCCTCTCTCTCCCTCGCCAGAACGCCCCTCACCACCTCACCGGACTTCGGTCAACGACCGAAACCCTCCAAGCTCGAGCCCGTCGCCTCCCTCGTCCTCAGCACCGTCCGACGCTGCCATTCATCGCCGGAGGGTCACCGCCATTGTTTGGAGTCTTCAGACGTCGCCCTCGACCACCCTAGCGCCTTCCCCGACCACCTCCCACCTCCGGCCGCCGTCAACGTCACCGGCGAGCTTCCCGACCACCGCTATGAGCCCCCACCTCCTTTTAGCCTTCGGATCTGGATCCTACGATCCAGATTAGAACTTTTAATACGTGACCCATTATCCTCTACTGTTCGGCCACCGCTCGCTAGCTTCCCACGCACACGCTAGCACAACCAATCACCGCTTGCCACGTAGCCTCGACCGTCTGTTAGTTTTTTTTATTTTCTGTTTTATTTTTGGAAAACAGATGCTTTCTGATTTTGTATTGCTTATATCTATTAAACTATTTATTGTTTTTAGTTAATTCTTTTTGCATTAGGTCACATATTTCATGTAGTTTCACCCTGTAGTCTTAGATTTTAAATTTGAACTCTAAAATTTGAATTTAATCAAATTTTCTCAAACCACTCAAATCTGAATAACTAGAGTTTAAAAATAGATTTTTGTATGAATCTTTTTGCTACTACTTGGTATTAGTTAGGACTGTCATCATGCTTAGTTTGAAGATTTTTAAGATAAATTTATGTAGTGTTTTAGCTATAAACAGTATCTACCTAGTGGTTAGTATAGTTTAGTTAATTTAGATTTTAGTTAGTTCAAATTATTATTGTTATATGTTGTTTTTAGTAGGTTCTGTTGTTTAAACATTAGGTGATTTACTTGATGTTAATATAAATAAAACAATTTTCTTAGTTTATTTCTATAATGTTATAGGAACTCTACTCTTTTCCAACAAGGTTTAATTTGATTAAAAAAACAACTAGTTTAGTAATAGATTCTTTTAACAAAGTTTTAAATAATTAAATTCTGTTTTCTAAGAAAAGTATTTAGTAAATTCCTTTCTGTTAAGATAGTGATATGTTAATAAAATAATAAGTTTAGTTTTACTCTTTTGCTAGAAAACCCTAGCCCACTTCATGTAGTAGCGTTTATCAAAACTTTTAAAACCCTACTAAAAATTTTCTTAAAAAAACTTTAAATGGATTCAATTCTGTTTAATTAAAATATTTCTATTGTTCTTTTCTGTCAACTATGGTTTTGTTAATACTAATAGTTCTATTTGTTAGTAGTAGTTCACCCATCATCTTTTAGAAAACAAAACTATGTGTTGATTTCTTTTCTTGTGAGTGTGCCCGGTTTTGTCTTGAGTGATTCTAGTTCATTCCTGATTTTGTGAGTTACAATTTTTGTTGTATACTTATTGAGCGCTCTTGTTTGATTCCTGAGATCATCCGGAGTGTGAGGCTTGTTACCTAGAGTCACTCGAGTACGAGGATCGTCAGCAACGCAAGTCACTTTGACCATGTATACCTATGTTTTATTGCATTAGTTCTTCCATCACCCCAATTGCATGCAAAGTAGGTAACTTGGAAACTTGTTTACTTGTTGTAGTATCATGTGGTAGGTACCCCTCAACCCTTTAACACATTGGCCCCGGGGAAAACGTTGTTTTACATGTTGCTATGCTATTAGTAGACGGGGTTGGTTGTGTAATTCATGAGAGTTGAGAGAATTAATAATTTCAAGACCTACATGATGATCAAGTCTTCAAGACTTCAAGTTTTCAACTTACCTCTGGGTGGATGATGGTTGAACGGCGCCCTGGAGAAACCAGTGGTTAGCCTAGATGATGCTGGAGATGTGCCAGTATTCATGCGGAAAGGTCCACCCAGGCACAAAGAGATGGATGGATGCTTCAAGACCCAAGGCTTACCTGCACAGCCACAAGTCATTATGGGCTCTGGCTTGGTTGGACATTGTGGTGACCCTGGACAGGCGGTGCTACGAGATGTAGAAGAACGGTAGGAAAGGATGGGCACCGACAGAGTCGAAGGGCAACCCTTTAGAAGACCATGTTTTGGTCATCCGTTTCTCAAACACGCTGAAGTGCGAGAAATCAAACGGAGGCGACCAAATCTTGTGGGGAATGTGTGCAAAACTCTGCAGAGTACCCAAACCTAATCGATTAGCCGTGTCTACGGTCATGGACAGTTTGAGCCAAAGGAACTGAAACTATCTGGAACTCTCAACACAATTAATTATATTGTTGTGGGTTATTAATGACAACTTGGGCATGAGAATTCGTTGGTGGAACCATCTCATTAATAAACCAACATTGTAGTAATTATGCCTTTGCCCTCTCTTGTTGTAGGAAAAATTGGCTTTATGCAAAAACTTACTACCCCACCTGCCATATTTTGCATATAGACTAGATGATTACTTTACCCCCTCTCTTGTGACTTTGCCGGCATATTCAATATGCTGACCTATACGGCTCCAACGTATCATGTTGCAGAGTACTTTTCTGACCAGGAGTGAGGATACGCTCTATGCTTGGTGAGATGCCCTTGGAGTCAGATGGACTCACCTACCTTCGATGCTTCCACAAGTTTATGGTTTAGTTTATCTCATGAGTTGGCCTTCAGCCACTTTATTGTAATCATTATAGTAATAAAGGAATCGATATGAGATTTCGATTAATTTATGTTGTGTGATTTCCCTTTGATATATACATTGGTGTACCGTGTGAGTACCAGCATGATCTTGGGATGGTATAGAAACACCGGAGATTCGACCTTTCTGGTCGGGTCGCTACATGCATTTACGTTCGGATTATTCATGACAAGTATTGGAGTTAAACCGGATGACTAAGATCCTTATTTGCATGATCAATATGGCTACATAATGCTCTCCTATCTATTCAGATAGTTTTGCCAACTAGATTGATATTTCTTCGGTGGAAGTGGTGCGTTGTGGTAGGTTCAGCCTGACAAGTTTATATATCCCTGTGACAAAGTAGGGGACAAGATACGTCTTTGTGTTGCTACTACTAAGGATAAAATGATGGGGTTAATTCATATTGATTGAGTTTTGTAACAGCCCGGGACCGACGCTCCAGAAGATTCCCCTTTTATTCCATTTTCGTCTTGTGTTTCGTTTGGTTGTTGCACTCATCATTGCATCATTTGGTTCATCTGCATGACTTCGTCACTTGTTTTTGAAAACTTGCTTCCGTTCGTGTTCGCCGGTTCTCTCAGTTTGTGTTGTTGTCCGTTTCGAGACCAACAACACACGCCCGCGCCCGTGGTATCATTAAAAAACCCGTTTTTAGAGTGCTTGGAAAATATTCACGAATTGAGTCGAAAGTTGGCGTACGGTCTCTTTATATTGTAGGTGGACCGCCTTCCAAATTTCGTTGTATTCCGAGTTCGTTCGATAACCAAACGGTCAACTGTAGTAGTGCGGTCATCGGCATATTTGCGGTTGTTTTGGTGTTTTAAAAACTCATGTCACGGGCTACCATTCTCCCTCTCATCCCCTCCTAGCCCAACTACAAAGGCCACTAGCCCACGTAGCTAGCCCCCTCCGCTTTCGAACGTCCGATCGAGATCGAACGGTCCGAAAACGGATGAAATCCGTAATCCTAGCCCCCCTTGCCTATTTAAACAGCCCCCTACCTAATATGGTCAAACCATAGCCAATTCGTCGATTTCCGCCCCCAATCATCAGCCGTGGCTAGCCTCTTCCTCCCACCTCCAGCCGCCAAGGCCCGCTGAAGCGCATCTGGAGCCCATCTGGGCCCGAACCGCCGCCGCGCCGCATTCGTGCCCCTCGTGCCCGAGCTCCAGATTGGGGAGGAGCACCAATCCAGAGCCACTTCGCATGTGCGCTGCCCCGTGCCTTGCCCGACCTGCTCCATCGCTTGCCGGCCTCGTCGAAGCTCCATCGAGCCGCCCGGCCCCATATCCCCATCACATGGCTCGTTCCTCCCGTCCCCTACGAGCTGTCGCCTCGAGAAGCCTCCACACCAGCCGATCTCCTCCGTCGGGCTCCGTTGCCAGCGGGAACGGATTGATCCGGGAGGCCATGTGCCAAATCCGTCGCCGCCCCGCCATCCCGCACTCCTCGCCGTCGGCCACGGCGAGCGCCGCCGCCGCTGCCCTGCCTCCCGCTCTGGAATGGGCAAGGAGGAAGACGGCGACAACACCCCTCAACCAGCGCATGGGCCATGCCGCTCTACTGGGACCAGCTCCAGCCCAGGTCCTGCTTCCTCCAGCCGCGGCCCAGCCGCCTCCGCCGGCCCAACTCTAGCCTCCTCACCGAGCCGGGCCAAGGCCCAACAAGGTGAGCGCGAGCTCCCTATTCCTCGCCCACATGTATCATAGTTATGCATCGCCCACGTATAGCTCGGGCTCAGTCCAGATTTGGCCCGTTAACACTTTTTTCAGATCTGCGTTTTCTCAATTTTCTCAGGACATTATTAATTACAGAAAAATGCATGTTTTTGAGACGCTCATAAATAAATAATCGTGCATCATATGTAAAAACTTAATATATGAAAAATGACTAGAATTTTGTGTAGATTCACAATTTCCAACTCTCACATGTGTTTAACATGTTTAACTTGCTGTTTTCATGTAATTTGCATAAATGCCATGTTAAAATGATTTATTTCATAACTAATAAACCGTAGCTCCAATGCAAATATTTTACATATGTAACTTGACTAGAAAATATGTATAATCTCATGCCACACTTTATTTCCATGTTTAATAAATATAAAATTGTGTTAGGAAATATCTGGAACAAATTCATAATTTGCATATGGGGATGTTTCAGATATGCTATATGTTGCTTCCGAGCCCATTTAAAATGCCTAGATGATATAGTTGTTCATGCTTCACCTCTTTCCATGTCTAACAACATTTAACATTGATGTGTACCTAAACGGGAATGAACTAAGGAATTCAAGCATGGAGTTTTGTCAATATGCAACTCGTTGCATATTGAGCTTCACTTTAATTTGTAGTAGTTGTTTGATGTGATTTGCCATGCCTTGCATATCTAAACCGGACATGCATCATATTTGTTTGCGCATCGTGCCATGCATATATTGTGGTGTGCCGTGTGTTGATTGTTATTTCGGATTGTTCCTTCTCGATAGAGTTCTCAAAGCGTTCGGAGTGTGAGGATTCATTCGTCTACTTCACGGACTGTCTTCTTCATGGACTCGTTTTTCTTCCAGGCGGGATCTTAGGAAAGATGACACATTTGCCTGGATACCATTACTATCATTCCCATGCTAGATGTCTCATTTTCTATTGCTATGTCACGCAACCTACCACTTGTTTGACAAGCCTCCAAACATTGCCATGAAAGCCTCTAACCCTCCACCTTCCCAGCAAACCTTTGTTTGGCTATGTTACTGCTTGCTCGGCCCTTCTTATAGCCTTTCTAGCTTCATGTGCAATTGCTTCCATCTGTCAGTATGGACATTCTTTTGTTGTATCTCAATATTATTTCTATTTAATTTAATGCACATATATACTTGGTAAAAGGTGGAAGGCTTGGCCTTTTGCTCGGTGTTTTGTTCCACTCTTGCCTCCCCTAATTACTTGTGAACCGATGTTATGTTCCATAATTGAGTGCTCCTAACATGCTCGGGATTGTTATCGGGACCCCCTTGATTTTCGTTTTAGGATAAAGCTTGTCTGGCAAGGCCCAACATTGGTACTACATTTTCCCAATAACTAATAAAATGCATAGGGACCCGCCGACACCCGGGAATAATTTAATCAACAACCCGGGCCAGTGCTCCTCATGAGTGTTGGTCCAAAACGGGCTGCCTGCGAGGCCCCCTCGAGGAAACTCAAGGATTGGTTTTCCTCGTAGCTAGTCCGATCAGGTCATGGCCTGAGCACAAGATACGCGGCTCTTATCATGTTCATCGACATGTCGGGCGGCCTTGCTGGATTTGTTTTACCTTTATCGAATGTCTTGCGCGAGGAATTCCGTTTTACTTCGGGCTATCTCGAGGTGTCGTCTTCTTGTGGAATTGCCTATGAAGATCACGAGATCCGTGGTCGAGGTTATTCTCGTGGCGTGTAGTTAATTTGTGATGGATTAGTTGGAGCACCCCTATAGGGTTAAATCTTTCGGAAAGCCATGCCCGTGGTTATGTGGCAAACTTTGAAACTTCGTTTAACACCCGGTCATAGCAAACTTGAAGTAAACTCAAATAAAATACACCAACTGTGTGTGTAACCGTGACTGACTCTTCTCGTGAGCCCTTGTCCGAGAGAGAACACGCTGGGGTTATGTCTAATGTAAGTAGGTGTTCAGGATCACTTAGAGATCATTACTAGTTCACGTCCGTTATGCGTAGACCACCATATTTATTTTCTGTACTCGTAGGTTACCACTGAAACAAATGCTTAGTTTCTTGCTGCAGCCTCACCACTTAACCATACTTCACCCATTAAGCTTTAATAGTCTTCATATCCTTGGAAATGAGATTGATGATTCCCTGTGGCTCAAAGATTATTACAACAATAGTTGCAGGTACAGGAAATGTGATGCTTTGACGTGAGAGCAATGATTGTTTGATTTGGAGTTCTTATTCTTCTTCAATATAGAATGAGTTCCAGGCGGCAGCCTGGGATAGCAAGGATGGATGTCATCTTGTCGTTGTTTTCGTCCGTAGTCGGACCCTGCTCTTTTCTGTGATGTTTGAATATGTTGTTCTATTGATGTGATCTTGTTGTAGCTTGTGGCGAGTGTAAGCCAATTCCATATACTCATCTCTATTGTACATGTACTTGTAATGATATACATTATTGCAACACGACGAGATGTGCTCCTATCCCCGTCGAGGCACACAAGCCAAAATAAGGATAGGGTCGCATCTTGGCCATGATAAGTTTACTTTGTCTACATCATGTCATCGTGCCCGAACCGCCGCCGCGCCGCATTCGTGCCCCTCGTGCCCGAGCTCCAGATCGGGGAGGAGCCCCGATCCAGAGCCACTTCGCATGTGTGCCTCCCCGTGCCTTGCCCGACCTGCTCCATCATTTGTCGGCCTCGTCGAAGCGCCGTTGAGCGGCCCAGCCCCATATCCCCATCACATGGCCCGCTCCTCCTGTCCACTGTGAGCTGTCGCCTCGAGAAGCCTCGACACCAGCCGATCTCCTCCGTTGGGCTCCGTTGCCAGCGGGAACGGATTGATCCGGGAGGCCGTGTGCCAGATCCGTTGCCGCCCCGCCGTCCTGCGCTCCTCGCCGTCGGCCACGGCGAGCGCCGCCGCCGCTGCCCTGCCCCCCGCTCTGGAACGGGCAAGGAGGAGGACGACGACAACACCCCTCAACCAGCGCGTGCGCCATGCCGCTCTGCTGGGACCAGCTCCAGCCCAGGTCCTGCTTCCTCCAGCCGCGGCCCAGCCGCCTCTGCCGACCCAACTCTAGCCTCCTCACCGAGCCGGGCCAAGGCCCAGCAAGGTGAGGGCAAGCTCCCTATTCCTCGCCCACATGTATCATAGTTATGCATCGCCCACGTATAGTTCAGGCTCAGTCCAGATTTGGCCCGTTAACATTTTGTTCAGATCTATGTTTTGTCAATTTTCTCATGACATTATTAATTACAGAAAAATGCATGTTTTGAGAGGCTCATAAATAAATAATCGTGCATCATATGTAAAAACTTAATATATGAAAAATGACTAGAATTCTGTGTAGATTCACAATTTCCATCTCTCACATGTGTTTAACATGTTTAACTTGCTGTTTTCATGTAATTTGCGTAAATGCCATGTTAAAATGATTTATTTCATAACTAATAAACCGTAGCTCCGATGCAAATGTTTTATATATGTAACTTGACTAGAAAAATATGTATAATCTCATGCCACACTTTATTTCCATGTTTAATAAATATAAAATTGTGTTAGGAAATATCTGGAACAAATTCATAATTTTCATATGGGGATGTTTCAGATATGCTATATGTTGCTTCCGAGCCCATTTAAAATGCCTAGATGATATAGTTGTTCATGCTTCACCTCTTTCCATGTCTAACAACATTTAACATTGATGTGTACCTAAACGGTAATGAACTAAGTAATTCAAGCATGCCGTTTTGTCAATATGCAACTCTTTGCATATTGAGCTTCACTTTAATGTGTAGTAGTTGTTTGATGTGATTTGCCATGCCTTGCATATCTAAACCGAACATGCATCATATTTGTTTGCGCATCATGCCATGCATATATTGTGGTGTGCCGTGTGTTGATTGTTATTTCGGATTGTTCCTTCTCGATAGAGTTCTCAAAGCGTTCGGAGTGTGAGGATTCATTCGTCTACTTCATGGACTATCTTCTTCATGGACTCGTTCTTCTTCCAAGCGGGATCTTAGGAAAGATGACACATTTGCCTGGATACCATTACTATCATTGCCATGCTAGATGTCTCGTTTTCTATCGCTATGTCACGCTACCTACCACTTGTTTGACAAGCCTCCAAACATTGCCATGAAAGCCTCTAACCCTCCACCTTCCCAGCAAACCTTTGTTTGGCTATGTTACTGCTTGCTCAGCCCTTCTTATAGCCTTTCTAGCTGCAGGTGCAATTGCTTCCATCTGTCAGTATGGACATTCTTTTTTTGGATCACAATATTATTGCTATTTAATTTAATGCACATATATACGTTGTAAAAGGTGGAAGGCTTGGCCTTTTGCTCGGTGTTTTGTTCCACTCTTGCCTCCCCTAATTACTTGTGAACCGATGTTATGTTCCATAATTGAGTGCTCCTAACATGCTCGGGATTGTTATGGGGACCCCCTTGATTTTCGTTTTAGGATAAAGCTTGTCTGGCAAGGCCCAACATTGGTACTACATTTTCCCAATAACTAATAAAATGCATAGGGACCCGCCGACACCCGCGAATAATTTAATCAACAACCCGGGCCAGTGCTGCTCATGAGTGTTGGTCCAAAACGGGCTGCCTGCGAGGCCGCCTCGAGGAAACTCAGGGATTGGTTTTCCTCGTAGCTAGTCCGATCCGGTCATATCCTGAGAACAAGATATGCGGCTCTTATCATGTTCATCGACACGTCTGGCGGCCTTGCTGGATTTGTTTTACCTTTCTCAAATGTCTTGCGCGAGGAATTCCGTTTTACTTCGGGCTATCTCGAGGTGTCGTCTTCTTGTGGAATTGCCTATGAAGATCACGAGATCCGTGGTCGAGGTTATTCTCGCGGCGTGTAGTTAATTTGTGATGGATTAGTTGGAGCACCCCTATAGGGTTAAATCTTTCGGAAAGCCATGCTCGTGGTTATGTGGCAAACTTGGAAACTTCGTTTAACACCCGGTCATAGAAAACTTGAAGTAAACTCAAATAAAATACACCAACTGTGTGTGTAACCGTGACTGACTCTTCTCGTGAGCCCTTGTCCGAGAGAGAACATGCTGGGGTTATGTCTAATGTAAGTAGGTGTTCAGGATCACTTAGAGATCATTACTAGTTCACGTCCGTTATGCGTAGACCACCATATTTATTTTCTGTACTCGTAGGTTAGCCACTGAAACAAATGCTTAGTTGCTTGCTGCAGCCTCACCACTTAACCATACTTCACCCATTAAGCTTTAATAGTCTTGATACCCTTGGAAATGAGATTGATGATTCCCTGTGGCTCAAAGATTATTAAAACAATAGTTGCAGGTACAGGAAATGTGACGCTTTGACGTGAGAGCAATGATTGTTTGATTTGGAGTTCTTATTCTTCTTCAATCTAGAATGGGTTCTAGGGGGCAGCCTGGGATAGCAAGGATGGATGTCATCTTGTCGTTGTTTTCGTCCGTAGTCGGACCCTGCTCTTTTGTGTGATGTTTGAATATGTTGTTCTATTGATGTGATCTTGTTGTAGCTTGTGGCGAGTGTAAGCCAATTCCATATACTCATCTCTTTTGTACATGTACTTGTAATGATATACATTCTTGCAACACGACGAGATGTGCTCCTATCCCCGTAGAGGCGCACAAGCCAAAATAAGGATAGGGTCGCATCTTGGGCATGATAAGTGTACTTTGTCTACATCATGTCATCGTGCCTGAACCGCCGCCACGCCGCATTCGTGCCCCTCGTGCCCAAGCTCCAAATCGGGGAGGAGCCCCGATCCAGAGCCACTTCGCATGTGCGCCTCCCCGTGCCTTGCCCGACCTGCTCCATTGTTTGCCGGCCTCATCGAAGCTTCGTCGAGCCGCCCAGCCCCATATCCCCATCACATGGCCCGCTCCTCCCATCCGCTGCGAGCTGTCGCCTCGAGAAGCCTCCACACCAGCCGATCTCCTCCGTCGGGCTCCGTTGCCAGCGGTAACGGATGGATCTGGGAGGCCGTGTGCCAGATCCGTCGCCGCCCCGCCGTCCCGCGCTCCTCGCCGTCGGCCACGGCGAGCGCCGCCGCCGCTGCCCTGGCCCCCTCTCTGGAACGGGCAAGGAGGAGGACGACGACAACGCCCCTCAACCAGCGCATGGGCCATGCCGCTCTGTTGGGACCAACTCCAGCCCAAATCCTGCTTCCTCCAGCCGCGGCCCAGCCGCTATTTCTATGAGAGATGCCAATAGAGAACACTAGCCCCCCGGTCTATTCACTTATATATTTACAAACACCACCATTACCTTTTTGTTATTTATTTGATTTTATTTTATTTTGCAATTTACAATTATCTACACAACTCACTTGCTTGCAAATAACGAGACCATGGGGTTTGCCAACGCTCTTGCCAACGTTGGGTAGAAGTTGTTTGTTATTTTGTGTCCAGCGCTAAAGACAGTTGAGGATTGGTATTCCTATTAGTTCGATAAACCTTGGTTTCATAACTTAGGGAAATAGTTACCCACGTTGTGATGTGCTACTTCTTGAGCTTGCGTTGGTTTTCCCTTGAAGAGGAAAGGGTGATGCAGCAAAGTAGATAAGTATTTCCCTCAGTTTTTCAGAACCAAGGTACCAATCCATTAGGAGGAACAAGCAAGTCACCAATTTATTCACCTACACAAACAATCAGACACTTGCATCCAACGCTATAAAGGGGTTGCCAATCCCTTCACGATTACTTGCAAGGATTAGATCTGATAGAGATAGACATGGAAGATTGCAAGAAGTAAAAGGTAAATAAAATTGCAGCAAGGCATTTTTGGTATATAGATCTGAAAATATAATATGAAAAATAGACTCGGGGCCATAGGTTTCACTAGAGGCTTCTCTCTTGAAGGAATATAACACGATGGATGAACAAATTACTATTGAGCAATTGATAGAAAAAGCGCATAGTTATGATGATATCCAAGGGAATGACTATTAATATAGCCATCATGTCTGTGTCAAGTAGACCGAAATGATTCTAGATCTACTACTATTACTCCACACATCAACTGACTCCTGCCTGCATCTAGACTATTAAGTTCATGAAGAACAGAGTAACGCATTAAGAAAGATGATATGATTTAGAGGTATAAACTCAAGAAATATGATGAAAAACCCATCTTTATATCCTTGATGGCAACAACACAATACGTGCCTCGCTAGCCCTACTATATCAGCGGGTGAGGACACTACGAGATTAAACCGAAAACTAAGCACTTCTCCCATTGCAAGAATTACCAACCTGGTTAGCCAAACCAAACCAATAACTCGAAGAGACTTGCAAAGATATGAAATCATCCATATAAGAATTTAGTGAAGAACCAAATAATATTCATAGATAAGCTGATCATAAACCCACAATTCATCGGATCTCGACAAACACACAACAAAAGAGTATTACATCGGATAGATCCCCATGAAGATCATGGAGAACATGGTATTGAAGAGAAAAGAGAGAGAAGAAGCCATCTAGCTACAAGCTATGAGCCTTTAGGTCTGTGGTGGACTAATCACGCATCATCAAAGGGGCAATGGAGTTAATGTAGATGCCTTTTGTGATCGAATCCGGCTCCGGCAGATTACTGCAAAAGGCTCCAAGATTTTATCTCTGGGGAACAGAGGCTTCCGATGGTGGAAAAGTATTATTGTGGCTCTTTCTGTTATTGGGGGAATACTTGGGAATTTATAGGCCGAAGATTAGGGTTGGAGGGCCTGTAGGGGGGCCACAAGCCAGGGGTGTTTAGCCCCCTGGCCATGCCAGGGTAGCTTGTGACCGCTTGGAAGGTCTCCTGCCCTCCTCTCCAAGTCTGTTATATGTCTTTTGGTCCAAGAAAAACCATGCAAATATTTTATTCCGTTTCGACTCCGTTTAATATTCCTTATCTAAAATACTCAAAAAAAAGGAAAAATAGAAATTGGCTCTGGGCTCTAGGTTAATAGGTTAGTCCCAAAAATAATATAGAATAGTATATTGATCAATATAAAACATTCAAAATAGATAATATAATAGCATGGAATAATAAAAAATTATAGATATGTTGGAGATGTATCAGCATCCCCAAGCTTAATTCTTGCTCGTCGTTGAGTAGGTAAGTGATAGAAACATAATTTTTGATGTGGAATGCTACCTAACATATTTATCCATGTAATATTCTTTATTGTGGCAAGAATGTTCACATCCATAAGTCTTAAAACAAAAGCTTAATGTTGACATAAAAACAATAATATTTCAAACATACTAACAAAGCAATTGTGTCTCTTCAGAATATAACGGCAAAAGAAAGTTATCCCTACAAAATCATATAGTGTGGCTATGCTCCATCTTCCCCACACAAAGTATTTATATCATGCACAACCCCGAGGACAAGTGAAGCTATTGTTTCACACCTTTTATGTTCTCAAACCTGTTCAACTCTTATGCAATACATAAGCGTGAGCCATGGATATAACATATAGGTGGAATAGGATATGGTGGAGGTTGTAAGGAAAAAGGAGAAGATAGTATCACATCAACTAGGCATATCAATGGGCTATGGAGATGCCCATTAATACATATTAATGTGAATGAGTAGGGATTGCCATGCAATGGATGCACTAGATCTATAAGTGTATGAAAGCTCCAACAGAAACTAAATGGGTATTCATCCAACTTGCTTGCTCATGAAGACAAGGGAAATTTGAGGAAACCCATCATTGGAACATACAAGCCAAGCTGTATAATGAAAATTCCCACTAGTATGTGAAAGTGACAAAATAGGAGATTCTTTATCATGAAGATCATGGTGCTACTTTGAAGCACAAGTGTGGAAAAAAGATAGTAGCATTGTCCCTTCTCTCTTTTCTCTCATATTTTTATTTTATTTTTTATTTTGGTGGGCATCTTGGCCTCTTTTTTATTTTTGATTCATTGGCCTCTTTTAATTTTTTATAAAGTCCGGAGTCTC
The DNA here is from genome assembly GCA_022496015.1 of Hordeum marinum. Taxonomy (NCBI): domain Eukaryota; kingdom Viridiplantae; phylum Streptophyta; class Magnoliopsida; order Poales; family Poaceae; genus Hordeum; species Hordeum marinum. The sequence continues at coordinate 118,649,002 of CM039677.1, forward strand.
ATCCCAACTTGTCAGGGAATAATAGTTTCCATCATCCTTTCCTCACATGGGACAATGCTCTAATAATAATGGTCATCACACTTTTATTTACTTACAACTCAAGAATTACAACTCGATATCTAGAACAAAATATGTCTCTATATAAATGCCTTCGACGGTGTACCGAGATTTGCAATGATCTAGCATAGAAAATGACATCAAAAAATGAACAAGCCATGGAAACATCATGCTAGCTATCTCACGATCATGCAAAGCAATATGAAAATGATGGTTCATGTCATAATAAACGGAACGTTGGAAGTTACAGGGCAATATATCTCGGAATGGCTATGGAAATGCCATAATAGGTAGGTATGGTGGCTTTTTTGAGGAAGGATATATGGTGGGTTTAATGCACCAGCAAAAGTTGCAAGGTACTAGAGAGGCTAGCAAAGGTGGAAGGGTGAGAGTGCGTATAATCCATGGACTCACATTATTCATAAAGAACCCACATACTTATTGAAAAAATCAATTAGTCATCAAATAAAAGTATTAGACGCATTCTCCTAGGGAGAGGTTGGTAGGAGTTAACAATCGCGCGCTCCCGACCCTCACACAAAGGTTGACAATCAATAAACAAATCATGCTCCGACTTCCTTACATAATGGTTCACCATACGTGCATGCTACGGGAATCACAAACGTTCACACAAGTATTTATACCAATCCACAATTACTTCCTAGCATGACTCTAATATCACCATATTTATTACTCAAAACTTTCTGCAAGGAATCAAACTTCTCATAATATTCAATGCACTTTATATGAAAGTTGTTATTATATCCCTCTTGGATGCCCATTACATCAGGACTAAATTCACAACCTAAAACAATTACCATGTTGTTTAAAGACTCTCAAAATAATATAAGTGAGGTACGAGAGTTCAATTATTTCTACAAAACAAAACACCACCGTGCTCTTAAAAGATATAAGTGAAGCACTAGAGCAAAATTGCCTACCTCAAAAGATATAGGTGAAGCACAAAGAGTACTCTAATAAATTCATGATTCATGCATGTGCCTCTCAAAATGTGGGTTCATCAAGGATGATTGTGGAAAACTAAAAAGAAAAGTCTCATATCATAAAATACACTCCAAGAAAAACACATATCATGTGGTTAATAAAAATATAGCCTCAAGTAAATTTACCGATGGATTGAAGACGTAAGAGGGGATGCCTTCTGGGGCATCCCCAAGCTTAGGATTTTTGGCATAATTGATTCCTTGGGGTGCCTTGGGCATACCCAATCTTGGGCTCTTGTGACTCCTTATTCCATACTCCATCAAATCTTTACCCAAAACTTGAAAAATTCATAACAGAAAACTCGTGAGATCCGTTAGTATAAGAAAATAAATCACCACTTTAGGTACTATTGTGAACTAATTCTTTATTTATATTTGTGTAATATCTAATTTATTCAACCTTATCCATGGTTCATACCCCCCGATACGACGCATAGATACATCAAAATAGGTAAACAACACAAAGCAAACAGAATCTGTCAAAAACAGAACAGTCTGTAGTAATTTGGAAACTTAGTATACTTCTGTAACTCTAAAAATTATGAAAAATAGGACAACCTGGGAAATTTGTATATTAATCTTTTGTATAAATTTCATACTCAATTTTCGCTCTGATAAGTTCATAAAATTCCTGGACTAGGAGCAAAAGTTTGCATTTTTCAGCAAGATCAAATCAACAATCACCATAGACCGTACCAAAGGGTGATGCAGCAAAGTAGATAAGTATTTCCATCAGTTTTTGGGAACCAAACTATCAATACAATAGGAGGAACAAGCAAGTCACCAATTTATGCACCTACACAAAAAATCAAGCACTTGCACCCAACGCTATAAAGGGGTTGTCAATCCCTAAACGATTACTTGCAAGGAATGCATCTGATAGAGATAGATATGGAAGACTGAGAGAAGTAAAAGATAAATAAAATTGAAGCAAGGTATTTTTGGTATATAGATCTGAAAATATAATATGGAAAATAGACCCGGGGGCCATTGGTTTCACTAGAGGCTTCTCTCTTGAAGGAAAATAACACGGTGGGTGAACAAATTACTTTCGAGAAATTGATAGAAAAGCACATAGTTATGATGATGTCCAAGGCAATTATTATCCATATAGGCATCATGTCAATGTAAAGTAGACCGAAATGATTCTGCATCTACTACTATTACACCACATATCAGCAAACTCCTGCCTGCATCTAGAGTATTAAGTTCATGAAGAACAGAGTAACTCATTAAGTAAGATGACATGATGTAGAGCGATAAACTCAAGAAATATGATGAAAACCCCATATTTTTATCATTGATGGCAACAATACAATACGTGCCTCGCTACCCCCACTATGTCACTGGGTGAGGACACCGCAAGATTGAATAACCAAATAACTTGAAGAGACTTGCAAAGATATGAAATCATGCATATAAGAATTTTGAGAACAACCAAATAATATTCATAGATAATCTGATCATAAACCCACAATTCACCGGATCTCGACAAACACATGACGAAAGAGTATTACATCAGATAGATACCCATGAAGATCATGGAGAACATGGTATTCAAGAACAAAGAGAGAGAAGAAGCCATCTAGCTACTAGCTATGGAGTTGATGTACATGCCCTGTGTGATCGAATCCCCCTCCCGCATATTACCGAAAAAGTCCCTAGATTGGATCTCTCAGGAACGGAGGCTTCTGGTAACGAAAAAGTATTATCATGTCTCCTTTTCCTATTGGGGGAATATTTGGGATTTTATAGGCCGAATATTAGGGTTGGAGGACTTGCAGGGGGAACAAGCCAGGGGGCATGCCCCCTTGTTGTGCCAGGGGGGCTTCTGACCTCGTGGCAGGTCACCTGCCCTCCTCTCCAATTTTGTAGATGTCTTCTGGTCCAAGAAAAATCATTGCAAAGATTTTATTCCATTTGGTCCCCGTTTAGTATTCCTTGTCTACAATACTCAAGAACAAGGAAAAAACAGAAACTGGCACTGGGCTCTAGGTCAATAGGTTAGTCCCAAAAATAGTATCAAATAGCATATTAATGCATATAAAATATCCAAAACAGATAATATACTAGCATGGAACAATTAAAAATTATAGATACATTGGAGACGTATCATGCTGCGATAACTCGTTCCTCTTCACAGAAAACCCAATGCAAATTACAAGTATCGGGCAGGATTTCTAGCGCCGTTGCTGTGGAATACCATCACCAACTATCAACTAACTTCGCACAAATTTTCATTCACTTGTTCTTCTTTTTATTTTATGTTATTTTAGTTTGTCTCATTAAAATAAAAAATAAAAAAACATTTATCTTTTCTTGTTACTAGTTTACTTGCCTAGCTATGCTATCTTTATCTTTGTCACACAAACAGAAGGTAAAAGTAAAAATAAAGACTTGGGGATCCACATAATGTTTTCTACTTGAGTCATCTTCGATCCAGTTGTCCTCGTGCGGAAACCCCAACTAGCTTAGGTGATGGGAAATCATTATATGAGCATGCTTACTTTGTGAGTCACTAGTTGTCTCAAAAGGGGAGGCTCTTATGGCATCAAATAAATGGTTTGTTGTGCTATGCTTGGAATCTATGTGAAATATATGGTTTTACTTGTTGCTCTGAGAACCCTAAAAAACACCTTCCCTAATTATGTGAGTTTAGTGATAATGAAATCTTATCTTCTTATGCCAAGTGTGTTTATAGTTACTATGATATCGAACAAATGGAAGAATTTGTCTCTTTTAAGGGTGCTTATTAAGTTGCTTCTTTTATTGAACAGTACGATGTTGCTCTCAACAAATCTGAAAATGTTGCCATATTTAAATATTTCCATGAAAACTATGCTTCTAATACCTATGTTAAATAATTTATTGAGAGAATGACTGCTACGTTGGAAGAAAATTATGACTCCATTCATTCAACTAAAAAATCCCCTTTTGATGAATGTGATGCTTGTTATTCTCGTGGCCATAATGCCAATATTAATGATGCTTATGGAGATTAACTTGATATAGTTCCTCATGTTGAAAATGAAATTCTAGCTGTTGCACCCAAAAAAGCATGATCACAATGATGTTACTATAAATTCTATTCATGCCGATTGTGCTAGCAATATGCCAAGCTACAAGCTTGCGGATGATAATTTATTTATGTCCAATACCTATTGCAATGATCATGATTGGTGTGATGATGTTTCTGTTGATCTTGAATATTTATTTAAGCCTCATGATGAATATGATAAGGATAATAATGTTTGCAATAATATCGAAAGTGGGTTTGGAGAGGTCATGACTTTAGTGAATGTCTATTCCACTACTTTTGAATATTGTAAAACTTTTGTGCATGTGGATCACAGAGAAAATATATTATATGACACCTATATTTTTTAATTTGAATATGATCCTACACGTAACTATTATGATAGAGGCAAATATGGTTATAGGAATTTTCATGTTACTCGCATACCTCTTTTTTTGTTGAAATTATTAATGCTTCACTCTTCAAATTTGCATATGCAAGATTTTAGTTTTCTTGAAAAACAATTTACTCATAAAATTCCTATACATAGGGATTATGTTAGCATTAAATGTGTTTTTAACATGCTACATGATGCTGTGTTTATGTTTCATTTATTATCTTTCGTGTGAGCATCATTATAATCGCAAGCCTATCTTGATGGCTATAAAGAAAGAGCTTGTTGGAAGACAACCCAATATTTCCATTTTTATGATAACATGATTATTACCTTTGTAATGATTATTTTTTTATGTTTTAATTAGTGTTTGTGCCTAGTAAAGCCATTGGAATAACTCACAAGATGAGTAGAAACATTGTTCTAACAAAACATAAACTTTTTACTCAAGTACAAGAATTTTAATTTTTTTCATTATAGCGTTATAATGACCTGAAATTTTTACACTGTATATATACAAATTCTCAATGTTTTCCTAATTTTTCAGAATTTGTATAGGTATAGAAGAATAGGTTGTTTACACTTGGCCACAGACTAATCTGTTCTAAACTCCCTTGCATAGTTTATTTGTTTTGATTATGATATGGATTGTATCGGGGGTATAAGCCATGGAGAAGTAATAATACATTACCTATTATGAAAAAATTAAATAATAATAAATTTATAACAGTACCTAAAGTATTCAATATGTTGCTTATACTAACGGATCTCAAGTTTTGTTGAGTTTTGTTTGATTGAAGTTTTCAAGTTTTGGGTGTGATCACGATGGACCATGACATAAGGAGTAGCAAGATCCCAGTATTGGGTATGCTCAAGTAACCCAAGGTAATATTCTAAGGAAGACTCAAGCATTTAACCTTGGGGATGCCCTGGAGGCATCCCCTCCTTCATCTCAATCCGTCGTTATGTCACTTGGAGGTACATTTTTATTCATCAGATGATATGTGTTTTTCTAGGAGCATCGTTTGCTTTTATTTTATTTTACTTTCAGTTCATCACAATCATTGTTTAATGGACACACCTATTTGAGAGAGACACACCTTAATCATAATTGTTTAGAATACTCTATGTGCTTCACTTATATCTTTTCAGCTTCGCAGTTGCTCTAGTACTTCACTTATATCTCTTTGAGCACGATGGCATGTAGATTTTATAGAAATATTATGCTCTTATTCTTCACTTATATTTTTTTGAGCGTTAATATATAGTGACAGCAATTTGCATGGATCATAAGACTAGTCCAAAAATAATAGGTATTCCTTGAGTGATAATCAAAACCATCATGTAGCACATATAGAGAAATTTCGTTTTAATGACATTAATGTGGTAATATGAAAAAGGTGTGGGTCCACAATTATTGATTCGTAGAAGTGTTAATATTAAAAGGTGTTAACTTGTTATTCATCTAAAAATTAAAGAGGCATAACGATGATGTGTGAGCATTTCTATTCCTTGTCGAAATCCTAATGTTGTTTCGAGTCGGGGGCACACGATGGTTAACTCTTCCCAACATCACCCCTCGGGGCATGCGAGTAGTACTTTGATTTTTCATAAAACTAATAAAAGAACAGGAGTTCTTTATGACTAATGTGATACCATGGACATACGCATATTCAACTTCTCATATTTTAGTACCCTCTTCGGTACCGTGCATAGCCCATTCTCACCTCGAGGATCGGTGCAACTTTCGATAGTGCATCCAAACCCCGTGACACGATACGCTCTGTTGCACATAAACCTATTTATATATTCCTGAAACAGCCACCATACCTACCTATCATGGGATTTCCATAGCCATTCCGAGATATATTGCCATGCAAATTCCATTGTCACTTCACATGAGTAGTTCATTCATCATCATATTGCTTTCCATGATCATATAGAGCTAACATAGTATTTGTGGCAAAGCCACAGTTCATCATATTTTTGATACATATCACGCTAGATCTTTCACATCCTGGTACACTACCAGAGGCATTCATGTGGAGTCATATCATCCTATCAGTTTTTATATTGAGTTGTAAATAAATAAAATTTTGATGATCTTCCTTATTAGTGCATTGTCCCAGTGAGGAAAGGAATATGGAGACTTGATTCTCCCACAAGTCGGGATGAGACTCTGGACGAAAAATAAATAAAACATGGGGGAGGCCAAATGAACCCACCATATAAAATATAAACGGGGGAGGCAAAAATAAAAAAATAAAAAAAGACCACCATGAAAAACTGAGAGAAAAAGAGAGAAGGGACTTTGCTACTATCCTTTACCACACTTGTGCCCCAATGTGGCACCATGCTCTTCATATATATAGTCTCCTGTTTTGTCACTTCCATATGCTAGTGGGAATTAGCTTTTCATTATAAACTTGGCTTGTATATTCTGATGACGGGCTTCCTCAAATGCCCGAGGCCTTCATGAGCAAGCAAGTTGGATGCACACCCCACTTAGCTTCAGTTGAGCTTTCATACACTTATAGCTCTAGTGCATCATTTGCATGGCAATCCCTAATCCTTGCATTGGCATCTATCGACGAGCATCTCCATAGCTCATTGGTACCCCTAGTTGATGCGAGACTATCTTATCCACTTTTTACACATTTGATATCTACCATCATATTCTATTCCACCTACATGATATGTCCATTGGTTCATGCTCATATACTGCATGAATAATAAAAATTTGATGCATACTAAAAAAGTACAATCCAATTGCCTGACTTGGACACCATGGTGCTTAACATTTGTATTGATATGGTGAAGACGGAGTCATGCCTTGCTTGTATAGTAAGATGAATGGGGTAAACATTCTTTTAATATCGTATAAAAAGCACTAATTTTATTTCTTATACTTATAAATATTTCTATGTCGATGTTCGTTAATTCATTACTTATCAATGAGCATACATACACAAAAATGAGTAGCATGTCAAATCAAAAAAAAAATTGTCATTTGCCTACTCGAGGACGACCAGGAGTTAAGCTTGGGGATGTTGATATGTTTCCAACATATCTCTAATATTTAATTGTTCCATGCTGATATATTATCATTCTAGGATTCTTTTTGGGCATTTGTTTACTGATACATCTCCAACGTATCTATAATTTATGAAGTATTCATGCCATGTTTACAATAATTCTATATGATTTTGGTATGATTTTATTAAAACTAACCCGGATTGACATTATTTTCAGCAGAACTACCATGGTGTCATTTTCTGTGCAGCAATAAAAGTTCTAGAAAAGGGCTGAAAATTTATGGTTATTTTTTATGGACCAAAAGAAACCCACGAAGCACAAGAGCTGGGCCAGGAAGTGGACGAGGAGGCCGCAAGCCTACTGGGCGTGTCCCCCCTAGGCCGTGCCCCTGTGGCTTGTGGAATCCTTGAGCTTCCCCTTGACATGAGACCAACGCCAAAAATTCCTATAAATACTAAAAACTCCAGAAAGAAACATAGATCGGGAGTTCCACTACCGCAAGCCTTTGTAGCCGCGGAAAACCAATCGGGAGCCCGTTCCGGCACCCTGCCGGACGGGGAAACCATCACCGGAGGCCATGTTCATCATCCCGGTGGTCTCCATGACGAGAAGGAAGTAGTTTACCCTCGGGGATGAGGGTATATACTAGTATCTATGTGTTGGATCTCTCTCTCTTGTGTTCTTGAGGTGGCACGATCTTGAGGTACCGCGAGCTTTATTGACATAGATGAATCATATGGAGTTTTCCCCTCTCTATCTTCTTGCGATGAATTGAGTTTTCCCTTTGAACTTTTCTTATCGGATTGATTCTTCAGGGATTTGCGAACACTTGATGTATGTCTTGCGATAGGATATCCACATTGACAACAGGATGTTGTATTGATCCACTTGATGTATGTTTTGGTGATCAACTTGCAGGTTCTATGACCTTGGGAATCTATACATAGGCGTTGGGACATGTTTTCATCTTGACTCTCCGGTAGAAACTTTGGGGCACTCTTTGAAGTTATTTGTGTTGGATTGAACATGATGAATCTGAAATTTTCTGAGGCATATCGTATAATCGAGCTCATGGGTACTTGTGGTGACATCGGAGTATCGAGGTGACATTAGGGTTTTGGTAGATGTGTATCTTAATGTGTTATTTTAGTACTAACTCTAGGGCTGTTCGTCAAACTTATAGGGATAGCTCATAAGTTTGATCGGAAAATATAACTTTAAGGTGGTTTCCTACCCTACAATAATTTCTTTGTTTGTTCTCCGCTATTGGTGACTTTGGAGTGAACTCTTTGTCGCACATAGGGATTTACATATGATTCAACTATGTTAGTATTGTTGACAGAACTTGCACTAGTGAACGTATGAACCCTAGGCCTTCTTTCTAAGAATTGCAATACTCGTTTGTGCTCACTTTTATCATTAGTTACCTTGCTGTTTTTATATTTTCTGGTTAGAAAAACCTATATCTACCATCCATATTGCACTTGTATCACCATCTCTTCACCGAACTAGTGCACGTATACAATTTACCATTGTATTGGGTGTGTTGGGGACACAAGAGACTCTTTGTTATTTGGTTGCAGGGTTGTTTGAGAGAGACCATCCTAATCCTACGCCTCCCATGGATTGGTAAACCATAGGTCATCCACTTGACGGAAATTTGCTACCGTCCTACAAAAATCTGCGGTTGGAGTCCCAACACGAGTCTACAAGAAGAAGGTTACGTAGTAGAAATCATTTACCAATTTATAATATTTTTTAGCACTAACCTATTGACCCAGTGCCCAGTCTGAGTTGTTATTTTTCGCATGTTTTTCTCTTTTCAGGTTTACAGTACCAAACGAATTCCAATTGCCACGAAACCTTTTGATGATTTTTTCTGGAGCAAAAGAAGACCTAGAAGCTTCGAGAGGAGGCCGACAGACACACGAGGGTCCGACCACAGAACAGGGTGCGCACTGGGGGCACCATGATATGTGATGGCTCCCTTGTGTCTCTCCCGATGTCCCTCTAAGGAGGTTTCAAAACACTTTTTACGCCGCTACAAGTCTTTGTTCTGATGTGAGCCCATCTAGATCTCCATTCTGTCACCCTTCCAGAGGAGGGATCAATTACAGAGGGCCTCTTCATCAACCTTGCTGCCCACATGATGATGTGTGAGTAGTTAACCATGGGTGAATAGTTCACCACAGACCTAAGGGTTCGTAGGTAGTATCTAGATGGCAATCTCTATCTCTCTCTCGTGATCCTCAATACAATGTTCATCACATCTTTGCCTTGATCTATCCAGTGTAATACCTTTGTATGGTGCGTTTGTCGGGATCTGATGAATTGTGAGTTTATTTTCAGATTATTCATGAAAAGTATTTGCGTCAAACCTGATTACTAAGATACTTATTGAGATAGTTTGGCCAACTTGATTGATATTTCTTTGGTGGGAGTGGTGCGTTGTGAGAGGTTTAACCTGACGAGTTTCTATATCCCGGTGACAATGTAGGGGACAAGATACGCCTTTGTGTTGCTTCTAAAAGAAATAAAACCCTGGGGTTAATTTATATTTATTGAGTTTACTTTGTCTGCATCATGTCATTATTTTCCAAGCATTAGTCTCTTTTACTTAATACTCTAGATGCATGCTAGATAGCGGTCAATGAGAGAGTAATAGGTGTAGGCCGGACTCAGCCTATTTTCTTATGTACGTGATGCCTATATACACATGATCATTGTCGTAAAAATCTCATAACTACTCATTCTTATATAAATTGCCCAATAGTAATTTGTTTACCCACCATACGCTATTTCTACGAGAGATGCCAGTAGAGAACAGTATGGCCCTGGGTCTATTCACTTATGTATTTACAAACGCTAATATTAGCTTGTTGTTATTTATTTTCTTTTATTTCATTTTGAAATTTACAATTATCTACACAACTCACTTGCTTGCAAATAACGAGACCAAGGGGATTGACAACCCTCTAGCCAGCGTTGGGTGCAAGTTGTTTGTTCTTTTGTGTGCAACCACTGAAAACGGTTGAAGATTCGTATTCCTATTGGTTCAATAAAACTTGGTTTCATAACTGAGGTAAATACTTACCCACATTATGATGCGATAACCCGTTCCTCTTCACGGAAAACCCAATGCAGATCACAAGTATCAAATGATTTGTACTTCTACCGCCTAGGACTCTGCAACCTTCAAGAGTAACGAGATGCACCATAAAAACAAGGGTGAATCAACGTTTTCTTTGGTGAATGTGTAGATCAAGGAATTCTCCTTCGCTTGTCAAACGATCAAGAACGTTGCCTGGATAAGGAGGGAGGTATCCAAGAAACCAAGGTCTGAAAATGGAGGAGAGAGAATTAGAGAAGCTCTTTGTGGGGAAGAAGAAGACAATTTATAGGTGGCTCCAAATCCAGCCGTTTAGGCAGTTTTTTTTGCGTTTCCCAGAAGGTTTGGTTGTGGACGGAATTTCCAGGACCTGAAATTTCCAGGCCAGGTTCCGGGCTAATTAGAGGAAATGTCCAGTTGTGCAAACACTATGGAGACCCAGAAGTTCTTAAAACCTAGCCACGGAAGTTCTGGCTAGGGTTCGGGCAGGTTCTGGGCTACACAAAGATATTGCACCAAATGTGCAATGTCTCTGGGTTGCCTGCAAGCTAGTCGGAGCTGCCCTAGAAATTCCAGTTGGTCCGCAAGTTCCGGCCGTAGCAAAAACTTTACACCTGGATTTAAGCTCTAGTCTCCTCCTACTTATAGAGATCTTCGGTTGTGTCTATGTCTGTGTGTACATGAATTTATTCCCAAGTACTTTAAAGGTGTACCCCTTCTTAATAGTGTGGTTGCCCTATGAACTCAATTAATAAAATGAAAAAAATTGGCACCACAAGAGGGGAATCTAACTATCCATGCATCCTTCTTGATTTGATGACCTTGTTTACACATAGAGCATGTGGTTAGATCACAAAAGTATGTTGTCGTGAATACTAAACAAACTAAGAGCATAAATGCTCTTTCAATCCCCCCTTTTTTGTGATGATGACAACATAGCTTGAGAGGGCAAAAAGATATGATATAGGGCTTTGCAAAAAGATAGGCAAGAGCTCCCTCACAACCTATGCCTTATTATTGTTTTTGCATTTGAATACAGAAGATAGAGGTGGGAAGCCGCTTCCCCTAAATCCTAGCTACCTAAAAAAGAGCAAGGACTAATAGACATCAGGTGAGAACATACGATCGTACATACATCACATATAACGATTGGTTCACTCAATCATTAAGCATAGATATAAAGTTCTCACACATAGAATAAAGTAATTAGAAAATAGAATGAATATTCAAATAGAATACAGACTCAAATAGCATAAAGACTCAAGACAGCGAGCAGCTTGATTCCACTACCCGAGGTCTATGGACCCGAAGGTCTGTGGTGAACTACTCACGCATCATCTGAGGGGTAATGGAGTTTATTTATATGCCCTCTATGATCGAATCCCCCTCCGGTAGATTACCAAAAAAGGCTCCAACATTGGATCTCTCGGGAACGAAGGCTTCCGCCAGCGAAAAAGTGTTTTCGTGTCTCCCTCTAGTATACAGGGAATATTTGGGAATTTATAGGCCGATAAATATGGTTAGGGGAGTTGTCATGGTCCCACAAGCATGGGGGCATGCCTTACCCCCCTAGACCGCCCCTATGTCTTGTGGCCCCTAGGTGGCTCTCTCGACTTCATCTCCAAGTCTCTTGGGTTGCTTCTCGTCCAAGAAAACTTATTCTGAATATTTTATTCCATTTGGACTCTGTATAATATTCCTTATCTGCAATTCTCAAAAACAAGGAAAAAAACAGAAACTGGCACTAGGCTCAAGATTAATAAGTTAGTTCCAAAAATAATATAAAATGTCATATTAATTCATATCAAACATCCAAAATAGATAATATAATAGCATGGAATAATCAAAAATTATAGATACGTTGGAGACGTATCAAGCATCCCCAAGCTTAATTCCTGCCCGTTCTCGAGTAGGTAAATGATAAAAATAGAATTTTTGATGTGGAATGCTACCTAACATATTTATCCATGTAATATTATTTATTGTGGCATGAATATTTAGATCTGTAAGATTCAAAACAATAGTCTAATATTGACATAAAACAGTAATACTTCGAGCACACCAACAAGGCAATTGTGTCCTTTCAAAATAACATGGCCTTAGAAAGTTATCCCTACAAGATCATATGGTCTGGCTATGCGCCATCTTCCCCATACAAAGTATCTAAATCATGCACAACCCCGATGAACAAGTCAAGCAATTGTTTCGCACTTTTGGTGTTCTCAAACCTTTTCAACTCTCATGCAAGACATGAGCGTGAGCCATGGATATAGCAATATAGGTGGAATAGAATATGGTGGAGGTTGCAAGGAAAAAGGGAGAAGATAGTCTAATATCAACTAGGCGTATCAACGGACTATGGGGATGCCCATCGATAGATATTAAGGCGAGTGAGTAGGGATTGCCATGCAACAAATCCACTTAGAGCTATAAGTGTAGGAAATCTCAAAAAGAAAAATAAGTGGTCGTGCAAGATGAAATTCCACTAGTTATATGAAAGTGACAAAATAGGAGACTCTCTATCATGAAGATCATGGTGCTACTTTGAAGCACAAGTGTGGAAAAAGATAGTAGAAATTTTCCCTTCTGTCTTTCAGTCTTTTCTTTTTTTCTTTTTTTATTATATTTTTTTGGTGGGCATCTTGTTGGGGACCGTCGCATGTGAAACAAAAAATTTCCTACGCACACGCAAACCTATCCATGGTGATGAGTATCTACGAGAGGGAGAGTAGATCTATGTACCCATGTAGATCGCTAAGCGGGAAGCGTTAAGAAACGCAGTTGGTGTAGTCGAACTTCTTCGCGATCCAAATCGCCGAGCGTCCCGCGATCTAATCATGACCTCTCCCGCAAACTAATCACGAACCGTCCCGCGATCTCGTCACTATCCGTCCCGCGATCCGATCACGAACGTCACGTGGCCTTGATCACGATCCTTCCGATCTAGTACCGCAGGGCGGCACCTCCGCGTTCAGCACATGTGCAGCTTGATGATGGTCCCCACCGTCTTGATCCAGCAAGAGGAGGCGGAGAGGAGGAAGAGTTCTCCGGCAGCGTGATGGCGCTCCGGCGATGGTGGTGGAGCTATTCCGACAGGGCTTCGCCTAAGCACTGCAGAAAACCGATCTAGAGGAGAAGCTATGCACTAGAGGAACGGGTGGCACGTGGCTGAAAATCTTGTGCCAAAACCCTAAAATCCTCTAGTATATATAGGAGGAGAGGAGGAGGAGGCTTGGCTGCCAAAAATTCAGCCCTTGGGTCGGCCAAACCAAGGAGGGAGGAGTCCTCTTCCTTCTCCTCCAAGTAGGATTAGGACTCCTTCCTTATATAGCCCCTTTTTGCCTTTTTCCACCTTTTTTCCTTTTGGTATTTTCTTCCCAATGTCATGGGCTTTGTGTAGGACTTCCATCAGCCCACTAAGGGCTGGTATTCACCCTCCTACAGCCCATGTAGGCTCTTGGGTCGAAATACCCCTCCCAGAGGTCTCCCGGTACCGTACCGGCACTCTCGGTACACTACCGATGAGCCCGAAACTTTTCCGGCGACCAAAGTGGGACTTCCTATATATGAATCTTTTACCATTAAGGAGCTCCTCATGACGTCAGGGATCTCATCTGGGACTTCGAACAATCTTTGGTCACCACCATACATAACTCTACACTACCGAAATGTCACCGAACCTTAAGTGTGCAGACCCTGCGGGTTCGAGAACTATGTAGACATGACCGAGACACCTCTACGGCCACTAACATGGACGTCCACATTGTTTCCTACATATTCTACGAAGATCTTCATCGGTCGAACCTCTATGTCAAGGATTCAGTCAATCTCGTATAACGTTCCCTTTGTTCTTCAGTATGTTACTTGCCCGAGATTCGATCGTCGGTATCTCCATACCTAGTTCAACCTCATTACCAGCAAGTCTCTTTACTCGTTCTGTAATGCAAGATCCCGTGGCTAACATATTAGTCACATTGCTTGTAAGGCTTCTTGTGATGTTGCATTACCGAGTGGGCCCTGAGATACCTCTCCGACACACGGAGTAACAAATCCCAGTCTTGATCCATGCCAACTCAACAGACACCTTCGGAGATACCTGTAGTGCAACTTTATAGTCACCCAGTTACATTGCGACGTTTGATACACACAAAGTATCCCTCCGGTGTCAATGAGTTGCATGATCTCATGGTCATAGGAACATATACTTGACAGGCGTAAAACTGCAGCAATAAACTGACATGATCATATGCTACATTTGTAATTTGGGTCTTGTCCATCACATCATTCTCCTAATGATGTGATCTCGTTATCAAATGACATCTCATGTCCATGTCTAGGAAACCTTAACCATCTTTTGATCAACAAGCTAGTCTATTAGAGGCATACTAGGGACATGGTTTTGTCTATGTATGCACACATGCATTTAAGTCTCCGATCAATACAATTATAGCATGGATAATAAACGATTATCATGAATAAGGAAATATGATAATAACTAATTTATTATTGCCTCTAGGGCATATTTCCAACAGTATCCCACTTGCACTAGAGTCAATAATCTAGTTCACATCACCATGTGATTCACATTGCTATGAATCTAACACCCAATGAGTTCTGGGGCTCGATCATGCTTTGCATGTGAGAGAGGTCTTATAGTCAACGGGTCTTCAACGTTCAGATCCGTGTGTACTTTGCAAATCTCTATATCTACCCGTAAACACTGCTACCACACTCCACTTGGTACTATTCCAAATGGCTGCTCCACTATATGTATCCAGATTGCTACTAAGAGTCATCCAGATTAGTGTTAAAGCTAGCATCAACGTAACTCATTACGATGAACCCTTTATCACCTCCATAATCGAGAAACATTTCCTTAGTCTTTTAGTTACTGAGGATAATCTTGACCGCTATCCAGTGATCCACTCCTGGTTCACTCTTGTACCCCATGACGTACTCATGCCAAGGCACACACATGTGCGGTACATAGCATGGCATACTGTATAGAGCCTATGGCTAAGGCATAGGGGACGATGTTCGTCCTTTCTCTTTCTTCTGCCATTGTCGAGCTTTGAATCTCACTCAAATTCACACCTTACAAATCAGACGAGAACTATTTCTCTGACTGATCCATTTTGAACTCTTTCAAAATCTTGTCAAGGTATGCACTCATTGAAAGTCTCATCAAGCATCTTGATCTATCTCTATAGATTTTGATGCTCAACAATTAGGCAGCTTTATCTAGGTCTTCCTTTGAAAATCACTTTTCAAACAACCATTCATGCTTTACAGAAATCCTACATTATTTCCGATCAACAATATGTCATCCACATATACTTATCAGAAATTCTATAGTGCTCCCACTCACTTTATTGTAAATACAAGTTTCTCGTAAACTTTGTATAAACATCAAAACTTTGATCACCTCATCAAAGCGTATATTCCAACTCTGAGATACTTGCTTCAGTCCATACAAGGATCATTGAAGCTTGTACACCTTTTAGCATCCTTAGGACTGACAAAACCTTCTGGTTGTATCACATACAACCTTTCCTCAATTAAACCATTGAGGAAACGATGTTTTGACATCCATCTGCCAGATTTCATAATTGAAAAATGTAGCAACTGCTAACATAATTCCAACAGACTTTAGCACCGCTATGAGTGAGAAAGTCTCATCGTAGTCAACTCCTTGAACTTGTCACAAACATCTTTGCAACAATTCGAGCTTTACTAATAGTGACATTTACCATTAGTGTCTGTCTTCATTTTAAAGATCCATTTATACTCAACGACCTGCCGTCCAACGAGCAAGTCTACCAAAGTCTATACTTGGTTTTCATACATGGATCCTTTTATCGGATTTGATGGCCTCTAACCATTTGTCGGAATCCGGGCCCATCATCGCTTCTCCATAGCTCGTAGGTTCATCGTTGTCCAACAACATGATCTCCAAGACAGGGTTGTCGTACCACTTAGGAGCAGTACACATCCTTGTCGACCTACGAAGTTTGATAGTAACTTGATCCTGAAGCTTCATGATCATCATCATTAACTTCCTCTTCAACTAACGTAGGCTTTACAGAAACATCTTTCTACGCTGCGCTACTCTCTGGTTGAACAAAGGTTTAACAACCTCATCAAGTTCTATCTTCCTCCCACTCAATTCTTTCGAGAGAAACATTTCCTCGAGAAAGATCCGTTTAAGCAACAAACACTTTGCACTTGGATCTGAGATAGAAGGTTCACCCAACTGATCTTAGGGTATTCTATGAAGATGCATTTATCCGCCTTGGGTTCGACCTCATTAGGTGAAAACATTTTCCACACAAGTGTCGCAGCCCCAAACATTAAGAAATGACAGCTTAGGTTTCTATCTAACCATAATTCACACGGTGTCATCTCAACGGATTTAGATGGTGCCCTATCTAAAGTTAATGTAGTTGTCTCTAATGCATAACCCCAAAATTATAGTAGTAAATCGATAAGAGACATCATAGCACGCACCATGTCCAATAGAGCATGACTATGATGTTCGGACACACCATCACACTATGGTGTTCCAGGTGGCGTTAGTTGTGAAACAAATCTCACATTGTCTTAAGTTGTATGCCAAACTCGTAACTCAGATATTCACCTCCACGATCATATCGCAGTCATTTTTATCTTCTTGTCACGATGATCTTAAACTTCACTCTGAATTTGCTTGAACCTTTCAAACGATTCAGACTTGAGTTTCATTAAGTAAATATACACTATATCTACTTAAATCATTAGAGAAGGTAAGAAAATAACGATATCCACTCCACGCAACAAGACTCACTAGATTGCATACATCAACATGTATCATTTCCAATGAATCACTTGCCCGCTCCATCCAAAGGGTTTTTTAAGTCATCTTGCCCAAGAGGCATGGTTCGCATGTCTCAATCGATTCGAAATCGAATGAGTCCAAAGATCTATCAGCATGGAGTTTCTTCATGCGCTTTATACCAATATGACATTTAGCGGCAGTGCCACAAGTATGTGGTACTATCATTATTAACTTTGTATCTTTTGACATGAATGTTATGAACATGTGTATTACTATGATCAAGATTTCAACAAACCATTCTCACTGGGTGAATGACCATTGAAGGTATTATTCATGTAAACAGAATAACCATTATTCTCTAACTTCAATGAATAACCGTATTGCAATAAACATGATCTAATTATGTTCATGCTCAACGCAAAACACTAAATAACATTTATTTAGGTTCGTCACTAATCCTTAAGGTAGAGAGAGCGTGCAATGTTGATCACATCAACCTTGGAAACATTTCCAACACATATCGTCACCTCAACCTTAGCTAGTTCTCCGTTTATTCCGTAGCTTTTATTTCGAGTTACTAGCATTTAGAAACCGAACCGGTATCCAATACCCAGGTGCTACTAGGAGTACTAGCAAGGTACACATCAAAAACTCGTATATCAAATATACTTCTGTCGATGTTGTCAGCCTTCTTATCTACCAAGTATCTAGGGTTGTTCCGCTTCAGCGACCGATCACCTCATAACAGAAGCACTTAGTCTCGGGTTTGAGTTTAGCTTCGGGTTGCTTCACTGGAGTAGCAACTGACTTGCTATCCATGAAGTTTCCCTCCTTGCTCTTGCCCTTCTCGAAACTAGTGGTTTGATTAACCATCAACACGTGACGCTCCTTCTTGATTTCTACCTTCGCGGTGTCAAACATCGCGAACAGCTCAGGATCAATATTTCTATCCCTGGCATTTTATAGTTCATCACTAAGTTCTAGTAGCTTTAGTGATAGTGACTTGGAGAACTATATCAATCACTATCTTATCTGGAAGATCAACTCCCACTTGATTCAAGCGATTGTAACACCCAGACAATCTGAGCACATGCTCAACGATTGAGCTATTCTCTTTCATCTTGCAGGCAAAGAATCTTGTTGGAGATCTCATATCTCGCAACACAGGCACGAGCCTGAGATCCTAATTTTAGCTCTTAGAAACATCTCATATGTTCCGTGACGTTCAAAATGTTTTTGGAGCCTCAATTCTAAGCCATAATGCATGACACACTAAACTATCAAGTAGTCATCAGAACGTGCCTGTCAGATGTTCACAACATCTACAGACGACGCTAGAGGGGTTGGCGCACCGAGCGGTGCATTAAGGACATAAGCCTTCTGCGCAGTAATGAGGATAATCCTCAGATCACGGACCCAGTCTGCAATATTGCTACCATCATCTTTCAACTCTATTTCTCTAGGAACATATAAAAAATTAAGGGAGCTATAGCGCGAGCTAGTAATCTACAACATAATTTGCAAAGACACTATTGACTATGTTCATGATAATGAGTTCAATTAATCATATTACTTAAGAACTCCCACTCAAATTGACATCCCTCCGATCATTCGAGTGATACATGATCCAAATTCACCAACTCAAGTCCGATCATCACGTGAGTTGAGGTGGCTGCAATGGTGAACATCATTATGTTGATCATATCTCCTATATGACTCATGTTCGACCTTTCGGTCTCTTGTGTTCCGAGGCCATGTCTGTACATGCTAGGCTCGTCAAGTTTAACCCGAGTGTTCTGCACGTGCAAATCTGGCTTGCACCCATTGTATGTGAACGTAGAGTCTATCACACCCGATCATCACGTGGTGTCTCAACACGACGAACTTTCGCAACGGTGCACACTCGGGGAGAACACAATTTATCTTGAAATTAAGCAAGGGATCACCTTATAATGCTACCGTCGTCCTAAGCAAAACAAGGTGCATAAAAAGGATTAACATCACATGCAAATCATAAGTGACATGATATGGCCATGAACTTGTGTTTAAGATCTCCATATTCAAAACACCGGCATGATCTCCATCATCACCGGCACAACACCATGATCTCCATCATCTTGATCTCCATCAATGTGCTGCCATTGGGGTTGTGGCGCCAGCCCTGCTTCTACTTCTATTGCTACCGCTTAGCGATAAAGTAAAGCATTACATAGTGCTTAATGATTGACACGCAGGTCATACAATAATTAAAGACAACCCTATGGCTCCTGCCGGTTGCCGTACTCATCGACGTGCAAGTCGTGAAATTCCATACATCACATGATCATCTCATACATCACATATATCACATCATGTAATTGGCCATATCACATCACAACATACCCTGCAAAAATAAGTTAGATCTCCTCTAATTGTTGTTGCATGTTTTACGTGGCTGCTACGGGTATCTAGCAAGAACGATTCTCACCTACCCATAAACCACAACGGTGATACACTAGTTTGCTTTTCAACCTTCTCAAGGACCTCCTTTTACGAATCCGATCCAACTAAAGTAGGAGAAACTGACACCCGCTAGCCATCTGTTGCAACAAGTGTAGTTGAGGGAACCGGTCTCTCGTAAGCGTACGAGTAAGGTTGGTCCGGGCCACTTCATCCCACAATACGGCTGAACCAAACCACGACCAACGGAGGAAGCAATCTAAGCATCAACGCCCACAAACCTTTTGTGTTCTACTTGAGATCTCATCGAACCATCAACCTAGCTCATGATGCCACTGTTGGGAAACGTCGCATGGGAAACAAAAAATTTCCTACGCACATGCAAACCTATCCGTGGTGATGAGTATCTACGAGAGGGAGAGTAGATCTACGTACCCTTGTAGATCGCTAAGCGGGAAGCGTTAAGAAACGCGGTTGGTGTAGTCGAACTTCTTCGCAATCCAAATCGCCGAGCGTCCCGCGATCTAATCACGAACCGTCCCGCGAACTAATCACGAACCGTCCCGCGATCTCGTCACGATCCGTCCCGCAATCCGATCACGAACGTCCCGTGGCCTTGATCACGATCCTTCCGATCTAGTACTGAACGGACGGCACCTCCGCATTCAGCACATGTGCAGCTTGATGACGGTCTCCACCGTCTTGATCCAGAAAGAGGAGGCGGAGAGGAGGAAGAGTCCTCCGCTAGCGTGATGGCGCTCCAGCGATGGTGGTGGAGCTATTCCAACAGGGCTTCGCCTAAGCACTACAGAAAACCGATCTAGAGGAGAAGCTATGCACTAGAGGAACGGGTGGCACGTGGCTGAAAATCTTGTGCCAAAACCCTAAAATCCTCTAGTATATATACGAGGAGAGCAGGAGGAGGCTTGGATGCCAAAAAGGCAGCCCTTGGGTCGGCCAAACCAAGGAGGGAGGAGTCCTCTTCCTTCTCCTCCAAGTAGGATTAGGACTCCTTCCTTATATAGCCCCTTTTTGCCTTTTTCCACCTTTTTTCCTTTTGGTATTTTCTTCCCAGCATCATGGGCTTTATGTAGGACTTCCACCAGCCCACTAAGGGCTGTATTCACCCTCCTACAGCTCATGTAGGCTCTTGGGTCGCAATACCCCTCCCGGAGGTCTCCCGGTACACTACTGGCACTCCCGGTACACTACCGACGAGCCCGAAACTTTTCTGGCGACCAAACTGGGACTTCCTATATATGAATCTTTACCTCCGGACCATTCCGGAGCTCCTCATGATGTCCGGGATCTCATCAGGGACTCCAAGCAATATTTGGTCACCACCATACATATCTCTACACTACCGAAACGTCATCGAACCTTAAGTGTGCAGACCCTACGGGTTCGAGAACTATGTAGACATGGCCGAGACACCTCTACGGACAATAACCAATGGCGGGACCTGGATGTCCACATTGGTTCCTACATATTCTATGAATATCTTCATCGGTCGAACCTCTATGTCAAGGATTCAGTCAATCCCATATAACGTTCCCTTTGTTCTTCGGTATGTTACTTGCCCGAGATTCGATCGTCGTTATCTCCATACCTAGTTCAACCTTGTTACCGGCAAGTCTCTTTACTCGTTCCGTAATGCAAGATCACATGGCTAACATATTAGTCACATTGCTTGCAAGGCTTGCTGTGATGTTGCATTACCGAGTGGGCCCTGAGATACCTCTCCGTCACACGGAGTAACAAATCCCAGTCTTGATCCATGCCAACTCAACAGACACCTTCGGAGATACCTGTAGTGCACCTTTATAGTCACCCAGTTACATTGCAACATTTGATACACACAAAGCATCCCTCCGGTGTTAGTGAGTTGCATGATCTCATGGTCATAGGAACATATACTTGACAGGCGGAAAACAGCAGCAATAAACTGACACGATCATATGCTACGTTTGTAGTTTGGGTCTTGTCCATCACATCATTCTACTAATGATGTGATCCCGTTATCAAATGACATCGCATGTCCATGTCTAGGAAACCTTAACCATCTTTTGATCAACAATCTAGTCTATTAGAGGCATACTAGGGACATGGTTTTGTCTATGTATCCACACATGCATTTAAGTCTCCGATCAATACAATTATAGCATGGATAATAAACGATTATCATGAATAAGGAAATATGATAATAACTAATTTATGATTGCCTCTAGGGCATATTTCCAACACATCTTTGGCCACTTTTTTATTTATTTGTCCTTCGCTGGCCTCTTTTATTTTTTTGTAAAGTCCAGATACTCATCCCAACTTCTGAGGGACTCATGGCTTCCATCATCCTTTCCTCACACGGGACAATGCTCTAATAATGAAAATCATCACACTTTTATTTACTTATAACTCAAAAATAAAATTACAACTCAATACCTAGAACAAAATATGACTCTATATGCATGATGAAAGTGATGGTGCATGTCATGAAAAACAGAATGGTGGAAGTTGCATGGAAATATATCTCGGAATGGCTATGGAAATGCCATAATATGTAGGTGTTGTGGCTGTTTTGAGGAAAATATATGGTGGATGTTTTGAGGAGGCTGGGTTTGATGTACCAGCGAAAGTTGTGCGGTACTAGAGAGGCTAGCAAAGGTGGAAGGGTGAGAGTGCGTATAATCCATGTACTCAAAATTGGTCACAAAGAACTCACATACTTATTACAAAAGTATATTAGTTATCAAACAAAGCACTAGACGCATGCTCCTAGGGGAGAGGTTTGTAGGAGTTAACCATCGCACACTCCCGACTCTCACACAAAGGTTCACAATCATCAAACAAATCATGCTCCGACTTCGTTACATAAAGGTTCACGATACGTGCATGCTACGTGAATCACAAACTTCAACACAAGTATTTCTTCCAATTCACCACTACTTACTAGCATGACTCTCATATTACCATCTCTATTGTCGTGGGAAAGAACACCTATGGGATCGTAGGGACCCCATTCAGTTCGGCGGGGGGAAGGGCTCGTAAACAGAGCCGGTCTGATGAACAGCATGCGGGGATCTTTACCCAGGTTCGGGCTGCACGGATGCGTAAAACCCTATTCCTGCTTGATTGTATTGAGAGGTTCTAGCTATAGGAGTGCTATGAGCAGCCGCCATGCGTGTGAGCTAGAAAGTCCCAAAAATCGAAAAGTCCTCCACCGTATCACCCCGGGCCTCCTTTGATACTCTGAAGGGGATCCCAACAGTGTCATACAGTGTGTACACGGGGTGTACAGAGCTAAAGTGCTATTATACCTAACACTGATGAAGTAGGACAACCGCATTTAATGCACTGTCAGGCACCTCTGTCCGTTAGTGGGATGGGACGGGAGCCCGTCCCATCGGCACCGCTTAGCCCCCTCCAGCATCGACGCCGCGACACGCATCCAGGTGGATCGACACCTAGCATGTGCGCTGGCGGGGCCTTGCCGGGGCTTCGCCTTGCCGAAGCCTTGCCTTGACGGGATCTTCCTTTGCCTGCGGGTTCAATGGCCCTCCTGGCAAGACCTTGCCAGTGGTCTTGATTCTGCTATGTTGGTATCTGGCAAGTCCCTACTGGGCCTTGCTACCAGGGTGGCTACAACTGCCCGTGCACGAGTAAGGGGCACTAGAGACCCCAAAACTCTAGTGCATTGAAAGAAGTTCCTGGGCCTGGGCCACACACGTCGCGAGGCACTGTTGGGCTAGGCCCAATCAGTGTACGGGCACGTGTGGTAGGGCCTTGAGGTTGTGATCATTGCGCAGATTGTGCTTCCCCACGATGCCCATTGAATGCGGGACATGGGATACGTGCGCAGCGCAGCCTTCAAATTTGTAATTACCGCGTCAGGTCATTTCCGCCATGCGCGTTGCATGCATAGCGGGGAGCCAGCAATGGGCGGACGTTATTTAAAGTCCCTGGGAAAAGCAGGAACTGCGGCGCCATGGATTGGGGGCAACGGGGCGGTTGATGTTCGCCCCGTGATTGAGGGTGCCGCTATTGAAGGAGGTAGGCGGTGTCCTTTGGAGTGGTGGAGAGCCAACTCCCGTGCTTCCCCCTATAAATTGGGGGCTAGCGAGCACGACACTCATTCGTCCTCCTTTCATCTTCCGAGAGAAAACCTCCATAGTTCACCCTTCCACGTCTCTTCAATCTTCAGGTAGCGCTTGCCCTTCGCCATGACCAAGGCGGGGGCGACCACCTTCCTGTGCTCTGAGGAGGAGCTCTCGTCGGGATCATGCCGCCGCTTCATCCATGGAGGCAAAGGGAGGTTTGAGCTTGCCCGGTGGAAGAGGCGCGATGGATCGCAGCCGCCATGGAGGCCTAGGTCGGGGGAGGCAGAGCGCCACTCCACCTCCTCCTCCGACGCCAGGCCTCTCCATTGAGGAGACCCATGCCAAGGGGATGGAGCTAGACTTCGTCCTCGAGCTGGCCGGTCCCCTCCAGAGCCACTTGTGCCTCCCTTGCCTCTTTGCCAGGGCAATGGAGGGCGACGAGCCGCCCGTCCAATGGATATGTGTGTCTGGTTGTTGTAACAGCACGACGCGGGTAAACGTCGAGTACCCAGCGAACCGCGTCATGTTCCTCAGGCACGGCTGGAAGACCTTTGCCCGCGCCCAAAACCTCCAGGTGGGGCATGTCCTTCACTTTAAAATGAAATAGGCGAATACGCTCTCCGTCAAGATTTATGGGCGCTTCGGCGTCTGTCTCAGCTACTGTGAAGATAGCTCGAGCAGCGCCGAAAGCTTGTCCTCGGGCGAGAGTGATGAGGAGCACAGCGGCGAAGACAGCAACGATGAGTCCGGTTTTCGAGTGGTCAAGTCGTAGCCCAACGACTCTAGATCGGACTGACCGTCGGCCGCACCATCACCGCTAGCCTCACGCCTCTCCCCCTCTCGACAGGGTGTCCTTGCCGGGGCCTTTGTCCGGGGTGCTGCCTCATCTTCCGGCAGGCCCGTGGACTTCGGCTTCTGGGTCCGTCCCCCTTTTCGCCCGCGCTGGCCCTCTCCTCCGCGCAATGCTGGTCCAAGAGGTGCCAGGTTTTGCCTGCCCATCTGGCAGCACTGCTCCTATGCGCAGTGCTGGTCCAGAGGGGTCAGGCCGGGCTTTTGCTGGGGGCTTCTTGCCATCTTTTTCTTCTTGTAGCTCGCCTCTCCTTTCCATCTTTTTCTTCTTGTAATCTCTCCTAGGGGAGAAAGTCAAATAAAGATGTACTTAGGAAAAAGTGGTATCTTATGTAAATGTCACCCTATTTTGAATGACTGCGTATTATCTTCCTTTTTGTACCTTTTATGTGTATGGAACTTTCCCTACGCCTTCTCGGAAAAATCTTGCCGGCGTGTCTAGCCCTACCGCGAGCGCTTCGAGGAACAGGTCCTTAGCAGCCTGCTGGCGGTGGTACTGCCGACAATATATCTTGGCTTCCTTGGTACAGCTGTTCAAGATGTTGGTCACGCTCGAAACATAATAAAGGTGCGAGCGCTATCACTTGAGTCATTGAGCAGACTCGAAACGAAACAATGAGCGCGGGCACTACCACCTAAGCCATCGAGTAGTCCCGAACACTGTGAGGGACTAGCCAATCGCGACAAGGTTCCCATGCATGCAGGTTTTCCGTACAGAAACTGAAATCGCCTAAGCAAAATAACTTCACGGCAAGGTTTCACTTGGGTTTTTTCAACTTATCCTTTTGTTGGTTTTCTCCCTCCGGCAAGTTTTTTGGGACGTCACGCAGAGGTATCTGTACCACCATTCCCCATCGGGAAAGCTGCACGCGAGGTGACCCTCTGTTCTTTGAGAAAAAGAAAGAAGAGAAAATATGGATATGGAACCTTGGTGGTACGTTAGCCCTTGTCAGGATTAAGTGCAATGCAACACTTCAGAAAAACATGCACATAAGTAAACATGAGAATCAATCAGGATTGTAGAACACTTATCTTTATTCAACTACACACATGGTCTGAGTCTGGCTTTGTACCAAGGATTACAGGCTTCAGCAGCAAGACTTGTACAAAAGCTGGTTGCCTCGAGGTCCGGCAACCGTGCCTTATGGATAGAACTTGCGAAGGTGCTCAATATTCCAGGAGTTGCTCACTAGGATGCCATCTTCGGTCTCTAGGTGGACTGCGCCAGGCCTGGTGACTCGTACTACCCGATAAGGGCCCTCCCACTTCGGCGTCAACTTGTTGGAATTCTTGGCGGACATAACTCGCCGAAGAACAAGGTCGCCTTCCTCAAGACTTCTAGCATTAACTTTGCGGCTATGGTAGAGGCGCAAAGCCTGCTGGTAGCATGCAGCTCTCGCAGCAGCCTGAAGACGGTCTTCCTCCAGGAGCGTCGCGTCATCTTGCCGCAACTGCTCTTGCTCGAGCTCATCATAAGAGAGCACTCGAGGTGACCCGTATATGAGTTCCGTGGGGAGAATTGCCTCCGCCCCATAGATAAGGGAGGAGGGTGTCTAACCAGTAGCTCTATTTGGTGTCGTTCTAATTGACGAAAGAACCACCGACAACTCATCAGTCCAGTTCCTTCCGCACTTGTAAAACCTGTCAAAAGTTCTTCTCTTGAGGCCTCACAGCACTTTAGCATTAGCCCTCTTCGCTTGGCCGTTGCTCCTCGGGTGGGTAACGGAAGCAAAAAGGATTCTGTTGCCAAGGTCTTGGACATATTGCATGAAGGTTCGACTCATGAACTGTGTGCCGTTGTCAGTGATGATCCTGTTGGAAAGACCAAAGCAGCAAACTAGTCCCTTGAAGAACTTGTCGGCTGATTGTGCTATCACCTTCCTCACTACTTCCACTTCTGGCCACTTTGTGAACTTGTCGATTGCAACGTACAAGTACTCAAAGCCCCCGGCAGCACGAGGAAAGGGGCCCAAGATGTCAATCCCCCAGACCGAAAATGGCTAGGAGAGAGGGATCATTTGAAGTGCTTGAGCCGGTTGATTTAATCTCTTCGAATGAAACTGGCATGCTTCACACTTGGTTGCATCCTGGAGGGCATTGGGCCAAAAGAAGCCTTGTCGGAATGCCTTTACGGCAAGGGCTCTTGATCCTATGTGGGAGCCACATATACCTCCATGTATCTCTGCCAATAGCTCCAGTCCATCTTCCCACGAAATACATTTGAGTTTCACACCGTTTGACCTCTTTCTGTATAGGACGTTGTCCATGAAATGGTACATATTAGAGCGGCGGGCTACTTTCTCTGCTTCTTCTTGTTTCCTAGGAATTTATCCCGTCTGAAAGAAACACACAATGTGATGTGCCCATTGTGGAGCCTGGGGCTTGACAGCAAGGACTAAAGGCATATCCTCTACCAGGGTATCATTTTTCTGAACAACAAGGGCCTGAGGACCTCCCGGAGCCTGTTGCACCCCGGCATGCCTGACGGGAGCGTGCGCTTCCACGGCAAGAGCCGGAGGCCCTGTCGGAGCATAGTTCTCAGACAAGCCTGCCATTCTCTCTGGAAACCTTCTCGCAGGCGGCTTCCAGGAGCCCTGCCAGGAAATACTTGCCGGAACTTAACTTCCTTGTCTTCTCTTGTCCAGTTGATGGTGTCACGGAGGGTTGAGTTAGTTGGAGCACGAAAGTTCCTGGTTCCATAGGCAACTTAAGGGCATCACACTTTGACAGGCCATCGGCAACGTTGTTCTCCGCACGTGGAACGTGCTCCATTTGCAGGACGTCAAAACATTCTTCCACCTTCCTCACTTCATCTACATAAGCTTTCATCAACGAACTCTAGTAATCTTTGTTCACCGGCCTGACGACAAGTTGAGAATCACCCCTGACAATAAGTATCTTAATCCTAAGGTCTGCCGCGATCCTGAGACCGGGAAACATCCCTTCATACTCAGCAGGCGTTGTTCGTTGATCTCTCCCGGGGAATGTGCATATAGACCACATATCTAAGGTGCTCTCTTATGGGTGCGACAAGTAGCACTCCGGCACCGGCGCCTTGCAGCGAGAAAGCTCCATCAAAATACAAGATCCATTCTCGATCGGTTTCCTTGCCGGGGAGAGTTGACTCTGGAACCTCTTCATCGGGTGTTGGGGTCCATTCTACAACGAACTCTGCCAAGGCCCTGCTCTGAATGGTCGAAGTGCTTTCAAACTTAAGACCAAAGCTTGATAGTTCCAAAGCCCACTCCACAATCCTATCGGTAGCTTCTGGGTTTCGCAAGATCCACTATAGCGGGAAGCGGGTGACAACGGTGATCTCATGTGCTTGGAAGTAACGGTGCAGCTTCCTCGAGGCCATAAGAAGGCCGACGAGCAAATTTTGCACACCAGAATATCTTGACCGAGCCCCTTGCAACAAGGAACTGACAAAATAGACTGGTCGCTGCACCACCTTCTTCTTTTGGATTGTCTCCTTCAACTACGTAGGTCCTTCTTCGCTGGCACTAGACCTTGTCGGGGAATGTCCCGGCTCGTTGCTTGGCGGCCCTTCCGTTGCCGCTGCCACTTCATCAATTTCTCTTTCAGCCACTAGTGCAACACCCACCACTTGATTTGTTGCCGCCAGATATAGCAACAAGGACTCTTGTGATTTTTGCGCGACTAGGACTGGCGGAGAGGAGAAGTACTTCTTCAAATCTTGCAGTGCCGCCTCCGCCTCTGGAGTCCATTTCATTTGGACCTGTCTTCTACAAGATTTTTAAAAAGGGAAGGGCGTGCTCAGAAGATTTTGAGATGAACCTACTCAAAGCAGCAACACATCCGGCAAGACGTCGCATGTCTTTGACTCGTCTTGGTGCTTCAATTTGCTCGATTTCTTTGATCTTGTCGGGATTTGCATCAATTCCTCATTGTGATACAAAGAATCCGAGAAGCTTGTTGGATGGGATGTGAACACACACTTCTCAGGGTTGAGCTTCATGTTGATCTTGTGCAGGTTGGCAAATGTTTCATCTAGGTCTGATATGAGCGTAGCCTTGTCCTTAGTTTTGACCACTATGTCACCAGATAAGCTTCCATATTTCTATGTATCTAGGGCTCAAAACCAATCTGGACCGCTCTTGGAAAAGTAGAACCAGCACTTTTCAACCCGAAAGGCATATGCAAAAAGCAATACGTACCACATGGGGTGATAAATGCAGTCTTCTCCTCGTCTTCTTGGCCATGAAAATCTGATGATAACCGGAATAGGCGTCAAGGAAAGATAGCATGTCGCAACTGGTGGTGGAGTCCACAATCTAGTCGATGCGCGGCAAGGGAAAAGGATCTTTGTGGCAGGCTTTGTTGATATCGGTGAAATCAATGCACACCCTCCACTTCACATTCACCTTGCACACTAGAACTGGATTGGTCAACCATGTTGGATGGAGTACTCCTCTGATCAAGCCAGCCACTTCTAGCTTCTTGATCTCTTCGGCAATAAACTGTTGCCCCTCCAAAACTTGCTTCCGGACCTTCTGCTTGACAGATCACGCATGTGGGCAGATGGCAAGGTGGTGCTCAATCACCTTCCTGGGAACACCGAGGATATTAGATGGTTGCCATGCAAACACATCGACATTCGCCCACAGGAAGGCGATGAGCATGCTTTCCTAATTGTTGTCAAGGGTGGAACTTATGGTGAAAGTTCCCCTCGTTCCGTCTTCCTTGGTGAGAACCTTCTTGGTCTCTAGAGGAGGAGCCTTGGAATTTTTGCTCTTGCCGGTGGAGCTCTCTTGCACATCGTCAATGGGAGCGCAACACTCCAAGGAGGTGCGCTTACCGGAATGTGCGCAAGAGGCTTTGCCAGCCTTCTTCTCCCTGGGAGCTTCAGCGGTAAGAGCAAGTGCCTTGGCAGCAGGTGCTGTGACTGCACCCCGGTAGAGTTGGTTGGGGCAGATAAGTGCGCTTTTCTTGTCGGACTTGATGGTGATGACGCTCATTGGCCCGGGCATCTTCAGCATGTTGTAAGCGAAGTGGGTGGCTGCCATGAACTTGGCCAGTGTTGGGAGACCAAGAATACCATTGTATGGCAACGAGATCTTGCCGACGTCAAAAATGATCTTCTCTGTTTTGAAATTAATATCACTACCTAACGTCACCGACAGCGTGACCTTGCGCTTCGGCTGAGTTATTCCTGAATTGACCCCTTGGAAAGCGCCTGTCGGCTCGAGATCTTCGTCAGGAATTTGCAGCCTCTGAATGACATCAGGTGAGATCAGGTTCAGGCTGGCCCCTCTGTCGACTAACATCTTCGTCACCATGAGGTTGCGGATTGTTGGCGAAACCAACAATGGCAAGCACCCGACCACGGTTACGCGATTACGGTGATCCTTGGCGTCGAAGATGATCGGACTGTTGGACCACTTTAGAGGTCTCTGTGCGCCAATAGAGGGCTCTATCCCATTAACCTTGCGCGCCCACTATTTGAGTTGGCGGTGAGAGGAGTGCGACGAGACACCTCCCTCTATGCACATCATCTCTATAGCCTTCTGAAACTCATGCTCATTGGACACATCGTCCTCTTTGACATCATCATCATCTCCCTTTTGCTTGTCACGACCGTGGGCGGGCCGGACTTTTTGTTGCTTGGGCTT
The DNA here is from genome assembly GCA_022496015.1 of Hordeum marinum. Classification (NCBI taxonomy): domain Eukaryota; kingdom Viridiplantae; phylum Streptophyta; class Magnoliopsida; order Poales; family Poaceae; genus Hordeum; species Hordeum marinum. Next base: position 118,679,447 of record CM039677.1, read on the forward strand.
GTGGCGGCGACTCCCTCGGCCGACATGCTTCTTGCAAGACCCCTTGGCACCATACTGGCCCTTCTCCTTGTCTCGCCTCTCGTACTCGGCCTTTTGCTTCCCGGCAAGTTGCTGAACTTGCCAGCAGTCTTGGAAATCATGGCCTTTGGTGCAATGGATCTTGCAATACTGCTTGCCGGAGCCTTCTGGCTTGTCGGCAGCCGCCATGGCATGGCAGGAGACACAGCCGGCAACTTCTTCACCAGGGCCATCAACCTTGCCCTTCTTGGTGGCACCGGGGTTGCCGGATCCCTCGATGACAAGTACGGTTTTGCCCTTGCGCTTCTTGTTCTGCCATCGACTCTTCTTTGCCGGAGTAGCGGTGTCTTCATATTTAGAGTCGCCCCCTGTGCCGAAGCCTTCGCCGGGGAGTATCCTCCCTTCTTCAGCCCGAGCACATTTGTTTGCCAAAGCATAAAGCTTGGCGACGTCTTGTTAGTGCTTCTAGTGCCCCTTAGTGATTTTGGTGTATTGAGGACTTATAGGTTAAGGCACTAATGAGTTTGTGAGTGTACACATGCTCTATAAGTCGAGGAGGAGTTTGATAAATACGGAGATTATCGACCCCTAAAAATGTATGTCTTCAAGTGAAGACTTTTATGAAGACTTTGGTGAAGACTTTGTGAATACTTTGAAAATGAAGAAGTTGGTGTGACCTTGAAGATATGAACGAGGAATATGAAGCGTGAAGACTTTTGTTTTCGTAGTTTCATTTCCTTTATTTGTGTCATAGGAAACACCGTACTGTTAAAGGGGGCCGAGGTAATACTAAGGAAAATTTCCAACTGATGCTCAACTCCAAAATCCTCAACCCATACAATCCTTCGAGTGAAGACTTTGGAAATCTCTTACGGTTCAGACAAGTTCTTCAGTGACAGAGACGAAGTTCTTCTAGTCTCTGAGGAAATTGATCTGAGTGAGGAGTTAGGATTTCGCCAGTGCAAATTGCCTACAAGTGAGGAACATGATAAGCTGAGGACTTTCATAGTTCGAAATTCCGACCGTTGTTGTGCTTAGCGCCAGCTGTCCCCAATCATTCTTATCCACCTAACGGTCATATCATTGGGGGCATTTATGTCTTATCATGTCAGGTTGCATCCTAGCTATAAATAGCCACCCCCACAACCATTAGCTGGTTGGTTGCTCCGAGAGAGAATGACACTTGTCATTTGAGAGCAACCCATCCTGTGAGGACTTTGAGAGAAAATCATCAGTGAGGGAAAACCTACTACCAAACCACAAAACCCAGAGTGATTGAGCATCACTGAAGAAGTTCCTGTGTGGAACCGACACTTGTTACCTTTGAGGACTGTGCATCCTCTAGACGGTTAGGCATCATGGTCATGAAGACTATACTGTTACTATATTCCTCATGCACTTGAGTACTTATTCCGCTGCTAGTTATTCATCACATTTCAAATTCCTCAAAGTTGAAATTCCTCAAGTGATGAATTTGTAAAAATCGCCTATTCACCCCCCTCTAGTCGATATAACGCACTTTCAATTGGTATCAAAGCAGGTACTCCCTCGCTCTGTGTGATTTTGGTTTAACCACCTGGAGTTCTAGTTATGTCGACTCCAGGTATGATCAAGGTTTCCGCGGGCTGTCCTACCTTCAATGGGATGGACTACCCCTATTGGAAGAACAAGATGAGTATGCACCTTGAAGCTATTGACAACGATCTCTGGTACGTTGTGGAAAATGGTGTGCCCTCTGTCGCTCCCACTGCTACAGCTACTGATGTGAAGAGATTCAAGCAACTCGATTCTCAAGCGAAGAATATCATCTGTGGTCATCTAAGCAAAGGACAGTATGGCAGAGTGAGTGCTTTGGAATCAGCTAAGCTTATCTGTGATAGGCTATCCAAAGTCAACGAAGGTGTTTCCACTCAACGTGACTCTCGTGTTGATGTTCTCCGCAATCTCTTCGACCGCTTCAAGATTCTTGACAATGAAAATGTTCAGCAAAATTAGATCGCCTCACTGATATATCAAATTAACTTCAAGCACTGGGTGCCACTGATATCACTGACCATGAAGTGGTGAAGAAACTGCTATGATCTCTCGATTCCTCATTTGATAATCTGGTTTTGATGATTCAAGAACGTGGATATTATAAAGCCCTTGATCCTGCTGATATTCTTGAGAGACTCAATACTCATGAATTCCAACAGTTTGAAAAGAGAGATCTCTACGGGCCAAGCTATGGAAGATCTCATGCTCTGAAGGCAAATGCAATTTCCTCATCTAAAGAAGATTCTGACAGTAGCCTTGGTGGTTCTGAAGAAATAAGTCAGGAACTAGCAATGCTTGTGAGGAAATTCCAGAAGTTCTCAAGAAGAGGTGGATTTGGAATGTCATCAAAAAGTGGCTTGAGGAAATCAGATTCCTCAGAAGATTACAAGAAAAGAACCTGTCTTCGTTGCAAGAAGCCTTGTCACTTTATCTCTGACTGTCCTCTCTGGGAAAACGACTCAAAGAAGAAGAAGAAATACAAGGATGATAGTTCTGATGACTCGAAGAAAAAGAAGAAATCTTCAAAGTCCTCATCTGCAAAGTCTTCATCTTCAAGGTCCTCAAAGCACGAGAAGAATGGTTCCAAAAAGGCTCGAGCATTCATTGGCAAGGAAATGGATTCTGAGGAAGAATCTGAAGAATATGAAGAAGATGAAAAGTCTGAGAAGGAATCACAATCTGGTGTCGCTAGCCTTGCTCTCGCTACTGCTTTCGTCAGCAAGTCCATCTTTAACAATGAACAATTTGACTACTCCAACGACTCTGACGTCAGCAACGATGATCATGCTCCCACTTATTGATTTATGCCAAAAGTCTCAAAGGTACACAAACATCATTCCTCTTTTGAATCAAGTGAAGGTGAATCTGATGAATATGTGAAACCTAGCTATGCTAGACTTGTTAAAATTGCCACTAAGAAACAAAGTTCACTTGAAAAGCTTCAGAAAATGCTATACAAAAGCGATGATCTGTTAAACCATGAAGTGGATCGGACTCAAACTTTGTTTGTCGATCTCAAAAGTCTTCATACAAAGTATGATAACCTTCAGAGTCATCATAACGACCTTTAGCCGATCATGAGAAGCTTTCATATGGATTTCTTCAAAGAAAGCAAGATCTTGAAAAGCTGAGGGTGTCACATGAGGATCTCCAAAGGGAAAACGATTCCTTACTAGCTCAACAGATCAGTACTGCTCAGGAAGAATTTGTTCCACCTTGTTTGAAATGCATCGATTGTGAAACTGCTAATTCTTCATCTGAATGTTCAAATGCTTCTACTGCTGCAAATTCTTCAACTATTCGAGTGGTTTCAAATTCCTCATCTAAGGATACCACAAGTATCACTGATGACAATGCAGGGGTGAAGGAATTGTATGTGACAGGCATGTACAAAAGTCTCAAAGGGCATCAAACCCTTTGTGATGTCCTCAAGAAGCAGATTCTGAACAGGAACCCTAGGAAAGATGGTATTGCCTTTGTGAGGAAACTCAACACTGATGGATCCTACTGGACACCTAAGCAGTACCCCAAAACCTCATGGGTTGTTGCAAAAGGATCTCCTGTAGATCCATCTACTTTATCTTGCTTTACTTGTGAAACTTCATATTCCTCTGATGAGTTAGTTGACTCCAATTACAGATTCTTCAAAAATCAGAGAAATGAAGTATTTGCTAGATATGTTGGAACTAACTGCAGGAACGGTTCTCCTATGAAGAAAATCTGGGTTCCCAAGAGCTATCTACAAAATCTTCAAGTGAATGTCCTCATGACACACTCATGAAGAATCGGAACCCCAGATCAAATTCCTCATATGGACCAAAGTCCTCACTTGGACCAAATTCCGCAAATGGTCTAAATCATCATTCTCGTGCTAATGCCTCTATTTTGTAGGGAAAACCTAAGAGTTATGAATATGTGCATTATTCTTCAAACCATTATGTTCATAAGTCCTCAAAGAATTTCTCTGCTTATTCATTTGAATACTCTATCCCTCGCTCTGTGAAACGAAGCGCACTTGCTTCAATGCCTCCCTTCTCACATGGTGCTCACAGAATGATGAATTCTTTGCCTCCCCTACAGATGAGGGTGGTGAAGAAATCAAATTGACATCTTATGTCGGGTCTAGTCTCCAGATGAATTTGAACATCTGATGAATTTGCTGGAGACCTGAGGAAATGCTTGAAAGGACGCAAGCTAACCATGATGAAATGAATTCTTCATTTCTCACGTCCTCACTCTACTTGCTTACTATCTTATGCGATGAAATTCGGTGTGATGAATTTGATATCGTATTCTTCACTTTGAAGCATATGAGTTCGTAAGTTGTACTAATTCATCTGCAATATGATACTCTAAAAGCTACTGAGTGGGTTCTCGATAGTGGATGCACAAACCACAGGACAGATGACAAGAATCTACTGATGAATTTGCCACTCACTCCATCTCCTCTGAAGCATATCACTTACGCAGACAAAGGAAAAAAGCAAGGTATTGGGACTTGGTAAGGTTGCTATCTCAAAGGACCGAACCATGGACAAGGTGATGCTTGTTGAATCCCTCGGGTTCAACCTTATGTCTGTCTCAATGCTTTGTGATCTTGATATGGTTGTTGTATTTGGACAATATCGTTGTGTTGTCATCATGGAATCTGATAATTCCAAAGTCTTCTAAGGCTTTAGGAGAGGAGACTTGTATATTGTTGATTTCTCTACAGGTCCTCAACCTGCCACTTGCTTACTTGCGAAGTCTTTAGAAGACTGGTTGTGGCATCGATGTCTTAAACATGCTGGTATGAGGAACCTGCACACACTCGTGAAGAAAAAGCACGTCATTGGCATCGAGGGTGTCAAATTCCTCAAGGACCACCTCTGCGGTGCATGTGAATCTGGGAAGATGACCAGATCCAAGCATCAGACAATCATGACCACGACTCGACCCTTTGAATTGCTTCACATGGATCTATTTGGCCCCACTCATTACTCCATACTAAAAAATGCATCAAGTTTGTATGTCTTTGTCATTGTTGATGATTACTCTCCTTACACATGGGTGCATGTTATTCTGTACAAAAATGAAGTGCAGGACGTCTTCAGACGATTTGCTTCAACGGCCTCCACCAACTTCGGCGTCAAGATCAAGCATATCAGGAGTGATAATGGGACTGAGTTCAAGAACACTAATCTTGATTAATATCTTGATGAACTTGGTATTACTCATGAGTTATCTACCCCTTATACTCCTCAGCAGAATGGCATCGTGGAGCGCAAAAACATGACACTTGTTGAGATGGCTCGTACCATGCTTGACGAATAAAAAACCCCTCATCGCTTCTGGCCTGAAGCAATTGACACTGCATGCCACATCATCAACAGGGTATATCTTATCAAATTCCTCAAGAAGACTTCATATGAGCTCATGACAGGCAAGAAACCCAATGTAAGTTATCTCAAAGTCTTCGGTGCAAAATGCTAGATCAGTGATCCTCACCATAGTTCTAAGTTTGCACCAAAAGCATATGAAGGTTTTATGCTTGGTTATGGAAAGGACTCGCACACCTACAAAGTCTTCAAGACCTACCATCAAAAGGTTGTTGAAACTGTAGATGTGTGGTTCGATGAAACTAATGGCTCGCAAAGAGAGCTCCTGCCTTCTGTGTTAGGTGAACAGTCTCCTGAAGAATCCATCAAGCTGAAGGCAACTGAAGATGTCATACCCACTGAGTAAATCATTCCAACAAATGAAGACTCTGATGCTGATATATCTGAAGAAAATGGTGCTGATGAAAATCCTCAGCCTCGTCAACCTGCTCATCCAAGACTAGCAAATGAAGTGCAGACTGACAAAATCATCGATGACATCAATGCACCAGGTCCTCTCACACGCTCAAAAGCTTCACATCTAACTAACTTTTGTGGGCACTTTGCATTTGTCTCTATCATAGAGACCACCAAAGTTGATGAAGCATTCAAGGAGCCCGAGTGGATTCAAGCTATGCAAGAGGAATTGCATCAATTCAAGCTCAACAACACGTGGGAACTTGTCAAGTGACCAGATCCTTGCAAACATAAAATCATAAGTACCAAGTGGATCTATCGCAACAAGCAAGATGAAAATGGCCTCGTAGTGAGGAATAAGGCTCGCCTTGTAGCCCAAGGCTATACACAGATTGAAGGAATTGACTTTGATGAAACGTTTGTACCTGTTGCTAGACTTGAGGCTATTCACATATTACTGGCTTACGCTAACCATCATAATATCATCTTATATCAAATGGATGTGAAAAGTGCATTCCGTAATGGTAAGCTTGAGGAAGAAGTATATTTTGCTCAACCCCTAGGTTTTGAAGACCCTAAGCATCCTAACAAAGTCTTCAGACTAAACAAGGCCCTCTATGGCCTCAAGCAGGCCCCTCGGGCGTGGTACGACACTCTAAAGGAATTCCTCATGAAGAAAGGCTTCAAACCCGGTTCACTCGACCCTACTCTATTCACAAAATCCTATGAAAATGAACTATTCATATGCCAAATATATGTTGATGATATTATCTTTGGCTGTACTGACAAACGATACAGTGATGAATTTGCCTATATGATGAGTGAAGAATATCAAATGTCTATGATGGGAGAGTTGAAATTCTTCCTAGGTCTTTAAATTCGTCAGCAAGACAATGGCATCTTCATATCACAAGAGAAATACCTCAAAGATGTTCTGAGGAAATTCAACATGCAAGATTGCAAAGGCGTAAAAACTCCAATGCCTTCAAAAGGACACCTCTGCACTAATGAAAATGGTAAAGATTTCGATCAGAAGGTCTACCGCTCCATGATTGGCTCCTTATTGTACCTATGTGCATCTCGGCCTGATATAATGCTAAGTGTTTGCATGTGTGATCGATTCCAAGCAACATCGAAGGAATCTTACCATAAGGCTGTGAAACATATTCTTCGATACTTAGCTCACACACCAACACTTGGATTGTGGTATCCCAAGGGTTCAAATCTTCATCTCATCGGATACTTTGATGCTGACTATGCTGGAGATCGTGTGGATCGCAAGTCAACCTCAGGCACATGTCATTTCCTCGGACGATCCTTAGTCTGTTGGTCCTTGAAGAAGCAGAACTGCGTTCACTCTATACTGCAGAAGCTAAGTACATTGCTACGGGCTCGTGTTGTGCTCAGTTACTATGGATGAAGCAAACCCTCAAGGACTACGGCATCAAGCTGAAGAATGTGCCTCTTTACTGCGACAACGAGAGTGCCATCAAGATTGCCTATAACCCAGTTCAGCATTCCAAGACCAAGCACATCCAGATTCATCATCACTTTCTTCAAGATCATGTACTCAAGAGCGACATCTCCATCAACCACATTCCCACTGAAGAACAACTGGCCGATATCTTCACAAAGCCCTTGGATGAAAAGAGATTTTGCAAGTTGCGGTGTGAGCTAAATATCTTAGAATCTTTGAATGTTCTTTGATGAAGAACACACATCCTAACACTTATGCAAAATTGATGACTTAGATGTGCAACACACGAAGTAACGTTTTTCTTCAATCAATGAACAATAACTCTCTAAGTGTGAAGAAATTAACGAAGAATTTGATTCTCAGAACTCCACGACAATTGTACGCGGTGTCTGAAATGTTCATTCTTATACGGTGGGTTACGCCACCAACCAAAAGTTGAAATTCTTCAAAATTGAGCATTTCGTTGATTTTGCAAATTCTTCAAACTATCAAATTCCTCAAATTTGCAAATTCCTCAAGTTATTCAAATTCCTCAACTGTTCAAATTCATCAAACTTTTAAACTCATGTTTTTCATTGACTATACATACATACATATATATATTTATATTTGAGTTTTCAATGTCCTCAACAGCATTCACTTATTGCTAATTCTTCAAGTTGATTTTCATCTAAGTGAATGTGATCGGACCCCTTTTCCCCTCTATGCTAAACTCAACTAAGTCTGTTCACAAATTCCTCAGATGCGTTCTACTTTGAAACTCGTTCAAAGTCTTCACTGTGTCCTTGACAGTTGAAGAATTTGCGAACGAAAACTTTGAAATCTTCTCTACCAAAATTTTTGGTGGTTCCCGCTCAAACTGTTCCTATTCCCGCGCCTAGATAACCCACGACCCCCCCACTATCGCCACCACTAAGTACGTGGGTGACACCTGTCACGTGGAGAGCAAGGGTCAGGGGCAATCCTGTCTAAAATCTTCGGGCTGATCGGTTTTCACTTCCTCTATAAATGCCCCCTTCCTATCAACTGTGCTCGGTTACTCCGCATCTCATCCCTCTCCCGAGCTCCAGCCTAGCGCTGCCGCTAAAGTCATCCTCGCCGGTGAGGAAGAGCTTCACCGCCTCAACCTCGTCGTCGCCGTACTAGCACCGGCCACAGAAATCCTCATCCCGATGTCGTTGTAGTTGTCTCCCTCTGCCAAGATAGGGTGTGGGAGATGTGAACGCACGAACTTCCCAATCTCATCTCTGAGTTCGTCGTTTTCTTCACCAGGGTAAAGAAAATTTACTTTTACTGCCGGTGTTTGATCCTCAAATGCTCTTTATATTCCTCAAAAGGTGTTTATATGCTATAAATCCAACTCTCAAGCACCTTTGATCTCCTCACACTTGATGATTTTCCCTCAGTAATGATTTTCCTCAAGATTCCTCAATTGTGCGAATTCTCAAATTTGCACAAGTCTGGAACCTAAGGCAAATAACACTTAGTGAAATTCCTCAAGACAACCATGGTCAAATTCCTCACACCTGTTTTTTCCAAATTTCTGAGAACGCATATGACCTCTTCAAATTCCTCGCACCTACACTCTGTTCACAGGTACAACATGTCTGCTGATGAATCACTAGGTTCTCATCAACTTAACTCATTTGCAACGCTACTTGAAGAAAAACTGTGTACCTCTTCAGAATCTTCAAGAGTTCATATTCCTCAATTGAAGAAAATGTCTGATGGATAGAAACCTCAGAAAGGAGGGAAGAAGCCAGATGTGCACACATCATTTGAGATCCCTGAGGATCTGTATGATGAATATTGCACACCTGATGAAGAAACACATGGAAAGGAGACGACCAAGCAGAGGAAGATCCGTCTACAGAAGATTGAGAGGAGATGGGCCAAAGAATGGAGAGAATATCGTTATGTAACTCCAAAATACAAGATGAAATTCGCTGTGAAACCACCTTGCAGCAGGCCTCCTCTTGCTCCAAACCAAATTGCTGATCCTACTAGCCTCAAAACTGGTGAGGACTTTCCTAACATGTGGGAGAAGCAACAAGCCAAGTTAGCGAGGAAAGCCAAAGAGGCAGTCAAGAAATTCAACGAGGATTCTGCTGCTGCTGCCTCTGCCGGAGCTTCTGCTAGTGCTCCAAAGAAAATGGTAAAGAAACCTGCTTTGAAGATTGGTTCTTCAACATCAAAATCCTCACTACAAATTCCTCAAGATCAAAGGTCTCAGCCCAGAAAACCTTCTGCACCTGGAACTGTTGCTTCTCAGTCATCTGCAACAGCTACAAAGTCCTCAACCCGAGTGCATCTGTCAACATGTAAAAGGAATGAGGGTTTCACCAAAGTTTCAAAGCTCACTGCAAGCCTCTCCACAACTGCAAAGTCTTCAACCAGTCCCTCTATGCTTAAACTAAAGAAGACAGCCGGACATGGTTAAAGACCAAGTCCTCACACTAGCAAGACTCTAGTTATAGTCCCCTCAGGTTCTTCAGAGGGTAATGATGAAGATGATGATGAAGCTGATGATGAAGAATTGGGAGAATCATTAGACAGAGTCAGCACAGGGCTGCTAGAGCAAAGGGCCACTCTGTTCCTCTCATGTTGGATCCCAAGATGATCCTCAACTTCATCGACATATGGCAAGAAGACCCAAGCACCCCACTTTCTTCACTGAATCTGCCTCCTGAAGTGGATCCTGTCCTCACCCACTTCATCTCTGAAGAACAATGGAAGAGAGAGCAAGCTCAGAGAGCTAAGAGGAACAAGACTCGCAAAGAAAAGTTTTTGCTTGAAAATGTGATGAATTTGACCCCAAATCAACTCGTCAAAGTTCAGTCCGAGATTCGCTCTCTCTCTTTAGATCAACAAAAATATGATGCTGAATGGAAGGGCACCAAGGTCAGACTAGTCAGGGCTGCTCAAGCAGCTGTAAAGGATCACAACACCAGGGTTGCGACACGATCGCAACCACAAATGCCTCAGTCTGAAGAAATTGCTCGGACTGCAGATGAAACTCCTTAGGGAGCTGATGAAAATGCTCTGCCTAATGAAACTACAGTAGGAAATGCTTTTGTGCTGCTGAGGAAACTTAGACCACTAATGAACATGCCAGGGCAACCTCCAATGTTGTGCCTGAGGAAACTGCTATGCCAATAGGTACTTTTGATGTACCTGAAGAAGCTGATAGGCCAGCTGAAGAATCTGCTGTGCCTGAAGAAACTGAACCACCCAAGGCGGCTGCATCAGTCATTCCTGAAGAAACTGCTACTGCGGAGGAAAATCCCCTCAAAAGAAAAGCATCAACTTCTGAAGCTCCTGTGTTGAAGAAGTTGAAAACTTTGACAAGTTCCTCAGGAAAAACAATTGATGTAACTCCAATTTCCCCGGCACCAGCCTATGCTATTGTGCCAATCGGGGAAGCATATGACATTCCTCAAGAAGAAGAGAATCATTCGGCTGCTTCCTCAGAGCCTCTTGATGAGGAAATTGTCATCGATGACATTGCATCAACCCCCAAGGTATCATCGCTCCAGCTTCTGGTAACTACTGAGGAAGCTGGCAAAGACATTGATGAAGATGTTGACATTGGTGACACCACTCCAGTCGTCAATGATGAATATTGGGAATCTGCACATCCCAATTCAACAATGGCAACTCCTCTGATGTTGATTCCTCAGTCAACTGCACAGACTGAAGAAATACCGGAAGACTCTAAACACCTGTACCTTCCAGACCCTGAAGAAATTCCAGCTGCAACAGTTGAGGAAATTGATGCTCTGGCCACTTGCGAGGAACCAACTCTTCAAATCACCCAGTCTTCTATTCCTTCCATGCCAAACGGAGATCAAGCGGCGTACACGAACAAATCTTCAACCCAAGCCAAGACTGCCTTTCGAAGGCACAGTTCGTCCCAAAATCCTAAAGAGGAATTTCTTCAATGAACAGTCATTCTTCTCTGGACCAAACCCCTATGACTCTGCAAGGGCTGGCCGCAACAGGTTCTGGACTGCCACTCAACTGAATTACTATGCTTCAGTCCTCTATGAGAAGAAGAAAGTCTTTGAGCACCATCAGATTCCTCACACTGACATGGAAAGTCTTCCATCATTTACTCCTATGCTCCAAGTTCTATATGATGTTGGACTTCTTCCATTTTGTGTTGACATCTGTGATTGGAATGAGGAAATCATCCTTCAATTCTATGCCATGTTGCATATCAGCGGAGATTCCTCAGACATCAACTCTTGGATATTGGACTGGATGACTAGCACAACACACTTCACTCCTCAAGCCTCTGAATTGCTTCAGTGTGTCCCAGTCCAAATTCCCTCAGATGAAGCCCGTGAGTTGTTTGCTGAATCTCCTCTACCCAATCAACTGATCAATGTGCTGATGAAGACATTACCACATGGAAAGCCTCAACGCCAAGTCTTCTTAGTGAAGGATCTGCTCTATGTGCCTCGCACAGTCGATCGCATCCAGACAAAAACATTGTGTCCTCAGAAAGGCCATAACTTTGAGGAAGAAGAAGTTGAAGGAATCATGAAGAATGTGCTCTTCAATATCATACATGGTATTCCCATTAACTTACATGACTTCTTCATGAGGACTTTGGCCAGTGCAGCTGTCGCTCCATTTGAGAAGAAGCCATATGCACCATGGATTATGAAATTCATCAAGGATAAGTCCTCAGTGCACTACAAAGCTGATTTCCAGAATCACTTCAGTTTCCTGCCACCCGTTGAAGTCATCAAGAGTACAATTTCATCAGTTGAAGGGAAAGGCAAGTCTGTTATTGATGAAGGAACATGTCCCCTGGATGGACAGTTTGGCAAAGCCGCTTCCTTCTCCACAAACGATGACACTACAACACAAGACTCTGATGCAAAGGCCTCAGCTCCCAAAGACTGTGCCCCTCGATTGATGACTAATCGCGAACTTCTTATAAGTCTTCATCGGAAGGTCGATCGCAATCATAAGTGGGTAAGCGTCAACTTGGGTATATTGTGCAGAATATGACTATGACGCAGAACACTGTCAAGAGGAACCACTATTATGCTCATGAAAACCTCAAGCGCTCTTGGGCTGTGCTAACTCACATCACGCCTTCTGAAGAACTGGATGAGCTAAACCTTGTAGAATATCCTGACTTTGCTCGCTGCCCTCAGAAGAAGTTCAAGAAAGGCCAAGTTCCTCTGATGGTCAGCAGTTCATATTCTTCATCTCGCGAGCGCGATGAAGATGAAGACATTGAAGATACTGCTGCTGTCCCTGCATCACCAATCGACCCTGACAACGCTGGCACTCCTTCTTCACCAACAAGATGAAATTCCTCATGAGGCGTTAGTAATCACTTTTTCTTCTCTTTTGGTCTTTGATGACAAAGGGGGAGAAAATTTGAGTTAGTCTTCAAGCGGGTCTATATAGGGCTATTTTTGTTTAAGTTACAACTCTCGCTCTTCTAAAAATTTTGAGTATTGAGTTGTAAACTTAAGTCCGATGGTGGTCTGACAATTTTGAACTATTTCCTCGCATGTTTATTTCCTCAAATACCTTAATGCATGCATGCTGAATTTCGTCAGACACCATTTTCCTCACGCATTAAAAATTCTTCTTTTGATATATTCAATGCGTGTATGAATTACAAGATATAGGGGGAGTTCTCCATGTTTTGAACCTGCCATGTGCATTTGTAGTCCAAAGAAAATTCCTCAAATATGCATGTCTTCAGGGGGAGTTTATCTATATCTTGCAATCAAATTCCTCAAAATCTATACTTTCACTTCATATGTTTATCCCCGTTGAAAACTTAACCTATTTGTCATCAATCACCAAAAAGGGGGAGATTGTTAGTGCATCTAGTGCCCCTTAGTGATTTTGGTGTATTGAAGACTTATAGGTTAAGGCACTAATGAGCTTGTGAGTGTACACAGGCTCTATAAGTCGATGACGAGTGTGATATATTCGGAGATTATCGACCCCTAAAAATGTATGTCTTCAAGTGAAGACTTTGCTGAAGACTTTGTGAAGACTTTGGTGAAGACTTTGTGAAGACTTTGAAAATGAAGAAGTTGGTGTGACCGTGAAGATATGAACGAGGAATATGAAGCGTGAAGACTTTTGTTTTCATAGTTACATTTCCTTTATTTGTGGCATAGGAAACAGCGTACTGTTAAAGGGGGCCGAGGTAATACTAAGGAAAATTTCCAACTGATGCTCACCTCCAAAATCCTCAACCCATACAATCCTTCGAGTGAAGCCTTTGGAAATCTCTTACGGTTCAGACAAGTTCTTAAGTGACAGAGACAAAGTTCTTCTGGTCTCTGAGGAAATTGATCTCACTGAGGAGTTAGGATTTCGCAAGTGCGAATTGCCTACAAGTGAGGAACATGATAAGCTGAGGACTTTCATAGTTCGAAATTCTGACCATTGCTGTGCTTAGCGCCAGCTGTCCCCAATCATTCTTATCCACATAACGGTCATATCATTGGGGGCATTTATGTGTTATCATGTTAGGTTGCATCCTGGCTATAAATAGCCTCCCCCCACGACCATTAGCTGGTTGGCTGCTCCGAGAGGGAACTGACACTTGTCATTTGAGAGCAACCCATCCTGTGAGGACTTTGAGAGAAAATATTCAGTGAGGAAAAACATACTACCAAACCACAAAACCCAAAGTGATTGAGCATCACTGAAGAAATTCCTGTGTGGAACCGACGCTTGTTACATTTGAGGACTGTGCATTCTCCAGACGGTTAGGCGTCATGGTCTAGTGCTCCTGCAGTCAATTGGGGACCACGAAGTGACCTTGGTCTAGAGCATCCAACAGTAAATTGTGGATCGCCGGGTGACCAGTTTGTGAGGGTTTTGGAAGTCTATCCTGAAGACTTACCACGAGTGTTGGGCGAGGACTATGTGACCTTAGCTTAAGGAGAATACGGTAAGGACTCTGTGTCCTCTGGTTTAAATACCAGGACGCTCCAAACCAGACGTACGACATTCACAGCAGTTGGAACTTGGTCATCAAACCATTGTCTTCATCGAGCTACCTGGTTCTATTTCCTCAACCTCCTTATTCCTCATAAACCTGTTGATCAAATTGATTGTTACTGTTTGAAGAATTTGACTGAAGACTTCCGCAAATTCCTCACCTCAAATTCTTCAAGTTGCCTTGTTCATCACTACTTATCCTTTATCACGCTACTCTCTATTTGTGCTTCTTTCATTTTATCATGAAGACTATACTGTTACTATATTCCTCATGCACTTGAGTACTTATTCCGCTGCTAGTTATTCATCACATTTCAAATTCCTCAAAGTGGAAATTCCTCAAGTGATGAATTTGTAAAAATCGCCTATTCATGCCCCTCTAGTCGATATAACGCACTTTCAATTGGTATCAGAGCAGGTACTCCCTCGCTCTGTGTGATTTTGGTTTAACCACCTGGAGTTCTAGTTATGTCGACTGCAGGTATGATCAAGGTTTCCGCGGGCTGTCCTACCTTCGATGGGACGGACTACCCCTACTGGAAGAACAAGATGAGTATGCACCTTGAAGCTATAGACAACGATCTCTGGTACGTTGTGGAAAATGGTGTGCCCTCTGTCGCTCCCACTGCTATAGCTGCTGATGTGAAGAGATTCAAGCAACTCGATTCTCAAGCAAAGAATATCATCTATGGTCATCTAAGCAAAGGACAGTATGGAAGAATATCATCGCCTATTCACCCCCCTCTAGTCGATATAATGCACTTTGACGTCCCTGACTCTGTTCATCGCTAGCTCTTCCCGCACCTTGCGATTGCGCACATTTTGATGGAACTCGCTGATAAAGGTGGTAAGATGAACATCCGGTATATTGTGGTGCATGCGGCTGAACCTTTGGATGTATTTGCGCAAAGTTTTGCCCTCCTTTTGAGGGATGATGTGCAGATCGCTTTCCTTTCCAGGAGCTTGATGACATCCCGTGAAGGCGCCAACAAACTTGTGGCACAGGTCTGCCTAGGAGGCGGTGGACCCTTTAGCAAGTGCATCAACCACGACCTGGCGTTGGGCTTAAGCAATAATGGGAAGTAGTTGGCGAGTATCTTATCGTCGCAGCCCCGACAGCCTGCACCGAATGGTGTAGATGCTCAGGAATTCTGACGGATGAGTCTTGCAATCAAACTTATATAGGACTTCTTGCTTGAACGTGCGGGAGTTGGGCCACTAGACTTGCCGTAGCTTAGGGGTCAACACTGGACAGCCCACCTCGTAGGGTAGGCTGACAGGATACCCTGGCGTAGACTTGTCTAGAGTGGGCCCCGCACGCCTATCAAACCGGAGGCACGCTTCCCGCTGCCGCTCGATTGCGGTTCGGGCGTCTTCCTTGCCACATTAACGAATAACTTGTTGTTGGTCGCGGTGCGCCCATGGGTGAGACGACACCGTCGAGTAACCATCGTAAGTGTCAGTCCATCGAATTGGTGACCGGCGATGTTGCTGTGGAGGAGAGTGCACTGAAGTCGCACCACCTCCGGCCCTCTCACCACTGGCGTGAGCCGGCTCGGTGGACTGAAACTTATCTGCGGGGCTGAGGAGGCTCTGAATTAGGGCTCTCCATTCGTTGAGCTTCTCCATAGCAGGAAGGAAGTTTAGGAGTATCTGCGCCCGTGCCATCGCTTCCTTTGATGTGGTCAGCACCGAGCGGTGGGAGGAATGCGAGGTGCTCTCACTAGTGACCGTGTTAGAAGGAGCACAATTGCGGTTCCACATCGGCATGTAACTCCCGCTTTCATGCTGGTGAGCATGTTAGTCTTGGAGGCCATGGCGATGATGAGTATGAAGAAAACCGGGGCATTGATTACCAGACCGGGTTCGCACGACCTTCCTTCCCCCTACCTGGCGTGCCAAAGAAGTCATGGGAACGAACACCTATGGGATCATAGGGACCCCTTTCGGTTCGGCGGGGGGAAGGGCTCACACAAAGAGCCGGTCTGATGAACAACACAAGGGGATCTTTACCTAGGTTTGGGCCACACGGATGCGGAAAACCCTACTCCTTCTTGATTGTATTGAGAGTCTTCTTAGGGTTCTAGCTACAGGAGCGCTATGAGCAGCCGCCACGCGTGTGAGCTAGAAAGTCCCAAAAGTCGAAAAGTCCTCCACCGTATCACCCTGGGCCTCCTTTGATACTCTAAAGGGGATCCCAACAGTGTCGTACAGTGTGTACACGGGGTGTACAGAGCTAAAGTGCTATTATACCTAACACTGACGAAGTAGGACAGCCGCATTTAATGCACCGTCAGGCATCTCAGTCCGTCAGTGGGATGGGACGGGAGCCCGTCCCATCGGCACCACTTAGCCCCCTCCAGAATCGACGCCGCGACATGCATCCAGGTGGATCGACACCTAGGATGTGCGCTGGCGGGGCCTTGCCGGGGCTTCGCCTTGCCGAGGCCTTGCCTTGCCGGGTTCTTCCTTTGCCTGCAGGTTCAATGGCCCTCCTGGCAAGGCATTGCCGGTGGTCTTGATTCTCCTATGTTGGTATCTGGCAAGTCCTTACTGGGCCTTGCTACCAGGGTGGCTACAATTGCCCGTGCACGAGTAAGGGGCACTAGAAACCCACAAACTCTAGTGCACCGAAAGGAGCTCCCGGGCCTGGGCCACACACGTCGCGAGGCACTGTTGGGCTAGGCCCAATCAGTGTACAGGCACGTGTGGTAGGGCCTTGAGGTTATGATCATTGCGCACATTGTGCTTCCCCACGATGCCAATTGAATGCGGGACATGGGATACGTGCGCAGCGCAACCTTCAAATTTGTAATTACCGCGTCAGGTCATTTCCGCCATGCGCGTTGCATGCATAGCGGGGAGCCAGCAATGGGCAGACGTGATTTAAAGTCCCTGGAAAAAGCAGTAACTGCGGCGCCATGGATTGGGGGCAACGGGGCGGTTGATGTTCGCCCCGTGATTGAGGGTGCCGTTATTGAAGGAGGTAGACAGTGTCCATTGGAGTGGTGGGTTCAATAAAACTTGGTTTCAGAACTGAGGTAAATACTTACCCACATTATAATGCGATAACCCGTTCCTCTTCACGGAAAACCCAATGCAGATCACAAGTATCAAACGATGTGTACTTCTACCGCCTAGGACTCTTCAACCTTCAAGAGTAACGAGATGCACCATAAAAACAAGGGTGAATCAATGTTTTCTTTGGTGAATGTGTAGATCAAGGAATTCTCCTTCGCTTGTCAAATGATCAAGAGCGTTGTCTGGATAAGGAGGGAGGTATCCAAGAAACCAAGGTCTGAAAATGGAGGAGAGAGAATTAGAGAAGCTCTTTGTGGGGAAGAAGAAGACAATTTATAGGTGGGCTCCAAATCTAGCCGTTTAGGCAGTTTTTTTGCGTTTCCCGGAAGTTTTGGTTGTGGACGGAGGTTCCAGGACCTGAAATTTCCGGGCCAGGTTCCGGGCTAATTAGAGGAAATGTGCAGTTGTGCAAACACCGTGGAGACCCAGAAGTTCTTAAATCCTAGCCACGGAAGTTCTGGCTAGGGTCCGAGCAGGTTCTGGGCTACACAAAGAGATTGCACCAAATGTGCAATGTCTCTGGGTTGCCTGCAAGCTAGTCGGAGCTGCCCTAGAAATTCTAGTTGGTCCGGAAGTTCCGGCCGTAGCAAAAACTTTACACCTGGATTTGAGCTCTAGTCTCCTCCTACTTATAGAGATCTTCGGTTGTGTCTATGTCTGTGTGTACATGAATTTATTCCCAAGTATTTTCAAGGTGTACCCCCTCTTAATAGTGTGGTTGCCCTATGAACTCAATTAATAAAATGAAAAAGAATTGGCACCACAAGAGGGGAATCTAATTATCCATGGATCCTTGTTGATTTGATGACCTTGTTTACACTTAGAGCATGTGGTTAAATCACAAAAGTATGTTGTCGTGAATACTAAACAAACTAAGAGCATAAATGATCTTTCAATCCCCCCATTTTGGTGATGATGACAACATAGCTTGAGAGGGCAAAAAAGATGTGATATAGGGCTTTGCAAAAAGATAGGCAAGAGCTCCCTCACAACCTATGACTTATTATTGTTTTTTGCATTTGAATACAGAAGATAGAGGTGGGAAGCTGCTTCCCCTAAATCCTAGCTACCTAAAAAAGAGCAAGGACTAATAAACATCAGGTGAGAACATACGATCGTACATACACCACATATAACGATTGGTTCACTCAATCATTAAGCATAGATATAAAGTTCTCACACATAGAATAAAGTAATTAGAAAATAGAATGAATATTCAAATAGAATACAGACTCAAATAGCATAAAGACTAAAGACAGTGAGCAGCTTGATTCCACTACCCGAGGTCTATGGACCCGAAGGTCTGTGGTGAACTACTCACGCATCATCTGAGGGGCAATGGAGTTGATTTATATGCCCTCTGTGATCGAATCCCCCTCTGGTAGATTACCAAAAAAGGCTCCAAGATTGGATCTCTCGGGAATGAAGGCTTCCGGCAGCGAAAAAGTGTTTTCGTGTCTCCCTCTAGTATATAGGGAATATTTGGGAATTTATAGGCCGATAAATATGGTTAGGGGAGTTGTTGTGGTCCCACAAGCCTGGGGGCACGCCTTACCCCCCTAGACGCACCCCTATGTCTTGTGGCCCCTAGGTGGCTCTCTCGACTTCATCTCCAAGTCTCCTGGGTTGCTTCTCGTCCAAGAAAACTCATTCTGAATATTTTATTCCGTTTAGACTCTGTTTAATATTCCTTATCTGCAATTCTCAAAAACAAGGAAAAAAACAGAAACTGGCACTAGGCTCAAGATTAACAAGTTAGTTCCAAAAATAATATAAAATATCATATTAATTCATATAAAACATCCAAAACAGATAATATAATAGCATGGAATAATCAAAAATTATAGATACGTTGGACACGTATCAAGCATCCCCAAGCTTAATACCTGCCCGTCCTCGAGTACGTAAATGATAAAAATAGAATTTTTGATGTGGAATGCTACCTAACATATTTATCCATGTAATATTATTTATTGTGGCATGAATATTTAGATCTGTAAGATTCAAAACAATAGTCTAATATTGACATAAAACAGTAATACTTCGAGCACACCAACAAGGCAATTGTGTCCTTTCAAAATAACATGGCCTTAGAAAGTTATCCCTACAAGATCATATGGTCTGGCTATGCGCCATCTTCCCCACACAAAGTATCTAAATCATGCACAACCCCGATGAACAAGTCAAGCAATTGTTTCGCTCTTTTGGTGTTCTCAAACCATTTCAACTCTCACGCAAGACATGAGCGTGAGCCATGGATATAGCAATATAGGTGGAATAGAATATGGTGGAGGTTGCAAGGAAAAAGGGAGAAGATAGTCTCATATCAACTAGGCGTATCAACGGACTATGGGGATGCCCATCGATAGATATTAAGGCGAGTGAGTAGGGATTGCCATGCCACAAATCCACTTAGAGCTATAAGTGTAGGAAATCTCAAAAAGAAAAATAAGTGGTCGTGCAAGATCAAATTCCACTAGTTATATGAAAGTGACAAAATAGGAGACTCTCTATCATGAAGATCATGGTGCTACTTTGAAGCACAAGTGTGGAAAAAGATAGTAGAATTTTTCCCTTCTGTCTTTCTTTCTTTTCTTTTGTTCATTTTTCATTATATTTTCTTGGTGGGCATCTTTGGCCTCTTTTTTATTTATTTGGCCTTCGCTGGCCTCTTTTATTTTTTTGTAAAGTCCAGATACTCATCCCAACTTGTGAGGGACTCATGGCTTCCATCATCCTTTCCTCACACGGGACAATGCTCTAATAATGAAAATCATCACACTTTTATTTACTTATAACTCAAAAAGAAAATTACAACTCAATAACTAGAACAAAATATGACTCTATATGCACGATGAAAGTGATGGTGCATGTCATGAAAAACAGAACGGTGGAAGTTGCATGGAAATATATCTCGGAATGGCTATGGAAATGCCATAATAAGTAGGTGTTGTGGCTGTTTTGAGGAAAATATACGGTGGATGTTTTGAGGAAGTTGGGTTTGATGTACCAGCGAAAGTTGCGCGGTACTAGAGAGGCCAGCAAAGGTGGAAGGGTGAGAGTGCGTATAATCCATGGACTCAAAATTGGTCATAAAGAACTCACATACTTATTACAAAAGTATATTAGTTATCAAACAAAGCACTAGATGCATGCTCCTAAAGGAGAGGTTTGTAGGAGTTAACCATCGCACACTACCGACTCTCACACAAAGGTTCACAATCATCAAACAAATCATGCTCCGACTTCGTTACATAAAGGTTCACCATACGTGCATGCTACATGAATCACAAAGTTCAACACAAGTATTTCTTCCAATTCACCACTACTCACTAGCATGACTCTCATATTACCATCTCTATTGTCGTGGGAACGAACACCTATGGGATCATAGGGACCCCATTCGGTTCGGCGGGGGGAAGGGCTCGTAAACAGAGCCGGTCTGATGAACAGCACGTGGGGATCTTTACCCAGGTTCGGGCTGCACGGATGTGTAAAACCCTATTCCTGCTTGATTGTAATTAGAGGTTCTAGCTATAGGTGCGCTATGAGCAGCCGCCATGTGTGTGAGCTAGAAAGTCCCAAAAGTCAAAAAGTCCTCCACCGTATCACCCTCGCCCTCCTTTGATACTCTGAAGGGGATCCCAACAGTGTCATATAGTGTGTACACGGGGTGTACAGAGCTAGAGTGCTATTATACCTAACACTGACGAAGTAGGACACCCGCATTTAATGCACCGTCAGGCATCTTTGTCCGTCAGTGGGATGGGACGGGAGCCCGTCCCATGGGCACCGCTTAGCCCCCTCCATCGTCGATGCCACGACAGGCGTCCAGGTGGATCGACACTTGGGCTATGCGCTAGCGGTGCCTTGCTGGGGCTTTGCCTGTCAGGGCCTTGCCTTGTCGGGGTTTTGCTTTGCCTGGGGGTTCAATAGCCCTCCCGGCAAGACCTTGCCGGTGGCCTTTATTCTCCTATGTTGGTATCTAGCAAGTCCCTGCTGGGCCTTCCTGCTAGGGTGGCTACAACTTCCCGTGCATGAGTAAGGGGCACTAGAGAGCCCAAAACTCTAGTGCACCGACATCTATTATCTCAAAACTATATGCAAGGAATCAAACTTCTCATAGTAGTTAATGCACTTAATATGAAAGTTTTAATTATATCCCTCTTGGATGCCCATTATATTAGGACTAAAATCAAAATCTAAAAAATTACGATGTTCTTTTTAAGAAACTCTCAAAATAACATAAGTGAGGTACGAGAATTCAACAATTTCTATAAAATATAACACCACCATGCTCTAAAAAGATATAAGTGAAGCACTAGAGCGACATTGCCTAGCTCAAAAGATATAAGTTAAGCACATAGAGTATTCTAATAAATTCACGATTCAGTGTGTCCCTCTCAAAAAGATGTGTGCATCAAGTATGATTGTGGAAAACTAAAAGGCAAAGACTCATATCATACAAGACGCTCCAAGCAAAACACATATCATGTGGTGAATAAAAATATAGCCTCAAGTAAATTTACCGACGGATTGAAGACGAAAGAGGCGATGCCTTCTGGGGCATCCCCAAGCTTAGGATTTTAGGTATCCTTGAATATGTCTTGGGGTGCCTTGTTCATCCCCAATCTTAGGCTCTTGACACTCTTTATTCCATAGTCCATCAAATCTTCACCCAAAACTTGAAAACTTCACAACACAAAACTCAACAAAAAACTCAAGAGATCCGTTAGTATAAGAAAAATAAATCACCACTTAGGCACTGTTGTGAATTCATTCTTTATTTATATTTGGGTAATACCTACTGTATTCTAAATTCTCCATGATTCATACCCCCCGATACGACCCATAGATACATCAAAATAAGCAAACAACACAAACAAAACAGAATGTGACAACAACAAAATAGTCTGTAGAAATCTGTAGACTTTGAATACTTATGTAACTATAAAATTCTGAAAAAATTGGACAATCAGGGAGATATGTTTATAAATCTTGTGTAAAAATTTCAAATCAATTAGAGGCTCTAGAAAAATTAGAAAATTTCTGGACTTAGGACAAAAGTTTCTATTTTTCCAGCAAGATCAAATCAACAACTACCATAGAACACCCCAAAGGTTTTACTTGGCTCATACACTAATTTAAAAAATAAAACACAATTATTATGGAAGTAATAATGTGCAAAATACACCACAACAGAAACAAAAAAACAGAAAGCAAAATAAAATTGGGTTGTCATCTTTGGGTTGTTTAACGCCCCTAGCTAAGCAAACGCAACAGATCTAGGTATTGTCATCTTCTGTACGCAATCCATAAGTAGCCCTCATGACAGATTCATGAGGTAATTTTATTTTCCTTCTACTAAAGTGTTACATGCCTTTCCTTAATGGGAATTGGAATCCAATATTTCCTTCCTTCATATGAATAATTGCACCAATCATTCTAAGGAAAGGTCTACAAGGAATGATAGGACATGTAGGATTGCACTCTATATCAAGAACAATGTAATCTATGGGCACATAGTTCCTATTTTCAATAATAAGAACATCATTAATCCTTCCCATAGGTTTCCATATAGTGGAATCCACAAGATGCAAATTTAAGGAATAATCATCAAATTCACGGAAACCTAGCACATCACATAGAGTTTTTGGAATCGTGGGAACGCTAGCACCCAAATTACACAAAGCGTGGCACTCATAATGTTTAATTTTAATCTTAATAGTAGGTTCCCACTCATCATAAACCTTTCTAAGTATATACACTTCCAACTCAAGTTTTTCTTCAAAGGATTTCATCATAGCATCAACAATATGTTTAGTAAAAGCTTTGTTTTGATTATATGCATGAAGAGAATTCAACATGGATTGCAACAAGGAAATATAGTAAATCAAAGAGTAATTTTCATAATTAAATCCCATGAAATCCAAAAGAGTGGATTCATTGCTATTTAAAGTTTTGACCTCTTCAATCCCACTTTTATCATTCTTAGCATTAAGATTTATAATCTCCAAATCATGGGGACGCCTTTTAACTAAATTTGACTCATCAACAGTCCCATCTTTATCAAGAATTCCATTAGAAAACCAAGATTCAATAGTAGTCACATCAATCAGTTTAAGATTTTCATCAATATTATCATGAAAACACACGTTTTCAAGCCATTCACGCTTAGCACGTATTCTAGCGGTTCTTTCCTTACACTCATCAATAGAAATTCTCATAGCTTGGGTGGAATTGATGTAATTTTCAAACAATCAATCTCAAGATAAATTCTATCAACATTCCTAGGCAAATCATCAATCTTGAGAAATTTTTCTTCAATCATAGCATTGAAACCCTTTTGCAAATTAATAAATTCTTTAATATTATTCTCAAGATCAGAGGGCATCTTATTATAAATTCCAGAAGAATTAATGTAGGAATTACCATAATTATTAGGGGAACTACTAGGAAACGGCCTAGCATTGAAATTTCATCTATATGCATCATTACCCAAATTGTTCCTACCAACAAAGTTCACGTCCGTAGATTCATTATTATTTGCTATCAAAGAAGACAAAGTCATATCATTAGGATCAATAGGAACACTCTTACTAGCAAAAAATTTCATCAATTCATCCATTTTTTCACTCAAGGTATTAATTTCTTGAATAGCATGCACCCTTTTACTAGTAGGAGATCTTTCAATATGCCATTGAGAGTAATTTGCCATAATATTATCTAGGAGTTTAGTATCTTCTCTAATGTGATTTCCATAAAAGTACCACCTGCGGTGGAATCTAAGAGATTCCTAGAAGCAAAATCCAATCCAACAGAATTTTTTTGGATAATCATCCATAAACTCAAACCATGCACGGGGCAATTTCTAATCATTAATTTCATCCTCTCCCAAGATTGTGCAACATGCTCATGATCAAGTTGCTTAAAATTCATTATATCATTCCTAAGGGACTTGATCTTAGCAGGCGGTAAGTACTTGGAAATAAAAACATCTTTACACTTATTCCATGAATCAATACTATTTTTAGGCAAAGCTGAAAACCAAGTTTTAGCACGATCTAGTAGTGACAACGGGGATAGCTTCAATTTAAAAATATCAATATCCACATGTTTCTTCTTTTGCTTATTACACAACTCAACAGAAGTATTTAGATGGGATGTGACATCTTCATTAGCAAGGCCGGAAAATTGTTCTTTCATACAAAGATTTAGCAAAGCACCATTAATTTCATAAGATTCCGCACTAGTGGCGGTAGCAATCGGAGTACTAATAAAATCATTTTTATTAGTATTGGAAAAGACACGCAACTTGGTATTTTCGGATATCGTGACAAAGCAAGCAG
Organism: Hordeum marinum; assembly: GCA_022496015.1. Taxonomy (NCBI): domain Eukaryota; kingdom Viridiplantae; phylum Streptophyta; class Magnoliopsida; order Poales; family Poaceae; genus Hordeum; species Hordeum marinum. Next base: position 118,704,175 of record CM039677.1, read on the forward strand.
CAATCAAGCACACAAGCAAATGAAAAGCAAAAGAAATAAGGGCAAATAAAAAGGAAAATCTTTTTGGTATTTTCTGAAAATTGTTTTCGAAGTGGGGGAGAGGAAAACGACAGGAAAATGGCAAATAAAGTAAATGAAAGAGATGAGTTTGTGATGGGTACTTGGTAGGCTTGATGTGTACCCTCCTCGGCAACGGTGCCTGGAATCCTTCTTGCTACCTCTTGAGCATGCGTTGGTTTTCCCTTGAAGAGGAAAGGGTGATGCAAGGAAGTAGATAAGTATTTCCCTCAGTTGTTGAGAACCAAGGTATCAATCCAGTAGGAGGAACAAGAAAGTTACCAATGGATGTACCTACAGAAATAATCAAACTCTTGCACCCAATGCTCTAAAGGGGTTGTTAATTCCTTCACGGTTATTTGCAAGGATTATATCTAATAGAGATAGATGTAAACGAGAACGGACTGTAAAGGGTAAATAAATTGCAGCAAAGTATGTTAGTTATTTTGGGTTTATAGATCTGAAAATATATTATGGTAAGTAGACCCGGGGGCCATAGGTTTCACTAGCGGATTCTCTCATGATGGAAAGTATTATGGTGGGTCAACAAATTACTGTCAAGCAATTGATGGCGAATAATTATGGAACATATCCAATGCAATGATTATGCATATAGGCATCAGGTCCGTGTCAAGTAGACTGAAATGATTCTGCATCTACTACTATTACTACACACATCGACCGACTCCTTCCTGCATCTAGAGTATTAAGTTCATGAAGAACAAAGTAACACATTAGGTAAGATGACATGATGTAGAGGGATAAACTCAAGCAATTTGATTAAAACCTCATCTTTTTATCCTTGATGGCAACAATACAATACGTGCCTCGCTACCCCTACTATGTCACCGGGTGACGACACCGCAAGATTGAACGCAAAACTAAACACTTCTCCCGTTGCAAGAATTACCAATCTAGTTAGCCAAACCAAACCAATAACTCGAAGAGACTTGCAAAGATATGAAATCATGCATATAAGAGTTCAGAAAAGACTCAAACAATATTCATAGATAATCTGAACATAAACCCACAATTCATAGGATCTCGACAAACACACCGCAAAAGAGTATTACATCGGATAGATCTCCTTGAAGATCATGAAGAACATGGTATTGAAGAACAAAGAGAGAGAGAGAAGAAGCCATCTAGCTACTAGCTATGGACCCGAAAGTCTATGGTGAACTACTCAAGCATCTTCGGAGGGGCAATGGAGTTGATGTAGATGCCCTTCGTGATCGAATCCCCCTTTGGCAGATTACCGGAAAAGGCTCCAAGATTGGATCTCTCAGGAACGGAAGCTTCCGGTCGCGGAAAAGTGTTTTCATGGATCCCTATGGTATACAGGGAATATTTAGGAATTTATAGGTCGAGATATAGGGTTAGGGGAGTTGTCGTGGGCCCACAAGCCCGGGGGGCACGCCCTACTCCCCTAGGCACACACCTGTGGCTTGTGGCCCCACGGTGGCTCTCCCAACGTCATCTCCAAGTCTCCTAGGTTGCTTCTGTTTCAAGAAAAAATATTCCAACGATTTTATTCCATTTGGACTCCGTTTAATATTCCTTATCTACAGGTCTCAAAAAAAAGGAAAAAACAGAAACTGGCACTAGGCTCTAGATTAATAAGTTAGTCCAAAAAATAATATAAAATAGCATATTAATGCATATGAAACATCCAAAATAGATAATATAATAGCATGGAATAATCAAAAATTATAAATTCATTGGAGACGTATCATCTGACCTTATTCCCTTGGCTCAGTGATATACTCTTTTGGCCAAGTCTTGATGGTGTCGATTAAGGTGCTGGACGGCCATCCGACGCGGGGGATCTTCGTGATGACCGCCCCACCGCAGTGTGCATGTTTGCGTGTGACACACTTCTGCTTGATTTTGAACTCCTTGAGCCATAGTCCGAAGTGCGGTTCGACCCACAAGAAGGCCTCATAGATGATGATGAAGTCTGATATGTGCATGATGGAGTTCAGCGAGAGGCCGTGGAAGTTGAGTCCATAGAAGAACATGAGGCCCCTAACTAAGGGGTGGAGCGGGAAGCTCAGTCCCCGGATGAAGTGGGGGACGAACACCACCCTCTCGTCGGGCTTGGGAGTGGGAACCACCTATTTGGGCTCGACGGCACAGTGGTAGACCCTGGCGGGGAGGTAACCAGCCTGTTTTAGGTCCAGGATATCCTGGCCGGTGACCGTGGAAGCCTCCCACTTGCCGTTGGAGCCGGAACAATTCATGGTTGAGCTCGAAGGGGGCGTTGTGAAAGAACTAGATCTGAGCTCTAGAGGCTTAGGAGATTGGGGAAGCAGTGGATGCAAATTGGAAACGTGGCTAGGCCTTGGGTTTTTTGCCCTTTTATGGGGCTTGTTGCCGGTTAGACTCCCTTTTACCGCTACGAATTCCTCCACTTCCTATGAAATGGAGCACAATTGTAATGCCTCGGACACACGCACTGGTGGTCGTTACTCCTGGCAGGATCTAGACTGGCCCCACAAATAAATACTAGTCTTTTTTCCGTAGTTTGTCCTCACTCGTGTGCACCCGGGACCAACTTCCCGGTCAGTCACCCATCCTAGAACTACTCCAAGCAAAGCATGCTTAACTTGGGAGTTTTGTTCGAATGGGCTCCTGGAAAAGAAGGACTTCCTTATTGATATGAGTAGTCTATCATCACTAATATGCCTGGCTATCACATACACCACCACTCAACCGACATCCTTGTCAGGTCAAGGAACGTTCCCTCTTGGCACAAACGTTTGTGCTTCCAGTCCGATACATGTGTCATTACGTGTGCTATGATGGGTCACCAACTTCACGAACACATGATCGCGCACCTGTTAGCAAACATCCGTGTAACCGCGAGGGTCGGCTCTGATACCAACTTGTAACTCCCTAGACACACCCGCCGGTGGTCATTACTCCTGGCGGGATCTAGACTGGCCTCACAAATCAATACTAGCTAGTCTTTTTTGTGCACTTTGTCCTCACTCATGCACACTCGGGACCAACTTCCCTGTCGATCACCCATCCTAGAACTACCCCAAGCCAAGGACGTTTAACTTGGGAGTTCTGTTATGGGCTCCTAGACAAGAAGGAATTCCTTATTGATATGAGTAGTCTATCATCCCTAATATGCCAGGCTATCACAATGATCTATGCATTGTTGGATCGTGTTAATGAAAAAACGGCCTCGAACCGCGGGTCGAGTTTTTGAAACTGGTTCAGTGGTCTTGGTGGGCCATGACCTTTCGTTAGAAAGTTGTCAGGAAACATTGTTTGCTCCTTAACGTTTGGCCTTCGGGGCTAAGCTATTCATGTTGTTCGGGCGGTCCTCTGATCGGGAAAATTACATGTCATCGGAGGCCGAACTAAATTCGGCCGATCACTAATTGGGGAGAAGAACTCACCTCGCAAGTCAAAGGGTCTGATCATGCAAATTAGTTCAATGTAAGACCATTGGCGTTGGAGGCTAGTTCACGGGATACTAAGGGAGTCCTGGTTTAAGGGGTCCTCGGGTGGCCGACTTGTTTCTCATGGGCCGGACTATATGGGCCATTTACAGAGCATTGGATTGATCGAAGGCCCTGTCGCCAGGAAGGAAGCTTTGGGAATCGTGGTGTGTCCTCCAAGTGTGGAATAGTGGATAGGCATGTTTTTCCCTTCGATGTGTAACCGACCATGTGTAAACCCTAGGTACCTTTGGCGTCTATATAAGCCGGAGGGTTTTAGGTTGTAAGGCAGAAAAACTCCTCTAGGGTTTAGCTATTTGATCTTGACATAGATCAGCTCTGTAACCTTCATATCATCAATATAATCAAGCAGTACGTAGGGTTTTACCTCCATAGGAGGGCCTGAACCTGGGTAAACATTATCTCCTTCGTCCCCTGTTAACATCGATCCTAGTCTCATAGCTGAGGACCCCCTACACGAGATCCTCCGATTTTGACACAGATAGTCTGCATGGTAGAGGATTTGGTGGAATCATTTTCCATCCCCTGAATGCATGGCTTATTGACTCCCCCAACCATCATATTCATCTTATCTACCGAATAAATACAGCGTTTTTTCTTTTCTTTAATTTACAAAAGTGTGATTTAATTTCTCTTGGGCACACATCGGTTTGTCTTCTGTGTAGACAAGCCGTCCATGGTTATAAATAAATATCGAGCCGCTAGGGAGAAAATGAAGATGGAGTCCTGTCTCCCTCAACCCTCCACTAGTTTCTCTCACGCATTCTCCCATAGATTCGTCTCTTCTCCACAGTTCACACACGAGCTACGCCGCTCTACTAAAATCTCACCGAGCGACGAGATACCATACAAGAGGAGCCATCCAACGCAAAGTCACACTAGTCTCCATAGTCCCCAAGAGAGGTAGGTGACGACGTTCTGCGGCGGGAGATCCACTATTCCAACTGCCACCTATGACGCGCCGACGCCAGAACCACCCGCACGGTGCCCAAAAGATGAAGACCAAGGCCTATACTACGCCCTAGATGTAATCACCCATCTTCCCTCCAATCGAATCATGAGTTTGTGATCGCTCCATGGAAGACGAGGAAGCATCTAAAATCTTGCTATGCGGTGCTACTCCATAGTCTCAACCTAATGTCTCACCCTAGGTTTGTCTGCTTTGGCCTATAGCCTCTCCAACAGCCTGGCTTTTGGTTCGAGAAGTGGGACATCAGGCAACCGCGCAGCCAGATGCATGCCATCATTTCTAGCAATGCGTCCACTAATCCTTTGAGCAACAACGTAGAGCCGTTGTAGTTGTTGCCTTTACCAATGGCTGAGGATGGGTGTCATGGATGATGGTAGTTCTCCAACTATTCCCGACTCTATCGGATCAACTGAATCATTACTCTCACAATACCGTGGCTGCTGCCAATTGCATGGCCACTACGTGTGCTGCCCACCAGCTCACCCTTGTTGATTGTGTGTGTGTCCATATCAATGTGACTTCCACATGCTAGTGCCCGTAGTCCGTGTGCTACCAATCGAATTGCGGTAGGCACTCCGGTTAGGAATACTCTCCTGAATCGACATACATATATGGTTGCTAAGTTTCTCAAGTTAGATGTAAAATCACCCGTACAGCTATACTAATTATTCGGTATGTTTCTTATGTGATAAGTTAACTCACAAGGTCATAATAAGTTAGAAGTGGCGGAGGACAAAACTTATTTGAGGTGGGGTGAACTCTTAACCGTAATATTTTTGATTCAAAACCAAAATTGAGTATGAGACAACAAATTTTTTTAAATTGGCATATCCAATTAATTTGGAGAAAATCTCATAACCAAATTTAGCATCCATTCCATAAGATTTAAAAAGAAAACAACAAAAGCAATAAGCTTTATTCATCACAAAAAATGTCACCCGCACTTTTCCTTTCTGTTCATCGTCTCCTTCTACCATCGGCCTCACGCCGCGGCATGCTCCTACCAGCCAACCGAAACATGATTACGTGACCTTGTCCCCGCTCACTCCTATTGTTCATCAGCCTCCTAGCGCCCTCGATGCTCTTTCTGGCCATCGCGAACGCATGCCACTCCTGCTGGCTGATTGGATTTGTGCAGAGGGGGAGCATGGCATGGACATGGATGATATGTCCATTTTGCATCAAGCTTTTATATTGATATTTATTGCATTATGGGTTCTTACTACAAATTTTGGCACAATATTTATGCCCTTTCTCTCTTATTTTACAAGGTTTACATGAAGAGGGAGAATGCCGGCAGTTGGAGTTCTGGACTAGAAAAGGAGCAAATCTGAGATACCTATTCTACGCAAATCCAAAAGTCCTGTAAATCTGTAGAGAAATATTTTGGAATATATAAAAAATATTACGTGAAAGAAATACATCAGCGGGCCCACCATGCAGCCACAAGCCTGGGGTCGCACCCTACCCCCCCTAGGCGTGCCCTTGTGGCTTGTGGCCCACCTGGCAGCCCTCTGATGCCCATCTTCTGCTATATGGAGGGTTTTGACCTGGAAAAAAATCATAACAGAGCTTTCGGGGCAAAGCGGTGCCGTCTCGAGGCAGAACTTGGGCAGAACCAATCTAGGGATCCGGCGGAGCTATTCTGCAAGGGAAACTTCCCTCCAAGAGGGGGAATCAAAGCCATCGTCATCACCAATGATCCTCTCATCGACATGGGGTCAATCTCCATCAATATCATCATCAGCACCATCTCCTCTCCAAACCCTAGTTCATCTCTTTTATCCGATCTTTGCCTCAAAATCTCATATCGATACTTGTGGGTTGCTAGTAGTGTTTCTTACTCTTTGTAGTTGATGCTAGTTGGTTTACTTGGTTGAAGATCATATGTTCAGATCCTTGATCATCATTAATACTCCTCTGATAATGTACATAAATATGCTTTGTGAGTAGTTATGTTTATTCCTAAGGACATGGGATTAGTCTTGTTATAAGTAATCAAGTGAATTTGGTATTTGTTCGATTTGATGAGATGTATGTTGTCTCTCCTCTCGTGGTGTTATGTGGACATCGACTACATGAAACTTCACCATTGTTTGGGCCTAGAGGAAGGCATTGGGATGTAATAAGTAGATGATGGGTTGCTGGAGTGACAGAAGCTTAAACCCTAGTTTATGTGTTGCTTCGTAAGGGGCTGATTTGGATCCACATGTTTCATGCTATGGTTAGATTTATCTTAATTATTCTTTCGTAGTTGCGGATGCTTGCAAGAGGGGTTAATCATAAGTGGGAGGCTTTTCCAGGTAACAGCATCACCCAAGCACCGGTCCACCCATATATCAAATTATTAAAGTTACGAACGTGAATCTTATGAGCATGATGAAAACTAGCTTGAGAGAAATTCCCATGTGTCCTCGGGAGTGCCTTCCTTTATATAAGAGTTTGTCCAGGATTGTCTTTTGCTATGAAAAGGATTGGGACACCTTGCTGCCCCTTTGTTACAATTGTTACTTGCTACCCGTTATGAATTATCTTATCACAAAATTATCTGTTACCGATAATTCCAGTGCTTGCAGAGAATACCTTACTATAAACCTCTTGTCATTTCTTTCTGCTCCTCATTGGGTTCGACACTCTTACTTATCTAAAGGACTACGATAGAACCCCTATACTTGTGGGTCATCAAGACTCTTATCTGGCGCCGTTGTCGGGGAGTGAAGCGCCTTTGGTGAGTGGAACTTGGTAAGGAAATTTTATGTAGTGTGTTGAAATTTGCTGTCACTTGTTACTATGGAAAATAATCCTTTGAGGGGCTTGTTCGGGGTATCTTCACCTCGATCGGAAGCACAAAGAGTCGCTCCTCAACCTGCTACACCTACTGAAAATATTTATTATGAAATTCCTTCGGGTATGATAGAGAAACTGCTAGCTAATCCTTATGCAAGAGATGGAACACTACATCCTGATTTGCATCTAATTTATGTGGATGAAGTTTGTGGATTATCTAAGCTTGCAGGTTTGCCCGAGGATGTTGTCAAGAAGAAGGTGTTTCCTTTATCTTTGAAGGAGAAGGCATTGGCATGGTACAGGCTATGTGGTCATATCGAATCATGGAACTACAATTGATTGAAATTGGAATTTCATCAGAAGTTTTACAGTATGCATCTGTTTCATCATGATCGGAATTATATTTACAATTTTTGGCCTCGTAAAGGAGAAAGAATCGCTCAACCTTGGGGAAGGCCGAAGTCAATGTTATCGCCATGCCCCAACCATGAGCTCTCAAAAGAAATTATTACTCATAATTTTTATGCTTGGCTTTGTCATAATGACCGATCCATGCTCGATACTTCTTGCTCTGGTTCTTTTATGAAGAAAGATATTGAATTCAAATGGGACTTATTGGAAAGAATTAAATGCAAGTCTGAAGATTGGGAACACCACAAAGGTAAGGAGTCAGGTATAAACCTTAAGTTTGATTGTGTTAGATCCTTTATAGACATCGATGCTTTTCGTGAGTTTAGCACTAAATATGGACTTGACTCTGAGATAGTAGCTTCTTTCTGTGAATCTTTCTCTACTCATGTTGATCTCCCTAAGGAGAAGTGGTTTCAATATCATCCTCCCATTAAAGTGAAAGTAGTTATACCTATTAAAGTTGAAGAGGAAACTATTACTTACAATGTTGATCCTGTTATTCCTACTGCTTACATTGAGAAACTGCCCTTCCTTGTTAGGATAAAGGAACATGCTAAAGCTTCAATTGTGGTTCATAAGAGTTTTATTAGAACACCTACACCCCCTGAACAAGTTAAAGTTGAACCTAGTATTGCTATGTTTAAAGATCTCTTGGTTGATAATATTGATGGGCATGTTACTCATTTCTGTGATGAAGCGGCAAGAATCACTAGAACTGATACTAAGAGTAAACATAGACCACTTGCTGGTGTGCCTATTGTTTCTGTTAAAATAGGAGATCATTGTTATCATGGCTTGTGTGATATGGGTGCTAGGGTAAGTGCAATTCCCCTTATACAAAGAAATCACGCATGATATTGCACCAATTGAACTAGAGCAAATTGATGTTACTATTAAGCTTGCTAATAGAGACACTATTGCGCCGATGGGGATTGTTAGAGATGTTGAAGTCTTTTGTGGGAAAATAAAATATCCTACTGATTTTCTTGTTCTTGGTTCCCCACAAGATGATTTTTGTCCCATTATATTTGGCAGACCCTTCTTGAATATTGCTAATGCTAGGATTGATTGTGAGATAGAAACAATTACTATGAGTTTTGGGGATGTGTCTCATGAGTTCAATTACTATGAGTTTTGGGGATGTGTCTCATGACAACCCCATGACAAATAATTGCCTAGTAAAGATGAAATTATTGGTCTTGCTTCTATCGTGGCGCCTCCTACTGATCTTTTAGAACAATATTGGCTAGACCATGAAAACGATATGCATATGAATGAGAGGAATGAAATAGATAAATTCTTCTTCGATCAGCAGCCTATTTTGAAACACAATTTAACTATTGAAATACTTGGGGATCCTCCTCCACCCAAGGGTGATCCCATGTTTGAGCTCAAGAAATTACCCAATACGTTGAAATGTGCTTATCTTGATGAAAAGGAGATATATCCTGTTATTATTAGTGCTAACCTTTCAGAGCATGAAGAAAAGAGATTATTGAAAACTCTAAGGAAGCACTGTGCTGCTATTGGTTATACTCTTGATGATCTTAAGGGCATTAGTCGCACTTTATGTCAGCATAAAATTAATATGGAGCCTGATGCCAAACATGTTATTGATCACCAACGATGATTGAACCCTAAGAAGGAAGAAGTGGTAAGAAAATAAATACTAAAGCATCTGGAGGCAGGTATAATTTTTCCTATTGCTGATAGTAGATGGGTTAGTCCCGTCCATTGTGTCCCTAAGAAGGGAGGTATTACCGTTGTTCCTAATGAATTGATCCCGCAAAGAATTGTTACAGGTTATAGAATGGTAATTGATTTTAGGAAACTAAATAAAGCTACTAAGAAAGATCATTGCCCTTTACCTTTTATTGATAAAATGCTAGAAAGACTATCCAAACATACTCATTTTTGCTTTCTACATGGTTACTCAGGTTTCTCTCCAATACCTATATCAAGAGAGGTTCAAGAAAAAACCACTTTTACTTGACCTTCGGTACCTTTGCTTATAGACGTATGCCTTTTGGTTTATGCAATGCACCTACTACCTTTCAAAGATCCATGATGGCTATATTCTCTGACTTTTGTGAAAATATTCTTGGGGTTTTCATGGATGATTTTTGTGTTTACAGAACTTCATTTGATGATTGTTTGAGTAACCTTGACCGAGTTTTGCAGAGATGTTAATAAACTAATCTTGTCTTGAATTGGGAAAAGTGCCACCTTATGGTTAATGAAGGTATTGTCTTGGGGCACAAGATTTCTGAAAGAGGTATTGAAGTTGATAAAGCTAAAGTTGATGCTATTGAAAAAATGTCGTGCCCTACTGATATCAAAGGTATAAGAAGTTTCCTTGGTCATGATGGTTTCTATAGGAGGTTTATCAAGGATTTCTCTAAGATTTCTAGGACTCTCACAAATCTTTTGCAAAGAGATGTTCCATTTGTTTTTGATAATGGTTGTGTAGAGGCATTTGAAATTCTTAAGAATGCCTTGATTACCGCACCTGTTGTTGAACCACCCGACTGGAACCTACCTTTTGAAATGATGTGTGATGCTAGTGATTATGCTGTTGGTGCTGTTCTAGGACAAAGAGTCGATAAGAAATTAAATGTTATCCATTATGCTATTACAACTCTAGACAGTGCTCAAAGAAACTATGCTACTACTGAAAAGGAATTTTTAGCGATCTTGTTTGCTTGTGATAAGTCTATACCTTATATTGTTGATTCCAAAGTTACTGTTCACACCGATCATGCTTCTATTAAGTACCTTATGGAAAAGAAAGATGCTAAACCTAGACTTATTAGGTGGGTCCTTCTGCTACAAGAATTTGATTTGCATATTATTGATAGAAAGGGTGCTGATAACCTTGTGGTAGATAACTTGTCTAGGTTAGAAAATGTTGACGACCCACTACCTATTGATGATAGCTTTCCTGATGAACAATTAGCTGTCGAAATGCTTCACACAATGCTCCATGGTATGCCGATTATGCCAATTACATTGTTGCTAAATTTATACCGCCTGCTTTCACATACAAACAAAAGAAAAAGGTTTTCTATGATTTAAGGCATTACTTTTGGGATGATCCACACCTTTATAAAGAATGATTAGATAGTATTATTAGACGTTGTGTACCTGAGCATGAACAGGAACAGATCTTACTCAAGTGTCACTCCAAAGCCTACAGAGGACACCATGCTGGAGATAGAACTGCACATAAGGTACTACAATCTAGGTTTTATTGGCTTACTCTCTTCAAGGATGCTCGTAAGTTTGTCTTGTCTTGTGATGAATGTCAAAGAATTGGTAATATTAGTAGATGTCAGGAAATACCTATGAATTACTCTCTTGTTGTTGAACCATTTGATGTTTGGGGTTTTGATTATATGGGGCCTTTTCCACAATCCAACGGGTATACTCATATTCTAGTTGTTGCTGATTATGTTACTAAGTGTGTATAAGCTATTCCAACTAGTAGTGTTGATCATAACCCTTCTATTAAAATGCTTAAAGAAGTTATTTTCCCTAGATTTGGAGTCCCTAGATATTTCATGACTGATGGTGGTTCACACAGTATTCATGGTGCTTTCCGTAAATTGCTCGCTAAATATGATGTTAATCATATAATTGCATCCTTATCATCCTCACCCTACTAGTCAAGTAGAGTTGAGCAATAGAGAAATTAAATTGATTTTGCAAAAGACCGTTAATAGATCTAGGAAGAATTGGTCTAAGAAACTTGATGATGCATTGTGGTCTTATACAACTGCTTAAAAAAATTGTCGGTGTGTCTCCGTATAAGATGGTTTATGGTAAAGCATGTAACTTACCTCTTGAGCTAGAACATAAAGATTATTGGGCCATCAAAGAGCTCAATTATGATTTCAAACTCGCTGGGGAGAAGAGGTTATTTGACATTAGCTCACTTGAAAAATGGAGAACCCAAGCCAATGAGAATGCCAAGTTCTTTGAAGAAAAGGTTAAGAGATGGCATGATAGAAAGATACAAAAGCATGAATTTAATGTAGGTGATCATGTGTTGCTATACAATTCTCGTTTAAGATTTTTTGCAGGAAAACTTCTCTCTAAATGGGAAGGTCCTTATGTTATCGAGGAGGTATACCGTTCCGGTGCCATCAAGATTAACAACGTTGAAGGCAAAAACCCGAAGGTGGTGAATGGTCAAAGAATCAAATATTATATATCAGGTACTCCCAAAAATGTTGAAAACAATATCATCAATACCATAACTCCGGAGGAGTACATTAGGGATACTTACCAGAACGTTTCAGACTCCGAAAAGGAATAGGTATATGGTATGGTAAGTAAATAGATTCCTAAACTTTGTCAATGGCAATTTTTATATGTTTTGTAATATTTAAAAAATTATGAAAATTTAAAGTAGTCCGAATAGTGCACATGGAGGCGCGCCCCTATGGCTTGTGGTCACCTAGGGTACCATCCGGACTCCATTTTCTTGTGGTATACTCCTTCTGGTCAGTAAAAATTCATTATATAATCTCTCGAAGGTTTTGACTCTCCTATCACGACAATACCTCCTGTTTTCTTTTTTAAGTTGTTTCTGCAGCAGATTTAGAGCAAGATGTCTTTGCAAGAGTCGGTCAGGGAGAACCGCTTCAGGCAAGCTACGGAAGAAGAGATGGAGGCCGACTTGAAAAGGATAGATGCCATGGAGGAAGACCAGGAAGTTACCTCTCATCCACAACCTGGAGCCATGCTAGAAGAACTTGAGAGCTCAGCAATTCAGAATTCGGTTATCCCTTGCAATGCTAAATTTCTTACTTTTGAAAATATGAAAAGGAGTGTTGCTTCTTCCCTCACAGCAATGAAACATCCCTGGGTTAAGGGCGCTCTAACCATCACTGGGACACTTCAAAAGGAAATAATGGATCTCAGACAGTAAAATAACAAGCTTGAGGAGGAGAATCACATTCTGAAGGGCATCATCGACAACTAAGCACATGTGTATGGCCACTCCCCTTGCCTTGCGCCAAGCTTGGGGGAGGTGCCCCGATATCATATCACCATCACAACTTTTATTTTTATTTTTGTTTTTATCATTTTTAGTTATTCAATCCTTTTGGTTATATCTTGATCTAGTATGTAAGCAAGTCCAAGAGTTATATAATAAAAAGTACTTTTGAGTTGAGGGCTTTGCTTGTTTGGTATTATCTTGATCTTGAGAAATATTAAGTAGAAAGAAGTATAGAATAAAAGCAAAGAGTATATATGATGATCTTATGGGGAGTGACGATTTCACATATAAGAAGTATGTCAATTGAAACCTATTGTGGGTTGACAAACATAGTTGTTGGTCACTGGGGCAACTAAAAGGAGGTAATAAAGAAAGAGAGGTTCACATATAAATATATTATCTTGGACATCTTTGATGATTGTGAGCACTCATCAAAATATTATATGTTAAGAAGTTGATGTTGGACAAGGAAGACAACATAATGGTTTATGTTTGCTTATTTACGAATAGAAGTTATATTGTTATGGATCCCTCAACATGTGTCGCTTGCTTCCACCTCATATCATCCAAAACTTTCGCACCAAGTAGAGATACTACTTGTGCAGCCAAACACCATTAACCCAGTTTTGCCATGAGAGTCCACCCATCATACCTACCTATGGATTGAGTAATATCCTAAAGTAAGTTATCATTGGTCCAAGCAATAAAAAATTGCCCTCTAAATATGTGTGATCTATTAGTGTGAGGAAAATAAACTTTATACGAACTTGTGATAGGGAAGAAATAAAAGCGACATACTGCATAATAAAGTTCTCTATCACAAGGGGCAATAGAAAGTGACGTTCTTTTGCATGAAGGGATTGTGCATCCAACTATGAAAGCGCATGACAACCTCTGCTTCCCTCTACGAAAGGCATATATGTTACTTTTATTTTCTAGTACTTACCTTTATGCAAGACTCGTGGTGATCTCCATCACTTTATCTATTTTGTCTTTATCTTCTGGCAAGCGTTATGTGTTGGGGAATGATCTAGACACATATATCCACACGTAAGTGGACGAGCATGAGTTATTAGTGTTGACATTACCCTTGAGGTAAATAGTTGGGAGGCAATACTAAAAGCCCCTATCAGTCTCTGTGTCCAATTGAAGCTTTGAACTCATAGGTACCTCGTGAGTGTTAGAAATTGTGAAAGACCAAAAGATGATTGAGTATGTGGATTTGCTTTACAAGCTCTTATATTGACTCTTTCCTATGTTATGATAAATTGGAATTGCTTCAACGACTGAGATCGTAGTTTGTTAGTTCTCAATCGAGTTCTTGAGTTGTACTTTACCATTGTGAATGAATTGTTACTTTAGCATAAGAAATTATATGTCAATATATGTTGCTGTTATAAGGATGATCATGATGCCTTCATGTCCGTATTTTATTTTATCGACACCTCTATCTCTAAACCTGTGGGCATATTTATCGATTTCGACTTTCGCTTGAGGACAAGCGAGGTCTAAGCTTGGGGGATTTGATGCATGCATTTTGCATCATGCTTTTATATTGATATTTATTACATTATGGGATATTAATACACATTTTGGCACTATATTTATGCCTTTTCTCTCTTATTTTACAAGGTTTACATGAAGAGGGAGAGTGCCGACTGCTGGAGTTCTGGACTAGAAAAGGAGCAAATCTGAGATACCTATTCTGCACATCTCCAAAAGTCCTGAAATCTACGGAGAATGATTTTGGAATATATGAAAACTATTGGGCGAAAGAAATACATCAGGGGGCCCACCAGGCAGCCACAAGCCTAGGGGGCGCGCCCTACCCCCTAGGCGCGCACCTATGGCTTGTGGCCCACGTGGGAACCCTACGATGCCCTTTTTTTGCTATATGGAGAGTTTTGACCTAGAAAAAAATCATAACAGAGCTTTCGGGGCGAAGCACTGCCATCTCGAGGCGAAACTTGGGCAGAACCAATCTAGGGCTCCGGCGGAGCTGTTCTACGGGGGAAGCTTCCCTCCCGGAGGGGAAAATCGAAGCCATCGTTGGCACCAATGATCCTCTCACTGAGAGGGGGTCAATCTCCATCAACATCATCATCAACACCATCTCCTCTCCAAACCCTAGTTGATCTCTTGTATCCGATCTTTGTCTCGAAACCTCATATTGGTACGTGTGGGTTGCTAGTAGTGTTTATTACTCTTTGCAGTTGATGCTAGTTGGTTTACTTGGCTGATGATCATATGTTCAGATCCTTGATCATCATTAATACTCCTCTGATTATGAACATGAATATGCTTGGTGAGTAGTTACGTTTATTCCTGGGGACATGGGATAAGTCTTGTTATAAGTAATCATGTGAATTTGGTATTCGTTCGATATTTTGATGAGATGTATGTTGTCTCTCCTCTAGTGGTGTTATGTGAATGTCGACTACATGACACTTCACCATTGTTTGGGCCTAGAGGAAGGCATTGGGAAGTAATAATTAGATGATGGGTTGCTAGAGTGACAGAAGCTTAAACCCTAGTTTATGTGTTGCTTCGTAAGGGGCTGATTTGGATCCACATGTTTCATGCTATGGTTAGATTTATCTTAATTATTCTTTCGTAGTTGCGGATGCTTGCCAGAGGGGTTAATCATAAATGGGAGTATTGTGCAAGTAAGGGCAGCACCCAAGCACCGGTCCACCCACATATAAAATTATCAAAGTAACGAACGCGAATCATATGAGCATGATGAAAACTAGCTTGATAGAAATTCCCATGTGTGCTCGGGAGTGCCTTGTTTTATATAAGAGTTTGTCCAGGCTTGTCCTTTGCTATAAAAAGGATTGGGACACCCTGCTGCACCTTTGTTACAATGGTTACTTGCAACACGTTATGAATTATCTTATCACAAAACTTTCTGTTACCGACAATTTTAGTGCTTGCAGAGAATACCTTACTGAAAACCACTTGCCATTTCCTTCTGCTCCTCGTTGGGTTCGACACTCTTAATTATTGAAAGGACTACGATAGATCCCCTATACTTTTGGGTCATCAATGGACAAGGCGTTTTTTAGGGTCAAGATGTAGGACTGGATGACTGGATCGAGCGAGGCTGGTGCGGACCTTTTAGTTGCGATGGCCTAATAAGTTGTCCACGTGTGTGCAATGTTCTATCATGGCCCCAAACTATTTCACAATGATTTTTAGCGAGTTTTATCCTTACATGTATAAGAACAATGCCAAAAATCTAGTTGTAGCGAGTGTCCAGCCTCGCCCTACCGGGAGCTCCGCCCCTGAGAGTTATTGTGCTTTTTTATGCGAGATGAACTCACAAGTGCAATGAACCAGAAACTCAAGAATTCAGTGAGCACGAGAAGAATATTTAAGTACAACAAAAGATTCTAATCATCTTTGATTTTCTTTGATTATTTTCAATTAAGATACGCCTCATTGCTTCAACCAATTATGCCTTGAGCAAGCAAACTGACCTCACATGGTTGTTCTCACCAGAGTAATTATTTTTATGTTTTAGGCCTTAATATTTCTTTGAAAATTTCCTTCTTTGGGACACTCATGCATTGTATTGAAGTGGACTGAACTTTAGATGGTTGTTTTATTCAAAGTCTTTGTCTTCTTTTTAGTGCAAGAAGCAATAGCTAGGAGCTACAAAGGATACAAACATAGTTGCAAACTTTCAGCTGGCATACATTCGACCCGATCACTCTTAATTTCTAAGAACTTCTTAGATCTATAAAAAAGAGAAGCTACACAGCGTAGCATTTCAAATATTCCCCATGATATATGACGAGCATCCTGTTATAGTGATTTAGTTTTCCATATTAATTTACATTTTCTTTCAGGACTACCTATGCTCAATATGTCGTGGGGAAATGTAAGACTTATATTGCTATTATTTGCACTTCCATAAACTTCACATTGTTCAATACTTATTTTTTATCTTTGCTGCAAAATTGCTTGGACGATATAATCTTCTTTGTTGCATATAGAGTGCTAGCCGATATCTATTGTTAAATCATACCCAAAGCAGTGTTTCGCAAAAAAAAATCACCTGAAAATCATGCATTTACTTCGATTTATGTATCCTATCATGTGCACTGGCTAACTGTTCCCACAACAACGCGATGGTTTATTGATGTCTACTACGCAACATTATTCTTGTAGACTTTGCTAGGCCTCCAAGCGCAGAGTTTTGTAGGACAGTAGCAATTTTCCCTCAAGTGGAGGACCTAAGGTTTATCAATCGGTGGGAGGTGTAGGATGAAGGTGGTCTTGTGTCCCCGGCACACCCAATACAATGGCAAATTGTATAGGTGCACTAGTTCGACGACGAGATGGTGATACAACTGCAATATGGATGGTGGATATACGTTTTTGTAATCTGAAAATATAAAAACAGCAAGGTAGCAAGTAACAAAATTAACCAAAATCAGTATTGTAATGCTTGAAAACAAGGCCTAGGATTCATACTTTCACTAGTACAAGTTCTCTAAACAATACTAACATAGTTGAATCATATGTAAATCCCTGACATGCGACAAAGAGTTCACTCCAAAGTCACAAATAGCAGAGAACAAACAAAGAAAATGATTGTAGGGTATGAAACCACCTGAAAGTTATCTTTTCCGATCAATCATATGAGTTATCCTTATAAGTTTCACGAACAACCCTAGAGTTCGTACTAAAATAACACCTTAAGATACACATCAACCAAAACCCTAATGTCACCTAGATAATCCAATGTCACCACGAGTACCCATGGGCTTGAATATACGATATGCATCACACAATTTTGGATTCATTAGGTTCAAGCCAACACAAAGAACCTGCTATGCGTAATACAGTGGATTGCCTCACGAGGAGGTTGGCAGATGAACTAGTACAGTGGAGAGCTGCCTCGCGAGGGGGCTCTGGTGGTGTTGCCTCTCTTTTGTTGTCTCTCTGTTTTCTGTCCCTCTCTGTGGTGCATCCTATCCTCTATTTATAGTGGCCCAGGTCCTCTTCCCATATCACTATGGTGGGAAGGGATCCCACAGCAGCCAAATTGGAAGGGGGGTAATAGTAAATCTTATCCTGACGAAAGTTGGTCTTCGCCTACAAAGTAGCTATTGATGATGCGAAGGTGGGCTCAGTGATGACATCCTTCCTACTCGGCTCGCGGTCGTGGTCTTTTTGTACCAGAATGGAAACCTTTGGGGCGCGCTTTGGGAACCCGTGTACGTCCTTGCTCCCTTTGCACCAAACGGGAAACTATACTGCTTGGCACTGGCGCCCGCCTGTCCCACCTGGCGTCATCATTGGCCTCCCGAGGCCAACTAATGCATAGAGGTCTCCGCCGCTCTTTAGGGGGCCTGATGAGGCCCATCCCTTACTGGTCTGGGTGCTACCCCTCCTCGTGATCTTAGGACCCTCGCGTGGGCCTTGTCTTGAGTGGGGTCGCGCTAGTCGTGCTTGGCTAACATGGTGGGCCATCCGTGGGCCGCAGGCAGGCAGGTCTGGGTACCCCCATTCCCAGAACCCCGACAATAGCCCCCGGTCCCAAGGCATGCTTGAGCTGGCTTCCGGGCAGAGCCGTTTAGGACGCCCGATGCACCGCGGATCCAAAACGCCTGTGGGCCAGGCTCAACAGACGTCGCGCGCTAGGGCACCGGCGCCTCTGCTCCCCGAGGGCGTCAGGAACCGCCCCAAGTCAAACTGATGCGAAAGGTGTGCGCCGCGCCGACCATCATTACCGTTCCTTGAATGCTGCTACCCTCTTGGGCCTCCACTCCTCGGTCCACACGAATGTGACGCGACGATGGAAGGTGAGGTGACACGAATCAGGATTGCACGCTGATCGACCCGGCCCTTCGACATCCGAGGGGCGCACGATGCCTCACGGTCGTGGTTACACCTATAAATTCGCCATCCCCCGGGGGGCCTTGCAATCTCGAAGCGCCTATCTGTTCCTGTAGTTCCATAGAAAACCCTCTCCTCTTCTCAGCTTCCCCTTTCCCCCATGGCATCTGGAGGAAACATTGTAGGCGCGGTGAAGCGCTCGGGACCATCGGATTCCTCTCCCTCTTCTGGAGGCATAAACGGGGGGCCTCGAGGTCGGAACAAGTGCGCCGGTGCTGGGACATGGTTGATGAGTGAGTGCTCTGCCTATTTCTTCTTTCCTTGTTGACATGTCCAGTGCACCGGACCTGATCGACTCCTCCTTTCAGGGCGCCTGTGGCCAAGAAACGCAGGCTTGGCGAAATCTAGGAGGTGGTGGATGCGCTGTGGGCCCAGGTGGCGAGCACCGAGGCTGCCCTCCAGACAGCCCTCGGGGGTGAAAAGCAGGCCAATGCGGACTTAGCATCCCTCCAGGCCCAGGTCAAGGAGGCGGCCGATGTCGTGTAGGCTGCACAGGACGTGCCGATGTATGCCAAGATGCTGGAGTCCCAACGTGCAAAGAAGTACCTTGACATCGCCCACCGCGCGGCCAGCGCAGTGAGTTACTTCATCGGGGAATTCGCCACGCTACCGTGCACGCACGGCAACGGGGGCTACCTTGACTTCTTCTACAAAGTGGTGGAGATGCGGGAGACCGGCGTCTCCCGCGTGAACATGGACAACGATGCCGTTACGCACAACCTCCGAGACCAGGCCTTGACGTGCGTCTTCTCCAACCTTCGCCGCCATGCCCCGGAGCTCGACCTCCGGCACGCCGAAGAGCGGGTGCCCGATGAGCTCCGAGGGCCCCTCTGGGACGAGGTGCCCTCGCACGTGGAGTCCCTGGTGGAGCGGTTCGTCCAGGTGCCCGCTTCCGATGGGGAGGGCGGCTCCGACGCAGAGGCAGCCAAAGACTCGGACGGCGACAGCGACTCCTCCACCTAGGTCTCCCATGTGTTCTATTCCTGGTACCTGTAATTCTTAAGCAGAACCCGACCCCTAAGGGCGTCAGTCTTTTGCATATTACCTTCATCCTCTACATTCCATATCTGAAATTGTTGGTCGCCTGCCTGTTGTGACGAGACTCAATTTCTTGTGCGGGGTCTTGGCGCTGTTGTTGATGCGCCCCGATGATGGCAGCCGGCTGGGTCCTCGTGAGGCGCTATCTCCTTAGGGAAGCCCGTGGACGATGAGGGAGTCCTGGATTAAGGGGTCCTTGGGAGGCCGACCTATTTCTATGTGTCGTACTATGTGGGCCATTTACCAAACACATGATTCATGGAAGACCCTATCTCTAGAATGGAAGCTTCGGGAAGCACGGCTTGTACTCCACGTTTGATGTAGAAAATAGGAATGTGTAACACTCCAAAATTTTGATTTAGTTTTTATCAAATTCTATATTGGATTTGGAGGAAGCTTTTTGAATTTTTCCAAATGACTCTCCTTCTAAAAACTTTTGATGAGAAATATTTTATGAAACCTTCTCAATCTTGATTCTGGTCTTGAGGGTTCTACAACATGTGTTGATTCAACACAAATACTGTTGGGATAGTTTGCTAGTTCTTTTATTAAAAGGAATTTCCATGAAATGGGATTCATTCTTTCCTTTTCGAAAATATCCTATGCTACTCTCTTGCCATGGCTTGCATTTCAAAATTTCTTCCTAAAAACCTCCAACCTACTTTGGGTCAAGCCAAGCATGCTATTCCAGCAAGGTTCAACCTCTTTCAACATTCTTTTCTATTTATTATTCCTCAAAACATTTTCTGTGATTTATTTTGGACCACTCTAGTTTACAAAGGGAGTACCAGATTCCTTTGAGATTTCGTCCCAAATAAATTACCCTAGCTACTCCTTGGTACCCTCAACCTTTATCCTCAAAGATCTCCTGGTCCCCAGTTCAAAAAATTCAAAGTTTGTTTACTGCAAATTTGGACCAAATATGCCATTGATGATGCAATTCTTTCTTCCACCCTTCCAAAAATTCTCGGAAAATTTAGGGAGCCTCTGGATGTAGCAAGAGGTCACCCCTCCAAGTTTTAGCTCAAGGAAAATTTTCCACGTGCCTCAATCATTTCATCGAACAAGTGGCGTGAACTGTTTCAGTCAAGGTTCCGAAGTTCAGTGTCGATATTTAGAGTTTCAGTGTCCTTTTCGTTAGTTGTCACTGTCAATCTCGCCAGTGCTCGCGTTGGATTGTTTCTCACTGCTCCTCCTTCTTATCGAGTGTGCCGCTTGGTCGGTTGGCTTCTTCCTCGTACCGAGGGTGAGATGGCAGGAGAGCATCTTCCCCGTGAGCAATGGAAGTGATGCCCATCGCGGTCGATAGAAAGCTCAGCGAGGAGCGGCACCGTCCAACACCGCCCACTCCTCTAGAGAGAAACGCGTGGCCGTCCACCCCTCTGTCCTCACTGTCGTGCAGTCGCCATAGACTGGAACCAGAGAGTGCGCTCACTTCCGCCGGTGAGCGCCCGTGAATCCGTTTCGTTGAAGCCTAGAGTATCGCCCAAGTTAGTCCAAGATTAGCCCGTGAATGGATCCCTATTGGTCGTAGCAACCTGCTTCGCAGCCATATCCTCCTCCTAGCCTCGCCAACCACCGTGATCTGCACCGGGGATATTTTCCCGATGCGGCAACCGCCTCACCTGCCTATAAATAGGAGGCCCCAAGCCACCCATCGACCTGGAGCCTCTCCAACTATCCTCAGAACCCTGCCACACTCATCAGAGGGCCTCGGGAGGGTCTTCTTCCTTGCCTCCGGTCGCCCCGATCCGTTTCGAGCTCCGGCTAAATTCTCTTTGGTGAGTGTGTCCCCGTAGCCCAAATTCAGTCAGCAACCTCCTAGTCCACAACCTCTTCTAACCCGAGCTTCAATTAGGTGCAGCCCCCTCCGGTGAGATCCATCATCACCCACCGTCATCGTCCGCCGGACAGGAAGTGGCCATTCCCCCGGTGCTCTCCGACACCCCCTTCCACCACCCACCAATGCAGAATTGTCCCGTGAGTGAAACCGTCCCCTTTCCCTCCTCTAGATTGCTGTTGATCATCGCTGGAGTTTGCTGTTTGTTTCTGGTGCCAATGAGCTCTCTTTCAAACCCGACACGTGGCCCCCCTCGTCAGCCTCTCTTTTCGTATTCGAACCGTTTTCTGAAAAGCGACTCCGGGCTGAGTACGTTTTCTGTTTAGGCTGACGTATTTTTATCCGAAACATTTTTTGTTTTATCAAACTACCCCCTGGATAATTTTCTGTTTAAAACAGACTAGTCCCTAGACTAAAACCTTTATAACTTTTAAACAAAGGATTATTTAGAGTTGATTCTTTTTCTATCATCTCTATTTTTCTATCTAGCTTTTATTCATATTTATTCGAAAAATATTTGGAACAATTTTTATGCATGCACGATATTTACGTGAGAATTCGATATTTTATGTGACGTAGATACCGAAGGAGGTGATGGTGCCGTCAATTTCGTCAAGCTAGACTCCGACTACTCTGAACCAGGCAAGCATGTTTGAACCTTTGATATGATGAGTGTTTTCATGTTTGCTTGAGTGGTTATTCTCATGGCATGTTTATATAAACATTTGTTGAATGTTATATTTCATGCATGGTAAGTTGCAAGTGAGCTACAAACTTGATGTGATCATGATATGATGAAACAACCTAGTCATGTGGTGGCCTGATAGGTTGTAGGCTGGTATTATTGGAGCATGCTAGTTCTATAACAAACTGTTTAACTCCAGTGTTGACATAGATCGAGTCTTGTCCCCATTCTCCTTCTTTTCGTACTACCACATATTTTCTACAAACAATACGGTTTAGTAAGTTGCAAACCTCTTTCCATGTACACACCAAATAGAGGGGCCGTGATTAGGGTTCCATGGCCCTTGATTAAAGCTCGTCATCCGGTCAGGGGGCATGGGTGTTTCCAGTTGGGACCGAGAGGGGGGCAACCCTTAGAGCACGCGATATAAATCTTATCCGATGCTATTCGAGGTATTGGCCTCCTTGTCATAAAGTTATTCTTGAACGTTGCCTAGGGTGATACCTGGCATTGGGAGGTGGAATGGGTGTGTACTGGTTAGGTGTGTTTTCTTCTAACATACCGTAGACAGAACTAGTCCTTTGTGACTACTGAAATCCATTGGTTGTGGGTAAAGAGTACAACCTCTGCAGAGTCAAAACTATTCGAATAGCCGTGTCCATGGTCAAGGACATTGGTTGACAGGTCAAGTGTCGGTCTCAATGTCAGTCTCTAGAGAACTAATATGTTAAATAACATAAGAAAACTTGGCTGAATATTATTCCTCTGGATGGACTAACATGTTTACTATTATGTACTGAGTATTCCTTGTGATGGTGCTACCTCTCGGATTACTCGTATTTGAACGTTGAAATATAAGCCCTTTATGTGATGTCACTCTGACGTCCGACTGTGGCATTTGTGTTATTTACTTTTGATATAAGCCCTTTATGTGGTGTCGCTCTGAAGTCCGATTGTACCATTCCTGTTATTTACTTTTGATATAAACCCTTTATGTGATGTTGCTCTGACGTCCAACTGTGGCATTCCGTTATTTACTTTTAATATAAGCCCTTTATGTGATGTTGCTCAGACGTCCAACTGTGGCATTCTTGTTGTTTACTTTCATTATAAGCCCTTTATCAGATATTGCATCAGACGTCTGACTGTGGCATGCACTGTTATTTATTTTTCAGTCTAAGCCCTTTATGTGGTGTCTCCCCGACGCCGGACTGCGGCATATTAATTTATTTTTACTTTTCGAGGCGTCACTTCACCCACCCGATCTGCTTTCTCATATTTTATTGGAATTTCAGGAGGATTACATCCCGACTTCCCTTTTACTTACCTTGTAGTGCAAATTTATTACCTGAGTGGCTATTACTAGGTTTTGCTCATGTGCATCATGGTTGCATTTGTTATATTTTTATGTCCAAATTGTCTTGCAAGTACATTCAAAGTACTCACCTAGCATGTTGATTTGGCCAGATATTGATGAAGGTGATCTTATGGATGAAGAGTACGATAGCGAGTCCGACGCCTAGAGGAGCCCCAGTCAGTCCCTTGCGACCCTCTAATTAGTCACTTATATTATATTCGCTTCTGCTACCCAAATAAATCATCGAGCCTCACTCGGACGCTTGATGTGTTGTAAGATATTAGAGCCATGTCACCCACTCCACTATGACATATCCACCCAACCTTTTATTGCGAGTCAGTAGCTATGCCACCATAGCCATTGTGTCATATCCGCCTTTATGTGAATATTGGCATGCCTGTAATAAATTGTTGAGAAGCCTCTGCTCAACCCTGTATAATATTAAGTATTACTGGATTTCTATATCAAGGATTTTTCTACTAGTAAGAAGGATTTACTTTATTGGTCAGACATAAGGGCCATTTTTCAATAAATATTTTCTTGAAAAACCGGTCCTGACAGAATGTTTATCTCTTCGGCATATAACCGACCATGTGTAAACCATAGGTACCCTCGGTGTCTATATAAGCCGTAGGGTTTTAGGTTGTAGGGAGAGGACAACTCATCTATGGTTAGGTGTTCGATCTCAAGGTAGATCAACTCTGTAACCCCCCATATAATAAATGCAACCAAGCAGGATGTAGGGTATTACCTCCATAGGAGGGCCCGAACCTAGGTAAATCTATGTCCCCTTCGTCTCCTGTTACCACCGGTTCTAGTCTCACAGTTCGGGACCCCCTACCCGAGATCCGCCGGTTTTGACACCTACATTGGTGCTTTAATTGATAGTTCCTCTGTGAGCACTTAAGTGATCGATGTCTCGCCTTGTCATCAACGAAGTGGTCCTCAACATGAACACTTTCATCCCCAGATAGATCTTCGCCTTTGGCAGCATTGTGCTGCATGCCGACCCGACCGGCCATCTAGGCCATGTCGAGAGCTTTGCCCCTAATCAACAAATCTGATTCGGGAACCTAGTGTTCTCCGTGGATTCTCAGGGCGACTTGTCACTGAATGGGCTTGCGGCTTCCCTTTCCACGCCCGAAAACTCTAAGGCTCTAACCTCGAGTTCTTTCTTCGTTCACACCAACGGGGTTTGCCATGGTGGTGTTGCTGCTCCTGTTCCGGAACCGACCATAGTGTCAGAAGGCCGGACACTCGTGGTCGCCGAACATCCCTCTCGTTCGGATGCATCAGTATGATCTGAGCGAGCCCTCGACATTCGACAAAACCCTAGATCGGATGTCGTCAATGGAAATTTCCGACGATTCAGCCCGATCTATGCTCAGGTCGGTTACAGTACAGGTCGGGATGAATTTATCGACCCACCCACTACCCACTTGATAGCCACAGTCTAAGATTTAACCGACATGATGGACTATGCCTTGAGGAGGAAGAATACATGGATGAAGAGGACTGCGCCCCCACCGCTTTTAACATCGGGCGATGGGCCGCCACTTCAACATATGCCGTCTGCATGGTGGACACTCCTAATGGCGCCAAAATGCCTAATAATGACAGCGACAAGTTGGGTGACACACCATCAAGGCATTGGAAACCGTGTGAGCGGTCCAAAGGCAAAAAGGGAAGGAAAGCTATTATCGGCACTAGGGACGGAGTTACCCCCGAGGACCACGGCGACCTTGATATCCCCGAACACCCGTTAGAGGGTTAGGAAAGGCCTGAGGACAAGAGCAACCCCGACGACTTCAATGACTTCGAGGACGATAACTACCTCCCTCCCGTCGAGGAGGAGGACATCCCGGAAGCTGATGACTTGGACATCCCTGCTAACCACGAAGATCAGGAACTGTTGAGAAAGTAGCTCATAGCAACGGCTCGCAGCTTGAAAGCTAAGGAACGACAGCTCAAAGCCGAACAGGATGACCTCAATGATCGATGGACAAGAGTTCTCTAGCTGAGGAAGGAGATGGTACCAGTCTATCGGACCAGCCCAAGAGCTATCCACGAAGAAGGCTCCTGCCATAATTTGATGACAAGCTCAATTATACTCCGTCTCCGAAACATACCCCATACGACAAGCCAGACTGACCTCCTCGCGGGTGTGATCGGACGGCTGATGACACCGGTTATAGACCGGCGATGCCCCGAAGATGGGGAAAGGAGCCACTAGAGCCCAATGATAGGTTCGACCTTCGAGATGACCTAGATCACAGTGCAGGCCGCACAAGATCCATCTACGGATCTAGAGGCTACTCACCCGATAGTCGGGATGGGTACAAACCATGGCTCGATCGAAGTAATAACAAAGATCAGGAATGCAACCTAGCTAGAATAGATGGTGATTACACGCGCGACATAGCTCGGGTTTGAGGCGCCGCTCACCCGTTGTGTTTCGTGGATGAGGTGATGCGGCATCAGTGCCCAGAGGGGTTTAAACCTCTGAACATTGAATAGTACGATGGGACAATTGACACAACCCTATGGATTGAAGATTTCATCCTCCACATACACTTGGCACGAGGAGATGACCTACATGCCATTAAATATCTCCCCCTCAAACTTAAGGGGCGAGCCCCGCACTGGCGAAGCAACCTCCCCGAGAACTCCATCGAATGCTGGGAAGACCAGTAGGATGTGTTCCACTCTAACTTCCAAGGAACCTATGTTTGGACGACCGACTCCTCAGACTTAAGCAACGTTGTACAAAAGCCTGGAGAGTCTGTGCGACAATTCTGGAATCAGTTCTTCACTAAGAAGAACCAGATTGTCGACTACCCGGATGCCGAGGCAATAGCTTCTTTTCGGCATAATATGCGGGACGAATGGTTGGCTCGCCAGCTCGTCCAGGATAAACCTTGGACCATGTCCGCCCTTACTTCCCTGATGACTCGCTTTTGTATGGGTGCAGACAATTGGCTAGCAAGACGTAGCCACAACTCTGAAGATCCCAAAACATGCGAAGTTCGGAATGGCAACGGGAAACCCAAGCACAACAAGAACAAGCGCCGACACAATAACAACGATGTCGATGACACGCCTCTTAATGCCGGCTTCCGCAACCCCCATTCTGGGCAGCGGAAGAAGCCTCTTAATGGCAATCGCAATGGACCCACCCCGCTAGAAAAGATCATGGAAAGTCCTTGCCAAATCCACGGGACTCAAGAGAAGTCCGCCAACCATACACACCGCAATTGTTGGGTGTTTAAACAGGTCGACAATCTCTCACACGAGGATCAAAGCAAGAGCCCCCGAAGTGAGGATGAGGATGAGCCTCGAGGCCCGATTGGTGGTGGCCAAAAGAAATTTCCTCTGAAAGTCAAAACGGTAAACATGATATACATCACCCATATACCTAAGAAGGAGAGGAAGCGCGCCCTTCGAGAGGTTTACACTGTAGAGCCCATAGCCCCAAAGTATAGCCCATGGTCGGCATATCTGGTCACCTTTGATCGATGCGATCACCCGACCAGTATCCTTCACGGGGGTTCATCCACACTCATCCTCGACCTCATTATAGATGGTATCACCTCACAAAGGTCCTAATGGACGGAGGAAGTAGCCTTAGCCTGATTTACTCAGACATGGTGAAAAAGATGGGCATATATCCGTCAAGGATCAAACCCAGTAACACTACCTTTAAATGAGTGATCCGAGGTGTCAAGGCCCGATGTACAGGCTCCGTAACCCTGGAAGTTGTGTTCAGCTTGCCCGATAACTTTGGTAGCGAGGACTTGATCTTCGACATTGTGCCCTTCTGTAGTGGCTATCACGCCCTGCTCGCTCGGACATTGTTCGCTCGTTTCAAGGCCGTCCCGCATTACGCATACCTCAAGCTCAAGATGCCTAGCCTCAAAGGAGTCATCACTGTTAACGACAACACAGAGTGCTCTCTACGAACTGATGAACATGCGTTGGCCCTAGTGGCCGAATTTAACTAGAAAGATGATCGGCAAGTTCCGACATCTACCGTAAAGACACGCAAAACTGGGAAGTGAGCTCGGCTTCAGCCGGAACTCTCGCAGCCTTCCCCTCCCCTTAAATAGGGACTCGCCCCCATCACACACCCCTAGGACAAGCAAAGTACGTGCCAAGGTGGCAAAACTTTGCACTTAAAATTCCATGGGTAGGGGTGGGGAAACAAAGGAGGGTGTCTGGCTGGACCCAACCACTTCCATGAATTTTTCTTCGGACATAATGCAGGGACCATTCAAAGGCCCGCGAATGGCATATAACTTATCTATAATTCGGTGGCTTCTCAAGGCCTTGTTTGCAAGATTTGCTCACCGAACAATACCACCCGTCGAGGTGCACCAAAGATCAGGAGTAAATTAGCAACAGGGCACATCGAGGACGTAAGGCCACCGATCGAAGACCCCTGGTACAACCACTCCTGTATTCTCTTTTTCACATTCCTGTAAGTAGTTGCTTCAACACTCCGAGTAATAAGAGTTGTTGAGAAAAAATATAGCATCACTTTACATGTTTGTGTGGTTGTCTTTTTTGGCACATATTTTCCTTTTCCCCCTCTTCTGGCGAAACAGTTTAATATGTTATGACGCAACCGGATAATACACCGGGGGCTCGAACCTTACAAACAAATCACCTTACGTATTGTTTATTATGTGTTCGGCATCTTGGAGTTCACTTTATATGCATCGGTTCTGAACTATGTCTTGGGTCAATAGTTGGGTTGCCCGGCCCCTGTGCTTGCCCCTTTACGTTTCGCTCGTTCGGCTAAAGGGGCAAAGGGAGAACCCCTGCGATTGTGTTTCCGGATAGTCTGGTCAAGCACCTCAATGGAGAAAGCCAAAAACTGACCGTCATAGTATGCGAGAGCCAGCCTGTGAATCCGAGCTTAAAGTGTTATACTTAAATCCTCGTTAGAGGATATTCCGCATTGTGCGAGGGGTTTGCTCTCCATGCAAACCATGTGATGCTGGCCTTAGTCGTGGTCCATTCAAACATCACAACACTCCGGGGGCTAGTCTTTAGCCCTCCACAATCCTTTTCGCGCCCCTATGGCTAAGTGAAAGAAATAAAACACTATAGTCTGATTGCCTAGTCCGTCGCACTTTACCGCCTTCGGGTTCTAATAATTCGGCTAAGGGACATAGTGCATTGGTAGAGACACCCTAAGTATTATCTACTTGGGGGCTGAAGCCGATCACTCGCATCTTTCAGTTTCTAACGGCCACACATGAGTTATAAAGGAATGAAAAAACATTAAGTGCATGATAACTTATAACATTAACATTTCGAAATGTCTTCAGACGCATTACAACTCATTCAAACACATTATCACCCGAACACTGTGAAGCTATCGCTCGAGCACCTTCCATTACTCCAGTGGAGTACACCTCGGGGCATTTATGCTCCTTCTCGGGAGGCGGCGGGGAGGTGCCTACCTTCATTGTATCCAGCCCTGGCCAGTGCACCTTGGCCTTGGCAAGGGCCATCCAGACTCCCTCGATGCAGGAGGAGTGCTTCACGGTGTCAAGGCGGGGCGAAGTGACAATTAACTTCTACACCAGGTGTCATGGTTTTTTCACGACAAATGTCCGAAGACTTGGGTTCGAGGCCATCGCTAACGTGATGGACTATAAGGGGTTGGTTGAGACAACGGACATGGTTTACCCAGGTTCGTACCCTCAAGAAGAGGTAAAAGCCTACGTCCTGCTTGCATTGTACTGATTGGAGTATCGATTACAAGGGAGCGGATTCGCTTGACCTAGTTCTCGATTGATTGGTTTCTGTCTAAGCCGCCTTGGGGTCTCGCCTTTATATAGGAGGTCGAGGCCCTGGGTTACACGAGTCCTACACTGACTCTTACAACATAGTCAATCTTGTCTCTAAGTCGCCTTGCCATCTTGCGCAAACCGTCTCTAGGCGGCTTAACAGCCTGGGTCTTCATACCATCTTCTGTCTGGGCCTTTGTTTGGGCCAATCTTGGTAAGCCGCCGTATAACCAGGTGGACGTCCTTTGGCCCGCCTCATTGGTCTTGATTATGAGCCGCCAGGTATGACCGAGCCCCACCTGGGCCGCTCTTACCACGGGGTTATATCCCCAACATTAGGCCCCAGGTTGATTTGAGCCTGCTCATGTCAATCTTCAAACTCACTTGGCAGCGAGTCTCACACTTCATCGCCTGAAAAGAAAGTACATAACCTGCCATGATGTCATATTGGATATGTCAAAAATATTCCATGACATCCACAGCAGATCTTTCATTAAAATTGTCGGCCCGAAAATCGAGGTGTCCATCTCGGTCGCTCAGTTTCTGTCGCCTTGATTCACGTGCCCGTTTGGCCTTCCGGACTCTTAAATAGGGCCGTGACAGGTCTACTCATTTTCCTCCCCTGCATCCACTTCTTCTTCTTCCTCTTGACGCCATCGCCCTTGAGCTCCTTTGCACCTAGTGAAGCTCCGTCGTCGTCATCAACTCAGGCCGCGGCATCAACCTGAATGGACCAGATTCTCGCCCGTGTCCGCCGCGGCACGTCCGGTATGTCTTTCTTCCCCCTTAGCTCCATAGCTCAGTATTTCAAACCCGTCGAGTTCATCAGCGACATTAGTGCGCGAGCTTTTCCCGCAATGCCAAATGAGGAGTTACTTCATAGATCTCGCAATGTTCATCTTCTTAGTGAAGTAGGTCATGTAGAATCCCCACTAGCCCAGCATAGATCTGTAGTTGCTTCCCCTTCCTGCATTTAAACTTATTAGTTCTTCCTCAGTTCCTCGCTAGGGTTAAAATAAACCTGATTTTTCCTTAGCCCATAGATCTTGCAGCTTTAGTTTATCACGTAAAACCTGTTATAGGTCCTTAGCAATTTTTGCATCACGACTTTTGTCCATGTTAACCCACCACCAAGCTTCCGGCTCTTCCAATAAACTGTACCGCGGCTTAGCTTAATAGTGCTTAAATTCATCAGCCTCCCTAGTTGTCCAACACTTTCTAACCCGCCGCCAACCGCTACCTTTCACAGCCTTAACCCGCCATCATGTCTCGGGCGTTTTCTTCTTGACATTAGGTCGGCTCTGCGGTCTCCAAAGAATACCTACAGGATTTCGTAGACACAGGAACTTTGTCGGCTAAGGATATTATTCATTGGCGGGTTCCGGGTCAAGAGAAGAAACCCATCTCTCAAGATGGCAAAATCATTATGTTCGCTGACCACCTTGCGCGCGGTTTCAACCCGCTCGGCTCCAAATTTTTCCGAGACGTCCTGCATTTCTTTAAGTTGCATCCTCAGGACATTGCGCCCAACTCCGTCTCCAATATGTGCAACTTCCAAATCCTGTACCAACTTACTTACAGGAAGAGCCATCAGTTGACCTCTTCCGTGAGTTCTTCTACGTCAACCGCTAGACGGAAGTCGCGGCTGGCCCAAGCTTAGAACTTGGCAGAGTCTCCATCCAAAGAAGACGGGATATGGCTTTTCCAGCTGTTTGAATGCCAAGTCACCCCAAGGACAGGAATAGAACTTGGTTTTACTGCAAGGACACGTCCCCAGAGGGAGAACATCCACTACCGAGTTATCATCCTACCTTGCTCCGCACAACGACTGAACTCCCAGGCCGGATGTCGGCCTCCGCATGAGCGAAGTATGCTCCGGCCTTCACCAAGATTAGAGCCCTTATGGCAATAGGTCTGACAGTGATTGACCTAACCCGATGTTGGATCTCCTGGAAGGTCATGCCTCTGAGCCGGCGGGACCGTCTTATGTGTGAATATACGGGTGACGCCAATAACCCCCTCTGCTTCAATCACACCACTCTGACAGAAGAGAACATTGTTGGTGCCATCAAGGGACTTATCTATGAGTCCCAAGAAGCTTGCCGCACTGTCGAGTTACAGCCTTTCTGCGCCGCAAACCTGGCCCCAGATGTAAGGACGGCTTTCAAATCTCTTTACCTCCGTGTTAATTATATATATATGACACAACCTTTAACCTCTTTTGGCGACTCTTGCTTTCAGGCTAATTCCAGCATCTAGAAGAAAAGATATACTCCTCCTGCGAAGAAGTCTAAGGAAAAAACTGGCGGCCAAAAGAAGAAAACTGTTATTCAAGAGCATCCTGAAGTTGATGACTCGGAGGTAGAACTTGTTTCTCTTGGCTGTTTTTTATGCGCCTTACAGACAATAATTACTCACAGGAATAATCGGAGACAAGCCATGCCAACGCTCCTGAGGTAACCTATATTTCATTTGACTCGGAACACCTTCCACCAAAGAAGATACGGCGGGTCATCAGAAAAGTCCCATTTTCTCATCCTCTTGCTCATTTAGACCCCGATTTTCTTTTGAAAAAGCAAAAGCACACCTCCCGATGCCAAACCCGGAGCGCCGGCTCTGAAGATCTTGTGGTTGGGTTATCCAATTCTCCGGCTCAGCGGAAGTGGCTAGCTGAGGTACTCATTTCACTAAAGTCAGCTTTTGTCAACCTTGCATCATAACCTTACTCGGTTTCATATAGTCGTAACTGCCTTCAGGAAACGCCCCCATCGTCAGGCGACTCTACAACGACTAAGCTACCGCCTTTGAAGATCAACCTAGACTGCGTACCTTTGTGTCTGCATCATATCTCTTTGCCATCCTTGACCTTTATATAATATTTTTCTGTGTTTTCCAGGGCTCAAGAAAAAAGAAGGAAGACTAGCGGGTCTACCTCTGCCCCCACTGCTCAAGAGCCGGAGACTGCTAAGCCGGATTTTCCTATAGCTCACGCTGAGCCCTCTACAGCTACGAAGGATGCGCTTGAAGATACTCATTGGTCCTCTGAGCCGGCGGCCATAAGATGGCAATTGATGGTCCTCCAAGTGCCAATTCTAAGCCGCCCAGCCCTTCAACAGCCGTCAAAGATCCAGTTCCTCCACACGTCATCATTACTGGGACTAGCTTTCAATCTCCCAAACCCCATGTAGTGACAAAGCACACCGACAAGGCTGAAGCTTCTTCTCCTGACAAACTGGACTTTGATTTCCCCGTGCTGGAGCAATTAACTGTAGATGAATTACATGCTGGTTATCTGAACCACCTCTCCACAAGACGGAACATGGAGCCCAAACTTGTCGGTTTGATGAAGAAAAAATATGAGGTACTCCTGCCTTCCCGTATACCCTTATGTACGCCCCCAAGAGCTGGTTTAGTATTGCAAATGGTAAACCGGGTCTTCCAATTGGTGTCATAACTAGAACAACTTAGCCTGTAACACCCATGTATCGGCTTAACATGTATATTTTGAGCCGGTACTCAGTTTTGATGAGTCGATCAATGGTAGCCCCCAAGTCTGGCTTAGTATAGAAATAATGGGCCAGAACTGCACTGTAAACTTGGAAACCGTCGATGTAGTTCCCAAGTATCGGTTTAACTTACTTGAACAAGGAGCCATATGTAGCCCCCAAGTGTTGGCTTAACTTTTGATGAAGATGAGCCAGAACTTAATTGTAGATTTGGAGAGCGAACAAACATTAGCTCCCAAGTGTCGAGTATATTCCTTGCAATCTGATTGAGACTTGCATTATATTCCCTTAGTTGATCATCCGCTAATATTTTAATCTGGCGACTTACCCCTCCTGGGCAACTTTGCTTTTGTATGTCACAAGAAGCTTTCAGCAAGGCCGAGTCTGATCTGATCGGCTTAAAGGGCAATCTTGCTTCCCAGCAAACCGCCCGGGGTCAAGCGGAGGAGAATTGCCGGATTGCCACCGAACAGCTTGTAAAAGTTAAATCTGATTTGGCTACTTTCAACAAGGCTGCTGAAGCGGAGCAAAGTGCCTTGGCCAAGCGTGCAGATGACACTAACCAGCGGCTCAAGCTTGTATCAGACGAGTTGCAGACCCTGTAGCGCCATATCTCGAAGATGACTGCTGCTATATATGGTATGTACTGAATACTTAGCCAATTTCCTTGCTTGAAAGACTGTGCAGGGGGCTTATAACGCGAAACCTGTATTTGCAGGTCAAAGGAGCCGCTAACTTGGTGCCGACAGCCGGTTGCAGCTGAAAGCCGTATATACCTTGTCAGAGCAGTTGTACTACGGGACCCTTTGCACTATCAGAGCCATGCTAAATCAAGAAAATATACTCAAATTCATGAAAGGAGTCAAAGAGCTCTTATCCACCCTGCTGAAGCAAATCCAAGAGCTCAAACGATCAGCCGCCTGGAAGGGAGCATTTGCTGCGGTAAGCCGGGCTTTATCCTTTGCCCCAGAGCTGACTGCTGAAGAGATGATGGATGGTTTTCCATCCAAGAAAGACGATGGCTCAGAGTTCACAGAAGCTGACTACGCCCGTTGTATGAAGGCCTTCAGGATAGTTGCATCGGTAATGGCTGACGGGGTTATTACCCCTAGGTAGGCCAAAGCAACGGGGTTCTTCCCCCTCTGCTTCAAACAGAAACTACGCCACCAGCTGTGCATGACCGGCTAGGGCACAGCCGGCTCGAGCTACCGCCGGCTGGCGATGCAGACGGCTAGAGAAGGAGCCGGCTTAACCCCCATACTGTTGGGCGGCGCCGGCTGCCACCAGGATGCCCCCTCCATGGACCCTGGGGCGGACATGCAACGTCCCGTCCCTCTGCGCGAGGGTACGACGACACGACGCGACCGCCATGATGTGCGACACTATGGCCACAGTGGCCGCTGACGCACGGGTGCGCATGGCTACATTTCGGTTGTCCAGGCTGTTGACCATGGCGAGCGCGACCGGGCGGGGAAACAGTGTCAGCACGCCCTCGCCCACTCGATTACCGGTGTGGCTATAGTGCAGCCAGCCGTAAAGGAGACTTTGCTTGGCTGGCACTAGATGACGCCTCCCGGGCAGCCCGTGCCACGGCAGATGGGCGAGGGCCAATCGCAGAGCCAGCTAGCAGGCCCCCCACAGGCAACGGGACCACGCAGCCGATGGACCCGATAGGCGACAAGACGACTTGAAGAGCAGGACCCCCTAGTCAAACGGAGAGGCTGCCAGCCGGGTCCATCCACCCTTGTACCTTAGGAATATTGTAGGCTGAGGGTTTGGCCTATAAAACCCTTTGAGCCCCCCATGCAATGGGTATGGACAATCGCACACACACACCCCACATAGAACCCTCCTTACATATCATCTTTAGCAACAGAGGAAGACGAGTCAGCTGCTCCTTCTTCCTCCTTTAAACACAGCTCTAGGAGCATCCATGTAAACACACCAATCCATCCAACTAGACCAAGCAGGACTAGGGGTGTTACCTCCCACAGAGGGCCCTGAACCTGGGTACATCATGTGTTACCACCGCTTGTGCCGAATCTCGCGCCCGGAGCCCGTCGGCGTCCTCCGGCCCCAACCTATGATAAGCCTACCCATGGAAACTTTAATGAGAAAACTACGACAGTTGGCGCCCACCGTGGGGCCATACGCGGCGCCGGCCGGATTCACGCTCCGGACGGGACCCCTCACCATTCCCTGCCATCACCGCACGTCCAGGCGAAATCGCGGCCTCATGGGGCTTGCTCCTGCATGCCTTGCAGGCAGCTCCACTGATCTCGTGCTCGACATCGACGCACTCATCGAGCGTTTCGGGAGGCTCAGCCTCGCCGAAGCTCTAGCCGCCGGCGAGTACCCTAGCCAGGTGCTCGTCTATGCCAGTGCGCCCACGGTCCTGGGCGCGCTCACTGCGACCCCCTCTAGCGGCTCCCATGATCGCATGGGGCCAATGGCCATCGTCTCCTCCACATCCTCCGGACGTGTGTGGACCAAGGCTAATGCTGCCGCGGCCTGCGTCGGCACCTCCGACCCACTCGGTGCGGACCTTCGGGGCTTGAGCACCCCTATTGCCCCGACGGCAAACGCCGATGACGCCGCGACCGAGCTCGAGGCGGCTCACCGCGTCCTGTTCGAGGACGCCACTGCCCTCGCGGCCACTCGGCACCACATGGAGGCTGCCCAATAGGAATACGCTTCCGCCTAGAGTCTCACCCCGGCTGGCACTAAGCCTAGTCGGCGTGGGGCTCTGCATGACCGCGGTCGTGTGGTCGTTGAGTTCCTGGGCGACAAAATGCCCGTCTACAACACCCCCACACCCAACCTGCAGGCCCTCAAGGTAGCCTACGAGAACTTGGCTACCTTGGAGGGCAAAGAACATACCACCCACGAGCGTCACATCAAGGACCTCATCAACGCCGCCTACGCGCAACAGCATCTGCTAGCGGTCGGCGGCGCCGCCTCTGAAGGCCCCCGGCCCGAGCGCGAGGGCACGACGACTGTTGGCCATTAGTCGGCCCAGCACTCCTGCTCCCCTCGCGTCTCCGGCCGCCGGGTCGAGTCTATCCACCCCCGGCCCTCTCAGCTGCGGGGGAGCAAGCAGCTGGATGTTAACAGTCGTGCACCAACAACCTACCTCGCAGCGGCCGCCACCAGGAGGCGCCGGTAGCCGGCAGCCGGCGCAACCGCGGGCATACTCCACCCCCGCGGCGTGAGCCGGAATGATCTGTTCCACCCGCCATCCGCCCCGAGATCTTGGCTCGACTCGGTCCGCGCGTCCCCCACAACGAGAACGATGCTCGCCTCCGCATCGACCGGCTCGCGCAGCCGACCCTCCTCAAGGAGGATGGCTCGATTGGCCCGGCCTGTTTCATCCCTTGGATTCACAACGAGCCATTCCCTACCGGCTTCATGCTCCCCCGAGACACCCCGAAGTACAACGGGGCTGCCAAGCCCAAGGACTGGCTGATCGACTACACCACCGCGGTCGGCATCGCCAGGGGGAACAAGCGCATAGCCGTTCTCTACGCTCCCCTCATGTTGATCGACTCAGCCCACACCTGGGTCAACAGCATGGCAGCCAGCAGCACCAACTACGAAGAGGCATTGGTCCGCAACTTCACCGGGACTTACAAGCGGCCTGGCTGCCCCCGCGAACTCGCCATGTGCGTTCAGGGGCTGGACGAGTCCCTCCGCAACCACCTCACCCGGTGGACCGAGCTCCGCAACTCGTGCGAGGGGGTTCACGAGGTGAGAGCCATACAGTACTTCAACAAAGGCTCTCAACATGGCACCACCCTCAAGCACAAGCTTTTGTGCTCCAAGTTGGCCACGCTTGCCAAACTCATGACCAGGGCAGACAAATACGCCACGGCTGAATCAACCATCCGGGTCAAGACGACCCCACCCGCCAAGGTGAAGACAACACCGGCAACGTCCCGGTCGGCTACCAACAACCGGCAGTCTCAGAACAACAAATGCAAGACTGACTAGTCCGATCCCTACTACGGGAGCCAGCAGATCGCCACCATCAAGGAGCAGGAGCCGGCTACCTAATCTTCCAGCCAGTGCCAGCGCACTGGCAGGGCTGCCTGGCAGCTGAAGCTTACTTTCGAGCAGATGCTTGACCTCCCCTGCAAGAACCACTCAGGAGCCAAAGCCTCTACGCACACGCTCCGGCAGTGCAGCTTCTCACAGCGACTGGCCCGGGGGGCTGGCCTTCCGGCTCCTCCTACGCCGCTTGCCCGCATGCCGGGCCCGGCCCTAGCTGTCTAATCGTCCAGTGCCCTAACCAGACGGCTTTTATATCGTCTTCACTAGTTCAGCGCCGGCACCAACGAGAGGTGAACGCCACCATGACAGCAACTCCCCAGTTCATGCACTAGTCGAAGAAACCAGTCACTTGGAGCCGGGCGGATCATCCCGCCGTGATGCCGAGTCCCGACCACTATGCCCTGGTCCTCGACCCCACCATCACCATTGAGAAGCGCACGTGCCGCTTTTCACGGGTGCTGGTAGATGGTGGCAGCAGTATCAACATTCTTTACCTCGACACGATGCACAAGCTGGGGCTGAAGATAGAAGACCTATAGGCGAGCCGGACGGTCTTCCATGGCAGCACGCCCGACAAGTCCCGCTCCCCTGTCGGCAAGATCACGCTCGACGTACTCTTCGGAGGACCCGACCACTTCCGCTGCGAGCCAGTGTTATTCAAGGTCGTGGACCTTGCAAGTCCCTACCACGTGTTGTTGGGCCGGCCAACCCTTGTCAAATTCATGGCGGTCCCCCAGTACGCCTACCTCAAGCTCAAGATGCCGGGCCCCAAAGGAATAATCACCATCATGGGTGACTACAAGATGTCGATCGAGTGCGCTCGAGATGGTAGCCGGCTGGCCGAGGCCCTAGAAATCGCCGAGGAGAAGCGATAGCTCGATTGGCTCGTGGCCCTTGCTGCCAGCTAGCCGGCCGTGCCGGCTCCCTCATCGCAGTCCACGGGAAAGGCCTCCTTCCAGCCATCCAAGGACACCAAGAAAATCCCTCTCGACCCGGCCAACCCGGCTCATTGCATCACCATCGGCTCCCGCCTCAACAGAAAATAGGAAGGCGAGCTCGTCGACTTCCTCCATGAGAATCGAGACCTCTTTCCATGGTCCCCCAAGGACATGCCGGGTGTTCCGAGGAAGTTCGTCGAGCACAAACTACATGTCTGGCTGGACGTCAAGCCGGTCAAGCAACCCCCACACCGTTTCTCCGAGGAGAAGCGGCATACCATAGGAGAAGAGATCGCCCGGCTGCTTGCAGCTAGTTTCATCATGGAAGTTTTCCACCCGAACTGGCTAGCCAACGCAGTCCTGGTGCTGAAGGAAAACAAGACTTGGCGCATGTGCATCAACTACACTAGCCTGAACAAGGCGTGACCCAAGGACCCATTCGCTCTGTCGTGGATCGATCAAGTCATCGACTCCACGTTCGATTGTGAATTGCTGTCCTTCCCAGACGCCTACTCCGGCTACCACCAGATCAAGATAGATCCGGAAGACCGGCTCAAGACCTCTTTCATCACGCCCTTCGGGGCCTATTGCTACATCACCATGTCCTTTGGCCTGAAGAACGCAGGCGCCACATTCCAGCGGTGCATGCAGAAGTGCCTCCTGCCTCAGATAGGCAGGAACGTCCACGTCTACGTTGATGACATCATCGTCAAAATCAAGAAGCATTTCAGCCTCCTCGACGACCTTCGCGAACCTATGTGAATACAAGATCAAGGTCAACCCAGAGAAGTCTGTCTACGGCGTCCCAGCCGGCCAACTCCTGGGTTTCTTCGTGTCCGCCCGCGACATCGAGGCTAACCCCGAGAAGATCAGCGCAATTGAGTGCCTGCCCAAGCCGACCCAAATCCGTGACGTCCAGAAGTTCACCGGCTGCCTCGCCTTGCTCAGCCGGTTCATCAACCGGCTGGGGGAGAAGGCCCTTCCCCTCTATCGGCTCCTTCGCAAGATGGCTTTGGTCGAGCCGGGTCATACCAAGAAGCCGGTCATGTTTGATTGGCCTGACGAGGCGGACGAGGCCTTCCGTGGCCTCAAGAAGGCTCAGACCCGCGCGCCCATCCTAGCCGCACCGGCTGAGAAGGAACCCTTGCTCGCCTACATCGTGGCGACCACTCGCGTCATCAGTGTCGTCTTGGTGGTCGAGCGGTCAGAGGAGGGCAAGTCCCTGCCGGTCCAACGCCCCATCTACTATCTCAATGAGGCCGTCTCAGCGTCCAAGTAGAACTACCCCCATTACCGCAAGATGTGCTATGGCATATACTTTGCCGCCAAGAAGGTCAAGCAGTACTTCTAGGAGCATACCATCACCGTGGTGAGCACGGCCCCGCTAGGCGAGATCATGAGCGGCTGGGACTCCACCGGCTGGATCGCCAAATGGGTCATCGCCCTCGCCGATCACAAGATCCGGCATGAACCTCCCACCACCATCAAGTCATAGGCATTGGCCAACTTCCTCGTCGACTAGGCAGAAACCGAGTTCGTACCGCCTCCCCCGGACTCGAAAATGAGGACCGGCCTGTGTGCCGGAAGTGTCCTCTGCTCCCCGAAAGATGACCAGCTCAAGTACACCCTCCAGATCCACTTCGTCGCATCCAACAACGTGGCCGAGTACGAAGCCATCGTCCATGGCCTCCGGCTCGCCAAGGACATCGGCATCAGGCGCATCCTATGCTTCGGCGACTCCGACCTCATGGTGTAGCAGGTTTTTGGCGAATGAGACGCCAGGGACGCCAACATGGCCAGCTACCATTTCCTCGTACAACATCTCACCGGCTCCTTCGAGGGCTGTGAGTTTCATCATGTCCCACGGGCGGACAACGAGGCGGCCGACACACTGGTAAAGATCGGCTCCACCTGGCAGGCCATCCCAGCTGGCGTCTCCCTCGAACGGCTGCTCAAGCCATCGATCAGGCCTTCCCAACAATCGGAATCGATCTTCGTACCGGCAAACGCTATCGGCCCATCGGCGGCTCGGGCTGCCCCTCCGGCATCTTCGCCACCGACTCCCACAACCTTGGCCGCCTTGCTGGCACCAGTTGAGCCGGTTATGTCCGAGGCCGCCGGCTCTAGCGACGCGGTCGTCATGATGATAGTCGACGAGCTGGCCCCGAGGGCTGGCGAGCCGGTCCCGGGGACTGAACATCCAGGCGTGGGGGCTCCCAAGACGGCCCCCGTCTCAGCTCCCTCATGGGCCCAACCTATCTTGGTGTTCCTTCTATGCGGCGAGTTCCCCCCGGACGAGGCCTTGGTGAGGCAAATTAAGCGACGATCCTCGGCATACAACATCATCAACAACGAGCTCGTCCATCGCAGCAGCACCAACGTCTTCCAGTAGTGTGTTCAGCCGGAAAAGGGTCGGGAAATGCTCCTCGACATCCACCAAGGCGAGTGCGGGCACCATGCCGCCCCTAGGACTCTTGTGGCCAAGGCCTTCCACCACGGCTTCTATTGGCCCACTACTCTCGAGGTGGCCAAGAAATTGGTCAACGAGTGAGAGGGCTGCCAATGCTTCAACACACAGAGCCACCTATCAGCTTCTGCCCTCCAGACCATTCCCCCCTCGTGGCCCTTTGCCATTTGAGGGCTAGACATGGTGAGCCCCTTCAAGACTGCACGAGGTGGCATGACACATTTCCTAGTGGTTGTCGACAAATTCACCTAGTGGATCGAAGAACGACCAATCAAGAAGATGGACGGCCCAACGGCTGTCCAGTTCATCGATGACATCACGGTTCACTACGACGTCCCCCATAGTATCATCACCGACAACAGCACGAACTTCGCCAATGGCGCACTCACGCGTTTCTGCTCGAAGCAAGGACTCCGGCTCTACCTGGCCTCCATCACTCATCCACAGTCAAACGGCCAGGTCAAGAGGGCAAACGGCCTCATCCTGTATCACGTCATGCCTCGGCTCGTGACACTGTTGGTAAGGTCAGCCAATTGCTGGGTCGACGAGCTGCCGATAGTCCTTTGGAGTCTCAGGACCACCCCCAACCGATCAACCGGCTACACGCCTTTCTTCCTTGTGTACGGGTCCGAGGCGATCATCCCCACTGACATCGAGTTCGACTTGCCTCGGGTCTCCCTATACACGGAGAAGGGCGCAAAGTAGGAAAGAGAAGATGGCGTCGACTTACTCGAGGAAGCCCGCGAACTGGCCTTGAGACGGATGGAAAGCTACCAGCAAAAACTCCAACACTACCATAGCAAGAGGATCCGGCCACTCACCTTTAGTGCAGGGGACCTGGTGCTCAGGTGGATCCACCGAACAGCCGGGCAACACAAGCAGTCCTCCCCATGGAAGGGCCCGTTCATTGTCAGCAATGCGCGACACAACAATGCGTACTACCTTATAGATGCCCAAAAGCCACAGAAGCGCAAAAGAGACGCCTCCGGCAAGGAGACCGAGCGCCCGTGGAACGCGGCGCTCCTCCGGCCTTTTTACTGCTGAAAAGACCTGTGTATGTATGTATCCCTTACCTTTTGGGCTTATGAGTGAAATGGGTGCCACAGGCCGGCTCTTGGGGCATGCCTTGTTCGTTTCCATTGAAGGTCTCGTCACTCACTGGCTCCCTGACCCGGCTCCCGGGCCCGGGGGCTTGCGTGTTGGACCTAGGCCGCCTCTCTCAAAAATTGACAAGGTAGAGTGAGCTGAGCCAACCCTCTCACCCCTCCCAGCTATAGATCTGGCTCCCAGCTGTCCGGCTGACAGGGCTTCGGGCCGGCAAAGCTTAGCACACATGAAAGATCGATCGCGAAGGAGATGCTGGCTAGGCCCAGCCGGATCACCGCCTCGCCTCTACCACTCTACTTATCCTAAAAAGCTCTCACGGTTCCTAAGTTAAGAAATGGCTCCCTCGAGGTAGATGTGTCGACCCAGCTACAGACCGGCTCACGGCTGTCGAGCTGGAGGGGCCAAAACCCAAGGGGAAAAGGGATGAAATAGAAGGAACCAAAAGGGCAAAAAGTGTAAGGACGAGCAAGCATGCGCAATAAGGCAAACACATCAAATATTCACAGTACGGATTTTAAAGACAAAAGAGGCCCATGGCCATCACGGTTCATTACATTACACCCCAGTGGGTGGACTTGAGCCTAACACACAGGAAAGAAAAAGAAAGATAAAACGCCCGAGGGCTCAGGCCACCGGCGCGCCTCCAGCCGGCGTGTCGCTGGGCGGCTTGACTCCTGTCCCGAAGGTGGTTGCGGCCTTCGGGTCAGCCTCCTTGGCCTTTGAGGTGGCCTTCGCGGTCTTAGCCCTCTCAGCGCTCGAGTCGGTGCTCTCGTCGGCAACCTCCTTGTCCGTTGGACCTTGGGGGATGCCGAAGGAGTCTTCAGGCACCGGCTCGCTGTCCTTGCCTAGGGCCGGCAAGAAATCATCCACGCCAACATACGACGCGAGCTCGTTGGCCCGGCGAACGAGAGCCGGCTCACGGGCCTCCCGCTCCTCGGCTGGCTCGTCCTGCATAGTGCCTAACTAGCCCAAATCCACGCCACGATACCACGACGTGACGAACCAGAGCGCCATTTGCGCACCGGCTTGGGCCGCTGACGCCTTCCATGCCTCGAGCCAGGCCACGGCGTGCTCTAGCGACAAGTCCACGCGGTTCACCGGAGCTCCCCCGCGGTCTGGCCACAGGGCGGTGATGATCTCCTTGCCAGCCGTCTTCAGCCGCTCCATGCTCCGCTCGAGGTTGGTCAGCCGGTTTTCGATGGCGAGCCCAATCTCCGCCACATCCACGCCGTTACCTCCTCGATTGAGTCCCCGCGCTCCCGAAGGTATGCCCTGTGCTCCTTCATGGCGCGCTCAGTGCGGTGTTGAGTTTCTGGGAAGCGCCCTAAGAGAAGAATGGGAAGAAGAGGAAAGAAGGGCAAATCAAATACAAGAACCAGCAAAGGAAAAAGCAACCGGCTGGAAAAAGGAAAAATAAACACTTACGCTGAAGGG
This sequence comes from Hordeum marinum, assembly GCA_022496015.1. Lineage (NCBI taxonomy): Eukaryota > Viridiplantae > Streptophyta > Magnoliopsida > Poales > Poaceae > Hordeum > Hordeum marinum. The sequence goes on from CM039677.1 coordinate 118,747,011, forward strand.
TGTCATCCACCTCGATGGCAAAGTGGAGCGACGAGTTTTTCTCCGACGCCAACACCGCCTCCGCCTCAGTGGGGGAACCCTTAAGCTCCTCGAGCGTCCTCTCAAGGCATGTAACTTCTCCTTGGAGGGCGGCGGTTCACTAGGTGGCATCAGCTGCCTCCTTGACGGCCACCTCCTTGGTCGCCACCTCCCACGCCAAGTGGGCCTTGAGGCCGTCCTGGGCCGCCTCCCCGTCCACCAGCAATGCGGCCAGCCGGTCGCTCTCCTACGTGATCACCCAGGCGCTTTGCGCCAGCCGGTCCCGCTCAGAGACGGCCCTGGTCTTCTCCACCCGTAGGGCGGTCAGCTCGTCTACAAAAACAGAACATGCGTCAGCCAGCCCTTCTGCGTCCGCTCCGGCTGCCGGGCAGCCGGTCCGACTCCTGGGGGCTGCATGCCCCTCCCACAAGACTTAGCATACCTTGCACCCACGTCAACTCCTCCTCCCGCTGGTAGAAGCGGTGCTTTCCACGGTCGTGGATGGCGACCGCCTCCTCGAACAGCTTCTGCCGTTGGGAGTTCCCCTCCTGTCACATGAAGACAAAGTCAACAGACGATCAAGGAGATCCGGCCCGGCTGCCCGTCAGCTGGTCAGCTGGCCCGCATCTCGGGGGCTACACCCAGTGAGTGCGCTTGCAGGGTGGCATCTACCGCCTTCGCGAACCATGCTTACCTCTGCATGCTGCAGGGTGGCGTATGCCGCCTCCGCAAACCAGGCCAGCTCCTGGCGGCACCGGTCCAAGCCGCTCCCTAACTCCCCGAGCGAAGGGACCGGGCCTCTTGCCGGGGGAGCCATAAGGGTTGGGACGCGCGACAGCGCCTGCCTGTCCTGGAGCACCTCCTGCATGGTCCACGGGGTCCTCCGGGGCCAACCGCCCTTCCCCAGGCTCGCCACGGCGTCGGCTACCAAGGGTGGGTTGATGAAAGCGAGGGTCCGGGAGTCACCCCCTCTGCCCCCCGCCTGGCGCCGTCCCCGCCTCCTTCTCCTGCCGCTCCGATGCGACGACCGCGACGGACGGCACCTCCTTCTCCATGGCCGCCACCTCCGACGCCGCCTCTGACACCGCCTCCGGCACGTCGACCCGGGCAGGCTCGGCTACAGGTGGAGTAGCGTCCGGCACCTCCAGCCGGTTCGCCGCGGGAGTGGGCTCTATGGCCATTGCTCTCGTTCGGGACGCCTCCTTCATGGACGGGGGCGCAGGTGGCTCCATTGCTGCCCCTCGTGGCTCGCTCGATGGGGGTCTCGACAGACTGGTCGATTCCATAGTCTAGTCTGACGATCGGTCCGTGGACCTCCTTCGCCTCCCGCCGCTCAAAGTCCCGGAGTGCGAGGCCCCGCCTCGTGTTCCGGACTTTGAGGCTCGCAGCTCCGCGAGCCTCCTCTTCTCCTCCCGCTGGGTAGCCGCATGCTCGCAGGCCAGCCGGTTGGCAGCATCCGTCGGGTCCACCGCCGACTCCCCCTCGTGGAGCTCTATGGGGTCCCTGCGGTACACAAGGGTCAATCACCCACCGGCTCACGTACCAGAAGAAAATGCACGCAAGGAAAAAGGGAAACTTACCCGGTTATGATGGGCCAGGCCCACTTGGCGTGTGACGGCGGCTTCCGCGCGGCCACCTTCACCCACTTATGGATGGGTGGCGGGGCCACCTGCTCCTCCTGTGCCGACCTCTTTGCTCGGCTGGCGGCTCTGGCTGCCGGGGCTTGAGCGGGCCGCTCCTCACTACGCCCATGTCGACCCTGCTGAGCTGAGGGAGGAGGCTCGTTCAGAATCATCACCTCATCATCATCGTCATCATCATCATCATCATCCGTCCAGTCCCTGATCGTGGGGGCAACAGGGAACTCACCGGCTCCGCTGGGGTCACCGACTCGCAGGTGTGTCGGCTCCTTCACTCCTCCCGAGGAGTCCACCCCCTCCTCTAGTGGGCCTCCCGCTCATAGTCTTCAGAGTTGGAGTCTTCGTGCTCCACCTTGAAGATTTTGGGGTGTGGGCCGTCTGGCGTGCTCTGTCGCACCAACAGATGCGGTCAGCACGACAAAGTAAGGTCCGCTGCCGGCTACCGGTTGGCAGGGATTGAACAAACAGAAGTTGCCTCGTCGAAGACTTACTAGGGGAGCGGTTGATGCGGTCGTACGGCTCCATGCCAAATGACCACGACGCGGGCTTCAGCTTGAACATCGTGAGGGCGTTCACCCGTGTCGCCACCTCAGCCGGTGTCAGGTCGACGGTGGTCAGTAGGCAGGGGTCTCAGCGGCTGGACATGTCGTAGATCTGGTCCGGCCTCAACTGGACAGGCAGCACCCGGCGCGAGAAGAAGGACGCCACCAGATCAGAGGCGACCAACCCCTCAGTGCTCTTCAGCTGCGCGAGCTGGCAGAGCTCCGCTAGGGCCACGCCACGCGGGGCGGCTCCCAGCCAGTTCATCCCCGAGGACTACGCGTTGACAAATGGCGGCAGCCAAATGAAGTCTAGGTTTGGGTCGGCATTCTTCATGTAGAAGAACGTCCGATACCACCCCTTGACAGATTCGATAAGAGAGAAGGATGGGAATCGTGCGGTGCCACGGCAGCACACCGTCGTGCCCACGTAGGCACTGCTCTTCAGCGCCTTGTGGTAGAAGAGGGCGTTAAAGAAGCCTAGATAGGGGAGGACCCCCCAGGTATCCCTCGCATAGCGTCATGAAGCCGACGAGGTAGAGGATCGCATTGGGGCCAAGGTGTCCATGAGCAGTCGGAAGAAGAGGCTCACCGGGAGAAATGTGAGAGAAAGACAACATGCTCCCCAGGCTGCGGCGTCGTCACCACCTCGTCGCCCGGTGCGCGAGCAACCACTTGCTCCACCAGCGGTAGCATGCGCACGTGGTGGAGGTCGTTTCCCCCTCGGTGACGATGGATCCGGCCAAGCTTCCTCCATGCCCGTCGGCCATGCAGCGGAACGGCGGCGTGCGGGCGCGTTTGCAGGATCGAGCGGTGTTGCGCGAGGGGGAGAGGAAAGCAACGAAGGCAAGGAGATGGGGTGGCAAGGGGGTAAGTGGGATGCGGGTATCTACGCCCCTGCCCTTCCTTCCCTTTTAAATGGGAGGCCACGACTGGGGGACGTGGGGATTAATTGCGCCCACTCCCCCGAAACCTCCACACACGAATGGGTGGTTCGAGGCATAACGGCCGCTTCGGGGCATAGGGGCTCCTAGACTGTGCCCCGAGGCCTAGCGGGCTAGGCCCAGGGTGTCGTCCCGTCTCCCCACGTGCGTGGACGCCGCCACATCATTACCCGCCGCGTGGCGCATGGCAGGCCAGCCTAGGACCCAGGGCGATGCCTTGGAACCCGCGGTGTCGGGTCCAATAGCCAAACCGGCTGGTTTTACAGTTTTGAGCCGGTGGCGGGTACCATTGGGGGCGAAGCCGCCGGCTCCCCGCCGTCTACCGGTCGAGGGCCCCCACCACCTTCGGGGACTACTGATGGGGTTATTATCCCTAGGTAGGCCAAACCAAAGGGGTTCTTCCCCCTCTGCTTCAAAGAGAAACTACGTGACCGACTGCCCACGACCGGTTGGGGCATGGCTGGCTTGAGGTACCGCCAGCTGGCGACACAGATGGCTGGACAAGGAGCCGGCTTGACCCCCGGACGGTTGGGTGGGGCTGGATGCCTCCGGGCCGCCCCTTCCGTTGACCCTGGGGCATACATGCAATGTCCCATCCCTCTGTGCATAGGTACGACGACACGACGCGACCACCATGTTGGATGACACTATGGCCATAGTTGCCGTTGACGCACGGGTGCACATAGCTACAGTCCGGCCGTCTAGGCCGCTGACCTTGGCGAGCGGGACCGGGCGGGGAAATAGTGCCGGCACGTCCTCGCCCACTCAATTACCTGCCGCGGTGTGGCTATAGTGTAGCCGGCCGTACCGGAGACTTCGGGTGGTTGGCACTAGACAACGCCTCCCGCGCGGCCCATGCCATGGCAGGTGGGCAAGGGACAATCGCAGAGCCGGCTGGCAGACCCGCCACAGGCAACGGGAACGTACAACCGGTGGACCCCACAAGCGACAAGAGGGCTGGAAGAGCGGGACCTCCTGGTGAGCCGGAGAGGCTGTTAGCCGGGTCCATCCACCCTTGTACCTTAGGAATATTGTAGGCCGGGGGGTTGGCCTACAAAAAACCCCGAGCCCCCCATGCCACGGGGATGGACAATCGCACATACACACCCCACATGGAACTCTCCTTACATGTCATCTTTAGCAACGGAGGAAGACAAGCCGGTTGCTCCTTCTTCCTCCTCTAGACACAACTCTAGGAGCATCCTTGTAAACACGACAATCCATCCAACTAGACCAAGCAGGACTAGGGGTGTTACCTCCCATGGAGGGCCCTGAACCTAGGGACATCGTGTGTCACCACCGCTTGTGCCCAATCTCACACCCGGAGCCCGTCGGTGTCCTCCACCTACGATAAGCCTACCCATGGCAACTATCGTGAGAAAATGACAACACTGGCGGAGGAAGTTGATCTGTCTACTTACCAGGGGGCTTACAATATTGACAACAAATGAGTGCGCTGCCCAACCTTCCAAGCCAGGGACTTAACTCATGTACCTCGTAAGCAACTCTTTGCCCATGAAATTCACCTGTCTCCCCTCTTTGACGAGGCCCAGTTTGAAGCTTTAACAAACTGCAACAGGGACAGGAGGTCGAAGACCCTCCACGGGATGACCCACCGTTAAGCTGAACAAGTTGATCCTGTAGTGGGATAATCCAACTCCTTGACCCGCCAAAGTTTGAGGAGTGTACAAAAACTTTAAGTCTTGATTTTTTGTCTTTGTTAAGAGCTTCGTAATAGGCTTAGAGAAACGTTGATTTCCTGAACCGTGCCATCGTGCACGTGCATAACTTGATATATCTTTAGCTGTTTTGTGCTTCACTCATATCTTGTCATTAGATTCCATGGCGGCTTATCTTAAGAGACAAAGTCTACGAAAAACTAACATTAGAATATATTTTGCATTGCTATGAGGGCGGCATGAAAAAGCGCAACCCGGGGATGTCGAATCTTTCTTGACCTTGTTTTTCCAAAAACTCACATGCCGGTTCTTCTAGGTGGACTCGCTACTAGAACTCATTAATAGTACCGTGTCTCTATCGAGAGTGACCGTCCATTTTGTCGAACGGCTCAGGGTCTCCAGGTGAGACTAACTGTGAAGAGTGTAACGAACAAGAAAGAGACGCTGCAGGGCATGAGTACCCTTAAGTCCCATAAGCTACCTCTCACGTGACATAAATCCATTGTTTGAACTTTAAACAGTGCAAGGTCTTTTAAAAGAATAATTGTTTAAGAGTACGAACAGGCCACATAGCGGAGAGTCGGTAGCAAATGGGTGAGTTTGTCCTTGCTTTCCGTAAGCCAACCCTCACATGACAAGAGCTATCGGTTTAACCTTCACGAGTACAGGGTCTCTAGCGAGATTGACTATCAAATATGTTTGAATAGCTCAGGCTCTGTAATTGAGATTAACTGGCAAGAGTTTGGCGGGTCACATAGTGGAGCAGCATCAGCGTATAGGCAGGTTTAACTCAAACTGGTGGTGGCTGAAGAGCCGATCAAGAGGGTGTGTAAGCTAAACCCGGTGAGTTGGAAGCCCCCAAATGACCTTGTTGACAGAGTCAACTTTTGGGTATATAACCCACCTTACTGTGGCTGAAGAGCCGATCAAGAGGGTGTGTAAGCTAAACCCGGTGGGTTGGAAGCCCCCAAATGACCTTGTTTGCCGGAGTCAACTTTTGCACAACCTGAGATACGTGAAATGGCAGAGGACCTGGCTTGCAAGGATGCCAACTTTATTATATATATATATATGTGATATGTACAATGATGGTGTATAATGTCGAGTGTTGATGACTCAAGTATAGTAAGGCTGCAGATGAGCTATATTCCACGACCGACGGGTCTCCTACCCTGAAGTTCTTGACTCGTCTCGTACATAAGTGAGATAATACGACCCATTGTTTTGATTTTTGCTGACCATGAAAGGTCCTTCCCATGGAGGACATAAGTTTTGTGCATCCGTCTGATCTTGACTCAAATGCAGCACCAAGTCTCCTTTTTGAAACTTTGCGGCTATGGTAGCAACGCAGGTCTTGTTGATAAATCACCGATCAAGCCGCCGCCAGATCACGCTCTTCATCCAAAGCATCCAATGCGTCTTGACCCACTATCTCATTATCCGCCTCAACGTAAGCCGCCACCCATGGCGAGTCAGGACATATATCGCTCGGTAACACGGCTTTTGCGCCATAAACCATGAAGAAAGGCATATAGCATGTTGATATTTTGGGAGTATTTCTGATGCTCCATAAGACTGATGGAAACTCCTCTACCCAACAACCCGGTGTTCGTTGCAGAGGAACCATAAGCTTGGGCTTGATGCCTCTCAAGACCTCTTGGTTAGCACGCTCTGCCTGACCATTGGATTGGGGATGAGCAACCCCAGAAACGGACCAAGAGGTGGGCCTTCTTGTCCTTGGATCTCTTGAAGGGCACGACCATATCAAGCCCCTAGACCGCAAACGGACAGGTAATTGGAATCATTCGCAATTCCTAAGCAGACACATGAGCACCCCTCCCGAACTTCTTACAGCCATCGCACTTGAGAACCAAGTCTTCTACATCCTTACGAGCCTTCAGCCAGAAGGAACCATGCCGAAAAGCCTTGGCCACCAGAGATTTTGAGCCGGCGTGATGACGACAATCGCCAGCGTGAATTTCATCCAATATTTCTTTACCTTGTTCAGGTGAAACACAACGTTGAAAAACACCATTAACGCTGCACCTATGTAACTCACCATTGATAATTGTCATAGACTTAGATCGGCTGATGATCTGTCTTGCCGAGGTCTCATCATCAGGTAACTCGCCGCGAGTCAAGTACGCTAAGTAAGGCAGTGTCCAGTCGGGGATAGCATTCAGAGCCGCCACTAGCTGCCCCTATAGGTCACGTATATCCAAGTCTTCCTCTGAAGGTAGCTTGACTGCCGGGTGATGTATCACGTCCAAGAACACATTAGCTGGCACCGGCTTTCGCTGGGAGCCCAGCCTTGACAATGCATCAGCCGCCTCATTTCTGCGACGATCAATATGATCCACCTGATGCCCCTTGAAATGACCGGCAATGATATCCCCCGCCTAGCGATAAGCCGCCATCCGTGGGTCCTTGGAATCCCACGTGCCTGAAACTTGCTGGGCCACGAGATCTGAGTCGCCGAGACATCGAACCTGGCTCAAGTTCATCTCCTTAGCCACCTCGATGCCATGAAGTAAAGCTTCATACTCAGCTGCATTGTTAGTACAAGGAAACATCGACCTTAGCACATAGCAAAACTTGTCACGTGTGAGATCCTTGCTTAATAGGAATGATAGACTACTCATATCAACAAAGAATTCCTTTTTTTCTGGAAGCCCACTCGAAAAGAACTCCAAACTTAAGCGTGCTTGGCTTGGAGCGATTTTAGGATGGGTGACCGACCGGGATGTTGATCCTGGGTGCGCACGAGTGAGGACAAAGTGCGCAGGAAAGACGTGTGTTGGTCTATGGGGCCAGTCTAGATCCTGCCAGGCTTAACGGGGTGTTACAATTGGTATCGGAGATGACCCTTGCGGTTACATGGGCATGCGCAGGTCAGGTGCATGGGCATATGGCGCATGGCGTGTGTGGCCCGTCGAGGCACACAGCATGGCACATGTGCCGGGCTAGACGCCCATACTTGTGCCAAGAGGGAACGTTCCTGGTGATCCGGCGAGGACGTCGGTTCCTTTGAGTGGGGGTGTATGTGAGAGCCTAGCTTAATAGGAATGATAGACTACTCATATCAACAAGGAATTCCTTTTTTCCGGAAGCCCACTTGAAAAGAACTCCAAACTTAAGCGTGCTTGGCTTGGAGCGATTCTAGGATGGGTGACCGACCGGGATGTTGGTCCTGGGTGCGCACGAGTGAGGACAAAGTGCGCAGGTAAGACTAGTGTTGGTTTGTGGGGCCAATGTAGATCCCGCCGGGCTTAACGGGGTGTTACATCACCTTTAGGGGAGGTTAAGACAACCTCGGCCCTTGATCCTTCTAGTTGTCTATATCCGTCAAAGTGAATCGTCCAGTATGTGTTATCCAGCTTCTCCTCGGGCGCGTGACACGCTGTCTAGTCATTTATGATATCCACCAAGTCTTGAGACTTTACCGCCGTGCGAGGCACGTATTTCAGTTTAAGAGGTCCAAGCTCCATTGCCCACTTAGCAATCCTGCAGGTGGCTTCTCTGTTTTGAATTATGTCTCCCAACGGGGTAGAGCTAACCACTTTGACATGGTGGCCAAGGAAGTAATGCTTCAGCTTATGAGTTGCCATGAGCACCCCATATACCAGCTTCTGTCAATGTGGGTACCTCTGCTTGGACTCTATCAGGACTTCACTGATGTAGTTAATCGGCGTTTGAACTGGATACTCTTTCCCTACCTCCTTACACTCAACAACAATCGCGGGTCTGACCACCCTGTTATTAGCCTCCACGTATAGGAGCAAAGGTTCCTTCTCAGCCGGAGCAGCCAAGACCAGCGGCTCAGTGAGTTGCTTATTGAGTGCCTCAAATGCTTCACCCGCCGCCTTACTCCAGACAAAGTTGTGTGTCTTCTTCATCATATGGTATAAAGGAATAGCCTTCTCACCCAGGTGGCTTATGAACCGGCTTAACGCAGCGATTCGACCCGCCAGGCGCTGAATATCATTGATGCATGCCGGCTCAAACAGGGAAGTAATAGCCTTTATTTTGTCCGGATTAGATTCAATGCATCGTTCGTAGATGAGAAAACCCAAAAGCTTGCCTCCAGGAACTCCAAAAACACACTTAGCCTGATTAAGCATCATCTTGTAGACCCATAAGTTATCAAAAGTTTCCTTCAGGTCGTCAGGTAGAGTCTCCTTCTTCCTTGACTTGACCACAATATCATCCACATATGCATGAACATTGCGTCCTATTTGACTGTGAAGACTGTTCTCCACACAACGCTGGTAAGTCGCCTGGGCACTCTTGAGCCCGAAAGGCATAGACACAGAGCAGAAAGCACCAAAAGGCGAGATGAAAGCCGTCTTCTCTTGGTCCTTGAATGCCATCTTGATCTGGTGATAACCAGAATAAGCGTCCAAGAAGCATAAGCTCTCGCAACACACCGTTGCATCAATGACTACGTCGATATAGGGGAGAGCAAACGGGTCAACTAGATAGGCCTTGTTAAGATTCATGTAATCCACACACATACGCCATGTGCCGTTCTTCTTAAGCACTAGCACCGGATTAGCAAGCCACTCTCGGTGAAACACTTCAACGATGAACCCTGCTGCCAAAAGCCGGGCCACCTCTTCCCCAATATCCTTGCACCTTTCTTCATTAAACCATCAGAGGAACTGCTTAACCGACTTAAACTTAGGATCCACAATTAAGGTGGTGCTCAGCGAACTCCCTCGGTACACCGGACATGTTAGAAGGTTTCCATGCGAAGAAGTCCCGATTCTCACGGATGAATTCGATGAGCGTGCTTTCCTATTTGGGATCCATATTGGACCCAATAGTGAACTGTTGTGATGAGTCGCCTGGAGTGAAGTCCACCAGCTTGGTATCATCTGCCGCAAACTTGAGGAGTGCCTCAGATTCCTTGGTAGGATTTTGGAGTGGAGTCATGTCCTTTGGGTCAACATTTTCCTTATTGAACTTGAGCTCTCCTTCAGCACAACTTGATTCTGCATAAGCTGCGTCTCCTTCCTCACACTCAATTGTCGTCTTCCGATCACCATGCACGGTAATCGTCCCGTTCAATCCGGGCATCTTGAGCTATAAGTAGACATAGCAAGGGCTAGCCATGAACTTGGCGTAAGCCGGACGTCCAAACAGAGCATGATATGGACTTTTGATTTTGACCACCTCAAACCACAAAGACTCCACCCTGTAGTTGTATTCATAACCAAAAGCAACCTCCAATGAGATCTTAACCACTTGATAAGCCGAGTTTCCAGGTACCACGCCATGAAAGACTATTGAAGAAGGCCTAAGGTCCTTATAAAGCAACTTCATCCAGCGGAAAGTGTGATACTACAGGATATGAATGTTGCTGCTGCCATCCATAAGTACCTTAGTAAACACGTATCCTCCCACCTGGGGGGCAACTATGAAAGCCAACTGCCCCGGGTTCTCAACACGCGGCGGGTGATCCTCTCTACTCCAACTTATGTCGTACTCTGACCACTTCAAGTATTGTGGGAGAGACGGCGTGACAGCAATAACCGCCCCCTTGCGCACCTTCTCTTCTCCCTTGTCAAGGTAGGTTGTAAAAACATGATATTGACGCGTGCTGAGCTGCTTCGGATTACTCTGATACCAAGATTGGTTATTCTGCTGCTGATTGCTGCCACCAGATTGCTGATGATGGCCTCCTTGATTGCCCTGACACTCATAGCCGGATCCTGAGCCGCCAGCGCCAAGACCGGATCCTGACCCACCTAGCCCTGAGCCGCCTGGCGGGCCACCACCGTTGTTATAATGCTGCCTCAATCTGTAATCCCGAAACTGCTACATAATGTGGCGATTCCTCCATGTATGGCCCACCGCCCTATCGAGCCGACTGTGCTCTGGACAAGGTTTATTGAGCAACTCTTCTAGGTTGAAAGGAGTTTTACCCTTATTAAAGGGCTGCTTGAAGTTCTTGTTGCCCTTAGCACGATTGTTCCTACCGCTGGTGTTTGCCACCAATTCTGACTAGTTGTCTGGATTCTTCCTCTTCCCATGGTTGCCGCTGCCAGCCGCAGCCTTAACATTGTTATTCTTCTTACCTTGACCTGATTTCTTCTCATTAGAACCTGGGTCTTTCGTACTGACAGAGTCGACATACTTGGTGAGAGCCGCCATTAGCTCCCCCATGTCTTGACACGAGCGCTTGAGCCGGCCAAGCTTCTTCTTTAGAGGTGTAAAGTGGCAATTGTTTTCCAGAGTCAAAACTGCTTTAGCCGTTGTAATCTGCTCAGACGAGTGGATGATGGTTGAGACCCGCCGGACCCAATGATGAGCCGATTCGTCCTCCTGCTGCACACAATGATCCAAATCCACAATCGTCATGGGTTGTTTCCATGTTCCCTAGAAATTCTTGATGAACTTCGCCTTCAGATCAGCCCAGGAATTAATGATGTTGGGTGGCAAGCCCTTCTTCCATGTGCGAACCAGTCCTTCAAGCATCATGATGAAATATTTGGCACATACTCCATTACTGACGTCTAACATCTCCATGGCCAGCTCATAGCTTTCAGTCCAAGCTTCCGGGGGCCGGTTAGCAGTATAATTGGGGATCCTGCGAGGGCTCTTGAAATCCTTCGGTAGCCGCTCATTCCTCAAAGCTGGCGCTAAGCACGGCACTCTCACAGCCCTGGAGGATATTCCTGCTCCTACCGAGATGGAAGGCACGTGTACGGGTTCTTGATGATCCACCGCCGCCACCAGAGCCACTGTCCCTCGCTGTGCTCTCGCCCGATCCACTAGCGCCTGAGCATCCAGAGCCGCTCGGTCAACTCGCGACGGGTTCCGGTGTTGAACACTGCTAGAAACCGCCGGTGATTCATAATGCTGGCTGTAGCTACGACTGGCTATGGGGGTTGAATGCACCTGACTCCGGCCATAAGTGTACTTCTCCTGCTGGGCCATTGCTGTCTGCATGTATCCAATAGCGTTCTGCACCTCCTCTACGAAAGGCGCCTTATCCGGGATAGGGATTCTACCAAGCTAGGTTGCTGCCGCCACCATGTTTTCCGCCGGGTTGGAGTAATGATCCACCGGCGTTGGGAAAGACATTGGTGAGTTCTGGTTCCGTCGGGGCGGGTTAAGCTGCTAAACCGCCGGCCTGCTTCCGGGTACTTCCGTTGTCTGTCGTATTCCTGGTGTGTTGAAAAGGTTTCCAGCCTCATACTAATCTGGCAAGCGGGACTGATGCCTCATCCGCTGAACTGCCACTGCAGACTGCTGCTCCAGATCAAGGAGGAAAGCATGCTCCCTAAGGCGGTCTGCCTCCGCCTCCATCTGATCCTTCAGCAAATTGATCTCTTGTTGGACATCGATCATCTGGTCCTTCAGCCTCGCAATCTCCATGTTACGGGCCGCTTGCTTTTCATCTGTGACCTTGGTGGCCATCAGGGTTGTAAGCTCGTTCATCAGATCCAGAAGAACCTGAGCCGGCAACCTACCAGCCCCCGATCCAGTTCTTTCGGCGGCTGTGCTGTTCGGGGCTGGTGTTGAACCTGCCATGAAGATGCCAGCACTGCTTGGCAGGCTCATAATCCACTGGCTCGTGATATTTTGACTCGGGGTAAGGCTCGACATAGCCCCCGAGCCCACCATTGTGAAGCTGGTAAATTGATTACGTCTCTCCGCTCGAAGATCCATCCTATCAGCAGATAAGAGTTTCCTGCGACATAGAACCTACAAGATCCATGCCCTAAGTAAAGCCAACGAAGACATGCTTCCTGGCCGGGTCAGCACGGGCGGATTGCACGTGTCGGGCGAGTTGCGCATGCCGGGCCACCTCGGCGATGTCGGTGCAGATGTCCGGCCTGGGTTCAGATCCACCAATCTTGCCGATGAAGACGTGGATTCCGCCGAAGGGGATCCGGAAACTGTACTCAATTGAGCCAGCCTCAGGGCCCCAGCTGGCGTCGTCGATGTAGAGCCGGCCATGGCGACTCTTGTTCATCCTGCTAACAGCGTACCCCTCGATCCCGAGGAGAGAACCCTTTGAGAACTCAACACCACCGAGCGCTAGCCCCATGGTGGGCGCCAACTGTCATGGTTTTGTCACGGCAGATGTTCAAAGACTTGGGTTTGAGGCCATTGGGGCTAGGGACAAGGGACGAGGGGTAGGTTGAGACGAGGGACGCCGGTTTACCCAGGTTCGGCCCCTCAAGAAGAGGTAAAAGCCTATGTCCTGCTTGCATTGTATTGATTGGAGTATCGATTACAAGGGAGCAGATTTGCTTGACCTAGTTCTGGAATTATTGGTGTCTGTCTAAGCAGCCCCAGGGTCTTGCCTTTATATTGGAGGTCGAGGCCCTAGGTTACACGAGTCCTACACCGACTCTTAGAACGTAGACAATCCTGTCTCTAAGTCGCCTTGCCATGTTGGGCAAACCGTCTTCGGGCAGCTTAACCGCCCGGGTCTTCATACCATCTTATGTCTGGGCCTTTGTTTTGGCTGATCTTGGTAGGCCGCCGTATAACCAGGTCTACGTCCTTCGGCCCGCCTCATTGGTCTTGATTATGAGCCGCCAGGTACGAACCGGCCCCACCTGAGCGGCTCTTACCACGGGGTTATATCCCCAACACGAGGCCAAAGTAGTTGCCTGACAGCGGCTCACCGGGCCATAGGCAGATGTAGAGGTCCTTCATGGCTGGCTCCGCCATCTAGTGCAGCTCCATCAGCTGCTTCAGTTGCTCCACGGGAAGAGGAGAACGCTTGGGGGCTCCGAACTGCTTCCAGAATAGAAGAGCTTTGTCTCCTTCTTCCCTCGAGGCAAACAACTGATTAACATCCGCTACGCTCTTCTGAAGATCGGAGGAGACACTTGAGGAATGCCACAACTGGGTAACCACACTTTGGAATTACCCATCAAAAAGGTCGATCCTTTACTTGGAGTAATATGCAGGAGGATCCATTGCTAGAACAACTCGATTGGCACTTCTCCTCCCTACATTGGACTGCCTCCTTCCCTAACACTATGGTGTTGCCCTTTGGCAAACCCATTTCTGATCACACTCCTTGCTCGATCAACATTGAAACGTCAATCCCGAAGGCAAAGATCTTTCGCTTTGAGAATTATTGGATTGGTCATCCGGGTTTCAGTGATGTTGTCCGGTCCTCATGGTCCAAACAATGCTAAGCTCCCAACTCTGCAGCCTTGCTCTGTAAAAAACTAAAAGCCCTCCGATATGACCTAAACCGATCGAGTAAAGGTATCTCCAAACTATCTATCCTCATTCAAAATACTAACAAAACTCTACTGGAAATTGATGGTTTGGAGGATATGAGAGGCTTGTCCGTGCCTGAAGCCAATTTCAGGAAGATTTTGAAAAATCACCTGCTCATCTTGCTGGATCATAAAAGAGTCTATTGGAAGAATAGATGCACTGTCAAATATTTTAATTATGGGCATGGGAACCCCAAATTCTTTCACTCCATCGCTACGGGGAGGTACAGGACAAACACCATTGCTTCCCTATGATATGTCTTTAATGTATCTATAATTTTTTATTGTTCCATGCTATTATATTATCTGTTTTGGATGTTTTATATCTATTAATATGCTATTTTATACTATTTTTGGGACTAACCTATTAATCTAGAGCATAGTGCCAGTTTCTGTTTTTTTCCTTGTTTTTGAGTATTGCAGATAAGGAATATTAAATAGAGTCCAAACGGAATAAAATCTTCGGAATTATTTTTCTGGGACCAGAAGCAACCTAGGAGACTTGGAGAAGAAATCCGGAGAGCCCCCATGTGGGCACAAGCCACAGGGGCGCATCGAGGGGGTAGGTTGCGCCCCCAGGCTTGTGGGCCCACGACAGCTCTCCTAACCCTATTTCTTGGCCTATAAATTCCCAAATATTCCGTGTATACTAGTGGGAGCCACGAAAACACTTTTCCGTTCCCGAGACATCCAATCTTGGAGCCTTTTCCGGTAATCCGTCGGAGGGGGATTCAATCACGGAGGGCATCTACATCAACTACACTGCCCCTCCGATAATGCGTGAGTAGTTCAACACAGACCTTCGGGTCCATAGCTAGTAGCTAGATGGCTTCTTCTCTCTATTTTCTCTTCAATACCATGTTCTTCATGATCTTCATGGAGATCTATCTGATGTAATACTGTTTTGCGGTGTGTTTGCCGACATCCTATGAATTGTGGGTTTATGTTCAGATTATCTATGAATATTGTTTGAGTCTTTTCTGAATTCTTATATGCATGATTTCATATCTTCGCAAGTCTCTTCGAGTTATTGGTTTGGTTTGGCCAACTAGATTGGTAATTCTTGGAATAGGTGAAGTGCTTAGTTTTGGGTTCAATCTTGTGGTGTCCTCACCCAGTGACAAAGTAGGGGTAGCAAGGCATGTATTGTATTGTTTCCATCAAGGATAAAAAGATGGGGTTTTCATCATATTGCTTGAGTTTATCTGTGAGAGCTTGGCTTAATAGGAATGATAGGCTACTCATATCAACAAGGCATTTCTTCTTTTGCGGAAGCCCACTCGAAAAGAACTCCAAAGTTAAGCGTGCTTGGATTGGAGCGATTCTAGGATGGGGTGACCGACCGGGAAGTTGGTCCTGGGTGCGCACGAGTGAGGACAAAGTGCGCAGGAAAGACTAGTGTTGGTCTATGGGGCCAGTCTAGATCCCGCCAGGCGTAACGGGGTGTTACAATTGGTATCAAAGCTGACCCTTGAGGTTACATGGGCATGCGCGGGTCAGGTGCACGGGCATGTCGCTCATGGTGTGTGTGGCCCGTCGTGGCACATAGCATGGCACATGTGCCGGACTGGACGTGCATACGTGTGCCAAAAGGGAACGTTCCTGATGGGCCAACGAGGACGTCAGTTCCTTTGAGTGGGGGTGTATGTGAGAGCCTGGCTTAATATGAATGATAGACTACTCATATCAACAAGGAATTCCTTCTTTTCCGGAAGCCCACTCGACAAGGACTCCAAAGTTAAGTGTGCTTGGCTTGGACAGATTCTAGGATGGGTGACCGACCGGGAAGTTGGTCCCGGGTGCGCATGAGTGAGGACAAAGTGCACATGAAAGACTAGTGTTGGTCTGTGGGGCTAGTCTAGATCCCGCCAGGCGTAACAGGGTGTTACATTATCCCTCTACATCATGTCATCTTACCTAATGCGTTACTCTATTCTTCATGAACTTAATACTCTCGATGCAGGTAGGAGTCCGTCGATGTGTGGAGTAATAGTAGTACATGCAGAATTGTTTTGGTATACTTGACATGGACATGATGCCTATATGCATAATCATTGCCTTGGATATGTTCATAATTATTCACTTTTCTATGAATTGCTCAACAGTAATTTGTTCACCCACCGTAATACTTGCCATCATGAGAGAAGCGTCTAGTGAAACCTATGGCCCCTGGGTCTACTTTCCATAATTTACTTTAAGATCTATAAACCAAAAGTACTTTGCTGCAATTTATTTACCTTTTACTTTCCGTTCTCGTTTACATCCATCTCTATCAGATCTAATCCTTGCAAGTAACCGTGAAGGGATTGACAACCCCTTTATAGCGTTGGGTGCAAGTGTTTGATTCTTTGTGTAGGCACATCTATTGGGGACTTGCTTGTATCTCCTACTGGATTGATACCTTTGTTCTAAAAAACTTAGGGAAATACTTATCTACTTTGCTACATCAACCGTTCCTCTTCACGGAAACCAACGCATGCTCGAGAAGTAGCACCCTACGCCTGTTTGATGGAACGATAGTCTCTGATCATGTGGGAAAGGAATCGATGTTATATAACTCTTACAAAGATTGTCTTGGTAAATATGACCTAGTGAACATGAAATTTAACCTCTCATAGGTCATTAAAAAGATTGAAGCCCTTGATGTTCTTTCATTGTCGTGCAGAGAGGCGGAGATTGATGGCGTGGTTAAGGAAATGCCCTCTGATAGAGCTCCAGGACCAGATGGCTTCAATGGGTGCTTTCTAAAAAGCTGTTGCCCGATCATCAAACATGAATTTTACAAATTGTGTGTTGATTTCTATGATGGTACACTTGATCTGGAGAGTATCAACTCAGGGTTTATCACACTCATCCCCAAAATCCAATCGCGGGAGGGGGCGAATGATTATCGTCCAATTACCCTTCTTAACTGTTGCCTGAAGTTGCTGATGAAACTATTGGATAATAGGTTGCAAAAAGTGATTCTGAATATCATACATCATAATCAGTATGGCTTCCTTAAAGGAAGGTCGATTCAGGACTGCCTTGCATTGGCTTTTGAGTTCATTCACCAGTGCAGTTCTTCGAGTAGAGAGATCCTTCTATTCAAACTAGACTTCACAAAAGAATTTGATACGATTGAGCATACCCCCATCTTAGAAATTATGAAACACATGGGGTTCGATGATAAGTGGCTCGGATAGATCAGTAGCCTGTTCTCCTCGGGGATGTTGTTGGTCTTGCTTAATGGAGTCCCAGGTCGACAATTCCCCTTTCGCATCTAATTTTTGTACTGGCTGCTAACCTTCTTCAAGCTGCTATCAATGATGCGTTTGCGGATGGTCTCATCTCAAAACCCATTCCTTCTGGTGAGGAAGACTGTCCCGTCATTCAGTATGCCGACGACACCATTGTCTTCATGCCTACAGAGGAAGATCAAGTGACAAAAATGAAAGAGATCCTCCGGGACTATGCTCTGTCGGTTGGCCTTCGGATCAATTTTCAGAAATCCACCATGATCCCTATGAATGTCCCCGATCAGACAGTGCAAGCATTCACTGACATCTCGTAGTGCTCGATGGGATCACTATTTTTCACATACCTGGGTCTGCTATTTCTTGGGTCTGGAAGTCCAAGTGCACCGTGAAGTGGAAGTTTTTTGTGTGGCTATTGTTGGTAGATCGATTGAACACGCGATTCGTGTTGCGCAGGAAAGGGATGGCAGTTCCAAGGAATGATTACTCGTGCCTGTTATGTTCCCACTGCCTGGAAGAAACGATGGAACACTTATTCTTTGGTTGGTCATCCTGTTTGGAGTGCTGGGCTTTGATTGGCATTGTCTGCCAGGTACTTGATAATAGGCTCCACACGGTTCATGCTGCAAAAATGGCCTGGAACTCACCCTTGTTCTTCGAAGTGTTCACGGTTGCATCCTGGGGTATTGGAAGGAGAGGAATAACAAGATCTTTAGGGGGTCACACAAACCCATACCTCCTGGGTGGCGAGGTTTAAATCCGATCTGTGGCTAATGAAGCACAGGATTAAAAGTGTCCTATGGCCCTTTATAGACCAACTGGTAGCTAGACTCCCTTGAATACCACCTTTCCGTGTACTCTTGTTGGTTTCATATACCACCCCTCCCTATGTAATTGATTTGTAATACCATTTATCCTTTAATATAAAGTCAGTGGGGGAGCCCCACTCTCCAAACTTTCAAAAAAAGCAATTTGAATTTGTTATCCCCCAAGACACACTGTAGTAAGTATGGCTTACCATCCATTATGACCTTTGCCTGGGTGACCTGCTCCTCATAGAACCGCCTATCCACCCGCTCCTTCTGGAGGTCGCTCTTCAAGTTGGACAGTTCGGCCACGCTCTCCTTGCCCTTCTGCTCAAGGGCCTCGCACATCTGGCTGGCGTGCCTGAGCTCCTGCTGGACCTCCACCACATGAGCCTCATGCTTGTCGCTGGTGGCTCGCAGGGCGGAGAGCGTGGTAGCTGCTTCTTTGGCCGCCGTCCTCGCGACAGCCGCTCCGTCTTTCGCTTGTTGGAGCTTGGCCTTGAACCTCTCCACCTCTTTCGTCGAAGCTATGCAACCATTAACACTATGAAAACCTACATTGATAGTGTTCGAGCAAAGGTTTTCGGGCAAAGGTGTTCGGCTTTTGTTTTGACCTACCTTGTGCCTCGTCGAATTTTCAGTTGAGGGCATCAACTTCCTCCTCCGAACGTTTGAGCTTCAGATTTAGTTCGTCTAGCTCAGTACCATTTATGGCCGCAGCCGATGACGAAGCCAGTATTACACATACAATTGACATGTTACATGGGCCCAATACTTCTGAACTATAGTGAACCGATCATATGTCGAACCCTATTATGGGCTATTCTAACAATCCGAACAAATAATTTGTATCTAGTTCGGAATCGGATCCATTATTGAACCCTAGGTAAGTTTTTCCAAACTCACCTAGGGCTCAAGGGCTGCCATGTATATAATCATAAAAATAAATAAGCATTTTTGCGGATAAGAATGTCACGTGACTTACTTGAAAGCCCGCCAGGAGACCTTTGAAGGCCTCCTTCACTCCATTGTCAACGGACTGAATGCTCTGCAATACTGCACCCATAAGGGTGCGGTGCTCCTCGGCGATGGAGGCGCTTGATAAATCCTCCTCCATGACCGGACATCCATTGGTCGGTGGCTCCGGTGGTGATCGGACAACCCGATCACTAACCAGGGTTTGAACCGTTGTCTCTGAAGGCGTTGTGCGCTCCGGGGATGCCCTTAAAGGGGACTGAGCGGCCGCTCGTCTAGCCTCCTCAGTATCCAGGAGGGGGAATTCCCCCGGTCTAACTGAGGTGTTAGCCTCGGTCATAATGACATCTCCCCCATCGCTAGTGCCCGGCTCCGGGGCATGATGGATGACACCTCCACGGTGTTCTTTTTGGCGCCTGGAGTGATGGGATGTGACACATTCCCGCTCTCCGCTAGTTCGGTGGGGTCTCCCCATCCGAAACTTGATCGGTGGGAAGAACACGCGGGGGGCTATGAAATCAATAAGTCCCCATGTGTTAATAAAAGCAGTAAGCCTGTTTAAAGACAAACAAGGGGTCATTGGATCCTAACCTTTGGGAGAGGGGCTTGACCCTAAGGTTCCTTTGTGGAACCGTCTAAAAGTCATCAGACTCAGTGTCTAAGTCTGAGCTGTCATCGGAAAGAACCACCTGCGCCCACGTGTTTTCTTCTGGGCAGAAGGGGGTACCTCCTCCAGGGAGCCCGATAACGCCACCCTCTTTCTCGCAAGGGGCGAATCACCTTCCCCCTCGACTTCTTCCTCCTCCTCTTCCTCCTGCTCCTCCTCTTTCTCCTCGTGCTCCTCTTGATTCTAGGAGGCATGAGTTTCCCCGGACATAGTCTCTAACTGGTCCCGGATGCGAAGGCCGCCTCGGCCTAGTTTCTTCTTCTTGTCTTCCTTCGTGGGGGCCTCATAAGTTTTCACCACGAGCATTTCGGCTAACAGCCCTGACCTGGCATCTTCTGGCTGAGGCACCGGACTATTGATGTTTGAGGATTTCTTTAGGCATGTCTGCAAAGGGAAGATTGGAAAAAATGTTATGGATCCTCTTTGAGAAAAGTAAAGCCGACCAAGCAGAATTGTACCGTACCTCAGAGGTGGGCTGGGCAGCGTGAAGGCCCCTGCCTTCCTCGTCGGATGGCCAACTTTTCTGTGACTTGAAGAGTGCCTTACAATTATCTCTCCCATGTAGTGCGGAAGAGGTTCCGGATTGTGGGTGCATCGTCAAGATAACGAGCCCACAAGGGAGTATCCCAGTGCTGGCAGGGGAGGATGCATCTCTGGAGCATGACCTGGACCACATTGGTCAGCTAAGCGTCCTTCTCGATCACAGAGCCGATGCATTTCTGCAGGTCACTCACCTCCTAGGTCGGTCCCAAACTAAGGCCATTTTTAAGACATGAAGCTAATTTGGTGGGGGGACCGGATCAGAATTTGGCAGGGGGAGTCTGGCCTTCTTCCCATGGCTTGGTGATGTAGATCCAATCCCTCTACCACACCTTAATGGTGTCGATGAAGGTACCTGATGGCCATGCGATGCGGGTAAGCTTGCAGATAACGCCTCCGCCGCAGTCCGCATGCTTGCCTCCGATGCACTTCGGCTTGACATCAAATATTTTGAGCCAAAGCCCAAAGTCCGGCTCGACCCGCAAGAAAGCCTTGCAGACGAGGAGGAACACTGGTATGTGCATAAAAGAGTTCGGTGGGAGGTGGTGGAAGTCAAGGCCGTAGAACATCAGCCCCCTGACGAAGGGGTGGAGCGGGAAGCTCAACCCCCTGATGATGTTGGGGAGGAAGACCACCCTTTTGCCAGTCCTAGGAGTGGGGATCACTTGGCCCTCCTCCGGTGTGCGGTGAGGGATGTCAGTGGAGAGGTAGCCGGCCTTCTTGAGGTCGAGGATGTCCCGGTTGGTGACTATGGAAGCCTCCCACTTGCCATGTTGGGGAGGATGAGCTTGGAGGTGGGAGGCGAAAAATCTAGATCTATGCTTTGGAGGCGCAGAGGAATGGAAGGCGGAGAAGGCAAATGGGGAGCGTGAATAGGCTTTGGGGTTTTCTTCCACTTTTATGATACATATCGATTCGATCTCCCCTCGTTGCCGTGAATCCCTCTGCTTTCCGAGACGTGCGAGACAGTGCACGCGCATGATTAAACATATCCCATGTAAAAAAGGGCACGATCGGCACATTGACAGATTGTGTTGGTTAAAACGGCCTTGAACCGCAAATCGAGTTTTTGTAACTGGCCTAGCGGTCGGGGTGGGTCGTGACCTTTCATTAGAAAGGTCGTCAGGGGACATTATTTTGACCCTCGACGTTTGGCCTTTAAGGCTGGCCTATTCAAAGTGTTCGAATGCGCCACTATTCGGAAAGCTACTTGTCATTGGAGTGGCAAGCTAAGATTTACGGGAAGAACTCACCTCGCAAACCGAAGACTCTTACCATTCCAAGAAATTGAAGATGCGACCCTTGGCATTGGAGGCAAGTTCGTGGGCTACTAAGGGAGTCCTGGATTAAGGGGTCCTTGGGAGGCCGACCTATTTCTATGGCCGTAATATGGAAGACCCTATCTCCATGATGGAAGCTTCAGGAAGCATGGCTTGTACTCCAGGTTTGATGTAGAGAATAGGCATGTTTATCTCTTCGGCGTATAACCGGCCATGTGTAAACCCTAGGTACCCCCGGTGCCTATATAAGCTAGAGGGTTTTAGGTTATAGGGAGAGGACAAATCATCTAGGGTTATTTATTTGGTCTCGAGGTAGATCAACTCTGTAACCCTCCATATGATCGATACTACCAAGCAGGACGTAGGGTATTACCTCCATAGGAGGGCCCGAACCTGGGTAAATCTGTGTCCCCTTCGTCTCCTGTTACCATCGGTTCTAGTCTCATAGTTCAGGACCCCCTACCCGAGATCCACTGGTTTTGACACCGACAACCGCCAATCCCCGGGCTCATGGCCTCGTTGCTTGTCATGGCAGGGTCCTTCCCCTCACACAATTTTTCCTGGTGCATCGGGCCTCACGGGTCTCGGTCATTGTGCGTGGTGGCCAGTAGTACCTGCGTCCTCACATTAGTGCGCACAACCCCTATCCCGTCCTCGGTCCGCCATTAGATCAGGAGGCTCATGCTCGGTTCATCAGTGTACTTAGCTTGTAGGGCAGTGACGATCCCGTGCGTCACGAGGTGTGGCCGGGTTATCCAGATAGTGCGCGATTCCGCCTAGGGGGATTATTCCTTGTTTGTGGAAAGGTTTGGGGGCCCTTTAGGTACTTTGTGTCTACAGGACTCAACCACGAGCAGACTTCCCCACCGTTGGGGCGTGCGAATCAATGATGTTCAACTCACTCCTCAAATGACAAAACGCTTTTTAATCAAGTGGCTAAGTAAAGATATCGGCCAATTGCTTGTTTGTACGGACATGCTTAAGATTAATATCTCCTTTGCCAACATGATCACAAATGAAATGATGTCGAACTTGAATATGCTTGGTTCACGAATATTACACATGATTATGACCAATCATAATAGCACTTTTATTGTCACAAAGTAATGGCACATTTTTAACATTAATTCAGTAATATTTAAGCGTTTGTGTCATCCATAAGAATTGCGAACTACATGATCCAGCAGCAATATATTCAGCTTCGGTAGTAGATAGAGATACCGAGTTTTGTTTCTTGCAGGACCAATACACAAGAGATCTACCAAGAAATTGACATGTAACCAAGTTGGATTTTCTATTAACCTTGTCACCGACATAGTTCGAGTCGGAGTAGCCAACAATATTAAATGAGGATCCACTAGGATACCAAATGCCAAATTTGGTGTATGTATCAAGTATCTCACATTGTGTTTGACAACCTTAAGATGACATTCTTTAGGTGTAGCTTGATATCTAGCACAGATGCAAACACTAAGCATAATATCGGGATGGGAGGCACATAGATAAAGCACTGAACCAATCATTGACTGATAAACCTTTTGATCAACTGATTCACCCTCCTTGGTGAGATCATCGTGTCTGCTAGTGGGCATGAGAGTTTTCATACCTTTGCACTCTTGCATGTTGAACTTCTTTACCAAGTCCTTGGTGTCCTTAGTTTGATAGATGAAAGTTCCTTCTCTCGTTTTCTTGATTTGTAGACCAAGAAAGAATTTCGAGTCACACATCATAGACATCTCATACTTCTCTCACATCAACCTTCCAAACTTCTCACTAAATTGTGGGTTAGTAGATCAAAAAGATAATATCATCCACATAAATTTGGCACACAAATAATTCACCATTAACTCTCCTTGTCAATAAGGTTGCCTCAATTTTATCTATTTCAAATCCTTTTTCGACAAGAAACTTTGTTAGGCATTTATACCAAGCACGAGGAGCTTTCTTAAGACCATATAAAGCTTTGCGAAGTTTGTAAACATGGTTAGGTTTCTTAGGATTTACAAAACCAAGTGGTTGCTTCACAAAACCCTCTTATTCTATCTCACAATATAAAAATGCACTTTTAATATCCATTTGGTAAAGCCTGATATCATGGTGATTAGCATAAACAAGAAGAATTCGAATAGCTTCTAATCTAGCAACGGGGGCGTAGGTCTTATTGTAGTCCATACCTTCGACTTGCATATATCCTAGGGCTACGAGGCGAGCCTTGTTGCGAACGACTTGAACTTCTCCATCTTGATTGTTGTGAAATAACCATTTCGTGCCGACAATGTTTTCTTCGTCCTTGGGCTTCTCCACGAGAGTCCACACTTCGTTTCTCTTGAAGTTGTGAAGCTCTTCGTGCATAGGGTTCACCCAATTCGCCTCTTCAAGAGCTTGTTCAACCTTCAAATGTTCAATGCTAGAGATGAAAGAATAATGCTCACAGAAGTTAGCCAAGCAAGTTTTAGAGCGAGTGATCCTCCCTGTTTGTATCTGCTACCTCTTGAGCATGCGTTGGTTTTCCCTTGAAGAGGAAAGGGTGATGCAGCAAAGTAGATAAGTATTTCCCTTGGTTTTTGGGAACCAAGGTATCAATCCAGTAGGAGGAACAAGCAACTCACCAATGGATGCACCTACACAAATAAGCAAACTCTTGCACCCAATGCTATAAAGGGGTTGTCAATCCCTTCACGGTTATTTGCAAGGATTAGATCCAATAGACATAGATTTAATGAGTGTGGAAAGTAAATGGTAAATAAATTGCAGCAAGTACAGATCTAAAAATATAAGATGGAAAGTAGACCCGAGGGCCATAGATTTCACTAGAGACTTCTCTCTTGAAGGCTAATATCATGCTGGGTAAACAAATTACTGTCAAGCAATTGATAGGGAAGCAAAGAATTTAGTTATCCAAGGAAGTGACCATGCATATATGCATCACGTCCGTGACAGGTAGACCGAAACAATTCTGCATCTACTACTATTACTCCACACATCGACCGACTCCTGCCTGCATCTAGAGTATTAAGTTCATGAAGAACAGATTAACGCATTAAGAAAGATAACATGATGAAGAGGGATAAACTCAAGCAATATGATGAAAACCCCATCTTGTTATCCTTGATGGCAATAATACAATACGTGCCTCACTACCCCTACTTTGTCACTGGGTGAGGACACCGCAAGATTGAACCCAAAACCAAGCACTTCTCCCATTACAAGAATTACCAATCTAGTTGGCCAAATGAAACCAATAACTTGAAGAGACTTGGAAGGATATGAAATCATGCATAAAAGAAATCAGAGGAGATTCAAATAAGATTCATGGATAATCTGAACATAAACTCACAATTCATCGGATCTTCACAAACACACCACAAAAGAAGATTACATCAGATAGATCTCCATGAAGATCATCAAGAACATGGTATTGAAGATCAAAGAGATAGAAGAAGCCATCTAGCTACTACCTACGGACCCATAGGTCTTGTGGACTACTCACACATCATCGGAGGGTTAGTGGAGTTGATGTAGATGCCCTCTATGATCGATTCCCGCTCCGGCATATTACCGGAGAAGGCTCCAAGATTGGATCTCTTGGAAACGGAGGCTTATGACGGTGGAAAAGTATTTTCATGGATTGTCCAGATGTTGGGGGAATATTTGGGTATTTATAGGCCGAGTCCTAGGGTTACGAGACCTGCTAGGAGGCGACAAGCTTGCTAGGCGCAGCCAGGGGGCGCCTACCAGGCCTATCGCGCCCTGGCACCTCCCGTGACATGCACTCCAAGCTTGGATAACATGTTTCCTTACAGAAAAATTCCTTCCAAAGGTTTTATTCCATTTGGACTCTGTAAAACTCAAAAACAAGGAAAAAATAGAAACTGGCACTTGGCTCTAGATTAATAGGTTAGTCCCAAAAATAATATAAAATAGCATATTAATGCACATAAAACATCCAAAATAGACATCATAAAAAATATAGATACGTTGGAGACGTATCAGCATCCCCAAGCTTAATTCCTGCTCGTCCTCGAGTAGGTGAATGATAAAAAATAGAATTTTTTATGTGGAGTGCTACGTAACATATTTATCCAAGTAATATTATTTATTGTGGCATGAATATTTAGATTCATAAGACTCAAAACAAAATTTTAATATTGATATAGAAACAATAACATTTCAAGTATACTAGCAAAGCAATTGTATCTCTTCAAAATATACTGGCAAAAGAAAGTTATCCCTACAATATCATATGGTCTGGCTATGCTCTATCTTCCCCACATAGAGTATTTACAAAATGCACAACCCCGATGAAAAGTCAAGCAATTGTTTTCACACCCATTTTCTCAAACTTTTTCAACTCTAACGCAATACATGAGCGCGAGCCATGGATATAGCACTATAGGTGGAATAGAATATGGTGGAGGTTGTCAAGGAAAAGAGAGAAGATAGTCTCACATCAACTAGGCATGTCAATGGGCTATGGAGCTGCCCATCACTAGATATCAATGTGAGTGAGTAGGGATTTCCATGGAATGGATGCACTAGAGCTAGAAGTGTATGAAAGCTCAAATAGAAACTAAGTGGACGTGCATCATGAAGAAAAATATTCCAATAGCTATAAGAAAGTTACAAAATAGGAGACTCTCTAACATGAAGATCATGGTGCTACTTTGAAGCACAAGTGTGGCAAAAGGTAGTAGCAATGTCCCTTCTCTCTTTTCTGTCATTTTTTGTTTGTTGGGCATCTAAGGCCTCTTTTATTAATTTCTATTTTTTACTTGGGTTTCGCTGGCCTCTTTTATTTTCCGTAAAGTCTGGACTCTCATACCTACTAGTAAGGGAATCATAGCTTCCATCATCCTTTACTTACATGGGACATGCTATGTAATGAAAATACTCACACTTTTATTTACTTACAACTCAAAAGAAAAATTACAACTCGATACCTATGACAAAATATGACTCTATATGCAATATGGCAGTGATGGTGTGCATCTCATAAAAGGAAACAGTGGAAGTTGCATGGCAATATATCTCGGAATGGCTACGGAAATGCCATAATAGGTAGGGATGGTGGCTGTTTTGAGGAAACATGTATGGTGGATGTTTTGAGGAAGGTGTATGGTGGCTATTTTGAGGAAGGTATATGGTGCACTGGCGAAAGTTGTGCGGTACTAGAGAGGCTAGCAAAAGTGGAAGGGTGAGAGTGTGTATAATCCATGGACTCAACATTAGTCATAAAGAACTCACATACTTATTGCAAAAGTCTATTAGTCATTCAAGCAAAGCATTAAACACATGCTCCTAAGGGGGAGTTTGGTAAGAGTTAACCATCGCGCGCCCCTGACCCTCACACAAAGGTCGAGAATCTATAAACAAGTCATGCTCCAACTTCCTTACATAGCGGTTCACCGTACATGCATGCTATGGGAATCACAAACCTTTACCCAAGTATTTTTACCAAATCACAATTTACTTCATAACATGTCTATTAACATTACCGTCCTTATATCTCAAAACTTTATGCAAGGAATCAAACTTCTCATAAATACTCAATGCACTTAATATGGACGTTTTTATTATATCCCTTTTGGATGCCTATCCTATTAGGACTAAATTCGTAACCTAGATCAATTACCATGCTGTTTTTAGAAACTCTTAAAATAGTATAAGTGAGGTACGAGAGTTCAAGTATTTCTATAAAACAAAAACACAACCGTGCTCTAAAAGATATAAGTGAAGCACATAGAGCAAAATTACCCAACTCAAAAGATATAAGTGAAGCACATAGAGTATTCTAACAAATTGACGATTCAGCGTGTCTCTATCAAAAGATGTGTGCATCAGGATGATTGTGGAAAAATTAAAAGCAAATACTCATATCATACAAGACCCTCCAAGCAAAACACATATCATGTGGTGAATAAAAATGTAGCCTCAAGTAAATTTAGCGATGGATTGAAGACGAAAGAGGGGATGCCTTCCGGGGCATACCCAAGCTTAGACTTTTTGGCATCCTTAAATATGACTTGGGATACATTGGGAATCCCAAACACTAGGCTCTTTCCACTCCTTGTTCCATAGTCCATCCAATCTTTACCCAAAACTTGAGAACTTCACAACACAAAACTTAACAAAAAACTCGTGAGATCCGTTAGCTTAAGAAAATAAATCACCAATTTAGCTAATGGTGTGAAATAATTCTTTATTTATATTTATTTTATACCTACTTTAAACTAACTACTCCATGGCTCATACCACATAATACAACCCACGGATTCATTAAAATAGGCAAACAATTCAAAGAAAACAGAATCTTTCGAAAACAGAACAGTCTGTAGCAAATTGAAATCTTCGTATACCGTAACTCAAACAATTCTAAAAAATTAGTAAAGCCTGGTAAATTTATATATCAATCATCTATAAAAATTTCAGATATATTCGATGTTCTGAAAAAATAGAAAATTCCTGGACTGAGCATAAAAGTTTCTGTTTTTCAGCAAGTTCAAATCAACAACTACCATAGATCACACTAAAGGTTTTACTCGGCTCAAACACTAATTAAAACACGAAAACACAATTAATACAGAAGTAATAATGTGTTAAACACTCAAAAACATAAGCAGGAATAGAACACAAAATAAAACTGGGTTGCCTCCTAACAAGCGCTATTGTTTAACGCCCTTAGCTAGGCATAACGATTTCAATGATGCTCAGAGAGAAAGTAGTAATTGAAACATGCAAGAGAGCATCATGAATCATATGAAAATCACATTTAAGTCTAACAAAGTTCCTATACATAGGGGTTTTGTGAGCAAACAATTTACGGGAGCAAAAATCAACTAGCATAGGAAGGCAAAGCATGCATAACTTCAAAACTTTGAACACATAGAGAGGAAACTTGATATCATTGAAATTCCTACAAGCATATGTTACTTCCTCATAATAATTTTATTTAGAATCATGAAGGAATTTCGCAATATAACTATCACACAAAGCATTCTTTTCATGATCAATTATACCATATGTGTCATCACCAAAACTTGGGGAACCAAAAATATCATCTTCATCAAGCATAGCATCCACAAGCTTGTGGTTTTGCATATCATTAGCATCATTGATATTCTGAGAATTCATACTAACAACATGGAAATCATCCTTTTCGTTCAAGGAAATATCATGAATGTCC
This sequence comes from Hordeum marinum, assembly GCA_022496015.1. NCBI lineage: Eukaryota > Viridiplantae > Streptophyta > Magnoliopsida > Poales > Poaceae > Hordeum > Hordeum marinum. The sequence goes on from CM039677.1 coordinate 118,775,772, forward strand.
TTCCAAATTTCTTCTTTCAACACTTCATCAAGATTTTCAGATTCATGATTTTCAAACAAAACTCCATAGAGATAATCAAGTGCACTCAACTCACTAGCAATTGGTTTATCATAATTTGGTCTATTGAAAAGATTAGCAAGTGGATGAGGATCAATATCAATATATTTTTAGAAAGCAAAGATGCAAGAAAATAGAAGGCACATCTCAACACAAGCAAACATATGATTCATGGCAAATAAAGGAAATGCAAGAGATGAGTTTGTGATGGGTACTTTGTATGCTTGATGTGTATCCTCCCCGACAACGGCGCCAAAAATCTTTCTTGCTACCTCTTGAGCATGTGTTGGTTTTCCCTTGAATAGGAAAGGGTGATGCAGCAAGGTAGATAAGTATTTACCTTAATTTTTAAGAACCAAGGTATCAATTCAGTAGGAGGAACAAGAAAGTCACCAATGGATGCACCTACACAAATAAAAAAAATCTTGCACCCAACACTATAAAGGGGTTGTCAATCCCTTCAAGGTTATTTGCAAGGATTAGATCCGATAGAGATAGATGTAACGAGTGCGGAAAGTAAACGGTAAATAGATTGCAACATGTATAGATATGAAAATATATGATGGAAACTAGACACGGGGGCCATAGGTTTCGCTAGAGGCTTCTCTCCTAAAGGTAAATATCATGGTGGGTAAAAAAATTACTGTCAAGCAATTGATAGAGAAGAAAATAATCATGTAGTTATCCAAGGCAATGATCATGCATATAGGCATCACGTCCATGACAAGTAGACCGAAACGATTCTGCATCTACTACTATTACTCCACACATCGACCGACTCCTGCCTGCATCTAGAGTATTAAGTTCATGAAGAATAGAGTAACGCATTAAGAAAGATGACATGATGTAGAGGGATAAACTCGAGCAATATGATGAAAATACCATCTTGTTACCCTTGATGGCAGCAATACAATACGTTCCTCGCAACCCCTACTTTGGCACTAGGTGAGGACACCGAAGATTGAACCCAAAACCAAGCAGTTCTCCCATTGCAAGAATTACCAATCTAGTTGGCCAAACCAAACCAATAACTCGAAGAGACTTGCAAGGATATGAAATCATGCATATAAGAAATCAGAGGAGATTCAAATAAGACTCATGGATAATCTGAAGATAAACACACAATTCATCGGATCTTCACAAACACACCATAAAAGAAGATTAAATCGGATATCTCCATGAAGATCGTGAAGAACATGGTATTGAAGATAAAGAGATAGAAGAAGGCATATAGATACTAGTTATGGACTCGTAGGTCTAGTGGACTACTCACACATCATCGGAGGGTCAATGGAGTTGATATAGATGCCCTGTATGATCGATTCCCCCTCCGATGGATTACCAGAGAAGGCTCCAAGATTGGAACTGTCAGGAATGGAGGCTTTCGGCGGAGGAAAAGTATTTTCGTGGCTTGTTCTAATGTTGGGGGAATATTTGGGTATTTATAGGCCAAGTCCTAGGGTTAGGAGACCTGGCAGGAGGCGACAAGCCTGCTAGGCACGGCCAGGGGGCACCTAGCAGGCTTGTGGTGCCCTGGCACCTCCCCTGACGTACACTCCAAGTTTGGATGATTTGTTTCCTTCTATAAAAATTCCTTCCGAAGGTTTTATTCCGTTTGGACTCCGTTTAATATTCCATATCTTCAAAACTCAAAAACAAGGAAAAAATAGAAACTGGCACTTGGCTCTAGATTAATAGGTTAGTCCCAAAAATAATATAAAATAGCATATTAATGCAGATAACCATCCAAAATAGATAATATAATAGCATGCCATCATAAAAAATTATAGATACATTGGAGACATATCAGTATGTCACCAAAGATTTGGTATAGGGGATGGTTCTTGGTCGCTTGAGCTCGAACTCGGGGTAGCTTAGGCTTGTTAGTTGGTGGAGCTTCTTCTTCTTCATCATCTCGTTCATCTTCATTGTTCTCGACATTGTCATACCCTTGAGGTGGTGGTGAATTAGGTTGTGGTAGATCTTCATGATGTACTTCCTACTCCACTTCATCTTGCATTTACTAGTTGTGGATGCTTCCATGTCGTGTGGTTGGTAGCCTTGATCCAAAGTAGGAGCTTCCACTTGGGTTGATGAAGTACTTTCCTTCACCTCCATGGGACGAATCTTGCCGATGGGCATGTCTTGGTTAGCTTCAGAATGATCTTTGTCACCTACATCATTTGGCAATTGTTTGACTTGCGAACCATTACACTCATCAAACTTCACATCTACCGTCTCTTCAACTTTTGAAGTGAAGTTGTTGTAGACATGGTAGGTGTGAGAGTTTGATCCATAACCAAGTGGGAAACCTTCATCAGATTTGGGAGAAAATTTAGCATGATGATGCTTATGAAGAATGTAAGACTTGGAGCCAAATACCCGAAAGTATCCAACTTGGGGTTTGTTACTGGTGAGAAGCTCGTATGCCATTTTACCGACAAGCTTGTGCAAGTAGAGTCGGTTTGTGGCATAACATGTTGTATCCACGGCTTCTTCCCAAAAGTGTCTTGGCATCTTATATTAGTAAAACAGCATTCTTGCCATCTAAATGAGGATCCGGTTGTTTCTCTCAACAACTCCATTTTGTTGAGGCTTGTACGTAGCTGAGAACTCATGTGAATTACCCTCTTTGTCAAGAAAGGTATCCACATGGGTGTTCTTTAACTCTGATCCATTATCGCTTCGAACCTATTTGATTTTCACGTCAAACTGATTTTGTGCTTTGCGTGCGAAGTTCTTGAAGATCTTTTGTACCTGTGACTTACCATCAAGAAAGAATACCCATGTAAATTTGGAAAAATCATCAACTATAACTAGACCATAAGAGTTTCAACCGAGACTCTTGTAAGCATTGGGACCAAAAAGATCCATATGAAGTAACTCGATTGGTCTCCTAGTAGTCATGATGTTCTTGACCGGATGACTTCCACCTACTTGCTTTCCTGCTTGACAAGCGCTACAAAGTCTATCTTTGTCAAAGATAACATCTTTAACACCAAGAATGTGATCGCCCTCGATAAGCTTATCTAGATTGCGCATGCCTACATGTCCAAGCCTTCTATGACATAGCCAACCTTTACATGATTTTGTAATGAGACAAGTACGAGATTGGGCCTTTTTACTAAAGTTAACAACATATAGATCACCTCTATGAATACTATGATTATCAAATCGAAACACTTGGCAATCTACTTTGCTAAATAGCACATTGAAACCGAAGTCTGCTAGTCTAGATACAGAAGGAAGATTGTAGCCGAGGGATTCAGCAAGCATCACATTTTGAATGGAACTATCATGAGATATGGCCACCTTACCAATGCCAAGTACCTTACCCCTAAAGTTTTCTCCAAAGGTCATGTACCTTCGAGGACCTTGATTAGGCGTGATCTCTTGGAACATGTCTTTATCGTGAGTCATGTGATCTGAGCATCCACTATTGTCACATCCCTAGCTAGGTGTCATAGTATAGCATGTGTTTGCATCATGTTTCATCGTTGCATCAGTATGAAATGGGGAGAAAAAGAAACCCCAAGCTCACATTGATTCAAAATAATTCAAATTTGGTGAAATTTCAACAAATCCAAAATGCCCTTTAAAAATGTTCCCTATGTCTGATAAATATGGACATGATTACTACAGGGACCATCCTAATGATTTGAACACCTAAAGCAATTTAAAAATAATTGATAAAGCCCCTGGAAAGTACTAAATAAAGCATTATCATTAACTTAGTTTTCTAATTATTTTGAAACTTTTCAGATAAGTCTGAAATATTCGAACTTCAATATATAAAATGTTTTGGATATTTTACAAAGTCATTTGTAACTGCAAATAAAATAAACAAATGTCAGAAGTTAGAAAAGAGTTGAAATAAAAAAAAGGAAAGAAGCCCACTTGGGCTAACCTAAGGAAGGGGCCCGGCCCACAGGGGCAGCAGCGTGTTCTTCCTCGTGCCAGGAGGACAAGCAGCTGCGTGCCGCCCCTGCAGCCGGCGGTGGCCGTGCTCGCCACCTCCACCCTTCCTGCCTGGCCGCCTTCTCGTCGCGCTAGCGAGGGGATATGCTCGGCCGCCACTCCAGATGCTTTCCCCTTGCCATTTCCCCTCTCCATCTCATCTCTTTCCCTCCTCGCCGGAGCGAAGCCACCGGCAATTCGCCATCTCCCATGCATCCCCAACCCCGCTAAGGCGCCAGAAGCCTCTCCGGTGAGGCCTTGGACCCTTTCCCCCCAATCTCGTCGCCGTTCCCCCCTCCAGCCCTGTTTGTCACTGGAGCTGAGAGGAGCTCGCCGCCGGCCATGGCGTAGCCGTGGCCACAGCGGCCAAAGCTCGCTCCTGGCCACAAGCTCGTGCTCGTGGAGCTTCCAGGAGGCCGTTGCCACCCTCAGCTCCGCCTCCCACAGCCTGTAGCTCCACAGCTGCACTTGCCCGAGCTGTCGCCACCGTGCAGCTCGACGTGGCCGCCGTTCCGGTGGCCCCCGAGCCCCCTAGGTGCCTTGCTAGACGCACTAGTGCACGGGCCACCTCTCGGTGCACTCCGCGCGCCAAATGGTTGCCGAAGGCGCAATTCCGGCAAGACGCCGCCGTGCGGATGGTCGCCGCCGGCCCCGCTCCAGTTGGCATCGGCGTGGCCGTCATTAGGGGGCTAATTCCCCTAATTAGTTTAGCCTCCTGCCACTGACAGTGGGCCCCAAGGTGGGTCAAACTCCCTGGTCAGTGCGGAGGTTAAGCCTAAGACACTGACGTGCGGGCCCCGCACGTCAGGTTTGACTCTGGCCAGGTCAACAGATCAGCTGACATCACAGTGACGTCAGGCTGACGCCATAATTCCACTTTCTAGTTTTAAAATAATTCCAGAAATTGTTTAAAACTTCAAAAATTCATCTAAATTAATATGTAAATTAGATGAAAATAATTTATATATGAAAATTTATCAGAAAAATCCAGTGAATCCAATGGTGCTATTTTCATGCAAGTTAGAGCAATCTAAGTAGGTGAACATTGACATTTACTAATAGGTTAGTATATGGAATTGAAAGAAAGAACGATTATGAATCTATATTCAACTTCATTTCAAATCAACATGAACACTAGTTTCATTAGCTCGTCCATACGTGCTATCATGCCATGATCATGCATCATATTGTTGCACTTGTGTGTGTTGATTGTTTCTTATCTGCATTGCGGTAGGCCCTACTTCTGAGGATACCCCCGAGTATCCCGACGAAGGACAAAACCTTTCCACTACCCAGCAAGGCAAGCAACCCCTTTGATCATTCCGATAATATCCTACTCTCTCGCTCCTGCTCTTGTTTATTGCATTAGGACGGTCAATAACATGTCAGACATACACGGTAGATGATCCTATTCTGCTGCATAACCTGACATTGTCACAGTAAATAGCTAAACCTTGCAACCTAGCATACCTGGTAGATGCTTGTACCATGATGTGCTTAGCTTACTTTGCCTTCTATGCTTTCTATGCTTAGAGTTATGTCGGGTCTGATTCATGTGGGTGATGAACTGAGTGAAACGATGTTGTTCTGATGTGGTGATATAATGATGAACTCGATTTGGTAAAGATAGCGATGAGAGGCTATGTAGGAGTACATAGCGGGTTGTCTCATTGGGACCGTTCTTAGGAACTGAGTTCCGTGTTTGTGATCCAAGACTAGTTGCTACCACACATTGGGTTCCGGTAACTCGACCCCTATCGCCTTATGAGTCGCTTAGTCCTTGGTACAGGAGTTGCAAGTAGTTTCTAGTGTTTATAGCATGCTGGAGGCTATGCATAGCGCTGACCCTAGGGGTGGGTTATGACGCGGTAGGCAGTGGCACGGTGTACCAAGGGTCACCCGAATGGTGGGCTTGGGAACCCTGTGCATATCGTTTGGGGCCGTAGCGGAAACTTCGGCCGGACTTCCATGCAGGTTCAATCTCAAATAGGTGATGGCCTGGACTAGAGGTCTTATGTGATTGATAGTCATGGCCGACTCCCTCACTGGGCATCCGCTTGAAGGTTGCCGAGGTGCATGGTTTTATGAGCACACAGCGATAAGTGGCGAGAGCATGTGTGATGAAGTACACCCCTGCAGGGTATGAAACTATTCGAATAGCCGCGTTCTCGGATATTGACAACTTGGAGAACTTATGTTGTTCGTAGATAATCAGATGGATACTCATAAAAATATCAAGACAAGTGTGAGTACCATGGATGGCACTCTCCCAGGAGAGGGAAGTGAATCCATGGTGGTGTTTTGCTATGGAGTTAGTGCACTCGTGTGTGATATCTAAAATGTAAACAAAGAGCTAAAATTGAGTAGTGTAGGTTAGCCATGAGTCAAAGCTGGCATTGCTACATAAAATCCACCACCTCCTTGATGATACATGAGCGTGATTAGACTAGATCTGTTCTAAAGACTTGCTGAGTACGTTTGTACTCACGTTTGCTTAATAAATGTTGCAAATGAGACCCACGACCCATCAGGTGGGTTCTATCTAGATGTTGACGATGCCGAATAGCTGGTGTCCCAGCTACGACCTTTGCCCTGTGGCAGGCTATAGATAGTCAGGCCATGTGCCTTTTTACCCTTTCATCTGTTTGTACTCAGACAGCTTAAGTTTCCACTGGCTTGTAAGACTTTGTTTGTATGACTTGAGTGTCGGGTCATGTGACCCTTATCTATAAGAACATATTATGCAAGGCTCAACTGACCCTCTTAAATAAAAGTGTAACATCCCAAAATTTGGAATGTTATAATTAATACTAGAATGATTGTTTGTTTGCTTGAGTGATTGAAATTGAGTGAAAATTTGAAACTTTTGAAAACTTTTGAATGAGAGGGAAGAAAATGACTTTCCCGAAACTTTCACTCTGCAGGAATTCAAATTCATTTCATCAAAAAAACCCAGAGTGAAGATGATATGACTTCTTCCATTTAAAGGAATGAAAAGAGATTTGAAAATGGTTTGAATTTCATTTGAAGATAGTTCAAATTCAGAAACTTGTATGCAACTCAATGATTTTCATGAGAGAGGATAAAAGGACTTCTTCAAATTATATGAAATAGGAGTTAGAAGTTTAAAAGAAGGGTATGAAAACTATTTGAGAAATTCTCATATGGAGTTTCACTTCCATATTTGAATTCCCTATTTGAATTTGTAAGCATTCAAACCCCTTGACAAAGTTTTTGAGAGGAGTAATATGACACTCCAAACCAGGGGTATTTTTGTGAAGTTTTTGAATCATAAAACCCAAGGGGTTATTTGAAAAATATTTGCAAAAATAAATAAAGCCATTTAGGCATTTTCTGAAAATAATTTTTTTAAAGTATTTATTTTGGCCGTGGAAAAATGTTCCTTAAATGGAATTTATTTCCCTAATCAATTTGATATATAAAACTTTATTTTTGGGACTGGCTTTGAATGTCTTAATGTTGTTTTTAATACCCTATATATTAATAAAGGAAAATAGTTAACGCGTGTATTAAAGCCCACGGCCCACCTGCCTCTAATCTCTCTCCCAAAATTCCTCCGCAATGGTCACCGCCGCGCTGATCTCTCTCTCTCTCTCTGACCGCGCGACCCCACCGACCGATCCCCAAACGTCGCGGTCACCTCCCTCCTCTCACTCCCCAAACCACGCCGGCGAGATCACCGCGCCAAATCCGCCTCCCCTTCCATTCCCCGACCACCCCGATGCCCTATAAAAGCCCCCGGTCCTCTCCTCTACCCATTCCCCCACTTTCCCCCTCTGCCCAAAGCCTCTCGCTGCCGTATTAGCTCGTTGGAGCCCGAGCGCCGCCGCCGTGCCATCTCCATCGTGTCGCTCCACCTCGACCTCCCCGAGCCTTTCTGAGCCCACCATCCACCTCCTCACGGCCTTGCGCACCTCCCTGTGCCCTCGCCCGAGCCCCACACCCACCGGTGCACCGTCCCTGTTAACACCCGAACGTCGCCGCCGCCTCGGAGCTCGTCGCCGACGCCCCCAACCAACCGCGACAACGCCAGGACCACCACCCGACTCGCCGTCCTTGTCCGCATCGCCTGGAGCCCTCGCCATCACCGGAGGACCACCGGAGACGCCTCCCCGTCGACCTCGCCACTTCGGCCTTACCGGAACCTCGCCGGAGTTGACCTCCCACCGCGGTGAGCTTCCCCCTCTGCCCGATCTCATTTGAACGGCCACGATTAGAACCCCCATACCCTTCCGGTTTATTTAAAACGAACCGGCCGGTTTTCTTTTAGTTAATTTTAGCCGAAACGTTTTCCGTTAAGTGTCGGTCGTCCGCTCGAATCATTAGAACACGCTGCCTCCGTAGCCTATCAGAACCGGCCACGTCACCCCCTGTCCGTTAGATAATTTTTTTCTTTTTCTGTTTTTGTTTTAGAAAACAGATTAGGTTCTGTTTTTATTTTTGTTATATCTTTTATGTTTTTTAGAGATTTTGATTGATTCTTTTTGCATTGTGTCAAAAATTTGTTCTATCTTATGCAGATAAGAAGTTTGACCAAATTTTAATAATTTAAAATTGATTTCAAACAGATTTGATTCAAATCTTATTTTCTGAATATCTTGAGTTTAAAAATATATTTTGAGTTGATTCTTTTTGCCACTTGTCACTAGTGACCTTAGTTATCAGTAGGAAGAGTTTGGAAATTTTTTAGAAATATTTTATAGTAGTCTTTTCAAGCAAAACAAATTATGTTTAGTTCTATTAGGTCTATTTATATTCCCTTTTGTTTTAAATTATTTTAAATTATTTTCTTTTATAATAGTGATAAACTTTTGTAAAGTTTTCTGTTAGATAATAGTAGCCCTTCAAAACAAATAATATTTTATTAGTTGGTTGCATGAAAATCCATTCTAGTTCAATTATAACTTGCAATTGGATTTTCATTGCTATGTTGATCTTGTATTTGAAAATAGTTTCCACAAATTGTTTTATAAGTGTGATTTGTTGTTAGTCTAAATTTAGACCAGAAACAATTTGTATTATAGTTGAGATTGTTTGTGGTTTAAGCCAAGGATGACCTTGTTTTATATCAAAATACGAATCTTTATAAAAGCTTTTCAATTAGCTCTTTTGGCAAAATAAAAATTTATGAGAAAATACTTTCTGTTAAATATTTGCTTTAAAAAATTATTCTTCTATTATTAACTTAGTGTTTTCTTGCTGATATGTTCTAGTAGTTAAAAACTTATGTTGCTAGAGTGTTGTTTTCTAAATTATTAGTTGTTCTTCAAAAGTAATTCTTTTTGCTAAGTAAAATATTTACTAAAATAATTTTGATTATATTTTACTTTGTTTTGAGTTTTAACTTTTGAAATTAGGATGTACTTGTAGAGAAAACCAACTTTGGTTGTGTTGATGAAGTTTTGTCATTTGAGTTTTGTCTTAAGTATTTCCTTCATCACCGCCATGTTGCTTTTGGTTTTGTGTTGACTTTTGATTGTTATAATTGATTGCTAGTATGAGTGCTTATAAGAATGCAATGTTTGATTATATAGATTTTCATCGGAGAGTGATGAATAGTCTATCAGTTATCTCTGAGAGCGATATTATTTATTCATCAACAGTACATGCAAGTCACTTTGACCATGTATACCTATGTTTTATTGCATTGGTTCTTCCATCTCCCCAATTGCATGCAAAGTAGGTAATTGGAAACTTGGTTACTTGTTGTAGTATCATGTGGTAGGTACCCCTCAACCCTTTGACACATTGGCCCCAGGATACGTTTATTTAATTTTTCTATGCTATTAGTAGACGGGGTGGGTTTTGTGATTCATGAGATTTGTGAGTTAATAATTTTCAAGACCTGCATTATGATCAAGACTTCAAGACTCCAAGTTTTCAACATACCTCTGGGTGGATGATGGTTGAACGGCGCCCTGGAGAAACCAGTGGTTAGCCTAGGTGTTGCTGGGGAAGTGTCAGTATTCACGCGGAAAGGTCCACCCAGGCACAAAGAGATGGATGGATGCTTCAAGACCCAAGGCTTACCTGCACAGCAACAAGTCATTATGGGCTCTGGCTTGGTTGGATATCGTGGTGACCCTGTACAGGCGGTGCTATGAGATGTAGAAGAACGGTAAGAAAGGATGGGCACCGACAGAGTCTCGGGGAAACCCTTTAGAAGACCATGTTTTGGTCATCCGTTTCTCAAACACCATGAAGTGCGAGAAATCCAACGGAGGCGACCAATTCTTGTGGGGAATGTGTGCAAAACACTGCAGAGTACTCAAACCTAATCGATTAGCCGTGTCCACGGTCGTGGACAACTTGAGCCAAAGGAACTGAAACTATCTGGAACTCTCAACACAATTAATTACATTGATGTGGGTATTAATGTCAACTTGGGTATGAGAATTGGTTGGTGGAACCATCTCATTAATCAACCAACATTGTAGTAATTATGCTTTTGCCCTCTCTTGTTGTAGGCAAAATTTGGGTTTATGCAAAACCTACTACCCCACTTGCCATATATGCATGTAGAATAGATGATTACTTTACACCCCCTCTTTTGTGACTTGCCGGCATATTCAAAATGCTGACCCACACGGCTGCAACATCTTATGTTGTAGATAAGCTCTACGACGAGTAAGAGTACGATCCAGGGTTACGGTCTACACTCAACGTGTCGTTGGTGTTATTGGGGTGCCACTCCCGTTGACTGTTTCCGCTGAGATGTTAAGGTATATATCAGTTTTACGTTAATTACATGTGATTGCACTTTGATATATACATTGATGTACTTTCTGTGCCAGCATACTGATCCAGGGATGGCACAGAACACACAGAGGCTTGACTCGTTTTGAGTCGGGTCACTACAAAAAGTCATGTTGTTGTATGGTTATGTTGTGAGGCCATGGTTGTATCTATGCATATCGGGCATGTCATGCGTACGTGTGACGTGCAACGGTATGTATGGGATCCGACACCTAGTCGTGTGCCTTTAGTAGTACTCTTTATAGGAAACTGCCTCTTTGTGCTTCCACCGAGCCATGGTAGCTTGTTACTGCTCCGGACACATTGATTGACCGACATGTATCCTTCTTTTCTGCTGTGTCTGTCCCTTCGGGGAAATGTCTCATAGTGTAATGGAGTCCCTGTAGCCTGCTACGACTCGTCTACGTGCAGTGATGGCATTCGTGTCTCACGACATAATGGAGTCGCTGTAGCTTGCTACGAGTCGTCTACACACGCTTGAGGTCGATACCTACATTGCTTGATTATGTATGCCTGTTTCTGTATGGATGTGCCGCTTGGGTTCTATGACTAGTTATGTCTGCCCGGGTTCTCTGTTGTTTGATTGCCAGCGACATGTTCTCATACGTGAGCCAAAAGACGCAAACGGTCCTGGCTAAGGTAAGGCTGCAGCCGTGGAACTTACCGTGCGTGAGGACGCAAAGTGATGTGATATGTTACAGTGTGGATTCTTATGACTTAGGATCGGGGTGGCAACATGATGAGTCTGAACAAGAGTGATGTTTGGCAAGAGAGCATGTCCGTCCTTCTTACACAATGGTCGGATCCGGGCTAGGAGTTGGAACACCACCGTGGTTAGCCCGTTGTCGTGATAGAAGAAAGAACTCAAGGTTAAAGCCTCAGAGTTTTCAGGCGTGGTAAGTGAAGCGGCAAGCCCGGTTAGTGACAAGTTGCCCCAAGAATCCATAGAGAAATCTAGGTTCCCTAATCGGACCTCTTGATCAGGGGTGAAGGTCTCGACACGGACTATATGGCCGGTCGGGTCGGCGTGCAACAGAACACTGCTGAAGGCGAAGATCTGTCTAGGGACGAAAGTGTCCATGTTGAGGACCTCTTCATTGATGACAAGGCAAGACATCGATTACTTGGGTTCTCACAGCGGAACTCTCAATGAAAACACCAATATCGGTGTCAAAACCGAGGGATCTCGGGTAGGGGGTCCCGAGCTGTGAGACTAGAAGCAATGGTAACAGGAGACAAAGGGGACAAGCTTTTTCCCAGGTTCGAACCCTCCTATGCAGGTAATACCCTACATCCTACTTCATATTATTGATGATATGAGGGTTACAAAGTTGATCTACGTCGAGATCGTATAGCTAACCCTAGATGAGTTGTTCTGTCTCTACACCCTAAGACCCTCCCACTTATATAGGCGCCGAGGATCCCTAGGGTTTAGACATGGTGGGTTACACACCGAAGAGATAAACTTGCCTATTCGCTACATCAAACTTGGAGTACAAGCTGTGCCCCCCGAAGCTTTCATTTTGGAGATAGGGCCTTTCGTTGGTCCTTTGTTCGGTAAATGGCCCATATAGTCTGACACATAGAAATAGGCCATATCTCCAAGGACTCCTTAATCCTGGACTCCCTCACCCATGATGCACCGCCCCCTCGTCCACAGCCCGACATCGACCCTGATCCCATGCATGAAGCACTCCCGCGCGACCAACCCCGCGAGCCGTGGGCGAGGGCAAGAGATGAAGTAAGATGCCAGGTGATGTCGAGGCCACACGTCTTCATGCGTGCACTCCCCGCGCCGCTGAACCAGCTCCGTGACCGGTCACCCCTCGAAATAGCCCCTCAAGAGAGGCAAGACCGGGCCCCTCTTGTGCGCGTGGCACTCACTGGTCTGGTGGGGTGTCGTGCCATCGCTTTGGAGCTCCATGTAGCCTTACAAGTTGAAGCCTGACTTACCCCCGCACTACGACGTCACCCCAGAAATTCCTCGAAAACTACTCGCTAAGCATGAAGGCGGCTGGTGGACATAACAAGGTCATGTCGAGCTGGTTCCCCACGGTTCTCAAGGGCGGCTTGCTCTCCTATCTACTCAACCTCCTGGAGGGGCCCATCACCTCCTGGGATGACCTGCGCAAGCGCTTCATCGCCAACTTCCAAGGTACCCGCAACCGTGGGCTCATAGTGAACGACCTACGACTTGTGAAGAAGTAGGAGGGAGACAACATGCAGAAGTACATACAACGCTTCACGAGCACCCGCCTGAAGATACCGAGGGCATCACATGAGGCCATCATCTCTGAGTTCACTAACGGTGCTAGGGACATCATGATGAAGGAGGAACTCGCCATCAACGACAAACTGTGCTTGGCCCTGGAGATGTCCAACTTGGCGAACAAGTACGCCAAGGCCGAGGAGGTCCGACTCTCGCTCCGCGACCTCTTGGTGGCAGAGCCAGAGGACAAGAAGTCCAAGGCCAAGGAGGATAAGCGCAAGGCCCCCACGGTGCTTGTGGCCTAGCCTGAGCCGAAGCGCAACCGAGACGATGACCTCCCCCCCTCGCACGTGCAGGAGGGCGACCGTACTACATCTTCCATGGCACCAACAGACACTACACCATCGATTGCAGGATCTCAGGATGGTCCGCGACGAGCACTTCAGACGACACCCTAGACACAGTGACCGTGGCTTCGGCCACGGCGGAGGCCGTTAGGACAATCAGGAGGCACACCAGTAGTGGTGAGACCGGCCTCGGGAGGACCGCTGGCATGACCAACCTAGGGAGGACCGTTGGCGGGACGACCCTCCGGAGGGGTCACGCCAAGGCCAGCCTCGTCAAGCCCATCCTAGCAAGGTGAGCCTACCCCCACTTCAGCCACCACCCAGGACAAAGGAAGAGGATAGGCAGGACAACGAGGCTATGGGCTTTAGGAGGTCAGGGTGATAGCCTGTATCCTGGGCGGTGCCCAAGCCCGAGCATCAAACCTCATCTTCATGCAGTTCTCTAGAGAGGTGAACACAACCCTCCTGAAGCTCGAAGCCATGCGTCCCATGCCGCAATTACCTTTGACTCAAAGGATCAACTCAGATGCTTAGCTATGGCAGGCACACTGTCGGCGTTCTGGGAATGAGGCTTCCTAGTCAGGCCTGCCTGTGGCCCAGGACATGGCCCACCTCGTTAGCCAGGCGAGGCCTGGCGCGGTATTGCTCAAAACAAATCCCTTGCGAGGACCCTGGGCTCGCGAGGAAGAACGGAATCAAGACAAGAAAGGATGGGCCTCCTCAGGCCCCCTCCCGAGGGGTGGACATCTCTATGCAAGGCCCGGCCTCAGGAGTCAAGGGTGACCCAAGGAGGGACAAGTGGGCACTAGCGCGCCGGGCGGCACAGTTTCCTCTTTGGTGCAAAGGGATCAAGGACGTACGCGGGTTCCCAAAGTGTCGCCCAAAGGTTTCCTTTCCGGTGCAACAAGACCACGACAGCTAGCTTCACAGGGCGGATGTCATCGCTGAGCCCACCATTGCATCACCATCAACTACTTTGCAGGCGAAGATCTCCTTTGGATAGGGCACAGATGAACTACTATCTTCCTTCAAAATTGGTCGTTGTGGGATTCCTTCCTGCCATTCTGATAAGGGAAGAGGATCCGGGCCATCCCTATATATAGAAGTTAGGCGACATCATAGAGAGGAGGTCGGATCCGATCCAACACTTAGCCACTCAACGCACCACTGTAGGGCAGAGAGCCAAAAACACACCTTGAGCCTCCCTCGTGAGGTTCAAGCTCATTGTACAAGTTAATCGACCAAAACCTCCACGAGAGGCAATCCACCAAAACAAGATAAGTGTATTACACTTCACAGCGGTAGGGAACTCGCCGTCGATGTCGCTCACATCGTCTTCTTCGCCACTAACCTCTGCAACTTTAGGAGGTGGAGGAATGGCGACGTAGGTGAACTTCTTCATCAGCGTCCCCACGATGCTCTCCATGGCCGTCGCAGTGGTGGCACAAACCTCGGGATCAACTGGCAGATCATGGAGCTGAAGTCAAACCCTGACTCACGAAGGTAGAGGTGTCTAAAGACACGCATCGTGGCCTCAGAACAGAGATCGCGGCAATCACTCTCCAAGACTTCCTCCACCTTGACAATGGCACCCTCTAGAAACTTGACGATCTTTGAACAGAGCCCTGTGAAGCCACACTCCGGAGCCACCAGGGGATCCGTAAACCCGTCCCGACAGAGGGAGTGGAGCACTCAGCGAAGCCTGAGCTCGAAGGAGGAAAATGCGTTGAGTACCACAGCCTTTTTCTCCTCAACCGTGGCAAGGGCTTCCTCCCTGGTGTCGAGCCGAGACTTCTCCGCAACAACTTCCTTCTCCCGCACGTCCAAGCGCTCACGCTCTGCGGCTTGGTTGGCCGCCACCCTAGACAGCGTGGATTCCTAATCGGGAACCTTGGCCTCGTGGGTCCTGAGGGATCATTCTCATTAATGCAACTGCTCCGCAAGCACATACTTCTCCTCCGGAATTACCTTCAGGCGGGCCTCCTCCTCATCACAATGCCTGGTAATGGACGCCGCGTCAGTTAGTGCTGCCTCATGGCCTACACTGGCTGAAGCGGCTTCCTACCCGCTCTCCGCCACGGTGGCCTTAGCTTGGACCCAAACCGCCACGGTAGAGGCGTCGGCATGGAGCCACTCGGAGAGGAGTCCCAGGCGCCCCTTCGCGAGCTGATCGTCAGGGCGCTCGAGGACGTCGCAAACCTGACCTAGAGCGGCGTAGGCCTTGTCCAGGACGCTGAGGCTGCGAGGTCCGAGTGTCAAGGCCTCCTATGGAGGAGTCCCCTATGGGATTAGAAGAGACGCCCCCAGGGAGGCAGAAGCACGAGGAGAAGGAGGCTCCGGAGGCTGTGCCACGACCATGGGCAAGGTGGATGCAGACGGGTCTATGGGTAGCTGGCCCTCGGGGGCTGGCTCTACAAATAGCGGAGCCAACTCGCCCCAAAGGGCAGGAGCAGCCATGTCAACAGGCATCAGGGGCTCAGGGGGCTCCACAGCAGTGACCAGGAGGGTCGCCCCGCAAGCCCCGCACCCGCGATGTTAGGTGCCTCGTCAGGCAGCGGCATGGCGACAAGAGTGGGCGGCGCATCGAAAGCATCTTTGGCTTGGCGCCCGCCTTCGTCTTGCTCTTTTTTAGCACGGCGGCATTCCTGATAACCAAGCTATCGACAGGTGGCCGAGGCTAAGCAAGATTACTCACTCTTCGATGTCGACCCACTTCCTCTTCTTCTCCACCTCGACAATGGCACGAGCGCCCACGCCCCTCTCCATGAGGGTGCCATGGCATGGGGGCGTAGGGGCACTATCCCCAAGGGCAGATGACGAAGAAGCCACTCCGGCCCCACACCCGTCCGCCTCTCGATTGGGTGGAGGCGAGACGCGCGCTTCGACCGCCTTGCCGGCACGGCAGGGCACACCGGCGAGGACTCAGCCCCACCCTTCCTAGGGGGCATCAGGCTGGCAAACCGTGCGGCGCGAGGGTGAAAGCACAATGTGCTCCCTTGGTGGTTTTGATAATTCACGACAACTTATATTTTCTCTTGTACTAATACTTTCATCTAGTGTATTTCAGATAAAGTCCATAGAGAGAGATGGGTTGGAAACAGGAGTGTGGAGGTTAGCCCCAAGATGAAGGAATAACATTGGCCTAGCTTCAAGCAAGAGGATTCTATGTTTTACTTTGTGAGAAATCACTTTGAGTCTATAGGAAAGCCACTACTATTAAAAGGGGGTAAGGTACTGTTGGTGAACAAAATACTCATATTGCACAAGTGATAGTTACCACATACACCCACAAGCTCTTCCTCAAAAAGTCTGTCCAAAGGCAAATATCCAAAATCAGTGCAACCAACAGTTTACACACGGTGCCACCGATTCTCTGCCTCAGACACACTCAGCCTAACCCTAGCCCTTCAGTGCAACCGATTATACTTCGATGACATCGAGTTTGGGTTTCCATCTTTATGTTATGAAAATTGAAACAATCGGTAATATTGAGTTTGTTGAATTGGCATCACCGACTTTTATGTATCTGTCACACCGAGATTGAAAAGTTGCTACCTTTGAGGCAACTCGGTACCACCGAGACTAACACATCAGTGTGACTGAGTCAGACTTATTAGGTGTAACGGTTGGATTTTTGGAGATGCCTATGTATACCCCTCCACCACCACTACTCGAAAGAGAAGCACTCAGAATAGATCCTCACTCATACCAACTGATTTTCTCAAAGAGAGCCACCTATTCATGCGTTGAGATCATGCCATTACATTCCAACCATATGAATCTTGATCTCTAGGCTCCCCAAGTTGCTTTCCACCCAATCAATATCTTCCACCAAAGCCAAATCTATGAGAGAGTGATTGTGTGTTAAGGAGTCTATAATGTTGAAGCACAAGAGCTAGGGGTTCATCGACATTATTGAGCCTATTACCTTTTGTAGGGTGGTGCCTCCTAGATTGGTTAGGTGTCACTTGGGAGCCTCCTACTTCGTGTTTTGGAGTGAACCAAGAAGTTTTTAACGGCAAGGAGATCGCCTACTTCGTGAAGATCTACCCGAGTTAGGCTAGTCCTCCATGGACGTTGGCCATCATGGTATAGTCAAGGTTGCTTCTTCGTGGAACCCTCCGTGGGTAGAGCCCTCCATGGACTCTTGCAACCATTACCCTCCATGGATTGAAGACTCCATAAACGTGGACGTACGATAGCACCACCTATCGGAACCATGAGAAAATTCTTCGTGTCCTTCATGCGTTTGATCTCCCTATCTTTACTCTTTACTTCCATATGCAATGTCCCTACTTTCAGCTACTATACTTGATGACTTGCATGTGTAGGGTGTGCTAGACTTGCTATAATTGCTAAAATCTGCCAACACATAACTTTGCCCCTTGTGTATATTTTCAATTCCCGCTAGTAGTCTATTCACCCCCTCTACACATGCTATTCTAGTGATCCCGCAATTGGTATCAGAGCATTGGCCTCCATTGCTTCGGTTTCATCACCGTGGAAGAAGATGGATGTGTATAGTGTGGAGAGTTTGTATTGCAGAGTGCCCATTCTTGATGAAGAGTACTATAGTCGATGGAAGAATGCCATGATTGATCTATTTGACCAATTCCATTTGAGAAAACATATTGAAAAACCGTATGTGCTCCCCATTGATGAATTGCATCCCACTCATGAAGAGGAAATTGACATGCTTGGTAACCTTAGAACTATCATTCTTATTGTTAGAGGCTTACCAAGATTCATGCTTTCTCAATTGAAGAACTTTGCATGTGCTTATACTTTGTGGAATGATTTGAAGAAACAATATCCAAATATTTCGTTAAGTAATGTTGATGAAATCCTTCATAAAACTGTTGCTTTTCACAAAATGAAGCCTCGTGATACAAACTTTGATAAATGCCTATTTGAGCTTCGTGATCTTATGCGTGCTAAAGGAGATCTCACAATTATCAAAAACATTATTATTGAAGCTATTCACATTCATAAACTTGAAGATTGTCATGATTACGATTCTAACAAGTCCCTTGGTTTCTATGATGAGGAGATTCCACCAAATGATGACAATGAAGAACATGGCTACTATGATGAAGATGAGTTGCTCGATATTGGGCATCAAAAGTTCACGAAGAATCTATGTCTAATGGCAAACTTCAAGTATTACATGTCCGGTGTAAAAGAGTGGATTCTCGATAGCGGATGCACGGATCACGTGACTTGTGATAAAGACATGTCCCAAGATATCACGCCAAATAAAGGTCCTCGGAGGTACACGACCATTGGACACAACTCTCTGGGTAAGGTACTTGGCCTTGGTAAGGTGTCCATATCTCATGATAGCTCCATTAAAAATGTGATGCTTGTTGAATCCCTTGGCTACAATCTTCTTTCCGTATCTAGACTAAGAGACTTCGGTTTCAATGTGCTATTTACCAAACTAGATTGCCAAGTATTTCGATTTGATAATCATAAGATTGTCTTTACCGATATTCGTAGAGGTGATCTATACATTGTTGATTTCACTAAAAAGGCCCAACCTCGTACTTATCTCATTGCCAAATCTTCTAAGGGTTGGCTATGTCATAGAAGGATAGGACATGTAGGCATGCATAATATAGATAAGATTATCAAGGGCGATCACATTCTTGGTGTCAATGATGTTATCTTTGACAAGGATAGGCTAGGTAGCGCTTGTCAAGCAGGAAAGGAAATAGGTGGAAGTCATCCGGTCAAGAACATCATGACCACTAGGATACCACTCAAGTTACTTCATATCGATCTTTTTGGTGCAACTGATTACAAGAGTCTCGGTGGAAACTCTTATGGTCTAGTTATAATTGATGATTTTTCCATATTTACATGGGTATTCTTTCTTGATGATAAGTCAAAGGTACAAAAGATCTTCAAGAACTTTGCACGCAAAGTGCAAAATCAACTTCAAGTGAAGATCAAGAAGGTTCGAAGCGATAACGGATCATAGTTCGAGAACACTCATGTGGATACCTTTCTTGAAGAAGAGGGTATTTCACATGAGTTCTAGGTTACGTAATCGCTCGAAGAAAATGTAGTTGTTGAGTGAAAGAACCAAACCCTCATTGAGAGGGCAAGAACAATGCTTGACAAATAGAGGACACCAAGACACTTTTGGGCAGAAGCTGTGGAAACAGCATGTCATGCCACAAACTGACTCTACTTGCACAAGCTTCTCAGTAATATGACATACGAGATTCTCACTGGTAAGAAAACCCAAGTTGGATACTTTTGGGTATTCATCTCTAAGTGTTATATTCTTGATAAGCATCGCCGTGCTAAATTTGCTCCCAAGTCGCATTAGGGTTTCCTACTTGGTTATGAATCAAACTCTCACACCTACGGTGTCTACAAAAACTTCACTGAAAAAGTTTAAGAGATGGTAGATGTGAAGTTTGATGAGTCTAATGGTTCACAAGTCGAACAATTGCCAAACGATATAGGTGATAAAGATCCTTCGGATTCTATCCAAGATTTACCCATCGTTAAGATTCGTCCCAGCGAGGTGAAGGAAAGTACGTCATCAACCCAAGTGGAAGATCCTACTTTGGGTCAAGGCTATCTACAAAACGACATGGAAGCAACCACAAGTGGTACACACCAAGGTGAAGATGATGAGGAAGTAGATCATGAAGATTCACCACAACCTCCTTCACCACCACATCAAGGAGATGACCACTTCAACAAGAACGAAGATGAAGGGGATTATGAGTAAGAAGAAGCTCCTCCAACTAACAAGCAAAAGCTAACCCAAGTTCAAGCTCAAGTGACCAAGAACCATCCCTGAAACCAAATCTTTGGTGATATACAAACAGGGAGGATCACTCACTCTAAAACTCGCTGGGCTAACTTTTTTGAGCATTATTCTTTCATCTCTAGCATTGAACCCTTGAAGGTTGAACAAGCCCTTGAAGACGCGGATTGGGTGAACGCAATGCATGAAGAGCTTCATAACTTCGAGAGGAACAAAGTGTGGACACTCGTGGAGAAGCCCATGGACGAGCAAAACATCATCGACATGAAATGGGTATTTCAGAACAAGCAAGGTGAAGACGGTCAGGTCGTTCACAACTAGGCTTGCCTCATAGACCAAGGATATAGGCAAGTCGAAGGTATGGACTACGGTGAGACCTACGCCCCCATTGCTAGAAGACAAGCCATTCGAATTCTTCTCGCTTATGCTAATCACCATGATACCACGCTTTACCAAGTCGATATTAAAAGTGCATTCTTAAATGGTGAGATTGAAGAAGAGGTCTATGTTAATCAACCACCTGGTTTTGTAAAACCTAAGAAACCTCACCACGTTTACAAACTTCGCAAAGATTTATATGATCTTAAGCAAGCTCCTCGTGCTTGGTATAAATGCCTAACGAAGTTTCTTATTTAAAAAGGATTTGAAATTGGTAAAATTGACGCAACCTTATTCACAGAGAGAGTTAATGGTGAGTTATTTGTGTGCCAAATTTATGTGGATGATATTATGTTTGGATCTACTAACCCATAATTTAGTGAGAAATTTCAATGGTTTGATGTCAGAGAAGTATGAGATGTCTATGATGTGTGAGATAAAATTCTTTCTTGGTATAAAAATCAAGAAAACAATAGAAGGAACTTTCATCTCTCAAACAAAGTACACCAAGGACTTGATCAAAAATTTCAACATGCAAGAGTGCAAAGGTATGAAAACTCCCATGCCCACTAGAAGACACGATGATCTTACTAAGGAGGGTGAACCGGTTGATCAAAAGGTTTATTGATGAATGATTGGTTCATTGCTATATCTATGTGCCTCCCATCCTGATATTATACTTAGTGTTTGCATATGTGCTAGATATCAAGCTACACCTAAAGAATGTCATCTTAAGGCTGTGAAAGGCATTGTGAGATACTTGATACATACACCAAACTTTGGCATTTGATATCCCAAGGGATCTTTTTTTAATGTTGTTGGCTACTCTGACTCGGACTATGTCGATGACAAGGTTGATAGAAAATCCACCTCGGTTACATCTCAATTTTGTGGTAGATCTCTTGTGTATTTGTCCTCCAAGAAACAAATCTTAGTATCTCTATCTACTACCGAAGCGGAATAAATTGCCGCTGGATCATGTTGTGCACAATTATTATTGATGACACATACACATAAAGATTATGGAATCTATGTGAAAAATGTTCTATTACTCTGTGACAATGAGAGTGCTATTAAGATTTTCCATAATCCTATGCAACATTCTCAAACTAAGCATATTCAAGTTCGACATCATTTCTTTCATGATCATGTTGCCAAAGGATATTAATCTTAAGCATGTTTGCACTAACAAGGAATTGGCTGATATCTTTACTAAGCCACTTGATGAAAAAGTGTTATGTCATTTTACGAGTGAGTTGAACATCATTGATGCTTCAAACTTGATATAAGCTCACTCGGATGGATGCAAGGGGATGAACTCTATTATCTATTACATGCTATTATCTTGAATATTACATCTTGGAATTCTATGCTCCCTTGTCTTGCATCTAACCCTTTTGTAGGTACTTGGAAGAACAACATTGCACAAGATTGCCATCAACTCATATCTTAAGAAACCTTGTCATGACCAAGTATCCACATCTCACTTTGATGATGAAAGGAAGAAGACAACAAAACATATCCTTGACATCTATTTCTCAGTTGGTATCAACTCACAATTGGTATCAAGTCATTTGGACATATGATGTTTTTCCTTGCGTGACTAACCTATGTAGGTGAAAAGTTAACGAAAACAACAAGGACTACTCCCAACTCATATGATCTTCATCAACCTCGAGCATCCTGATCAAGTTCACCTACAAGCTACGTCATCAACATCACTCAAACGTATGTATTCATATCCTTGAAAATGGATTTACTCCAAGACATGAGATAAAGCAACTCAAGTGATATGAATGCATTAAAATGCTTAATCAAAAAATGGTAACCCCATTTTGAGCTTAACGATGAGTAAGACTCATGATCAAGTATTCTTGCTTGGCTCCTAAGTAAATATACTCTAATATAGGTGACCTAGTCACCGCACATCATCTTGTTAAGTATCTTGGTTGCTTCATTCTCTATTGCACAATTTCTTGGAACCATTCTAATCTTCTCTAGTTGATACCTCCATGTAAATTATTCGCATTTCATTTAGAAATCAATTTTGACACTTTGTTACAATATTTTCACATATTTAGAAGTTTCTCAAACTTTGCCAAGTTTTTGTTTTATGCCTCGGAGCATCCCATACAAAGGACTTGGTTATACCGATTCAACACATGAGCTGCATAACATCCTATCGATACCACGAACAAATTTGTCTCGGAGCCACAAACTTACTATCATGTTTCAGTCTGTGTTTGTTTCTGTAATCTTTGAGTTTCCTTCTGTGACATCTTGAATTCTTCAATGGTCACTTTTATTTAAAAAAGGGGAAGGGGGAGAAATATGTTCAAGGATCCCTAACTCAAAGATGAGAAGTTCTACAAATTTTTAGTTTAACGAAAGTGAGATAAATAATTTTCAATAATTCCCTCATTTTTCTCATGATTTTCGTATTCTATGAATCCTACATGCTATGAACCTTGTTCTCAAGGATCCCTGTATCTGACCGTATATCTGACCTTTTTGGCAATTAATGCCAAAGGGGGAGAAACACCAAAGCTTCAAAGCTAAACAGGGAGATACATGCTTATGGAAAGGGGAGATATAATTTTGAAGGAGAGGAGAATATCAAAAGTTTACACCTATATAAACAAAGGGAGAACACCAAAGTAGGGGGAGAACTGTTCACAAAGGAGGATGTGTTTATTGTGTGTTTTTTGCATTTGATTATCATCTTACAATTCTCTCACCCTATCCAATCCCAATATCTAAATGCTATGATTCAGGGGGAGAGGATGTCCTACTATTTTATATCTAGGGTAGAAAATTCTAAATGATCTTGGAAACATATCAATCCTAAAGAATACTATCTTCCATATGTTCTCCACATCTTAGTACTTTTGAGCACTATTGCTTTTTATTGGTAGAATACTCTCGTGTTTCCTAACATTGTTTTCTCAGGTGTATCTCTACTACTAGAATTCTCAAGAACTCAAGGTAAGTATGTGCGTGATAACTTTGATCTAGATGGTCTCTTGTTTCTTGCACATATTGTTTGCAAGAGTGAATTCTTGAACAAGGATACACCTCATTCACATATATTTGATGCATACTGCCAAGATACACATGACTTATCATTTCCTTCCTATGATGTGTGTGTTCATGCATTCAAAGCAACTATCCTTTAAAAGGATTGCACACATTTAGGGGGAGCAAGTCTAAGTCATGTGTATTTCAAAGTCTTCATTACATATATGCATATATTTATTTGAAGCTTTGATTGTATGTTGTCATTATTTACCAAAAAGGGGGAGATTGAAAGCACAATGTGCTCCCTTGGTGGTTTTGATAATTCATGTTAACATACATTTTCTCTTGGACTAATACTTTCATCAAGTCCATAGAGAGAGATGGGTTGGAAAAAAGGAGTGTGGAGTGTATCAACAAGATTCAAGGAATAACATTGGCAAAGCTTCAAGCCAAAGGATTCTACATTTTACTTTGTGAGAAACCACTCTCAGTCCATAGGAAAGAAAATACTATAAAAAGGGGGTAAGATATTATCCTTGACATATACAACTCTGCAAGCTGAGCTGCCGAGATAGATTCTTTGATTGGCAGGAAATGAGCAACTTTTGACATCTTGCCGATAACCACAAAGATGGCATCGTTGCCTCTCTTGGACATGGGAAACCCAGTGACGAAATCCATCTACACATGATCGAATTTCCACTCTAGGATAGGCAACGGCTGAAGAAGACCTGCTGGACGTTGATGCTCCGCCTTCACTCTACGACAAACATCACACTCGTTCATGAACTGAGCAATCTCACGTTTCATGCGAGTCCACCAGAACGTTTGCTTGAGATCCTGATACATCTTAGAACTCCCTGGACAAATGGATAGAAGAGAATTGTGTGCTTCATCCATGATAACCTTTCTGAGATCACCTTTTGGAACCACAAGACGGTCCTCAAAGAACCAGGTATCTTTGTCATCAACGTGAAAACACTTATACTTTGGAATGCTCTTGGCCACACCTTTCTTCACTTTCTCCACCATAGCATCAAGAAGCTGCGCTTGGGCAACCTGATCTTCAAGTGTCGGAGAGACTTGAAGATTTGCAAGAAATCCTTGCGGAATCATCTGAAGGTTGACCCTGCGGAAGGCTTCAAAAAGCTTAGGCTGAAGAGGCTTCAAGATGAGACTATTGCAGTACGCCTTCCGGCTGAGCGCGTCTCCAATGACATTTGCTTTCTCAGGAGTATACTCAATGCTTGGATTGAAGTCCTCAAGAATTTCCACCCAACAAGACTGCCGAAGATGGAGATTGGGCTGAGTGAAAATGTACTTCAAGCTCTTGTGATCGGTGTACACCTCAACTGTTCTACCCAACAACAAATGCCTCCAAGTCATTAGAGCATGCACAACTGCCGCCAACTCAAGATCATGAGTGGGGTAGTTCTTCTCGGTAGACTTCAACTGACGCGAGGTATAAGCAACAATCTTCTTATCTTGCATGAGAACACCACCAAGACCTTGGAGGGAAGCATCCCATAATACATGGAAAGGCTTGGACTGCTTGGGAGGAACAAGAACTGGAGCTGAAGTCAGCCTCTGCTTGATCGTATTAAACGCCACATGACACTCAGGAGACCAAACATACTTGACACTTTTTTGAAGGAGATTGGATAGAGGATTAGCAATTTGAGAGAAGTTCTCCACCAATCTTCTGCAATAGCTAGCAAGCCCGAGGAAACTTCGAAGCTGCTTCACATTCTGAGGAGGTTCCCACTTGAAGATTGCCTCAATTTTCTCAGGGTGCACTTTAATTCCCTCGGCAGAGATGACATGCCCAAGGTACACCACTTCATTGAGCCAAAACTCGCACTTGGAAAACATGGCATAGACTCGATGCTCTCTTAACTTGTCAAGCACCAGGCGGAGATGCTCTGCATGCTCTTCTTCTGTCTCCGAGAACACAAGGATATCATCCAGATAGTCCAAGACGAATTCATTCTTGAAAGGAGAGAAAATGAAATTTATCATTCTTGAGAAGGTTGGAGGAGCATTCGCAAGACCAAACGACATGACGATGTACTCATAAGAGCCAAAACTCGTGCTGAAAGCGGTCTTAGAAATGTCTTCTTCGCGAATGCGAATCTGATGATAACCCATGCGAAGATCAAGCTTCGAGAAAACCTTGGCACCTTTCGGTTGCTCAAACAAATCATTGATGTTGGGAAGTGGGTACTTGTTTCTGATTGTCTTTTTGGTTAATGGACGGTAGTCGACACAAAGACGATCTGTGCCATCTTTCTTCTTGACAAACAAAACAGCACAACCACATGGAGAAGAACTTGGTCTGATCAGACCTAGACATTCTTGCTCGTCTAGCTGCTTCTTCAACTCTTTCAGCTCTTTGGGGCCAAGTTTATATGGGTGCTTGCAGGCCGGTTCAGTTCCGGGATTGAGATCAATCATGAACTCCACTGGTCGGTGCGATCGCATTCCTAGCAATTCTTCTAGAAAGACATCTTCATACTCACAAACCACCGGAATTTGAGAAATCGCCCAGATTTCACCCTTCTCATTAAGAGCAAAGAGACGGATTGTGTCATCGCGAGCCGCGAAAATAATCACGTCTTCTGAAGGATGAGTCAGCTTGAATTCTTTTGCTTTGCAATCAATATGAGCTTTGTTCATAGCCAGGAAGTCCATGCCCAAAATGAGATCAATATCGGAATTACCGAGAACAATTGGAGAAGCCAGAAAAGAATAATTGCCCATCTTGATAGAAGCATCTAGAACAATCATATGCGAACTCATGCGCATCCCCAGAGAAACCACACGAAAAGGACTAGCTAAATGCTCCACTGAAAACTCATGCATAGCGACAAAAGGCTTGGATATGAATGAATGCGATGCACCAGTATGAAACAAAACTTTTGCAGGAAAATCATTAACTAAGAGATTACCCATAATCACATCATGAGACTGCTCTGCTTCACCTGCATTCACCATATTCACTCTGACTGACATGGGATTATGCTTCACCATAGCATTGCCAGCAGGCTTGACAGGAGGAGGAGGCGGAAGATGACGCTGGTTGCACTTGTTTGCATAGTGGCCCTTCTAACCACACTTGTGACAAGTCACCTCAGAAAGTGGATGAACAACGCCTGGAGGGGGAACGAGAACTCCCTTGGACACTTGGGGTCTCTGATAGAATCCTTGGTTGGGTGGGTGGGAAGAACCACGACCACCAAACTACTTCTACTGATGAGGAGGACGAAATGGAGGAGGGTTTGGCACCCAATACTTCTGCTGCTTGGGAACCATCTGAGAGCTGGAAGAAGAAGAATATGAATCCCTTGAACGCTTCTTAGAGTTCTCCAACTTGAGCTGAGTTGCCTCGACCTTCAAAGCAATGTTATAGAACTGATCAAACTCACGAGGCTCTCGAAGAACTAGGCCTGGCAGAAGCTCATCCTTGAGACCACCTGTGAACTGATAGATCATAGCCTTGTCATCTGGAACATCTTGCTTGGCATAACGGGCTAGATTCTGGAACTCGGCGTTGTACTGATAGACGGACTTGCTTCCTTGCTTCAGGCGCCTGAACTTCTCAGGCATCTCCTCGACAAAGCTTGTCGGAATGTAATGAGCCCTGAAGTCATGACGAAAATCGTCCCAAGTAACAACACGATCGCCCCTGGAATCCTTGTAATGTTGCCACCAATCAGCTACTCAACCCTTGAGCTGGAATGATGCAAATCTGACAAAGTCGTCTGGCCTGACATTGCTGCACTCAAAATGCTTACTCATATCACAAAGCCAATCATCAGCATCAAGAGGCTGCTAACAATAGGTGAAAGACTTGGGCTCGTTGGCAAGGAACTGATTGAGTGTCGCAAACAGAAGCTGATTCTGAAAATTCCCTTGAAAACCTTGCTAACCCTGCTCCCTTTCTTGCAAAAACCTGAGCAACATCTGAGTGTTCGCATTGGTTCTGGCCATCAAAGCTTGGCAAGCTTCTGGAGGAGGAGGCGGAGGAGGCGGCGGCGGCGGTGGTGGTGGTGGTGGAACATCAGTGTGCTCCTCACCACGACCCAGATTGTTGCGAGTTGTTGGAGCCATCCTAAAGATGGACAAAACGCATTAGCACGTCATTGAACAGATGAATCAAAGCTGAATCAAATGCTTGAAAGAATTTGAACAAATAACAACACAACCTTCCTATTGAAAAATTAGTAAGAATGCTTCTTCGGTTAATGATAACATCATCACAAATTAAAAGCCACTTGCGATATCACAAAAGTATTGAGCTAAGTGCTTGGAGCAAATGTATATGCCCACATACATCTGAAGAAGATGATCCTAGATAACTACATGATTTCCCACCTAAGAACTTCTGAAAACTTTTTGCTTATGCAACCCGGTGTGGGGCATACAAGGAGGAAATATCCCACAAACTAACAATCCTACACCCCAACTGTATCCATCTTCAACACATAACCAGAGGCTTTCGCAACTTCATCTAATTCGAATCCTCAAACTCAAAACAATACTAAACCATGGTGGTACCCCGGACGCCTCCCCAGTACTGGGTGACTCTGACCTTATCTCAACACGATAAGTATTGAAATAATTCCGAGCACTCTCCGTCCTGAGATATCAAGGAAGCTGAATGATAACGATGTGCCAACATTCCCTGGAGCTCGACTCCCCAGAAGAAATCATGTCAGACAGGAGGCACCAAGACAGAACCCTGTCACATCGGCATCATATAGACTCCAAAATACCCGCGTGATCCTAAAAATATTTTGAGCGAGAAGAGGAGTAGAATCAAAATTCCTAAGTCGAATACCTCACCAGAGCATAGAAGAGGAGTAAAAAGAATCCTACTTTCCAATATAACTCGACCCGAAATAGTTTTGTACTAGAATCTACTCGGCCAAGTTCGGTCAAGCAAAGGCTCCTATATTCGTATGGCTCTGAATACCAACTTGTCACGCCCAAGATGCGCGCCTATCCATATTAAGGCACGAGGGCCTCGCAAGGGATAGAGGCGCATCTTGCCGTTAGCAAGTATAGTATCATCACATCATACAATACTGAAAGGATGAGTATACAAGATTGGCTTACAATCACCACATGCTAAATTATAGTTCGACACAAGTTCAAATCATCAAGTTGAAGACAGCGTCCGACTACGGACGAAATCAAATGATAAAACAGATGCGAATTACACTATCTTGCTATCCCAAATATCACGACCATGGTCCTCTACTCATCCGGGTAAGTCACGTACATCCTTCCTCTTTCCTCATCATATTCCCACTAGAGCTGGGTAAGATCATCCTACACGTACTCATCTGTACCTGTACCTAGAGGGTTGTAGTAATCTGTGAGCCACAAAGACTCAGCAATCAAGCGCCTGGGTACCAAGACTATTCAAGCTTAAAGGTTGGGATGGGGGTAAGTGTTTGGTTTGCAGCAGCACTAAACATGTATGGTGGCTAACTTACGCACCTTGCAAAGAAATATGAGTGGCCTACGAAGGACCATTGACTATAGTATGATCTCTATGAGATCCTGAACACTTACTTACGTCATTCATAACCCCACCGTGTTCTCTCTCGGATCATGTTCACGAGCAGAGACGATCATGGTTACTCACGTAGTTGGTGTATTTTAATTCAAGTTTACTTCAAGTTAACAAAAACCAGGTGTTAAACAAATATCCAAGTTGCCACATAACCGCGGGCACGACTTCTCGAAAAGTTTTAACCCTGCAGGGGTGCTCCAACTAGTCCATCACAAATAACCACACTCCATGGGAATAGCCTCGACCATGGACCTCGTGGTCATCATAGGTAATTCCAAAGGAGTTCCAACACCTCAAGAAAAGCCGAACAAAGTCAGACTCCACACGGAAGACACTCGATAAAGGTAAAAAAAATCCAGCAAGACCTGTCGACGTGTCGACGAACCCGATAAGAGCCACATATCTCATTCTCAGGACACGACGAATGAGCGATCTTAACACGACGAATGAGCCACATAAAAAAATGGAGGTTCAGATTCGAACCCATGACCACCAGGTCATTTCCCCCTAGCCCAACCACTCTGCTACGCGCGCTGATCTTAACAGAGGAGGCTCACTGTCTCTCTAATACACACACGCGCGCGATCTCTGACGAAACTGAACCCCCACGACAGCGGCGACAGAGCAACTCACGCAGCAATTCTGGCGAGCCAACGACGAATCTGGCGACGCCAACGGCTCTCACGCATGAGGGGACAACCAGGGGTTCCATTCCCCTACTCACCTTGCGTGAGGAGGAAGGAGGCGAGCGACAAGCAAGCACCTTGCAGACGGCGGCGACAGACCACGGCGGTAACAAAACGGCGGCCTACATGGGGAAGAAGGAGCTGTAGGGACCGGCTGCACACCGAGGGGAAGGCGACAACGAGTTAGACGAGAAGGAGTCAACGGAGGGGAAGAAGATGCGCCGGAGTCGAAGCAGGTGAAGAAGATGGCGGAGCGGAACCCTCCAGCAAAGACGACGATGGAGCCGTCGCTGTAGAGCCTCTCCGGGGCTCCTAGCGGCGGGGATCGAACGCGGGGACGAACCCGAGCTCCTGGATGCCATGATCGACGACGACACCGACGGAGACGACGAGCTGGTCGCCGGCGACTACTCTCTGAACCTCACTGCACCTTGAAATCTTACCTGACAGGGGAAAAGAAGCGAGGAGGGAGAGATATGGAGGAGGAGATGGTAGCTGCAGCAGCGGAGGGAGGGAGAGGAACCCTAGGCAAAGGGGCACGCACGCCGAGGGGAGGCTAAAGAGCCACGGGCTGACTGCAACGGCGACGGAAAAGGCGGACGGCAGACGACCCTCTCTCTCTGCACTCACTGACGGAGAAGGAAGACGGGGCAGGTGCCCGTCTGTCCTGCTGGGCCTGCGGGAGCTACTGGGCCGCGCTAGGGCAAGCCCACTCCGCTCTCTCTCTCAAACAGAAAACAAAAATGTTTTTTCCATTATAAACAGCACAACACAAAGGAAAACCCTAAAGAAAAAATAAAAGGGTTCTAGTGCAAACAAAATACTTTTGCAGAGAAATAATATGCCCTATTTAAATAAAATATTAAGTTGATTTTTTAGGGCAAGTAATTTTAAACATTTTAAAATAGCCAGCCCTGTGATATTTGAAACTCACACACATACAACCTTCAAACATCAAAGCAACCATACTTTAAATCCATAAGACACATAGGGCTACCTCTTGAACATTTTTTAAATAATTAAAATAGCAACTTAATTCTGATAATTAAACAACATGGGAATTAAGGCATATGATGGGGTTGTTGTAGAAAAGAAAAGAGAGGGGAAGAAAGAGGATTTGCCCACATGATCTCCACTCACACTCAAACCAAATCTAAGCACTCACACACACCACATCATTCAAGGACACATGAAAACCAAACATGGCAAGATGAATGCTATGATGGATGAATGATGCATGATGCATGAATGCAAAACCACACATGGATGACAAGTTGCAAAACATCATTAAACTCATGGCACAAGGTTCATACAATAGGTTACATGCCAATTAAGGAGGGTTAGCACTTGGGCTGTCACACTTGTCCCCCCGGTCGGCCTTGACGTCCGTGACGCGTCAGGCGGTCGGCCCTCTCCCTCCCCTCTCTCTCCTCCCCACCTTCTCGCACGCACGGCACCGCCCTAACCGGCAAGTGTCTATGCTCGCATGCGCACCCTCCCCCGCTCTCCCTCTCTCTTCTCTTAGGCACGGACTGAGTCAACAGAGCCGCCAGACAAGGCCAGGCTCGCCCCCGTGGCCCATGGCAACGCCCTGGTCCTTGTCGGCGCACCACGTCCACGGTGGACCGGTGGCCCCCTATAAATAGGGCCTCCTCGAGCCCCTGCCCCTATCTTCTCACTCCCTCCTTCCTTCCGCTTCCTCCCCGTGCCCATCACGCTCTCCCCCGTGGTCGGGAGCCCTCTCTAGACCCAAACCCTCTTCGTCATCGAGCTCGTCTCCCCTCGCCGGTGTTCCCCTATTCCCCCGGCGACCCCACGTCCTCCCACCGAAGCGCAGGAGCCCCGCGAGCATGCCGGTGCCCTCTGCTCCATCTACCGCGGCCTGGAGCGCCTCCGGTGACCCCTCCCCTACTCCTGTCATGAGGAGAGGGATGACAGGTGGAGACCACCTGTCATCCCCTCGCCCCCTCCTCTCTCGCTAGCAGGACGGGCCCGCGGGCAGGTTTAAAAGCAAACCTGCCGCGCGCGGCGCCTCACCTGGGCCGGCTTCCCCCCGTGGGCCGGTTCGGTTGGGTGGTTCTAGCCCATAAGGGCATAGGACCCTTTTTCCTTTTTCTTTTATTCTGTTATCTTCCAAAAATTCCACAGATTTGAGTATTTCTCCAATGCCAATAATTCTTCCACCTAAATTCTTAGAATAATCCATAGAATTTATTACTGCCATTTGTAAAAATGTTTGAAAATATTTTTAGTATTTTTTATTTTAAAACTTATATTTGGGCTCCTTTTTGCCTCTG
Source organism: Hordeum marinum (assembly GCA_022496015.1). NCBI lineage: Eukaryota > Viridiplantae > Streptophyta > Magnoliopsida > Poales > Poaceae > Hordeum > Hordeum marinum. The sequence goes on from CM039677.1 coordinate 118,807,866, forward strand.
TTAATTTATTTCCAAAATATTTTTAACAACCATACCCTAGGGAAATATTTTTAGTATGACGTTTAGTATTTATCAGAGTAGGTTAACATTTTTGATAGCAGTTTGTGTGGTCTGTTTTGGTGTGTTGCTTATCTTTATCGCTTTATTTTGCGACGATAGATTGCGCGGTTGATGAAGAAGTTGGACCCGAAGACTTCGAAGACCCAGGAGACTTTGTTGAGCCAGGCAAGCAACCCTTTTACCATGATAAGAAACCATTTTTACTACATGTCATATAGCACCTTATTTTCATCATATTTGACCATGTGGAGTTGTGACTCCTTCGGTGGGTTGTTTCCGATATTCTTACCATTGACACTTGCATCGGGCAGGACCCTACCACCTTAGGAGGGTTATGCGGGTGGGTGTAGTTAGGATGCTAATAGATGCTACGCAAGTGGGTTGGGTTTCCATGCATAGTGATGGAAGGAAAACTATGATTTCAAAGACTTTTCGAAAACCCCTCGGGTGCCACTAATGCCCAAGGGAGATGATGATGAGTTGGGTGACCACTTGAGAAAGAAGTGGTGTGCCAGAACAAGATGAGGGTGTGTTTTCCCAACCTTACATGCGCAACCACGGTACCCCTTATGTTACGGGGCTTTGTTGATTACCTTGGTGGGTACTAGCAAGGAGCCCGCATTACTAGTGGCGGGAGTGGTGTGGTCACTCTCAATATGGGGTCATACCGGTATGTACGATCATGCGCTATCTTCATAGGCACCGAGCACACCGTTGGTCCCCTCATGGATGGTACGATTAGAGCGAGGCTCGTGTGATGTACATCGTGAGGAATGGGTACCAATCGAGTGGACTCTTTGTTTAGTATCGCTAGGGGAAAGGCATTGTTCGGGTGCTTACCTTGGTTATGTTATATACTACGAGTTGTGGATGACATGGAAGTTCCCCGAGTCTCGGTTATGTTATATACTGCGAGTCGTGGATGACATGGAAGTTCCCCGAGTCTTGTTGGTAAAGTGTGCAACCTCTGAATGGTGCTGCATATGTCCACGGTCAAGGATAGTTGGGTGGTGCTGCTTATGCCACGTCTGAATGTTTTCGTAGAACTTGGTGTAAGTATGGATGTGATGGTGACAAAGAGGTCACATGAGCTAAGTCCAATGACTTAGCATGGGAATGGAACTAAGTCTAATGACTTAGCATGATGGATGAACATGAGGTGTCCAACCCCTACTTATGATGATATTTGTAACTTGTTCATATGGATATCTGCCTATTGTTGATGCATGCTTACTAGTTACTTGATCATGTTAGTGCATTTAAAATTAGCTTTTGGCAAATTACCTACTTAGTGCTATATCATGCATCATTGTTACCTTGTTCCACAACTTGGGTGTCTTGCGAGTACATTCAAAGTACTCATTGGCTTGCCACTAGTTATTTAATTGGCCAGGCATGGAAGAACAGGAGTATGTTGAAGAGTTCGTTGGGGAAGAACATGTGAACTAGGAGACTTTCCAGTCAGAATGCCTGTAGGTTGAGGCAGATGGCATGGGTTCACGATTTTGACCAAGATTTCCGCTTCTTGTTCTATTTCAGTGTTTGGCCCTCGTGGCCCTATCTATGTAAGACTTGACCTTCATGGTCTTTATTTGTGTAAGACGCTAAATGTGGATGTAAGACTCTTGTTATTCAGCTTCTGTGTGTTCAATGAGCATTGATCTCTAGGATCACTGTACATGTGCATTCTGTGACCACAACTTATGTGTCGGGGTCCCCACAGAGCTGGTATCAGAGCCATCCTGACTGTGGGCAGCCCTTAGTTAGCATGGACGTTAGTTAGGATGAAACCGACTTTGAAAACAACACCTGGAGTTTGTACTTAGGAATTTTGCACTATTTACCTCTTCTCAACTTCACACAACACTCTGTTGACTCTCCTCCTGTCAAACCTTTGTAGATGGTCGTCGTACCCGAAGCTTTCCTGACATCCAGCTTTCCCTTGCTCCTTGGGGACAGCCTAGAGATGTGCCAGTTTCGCCAACCACCCATTTTCCTCTACCACGAGCACTGGGATGATGCCGTCACAAAGGAGTACCACATGGATGTGGTCATGAAGGCAAATGACTCCCCGACTAGTTGGTTCTTTGAGGGACCATGGATGGAGACCATGATACTTGCGGTCGAGACTGCTGCACGCAAGGTACTCCTACACCTAGAGATGGCTGACGAGCCGGCTACTCGCTACCTTATCTTCAGGAAGGATGACCTTGGCGAGAGTTGGACGCTGATTCCGACAAAGGAGGATGGCACACCACTTAGGTTCCAGACCTACTTTAGCCTTTCCACCAATAGCCTAGTTCATAACCTGATGAAGGATTCCATGAAGCTCCACGAGGAACTTCACCACACCCGAGAGCTACTTCGGCAAGCCAAGACGAAGCTAGACAAGATCAAGAAGGATGGAGCCCCCGAAGGATGACCAGCTGTCGCTTATCGAGGAGGAGTACCCCCAGCTAGTGATGCACCTACACGTCGCTGTCGCATGAGTGCGAAGGAGTACCGTGATCTCTTCATGGACCCGCCTGAAAAGCGTCATCTGGATGGACCTCCTCGTTCCCCAACCCCTTCGACCAGAATGATTCCTATTCATATGATGAACTGCGGGAAGACCCAGAGGAGTGTGACTACGAGACCGAACACTCCACCACCTGAGTGTGAGAACCCCTATGGTAGCATCAGTCATGTACCCCTTATGCGAAGTCGAGTCCGTGTAATGGTTCATATGAAGCCATGTGTGCTTGTTGGTTGTTTTGTTGTTTGTGTTCCGATGCAAGTCGTGCTTTTGCCTTAGGCAACATGTAAGCGACTCCATCGTCTATCTTAATATATGTTGTTGGTCTTTCGACCTTTGTTTTTACACACATGCACTGGACCAACCCCCTTAGGCGCGCTTTTACGTTAATGCTTTTCCTCTCGTCTATCCCAGTTTTTTGACTTGGCTCCTCCAAATAGGATGGTGACTGCTACCCACAACAGCTATGTCACCAACCCTGAAGCCGGCAACTCGAGCCAGCAACAGGGAGCTGCTGGGGCTGCTCACGCTGGAGGACACCAGGAGCAGCCACAAGGCGACATTCCCCTGCTACCACCTCCACCGGAGAACATGACCATAGCTCAGTTCCTCCAAGTTCTCAGGGAGGAGAGCCAAGCCAACAATGCTTCTATCCAGCAGATGGCTTAGGCCACCAAGGCAGGAATGGCAATGGCCGCTCCATGCTGTTTGAGTTCATGAGGAATTCGCCCCCAACCTTCATCGAGACTGCTGAACCATTGGATGTTGATGACTAGATCCACACCATCGAGGACCTCCTTGCACTGGTCAATTGTAATGAGGATCGTGAGAAGGTGCTTTATGCCTCTCACTTCCTCGGAGGTACTGCCCGAGCTTGGTGGGATGGATGCAAGCTCATGCAAGGAGACTGTGTGATCAATTGGAATGACTTCAAGGCAGGATTCCGTGCCGCCTACATTCCTTCTAGGATCATGGCCATCAAGAAGAGATAATTCCGAGCGCTGAAGAAAGGAAGTGGCTCCGTCAAGGAGTACCTGGAGAAGCTCAACCTGCTGTCAAGGTATGCACCAGAAGATGTCAACACAGAGGCTGCCAAGAAGGAATGCTTCATGGAAGGACTTCAACAGGTCTTGTAGTACCAGCTCATCGTCTGCGACTGTTGTACCTTCTTCGACTTCTTGAACAAGGCCCAAATGCTGGAAGATAAGCGTTGTGCCATAGACGACACTCACAAGTGCAAGATGATCAGCAAGGGTAGCCCCAACAACCAGAAGCCTCGCCCCTGGCAGCCAGCCCCAACCAAGCCAACCTATCAGCCACAACAGGCTAGACCTCCTACGCCTCGTCCGAGCTGCCAACCTTAGCAGTATGCCAATCCTAGGCCAACTTACAACAACAACCCCAATAACAACAATGGTGGCAGGAACTTCAACAACAACCCTGGACAAGTCGCTTGCTTTGGATGTGGCCAGCCAGGACACATCTCTAGGTTGTGTCCCAACAAGAAGCCAGATACCCCGCGCCCCAATGCGCTAGCCCAAGGTCAAGCCCGTGGATCACCACCAAGGACCCGAGCTCCTCGCAACCAACCGAACAATGGCAAGGGTCCTGTGAATCACATCACTGTAGAGGAAGCCCAGGAAGACCCGGACGTCATACTGGGTGCGTTCCTTGTCAACTCAACTCCAGCAAGAGTATTGTTTGATTGTGGAGCTTCGCATTCTTTTGTCACCCAAAAGTTTGCACTAGAGAGTGGCATGAAGCCTGCGCCCCTGGGTAGTCATATGTTGATACAAACCCTAGGATCGGTTATGAAGTCTGGGATAGGTTGTAAGGGAGTTGAGATTAACATCAACGGGGTAGACTTCCTAGCAGACCTTATCATCCCAAAGTCAGAAGACTTGGATGTGATCCTAGGCATGGACTGGTTAACCAAGCACCAAGGCATGTTAGACTGTGCCAAAAGGATTATCACCATGACCAATAGCCAGGGAGTGGAAGTCAAGTATGTTCCCAACCCTGCCTCCGCTCAAGCCCCTCAGGCTAACTGGCTATCGGGAGTTGAGTTGGATCAAGTGCCAGTGGTATGTGAATACCCGGATGTGTATCCTGATGAGCTGCCCGAAATGCCTCCTCACCGCGACATTGAGTTCATCATTGAGCTTATGCCCAGATCAAGCCCATCTATAAGAAGGCCTACAGGATGGGATCCAAAGAGTTGTCTGAGTTGAAGAAGCAACTTGCAAAGCAGCTCAGAAAACGATTTATTCGCCCTAGTGCCTCACCTTGGGGATCGCCTTTTTTGTTTGTATCAAAGAGGGACGGTACTATCAGACTTTGTGTCAATTATCATTCTCTCAATGAAGTCACAATAAAGAACAATTACCCACTCCCTAAGATTCAAGACCTGTTTGATCAGTTGAATGGAGCCAAGGTGTTTTCCAAGATCGACCTCAGCTCTAGGTACTACCAGCTGAAGTTCAGACCCCAAGACATTCCTAAGGCGACATTTGTAACCCGGTATGGCCTATACGAATACACGGTCATGTCATTTGGGTTAACCAATGCACCTTCCTACTTCATGTACCTCATGAATAAGGTCTTCATGGAGTACTTGGACAAGTTCGTTGTCGTCTTCATTGATGACATACTTGTCTTCTCCAAGTCTGAAGAAGAACATGAGGAACACTTGAGATTGGTCCTAGAAAAGCTTCGACAGCACCAGCTTTATGACAAATTCAGCAAGTGTGAATTTTGGCTGCGTGAAGTTGGGTTCTTGGGTCATGTGTTGACTGTGGAAGGATTATCAATGGATCCTTCCAAGATTGAAGCCGTGACTAAATGGCAAACCCCAACCACCGTGAAGGAAGTCAGGAGCTTCCTCGGACTCGCAGGATACTACCCATGATCCCGCTTTTGAAGAAGTTCAAGAAGTTTGAATGGACTGCTAAGTGCGAGGAAAGCTTCCAGGAGCTGAAGAAGAGATTGACCACAACCCTAGTTTTGGCCACCCATGATATTCACAAGGAGTTTGTGATATATCGTGATGCATCAAGAACCGGGCTTGGAGGTGTTCTCATGCAAGAAGCCAGAGTTATAGCATATCTATCCAGACAGCTACGTCCTCATGAAGAGAACTACACAACTCATGATCTCGAGCTGGCAGCCGTGGTACATGCGATGAAGACATGGTGACATTACATTCTGGGGAAGCGATGTGAGATATTCATAGACCACAACAGTTTGAAGTATGTCTTCACTCGAATGGAATTGAACATGAGGCAGCAAAGATGGTTGGAATTGATCAAGTATTATGACCTCAATGTTCAATACCACCCCGGAAAGGCCAACGTGGTAGGAGACGCCTTAAGCACAAAGGCTTGTTCCTTGAATGCAATGATCAAGAGAAGGCCACCTGCCTTGTATGGAGAACTTGAGAGCTTCGGCTTGGAACTGGTTGCACCAGGATTCCATGCCAGCCTTGAAGCAAAGCCTACCTTGATGGATGATATCAGGGAAGCCCACAAGGGACACAAGAGCATCGAAGGCATCAAGAGGAAGATCAAGGCAGGCAAGGCCCTAGGATTCTCGGTGAATGAACAAGGAGTTTTATGGTTCAAGACTCGCATCTGCGTACCCAATCAGGAGGAGCTCAAGAATTTGATCTTGCAAGAAGCTCATGACACTCCCTACTCCATCCATCCTTGAGGAACAAAGATGTATCAAGACATCAAGACAAGATTCTGGCGGCATGGCATGAGACGGGAAGTAGACAAGTTTGCTGCTAAGTGTGACATATGCCAGAGAGTTAAAGCTGAGCATCAACGACCCGCTGGGCTGCTGTAACCTCTCAAAGTGCCTGAATGGAAGTGGGACAAGGTTGGGATGGATTTCATCACCGGATTTCCAAGGTCAAACAAAGGACATGATTCAATTTGGGTCATTGTTGATCACATGACCAAGGTAGCCCACTTCATTCCCGTCAGGACCACCTATGATGGGAGCTAGCTCGCAAACCTCTACATCAACCGCATCATGGGTCTTCACGGAGTTCCAAAGGAGATTATGTCGGATCAAGGGACCCAATTCACCTCAAGGTTCTAGAGGAAGTTTCCAGAAGCAATGGGAACCAAGCTCTCCTTCGGCACTACTTTTGATCCCCAGACCAGTGGGCAGATAGAGCGAGTAAATCAGGTACTCGAAGATATGCTCTGCGCTTGTCTTTTGGCATATGGAGCCAAGTGGGAACATTGCCTACCATTTGCCGAGTTCTCCTACAACAATAGCTATCAGTCGAGTCTTCAGATGGCACCATTTGAAGTGTTGTATGGACGTAAGTGTCATACTCCCCTCAACTGGTCAGAGACCAGAGAAGGATTAGCTTTTGGACCAGATATCCTCAGCAAAGCAGAAGAGCAAGTTCAACTTGTCCGAGAATGCCTGGAGGCCGCCAAATCAAGAAAGAAGAGCCACGCCGACTCTCACCACCGAGAAGTGAACTTCTGTGTCGATGACCATGTCTACCTCCGAGTCACGCCTCTAAAAGGAACCAAGCATTTTCACGTTAAAGGAAAGCTTGCACCAAGATATATCAGCCCCTTCAAGATCACCGCAATGCGAGGAGAAGTTGCCTACTAGCTAGAGCTACCTTCGACCTATCGGATATGCACAACGTCTTTCATGTGTCACAACTCCGGAAGTGTCTGCAAGTTCCCAACCGCCTAGACATCTCCAAGGATATCGACCATCAAGCCATAGATCTTCAGCCAGACCTCACTTATCATGAGAGGCCAGTTCGCATTTTGGATGAAGCCGAGCGGTACACCTAAAGCCGCACCATCAAGTACTACAAAGTCCAATGGAGCAACCATACTAAAGTTGAAGCAACCTGGGAGCGTGAAGATTTTCTTAGATCTGAGTTCCCCTATATTTTTAGCGCTTAGCCTAGGAATGTCGGGGACAAGATTCTTGTAAGGGGGGAAGTTCTGTCACACCGTGTAATTGTAGCACATTGATATGTTTGGGTTATTAAAATTTGGAGCCAACAAAAACTTTTTCATAGTGCTTGTGCTTGTTTGCAATAATATTTGCTTGCTTGATGCTTGTGTTATGGCACTCCTAGATTCTATTCCACTTCATATTCATCCTCCTTGACCCAAACCTCTTGCCCAACGATCATCCCATGTGAATAGTGCAAAAATATTTTTTTATCAAATTTTGTTTTAAAAATGATTTATTCATATTAGGTTTTCAAACCCCCCTAAATTTGAGGTTTGCACTGCAAGTCCTCAAATTATGTGGATCCTTCTTTTCCAAAGGCTTTATTTCAAACCCACTATATATAAGACTTCCCAAAACCACAAAATATTATTTTTAAAGATTATTTTCATATTTTATTTAAAGGATTTTTCTGAAGGCCACAAATGGGTTTTCATAGGGAAAATTACTTAAATGCTTGGAAAATATTTGATAAAATTTAGGGAAATGCAGTGGACTTATATTTTCCATATATATGAGTTTCAAGACAAGGGTGTGATCAGATGATAGGCAAAACCCATCAAAACCGTTTATGTCCGAATCAAACTTTTGTATTATTTCTATAAGAAATATTCTCAATGAATTCTAGGAAAATTTCAGCAAGTCAACAATATCATAGGTGATGATCTTGGAAAGTTTCATCTCAATCCAAGTTGATTTGCTCCATCAAACTATCCCAAAACCTTCCTGTCCAGATCCAAATTTGAGGAATTTTGCATGGTGAAGTGTCACCCCTTGACCTCAAACTTTGTGTGCTTGATCTGATGACCAAATAGTGATGATACACTAAGTGTTGCATCAAGGGTAAAAGCCTAGCATCAGTAGATCTACAGAAACCTAATTCTGCAAATTTCTAGGGTTTAACAAATCTTCATTGTCAACTTTCTCCTCTTGAGCTCAAACTTGGTGAATCCTCTCATTCTTACCTAGCCTTTGAGCCTAGTAAGTATCTTAGTAAGGTGGTAAAGTTTTCTTGCCCAAAACACCATCAAACACGTGCTGGAGAAATGGTAAAACCACCATTTCCAACACTTAACCTTTTACCCTTGCGTCCAAAATTTTACCAGAGCCTCTTGTAGTCACCTTTGACCCTAAGTAAGAATCTCAGGTCACCCAGCCACTGGTAGGTGATGTCAAACCCCCATTTACCCCCTGGACAGCACCATTTCTACCCCCTGTCCCCGTTTCCTTCTATCCTAAGGCACCCCAGATGCCCCCCTAAGGCCCTAGGCTTTGTTTTCCTTCCCTCGAATCCTCTAGGCACAAATGGCCGCGCAAAAAGTGCCAAGGGAATGCCTTGGCATGCAAGGCTCACGCTCTGGAGTGCGCTACAGTGCGCACCCGCACTGTAGCCGCTGCCCAACGAGCGTCCCCGACAGCCTCGAGCCACGCCACCTTGTCCCCCCGGTCGGCCTTGACGTCCGCGACATAGCAGGTGGTCGGCCCTCTCCCTCCCCTCTTTTCCTCCCCTCCTTCGCACGCGCACGACACCGCCTGAACCGGCCAGTGGCCACGCTTGCACGCGCACCCTCCCCTGCTCTCCCTCTCTCTTCTCTTGGGCGCGGACCGAGTCTACATAGCCCCCAGACATGGCCAGGCTCGCCCCCGTGGACCGTTGCAATGCCCTGGTCCTCGCCGGCACACGATGCCAACGGTGGACCAGTGGCCCCCTATAAATAGGGCCTCCCCGAGCTTCCTCCTCGTGCCCAACACGCTCTCCCCCATGGTTGAGAGCCCTCTCCCGACCCAAACCCTCTCTGCCGTCGAGCTCCTCTCCCCTCACCGGTGTTCCTCTCTTCCCCCGACGACCCCGCGACCTCCCACCGACGCGCGGGAGCCCTGCGAGCACGACGGTGCCCTCTGCTCCGTCCGCCGCGGCCTGAAGCGCCTCCTGTGAGCCCTCCCCCGCTCCTGTCGCGAGGAGATGGATGACAGGTGGGGACCACCTGTCATCCCCTCGCCCCCTCCTCCCTCGCTGGCAGGCCGGGCCCGCGGGCAGGTTTAAAAGCAAACCTACCGCACACGGCACCCCGCCTGGGCCTGCTTCCCCCCGTGGGCCGGTTCGGATGGGTGGTTCTGGCAGATAAGGGCACATGACCCTTTTTCCTTTTTCTTTTATTCTATTATCTTCCAAAAATTCGACAAATTTGAATATTTATCCAATGCCAATAATTGTTCCACCTAAATTCTTAGAATAACCCATAGAATTTTTTAGTGCCATTTGTAAAAATGTTTGAAAATATTTTTAGTACTATTTTATTTTAAAACCTATATTTGGGAACCTTTTTGCCTTTGTTAATTTATTTCGAAAATATTTTTAACAACCAACCCATAGGGAAATATTTTTAGTATGACATTTAGTATTTATCACAGTCGGTTAACATTTTTTATAATAGTTTGTGTGCTCTGTTTTGGTGTGTTGCTTATTTTTATCGCTTTGTTTCGTGACGATAGATTGTGCGGCTGACGAAGAAGTTGGACCCGAAGACTTCGAAGACCCTGAAGACTTTGTTGAGCCAGGCAAGCAGCCCTTTGACCATGATAAGAAACCTTTTTTATTGCATGTCATGTAGCACCTTATTTTCATCATATTTGACCATGTGGTGTAGTGACGCCTTCGATGGGTTGTTTCCGACACTCTTACCATTGACACTTGCATCGGGCATGACCCTACCACCTTATGATGGTGATGTGGGTGGGGAAGAAGAGGATGAGACCGGCGGCAGTTAGTGTTAGCTCGCCATCACTCACAGGAGCGACGTGTGGCGGGGGGGGGGGTCCGTCCATCGCAACCCCATCCACAAGTTCCCTGAGTCTTGTGGGTAAAGTGTGCAACCTCTGCAGAGTGTAAAACTATTTGAATGGACGTGTCCATGGTCAAGGACAATTGGGTGGTGCTGCTTATGGCACGTCTGAATGTTTTTGTAGAACTTGGCGTGAGTATGGATGTGATGGTGACAAAGAGGTCACATGAGCTAAGTTCGATGACTTAGCATGGGAATGGAACTAAGTTCGGTGACTTAGCATGATGGATGAACACGAGGTGTCCAACCCCTACCTATGATGATATCTGTAACTTGTTCATATGGATATCTGCCTATTGTTGATGCATGCTTACTAGTTACTTGATTATGTTAGTGCATTTAAAATTAGCTTTCCGCAAATTACCTACTTAGTGCTATATCATGCATCATTGTTACCTTGTTCCAAAACTTGGGTTGCTTGCGAGTACATTCAAAGTACTCACTGGCTTACCACCGTTATTTAATTGGCCAGGCATGGAAGAACAGGAGTATGTTGAAGAGTTCGTTGGTGACGAACATGCGAACTAGGACGCTTCCCTGTCAGAATGCCTGTAGGTTGAGGCAGATGGCATGGGTTCACCCTTTTGACCAAGATTTTCGTTACTTGTTCTATTTTAGTTTTTGGACCGCATGGACCTATCTATGTAAGACTTGACCTTCATGGTCTTTATTTGTGTAAGACGGTAAATGTGGATGTAAGAGTCTTGTTATTCAGCTTCTGTGTGTTTAGTGAGCATTGATCTCTGGGATCACTCTACACGTGTATTCAATGACGATGACTTATGAGTCGGGGTCCCCACAGTGATGCTCTCCAGTCCTAGCCCACAGGCGTTTGGGGCCCATGGCACCTCAGGCTATCCTCAGCGGGTTTTCCCAGAAGCTGGCTCGAGCGCGCCTTGGGCCTAGGGGCTACTGTCAGTGTTCTAGGAACGAGGGTAACCAGACCTGCCTGCTTGCTACCGAGGGCATGTCCCACCTCGTCGGCCAAGCACGGTTGGTGAGACACCACTTAAGACAAGGCCCTCGCGAGAGCACTGAGCTCGCGAGCGAAAGTAGCACCAATACCTGCAAGGAATGGGCCACCTCAGGCCCCCTCCGGAGCGGCAGAGATCCCTATGAAGCACTTGGCCTCGGGAGGCCAAGGATTACGTAAGGTGGGACACGCGGGCACTAGCATGCCAAGCGGTACAATATCCCCTTTGGTGCAAAGGGAGCAAGGACATACGCGGGTTCCCAAAGCGCCCCAAAGGTTTCCATCCCGGTGCAACAAGACCACGACCACGAGACATGCAGTACGGATGTCATCACCGAGACCACCTCTACATCATCAATAGCTACTTTGCAAGCGAAGGCTACCTTTCGTCAGGATAAAGATGTACTCCTGTCTTCCTTCAAATTTGGCTGTTGTGGGATCCCTTCGCGGCATAGCAATAAGGGAAGGGGACGCAGGCCGCTAGAAATAGAGTCTAGGCTGCACCGTAGAGATGGAGAAGAACAGAGGGACAACAGAAGAGAGGCAAAGCCACCAGAGCGCCCTCATTTGGCAACCCACAACTCTACTACTTCACCCATAAACCTCCTCGTGAGGCAATCCACCAAAGTAGGATTAGGATTTTACGCTTCGGAGCGGCCCGAACTTGGGTAAATCACTGCTTGCAATATTCTACCTCATCATCATGCGAGTTTGTCGTAGAAAACATCGAGTAGTGAGCTAGGTAGGGAGAGGCTGTTGGGGCTCTTCGCACACGCCCCTGTGATCGAATTTCTTTCAGTTTTGCGGAGCCCAAGATCCGACACGTCTAGGCCCCGCACGGAGCCGCCTTCACCACCAAGAGACCACGCCTTCGCCTCGTCGCCACCCGAGCCTTCGCCAGAATGCCGCTGGACGAGATGCACCACCGCTAGGCCCATCCATTCCAAATAGAGGACCCACGACGAGGAGGAGGACAGAGCGCCCGTTGTTGCCCGCACCCATGAAGCCCTCCATGAAGACCCTAGTGGAAGGGGACACCACCACCCGCCACCTGCACCGTGCCGCCATGCCCTTCGCCAGCACATGGTCTCAATCCCGGCCGAAAACGGAGGAGAGAGCCACCCCTTCGCCGCCAACACCGGCAGGGCTTCGCTTGCCAGCGGACTCCGGCACCGATAAGGGGAGGCTGGGAAAGAAGGGGATGAGACCGGTGGTAGTTAGTGGTAGCTCCTCGTCACTCGCGGGAGCGACGTGTGGTGGGGGGGTATTCGATCCATAAGTTTCTCCGAATATGATGCTTCAGCACGGCCTAGATTCACATCCACTGAATCGATGTGTTTTGATATCGGATTGCTACTAAGACCCACTTGGGTGGAAGCAAAATGTTCGATGTCTACAGCATCATGAGTACAGTGGAACACCGTGCTCAACAAAAAAATGCAACATCATAGTATAGGGAGTTATGTGTTGCGAATTATGTTGTAAAATTAGTTTATGTCAATACTTTAAATATGGAGGTGAAGCAAAGTCTACTACCTAAGGTTCAGTTCAATTTTGAGCTGTCAGGAAATGAACGTAGTGACAGCGCAAATGTTGTTTTTCGTTTCTAACATCAAGGAAAGGGTGAGCCAATCCGGATATATGTTGGACTGTGATTTCTCCCAGATGCTCATCAAGGTCCCAGTTTAACTGTCGCCAACTGTCTACTGTATGAAACAAAATCTCTTAATTCTACAAGCGCAAAGGGCGAAATTCATTACCTCTGTCACTGGGAAAGAACACCGCAAGATTGAACCCATCAGAAAGCACCTCTTCGCATGTCAAGAAAAATTGATCTAGTTCGCCTAACTAAACCAAAGATTTGAGGAAGAAATACGAGGCTATAAGCAATCATGCATAGAAGAGATCAAAGAAGACTCAAATAATATTAATGGATAGAAATTGATCATGAACTCAAAATTCATCGGATCCTAACAAACACAACGCAAAAGTTTACATCAAATAGATCTCCAAGAGACCATTGTATTGAGAATTATAAGAGCAAGAGAGAGGAAGCCATCTAGCTACTGCCTACGGACCTATAGGTCTATGGTGGACTACTCACGCATCATCGGAGAGGCACCTGTGATGGTGTCTAGATGGGATCTCGAGGTTGTAGAATTTGCAGCGATTGGAATTGTGTTTCGTTGACTCCCCTCTATATTTTTTGTGTTTTCAAACTTTATAAAAGGACACAGCAGAAATAAATGGGTCTCTAAAACTTATGGGTTGTCTCCCTGGTGGCGATTTCTTTAAAGCCATTAAGCTAGGCATAAAGTGCTCAAGTAATGGATCCACCCGGATCCGAAGGTTTATCAACGCCAATTTTAATTAACAATGATTTTGTAATTTAGAAGTGAGCACAAAGTTATATAAATCATGTGACAACAAAGTCTAAATCTCTTCCTATGCATCAACATGTCATACAACAACAATTCATGCACATTAAGTAAAGGCCAATACATAGTATAAAAAGGTTTAGTGTAATTTTATAGTATTGGAAAGATGGAGAGACAGATATGTAATTCCTCTCTCATAATAATTGCAAGTAGGAGAAGCAAGCAGATGCATATTATATTTATCAAAATTATCATGAGTAGCAAAACACAAGCATTCAATGTAATCCTTAATAAGAGCAAACTTCTCCGATATAGTGTAGCTAGGAGAATTCAAAAATATAATTGCACTATCATGCGTGGGTGCAATAGCAACAATTTCATGCTCAACATAAGGAACTAAGGAAAGTTCATCCTCATAAGCATAATTCATATTGGCATCATGGCCACAAGCATAGCAAGCATCATGTTCATCAAAAAGGGATATTTCCAACAAATCCAGGGGATCATGGAAATCATCATAGCATTCATCCTTCGGTATGTGCGAAGGGAGATTAAGTATTGTATGAGTTGAAAAGTTACTCTCATTAGAAGGTGGGCTCGGGTAGCTAATCCACTCTTCCTCCTTTCGTTGTTCACTCTCCTCCTCATCTTTTTCATCTAATGAGTTCACAATTGCAGCAACTTCCTCTTCCATATATTCTTGCAAAATATTAATCCCTTCCAAGGAAGCGGTCATTCTTTCAATAAATTCTGTAACACAAGCATTAGAATCATAGTTTTGATAGCAATATTTAAGTATGGCAAAAAAATTAGATTCGTAAAAAGTAGGATCATACTTTTGAATGAAAGAAGCAATTTCACATGCACCCTTAAAAGCAAGAAATTCTTCAATTTGCTCAACAACAAAATAACAATAGGCCTCCATGGCATAAGAAGATAGTATTTCATTATCATTAAATACACATTGGTAGGGAAGGTGTTTTTTAGTTCCTCCAGAACAACAAGTAAAATCATAAATTTCACATAGATTCCAAGTATAGTGAGGGAGTCCTGGCTTAAGGGGTCCTCGGGAGGCTGACCTATTTCTTATGGGCCGGACTGTATGGGCCGCTTGCCGAGCATTGGATCAATCGAAGGCCCTATCTCCAGCAAGGAAGCTTCGGGAATCATGTCTTGTCCTCCACGTTTGATGTACCGAATAGGCTTGTTTATCCCTTCGACATGTAACCGACCACGTGTAAACCCTAGGTACCCTCGGCGTCTATATAGGCTAGAGGGTTTTAGGTTGTAGATAGAGAATAACTCATCTAGTATTTAGCTATTCGATTTTGAGGTAGATCAACTATGTAACCCACGTATCATTAATACAGTCAAGATGGACATAGGGTATTACCTACATAGGAGGGCCCGAACCTAGGTAAACATCTTCTCCTTCGTCTCCTGTTACCATTATTTCTAGTCAGGTCAGGACCCCCTACCTGAGATCCACCAGTTTTGACACTGACATTGGTGCTTTGATTGAGAGTTCCGCTGTGATCGCCCAAGGAATCGATTGCTTGCCTTGTCACCAACGAAGAGAACTGCAACATGGACACTTTCGTCCCCGGACAGAACTTCGCCTTCGGTAGCATGGTGCTGCACGCCGACCTGACCGGCCATCTAGGTCATGTCAGAAGTTTCACCCCTGATCAAGAGGTCAGATTCGGGACCCTAGAGTTCTCCATAGACTCTTGAGGCGACATGTCACTAATCGGGCTCGTAGTCTCGCCTGCCACGCCCAAAGACTCCGGAGCTTTAAACTCGGATTCCTCTTTTGGTCACACCCACGGGATTAACCCTGGAGATGACCTTACTATTAGTCTGGATTTGGCAATAGTGACAAATGAACAGATACCAGTTCTTGCCGAACACTCCACTCACCCGGACACGTCGAAGGTCAACTCCCAAAGTTCTAAGCAGGTTGACCCGATAGACATCTCGACACTCAACGAGGCCCTAGATCGGATCTCCTCGATGAAGATTACCGACGACCCAATCGTGATCCATGCTTAGATTGCTTTTAGGGTGGGTCAAGACGAAATTTTTGTCCCAACCACCACCCGCATGGTAGCCATAGTCGAAGATTTAACTAACATGTTGGACAATGCCTCCAAGGAGGCAGAATACGTGGATGAGCAATATTGCACTCCCACCCCCGTCAACACCGGGCGATGGGTCACCACCTCCACATACTACGTCTACACGGTGGACACTACTGCCTCTAGTGGCTAAAACACGCCTAAAAACGATGGTGACAAGTCGGGCGAAGTGCCGTCAAGGCGCTGGAAGCCACATAAACGGTCAAAAGGCAAAAAGGAAAGGAAAGCTATCATCGGCATCGGGCACGGAGATACCCCAGAAGTCCTCGGTGTCCTGATATCTCCGAACATCCACTAGAGGGTCAGGAGAGTCCTGAAGACCAGCGCAACCCCGATGATCTCAACAATTCCGAGGACGACAATTACCTCCCCCGTGCTGAGGAGGAGGATATCCCAGAAGCCAATGACTTGGACATCCCTAATAATCTTGAAGATCAGGAACTATTCAGGCAAGAGCTCATAGCCACGGCCCACAACCTCACTTATCAATGGACGAGAGTCCTCTCAGCTGAGGAGGGATATGGTACCCGTTTTTCCGAAAAACCTATGAGCTATCCACACAGAAGGATGCTGCTACAATTCAACGACGAGCTCACTGATACTCCATCTCCAAAACATACCCCATACGACAAGCCAGACCGCCCTCCTCGAGGATGAGACAGGATGGCTGACGACACCAGTTATAGGCCGGCGATGCCCTAAAGACGGGAAAAGGAGCCACTAGAGCCCGATGACAGGATCACCCAACGACACGACCTGGACTACAGAGATGGTCGTACAAGATCCAGAAGGTACTCACCCCATAGACGAGATGGGTACATGTCCTAGCTCGACCACAACACTAGAGGACGGAAAGGAAACCGGGATAGAAAAGACACGGAATATCGGCGCAACATAGCTCGGGTCATAGGCGCAGCTCACCCGCTCTGTTTCATGGACGAGGTGATGCAGCATCAGTTCCTGGAGGGGTTTAAATACGTGAACATAGAGCAGTACGATGGGACAACTGACTCAACCGTATCGACTGAGGACTTCCTCCTCCACATCCACATGACGTGAGGAGATGATCTCCACGTCTTCAAATATCTCCCCCCTAAAACTCAAGCGGCCAATTCGGCACTGGTAAAATAGCCTCCCCAAAAACTCCATCGGACGCTGGGAAGATCTAGAGAATGCATTCCGATCTAACTTACAGGGCACCTATGTTGGCTGTCAGACTCCTCCAACCTAAGCAACATCGTTCGAAACCTGGAGAGTCTGCGCGGCAATTTAGGAATCGGTTCTTGACCAAGAAAAACCTGATAGTTGACTGCCCGGACACCGAGGCGATGGCCTCCTTCTAGCACAATATTCGGTATGAATTGTTAGCCCACTAGCTCAGCCAGGATAAACCTCAGACCATGTCCGCCCTTACATCACTCATAACCCGCTTTTGTGCGGGCGAGGATAACTGGCTAGCAAGACGTAGCCACAACTCCGAAGACCTCAGAACCTCCGAATTTCGAGACGGCAACGGGAAACCAAAGGGAAACAAGAATAAGCGCCAGCACAACAATAGTGATGCCGATGAAATGGCCATTAACTTCGGCTTCCACAATTCCTGACCTAGCTACGGAAGAAGCCTCCTAAAGGCAATCACGACGGACCAACCCCACTGTAGAAGATCATGGAAAGGCCTTGCCAAATCGATGGCACTCAAGAGAAGCCCGCCAACCTCACACACAATAACTGTTGGGTATTCAAATAGGCCGGCAAACTCATGCCCAAGGATCAAGGAAAGAGCCCTCGTAGCGAGGATGAGGATGAGCCTCGGGGTCCAATTGGTGGCGGACAAAAGAAGTTCCCTCTAGAGGTGAAAACAGTAAATATGATATACGCCACCCATATACCCAAGAAGGAGAGAAAAGCGCCCTTCGAGAGGTCTACACCAAAGAGCCTGTAGCCCCCAAGAATAACCCATGGTTGGCATACCCGATCATCTTTGATCGATGTGATCACCCGAGCAGTATCCGTCATGGGGTTCAACCGCCCTCGGTCTAGACCACATTATAGATGGGTATCACCTCACAGAAGTCCTAATGGATGGAGGAAGTACACTTAACCTGGATTACTCAGACACAATGAAAAAGATGGGTATAGATCCGTCAAGGATGAAACCCAGCAACACTACCTTTAAAGGAGTGATCCCAAGCGTCAAGGCCGGTGCACGGGCTCCGTAAGCCTAGAACTAGTGTTCGGCTCGCCCGACAACCTTCGAAACAAAGAATTGATCTTCGACATTGTACCCTTCTGCAGCGGCTATCATGACCTGCTCGGCCAAACAACATTCGCTCGCTTTAACGTCATCCTGCACTATGCATACCTCAAGCTCGAGATGCCCGGCCCCAAGGGGGTCATTACTTTCAATGGCAACACAGAGCGCTCTCTCTGAACTGAGGAACATGGGTTGGCCCTAGAGGCCAAATTCCATTACAATGATGATCGGCAAACACCGACATCCGCCATAATGGCACGCAAGGTTGGGAAGCTAGTGCAGCTTTAGCCCGAGCTCTAAGAACCCTCCTCTCCCCATAAATAGGGACTCGTCCCTAATCGCACAAACCTAGGACGAGCAAACTACGTGCCATGAAGGCACAACTTCACACCTAAAATTACATGGGTGGCAGTGGGGAAAAAGGGTAAGTGTTCGGCTGGACCGAACTACTACGCTCAAAATGTCTTCGGACACAATGCATGTACAATCAAAGGCCTTGCCAAAGGTGTAAATCTCATCCACACATCGGCGACTTCTCAAGACCTTATTTTCAAGATCATTTCGCCGACCAGTACCACCCATTCAGGTGCACCACTCCCTAGGAGGCGCAGGAGTACACAAGAGACAGGGCACATCAAGGACGTAAGGTCACCAGTTGAGGACCCTTGGTACAACCACTCCTGTAAAAATTCTTTTTTCAAATACCATTAAACAGTTGCTTCGGCAATCCGAGCAATAAGGGTGGTAGAGAAAAATATATCATCGTTATACATATTTGTCTCGTTGTCCTTTTTTGGCACATATTTTATTTCCCTCCCTCTTCTTGCGCAACTATTCGGTATATTATGCTGCAACCGGCTAATAGACTAGGGCTCGAATTTAAATACAAAAATCGCCTTATGCACAATGGATTATGCGTTCAGCGTCTTGGAATTCGCTTTATATGCACAGGTTCTGAACTGTTTCTTGGGTCAATAGTTGGGTTGCCTGGCTCCTATGCTTGCCCCTTTACGTTCCTCTTGTTCGGCTTTAAGGGCAAAGGGAGATCCTCTGTGATTGTGTTTCCGGCTAGTATGGTCAAGCAACTTAGGGGAGAAAGCCGACAAAATGACTGTCATAGTATGCGAGAACCGGTCTCTGAATCCGACCTTAAGTGTTATACTAAAATCGTCATCAGAGGATATTCCATGTCATACGAGGGGTTTGTTCTTCATAAAACCATGTGATATTGGCCTTAGACGCGGTTCATCCAAACATCATAAAACACCGGGGGCTAGTCATCAGCCCACCGCAGTCCTTTTTCGCGCCCCTACGGCTATGTGAAAGCGGTAAAGCATTATGGTCTGATTGCCCGGTCCGTCGCACTCCATTGGCTTCGGGTTTCGATAGCTCATGTAAGGTTTATAGTGCATTGGTAGACACACCCCATGTAGCATCTACATGGGGGCTGAAGCCGATGACTCGCAACTTTCAGTTTTAACGGCCAAACAGGAGTTATAAGGAACGCAAAACATTGAAAGCATGATAAATTACGTATCATAACCTTAAAATATTAAAATTTCTTCGAGGATATTACAATAAATCTACTCACAAATGTTCTCTTTCGAACACTATGACTCTGTTGCCCGAGCACCCTCCATTACTCCGGACAAGTATAGCTCGAGGCGCCGATCCTCCTTTCCAGGAGGTGGAGGGGCGGTGGCTATATTCATCAGATCAAGCCCCTGTCAGTTCACCTTTGCCTTTGCAAAGGCCATCCGAGCTCCCTCGATACAGGAGGAGCGCTTTAGTGTGTCGATTCGCGGCGAGGCGTCGATCAACTTCTGCACCAGGCCGAAGTAGCTGCCTAGCAGTGGCTCGTTGGGCCATAGCCAGATAGAGAGATCCTTCATGGTTGGCTCCACCATCCGGTGTAGCTCCATAAACTGCTTTAGCTACTCAATAAGAAGAGGAGAGCGCTCAGGGGCTTCAAATTACTCCCAGAATAGACGAGGTTCGTCTCCTTCTCCCCACTAAGCATAGAAGTGAGTCGTGTCCAGTATGCTCTTTTGGAGGTCGGAGCAGGCACCTGAGGAACGTCACACATGGGTAAGCAACTCGAACTTGCTATCCCTGAAGACACACTGCAATATGTATAGCTTTTCATCCATGATAAACTTTCCTTGGTGGACTTGCTCCTAAAAAAACTGCCTATCCACCCGCTCCTTTTGGAGATCGGTTCACAAGGTGGATAGTTCGGCAGCTTGGTCCTTGCTTTTCTGCTCAAGGTCCTCACACTGTTGGATCTCCTCCACCTGAGCCACATGCTTGTCGCTGGTGGCTCTTAAGGCGGAAAGCACGATAGCCACTTGTTTAACCGCCGCCTTCTCAACCGCCGCATCCTCCTTCGCATGCCGCAACTCGTCCTTGAGCTTCTATAGCTCCTTTGCCCAGGCCGTGTAAGCGTCAACAATATGAAAAACCATCGACGTTATAATGAAGGAAGTTTCCGGATGTTGACTTATGCTTATCATGCGTCGTGTTAAATTTCGGGACAACAACGGGAAACCAAAGCGCAACAAGAATAAGCGCCGGCACAACAATAGTGATGCCGATGAAATGGCCGTTAACTTTGGCTTCCACAATTCCCGACCTAGGCTGCGGGAGAAGCCTCCCAAAGGCAGTCGCGATCGACCAACCCTGCTGGAGAAGATCATGGAAAGGCCTTGCCAAATCCATGGCACTCAAGAGAAGCCCACCAACCTCACACACAGTAACTGTTAGGTATTCAAATAGGCCCACAAACTCATGCCCTAGGATCAAGGAAAGAGCCCTCGCAGCAAGGATGAGGATGAGCCTCGGGGTCCAATTGGTGGCAGACTAAAGAAGTTCCCTCTGGAGGTGAAAACAGTAAATATGATATACGCCACCCACATACCCAAGGAGAGAAAAGTGCCCTTCGAGAGGTCTACACCATAGAGCCTCTAGCCCCAAAGAATAACCCATGGTCGGCATACCCGATCATCTTTGATCGATGTGATCACTCGAGCAGTATCCGTCATGGGGTTTGGCCGCCCTCGTCCTAGACCACATTATAGACGGGTATCACCTCACAAAAGTCCTAATGGATGGAGGAAGTAGCCTTAACCTGGTTTGCTTAGACACAGTGAAAAAGATGGGTATAGATCCGTCAAGGATCAAACCCAGCAACACCACCTTTAATGTAGTCATCCCAAGCGTCAAGGGCGGTGCATGAGCTTTGTAAGCCTAGAAGAAGTGTTCGGCTCGCCCGACAACTTTTGAAGCGAAGAATCGATCTTTGACATTGTACCCTTCTGCAGCGGCTATCATGCCCTGCTCGGCCGAAGAACATTCGCTCGCTTTAACGTCATCCCGCACTATGCATACCTCAACCTCGAGATACCTGGCCCCAAGGGGGTCATTACTGTCAACGGCAACACAGAGTGCTCTCTCCGAACTGAGGAACATGTGTTGGCCTTGGTGACCGAATTCGATTACAATGATGATCGGCAAACTCCGACATCCGCCATAAAGGCACGCAAGGTTGGGAAGCGAGCACGACCTCAGCCTGAGCTCTAAGCACCCTCCTCTCCCCGTAAATAGGAACAACTTCATACTTAAAATTACATGGGTGGCGGTGGGGGAAAACGGTAAGTGTTCGGCTAGACCGAACTACTACCCTCAAAATGTCTTCGGACACAATGCAAATGCAATCCAAGGGCTTGCCAAAGGTGTAAAGCTCATCCACAGTTTGGCGACTTCTCAAGACCTTATTTGCAAGATCCTATCGCCGACCAGTACCACCCATTGAGGTGCACCACTCCCTAGGAGGCACAGGAGTAAACAAGCGACAGGGCACATCGAGGACGTAAGGTCGCCAATCGAAGACCCTTGGTACAACCACTCCTGTAAAAATTCTTTTTTCAAATACTAGTAAATAGTTGCTTCGGCTATCCGAGCAATAAGAGTGGTAGAGAAAAATATAATATCGTTATACATATTTATCTCGTTGTCCTTCTTTGGCACATATTTTATTTTTCTCCCTCTTCTTGCGCAACTATTCGGTATATTTTGCTGCAACCGGCTAATAGACCGGGGCTCGAGTTTAAAAACAAAAATCGCCTTATGCACAATGGATTATCCATTCGGCGTGTTGTAATTTGTTTTATATGCATTGGTTCTGAACTATGTCTTGGGTCAATAGTTGGGTTGCCCGGCTCCTGTGCTTGCCCCTTTACGTTCCTCTTGTTCGGCTTAAAGGGCAAAGGGAGAACCTCTGTGATTGTGTTTCCGGCAAGTATGGTCAAGCACCTTATGGGAGAAAGCCGAAAAATTGATTGTCATAGTATGCGAGAATGGGTCTGTGAATCCGAGCATAAGTGTTATACTAAAATCCTCATCAGAGGATATTCCATGTCATACGAGGGGTTTATTCTTCATAAAACCATGTGACATTGGCCTTAGACGCGGTTCAACCAAACATCATAAAACACCAGGGGCTAGTCATCAGCCCACCGCAGTCCTTTTTCACGTCCCTATGGCTATGTGAAAGCAATAAAGCATTATGGTCTGATTGCCCGGTCCGCTGCACTCCATGGGCTTCGGTTCCGATAGCTCATCTAAGGTTTATAATGCATTGGTGGACACACCCCATGTAGCATCTGCATGGGGGCTGAAGCCGATGACTCGCAACTTACAGTTTTAATGACCAAACAAGAGTTATAAGGAATGCAAAACATTAAAAGCATGATAAATTATGTATCATAACCTTAAAATGTTAAAATGTCTTCGAAGATATTACAATAAATCTACTCATAAATCTTCTCTTCCGAACACTGTGACTCTGTCGCCCGAGCACCCTCCATTACTTCAGACAAGTATAGCTCAGGGCGCCGATGCTCCTTTCCATGAGGCGGAGGGGCGGTGGCTATATTCATCGGATCAAGACCCGGTCAGTTCGCCTTGGCCTTTTCAAAGGCCATCCGAGCTCCCTCGATACAGGAGGAGCGCCTTAGTGTGCCAATCCGCGGCGAGGCGTCGATCTGCTTCTGCACCAGGCCGAAGTAGCTGCCTAGGACTGGCTTGTTCGGCCATAGCCGGATAGAGAGATCCTTCATGGTTGGCTCCGCCATAAAGTGTAGGTCCATCAACTACTTCAGCTACTCAATAATAAGAGTAGAGCGCTCGGGGGCTTCAAACTATGCCCAGAATAGACGAGGTTCATCTGCTTCTGCCCGTGAAGCATAGAACTAATTCGCGTCGACTACGCTCTTTTGGAGGTCGGAGCAGGCGCCTGCGGAACGTCACACATGTGTAAGCAACTCTAACTGGCTATCCCCAAAGACACAATGCAATAAGTATGGCTTACCATCCGTGATAACCTTTCCTTGGTGGACTTGCTCCTAAAAAAACTGCCTATCCACCCGCTCCTTTTGGACATCGGTTTTCAGGGTGGATAGTTCGGCAGCTTGCTCCTTGCTTTTCTGCTCGAGGTCCTCGCACTTTTGGCCAGCATCTTTGAGCTCATGTTGGATCTCCTCCACCTGAGCCTCATGCTTGTCGCTGCTAGCTCTTAAGGCGAAAAGCACGGTAGCCACTTGTTCGACCGCCGCCCTCTCAATTGCCGCATCCTCCTTCGCATGTCGCAGCTCGACCATCAGCTTCTCTATCATCTTCGCCCAGGCCGCGTAAGTGTCAACAATATGAATAATCCATCGACAGTACGATGAAGGAAGTTTCAGGATATTGACTTAGGCTTACCATGCTCCTTGTCGAATCTTTTGTTTAGAGCATCAAGCTCGTCTTTGGAGCTTTTGAGCATCAGATTCATCTTGTCCAGCTCGGCAGCATTCACAGTCGCCGCCGACGACGAAGCCTGTAAAAACAAATCCCTATCAGGGTACATGGGTTCAAAACATCTAAACTGTCATCAGTTTGATCCTTTGTCCGGTCTTCTTAAGGACTCTTAGAACGTTCCGAACATATAGTTAAGTATGTAGTTCGGATAATGATCCATGATTAGACCCAGGTGAGTCTCACCTAGGGCTTGGGGTCTGCCATGTATATAATAATAACACAAAGAAATCAATATTTCACAAATATAGAGTAATGTGGCTCACCTGAAAGCACGTCAGGAGATAGTTGAAGGCCTCCTTCAGTCCGCTGTCGACGAACTGAATGCTCTGCAGTACCGCACCCATAAGGGTGCGCTGCTCCTCGGAGATGGAAACGATCGATAGAGCCTCCCCCATAACCGGCCACCCATTGGTCGATGGTGCCGGTGGTGATCAGATAACCCGATCTCCAACAAGGTATTGAACCGGTGCCTCCGGAGGCATGGTGCACTTCAGAGATGTGCTTGGAGGGGACTGAACATCCCCTCGTCCAGTCTCCTCAGTATCCGGGTTGCTTCTGTCGCCCGGTCTTCGGTCCCCGAGGCGTTAGCCTCGACCATGACATCGTCTCCCCCACCGCTGGTGCCCGGCTCCATAGGAGCATGCAGGGATGACACCTTCGCGGTATCCTTCGTGGTGCCCGAAGTAGTGGGATGCGACGCATTCCCGCTATCTACTAGCTCAGCGGGTGGGGTCTCCCCATCCAAAACTTGGTCAGTAGGGAGAAGGTGTGGTGGGATGCAAATCAATAAGCGCTCACATGCTAAAATACTTTAAAAACTTATCGTTAATAGTCAAGGAATTCTCCAGATCCTTACCTTTCAACTGGAGTCTGGATGCTTAGGTTCCTTTGTGGAACCCTCTCGAATTCATTGGCTCGGTATCCGAGTCCAAAGTGTCATCGGACAGAATCACCTATGTCCGACACGCTTTTTTCTGGGAAGGAGGAGGTACATCCTCTATGGCTTCCAATGACGCCACCCTCTTTCTTGCTCCTCTTGATTCGAGGAGGCATGGGTTTCCTCGGACACATCCTGTGGCTGTTCCCTGGTATGAAGGCCTTCTCGGCCTGGTTTATTCTTCTTCTCCTTCTTTGCTGGTGCCTCGTAAGGCGCCTCAGCGAGCATCTCCGACAACAACCTTGACCTGATGTCTTCGAGATGAGGCGCCAGGCAGTCGATGCACGTGACCTTGCCCAGCCACTTCTGCACAAGTGATCGGAAAGGTGTTTAGATTTTCTTTGGGAAAAGTATAGCCGATCACAAAAACGATGATATACCTTTGTAGGTGGCTTATCGGCGTATAGACCCCGATCCTCCTCCTAGGTTGGACAGTCCTTCTGGACCTTCAACATCGCCTTCCATAGCTTCTCCTGAGTAGTGCGGAAGAGGTCACAAATAGTGCGCTCATCATCTAGCCGACGAGCCCACCAGGGAGAGTCCTGATGTTGGTTGGCGAGGATGCACTGCCGGAGCATAACCAAGACCATGTTGGCCAGTGCGGTGTAGTTTCTGATCATGGAGGCGATTCACTTGTGCAGGTTGTCCACCTCCTAAAAACACTAAAAAACCTAAGCCACCAGGTCAATCTAGTGAGGGGACCAGATCTAAATTCGGCTGCAGCAACTTGGCCTTCCTCCCTTGGCTCGGGGATGTAAAACCTCTCTTTCTACCATCTTTTGATGGTGTTGATGAAGGTGCCGGATGGCCATCCGACACAGGGGAGTTTGCTGATGACAGCGCCGCCACAGTCTGCGTGTTCGTCTGCTACACACTTCATCTTGATATTAAATACCTTGAGCCAAAGCCCAAAGTGTGGCTCGAATTGCAAGAAAGCCTCACAGACAATTAATGATGATGGCCCATATATGCACGAAGGAGTTCAGCAGGAGGTCGTGGAAGTCGAGGTCATAGAATAACATGAGCCCCCTAACGAAGGGGTGGAGTAGGAAGCTCCGTCCCCGAACGAAGTGGGGGATGAAGACCACCCTCTTGCTTGGATTGGGAGTGGGGATCACCTGGCCCTTCTCCGGTCCATGGTGGCCGATATTGGCGAGGAGGTAGCCGGCGTCCTTGCTATTGGAGCTGGAACCAGCCATGGACGAGCTCGAAGAGGGGAGTTGTGGAAAATCTAGATCTTTGCTCTGAAAGCTCAAGAGGTTGGGGAAGCACAGGGTGTGAATGGGAAGCGTGTTTAGGCCTTGGGGTTTTCTTTCCCTCTTATGAGTCCTATTGTCGTTTAACCTCCCTTTGCTGGGCCGTGAATCCCTCTTCTTCCCGAGACGTGTGTATCTATACGCGCATGATTAAACATATCCCATGTTAAACGGGGCACGATCTGTGCATTGATGGATCGCGTGTTGATGAAAACGTCCTCGAACCGCGAATCGAGTTTTTGCAACTGGTTTGGCGGTCGTGGTGGGCCATGACCTTTCGTCAGAAAGTTGTCAGGGGATACTATTTTACTCCCTGACGTTTGGCCTTTAGGTCCGGGCTATTCATGGTGTTCGGACGCGCCTCTAATCGGAAAAGTACATGCCATCGGAGGCCGAACTAAACTTGGAGGGAAGAACTCGCCTCGCAATCCAAAGACTTGATTATACAAAGCAACTGAGCTAAGATCCTTGGCATTGGAGGCAAGTTTGGGGGCTACTGAGGGAGTCACTACTGGAATCAGACATTTTGCCATCTGCCAGCAGACGGCAAAGAGTCTGTTTGCCATCTATCTTCCTAAAGCAGATGGCACAGAACCAGCTGACGGCAAAGAGTCTGTTTTCCATCTTCAATTCTTTGCCGTCAGCTCGCGGACGGCAAAGAATTCTTTGTCGTCAGCCAGCGGACGGCAAAGACCAGAGTGGGCTCCACGGGGCACGACACTAGCTAGGTCAACCTCCTCACTTCTTTGTCGTCTGCTGGCGGACGACAAAGAATTCGTTGCCGACCGCCAACGGACGGCAAAGAAGAGAGGAGGGCCCACAAACTGGGCGGGCTAACTGCAAGGGCCCACCCCACCTCTTTGCCGTCTGCTAGCAGACGGCAAAGAAACTTTGCCGTCCGCTGGCAGACGGCAAAGAGGATAACTCTATAACGGGCCGTTAACCCCCTCCTCTCTCTCTTCTCTCTCTCCCTCTCTCTCTCCCGCCGCCACCGCTGCACTCCGCTCCCCCGCCCCTCCCCCTCCGCCGCCCCGCGCTGCCCCCTCCGCCGTCCCGCACCGCCCCCCGGCGCCTGCCCCGTCACCGGCCGCCCTGCACTGCCCCCCGCCCCCCGGAGCCTGCCACCGCGCGCCCCTACCTCCTCCGCCCCTCCCCCTGCACCGCCCCGTGCCGCCCCCCTCTGCCGTCCCGCATCGCCCCCCCCGTGCCCGCCCCGTCGTCGGCCGCCCTGCACAGTCCCCCGCCCCCCGGATCTTGCCGACGCACGCCCCTATGCGGCCCTGGCCTGCCTCCCGCCGCGCGGCCGCGGCCCGCCTCCCGCCGCGCGCCGCCACCGACGCCCCCCGACCACCAGCCGCCCCTTGGCCCAGTGGCCCGCCGCCCCCACAGCCCAGCCGCCCCGACGCCCTCGGCGCCCCGCCACCCCGCCGCCCCGGTGCCCCGCCTCCCCACTCCGGTGAGCTCTCCCGGCCCCTGTTTTTTTGCTGTTAGTTAGGTTAGTTGCCACTATTAGTTAGGTTAGTTAGATTAGTTCTAGGTTTGTTAGGTTAGTTCTAGGTTTGTTAGGTTAGTTCTAGGTTAGGTAGGTTAGTTTCTACATTAGTTAGGTTAGTTTCTACGTTAGTTAGGTTAGTTCTAGGTTAGTTTCTATGTTTGTTATGTTAGTTCTAGGTTAGGTAGGTTAGTTTCTATATTAGTTAGGTTTGTAAGAAGAGTAAAAAAGGAAAGGAAGAAGAAGAGGAGGAGGAGGAGGTGAAGAAAAAAGAAGAAGAAGAAGAAGAAGAAGAAGAAGAAAAAAGAGGAGAGGAGGAGAAGGAGAAGAAAGAAGAAGAAGAAGAAGAAAAAAAGAGGGGACGAGGAGAAGAAGAAGAGGAAAAAAGCAAAGGAAGAAGAAGAGGAGGAGAAGAAAAAATAAGAAGAGGAAGAAGAAGAAGAAAAAAGAGGAGAGGAGAAGTAGAAGAAGAGGAAAATGAAAGGAGGAAGAAGAGGAAGACCCCGACCCCGACCCCGACATGACACCCCCACCCCCACCCCGACCCCGACCCCGACACCGACACCCCGACCCCGACCCCGACACCAACACCCCGACACGACACCCCGACACCCCGACACGACATACCGACCGCGAGACCCCGAGACCCCGACATGACACCCCGACCCCGATCCCGACCCCGACCCCGAGACCCCGACCCCGACCCCGACCCCGACACCCCGACACGACACCCCGACACGGCACACCAACCCTGACACCCCGAGACCCCGACACAGCACCTCGACCCCGACACCTCGACACGGCACCCC
Source organism: Hordeum marinum (assembly GCA_022496015.1). Taxonomy (NCBI): domain Eukaryota; kingdom Viridiplantae; phylum Streptophyta; class Magnoliopsida; order Poales; family Poaceae; genus Hordeum; species Hordeum marinum. Next base: position 118,836,375 of record CM039677.1, read on the forward strand.
CGACCACGACACAGCACCCCGACCCCGACACGACACCCCGACACCCCGACATGGCACCCGGACCATGACATAGTACCCCGACCCCGACAAGACACCCCCGACACCCCGACCCCGACACGACACCCCCAACACGCCAACCCCGACACGACACCCGACACCCTGACACGGCACCCCCGACGTCACTGACCCCAACCCTCGACACGACAAAAACACCACGACACCCCGATACGACACCCTAACACGGCACCCTGACCCCGACACGACACCACCCACACCCCGACCCCGACACGACACCCCCCACACCCCGACCGCGACACGACACCCCTCACACCCCGACATGACATGATACCCCGACCCCGACACGACACCCCCGACGTCGATGGATTCCTCAATAGCAAGTATCGTTGGTGCGATATACATGTGGCCGTCGGTGTCGAACACTGCATCCATGTCCCACAAGTTACGCCGGCGTCCGGCGTCCTGCAGCAACAGTTCTCGGGGTTGATGGTGGTTGAAAACCTATGCGAATTTGTCTTGCAGCCTCTGCCATGACGATTAAAAGCCAAGTGTTGAAATGTGAAACACCCTAACTGACTCAAGTCGGTTTGGTTGGTTGAAGATTCAAAACATGGCTTTGATCCTCATCGCAGAGGCTGCCAGACAAATTCGCATAGGTGTTCGACCGTCATCGGACCCCAGAACTATTGCTGCGCGCGGGACACCGGGCGCCGACATCACTTGTGGGATGTGGATCTAGTGTTCAACGCCGAGCACCACATGTATCTCGCACCGATGATACTTGCTATTTAGGGTTTCATCTACGTCGAGGAACCCCCTAACCCTACACCACGACACAACACCTCTGACCCCCGACCCCGACACGACATCTTGACCCCGACACGACAACCCCAACACCATGACACGACACCCCCGACCCCGACACGACACCCCCTACACCCCTACCCTGACACGACACCCCCGACACCCCGACACCCCAACCCCGACACATGTCCAATAGCTAGGAAAGATGAGTGATCGTGGGTCGATGTACATCGGTATAATAAGTGTGTGACTTTCGGTCCGTCGAGGCTTTCCTTAAATAACTATCATGTGTGTTCTTGATGGAGGAATCCCGACTGTTGTGGTGGGGGGCGCCTCATCATTCTTCTCTTCTTTGTGATATACTCGTCGATATATTGCGTATGAAGAGAAGAGGTGAGGCGTCCATCACCAACGGGCGAACTATTACTGTGAGAGAGTGCCCACCAACATATATACACCACCATATCAGTGTGAGAGAGAGCGCACCACCACACCGTGAGATAAGAGAGTTACTTAAGGAAAGCCTTGGCGAACCGAAAGACGCACATGCATCATACCGATGTACACCGACACCACGACACGACACCCCCGACCCCTGACCCCGATACGACATCTCGACCCCGACACGACACCCCGACACCACGACACGACACCCCCGACCCCCGACACCACTTCGGCCACCTGTTGACCGAAAGGGTGCTCTTCGGCCTTCCAGAGGTCATATAATTTCTGATTTTGTTATGAAAAACATCATATCTATATTTGTGTTCATCGGGTAGATTTAAATGTGCAGTTGTTTCGTCGCTGCGAGGGTTTGGTGTTTGACGACCTCCCTGTGTGTTCGACATGCTCCGCCCCTGCGTTCGTGGGTGAGCACAAATGACATCTCCTACTGCACCTTCATTTGCTCTGTTCCGGTCTTCGTGCCGATGAAACTTGCTAGCTCTAGATAGATTGAATCATTAGTATGCGTGAAAACTATGCGTCTCCCGTTCGAAAGGGTTACATCTATAAATATGCATACATTTGCATATTTATAACCGTGATTCTTTTCAATTGTCCAACGTTATCCATGGACAACCCGAGTATGTGTAGATTGGGTTCGTTTTCCAATATGCTCTACTTCGGATCCGATGCAGAATTTCGTCAGTTCCTCCCTGTTGTTCTTCGGGTACACATCCTCTCTGCTTATTGCCGAGACGTGTATCAGGAGAACAGCGGGGAGGTGCTGCCGAAATTTTGCATCGGATCTGGAACAGAGCATGGGAAAACGAACCCAATCTACACATACTCGGGTGGGATTAGGACCTATCTTTACCTACTAATGCCTAGGTTGCATCGACGTAATGAAACTAACAATCTCTATTAACTGATGAATATGGTTTGTTGAATTATGTATATATTTTTTGTGTGTCCAGTAGCTAGGCAAGATGAGTGATCGTGGCTGGATGTACACTGGTCACACTAGTCAGATAGACATGACCCGTAAATGGTTAACAAAAACCAAGGAGTTTGTGAGAGTCGCATTTGCAAATGGACAGAAAACAACCTGGTGCCCTTGTGTCGATTGCGACAACTATAAGAAGAAGTCAGAGTTTGAAATGATCAAACACCTACAGAAGTGGGGTTTTACTCCTAATTATACGGTTTGGACATTTCGTGGTGAGTCTGCCCAATGTGCCAGAGCTGAGGTGCTTCGTCATCGCACCGACGAGCATGGTACCGGGATCGAAGACATGGTGCAAGACTTTGATGATGCTCGGGATTCGGACGATGAGATGGAGGAATCTGCAAAGGACTTTTATGAAATGTTGGTGTCTTCGAAACGTCCTCTCCACGAGCACACTGAGCTTTGTCACCTGGATGCCATCGCGCAAGTAATGGCTCTAAAGGCTCAGTTCAACCTAGGCAGAGAATGGTACGACGTGATTATGACGATATTTGGACGCTTTCTACCCAAAGGCCATGTATTTTCACCAAACCTGTACCAGTCGGACAAAATCCGGCGTGCGCTTGAGATGCCCTATGAGAAGATAGATGCCTACGAGAATGGATGTGCCTTATTTAGGCTTCAGTATGCGGGCTTGAACTATTGTCGCATTTGCAATGCTGCCAGATATGTTCTGGTAGACAACGTCATGGGTGAGAAGAGTCTGACCAAAATCCCCATTAATGTTCTTCGGTATCTGCTAATCATACCAAGACTTCAACGACTTTTCATGGTCGAAGAGACGGCTAGACCGATGACGTGGCATAAATTGGGCAAAGAACAAAACTGGATGTAGTTGGGACGCACTTCGGATGCTTTTGCGTGGAAGCATTTTGATGCATTACATAAGGATAAAGCGGCAGAACTAAGGCATCCTCGAGTTGCCATCAGCACGGATGGGTTAAATGACGGCATCACAATAGAGTTGTTGGCCTGTATTTGCCATTCTACTCAATCTCCGCCCGGAGAGATTATGAAAAGAAAGAACATTTTCCTAACCCTGATAATTCTAGGGCCCAAATATCCGGGGAAGAATATGAATGTGTACATGCAACCGCTTAAGGATGAATTACAAGAAGCTTGGGATAATGGGATCATGTACTCGATGCATGACTTGCCGGCGTATGTGCTATTCATTGGCTGGTGTGTGCATGGAAGGGTTCTGTGCCCCACATGTAAGGCGGCTCTTCAGTTCTGTTGGCTAGAGGCAGGTCGCAAGTTTTCTTGCTTCGACATGCATAAACAGTTCCTGGATCCTGACCATAAGTTCAGAAAAGACAAGAAGAATTTCAACAAAGGTAGAGTTGTCAAAAACATTGCACCACCTGCGTTGACAGGCCAACAGATCCTGGATCAGATAAACGCTCTCGAGCCGGATCCAAATCGTCCAGGGTATTTCAAAGGGCATAATACGGAACACGCTTGGACTCACAAGATATGTTTGTGGGATCTGCCTTACTTCAAAGACCTCCTTTGCCCACACAACATCGACGTGATACACACTGAAAAGAATGTCGCGGAGGCCCTTTTTGGTACATTGTTTGGCATAGAGGGGAAGTCGAAGGATAATCCTAAGGCTAGAGTCGACTAGGAGGCTCTATGGCATAGACCATTACAAAACATTCGACAACCGAAAGGAAAGAAGAACTAGAGGAAGCCAAAGGCATGGTTCAATCTTGGAAGGCCAATTATGAGGGAAATGATCGTGTGGGTGCAAATGCAGTTGATGTTCCCCGATGGGTATGCAGCGAATCTAAAGAGGGGAGCGAGTCTTGAAAAATTCAAAATATTTGGTCTCAAGAGTCATGATTGGCACATATGGCTTGAGCGGGTAATGCCGGTGATGTTGCGTGGCTTTATACCTGAGGATGAATGGCTAGTACTGGCAGAGCTGAGCTATTTCTTCCATGCTCCTTGTGTGAAAGAACTATCGCCTGACGTGCTAGATGAACTGGAAGAGTTGGCGCCGGAGTTGATCTGCAAGTTAGAAAAGATCTTTCAACCGGGCTTCTTTAATCCAATGCAGCATTTGATTTTGCATCTCCTGACCGAGGCAAGATTGGGGGGCCCGTGCAAAAATCGTTGGTGCTTCTCAACTGAGTGGATGCAAAAGACGCTTCGAGCAAAATGTAAAAATAAACGTAGAGTTGAAGCATCGATGGCCGAGGCATTCATTACTGAGGAGGCGGCAAACTTTGTGACAGCACACTACACAGCCCAGAATCGTCATTTGCATAATCCGAAGCCTCGCTACAATGATGGAGATCGTGAAAAAGGTCGATCCAACATCAACCTATTCAAGGGGAAGCTCGCACGAGCCGGTGCTTCGAAATCATTAGGGTTGGATGTCGAAGAATGGCAGACCATTTCGTTGTAGATCCTCAACAACCTAACACAAGTGCGGCCGTACATCGAGTAAGTTCTCGGTACATTGTTTCGCAACTTCTAATTCCTTTGAAATGGTCTTATTCCCAGATATGTGATACAGTCGATACGTCGCCAAATTCTCGGTTGGAGCGGTGATCCAAAAGGATTCCGTCGAAGAGTATGAGCTTGTGGCAAATCATGGAGGCGGCTATCCCGGTTTCATGTCTTGGTTCAAGCAAACGGTAATTTCCATTAATTAGATGATTTCTTTTCTTCGCCTAGTTTGCGGCTAATGCAACAATCCTTTGGTATTAAACTTGTAGGCTAATGCAGAGTCTATGGACTCCGAATTGAGACAAGTCGCTAATGGTTTTGACTTTAAGGTCCGTTCATTTGACAAATACGACACCAATGGGTATCGCTTTCGTACTTTTGGCAAAGAGCTATCTATGGACGACCGAAAGACTACAAATTGTTGTGTCTCCGCTGTCGGCGAAGGAGGTGTCAAGTATTATGGAAGAGTTGAAGCAATTTATGAACTTACATTCTTTGGTGAAAACCCACCAAACGTCGTAGTCTTCAAATGTTATTGGTTCCAGCCGAAGGATACTAGAAGGACTCATGAACATATAGGGCTAGTCGAAATGAAACAAAGCCCTCATTTGGATGTTCCCGATGTCTAAATTACGACTCAATAGGCGACCCAAGTTTTCTATCTACCACGGGCCTGCCAAATGGATCCAAATTTGAAAGGTTGGGATGTCATTTATGATGTGCCGCCACATTTTAGACCACCTCCCCTCAATGAAGATTATAATGAACCTCACATTAACCCAGACACATATGAAGGAGAATTCTTCCAAGAAACATGTGTTTCCAAAAAACGCTTCAAGAACCGCGCTACTTCACCCCAGAACATTGAGGTTGACGGCGACAGTGAACCCGACTTCACCCCTGAGCAGGAACAAGAAGAGACGAAAGAAGAAGAGGTTACTACTGCGGATGACCTGACAATGCTTGACCGATTACGTAGAGGCCTTCCACAGGTTGATGCATTTATTGATGATGCTGATGAGCATGTCATTACTGATAGTGATGATGATTATGCATTTATTGATCCCGGAGCATATATAGACGATGAGGATTAATATTAGTAATGTGAGGTATTCAATTATTATTATGTACATATATATTATTAATTAGTTCATGTTATTAGGTATTCAGTTTTTTTATGTTGAACTAATTTCGTTCATTCTTTGTCATTGTTGGTGTTGACAGATGGTGGGCGGGGGTCGAGAGCGCTCTGAGCCTCCTTCCTCGGCGCATGCTGGGAGGGGTGCTATTATTCCACCCCAGCAACTCCGGAGAGCACTGGTACACAGCATGCAGACACCGGCGGGCGCTTCTTCTTCGACCAGGAGAGGTCGGGCGAAGACGAAGAGAGGTGCTAGAGGTAGGAAGGCTGCTGCGCCTTCCTCGCTGCCACCCCTAGTTGATTCTCCCGACCATAGGAGTGATCCATCTCGGGTGGACCCGTCTGACGAGGACTCGTCTCGGACTCCGATCAACGAGCCTCAGGTCGACGAGCCTCGGTTCACCGAGCGTTCATCCCAGGAGACTCGGGTCCTAGAGTCTTCGTCCGAGGAGACTCGGGTCCTAGAGTCTTCGTCCCATGTGACACCAGAGGCTAGTGGCCATGATGATGGTGGCGAGGACAATTACTTGTCTGAGGAGACCTATAGCGAGAGCGAGCTGGTTGAGGAGGGCAAGAAGGTCTACCAGCATGGTTGTACAAAGCTGCCTCCCGTGCCGATGACCCACGAGCAGAGGTGGTAGATTGTGGCTAATGCAGAGAAGTAAGTGCATTTACTCTTTTTAACCTTTTGCCTTCATGTTTATTCAAATTAATATCTAATGTGTTGGCCTTGTCCTACTGCAGGGGTTGAAAATACAAGCATGGTGGTGTCCGCAGGCCCAACCAGGTCCTTGGTGTGCTTTTCCGGCACCACTTCCCGAGGAAGGTCCAGTTGCCCGATGAGGGTGAGTCTCCGTAGGTAGCACTGACCGGGAGCTGTACAAGGCTGCCCCGGCCCCGCCGGAGGAGATGGTCGACGGTGTCTTGTTCGAGACGGTGGCTGACATTGTGATCCGTCACTTTTGGGTAATTTCTCCTTTATAGAATTAAAAATCAACAACACCTAGTGATTGTACTAATCAGTGTCTAATGTGTTGTCTTGTTTCATTGTAGACCTTCTATAGGTGTCTTGAGGAAGACGAGGCGAGAGCGGCTGTTGTTCTTGAAGCCGAGTGCAAGCGCCTACTTTAGAACTTACGGCACGAGGCTTGGGTGCAGGCTATTCGAGACTACTACGCCTCGAGTAACATTAAGAGGGCCAACAAGAAGTGCCGCGGAAATTATCTGAGTAAGGAGAAGTTTATGAAGGTAATTATCTTTTCTTAAGGCCTTGTACTTAGTTTCTTTGATTTGATTCATAGGCGTAGCACTGAAATTTCTCTTGTCTAACTTAGGTGCCCCCGAGATGATGTGTGGATAGAGTGGACTGTTGGGAGGCATTGCTGGATGAGTGGTGCTCTCCCGAATGGCTAGCCGAACACAACAAGGCCAAGGAGAAGCGTGCCCAACTGAGAGGTGTGCCACACCATCAAGGGAGCTCCAACCTGTTTGAGTATGGGGATAACTGGGTATGTGGTTTGCTTCATGATTCATGCAATTTCATTCTTCATGCCAGCTTGAGCCCTGAACTAATATTTTGTTCACCTCTTTTAGGCACGAGAAAACAAGAAGGAGGTGCCACCTCTATTCGACCTCTATGCCATGGCCCATACTGCCTCGTACAAGAAGGCCAAGGCATACTCTGAGGATGACCTCGATCATCCAGAGAGCTTCAGCAACATCTCCTCCCACAACAAGCCTGTGAGGTACAGAGATGAGGGGAAGGTGAGGAAAGGGGAGGACTTCAACCCGAGCCAGAGTCCTTTTGATCCAGAGCTTGTGATAATATCTGGTGGTGGGAGGCCCCATGGCTCGATAGCCATTGGGTATGGACTGATACGTTGTCCTAGAACTCTCCTAGAGATCAAGAAGCGCCAGACGAGCTCTGATCCTGAGATAAGGCCTCGTCCACGGCCAATGGAGCTCGCCATTGAGGCTAGGGCCCAGGAGCTTCTGGCGGAGGCAAATAGGCAGGCGGCAGAGAGGGAGAGGGAGATGGAGGAGAGGACGACTAGGTAGTTGGAGGACGAGAGGAACCGGAACGACGTGTCTCACCGGGCCCTATACGAGCTCCTCGTGGTAAGTTTCTCCTGCATATTAGCCAAATCATGCACGTAATGTTCGTTTCATCACTAACTAATATAAATGACTCGTGAAAACAAAATGTGCAGACCATGTGCCAGAACACTAGTCAGACCCCTCCGTCAATGCCCCATATTGCTATAGCACCCACGGTGAGTTTCATTTAAATGGTCATTAGTGACTAGTATTCACATTTGAGTTGCATCATGCTAAGGAGACATTGCAAATGATCTTTGGTGCAGCGTGCCTCCCGACAAGCATCGACCGATCCTTCTGCATCTGCCGCAACCCCGACCGGTCCTTCTACGTCTCACCCTGGCGCAAACCCTACCGGTCCTTCACCTCCATGTTGATGGTAAGTTTTCCTAAGTGTTTTCATTAACAAATGCATACTTATCTTGAGAAATGAACTACTTAGCTCCAAAATGACCTATACTTAGCTTATTTTCATCAAAAATGACTTGATATGCTTAGTTAGCTAGAAAATGGTATATTCTACCAAGGATAGCTATAAAATGACGTATAGTAAACATTTTTTCCTCTAAAATGACTTGATATGCTTAGTTAGCTAGAAAATGGCATTAGTAGCTAGTATAGCTCAATAATGATCTATAGCTAGTTCATTTATGACATAATTAGCTCACTTAGGTACAAAATGGCATAACTACCTACGATAGTCTAATAATGATATATAATTAGCTTAGTTAGTTCATTTATGACATGATATGCTCACTTAGGTTAAAAAAATGGCATAATAACCTTGGTTTACCTCCAAAATGACCTATACTTAGCTTATTTTCCTCAAAAATACATAATAACCTTACTTACCTCCAAAATGATATATTCTACCCAGGATAGCTATAAAATGACCTATACTTAGCTTATTTTCATCAAAAATGACTTGATATATTTAGTTAGCTAGAAAATGGTATATTCACCTAGGATAGCTATAAATTGACCTATACTTAGCATTTTTTCCTCCAAAATGACTTGATATGCTTAGTTAGCTAGAAAATGACATTAGTAGCTAGTATAGCTCAATAATGATCTATAGCTTGTTCATCTATGACATAATTAGCTCACTTAGGTACAAAATGGCATAACTACCTACGATAGCTTAATAATGATCTATAATTAGCTTAGTTAGTTCATTTATGACATAATATGCTCACCTAGGTAAAAATGGCATAATAACCTTGGTTTACCTCCAAATGACCTATACTTAGATTATTTTCCACAAAAATACATAATAACCTTACTTACCTCCAAAATGATATATTCTACCTCGGATAGCTATAAAATGACCTACACTTAGCTTATTTTCATCAAAAATGACTTGATATGCTTAGTTAGCTAGAAAATGGTATATTCACCTAGGATATCTATAAAATGACCTACACTTAGCATTTTTTCCTCAAAAATGACTTGATATGCTTAGTTAGCTAGAAAATGGCTTTAGTAGCTAGTATAGCTCAATAATGATATATAGCTAGTTCATTTATGACATAATTAGCTCACTTAGGTACAAAATGGCATAATAACCTTGGTTTACCTCCTAAATATCCTATAAATTCTTCTTCTTCTTCTTTTCTTCATTTTATTCTTCTTCTTCTAGCTAATCTTCTTCTTCTTCTAACTATATCTTTGCTACTCTGCAGATTTGCTATAGATGAGGCAGAGTGCATTGATGGACTATGCTCTTCTACTTCTTCTACCTTCATGTTTATGGAACACTTGTTTTGGATACATATGTATGGATATGTTGTTGGAAACCATATTGTGTGTTGTTGGAAACCTGTATATATGTTGGACTTGTATGTTGGAACTTAATTATTGGTCCACCTATGCTTGTTTCAACTTATTTGGTATGCTTGTTGGAACTTGTTGAATGATATGTATGTTCTAGATATGTATATGTTGGATATATATGAATTTTCTGTCAAATTGAATGATTTTAAGAAAAAACAAAAAAACAGGGGCTATATGGCCACTTTGCCGTCTCCTAGCAGATGGCAAAGAGCTTTGCCGTCAGCCAGCGGACGTCAAAGTGGCCACGTGGCAGCTACCTGTGCAAACTTGGGCTGGCCTAGGTGGGTTCTTTGCCGTCTGCTGGCGGAAGGCAAAGAACCTTAGGTCTTTCCCGTCTGCCAGCAGACAACAAAGAACCCACCTAGGCCAGCCCCAGCTATAAAAAAAGGTGCTTTACCGTCCGCTGCCAGGCGGCAAAGACCTTAGATTCTTTGCTGTCTGCTGGCATACGACAAAGAACCTAAGGTCTTTGCCGTCCGCCAGCGGATGGCAAAGCATGCCATTAGGCTCCCTAACGGAGCTAAGTGTCCATGTTTGCCGTCGAGGCTCTTTGCAGTCCACTCGCAGACGGCAAAGTCCTAAGGTTCTTTGTCGTCCGCTAGCGGACGGCAAAGCGTCCTTTACCGTGGATTTTTCAGCCGGAGGGTTTGCTGTCCGCTGGCAGACGACAAAGCCTTTGTCGTCCGTGTTTCATGCCTTTGTCGTCCGGGGTGGCGGACGGCAAAGTACCTGTTTCCTGTAGTGAGTCCTGGTTTAAGGGGTGCTCGGGTGGCTAACCTATTTCTAATTGGGCGGAGTGTATGGGCCGCTTGCCGAGTATTGGATCGATCGAAGGCCCTATCTCCAGGACGAAAGCTTCGGGAATCACGGCTTGTCCTCCATGTTTGATGTATCGAATAGGCATGTTTATCCCTTCGACGTGTAACCGACCATGTGTAAACCCTAGGTACCCTCAGCGTCTATATAAGCCGACGTGTAACTCATCTAGGGTTTAGCTATTTGATCTCAAGGTAGATAAAGTATGTAAACCACATATCATCAATACAATCAAGCAGGATGTAGGAAATTACCTCCATAGGAGCGCCCGATCCTGGGTAAACATCATCTCCTTCATCTCTTGTTACCATCGATTCTAGTCCGACGGCTCGTGACCCCTACTCGATATCCACCGGTTTTGTCACAGAGACATAGCACATCAAACTATTAATCTGTTGCCACAAAAGTTTCCCTTTTTGAGATATGCGATGTCGCACATAATAAGAATGCTCATTTAATTATTTTACCTCGACTTAGCTTGTTGGGTTTTCAGCATGAGCACAAATGCATCGCAGATGATCCAAGTAATATTCTTCGGTACTACGGAACACTAGTACGGTTCCTCAACTTTTTCGAGTAGCAGGTACATCTATATTTTTGGTGTGGTGCAATTCCTACCCATAAATAAGGATAGAAAACAACTAAAACAGAACATAAAAATTACTTAGTGATAAAGCAAAATAGCACGCACGAGAATATTCAGCGCACGCTATTGCTCCCCGGCAACGGCACCAGAGAAAGGTCCTCATAACCCACAAGTGTAGGGGATCAATTTTAGCCTTTTTCGATAAGTAAGAGTGTTGAACCCATTGAGGATCTAAAGGTAGAATCAATATTATCACAAGTTCTAGTTGTCGCTGTTCTGGGAATGGGGGAACCCAGACCTGCCTGCCTTCGGCCCAGGACATGGCCCACCTAGTCATGCAGACATAGCCTCGCGCGGCTCCGCTCAAGACAAGGCCCTCATGAGGACCCTAGGATCGCAAGGGAGAATGAAACCAAGAACTCCAAGGATGGGCCTCCTCAGGCCCCCTCCGGAGTGGCGGAGATCTCTATGCAGAACCCGGCCTCAGGTGTCAAAGATGACGTAAGGAAGGATAGGCAGCCACCTGCGCGCTAGGCAGTGCATTTCCCCCTTTAGTGCAAAGGGAGCAGGGACGTATGCGGGTTCCCGAAGCGCCTCCCAATGGTTTCCATTCCAATGCAACAAGACCATGACCACGAGCCCCATAGGGCGGATGTCATTGCCGAGCCCACCTCTGCATCATCGACAGCTGCTTTAAAGGCAAAGACCACCTTTGGATAGGGCGCGGATGTACTCATGTCCTCCTTGAAATTTGGCCGTTGTGGGACCCCTTCCCGCCATTGTGATAAGGGGAGAGGACCTGAGCCGAAGCTATATATATAGTCTAGGCCGCACCATAGAGGAGAAGGAACTACGGATCCTACGACAGAACCACTCTACGAACCACAAGATAAGGTAGAGAGCCAAGAACACCACGAGAGCCCCCCTCGCGAGGCTCGAACCACTGTACTAGTTCATCGACCACACCTTCTGAGAGGCAATCCACCCAAGCAGGAGTAGTGTATTATGCTTCCCAATGGGCTGAACCTGGGTAAACCTTGATGTTTATCTTCTTCCTTGTCATCGTGCGAGTTTGCCATCGTAACCATCATGTAGCAAGCTAGATAGGGCGAAGCGAAAGGGGATCTTTGCACACACCCCTATGTTCGAAAATTGAGGGTTTTGCGGAGCCCAAAGATATTTGGCATGCTAGGTAGGGGGGTGTCGAAGCATTCCTCGAGCGAAGCTTTTCTGCCATCTCGCCGCTCCAATGGCTGACGCCTGCCTAGCCCACACCAAGCTCCGAGCTGCCCGTGCTGCCTAGACAGAACCCATGGTCCACGCCGGCATGCGCCGGTCCCTCTTCCCTGCGGCCAATGTTTCCATGCTTCTCGATGCCCACGAACAAGAAGACTCCTCCCAACCGATCACTATGCAGCGCGATGGCCACACCACCACTTCGTCGATCGTCCTAGCTACCGGGTCGTCCTCCCACGTTCGCCCCGGGCCTATGCACGGTTCAGGTGCACTCTCCATGGCAAGGGAGCTGCTCCGCTACCGCCCCGCCTCACACACCCAAGATGCGATCCTATCCTTATTTTGGCTCGAGGACCTCGATAGGGATATGAGTGCATCTCGTCATTTTGCAAGAATGGATATCATTAAAAGTGCATGTAAAGAAGAGATGAGTATATGGAATTGGATTACACTCGCCACAATCTACACCAAGATCACATCAATACAACAACATATTCAATCATCATATAGAAGAGCAGGGTCCAACTAGAGACAAAAACAAACGAAAAAATTGACATCCATCCTTGCTATCCCAGGCTTCCGCTTGGAACCCATGCTGGATTGCTGAAGAAGAGGAAGAAGAAGAACTCCGAATCAAATCAAGCATCGCTCTCACGTCAGATCATCGCATTACATGCACCTACAACTATTGTTGAGTAGTCTGTGAGGCACGGGGACTTTAGCAATCTCATTTCCAAAGGTATCAAGACTATTAAAGCTTAATGGGTGAGGTACAGCTAAGTGGTGAGGCTTCAACAAGCAACTAAGAATTTATTTGAGTGGCTAACATACGAGTACAGAAAGTAAAGTGGATGGTCTACGCATAATGGAAGTGAACTAATAATGATTACTAAGTGATCCTAAACACCTACTTATGTCAAACATAACCCCACATTGTTCTCTCTCAGATAAGGACTCACGAGAACAGATAGTCACAGTTACGCACACAGCTGGTATCTTTTTTTGAGTTTACTTCAAGTTTGTTATGACCGAGGGTTATACAAAGTTTCCAAGTTTCCACATAACCGCGGCCACGGCTTTACGAAAGATTTATGCCTGAAAGGGTGCTCCAACTCATCCATCAGAAATTAACCACATACCGCGTTGGAATTCCTCAACCGCGGAATCACCTATATTATTTGCGGAATCCCGATGGAAAATCTCAACTTTGAGATAGCCTAAAGTGTCGTCGAAATCCCATGCGCAAGACATTCGGGAAAGGTAAAATAAGTCTAGCAAGGCCGCCCGACATGTTGACGAACCCGACAGGAGCCATGTATCTCGTTCTCACGACACAACAGGATGAACACTACGTACGGCGACCTGATAGAAATCCCTCGAGTTGCCCTGACGTGGCCTCGCAAGTGGCTCTGTTTTGGACCAGAGCCAGCAGCTCTGGCCCCCTATATTATGTTAAATTAATCCACGAGGGGGTGACCCTGTATGCTTTAATAAGGTGATCAATTTTATTATGTTGGGAAAATTGTTGGAAATATTCCCTAGAGGCAATAATAAATTAGTTATTATCATATTTTCTTGTTCATGATAATCGTTTATATCCATGCTATAAATTATATTGATCGGAGACTTAGATGCATGTGTGGATACATAGACAAAACCATGTCCCTAGTATGCCTCTAATGGACTAGCTCGTTGATCAAAGATGGTTAAGGTTTCCTAGCCATGGACATGAGATGTTATTTGATAATGGGATCACATCATTAGGAGAATGGTGTGATGGATAAGACCCAAACTACAAACATAGCATATGATCGTGTTAGTTTATTGCTACTGTTTTCTGCACGTCAAGTATATGTTCCTTTGACCATGAGATCATGCAACTCACAGATATCAGAGGAGTACCTTGTGTGTATCAAACGTCGCAACATAACTGGGTGATTATAAAGGTGCTCTACAGGTGTCTTCGAGGGTGTCTGTTGAGTTGGCATGGATCAAGACTAGGATTTGTTACTCCGTGTAACGGAGAGGTATCTCAAGGCCCACTTGGTAATACAACATCACAATAAGCCTTGCAAGCAATGTTACTAAGTGTTAGTCATGGGATCTTGTATTACGGAACGAGTAAAGAGACTTGCCGGTAACGAGGTTGAACTAGGTATGGAGATACCGACGATCGAATCTCGGGCAAGTAACATACTGAAGAACAAACGGAACATCATACGGGATTAACTGAATCCTTGACATAGAGGTTCGACCGATATAGATCTTTGGAGAATATGTAGGGACCAATGTGGACATCCAGGTCCCGCCATTGGGTATTGACCGTAGAGGTGTCTCGGTCATGTCTATATAGTTCTCGAACCGGCAGGGTCTGCACACTTAAGGTTTGGTGACGTTTCGGTGGTGTAGAGTTATATATGGTGGTGACCGAAGGTTGTTTGGAGTCCCATATGAGATCCCGGACATCACAAGGAGTTCTGGAATGGTATGTAGGTAAATATTCATATATAGGAAGTCCCAGTTTGGTCGCCGGAAAAGTTTCGGGCTCATCGGTAGTGTACCGAGAGTGCCGGTAGTGTACCGGGAGACCTCCGGGAGGGGTATTTCGACCCAAGAGGCTTCATGGGCTGTGGGAGAGTTTTAACCTGCCCATAGTGGGCTGGTGGAATAGCCACAACAGGCCCATGCGGCTGGGGGAAGAGTCCCAAAGGAAAAAGAGTGGAAAAAAGGCAAAAAGGGAGAGTCCTACTCCTACTAGGAGTGGAGGAGTAGTAGGACTCAGCCCTGCGCCAGCCCTCCTCCTCCTCTCCTCCTATATATACTGGTGGAATAGAAGGGTTTTGAACAGAATTTACGGCCACGTGCTACCCATTCCACCGGTGCTCCTCTAGATCGGATTTCCGCAGTGCTTAGGCGAAGCCCTGCAGGAATTGCTCCACCACCATCACCGGAGCGTTGTCACGCTCCCTGTGAACTCTTCTCCCTCTCCACTTCCTCTTGCTGGATCAAGACGGTGGAGATCATCATCAAGCTACACGTGTGCTGAACACAGAGGTATCGTCCGTTCAGCGCTAGATCGGAAGGACCATGAACAAGATCGCGAGACGGTTCGTGATGAGTTCACGGGACGGATCGTGATGAGATCGCGGGACGGATCGTGATGAGATCTCGGGACGGATCGTGATGAGTTCGCGGGACGAATCATGATTGGATCACGGGACGGATCATGATGTGATCGCGGGACGCTCGGCAATTTGGATCGCGAAGATGTTTGACTACACCAACCGCGTTTCTTAACGCTTCCCGCTTAGCGATCTACAAGGGTATGTAGATCCACTCTCCCTCTCGTAGATGCTCATCACCATGGATAGATCTTGCGTGTGCGTAGGAAATTTTTTGTTTCCCATGCAACGTTCCCCAACCAAAATGTAGTACCAAAGTTGGGCCTTGCCAGACAAGTTTTACGGTAAAATCAAAATGAAGGGGGTCCCCATAACAACCCCGAGCATGTTAGGAGCGCTCAATTATGGAACATAACACCGTTTCACAAGTAATTAGGGTGACAAGATGGAACAAAACACCGAGCAAAAGGCCAATACTTCCACCCTTTACCATGTATATATGTGCGTTAAATTAAATAGCAATAATATTCCGATAACAAAAGAATCTCCATGTGGACGCATGGAAGCAATTGCACCTGTAGCTAGAAATGCTATAAGAAGGGCCGAGCAAGCGGTAACATAGTAGAACAAAGGTTTGCTAGGATGTGAAGGGATGTGAAGGGGTTTGAAGAGAAACTTTTCTCTGGTCTTGAATGCTGAGAGTGATTGCAAGAAACACCACCAAGAATTACTAAGATACTCCAGAACCATGAATAAGGAAAGATTGAGCCAGCGGTAAAAATGACTCGAAGCGATCTTGGAGAAGGAATATGACTGATGAAAATCACACTTACATCATATTGAAAAGAACTTGAGGACATCTCTTAAAAGAATAGAAGATCCAGATAAGATCCTGGGGAAAACCTATGTGTTTTGGGCCCAGTGAAAGGAAACAACCGTTGAAACAATTGCTTAGAAAGAGAGATTGCACAAGTACAAGATGAAACTTGATGAGGTGAGAACCACAAAATAATTCAGATGATTTTTGAATGGAAACATGTATCTTCTGAGATGTCTTCAGCACTCCGGGTAGAATAGAGAGAGACGACAACCAAGAGATACTTAGACAAGAATTACCAACAAGGAAAACATTTAGGGACTGAAAAGGATAAGATGAACACAAATAGCTTGACTTGAATTCACCAGAGAAGAAAACATAGACGAAGAAATGATGAACTTGAAGCTCCTGAGCATCTTCACATGAATCACTAGAACGTTACGAGAAAAAAGATAGTGGAATCATTGATGAAAAGAAAGGAACATGGATGAGAATTTAACTGATGAAGGGAAAGGGCGGGAGGGTGGGGAAAAACAAAGACAACTTGGAACACATGAGAAGAACTCCGAAAAGAAATATGAGGATTGATCTTGAAATTATTGAAGAGGATAGAATTATCTTGAAGAGAAGCACACCGGATGAAAAGAATTGATAAGACAACTTGATTGAGAAAAAGAATTAGCATCCTCATAGAAATAAGACAACATCACTTAGTAAAGATATGAAATCACCACTTGACACCGAAGCAGCACAAATTACCAGACTTCAACAAAACAAAGGATGAGGCTTACAAAACAAGCCAGAAGAAATACATGCCCATTATGCACTTGTTGGAAACATAATCCTAGGTACCTACTTGAATACCCACCTAAGAACTCGCAATACTTTCTGGTTATGCAATCTGCTATTGGGGATAGACGGAGGCAAAATATCTCACACAACTAACAAACCCTACACTCCAATTGTATCCATCTGTCAACGCATAACCAACAAAACCTCAGAAATCGTGTACCTCAGAGCTTCGAAAAACATCTGATATACTAGCTATGGCAATACAACTGATCGCTCTCCCCAGTACTAGGTGGCGCCAACTACTCACACCACAAAGAGTATAAAAGTGTTTTTGATGTCGGCAACCTCTAGTATTCCAAAACTCAACGATAAAAATGTGATGACAACACCTTAGAGCTCAACTCCTCGGGACACTGCCACAACCCCTAAATGTCAGGAGGCACTAAGAACAATGTTCTCATCACAAAGATATCGGAACACTCCCAACAATACCCGTGTGATCCTAAATTTTTTTGAGTGAAAACGAGAAGAGTAGAATTGAAAATTCCTCAGTCGAATACCCCACCAGAGTATAGAAGAGGAGTCAAAGAAATATACTCTCTGATATATAACTAGACTCAAAATAGTTTTTTCACTAGACATGACTCGGCCAAGTTCGATCAATCAAGGGGGCTCCTAGGTCGGTACAGGCTCTGATACCAACTTGTCATGCGCAAGATGTGATCCTATCCTGATTTTGGATCGAGGGCCTCGACAGGGACAGGAGTGGATCTTGTCGTTTTGCAAGAAGAGAAGAGTATATGGAATTGTCTTACACTCGCCAGAAGCTAGACTAAGATCACATCAACACAACAACATATTCAATCATCATAAAGAAGAGCAGGGTCCTACTACGGACGAAAACAAACGAAAAAAATGACATCCATCCTTGCTATCCAAGGTGGAAGGCCACCGCCTGGAACCCATCCTAGATCGGTGAAGAAGAGGAAGAAGAAGAACTCCAAATCAAATCAAGCATCGCTCTCACGTCAGAGCATCACATTACTTATACCTGCAACTGTTGTAGTAATATGTGAGCCACGGGGTTCACTAATTTCATTTCCAAAGGAATCATGACTATTAAAGCTTAATGGGTGAGGTATTATTAAGTGGCGAGTTTGCAAGAAGAAACTAAGCATTTATTTGAGTGGCTAACTTACGAATACTGAATATAAAGTGGATGGTCTATGCATAATGGACGTCAACTAGTAATGATGACTAAGTGATCCTTAACACCTACTTACATCATACATAACCGTGCCGTGTTCTCTCTTGGATAAGGACTCACCAGAACAAATAGCCATAGTTACGCACATAGTTGGTGTATTTTTTTAGTTTACTTCAAGTTTGCTATGACCGGAGGTTATAAGAAGTTTCCAAGTTCCCACATAACTTTCCGAAAGATTTAAACCTACAGGGGTGCTCCAACTCATCCATCACAAATTAACCACACGACGCGTTGGAATTCCTCAACCGTGGAATCACCCGTAGTATTTGCAGAATCCCGATGGAAAATCTCAACTTCGAGATAGCCTAAAGTGTCGTCGAAATCCCACGCCCATGTCACACCATGTGTTTGTAGCACATTGTTATGTTTGGGTTTATAAAATTTGTAGCCAACTAAAACTTTTTCAAAGTGCTTGTGCTTGTTTGCTATGTTGTTTGCTTGCTTGATAATTGTGTTATTTGGCTCTACTAGGTTCTATTCCACTTCATATTCATCTTCCTTGTTCCAAAACACTTCCCTAATGATCATGCCATGTGAATAGTTCCCAAAAATATTTTTTGTCAAATTTTGTTTCAACCAAAAATTATTTATTTAAATTCAGTTTCCAAAATCCCCTGAAATGAGGTTTGCACTGCAAATCCTCAAATTGGGTGGATTCTTCTTTTCCAAAAGCTTTATTTCAAACCCACCATATATAAGACTTCCCAAAACCACAAAATATTATTTTGAAGGATTATTTTCACATTTTATTTAAAGATTTTTCTTAAGGCCAGAAATGGATTTTCTTAGGGAAAATTATTTAAATGCTTTGATAATATTTCAGAAAATGTAGAGAAACTCAGTGGACATTTATTTCCCATATATATGAGTTTCAACACAAGGGCATGATCAGATCATAGGTACATCCCCTCAAAACCCTTTATGTCCAAATCAAGCTTTTGGAATATTTTTATAAGAAATATTCTCAACAAATTCCAGGAAAAGTCCAGCAAGTCAATACTATCATGGGTGATGATCTTGAAAAGTTTCATCTCAATCCAAGTTGGTTTGGTTCATCAAACCATCCCAAAACCTTTCCTGTCCAGAATCAAATTTGAGAAATTTTACATAGTGAAGTGTCTCCCCTTGGCCTCAAACTTTGTGGGCATGCTCTAATGGCCAAATAGTGATGACACACTAAGTGGTGCATCAAGGGTAAAAGTATAACATCAATGGATCTATAGAAATCTGATTCTGCTAATTTCTAGGGTTCATCAAATCTCCATTGTCAACTTTTCCACTTGAGCTAAAACTTGGTGAATCCTCTCATTTATACCTAGCCTTTGACCCTGGTAAGTATCTTAGTAAGGTGGTATAGTTTTCTTGCCTAAATCATTACCGAACACCTTCTGGTGAATTGGTCAAACCATCATCTCCCCACCTTATCCTTGTACCCTTGGCCCCAACTTTTTACCACAACCTCTAGTAAGTGCCTTGCACCTCCAGTAAAAGTCCCAAGCCATGTGGCAACAGTGAGGTGGGGTAAAACCCCTATTTTCACTCCTTGACAGCATCTTTTTCTATCTTTCCATTTCCATTTCTTTTCTCCCTAGCCCTGCTTAGCTTCTAAGGCATCCAAATAGCATCTCCAGGCCTTCCACCAGCTAGTGGACAAGGTGGGGCACCCCAGAGCACGCAGGCAATGGCAATGCCGACCATACGCATGCTCTGGAGCGCACTACAGTGCGCTCCTGCACTGTAGCCGCTGCCCAATGGCCGGCCCCGACCACCTTGGGACTCCGTCGCGTGTCCCCCGAGGCGCCCTCGACGTTCGTGACATGCCAAGCTGTCGGCCCCCTCTCTCTCCTCTCTCCCCCACCCACCCATACGCGTGCCCGACGCTACTCGGTTCGGCTAACCGGGGAGCTCACACACGCGGGCATCTCTCCCTCTGGCCGAGACCGACCCCAGGAACGCCCGAGGCTCGCCTTCTCTCTCTCTCGTGGCCTCTGGCGTCGGCAACGAGCTCGCCGGCGCACCAGTATTCGGTGGACTTGCCCCCGCCTATAAAAGGGCCTCTCGGGCCCCTCTCTCTCCGCCGCCCCCACTCTTCTCTCCCCAGAAACCTCCCTGAGCCCCGTTGAGAGCCCCTGATGTCCCAATGCTCGGGATCGAGCCGAGGGCCGCCGCGGCCATCTCCCTGTTCATCTCTGCGACCCGCTGGCTACGCCCTGCCAGAAGCGACCCGCCGGCAAGACGACGCCACGAGGGGCGGCCCGTGCTGTGATGTGATCATCGTCAAGGCCCACCGCACGGGCCCCGCTGTTTCCTGACGGGACCCCACAGCCGGCGGGACCTACCGGCGACAAGACCCCACGGCCGGGCCACCGCAGCTGGCCGGAGAGGCTGCCGGCTAGGGGCCCCTCTGAACTTCTATTTGTATTGTATTCCTGGGGGTTGGCCTATAAAACCCCCCACGCCACCCCCATGCAGGGGACAATCGATCGGCTGCTCTCTAAGTTCCCTCCACATCCACTCCACACACCCACACATAGAGAGGCGGAAGAGCAGGCTAGCTCCTTCTTCCTCCTCCATCCATACAGCTCAAGGAGCGCCTTTGTAATCCAACCATTGTCTCAACTAGACCGAGCAGGACTAGGGGTATTACCTCCCACGGAGGGCCCCGAACCTGGGTACATTGTGTGTTCGCTACCACTTGTGCCTAATCCCGCTCTCGGAGCCCGTCGGCGTCCTTCGGCACCTCTCAATAAGCCTACCTATGTCATCTGCCATGACGGAACCACGACAGTTGGTGACCACCGTGGGGCCCTCCGCGGCGCCGGCCGTAGTCACGCTCCGGGCGGGACATTCACCACCTCCCCCGACCACCTCGCGTCCAGGCAGAACCGCATGCTCGTGGGGCTTGCTCCGGCAGGCCTCGTGGGCAGCAGGGCCGACATCTCTGACGAGTGCCCCGGCCGCGACCTCGCGCTCGACGTCGCCGCGCTCGTAGGGTGGTTCAGAAAGCTGAGCCTCACCGAAGAACTGGAGGCCGATGAGTACCCTAGTTGGGTGTTCGACTACATCGTCCCTCCCTCGTCCGTGGGCACGCTCGCCACGGGCGAGGCCATCGGCCCCCACACCCTTGTGGGAGTGATGGTCACCGTCTCCTCCACCACTTTGGGCCGTGTGCGGGCGGCCAGGGCCGACACGGCCGCTGCTCGTGCTGGCACCTCCGACCCACTCGACGCCACCCTCCGAGGTCTGGGCACTCCTGTCGCTACAACGGCGGACTCGGCCACCGCCAGAGCCGAGCTGGAGGCGGCCCATCGCCTGCTGTTCGAAGACGCCAGCGCCCTCGTTGCCGAGCGGCGCCGGATGGAGGCCGCGCAACGGGAATACAACTCCGCGTACGGTCTTACCCCGGCTGGCCCCGAGCCCAGCCGGCATGGTGCTGTGCGACAACGCGGCCGCGTGGTCGCAGAAATCCTCGGCGGCTGCTTCCCCGTCTACGACACCCCCGCGGCCAACCTACGCGCCGCCAAGGTTGCCTATGAGGATTTGGCAACCTTGGAGGGCGAGGAGCAGGCCGCACACGAGTGGCACATCAAGGACCTCATCGACACCGCCAACGAGCAACAGGTCGTCCTCACCCCCGGCGGGGCCATCTTCGAGTTTCCCCATCTAGAGGGCGACGACACTAGGGCCACTGACCGCCGGCCGGCTCAACACTCCAGCACCTCTCGTCCCTCCGGACGGAACACCTGGGGGAGCAACGCTCAGCACGCCCCGTCAAATGTAAACGAGCAGTCGGATGTGAACAGCCGGCGTAGCAACAATCCGACTGGCAGCTACCGCCGCGATGAGGCGTCGACTGGCGGCAACCGGCGCACCCGCGGGCATATTCCATCTCCACGGCAGGAATACGTGTGGTCCATCCCTCCGGCCGTCCGCCCCGAGCTTGCCGGCCGGCTTGGGCCCCGCGTCCCCCACAGCGACAACGATGCTCGGCTCCTTCTTGACTGGCTAGCACAGTCGGCTCTCCTCAAGGATGTGATCTGACTCGTGACCAAGTGGATGAGAACCTAAAGGGTCACACGCTTAAGGGAAGGAACACGTGGGCTTTAGGATCGGTGCGAGGCCCAAGAGTTGAGCCCATGCTGGATGCCTATATATAGTGTAGGTGCGGCACACCTGTCCGGTTGATCGCTTCGGCGCCGTCATTAGGGCTTTGCATGAGTTGGAACTAGTCACCCCCACTCGCCGCCACCGACCGTGTGATCGGATCTAGCAGTCCGCTGCATGGGTGTTCCTCCTGCACGCGTGGATACTGTTAGAGGCGGTGAACATGTGCCGCTCCGGAAAACCTCTACGTGGGATCCGACAACCGGTTGTTCGAGGGATCGGAACGGCTGTTCGAGGGAGGTCGAACGAGGAGGAGACGGATCACACGAACGTGCTGCACCAACTCTACTTCCGCTACACGTCACTATGCGTCTAGTGGTAACAATCTGTGATCCATCTCCACAACATCTTCTTGGATGTTCTGCGCGTAGGATATTTTTAATTTGCATGCGATGCACCTACGGTACAACCCAGCAATTTGATATGTGGGTGGACCAGTGCTTCGGTGCTGCCCTTACTTGGACAAATCTTCCACTTATGATTAACCCCTATCGCAAGCATCCTCAACTACGAAAGAAGAATTATGGTAAACCTAACTATAGCGTGAAACATATGGATCCAAATCAGCTCCTTATGAAGCAATGCGTAAACTAGCAACCCATCATCTACTTCAGATTATCTAACTCTAGCAACCCATCATCTACTTATTACTTCCCAATGCCTTGCCCTAGGCCCAAACAATGGTGAAGTTTCATGTAGTCGGCGTTCACATAACACCACTAGAGGAGAGACAACATACATCTCATCAAAATATTGAACGAATACCAAATTCACATGATTACTTATAACAAGACTTATAACATGTCCTCGGGAACAAACATAACTACTCACAAAGCATGTTCAAGTTCAAGATAAGAGGAGTATTAATCATCATAAAGGGTCTGGACATATGATCTTCCACCAAGTAAACCAACTAGCATCAACTACAAGGAGTAATAAACACTACTAGCAACCCACAAGTACCAATCTGAGGTTTTGAGACAAAGATTGGATATGAGAGATGAACTAGGGTTTGGAGAGGAAATGGTGCTGATGAAGATGTCGATGGAGATTTACCCCCTCTCGAAGAGAGGATCGTTGGTGATGATGATGGCTTCGATTTCCCCCTGCTGGAGAGAAGTTTCCCCGGCAGAACAGCCCTGCTAGAGCTCTAGATCGGTTCTACCCAAGTTCTGCCTCGAGAGAGAGGCGCTTCGTCTCGAAAGCTCTCTCTTGATTCTTTTCCAGGTCAAAACACTTCATATAGGAGAAGATGGGCATCGAAGGAGCCACAAGGGCCCCCACAATCCTGCTAGGCGCGGCCAGGGGGAGTGCCGCACCTAGTAGTCTTGTGGCCTGCAGGTGGCCCCGCTCTGGTTGATTTTTGTGCCAGTATTTTTGTTAATTCCAAAAATATTTTCCGTAAATTTTCAGGACTTTTGGAGTTGTGCATAATAGGTATCTCAGATTTGCTCCTTTTCTAGTCTAGAATTCCAGGTGCTGACATTCTCCCTCTTCATGTAAACCTTGTAAATTAAGAGAGATAAGGCATAAGTATTGTACCATAATGTGTAGTAACAGCCCATAATGCAATAAATATCAATATAAAAGCATGATGCAAAATGGTCGTATCACTGATGCAACGGCGTGGGGAGCGCACGCACGTGTGTGTGCGGTCACGGTACCACGTGGTAGCTTAATTCATCCTTTCACCCTCGCCAGGTGCCCGCACGGCTAGTCATGCGGGTGTGCTTCATGCATGGGCTCGGGGTCGGCGTAGCCTTGGGGAGGAGGAGGCGGCGCATCATGGGCCACGTCATCTCCCAGAGAGGGAAGACTACCGGTATGTGTATCCTTTCGTTGGTTTGGAATATTGTATCTCGTGAATCCTTGGATCTAGTTGATGTGTGACTTGACGATCGTCTGAGTGATTGTTTTCTTCTTTATTTTCCTCCCTTTCTAACGGGGGGATAACCCCAGGGTAGCCTCAGCGGGCCCTCTCACTACTGGAATCCAGGGATTTGCCGTCTGCGAGATCATTGTCTTCTCCTGGCTGATGGTAAAGAGAGTCTTTGTCGTTTGCTGCAATAAACCAGAGGGCAAAGATCTGGCAGATGGCAAAGACATAACTTGCCATCAATAAGGTATTTGTCGTCTGCCAGGTAACGGCAAAGAGCCCGAAGGCAGGCGGCAAAGAGCACGGGGTGGGGCCCACTACACTATTGGCTGGCGGACCATTGGCTGGCAAATTGTTTGCGGTCTGCTTCTGGCAGACGGCAAAGAGGATGCCGCCCTAACGGCCGTCAACCCCCACCCCCAAACCCCCCTCATTCCCCATCTCTCTTTCTCCCTCCTCCACAAGCACCCCAGCTCCTCCCCGCGACCACCTCCTCCACCTTCGCGCCGCCGCCCACCGCATCCGTCGTCCCCACCACCCTGGTGCCCCGCCGCTCCCCCGTGAGCCCCCGCTCCTCCTTGTGACTACCTCCTCCACCTTCGTGCCCCCTCCCACCGCGTCCGTCGTCCCCACCGCCCCAACGCCCACACCGCCCCAGCGCCATGCCGCCCCGACGCCCATGCCGCCCAAGCGCCCCGCCGCCCGGACGCCCCGCCGCCCGGACGCCCAAGTCGCCCCGACGCCCACGCCTCCCCAGCACCCCGCTACCTTGCGCCCCCTCCCCGCGACGTGCCCTCCCTCCCCACGCCCCCTCCACCACCGAGCCCATCGTTCCACCCACCGCCCTGTCATCCCCGCCGCGCTTGACTCCATGCTGCCCAATGCCCCGCCACCCGCCGCCCACACCGGTGAGAACCCAACCCCCCGCCTCATTTTTTCTATTTTTTCTGTTAAATTAGTTAGGTTAATTAGGTTAGTAAGTTTCATTAGTTAGATAGGTTAGTCAGGTTAGTTTAATAAAAAAAGGTAGAACAAGAAAATTTAGTTAAGAATAAAAAGAATGAAAAAATGAAAAAGGAAAAAGGAAAAGAAGAAAAGAAGAAGAAGAAGGAAATGAAGAAGGAAAAGAAAAATGAAAAGAAGAAGGAAAAGAAGACGCAGAAGAAGAAGAAGAGGAGGAGGAGGAGGAGAAGAAAGAACAAGAAGAAGAAGAAGAAGAAGAAGAAGAGAAGAGCCCCCGATCCCCGACACCACTAACCCCCAACATCTGACGCCACCGACCCTCGACCCCCGACGCCACCGACCCCCAACCCCCAACGCCACCGACCCCCGACGCCCTGGACCCCCACCCCCGGCCCTCGACCACCGATGCCATCGACCCCCGACCACCGGCACCACCAACCCCTGACCCCCGATGCCATCCACCCCCGACCACCAACGCCATCGACCCCCAACTCCCGACACCACTGACCACAGTCTACCGATGCCACTGACCCCTGATGCCACTGTCTCCTAATGCCACTAACCCCTGACCCCCGACACTTATTCTGCCTCCTATTGACCGAAAAGGTGGTCTTCGGCCATGTGAGGGCGAGGAGGTCATAGTTATGTAAATTATGAGCTAGGTCACATATTTTTCTATTTTGTTATAAAAACATCATATTTTGTGTTGATCAGGTGAATTTCAATGTGTAGTTGTTCGACGACCTCCCCGTGCATTTGATGAGCTCCCCTGCTGCGTTCGTTGGTGAGCACAAATGACATCTCCTCTCCCCCCCTTAAAAAATTGCTTTGTTTCGGTCTTCATGCCGATGAAACTTGCTAGCTATAGGTGTCTTCAATCATCAGTATGCGTGACCAGTATGAGTCTCCCATCCGAAAGGGTTACATCTATAAATGTGCATGCATTTGCATATTCATAACTATGATTCTTTTGAATTGTCCAACGTTATCCATGGACAGTCCGAGTATGTGTAGATTGGGTTCGTTTTCCCATATGCTCTGCTCCGGATCTGATGCAAATTTTCTTTAGTGCCTCCCTGTTGTTCTTCGGGTACACATCCTCTCTGCTTATTGCCGAGACATGTATCAGGAGAACAGGGGGGAGGTGCTGCCAAAATTCTGTGTCAGATCTAGAGCAGAGCATAGGAAAACGAACCCAATCTACACATTCTCGGGTGGGATTAGGACCTATCTCTACCTATTAGCGTGTAGGTTGCATGGATGTAATAAAACTGACAAACTTGATTATCGGATGAATATAGATGATGAATTATATATATATATATTTCTTGTGTGTTTAGTAGGTAGGCAAGATGAGTGATCGTGCTTGGATGTACACTGGTCATCCTAGTCAAAAAGACATGACCAATGAATGGCTAACAAAAACCAGGGGGGTTTGAGAGCCGCATTTGCAAATGGCCAGCAAAAAACATGGTGCCCCTGTCCCAAATGCGACAACATTAAAAGGAAGATAGATTTTGAAATGGGTAAACACTTGCAGAAGTGGGGTCTTACGCCTAATTATACGGTGTGGAATTTTCATGGTGAGTCTGACCAACGTGCAAGAGCTGAGGTGGTTCGTCGTCGCATCGACGAGCATGGCACCGGGATCGAAGACATGGTGCAAGACTTTCATGATGCTCGGGATTAGGACGATGAGATGGGGGAATCTGCAAAGGCCTTCTATGAAATGTTGGAGTCTTCAAAATGTCCTCTCCATGAGCACACCGAGCTTTGTCAGCTAGATGCCATCACGCAAGTAATGGCTCTGAAGGCTCAATTCAACCTAGGAAGAGAATGCTACGCCGCGATAATGATTATATTTGGACGCTTTCTACCCAAAGGCCATGTATTGCCTACAAAAATGTACGAGTCAGAAAAAATCCTCCATTAATGTTCTTCGGTATCTGCCAACCGTACCAAGACTTCAAGGTCTTTTCATGGTCAAAGAGACGGCCAGACAGATGACATGGCACAAATTGGGCAAAAGAACCGAACTAGATGCGGATGGGAACAAGATGTTGGTACACCCTTCAGATGCTTTTACATGGAAGCACTTCGATGCATTACATAAGGATAAATCGGAAGATCCAAGGCATCCTCGAGTTGCCATTAGCACGGATGGGTTCAATGTGTATGGTATGACGGCAGCACAATACAGTTGTTGGCATGTATTTGTCATTCCACTCAATTCTCCCCCGGAGAGATTATGAAAAGAAAGAACATTTTCCTAACGTTGATAATTCCAGGGCCCAAATATCCGGGGAAGAATATGAATGTGTACATGCACCCGCTTAAGGATGAATTGCAAGAAGCTTGGGATAATGGGATCAAGACATACGATGCCGCTACCAAAAAGAACTTCAAAATGCATGTGTGGTACATGTACTCGATGCATGACTATCCGGCGTATGCGCTCTTCGTTTGTCGGTGTGTGCATGGAAGGTTCCCGTGTCCCACATGCAAGGTAGCTCTTCAGTTCCATTGGCTGTAGGCGGGTCGCAAGTTTTCTTGCTTCGATATGCATAGACAGTTTTTGGATCCTGACCATAAGTTTATAAAAGACAAGAAGAATTTCATCAAAGGTAGAGTTGTCAAAAACACTACACCACCTGCGTTGATAGGCCAACAAACCCTTGATTAGTGAAACACTCTCGAGCATGATCCATTGCGTCTAGGGTATTTCAAAGGCTATAATAAGGAACACGCGTGGACTCACAGGTCATGCTTATGGGAGCTGCCTTACTTCAAAGAACTCATTTTCCAACACAACAAAAGGATAATCCTAAGGCTAGAATTGACCAGGATATCGACATGATGCACACCGAAAAGAATATGGCGGAGGCCATTTTTGGTACATTATTCGGCATAGAGGGGAAGTCAAAAGATAATCCTAAGGCTAGAATCGACCAAGAGGATCTATGTGATAGACTGTTACAAAACTTTCAAAAACAGAAAGGAAAGGAAAGCGTAGAGAAGCCAAAGTCATGGTTCAATCTTGGAAGGCCAGCTATGAGGGAAATTTTATTGTGGGTGAAAATTATGTTGATGTTCCCCGATGGGTATGCTGCAAATCTAAATAGGGGAGTGAGTCTTGCAAAATTGAAAATATTTGGTCTCAAGAGTCATGATTGGCACATATGGCTTGAGTGGGTAATGCCGGTGATGTTGCGTGGCTTTATCCCTGAGGATGAATGGCTAGTACTGGCAGAGCTGAGCTATTTCTTCCGTTCTCATTGTGCGAAAGAACTATCGCCTGGCGTGCTAGATGAAATGGAAGAGTTGGCGCCGGAGTTGATCTGCAAATTAGAAAGGATCTTTCCACCGGGCTTCTTAATCCAATATAGCATTTGATTTTGCATCTCCCAATCGAGGCAATATTGGGCGGGGCAGCTCAAAATCGAAGGTGCTTCTCAACTGAGATGATGCAGAAGACGCTTTGAGCTAAATGTAAAAATAAACGTAGAGTTGAAGCATGGATGGCTGACGCATTCATTACTAAGGAGGAGGCAAACTTCGTGAGAGCACACTACGAAGCCAAAAATCATCATTTGCATAACCCGAAGCCTCGGTACAATGATGGCAAGCCTAAAAAAGGTCGATCAAACCTCAGGCTATTCAAAGGGAGGCTCGCACCAGTCGGTGCTTCCAAAGGGAAATCATTGGATGTCGAAGAACGGCGGACCATTTCATTGTATATCTTCAACAACCTAACAGAAGTGTGGCCGTACATCAAGTAAGTTCTCTGTAAATTATTGTTCCACAACTTCTAATTCCTTTAAACTGCTCTTATTCCCGGATATTTGATATAGTCAATATGCCGCCGAATTCTCAGATGGAGCGGTCATCGGAAAGGATTCTGTCGAAGAGTATGAGCTTCTAGCAAAGCATGGAGGCGACTATCCCGGTTTCATCTCTTGGTTCAAACAAAGGGTAATTAATTACCATTACTGGACTATTTGATTTCTTGGTCTAATTTGTGGCTAATGCATCCATTCTTCCATATTAAACTTGTAGGCTGATGCAGAGTCTATGGACACCGAGTTAAGACAAGTCGCTAATGGTTCTGACTATGAGGTCTGTTCATTTGACAAATACAACATCAACGGGTATCGCTTTTGTACCTTTGGCCAAGAGCTATCTATGCCCGATGTAAAGACTACAAATTGTTGTGTCTCTGCTATCGGCGAAGGAGGTACCGATTATTATGGAAGAGTTCAAGAAATGTATGAACTTATATTCTATGGTGAAAACCCACCGATCGTCGTAGTCTTCAAATGTTATTGGTTTCAGCCAAAGGAGACTAGAAGGACTCATGAACATATAGGGCTAGTCGAAATCAACCAAAGCACCCATTTAGATGTTCCTGATGTCTATATTACGGCTCAACAGGCGACACAAGTTTTCTCTCTACCATGGGCCTGCCAAACTGATCCAAATCTGAAAGGTTGGGATGTCGTTTATGAAGTGCCGCCAAGTTTTAGACCACCTACCCTCAATGAAGTGGATTACGAACCTCACATTAACCCAGACACATATGAAGGAGAATTCTTCCAAGAAACACGTATGTCCAAAAAACGTTTCAAGAACCGCTCTACTTCACCCCAGAACATTGAAGTAGATAGTGACAGTGAATCCGTCTTAACCCGTGAGCCGGAACAGGAAGAGACGAAAGAAGAAGAGGTTACTGTTGTAGATGACCTGTCACTTCTTGACCGATTACATAATGGTGTCCTTCCACATGTTCTTCCTGATAGTGATGATGAAGCTGCATTTATTGATGATACTGATGATCATGATGCATTTATTGATCCCGAAGCATATATAGACGACCAAGATTATTATTAGCTCATGTGAGGTATTCAATTTTGATTATAATCATATATTAAAAAATATTATTACTCATGTTGGTATTTATGATGATACACTTAAATTATATACATTTTATTACTCATGTTGGTATTTATGTTGTACTAATTTCATTTACTCTTTGTCATGGGAGGTGTTGAAAGATGGTGGGAAAGGGTGGAGAGCACTCCGAGGCTTATTCTTTATTGGCGGGTGGTGGGATGGGTACTCCCATTCCCGCCCCGTCTCTCCGAAGAGCGTTGCTCTCTACTCTGCATGGAGTGGCCGCTTCTTCGACGATTGGGGCCCCCATGACAGGAGGTCGACCCCCCGCGAAGAAGAGAGCTACTAAAGGTACACATGGCCGCGAGAGAGGTAGGGTGGATGCCGTGCCTTCCTCAACGCTACCCCCAGCTGATTCCCCAGAGCACTGGACTGCTAGGGTGGACCCATTTGAGGTGGAGGCTACACGGACCCCTGTTCATGAGCCTCAGGTCAACGAGCCTCAGGTCAACAAAACTCGTGTCCTAGAGGCTTCGTTCCAGAAGACTTCGGAGCAAAGCAAGGATGATGGTACGTCCCCAGAGACCCAGTGGGATACCTGGTCTGATCTTTGTCAGCCGGAGCCAAGTGGCCATGCTGATAGCGATGAAGAGCTGGGTGACGGGGCCACCGTCTACCAGCTGTTGGGGAACGTCGCATGGGAAACAAAAAAATTTCCTACGCACACGCAAACCTATCCATGGTGATGAGCATCTACGAGAGGGAGAGTGGATCTACGTACCCTTGTAGATCGCTAAGCGGGAAGCGTTAAGAAACGCGGTTGGTGTAGTCGAACATCTTCGCGATCCAAATCGCCGAGCGTCCCGCGATCTCATCACGATCCGTCCCGCGATCCAATCACGATCCGTCCCGTGAACTCATCACGATCCGTCCCTTGATCTCATCACAATCCGTCTCACGATCTTGATCATGATCTGTCCCGCGAACTCATCACGATCCGTTTCGCGATCTCATCACGACCCGTCTCGTGATCTCGATCACGGTCCTTCCGATCTAGCGCCGAACGGATGGCACCTCCGCGTTCAGCACACGTGCATCTTGATGACGATCTCCACCGTCTTGATCCAGCAAGAGGAGGTGGAGAGGAGAGAGAGTTCACCGGCAGCGTGACGGCGCTCCGGTGATGGTGGTGGAGCAATTCCGGCAGGGCTTCGCCTAAGCGCTGCAGAAAACCGATCTAGAGGAGAAACTATGCACCGGTGGAACGGGTAGCACGTGGCCGGAAATTCTGTCCAAAAACCACCCAATCCACTAGTATATATAGTAGGAGAGGATAGGAGAGGCATCCAAGGCCTTTGGGTCGGCCTAAATAGGAGGTGGGAGCAATCCTACTTCACCTCCAATCCTAGTTGGAGTAGGATTGCCTCCTATTGGCTGATTTTCCACTTTTTGCTTTAGGACTTTCTCTCCTGCGCCACGGGCCTTTGTGGCTGTTTTCCCAGCCCACTAAGGGCTGGTTATTATTCTCCCACAGCCCATGGACCTCTTGGGGTCGAAGTAACCCTCCTGGAGGTCTCCCCGTACACTACCGGCACTCCCGGTACACTACCGATACTCCCGGTACACTACCGATGAGCCCGAAACTTTTCCGGAAACCAAACTGGGACTTCCTATATATGAATCTTTACCTCCGGACCATTAAGGAGCTCCTCGTGATGTCCGGGATCTCATCCGGGACTCCGAACAACCTTCGGTCACCACCATACATAACTCTACACTACCGAAACGTCACCGAACCTTAAGTGTGCAGACCCTGCGGGTTCGAGAACTATGTAGACATGACCGAGACACCTCTACAGTCAATAACCAATGGCGGGACCTGGACGTCCACATTGGTTCCTACATATTCTACGAAGATCTTTATTGGTCGAACCTCTATGTCAAGGATTCAGTTAATCCCGTATAACGTTCCCTTTGTTCTTCGGTATGTTACTTGCCCGAGATTCGATCGTCGGTATCTCCATACCTAGTTCAACCTCGTTACCGGCAAGTCTCTTTACTCGTTCCATAATACAAGATCCCGCAACTAACAATTAGTCACATTGCTTGCAAGGCTCATTGTGATGTTGTATTACCGAGTGGGCCCTGAGATACCTCTCCGTCACACGGAGTAACAAATCCCAGTCTCGATCCATGCCAACTCAACAGACACCATCGGAGATACCTGTAGAGCACTTTTATAGTCACCCAGTTACGTTGCGACGTTTGATACACACAATTCACTCCTCCGATATCCGTGAGTTGGATGATCTCATGGTCATAGGAACATATACTTGACATGCAGAAAACAGTAGCAATAAACTGACACGATCATATGCTATGTTTGTAGTTTGGGTCTTATCCATCACATCATTCTGCTAATGATGTGATCCCGTTATCAAATGACATCTCATGTCCATGGCTAGGAAACCTTAACCATACTTTGATCAACGAGCTAGTCCATTAGAGGCATACTAGGGACATGGTTTTTGTCTATGTATCCACACATGCATTTAAGTCTCCGATCAATACAATTATAGCATGGATAATAAACGATTATCATGAACAAGGAAATATGATAATAAATAATTTATTATTGCCTCTAGGGCATATTTCCAACAGTCTCCCACTTGCACTAGAGTCAATAATCTAGTTCACATCACCATGTGATTCGCATTGTTATGAATCTAACACCCAATGAGTTCTGGGGCTCGATCATGCTTTGCATGTGAGAGAGGTCTTATAGTCAACGGGTCTGCGATATTCAGATCCGTGTGTACTTTGCAAATCTCTATGTCAAACCATAAACACTACTACCACACTCCACTTGGTACTATTTCCAAATGGCTGCTCCACTATACGTATCCAGATTGCTACTACTAGTCATCAAGATAGGTGTTAAAGCTTGCATCGACGTAACTCTTTACGACGAACTCTTTATCACCTCCATAATCAAGAAACATTTCCTTAGTCCTCTGGTTACTAAGGATAATTCCGACCGCTATCCAGTGATCCACTCCTGGACCACCCTTGTACCCCTTGACAGACTCATGGCAAGGCACACATAGGTGCGGTACACAGCATGGCATAATATAGAGCCTATGGCTAAGGCATAGGGGACGACATTCGTCCTTTCTCTTTCTTCTGCCGTTGTCGAGCTTTGAGTCTCACTCAACTTCACACCTTACAAATCAGACAAGAACTATTTCTCTGGCTGATCCATTTTGAACTCTTTCAAAATCTTGTCAAGCTATGCACTCATTGAAAGTCTCATCAAACATCTTGATCTATCTCTATAGATTTTGATGCTCAACAATTAGGTAGCTTTATCCAGGTCTTCCTTTGAAAATCACTTTCCAAATAACCATTTTATGCTTTCCAGAAACTCTACATTATTTCTGAACAACAATATGTCATCCACATATACTTATCAGAAATTCAATAGTGCTCCCACTCACTTTATTGCAAATACAAGTTTCTCATAAACTTTGTATAAACATCAAAACTTTGATCACCTCATCAAAGCGTATATTCCAACTCCGAGATGCTTGCTTCAGTCCATGGAAGGATCACCGAAGCTTGCACACCTTTTAGCATCCTTAGGCCTGACAAAACCTTCTGGTTGTATCACATACAACCTTTCCTCAAGTAAACCATTAAGGAAATGATGTTTTGACATCCATCTGCTAGATTTCATAATTGAAAACACAGCAACTGCTAACATAATTCCAACAGACTTTTAGCATCGCTACGAGTGAGAAAGTCTCATCGTAGTCAACTCCTTGAACTTGTCACAAACATCTTTGCAACAAGTCGAGCTTTACAAATAGTGACATTCACCATCAGTGTCTGTCTTCATTTTAAAGATCCATTTGTACTCAACGACCTGCCGTCCAACGAGCAAGTCTACCAAAGTCTACACTTGGTTTTAATACATGGATCCTATCTCGAATTTCATGGCCTCCAACCATTTGTCAGAATCCGGGCCCATCATCGCTTCTCCATAGCTCGTAGGTTCATCATTGTCCAACAACATGACCTCCAAGACAGAGTTGTCGTACCGCTCAGGAGCAGTACACATCCTTGTCGACCTACGAAGTTCGATAGTAACTTGATCCTGAAGCTTCATGATCATCATCATTAACTTCCTCTTCAACTAACGTAGGCTTCACAGAAACATCTTTCTGCGCTGCGCTACTCTCTGGTTGAACAAAGGTTTAACAACCTCATCAAGTTCTATCTTCCTCCCACTCAATTCTTTCGAGAGAAACTTTTTCTCGAGAAAGGACCCAGTTCTAGCAACAAACACTTTGCACTCGGATCTGAGATAGAAGGCATACCCATCTGTTCTTAGGGTATTCTATGAAGATACATTTGTCCGCTTTGGGTTCTAGCTTATTATGTGAAAAGATTTTCCACACAAGCATCGCAGCCCCAAACATTAAGAAATGACAGCTTAAGTTTCTATCAAACCATAATTCACACGGTGTCATCTCAACGGATTTAGATGATGCCCTATTTAAAGTGAATGTAGTTGTCTCTAATGCATAACCCCAAAAATTATAGTAGTAAAACGATAAGAGACATCACAGTATGCACTATATCAATAGAGCATGACTATGATGTTCGGACACACCATCACACCATGGTGTTCCAGGTGGCGTTAGTTGTGAAACAAATTTCACGTTGTCTTAAGTTGTATGCCAAACTCGTAACTCAGATATTCACCTCCACGATCATATCGCGGTCATTTTTATCTTCTTGTCAGGATGATCTTTAAACTTCACTCTGAATTTGCTTGAACCTTTCAACGATTCAGACTTGTGTTTCATTAAGTAAATATACACTATATCTACTCAAATCATCAGTGAAGGTAAGAAAATAACGATATCCACTGCACGCCACAAGACTCACTAGATTGCATACATCAACATGTATCATTTCCAATGAATCACTTGCCCGCTCCATCCAACGGGGTCCTTTAGTCATCTTGCCCAAGAGGCATGGTTCGCATGTCTCAACCGATTCGAAATCGATGAGTCCAAATATCCATCAGCATGGAGTTTCTACATGCGATTTATACCAATATGACATTTAGCGGCAGTGCCACAAGTATGTGGTACTATCATTATTAACTTTGTATCTTTTGACATCAATGTTATGAACATGTGTACTACTACGATCAAGATTTCAACAAACCATTCTCACTGGGTGCATGACCATTTAAGGTATTATTCATGTAACCAGAATAACTATTATTCTCTGACTTAAATGAATAACCGTATTGCAACAAACATGATCTAATCATGTTCATGCTCAACGCAAAACACCAAATAACATTTATTTAGGTTCGTCACTAATCCTGAAGGTAGAGAGAGCGTGCGATGTTGATCACATCAACCTTGGAAACATTTCCAACACACATCGTCACCTCACCCTTAGCTAGTTCTCCGTTTATTCCGTAGCTTTTATTTCGATTTACTAACATTTAGCAACCGAACCGGTATCCAATACCCAGGTGCTACTAGAGTACTAGCAAGGTACACATCAATAACTCGTATATCAAATATACTTCTGTCGATGTTGCCAGCCTTCTTATCTACCAAGTATCTAGGGTTGTTCCGCTTCAGCGACCTCTAACCTCATAATAGAAGCACTTAGTCTCGAGTTTGAGTTCAACTTTGGGTTACTTCACTGGAGCAGCAACTGACTTGCTATCCATGAAGTTTCCCTCCTTGCTCTTGCCCTTTCCGAAACTAGTGGTTTGATTAACCATCAACACTTGACGCTCCTTCTTGATTTCTACCTTCGCGGTGTCAAACATCGCGAACAGCTCAGGGATCAATACTTCTATCCCTGGTGTATTATAGTTCATCACTAAGTTCTAGTAGCTTTAGTGAAAGTGACTTGGAGAACTATATCAATCACTATCTTATCTGGAAGATCAACTCCCACTTGATTCAAGCGATTGTAGTACCCAGACAATCTGAGTACATGCTCAATGATTGAGCTATTCTCCTTCATCTTAGAAGCAAAGAATCTTGTTGGAGATCTCATATCTCGCAACAAAGGCACGAGCCTGAGATCACAATCTCTGCTCCTAGAACATCTCATATGTTCCGTGACGTTCAAAACATTTTGGAGCCTCAATTCTAAGCCGTAATGCATGACGCACTAAACTATCAAGTAGTCATCGAAACGTGCCTGTTAGATGTTCACAACATCTATAGACGATGCTAGAGGGGGTGGTGCACCGAGCGGTGCATTAAGGACATAAGCCTTCTGTGCAACAATGAGGACAATCCTCAGATCACGGACCCAGTCCGCAATTTTGCTACCAACATCTTTCAATTCTATTTCTCTAGGAACATATAAAAATACAAGGGAGCTACAGCGCGAGCTAGTAATCTACAACATAATTTGCAAAGACACTTTGACTATGTTCATGATAATGAGTTCAATTAATCATATTACTTAAGAACTCCCACTCAAATTGACATCCCTCCGATCATTCGAGTGATACATGATCCAAATTCACCAACTCAAGTCCGATCATCACGTGAGTTGAGGTGGCTGCAATGGTGAACATCATTATGTTGATCATATCTACTATATGACTCATGTTCGACCTTTCGGTCTCTCGTGTTCCGAGGCCATGTCTGTACATGCTAGGCTCGTCAAGTTTAACCCGAGTGTTCTGCGCATGCAAATCTGGCTTGCACCCGTTGTATGTGAACGTAGAGTCTATCACACCCGATCACCACGTGGTGTCTCAACACGACGAACTTTCGCAACGGTGCACACTCGGGGAGAACACAATTTATCTTGAAATTAAATGAGGGATCACCTTATAATGCTACCGTCGTCCTAAGCAAAACAAGGTGCATAAAAAGGATTAACATCACATGCAAATCATAAGTGACATGATATGGCCATGAACTTGTGCTTTTGATCTCCATCTAGAAAGCACCGGCATGACACCATGATCTCCATCAACGTGTCGCCATCGGGGTTGTCACGCCCTGCATGCTTCTACTACTATTGCTACCGTAGCGATAAAGTAAAGCATTACATAGCGCTTAAAGATTGACACGCAGGTCATACAATAATTAAAGACAACCCTATGGCTCCTGCCTGTTGCCGTACTCATCGACATGCAAGTCGTGATAATCTATACATCACATGATCATCTCATACATCACATATATCTCATCATGTAATTGGCCATATCACATCACAACATACCCTGCAAAAACAAGTTAGACGTCCTCTAATTGTTGTTGCATATTTTACGTGGCTGCTATGGGTATCTAGCAAGAACGATTCTCACCTACGCATAAACCACAACGGTGATACACTAGTTTGCTTTTCAACCTTCTCAAGGACCGCCTTTGTCGAATCCGATCCAACTAAAGTGAGAGAAACTGTCACCCGCAAGCCATCTAGGCAACAAGTTGCGTCGAGGGAACCGGTCTCTCGTAAGCGTACGAGTAATGTTGGTCCGGGCCGCTTCATCTCACAATCCCGCTGAACCAAACTACGACCAAGGGAGGAAGCAATCTAAGCATCAACGCCCACAAACCTTTTGTGTTCTACTCGAGATCTCATCGAACCATCAACCTAGCTCATGATGCCACTGTTGGGGAACGTCGCATGGGAAACAAAAAATTTCCTACGCACACGCAAATCTATCCATGGTGATGAGCATCTACGAGAGGGAGAGTGGATCTACGTACCCTTGTAGATTGCTAAGCGGGAAGCGTTAAGAAACGCGGTTGGTGTAGTCGAACATCTTCGCGATCCAAATCGCCGAGCGTCCCGCGATCTCATCACGATCCGTCCCGCGATCCAATCACGATCCGTCCCGTGAACTCATCACGATCCGTCCCGTGATCTCATCACAATCCGTCTCACGATCTTGATCATGATCTGTCCCACGAACTCATCACGATCCGTTCCGCAATCTCATCACGACCCGTCTCGTGATCTCGATCACGGTCCTTCCGATCTAGCGCCGAACGGATGGCACCACCGCGTTCAGCACACGTGCAGCTTGATGACGGTCTCCACCGTCTTTATCTAGCAAGAGGAGGTGGAGAGGAGAGAGAGTTCACCGGCAGCGTGACGGTGCTCCGGTGATGGTGGTGGAGCAATTCCGGCAGGGCTTTGCCTAAGCGCTGCAGAAAACCGATCTAGAGGAGAAACTATGCACCGGTGGAACGGGTAGCACGTGGCCGGAAATTCTGTCCAAAAACCACCCAATCCACTAGTATATATAGGAGGAGAGGATAGGAGAGGCAGCCAAGGCCTTTGGGTCGGCCGAAATAGGAGGTGGGAGCAATCCTACTTCACCTCCAATCCTAGTTGGAGTACGATTGCCTCCTATTGGCTGATTTTCCACTTTTTGCTTTAGGACTTTCTCTCCTGCGCCATGGGCCTTTGTGGCTGTTTTCCCAGCCCACTAAGGGCTGGTTATTATTCTCCCACAGCCCATGGACCTCTTGGGGTCGAAGTACCCCTCCCAGAGGTCTCCCGGTACACTACCGGCACTCCCGGTACACTACCGATACTCCCGGTACACTACCGATGAGCCCGAAACTTTTCCGGAAACCAAACTGGGACTTCCTATATATGAATCTTTACCTCCGTACCATTCCGGAGCTCCTCGTGATGTCCGGGATCTCATACGGGACTCCGAACAACCTTCGGTAACCACCATACATAACTCTACACTACCGAAACGTCACCGAACCTTAAGTTTGCAGACCCTGCGGGTTCGACAACTATGTAGACATGACCGAGACACCTCTACAGTCAATAACCAATGGCGGGACCTGGACGTCCACAATGGTTCCTACATATTCTACGAAGATCTTTATTGGTCGAACCTCTATGTCAAGGATTCAGTTAATCCCGTATAACGTTCCCTTTGTTCTTCGGTATGTTACTTGCCCGAGATTCGATCGTCGGTATCTCCATACCTAGCTCAACCTCGTTACCGGCAAATCTCTTTACTCGTTCCATAATACAAGATCCCGCAACTAACAATTAGTCACATTGCTTGCAAGGCTCATTGTGATGTTGTATTACCGAGTGGGCCCTGAGATACCTCTCCGTCACACGGAGTAACAAATCCCAGTCTCGATCCATGCCAACTCAACAGACACCATCGGAGATACCTGTAGAGCACTTTTATAGTCACCCAGTTACGTTGCGACGTTTGATACACACAAGGCACTCCTCCGATATCCGTGAGTTGCATGATCTCATGGTCATAGGAACATATACTTGACATGCAGAAAACAGTAGCAATAAACTGACACGATCATATGCTATGTTTGTAGTTTGGGTCTTATCCATCACATCATTCTCCTAATGATGCGATCCCGTTATCAAATGACATCTCATGTCCATGGCTAGGAAACCTTAACCATACTTTGATCAACGAGCTAGTCCATTAGAGGCATACTAGGGACATGGTTTTTGTCTATGTATCCACACATGCATTTAAGTCTCCGATCAATACAATTATAGCATGGATAATAAACGATTATCATGAACAAGGAAATATGATAATAACTAATTTATTATTGCCTCTAGGGCATATTTCCAACACCAGCATGGTAGTAAGGGGCTCCCGCCCATGCCGATGACCCGTGAGCAGAGATGGTCGATTCAGCCAAATGGGGAGAAGTAAGTTCATTAACTTTTATGTAACCTTTTGTCTTCACATTTTCTCAAATATCTAATGTGTTGGCTTTAATTTTTCATACTGCAAGGGTTGGATTGTTGCCAAGGGTGTCTGCAAGCCCAACAGTGTCCTTGGTTTTCTTTGCCGGCATAACTTCCTAGGGTTTGTTACGTTGCCCGGTCGGGGTCGAGAGGTTGGAATGACCTGGGAGCACTACTTGGGTGCCTCGGCCCCGCCGAAGGTGGAGATCGACGGTGTTTTGTGCCACACAAGGGCCGACATGGTGATCAGATAGTTCTGGGTAATTTATCCTTTACTCAATTAAAAATCAACAAGTTATTGTACCAATCAGTGTTGTCTCATTTGCAGACCTTCTACAGGTGTGAGGAGGGATACGAGGAGGCCGCGACAAAGATTATCGAAACCGAATGCCGCCACCTACTTCAAAACTGGTGGCACAAGGCTCGGGTGTAGGCTGTTCGAGACTACTACGCCTCGCGGTGTATTAGGAACGGAAAGGCGAAGTGCCACGATTCTAAGATGTAGAAGGAGCGTTACATGAAGGTAATTACATATTATTAAGGCCTTGTAGTTAGTTTACTTGATTTGATTCTTACGCGTAGTGCTCAAATTTCTCTTTATTAACTTAGGTGCCCCCAAGATGTTGTGTGGATAAGATGGATTGTTGGGAGGCCTTGCTGGAATAGTGGTGCTCCGAAAAGTAGGAGGCCAGACACAACACTGCCAAGGAGAGGCGTGGCAAAATGGTTGGTGTGACACACCATCAAGGGAGTGTCAACTTAAATGAGTTTGGTGAGAACTGGGTATGTGGTTTGCTTCATGACTCATGCAATTCATTCTTAATGCTATCTTGAGCCCTTTACTAATACTTTTTTCGTCTCTCTCTCTTTTAGGCACGTCACAATAAGACGGAGGTGCTAGAGATGTACGACCTCTATGCGATGGCCCATACTACCTCGTACAAGAAGGTCAAGGCATTCTCTAAGTCTGACCTCGATCATCCTGAAAACTTCACCAACATCTCCTCCCACCACAAGCTCGTGAAGTACAGAGATCACGGGAAGGCGAGGAAAGGGGATGACTTTAACCCGAGCAAGGGGCATATTGATCCATAGCTGGTGATGATAGCTAGCAACGGGAGGCTCCATGGCTGGATCGCCAGTGGAGACGACCTTATAAGTTGTCCTAGCACTCCCCGGCAGAGAAAGGCACGCCAAACGAGCTCCTGTCCTGAGATAACACCTCGTCCACGGTCAGTCAAGCTTGCCATCGAGGTGAGTTTAATTGGCTCAAATATCTTTCCGCATTACGTTGTGTGTGCGAACCAATATGATTACAATGCTAACAATGAGTTGTCTTACAGGCTGCTATTCTGAAAGAGAGAGAGGCAACGCAGACGCTTTTGGCGGTGAAGGATAAGGAGATGAAGGAGTTGGAGGAGAGGACGACTGCGTTGATGGAGGCGGAGAGGGCATGGAATGATGTGTCTAACAGGGCCATGTACGAGCTATTCGTGGTAACTTTCTTCTTCATATTTGTCAAATCTTGCATTTTAATGTTCGTTGCATTAATAACTAAAAAGTTTGACTTGTCGAAACCAAATGTACAGTCTATGTGCGAGAAGACTGTCCACGTCCCTCCAGCGATGCCAGTCATTAACATGGCGGGGATAATGAGTTTCATTTTAATGCAGCGACCTTTTGAGTATCATCATGCTAACGACACATTGCAAATGATTTTTGTTACAAAATATCTCCTGAAACGCATCGATGACCGTTTGACAGGGGAGCCTTCTCCAGGTGAAACAAGCCAGAAACACCGTGCTTCACGTCCGTGCTGACAATAATGGTATGTTTTTCTAGTGTTTTGCTTAAAAACCGCATAATGATGGTTACTTACCTTACCTTAGCTCCAAAATGACATATTTTACCCAAGTTAGCTATAGAATGGCCTATACTTAGCTTAGTTTCCTCCTAAATGACATAATAAGTTTAGGTAGCTCCAAACTTGCATAATTAGCTTAGGTAGCTCCAAAATGACCTATGTTACCCAAGTTAGCTATAAAATGATCTATGATTAGCTTAGTTAGCTCTAACATGGCATAATAAGCTTATCTACCTCCAAAATGGCATATTTTACCTAGCTTAGCTATTAAATGACCTATACTTAGCTTACTTAGCTCCAAAATGGCATAATAAGCATAGTTAGCTCCTCAATGACCTTTTTTCACCTAAGTTAGCTCTAAAATGACATATAGTTAGCTTAGTTTCCTCCTAAATGACGTAGTAAGCTAAATTAGCTCCAAAATGGCCTATTTTATCAAACATGGCCTATACTTTGCTTAGTTAGCTCCAAAAAGATATAATAAGCTTAGCTAGCTCCAAAATGACCTATTTTACCAAGGTTAGCTATTAAATGACCTATGATTAGCTTAGTTAGCTTCAAAATGGCATAAGAAGCATAGATAGCTCCTGCATGACCTATTTTCACCTAATTTATCTCTAAAATGACATATATTTAGCTTAGTTTCCTCCTAAATGGCATAGTAATCTGAATTAGCTCCTAAATGGCCTATTTTATCAAATATGTCCTATACTTAGCTTAGTTCTCTTCTAAATGACATAATAAGCTTACCTAGATCCAAAATAGCCTATTTTTACCTAGCTTAGCTATTAAGACCTATACTTAGCTTACTTAGCTCCAAAATGGCATAATAAGCGTAGTTATCTCCTAAGTGACCTATGTTTACCAAAGTTAGCTCTAAAATGACATATGGTTAGCTTAGTTTCCTCCTAAATGACGTAGTAAGCTAAATTAGCTCCAAATTGGCCTATAATATCAAAAATGACCTATACTTCGCTTATTCAGCTGCAAAATGGCATAATAAGCTTAGCTAGCTCCAAAATTACCCATTTTACCAAAGTTAGCTATTAAATGACCTATAATTAGCTTAGTTAGCTTCAAAATCGCATAATAAGCATAGTTAGCTCCTAAATGACCTATTTTTACCTTCTCTTCTTCATGTAGTCTTCTTCTTCTTATTTTGGAGCTTCCCATTTTGCAGATTACATTCACTTCACGGAAGTTTTCATTGATGGAGTGCTTGAGTTACTTGTACTTTTTATTTTTTATCGATGAACAATGTGACACTTGCTACATATTTATATGAAACTATGTATGTATGGATGAAACTTATTTGAATATGGTTATCAATATGACAACATATTTATTTCTGTGAAATATATATATATATAATATTATTCTTTTACCCCCTTGAACTGATGTAGTTTACAGATAGGACTGACGATGTTTCGAGCGGGT
This sequence comes from Hordeum marinum, assembly GCA_022496015.1. Classification (NCBI taxonomy): domain Eukaryota; kingdom Viridiplantae; phylum Streptophyta; class Magnoliopsida; order Poales; family Poaceae; genus Hordeum; species Hordeum marinum. The sequence continues at coordinate 118,879,779 of CM039677.1, forward strand.
GGACTAATGCTTTCATTACGTCGAACTGATCATCTTGTTTAGTTCAAAAACATAATAATCAAACATTGCAAGAAAAAATCGTCAGAACGGGGCATGTAATATATCATTAGAAAGCCCTTGACATCTAAATTATAGTCATATAATTTGTTTTTGTAAAATCATCATGGTTTAAAAGTAGTTTGTAAAAAAACGTTTTTTAACCAAAAATGTGAATCGTATTTTGGAGTTAATTTTCAAATGGTTTGTCGGAATTGAACAAATGAGATGGCGTTGGAAAGCTGGTAAAAACCTGTAGCTTCCACATGCAGATTGACTTTTCAAATTATGTATGATTTAAAAGTAATTTGGAAAATGGTGAAATTCTGGGCGAATCATATTTTCGCAATTGTTTGCAAATGGCTTATCGGATTGACGCATATAACATGGCGTTGGATAGCTATGGAAAATGCACAACTTTTACGTGTTGAAAGTTTTTTCTAATTCTTTACGGTTTAAATTCGAATTCAAATTCGGTGAAATTTGGTTTCGAGCATGATTATTTAGAAAAGTTTGTCGAATTAAGGCAAATAATATACCGATAGAAAGCTATTAAAAATGCAAAACTTAGTCATGTTGAATGTTTTCTGAAATTCGCAACCGTTTAACAGTAATTTTGAATACGGTGAGACCCATCTTGCTGTTTTCCCATCCAAAAACAAAGTACTCGTACTGATAAATGTGTGCGTTTATACTGAGCGTTTTTCATTGAATGTACTTTACTCTATTTTTTGTACTGTTTCGTTACAAATTTTCAACCATTTGTCAGAGTTGAGAAAATTATATTATTCTGTTTGTATTCCTGAACTGACGACTTCGAGCAGTTGTACTGATGCTTTTCCATCTCGCCAAACTAATTGTCGAGCTAGGGCGTTGCGTGGGGCCGGCGGGATGGGGCAGCGCGACGGCTGCCTTCGGCGGTTTGAGGAGGGTCAGGGTGGGGTGGGTCACGGCAAAGCCCAGCCTCGTACTGACGCTTTCCATCTCGTCAAACTGATCGTCGAGCAAGGGCAGCATGCGGGGCCGACAGGATGTTGCGGCGTGCGGGGACGGTGAGCTTGGGTGGCCCGACGACTGCCTCTGGCGGTTGGAGGCAGGTCGGGGTGGGCCAGGTGGCAGCAGAGCACATCCTCGTACCTGTTAGACGTGTCGCTTCCTATATAGGGCCTAGGTAACAAAATATTATTCTGTTACTAGTAATAGAATAGCCCTGTCATATATATATATATATCATATTGCTGTGAAAATTGTTGTGAAAATTGTTTTAATAAAAAAGAAAAGAAAAAGGAAAATGGCCTTACACTTTGCCGTCAGCCCACCAACGGCAAAGGGGGGCCTAGGCAGACAACGAAGGGGGGATCATAGGGGCAAATGGCCTTACTCTTTGCCGTCAGCCCACCGACGGCAAAGGGGGGCCCAAGGCCGACGTCAAAGGGGGGCCCAAGGCCGACGACAAAGGGGGACCCCAAGGGCAAAGGGCCTTACCCTTTGCCATCAGCCCACCGACAGCAAAGGGGGCACAAGGCCGACGGCAAAGGGAGCGGATGACAAAGAACTGTCGTTAACACTTGACGGCCATAGCCCCTGGGTCTGCCATCCAAGCTCTTTGTCGTCCACTCCCCCACGACAAAGCTTCTTTGCCGTCTGTGGTACTGAGGCCAACGACAAAGGACCGCTTTACCGGGTTTTTCTTTGCCGGAATTTTTGTCGTCTGCTGACAGACGACAAAGGCCTTTGCCGTCTGGGGTCCTTCCCTTTGCCGTCAGCCATGGCAGACGGCAAATTACCTGATTCCTGTATTGTCCGCTCCAAATTTTTGAAACCACTACAGGGCGAGCCCCCTCCCCCTGCAGTCCGGCTTTGTGTTGCCGGCTACGATGAGCTGGCCAGCTAGAGGCGAAGTCTTCTGGCTCCCTAGCCAGTGATGCATTGGATGCCATGGTCAGGGCACGCGTGGCTACAATGGCTCCCATTGCATCGAGGGTCAGTGCATGTTGGTGTGAAAACCGGCGGATCTCAGGTAGGGGGTCCCGAACTGTGAGACTGGAGTCGACGGTAACAGGAGAAGAAGGGGACACGAGTTTACCCAGGTTCGGGCCCTCCTATGGAGGTAATACCCTATGTCCTACTTGGTTGTATTGATAGTATGGGGGGTTAGAGAGTTGATCTACCTCGAGATCATAAAGCTAACCCTAGATGAGTTATTTGTACCCATACCCTAAAACCCTCTGGCTTATATAGAGGCCGAGGGTGTCCTAGGATTACACATGGTCGGTTACATGCTGATGAGATAACATGCCTAACTACAGCTAATAGATTGGAGAATATGTCATGACTCCTCGAAGCTTCCATCCGGCGCAGGTGGTCTTCGATCATCCGATGCCCGCCTTGCGGCCCATACAGTCCGGCCCATGATCAATAGGTTGGCTATCCAAGGAGCCCCTAATCAAGGATTCCCTCAGTAGTCCCCGGACTGGCCTTTAACGCCGATATATATTTAGTCGATCTCCTCACGTCGTCGTATTTGGCTTGCAAGGCGAGTCCCTCATCCTTCTTTGTTCCGCAACCCACCAGTCTTCGGTAAGATCCCAGGCATCGCAGGCACAGGTTTATTATAATAACTGCACGAGTTCCTTGACTTTCTCATATCATGGGGGAGAGTGGTCAGTGATTTTTACAATCTCATGCCTCCGCAATGGAGGCACCAACCTATTTATTCAAACACAATCGTGGTTCAGACCACATCTTCTTATTCCCTCTCGTCGAAACAAACTCCTAGCGGAAGCTCTACGCAAATCATGTCTAACGTTCCCAGCTCCTCCGCACGGCCCTACAGCCAGCACCCAGGGGACTGGACTAGGTGTTCCGTCACACTCCTTCGTCTCCGTAATCTAGAGACCCAAGGATATCTTCCATTTTTAGATCTGGCGGCGACCCATGCAAGTCTGCTCTCTTATGGTGACAAGGTTTTCGAGAGTGATTCCCCAATCCAAACAAGGGGAAGTGTGTGTGCTTCATCCCCTTCCTCTTCCTGGGCCTTGGGTTTCCAATCCATCTGTTCCTGAGGGGGTTACTAGAGATCTACGGGATAAAACTCCACCATCTAACTCCAGGGTTAATTTTACACATCTCGAGCTTTGTCGCCCTCTCTGAGATGTTCTTGGGGTGCGAAGCACATTTTGATTTGTGGAGGAAGTACTTTTGTCTCGTTCCCTGAACTTGGGGAAGACTATCTTGGAGGTTGGCGGGGCCGAAGTGTGCCGCATAGCGGGGACGGGGTATCCGTCAGCCACACCGAAGAAGTCCGAAGAATGGACCTCGGAGTCGTTTTATATTGAGTATGTCCCCCTATTCGAACCAACATGGACAGGTCTTCCCGAATACTCTGACCTCCTTCCAAAGAAGACGTACAACTGGCGGCCCAGGAGCTCATCCCAGGAGGAAAGCATCGAAGTGCAACGCCTGGCCGCACAAGTGTGGATGATTTTCCATGACTGACTGATCATGATTGATGTCATGGCCTCCGCTATCTGAAAGCACATTTTATCCATTGGTGGTTTTGGTAATTCATAACAACATATAAGTCATTCAACTAATGTTTCCATCAAGTATGTTTCAGGAAAAGTTCAATGATGGGTTGGCAAAGAGATTGTGGAATACCCCAAGATGCAAGGAAATAGGTTGGCAAAACTTGAAGCAAGAGGACTCTACATTTATATTTGTGAGAAATCACTTTGAGTCCATAGGAAAGCCAATATTAGTAAAAGGGGGTAAGGTTTTGTTGGTGACCAAAATGCTCATACGTGCACAAGTGATAGTCACAAAAGACACCCACAAACTCTCCCACCAAATTCTGTCCAAAGCCAAATACTCAAAATTGGTGCAACCAATATTCTACATTCGGTGTCACCAATTCCAAACCCTAGACCGATTCATCCAAACAGTAGCCTTTTGGTGCAGCCGATACTGCATTTGGTGCTACCGAGTTGGGCTCCCAACTTTCTGTTATTTAAGTTCACAGTTTTGGTCCCTCCGAGATTGTCCAATCGGCGTCACCGAGATTGAGCATTCTGAACGTTGGTCACCTTATCGGTGCAACCAAGATTCCTATATCGGTCTGACCGAGATTCAAAAGTTGCCACCTTTTGGTCACTTTGGTACCACCGAGATTAACACATCGGTGTCACCGAGTATGACTTATTGTGTGTAACGGTTGGATTTTTTGTGATGCCTATGTATATCCCTTCACCACCGCCTACTCATAAGAGATGCACTCAGAACCATTCCATACCTATCATATCAGTTTTCTAAGAGAGAACCACCTACCCTTGTGTTGAGGTCAAGATCTTCCACTCCAACTATATGGATCTTGATTTCTAGCCTCCCCAAGCTGCTTTAAACCAATCCCATCTCTTCTACCAAGCCATATCTGTTAGAGATTGATTGTGTGTTGAGGAGTCTATCATCTTGAAGCACAAGAGGAAGGAGTTTATCGACATTACCGAGCCTATTACCTTTTGGAGGGTGGTGCCTCCTAGATTGGTTAGGTGTCGCTTGGGAGCCTCCTACTTCGTGTTGTGGAGTGAACCAAGAAGTTTGTAAGGGCTAGGAGATCGCCTACTTCGTGAAGATCTAACCCAAGTAAGGCTAGTCCTCTGTGGACGTAGGCCGTCATGGTATAGTCAAGGTTGCTTCTTCGTGGAACCCTCCGTGCGTAGAGCCCTTCGTGGACTCTCGTGACCATTACCCTTTGTGGGTTGAAAACTCCATGAACATGGACGTACGATAGTGCCACCTATCGGAACCACGGGTAAAATAACCATGTCACCAATTGCGTTTTCTTTTCCTACCCTCTCTTTACTTACATGTGCAATGTCTTTACTTTCCATTGATATACTCCTAGACATGCATGTGTAGGGTGTACTTGACATACTATGAATGCCAAAATATGCCAAGAATTAAAATTGGGGAAAAGTAGATTTTTATTTGGTGAAGTAGTCTAATCACCCCCCCCTCTAGCACTACTTTCGATCCTACAAGTGGTATCAGAGATCTGGTATCCATAGTATTGGTATCACAACCTAGCGGAAGTATGGCATCTAGTGATGGAAATTATCACCGTAGAGGTCCGTACTTTGATGGCAGAAATTTTGCCAGTTGGAAGCACAAAATGAAAATGCATTTGCTTGGTCATAACCCCTCTCTTTGGGTTGTTGTTCGTGTTGGCATGCAAGGTGAATTCTTTGCGGAAGGGAAGGAACCTGATCGTGAAGCGACCGTGGATGAGATGAAGATGTTGCAACTCAATGCTCAAGCATGTGACATTCTATTCAACTGCCTATGCCCCGAAGAATTCAACAAGATCAGCTGTCTTGAGAATGCAAAAGAGATTTGGGATACTTTGATTGATATGTATGAAGGTACGGAATCTGTGCGAGAATCCAAGTTGGATGTTCTTCAAAGTCAACTTGACAAGTTCAAGATGAAGGATGGTGAAGGAGTCGCTGAGATGTACTCTAGGCTAGCTCTCATCACCAATGAGATTCTCGGCTTAGGAAGCGAAGAAATGACTGAAAAATTCATCATCAAGAAGATACTTCCAGCTTTGGATGATTGATATGACACCGTTTGCACATTGACCCAAATGATGCCCAACTAGAATGATCTCAACCCAACGAAAGTGATTGGTAGAATTGTTGCTCATGAGATGACACTCAAAGACAAGGAAGAGCTTAACCACAAGTTTAGCGGTGCTTACAAAGCCACAAGTGATGCTCCCGCTACCTCAAGCAACAACCTTGTCACAAATGAAGAGATAAGCCTCATGGTCAAGAAATTCAACAAGTTCTACAAGAATAGAAGCGAAGATCGAAGCTCCAACTCAAGAAATGAAGAGAAGCGTTCGTCAAGTCGTGACCGAAACTACTACAATTGTGGGAAGTCCCGACACTACTCCAATGAGGGCACGGCTCCCTACAAATGAAGAGAAGAGTCACCAAGAAAACGAAGCTCAAGAGACGAGTCACCTCGAGAAGAGAGAAGGAGTAGAGATGACCGTTATGAATGAAGACCCTCAAGGAGAAGTAGGGACTCAGAGAAGAAGGAAAAGTACACCAAGAGCTACTCAAGAAGGAAACATCACGATCATGTTGGTGAATGGGTTTCCGGTTTCGACTTTGACAACCACTCCGAGAGAAGCTATCACTCCAACTCCGACTATAGTTAAGATGAAGGTGTTGCCAGAATTGCACTACTGACTACCAATTCATATGATATATTTGATTTGCCAAACGAAGGGAGTGGAAGTTTCTTCATGGCTAAAGTCCCCAAGGTATCACACCCCGAGTATCTCGATTTCAATAGTGATGAAGATGACTTGTTAATTAAAGATGACTTGCTATTTGACAAAACTAGTAATGTTAGTCAAAATGAACTTGTTAGTACTCACTCTAGTGTAGATAAGTCGTCTGATGATGATAAGTTGGAAATAGAATGACTAACTCAAGAACTAAAAACTCTTAAGTTAGCTCATGAGTCAACTCTAGAAGATCATAGATATCTTGTAAGGACACATGAGAAGCTACGCTTCGAGAAGCACAATTTAGATCAAGAGCATTAGTTCCTTAAACCTATCAATGACGATCTTCGACAGAAGACTTCCTCTTATCTAGCCAAACGACTTCTCTTATCTACATTCATGCCTCAAGTTAAGTCTAAGCAAGCCAGTAACAAAGGAAAGAAAGGTTCTTCAACTAGTAGCAATAAAAATGATAAATCCAATGATATTGCTTCTAGTAGTTCTCTTGATCCCACTAACTCTTCTCTTAGCCAAGTTACAGTTGAGCAAGAAAATGAAATTTTGAAAGGGATTATAGAGAAAGGTATCTACAAGAACCTTGAAGGGTGCAAATTTTTTTGAGAAGATTGTACGCAAGCATGGAGGATACCGGAAGAATCGTGGTGTTGGCTACTTCAACACTAATGGAGTTGAATGGGAAGAAGGTCAATACCCCAATCCCAAGTTGGTTCCTCAAAAGGAGAAGTATGAAAATACTCCTCCCAAGGGAACAAAATCTCAATATGACCTTCCTCCACAAGACACCAAGCTCAAGGACAAGAACAAGCTTCAAGAGGACATTGACTCATATGAAGATGAATCCCAAGCTTTGGTGAAGTGGGTTCCCAACGCTACCACAAGCTCAACTTCTACAAGTGCTACTTCAACACCAAGTATCCCCATCAACTTGATGTGGGTTCCAAAGAAGAAGAACTAGAGGGTTCTTGAGGTGTGACTCGGCCAATGAAATTCGTGGCAAGAACTAGTTGCAAACAACATCAACATTATACAATAGTTCAAGGAGTCACACATTGCCTCAAAGGTAAGCAAGGGACAAGGTAATCAACAAATCAATGGACATCATCGTATATGCTTTGCACTCCATGTCCATAGATATTGTTTTATTTGTCTCTTGTGTGTTGCGACAAACCCATGTAGGTGAGAAGATTAATGAAACAACAAGGATGCTCCCAACTCTTGGTGATCTTCACCAAATTTGAGCATCCAACACTACCTCAGCAACATGAAGTCTTTTTGGACAAAACCCAAGGTTAGTTTATCCCTATTATGGGGGATGTGACAACATATGCTCCCTTGGTGGTTTTGGTAATTCAAAACAACATATAAGTCATTGAACTAATGTTTCCACCAAGTATGTATCAGGAAAAGTTCAATGATGGGTTGGCAAAGAGATTGTTGAATACCCCAAGATGCAAGGAAATAGGTTGGCAAAACTTCAAGAAAGAGGACTCTACATTTTATATTTGTGAGAAATCACTTTGTGTCCATAGGAAAGCCAATACTATTAAAAGGGGTAAGGTTTTGTTGGTGAACAAAATGCTCATACATGCACAAGTGATAGTCACAAAGACACCCACAAACTCTCCCATCAAAGTCTGTCTAAAGACAAATAATCAAAGTCGGTGCAACCAACATTCTACATTCGGTTCCCCCGATTCCAAACCCTAAATAGACTTAGCCAAACCCTAGCCTTTCGGTGTAGCCGATACTGCATTCGGTGCCACCGAGTTGGGATCCAACTTTGTATTATGCAAGTTCACAGTTTCAATCCCTCCGAGATTGTCAAATCAGCGTCACCGAGATTGAACATTCTGACCATTTGTCACCTTATAGGTGCAACCGAGATTCCTATATCGGTCTCACCGAGATTCAGAAGTTGCCACCTTTTGGTCACTTCGGTACCACCGAGATTAACACATCGATGTCACCGAGTCTGACACATTGGTTGGATTTTTGGGGATGCCTATATATACCCCTTAACCACCACCTACTCATAAGAGAAGCACTCAGAACCATTCCATAACTATCCTATCAGTTTTTTGAGAGAGAACCATCTACCCTTGTGTTGAGGTCAAGATCGTCCACTCCAACCATATGGATCTTGATTTCTAGCATCCCCAAGTTGCTTTCCACCAATCCCATCTCTTCTACCAAGCCATATCTGTGAGAGAGTGATTGTGTGTTGAGGAGTCTATCATCTTGAAGCACAAGAGTAAGGAGTTCATCGATATTACCGAGCCTATTACCTTTTGGAAGGTGGTGCCTCCTAGATTGGTTAGGTGTCGCTTGGGAGCCTCCTACTTCGTGTTGTGCAGTGAACCAAGAAGTTTGTAAGGGCAAGGAGATCACCTACTTCGTGAAGATCTACCCCGAGTAAGGCTAGGCCTCCGTGGACTAGGCCGTCATGGTATATTCAATGTTGCTTCTTCATGGAACCTTCCATGGGTAGAGATCTCCGTGGACTCTCATGACCGTTACCCTCCGTGGGTTGAAGACTCCATGAATGTGGATGTACGGTTCTGCCACCTATCGGAACCACAGAAAAAATCATCGTGTCACCAATTGTGTTTGCTTTTCTTACCCTCTCTTTACTTACATGTGCAATGTCTTTTACTTTCCGCTGCTATACTCTTAGCCATGCATGTGTAGGGTGTAATTGACATACTATGAATGCTAAAATCTGCCAAGAATTAAAATTGGGAAAAGGAGATTTTTATTTGTTCAAGTAGTCTAATCACCACCCCCACCCCCCCGCTAGCACTACTTTCGATCCTACACTATCTCTCGGTGTGTGCAACCCCTCCAACGGGCGGTACAATGGGACAAGCGCAGCCACATGCTCCCGAAAAGAAGGTCCCACCAATCCGACAGCATTGGTCGCCGTGCTTGTCGATCTGTACAAAAGACAGCAATAAGACTTTGTTTGGCGGTCAACCACGGAAGGATATTCGTCCCATAATCCCATCGAACGGGTAAGCCTTTCTCTCTTAATCATGAAATAGTTCGAGGTTTCCCTTCCATACTCTATTTTGACCGAGGACTCGGTGGAAACCAGAATGGAGGAGTTTCTTCGAGATAGTTAATTGTCCGGCTCCTCTGCCCGAGAACCATTCATTCGACAACAATCCGGGTTTCAACGAGGACCTAGATCTTCTCCTTAACTTCGAAAATAGAGTCTATTTTCAGGACAGCATCGTCCAGACCTTGGTGTCTATGATAGTCGATTACCCCGGGTCATTCTTCTTCCCTACCGCGGGTAAGAAGAAAAGTTCCTCCCACAAGAGGCCAACTGCCAAGAGCGCCCCGGACATGCCGGTCCTGACCCCCAAGCATCACTGATCCGCACTCCATACGCCGGCAGCCGAAGTTGCGACCGAGTTGGAGGTCCACACGGATCCTGTTGCAGGGCCGGTTATAGAAAGGTACATAGTTCGGTTATCCGCTTATCGTTGTAATCAGTAGAATCTCATAACAGCTCGTTTGATTGAAATATTTAGGCAAAATACCCAATCCTCTCCTACCGAAGGGGCTACCCGAGTGTCTAGAGATGCCCGAAGCTCCCGAGCCATGACCCATGCGACTTCTGCTACAGAAGCCCCCGTGGCCAACCCGGTGCCAACATATTCTGGTGACGGTGTCTCGGTCACAATATCGGTGGTGGAGAGTGCCATGCATCATCGGCACTGATGGGAATCCATGCGGCACCCGATGTTTTCTGATCAAGAGTTCAGAGCCCTACGCTCGAGGGATGTACACCTTGGCGTCGCCCGAGCTGGATTCCGCGAAGCTATGAAGTTGATAACAACTGATATACAGGTAAGTGATTAGATTTTATAGAATCTGAATATTTGTGTAAACCCGAGCCTTAATTTGTTTGGGAACAAATGAATTAAGGATCTTCGCACTGTTTGATTGCGAATGCAAGCCTCAAAGCAACAGTCTGAGCAATTGGCCATGGAGCTAGGGGGGCCTGCACGTAAGATCGAATCATACCAAGGGGACCTGCTGAAAGAGCTAACCTCACTCCGTAAGCGCGTGCAAAAAGCAATGAAAGGAATGGCGAAGGCACTATGGCCTGTCGAACAGACACTTGAAGGGCTAGCCACACTCGTGAATCGATTGAAGGGGGCGCCAAATAGGTTCGAGATGTGGAAGACTTCGGCGTGCCGTGAGGGAGAGCGGGAAGCATGGGTAATGATCAAGACCCATTTCACCGGACTTAACCCCGAGCATATGGCGCGGGTTGGTCTAGTGGGATCGGATGGAAAAGAAGTGCCACTCCACCTGGTGTACAACCAGGTAATGCATGCCGCTCGTCTTTCGCAAGCGGACTGCCCCCTGAACACAATAATTGATGATCTATATCAGCAACCGCACTTGTAATTTGTATGTACATGTTGTAAAACAATATGTATTGTAAACTTTGTCTTAACCAGCCATCGGCTTCTCCCTCCTATGCAAAGAGATCGGGAGTGTTCCTCCTTATTTGTCCCTCCAAAAGAGCGAACCGCATTCGAAGAACCAGGCAATCCAGCCATGTGGTGCGAACAGACAGAAAGCATACAGAAAGATATGTTATATTACTAATTAGCATAAGAAACATCTTCCGATGAAAATAGTACCTTTGTCGATACATTCGGTCGGGGCTCTAAGAAGAGTGTAGAAGGAAGTCCGCATACTTGAAGTATGCGGCTAAGTACCCTTTGGGTGAAAATACCAAAACAACAGTAATAATGACCAGAGCCGTATTAAATGTTTCCATCATAGCCGCCCAATTGTCTATGTAATATAGCTAGCTTTCGGCTTCACCCGTTTGAGGTACGTGTATGGATGACCCAGTCGTAACAATCACCGAGGTGCTCACTTTACTCTCTAGTTGTAACAGGAGCGAGGCAACCAGCTTGGCAAAGTCCTAGTTCGAATTGATGCATATGATGGCTAGAACATGACAAAAGAACCATGTGCGCCCAGTAAGTATGAGCAAATAAAAAGTTTGTCTACTTAGAAGAAGCCCCCACGTTCTGTGTTTGGTTTTAACACTTGATGGTGTATGCCGATAATCTTTAGTACAAGATTGGTTTTAGCCGAACATAGGGTTAATAAAGAGATTGGCCCTATCAAACAGCCAAATGGGTAAAGAAAAAGGCGAAAAATAAAAAGAGGAAAAAAGAAAAAATCGGAGGGAGTTTAGATGACACCGGTTTATCCATAGAAGCGCCAAAGACGAGCTGCGTTCAGAGGGTTCGGTTCGAGACGGTTATCGGATGGACTCCGCAGACAGTAGGCACCTCCTGCAAGTACTTCGTCGATGATGAAAGGGCCCTCCAATTTGGGGTGTAGCTTATGCTTCTGGTTCGCCAGGAGTTGTAGGACGAGTTCACCAACGTTGTATGCCTTTGCCCTAACCTCCCTACTTTGGTAAAGTCTAGCTTGCTGCTGGTAAAGAGTAGAACGAGCCAGAGCTATGTCATGCTCTCCTTGCAAGGCGTCTGTAACAGCTCGAGACCGATGCTCCAGAAGATTCCCCTTTTATTCCATTGTTGTCTTGTGGTTCGTTTGGTTGTTGCATTCACCATCACATCATTCGCATCATCTGCGTAGCATCGGCACTCGTTTTCGTAAACTTGCATCCGTTCGTGTTCGCTGGTTCTCTTTGTTCTCGCCGCTGACCATTTTGAGACCAACCACACACACATGCGCCTGTGGCATCGATAAAAAATGTTTTAAAAGCGCGCGCAATAATATTCTCTCATCGGGTCGAAACTGGGAGTGCGGTCTTATGTTGTTGTAGGTGGGCTGCCTGCCAGATTTCGTTGCAATCGCAGGTCGTCTGGTACCTCAACGGACAAATTTAGCAGTGCGGTCATCGGTTTATTTACCAGTCGTTTTGGTGTTTTAAAACCTCGTGTCATGGACCACGATTCTTTCTCTCATCCCCTCCTATCCCAACTACATATCCACCGCAGCCCACCTAGCCCCTCCGCTTCCGGACCGTCGGATCGAGATCCTACGGCCCGAAAACGGGCCAAAACTGATAATCCTAGCCCTCTTGCCTATTTAAACAGCCCCCTTCCTAATATGGTCAAACCCTAGCCTCCCCACAAATTCCGCGCCCCAATCATTGGCCTCCGCCCCCTGTCTCCCTCCCCGCCGCTGCGGGCCCGCCGAAGCCCATCGAAGCTCGCCCCGGGCCCGAACCGGCCGCAGTCGCTCGCCGTCGTTCCCCGCGCATGCTCCTGAGCGCCCCTGCTCCAAGCCCTGCTCCCATGGGCGCCCTATGCCGCACCCGACCCCACCGCCTCACTAGAGGGCCACCGGAGCCCCGTCACCGGCGACCCCCCCTAGGTCGGACCTTGCTCTGTTGCCGTCTCCTTCCTTTTCCCTCCCGTCTCTCTTCTCCCTCTGATCTCTCTCTCTCTCCCGCCATGGACAGGAGCTTGCTGCAGGCCCGAACTGGTCCCCCCGCTCGATCGCCGCCTGGATCCGGTCGCGGATCATCGGATCTGGCACCGCCGCACTCGGATCCGCTCGCCTTCATCCTTCGTCGGCCTCTTCCGACCACCTCACCGATGAGCACCTTCGTCGCCTTGCCTCCCGCTCGGGCACGGGGGTGAGGGAGGAGGATGCGCGCCTCGAAGCCCAGCCCCAGCGCTACTCGTGGGCCGCGACCCCCCAAGGCCCAGCTCCACCGGCCTCCCTCAGCCACATAGACAGGGCCTGTTGGCCCATGGTGAGCACTGCCTAACCCCCGCCCTGAGCACCTCTTAGTTATAGGTCGCCCATGCACATGTTCAGCCCGAGGGCGGATTCGGCCCGTAGTCATTTTTCCCTCTTTCGGCAAATTTATTAATTATCCAGAGAAAACTATTTTACAGAAAAGTCCTCCATCTTCACGCATTAATAACTTCTCAACCGTGCCTCGGATGAAAATAATATATATATATATATGAAAAGTGCTTAGAATTTCATGTAGATTCAGAATAACAAACTCTCACATATGTTTAACATGTTTAACTTGCTGTTTTCATGTAATTTGCGCCAATCCCGTGCTAAAATGATTTATATCATAACTAATTAACCGTAGCCCTGTTAAAAATGATTTACATATGTAACTTGACTAGAAAAATGTGTTGAATCGCATGCTTACATTTCTTTTGCTATTTAACAACTCTAAGATGGTGATTAGGGCAGGATAGTACCGAAATCTTAAGTTGCTCATGAGGTCATGTTGGAAATGATATATGTTGCTTCCGGCCTCATTGAATATGCATAGATGATGTAGTTGTTTGTGCTTCACCTCTTGCCATGTCTAACAACATTTAATATTGATGATTACCAACACAAGAGTGAACTAAATAATTTGAACATGGAGTTTCGTCACTATGCAACTCGTTGCATATTGGACTTCACTTAATATGTAGTAGTTGTTTGTTGTTCTTGCCATGCCATGCCATGCGTTGCATATTAAACTGAACATGCATCATATTTGTTTGCACATCGTGTCATTCATATGTTGTGGTGTACCGTGTTTTGATTGTTGTTTTCGGATTATTCCTTCTCAGTAGAGTTCCGAAAGCGTTCGTAGTGTGAGGATTCGTTCGACTACGTTAGCTCGACTTCTCCATGGACTCGTTCTTATTCTGAGCGGGATCTCAGGCAAGATGACACATTTCCCAAGATACCACTACTATCATTGCTATGCTAGTTGTCCCTCTTTTATTGTTATGTCATGCTACCTACCACTTGTTTGACAAGCCTCCCAACATTGCCATGAAAAGCCTCTAACCCCTCCACATCCCAGCAAACCTTTGTTTGGCTATGTTACTCCTTGCTCAGCCATTCTTATAGCGCTTCTAGCTGCAGGTGCAATTGCTTCCATGTGTTACCACGAAAATTCTTTTTTATCACAATATTATTGCTATTTAATTTAATGCACTTATATACTTGGTAAAAAGTGGAAGGATTGGCATTTTTGCTCGATGTTTTGTTCCACTTTTACCTCCACTAGTTACTTGTGTACCCGTGTTATGTTCCATATTGAGCGCTCCTAACATGCTCTGGGTTGTTATGGGGACCCCCTTGATTTTCGTTTTAGGATAAAGATTGTGTGGCAAGGCCCAACATCGGTACTACTTTTACCAAAACAAAAGAAATGACACGGGCCAGTGCTCCTCATGAGTGTTGGTCCAACCCAGAGTAGCTTATTAATGCTAACTGGGGCACTCGGTGATTGGCGTGGTAACCATCGCTCATCTATCATGTCCTAAGAACGAGATACATGGCTCCTATCGGGATCGTTGACACGTCGGGCGGCCTTGCTAGATTTGTTTTACCTTTCTCGAATGTCTTGCGCGAGGAATTTCATTTTACTTCGGGCTATCTCGAGGTGTGGTCTTCCTGTGGAATTGCCTATGAAGATCACGAGATCCATGGTCGAGGTTATTCTTGCGACGTGTGGTTAATTTGTGATGGATTAGTTGGAACACCCCTGCAGGGTTAAATCTTTTGAAAAGTTGTGCCCGCGGTTATGTGGAAAAATTGCAAACTTTATTTCACACCTGGTCATAGCAAACTTGAAGTAAACTCAAATAAAATACACCAACTGTGTGCGTAACCATGACTGTCTCTTATCATGAGTCCTTATCCAAGAGAGAACATGGGGGTTTATGCTTGACGTAAGTAGGTGTTCAGGATCACTTAGTCATCATTACTAGTTCACGTCTGTTATGCGTAGACCACCATACTTGACTTTCTGTATTCTTTAGTTAGCCACTTAAATACATGCTTAGTCGCTTGTTGTAACCTTACCACTTAACCGTACCTCCCCCATTAAAATTTGCTAGTCTTGGTACCCTTGGAAATGATATTGATGATTCCCTCTGGCTCGTAGATTACTACAACAACAGTTGTAGGTACAGGTAATGCGATGATTTGACATGAGAGTGATGCTTGTTTGATTTGGAATTGTTCTTCTTCATCATCAATCCAGGATGGGTTCCAGGCGGCAGCCTGGGATAGCAAGGATGGATGTCATTTTATCGTTTGATTTCCTCCGTAGTCGGACCCTGCTCTTCTGTATGATATTTTCAATATGGTATTCTATTGATGTGATCTTGATGTAGCTTGTGGCGAATGTAAGACAATTCCATATAGTCATCTCTTCTGTAAATGTACTTGTAATGGTATCCATTCTTGCAACACGACGAGATGCTTCTATCCCTGTCGAGGCCCTCGTGCCAAAATAAGGAAAGGATCGCATCTTGGGCATGACAAGTTGGTATTAGAGCCAGCTTCCGACCTAGGAGCCCCCTTGATTGATCAAACATGGCCGAGTCAAGTCTAGAGAAAAAACTATTTTGAGTCTAGTTATATCGGAGAGTAGGATTCTTTTTACTTCTCTTCTATACTCTGGTGAGGAATTATGACTTAGGAATTTCAATTCTAGCCTCTTCTCACTCGAAAAAAAATTAGGATCATGCGGATATTTTGGAATCTATATGATGCCAATGTGATGGAGTTCTGTCTTGGTGCCTCTTGTCTGACTTGATTTCTTCCGGGGAGTTGAGCTCTAGAGTATTCTTGACACATCGTTATCGTTCAGTTTTCTTAGTATCTCAGGACGGAGGATGTTCGAAATTGCTTCAATACTAGTAGTGGTGAGAGGAGTCCGGCATCCCTAGTACTGGTGGAGAGAGTTCAGATGTACTCCCATTCTTAGTATCGTTGTGTTTTTGAGGGTACGAGGTAGATGAGTTTCTGAGACTTCTGGTTATGTGTTGACGGATGTATTACATTGGAGCATAGTATTACTATTAGGAGTTAAGTGATGGATTTTGCTCCTTGTATCCGTGGACCTGATTATATAACCGGAAGATTTCGGGAGTTCTTAGGTGGGAATTCAAGTAGTTACCTAGGCTATCTTCCAACAGATCATGATGTGAGGTTGGGGTTTGACATCTAGTTGATTCGTTTGTTCACGGTCTTTCTTACAAAGGACAATCTCGATATATGGAGCATATTCGAGCATCATGTCAATATGACAATCCATTTTACGATCGAGCCCGTGCGAACCTTACCATGAAAATATCGAGCGAAATCTTTGTCATGATTTTGTTCTGGCTTGTTTCGTAAGCCTCATCCTTTGTTTTGTCGGTGTATGGTAATTTGAGTTGCTTCAATGTCAAGTGGTGATTTCATATATTTTCTAAGTAGTGTTCTCTTATTTTATGGGAATGCTATTCCTTTTGTTCAACAGGAGTTGTCATGAAATTCGTTTCAACTGGTGCACTCCTCTTCAAGATATTGAATCATCTCCAATATTTTCAAGATCAATCCTCATGTTTCTGTCTGGAGATCTTTTCATTCGTCCTAAGTTGTCTTTGTTTTTCCCCACCCTCCCGCCCTTTTTCTTCAAAGATTAAATTATCATACAAATGTCTTTCTTTTCATCGATGCTTCTTCTATCTTTTCTTTTGTATCATATCTGGTGATTCATTGTGAATATCCTCAATTGATTCGAATTCATCATTTCTTTATTCTTGTTTTCCTTCCCGGCACATTCAATTCGAGATCTCGATGTTCTTCATATCCTTTTCAATCACTAAATGCTTCCCCATGTTGGAAATTCTATCCAAGTATCTCTTGTTTTTCGTCTATCTCTATTCTATCCGGAGTGCTGAAGATATCTCAGAAGATTCGTGTTTCCGTTCAAATCCTTTCAAATTTTGGTGAGGTTCTCACCTCACCAAGTTCTTAATTTTTTCCGGTGCAATCTCTCCTTCTAAGTAATTGTTTCAAGAGTGGTTTCTTTTCAGTGGGCTCATAACCCACAGGTTTTTCCCCAGGATCTTACCTGGCTCTTCTAATCTTTCCGGAGATCTCAAGTTATTTTCAATAGGACGTAAGAATGATGTTCATGAGTCACATTTCTTCTTGAAGATCGCTTCTAAATTATTTTCATCGTTGGCTCAACCTTTCCTTATTCATTGTTTTGGAGTGTCTCAGTAATTCAAGAGGTTGTTTCTCATCATCATTCTCTGCTTTGAAGACCGGAGGAGGGTTTCTCTTAATCTTGGTCCAGTTTTCTTGAAGAATCGTGGTTTCATCTTGTTGCTATCATCTCAAATTGTTTTTGATCATGAGTAATTCCATCCATATCTATCCGGCGCATTCAAAGTTGGTTGTTGTTTCTCTATCCTCCTAAGCCCATCATTTCAGAAGATTCTTCGTTCCCAGCTTTCAGCTTTCGTTCTCAAATTTCTTCTCAATTGTTGTCTCTTCGTTCGTATCACAATTATTCTGGTGATTCGCTCAAGTTTTCTATTAGGTCGATCATGCTCTCTACGTTCTCATGTTATATCATTCATTTGTATTATCCTCTCTAGTTTCTATTTCTTACCAGTGTTCTCGTTCAAGACTTCTTCAAGGTTGTGATCTATCTCTCTCTTCAATTCCTTGCAAGAAGCATAAGTGGTGTGCGAAATCCGTTGTTTATCATCAATTTAACTTGATGAAGGATAAGCATGACATAATTCTTATTCTTGTTGGTCAAGTTGATCTCAATCCTTCTTCCGGAGTTGTTCCGAATATCAAATGCCTTATCACAAGTGATCATCATTTCTTTTCTGGAGTTCCTAGTTTTCTCAAGTATCTTGTCGCCAAGCTTCATATAAATCATAGCAAGACCTCAATCTTGTCTTTTCACAACCTTCAATTCTTTTCTTGCATCCTTTCATTTCATAGTTCATCCTGATGGTTTTTAGGGTGGTTTGTTTAGGATGTAATTCTTCTCGAATTGTTCTTCAAGATTCTTGTTGGAGGTGCTCAAGTGTTCTTATCTTGGATTGCTAAGTTCAATACCTCTCATTGGTTCTTGAGATGGTGTTATTAAATTCTTGATTATGTGGAATCTCGAAGGAAAATTTTCAAGAATGAGATAAATAAACCCATCATGTCTTCTCGGAGTTATCTTGGGTTGGATTTCACCTAAAGCATTCATAAGGATTGTTGCTATCATGGTGTGTTTCATGATCCAAGTTTCCCCCTCCTCTTCTTGGTGAAAGAAACTTTTCATCTCTTGTCGCTCCCAAGAAATCAATGGCTTTTGTTGTGGCAGGTTGTCACCTCATAATTTTGACATGTTTTCCAAAAGACCATAATAAGTTATTATTTTCATTGTTGATTCTCCATAAACTCTGTTCAACCATGCTTTCATATTAAATGGTTGTAGAAGTTGTCATTTTCTTCTCCGCTCTCTTCTCTCCAAAGATCTAGCTTATATTCTTTTGTTCCAAAGGCATTCTGATGTTGCTCTCTTCGATCTCACATCTAGTGTGATTAAGATCATGTTCTTTGTTTGCTTATTCTTTTTCCCAGAGTGTCATTTTCAATGTTCAAGTTCTTTTCCTTCTTATCAAGTTTTGCCTTTCTTTCCTACCGAAGTGCTGCCGAAATTTCTTGTGAATTTTTGCTTGTTCCTCATGTCATTCTTCATCTCGTTGAAACCGTCAATGAGCATTGGTTTCACTCGTTGTCAGGGAAGAAACTAAGTTTACCTTTTGCTCTTTCTCTTCCCCTTCTCATTCTTAGATCTCGGGAAGAGATCCTCTTGTAGTGTGGGAGAGTTCTAACAGCCCAAGACCGATGCTCTAGAAGATTCCCATTTTATTCCATCGTCGTCTTCTGGTTCGTTTGGTTGTTGCATTCATCATTGCATCATTCCCATCATCTGCATATCATCGGCACTCGTTTTTGAAAACTTGCATCCATTCGTGTTCGACGGTTCTCTTCGTTCCTGTCACTGATCATTTTGAGACCAACCACACACGCACGCGCTATGGGGACCCCGACTCATAAGTCGTGATCACCGAATGCACGCGTACAGTGATCCCAGAGGTCAAAGGTCACTGAACACACAAAAGCTGAATAACAAGAGTCTTACATCCACATTTAACATATTACACTAATAAAGACCATGAAGGTCTAGTATTACATAGATCGGGCCACAAGGGGCAAACACTTAAACATAACATACAGTAGAAATATTGATCGAAGGTGTGAAACCATGCCATCTGCCTTAAACCTACAGGCATTCTGACTGGGAAGCGTCCTAGTTCGCATGTTCGTCACCAACGAACTCTTCACTGTACTCCTGTTCTTCCATGCCTGGCCAATTAAATAACCAGTGGCATGCCACTGAGTACTTTGAATGTACTCCCAAGCAACCCATGTTGTGGAACGAGGTATAACAATGCATGATATAGCACTAAGTAGGTAAGTTTGCAGAAAGCTGATTTTTGTGTGCAATGACATGATCAAGTAAGTTTGTAAGCATGCATCAACATTTGGCAGATATCCATATGATCAAGTTATAGATATGTTCATAAACAGGGGTTGAAGGTCTCATGTTCAGTCATCACGTCAAGTCCTCTGACTTGTCTCAAGTATCATCTCTGTGTCATTGTAACATCCCAAAATTTCATTTTGGAATGTTATGAAATATAGCTATGCATCATCATCACTTTGTTTGAATGAGATGAATTGTTGAAGTTCTTCTTTTGGATTTCTAAAAGGCCCTTTCCTTTACTCCATTTACTTTTTTCATTTATTTGAAATCCCTGGAAATATTAATAAAAAGAGTGGAGTAACATGACACTCCACACCAGGAGCATTTTTGTGAAATATTTGAGCAATAAAACCAGGGGGTTATTTGAAACTTCACCTCAAAAGAATTTAAAATCAATTACGTATTTTCTGCAGAAAAAATTTTAAAAGTATTCATTTTGACAGAGGAAAAATGTTCATTGAATAGCATTTACTCCCTTGATCATTTTGATATACATATTCCCTATGTTTGGAAATTATTTGAATGCATTAAAGGATTTTAAACGTTCTAGAAAATAGAAAAGGAAACGTATTTAAACGTTTTAATTAGCAAACAGGCCGGCCCACACCCATTTAAACCCCTAATTAATTTCGGATCGGTCAGCGATGCACAAACACAGCCCCCTCTCTCACTGACGTGTGGGACCCCCCATCCGACAGCGCCATCCCCGCGCTCATCCCCTTCCCCTCACCCCCGACGTCGCCGGCGATCCCGAACCCGTTGATCTCTCTCCTCTCTCCCTCTCCTGACCCCGCACCTAGCCTACAAAGAGCCCCTGCCTCTCCGCTCTCCGTTCCACCCCGAGCCCCCCCCCCCCTCTACCCTCGCCAGAACACCACCGCACCACCTCGCTGGAGTTCGGTCGACGACCGAAGCTCTCCGAGCACGAGGCCGCCGCCTCCATCGTCCCCCAGCCCCGTCCGACGCCACCAATCGATGTCGGAGCTTCGCCGCCGTCACCTGAGCACTTCGGACGCCGCCCTTGACCACCGCAGCACCAGCCCCGAGCAACTCCGACGTCCGTCCGTCCTCGACCTCGCCGGAACTCCGATCCCCCTCCTCTGTAAGCCGCACTTCCACCCACAACCGTCAGATCTAGATCCAACGCGCCTGATTAGAAGATTTAAATGGCGAACCGTTTTCTTTTACGTTTCGGTCATCCACTGCAAACACCTCGCACGCACACGGCCTTGGCCAATCACAGCATGCCACGTAGCACCTAACCGATCGATAATATTTTTCTTTTTCAGTTTCTGTTTTAGAAAAACAGAATGTGTTCTGATTTTATTTTTGTTATATCTTTTAAACTAATTAGTGTTTTTAATTGATTATTTTTGCATTAGGTCACAAATTTCACGTAGTTTCATCCTGAAGTCTTAGATTTCAAATTTGACCTTTAGAATTTGAATCTAACCAAATTTGGTTAAATTACTAAAATTTGTATAACTAGAGTTTAAAAATATATTTTTGAGTGAATCTTTTTGCTGCTGTTTTGTATTAGTTAGACCTATCATCCTACATAGTTTGAGCATTTTTAGGATGAATTTGGTTAGAGTTTTTAACAAAAACAGAATCTATTTAGTTCTTAATAGAGTTTAGTTAGTTTGATTTTCATTTAGTTTGAACCTGATTTAGTTTAACTTTTGTTTTTAGATTTCATTAGGTTCTGTTGTTTCAACATTAGGTGTACTATTTTATGTTAATAAAAATATTTTTTTAATTTTTTTTGTGCTCTAGTTTGAATAGGTACATCTTATTTTCACCTTGAGTATTGTTTAGAAAAAAGTTTTGTAGTAACTCTTTTTGCACAAAAATTTTATGACGAAAACTTTCTGTTTTCTAATAATATTTTGTATTTACTTTTCTGTTATCTAAATGCCTAGTTGTTCAAAACAAATTTTTGACTTGTTATGTCTTAGTAGAGATTTGAAATCAAAAAGTTTAGAGTCTCATACTTTGAGTGAATCTTCCTTTTGATTGTGCTATTGTTTGTTGAAGTATCTGTTTACCTTGCTGTTGTGTGAATTGTACTATGGTTGCTTATTGTGTGTTTTGTTTGATTCGTTAGATCATTCGGAGTGCGAAGCTTGTTATCTAGAGTCACTTGAGTATGAGGATCGTCAGCAAGGCAAGTCACTTTGATCATGAATACCCATGTTTTATTGCATTAGTTCTAACATCTCCCCAATTGCATGCAAAGTAGGTAATTTGCAAACTTGGTTACTTGATGTAGTATCATGTGGTAGGCACCCCTCAACCCTTTGACACATTGGCCCCATGAAAAGTTGATTTAATTTTGCTATGCTATTAGTAGACGGGGTTGGTTGTCTGATTCATGAGAGTTGTGAGTTAATAATTTCAAGACCTACAAGATGATCAAGACTTCAAGACTCCGAGTTTTCAACATACCTCTGGGTGGATGATGGTTGAACGGCGCACTGGAGAAACCAGTGGTTAGCCTAGATGTTGTTGGAGAAGTGCCAGTATTCATGTGGAAACGTCCACCCAGGCACAAAGAGATGGATGGATGCTTCAAGACCCAAGGATTACCTGCACAGCCACAAGCCATTATGGGCTCTGGCTTGGTTGAATATCGTGGTGACCCTAGCAGGCAGTGCTACGAGATGTAGAAGAATGGTAGGAAAGGATGGGTACCGACAGAGTCTCGGGGAAACCCTTTAGAAGACCATGTTTTGGTCATCCGTTTCTCAAACACCCTAAAGTGCGAGAAATACAACGGAGGCGATCAAATCTTGTGGGGAGCATGTGCAAAACTCTGCAGAGTACCCAAACCTAATCGATTAGTCGTGTCAATGGTCATGGACAGTTTGAGCCAAAGGAACTGAGACTATCTGGAACTCTCAACACAATTAATTATATTGATGTGGGTTTTTAATGAGAACTTGGGTATGAGAATTGGTTGGTGGAACCATCTCATTAATCAACCAACATTGTAGTAATAATTTTCTGCCCTCTCTTGTTGTAGGAAAAAAATTGGCTTTATGCAAAAACTTACTTCCCCACCGGGCATATATGCATGTAGACTAGATGATTACTTTACCCCCTCTTTTGTGACATTGCGAGCATAATTAATATGCTGACCTACACAGCTGCAACGTATCATGTTGCAGAGTACTTTTCCGACCAGGAGTGAGGATACGCTCTACGCTCGGTGAGATGCCCTTGGAGTCAGATGGACTCAACTGCCTTTGAAGCTTCCGCCAGATTAGTTATTCTCATGAGTTGGCCTTCAGCCACTTTATTTTAATTCTTATTGTAATAAAGGACTCGATATGAGATTTTTCGATTATTAAAGCTATGTGATTTCACTTTGATATATAAATTGATGTACCGTGTGTGTACCAGCATGATCTTGGGATGGTACAGAAACACCGGAGATTCGACCTTTCAGGTCGGGTCGTTACAGAAATGGTATTAGAGCACACGCTGACCGTAGGACGTAACCTCTAGGACGGGAAAAGCCTTAGGATTTATTTCTCTTTTGTATTTAAAATTCTTATACTCTCATCTACTCGTTTCTGACTTCCCTCCGATTCATTTCAAAATTTATAGATGGCCACCTTCATCCCAGTTTTGATCACGGAGTTTTGTCAGCCTGACGCGACGATGCCCTTTGGCAAGGAGCTGGTGAAGATCATCAGGGACGTAAGGATTGCCTTGTCAAGCATCACCGGGACTCTTATCATGTCTTTTCCATAAGATGGTTGCTACAGGATCGAGGTGCACATCCTCGGAAAGACCTTTAGAAATCGTAAGGAACCCATCAACTTCAAGTTTGTGGCACCCAGCTGGATTCTTGGGAGGGACATGGCAATTCACCATGCCCTTGGACGTATTCAGGAGGAATACAGGGGTGGACCCATTTCACCGGGACTAAGCGTGGTTTGTCGCAGGGATGCCAATGGAAATATCAAAACCACTCCCACTGAAGACACCACCATTTTCTATATCCAGACTTTGGAGACGCACATCAGGACCTTGGAGCTTCGGGTACGTGCCAACACGAAGACGATCAAGAGGCTGATGAACCGCAAGATTGACCTCGAAGCTGACCTACGGCAAGCTAAGTACGAGCATGAGTATGAAGTGAAGGATTTCTTAGAGAGGATCGATAAGCTGAACACTCGCATTGCAACTCTGGAGGAACAGTTGGACTTGGGGGGAAATCTTAACCTAGAAGGAGACATGGCTCCCCTCATCAGCAACAATGACGACTATGAGGAGAGCGTCACCGGAGGAGGCCACTTCACCATGTACTTTTGAGGAGAACTTTAGTTATGCCCCCATGTATCTTTATTTTTGTCGTTAAAGCGTAGGTCGATGCTTAGTTTGATTTGGAGATTTGTATCTCGATGTTTGAACCTTGAGTTGAATAAATGAATGAGTGTTTGGTGTGATATGTTTGTTGCATTGCATATGGGTAGTGAAATTTCCTTTTAGGTCCTTGTTCTATTCTAATTCTCACCCCTCTGAAAATAGCAAGACGCCTCCGCGACGTGAGCCCGACTTCACCTTCCGCCAGAACTCACACAACTTCTCCAGCAGCAGAATGCCCTGATGCAGCTGTTGATCTAGAACCAGACCAACAGCCACAACAACCACCCTCCACCTCAAGGCGACAACCTCACCCGTTTTCTAAGGCTGAATCCACCAACTTTCTCCAACAGCACTGAGCCCATTGTGGCAGATGATTGGCTCCGCAAGATGGAGAGGGAACTCACCACCGCTGGATGCACTGAGGCTGAAAGGTGTGCTTTGCCGCCCATCAACTGGAGGGACCAGCAGCTTCATGGTGGGAGAACTACACCACCACGTACCCCATTGCTGGTGTGACTTGGGAGCAGTTCAAGCTAGCTTTCCGCACCGCTCATGTCTCAGCTGGAGCCATGAGTCTGAAGTAGCGTGAGTTTCGCAACTTATGCCAGGGGAATCGTTCCGTGGCCCGGTATGTGGATGATTTCAGCACGTTGGCTCGTTATGCACCCGGAGATGTGGCCGATGATGCAGCCAAACAGGAGAAGTTCTTGGAAGGACTCAACGATGAGTTGAGCGTGCAGCTGATGGTGGCTACTTTCAGCAACTACCAGGAGCTGGTAGACAAGGCCCTCATCTTGGAGGGGAAGCAGCAGCAAATCGAAAACCACAAGAGGAAGTATGGCCAGGGGAAATCTCACTCTGGATCTCAACAGAAGTCCTGCTACTCCCCATACCCAGGGAATACCGGATCAGGGACCGGTAAGTATGGAGGACACACTCATCACGGGCACAACCATGGAGGCCACAACCATGGAGGAAATGGGAATAATCGTCCCAACAGTGGCAACTTCAAGAGTGGCAACGGAAATGGGAATGGCAACCAGCCCCGTTCCGCTCCAGCTCAGAAGGATCTGAACCATATCACCTATTTCAAGTCCAGAAGACAGGGCACTATGCCACTGAATTCCCTCAGAACAAGCAAGGAAATTGAAACGGCAACAACAACGGCAACTCCGCAGCTAAGAAGCCAAATCCTTTTCCTCGTGCTCATGTGAACCACCTTGATGTGGAAGAAGCCTATGACCAGCCCGAGACTATGGTTGGTAAGTTTTTATTGCATTCACGTGCAGTTATGGTACTTTTTGATTCTAGTGCAACTCACTCATCCATATCAAGGGTAGTTGTGGAAAAGTATGGTTTACCCACCAGAACCCTTAGTCAGCCCATTAAGGTCAATTCCCCAGGAGGTATGATGATGGCAAGGATAGGATGCCACGCCTTGAAACTCCACATAGGAAACCATGTTTTTCCTACCGACCTCATCGTATTAGAATCCCAGGGATTGGATGTAATCCTAGGCATGGATTGGATGACCAAGTATGAAGGAAATCTTGATTGCCCCAGCAAGTCCATTTCGCTCACCACCCCAGAGAACAAGAGGATTAAGTATGTATCCCGACGCACACGGATGAGTGCTCGGTTAAATTCCCTCAGAGGAGTTCTTCAGGAGGAAGTGCCGGTGGTACAAGACTTTCCAGATGTATTCCCGGAGGAATTACTAGGCATGCCACCAGATAGAGAGATTGAGTTTCTGATAGAGTTACTACCAGGAACCGCCCCAATTTCCAAGAGACCCTATCGGATGCCCGCAAATGATTTAGTAGAAATCAAGAAGTAGATTAAGGAGTTATTGGATAAGGGATATATTCGCCCAAGTTCTTCACCTTGGGGAGCCCCAGTTCTTTTGGTGGAGAAGAAAGATAAAACCTTGAGGATGGTAGTCAATTATTGTGCGTTAAACAAGGTGACTATCAAGAACAAGCACCCTCTGCCGATGATTAATGACTTGTTTGATCAGCTAGTAGGAGCCAAAGTATTCTCCAAGATCGATCTTCGATCAGGGTATCACCAACTGAAAATTCGTGAACAGGATATACCCAAAACAGCCTTTACCACAAGGTATGGCTTATATGAGTATATGGTCATGTCCATTGGTTTGACTACTGCTCCTGCCTACTTCATGAATATGATGAACAAGGTGTTTATGGAATACCTGGACAAGTTTTTCGTAGTGTTCATTGATGACATTTTGATATTCTCCAAGAGCGAGGAAGAACACAAGGAACACTTGCGTTTAGTTCTGGAGAAGCTTAGAGAGCATCAGTTATATGCCAAGTTCAGTAAATGTGAATTCTGGCTGACGCAAGTCGGATTCCTTGGACACATTATTTCCAGAGAAGGAATAGCAGTAGACCCCGCTAAGGTTGAAGCAGTCACTAAGTGGAAGTCACCCACCTCAGTTAAGGAGATCCACAGTTTTCTCGGACTTGCCGGATATTACCGGAGATTCATTGAGAATTTCTTAAAGATTGCCAAACCAATGACGGAATTGTTGAAGAAAGAGTCTAAGTATATCTGGAATGAGGAATGTGAGGCCAGTTTCCAGGAGTTGAAGAAACGTTTGGTCACAGCCCCAGTATTGATACTGCCAAACATTCGGAAGGACTTCCAGGTTTATTGTGACGCATCACGTCAAGGACTTGGAGTACTCATGCAGGAAGGAAAAGTTGTAGCCTATGCATCCAGACAGCTACGACCCCATGAGTTGAATTATGCCACCCATGATTTGGAACTAGCAGCCATAGTGCACGCACTCAAGACCTGGAGACATTTCCTTATCGGAAATAGTTGTGATGTTTACACTGATCATAAAAGCCTGAAGTATATCTTCACACAAAAGGAGTTGAACCTCAGACAGAGGAGATGGTTAGAGTTAATCAAGGACTATGACATGAGACTGCATTACCATCTAGGAAAGGCAAATGTTGTTGTAGATGCTTTGAGTCGGAAGAGTTATGTGAACACACTCATAGCCGGAGGATTACCCCAGGAGTTAACCGATGATCTCAGAGAGCTTCGGCTAGAGATAGTTCCAAAAGGATATGTTGCCACACTAGAGATCTAGCCCAGCTTGACCGAAAGAATACGTGAAGCCCAGAAACCGGATAAAGAGATAGCTGAGATAAAGCAGAGAATGAAGGATGGAAAAGCTAAAGACTTTTGTGAAGATGAACAGGGTACTCTATGGTTTGAGAACCGAATCTATGTGCCCAATGACCCAGAGCTCAGGAAGTTGATACTCCAAGAAGCCCACGATTCACCATACTCGATACACCCAGGCAACACCAAGATGTACCTGGATTTGAAGAAAAGTTACTGGTGGACAGGTATGAAGAAGGATATTGCCGAACACGTTGTGGTATGTGATGTTTGTCACCGAGTAAAGGTGGAACATCAAAAACCAGCAGGGTTACTCCAACCTTTGCCGACACCCGAGTGGAAATGGGATAAGCTTGGTATGGACTTCATCACAGGATTACCCAGGACCCGTTCAGGTTATGATTCCATCTGGGTAGTGGTCGATCGCTTGACCAAGGTATCTCATTTCATTCCGATGAAGACCACCTATACCAGTGCTAAGTTAGCCAAGATATATATGACCAGGATCGTATGTCTGCATGGAGTTCCGAGGAGTATCATGTCAGAGAGAGGAACACAATTTACCTCAAAGTTTTAGCATCAGTTACATGAAACTTTGGGTACAAGGCTGGAATTCAGTACGGCTTTTCATCCACAGACCGATGGACAGACCAAGCGAGTCAATCAGATTCTACAGGACATGTTGAGAGCTTGTGCGCTAGACTATGGGTCTAGTTGGGATGACCACTTACCTTACGCAGAGTTCTCGTACAACAACAGTTATCAAACGAGTCTAAAGATGGCCCCTTTTGAAGCTTTATAAGGAAGGAGGTGCAGAACACCATTGATGTGGGATGGTGTTGGAGACCGACAACTTTTTGGTCCCGATCTTATCCGAGATTCTGAAGAAAAGGTCAAACTGATTCGAGACCGACTCAAGATAGCCCAATCCAGGCAGAAAAGCTATGCTGGTAGCAAACGCAAGGAGGTGACATATGAAGTGGGAGACCGAGCATATCTTCGTGTGTCCCCACTTCGAGGAATCAAGAGGTTTGGTGTTAAAGGAAAGTTAGCACCCAGATTCCTAGGCCCCTACAAAATTCTTGAACGTAGAGGCGAAGTTGCATACAAGATGGAATTGATGGAAGGATTGTCTGGAGTTCATGATGTTTTCCATGTTTCCCAGCTGAAGAAAAGCCACGCTGAGATGGCTGATATTCCTTTGAGAGACATAGTGCCCCTAGAGGCCGTACAACTTGACAGTGACCTGACCTACGAGGAGAAGCCTGTCAGAATCCTCAAGACTACCAAGAGAGTTACTCGTAGCAAGACCATCAAGTTCTGTAAAGTTCTGTGGAGTCACCACACCGAGGAAGAAGCCACCTGGGAATGCGAAGAAGATCTTCGTAGAGACCACCCGCACCTATTTTCTAGCCAACCCGAATCTCAAGGGCGAGATTCATCTTAAGGTGGGTAGGTTTGTAACATCCCAAAATTTCATTTTGGAATGTTATGAAATATAGCTGGAACTCCGACGTCCGTCCGTCCTCGACCTCGCCGGAACTCCGATCCCCCTCCTCTATAAGCCGCACTTCCACCCACAACCGTCAGATCTAGATCCAACGCGCCTGATTAGAAGATTTAAACGGAGAAACATTTTCTTTTATGTTTCGGTCATCCGCTGCAAACACCTCGCATGCACACGGCCTCGGCCAATCACAGCATGCCACGTAGCCCCTAACCGATCGATAATTTTTTCTTTTTCTGTTTCTGTTTTCGAAAACATAATGTGTTCTGATTTTAATTTTGTTATATCTTTTAAACTAATTAGTGTTTTTAATTGATTCTTTTGATATTAGGTCAAAAATTTCATGTTGTTTCATTCTGAAGTCTTAGATTTCAAATTTGAACTATAGAATTTGAATCTAACCAAATTTGCTTAAATAACTAAAATCTGTATAACTAGATTTTAAAAATATATTTTTGAGTGAATCTTTTTGCCACTATTTTGTATTAGTTAGGCCTATCATCCTATATAGTTTGAGAATTTTTAGAACGAATTTGGTTAGGGTTTTTAACAAAAACAGAATCTGTTTAGTTATTAATAGAGTTTAGTTAGTTTGATTTTAGTTTAGTTTGAACCTGATTTAGTTTAACTTTTGTTTTCAGATTTCATTAGGTTCTGTTGTTTCATCATTAGGTGTATTATTTTCTGTTAATAAAAATATATTTTTTAATTTGTTTTGTGCTCTAGTTTGAATAGGTACATCTTACTTTCACTTTTAGTATTGTTTAGAAAAAAGTTTTGTAGTAACTCTTTTTGCACAAATTTTTTATAATGAAATACTTTCTGTTTTCTAATAAAAATTTTGTATTTACTTTTCTGTTATCTAAATGCCTAGTTGTTCAAAACAAATTTTTGACTTGTTATGTCTTAGTGGAGATTTGACACCAAAAAATTTAGAGTCTTATACTTTGAGTGATTCTTCCTTTTGATGGTGCTATTGTTTGTTGAAGTATTTGTTTACCTTCCTGTGATGTGAATTGTACTGTGGTTTCTTATTGTGTGTTTTGTTTGATTCATTAGATCATCCGGAGTGCGAAGCTTGTTATCTAGAGTCACTTGAGTACGAGGATCGTCAGCAAGGCAAGTCACTTTGATCATGAATACCCATGTTTTATTGCATTAGTTCTACCATCTCCCCAATTGCATGCAAAGTAGGTAATTTGGAAACTTGGTTACTTGATGTAGTATCATGTGGTAGGCACCCCTCAACCCTTTGACACATTGGCCCCATGAAAAGTTGATTTAATTTTGCTATGCTATTAGTAGACGGGGTTGGTTGTGTGATTCATGAGAGTTGTGAGTTAATAATTTCAAGACCTACAAGATGATCAAGACTTCAAGACTCCGAGTTTTCAACATACCTCTGGGTGGATGATGGTTGAACGGCGCACTAGAGAAACCAGTGGTTAGCCTAGATGTTGTTGGAGAAGTGCCAGTATTCATGTGGAAACGTCCACCCAGGCACAAAGAGATGGATGGATGCTTCAAGACCCAAGGATTACCTGCACAGCCACAAGCCATTATGGGCTCTGGCTTGGTTGAATATCGTGGTGACCCTAGCAGGCGGTGCTACGAGATGTAGAAGAATGGTAGGAAAGGATGGGTACCGACAGAGTCTCGGGGAAACCCTTTAGAAGACCATGTTTTGGTCATCCGTTTCCCAAACACCCTGAAGTGCGAGAAATACAACGGAGGCGATCAAATCTTGTGGGGAGCGTGTGCAAAACTCTGCAGAGTACCCAAACCTAATCGATTAGTCGTGTCAATGGTCATGGACAGTTTGAGCCAAAGGAACTGAAACTATCTGGAACTCTCAACACAATTAATTATATTGATGTGGGTTTTTAATGAGAACTTGGGTATGAGAATTGGTTGGTGGAACCATCTCATTAATCAACCAACATTGTAGTAATAATTTTCTGCCCTCTCTTGTTGTAGGAAAAAAATTGGCTTTATGCAAAAACTTACTACCCCACCGGCCATATATGCATGTAGATTTGATGATTACTTTACCCCCTTTTTTGTGACATTGCCGACATAATCAATATGCTGACCTACACGGCTGCAACGTATCATGTTGCAGAGTACTTTTCCGACCAGGAGTGAGGATATGCTCTACGCTCGGTGAGATGCCCTTGGAGTCAGATGGACTCAACTGCCTTTGAAGCTTCCGCAAGATTACTTATTCTCATGAGTTGGGCTTCAGCCACTTTATTGTAATTCTTATTGTAATAAAGGACTCGATATGAGATTTTTCGATTATTAAAGCTGTGTGATTTCACTTTGATATATACATTGATGTACCGTGTGTGTACCAGCATGATCTTGGGATGGTACAGAAACACCGGAGATTCGACCTTTCAGGTCGGGTCGTTACTGTCATCCACGCACACACACACACACCCCAAGTTTTGTGTAAACAACTGGACATAGTCTAAGAAGCACCACCCAACTATCCTTGACCGTGGACACGGCTATTCGAATAGTTTTACACTCTGCAGAGGTTGCACACTTTACCCACAAGACTCGGCGAACTTCCATGCAATCCATGACTCGCGGTATATAACATACCCGAGGTAAGCACCCGAACAATGCCTTTCCCCCGGCAATACTAAACAAAGAGTCCACTCGATTGGTACCCAACCCACATGATGTACATCACTCATAGCATCCATGTAGGGACCAACTGTGTGCCTGATGCCTGTCAAGAGAGCGCATGATCGTCCATACTGGCATGACCCCGTATCGAGAGTGACCACGCGACTCCTGCCACTAGTAATGCGGGCTCCTTGCCACTACCCACCAAAGTCATCAACAAAGCCCCGTCCCATAAGGGGTATCGTGGTTGTTCATGTAAGGTTGGGACGGTCGACAAATCTTAAATCTAATCCTTTTTTAGGTGGAGTATCGGCCATAGTCAAATGACTTAGAATCAAGATCTATGGTCATAACCTGATCATATTGCAGCTCAATAAAACTTAGAGGTTTCAAGGATCTTAGTATGTGAGTGAACGTCTACCATCTTATCCTGAGCAGTGCTATTATATGCCAATAGAACTGCCTATTACTCCAAACACACTTAACCTTTACCATCGAAGGTACCACCTCATATAAGTCAAATCGAATATTACACATGCTACTCATATCTCTGAGGTTTTGAGAGAAGGACTATACCGAATATCTCATATGCATACTATAGCTAACTCACATATATCCCTATATAAAAATCCTCGAGATAATTTACAAGCCACTAAGCTTGATCATGACATTACCAATCCAAGTGTCCTTCTGACCTATCCAAGGTATAAGGCATTGCATTACTATGCTAAGGAAACACGTAATAAACCAATCCAAGATCTTGTTTCCTTCCTACGAATCAAGTTAAACGATCCACGAATACCATCCCCTATTACATGACCTATTATTTCTACAAATCCAATACCAGTGTCGTCCATATATCTCCAGATTTCCTAAATCCCCAAATTCCAGGAAGAACTATCTCATCACAGTATAACCATCAACCCCCATCATCATGATGCAGTGAACTCCGATGTTAGTTGCATATGGATCCTTGAATCAATTCTAACAACAATCAAATATTCATCGTTTGTCTTCCACCAAGAAACATGGTATCAAGATCAGGATCACCGGACTAAATCCAAATTACTCGGAACCATGTGGTTTGATTGATCTTTATAACCTATTAGAATCACCTATTCAAATCCAAGGTTTTCATCTAGTAAGAATTCCCTACTAGTTACTCCAGTTACTATTGTAACATCATGAATCCACTATCAATATTATTACCAAAGTCATGTAATTTATTCACCAACAATTTCAGCTTATGATCATATTTGCCCTACTATGTTATGCTACTCTATCAATCTTGATCCACCAAGTTCGTCTACCAACATTATGCCTCGTAATCCACCAAAGGGTCTCAACTTCTTCCTCAAGACATCTATTATGGGTAAATAAAATCATTATCCAAAAATTGCATACCCTTAGAATGATCCTTCCTATGGCATCCAGGTTGTGGTGCTAGCGTAGGAATGAAGGATGTTTGTTCACTATGATCACTAGCTCCATAATGAACCCAGTGCTAAGTAGGGGTTATTCAAGCTCAATAAGTGCTCTTGCAAATCCGTGTATTAAACACGTGATCAGAGGCTTGTGATGGGGAAGCTTGTAAGGTCTATGTTGGTCTGGGAAGGGGTTTCCAATCGTGAGGGAAGATCCTAACCCTATGGGGTTGCGTCTGGTTGAGTACGTTTCGGTCATAGTCTTCAACACTAGCTATCCATCGAGGTGGATCCTTGGTGCATCTTGTCTTGCTAGTCTTCAGTTGACGAGAGGGAGGAGGGAAAGTAGCATAGAGGAGAGTGCCTAAGGGGCCGGTATAGTGCAAGTTCAATCAAGCAAGTGCCGAAAAGGCCAAACACAAACATTAAGGTAAGGTAGGTGATATATTAGCACACTTATTGCGTAGGGCAAAAGTGTAACTTACACCAAAGCACAAATACGCAAAACAAGCAACACACATCATGGTTCCATTTCAACAATCATACGGACTCGACCTCGCATAGGGAACACACGACCTATCCTACCCTAGGGGTTCTCAAACTCATTAGTCGTGCTTAGTTCTTGTCATGGAGAGGAGTCTGCTTAGTCTTCTGGGTCTTCTTCATGTGTCGTTATGTCTCCGATTGTTGTTCGTCGAAATGATTGTGGTTGTGCCTAAAGAGTCCTTGACGACTTCGGGTCTAGTGGGTTGACGACGAAGGTGATTCTTCATAGTTGTTGTAGACAGAGTCTTCTAGTGTCTTCGTAATCATGACAATGCCTCCTTGTCTTCTGAGATGTCGAGGGTTCCAGAGAGGAAATCCTTTATGCAATGACATTGACAAGGCATGGTAGAGTTCTATCATGTCGGTCTCGTTGATGATATCATCGGCACGATGAGCGGGGGATAATGAGGACCGTATTCCTGCTCACTATAGTGAGGCACACCAAATGGCAAGGTTCTCATCCATCGGTGGTTACCGATATAACGACGAAAAGGACCAGGTTGCTCTATTGGAGATGCATATCATGACATTACATGTCTTGTTCCCTTGTCATCAAAGGCCAGGGTGGCATCATCCTGGGCTTGTGTCGAGGGTGTCATTATCATATAGTCTTGACATCTTCATCCTTCAAGAAGGTATCTTCTGTTGGTATCTCCTTGTCTAGTGTTGCCATTTTGGGTTCAAGATATGTTGGCAATCGTTTGGCAAGGTGGCTTCCTTCCAGGTTACCCACAAGTATTACAAGGAATCCAGTGGTCAGGGGCACAAGTGTAGTAGCGACCATTTAAAAAGTTTTGAAAAAGTAGACGAGGAGAGTTAAGAGAAAGATGGTGGAAATGCTAAGGTAAAAACTTGTGCTTCCTATGAGAATTTAGGAAAGGTGAGAAATATAGAGGTTTTGTAGGTGGTTTTGAAGGGTTTGGAAAAATGGTTTTGTCGTAACTAATGTGCATGGTAACTAAGGGCTTCCTACAGTTAGGATGGCTCTGATACCAGCTCTGTGGGGACCCCGACTCATAAGTTGTGATTACCGAATGCACTTGTATAGTGATCCTAAAGATCAATACTCACTGAACACATAGAAGCTAAATAACAGGAGTCTTACATCCACATTTAATGTCTTACACAAATAAAGACCACGAAGGTCTAGTCTTACATAGATACGGCCACAAGGGCCAAACACTTAAACATAACAAACATCAGATATCTTGATCGAAAGCGTGAACCCATGCCATCTGCCTTAAACATATAGGTATTCTGACTGTGAAGCGTCCTAGTTTGGATGTTCGTCACCAATGAACTCTTCACCATACTCCTGTTCTTTCGTGCATGTGTTTGTGCATCTAGTGCCCCTTAGTGATTTTGGTGTATTGAAGACTTATAGGTTAAGGTTCTAATGCATTTTTGAGTGTACACAGGCTATATAAGTCAATGAGGAGTTTGATATATTCAGAGATTATCGACCCCTAAAAATGTATGTCTTCAACTGAAGACTTTGCTGAAGACTTTGTGAAGTCTTTGGTGAAGACTTTGTGTAGACTTTGAGAATGAGTAAGTTGGTTTCACCTTGAAGATATGAACGAGCATTATGAAGCGTGAAGACTTTTGTTTTTGTAGTTTCATTTCCTTTCTTTCAGTCATAGGAAACACCGTACTGTTAAAGGGGGCCGAGGTAATACTAAGGAAAATTTCCAACTGATGCTCAACTCCAAAATCCTCAACCTATACAATACTTAGAGTGAAGCCTTTGGAAATCTCTTACGGTTCAGTCAAGTTCTTCAGTGACAGAGACGAAGTTCTTCTGGTCTCTGAGGAAATTGGTCTGACTAAGGAGTTAGGATTTCGCTAGTGCGAATTGCCTACAAGTGAGGAACATGATAAGCCTGAGGACTTTCATAGTTCGTAATTGTGACTGTTGCTGTGCTTAGCGCGAGCTGTCCCCAATCATTCTTATCCACATAAAGGTCATATCATTGGGGGCATTTATGTCTTATCATGTTAGGTTGCACCCTGGCTATAAATAACCACCCCCCACAACCACTAGTTGGTTGGCTGCTCCGAGAGAGAACTAACACTTGTCATTTGAGAGCAACCCATCCTCCGAGGACCTTGAGATAAAATCATTAGTGAGGAAAAATCCACAACCAAACCACAAAACCCATAGTGATTGAGCATCACTGAAGAAATTCCTGTGTGGATCCGATGCTTGTTACCTTTGAGGACTGTGCATCCTCCAGACAGTTAGGCGTCATGGTCTAGTGCTCCTGCAGTCAATTGGGGATCACGAAGTGACCTTGGTCTAGAGCATCCAGCAGTAAATTGTGGATCGCCGGGTGACCAGTTTGTGAGGGTTTTGGAAGTCTACCCTGAAGACTTACCATGAGTGTTGGGCAAGGACTGTGTGACCTTAGCTCAAGGAGAATACGGTAAGGACTGTGTGTCCTGGGACTATGTGTCCTCTGGTTTAAATACTAGGCCGATCCAAACGAGACATACGGCTATCACAGGAGTTGGAACTGGGTCATCAAACCATTGTATTCATCGAGCTATCTGGTTCTATTTCCTAAACCCCTCTATTCCTCTTATACCTATTGATGAAATTGAGTGTTACTATTTGAAGAATTTGACTGAAGACTTTCACAAAGTCCTCACCTCAAATTCTTCAAGTTACCTTGTTCATCACTCCTTATCCTGTATCACACTACTTACTATTTGTGCATGTTTCATTTCATCATGAAGACTATGTTGTTACTATGTTCCTCATGCACTTGAATACTTATTCCCCTGCTAGTTATTCATCACATTTCAAAATCCTCAAAGTTGAAAATTCTCAAGTGATGAATTTGTAAAAATCGCCTATTCACCCCCCTCTAGTCGATATAATGCACTTTCAATTGGTATCAGAGCAGGTACTCCCTCGCTCTGTGTGATTTTGGTTTAACCACCTGGAGTTCTAGTTATGTCGAATGTAGGTATGATCATGGTTTCCATGGGGTGTCCTACCTTTGATGGGACGGACTACCCCTACTGGAAGAACAAGATGCGTATGCACCTTGAAGCTATTGACAACGATCTCTAGTACATTGTGGAAAATGGTGTGCCCTCTGTCACTCCCATTGTTACTGCTGCCGATGTGAAGAGGTTCAAGCAACTTGACTCTCAAGTGAAGAATATCATATGTGGCCATCTGAGCAAAGGTCAGTATGGCAGAGTGAGTGCTTTGGAGACTGCTAAGCTTATCTGGGATAGGTTGTCCAAAGTCAACGAAGGTGTTTCCACTCAACGTGACTCTCGTGTTGATGTTCTTTGCAATCTCTTCAACCGCTTCAAGAGACTTGACAATGAAAATTTTCAGCAAACTTTTGATCATCTCACTGATATCTCCAATGAGCTTCAAGCACTGGGTGCCACTGATATCACTGACCATGAAGTGGTGAAGAAACTGCTAAGATCTCTTGACTCCTCATTCGATACTCTGCCTTTGATGATTCAAGAACGTGGAGACTACAAGTCACTTGATCCTGCTGATACTCTTGAGAGACTCAATACTCATGAATTCCAACAAGCTGAGAAGAGAGTCCTCTACGGGCCAAGCTATGGAAGATCTCGTGCTTTGAAGGCAAAAGCAATTTCCTCATCCGAAGAAGAAGTTCAGACAGCAGGATTGGTGATCCTGAAGAACTAAGTCAGGAACTAGCAATGCTCGTGAGGAAATTCCAGAAGTTCTCAAGGAGAGGTGGATTTGGAAAGTCATCAAAAAGTGGCTTGAGGAAATCAGATTCCTCAGAAGACTACAAGAAAAGAACCTGTCATCGTTGCAAGAAGCCTGGTCACTTTATCTCTGAATGTCCTCTCTGGGAAAAAGATGCAAAGAAGAAGAAGAAACACAAGGATGATAGTTCTGATGACTCGAAGAAAAAGAAGAAATCTTCAAAGTCCTCATCTGCAAAGTCCTCATCTACAAAGTCCTCATCTTCGAAGTCCTCAAAACACAAGAAGAATGGCTCCAGAAAGGCTCAAGCGTTCATCGGCAAGGAAATTGAATCTAAGAAAGAATCCGAAGAATATGAAGAAGAGGAAGAATCTTAGGTGGAATCAGAATTTGGTGTCGCTAGCCTTGCTCTCGCTACTGCTTTCGTCAGCAAGTCGATCTTCAATGATGAAGAATATGACTAGTCCAATGACTCTGACGTCGGCAATGATGATTATGCTCCCACCTATTGCTTCATGGCAAAAGGCTCAAAGGTACACAAACATCATTCGTTTTCTGAATCAAGTGAAGGTGAATCTGATGAATTTGTGAAACCTAGCTATGCTAAACTTGTTAAACTTGCCACTAAGCAACAAAGTGGACTTGAAAAGCTTCAGAAAATGCTAGACAAAAGCGATGATCTGTTGAACTATGAAGTGGATCGGACTCAAACTCTGTTTGACGATCTCAAAATTCATCATAATGACCTCTTAGCCGATCATGAGAAGCTTTCTTATGAATTTCTTCAAAGAAAGCAAGATCTAGAGAAACTGAGGGTGTCACATTAGGATCTCCAAAGGGAAAACGATTCCTTAGTGGCTCAACAGATCAGTACCCCTCAGGAAGAATTTGTTCCACCTTGTTTCAAATGCATCGAACGTGAAACTGCTAATTCTTCACCTGAATGTTCAAATGCTTCTATTGCTGCAAATTCTTCAACTATTCCAGTGGTCTCAAAGTCCTCATCTGAGGATACCACAAGTATCACTAACGACAATGCAGGGTTGAAGGAATTGTATGTGACGGGCATGTACAAAAGTATCAAAGGGCATCAAACCCTTTGTGATGTCCTCAAAAAGCAGATTCTGCATAGGAACCCTAGGAAAGAGGGTATTTCCCTTGTGAGGAAACTCAATGCTGACGGATCCTACTAGACACCTGAGCAGTACCCCAAAACCTCATGGGTTGCTGCGAAAGGATCTCATGTAGATCCATCCACTTTATCTGGCTTTACTTGTGAAACTTCATATTCCTCTGATGAGTGACTTGACTCCAACTACAAATTCTTCAAAAATCAGAAAGGTGAAGTATTTGCTAGATTTGTTGGAACTAACTGCAGGAACGGTTCTCTTATGAAGAAAATCTGGGTTCCCAAGAGCTACCTACAAAATCTTCAAGTGAATGTCCTCACGACATCACTCATGAAGAATAGGAACCCCAGATCAAATTCCTCAACCAAAGTCCTCATTTGGACCAAATTCCTCAAATGGTCAAAAATATTATTCTCGCGCTAATGCTTCTATTTCGCAGGGAAAATCTAAGAGTTATGAATATGTGAATTATTCTTCAAACACTTATGCTCATAAGTCCTCGAAGAATTTCTCTGCTTATTCATTTGAGTAATCTAACCCTCGCCCTATGAAACGAAGCGCACTTTCTTCAATGCCTCCCTTCTCATATGGTGCTCGCAGAATGATGAACTCTGTGCCACCCCTCCAGATGTGGGTGGTGAAGAAATCGAACTAATTGATTATGTAGGGTCAGGTCTCCAGATGAAATTGAACATCTGATGAATTTGCTGGAGACCTGAGGAAATGCTTGAAAGGACGCAAGCTAACCATGAGGAAATGAATTCTTCATTTCTCACGTCCTCACACTACTTGCTTACTATCTTGTGTGATGAAATTATGTCTCATGAAATTGATGTCATATTCTTCACTTTGAAGCATATGAGTTCGTAAGTGGTACTAATTCATATGCAGGATGATACTCCAAAAGCTACCGAGTGGGTCCTCGATAGTGGATGCACAAACCTCATGACTGGTGACAAGAATCTGTTGATGAATTTGCCACTCGCTCCATCTCCTCTGAAGCATATCACCTACGTAGACAAAGGAAAAAAGCAAGGTATTGGGACTTGGTAAGGTTGCTATCTCAAAGGACCGAACCATGGATAAGGTGATGCTTGTCGAATCCCTTGGGTTCAACCTTATGTGTGTCTCAATGCTTTGTGATCTTGATATGATTGTCGTATTTGGAAAATATCGTTGTGTTGTCATCATGGAATCTGACAATTCCAAAGTCTTCGAAGGCTTTAGGAGAGGAGACTTGTATATTTTTGATTTCTCTACAGGTCCTCAGCTTGCCACATGCTTACTCACAAAGTCTTCAGAAGGCTGGCTGTGGCATCGACGACTTGGACTTGCGGGTATGAGGAACTTGCACACGCTCGTGAAGAAAAAGCACGTCATTGGCATCGAGGGTGTCAAATTCCTCAAGGACCACCTCTGCGGTGCATGTGAATCTAGAAAGATGACCAGATTCAAGCATTCCTCAAAGACAATCATGACCACGACTCGACCCTTTGAATTGCTTCACATGGATCTCTTTGGACCCACTCATTACTCCATACTAAAAAATTCTTCAAGTTTGTAAGGCTTTGTCATTGTTGATGATTACTCTCATTACACTTGGGTGCATATTATTCTGTACAAGAATGAAGTGTAGGATGTCTTCAGACGATTTGCTTCAAGGGCCTCCACCAACTTCAGCGTCAAGATCAAGCATATTAGGAGTGATAATGGGACTGAGTTCAAGAACACTAATCTTGATGAATACCTTGATGAACTTGGTATTACTCATGAGTTATCCGCCCCTTATACTCCTCCGCAGAATGGCGTTGTGCAGTGCAAGAACATGACTCTAGTTGAGATGGCTCGCACCATGCTTGATGAATTCAAGACTCCTCGTTGCTTCTGGCCTGAGGCAATTGATATTGCATGCCACATCATCAACAGGGTATATCTTCACAACTTATTCAAGAAGACTTCATATGAACTTATGACTGGCAAGAAACCCAATGTAAGTTATCTCAAAGTCTTCGGTGCAAAATGCTAGATCACAGATCCTCACCACAGTTCTAAGTTTGCACCGAAAGCACATGATGGTTTTATTCTTGGTTACAAAAAGGACTCGCACACCTACAGAGTCTTCAACAGCTATCATCACAAGGTTGTTGAAACTATAGATGTGCGGTTCGATGAAACTGATGGCTCACAAAGAGAGCACCTCCCTTCTGTGTTTGATCAACAGTCTCCTGAGGAATCCATTAAGCTGAAGGCAACTGAAGATATCATACCCACTGAGGAAGTCATTCCAATGAATGAAGACTTTCATGTTGAAAATAGTGCTGAAGGAAGTCCTCATCCACATCAACCTGCTCATCCTAGAGTTGCAAATGAAGTACAGATTTACAAAATCATCGATGACATCAATGCACCAGGTCCCCTCACTCGCTCAAAAGCTTCACATTTAACTAACTTTTGTGGGCACTTTGCCTTTGTCTCTATCATAGATCCCACCAAAGTTGATGAAGCATTCAAGGAGCCTGAGTGGATTCAAGCTATGTAAGAGGAATTGCATCAGTTCAAGCTCAACAACATGTGGGAACTTGTCAAGCGGCCAGATCCTCACAAACATAACATCATAGGTACCAAGTGGATCTACCGCAACAAGCAAGATGAAAATGGCCTTGTGGTAAGGAATAAGGCTCGTCTTGTAGCTCAAGGCTACACATAGGTTGAAGGAATTGAATTTGATGAAACGTTTGCACCTGTTGCTAGACTTGAAGCTATTCGCATATTTCTTGTTTATGCTAACCATCATAATATCATCTTATATCAAATGGATGTGAAAAGTGCATTCCTCAATGGTAAGCTTGAGGAAGAAGTATATGTTGCTCAACCCCCAGGTTTTGAAGACCCTAAGCATCCTGACAAAGTCTTCAGACTCAACAAGGCCCTCTATGGCCTCAAGCAGGCCCCTCGGGCATGGTATGACACTCTGAAGGAATTCCTCGTGAAGAAAGGCTTCAAACCCGGTTCACTTGACCCAACTCTTTTCACAAAATCCTATGACAATGAACTGTTCATATGCCAAATATATGTAAAGGATATTATTTTTTGTTGTACTAACAAACGTTACAGTGATGAATTTGCCTATATGATGAGTGAAGAATATCAAATGTCTATGATGGGAGAGTTGAAATTCTTCCTAGGTCTTCAAATTTGTCAGCAAGACAACGGCATCTTCATATCACAAGAGAAATACCTCTAAGATGTTTTGAGGAAACTCGACATGCAAGGTTGCAAAAGCGTGAAAACTCCAATACCTTCAAAAGGCCACCTCTGCATTGATGAAAATGGTAAAGATTTTGATCAGAAGGTATGCCGCTCCATGATTGGCCCATTGTTGTATCTATGTGCATCTAGGCCTGATATTATGTTAAGTGTTTGCATGTGTGCCCGATTCCAAGCCACACCGAAGGAATCACACCATAAGGTTGTGAAACATATTCTTTGATACTTAGCTCACACACCAACACTTGGATTATGGTATCCCAAGGACTCAAATCTTCATATCGTCGGATAGTCTGATGCTGACTATGCTAGAGATCGTGTGGATTGCAAATCAACCTCAGGCACATGTCATTTCCTTGGACGATCCTTAGTCTGTTGGTCCTCGAAGAAGCAGAACTACGTCTCACTCTCTACTGCTCAAGCTGAGTACATTGCTGCTGGCTCATGTTGTGCTCAGTTACTATGGATAAAGCAAACCCTCAAGGACTACGGCATCAAGTTAAAGAATGTGCCTCTCTACTGCGACAACGAGAGTGCCATCAAGATTGCTTACAACCTACTTCAGCACTCCAAGACCAAGCACATCCAGATTCGTCATCACTTTCTTTGAGATCATGTACTCAAGGGCGACATCTCCATCGACCACATCCCCACTCAAGAACAACTGGCTGATATCTTCACAAAGCCCTTGGATGAAAAGAGATTATGCAAGTTGTGGTGTGAGCTAAATATCTTAGAATCTTCGAATGTTCATTGAAAAAGGACACACATCCTAAAACTTATGCAAAATTGATGACTTTGATGTGCAACACACGAAGTAACATTTTTCTTCAATCAATGAAGAATAACCCTCTAAGTGTGAAGAAATTATTGAAGAATTTGATTCTCAGAACCCTATGACAATTGTACGTGGTGTCTGAAATCATAATTCTTATACGGTGGGTCGCGCCACCAACCAAAGTTGAAATTCTTCAAAATTGAGTTTTTCGTCATGTTTCAAATTCTTCAAATTTTCAAATTCCTCAACTTTTCAAATTCTTCAAACTTTGAAACTCATGTTATTCATTGACTATATATATTTGAGTTTTCAATGACCTCAGCAGCATTCACTTATTGCTAAATTATTCAAGTTGATTTTCATCTAAGTGAATGTGATCGGACCCTTTCCCCTCTACGCTAAACTCAACCCAGTCTGTTCACAAATTCTTCCTATGGGTTCTACTTTGAAACTTGTTCAAAGTCTTCACTGTGTCCTTGATAGCTGAAGAATTTGCGAACAAAAACTTTGAAATTTTCACTATCAAAATTTTCAGCGGTTCCCGCTCAAACAGTTCCGATTCCCACGACTGGATAACCCACGATCCCTCATAATCTCCTCTACTCAGAACATGGGTGACACCTGTCGTGTGGAGAGCAAGGGTCAGGGGTAATCCTATCCAAAATCTTTGGGCGGATTGGTTTTCACTTCCACTATAAATACCCCCTCCCCTTCAACAGTGCTCGGTTACTCCTCATCTCTACTCTCTCCCGAGCTCCAACCAAGCGCCGTCCCTAAAGTCATCGACACCGGTGTGGAAGAGCTTCACTGCCTCAACCTCGTCGTCGCCGTACTCCCATCGACCGTGGAAGTCTTCATCCTGCCACCGTTGTAGTTGTCTCCCTCTGCCAAGCTAGGGCGTGGGAGATCTGAACTGACGAACTTCCCAATCTCATCTCTCAGTTCGTCGTGTTCTTCACCAGGGTAAATAAAATTTATTTTTACTGCCCTTGTTTGATCTTCAAATGCTCTTCATATTCCTCAAAAGGTGTTTATTCTTCATGAATATTATCTAAAGCACCTTACATCTTCATATACTTGATGATTTTCTCTAAGTAATGATTTTCTTCAAGATTACTCAATTGTGTGAATCCTCAAAATTTACACAACTCTGGAACCTAAGACAAAGAACACTTAGTGAAATTCCTCAAGACACCCATGGTCAAATTCCTCACCTATTTCTATTTAAAAATTTCTGAGAACGCATATGACCTCTTCAAATTCCTCGCACCTATACTCTATTCACAGGTACAACATGTTCGCTGATGAATCACTAGGTTCTCATCAACTTAACTCATTTGCAGCGTTCCTTGAGGAAAAACTATGTACTTCTTCAGAGTCCTCAAGAGTTCAAATTCCTCAGGTGAAGAAAATGGATGACGGAAAGAAACCTCAGAAAGGTGGAAAGAAGCAAGGTGTGCACACTGCTTTTGAGATTCCAAATGATTTGTATGAGGAATTCTACACACCCGATGAAGAAACTCATGGCAAAGAAACGACCAAGCAGAGAAAAATTCGTCTACAGAAAATTGAGAGGAGATGGGCAAGGGAATGGAAGGAATATCATTATGTAACTCCTAAATACATGATGAAATTCGTTGTGAAACCTCCTTGCAGCAGGCCTCCCCTGGCTCAAAATCAAATTACTGATCCCACTAGCCTCAACACTAGTGAGGACTTTCCTCATATGTGGGATAAGCAGCAAGCCAAGATGGCGAGGAAAGCCAAAGAGGCAGTGAAGAAATTCAATGAAGATTCTGCTGTTGCTGCCTCTGCCGGAGCTTCTGAAAGTGCTCTGAATAAATCAATGATGAAGAAAGCTGTTGTGAAGACAAGTTCTTCAACCGCAAAACCATCGTAGAAGATTCCTCAAGTCCAAAGGCCTCAACCTACAAAGGCCTCAGATGCTAG
The DNA here is from genome assembly GCA_022496015.1 of Hordeum marinum. Classification (NCBI taxonomy): domain Eukaryota; kingdom Viridiplantae; phylum Streptophyta; class Magnoliopsida; order Poales; family Poaceae; genus Hordeum; species Hordeum marinum. The sequence continues at coordinate 118,924,005 of CM039677.1, forward strand.
TACTGTTGCTCCTCAGTCCTCAGTTGCAGCTACAAAGTCTTCAACCCCAGTGCATCTGGCATCATGTAAGAGGATTGAGGGATTCAAAAAAGTTCCAAAGATCCCGGCAAGCCCCTCTACTACAGCAAAGTCTTCAACTAGCCCTACAGTGTTGAAGCTGAAGAAAACTGCTGGACGAGGTCAAAGACCAAGTCCTCACTCAAGCAAGGTTGTGGTAACCATACCCTCAGGATCTGAGGATGATGATGATGAAGATGATGATGAAGAATTGGAGGAAATCATCAAGCAAAGTCAGCAGAAGGCTGCTATAGCCAAGGGCAGCTCTGTTCCTCTCATGGTGGATCCCAAAATGATCCTCAACTTCATCGATATATGGCATGAAGATCCAAAGACTCCACTTTCTTCACTAAATCTGCCTCTTGGTGTGGATCTTGTCCTCACTCACTTCATCTCTAAAGAGAAATGGAAGAGAGAACAAGCTCTGAGAGCTAAGAGGAACATGGTTTGAAAAGAAAAGTTTCTGAGGGACAATGTGATGAACTTGACCCCAAAACAACTCGTCACAGTTCAGTCTGAAATCCGCACACTCTGTGAGGATGAAACAAGGTATGATGCTGAATGGAAGGGCACCAAGGTGAGATTCATCAGGGCTGCTCAAGCTTCTATGAAGGATCACAACACTAGGGTTGCAGCTCGATCGCAACCACAAAATCCTCAGTCTGATGAAATTCCTCGGGCTGCTGATGAAACTGCTCAGCCCGATGTGACTGCTGATGAGAATGCTTCTGCAACAAAAGCAACGACTAGTGCTGCTGAGGAAACTCAGACCACTGATGACCATGCCAGGACAACCATCCATGTTGTGCCTGAAGAAACTGGAAGGCCAGCTGAAGCTTTTGCTGCGCCTGAAGAACCTGAACACACCAGGGCGACTGCATCAGTCGTACTTGAAGAAGCTAAAACTGCAGAGGAAAAGACTCTCAAGAGAAAAGCATCAATGTCAGAATCCTCAGCTGTGAACAAGTTGAAGACTATGCCAAGTTCTTCAACTGGACCTATTGATGCTACACCAATTTCCTCTGCACCTGCCTATGAACTTGTACCATTTGGGGTTGACTATGGCATCCCAGATCAAGAAGATGAAGATCTTTCTACTGCTTCGACAGAGCAAATTGATGAAGAAATTGAAGTTGAAGACATTGCTTCAACTCCAAAGGTATCATCGGCCCAGCCTAAGTTCACTGTTGAAGAGGCTGGAGTTGAAGAAATTGATGAGGACATAGACATTGGCAATACAATGCCTGTCATCAATGATGAATATTGGGAATCAGCACACCCAAATTCACCAATGACTACTCCTCTAACAAAGATTCCTTAGTCACCTGCTCCGACTGAAGAAATACATGAAGAATCTGCCGATCAGACCACCCAAGTCATCGAAGAAATTCCAGCTGCAACAGCTGATGACTTTGTTGCTCCACTAGTAACTGAGGAACCAGCCCTCCAAATTGTTCAAATTCCTCCCATGCCAAAGGAGATCAAGGGCCGCTTCAAGCCAAATCTTCAACCCAAGCCAAGGATGCCATTCAAAGGCTCAGCGCACCCCAAATTCCTCAAGAGCAATTTCTTCAATGAGTGCATGTTCTTCACAGATCCAAATCCTTATGACTCTGCAAGGGACGGTCATAGCAGATTCTGGACGGCAACTCAACTCAACTACTATGCATCAGTCATGTTCGAGAAGAAGAAAGTCTTCGAGCACCACCAAATTCCTCATGCGAACATGGAAACACTTCCATCGTTCACACCGGTGCTCCAAGTTCTTCATGATGCAGGCATTCTTCCTTTCTGTGTCGACATCTATGACTGGAATGAGGAAATCATCCTTCAGTTCTATGCCACACTGCATATCAGTGGAAATGCTTCAGACATCAACTCCTGGGTTTTGGACTGGATGACAGGATCAACACACTTCACTGCTCAAGCTTCTGAATTGCTTCAGTGTGTACCAGTTCCAATTCCCTCAGATGAAGCTTGCAGACTGTCTGATGAGCCTGCACTTCCGAATCAGCTGATGCAAGTGCTGATGAAGACATTGCCTCCTAGAAAGCCTGAACGGAAAACCTTCCTTGTGAAGGATTTTCTATATGTGCCCAGGACGGTCTACCGCATACTAACAAATACTCTATGTCCTCAGAAGGGCCACAACTCTAAAGAACAAGAAGTGGAGGGAGTCATGAAGAATATGCTCTTCAACACCATTCATGGGATTCTCATAGACTTACATGATTTCTTCATGAGGACATTGGCCAGTGCTGCTTTAGCTCCATTTGAACAGAAGCCCTATGTGCCTTGGATCATGAAATTCATCATGGCAAAGTCCTCATTTCCCTTCAAGGCTGATTTACAAAGCCACTTTGGCTTCCTGCCTCCAATCGAAGTCATCAAGAGCACAATTGACTCAGTGGAATGAAAAGGCAAGGCTGTCATTGATGAAGGCACTCGTCCATTGGATGGACAGTTTCGCAAAGCTGCTTCCTTCTCCACCAATGATGACACTGCAACTCAGGACTCTGAAGCAAAGGCCTCAGCTCACAAACCTCAAGAGTCTGCACCTCATGTGACGACTGATCACAAGCTTCTAATAAGTCTTCATTAGAAGGTCGATCGCAATCATAAGTGGGTGAAGCGTCAACTTGGTTACATTGTGCAAAACATGACTGTGATGCAGAACAATGTGAAGAGGAATCACTACTATGCGCATGAAAACCTGAACCGCACTTGGGCCATATTGTCTCACCTCAAGTCTTCTGAAGAACTGATCGAGCTGGATCTTGAAGAACATCCTGACTGGGCTCGTCGACCATAGAAGAATTTCAAGAAAGTCCAAGTTCCTCTGATGGTCACAAGTTCATATTCTTCATCTCGAGAGCACAGTGAGGATGAAGACATTGACGACACTGCGGCAGGCCCTACATCGGCAAACGACCCCGACAACGCTGGCGCTCTTTCCTCACCAACACGATGAAATTCTTCAAAGGGGCGTTAGTCCTCACTTTTTTGTCCCTTTTGGTCTTCGATGACAAAGGGGGAGAAAATTTGAGTTAGTCTTCAAGCGGGTCTCTATATATGGGCTATTTTTGTTTAAGTTACAACTCCCGCTCTTCTGAAGCTTATGTTGATTGAGTTGTAAACTTAAGTCTGATGATGGTCTAACACTTTTTGAACTATTTCCTCACATGTTTATTTCCTCAAGTACCTTAATGCATACATGCTGAACTTGGTCAGACACCATCTTTCTCACGCATTTCAAATTCTTCATATCATATCTTCAAATGTGTGTATGAATTACAACATATAGGGGGAGTTCTCCATGTTTTAACATGCCATGTGCATTTGCAGTCCAAAGAAAATTCCTCAAATATGCATATCTTTAGGGGGAGTTCTTCTATATCTTGCAATCAAATTCCTCAAACTCAGTACTTTCACTTCATATGTTTATCCCCGTTGAAAACTTAACCTATTTTTCATCAATCACCAAAAAGGGGGAGATTGTTAGTGCATCTAGTTCCCCTTAGTGATTTTGGTGTATTGAAGACTTATAGGTTAAGGTTCTAATGCATTTGTGAGTGTAAACGGGCTCTATAAGTCAATGAGGAGTTTGATATATTCGGAGATTATCGACCCCTAAAAATGTATGTCTTCAACTAAGACTTTGCTGAAGACTTTGTGAAGACTTTGGTGAAGACTTTGTGAAGACTTTGAGAATGAGGAAGTTGGTGTCACCTTGAAGATATGAACGAGGATTATGAAGCATGAAGACTTTTGTTTTCGTAGTTTCATTTCCTTTCTTTGAGTCATAGGAAACATTGTACTGTTAAAGGGGGCTGAGGTAATACTAAGGAAAATTTCAAACTAAAGCTCAACTCCAAAATCATCAACCTATACAATACTTTGAGTGAAGCCTTTGGAAATATCTTACGGTTCAGTCAAGTTCTTCAGTGATAGAGACGAAGTTCTTCTGGTCTCTGAGGAAATTGATTTGACTGAGGAGTTAGGATTTCGCCAGTGCGAATTGCCTACAAGTGAGGAACATGATAAGCCTGAGGACTTTCATAGTTCGTAATTGTGACTGTTGCTGTGCTTAGCGCGAGCTGTCCCCAATCATTCTTATCCACATAAAGGTCATATCATTGGGGGCATTTATGTCTTATCATGTTAGGTTGCACCCTGGCTATAAATAACCACCCCCCACAACCACTAGTTGGTTGGCTGCTCCGAGAGAGAGAACTAACACTTGTCATTTGAGAGAAACCCATCCTCCGAGGACCTTGAGAGAAAATCATTAGTGAGGAAAAACCCATAACCAAACCATCAAACCCATAGTGATTGAGCATCACTGAAAGAATTTCCTGTGTGGATCCGACGCTTGTTACCTTTGAGGATTGTCCATCCTCCAGACGGTTAGGCGTCATGGTCTAGTGCTCCTGCAGTCAATTGGGGATCATGAAGTGACCTTGGTGTAGTGCATCCAGCAGTAAATTGTGGATCACCGGGTGACCAGTTTGTGAGGGTTTTGGAAGTCTACCCTGAAGACTTACCACGAGTGTTGGGCGAGGACTGTGTGACCTTAGCTCAAGGAGAATACGGTAAGGATTTTGTGTCCTGGGACTGTGTGTCCTCTGGTTTAAATACTAGGCCTATCACAACCCTAGCAAGTGTCCTAGGTTAGCATTGTGTTTGCATCATCATCATCATCATTGCATCAATGTGAAATGGGGAGAAAGAAAAGAAACCCCAAGCACTTAATGAATTAAAGAAAATTCAAGTTAAATGAAATTTCAACAAATCCAAAATGCCCCTCAAAAATGTTCCCTATGTCTGATGATTGAGGGCATGGATATACCAGGGATCATTCTAATTATTTGAACATTTTAAATAATTTAAATTAATGACTTAAGCCTCTAAAAATGACAGATAAAACAACTATCATTAATTCTGATTTCAAATCACCCTGAAACTTCTTGAATAGGGTTGAAATATTCAAACTCTATTTTAGAAATTGTTTGGGGATATTTTGAAAGTTATTTGAACCTGGAAATAAAATAAACACAGGTCAGAAAAATAGAAAACAGAAGAAAGGAAAAAGAGAAAAAAAAGGGAGGGAGCTTACCTGCTGGCCCATCTAGCCCAGGAGGGTCCTCTTCCTCCTGGCGTCCAGTAGGCGCGGCGTGTGGCTGCCGTGCGCTCCCTCGCCAGCGCGACGACGGGGATAAGCTCCGAGATGCTTCCCCGCCGCTCTCTCCCTCCTCTTCCCCGCTCTTCCCTCTTCTCCTCTCAGCTTCGCCATGGCCGCTCCATAGCTCGCCGTCCCCAGCTCGTCTCCGTCCATCCCCCTTGCTGTAGTGAAGGCAGAAGCTCCGCCTAGACGCCCTGGTCCTCCTCGCCGAAGGAATCGCCGCCCAGAGCTCCATCGAGGGAACCCTGACCTCTTCTTCCTCCTTGGGTCAGAAGCTCGCCACCGTCGATTCTTCGCCTTCAAGCCGTCCCCGAGCTCAATTTCGTCGCCTCAACACCCGCAGTGAGCTCCCGAGCATTTCCCCTCTCCTTCCGCTCGATTTTGGGGCCCGTAGCTGAGCTTTGGCTCGAGCCCGAATTCCGATCACCGTCGTTCTCATCGCCAATGACAACTCCGGTGACCAGTAGGTCATTCTAGGGATGCCATCAAGTTCGTAGAGTCCTGTAGGTGTCGTAGGTGCTATGAGCGCGTGTCGATGTGGTCTGTAGCCGTAGTTTCATCGGAGCCCGAGTGCCGCCGTCCGCCAAGGTCATCGTCGGCGACGTTCTAGGCCATCCTAGCCTCGGGGATGTGCCCAGATGGATGTGCGTGTGCATAGGCTCCCGTTTGAGACCATCCGCCGAGGATTTGGTCGTCGGAGGTGGGTTTCCGAGCCCCTCCGCCGTTCCTGGAGTCGCCGGCGGCTCAACGTCGGTGACCCTGGTCCGTTTGACCAGAGGGTTGACCCCCTCTGGGTCAATGACAGGTGGGGCCTCGCCCCTGTTAATTAACACAGTTTAAAATTTAATTAATTAAATTAATTAACCTAATTACACACTGACAAGTGGGCCCAGCCCTGTTAGTTAATTAGGATTTAGTTTAATTAGTTAGTTTAAAGTCTGAGTCACTGACATGTGGCCCCCACATGTCAGGTTTGACTCTGGTCGGGTATGATGACTTGCTGACGCAAGCATGACCTCAGGCTGACGCATTAAATCATTTTCTTATTAAAAATAATTCCAGAAATTGTTTAAAACTTTGAAAAATCATATAAATTAATATGTAAGTCAGATGAAAATAATTTATATATGGAAATTTATCAGAAAAATCCAATGAATCCAATGGTGCTATTCTTATGCATGTTTGAGCCATATAAATAGGTGAACATGGACATTTAACATTAGGTTAATATATGGAATTTGCATAGGAGAACAACTTTGAACCTATATTCAAATCTATTTCAAATTGACATGATCACTAGTTGCATTAGCTCATCCATGCATATTACTATGCCATGATCATGCATCATATTGTTGCACTTGCGTGTATTGAATGCTTTTATCTGCGTTGCGGTAGGTCCTAATCCGGAAGATACTACCCCATATCGCGACGAAGGAGAGAACTCCTCCGCAACCCAGCAAGGCAAGCAACCCCATTGATCATTTCGATAACATCCCACTCTCTCTCGCTCCTGCTCTTGTTTATTGCATTAGGATAAACGATCACATGTCAGTCATACACGGTAGATGAACCTAATCTTCTGCATGACCTGATCTTGTCACAGTAAATAGCTAAACATTGCAACCTAGCATACCTGGTAGATGCTTGTGCCATGATGTGCTTAGCTTACTTTCATGCTATGCTTGCTATGCTTAGAGTTGTGTCAGGTTTGTTTCATCTGGGTGATGAACCGGAGTGAAACTGTGTTGTTCTGATGTGATGAGCTCATGATGAATCCGTTTTGGTAAAAGGTAGCGATGAGAGGCTATGTAGGAGTACATAGCGGGTTGTCTCATTAGGACCGTTCTTAGGAACTGGGTTCCGGTTTTGTGATCCAAGACTAGTTACTGCCACATGCTGGGCCCTGAAATATGACCCCGCTCGACTTATCAGTCGCTTAGTCTTTGGTCCAGGTATTGCAAGTAGTTTCTGGTGTTTACAGCATGCTGGAGGCCGTGCGTAGCGCTGACCCTCGGGGTGGGTTACGACGCGGTAGGCAGTGGCACGGTGTACCAAGGGTCACCCGAATGGTGGGCTTGGGAACCCTACGCACATCGTTTGGGGCCGTAGCGGAAACTTCGGCCGGACTTCCAGACGGGTTCAGTCTCAAATAGGCGGTAGCCTGGACTAGAGGTCTTATGTGATTGACGGTCGTGGACGACTCCCTCGTTGGGCATCCGCTTGAAGGTTGCCGAGGTGCATGGTTTATGGCACACAGCGATAAGTGGCGAGAGCGTGTGTGAATAAGTACACCCCTGCAGGGTATGAAACTATTCGAATAGCCGCGTCCTCGGATATGGACTACTTGGAGAACTTATGTTGTTCATAGATAATCAAATGGATACTCCTAAAAATATCAAGATAAGTGTGAGTGCCGTGGATGGCACTCTTCCGGAAGGGGAAGGTGAATCCATGGTGGTGTATTGTGATGGAGATAGTGGACTCGTGTGCGATATCTAAAATTGTAACAAAGAGTTTAAAAATTGAGTAGTGTAGGTTAGCCATGAGTCAAAGCTAGCATTCCTGCATGAACTCCACCACCACCCTTATTGATACATGAGCATAAATAGACTAGGTCTGTTTTAAAGACTTGCTGAGTACGATTGTACTCATCCTTGCTTAATAAATGTTGGAGAAGAGAACCAGGACCCATCAGGTGGGTTCTATCTAGACGTTGACGATGCCGAATAGCTGGTGTCCCAGCTACGATATTGCCCGTGTGGTGGGCTGTAGATAGTCAGGCCATGCGCCTCTTTTCTATTTTCGCCGTGTGTACTCAGACAGCTTACATTTCCGCTGGCTTGTATGACTTTGTTTGTATGACTTGAGTGTCAGGTCATGTGACCCTTATCTGTAAGAACATATTATGCAAGGCTCGTCTGAGCCTCTTAAATAAAAGTCATGTTGTTGTATGGTTATGTTGTGATGCCATAGTTGTATCTATGCATATCGGGCATGTCGTGCGTACGTGTGATGTGCAACAGTATGTATGGGATCCGACACCTAGTCATGTGCCTTTAGTAGTACTCTTTACGGAAAACTGTCTCTTTGTGCTTCCACCGAGCCATGGTAGCTTGCTACTGCTCCGGACACATTGATTGACCGGCATGTATCCTTCTTTGCTGCTGTGTATGTCCCTTTGGGGAAATGTCTCACAGTGTAATGGAGTCCCTGTAGCCTGCTACGACTCGTCTACATGCAGTGATGACATTCGTGTCTCGTGACATAATGGAGTCCTTGTAGCTTTCTATGACTCGTCTACACACGCTTGAGGCCGACACCTGCATTGCTGGGTTATGTATGCATGTTTCGGTACGGATGTGCCACTTGGGTTCTATGACTCGTCATGTCAGCCTGGGTTCTTTGTTGTGTGATTGCCAGCGACACGTTCACATACGTGAGCCAAAAGACGCAAATGGTCTCAGCCAAGGTAAGGCTGCAGCCATGGAGTACCATGCGTGAGGCCGCAAAGTGATGTGGCTTGTTACATAGTGGAATCATATGACTTAGGATCGGGGCCCCGACAGCGTTGGTATCAGAACCTGACTGACTGTAGGACTACCAAGCCAAACCGGTCGAAGTTGAGTCTAGAAACACTATAGATAAGTAGGGGAATTGATTGTGGAAGGGAACGTAAGGCTCTTTTTACTCCTCTTCCCAAGTTATTCTATGCTGGGTCATTCTCATCTCTTCTACGGGGATAGGAACTAGGATTCTCATCTATTGCTTAGGATGACGAGTTACTAGCCATGGACCAATAGCTAGCTTGGTTGTAAGTGAATGCAGTTATTCAAGTATTGTTGGTGTGACAAACAGATGGAGAAGAGATTTGAGTCTAGATAGTCGCGTGGTTATGCCTTTCCAATCTTTTTCAATTGTCTCAAAAAAAATCTTGAGCAATTACAGTCGTTATGTTGTCCAATTTCTGCTAGGATCTCTAATGTCCTTGCATCATTCTCTGTTTCAGATGCCCTCTCGTCCTTTCCGTCAGGTGGTCCGTTTGACCGGGTGCATCGATGTGCCGGGTCACACGGCCATGTTGATTAGAGTTATGATGGAGGTTGAATACCGTTGGTACCTAGAGTATACAGTGGAGGAGCAGTATCGAGATTTCAACCAGGGTCAGTATCTGTGTACCGTTAGGATATATCCTTCATATCCTGGAGCTGCAGAGCCGCTTCACTGGACTCATGGATTGGGAGTTACCATAGATATGGCAGTTCAGGAAGCCGCCTACACTATGCTGACTATTATGAGGTTTCATCATGGTCTGCTACAGAACACGGAGTTCTGCTATGTTCTTGCTTCCATGGGAGGAGAGGATGGATATCTTAGTGCAGCCTACTTTGATCATTCTCATGAGGACCCTAGGCTGCAGGTGATCGCTCAGATGTTGGAGAACAGTGATCGTGATGCACGTGCTCTTCGCATGGAGCTCTATGCTACCCGTGCCCGTCTTTGGACAGCCTTGACGCAGTTGGCACCTGTCGTGCAGACAGGCTATGGAGATTTGGAGATTCTGACCCCATCGCGGACTCATTTGCCAGCACACGTAGACCGGCCTGATGTTGGAGGCATCACCCCTCTTCGAGGACCGTTGTTGTCGCTAACAAGGGGACCAAGGCCACATCCGTGTCCTTATGGTTTCCAGGGATCCCAGGCTAGAGTGTTTCCAGATCCTCAGGTTCAGCTCCCAGGTCACGGGGGTAACCTGTACGAGGCATTCTACGGTGATGTCTGAGTGCGTGGATGTTAGTCCTAGTATGGTAGTAGTCGTATCGCCACAGTCCTGTGTGTCTTGTGGGATATGACCAAGGTCGAGAGTTGAGTTCCGGAGGTGTAGATAGATAATGTATAGGAAGCTTGTAATGCCTCCGATGAGTTGTGTCATCTCTCTGTAGTTGTTATCAGCTTGGGCTTGTACTGAACTAAGTCATGGTGTGTATGTAACCTAATGTTCATATGGTAGTTGCTTTACCATGTTGATTGGTGTTTATCCTACATGCCATGTTGACCAGTACATTCCTTATCTCATGTCTTGGAGTTGATGTTCTCTATGTCTAAGTTGTGGATTGTTTTCCCCAGGATGGTGGCAACTAGGAACAATCCCGTGCCTGCTCCTGAGCAAGGCGAGAGTAGCCAGCCAAGGCAAGAGGAGCTGCCACATGCACCATCCCTGGCGGAGGTGATGCTAGAGGCTGAAAGGAATAAAAGGGAGACCAATAGGCTGTTGGAAAGAATTGAACAAAACACAGCTCGTGCTCCCCGCAATGATCACCACGATGGAGTATCCCTTGGTGACTTTATCAAGTTGTGTCTGCCCAAGTACCATCATTCGGTCGACCCCCTCGATGCGGATGATTGGCTGACTAGTATGTCATGCAAGATCCGAGCTGCAAATGTTTTAGAGGCCAACAAGGTGACCTTTGCGACATACTTTCTAGAGGGACCTGCCAACCTGTGGTGGGAAAGCTATGAGGCTATGCGTCCCCAGGGACCTGCACCAACCTGGGCAGAGTTCAGTGCCGCATTCCGTATCCATCACATCCTGGAAGGGCTGATGGATCGCAAAAGAGAGGAATTTTGTGCCTTCACCCAGGCAGATTGTTAGTGGATGCATACAGTCGCGAGTTTGGTAATCTTGCTCGCTATGCCCCAGAAGAAGTCTCAACTGATGCTAAGAAGCAGGCTAGGTTCCGCAAGGGATTTAACGCTGAGCTTCGCCGAGATCTTCATCTGCACGAGTGCACCACCTTCCAGGCTCTCGTCAATAAGGCCATCAATGCTGAGTCCGGACAAACTGACTACGAGGCTTCGAGGAAGCATAACCGTGACTTCAACCCTGCATCGGGTTCAGGCCCTAACAAACGCCGAGTGTGGGTGCCCAATGCAGCTTTGCCGCCAAGATACACCGCGAGGCCATCCTTCCAGGCACCTCGTCCAGTTCAGTTCAACCCTCCACCAAGACCATTTGGAGGACCAGCTACAAATGCTGCACCTCGTGCTACAGTGGTATGCTACAAATGTGGAGAACCGGGACACTACTCTCATGAGTGTCCCCAGAACAATGCTAAGCCCGCTGGACGTGGGAAACCAGGAAAAGCTTACTATGAGAAGCCAACTCCTGCCCGTGGGCGAGTGAATTATGTGTCTGCTGAAGAAGCCCTTGAAGATCCTGATGTCATTCTAGGTACGCTTCTTGTTAATAGCCATCCAGCATCTGTTCTATTTGATACTGGGGCATCTCATTCTTTCATCTCTGAAAGTTATGCACAGTTGCATAACATGTCCTTTTGTGACATGCCCACTCCCTTAGTAGTTCAGACTCCTGGTTCAAAATGGCAAACTTCTAGAGTGAGTCATGACAATGAAATTCTGGTGGATAGACTAGTATTTCTAGCATCCTTGATATCTCTTAAGTCTTCGGACATCAATATCATTCTAGGTATGGATTGGATGAAAGCCCACTATGCCAAGATTGATACTCATTCTAGGAATGTTCAACTTACACATTCATCGGGTGAGATAGTTAATGTCTCTACTTGAACAACCAAGCGCCAACTCTATTCCCTAAATGCTAGCCCTCTTTCGGAGTTAGAGGATATTCCGGTAGTCCATGATTTTCCAGATGTCTTCCCAGAAGAACTGCCAGGTATTCCACCTGTCAGACATGTTGAGTTTGTGATAGAACTCATTCCAGGGACAGTCCCAATAGCCAGAAGACCCTATAAGATGGCACCCTTAGAACTAGCCGAGCTAAAAACCCAACTCGATGAAGCTTTGAAGAAAGGTTTCATTCATCCTAGCTCTTCTCCTTGGGCTTGCCCCGTCCTCTTTGTTAAGAAGAAGGATGGATCGGATCGGATGGTTGGGGATTACCGACCAGTGAATTTGGTCACTATCAAGAACAAGTATCCGCTCCCCAGGATCAACGATTTGTATGATCAACTCGCTGGATCCTCTGTCTTTTCCAAAATGGATTTGAGGTTGGGATACCATCAAATCAGAATTAGAAACGGGGACATTCCAAAAACGGCTTTTGTCACTCGTTATGGCCAATACGAGTACACCGTCATGTCCTTCGATTTAACCAATGCCCCAGCCACCTTCTCTCGTCTGATGAATTCGATCTTCATGGAGTATTTGGATAAATTCGTTGTGGTTTACCTTGACGACATACTCATCTACTCGAAGAACGAACAAAAACATGCCGAGCATCTAAGGCTGGTATTGATGAAACTTCGAGAGCGCCGCTTATATGCCAAATTCTCCGAGTGTGAATTTTGGTTGCCAAAAGTGACCTATCTAGGCCACGTAATCTCTGGTAAAGGAATTTCTATCAATCCCGAGAGAGTTCAGGCCGTCCTTCATTTGACTCAACCTGAATCGGTTAAGCAAGTTCGGAGTTTCCTTGGCTTAGCGAGCTATTGTCACCGCTTTGTTGTGAACTTCTACAAGGTTGTGAAACCTCTGACTGAACTCCTCAAGAAAGATAAAAAGTTCGAGTGAACCCCACAATGCGAGCATAGTTTTCAGGAGTTAAAAAGATGACTAACCTATACTCCCGTTTTGGTGCCACCAGATTTTTCTAAGGACTTTATTATCTACTGCGACGCCTCGCGACAAGGATTAGGTTGCATTCTCATGCAAGATCGTCATGTGATTGCATACGCATCTCGATAGTTGCGTCCACATGAGGATAATTATCCAACACATGATCTTGAGCTTGCAGCTATAGTCCATGCACTAAAAACTTGGCGACATTACCTTCTGGGTAATCGTTGCGAGATTTACATTGATCACCAAAGTCTGAAATATATTTTCACCCAGACAGATTTGAATCTCAGGCAAAGACGGTGGGTAGAGTTGATTACAGATTATGACTTAGGGATATCTTACACCCCAGGAAAAGCCAATGTCATGGCTGATGCACTAAGTTGTAAGTCTTATTGTAACAATCTGATGTTACAACAAGGTCAACCGCTTCTCTATGAGGAATTCCGGAAGTTAAACCTTCACATTATTCCTCAAGGATTCCTATCCAACCTGGTGGCGAAACCTACTCTTAAGGATCAAATCATAGCTGGCCAAAGGCGTGATAAGGGAATTTCCCGGATCAAAGAGAACCTCGTTAGCGGTCTCGCTAAGGGATTCTCTATAGATGATCAAGGTGTAGTGCTCTTCCAGGGCCGTTTGGTGGTTCCTAAGAGCCAACATCTTAGGCAGCTGATTCTTAAGGAGGCTCATGATTCTCCTCTCACAATTCATCCGGGTAGTACCAAAATGTATCAGGACCTACGCCAGAGGTTCTGGTGGACTAGGATGAAGAGAGAAATTGCGCAGTATGTTGCTAACTGCGACGTTTGTCGTCGTGTGAAAGCAAAACATCAAAGGCCTGCTGGCACCCTTCAACCCTTAGCTATTCCTGAATGGAAATGGGATAAGGTCGGTATGGATTTCATCACCGGTTTTCCCAGAACCAAGAGAGGGAACAATGCTATATTTGTAGTCATTGATCGCCTCTCCAAAGTGGCTCATTTTCTTCCTGTTCGTGAAAGCATTACTGCTAGTCAGCTAGCGGAGTTATATGTTTCTCGAATAGTTTCTCTCCATGGTGTTCCTTTGGAGATTAACTCAGACCGCGGAAGTATCTTTACTTCTCGATTTTGGGAAAGTTTTCAAACCACTATGGGGACTCATCTATACTTTAGCACTGCTTTCCACCCTCAGTCAAGTGGTCAAGTTGAGCGAGTCAATCAAATTCTCGAAGACATGCTCCGAGCTTGTGTTATATCCTTTGGTATGAATTGGGAGAAATGTCTTCCATTTGCCGAATTTGCTTATAACAATAGTTATCAATCAAGCTTGGGCAAAGCCCCTTTCGAAGTTCTCTATGCACGAAGATGTCGAACACCTCTTAACTGGTCAGAAACCGGAGAGAGGCAACTCTTTGGCCCGGACATGATTCGGGATGCAGAGGAGCAAGTTCGCATTATTCGTGAAAAGTTGAAAACAGCCCAATCTCATCAAAAGAGTCAATATGATCGTCATCATAAGTCTATGACCTATGAAGTTGATGAGAAGGCTTACCTTCGGGTTACACCTCTGAAGGGTACCCATCGATTAGGTATCAAAGGCAAGTTGGCTCCTCGTTACATTGGACCTTTTCGCATCCTTTCTAAACGAGGAGAGGTTGCCTACCAATTGGAACTTCCGCCGCATCTATCCAAAGTTCATGATGTCTTCCACATCTCGCAACTCAGGCGTTGCTTTTCGGACCCTGTCCGCGAAGTAGACCACGAAGCGCTTGATCTCCAAGATAACCTTACGTACCGAGAATACCCTGTTCATATTCTCGATCAAGCTGAGCGTACCACTCGACATCGGAACATCAAGTTTCTTAAGGTTAAGTGGTCACATCATTCTGAAAAGGAGGCGACATGGGAAAGAGAAGATCGTCTTCGACTAGAGTACCCCGCGCTCTTCCCGACGACTTCAAAATCTCGGGACGAGATTCTTTTGAGTGGGGGTGAGTTGTCACAACCCTAGCAAGTGTCCTAGGTTAGCATTGTGTTTGCATCATCATCATCATCATTGCATCAATGTGAAATGTGGAGAAAGAAAAGAAACCCCAAGCACTTAATGAATTAAAGAAAATTCAAGATAAATGAAATTTCAACAAATCCAAAATGCCCCTCAAAAATGTTCCCTATGTCTGATGATTGAGGGCATGGATATACCAGGGATCATTCTAATTATTTGAACATTTTAAATAATTTAAATTAATGACTTAAGCCTCTGAAAATGACAAATAAAACAACTATCATTAATTCTGATTTCAAATCACCTTGAAACTTTTTGAATAGGGTTGAAATATTCAAACTCTATTTTAGAAATTGTTTGGGGTATTTTGAAAGTTATTTGAACCTACAAATAAAATAAACACAGGTCAGAAAAATAGAAAACGGACGAAAGGAAAAAGAGAAAAAAAGAGAGGGAGCTTACCTGCTGGCCCACCTAGCCCAGGAGGGTCTTCTTCCTCCTGGCGTCCAGTAGGCGTGGCGTGTGGCCGCCCTGCGCTCACGCCGGTGGCGCCACGCAGCTGCCTGGCTGGCCCCTCCCTCGCCAGCGTGATGATGGGGATAAGCTCCGAGACGCTTCCCCGCCGCTCTCTCCCTCCTCTTCCCCGCTCTTCCCTCTTCTCCTCTCGGCTTCGCCATGGCCGCTCCATAGCTCGCCGTCCCCAGCTCGTCTCTGTCCATCCCCCTTGCTGTAGTGAAGGCAGAAGCTCCGCCTAGACGCCCTGGTTCTCCTCGCCAAAGGAATCGCCACCCAGAGCTCCATCGAGGGAACCCTGACCTCTTCTTCCTCCTCAGGTCAGAAGCTCGCCGCCGTCGATTCTTCGCCTTCAAGTCGTCCCCGAGCTCAAGTTCGTCGCCTCAGCACCCGCAGTGAGCCCCCGAGCATTTCCCATCTCCTTCCGTTCGATTTTGAGGCCCGTAGCTGAGCTTTGGCTCGAGCCCAAATTCCGGTCGCCGCCGTTCTCGTCGCTGATGACAACTCCGGTGACCAGTAGGTCATTCTGGGGATGCCATCGAGTTCGTAGAGTCCTGTAGGTGCCGTAGGTGCTATGAGCGCGTGTCGATGAGGTCTGTAGCTGTAGTTTCATCGGAGCCCGAGCGCCGCCGTCCGCCAAGGTCGTCGCCGGCGACGTTCCAGGCCATCCAAGCCTCGGGGATGTGCCCAGATGGACGTGCGCGTGCATAGGCTCCCATTTGAGACCATCGGTCGTGGATTTGGTCGTCGGAGGTGGGTTTCCGAGCCCCTCCGCCGTTCCTGGAGTCGCCGGCGGCTCAACACCGGTGACCCTGGTCCGTTTGACCAGAGGGTTGACCCCCTCTGGGTCAATGACAGGTGGGGCCTCATCCCTGTTAATTAACACAGTTTAAAATTTAATTAATTAAATTAATTAACCTAATTACACACTGACAAGTGGGCCCAGCCCTGTTAGTTAATTAGGATTTAGTTTAATTAGTTAGTTTAAAGTCTGAGTCACTGACATGTGGCCCCCACATGTCAAGTTTGAC
This sequence comes from Hordeum marinum, assembly GCA_022496015.1. Classification (NCBI taxonomy): domain Eukaryota; kingdom Viridiplantae; phylum Streptophyta; class Magnoliopsida; order Poales; family Poaceae; genus Hordeum; species Hordeum marinum. The sequence goes on from CM039677.1 coordinate 118,940,370, forward strand.
TCTGGTCGGGTCTGATGACTTGCTGACGCAATCATGACCTCAGGCTGACGCATTAAATCATTTTCTTATTAAAAATAATTCCAGAAATTGTTTAAAACTTTGAAAAATCATATAAATTAATCTGTAAGTCAGATGAAAATAATTTATATATGAAAATTTATCAGAAAAATCCAATGAATCCAATGGTGCTATTCTTATGCATGTTTGAGCAATATAAATAGGTGAACATGGACATTTAACATTAGGTTAATATATGGAATTTGCATAGGAGAACAACTTTGAACCTATATTCAAATCTATTTCAAATTGACATGATCACTAGTTGCATTAGCTCATCCATGCATATTACTATGTCATGATCATGCATCACATTGTTGCACTTGCGTGTATTGAATGCTTTTATCTGCATTGCGGTAGGTCCTAATCCGGAAGATACTACCCCGTATCCCGACGAAGGAGAGAACTCCCTCGCAACCCAGCAAGGCAAGCAACCCCATTGATCATTTCGATAACATCCCACTCGCTCTCGCTCCTGCTCTTGTTTATTGCATTAGGATAAACGATCACATGTCAGTCATACACGGTAGATGAACCTAATCTTCTGCATGACCTGATCTTGTCACAGTAAATAGCTAAACCTTGCAACCTAGCATACCTGGTAGATGCTTGTGCCATGATGTGGTGAGCTTACTTTCATGCTATGCTTGCTATGCTTAGAGTTGTGTCAGGTCTGTTTCATCAGGGTGATGAACCGGAGTGAAACTGTGTTGTTCTGATGTTATGAGCTCATGATGAATCCGTTTTGGTAAAAGGTAGCGATGAGAGGCTATGTAGGAGTACATAGCGGGTTGTCTCATTGGAACCGTTCTTAGGAACTGGGTTCCGTGTTTGTGATCCAAGACTAGTTACTACCACATGGTGGGCCCTGAAATATGACCCCGCTCAACTTATCAGTCGCTTAGTCTTTGGTCCAGGTATTGCAAGTAGTTTCTGTTGTTTATAGCATGCTAGAGGCCGTGTGTAGCGCTGACCCTCGGGGTGGGTTACGACGCGGTAGGCAGTGGCATGGTGTACCAAGGGTCACCCGAATGGTGGGCTTGGGAACCATGCGCACATCATTTGGGGTCGTAGCAGAAACTTCGGCCGGACTTCCGTACGGGTTCAGTCTCAAATAGGCAGTAGCCTGGACTAGAGGTCTTATGTGATTGACGGTCGTGGCCGACTTCCTCGCTGGGCATCCGCTTGAAGGTTGCCGAGGTGCAGGGTTTATGGCACAGAGTGATAAGTGGCGAGAGCGCGTGTGAAGAAGTACACCCCTGGATGGTATGAAACTATTCGAATAGCCGCGTCCTCGGATATGGACTACTTGGAGAACTTATGTTGTTCATAGATAATCAAATGGATACTCCTAAAAATATCAAGGCAAGTGTGAGTTCCATGGATGGCACTCTTCCGGAAGGGGAAGGTGAATCCATGGTGGTGTATTGTGATGGAGATAGTGGACTCGTTCGCGATATCTAAAATTGTAACAAAGAGTTTAAAAATTGAGTAGTGTAGGTTAGCCATGAGTCAAAGCCGGCATTCCTGTATGAACTCCACCACCCCCCTTATTGATACATGAGCATAAATAGACTAGGTCTGTTTTAAAGACTTGCTGAGTACGATTGTACTCATCCTTGCTTAATAAATGTTGTAGAAGAGAACCAGGACCCATCAGGTGGGTTCTATCTAGACGTTGACGATGCCGAATAGCTGGTGTCCCAGCTACGATCTTGCCCGTGTAGTGGGCTATAGATAGTCAGGCCGTGCGCCTCTTTTCTATTTTCGCCGTCTGTACTCAGACAGCTTACGTTTCCGCTGGCTTGTATGACTTTGTTTGTATGACTTGAGTGTCGGGTCATGTGACCCTTATCTGTAAGAACATATTATGCAAGGCTCATCTGAGCCTCTTAAATAAAAGTCATGTTGTTGTATGGTTATGTTGTGATGCCATAGTTTTATCTATGCATATCGGGCATGTCGTGCGTACGTGTGACGTGCAACGGTATGTATGGGATCCGACACCTAGTCGTGTGCCTTTAGTAGTACTCTTTATGGGAAACTGTTTCTTTGTGCTTCCACCGAGCCATGGTAGCTTGCTACTGCTCCGGACACATTGATTGATCGGCATGTATCCTTCTTTGCTGCTGTGTCTGACCCTTTGGGGAAATGTCTCACAGTGTAATGGAGTGCCTGTAGCCTGCTACGACTCGTCTAAGTGCAGTGCTGACATTCGTCTCTCGCGACATAATGGAGTCCTTGTAGCTTGCTATGACTCGTCTACACACGCTTGAGGCCGACACCTGCATTGTTGGGTTATGTATGCCTGTTTCCGTACGGATGGGCCACTTGGGTTCTATGACTAGTCATGTCGGCCCGGGTTCTTTGTTGTGTGATTGCCAGCGACACGTTCACATACGTGAGCCAAAAGACGCAAACGGTCCCGGCCAAGGTAAGGCTGCAGCCGTGGAGTACCATGCATGAGGCCGCAAAGTGATGTGGCTTGTTACAGTATGGAATCATATGACTTAGGATCGGGGTCCCGACAGCGTTGGTATCAGAGCCTGACTGACTGTAGGACTACCAAGCCAAACCGGTCGAAGTTGAGTCTAGAAACACTATAGATAAGTAGGGGAATTGATTGTGGAAGGGAACGTAAGGCTCTTTTTACTCCTCTTCCCAAGTTATTCTATGCTGGGTCATTCTCATCTCTTCTACGGGGATAGGAACTAGGATTCTCATATATTGCTTAGGAGGACGAGTTATTAGCCATGGACCAATAGCTAGCTTGGTTGTAAGTGAATGCAGTTATTCAAGTATTGTTGGTGTGACAAACAGATGGAGAAGAGATTTGAGTCTAGATAGTCGCGTGGTTATGCCTTTCCAATATTTTTCAATTGTCTCAAAAAAATTCTTGAGCAATTACAGCCGTTATGCTGTCCAATTTCTGCTAGGATCTCTAATGTCTTTGCATCATTCTCTGTTTCAGATGCCCTCTCGTCCTTTCCGTCAGGTGGTCCGTTTGACCAGGTGCATCGATGTGCCACGTCACACGGCCATGTTGGTTAGAGTTATGATGGAGGTTGGATACCGTTGGTACCCAGAGTATACAGTGGAGGAGCAGTATCGAGATTTCAACCAGAGTCAGTATCTGTGTACCGTTAGGATATATCCTTCATATCCTGGAGCTGCAGAGCCGCTTCACTGGACTCATGGATTGGGAGTTACCATAGATATGGCAGTTCAGGAAGCCGCCTACACTATGCTGACTATTATGAGGTCTCATCATGGTCTGCTACAGAACACGGAGTTCTGCTATGTTCTTGCTTCCATGGGAGGAGAGGATGGATATCTTAGTGCAGCCTACTTTGATCATTCTCATGAGGACCCTAGGCTGCAGGTGACCGCTCAGATGTTGGAGAACAGGGATCGTGATGCACGTGCTCTTTGCATGGAGCTCTATGCTACCTGTGCCCGTCTTTGGACAGCCTTGACGCAGTTGGCACCTGTCGTGCAGACAGGCTATGGAGATTTGGAGATTCTGACCCCATCGCGGACTCATTTGCCAGCACACGTAGACCGGCCTGATGTTGGAGGCATCACCCCTCTTCGAGGACCATTGTTGCCGCCAACAAGGGGACCAAGGGCACATTCGTGTCCTTATGGTTTCCAAGGATCCCAGGCTAGAGTGTTTCCAGATCCTCAGGTTCAGCTTCCAGGTCATGGGGGTAACCTGTACGAGGCATGCTACGGTGATGTCTGAGTGCGTGGATGTTAGTCCTAGTATGGTAGTAGTCGTATCGCCACAGTCCTAGCTTGGGCTTGTACTGAACTAAGTCATGGTGTGTATGTAACCTAATGTTCATATGGTAGTTGCTTTACCATGTTGATTGGTGTTTATCCTACATGCCATGTTGACCAATACATTCCTGATCTCATGTCTTGGAGTTGATGTTCTCTGTGTCTAAGTTGTGGATTGTTTTCCCCAGGACGGTGGCAACTAGGAACAGTCCCGTGCCTGCTCCTGAGCAAGGAGAGAGTAGCCAGCCAAGGCAAGAGGAGCTTCCACATGCACCATCCCTGGCGGAGGTGATGCTAGAGGCTGAAAGGAATAAAAGGGAGACCAATAGGCTGTTGGAAAGAATTGAACGAAACACAGCTCATGCTCCCCGCAATGATCACCACGATGGAGTATCCCTTGGTGACTTTATCAAGCTGTGTCCGCCCAAGTACCATCATTCGGTCGACCCCCTCGATGCGAATGATTGGCTGACTAGTATGTCATGCAAGATCTGAGCTGCAAATGTTTCAGAGGCCAACAAGGTGACCTTTGCGACATACTTTCTGGAGGGACCTGCCAACCTGTGGTGGGAAAGCTATGAGGCTATGCGTCCCCAGGGACCTGCACCAACCTGGGCAGAGTTCAGCGCCGCATTCCATATCCATCACATCCCGGAAGGGCTGATGGATCGCAAAAGAGAGGAATTTTGTGCCTTCACCCAGGGCAGATTGTCAAAAGAGAAGAATTTGACTGACGACTTTCACAAATTCCTCACCTCAAATTCTTCAAGTTACCTTGTTCATCACTGCTTATCCTGTATCACGCTACTTACTATTTGTGCATGTTTTATTTCATCATGAATACCATGTTGTTACTATGTTCCTCATGCACTTGAATACTTATTCCGCTGCCAGTTATTCATCACATTTCAAATTCCTCAAAGTTGAAATTCCTCAAGTGATGGATTTGTAAAAATCGCCTATTCACCCCCCTCTAGTCGATATAACGCACTTTCAGCATGTCCAATTAAATAAGTAGTGGCAATCCAATGAGTACTTTGAATGTACTCCCAAGCAACCCATGTTGTGGAACAAGGTATAACAATGCATGATATAGCACTATGTAGGTAAGTTTGCAGAAAGCTGATTTTTGTGTGCAATGACATGATCAAGTAACTTTGTAAGCATGCATCAACATTTGGTAGATGTCCATATGATCAACAAATATCTTCATAAACAGGGGGTTGAACGTCTCATGTTCAGTCATCACGTCAAGTCCTCTAACTTGTCTCAAGTATCATCTCTGTGTCATCCACACACACGCACACCAAGTTTTGTGAAAACAACTGGACATAGTCTAAGGAGCACCAGCAACCGTCCTTGACCGTGGGCACGGCTATTTGAATAGTGTTGCACTTTGTAGAGGTTGGACGCTTTACCCACAAGACTCGACGAACTTCCGTGTCCTCCACAACTCGCGGTATATAACATACCCAAGGTAAGCACCCAAAGAATGCCTTTCCCCTGGCGATACTAAACAAAGAGTCCACTCGATTGGTACCCAGCTCACATGATGTACATCACTCGTAGCATCCATGTAGGGACCAACGGTGTGCCCGGTGCCTGTGAAGACAGCGCATGATCGTTCACAGCGGCACGACCCCGTATCAAGAGTGACCATGCCACTCCCGCCACTAGTAATGTGGGCTCCTTGCTAGTTCCCACCAAAGTAATCAACAAAGCCCTATCCCATAACGGGTATCGTGGTTGTGCATGTAAGGTTGGGACGATCGACAAATCTTAAATCTAATCCTTTTTCGAAAACACAAACTCACTTGCCCCGGTACACCACTTCTTTCTCAAGTGGTTACCCAACTCATCATCATCTCCCTCGGTAATTAGTGGCACCCGACGAGGTTTTCGAAAAGACTTTGAAATTATTTTGTTTCCATTAGCATGCATATTCCCATCCCACTTGCATAGCACTACTAGTAGCAACCTAACTACTCCCACCCACACAACCCTCATAAGGATGGTAGGGTCATGCATGATGTAAGTACCAATGGTAAGGTATCACTGGCATCCCACCATAGTGGTCACCACATCAACATGATCAACATTAAGAACATAAGTGCAATATTCCATGCAATAAAACGGCTTCGTAGTCATGGTCAAAGGGTTGCTTGCCTGGCTCAGCAAACTCTTCGAGGTCTTGACATGCTTATTGTCCACTCCGATCACTTCGTCTCCTTCATCAACTATAGCCGGAAACAATCGCAATAAGCAACACAACAAGCAGAAAATAAAGTGCTCTGTAAATAGGAGTTTTATTTTTCTTGGACATCTCTAGTCATAAGAAAAATAACCAAGGAAGTTTTGGTAGATGTGGGTCAAGGGGGAGTTTGGAATGGTGGAAATAAAGGAAATGATGATCCTATAAGATGTCCGCAGAAAACTCTTTTTTAAAATGAGTGGAGGCACTCATCAAATAGGGCATGTTCTTAGGAACATGTGGGAAGTTGTTTCACTCGATTTGGAGTTGGCATGATTTCTTAGGGATTTTCAAAGTGAGCCATTCATGAAGAAATGGCTCAATAATCCACATAACAGATAAAGTATATGGAAAAAAGGGTCATATATTATCTCATGAGTTTATATGCACCTAGGATTTTGAATCACTCCATTTCGAGCTATTATGAAAGCTCTAGAGATTTTGCAAGGTGGTATCATAATACAAGTTATAACAAAAATACGGGAGGATCACAATATGCTATATGGAAAAATTGTGCAATGCACATATTTGGATTGTTCATGAATTTGGGAGTCTATAGAAACTTGAATCATCAAATTTGGACGTAAAATGGATTTAATATGGATTTTACAATTTTGTAGAATTAAATAAAACAACACGGAAAAAGGGGGTATCCCTAGTGCGCTATATAGAGCACACGACGCAGGACAGATATTCGGCCGCCCAAGTGGCCCATCCGCATGGGAGACCGGGCTGACGTCGAAGATGCATGGGGAAAGTGCGCTTTCAAGGTGGAAAGGTGGAAAGGCCGAGGCCCGTCTCCACTTAAGCAACGGGCCCCACCAGGGCGTCACTTCCAGGCGAGGCCTACCTGGCAGGTTCATCCCCCTCCTCCCGCTAGAACGGGGTGAGGTAGGGGAGGCGGGACCGAGCGCATCCCGGCTTCCCTCCGGCGGCTCCAGCCACCGTCCATGATGCCCCGACCACCGGAGGGCTCGAGATGGAGTCCCACATCCGTCTGGGTGCACTAGTTTCGCCGGGGGGGCACCGAGGAGGCCGGGCCTCGGTCGTCTGCGCATTCCGGCGATGAGCAGCCGTGGGAGTAGAGCATTGGCTGCCCTAGGTAGGAACAGGATCATGGGGAGAAGCACGGCAATGCTTGGGGAGCTGGCGAAGCTAGAAGGGAGGAGGGAGTCGGAGCTGCCTGAATTTTGCCCGGGCCGATGTGGCACCCTTCCGGCCATGAGAGGGCATGGGGAGCTCGGGAGCTCCAATGGCTCTATCCGGGTCTCCTGGAAAGGAGAGAGAGCGGGAGGGGGCAAGCGAGGGGTTCAGGAACAGTCTTATAGGTGGGGGCAACCAGGGGGAGCTCGGGGGCGCCTCGGATGCCCTCGGGCACCGAGCTCGCACATGCCTGGGCTCCTTTGGCTGCATCCGGACGTTGGGGACAGGTGTGGGGAGGATGAGAGGGGTTCCTTGGCAAGCGTGGGAATCCCTCCGGTGCCGACCACGAGCTACATGACAACATATGTCGGCAGAGCACGTTTGCTACATGCTAGTAGCATGGTCACCATGTCAACGCATGTCCAGGGAGACATTTTGGTCGGCCAAAGCTGTCTGGGGTGTGGGGCACGCATGTAGGAAAGCACTGGTGGGGTTTCATTTCCTATTAATCTAGGTGGGGTGGTTTTCCACTAAGGTCAAGTTTGCAGCAGCAAACTTGGGGGCTAGCTTAGGAGATTTTACTGAAGGTATTATGGGGTAAGAAGTTGTGTGGGTTTCTTAGGTATGGAAGGAGTACTAACACCCCAAGTTTCAGATCAGGGAGACAAGTATAACAGGTACTTGTAGTATAAAGTCACATATTATGCCATAATGTAGGTTTAGATCAACTACTCACACTTTCTACATGAGCATGCCACCTTTGGATGTGGCAATATGCATTAGCATACTATAGGTGCTATGGAAAAACTCCGGGCATTCTTATGAACATAATAAGGGAACAGAGGCCTTACCATGGTAAAAAGAGAGGAAAAATGAGAGAGTTACCCCACAATAGTTTATTAGGGGCCATGGCAAGATTACTGGAGGTAAATTGGGGTTAGAATATACTATGGTAAAATGTTGGAGTCAAGGGAAATCTTTTTGGGCCCACTTTGCTTGTTGACAAGCACATGGCTAAAGGTGTTTGATGCTCTCCTAGGGCATCTAGGGGTATCCAATGGCCCTGATATTTACCAGGGTGAAATTAAAAGTCTATTTGGTCATGATCACAAGTTTTGACCCAAAATGAAGAAAGTTGATAACACAAACTTGGCAAACCCTAGAAATTAACAGAATCAGGTTTCTGTAGATCTAGGCATGCTAAACTAATCTCCTAAATGCACCACTTGATGTAGTAGCATTATTTGGGGATTAGAACATGTCCACAAAGTTTGAGCTTAAGGGGAGGAAGTTAGTAAAGTAGAGTTGCTCAAATTTGGATCTGGACAGAGAGGATTTTGGGATATTTTGGTGAACCAAAACAATTGGGATTGAGATGAAACTTGGCAAGATGATCACATATATCTTGTGTGACACTCTAGAATTTTCTTGGATTTATTCGAGAATATTTCTTATAAAAATATTTCAAATGCTTGAAATAGGAAGAAATGGTTCTGAAGGGTTTTTCCAATAATTTGAACATGACCATGTGTTAAAACTCTTATATATGGACAATAAGTCCACCGAGTTTTTCTAAATTTTCTCAAATATTTTTAAAGCATTTAAATATTTTTTTCCTATAAAAACCATTTTTGGCCTTTAGAAAAAGCCTTTATATAAAATAGGAAATTAATCTTTAAAATTAATATTTGGTGGTTTTGGGAAGTCTTATATATATTGGGTTTCAAATAAAGTATTTGGGGAAAAAGGATCCACCCAATTTGGGGACTTGCAGTGCAAATCTCAAATCATGGGGTTTTGAAAACCTAATTTAAATAAATGCTTTTGGCCAAAATAATATTTTGTAGAAATATTTTTAAGTCCTACTCACATGGCATGATCATTGGACAAGATTTGGGATCAAGGAAAGGAGTTCTTGAGGGTAGGAGGATGTTTTATGAATTATAGGGCACCAGCAAGCAATCGAACAAGCAAGCAAATTAACACAGAAGTCAAGCATTCAAATGCACATAAAAGTTTTAATTGGCCCTAATTTTTGAGTCGTTTTAACTTAGTCATGAGTCAAAACACAGGGTTTGACATGTGCTCGTGGCATCGATTAAAAAATGTTTTAAAAGCGCACGCAAAAATATTCTCTGATCGGGTCGAAACTACGAGTGCGATCTTATTTCATTGTAGGTGGGCCGCATGCCAGATTTCGTTGCAATCGGAGGTCGTCTGGTACCGCAACGGACGACTTTAGCAGTGCAGTCATCTGTTTATTTATTAGTCATTTCGGTGTTTTAAAGCCTCATGTCATGCACAACGATTCTTTCTCTCATCCCCTCCTAGCCCAACTACACAGCCACCGCAGCCCACCTAGCCCCCCTCCGCTTATGGACCGTTGGATCGAGATCCTACGGCTCGAAAACGGGCAAAAACTGATAATCCTAGCCCCCTTGCCTATTTAAACAGCCCCCTGCCTAATATGGTCAAACCCTAGCCTCCCCTCAAATTCCGCGCCCCCATCCAGGCCCGCCCCGACCGCAGCCGCTCGCCTTCGTTCCCCGCGGATGTGCCCGAGCGCCCCCACTTCAAGCCCCGCTTCCGTGGGCGCCCTGCCCGCACCTGACCCTGCCGCCTCACCGAAGGGCCACCGGAGCCCCGCCGCCGGCGCCCCCCCTAGGCTGGACCTTGCTCCGACGCCCTCTCCTTCCTTTTACCTCCTGTCTATCTTCTCCCTCTGATCTCTCTCCCCCGCCATGGACAGGAGATTGCTGCCAGCCCGATCTGGTCGCCCCGCTCGACCGCCGCCTAGATCTGGTCGGGGATCGCTGGATCTAGCACCGCCGGCATCTGATCTGCTCGCCCCCGTCCTCCGTCAGCATCTTCAGGCCACCTCACCGACGAGCACTGCCGCCTCCTTGCTTCTAGCTCGGGCACGGGACCGAGGGAGGAGGATGAGCGCCTCGAAGCCCAGCCCTAGCGCCGCTCGTGGGCCGCGGCGCCCTAGGGCCCAGCTCCACCGGCCTCAATATGCCACACCAACCGGGCCTGTTGGTCCATGGTGAGCACCGACTAACCCCCGCCCTGAGCACCTTTCACTACTGGAATCAGGATCTTTGCCGTCTGCCGGCTCTTTGTCGTCTGCCAGCTGATGGCAAAGACCTTCTTTGCCATCAGCTTAAATAAAACTGACGGCAAAGAAAGAGCTGACGGCAAAGATCTCATTGTCGTCAGCATCTTCTTTGTCGTCTGCTAGCGGAAGGCGAAGCCTCTTTGCCGTTTGCTAGCGGACGGCAAAGAGGACGGACGGCCCACAACGAGAACCAGCTAACGGCCACTCTCTTTGCCGTCCGCTAGCAGACGACAAAGAAGCTTTGCCGTCCGCTAGCAGACGACGAAGAGAGTGGCCATCTAACGTCCGTTTTCCCCGGCCCCACCCCACTAACTAAGGCTCTTTGTCGTCTGCTAGCAGACGGCAAAGAGCCTTAGAATACCTGTCAGCGCGCGCCACCCCTCTCTCTCCCCTCCCCGTGCTCGAGCTGCCCCCCGCCCCCCCCCCCCCCCCCCGTGCCACCAGCCGCCCCCGCCCCTGCCCCTACAGCCGGCCGAAGGACGCCCGCGCACCCCGTACTCCCTCATGCCCAAGCCCCCCCCCCATGCCACCGGCCGCCGCCACCGCCCCCCGTGCCACTGGCCGCCCCCACCCCTATAGCCGGCCACCCCTGCCCCTGCCGCCGTCGCCCCTGCCCCTGCCACCGTCGCCCCCACCCCTGCCGCCAGCAGCCCCTGCCCCTGTCGCCGCCGGCCACCGGCCGCCGCCCAAGGTGAGTCTGCCCTCTTTTTTTAATGTTTAATTTAGATTTTGTTTAGATTTTGTTTTATTTAGATTTTGTTTAAATTAGGTTTAATTTTGATTTTGTTCAATTTGGTTGAGGTTTAGGTCTAGTTTTAGGTTTAGTTTACGTTTAGTTTAGTTTTAGGTTTAGTTTACCCCCCCCCCCAAGATTTAGTTTAGGTTTATTTAGATTGTCGGGGTTGAGGATCGAGGGGAAGGGAGTCGAGGATCGACCCCGACACGACATCACCGACAACCCAACCCTCGACACGACACCCCGACACGGCACCCCCGACAACCCGACCCCGACACGACACCCCCCGACACCCCGACCCCGACACGACACCCCTCGACACCCCGACCCCGACACGACACCCCTCGACACCCCGACCCCGACACGACACCCCGACCCCGACACGACACCCCGAAACCCTGACACGGAACCCCCGACCACGACACAGCACCCCTACCCCGACACGACACCCCTACCCCGACACGACACCCCAACCCCGACACGACACCCCCCGACACCCCGACCCCGACACGACACCCCCTGACAGCCCGACCTCGACACGACACCCCGACCCCGACATGACACCCCGACACCCTGACACGGCACACCCGACCACGACACAACACCCCTACCCCGACACGACACCCCCGACACCCCTACCTCGACACGACACTCCCGACACCCCCGACACCCCGACCCCGACACGACACCCCCGACACCCTGACCCCGACACGACATGGGTCATATATTTGTGAATTATGAGTTAGCTCATATATTTTTTGATGTTGTTATATACAACATCATATTTATGTTGATCAGGTGGATTTAAATGTGCAGTTGTTTCATCGTTGTGAGGGTCTGGTGTTCGACGAACTCCCCGTGCGTTCGACGAGCTCCGCCCGTGCGTTCGTGGGTGAGCACAAATGACATCTCCTCTTGTCCCCTTCATTTCCTCTATTCCGGTCTTCGTGACGATGAAACTTGCTAGCTATAGGTGTCTTCAGTCATCAGTTGCGTGACCACTATGCGTGTCCCGTTCGAAAGGGTTGCATCTATAAATATGCATTCATTAGCATATTTATAACCGTGATTCTTTCGAATTGTCCAACGTTATCCATGGACAGCCCGAGTATGTGTAGATTGGGTTCGTTTTCCCATATGCTCTGCTCCGGATCCGATGCAGAATTTTGTCAGTGCCTCCATGTTGTTCTCCGGGTACACATCCTCTCTGCTTATTGCCGAGACGTGTATCAGGAGAACAGCGAGGAGGTGCTGCCGAAATTGTGCATTGGATCCAGAGCAGAGCATGGGAAAACGAACCCAATCTACACATACTCGGATGGGATTAGGACCTATCTTTACCTACTAGCGTCTAGGTTGCATCGACGTAATAAAACTGACAAACTCTATTAACTGATCAATACGGTTTCCTAAATTATGTATATATTTTGTGTGTGTCCAGTAGCTAGGCAAGATGAGTGATCGTGGGTGGATGTACATCGGTCACACTAGTCAGAAAGACATGACCCATGAATCGATAACAAAAACCAAGGAATTTGTGAGAGTCGCATTTGCAAATGGACAGAAAAGAACCTGGTGCCCTTGTGTCGATTGCGACAACTGTAAGAAGAAGTCAGAGTTTGAAATGATCAAACACCTACAGAAGTGGGGTTTTACGTCTGATTATACGGTCTGGACATTTCATGGTGAGTCTGCCCAACGTGCCAGAGCTGAGGTGGTTCGTCATCGCATCTACAAGCATGGTACCGGGGTCGAAGACATGGTGCAAGACTTTGATGATGCTCGGGATTCGGACAATGAGATGGAGGAATCTGCAAAGGCCTTTTATGAAATGTTGGAGTCTTCAAAACGTCCTCTCCATGAGCACACTGAGCTTTGTTAGCTGGATGCCATCGCACAAGTAATGGCTCTGAAGGCTCACTTCAACCTGGGCAGAGAATGCTACAACGCGATGATGACGATATTTGGATGCTTTCTACCCAAAGGCCATGTATTGCCACCAAACCTGTACCAGCCGAACAAAATCGTACGTGCGCTTAAGATGCCCTATGAGAAGATAGATGCCTGTGAGAATGGATGTGCCTTATTTAGGCTTGAGTATGCGGGCTTGAACTATTGCCCCATTTGCAATGCTTCCAGGTATGTTCTGGTAGACAACAGTATGGGTGAGAAGAGTCAGACCAAAATCCCCATTAATGTTCTTCGGTATCTACCAATCATACGAAGACTTCAACGTCTTTTCATGGTCGAAGAGACGGCCAGAGAGATGACGTGGCATAAATTGGGCAAAAGAACAAAACTAGATGCAGATGGGAATCCGATGTTGAGACACACTTACGACGCTTTTGCATGGAAGCACTTTGATGTATTACATAAGGCTAAAGCGGCAGATCCAAGGCATCCTCGAGTTGCCATCAGCACGGATGGGTTCAATGTGTATGGTGTGATGGCACCACAATACAGTTGTTGGCCTGTATTTGTCATTCCACTCAATCTCCCCCTGGAGAGATTATGAAAAGAAAGAACATTTTCCTGATGTTGATAATTCCAGGTCCCAAATATCCGGGGAAGAATATGAATGTGTACATGCAACCATTTAAGGATGAATTGCAAGAATCCTGGGATAATGGGATCAAGACATATGATGCCGCTACAAAAAAGAACTTCAAAATGCATGTGTGGTACATGTACTCGATGCATGACTTGCTGGCGTATGCGCTATTCGTTGGCTGGTGTGTGCACGGAAGGTTTCCGTGCCCCACGTGCAAGGTAGCTCTTCAGTTCCGTTGGCTGGAAGCGGGTCGCAAGTTTTCTTGCTTCGACATGCATAGACAGTTCCTGGATCCTGACCATAAGTTCATAAAAGACAAGAAGAATTTCATCAATGGTAGAGTTGTCAAAAACACTGCACCACCTGCGTTGACAGGCCAACAGATCCTAGATCAGATAAACGCTCTCGAGCCGGATCCAGATCGTCCAGGGTATTTCAAAGGGTATAATACGGAACATGCCTGGACTCACAAGATATGTTTGTGGGATCTGCCTTACTTGAAAGACCTCCTTTGCCCACACAACATTGACGTGATGCACACTGAAAAGAATATCGGGGAGGCCCTTTTTGGTACGTTGTTCAGCATAGAGGGGAAGTCGAAGGATAATCCTAAGGCTAGAGTCGATCAGGAGGCTCCATGTGATAGACCGCTACAAAACATTCGACAACCTAAAGGAAAGAAGAACTGGACAAAGCCAAAGGCATGGTTCAATCTTGGAAGGCCAGCTATGAGGGAAATGATCTTGTGGGTGAAAATGCAGTTGATGTTCCCCGATGGGTATGCAGCGAATCTAAGGAGGGGAGCGAGTCTTGACAAATTGAAAATATTTGGTCTCAAGAGTCATGATTGGCACATATGGCTTGAGCGGGTAATGCCGGTGATGTTGCATGGATTTATCCCTGAGGATGAATGGCTAGTACTAGCAGAGCTGAGCTATTTCTTCCGTGCTGTTTGTGCGAAAGAACTATCGCCTGATGTGCTAGATGAACTGCAAGAGTTGGCACCAGAGTTGATCTGCAAGTTAGAAAAGATCTTTCCACTGGGCTTCTTTAATCCAATGCAGCATTTGATTTTGCATCTCCTGATCGAGGCAAGATTGGGGGGCGTGCAAAATCGTTGGTGCTTTGCAACTGAGAGGATGCAGAAGACGCTTCGAGTAAAATGTAAAAATAAACGTAGAGTTGAAGCATCGATGGCTGAGGCATTCATTACTGACGAGGCGGCAAACTTGATGAGAGCACACTACAAAGCCAATAATCATCATTTGCATAATCCGAAGCCTCGGTACAATGATGGCGACCGTGAAAAAGGTCGATCCAACCTCAGCCTATTGAAAAGGGAAGCTCGCACCAGCCGGTGCTTCAAAATCAATAGCGTTGGATGTCGAAGAATGGCGGACCATTTCATTGTATATCTTCAACAACCTAACAAAAGTGCGGTTGTACATCGAGTAAGTTCTCAATACATTGTTTCGCAACTTCTAATTCCTTTGAAATGCTCTTATTCCCGGATATGTGATACAGTCAATACGTTGCCAAATTCTCGGATGGAGCAGTGATCCAAAAGGATTCCATCGAAGAGTATGAGCTTCTGGCAAAGCATGCAGGCGGCTATCCCGATTTCATCTATTGGTTCAAGCAAACGGTAATTTCCATTAATTAGACAATTTCATTTCTTCGCCTACTTTGCGGCTAATGCAACAATCCTTTCGTATTGAACTTGTAGGCTAATGCAGAGTCTATGGACTCCGAACTGAGACAAGTCGCTAATGGTTTTGACTATAAGGTCCGTTCATTTGACAAATACGACATCAACGGGTATCGCTTTCGTACTTTTGGCGAAGAGCTATCTATGGCCAACCGAAAGTCAACAAATTGTTGTGTCTCCGCTATTGGTGAAGGAGGGGTCGAGTATTATGGAAGAGTTGATGCAATTTATGAACTTACATTCTTTGGTGAAAACCACCAAACGTCGTAGTCTTCAAATGTTATTGGTTCCAGCCAAAGGAGACTAGAGGGACTCATGAACATATAGGGCTAGTCGAAATCAAGCAAAGCACCCATTTAGATGTTCCCGATGTCTATATTATAGCTCAACACGCGACCCAAGTTTTCTATCTACCGTGGGCCTGTCAAACGGATCCAAATTTGAAAGGTTGGGATGTCGTTTATGATGTGTCGCCACATTTTAGACCACATCCCCTCAATGAAGATGATTATGAACCTCACATTAACCCAGACACATATGAAGGAGAATTCTTCCAAGAAACATGTGTTTCCAAAAAATGTTTCAAGAACCGCTCCACTTCACCCCAGAACATTGAGTTCGACAGCGACAGTGAACCCGACTTCACCTCTCAGTCGGAACAAGAAGAGATGGAAGAAGAAGAGGTTACTGTTGCGGATGACCTGACAATGCTTGACCGATTACATAGAGGCCTTCCACATGTTGATGCATTTATTGATGATGTTGATGAGCACGTCATTACTGATACTGATGATGATTATGCATTTATTGATCCTGGAGCATATATAGACGATGAAGATTACTATTAGTAATGTGAGGTATTCAATTATTATTATGTACATATATATTATTAATTAGTTCGTGTTATTAGGTATTCAATTTTTTTATGTTGAACTAATTTCGTTCACTCTCTGTCATTGCAGGTGTTGACAGATGGTGGGCTCGGGTCGAGAGGGCTCTGAGCCTCCTTCCTCGGCACGTGCTGGGAGGGGTGCTATTTGTTCACCCCAGCAACTCCGAAGAGCGCTGGTACACGGCATGCAGACACCAGTGGGCGCTTCTTCTTTGACCGGGAGAGGTCGGGGGAAGACAAAGAGAGGTGCTAGGGGTAGGAAGGCTGTTGCGCCTTCCTTGCCGCCACCCCCAGCTGATTCTCCCAACCACACGAGTGCTCCGTCTCAGGTGGACCCTTCTGACTTGGACCCGTCTCGGACTCCGGTCCACAAGACTCGGGTCGACGAGCCTCGGGTCACCGAGCCTTCGTCCCAGGAGACTCCGGTCCCAGAGTCTTCGTCCCAGGCAAGCTGGTTGAGGAGGGCAAGAAGGTCTACCAGCGTGGTTGTACAAAGCTCCCGCCCGTGCCGATGACCCGCGAGCAGAGGTGGTTGATTGCACCTAATGCGGAGAAGTAAGTGCATTTACTCTTTTTTAACCTTTTGCCTTCATCTTTCTTCAAATTAATATCTAATGTGTTGGCCTTGTCATACTGCAGGGGTTGGAAATATGAGCGTGGTGTCCGCAGGCCCAACCATGTCCTTGGTGTGCTTCTCCGGCACCACTTCCCGGGGAAGGTCCACTTGCCCGGTGAGGCTCCACGGGTAGCACTGACCTGGGAGTTGTACATGGCTGCCCCGGCCCTGCCGGAGGAGATGGTCGACGGTGTCTTGTGCGAGACGGTGGCTGACATTGTGATCCGTCGCTTTTGGGTAATTTCTCCTATACGGAATTAAAAATCAACAACACCTAGTGATTGTACTAATCAGTGTTGTCTTGTTTGATTGCATACCTTCTACAGGTGTCTTGAGGAAGACGAGGCGAAAGCGGCTGTTGTTCTCGAAGACGAGTGCAAGCGCCTACTTCAGTGCTTACGGCACGAGGCTCGGGTGCAGGCTATTCGAGACTACTACGCCTCGACTAACATTAAGAGGGCCAAGAAGAAGTGCCACAAAACTTATCTGAGTAAGGAGAAGTTAATGAAGGTAATTATCTATTCTTAAGGCCTTGTACTTAGTTTCTTTGATTTGATTCGTAGGCGTAGCACTGAAATTTCTCTTGTCTAACTTAGGTGCCCCCGAGATGGTGTGCAGATATGATGGACTATTGGGAGGCATTGGTAGATGAGTGGTGCTCTCCCCAATGGCTAGCCGAACACAACAAGGCCAAGGATAAGCGTGCCCAAATGAGAGGTGTGCCACACCATCAAGGGCGCTCCAACCTGTTTGAGTACGGGGATCACTGGTTATGTGGTTTGCTTCATGATTCATGCAATTTCATTCTTCATGCTAGCTTGAGCCCTTAACTATTTTTTCCTCTCTTTTAGGCGCGAGAAAACAAGAAGGAGGTGCCACCTCTGTTCGACCTCTATGCCATGGCCCATACTGCCTCGTACAAGAAGGCCAAGGCATTCTCTAAGGATGACCACCTTTGTTCAGCAACATCTCCTCCCACAACAAGCTTGTGAGGTACAGAGATGAGGGGAAGGCGAGGAAAGGGGAGGACTTCAACCCAAGCCAGAGTCCTTTTGATCCAGAGCTCGTGATGATATCTGGTGGCGGGAGGCCCCATGGCTTGATAGCCATTGGGGATGGACTGATACGTTGTCCTAGAACTCTCCCGGAGATCAAGAAGCGCCAGACGAGCTCTGATCCTGAGATAAGGCCTCGTCCACGACCAATGGAGCTCGCCATTGAGGCTAGGGCCCAGGAGCTTCTGGCAGAGGCAAACAGGCAGGCGGCGTAGAGGGAGAGGGACATGGAGGAGAGGATGGCTAGGCTCTTGGAGGAGGAGAGGAACTGAAATGACGCATCTCACCGGGGCCTATACGAGCTCCTCGTGGTAAGTTTCTCCTGCATATTAGCCAAATCATGGATGTAATGTTCGTTTCATCACTAACTAATATTAATGACTCGTGAAAACAAAATGTGCAAACCGTGTGCCAGAACAATGGTCAGACCCCTCCGTCGATGCCCCATATTGCTATAGCACCCACGGTGAGTTTCATTTGAATGGTCATTAGTTACTAGTATTCACATTTGAGTTGCATCATGCTAAGGAGACATTGCAAATGATGTTTGGTGCAGCGTGCCTCCTGACAAGCATCGACCGATCCTTCTGCGCCTGCCGCAACCCCGACCGGTCCTTCTACGTCTCACCCTGGCGCAAACCCGACCGGTCCTCCACCTCTGTGATGATGGTAAGTTTTCCCAAGTGTTTTGCTTAACAAATGCATACTTATCTTAAGAAATGACCTAACTAGCTCCAAAATGACCTATACTTAGCTTATTTTCCTCAAAAATGACATAATAACCTTACTTAGCTCCAAAGTGATTCTTTCTACCTAGGATAGCTATAAAATGTCCTATACTTAGCATTTTTTTCTCCAAAATGACTTGATATGCTTAGTTAGCTAGAAAATGGCATAACTACCTAGGATAGGTCAATAATGATCTATAGCTAGCTTAGCTAGTTCATTTATGACATAATTAGCTCACTTAGGTACAAAATGGCATAACTACCTAGGATATCTCAATAATGATCTATAATTAGCTTAGCTAGTTCATTTATGACATAATTAGCTCACTTAGGTAAAAAAATGGCATAATAACCTTGGTTTAGCTCCAAAATGACCTATACTTAGCTTATTTTCCTCAAAACTGACATAATAACCTTACTTAGCTCCGAAATGATATATTCTACCTAGGATAGCTATAAAATGACCTATACTTAGCATTTTTTCCTCCAAAATGACTTGATATGCTTACTTAGCTAGAAAATGGCATTACTACCTTGGAGAAGAGGAGAGGAGAGGAGAAAAAGAAAGAGAAGATAAATTCTTCTTCTTCTTCTAGCTAGTCTTCTTCTTCTAGTCTTCTTATTATTATTCTTCCTCTAACTTCCTTCTTTCCCAATTTGCAGATTTGCTTTCAATGAGGAAGCTTGCGTTCATGGAGTGTACTATTCTTCTTGTGCTTCCTTTTTGTTTTCATTTTGTAGGATGAACAATGTGAAACTTGCTACCTATATATGTATGGATGGATGAAACCATTGTATGCTTGTTGTGGGATATGTTGGCTAGCTATATATGTTGCATATGGACTTTTAATTTGGTATGTATATATATATATGTGTGTGTGTTGGATGATCATATCCATATGGCAGGGATATGATTTGGTATGTGTATGTGTTGTTATGCTTGTTGAAAGTATTTTCAAATGTGTGTATATATGTGTGTGAAATTATGTGAAATTGAATGAATTTAATAAAAAACAGGAAAAACAGGGGCTGTGCAGGCTCTTTGTCGTCTGCTGGCAGATGGCAAAGAGCTTTGTCGTGTGCCAGCAGACGGCAAAGCTGCCACATGGCAGCTACCTGTGCAACCTAGGGTAGACCAGGCCGACCTAGGTGGGTTCTTTGCCGTCCACTGGCAGACAGCAAAGACCTAAGTTCTTTGCCGTCTGCCAGCGGACGGCAAAGAACCCACCTAGGTCGGCAAATAAATAGGTGCTTTGCCGTCCGCTAGTGGAAAACAAAGACCTTAGTTCTTTGTCGTCTGCCAGCGGACGGCAAAGCACGCCGTTAAGCCCTTAACGGACCTAAGTTGCCACGTGTGTCGTCCATGCCATTTGTCGTCCACTGGCAGACGGCAAAGATGCAAAGGTCTTTGCCGTCTGCCAGCAGAAGGCAAAGCGCCCTTTACCGTGGCTTATTCAGCCAGACGGTTGGCCGTCTGCTGGCGGACGGCAAAGCCTTTGCCGTCCGGGATGCATGCCTTTGCCATCCGGGATGGCTGATGGCAAAGTGCCTGATTCATGTAGTGTTTTAGTTATCTGTCACCCATGCACATGTTCGGCCCGAGAGCAGATTCGGCCCATAGTCGTTTTTTTCCTTTTGGCAAATTTATTAATTATCCAAAGAAAACTATTTTATAGAATAGTCCTCCATTTTCATGCATTAATAACTTTCCAACAATGCATGGGATGAAAATAATATATATATGAAAAGTGCTTTGTATTTCGTGTAGATTCACAATAACAAACACTCACATATGTTTAACATGTTTAACTTGCTGTTTTCATGTAATTTGTGCCAATGCCATGCTAAAATAATTTATATCATAACTAATTAACCGTAACTCTGTTAAAAATGTTGACATATGTAACTTGACTAAAAAAATGTGTAGAATCTCATGGTCACATTTATTTTGCTGTTTAACAACTCTAAAATGGTGATTAGGGCAGGACAGTACAGAAATCTTAATTTTCTCATGAGGTCATGTTGGAAATGATATATGTTGCTTCCGGCCTCATTTAATATCCCATGATGTGGTTGTTTGTACTTCACCTCTTACCATGTCTAACAACATTCAATATTGATGAGTACCTAAACGGGAGTGAACTAAATAATTCAAACGTGGAGTTTCATCAATATGCAACTCGTTGCATATTGAACTTCACTTAATATGTAGTAGTTGTTTGTTGTTCTTACCATGCCATGCCATGCGTTGCATATTAAACCGGACATGCATCATATTTGTTTGTGCATCGTGTAATGCATATGTTGTGGTGTACCATGTGTTGATTGGTGTTTACGAATTGTTCCTTCTTGATAGAGTTCCGAAAGCATTTGGAGTGTGATGATTCGTTCGACTACGTTGGCTCGACTTCTTCATGGACTCGTTCTTCTTCCGAGTGGGATCTCAGGCAAGATGGCACATTTCCCTAGATACAACTACTATCATTGCTATGCTAGTTGTCCCGCTTTTATCGTTATGTCGCGCTACCTACCACTTGTTTTACAAGCCTCCCAACATTGCCCTGAAAAGCCTCTAACCCCTCCACATCCCAGCAAACCTTTGTTTGGCTATGTTACTGCTTGCTCAGCCCTTCTCATAGCGCTTCTAGCTACAGGTGCAAT
The DNA here is from genome assembly GCA_022496015.1 of Hordeum marinum. Classification (NCBI taxonomy): domain Eukaryota; kingdom Viridiplantae; phylum Streptophyta; class Magnoliopsida; order Poales; family Poaceae; genus Hordeum; species Hordeum marinum. The sequence goes on from CM039677.1 coordinate 118,961,669, forward strand.
TGCTTCCATGTGTTACCTCGGACATTCTTTTGTTATCACAATATTATTTCTATTTAATTTAATGCACTTATATACTTGGTAAAAGGTACAAGGCTTGGCCATTTTGCTCAGTGTTTTGTTGCTCTTTTGCCGCCGCTAGTTACTTGTGTACCGGTGTTATGTTCGATACTGAGCACTCCTAACATGCTCGGGGTTGTTATGGGGACCCCCTTGATTTTTGTTTTAGGATAAAGCTTGTCTGGCAAGGCCCAACATTGGTACTACATTTGCCTAATAACTAATAAAATTGCATAGGGACTTTCCGGACCCCGAGGATCTTTAATCAACAACCCAGTCCAGTGCTCCTCATGAGTGTTGGTCCAACCCAGAGTAGCTTATTAACGCTACCCGGGGCAACTCGGTGATTGGCATGGTAACCATCACTCATTCGCCGTGTCCTGAGAACAAGATACGCGGCTCCTATTTAGATCATCGACACGTTGGGCGGCCTAGCTTGATTTATTTTACCTTTCTCGAATGTCTTGCGCAAGGAATTCCGTTTTTCTTCGGGCTATCTCGAGGTGTGGTCCTCCTGTGGAATTTCCTATGAAGATCACGAGATCTGTGGTCGAGGTTATTCTCGCGACGTGTTGTTAATTGTGATGGATTAGTTGGAACACCCCTGCAGGGTTAAATCTTTCAGAAAGCCGTGCCCGCGGTTATGTGGCAAACTTGGAAAGTTTGTTTAACACCTAGTCATAGAAAACTTGAAGTAAACTCAAATAAAATACACAGACTGTGTGCGTAACCGTGACTATGTCTTATCGTGAGTCCATATCCGAGAGAGAACAGGGTGGGATTATATTTGACGTATGTAGTGTTCAGGATCACTTAGTGATCATTACTAGTTCACGTCCGCTATGCGTAGACCACCATACTTTACTTTCTGTATTTGTAAGTTAGCCACACAAATACATGCTTAGTCTCTTGCTGCAACCTTACCACTTAACCATACCTCCCACATTAAGCTTTTCTAGTCTTGATACCCTTGGAAATGAGACTGTTGAGTCCCTGTGGCTCACAGATTACTACAACAACAGTTGCAGGTACATGTAATGCGATGATTTGATGTGAGAGCAATGCTTGTTGGATTTGGAGTTCCTCTTCTTCATCAATCTAGGATGGGTTCGAGGCAGCAGCCGGGGATAGCAAGGATGGATGTCATTTTATCGTTTGATTTCGTCCGTAGTTGGACCCTGCTCTTCTGTTTGATGTTTTGAATATGGTGTTGTATTGATGTGATCTTGATGTATCTTGTGGCAAGTGTAAGACAATTCCATATACTCATATCTTCTGTAAATGTAATTGTAATAATATCCATTCTTGCAACACGACGAGATGCGCTTCTATCCCTATCGATGCCCTCATCCCAAAATAAGGATAGGATCGCATCTTGGGCATGACAGCGTCTTAGTCATCCTGCCGATCTAACTCGGCCTCCTTTTCTCGTACATGCGCACTCTTGGTGCATCATGGATAATATCGCAAGGGAGGGTTGCTTCTGCCCCATAGACCACAAAGAACGGCGTGTAACCGGTTGATCTGTTTGGGGTGGTACGTAGGCCCAATAAAATGGAGTCGAGTTCCTCCACCCAATGAATGTCGGACTTGTGAAGAGATCATACCAAACATGGCTTGATGCCACTCATAATGAGACTATTTGCTTGCTCGACTTGTCGATTGGTCTGCGGATGATAGACTGATGCATAATCAAGCTGTATGCCCATTTTTGTGCAGTAGTCCTTGACCTCTTGGGCCGTAAAGTTGGATCCATTATCCATTATTATACTATGTGATACATCGTAACGGTGTACTATGCTAGATATAAAGTCGATGACTAGTTCGGATTTAGCCGACTTAATGGGTTTTGCTTCTATCCATTTGACGAACTGGTCGACCATGACCGTAGGTATTTATTTTTCTTGGTTCCCCCTTTAAGGGGTCCGACTAGGTCCAGCCCCCAGACCGCAAAAGTCCATGTGATCGGAATAGTCCGAAGAGTTGTTGGGGGCATGGGACTTTGATTTGCAAAGAGTTGACACCCAACGCAATGTTGAATCAGTGATTGGGCGTCCGTCCGAGCTGTAGGCCAAAAGAAACCGACTCGGAAGGCCTTTCTGACAAGAGATCTTGCCGCGCCATGATACCCGCCCATGCCTGCCTGCATTTCAGCGGGAAGCTCCCATCCTTCTTCCTCGGATATACACATTTGTAATATTCTGGTGGTGCTTTTCTTGTATAACTCATCCTGTGTACTCTGTAGACCTTGGATCGCCGAACCATGCCCCGTGCCTCAGTTTGATCATCGGGGAGTTCCTTGTGAAGAAGGTAAGCGAGGAAGGGCTCTGTCCATGGCGCAATAACTACCATTACCTCATGAGCTGAGGGTGTCTCATTTATCGTGGAGCTGCCGATAATTCCATCATCTGGCTCGTTTATAGGGGGAACAACTTCATCCGCTGTATTTGGACCGACACCATTGTCATCATCCTGCCACACTATGGAGGTCTTAAAGAGCTGCTCCAGGAAGGTGTTTCTCAGGACGGGATCGCACTTGGCTCCCATACGGTCCAGTATGTCGGCGGTTTGGTTGTTGTCTCAAGCGACATGGTGCAATTCCAACACCTTGAACCGAGCAGATATCTTGAGGATGGCGTTTCTGTATGCCTCCATCTTCGGGTTTTTGGCGTCGAATTCGCTATTAATTTGGGATATGGCCAAGTTTGAGTCTCCCCGTACCTCTAGTCGTTGTATGCCCATTGATACCGCCATCCGAAGACCATGAAGAAGAGCTTCGTGTTCGGCGGCATTGTTGGAGTCGGCATACATGATTTGCAACATGTATCACACGTTGTTGCCTATGGGGGATGTGAGAATAACTCCAGCCCCTAGACCGGCCAAGGTCTTGGATCCATGAAAGTACATTGTCCAATGCAATTATGCACTATACTTCTTGGGGAGCTCGGCTTCTGTCCATTCAGACAGGAAGTCCGCAAGTACCTAAGATTTAATGATGCAGCATGGTTAGTAGGTTATTTAAAAGGGAAGGAGCTCAATGACCCATTTGGCTATGCAGCTGGCGACGTCCCTGTTGTTGATTATATCATTCAGGTGGACTTCCGATGCCACTATTACCACACACTCCTCGAAGTAGTGTCTGAGTTTCCTCGACGCCATGAATAGTGTATAGGCTATTTTTTGGTAATATGGGTATCTGGACTTGCACTGCGTTAGCACCTCTGACACATAATATACCGGTTTTTGAGTCCAGAATTTATGTCCCTCCTGATCTCATTCAACGATGAGCACTGCACTGACAACTTTGTTGGTGGACGATATGTATAACAACATTGGCTCACCAGCGCCTGGCGCCGTGAGTATGGGATTGGTTGCCAGTAGTGTTTTGATTTCTTCTAACATAGCCACTACCTCATCGGTCCATTTGAAATTGTTGGTCCGTTTCAGCAGCTTATAGAGAGACAAACTTTTTCTCCGAGGTGGGAGATAAAGCGGATTAAAGCTGCTATGCACTCGGCTAGCCTCTGGACATGCTTCAGCTTTATGGGGATTTCAAGTTCTAGTAGAGCACGGATTTTAGCTGGATTTTCCTCTACGACGAATCCAAGCATCTTACTAGAGGGAACTCCGAATACACATTTTTTCGGATTGAGTCGTATATCATATGCGCGTAGGCTAGCGAATGTTTGCCGTAAGTCGTCGATCAACTGGCCGACGTGTTTGGTTTTGATTACCACATCATCCACGTATGCCTCGATAGTATTACCGACTTGTGTCGCGAGACAAGTTTGGATCATGCGCTGGTATGTGGCCCGAGCATTTTTTAGCCCGAAAGGCATCGTCTTGAAGCATAATGGCCCGTAGGGGGTGATGAACGCAATAGCAGCTTGATCGGATTCCTTCATTTTGATTTGATGATATATGGAGTAAGCATCGAGGAAAAACAACAAATCGTGTCTAGTTGTGGCATCGATGATCTGGTCTATGCATGGTAAGGGGAAAGGTTCCTTGGGCATGCTTTGTTAAGGTCCTTGAAATCAACACATAGCCACCAGCACTTGTCTTTCTTGGGTACTATCACTAGGTTTGCTAGACACTCGGGGTGTTTAATATCCCAAATAAATCTGGCCTCGAGCAGTTTGGCTAATTCCTCACCCATGTCTTGCCGACGTGGGATTCTAGGCATATCGGAAGGATGTCAAGCGAAAATGTCCTAGTTCTCACAGATGAAATTTCACAATGTCTTGTCCATCAGGGGATCGAGCTAGGCTCTGATGGACGCTGTCTTATTGGGGTCTGTTGGATGCACCTGAAATTTGATGATTTCCTCTGCGGGTTAAAAGGACATGGTCTTTGGCCTTTTGCTAAGGATCACATCGTCTCTATTAACTGTCGATCGTAGGGCAGTCAACTCTTCGATGGTGGAGCTTTCCACTAATGCTTCGTAGGCGAGCGTTGCCATTTTGTTTTCGGACTGAAAGGCTATGTTCGGATCACTGGTGATCGTGATCGCGCCATTTGGTCCTGGCATTTTGAGTTTCGTATACCCATAATGGGGTATAGCCTGGAACTTTGTAAAGGCATCGCGTCCCAATAGGGCGTGGTAGCCACTTGGGAAGGGGATGATGTGGAAGAGAAGTTCTTCGGATCGGTAGTTTTTGGGAGTGCCGAACACAATGTCCAGGATGATACATCCGGAACAACGCGCCTCTTTTCCTGGGATAATTCCCCGGAATGTTGTGTTGCTACGTTCGATGTGGGATTGGTCTAACTGCATTTTTTCCAGAGTGGCCTCATATATGAGGTTAAGACCACTGCCGCCGTCCATTAGCACTTTATGTAGCCTGTCTCCATCAATGATGGGATTCAAGACTAGAGCGGCTGGTGAATGACCTGGAAGAATGGGCGGTCGGTCAGTGTCCCCGAAAGTAATCGGTATGTTTGCCCATGGGCTAGTGGCTGCCACATGGTAGACTTGCTCATGCTCCCTAATAGCTCTTTTGTGCTTGTACCTCGAGGGGAAGATTTCATAGACTGTCAATACTTCGGCATTAAAGCCAGCCGGTGAAGGAGAGCGCCTACTCGATGAATGTGTATCGAGGATGGCCTCGCCACTTTTTGCGCCTTGCCTGATGACCCAGTAAGCTCGAAGGATGTGTGTTGGGTTTGTGTTTAGCAACACGGAATGTATGGGGCAAGATTTATCCAAAAGTCCGTCCAAGACAGTGTCGGTCCCTAAAAGGGGCTTGTTTCTCTTTTCGACGGGTTCATACCTGGCTAGCCAATTTGAAGGTATCCTCTTTTTCCAAGCTCCTCTAGGGTGTTCGTAGAATTTTGGTTCTGAGAACAACCGCTCGGATTGCCAGCCACTCTCCATGGCATAGTACGTCTGTACCAATTCAGATATCTCTGAAAAGTCTCTTATGCATCGGCGGGCCAAGGCATTAAGAATCCCTTCATCATGGGAATTGTGAGTGAAAATTGCCATTACATTGGTCACTGAGACCTTTTACTCTGCTCCTAGCGAGTAGGAGTCTTGCCCAAAAGTGGTTGACTGACTCTCCTTGTAGTTGCTAGATATCCTGAAAGTCCGAAGACATGGGGTTTGGTGTGATACCTGGATGATCGTCTTGGGCGGTGGGTAGGAAAAAATTTGGTTCCATATCGCAACAAGTGTTCGGAACTGCGGCTTTAGCGCAAATTTTATGAATCTTGTGAAGGATCTTGGACCGGTGGCGGTCTGGCTTTAGGGTGATTCCCAGCCTTTGATTCACTGACAGAGTCCTGGAGATCGAGGACTGGAGTATAGATGGTTTTTAATTCCAACTGTCGGGCTGAATCCGCAATCAGACACTCGATGGTGGCCACAATGTGGGTGACCGAAGGGACATGAATCTCCCTGTCATCGGGTCTGATACTGAGCTTATCATAGATCGGAAACTGGTCATCCGATATTAGCATAGCTTCGCTCCGATCGAACAACTGGTTTAAGAATGAGGCGATGGCAGGGTGTGTGTTGCTGATACGAGTGGATTTGTAAAGTGGTGTGACGGTTCCAGAGTTACGCCAAAGCGAATTTGTGTTCCATTCCACCACGGGGCCAGATGTCTTGGACATCAAAGCATCTGGTCATATAGGTTTTTCTTTGAAGATTGAGGGTTCCATCGGAACGAGTGTTCCCTGTGAATCAGCTACGAACTCTAGGGTCCCGAACTTGATACTCTAATTTGGGGGAAATCTTTCGGTTTGGCCATGATGGCTGACCGGGCTGGCATGTGATGAGATGTCGTGGCCAATGAAACTCTGATTGGGGGCGAGAGTCCCCTCGATGCAGATCTCCCGACTTGCGACGAGGCAAGCCATCGATTCCTTTGGTGCTCACAGAGGAAATCTCAATGAAAGCACCAATGTCGGTGTCAAAACCGGTGGATCTCGGGTAGGGGGTCCCGAACTATGAGACTGGAGTCGACGGTAACTGGAGACGAAGGGGACATAAGTTTACCTAGGTTCGGGCCCTCCTATGGAGGTAATACCCTACATCCTGCATGGTTGTATTGATAGTATGGGTGGTTACAAAGTTGATCTACCTTGAGATCGTAAAGCTAACTCTAGAACAATTATCTATCCCTATACCCTAAAACCCTCCGACTTATATAGATGCCGAGGGTGTCCTAGGATTACACATGGTCGGTTACATGCCGAAGAGATAACATGCCTAACTGCAGCTAATAGCTTCGAGAATACGTCACGACTCCTCGAAGCTTCCATCCGGCGCAGCTAGTCTTCGATCATCCGATGCCCGCCTTGCGACCCATACAGTCTGGCCCATGAACAATAGGTCGGCTATCCGAGGACCCCCTAATCTAGGACTCCCTCAGTTCCCGCATGGCCACAGTGGAGGCAGTAGTGGCTCCGACTCTGGCCGACAACGACAGGGCACCGGCTGGCGCAAGACGATGCGACGGACACGGGGGCCTACCATGTGGGCCCCTCTGGCTCCTGACAAGACCCTGCGGTTGATTGGCCTTACCAGCGACAAGATCCCTCAGCCGGGGGCCACATGGCCAGCTAGAGATGCTGCCAGCTGGGGGCCCCCGACGCCTTCAACTCATATTGTAATCCGGGGGTTGGCCTATAAAACCCCTGACCTCCCCCATGCATGGGGATCTCTCTCGGCTAGCACACACACTCACCCACTCCCACATAGAGAGGCTAAGAACGCAAGCTAGCTCCTTCTTTATCCTATACCCATACAGCTCAAGGAGCACATTGTAGCCTTGTTTGGTTCATCAACCAGGCTAGCAGGACTAGGGGTGTTACCTCCCCCGGAGGGCCCCAAACCTGGGTACATCGTGTGCCCCATGCCGTTTGTCCCCGATCCTGCTCCTGGAGTCTATCGTGAGAAAGCGACGACAGTTGCCGCCCACGGTGGGGCCGAACGCGGCGCCAGCCAGAGTCATACTCCGAGCGGGAATCCTCGCTAACTCCGCCAGGTGTCTCATGTTCGGACTGATCACCATGCCCGTGGGGTCTGCCCTCACGGACGCTCCCTCGGCCGCTAGCCGCATTTCCGCCCGCCTAGCGGGCGGTACCTTTTCCTCTTTCCTCGAGCCGAGTTGCGTTGATGATCCGCTCGACGCCAACAGCCTCTACACACTCTTCGATGTGTCACGTCCCGACGACACGCCGGCACTCGACTAGTACCCCAGTGTGGTACTCGACTGCTGCGACCTACCCCATGCACGGGCAGACCCGCCGCAGCCAATGCCTCCGACTTCCGCATCCTCACAGAGGTTTCGGTCACCAGCTCCTCCATGTTTTCCTGCCTCGCAAGGGCGAACGCGCTCACGACCACCACTGCAGCCGGAGTGTCACAACCCTAGATTAATGCTTGTAATTAGCGCATTGGCATCATGGCATCATGTTTAATTTTCTTCAACATGAAATGGGGATTAACAGAAACCCTAGCACTTCACCTAACCAAACAATTCTCATATTTGTGAATTTTCAATGAACCCAAAATGTCCATAAAATCCTATCCAATGGGATTTACCTTAAATAAAATAACTGGTTCAAACCAACACATTTTAGGTTCCAAAAGAAATATTTGCAACCACTGAAAATTATTGTAGAAATTATTTAGCTACCTTTAGTTTTCACAAATAATTATTTTTTTATAAAATAGAAAACAAAATGTTCACCATGTGTGGAACATTCCACTCGATGACAGGAACAAGTTTGGAGATTTAAAAAATGATTTGGTTCAGAAACAAAATCAAAACAACTTAAAGAAATAGGAAATGGAAATAAAAAAGAGGAGCTTACCTATTTTACCTGGGCCAGGGAAGAAGCCGGCCCAGCCCACCAGGGGCAAACCGGTCTTCTTCCACATCCGACCAGAAGGATATCGGGCGCATGGTCGCCGCACGCCGACCACCTCTTGCTCGTGTGCCTGCCTGGGCAGAGGGATAGACTCCAGGGAGCTGTCTAGATCGAGCCGACCTCCCTCTCCCCCCCCCCCCCCGAGCTCATTCTCTCCCACCCTCTCCTCTCTGATCTCTCCCCCTTGACACCAAAAGCCGCCGCCAACGCTCGCACCATCGCGGCCACCGGCCTCCTCCAGCTCCTCTAGTGAGCCAAGCAGCTCCGCCTCGTCGCCATCAAGCTCCAAGATGAAGCACGCAGCCGCGGGAGGCCTGCATCGCCGATGCCGCTGCCTTCTTTAACCTTTGGTCACCGGAGCGCCATCATCTATTTGCCGCGCTCTGCCCGCCCCCGATCCCGCTGACCATCCCATCTGCCTCCCTATGAGCTCCCCTTTCTTCTCCCCCTAACCCCATGGCTTTCCCCTCGCCGTAGTCGTTGCCCCCTTGCTGTCCGAGCTCCGGTTAACGCTCAGCTTGTCGCTGTCCTCAACTCCGGTGGCCCCGAGCACCCCTGTTGCCCCCACTGAATGTGAGCGTGCGTGGCATAACTCCCGGTTCCCTTAGCGCACTAGATGGCCGCCGGAAGCACCAGTCCGGCAAGCCACCGCTGTGTTCTATTATCACCGTCGACTGATCTCCGACGTGGTGACGTGGCACGGCCATTAGTGCCTAATCAAGCCACTAACTAACCCTCCAGCCGCTAACAGTGGGCCCCAAGGTGGATCAAACCTCTGGTTAGCGCGGGGATTAACCCCGTGACACTGATGTGTGGGTACCAGTCGTCAGGTTTGACCTGGACCCGGGGTTGTTGACCCGCTGACGTAATGTTGACGTAACGCTGACGCGTTAATTGATTTTATAATAATAAAATAATTTAGGAAATTCCAGAAAATGTTTAAAACTTCTAAAAATCATAGAAAATAATGTGTAAGTCGGATGAAAATAATTTATATATGAAAAATGATCAGAAAAAATCCAATGAATCTATTTATGCCATGATCATGCATGTTTGAACAACATAACAACACCAAGTAGGACATTTTATGATTAGGGCAATATAGGAAATATCATTTAGAGTTGGAATTCAAACTTGATTGCGTTCCACTTCAACCAACTTGGCTAATTATACCTCTAGGTCAATTCAGCACCTTAACATATCATATCATGCATCATGGTTGTTGCATTGCATTGAATGTGTTCCTTTCTTGTTTTACCAGTGGTGTTCCTTCTCGATAGATGATGGTTCTGACGATGTGAACGTTGAAAATAATGAAGAGAAGTAATATCTTTAGGGCTGTCAGGCAAGCAAACCCCCTTGAGCATACAGATATGAACCCACTATCTCGCTCCTGCTCTCTTTTACTGCATTAGGACAACAATGATTCAACTGTTACCTGTTCTCGGTAATTGAACCCATTCCTTTGCATGACCAGTCTTTCTCACAGTAAATAGTTGAAACCACTTAGCATGAGTAGCAACTGCTTGAGGCTTGTTGTGCTTACTCATCTATGCTTGCTAGCTTACTGTGCATGCTATGCTTAGAGTCGTGTCATGTCGGGTCTAATCCATCTGGGCGATCAATCGAAATGGCAGTGTTCATGTCCAACTGTGTTAGAGCTAAGTGTATGAACACGAGTTGGTAAAGGTATCAATGAGAGGCCGTGTAGGAGTACGTCGCGGGTTGTCTCATTGGGACCGTCCTTAAGAACTGAGTTTTGTGTTTGTGATCCAAGACAGTTACTACCACATGTTGGGCCCTGAAATATGACCCCACTCCACCTATTAATCGCCTAGATCTTTGTCTAGGAGTTGCAACTAGTTTCTGGTGTTTGTAGGAAAAGTGTTGGCGGCCGTGCATAGCGCTGCCTAACGGGCTGGACTGTGATGCGGTATAGGCACAGGGGCACAGTGTACCAAGTGGCACACGAACGGTAGGCTTGGGAACCCTGTGCACATCGTTTGGGGCCGTAGCGGAAACTTTGGCCGACTTCCGTGAGGGTTCAGTCTCAAATAGGCGATAAACCTGGGCTAGGGTCTTGTGTGATTGGTGGTCGTGGATGACTCCCTCGCTGGGCTTCCGATTGAAGGTTGCCGAGGTGCCTTTTATGTGCACATGGTGATAAGTGGTGGGAGCATGTGTGAAGAAGTACACCCATGCAGGATTATGAATCTGTTCGACTAGCCGCATCCTCGGATATGGACTACTTGGAGAACTTATGTGGTTCAAAGACAACTTGAAGTGGATACTCTAAAATACGCAAGATAAGTGTGAGTGCTATGGATGGCCCTCTCGTAGTTCGACGGAACTGGATCCATAGTGGTGTATTGATTTGGTGAATATGTGGACTTGTGTGCGCTATCCCATCTCAAAGAAAGCACTTGTAATCATAGTATAGGTTAGCCAAGAGTCAAAGCTGGCTTGCTTTAATAAACTCCACAACTCCCTTCATTGATACTGATGCATATGTAGTTAGTTCTGATGTAAGTCTTGCTGAGTACCCATGTACTCATGTTTGCTTAATTTATGTTTTTTGCAGAGGAGACGTCAGTCTCATTAGTGGTATTTACGACGTGAAGTTCAATGTTGACCGGATTAGCTTGGAAATCCCAAAGAGAGGTCTAGTTCCTTTGGTAGGGTCGTTGTAGCTTTTTAGGCTCCTCCAGCCACTTTTGTAGATGTCTGTACCCATACATGTTTAACTTCCGCTTGTTTGTTTGAATGCTCTGAATGTTGGGTCTTGTGAGTCTTGCTTGTAACATATTATTGTGTTGGCTCTTCCGAGCATTCTAAATAAATATTGTAATCTTGTATGATTATGTTGTGATGCCGTAGTTGTATCTATGCATATCGGGCATGTCGGCGTACGTGTGACATGCAGCGGTATGTATGGGATTCGACACCTAGTTGTGTGCCTTTAGTACTACTCTTTACGAGGAAATGCCTCTTTGTGCTTCCACCGAGCCTTGGTAGCTTGCTACTACTCCGGACAGATTGATTGACTGGCATGTATACTTCTTGATGATGTGTCTGTCCTTTCGGGGAAATGTCTCGTAGTGTAATGGAGTCCCTGTAGCCTGTTACGACTCGTCTACGTGCAGTGATGACATTTATGTCACATGGCGTAATGGAGTCCTTGTAGCTTGCTATGACTCGTCTACACATGCTAGAGATGGACACCTGCATTGTTGGGTTACGTATGCCTGTCCCTGTACGGATGTGCCACTTGGGTTCTACGACTAGTCATGTCGGCCCGGGTTCTTTGACATTTGAATGCTAGCGACACATTCACATACGTGAGTCAAAAGACGTAAACGGTCCCGGCCCAGGTAAGATGGCAGCCATGGAGATAACCATGCGTGAGGCCGCAAAGTGATGTGATGTGCTACAGGATGGATTATTATGGCTTAGGATCGAGGTCCCAACACAGCACCAGTGTCTCCAGTCCCATTGATTCCGCGCTTCGGGGCTTGAGCACACCCATCGCACAAACCGCTAACCCGGCTACAGCCACAGCCGAGCTGGAAGCGGCTTGCCATCTGCTATTCACCATGCCCACCTACCTCGCTACTGCGAAGCATTGGATGGAGTCCGTGTAGCACGAGTACAACTCCACCTACGACCTCACCCTGGCTCGAAACTAGCCTAGCCGGCGTGACGACGTCCGCGACCATGGCCACGTACTCGTGGAAATCATCGGTGGCTGGCTACCCACCTATGACATGCCCGCGGCCAACATGAGGGCTGCCCAAGTGGCCTATACCAACTTGGCCGGATTGGAGGGCAAGGAACACGTCTTGCAAGACCAGCACATTCAGGACCTCATCAACAGCACCAACGAGCAGCAGGCTTGTAGCGACCATGCCAAAATCGGCTCCGACATCCCGCCACCAGACGGAGCCGGCGCGCCGGCTACCGGCCATCGCCGGTCGGCCCAACATGCCTCTTCCCCTCGTGGCCTCGCCCGGCGCGGCAGAGGCTCCCTCAGCGTACGTTCCCATCGCGGGAACGAGGCGCCATCTGTCACTAACCAGCGCATCGACACACCAGACGGAGATGACCAACACCCGTGCATGCACACCTATCCCCTCACGGCGGGAGCGCACACCTTCATCTGCCCCATCGGTCTACCCCGAGCTTGCGGCTCGCCTTGGCCTGTGCATTCCCCGGAGCGAGAACGGTGTTCGCACCCGCATCGACCGGCTAGCGTAGTCGGCCATCCTCAAAGAGGATGGCTCGATCGTCCTGGCATGTTTCGACCCTCGGATCCACAACGAGCCATTCTCGATCGGCTTCACCCTCCCCCCACGACACCCCGAAGTACAACGGCACCGCAAAGCCGGAGGACTGGCTGATCGACTACACCATCACAGTCGGCATCGCTAGGGGGAACAAGAACTTAGGCGTCCACTACGCCCCCCTCATGCTGATTGGCTCGGGCCAGACGTGGCTCAACAGCCTGTCGGCCGGCAACTTCAACATTTGGATGGACTTCGAGGAAGCCTTCGTCCGCAACTTCACTGGCACCTACAAGTGGCCAGGACGTCCCCGTGAGCTAGCCATGTGCGTCCAGGGCCCGGACGAGGCTGTCCGCCACTCCCTCACCCGATGGACCGAGCTCCACAACTCCTGTGAGGGAGTGCACAAGGTGCAAGCCATCTAGTACTTCATCGAGGGCTGCCGCGATGGCACCCATCTCAAGCACAAGCTCTTGTGCTCCGAGCTGACTACCCTGACGGACCTCATGGCCAAGGCGGAAAAGTACGCCGCAGTCCACTCTGCCATGCGGGTCAAGGCCGACACGTCTGCCAAGCCGACCCCGCCATCTCCCACACCGCGGCCGGCTGCCGATAGCCCGCAGCAGTAGAACAACAAGCGCAAAGCCGACCAGCCGAATCCTCGCTACGGGAGCCGGCAGGTCGTCGCCATCGAAGAAGAGCAGCCGGCTGCCTAGGCTCCCAGCCAGCGTCAGCGCACCGTCAAGGCCGTCTGGCAGCCCAAGCTCACCTTCGAGCAAATACTCGACACACCTTGCAAAAACTACTTGGGGGCCAAGCCGTCTACACATACGCTCCGGCAGTGCGGCTTCTCGCAACGGTTGGCCCAGGGCGAAGGCCTTCCAGCTCCCCCACAGCCGCCTCCTCGCGTGCCGGCTCCGGCTCTTGTGCCGGCCCTGGCTTTGGCTCTGGCCCCCCGCAAATGGCGCCTGCACAATCAGTTCCCCAACCAGGACGGGACTTACGTCGTCTTCACTAGTGAGGATACGAACAAGCATACCTAGCGCCAGCTCCAGCGTGAGGTGAATGATACCATGCCTTCGACCCCCCCCCCAGTTCATGCACTGGTTCAAGAAGCCGGTCACCTGGAGCCGGGCGGACCACTCGGCAGTGATGCCAAGCCTAGGTAGCTACGCCCTCGTCCTCGACCCCACCATCATCTTTGCCAGACGCACCTGCCACTTCTCGCGGGTGTTGGTCGACGGTGGTAGCAGCATCAACATCCTCTACCGCAACATGATGGTCAAGTTGGGCTCAAGGAGACGGACTTGCAGACCCATCGGCAAGATCCTGCTCGACATCCACTTCGGTGACAAGCACCACTTCCGCTGTGAACTGATATGGTTCGAGGTGGTGGACCTAAGCAGCCCGTACCACGCGCTGTTGGGGCGGGCGGTGCTCGTCAAATTCATGGTGGTTCCCCACTACGCCTACCTCAAGCTCAAGATGTCGGGCCCCAAAGGCATCATCACCGTCGTCGGCAACTACAAGACGTTGATCGAGTGTGCCCATAATGGCAGTCGGCTGGCCAAAGCTCTGGGGATCGCGAAGGAGAGACGGCGGCTTGACCAGCTCGTGGCTCAGGCCGCCGAGCAGCCGGCAATGTCGGCTCCCCTGTGCCAGATGACCGGCAAGGCGTCTTTCCAGCCGTCCAAAGATACCAGCCAGGTGCCACTCGACCCAGCTAATCCCAAGCAGTGTGTCACCATTGGCGCCAACCTCAGCAGCAAGTAGGAAGGCGAGCTCGTTGACCTCCTCTATGAGAATCGAAACATATTTGGATGGTCTCCCAAGGACATGTCTGGTCTTCCAAGGAAGTACGCCGAGCACAAACTTCACGTGCGGCCGGATGCGAAGTTGGTCAAGCAAACCCTATGTTGTTTCTCCAAGGAGAAGTGGCGTACCATATGCGATGAGATAGCCCGGCTGCTCGTAGCCGACTTCACCATGGAAGTGTTCCACCCGGACTGGCTGGCCAACCCAATCCTGGTGGTGAAGAAAAACAAGACTTGGCGCATGTGTATCGACTACACGAGCCTGAAAAAAGGCATGTCCTGAGGACCCGTTCGCCCTGCCACGGATAGATCAAGTCATCGACTCCATGACCGGCTGCGATCTTCTATCCTTCCTGGACGCCTACTCAGGCTACCACCAGATCAAGCTGGATCTAGCTGATCTGCTGAAGACCTCCTTCATCACCCCTTTTGGGGCCTACTGCTACATCACCATGTCCTTCGGCTTGAAGAATGCAGGCACGACCTTCCAGCACTGCATGCAAAAGTCGCGCCTACCCCAGATTGGTAGGAATGTCCACGTCTACGTTGGCGACATCGTCGGCAAGACCAGGAAGCATTTTAGCCTCCTCGACAACCTCTGAGAGACCTTCTCCAACCTGTGTGAGTACAAGGTCAAGCTCAACCCGGAGAAGTGCGTCTTCGGCGTCCCAGTCGGCCAGCTCCTAGTTTTCTTTGTGTCCGCTTGCGACATCGAGGCTAACCCAAAGAAGATCAGGGCGATCGAGCGTATGCCCAAGCCCACTCGGCTCCGTGACGTCTAGAAGGTCACCTGCTGCCTTGCCTCACTCAGCCAGCTGGGACACAAGGCCTTGCCCCTCTACAGGCTCCTACGGACGATGGCTTTGGTCGAGCCGGACCACGACTCCATGAGGAAGCAGGCCAAGTTCGAGTCGACCGACCAGGTTGACGAGGCCTTTCGGGGCCTCAAACAAGCTCTCACCAGCGCGGTCATCCTGGTTGTGCTGATTGAGAAGGAACCTTTGCTTGCCTACATCGCGGCAACCACATGCGTCATCGTCATAGTCTTGGTGGTGGAGCGGCCGGACGAGTGTAGGGCGCTGTCGATCCAGCGCCCTGTCTACTACCTCTGCGAGGTCCTCTCGACCTCCAAGCAGAACTACCACCACTACTAGAAGCTGTGCTATGACATATACTTCGTCGTCTAGATGATCAAGCAGTACTTCTAGGAGCATGTCATCACCGTGGAATCATGAGCGGTCGGGACACCACCGGACGGATAGCTAAGTGGGCAATCGCCCTCCCCAACTACGAGATACTGAAAGTGCGTTATATCGACTAGAGGGGGGTGAATAGGTGATCTTTACAAATTCATCACTTGAGGAATTTGAAATGTGATGAATAACTAGCTACGGAATAAGTACTCAAGTGCATGATAAACATAGCAGTAGCATAGTCATCATGATGAAACAAAACATGCATAGATTACAGGTAGCATCGTACATGATAAGTAGGTGAGAAACAAGGTAACTTGAAAATTTTGAGGTGAGGAGATTGTGAAAGTCTTAAGTCAAATTCTTTAAACAGTATAGATCAATTTCATCAACAAGTATATGAGGAAATGAAGGGTTGAGGAAATAGAACCAGGTACCTCGATGAAGACAATGGTTTGATGACCCAGTTCCAATTGTTGTGATAGTCGTAGGTCTGGTTTGGAGCGGCATGGTATTTAAACCAGAGGACACACAGTCCCAGGAGAAACAGTCCTTACCGTATTATCCTTGAGATAAGGTCACAAAGTCCTCACCCAACACTCGTGGTAAGTCTTCATGGTAGACTTCCAAAACGCTCACAAACTGGTCACCCAACGATCAACAATTGACTGCGGGATGCTCTAGACCAAGGTCACTCCATGATCTCCAATTGACTCCAGGATGCACTAGACCATGACGCCTAACCATCTGGAAGATACACAGTCTTCAAAGGTAACAAGCGTCGGTTCCACACAGGAACAATCTCTTCAATGATGCTCAATCACTTTGGGTTTCGTGGTTTGGATTTGAGTTTTTCCTCATTGATGATTTTCTCTGAAAGTCCTCGGGGGATGGGTTGCTCTCAAATGACAAGTGTTAGTTCTCTCTCAGAGCAGCCAACCAACTAGCGGTTGTGGGGGGTGGCTATTTATAGCCAGGGTGCAAGCTGACATGATAAGACATCAATGCCTCGAATGATATGACCATTATGTGGATAATATGATTGAGGACAGCTGGCACAAAGCACAGCAACGGTCGCAATTTCGAACTATGAAAGTCCTCAGGCTTATCGTATTCCTCACTTGTAGGCAATTCGCACTGGCGAAATCCTAACTCCTCAGTCAGACCAATTTCCTTATAGACCAGAAGAACTTCGTCTCTTTCACTTAAGAACTTGACTGAACCGAAGATATTTCCAAAGGCTTCACTTGAAAGATTGGATAGGTTGAGGGTTTTCAATTGAGCATCAGTTGGAAATTTTCCTTAGTATTACCTTGGCCCCTTTAACAATACAGTCTTTCCTATGACTCAAAGAAAGGAAATTAAACTACAAAAAAAGTCTTTACACTTCATAGTCCTCGTTCATATCTTCAAGGTCACACCAACTTCTTTATTTTCAAAGTCTTCAGGTAATACCAAAGTCTTCACCAAAGTCTTCAGTTGAAGACATACAATTTTAGGGGTCGATAATTTTCGAATATATCAAGCTCCTCGGCGACATATAGAGCATGTGTACACTTACAAACACATCAGTCTCTTAACCTATAAGTCTTCAATACACCAAAATCACTAAGGGGCACTAGATGGACTTACAATCTCCCCCTTTTTGGTGATTGATGACAAATAGGTTAAATTTTTAACGGGCATAAACATATGAAGTGTAAGTACTGAGTTTGAGGAATTTGATTGCAAGATATAGAAGAACTCCCGCTGAAGATTTGCATATTTGAGGAATTTGCTTCGGACTACAAATGCACATGACAGGTTAAAAACATGGAGAACTCCCCCTATATATTGTAATTCATACACGCATTTAACATATCATATGAAAATTTTGAAATGCATGATGAAAATGGTGTCTGACGAAATTTAGCATGCATGCATTAAGGTACTTGAGGAAATAAGCATGCGAAAAGCAGTTCAAAAGAGTCAGACCACCATCAGACTTAAGTTTACAACTCAACCAACAAAATCTTCAGAAGCGCGAGAGTTGTAACTTAAGCAAAAAAAAACTGCCCATATATAGACACCCGCTTAAAGACTAACTCAAATTTTCTCCCCCTTTCTCATTCAAGACCAAAAGGGACGAAAACTGAGGACTAACGCCCCTTGAAGAACTTCATCTTGTAGGCGATGGAGGAGCGCCAGCGTTGTCGGGGTCATTTGTCGATGCAGGGCCTGCCGCAGAGTCGTCAATATCCTCATCTTCATCCGTCTCGTGCGATGAAAAATATGATCTTGTAACCAGCTAGGGAACTTGAAATTTCTTGAATTTCTTCTGAGGAGGACGAGCCCAGTCAAGGTTCTGCTCAAGGTTCATCTCCTTGAGTTCTTTAGGAGTCTTGAGTTGAGACAGAATGGTCCAACTGCGGTTGAAGACTTCATGAAGGTAGTATTGGTTCTTTCTCACAGTGTTGTGCGTGACAGTCATGTCTCGAAGAAGTGAACCAAACTGACGATTGACCCACTTGTGATTGCGAACGACCTTCTGTTGAAGACTTATGAGAAGCTCACGATTATTCATCACACGGGGGGCAGACTCTCGTGGCTTTTGTGCTGAGGATTTTGCAGCAGAGTCTTGGGTAGCAGTGTCATCATTGGTGGAATAATATGCAGCTTTGCGAAACTGGCCATCCAATGGACGAGTACCTTCATCAATGACTTCCTTCCCTTTTCCCTCAACTTAAGTGAGTGTGTGCTTGAGGACTGTTGGAAATATGCCCTAGAGGCAATAATAAAATGGTTATTATTGTATTTCCTAGTTCATGATAATTGTCTATTGTTCATGCTATAATTGTGTTAACCGGAAACCGTAATGCATGTGTGAATACATAGACCACAACGTGTCCCTAGTGAGCCTCTAGTTGACTAGCTCATTGATCAATAGATGGTCATGGTTTCATGACCATGGACATTGGATGTCGTTGATAACGAGATCACATCATTAGGAGAATGATGTGATGGACAAGACCCAATCCTAAGCATAGCACAAGATCGTGTAGTTCGTTTGCTAAAGCTTTTCAATGTCAAGTATCGTTTCCTTAGACCATGAGATTGTGCAACTCCCGGATACCGTAGGAATGCTTTGGGTGTGCCAAACGTCACAACATAACTTGGTGTCTATAAAGGTACACTACGGGTATCTCCGAAAGTGTCTGTTGGGTTGGCACGAATCGAGACTGGGATTTGTCGCTCCGTATGACGGAGAGGTATCTCTGGGCCCACTCGGTAAGACATCATCATAATGTGCTCAATGTGACTAAGGAGTTAGCCACGAGATGATGTGTTACAGAACGAGTAAAGAGACTTGCCGGTAATGAGATTAAACAAGGTATAGAGATACCGATGATCGAATCTCGGGCAAGTATCATACCATAGACAAAGGGAATTGTATACGGGATTGATTGAATCCCCGACATCGTGGTTCATCCGATGAGATCATATTGGAGCATGTGGGAGAGAATATGGGTATCAAGATCCCACTTTTGGTTATTGACCGGAGAGTTGTCTCGGTCATGTCTACGTGTCTCCCGAACCCGTAGGGTCTACACACTTAAGGTTCGATGACTCTAGGGTTATAGGGAAATGTTGTACGTGGTTACCGAAGGTTTTTCGGAGTCCCGGATGAGATCCAGGACATCACGAGGAGCTCCGGAATGGTATGGAGGTAAAGATTGATATATAGGAAGTCCGATTTTGGTCACCGGAAAGTTTTCGGGCTCATCGGTAGTGTACCGGGAGTGCCGGGAGGGTGCCGGAGGACCCCCAGGAGGGGTGTGACGACCATAGGACTTCGTGGGCCCTTAGAGGAAGTGTGCCAGCCCTTTTTGGTCTGGCCAAGACCTTCTAGAAAGGCCCATGCGGCTAGGATCAAGAGATAAAGGGTGAAAAGATTTAAAAGGAGGAGATCCACCTCCCTTGTGGGAGGTGGACTCTCCCCCTAGTTCGGCCGAACCACTCCTCCTTGGAGGAGGG
Source organism: Hordeum marinum (assembly GCA_022496015.1). Classification (NCBI taxonomy): domain Eukaryota; kingdom Viridiplantae; phylum Streptophyta; class Magnoliopsida; order Poales; family Poaceae; genus Hordeum; species Hordeum marinum. Next base: position 118,981,409 of record CM039677.1, read on the forward strand.
GCCAAGGGAGCCCTCCCTCTCCCTCCTCCTATATATATGCAAGGGTTTGGGCTGATTTGAGACGACAACTTCTCTCTCTCATGGCGCAGCCCTACCCTTCCTCTTCCTTGTTCTTCGTAGCGCTTGGCAAAGCCCTGCCGGAGTCCACGTAGCTCCACCGTCACCATGCCGTCGTGCTGCCAGATATCTCCCTCAACCTCTCCTTCCTCCTTGCTGGATCAAGGAGTAGGAAACGTCATCGGGCTGCACGTGTGTTGAACGCGGAGGCGCCGTTGTTCGGCGCTAAGATCGGAGTCCACCGCAATCTGAATCGCTACGAGTACGACTCCACCAACTGCGTTCTTGTAACGCTTCCGCTTAGCGATCTTCAAAGGTATGAAGATGCAATCTCTCCCCACTCGTTGCTGGTTTCTCCTAGATAGATCTTGGTGACACGTAGGAAATTTTTTGATTTACTACTACGTCTGCCAATAGTGGCATCATGAGCTAGGTCTATGCGTAGAATCTATGCACGAGTAGAACACAAGTTGTTGTGGGCGTCGATTTTGTTAATATGCTTACCACTACTAGTCTTCTCTTGATTCGACGGTATTGTGGGATGAAGCGGCCGAGACCGACTTTACGTGTACGCTTACGTGAGACTGGTTCCACAGCCTGACATGCACTTGTTGCATAAGGTGGCTAGCGGGTGTCTGTCTCTCCCACCTTAGTCAGATTGGATTCGATGAAAATGGTCCTTATGAAGGGTAAATAGCAATTGGCATATCACGTTGTGGTTTTGGCGTAGGTAAGAAACGTTCTTGCTAGAAAACTATAGCAGCCACATAAAAACTTGCAACTACAAATTAGAGGACGTCTAACTTGTTTTTGCAGCATATGCCTTGTGATGTGATATGGCCAAAGCATGTGATGTGATGCATTGTGATGTATGAGATTGATCATGTTCTTGTAATAGGATTCACGACTTGCATGTCGATGAGTATGACAACCGGCAGGAGCCATAGGAGTTTTCTTATTTTATTGTATGACATGCGTGTCAATCATAAACGCCATGTAATTACTTTACTTTATTGCTAAACATTATCTATAGTAGTAGAAGTAATAGTTGGTGAGACAACTTCATGAAGACACGATGATGGAGATCATGATGATGGAGATCATGATGTCATGCCGGTGACAGTGATGATCATGGTGCCCCGAAGATGGAGATCAAAGGAGCAAGATGATATTGGCCATATCATGTCACTATATTGATTGCATGTGATGTTTATCATGTTTACATCTTATTTGCTTAGAACGAAGGTAGTAAATAAGATGATCTCTCAATAAAATTTCAAGGAAAGTGTTCACCCTAACTGTGCACCGTTGCCAAGGATCGTTGTTCCGAAGCACCACGTGATGAATGGGTGTGATAGGTTCTAACGTTCGCATACAACGGGTGTAAGCCAGATTTACACACGCGATACACTTAGGTTGACTTGACGAGCCTAGCATGTACAGACATGGCCTCAGAACACGGAAGATCGAAAGGTTGAACATGAGTCTTATAGAAGATACGATCAACATGGAGATGCTCACCATGGATGACTAGTCCGTCTCATGTGATGATCGGACACGGGCTAGTTGACATGGATCATGTGTCACTTAGATGACTAGAGAGATGTCTATCTAAGTGGGAGTTCATTAAATAATTTGATTATGTGAACTTAATTATCATGAACTTAGTCTAAAATTATCTTTACAATCTATATTGTAGATCCAATGGCCAACGCGAATGTCACCCTCAATTTCAACGCGTTCCTAGAGAAAACCAAGCTGAAAGATGATGGAAGCAACTATGCGGACTGGGTCCGTGGTTTGAGGATCATCCTCATAGCTTCCAAGAAATTGTATGTCCTCGATGCACCGCTAGGTGACCCACCCCTTCTCCCAGCAGAGCAAGACGTTGCCAATGCTTGGCATTCTCGCTGCGATGATTACTCCCTTGTTCAGTGCAGCATGCTTTACAGTTTAGAACTGGGGCTCCAAAAGCATTTTGAGCAACACGGAGCATATGAGATGTTCCAAGAGCTGAAACTGGTTTTTCAAGCTCATGCCCGGGTCGAGAGATATGACGTCTCCGACAAGTTCTTCAGCTGTAAGATGGAGGAGAACAGTTCTGTCAGTGAGCACATCCTCAAGATGTCTGGGCTACACAACCGCTTGACTCAGCTGGGAGTTAATCTCCCATATGACTCGGTCATTGACAGAATCCTCTAGTCGCTTCCACCTAGCTACAAGAGCTTTGTGATGAACTACAACATGTAAGGGATGGAGAAGTCCATTCCTGAGTTGTACTGGATGCTGAAATCAGCGGAGGTCGAGATCAAAAAGGAGCATCAAGTGTTGATGGTGAATAAGACCACTAGTTTCAAGAAAGGCAAGGGTAAGAAGAACTTCAAGAAGGACGGCAAAGAAGTTGTCGTGCCCAGTAAGCAAGTTGCCGGGAAGAAGAAGAACAAGAATGGACCCAAGCCTGAGACCGAGTGTTTTTACTGCAAGGGTATCGGTCACTGGAAGCGGAACTGCCCCAAGTACTTAGCGGATAAGAAGGACGGCAACGTTAAAGGTATATGTGATATACTTGTTATTGATGTGTACCTAACCAGCGCTCGTAGTAGCTCCTGGGTATTTGATACCGGTGAAGTTGCTCACATTTGTAACTCCAAGCAGGAGCTGCGGAGTAAGCGAAGGCTGGCAAAGGACGAGGTGACGATGCGCGTCGGGAATGGTTCCAAGGTCGATGTGATCGCCGTCGGCACGCTACCTCTACATCTACCTTCGGGATTAGTGTTAAACCTTAATAATTGTTATTTAGTACCATCTTTGAGCATGAACATTGTATCTGGATCTCGCTTGATGCGAGATGGCTACTCATTTAAATCTAAGAATAATGGTTGTTCTACTTATATGAGAGAAATGTTTTATGGTCATGCCCCGCTGGTCAATGGTTTATTTTTGATGAATCTCGAACGTGATGTTACACATGTCCATAGTGAGTACCAAAAAGTGTAAGGTTGATAACGATAGTCCCACTTACATGTGGCACTGCCGCCTTGGTCATATTGGTGTCAAACGCACGAAGAAGCTCCATACTGATGGACTTTTGGAGTCTCTTGATTTCGAATCATTTGACACGTGCGAACCAAGCCTCATGGGCAAGATGACCAAGACTCCGTTCTCTGGAACAATGGAGCGAGCAACTGACTTGTTGGAAATAATACATACCGATGTATGCGGTCCAATGAGTGTCGAGGCTCGTGGTGGCTACCGTTATGTTCTCACCCTCACTGATGACTTGAGTAGATATGGGTATGTATACTTAATGAAACATAAGTCTGAAACTTTTGAAAGGTTCAAGGAATTTCAGAGTGAGGTACAGAATCAACGTGACAGGAAAATAAAGTGCCTACGATCTGATCGTGGCGGAGAATATTTAAGTCACGAGTTTGGCACGCACCTAAGGAAATGTGGAATTGTTTCACAAGTCATGCCGCCTGGCACACCTCAGCGAAATGGTGTGTCTGAACGTCGTAATCGCACTCTATTAGATATGGTATGATCTATGATGTCTCTTACCGACTTACCGCTATCATTTTGGGGATATGCATTAGAGACTGCCGCATTCACTTTAAATAGGGCACCGTCAAAATCTGTTAAGACGACACCGTATGAATTATGGTTTGGAAAGAAACCTAAGCTATCGTTTCTAAAAGTTTGGGGATGCGATGCTTATGTGAAGAAACTTCAACCTGAGAAGCTCGAACCCAAAGCGGAAAAGTGCGTCTTCATAGGATATCCCAAAGAGACTATTGGGTATACCTTCTACCTACGATCCGAGGGCAAAGTCTTTGTTGCCAAGAATGGATCCTTTCTCAAGAAAGAGTTTCTCTCGAAAGAAGTAAGTGGGAGGAAAATAGTACTTGATGAGGTAATTGTACCTCCACTCGAACCGGAGAGCAGCGCAGCACAGGAAGTTGTTTTTGTGGAGCCTGCACCGGCTGGAGAGGAAGTTAATGATGATGATCATGAAACTTCAGAAGTTACTGTTGAATATCGAAGGTCCACTAGCACACGTTCCGCACCAGAGTGGTACGGCAACCCTGTCCTGGAGATCATGTTGTTGGACAACGATGAACCTTCGAACTATGAAGAAGCAATGGCCGGCCCGGATTCCAACAAATGGCTTGAGGCCATGAAAACTGAGATAGGATCCATGTATGAGAACAAAGTATGGACTTTGGTGGACTTGCCTAATGATAAGCGAGCCATTGAAAATAAATGGATCTTTAAGAAGAAGACTGATGCGGATGGTAATGTAACTATCTATAAGGCTCGGCTTGTCGCTAAGGGTTATCGACAAGTTCAAGGAATTGACTACGATGAGACTTTCTCACCCGTAGCGATGCTGAAGTCTGTCCAAATCATGTTAGCAATTGCCGCATTTTATGATTATGAGATCTGGCAAATGGACGTCAAAACGGCATTCCTTAATGGCTTCCTCAAGGAAGAACTGTATATGATGCAGCCAGAAGGTTTTGTCGATCCTAAAGATGCTAACAAAGTATGCAAGCTCCAGCGCTCCATCTATGGGCTGGTGCAAGCATCTCGGAGTTGGAACATTCGCTTTAATGAAGTGATTAAAGCGTTTGGGTTTGTACAGATTTATGAAGAACCCTATATTTACAAGAAAGTGAGTGGGAGCTCTGTAGCATTTCTCATATTATATGTGGATGACATACTGATAATGGGAAATGATATAGAACTCTTGAAAGTATAAAGGCCTACTTGAATAAGTGTTTTTCAATGAAGGACCTTGGAGAAGCTGCTTACATATTAGGTATTAAGATCTATAGAGATAGATTGAGACGCCTCATAGGTCTTTCACAAAGCACATACCTTGACAAGATATTGAAGAAGTTCAATATGGATCAGTCCAAGAAGGGGTTCTTGCCTGTGTTACAGGGTGTGAGATTGAGTACGACTCAATGTCCGACCACGACAAAGGATAGAGAACAGATGAGTGTCATCCCCTATGCTTCAGCCATAGGCTCTACTATGTATGCCATGTTGTGTACCAGACCTGATGTGAACCTTGCCATAAGTTTGGTAGGGAGGTACCAAAGTGATCCCGGAGCGGAACACTGGACAGCGGTCAAGAATATCCTGAAGTACCTAAAAAGGACAAAGGACATGTTTCTCGTATATGGAGGTGCCGAAGAGCTCGTCGTAAAGGGTTACGTCGATGCTAGCTTCGACACAGATCTGGACGATTCCAAATCGCAAACCGGATACGTGTATGTTTTGAACAGAGGGGCAGTCAGCTGGTGCAGCAGCAAGCAAAGCGTCGTGGCGGCATCTACATGTGAAGCGGAGTAAATAGCTGTTGCGGAAGCAACAAAGGAAGGAGTCTGGATGAAGGAGTTCATCACTGACCTAGGAGTAATTCCAAGTGCGTCGGGCCTGATGACTCTATTCTGTGACAACACTAGAGCTATTGCCCTTGCAAAGGAGCCCAGGTTTCACAAGAAGACAAGACACATCAAGCGCCGCTTCAACTCCATCCGTGATTACATTCAGGAGGGAGATATAGATATTTGTAAAGTGCATACGGATCTGAATGTCGCAGATCCGTTGACTAAACCTCTCTCACGAGCAAAACATGATCAACACCAGATTGTTATGGGTGTACGATTCATCACAATGTAACTAGATTATTGACTCTAGTGCAAGTGGGAGATTATTGACTCTAGTTTGTCTACTAAAGCTTTTCCAATGTCATGTATCGTTTCCTTAGACCATGAGATTGTGCAACTCCCGGATACCGTAGGAATACTTTGGGTGTGCCAAATGTCGCAACGTAACTGGGTGGCTATAAAGGTGCATTACGGGTATCTCCGAAAGTGTCTGTTGGGTTGGCACGAATCGAGACTGGGATTTGTCACTCCGTGTGACGGAGAGGTATCTCTGGGCCCACTCGGTAAGACATCATCATAATGATCTCAATGTGACTAAGGAGTTATCCACGGGATGATGTATTATGGAACGAGTAAAGAGACTTGCCAGTAACGAGATTGAACACGGTATAGAGATACCGACAATCGAATCTCGGGCAAGTATCATACCGATAGACAAAGGGAATTGTATACGGGATTGATTGAATCCCCGACATCGTGGTTCATCCGATGAGATCATAGTGGAGCATGTGGGAGCCAACATGGGTATCTAGATCCCGCTGTTGGTTATTGACCAGAGAGTTGTCTCGGTCATGTCTACGTGTCTCCCGAACCCGTAGGGTCTACACACTTAAGGTTCGATGACGCTAGGGTCATAGGGAAATGTTCTACGTGGTTACCGAAGGTTGTTTGGAGTCCCGTATGAGATCCCGGACATCATGAGTGTTGGGAATATGCCCTAGAGGCAATAATAAATTAGTTATTATCATATTTCCTTGTTCATGATAATCGTTTATTATCCATGCTATAATTGTATTGATCGGAGACTTAAATGCATGTGTGGATACATAGACAAAACCATGTCCCTAGTATGCCTCTAGTAAACTAGCTCGTTGATCAAAAGATGGTTAAGGTTTCCTAGCCATGGACATGAGATGTCATTTGATAACGGGATCACATCATTAGGAGAATGATGTGGTGGACAAGACCCAAACTACAAACATAGCATATGATCGTGTCAGTTTATTGCTACTGTTTTCTGCATGTCAAGTATATGTTCCTATGACCATGAGATCATGCAACTCACGGATATCGGAGGAGTACCTTGTGTGTATCAAACGTCGCAACTTAACTGGGTGACTATAAAGGTGCTCTACAGGTATCTCCGAGGGTGTCTGTTGAGTTGGCATGGATCGAGACTGGGATTTGTTACTCCGTGTGACGGAGAGGTATCTCAGGGCCCACTCGGTAATACAACATCACAATGAGCCTTGCAAGCAATGTGACTAATTGTTAGTTGCGGGATCTTGTATTATGGAACGAGTAAAGAGACTTGCCAGTAACGAGGTTGAACTAGGTATGGAGATACCGACGATCGAATCTAGGGCAAGTAACATACCGAAGAACAAAGGGAACATCGTACGGGATTAACTGAATCCTTGACATAGAGGTTCGACCGATAAAGATCTTCGTATAATATGTAGAAACCAATGTGGACGTCCAGGTCCCGCCATTTGTTATTGACCGTAGAGGTGTCTCAGTCATGTCTACATAGTTCTCGAACCCACGGGGTCTGCACACTTAAGGTTCGGTGACGTTTCGGTAATGTAGAGTTATATATGGTGGTGACCGAAGTTTGTTCGGAGTCCCAGATGAGATCCGGGACGTCACGAGGAGCTTCGGAATGGTCTGGAGGTAAATATTCATATATAGGAAGTCCCAGTTTGGTTTCCGAAAAAGTTTCGGGCTCATCGGTAGTGTACCGGGAGTGTTGGTGGTGTACCGGGAGTGCCGGTAGTGTACCGGGAGGCCTCCGGGAGGGGTATTTCGACCCCACGAGGTCCATGGGCTGTGGGAGAATAATAACCAGCCCTTGGTGGGCTGGGAAAACAGCCACAAAGGACCATGGCGCAGGAGAGAAAGTCCTAAAGCAAAAAGTGGAAAATCAGCCAATAGGAGGCAATCCTACTCCAACTAGGATTGGAGGTGAAGTAGGATTGCTTCCCACCTCCTATTTCGGCCGACCCAAAGGCCTTGGCTGCCTCTCCTCTCCTCTCCTCCTATATATACTAGTGGATTGGGTGGTTTTTGGACAGAATTTCCGGCCACGTGCTACCCCTTCCACCGGTGCATAGTTTCTCCTCTAGATCGTAGTTCCGCAGTGCTTAGGCGAAGCCCTGCCGGAATTGCTCCACCACCATCACCGGAGTGCCGTCATGCTGCCGGTGAACTCTCTCTCCCCTCCACCTCCTATTGCTGGATCAAGATGGTGGAGATCGTCATCAAGCTGCACGTGTGCTGAACGCGGAGGTGCCGTCCGTTCGGCGCTAGATCGGAAGGACCGTGATCGAGATCGCGAGACTGTTCGTGATGAGATCACGGAACGGATCGTGATGAGTTCGCGGGACAGATCGTGATCAAGATCGTGAGATGGATCGTGATGAGTTCGCGGGACGGATCATGATGTGTTCACGGGACAGATCATGATTGGATCGCGGGACGAATCGTGATGAGATCGCGGGACGCTCGGCGATTTGGATCGCGAAGATGTTCGACTACACCAACCGCGTTTCTTAACGCTTCCCGCTTATGGATCTACAAGGGTACGTAGATCCACTCTCCCTCTCGTAGATGCTCATCACCATGGATAGGTTTGCGTGTGCGTAGGAAAATTTTAGTTTCCCATGCAACGTTCCCCAACAGTGGCATCAGAGCTAGGTTGTTGGTTCGATGAGATCTCGAGTAGAACACAAAAGGTTTGTGGGCATTGATGCTTAGATTGCTTCCTCCCTTGGTCGGATTTTGGTTCAGCGGGATTGTAAGATGAAGCGGCCCGGACCAACATTACTCGTACACTTACGAGAGACCGGTTCCCTCGACGCAACTTGTTGCTTAGATGGCTTGCGGGTGACAGTTTCTCTTACTTTAGTTGGATCGGATCCGACAAAGGCGGTCCTTGAGAAGGTTGAAAAGCAATCTATGTATCACCATTGTGGTTTATGCGTAGGTGAGAATCGTTCTTGCTAGATACCCGTAGCAGCCACGTAAAACTTGCAACAACAATTAGAGGACGTCAAACTTGTTTTTGCAGGGTATGTTGTGATATGATATGGCCAATTACATGATGTGATATATGTGATGTATGAGATGATCATGTGATGTATAGATTATCACGACTTGCATGTCGTTGAGTACGGCAACCGGCAGGAGCCATAGGGTTGTCTTTAATTATTGTATGACCTGCGTGTCAATCATTAAGCGCTATGTAATGCTTTACTTTATCGCTACGGTAGCAATAGTAGTAGAAGCATGCAGGGCGTGACAACCCCAATGGCGACACGTTGATGGAGATCAATATGATGGAGATCATGGTGTCATGCCGGTGACGATGGAGATCATGTCGGTGCTTTCTAGATGGAGATCAAAAGCACAAGTTCATGGCCATATCATGTCACTTATGATTTGCATGTGATGTTAATCCTTTTTATGCACCTTGTTTTGCTTAGGACGACGGTAGCATTATAAGGTGATCCCTCACTTAATTTCAAGATAAATTGTGTTCTCCCCGAGTGTGCACCGTTGCGAAAGTTCGTCGTGTTGAGACACCACGTGATGATCGGGTGTGATAGACTCTACGTTCACATACAACGGGTGCAAGCCAGATTTGCACGTGCAGAACACTCGGGTTAAACTTGACGAGCCTAGCATGTACAGACATGGCCTCGGAACACAAGAGACCGAAAGGTCGAACATGAGTCATATAGTAGATATGATCAACATGATGATGTTCACCATTGTAGCCACCTCAACTCACGTGATGATCGGACTTGAGTTGGTGAATTTGGATCATGTATCACTCGAATGATCGGAGGGATGTCAACTTGAGTGGGAGTTCTTAAGTAATATGATTAATTGAACTCATTATCATGAGCATAGTCAAAGTATCTTTGCAAATTATGTTGTAGATTACTAGCTCACGTTGTAGCTCCCTTGTATTTTTTATATGTTCCTAGAGAAATAGAATTGAAAGATGATGGTAGTAATATTGCGGACTGGGTCCGTGATCTGAGGATTGTCCTCATTGCTGCACAGAAGGCTTATGTCCTTAATGCACCGCTCGATGCGCCAACCCCTCTAGCGTCGTCTGTAGATGTTGTGAACATCTGACAGGCACGTTCTGATGACTACTTGATAGTTTAGTGTGTCATGCGTTACGGCTTAGAATTGAGGCTCCAAAATGTTTTGAACATCATGGAACATATGAGATGTTCCTAAGAGCTGAAATTAGGATCTCAGGCTCGTGCCCGTGTTGCGAGATATGAGATCTCCAACAAGATTCTTTGCCTGCAAGATGAAAGAGAAGAGCTCAATCGTTGAGCATGTACTCAGATTGTTTGGGTGCTACAATCGCTTGAATCAAGTGGGAGTTGATCTTCCAGATAAGATACTGATTGACATAGTTCTCCAAGTCACTGTCACTAAGCTACTAGAACTTAGTGATGAACTATAAATTGCCAGGGATAGAAATAATGATTCCGGAGCTGTTCGCGATGTTTTGACACCGCGAAGGTAGAAATCAAGAAGGAGCGTCAAGTGTTGATGGTTAACCAAACCACTAGTTTCGAGAAGGGCAAGAGCAAGGAGGGAAACTTCATGGATAGCAAGTCAGTTGCTGCTCCAGTGAAGCAACCCAAAGTTGAACTCAAACCCGAGACTAAGTGCTTCTATTATGAGGTGAACGGTCGCTGAAGCAGAACAACCCTAGATACTTGGTAGATAAGAAGGCTGGCAACATCGACAGAAGTATATTTGATATACGAGTTATTGATGTGTACCTTGCTAGTACTCCTAGTAGCACCTGGGTATTGGATACCGGTTCGGTTGCTAAATGTTAGTAACTCGAAATAAAAGCTATAGAATAAACGGAGAACTAGCTAAGGGTGAGGTGACGATATGTGTTGGAAGTATTTCCAAGGTTGATGTGATCAACATCGCACGCTCTCTCTACCTTCAGGATTAGTGACGGACCTGAATAAATGTTATTTGGTGTTTTGCGTTGAGCATGGACATGATTAGATCATGTTTCTTGCAATACAGTTATTCATTTGAATTAGAGTATAATGGTTATTCTGTTTGCATGAATAATACCTTCAATGGTCATGCACCCAGTGAGAATGGTTTGTTGAAATCTTTATTGTAGTAATACACATGTTCATAACATTGATGTCAAAAGATACACAGTTAATAATGATAGTACCACATATTTGTGGCACTGCCGCAGAATGTCATATTGGTATAAAGCGCATGAAGAAACTCCATGCTGATGGATCTTTAGACTCATTCGATTTCGAATCGGTTGAGACATTCGAACCATGCCTCTTGGGCAAGATGACTAAAGGACCCCGTTGGATGGAGCGGGCAAGTGATTCATTGGAAATGATACATGTTGATGTATGCAATCCAGTGAGTCTTGTAGCGTGCAGTGGATATCGTTATTTTCTTACCTTCACTCATGATTTGAGTAAATATAGTGTATATTTACTTAATGAAACACAAGTCTGAATCGTTTGAAAGGTTCAAGCAAATTCAGAGTGAAGTTTAAGATCATCGTGACAAGAAGATAAAAATAACTGCGATAAGATCATGGAGGTGAATATCCGAGTTACGAGTTTGGCATACAACTTGAGACAATGTGAAATTTGTTTCACAACTAACGCCACCTGGAACACCATAGTGTGATGGTGTGTCCGAACATCATAGTCATGCTCTATTGATATAGTGCATACTGTGATGTCTCTTATCGTTTTACTACTATAATTTTTGGGGTTATGCATAAGAGACAACTACATTCACTTTAAATAGGGCATCATCTAAATCCGCTGAGATGACACCGTGTGAATTATGGTTTGATAGAAACCTAAGCTGTCATTTCTTAATATTTGGGGCTGTGACACTTGTGTGGAAAATTGTTTTCACCTAATGAGGTCGAACCCAAGGCGAACAAATGCATCTTCATAGAATACCCTAAGATCAGTTGGGTGAACCTTCAATCTCAGATCCTAGTGCAAAGTGTTTGTTGTTTAAACGGATCCTTTCTCGAGGAAATGTTTCTCACGAAAGAATTGAGTGGGAGGAAGATAGAACTTGATGAGGTTGTTAAACCTTTGTTCAACCAGAGAGTAGCGCAGCGCAGAAAGATGTTTCTGTGAAGCCTACGTTAGTTGAAGAGGAAGTTAATGATGATGATCATGAAGCTTCAGGATCAAGTTACTATCGAACTTCGTAGGTCGACAAGGATGTGTACTGCTCCTAAGTGGTATGACAACTCTGTCTTGGAGATCATGTTGTTGGACAACGATGAACCTACGAGCTATGGAGAAGCGATGATGGGCCCGGATTCTGACAAATGGTTGGAGGCCATGAAATCCGAGATAGGATCCATGTATGAAAACCAAGTGTAGACTTTGGTAGACTTGCTCGTCGGACGGCAGGTCGTTGAGTACAAATGGATCTTTAAAATGAAGACAGACACTGATGGTGAATGTCACTATTTGTAAAGCTCGACTTGTTGCAAAGATGTTTGTGACAAGTTCAAGGAGTTGACTACGATGAGACTTTCTCACTCGTAGTGGTGCTAAAGTCTGTTGGAATTATGTTAGCAGTTGCTGTGTTTTCAATTATGAAATCTGGCAGATGGATGTCAAAACATCGTTTCCTTAACTGTTTACTTGAGGAAAGGTTGTATGTGATACAACCGGATGGTTTTGTTAGTCCTAAGGATGCTAAAAGGTGTGCAAGCTTTAGTGATCCTTGTATGGACTGAAGCAAGCATCTCGGAGTTGGAATATACGCTTTGATGAGGTGATCAAAGTTTTAATGTTTATACAAGGTTTACGAGAAACTTGTATTTACAATAAAGTGAGTGGGAGCACTATAGAATTTCTGATAAGTATATGTGGATGACATATTGTTGATCAGAAATAATGTAGGATTTCTTGGAAGCATAAATGGTTGTTTGAAAAGTGATTTTTCAAAGGAAGACCTGGATAAAGCTACCTAATTGTTGAGCATCAAGATCTATAGAGATAGATCAAGATACTTGATGAGACTTTCAATGAGCACGTACCTTGACAAGATTTTGAAAGGGTTCAAAATGGATCAGTCAGAGAAAGAGTTCTCGCCTGATTTGTAAGGTATAAAATTGAGTATGACTCAATGCCCAGTGACTGCAGAAGATAGAAAAAAGATGAGTGTCATCACCTACGCTTCAGCCATAGGCTCTATCATGTATGCAATGCTGTGCACAAGACCCGATGTCAACCTTGCCATAAGTATGGCTGGAAGGTTTCAAAGTGATCCTGGAATGGAGCACTGGATAGCGGTCAAGATTGTCCTTAGTAACTAAAAGACTAAGGAGATGTTTCTCGATTATGGAGATGATAAAGAGTTCGTCGTAAAGAGTTACGTCGATGCAAGCTTTAACACCAATCCGGATGACTCGTAGTAGCAATCTGGATACGTATAGTGGAGCAGCCATTTGGAATAGTACCAAGTGGAGTGTGGTAGCGGTGTTTTCGGTTTGACATAGAAATTTGCAAAGTACACACGGATCTGAATATCGCAGACCCATTGACTATAAGACCTCTCTCACATGCAAAGCATTATCGAGCCCCAGAACTCATTGGGTGTTAGATTCATAACAATGCGAATCACATGGTGATGTGAACTAGATTATTGACTCTAGTGCAAGTGGGAGACTGTTGGAAATATGCCCTAGAGGCAATAATAAATTAGTTATTATCATATTTCCTTGTTCATGATAATCGTTTATTATCCATGCTATAATTGTATTGATCGGAGACTTAAATGCATGTGTGGATACATAGACAAAACCATGTCCCTAGTATGCCTCTAGTAAACTAGCTCGTTGATCAAAAGATGGTTAAGGTTTCCTAGCCATGGACATGAGATGTCATTTGATAACGGGATCACATCATTAGGAGAATGATGTGGTGGACAAGACACAAACTACAAACATAGCATATGATCGTGTCAGTTTATTGCTACTGTTTTCTGCATGTCAAGTATATGTTCCTATGACCATGAGATCATGCAACTCACGGATATCGGAGGAGTGCCTTGTGTGTATCAAACGTCGCAACGTAACTGGGTGACTATAAAGGTGCTCTACAGGTATCTCCGAGGGTGTCTGTTGAGTTGGCATGGATCGAGACTGGGATTTGTTACTCCGTGTGACGGAGAGGTATCTCAGGGCCCACTCGGTAATACAACATCACAATGAGCCTTGCAAGCAATGTGACTAATTGTTAGTTGCGGGATCTTGTATTACGGAACGAGTAAAGAGACTTGCCAGTAACGAGGTTGAACTAGGTATGGAGATACCGACGATCGAATCTCGGGCAAGTAACATACCGAAGAACAAAGGGAACATCGTACGGGATTAACTGAATCCTTGACATAGAGGTTCGACCGATAAAGATCTTCGTAGAATATGTAGAAACCAATGTGGACGTCCAGGTCCCGCCATTGGTTATTGACCGTAGAGGTGTCTCGGTCATGTCTACATAGTTCTCGAACCCACGGGGTCTGCACACTTAAGGTTCGGTGACGTTTCGGTAATGTAGAGTTATGTATGGTGGTGACCGAAGTTTGTTCGGAGTCCCGGATGAGATCCGGGACGTTACGAGGAGCTCCGGAATGGTCCGCAGGTAAAGATTCATATATAGGAAGTCCCAGTTTGGTTTCCGGAAAAGTTTCGGGCTCATCGGTAGTGTACCGGGAGTGCCGGTAGTGTACCGGGAGGCCTCCGGGAGGGGTATTTCGACCCCAAGAGGTCCATGGGCTGTGGGAGAATAATAACCAGCCCTTAGTGGGCTGAGAAAACAGCCACAAAGGCCCATGGCGCAGGAGAGAAAATCCTAAAGCAAAAAGTGGAAAATCAGCCAATAGGAGGCAATCCTACTCCAACTAGGATTGGAGGTGAAGTAGGATTGCTTCCCACCTCCTTTTCCGGCAGACCCAAAGGCCTTGGCTGCCTCTCCTCTCCTCTCCTCCTATATATACTAGTGGATTGGGTGGTTTTTGGACAGAATTTCCGGCCACGTGCTACCCGTTCCTCCGGTGCATAGTTTCTCCTCTAGATCGTAGTTCCGCAGTGCTTAGGCGAAGCCCTGCCGGAATTGCTCCACCACCATCACCGGAGCGCCGTCACGCTGCCGGTGAACTCTCTCTCCCCTCCACCTCCTCTTTCTGGATCAAGATGGTGGAGATCGTCATCAAGCTGCACGTGTGCTGAACGCGGAGGTGTCGTCCGTTCGGCGCTAGATCGGAAGGACCGTGATCGAGATCGCGAGACGGTTCGTGATGAGATCACGGAACGGATCGTGATGAGTTCGCGGGACAGATCGTGATCAAGATCGTGAGACGGATCGTGATGAGTTCGCGGGACGGATCATGATGTGTTCGCGGGACGGATCGTGATTGGATCGCGGGACGGATCGTGATGAGATCGCGGGACGCTCGGCGATTTGGATCGCGAAGATGTTCGACTACACCAACCACGTTTCTTAACGCTTCCCGCTTAGCGATCTACAAGGGTACGTAGATTCACTCTCCCTCTCGTAGATGCTCATCACCATGGATAGGTTTACGTGTGCGTAGGAAAATTTTTGTTTCCCATGCGACGTTCCCCAACAATGAGGAGCTCCGGAATGGTCCGGAGGTAAAGATTGATATATAGGAAGTCCAGTTTTGTTCACCGAAAAGTTTTCGGGCTCATAGGTAGTGTACCAGGAGTGTCGGGAGGGTTCCGGAGGACCCCCGGGAGGGGTGTGACGACCATAGGACTTCGTGGGCCCTTAGAGGAAGTGTGCCAGCCCTTTTTGGGCTGGCCAAGACCTTCTAGAAAGGCCCATGCGGCTGGGATCAAGAGATAAAGGGTGAAAAGATTTAAAAGGAGGAGATCCACCTCCCTTGTGGGAGGTGGACTCTCCCCCTAGTTCGGCCGAACCTCTCCTCCTTGGAGGAGGGGCCAAGGCAGCCCTCCCTCTCCCTCGTCCTATATATATGCAAGGGTTTGGGCTGATTTGAGATGACAACTTCTATCTCTCACGGCGCAGCCCTACCCTTCCTCTTCCTCGTTCTCCGTAGCGCTTGGCGAAGCCCTGCCGGAGTCCATGTAGCTCCACCGTCACCACGCCGTCGTGCTGCCGGAGTTCTCCCTCAACCTCTCCTTCCTCCTTGCTGGATCAAGGCGTAGGAGACTTCATCGGGCTGCACGTGTGTTGAACGCGGAGGCGCCGTTGTTCGGCGTTAAGATCGGAGTCCACCGCGATCTGAATCGCTACGAGTACGACTCCACCAACCGCGTTCTTGTAACGCTTCCGCTTAGCGATCTTCAAAGGTATGAAGGTGCAATCTCTCCCCACTCATTGTTGGTTTCTCCTAGATAGATCTTGGTGACACGTAGGAATTTTTTTGATTTACTACTACATCTCCCAACAAGGACTTCAATAGGAGGCAGAAAGCCGAAGTGATTTTGAAAGTCAGCCTTGAAGGGAAATGAAGACCTTGATCTGATGAATTTCATGATCCAGGGAGCATAAGGCTTCAATTCAAATGGGGCTAAAGCTGCATTTGCGAAAGTCCTCAGGAAGAAATCATGGTAGTTGACGGGAATCCCATGAATGATGTTGAATAGCATATTCTTCATGATTCCCTCCACTTCTTCTTCTTCAGAGTTGTGACCCTTCTGAGGACTAAGGGTTTTGGTCAGAATGCGATAGACTGTCCTAGGCACATAGAGCACATCCTTCACAAGAAAGGTAGTCCTTTGAGGTTTTCCAGGAGCCAAAGGCTTCATTAGCACTGGCATCATGTGGTTGGGCAGAGCAGGTTCATCAAATAGGCATCTTGCACCTTCTGAGGGAATTGGAATTGGGACTGGTCGAAACAGCTCAGAGACTGGAGCAGTGTAGTGAGTTGATCCAGTCATCCAATCCAAGACCCAAGAGTTGACATCTCAGGCATCACCTATGATGTGCAAGGTGGCATAGAATTGAAGAATCGACTCTTCATTCCAATCACATAAGTCCACGCAGAATGGAAGAATTCCTGCATCATGAAGAACTACGAGCACCAGTGTGAAGCATGGAATAGTTTACATGTCTGCATGAGGAATTTGCTGATGCTCGAATACTTTCTCCTTGTCAAAAAGTATAGATGCATAGTACTTCATCTGCGTGGGAGTCCAGAATCTGGTGCGATCTGCCCTTTCTGAGTCTTAAGGATTTGGCCCAGTGAAGAAGATGTGCTCGTTGAAGAAATTGATCTTGAGGAATTTGGGGCGCTTTGAGCCTTTGAATGGCATCTTGGGCTTTGGCTGAAGATTTGGTTTGAAGCGACCCACAATATCCTTGGGCATTGGAGGAACTTCTTCAGACTGAGGAATTTGAATTGCATTTAGAGCAGCAATTTCTTTAGTTGTTGCAGTTGGAATTTCTTCAGGGACTGGTGCAACCAAATCATCAGATCATGTATGAATTTCTTCAGTTTGGGCTGGCGACTGAGGAATTTGTGATAGAGGAGTGGTCATTGGAGAATTTGGGTGTGCAACTTCCCAATATTCATCATTGATTAGAGGAGTTGTATTTCCAATGTCCACATCCTCTTCCATTTCTTCAACGACGGCCTCTTCAGCACTCAACTTAGGCTGGGGCGATGATACCAGTGGAGTTAGAGCATTTGCTTCAACATCAATTTCTTCATCAATTTGCTCTGAGGAAGCAGCAGACTGATCCTTTTCATCTTGTTCATCATTTGGGATGACATAGTCAACACCAAATGGTACTAACTCATAGGCTGGCACAAAGCTAATGGGAGTTGAATCAATTGGCTCAGTTGAAGAACTTGGCAGTGTCTTCAATTTGTTCACTGATGAGGAATCTGAAGTTGATGTCTTTCTCTTTTGTGCAGCCTTCTTCTTCGTAGCCTTCGTTTTCTTTACTTCTGATGCAGAAGGAAGGTTGATGTTCTTCACCCTTGAGGATTTTGCAGTTTCAGCAGAGGGTGAAGGAGGTGCATTTTCTTCAGGCACGACTTATGCAGTCGTCCTTGTGGTCTCAATTTCATCAGGCGCAGCAAATGCTTCAGATGGCCTGGCAATTTCTTCAGGCGCAACAGTGTAGGTTTCCCTGACAGGTTCTTCAGTAGCATGAATTTCTTCAGCTGTGGGAGCAGTTTCCTTAGCAGGCTGATCCTTTTTTCAGCCTGAGGAGTTTGAGGTTGCGTTCGTGCTGCAACCCTCTCGTTATGATCCTTAACTACAGCTTGGGCTGCCCTAACAAATCTCACTTTGGTGCCTTTCCATTCAACATCATACTTGTCTTGTTCCTAAGAAAGGTAGCATATCTCAAACTGAACTGTGATGAGTTGATTGAGAGTCACATTCATCACATTGTTCTTTAGAAAATTTTCTTTTCTGGCCCTGCTCCTTTTAGATCTCTAAGCTTGATCTTTCTTCCATTTTTCCTCAGCTATGAAGTGTGTGAGGACATGGTCCACACCAAGAGGTAGGTTCAGTGAGAAAAGTGGAGTTTGGGATCCTTATGCCATATGTCAATGAATTTGAGAATCATCTTGGGATCCAGCATGAGAGGAAAAGAGCTGCCCTTGGCTATTGCGGCCCTTTGCTGACTATTTCGGATGATTTTTCCAATTTTTCATCATCAGCCTCATCATCAGCCTCAGATCCTGAGGGTATGTCCACAACAGCTTTTCTAGTGTGAGGACTTGGTCTTTGACCTCGTCCAGCAGTTCTCTTTAACTTCAGTAGAGTAGGGCTTGTTAAAGACTGTGCTTGGGCTAATGAACTGGCAAAGACCCCTGGAGCAATTGATAAGCCCGTAGTCCACTGACATGTTGCAAGATGTACAGGTGTTGAGGACTTTGTGACAGCAACTGATGATTGTACAGCTACTGAAGGCATTCACTACAAAAAATATGCTAACTTGCGACCATCAATATCTATAACCGAATGGTCATTGTTTTTCATTTACGACCTTTTTATGACCAAAAACAGTTGGTCAAAAGTTGAGCATCGTTAATAAAAATTAAGGACCTTACTTCTAAAAAGGTCATAGACGTTTATGATCAGAAATCATGGCCCACGCCACGCCAGATCCATCGTGGCAAGCTAACATGGTAGAATTACGACTAAATGAGAAGGTTGTTGATAAGAATCAACCCGGTCCAATCCGGTGTTCTATATGAGCCGATCCCATTAATTCAGCCTTTTAATGTATTTTCTCATGTGCTTTGATTAGGTACATGGGCCTGACCCAACAATTCAGCCTTTTTAATTTCTAGGCCATAACTATTGATTTTCTATTTTCAGCCATATTATTTTTGTGCTGCTCCCACTGGTTAGATTTGTCCCACTTATCATGCTGATATCATAATTAGGCCCACACGTCAGAAATTCAAAAAATAGTCAAATTTTCATAAGTGGGTACCCATGGTCAGGTTTTCGTTTCACGTATTGAAATTATATACACAATCAATATTTTCAAACAGACTAGAGAATAAATAAAATTCATCCAAAACAACACTAAATTAGTCTATTACAACCTTTACACTACCTAATATTACAATACATAATATGCTACTCTTGTTGGTAGGCTTCACGGATTCACACGTGGCTTCGTACTTCACCTGTGTTAAAAAAGAATAAGAACCTATAGGCAGCATCAAACATAGCTTATAAGCAAGAATTGGCAACAAATTTCGATTATATAAATAGTAGACTAACACTAACCAGTACGTGTTCATGGAATGACTAAAATGTACTCACTAGCTAGGAATTTTTGGTATATAGTATACTAACATGTGCAACCGTTAACTTACTATACTATTAGAAGACGTGTAAATTCATTCAAAATATTTGAAGTACACATGAGAAACTAAATTGACCTGTAAGAACGAGTTCAATCAAAATCCAGCCATGTAAAATTTTAAGAACCGGTAGAACAGATATACCAAACCAGACCATAATCATCAGTCATCAGGATTTATGGTTCTAGCAAATTATCAAGTAGACGGGGATACACGCAGCAGGCATACCAGCTACTACAATAAGAGGTCCAGATGGTCCATAAACTGGAGGGAATATGCAGGATGGCAGTAGTGTAGTAGCTAGGGATGAGGAGCATGAACTTGGTCCCATCGTACCTGGACCAAGGAATCAAACCCCCCGCATTGAACAGAGCAGATCTGGAGAGGGGAGGGGGAAGGGAATGGCTCACCTCGCTGCTTACCCTGTTGCAAATGCAGTCGTCCTTCTTGTGGGTGTAGCGGCCGGCCTCGGGCATCGTCGCGGCCAGGAGGAACCCGCCGCCAGAGCAGACAAGGGGCGTGGGGAAGGAAGCCCTCCAACTCCAAGGCGACCACGCGCGGGGCGGGGGCTCCTCCAATGGAGCAAGCAAGGCGACCGAGGCGCGCGCCTGGACTCCATGTCTGAATGAGCATGGAACACAGTGTCAACATTCCTCTTCTGCCTCTCACTTCCAATGGGTGCCTGCCAAATAAATTCAAATCCTTGAGTTGTCAGTTACATATGTTCTATTGCTCATATTCTTGGTTCAAACAAGGTAAGTTAAAATCATCTGAACAAAATCTACAGGGCATGGATACTAAAGATGGGAACTTTACAGCTAACCCAATTGAACCTACATTAACATCATACAATATTCAAAAGTGAGCACCCAGTTCAGTTAAAATACTATTCATGATATACTCCTACTACTTACCTAAATTTGCTAGAACTACATTAAACCTACAACAATGATATATACAAAATATATCAGAGAGCACTCGATTCAGCAAGAAGATACAGTGGATATATCAAGATTTGATATGCTCCAATCTCTGAAGATTTGTATGTGCAAATCTGCAGATTCAGGTGTAGTAATTCAAACCATACGTAACTACAGAATTTTCTACAGTAAAATTTGTGTGTGCAAATCTGAATATAGCAAACACAAAGTGCATTCAGGATCCACTTCCCAACATCAAAATTCATCGAACAGGTCCTAAAATTAGCACAACTAGAAAGTACACAGATAAGCACAGCAGCACCAATCCAGGCTGAATTTAGGGTGAACAATTTAGGGTGAATTTAGGGTGAACAACAGCACTCCAGAACAGATCAATCAGGCCAGAACGCCTCGTAACCTTGTGCATCAGCACCTATCCAGGGTGAAGCATGTCCAGCAGCTGGCACTGCACCGCCCCCGATGCCGCCTGCGGACTTGATGATCCAGGCCTCCACGACGATCAGGTCATGATCCATGCAGAGCTCCCCTCCTACAGGTCTGATCCATGCTCCAATGGAGGCTCAGACTCCACCCTCGAATCCGGCGGCGCCTGCAGAAAGATAGAGAGAGATTGAGCGAGTCAAATAGAGGGAGGGGGCAGCTCCAATATACAAGTTATCATAGTCTATTAGCATTTTTAATAGACTAAATCGAGCACCCTGGTTCGAACATATTCAAGTTCCCCCTCCCTAAGCTCAGAAAAGAGGATTAACTCTAAATAATCAATGTATGCAGCAACCTACGTCACCAATTCTCAGGCAAGTCATACACAACACGGTGGCTCATAATACACCAACCAATCAGATAACAATCAGATAACACGGTGGCTCATAACACGGTGGCTCATAATACATGGTGGCTCATGATACAGCGCTCCAGCTACCAAACCAAACAAGTAAATAAATTACCACAACAACAGAATCAACCTATCAGTCGTGTGACCTCTATCATATTTTCTAACACACGCAGATACAAAGCCATACATACATGCTGTGATGATAGACCACTTGAAGGGAAAATCTCATGTTATGGGGCACATTCAGATGCATACCACTACAGCATGCATGCACACCAAAATGGTGCTCTGTTTTACTATCCGATTCCATTAAAAATGCAAGCACGTGATGCAAACAAGTAGGCAGTTCCGCTCGTGCGTTGTGTACCATCTGTAAACAAGTGTGGATTACTAGATGACAAATTGTTCCTTGCGAGGTCCAACCAGCGTAAGCACACCAACACCAATGTGGTGGCAAGACGCAGTTGTCGCTAAAGTGATGGACAGGGTGATGTTCCTGACCACCTCAGATTGCATGCCCTTGTAACAATTTAACCAGCCTACACCAACTATTCTCAGTTTACACACAACAGAGGTCCATAGTTGATCAATGAATCAGCCAGACAGCACCAGCAGCTCAGCGCCCAACCCACTTGTGGGAATCACTAATCGTAACCCCTAATCTAACTAGGAGAGCGACCACCACGCAGCAGAATCGCATCACCAAATCGTCCCAGCTTGAACATTTACAACATCTCGCGGATCGAATCTAGCCATTGCTACACCTACACCGGGGGAGGAGGCGGCAGGGAGGAACCTGAGACGGCAAGTGGGGGCGTGGCGCTGGCGAGGCAGTGGCGCGGGAGGATCCCACGGTGGGAGGACGCCAACGCGGATTGCAACCTCGCCGTCGCCATGGGGGGATTTGCTAGCGATCTAGGCACTCGACGCTGGTCCGGTCGATGAAGTCGACTAGATCCACCTGCGTGCGCGGCATCGACGCGGACGGGACGGCAGCGGCTGCGGGGACGGCTGTGGTCAGTGCGGGCCGGTGGCTCTCGGAAGCTTCTGGAAGGTCGGAGCAGGGACGGATGAGACTGACAGCGGGCTTGTGCTCGGGCGACTTGGACCTCCACTCGTCTCATCCGATGACGACTTGCGTTGCGTGAGAGGAGGAGGGCGTGGGACGGCCATGGACGCTGGCGAGCTCCGCCGGAGGGAGTTGGCGGCGGCGATCTGGAGGGAGGAGGCGAGCTCTCGCGCTCTCTCAATCTGTAAGGGTTCAAACGGTTCGGTGGGATCGACGGATGGATGTGCGAAACAAAGGACTGCCGTTGAGGACTGTCTTTGGATCCGTTTGATTTATATCCGTATGAGACGTTTACGGACCAATCGAAATGTAGTATGATTTTATGACAATCTAAATAGGTTATAGTTAACTAAAAATAACGTGTTAAAATCATGTCAACTATTTTACGACTTGGAAAATTCAAGAAGAAAAGAATATATTTGCATAAGTTTGTATCTTGAAATAGTTTGTTCAAATGAGATTATATTTTGCACAGGTTTGCATTTTGGAATGAGAAACAATGTTTTCTAAGGACGTTTTCATTTTCTTTGCATAGAAATTTTATTTTCCATTTTTCGAGTGCTCAAAATGAGTTTTTTTAGGGGAATTTTTGTTTTCGCCACTCTAGCTTTTGCCAATTTTGCTTATGCCACTCTAGATTTTGATATTTCACTTTTGCCACTCTTAGCTTTTGACAATTATCACAATTGCCATTTTGTGGCATAAACAAAAATTATAGAATGGCAATTGTGAAACATTTGTTGGGGAATGTTGCATGGGAAACAAAAAATTTCCTACGCACACGCAAATCTATCCATGGTGATGAGCATCTACGAGAGGAAGAGTGGATCTACGTACCCTTGTAGATCGCTAAGCGGGAAGCGTTAAGAAACGCGGTTGGTATAGTCGAACGTCTTCGCGATCCAAATCGTCGAGCGTCCCGCGATCTCATCACGATCCGTCCCGCGAAATCATCACGATCCGTCCCGTGAACTCATCACGGTCCGTCCCGCGAACTCATCATGACCCATCTCGCGATCTTGATTATGATCCGTCCCGCGAACTCATCACGATCCGTCCCGCGAACTCATCACGATCCGTCTCGCGATCTTGATCACGGTCCTTCCGATCTAGCGCCGAACGGACGGCACCTTCGCGTTCAGCACACGTACAGATCGACGACGATCTCCGCCTTCTTGATCTAGCAAGAGGAAGAGGAGAGGTAGAAGAGTTCTCCGGCAGCGTGACGGCGCTGCGGCGATGGTGGTGGAGCTATTCCGGTGTAACATCCCAAAATTTCATTTTGGAATGTTATGAAATATAGCTATGCATCTATCTGCATCATTGCTTGAATACATGTATTTGTTGAAATGTTCTTTCTAAATTTCTGAAAGCCCTTTCTACTTTCAATGTGTTGCTTTCACCTATTTGAAATCTTGGTAAAAAGTTCAAATAAGAGAGGAGGAACATGACACTCCACACCAGGACCCATTTGGTGATCTATTTGAACAAAAATAACCAGGGGTTATTTTGAAAATATTTGCAAAAAGGATTTAAAAACAATTAGGCAATTTCTGAAAAATATTATTTTTTTCAAATCGTTCAAATGACAGAATAAAAATGTTCATTAAATGGAATTTATTGTTCTGTTAATTTTGATATATAATACTCCTATTTTTAAAAATGTTTTGAATGCTTTTAAAGACGATTTACTACTCTGGTTAATAAAAAGAGTAACGGTTTTAGTATTAAACGGGCCGGCCCACGGACAGTTACTCGCGGATTTAATACCGACCGGCCGACCGACGCGCAACGGACGCCCCCTCTCTCACTGACACCGGGCCCCACCTCGACCGACCGTTTCGCCCGCGCGGTCGCCTCCTTCCTCTCGTCCGACCTCGTCGCCGACAGTTACTCCCCCGGATCTCTCTCCCCTCTCCTCCCCCGCACCCCGAGCACCCTATATAAGAGCCCCAAGTCCCCGCTCTCCATTCCCCCCCCCCCCGAGCCCCCTCTCTCCCTCGCCGAGGCGCTGCCAAATTCCTCGTCGGAGTTGCTTCGACCACCGGAGCTCCCATTGCTCGTGCCCGTCGCTCCACTCTTCCCCTCGCCCCTCCGACCTCACCATTCGACGCAGGACGTCCACCGCAACCGTCTGAACCCCTTCGCTGCCTCCCTCGACCACCAGAGACCCCTCCGGCGACGTCCTCGACCACCGGCCGCCGCCACCATCGCCGGAGTTCCACCTCCCTCTCCGGTAAAGTCTTCGAGCTCACCCCATCCATCGGATCCCCACTCAACGGTCCCGATTAGATTGATTTTAAACCCCAAAACGTTTTCCATTAGAGATCGGTCGCCCGCTCGAAACCATCCAACACACGCGCTAGCCAACCAATAGGATCGTGCCACGTCACCCCCTGGCCGTCCGGTAGATATTTCACTTTTTCTGATTTTGTTTAGAAAACAGAACCTGTTAAGATTTTGTTTTGCTTATATCTTTTAATCTGTTTAATGTTTTGAGTTGATTCTTTTTGCAATAGCTCACATTTTTCATGTAGTTTCACCTTGTACTTTTAAATTTTAAATTTGAACCCTAAAATTTGAATTGAATCAAATTTGCTCAAAATATTCAAATCTGAATAACTAGAGTTTGAAAATAGATTTTGACATGAATCTTTTTGCTACTGTTTGGTATTAGTTAGGACTACCTCCATGTTTAGTTTGAGAAATTTTAGAATGATTATTGTTAGTGTTTTAGCTATAAACAAAATCTGCCTAGTATTAAAGTATAGTTTTATTTACTTAGTTTTAGTTAGTTTAACTTAGATTTAGTTTTAATTTGTTTAGTAGGTTCTGTTGATTAAACATTTATTGTTCTACTTATTGGTAATAAAAATATAAAATTGATTAGTTTATTTTCTTTGTTAATATAGGAATCACAACTTCTTTTTAAATAGGTTTATTTTGATTTAAACAACTAGTTAGTAATAGTTTTGCTTTCAAACAAAGTTTTATATAATCTAATTCTGTTTTCTAAGACAAGTTTATTTGTAAAATTCTTTTCTGTTAAGAACATGTTTTGCTAATAAGTAATAAGTTTTGTTTTGCTCTTTTGTTAGTAAAACTATAGTTGTTTCATATAGTGTTTATCAAAACTTTCAAAAACTTTACTAAAAGTTTTCCCAACAAACTTAATGTGGTTTTATTCTGTTTATTAATAAAATATTTTATTGTTTTCTTGCTGTCAACTGTTGTTTTGGTTAATACCAATAGTTTCATTATGTTAGTAGTGTTTTATCAATCATCTTTTAGAAAACAAAACTTTGTGTGTTTTCTTGCTTGTGATTTTTGTGCATTGTTTTGTCTTGATTGTTTACTAGTTCTTGGTTGATGGTTGTGATTTACAATATTTTGTTGTATGCTTATTTGAGTGCTCTTGTTTGCTTCGTTAGATTATCCGGAGTGCGAAGCTTGTTACTTAGAGTCACTCGCGTACGAAGATCATCAATCAGGCAAGTCACTTTGATCATGTTTACCCATGTTTTATATGCATTAGTTCTACCATCTTCCCCAAATTGCATGCACGATAGGTTAATTGGAAACTTGGTTACATTGTAGTAGTATCATGTGGTAGGAACCCCCTCTCAACCCTTGACACATTGGCCCCGGGAAACGTTGTTTTACTTTTTGCTATGCTATTAGTAGACGAGGTTGGTTGTGTGATTTATGAGAGTTGAGAGAGTTAATAATTTCAAGACCTACATAACGATCAAGACTTCAAGACTCCAAGTTTTCAAGATACCTCTGGGTGGATGATGGTTGAACGGCACCCTGGAGAAACCAGTGGAATTGCCTAGGTGATGCTGGAGATGGCCAGTATTCACTCGGAAAGATCCACCCAGGCACAAAGAGATGGATGGGTGCTTCAAGACCCAAGGCTTACCTGCACAGCCACAAGTCATTATGGGCTCTGGCTTGGTTGGATATTGTGGTGACCCTGGACAGGCGGTGCTACGAGATGTAGAAGAACGGTAGGAAAGGATGGGCACCGACAGAGTCGCAGGGAAACCCTTTGGAAGACCATGTTTTGGTCATCCATTTCTCAAACACCCTGAAGTGCGAGAAATCAAACGGAGGCGACCAAATCTTGTGGGGAACGTGTGCAAAACTCTGCAGAGTACTCAAACCTAATCGATTAGCCGTGTCCACGGTCATGGACGACTTGAGCCAAAGGAACTGAAACATTCGGAATTCTCAACACAAGTAATATGATGATGTGGGTATTTAACAATTGGGTATGAGAATTGGTTGGTGGAACCATCTCATTAATCAACCAACTTAGTAATATTTTTTGCTTAGCCCTCTCTTGATGTAGGAAAAATTTGCTTTTCGCAAAAACTTACCACCCCACCTGCCAAATATGCATATAGAAATAGATGATTATCTTTTCACCCCTCTCTTGTGACTTTGCCGGCATATTCCATATGCTGACCTACACGGCTGCAACGTATCATGTTGCAGAGTACTTTTCCGACCAGGAGTGAGGACACGTTCTACGCTCGGTGAGATGCCCTTGGAGTCAGATGGACTCATCTACCTTCGACGCTTCCGCAAGATTTAGATATTCTCATGAGTTGGCCTTCAGCCACTTTATTGTAATGTTTATTGTAATAAAGGACTCGATATGAGATTTCGATTAATATAATGCTATGTGATTTCCCTTTGATATATACATTGATGTACCGTGTGTGTACCAGCATGATCTTGGGATGGTACGGAAACACCGAAGATTCGACCTTTCAGGTCGGGTCGCTACATCCGGCAGGGCTTCGCCTAAGCACTGCAGAAAACCGATCTAGAGGAGAAACTATGCACTAGAGGAACATGTAGCACGTGGCTGAAAATTCTGTGCCAAAACCCTAAAATACTCTAGTATATATAGGAGGAGAGGAGGAGGAGGCTTGGCTGCCAAAAAGACAGCCCTTGGGTCGGCCAAAGTGGGGAGGAGAGGAGGACTCCTCCAATCCTAGTAGGACTAGTATTCCTCCTTTTTTTGGCCTTTTTCCACCTTTTCCCTTTGGGCCTTTTCTCCCAGCCGCATGGGCCTTGTGTGGGACTTCCACCAGCCCACAAAAGGCTGCTATTTACTCTCCCACATCCCATGAAGCCTCTTGGGGCGAAATACCCCTCCCGGTGGTCTCCTGGTACACTACCGGCACTCCCGGTACATTACCGATTAGCCCGAAACTTTTTCGGCGACCAAAATGGAACTTCCTATATATCAATCTTTACCTCCGGACCATTCCGGTGCTTCTCGTGATGTCCGGGATCTCATCCGGGACTCTGAACAACCTTCGGTCACCACCATACATAACTCTATACTACCGAAACGTCACCGAACCTTAAGTGTGCAGACCCTACGGGTTCGAGAACTATGTAGACATGACCGAGACACCTCTACGATCAATAACCAATAGAGGGACTTGGATGCCCATATTGATTCCTACATATTCTATGAAGATCTTTATCGGTCGAACCTCTATGTCAAGGATTCAGTTAATCCCGTATGATGTTCCCTTTGTTCTTCGATATGTTACTTGCACGAGATTCGATCGTCGGTATCTCCATACCTAGTTCAACCTTGTTACCGGCAAGTCTCTTTACTCGTTCTGTAATACAAGATCCCGTGACTAACACTTAGTCACATTGCTTGCAAGGCTTGTTGTGATGTTGTATTACCGAGTGGGCCATGAGATACCTCTCCGTCACACGGAGTAAAAAATCCCAGTCTTGATCCATGCCAACCCAACAGACACCCTCGGAGATACCTGTAGAGTACATTTATAGTCACCCAGTTATGTTGCGATGTTTGATACACACAAGGCACTCCTCCGGTGTCAGTGAGTTGCATGATCTCATGGTCATAGGAACAGATACTTGACATGCAGAAAACAGTAGCATTAAACTGACACGATCATATGCTACGTTTGTAGTTTGGGTCATGTCCATCCCATCATTCTCCTAATGATCTGATCCCGTTGTCAAATGACATCTCATGTCAATGGCTAGGAAACCTTAACCATCTTTGATCAATGAGCTAGTCTATTAGAGGCATACTAGGGACATGGTTTTGTCTATGTATCCACACATGCATCTAAGTCTCCGATCAATACAATTATAGCATGGATAATAAAAGATTATCATGAACAAGGAAATATGATAATAACTAATTTATTATTGCCTCTAGGGCATATTTCCAACAGTCTCCCACTTGCACTAGAGTCAATAATCTAGTTCACATCACCATGTGATTTGCATTGTTATGAATCTAACACCCAATGAGTTCTGTGGCTCGATCATGCTTTGCATGTGAGAGAGATCTTATAGTCAACGGGTCTGCGACATTCAGATCCGTGTGTACTTTGCAAATTTCTATGTCAAACCGTAAACACTGCTGCCACACTCCACTTGGTACTATTCCAAATGGCTGCTCCACTATACGTATCCAGATTGCTACTACGAGTCATCCGGATTGGTGTTAAAGCTTGCATCGACGTGACTCTTTACAACGAACTCTTTATCACCTCCATAATCGAGAAACATCTCCTTAGTCTTTTAGTTACTAAGGATAATCTTGACCGCTGTCCAGTGCTCCATTCCAGGATCACTGTGAAACCTTCCAGCCATACTTATGGCAAGGCTGATATCGGGTCTTGTGGACAGCATTGCATACATGATAGAGCCTATGGCTGAAGCATAGGGGATGAAACTCATCTTTTCTCTATCTTCTGAAGCAATTACTGGGCATTGAGTCTTACTCAACTTTATACCTTACAAATCAGGCGAGAACTCTTTCTCTGACTGATCCATTTTGAACTCTTTCAAAATCTTGTCAAGGTATGTACTCATTGAAAGTCTCATCAAGTATCTTGATCTATCTCTACAGATCTTGATGCTCAACAATTAGGTAGCTTTATCCAGGTCTTCCTTTGAAAAACTCTTTTCAAACAACCCTTTATGCTTTCCAGAAATTCTATATCATTTCCGATCAATAATATGTCAACCACATATGCTTATCAGAAACACTACAGTGCTCCCACTCACTTTGTTGTAAATACAAGTTTCTCTTGAACTTTGTATAGACTCAAAAACTTTAATCACCTCATCAAAGTGTATATTCCAACTCCGAGATGCTTGATTAAGTTCATAGAAGGATCACTGAAGCTTGCACACCTTTTAGCATCCTTAGGGCTGACAGAACCTTCTGGTTGTATCACATACAACCTTTCCTCAAGAAAGGAAGCGATGTTTTGGCATCCATTTGCCAGATTTCATAATTGAAGAATGCAGCAACTGCTAACATAATTCTAACAGACTTTAGCATCGCTATGAGAGAAAGTCTCATTGCAGTCAACTCCTTGAACTTGCTGGAAACTTCTTTGCGACAAGTCGAGCTTTATAAATGGTGACATTCACCATCAGCGTCTGTCTTCATTTTAAAGATCCATTTGTACTCAACGACCTATCATCCAACGAGCAAGTCTACCAAAGTCTATACTTGGTTTTCATATATGGATCCTTTCTCAGATTTCATGGCCTCTAACCATTTGTCAGAATCTGGGCCCATCATCGCTTCTTCACAGCTCGTAGGTTCATTGTTGTCCAACAACATGACCTCCAAGACAGGGTTGTCATACCGCTCAGGAGCAGTACACATCCTTGTTGACCTACGAGGTTTGATAGTAACTTGATCCGAAGCTTCATGATCATGATCATTTACTTCCTCTTCAACTGACGTAGGTTCCACACAAACATCTTTCTGTGCTGCGGTACTCTCTGGTTGAAACAAAGGTTCAACAACCTCATCAAGTTCTATCTTCCTCCCACTCAATTCTTTCGAGAGAAATTTTTTCTCGGGAAAGGACCCGTTTTAGCAACAAACACTTTATGCTTGGATCTGAGATAGAAGGTTCACCCAACTGTTCTTAGGGTATTCTACGAAGATGCCTTTGTCCGCTTTGGGTTCGATCTCATTAGGTGAAAACATTTTCCACACAAGCGTCGCAGCCCCAAACATCAAGAAATGACAGCTTAGGTTTCTATCAAACCATAATTCACATGGTGTCATCTCAACGGATTTAGATGGTGCCCTATTTAAAGTGAATGTAGTTGTCTCTAATGCACAACCCCAAAATTATAGTAGCAAAACGATAAGAGACGTCATAACATGCACCATATCCAATAGAGCACGACTATGACGTTCGGACATACCATCACACTATGGTGTTCCAGGTGGCGTGTGTTGTGAAACAACTTTCACATTGTCTAAAGTTGTATGCCAAACTCGTAACTCAGATATTTACTTCCACGATCATATCGCAGATATTTTAATCTTCTTGTCACGATGATCTTAAACTTCACTCTGAATTTTCTTGAACTTTTCAAACGATTCAGACTTGTGTTTCATTAAGTAAACATACACTATATCTACCCAAATCATTAGTGAAGGTAAGAAAATAACGATATCCATCGCACGCTACAAGACTCATTGGATTGCATACATCAACATGTATCATTTCCAATAAATCACTTGCCCGCTCCGTCAAACCAGAAAACGGGGTCCTTAGTCATCTTTGACCAAGAGGCATGGTTCGCATGTCTCAACCGATTCGAAATCTAAAGAGTCCAAAGATCCGTTAGCATGGAGTTTCTTCATGCATTTTATACCAATATGAATTTAGCGGTAGTGCCACAAGTATGTGGTACTATCATTATTAACTTTGCATCTTTTGGCATCAATGTTATGAACATGTGTATTACTACGATCAAGATTCAACAAACCATTCTCACTGGGTGCATGACCATTGAAGGTATTATTCATGTAAACAGAATAACCATTATTCTCTAACTTAAACGAATAACCGTGTTGCAATAAGCACGATCTAATCACGTTCACGCTCAACGCAAAACACCAAATAACACTTATTTAGGTTTGTTACTAATCCCGAAGGTAGAGAGAGCGTGCGATGTCTATCACATCAACCTTGGAAACACTTCCAACACACATTGTCACCTCACCCTTAGCTAGTTCTCCGTTTATTCCATAGCTTTTATTTCGAGTTACTAACATTTAGCAACCGAACCAGTATCCAATACCCAGGTGCTACTAGGAGTACTAGCAAGGTACACATCAATAACACGTATATGAAATATACTTTTGTTGACGTTGCCGGCCTTCTTATCTACCAAGTATCTAGGGTTGTTCCGCTTCAACGACCGCTCTCCTCATAATCGAAGCACTTAGTCTCGGATTTGAGTTCAACTTTGGGTTGCTTCACTAGAGCAGCAACTGACTTGCCATCCATGAAGTTTCCCTCCTTGCTCTTCTCGAAACTAGTGGTTTTACTAACCAGCAACACTTGACGCTCCTTCTTGATTTCTACCTTCACGGTGTCAAACATCGCGAACAGCTCAGGGATCATTATTTCTATCCCCGGCGTTTATAGTTCATCACCAAGTTCTAGTAGCTTAGTGAGAGTGACTTGGAGAACTATATCAATCACTATCTTATCTAGAATATCAACTCCCACTCAATTCAAGCGATTGTAGCACCCAGACAATCTGAGCACATGCTCAATGATTGAGCTATTCTCCTTCATCTTGCAGGCAAAGAATCTTGTTGGAGATCTCATATCTCGCAACATGGGCACGAGCCTGAGATCCTAATTTCAGCTCTTAGAACATCTCATATGTTCTGTGACGTTCAAAATGTTTCGGAGCCTCAATTCTAAGCCGTAATGCATGACACACTAAACTATCAAGTAGTCATCAGAACATGCCTGTCAAATGTTCACAACATCTACAAACGACGCTAGAGGGGTTGGCGCACCGAGCGGTGCATTAAGGACATAAGCCTTCTGTGCAGCAATGAGGACAATCCTCAGATCATGGACCCAGTCCACAATATTGCTACCAACATCTTTCAACTCTATTTCTCTAGGAACATATAAAAATTCAAGGGAGCTACCGCGCGAGCAAGTAATCTACAACATAATTTGCATAGACACTATTGACTATGTTTTGATAATGAGTTCAATTAATCTTATTACTTAAGAACTCCCACTCAAATTGACATCCCTCCAGTCATTTGAGTGATACATGATCCAAATTCATCAACTCAAGTCCGATCATCACGTGAGTTGAGGTGGTTTCAATGGTGAACATCATCATGTTGATCATATCTACTATATGACTCATGTTCGACCTTTCGGTCTCTTGTGTTCCGAGGCCATGTTTGTACATGCTAGGCTCGTCAAGTTTAACCCGAGTGTTCTACATGTGCAACACTGGCTTGCACCCGTTGTATGTGAATGTAGAGTCTATCACACCCGATCATCACGTGGTGTCTCGACATGAAGAACTTTCGCAACAGTGCACACTCGGGGAGAACACAATTTATCTTGAAATTAAGTGAGGGATCACCTTATAATGCTACCATCGTCCTAAGCAAAACAAGGTGCATAAAAGGATTAACATCACATGCAAATCATAAGTGACATGATATGGCCATGAACTTGTGCTTTTGATCTCCATCATGAAAGCACCGGCATGATCTCCATCGTCACCGGCATGACACCATGATCTCCATCATATTGATCTCCATCAACGTGTCGCCATCGGGGTTGTCGCTCCCAACATGCTTCTACTACTATTGCTACCGTTTAGTGATAAAGTAAAGCATTACATAGCGCTTAATGATTGACACGCAGGTCATACAATAATTAAAGATAACCCTATGGCTCCTGTCAGTTGCCGTACTCATCGGCATGCAAGTCGTGATAATCTATACATCACATGATCATCTCATACATCACATATATCACATCATGTAATTGGCCATATCATATCACAACATACCCTACAAAAACAAGTTAGACGTCCACTAATTGTTGTTGCATGTTTTACGTGGTTGCTACGGGTATCTAGCAAGAACAATTCTCATCTACGCAAAAACCACAACGGTGATACACTAGTTGCTTTTCAACCTTCTCAAGGACTGCCTTTGTCGAATCCGATCCAACTAAAGTGAGAGAAACTGGCACCCGCAAGTCATCTATGCAACAAGTTGCGGTCGAGGGAACCAGTCTCTCGTAAGCGTATGAGTAATGTTGGTCTGGGCCGCTTCATCTCACAATACCGCTGAAGCAAAATCCGACCAAGGGAGGAAGCAATCTAAGCATCAACGCCCACAAACTCTTTGTGTTCTACTCGAGATCTCATCTACACATAGACCTAGCTCTGATACCACTGTTGGGGAATGTTGCATGGGAAACAAAAAATTTCCTACGCACACGCAGATCTATCCATGGTGATGAGCATCTACGAGAGGGAGAGTGGATCTACGTACTCTTGTAGATCGCTAAGCAAGAAGCGTTAAGAAACGCGGTTGGTGTAGTCGAACGTCTTCGCGATCCAAATCACCGAGCGTCCCACGATCTCATCACGATTCGTCCCGCGATCCAATCACGATCCGTCCCGCGAACTCATCACGATCCGTCTCGCGATCTTGATCATGATCCGTCCCGCAAACTCATCATGATCCGTCCTGCAAACTCATCACGATCCGTCCCGCGATCTTGATCACGGTCCTTCCGATCTAGCGCCGAACAGACGACACCTCTGTGTTCAGCACACATACAGATCGATGACGATCTCCGCCTTCTTGAT
The DNA here is from genome assembly GCA_022496015.1 of Hordeum marinum. NCBI lineage: Eukaryota > Viridiplantae > Streptophyta > Magnoliopsida > Poales > Poaceae > Hordeum > Hordeum marinum. The sequence continues at coordinate 119,015,585 of CM039677.1, forward strand.
CCAGCAAGAGGAAGCGGATAGGTAGAAGAGTTCTCCGGCAGCGTTACGGCGCTGCGGCAATGGTGGTGGAGCTATTCCGGCAGGGCGTCGCCTAAGCACTGCAGAAAACCGATCTAGAGAAGAAAATATGCACTAGAGGAACGGGTAGCACGTGGCTGAATATTCTGTGCCAAAACCCTAAAATCCTCTAGTATATATAGGAGGAGAGGAGGAGGAGGCTTGGCTGCCAAAAAGCCAGCCCTTGGGTTGGCCAAAGTGGGGAGGAGAGGAGGACTCCTTCTCCAATCCTAGTAGGACTAGGATTCCTCCTTTTTTGGCCTTTTTCCACCTTTTTCCCTTTGGGCCTTTTCTCCCAGCCGCATGGGCCTTGTGTGGGACTTCCAGCAGCCCAAAAAAGGCTGGTATTTACTCTCCCACAGCCCATGAAGCCTCTTGGGTCGAAATACGCCTCCCGGTGGTCTCCCGGTACACTACCGGCACTCCCGGTACATTACCGATTAGCCCGAAATTTTTCCGGTGACCAAAATGGGACTTCCTATATATCAATCTTTACCTCCGGACCATTCCGGAGCTCCTCGTGACGTTTGGGATATCATCCAGGACTCCGAACAACCTTCGGTCACCACCATACATAACTCTATACTACTGAAACGTCACCGAACCTTAAGTGTGCAGACCCTGCAGGTTCGAGAACTATGTAGACATGACCGAGACACCTCTACAGTCAATAACCAATAGAGGGACCTGGATGCCCATATTGATTCCTACATATTCTACGAAGATCTTTATCGGTCGAACCTCTATGTCAAGGATTCAGTTAATCTCTTATGATGTTCCCTTTGTTCTTCAGTATGTTACTTGCACGAGATTCGATCGTCGGTATCTCCATACCTAGTTCAACCTCGTTACCGACAAGTCTCTTTAGTCGTTCCGTAATACAAGATCCTGTGACTAACACCTAGTAACATTGCTTGCAAGGCTTGTTGTGATGTTGTATTACCGAGTGGACCCTGAGATACCTCTCCGTCACACGGAGTAACAAATCCTAGTCTTGATCCATGCCAACCCAATAGACACCCTCGGAGATACCTATAGAGTACCTTTATAGTCACCCAGTTACGTTGCGATGTTTGATACACAAGGCACTCCTCCGGTGTTAGTGAGTTGCATGATCTCATGGTCATAGGAACAGATACTTGACATGCGGAAAATAGTAGCATTAAACTGACACGATCATATGCTACGTTTGTAGTTTGGGTCTTGTCCATCCCATCATTCCCCTAATGATGTGATCCCGTTATCAAATGACATCTCATGTCAATGGCTAGGAAACCTCAACCATCTTTGATCAACGAGCTAGTCTATTAGAGGCATACTAGGGACATGGTGTTGTCTATGTATCCACACATGCATCTATGTCTCCGATCAATACAATTATAGCATGGATAATAAACGATTATCATGAACAAGGAAATATGATAATAACTAATTTATTATTGCCTCCAGGGCATATGTCCAACAAAATTTTCAACGGTAAGAGTGGCAAAAGTGAAATAAAATTATTTTGCTTTTGCCACAAAATGGCAATTGTGATAATTGTCAAAAGCTAAGAGTGGCAAAAGTGAAATGTCAAAATCTAGAGTGGCATAAGCAAAATTGGCAACAACTAGAGTGGCAAAAACAAAAATTTCCCTTTTTTGAGGAGCTACCAAATATTTGTTGCAAAATTCGTACAAATCATTTTTTTAAATATTAGGTAATATTTAATGCACGATTAACAAAATGGTTGGGTGCCAATAGATTTCAATCCACCTCTAGTGAAAAAGACAAAACTTCGCCGATTCAGCTGTAAGCGGGTCAAATTTGAACTAGAGGTGCCTTATAGTTTGCTCTTTATTTTTTCTAGAAATATTTTCTAGGTAAAGAAGTATCTATTTAGTCATAGATCGAACAAGATTATGGCAAGATTCAACCCGTAGCTATGAACGGTCACGCACGCCGTTTTGATCGCATTTTGAAACGGGCATAAATAATTAAAAAAAATCAAAAAATTGTAAAACCTTGGCATTGTGTCATAATATGTTACCAAGTTATCAAGAAAAATAATAAACTTGTAATACAGCAATTATTTTAAAAAAGTGTTCTTAGAAATGAGCTATCATGTGTGAAGATTCATGGCTTTCAAGTCAAATGATCAATCTTAGAACTACATTCATGGCATAGTTTGTTCAAATGGTCTCATATTGTGCACAAGGGTGCCTCTTGGAATGTCATACAATGTTTCCTAAGGAAGTTTTCATTTTCTTTGGACGAAAAATTCATTTTCCATTTTTCCGAGGGCCCAAAATGAGTTTTTTGTGAAGGACCAACCAAATATTTGTTGAAAAATTGGAACAAATCATTTTTATAAAATATTAGGTAATATTTAATACACAATTAACAAAATGGTTGGGTGCCAATAGATTTCAGTCCACCTCTAGTGAAAAAGACAAACTTTGCCGATTCACATGGAAGCGGGTCAAATTTGAACTAGAGGTGCCTCATAGTTTGCTCTTTATTTTTTCCAAAAATATTTTTAGGTAAAGAAGTATATATTTAGTCATAGATCCAACAAAATTATGGCAAGATTCAACCCCTAGCTATGAACGGTCATGCTCGCCGTTTTGACCGCATTTTGAAACGGGCATAAATAATTCAAAAAAATCAAAAAAAATGTAAAACCTTGGCATTGTGTCATCATATGTTACCAAGTTACGAGAAAAAATAATAAACTTGTAATACGATAATTATTTTAAAAAAGTGTTCTTAGAAATGAGCTATCATGTGTGAAGATTCATGGCTTTCAAGCCAAATGATCAATCTTATGGCTACATTCATGGCATAGTTTGTTCAAATGGTCTCATATTATGCACAAGGGTGCATGTTGAAATTTCAAACAATGTTGCCAAAGGTATTTTTCATTTTCTTTGCACAAAAAATTCATTTCCCTTTTTTCAACTACCCAAAATGAGTTTTTTGTGAAGGACCTACCAAATATTTGTTGCAAAATTGGACAAAATATTTTTTATAAAATATTAGACCATATTTAATGCACAATTGAAAAAATATTGGGGTGCCAAAAGCTTTTGATCCACCTCTAGCAAAAAAGACAAAACTCTGCCGATTCAATAGGAATCGAGACAAATTTGAACTGCAGCTGGCTTATAGTTTGCTCTTTATTTTTTCAAAAAATCATTTCTAGTTACATAAGTATCTATTTAATTAGAAATACATGGTTTGGTGGCGATACGTCGAGGTTTGGACGGTGACCGAGTGCCCCAACTCTAGAGCGCGTAAACTCGCATGCCCGTCGCGTGGTCACCGTGTGACCGTGGTGTTGCCATGCATTCTGGGCGGCCTAGGCATGTATAGTGGGTTGGAAACTCCCCATGTAGGTGCTAGGAATAAAATGACAATATAAGATTCTCATGAGGAGACTGAACTATGCTCAAACATGAATTAGCAGCCAAGTGTTTGATTAGCGGTACGGGAAATGCACATGGACAATGGACGTGAGTTTTGGCTGAGGATGATCATCTACTAAGAAGACTGTCTTCACAATTTTTCAGCTCAACTGGATGAGCCTAAGTAGTACTTTCTTTGCAAAGTACCACACTAGATAGAAATATGAATGTTGAAGCTAGGCTCAAAATAATGAATGTATTGAGCTGAAATTTGATGGAGGATGGTTAATTGGGCATAGGAAAGCACTGTAGAAAATTGATTCCATTTGGACATGCCAAAGTGGTACTTCCTTCATAGTGCTCTTCTCTGACAAAAACTTGGTAAAATTAGTGAGAGAAACTGGATAAATGAAATGAGCTCACATTTGGTGTAGGTAAGTTACATAGGTATGGTCATCCCCTGGTGAATTTTCCGAAATAATGAAGCAATATATAATAGAGTTGCTTCACAAAGGTTCTCTTTGGATAGAAACTTTGAAAATTTTCCGAGGAAGATTTACTATGAAAATTGAGCTTAATATTATCATGTGGAAATGATTTGGGTATGGAAGAGTGACCAAAAAGTTTAAGGGTGATAGGAGGGGTCTAGATAGCACTTGCTTTGCAATGTGCCACTCTGGCCATAAAATAGAAATTGAACCTGGGCTCACATAGTTGATTCGATTGAGTTGAATTTTTTGGAGGAGGGTGATAATTTGGGCACATGAAGTCACTGTATAAATATCATGGCATTTGGATATATAAAAATGGTAGTTCCTTCACAATGCTCTCAACTCAAAAGAAAATTGGGAAAAATATTGTGGGGAAGTGGTTAAATTAAATGAGCTAAAATTTGGTGGAGGGAGGTTCTATGGATAGGCTCATGTCCTGTTAATTTTGCAGCAATTATAAAGCAATATAAAATATAGTTGCTTCACAAACTGAAAAAATTACTAGAAACAAAGATTGGATGGTGAGATCTAATGGATTGTTAGATGGGGCTAATTTTTTTTGAAGAGCTATAATATGGGCACATAGAAGATGTGGAAAAACTTCAACTCATTAGGATATGCATAGCTAGTACTTCCTTCGCAAAGCTTCTAGCTGACCTAAAACTTTGGAAATTTGCCGAGGAAGATTTACTGGGAAAATGGAGCTGAATTTTGTCATGAGGCAATGATTTGGATAGGAAAGTGTGGGGACCTCGACTCACGAGTCGTGATCACCGAATGCACATGTACAGTGATCCCAAAGATCAATGCTCATTGAACATACAGACGCTGAATAACAAGAGTCTTACATCCACATTTAATTAGCATCTTACACAAATAAGGACCATGAAGGTCAAGTCTTACATCGATAGAGCCTCAAGGGCGAAACATTTAAACACAACAAGCAGCGGAAATCTTGATCGAAAGCATGAACCCATGCCATCTGCCTCAAACCTATAGGCATTCTGACTGGGAAGCGTCCTAGATCGCATGTTTGTCACCAACGAACTCTTCACCGTACTCCTGTTCTTCCATGCCTGGCCAATTAAATAAACAGTGGAAGGCCAATGAGTACTTGGAATGTACTCGCAAGAAACCCAAGTTGTAGAATGAGGTATAATAATGCATGTTATAGCACTAAGTAGGTATTTTGCAGAAAGCTAATTTTGAATGCAATGACATGATCAAGTAACTTTGTGAGCATGCATCAACATTTCGCAGATATCCATATGAACAAGTTACAAATATCATCATAAACAGGGGGTTGAACATCTCATGTTCAGTCATCACGTCAAGTCATCTGACTTATCTCAAGTATACCATCTTTGTTACTCACACACACACCAAGTTTAGAAACCATGGACATAGCATAAGAGCGGTCATCCAACTGTCCTTGACCGTGGACATGGCTATTCGAATAGTTTTACACTCTTCAGAGGTTGCACACTTTACCGACAAGACTCGAGGAACTTCCGTGTCATCCATGACTCGCGGTATTTCACGTACCCGAGGTAAGCACCCGAACAATGCCTTTCCCTAGGCGATACTAAACAAAGAGTCCACTCGATTGCTACACAGCCCACATGATGTAGATCACACGTAGCATCCATGTATGGACCAAGGGTGTGACTGGTTCCTGTGAAGACATCGCATGATCGTCCATACCGGCAGTACCCCATATCGAGAGTGACCACGCCACTCCCGCCACTAGTAATGCAGGCTTGATGCTAGTACCCACCAAAGTAATGAACAAAGCCCCGTCCCATAAGGGATATCGTGGTCGCGCATGTAAGGTCGAAGTAACGGTCGCAACTTACACCAATCCGTTTTAGAAAACCACACACACTCACTTGCTACGGTACACCACTTCTTTATCAAGTGGTTACCTAGGTCATCATCATCTCCCTTGGGCATTAGTAGAGTCCGATGGGGTTTTCGAAAAGTCTTTGAAAACACTTTGTTTCCGTCACCATGCATAAACCCAATCCCACTTGTGTAGCATCTACTAGCATCCTATCTACTCCCACCCGCACAACCCTCATAAGGATGATAGGTTCATGAACGATGCAAGTATCAACGGTAAGAATATCGGAGTTGTCCCACCGAAGGGTAAACACCACATCAACATGATCAATACATCTAAAGAAAGTGCTATATGACAGGTATAAAAATGGTTTCTTAACATGGTCAAAAGGCTGCTTGTCTGGCTCAACAAAGTCTTCAGGGTCTTCAAAGTCTTCAGGTCCAACTCCCTCATCAACAACGCAATCTATCACTGTGATAATAACGATAATAATAAGCATCTCACCAAAAATAGATCACAAAAATCTACTACTAAAATGCTATCACTATTGGAAACAACAAATTTGCCGTCTACCATTTCTTTGCCGTCAGCTGGCAGACGGCAAAGCAGCTATTTGCCATCAGTTTCTAGAAAACAGATGGCAAAGAAGCTCTTTGCCATCAGCTAGTTCTTTGCCGTCTGCCAGCGGATGGCAAACTAGCTTTGTCGTCAGCTAGCAGACGGCAAGGACGAAGGGTGGCCCACTAACGGGTATCAGCTAATGGACAGTTTGTTTGCCGTATGTTAGCAGACGGCAAAGAAGTAACGTCCGTCCCCCCGACCCCACCCCACTAGCTAGTCTCTTTGTCGTCTGCTAGCACACGGCAAAGAGATTAACCTACCTAACCCCCGCGCCCACCCCTCTCTCCCCTCTCTCCCTCACCTCACCTGCGCTGTCCCCCATTGCCCGAGCCGCTGCCGCCCCCGCGCTACCCCTCGGAGCAGCCACCGCCGCCGGCCAGCCCCGCCCCTCGTCGCCCGCCCCGTCGCCACACCCCTCTCTCCCCTCACCTCATCAGCCCCGCCCCTCGCCGCCCCCCCCGTCGCCCCACCCCGAGCCGCCGCCCCCCACACCACTCCCCGGAGCCCCCGCCGCCACCGGCCAGCCCCGCCCACCGGTGCCCACGTCGTCGTCGGCCGGCCAGCCGCCCCGCCCCGGCCGCCCCTCCCAGCGGATGCAGGCCGCGACCACCGTGCTGCCCCGCCGCACCGCCAGAGCCGCCCCGCGCCGCCCCGCCCCACCACCGGCGCCGCACCGCCCCACCCCGCCCTGTCGCCGGAGCCGCACCGTCACCTAAACCCTAAGGTGATTATTTTTTCTGTTTATTTAGATTTAGTTTAGCTAGGTTTATTTAGATTTAGTTTAGCTAGGTTTATTTAGATTGTCGGGGGTCGAGGATCGAGGGGAAATGGAGTCGAGGTCGACCCTGATACGACACCGCCGACACCCCCACCCCCGACGCAACATCCCGACACCCCGACACGGCACCCCCGAGCCCGACACGACACCCCCGACACCCCGACCCCGACACGACACCCCCGACACCCCGACCCCGACATGACACCCCGACCCCCAACATGACACCCTAACACCCCGACACGGCACCCCGACCATGACACAGCGCCCCTACCCCGACATGACACCCTCGACCCCGACACGACACCCCCGACACCGCCAACACCCCCAAGACCCCGACACCCCTAGATTTAGTTTAGGTTTATTTAGATTGTCCGGGGTTGAGGATCGAGGGGAAAAGGAGTCGAGGATCGACCCCGACATGACACCCTCGACACCCCGACCCCCGACACGGCACCCCCGACACCCCGATCCCGACACGACAACCCCCGACAGCCCGACCACGACACAGAACCCCTACCCCGACACGACACCCCCGACACCCCGACCCCGACACGGCACCCCGACACCCCGACCCCGACACGGCACCCCCGACACCCCGACCCCGACACGGCACCCCCGACACCCCGACCCCGACATGGCAGCCTCGACACCCCGACCCCAACACGACACCCCCGACACCCCGACCCCGACACGACACCCCGACACCCCGACACGACACCCCCGACCACGACATAGCACCCCTACCCCGACACGACACCCTCGACACCCCGACCTCGACATGACACCCCCGACACCCCGACCCCGACACCCCGACCCCAACATGACACCCCCGACACCCCGACCTCGACACGACACAGGTCATATATTTGTGAATTATGAGTTAGGTCATATATTTTTCGATTTTGTTATACAGAACATCATATTTATGTTGATCAGGTGGATTTAAATGTGTAGTTGTTTCGTCGCTGCGAGGGTCTGGTGTTCGACGACCTCCCCGTGCGTTCGACGAGCTCCGCCCCTGCGTTCGTGGGTGAGCACAAATGACATCTCCTCTTGCCCCCTTCATTTCCTCTGTTCCGGTCTTTGTGCCGATGAAACTTGCCAGCTATAGGTGTCTTCAATCATCAGTATGCGTGACAACTATGCGTCTCTCGTTTGAAAGGGTTGCATCTATAAATATGCATTCATTAGCATATTTATAACCGTGATTCTTTCAAATTGTCCAACGTTATCCATGCACATCCCGAGTATATGTAGATTGGATTCGTTTTCCCATATGCTCTGCTCCGGATCCGATGCAGAATTTCGTCAGTGCCTCCCTGTTGTTCTCCGGGTACACATCCTCTCTGCTTATTGTCGAGACGTGTATCAGGAGAACAGCAGGGTGGTGCTACCGAAGTTGTGCGTCAGATCCAGAGCAAAGCAGGGGAAAACGAACCCAATCTACACATACTCGGGTGGGATTAGGACCTATCTTTACCTACTAGCGTCTAGGTTGCATCGATGTAATAAAACTGACAAACTCTATTAACTGACGAATATGGTTTGCTGAATTATGTATATATGTTTTGTGTGTCTAGTAGCTAGGCAAGATGAGTGATCGTGGGTGGATGTACATCGGTCACACTAGTCAGAAAGACATGACCCGTGAATGGATTAAAAAACCAAGGAGTTTGTGAGAGTCGCATTTGCAAATGGACAGAAAAAACCTAGTGCCCTTGTGTCGATTGCGACAACTGTAAGAAGAAGTCAGAGTTTGAAATGATCAAACACCTGCAAAAGTGGGGTTTTACGCCTAATTATACGGTCTAGATATTTCATGGTGAGTTAGCCCAACGTGCCAGAGCTGAGGTGGTTCGTCGTCCCACCAACGAGCATGGTACCAGGATTGAAGACATGGTGCAAGACTTTGATGATGCTCGGGCTTCGTACGACGCGATGGAGGAACCTGCAAAGGCCTTTTATGAAATGTTGGAGTCTTCAAAATGTCGTTGCAAAGGCCTTTTATGATTCGTACCAGGTTTTACCTGCGACACTGAGCTTTGTCAGCTGGATGCCATCGCGCAAGTAATGGCTCTGAAGGCTCAGTTCAACCTGGGCAGAGAATGCAACGACGCGATGATGACGATATTTGGACGCTTTCTAACCAAAGGCCATGTATTGCCACCAAACCTGTACCAAGTCGGACAAAATCCTATGTGCGCTTAAGATGCCCTATGAGAAGATAGATGCCTGTGAGAATGGATGTGCCTTATTTAGGCTTGAGTATGCGGGCTTGAACTATTGCCCCATTTGCAATGCTTCCAGGTATGTTCTGGTAGACAACGGTATGGGTGAGAAGAGTCAGACCAAAATCCCCATTAATGTTCTTCAGTATCTGCCAATCATACCAAGACTTCAACGTCTTTTCGTGGTCAAAGAGACGGCGAGACAGATGACGTGGCATAAATTGGGCAAAAGAACAGAACTAGATGCAGAAGGGAATCCAATGTTGGGACACACTTCAGACGCTTTTGCGTGGAAGCACTTCGATGCATTACATAAGGATAAAGCTACAGTCCAAGGCATCCTTGAGTTGCCATCAACACGGATGGGTTCAATGTGTATGGTATGATGGTAGCACAATATAGTTGTTGGCCTGTATTTGTCAATCCAGTCAATCTCCCCCCGAAGAGATTATGAAAAGAAAGAACATTTTCCTGTTGATAATTCCAGGGCCCAAATATCCGTGGAAGAATATGAATGTGTACATGCAACCGCTTAAGGATGAATTGCAAGAAGCCTGGGATAATGGGATCAAGACATACGACGCCGCTACAAAAAAGAACTTCAAAATGCATGTGTGGTACATGTACTCGATGCATGACTTGCCGGCATATGCGCTATTCGTTAGCTGGTGTGTGCATGGAAGGTTTCCGTGCCCCACATGCAAGGCAACTCTTAAGTTCCGTTGGCTGGAGGCGGGTCAAAAGTTTTCTTGCTTCGACATGCATAGACAGTTCCTGGATCCTGGCCATAAGTTCAGAAAAAGACAAGAAGAATTTCATCAAAGGTAGAGTTGTCAAAAACACTGTACCACCTATGTTGACAGGCCAACAGATCCTGGATCAGATAAACGCTCTCGAGCCGGATCCATATCGTCCATGGTATTTCAAAGGGTATAATACCGAACACGCTTGGACTCACAAGATATGTTTGTCGGATCTGCCTTACTTTAAAGACCTCCTTTTCCCAGACAACATTGACGTGATGCACACTGAAAAGAATATCGCAGAGGCCCTTTTTGGTACATTGTTCGACATAGAGGGGAAGTCAAAGGATAATCCTAAGGCTAGACTCGACCAGGAGGCTGTATGTGATAGATAGTTACAAAACATTCGACAACCGAAAGGAAAGAAGAACTGGAGGAAGCCAAAGGCGTTGTTCAATCTTTGAAGGCCAGCTATAAGGGAAATGATCTTATGACTGAAAATGCAGTCGATGTTCCCTGACGGGCATGCAACGAATCTAAAGAGGGGAGCGAGTCTTGACAAATCGAAATAATTTGGTCTCAAGAGTCATGATTGGCACATATGGCTTGAGCGGGTAATGCCAATGATGTTGCGTGGCTTTATCCCTGAGGATGAATGGCTAGTACTAGCAGAGCTAAGCTATTTCTTCCGTGCTCTTTGTGCGAAAGAACTATCGGCTGACGTGCTAGACGAACTGGAAGAGTTGGCGCCGGAGTTGATTTGCAAGTTAGAAAAGATCTTTCCACCGGGCTTCTTTAATCCAATGCATCATTCGATTTTGCATCTCCCGACCGAGGCAAGATGGGGGGCCCGTGCAAAATCGTTGGTGCTTCGCAACTGAGAGGATGCAAAAGACGCTTCGAGAAAAATGTAAAAATAAACGTAGAGTTGAAGCATCGATGGCTGAGGCATTCATTACTGAGGAGGCGGCAAACTTCGTAACAGCACACTACAAAGCCAAGAATCGTCATTTGCATAATCCAAAGCCTCGGTACAATGATGGCGACCTTGAAAAAGGTCGATCCAACCTCAGCCTATTCAAAGGGAAGCTCGCACCATCCGGTGCTTCGAAAGAAATAGCATTGGATGTTGAAGAACGGCAAACCATTTTGTTGTATATCTTCAACAATCTAACAGAAGTGCGACCGTACATCAAGTAAGTTCTCGGTACATTGTTTCGCAACTTCTAATACCTTTGAAATGCTCTTATTCTCGGATATGTGATACAGTCGATACGTCACCAAATTCTCGAATAGAGCGGTGATCCAAAAGGATTCCATCAAAGAGTATGATCTTTTGGCAAAGCATGGAGGCGGCTATCCGAGACTCGTGAAAACAAAATGTGCAAACCGTGTGCCAGAACAATGGTCAGACCCCTCCGTCGATGCCCCAGATTGGTATAGCACCCACAGTGAGTTTCATTTGAATGATCATGAGTTACTAGTATTCACATTTGAGTTGCATCATGCTAAGGAGACATTGCAAATGATCTTTGGTGTAGCATGCCGCCCGACAAGCATCGACCGATCCTTCTGTGTCTGCCACAACCCCGACCGGTCCTTCTAAGTCTCACCCTGGCGCAAACCCAACCGGTCCTTCACCTTCGTGATGATGGTAAGTTTTCCCAAGTGTTTTGCTTAACAAATGCATACTTAGCTTAAGAAATGACCTAATTAGCTCCAAAATGACCTATACTTAGCTTATATTCCTCAAAAATTACATAATAACCTTACTTACCTCCAAAACGATATATTCTACCTAGGATAGCTATAAAATGACCTATACTTTGCATTTTTTCCTACAAAATGACTTGATATGCTTAGTTAGCTAGAAAATGGCATAACTACCTAGGATAGCTCAATAATGATCTATATCTAGCTTAGCTAGTTCTTTATGACATAATTAGCTCACTTAGGTACAAAATGGCATAACTACCTAGGATAGCTCAATAATGATCTATAATTAGCTTAGCTAGTTCATTATGACATAATTAGCTCACTTAGGTAAAAAATGGCATAATAACCTTGGTTTAGCTCCAAAATAACCTATACTTAGCTTATTTTCCTTGAAAATGACATAATAACCTTACTTATCTCTGAACTGACATACTTTACCTAGGATAGCTATAAAATGACTTATACTTACCATTTTTCCTCCTAAATGACTTAATATGCTTAGTTAGCTGAAAAATGTCATAACTACCTTGGATAGCTAAATAATAATCTATACTTAGCTTATCTAGTTCATTTATGACATAATTAGCTTACTTAGGTAAAAATGGCATAATAACCTTGGTTTAGCTCCAAACTATCATATAATTAGTTTATTTTCCTCCAAAATGACAATATAACCTTACCTAGCTCCAAAATGACCGATTTTAACTAGGATAGCTCTAAAAGGACCTACACTTATCATTTTGTCCTCCAAAATGAATAAATATGCTTAGTTAGCTAAAAAATGGCATAACTACCTAGGTTAGCTCCAAAATGACCTATTTACCTATCTTAGCTCTAGAATGACCTACACGCTTAGCATTTTTACCTACCTTAGCTAAAAAATAGTATTTTTACCTACCTTAGTTAGAAGAAGAAGAAGATAAAGAAGAGGAGAGGAGAAAAGGAAAGAGAAGATAAATTCTTCTTCTTCTTCTTCTTCTTCTTCTTCTTTTTCTTCTTTTTCTTCTAGCAAGTATTCTTCTTCTTCTAACTTTCATCTTTCCTAATTTGTAGATTTGTTATAGATGAGGAATCTTGCATTGATGGAGTGTACTCTTATACTTGTGCTTCCTTTTTGTTTATGGAAACTTGTTGGAAACTTGTTTTGTTTTGGATATGTATGTATGGATATGTTGTTGGAAACCATTGTATGTTGGATATGTTGTTGGAAACTTGTATGCTGGATATGTTGTTGGAAACTTATTGTTGGTATGCTTGTTGAAATTATTTTGAAATGTGTATATATATGTGAAATTCTGTCAAATTGAATGAATTTAAGAAAAAACAGGGGCTATATAGCCACTTTGCCGTCTACGAGCAGACGGCAAAGCTGCCACATGGCAGCTACCTGTGCAACCTGGGCTAGCACTAGGCTGGCCTAGGTGGGTTCCTTGCCATTCACTGGTAGACGACAAAGACTTTAGTTCTTTGCCGTTTGCCAGCGGACGGCAAAGAACCCACCTAGGCCAGCAAAGAAACAGGTGCTTTGCCGTCTGCTGGCAGACGACAAAGAACTAAGGTCTTTGCCGTCTGGCGATGGCAAAGCACGCCGTTAAGCCCTTAACGGACCTAAGTTGCCACGTGTGCCGTCCATGCCCTTTGCTGTCCGCCGGCAGACGATAAAGATGCAAAGGTCTTTGCTGTCTGCCAGCAGACGGCAAAGCGCCCTTTACCGTGGCTTATTGAGCCGGACGGTTGGCCATTTGCTGGCGGACGGCAAAGCCTTTGCCGTCCGACATGCATGGCTTTGCCGTCCGGGATGGCTGACGGCAAAGTGCCTGATTACTGTAGTGTACCCTACTCTGATAAATACTAAAAACTATACTAAGAATATTTGCCTAAGGTTTTGGGGAGAAAAGGGTTTTTAAAACTAATTATAACAGAGGCTAAAAATGACAAAAAAGTTGTTTTAAAATAAAACAGTACATAAAATATTTTCAAAATATTTTACAAATGGAAATATAAAATTCTAGGATATTTCAAGTTTTATGGTGGAAAAATATTTGGCATAGGATTTTTAGTTGGATCTGTGGGATTTTTGGAAAGCAGACAGAAAAAGAAAAAGAAAAGGGCTTTGTGCCCTGGGCCAGAGCCAGCCAGCTGTTGGGCCGGCCTATTGGCCAGAGCCAGGCCAGGCGCGTGTCAGGTTTCAAACCTGAAGGGCGGGGCCCCAGTGACAAGAGAGAGAGCCACGAGAGGGAGAGGTGAGAGGCCAACTGGTGGGCCCACCTGTCGGGTCCGTCTCCTACCTCAGGACCAAGGGTGGAGGAACTCACCGACAGCAAAGCATGGCATGTCGAGGGAGCAGGGAGCGGAAATGGGCTTAGGAGGCTACCGCCATTAGGGAGGTGCCAAAGATGGTCAACGGGGAGGCACAGGTCGCCGACGATGAGGTCCCGCAGCGGAGGAGCTTCGGGAGGAGGTCGACGAGGCCGTCCCATGCTGCAAAATGGACGGGGAATAGGGTGGAATGCATCAGTGGGGGTGAGGGAGGAGAAGGTGAAGAAGAAGAAGGGCTGGAGTGTCTCTGTACCCGGAGATCGCGAGCGACGATGCCGCGGAGAGGTTCGGCTCGATCCCAAGTGCTCGAGCATGGTTAGGTCGAGCTGGGCTCCCGGAGGGCGAGTGGAAGGGAGAGGAGGGATCCGGAGGGGAGAGGAGGCTTGGGGGAGGCCTTAAATAGGCGTCCCGTGGTCCACCGAGCTCGGGTGCGCCTTCGAGTTTGTGGCCGAGGCCAGAGGCCACGGGAGGGGGAGTGGGCATGTCTGTGGTGTTGCTGCGGCATGTCCACGACTAGAGGGAAAGGAGAGAGAGGCGGGGAGCGCGCGCGTGCGAGCGCCGTGGTTAGCCGAACCGGCGACGTCGTGCGCGTGTGGGGGTTAGCCGCTGGAGGAGGAGAGAGGAGGGGGCCGACAAGGTCGCATGCCATGGACGTCGAGGGCGTCTCAAGGGACACGAGGTGGAGGCCCTAGGTGGTTCGGAGCATCGGGATGGGGGCTGCTATAGTGCGGGAGCGCACTGCAGCGCGCTCCAGAGCGTGCAAATGGCCGGCAAGGCAGTTGTCTGCGCGCTCTGGGGTTCCCACTTTGTCCAATAGCTCTTGGGGGTTCCTGAGATGCTCCTTAGATGCTCTAAGAGGGGAGAAGAGGGGTTGAAGTAAGAGGAGGGGGTAAAAATGGTGCTACCATCACTGTCTAGGGGTGAAAAAGGAGGTTTTCACCCCTCAATCTTGGAGCTGTGGCCAAGCAAGGTTTACTGGATGTGAAATATCATTGCAAGATGATGTGGTAAAAATTTAGGCTCAAGGAAAATAGAGGAAGGGGGGTCAAACAGGGTTTTTGCCATTCTGGCAGAAGGTGTTTGATGGAGATTAGGGCAAGCTAATGGGCTTTGCTTGCCATAAGATTTGACAGGACCAAATGGTGATTAGAATTAGGCCTGATCACCAAGTTCGAGCTTGATTGAAGAAAGTTCATAATGTAACTTGGTGAAACCCTAGAAATCAATAGAATTTGGTTTCTGTAGATCTAGTCATGCTAAGCTAACCCCCTTGATGCACCACTTAGTGTAGCACTATTATTTGGTGATTAGAACATGTCCACAAAGTTTGGAGTCAAGGGAAGAATGTGGACAGGGAGGTCTTTGGAATAGTCTGATCAACCAAAACAATTTTGATTGAGTTGAAACTTTGCAAGATCATCACCTATGACAATGTTGACTTGCTAGAATTTTCCTGGAATTCATTTATAATATTTCTTATAGAAATATTTCAAAAGCTTGATTTGGACAGAGAGAGTTTTGAGGGGGTTTGTCCATGATTTTGAACATGACCATGTGTTGAAACTCATATATATGGAAAATATATGTCCATTGAGTTTCCATAAATTTTCTCAAATATGTTGAAAGCATTTAAATTATTTTCCCTATAAAAGACCATTTCTGGCCTTAAGAAAAAGCCTTTTAAGTAAATAGTGAAATAATCTTTAAAATTAATATTTGGTGGTTTTGGAAAGTCACATATACAGTAGGTTTGAAATAAAGCCTTTGAGGAAAAAGGATCCACCCAATTTGAGGACTTGAAGTGCAAACCTCAACTCAGGGGGTTTTGAAAACCTAATTTGAATAAACCCTTTTTGGTCAAAATAATATTTGATAAAAATAGTTTTGGGCACTATTCACATGGCATCATCATTGGGCAAGAAGTTTGGTTCAACGAAGATGAATATGGAGAGGAGTAGAACCTAAGAGTGCCAAACAAAACTCAACAAAACAATCAAACAAGCAATAATACAATCAAGCATGCTCTCCAAAAAGTTTTAATTGGTTCCAAATTTTGTAAATCCAAGCATAACAAAATTATACAAACACAGAGTGTGATAGAAAGAGTGCCCAAAATTTTTGAGGGTAGTCAAGAATATATAAATATCACTTCCTTCACAAATTGCTGTTCTGAACAGAATAGGAAAATGAATATTGTTGAATTATTTTTGAACGGGGCAAGGAAAGTTTTTGACATATTTGACGAAGATATAATCCAAAGAATTTATGAGAATTGTTTGGGAATTTTAGGAATAACACAAATATAGGTTGCTTCACAACCTAGGGCAAAAATTGACACATGGACATGACACCTGGCCAAACCTGATGAGGTGGCGCCTAGTCATCGCAACCCACCACAATTTACAAGGTTATGACCATCTGTATTGATCGTGATCAGCTAGAAATAAGGCATCAGACTAGTGATGTATGCTTTACGACCATTTTGTGTAAGGAAATTACAACCTTTCTTACCAAAATGGTCGTTATAGTTGAGGGTTTGGAGACCTCTGAACAACTTACGACCAATTGGTCTCAAATGGTCGTAGATTTACGACAATTTCTTCCAGGATCACCGACAAAAGGTCACAAGTTGACATATTTCTTGTAGTGATTGCAGAGGCCTTTGAAGACTTTGCTTGAGGATTCTGCAGTGAGGACTTTGAAGTTGAGGATATGGGCTTCACTGCAGATTTCTTCACCATTGATTTCTCCAGAGCACTAGGAGAGGCTCTGGCAGAGACAGCAGCAACAGAGTCTTCATTAAATTGCTTCATTGCGGCTCTGGTAGCTCTCTGAAGTTTTGTTGATGCTTTGCCCATTCTGCTGGAAACTCTTAACCACGAGCAATGCTGGTGGGATCAGCTTCGTGATCATCAGCAGGAGGAGCCCTTTTACAAGGGGGTTTGAGTGAGAATTTCTTCATGTACTTGGGAGTGACATAACGATAGTCTCTCCATTACTTCATCCATCTCCGTTGAATCCTCTGACTTCTGATTTTCCTCTGTTCTTTTGTATCTTTTCCATGAATGGGCTCATCAGGAGTATAGTAACCTGCATACAGAGGATCGGGTATCTCAAAGGATGTGTTTTGTTCAGCCTTCTTTCCACCCTTTTGAGGTCTTTTACCGTTTGACATTTCTCTTCACTTGATTACTTTGAACTCTTGAATATTCTAAAGATGTACACAATTTTCCTCAAGAAATGCTGCAAATGAGTTAAGTTGATGAGAACCTATTGATTCATCAGCAGACATTTTGTACCTGTTAACAGAGTATAGGTGCGAGGAATTTGAAGAGGTCATATGCGTTCTCAAATTTTTTCAAAATACATCAAGTTGAGGAATTTTGACCATAGATGCCTTGAGGAATTTCACTAAGTGTTCTTGTCTTAAGTTCCAGAGTTGTGCAAATTTTGAGGATACGCACAATTGGGGAATCTTGAAGAAAATCATAACTTAGGAAAAACATCAAGGGAACAAACATGTAAGGTGCTTTAGAATATGATTCTTGAAGAATAAACACCTTTGAGGATTTTGGGGAAAACATGAAGATCAAACAAGGGTAGTAAAATTAGATTTTATTTACCTTGATGAAGAACACGATGTACAATGAGATGAAATCAGGGAAGTTCGTCCATTCAGATCTCCCATGCCCTAACTTGGTAGAGGGAGACAGCTACAGCGGCAGCAGAGTGAAGATTTCTATGGCTGATGCAAGTACGATGATGGTGAGGTCGAGGCAATGAAGCTCTTCCACACCGGTTGTGATGATTTTAACGGCGGTGCTAGGTTTGAGCTCGGGAGAGAGTGGGAGTGAGGAGTAATTCGAGCACAATGGAAGGGAAGGGGGTATTTATACTGGAGGTGAAAACCAATCGACCCGAAGATTTTGGACCAGATTGCCCTTGACCCTTGCTCTCCACGCAACATGTGTCACCCACGTTCTGAGTAGTGGAGATAGTGGGGGATCGTGGATTATCTAGTAGTGGGAATCAAAATGGTTTTGAGCGGGAAGCACCAATTTTTTTTGATAGCAAATACATAAAGTTTCCGTTCGCAAATTCTTCAGCTGTTAAGGACACAACGAAGACTTTGAAAAGTTTCAAAGTAGAACGCATATGAAGAATTTGAGAACAAACTGGGTTGAGTTTAGCATAGAGGGGGAACGGGTCCAATCACATTCACTTAGATGAAAATCAACTTGAAGATTAGCAATAAGTGAATGCTATTGAGGACATGGAAAACTCATATATATATATATGTATACATACATACATACATATATATATATGTATATATATGTATATATATATAGTCAATGAAGAACATCAGTTTCATATTTTGAAGAACTTGAAAGTTTGAGGATTTTGCAAACTTGAGGAATTTGAAAATTTGAAGAATTTGCAAAATGACGAAAAACTAAACTTTGAAGAATTTCAACTATTGTTGGTGGCATGACCCACCGTATAAGAATGATGATTTCAGACACCGTGTACAATTGTCGTAGGGTTCTGAGAATCAAATTCTTTATTAATTTCTTCACACTTTGAGGGTTATTCTTCATTGATTAAAGAAAAACATTACTTTGTGTGTTGCACATCTAAGTCATCAATTTTGCATAAGTGTTAGGATGTGTGACTTTTTCAAAGAACATTCGAAGATTCTAAGATATTTAGCTCACACCGTAACTTGCAAAATCTCCTTTTATCCAAGGGCTTTGTGAAGATATTAGCCAGTTGTTCTTTAGTGGGGATGTGATCGATGGAGGTGTCTCCCTTGAGTACATGATCATGAAGAAAATGATGATGAATCTGGATGTGCTTGGTCTTGGAATGCTGAACTGGGTTGTAAGCAATCTTCATAACGCTCTCATTGTCGCAGTAGAGAGGCATATTCTTCACCTTGATGCCATAGTCCTTGAGGGTTTGCTTCATCCACAGCAACTGAGCGCAACATGAACCAGCAACAATGTACTCAGCTTCAGCAGTAGATAGTGATACACAATTCTGCTTCTTCGAGGACAAACATTCTAAGGATCGTCCGAGGAAATTACATGTGCCTGAGGTTAACTTGGGATCCACACGATCTCCAGCATAGTCAGCATTTGAGTATCCGACGAGGTGAAGACTTGAGCCGTTGGGATACCATAATCCAAGCATTGGTGTGTGAGCTCAGTATCAAAGAATATGTTTCACAGCCTTATGGTGTGATTCCTTTGGTTTTGCTTGGAATAGGGAACACATGCAAACACTCAGCATAATATCACGCCTAGATGCACATAGATACAATAAAGAGCCAATCATGGAGCGATATTGAAAGTGCGTTATATCGACTTGAGGGGGGGGGTGAATAGGCGATTTTTACAAATTCATCACTTGAGGAATTTCAACTTGAGGAATTTGAAATGTGATGAATAACTAGCAGCGGAATAAGTACTCAAGTGCATGAGAGACATAGCGACAACATAGTCATCATGATGAAATAAAACATGCACATATTACAAGTAGCATGATATAGGATAAGCAGGTGAGGATCAAGGTAACTTGAAGAATTTGAGGTGAGGAAATTCTGAAAGTCTTCAGTCAAATTCTTCAAACAGTAAGGATCAATTTCATTAACAGGTATATGAGGAAATGAAAGGGTTGAGGAAATAGAACCAGGTAGCTCGATGAAGACAATGGTTTGATGACCCAGTTCCAACTGCTGTGACAGTCGTACATCTGGTTTGGAGCGGCCTGGTATTTAAACCAGAGGACACACGGTCCCAGGACACACAGTCCTTACCGTATTCTCTTTGAGCTAAGGTCACAAAGTCCTAGCCCAACACCCGTGGTAAGTCTTCAGGTTAGAATTCAAAAATCCTCCCAAACTGGTCACCCGGCAATCCACAATTGACTGTTGGATGCTCTAGAACAAGGTCACTCCGTGATCCCCAATTGACTGCAGGATGCCCTAGAACATGACACCTAACCGTCTAGAAGATACCCAGTCTTGAAAGGTAACAAGCGTCGGTTCCACACGGGAACAATCTTTTCAGTGATGCTCAAACACTTTGGGTTTGGTGGTTTGGATTTGGGTTTTTCCTCACTGATGATTTTCTCTCAACGTCGTCTGAGGATGGGTTGCTCCTAAATGACTAGTGTCAGTTCTCTCTCGGAGCAGCCAACCAACTAGTTGTTGTGGGGGGTGGCTATTTATAGCCAGGGTGCAACCTGACATGATAAGACATAAATGCCCCAACGATATGACCGATATGTGGATAAGATGATTGGGGACGGCTGGCACTAAGCACAACGACGGTTGGAATTTCGAACTATGAAAGTCCTCAGGCTCATCATGTTCCTCGCTTGTAGGCAATTCATACTTGCTAAATCTTGACTCCCCAGTCATACCAATTTCCTCAGAGACCAGAAGAACTTCGACTCTATCACTGAAGAACTTGGCTGAACTGTAAGATATTTCCAAAAGGCTTCACTTGAAGGATTGGATAGGTTGAGGATTTTGAGTTGAGCATCAGCTGGAAATTTTCCTTAGTATTACCTCGGCCCCCTTTAAGAGTATTGTGTTTCCTATGACCCAAAGAAAGTAAACGAGACTATGAAAACAAAAGTCTTCACTCTTCATAGTCCTCGTTCATATCTTCAATGTCACACCAACTTCTTCATTTTCAATGTCTTCAGGGAATATCAAAGTCTTCAGCAAAGTCTTCAGTTGAAGATGTACATTTTTAGGGTTCGGTAATCTTGGACTACATCAAACTCCTCATCGACTTATAGAGCCTGTGTACAATCAAAAACACATTAGTTCCTTAACCTATAAGTCTTCAATACACCAAAATCACTAAGGGGCACTAGATGGACTTACAATCTCCCCCTTTTTGGTGATTGATGACAAATAGGTTAAGTTTTCAACAGGGATAATACTATGAAGTGTAAATACTGAGTTTGAGGAATTTGATTGCAAGATATAGAAGAACTCCCCTGAAGATGCGCATCTTTGAGGAATTTGCTTTGGACTGCAAATGCACATGGCAGGTTAAAAACATGGAGAACTCCCCCTATATCTTGTAATTCTTACACGCATTTAACATATGATATGAATAATTTGAAATGCATGATGAAAAATGGTGTCTTACAAAATTCAACATGCATGCATTAAGGTTCTTGCGGAAATAAGCATGTGAAAAGTTGTTAAAAAGAGTCAGACCACCATCGGACTTAAGTTTACAACTCAACCGAAAAAAGCTTGAGAAGAGCGAGAGTTGTATCTTAAACAAAAATATCCCATATAGAGACCTGCTTGAAGACTAACTCAAATTTTCTCCCCCTTTGTCATCGAAGACCAAAAGGGACAAAAAAAGTGAGTACTAACGCCCCTTGAAGAATTCATCGTGAAGGTGATGGAGGACCGCCAACGTTTTCGGGGTCATTTGTCGATGCAGGGCCTGCTGCAGTGTCGTCAATATCCTCAGCTTCATCCATTTCACGCGATGAAGAATATGAACTTGTAACCAGCTAAGTAACTTGTACTTTCTTGAATTTCTTCTAAGGAGGATGAGACCAGTCAAAGTTCTGCTGAAAGTCCATGTCCTTGAGTTCTTCAGGAGTCTTGAGATGTGCAAGAATGTCCCATGCGCGATCGAAGATTTCATGCTCATAGTAGTGATTTTTCCTCATAGAGTTTTGCGTCACGGTCATGTTCTGAAGAGTTGAAGCAAACTGACGCTTCACCCACTTGTGATTGTGATCAACCTTCTGATGAAGACTTATGAGAAGCTCATGATTAGTCATCACACGAGGGGTAGACTCTCGACACTTTTGCGTTGTGGCTTTTGTAGCAGAGTCCTGGGTAGCAGTGTCATCATTGGTCGAGTAAGATCCAGCTTTGTAAAATTGGCCATCCAATGGATGAGTAACTTCATCAATGACACCTTTGCCTTTTCCTTCAACTGAGGCAATTGTGTTCTTGAGGACTTCAATCGGAGGCAGAAAGCCAAAGTGATTTTGGAAGTCAGCTTTGAAGGAATTGAAGACATTGATCTGATGAATTTCATGATCCAGGGAGCATAAGGCTTCAATTCACATGGGGCTAATGGTGCATTGGCCAAAGTCCTCATGAAGAAATCATGGTAATTGATGGGAATCCCATGAATGATGTTGAATATCATATTCTTCATGACTCCCTCAACTTCTTCTTCTCAGAGTTGTGACCCTTCAAAGGACAAAGAGTGTTGGTGAGGATGCGATAAACCGTCCTGGGTACATAGAGCAAATCCTTCACAAGTAAAGTTGTTCTTTGAGGTTTTCTAGGAGACAATGGCTTAATCAGCACTTGCAACATATGGTTGGGAAGAGCAGGTTCATCAAGCAAGGAGCGGGTTTCTTCTAAAGGAATTGGAACTGGGACTGACCGAAGCAGTTTTGATGCTGGTGCAATCTAGTGAGTAGATCCAGTCATCCAATCCAATACCCATTAGCTGACCTCAGAAGCATTACCTATGACGTGCAAGGTGACATAAAATTGAAGAATCAGCTCTTCATTCCAATCATAGATGTCCACACGGAATGGAAGAATGCCTGCGTCGTGAAGAACTGCGAGCATCGGTGTGAAGGATGGGATTGTTTCCATATCCGCACGAGGAATCTGATGGTGCTCGAAGACTTTCTTCTCGTCAAAGAGCACTGATGCATAATAGTTCATATGTGTAGGAGTGCAGAATCTGGTGCGGCCAGCCTTAGCTGAGTCATATGGATTGGGTCCAGTGAAGAAAATGTGCTCATTGAAGAAATTGGTCTTGATGAATTTGGGGAGCTTTGAGCCTTTGAATGGCATCCTTGGCTTAGGCTAAAGGTTTGGATTGAAGCGGCCCACAATCTCCTTAGGAACGGGAGGAATTACTTTAGACTGAGGAATTTGCACAGCAGTTTCTTCAGTGGCAGTTGGAGCAGCAATTTCCTTAACTGATACAGCTGGAATATCTTCAGTGGTAGTTGCAACCAAGTCATCAGATCCTGTATGAATTTCTTCAGTCTGGCCTAGAGACTGAGGAATTTGTGACAGAGGAGTGGTCATTGGGGTATTTGGGTGAGCTACTTCCCAATATTCATCATTGATAATAGGTGTTGTGTTTCCAATGTCTACGTCCTCATCAATTTCTTCAACACCGGCCTCTTCAACAGTCAACTAAGGCTGGGGTGATGATACCTGTGGAGTTGAAGCATTTCCTTCCACTTCAATTTCTTCATCAATCTGCTCAGAGGTGGCAGCAGATTGATCCTTTTCTTCTTTATCATCATTTGGGATGACATAGTCAACACCAAATGGTACAATTTCATAAGCTGTCACGGAGCTGATCGGAGCTGCATCAATCGGCTCAGTTGAGGAACTTGGCAGTGTCTTCAATTTCTTCACCGCCGAGGAATCTGTCGTTGATGCCTTTCTCTTTAATGCCTTCTTCTCCATGGCCTTGGTTTTCTTCGCTTCTGATACAGAAGGAAGGTTGTTGTTCTTCACCCTTGAGGATTTAGCAGTTTCAGCAAAGGGTGAAGGAGGAGCAGTTTCTTTAGGCACGACTGATGCAGTCGCCCTTGTAGTCACAATTTCATCAGGCACATCAAAAGTTCAAGCTGTCTTGGCAATTTCTTCATGCCCAACAGTGGAGGTTGCCCTGGCAGGTTCTTCAGCAACCTAAATTTCTTCAGCTGTGCTTGCAGTTTCTTCAGCAGGCTGAGTAGATTCATCAGCCTGAGGAATTTGTGGTTGCGATCGAGCTACAACCCTTGAGTTATGGTCCTTGATGGCTTTATCAACCATTTTGATAGAAAGAACTTTGGCACCTTGCCAATCAACATAGTATCTGTTGAATTCATCATTGAGGTCTTTGATCTGAGACTGCATCTTCACTAGTTCCTTAGGGGAAAGCTTCAGAACATTGTTCTTCAAGTATTGTTCTTTCTTGTACTGAGCTTTCTTGGTTTGTCTGGCCTTCTCATACTTCCACTTTTCTTCAGAAATCAAGGCAGTGAGGGCATGATCCGGACCATGCGGCAGCTTCAAATCATCAATTGGAGTTGGGATCCTTGTGTCAGATATCAATGAAGTTCAGTACCATTTTTGGATCTAGCCATAGAGGAATTTGAGTGCCCTTTGTTTGAGCCACTCGTTCCTGCTTGTTTCTAATGATTGCCGCCAATTCCTCATCATTATATTCATCATCTGAAGAATCTGGTGGTATTTTGAACACCACCTTATTCGGTTGAGGACTTGGTCAAGTGCCTCGTCTAGCAGTAGCTTTCATTTTCATCAGAGAGGCACTGGTTGAGGAATGTGCTTGGGCTGAAGAACATGCTGATGCCCCTGAAGCAATTGAGAAGCCCTCGGTCCTCTGACATGTTGCAAGATGTACAGGTCTTGACGACCTTGCGGCATCAAAAGAGGATTCAACAGCTACTGAAGGCATAGCTGAGGCCTTTGAAGGCTTTCCTTGATAAGTCTATAGTGATAATTTTGGAGTTGAGGACTTTGTCTTCACAGCAGACTTCTTCACAATAGATTTCTTTGGAGCACTCGCAGAGGCTCCGACAGAGGCAGTGGTAGCAGAGTCTTTGTTGAATTTCTTCACAACCTCTTTTGCCTTCTTCGCTGGCTTGGCTTGCTGTCTCTCCCATTCTTGAGGAAAGTCATTACCAGTCTTGAGACTAGTGGGATCAGCTGTTTGGTTTGGAGACAAGGGTGGCCTGTTGCACGAGAGTTTAACTATGAATTTCTTCATGTACTTGGGAGTGAAAAAGCGATATTCTTTCCACTCCCGTGTCCATCTTCTCTCAATTTTCCGAATTCGAATTTTTCGCTGCTTAGTTGTTTCCTTGCCATGAGTTTGTTCATCTGAAGTGCAATACTCTTCATATAGTTCTTCAGGTATCTCGAAAGCAGTTTGCACTTCAGGTTTCTTTCCACCTTTCTATGGCTTCTTCTCATCAGTCATTTTCTTTGGCTGATGACTTTGAACTCTTGAAGATTCTGAAGATGTACACAATTTTTCTTCAAGGAATGCTGCAAATGAGTTAAGTTGATGGGAACCTCGTGATTCATCAGCAGACATTTGTACATGTGAATAGAGTATAGGTGCGAGGAATTTGAAGAGGTCATATGCGTTCTCCGAAATTTTCAAAATACAGCAGGTTGAGGAATTTTGACCACAGATGTCTTGAGGAATTTCTGTAAGTGTTCTTGTCTTAGGTTCCAGAGTTGAGGATCCACACAATTTTGAGGATCCACACAATTGAGGAATCTTGAAGAAAATCATTACTTAGGGAAAAACATCAAGGGTATGAACATGTAAGGTGCTTTGGGATAAGATTCTTGAAGAATAAACACCTTTTACGAAATTGAGGAAAACTTGAAGATCAAACAGGGGCGGTAAAATCAGATTTTGTTTACCTGATGAAGAACACGGTGAACTGTGAGATGAAATCGAGGAATTTCATCCGTCCAGATCTCCCACACCCTAGCTTGGCAGAGGGAGATAGCTACAACGCTGACGGGGTGAAGATTTCTGTAGCCGATGTGAGTACAACAACGATGAGGTCGAGGCAGTGAAGCTCTTACATGCCGACAGCGATGATTTTAGCGGTGGCGCTAAGTTGGAACTCGGGAGAGAGTATGGGTGAGGAGTAACCAAGCATAGTGAAAGGTAAGGGGGTATTTATAGCGGAGGTCAAAACCAATCTGCCCGAAGATTTTGGACCAGATTGCCCCTGACTCTTCCTCTCCACACGACATGTGTCACCCACGTTCTGAGTAGTGGCGATAGTGGGGGATCGTCGGTTATCCAGTCATGGGAATCAAAACGGTTTGAGTGAGAGGCGCCAAAAATTGAGATAGTGAAATTTTAAAGTTTCCGTTCGCAAATTCTTCAGCTGTCAAGGACACAGTGAAGACTTTGAATGAGTTTCAAAGTAGAACACATATGAATAATTTGTGAACAGACTGGGTTGAGTTTAGCATAGAGGGGGAAAGGGTCCTATCACATTCACTTAGATGAAAGTCAGCTTGAAGAATTAGCAATAAGTGAATGTTGTTGAGGACATTGAAAACTCAAATATATATATACATATATATAGTCAATGAAGAACATGAGTTTCATAGTTTGAAGAGTTTGAAAAATTGATGGATTTGAAAAGTTGAGGAAATTGCAAATTTGAGGAATTTGCAAATTTGTGGAATTTGCAAAATGACGAAAAAAGCTCAACTTTGAAGAATTTCAACTATGGTTGGTGGCGTCACCCACCATATAAGAATGGTGATTTTAGACAGCACGTACAATTGTCGTAGGGTTCTGAGAATCAAATTCTTCATTAATTTCTTCACACTTAGAGGGTTATTCTTCATTGATTGAAGAAAAATGTTACTTTGTGTGTTGCACATCTAAGTCATCAATTTTGCATAAATGTTAGGATGTGTGTCCTTTTTCAAAGAACATTCGAAGATTCTAAGATATTTAGCTCACACCACAACTTGCAAAATCTCTTTCCATCCAAGGGCTTTGGGAAGATATCGGCTAGTTGTTCTTTAGTGGGGATGTGGTCGATGGAGATGTTGCCCTTGAGTACATGATCTTAGAGAAATTGATGACGAATCTGGATGTCCTTGACTTGGAATGCTTAACTGGGTTGTAAGCAATATTGATGGCGCTCTCGTTGTCAAAGTAGAGAGGCAAATTCTTCACCTTGATGCCATAGTGCTAGAGGGTTTGCTTAATCCATAGTAGCTGAGCGCAACATGAACCAGCATCAATGTACTCAGCTTTAGAAGTAGATAGTGACATGCAATTCTGCTTCTTCAAGAACCAACATACTAAGGATCGTCCGAGCAAATGACATGTGCATGAGGTCGACTTGCGATCCACACGATCTCCAGCATAGTCGGCATTAGAGTATCCGACGAGGTGAAGATTTGAGCCCTTCGGGTACCATAATCCAAGCATTGGTGTGTAAGCTAAGTATCGAAGAATACGTTTCACATCCTTATGGTGTCATTCCTTCGGTGTTGCTTGGAATCGGGCACACATGCAAACACTCAGCATAATATCAGGCCTAGATGCACATAGATACAATAAGGAGCCAATCATGGAGCGATATACCTTCTGATCGAAATCTTTACCATTTTCAATAGTGCACAGCTGGTCTTTTGAATGCATTGGAGTTTTGACACCTTTGCAGTCTTGCATGTCGAATTTCCTCACAACATCCTTGAGGTATTTCTCTTGAGAGATGAAGATGCCATTTTCTTGGTGACGAATTTGAAGACCTAAGAAGAATTTCAACTCTCCCATCATAGACATTTGATATTCTTCCCTCATCATATCGGCAAATTCATCACTGTAAGGTTTGTAAGTACAAGCAAAGATAATATCGTCTACGTATATTTGGCATATGAACAATTCATTATCATAGGATTTAGTGAAAATAGTTGGGTCGAGTGAACCGGGTTTGAAGACTTTCTTCATGAGGAATTCCTTTAGAGTGTCGTAGCATGCCCAAGGGGCCTGCTTGAGGCCATATAGGGTCTTGTTGAGTCTAAAGACTTTGTCAGGATGCTTAGGGTCTTCAAAACCTGGGGGTTGAGCAAGATATACTTGTTCCTCAAGCTTACCATTGAGGAATGCACTTTTCACAACCATTTGATATAAGATGATATCATGATGGTTAGCATAATCAAGCAGTATGAGAATAGCTTCAAATCTAGCAACAGGTGCAAAATTTTCATCAAAGTCAATTCCTTCAATCGATGTGTAGCCTTGAGCTACAAGATGAGGCTTATTCCTTACCACAAGGCCATTTTCATCTTGCTAGTTGCGGTAGATCCACTTGGTACCTGTGATGTTGTGCTTGCGAGGATCTGTCCGCTTGAATAGTTCCCACACATTATTGAGCTTGAATTGATGCAATTCCTCTTGCATAGCTTCAATCCACTCAGGCTCCTTTAATGCTTCATCAACTTTGGTGGGCTCTATGATAGAGACTAAAGCAAAGTGCCCACAAAAGTTAGTCAAATGTTAATCTCTTGAGCGAGTGAGAGGACCTCGTGCATTGATGTCATCGATGATTTTGTCAATCTGCACTTCACTTGCAACCCTTGGATGAGCAGGTTGACGAGGCTGAGGATATTCTTCATCACCATTTTCTTCAGGTGTATCAGCATGAATGTCTTCATTCGTTGGAATGACTTCCTCAGTGGGTATGACATCTTCAGTAGCCTTATGCTTGATGGATTCGTCAGGAGACTTTTCATCTATCACAGAAGGTAGATGCTCTCTTTGTGAGCCGTCAGTTTCATCGAACCGCACATCTACAGTTTCAACAACCTTATGCTGGTGAATGTTGAAGACTCTGTAGGTGTGCGAGTCCTTTCCGTAACCAAGCATAAAACCTTCATGTGCTTTCGGTGCAAATTTAGAACTATGGTGAGGATCTCTAATCCAGCATTTTGCACCGAAGACTTTGAGATAACTTACATTGGGTTTCTTTCCAGTGATAAGTTCATATGAAGTCTTCTTGAAGAATTTGTGAAGATATACTCTTTTGATGATGTGGCATGCTTTATCAATTGCCTCAGGCCAGAAGCGGCGAGGAGTCTTGTATTCATCAAGCATGGTGCGAGCCATATCAACAAGAGTCCTGTTCTTGCGCTCCATGACTCTGTTCTGCTGAGGAGTATATGGGGCAGATAACTCATGACTCTGTTCTGCTGAGGAGTATATGGAGTATATGAGTAGTACCCAGTTCATCACGATAATCATCAAGATTGGTGTTCTTCAACCGAGTCCCATTATCACTCCTAATATGCTTGATCTTGACGCCGAAGTTCATGGAGGCCCTTGAAGAAAATCGTCTGAAGACATCTTGCACTTCAGTCTTGTACAAAATAATATGCACCCAAGTGTAACGAGAGTTATCATCAACAATGACAAAGCCATACAAACTTGAAGAATTTGTTGGTGTGAAGTAATGAGTGGGGCCAAAGAGGTCCATGTGACGCAATTCAAAGGGTCAAGTCGTGGTCATGATTGTCTTCAAGGGATGCTTGGGTCTGGTCATCTTCCCAGACTCACATGCACCACAAAGGTGGTCCTTGAGGAATTTGACACCTTCAATGCCAAGGACGTGCTTTTTCTTCACGAGCGTGTGCAGGTTCCTCATACCAGCATGTCCAAGTCATAGATGCCATATACAGCCTTCTGAGGACTTTGCAAGTAGGCATGTGGCAGGCTGAGGACCTGTAGAGAAATCAACAATATACAAGTCTCCTCTCCTAAAGACTTCGAAGACTTTGGAATTGTCAGATTCCATGATGACAACACAACGATATTTTCCAAATACGACAACCATATCAAGATCACAACGCATTGAGACACACATAAGGTTGAATCCGAGGGATTCGACAAGAATCACCTTATCCATGTGATGGTCTGTTGAGATTGCAACCTTACCTAGACCCAATACCTTGCTTTTTTCCTTTGTTATCATAGGTGATATGCTTCATATGAGATGGAGCAAGTGGCAAATTCATCAGTAGATTCTTGTCACCAGTCATGTGGTTTGTGCATCCACTGTCGAGGACCCACTCAGTAGCTTTTGGAGATTCATCTTGCAGATGAATTAGTACAACTTACAAACTCATATGGTTCAGAGTGAAGAATATGACATCAATTTCATCACACATAATTTCATCACACAATATAGTAAGTAAAGCAATGTGAGGACGTGAGAAATGAGGAGTTCATTTCTACATGATTAGCTTGCGTCCTTTCAAGCATTTCTTCAGGTCTCCACCAAATTCATCAGATGTTCAAGTTGATTTGGAGACATGACCCTGCATAAGAAATTAGTTCAATTTCTTCACCACCCACATCTAGAGGGGTCGCAAAGAGTTCATCATTTTGCGAGCACCATATGAGAAGGGAGGCATTGAAGCTAGTGCGCTTCGTTTCATAGGACGAGGGTTAGAGTACTCATATGAATAAGGAGAGAAATTCTTCGAGGACTTATGAACATAATGATTGGAAGAATAATGCACATATTCAGAACTCTTAGATTTTCCCTGTGAAACAGATGCATTAGCACGAGAATGATATTTTTAACCATTTGAGGAATTTGGTCCAAGTGAAGACTTTGGTCCATATGAGGAATTTGATCTGGGGTTCCTGTTCTTCATGAGTGGTGCCGTGAGGACATTCACTTGAAGATTTTGTAGGTAGCTCTTGGGAACCTAGATTTTCTTCATAGGTGAACCGTTCCTACAGTTAGTTCCAACAAATCTGGCAAATACTTCACCGTTTTGATTTTTGAAGAATTTGTAGTTGGAGTCAAGTGAATCATCAGAGGAATATGAAGTTTCACAAGTAAAGCCAGATAAAGTGGATGGATCTACCGGAGGTCCTTTTGCAGCAACCCATGAGGTTTTGGAGTACTACTCAGGTGTCCAATAGGATCCATAAGCATTGAGTTTCCTCTCAAATGCAATACCCTCTTTCCTAGGGTTCCTGTTTAGAATATGCTTTTTGATAACATCGCAAAGGGTTTGATGCCCTTTGAGACTTTTGTACATACCTGTCACATACAATTCCTGTAACCCTGCATTTTCGTCAGTGATACTTGTGGTATCCCCAGATGAGGAATTTGTGACCATGGGAATAGTTGAATTTGCAGCAATAGAAGCATTTGAACATTCATGTGAAGAATTAGCAGTTTCACGTTCGATGCATTTCAAATAAGGTGGAAAAAAGTTCTTCCTGAGCGGTACTGATCTGTTGAGCTAGTAAGGAATCGTTTTCCCTTTGGAGATCCTCATGTCACACCCTTAGTTTCTCAAGATCTTGCTTTCTTTGAATAAATTCATAATAAAGATTCTCATGATCGGCTAAGAGAGCATTATGATGACTCTAAAGGTTATCATACTTTGTCTGAAGACTTTTGAGATCGTCAGACAAAGTTTGAGTCCGATCGACTTCCTCATTCAACAGATCATCGCTTTTGTCTAGCATTTTCTAAAGCTTTTCAAGTGCACCTGTTGCCTAGTAGCAATATTAGAAAGTTTGGCATTGCTAGGTTTCACATATTCATCAGATTCACCATCACTTGATTCAAAGGAGGAGTGATGCTTATGTACCTTGGAACCTTTAGCCATGAAGCAATAGGTGTGAGCGTAATCATCATTGCTGACATCACAATCATTGGAGTAGTCATTTTCTTCATCGTTGAAGATAGACTTGCTGACGAAAGTAGTAGCGAGAGCAAGCTTAGCGACACTAGATTCAGATTCCACCTCAGATTCTTCCTCTTCTTCATATTCTTCAGACTCTTCTTCTGATTCCATTTCCTTGCCAATCAAAGCCCGAGCCTTTCTAGAACCATTCTTCTTGTGCATTGAGGACTTTGAAGATGAGGACTTTGAAGATTTCTTCTTTTTCTTCGGGTCACCAGAATTGTCGTCCTTGTAATTCTTCTTCTTCTTCTTTGATTCTTTTTCCCAGACAGGATAGTCAGAGATGAAGTAACCAGATTTCTTGCATTGGTGACAAGTTCTCTTCTTGTAGTCATCTGAGGAATCTGATTTCCTCAAGCCAGTTTTTGATGACTTTCCAAATCCACCTCTCCTTGAGAACTTCTGGAATTTCCACATGAGCATTGCCAGCTCTAACTTAGTTCTTCAGGATCACCAAGGCTACTATCAGAATCTTCGCCTTAGGATGAGGAAATTTCTTTTGCCTTCAGAGCATGAGATCTTCCATAGCTTGGCCCATAGAGGTCTCTCTTCTCAGCTTGTTGGAATACATGAGTATTGAGTCTCTCAAGAATATCTATAGGATCAAGTGACTTGTAGTCTCCACGTTCTTGAATAATCAAATCTAGAGTACCGAATGAGGAATCAAGAGACCTCAAAAGTTTCTTCACCACTTCATGGTCGGTGATGTCAGTATCACCCAGTGTTTGAAGCTCATTGGAGATATCAGTGAGACGATCAAAAGTTTGCTGAACATTTTCATTGTCGAGTATCTCGAAGCAGTTCAAGAGATTGCGAAGAACGTCAACACGAGAATCACGTTGAGTGGAAACACCTTTGTTGACTTTGGAGAGCCTATCCCAGATAAGCTTAGCAGACTCCAAAGCACTCACTCTGCCATGCTGACCTTTGCTCAGATGGCCACAGATGATATTCTTTGCTTGAGAATCGAGTTGCTTGAATTTCTTTGCATTAGCAGCAGTAACAGTTGGAGATGTGTAGGGAACACCATTTTCCACAACGTACTAGAGATCGTTGTCAATAGTTTCAACATGCATGTGCATGTTGTTCTTCCAGTAGGGGTAATCCGTCGCATCGAAGGTAGGACATCCTGCGGAAACCTTGATCATACCTGCAGTCGACATAACTAGAACTCTAGGCGGTTAAACCAAAATCACACAGAACAAGGGAGTACCTTGCTCTGATACCAATTGAAAGTGCGTTATACCGACTAGAGGGGCTGAATAGGCGATTTTTACAAATTCATGACTTGAGGAATTTCAACTTGAGGAATTTGAAATTTGATGAATAACTAGCAACATAATAAGTACTCGAGTGCATGAGAAACATAGAGACATCATAGTCATCATGATGAAATAAAACATGCATA
Organism: Hordeum marinum; assembly: GCA_022496015.1. Classification (NCBI taxonomy): domain Eukaryota; kingdom Viridiplantae; phylum Streptophyta; class Magnoliopsida; order Poales; family Poaceae; genus Hordeum; species Hordeum marinum. Next base: position 119,048,477 of record CM039677.1, read on the forward strand.
GATTACAAGTAGTGTGATACAGGATAAGCAGGTGAGGAACAAGGTAACTTGGAGAATTTGAGGTGAGGAAATTGTGAAAGTCTTCAGTCAAATTCTTCGAACAGTAAGGATCAATTTCATCAACAGGTATATGAGGAAATCAAAGGGTTGAGGAAATAGAACGAGGGATGAAGACAATGGTTTGATGACCTAGTTCCAACTGCTATGACAGTCGCACGTCTGGTTTTGAGCGGCCTGCTATTTAAACCAGAGGACACATAGTCCCAGGACACACAATCCTTATCGTATTCTCCCACAGCTAAGGTCACAACGTCCTCGCCCAACACGTGTGGTAAGTCTTCATGGTAGACTTCCAAAACCTTCACAAACTGGTCACCCGATGATCCATAATTGACTGCTGGATGCTCTGGACCAAGGTCACTCCGTGATTCCCAATTGAATATAGGATGCACTAGACCATGACGCCTAACCATCTAGAACATACACAGTCTTCAAAGGTAACAAGCGTCGGTTCCAGACAAGAACGGTCTCTTCAGTGATGCTCAATCACTTTGGGTTTGGTGGTTTGGATTTGGGTTTTTCCTCACTGATGATTTTCTCTCAAAGTCTTCGGAGGATGGGTTGCTCTCAAATGACAAGTGTCAGTTCTCTCTCAGAGTAGCCAACCAACTAGTGGTTGTGGGGTGTGGCTATTTATAGCCAGGGTGCACCCTGACATGATAAGACATGAATGCCCCCAACAATATTACCGTTATGTGGATAAGATGATTGGGGACATCTAGCGCTAAGCACAACAACGTTCGGAATTTTGAACTATGAAAGTCCTCAGGCTTATCATGTTCCTCACTTGTAGGAAATTCACATTGACGAAATCCTAACTCCTTAGTCAGACTAATTTCCTTGGAGACCAGAAGAACTTCGTCTCTGTCACTGAAGAACTTGACTAACTGTAAGAGATTTCCAAAAGGCTTCACTCCAACAATTCTATAGGTTGAGGATTTTTACTGAGCATCAGTTGGAAAATTTCCATAGTATTACCTTGGCCACCTTTAATAGTATGGTGTTTCCTATGACTTAAAGAAAGGAAATGAGACTACGAAAAAAAAGTCTTCACGCTTCATATTCCTTATTCATATCTTCAAGGTCACACCAACTTCTTCATTTTCAAAGTCTTTAGGCAATACCAAAGTCTTCAGCAAAGTCTTCACCAAAGTCTTCAGTTGAAGACATACACTTTTATGGGTTGGTAATCTTCCAGTATATCAAACTCCTCATCGACTTATAGAGCCTGTGAACACTCACAAACACATTAGTTCCTTAACCTCTAAGTCTTCAATACACCAAAATCACTAAGGGGCACTATATGCACTTACAGATATACCTCCTGATCGAAATGTTTATCATTTTCGACAGTGTAGAGGTGGCCTTTTGAAGGCATTGTTGTTTTGACGCCTTTGCAATCTTGCATGTCGAATTTCCTTAGTACATCCTTGAGGTATTTCTCTTGAGACATGAAGATGCCATTGTCTTGCAGACGAATTTGAAGACCTAAGAAGAATTTCAACTCTCCCATCATAGACATTTGATATTCTTCACTCATCATATAGGAAAATTCATCCCTGTAACATTTGTCAGTACAAGCAAAGATAATATCGACTACGTATATTTGGCATATGAACAGTTCATTGTCATAGGATTTAGTGAAAAGAGTTGGGTCGAGTGAACTAGGTTTGAAGCCTTTCTTCATGAGGAATTCCTTCAGAGAGTCATACCATGCCCGAGGGGCCTGCTTGAGGCCATAGAGGGCCTTGTTGAGTCTGAACACTTTGTCAGGATGCTTAGCGTCTTCAAAACCTAGGGGTTGAGCAACATATACTTCTTCCTCAAGCTTACCATTGAGGAATGCACTTTTCACATCCATTTGATATAACATGATATCATGATGGTTAGCTGTGGGGACCCCGACTCATAAGTTGTGATCACCGAATGCACGTGTATAGTGATCTCAGAGATGAATGCTCACTGAACACACAAAAGCTGAATAAGAAGAGTCTTACATCCACATTTAGCATCTTACACAAAAAAGACCATGAAGGTCTAGTCTTACATAGATAGGGCCACAAGGGCCGAACACTTAAACTTAACAAGCAGCGGAAATCTTGATAGAAAGCGTGAACCCATGCCATCTGCCTTAAACCTACACGCATTCTGACTGGGAAGCGTCCTAGTTCGCATGTTCGTCCCCAACGAACTCTTCACTGTACTCCTGTTCTTCCATGCCTGGCCAATTAAATAACTAGTGGCAAGCCAATGAGTACTTTGAATGTAGTCCCAAGCAACCGATGTTTGGAACAAGGCAATAACAATGCATGATATAGCACTAAGTATGTATTTTGCAGAAAGCTAATTTTGAATGCAATGACATGATCATATAACTAGGTAAACATGCATCAACAGTTGGCAGATATCCATATGAACAAGTTATAGATATCATCATAAACAGGGGTAGAACATGTCATGCTCAATCATCGCGTCAAGTCATCAGACTTATCTCAAGTGTCATCTCTGTGTCATCCACACAGACCCACACACACAAGGTTTTTAGGAAACATCTGGATTTAGTCTAAGCAGCACCACCCAACTGTCCTTGACCATGGAAACAACTATTCAAATAGTTTTACACTCTGCAGAGGTTGCACACTTTACCGACAAGACTCGTGGAACTTCCGTGTCATCCACAACTCGCGGTATTTATCATACCCGAGGTAAGCACCCGAACAATGCCTTTCCCATGGTGATACTAAACAAAAAGTCCACTCATTGGGGCCATCCCTCATGATATACATCACACGTATCATCCATGAGGGTACACAACGGTGTGCCCGGTGCCTGTAAAGACAGCGCATGGCCTTCCACTTCCGGGACGACCCCGTATCGAGAGTGACTTCTTCACTCTTGCCACTAGTAATGCAGGCTCTTTGCTAGCACCAACCATAGTAATCAACAAAGACCCGTCCCATAAGGGGTATCGTGGTTGTGCATGTAAGGTTGGTACGGTCGACAAATCTTAAATCTAATCCATTTTCGAAAACCCACACTCACTTGCTCCGGTACACCACTTCTTTCTCAAGTGGTTACCCAACTCAACAGCCCCCCCCCTCGAGCATTAGTGGCACCCGACGTGGTTTTCGAAAAGTCTTTGAAATACTTTTGTTTCCATCACCATGCATAATCCCATCCCGTTTGCATAGCTTCTACTAAGAAACCTACTTACACGCACCCGTAGAACCCTCATAAGGACGTAGGGTCATGCATGATGCAAGTGTCAATGGCAAAAGTATCGGAAGCAACCCACCGAAGTGGTCACTACACCACATGATCAATTATAACGAAAGTTAAGTGCTATATGACATGCAATAAAAATGGTTTCTTAACATGGTCAAAGGGCTGCTTGCCTGGTTCAACAAAGTCTTTGGGGGTATTCAAAGACTTCTCGTCCAACTCCCTCGTCAAGAGCGCAATCTATCGTCCCTTCTCTCATTACTGCGCGTAACGGACACGCCCTTCTCTCACTGACGCTGGACCCCACCTCGTTCGCTCGTAATGACCGAGCGGTCATCACTCTCCTCCCACGCGCGCCGGACTCGACGCCGGTCGTTTCCTCCCGTCGCCAGATCTCTCTCCTCTCTTAACTCCCCGCACCCCCGAGCACCTATATAAGAGCCCCACAGCCCCGCCTTTCATTCCCCCCTAGCCCCTCTGTCCCTCGTCGGAAGACCGCGCAATTGCTCGTCGGAGCTCCCACCCCCACCGGACCTCCCGTCGACCGTAGCCACCGATTCCGTCCACCTCTCGCTCAACCGACCTCACCAATCGACTCCGGAGAACCGTCGCCGTCGCCCGGACCACTTCCCCATCTTCCCCGACCACCGGAGCACCAACGCCGTCGTCTTTGCCATTCCGGACTCGCCGGAGATCTCCGACGCCGGCGACTTTTCCCCGTAAGCTCCCCTCGACCATCGGATCCTGAATCAACGACCGAGATTAGAACGGATTTAAATCCGAACCGGTATCCTCTACCGACCGGTCGCCCGCTCTAAATCACCTACCGCACGCGCTCGCTAGCCAATAGGATCGCGCCACGTAGCCCCCTGGCCGTTGCAAAGTCAGGTTTCATTTTCAGTTTTGTTTTAATTAACAGAATGTTTTCAAAATTTGTTTTAGCTATATCTTTTAATCTATTTAGTGTTTTGAGTTGATTCTTTTTGCAATAGCTCACATTTTTCATGTAGTTTCACCCTGTACTTTTAAATTTCAAATTTGAACTATAAAATTTGAATTTAATCAAATTTTCTCAAAATCTTCAAATCTGAATAACTAGAGTTTGAAAATAGTTTTTCACATGAATCTTTTTGCTACTGTTTGGTATTAGTTAGGACTATCTTCATGTTTAGTTTGAGTATTTTTAGGTTTAATTTGATTAATGTTTTAACCAAAAACAGAATCTGCTTAGTATTATAATATAGTTTTATAAACTCAATTTTAATTAGTTTGATTTAGAATTTGGTTTTATTTGTTTATTAGGTTCTGTTAGTAAACATTTAGTGTTTTCACTTACTGTTAATAAAAATATAAATTTGCTTAGTTTAATTTTATTTAACATAGGAATCACAACTTATTTTCAAATAGGTTTATTTTGATTAAAACAACTAACTACTAATAGTTTTGTTTTCAAACAAAGTTTTGTATATTTTAATTCTGTTTTCTAAGACAGATTTAATTGTAAATTATTTCCTGTTAAGAACATGTTTTACAAATAAATAATAAGTTTAGTTTTTCATTCTTTTGTTAATATAACTATAGTTGATTCATATAGTGTTTATCACAAACTTGTATAAACTTTACTAAACTTTTCCCAACAAACTTAAATTGATTATATTCTGTTTATTAATAAAATATTCTATTGTTTCCTTGCTGACTACAATTGTTTTGTTATTACAAATGGTTTCATTATGTCAGTAGTGTTTTCATTCCTCACCTTTTGAAAACAAAACTTTGTGTGTTTTCTTACTTGAGATTTGTGCATTGTTTTGTCTTGATTGTTTACTAGTTCTTGGTTGATGTTTGTGAGTTACAATATTTTGTTGTATGCTTATTGAGTGCTTGTTTGCTTCGTTAGATTATCTGGAGTGCGAAGCTTGTTACTTAGAGTCCCACGAGTACGAAGATCATCAATTAGGCAAGTCACTTTGACCATGTTTACCCATGTTTTATATGCAATAGTTCTACCATATCCCCATTGCATGCAAGATAGGTTAGTTGGAAACTTGGTTACATTGTAGTAGTATTATGTGGTAGGTACCCCTCTCAACCCTCTTTGACAACTTTGGCCCCGGGAAACGTTGTTTTATTTTGCTATGCTATTAGTAGACGGGGTTGGACGTGTGATTCATGAGAGCTGAGAGAGTTAATAATTTCAAGACCTACATAATGATCAAGATTTAAGACTCCGAGTTTTCAACATACCTCTGGGTGGATGATGGTTGAACGGCACCCTGGAGAAACCAGTGGATTTGCCTAGGTGATGCTGGAGATGGCCAGTATTCACGCGGAAAGATCCACCCAGGCACAAAGAGATGGATGGATGCTTTAAAACCCAAGGCTTACCTGCACAGCCACAAGTCATTATGGGCTCTGGCTTGGTTGGATATCGTGGTGACCCTGGACAGGCGGTGCTACGAGAGGTAGAAGAACGGTAGGAAAGGATGGGCACCGACAGAGTCGCAGGGAAACCCTTTGGAAGACCATGTTTTGGTCATCCGTTTCTCAAACACCCTGAAGTGCGAGAACTCAAATGGAGGCGACCAAATCTTGTGGGGAACGTGTGCAAAACTCTGCAGAGTATTCAAAACCTAATCGATTAGCCGTGTCCACGGTCATGGACGACTTGAGCCAAAGGAATTGAAACTTTCGGAACTCTCAACACAATTAATATGATGATGTGGGTATTTAATAATTTTGGGTATGAGAAATGGTTGGTGGAACCATCTCATTAATCAACCAACTTAGTAATATTTTGCTTAGCCCCTCCCTTGATGTAGGAAAAACTTGGCTTTACGCAAAAACTTACCACCCCACCTGCCATATATGCATATAGACTAGATGATTATCTTTTCACCCTTCTCTTGTGACTTTGCCGGCATATTCCATATGCTGACCTACACGGCTGCAACGTATCATGTTGCAGAGTACTTTTCTGACCAGGAGTGAGGACACGTTCTATGCTCAGTGAGATGCCCTTGGAGTCAGATGGACTCACCTACCTTCGACGCTTCCGCAAGACTTAGTTATTCTCATGAGTTGGCCTTCGGCCACTTTATTGTAATCTTTATTGTAATAAAGGACTCGATATGAGATTTTGATTAACACAATACTGTGTGATTTCCCTTTGATATATACATTGATGTACCGTGTGTGTACCAGCATGATCTTGGGATGGTACGGAAACATCGGAGACTTGACCTTTTAGGTCGGGTCGTTACACCACGGGAGGGGGAGGGGACGTATCTGGGGTCTACCTAGGACTCGTCCACGACCAGGGGGAGAGGAGAATGAGGCGGGGGAGCGCGCGCGTGCGAGCCTCGTGGTTGGCCGAGATGGGCGGCGCTGGACACGCGTGCGGGAGGCCGCCAGAGAGAGAAGGAGGAGGGGGCCAACAGTGTATAGGCTTGCGGACGTCGAGGGCATCTCGGGGGACAGCTGCGCACATCCCTAGGCTGTCGGGTGGCTCGGGATGGGTGCTGCTACAGTGCGGGAGCACAGTATAGCGCACTCCAGAGCGTGCATATGGCCGGCACTGCCGTTGCCCCCACGCTCTGGGGTGCCCTAGCTTCTCCTATAGCCCATGGGGGTTTCTCAGATGCTCCTTGGATGATCTGGAGCTAGGTTGAGGGTGGAAGAAAAGAAATGGGAGGGGAGAAGCTCCTGTCATGGTGAATCAGAGGGTAAAATGGGGTTTTTATGTCACGCCCAAGATGCGTGCCTATCCATTTTAAGACACGAGGGACTCACAAGGGATAGGGGTGCATCTTGCCATTCGCAAGTATAGAATCATTGCATCATACATTACAGAAGAGATGAGTATACAAGTTGGCTTACACTCTCCACATGCTAAATTACAATTCCACACAGAGTACAAATCATCAAGATGAAGACAGGGTCCGACTACGGATGAAATCAAAGAATAAAACTATTGGAAATATGCCCTAGAGGCAATAAATAAAGTGTTGATTATTGTAATTCCTTGTTCATGATAATCGTTTATTATCCATGCTATAATTGTATTAATTGGAAACATGGATACATGTGTGGATACATAGACAAACACAATGTCCCTAGTGTGCCTCTAGTGAACTAGCTCGTTGATCGACAGATGGTTAAGGTTTCCTAGCCATGGACATGAGATGTCATTTGATAACAGGATCACATCATTAGGAGAATGATGTGATGGACAAGACCCAAACAACAAATGTAGCTTATGATCGTGTCAGTTTATTGCTATTGTTTTCTTCATGTCAAGTATATGTTCCTATGACCATGAGATCATGCAACTCACAGATATCGGAGGAGTACCTTGTGTGTATCAAACGTCGCAACATAACTGGGTGACTATAAAGGTGCTCTACAGGTGTCTTCGAGGGTGTCTGTTGAGTTGGCATGGATCAAGACTGGGATTTGTTACTCCGTGTGACGGAGAGGTATCTCAGGGCCCACTCGGTAATACACCATCACAATAAGCTTTGCAAGCAATGTGACTAAGTGTTAGTTGCGAGATCTTGTATTATGGAATGAGTAAAGAGACTTGCCAGTAACAAGGTTGAACTAGGTATGGAGATACCGACGATCGAATATCGGGTAAGTAACATACCGAAGAACAAAGGGAACATCATACGGGATTAACTGAATCCTTGACATAGAGGTTCGACCAATAAAGATCTTCATAGAATATGTAGGAACCAATGTGGACAACAAGGTCCCGCCATTGCTTATTGACCGTAGAGGTGTCTCGGTCATGTCTGCATAGTTCTCGAACCCGCAGGGTCTGCACACTTAAGGTTTGGTGGCGTTTCGGTAGTATAGAGTCATGTATGGTGGTGACCGAAGTTTGTATGGAGTCCCGGATGATATCCCAAATGTCACGACGAGCTCCGGAATGGTTTGGAGGTAAAGATTCATATATAGGAAGTCCTGTTTTGGTCGCCGAAAAAGTTTCGGGCTCATCGGTAGTGTACCAAGAGTGCCGGTAGTGTACCGGGAGGCCTCCGGGAGGGGTATTTAGACTCAAGAGGCTTCATGGGCTGTGGGAGAGTGAATATCAGCCCTAAGTGGGCTGGTGGAAACTCCCACACAAGGCCCATGTGGCTGGAGTAAAAAACCCAATAGGAAAAGGTGAAAAAAGGGCAAAAAGGAGCAATCCTAGTCCTACTAGGATTGGAGGAGGAATCCTCCTCTCCTAGTAGGTTCGGCCAAACCAGCTAGCCTTGGAGGCCAAGGCTGCCTCTTCTCCTCCTCTAGTCCTATATATACTAGAGGGTTTTGGGTTTTTGCACTAGTTTTTCAGCCACGTGCTACCCGTTCCTCCAGTGCATAGTTTCTCCTCTAGATCGGTTTTCTTCAGTGCTTAGGCGAAGCCCTGTCGGAATTGCTCCACCACCATCGCCGGAGCACCGTCAGGGTGTCGGAGAACTATTCTTCCTCTCCACTCCCTCTTGCTGGATCAAGACGATGGAGATCGTCATCAAGCTGTACGTGTGCTGAACGCGGAGGTGCCATTCGTTCGGTGCTAGATCGGAAGGATCGTGATCAAGTTCGTGGGACGGATCGTGATCAAGTTCGTGGGATGGATCGTGATCGGATCGCGGGACGGATCGTGATTGGATAGCGGGACGGATCATGATTGGATCGCGGGACGCACGGTGATTTGGATCGCGAAGACGTTTGACTACACCAACCGCGTTTCTTAATGCTTCCCGCTTAGCGATCTACAAGGGTATGTAGATCCACTCTCCCTCTCGTAGATGCTCATCACCATGGATAGATCTGCGTGTGCATAGGAATTTTTTTGTTTCCCATGCAACATTCCCCAACAGTGGTATCAGAGCTAGGTCTATGTGTAGATGATATCTCGAGTAGAACACAAAAGGTTTGTGGGCGTTGATGCTTAGATTGCTTCCTCCCTTGGTCAGATTTTGGTTCAGCGGTATTGTGAGATGAAGCGGCCCGGACCAACATTAGTCGTACGCTTACGAGAGACCGGTTCCCTTGACGTAACTTGTTGCCTAGATGGCTTGCGGGTGGCAGTTTCTCTCACTTTAGTTGGATCGGGTTCGACAAAGGCGGTCCTTGAGAAGGTTGAAAAGAAAATTATGTATCACCATTGTGGTTTATGCATAGGTGAGAATCGTTCTTGCTAGAAACCCGTACCAGCCACGTAAAACATGCAACAACAATTAGAGGACATCTAACTTGTTTTTGCAGGGTATGTTGTGATGTGATATGGCCAATTACATGCTGTGATATATGTGATGTATGAGATGATCATGTGATGTATAGAATTTCACGACTTGCATGTCATTGAGTACGGCAACCCATAGGAGCCATAGGGTTGTCTTTAATTATTGTATGACCTGCGTGTCAATCATTAAGTGCTATGTAATGCTTTACTTTATCGCTAAATGGTAGGAATAGTAGTAGAAGCATGTTGGGCACGACAACCCCGATGGCGACACGTTGATGGAGATCAAGATGATGGAGATCATGGTGTCTTGCCGGTGACGATGGAGATCATGCCGGTGCTTTCAAGATGGAGATCTAAAGCACAAGTTCATGGCCATATCATGTCACTTATGAATTGCATGTGATGTTAATCCTTTTATGCACCTTGTTTTGCTTAGTACGACGGTAGCATTATAAGGTGATCCCTCACTTAAATTTCAAGATAAATTGTGTTCTCCCCGAGTGTGCACCGTTGCGAAAGTTCGTCGTGTTGAGACACCACGTGATGATCGGGTGTGATAGAATCTACGTTCACATACAACGGGTGCAAGCCAGTGTTGCACGCGCAGAACACTCGGGTTAAACTTGACGAGCCTAGCATGTACAGACATGGCCTCGGAACACAAGAGACCGAAAGGTCGAACATGAGTCATATAGTAGATATGATCAACATAATGATGTTCACCATTGAAGCCACCTCAACTCACATGATGATCGGACTTGAGTTGGTGGATTTGGATCATGTGACACTCAGATGACCCGAGGGATGTCAATTTGAGTGGGAGATTTAGTAATTTGATTAACTAAACTCATTATCTTGAACAATAGTCTAAGTAAACTTTGCATATTTATGTTGTAGATCAATGGCTCGCGTAGTAGCACCCTTGAATTTTAATGCGTTCCTAGAGAAAGCTAAGTTGAAAGATGTTGGAAGTAACTTTGTTGACTGGGCCCGTAATCTGAGGATTATCCTCATGGCTTCCCACAAATCATATGTCCTTGATGCACCGCTTGGTGACCAACCAGAAGACATGACCTCCGAAGACGTTAAGAACGCTTGGGAGGCACGTACTAGAGATTACTCAATAGTTCAGTGTGCAATATTGTATGGCTTAGAACCGGGACTTCAAAGACGTTTTGAACGTCATGGAGCATATGAGATGTTCCAGGAGTTGAAGTTTATCTATCAGAAGAACGCCCGGATCGAGAGGTATGAAACCTCCGGTAAGTTCTATGCTTGCAAGATGGAGGAGAACGGGTCTATCAGTGAACATATACTCAGAATGTCTTGGTATTCAACTCGTCTGGCGGAGTTGGGAATTGCCCTTCCGCCAGAGGCGATCACTAACAGAGTTCTTCAATCATTGCCACCTAGTTACAAGAGCTTTGTGATGAACTATAACATGCACGGGATGAACAAGTCAGTTGCCGAGCTATTTGCGATGCTAAAAGTCGCTAAGTCTGAAATCCAGAAAGAACATCAAGTGTTGATGGTCAATAAAACCACTAGTTTCAAGAAAAATGGCAAAGTAGTTGCTACTCCTGTAAAGAAGCCCAAGCATGGACCCAAGCCAGAAACTGAGTGCTTTCATTGCAAGGGAACTGGTCACTTGAAGCGGAATTGCCCCAAGTACCTGGCTAACAAGAAGGCGGCCAATGACAAACAAGGTATATATGATATACATGTTATTTATGTGTACCTTACTAGCTCTCGTAGTAGTGCCTGGGTATTTGATACCAGTTCGGTTGCTCACATTTGCAACTCAAAGCAGGAACTATGGAATAAACGAAGGCTGGCAAAGGACGAGGTGACGATGCGCATGGGAAATGGTTCCAAGGTTGATGTGATCGCCGTCGTCACGCTCTCTCTTCGATTACCATCGGGATTAGTGATGAACCTGAATAATTCTTATTTAGTGCTCGCGTTAAGCATGAACATTATATCTAGATCTTGTTTATTGCGAGACGGTTACTCATTTAAATCAGAGAATAAAGGTTGTTCTATTTATATGAGTAATATCTTTTATGGTCATGCACCCAATGTGAGGGGTTTATTCATATTGAATCTTGATAGTGATGACACACATGTTCATAACATTGATGCCAAAAGATGTAGAGTTGATAATGATAGTACCACTTTCTTGTGGCACTACCGTTTAGGTCATATTGGTGTAAAACGCATGAGGAAGCTCCATGCTGATGGACTCTTGGAGTCACTTGATTTTGAATCACTTGACAAATGTGAACCATGCCTCATGGGCAAGATGACTAAAACGCTGTTCTCTGGAACAATGGAACGGACAAGTGACTTATTGGAAATCACACATACTGATGTGTGCGGTCCAATGAATGTTACAACGCGTGGTGGATATCGTTATTTTCTCACCTTCACCGATGACTTAAGTAGATATGGGTATATTTACTTGATGAAACACAAGTCTGAAACATTTGAAAAGTTCAAGCAATTTCAGAGTGAAGTTGAGAATCATCGTAATAAGAAGATTAAGTTCCTGCGATCTGATCGAGGAGGTGAATATCTGAGTTATGAGTTTGGCAGTCACTTAAGACAGTGTGGAATTGTTTCATAGTTGACACCGCCCAGAACACCACAGCGTAATGGTGTGTCCGAACGTCATAATCGAACCTTATTAGATATGGTGCGTTCTATGATGTCTCTTGCTGATTTGCCACTATCGTTTTGGGGTTATGCATTAGAGACAGCTGCATTCACTTTAAATAGGGCACCATCAAAATCCGTTGAGACGCCGCCATATGAACTATGGTTTGGCAAGAAGCCAAAGTTGTCGTTTCTTAAAGTTTGGGGATGTGATGCTTATGTCAAAAAGCTTCAGCCTGAAAAGCTGGAACCCAAAGCGGAGAAATGTGTCTTCATAGGATACCCGAAAGAGATAGTTGGGTATACCTTCTATCTCAGATCCGAAGGCAAAGTGTTTGTCGCTAAGAGCGGAACATTTCTTGAGAAAGAGTTTCTCCCGAAAGAATTGAGTGGGAGGAAAATAGATCTTGATGAGGTTATTGAACCTTAACTTCTACCAGAAAGTAGCACAACACAGAAAGATGTTTCTGTGGAACCAACGACGGTAGAAGAGGAAGTTAATGATGATGATCATGAAGCTTCGGATCAAGCTGCTATTGAACTTCGTAGGTCGACAAGGCCACGTACTACCCCTAAGTGGTACGGCAACCCTGTCTTGGAGGTTATGTTGTTGGACAACAATGAACCTACGAGCTATGGAGGAGCAGTGATGGGCCTGGATTCCTAGAAATGGTTAGAGGCCATGAAATCCGAGATGGGATCCATGTATGAAAACAAAGTATGGACTTTGGAAGTATTACCTTAAGGGCGAAAGGCCATTCAGAACAAATGGATCTTTAAGATGAAGACAGACGCGGACGGTAATATCACCGTCTATAAAGCTCGACTTGTGGCAAAGGGTTTTGCACAAGTTCAAGGAGTTGACTACGATGAGACTTTCTCACCCGTAGCGATGCTTAAGTCTGTAAGAATCATGTTAGCAATAGCTGCTTATTTCGACTATGAAATTTGGCAGATGGATGTCAAAACAGCGTTCCTCAACGGTTTCCTTGAGGAAGAGTTGTATATGATGCAACCCGAAGGTTTTGTCGATCCAGAGAATGCTGACAAAGTTTGCAAACTCCAGCGATCCATTTATGGACTGGTGCAAGCATCTCGGTGTTGGAATAAGCGCTTTGATGAGGTGATCAAAGCGTTTGAGTTTATACAAGTTTACGGAGAAGCTTGTATTTGAAAGAAAGTGAGTGTGAGCTCTATAGCGTTTCTAGTATTATATGTGGATGACATATTGCTGATTGGAAACAATATAGAAATGCTGGAAAGCGTGAAGGCATATTTGAACAAGAGTTTTTCAATGAAGGACCTAGGAGAAGCTGCTTTCATATTAGGCATTAAGATCTATAGAGATAGATCAAGATGCTTAATAGCACTTTCATAGAGCACATACCTTGATAAAATTTTGAAGAAGTTCAAAATGGAACAGTCCAAGAAGGGGTTCTTGCCTGTGTTACAAGGTGTGAAGTTGAGTAAGACTCAATGCCTAGTAACTGCAGAAGATAGAGAAAAGATGAGTGTCATCCCCTATTCTTCAGCCATAGGCTCTATCATGTATGCAATACTTGCACAAGACCCGATGTCAGCCTTGCCATAAGTATGGCCGGAAGGTTTCAAAGTGATCCTGGAATGGAGCACTGGCAAGCGGTCAAGAATATCCTTAAGTACCTGTAAAGGACTAAGGAAATGTTTCTCGTTTATGAAGGTGATGAAGAGCTCGTCATAAAGGGTTACGTCGATGCAAGCTTTGACACTGATCCGGATGACTCTAAGTCGCAAACCGGATATGTATTTATTCTTAACGAGGGAGTGGTAAGCTGGTGTAGTTCCAAGCAAAGCGTGGTAGCTGATTCTACGTGCGAAGCGGAATACATCGCAGCCTTGGAGGCGGCAAAGGAAGGTGTCTGGATGAAGCAGTTCATGACAGATCTTGGAGTAGTGCCAAGTGCACTGAATCCAATGAACCTGTTCTGTGACAACACTGGTGCCATTGCTCTGGCCAAGGAACCAAGGTGCTTCAACTCCATCCGCGATTACATCATGGAGAAAGACATAAATATTTGCAAAGTGCACACGGATCTGAATGTTGCAGACCCATTGACTAAACCTCTTCCAAGGGCTAAACATGATCAACACCAGAACTGCATGGGTGTTCGATTCATTACAATGTAAATCACACAGTGATGTGAAACTAGATTATTGACTCTAGTGCAAGTGGGAGACTATTGGAAATATGCCCTAGAGGCAATAAATAAAATGTTTATTATTGTATTTCCTTGTTCATGATAATCGTTTATTATCCATGCTATAATTGTATTAATTGGAAACATGGATACATGTGTGGATACATAGACAAACACAATGTCCCTAGTGTGCCTCTAGTTAACTTGCTCGTTGATCGAAAGATGGTTAAGGTTTCCTAGCCATGGACATGAGATGTCATTTGATAACGGGATCACATCATTAGGAGAATGATGTGATGGACAAGACCCAAACAACAAACGTAGCTTATGATCGTGTCAGTTTATTGCTACTGTTTTCTGCATGTCAAGTATATGTTCCTATGACCATGAGATCATGCAACTCACAGATATCGGAGGAGTACCTTGTGTGTATCAAACATCGCAACGTAACTGGGTGACTATAAAGGTTCTCTACAGGTGTCTCCGAGGGTGTCTGTTGAGTTGGCATGGATCAAGACTGGGATTTGTTACTCCGTGTGACGGAGAGGTATCTCAGGGCCCACTCGGTAATACAACATCACAATAAGCCTTGCAAGCAATGTGACTAAGTGTTAGTTGCGAGATCTTGTATTACGGAACGAGTAAAGAGACTAGCCAGTAATGAGGTTGAACTAGGTATGGAGATACCGACGATCGAATCTCGGGCAAGTAACATACCGAAGAACAAAGGGAACATCATACGAGATTAACTGAATCCTTGATATAGAGGTTCGACCGATTAAGATCTTTGTAGAATATGTAGGAACCAATGTGGACATCCAGGTCCCGCCATTGGTTATTGACTGTAGAGGTGTCTCGGTCATGTCTACATAGTTCTCGAACTCGCAGGGTCTGCACACTTAAGGTTTGGTGGCATTTCGGTAGTATAGAGTCATGTATGGTGGTGACCGAAGTTTGTTCGGAGTCCCAGATGATATCCTAGATGTCACGAGGAGCTCCGGAATGGTCTGGAGGTAAACATTCATATATAGGAAGTCATGTTTTGGTCGCCGGAAAAGTTTCGGGCTCATCGGTAGTGTACCGGGAGTGTCGGTAGTGTACTGGGAGGCCTCCGGGAGGGGTATTTCGACTCAAGAGGCTTCATGGGCTGTGGGAGAGTGAATATCAGCCCTGAGTGGGCTGGTGGAAACTCCCACACAAGGCCCATGTGGCTGGAGGAAAAAACCCAATAGGAAAAGGTGAAAAAAGGGCAAAAAGGAGCAATCCTAGTCCTACTAGGATTGGAGGAGGAATCCTCCTCTCCTAGTAGGTTTGGCCGAACCAGCTAGCCTTGGAGGCCAAGGCTACCTCCTCTCCTCCTCTTCTCCTATATATACTAGAGGGTTTTGGGTTTTTGCACTAGTTTTTCAGCCACGTGTTACCCGTTCCTCGAGTGCATAGTTTCTCCTCTAGATTGGTTTTCTGCAGTGCTTAGGCGAAGCCCTGTCGGAATTGCTCCACCACCATCGCTGAAGCGCCGTCAGGCTGACGGAGAACTATTCTTCCTCTCCACTCCCTCTTGCTGGATCAAGACGGTGGAGATCGTCATCAAGTTGTACGTGTGCTGAACCCGGAGGTGCCGTCCGTTCGGTGCTAGATCGAAAGGATCGTGATCAAGTTCGTGGGACGGATCGTGATCAAGTTCGTGGGACGGATCGTGATCGGATCGCGGGAGGGATTGTGATTGGATCGCAGGACGGATCTTGATTGGATCACGGGACGCATGGCGATTTGGATCGCGAAGAAGTTCGACTACACCAACCGCGTTTCTTAACGCTTCCCGCTTAGCGATCTACAAGGGTATGTAGATCTACTCTCCCTCTTGTAGATGCTCATCACCATGGATAGATCTACGTTTGCGTAGGAAATTTTTTGTTTCCCATGCAACGTTACCCAACAAAAACAGATGCAAATGACACTATCTCGCTATCCCAAAGATCACCATGGTCCTCTACTCATCCGGGCAAGTCATGTGCATCCTGCCTCTTTCCTCATCATATTCCCACTAGAGCTGGGTAAGGTCGTCCTGCACGTACTCATATGTTCCTGTACCTAGAGGGTTGTAGTAATCTGTGAGCCACAAGGACTCAACAATCAAGCGCCCGGGTACCGAGACTATTCAAGCTTAAAGGTTGGGATGGGGTATGTATTTAGTTTGCAGTAGCACTAAGCATTTATGGTGGCTAACTTACGTAACATGAAAATAAATATGAGTGGCCTATGATGAACGATCGAATCTAGTATGATCTCTATGAGATCCTGAACACTTACTTATGTCAATCATAACCCCATCGTGTTCTCTCTCGGATCATGTTCACGAGTAGAGACGATCATGGTTACTCGCATAGTTGATGTTTATTTAGACTTTACTTCAAGTTCACGATAACCGGGTGTTAAACAAATATCCAAGTTGCCACATAACCGCGGGCATGACTTCTCGAAAAGATTTAACCCTGCAGTGGTGCTCCAACTAGTCCATCACAAATTAACGACAATCCGTGGGAATAGCCTCGACCACGGATCTCATGGTCATCATAGGTAATTCCAAAGGAATTCCAATACCTCGAGAAAACCCGAAGAAAGTCAGAGTCCACACGCAAGACACTCGATAAAGGTAAAACAAATCCAGCAAGACCACCCGACGTGTCGACGAACCCGATAAGAGCCACGTATCTTGTTCTCAGGACACGATGGATAAGCGACGCGTATGGAGGCCTGATAGAAATCTCCCAAGTTGCCCTGGGTTGGCCCCGCACAGTGCTCTAGTTTGGACCAACTCTCATGAGGAGCACTGGCCCGGGGGTTGATTAATTATCCACGGGTTTGCAAAGCCCTATGCAAATTTTATTAAGTTATTAAGAAAATGTAGTAACAATGTTGGGTCTTGCCAGATAAGTTTTAATCTCAACCGAATAAACAAGGGGGTCCCCATAACAACCCCGAGCATGTTAGGAGCAAAAAATATGGAAACCATAACACCGGTAACAAGAACTATGGCGGTAATAGCGGAACAAAACACCTAGCACAAGGCCAAGCCTTCCACCAATACCAATATATATATATATAAATTAAATAACATATAATATTGTGATATCCAAAAACCATGTTATCACATGGAACAACCTGCACCTGCAACTAAGAACGCTATAAGAGGGGGCTGAGCAGCGGTAACTTAGCCAATCAAAGGTTTGCTACGATGTGGAGGGTTAGAGGCCTTCATGGAAATTAGTAGGCTGATATTCAAGTGGTAGGTAGCGCAATTGCAACGATAAGAGTGAGAAACTAGCAAGCGAAAATAGTATCAGGATCCGGGTACGATCATCTTGCCTGTTGGTTCTTCATCGAAACAAGTAGCGGGATCCTCATAGTGGTACTCTCCTAGGTCCTCGTACTCAGAATCAACACTCGCGTCTACCCAAGAGAAACAGCAACAATAAACATCCAACCAAGGTGCAATGCACAACCAAGATGATGCATGATTCATTTAAGAAGAACTTAGCATGGCACTCCAAAACTAGTCATGTTTCACATGCAAAGTTTGTTTATTAATGAATCTTAACAGAACCTCATGTTAAGTTATTTAAACATGCATTAACATGGAAAATATGTATCCATCATGCAAAATCGATAGAAATGCATATAAAGAACGCAAGACACGGAGTTACGGTTCTCACGATACGCTCACGACAAGGTACGAAGGAAAAACACAAGACAACAAAGCCATGGGCTAATTCTTGGCATTCCAAGGTAGACACTGGTTAAGAAATGAAAAACCAATCACAATAGACTCAAATATCGATCAATTCCATGGAGTATAGCTCCCACAAGTCACAAAACACTAAAACAAACAAACTGCCACAAACAGCAACATAGCAACTTACATAGACCACAACTTGAGCTACTGGAATCCTACAGCCACAAACAAGATATTGACAGAAACTACATAACATATACATCAACGTATCCAACTACACAATCTGCATAGGATGCACACATAAATAATCATGAAGCTATCAAGTTGACATGATGAAACAGTTTTCTGGGACTTAGTGAAAATTATAGTTTTCTGGAATCTAAGTTAATAAAGTAGCAAGTTGACATCAGTAGTTAAATATGTTAGAGGGCACCTCTTGGCATGAAATTAACAAGATGGTATTAGACAACATCTACTCCAAATTACTAGCACTGAGAATGAGCAAATTCTCAACATACAACTAGATGTCACCCACTCTTCCTGGCATAAAAATACCAGCAGATTCTCAGACTTGGCAATTTTTAGCATGCTAAAATAGAAACATTAAGTTGGCTACTTTGCAGCATGTTTCCCACTTATATGGGTGATTCTCAGGTTAAACAAAAACACCATGGCATAATACATACAAAACACTAGCACTCCCTAGTTGGCACATGCCCCAAAGCAAGCATGGATTAAATCATGCAAAAATGACAAAGTAGCATCACAACTGAAATGACCGTTTTATGAACTTGCTCAAAAGTGAAATATGAAAGCACCAATGGATTCATTGGATCTTTATACCCCAAAAACATGTGTCATACTCATATGTTCATGTGAAACAACAAGGCACAAACAAGATAGCAAAACTACCACCTATTCTCCTAAGTGATACATAGCTCTATTTGAACACGGGCATAAATGATCACAACCAGATTTATAACTTAGCTAGAGATGGAAAAGAGCTAACAATCATCACATGCATGTAAATACAACAAAGGGGTTTATCATGTGGGGAAACCCACTAGTCCTCCCACACACATACACTCTACATACACACACACTACAAGCAAGCATATCCATGCTCTATATATGCCCAAGGTATATGAGCACCAACACTCATGAGCGTACCACCCAGGAAGGGGGTGTTCACCCACACGCACTCACATGCACATATATGCATAATGCACATAGGCACACACACACAACACTCACAAATGCACTAGGCACATACACTCTCACACACACGTACACAAGCTCAATTGTGTGGGTGGTCATCCACACACATATGCATACATATATGCACAATGCATATATGCATATCCATATGTATATGGCAACACACACACAAACTCTAACACAAGAACACATAAGAACACCTAAGAACACATAAGAACACATGCATATGTGCACACACACATATGCACTACACACACTACACTACACAAGTGTGTATGCAAGAAGCACACACACTCACAAGCTCATGCATATGTGCATACTCACATGCACATACACATACACACACTCACAAATCACATACACAAGCACATGTGTATGTATGCACTAAGCACACACACACACATCACTCAAGCAAGCAAAATAAAAAAAATAAGCTGGAATTAAACTACACATACATACATATTACAATCGAAGAAAACAAAATAAAAAACAAAAGAAAGAAAAGAATACAAAAATGGGGTGGCTCGGGCTCGAGCCCATGACCTCCTGGTCATTCCCCCGAGCGCAACTCACTTTGCTACGCGCGCGAGCGTTAACAGAGGAGGAGCACCGGCCCTTTGATACACACACACCTGCACTAACTCTGACGAAACTGAACTGCAGAACACACAGCAACAGAGCAATGACGGCGACAAAATCCGGCGACTACAGGGCAGGTCCAGCGACGCATATGGGCACACATCAAGCGGGAACTACCGGGGTCCCATTCCCCTACTCACCTTGCGATGAGGAGGAAGGAGGCGAGCTGCAAGCTCCTACCTTGCGACCGGCGATGACGGACAACGGCGGCAAATACACGGAGGCCTATGCGTGGAAGAAAGGAGCTGCGGGGACCGGCTGCTCACCGAGGGGAAGGCGGCGACGAGCCGGTCGATACGAAGACAACGGAGGGGTCAAAGACGCATGTCGGAGTAGAAGCAGGGGAAGAAGACGGCAGAGCGGAACCCTCCGGCAAAGACGACGATGGATCCATCGCTGTAGAGCCTCTCAAGGGCTCCTAGCGGCGGGGATCGAGTGCTGGGACGAACCCCGAACTCCTGGATGCCATGATCGACGTCGACGCCGACGGAGACGACAAGCTGGTTGCCGGTGACTACTCTGCTACTCTCTCTGAACTCTTTGAACCCTTACCTGACAGGGGGAAAGAAGCAAGGAGGGAGATAGATGGAGGAGGAGATGGGAGCTGCGGCGACAGCGGAGAAGAGAGGAACCCTAGCCGAGGGGGCACGCACGCCGAGGGGGGCTAAATAGCCACGGGGTGACGGCGACGGCGACAGAAAAGGCGGACGACAGAGCGGCTCTCTCTCTCACTGAAACCTGATGGAGGGGAACGGGAGCAGGTGACCGTTCCCCGAGCGGGCTGGGCCGTGGGAGAGACAAGGCCCAGCTGGAAAAAGAAAACCACAGGGTTGTCCCTTTTTAAACAAAACAGAAAGAAAAGAAGACCCCAGAGAAAAATAAAAAGGATTTTTTGGGCAAACAAAAATATTTCTGCAAAGAAAATAATATGCACTATTTAATAAAAATATTAACTTGACTTTTAGGACAAGTAATTTTAATATTTTTAAAAATAGGCAGCCCTCTGTTATTTAAAACAGAAAAGCATACAAACCCCAAACATCAAAAGAACCACATTCTAACATAATAATATATATAGGCCTACCTCTTGAACATTTTTAAATAATTTAAATAGCAAATTAATTCTGTTTATAGAATAACATGGGGAATGAAAGCATTAGGTTGGGGTTTTTGTTGAAAGGCAAAAGAGAGGGGAAGAATAAGGAGATGCACACATGAACTCCACCCACACTCAAACACAAGACAAGATCACAACCCACCAATCACACAAGGTCACATAAGACTCAAAAATGCATGATGGATGAAATGATGCATGATGCATGAATTCAAAACAAAGCATGGCATGACGAGGTACAATTCAACTCATAACTCAAGACACAAGGTTCATACACTAGATTACATGCCAAAAATTTAGGGACAACACTTGGGCTGTCACAACTCTCCCACACTACAAGAGGATCTCGAACCAAGATCTAGGAACGAAAGAAGTCTGGAAATTCGGAACGAAGAAGGTCCTCGCGTTCCCAAGTAGCTTCTTTGTCAGAATGATGAGACCACTTCACCTTGAGGAATTTGATAGACTTGTTGCGAGTTTTACGCTCAATTTCTTCAAGAATTGCAACTGGATGCTCACGATAAGAGAGGTCTTCTTGGAGATCGATATCTTGGAGGTCAATGGTTTGCTCAGGAGTCTTGAAGCATTTCCGGAGCTGAGAAACATGGAAGACATCGTGCACATTTGCGAAATTTGTTGGAATCTCTAGTTGATATGCAAGACCACCTCTCTTGCCAACAACTTTGAAAGGACCAACAAAACGAGGAGCTAGCTTCCCTTTAATTCCAAACCACTGAGTGCCCTTCATGGGAGAGACTCTGAGATAGACTAGATCATCCACTTGGAAGGAAACATCCTGATGTTTGTTATCGTAATAAATATTCTGTCGGGACTGAGCTGCTTTGAGGTTCTCATGAATGACATGGCACATTTCTTCTGCTTCAGTGATCATGTCATTGCCCAATATCTGACGCTCACCGGTTTCAGACGAGTTAAGTGGGGTACGACACTTTCTGCCATTGAGAATCTCGAAAGGGGCCTTGCCTGAGCTAGCTTGAAAGCTATTGTTGTATGAGAATTCAGCATATGGAAGGCAGTCTTCCCAATTCATGCCGAACGAAATCACACAGGCTCTGAGCATATCTTCAAGGATCTGATTGACTCTCTCAACTTGACCACTTGTCTACGGATGGAATGCAGTGCTGAAATGGATCTTGGTACCCATAGCAGTCTGGAAGGACTCCCAAAACTTGGAAGTAAAGAGGCTTCCACGGTCAGAAGAGATGAGCTAAGGATTACCATGCAAAGATACTATCCTTGACGTATACAACTCCGCAAGCTGAGCTGCCGAGATAGATTCTTTGACTGGCAGGAAATGAGCAACTTTTGACAGCTTGTTGATAACCACAAAGATGGCATTGTTACCTCTCTTGGACTTGGGAAACCCAGTGACGAAATCCATCTCCACATGATCGAATTTCCACTCTGGGATAGGCAAAGGCTGAAGAAGACCTGTTGGATGTTGATGCTCCGCCTTCACTCTGCGACAAACATCACACTCGTTCACGAACTGAGCAATCTCACGTTTCATGTGAGTCCACCAGAAGGTTTGCTTGAGATCCTGATACATCTTTGAACTGCCTGGATCAATGGATAGAAGAGAATTGTGTGCTTCGTCCATGATAACCTTTCTGAGATCACCTTTTGGATCCACAAGACGGTCCTCAAAGAACAAGGTATCTTTGTCATCAACGTGAAAGCACTTATACTTCGGAATGCTCTTGGCCACACCTTTCTTCACTTTCTTCACCATAGCATCAAGAAGCTGCGCCTGGTGAACCTGATCTTCCAGAGTCGGATAAACAAGATTTCCAATAAATCCTTGCGGAATCATCTGAAGGTTGAGCTTGCGGAAGGCTTCACAGAGCTCGGGTTGAAGAGGCTTCAAGATGAGACTATTGCAGTACGCCTTATGGCTGAGCGCGTCTGCAATGACGTTTGCTTTCCCAGGAGTATACTCAATGTTTGGATTGAAGTCCTCAAGCATTTCCACCCAACGAGACTGCCGAAGATTGAGATTGGGTTGAGTGAAAATGTACTTCAAGCTCTTGTGATCGGTGTATATCTCAACTGGTCTACCCAACAACAAATGGCTCCAAGTCATTAGAGCATGCACAACTGCCGCCAACTCAAGATCATGAGTGGGGTAGTTCTTCTCGACAGGCTTCAACTGACGCAAGTTATAAGCAACAATCTTCTTGTCTTGCATGAGAACACCACCAAGACCTTGGAGAGAAGCATCACAGAAAACTTGGAATGGCTTTGACTGCTTAGGAGGAACAAGAACTAGAGCTGAAGTCAGTCTCTGCTTGAGCATATTGAATGCTACATCACACTCAGGAGACCAAACATACTTGACACTCTTCTGGAGGAGATTGGACAGAGGCTTAGCAATTTGAGAGAAGTTCTCCACGAATCTTCTGCAATAGCTAGCAAGCCCGAGGAAACTCCAAAGCTGCTTCACATTCTGAGGAGGTTCCCACTTCAAGATTGCCTCAACTTTCTCAGGGTGCACTTTAACTCCTTCGGCAGAGATCACATGCCCAAGGTACACCACTTCATTGAGCCAAAACTCACACTTGGAAAACTTGGCACAGAATTGATGCTCTCTTAACTTGTCAAGCACAAGGCAGAGATGCTCTGCATGCTCTTCTTCTGTCTCCGAGAACACAAGGATATCATTCGGATAGACCAAGACGAACTAATTCTTGAAAGGAGAGAAAATGAAATTCATCATTCTTGAGAAGGTTGGAGGAGCATTTGCAAGACCAAACGACATGACGGTGTACTCGTAAGAGCCAAAACTCATCCTGAAAGCGGTCTTAGGAATGTGTTCTTCGCGAATGCGAATCTGATGATAACCCATGCGAAGATCAAGCTTCGAGAAAACCTTGGCACCTTTCAGTTGTTCAAAAAACTCATTGATGTTGGGAAGTGGGTACTTGTTTCTGATTGTCTTCTTGTTCAATGGACGGTAGTCAACACAAAGACGATCCGTGCCATCTTTCTTCTTGACAAACAGAACTCCACAACCCCAAGGAGAAGAACTTGGTCTGATCAGACCTAGACATTCTTGCTCATCTAGCTGCTTCTTCAACTTTTTCAGCTCTTCGGGGCCAAGTTTATATGGGCGCTTGCAGACTGGTTTAGTTTTGGGCTCAAGATCAATCACGAACTCGACTGGCCGGTGCGGAGGCATTCCTGGCAATTCTTCTCGAAAGACATCTTCATACTCACAAACCACCGAAATTTGAGAAATCGCCGAGATTTCACGCTTCTCATTAAGAGCAAAGAGACGGATTGTGTCATCGCGAGCCGCGAAAATAATCACGTCTTCTGAAGGATGAGTCAGCTTGACTTCTTTTGCTTTGCAATCAATATAAGCCTTATTCATAGCCAGGAAGTCCCTGCCCAAAATGAGATCAATATCGGAATTATCGAGAACAATTGGAGAAGCCAGAAAAGAATAATTGCCCATCTTGACAGAAACATCCGAAACCACCTTGTTAGCGCTCATGAGAGTGCCGGGCGAAACAACATGCAAAGCCTTACTCAAATATTCAGAATCAAAATCATGTTTGACGAAGAATGCTTTAGACATGAATGAATGCGATGCTCCAGAATCAAACAAAACTTTTACAGGAAAATCATTAACTAAGAGATTACCCATGATCACTTGAGAAGAATCCTCTGCCTCTGCTGCATTCACCATATTCACCCTTGCGGTGTTGGAATTATGCTTCACCATAGCATTGCCTGGAGGCTTGACAGGAGGAGGAGGCAGAAGACGCAGCTGGTTGCACTTGTTTGCATAGTGACCCTTTTGGCCACACTTGTGACAAGTCACCTCAGAAAGCGGATGAACACTTCCTGGAGGAGGAACAAGAACTGCCTTGGACGCCTAGGGTCTCTGCTGAAATCCTGGGTTGGGTGGGTGGGAAGAACCACGACCACCGAACTGCTTCTGCTGCTGAGGAGGACGAAATGGAGGAGGATTTGGCACCCAATACTTCTGCTGCTTGGGAACCATCTGAGAGCTGGAAGAAGAAGAATTTGAATCCCTTGAACGCTTCTTTGAGTTCTCCAACTTGAGCTGAGTTGCCTCGACCTTCAAAGCCATGTTATAGAACTGATCAAACTCATGAGGCTCTTGAAGAACTAGGCCTAGCAGAAGCTCATCCTTGAGACCACCTCTGAAATGATAGATCATAGCCTTGTCATGTGGAACATCTTGCTTAGCATAACGGGCTAGATTCTGGAACTCGACGTTGTACTAGTAGACAGACTTGCTTCCCTGCTTCAGGTGCCTGAACTTCTCATGCATCTCCTCGACAAAGCTTGTCGGAATGTAAGATCCCTGAAGTCACGATGGAAATCGTCCCAAGTAACAACACGATCACCCCTGGAATCCTTGTACTACTGCCACCAATCAGCTGCTTGAGCCTTGAGCTGGAATGATGCAAATCTGACAAAGTCCTCTGGCCTGACATTGCTGCACTCGAAATGCTTACTCATATCACGAAGCCAATCATCAGCATCAAGAGGCTGCTCACAACAGGTGAAAGACTTGGGCTGGTTGGCAAGGAACTGATTGAGTGTTGCAAACTGAAGCTGATTCTGAAAATTCCCTTGAAAACCTTGCTGACCCTGCTCCCTTTCTTGCAACAACCTGAGCAACATTTGAGTGTTCGCATTGGTTGCGGCCATCACATCTTGCCAAGCTTCTAGAGGAGGAGGCGGAGGTGGCGGCGGCGGGGGTGGTGGTGGAACATCAGTCTGCTCCTCACAACGACCCGGATTGTTGCGAGTTGGTGGAGCCATCCTGAAGATGGACAAAACACATCAGCACCTCATTAGAAGGATGAATCAAAGCCGAATAAAATGCTTGAAAGAAATTGAACAAATAACAACACAGCCTTCCTACTGAAAAATTAGTAAGAATGCTTCTTCGGTTTATGATAACATCATCGAAATTAGAAGCCACTTGCACTAACACAAAAGTATTGAGCTAAGCGCTCGGAACAAATGTATACGCCCACATACATCTGGAAAAGATGATCCTAGATAACTACAAGATTTCCCACCTAAGAACTTCCGAAAACTTTCTGGTTATGCAATCCAGTGTGGGGGATACAAGGAGGAAATATCTCACACAACTAGCAATCCTACACCCCAACTGTATCCATCCTTCAACACATATCTAGAGGCTCTCACAAATTGATCTAAATCAAATGCTCGAACTCACAACGATACTAACCAGGGTGGTACCCCGGACAACTCCCCAGTACTCGGTGACTCCGACCTTATCTCACCATGATAAGTTTTGAAGTAATTTTGAACACTCTCTGTCCTGAGATATCAAGGAAGCTGAATGATAACGATGTGCCAACATTCCCTGGAGCTTGACTCCCCGGAAGAAATCAAGTCAGACAGGAGGCACCAAGACAGAACCCTATCACATCGGTATCATATAGACACCAAAATACCTGCGTGAACCTAAATTTTTTTTGAGCGAGAAGAGGAGTAGAATCAAAAATTCCTAAGTCGAATATCTCACCAGAGCATAGAAGAGGAGTAAAAAGAATCCTACTCTCCGATATAACTAGACTCAAAATAGTTTTTACTAGACTCGACTCAGCCAAGTTCGATCAAGCAAAGGCTCCTATGGTCGTATGGCTCTGAATATCAACTTGTCACGCCCAAGATGCGCGCCTATCCATTTTAAGACACAAGGGCCTCACAAGGCATAGGGGCGCATGTTGACGTTTGCAAGTATAGAATCATTGCATCATACATTACAGAAGACATGAGTATACAAGTTGGCTTACACTCACCACATGCTAAAGTACAATTCCACACAAAGTTCAAATCATCAAGATGAAGACAGGGTCCAACTACGGACAAAATCAAACGATAAAACAGATGCAAATGACACTATCTCGCTATCCCAAAGATCACCATGGTCCTGTACTCATCCGGGTAAGTCACGTACATCCTGCCTCTTTCCTCATCATTTTCCCACTGGAGCTGGGTAAGGTCGTCCTGCACGTACTCATATGTTCCTGTACCTGGAGGGTTGTAGTAATTTGTGAGCCACAAGGAATCAGCAATCAAGCGCCCGGGTACCGATATTATTCAAGTTTAAAGGTTGGGATGGGGTTTGTGTTTAGTTTGCAGCAACACTAAGCATTTATCGTGGCTAACTTACGTAACACGAAAATAAATATGAGTGGCCTACGATGAACGATTGAATCTAGTATGATCTCTATCAGATCCTGAACACTTACTTACGTCAATCATAACCCCATCATGCTCTCTCTCGGATCATGTTCACGAGCAGAGACAATCACGGTTATTCACATAGTTGGTGTATTTTGTTTAGACTTTACTTGAAGTTCACTATAACCGGGTGTTAAACAAATATCCAAGTTGCCACATAACCGCGGGCACGACTTCTCGAAAAGATTTAACCCTACAGAGGTGCTCCAACTAGTCCATCACAAATTAACCACACTTCATGGGAATAGCCTCGACCACGGATCTCATGGTCATCATAGGTAATTCCAAAGGAATTCCAATACCACAAGAAAACCCGAAGAAAGTCAGAGTCCACACGCAAGACACTCAATAAAGGTAAAACAAATCCAGCAAGACCACCCGATGTGTCGACGAACCCGATAAGAGCCGTGTATCTCGTTCTCAGGACACGACAGATAAGCGACGCGTACAGAGGCCTGATAGAAATCTCCCAAGTTGCCCTGGGTTGGCCCCGTACAGTGCTCTAGTTTGGACCAACACTCATGAGGAGCACTGGCCTAGGGGTTGATTAATTATCCACGGGTTTGCAAAGCCCTATGCAAATTTTATTAAGTTATTAAGCAAATGTAGTACCAATGTTGGGTCTTGCTAGATAAGTTTTAATCTCAACAGAATAAACAAGGGGGTCCCCATAACAACCCCGAGCGTGTTAGGAGCGCAAAATATGGAAACCATAACACCGGTAACAAGAACTATGGCGGTAATAGCGGAACAAAACACCTAGCATAAGGCCAAGCCTTCCACCAATACCAAGATATATATGTGCATTAAATTCAATAACAGATAATATTGTGATATCCAAAAACCATGTTATCACATGGAACAACCTGCACCTGCAACTAAGAATGCTATAAGAGGGGGCTGAGCAGCGGTAACTTAGCCAATCAAAGGTTTGCTTGGATGTGGAGGGTTAGAGGCCTTCATCGCAATTAGGAGGCTTATATTCAAGTGGAAGGTAGCGCAATTGTAACAACAAGAGCGAGAAACTAGCAAGCTAAAATAGTATCGGGATCCGGGTACGATCATCTTGCCTGTTGGTTCTTCAGCGAAACAAGTAGCGGGATACTCGTAGTGGTACTCTCCTGGGTCCTCATACTCAGAATCAACACTCGTGTCTACCCAAGAGAAAGAGCAACAATAAACATCCAACCAAGGTGCTATGCACAACCAAGATGATGCATGATTCATTTAAGAAGAATTTAACATGGCACTCCAAAACTAGTCATGTTTCACATGCAAAGTTTGTTTATTAATGAATCTGGACAGAACCTCATGTTAAGTTATTTAAACATTCATGAACATGGAAAATATGTATGTATTATGCAAAATCTATAGAAATGCATATAAAGAACGCAAGAAACGGAGTTACGGTTCTAACGATACGCTCGCGACAAGGTACGAAGGCAAAACACAAGACAACAAAGCCATGGGCTAATTCTTGGCATTCCAAGGTAGCCACTCATTAGGCAATGAAAAACCAACTACAATAGACTAAAAGATCGGTCAATTCCGTGGAGTATAGCTCCCACAAGTCACAAAACACTAAAACAAACAAACTGCCACAAACAGCAACATAACAACTTACACAGACCACAACTTGAGCTACTGGAATCCTACAGCCACAAACAAGATATTGACAGAAACTACATAACATATACATCAACGTATCCAACTACACAATCTGCATAGGAGGCACGCATAAATAATCATGAAGCTATCAAGTTGACATGATGAAACAGTTTTCTGGGACTTAGTGAAAATTACAGTTTTCTGGAATCTAAGTTAATAAAGTAGCAAGTTGACATCAGTAGTTAAATATGTTATAGAGCACCTCTTGGCATGAAAATTAATAGGATGGTAGTAGACAACATCTACTCCAAATTACTAGCACTGATCATGAGCAAATTCTCAACATACAACTAGATGTCACCCACTCTTCATGGCATAAAAATACTAGCAGATTCTCAGACAACAATTTTTAGCATGCTGAAACAGAAACATTAAGTTGGCTACTTTGCAGCATGTTTCCCACTTATATGGGTGATTCTCAGGTTAAAAAAATACCATGGCATAATAGATACAAAACACTAGCACTTCCTAGTTGGCACATGCCCCAAAGCAAGCATGGATTAAATCATGCAAAAATGACAAAGTAGCATCACAGCTGAAATGACAGTTTTATGAACTTGCTCAAAAGTGAAATCTGAAAGCACCAATGGATTCATTGGCTCTTTCTACCCCAAAAACATGTGTCATACTCATATGTTCATGTGAAACAACAAGGCACAAACAAGATAGCAAAACTACCACTTATTCTCCTAAGTGATACATAGCTCTATTTGAACACGGGCATAAATGATCACAACTAGATTTGTAACTTATCTAGAGATGGAAAATAGATAACAATCACCACATGTATATAAATACAACAAAGGGGTTTATCAAGTGGGGAAACCCACTTGTGCCCCCCACACACATACACTCTACAAACACACACACTACAAGCAAGCACATCCATGCTCTATATATGCCCAAGGCATATGAGCACCAACACTCATGAGCATACCACCCAAGAAGGGGGTGTTCACCCACACACACTCACATGCTCATATATGCATAATGCACATAGGCACACGCAAACAACACTCACAAATGCACTAGACACATACACTCTCTCACACACATACACAAGCTCATGTGTGTGGGTGGTCATCCACACACATATGCATACATATATGCACAATGCATATATGCATACGCATATGTATATGGCAACATACACACACACACTAACACAAGAACACATAAGAACACCTAAGAACACATAAGAACACATGCATATGTGCACACACACATATGCACTACACACACTACACTACACAAGTGTGTATGCAAGAAGCACACACACTCACAAGCTCATGCATATGTGCATACTCACATGCACATACACATACACACACACACTCACAAATCACATACACAAGCAAATGTGTATGTATGCACTAAGCACACACACACAACACTCAAGCAAGCAAAATAAAAAAAACACAAGTTGGAATTAAACTACACACACATACATATTGCAATGGAAGAAAACAGAAGAAAAAACAAAAGAAAACAAAAATGGGGTGGCTCGGGCTCGAGCCCATGACCTCCTGGTCATTCCCCTGAGTGCACACCACTCTGCTACGCACACAAGCGTTAAACGAGGAGGAGCACTGGCCCTCTGATGTACACACACCTGCACTAACTATGACGAAACTGAACCGCAGAACACACGGCGACAGAGCAACGACGGCGGCAAAATCCGGCGACTACAGGGCAGGTCTGGCGACGCACATGGACACACATCAAGCGGGAACTACCGGGGTCCCATTCCCCTACCCACCTTGCGATGAGGAGGAAGGAGGCGAGCTGCAAGCTCCTACCTTGCGACCGGCGGCAACGGACAACGGCGGCAACTACATGGCGGCCTACGCGAGGAAGAAAGGAGCTGCGGGGACCGGCTGCTCACCGAGGGGAAGGCGATGACGAGCCAGTCGAAACAAAGAAGACGGAGGGGTCGAAGACGCACACCTGAGTCGAAGGAGGGGAAGAAGACGACAGAGCGGAACCCTCCGGCGAAGACGACGACGGAGCCGTCGCTATAGAGCCTCTCCGGGGCTCCTAGCGGTGGGGATCGAATGCGCGGACGAACCCTGAGCTCCTGGATGCCATGATCGACGCCGCCGCCAATGGAGATGACGAGCTAGTTGCCGATGACTACTCTGCTGCTCTCTCTGAACTCTCTGAACCCTTACCTAATAGGGGGAAAGAAGTGAGGAGGGAGAGAGATGGAGGAGGAGATGGGAGCTACGACGACAGCGGAGAAGAGAGGAACATTAGCCGAGAGGGCACGCACGCCAAGGGGGGGCTAAATAGCCACGGGCTGATGGCGATGGCGACGGAAAAGGTGGACGGCGGAGCGACTCTTTCTCTCACTGAAACCCGATGGAGGGGAACGGGAGCATGTGACCATTCCCTGAGCGGGCCGGGCCGCAGGAGAGACAAGGCCCACTTGGCTCCCTCTCTCTCTGGAAAAAGAAAACCACAAGGTTTTCCCTTTTTAAACAAAACAGAAAGAAAAGAAGACCCCAGAGAAAAATAAAAAGGATTTTTGGAGCAAACAAAAATATTTTTGCAAAGAAAATAATATGCACTATTTAATAAAAATATTAAGTTGACTTTTAGGACAAGTAATTTTAATATTTTTAAAAATAGGTAGTCCTCTGTTATTTAAAAGACAAAAGCATACAAACCCCAAACATCAAAAGAACCACACTCTAAAATAATAATATATATAGGGCTACCTCTTGAACATTTTTAAATAATTTATATAGAAACTTAATTCTGTTTATAAAATAACATGGGGAATAAAGGCATTAGGTTGGGGTTTTTGTTGAAAGCCAAAAGAGAGGGGAAGAAGAAGGAGATGCACACATGAACTCCACCCACACTCAAACACAAGACAAGATCACAACCCACCAATCACACAAGGTCACATAAGACTCATAAATGCATGATGGATGAAAGGATGCATGATGCATGAATTCAAAACAAAGCATGGCATGACAAGGTGCAATTCAATTCATAACTCAAGACACAAGGTTCATACACTAGATTATATTCCAAAAATGTAGGGACAACACTTGGGCCGTCACATTTTACCCCACCCATTATTGAGGTGAGGGCACACAAGTTTTACTGGAAGTAGCAGGCATCATTGAGAGGCTGTGGTAAAAATTTGGGCTCAAGGAAAATAGAGGAATGGGGCCAAACAAGGTTTTTGCCATTCTGGCAGAAGGTGCTTGATGCAGGTTAGGGCAAGAAAATGGGCTTTGCTTGCCATAAGATTTGACAGGATCAAATGGTGATTAGAATTAGGCCTGATCACCAAGTTTGATCTTGATTGAAGAAAGTTCACAACGTATCTTTGTGAAACCCTAGAAGCCAATAGAATCTGGTTTCTGTACATCTAGTCATGTTAAGCTAATCCCCTTGATGCACCACTTAGTGTAGCACCATTATTTGGTGATTAGAACATGTCCACAAAGTTTGGGGTCAAGGGATGAAACTTCACAATGTAAAGTTGTCCAAATTTGAATCTGGACAGGGAGGGTTTTGGAATAGTTTGATGAACCAAAACTATTTGGATTGAGATGAAACTTTGCAAGATCATCACCTATGCAAATGTTTACTTGCTGGAATTTTCTTGGAATTTATTGAGAATATTTCTTATAGAAATATTTCAAAAGCTTGACCGGGACAAAAGGGTTTTGAGGGGTTCTGCCCATGATTTTGAACTTGACCATGTGTTCAAACTCATATATATGGAAAATATATGTCCACTGAGTTAACCTAAATTTCCTCAAATATTTTTAGAGCATTAAAATATTTCTTCCTATGAAAAACCATTTATGGCCTTAAGAAAAAGCCTTTAAATAAAATAATAAAATTATCTTTAAAATTAATATTTGGTGGTTTTGGGAAGTCATAAATATAGTACGTTTTAAATAAATCGTTTGGGGAAAAAGGATCCGCCTAGTTTGAGGACTTGTAGTGCAAACCTCAACTTAGGGGGTGTTGAAAACCTAGTTTAAATAAATCCTTTTTGGTCAAAATAATATCTGGCAAAAATAGTTTTGGGCACTATTCACATGGTATGGTCACTGGCCATGAAGTTTGGGTCAAAGACGATGAATATGGGGAGGGATAGAATCTAAGAGTGCCGTACACAAACAACCAAACAAGCAAACAAGCAACAATTCAAAAAATCACAAGCACTGAAAAAGTTTTAATTGGATCCAAAAATTTTAAATCCAAGCATAACAAGGTGATACAAAAACAGGGTGTGACAGACCTACCCCCCTTACAAGAATCTCGTCCCCGAGATTCCTAGGCTAAGCGCTAAAAAGATAAGGGAACTCAGATCTAAGATAGTCTTCATGCTCCCATGTTGCTTAAGCTTCAGTGTGGTTGCTCCATTGGATCTTGAAGTACTTGATGGTGCGGCTTCGGGTGCAACGCTCTGCTTCATCCAAAATGTGAACTGGCCTCTGACGATAAGTGAGGTATGGCCGAAGATCGATGGCTTGATGGTCGATGTCCTTGTAGAGGTCGGGGCGGATGTGAAATTGAAAACACTTCCGGAGTTGTGACGTGTGAAATACGTTGTGCACGTCTGATAACTCGGAAGGCAGCTCTAGCTGATAGGCAACTTCTCCTCATCTTGCGGTGACCTTGAAGGGGCCAATGTATCTTGGTGCAAGCTTCCCTTTGACATGGAAACACTTGGTCCCTTTGAGAGGTGTGACTTGGAGGTAAACATAATCTCCGATGTTGAGGTTCAGTTCTTGGTGGTGAGAGTCGGCATAACTCTTCTGTCTTGTCTTGGCGGTCTCAAGGCGCTCTCGAACAAGTTGAACTTGCTCTTTTGCTTCAAGGAGAATTTCTAGGCCAAAGACTAGTCCTTCTCTAGTTTCCGACCAATTGAGGGGAGTATGGCACTTGCGTCCATACAACACCTCGAATGGCGCCATCTGAAGACTCGACCGATAGCTGTTGTTGTAGGAGAACTCAGCAAATGGCAGGCAATCTTCCCACTCGGCTCCATAAGCCAAAACACAAGCGTGGAGCATATCTTCGAGTATCTGATTTTCTCGTTCCGCTTGCCCACCAGCCAGGGGGTGAAAAGCAGTTCTGAAGGAGAGCTTGGTTACCATAGCTTCTTGAAACTTCTTCCAAAATATTGAGGTGAACTGGGTTCCTCGATCCGACACAATCTCCTTTGGAACTCCGTGAAGACTTACGATGCGGTTGATGTAGAGGTTTGCGTGATGGCTTCCATCATAGGTGGTCCTGACAGGTATGAAATGGGCTACCTTGGTCAGGTGGTCGACAATGACCCAAATAGAATCATGTCATTTTCTTGACCTTGGTAATCCTGTGATGAAATCCATCCAAACTTTGTCCCACTTCCATTCAGGCACTTTGAGAGGTTGCAATAGCCCAGCGGGTCGCTGATGCTCTGCTTTGACTCTCTGGCATATGTCACACTTAGCAACGAACGTGCCTATTTCCCTCTTCATGCCATGCCACCAGAATCTTGCCTTCAGGTCTTGATACATCTTGGTTCCACCAGAGTGGATGGAGTACGGAGTGCCATGATCTTCTTGCAAGATCAAGTTCTTGAGCTCTTCTTTGTTGGGTACGCATATGCGATTCCCGAACCATACAACTCCTTGTTCAACCACATAGAATCCTAGGGCGTTGCCTGCCTTGATCTTCCTCTTGATTCCTTCAATACTCTCGTGTCCCTTATGAGCTTCTTTGATATCATCCATCAAGGTAGGCTTGGCTTCTAGGTTGGCGAGGAATCCAGGTGCAACTAGTTCCAAGCCAAAGCTTTCAAGCTCTTCATATAGGGCGGGTAGCCTTTCCTTAATCATGGCATTCAAGGAACAATCCTTTCTGCTTAAGGCGCCTGCTACCACATTGGCCTTCCCGGGGTGGTATTGAACAATGAGGCCGTAATCCTTGATCAACTCTAACCATCTTCGCTGCCTCGTGTTCAATTCCCTTTGGGTGAAAATATACTTCAAACTCTTGTGGACTGTGTATATCTCACATCGCTTCCCCAGAAGGTAATGTCGCCATGTCTTCAAGGCATGAACCACGGATGCCAACTCAAGATCATGAGTAGCCTAGTTCTCTTCGTGAGGACATAGCTGTCTGGATAGATATGCTACAACTCTGCCTTCTTGCATCAGAACTCCTCCAAGCCCGGTTTTCTCGATGCATCACAATATATCACAAACTCCTTGTGAATATCAGGGGTGGCCAAAACTGGGATGTGGTTAATCTCTTCTTGAGATCCTGGAAGTTTCTGGTCTGGCAACGAAGTTTTAGAAACACAGAAACGACCGCTAATAAACCAATGACCGCACTACTACGGTTGACCGTTTGGGTATCAAACAAACTCTGATAGTGATGAAACTTGGCAGGCGGTATACCTACAATATAAAAAGACCGCATGCCAACTTCCGACCCCATCCAAGAAAGTTTTATATGCACTTTAAAAACCATATTTTATCGATGTCGTGGGCGCGTGCATGTGTGGTTGGTCTCCAAAATGGTTGATGACACAAACGGAGGGAACCGGCCACTACGAATAGATGCAAGTTTTCGAAAACGAGTGACGATGCCATGCAGATGATGCGAATGATGATATGATGAATGCAACTACCAGACGAATCACATGACGAGAATCGAATAAAAGGGGAATCTTCTGGAGCGTCGGTCCCAGGCTGTTACACTTACCTAGACCAAATACCTTGCTTTTTTTCCTTTGTCAGCATAGGTGATATGCTTCAGATGTAATGGAGCAAGTGGCAAAGTCATCACTAGTTTCTTGTCACCAGTCATGTGGTTTGTGCATCCACTGTCGAGGACCTACTGAGTAGCTTTTGGAGCTTCATCCTGCAGATGAATTCGTACAACTTACGAACACATATGCTTCAAAGTGAAGAATATGACATCAAATTCATCAGGAAGAGTTTCATCACACAATATGGTATGTAAAGCAGTGTGAGGACGTGAGAAATGAGGAATTCATTTCTGCATGATTAGCTTGCGTCCTTTCAAGTATTTCCTTAGGTCTCCAGCAAATTCATCAAATGTTCAAGTTCATTTGGAGACCTGACCCTGTATAAGAGATTAGTTCAATTTCTTCGCCACCCAAATAGGGAGGGGTGGCAAAGAGTTCATCATTCTGCGAGCACCATATGAGAAGGAAGGCATTGAAGCTAGTGCGCTTTGTTTCACAGGACGACAGTTAGAGTACTCATATGAATAAGCAGAGAAATTCTTCGAGGACTTATGAACATAATGATATTTTTGACCATTTGAAGAATTTGGTCCAAGTGAATACTTTGGTCCATATGAGGAATTTGATATGTGGTTCCTTTTCTTCATTTGTGATGTCATGAGGACATTCACTTGATGATTTTTAAGCATCTCTTGGGAACCAAGATTTTCTTCATAGGTGAACCGTTTTTATAGTTAGTTAAAACAAATAATGCAAATACTTCACCTTTCTGATTTTTGAAGATTTGTAGTTGGAGTGAAGTGACTTGTCAGAGGAATATGAAGTTTCACAAGTAAAGCCACATAAAGTGGATGGATCTACAGGAGGTCCTTTTGCAGCAACCCATGAAGTTTTGGGGTACTACTCAGGTGTCCAGTAGGATCCATCAGCATTGAGTTTCCTCTCAAATGCAATACTGTCTTTCCTAGGGTTACTATTTGTCCGCGTTCTGGGAACGATGGTACGCAGACCTTCTTGCCTGTGGCCCAGGGCATGGCCCACCTCATCGACCAAACGCAGCAAGGTGTGGCCCCAATCAGGCCAAGGCCCTCGCGAGGGCCCTAGGCTCACAAGGAAGAACAATGACAAGACATGCGAAGGATGGGTCTCTTCAGGACCACTCCGGAGCAACGGAGTTGCCTTTGCAAGACCTGACCTCAGGAGTCAAAGATGACGCAAGGAAGGATAGGCGAGCGCCAGTGCGCCAGGCAGCGCAGTTTCCCCTTTGGTGCAAAGGGAGCAAGGACATAGGCGGGTTCCCAAAGCACCCCAAAGGTTTCCATTCCGGTGCAAGAAGACCACAACCACCCGCCCTGCAGGATGGATATCATCGCTGACCCCACCCCTGTGGGGTCGACAACAACTTTGCAGGCGAAGACCGCCTTTGGGCAGGGCGAACACCAACCCCTGCCCCCTTCGAAATTGGCCGTTGTGGGATCCCTTCCCGCTATTGTGTTAAGGGAAGAGGACCCGGGCCACCACTATATATAGATCATAGGTTCCACCATAGAAGGGGATCCGATCCCAACCCCGACTAGACCGACCAACTCCACCACTCACCAAACCACAAGGAGCCTTAAACAACACTGAGAGCGCTTGGGAGGCCCCAAAACACTATACTTGTTCATCCACCTCACCTCCTAGAGAGGCAATCCAACAAAGAAGGAGTAGGGTATCATGCTTCATAGCGGCCTGACCCTGGGTAAACTGTTGTGTTCATCTTATTGCTCATCATCGTGTGAGTTCTTTGTTGTGTTCATCAAGTAGCGAGCTAGGTCGGGCGAGGCTGCAGGGGATCTTTGCACACGCCCCTATGTTTGAACCTTGAGGGTTTTGGAGAGCCTGAAATCCGACATTTGGCGCGCCAGGTAGGGGGCGTGTCAAGGTCTTCTCCAAGCTTTATCCTTCCCAAGCTTCGCTACTCAGATGGCCCAACAAGCTTCTCTGGGCCGACCTCTGTCAACCCCACCGCGGCGGTCGCAGGCCCTCACCCCGGCATCGTGGTACCAAGCGGCCAGTACCAGGTTGCTAGCGTCGCCTCCACCGTTATCGCCCCTCGCGCGGCTCAGGCGCACGGCGGGAAGGCAGCGTGTCGGCATCAGCAACATGTCAAACCTACGTGGGAGACCTTGACGCGCATGATGCGGTACTACTGGCAAGCGAGATGGTCCGCCACCGACCGACGCATGGTGGCTTGGACGCATGGGCGGATCACATCACGGAGGTAGTTGCCGTTGCCCAGCGCGTCATCCTTTCTCACTCTTCATCAAGACCATAGGCGCCAGGTGCCGGTGGCTCGCATGCCGAGCCCACACGCTGTGCTCCTTCTCCTCCGAATCCCGATGACCGGTTTCAGGACGCAGCTCGACGACAGCCACCAAGCACACAAAGGAAACGGAGGGGTGCCCGTGCGCACACCGACACGCATCCACGCAACCCAACAGGCCCTTAGCAGCCCGGGTTCACCGGGCGGGAGCGCGCCATCCAGCGCAGTCAGTGGGCGGTGCGGGCGTCGAGACGAGCAAGCAACAACGACGGAGGCGCATCAGGGTACCAAGGGGGAAATGTACACCGGACGACGCAAGGCTCACCCTATGGCGGTGGCAAAGGTAAGCAACTCCGCTCTGAGGCCCGACGCAGGCTGGCCTGTGCGCAACACGCATGGGGGAACCTTCCCCCGTCACCAGGAGAGACCACCCTCGGCGCACCGGTGGACGACTTAAGAGGTGGACCGAGCACCTACGTGGAGCCCTACATACCATGCTACGTCATACCACCTGGCCCACCTGGCTGGGGGCAAGTTCAAGCGCCCACAGGCGCTAGCACCCACCAAGAGTAAGAATCACCCTGGGCGTCCTCCTCGAGCTGGGCCTGGGGCTCCCATCGGCGGAGCGTTAGGCCTGGGCAGCGCGAGCAGGAGGGCACCCCCAGGCCGCGGGGCTTGGCACGGCCGGTGCCCAGGCGGGAAGCTGACGACATACCAAGCCCTCAGGCCAAGGAGTGATGACCTGGGGCGAGCGGCAAGACAAATGCAATGTGGGGCCACCCACGACAACCACGACGCCTACACGACCTTAGGAGGATGGGCCTCCCGAGGGCTATGGGACCTCGACCAGACGACACGTGAGCACCTCATGGGGCATACTTCACCGACAAAACACCCTTATGGCTGCGCCTATGCATCGCGCTCATGTTTGGGCCTCGGGAGCGTAATCCTGAGGTCGCGCGGGGAGCGATGCACTCGGGTTAGGGTCATAAGGGCACACAACCAGGCAGAAATGCATGGGACGATTCTCAACGAGGATAAGGGCCACAAAGCCATGTGCCTGGGGTCTTACCTAGGGTCGTGACACTCTCACGTAACAATGAGCGGGCTGTATATGCCTGGAGGCCCCCGAGGACGCGGAGGGGTTCCTCCCACGCAATGTGGCAGCCACAGCCCGGAGCTGGCGGAGAAGACAACACTGCCCATCAATGGCTATGCCCATGCAAAGTGGATGCCCTACGCTCAGTGCTGGGGGAAGGAGAAGGAAAACTCTAAAAGCCGGACGCGGCCGTTTTCTCGCTCTTTTTTGTATTTCAAGTTGCGGCCTTCGATGGCCCTTTTTGTGCTTGAGCCTCTCTCAAGCTCGAAGATTTCGTGATCCTATGTTTTAAAAGAAAATGGGGCGGGGACTTTTCTCTCTTTGTTTTATCGTTTTGCCAAATTTGAATTCTCTCTTTCTGAAAGGTGTTTCGAAAGGAGACCAATGCCCCGTGACGCCCCAAGGCATCACAGATCTGGATGGCAAGGCCTCGCCGCCTCAGGGGCACGCAATTTTCAATTGTATACCCCCACTCGGGGGCTTCGTTCGCAGCTCGACATCACAACATGGAGTCTCGGGAGGCTCCAGAGCCTCCTGAGGCAACACCTGTAGGAATGGAATGGAGGATGGCTCGAGCGTCAAAGGGGGCTCCAGAGCAGCACGCCTCAGGAGCCTTACCGGTCATAAGGCCACTTGTCCCCCCTGATGCCGTCCTTGGTTTTTGGTTGGCATCAGGGGTGTCGGGGCCCCGCCCCATGAAGTTTGTCATTGGTTTCTGGTCGTACCTAAAGGTGGTGGGGAAATGCGCGGGACTGGGACCTGATGACGTAGAGCGGTTTGAGCATTGAAAAAGGCAGCTCCTGGGCATCGTGCCTCAGGAGCCTTACCAGTCATAATGTCACGTGACTTCCTGGTGTCCTCCATGGTTTCCGGTTGGCATCAGGAGTACTGGGGCCTCGCCTCGTGAAGTGTGTTCTTTTCGGTCGGACCTAACGTTGGTGGGGAAATGTGCGGGACTGGGACCTACAGATACAGAGTGCCGAAAGGGCCCCAAACTGTTCAGCAGGTAAGAAAAAGGTATCATGGACGAAGCCACAGCTTGACGGAACAACCCATCTCGCCTCTCGACGCGGGATCGCTAGCATCTACAAAGCTAAGTATACTATCCAACCCATCAGGAGCCTCCTGGCCTAATAACGATCCCGGGGATGAAATGAGGACTGCACACGCTAACCTAAAAATGCAGGAACTACGGCTACTACGCACAGCTGCCAAGGACCCCGAGGGATGAAGCAACAAAGGGGGAAACACGCGAGGAGGGGCACAATCGCGATGAGCCGCGAGGCCCAGACTCGATAGGAGAAATATATGCGAATCACCCTAGGAGGGAGAGAGCCTCGCGAGGGCCGACGCAGGGCCACGACCATGATGACACCAACCAACACCACAACCAGAAAATCTTGGAAGAAAAGCAAAATGGCAAAGGTAACATGCAAAAGATTAATGCCCCACGGGGCAGGGTTCTTGTTCGAGCATTACAAGTACCAGTGAATAGGAATGGAGGTCGCCTAAGGGGAGGAGTCGCCGTTGTCGTCCGCGCCACCGGCCGGCCCGACGTCTTAGCCGTCCTCCTCACTTGAGGTGGGCACCTGGATGAACCGGTCCACCATGGCCTCCATGAGCATGCACGTCTCATCCAGGAGGGGGCGCTGAAGCTCTTCGGGCACCTGCTCTCCAAGGCGCCGGAGGTCGAGCTGCGGGAGAGGCGGCGCAAGTTGGAGTAGACGAGCGTTAAGGCAAGGTACAGAAGGTCTCATGCGTTGGACGTGTTGTCCGCGTCGACGTGAGAGATGCCGGTCTCTAGTGCCTCCACCACCTTCTGGAATAACTCAAGGCATCCCCCGTCACCGCACATGTGCAGCAGCGCGGGGGAGTGCCCGACGAACCGGCTGATCGCACCGGCCGCACGGCAGGCGATGTCCTAGAACTGTTTGGCACGAAGGGACTCTAGCAGCCTAGCATGCGCCGCCTCATCCTTGGCGGCCTGCATGACGTCGGCCACCTCATGAACCTCGGTTTGGAGGGACGCCAGTTTCGCCCGGGCCTCGGCCTCGCCTAGGAGGGCGGCATCGAAGGCAGCCTCGGCGGTGGTCATCCGGCCCTGCAGCATCTCTACCTCCTCCTGAAGCTCGCCGAGTTTGTGCTTCTTGGCCACGAGAGTCCTAGAAGGAGGGGATGGAGATCAAGCACCAAACGATGGACAGAAGAGCGAGGGAAGAAGGAGGCGGCGGAATACTTACTCATCAGCCAGGGGCAACCGCTGTCGAACTCATGCCAGCCCCGAGGGTGCCCTGCCGCACTTTCGGAGGAGGGCAAATGAGCTAGAGGTACCGGGTGCTTCCCTGTGCCTGCACTGCTCCCTTAGGAAGCCATGAGAGACATGGGACGAGAAGGAAAGAGGGGTTTGTGCTGGAGGAGCAAAGGAAACAAGGGGAAGCCTCAAGACTGCAATACCCTTCCCTGGCTAGGGACATGACGGATTTATAGGCGTAACCGCGGCCACGAGGCATCGTGGGAGGGCAGGCATCGCACGCCCCTCGGGCGGTGTAGGGCGGTTCGGTCAATGCAGTTCCATCCACGTCTCCTCCCCTGCCCTTCGAAGAGTAGCGTCCACGCGTCATGCAGCATCGACATCACTTGATGGGAAGCAATGATGGCCTATGTTGTGCCCAGGCATCGCGTCAATACAATTGGGTGTGGTTCCGGACGGCCTCGAGGAGCGAAGGCGTTGCCACCGAGGCATCTATCGCATGCCAAGCCTGGCCCGCAGGCGTTTGTATAGGACCGAAAGTAGGTCTAGAGGGAGGGGGGGGGGGGTGATTATACTACTTGACCAAACATTTTTTTCCTTTTTCCCAATTTTAGTTCTTTGCAAGTTTTAGCATTCATAGCATATCAAGTAACACCCTACACATGCATGTCCGAGAGTGTAGCAACGGAAAGTAAAGACATTACACATGTAAGTAAAGAGAGGATTAGGAAAGCAAACAAAGGTGATGACACGATGATTTTTCCTGTGGTTCCGATAGGTGGTGCTATCATAAATCCACGTTCATGGAGTCTTCAACCCACGGAGGCTAACGGTCGCGAGAGTCCACGGAGGGATATACCCACGGAGGGTTCCATGAAGAAGCAACCTTGACTATTCCATGTGGCTTCCGTCCACGAAGGACTAGCCTCACTATGGGTAGATCTTCATGAAGTAGGCGATCTCCTTGCCCTTACAAACTTGTTGGTTCACTCCACAACGCGAAGTAGGAGGCTCCCAAGCGACACCTAACCAATCTAGGATGCACCACCCTCCAAAAGGTTGTAGGCTCGGTAATGACGATGAACTCCTTGCTCTTATGCTTCAAGATGATAGACTCCTCAACACGCAATCACTCTCTCAAAGATTTGGCTTGGTGGAAGAGATGGGATTGGTGGAAAGCAACTTGGGGAGGCTAGAAATCAAGATCCATATGGTTGGAGTGGAAGATCTTGACCTCAACACAAGGGTAGGTGGTTCTCTCTAAGAAAACTGAGTAAGATAGGTATGGAATAGTTCTGAGTGCTTCTCCTTCGAGTGGGTGGTGGTGAAGGGGTATATATAGGCATCCCCAAAAAACCAACCATTACACACAATAAGTTAGACTCGGTGACACCGATGTGTAAATCTCTATGGTACTGAAGTGACCAAAAGTGGCAACTTTTGAATCTCGGAGGGACCGATATACAATTTTTGGTTGCACGGACAAGGTGACCAATGGTCAGATTTACCAATCTTGGTGACGTTGATTCACCATTCTCGGTCGGACCGAAAATGAGAACTTGCATAACAGAATCTTGGCAACTTAACTCGATGGCACCAAGAGCAGTGTCGGCTGCACCAAATTGTTAGGGTTTGGCTGAGTCTGTCTAGGGTTTAGAATCGGTGGCACCAGGATAGGAATGTTGGTTGCATCGATTTTTCTTATTTGTCTTAGGACACACTTTGGTGGGATAGTTTGTGGATGTTTTGGCGACTGTCACTCGTGCACGTTTGAGCATATTGTTCACCATTAAAACTTTACCCCGTTTTAATAGTATTGGCTTTCCTATGGACTCAAAGTGATTTCTCACAAATGTACAATGTAGAGTCCTTTTGCTTGAAGCTTGGCCAACCTATTTCCTTGAATCTTGGGGTAATTCCATAGTCTCCTCAATCCTTTGGCCATCCCTATTATTGAACTTGTTCTGAAATATACTTGGTGGAAACATTAGTTCAATGACTTTTATATTGTTATTAATTACCAAAACCACCAAGGGAGCAAATGTGCTTTCAATCTCCCCCTTTTTGGTAACTGATGACAACATATAGAGCAAAGCTTCGACAAAGATATAATCATGGAATATAATCGTCGTTTTGAGAAGTATGTGATAAGAAAGAGCTCCCCCTAAATTTGTGCATTATTTTTAAATTTGTATTTTAATGCAAATGCACAATCGATTAGGTACATGGGTCACGCCTTACATGCACATACCACTTGGTGGTGTGCGAGAATAATTGAATGAATATCTTAGCACAACACAATCAACCAAAGATGAATGATCATCACATAAGCATTAAGACGAGAGGAAATAGTAGCATCACACATTAAAGCGTATGATCAAACATCATCAAGCGTGTATCACAAGCAAAAAAAATAGTATCATGGCAACCAAAAGTAATTGTTTTGTGAAAAAGCAACAAACACCAACCACTCTCTCACTCGTAGCCTAATGATCTATATACACTTCTCCCCCCTTGGCAACAAGTTACCAAAAAGTTCAAAGGCATATAACTAATCGTTCTTGGACTGATCTCCTCCTGTTGTTGATGAAGGAGTCGAGATAACGGCGTCGGCGAAGATCTCTGCAGATGTCGTGGATGGAGCTGGAGTTGTCACGGGAGGAACTTGAGCTGATGGAGCAGGAGCTGTGCTGATAGTATCTAGAGGTGATGAAGAGGGCCTCAAGTCTGGTTCAGTCACTATGGCTGATCTAGTCTGAGTGGTGAACTGGGTGCCTGGCCCGAGAGGTGATTCATCCTCCTCCTCCTCCTCATCATCTGAAGTAGAGGAGAGCCGAGGGATGTGCACGGACTCAACTTCCTTCTGAAGCTCTATCACTGTCTTGGACAACTTGTCCACCTTATCACCAAGAACCTTGATTCTTGTCTCAAAGATCCTCACTAGACTATTTTGGTTGTCCAGAATCACCTTGATATCCTTCTGCATGCCCTGGACGGCTGAGATCATAAGATCCATTTGCTCATTCCTGGATCTGGGGGCTTGAGCACTAGCGGCTCAAACTGCTTCTGCTTCTGCGTGTCCTATAGCAGATGTGGGATGATTTGGGTCCATCACCACAACATTATCCTCAAGTTCTTGCGGTAGGGGTAGATGTGGACGATCTAGAGCAAAAATGTTCTTCTCCAACTGAGAATTGATAAGCAAGTGGACATAGGTTGCATAATAGTAAGAGTGCTTTTGATCAGCAACAACCCTCTTGATTGTCTCACCAATCATATCCATGACTCTAATCCTGGTGTTGCTGTCAAGGTGGATCAACATGTTAATGGAGTAGCCTCGGATCATCTTGTCATCTCCTGACTTGGGCATCATGGTGTGCCTCAGAATAGTGTTCATTGTACGGAGGCCTGCTTGCAGATAGTAGATGGATCCTAGCTTGTGTGATTGCACCTTGTCTTCAGGGATAGGAGTATACATATCCTTCATGGCATTGTGACTTGCCTTGGGTTCTGAGTATACATCTAGATCAC
The DNA here is from genome assembly GCA_022496015.1 of Hordeum marinum. Lineage (NCBI taxonomy): Eukaryota > Viridiplantae > Streptophyta > Magnoliopsida > Poales > Poaceae > Hordeum > Hordeum marinum. Next base: position 119,093,399 of record CM039677.1, read on the forward strand.
CTTCCTGAGCTTCTGGAACTTCTAGAAGTGCAGCCCACTCCTCAATAGTGGATTCATACCTTGCACCTTTTGTCATCCATACAATTCTACCATCTCCGTAGAAATGAGAAGTGGAGTAGAATTGCATGATCATCTCATCGTTCCATGCAGTAAGCTCTTTGCCAATGAACTTGTCCAGACCAATGCAATGGAAGTTATCTTGGACACTTGGGAAGTTGTCCACATTATCCTTAATGAACTTCCAATCGACATATCTCATGTCGCTAACAGCTAGGCTCTTGTCAAGCAACACCATCTCATAAAATTCCTGTTGCTCTCTTGTGTAGAACCTATAGTCAACAACAGTTTTCCTCCTCTGAGCATAAGGATCTATGGATCTCCAGGCTCTCAATCCTAAGTCTTTCTTCTTCTTCATGTCTTCAGCAACTAAGTGGATAGCATCATGCACTGGAAGATGTGGTATGCGCTTCATCAAAATAGTCAAGTCATCATCATCTTCACGTCTAGAGGTAGTCCCCTTGTTCTTCTCAGAAGCTGGAATGTCTCTAGTAGTCCTCTTGGACTTCTGTGCAGCAACTTTCTTGGAAGTAGGCTTGGTGCTCTTGGAAGTGTCAGTCTTTGGCATAGCATCAGCCATCAACTTCTTGGATTTCTTCTTGGGAAGGGCTTTCTCAACATGTTCTTCCTCCTCTTCCTTAGCAACATCACCAATAGCCTCCTCTAGATCTTCATACATAGAGGTAGGCCTACCAATCAGATGGATAATCCTTTTCCTAGACTTCTTCTCCCCTGCCTTCTTAGGCATAGCCTTCCTTGGGGGATCAACAGAAATTGTGTCTCTAGCACTCTCATGTGCTTTGATAGTCTCTGAGCTGGCCTATATCTTGCTGACAACTCTTTTAGCTGAAGTAGCTTCAGTTGCTGACTTCTTGACAGCCTTTTCTTGCTTCTTAGAAAGAATCTCCTCAGGAATGAAATCTGAATCTTCTTCATCGGAGTCGAGCTTCTTGGTGGCAGCCTTGGGCAACCCATAAGAGCTGGGGGTGTCTGGATTCTAAAAAGAACTGGCCTCTGGGCTTGCGCCAGAACCCATGGCAAGTCCATGCTCTGCCAAATTCTGACTGTCCTCTGAGCCTGACATACTCACCCTATGAATAGAGTATGGGAGAGAAAAAGTAGAGTAGTCATCACAAAATGAGGCTAGTTTTTGAAATTTGAACAATGAATTTTCAAGATTTTTGCATTCTGTCAAATAAATATTGGTACAGCCGAAACAAAATTTTCGGTGGGGCCGAGACTGGCTGACTCTCTAACTGAACCTTGGCACCCTTTTCGGTTGGACTGAAAAGGGGAACTCGGTTCCACCGAGTCAGTTCTCAGCCACATAGAAAATCACAACGGTGAGACCAATATGACCGTTTCGGTTCCATCGAGATTTATCGAGCGGACGACAAAACCCTCGAAAATTAATTTTTCGCAAGACTATGGAGATTTGAGTTGATAGGAATACGAGCAAAGGGTGTATCAATGATAAACTTGAATCTAATGTGCAAGAATTGGACGAGGAGCGCAATAGAGATCGAATCCATACCCTAGCTTGGTGAGGATCCTCTACGATGGTGACGAGGGAGAGGATTTCATCGGCGATGGCGATTCCCAGCGGCGGAGGAGTGCAGGGAGACAAGGGCGATGACCAGGGTCCTCGTGGGCGACAACTTAGGGTTCTGAGGCATGACGAATGAGATTGAAATTTAAAGTGTCGGGGTCCACAACTTATATACCCACCACTGTCGCCGATTCTAACTTTTCGCTATGTACGAGTTCCTCAACAGTCACTTGACAGGGAAACTCGGTGTAACCGAGTAAATGGAATCAGTGGTACCAAGATTGAAAACCAGATCAACCCTAGGCATTTGGTGAGACCGAGATTTTGTTGTTGGTTCCACCGAGATGCACTTGGGTGGTTTTAATTGTCAGTCCTTGTCGATACGGAACTCCGAGTGCTCCACTCATAGAGGGATCAAAAAGCACTTGTTTAAATTTTGTGATGCAACATGAATAGAGTATGAGGTGAGGAAGCATAGATAGCTAAAGAAGTGGTCCTAGGCATTCTTGTATATCCAATTGGCAAAAGATAAATTAAAAAGCCAAATAGCAACAATTGGATATCCTCGAATGAGAAAATAAATGCAGACCAACATGCTCACACAATAAGATGTCAAATGAAATCATGGCAAACATGAACAAACACTCTAGCATCTAACAAGCACTTGGTCGATGACGAAGTCATCTATATTTGAGTATTTGATTTAGGATCCAAGTAAGAGTACTTGATCATAGGTCATACTCATCGTTTAAGCACAAGTGGGGTTACCACTTTTACATAAAGCATTTAATGTTGTCACATACTAAGAGATGCTTTAACTAAAGTCTTAGAGTAAAGCTCCACCTTGATGTGACATCCCCCCATAAGAGGGATAAACTAACCTTGGGTATTGTCGATGAATACTTCATGTTGGTGAGGTAGTGGTGTATGCTCAAGGTTGATGAAGATCACCAAGAGTTGGCAGCATCCTTGTTGTTTCCTTACTCTTTTCACCGACATGGGTTAGTCCCAACACACAAGAGACAAACACAAGGATATCTATGGACATGGAGTGCAAAGCATGTGTCATGATGTCCATTGATTTGTTGATTACCTGTCCCTTGCTTACCCTTTTAGGGAATGTGTGACTCCTTGATCTATTGCATAGGGTTATGTTGATTGCAAATAGATCTTTCCAAGAATGAATATGAGTGAATTTCATTGGCGGAGTCACCCCTCAAGAGCTCTCTAGTTCTTCTTCTTGGGAATCCACATCAAGTTGATGGGGATCCTTGGTGTTGAAGTAGCACTTATTGAAGTTGAGCTTGTAGTAGCCTTGGGAACCCACTTCACCAAAGCTTGGGGTTCATCTTCATAAGAGTCAAAGTCCTCTTGGAGCTTGTTCTTTCCCTTGACCTTGGTGTCTTGTGGTTGAAGGTCATCATGAGTGTTTGTACCCTTGGGAAGAGTAATTTCATACTTCTAATTTTGAGGAACAAACTTGGGCTCGGGATATTGAGCTTCTTCCCATTCAACTCCATTAGCGTTGAAGTAGCCAACACCGCAATTGTTCCGGTATCCTCCATAGTTGCATACAATCTCATCAAATTGTTTGTACACTTCAAGACTCTTGTAGATACCTTTCTATATAATTCCTTTCAATAAAGAATTTTCTTGCTCAAGTGTAACTTGGCTAAGAGAATCATCATTAGTGGAATCAATAGAAATACTAGGAGAAACATCATTGGGTTTAGCATTTTTATTGTTGCTACTAGATGAAGAACCTGTCTATCCTTTGTTACTAGTCTACTTAGATTTTACTTGTGGCATGAATGTAGACAAAAGTAGTCGTTTGGCAATATAATATGAAGTCTTCTTTCGGAGATCGTCATTGAGAGCTTTAAGAATTTCACGTTCTTGCTCCAAATTGAGCTTCTCGAAGCGTAGCTTCTCATGAGTTCTTACAAGCTCTCTATGATCTTCAAGAGTAGATTCATGATCTAACTTAAGAGTGTTGAGTTATTTAGTTAATTATTCTATTTTCATAATATCATCGTCAATTGACTTATCTTGACTAGCATAAGAAATATCAAGTTTATTATGATTAACATCACTAGTTTTATCAAATAACAAGTCATCATCGTAAAGAAAATCATCTTCATCACTATCGAAATCAAGATATTTGGGGTGTGATACCTTGGGGCCTTTAGCCTTGAAGCAACTTCCACCTTCTTCATTTGGGGAATCAAATAGATCATAGGAGTTGGTTGTCACTAGTGCAATTCCGGCAACACCGTCATCTTGACTATAGTCGGAATTGGAGTGACATCTTCTCTCGGAGTGGTTGTCGGAGTCGAAGACGGAAACCTATTCACCAACATTTGATTGATGCCTTCTTCTTGAGTAACTCTTGGTGTGCTTGTCCTTCTTCTCTGAGTCCCAACTTCTCCTTGAGGGTCTTCATTCATAACGATCATCTCTACTCCTTCTCTCTCAAAGAGGTGATTCGTCTCTTGAGCCTCATCTTCTTGGTGACTCTTCTCTTTGTTTGTAGGGAGTCGAGCACTCATTGGAGTAGTGTATGGGCTTCCCATAGTTGCAGTAATTTCGGTCATGACTTGACGAACGCTTCTCTTCATATCTTGAGTTGGAGCTATGATCTTTGCTTCTATTCTTGTAGAACTTGTTGAATTTCTTGACCATGAGGCTTATCTCTTAATTTGTGACAAGGTTTTCGCTTGAGGTAGCGGGAGCATCACTTGTGTCTTTGTAAGCACCGTTAGACTTGTGATGAAGGTCTTCCTTGTCTTTGAGTGTCATCTCATGAGAAACAATTCTACCAATCACTTCCGTTGGTTTGAGATCTTTGTAGTTGGGCATCATTTGGATCAATGTGCACACGGTGTCATATCTCTCATCCAAAGCTCAAAGGATCTTATTGATGATGAACTTGTCATTCATTTCTTTGCTTCCTAAGCCGACAATCTCATTTGTGATGAGAGCTAGCCTAGAGTACATTTCAGCGACTCCTTCACCATCCTTCATCTTGAACTTGTCAAGTTGACCTTGAAGAACATCTAATTAACTTGGATTCTCTCATGGACGCAGTTCCTTTGTGCATATCAACCAAAGTATCCCAAATCTCTTTTGCGTGTTCAAGACGGCTGATTTTATTGAATTCTTCAGGATATAGGTAGTTGAAGAGAATGTCACATGCTTGAGCACTAAGTTGCAACATATTCAATTCATCCGCAGACGCTTCACGATCCGGTTCCTTTCCATCCGCAAACAATTCACCTTGCAAGCCAACACGAACAACAGCCCAAACGGCAGGATTATGACCAAGAAAATGCATTTTCATTTTATACTTCCGACTAGCAAAATCAGTTCCATCGAAGTATGGACCTCTATGGTGGTAATTTCCCTCACTAGATGCCATACTTCTCCTAGGTTGTGGAACCAATGCAATGGAGACCAAAGCTCTGATACCACTTGTAGGATCGAAAGTAGGCCTAGAGGGGGGGGGGGGGTGATTAGACTACTTGACCAAATAAAAGTTTTGCCTTTTCCCAATTTTAGTTCTTGGCAAGTTTTAGCATTCATAGCATATCAAGTAACACCCTACACATGCATGTCTAAGAGTGTAGCAGTGGAAAGTAAAGACATTACACATGTAAGTAAAGACAGGGTTAGGAAAGCAAACACAAGTGATGACACAGTGATTTTCCCGTGGTTCCGATAGGTGGTGCTATCATATGTCCACGTTCATGGAGTCTTCAACCCACGGAGGGTAACGGTCGCGAGATTCCACGGAGGGCTCTACCCACAGAGGGTTCCACGAAGAAGCAACCTTCACTATTCCATGCGGCTTCCATCCACGAAGTACTAGCCTCACTATGGGTAGATCTTCATGAAGTAGGCGATCTCCTTTCCCTTACAAACTTCTTGGTTCACTCCACAACATGAAGTAAGAGGCTCCCAAGCGACACCTAACCAATCTAGGAGGCACCACCCTCCAAAAGTTAATACGCTCGGTAATGACGATGAACTCCTTGCTCTTGTGCTACAAGATGATAGACTCCTCAACACACAATCACTCTCTCATAGATTTGGATTGGTAGAAGAGATGGGATTGGTGGAAAACAACTTGGAGAGGCTAGAAATCAAGATCCATATGGTTGGAGTGGAAGATCTTGACCTCAACCCAAGGGTAGGTGGTTCTCTCTCAGAAAACTGAGTAAGATAGGTATGGAATAGTTCTGGGTGCTTCTCTTTCGAGTGGGTGTTGGTGAAGGGGTATATATAGGCATCCCCAAAAATCCAACCATTACATACAATAAGTCAGACTCGGTGACACCGATGTGTAAATCTCGGTGGTACCGAAGTGACCAAAAGTGGCAACTTTTTAATCTTGGAGGCACGATATATAATTTTCTGTTGCATCAACAAGGTGACCAATGGTCAGATTTACCAATCTCGATGACGCCGATTCACAATTCTCGGTCGGACCAAAAATGAGAACTTGCGTAATAGAATCTTGGCAACTTAACTCGGTGGCACCGAGAGCAGTGTCAGCTGCACCGAAGTGTTAGGGTTTGGTTGAGTCTGTCTAGGGTTTAGAATCGGTGGCACTGGGATAGGAATGTTGGTTCCACTGATTATGCATATTTTTCTTAGGACAGACTTTGGTGAGAGAGTTTGTTGATGTTTTGGCAACTATCACTTGTGCATGTTTGAGCATATTGTTCACCATCAAAACTTTACCCCCTTTTAATAGTATTGGCTTTCCTATGGACTCAAATTGATTTCTCACAAATGTAAAATGTAGAGTCCTTTTGCTTGAAGCTTGGCCAACCTATTTACTTGAATCTTGGGGTAATACCACAGTCTCCTCAATCCTTTGGCCATCCCTATCATTGAACTTGTTCTGAAATATACTTGGTGGAAGCATTAGTTCAATAACATATACGTTATTATTAATTACCAAAACCACCGAGGGAGCAAATGTGCTTTCAGTTTGGGGGCCCGTGGTACTTCGAATCGCCCTCCAGGTTTCGCCCGTAAGCCAGATCGGGCGCGCCTTGGGCTCGGGGGATACTTTCGGTGTTCTGGGAACGAGGGTACCGAGACCTGCCTGTGGCCCAGGGCATGGCCCACCTCATCGACCAAACGCAGCAAGGTGTGGCCCCATTCAGGACAACGCCCTCATGAGGGCCCTAGCCTCGCGAGGAAGAACATCGACAAGACCCATGACGGATGGATCTCCTCAGGATGCCTTCGGAGCGGGGGAGTTCCCTATTCGAGGCCTGACCTAGGGAGTCAAAGATGACACAAGGAAGGACAGGCGGCCCAGGTTCCCCTTTGGTGCAAAGGGAGCAAGGACGTACGTGGGTTCCCAAAGCACCCCAAAGGTTTCCATTGTGGTGCAAGAAGACCACAACCACCCGCCCTGTAGGGCGGATGTCATCGCTGAGCCCGCCCCTATGGGATCGACAACTACTTTGCAGGCGAAGACCACCTTTGGGCAGGGCGACCACCAACCCCTGCCCCCTTCGAAATTGGCCATTGTGGGATCCCTTCCTGCCATTGTCATATGGGAAGAGGACCTGGGACACCTCTATATATAGAGCATAGGTTGCACCATAGAAGGGGATCCCATCCCAACCCCGACTAAACCGACCAACTCCACCACTTACCAAACCACAAGGAGCCTCGAACACCACTAAGAGCCCATAGGAGGCCCCGAAACACTGTACTTTTTCATCCACCTCCACGAGAGGCAATCCACCGAAGCAGGAGTAGGATATTACCCTTTGTAGTGGCCCGAACCTGGGGAAACCGTTGTGCGTCATCGTGCGAGTTCTTTGCTGTGTTCATCGAGTAGCGATCTAGGTTGGGCGAGGCTGCAGGAGATCTTTGCATGCGCCCCTGTGTTCGAACCTTGAGGGTTTTGCGGATCTTGCAATCTGACACTATTCAAAATCTGCTTTTTGAGGACATTGCAAAGGGTTTGATGCCCTTTGAGACTTTTGTACATGCCTGTCACATACAATTCCTTCAATCCTGCATTTTCGTCAGTGATACTTTTGGTATCCTAAGATGAGAAATTCGTGACCACGTGAGTAGTTGAAGAATTTGTGGCAATAGAAGCATGTGAACATTCAGGTGAAGAATTAGTAGTTTCACGTTTGATGCATTTCAAACAAGGGGGAACAAATTCTTCCTAAGCTATACTGATCTGTTGAGCCAGTAAGGAATCGTTTTCCCTTTGGAGATCCTCACGAGACACCCTTAGTTTCTCAAGATCTTGCCTTCTTTTAAGAAATTCATAAGAGAGCTTCTCATGATCATCTAAGAGAGTATTATGATGACTCTGAAGGTTGTCATACTTTGTCTGAAGAGTTTTGAGATCGTCACACAGAGTTTGAGTCCGATCCACTTCCTCATTCAATAGATCATCGCTTTTGTCTAGCAGTTTCTGATGCTTTTCAAGTGCACTTTTTTGCTTAGTGGCAATATTAGCAAGTTTGGCATAGCTGGGTTTCACATATTCATCAAATTCACCTTCACTTGATTTAGAAAAGGAGTGATTTTTGTGTACCTTGGAACCTTTTGCCATGATGATGATGCAGGATCTGCTTCCTGAGATTTGAGGAATTTCTTGAGTTCGATGAACATGGGGTCTTGACGAGTGCGATAGCCTTCATTGATGTTCATGATCCTATCCCAGATAAGCTTGGCATTTTGGAGATGACAGGTGCCTCTGAACATGACACTCGATAAGCCTGAGCATCAAGTTGAGTCTACTTGCGAATTTCCTCAGCATTTGCCATTTTGCAGAGTTCAGTCAGTCCATGTTCAGTAATAGTCCATAGCTCATGACTGACTTGACGCCTTTCATCATGATGCAGTTAGTAGGAGCATATTCATCATTGCTTCCGTCAGAGTCGTTGGAGTAGTCATTTTCTTCATCGTTGAAGATGGACTTGCTGACGAAGGCAGTCGCGCGAGCAAGGCTAGCAACACCAGATTCAGACTCCACCTCAGATTCTTCCTCTTCTTCATATTATTTAGATTCTTCTTCAGAATCCATTTCCTTGCCAATGAAAGCCCAAGCCTTTATGGAACCATTCTTCTTGTGCATTGAGGACTTTGAAGATGAGGACTTTGTAGATGAGGACTTTGAAGATTTCTTCTTTTTCTTTGAGTCATCAGAACTGTGGTGCTTGTACTTCTTCTTCTATGATTCTTTTTCCCATAGAGGACAGTCAGAGATAAAGTGACCAGATTTCTTGCATTTGTGACAAGTTCTCTTCTAGAAGTTGCTTCAGGAATCTGATTTCCTCAAACCACTTTTTGATGACTTTCCAAATTGGCCTCTCCTTGAGAACTTCTGGAATTTCCTCGTGAGCATTGCCAGCTCCTAACTCAGTTCTTCAGGATCACCAAGGCTAGTATAAGAATCTTTGCCTTCAACTAAGGAAATTGCTTTTGCCTTCAGAGAACAAGATCTTCCATAGCTTGGCCCGTAGAGGTCTCTCTTCTCAGCTTGTTGGAATTCATGAGTATTGAGTCTCTCATGTATATCAGCAGGATCAAGTGACTTGAAGTCTCCACGCTCTTGAATCATCAAAGCTAGATTACCGACTGAGGAATCAAGAGATCTTAGCAGTTTCTTTACCACTTCATGGTCGGTGATGTCAGTGGCACCCAGTGCTTGATGCTCGTTGGAGATATCAGTGAGATGATCAAAAGTTTGTTGAACATTTTCATTGTCGAGTCTATATAAGCAGTTGAAGAGATTAGGAAGAACAGCAACACGAGATTCATGTTGAGTGGAAACACCTTTGTTGACTTTGGACAACCTATCCCAGATAATCTTAGCAGACCCCAAAGCACTCACTCCACCATATTGACCTTTTCTCAGATGACCACAATGATATTCTTCGCTTGAGAATCGAGTTTCTTGAATTTCTTAGTATCAGCAGCAGTGACAGTCGGAGAGCAGCGGGGAACACCATTTTCCACAATGTACGAGAGATCATTGTCAATAGCTTCAAGATGCTTGAGCATCATTGTCGATTGTAGGACAACCTGTGGAAACCTTGATCATACCTACAGTCGACATAACTAGAAAACTATATGGTTAAACCAAAATCACACAAAACAAGGGAGTACCTTGCTCTGATACCAATTGAAAGTGCGTTATATCAACTAGAGGGGGGGGGGTGAATAGGAGATTTTGACAAATTCATCACTTGAGAAATTTCAACTTGAGGAATTTGAAATGTGATGAATAACTAGCAGCGGAATAAGTAATCAAATGCATGAGAAACATAGAAGTAGCATAGTCACCATGATGTAAACATGCACAGATTATAGGTAGCATGATACAAGATAAGCAAGTGAGAAACAAGGTAAATTGAAGAATTTGAGGTGAGGAGTTTGTGAAAGTCTTCAGTCCAATTCTTCAAATAGTAAAGATCAATTTGATCAACAGGTATATGAGGAAATGAAGGGTTGAGGAAATAGAACCAGGTAGCTCGATGAATACAATGGTTTGATGACCCAGTTCCAACTGCTGTGACAGTGGTACGTATGGTTTGGAGCGGCCTGGTATTGAAACCAGAGGACACACAGTCCCAGGACACATAGTTCTTACTGTATTCTCCTTTATCTAAGGTCACAAAGTCCTCGCCCAACACTCGTGGTAAGTCTTCAGGGTAGACTTCCAAAACCCTCACAAGCTGGTCACCCGACGATCCACAATTGACTGCTGGATGCTCTAGACTAAGGTCACTCCGTGATCCCTAATTGACTGTAGGATGCATTAGACCATGATGCCTAACCGTGTGGAAGATACATAGTCTTCAAAGGTAACAAGCGTTGGTTCCACACATGAACAATCTATTTTGTGATGCTCCATCACTTTGGGTTTGGTGGTTTGGATTTGGGTTTCTCCTCACCGATGATTTTCTCTCAAAGTCCTCGGAGGATGGGTTGCTCTCAAATGACTAGTGTCAGTTCTCTCTCGGAGCGGCCAACCAACCAGTGGTTGTGGGGGGTGGCTATTTATAGCCATTATGCAACCTGACATGATAAGACATAAATGCCCCCAATAATATGACCGTTATGTGTATAAGATGATTGGGGATAGCTAGCCCAAAGCACAACAACGGTGGGAATTTTGAACTATGAAAGTCCTCAGGCTTATCATATTCCTCACTTGTAGGTAATTCACACTGGCAAAATCCTAACTCCTTAGTCAGACCAATTTCCTCAGAGACCAGAAGAACTTCGTCTCTGTCACTGAAGAACTTGACTGAATCGTAAGAGATTTCCAAAGGCTTCACTCAAAGGACTGGATAGGTTGAGGCTTTTGAGTTGAGCATCAGTTGGAAATTTTCCTTAGTATTACCTCGGCCCCCTTTAATAGTACGATGTTTCCTATTACTCAAAGAAAGGAAATGAAACTACGAAAACAAAAGTCTTCACGCTTCATAGTCCCCGTTCATATCTTGAAGGTCACACCAACTTCTTCATTTTAAAAGTCGTCAGGGAATACCAAAGTCTTCACCAAAGTCTTCAGTTGAAGACATAGATTTTTAGGGGTCGATAATCTTCGAATATATCAAACTCCTCAGCGACTTATAGACCATGTGTACAATTACAAACGCATCAGTCTCTTAAGCTATAAGTCTTCAATACACCAAAATCACTAAGGGGCACTAGATGGATTTACAGATAAGATACGAGCCGCATGCCGCCATCAAGTTGCAGTCTATGGCTGACTTCCTCATCGACTGGGCCGAGACCCAGTACGTGCCACCTCCACCTGACTCTACACATTGGCGCATGCACTTGGAAGGCTCAAAGATGCAGACCGGCGTGGGAGCCTGCATCGTCGTGTCGTCTCCAAAGGGAGACCAGCTCAAGTACACACTCCACATCCACTTTGCCACCTCCAACAACGCGGCTGAGTAGGAGGCCCTCGTCCACGGCCTCCGTCTCACCAAGGAGATCGACATCCGGTGCATCCTGTGTTTCGGTGACTCCGACCTCGTGGTGTAGCAGGTCTCTGGTGAATGGGACGCCATGGACGCCAACATGGTCTACTACCGCTTCCTCGTTCAACAACTTACCAGCTCCTTCGAGACCTGCCAATTCGACCACGTCCCCCGGTCGAATCACGAAGTGGCGGACGCCTTGGACAAAATTGGCTCCACCCGCCAGACCATTCCGACTGGTGTCTCCCTTGAGCAGCTGCGTAAGCCGTCGATCAAACCGTCCATTGAGTTAGAGTGCATCTTCGTGCCCACGGATCCCGCCGACCCATCAGCTGGCCCGGCTCCCCGCTGGCTCCACCTGCTCCGTCTATTCTGCTAGCTCCACCTGCTCCATCTACTTTACCGGCTCCACCCATTCTGCCGACTCCACCTGCTCCATCTACTCTACTAACTCCACCTGTTCCGCCAGCTGCGCCCGCCGCGTCGGCTCCGGCTATGGTCGTTCCGTTGGCAGGCGGCTCCAGGCCCACAACTGTCATTTCGGCTGTCGACTAGCCGGTCCCGGGGCTAATGTGTCTGGCCTGAGGGCTTCGAGGATGGACCCTGGGGCTTCGGCTGACCTGACTCCCGAGCTTGTGCCATAGCCAGCACCGGTCTCAGCTCCATCATGGGCCCAGCTAATCTTGGCTTTTCTCTTGCACGACGAGCTCCCTCTCGACGAGGACAAAGCCTAGAGGATCCAATGCCGTGCTCCCGGCTACAACATCATCAATCATGGGCTAGTTTATCGCAACACAATCAACATGTACCAATGCTGTGTCGAGCCCGAGAAGGGTCAAGAGGTCATCCGGGATATGCACCAGGGCGAGTGCGGGCATCATGCTTCCTCGAGGACCCAGGTGGCCAAGGCATTACGCCATGGCTTTTACTGGCCAACTGCCCTTGAGGAGATGATGCAGGTTGTCGACAGGTGCGAAGGGTGCCAACGCTTCAGCGCATAAAGCCACCTGTCGGCTGAGGCACTCAAGACTATCCCACTATCGTGGCCCTTTGCCGTCAGGGGGCTCGACATGGTGGGACCATTCAAGACTGCTCGAGGTGGCATGCCACATCTATTGGTAGCCATTGACAAGTTCACCAAGTGAATCGAGGCCCAGCCCATCAACAAGCTGGATGGCCCCATGAACGTCCTGTTCATCAAGAACATCACAGTCCTCTATAGCATCCCACAAAGCATCATCACCGACAATGGTACGAACATCGCCAAGGGCACGTAGTGCGTTTCTGCGCCAAGCAAGGCATCTGTCACCCATCCACAGTCAAACAGCCAGGCCAAAAGGGAAAACGACCTAATCCTGGCCGACATCAAGCTCCAGCTCGTGGCGCCGCTCACAAGGTCAGCCGTCTATTGGATAGAAGAACTACCGGCCGTCTTTTGGAGCCTTAGAACCATGCCTAACCGATCAACCGGCTTCACGCCTTTCTTCCTTGTGTATGGGTCCAAGGCGGTCATCCCCACAATCATCGAGTTTGACTCACCTCGCGTTATCCTGTACACGGAGACGGATGCAAAGGACGCAAGAGAAGACGACGTTGACCTCCGTGAGGAGGCTCGTGAGCTGGCGCTGAGACGAACGACTATCTACCAGGAGAAGCTCCGACACTACCACAACAAGCGGATCCGACTGCTCTCCTTTTAGGAGGGGCACCTGGTGCTTAGGCGGATCTAGCGAACAACCGGCCAGCACAAGCTCTCCTCCCCATGGGAGGGGCCGTTCATCGTCAGCAAGGCGCTGCACAACAACACGTACTATATAATGGATGCCCAAACGCCGCAGAAGCGCAAGAGAGATGCCTCCGGTGAGCAAACGGGGTGCCCGTGGAATGCGGCGCTCCTCCGTCCAATTTACTACTAAAGACCTGTGTATGTATGTACCCTCCCCTTTTGGGCTTATGAATGCAACAGGTTCCCCAAGCCATCTCTTGGGACACACTCCTTTCGTTTCCTTCCAAAGCATTTTTTCCTCACTCGCCGGCTCCCGGTCCCAAGAGCTCGCCAGCTAGCCCTGGCATCCTTCCCCGAAGCAGGTCAAGTAATGTGAACTAAAATAAGCCCACCCACCCCTCCCAGCTACAGACCGGCTCCCAGCTGTCCGGTTGATGGGTTCTCGAGACGACAAAAATTTGCACAAATGAAAAATCAGTCACAAGGAGATTGCCGGCTAGGGCTAGACGAAACATGTTTTTGTAGCCTCTGCTACTCACCTTAGCCAAAACACCCTTGTGGTTTCCAAACACAAGACTGACTCCCTCGAGCCGGACGCCGAGTCCCAACTACAGACCGGCTCCCGCCTGTCCGGCTGGCCAGGCCGATACCAAAGGGGACAAGGCTTTGGGTAGACGGATCCCAGAGGAAAAAAGGCTTAGGCCGAGCCAGCATGCATAAACAATATTTTGACAAGCAAAAGCTTTATAAAACTCAAACATCCCACGGCCACGAGTTCATTACATTTACACCCCAGTGGGTGGAATTGCAGTCTAACAAAAATGCAAAAAAATAAAAAGAGCCCTAGATAGCGGCAGCGTTGTCTTCTCCTCCAGCATCCTCCACGGCAGCTCACAAAGAGGCCCCATCCTTGGCCATGACATAATCCATGTCAGCTCCTGTCTCCAAGTCCTGGGCCGGCTTGGAGTCGGCGTCGTTGTTATCGGCGTTCGGGGAATGGGGGTACCCAGAACTTCCTACCTGCGGCCCAGGGCATGGCCCACTTCATCAACCAAATGGGACCAGGCGAGGCCCCACTCAAGAAAAGGCCCTGGCGAGGGCCATGGCCTCACGAGGAAGAACGACGACAAGACCTGCGAAGGATGGGTCTCCTCAGGACCCCTCCGGAGCGGCGGAGATTCCTATGCAAGGCCCGACCTCAGGAGTCAAGGATGACGCAAGGAAGGACAGGCAGGCGTCAGTACGCCAGGCGGCACAGTTTCTCCTTTGGTGCAAAGGGATCAAGGACATACGCGGGTTCCCAAAGCAACCCCAATGGTTTCTATTCCAGTGCAAGAAGACCACAACCACTCGCCTCGCTGGGCGGATGTCATCACTGAGCCCATCCCTGCGTCGTCGATAGCTACTCTGCAGGCGAAGACCGCCTTTGGGGAGGGCGAGCACATACTATTTTCCTCCTTCAAAATTGGCCATTGTGGGATCTGTTCCCACCATTGTGATAAGGGAAGAGGACCCAAGCCACTGCTATATATAGAGGATAGGCAACACCATAGAGAGGGATGGACAGACAGGACCGAACCTATCGACGGAACCCAACGATCCACCCGGGTAGCCATTCGACCACTCATCCACCATCAAGCCATAGAGGGCCTCAGACTCCTGAAGAGAGCACTCAGGAGGCCCAAGAACATTGTACTATTCCACCCACATCACCTGCTCGAGAGGCAATCCACCAAAGGAGGAGTAGGGTGTTACGCTTCATAGTGGCCCGAACCTAGATAAATTGTCCTGTTCATTTTCTTCCTCGTCATCGTGCGAGTTCGTCCTTGCATACATCGAGTAGCAAGCTAAGGTGACGAGCCTGCAGGGATCTTCGCACACGCCCCTGTGTTCGAACCTTAAGGGTTATGCGGAGCCCAAAATCTGACATTTAGCATGCCAGGTAGGGGGCATGTCAAGGTCTTCTCCAAGCTCCGCTCTTCACCGACTTCGCTGCTCCGATGGTCGGCCCCCTACCAGCTCCTCCCTGCCGCAGGGCCGCCCCCACGGTTGCTTGCATCCTCAGTGAATCGCAGGTACCATCCTATGGACGCCGCATCAAGCACTTCCTACACCATGTAGAAGTGGCTTGACAGCAGCCCGAGCCAGCGTAGCACCGCGCGTGGCTGGAGATCGACATCACCTTCGGCCCTAACGACTACCCCAAGACAGCGGCGGCTGCTGGAACGCTTCCCATGGTGTGCACACCAACCATATGCAGCGTCGCCGTCTCTAGGACCCTCATAGATGGTGTCGCCGGCCTCAACCTCATCTCCGTTGATGCCTTCGAAGTGCTGCAACTACCCCGTGACCAGCTCGCGCCTTCAAGGCCCATCTCTCTGGTGGCCGGCGGATTCGTATTCCCCATGGGGAGGGTGCGCAGCCGGGCTACAATGTCGTCAAGATGCCCGGGAGTGGCGTCATCATCACCATCATCGGGGATGTCACGGAGGCGTCACACGTGCTCAAGCTCTCCTACAGAGATGCAGCCGCGGCGCACACAAGTGTCAGGAGCACCGCGCAAGTTGCAGAGCACCCCAGGGACTCCTTCCACGATGTCGTGCTCATAAAGAAGAGGCAGTTGTTCTCCCTGAGTCGAGCGGAGACAAACCGGGTGCCGGTGGACGTAGGCGACCATGGACCCACCTTCACCATCGGTGCCAACTTACCCCAAGATCAAGAGGAGGCGTTGGTGGCCTTCCTCCGGGCAAACAAAGACGCGTTCGTGTAGAGCGCCTCTGACCTAGTGGGAGACCCAACGGACGTGATCGAGCACCATCTCATGGTGTGCCCAAATGCACATCCGGTGAAGCAGAAGGCATGAAGACAAGCCCTAGAAAAGCAGGCGTTCATTGCTCAGGAGGTTAGCAAGCTCAAGAAGGCTGGGGTCATCCAGGATGTCCGCTACCCAGATTGGATGGCAAACCTAGTGGTCGTCATGAAGAAGTGCGGGAAGGAGCGTATGTGGGTCGACTTCATGAGCCTCAACAAGGCCTGCCCTCAGGACCCATTCTGGCTGCCCCGCATCGACCAGATCATGGACTCCACGGTGGAGTGCAACCTCCTGTGCTTCCTAGACGCCTTCTCGGGTTACTACTAGATCAAGATGGCGGTGCAGGACATCAAGAAGACGGCCTTCCTTACTTCATGTGGGGTTTTCTACTATACGTGCATGTCTTTATAGTTGCAGAACGCCGAGGCGACCTTCCAGTGGTTGATGCACATCGCCTTGGGGCCATAGCTTGGGAGAGATGCGGAAGCTTACATAGACGAAATCATGGTCAAGTCCAGGGTGGCCAAGACCCTGGTCAAAGATTTGGAGGAGACATCTGCCAGCCTGAGGGAGGTGAAATTGAAGCTCAACCCTAAGAAGTGTGTCTTCGGGGTTCCCTTAGGCAAGCTGCTCAGTTTCTTGGTGTCGCACCGGGGAATCGAGGCGAATCCGGAGAAGGTTAAGGCCATCTACAAGATGAGCCCTCCCTAGATCCTTAAGGAAATGCAGAAGCTAGCAGGGTGTGTGACCCCCTTGGGGCGTTTCATCTCCAAGCTTGGCAAGCGGGCCTTGCCATTCTTCATGAACATAAAGAGGAAGGGCCCTTTTGAATGGACCCCTGAGGCGGACGTGGCCTTTGAAGAACTCAAGCGATACCACACGAGCCTGCCGGTGATGGTAGCGCCTCGCCCTCAGGAGCCCTTGCTATTGTACCTGGCTGCCACCCCCACTCTGCCAGCGCTACACTAGTGGTGGTCAGGGAGGAGTGGGACGTCACACGTGCCAAGACCGCAGGCGATGGCGGGCCCCCGGCCGCAGGGCCAGGGGGCTCGCAGGACCCTCAGGAGCCTGTTTCCCCCAAGACGAAGCACCGGAGCTCCAAGCTATTCCGACGGTCCCTGAAGCACCCTACCCTCCGGAGCCCCAAGCTGTCCTAGCGGCTGCTTGGGCCCTCTACCCTCTCGAGGCCTAGGCTGCTCCAACGGTCTCCGAAGCACTTGCCCTCATGAGGCTTCCTCTGCACCGGATGCCCCCTAGGAGCCCGAGCATCCAGGGCCCGTGACGGGGCAGGGCACCGCTGAGGGTTTTACTCTCGTTGAGGACCCAGTATACTGTGTCAGCACAATGTTGCGGGATGCGCACTCACATTACTCCATGCAGAAGAAGCTCCTCCTAGTGCTCCTTATCGCTTCGAGGAAACTGTGCCATTACTTCCAAGGGCATCCCATCAAGGTCGTCTCTGCTTACCCCTTGGATAATATCCTGCATAACCCCAATGCGTCGGGAAGAGTCGCCGAATGGAACATCAAACTAAAGGCCTTCAACATCAAGTCCAGCATGACCAGGTTCATCAAAGGGGCATCCTTAGTGGATTTTGTGGCGGAATGTACAAACGCCCAGGACAGGGGGCTTGACGAGAGCCAATCCCTTGTTCCTGGTGATGAGGCACCAGAAGGATGGACCATGCTTTTCGACCGAGCCTTCGCACGCAAGGGGGCTGGAGCTGGGGTTGTGCTCACTTCCTTGAAAGGAGACAGGCTTAGTTATGTTGTATAGCTCGGCTTCCAGCATGGCGAGAAGGTCGCCAAGAACATCGCGGAGTATCAGGGCCTCATCATGGGCCTCAAGGCGGCGACGGCTCTGTGGATCCGACGCGTCACCATCAAGGGCGACTCCCAGCTCCTCATAAACTTCTCCAACAAGGAATATACGCCCAAGGATGAGCACATGGCGGCACATTTGGAAGAGGTACGTAACATGGAAAAACGTATTCAGGGCTTTGAGTTGCAGCACATCCCGCGTGGTGCGAACAAGGAAGCTGAAGATATCGCCAAGAGGGCCTTGCGCTGCGAGCCCCAGTAGTCAGGCCTCAGTAGCGCGACTGCTTTTGGCCTTGGTGTAACAGCCTGGGACCAACGCTCCAGAAGATTCCCCTTTTATTTCCATTCTCGTCTGTATTTTGTTTGTTTGTATAATTCATCATCGCATCATTCGCATCATCTGCATTGCAAACTTGCATCCGTTCGTAGTCGCTGGTTCTCTCCGTTCTTGACGTTGCCCGCTTAGAGACCAACCACACACGCACGCGCCTGCGACATCGTTAAAAAACCCTGTTTTTAAAGCGCACGAAAAATATACTTGGATTGGGTCAAAACTTGGCATGTAGTCTTTTTATATTGTAGGTAGGCCACCTGCCAAATTTCGTCGTGCTCCGAGTTCGTTTGATACCCTGTCGGTCAGCCGTAGCAGTGCGGTCATCGATTATTCGTCGGACGTTTTCGGTGTTTCAAAATCTCGTGTCACGGGCCGCATACTTCCCTCTAATCCACACCTAGCCCATCTACATGGCCACCGAAGCCCACCTAGCCCCTCCTCTGCTTCCGGACATCCGATTGAGATCGAACGGTCCGAAAATGGACAAAACTGCTAACCTAGCCCCCCTTTCCTATTTAATCACCTAACATGCCCCTAATGGAAACCCTAGGCCCTACCTCGATTTCCATGTTGCCCCAACCAGCCAGCGCCACCCTCGCGCCCCTCTCTCCCCTTAGCCGCTAGGCCCTTCGAAGCCCATCCGGGCCCGCTCTGGGCCTGAAGCGCCGCCGCCGCTCCCCACAGGCGCATGAGCGAGTGCCCGTGCCCGCAGCTCCTCCCGAGCCCCCGCGCCTCCAGCCCTGCATCGGCCTCCCTCGAGCCACCGGCCCCTCGCCGAAGAGCAACCGCCGCCAACGAACCAGCCGTCGAACCTCCCTCCCTTCATTTTCTTCCTCCTCTCCTTCTTCTCTCCCTAACCCCTTGCCTCTCTCTTATCCTGCAGGACCCCATCGCCATGGATGCTTGCTCGCCGCCCCGCAGCTCGCCGTCGGCCCGTCCCCGGCCAGATCCGGCAAGGGAGGCACTAGATCCGGTTGCCCTCTCCCCGTTTCTGGCCAGCCCGCTGCTTGAGCTTGCCGTGCTGTAGCCTCCTCCAGCCGCCATGGACGTCGCTGCCTTTGCTTCATGTAGGAGGATGAGCCTCCGTTGACCTTCCCCGCTCGCCCTCGCGCTGGGCTGTGCCAAGGCCCAGCTGCGCGCAACCCCCAGCCTCCTCCATCACCGATCTAGGCCTAGCCCAGCAAGGTGAGCGCTGCAGTCCTATTCCCTGCCCCGTGCGCCGATTATCTATCCTGCGCCTAGTGCCGTGTCCAGATTCGTCCTGTGACCTTTTTCCACCACTAACGAATTTGTTAATTAACCAACGAATTACTGTTTTGCAGAAAACCCCTAAACATCAAGCATATAATAACTTTTTAACCTTGCATCAGACGGAAATAATATATATATGAAACTTGACTAGAATTTTGTGTAGATTCACTATTTCCAACTTTCACACATGTTAAAAATAATTAAACTGCTGTTTGCATCGATTTGTATAATTGCCATGATAAAATGATTCATTTCATAACTACGAAACCATAGCTCCGATAAAAATGTTCCACATATGTAACTTGACTAGGAAAATGTGTAGAATAACATGGTGACATTCATATTATGCTTATGGGGATGTTTCAGAAATGATATTTATTGCTTCCGGCCTCATTTAAAATGCCTGGATTTTGTAGTTGTTTGTGCTTCACCGTTTGCAATGTTAAACAACATTTAATATTGGTGGGTCATAAACGAGACTCAACCAAATACTTGATCGTGGAGTTTCGTCAATACGCAACTTGTTGCATATTGAGCTTCACTTTAATGTGTAGTAATTGTTTGATGTGATTTGCCATGCCTTGCATATTTAAACTGGACATG
Source organism: Hordeum marinum (assembly GCA_022496015.1). Taxonomy (NCBI): domain Eukaryota; kingdom Viridiplantae; phylum Streptophyta; class Magnoliopsida; order Poales; family Poaceae; genus Hordeum; species Hordeum marinum. Next base: position 119,113,537 of record CM039677.1, read on the forward strand.
CATTATATTTGTTTGTGCATCATGTCATGCATATGTGTGGAGTTATCGTGTGTTGATTGTTGTTTCCGGTTTGCTTCTTCTCGATAGAGTTCCAAAAGTGTTCAGAGTGGGAGGATTCGTTCGACTATGTTGGCTCCTCTTCTTCATGGACTCGATCTTCTTATGAGTGGGATCTCAGCCAAGATGACACATTTCCCTGGATACCACTACTATCATTGCCATGCTAGTTGTACCACTTTTATCATTATGTCTCGTTACCTGCCACTTGTTTGTCAAGCGTCCCAACATTGCCATGAAAAGCCTCTAACCCTCCACCATCCCAGCAAACCGTTGTTTGGCTATGTTATCGCTTGCTCAGCCCTTCTTATAGCGTTTGTAGCTGCAGGTGCAATTGCATCCATGTGACAACATGAACACTCTTTTGTTATCACAATATTATTGCTATTTAATTTAATGCACTTATACACTTGGTAAAGGGTGGAAGGCTTGGCGTTTTGCTCGGTGTTTTGTTCCACTCTTGCCGCCCTAGTTACTTGTGAACCAGTGTTATGTTCCATAACTGAGTGCGCCTAACATGCTCGGGGTTGTTATGGGGACCCCCTTGATTTTCGTATTAGGATAAAACTTGTCTGGCAAGGCCCAACATTGGTACTATTTGCTTAATAACAACTAAAATTTGCATAGGGCACGATCACCCCGTGGATTAATCAACAACCCAGGCCAGTGCTCATCATGAGTGTTGGTCCAACCCAGAGAAGCTTATTAACGCTACCCGGGGCAACTCGGTGTTTGGCGTGGTAATCATCGCTCCTATTGGGATTATTGGCACATTGGGCGGCCTTGCTGGATTTGTTTTACCTTTCTCGAACGTCTTGCATGAGGAACTTTGATCTTCCTCAGGCTATCTCAAGGTGTCGTAATTCCTTTGGACTTTCCAAGGATGATAACGAGATCTATGGTCGAGCTTATTCTCACGGCGTGTGGTTAATTTGTGATGGATGAGTTGGAGCACCCCTGTAGGGTTAAATCTTTTCGAGAAGGTGTGCCTGCGGTTATGTGGCAAACTTGGATACTTTGTTTAACACCTGGTCATAGCAAACTTGAAGTAAACTCTAACAAAATACACCAACTGTGTGCGTAACCGTGATTGTCTCTTCTCGTGAGTCCTTATCCGAGAGAGAACACGGTGGGGTTATGATTGGAGTAAGTAGGTGTTCAGGATCATTTAGTGATCATTACTAGTTCACGTCCGTTATGAGTAGACCACCCAGTTTACTTTCTGCACTCGTAAGTTAGCCACTCAAACAAATGCTTAGTTGCTTGCTGTAGCCTCACCACTTAACCATACCTCACCTATTAAGCTTTAATAGTCTTGATACCCTTGGAAATGAGATTGCTGAGGTCCCGTGGCTCACAGATTACTACAACAACAGTTGGAGGTACAGGTAATGCGATGAATTGACGTGAGTGCGATCTTGTTTGATTTGGAGTTCTTCTTCTTCTTCATCATCAATCTAGGATGGGTTCCAGGCGGCAGCTTGGGATAGCAAGGATGGATGTCATTTTGTCATTTGTTTTCGTCTATAGTCGGACCCTGCTCTTATGTATGGTGTTTGAGTATGTGTTGTATTGATGTGATCTTGATGTAGCTTGTGGTGAGTGTAAGCCAATTCCATATACTCATCTCTTCTGTACATGTACTTGTAATGATATCCATTCTTGCAACACGACGAGATGTACTTCCATCCCTGTCAAGGCCCTCATGCCAAAATAAGGATAGGACCGCATCTTGGGCGTGACAAGTTGGTATCAGAGCCTGTACCGACCTAGGAGCCACCTTGATAATCGAACTTGGCCAAGTCGAGTCTAGTGAAAAACTATTTTGAGTCTAGTTATATAGGAGCGTAGGTTTCTTTTTACTCCTCTTCTATGCTCTGGTGAGGTAATCGACTTAGGAATTTTGATTCTACTCCTCTTCTCGCTCAATTTTTTTAGGATCAAGCGGGTATTTTGGAAACTATATGATGCCGATGTGACGGAGTTCTGTCTTGGTGCCTCCTGTCTGACTTGATTTCTTTCGGGGAGTTGAGCTCCAGGGAATTCTTGGCACATCGTTATCATTCAGCTTCCTTAGTATCTCAGGACGGAGGGTGTTCGGAATGTCTTTAATACCTATCATGGTGAGATAAGGTCAGAGTCACCCAGTATTGGGGAGGCGTCCGGGGTACCACCATGGTTAGTATCGTTGTGTTTTAGAGGATCTGAGTTAGATGGACTTGCGAAAGCCTCTGGTTATGTGTTGAAGGATCGATACAGTTGGGGTCTAGGTTTGGTAGTTTTGTGAGATATTTCCTCCTTGTATCCCCCGCACCGGATTGCATAACCAGAAAGTTTTTGGAAGTTCTTAGGTGGGAATTCAAGTATGTACCTAGGATTATCCTTCCAACAAGTACATAGTGGGTATGTTTCTGTTCTGGCTTGTTTCGTAAGGCTCATCCTTCGTTTTGTTTTGAATATGGTAATTCGAGTTGCTTCGATGTCAAGTGGTGATTTCATATCTTTCCGAAGTAGTGTTCTCATATTTCTATGGGTTTGATAATTCTTTTGCTCAATCAAGTTATCGTATCAATTCTTTTCCTACTGGTGTGCTTCTCTTCAAGATAATTCTATCATCTCCAATGTTGCAAGATTAATCCTCTTATTTCTTTCCGGAGTTCATCTCATCTGTTCCAAGTTTTCTTTGTTTTTCCCACCCTCCCGCCCTTTTTCTTCAATGATTAAATTCTCATACAGGTGCCTTTTCTATTCATGTAATGCTTCCGCTATCTTTTCTTCTATCTTTTTTCCGGTGATTCTTTGTGAATATTCTCAGGAGTGTCAATTTCAAGATCTATCCTCATATTCTTTGTTCTCGTTGTTATTCTTCCCCGGTGGATTCAATTCAAGCTTCGGTGCTCATCATATCCTTTCTCATTCGTTCAATGCAGTCCCTTGTTGGAAATCCTTATCCAAGCTTCTCTTGTTTATTCACCCCTCTCTATTCTATCCGGAGTGCTGAAGATATCTGAGAAGACATTCATTTTCATTCTTGTCCTCTTAAATTATTTCAAGGGTCTCATATCACCAAGTTCTTAATTTGTACTGGTGCAATCTCTCTTTTAATCAATTGTTTCAACAGTGGTTTCATTTCAGTGGGCCCATAAACGATAGGTTTTTTCCCAGGATCCTACCTGACTCTTCTAATATTTCCATAGATGTTCTCAAGTTCTCTTCAAATATGACGTAAGAATGAATTTCATCAGTCATATGCCTCCTTGAAGATCGCTTCTAAATCATTTTCATTGTTGGCTCAACCTTTTCTTTATTCATTTAAGCAGAGTGTTGTGATAAATTTTCATTATCCTTCCATCTTATGAAGTTTTGATTCTAATCCAACCGAAGTTTGGTGTCTTTCTTTCAATTTCTTTCCATCATTTCAATTTGTCCCTCTATCCTACCGAAGTGCTGCCAAAATTTCTTGCGAATTCTTGATTGTTCCTCATGTCATTCTTCATTTTCCAACCTTCAATGGTCATTGCTTTCACTCATTTGTCAAAGAAGCAACTAAGTTTTACCTCTTGCTCTTTCTCTTCCCCTTCTCATTCTAGATCTCGGGATGAGATCCTCGTGTAGTGCAGGAGAGTTGTAACATCTCGGGACCGACGCTCCAGAAGATTCCCCTTTTATTTCCATTCTCTTCTGTGTTTCGTTAGTTTGTTGCATTCATCATCGCATCATTCGCATCATCTGCATTGCATCATCACTCGTTTTCGAAAAACTTGCATCCGTTCATAGTTGCTGGTTCTCTCCGTTCTGGACGTTGCCCGCTTAGAGACCAACCACACACGCACGCACCCGCGACATCGTTAAAAAACCCCGTTTTTAAAGCGCGCGAAAAATATTCTTGGATTGGGTCGAATCTTGGCGTGCGGTCTTTTTATATTGTAGGTAGGCTGCCTGCCAAATTTAGTCACGCTCGCGAGTTCGTTTGATACCTTGTCAGTCAATCGTAGCAGTGCGGTCATCGGTTATTCGTCGGAAATTTTCGGAGTTTTGAATCCTCATGTCATGGGCTGCATACTTCGCTCTCATCCCCACCTAGCCCCCCTCCGCTTCCGGACGTGCGATTGAGATCGAACGGTTCGAAAACGGACAAAACTGCTAACCTAGCCCCCCTTTCCTATTTAAGCACCCCTAACCTGCCCCTAATGGAAACCCTAGGCCTTGCCTCGATTTCCACGCCACCCCAACCAGCCAGCGCCACTCTCGTGCCCCTCTCTCCCCTTAGCCGCCAGGCCCGCCGAAGCCCATCCAGGCCCGCTCCGGCCCCGAAGCGCCGCCGCCGCTCCCCGCAGGCGCACGAGCGAGTGCCCGTGCCCGTAGCTCCTCTCGAGCCCCCGCACCTCCAGCCCTGCGCCGGCCTCCCTTGAGCCACCAACCCCTCGCTGGAGAGCAGCCGCCGCCGGCGAACCAGCCGCCGGACCTCCCTCCCTTCATTTTATCCCTGCTCTCCTACTTATCCTCCTAACCCCTCACCTCTCTCTTATCCCGTAGGATCCCGCCGCCATGGATGCTTGCTCGCTGCCCCGCAGCTCGCCGTTGGCCCGTCTCCGGCCAAATCTGGCAAGGGAGGCGCCATATCCGGTCGCCCTCTCCCCGTTTCCGGCCAGCCCGCCTCCTCAGCTCGCCGTGCTGCAGCCTCCTCCACTCGCCATGGACGCCGCTGCCTCTGCTTCATGCGGGAGGACGAGCCCCCGTTGACCTTCCCCGCTCGCCCTAGCGTTGGGCCGTGCCAAGGCCCAGCTGCGCGTAAGGCCCAGCCTCCTCCATCCCCGATCTGGGCCTAGCCCAGCAAGGTGAGCGCTGCAGTCCTATTCCTCGCCCCGTGCGCTGGTTATCTATCCTGCGCCCAGTGCCCTGTCCAAATTCGGCCCGTTACCTCTTTATCCCCGCTAACGAATTTGTTAATTAACCAGCGAATTACTGTTTTGCACAAAACCTCCTAAACATCATGCATATAATAACTTTTTAACCGTGCATCGGTTGAAAATAATTTATATATGAAACTTGACTAGAATTTCATCTAGATTCACAATTTCCAAATTTCACACATGTTAAAAATACTTAAACTGCTATTTGCATCGATTTGCGTAATTGCCATGCTAAAATGATTTATTTCATAACTACTAAACCGTAGCTTTGATAAAAATGTTCCACATATGTAACTTGACTAGGAAAATGTGTAGAATCACATGGTGACATTTATTTTGCTGTTTAACAACTCTAAAATATGGTTAGGACATATATGGACCAAATTCATATTATGCTTATGGGGGTGTTTCGGAAATGATATTTATTGCTTCCGGCCTCATTTGAAATGCCTAGATGTTGTAGTTGTTTGTGCTTCACCATTTGGCATGTTGAACAACATTTAATATTCATGGGTCATAAACGAGACTCAACTAAATAATTGATCGTGGAGTTTCATCAATATGCAACTGGTTGCATATTGAGCTTCACTTTAATGTGTAGTAATTGTTTGATGTGATTTGTCTTGCCTTGCATATTTAAACCGGACATGCATCATATTTCTTTGTGCATCATGTCATGCATATGTGTGGTGTTATCGTGTATTGATTGTTGTTTCCGGTTTGCTTCTTCTTGATAGAGTTCCGAAAGCGTTCGGAGTGTGAGGATTCGTTCGACTATGTTGGCTTGTCTTCTTCACGGACTCGATCTTCTTCCGAGCGGGATCTCAGGCAAGATGACACATTTCCCTAGATACCACTACTATCATTGCCATGATAGTTGTCCTGCTTTTATCGTTATGTCTCGTTACCTACCACTTGTTTGTCAAGCCTCCCAACATTGCCATGAAAAGCCTCTAACCCTCCACCATCCAAGCAAACCGTTGTTTGGCTATGTTACCGCTTGCTCAACCCTTCTTATAGCGTTTCTAGCTGCAGGTGCAATTGCTTCCACATGACAACATGGACACTCTTTTGTTATCACAATATTATTGCTATTTTATTTAATGCACTTATACACTTGGTAAAGGGTGGAAGGCTTGGCCTTTTGCTTGGTGTTTTGTTCCACTCTTGCTGCCCTAGTTACTTGTGAATTGGTGTTATGTTCCATAACTGAGCGTTGCTAACATGCTCGGGGTTGTTATGGGGACCCCCTTGATTTTCGTGTTAGGATAAAACTTGTCTGGCAAGGCCCAACATTGGTACTATTTGCTTAATAACAACTAAAATTTGCATAGGGCAGGATCACCCCATGGATTAATCAACAACCTAGGCCAGTGCTCCTCATGAGTGTTGGTCCAACCCAAAGAAGCTTATTAACTCTACCCGGGGCAACTCGGTGTTTGGCGTGGTAACCTTCGCTCATCCGGTTGTGCCCTGAGAATGAGATACACGGCTCCTATCGGGATTGTCGGCACGTCAGGCGGCCTTGCTCGAACGTCTTGCGTGAGGAACTCTGATGTTCTTCGGGCTATCTCGAGGTGTCGGAATTCCTTTGGAATTGCCTAGGATTATCACGAGATCCGTGGTCAAGGTTATTCCCATGGCGTGTGGTTAATTTGTGATGGATGAGTTGGAGCATCCCTACAGGGTTAAATGTTTTCGAGAAGCCATGGCTGCGGTTATGTGGCAAACTTGGATACTTTGTTTAACACCCGGTCATCGCAAACTTGAAGTAAACTCTAATAAAATACACCAACTATGTGCATAACCGTGATTGTCTCTTCTCGTGAGTCCTTATCTGAGAGAGAACACGGTGGGGTTATGATTGACGTAAGTAGGTGTTCAGGATCATTTAGTGATCATTACTAGTTAACGTCCGTTCTGCATAGACCACCCACTTTACTTTCTGTACTCGTAAGTTAGCCACTCAAACAAATGCTTAGTCGCTTGTTGCAGCCTCACCACTTAACCATACCTTGCCTATTAAGCTTTAATAGTCCTGATACCCTTGGAAATGAGATTGTTGAGTCCCCATGGCTCACAGATTACTACAACAACAGTTGCAGGTACAGGTAATGCAATGAATTGACGTGAGCATGATGCTTGTTTGATTTGGAGTTCTTCTTCTTCATCATCGATATAGGATGGATTCCAGGCGGCAGCCTAGGATAGCAAGGATGGATGTCATTTTGTCGTTTGTTTTCGTCCGTAGTCGGACCCTGCTCTTATGTATGATGTTTGAGTATGTGTTGTATTGATGTGATCTTGATGTAGCTTGTGGCGAGTGTAAGTCAATTCCATATACTCATATCTTCTGTACATGTACTTGTAATGATATCCATTCTTGCAACACGACAGGATGCGCTTCTATCCCTGTCATGGCCCTCATGCCGAAATAAGGATAGGACCACATCTTGGGCATGACACCTAGAGCCTGAGGATGACAGCTGGATGCAGGAGCTCAAGGTATATCTGCTTCATGGGACATTGTCGGGAAGGAGGAAGACGCAAAGCATGTGGGCCGATAGGCCACGTCCTACTACCTCCGCGAGAGCGACTTGTACCGCAGGCACCCTAACGACATTGTGCCGTGGTGCATCTCCAAGGAGCAAGGACACGAGCCACTGGCCAACATCCACGAAGGAGACTGCGGGCATCAATCCTCCTCGCACATGCTTGCAGGAAAGGCGTTTTGGTCGGGCTTCTACTGGCCCTCGGCGCTTGACGATGCCATCGAGCAGGTCTGGACTTGCGAGGCCTGCTAGTTTCATGCCAAGCAGGTTCACCAACCCGCATAGGGTCTCAATACCATTCCGCTCTCCTGGCCCTTCTTGGTGTGGGGGGTGGACATTCTGGGGCCTTTCCCATGGGCAGCAGGCGGTTACTGCTACCTCTATGTCGCCGTCGACAAGTTCACCAAATGGGCGGAGGTGGAGCCTATTTGCACCAACCCACCCGGGTCTGCCGTCAAGTTTATCAAGGGCCTCGTGAGCCGCATCGGCATCCCCAACTGAATCATCAGCAACAACGATTCGCAGTTCACAAGTAACATCTTCAAAACCTGTTGTGCTAACCTTGGTACGCAAATATTTTACACCTCGGTGGCCCTCCCAAGGAGCAATGGCCAAGCAGAGCACGCCAACACCGAAGTCCTGTGGGGACTCAAGGGAACGAGCTTCAGGAAGAAGCTTGAATCCCGCGACAAGGGTTGGATCGACGAGCTTCAGTCGGTGTTGTGGTCCATCCGCACCACCCTGACTAAGCCCACTGGCAAAAACCTGTTCTTCCTCATGTACAGAGCCGAAGTTGTCCTCCCCCATGAGATCAAGCACCGGTCCCCGTGAGTCTTGGCATTTGATGAGGAGCGTCAGGATGACGAGCAGGGAACAGACCTCCTGCTCAGAGAGGAGGCGCGACGTCAGGCCTCGCTCTATGCTGCGCTGTACCAGCAAGCACTACGGTGCTACCACTACCGTAACATTCATTCCAGGACCCTCGAAGTTGGCAATCTCGTCCTGAGGCAGGTTCTCGCTAGGGAGGGCTTGCATAAGTTTCGCCCATGTGGGAGGGCCCATTCAAGGTCGCTCACGTCTCCAACCTAGCGCCATGCGCTTGGATCCTTGGGATGGAGTCCCCATCCAGAAAGCCTTGAACATCCAGCACCTCAGGAAGTTCTGCCCATGACACTCCCCCTGATGATGCGGAGGGGTTCCTCGCACGCAATGTGGCAGCCACAGTCCGGAGCTGGCGGAGAAGACAACACTGCCCATCAACGGCTATGCCCATGCAACGTGGATGCCCTACGCTCAGCGCTGGAGGAATACGAAGGCCAATCTAAGTGTCGAACGCGGCCGTTATTTGCGTTTCTCTTGTTTGGATTTGCGAGCCTTTATGAAATCAAACCCAGGGCCTTTCCTTTGCGTTTTAGTCAAAAAGGTCAAACTTTTGTTTCATTGCCAACTCTTATGTTGTTCTCTTCTTCCAAGATAAGCAATCGCCTGCTCCCCTCCCCCTCGTACCCTGCGAGCGGGGGCTGGGGGGCACGATGCTTACACCTTGCCAAGGACATGGCATTCGGATCATCGTACTCGCCTAGAGGCTCCATTCTCGACCCGGCACGCCATCTTGTAAAGGAAACAACATTTTGTTTAGACAGCTTGAGCATCTAAGGGGGATCTTGAGCATCGCGCCTCAGGAGCCTTACCGGTCGCAATACCACTCAACCCCCCTGGTGCATCAGGAGTGTCGTGGCCTCACCCCGTGAAGTGCGTCCTTGGTTTCCGGTCATACCTAACGTGGTGGGAAATGCAAGGGACTGGGACCTGTTGACGCAGGGATAATTGGACTACAAGTCGAAGCCTTAGGAAGCCTTAGGAAGCCCAACCTTCTCGGAACAGGAAGCATAATTTTTGGAGGGGGCCACTTGAGTGTCTAAGGGGCCTCCTGAGCTTCACGCCTCAGGAGCCTTACCGGTCATAATGCCACCTGACTTCCTGGTTTCGTCCTTGGTTTCCGGTCGGCATCAGGAGTATCGGGGCCCCTCTTCGTGAGGAACGTCCATGCTAAGATGGTCATACCCTGCGATGGTAGGGAAATGAGTGGGACTTGGACCTACTGATGTAGAGCTGCTTGATTGTCAAAGGGGGCTCATGAGCATTGTGCCTTAGGAGCCTTACCGGTCATAAGGCCACTCGACCCCCCTCGTGTAGTCCTTGGTTTCCAGCCGACATCAGGAGTGTCGGGCCCTCGCCTCGTGAGGAGCGTCCAGGGTAAGATGGTCACACCCCATGATGGTAGGGAAATGCGTGGGACTTGGACCTACAGACACAGGGCGTCGTTAGAGCCCCCAACTCGCCTCAATCGCAAGAAGTAGAAGCTGACCAGGCGAACGGACCCTCCGGGCACCACAGCTGCACCACACAACCCGAAAGACTACCACGGGCACTATCCTAATCGCGATCAGGAGGTGACTCTAGTTAATGAAATGTAGAAGGTACTAATAAAGAGGGGCAAATGCCCGAATGCGTTACATGCCCATAGGGCCTCCCTTAGTTTTTGTGTTGCAGGTGCAAAAGAAAAGTAGGAGAAAGAAAGCGAGAAGCCGCACGGGGGCCACCGCCTCAGGAGCCAGACACCGGCGCACCAACGTTCAGTCGGTGTCCTCCTCCACCTTCACGGACCCGCGGAAGCGCCCCGAGGCGGACGCCCACGGAGTGGGAGAACGGCGCCACCACAGTGGCCTACCTTCCGAGACCCGGGTGTGCTAGTGTGGAGGTGCGCAATAGTTGCTGTCACTGCTGTCGCTCGGGCTCTCCTCGGAGGGGGTATCGCTGTTGCTAGTGGTGCGACACTCGTCATGAAGGGAAAGCTCGTCTCTAGGATCACCGCGTCCAACATCCTCCGGGTAGCACCCCAGGTGCTTGCCCTCACTCCCGAAGATCTTGACGAAGAGCGTCACCTCTCCGTCATACTTCAAGTAGAAGTTGTGCCTCCCCCTCGGGCCCATGGGCACGGGCGAACGTTACCATCCGCGGTTCAGGTACACATAGCCTTCGGGGGCGACCTCGAGCTCCACCCAGCATGCCCCATTACAACAGCCGTCGGCCTGCAGCCAAAGGCCAGCAAGCCCTCGGACCGGCAGGGACTTCGCAAAGGAGTTCGAGAGCTAGAACCAGGCAGCTTCTGGCATATCCTCCTACGTCACAAACTCCAGGGCTGAGTTGGCCGAATGGAGCCGCGGGCGCGACGCCTTGGTGGCCATCGCTAACCTCTCACCTCGGCCGCCACCGCGTTCACCTGCGGCCGCTTCTGCGTGGTGGGGCATGGCTGCGCTCGCCAGAAGCTTCTGCCGGCCCCATGACATATTTCGGGGGGAAACACCGCCCCTCTGAGGTGGCAGGGCGGCGGGGCCATCCCTAGAAGCCTTCCCCTTCTCTGCAGCAGAAAACTTCCTCATCGGCGCCATTGCTGGGAAAGGACTATTTGAGAGGTGTGGAGACTGAGAAGATGAAGATGGGTGAGGGTTTTCTCGCCCTCGACAGTTTATATACAGCCAGAGGCCGCCCGGTGCCCCCTCGCGTCTCGGGAGCATGAGGCCCCTTGAAGGGTCACATCCGCGTGGCCTAGAGCAGCAACATTTAATAGGCAACAATGATGACTGGAGCTATGCCCAGGCGTCGCGTTGGTTTGACTGGGTGCGGTTTCGGACGTCCTCAAGGAGCGGAGGAGCCATCACCGAGGCGTTTGACGCGTGCCAAGCCCGGCCCATAGACATTTGGGGCCCGCGACACTTCGGGCCGTCCTCCAGGCTTCGCCTGTAAGCCAGCTCGAGCGCGCCTTGGGCCAGGGGCTACTGTCGGTGTTCTGGGAATGGGGGTACCCATACATGCTTGCCTGTGGCCCAGGGCATGGCCCACTTCATCAATCAAATGGGGCGAGGCGAGGCCCCACTCAAGACAAGGCCCCTGCGAGGTCCCTGGCCTCGTGAGGAAGAACGGTGACAAGACCAGCGAAGGATGAGTCTCCTTAGGACCCCTCAGTGCGGATGGGTCTCCTCAGGACCCCTCAGCACGGAGATTCCTATGCAAGGCTCGGCCTTAGGAGTTAAGGATGATGCAAGGAAGGACAGGCAGGCGTTAGTGCGATTAGCGGTGTAGTTTACCCTTTGGTGCAAAGGGAGAAAGGACATACGTGGATTCCCAAAGCGTCCCCCACAGGTTTCCATTCTAGTGCAAGATGACTAGAACCACTTGCCCCGTAGGGCAGATGTCATCGCTGAGCCCATCCCTGCGCCGTCGATGGCTACTTTGCAGGCGAAGACCGCCTTTAGGCAAGGCGATCACGTACTATTGTCCCACTTCAAAATTGGCCGTTGTGGGATCCCTTCCCGCCATTGTGATAAGGAAGAGGACCCCGAAAGCCGCTATATATAGAGGATAGGAAGCACCGTAGAGAGGGACGGACGGACGGGACCGAACCCACTGACGGAACCCAACGATCCACGCGGGTAGCCATTCGACCACTCATCCACCATCAAGCCACAGAGGGCCTCGGACACCTCGAGAGAGCCCTCAGGAGGCCGAAGAACACCAAACTATTCCATCCACATCACCTCCTCGAGAGGCAATCCACCAAAGCAGGAGTAGGGTATTACGCTTGGCAGCGACCCGAACCTGTGTAGACTATCGTGTTCATCTTCTTCCTCATCATCGTTCGAGTTCGTTGCTGCGTACATCGAGTAGAGAGCTAGGGTGACGAGGCTACAAGGATCTTCACACACGCCCCATGTTCGAACCCTAAGGGTTTTAGGGAGCCCGAAAACCAAAAGTCGTCGGTGCTGGAGCCGACATCTTTGTCGCCCGTCTTAGCGGCACTACAACTTTGGGTCGTCCAAAGCAAGTGTGTACGGGTCCTTAGGGATCACCTCGCCATCTACCCTGCGCTCTAGGGCGTACTCATCGCACGCGGCGAAGGATGCTAGGTCGCTGGCCCTCATGGCCAATGCGTCGGCAGCCACCTCCAACTCTGCATCGATGCCGGCACACTGGGCCGTGAGCAGCCCCATGTCTAGCTCGGGGTACCACGACCTTGCAATACGAAGCGGCAGGACCGCACCGGCGCGTGCGGCTGAGGCTCTCCAGGAATTCACCCGCACCGTCCTGAACTCCAACCACCTCGACAGCCGGCTCATGGAGGTCGGATCCACTACGTCTGGCTAGAGGGTGCAAACCAGTGCCGCGCTAGCCAGCTGGAGCTGCTTCAGGGCCCGGACCACCTCGGTCAGTCGCACCCTGGCAGCGATTCCCACCTCATCCAGGGTCCAGGGGGCAAGCTGCCCAACGGCGACCCCTACGCCCGCTGGTCCTCACGGTGGGACTCCACGGCCGCCTCCGCGTCCTCCTGCGTACCAGGGAAAATCCCTAGGAGGGAAGGGGATGCAGGATGAGCAACGAAGAAAACTAGGAACCCATAAGAAATGCATGGAGAAAAACGGTACAACAAAGACTTACTAGTCAGGAGTCGGTCCACCTCGTGCCCTTGCTCCTACAGCGCAACCTCCCTCGCTGACCACTCTTGGACTCGGCGCTCGTGCTCATGCTGGGCCTTCTATGCCTCCTTGGTCGCCTTCGCCGGCAAGGCGTCCTCGGCCTCCAAGTCCTGGTGGAGAACCTTTTCCCTCTCCCCCGCCTCCTGACAAAGAGTCGCCTCGCACTCCTCCAGCTCTCGGCGGTGGGCTGCCTCACGCTCGTCCTTCTCAGCTTGTGTCCGGCCTGCCACCTAGTGTAGCAGGTTGCACTATGCGGTCAGAAGGTCCCGTTGTTCGCTGAGCTACACCACCTGGCGACAGAGACTGACCGTATCGGCATGGGTAGCTACCCAGGACGAAGACGCCTCTGTCAGAAAGCAAGACAATTGACCCGAATCCCAGGGGCTACATCCACTGGGTGCGCTCGCGTGCCCCCACTAGAAAGTCGCAAGGGCTTTACCTGGTAGGTCCACGGAGAGGATGGCCAGCCGGCCCTCGGCTTCACGATACAGGCCAAGCAGCGTGTTGTACGCAGCCACCCAGCGGTCGTGTGTAGCCTGCAAAGAACGAAGAAACCTGTTGACACTTGATTTTGGCACGATGCAAAATACAATAAAGATAGACTCAAACGAAAGGGTTTTTTTCTACGAGAAAGTCCATATTGCCGAGTGAAACAACCTTGATGTTTAGGTCATCACCATTCAACATCATTTCAAAGGCCAAATCACGCTTGGATTGTCATGTAGATGTTCTGAGTGCTTTTTGGCCCATTATGCATCCAAGACAACCTCGGATGAAGGAATGTTCTACATGTATTGTCTTTGCCTCGTCGAGCTGATTGATTCTGATATATAAATCTTCTCAGTCCGAGGTCGTATGCGACCTGGAGAGGCAAAACAAAATCAGCCTGAGGTTTCACTCGAGAATTCCGAGTGAAAGTTTTGCCGAACGAAGGAAACGCGTCGAGTGAAAATTTTCCCGTCTCGCCGAGTGAAAATCACCGTCAAGTGATAGTTTCGGCCCGAGCGCAATTATCGTCCGAGTGGAAATCACCATCGAGTGATAGTTTCGGCCCGAGTGCAATTATCGTCCGAGTGAAAATCACCGTCGAGTGATAGTTTCGGCCTGAGTGCAATTATCATCCGGGTGAAAATCACCGTCGAGTGATAGTTTCGTCCCGAGTGCAATTATCATCCGAGTGGAAATCACCGTCGAGTGACAATTTCGGCCCAAGTGCAATTGCCGCCTGGGTGAAAACACCGTCGAGTGACAGTTTCGGTCGGGTGAAAGTTCAAAATGGCCTCGGATAGAAAAGTGTTCAACATGAAAGTTGTTCGTAAGGTCGAAATGGTCAACTTTTATTTTATGGTCATTATCATAGGAGATAGTATACGGCCTACAGAGACACTACACCACTTGGACAACCCAGTCTTTTACGTGACCGACTCCGATTCGAGGTTAAATATGACCTCGTGGAGTATTGTAGATGACTTTATTTGGGAAAGTGATCATCATATGGGTTGTTGGCCTCGTTGAGACACACAAAATTTATGTTTGGACCATCTCCATCAGAGGTCGTATGCAGATTCCACGGCCCACGCAAGAAGCAAGACAGAAGATTGGGCCAGATTTGGGCTGAATCTGAGTGGAATTTGAACTAGGACTCTAGGACGTGAATTGATGTATTTTTCTTGTAAGGAAAGCCTAGATGAATTCTTTGCTTGTACGGGAAGTCCAGCCTCCTCTTATATATGTTGGGGGTGACGGCCGATTGAACAATACACAATCGAACAAATCAATCTATACTAGTTTTTCATCTACGTTCTTCTTTTTTCTCTCGTTCTTTGCTGTTCTTTGTGTTTGAGAGCTGTGAATCCCGAGGCTCTAGGGGTGAGCGAATCGACCTAAGGAAGACCATAGCCACCGCACTCCCTGACGGGGTCCCTCCGCGGCGTGCGGGGTTTCAGGTCTACAAAAGCGTCCGCCGACTGTCTTGTGTATCGTGCTGTCGGACAGACCTCCTTCGACGTGAGCTATAGTGCACCACTCCTGGCGTCGAGGGTACACGGTGACATATTCGTGTGTCAACACACTTTTTGGCGACTCCGCTGGGGATCAAAGATCAATCATCCTCGTCAACCATCATGTCTAATCTTCCCAAGCCATCTAAGATAGATGCTGATAACATCATTAAGCCCAAGCTTGATGAAATATCGGCTGGTCGTCGCCAAGCTTATGAGGAGTACAAGAAGGCACGTGAAGAGAAGGAGTTGCAGGAATTCCTTGGAAACTTCAAGAAATATTGCCAAGGCAATATCACTCCGATTGGAGAAATCAAGTTCCCTCCCCTTCAAGCCGAGCAGGTTAAACCTCCTGTAAGTACTACCTTTTCTCCCGAGCAGTGGGCTGAGATTGAAAGTCGTATTGCCGATGGTAAGAATTTGGTTTATCAAACTTTCATAGAAAATACCAATTCGCAGAAAAATATGCCTCAATTGTCTAGTGGTAATATTGGTGTGGCTGCTAGTGTAGGAAACCCTAATCTGTCTTTACCTCTTTCATCGGCACCTCTCATGCCGATGAATTACTATCCCACCCACACCAATCAGATTGTGGCTACACCCGCTACTTCCATCATGAGCATGCCAAGTTCGGTACCTATGCCGAATCAAGCTGTACCTATAGGTCCAAGCACTCGGCCATAGCTGAACTACAGTTCGGCATATGTGCCATAGTTCCTGCCGACTGCCAGTAATTCTACACCTCCCATCCCACAATAGCAAGCTTCACCGTCTATTGCGGACGATACTTTAGCTAGTTTTAGAGAGGAGATGGCTAAGATGCTTAGAGAGAATTTTGGAGTTGAGTTACCTCGGAATTGGATTTACCAAAAACCATACCCCGAGTACTTTGACGCTATCTAGTGCCCTCCGTGATATAAAATTCCAGATTTTCTTAAGTTCAATGGAGAAGGCACAAAAACCACATGGGATCATATTAGTCAATACTTAGCACAACTGGGTGAAGCAGGCTCGCTAAATGAATTGAAAGTGCGCTTGTTTCCTTTATCATTAACCGGTACTGCATTTTCATGGTTTTCTTCTTTACCACATGGTTCTATCCGTGTGTGGTCGCAGCTGGAACAGAAATTCCATGATCACTTTTATAGCAGCAACAATGAACTTAAATTATCACATCTTACATCGGTTAAGCAGAAAAATGATGAATTGGTCTCCGATTACATCAAGAGGTTTAGAGATACAAAGAACTGGTGCTATAGTTTGGTGATAACCGAGAGGGACTTGGCTGACCTTGTGCTTAGTGGTTTGAAAACTCACATTAGGGAAAAGCTACAAGGCTATGAGTTCTTATGTGTCAACCAGGTCCTGCAAAAAGCTTTGGCTCAGGAAAGCCGGAGCAAAGATCTCAAAGAGGTGCACAGATATAAAATTGATCGTCCTAAGATGAATATGGTTGAGTATGGTAGTGATCACTTGGACGATGAAGGTGATATGTATGCTGCTGAATTTGTTTGGCCGTCTAAGGCCAAACCGTTCACTTGCAATGATATGAAACCGATTCATAATAATCGTGATGAAGAGATAAAGTTTACTTTTAACATTGCTAAGTGTGACAAAATATTTGATGCTTTGCTGCAAGCTAAGATCATTAAGATATCTCACGCTTTGCCGTCGATTGAAGAATTGAAACGACATGCTTATTGCAAGTATCATAATTCTTTTTCTCAAGCTACTAATGATTGCAATGTTTTCTGATGATAGATACAATCGGCCATTAATGACGAACGATTGAACTTTTCTGAGATGCAAATTGATAAGCAGCCCTTCGCAATGAACACTCTAGATTTGGAGGGGAAAAAGTTGCTCATTCGGCCAGAGGTAGCCGAATCGGCCAATAAAACTAATGTCATCGTTGGTGTGCCTAGAAAAAGCAAGGAGGACAACAAAGTCTTGGGGTGGCAGGTTGTGCTTGACAAGCAACCCAATGGCCAAGAAGTAATCAAGATCACAATCAAGAATCCTGCGCTCGGGGGGCAACAACAAGTGCAACAAGACACTCATGTTAAGTTTGTTAAACCCAAGAGTCCAGAAGTTGGAAAGTGGAAGAGGAACGAAGCAAGATACATCATAAGCGAGTCAAGCCAACTTTTGATATGCTGCTGTCCAAATATGCAAATCAGTTGACCGGTTCTAGCTCTAATCATTCATCATACCTGAAGCGACCAAGCTCACCATCAACTGATATGTTTAGTCGGCATGCAAAACCGACTGGATGAAGGATGCCGTTTCCGCAAGAACAATGACAACCTGTTTGGGATCGACTCGGATGCTCGTATGAAAACCGACTGAACATTGGTGTCCATTACTCGGGTGGTCAAAATATGCCTTCGAGTGAAAACTATCCAAGTGTAAGAATGCACTGGGGTGGAAGGTATCTGAATGAAATAATACGGTCGAGTGGGTTTTACTCAGTCGAACGTCCGGGTGGAATTCGTCCGAGTAAAAGGGTGCGCCTGAGTGAAAACTTCGTAGGTCAGAAAAGTCGACAAGAGTGGCGCGTCAAGCTGCCGAGTGTTGCAGCAGTGGAGTCAAGGAAATACAAGGAAAATATCAATGTTGACTCACTCATCCTGGGTAGTGAAACGTTCGCTACACAACAGTCGACTATGCGTAGCGACCCAACTGAGCTGATACTTGTTATCGCGCCAAAGCACTCGACCAATGATCATGAAGCAAGTACCAGCCAAGTGAAGCCAGTTGATCCTAAATACACTCGACCAAGGTGGTGTCCTATAGGTCTAACAAAGACACAAAAGAGGAAATTACAAAGGTTGAGGAATCAAGAGATGGCAGAACAAGAAGCTGAGAAGCAAAGGGACAAGTTGTTCAATGTCACTCGGCCCATGATACCAGCGAAGCAGGTGTGGAAACCCAAACCAGCGCAAAACATAGTGGATTCTACATCTACCACGGTAGCAATTACACCATCAAAAGAAGACAATGTACCTGTGACATCGTCTCAATCGCCTGATACTTCTCCTTCACTCGGAAAGCATTCAAATTCGGTGGACGCGCGCGAGCAGGAAGATGATCTGTTGGACTATGAGTCTACACCGGTTCACGAAGGTATGTATATCAATATGGTGTATTACTTACTTGCTGAATTCCGTGCTGTAGATGAAGAGGGGGAAGTGGCTCAGCTGAATTTTGGCCCCAGAAATGCAATATTCTAGAAGCCAAAAGAACCAGTGACGCACTTGAAACCATTGTACCTCAGAGGTCATATCAATGGATCACCAGTCACTCAGATGCTTGTTGATGGTGGCGTTGTGGTGAATCTCATGCCCTATTCGGTCTTCAAGAAATTGGGCTTGCCCGATGATGAATTGATCAAGACCAATATGGTGCTTAATGGGTTTGAAGGCAAAGAGAAAACTGAAGCCAAAGGTGTGATGTACGTGGAGCTTATAGCCGGGAGCAAAACTTTGGCTACTGCATTCTTTGTTGCTGAGGTGCAAGGTAACTACAACGTCATACTAGGCCGTGATTAGGTTCATGCAAACCAGTGCGTACCATCTACCATGCACCAGTTTTTGATCCAGTGGGTTAATGATGAGGTAGAGGTCATTCATGCGGATAACTCGGCTTGTGTTGCTTTGGCCGATGCATCGGTGGATAGGCAACATCCTAATGCTACTAGCTTGACGGGACGTGACTTGTTAGAGTTTGATTTCCTTAGCGCAACAAAGAATGGCTTTGTGCCCGTCTCTTTAAAGCTGATTAGTGGCAATCGACTCCAAGGTATGATATGTTTAAATGGATTCTAATTCCGAGTGGTTGCAGAAATGTCTTGCAGAATATCGGTCTAGTAAGAATGATATGTATGAATCTGTAGAGGAGTTGGATGACATGGATAAATTAGGACAGGGTTTTTAGGCGGCAGATCCTTTAGAAGAAATAGATATAGGGGATGGTTCAGTTCCTAGGCCGACGTTTGTAAACAAAAATTTGAAAGACGATCATAAAGCTGAGTTGATCGGGCTATTGAAAGAGTATGTTTGTTGCTTTGCATGGGAATATCATGAGATGCCAGGTTTAAGCCGAGAGCTAGTAGAGCATCGGTTACCTATAAAGGCTGGTTTTAGACCTTACAAACAATCGGCCAGAAAGTTTAATCCAAAAACATATGACCGGATCAAGGAGGAGATCGGTTGGTTGCTCAAAGCTAAATTCATTCGGCCTTGCAGGTATGCCGAGTGGATCTCTAACATTGTGCCGGTGGAGAAGAAAGGATCCAGCAAGATAAGGGTGTGCATTGATTTCAGAGATTTCAATAGAGCTACACCCAAAGATGAGTACCCCATGCCAATAGCCGACATGCTTATTAATGATGCTTCTGGACATAAAGTTATTAGCTTTCTTGATGGTAATGCGGGTTATAATCAAATTTTTATGGCTGAAGAGGACATGTCCAAGACAACCTTTCTTTGCCCTGGTTTCCTTGGTTTATTCGAGTGGATAGTGATGACATTCGGATTAAAAAATGTGGGTGCCACATATCAAAGGGCTATGCATTTAATTTTCCATGATTTACTCGGAATTATAGTTGAAGTCTATATTGATGATATTGTTGTCAAATCGGATGCTTTTAAGTCTCATTTGGCCGATTTATGTTTAGCTTTTGAAAGAATGAAAAAATATGGATTGAAGATGAATCCTTTGAAGTGTGCATTTGGCGTGTCGGCTGGAAATTTTTTGGGCTTCATTATTCATGAGAATGGCGTAGAAATTGATCCCAAAAAGGTATAAGCTATACAAAAAGTGGAGGCTCCAACATGCAAGAGGGATATGCAAAAATTCCTTGGCAAGGTCAATTATTTGAGGAGGTTCATAGCTAATTTGTCAGGGAAGGTTGATGCATTCACTCCTATCCTTCGGTTGAAGAATGATGCTAATTTTACTTGGGGGGCAAAGCAGCAAGAGGCATTTGACATGGTCAAGACTTATTTGAGCACTCCTCCGGTGATGAAAGAACCCAAACATAAAGAACCCTTTAGGCTTTACATTGCGGCAGACGAAGGTGTTATTGGTGCTGTATTGACTCAAGAAACCAAAGGAAGAGAACATACTATTACATATTTGAGTCGACGCTTATTGGATGCTGAGACAAGGTATGCATTTATTGAAAATTTATGCCTCTGTTTATATTATGCTTGCGCAAAACTGAGACATTACCTTGTGCCGAGTGCCTGCATAGTAGCCTGTCAAACCGATGTCATTAAATACATGTTGCATCGGCCAATTCTTAGTGGTAGGATTGGCAAGTGGGCTTATGCTTTAATTTAGTATGATTTGGCTTATGAATCTCTAAAATCCATGAAAGGCCAAATTGTTGCTAATTTTATTGTTGAGCATCGGATTAATGACAAGCATGATGTTGATATAAACCTTGTCTGATTAGTGCCATGGAGATTATATTTTGATGGTTCAGTTTGTAGAAATGGCCAAGGTGTTGGTATTGTTTATATATCTCCTTATGGTGCTGTTTTTCAAGCCTCATGCCGACTGGAATATTTTTGTACAAATAATCAAGCCGAATATGAAGCATTGTTATTCAGTTTAGAGATGTTGCTCGTTATAGGTGCTACACATGTTGAGGCTTTTGGTGATTCGTTATTAGTAGTGCAGCAAGTGTCCAAAATCTTTCAATGTTTAGACGAATCACTTAATGTTTATCTTGATAAGTGTCTAGATGTGATTTCTACTTTGGATTATTTTAGCATTGCTCATATATCTAGACATGACAATTGGAGAAGAAATGAGTTAGCACAACAAGCATCCGACTATCATATTGATCATGGCATGTTTCATATTTCTCAGAAGCCGATGCCTTGCCTTGCTAATGTGGGAGAGGCCGAATTAGAGCCTACTGATTCGGCCACTAACAATAAATCTAGTACATGTGAAAATCATGACTGGAGGAAGCCCATTATTGATTACTTGTGCAATCCGAGTGAAAGGGTGGACAGGGCTGTTCGGCGGATGGCATTCAAATATACGATGAGAGACGATGGTCTTTATCGCCGAACGGTTGAAGATGTTCTTTTAAAGTGTTTGGAAGAAGAACAAGCAAGAGTTGCCATGGGAGAGGTACATGAAGGCATTTGTGGTACTCATCAGTCGGCACCCAAAATGAAATGGCTCTTGCGGCATGCTGGATTTTATTGGCCAACTATGATGAATGATTGCTTTAGGTATTATAAAGGGTGCGAAGCTTGTCAAAAATTTGGTGATATTCAGTTGGCTCCTGCTGCTATGTTGCATCCTATTGTCAAGCTGTGGCCTTTTAGGGGATGGGGTTTAGACTTCATTGGACAGATTCATCCATCTTCTTCGAAGGGGCATCGGTTCGTGTTTGTGGCAACTGATTATTTCACTAAATGGTCTGAAGCAATACCTCTCAAGAACAGGACACATACGGAAGTAATTCGATTCATAACCGAGCACATTATTCATAGATTCGGCATTCCTCAGACATTAACTACAGATCAAGGTTCATCTTTCATGTCACATCAAGTTAGATAATTTGTCAAATCGTATGACATAAAGTTGCTCAATTCATCTCCGTACTATGCCCAAGCTAATGGACAAGCTGAGTCTAGCAACAAAATATTGATTAAACTCATCAACGAGAAGATTGAGGATAATCCAAGAAAATCGCATGATTTGTTGTCTAAGGCTTTGTGGGCACATAGGATCTCAAGGCATGGTGCTACAAAGGTAACTCCGTATGAGCTAGTATACGGGCAAGAGGCTGTTTTACCTGTGGAGGTAAATTTAAGTGCTTTGAGAATAGCCAAACAAAATGATTTATCGGTAGTGGACTTTTATGATTTCATGATGGACAATATTCATGAGGTTGCTGATAAACGTTTGGCTGCATTAAAGGCCATAGAGAAGGACAAATTAAGGGTAGCAAGAGCTTACAATAAAAAGGCCAAGTTCAAGAATTTTTACGTTGGGGAACTTGTGTGGAAAGTGATTTTGCCGATTGGTTCTAGAGATAGAAAATTCGGGAAGTGGTCTCCAAACTGGGAAGGTCCTTTCAGGATTGCAAGAATAGTCCCTGGAAATTCATATTTAGTAGAATCCATACAAGGAGTATTATTACCTTGAGATCTCAATGCCAGATATCTGAAGAAGTACCACCCGAGTGTGTGGCAAGAAGCCTAATTAGGCAATGGCCGATATATGATTATCGCCCTTAGCATAAACATGGCCGATACATAATTATCGTCTTGAGAAATATAAATGGCCGATGGAGTGTTGACATCGTCCTTAAGACAAACATGGTGCAAAATATTTTTCGGCATGCTAACTTTGCCAAAAAACAGGGGGCCATGTGTTGACACCTGATTTTGGCACGGTGCAAAATACAATAAAGATAGACTCAAATGAAAGGGTTTTTTCTATGAGAAAGTTCATATTGCTGAGTGAAACAACCTTGATGTTTAGGCCATCACCATTCGACATCATTTCAAAGGCCAAATCACGCTTGGATTGTCATGTAGATGTTCTGAGTGCTTTTTGGTCCCTTACGCATCCAAGACAACCTCGGATGAAGGAATGTTCTACATGTATTGTCTTCGCCTCGTCGAGCTAATTGATTTTGATAGATAAATCTTCTCAGTCCGAGGTCGTATGCGACCTGGAGAGGCAAAACAAAATCAGCCTGAGGTTTCACTCGGGATTTCCGAGTGAAAGTTTTGCCCACGGAAGGAAACGCGTCGAGTGAAAATTTTCCCGTCTGGCCGAGTGAAAATCACCTTCGAGTGATAGTTCCGGCCCGAGTGCAATTATCGTCCGAGTGGAAATCACCATCGAGTGATAGTTTCGGCCCGAGTGCAATTATCGTCCGAGTGAAAATCACCGTCGAGTGATAGTTTCGGCCCGAGTGCAATTATTGTCTAGGTGAAAATCACCGTCGAGTGATAGTTTTGGCCCGAGTGCAATTATCGTCCGAGAGGAAATCATCGCCGAGTGACAATTTCGGCCCAAGTGCAATTGCCGCCCGGGTTGAAAACACCTTCGAGTGACAGTTTCGGTCAGGTGAAAGTTCAAAATGGCCTCGGATGGAAAAGTGTTCAACATGAAATTTGTTCGTAAGGTCGAAACGGTCAACTTTTCTTTTATGGTCATTATCATCGGAGATAGTATACGGCCTGCAGAGACACTACAACACTCGGATAACCCAGTCTTTTACGTGACCGAGTCCGATTCGAGGTTAAAGATGACCTCGTGGAGTATTCGAGATGACTTTATTTGGGAAAGTGATCGGCATATGGGTTGTTGGACTCGTCAAGACACACAAAATTTATGTTTGGACGATCTCCATCAGAGGTCGTATGCAGATTCCACGGCCCACGCAAGAAGCAAGACAGAAGATTGGGCCAGATTTGGGCTGAATCCGAGTGGAATTAGAACTAGGACTCTAGGACGTGAATTGATGTAATTTTCTTGTAAGAAAAGCCTAGATGAATCCTTTGCTTGTACGGGAAGTCCAGCTGCCTCTTATATATGTTGGGGGTGATGGCCGATTGAACAATACACAATCGAACAAATCAATCTATACTACTTTTTCATCTACGTTCTTCGTTTTTTTCTCTCGTTCTTCACTGTTCTTCGTGTTTGAGAGCTCCGAATCCCGAGGCTCTAGGGGCGAGCGAATCGACCTAGGGCAGACCATAGCGTCCGCACTCCCCAACGTGGTCCCTCCCGGGCGTGCGGGGTTTCGGGTCTACAAAAGCGTCCACCGACTGTCTTGCGTATCGCGCTGCCGGACGGACCTCCTTCGACGTGAACTGTGGTGCATCACCCCCGGCGTCGAGGGTACACGGTGACATGTTTGTGTGTCAATAAAATCAAAGCATCATTAGACTCGACCCGCCTGCGCCCCAACCAGCCCGACTCTTGGGGGCTACACCCAGTGGGTGCGCTTGCGCGCCCCTACTGAAAAAAACCAAGGCAAGAAGAAAAATTAGAGCTCTTACCACAACAGACTGCTCGAGGTGAACCAGACGGTCGGTGGCGTCCTGAGCATCTTGCGTCATTTGGGCACGGCAGGCGGAAAATGCCTCGACAACGGCGGCCACTATCGTGGGAACAAGCCTGACAATAGAGGATAGGGGTACGTAAGGAGAGGGCAGAGTCCTACCTACGGCGAGATTGTACAGATGGATGTATGAGTTCAGGCCCCTCTCGTGGAGGTAAGAGCCCTATGTCTTAGTGCTCAGGAGCTTCTGTCGAGTGGAATATGAGAGTTACAGGGGGTGCGAACCCTTGTGCCATAGGGGAGGGGTGGCTTATATAGAGTGCGCTGCCCCTCATGAATACCCGACAACCAGTGGTATGATTGTGATAATAAAGGTATACATTACAAATAATGTATGTAATAAATGCTACTAATGGTGACTAGTCAAATGTCTACCTGTTGGCCTCCCTGGGGTGGTTTCTAGTCTTCTGCGGTCGACTGGCTATTGGTTCTTCCGAGTGAAATGCAACTATCGAGTGGAGGAAGAAACTTTCGAGTGGATTATCTATCGAGTGACTCACACACCATGGTGACTTCAGTCAGAGTCCTCCTTGTAATCTTTAAGTCCACCAATGTAGTGTCCTTAGGTAGGGTATGTAGGTCCGGCCTAAGACCCTACCCTAGGTACATATCCTCATCATTAGCCCCCGAATGGATCGGGGTTCGAGTGAAAAAGGGATCGATGCAGGTTTTGATAAGGCACAGAAATTCCGAATGCATTCTAGGGTTTTACGGAAGTCTACGTCGACTGGAGTCTTTATCATTCACCTTGATCGATTCTATATTGATATGCGTCCGAGTGAACTTGAGCACGAACTTAGGTCCGAGTGATTGGCAAGATCTTTTGATGCGATGGGTCGCTTTGTCAGGCCTGTATTAGACAGGATTCGAAAATTTGGGAAGCGCACGCTGCGTGAAAATGCCGCAACGACTAGGGAAAGTGGGGGCATGACACCTCGATTTTTGTGTCGTGCTTTATGCCACCTACTGTAACATCCCAAAATGTCATTTTGGAATGTTATTATTATAGCTATGCATCTAGCAGCATCATTGCTTGAATGTATGTGTTTGTTGAAATGTCTCTTCTGGATTTCAGAAAGCTCTTTCTACTTTTCCCTAAGTTGCTTTCACCTATTTGAAATTTTGGCTAAAAGTTCAAATAAGAGAGGAGGAACATGACACTCCACACCAGGGACTAATTGGTGATATATTTGAACAATAATAACCAGGAGTTATTTTGAAAATATTTGCAAAAAGGGTTTAAAAACAATTAGGCAATTTCTGAAAATAATATTTTTTCAAAGTGTTCAAATGACAGAATAGAAATGTTCATTAAATAGAATTTATTATTCTGTTAATTTTGATATATAATACCCCTATATTTATAAATGGTTTGAATGCTTTAAAAGCTTTTGAATATCTCTGGAAAATTATTAAAAGGAAACGGTAACCGTTTCCGGTATTAAACGGGCCGGCCCACGGCAGTTACTCGCGTATTAATTAGAAGCCGGCCGACCGCGCGTAACGGACACGCCCTTCTCTCACTGACGCTGGACCCCACCTCGTTCGCTCGTAATGACCGAGCGGTCATCACTCTCCTCCCGCGCGCGCCGGACTCGACGCCGGCCGTTTCCTCCCCTCGCCGGATCTCTCTCCTCTCTTAACTCCCCGCACCCCCGAGCACCTATATAGGAGCCCCACAGCCCCGCCTTTCATTCCCCCCCCCTATCCCCTCTGTCCCTCGCCGGAAGAATGCGCAATTGCTCGCCGGAGCTCCCACCCCCACCGGACCTCCCGTCGACCGTAGCCACCGATTCCGTCCACCTCTCGCCCAACCGACCTCACCAATCGACTCCGGAGAACCGTCGCCGTCGCCCGGACCACTTCCCTGTCTTCCCCGACCATCGGAGCACCAACGCCGTCGTCTTTGCCGTTCCGGACTCGCCGGAGATCTCCAACGCCGGCGACTTTTCCCCGTAAGCTCCCCTCGACCATCGGATCCTGAATCAACGACCGAGATTAGAACGGATTTAAATCCGAACCGGTATCCTCTACCGACCGGTCGCCTGCTCTAAATCACCTGCCGCACGCGCTCGCTAGCCAATAGGATCGTGCCATGTAGCCCCCTGGCCGTTGCAAAGTCAGGTTTCTTTTTCAGTTTTGTTTTAATTAACAGAATGTTTTCAAAATTTGTTTTAGCTATATCTTTTAATCTATTTAGTGTTTTGAGTTGATTCTTTTTGAAATAGCTCACATTTTTCATGTAGTTTCATCCTGTACTTTTAAATTTCAAATTTGAACTACAAAATTTGAATTTAATCAAATTTGCTCAAAATCTTCAAATCTGAATAACTAGAGTTTGAAAATAGTTTTTCACATGAATCTTTTTGCTTCTGTTTGGTATTAGTTAGGACTATCTTCATGTTTAGTTTGAGGATTTTTAGGTTTAATTTGATTAATGTTTTAACCAAAAAACAGAATCTGCTTAGTATTATAATATAGTTTTATAAACTCAATTTTAATTAGTTTGATTTAGAATTGGTTTTATTTGTTTATTAGGTTCTGTTAGTAAACATTTAGTGTTTTCACTTACTGTTAATAAAAATATAAATTTGCTTAGTTTAATGTTATTTAACATAGGAATCACAACTTCTTTTCAAATAGGCATAATTTGATTAAAACAACCAACTAGTAATAGTTTTGTTTTCAAACAAAGTTTTGTATATTTTAATTCTGTTTTCTAAGACAGATTTAATTGTAAATTATTTTCTGTTAAGAACATGTTTTACAAATAAATAATAAGTTTAGTTTTTCATTCTTTTGTTAATATAAGTATAGTTGATTCATATAGTGTTTATCAGAAACTTGTATAAACTTTACTAAACTTTTCCCAACAAACTTAAATTGATTATATTCTGTTTATTAATAAAATATTCTATTGTTTCCTTGCTGACAACAATTGTTTTGTTATTACAAATGGTTTCATTATGTGAGTAGTGTTTTCATTGCTCACCTTTTGAAAACAAAACTTTGTGTGTTTTCTTACTTGAGATTTGTGCATTGTTTTGTTTGGATTGTTTACTAGTTCTTGGTTGATGTTTGTGAGTTACAATATTTTGGTTGTATGCTTATTTGAGTGCTTGTTGCTTCGTTAGATTATCCGGAGTGCGAAGCTTGTTACTTAGAGTCACTCGTGTACGAAGATCATCAATCAGGCAAGTCACTTTGACCATGTTTACCCATGTTTTATATGCATTAGTTATACCATCTCCCCAATTGCATGCAAGATAGGTTAGTTGGAAACTTGGTTACATTGTAGTAGTATCATGCGGTAGGTACCCCCCTCAACCTCTTTGACACATTGGCCCCGGGAAACGTTGTTTTACCTTTTGCTATGCTATTAGTAGACGGGGTTGGTTGTGTGATTCATGAGAGTTGAGAGAGTTAATAATTTCAAGACCTACATAATGATCAAGATTTAAGACTCAGAGTTTTCAACATACCTCTGGGTGGATGATGGTTGAACGGCACCCTGGAGAAACCAGTGGATTTGCCTAGGTGATGCTGGAGATGGCCAGTATTCACGCGGAAAGGTCCCCCCAGGCACAAAGAGATGGATGGATGCTTTAAAACCCAAGGCTTACCTGCACAGCCACAAGTCATTATGGGCTCTGGCTTGGTTGGATATCGTGGTGACCCTGGACAGGCGGTGCTACGAGAGGTAGAAGAACGGTAGGAAAGGATGGGCACCGACAGAGTCGCAGGGAAACCCTTTGGAAGACCATGTTTTGGTCATCCGTTTCTCAAACACCCTGAAGTGCGAGAAATCAAACGGAGGCGACCAAATCTTGTGGGGAACGTGTGCAAAACTCTGCAGAGTATTCCAAACCTAATCGATTAGCCGTGTCCACGGTCATGGACGACTTGAGCCAAAGGAATTGAAACTTCCGGAACTCTCAACACAATTAATAATGATGATGTGGGTATTAATAATTTGGGAATGAGAATTGGTTGGTGGAACCGTCTCATTAATCAACCAACTTAGTAATATTTTGCTTAGCCCCTTTCTTGATGTAGGAAAAATTGGCTTTACGCAAAAACTTACCACCCCACCTGCCATATATGCATATAGACTAGATGATTATCTTTTCACCCCTCTCTTGAGACTTTGCCAGCATATTCCAT
Source organism: Hordeum marinum (assembly GCA_022496015.1). Lineage (NCBI taxonomy): Eukaryota > Viridiplantae > Streptophyta > Magnoliopsida > Poales > Poaceae > Hordeum > Hordeum marinum. The sequence goes on from CM039677.1 coordinate 119,141,869, forward strand.
ATGCTGACCTACATGGCTGCAACATATCATGTTGCAGAGTACTTTTCTGACCAGGAGTGAGGACACATTGTATGCTCAGTGAGATGCCCTTGGAGTCAGATGGACTCATCTACCTTTGACGCTTCCGCAAGATTTAGATATTCTCATGAGTTGGCCTTTGGCCACTTTATTGTAAACTTTATTGTAATAAAGGACTCGATATGAGATTTCGATTAATATAATGCTGTGTGATTTCCCTTTGGTATATACATTGATGTACCGTGTGTGTACGAGCATGATCTTGGGATGGTACGGAAACACCGGAGACTTGACCTTTCAGGTCGGGTCGCTACAGAAATGGTATCAGAGCACACGCTGACCGTAGGACGTAACATCTAGGATTGGAAAGCCTTAGGATTGTTTCTCTTTGTCTTTAAATATCTTATACTCTCATCTATTCGTTTCTAACTCCTCTCCGATTATTTCAAAATTTATAGATGGCCACCTTCATCCCAGTGTTGATCACGGAGTTTTGCCAGCCTGATGTAACGATGCCCTTTGGTAAGGAGCTGATGAGGATCGTCAAGGACGTAAGGATTGCTTTGCCGAGCATCACCGGGACTCCTATCATGTCATTTCCCCAAGATGGACGCTACAGGATCGAGGTGCATATCCCAGGGAAGACTTTTGGGAACCGGAAGGAACCCATCGACTTCAAGTTCGTGGCACCCAGCTGGATACTTGGAAGAGACATGGCCATTCATCGTGCCCTTGGACGTATTCAGGAGGAATACAGAGGTGGAACCATTTCACCAGGACTCAGCATGGTTTGTCGCAGAGATGCCAATGGAAACATCATAACTCCTCCCACTGGAGACTCCACCATTTCCTATATCCAGACCCTGGAGACTCACATCAGGACTCTGGAGCTTCGAGTTCGTGCTGATATGAAGACAATCAAGAATCTGATGAACCGCGAGCTAGACCTTGAAGCTGATCTACGAGAGGCCAACTATGAACACGAGCATGAAGTGAAGGACTTCCTAGAGAGGATTGATGAGCAGAATGCACGCATCGCCACTCTGGAGGAGCAGCTAGACATGGGGGAAAACCTTCATCCCGAAGGAGACATGGCACCCTTCATCAGTGACGATGAAGACTATGAGGAAAGCACCACCGGAGGACCTACGACTATGCACTTTTGAGGAGAACCTTAGTTATGCCCTCCAATGTATCTTTTATTTTCGTCGTTAAAGCGTAGGTCGATGCTTAGTTGTTTGAGATTTGTATTCCCGATGTTTGACATTGATTGAATAAATGAATGAGTGTTTGGTGTGATATGTTTGTTGCATTGCATCTGGGTAGTGATTTCTTCTTATAGACCCTTGTTCTATTCTATTTCTCACCCCTCTGAAAACAGCAAGATGCCTCCACGACGTGAGACCGATTTCACTTTTCCGCCGGTACTCACTCAACTCCTTCAGCAGCAGAATGCACTGATGCAATTATTGATTCAGAATCAGACCAACAATCAGAACAACCACAACCACCATCCACCCCAGACTGACAATTTCACCCGTTTTCTGAGGTTGAATCCTCCAACTTTCTCCAACAGTACTGAGCCCATTGTGGCAGATGACTGGCTCCGTAAGATGGAGAGAGAACTTGTCACCGCTGGATGTATTGATGCTGAGAAGGTGTGATTTGCCGCACATCAACTGGAAGGACCAGCAGCATCATGGTGGGAGAATTACATCACCACATATCCTATTGCTGATGTAACTTGGGAGCAGTTCCAGCAACCTTTCCGCACCGCTCATGTCACAGCTGGAGCCATGAGTCTAAAGAAGCGTGAGTTTCGCAACTTGCGCCAGGGAAATCGCTCTGTGGCCCGGTACGTGGATGACTTCAGCACATTGGCACGTTATGCACCATGAGACGTGGCCGATGATGCGGCCAAGCAAGAGAAGTTTCTGGAAGGACTCAACGACGAGTTGAGCATACGGCTGGTAGTGGCTACTTTCAACAACTACCAAGAGCTGGTGGATAAGGCACTCATTCTGGAAGGTAAACAACAGTAGATTGAGAACCGCAAGAGGAAGTACACTCAGGGGAAGTTTAACTCTGGAGCTCATCATAAGCCCCGCTACTCCCCGTACTCAGGGAATACCGGATCAGGAAACAGTAAGTTTGGAAAGCACACTCATGCTGTGCACAACCATGGAAGCCACAACCATGGAGGAAATGGGAACAACCGTCTCAACCATGGTAACTTCAAGAGTGACAATGGGAATGGGAACAACACTCAGCACCGTCAAGTTCCTACTCAGAAGGATCTGAGTCACATTACCTGTTTCAAGTGCCAGAAGACAGGGCACTATGCTACTGAGTGTCCCCAGAGCAAGCAGGGAAATGGAAACGGCAACTCCGCAGCCAAGAAGCCAAACCCTTTTCCTCGTGCCCAGGTGAACCACCTTGACGTGGAAGAAGTTTATGATCAACCCGAGACTGTGGTTGGTAAGTTTTTATTGCATTCACGTCCAGTTACTGTACTTTTTGATTCCGGTGCAACTCATTCATTCATATCAAGGGTAGTTGTGGATAAGTATGGTTTGCCCACCAAAACCCTTAAACAGCCCATTAAGGTCAGTTCCCCAGGAGGTATGATGATGGCAGGAATAGGATGCCATGCCTTGAAACTCAAATATAGGAAACCATGTTTTTCCCACCGACCTCATCGTCTTAGAATCCCAGGGATTGGATGTAATCCTAGGCATGGATTGGATGACCAAGCATGAAGGAAATCTTGATTGCCCTAGCAAGTCTGTTTCACTCACCACCCCGGAGAACAAGAGGATTAAGTATGTATCCCGACGCACACGTATGAGTGCTAGGTTAAATGCCCTCACGAGAGTTGTTCAGGAGGAAGTACCTGCGGTAAAAGACTTTCCGGATGTATTCCCGGAAGAATTACCAGGCATGCCACCAGATAGGGAAATTGAGTTGCTAATAGAGTTACAGCCAGGGACAGCACCAATTTCCAAGAGACCCTATCGGATGCCCGCAAATGATCTGTTGGAAATCAAGAAGCAAATTAAGGAGTTATTGGACAAAGGTTATATTCGCCCAAGTTCATCACCTTGGGGAGCCCCAGTACTTTTGGTGGAGAAGAAGGATAAATCTTTGAGAATGGTAGTCGATTATCGTGCCTTGAACGAGGTGACTATCAAGAACAAGTATCCTCTACCGATGATTAATGATTTGTTTGATCAGCTCGTAGGAGCCAAAGTATTCTCCAAGATCGATCTTCGATCAGGATATCACCAGTTGAAAATTCGTGAACAGGATATACCCAAAACAGCTTTCACCACGAGGTATGGCTTGTATGAGTATACGGTCATGTCTTTTGGATTGACTAATGCTCCTACCTACTTCATGAATTTGATGAACAAAGTATTCATGGAGTACCTAGACAAGTTTGTTGTGGTGTTCATCGATGACATTCTGATATTCTCCAAGAATGAGGAAGAGCATAAGGAACATTTGCGTTTAGTTCTGGAGAAGCTGAGAGAGCATCAACTATATGCCAAGTTCAGCAAATGTGAATTTTGGCTGACGGAAGTCGGATTCCTTGGACATGTTATTTCCAGAGAAGGAATAGCCGTAGACCCCGCTAAGGTTGAAGCCGTCACCGAGTGGAAGTCACCCACTTCAGTTAAGGAGATCCGCAGTTTCCTCGGACTTGCCGGATATTACCGGAGGTTCATTGAGAATTTCTCAAAGATTTCCAAGCCCATGACAGAGTTGTTGAAGAAAGAATCCAAGTATGTTTGGACTGTGGAATGTGAAGCCAGTTTTCAGGAGTTGAAGAAATGTATGGTCACAGCCCCAGTATTCATATTGCCCGATATTCGAAAGGATTTCCAAGTTTATTGTGATGCCTCACGTCAAGGACTCGGAGGAGTACTTATGCAAGATGGAAAAATTGTAGCCTATGCTTCCAGACAGCTACGACCTCATGAGTTGAATTATGCCACTCATGATTTGGAATTAGCAGCCGTAGTGCACGCACTGAAGACCTGGACACATTTTCTTATCGGAAATAGTTGTGATGTTTACACCGACCATAAGAGCCTGAAGTATATCTTCACGCAGAAAGAGTTGAACCTCAGACAGAGAAGATGGTTAGAGTTAATCAAGGACTATGACATGAGATTACACTACCATCCAGGTAAGGCTAATGTTGTAGCCGATGCCTTGAGTCGTAAAACTTATGTGAACACACTCACAGCGGGAGGATTACCCCAAGAGTTAGTCGATGATCTCAGAGAGCTCAAGCTAGAGATGGTTCCAAGAGGATATGTTGCTACACTGGAAATTCAGTCCACCTTGACCGAAAGAATTCGTAAAGCCCAGAAATGGGACAAGGAGATAGCTGAGATAAAGCAGAGAATGGAAGATGGTAAAGCTAAAGGTTTTTGTGAGGATGAACACGGAACTTTGTGTTTGAGAACCGAATCTATGTGCCCAATGACCCAGAGCTCAGGAAGTTGATACTTCAGGAAGCCCATGATTCACCTTACTCGATACACCCAGGCAATACCAAGATGTATCTCGATTTAAAGGAAAGTTATTGGTGGACAGGTATGAAGAAGGATATTGCGGAACACGTTGCAATATGTGATGTTTGTCAGCAAGTAAAGTCGGAACATCAGAAACCAGCAGGGTTACTACAACCTTTGCCGATACCCGAGTGGAAATGGGAAAAACTTGGTATGGATTTCATCACAGGATTGCCCAGGACCCGTTCAGGTTATGATTCCATCTGGGTAGTGGTAGATCGCTTGACCAAGGTAGCTCATTTCATTCCAGTGAAAACCACTTATACCAGTGCTAAGCTAGCCAAGATATATATGACCAGGATCGTATGTCTGCATGGAGTTCCGAGGAGTATCGTGTCAGATAGAGGAACACAGTTTACCTCAAAGTTTTGGCATCAGTTACATGAAACTTTGGGTACAAGGCTAGAGTTCAGTACAGCCTTTCATCCGCAGACAGATGGACAGACTGAGAGAGTCAATCAGATTTTGGAGGACATGTTGAGAGCTTGTGCACTAGACTATGGTTCTAGTTGGGACGATAACTTGCCTTACGCAGAATTCTCATACAACAACATTTATCAAACCAGTCTAAAGATGGCCCCTTTCGAAGCTTTATACGGAAGGAGATGCAGAACACCACTGACATGGGATGCTGTTGGAGACCGACAACTTTTTGGTCCCGACCTTATCCGAGATTCTGAAGAGAAAGTCAAGTTGATTCGTGACAGACTCAAGATAGCTCAATCTCGACAGAAGAGTTATGCTGACAGCAAACGTAAAGAAGTGACATATGAAGTGGGAGACAGAGCATATCTTCGTGTATCCCCGCTTCGAGGAATCAAGAGATTTGGTGTTAAAGGAAAATTAGCACACAGATTCATAGGCCCCTACAAAATTCTTGAACGTAGAGGCGAAGTTGCATACAAACTGGAATTGCCGGAAGGATTATCCGAAGTTCATGATGTGTTCCACGTGTCCCAGCTGAAGAAATGTCATGCCGAGATGGCTGATATCCCTTTGAGAGATACAGTGCCCCTAGAGGCCATACAGCTTGAGAATGACCTGACTTACGAGGAGAAGCCTGTCAGAATCCTCGAGACTGCCAACAGAGTTACCCGCAGCAAGATAATCAAGTTCTGGAAAGTTTTGTGGAGTCACCATACTGAGGAAGAAGCCACCTGGGAACGCGAAGAAGATCTTCGTAGAGACCACCCGCACCTATTTTCTAGCCAACCCGAATCTCGAGGGCGAGATTCATTTTAAGGTGGGTAGGTTTCTAACATCCCAAAATTTCATTTTGGAATGTTATGCTTATAGCTATGCATCTAGCAGCATCATTGCTTGAATGTATGTGTTTGTTGAAATGTCTCTTCTGGATTTCAGAAAGCTCTTTCTACTTTTCCCTAAGTTGCTTTCACCTATTTGAAATTTTGGTTAAAAGTTCAAATAAGAGAGGAGGAACATGACACTCCACACCAGGGACTAATTGGTGATATATTTGAACAATAATAACCAGGAGTTATTTTGAAAATATTTGCAAAAAGGGTTTAAAAACAATTAGGCAATTTCTGAAAATAATATTTTTTCAAAGTGTTCAAATGACAGAATAGAAATGTTCATTAAATATAATTTATTATTATGTTAATTTTGATATATAATACCCCTATATTTATAAACGGTTTGAATGCTTTAAAAGCTTTTGAATGTCTCTGGAAAATTATTAAAAGGAAACGGTAACCGTTTCCGGTATTAAACGGGCCGGCCCACGGCAGTTACTCGCGTATTGATTAGAAGCCGGCCGACCGCGCATAACGGACACGCCCTTCTCTAACTGACGCTCGACCCCACCTCGTTCGCTCGTAATGACCGAGCGGTCATCACTCTCCTCCAGCGCGCCGGACTCGACGCCGGTCGTTTCCTCCCCTCGCCGGATCTCTCTCCTCTCTTTACTCCCCGCACCCCGAGCACCTATATAAGAGCCCCACAGCCCCGCCTTTCATCCCCCCCTAGACCCTCTGTCCCTCGCCGGAAGACCGCGCAATTGCTCGCCGGAGCTCCCACCCCCACCGGACCTCCCGTCGACCGTAGCCACCGATTCCGTCCACCTCTCGCCCAACCGACCTCACCAATCGACTCCGGAGAACCGCCGCCGTCGCCCGGACCACTTCCCTGTCTTCCCCGACCATCGGAGCACCAGCGCCGTCGTCTTTGCCGTTCCGGACTCGCCGGAGATCTCCGACGCCGGCGACTTTTGCCCGTAAGCTCCCTCGACCATCGGATCCTGAATCAACGACCGAGATTAGAACGGATTTAAATCCGAACCGGTATCCTCTACCGACCGGTCGCCCGCTCTAAATCACCTACGGCACGCGCTCGCTAGCCAATAGGATCGCGCCACGTAGCCCCCTGGCCGTTGCAAAGTCAGGTTTCTTTTTCAGTTTTGTTTTAATTAACAGAATGTTTTCAAAATTTGTTTTAGCTATATCTTTTAATCTATTTAGTGTTTTGAGTTGATTCTTTTTGCAATAGCTCACATTTCAAATTTGAACTATAAAATTTGAATTTAATCAAATTTGATCAAAATCTTCAAATCTGAATAACTAGAGTTTGAAAACATTTTTTCACATGAATCTTTTTGCTACTGTTTGGTATTAGTTAGGACTATCTTCATGTTTAGTTTGAGGATTTTTAGGTTTAATTTGATTAATGTTTTAACCAAAAAACAGAATCTGCTTAGTATTATAATATAGTTTTATAAACTCAATTTTAATTAGTTTGATTTAGAATTGGTTTTATTTGTTTATTAGGTTCTGTTAGTAAACATTTAGTGTTTTCACTTACTGTTAATAAAAATATAAATTTGCTTAGTTTAATTTTATTTAACATAGGAATCACAACTTCTTTTCAAATAGGCATAATTTGATTAAAACAACTAACTAGTAATAGTTTTGTTTTCAAACAAAGTTTTGTATAATTTAATTCTGTTTTCTAAGACAGATTTAATTGTAAATTATTTTCTGTTAAGAACATGTTTTACAAATAAATAATAAGTTTAGTTTTTCATTCTTTTGTTAATATAACTATAGTTGATTCATATAGTGTTTATCACAAACTTGTATAAACTTTACTAAACTTTTCCCAACAAACTTAAATTGATTATATTCTGTTTATTAATAAAATATTCTATTGTTTCCTTGCTGACAACAATTGTTTTGTTATTACAAATGGTTTCATTATGTCAGTAGTGTTTTCATTCCTCACCTTTTGAAAACAAAACTTTGTGTGTTTTCTTACTTGAGATTTGTGCATTGTTTTGTCTTGATTGTTTACTAGTTCTTGGTTGATGTTTGTGAGTTACAATATTTTGGTTGTATGCTTATTTGAGTGCTTGTTGCTTCGTTAGATTATCCGGAGTGCGAAGCTTGTTACTTAGAGTCACTCGTGTACGAAGATCATCAATCAGGCAAGTCACTTTGACCATGTTTACCCATGTTTTATATGCATTAGTTCTACCATCTCCCCAATTGCATGGAAGATAGGTTAGTTGGAAACTTGGTTACATTGTAGTAGTATCATGTGGTAGGTACCCCCCCCCTCAACCTCTTTGACACATTGGCCCCGGGAAACGTTGTTTTACCTTTTGCTATGCTATTAGTAGACGGGGTTGGTTGTGTGATTCATGAGAGTTGAGAGAGTTAATAATTTCAAGACCTACATAATGATCAAGATTTAAGACTCCGAGTTTTCAACATACCTCTGGGTGGATGATGGTTGAACGGCACCCTGGAGAAACCAGTGGATTTGCCTAGGTGATGCTGGAGATGGCCAGTATTCACGCGGAAAGGTCCACCCAGGCACAAAGAGATGGATGGATGCTTTAAAACCCAAGGCTTACCTGCACAGCCACAAGTCATTATGGGCTCTGGCTTGGTTGGATATCGTGGTGACCCTGGACAGGCGGTGCTACGAGAGGTAGAAGAACTGTAGGAAAGGATGGGCACCGACAGAGTCGCAGGGAAACCCTTTGGAAGACCATGTTTTGGTCATCCGTTTCTCAAACACCCTGAAGTGCGAGAAATCAAACGGAGGCGACCAAATCTTGTGGGGAACATGTGCGAAACTCTGCAGAGTATTCCAAACCTAATCGATTAGCCGTGTCCACGGTCATGGACGACTAGAGCCAAAGGAATTGAAACTTCCGGAACTCTCAACACAATTAATAATGATGATGTGGGTATTAATAATTTGGGAATGAGAATTGGTTGGTGGAACCGTCTCATTAATCAACCAACTTAGTAATATTTTGCTTAGCCCCTTTCTTGATGTAGGAAAAATTGGCTTTACGCAAAAACTTACCACCCCACCTGCCATATATGCATATAGACTAGATGATTATCTTTTCACCCCTCTCTTGAGACTTTGCCGGCATATTCCATATGCTGACCTACATGGCTGCAACGTATCATGTTGCAGAGTACTTTTCCGACCAGGAGTGAGGACACGTTCTATGCTCAGTGAGATGCCCTTGGAGTCAGATGGACTCATCTACCTTTGACGCTTCCGCAAGATTTAGATATTCTCATGAGTTGGCCTTTGGCCACTTTATTGTAAACTTTATTGTAATAAAGGACTCGATATGAGATTTCGATTAATATAATGTTGTGTGATTTCCCTTTGGTATATACATTGATGTACCGTGTGTGTACCAGCATGATCTTGGGATGGTACGGAAACACCGGAGACTTGACCTTTCAGGTCGGGTCGCTACACCTACCACGCTTCCTATGCAATCGGGATTCACAAAGATACGGCCGGCCTACAAGTTAGTGACCCACTCGGGCAGTTATAATAAACGACGTCGCAAGGGTTGGTATAGTGCTCCCCCTCCATTACCCTCTTTTCCTCCGCCTCCTCTGCTCCACGCGCGCCGCTTGGCCCCGCCTCGACAACTGCCACCCCGATGAGGAAATGCAAGATGGATAAGCTCCAGTGCACCAAGAAAGGAGTCAAGCCGAAGAAGCCGTTGGGCGCCCGGTTCGTGGCGCCGCTGGGGTGGATCCAAGGAGATTTCCTTCAGTAAACCGCCATGGCGGAGGACATCCAGAACCTCGTCACCTACGGGATGATAGTTGATGGGTCATGGAGAGTGCCATAGGGAGATACTGAGCCAGAGCCGCGCGCAGGAGAGCGTTTCTCCTCCTCACCCACGTCGAGCGAGGTTTTTCTTTGCCTCCTCATCCATTCATCTGTGGGTTCTTGAACTTCTTTGGAGCGTAGCTTCACCATTTCCCTTCAAATTCTATTGCGTATCTTGCTGCATTCATAACGTTGTGTGAGTGCTTCTTGGGATGTCCCCCTCACTAGGGCTTGTTCAAACACATCTTCACCATCCGGTCTCAATCGGTCAATAAAATCCAACCCCGATGATTGTAAGACTCATGTCATCCAGCAATGTGGTGGCCTGGGACTCCAAAAGAGAGGCAGGAGTCCATTTCCGTTAATGACCTTTCCCGATTTTGTTCGTAGCTGGCAGTCGACTTGGTTTTACTGCAACGATGTTGCAACTCCCAACATGTCGACTAGTCTCCCCCCTTCACATTGGAGCGACCCACTACTCTGAGGTCATTATCTTCTGGAAGCTTTTCTCAGTCGAGGAATCCAGCCCCTTCAAGCGAGTGACCACACTATGTGGCACTATTCAGGTGCTGAAGACACCACTCGGATACATCCATAGGAAGTCTCTAAGGAGACTGTTGCATAGTGGCTCCAAAGCATCACCGAAGCCTATGACAACCCTTTGGGAGCCAAGCGAATCTTGCTCTTCTCTGTCGAGAACCTGCTGCAGAACCTGGTGAGTTACATCTTTGTCAAATGCTTTCATGTTTCGTCGAGTGATTGGGTCTTCAGTCGACTAACTTTACTATTTCTATCTGGCTGGAGTTTATGAACATGTACTCGCCCATGCCAAATGGAGAGAATCTTGAAGACGGAGAAGAGAGTGCTGACGGTAGCGTAGACCGAGCATCCTTGCAATATCGTTTTCAATCATTGCAATATCGTTTGTGCTCAATTTTTTTATTTTCTACCTTGCTGTTTTTATTTATTCAGATTATAAAAATATATTTCTACCATCCATATTACACTTTGCCGAACTAGTACACCTATACAATTTGCCATTGTATCGGGTGTTTTGGGGACACAAGAGATTTCTTTTATTTGGTTGCAGGGTCGTTTGAGAGAGACCATCTTGATCCTACACCTCTCACGGATTGACAAACCTTAGGTCATTCACTTGAGGGAAAATTGCTACTGTCCTACAAAACTCTGCGCTTGGAGGCCCAACACGTGTCTGCAAGAATAAAGTTGCGTAGTAGACATCAATCGCGTCCCAGAGGACCATACTGGGACTGGCAAAGAGGCCATGATCTAGGCTAAGCAAATGATTCTTTGTATGAAGGAGGCGTACGAGGCCAACAAATTGGCTTATGATGCCAGCTCAGCGCTTCGCGCCAATGTCTGAGTAAGTGCAATTGTAAGTTCATTTCCGATTGAATTCCTGTTCATCTTGACTCTACACCACTAGGTGTTTTGTTTTTTATACACATTTGCTAGTTCCCCCCCCCGAGTAGATCAGGTCTTAGCTGAGTGGTTTCAGGTCCAGTGGGGGCACGCTGAGTGCACCCACTGGGTGTAGACCCCGAGATTGGTGTCAAATGGCGATAACATCGGTAGGTGTGAAAGGACATTTGCTTCCTTGGTGGTTTTGGTAATTAATAACAACATTTACGTCATTGAATTAATGTTTCCACTATGTATGTTTCAGGAAAAGTTCAATGATGCGTTGGCAAAAGGATTGTGGAATACGCCAAGATGCAAGGAATAGCATTGGCCAAGCATAAAGCAAAGGACACTATATTTTACATTTGAGATAAATCACTTTGAGTCCATAGGAATGCCAATACTATTAAAAGGTGTAAGGTTTTTCTGGTGAACAAAATGCTCATACATGCACAAGTGATAGTCACCACATACACCCACAAGCTCTTCTACAAAACTCTGTTCAAAGCCAAATAAAGAAAATCGGTGCAACCAACATTCTACACTCGGTGCCACTGATTCTCAACCCTAGAGAGACTCAGCCAAACCCTAGATTTTTGGTGTAACCGATTCTGCATTCGGTGCCACCAATTTAGGCTGCCAACTCTCCGTTATGCAAGTTCACAATTCCAGTCCCTCCGAGATTGTTGGATCGGCGTCACCAAAATTGGACATTCTGACCATTGGTTACCTTATGGGTGCAACCAAGATTCCTATATCTGTCTCACCTAGATTAAAAAGTTGCCACCTTTTGGTCACTTCGGTACCATCGATATTAGCACATCGATGTCATTGAGTTGGTCATTTTGTGTGTAACGGTTGGATTTTTGGAGATGCCTATATATACCCCTCCACCACCACTCACTCCCAAGTGAAGCACTCAGAACAGTTCCCCACTCATACCTACCCTTGTGTTGAGGTCAAGATCTTCCACTCCAACCATATGGATCTTGATTTATAGCCTCCCCAAGTTGCTTTCCACCCAATCAATCTCTTCTACCAAGCCAAATATGTGGAGTGAATGTGTGTTAAGGAGTCTCTCATCTTGAAGCACAAGAGCAAGGAGTTGATCGCAGTACTGAGTCTATTACCTTTTGGAGGGTGGTGCCTCCTAGATTGGTTAGGTGTGGCTTGGGAGCCTCCTACTTCATGTTGTGGAGTGAACAAAGAAGTTTGTAAGGGTAAGGATATCGCCTACTATGTGAAGATCTACCCTGTGTAAGGCTAGTCCTCCGTGGACGTAGGCCGTCATGGTATAGTCAAGGTTGCTACTTCGTGGTCCCTTATGGCTGCAGCGCTGCGTGGACTCTCGTGACCAATACCCTCCATGGGTTGAAGACTCCATAAATTTGGATGTACGATAGCACCATCTATCGGAACCATGGAAAAAAAATCTTGTGTCCTTCATGCGTTTGATCTCTCTATCTCTACTCCTTACTTCCATGTCCAATGTATTTACTTTCCGCTGCTATACTTGAAGACTTGCATGTGTTGGGTGTCATAGAATAATTTTGTATGCTAAACTGCTAACAACTTGTCTTATGCTTAAGGTAGTTTTAAATTTCTGCTTGTAGTCTATTCACCCCCTCTAGACATACAGTTCTAGTGATCCTACAAGTGGTATTAGAGCATTGGTCTCCATTCCTTTGGTTTCAACACCGTGCAGCAAGATAGATGTGTCTAGTGTGGAGAGTTTGTATTGTAGAGTGTCCATTCTTGATGGAGAGTACTATAGTCAATGGAAGAATGCCATGATTGATCTATTTGATAAATTCCATTTGAGAAAAAATATTGAAAATCCCTATGTGCTCCCCATTGATGAATTGCATCCCACACATGAAGAGGAAATTAACATGCTTGGTAACCTTAGCATTGTCAATCTTATTGTTAGAGGTTTACCAAGATTGGTGCTTTCTCAATTGAAGAACTTTGCATGTCACTACTGGAATCAGAACATTTGCCGCCTGCCATGTCTTTGTCGTCGGCTGGCGGACGACAAAGAAGGCGTTTGCCATCAGCTCGCGAAAAACAAACGGCAAACGTGGGGCATACAACCAAGTTTTTGTTTGCCATCAGCCTACTTTTTGTCGTCGGCTAGCCGACGGAAAAGATGGGGCAGGCAGACGACAAAGGTCACGGGCGGGCCCCACTACACCGCGGGTTCAGAGGATGACCTTGTTGCCGTCGGGGACCTCTTTGTTGTACGCCTCATCCCTCTTTGTTGTCCTCTAGTAGACGGCAAAGAGGATGTCCCCCTTTAACAGTCACGGCGGAACCCCACCCCCTCACTCTCTCCCCTCACGATCCACTCCACACTCTCTCTCTCCCAGCACCGACTAGCCGCTCCCTGCGGCCCCCCTTCCCCCACCCCACCGTGCTGCCCCCACCACTGGAACTCCCAAACGCCGCCCCTCCCCAGCGCCGCCCCTCCCCTCTCGCCGCCCCTCCCCAATGCTGCCCTTCCCCAGCGCTAGTTCTAGTTTAGTTTACGTTAGTCCTAGTTATTAGTGTTAGTGCTAGTGCTAGTGTTTAGATTATAATAAGGAAAAGAAGAAGAAGGAAAAAAATGAAGGTCGAGGAGGCCTAGGAGGTCATAGTTTTCTAAATTATGGGTTAGGTCACATATTTTCTAATGTTTGTTATAAAAAATATCATATTTGTGTTGATCGGGTGAATTTCATTGTGCAATTGTTCGACGACCTCCTCGTACGTTCGACGAGCACCCTGCTACGTTTGTTGGTGAGCAAAAATGACATCTCCTCCCCTGGCCCCCTTAATTTGCTCGGTTCCGGTCTTTGTGCCGATGAAACTTGCTGGCTATAGGTGTATCCAATCATCAGTATGCGTGACTAGTATGCGTCTCCCATTCGAAAGGGCGGCATCTATTAATATGCATTTCTTTACATATTTATAACCGCCATCCTTTCAAATTGTCCAACGTTATCCATGGACAACCCGAGTGTGTGTAGATTGGGTTTGTTTTCCCATATGCTCTGCTCCGGATTCAATGCAGAATTTCATCAGTGCCTCCCTATTGTTCTGTGGGTACAAAACCTCTCTGCTTATTGCTATTACGTGTATGAGGAAAACAGTGGGGTGGTGCTTCTAAAATTCTGCATCGGATCCGGAGAAGAGCATATGGGAAAACGAACCCAATCTACACATACTCGGGTGGGATTAGGACCTATCTCTACCTATTAGCGTGTAGGTTGCATGGACATAATAAAACTGACAAACTTGATTAACGGATGAATATAGATGGTGAATTATATATATATAATTATTGTGTGTTTACTAGGTAGGCAAGATGAGTGATCGTTCTTGGATGTACACCGGTCACCCTAGTCAGAAAGAAATGACCATTGAATGATTAACAAAAACCAAGGGGTTTCTGAGCGCCGCATTTGAAAATGGCCAGGAAATAACCTGGTGCCCCTGTGTCTGGTGCGACAACCATAGAAAGTGGACACGGGATGAAATGGGTAAACACTTGCAGAAGTGGGGTTTTACATCTGATTACATGGTGTGGAGATTTCATAGTGAGTCTGCCCAATGTGCTAGAGGTGAGGCTGTTCGTCGTCGCACCGACGAGCATGGTATAGGGATCGAGGACATGGTGCAAGACTATCATGATACTCAGGATTTGGATGATGAGATGGAGGAATCTGCAAAGGCCTTCTATGAAATGTTGGAGTCTTCAAAATGTCCTCTCCACAAGCACATTGAGCTTTGTCAGCTGCATGCCATCATGCAAGTAATGGCTCTGAAGGTTCAGTTCAACCTAGGCAGAGAATGCTTCAACGCAATGATGACGATATTTGGACACTTTCTTCCCAAAGGCCATGTATTGCCAGCAAACCTATACCAGTGTGACAAAATCCTACGTGCGCTTAAGATGGCCTATGAGAAGATAGATGCCTGTGAGCATGGATGTACCTTATTTAGGCTTGAGTATGCGTGTGGTAGACAACAGTATGGGTGCGAAGAGTCAGACAAAAATCCTAGTTAATGTTCTTCGGTATCTGCCAATCATACCAAGACATCAATGTCTTTTCATGCTCGAAGAGACGGCCAGACAGATGTCATGGCATAAATTGGGCAAAACAACCAAACTAGATGCATATGGGAATCCGATGCTGGGACACACTTTAGACACTTTTGCGTGGAAGCACTTTGATGCATTACATAAGGATAAAGCGGCAGATCCAAGGCGTCCTCGAGTCGCCATCAGCACGGATGGGTTCCAAGTGTTTGGTATGACGACAGCCCAATACAGTTGCTGGCCTATATTTGTCATTCCACTCAATCTCCCCCTGGAGAGATTATGAAAAGAAAGAACATTTTCTTGACGTTGATAATTCCAGGGCCCAACTATCCGTGGAAGAATATGAATGTGTACATGCAGCCCCTTAAGGATGAATTGCAAGAAGCTTGGGATAATGGGATCAAGACATATGATGCCGCTTCCAAAAAAACTTCATAATGCATGTGTGGTACATGTACTCGACGCATGACTTGCCGACATATGTGCTATTCATTGGCTGGTGTGTGCATGGAAGGTTCCCGTGCCCCACATGAAAGGCAACTCTTGGGTTCTGTTGGCTGTAGGTGGGTCGCAAGTATTCTTGCTTCGACTTGCACACACAGTTCCTGGATCCTCGCCATCATTTCAGAAAAGACAAGAAGAATTTCATGAAAGGTACAGTTGTCAAAAACTCTGCACAACCTGCATTGACATGCCAAAAGACCCTTGGTCAGATGAACACTCTCGAGCTGGATCTAAAACGTCTAGGGTATTTCATAGGGTAGAATACAAAACACACCTGGACTCACAAGATATGCTTGTGTGATCTGCCTTACTTTAAAGACCTCCTTTTCCCACACAACATCGATGTGATTTACACTGAAAAGAATATCGCTGGGGCCCTTTTTGGTACATTGTTCGGCATAGAGGGAAAGACAAAGTATAATCCTAAGGCTAGAGTCAATCAGGAGGCCCTATGTGATAGGCCGTTACAAAACATGTGACAACCGTTAGGAAAGAATAACTGGAGGAAGCCAAAGGCATGGTTCAATCTTGGAAGGCCAGCTATGAGGGAAATGCTCTTATGGGTGAAAATGCAGTTGATGTTCCCCGATGGGTATGCAGCGAATCTACAGAGGGGAGCGAGTCTTGACAAATTGAAAATATTTGGTCTCAAGAGTCCTGATTGGCACATATGGCTGGAGAGGGTAATGCTGGTGATGTTGCATGGCTTTATCCCTGAGGATGAATGGCTAGTACTGGCAGAGCTGAGATATTTCTTCCGTTCTCTTTGTGCGAAAGAACTATCGCCTAACGTGCTAGTTGAACTGGAGATTTGGCACCGGAGTTGATATGCAAGTTAGAAAAGATCTTTCCACCAGGTTTCTTTAATCCAATGAACCATTTTATTTTGCATCTCCCGACCGAGGCAAGATTTGGGGGGGGGGGGTGAAAAATCATTGGTACTTTGGAACTGAGAGGATGCAGAAGATGCTTCGAGGAAAATTTAAAAACAAACGTCGAATTGAAGCATCGATGGCCAAAGCTTTCATTACCGAGGAGGTGGCAAACTTTGTGACAACACACTCCGAAGCCAAGAATTGTCATTGGCATAATCCGAAGCCTCAGTACAATGATGGCGACCCTGAAAAAGTTCGATCCAACCTCATCCTATTCCAAGTGAAGATCGCACCAACCGATGCTTCAAAAGAAATAACTTTGGTTGTCCAAGAATGGCAGACCATTTCGTTGTATATCTTCAACAAGCTAACAGAAGTGCGACTATGCATCGAGTAAGTTCTCGAGACATTGTCTTGCAAGTTCTAATTCCTTTGAACTGCTCTTATTCCCGGATATACGATACAGTCGATACGTCGATAAATTGTCGGATGGAGCAGTGATCCATAATGATTCCATCAAAGAGTATGAGCTTCTAGCAAAGCATGGAGGCGACTATCCCGCATTCCACTCTTGGTTCAAAAAAAGGGTAATTTCCATTAGACCATTTCATTTCATCGTCTAGTTTGTGGCTAATGCAACAATCCTTTCGTATCAAACTTGTAGGCTAATTTAGAGTCTATCGACGCAGAATTGAGACAAGTCACTAACGGTTTTGAAAACCCGCGAGCAGAGGTGGATGATTAAGCCTGAGTCGCTGAAGTAAGTGCATTTACTCTTTTTAAACCTTTTGCCTTCATCTTTCTTCACATATCTAATGTATTGGCTTTGTCGTACTGCAGGGGTTAGATTCACGCCAAGGATGTCCAGAGGCCCAACTCCGTCCTTGGTGTGATTTTACCGCATAACTTCCCCGGGTTTGTCACGTTGCCTAGTGCGGGTCAGCAAGAAGAGGTAGGATTGAAATGGGAACACTACTTGGCTGCCCTGGCCCCGCCGGAGGAGATGATCCATGGTGTGTTGTGCCACACGAGGGCCGACATGGTCATCAGGAAGTTCTGGGTAATTTCTCCTTTACACAATTAAAAATAAATAATATCTAGTTATTGTACTAAGCACTCTTATCTCTTTTGATTGAAGACCTTCTACAGGTGTGACAAGGGATACGAGGAGGCCGCGACACAAGTTATTGATTACGAGTGCAGGAGCCTACTACAGCACTTACGACATGAGGCTTGGGTACAGGCTATTTCAGACTACTATGCCTCGCAACATATTAAGAAGGACAAGTCATTGTCCCGTCTAGACTTTCTGGACAAGGAGAAATACATGAAGGTAATTACCTATTCTTAAGGCCCTGTACTTAGTTTCCTTTTCTTTGATTCGTAGGCGTAGCTCTCAAATTCCTCTTTACTAACTTAGGTGCCCCGGGATGGTGTGCGGATAAGATGGGTTGTTGGGAGGCATTGGTGAATGAATGGTGCTCTGACCAATGGCAAGTCATCCACGACGATGCCAAGGCACGACATGCCCAAATGGAAAGTGTGCCACACCATCAAGGCAGCGCTAACATTTATTAGTTTGAGCAAAACTGGATATGTCGTTTGCTTCATGATTCCTGCAATTCATTCTTGTAGTGCTAGGTTTACCCATTATTAATACTTTGTTCCTCTCTTGTAGGCTCATTACAAAAAGATGGAGGTGCCAGAGGTGTACGATCTCTATGCCATGGCCCATACTGCCTCATACAAGAAGGTCAAGGCATTCTCTGAGTCTAATCTCGATAATCCCAAGAACTTCACCAATATCTCCTCCCACGACAAGCTCGCGAGGTACAGTGATGTGGGGAAGGCGGTGAATGGGGAGGACTTCAACCCGAGGCAGCAACCAGTTGATCCAGACTTGGTGATGTTAGCTGCCACGGGAGGCCCCATGGCTCGATAGCCATTGGAGATGGATATATACGGTCGTTGAGCACTTTCCGGTAGATCAATGCACGCCAAATGAGCTCTTGTCCCGAGATGTCGCCTTGTCCACGACCTGTCCAGCCCACCATCGAGGTTAGTCATACAAACTTAGATAGCTTTCATCCATTACATTGTCTGTGCGAACAAAGATGATTACAATGCTAAGGAGGAGGTGTGTTACAGGCCTCTCTGGATAAAGAGAGAGACAACCCAGGCTCTTCTAGTGGAACAGGCCTGGAAGGCGGAGGAGGAGAAGAGGGATCTGGAGGAGAGGACGGCTAAGTTGTTGGAGGAGGATAGGGAACGGAACGATGCATCTCACCGGGCCATGTACGAGCTCATCGTGGTAAGTTTCTTCTTCATATTAGCCAACTGATGCACTACATGTTCTATTCATTAATAACCAATATGGTTGACTTGGCAAAACTCAATGTGGAGACTTTGTGTGAGAATACCAGCCAGACCCCTCCGCCGATGCCAGTCATTACCACGGTCTGAACGGTGAGTTTCATTTTCATTGTTCATTAGTTACTAGTCTTAACATTTCAGCATTATCATGCTAATGCAAATGAACTTTGGTATAGCATAACTGCTGAGCCACATCACATGACCCGATCAACCCTAGTGCTTCACCTCCATGATGAAGAGGAGGGTAAGCCCTAATATGCCACTTACTTGGCTCGTTTTCTCAAACAAAGATAAACATAGCACTTAGACAAACTTAGCACTTATACAAATGTCATATTTTACGTAAGTTAGCTTTGTTTCCTGTAAAATGACATATTGTACCTAAGTTAGCTCTAAAAGGACATATACTTAGCATTGTTTCCTCCACACTAACATATTAAACTTAGTTAACTCAACAATCACATAATAGGCTTGGTAATCTCATAGATGCCATGCACTTAGCTTATTTTCTTGCAAAATGACACAATAAGGTTAGTTAGTTAAAAAATGTGATAATTACCTAGGTTAGCTCTAAAATGACACAAATAAGCAATAATAAGAAGAAAACAAGAGAATCAAGAGAAAGAGAATAAAAAAGCTTCTTCTTCTTGTTCTTCTTCTAGATCTTCTTCTTCTTCTTCTTCTTGGTAACCTCATAGATGCCATATACTTACCTTATTCTCTTGCAAAATGACACAATAATCTTAGTTACATAAAAAATGGCATAATTACCTAGGTTAGCTCTAAATTGGCACGAATAATCAATAATAAGAAGAAAGACAAGAGGATAAAGACAAAGAGAAGAAAAACGCTTCTTCTTCTTCCTCTTGTTTTTCTAGATCTTCTTCTTCTTCTTCTTCTAGTATTCTTCTTCTAACTTTCTTATTTCCCATTTTGCAGATTTGATTCACTTCACGGAAGCTTGCATTGATGGAGTTCTTGTGTTTAATTTTGTTTTGATTTTGTATCAATGACCATTGTGAAACTTGCTACCTATGGATGAAACTATGCATGTATGTATGAAACATGCACTTTTGATTTTGTATGTTTGTTGGATGATCATATATATGTGCTTGTGATATGGTAGGGATATTGTTTTTGTGAATTATATATATATCATAGATGTGCTTGTGAAAATGATTGGATATAACAAAAAAACAAAAAAAGGGATAATACAGGCCCTTTGCCGTCTGCCACCGATGGCAAAGGTGCCATGTGGCCGCCACCTGTGCAACCTGGGAAGACCAAACTTGGGACATTTGGTTTCTTTGCCGTCTGCGATAGACGACAAAAGGGTGAGGAGGCAGACAACAAAGAAGTGAGGGGGCAGGCACGATAGAAGTCTTTATCGTCTACGGCAACCGGCAAAGGTGGAGGAGGCAAACAACAAAGGGTGAGGAGGCAGACGACAAAGAAGAGAGGGGGCGACCATGGCATAAGTATTTGCCATCTGCGGCGGACAACAAAGAGGGAGGGGGCAGACGGCAAAGGGCCGGGGAGGTAGATGGCAAAGGAGGCGGGGAGGTGGACGACAAAGCGATGGGTCCGTTAGCCACCTCTAACGGCGACGCCGTCAGTAGTTGTCGTCCAATAGACTTTGTCGTCTGCAAGCCGGCAGCAACGAATCTTTCCCGTCTGCTGGGTGAAAGAATATGGCAAAGAACCCCTTTGCCGGAACTAGCTGGGCCCAAAAATATGCCATTTGCTAGTGGAAGGCAACATCCTTTGCCATCCGACTTTGTGCCTTTGCCGTCTGCCAAGGCAGACGACGGTCTGCCATGGTAGACGACAAAGTGTCTGTTTCGTGTAGTGTATGCTGATACTTTGTGGACTGATTTGGAGAAGCGATATCCAAATCTTTCATCAGGAAATCTTGATGAAATTCTTCTTAAAACTGTTGTTTTTCACAAAATTAAGCCTAGTGATCCAAACTTTGATAAATGCCTATTTGAGCTCCGTGATCTTATGCGTGCTAAAGGAGATGTCACAACTATCAACAACATTATCATTGAAGCAATTCACAGTCATAAACTTTAACATTATCAGGATCACAATTCTAACAAATCTCTTGTTCTTTATGACGAGGATCTCCCACTTGATGATGACAATGTGAAACATGGCTACTAGGAAGAAGATGAGTTGGTCGACATCGAGCATGAAAAGATCATGAGGAATCTAAGTCTAATGGCGAACTTCAAGGATTACATGGCAGACGGAAAAGAGTGGATTCTCGATAGTGGATGCACAGATCACATGACTGGTGATAAACACATGTTCCTAGAGATCACACATAATAAAGGTCCTCAGAGGTACATGACCTTTGGAGACAACTCTAAGGGTAAGGTACTTGTCCTTGGTAAGGTGGCCATATCTCATGGTAGCTCAATTCAAAATGTGATGCTTGTTGAATCCCTTGGCTACAATCTTCTTTCCGTGTCTAGACTAGCAGACTTTGGTTTCAATGTGCTATTTACTAAAGTAGATTGACAAGTGTTTCGATTTCATAATCATAAAATTGCCTTTACCGGTATTCGTAGAGGTGATCTATACATTGTGGATTTCACTAAAAAGGCCCAACCTCGTACTTGTCTCATTGCAAAATCATCTAAAGGTTGTCTATGGCCTAGAAGGCTTGGACATGTAGGCATGCACAATCTAGATATGCTTATCAAGGACGATCACATTCTTGGTGTTAAAGATGTTATCTTTGACAAAGATAGACTTTGTACTGCTAGTCAAGCGGGAAACCAAGTAGGTGGAAGTTATCCCATTAAGAATATCATGACTACTAGGAGACCACTCAAGTTACTTCACATGGATCTTTTTGTTCCCAATGCATACAAGAGTCTCGATGGAAATTCCTGTGGTCTAGTTATATTTGATGATTATTCCAGATTTACGTGGGTATTCTTTCTTGATGATAAGTCAAAGGTACAAAAGATCTTCAAGAACTTCACACGCAAAGCACACAATTAGTTTGAAGTGAAGATCAAGAAGGTTCGAAGCGATAACGGATCGGAGTTCAAGAACACCAATGTGGATACCTTCCTTGACGAAGAGGATATTTCACGTGAGCTCTCGACTGCGTACATGCCACAACAAAATGGAGTTATTGAGAGAAAGAACTAAAACCACATTGAGATGGCAAGAACGATGCTTGACGAATACAAGACGCCAAGACAATTTTGGGCAGAAGCCGTTGAAACAACATGTCATGCCAAAGATCGACTCTACTTGCACAAGCTTCTCGGTAAAACGACATACAAGATTCCCAGTGGTAACAAACCCCAAGTTGGATACTTTCGAGTATTCGGGTCCAAGTGTTACATTCTCGATAAGCATCGCTGTGCTAAATTTGCTCCCAAATCTCATGAAGGTTTCTTACTTAGTTATGGATCGTACTCTCACACTTACCGTGTCTACAACAACTTCACTCGAAAAGTTGAAGAAACGGTAGATGTGAACTTTGATGAGTCTAATGGTTCGCAAGTCAAACAGTTGCCAAATGATGTAGGTGATAAAGATCCTTCGGAAGCTATCCAAGACTTGCCCGTCGACAAGATTCATCCCACAGAGGTGAAGGAAAGTACTTCATCAACCCAAGTGGAAGCTCCTACTTCCGACCAAGGCTACCGACAACATGACATGGAAGCATCCACAAGTGATACACGAGGAGATGAATAGGAGGAGGAAGTACATCCTCAAGATCCACCACAACCTCCTTAACCACCACCTCAAGGCAACGACAGCTTCAACAACAAAAAAGACGAAGGATATGATGATTAAGAAGAAGCTCCACCATCCAACAATCGGAAGCTGACCCGAGTTCGAGCACATGTGACCAAGAACCATCTCCTAAACCAAATATTTGGTGATATACTAACCAGGAGGATGACTCGCTGTAAAACTTTCTTGGCTATATTTTGTGAGCATTATTCTTTCATCTCTAGAATTGAACCTTTGAAGGTAGAACAAGCTCTTGAAGACACGGATTAGGTGAACACTATGCATGAAGAGCTTCACAACTTTGACACGAACGAAGTGTGAACACTCGTGGAGAGACCCAAGGACGAGCAAAACGTCATCGACACGAAATGGGTTTTTCGCAACAAGCAAGATGAAGACGGTCAAGTCGTACGCAACAAGGCTTTCCTTGTAGCTCAAGGATATACGCAAGTCGAAGGTATGGACTAGGTGAGACCTATGCCTGTGTTGCTAGACTAGAAGCCATTCAAATCCTTCTTGCTTATGCTACTGACCATGATATCACACTTTACCAAATGGATATTAAAAGTGCATTCTTAAATGGTGAGACTAAAGAAGAGGTTTGTGTTAAGCAACCACATGGTTTTGTAAATCCTAAGAAACCTAGCCAGGTTTACAAACTTCGCAAAGCTTTATATGGTTTTAAGCAAGCTCCTCGTGCTTGGTATAAATGCCTAACGAAGTTTCTCATTCAAAAAGGATTTGAAATTTGGTAAATTGATGCAACCTTATTCACAAAGAGAGTTAATGGTGAATTATTTGTGTGCCAAATTTACGTGGATGATATTATCTTTGGATCTACTAACCCACAATTCATTGAGAAATTTGGAAGGTTGATGTCACAGAAGTATGAGATGTCTATGATGTGTGAACTGAAATTCTTTCTTGGTCTACAAATCAAGCAAACAAGATAAGGTGCATTCATCTCTCAAACAAAGTACGCCAAGGACTTAATCAAGAAGTTCAACATGCAAGAGTGAAAAGGTATGAAAACACCCATGCCCACTGGCGGAAACGATGATCTCACTAAGGAGGGTGAATTGGTTGATCAAAAGGTTTATCGATCAATGCTTGGTTCATTGCTTTATCTATGTGCCTCCCGTCCTGATATTATGCTTAGTGTTTGCATGTGTGCTAGATATCAAGTTGCACCTAAAGAATGTCAACTTAAGGCTGTGAAACGTATTGTGAGATACTTGATTCATACACTAAACTTTGGCATTTGGTATCCCAAGGGATCTTCCTTTAATCTTGTTAGCTACTCCGACTCTAACTATGCCGGTGAGAAGGTTGATAGAAAATCCACCCCCGGTACATGTCAATTTCTTGGTAAATCTCTTGTGTCTTGGTGTCCCAAGAAACAAAACTCGGTCTCTATGTCTACCGCCGAAGCTAAATATATTGCTACTAGATCATGTTGTGCGCAATTGCTATGGACGACACAAACACTTAAAGACTATGGAATCTATGTTAAAAATGTGCCATTACTTTGTGACAATGAAAGTGCTATTAAGATTTGTCATAATCTCATGCAATATTCTTGAACGAAGCATATTCAAGTTCGACATCATTTCGTTCGCGATCATGCTGCGAAAGGAGATATTAATCTTAAAAAAGTTTGTACTAACAAGCAATTGGTCGATATCCTTACTAAGCCACTAGATGAAAAAGTGTTTTTCCACTTGAGGAGTGAGTTTAACATCATTGATGCCTCAAACTTGAGCGAAGCTCACTCGGATGCATGCAAGGGTATGAGCTTCATTGATTATTCCATGCTATTATCTTGAATATCATATCTTGGAATTCTATGCTTCGTCGTCTTACATCTAACCCTTTTGTAGGTACTTGGAAGAACTGCACTCCACAAGATTGCCATCAACTCTTATCTTGAGCAATGTTGTCATGACCAAGTATCCACAACCTCGCTTTGATGACGGAAGGAAGAAGACAACAAAACATATCCTTGACATATATCCCTTAATTGCTAAATCTCAAAATGGAATCATGTCATTTGGATATATCATGTTTTTCCTTGCGTGATTAACCCATGTAGGAGAAAAGTGAACGAAAATGACAAGGATTGCTCCCACCTCCAGATGATCTTCATCAACTTTTAGCATCCTCATCAAGTTCACGTACAAGCCATGTCATCAACATCACTCAAAGGTATGTATTCATATCCTTAAAAAAGGCTTTACTCCAAGTCATGAGCTAAAGAAACTCAAGTGATATGAAGATATTAAAATACTTAATAAAAAATGGTAACCCCATTTTGAGCATAACGATGAGTATGACGCATGATAAATCAATCTTGTTTGGCTCCTAAGTCAATATACTCTAATATAGGTGACCTAGTCGCCACCCATCATCTAGTTAAGTTTTGGTTTGTTCAATCTCAAATCGCAAAATTTCTTGGAACCACTCAAATCTTTCCTAGTTGATACCTATCTGTAAATATTCGCAATTGGTTCAAATATTTTGATTTTCTTCCTTGTTTGATTTTCTTTTGCAATTTTGTCTTTGATCACTTTTCAAATTCATCCAAGTTTCTGAGTTACACCTCGGAGCCTCCGATACAAAGAACTCGGTTCTACCGGTTTTGTAGATGAGCTGCATAACATTACCTCGGTATCATTGACAAATTTGTATCGGAGCCACCGACCTTTGTCATATTTCTGCTTGTGCATGTAATTGTAAATATTCCTTGTGTTCTTGTATGTATTTTCTCCATCCTTCGATGAGCCCCTTTTATAAAAAATAAAAAAATAGGGGGAGAAATACGTTCAAGGATCCCTAACTTAAAGGAGGAGAAGTTCAGCAAGATCTCATTTTTATCCAGAGGGAGAGAAATTAATGATTCCCTAATTTTTTTCTGTTTTTGGTTTTCATTTTCTATAAATCCTACATTCAATGACCCTTGTTCTCAAGGAACCCACTTTATTCAATGATCCCTGTATCTGACCCTATGTCTGACCTTTTTGGAAATTAGTGCCAAACGGGGAGAGATATACAAACCTTCAAAGCTAAAAGGGAGATACACGCTTATGCAAAAGGAGAGTATAATTTAGTGTGATAGGAGAATATCAAGTTTACACTTACATTTACAAGGGGAGAATACCAAAGTAGGGGAGAAGAATTTTCTCACCCTATCCAATCCAATATCTACATGCTAAGATTCAGGGGGAGAGGATGATCCATCATTTTCATATCTAAAGAGGAGAAAGTTCTAAATGATCTTGGAGACATATCAATTCTAAGGAATACTATCTTCTGTATGTTCTCCGTATCTTGGTATTGTTGAGTTTGATTGCCTTTGATTAGTAGAATACTCTTGTGTTTCCTAACATTGTTTTCTCAAGTGTGTTTCTACTACTAGAATGCTCAAGAACTGAAGGTAAGTATATGCTTCATATCTTTGATCAGGATGATCTCTTGGTTCTTGCACATATTGTTTTCAAGAGTGAAGTCTTGAACAAGGATACATCTCATTCACATACATTTGATGAATATATCCAAGATACACATGACTCATTTTTATCCTTTCTACTACATGTGTCTCCATGCATTCCAAATAAACTATCCTTTAAATGGATTGCACACATTTTGGAAGAACAAGTCTAAGTCATGTGTCTCTCAAAGTCTTCATTATATACATGCATATCTTTTTGAAGCTTTGATCTATATGTTGTCATCAAGTACCAAAAAGAGGAAGATTGAAAGCACATTGGGTCCCTTGGTGGTTTTGGTAATTAATAACAACATATATGTCATTGAACTAATGTTTCAACTAAGTATGTTTTATGAAAAGTTCAATGATGGTTTGGCAAAAGGATTGTGGAATACCCCAAGATGCAAGGAATAGCATTGGCCAAGCTTAAAGCAACAGACTCTACATTTTACATTTGTGAGAAATCACTTTGAGTCCATAGTAAAGCCAACACTATTAAAAGGGAGTAAGGTTTTGTTGGTGTACAAAATGCTCATACGTGCAAAAGTAATAGTCGCCACATACACACACAAGGTCTTCCACAAAAGTCTGTCCAAAGCCAAATACTCAAAATTGGCGCAACCAACATTCTACAGTCACTGCCACCAATTGTGAACCCTAGACAGACTCAGCCAAACCCTAGCTTTTCGGTGCAACCGATTCTACATTCGGTGCAACCGAGTTAGGCTGCCAACTCTCTATTACGCAAGTTCACAATTTCGTTCCCTCTGAGATTGCTGGATCAGCGTCACCGAGAATGGAAATTCTGACCATTGGTCACCTTATCGGTGCAACCGAGATTCTTATATCGGTCTCATAGAGATTAAAAAGTTGTCACCTTTTGGTCACTTCGTTACCACCGAGATTAACACATCGGTGTCATCGAGTTGGTCATTTTGTGTGTAATGATTGGATTTTTGGAGATGCCTATATATACCCCTCCACCACCACTCACTCACAAGTGAAGCACTCAGAACAATTCCCCACTCATACCTACTGATTTTCTAAGAGAGAACCACCTATCCTTGTGTTGAAGTCAAGATCTTCCACTCCAACAATATGTGTCTTGATTTTTAGCCTCCCCAAGTTTCTTTCCACCCAATCAATCTCTTTTACCAAGCCAAATCTGTGAGAGAGTGATTGTGTGTTGTGGAGTCTATCATCTTGAAGCACAAGAGCAAGGAGTTCATCACATTACCGAGCTTATTACCTTTTGGAGGGTGGTGCCTCCTAGATTGGTTAGGTGTCGGTTGGGAGCCTCCTACTTCGTGTTGTGGAGTGAACCAAGAAATTTGTAAGGGCTAGTCTTCTGTGGACATCATCGATCATGGTATGGTCAAGGTTGCTACTTCGTGGACCCTTATGGGTGGAGCCCTTCGTGGAATCTCGCAACAGCTACCCTCCGTGCGTTGAAGACTCCATAAACGTGGATGTACGATAGTGCAACCTATCGGAACCATGGGAAAAAATCTTGTGTACTTCATGTGTTTGATATGTCTATCTCTAATGCTTACTTCCATGTGCAATGTCTTTACTTTTCGCTGCTATACTGATGACTTGCATTTGTTGGGTGTCATGGACTAATTTTGTATGCTAAACTGCCAACATATTGTCTTACGCTTAAGGTAGTTTTAAATTTCTGCTTTTAGTCTATTCACCCCCCTCTAGACATACACTTCTAGTGATCCTACAAGGGGTCTTAGATATGTTTTGACAATCGCTTGACATTCGACAGGCATGACCTGGTCAGTGATAGTAGGTCCAGTGGGGGCACGCCAAGTGCACCCACTGGGTGTAGTTGTCACATCCCTAACTTTAGAATGCACCAAGGTTCATGTTTGAGTTTGCATCATGTTAAAATTCTTTTTAAACTTGAAAT
The DNA here is from genome assembly GCA_022496015.1 of Hordeum marinum. Taxonomy (NCBI): domain Eukaryota; kingdom Viridiplantae; phylum Streptophyta; class Magnoliopsida; order Poales; family Poaceae; genus Hordeum; species Hordeum marinum. The sequence goes on from CM039677.1 coordinate 119,170,013, forward strand.
GGGGTTGATCAAAACCCTAGCACAATTTGAATTCAAATAGGTTCGCCCAAAACATTTTTCAATAATCCAGAGTGGTTCTATAAAATGTTCATGTTCTCTAGAATAATGTGGCAACATAAACTAGGGGTGATGCATATTTTACATTGTCATTTTTGTTTATTGAATTAAATTAATATATATTTGAATTGGAGTTATAAAATTCTATAAATAGTTTTATACCTCCAATAAATATCAAACTTGGCCAGGGCCTTTGGAATATTTCAATTAGTGCCCACAAAAAGTTTACTATTTTTCTAAATTGATTTAGTATTTTTACTAAACTCGAAACAAACTGCAAAAATAGAAAAATAGAACAAAAAAGGAGAGGCAACCTTACCTGGTGGCCAATCTATCGCCCAGCCCATTGGGGGTAGCAGGGTCTTCTTCCCCCTAGCGCCAACGGACATGGCGTGTGGTCGGCGCGTGCGCGTGGGCATGCGGCCACACCACCTGCCTTCCTGCTCGTCCCCAGCCCGCGAGGCATCGTGGACGGCCCCACGAGAGCCGTCTGGATCGAGTCGGATTCGCCTTTGTCCCCTCCCCTCTCTGCTCTCTCTTCTCCCCTCGGACCCGAGAGCGCCGCTGTGCACCGCCACCATTACTGTATCCTAGCCACCCCCAAGCCTCTCCGTCGCGCCCAGTAGAGCCATCACATCGCCCTCCACCTCTCCACGAGAGGAATCAAGACCGGAAGCCCCAGAATGTCGTCTTCGTCGCCGCTTCCACTACCTGTCGCCAGACCTTCCCGTCGCCAATTTGCTTGCTTCAGCTCAACCTCGACCTTGCCACCCATGCCGGAAGCCCTGCATTGAGGCCCTAGTCCTTCTTCCCCTAGTCCCATCACTGTTCCCCTCTTCTAGCGTCGTGTGCCACCCCGGCCGAGCTTTGGCCGCCGCGAGCGAGATCGCCGCCGTCTGCTCCAGCTGCCCCTTGCCTCCCCGTGTGTCCCACGCGATGTGGGAGAGTAAGGGTATCGCTCTAGTGCCCTCAGCTTGCCGGGAGACCCCCTGCAGCGTCGCTCCGGCCAAACACTGCCGTGATCCAGGGTCGCCGATGGCTAAACGCCGGTGGCCGACGTACCAAGACCATTAGTGCTAATCCCCTCTACTTAATGACCCCGTAGCCGCAGACAGTGGGCCCCGCAGGTGGTCAAACCCCCAGTCAACACGGGATTTGACCCTGCTTAGCCACTAGGTCACTGACTAGTGGGTCCCACTGGTTAGGTTTGACCCAGAGTGGTCAGTTGACCAGGCTGACGTCCTGCTGACGCATGGCTGACACAATAACAACAGTTATGATTTTAAAATAATTCCAGAAATTGCTAAAAAGTGAGAAATTCATATAAATTAATCTGTAAGTCAGATGAAAATAATTTATATATAAGAATTTATTAGAAAAATTCAATGAATCCATATGTACTATTTTCATGCATGATAGAGCAACCTAAGTAGGTGAACTTGGACATTTTAGTTCAAATGCAGTATGGAGCTTCACATATGAAGTTGATTTTGAACCTTGGGTTCAAACCTACTCCATCTAAACATGCTGCTAGATGCATTAGCTCAATGAAATCATATTGCCATGTCATATTTATGGATCATATTCTTGGAGTTGATGTGTATTTATTTGTCCCCCCTTCGATGGTTGTTCTTTGTGTTAAGCACTGTTCCGGAGGATACGGTCGAGTATCCATCTGAGGAGCAGAAACTTGTGAACGTCTTATCAGGCAAGCAACCCCTCATTGAACATCTCTGATACAATCCCACTCTCTCGCTCTTGCTCTCACTTATGGCATTAGGACAAATAATTCTACTTTTATCTGTTTCGATAGTTGAACCCATTCCTCTGCATTACCTATCATTGTCACAATAAATAGCTAAACCAAGCAACCTAGCATAACTGGTAGATGCTTGTGCCATGTTGTGCCATTACCCTATTATGCTTGCTATTCGTAGAGTTGTGTCACGTCCGATTCATCTTGGTGATGAACCGGAGTGAACTGAATGTGTTTCGATGACGAGAGTTAAGTGATGGACTTGATTTGGTAAAGGTAGAGATGAGAGACCATGTAGGAGTACATGGCAGGTTGTCTCATTGGGACCTTCCTTAAGAACCGAGTCATGTGTATGTTATCTAAGACTAGCTACTAATTGACTATCTCGACTTATTAATCAACTTGATCTCTGTCCAAGAGTTGCAACTAGTTTCTGGTGTTTGTAGGTCATGCTAGTAGTCTACCGAGTGGCATCCCATACAGTTGGTCTTGGGACAGACTAGGCATCGTGGCTTAGTGTACGAAGCATAGTACCATCCATTGAGGTGGGCTTGGAACACTGTACACATCGTTTGGGGCCGTTGAGGAAACTTCGGTCGGATTTCCTTGCAGGTTCAGTGTCAAATAGGCGATAAACCAGGACTAGAGTCTTGTGTGGTTAGTCAGGTCATGGCCAACTCCCTCGCTAGGCTTCCGCTTGAAGGTTGCCGAGGTACCTTTTACATGCACGTGGCGGTAAGTGTTGGGAGTGTGTGACGAAGTACACCCCTGCAGGGTAATCAATCTATTCGAATATCCGCGTCCATGGATATGGACTACTTGGAGACTTGTATGGTTCATTGATAATTTCAATGGATACTCATAAAAGCTTCAAGACAAGTGTGAGTACCACGGATGGCACTCCCGTAGGAGGATGGGAGCAGATCCATGGTAGTGTATTGTTGTGGTGTTAGTGGACTCATGCATACGTGTGACGTGCAACGATATGTATGGGATTCACACCTAGTTGTGTGCCTTTAGTATTATTCTTTACAAGGAACTACCTCTTTGTGCTTCCACCGAGCCTTGGTAGCTTGCTACTACTCCCGACACATTGATAGATCAGCATGTATCCTTCTTTGTTCTTGTGTCTGTCCCTTCGGGGAAATGTATCATAGTGTAATGGAGTCCCTATAGCCTACTACAACTCGTCTATGTGCAGTGATGGCATTTATATTCCATGGCGTAATGGACTCCTTGTAGCTTGCTATGACTCGTCTACACACGATAGAGGCCGACACCTACATTGTTGGGTTACGTATGCTTGTCCCTATACGGATGTGCCACTTGGGTTCTGTGACTAGTCATGTCGACCCGGGTTCTTTGACATTTGAATGCTAGCGACATATTCATGTACGTGCGCCAAAAGGCGCAAACAGTCCCGACCTAGGTAAGGTGGCAGACGCGGAGTTAACCGTGCGTGAGGCCGCAATGTGATGTGATGAGTTACATGCTAGATTCTTATGGCTTAGGATTGGGGTCCCGACAGCATTGGTATTAGATCTTGACTGACTATAGGATTACCAAGCCAAACTGGTCGATGTTGAGTCTTGGAATTCTTTAGTTATATAAGGGAATTGATTGTGGAAGGGAAGGCAAGACTCTTTTTAATCCTCTCCCCATGTTATTCTGATTCTGAGTCACCTTCTCCTTTTATACGGGGATTAAGAACAAGGCTTCTTACCTATCTATCACGATCTTGAGTTACTATTCTGTAGACTTATAGGAATGGTTGATCTAAGCTGCATTCCAGTCCTCGAGTGATATTTGTGTAGCTTGTTAGTTCAACCAGAATCTTGAGATAGTGATGTTGAGGTGTCGTGGCACCTAAATCTTTTGCAGGATGTGTCAATTCTGAGCATTCATAGCCGTTATGCTGTCCAATTTTCCCTAGGATTTTTTTGAAGATCAAATGCATTCCTTCCTATCTATCTGGTATGTCGCCTTGTCTAATCCTAGTTTCTCATCCTTAGGATGTCTCTCAGTACCCAAGCTGCAATTGGTCGCGAGAAGGGCCAGAGACATGGAACTAGAGATGTTGAAGTTCTAACGGATTCACCTTCGTTGGCAGATTTCATGCTAGACATTGAGAAGGAAGATCACGAGTCAAATCGCTTGCTGGCACGTATTGAGGAAAACACCGCACATCAATGTGCTGGAATAGTGGCCATCCGTGACTTCATCAAGTTGTATCCACCCACCTTAAATTACTCCATTGAGCCACTCGATGTAGATGACTGGATCCGTAGCATCACAAATAAGCTGCATTCCACGAACGTGGCTAAGGCTGACAAGGTCACCTATGCTACATATTTCTTGGAGGGTCCTGCTAATATATGGTGGGAGAACTATGAGTCTATAATTCCAGCAGGACAGATTCCTACCTAGGAAGGATTCATAGAGGTTTTTCGCGAGCATCATATTCCTCAGGGTCTCATGTACCGAAAGAGGGAAAAGTTTTGTAACCTTACCTAGGGTAAGATGGCTGTAGGTGCTTACACTCGAGAGTTTGAGAACCTTGCACCTTATGCCACAGAAGAAGTGTCCACGGATGCCAAGAAACAAGCTAGGTTTAGGAAGGGTCTCAACCCAAAGTTGCGTCGTGATCTTCACCTACATCATTGTGACACCATCCAAGCCATCAATGCAGAGACAAATCAGTTCACCAATGAAGAGTCTCGCAAGCATAACTATGATTTGGCTTCTACCTCTAGTTATGGATCTTAGAAGCGCCATATTTGGGTTCCAAACTCATCACTTCCACCAGGATATGCGAGGCCATCATATGTGGCAGCTCGTCCAACTTAGCTAAATGTTGTACCCAAGCCTGCTGGTGGACCGCCTGCCAATTCGGTTCCGCATGCACCCCAAGTGATTTGTTACAAGTGTGGAGAGCTAGGCCACATTGCTCGAAATTGCACTCAGTCTAATGTTGCTTCACCTCAGTCTGGAAAGTCTGTTGGCCATAATAAGCCACCAGTCAAGGTGATCCATGCCTATCCAACCATCACTGAATGGGGATGTGTGAATCACGTCTCAGCCAAAGAAGCTGATGATGATCCAGAAGTTCTCCTTGGAACGCTCCTTGTTAATTGCCATCCGACATTAGTTTTGTTTGATACTGGAGCATCACACTCCTTCATCTTGGAAGGCTATGCTCGGTTGCATGACATGTCATTTTGCGATATGCCAACTGCTCTTGACATTCAGACTCCAGGGTCTAGATGGAAGACCACGAGAATAAGCAATGGAAATGAAATCCTTGTTGATAGATGTATTTCTTGCAACGCTGATAGCCCTCAAGTCCACATATATTAACATCATCTTGGGTATGGACTAGACGATAGTTCACCATCCCAAGATTGATTGTTGCACTAGGTCTGTGCAGCTTACGCATCCATCTAGGAAGATAGTCAATGTTTCAACACGAGTTGCAAAGCGTCATCTGTATTCAGTCAATGCCAACCCTCTTCGCGAGCTTGATGATATTTCGGTAGTCCAATATTTTCCGGATGTCTTCCCAGAAGAATTGCCAGGCATTCCGCCTCATAGGGATGTAGAGTTCGTGATAGACCTCATCCCAGGAACTGTCCCAATTTCAAAAAGGCCTTATAAGATGGCACCCTTGGAGCTAGATGAGCTTAAGAAACAACTTGATGAATACTTGCAAAAGGGTTTCATCCATCCGAGCTCTTCTCCTTGGGCTTGTCCCATTCTTTTTGTCAAAAAGAAGGATGGCACAGATCGTATGGTTGTGGATTATCGTCATGTCAATATGGACACGATGAACAATAAGTATCCGCTTCCCAGGATCAATGATCTGTATGATCAACTAGCTGGATCCTTAGTGTTCTCTAAGACGGACTTTTGGTTAGGATACCATCAAATCAAGATCAAGAATGGCGACATTCCCAAGACGGCATTCGTCACTTGATATGGTTAGTACGAGTACACGGTCATGTCTTTTGGACTCACAAATGCACCAGTAACACACTCCCGTCTGATGAACTCAATTTTCATGGAGTACTTAGATTAGTTTGTCATGGCTTACCTCGATGACATAATGATTCACTCGAAGAATGAAGAGGAGCATGTTGAGCACCTTAGACTTGTGCTAGAAAATCTCAGAGAGCACCGCCTTTATGCCAAGTTCTCCAAGTGTGAATTTTGGTTACCAGAAGTGACCAATCTAGGTCATGTGTTCTCCGGTAAGGGCATTGCAGTTAACCCCGAAGGAGTTAAGGCCATTCTAGATTGGACTCCACCTGAAACAGTTAAGCAAGTTAGAAGTTTCCTTCGTTTAGAGAGCTATTGTCGCCGCTTCGTTGAGAACTTCTCCAAAGTTTCCAAGCCCCTGACGGAACTCCTCAACAAGGACAAGAAGTTTTGGTGGACCCCACACTGTGAGCACAGTTTCTAGGAACTCAAGAGACGTCTGACCTTTGATCCTGTACTTGTGCCACCTTATTTCTCGAAGGACTTTTTCATCTATTTTGATGCCTCCACACAAGGACCCTGATGTGTTCTTATGCAAGACCGATAGGTGATCACCTATGCATCCCAACAGTTGCACCCACATGAGGAAAATTACCCAACACATGATTTGGAGCCTGCATCAGTAGTCTATGCACTCAAGATATGGCGACATTACCTCCTTGGTAATCGTTAAGAGACTTACACCAATCATCAGAGTTTGAAGTATATCTTCACCCAACAAGATCTTAACCTCAGACAAAGAAGATGGTTAGAGCTGATTACGGATTACAACTTAGGAATTACTTACACCCCAGGAAAGGCAAATGTCATGGCGGATGCTTTAAGTCGTAAGTCCTATTACAACAACCTTGTGCTGCAACAAGGTCAACCCCTTCTTCACCAGGAATTCTACAAGATTAATCTCCACATTGTTCTTCGAGGATCCCTTTTCAACATTGGTTGCAAAACCTACCGTGGAGGATCATATTATAACAAGCCAGCGGTATGATGCGGGTATTACCCGGATCAAGGATAATGTTGAAAAGGGAATTGCTGGTAGTTTGGCCATTGATGGTAGAGGTGCAGTATACTTTGGGAACAGACTGGTAGTTCCTAAAAAGAAACAAATTCAAGAGTTGATCCTTAAGGAGGCTCATGAATCTCCTCTCACCATTCACCCTCGCAGAACTAAGATGTATCAGGACATATGCCAAAGATTCTAGTGGACTAGAATGAAGAGGGAAATTGCTGATTTTGTTGCTAACTACGACATTTGTCGTCGCATCAAGGCAGAGAATCAGATACCTGCTGGCACCCTTTAGCCTTTAGCTATTCCTGAGTGGAAATGGGATAAAGTTGAAATGGACTTCGTCACCGGATTTTCCAAGTCCAAGGAAGGAAATAATGCAATCTTTATTGTTATTCATCGCCTTTCCAAAATGAATCATTTCCTTCCCGTCCGAGAGAGTATCACTGCTAGTCAGTTGGCTGACTTATATATCTATCGAATAGTGTATGTGCATGGTGTTCCATTGGAAATCAATTCAGATAGTGGAAGACTTTTCGCCTCTTGATTTTGGGAAAGTTTCCAGAATGCTATGGGAACCCATCTCTCCTTTAGCACTGCTTTCCAACCTTAGTCAAGTGGTCAGGTTGAAAGAGTCAACCAGATTCTCGAAGACATGCTCGGAGCTTGTGTCATCTTATTTGGAATGAATTGGGAGAAGTGCCTTCCTTGTGTGGAGTTTGCGTACAACAAAAGCTACCAATCTAGTCTGGACAAAGCTCCATTCGAAGTTCTTTATGGACGAAGAGGTCGAACACCTTTGATTTAGTCAGAAACCGGGGAAAGACAATTCTTTGGACCAGACATGATCCAGGAAGCCGAAGAGCAAGTTCTTGTTATATGCAAGAATCTCCAGCAGCTCAGTCTCGTCAAAAGAGCTAGTATGATCGCCATCATAAGGAAGTAACTTTTGAGGTGGACGAAAAGGCTTATCTTTAGGTTACTCCTCTAAAGGGTACACATTGTTTCGGTATCAATGGTAGATTGGCTCCTCGTTACATTGGTCCTTTCCGCATTCTTGTTAAATGAGGAGAAGTTGCCTACCAATTGGAACTACCGTCGATTCTTTCCAGAGTTCATGCTGTCTTCCACGTTTCTCAACTCAGGCGTTGCTTCAAGGATCCTATCCGTGAAGTGTACCACAAAATGCTTGATCTTCAAGATGATCTTTCATATCAAGAATATGTTGTTCTTATTCTCGATCAAGCTGAGCGTGTCACCCGGCGTTGGAATATCAAGTTTCTTAAGGTGCATTGGTCCCATCATTCCGAGAATGAAGCTACCTGGGAGCGAGAAGATCGTCTTCGACATGAGTATCCCGCCCATTTTTCTGTCGACTCCAGAATATCGGGACGCGATTCTTTTAAGTGGGGGTGAGTTTTCACATCCCTAGCTTTAGCATGCACCAGGGTTTATATTTGAGTTTCCATCTTGTTTAAATTCTTTTTAAACTTGAAATGGGGATGATCAAAACCCTAGCACAATTTGAATTCAAATAGATTCAACCAAAACATTTTTCAATGATCCAAAGTGGCTCGGTAAAATGTTCATCTTCTCTGGAATAATGTGGCAACATAAACCAGGTGTGATGCATAGTTTACAATGTAATTTTTGTTTATTGATTAAAATTAACAGATATTTGAATTGGAGTTATAAAATTCTATAAATAGTTTTATAGCTCCAATAAATATGAAACTTGGCCAAGGCCTTTGGAATATTTCAATTAGTGCCTAGAAAAAGTTTCCTATTTTTATAAATTGATTTATTACTTTTACTAAATTACAAACAAATCGAAATATAGAACAATAGAACAATAATAAAAAAGGAAGGAGAAGAAACCTTACCTGGCGGCCCATCTGCGGCCCAGCCCACTAGGGGCTGGAGGGTCTTCTTCCTCCTCGCTCCAGTGGACATGGTGCGTGGCCGATGCACGCGCGCGGGCGTGCTGCCACGCCACTTGCCTGCCAGCCCGTCCTCGGCCAGCGAAGCATCGCAGATGACCCTGCGAGAGGCGTCTGGATCGAGTCGGCCTTGCCTTTCTCCTCTCCCCTCTCTGCTCTCTCTTCTCCCCTCGAACCCGAGAGCGCCGCTGTGCACCTCCACCGTTAGCGTAGCCCAGCCACCCCCGAGCTTTTTCATCACCCTGCACCTCTCCTCGAGAGGAATCAAGACCAGAGGCCGTAGAACGTCTTCTTTGTCTCCGCTTCCACCGCCGGTCGCCGGACCTCCACGTCGCCGATTCGCTTGCTTCGACCCATCCTCGACCTCGCCACCTGCGCCAGAAGCTCTGCGGTAAGGCCTCGGTCCTTCTTCCCCTATTCCTGTCGTTGTTACCCTCTTCTAGCGCCATGCGCCACACCGACCGAGCTCTGGCTGTTGCGAGCGAGCTCGTCGCCGTTAGCTCCGGCCGCCCCTCGCCTCCCCTGTAGGACCAAAAGTATGTCTAGAGGGGGGGAGTGATTAGACTACTTGACCAACTAAAAGTTTTGCCTTTTCCCAAATTTTAGTGTTTGCAGTTTTAGCATTCATGACAAGTTAATTTCACCATAGACATGCAAGTATAAGACTATAGCAGCGGAAAATAACAACAAGCATGAGTAAAAGGGATAGGGTAGGAAGATCAAACACAATTGTAGACACGATGATTTTTCCTGTGGTTCCGATAGGTGGCTCTATCGTACATCCACGTTTATGGAGGGTAACGGTCGCGAGAGTCCACGGAGGGATCCACCCATAAGGGTCCACGAAGTACCAACCTTGACTATTCGATATGGCTTCCATCCACGAAGGACTAGTGTCACTATGGGTAGATCTTCACGAAGTAGGGGATCTCCTTGCCCTTACAAACATCTTAATTCAATCCACAACACGAAGTAGGAGGCTCCCAAGCGACACCTAACCAATCTAGGAGGAACCACCCTCCAAAAGGTAATATGCTCGGTAATGACGATGAACTCCTTGCTCTTGTGCTTCAACATGATAGATTCCTCAACACACAATCACTCTCTCACAGATTTGGCTTGGTGGAAAGCAACTTGGGGAGGATAGAAATCAAGATCAATATGGTTGGAGTGGAAGATCTTGATCTCATCACAAGGGTAGGTGGTTCTCTCTTAGAGAATCTGATAGGATCGGTGTGGAATAGTTCTGAGTGCTTCTCTTCCGAGTAGATGGTAGTGGAGGGGTATATATAGGCATCCCCAAAAATCCAAATGTTACACACAAAATGAACAACTTGGTGACACCGATGTGTTATTCTCGGTGGTACCGAAGTGATCAAAAGGTGGCAACTTTGGAATCTCGGTGAGACCGATATATGAAACTCGGTTGCACCGATAAGGTGACCAACGGTCAGATTTCCAATGTCGGTGACGCCGACCAAACAATCTAGGTGGTACCGAAAATGTGAATTTGCGTAACAAAAAGTTGGCAACCTAAACTCGATGGCACCACTATGGAATCGGTTGCACCGAAGTGTCTAGGGTTTGGCTGAGTCTGTCTAGGTTCTGGAATCGGTGGCACCGGGATAGGAATGTTGGTTGCACCGATTTTGAATGTTTGGCTATAGACAGACTTTAGTGGGAGAGCTTGTGGATGTTTTTGGTGACTATCACTTGTGCACGTATGAGCATTTTGTTCACCAACAAAACCTTACCCCCTTTTAATAGTATTGGCTTTCTCACAAATATAAAATGTAGAGTCCTCTTGCTTGAAGCTTGGCCAACCTATTTCCTTGCATCTTGGTGTAATTCCACAATCCTTTTGCCATCCCTATCATTGAACTTTTCCTGAAATATACTTGGTGGAAACATTAGTTCAATGACCTATATGTTGTTATTAATTACCAAAACCAGCAAGGGAGCAAATGTGCTTTCAATCTCCCCCTTTTTGGTAATTGATAACAACATATAGATCAAAGCATCGATAAAGATATAATCCATGAATATAATTGTCGCTTTGAGAAGTATGTGATAAGCAAGAGCTCCCCCTAAATTTCTGCATTATTTTAAATCTGCATTTGAATGCAAATGCACAATCGATTTGGTACATGGGTCACTTATTACATGTCACATACAACTTCGTTGTGTGCGAGAATAATTAGAATGAACATCATAGCACAACACCATCAAGCAAAGATGAATGATTATCATATAAGCATTAAGATGATAGGAATTATAGCATCACAAATTAAAGAAGATGATCAAACGTGTATCACAAGCAACCAAAAGAATAGTCTTTTGACAAACAAATAAAAACAAAAACGCTCTCTCACTCGAAGCCTAAAGATCTATATACACTTCTCCCCCTTTGGCAACATGTTACCAAAAAGTTCAAAGGCATATATCTAAGCGTTCTTGGGTTGATATCCTCCGGTTGTTGATGAAGGAGTTGAGAGAACAGCATCGGGGAAGATCTTTGTAGATGTCATGGATGGAGTTGGAGTGGCAGCTGAAGGAACTGGAGCTGATCGAGCAGGAGCTGAGGTGACAGCAATAGGAGCTGATGAAGAGGGCCTCAAGTCTGGAGCAGGCACTGTAACTGATCTAGCCTGAGTAGTGAACTATGTGCTCAACCTGAGAGGTGATCCATCCTCATCATCACCATTATCATCATCATCAGAAGAAGAAACCCGAGGGATGTGCACTGAGTCAACTTCCTTCTAAAGCTCTATGACTGTCTTAGTCACCCTGTCCACCTTATCATTAAGAGTCTTCATCCTTGTTTCAAAGATCCTTACAAGACTGTTCTAGTTGTCCAGAATCCCCTTAATGTCCTTTTGCATGCCCTGAATTGATGAGATCAAAAGATCCATTTGCTCACTTTTGGATCTAGGAACTTGAGCACTAGTGGCTCTAGCTGCCTCTGTCTTAGCCTTAGCTGCAGCTGAAGTGGGATGATCTGGGTTCATCTCCACCACGTTGTCCTCGAGATCTGGCTGTAGTGGCAAGTGGGGTTTGTCTAGAGAAAATATGTGCTTCTCCAACTTGGAATTTATGAGCATCTCGATATAGGGTGCATAGCAGCAAGAGCGCTTATAGTCAGCAGCAACCCTCTTAATTGTCTCAACAATTAAGTCCATAACTCTAATCCTGGTGTGTCTATCAAGATGGATCAGCATGTTGATGGAGTAGCCTCGGATCATCTTGTCATCTCCTGACTTGGGCATCAAAGTATGCCTCAGAATGGTGTTCATGGTACGGAGGTGAGCCTGGTGAAAGTAGATGGATCCTAGCCTATGAGACTTCACGTTAGCAAGGATCTCATTGTACATATTTGCCATAGCATTGTGGCTCTCCTTGGATTATGAGTATACATCCAAGTCACCATCCTGTACCTATGGGACCCCAAGAATAGCAGCCCACTCATCAACAGTAGACCCATACCTAGCTCCTTCAGTCATCCATAAAATCCTACCATCTCCATAGAAATGTGTAGTGGAGTAGAATTGCATGATCATCTCATTATTCCAAGCAGTAAGTTCTCTGCCAATGAACTCATCCAGACCAATGCGGTGGAAATTAACTTGGACACTTGGAAAATAGTCTTTATTTTCCTCGATGAATTTCCAGTCCACATACCTCATATCACTCACAGTTGGTCTCTTGTCAAGAAGCACAGTCTCATAGAAATCATGTTGCTCTTTTGTGTAGAATCTGTAGTCCACAGTTGTCTTCTTCCTCCCGGCATTTGGATCAGCAACTCTCCAAGTCCTCAAACCAGAATCCTTCCTCTTGTTCATATCCTCAGCAAGTGGGTAGCTAGCATTATGTACTAGAAGGTGTGGTCTAAGATTCATCAAGGTTGTAAATTCATCATCATTCTCAACTCTGGAGGTAGTTCCCTTGTTCTTTTCTGAAGCCGGAATCTTCTTGGATGTCCTCTTAGGCTTCACAACAGCAGGCTTCTTGGTTGCAGACTTGGTGCTTTTAGACGCACCAGTCTTTGGCATAGCATCAGCCATAAGCTTATTTGTCTTCTTGTGAGGGGCCTTCTTGACATGTTCTTCCTTCTCTTCCTCAGCAGCAGCACCAGCAGCCTCCTCTGGATGTACAAACATGGAGGTCTTCCTGCCAACAACATGAATAATCCTCTTTCTAGCTCTCTTCTTCTCCCTGCCTTCTTAGGCATAGACTTCTTTGGGGGGTGACTCAAGGTGAAGAGTTATTTTTGCCCTAGCACTCTCAGGTGCTCTCATAGCTTCACAGCTAGCATAGACTTTGCTAACTACTCTCCTGGAAGAAGTGGCTTCAGTAGCAGACTTCTTAGCAGCTTAATCTTGCTTCTTGTCAAGAATCTCCTTAGGGAAAAAGTTCGAATCCTCCTAATCTGAATTCAGCTTCTTCCTGGTCCTTATAGCAGCTTTGGGCAACCCATGGGAGCTCGGGGTGCCTGGATCTAAAGATGTACTAGGCTGAGGGCTAGTGCGGGAACTCATGATAACACCCTGCTCTGGCAAATTCTGACTGTCCTCAACACCTGACATACTGACCCTGTGAATAGAGTATAGAAGAGAAGAAGAAGATGAGTCATCACAAAATAAGGCTGGTTTTTGAAAGATTGAACAAAAGATTTCCAAGGTTTTGCGTTTTGTCACATGAAAATCGGTATAGCCGAAGCAAAGTTTTTGGTGCTACCGAGACTGACTATCCCTTTAACAGAAACATGGCACTCTTTTCGGTGAGACTGAAAAGAAGTAATCGGTTTCACTGAGACAGTTATCAGCAACATAGAAAGACAAATCGGTGACACCAATTTTTTTGCTTCGGTTCCACCGAGTTCCATCGGGCAGAAGGCAAACCCTAGTAAATCGATCATTTGCTAGACTATAGGAATTTCTTGTGGATAGGAAGATGTCACACTGTATGTTTGTATCACCTTTTTATGCTTGGATTTATAAAATTTGGAGCCAATTAAAACTTTTCCAATACTTGTGCTTGTTTGATTTGTTGCTTGTTTGCTTGTTAATTATGGTATGTGGGACTCTTAGATTCTATCCCTCTTCATAATCATCTTCCTTGCCCCAAACCTCTTGCCCAATGATCATGCCATGTGAATAGTGCCCAAAAATATTTTGTATCCAATTTTGTTTTGACCAAAAAGGATCTATTCAAATTAGGTTTTCAAAAAACCCTGAGTTGAGGTTTGCACTTCAAGACCTCAAATGGGGTAGATCCTTCTTCCCCAAAGGCTTTATTCAAGCCTACTGTGTTTAAGACTTCCCAAAACCACCAAAATATTAATTTTAAAGATTATTTTAATATTTTATTTAAAGGATTTTCTTAAGATCAGAAATGTTTTTTCATAGGGAAAAACTATTTAAATTGCTTCAAAATATTTGAGAAAATTAAGGGGAACTCAGTGGACATATATTTTCCATATATATGAGTTTCAACACATGGGCATGTTCAAATCATGGGCAAAAACCCTCAAAACCATTTCTGTTCAAATCACGCTTTTGAAATATTCCTATAAGAAATAATCTCAATAAATTGCAGTAAAATTCCTGCAATTCAACACTATCATAGGTGCTGATCGTGCAAAATTACATCTCAATCCAAGTTGATTTGGTTCATCAAACTGTTCCAAACTCCCTGTCCATATTCAAATTTGAGCAACCTTACATTGTGAAGTTTCTCCCCTTGACCCCAGACTTTGTGGACATGCTCTAATCACCAAATCATGATGCTACACTAAGTGGTAAATCAAGGGTAATAGCTTAGCATAACTAGATCTACAAAAACCTGATTCTGTTAGTTTCTAGGCTTCACAAAGTTTCTAATGTCAACTTTGCTCATTTGAACTCAAACTTGGTGATTAGGCTTATTTTCAACCACCATTTCATCCAGTCAAATCTCATGGCAAGCAAAGTCCATTTTCATGCCTCAATCCCCATCAAACACCTTCTGCAGGTTTGGAAAAATCTTGTTTTGACCACCTTTTACCTTTCCCCTTGCCGCCAAAATTTTACCACACTTGCTCTCTCACCTCTTACCCCTCCAGTAAAAATCCCAAGTCCATAGGCCACATGAAGATGGGGTAAACCCCCATTTTCACCCCTGGACAGCCCTGGCAAGAGCTCTCTCTCCCCTCCCCTCATACTCTATTCCTATCCTGGGGCATCCTATGCTTTTTCTCTTAAACTTGATGCCCCTAGATCCCCCTAGACACCCTTGGGCACGCACCAGACTCATTGGCATGCCGTGGCATGCCAAATGCGTGCTCTGGAGCACGCTACAGTGCCGACAGGCACTATATCCATTGCCCACTGCATGGCTCCGACGGCCTCGGGCCTCCCCTCACGCCACTTGGGCCCCCTCGACGTCCTCGCCATGCCATCATGTCGGCCCCCTCCTTCTCCCTCATCCCACGCGTGCCGAGCGCCGCCCGTCTCAGCCAGCGAGCAGGCTCACACACATGCCCTCCTTTCTCTCTCCCTTGATCCCACTTGTCGTCGACCAACCCCAGGTACACCCTTGAGCAGCCTCGCGGGCTCTCTCTCCCTCTGGCCTCGGCCACATCCTCGCCGGTGCACGGTTCGTTGCTGGACTCGTGCCCCGGCTATTAAAAGGGCCCCGAGCACCCCTATCTCCTCCTTTGGCCCCCTTCCACTTCCAATGACCCCCATTAGCCACCCTAGTGACCGCCCGGAGCACTAGTGATCGGGATCAACCGAGGCACCACCGCGTCGGGGCTTCGTCGATCTCGGGCTACCGGCCCGCTCCAACGTCCCTTCCTCCTCCGTTGAGACCCCAGAGAGCCCTCGCACCGCTCCCCCTTCCTCCCCGACCGTTTTGCTGCAAGAAACAGCCCCGACGACCTCCTCCTGAAGCTTCCTCTGCTGTGGGTGCTCGCCACCGGTGACTCCGGCCACCTTCGGTGCTCCCTCCACCTCTTGGGGACCCGCGACTCGACCCCGAGTCCATCCCCGCTTTCTCCTACCACCGCTGTGCCCTTCACTGTTGCCGGTGAGCCTCTCCACTCTCTGCCCCGAGGTGGGAGAAGGATTCGATAGGGGGGACCCACCTGTCAGCCTCTCACCTCCCCCTCCAGCGCTCTCTCTCCCCTCTCAGTCGCCGACAGCTGGGCCGCGCGCGTCAGTTTGGACCTGGCCGCGCGTGTGGCTGGCTAGCTGGCCAGCTGGGCAGGCCCAGCTGCTGGCCATCTCTGGCCCAGGCACAGAGGCCTCCCCCTCTCTTATTCTTTTTCTTTTTCTCCCTATTTTCCAAAAATTCAAAAGGACAGAAAATAAATCCAATGCCCAATATTCTTTCACGTAAAATCTTGAAATATTCCATAGAATTTATTAGTGCCACTTCTAAAAATATTGGAAAATCTTTTTGTACTATATCAATTTAAAACCCCTATTTGGCATTATCAGCCCCTGTTTTAAATATTTTTGAAAACCTTTGTTAACTTCAAACCCTAGAAAAATATTTTAGTATAGCTTTAGTATTTATCAGAGTAGGGTAGCATTTTTAATAGTAGCTTGTGTGATTTGTTTTTGTGTGATGCTTATTTTTACCATTATTTATCACAACGATATATTGCGCTATTGACGAGGGAGTTGGACCCGAAGACTTTGAAGACCCCGAAGACTTTGTTGAGCCAAGCAAGTAGCCATTTGACCATGTCAAGAAACCATTTTCATTGCATGTCATATAGCACTTTACTTTCATTATATTTGATCATGTGGGGTACTGACCACTTCGTTGGGTTCTTTCCGATACTTTTTGCCATTGACACTTGCATCATGCATGACCCTACCAACTTACGAGGGTTATGCGGGTGGAGTAGTTAGGTTGCTAATAAAGGCTATGCTAATGTGATCAGGAATATGCATGGTGATGGAAGCAACAATACTTTCAAAGACTTTTCGAAAACCCCGTCGGGTGCCACTAATGCCCGAGGGAGATGAGGATGATATGGGTGACCACTTGAGAAAGAAGTGGTGTACCGGAACATGATGATGGTGTGTTTTCGCAAACGAAGAGTTTTAAGGTCTGTTGATCGTCCCAACCTTATATGCGCAACTGCGATACCCCTTATGGTACGGGGCTCTATTGATTACTTTGGTGGGTACTCGCAAGGAGCCCGCATTACTAGTGGCCGGAGTGGCGTGGTCACTCTCGACACGGGGTCGTGCCGGTATGGACGATCATGCGTTGTCTTCACAGGCACCGGGCACACCGTTGGTCCCTGAATGGATGCTACGAGTGATGTACATCATGTGGGCTGGGTACCAATCGAGTGGACTCTTTGTTTAGTATTGCCAGGGGAAAGGCATTGTTCGGGTGCTTACCTTGGGGATGTTATATACCGCGACTCGTGGATGACACGAAAGTTCCCCGAGTCTTGTTGGTAAAGTGTGAAACCTCTGTAGAGTGTAAAACTATTTGAATAGCCGTGTCCACGGTCATGGACAGTTGGAGGTCCTACTTAAATTACGTTCGGATGTTTCCGCAAACTTGGTGTGAGTGTCTGTGTGTTGGTGACAAAGAGGTTACTAGAGCTCAGTCCGATGACTTAGCTTGACAATTGACTAAGTTCGATGACTTAGCATAATGAATGAACATGAGATGTTCAACCCCTTCTCATGATGATATCTGTAACTTGTTCATATGGATAACCGTCAATTGATGGTGCATGCTTGCCTAGCTACTTGATCATGTTATTACATTCAAAATTGGCTTTCCGCAAATTGCCTACTTAGTGCTATATCATGCATCACTATTATCTTGTTCCACAACTTGGGTTGCTTGCGAGTACATTCAAAGTACTCATTGGTTTGCCACTGGTTATTTAATTGGCTAGGCATGGAAGAACATGAGTATGTTGAAGAGTTCATTGGTGACGAACATGCGAACTAGGATGCTTCTGAATCAGAATGCCTGTAGGTTTAAGGCAAATGGCATGGGTTCACACTTCCAATCAATATTTTCACTTCTTTTTCTATTTAAGTGTTTGGCCCTTGTGGCCCTATCTATGTAAGTCTAGACCTTCATGGTATTTATTTGTCTAAGACACTAAATGTGGATGTAAGACTCTTGTTATTCAGCTTCTGTGTGTTTAGTGAGCATTGATCTCTGGGATCACTGTACATGTGCATTCGGTGCTCATGACTTATGAGTCGGGGTCCCCACAGAGCTGGTATCAGAGCCATCCTGACTGTAGGAATCCCTTAGTTAGCATGGACGTTAGTTAGGATAAATCCATTTTCAAAACTACACCTAGCACTTATACTTAGGAATTCTGTACTATTTATCTATTCTATTCTTCACACAACACTTTGCTGACTCTCCTCCCTTCAAACCTTTGTAGATGGCCGTCGTAACCAAAGCCTTCCTGACATCCGACTTTCCCTTACTCCTTCGGGATAGCCTGGAGAAGTGCTAGTTTCGCCAACCACCCATTTTCCTCTACCATGAGCATGGTCAATGCCGTCACGAAGGACTACCATGTGGATGTGGTCGTGAAGGCAAATGACTCCCCAACCAGTTGGTTCTTTTAAGGACCACGGATGGAGACCATGATACTCGTAGTCGAGTTAGCTGCATGCAAGGCACTCCTACACCTTCGAGACATCATTCCAAAGATGGCTAACGAGACGGCTAATCACTACCTTCCCTTGAGGAACGATGATCTTGGCGGGAGTTGGACGCTGATTCCATCCAAGGAGGGTGGCACACCACTCAGGTTCCAGACCTACTTCAGCCTCTCCGTCAATAGTCTAGTTCACAACCTGATTAAGGAGTCCGTGAAGCTCCGGGAGGAACTTCACCACACCCGAGAGCTACTTCGGCAAGCCAAGACAAAGCCAGACAAGATAAACAAGGATGGAGCCCCTGAGGGATGACCAGCTGTCGCTTACAGAGGAGGAGTACCCCCAGCTAGAGATGCACCCCCACATCGCCATCGCATGAGTGTGAATGAGTACTGTGAGCTCTTCACCAACCTGCCAACAAAGCGTCATCAGGATGGACCTCCTCGTTCCCCGACCACTTCGACCGGGAATGATGCCCGTTCGGATGGAGAATAGGAGGAAGACCCAGAGGAGCGTGACTATGACACCGAGCACTCCATCACCTGAGTCCGAGGACCCCTAGGGTAGGATCAAACATGTACCCCTCATGCGAAGTCGAGTCCGTGTAATGGTTCATATGAAACCATGTGTGCATGTTGATTGTTTTGTTGTTTGTGTTTCGATGCAAGTCACGCTTTTTCCTTAGGCAACATGTAAGCGACTCCATCGCCTACCTTCATATATGTTGGTCTTTGACCTTTGTTTTAGCACAATTGCACTTGACCAACCCCCTTAGGAGCGCTTTTGCATTGTTGCTTTTCCTCTCGTCTGTCACAGTTGTTTGACTTGGCTGTTCCAAACGGGATGGTGACTGCTACCCGTAACAGCTCTTTCACCAACCCTGAAGCCGACAACTCAAGCTAGCAACAGGGAGCTGGTGGGGCTGCTCACGCTGGAGGACACCAGGAGTAGCCACAAGGCGACGTTCCCGTGCCACCACCTTCACCGGAGAACATGACCATAGCTCAGTTTCTCCAAGTTCTCTGGTAGGAATGCCAAGCCAATAATGATGCTATTCAACAAATGGTTCAGGACCTTGTGAACAACCATCAGTAAGGTAGAAACGGCAATGGCTGGTCCACACTGTCCGAGTTCATGAGGAATTCGCCCCCAAGCTTCACCAATACTGCTGAACCATTGGATGCTGATGATTGGATCCGCACCATCGAGGACCTCCTTGCACTGGTCAATTGCAATGACGACCGTGAGAAGGTGCTTTATGCCTCTCACTGCCTTGGAGGAACAGCCCAAGCTTGGTGGGACGGATTCAAGGTCATGCGAGGTGAGCGTGTGATCACTTGGAATGACTTCAAGGAAGGATTCCGCACTGCCCACATTCCTTCTGGGATCATGGCTATCAAGAAGAGAGAATTTCGAGCGCTAAAGCAAGTAAGTGGCTCTGTCAAGGACTACCTGCAGAAGTTCAACCTTATGTCAAGGTATGCACCTGAAGGTGTCAACATGGAGGCTGCCAAGAAGGAACACTTCATGAAGGGACTTAAACAGACCCTGCAGTATTAGCTCATCGTCTGCGACTGCCGTACATTCTTCGACTTGGTGAACAAGGCCCTCATGCTAGAGGACAAGCATCATGCCATAGACGATGCTAGCAAGATTAAGATGATCAGCAAGGGTAGCTCCAGCAACCAGAAGCCTCGCCCCTGGTAGCCAGCCCCAGCCAAGCCAACCTATCAGTCACAGTAGGCTAGACCTCCGGTGCCTTGTCCGATCTACCAGCCTCAGCAGTATGCTAACGCCATGCCAGCTTACAACAACCCCAATAACAACAACGGTGGGAAAACCACAACAACAACCCTGGGCAAGTCACTTGCTTTGGATGTGGCCAGTCTGAACACTTCTCTAAGCTTTGCGCCAACAAGAAGCCCGATGCACCGCGCCCAAATGCGCCAGCTCATGGTCAAGGCCGTGGAGCACCACGAAGGAACCCAGATCCTGCAACTAGCCCAATAATGGCAAGGGTCGTGTGAATCACGTCACCGCAGAGGAAGCCCAAGAAGACCTGGATGTCATACTGGGTACATTCCTCGCCAACTCAACCCTAGCAACAATATTGTTTGATTGTGGAGATTCACACTCTTTTATCATCCAAAAGTTTGCATTAGAGAGTGGCATGAAACCTACACCCCTGGGTAGTTGTATGTTGATACAAACCCCGGGTTCAGTTATGAAGTCTGGGCTAGGGTGTAAAGGAGTGAAGATTGACATCAATGGGGTAGACTTCCTAGCAGACCTTATAGTTCTAGATTCACCAAGCTTGGATGTCATCATTGGCATGAATTGGTTAACCAAGTACCAAGGCATGTTAGACTATGCCAAGAGGATAGTTACCATGACCAATAGCCAAGGAGTGGAAGTCAAGTATGTTCCCAACCCTCCCTCCACTCAAGCCCCTAAAGCTAACAGTCTATTGGGAATTGAGTTGGATCAAGTGATAGTGGTATGTGAATACCCGGATGTGTTTCTAAATGACCTTCCCGGAATGCCTCCTGACCGCGACATTGTGTTCATCATTGAGCTTATGCCCGGATCAAGGCCCATCTATAAGAAGGCCTATAGGATGGGATCTGAAGAGTTGGATGAATTGAAGAAGCAATTGGCAAAGCAGCTCAGAAAATGATTCATTCACCCAAGTGCCTCTCCTTGAGGATCACCTGTTCTATTTGTGTCAAAGAGGGACGGAACTATCAGACTCTATGTCGATTACCGTTCTCTCAATGAAGTCAAAATAAAGAACAAGTACCCACTGCCCAAGATTGATGACCTGTTTGATCAGTTGAATGGAATCAAGGTGTTCTCGAAGATCAATCTCATGTCGGGGTACTATCAGCTAAAGATTAGACCCCAAGACATTCCGAAGACGACATTTGTAACCCGGTATGGCATGTATGAGTACACGGTCATGTCATTCGGGTTAACCAATGCCCCTGCCTACTTCATGTACCTCATGAATAAAGTCTTCATGGAATACTTGGACAAGTTCGTTGTCGTCTTCATTGATGGCATACCCGTCTTCTCAAAGTCTTCAAAAGAGCATGAGGAACACTTGAGATTGGTCCTAGACAAGCTTCGAGAGCACCAGCTTTATGCCAAATTCAGCAAGTGTGAATTCTGGCTGCATGAAGTTCGATTCTTGGGTCATGTGTTGACTGTAGAAGGATTATCAATGGATCCTGCCAAGATTGAAGCCGTGACTGAATGGCGAACCCCAACCACCGTGAAGGAAGTTAGGAGCTTCCTCGGACTTGCAGGATATTACCGCAGGTTCGTGGAAGGGTTCTCAAGCATTGCCCGACCCATGACCCAACTTTTTAAGAAGGACAAGAAGTTCGAATGGACAACTAAATGCGAGGAAAGCTTCCGGGACCTCAAGAAGAGGTTGACCACAACCCCTGTTTTGGCCACCCCCGATATTCACAAGGAGTTTGTGATATATTGCGATGCATCAAGAACCGGACTTGGAGGTGTTCTGATGCAAGAAGGCAGAGTTGTAGCATATCTATCCAGACAGGTATGACCTCATGAAGAGAACTACGCAACTCATGATCTTGAGTTGGCAGCCGTGGTTCATGCCTTGAAAACATGGCGACATTACCTTCTGGGAAGCGATGTGAGATATTCACAAGGGTTTGAAGTATATTTTCACCCAAAGAGAATTGAACATGAGGCAGCAAAGATGGTTGGAGTTGATCAAAGATTACGACCTTAGTGTTCAATACCACCCGAGAAAGTCCAACGTGGTAGCAGATGCCTGAAGCAGAAAGGCTTGTTCCATGAATGCCATGATTAAGGAAAGGTTACCCACCCTGTATGAAGAGCTTGAAAGCTTCGGCTTATAACTAGTTGCATTTGGATTCCTTGCCAACCTCGAAGCCAAGCCTACCTTGATGGATGATTTTAAGGGAGCCTAGAAGGGACACGAGAGCATTGAAGGCATCAGGAGAAGATCAAGGCAGGAAAGGCCCCAGGATTCTCAATGGATGAACAAGGAGTTGTATGGTTCAGGAATCACATCTGTGTACCCAACGAAGAGGAAGTCAAGAACTTGATCTTGCAAGAAGCTCATGACACTCCATACTCCATCCATCCTGTAGGAACCAAGATGCATCAAGACCTCAAGGCAAGATTCTTCCGGCATGGCATGAAACAGGAGATAGGCACCTTTGTCGCCAAGTGTGATATATGCCAGAGAGTCAAAGCAGAGCATCATCGACCCGCTGGGCTACTGCAGTCTCTCAATGTGCCTGAGTGGAAGTGGGACAAAGTCGGGATGGATTTCATCACCGGATTACCAAGGTCAAGCAAAGGACATGATCCCATTTGGGTCATTGTCGATCACCTGACCAAAGTAGCCCACTTCATTCCCGTTAAGTCAACCTGCAATGGGAACCAATTAGCCAACCTCCACATCAATCGGATTGTGATCCTCCACGGAGTTACTAAGGAGATTGTATCGAACCGAGGCACCTAGTTCACCTCAAGGTTTTGGAATAGGTTCCAAGAGGCTATGGGAACTAAGCTCTCATTCGGCACTGGTTTTCACCCCCAGACAGGTGGGCAAATAGAATGAGTAAATCAGATACTCAAAGATATGCTCCGTGCTTGTGTTTTGGCGTATGGAGCCAAGTGGGAAGATTGCCTACCATTTGCCGAGTTCTCCTACAACAACATCTATCAGTCGAGTCTTCAGATGGCACCATTTGAGGTGTTGTATGGGCGCAAGTGCCGTACTCCCCTCAACTAGTCAAAGACTGCAGAAGGGTTAGTCTTTGGCCCAGATATCCTTCGCGAAGCAGAAGAGAAAGTTCAACTCATCCTAGAGCGCCTTGACACCGCTAAGACAAGACAGAAGAGCTACATCGACTCTCACCGTCGGGACATGAGCTACCATGTTATAGACCATGTTTACATCCGTGTCACGCCTCTCAAGGGAACCAAGCGATTCCACGTCAAAGGAAAACTTGCACCAAGGTTCGTCGGCCCCTTCAAGATCACCGACATGCGAGGAGAAGTTGCCTATCAGCTAGAACTACCTTCCGAGCTATCAAATGTACACAACGCCTTTCATTTGTCACAACTCCGGAAGTGTCTCCAAGTTCCCAACCGCCCCGACCTCTACAAGGACATCGACCATTAAGCCATCGATCTTCAGCCAGAACTCACTTATCATGAGAGGCCAGTCCGCATTCTGGATGAAGCAGAACGTTGCACCCGAAGCCGCGCCATGAAGTACTTCAAGGTCCAATGGAACAACCACACTAAAGCTGAAGCAACCTGGGAGCGTGAAGACTATCTTAGATCCGAGTTCCCTTATATTTTTAGCGCCTAGCCTAGGAATCTCGGGGACGAGATTCTTGTAAGGGGGGTAGGTATGTCACACCCTGTGTTTGTATCACTTTGTTATGCTTGGATTTATAAAATTTGGATCCAATTAAAACTTTTCCAATACTTGTGCTTATTTGATTTGTTGCTTGTTTACTTGTTAATTGTTGTATGTGGCACTCTTAGATTCTATCCCTCTTCATAATCATCTTCCTTGACCCAAACCTCTTGCCCAATGATCATGCCATGTGAATAGTGCCCAAAACTATTTTTATCCAAAAAATTTTTGACCGAAAAGAATTTATTCAAATTAGGTTTTCAAAAACCCCTGAGTTGAGGTTTCACTGCAAGACCTCAAATTGGGTAGATCCTTCTTCCCCAAATACTTTACTTCAAATCTACTATGTTTAAGACTTCCCAAAACCACCAAATATTAATTTTAAAGATTATTTAAAGATTTTATTGAAAGGCTTTTTCTTCAGACCAGAAATGTTTTTTCATAGGGAAACAACTATTTAAGTGCCTTCAAAATATTTGAGAAAATTTAGGGAAACTCAGTGGGCATATATTTTCCGTATAAATGAGTTTCAACACATGGGCATGTTCAAATAATGGGGAAAACCCCTCAAAACCCTTTTTGTTCAAATCAAGCTTTTGAAATATTTTTATAAGAAATAATCTCAATAAATTCCAGGAAAATTCCAGCAAGTCAACACTATAATAGGTGATGATCTTGCAAAATGTCATCTCAATCCAAGTTGATTTGGTTCATCAAACTATTCCAAACCCCCTTCCTGTCTAGATTCAAATTTGAGCAACCTTACATTGTGAAGTTTCTCCCCTTGAGCCCAAACTTTGTGGACATGCTCTAATAACCAAATCATGATGCTCCACTAAGTGGTGCATCAAGGGTAATAGCTTAGCATAACTAGATCTATAGAAACCTGATTCTGTTAGTTTCTAGGGTTCACAAAGTTTCTATTGTCAACTGTGCTCATTTGAACTCAAATTTGCTGATCAAGCTTATTTTCAACCACCATTTGATCCTGTCAAATCTCATGGCAAGCAAAGTCCATTTGCATGCCCTAATCCCCATCAAACACCTTCTGTAGGTTAGGAAAAATCTTGTTTTGACCCCCTTTTACCTTTCCCCTTGCCTCCAAAATTTTACCACACTTGCCCTCTCACCTCTTAGCCCTCCAGTAAAAATCCCAAGTCCATAGGCCATAGGAAGATGGGGTAAACCCCCCATTTTCACCCCTAGACAGCCCTGGCAGGAACTTTCTCTCCCCTCCCCTCTTACTCTATTCCTAACCTTGGGCATCATATGCTTTTTCTCTTAAACTAGATTCCCCTTGATCCCCCTAGACACCCTTGGCCACGCACAAGACGCCGTTGGCATGCCCTGGCATACCAAACCCGCGCTCTCGAGCATGCTACAGTGCCGACAGGCACTGTAGCCATTGCCCCCTCGCGCCTTGGGCCTCCCCCTCGCGCCACTTGACCCCCCTCGATGTTCGAGCCACGCCACCATGTCAGCCCCCTCCTTCTCCCTCCTCCCACGCGTGTCGAGCGCTGCCCGGCTCGGCCAGTGAGCAGACTCACACGTGCACCCTCCTCTCTCTATCCCTTGCTCCCACTTGTGGTGGACCAACCCTAGGTACAACCCCGAGCAGCCTCGTGGGCTTTCTCTTCCTTTGGCCTCGGCCACGTCCTCACCGGCGCATGGTTCATCGGTGGTCTCACACCCCCGCTATAAAAAGGCCCCGAGCCCCCCTCTCTCCTCCTCTGGACCCCTTCCACTTCCAATCACCCCCCTTAGCCACCCTAGTGACAGCCCGGAGCACCAGTGCTCGGGATCGACCGAGGCACCGCCGCGTCGGGGCTTTGCCGATCTCGGGCTACCGGCCCGCTCTAGCCTTCCTTCCTCCTACGTTGAGACCCCACAGAGCCCTGCACCGCTCCCCTTTCCGCCCCGACCGTTTTTCTGCAAGAAACAACCCCGGTGACTTCCTCCCGAAGCTTCCTCCGCTGTGGGTGCTCGCCGCCGATGACTCCGGCCACCTCTGGTGCTCCCTCCACCTCCAAGGGACCGGCAACTCGACCCCGAGTCCATCCCTGCTCTCTCCTACCACCATCGTGCCCTCCACCGCCGCCGGTGAGCCTCTCCCCTCTCTTCCCTGAGGTGGGAGAAGGATCTGATAGGTGGGTCCCACCTGTTGACCTCATAAATCCCCCGCCCACGCTCTCTCTTCCCTCTCAGTCGCCGACAACTGGGCCCCGCACGTCAGGTTTGAACCTGGCCGCGTGCGTGGCTGGCTGGCTGGCCAGCTTGGCCGGCCCAGCTACTGGCCGTCTTTGGCCTAGGCATAGAGACCTTGCCCGTATTTTTCCTTTTCTTTTTCTCCTTGATTTCCAAAATTTCCGTAGGGCATAAAATAAATCCAATGCCCAATATTCGTTCACCTAAAATCTTGAAATATTCCATAGAATTTATTAGTGCCACTTGTAAAAATATTTGAAAATCTTTTTGTACTATATCAATTTGAAACCCCTATTTGGCATTATCAGGCCCTATTTTAAATATTTTTGAAAACCTTTTTAACTTCAAAGCCCTAGAAAAATATATTTAGTATAGATTTTAGTATTTATCAGAGTATGGTAGCATTTTTAATAGTAGCTTGTGTGCTCTGTTTTTGTCTGATGCTTATTTTTACTGTTATTTATCGTGACGATAGATTGTGCTATTGATGAGGGAGTTGGACCCGAAGACATTGAAGACCCCAAAGACTTTGTTGAGCCAGGCAAGCAGCCCTTTGACCTGGTTAAGAAACCATTTTCATTGCATGTCATATAGCACTTTATTTTCGTTATATTTGATCATGCGGGGTAGTGACCACTTCGGTGGGTTGCTACCGATACTTTTTGCCGTTGAGACTTGCATCATGCATGACCCTACCACCTTATGAGGGTTATGCAGGTGCGAGTACTTAGGTTGCTAACAAAGGCTACGCTAGTGGGATCAGGAATATGCATGGTGATGGAGGCAATAATACTTTTAAAGACTTTTCAAAAACCCCGTCGGGTGCGACTAATGCCCGAGGGAGATGAGGATGAGATGGGTGGGCACTTGAGAAAGAAGTGGTCTACCGGAACAAGTTGAGGGTGTGTTTTCGAAAACGGAGAGTTTTAAGGTCTGCTGTCCATCCCAACCTTACATATGAAACCACGATACCCCTTATGGGATGGGGCTCTATTGATTACTTTGGTGCGTACTGGCAAGGAGCCCGCATTACTAGTGGCAGGAGTGGTGTGGTCACTCTCGATACGGGGTCATGCCAGTATGGATGATCATGCGCTATCTTCACAAGCACCGGGCACACCGTTGGTCCGTGCATGGATGCTACGAGTGATGTACATCATGTGGGCTAGGTACCAATCGAGTGGACTCTTTGTTTTGTATCGCCAGGGGAAAGACATTGATCGGGTGCTTACCTCGGGTATATTATATACCGCGAGTCGTGGATGACACGAAAGTTCCCCGAGTTTTGTGGGTAAGGTGTGCAACCTCAGCAGAGTGTAAAACTATTCGAATAGCCATGTCCACATTCATGGAAAGTTGAAGTTCCTTCTTATACAATGTCCGGATGTTTTCGCAAACTTGGTGCAAGTGTTCGTGTGTTGGTGACAAAGAGGTTACTAGAGCTAAGTCCGATGAGTTAGCTTGACGATTGACTAAGTCCGATGACTTAGCATAATGAATGAACATGAGATGTTCAATCCCTGGTCGTGATGATATCTGTAACTTGTTCATATGGATAACCGTCAATTGATGATGCATGCTTGCCTAGCTACTTGATCATGTTACTGTATTCAAAATTGGCTTTCCGCAAATTACCTAATTAGTGCTATATCATGCATCACTATTATCTTGTTCCACAACTTGGGTTGCTTGCGAGTACATTGAAAGTACTCATTGGCTTGCCACTTGTTATTTAATTGGCTAGGCATGGAAGAACGGGAGTATGTTGAAGAGTTTGTTGGTGACGAACATGCGAACTAGGGCGCTTTGCAGTTAGAATGCATGTAGGTTTAAGGCAGATGGCATTGGTTCACGCTTGTGATCAAGATTTCCGCTGCTTGTTCTATTTAAGTGTTTGGCCCTTGTGACCCTATCTATGTAAGACTAGACCTTCATGGTCTTTATTTGTGTAAGATGCAAAATGTGGATGTAAGACTCTTTTTATTCAGCTTCTATGTGTTCAGTGAGCGTTGATCTCTGGGCTCACTATACACGTGCATTCGGTGATCACGACGTCTGAATCGGGGTACCCACAAAAGACGTGCAATAGGTGGCTGATAGAGAAAAAAAATCCAGTGCGCAAGAATCGGACGGGGAGCTCAAAGGAGGTCGAATATGTACCCTAACTCGGCGACCGATCCTCTACGGCACCAACCAAAGAGAAGATTTCGTCGACGGAGGCGATTACCAGTGTCGGAGGAGCATAGGGGGACAAGGGCGATGACGAGGGGTCTCAAAAATGGTAGCTTAGGGTTCTGAGGTGCGACCGTTTGCGGATGAATTTCAAAGTGTTGGGGTCTATAGTATATATACCCACCAGTGTCGGTGACGGTGATTCTATATTGTCAGTGTCACCGAGTTCCTCAATTGTTAGTTGACAGGGAAACTCGATGTAACCGAGAATATGGAATCGATAGTACCAAGATAGAAAACCAGATCAACCCTAGGCATTTGGTGAGACCAAGATTTTGTGGTTAGTTCCACTGAGATGCACTTGGGAGGTTTTGATGATCATTCCTTGTTGATATGGAACTCCGAGTGCTCCACACAGAGGGATCGAAAAGTACTTGTTCAAATTTTGTGATGCAGCATGAATAGAGTTTGAGGTGACAAAGCATAGATAGCTAAAGAGTGGTGCTAGGGATTCTTGTCCATCCAGTTGGCAAAAGATAAATCAAAGACCAACTAGCAACAATTGGATGTCCTCGAATGAGAAAATATACATACCAACATGCTCACACAATAAGATGTCAAATGAAATCATCACAAACATGCATAAACACTCTAGCATCTAACAAGCACTTGGGTGATGACGAAGTCATCTATATATGAGTATTTGACTTAGGAGCCAAGTAAGAACACTTAATCATAGGGCATACTCATCGTTTAAGCACAAGTGAGGTTACCACTTTTACATAAAGCATTTAATGTTGTCATATACTAAGAGATTGTTTGACTCAAGTCTTAGAGTAAAGCTCCCCCTTGATGTGACATCCCCCCATAAGAGGGATAAACTAACCTTGGGTTTTGTCGATGAAGACTTCATGTTGGTGAGGTAGTGGTGGATGCCCAAAGTTGATGAAGATCACCAAGAGTTGGGAGCATCCTAGTTGTTTCCTTACTCTTCTCACCTACATGGGTTAGTCCCAACACACAAGAGACAAATACAAGGATATCTATGTACATGGAGTGCAAAGCATGTGTGATGATGTCCATTGATTTGTTGATTACCTTGTCCCTTGCTTATCTTTGAGGGAATGCATGACTCCTTGAACTATTGCATAGGGTTGATGTTGATTGCAAATAGATCTTTCCAATAATGAATGTGAGTCAATTTCATTGGCAGAGTCACCCCTCAAGAACTTTCTACTTCTTCCTCTTAGGGACCCACATCAAGTTGATGGAGGTCCTTGGTGTTGTAGTAGCCTTTGTAGACGTTGAGCTTGAAGTAGCCTTGGGAACCCACTCCACCATAGCTATGGATTCATCTTCATATGAGTCCATGTCCTCTTGAAGCTTACTCTTGCCCTTGAGCTTGTGGTATTGTGGTGGAAGGTCATCTTGAGTGTTTGTACCCTTTGGAATCTACTTTTGAGGAACAAACTTGGGCTCAGGATATTGACCTTCTTCCCATTCAACTCCATTAGCGTTGAAGTAGCCAACACCACGATTCTTCCGGTATCCTCCATGCTTGCGTACAATTTCCTCAAATTGCTTACACCCAGCAAGACTCTTGTAGATACCTTTCTCTATAATTCCTTCCAATAAAGCATTTTCTTGCTCAAGTGTAACTTGGCTAAGACAATCATCATTAGTGGAATCAATAGAACTACTACGAGCAACATCATTGGATTTATTATTTTTATTGTTGCTACTAGATGAAGAAACTTTCTTGCCTTTGTTACTAGTTTGCTTAGATTTAACTTGTGGCATGAATGTAGACAAGAGTAGTCGTTTGGCAAGATAAGATGAAGTCTTCTTTTGGAGATCATCATTGATAGCCTTTAGAAATTCATGTTCTTGCTCCAAATGGAGATTCTCGGTGCGTAGGTTCTCATGAGTTCTTACAAGCTCTCTATGATCTTCAAGAGTAGATTCATGGGCTAACTTAAGACTGTTCAGTTCTTTAGGTAGTTCTTCTATTTTCATCCTATCATCGTCAATCAACCTATCTTGACAAGCATGAGAATCATCAAGTTCATTTTGATCAACATCACTAGTTTTGTCACATAGCAAGTCATCATCACAAATCAAATCATCTTCATCACTATCGAAATCAAGATATTCAGTGTGTGATAACTTGGGGCCTTTAGCCATGAACTAACTTACACTCCCTTCATTTGGTGAATAAAATAGATCAAATGAGTTGGTAGTCACTAGAGCAATCCCGACAACACCATCATATTGACTATAGTCGGAGTCGGAGTTATAGCTTCTCTTGGAGTTGTTGTCGGAGTTGGAGCCGGAAACCCATTCACCAAAATGATCTTGATGTTTTCTTATTGTGTAGCTCTTGGTGTACTTGCCCTTCTTCTCTGAATCTCTACTTCTCCCTGAGGGTATTCGTTCATAATGATCATCTCTACTCCTTCTCTCTCTTTGAGGTGATTCATTCCTTGAGCTTCGTCTTCTAGGTGACTCTTCTCTTCGTTTGTAGGGAGTCGTGCACCAATTGGAGTAGTGTCCGGGCTTCCCACAATTGTAGCAATTGCGGTCACGACTTGACGAACGCTTCTCATCATATCTTGAGTTGGAGTTTCTTTCTTTGCCTCTATTCTTGTAGAACTTTCTTGAGCATGAGGCTTATTTATTCGTTGGTGACAAGGTTGTCGCTTGAAGTTGCGGGAGCATCACTTGTGGCCTTGTAAGCAACATTAGACTTGTTGCAGACCTCTTCTTTGTCTTTGAGTGTCATCTCATGAGCAACAATCCTTCCAATGACTTCCATAGGCTTAAGATCTTTGTAGTTGGGCATCATTTGGATTAATGTGCACACGGTGTCATATCTCTCATCTAGAGATCTAAGTATCTTCTTGATGATCAATTTGGTGGTCATTCATCACTTCCTAAGCCGGCAATCTCATTGGTGATGAGAGCTAGCCTAGAGTACTTCTCTGCGACACCTTCACCATCCTTCATCTTGAACTTGTCAAGCTAACTTTGAAGAACATCTAACTTGGATTCTCTCACGGACTCGGTTCCTTCGTGCATATCAACCAAAGTATCCCAAATCTCTTTTGCATTCCCAAGACAACTGATTTTGTTGAACTCTTTGGGGCATAGACAATTGAAGAGAATGCCGCATGCTTGAGAATTGAGTTCCAACATCTTCAATTCATCTATGGTCACTTCACCATCCTGTTCTCTTCCATCACCAAGGAATTCACCTTGCAAGCTAACATGAACAAATGGCGGGGTTATGACGAAGAATATGCATTTTCATTTTGTGCTTCCAACTAGCAAAATTAGTACCATCAAAGTACGGACCTCTACTGTTATAATTACCCTCACTAGATGCCATACTCTCCTAGGTTGTGAGACCAATGCAATGGAGACCAAAGCTCTGATACTACTTGTAGGACCGAAAGTATGTATAGAGGGGGGTGATTAGACTACTTGACCAAATAAAAGTTTTGCCTTTTCCCAAATTTTAGTGTTTGTAGTTTTAGCATTCATGGCAAGTCAATTTCACCCTACGCATGCAGGTCTAAGAGTATAGCAGCGGAAAATAACAACAAGCATGGGTAAAAGGGATAGGGTAGGAAGATCAAACACAATTGTAGACACAATGATTTTTCCCGTGGTTCCGATAGGTGGCTCTATAGTACATCCACGTTTATGGAGTATTCAACCCATGGAGGGTAATGGTCGCGAGAGTCCAAGGAGGGCTCCACCCATAAGGGTCCATGAAGTAGCAACCTTGACTATTCCATATGGCTTCCGTCCACGAAGGACTAGCCTCACTATGGGTACATCTTCACAAAGTAGGGGATCTCCTTGCCCTTACAAACTTCTTGGTTCACTCCACAAAATGAAGTAGGAGGCTCCCAAGCGACACCTAACCAATCTAGGAGGCACCACCCTCCAAAAGGTAATAGGCTCGGTATTACGATGAATTCCTTACTCTTGTGCTTCAAGATGATAAATTCCTCAACACACAATCAGTCTCTCATAGATTTATCTTGGTGGAAGAGATGGGATTGGTGGAAAGCAACTTGGGGAGGCTAGAAATCAAGATCCATATGGTTGGAGTGGAAGATCTTGATCTCAATACAAGGGTAGGTGGTTCTCTCTCAGAAAATCTGATATGATAGGTATGGAATAGTTCTGGGTGCTTCTCTTTCGAGTAGGTGGTGGTGGAGGGGTATATATAGGCATCCCCAAAAATCCAACCGTTACACACAAAATGACCAGATCGGTGACTTCGATGTGTTAATCTCGGTGGCACCGGAGTGATAAAAAGTTAGCAACTTTTGAATCTCGGTGAGACCGATATATGAAACTTGGTGATGCTGACCCAACAATCTCGGTGGTACCGAAAATGTGAATTTGCGTAAAAGAAAGTTGGCAACCTAAACTCAGTGGCACCGGTATGGAATCGGTTGCATCGAAATGGCTAGGGTTTGGCTGAGTTTGTCTAGGTTCTGGAATCGGTGGCACCGGGATAGGAATGTTTGTTGCACCGATTTTGAATGTTTGGCTATAGACAGAATTTGGTGGGCGAGCTTGTGGATGTTTTTTGTAACTATCACTTGTGCACGTATGAGCATTTTGTTCACTAACAAAATTTACCCCCTTTTAATAGTATTGGCTTTCCTATGGACTCAAATTGTTTTCTCAAATATGTAAAATGTAGAGTCCTCTTGCTTGAAGCTTGGCCAACCTATTTCCTTGCATCTTGGGGTAATTCCACAATCCTTTTGCCATCCCTATCGTTGAACTTTTCCTGAAATATACTTGGTGGAAACATTAGTTCAATTACTTGCCTGGAGACCCCCTGCAGGGCTGCTCCGGCTGGACACCGCCGCGCTCCATGGTCGCCGGCAGCTAAACACCGGTGGTTGACGTGGCAAGGCCATTAGTGCTAATCGCCTATGCTTAATGACCCCCTGAAAGTGGGACCCGCAAATGTTCAACCCCCCAGTCACTTACCAGTGGTTCCCACTGGTCAAGTTTGACCCAGAGCGGTCAGTTGACCAGGCTGATGTCCTGCTAACGCATGGCTGACGCTAAAAACTTAGAAAATTCATATAAATTAATCTGTAAGTCAGATGAATATAACTTATATATGAAAATTTGTCAGAAAAATTCAATGAATCCATCTATACCATTTTCATGCATGATAGAGTAACCTAAGTAGGTGAACTTGGACATTAAGTTCAAATGCAATATGGAGCTTCACATATGAAGTTGATTCCGAACCTTGGGTTCAAACCTACTCCATCTAAACATGCTGCTAGATGCATTAGCTCAACCACATCATATTGCCATGTCATATTCATGCATCATATTGTTGCATTTGATGTGTATTGATTTGTCCCCCCTTCGATAGTTGTTCTTTGTGTTAGGCACTGTTCTGGAGGATACGGTCGAGTATCCATCTAAGGAGCAATAACGTGTGATCGTCTTATCAGGCAAAGCAACCCCTCATTGAACATCTCTGATACAATACCAGTCTCTCGCTCTTGCTCTCACTTATTGCATTAGGACAAACAATTCTAATTTTATCTGTTCCGGTAGTTGAACCCATTCCTTGACATGACCCATCATTGTCACAGTAAATAGCTAAACCAAGTCACCTAGCATACCTGGTAGATGATTGTGCCATGTTGTGCCATTAACCTGTTATGCTTGCTATGCTTAGAGTTGTGTTAGGTCTGA
Organism: Hordeum marinum; assembly: GCA_022496015.1. Classification (NCBI taxonomy): domain Eukaryota; kingdom Viridiplantae; phylum Streptophyta; class Magnoliopsida; order Poales; family Poaceae; genus Hordeum; species Hordeum marinum. The sequence goes on from CM039677.1 coordinate 119,204,010, forward strand.
TTCATTTGGGTGATGAACTGGAGTGAACAGAATGTGTTCCAATGATGAGAGTTAAGTGTTGAACCCGATTTGGTAAAGGTAGCGATGACATGCCATGTAAGAGTACATGGCAGGTTGTCTCATTGGGACCATCCTTAAGAACCGAGTCCTATGTATGTTATCCAAGACTAGCAACTACCGCACATTGGGATCCTTAATTGGCTCTCTCGACTAATTAATCGAGTTGATCTCTGTCCAGGAGTTGCAACTAGTTTCTGGTGTTTGTAGGTCATGCTAGTAGTCTACCGAGTGGCACCCCATAGAGGTGGGCTTGGCACAGACTAGGCATTATGGCCCGGTGTACGAAGCATAGTACCATTCGTCAAGGTGGGGTTGGGAACCCTGTACACATCCTTTGGGGCCGTTTAGGAAACTTTGGCCAGACTCCCTTAGGGGTTCAACATCAGAGAGGCGATAAACCTAGACTAGAGTCTTGTGTGGTTAGTCAGGTCATGGCCGACTCCCTCGCTAGGCTTCCGCTTGAAGGTTGCTGAGGTGCCTTTTACGTGCACATGGAGGTAAGTGGCGGGAGCATGTGTGATGAAGTACACCCCTGCAGGGTAATCAATCTATTCGAATCTCCGCGTCAGCGGATAAGGACTACTTGGATACTTATATGGTTCATAGAAAATTTTAATGGATACTCATAGGAGCTTTAAGACAAGTGTGAGTATCATGGATGGCACTCTCGTAGGAGGACGGGAGAGGATCCATGGTACTGTATTGTTGTGGTGTTAGTGGACTTGTGTATGCTTCACAAACTTTTCAAAGTACTGATAGTCGTAATACGGTATAGCCACTGAGTCAAAGCTGGCTTGCTACAATGAAACCCACAACCCCCTTTGTTGACACTGATGCATATGTAGTTAGTTCTATTGAAAGTCTTGCTGAGTACTCGGTACTCACTGTTTCTTAATTATGTTTTTGCAGAGGAGATTCCAATCTCGCAAGTGGTTTCTAGATAAGATTGATGTTGACCATTTGGCTTGAGAACCCCAGCCAGAGGTCTGGATCCTATGGAGGGTCTTGTAGATAGACAGGCTCCTTCAGCCTTCTTAGTTTCTAGATGTCTGTACCCAGACATGTTATGCTTTCGCTTGTTGCTTGTACGATTTGTGTGTTGGGTCATGTGAGCACTGCTTGTAATATCACACCATGTTGGCCCTTATGAGCCGTCCAAATAAAAGTTGTGTTGTTGTATGGTTATGTTGTGCTGCCATAATTGTATCTATGCATATCGGGCATGTCATGCGTACATGTGATGTGCAACGATATGTATGGGATTCGACACCTAGTTGTGTGCCTTTAGTAGTACTCTTTACAGGGAACTACCTCTTGCTGCTTCCACCGAGCCTTGGTAGCTTGTTACTACTCCGGACACAATGATTGACTGGCATGTATCCTTCTTTACTGATGTGTCTTTCCCTTCGGGGAGATGTCTCGCAGTGTAATGGAGTCCCTGTATCCTGCTACGAATCGTCTACCTGAAGTGATGCCATTTATGTCCCATAGTGTAATGGATTCCTTCTAGCTTGCTATGACTCGTCTACACACGCTAGAGACCGAAACCTCCATTTTTGGGTTATGTATGCTTGTCCTTGTACGGATGTGCCACATGGGTTCTATGACTATTCATGTCGACCCGGGTTATTTTACATTTGAATGCTAGCGACCTATTCACATACGTGAGCCAAAAGTCACAAACGGTCTAGGCCAGGTGAGGTGGCAGCCATGGAGTTAACCGTGCGTGAGGCCACAATGTGATGTGATGTGTTACATGTAGATTCTTGTGGCTTAGGATTGGTGTCCTGAGAGTAGTCCCCGAGACCACTGCCGAGTGCTTGCATCGACGGGGGTCTGATAGAGACAAAGTTTTTTCTTTACCTGGATAGGTCAGACCTGATCGAGTGGTGTCGTATCTAGTGGGGGCACGCTGAGTGCACACACTAGGAGTAGTCCCAGAGAATATTGTCGATCGTTTACGACGGACAGTAGTCTTAAGAACTTGGGCTCGGGGTCCTTTCTCTGTCGGGACCCCGATCCTAAGTCATATGATTCCATACTGTAACATGCCACATCACTTTGCGGCCTCACGCACGGTACTCCACGGCTGCCACCTTACCTTGGCCGGGACCGTTTGCGTCTTTTGGCTCACGTATGTGAACATGTCGCTGGCAATCACACAACAAAGAACTCGGGCCGGCATAACTAGTCATAGAACCCAAGTGGCACATCCATACGGAAACAGGCATACATAACCCAGCAATGCAGGTGTCGGCCTCAAGCGTGTGTAGACGAGTCATAGCAAGTTACAAGGACTGCATTACGTCGCGAGACACGAATGTCATCACTTCATGTAGACGAGTCGTAACAGGCTACAGGGACTCCATTACACTGCGAGACATTTCCCCGAAGGGACAGACACAACAGCAAAGAAGGATACATGTCGGTCAATCAATGTGTCCGGAGCAGTAGCAAGCTACCATGGCTCGGTGGAAGCACAAAGAGGCAGTTTCCCATAAAGAGTACTACTAAAGGCACACGACTAGGTGTCGGATCCCATACATACCGTTGCACGTCACACGTACGCACGACATGCCCGATATGCATAGATACAACCATGGCATCACAACACAACCATACAATAACATGACTTTTATTTAAAGGCTCGGAAGAGCCTTGCATAATATGTTCTTACAGGTAGGGTCACATGACCCGGCACTCAGGTCATACAAACATAGTCATACAAGCCAGCGGAAACTTAAGCTGTCTAAGTACAGACGGCAAAATATAAAGAGGCACATGGCCTGACTATCTACAGCCCACCACACGGGCAAGATCGTAGCTGGGACACTAGCTATTCGGCACCGTCAACGTCTAGATAGAACCCACCTGATGGGTCATGGTTTTCTTCTAGAACATTAATTAAGCAAGGATGAGTACAATCGTACTCAGCAAGTCTTTAAAACAGACCTAGTCTATTTATGCTCATGTATCAACAAAGGGGTGGTGGAGTTTATGCAGAAAGCCAGATTTGACTCATGGCTAACCTACACTACTCAGTTTTAATTGTTACAATTTCAATTATCGCACACGAGTCCACTAACTCTATCTCAATACACCACCATGGACTCACCTTCCCCTTCCGGAAGAGTGCCATCCACGGTACTCACACTTGTCTTGAGATTTTTAGAAGTCTCCATTTGATTATCTATGAACAGCATAAGTTCTCCAAGTAGTCCATATCCGAGGACGCGACTATTCGAATAGTTTCATAACACTGCAGGGGTGTACTTCTTCACACACGCTCTCGCCACTTATCGCTGTGTGCTTATAAAACCATGCACCTCGGCAACCTTCAAGCGGATGCCCAGCGAGGGAGTCGGCCACGACCGTCAATCACATAAGACCTCTAGTCCAGGCTACCGCCTATTTGAGACTGACCCGCACGGAAGTCCGGCCGAAGTTTCCGCTACGGTCCCAAACGATGTGCGCAGGGTTCCCAAGCCCACCATTCGGGTGACCCTTGGTACACCGTGCCACTGCCTACCGCGTCGTAACCCACCCCGAGGGTCAGCGCTACGCATGGCCTCCAGCATGCTATAAACACCAGAAACTACTTGCAATACCTGGACCAAAGACTAAGCGACTGATAAGTCGAGCGTGGTCATATTTCAGAGCCCAGCATGTGGTAGTATCTCGTCTTGGATCACAAACACGGAACCCAGTTCCTAAGAACGGTCCCAATGAGACAACCCACCATGTACTCCTACATAGCCCCTCATCGCTACCTTTACCAAATCGTATTCATTTTATGCTCATCACATCGGACAACACTGTTTCACTCAGTTCATCACCCAGATGAAACAGACCTGACATACTCTAAGCATAGCAAGCATAGCAGGCAAAGTAAGCTAAGCACATCATGGCACAAGCATCTACCAAGTATGCTAGGTTGCAAGGTTTAGCTAATTACTGTGACAAGATCAGGTCATGCATAAGAATGGGATGATCTACCGTGAATGACTGACGTTTGATCATTTGTCCTAATGCAATAAATGAGAGCAGGAGGGAGAGAATGGGATGTTATCGGACTGATCAATGGGGTTGCTTGCCTTGCTGGGTTGCGGAAGAGTTCTCTCCTTCATCGGGGTATGGAGTAGTATCCTCCGGATTAGGGCCTACCGCAACGCAGATGAAAACATTCAATACAAGCAGATGCAACAATATGATGCATGATCATGGCATGATAGTATGCATGGATGAGCTAATGTAACTAGTGATCATGTCAATTTGAAATGTATATGAATATAGGTTCAAAGTTGTTCTCATATCAAATTCTATATATTGACCTAATGCTAAAATGTCCATGTTCACCTATTTAGGTTGCTCTATCATGCATGAGAATAGCACCATTGGATTCATTGGATTTTTCTGATAAATTTTCTCATATAAATTATTTTCATCTGACTTACATATTAATTTATATGATTTTTCAAAGTTTTAAATATTTTCTCGAATTATTTTTAATAAGAAATTGACTTATTGCATCAGCATGATGTCATGATGACATCAGCTGGTCAACTGACCTGGCCCAGAGTCAAACCTGACATGTGGGGTCCACATGTCATTGTCTGGTTAATTTAATTAACTGATTAAAATTAATCCTGGTTTAATTAGATAACTGGGCCCACCTGTCAGTGACTAGTTAACTTAATTAATTGGAATAATTAACTTAACTTAATCTGGGATTAATCAGAGGCTGACCCCACCTGTCATTGACCCATAGGGTCAAGCCAGGGCCCACCTGGGGTCAAACTCGCCGGAGTTGGCCGGCAGTTCGACGCCGGTGACCATCAGGGATGGCGGATTCCGTCGGGTTTCTCCTACAGGGGGTTATTTGGCACGCTGAGACCACCGGAGTGCAGCCCGTGCACAACCGCATCCAACCGAGGCCACTGGAGGTCGCGGGGTCATCGGAGCTTGCCGGAAAAGAGCTCGTGGCGGCGGCCGGAGCTCGGGCTCAGACCAGAACGCGATACAGGGCACGGGACGACCCGACGATGGGTTCTACGAGCTCCTGGGAACTCCAGGAGTTCATTCATGCACACGCGCGTGAGCTTAGAGGACTGCACGCACGGCGACGACCGAACACGGCGGCGAGGAGGATTCGGGTCCGACGGCTAGGCTAGCTACGGCGTGAGGAAGAGAGGGGAAACGTAGGGGGAGGGAAGAGGAGCTCACTACGGATACAGGGAGCTGGTAACCGGCCTCGGGGACGCAGCGACGGCGACGAATCAACGTCTGACGACGGCATCTTCGGCAGGGGATCGGGAGAGAGAGAGATAGAGGAGAAGGGAGGGGATGAATGAGCTCGGGGAGGAGGCGCTCATGACTTCCAGACGCAAGGGAGGCAGGGAGGCAGCCTGCTCGGTGGCAAGCAGGAGGTGGAGGCCGGCGACGGCTCGGTCGCCACCTCGACGCCTACTGGCGCGAGGTGGAAGATGACCCTTCCACCCCTGTAGGCTGGCCTGGGCCTCCCACTCGACCAGGTAAGCCTCTCCCTTTTATTTTTATTTTTTGTTTTCTATTTTCTAACATTTGTTTGATTTTCTTTGCAGGTCCAAATACCCCTTCAATAATTCTAAAACTTTTTATAACTTCAAGTTTGAATATTTGAAACTTGTATCAAAAGTTTCAGATTATTTTGAAAGCAGTGATAATGATAATGTTTTTATTTGTCATTTTCAGAGACATAATTCATTAATTTAAAATATTTCCAATGTTCAAATAATTGAAATGGTCCCTGGTATATCCATGCCTTTAATTATCAGACATAGGGAACATTTTTTATGGGCATTTTGGATTTGTTGAAATTTCATTTATCTGGAATTCCTTTAATTCATAAATTGCTTAGGGTTTCTTTCTTTCTCCCCATTTCATGTTGATGCAATGATCATGATGATGATGCAAACACAATGCTAGCCTAGACACTTGCTAGGGTTGTGACAACTCACCCCCACTCAAAAGAATCTCGTCCCGAGATTTTGAAGTCGTCGGGAAGAGCGCGTGGTACTCTAGTCGAAGACGATCTTCTCTTTCCCATGTCGCCTCCTTTTCAGAATGATGCGACCACTGAACCTTAAGAAACTTGATGTTCCAACGCCGAGTGGTACGCTCAGCTTGGTCGAGAATACGAACGGGGTATTCCCAGTATGAAAGGTTATTTTGGAGATCAAGCGTTTCGTGGTCCACTTCTCGGACAGGGTCCGAAAAGCAACGCCTGAGTTGAGAGATGTGGAAGACATCATGAACTTTGGAATGGTGCGAAGGAAGTTCCAATTGGTAGGCAACCTCTCCTCGTTTAGCAACAATGCAAAAAGGTCCAATGTAACGAGGAGCCAACTTGCCTTTGATACCGAATCGATGGGTACCCTTCAGAGGTGTAACCCGAAGGTAAGCCTTCTCGTCGACTTCATAAGTCACCGACTTGTGATGACGGTCATATTGACTCTTTTGACGGGATTGGGCTGTTTTCAACATTTCACGAATAATGCGAACTTGCTCCTCTGCATCCTGGATCATGTCCGGACCAAAGAGTTGCCTCTCTCCGGTTTCTGACCAGTTAAGAGGTGTTCGACATTTTCGTCAATAGAGAACTTCAAAAGGGGCTTTGCCAAGCTTGATTGATAACTGTTGTTATATGCGAATTCAGCAAATGGAAGGCAGTTCTCCCAATTCATACCGAAAGATATAACACAAGCTCGGAGCATGTCTTCGAGAATTTGATTGACTTGCTCAACTTGACCACTTGATTGAGGGTGGAAAGCAGTGCTAAAGGATAGATGAGTCCCCATGGCAGTTTGAAAACTTTCCCCAAATCGAGAAGTAAAGATACTTCCATGGTCTGAGTTAATCTCCAAGGGAACACCATGAAGAGAAACTATTCGAGAAACGTATAACTCTGCTAGCTGACTAGCAGTAATGCTTTCCCGAACAGGAAGAAGATGCGCCACTTTGGAGAGGCGATCAATGACTACAAATATAGCATTGTTCCCTCTCTTGGTCCTAGGAAAACCGGTGATGAAATCCATACCGACCTTATCCCATTTCCATTCAGGAATAGCTAAAGGTTGAAGGGTGCCAGCAGGCCTTTGATGTTCTGCTTTCACACGACGACAAACGTCGCAATTAGCAACATACTGAGCAATTTCTCTCTTCATCCTAGTCCACCAGAACCTCTGGCGTAGGTCCTGATACATTTTGGTACTACCCGGATGAATTGTGAGAGGAGAGTCATGAGCCTCCTTAAGAATCAGCTGCCTGAGATGTTGGCTTTTAGGGACCACTAAACGGCCCTAAAAAAGCACTACACCTTGATCATCTATAGAGAAGTCCTTAGCGCAACCGCTAACGAGGTTCTCTTTGATCCGGGAAATTCCCTTATCACGCCTTTGGCCAGCTATGATTTGATCCTTAAGAGTAGGTTTCGGCACCAAGTTGGATAGGAATCCTTGAGGAACAATGTGAAGATTTAACTTCCTGAACTCCTCATGGAGAAGCGGTTGACCTTGTTGTAACATCAAATTGTTACAATAAGACTTACAACTTAGTGCATCAGCCATGACATTGGCTTTTCCCGGGGTGTAAGTTATCCCTAAGTCATAATTTGTAATCAACTCTACCCACCGTCTTTGCCTGAGATTGAAATCCGGCTGGGTGAATATATATTTCAGACTTTGGTTATCAGTGTAAATCTCGCAACGATTACCAGAAGGTAATGTCGCCATGTCTTTAGTGCATGGACTATAGCTGCAAGCTCAAGATCATGTGTTGGATAATTATCCTCATGTGGATGCAACTGTCGAGATGCGTATGCAATCACATGACGATCTTGCATGAGAATGCAACCTAATCCTTGTCGCGAGGCGTCGCAGTAGATAATAAAGTCCTTAGAAAAATCTGGTGGCACCAGAACGGGAGCAGAGGTCAGTCGTCTTTTCAACTCCTGGAAACTATGCTCACATTGTGGGGTCCACTCGAACTTCTTATCTTTCTTGAGGAGTTCAGTCAGAGGTTTCGCAACCTTGGAGAAGTTCTCAACAATGCGGCGACAATAGCTTGCTAAGCCAAGGAAACTCCGAATTTTCTTAACCGATTCAGATTGAGTCCAATCAAGGACGGCCTGAACTCTCTCGGGATTGACAGCAATACCTTTGCCAGAGATCACGTGGCCCAGATAGGTCACTTCCGGCAACCAAAATTCACACTTAGAGAATTTGGCATACAGGCGGTGCTCTCGAAGTTTCATCAATACCAGCCTCAGATGCTTGGCATGTTCTTGTTCGTTCTTTGAGTAGATGAGTATGTCATCGAGGTAAACCACGATGAACTTATCCAAATACTGCATGAAGATCGAATTCATCAGACGAGAGAAGGTGGCTGGGGCATTGGTTAAACCGAAGGACATGACAGTGTACTCGTTTTGGCCATAACGAGTGACAAAAGCCGTTTTTGGAATGTCCCCGTTCAATTCTGATTTGATGGTATCCCAACCTCAAATCCGTTTTGGAGAAGACAGAGGATCCGGCGAGTTGATCATACAAATCGTTGATCTTGGGAGCGGATACTTGTTCTTGATAGTGACCAAATTCACTGGTCGGTAATCCACAACCATCCGATCCGATCCATCCTTCTTCTTGACGAAGAGGACGGGGCAAGCCCAAGGAGAAGAACTAGGACGAATGAAACCTTTCTTCAAAGCTTCATCGAGTTGGGTTTTTAGCTCGGCTAGTTCTAGGGGTGCCATCTTATAAGGTCTTCTGGCTATTGGGACTGTCCCTGGGATAAGTTCTATCACGAACTCAACATCTCTGACAGGTGGAACACCTGGCAGTTCTTCTGGAAAGACATCCGGGAAATCACAGACTACCGGAATATCTTCTAGCTCGGGGAGAGGGCTACCATCTAGGGAATAGAGTTGGCGCTTGGTTGTTCGAGTAGAGATGTTAACTATCTCACCCGAGGGATGTGTAAGTTGAACATTCCTAGAAAGAGTATCAATCTTGGCATAGTGGGCTTTCATCCAATCCATACCTAGAATGATATTGATGTCCGAAGACTTAAGAGCTATCAAGGATGCTAGGAATACTGGTCTATCCACCAGAATTTCATTATCATGGCTCACTCTAGAAGTTTGCCATTTTGAACCAGGAGTCTGAACTACTAAAGGAGTGGGCATGTCACAGAAAGACATGTTATGCAACTGTGCATAACTTTCTGAGATGAATGCATGAGATGCCCCAGTATCAAATAGAACAGATGCTGGATGGCTATTAACAAGAAGCATACCTAGAATGACATCAGGGTCTTCAAGAGCTTCTTCAGCAGACACATAATTCACTTGCCCATGGGCAGGAGTTGGCTTCACATAGAAGGCTTTCCCTAGTTTTCCGCGTCCAGCGGGCTTGGCATTGTTCTGGGGACATTCACGAGAATAATGTCCCGGTTCTCCACACTTGTAGCATACCACTGTAGCACGAGGGGTAACATTTTCTTGTGGTCCTCCAAATGGCCTGGGTGGAGGGTTGGACTGAACTGGACGAGGTGCCTGGAAGGATGGCCTCGCAGTGTTCCTTGCCAGCATAGCTGCATTGGGTACCCATATTCGGCGCTTCCTGGGTCCTGAACCCGATGCAGGGTTGAAGTCACGGTTATGCCTCCTTGTGGCCTCATAGTCAGTCTGTCCAGACTCGGCATTGATGGCCTTATTGACGAGAGCTTGGAAGGTGGTGCACTCGTGCAGACGAATATCTTGACGAAGCTCAGCATTTAGTCCCTTGCGGAACCTAGCCTGCTTCTTGGCATCGGTTGAGACTTCCTCTGGAGCATAGCAAGCAAGGTTTCCAAACTCGCGGCTGTATGCATCCACTGACAATCTGCCCTGGGTGAAGGCACAGAATTCCTCTCTCTTGCGGTCCATCAGCCCTTCCGGGATGTGATGGAGATGAAATGCGGCGCTAAACTCTGCCCAGGTTGGTGCAGGTCCTTGGGGACGCATAGCTTCATAGCTTTCCCACCACAGGTTGGCAGGTCCCTCCAGAAAGTATGTCGCAAAGGTCACCTTGTTGGCCTCTGAAACATTTGCAGCTCAAATCTTGCATGACATACTGGTCAGCCAATCATCCGCATCGAGGGGATTGATCGAGTGATGGTACTTAGGCGGACACAGTTTAATGAAGTCACCAAGTGACACTCCATCATGGTGATCATTGCGGGGAGCACGAGCGGTGTTCTGTTCAATCCTCTCCAACAGCCTGTTGGTCTCCCTCTTATTCCTTTCAGCTTCTAGCATCACCTCTGCTAAAGATGGTGCTCGTGGCAGCTCTTCTTGCCTTGGCTGGCTACTCTCGCCTTGCTCATGAGCATGCATGGGGTTGTTCCTGGTTGACACCATCCTAAGGAAAACAATCCACAACTTAGACATAGAGAACAACAACTCTAAGACATGAGTTAAGGAATGCACTGATCAACATGGCATGTAGGATAAACACCAATCAACATGGTAGAACAACTACCATATGAACATTAGGTTTCATACACACCATGACTTAGTTTAGTACAAACCCAAGATAAAAACAACTACGAAGAGATGACACAACTCATCGGAGGCATTACAAGCTTCCTATACATTATCTATCTACACCTCCGGAACTCAACTCTCGACCTTGATCATACCCCACCAGACACGCAGGACTGTGGTGATAAACTACTACCATACTAGGTCTAACATCCACGCACTCAAACATCACCGTAGAATGCCTCGTACAGGTTACCCCCGTGACCTAGGAGCTGAACCTGAGGATCTGGAAACACTCTAGCCTGGGATCCCTGGAAACCATAGGGACACGGGTGTGGCCATGGTCCCCTTGTCGGCAACAACAGCGGTCCTCGAAGAGGGGTGATGCCTCCAACATCAGGCCAGTCTACGTGTGCTGGCAAATGAGTCCGCGATGGAGTCAGCATCTCCATATCTCCATAACCTGTCTGCACGACAGGTGCCAACTGCGTCAAGGCTGTCCAAAGACGGGCATGGGTAGCATAGAGCTCCATGCGAAGGGCACGTACATCACAATCCCTGTTCTCCAACATCTGAGCGGTCACCTGCAGCCTAGGGTCCTCATGAGAATGATCAAAGTAGGCTGCACTGAGATATCCATCCTGTCCTCCCATGAAGCAGGAACATAGCAGAACTCCGTGTTCTGTAGCAAACCATGGTGAAACCTCATAATAGTCAGCATCGTGTAGGCGGCTTCCTGAAATGCCATATCTATGGTAACTCCCAATCCATGAGTCCAGTGAAGCGGCTCTGCAACTCCAGGATATGGCGGATATATCCTAACGGTACACAAATACTGACTCTGGTTGAAATCTCGATACTACTCCTCCACTGTGTACTCTGGGTACCAGCGATATCCAGCCTCCATCATCACTCTAACCAACATGGCCGTATGACCCGGCACATCGATGCACCTGGTCAGACGGACCACCTGACAGAAAGGACGAGACGGCATCTGAAACAGAGAATAATGAAAAGACATTAGAGATCCTAGCGGAAATTGGACAGCATAATGGCTGTAATTTCTCAACAAAATTTTCGAGGCAATTGAAAAGAGATTGGAAAGGCATAACCACTCGACTATCTAGACTCAAATCTCTTCTCCATCTGTTTGTCACACCAACAACACTAGAATAACTACACTTACTCACAAGCTAGCTAGCTATTGGTCCATGGCTAGTAACTCGTCATCCTAAGCAATAGATGAGAATCCTAGTTCTTATCCCCGTAGAAAAGATGAGAATGACCCAACATAGAATACCTTGGGAAGAGGAGTAAAAAGAGCCTTACGTTCCCTTCCACAATCAATTCCCCTACTTATATATGGTGTTTCTAGACTCAACTTCGACCGGTTTGGCTTGGTAGTCCTACAGTCAGTCAGGCTCTGATACCAATGCTGTCGGGACCCCGATCCTAAGTCATATGATTCCATACTTTAACAAGCCACATCACTTTGCGGCCTCACGCACCGTACTCCACGGCTGCCACCTTACCTTGGCCGGGACCGTTTGCGTCTTTTGGCTCACGTATGTGAACATGTCGCTAGCAATCACACAACAAAGAACCCGGGCCGACATAACTAGTCATAGAACCCAAGTGGCACATCTGTATGGAAACAGGCATACATAACCCAAGTGGCACACGTACGCACGACATGCCCGATATGCATAGATACAACCATGGCATCACAACACAACCATACAATAACATGACTTTTATTTAAAGGCTCGGAAGAGCCTTGCATACTATGTTCTTACAGGTACGGTCACATGACCCGGCACTCAAGTCATACAAACATAGTCATACAAGCCAGCGGAAACTTAAGTTGTCTGAGTACAGACGGCAAAATATAAAGACGCACATGGCCTGACTATCTACAGCCCACCACACGGGCAAGATCGTAGCTGGGACACCAGCTATTCGGCATCGTCAACGTCTAGATAGAACCCACCTGATGGGTCATGGTTTTCTTCTGCAACATTAATTAAGCAAGGATGAGTACAATCGTACTCAGCAAGTCTTTAAAACAGACCTAGTCTATTTATGCTCATGTATCAACAAAGGGGTGGTGGAGTTTATGCAGAAAGCCAGCTTTGACTCATGGCTAACCTACACTACTCAGTTTTAAATTCTTTGTTACAATTTCAATTATCGCACACGAGTCCACTAACTCCATCTCAATACACCACCATGGACTCACCTTCCCCTTTCGGAAGAGTGCCACCCACGGTACTCACACTTGTCTTGAGATTTTTAGAAGTCTTCATTTGATTATCTAGGAACAGCATAAGTTCTCCAAGTAGTCCATATCCGAGGACGTGGCTATTCGAATAGTTTCATAACCCTGCAAGGGTGTACTTCTTCACACATGCTCTCGCCACTTATCGCTGTGTGCTTATAAAACCATGCACCTCGGCAACCTTCAAGCGGATGCCCAGCGAGGGAGTCGGCCACGACCGTCAATCACATAAAACCTCTAGTCCAGGCTACCGCCTATTTGAGACTGACCTGCATGGAAGTCCGGCCAAAGTTTCCGCTACGGTCCCAAACGATGTGCACAGGGTTCCCAAGCCCACCATTCGGGTGACCCTTGGTACACCGTGCCACTGCCTACCACGTCGTAACCCACCCCGAGGGTTAGCGCTACGCACGGCCTCCAGCATGCAATAAACACCAGAAACTACTTGCAATACCTGGACCAAAGACTAAGCGACTGATAAGTCGAGCGGGGTCATATTTTAGGGACCAGCATGTGGTAGTATCTCGTCTTGGATGACAAACACGAAACCCAGTTCCTAAGAACGGTCCCAATGAGACAACCCACTATGTACTCCTACATAGCCCCTCATCGCTACCTTTACCAAATCGTATTCATTTTATGCTCATCACATCGGACAACACTGTTTCACTCAGTTCATCACCCAGATGAAACAAACCTGACATACTCTAAGCATAGCAAGCAGAGAAGGCAAAGTAAGCTAAGCACATCATGGCACAAGCATCTACCAAGTATGCTAGGTTGCAAGGTTTAGCTAATTACTGTGACAATCTCAGGTCATGCATAAGAATGGGATCATCTACCGTGAATGACTGACGTGTGATCGTTTGTCCTAATGCAATAAATGAGAGCAGGAGCAAGAGAATGGGATGTTATCGGAATGATCAATGGGGTTGCTTGCCTTGCTGGGTTGCGGAAGAGTTCTCTCCTTCGTCCATCCATCACTCAATCTCTTGAGTAACGTACCCCCCACTTCGTGAAGTGTAATATATCCTTATGCAGCATCGTATCATGGTTGATCAACGATATCCATGAAACCTACAAAGTAGCCTCGGAGTGGTGTGATGAAAGGCAAACGTATCCCACATACGACAAACTCCAAGACCCCTACCGGTGCAAGCACACGACAGGGGTCTTGGGGACTACACCTAGTGGGTGCACTTAGAATGCCCCCTCTGGATCTGCCAACTCAGCCTATCGAGTGGCAGAAAATATCCATCTATGGAACATCCGTCACTCGATCTATCGAGTGACATATCCCCTACACTCCGTGAATTGCAGTCTATCCTTATGTAGTGTCATATCATGGTTTATCAATGATATCCATGAAACATACAAAGTAGTCATGGAATAGCATGATCAAGGGCAAACGTATCCCGCATACCGCAGACTCTAAGACTCCTGTCGATCCAAGCACTCGACAACGGTCTCGAGGACTACACCAAGTGTGTGCACTCAGAGTGCCCCCACTGACCCAAAACCTACTCGATTAAGACCCGATCTTTTCGAGTGGAGAGCTTTCAAACATTCTACGAGTGGAAAATAAACATCCAGTGGGTGTACAGTCAAAGAAGACATGAATTCAATCAGAAATATACTTAAAATCAAACTTACTCGCACATTCGTGCGAAGCGCTGTACTGGCATCATAAGCCAGTTTGCTGGCCTCGTACGCCTCCTTGGTGCGCAACATCACCTGCTCCGCCTAGATCATGGCCTCCTTTGCAGCTCCGGTCTGATCTTCTAGAACGAGATGCAGAGGAAAAGCCGTAATCGGCATGAGCGGCGTAATGGTTGGGGCATTCGAGGTAGTCTGGGCAGGTCCGGTTGAAGTCGACGTCACGATGTTTGAAACAGCTAGAGGGGCACTCGCTAGAGGCACTGTTGGGTCAGCTTTGATCCATGTCGAGTTGCTCATCCCCTGGGAGGACTCCGCGGTCGACCGTTGAGGCATCTACCCAAATGAATCTCTTGGAGTGCGTTTGCGCAGGATGCTTAAGGTCTCGCCTCTGCGTTTTGTACCCCTAGGATGTTCTTCATCATCTTCCAACTGGATGATTTCTGCAATTATCAATCGACGGAATTAGCTTTGGCAATTGACAAACCGTATTCAAGAAGCAGAACTAAAGAGTTGACTACCTCTGTGAGAAGTGGCTGCATCGACAGTATCTACATCCATTGCATCCCCTCCGTCATGTTGAGGCGATGTCACTGAAGTAGCAGCTCTGATGGATCAAATAACATTGAGTCAACAAGGATTAAAAGTCACAATCGACAGTGAGAATTCAAAAGTAAACACTCACGTGGAGATGACAGGCACAACCATCTTCATGGGAGGCATTGGGTTGCTTCGCTGATTGTTCACTCGACTGAACGGTCGAGGGTGGGCTCTGCTTTGGGTTCTTCTCGCTTGGGCCCAGGGCCCTATCCTCAACATCCACAGGATCTTGGCGGGACTTGGAGCGACGTTCGGAGCGAGGAGGCGACTCGACTTCTTCCTCGTTTTTGTCCGAACTTTCGTACTCGTCTTTGGAGTCTTTTGAGCCGTTGCTCGCCACACTACCACTCTCCCTCACCGCACCATCTTCAGTTTGTTTCCCATTGGGAACAAGCGAGTACATGTTCGTCCACTTCTGCATCATTCAAACAAATAAGTCAATTCATAAATCAATCTATCACTCGACAGTACAAGTTATTCAGTCGATAAAGTGCAACTTACCAAATTCTTTGGAGGGTTGTCGGCCGAGTAAGGCCGGATCCTCTTGGCTCCTAAGGGGTTGTCACACGCCTCAGTGATACTACAAAGCCACTGCTCGATAGTTTTTTGTGGAACCTCTTCTGGGTGCGTCCTGGTCGAGTACTCAGGGCATGCGTAGTGCCACCTGGTGTGATCCCTGGCTTGGAGCGGCTAACTTCATCGACTGAGGAATGTCTCCAAAAGATCCATGCCAATCAGTCCACCTCGAATCAGTTGCACCATGGCTTCAACCAAGATTCCCACTTGGACATGTTCCTCTTCAGTAACCCTCAGAGACTTGGGGACAACTGGACAGTCAGTTGTATAGGGGAAAAGACCAGTCGACATGTTGGGAGATCCTACATCTTTGCAATAGAACCATGTCGACTGCCAGCCTCTAATAGATTCAGGAAAGGTCATCGAAGGGAAAGAACTGCGAGCTCTTTTCTGAAGTCCTAGACCCCCACACAACTGCATCACATGAGTCTTCCCATCCGCAGGAAGGGCTTTCTTCACAGTCTGAGATCTAACAATAAAGATGTGCTTGGACAGCCCCCAATGAGAAGGACAACCCAAAAAATACTCGCACAAGGTAATGAAGGCAGACAGGTAGGAAATAACATTTGGCGGGAAGTGGTGAAGCTAAGCACGAAAGAAGTTCCAAAAACCTCTAATGAATGGGTAGGGAGGCAAAGAAAAACCTCTTTCGACATGGGAGAGGAGGAGGACTCGCTCGCTGTCGCGCAGCTCTGGTTCGCGCTCTCCCTCCGACAACCTCCACCCGCCGTCCACCACAAGCCCGTCGATGACCAAGACATCCATGTCCTCACGAGTGACCACAGAGGGGAGAAAGTCTCCCTGCATCCATCCCACCGGCATGGTGAACCGAGTGGTCAAGGGCTTCTTGCCTTGGCTTTTCGCCTTATCCTTCTTGGCGTACTCCAGTTTCTCCGTGGCTCCCTTCGTCATCGCGGCGGCTGCTCTCATCGGAGAAGAACAAAGTGTGGCGCTGGAGAAAGGGGAGGCAAAGGAAGAGACAAAGTTTGGGGAAAAGGTAATGTGCGATCCGTGGTGCTTGGGGATGTATACCCCGCCGGGTGCCTCACTGACTGGTGGGCCCATGAGATAACCAGACACGCCAACCGCAAACTACGCCCTATACGTGGTGAAATGACCGACACGAGAATCGAGGTGTCATGTCCCCACTTGCTCTGATCATGGTGTCATCATCGCACGTGCACGCTTCCCAAATTGTCGTATCCCGCAAAATCCGGGTTTGACAGATCGACCCGCCACCTCCAAAGATTCCTTTGAGTCACTCTGAATAAAATTGACATTGAACATTCACTTGGGCACTTTCAAGGCTGAACGGATCCGGGCGAATGATGAAGAGTTCTGTCGACGCAAGTTTCATTGAAGTCCCGAATATCATTCAGAAGATTTGATGCCTTATTCTGAACTATCATCGATATCCCCATTCACCACTCGAATCCCGATCCATTCGGGTGCTAATGACGAGGATATGTACCTAGGGTAGGGTCCTAGGCCTGACCTAGATGCCCTACCTAAGGGCATGACATTGGAGGACTTGAAGATCACAAATAAGCTTCCAACTGGATTGCCGGTGACGCTCAAGTCACTCGACAGGCAATCCACTCGGTGACTTCTTCCTCCACTCAATGGTCTAGTGTCACTCAGAAGACCTCATTTCCACTTGACGCCAGAAGACGAGAACCACCTCCAGGAGGCCAACGGGCAGGCGTTAGGCTTTTCGTCATAAGTAGCTTTTATTATGTACGTTACCAGTAACGCCAATCTTTAAACCCACGATCAGACCTTTAGATGTCGAGAAATTATTGGGGCAGTGAACTCTATATAAGCCGCCCCTCCCCTCTGGCACAAGGGTTCGCAATCACTATAATCTCAACATTCCACATGACAAAGCTCCTAAGCACTGAGACGTAGGGCTGTTACCTCCATGGGAGGGGCCTGAACTCGTATATCTGTGTGTACACCCTCATCATAGCTAGGACTTTGCCCTCTCCTTTCATACCCCTAACTTCTACTGTCAGTCTTGTTCCCACGACACTAGACTCAATCCACTTAGTGAACTTGTTGACCACTACAAGGACGTGAGTAAATCCACTCTGGCCCTTTCGGAAAGGGCCGACCATATCCAAACCTCATACATTGAACAGCTAGACGAGTGGAATAGTCTTCAACACGGATGCGGGCTGGTGCGATTTGAGTAGAACTGGCACCCTTCGCAACGATCTACAATCTCCTAAGACATTTCGCTGGCGCCTAGCCAGAAGAAACCAGCTTAGTATGCTTTGGCAACAATCGTCCGAGAGGATGCATGATGACCACAGGTCCCCGAGTGAATTTCCTCCAGAATCAGTCGACCTTCCTTAGGAGAGATGCACCGCTGAGTTATGCCAGTTATACTTTTTGTGTAAAGCTGTCCATCCATCATAGTAAAGGCCTTGGATGTGTGGACAATCTGTCGAGCTTCAACCTCGTCTTCTTGGAGTTCTTGCCTTAGTATGAATGCAATATCTGGCACTGTCCAATCGGGCGTGATCACCAAAATCTCCATAACCAGATCTCTCACTGCCGGCACATCAACCTTAGTCGAGTTAGAGGCGCTTATTGTTTGCGGGGCTACTAAGTGGATGATCTTCTTGCACCAAAAGAGAATGTAGGTGTTCCAGAAACACACTGCTAGGTATAGGTTTCTGGGTGGATCCGATATTTGCTAAATCATTAGCTGCGTGATTCTTCACTTGGGGAATATGGTGGACTTCCAAACCTTCAAACTTCCTGATATCCCACTCTTTCAACACCTGGTTAACCACCAAATTAGAGTCACCATATACCATCAGGTGCCGGACACCGAGTGAGACGGCCATACGCAACCCGTAGAGGAGTGCGTCGAATTTAGCTTCATTACTAGAGGAATCAAAGTGAATCTGAAGGACATAACTGACCGTGTCACCCTTCGGAGATACCAATACTACGCCAACACCAGACCCACTCAGCTTCTTAGAGCCATCAAAGAACATGGTCTAGTGTGCTGAGTGGATTTGAGTTGGCTGTTGCTGTTCCATCCACTCGGCCATGAAGTCAGCAAGCACTTGAGATTTGATTGACTTTTTTTGCTTCAAACTTGATATCAAAGTAGAGAAGCTCAATAGCCCACTTGTCCACTTGACCATTAGCATCTTGATTGTTCATGATCTCAAACAATGGAGCATCACTGACGACTGAGATTGAATGATCTTGGAATTAGTGTGCCACCTTCTTCACTGATAGATATATACCATAGACGAGCTTCTGGTAATAAGGGTAACTTTGCTTTCCAGGAGTCAACACTTCAGAAATATATTAAAGTGGACATAGGACTTTATAAGCCTCGGCCTCTTCTTTCTGCTCGACAGTCAGAACCGTACTAATGACTTCATTAGTGGTTGCAATGTACAAAAGCATGAGTTCTTTGCTATGCGGAACAGCAAGCACCGGCTAGGTTGAAAGCAGGGCTTTGAGATTGACAAATGCTGCTTCTGCCCCAGGAGTCCAGTCGAACGTATCTAATTTCTTCATCGGTCAGTATAAAGGATATGCCTTCTCTCCGAGACGAGAAATAAATCTACTCAATGCCGCCAGGCAACCTGCGAGCTTCTGGACATCATCCATACGCTCAAGTTGTTTCATTCGGGTGATGACATCGATCTTCTCGGGATTAACGTTGATCCCCCATTAGGAAACAAGGAAACGGAGCAACTTGCCACCAGGAACTTCAAAAGTGAACTTGGACGGGGTTAACTTGATGTCATATTTCCTCAGATTGGTGAATGTTTTTGCCAAGTCAGTCAGCAGGTCGGAACCTTTGGGAGACTTGACTACAATATCATACATATAATCTTCGACATTTCGAGGGATCTACCAGAGCATGCACTTCTGGATCAAACGCATGATAGTAGCGCTAGCATTTTTCAAACCAAAAGGCATGGAGATATAACAAAAACACCCAAAAGGGGTGATAAAGGCTCTCTTTATTTCATCAAGACCAAATAGATGGATTTGATGGTAGTTAGAGTATGGATCAAGAAAAGATAAATGCTCGCATCCTGCAGTCGAATCGATAATCTGATCGATGCGGGGGGGGGGAATGATCTTTCGGGTAGACCCGATTGATATGTTTAAAGTCAATACACATGTAGAGTGACTTGTCTTTCTTGGGGACCATGACGTTGTTCGAGAGCCACTCAGAGTGGTAAATCTCCCATATGAACTTGGCCGCCAAGAGTCAGACCACCTCCTCACCAATTACCTTCCGCTTCTCTGCTGTCGACCGACGCAAGTGTTCTTTGACAGGCTTGGCCTTCGGGTCATGTTTCAATCAATGCTCAGACAATTCCCTGGGTACACCCGACATGTCAGAAGGCTTCCATGGGAAGATGTCCCCGTTCCCATGGAGGAACTAGATGAGTGCTACTTCCTATTTGCTATCGAGTGTTGTTGGGATGTTGGTCGGGGTAGCATTAGGATCTGTCGGGTGAACATTCACCTACTTCACTTCACCTGCCGATTGAAAAGAAAATTCATAGGCGGGTCTCTCGAAACGCATAAGATCGACAACATTAATATTCTTCTTGTATTCTTCCAACTCAACCATAGCCATTTGATGGTCGGCAATCTTGGAACCCTGTTGTACGCACTCCTCAGCCCTTTGTTGATTCCACGTGACTGTGGTCACACCCTTGGGCCCGAGCATCATCAGTTTGAGGTATACGTAACATGGACGGGCCATGAAACGAGCATAAGCCGGTCGACCAAGGATAGTGTGATATGCGCTATGGAAGTCTACAACTTCAAATGTCAACTTTTCCTGGCAAAAATTCTTGACGGTGCCGAACACCATATCCCGCGCAATGTGACCGAATGACTTGGCCTTCTTTCCATGGATGACTTCTTGGAACTGCATCTTGCTCTCACTGAGTCGGGACATAAGAATGCCCATCGTCTTGAGGGTATTCGCATACGAAATGTTCAATCCACTCCCTCCGTCCATGAGAACCTTCCAGAGTCGTGTACCTCCCACAACAAGATCCACCACCAGAGCTTGCCGAACGGGGGTAGCAACATGAGCAGGGTGGTCCGACTGGTCAAATGTGATAGCAGTCTGAGACCATTTGAGGTACGTGGGGGTGGCAGTAATAGTCATGTTGACCTCCCTGTTAATAACTTTCAGTCGACTCTTTCTTTCTACATCGGCAAAAAATCATCAAAGTGGCATTGACCTCAGGAACTTACTCTTTATCTTCATCATTTTCCTTTCACGATACTTCCCACTTGACTGACCTTCCTTAAACTATTGGATCAGTAATCTGCATTGTCGAGTGGTGTGTTTCAACAATATCAAATTCCCTTCCTCATCCTTCTTCGTGTGGATTACACGCGGTGAATCCATGACGTTTGTTCCAAACTGATTCTTTACTTTCCTGGGGGTAATCTATCCTTTGGGTTTCCCGTTAATCTTTCCTTATGAAGCCAGATCAGTTGCCTCTGCATGAGCAGGGCCATCGGCTCTACGCTTTTTTTCTGACTGGAATTGCCGCCGGCATCATTAGCCACTGCTTTTCCCTTGCCATTGCAGAGGTTGTCTTCCTCTTCACCATTGGCATACCGAGTGGCAATCTCTGTCATCTTGCTTAGGGAAATATCTCCCATCCGACCAAACTTCAGGTAAAGCTCTCTGTATTTAACACCAGCATTGAAGGCACAGACGGCTTGGTGCTCAAACACATTTTCCATTGTGTGGTGTAGGGTGGACCAACACTGAATGTAATCCCTCAAAGATTCATTTGGTTTTTGAACATAGTGTTGTAGATTAGTCAAACCTGCTAGACGCTTGCATGTTCCCTCAAAAGTTTTGATGAACACTCAGACAAGATCCTGCCAGCAGTACATGCTAGAAGGAGCCAAACGATTCAGCCACGCTCGGGCTGAACCATACAATATCAAATCCAAATGCTTCATGGCTATGTTGCCATTTCCTCCACAAGTCTGCACTGCAACTCGTTAATCATTTAGCCACATTTTTGGCTTTGACTCACATGTGAACTCATGTATCCCAGCCGCCAACCTGAAGTTGGGGGGAATCTTAGTAGATAGAATGCCTTTCACACACTCGGGCCCAGAGACAACGACACCACTTCCACTCGAATAGTCTCTATCACAACCATCCATATGATCCATGCCCCTGTCAATCCACTTCTGTGCGAGTATATCCCTCGCGTCGAATCCAGGATTCCACTCATCACCGAACGAGCGCCTATCATCATAGTGCCGGGGCACATATGAACCACTCTACCGAGGAGTAGGCACTCGACGGTGGTCATCACAGTAAAAACGAGGAGCAAACTGATCTCGTCCCTGATCTCGGCACTGATCTTCAGGGTATCCTCTGCCCCTGCAATGCAGAGGCGACCCCGACCTGTGAGCCGATTGAAGTGTGTATGCCTTGGGCGAATTACTTTGTAACCTGTTGTGCGACCGGGAAACAAATGAATTCTACTGTTGCGCCACATCAAGCAATGCTCAAAGCTGCAGCAAACCTTTGCCATCCTCTGAACATGATGGTTGAATGGAATTTGCTATACCTTTGCAGCTGCAACATTCAGAACTGGAGTATGGAATACCTTGAAGTTGTTCTAAGATACACTCCGAAACAACTGTCGTCGACGTCGACTGGAAACAGGTGGATGCTTGTGGGCATGCTCGTGGAGTTCCTTCTGAAAATCTTCGAGTCGAAGGCGCGCGACCTCCAAGGCCTGGGCCTTGGGCAGTCACACCAATGATGGGCGTATGGAGGATCTCCTTATCTCGATGCTGATGCTCATTCGACGGTCCTCTATCCTCGCGTTTCCCGCAGCCGAAGCTAGGCAGGCTTTGATGTGAACCCACCATAAAAACCTCTGCCGCTAGATCGCAAATTTCTCACTTGGCATGAACTAATTTTGCGGGCTCGGTAGCCACTATCTACGGAGATTACACTTGGCAAGCCACCGCATAACTCACCCAATGATGTAGCCGCAAGCGACCAGATCGCTCACGACAATGTACAGTGGGGAGAGCCGATAGGTACGGAGTCGGTGACTACCGAAGAAGAACGCCGCAGGAGCTTGCACGGAAGTGTGCCGCCCCACGGATTGGGAGCTCCTCAACATCTAGAGGGGTCTCTTGAAGCTATGCCGAGTCGTCGGTAACGAAGGTGAGCACACTGAGATGGATCCCTTGGTAGAGGAATAAACTGCCGCCGGAAGACATGACGAAGGAGAAAATCGAAACCTCGCTTGAAGTCGCTTAGACATCTGCCCCACGGTGGGTGGAAATTGTCGTGGGAATGAGCCTAACATTAGAGGATAGGGGTATGTAAGGAGAGGGCAGAGTCCTAGCTACGGCGAGATTGTACACACGGATGTATGAGTTCAGGCCCTCTCGTGGAGGTAACAGCCCTACGTCTCAGTGCTCGGGAGCTTCTATCATGTGGAATATGAGTGCTACAGGTGGTGCGAACCCTTGTGCCAGAGGGGAGGGGAGGTTTATATAGAGTGCACTGCCCCTCATGAATACCCGACAACCAAGGGTTCGATTGTGATAATAAAGGTATATGTTACTGATAACGTATGTAATAAATGCTACTAATGGTGACAAGTCGAACGCCTGCCTGTTGGCCTCCCTGGGTGGCTTCTAGTTTTCTGCGGTCGACTAGGTATTGGTTCGTTTGAGTGAAATGCGACTGTCGAGTGGAGGGTGAAACCTCCTAGTGGATTATCTGTCGAGTAACCCATGAAGCATGGTGACTTCAGACGAAGTCTTCCTTGTAATCTTTAAGTCCTCCAATGTAGTGTCCTGAGGTAGGGTATGTAGGTCAGGCCTAAGACCCTACCCTAGGTACCTATCCTCGTCAGCCACCGCGGCCCCAAGGGCGCTCGACGCATCGCCAATGGCCGGGCCACTGGCCGCAGCCCAGTTTTCTTCTGGCCGGCCCCCATGTGCGGACCCGGTCGCCCCTTTCGCCGTGGTCACCAAGGGACCTGCCCTTCCCAGGACCATCGTCTCGAGGGCCCCAGATGAAGATCCCGCGGTGGCCATCCCTCCAGGCTCCGCGATCGCCCTCCTCGATGCTCCGCCTCCGTTTGCACCTCCCCGACCAGCCTTCGGTGCCGGCACCTCCGGAGCTGGGACCTCTAGAGACGGATCCTCCCAATCCGGAATGACAACCTCTGGGGGCTCCTCCACACCCGGCGGCATGTCGTACGCCCATGACGGGGCCGCATAGTGGCCCGTCTCCTCCCCTCTGCCGGTGCTCGCTGCACCCACATCCTTCGCATCCACCTCCGCCCACCGTGCATGGTCGAGGTGCTCCTTGGGTCTCCTCTCCCGTCCAGGGGGAACAGCTCTGGGTGGTTGTAGCTTCCGTGCCGCCTCCTCTCATGGGTGATGCTCCCCTTGGGGACACTCCCGCTCGGGCACCTTGAGGTTCCACCATGCCTCATGCTCCCACATCTCGGTGGTGCTCGGTGGCACTGTCCTCGCAGTCTCTACGACGGTGGTCCTCCCTAAGGCGCGCGGCTCCCTCTTGGAGCGAGATGAGACGAGGGAGTCAACCAAAAAATGAGCAAGCACGGCAGAAGGAAACCGCCTGCCCGGCGGGGCCCATCTGGGCGATCCGCTGCTTCTTCCCACCGCCTCTGCGGCTACCGCCCGGCTGCCCGCTTTGGTGCCGGCCTAGAGCCTGACGGCCGTTTCACGTTGCCGCCTATGGCCGCGTCGCCTCGGCTGGGCTCGCGGTCGGCGCGGCGAACGCGCTTCCTCAGTGCCGTGGTATCATCCCCCAAAGCTTCGGGGTCCTCCGGGGCCGCTACATTGCACGTCCCCTCCAATTCAGTTTCATCATCAGTCCAATCCCGAAAAAGTGATTGGGGAAGGAACTCACCCGTTGACTTGGTCACCTTCGTCTCCGTCCCGCCTGCTTTGGACGCACCAGCTCACTCCGACTCCACTGGCTCCATGTCGTCGGCGTCCAATCTGCCATGTTGGCATCCAGCTCCTCGTTGTTCTGTAGCTGCGGGGAAACATACACACAAGATAAGCCCTATTCCGTTAGGCCAAGGGATGGCGCCGTCTCCAGAAGAGAAGGTGGTGAGGAGACGACTCGTCACGTACCCGCGGAGCCGGATGGTTCCGTGTAACAGCCCGAGACCAACGCTCCAGAAGATTCCCCTTTTATTCCATTCTTGTCTTGTGTTTCGTTTGGTTATTGCATTAATCATCGCATCATTCGCATCATCTGCATAGCATCGGCATTTTTTCAACATGAGTTTTCAAACTTCCATCCGTTCGTAGTCGTTGGTTCTCTCCGATCTTGTCGTTGCCCGTTTCGATACCAACAGTACTTGAATCAGACATTTTGCCATCTGCCAGCTCTTTGCCGTTTGCTGGCAAACGACAAAGAGGCTGTTTGCCGGCTGTCTTTCCAAAGCGGACGACAAAGAACCAGCTGATGGCAAAGGGGGTCTTTGCCGTCTGCACTTCTTTGCCGCTAGCTGGCAGACAGCAAAGAGTTCTTTGTCGTCTGCCAGCGGACAGCAAAGACGAGAGTGGGCCCCATGGAGCACAACACTGCCTAGGTTAATCTGCCACTTCTTTGCCGTCTGCTGGCAGACGGCAAAGAAGTGAGGAGGGCCCACAATTCCACGGCGGGGGGCGGACTAACGGTTACCCTCTTTGCCGTCGGCTCGCAAACGGCAAAGAACTCTTTGCCGTCTGCCAGCAGACGGCAAATAGGGTACCTTAAATTTCGGCCTTGCACGCCCCCCGCGCCTCTCTCTCTCACATCTCTCTCCCTCTCTCTCTCAGCGCCGCCGCCCCGCCCTCCCACCGCAGCCCCCTCCCCGCAGCCCTCCTCCCGCTGCCGCCCTCTCCCCGTAGCCCTCCTCCCACCGCCGCCCCTCCCCGCGGCCCTTCTCCACCATCGCCAGAGCCAGGCCGCGGCCCTCCTCCACCCCCTGCCCTGCCGCCCCCCGCCGCTACGCCGTGTCGCTGCCTCCCCGTCCGCCCCTACCCGCCCGCCCCCTGCCGCCCCCTACCCCACTGCTCTGCCGTGTCGCCGCCCCCGGCCCCCCCCCGCCCGCCCCCCTCCCCTCGGCCCTCCTCCAACCCCCTGCCCCACTGCGCCCCGCCACCCCCCTGCCCCGCCACTCTGCCGCGTCGCGGCCTCGACCCCCGACGACCCAGCTCCACCCCTCCCCCTCCTCCGCCTCGTGCCGCCGCCTCGACCCCCCTCCGGTGAGCTCCACCGTCCCCCTTTTTATGTTTTTTTCTCTTTTTTTTAGTTCATATTAGTAATTAGTTTATATTAGTTAGTTATTAGTTAGTATATATTATGTAGAAAAGAAGAAAAGAAAAAACCTAGAAGAAAATAAGAAGAAAAGAAGAAGAAAAAAGGAAAAATAAAAAAAGGAAAAGAACAAAAAATAATAAGAAGAAGAAGAAACAGAAGAAGAGGAGGAGGAGAAGAAAAAAGAAGAAGAAGAAGAAGAAGACAAGAGGAGAGGAGGAGAAGAAGAAGAGTCAAAAAGGAAAGGAAGAAGAAGAGGAGGGGGAGGAGGAGGAGAAAAAAGAAGAAGAGGAAGAAGAAGAAGAAAAAAGCGGAGAGGAGGAGAAGGAGAAGAAAAAAGAAGAAGAAGAAGAAGAAGAAAAAAAGAGGAGATGAGGAGAAGAAGAAGAGGAAAAAAGGAAAGGAAGAGGAAGAAGAGGAGGAGGAGGAGAAGAAAAAAGAAGAAGAGGAAGAAGAAGAAGAAAAAAGAGGAGAGGAGGAGAAGAAGAAGAGGAAAAGGAAAGGAGGAAGAAGAGGAAGACCCCGATCCCGACCCCGACCCCGACACGACACCCCGACCCCGACTCCGACCCCGACCCGATCCCGACACCCCGACCCCGACCCCGACCCCGACCCCGACACCCCGACACGACACCCCGACACCCCGACACGGCACACCGACCCCGACACCCCGGGACCCCGACACAGCACCCCGACCCCGACACCCCGACACGGCACCCCCGACCACAACACAACACCCCGACCACGACACGACACCCCGACACTCCGACATGGCACCCCCGACCACGACATAGCACCCCGATCCCGGCACGACACCCCCGACACCCCGACACCCCGACCCCGACACGACACCCCCGACACGCCGACCCCGACACGACACCCGACACCCTGACACGGCACCCCCGACCCCGACACAGCACCCCGACCCCGACACGACACCCCCGACACGCTGACCTCGACACGGCACCCCCGACGCCACTAACCCCCAACCTCCGACGCCACCGATCCTATACCCCTGACGTCACCGACCCCAACCCCGACACGACACCCCGACACCATGACACCCCGACACCCCAACACCCCGACACCACACCCTGACACGACACCCCGACCCCGACACGACACCCCCCACACCCCGACCCCGACACGACACCCCCACACCCCGACACGACACCCGCACACCCCGACATGACACCCCCGACACCCCGACCCCGACACGACACCCCCGATGTCGATGGAACCCTAAATAGCAAGTATCATTGGTGCGAGATACATGTGTGAATTATGAGTTAGGTCATATAATTTCCGATTTTGTTATGAAAAACATCATATATATATATATTTGTGTTCATAGGGTGGATTTAAATGAGTAGTTGTTTCGTCGCTGCGAGGGTTTGGTGTTCGACGACCTCTCCGTCCGTTCGACGAGCTCCGCCCCTACGTTCGTGGGTGAGTACAAATGACATCTCCTCCTCCCCCTTCATTTGCTTTGTTCCGGTCTTCGTGCCGATGAAACTTGCTAGCTCTAGGTAGATTGAATCATCATTATGCGTGAACACTATGCGTCTCCCGTTCGAAAGCGTTACATCTATAAATATGCATACATTTGCATATTTATAACCGTGATTCTTTCGAATTGTCCAACGTTATCCATGGACAGCCCGAGTATGTGTCGATTGGGTTCATTTTCCCATATGCTCTGCTCTGGATCCGATGCAGAATTTCATCAGTGCCTCCTTGTTGTTCTTCGGGTACACATCCTCTTTGCTTATTGCCGAGACATGTATTAGGAGAACAACGGGGAGGTGCTGCCGAAATTTTGCATCGGATCCAGAGTAGAGCATGGGAAAACGAACCCACCCTACACATACTCGGATGGGATTAGGACCTATCTTTACCTACTAGGGTCTAGGTTGAATCGAAGTAGTGAAACTGACAATCTCCATTAACTGATGAATATGGTTTGCTGAATTATGTATATATTTTGTGTGTGTCTAGTAGCTAGGCAGGATGAGTGATCATGGGTGGATGTACACCGGTCACACTAGTCAGAAAGACATGACCCGTGAATGGTCAACAAAAACCAAGGAGTTTGTGAGAGTCGCATTTGCAAATGGATAGAAAACAACCTCATGTCCTTGTGTCAATTGCGACAACTATAAGAAGAAGTCAGAATTTGAAATGATCAAACACCTACAAAAGTGGGGTTTTACGCCTAATTATACGGTCTGGACATTTCATGGTGAGTCTGCACAACGTGCCAGAGCTGAGGTGCTTTGTTGTTGCACCGACGAGCATGGTACCGGGATCGAAGACATGGTGCAAGACTTTGATGATGCTCGGGATTCAAACGATGAGATGGAGGAATTTGCAAAGGCCTTTTATGAAATGTTGGAGTCTTCAAAACGTCCTCTCCACGAGCATAGTGAGCTTTGCCAGCTAGATGACATCGTGCAAGTAATGGCTCTAAAGGCTCAGTTCAACCTAGGCAGAGAATGCTACGAAGTGATTATGATGACATTTGGAAGCTTTGTACCCAAAGGCCATGTATTGCCACTAAACCTGTACCAGTCGTACAAAATCCTCTGTGCGCTTAAGATGCCCTATGAGAAGATAGATGCTTGTGAGAATGGATTTTCCTTATTTGGGCTTCAGTATGCGGGCTTGAACTCTTGCCCCATTTGCAATGCTTCCAAGTATGTTCTGCTAGACAACGGTATTGGTGAGAAGAGTCAGACCAAAATCCCCATTAATGTTCTTCGATATCTGCCAATCTTACCAAGACTTCAACGGCTTTTCATGGTCGAAGAGAAGGCTAGACAAATGACGTGGCATAAATTGGGCAAAAGAACAGAACTAGATGCGGATGGGAATCCGATGTTGGGACACACATCGGACGCTTTTGTGTGGAAGCACTTCGATGCATTACATAAGGATAAAGTGGCAGAACCAAGGCATCCTCAAGTTGCCATCAGCATGGATGGGTTCAATGTGTATGGTATGACGGCAGCACAATACAGTTGTTGGCCTGTGATACAGTCGATACGTTGCCAAATTCTCGGCTGGAGCGGTGATCCAAAAGGATTCCATCGAAGAGTATGAGCTTCTGGCAAAGCATGGAGGCGGCTATCCCGGTTTCATCTCTTGGTTCAGGCAAACGGTAATTTCCATTAATTAGACGATTTCATTTCTTCACCTAGTTTGCGGCTAATAAAACAATCCTTTGGTATTAAACTTGTAGGCTAATGCAGAGTCTATGGACTCCAAATTAGGACAAGTCGCTAATGGTTTTGACTTTAAGGTCCGTTCATTTGACAGATATGACATCAATGGGTATCACTTTCGTACTTTTGGCAAAGAGCTATCTATGGCCGATCGAAGGACTACAAATTGTTGTGTCTCCACTATCGGCGAAGGAGGGGTCGATTATTATGGAAGAGTTGAAGCAATTTATGAACTTACATTCTTTGGTGAAAACCCACCAAACGTCGTAGTCTTCAAATGTTATTAGTTCTAGCCGAAGGAGACTAGAAGGACTCATGAACATATAGGGCTAGTCGTAATCAAACAAAGCACCCATTTGGATGTTCCCGATGTCTATATTACGGCTCAACAGGCGACCCAAGTTTTCTATCTACCATGGGCCCGCCAAATGGATCCAAATTTGAAAGGTTGGGATGTCGTTTATGATGTGCTGCCACATTTTAGACCACCTCCCCTCAATGAAGATGATTATGAACCTCACATTAACCCAGACACATATGAAGGAGAATTCTTCCAAGAAACACGTGTTTCCAAAAAACGCTTCAAGAACCGCTCTACTTCACCCCAGAACATTGAGGTCGGTCGCGACACTGAACCCGACTTCACCCCTGAGCAGGAACAAGAAGAGGTTACTACTGCGGATGACCTAACAATGCTTGACCGATTACATAGAGGCCTTCCACATGTTGATGCATTTGTTGATGATGTTGATGAGCACGTCATTACTGATAGTGATGATGATTATGCATTTATTGATCTCGGAGCATATATAGACAATGAAGATTAGTATTAGTAATGTGAGGTATTCAATTATTATTATGTACATATATATTATTAATTAGTTCATGTTATTAGGTATTAATTTTTTTTATGTTGAACTAATTCCGTTCACTCTTTGTCATTGGAGGTGTTGACAGATGGTGGGCGGGGGCCGAGAGCGCTCTGAGCCTCCTTCCTTGGCGCGTGCTGGGAGGGTGCTATTATTCCACCCCAGCAACTCCGGAGAGCGCTAGTACATAGCATGCAGACACTGGCGGGCGCTTCTTCTTCGACCGGGAGAGGTCGGGGTAAGACGAAGAGAGGTGCTAGAGGTAGGAAGGCTGCTACGCCTTCCTCGCCGCCACCCCTAGCTGATTCTCCTGACCACAGGAGTGCTCTGTCTCGGGTGGACCCATCCGACTTGGACCCGTCTCGGACTCCGGTCCACAAGCCTTAGGTCGACGAGCCTCGGGTCATCGAGCCTTCGTCCCAGGAGACTCGGGTCCTAGAGTCTTCCTCCCACATGACTCTGGAGGCTAGTGGCCATGCTGATGGTGGCGAGGACAATTACTTTTCTGAGGACACCTATAGCGAGTGCGAGCTGGTTGAGGAGGGCAAGAAGGTCTACCAGCGTGCTTGTACAAAGCTGCCTCCCGTGCCGACGACCCGCGAGCAGAGGTGGTTGATTGCGCCTAATGCGGAGAAGTAAGTGCATTTACTCTTTTTTAACATTTTGCCTTCATGTTTCTTCAAATTAATATCTAATGTGTTGGCCTTGTCCTACAGCAGGGGTTGGAAATACGAGCGTGGTGGTGTCCGCAGGCCCAACCAGGCCCTTGGTGTGCTTCTTCGGCACCACTTCCCGGGGAAGGTCCAGTTGCCCGGTGAGGGTGAGTCTCCACATGTAGCACTGACCTGGGAGCTGTACAAGGCTGCCCCGGCCCCGCCGGAGGAGATGGTCGATGGTGTCTTGTGCGAGACGGTGGTTGCATTGTGATCCGTCGCTTTTGGGTAATTTCTCCTTTACAGAATTAAAAATCAACAACACCTAGTGATTGTACTAATCAGTGTCTAATGTGTTATCTTATTTGATTGTAGACCTTCTATAGGTGTCTTGGGGAAGACAAGGCGAGAGCGGCTGTTGTTCTCGAAGCCGAGTGCAAGCGCGTACTTCAGAACTTACGGCACGAGGCTCGGGTGCAGGCTATTCAAGACTACTACGCCTCGAGTAACATTAAGAGGGCCAGGAAGAAGTGCCGCAGAAATTATCTGAGTAATTAGAAGTTTATGAATGTAATTATCTATTCTTAAGGCCTTGTACTTAGTTTCTTTGATTTGATTCATAGGCATAGCGCTGAAATTATTTTAGGCGCGAGAAAACAAGAAGGAGGTGCCACCTCTGTTCGACCTCTATGCCATGGCCCATACTGCCTCGTACAAGAAGGCCAAGGCATTCTCTGAGGATGACCTCGATCATCCACAAAGCTTCAGCAGCATCTCCTCCCACAACAAGCTCATGAGGTATAGAGATGAGGGGAAGGCGAGGGAAGGGGAGGACTTCAACTTGAGCCAGAGTCCTTTTCATCCAGAGCTCGTGATGATATCTGGTGGTGGGAGGCCCCATGGCTCGATAGCCATTGGGAATGGACTGATACGTTGTCCTAGAACTCTCCTAGAGATCAAGAAGCGCCAGACGAGCTCTGATCCTGAGATAAGGCCTCGTCCACGGACAATGGAGCTCACCACTGCCTCCTCACCAAGAATTACCTCCTCAGCTCCTCAGCTCCTCCGCCCAATCTGCTCCACACCACCGCCATGGAAGCCCTCCAGGAGCTCGCCGTCACTCAGATCCGCCGGTCCATAGGCTGGATCCCCTTCCCCTGGCCCGTTCTCAATGCCCCCCTCATGCCTAACCTCGTCGGACGGTTCCTCATCATGGATCTCTGAAGACCTCCTCGTCTGAATCGGGAAGACAAGAACCGCGCGATCCCTGCGGCGTTGACCCGCTTGCCTGCTCCACCGCCCTCGCATGGGCCAGGTGAAGCCAGCCCACTAGCAGCCCAAACCGGCCCCCGACCTCCCGTGGCCCAGGCATGCCTTGGCCAAGCCACGAGGCCCAGCTCGACCGGCCTCTGGCTCATAGTGAGCGTCTAGCAATTTTGACCCAGTAACGTTTTTTTTTCAGTCCTGTGATTTTGCTAATTATCTAACGACACCATATTTTGCATGTTTTTGCAATGCTAATAAGTTATTAACCATGCATCAGTTCAAAATGATTCGTATATGAAAAATGACTAGAATTTTGTGTTTAAAACTGTTAACATGCCATTTTCTTTCATTTTGCATAAATATCACATTTTGCATTACACATATATGTTTAACCGTCCATCGGGATTAATCAAAACTACATATATAAAATGTGTAGATTGTTTGTACCGCATTTTCATGCATGATAAAAGATGTTTGATGTGATGCTTGCATTTAATTCGCTTAAATAACTAGCTAGACGGTCTATGTCCTATTCTCGCATATATTTGGTGTCATTTGTTTTATCAGAAAAACCCACATGTTATATATGATTTTGGGTAGGAAAATCTTTTGAAATTATCTATGCATTTAGAATTGTTATTTGAGTAAGTTTGTGTGCATTTTATATTGTTGTGATCCCCTTTTGTTATTTTCGGGTGATTAAATCCATGCATGATATGAAATAATTTTGAACATGAGATATGCCCTTTGACATGTGCACTAGACCTTCGTCATTTTGTTTGCCATGATTTTCCATGTTTAGGAGTTGATTTCTTGTTGCCAACATGCCTATCCAATGTGCTGTTTTGAGGGTCCAAAATATTTCTAAGTCTAGAATCTATAATATTTAGTTGCTGTCTTGTCATGTGATTTGCTAGTGAGCTAGACCCCCTTTGGGGTTGGTGTAATAGAGTTATTTGTAGCCTATAATGTCCTCTAGCATGCTGTTAAGTTTCATGCCATAATATGCCATGTCGCTTATAGTTTTACTGCTGTCAATATGCCTTCACGATAATAACTGCACTATCAAAAACTGTTATTTTCACTAAGTCTGAAACTGTTTTCAATTAGCCATCTTGCGAGCTTATTTCGTAGTGATCCATGATCCTAAACAAATTGCTCCTGTGATATAACTTTGTGCATCATGTATGCTACAGCCCCATGCTTAGTTTGTGCATTTTAGGATCTTGTAGCTTGTTGTTTTCATGTGTGCAAAATGCTATGTTGCTATTTTGGGCGGATTTCTACCAAAACTTGTGTTGGCTGTTGTGGTTGAACCGTAGCTCTAATTTGGGCATGCAATACATAAAACTTGCTTAGAATTTCATTCCGTATAATATTATCATGTTGCATCCATGTTCTGAAATGTTTGTGGTTG
This sequence comes from Hordeum marinum, assembly GCA_022496015.1. Taxonomy (NCBI): domain Eukaryota; kingdom Viridiplantae; phylum Streptophyta; class Magnoliopsida; order Poales; family Poaceae; genus Hordeum; species Hordeum marinum. The sequence goes on from CM039677.1 coordinate 119,237,518, forward strand.
GCATTTTCATGTATTTTCCATTCATTGCATATAATCTTGTGATTGTCATATCTTTTAGACCGTAGCTCCGTTTGAGATGTTCCATATATGTAAATCGACTAGAATGACACGGAGAATTGCATGGTATACTTTATTTTTCTGTTTAAAAATTATAAAATATGGTTAGTCAAATCTGGAAATTTTTAGAAATTAACATATGGAGTAATTTCGGATATGCTATAAGTTGTTTCCGACCTTGTTTAAGATGCCTAGATAGATAGTTTACTTATGCTTCACCTCGTGACATATTTAACAACATTTAACATTGATGTGTACCTAAACGGGAGAGAACTAAGTAATCCAAATATGGAGTTTCGTCAATATGCAACCCATTGCATATCAAGCTGCATTTAATGTGTAGAAGTTGATTGTTGTGTTTTGCCATGTCATGCATAACATGCATCATATTTGATTGTGCATCATGTCATGCACATACTGTGGTGTATCATGTGTTGACTCTTTTCTCCGGATTGCTTCTATTCCATAGAGTTCCGAAACCATTCGTAGTGTGAGGATTCATTCGACCATGTCTCATTTGTCTACTTCACGGATCGCCTGCTTCACGGACTCATTCTTCTTCCAAGCGGGATCTCAGGAAAGATGACACATCTCCCTGGATACCACTACTATCATTGATATGCTAGTTGTCCCGCATATCATTATGACTCGCTACCTACAACTTGTTTGTCAAGCCTCCCAACATTGCCATGAAAAGCCTCTAACCCTCCACCTTCACAGCAAACCCTTTTTGGCTATGTTATCGCTTGCTCCGCCCTTCTTATAGCATTTCTAGCTGCAAGTGCAATTGACTCCATGTGCCAACATGGACATTCTTTTGTTATATCACAAGATTATTGCTATTTAATTTAATTCACATATATATAGTTGGTAAAAGGTGGAAGGCTTGGCCTTTTGCTCGGTGTTTTGCTCCCCTTTTGCCGCCCTAGTACATGTGTACCGATGTCATGTTCCATATTTTGCGATCCTAACATGCTCCGGGTTGTTATGGGGACCCCCTTGATTTTTGTTCTGGGATAAAACTCTTCTAGCGAGGCCCAAATTTGGTTTTATCATTCTCCAACCAAATAAAACTTGCATAGGGACTTTCCGGACCCCGTGGATAATTAATTAAACACCCGGGCCAGTGCTCTTCATGAGTGTTGGTTCAAAATGGTAGTAGCCGGGACCACCAACGGGTGTGCCAGCCGAAAACTTAGCCAATCCGGTTGTGTCCTGAGAATGAGATACACGGCTCTTATCAGGTTCGTCGACACGTCAGGTGGCCTTGCTGGATTTGTTTTACCTTTCTCGAATGTCTTATGTGAGGAATTCCGAAATACTTCGGGCTATTCTCGAGGTTGTGATTTTCCTATGGAATTGCCTATGAAATCATGGGATTGGTGGTCGAGGTTATTACCACTCAGAGTGGTTTTTTTGTGATGGATGAGTTGGAGCACCCCTGCAGGGTTAAATCTTTTGGAAAGCCATGCCCCCGGTTATATGGCAACTTTGAAACTTTGTTTAACACCCGGTCATAGCATACTCGAAGTAAACTCAAAATAAAATACACCAACTATGTTTGTAACCATGACTGTCTCTACTCGTGGGTCCTTATCCGAGAGAGAATGTGGTGGGGTTATGCTTGACGTAAGTAGGTGTTTAGGATCACTTAGTGATCATTACTAGTTCACGTCCATTATGCATAGACCACCATACTTCACTTTGTGTATTCGTAATTTAGCCACTCAAATAAATGCTTAGTTGCTTGCTGCAACCTCACCACTTAACCATACCTCACCCATTAAGCTTTAATAGTCTTGATACCCTTGGAAATGAGATTGCTGAGTCCTTGTGGCTCACAAATTACTAGAATAACAGTTGTAGGTACATGTAATGTGATGAATTGACGTGAGAGCGATGGTTGTTTGATTTGTAGTTCTTCTTCTTCATCATCAATCTAGGATGGGTTCCAGGCAGCATCCCGAGTCATTTTATAGTTTGTTTTTGTCCATAGTCGGACCCTGCTATTCTGTATGATGTTTGAATATGTTGTTGTATTGATGTGATCTTGATGTAGCTTGTGGCGAGTGTAAGCCCATACCATATACTCACTTCTTCTGTACATGTACTTGTAATGATATCCATTCTTGCGAAACGATGAGATGCGCTTCTATCCCCGTCAAGGCCCTCGTGCCAAAATAAGTATAGGATCGCATCTTGGGGTGACAAGTTGGTATCAGAGCCCGTACCGACCAAGGAGCCCCCTTGATTGATCGAACCTTGGCCTAGTCGAGTCTAGTGAAAAACTATTTTGAGTCTAGTTATATATCAGAGAGTAGGTTTCTTTTACTCCTCTTCTATACTCTGGTGAGATATTCGACTTAACTCCTCTTCTCTTTTTCACTCAAATTTTTTTAGGATCACGCGGGTATTGTTGGGATCGTTCCTATATCTTTGTGACGGGAACATTGTTATGGTGGCTCCTGACATTTCGAGATTGTGGCAGTGTCCCAGGGAGTTGAGCTTCGAGGTATTGTCGTAACCTTTGTATCATTGCAGTTCCAGAATGCTAGAGGTCGCCGACATTGGAAACACTTCTATACTCTTTGTGGCGAGGTTACTTGGCGCCACCAAGTTCTGGGGAGAGCGATCAGATGTATTGCCACAACTAGTATATCGGATGTTTTTTCGACGGTCTAAGGCACAAGATTTCTGAGGTTTTCTTGGTTATGTGTTGACAGATGGATACAATTGGAGTGTATGGCTTGTTAGTTGTGTGACATATTTTTCCTCCCTGTATCCCAAACACCCGATTCCATAACCAAAGATTTTGGAAGTTATTAGGTGGGAATTCAAGTAGTTAGTTAGGTTATCTTCCAACAAATCATGATGTGAGGTTGGGGTTGGACATCTAGTGGTTTATTTGTTCGTGGCCTTTTATAGAGAGGGCAGTCTTGGTATGCTTCGTCAAGCCTTGTAGTTTGCTATGCCTAGGGAGCATATTTGAGTATCATTTCAAAATGACAATCCAATGTACGATCCAGCAAGTGCGAACCTTACCGCAAAAATATCAGACAGAATATCTATTATCTTTTTGTTTCCAGCTTGTTTTGTAAGCCTCATCCTTTGTTTTGTTGAAATATTGTAATTCGTGGTGCATCGATGTCAACTTGTGATCTCATATCTTTCCTAAGTGGTGTTCTCACATTTTGTATAGGAATGCTAATCCTGGTATTCAATCAAATTTTCAAGTCCATTCTTTTCATCTGGTGTTATTCTCTTCAAGATAATTCTATCCTCTTCAATTATTGCAAAATCAATCCTCATATTTATTTCCGGAGTTCGTCTTAGCTGTTCCAAGTTGTCTTTTGTTTTCCTCGCCCCCCCCGCCCCTTTTCTTCAACAATTAAATTCTCATTCAAGTACCTTTCTTTTCATGAAATGCTTCCACTGTCTTTCTTCCGTATCGTTCCGGTGATTCATGTGAAGATGCTCAGGAGCTTCAAGTTTATCTTTTTTTGTCTTTGTTCTCTTCTCCGATGAATTCAAGTCAAGCTGTTGGTGTTCATCATATCATTTTCATTTGCTAAAAGTTTTTCATGTTGGTAATTCTTGTCCATTTATACCTTGTTTATTCATCCTCTATCTATTATATCCGGAGTGCTGAAGATATGTGAGAAGACTTTAATTTCCATTCATATCCTCTCAAATTATTTGGAGGTTCTCGCCTCATCAAGTTCTTAATTTTCTAGTGCAATATCTCTTTCTAAGCAACTGTCTGAACGGTGTTCTTTTGAATGGTCCCATAACCCACAGGTTTTCTCCAGGATCTTCTAATCTTTCCGGAGATGTTCTCAAGTTCTTGTCTAATATGACGTAAGAATAAATTTCATCAGTCATATGCCTTCTCGAAGATTTCTTCTAAATCATTTTCATTGTTGGTTCAACCTTCTTTATTCATTTGTTCTGGAGTGTCTCAGTAATTCTTGGTGCTTTTTCTCTCCATAAACGCAACATCAAAGTGCGAAGGGAGTTTTACATAAATCTTTATGCATTCCTTGAAGATTGTCATCTCACCTTTGTGATATCTTCTCGATTGTTGTCAATCATGAGTGATGCCTCCCAAGCCTATCTGGTGCATTCAGAGTTGTTCTTATTTCTTGATCCTTCGAAGGCCATCATTTCAAAAGATTTCCTCACTCTCAGCTTTTAGGTTTAGTTTTCAAATTCTTCCGAATTGTTGTCTCTTCGTTCATAGCTCAATTATTCTAGTGCCTTGTTCAAGTTTCTACTAGGGAAATCTTGATCTCTCCATTCATTTCTAGTATCCTAATTTGTTTCAATTCTTATGGGTGTTCTTGTTCGTTTCATCTTTTTTCAATGTTTTCAAGAAGAATAAGTGGTATGCTAAATCTGTTACTTGTCATCCATTTACTTGATGAAGGATAAGCATAACATAATTCTTATTCTTGTTTCATGAAAGTGATTTTAGTCCTTCTTCTGGACTTGTTCATGATATCAAGTTCTCTATTTAAAGAGTTCTCATCATTTCTTTTTGAAATTCCAAGTCATTCTCAAATATCTCTTCACGAAGCTTCATCTAAAGCATAGAAGGGCCTCAATCTTGTAATTTCACAACCTTCAATATCAAGCTTCATCCTTTCATTCCGGAGTTCATCCCGATGGTTTTTATGGTGGTTTATTAAGGATGTAATTCTTCTCGAAGTGTCCTTCAAGATTCTTACTAGAGGTGCTTAGGTGTTCCTTATCTTGGATTTCTAAGTTCAATTCCTTCTCCATTGTCTTTTGAGATGGTGTTATTATATTCTTGATTATGAGGAGTCTCAAAGAGAATTTGTCAAGAATGGAATATATAAACCCATCATGTCTTCTCGGAGTTATCATGGGTTGTATTTCATCAAAAGCATTTCCTAAGGATTGTTGCTATCTTGGTGTCATAAATGATCCAAGTTTTCTCTAACTCTTCTTGGTGAAAGAAGTTTTTCATCTCTTTTGCTCCCAAGCAATCCTTCTTTTGTTAGTGGCTGGTTATCACCTCGTTATTTCGAGATGTTGTCTATAATCCCAAATCAAGCTCATTATTTCATTGTTGGTTTTTCAACAACTCCGTTCAATACATGATTTTCAAATTCAATGGTGGTAGAAGTTGTAATTTTCTTCTCCTTTCTCTTCTCTCCAAAGATCTAGCTTCTATTCTTTTGTTCCGAAGGCATTGTGGTGTTGCTCTTTTCAACACACATCCAGTTTGATTAAGATCGTATTCTTACCTTACTTGCCCATTAACCAGAGTGTTGTGAAATCTTTTCATGATCCTTCCATATTATGAAGTTTTGATTCTAATCCAACTGAAGTTTGGTGCCCCTCTTTTAATTTCTTTCCATCATATCAAATATTGACCCTTATCCTATCGAGGTGCTGCCAAAATTTCTTTTGAAGTTTTGCTTGTTTCTCATATCATTCTTCATATCTTCCAATCTTTCAAGTTCACGTGGGTTCACCCATTTGTCAAAGAGGCAACAAAGATTTACCTCTTGCTCTTTCTCTTCCCCTTCTCATAATAGATCTTGGGACGAGATCCTCTTGTAGTGTGGGAGAGTTGTAACAGCCCAAGACCGACGGTCCAGAAGATTCCCCTTTTATTCCATTCTCGTCTCATGTTTTGTTTGATTGTTGCATTCATCATCACATCATTCATATCATCTGCATAGCATCGGTATTTTGTCAACTTGAGTTTTCAAACTTGCATCAGTTCGTAGTCGCCAGTTCCCACTGTTCTTGTCGTTGCCCGTTTTGAGACAAACCACACGCACGCATGCGTGCTACATAGGTAAACAAAAAATGGTTTAAAAGTGTGCAAAAAATATTCTCTGAATGGGTCAAAAGTTGGCGTGCGGTCTTGTTTTATTGAAGGTAGGCCACATGCCAAATTTCGTAGCATTCCAAGTTAGTTTGATACCTCAACGAACGACTTTATCAGTGCGGTCATCGGTTTATTCGTCGGATGTTTACCGGTGTTTCAACTCGTGTCATGGGCTGCAATCGATTCCCTCTCAGCCCACAAAGCCCCTCTACACAACCCATAGCCCACCAACATTGCCCCTCCAATCCTTCCGTCCGATCACGATCGTATAGTCAAAAATCAGCCTCAAATCCCTAAACATAGACCCTCCTTCCTATTTAAGCACCCCTAGCCTGCCCTAAACAGAAACCCTAATCCCCCCTGAAATTCATGCCGGATCAACCTCCCACCTCCTAGCTGCGTAGGATTTCCGAAAACCCAAATACGGCCCGCTCGGGCCCGTTGCGAGCCGCCGCCCGTACGTCGCCGCCTCCGCCTTTGCCTCGATCTGGGAGGAGAGGAGCTCCTCCCCGATCCAGCATGCCTTTGTTCGCCAGCAGGAACCTCATGGCACCAAACCTCGCCACCGCTCTATCAGATCTCGCCGGAGCCGAGTCCCGTTGCTTCTGGGCTCACCTCCTCAGCTCCTACCCCCGATCTGCTCCATGCCGCGGCCATGGATGCCCTCCAAGGCCTCGCCATCACTCAGATCCGGCAGTCCATAGGCTGGATCCCGTCGCCCCAGCCCGTTCCCGACGGCCTCCTCATCCCTAACCTCGCCGAACCGCTCCTTGCCATGGATCTCCGAAGACCTCCTCGCCTAGATCGGGAAGATAAGCACCCCTTGATCCCTGCGTTGTTGACATGCTCTCCCGCTCCAGTGCCCTCGCATGGGCCAGCCGAAGCCAGCCCAATAGCAACCCAAACCGGCCCCCGACCACCCGCGGCCCCTGCGTGCCTCGGCCGAGCCGCGAGGCCCAGCTCGACCGGCCTCCGGCCCATGGTGAGCGCCCCAGCTATCCCTCGCCCCTAGCGTTTTTTAGTATGTTGTGCTCAACTTGTTAAGCATGTTTCAGAGCAATTTCGGCCCAGTAACTTTTGTTTTAGTCTTGCGATTTTGCTAATTATTTGAAGACTACAGATTTTGCATGTTTTTGCAATGCTAATAAGTTATTAACCGTGCATCTATTCGAAATGTTTCATATATGAAAAATGACTAGAATTTTGTGTAGAGTAACAATATCCCACTTTCATAAATGTTTAAAAATGTTAACATGCCATTTTCTTTTAGTTTGCATAAATGTCACATTTTGCGTTACGCATATATGTTTAACGGTGCGTCGGCATTAATCAAAACCACGTATGTAAAATGTGTAGATTGTTTGTATCCCATTTTCATGCATGATAAAAGATGTTTGATGTGATGCTTGAGTTTAATTTGCCTGAATAACTAGCTAGAAGGTTTATTTCTTATTCTCGCATATATGTGGTGTCATTTGTTTTATAAGAAAAACCCACATGTTATATATGATTTTGGGGTAGAAAATCCATTGAAGTTATCTATGCATTTATATTTGTAATTTTAGTAAGTTTGTGTGCATGTTATTTTGCTGTGATGCCCTTTTGTTATTTTCATGTGATTAAATACATGCATGATATGAAATAATTTTGAACATGAAATATGCCTTTTGACATGTGCACTAGACCCTTGTCATTTTTTTTCCATGATATTCCATGTTTAGCTGTTGATTTCTTGTTGCCAATATGCATAACCAATGTGCTGGTTTGAGGGTCCAAAATATTTCTAAGTCTGGAATCTGTAATATTTTTGTTGCTCTCTTGGATTGGTTTCATAAATTTATTTGTAGCCTATAATGTCCTCTAGCATGTTGTTAAGTTTCATGCCATAATATGCATTGTAGCTTATAGTTCTACTACTATCAATATACGTTCGTGATAAAAACTACACTATCAAAAACTGCTATTTTCACTAAGTCTGGAACTGTTTTCAATTAGCCATCTTGCGAGCTTATTTCCTAGTGATCCATGATCCTAAACAACTTGCTCGGGTGATATAACTTTGTGCATCATGTATACTATTGCCCTATGCTTAGTTTGTGCATTTTAGGATCTTGTAGCTTGTTGTTTCCATGTGCGCAAAAAGCTATGTTGCCGTTTTGGGCAGATTTCTACCAAAATTTAGGTTGGTTCTTGTGGTTGAACCGTAGCTCCGTTTGGGCATGCCATACATGAAACTTGCTTAGAATTTCATGTAGTATTATATTATCATGTTGTGTACATGTTTTTAAATGTTTGTGGTTGCCATTTTCATGCATTTTGCATTCATGGCATATAATCTTGTGATTGTCATATCTTTTAGACCGTAACTCTGTTTGAGGTGTTCCGTATATGTAAATCGACTAGAATGACATGTAAAATTGCATGATATACTTCATTTTTCTGTTTAAAAATTATAAATTATGGTTAGTCATATCTGGACAAATTTAGAAATTAACATATGGGGTCATTTCGGATATGCTATAAGTTGTTTCCGACCTCGTTTAAGATGCCTAGATATATAGTTTACTTTCACCTCTTTCCATGTTTAACAACATTTAACATTGATGTGTACCTAAACGGGGGTGAACTATGTAATCCAAATATGGAGTTTCTTCAATATGCAACCCGTTGCATATTTAGGTTCACTTAATGTTTTGTTTTGTTTTGTTTTATTTTGCCATGTCATGCATATCATGCATCATATTTGATTGCGCATCATGAAATGCACATATTGTGGTGTATCGTGTGTTGATTGTTTGCTTCGGATTGCTTCTTTTCGATAGAGTTCCGAAAGCGTTCAGAGTGTGAGGATTCGTTCGACTATGTCTCGTTCGTCTACTTCACGAATGGCCTGCTTCATGGACTCATTCTTCTTTCAAGCGGCATCTCATGCAAGATGACACATTTCCCTGGATACCACTACTATCATTGCTATGCTAGTTGACCCGCTTATTGTTATGACTTGCTACCTACCACTTGTTTGTCAAGCCTCCCAACATTGCCATGAAAAGCCTCTAACCCTCCACCTTCCCAGTAAACCCTTGTTTGGCTATGTTACCGCTTGCTTAGCCCTTTTATAGTGTTTCTAGCTATAGGTGCAATTGATTCCATGTAACGCATGTATATATCCTTCGTAAAAGGTGGAAGGCTTGGCCTTTTACTCAGTGTTTTGTTCCACTTTTCCTGACCTAGTACTTGTGTACCGGTGTTATGTTCCATTTTTTGCGCTCGTAACATGCTCGGGGTTGTTATTGGTACCCATTGATTTTTGTTTTAGGATAAAACTCTTCTGGAAAAGTCCAACTTTGGTTTTACCATTCTCCAACATAATAAAACTTGCATAGGGACTTTCCGGACCCCGTGGATAATTAATCAACAACCCGGGCCAGTGCTCCTCATGAGTGTTTGTCAAAAATGGCAATAGTCAGGGCCACCAACGGGTGTGCCAGCCGAAAACTTGGCTAATCCAGTCGTGTCCCGAGAATGAGATACGCAACTCTTATCAGATTCGTTGACTCATTCGGCTGTCTTGCTGGATTTGTTTTACCTTTCTCGAATGTCTTGTGTGAGGATTTCGGAAATACTTCGGGTTATCTCGAGGTTGCAGTTTTACTATGGAATTACCTTAGAAATTATGAAATTCGTGGTCGAGGTTATTTCCGCTCAGAGTGGTTAATCTGTGATGGATGAGTTGGAGCACCCCTATAGGGTTAACTCTTTCGGAAAGCCATGCCCACAGTTATGTGGCAACTTGTAAACTTTGCTATCTTCTATAGGGGTGCATAGCCACAGTGGAGGCAACAATGCCTGTGACTTTGGCCGACAGTGAGCGGGCACCTGTAGAGTGCCGACACGCCCTCAACCACTCCATTACCTTCTCTGGCATGGGTATAGTGTGGCCGGTCGTACTGGTGATCGCGGCCGCCTGCCGCAAGACGACACCCCAATGGACGACCCATGCTGTGATGCAACAGGCATGGGGTCCTACCACCTGGAACCCTCCAGCTCCCGAAGGTACCCTATAGTAGGCGGGCCCTACTAGCGAGAAGACCCCTCAGACGGGGGCCCCATGGCCGGCTAGAGAGGCTACCAGCTGGGGCCCCTGATGCCTTCTACTCATATTGTAATGTCGGGGGTTTGCCTATAAACCCCCCTCAGCTCACCCATGCATGGGGGATCTCTCCTAGCTAGCACACACACACTCCCCACTCCCACGTAAACAGGCTAAGAAGGCAATCTAGCTCATTCTTCCTCCTCTACCCATGCATCTCAAGGAGCACATTGTAGCCCTCTTTGGTTCATCAACCATGCTCACAGGACAAGGGGTGTTACCTTCCAGGAGGGCCCAGAACTTGGGTACATCGTGTGCCCCACACCGTTTGTCCCCGATCCCTCTCCCGGAGTCCACCGGAGTCCATCGGCCCCAAACACTCTTTATAAGCCTACCCATGGCATCTGCCGTGAGAAAACGACGACACTTTCCCCTCTCCATGTGTGAATGAATCGGGACTCACAGGTGTGCCACGTATCACTATGCCCACGTGGATCTGAAATTCGAACAGATTCCTTTTGAATTCATGAAAAACATAGCAAACGAAGATCAATGCATGTGGGTAAAGTGCAAATATGCCACACATGTGGGCATTATCATTTGGGTATTATTTTTCCTAAATTGCTCCAGGAGGATCTTATGTCGCGCAATGACTCCCAAAAAACTTATTTCGTCCCCTAACCCCCTCTATTCGTGTCTTACTGTTAGGCATGTAACCTACACATTTGCATGTCTTTCTTCTAGGCGCCTTTTATCGGTCGCAGTCCATGGTGGTCGGCCATGCCGCCAGCGTGGCACAACCATGAAGCATCTGATGAGACGATGCTATATTGGTGGGATAGTCTTCATTTCCTATAACCTCAAGAGTCATCGCAACATATCATCTATTGTTCCAGTTGGACGTTGTGGCGGACGCCTGACGTGCCTGATAGATAATCATGACATGTTGAAAGTGAACACATCAGTTTTTCTAGCGTTCCGTCGCTGAACTCGCCTTATTGTTTGGCATTTCTATCGCAATGCATATCAGCATTACTAGGGAAAAGCCTAGTAGTAGAGCGATATTTAGGTGTATCAGTAGTGCGGGTACCCGCGCTAGTGATACAGCGCTACGGCTAACATTTAGCAACAACGCGTTTTGACACGCGCTACTGCTATACCTACTTAGTAGCAGCACTTTCCATACCAGGGCTACTATTAAGTTTATTAGCAGTAGCGTTTTCCTGTCTAGCGCTAAAGAGCGCTACTACTATATTTTCTCATATCTTTTTCTTTTGCTACCTATTTGTGATGTTTCAGTATAGGTTTTGTACATTAATCTAATCATATGATAAACATGCAATATGCTCATCATATCATACACATAATAGTCTCATCATATCATCCAACACAAATCATCGTCACATCATAATCACGATATAGCTATACAAGTTACATGACATGTCTCATCACACATAATGTAGTACTTTTTGAGGCGATGATTTGTATCCCTCTCTCGCACTAGCGTGAGCCTAAACTAACTACTGGCTGTGGCCCGGAAAATAGAAACCGGTACACCTGGGCCTGACACTTCAGCCACTCATCATATACTCCTGACGTAGCACTTCTTCGCCATCGATGATCAATGCACCTACATCATCACATGAGTTGATGATATGCACCATATATAGTTGAGCAACAGAAAGACACATACTTGGCAAAAATAGAAGCAACATATCATAAGCATAAATAACAAAGTACATTGTACCAAAAATGCCCTAACTAGATTGATCTTCCCTAGTAGAGGAGGATGGTTTATTACATCACAAATAAAGTTTCATCATGCATAACTCAAAGTTTCGTCATAGAGAAAGTATGTACTAAACGTACACATTGTCATATATCGTCAATCACTCCAACATGTCACGTCATCCATCCAAGTTAGGGAGACTGTGATAGCATAGCATATTAGGGATGATAGACTACTCATATCAATAAGGAATTCCTTCTTTTCTAGGATCCCATTCGAATAGAACTAGTAGGTTAAACGTGCTTGGCTTGGAGTAGTTCTAGGATGGGTAACCAACTAAGAAGTTGGTCCCGGGTGCACATGAGTGAGGAAAAAGTGTAGAAAAAGGACTAGTATTGACCTGTGAGGCAAGTCTATATCCTAGCAGGAGTAACGATGTAGCGACCCGACCTGAAAGGTCGGATCTCCGGTGTTTCTGTACCATCCCAAGATCATGCTGGTACACACACGGTAAATCACACAACATTTATTAATCGTAAATCTCATATCGAGTTCTTTATTACAATAAAGATTACAATAAAGTGGCCAAAGGCCAACTCATGAGAATATTTAAATCTTGCGGAAGCATCGAAGGTAGATGAGTCCATCTGACTCCAAGGGCATCTCACCGAGCGTAGAGCGTATCCTCACTCCTGGTCGGAAAAGAATTCTGCAACATGATATGTTGCAGCCGTGTAGGTCAGCATATGGAATATGCCGGCAAAGTCACAAGAGAGGGGTGAAAAGATAATCATCTAATCTATATGCATATATGGCAGGTGGGGTAGTAAGTTTTTGCGTAAAGCCAAATTTTTCCTACATCAAGAGAGGGCTAAGAAAAAATTATTGATAAGTTGGTTGATTAATGAGATGGTTCCACCAACCAATTCTCATACCCAAGTCATTAATACCCACATCATCATATTAATTGTGTTGAGAATTCCGGAAGTTTCAGTTCCTTTGGCTCAAGTTGTGCATGACCGTGGACACGGCTAATCGATTAGGTTTGAGTACTCTGCAGAGTTTTGCACACATTCCCCACAAGATTTGGTCGCCTCCGTTTGATTTCTCGCACTTCAGGGTGTTTGAGAAACGGATGACCAAAACATGGTCTTCCAAAGGGTTTCCCTGCGACTCTGTCGGTGCCCATCCTTTCCTACCGTTCTTCTACATCTCGTAGCACCGCCTGTCCAGGGTCACCACGATATCCAACCAAGCCAGAGCCCATAATGACTCATGGCTGTGCAGGTAAGCCTTGGGTCTTGAAGCATCCATCCATGTCTTTGTGCCTGGGTGGACCTTTCCGCGTGAATACTGGCACATCTCCAGCATCATCTAGGCTAACCACTGGTTTCTCCAGGGCGCCGTTCAACCATCATCCACCCAGAGGTAAGTTTAAAACTTGAATTCTTGAATACCTTATCATCATGTAGGTCTTGAAATTATTAACTCTCTCAACTGTCATGAATCACACAACCAACCCCGTCTACTAATAGCATAGCAAAATGTAAAACAACGTTTCCCTGGGCCAAATGTGTCAAAGGGTTGAGAGGCACATAATACTATAGCAAGTAACCAAGTTTCCAATTTACCTACTTTGCATGCAATTGGGGTGATGGAAGAACTAATGCAATAAAACATAGGTATACATGATCAAAGTGACTTGCTTGATTGACGATCTTCGTACTCGAGGGACTGTAGGTAACAAGCTTCACACTCCGGATAATCTAACGAAGCAAACAAGAGCACTAAATAAGCATACAACAAAATTATTTGTAACTCACAAAATCGGAAATGAACTAGTAACCAATCAAGACAAAACAATGCACAATTCACAAGCAAGAAAACACACAAAGTTTTGTTTTCAAAAACGTGATGGGTAAACCACTACTAACATAGTACAACTACCTGTATTAACAAAACAATAGTTGACAGCAAGGAAATAATAAAATATTTTATTAATAACAGAATTAAATCCATTTAAAGTTTTGTTAAGAAAATCTTAGTATGGTTTTAAAAGTTTTGATAAACACTACTATATGAGGTAACTATAGTTTTACTAACAAAGAGTAAAACAAAACTTATAATTAATTAATAAACATTATATTAACAGAAAAATAATTTACTAAAAACTCTTCTTAGAAAAACATAATTTAATTATATAAAACTTTGTTAGAAGAAAACTATAACTAACTAGTTTGTTTTATAACAAATTATACCTAGTTGAAAACGAGTTGAGATTCCTATAACAATAAAGAAATAAACTAAGCAATTTTATATTTTTATGTACAGAAAGTAAAACACCTAATGTTTAAGAAACAGAACCTACTAAAACAAATTATAACAAATCTAATTTAAACTAACTAAAAACTAAATTAACTAAACTATACTAACTACTAGGCAGAATCTGTTTATATCTATAACACTAAACAAATTCATCCTAAAAGTCCTCAAACTAAGCATGATGATAGTCCTAACTAATAACAAGCAGTAGCAAAAAGATTCATATCAAAATCTATTTTTAAACTCTAGTTATTCAGATTTGAGTGATTTGATCAAATTTGATTAAGTTCAAATTTTAGAGTTCAAATTTTATAATCTAAGACTACAGGGTGAAACTACATCAAATATGTGATCTAATGCAAAAAGATCCAACTAAAAATATTAAATGGTTTAAAAGATATAGCTAAAACAAAATTAGAACAATTCTGTTAACTAAAACAAAACAGAAAAAAAATATACCGAACGGTCAGTGCTACGTGGCAAGCGGTCGTTGGCTAAGAGGGTGAGTGATGGGTGACTGCGGGCGAGCGACCGAAGCTTAGCACATACTGGTTCACGTTTAAATTAGATATAATCCTAAGCGTTGATCTACGATCCGATGGTCCAGAGGAGGTCCGGCGACTTACAGGAGGGGGAAGGGGTCTCCGACGAGGACTGCTGCGACCGGTGGTCGGAGGCGGTCGAGGAAGGCGCTCCGGTGGTCGGTGAGGTCGTCGGAGAGGTCCAAGCGACGGTGGCTAACGTCCGGAGTGTTCTGGTGGCGTCGGAGGGACGAGAGGATGACGGAGTTGACGGGCAAGAGCTTGGAGAGCTTCGGCCATCGTCCGAAGTCCGACGAGGTGGCGTGGGTGTTCTGGTACAGGGGAGAGAGGGGTTTGGAGGGGGAGGGAGGCGACGGACTGGTCGCTCTTATATAGGCTGCGGGTGGGGGTCGGGGAAGGAAGGAGAGGAAGATGCGCAACGGCGAGATCACCGGCGAGGGTGGCGCACGCGCGAGGTGGGAGGCGACCGCGCCGATCCAGCGAACGGTCGGGTGGGACCCGCTGTCAGTGAGAGGGGAGGGATTTGCGGGGCGTCGGTCGGCCGGTAATTAGGCGAGTCGGGTATTAACTGCGGTGGGCCGGCCTGATCGCTTTTAAAACATTTCCGATTTTCAAATATCAGCGCAGTAAAAACCTTTTAATGCGTTGAATATAGTTCCAAATATAAGATTATTATATATCAAAATTAACAAAATAATAAATTCCATTTATTGAACATTTTTATTCTATTATTTGAACACTTTGAATAAAATAATATTTGCAGAAATTGCCTATTTGGTTTTAAAACCTTTTGCAAATATTTTTCAAAAGACCCCCTGGTTCTTATTGTTCAAATATATCACCAAGATGACCATGGTGTGGAGTGTCATGTTACTCCCCTCTTATTTTGAACTTTTCCCAAGGTTTTCAAATAGGTGAAAGCAACACATTGAAAATAGAAAGGGACTTTCAGAAAGTCAGAAGAAGCATTTCAACTATTTCATACATTCAAGCAATGATGATGCTGCTGCATAGCTATATTTCATAACATTCCAAAATGGAATTTTGGGATGTTACAAACCTACCCACCTTAAGATGAATCTCGCCCTCGAGATTCGGGTTGGCTAGAAAATAGGTGCTGCTGGTCTCTACGAAGATCTTCTTCGCGTTCCCAAGTGGCTTCTTCCCCGGTGTGGTGACTCCACAAAACCTTACAGAACTTGACAATCCTGCTGCCGGTAACTCGGTTGGCAGTCTCGAGGATTCTGACAGGCTTCTCCTCGTAGGTCAGATCACTGTCAAGTTGTATGGCCTCTAGGGGCACTATGTCTCTCAAAGGAATATCAGCCATGTCAGCATGGCATTTCTTCAGCTGGGACATATGGAACACATCATGAACTCCGGACAATCCTTCCGGCAATTCTAGCTTGTATGCTACTTCGCCTCTACGTTCAAGAATTTTGTAGGGGCCTATGAATCTGGGTGCTAACTTTCCTTTAACACCAAACCTCTTGACTCCTCGAAGTGGGGACACACGAAGATATGCTCGGTCTCCCACTTCATACGTCGCTTCCTTACGTTTGCTATCAGCATAACTCTTCTGTCGAGATTGAGCTATCTTGAGTCTGTCACGAATCAGCTTGACTTTCTCTTCAGAATCTTGGATAAGGTCGGGACCCAAAAGTTGTCGGTCTCCAACACCATCCCACGTCAATGGTGTTCTGCACCTCCTTCCGTATAAAGCTTCGAAAGGGGCCATCTTCAGACTAGTTTGGTAACTGTTGTTGTACGAGAATTCTGCGAAAGGCAAATTATCATCCCAACTAGACCCATAGTCTAGTGCACAAGCTCTCAACATGTCTTCCAGAATCTGGTTGACTCTCTCAGTCTGTCCATCGCTCTGCGGATGAAAAGTTGTACTGAACTCCAGCCTTGTACCCAAAGTTTCATGTAACTGATGCCAAAACTTTGAGGTAATTTGTGTTCCTCTATCTGACACGATACTCCTCGGAACTCCATGCAAACACATGATCTTGGTCACGTATATCTTGGCTAATTTAGCACTGGTATAGGTGGTCTTCACGGGAATGAAATGAGCCACCTTGGTCAAACTGTGACATCCCAAGTGATGTCCCTTCCTTTTATGGCTTGTAACCAGATGTATGAACCTTATGTCCTGATTTATGAGTGGAGTTGCACCTTGTCATTCTTGTGTTGGTGGCATTTTTG
The DNA here is from genome assembly GCA_022496015.1 of Hordeum marinum. NCBI lineage: Eukaryota > Viridiplantae > Streptophyta > Magnoliopsida > Poales > Poaceae > Hordeum > Hordeum marinum. The sequence goes on from CM039677.1 coordinate 119,254,329, forward strand.
CATCATCATCTTCATCATCATCATCATCAACATTTCATCATGCATCTTCTCTTCTTCTTGCTGTGGTTTCCTTTTTTTGTTGTGGTGTGATGTGGTGAGTGTTTGGTCTTGTGTGTGTGACTGTGGCGGCAAGGAGGTGGGCTCCTTCTCTTCTTCTTCCCCTCCCTTTTCTTCCCCTACAAAACCCCTCTCTTCTGCTTTTAAACCCTATGTATTTTATGACCAGAATTTAGTTGTGTTCAAATTCTTTTAAAAATGTTCATGTGATAGCTAGAGTTATGTCATGAATATTGGGGGTGTAGCTCTTGTGTTTGCACCTGATTTAATTTGTAAACTAATTAAAAACAGGGATGTTAATCATTTTATAAACAAAATAAGTTGCTCTAAAAACCTTTCAAGTATTTTATTTAATAGGGGCATAATGTCTTCTTCTCAAAATATTTTGGTTAGGTCAAAAACCCCTTTTTCTATTTTACTAGAGGATTTTGTTTGTGTCTGGTTTTATTTAAATTAGTCTCTGTTTTTCTTTTCTGTTTTCCTGAGAGAGAGAGAGAGAGAGACATGGGCCAGGCCCAGCCCACATGAGCAGTAACGGGGACCTGCTCCCGTCGTCCTCCTCCGTCAGCATCTTGAGAGAGGAGCTGCCGCCCATGCTGCTTTCTGTCGCCGTCACCGTCATCTCCTGCGTATATACCCTCCCTCGGCATGCGTGCTGCTTGCCCTAGGGTTCCTCTTCCTCCTTGCGCCGCTGCCGCTCCCCTTCTCCCTCTCGTCCTCCTCCTATCTTCTTCCTCCCGCGGGTAAGTCTCGGGTTCAGAGAGCTGCTCGTCGCCGTCGCCGCCTCCATTGACCTGCTCGTCGCCATACAAGATGCTGGGGCGGTTCCTGGTGCCGTCGCCGTTCCATTCCCGGGGCTATGAAGGACCTAGCTCCCCCGCAGCGACCCCCTACTATCGTCGTCGTCCGCAGAGGTGCTCGGTCGCCGCCATCTTCTTCCCCTGCGTCCCCTTCATCGCGTCGCGTCCCCGAGCTCTTCCTCCCCTTCATCAGTCCCCTGTCGGCGTCGTCTTCCCTCGGTGAGCAGCCCGTCCTTGCGGCCCCTTCCTATCGCCGGAATTCGTCTCTCTATCGTCGTAGCCGTCGTCGCCGCTGCTCGGTAATTTCGAGCTTATGCTTGTTGACAGTTCCCCTCTTTGCAAGATGGTGGTCGGAACGGGGGTGTAGATTGTGTGTGAGTGCGCGTGTGCCGTTGGGGTCGTGGATTCGGCCGGGTGTCGCCGGAAGGCTTCGCCGTCGTCTCCCTGTCGCCGTTCCCCTGTCTGTTTCAGTTTCGTCAGAGATGTCGTTTGGTCTTGCGAATGCCCCTCCAAGTTTCTCAAGGATGATGAATTTCATCTTCTCTCCCTTCTAGAATGAAGTTGTCCTTGTTTATCTTGATGATATTCTGGTGTTCTCGAAGACAGAAGAAGATCATGCAGAGCATCTCCGTCTTGTGCTTGACAAGTTAAGGGAACATAGGTTCTATGCCAAGTTTTCCAAATGTGAGTTCTGGCTTGATGAAGTGGTGTACCTCGGGCATGTCATCTCTGCCGAGGGAATTAAAGTGCACCCTGAGAAAGTTGAAGCTATTTTTGTAGTGGGAACCTCCGCAGAACGTCAAGTAGCTTCGGAGTTTCCTCGGGCTTGCTAGCTATTGCAGAAGATTCGTGGAGAATTTTTCTGAAATTGCCAAGCCTCTGTCCAATCTCCTCCAGAAGAGTGTCAAGTATGATTGGTCTCCTGAGTGTGATGCTGCGTTCAATACGCTCAAGCAGAGACTGACGTCAGCTCTAGTTCTTGTTCCTCCGGAGCAGTCCAAGCCTTTCCAAGTTTTCTGTGATGCTTCTCTCCGAGGCCTTGGTGGTGTTCTTATGCAAGATAAGAACATTGTGGCCTATACCTCGCGACAGTTGAAGCCTGCCGAGCAGAACTACCCCACTCATGATCTTGAGTTGGCGGAAATTGTGCATGCTCTTATGACTTGGAGGCATTTGTTGTTGGGTAGACCAGTTGAGGTGTACACTGATCACAAGAGCCTGAAGTACATTTTCACTCAACCAAATCTCAATCTTTGGCAATCTCGTTGGGTGGAAATGCTCGAAGACTTCAATCCAAGCATTGAGTATACTCCGGGGAAAGCAAATGTCATTGCAGACGCGCTCAGCCGTAAGGCGTACTGCAATAGTCTGATCTTGAAGCCTCTTCAACCTGAGCTTTGTGAAGCCTTTCGCAAGCTCAACCTTCAGATAATTCCGCACGGATTTCTTGCAAATCTTCAAGTCTCTCCGACTCTGGAAGATCAGGTTCGCCAAGCATAGCTGCTAGATGCTATGGTGAAGAAAGTGAAGAAAGGTGTGGCCAAGAGCATTCCGAAGTATAAGTGCTTTCGTGTCGATGACAAAGATACCTTGTTATTTGAGGACCGTCTTGTTGTTCCAAAAGGTGATCTCAAAAAGGTTATCATGGACGAAGCACACAGTTCTCTTCTATCCATTCATCCAGGCAGTTCCAAGATGTATCAGGGCCTCAAGCAAACCTTCTGGTGGACTCGTATGAAACGTGAGATTGCTCAGTTTGTCAACGAGTGCGATGTTTCCCGCATGGTGAAGGCGGAGCATCAGCGTCCAGCAGGTCTTTTGCAGCCTTTGCCAATCCCATAGTGGAAATTCGATCAAGTGGAGATGGATTTCGTAACTGGGTTTCCTAAGTCCAAGAAGGGCAACGATGCCATCCTTGTGGTTATCGACAAGTTGTCAAAAGTTGCTTATTTCCTGCCAGTCAAGGAATCTATTTCGGCAGCTCAGCTTGCAGAGTTGTATACGTCAAGAATAGTGTCTTTGCATGGTATTCCTCAACTCATCTCTTCTGACCGTGGAAGTCTCTTCACTTCCAAGTTTTGGGAGTCCTTCCAGACTGCTATGGGTACCAAGATCCGTTTCAGCACTGCGTTCCATCCGCAGACAAGTGGTCAAGTTGGGAGAGTCAATCAGATCCTTGAAGTTAGGCTTAGAGCCTGTGTGATATCGTTCGGCATGAAGTGGGAAGACTATCTTCCGTATGATGAATTCTCATACAACAATAGCTTCCAAGCTAGTTCAGGCAAGGCCCCATTCGAGATTCTCTACAGCAGAAAGTGTCGTACCCCGCTTAACTGGTCTGAAACCGGTGAGCGTCAAATTTTGGGTAATGACATGATCACGGAAGCAGAAGAAATGTGCCATGTCATTCGTGAGAACCTCAAAGCAGCTCAGTCCCGTTAGAAGAGCTATTATGATAGCAAGCATCAGGATGTTTCCTTCCAAGTGGATGATCTTGTCTATCTCAAAGTTTCTTCCATGAGAGGCACGCAGCGATTTGGAATAAAAGGGAAGTTGGCTCCTCGTTTCGTTGGTCCATTCAAAGTTGTTGACAAGAGAGGTGGTCTTGCATATCAACTTGAGCTTCCTCCAAATTTCGCGAATGTGCACGATGTCTTCCATGTTTCTCAGCTCCGGAAATGCTTCAAGACTCCCGAGCGAAACATCGACCTCCAAGACATCGATCATCAAGCTGATCTTTCTTATCGTGAGCACCAAGTTGCAATTCTTGAAGAAACTGAGCGTAAGACTCGCAACAATTCTATCAAGATCCTCAAGGTGAAGTGGTCTCATCATTCCTACAAAGAAGCTACTTGGGAACGTGAGGACCTGCTCCGTTCCGAATTTCCAGACTTCTTTCGTTCCTAGATCTCGGGTCGAGATCCTCTTGTAGTGTGGGAGAGTTGTGACATCCCAAGTGATGTCCCTTCCTTTTATGGCTTGTAACCAGATGTATGAACCTTATGTCCTGATTTATGAGTGGAGTTACGCCTTGTCATTCTTGTGTTGGTGGCATTTTTGCATCATCATCTTCATCATCATCATCATCATCATTTCATCATGCACCTTCTCTTCTTCTTGTTGTGGTTTCCTTGTGATTGTTGTGGTGTGATGTGGTGAGTGTTTGGTCTTGTCTGTGTGAGTGTGGGGGCAAGGAGGTGGGCTCCTTCTCTTATTCGTCCCCTCTCTTTTCTTCCGCTACAAAACCCCTCTCTTCTGCTTTTAAACCCTATGTGTTTTATGACAAGAATTTTGTTGTGTTAAAATTCTTTTAAAAATGTTCATGTGATAGCTAGAGTTATGTCATGAATATTGGGGCTGTAGCTCTTGTGTTTGCACCTGATTTAATTTTGTAAACTAATTAAAAACAGGGATGTTAATCATTTTATAAATAAAATAAGTTGCTCTAAAAACCTTCCAAGTATTTTATTTAATAGGGCATAATGTCTTCTTCTCAAAATAATTTGGTTAGGTCAAAACCCCCTTTTTCTATTTTACCAGAGGATTTTGTTTGTGTCTGCTTTTATTTAAATCAGCCTCTGTTTTTCTTTTCTGTTTTCCTAAGAGAGAGAGAGAGAGAGAGTCATGGACCAAGCCCAGCCCACGTGAGCAGCAACGGGGACCTGCTCCCGTCGTCCTCCTCTGTCAGCATCTTCAGAGAGGAGCTACCGCCCGCGCTGCTTTCTGTCGCCGTTGCCGTCATCTCCTGCGTATATAGCCTCCCTCGGCGTGCGTGCCGCTTCCCCTAGGGTTCCTCTTCCTCCTAGCGCCGCCGCCACTCCCCTTCTCCCTCTCTTCCTTCTCCTATCTTCTTCCTCCCGCAGGTAAGTCTCGAGTTCAGAGAGAGGTTCAGAGAGCTACTCGTCGCCGTCGCCGCCTCCGGTGACCTGCTCGTCGCCATCCAAGATGGTGGGGCGGTTCCTGGTGCCGTTGTCGTTCCATTCCCGGGGCTATGAAGGACCTAGCTCCCCCGCAGCGACCCCCTGCTGTCGCCGTCGTCCGCAGCAGTGCTCGGTCGCCGCCATCTTCTTCCCCTGCGTCCCCTTCGTCGCGTCGCGTCCCCGTGCTCTTCCTCCCCTTCGTCCAGCCCCTATTGCCGTCGTCTTCCCTCGGTGAGCAGCCCGTCCTAGTGGCCCCTTCCTGTCGCCGGAATTCGTATCTCTGTCGCCGTAGCCGTCGTCGCCGCCGCTCGGTAATTTCGAGCTTATGCTTGTCGCCATTCCCCTGTCTGTTTCAGTTTCGTCAGAGGAGTAGTGGTGAGTGCGCGTATAGAAGGGCTAATCCCCCTATACTAGTAAGACCCGAGGTGTAGCCTAGAGATAGAGCGCGTGTGTGTGCAGGCAGGAGGTGCAGGGTTCGATCCCTCTCTTCCCCCCCTTTTTTTTGTTTTTCTGTTTTCTTTTGTTTTGTGTTTTCTTTCTTTTCTTTTGCTCCTTTTGCAATCCAACATATATGAGTAGATATTTGTGTATTCGTGGTGCATATATGCCCTGTGCACCTACTTGTGTGTGTTGGTGTGTATATGCACCATGTGCATATACACATGTGGGTGTTTGTGTGTGTTTTGACATGTGTGTGTGTTTATACACACATATAGGTATCTATGCATGTTTGTAGTGTGTGTGGTGTGTTGTGTGTGCGTGTAAGTTTTGCACATACACTTGTGTTTGTAGTGTAGGTATCTATCTATATGTGTATGTGTATGTATGTTTATGTGAGTGTGTGTGTATACACCTATTGCATGTATTTGCTTATGTATGTGTGGGTAATACACTTGTGGGTGTATGTGTGTGTATATGCACTCATGTGCATATGCACACTAGTGTGGTGTGCATGTTGGGTGTAGAAGTGTGTGTGTAAGCATCAAGTGCATACTCACCCATACTTGTGTGTGTGTGTCCCTTAGTGTAGTGTTTTGGGTATGTTGTGAGTGTGTGAGTTTGTGCTTCTTGCACATACATACACATGTTTGGGTGTGTAGATGAGCTAGGGTGTGTGTGTGTGTTGTGTAGGTGTGTCTAGGTGCACCTACATACATGTATTATTGTGAGTGTGTGTATATGCACCCATGTGCATATACACACATGTTGTGGTGTGTGTGATATATGGTGTGCTTGTGCACATGCTCTTGTGGTGAGAGCATGGTAATGTGATGTGTATGCTCCTTCCATCTTACATATGTGCTTGTAGCTCCATGTGTAGGAATCATCCTATTTGATCATGTGAGCTTGTTTTCCACTCTAGCTAGTTTCACCCTTGTTTCTTGTTGCCATGCCATGCTAACATGTTCCTAGAGTGTTATTTGTGCATTTCCAACTTGTATGCATAGGTCCCATGTCAATTCTTTAGCTTTTCATCAAGGAACTTAAGTGCCATAAGTCACACATGGGAGTAAGGGTCAAATTTCGACCTAGCTTTTCTCCCTCATGTTCCATGCAAGCATATAGGTATGACTAATGTTTTTGGGGTGTTCTAAACCCCTCTATGCACCTGTGAAGTCATCTTTGACTTTGGGGCAACTTGACAAAAGTGCATTTTTATGCTGTAATGCCCTTTTGTCTTTTTCATATGAATTAATCTATGCCTGCTTTCATGTTCTTGTCAGCATGCGATTGCTAGTAAAAGTTGTTGTGAACCACCATGTATTATTGTTATTTGTGCTAAGTCTCCAGATCAGTGGGAACCATGGTGTTTATCTAGCTACTTTCTGTTACTGTCCAGCTAGTCTGAAAATGGCTAAGTCTGGAGAATCTGCTGTTATTGTTTTGCCTTGAAGATCAGGGTGTAGTTAGTGTTGTGTTGTGTACTCGACAATGCTCGGTGTTAGGTATTTGTAGTAGATATTTCCATCTACCATACTGTTAATTTTCATGCCATTTGGAGATTCCTAGAACATTTAACCAGTGTTGTGAAGTTGCTACTTTATCAACCCAGATTCCAGAGAAAACTGGAATTTTCACCGTCCCTAAAAATCTGTTTCATCATGTCTACTTACCAGCTCTATGCATAGTGATGTGTTGCTCTTTTGCTGATTGTATAGTTGGATGAATTGATGTGAGTATTTAGCAGAACCTGTTCATGTCTTGGTTGTGGCTGTAGGGTTCCTGTAGCAATAGTTGTGAGCTTTTCAAATTGCTATGTTGCTGTTTTGTGGCAGATTGAGTGCTATGATGTTTTGTGTGTTGTGGGAGCTATACTCCATGGAATTGAGTGATTCTTGAGTACATTGTGATTGGTTTTTCACCACGTTTCCAGTGGCTACCTTGGAATGCCAAGAATTGGCTCAGGAATTTGATGGTCTTGAGTGTTGTCTTTGTACCTTGTCGTGAGCGTATCTCAAGAACCGTAGCTCCGTTTCTCGCGATCTTTATATGCATTTCCATCGATTTTTCATGATGCATCCATATTTTCCATGTTCATGCATGTATAAATAACTTAACATGAGGTACTGTCCAGATTCACTAATCTACCACCTTTGCATGTGAAACTTGACTAGAATTGGATTGCCATGTATAATCTCATTAAAATGATCATGCATCATCTTGGTTATGCATTGCACCTTGTTTGGTTATTTAATTGCTGTTTCTCTTGGGTAGACGCGAGTGTCAAATCTGAGTTTGGGGAACCTGGAGAGTACCACTACGAGGATCCCGCCACTTGTTCCGCTGAAGAACCAACAGGCAAGATGATCGTACCCGGATCCCAATACTATCTTTGCTTGCTAGTTTCTCATTCTTATCGTTACCATTGTGATACCTTCCACATGATATCAGCCCCCATGTTACCATGACAGCCTCTAACCTCCACATCCCAGCAAATCGTTGATTGGCTAAGTTACCGCTGCTCAGCCCCTCATATAGCGTTCTTAGTTGCAGGTTGTTCCAAGTGATAACATGGATTGGATATCACCTATATATGTGGTAATGGTGGAAGGATTGGCCTTTTGCTAAGTGATTTGTTCCACTCGTGCCGCCATTAGTTCCTTGTTACCGATGTTATGTTTTCCATATTTTGCGCTCCTAACACGCTTGGGGTTGTTATGGGTACCCCCTTGGTTATTCGGTTGAGATTAAAACTTGTCTGGCAAAACCCAACCTTGGTACTACATTTTCTATAACTTAATTAATGTGCATAGGGCTTTGCAACCCTGTGGATAATTTAATCAACCCCCGGGCCAGTGCTCCTCATGTGTGTTGGTCCAAACTAGAGCACTGTGCGGGGCCAACCCAGGGCAACTTGGGACATTTCTATCAGGCCTCCGTACGCGTCGCTTATCCGTCGTGTCCTGAGACTGAGATATGCGGCTCTTATCGGGATCATCAACACGTCGGGTGGTCTTGATCGATTTGTTTTACCTTTATCAAATGTCTTGCGTGTGAACTCTGATTTTCTTCGGGTTTACTCAAGGTGTTGGAAATCCTTTGGAATTGCCGATGAAGATCACGAGATCCGTGGTCGAGGAATTCCTGTGAAGTGTGGTTATTTGTGATTGACTAGTTAGAGCACCCCTGCAGGGTTAAATCTTTCGGAAAGCCGTGCCCGTGGTTATGTGGCAACTTGGATATTTGTTTAACACCCGATTCTAGCAAACTTGAAGTAAACTCTAATTAAAATGCACCAACTGTGTGATTAACCGTGATCGTCTCTGCTCGTGAACATGAACCGAGAGAGAACACGATGGGGTTATGATTGACGTAAGTAAGTGTTCAGGATCTTTTAGAGATCATTCTAGATTCGTCCGTCTTCGTAGGCCTCACATATTTATTTCATGTTGCGTAAGCTAGCCACCATAAAAGTTGCTTAGTGCTGCTGCAAACTGAACATCACCCCTTCCATCCTAAAACTTAAATAGGGTTAGCACTCGGGTTACTTGATAGCTGAGTCCTCTGTGGCTCACAGTTTACTACAACAATCCAGGTGCAGGACCAGATGAGTTCGTGCAGGATGATCTTACTCAGCTCCAGTGGGAGTATGATGAGGAGAGAGGCAGGATGTATGTGACATTCCCCGACGAGTAGAAGACCTGGTCGTGATCTTGGGCAGCTTGAGAGTATCATAGCATTGTTTTTTTTTATCGTTTGATTTCGTCCATAGCCGAACCCTGTGTTCTCCTTGATGTATGAACTGAGTGATATTGTAATTTAGCATGTGGCGAGTGTAAGCCAACTCGTATACTCTTCCCTTCAGTACATGTATGATGTGATGATGCTTATCTTGCTAACGACAAGATGCGCTTCTATCCTTTGGGAGGACCTCATGCCTCAAAACGGATAGGCGCGCATCTTGGGCGTGACAAGTTGGTATCAGAGCCATACGACCATAGGAGCCTTTGCTTGTTCGAACTTGGCCGAGTTGTGTCTAGTAAAACTATTTTGAGTCTAGTTATATCGGAGAGTAGGATTCTTTTTACTCCTCCTCTATGCTCTGGTGAGGTATTCGACTTAGGAATTTTAATTCTAGTCCTCTTCGCGCTCAAATTTTTTTAGGATCACACGGCTATTTTGGAATCTATATGATGCCGATGTGACAGGGTTCTGTCTTGGTGCCTCCTGTCTAACTTGATTTCTTCCGGGGAGTTGAGCTCCGAGGAATGTTGGCACATCGTTATCATTCAGTTTCCTTGATATCTAAGGACGGAGAATGTTCGGAATTGCTTCAATACTTATCGTGGTGAGATAAGGTCGGAGTCACCCAGTACTGGGGAGGCGTTCGGGGTACCACCATGGTTTAGTATCGTTGTGAGTTCGAGGATTCGAGATTAGATGAGTTTGCGAAATGTCTTGAATTATGGTGTGGAAGGTTGCGGATGCAGTCGCAGCTGATTGCCTGGGGCAAGTTCCTGATTCCGCAACCCGAATCGCATACACAAGAAAGTTTTCGGAAGTTCATAGGTGGGAAATCTTGAAGTCATCTAGGATCATCTTCTCCAGATGTATTGGGCATGTACATTCGTTCTGAGCGCTTAGCTCAATACTTGTTGTGTTTTTGCAGGTAGCTTATTATGTCTAATGATGTTATCATGATCCGAAGAACCATTCTTACTAATTTTTCAGTAGGAAGGCTATGTTGTTGTTCAGTTGTTTCAAGCTTTTGATTCAGCTTTGTTTCATCTTATCAATGAGGTGCTGATGAATTTTTGTCCATCTTCAGGATGGCTCCTCCAACTCGCGGCAATCCGGGTCGTGCTGAGGAAGAGGCTGATGTTCCACCACCACCCCCGCCACCACCTCCTCCGCCTCCTCCTCCAGAAGCTTGGCAAGCTGTGATGGCCGCGACCAATGCAAACACCCAGATGTTCCTCAGGCTGTTGCAAGAAAGGGAGCAGGGCCAGCAAGGTTTTCAAGGCAATTTTCAGAATCAATTACAGTTTGCGACTCTCAATCAGTTCCTTGCCATCCAGCCCAAGACTTTCACCTGTTGTGAGCAGCCTCTAGAAACTGATGATTGGCTTCGTGATATGAGCAAGCATTTTGAGTGCAGCAATGTCAGGCCAGAGGACTTTGTCAGATTTGCTTCGTTCTAGTTAAAGGGTCAAGCAGCTGATTGGTGGCAATAGTACAAGGATTCCAGGGAAGATCGTGTTGTTACTTGGGACGATTTCCGTCGTGACTTCAGGGCTCATTACATTCCGACAAGTTTTGTCGAGGAGATGCGTGAGAAGTTCAGGCAGCTGAAGCAGGGAACCAAGTCAGTCTACGACTACAACATTGAGTTCCAGAATCTAGCTCGTTACGCCAAGCAAGATGTTCCAGAGGATAAGGCTATGATATAGCAGTTCAGAGATGGTCTCAAGGATGAGCTTCTGCCAGGTCTTGTTCTCCAGGAGCCTCGTGAGTTTGATCAGTTCTACAACATGGCTTTGAAGATTGAAGCAGCTCATCTCAAGTTGGAGAACTCCAAGAAGCATTCAAGGGATTCATATTCTTCTTCTTCCGGTTCTCAGAGTGTTCCTAAGCAGCAGAAGTATTGGGCGCCAAATCCTCGTCAGTTTCGTCCTCCTCAGAAGGAGAAGCAGTTTGGTGGTCGTGGCTCTTCCCACCCACCCAACCCAGGGTTCCAGCAGAAGAATCATTCGTCTAAGGCTGTTCTTGTTCCTCCTCCAAGCAATGTTCGTCCACTCTCTGAGGTGACTTGTCACAAGTGTGGCCTGATGGGTCACTATGCTAACAAGTGCAACTAGTAGCATCTTCCGCCTCCTCCTCTTGTCAAGCCTCCAGGCTATGCTATGGTGAAGCATAATCCCAAGTCCGCAAGAGTGAATATGGTGAATGTAGCAGAAGCAGAGCAGTCCAATGATGTGATTATGGGTAATCTCTAAGTTAATGAATTCCCTGCTGAAGTTTTGTTTGATTCTGGAGCATCGCATTCATTCATGTCTAAAGATTTCTTCATGAAGCATGATTTTGATTCTGATTATTTGAGTAAGGCTTTGCGAGTTGTTTCTCCCGGCACTCTTATGAGCGCCAACAAGGTGGTTCCCAATGTTTCTATCAAGATGGACAATTATTCTTTTCTGGCTTCTCCAATTGTTCTTGGGAATTCTGAAATTGATCTCATTGTAGGCATGGACTTCCTCGCTATGAATAAGGCTTATATTGATTGTCAAGCTAAAGAAGTCAAGCTCACTCACCCTTCAGAGGACGTGATTATATTCGCGGCTCGCGATGACACAGTCCGTCTCTTTGCTCTCAATGAAAATGGTGAAATCTTGGCAATTTCTCAAATTCCGGTGGTTTGCGAGTATGAAGATGTCTTTCGAGAAGAATTGCCAGGAATGCCTCCGCACCGACCAGTCGAGTTCGTGATTGATCTCGAGCCCGGGACTGAACCGGTTTGCACGCGCCCGTATAAACTTGGCCCCGAAGAGCTGAAAGAGTTGAAGAAGCAGCTAGATGAGCAAGAATGTCTGGGTTTGATCAGGCCAAGCTCTTCTTCGTCGGGTTGTGGAGTTTTGTTTGTCAAAAAGAAGGATGGCACGGATCGTCTTTGTGTGGACTACCGGCCTTTGAATAAGAAGACAATCAGAAACAAGTACCCACTCCCTAATATCAACGAGTTGTTTGAACAACTGAATGGTGCCAAAGTTTTCTCCAAGTTGGATCTCCGAATGGGTTATCATCAAATCCGCATTCATGAAGAAGGCATTCCCAAGACGTGTTCAGGACGAGTTTTGGCTCATATGAGTACACCGTGATGTCGTTTGGTCTTGCGAATGCCCCTCCAACTTTCTCAAGGATGATGAATTTCATCTTCTCTCCCTTCAAGAATGAATTTCTCCTGGTTTATCTTGATGATATATTGGTCTTCTCAGAGACAGAAGAAGATCATGCAGAGCATCTCCGTCTTGTGCTTAACAAGTTAAGGGAACATAGGTTCTATGCCAAGTTTTCCAAATGTGAGTTCTGGCTTGATGAAGTGGTGTACCTCGGGCATGTCATCTCTGCCGAGGGAATTAAAGTGCACCCTGAGAAAGTTGAAGCTATTTTGAAGTGGGAACCTCCGCAGAACGTCAAGCAGCTTCGGAGTTTCCTCGGACTTGCTAGCTATTGCAGAAGATTCGTGGAGAATTTTTCGCAAATTGCCAAGCCTCTGTCCAATCTCCTCCAGAAGAGTGTCAAGTATGTTTGGTCTCCTGAGTGTGATGCTGCGTTCAATACGCTCAAGTAGAGACTGACGTCACCTCCAGTTCTTGTTCCTCCGGAGCAGTCCAAGCCTTTCCAAGTTTTCTCTAATGCTTCTCTCCAAGGCCTTGGTGGTGTTCTTATGCAAGACAAGAAGATTGTGGCCTATACCTCGCGATAGTTGAAGCCTGCCGAGAAGAACTACCCCACTCATGATCTTGAGTTGGCGGCAGTTGTGCATGCTCTTATGACTTGGAGGCATTTGTTGTTGGGTAGACCAGTTGAAGTGTATACTGATCACAAGAGCTTGAAGTACATTTTCACTCAACCAAATCTCACTCTTCGGCAATCTCGTTGGGTGGAAATGCTCGAGGACTTCAATCCAAGCATTGAGTATACTCCGGGGAAAGCAAATGTCATTGCAGACGCGCTCAGCCGTTTGGAGTACTGCAATAGTCTGATCTTGAAGGCTCTTCAACCCGAGCTTTGTGAAGCCTTTCGCAAGCTCAACCTTCAGATGATTCCGCAAGGATTTCTTGCAAATCTTCAAGTCTCTCCGACTCTGGAAGATCAGGTTCGCCAAGCGCAGCTGCTAGACGCTATGGTGAAGAAAGTGAAGAAAGGTGTGGCCAAGAGCATTCCGAAGTATAAGTGCTTCGTGTCGAAGACAAAGATACCTTGTTATTTGAGGACCGTCTTGTTGTTCCAAAAGGTGATCTCAAAAATGTTATCCTAGACGAAGCACACAATTCTCTTCTATCCATTCATCCAGGCAGTTCCAAGATGTATCAGGACCTCAAGCAAACCTTCTGGTGGACTCGTATGAAACGTGAGATTGCTCAGTTTGTCAACGAGTGTGATGTTTGCCGCAGGGTGAAGGCGGAGCATCAACGTCCAGTAGGTCTTTTGCAACCTTTGCCAATCCCACAGTGGAAATTCGATCATGTGGAGATGGATTTCGTAACTGGGTTTCCTAAGTCCAGGAAGGGCAACGATGCCATCCTTGTGGTTATCGACAAGTTGTCAAAAGTTGCTCATTTCCTGGCAGTCAAGGAATCTATTTCGGCAGCTCAGCTTGCAGAGTTGTATACGTCAAGAATAGTGTCTTTGCATGGTATTCCTCAACTCATCTCTTCTGACCGTGCAAGTCTATTCACTTCCAAGTTTTGGGAGTCCTTCCAGACTGCTATGGGTACCAAGATCCGTTTCAGCACTTCGTTCCATCCGCAGACAAGTGGTCAAGTTGAGAGAGTCAATCAGATCCTTGAAGATATGCTCAGAGCCTGTGTGATATCGTTCGGCATGAAGTGGGAAGACTGTCTTCCGTATGCTGAATTCTCATACAACAATAGCTTCCAACCTAGTTCAGGCAAGGCCCCATTCGAGATTCTCTATGGCAGAAAGTGTCGTACCCCGCTTAACTGGTCTGAAACCGGTGAGCAGATTTTGGGCAATGACATGATCATAGAAGCAGAAGAAATGTGCCATGTCATTCGTGAGAACCTCAAAGCAGCTCAGTCCCGTTAGAAGAGCTATTATGATAGCAAGCATCAGGATGTTTCCTTCCAAGTGGATGATCTTGTCTATCTCAAAGTTTCTCCCATGAGAGGCACACAGCGATTTGGAATAAAAGGGAAGTTGGCTCCTCGTTTCGTTGGTCCATTCAAAGTTGTTGACAAGAGAGGTGGTCTTGCATATCAACTTGAGCTTCCTCCAAATTTCGCGAACGTGCACGATGTCTTCCATGTTTCTCAGCTCCAGAAATGCTTCAAGACTCCCGAGCGAACCATCGACCTCCAAGACATCGATCTTCAAGCTGATCTTTCTTATCGTGAGCACCCAGTTGCAATTCTTGAAGAAACTAAGCGTAAGACTCACAACAAGTCTATCAAGTTCCTCAAGGTGAAGTGGTCTCATCATTCCGACAAAGAAGCTACTTGGGAACGTGAGGACCTGCTCCGTTTCGAATTTCCAGACTTCTTTCGTTCCTAGATCTCGGGTCGAGATCCTCTTGTAGTGTGGGAGAGTTGTGACATCCCAAGTGATGTCCCTTCCTTTTATGGCTTGTAACTAGTTGTATGAACCTTCTGTCCTAATTTATGAGTGGAGTTGCACCTTGTCATTCTTGTGTTGGTGGCATTTTTGCATCATCATCTTCATCATCATCATCATCATCATTTCATCATGCACCTTCTCTTCTTCTTGCTGTGGTTTCCTTGTAATTGTTGTGGTGTGATGTGGTGAGTGTTTGGTCTTGTGTGTGTGAGTGTGGGGGCAAGGAGGTGGGCTCCTTCTCTTCTTCTTCCCCTCTCTTTTCTTCGGCTACAAAACCCCTCTCTTCTGCCTTTAAACCCTATGTGTTTTATGACCAGAATTTTGTTGTGTTAAAATTCTTTTAAAAATGTTCATGTGATAGATAGAGTTATGTCATGAATATTGGGGGTGTAGCTCTTGTGTTTGCACCTGATTTAATTTTGTAAACTAATTAAAAACAGGGATGTTAATCATTTTATAAATAAAATAAGTTGCTCTAAAAACCTTTCAAGTATTTTATTTAATAGGGGCATAATGTCTTCTTCTCAAAATAATTTGGTTAGGTCAAAAAACCCTTTTTCTATTTTACCAGAGGATTTTGTTTGTGTCTGGTTTTATTTAAATCAGACTCTGTTTTTCTTTTGTGTTTTCCTGAGAGAGAGAGAGAGAGTCATGGGCCAGGCCTAGCCCACGTGAGCAGCAACGGGGACCTGCTCCCGTCGTCCTCCTCCGTCAGCATCTTTCCGTCGCCCACGCTGCTTTCCGTCGCCGTCGCCGTTAGCTCCTACGTATATAACCTCCCTCGGCGTGCATGCCGCTTCCCCTAGGGTTCCTCTTCCTCCTAGCGCCACCGCCTCTCTGCTTCTCCCTTTCATCCTCCTCCTATCTTCTTCCTCCCGCAGGTAAGTCTCGGGTTCATGGAGAGGTTCAGAGAGCTGCTCGTCGTCGTCGCCGCCTCCGGTGACCTGCTCGTCGCCATCCAAGATGGTGGGGCGGTTCCTGGTGCCGTTGCCGTTCCATTCCCCTGCTGTCGCCGTCGTCCGCAGCGGTGCTCGGTCACCTCCATCTTCTTCCCCTGCGTCCCCTTCGTCGCATCGCGTCCCCGAGCTCTTCCTCCCCTTCGTCGAGCCCTTGTCGCCGTCGTCTTCCCTCAGTGTGCAGCCCGTCCTTGTGGCCCCTTCCTGTCGCCGGAATTCGTCTCTCTGTCGCCGTAGCCGTCGTCGCTGCCGCTCGGAAATTTCGAGCTTATGCTTGTCGCCAGTTCCCCTCCTCGCAAGATGGTGGTGGGAATGGGGGCGTAGATTGTGTGTGAGTGCGCGTGTGCCGTTGGGGTCGTGGATTCGGACGGGTGTCGCCGGAAGGCTTCGCTGTCGTCTCCCTGTCGCCGTTCCCCTCTCTGTTTCAGTTTCGTTAGAGGAGTAGTGGTGAGTGCGCGTATAGAAGGGCTAATCCCCCTATACTAGTAAGACCCGAGGCGTAGCCCAGTGGTAGAGCGCGTGTGTGTGCAGGCAGGAGGTGCAGGGTTCGATCCCTCTCTTCCCCCCCTTTTTTTTGTTTTTTTTCTTTCGTTTTGTGTTTTCATTCTTTTCTTTTGTTCCTTTTGCAATCCAGCATATATGAGTAGATATTTGTGTATGTGTGGTGCATATATGCCCTGTGCACCTACTTGTGTGTGTTGGTGTGTATATGCACCATGTGCATATACACATGTGGGTGTTTGTGTGTGTTTGGACATGTGTGTGTGTTTATACACACATATAGGTATCTATGCATGTTTGTAGTGTGTGTGGTGTGTTGTGTGTGCGTGTAAGTTTTGCACATACACTTGTGTTTGTAGTGTAGGTATCTATCTATATGTGTATGTGTATGTATGTATATATGAGTGTGTGTGTATACACCTGTTGCATGTATTTGCTTATGTATGTGTGGGTAATACACTTGTGGGTGTATGTGTGTGTATATGCACTCATGTACATATGCACACTAGTGTGGTGTACATGTTGGGTGTAGAAGTGTGTGTGTAAGCATCAAGTGCATACACACCCATACTTGTGTGTGTGTCCCTTAGTGTAGTATTTTGGGTATGTTGTGAGTGTGTGAGTATGTGCTTCTTGCACATACATACACATGTTTGGGTGTGTAGATGAGCTAGGCTGTGTGTGTGTTGTGTGTAGGTGTGTCTAGGTGCACCTACATACATGTATTGTTGTGAGTGTGTATATATGCACCCATGTGCATATAAACACATGTTGTGGTGTGTGTGATATATGGTGTGCTTGTGCACATGCTCTTGTGGTGAGAGCATGGTAATGTGATGTGTATGCTCCTTCCATCTTACATATGTGCTGGTAGCTCCATGTGTAGGAATCATCCTATTTGATCATGTGAGCTTGTTTTCCACTCTAGCTAGTTTCACCCTTGTTTCTTGTTGCCATGCCATGCTAACATGTTCCTAGAGTGTTATTTGTGCATTTCCAACTTGTATGCATAGGTCCCATGTCAATTCTTTAGCTTTTCATCAAGGAACTTAAGTGCCATAAGTCACACATGGGAGTAAGGGTCAAATTTCGACCTAGCTTTTCTCCCTCATGTTCCATGCAAGCATATAGGTATGAGTAATGTTTTTGGGGTGTTTTAAACCCCTCTATGCACCTGTTAAGTCAGATTTGACTTTGGGGCAACTTGACAAAAGTGCATTTTTATGCTGTAATGCCCTTTTGTCTTTTTCATATGAAGTAATCTATGTCCGCTTTCATGTTCTTGTCAACATGAGATTGCTAGTCAAAGTTGGTGTGAACCACCATGTATTATTGTTATTTGTGCTAAGTCTCCAGATCAGTGGGAACCATGCTGTTTATCTAGCTACTTTCTGTTACTGTCCAGCTAGTCTGAAAATGGCTAAGTCTGGAGAATCTGCTGTTATTGTTTTGCCTTGAAGATCAGGGTGTAGTTAGTGTTGTGTTGTGTACTCGACAATGCTCGGTGTTAGGTATTTGTAGTAGATATTTCCATCTACCATACTGTTAATTTTCATGCCATTTGGAGATTCCTAGAACATTTAACCAGTGTTGTGAAGTTGCTACTTTATCAACCCAGATTCCAGAGAAAACTGGAATTTTCACAGATGTGGGTATTTAGCAGAACCTGTTCATGCCTTGGTTGTGGCTGTAGGGTTCCTGTAGCAATAGTTGTGAGCTTTTCAAAAATCTATGTTGCTGTTTTGTGGCAGATTGAGTGCTATGTTGTTTTGTGTGTTGTGGGAGCTATACTCCATGGAATTGAGTGATTCTTGAGTATATTGTGATTGGTTTTTCACCACCTTTCCAGTGGCTACCTTGGAATGCCAAGAATTGGCCCTGGTATTTGATGGTCTTGAGTTTTGTCTTCGTACCTTGTCGTGAGCGTATCTCGAGAACCGTAGCTCCGTTTCTCGCGATCTTTATATGCATTTCCATCGATTTTTCATGATGCATCCATATTTTTCATGTTCATGAATGTATAAATAACTTAACATGAGGTTCTGTCCAGATTCACTAATCTACCACCTTTGCATGTGAAACTTGACTAGAATTGGATTCCCATGTATAATCTCATTAAAATGATCATGCATCATCTTGGTTATGCATTGCACCTTGTTTGGTTATTTATTTGCTGTTTCTCTTGGGTAGACGCGAGTGTCGAATCTGAGTTCGGGGAACCTGGAGAGTACCACTACGAGGATCCCGCCACTTGTTCCGCTGAAGAACCAACAGGCAAGATGATCATACCCGGATCCCAATACTATCTTTGCTTGCTAGTTTCTCGTTCTTATCGTTACCATTGCGCTACCTACCACATGATATCAGCCCCCATATTACCATGACAGCCTCTAAACTCCACATCCCAGCAAACCGTTGATTGGCTAAGTTACCGCTGCTTAGCCCCTCTTATAGCGTTCTTAGTTGCAGGTTGTTCCAAGTGATAACATGGATTCGATATCACCATAAATTCTGTTATTTAATTTAATGCACCTATATATCTGGTATTGGTGGAAGGCTTGGCATTTTGCTAAGTGATTTGTTCTACTCGTGCCGCCATTAGTTCCTTGTTACCGGTGTTATGTTTTCCATATTTTGCGCTCCTAACATGCTTGGGGTTGTTATGGGTACCCCCTTGGTTATTCGGTTGAGATTAGAACTTGTCTGGCAAAACCCAACCTTGGTACTACATTTGCTATAACTTAATGAACTTGCATAGGGCTTTGCAACCCCGTGGATAATTTAATCAACCCCCGGGCCAGTGCTCCTCATGAGTGTTGGTCCAAACTAGAGCACTGTGCGGGGCCAACCCAGGGCAACTTGGGAGATTTCTATCAGGCCTCCGTACGCGTTGCTTATCCGTTGTGTCCTGAGACTGAGATACGCGGCTCTTATCGGGATCATCGACACGTCGGGTGGTCTTGCTCGATTTGTTTTACCTTTATCGAATGTCTTACGTGTGGACTCTGATTTTCTTCGGGTTTACTCGAGGTGTTGGAAATCCTTTGGAATTGCCGATGAAGATCACGAGATCCGTGGTCGAAGAATTCCCGCAAAGTGTGGTTATTTGTGATGGACTAGTTGGAGCACCCCTGCAGGGTTAAATCTTTCGGAATTCCGTGCCCGCGGTTATGTGGCAACTTGGATATTTGTTTAACACCCGGTTCTAGGAAACTTGCAGTAAACTCTAATTAAAATGCACCAACTGTGTGAGTAACCATGATCGTCTCTGCTCGTGAACATGAACCGAGAGAGAACACGGTGGGGTTATCATTGACGTAAGTAAGTGTTCAGTATCTTTTAGAGATCATTCTATTTTTGATCGTCTTCGTAGGCCTCACATATTTATTTCATGTTGCGTAAGCTAGCCACCATAAAAGTTGCTTAGTGCTGCTGCAAACTAAACATCACCCCTTCCATCGTAAATTTAAATAGTGTTGGCACCCGGGTTACTTGATAGCTGAGTCCTTTGTGGCTCACAGTTTACTACAAATTTCTAGGTGCAGGATCAGATGAGTTCGTGTAGGATGATCTTACTCAGCTCCAGTGGGAGTATGATGAGGAGAGAGGCAGGATGTATGTGACATACCCCGATGAGTAGAGGACCTGGTTGTGATCTTGGGCTTCTTGAGAGTATCATCGCATTGTTTTGTTTCATTGTTTGATTTCGTCCGTAGCCAGACCCTGTGTTCTCCTTGATGTATGAACTGAGTGATATTGTAATTTAGCATGTGGCGAGTGTAAGCCAACTCGTATACTCTTCCCTTCAGTACATGTATGATGTGATGATGCTTATCTTGCTAACGGCAAGATGCGCTTCTATCCTTTGCGAGGACCTCGTGCCTCAAAACGGATAGGCGCGCATCTTGGGCGTGACACAAATGATCTACCACTACCCAGATGGAATCATAACCTGAACGGGTCCTGGGTAATCCTGTGATGAAGTCCATACCAAGCTTTTCCCATTTCCACTCGGGTATTGGCAAAGGTTGGAGTAACCCTGCTGGCTTCTGATGTTCCGCCTTTACTCGCTGACAAACATCACATATTGCAACATGTTCCGCAATATCCTTCTTCATACCTGTCCACCAATAACTCTCCTTTAAATCCAGATACATCTTGGTGCTGCTTGGGTTTATTGAGTAAGGTGAATCGTGGGATTCCTAAAGTATCAACTTCCTGAGCTCTGGGTCATTGGGTACATAGATTCGGTTCTCAAACCATAGAGTTCCTTGTTCATCCTCACGAAAACCATTAGCTTTACCATCTTTCATTATTTGCTTAATCTCAGCTATCTCCTTATCCGTCTTCTGGGTTTCCCGAATTCTTTCGGTCAAGGTAGACTGGATTTCCAGTGTGGCAACATATCCTCTTGGAACTATTTCTAGCCGGAGCTCTTTGAGATCATCGGCTAACTCTTGGGGTAATCCGCCCACTGCGAGTGTGTTTACGTAAGTTTTCCGACTCAAGGCGTCGGCTACAACATTAGCCTTACCTGGATGGTAGTGTAATCTCATGTCATAGTCCTTGATTAACTCTAACCATCTCCTTTGTCCGAGGTTCAACTCTTTCTACGTGAAGATATACTTCAGGCTCTTATGGTCGGTGTAAACATCACAACTATTTCCGACAAGGAAATGTCTCCAGGTCTTGAGTGCGTGCACTACGGCTACTAATTCCAAGTCATGGGTGGCATAATTCAACTCATGTGGTCGTAGTTGTCTGGATGCATAAGCTACAACCTTTCCATCTTGCATGAGTACTCCTCCAAGTCCTTGACGTGAAGCAACACAATAAACCTGGAAGTCCTTCCGAATATTGGGCAAAATCAACACTGGGGTTGTGACCAAATGTTTCTCCAACTCCTGGAAACTGGCTTCACATTCTTCAGTCCAATTATACTTAGACTCTTTCTTCAACAACTCCGTCATGGGCTGGTAAATCTTTGAGAAAGTTTCAATGAATCTCCGGTAATATCCGGCTAGTCCGAGGAAACTGCGGATCTCCTTAACTGAGGTGGGTGACTTCCACTCGGTGACGGCTTCAACCTTAGCGGGGTCCACTGCTATTCCATCTCCGGAAATAACATGTCCAAGGAATCCGACTTCTGTCAGCCAAAATTCACATTTACTGAACTTGGCATACAACTGATGCTCTCTAAGCTTCTCTAAAACTAAATGCAAATGTTCCTTGTGTTCTTCCTCGTTCTTGGAGAATATCAAAATGTCATCGATGAACACCACGACAAACTTGTCCAGGTATGCCATGAACACTTTGTTCATCAAATTCAGGAAGTAGGCAGGAGCATTAGTCAAACCAAAGGACATGACTGTATACTGGTATAAGCCATACCTGGTGGTGAAAGCTGTTTTGGGTATATCCTGTTCACGAATCTTCAGTTGGTGATACCCTGATCGAAGATCGATCTTGGAGAATACTTTGGCGCCTACTAGCTGATCAAATAGGTCATTAATCATTGGCAGAGGGTACTTGTTCTTGATAGTCACCTCGTTCAAGGCACGATAATCGACTACCATTCTCAAGGTTTTATCCTTCTTCTCCACCAAAAGAACTGGGGCTCCCCAAGGTGAAGAACTTGGGCGAATATACCCTTTGTCCAATAACTCCTTAATTTGCTTCTCGATTTCCACTAAATCATTTGCAGGCATTCGATAGGTTCTCTTGGAAATTGGGGCTGTCCCTGGTTGTAGCTCTATTAGGAACTCAATCTCCCTATCTGGTGGCATGCCTGGTAATTCTTCTAGGAATACAGCCGGAAAGTCTTTTACCACAGGTACTTCCAACTGAACAACTCATGTGAGAGAATTTAACCGAGCACCCATCTGGGTGTGTCGGGATACATACTTAATCCTCTTGTTCTCCGGGGTGGTGAGTGAAACAGACTTTCTAGGGCAATCAAGATTTCCTTCATACTTGGTAATCCAATCCATGCCTAGGATTACATCCAATCCCTGGGATTCTAAGACGATGAGGTCGGTGGGAAAAACATGGTTTCCTATATTGAGTTTTAAGGCATGGCATCCTATCCCTGCCATCATCATACCTCCTGGGGAATTGACCTTAATGGGCTAACTAAGGGTTTTGGTGGGCAAACCATACTTATCCACAACTACCCTTGATATGAATGAATGAGTTGCACCGGAATCAAAAAGTACTGTAACTGGACGTGAATGCAATAAAAACTTACCAACCACAGTCTCGGGCTGATCATAGACTTCTTCCACATCGAGGTGATTCACCTGGGCACGAGGAAACGGATTTGGCTTCTTGGCTGCGGATTTGCCATTTCCATTTCCCTGCTTGCTCTGGGGACATTCAGTAGCATAGTGCCCTGTCTTCTGGCATTTGAAACAGGTGATGTGGCTCAGATCCTTCTGAGTAGGAGCGTGACGATGCTGGTTGTTGTTCCCATTCCCATTGTAAATCTTGAAGTTGCCATGGTTGGGACGGGCATTCCCATTTCCTCCATGGTTGTGGCCTCCATGGTTGTGCACGGCATGAGTGTCCCTTCCAAACTTACCGGTCCCTGATCCGGTATTCCCTAAGTACAGGGAGTAGCGGGGCTTCTAATGAGTTCCAGAGTTAAACTTCCCCTGAGTGTACTTCCTCTTGCGGTTGCTGCTGTTTACCCTCTAGGATGAGGGCCTTGTCCACCAGCTCTTGGTAGTTGTTGAAGGTACCCACTACCAGCTGCATGCTCAACTCATTGTTGAGTCCTTCCAGAAATTTCTCCTGCTTGGCCGCATCATCGGCCACATCTCCTGGGGCATAACGAGCCAATGTGCTGAAGTCGTCCACGTACTGGGCCACGGAGCGATTACCCTGGCGCAAGTTGCGAAACTCGCGCTTCTTCAGACTCATAGCTCCAGCTGAGACATGTGCGGTGCGGAAAGCTTGCTTGAACTGCTCCCAAGTTACATCAGTAATAGGATATGTGGTGGTGTAGTTATCCCACCATGAAGCTGCTGGTCCATCCAGTTGATGTGCGGCAAAGTGCACCTTCTCAGCGTTAGTACATCCAGCGGTGACGAGTTCCCTCTCCATCTTACGGAGCCAGTCATCTGCCACAATGGGCCCAGTGCTGCTGGAGAAAGTTGGAGGGTTCAACCTCAGAAAACGGGTGAGATTGTCCGCCTGAGGTGGGTGGTGGTGGTTGTTGTTCTGGTTGTTGGTCTGATTCTGGATCAATACTTGCATCAGTGCATTCTGCTGCTGAAGGAGTTGCGTGAGTTCCGGCGGGAAGGTGAATCCGGACTCACGTCGTGGAGGCATCTTGTTGTTTTCAGAGGGGTCAGAATCAGAATAGAACAAGGGCCTAAAAGGGGAAATTCACTACCCATATGCAATGCACAAACATGTCACACCAAACACTCATTCATTTATTCAACTCAAAGATTCAAACATCGGGAATACAAGTCTCAATCAAACTAAACATCGACCTACACTTTAACAACGAAAATGAAGATACATGGGGGCATAACTAAAGTTGTCCTCAGAAGTAGATGGTGACTGAGCCTCCTCCAGTGGTGCTCTCCTTATAGTCATCATCGTCGCTGATGAAGGGTGCCATGTCTCCTTCGGGGTGAAGATTTTCCCCCATGTCCATCTGTTCCTCCAGAGTGGCGATGCGAGTGTTTATCTTGTCGATCCTCTCTAAGAAATCCTTCACCTCATACTCATGCTCGTAATCGGCTTCCCGTAAGTCAGCTTCGAGGTCAATCTTGTGGTTCATCATATTCTTGATTGTCTTCGTATCAGCACGAAATCGAAGCTCCAGAGTCCTGATGTGAGTCTCCAAGGTCTGGATATGGGAAATGGTGGTGTCTGCAGTGGGAGGGGTTATAATGTTTCCATTGGCATCCCTGCGACAAAACATGCTGAGTCCAGGTGAAATGGTTCCACCTCTGTATTCCTCCTGAATACATCCAAGGGCACGATGAATGGCCATGTCTCTCCCAAGTATCCAGCTGGGTGCCACAAACTTGAAGTCGATGGGTTCCTTCCGATTCCCAAAGGTCTTCCCTGGAATGTGCACCTCGATCCTATAGCGTCCATCTTGGGGAAAGGACATGATAGGAGTCCCGGTGATGCTTGGCAAAGCAATCCTCACGTCCTTGACGATCCTCATCAGCTCCTTACCAAAGGGCATCGTTGCGTCAGGCTGGCAAAACACAGTGATCAAAACTGGGATGAAGGTGGCCATCTATAAATTTTGAAATAATCGGAGAGAAGTCAGAAACGAGTAGATGAGAGTATAAGAATTTTAGAGACAAATAGAAACAAATCCTAAGGCTTTCCCAATCCTAGAGGTTACGTCCTACGGTCAGCGTGTGGTCTGATACCATTTCTGTAGCGTCCCGACCTAAAAGGTTGGATCTGTAGTGTTTCTGTACCATCCCAAGGTCATGCTGGTACACACACGGTACATCAATGTATATATCAAAGGGAAATCACACAGCATATATTAATCGTAAATCTCATATCGAGTCCTTTATTACAACAAAGATTACAATAAAGTGGCTGAAGGCCAACTCATATGAATATCTAAATCTTGCGGAAGCATCGAAGGTAGATGAGTCCATCTGACTCCAAGGGCATCTCACCGAGCGTAGAGCGTATCCTCACTCCTGGTCGGAAAAGTATTCTGCAACATGATACGTTGCAGCCGTGTAGGTCAGCATATGGAATATGCCGCCAAAGTCACAAGAGAGGGGTGAAAAGATAATCATCTAATCTATATGCATATATGGCAGGTGGGGTAGTAAGTTTTTGCGTAAAGCCAAATTTTTCCTACATCAAGAGAGGGCTAAGCAAATATTATTGATAAGTTGGTTGATTAATGAGATGGTTCCACCAACCAATTCTCATACCCAAGTCATTAATACCCACATCATCATATTAATTGTGTTGAGAATTCTGGAAGTTTCAGTTCCTTTGGCTCAAGTCCTCCATGACCGTGGACACGGCTAATCGATTAGGTTTGAGTACTCTGCAGAGTTTTGCACACCTTCCCCACAAGATTTGGTCGCCTCCGTTTGATTTCTCGCACTTCAAGGTGTTTCAGAAACGGATGACCAAAACATGGTCTTCCAAAGGGTTTCCCTGCGACTCTGTTAGTGCCCATCCTTTCCTACCGTTCTTCTACATCTCGTAGCACCGCCTGTCCAGGGTCACCACGATATCCAACCAAGCCAGAGCCCATAATGACTTGTGGCTGTGCAGGTAAGCCTTGGGTCTTGAAGCATCCATCCATCTCTTTGTGCCTGGGTGGACCTTTCCGCATGAATACTGGCACATCTCCAGCATCATCTAGGCTAACCACTGGTTTCTCCAGGGCGCCGTTCAACCATCATCCACCCAGAGGTAAGTTGAAAACTTGAAGTCTTGAATACTTGATCATCATGTAGGTCTTTAAATTATTAACTCTCTCAACTCTCATGAATCACACAACCAACCCCATCTACTAATAGCATAGCAAAATGTAAAACAACGTTTCCGGGGGCCAAATGTGTTAAAGGGTTGAGAGGGGGGGTACCTACCACATAATACTACAGCAAGTAACCAAGTTTCCAACTTACCTACTTTGCATGAAATTGGGGTGATGGAAGAACTAATGCAATAAAACATAGGTATACACGATCAAAGTGACTTGCCTGATTGACGATCTTCGTACTCGAGGGACTCAAGGTAACAAGCTTCGCACTCCGGACAATCTAACGAAGCAAACAAGAGCACTCAATAAGCATACAACAAAATTATTTGTAACTCACAAAATCGGAAATGAACTAGTAAACAATCAAGACAAAACAATGCACAATTCACAAGCAAGAAAACACACAAAGTTTTGTTTTCAAAAAGGTGATGGGTAAATTACTACTAACATAGTAAAACTACCCGTATTAACAAAACAATAGTTGACATCAAGGAAATAATAAAATATTTGATTAATAACAGAATTAAATCCATTTAAAATTTTGTTAAGAAAATATTACTATGGTTTTAAAAGTTTTGATAAACACTACTATATGAGGTAACTATAGTTTTACTAACAAAGAGTAAAACAAAACTTATTATTAATTAATAAACATTATATTAACAGAAAAAGAATTTACTAAAAACTCTTCTTAGAAAAACAGAATTTAATTATATAAAACTTTGTTAGAAGAAAACTATTACTAACTAGTTTGTTTTATAACAAATTATACCTAGTTGAAAATGAGTTGAGATTCCTATAACAATAAAGAAATAAACTAAGCAATTTTATATTTTTATTTACAGAAAGTAAAACACCTAATGTTTAAGCAACAGAACCTACTAAAAAATTTATAACAAATCTGATTTAAACTAACTAAAAACTAAATTAACTAAACTATACTAACTACTAGGCAGAATCTGTTTATAGCTAGAACCCTAAACAAATTCGTCCTAAAAATTCTCAAACTAAGCATGATGATAGTCCTCACTAATACCAAGCAGTATCAAAAAGATTCATATCAAAATCTATTTTTAAACTCTAGTTATTCAGATTTGAGTGATTTGAGCAAATTTGATTAAGGTCAAATTTTAGAGTTCAAATTTTAAAATCTAAGACTACAGGGTGAAACTACATGAAATATGTGAGATAATGCAAAAATAATTAACTAAAAAAATTAAATGGTTTAAAAGATATAGCTAAAACAAAATCAGAACATTTCTGTTAACTAAAACAAAATAGAAAAAAAATCTACCGAACGGTCAGTGCTACGTGGCAAGCGGTGGTTGGTTGCGGGCGGGGGACCGAAGCTTAGCACATACCGGTTCGCGTTTAAATTAGATATAATCCTAAGCGTTGATCTACGATCCGATGGTCCAGAGGAGGTTCGGCGACTTACAGGAGGGGGAAGGGGTCTCTGGCAAGGACTGCGGCGGCCGGTGGTCGGAGGCGGTCGGGGAAGGCGCTCCGGTGGTTGGGGAGGTCGTCAGAGAGGTCCAGGCGACCGAGGCTGACATCCGGAGTGTTCTGGTGGCGTCGGAGGGACGAGAGGATGACGGAGTCGACGGGCAGGAGCTTGGAGAGCTTCGGCTGTCGTCCGAAGTCCGGCGA
The DNA here is from genome assembly GCA_022496015.1 of Hordeum marinum. NCBI lineage: Eukaryota > Viridiplantae > Streptophyta > Magnoliopsida > Poales > Poaceae > Hordeum > Hordeum marinum. Next base: position 119,281,501 of record CM039677.1, read on the forward strand.
GGTGGCGTGGGTGTTCTGGTGCAGGGGAGCGAGGGGTTTGGAGGGGGAGGGAGGCGACGGACTGGCAGCTCTTATATAGGCTGCGGGTGGGGGTCGGGGAAGGAAGGAGGAAGATCTATGACTGCGAGATCACCGGCGAGGGCGGCGCGTGCGCGAGGTGGAAGACGACCGCGCCGATCCAGCGAACGGTCGGGTGGGACCCACTGTCAGTGAGAGGGGAGGGATTTGCGGGGCGTCGGTCGGCCGGTAATTAGGCGAGTCGGGTATTAACTGCGGTGGGCCGGCCCGATCGCTTTTAAAACATTTCCTATTTTCAAATATTAGCGCAGTAAAAACCTTTTAATGGATTCAATATAGTTCCAAATATAGGAGTATTATATATCAAAATTAACAGAATAATAAATGCCATTTATTGAACATTCTTATTCTCTTATTTGAACAATTTGAAAAAAATAATATTTTCAGAAATTGCCTATTTGGTTTTAAAACCATTTGCAAATATTTTTCAAAAGACCCCCTGGTTCTTATTGTTCAAATATATCACCAAGATGACCCTGGTGTGGAGTGTCATGTTACTCCCCTCTTATTTTGAACTTTTCCCAAGGTTTTCAAATAGGTGAAAGCAACACATTGAAAATAGAAAGGGACTTTGAGAAAGTTGCAAACTACTCATAGCCTGGCATATTTTCCCAAGGTTACAAACGACTACCGGCGGGTGTGTACGGAGCGTTACAAGTTGGTATCAAAGCCAGGTTTACGTGATAGCCTGGTATATTAGGGATGCTAAACTACTCATATCAACAAGGAATTCCTTCTTTTCCGGGAGCCCATTCGAACAGAACTCCCAGATTAAGCATGCTTGGCTTGGAGTAGTTCTAAGATGGGTGACCGACTGGCAAGTTCGTCCTGTGAGCGCATGAGTGAGGACAAAATGCACACAAAAGACGATGGGTGACCTACTGGCAAGTTGGTCCTGTGAGCGCATGAGTGAGGACAAAATGAACAGAAAAGACCAATATTGATTTCTGAGGCCAGTCTAGATCCCACCAGGAGTAACAACTATCGGCGGGTGTGTCCGAGGCGTTATAGAGATAGTCCCCGAGCACAGTGAAAGGCTTCAGGTCGCGACATTTGTCCTTCTTCATAGAACATCCCTGTTTTATCGATGACCTCCTTCATGATGATTTGGGCAAGTTCACGCTGGATGTGATAGAACTCAGCTCGGAGTCAATGATCCGGGATATGTCCTAGGTTCATTGCCCATTGTAGAATATGGGCATGGCCAGATCTATGTGACATGCGAAGGTTCTGCCAATCCCCTCTGTACTCCAACATGCGGAAGAAGTCAGTCTTATGGCGGAAGCAGGGCGTGTGGTTCCTTGTCTTCCTGAGCGTGATCTCTCCACCCCGTACGCCATAAGTAAAGATAGCACTGTCAAGAACAGACATGACGTGGGTGTAATCCTTTTTGTTCATGTTCTTCGATGAGTCCAAGTAAATAGCGTGGGAGAATCGGGGGTAAAGGATGATTTGGACGACGCACCCGTCCCCGCACAAAATATGTACACCTCAAATTAGCCTCCACGTGTGCAAATGAAATGATTTAAATCGGAGGAAGGATATCCGTGTGGATGACTTACATGGGATGATAAGGCACGAGAATCATCTCCTTGTCCTTATTGCTCACCATGAAATCGGCAATGTAGTTACTCACATATTCACGGTGCTTTTCGCAGACTGCCAAGAAGCTCTTGTGGTATGGGTTAGCGACACAGATATAAGGTATCTTCTCAACACTGATGATGTAGTTCATGTACAAGGCAAAAAGGCGGACAAACATAAAATCCAGCTTTTTCAAGTGAAACATGTCAAAGATGTAATCGAATCGAAGGAAGAACTTTTCCACGGGGAATGTGTCAACATACAACCTTTGCTGCGACACGTTAACAACGTGGAGCGGGTATCCTATATTTTGCGAGGTGATCTGGATTTTCTCTCTTCGCAACACATCGTCATGAAGTCTCCTGAGATCGCCATACATGGCCTCAGCGTCTGCCTTAGGTAGGATTGGTTCACCGGGGATATGGTATTTCTATGAACCCATGATAGGTATATGGCCTTGAACTCGAGGCTGCAGAGGCGGCTGGATCATAGAAGCAGCTTTGTTGCCGTTCCTTGCTCTCTTCCTATGATTCTTTGCCATTGGAAAGTCGTCTATAATACGTTCAGCCTCCGAAGGCGGCAATTTAGGCACCGACTCATGACGCTCAACCCCTGAGTACTCATACTGCCGAGACATCAATCCTCCATCATCATAGGCACCAGTATTGATACACTATAGAGTGTCATCGTCAAACACATCAATGGCATTGATATCATGCACTGCTTCTTCGATAGGAGCAATGTCAGCAATGACTAATGGTGTTGGGGAACGTTGCATGGGAAACAAAAAATTTCCTACGCACACGCAGATCTATCCATGGTGATGAGCATCTATGAGAGGGAGAGTGGATAGACGTACCCTTGTAGATCGCTAAGCGGGAAGTGTTAAGAAACGCAGTTGGTGTAGTTGAACGTCTTCATGATCCAAATCGACGTGCGTCCCATGATCCAATCACGATCCGTCCCGCGATCCAATCATGATCCGTCCTGCCATCCAATCACAATCTGTCCCACAAACTTGATCACAATCTGTCCCACGAACTTGATCACGATCCTTCTGATCTACCGCCGAACGGACGACACCTCCACGTTCAGCACACGTACAGGTTGATGACGATTCTTAGCCGTATTGATCCAGCAAGAGAGAGCGGAGAGGTAGAAGAGTTCTCCGGTAGCGTGACGGTGCTCCAGCGATGGTGGTGGAGCAATTCCGGCAGGTCTTCGCCTAAGCACTGCAGAAATCCGATCTAGAGGCGAAACTGTGTACTGGAGGAACGGGTAGCACGTCGCTGAAAAAACTAGTGCAAAACCCTAAAATCCACCTGTATATATAGGAGGAGAGGAGGAGAACCTTGGCACAAGGGCCAAGGCTCCTTGTATTCGGCCGAACCCACTAGGAGAGGAGGACTCCTCCTCCAATCCTAGTAGGACTAGGATTGCTCCTTTTTTTGCCTTTTTCCACCTTTTCCTATTGGGTTTTCTTCTCCAGACACATGGCCTTGTGTGGGAGTTTCCACCAGCCCACTAAGGGCTGATATTAACTCTCCCAAAGCCCATGAATCCTCTTGGGTCGAAATACCCCTCCCGGAGGCCTCTCGGTACACTATCGGCACTCCTGGTACACTACCGATGAGCCCGAAACTTTTCCCGCAACCAAAATAGGACTTTCTATAGATAAATATTTACCTCCGGACCATTCCGGAGCTCCAAGTGACGTCCGGGATCTCATCCGGGACCCCGAACAACCTTCGGTCACCACCATACATAACTCTATACCGAAACGTCACCAAACCTTAGGTATGCAGACCCTGCGGGTTCGAGAACTATGTAGACATGACCGAGGCACCTCTACGGTCAATAACCAATAGCGGGACCTGGATGTCCAAATTGGTTCCTACATACTCTATGAAGATCATTATCGGTCGAACCTCTATGTCAAGGATTCAGTTAATCCCGTATGATGTTCCGTTTGTTCTTCGGTATGTTACTTGCCCGAGATTCGATCGTCGGTATCTCCATACCTAGTTCAACCTCGTTACCGGCAAGTCTCTTTACTCATTTTGTAATACAAGATCCCATGACTAACACTTAGTCACATTGCTTGCAAGGCTTATTGTGATGTTGTATTACCGAGTGGGCCCTCAGATACCTCCCATCACACGGAGTAACAAATCCCAGTCTTGATCCATGCCAACTCAACAGACACCCTCAGAGATACCTGTAGAGCACCTTTATAGTCACCCAGTTACGTTGCAACGTTTGATACACACAAGGCACTCCTCCGATGTCCGTGAGTTCCATGATCTCATGGTCATAGGAACACATACTTGACATGTAGAAAACAGTAGCAATAAACTGACATGGTCATATGCTACGTTTGTAGTTTCGGTCTTGTCCATCACATCATTCTCCTAATGATGTGATCTCCTTATCAAATGACATCACATGTCAATGGCTAGGAAACCTTGAACATCTTTGATCAACGAGCTAGTTCACTAGAGGCATACTAGGGACAGAGTGTTGTTTATTTACCCACACATGTAATGTGTTTCCAATTAATACAATTATAGCATGGATAATAAATGATTATCACGAACAAGTTAATATAATAATAAACACTTTATTTATTGCCTCTAGGGTATATTTCCAACAGTCTCCCACTTGCACTAGAATCAATAAGCTAGTTCACATCACTATGTGATTTACATTGTAATGAATCGAACACCCATGCAGTTCTGGTGTTCATCATGTTTAGTCCTTGGAAGAGGTTTAGTCAACGGGTCTGCAACATTCAGATCTGTGTGCACTTTGCAAATATTTATATCCTTCTCCTTGATGTAATCGCGGATGGAGTTGAAGTGTCGCTTTATGTGTCTGGTCCTCTTGTGAAACCTTGGTTCCTTGGCCAGAGCAATGGCACCAGTGTTGTCACAGAACAGGTTCATTGGATTCAGTGCACTGGGCACTACTCCAAGATCTGTCATGAACTACTTCATCCAGACACCTTCCTTCGCTGCCTGCGAGGCTGCGATGTACTCCGCTTCGCACATAGAATCGGCTACCACGCTTTGCTTGGAACTGCACCAGCTTACCGCTCCCTTGTTGAGAATAAATACGTATCCTATTTGCGACTTAGAGTCATCCGGATCAGTGTCCAAGCTTGCATCGACGTAACCCCTTACGACGAGCTCTTCATCACCTCCATAAACGAGAAACATTTCCTTAGTCATTTTTAGGTACTTAAGGATATTCTTGACCGCTGCCCAGTGCTCCATTCCAGGATCACTTTGAAACCTTCTGGCCATACTTATGGCAAGGCTGACATCAGGTCTTGTGCATAGCATTGCATACATGATAGAGCTTATGGCTGAAGCATAGGGGATGACACTCATCTTTTCTCTATCTTCTATAGTCACTGGGCATTGAGTCTTACTCAACTTCACACCTTGTAACACATGCAAGAACCCCTTCTTGGACTGATCCATTTTGAACTTTTTCAAAACTTTATCAAGGTATGTGCTCTGTGGAAGTGCTATTAAGAGTCTCGATCTATCTCTATAGATCTTAATGCCTAATATGAACGCAGCTTCTCCTAGGTCCTTCATTGAATAACTCTTGTTCAAATATTCCTTCATGCTTTCCAGCATTTCTATATTGTCTCCAATCAGCAATATGTCATCCACATATAATACTAGAAACGCTATAGAGCTCCCACTCACTTTCTTGTAAATACAAGCTTCTCCATAAACTTGTATAAACTCAAACGCTTTGATCACCTCGTCAAAACGCTTATTCCAACTCCGAGATGCTTGCACCAGCCCATAAATGGATCGCTGGAGTTTGCAAACTTTGTCAGCATTCTCTGGATCGACAAGACCTTCTCGTTGCATCATATACAACTCTTCCTCAAGGAAACCGTTGAGGAACGCTGTTTTGACATCCATGTGCCAAATTTCATAGTCGAAATAAGCAGCTATTGCCAACATGATTCTAACAGACTTAAGCATCGCTGCGGATGAGAAGGTCTCATCGTAGTCAACTCCTTGAACTTCTGAAAAACACTTTGCCACAAGTCGAGCTTTATATATGGTGACATTACCGTCCGTGTCTGTCTTCTTCTTAAAGATCCATTTGTTCTGAATGGCCTTTTGCCCTTCAGGTAATACTTCCAAAGTCCATACTTTGTTTTCATACATGGATCCCATCTCAGATTTCATGGCCTCTAACCATTTCTCAGAATCCGGGCCCATCACTGCTCCTTCATAGCTCGTAGGTTCATTGTTGTCCAACAACATGACCTCTGAGATAGGGTTGCCGTACCACTCAGAAGTAGTACGCGCCCTTGTCGACCTACGAGGTTCAATAGTAGCTTGATCGGAAGCTTCATGATCATCATCATTAACTTCCTCTTCTATCGTCGTAGATTCCACAGAAACATCTTTCTGCGCTACGCTACTTTCTTGTTGAAGTAAAGGTTCAATAACCTCATCAAGCTCTATCTTCCTCCCACTCAATTCTTTCGAGAGAAACTCTTTCTCAAGAAATGTTCCGTTCTTAACGACAAACACTTTGCCTTCGGATCTGAGATAGAAGGTATACCCAAGTTTCTCTTTCGGGTATCCTATGAAGATGCATTTCTCCGCTTTGGGTTCCAGCTTTTCAGGCTGAAGTTTTTTGACATAAGCATCACATCCCCAAACTTTAAGAAATGACAATTTTGGCCTCTTGCCAAACCATAGTTCATATGGCGTCGTCTCAACGGATTTCGATGGTGCCCTATTTAAAGTGAATGCAGCTGTCTCTAATGCATAACCCCAAAACGATAGTGGCAAATTAGCAAGAGACATCATAGAACGCACCATATCTAATAAGGTTCGATTACGACGTTCGGACACACCATTACGCTGTGGTGTTCCGGGAAGTGTCAACTGTGAAACAATTCCACACTGTCTTAAGTGACTGCCAAACTCATAACTCAGATATTCACCTCCTCAATCAGATCGCAGGAATTTAATCTTCTTGTTACGATGATTCTCAACTTCACTCTGAAATTGCTTGAACTTTTCAAACGTTTCAGACTTGTGTTTCATTAAGTAAATATACCCATATCTACTTAAGTCATCAGTGAAGGTGAGAAAATAACGATATCCACCACGCGCTGTAACATTCATTGGACCACACACATCAGTATGTATGATTTCCAATAAGTCACTTGCCCGTTCCATTGTTCAAGAGAACGACATTTTAGTCATCTTGCCCATGAGGCATGGTTCACATGTGTCAAGTGATTCAAAATGAAGTCACCCCAAAAGTCCATCAGCATGGAGCTTCTTCATGCGTTTTACACCAATATGTGCTAAACAGCAGTGCCACAAGAAAGTGGTACTATCATTATCAACTCTACATCTTTTGGCATCAATGTTATGAACATGTATGTCATCACTATCAAGATTCAACATGAATAAACCCCTAACATTGGCTGCATGAACACAAAAGATATTACTCATATAAATAAAAAAACTTTATTCTCTGATTTAAATGAGTAACCGTCTCGCAATTAACAAGATCTAGATATAATGTTCATGCTTAACGCAGACACTAAATCACAATTATTCAAGTTCATCACTAATCCCGATGGTAATCGAAGAAAGAGCGTGCCGATGGCAATCACATCAACCTTGGAACCATTTCCCACGCGCATCGTCACTTCGTCCTTTGCCAGCCTTCGTTTATTCCATAGTTCCTGCTTTGAGTTGCAAATGTGAGCAACCGAACCGGTATCAAATACCCAGGCACTACTACGAGAGCTAGTAAGGTACACATCAATAACATGTATATCATATATACCTTGTTTGTCATTGGCCGCCTTCTTGTCAACCAGGTACTTGGGGCAGTTCCGCTTCCAGTGACCAGTTCCCTTGCAATGATAGCACTCAGTTTCTGGCTTGGGTCCATGCTTGGGCTTCTTTACAGGACTGGCAACTGCTTTGCCATCCTTCTTGGTTTTACCCTTCTTGCCCTTGCCCTTGACCTTGCCAATTTTCTTGAAACTAGTGGTTTTATTGACCATCAACACTTGATGTTCTTTCTGGATTTCAGACTCAGCGACTTTTAGCATCGCAAACAGCTCGGCGACTGACTTGTTCATCCCGTGCATGTTATAGTTCATCACAAATCTCTTGTAACTAGGTGGCAGTGATTGAAGAACTCTGTCAGTGATCGCCTCTGGTGGAAGGGCAATTCCCAACTCCGCTAGACGAGTTGAATACCTAGACATTCTGAGTATATGTTCACTGATAGACCCGTTCTCCTCCATCTTGCAAGCATAGAACTTATCGAAGGTTTCATACCTCTCGATCCGAGCATTCTTCTGAAAGATAAACTTCAACTCCTGGAACATCTCATATGCTCCATGACGTTCAAAACGTCTTTGAAGTCCCGGTTCTAAGCCATACAATATTGCACACTGAACTATTGAGTAATCTCTAGTACGTGCCTCCCAAGCGTTCTTAACGTCTTCAGAGGTCATGTCTTCTGGTTGGTCACCAAGCGGTGCATCAAGGACATATGATTTCTGGGAAGTCGTGAGGATAATCCTCAGATTACGGGCCCAATCATCAAAGTTACTTCCATCATCTTTCAACTTAGCTTTCTCTAGGAACGCATTAAGATTCAGGGGTGCTAATGCGCGAGGCATTGATCTACAACATAAATATGCAAAGTTTACTTAGACTATTGTTCAAGATAATGAGTTTAGTTAATCAAATTACTAAAGCTCCCACTCAAATCGACATCCCTCAGGTCATCTGAGTGTCACATGATCCAAATTCACCAAATTAAGTCCAATCATCACGTGAGTTGAGGTGGCTTCAATGGTGAACATCTCATGTTGATCATATCTACTATATGACTCATGTTCGACCTTTCGGTCTCTTGTGTTCCGAGGCCATGTCTGTACATGCTAGGCTCGTCACGCTTAACCCGAGTGTTTTTCGTGTGCAACACTGGCTTGCACCCGTTATATATGAACATAGAGTCTATCACACCCGATCATCACGTGGTGTCTCAACACGACAAACTTTCGCAACGGTGCACACTCGGGGAGAACACAATTTATCTTAAAATTAAGTTAGGGATCACCTTATAATGCTACCGTTGTCCTAAGCAAAACAAGGTGCATAAAAGTATTAACATAACATGCAAATCATAAGTGACATGATATGGCCATGAACTTTGCTTTTGATCTCCATCTTGAAAGCACCGGCATGATCTCCATCGTCACCGGCAAGACAACATGATCTCCATCATCTTGATCTCCATCAATGTGTCGCCATCGGGCTTGTCACGCCCAACATGCTTCTACTACTATTGCTACCGTTTAGCGAGAAAGTAAAGCATTACATAGCGCCTAATGATTGACACGCAGGTCATACAATAATTAAAGACAACCCTATGGCTCCTGCCGGTTGGCATACTCAACGACATGCAAGTCATGATAATCTATACATCACATGATCATCTCATACATCACATATATCACATCATGTAATTAGCCATATCACATCACAACATACCCTGCAAAAACAAGTTAGACGTCCTCTAATTGTTGTTGCATGTTTTACGTGGCTGCTACAGGTATCTAGCAAGAAGAATTCTCATCTACGCAAAAACCACAACGGTGATACACTAGTTGCTTTTCAACCTTCTCAAGGACCGCCTTTGTCGAATCTGATCCAACTAAAGTGAGAGAAACTGGCACCCGCAAGCCATCTATGCAACAAGTTGCGGTCGAGGGAGCTGGTCTCTCGTAAGCGTACGAGTAATGTTGGTCCGGGACGCTTCATCTCACAATACTACTGAACCAAAATCTGACCAAGGAAGGAAGCAATCTAAGCATGAACGCCCACAAAACTTTTGTGTTTTACTCGAGATCTCATTTACACCTAGACCTAGATCATGATGCCACTGTTGGGGAACGTTGCATGGGAAACAAAAAATTTCCTACGCACATGCAGATCTATCCATGGTGTGAGCATCTACGAGAGGGAGAGTGGATCTACGTACCCTTGTGGATCGCTAAGCGGGAAGCGTTAAGAAACGCGGTTGGTGTAGTCGAACGTCTTCGTGATCCAAATCACCGTGTGTCCCGCGATCCAATCACGATCCGTCCCGCGATCCAATCACCATCCGTCCCGCGATCCAATCACGATCCGTCCCACGAACTTGATCACGATCCGTCCCACGAACTTGATCTTGATCCTTCTGATCTTGCGCCGAACGGACGGCACCTCCGTGTTCAGCACACGTACAGCTTGATGACGATCTCCGCCATCTTGATCCAGCAAGAGAGAGCATAGAGGTAGAAGAGTTCTAGGACAGCATGATAGTGCTCCGGCAATGGTGGTGGAGCAATTCCGGTAGGGCTTCGCCTAAGCACTGGAGAAATCCGATCTAGAGGAGAAACTATGTACTGGAGGAACAGGTAGCACGTGGCTAAAAAAACTAGCGCAAAACCCTAAAACCCACCAGTATATATAGGAGGAGAGGAGGAGTGGAGGAGAGCCTTGGAACAAGGGCCAAGGCTCCTTGGATTCGGCCGAACCCACTAGGAGAGGAGGACTCCTGCTCCAATCCTAGTAGGACTAGGTTTGGTCCTTTTTTTTGCCTTTTTCCACCTTTTCCTATTGGGTTTTCTTCTCCAGCCACCTGGGCCTTGTGTGGGAGTTTCCACCAGCCCACTAAGGGATGATATTCACTCTCCCACAGCCCATGAAGCCTCTTGGGTCAAAATACCCTCCCTGAGGCCTCCCGGTACACTACTGGCACTCCCGATAGACTACCGATGAGCCCGAAACTTTTCCGGTGACCAAAACAGGACCTCCTATATATAAATCTTTACCTCCGGACCATTCTGGAGCTCCTCGTGACGTCCGGGATCGAGAACCTTAAGTGTGCATACATAACTCTATACTACTGAAACGTCACCAAACCTTAAGTGTGCAGACCCTGCGGGTTCGAGAACTATGTAGACATGCCCGAGACACCTCTACGGTTAATAACCAATAGCAGAACCTAGATGTACATATTGGTTCCTACATATTCTATGAAGATCTTTATCGGTTGAACCTGTATGTCAAGGATTTAGTTAATCCCGTATGATGTTCCCTTTGTTCTTCGATATGTTACTTGCCCGAGATTCGATCGTCGGTTTCTCCATACCTAGTTCAACCTCGTTACCGGCAAGTCTCTTTACTCGTTCTGTAATACAAGATCCCGTGACTAACACTTAGTCACATTACTTGCAAGGCTTATTGTGATGTTGTATTACCTCGTGGGCCCTGAGATACCTCTTCGTCACACGGAGTAACAAATACCAATCTTCATCCATGTCAACTCAACAGACACCCTCGGAGATACCTATAAAGCACCTTTATAGTCACCCAATTACGTTGCGACGTTTGATACAAACAAGGCACTCCTTCGATGTCCGTGAGTTGCATGATCTCATGGTCATAGGAACATATACTTGACATGCAGAAAACAGTAGCAATAAACTGACACGATCATATGCTACGTTTGTAGTTTGGGTCTTGTCCATCACATCATCCTGTTGTCAAATGGCATCAAATGTCAATGGCTAGGAAACCTTGACCATCTTTGATCAACGAGCTAGTTCACTTGAGGCATACTAGGGACAACGTGTTGTTTATTTACCCACACATGTAATGTGTTTCCAATTAATACAATTATATCATGGATAATAAAAGATTATCATGAACAAGGAAATATAATCATAATCACTTTATTTATTGCCTCTAGGGCATATTTCCAACAAATGGAACCTCTTCCTCAGTCCGTCTGCTATCACCCGGCATGACAGGTGATGCTAATTTGGTAGGTGTGATGTTGATGTTCATACTTTGCTGAGGCTATGTGGTCGTGGGTGTGCTCCTAGCCGCCTCCAGACAAAGCAGACTGTTTGGCCACGATAGGACCCACCTCCTGCAATCGCTAAGCCACCGCGAGGTCTCGTCATCATCTCCCCCTAGTACCAGAGGAGCCAAATTCTCGTGGCCCAGTTTGACAGTGGCCACGGAAACCTTGAAGACATGAGGGAATCGGCCGGTTGTGGAACAATTAATCCTTTGGCTTCACTATTGTTGCCTTCCACGTCCACCTTCTGGTAACTGATGGTGTACAATATGGTGCAAGGGGTTACGTCAGCCTGCAAAGACATGTCTGCAACGTGAGACATATGAAAGGCAATGGAAACGGGAGATTATACATTTATTGAAGAGGGCCAGTGTGACAGGTACTGTGAGGGAGATCAGCCAAAGATGAAACAACGTCGAGCATGTCCGAGATGGAGGATGGCCTGCTATGAGCAAGTGCGAGAGCCGGCGCAGGAGCAGGTGCGGGAGCAGGCGCTGGTGCAACACTAGTGGAGCTGCTTCCGAAGAAGTTGGAAAGGGGAAAGTCCGCTGCCACTTAATTTGGATTTTGCCTACTCGAACTGACTATAGCCGGAACCAAGTCACCATATGAAGCTGCAATCTCCTTTTTGTGGCAGCTACCGCTATTGCCACTGTCTCAACTGATTTCTTATCAACCGCAATAACAACCTTCTTGTCGATGTTTTCTTCATTTAACCTTTGTCCTTCCTTTCTCTCCTCTATGGTCTCACAGTAGTACATCTTCGACGTTGTGCATGCCTCCATACGACGGTAGAGTGTCCAACGGGAGTCCTTTCAATACGTTCAAGGCCCAGTTGAATGGGGTTCCCACTTGGGCCTCACCAACGCCTCAAAAGGCGAGTCACTTTCAGCTACGATCTTGTGCTGCTCTCTCTACAAAAGGAACAAGGATCGATCACAAATATGACTAAACGTGTACTTGAATTGATCAGAAGCTAAAATTAGGGGGTAAATTAAAAATTATCAGCAGTACCATGAACTCCATCATCACCGAGCCCGTCTCGAAAACCATCTTGACCGGGTCCAATGGTACCGGGCCCTAAGGACGTCACGCTGCTGTGGGGTGGTGAACTCTGCCAAGGGATCTAGGATGCCCAGACTTCCGCGTTTCTGGTCCTCGTTGTCCCATATGGAACTCTTCCGGCGTAACCACGGCTTCCGAGGTGGTGGCACCCCATGTTCCTCTCTTGAAGCCCCTTCATGTACTCTGACTTTTCTTTGGCAGCGTCGGCAACGCAAGCCACCTTGAATATTTCAACTGCTCTTCCGTAATTTTGGGATTATCCTTTACAATCATGGAGTAGGGTTCCTTTTTGTCGATGATTCTTGCTTTCACCCTTACTTTCCAGGCGGACAACACGCCGCTAAACTTGCCCATTGCGCGTCTATTTATCTTCTTCATTATCGGGTCTTTATTTGCATTTTTATATTTGTTTTCATCCCAGCCCCGGAACAAGAACACCTGGTGTAGCTTCGTTAGGAGGGACTGCTTCATATCTGGTATCTTCCTTAGTTTCGCATCATTGATGGCGGCAGTTGCCCATAGAATGCAGCCTATTCGATTCCCGTAGCACGCGCGCACTTTTGCAGGCTCTTTTGGCTCGAAATTGCCGTCGTCCACCTCCATGACCACCAGTCTAGAAGTGATGAGCTGGTTTGGGCGCCGTTGCCTCTTTGGGTTTGGTTCTATACCGGCTTCGCCAGTCTCGGTGCCAGTCTCGGCATCGATGTCAGTCTAAGAGCCGGTCTCGGCACCAGTCTCAATGTCGGTCTTAGTCTCAGATGTGACAGGTGGGCCCTGCAACAACCGTTGCTCACCGAGAAGGTTCAAACAGGCATCTGCCGCCACGTAGATGTTGCAAACACAAGAACCCTATCCTTCATTGTTGCTAGCCATGTTTCCTACGATTAAATCTAGTCAATTAATTCTGAACCTAATAAAATGAATAATGGCATAAAAAAGGCCAATGTTTTGTAGGAATGTTGATTCATTCCCATGGCAGAAAATCCCGGGCACTCGATATGTCCTAGTTTGTAGCACAAGTCATGCCGAAATTCATGGAAAATTTCAGCATGACCTTTGATACAAACTGGACAAATAAAGCACCTGAAATTTGCTGGAACAGAAACGAATCAACATTCCGACAAAACTTAGGCCAATCAGAATCATTCCCTCCAAACAACAAGAGTCCACTTGGGCACAATCGAACCACTTCAATGTTGCATATAATAGGACCACTTAAGAACATGTACATGAGCAACTACAATAGTAGATAACATGAGAAAACACTATTGAGGAATTTTCATATAACTTGACCATTTCAAATTTGCATGTCCTAGTGTTTGACACTTCAAGAAAATCTACACAAATCTCATGCTCTCTCAAACTCAATTCAAAAATGAAATATGGATGGATGAACCCTAGAAACCTAGAACCTTTACATATTTTTGTCCTAACAAAAATTATGTCCTAATAAGAATTATGAACCCTAGTACTCAATTTTTGTCCTAATAAATATTATGAACCCATGAACTCAAATTATGTCCTATATTTTTGTCCTAATAAAAATTCACCAAAAATTAAGAGAAGAAGGAGAAGCGACCATTATACAAGTTCTATTAAGCACTTACTATAAATAAAGTAGTTCTATTAACCACTTCGTAAATAAACTGTTTATGTTAAACACTTACTAAAAAACAGTAAAAAACTACATTATACAAGAATTGTAAAAAACAATTTAGTGTTTAGGAGAGATGGACGGAGGAGGGGTGGGAGGCAGGAGGAGAAGGATGGAGGAGAGAGGAGGAGGGGGATGCTGGTGGGAGGAGGGAGGGGGAGGAATGAGGATTGGGTGGGAGGAGGGAGGAGAGAGGAGGGGGAGGAGGGCGGTTAGAGGAGAGCTGTCAGCAGAGGGCTTGGCCGGAGGAGGAAGGAGGAGGGAGGAGGGGGCAGCCGAAGGAAGAGGAAGGGGCGCGGTGGGGAGGAGGGAGCAGGAGGAGGGAGGAGAGAGGAGGAGGAGGAAGGAGGCAAGAGGAGGGATGGAGGGACTACCTTAGTGGAGGAGGAGCAGGAGCGGCGGTGGCGGCAGGGGACGACGATGGTCGAGGAGCGGCAGGGGACGACGATGGTCGAGGAACAGCGGAGGCGGCGGACGATGGGGGGTGCGGGGGAGTGTGAGAGTGTACTGGAGAGGGGAGAGTGAGGGGCGTCCGGTTGAAGAAGATAGGCTTTAGCAGTAGCGCGTTTTGTGATAAAGCGCTATTGCTAAACGACATAGCAGTAGAGAGTTTAGGTAATTAACAGGCGCTACTGCTCTGCCTAGTCTGGTGGCAAGGTCATGGCAATTGTAGTAGTAGCGTTGTTTCCTCCTGACACGCTACTACTATGTGGATAGCAGTAGCGCGGTGTGTTGTAGCGCGCCACTGCTAAGTAGAAGTAGCGGCTTTTTTAAACTGTGCTACTGGTAAGATTCTATCTATAAGGTTTTCCTTAGTAGTGCAAGTCGCGCTGTTTGGCATGGCAGATCATAGATACGACGCCGCCTTCCAAACAGGCGTGCCGTGTGGTCGGCTATGGCTCCTTCCAATTTGGGTTTTCATGTCGTCTTTAGTGCCGTCTTCCAATTTTAGCGTTGCAGGTTGGCCTCGTTCGCCTCCTAGATGACAAACTTTTCCTTGCCTTTTTAATTCGTGCTAATGTAATAGGCGTGTATTTTCTTCAAAAAATCAGTGCGGTGCAATTTGTCCATTTCAGCTTCGGTTCCCCTACTCGCCCCACCCACTCTCCCCCGAATCTAGTCACCCCCTTCTTAGAGACACACTCACAAGTCCACGTACCCGATGCCCATTCCACGCAGCCCGTTGTACACCGACGACTGCCCCTAGACAAAGCAACATCCTGGCCGCATCCCATCATTGTACCAACCACCGCCCCAATCCCAAATCCCGAGCGGTAGAAGAGTGGAGACCACGCGACATCAACCAGATTTGCCCAAAACAGCAGGTAATCTTCTTACGAATCAACTTGGCAGGATGTATATCAGTTGTATATGATATACCATTAGGTCATAGGATGGTGCCAACCAGTGCACATCCTTTTAATATATTATGGCATGCCAAACTTGTCACACATGATGTGGGTTAATGTTGGCTATATGGCCTTTCTATGTAGGATAGCATATCGTAATGTAGTGCATTTACATCACGGAGGTGTTGTTAACATGTAATCTGATAGCACTAGTGTGGTGTTTGTGAACACCCAAAGCCTTGCGTTGTGTTCCCCTAAGGATCCAACTCTTACTGAACTTGTTAATAAGGTGAGACAAATGATGGATGTGGAAGAAAGTTCTATAGTAAAGTTGGAAGGAAGGTATGATGCTGGCACGAGCCATAGGTGAAAGCATATTTGCTCCCTTGGTGGTTTTGGTAATTAATAACAACATATATGTCATTGAACTAATGTTTCCACAAAGCATATTTCAGGAAAGGTTCAATGATAGGGATGGCAAAAGGATTGTGGAGAAACCCCAAGATGCAAGGAAATGGATTGGCAAAGCTTCAAGGAAGAGGACTCTGCATTTTACTTTGTGAGAAATCACTTTGAGTACATTGGAAAGCCAATACTATTAAAAGCGGTAAGGTACTGTTGGTGAACAAGATGCTCCACATGCACAAGTTATAGTCACCAAAAACAACCACAAGATATTCCACAAATTTCTGTCCAAAGCAAAATATCCAAAATCGGTGTAACTAACAATTTCCACTCGGTGCGACCGATTCTCAAACACAGACAGACCCATGCCAAACCCTAGCACATCGGTGAAACGGATTCCACTTTGGGGCCACCGAGTTTGGGTTGCCAACTTTCTGTTACCTCGATTCACAACATTGGTACCATCGAGTTTGTTGGATCGGCATCACCGAGCTGCGCTGACCATTGGTCATCTAATCGGTACCATCAAGAATTATATGTCGGCCTCACCAAGATTCAAAAGTTGTCACCTTATGGTCACTTTGGTACCACCAAGATTCACACAATTGTGTCAACGAGTTGGTCACTTAAGGTGTAATGGTTGGATGAGATGCCTATATATACCCCTCCACCAGTACTCCCTCACAATAGAAGCACTCAGAACAGATCCCCACTCATCCCAACTAATTTTGTAAGAGAGAGCCACCTACTGATGTGTTGAAATAATGTCATTTCATTCCAACCATATGAATCTTGATCTATAGCCTCTCCATGTTTCTTTCCACCCAATCAATCTATTCCCCCATAGCCAAACCTACGAGAGAGTGATTGAGTGTTGAGGAGTCTATCATCTTAAAGCAGAACAACAAGGATTTCATCGATATTATCAAGCCTATTACCTTTTTGAGGGTGGTGCCTCCTATATTGGTTAGCTATCGCTTGGGACCCTCCCACTTCGTGTTGTGGAGTGAACCAAGAAGTTTTAAGGGCAAGGAGATCGCCTACTTTGTGAAGATCTACCCGAGATAGGTTAGTCCTCCGTGGACGTAGGTCATCATGGTATAGTCAAGGTTGTTTCTTCGTGGAACCCTCCATGGCTAGAGCCCTCCGTGGACTCTCACGATTGTTACCCACTATGGGTTCAAGACTCCATAAACGTGGATGTACAATAGCACAACCCATCAGAACCATGGGAAAAATATCCATGTCTCCAAATTGCATTTGATATTCCTACCCTTCCTTTACTACGCATGCTTGTTTTTACTTTACGCTGTTGTACTTGTAGACATGCATGTGTCGGTTGTGCTTGACTTCTATGAATGCTAAAATCTGCCAACACTAAAAATTGGGAAAAAGTAGATTTTTATTTGGTCAAGTAGTATAATCACCCACCTCTAGACCTACTTCCAATAATACAAGTGGTATCACAAAATTGGTCTCCATTGCATTGGTTTCACAACCTAGGAGAGTATGTCGTCTAGTGAGGGAAATTATCACCGTAGAGGTCCGTACTTTGATGGCACTAATTTTCTAGTTGGAAGCACAAGATGAAAATGCATATCCTTTGTCATAACCTCGTCGTTTGGGATATTGTTCGTGTTGGCTTGCAAGGTGAATTATTTGTGGATGGAAGGGAATCGGATCATGAAGCGACCGTAGATGAATTTAAGATGTTGCAATACAATGCTGAAGCATGTGACATTCTCTTCAACTGCCTATGCCCCGAAGAATTCAACAAAATTATCCGCCTTGAGAATGCAAAAAGAGAATTAGGATACTTTTGTTGATATGCATGAAGGTACCGAATCCGTGAGAGAATCCAAGTTGGATGTTCTTCAAAGTCAGCTTGACAAGTTCAATATAAAGGATGGTGAAGGAGTCGCTAAGATGTACTCTAGGTTAGCTCTCATGTCGGTGCACTAGAGTTTTTGGGCCATCTAGTGCCCCTTTACTTGTGCACGAGCAGTAGTAGCCACCCTAGCGGCAAGGACCGACAAAGACATGTCAAGCACCTGCATAGAAGACTCAACACTACTGGCAAGACTTTACTGGGAGGGTTGTGGACCCTCCAGGCAAAGCAAGGCCCCCGGCAAGGCAAGGACCCTACAAGCACTGCTAGCACACAGGCCAGGTGTTGATTCACCTGGACGCGTCTCGTGGCGTCGTCGTTGGAGGGAGCGAAGCGGCATCGATGCGACGGCCCCCGGTCCCGTCCCACTGACGGACTGAGCCACCTGACGGTGCATTGAATGCTCTTGTCCTACTGCATCAGAGTTAGGTACCATAGCACTATAGAACTGTGCATCCCGTGTGCACACTGTACGCCACTGTTAGGATCCCCTTAGGTATAAAAGGAGGCCCAGGGCATTACAAACAGGGGGAGAGTTGGGTAGTTAGACAACCGAAGAGCCCGACAGTTAGACAACTGAGTGTTATCAAGCTCATGTAGAAGCCGTTCATGGCGCTCCTGTAGCTAGAACCCTAGAACACGATCAATATAACCAAGTAGGAGTTGAGTTTTATGCACCCGTGCGGCCCGAACCTGGGTAAAAACTCCCCGTGCGCTACTCACCAGACGGGCTCTTTGTGCGAGCCCGCCACCTGCCGAACCGAAAGGGATCCCCATGATCCCATAGGTGTTCGTTCCCATGACATCTTTGGCGCGCCAGGTAAGGGGCGCGTTAGTGGTGCGAACCCGTTCTGGTAATCCGCTCCCCAGCTTCATCATCGCCATGGCCCCCAAGCGGAAGGGCCTGATAGCAGTTGGCCCATCCATGCCCGCTGCCCCTGCGTCTACGCAAGCGGAGGACGGCAGAGACGCAGGTGGAAGAGGAAACTCTAAACTTCCGCGACACTCGCGTGACCAAGAACAAGCAAGCAGCGACGCTCGCTGTGGAGACGCACATGGCGGCGGCAGGAACAACCGTGCTGATAGGCCCCAGGATGGAGCGGTGCCACTTACAGGTGGTACGGCGGACTCCGGGGTTGGAGGAAGGGTACCGGCTAGGACACCCATGCCAACACCCACACCACTACCTTCTGAGGACACGCGCGTGGAGTTGCGTCACGGTGCCCGCAGTCCTCAACACCCCCATGGGAATCCTCCTACGCATTGTTCCCAAGATGCACGAGACCAACACATGAGCAGGAGTGGCGTGCCGATGCAAGAACGCGGCGGTGCTCGTTCTAACACGGTTAGGAGTTAGAGCACCTCGCGTTCCTCGCACCACTCGCTGCCATCCACGACAGAGGAAGCGATGGCGCGAGCGCAGCTACTCCTGAACTTCCCTCCTGTTGTCGAGAAGCTCGAGGAATGGAGAGCCACCATTCAGAGCCTCTTCGTCCTCGCAGATAAGCTTCAGCCCACAGGATGAAGTGCCCGGAGTCGGCGCGACCTCGGCGCACTCTCTTCCATGATAGCATCGCCGGTTGCCGACCCGACGGACCAACGCCTACGACGGTTACTCAATAGCGTCGTCTGACCCACGGACACGCCGCGATCAGCGTCATCTTCTTCGGGAGCATCGCAAGGAACACACCCGAACCACGATCGAGCGATGACAGGAAGCATGCCTCCAGTCAGACAGGCGCATGGGGCCCACTGTAGGCAAGTCCGTGCTGGGGTACCCTGTCAGCCTACCTTACAAGGTGGGCTGTCCAGCATTTACCCTTGAGTTGCGGAAAGTCCAGTGGCCCAACTCCCGCACATTCAAATCATAAGTCTTGGAGAAGTATGATGGCAAGACCCATCCGTCAGAGTTCCTGAGCGTCTACACCATTGCGGTTTAGGCTGTCGTGGGCCGCGACGACAAGATATTAGCCAAGTACTTCCCATTGGTACTTAAGCCAAACGTCAGGTCATGGATGATGCACTTCCCAGAGGGGTCCATCACATCCTGAGCAGACCTATTTCACGAGTTCGTTGGAACCTTCACTGGAGATGACGGCGTAGACAAGTGCGCTCAGGCTGAAGAAGGAAGAAGACTCCCCGTCGAAGATGCCGGTGCAAAGGTCGACTATGAAGATGAGGATGTTGTTGTCTCGACAAAGAAGGGCCGGTGACGGAGCAAGAAGCACAAGGGCAAGACCGTGCTTGCCCTCGAGGCATCTTGCAACCGCGGCGCCGCCAAGAAAGGCAAGGTTGATGACCCCGGAAACTATGTTGTCGGGTGTGACTCCTGGCACGTCCTGGCGGCTGGCGGCAAGCCAGAAGACTCCGGCAAGCAGTATTGCATCATCCATTGCCGAGAAGCAGAGGGCCGAATATGAGAGGCGAGACAAGGAGAAGGATCAGGATGGTGCTAAGCGGTCCGACAAGAAGCGTGTTAGCCGAGGATGTCACCACAGCAAGCCCAAGCAATAGAAGGAATGGCCCGCCCGTGGACGCAACAAGCAAGAAGAGGATGATGATGACAAAGACAATGGCGGATCTAGTGGGAATGAGTTTTAGAAGGCTACCGAGATGATGTGCATAGAGGTAGGCGCCTCGTCATACTCCTCTCACCGCCAACTCAATCAGTGGGTGCGTGAGGTTAACACGACAGAGCCCTCAATCGGCACCTAGAAACCTTTGAAATTGTCTAACACTCATGTCATCTTCGATGCCGAGTAACACCCGGATCGTGTAACTGCGGTAGGATGCCTGCCGTTGTTGGTTTCGCCAACAATTTGCAACCTCAAGGTGACGAAGATGTTAATAGACAGTGGGGCCAGCCTGAACCTGATCTCGCCTGCTGTCATCCAAAGGCTGCCAATTCCTGATGAAGATCTCGAGCCAACAGGCGCCTTCCAAGGGGTCAACTCAGGAAGAACTCAGCCGAGGGGCAAGATCGTGTTGCCAGTGACGTTCGGCAGTGATATCAACTTCAGAACAGAAAATATCATCTTTGACGTTGCCAAGATCTCATTGCCATACAACGGCATTCTTGGTCGTCCGGCACTGGACAAGTTCATGGCGGCCACCCACTTCGCTTACAACGTGCTGAAGATGCCTGGACCAATGAGCGTCATTACTATCAACTCCGAAAAGAAAAGCACACTTATCTGCGTGGACTAACTCTACCAGGGCGCAGTCGCACCACTTGCTACCAAGGCACTTGCTCCTGCCGCTGAAGGTCCTAGGGGGAAGAAGACCGGCAAGGCCTCTGGCGCACTATCCGGCAAGAGCACCTCTTCGGGGTGTTGCGGTACTGTTGACGTTGTGCCAGAGAGCTCCACCACCAAGAGCAAAAAGTCCAAGGCTGCCCTGCCAGAGACCAAGAAGGTGCCCACCAAGGAGGATGTCATGGGGGAACTTTCACCATAAGTTCCCCCCTTGACGACAAATAGGAAACCGCGCTCGTCGCCTTCCTGCGGGCGAATGTCGGTTTGTTTGCATGGCAACCATATGATATCCCCGGTGTTCCCAGGAAGGTGATTGAGCACCACTTTGTCGTCTGCCCACACTCGCGGCCCGTGAAGCTGAAGGTCCATAGAAAGCTTTGGAGCGGCAACAATTTATTGCCAAGGAGATCAAGAAACTAGAGGCAACTAGCTTGATTAGAGGAGTACTCCATTCGACATGGTTGGCCAACCCGGTTGTAGTGCGCAAGGCAATCAGTAAATGGAGGTTGTGCATTGATTTTACAGACGTCAACAAAGCCTGCCCCAAGGATCCTTTTCACTTGCCGCACATAGACTAGATTGTGGACTCCACTGCCGGTTGCAATCTGTTGTCTTTCCTTGACGCCTATTCTGGTTATCATCATATTTTTATGGTACGTACTGCTTTTTGCGAAAAGCTCTGGTTTTACCTTTGCAAGAGCAGTCCAGGTTGGTTTTGAGCCCTAGCTACATAGAAATGTGGAGGCTTATATGGACGACATAGTGGTCAAAACAAAGGACAAGGATACGCTCATATCAGACCTAGAAGAAACATTTGCAAATTTGCGCAAGATCAACATGAAGCTCAACCCCGAGAAATCAGTGTTCAGCGTCCCATCTGGAAAGCTTATCAGGTTCTTTGTGTCTCAACGAGAAATCGAAGCAAATCCCGACAAGATCAACGCAATTTTGCAAATTTAGGCACCAAGACGAGTCAGGACGTGCGACGCCTTGCCGGCTATGTTGCTGCGCTGAGTAGGTTCATCTCAAAATCTGTTGAGCACGCCCTGCCCTTTTTCAAAATCTTCAAGAAGGCAGGTCCAATGAAATGGACTTCGGAAGCAGAGGTGGCGCTGCAGGATTTGAAGAAGTACCTTTCCTCTCTGCCAGTCCTAGTCGTGCCAAAACCAGAAGAGCCGATAGAGAAGTTGGTGATGAATCAAGTGGTGAGTGTTGCACTAGTGGCTGATAGAGAAGTTGACGAAGAAGCAACGAAAACGGCAGGGAGGCCAAGCGACGAGCCAGGACGTTCCCCGACAGGGTCTGGTGCTAGCAAAGAAGGATCTGCGTAGTTGAAAGGGATAGTCCAAAAGAAGAAAGTGGTGTAGAGACCAGTCTATTTTGTCAGTTCCTTGTTGCAGGGGGCTAGATCAAGGTATTCTGGCATTTAAAATTTCCTCTTCGGCCTTCTTATGGCCTCGAGGAAGCTGCACCATTACTTCCAAGGACATGATATCACCATTGTCACGCGTTTCCCGCTACAACGTATCTTTCGATACCCAGAAGCTACCAGCAGGATTGTGGAGTTGGCCCTTGAACTATCAACCTTTGGTATTAAGTTTAAAAGTACATCGACCATTCAGAGCAGGGAGTTGGCGGAGTTCATTCCAAAATGGAACCCAATGGCCGATGAAGAGATTCCAGAGTCAACTCTCCCCGGCAAGGAGACTAATCGAGAATGGATCATGTATTTTGATGGAGCTTTCTCGCTTCAAGGCACTGGTGCCGGAGTGCTGCTTGTCGCACCCACCGGAGAGCACCTTAGATATGTCGTCCATATGCACTTTTCCCCAGGAGGTATCAACGAACAACACTACTGAGTACGAAGGGCTGCTTGCCGGTCTCAGGATAGCGGCGGACCTTAGGATTAAGAAACTTATTGTCACGGGTGATTCTCAACTTGTCGTCAGGTAAGTGAACAAAGATTAGCAGAGACCGTTGATGGAAGACTATGTAGATGAAGGGAGGAAGTTGGAAGGACGTTTTGACGGCCGACAAATGGAGCATGTTCCACTTGCAGAGAACAGCGTTGCCGATGGCCTCCCAAAGTGTGTTGCCCTTAAGTTACCTGTGGAACTAGGAACTTTCGTGCTCCAACTAACTCAACCCTCCGTGACACCATCAACTAGACAAGAGAAGAGAAGAAAGTTAAATTGCGGCAAGCATTCCCCAGCAAAGCTCCTAGGAGCCGCCGGTGAGGAAGTTGCCGAAGAGAACGACAGGCTTGTAGGTGAGCACCGTGCTCCGGCGGAGCCCCAGGCTCTTACCGTAGAAGCATGCGCTCCCACCAGGTTTGTCGGGGCCCAGTAGACACCGGCAGGCCCTCAGGCCCTTTCCATTTAGACAAATGCTCCCCCTACATAAGATATGCCTTTAGTCCTTGTTGTCGAGTCATAGGCTCCGGCATGGGCGCAGCACATCGTCCATTTCCTTCAGACAGGAGAACTTCCCGGGGAACAAGAAGAAGTAGAGAGAGTAGCCTGCTGGTCTAATATGTACCAGTTTGTACACAACATCCTATACAGAGAAAGACCGAACGGTGTGAAACTCAAATGCATTTCTCGGGAAGATACACTAGAGTTGTTGGTAGAGATACATGGAGGCATATGTGGCTCCCACATAGGGTCAAGGGCCCTTGCCGGAAAGGCATTCCGGCAAAGATTCTTTTGGCCCACTGCCCTGCAGGATGCGACAACATTAGTAACCAAGTGTGAAGCATGCCAGTTTCATTAAAAAATGCTACATAAACCAGCTCAAGCACTTCAAATGATCCCTCTCTCCTGGCCATTCTCGGTTTGGGGGACGACATCCTAGGCCCTTTCCCCCGCATTGCCGGTGGCTTTGAGTACTTGTACGTCGCGATCGACAAGTTCACAAAGTGGCCAGAAGTGGAAGCGGTGAGAAAGGTGACAGCACAATCAGCCGTCAAGTTCTTCAAAGGACTAGTCTACCGCTTTGGTGTTCCCAACAGGATCATCACTTATAATGGCACACAGTTCACGAGCCACTCCTTCATGCAATATGTCCAAAACCTTGGCAACAGAATCTGTTTTGCTTCTGTTGCTCACCCAAGGAGCAACGGCCAAGTGGAAAGGGCTAATGGTCAAGTGTTGCGAGGCCTCAAGACTAGAACTTTTGATAGGCTGCACAAGTGTGGAGCACACTAGATTGATGAGTTGTTAGTGGTTCTTTGGTCAATCAGGACGACACCAAATCGAGCTACCGGTCAGACACCCTTCCCCCTTGTCTATGGGGCGGAAGCAGTTCTTGCCATGGAACTCATATATGGGTCTCCTCGAGTGCTCGCTTATGATGAGCTGGAGCAAGAGCAGTTGCGGCAAGACGACGCGACGCTCCTTGAGGAAGACCGTCTTCAGGCTGCTGTGAGAGCTGCGTGCTTCCAGCAAGCTTTGCGCCGCTACCATGGCCACAAGGTCAATGCCAGAAGTCTTGAGGAAGGCGACCTTGTTCTTCGGCAAGTTTAGTCTGCCAAGAATCCAAACAAGTTGACACCAAAGTGGGAAGGCCCTTATCTGGTAGTATGAGTCACTAGGCCCAGCGCAGTCTGCCTGGAGACCAAGAATGGCGTTTCGGTGAGAAACTCCTGGAATATCGAACATCTTCCAATGTGAGGCGCGGTTGTCGGGCCATTTCCGGCAACCACCTTTTGTACAAGTCTTGCCTCTGAAGCATGTAATCCTAGGTACAAAGCGAGGCTCAGGCCATGTGCATAGTTAAATAAAGATAAGTATTTCACAACCTTGGTTGTTTCTCATGTTTGTTTACGTACATGTCTATCTAAAGCGTTGCACTATACTTAATCCTGGCAAGGGCTGATGGACCACCAAGGTTCCATACCCATATCTTCTCTTCTTTCTTATTATAAAGGACGGAAGCACACCTCACGTGCAGCTTTGCCAGGGGGATGGGAGTACGAATACCTATGAACGCCGTCCCAAAAAAACATGCCGGAAGGAGAAAGGCAACAAAAGGAAAAGTTGCGAAAACCCCATGTGAATCCTTGCCGTAAAGTTATTTTCCTTGAGCGATGTCAACTTCTGTATGGAAAACCTGCACGCGCGTGAACCTTGTCGCGATTGGATGCGCCCTCACTGGCACCCACAGCCTATGTCGCGCCATTACAACACCCTGCCACCCGCAGCAACAGGAAGGGCGGCTCGTCATCCTCCGTCGACCTGCCAAAGAGGCGTGGGAGGTATAGATGACTCGGGAGGGGACCACCTAGCTCGAGGACGAAGTCCAGTGTCGTCCCCTCGGCATGGGACTCTTCGATGGAGATTCCTGGCGTCGGAGGAGGGGGTGGGGCAGTGCTCCGCCTCCCCCCACCTCGGCCTTCGCGGCGGCCATGGCCCCTCGCTCCTCATCCACCACGCGAACTCGAGCCTCGCTCTGCCTCCGTGGCTGAAGCGGCGGCATGATCCCAACGAGAGCTCCTCCTCGCAGCCGAGGAAGGTGGTCGCCCCGTCCCCTGTACATGGAGAAGGGTGGGCTCTACCTGAAGATTGAGAAGACGAGGGGGGAGGCGGACTGCTGAGTTTTGCACTCAAAGGGCGGAAGAAGGACGGATGAGCCCCGCCCCCGCTGTCCCAATTTATAGGAGGAAACGCGGGGGCTAGCTCTCCCCCACTCCAAAGAATGCCGCCCACCTCCTCCAATAGCAGCACCCTCGACCACTAGGCGAACACCAACCTCCCCGGCGCCCGAATCCATGGCGCCGCAGTTACTGCCTTTTATCAGGGACTTTAAATCATGGGCGCCCATTGCTAGCTCCTCGCTATGCATGCAGCGCGCATGGCAGAAAAGACCTGACACAATAATTGAAAACTCAGCGACCGCGCCGCACACTTATTCCACTACCCGCATTTAATGGGCATCGTGGGGAAGCGCAGCAAGCGCAATGATCACAACCGCAAGGACCTGCCACGCGTGTCCCGTGCACTGGTTGGGCCTATCCCTACAACGCCTCGCGACGTGTATGGCCCAGGCCCAGGGGCTCCTGTCGGTGCACTGGAGTTTTTGGGCCATCTAGTGGCCCTTTACTCGTGCACGGGCTGTAGTAGCCACCCCGGTGGCAAGGCTCAACAAAAACTTGTCAAGCACCTGCTCAAAAGACTCAAGACTACTGGCCAGACCTAGTCAGGAGGGCTGTAGAGCCTCCAGGTGAAGCAAGGCCCCCGAAAAGGCAAGCTCTAGGCAAGGCAAATCCTCGGCAAGCACCGCCAGCACATAGGCCAGGTGTCGATTCACCCGGATGCATGTCATGGCATCGATGTTGGAGGGAGCTAAGCGGCACCGATGGGACGGGCGCCGTCCCGTCCCACTGACGGACTGAGGCACCTGACGGGGCATTGAATGCTCTTGTCCTAGTTGTTTATAGTTGGGATCCCCTTAGGTATAAAAGGAAGCCCACGGCGTTATGTAGAGGGGGCAGAGTTGGGCAGTTAGACAACCGGATTGCTCGACAGTTAGACAACTAGGGGTTATCAAGCTCATGTAGTAGCCATTCATGGCGCTCCTGTAGCTAGTACCCTAGAACACGATCAATATAACCAAGTAGGAGTTGTGTTTTACGCACCCGTGCGGCCCGAACCTGGGAAAAAACACCCCGTGTGCTTCTTACTAGACCGGCTCTTTGTGTGAGCCCACCCCCTACAAAATCGAAAGGGATCCCCATGATCCCATAGGGATTCATTCCCACAACATCTCATCACCAATGAGATTGCTGGCTTAGGAAGCGATGAAATGACCGACAAATTCATCATAAAGAATATACTTTGATCTTTGGATGATACATATGACACAATATGCACATTTATCAAGTGATGCCCAACTACAAAGATCTCAAGCCTACGGAAGTGATTGGAAGGATTGTATCTCATGAAATGACACTCAAAGACAAGGAAGAGCTTCACAAAAATCTAGAGGTACTTACAAAGCCACAAGTGATGCTCCCACAACTTCAAGCGACAACCTTGTCACAAATGAAGAGATAAGCCACATGGTCAACAAATTCAACAAGGTCTACAAGAATGGAGGTAGAGATCAAAGCTCCAACTTACGATATGAAGAGAAGCGTTCATCAAGTCATGACCGAAACTGCTACAACTGTGGGAAGCCCAGACACTACCCAATGACTGAGCGACTCCTTACAATAGGAAAGAAGAGTCACCAAGAAGAGGAAGCTCAAGAGACGAGTCACCTCGAACAGATAGGAGGAGTAGGGGTGATCGTTATGAACGAAGACCCTCAAGGAGAAGTAGGGACTCAGAGAAGAAGGACAAGTACATGAAGAGCTACTCAAGAAGAATACACCAAGCTCATGTTGGTGAATGGGTTTCTGGCTCTAAATTCGAGAACCACTCCGAGAGAAGCTATCACTCCAACTCTGACTATAGTCAAGATGAAGGTGTTGCCGGACTTGCACTAGTGATAACCGACTCCTATGACATATTTCTTTCACCAAATGACGGGAGTGGATGTTGCTTCATGTCTAAATTCCACAAGATATAAGAGCCCGAGTATCTTGATTTCAATAGTGATGAGGATGACTGATTAATAGAAGATGACTTGCTATTTGACAAATCTAGTAACGTTAGTCAAAATGAACTTGCTAGCAACCAATCTAGTTAAGATAAGTCATGTGTTGATGATAAGTTGGAAATAGAACGAATATGAGAAGCTCCGCCTCGAGAAGCTCAATTTAGAGCAAGAGCTTGAGTTCCTTAAAGCTATCAATGACGATCTTCGAAAGATGACTTCCTCCTATATATCCAAATGACTTCTCTTGTCTACATTCATTCCACAACTTAAGGCTAATGAAACTAGTAACAAAGGCAAGAAACGTTCTTCAACTAGTAGCAATAAAAATGATAAATCCAATGATATTGCTTCTAGTAGTTCTATTGATCCCACTAACACTTCTCTTAGCCAAGTTACAAATGAGCAAGAAAATGAACTTTTGAAAGGGATCATAGAGAAAGGTATCTACAAGAGTCTTCCCGGATGCAAGCAATTTGAGGAAATTGTATGCAAGCACGAAGGATACCGCAAGAACCATGGAATTGGCTACTTCAACGCTAATTGAGTTGAATGGGAAGAAGGCCAATACCCCAAGCTCAAAAAAATTCCTCAAAAGGAGAAGTATGAAAATACTCTACCCATGGGAACAATAGGTCAAGATGACCTTCCACCACAAGACCCCATGCTCAGCGGCAAGAACAAGCTTCAAGAGGACATTGACTCATATGAAGATGAATCCCAAGCTTTGGTGAAGTGGGTTCCTAAGGCTACTACAAGCTCGACTTCTACAAGTGCCACTTCAACACCAAGGATCCCCATCAACTTGATGTGGGTCCCCAAGAAGAAGAACGAGAAAAGTTCTTGAGGGGTGAATCCACCAATGAAATAGAATGACCAAATCAAGAACTAAACACTCATAAGTTAGCTCATGAGTCTACTCTACAATATCATAGAGATCTTGACAGAACACATGAGAAGCTCCGCCTCGAGAAGCTCAATTTAGAGCAAGAGCATGAGATCCTTAAAGCTATCAATGACAATCTTCGAAATAAGACTTCCTCTTATATATCCAAACGACTTCTTTGGTCTACATTCATTCCACAAGTTAAGTCTAAGAAAACTAGTAACAAGGGCAAGAAAGGTTCTTCAACTAGTAGCAATAAAAATGATAACTCCAATGATATTGCTACTAGTAGTTCTATTGATCCCACTAACACTTCTCTTAGACAAGTTACACTTGAGCAATAAAATTAACTTTTGAAAGGGATCATAGAGAAACATATTTACAAGAGTCTTGCCGGATGTAAACAATTTGAGGAAATTGTACGCAAGCATGAAGGATGCCGGAAGAACCATGGAATTGGCTACTTCAATGCTAATGGAGTTCAATGGGAAGAAGGTCAATACCCCAAGACCAAATTTGTTCCTCAGAAGGAGAAGTATGAAAATACTCTCCCCAAGGGAACAATAGCTCGAGATGACCTTCCACCACAAGACCCCATGATCAAGGGCAAAAACAAGCTTCAAGGGGACATTGACTCATATGAAGATGAATCCCGAGCTTTGGTGAAGTGGGTTCCCAAGGCTACTACAATCTCAACTTCTACAAGTGCCACTTCAACACCAAGGATCCCCATCAACTTGATATGGGTCCCAAGAAGAAGAACTAGACAATTTTTTGAGGGGTGACTCCTCCAATGAAATCACTCATATTCCTTATTGGCAAGAACTAGTTGGAATCAACATCAACATCATGCAATAGTTCAAGGAGTCACACATTCCCTCAAAGGTAAGGAAGGGATAAGGTAATCAACACATCCATGCACATCATTATATAATCTCTGCACTTCATGTCGTTAGATATCCTTGTAGTTGTATCTTGTGTGTTGGCACTAACCCATGTAGGTTGGAAGAGTAAGTAAACAACAAGGATACTCCCAACTCATGGTGATCTTCATCAACATTGAGCACCCACCACTACTTCACCTACAGGAAGTCTTCATCAACAAAACCCAAGTTTAGTTTGTCCCTCTTATGGGGGGATGTCACATCAAGAGGGAGCTTTATTCTAAGACTTGAGTCAAAGCATCTCATAGTATGTGACAACATTAAATGCTTTATGTAAAAGTGGTAACCCCACTCGTGCTTAAACGATGAGTATGACCTATGATCAAGTATGCTTACTTGGCTCCTAAATCAATATACTCATATATTGATGGCTATGTCATCACCAAAGTGCTTGATAGATCCTAGTATGTATGTGCATGTTTCCCATGATTTCATTTGACATCTTATTGTGTGTGCATATTGGTCTGTATTTCTTTATCCATTCGAGGAATCCAATTGTTGCCATTTGAACTTTGATTTTACTTTTGCCAATTGGATGGACAAGAATACCTAGGACCCTCCTCTAGCTATATATGCTTTCTCATCTCAAATTCTATTCATGCTTCATCACATAATTTGAACAAGTACTTTTCGATCCCTCTGTGTGAGGAGCACCTGGAGCTCCGCATCGACAAAGGACTAACCATTAAAAACCCCAAGTGCATCTCAGTGGAACCAACCCAAAATCTCAATCTCACTGAATGCCTAGGGTTGATCTGATTTTTCAATCTCGGTAACACCGATTCCTTATTCTCGGTTACAACGAGTTTCCCTATCAGCTAACAGTTGGGAAACTTGGTGGCACCGAAAATTTTGAACCAGTGTCATCGACAGCGAAGGGTATATATCCCACTGGACAGGACTTTTGAAATTCAATCTAAAGAGACAATTTCTTCCAACCTAAGCTGTCACTCTGGACCCCCAGGTTGTTGCCCTTGCCTCCCCAAACGCCTATGCCATTGGGAATCGCTGCAGCCGATGGAATCTTCGCATGCGTCGTCGCTTTAGCGGATACTTCACCAAGCTAGCATATGGATCCGGACCTCCTTGTGCCCCCCGTCCGATTCTTGCGCATTGGTGTTACTTTTATCGATAATCCATCGTTTGCAAACCTCCCTATCCTCTTAGGTTTAGTTGTCTGCAAAACAAAATCTTAGTGACACCATGTCAAAAAAATCGGTTCTACTGATTGGGTTTTTGAGCTAGTGAGGATAGTCTCGGTGAAACCGAGTGGCAACTTTTGATGTGACCGAATTTCTACCAAGTATCTGTTTAGAGCACTATGTGTCTTGGTAGTATCGGAACTTTTGGCCCGGTGACACCAAAATCCCTTCTTGTTGAGGACTATATATAAAGATTTCTCTGTTCAAGCCTTTAGAAAAAATTGCCTGCATGTTGTGATGACTCATCCCTTTCCACTCTTCGACACTCTATTCACAGGGTCAGATATGTCAGATGCTGAAGAAAGTTAGAATGATCTTAGAGAGCACAATGTTGACATGAGCTCTGGCACTAGTCCAGACAATAGCTCATCCTCTTTAGATGTTGGTATTCCGAGCTCACCTGATCTGCCTAGAGATGCTACTAGGGCAAGAAGAAAGCTCAATTCTGATGAGGAAGATGAGGACCTCATACCTATTGCTGCCACTTCTTCCAAGAAGAAGAAGACTGTCACAAAAGAGTATGCCCCCTTTGAAACTGTGAGATCACCTGAGAGATCTAGAGGCACCATGAATGTTGAGCCTCCTAGGAACTCTATGCCTAAGAAGGAAGGTGAGAAGAAGGCCAGGAAGAGGATTATCCGTGTTGTTGGCATGGCTACCTGCATGTATGAGGACCCAGAAGAGACTACTGCTGTTGAGGATTAGGAGGAATAGCCAGCTGCAAAGGCTTCTCCCAAGAAGAAGCAAAAGAAACTTTTGTTTGATGCTATGCCAAAGCAAGCTCCATCCAGGAGTAATTCAGATGGTTCCAAGAAGCCTTATGCACCCAAGCCAAAGATGTTCTCCGGAGATATTCCAGCTTCTGAGAAGAACAAGGGATCTACCTCCAAAGATCTAGATGAGGATGCCATGTCTGCATTGATGAAACTTAGACCACACCTTCTAGAGCATAATGCCAGTCACTTGGTTGCTGAGGATATGAAGAAGAAGAAGGATTCTGGTCTAAGAGAGTGGAGAGCTGTTGATCCTTACTCTCAAAGGAGGAAAACAGCTACGGACTATAGGTTTTATACCAATGAGTAACATGATTTCTATGAGACTGTATTGCTTGACAAGGGCCCAGCTGTCAGTGATACGAGGTATGTGGATTGGAAGTATATCAAGGAGAATGAAGACTACTTCCCAAGTGTGCAAGACAACATTCATTGCGTTGGCCTAGATGAATTTTTTGGCAAAGAATTCACTTCATGGAACGGTGAGATGATCATGCAATTCTACTCCACTGCTCACTTCTATGGATATGGTAGGATTGCATGGATGACTGAAGGAGCAAGGTATGAATATACTATTGATGAATGGGATGCAGTCTTAGGAGTCCCAGAGGTGGAAGATGGAGATATCTGTGTGTACTCTGAGCCAAGGCAAGCCACATTGCCATGAAGGACGTGTACAATGCAATACCTACTGCACATCCGAAGACTCATAAGCAAGGATCTATCAATTACCTCCAGGAAAGTCTTTGCACTATCAAATAAAAGGACATTTGATCCCTTGGTGATTTTCGGAATTCATAACAACATATAAGTCATTGAACTAATGTTTTCATCAAGTATATTTCAGAAAAGTTCAATGATGGGTTGGCAAAAAGAGATTATGGAACACCCCAAGATGCAAGGAAATGGGTTGGCAAAGATTCAAGCAAGAGGACTCTACATTTATTATTTGTGAGAAATCACCTGAAGTCCATTGGAAAGCCAATACTATTAAAAGGGGGTACAGTTTTGTTGGTGAAAAAATTGCTCATATGTGCACAAGTAATAGTGACCAAAGACACCCACAAACTCTCCGACTAAAGTCTGTCCAAAGCCAAACACTCAAAATCGGTGCAACCAACATTCCATCCTGGTGCCACCGATTCCAAAACCTAGACAGAGTCAGCCAAACCCTAAGTTTTGGTCAGCATCACCGAGAATGCGCATTCTGATCGTTGGTCACCTTATCAATGCAACCGAGATTCAAAAGTTTCCAAGTTTTGGTCACTTTGTTACCACTGAGATTAACACATCGGTGTCACCGAGTTGGTCATTTTGTGTGTAACAGTTGGATTTTTGGGGACGCCTATATATACCCCACCACCACCACCTACTCGAAAGAGAAGCACTCAGAACCATTCCATACCTATCCTATCAGTTTTCTGAGAGAGAACCACCTACCCTTGTGTTGAGGTCAAGATCTTCCACTCCAACCATATGGACCTTGATTTCTAGCCTCCCCATGTTGCTTTCCACCAAACCCATCTCTTCTACCAAGCAATATTTGTGAGAGAGTGATTGTGTGTTGAGGAGTCTATCATCTTGAAGCACAAGAGCAAGGAGTTCATAGACATTATCGAGCCTATTACCTTTTAGAGGGTGGCACCTCCTAGATTGGTTAGGTGTTGCTTGGGAGCTTCCTACTTCGTTTTGTGGAGTGAACCAAGAAGTTTGTAAGGGCAACGAGATCGCCTACTTCATGAAGATCTACGTCGAGTAAGGCTAGTCCTCCATGGACGTAGGCCGTCATGGTATAGTCAAGGTTGCTTCTTCGTGGAACCCTCCATGGGTAAAGCCCTTCATGGACTCTCGCGACCGTTACCCTCCATGGGTTGAAGACTCTATGAACGTGGATGTACGATAGCACCACCTATCGGAACCAGAAGAAAAACTATCATGTCACCAATTGTGTTTGATTTCCTTACCCTCTCTTTACTTACACATGCAATGTCTTTACTTTCCGCTACTATACTCTTAGACTTGCATGTGTAGGGTGTACTTGACATACTATGAATGCTAAAATCTGCCAAGAATTAAATTTGTAAAAAGTAGATTTTTATTTGGCCAAGTAGTCTAATCACCCCCCTTCTAAACTGGATTTTGATCCTACATCAACACAATTTTGGAGCACACTTTGGTTCCTAAGTTAGGAGATGAGAAGCTGATCCGAGGCTACACTAGAAACTTACTGCTTCTTATAGACCACCATACGACATTCAGATTGATGGATGTGATTGTGGAGACAGTGAAGAGGGTGCTGCTCATCAGAAGCACTCATGCTACTATGCACCCTATATTCAGATGCTCATCAACTCCAAGTTGGAGAAGCACATTTTTGCTCTTGACAGGCCACACTTGCCCTACAACCAAATCTTGAGGACAATGTTGTGGTGATGGACCCAAGTCATCCCACATCAGCTGTAGCATAGGCAGAGGCACAAGCATCTAGAGATAATATTGCTCGAGTCCCTAGATCCAGGAACAAGCACATGGACCTTTTGATCACTACTGTTTAGGGAATGCAGAAGGACATCAAGGAAATATTAGAGAATCCACATAGTCTTGTGAGGATCATGGAGAAAGGATCAAGACCCTCAATGACAAGGAGGATGGGCTGACCAAGACCGTGAACGAGCTCAGGAAGGAACTCGATGGCGGGCCCAGTCCTAACACTTCCGATGATAAGTATGACTCTCCTCTCAGGCCAAGCACTCAGTTCACTACCCAGGCCAGATCATCCACAGTGCCATGTCTAGCATTGACGCCCTCTTCAGCTCCAGTGTCTCCCGTTTCTACACCAACTCTGTCCATGACGTCTACCGACATCTTCGTCGACGCAGTTCTCTCGACTCCTACATCGACCACTGGAGGAGATCATCCGCACAAGAACGATTAGCTATATCTCTTTGAAGTTTTTGGTAACTTGTTGCCAAAGGGGGAGAAGTTGTATATAGATCTTTAGGCTTTGAGTGAGAGAGCGTTTGTTTTAATCATTTTTCAAAAACATTTGATCTTTTGATCTTTCGGTTTGGATGTGTTAAACCTTGTGTGTTTGATCATACACTTGATGTGTGTTGCTACTATTTCCTATCATTGTGATGCTTATGAGATGGTCAATCACCTTTACTTGATTGTGTTGTGCTATGATGTTCATTATTACTTTTCTCGTGCACCATCAAGTTGTATGTGACATGAAAGAGTGCCCCATGTACCTAATAGATTGTTCATTTGCATTCAAACGCAAATTTAGAATAATGCACAAATTTAGGGGGAGCTCTTGCTTATCACATACTTCTCAAAGTGACGATTATATTCATTGATTATATCATATGTTGAAGCTTTTATCTATATGTTGTCATCAGTTACCAAAAGGGGGGAGATTGAAAGCACATTTGCTCCCTTGGTTGTTTCGGTAATTAATAACAACAGGTATGTCATTGAACTAATGTTTTCACTAAGAATATTTAAGGTAAAGTTCAATGATAGGGATGGCAAAAGGATTGTGGAGAAACCCCAAGATGCAAGAAAATTGATTGGCAAAGCTTCAAGAAAGAGCACTCCACAATTTACTTTGTGAGAAATCACTTTGAGTACATAGGAAAGCCAATACTATTAAAAGGGGGTAAAGTACTATGGTGAACAAGATACTCCACGTACACAATTGATAGTCACCAAACACACCCATCAACTCTTCAACAAAAGTCGGTCCAAAGGCAAATATGCAAAATTGGTGCAACCAAAAATATCCACTCGGTGCCACCGATTCTCAAACTCAGATAGAACCATGTCAAACCCTAGCATATCGGTTCAACCGAGTCCACTTCAGTGCCACTGAGTTTGGGTTGCCAACTTTCTGTTACCTTGGTTCACAAAATCGGTACCACCGAGATTGTTTGGTCCGCGTCACCGAGTTGTGTAATCTAACCATTGGTTATTTAATAGGTTCCACCGAGAATTATATATCGGTCTCACTGAGATTCAAAAGTTGTCTCCTTTTGGGCACTTCGGTACCACCAAGATTCACACACCGGTGTCACCGAGTTGGTCACTTAAGGTGTAATGGTTGGAAATTTTTGGACATGCCTATATATACCCCTCCACGACCACTCACTCGCAACACAAGTACTTAGAACAGATCCCACTCATCCTAAGTGATTTTCTGAGAGAGAGCCACCTACTCATGTGTTGAGATCATGCCATTCCATTCCAACTATACGAATCTTGATCTCTAGCGTACCCAAGATGCTTTCCACCCAATCAATCTCTTCCACCAAAGCCAAATCTATGAGAGAGTGATTGAGTGTTGAGGAGTCTATCATCTTAAAGCACAAGAGCAAGGAGTTCATCGACATAATCTAGCCTATTACCTTTTGGAGGGTGGTGCCTCCTAGATTGGTTAGGTGTCGCTTGGGAGCCTCCTAGTTCGTGTTGTGGAGTGAACCAAGAAGTCTGTAAGGGCAAGGAGATCGCCTACTTCGTGAAGATCTACCCGAGTTAGGCTAGTCCTTCATGGACGTAGGCCATCATGTTGTAGTCAAGGTTGCTTCTTCATGGAACCCTCTGTGGATAGAGCCCTCCATGGACTCTCGCGAACGTTACCCTCCATGGGTTGAAAACTCCATAAACATGGACATACAATAGCACTGCCTATCGGAACGACGTGGAAATTTCCCTGTCTCCAAATTGTGTTTAATCTTCCTACCCTTCATTTACTACTCATGCTTGTCTTTGCTTTTCGCTGTTATACTCGTAGACATGCATGTGTAGCGTGTGCTTGACTTGCGATGAATGCTAAAATCTGCCAACACTTAAAATTGGGAAAAAGTAGATTTTTATTTGGTCAAGTAGTCTAATCACCCCCCTCTAGAGCTACTTTCAATCCTACAATAGGTCGTTCCGCACGATGATCCCCCTGGCCAAGGATTATGCTTGGGAAAACTTCAAGGAAATAGTCGGGGAATCTTGCATGAGGATCCTTGTTATATATGCAATGGTCCAGTCAGGTCATAACCTCTCTAATATAGACCTCAATCGCGTGCCGGTAGGCTATGATGGCCGTGGCCATAGGTCAGGAGCAGGCAACCATAATGTAGGCAGTCAAGAGTTCTACAATATCATGACCGGGAGTGTAACATCCCAAAATTTCATTTTGGAATGTTATGACATATAGCTATGCATCTATCATCATCATTGCTTGAATACATGTATTGTTGAAATGCCTTCTCTGAATTTCTGAAACCCCTTTCTACTTTCAATGTGTTGCTTTCACCTATTTGAAAATCTTGGTAAAAAGTTCAAATAAGAGAGGAGGAACATGACACTCCACACCATGACCCATTTGGTGATCTATTTGAACAAAAATAACCAGGGGTTATTTTGAAAATATTTGCAAAAAGGTTTTAAAAACAATTAGGCAATTTCTAAAAATATTATTTTTTTCAAAGTGTTCAAATGACAGAATAAAAATGTTCAATAAATGGTATTTATTATTCTGTTAATTTTGATATATAATACTCCTATTTCTAAAAATGTTTTGAATGCTTGTAAAGACGTTGCACTACTCTGGTTAATAAAAAACAGTAACGTTTTTGTATTAAACGGGCCGGCCCACGGCAGTTATACACGAATTCAATTCGAGCCGGCCGACCAACGCGGAAACCTCTCTCCCCTCTCGCTGCCACCGGGTCCCACCCCGACCGACCGTTCGCCCGCACGGTCGCCTCCTTCCTCTCACCAGACCACGTCGCCGGCCGTTTCCCCCCCGGATCTCTCTCCTCTCTCCTCCCCTGCACCACCCGAGCATCCTATATAAGAGACCCAACTCCCCGCATCCATTTCCCCCCGAGCTCCCTCTCCTGTCGCCAGAACGCCACCGCAAACCCTCGCCGGAGCCCCTGCCACCACCGGAACTCCCATTGCTCGTGCCCGTCGCCTTGGTTGTCCACTCGCCCCTCCGACCCCACCATTCGACGTCGGACCTCGCCCACCGTCGTCTGAACCACTAAACTGCCTCCCTCGACCACCAGAGCTCCTCGCCATCGTCTTCGCCGCTTTCGGACTAGCCGGAGATCCCCAACGCCGGCGACCTTTACACTGTGAGCCCTCCCATCCCTCCGATCTAGATCCGATGGCCAAGATTAGAACGTTTTATTTCACGAACCGGTATCCTCTTAGGATCGGTCAACCGCCCGTAACCACCCGCGCGCACACTAGCCCAACCACTCACAGGTCGCCACGTCACCCCTGGCCGTCCGGAAGATATTTCACCCTTTTCTGATTTTGTTTAGAAAACAGAACTTGTTTTGATTTTGTTTTCTGAATAACTTTTAATCTATTTAATGTTTTGAGTTTATTCTTTTTGCAATAACTCACATTTTTCATGTAGTTTCACCCTGTACTTTTAAATTTCAGATTTCAACTATAAAATTTGAATTGAATCAAATTTGCTCAAAATCCTTCAAATCTGAATAACTAGAGTTTAAAAATAGTTTTTTACATGAATCTTTTTGCTACTGTTTGGTATTAGTTAGGACTACCTTCATGCTTAGTTTGAGAATTTTTAGGATGATTTTGATTAGTGTCCTAGCTATAAACAGAGTCTGCCTAGTATTATAGTATAGTTTTATTTACTTAGTTTTAGTTAGTTTAACTTAGATTTAGTTTTAATTTGTTTAGTAGGTTCTGTTGTTTAAACATTTAGTGTTTTACTTGTTGTTAATAAAAATATAAATTGTTTAGTTTATTTCTTTGTTAATATAGGAATCACAACTTCTTTTCAAATAGGTTTATTTTTTGATTAAAACAACTAGTTAGTAATAGTTTTGCTTTCAAACAAATATAGTTAATAATGCTATTTTCTAAGACAAGTTTATTTGTAAAATTCTTTTCTGTTAAGAACATGTTTTGCTAATAAGTAATAAGTTTTGTTTTACTCTTTTGTTAGTAAAACTATAGTTGTTTCATATATTGTTTATCAAAACTTTTAAAAACTTGACTAAAGTTTTTCCCAACAAACTTTAATGAATTCAATTCTGTTATTAATAAAATATTTTTATTGTTTCCTTGCTGTCAACAATTGTTTTGTTATTACAAATAGGTTTCATTATGTTAGTAGTGTTTTATCAATCATCTTTTAGAAAACAAAACTTTGTGTGTTTTCTTGCTTGTGATTTTTATGCATTGTTTTGTCTTGATTGGTTACTAGTTCATGGTTGATGGTTGTGAGTTACCATATTTTGTTGTATGCTTATTGAGTGCTCTTGTTTGCTTCGTTAGATTATCCGGAGTGCGAAGCTTGTTACTTAGAGTCACTCACGTACGAAGATCATCAATCAGCCAAGTCACCTTGATCATGTTTTACCCATGTTTTATATGCATTAGTTCTACTATCTCCCCAATTGCATGCAAAGTAGGTAATTGGAAACTTGGTTACTTGTTGTAGTATCATGTGGTAGTATCCCTCTCAACCCTTGACACATTGGCCCAGGAAACGTTGTTTTACTTTTTGCTATGCTATTAGTAGACG
This sequence comes from Hordeum marinum, assembly GCA_022496015.1. Taxonomy (NCBI): domain Eukaryota; kingdom Viridiplantae; phylum Streptophyta; class Magnoliopsida; order Poales; family Poaceae; genus Hordeum; species Hordeum marinum. The sequence goes on from CM039677.1 coordinate 119,320,677, forward strand.
GGGTTGGATGTGTGATTCATGAGAGTTGTGAGGTAATAACTTCAAGACCTACATAATGATCAAGACTTCAAGACTCCGAGTTTTCAACATACCTCTAGGTGGATGATGGTTGAATGGAACCCTGGAGAAACTAGTGGATTTGCCTAGGTGATGCTGGAGATGGCCAGTATTCACGCGGAAAGGTCCACCCAGGCACAGAGAGATGGATGGATGCTTTAAGACCGAAGGCTTACCTGCACAGCCACAAGTCATTATGGGCTCTGGCTTGGTTGGATATCGTGGTGACCCCAGACAGGCGGCGCTACGAGATGTAGAAGAACGGTAGGAAAGGATGGGCACCGACAGAGTCGCAGGGAAACCCTTTAGAAGACCATGTTTTGGTCATCCGTTTCTCAAACACCCTGAAGTGCGAGAAATCAAATGGAGGCGACCAAATCTTGTGGGGAACGTGTGCAAAACTCTGCAGAGTACTCAAACCTCATCGATTAGCCGTGTCCACGGTCATGGACGACTTGAGCCAAAGGAACTGAAACATTCGGAATTCTCAACACTAGTAATATGATGATGTGGGTATTAACAATTTGGGTATGAGAATTGGTTGGTGGAACCATCTCATTAATCAACCAACTTACTAATCATTTTTTCTTATCCCTCACTTGATTTAGGAAAATTGGCTTTACGCAAAAACTTACCACCCCACCTGCCGTGTAAGCATGTAGACTAGATGATTATCTTTTCACCCCTCTCTTGTGACTTTGCCGGCATATTCCATATGCTGACCTACACGGCTGCAACGTATCATGTTTCAGAGTACTTTTCAAACCAGGAGTGAGGACACGTTCTACGCTCGTTGAGTTACCCTTGGAGTCATATGGACTCATCTACCTTCGATGCTTCCGCAAGAGTTAGTTATTCTCACGAGTTGGCCTTCGGCCACTTTATTGTAATGATTATTGTAATAAAGGACTCGATATGAGATTTCGTTAATATAATGTTGTGTGATTTCCCTTTGATATATACATTGATGTACCGTGTGTGTACCAGCATGATCTTGGGATGGTACGGAAACACTGGAGATTCGGCCTTTCAGGTCGGGTCGCTATAGAAATGGTATAAGAGCACACGCTGACCGTAGGACGTAACCTCTAGGATTGGAAAGCCTTAGGATTGTATCTCTTTTTCTTTAAAATTCTTATACTCTCATCTACTCATTTCTGATTTCTCTCCGGTTATTTCACAATTTATAGATGGCCACCTTCATCCTAGTGTTGATCACGGAGTTTTGCCAGCCTAACGCAACGATGCCTTTTGGTAAGGAGCTGATGAGGATAGTCAAGGACGTGAGGATTGCTTTGCCGAGCATCACCGGGACTCCTATCATGTAATTTCCACAAGATGGACGCTACAGGATCGAGGTGCACATCCCAGGGAAGACCTTTGGGAATCGGAAGGAACCCATCGACTTCAAGTTTGTGGCACCCAGCTGGATACTTGGAAGAGACATGGCCATTCATCATGCCCTTGGACGTATTCAGGAGGAATATAGAGGTGGAACCATTTCACCAGGACTTAGCATGGTTTGCCGCAGAGATGCCCATGGCAACATCATCACCAACCCCACTAGAGACTGCACCATCTCATATATCCAGACCCTGGAGACGCACATCAAGACTCTAGAGCTTCGAGTTCGTGCTGATACGAAGACAATCAAGAATCTGATGAACCGCGAGATTGACCTCGAAGCTGACTTACGGGAAGCCGAGTACGAGCATGAGTATGAGGTGAAGGATTTCTTAGAGAGGATCGACAAGCTGAATACTCGCATCGCCACTCTGGAGGAACAGGTGGACATGGGTGAAAATCTTCATCCTGAAGGAGACTGGGCTCCTTTCATCAGCGACGATGATGACTATGAGGAGAGCACCACTGGAGGAGACTCAGTCACCATGTACTTCTGAGGAAAACTTTAGTTATTCCCTCGATGTATCTTTTATTTTCGTCGTTAAAGCGTAGGTCGATGCTTAGTTTGATTGAGTATTGTATTCCGATGTTTGACATTGATTGACTAAATGAATGAGTGTTTGGTGTGATATGTTTGTTGCATTGCATATGAGTAGTGAATTTCTCCTTTTAGGCCCTTGTTCTATTCTAATTCTCACCCCTGTGAAAACAGCAAGATGCCTCCACGACGTGAGTCCGACTTCACCTTCCCGCCGGAACTCACGCAACTCCTTCAGCAGCAGAATGCACTGATGCAGTTATTGACCCAGAATCAGACCAACAACCAAAACAACAACCACCACCCACCTCAGGCTGACAATCTCACCCGTTTTCTAAGGTTGAATCCTCCATCTTTCTCCAGCAGCACTGAGCCCATTGTAGCAGATGACTGGCTCCGTAAGATGGAGAGAGAACTCGTCACCGTTGGATGTACTGACGCTGAGAAGGTGCGCTTTGCCACACATCAACTGGATGGACCAGCAGCTTCATGGTGGGAGAACTACACGACCACATATTCTATTGCTGATATAACTTGGGAGCACTTCCAGCAAGCTTTCCGCAGCGCACATGTTTCAGCTGGAGCTATGAGTCTGAAGAAGCGCGAGTTTTGCAACTTGCGCCAGGGAAATCGCTCCGTGGCCCAGTACGTGGACGACTTCAGCACATTGGCACATTATGCACCAGGAGACGTGGCTGATGATGCGGCCAAGCAAGAGAAGTTTTTGGAAGGACTCAACGATGAGTTGAGCATGCAGCTGGTAGTGGCTACCTTCAATAACTACCAAGAGCTGGTGGACAAGGCCCTCATCTTGGAGGGTAAGCAGCAGCAAAGTGAGAACCGCAAGAGGAAGTACAATCAGGGGAAGTTTAACTCTGGAGCTCATCAGAAGCCCCGCTACTCCCCGTAGTCAGGGAATATCGGACCAGGGACCGGTAAGTTTGGAAGGCACACTCATGCCGTGCACAACCATGGAGGCCACAACCATGGAGGAAATGGGAATGCCCGTCCCAACCATGGCAATTTCAAGACTCACAATGGGAATGGGAACAACAACCAGCAGGGTTACTCTAACCTTTGCCGATACCCGAGTGGAAATGGGAAAAGCTTGGTATGGACTTCATCACAGGATTACCCAGGACCCGTTCAGGTTATGATTCCATCTGGGTAGTGGTAGATCGTTTGACCAAGGTAGCTCATTTCATTCCAGTGAAGACCACCTATACCAGTGCTAAGCTAGCCAAGATATATATGACCAGGGTCATATGTCTGCATGGAGTTCCGAGGAGTATTGTGTCAGATAGAGGAACACAATTTACCTCAAAGTTTTGGCATCAGTTACATGAAACTTTGGGTACAAGGCTGGAGTTCAGTACATCTTTTCATCCGCAGACCGATGGACAGACTGAGAGAGTCAACCAGATTCTGGAAGACATGTTGAGAGCTTGTGCGCTAGATTATGGATCTAGTTGGGATGACAATTTACCTTACGCAGAATTCTCGTACAACAACAGTTATCAGACCAGTCTGAAGATGGCCCCTTTCGAAGCTTTATACGGAAGGAGGTGCAGAACACCATTGACATGGGATGGTGTTGGAGACCGACAACTTTTTGGTCCCGACCTTATTCGAGATTCAGAAGATAAAGTCAAGCTGATTCGCGACAGACTCAAGATAGCTCAATCTCGACAGAAGAGTTATGCTAACAGCAAACGTAAAGAAGTGACGTATGAAGTGGGAGACCAAGCATATCGTCGTGTGTCCCCGCTTCGAGGAATCAAAAGGTTTGGTGTTAAAGGAAAGTTAGCTCCCAGATTCATAGGCCCCTACAAAATTCTTGAACGTAGAGGCAAAGTTGCATACAAGCTGGAATTGTCGGAAGGATTATCCGGAGTTCATGATGTGTTCCATGTGTCCAAGCTGAAAAAATGTCAGGCTGAGATGACTGATATTCCCTTGAGAGACACAGTGCCCCTAGAGGCCATACAACTTGACAGTGATCTGACCTATGAGGAGAAGCCTGTTAGAATCCTCAAGACTGCCAACAGAGTTACCCGTAGTAGGATCATCAAGTTCTATAAGGTTTTGTGGAGTCACCACACCGAGGAAGAAGCCACCTGGGAACGCGAAGAAGATCTTCGTAGAGACCACCCGCACCTATTTTCTAGCCAACCCGAATCTCGAGGGCGAGATTCATCTTAAGGTGGGTACGTTTGTAACATCCCAAAATTTTATTTTGGAATGTTATGAAATATAGCTATGCATCTATCATCATCATTGCTTGAATACATGTATTGTTGAAATGCCTTCTCTGAATTTCTGAAACCCCTTTCTACTTTCAATGTGTTGCTTTCACCTATTTAAAAATCTTGGAAAAAAGTTCAAATAAGAGAGGAGGAACATGACACTCCACACCAGGACCCATTTTGTGATCTATTTGAACAAAAATAACCAGGGGTTATTTTGAAAATATTTGCAAAAAGGTTTTAAAAACAATTAGGCAATTTCTAAAAATATTATTTTTTTCAAAGTGTTAAAATGACAGAATAAAAATGTTCAATAAATTGCATTTATTATTCTATTAATTTTGATATATAATACTCCTATTTGTAAAAATGTTTTGAATGCTTTTAAAGACGTTTTACTACTCTGGTTAATAAAAACAGTAACGGTTTTTGTATTAAACGGGCCGGCCCATGACAGTTATACGCGAATTCAATTCGAGCCGGCCGACCGACGCGGAAACCTCCCTCCCCTCTCGCTGCCACCGGGTCCCACCCCGACCGACCGTTCGCCCGCACGGTCGCCTCCTTCCTCTCGCCCGACCACGTCGCCGGCCGTCCCCCCCCCCCGGATCTCTCTCCTCTCTCCCTCCCCGCACCACCCGAGCATCCTATATAAGAGACCCAACTCCCCGCATCCATTTCCCCCCGAGCCCCCTCTCCTGTCGCCAGAACGCCGCCGCAAACCCTCGCCGGAGCCCCTGCCACCACCGGAACTCCCATTGCTCGTGCTCGTCGCCTCGGTTGTCCACTCGCCCCTCTGACCCCACCATTCGACGCCGGACCTCGCCCGCCGTCGTCTGAACCACTAAACTGCCTCCCTCGACCACCAGAGCTCCTCGCCATCATCTTCGCCGCTTTTGGACTCGCCGGAGATCCCCAAGGCCGGCGACCTTTACACTGTGAGCCCTCCCATCCCTCCGATCTAGATCCGATGGCCAAGATTAGAACGTTTTATTTCGCGAACCGGTATCCTCTTAGGATCGGTCAACCGCCCATAACCACCCGCACGCACAGTAGCCCAACCACTCATAGGTCGCCACGTCACCCCTAGCCGTCCGGTAGATATTTCACCCTTTTCTGATTTTGTTTAGAAAAGAGAACTTGTTCTGATTTTGTTTTGTGAATAACTTTTAATATATTTAATGTTTTGAGTTTATTCTTTTTGCAATAACTCACATTTTTCATGTAGTTTCACCCTGTACTTTTAAATTTCAAATTTCAACTATAAAATTTGAATTGAATCAAATTTGCTCAAAATCTTTCAAATCTGAATAACTAGAGTTTAAAAATAGTTTTTTACATGAATCTTTTTGCTACTGTTTGGTATTAGTTAGGACTACCTTCATGCTTAGTTTGAGAATTTTTAGGATGATTTTGATTAGTGTCCTAGCTATAAACAGAGTCTGCCTAGTATTATAGTATAGTTTTATTTACTTAGTTTTAGTTAGTTTAACTTAGATTTAGTTTTAATTTGTTTAGTAGGTTCTTTTGTTTAAGCATTTAGTGTTCTACTTGTTGTTAATAAAAATATAAATTGTATAGTTTATTTCTTTGTTAATATAGGAATCACAACTTCTTTTCAAATAGGTTTATTTTTTGATTAAAACAACTAGTTAGTAATAGTTTTGCTTTCAAACAAAGTTTTATATACTTTAATGTTGTTTTCTAAGACAAGTTTATTTGTAAAATTCTTTTCTGTTATGAACATGTTTTGCTAATAAGTAATAAGTTTTGTTTTGCTCTTTTGTTAGTAAAACTATAATTGTTTCATATAGTGTTTATCAAAACTTTTAAAAACTTTACTATAGTTTTTCCCAACAAACTTTAATGAATTCAATTCTGTTATTAATAAAATATTTTTATTGTTTCCTTGCTGTCAACAATTGTTTTGTTATTACAAATAGGTTTCATTATGTTAGTAGTGTTTTATCAATCATCTTTTAGAAAACAAAACTTTGTGTGTTTTCTTGCTTGTGATTTTTATGCATTGTTTTGTCTTGATTGGTTACTAGTTCATGGTTGATGGTTGTGAGTTACCATATTTTGTTGTATGCTTATTGAGTGCTCTTGTTTGCTTCGTTAGATTATCCGGAGTGCGAAGCTTGTTACTTAGAGTCACTCACGTACGAAGATCATCAATCAGGCAAGTCACCTTGATCATGTTTTACCCATGTTTTATATGCATTAGTTCTACCATCTCCCCAATTGCAAGCAAAGTAGGTAATTGGAAACTTGGTTACTTGTTGTAGTATCATGTGGTAGTATCCCTCTCAACCCTTGACACATTGGCCCGGGAAACGTTGTTTTACTTTTTGCTATGCTATTAGTAGACGGGGTTGGATTTGTGTTTCATGAGAGTTGTGAGGTAATAACTTCAAGACCTACATAATGATCAAGAATTCAAGACTCTGAGTTTTCAACATACCTCTGGGTGGATGATGGTTGAACGGCACCCTGGAGAAACCAGTGGATTTGCCTAGGTGATGCTGGAGATGGCCAGTATTCACGCGGAAAGGTCCACCCAGGCACAAAGAGAGGGATGGATGCTTTAAGACCCAAGGCTTACCTGCACAGCCACAAGTCATTATGGGCTCTGGCTTGGTTGGATATCGTGGTGACCCTGGACAGGCGGTGCTACGAGATGTAGAAGAACGGTAGGCAAGGATGGGCACCGACAGAGTCGCAGGGAAACCCTTTAGAAGAGCATGTTTTGGTCATCCGTTTCTCAAACACCCTGAGGTGCGAGAAATCAAACGGAGGCGACCAAATCTTGTGGGGAACGTGTGCAAAACTCTGTAGAGTACTCAAACCTAATCGATTAGCCGTGTCCACAGTCATGGACGACTTGAGCCAAAGGAACTGAAACATTCGGAATTCTCAACACAATTAATATAATGATGTGGGTATTAATGACTTGGGTATGAGAATTGGTTGGTGGAACCATCTCATTAATCAACCAACTTATCAATAATTTTTTCTTAGCCCTCTCTTGATGTACGAAAAATTTGGCTTTACGCAAAAACTTACTACCCCACCTGCCATATATGCATATAGATTAGATGATTATCTTTTCACCCCTCTCTTGTGACTTTGCTGGCATATTCCATATGCTGACCTACACGGCTGCAACGTATCATGTTGCAGAGTACTTTTCCGACCAGGAGTGAGGACACGTTCTACGCTCGGTGAGATGCCCTTGGAGTCAGATGGACTGATCTACCTTCGACGCTTCCGCAAGACTTAGTTATTCTCATGAGTTGGCCTTCGGCCACTTTATTGTAATGATTATTGTAATAAAGGACTCGATATGAGATTTCGTTAATATAATGCTGTGTGATTTCCCTTTGATATATACATTGATGTACCGTGTGTGTACCAGCATGATCTTGGGATGGTACGGAAACACCGGAGATTCGACCTTTCAGGTCGGGTCACTACAAGGAGTCAGCCCACTGCAGAAGTTAGCACCCCTCTAACACATGATGTTGTTCCTGGGCATGTGGGTGCTTATTTTTTATCCGAACAACGGTCTAGAAGAACATCATGGCAGCAATGACGACAGTGATGTAGGTTTGCCACAAAGGACTCATTTTTTTAATGGACAATAGACAGAGGATGCCCCTTGAGGTATAAGAGGTTGTTGAAGAGGTGGATGCAAATCTTGATGGAGCTGAGACAGAGTTTGAGCCGTCTTTGGAAATAATGGCCCTGAAGCTTCCTCTCAATCTCAATGGAGTTGCGCCCTCAACAAACAACTTTTGCATCGCACGAACTTAACGACACAAGTTATGCTACTTACGAAGAGGAGGAGCTGGACTACCTGAAGACACAAGCATCCGATGACGAAGGTTCGACCAATGAATAGGAGTTCAACTTGGTGGAAAAGATACTCTTCGACACCGTATACACGAGAGACATGAGTTCAGAGATTTAAGCGGCGGTGACCTAACAGTTGTAGCAAAGCAAGATATGTCTGATATGGAGTCATTGGTTATGCCAAGGCCTCAGTCTACCGAAGAGGAGAAGATAAATCTGAGGTCAAAGCCTTTGATATATAAAGGGCTTGTGTTCAGCTCAATGCTAGATATGAAGATATGGCTACAAGAGTATGCAGTGCAGCACTATTGGCCTTGCCACGTCCACAAGTCACACGAAGCACTAAGATTCGTGGTGTGGTGTGTGAACAGTGCACAGGGTTCTTCCTGGAAGGTCTGTGCCTAGAAGTGCAAACTGGACGATTGATGGAAGATCGTTAGCTGCATAGGATTTCACCGCTATGGGTGCGACCACATAGAAGTTGATCAGTGGCAAGTTACATTGAACTTCATCACCCAACGCTTGAAACAGGCCGTTGCCAAGAAGCCAATGCAGTCGATGTCATAGTTGCAGGATTATATAAGCATGATATTTGAGTATGATGTGATCTACAGAAAGGCCTAGGGTTCTAAGAAGCCGGCTCTTAAGATGGTGGACGATGAATCGGAGGAGTCATACTGTGTGCTTCCAAAACTACTTCCGGTGATGAAGGCCCATAATCCAGGAATGGTGTATGAGGTGGAGGGATACCCATGGGGCTTCACAAATAGCCCAGAGGGGTGGGACCACAGATTCACCATTTTTAGGAGGGCGTTCTGGGCAGTCGCAGCGTCCATAGAGGTGTGTTGTCACTACAAGCTAGTTCTTTCAGTTGACTGAGCATTTCTTTCCGGCATGGTCCAAGGCATGTTGTTGGTGGCCATAACCTGTGACGCTGGTAATAAGCTTGTACCCCTGAATTTGGCCCTCATCGAATGGGAAGACAATTCCCATCTATCTATACTTATACTAATTTGTGACTTCCTAAAAATTCCAGGTTAATTAGATTTTACGAGCCATTAGTCTGGTGAGATTGAATTATTATGGTCGAGATCAATCAATATAACCCTCTATTGTACGTAGTTTTTTTTAATTCTACGAAGAGATTTTTCCCTTTAAAGTATCAATTGCCTTCCTCAATTTTCTAACGAAAGAGATTGGACCATCTACTATTCCACCAAACACAAAACCCTAATTAACTGATTGGAGGGTAAATATCACTCCCAACCTGTTTCCCGTATCAATCTACATGCCACAGCGCCACCGCCAACCTCGAATTCATCTCTCCTAAATTCCCAATAAATATCTCCTCAATCCCCTTCTTCTCCAATCATTAAACCTATTCTTACTCCAAGTTTATGAATCCTAGATGGCTGATATATCCTTCACAAGTATTGCCCAATAGTAGTTGATCATCAGCTCCTGCATGGTGGTCTTACAGGTATGTACGTATGTATCTCCAGATGAGGCTGTTGTGAGTATGTATCTCCACATGGAGAATTCAAGATAAAGGTCTTCTCCATTTTAAAAGAAGTTATTGTTTTAACATATCCATGCAAAGTTAATGGCGTGCATGTGCAAGTTTGTTTGACCTACGTCCTCGATAAGAAATTTATGAGCAGACTACACGTAAATCTCTTTCTGCTATCTTATTGTCATTCATACGTATGGTGGCGAGTAGGTCATGCTGCTATCTTATTGGCGTTCATACGTATGTCTCTCCACATGAGGCCGATGTACGTATGTATCCTCAGATGAAGAATTGAAGATAAAGTTCTTCTCCTTTATTTTTTAAGGGAAGTTCTTTTCTTAAACAGATGCATGAAAACTAAATCGCATGAATGCACATGTTTGATCTACTTACGTCCTCGATAAGCAGTTTAGTGAGAAGACTACATGTCAATCTCTTCCTGTCGCCATGGTGACAAGTAGGTCATGCTACTACCTTAATGGCGTTCACGGCTCTGCTCATGTTGATACTCCCTGTGATGGCAGCATATGGAGTTGTAGACATCGGAATAAGATTAGTCGTCATCCACATACATGGCGAACAACTTGATACCAAGGCAAGCAGTCATGTCACTGGTCTTGATAGGGGCAACTTGCAGGTCTGAAGTGAACATGGACCCCCAAGCCATGGTCCCCAATGGTAGGTTTCCACTAATGGTGCATATCTTAATTGTTGGCAATAATTTTCTACCTAAGCAACTATAGGAACGCCCTTCTTTCTCAGTTGCTAGAATAATTGGAGAATGTAATAATATTTGTGTATATGCCAAATTTCTACTTGCTCAAAGCAACATGGGGCGATATGTTGAGCTGAATTATTTGATGCATGTAGAAAATAGAATACAAGCAGACAACAAGTACTTTCGGACAAATATGCTATGTGTTACATGTCTCAAATACTTTTAAATATGCATGGAAAATATATCCTACAGATCTATTATCTCTATGACTTTAGCACCTAGCCATGCAGAAGCAACCTTCTTTCCATTTTTTGTTTCCCATGCTCTTAACATGATTGCTCCCTTCAAGGCTGAAGCGCAGTCCGGTAAGACCAGAACTTCCTTTGTTTTTATCTCTGTTGAATGTCTCCCATCCCTCTCAAATATCCCTTTGTTGTTGTTACTACCTCATATAATGTTCTACATCATTTCCCTGTGGACTCAGATGGCACATGTATATTTTTTAAGATGACGACTAGCAAATGCTGCTGCAGAGAGAATAAATACATGATCTATTACTATAGAAATTAGCAGCACCAACGATGTCTGTGTGGCAATGATATCTTACACATCTGTGTTGATTGGATTGACCCCCGCAGATACTTGCTCCTCTAAGTTTTATCTTTGGTAGCTTTTTATGCATGAACTTGGCCCACATATTCACCACATGAGTGTAGTGTACAAATATATATTTATTTACCAATGATGTGTTGGACAACTACTTATTGGACATCTATTTCTTATAAACAGTTTCATTATTCATTAGATCATTTTATTTCTTAGTGTCTTTCAATAATACCACTAATTGTCTGGATGATTTTCTGATTAAAGGATTTCAACGCATGAATTGGTTAGAAGTCGAACACGAAACTCCAAATTATATTTCAGATCAATATTATGTTGTTGTCCACTTGCTAGCTCTACGCATTGGAAACTCTCTATCTTATGTTCCAAAGAACGTGTCGGATTTCGGGCTCCACTAAACCCTTGACATTCGAACACAGGGGTGTGTGCGAAGATCCCCTACAGCCTCGCCCAGCCTAGCTCGCTACTCGATGGATAGAACAAAGAACTCGCATGATGACAAGGGAGAGAATGAACACGACAGTTTATCCAGGTTCGGGCCGCTGCGAAGCGTAATACTCTACTCCTGCTTTGGTGGCTTGCCTTTCAAGGAGATGAAGTGGATGAACAATTAGAGTGTTTTAGAGCCTCATGAGGGCACCCTTTGAAGTGCTTGAGGCCCTCTATGACTCGGTGATGGATAAGTGGTGGAATGGATTCAGGGTTCCTCTATGGTGGAGCCTACTCTCTATATATAGCGGTGGCTCGGGTCCTCTTCCCTTATAGAAGTGGCAGGAAGGGATCCCACAATGGCCAATTTTGAAGGATGGTAGGGGTACGTGCCTGCCCTGCCCAAAGGCAGTCTTTGGATGCAAAGTAGTTGTCGATGGCGCAGGGATGGGCTCAGCGATGATGTCCGCCCTGCGGGGCGGGTGGTTGTGGTATTGTTGCACCGGAATGGAAACTTTGGGGGGTGCTTTCGGAACCCGTAGGTAGGCAGGTTTGGGTACCCCCATTCCCAGAACCCCGACAGTAGCCCCCAGGCCCAAGGCCCGCTTGAGCTGGCCTCTAGGAGAATCCTCGGGAGCGGGCCAAAGTGCCGCGGGTCCTCACGCCTGTGGGCCAGGCTTAGAGCGCATGGTGCGGTTGATGTCAGGCGTCCTTCGCCCCTTCGGCCTCCACTCGAATCGACAAGAGCCTGACTTCTAGTGTTGGGCTATTACTGCTTCCCTTTCTTGCACACCTGGTCTTGCTTTCTAGGTCTCCATCTCTAGCAGGCGTCTCCCTAGATCCAGCATCGCTCCATCCTCCTCCTTGCTTCCTTGGCCCCACGAGCTTCTCGATGGCGCACGCCAGTAAGCAGAAGCCAGAGGCATAGGGCTCTGCCCCTGTCCCGATCTCGCTGGCACTCTCAGGGTCTACCATTGCCAAGGACTAGGACCTCCTCCCAGTGCTCCCATGGAAGGTAGATGGGTCCAACAAGATGGGGCAGACCTTGATATGGTGCGTCTCCTCGGATAAACGTCCCTCGTCCAAAGAGGTCTACCCTGTCTTCCTCCATAGCGTCTTTGCCGGGCTCGTCTCTCCCTTCTCCGTGTTCTTCACCGCCATCCTCGACCACTACGGGATCCAATCCCTTCATCTCCAACCCAATTCCATCTTGCTTCTATCTGTCTTTGCCTTCTACTATGAGGAATGACCTTTGATGGCCCTCTTTCGCCATTTCTTTAGCTTGCATTTGCACAAAGAAACTCAATGGTTCGCGTGTGTCTCCTTTGTCGTGGTCCAGAGTGCCAACATGCTCTTGAAGGCCGGGAAGAAGGTGGAGAACTTCAGGCATTTCTGGGTCCTCATGGATCTTAAGAGCACCAAACCTCAGTTGGATCTGCCGGAAGGGCTACCGGAGAAGACCTCTACGTGGACCTCCGCGAAGCTTTCTGACCCCCAGGACGGTCCCGTCCTGGAGCTCTTCTCTCGCGATATCAGCACCAGGAAGCTGACCGCTGGTGATAGTGAAGGAGTTCTTGGCAAAGCGCCTTGCGCCCCTTCAGGCCTATTCTAGGACCTTGAGGGACAATCAGGGCAACGAAAACAATCTTAGGTTTTGGTCTGCGCGCATAACCCACGAGGAATTGAGTAGGGCTGTGGCGACCCTGCTCAATGGCGACCCAGACGGCCTCCCTTAGGCCCAAGCCCCGCTGTACTACCGTCATGACGGGGCTGATCTGGTTGCCGTGATGTGTATCTTTAACGTATTGAGCTTCTCCCAGCGAAGGGCCTCGGTTCCCCAGTGATGGTGTCCTCCGATGACACCTCGTGTCGGGAGGACTCGTAGATGACCACCACCGATGGCCTGGCAGGGGCGTCTCCCCCATCGTAGGGCACCCTCCTACGCGAGCTTGAGGATGACGACGATGCTGGTGAAGCTTCTGCTGCCGACTCGTCTCGCGTCAAAAAGGCCCCGGAGGGCTTGGGCCGGCCCCTCATGCCACGTGTTTCGCCTACGTGTCGACTCCCCAGAAGTGCTAAGTGGAGTCTTCTACGGTGTGCCCTGCCTCTACAGGCAAGGCGGTCGAAGTTCCGGCCTCGCCCTTGCCCGGACCACAACTTGCGGGTGAGGCAAGCGAGGCTGGGGCCATGGTGATCCCTTCGGTGCCTGCCCTCGCGGGCAGTGCCCCGGCTCCCCCGCGTGGTGGTGCCCCTGCCGAGGGAGGCATGGATGCCTCCATCATTGCCGGAGCGGGGAGGAAGAGGAAGTGGGTTGACGTTGAGGAGTAAGTGGTCCGGCTTGGCTTGGCTCGCATTCTTGTGGCTTGTGCATGAATTCCCTTCCTTTGTTTTGTGACCCGGGATGCTGCTGGTAGTGACCATCTTAGCAAGGAGGCCGGGGGCCCCCAGCAGCCCCGCACGATGGCATGTATCCTCAGCGCTGCCCATGCCCTGGCGCCGAGATGCCCACTCATGCGGGCCCCACACGGGGTGAACGTTGCTCTCCCAAAGCCAGTGGCCGCATGGTCCCTCAATTGTTCGCAATGCGCTACCTCTTTCGAGCTAGGGACAACATAAATTCCACGACCGTTACGGGAGCGCTCCCCATGCTCTGCACCCCAATTATCTACAACATCTCGGTCACCAAGACCCTTGTTAATGGGTGCGCCAACCTCAACACTACTAGAATTCAGTTATTTGACGTCTGCTAGCTCTTTGCCGTTGGCTGGCAAAGGGCAAAGAGGGTCTTTTCCGTCAGCTGCTAGAAAGCAGACGACAAAGAGTTCGCGGATGGAAGAGAGGGTCTTTACCGTTAGTCAGCTCTATGTCGTCAATGAGCAAACAACAAAGAGTCGCATAGCAGACGGCAAGGCAACAACTGGGCCCCACTTGACCGTCGGGTGGTTAGGTTAAATTTGGGTCTTCTTTGTCATCTGCTAGCGGACGACAATGAGTCCTAAAGCAGACGGCAAAGAGGCGCGAGCAAACGGAAATGCCCTAAAGCTACTAAGGGTCGTCCCGCCTCCACCCCGGGCCCTCCCTCTCACTCTCACCCACCCCCACTCCCACTCCCTTCTCTCCCCGATGCCCACCGCCGCCACCACCGCTGTCGTCACCCCACCGGCCCCGTCACACCGCCGCCCCACCGCCCCTGTCACGCCACCGCCCAGCGCCCCCATCACAGCGCAGCCCCACCACCTTCGTTGTGCCCGTCCTCCCCGCTGCCCCGGAGCCTCGCCACCCAGGTGATCCTCCACCCCCAATGCCTCACCGCCCCGTCGCACCACCGCCCTACCGCCCCGATTCCTCACCGCCCCCAATGCCCCGCCGCCCCATCATCCATGCCACCAGCCGCCCACGATGCCCTAGCGGCCCCCGCCGGTGAGTTCACCCCGCTGGCCGCCCCTATTTTTATTTTGTTTTTCCTATTTGTTTTATTTCTCTTAAATTAGTTAGGTTAGTTTTTTAGTTTATGAGGTTAGTTAGGATAGTTAGTTAGCTTGGTTTATTAGGTTAATTAGTTAGGTTAGAAGAGAAAAAAGAATAAAAGAAAAATAATTAGAAGAAGAGGATAATGGAAAATAAGAAGAAGAGGAAGAAGAAGAGGAGGAGGAGGAGGAGGAGGAGAAGAAGAACAAGAATAATAATAAGCAACTCACGAAGACGCCCCCTCCAAAAAACTAAGCTGAGAAATGCACAGAACAAGCTAGGCCCGGGAAAGGAAGGAATCAACGACGACGCCCCCACAGAAGCCAAGACGCCCCAGCCCCCCCTCCGCGTCTCGGCTCTCTCCTCCTCCGCCTCCCCCCACCCCCCATCTTGCGGAGCTCCGACCTCCCCTCGCTGCGCCTCTCCTCCGCCTCCCCTCTGCTCCTCCCCGCTGGCCTCTCCGAATCCCGCCGCCCCAGAGCCGACTCGACAATAGAGGAGAAAAATAATAAAATAGAAGTGCAAAAGTAGTAACATATACAGAGATTTTTCTATCAGGATTGAATACTTGTGTTGATCAGGTGGATTTCAATGTGCAGTTGTTTCGCCGCTGCAAGTGTCTGTTGTTCGACGAGATCCCCGTGCATTTGATGAGGTCCCCTGCGTTCATGGGTGAGAACAAATGACATCTCCCCCCCCTTAATTTGCTCTGTTCCGGTCATTGTGCTGATGAAAATTGCTAGCTATAGGTGTCTTCAATTATCAGTATGCATGACTAGTATGCGTTTGTCGTTCGAAAGGGCGACATCTTTAAATATGCATGTCTTTGCATATTTATAACCTCCATCCTTTCGAATTGTCCAAAGTTATCCATGGACAGCCGAGTATGTGTAGATTGGGTTCGTTTTCCCTTATGCTCTGCTCTGGATCTGATGTGGAATTTTGTTAGTGCCTCCCTAATGTTCTTCGGGTACATATCCTCTCTGTTGTTTCCCGAGACGTGTAACAGGTGAACAGCGGGGAGGTGCTACCGAAATTCAATGTCAGATCTGGAGCAGAGCATGGGAAAATGAACCCAACCTACACATACTAGGGTGGTATTGGGACCTATCTTTACCTATTAGCATGTAGGTTGCAGGAACGTAATGAAACTGACAAACTTGATTAACTGATGAATATAGATGATGAATTACATATATATATATACACATATATATATTTCTTGTGTGTTTAGTACGAAGGTAAGATGAGTGATCATGCGTGGATGTACACCAGTCACCCTAGTCAGAAAGACATGACCAGTAAATAAAGGGTTTTTTGAGTGCCGCATTTGCAAATGGCCAGTAAATAACCTTCTGCCCCTATGTCCGGTGCGACAACCATAAAAACTGGACATAGGATGAAATGGGTAAACACTTGCAGAAGTGGGGTTTTATGCCTGACTATACTGTGTGGAGATTTCATGCTGAGTCTTCCCAACGTGCCAGAGCTAAGGTGATTTGTCGTCACACCGACGAGCATGGTACCGGGATCGAAGAAATGGTGCAAGGCTTTGATGATGCTTGGGATTCGGATGATGAGATGGAGGAATCTGCAAAGACCTTCTATGAAATGTTGGAGTCTTCAAAACATCCTCTCCACGAGCACATTGAGATTTGTCAATTGGATGCCATCGCGCAAGTAATGGCTCTGAAGGCTCAGTTCAACCTAGGCAGAGAATGCTACGACACGATGATGACGATATTTGGACGCTTTGTACCCAAAGGCCATGTATTGCCTGCAAACCTGTACCAGTCAGACAAAATCATATGTGCACTTAAGATGCCCTATGAGAAGATAGATGCCTGTGAGAATGGATGTGCCTTATTTATGTCGGGACCCCGATCCTAAGCCATAAGAATCCAACCCGTAACACATCACATCACTTTGCGGTCTCACACACAGTTATCTTCCTGGCTACCACCTTACCTGGTCCGGGACCGTTTGCGTCTTTTGACTCACGTATGTGAATGTGTCGCTAGCATTCAAATGTCAAAGAACATGGACCGACATGATCAGTCGTAGAACCCAAGTGGCACATCCGTATAGGGATAGGCATACGTAACCCAGCATTGCAGGTGTCGATCTCTATTGTGTGTAGACGAGTCATAGCAAGATACAAAGACTCCATTACGCCATGGGACATAAATGTCATCACTACACGTAGACGAGTCATAGCAGGCTACAGGGACTCCATTACACTGCGAAACATTTCCCTGAAAGGACAGACATAGCAGCAAAGAAGGATACATGTCGGTCAATCAATGTGTCCGGAGTAGTAGCAAGCTATCAAGGCTCGGTGGAAGCACAAAGAGGCATTTCCCCATAAAGAGTACTACTAAAGGCACACAACTAGGTGTCGAATCTCATACATACCATTGTGCGTCACACGTACGCACGACATGCCCAATATGCACAAACACAACTATGGCATCACAACATAACCATACAACAATACAACATTTCTTTAGAAGGCTCGGAAGAGCCAATACAATAAGATGTCACAAAGAGGGGTCACAAGACCCAACATTCAGAGCATTCAAACAAGCCAGACGAAGTTAAACATGTCTGGGTACAGACATCTACAAAAGTGGATAGAGGAGCCTGAAAAGCTACAATGACCCTACCAAAGGAACCAGACCTCTGTCTAGGATTCCCAAGCTAATCCGGTCAACATCGAACTTCACGTCATAAATACCACTAATGAGACTGATGTCTCCTCTGCAAAAACATAAATTAAGCAAACGTGAGTACAAGGGTACTCAGCAAGACTTACATCAGAACTAACTACATATGCATCAGTATCAATGAAGGGGGTTGTGGAGTTTATTGCAGCAAGCCAGCTCTGACTCTTGGCTAACCTGTACTACGAATGCAAGTGCTTTCTTTAAGGTGGGATAGTGCACACGAGTCCACATATTCACCAAATCAATACACCACTATGGATCCAGTTCCGTCTCATACGAGAAGGCCATCCATTGCAGTCATGCCTATCTTGCGTATTTTAGAGTATCCACTTCAAATTTTCTATGAACCTCATAAGTTTTCCAAGTAGTCCATATCTGGGGATGTGGCTATTTGAATAGATTGATTACCCTGCAGGGGTGTACTTTTTCACACATGCTTCCGCCACTTACCGCCATGTGCTCATAAAAAGGCACCTCAGCAACCTTCAAGCAGAAGCCTAGCGAGGGAGTCGGCCACGACCTGACTAACCACACAATACTCTAGTCCAGGTTTATCGCCATTTGAGACTGAAGCCGCAAGGAAATCCAGCCGAAGTTTCCTCTACGGCCCCAACCGATATGTACAAGGTTCCCAAGCCCACCTTGATGGATGGTACTACACTTGGTGCACCGGGCCACAATGCCTAGTCTGTCCCGAGCCCACCTGTACGGGGTGCCATTCGGTAGACTACTAGCATGTCCTACAAACACGAGAAACTAATTGCAACTCCTGGATAGAGATCAAGTCAATTAATAAGTCGAGAGTCATTTAAGGATCCTAATGTGTGGTAGTAGCTAGTCTTGGATAACATACACAGGACTCAGTTCCTAAGGATGGTCCCAATGAGACAACCCGCCATGTACTCCTACATGGCCTCTCATCGCTACCTTTACCAAATCGTGTTCACACACTTATCTCTCACACAATAGAACATTAACACTACCATTCCGATTCATCGCCGAGATGGATCAGACCCAACACGACACGACTCTAAGCATAGCAGGCATAGTAAGTAAGCAAGCTTGGGTGAGTAAGCACAACAAGGCTCAAGTAGTTGCTACTCTTGCTACGTTGTTTCAACTATTTACCGTGACAAAGATAGGTCATACAAAGGAATGGGTTCAACTATCGGGAACAGGTAACAGTTGAATCGTTGTTGTCCTAATGCAGTAAGAGAAAGCAGGAGAGAGAGTGTGGGTTCATATGAGTATGCTCAAGGGGGTTTGCATGCATGACAATTCTAAAGATATTACTTATCTTCATTAGTGTCAACGTTCACATCGTTAGAACCATCGTCTACCAAAAGGGCGCACCACCGGTAAAACAAGGAAGGAACACATTCAATGCAATGCAACAACATGATGCATGATATTTATTTCAAAACCAAAAATGAATTACTGCGTCAGCACGAGGTCATAGTGACGTCATCGGACAACAAAACTGGTCCACGTCAAATCTGGCCGGTGGGACCCATGTGTCATGGGCAAAGTGGCTGACCCCATTTAGTTAAACTAACTAGGGTTTAATTAGGGCGCATGGTCCCGTGTGTCAGTGACTTAGGGCTAAACTAATTATATGATTAATGCTAATTACGTGGGCCATGTCAACCTCGGCCGGAGTGAGATCGCCGGTGACCATCCGGCATGGCGGAGGCACGCCGGGCAGCACTACAGGCGGTGGATGGACGTGCTGAGGGCACCAGGGCGTTGCCTAGGATCGCCCGCGTCCAGGGGGCATGCAACAGGTCGCAGGGGCACCGGAGAAGATGCCGGCGACGAGGTGCGTGGCAGCAATGTCTCGGCCTCATGCGGTGCGGGAGCTACAGAGCATGGGGAACCCAATTGGGGCCATCTACGGATCCACATGAACGCTCTTAGTGCGGCTGCACTATCGGGAGCATGACTTGCTTGCTCCTACCACAACGGCACCATGGCCGGCGACAAAGAGCTTCCGGCTCTGGTGGCCATGGGGCCAGAGGCACAAGAGAGCAGGGACAGGGGGATGGAGAGGAACTCACTAGGAGGCTTTGGGTGCAGCAGGCGAGGCCGGGGAGGAGTTGGAGCAAGCGAATTGGTGGCGGGGAGCTTCAGCGATCGGCGGTGTAAGCGGCAAGGGCGAGGGGAGAAACAGAGAGGGGAGGAGAAGGAAGAGGGGCTCTGGGGCTTTCTCAGGCGGGGAGATAGGCTCGAGGGAGGGCGAGGAAGTAGGCAGAGAGGAGCTGACCTCCTCGGGTGCGCGCGTCCGAGCACGCAGCTGCTCCTACTAGCAGAAGGTAGGAGAAGGCGCCTGATGGGCTGGGCCATCTCCTGGGTTGGGCCGGCTATAGGTAAGGTTCTTTATCTTTTGTTTCTGTTTTCTATTAGATGCCCTCTGTTTTATTTAGTTTGGAAAAAAATCCTTAGGACAAAAATCCTGAAATTATTTATAGGATATGTTCTGAATATTTCCAAGCTCCATAAAAAGTTCCATCATTTTTGAAAGAACTAAAATATTTATAGTGCTTTATTGGTCATTTTCAGAAACTTTGCTGATTTATTAAAATTGCCAAAATAGTTATGAAAATATAGTCCACCCCTGTTATGTTGTTGCCAACATTTATCAGAGAGGGGAAACATTTTTTAATAGTATTTTTTAAAATTCAAAAAAAACAAATATTGGAATTTGTTTACTCATTGAAGTGCTAGGGTTTGTCATCCCCATTTCAGATTTCAATAGAATTTAAACATGATGACATGATGCACATGCAATGACAAGCAAATCCTAAGCTAGGGCTGGGACAACTCACCCCCACTAAACAAGAATCTCGTCCCGAGATTCAGGCATAGGGTATGAGGACAAAGGGGACACAACTACCACAATCCTCATGATCCAATTTCTCTTCTCGAAGATATTGCTTCACTTCATCATCTTGATTTTGACCTCTTTGCTTCCAAGATCTTCATCCAACAGAAAGACAACAAAAATAGAAAGCTCTACAAGAATCGATCTTTACAAAGATTGAGCGACTCATGACCAACTCATGGCATGACACGTGATAACATCTCTCGAGCTGAGACACAAAACACACATTCAGAACGATGGAATGAGATAGATGACGGATGTTCAATTAGTAGGCAACGATTCCATGCTAAAGCAGACGGTGAACAGTTTTGAAAGTAACGAGGAGTTAGTTGCCCTTCATACTGGAACGGGCACCTTAGGGAAGGTGACTTGTAGGATTATCCCTTAAGTGGCAAAAAGAATTACATTTGATACAGAGGTCATTGAAACTCTTCATACCAGCCTAAGGCAATTTGCAAACGATCGTTGGAAGGAATTCAAAGAATGGCATACTCAGATCGGAAAGTAAACTAGAGTTACAGAATAACTCGGTAAACGGAAGGCACATTCTAGTTAAAACCGAGAGTATAACCCAGTGTCTGAGCGCGCTCTCAAGAACTTGAGCATATCCATATCCATCGAGGTATACCAATATCCATGCCAAGGATCCTAGTGATACATCATACAACCATGATGAATAACAATTGACGATGCGGATGCAAAGGAAGACAACACTTTCTCAGATTTCACCTTAGCTATGCTAATGAAGCAAAATTTGGATGATCGACCGAAGACATTGAGCACTCCGCTTCTAATGTTCTCCTTGATGTACTAGCATAACCAAACAAATAAATTTTGGTATGTAGAACATCAAGTATAGGTCGGACTTCGGAATCTCAAAGGGTCCATAAGAAACAACTTCTGAATAAGTCATATGAAATCCTCATGGCTAAGTGCCTAAGTAGGTGATACAAGATATTATAACAATAGATCTTCCAGCTCGGTGCGTTAGCCAAAACATCACTTTGCTGGTTACAGTCGGACCAATATTATAATTCTTGGGAAATGTTCCAGCCATCATATCTGCCCGAGACTCAGATATGTTGGTGTCAGGGTATTCCAGACTCAGCATGTCTGAAAGTGAAAGGTTGCAACACAAATCGAAGAGATGATGTTGCGAGATTCTCGGGAAATGAACTTTGGAAGCCAACTCCAAAACATGAGCTGGATTGCAAGACACATGTGATCACACTCCCGAAGACAACTGTGACCACATAGAAATGTTACAACAAAACACTATCGAGTTCTAGATGGAACCATCATTGGTGGTAACTAAGTCATTTGCATTACCATGGATTGTCACTTAACTTCTTTTCCTTGAACAACTCAATCCGTGGCTTCGTGTGCTAGGAGATACATATGGAATGCAGGCGGCCAACCTATCAAACCATCACATACTTCACACATGCATGACTAACTTGAGATGATTCTAGAGGAGGAAAATTTGAACTTCTCTCAATTCACGATAGCAACTTGCATCTAATGCACAAGAACTAAGAGGGGGTCACTTCCCACACCTAACATATACTTCATGAACAGAACATGAAGTTATGCCTGCAAATTTTCCAATGCTAGCTTTATGTTCATCATGAATCATGGAACACATGAAAAGCGTTGTCAACGGGCTCAACAACAATTCATCAATGTATCCATATAAATTGAATTCCACAACTATGAAAACAAGGTGATAGCCTTGGTTAGACCAAAAGATATGACGGTGTATGCTCGAGGATACATCCACAAGCAAAAACAACATTAGGAGGATCTTTGGTTCCGATTTTTATTTGACGATAACCCACACTCAAATCAAAGGTCATACACGACAATAGGTGCAACAATTGATCACAAGTATCAATTGATGAAGATATCATCTTTCTTCTACACACACGAGCACAAAACACAAGATATCCCTTTAACATGAGCTAAATTAGATCAAGCTTCTATCTTCCAACTCTCCAAGTTGTTGTTTATATTAACAAACTAGTTCAGGGATATCCAACATAGATTCTTGGAGAAGGGGTGGTTTATAGAAAAACCATCTTGATCACGAACTCAACATAACAATCAAGGAACACCTTGGTAATACTTACGAGAAGATATTCAGAAAATCACGATCCACCGATATGTTGTCAAGCTCAAGAACAATCTTGCTTTTCAAGGCAAGATGATACGATCAACAGAGCGAAGGATTGACACAATCCTAACTCATTGACCGAAGAGTGCACCATGGAAAATGGACTAGGTAGCACGATCATTCTTAGTATGACGCTTCAATGACCATCACACCAAGAGTGAGATTATTGCCCATTACCTACCAAGCAACAAAGTTGGTAGGCGTATTGATTACGCACATCATGATTCTCTAGTCGGTATTCTGATTGCAGACAACACAGAGACCGGGGAATGAATGATGATGATGAGAAGTATCAATACATCAAGATTTCACAGGAGGGAGTGTAGTTCTCATGATAATCTTGACATGACGAGGGTAATACCTCAAGGTAGAATAGAGCAAAAGCTGGATTGGCATTTTGATCTGCGATAGACAACTGCTTTGACCCAATCCAAGAAATGGATGAGGTATGGGAGTTTGCTTCTCCTAGTCATTCTGGAGTAGAATGGCTTGATGGACCACAAGAGTAGTCGACATTCATGACACAATGCATGACATACTCTTGACTATCCATTGATATTTAAAGGTCATAATACAATTGAAGAAGGACAACTCAAGAGCACCTGATTTTTCCTGAGTCGTAGACGCATGGATTGAATATATCAAACAGAGTTCAACATGTTTCTTCCAGATAATCCATGCAGAATGAAGGATTGGCAGAGCCACAATATGGGATGGAGAACTCATCAAGAGCACTCACGTTGTGATCTTTCCTTCACAAAGAACATCTACCATAACTAATTGATGGTTTTGGAAGAATGATATACCACAAACCTTGAAGACTATAACAAGGTTACTAATATCCTAAAGGAACGAGCAAATACTATCAACGGGAGGGAGCAGAATGATTCTTGGGTTCAAAAACCCAGAAACAGAATACATATTGACTAAGTAGCATCACAACATGGTTTTGATATTGATGGCCAGAATTATCACACTAGAAACAAAAGACACAACTAGACTATTGGGTGGTTCACTGAAACAACATGGTTTGCTAAACACCTTCATTAAACACGTCGAGGTAATATAGTACCTCAACTCAACTATTAGTGTGCTTTGTCTGCCCTAAAATACATTGACTCAAGATGAAAGAGTGTTGCAATTGCATCAGATAATTTAGAAACCTTGGATAACTCGGATAGCACAACGACTGTACGGGCATGAAATATGAGGCAACCTACAACACAACTGACAACAAAACATGGAATTCTTAAGGAGACATTGATCCAGCAAGGTAAAAACTTTCCTATGGTCTCTAGCATAGTAAGTCGTCCTCCTAATACATAGATGAGAATGCCCAGTTCTTAAACCCCGTAGAATAAAGAAGAGGGTGACTTGGAATTAGAATAAGAAGAGGAAAGGAGTAAAAGAGCCTTACGTTCCATTCCACAATCAATTCCCTTATATAACTAAAGCAGTTCTAGATTCACCATCGACCAGTGGCTTGGTAATCCTACGGGCAGTCAAGCTCTGATACCAAAGCTGTCGGGACCCCGATTGTAAGCCATAAGAATCCAGCCCGTAACACATCACATCACTTTGCGGTCTCACCCACGGTTATCTCCACAGCTGCAACCTTACATGGGCCAGGACCGTTTGCGTCTTTTGACTCACGTATGTAAATGTGTCACTAGCATTCAAATGATAAAGAATCCGGGCCAACATGATTAGCCGTAGAACCCAAGTGGCACATCCATACAAGGACAGGCATATGTAACACAACAATGCAGGTGTCGATCTCTAGCGTGTGTAGACGAGTCATAGCAAGCTACAAGGACTCCATTACGCCATGGGACATAAATGTCATCACTGCACATAGACGAGTCGTAGCAGGCTACAGGGACTCCATTACACTACGAGACATTTCCCCGAAAGGACAGACACATCAGCAAAGAAGGATACATGCCGGCCAATCAATGTGTCCAGAGCAGTAGCGAGCTACCAAGGCTCGGTGGAAGCAGAAAGATGCATTTCACCGTAAAGATTACTACTAAAGCACACAACTAGGTGTCCAATCCCATACATACCGTTGCACGTCACACATACGCACGACATGCCCGATATGCATAAATATAACTATGGCATCACAACATAACCATACAACATTACAATATTTGTTTAGAAGGCTCGGAAGAGCCAATACAATAAGATGTTAAAAACAGGGGTCACAAGACCCAACATTCAGAGCATTCAAACAAGCAAGCGGAAGTTAAACATGTCTAGGTACAGACATCTACAAAAGTGGCTACAGGAGCCTGAAAAGCTACAACGACCCTACCAAAGGAACCAGACCTCTGCCTGGGATTCCCAAGCTAATCCGGTCAACATTGAACTTCACGTCATAAATACCACTAATGAGACTGATGTCTCCTCTGCATAAACATAAATTAAGCAAACGTGAGTACAAGGATACTCAGCAAGACTTACATCAGAACTAACTACATATGCATCTGTATCAACGAAGGGGGTTGTCGAGTTTATTGCAGCAAGCCAGCTTTGAATCTTGGCTAACTTGTACTACGACAACAAGTGCTTTATTTAAGGTGGGATAGCGCACATGAGTCCACATATTCACCAAATCAATACACCACTATGGATCCACTTTCGTCTCCTATGAGAAGGCCATCCATAGCACTGACGCTTATCTTTCGTATTTTAGAGTATCAACTTCAAGTTTTCTATGAACCACATAAGTTCTCCAAGTAGTCCATATCCGAGGATGCGACTAATTGAATAGATTGATTACCCTGTAGGGGTGTACTTCATCACACATGCTTCCGCCACTTACTGCCATGTGCTAGTAAAAAGGCACCTCGGCAACCTTCAAGAGGAAGCCCAGCGAGGGAGTCGGCCATGACCTCACTAACCACACAAGACTCTAGTACAGGTTTATTGCCTATTGGAGACTGAACCCGCAAGGAAGTCCGGCCGAAGTTTCCTCTACGGCCCAAATGATGTGTACTGGGTTCCCAAGCCCAGCTCGACGGATGGTACTACGCGTGGTACATCATGCAACAATGCCTTGTCTGTCCCAAGCCCACCTGTACGGGGTGCCACTCGGTAGACTACTAGCACGTCCTACAAACACCAGAAACTAATTGCATCTCCTGGATAGACATCAAGTCGATTAATAAGTCGAGAGAGTCATTTAAGGATCCCTATGTACGGTAGAAGCTAGTCTTGGATAACTTACACAGGACTCAGTTCCTAAGGATGGTCCCAATAAGACAACCCGCTATGTACTCCTACATGGACTCTCATCGCTACCTTTACCAAATCATGTTCACACACTTAGCTCTGACACAATTGAACATTAACACTGCCATTCCGATTCATCGCCGAGATGGATCAGACCCGAACCGACACGACTCTAAGCCTAACAGGCACAGTAAGTAAGCAAACATGGATGAGTAAGCACAACAAGGCTCAAGCAGTTGCTAGTCATGTTAAGTGGTTTCAACTGTTTACTGTGACAAAGATAGGTCATGCAAAGGAATGGGTTCAACTACCGGGAAAAGGTAATAGTTGAATCATTGTTGTCCTAATGCAGTAAAAGAGAGCAGGAGCAAGAGAATGGGTTCATATCAGTATGCTCGAGGGGGTTTGCTTGCCTGACAATTCAGAAGATATTACTTCTCTTCATTAGTTTCAACGTTCACATTGTTAGAACCATCGTCTACCGAAAGGGCGCACCATCGGTAAAACAAGGAAGGAACACATTCAATGCAATGCAACAACATGATGCACGATATGACAAGTTAAGGTACTGAATGAACCTAGAGGAGTAGTTAGCCGTTGAAGTGGAATTCAAACAAGTTTGAATTCCAACACCAAATGATATTTCATATAATGCCCTAATCATAAAATATCCTACTTGGTGATGTTAACTTGTTCAAACATGCATGATCATGGCATAAACAGATTCATTTTATTTTTCTGATCATTTTTCATATATAAATTATTTTCATGTGACTTACAAATTATTTTCGATGATTTTTTGAAGTTTTCAGTATTTTCTAAAATATAATAAATCATTTAATATTTATTTCAAAACCAGAAATGAATTACTGCGTCAACACGAGGTCACAGTGACGTCATCGGTCAACAGAACCGGTCCAGGTCAAACCTGGCCGGTGGGACCCATGTGTCATGGGCACAGTGGCTAACCCCATTTAGTTCAACTAACCAGGGTTTAATTAGGGCGCATGGGCCCGTGTGTCAGTGACTTAGGGCTAAACTAATTATGTGATTAATGCTAATTATGCGGGCCACGTCATCCCCAGCCGGAGTGAGATCGCCGGTGACCATCTGACGCGGCGGAGGCATGCCGGGCAGTGCTATCGGTGGCGGATGGAGGCGTCGAGGGCACCAGGGCGTTGCCCAGGATCGCCCGCGTGCTGAGGGGCGTGCAGCTGGTCGCGGGGGCACTAGAGAAGACGCCGGCGACGAGGTGTGTGGCAGCACCGGCTCGGCCTCATGCGGTGCGGGAGCTACAGGGCATGGGGAACCCAATTGGGCCATCTACGGATCCACAGGAACACTCTTAGTGCGACTGGACTATCGGGAGGAAGCCTTGCTTGCTCCTACCATGACGGCGCCATGGCCGGCGGCAAAGAGCTTCCGACTCCGGTGGCCATGGGGCCAGAGGCACAAGAGAGCAGGGACAGGGGGATGGATAGGAACTCATTGGGAGGCTTCGGGTGCAGCAGGCGAGGCCGGCGAGGAGCTGGAGCAAGCGAATCGGCGGCAGGGAGCTTCAGCGACCGGCGGTGGAAGTGGCAAGGGCGAGGGGGAGAACCAGAGAGGGGAGGATAAGGGAGAGGTGCTCTGGGCTTTCTCAGGTAGGGAGATAGGCTCGAGGGGGGGCGAGGAAGCAGGCAGAGAGGAGATGGCCTCCTCGGGCGCGTGTGTGCGAGAACGCAGCTGCTCCTACTAGCAGAAGGTAGGAGAAGGCACCTGATGGGCTGGGCCTTCTCCTCTATTAGGCCGGCTACAGGTAAGGTTCTTTATCTTTTGTTTATATTTTCTATTATATGCCCTTTGTTTTATTTACTTTGGACAAAAATTCCTTAGCACAAAAATCCTGAAATTATTTATAGGATATGTTTGGAATATTTCCAAGCTCCATAAAAAGTTCCAGCATTTTTGAAAGAACTAAAATATTTATAGTGTTTTATTAGTCATTTTCAGAAACTTTGCTGATTTATTAAAATTTCCAAAATAGTTGTGAAAATATAGTTCACCCCTGTTATGTTGTTGCCAACATTTATTAGAGAGGGGAAACATTTTTTAATAGTATTTTGTAAAATTCAAAAAAAACAACTATTGGAATTTGTTTACTCGTTTCATCCCCATTTCAAAAAAAGTGCTAGGATTTTTCATCCCCATTTCAGGTTTCAATTGAATTTAAACATGATGACATGATGCACATGGAATGATAAGCAGATCCTAAGCTAGAGCTGTGACAATTTAGTTCTGAGTATGTGGTCTTGAACTATTGTCCCATTTGCAAGTCTTCTAGGTATGTTGTGGTAGACAACGGTATGGGTGAGAAGAGTCAGACCAAAATCCCAGTTAATGTTCTTCTGTAACATTCCATAATTCCATTTTGGAATGTTATGAAATATAGCTATGCATCCATCATCATCATCGCTTGAATGTATGAAATAGTTGAAATGCTTCTTCTGAATTTCTAAAACCCCTTTCTACTTTCAATGTGTTGCTTTCACCTATTTGAAATCTTGGTAAAAAGTTCAAATAAGAGAGGAGGAACATGACACTCCACACCAGGGACTATTTGGCGATTCATTTGAACAAAAATAACCAGGAGTTGTTTTGAAAATATTTGCAAAAAGGATTTAAAAACAATTAGGCAATTTCTGAAAATATTATTTTTTCAGAATATTCAAATGACAGAATAAAAATGTTCAATAAATGGCATTTATTATTCTGTTAATTTTGATATATAATAATCCTACATTTAGAAAAGGTTTGAATGCTTTTAAAGAGGTTTTACTATTCTAACTATTAAAAACAGTAATGGTTTTGTATTTAAACGGGCCGACCCACGGGTAGTTACCCGCGAATTGATTACAAGCCGGTCGACCGACGTGCATTCGCCGCTTCTTCTCTCTCTGACAATGGGTCCCACCCCGACCGCTTGTAACGCCCGCGCGGTCATCCCTCTCCTCGCGCGCGCCGCCGTCGCCGAGATTCCATCGCCCCGGATCTCCCTCCTCTCTCCTTGCACACCCCCCTTAGCCAATAGGATTGTGCCGCGTCACCCCTGGCCGTCCGGTAGTTATTTTTTTTTAGTTTTAGTTAACAGACTATTTTAGTAATTTGTTTTGCTTATAACTTTTAATCTGTTTAATGTTTTGAGTTGATTCTTTTTGCAATAGCTCACATTTTCCATGTAGTTTCATCCTGTAGTTTTAGAATTTAAATTTGAACTATAAAATTTGAATTGAATCAAATTTTCTCAAAATATTCAAATCTGAATAACTAGAGTTTAAAAATAGATTTTGATATGAATCTTTTTGCTACTGTTTGGTCTTAGTTACGACTACCTCCATGTTTAGTTTGAAGATTTTTAGGATGATTCTTATTAGCGTTTTAGCTATAAACAGATTCTGCCTATTAGTTAGTATAGTTTTATTTAACATAGTTTTAGTTGGTTTAAATTAGATTTAGTTTTATTTGATTTAGTAGGTTCTGTTACTTAAACTTTAGGTGTTCTACTTACTGTTAATAAAAATATAAAATTGTTTAGTTTATTTCTTTGTTAATATAGGAATCACAACTTCTTTTCAAATAGGTTTAATTTGATTAAAACAACTAGTTAGTAATAGTTTTTCTTTCAACAAAGTTTTATAATTTAATTCTGTTATCTAAGACAAGTTTATTTGTACATTCTTTTCTGTTAAGAACATGTTTTGTTAATAAATAATAAGTTTTGTTTTGCTCTTCTATTAGTAAAACTATAGTTGTTTCATATAGTGTTTATCAAAACTTTTAAAAAACTTTACTAAAGTTTTTCCCAACAAACTTTAATGAATTCAATTCTGTTATTAATAAAATATTTTATTGTTCCTTGCTGTCAACTATTGTTTTGCTATTACAAAATAGTTTTGTTATGTTAGTAGTGGTTTACCCATCACCTTTTTGAAAACAAAACTTTGTGTGTTTTCTTACTTGTGATTTCTGCATTGTTTTGTCTTGATTGTTTACTAGTTCATGGTTGATGTTTGTGAGTTACAATATTTTGTTGTATGCTTATTCAGTGCTTGTTTGCTTCGTTAGATTATCCGGAGTGCGAAGCTTGTAACCTAGAGTCACTCACGTACGAAGATCATCAATCAGGCAAGTCACTTTGATCATCTTTACCCATGTTTTTATTGCATTAGTTCTTCCATCACCCCAATTGCATGCAAAGTAGGTTAGTTGGAAACTTGGTTACTATTGTAGTATCATGTGGTAGGTACCCCTTCTCAACTCTTGACACATTGGCCCCGGGAAACGTTGTTTTACTTTTTGCTATGCTATTAGTAGACGGGGTTGGTTGTGTGATTCATGAGAGTTGAGAGAGTTAATTACAAGACCTACATAATGATCAAGACTTCAAGATTTCGAGTTTTCAACTTACCTCTGGGTGGATGATGGTTAAACGGCACCCTGGAGAAACCAGTGGATTTGCCTAGGTGTTGCTGGAGATGGCCAGTATTCACGCGGAAAGGTCCACCCAGGCACAAAGATATGGATGGATGCTTCAAGACCCAAGGCTTACCTGCACAGCCACAAGTTATTATGGCCTCTGGCTTGGTTGGATATCGTGGTGACCCTCGACAGGTGGTGCTACGAGATTTAGAAGAACGACAGGAAATGATGGGCACCGACAGAGTCGCAGGGAAACCCTTTGGAAGACGATGTTTTGGTCATACGTTTCTCAAACACCCTGAAGTGCGAGAAATCAAACGGAGGAGACCAAATATTGTGGAGAACGTGTGCAAAAGTCTGCAGAGTACTCAAACCTAATCGATTAGCCGTGTCCACGGTCATGGACGACTTGAGCCAAAGGAACTGAAACATGCGGAACCCTCAACACAATTAATATGATGATGTGGGTATTAATAACTTGGGTGGAACCATCTCATTAATCAACCAACTTAGTAATAATTTTTTGCTTACCCCTTCTCTTGATGTAGGAAAAACTTGGCTTTACGCAAAAACTGACCACCCCACCTGCCATATATGCATATAGATTAGATGATTATCTTTTCACCCCCTCTTGTGACTTTGCCGGCATATTCCATATGCTGACCTACACAGCTGCAACGTATCATGTTGAAGAGTACTTTTCCGACGAGGAGTGAGGATATGCTCTACGCTCGGTGAGATGCCCTTGGAGTCAGATGGACTAGTCTACCTTCGACGCTTCCGCAAGACTTAGTTAATCTGATGAGTTGGCCTTCGGCCACTTTATTGTAATGATTATTGTAATAAAGGACTCGATATGATATTTCGTTAATATAATGCTGTGTGATTTCCCATTGATATATACATTGATGTACCGTGTGTGTACCAGCATGATCTTGGGATGGTACGGAAACACTGGAGATTCGACCTTTCAGGTCGGGTCGCTACAGAACTGGTATCAGAGCACACGCTGACCGTAGGACGTAACCTCTAGGATTGGAAAGACTTAGGATTTGTTTCTCTCTGTCTTTAAAATTCTTATACTCTCATCTACTCGTTTGTGACTTCTCTCCGATTATTTCAAAATTTATAGATGGACACCTTCATCCCAGTGTTGATCACGGAGTTTTGCCAGCCTGACGCAACGATGCCTTTTGGTAAGGAGCTGATGAGGATAGTCAAGGACGTGAGGATTGCTTTGCCGAGCATCACCAGGACTCCTATCATGTAATTTCCACAAGATGGACGCTACAGGATCGAGGTGCACATTCCAAGGAAGACCTTTCGGAATCGGAAGGAACCCATCGACTTCAAGTTTGTGGCACCCAGCTAGATACTTGGGAGAGACATGGCCATTCATCGTGCCCTTGGAAGTATTCAGGAGGAATACAGAGGTGGAATCATTTCACCAGGAGTCAGCGTGGTTTGTCATAGAGATTCCAATGGAAACGTCATAACCCCTCCCACTGCAGACACCACCATTTCCTATATCCAGAGCCTGGAGACTCACATCAGGACTCTGGAGCTTCGAGTTCGTGCTGATACGAAGATAATCAAGAATCTGATGAACTGTGAGATTGACCTCGAAGCTGACTTATGGGAAGCCGAGTACGAACATGAATATGAGGTGAAGGATTTCTTAGAGAGGATCGACAAGCTGAACACTCGCATCGCCACTTTGCAGGAACAGATGGACATGGGTGAAAATCTTCATCCTGAAGGAGACTTGGCTCCTTTCATCAGCGACGATGATGACTATGAGGAGAGCACCACTGGAGGAGGCTCAGTCACCATGTACTTCTAAGAAAAACTTTAGTTATGCCCTTCATGTATCTTTTATTTTCAACGTTAAAAGCGTAGGTCGATGTGTAGTTTGATTAAGACTTGTATTCCCGATGTTTGAATCCTTGATTCAATAAATGAATGAGTGTTTGGTGTGATATGTTTGTTGCATTGCATATGGGTAGTGAATTTCTCCTTTTAGGCCCTTGTTCTATTCTAATTCTCACCCCTCTGAAAACAGCAAGATGCCTCCATGACGTGAGTTCGACTTCACCTTCCCGCCGGAACTCACCCGACTTCATCAGCAGCAGAATGCACTGATGCAGCTATTGATCCAGAATCAGACCAACAACCAGAACAACAACCACCACCATCCACCTCAGGCTGACAATCTCACCCGTTTTCTGAGGTTGAACCCTCCAACTTTCTCCAGCAGCACTGAGCCCATTGTGGCAGATGACTGGCTCCGTAAGATGGAGAGAGAACTCGTCACCGCTAGATGTACTAATGCTGAGAAATTGCACTTTGCCGCACATCAACTGGATGGACCAGCAGCTTCATGGTGGGAGAACTACACCACCACATATCCTATTGCTGATATAACTTGGGAGCAGTTCAAGCAAGCTTTCCACACCGCACATGTTTCAGCTGGAGCCATGAGTCTGAAGAAGCGCGAGTTTCGCAACTTGCGCCAGGGAAATCGCTCTGTGGCCCAGTACGTGGACGACTTCAGCACATTGGCTCGTTATGCACCAAGAGACGTGGCCGATGATGCGGCCAAGCAAGAGAAGTTTCTGGAAGGACTCAACGATGAGTTGAGCATGCAGCTGGTAGTGGCAACGTTCAACAACTACCAAGAGCTGGTGGACAAGGCCCTCATCTTGGAGGGAAAGCAGAAGCAAATTGAGAACCACAAGCGGAAGTATACTCAAGGGAAGTTTAACTCTGGAGCTCATCAGAAGCCCCGATACGCCCCGTACTCACGGAATACCGGATCAGGGACCGGTAAGTTTGGAAGGCACCCTCATGCCGTGCACAACCATGGAGGCCACAACCATGGAGGAAATGGGAATGCCCGTCCCAACCATGGCAACTTCAAGACTGACAATGGGAATGGGAACAACAACCAGCACCGTCACGCTCCTACTCAGAAGGATCTGAGCCACATCACCTGTTTCAAGTGCCAGAAGACAGGGCACTATGCTACTGAGTGTCCCCAGAGCAAGCAGGGAAATGGAAATGGCAACAACAACGACAACTCCGCAGCCAAGAAGCCAAATCCGTTTCCTCGTGCCCAGGTGAACCACCTCGACGTGGAAGAAGTCTATGATCAACCCGAGACTGTGGTTGGTAAGTTTTTATTGCATTCGCGTCCAGTTACAATACTTTTTGATTCCGGTGCAACTCATTCATTGATATCAAGGGTAGTTGTGGATAAATATGGTTTGCCCACCAAAACCCTTAGTCATCCCATTAAGGTTAGTTCCCCAGGAGGTATGATGATGGCAGGGATAGGATGCCATGCCCTGAAACTTCACATAGGAAACCATGTTTTTCGCACCGACCTCATCGTCTTAGAATCCCAGGGATTCGATGTAATCCTAGGCATGGATTGGATGAACAAGTATGAAGGAAATCTTGATTGTCCCAGCAAGTCTGTTTCACTCACCACCCCGGAGAACAAGAGGATTAAGTATGTATCCCGACGCACATGTATGAGTGCTCGGTTAAATTCCCTCATAGGTGTTGTTCAGGAGGAAGTACCTATGGTAAAAGACATTCCGGATGTATTCCCGGAAGAATTACCAGGCAACACCAAGATGTATCTAGATTTGAAGGAAAGTTATTGGTGGACAGGTATGAAGAAAGATATTGCAGAACATGTTGCAATATGTGATGTTTGTCAGCAAGTGAAAGCGGAACATCAGAAACCAGCAGGGTTACTCCAACCTTTGCTGATACCCGAGTCGAAATGGGAAAAGCTTGGTATGGACTTCATCACAGGATTACCCAGGACCCGTTCAGGCTATGATTCCATCTGGGTAGTGGTAGACCGCTTGACCAAGGTAGCTCATTTCATTCTAGTGTAGACCACCTATAACAGTGCTAAGCTAGCCAAGATATACATGACCAGGATCGTGTGTCTACATGGAGTTCCGAGGAGTATCGTGTTAGATAGAGGAACCCAATTTATCTCAAAGTTTTGGCATCAGTTACATGAAACTTTGGGTACAAGGCTGGAGTTCAGTACATCTTTTCATCCACAGACCGATGGATAGACTGAGAGAGTCAACCAGATTCTGGAAGACATGTTGAGAGCTTGTGCACTAGGCTATGGGTCTAATTGGGATGACAACTTACCTTACGCAGAATTCTCGTACAACAACAGTTATCAGACCAGTCTGAAGATGGCCCCTTTCGAAGCTTTATACAGAAGGAGGTGTAGAACACCGTTGACGTGGGATGGTGTTGGAAACCGACAACTTTTTGGTCCCGACCTTATCCGAGATTCTGAAGAGAAAGTCAAGCTGATTCGTAACAGACTGAAGATAGCCCAATCTCGACAAAAGAACTATGCTGCCAATAAACGCAAGGAAGTAACGTATGAAATGGCAGACCGAGCATATCTTCGTGTGTCCCCACTTCGAGGAATCAAGAGGTTTGGTGTTAAAGGAAAATTAGCACCCAGATTCATAGGCCCCTACAAAATTCTTGAACGTAGAGGCGAAGTTGCATACAAGATGGAACTGCCAGAAGGATTATCCGGAGTTCATGATGTTTTCCATGTTTCCCAGCTGAAGAAATGTCATGCTGAGATTACTGATATTCCCTTGAGAGACACGGTGCCCCTAGAGGCCATACAACTTGAAAGTGATCTGACCTATGAGGAGAAGCCTGTCAGAATCCTCGAGACTGCCAACAGAGTTACCCGCAGCAGGATCATCAAGTTCTGTAAGGTTTTGTGGAGTCACCACACCGAGGAAGAAGCCACCTGGGAACGCGAAGAAGATCTTCGTAGAGACCACCCGCACCTATTTTCTAGCCAACCCGAATCTCGAGGGTGAGATTCATCTTAAGGTGGGTAGGTTTGTAACATCCCAAAATTCCATTTTGGAATGTTATGAAATATAGCTATGCATCCATTATCATCATTGCTTGAATGTATGAAATAGTTGAAATGCTTCTTCTGAATTTCTGAAACCCCTTTCGACTTTCAATGTGTTTCTTTCACCTATTTGAAATATTGGTAAAAAGTTCAAATAAGAGAGGAGGAACATGACACTCCACACCAGGGACTATTTGGCGATTCATTTGAACAAAAATAACCAGGAGTTGTTTTGAAAATATTTGCAAAAAGGATTTAAAAACAATTAGACAATTTCTGAAAATATTATTTTTTCAGAATATTCAAATGACAGAATAAAAATGTTCAATAAATGGCATTTATTATTCTGTTAATTTTGATATATAATAATCTTACATTTAGAAAAGGTTTGAATGCTTTTAAAGAGGTTTTACTATTCTGACTATTAAAAACAGTAATGGTTTTGTATTTAAACGGGCCGACCCACGGGTAGTTACCCGCGAATTGATTACAAGCTGGTCGACCGACGTGCATTCGCCACTTCTTCTCTCTCTGACAATGGGTCCCACCCCGACCGCCTGTAACGCCCGCGCGGTCATCCCTCTCCTCGCGCGCGCGCCGCCGTCGCCGAGATTCCATCGCCCCGGATCTCCCTCCTCTCTCCTGGCACACCCCCTTAGCCAATAGGATTGTGCCGCGTCACCCCTGGCCGTCCGGTAGTTATTTTTTTTAGTTTTAGTTAACAGACTGTTTTATTAATTTGTTTTCCTTATAACTTTTAATCTGTTTAATGTTTTGAGTTGATTCTTTTTGCAATAGCTCACATTTTCCATGTAGTTTCATCCTGTAGTTTTAGAATTTAAATTTGAAATATAAAATTTGAATTGAATCAAATTTTCTCAAAACATTCAAATCTGAATAACTAGAGTTTAAAAATAGATTTTGATTTATAATCTTTTTGCTACTGTTTGGTCTTAGTTACGACTACCTCCATGTTTAGTTTGAAGATTTTTAGGATGATTCTTATTAGTGTTTTAGCTATAAACAGATTCTGCCTATTAGTTAGTATAGTTTTATTTAACATAGTTTTAGTTGGTTTAAATTAGATTTAGTTTTATTTGATTTGGTAGGTTCTGTTAGTTAAACATTAGGTGTTCTACTTACTCTTAATAAAAATATAAAATTGTTTAGTTTATTTCTTTGTTAATATAGGAATCACAACTTCTTTTCAAATAGGTTTAATTTGATTAAAACAACTAGTTAGTAATAGTTTTTCTTTCAACAAAGTTTTATAATTTAATTCTGTTTTATAAGACAAGTTTATTTGTACATTCTTTTCTGTTAAGAACATGTTTTGTTAATAAATAAGAAGTTTTGTTTTGCTCTTTTGTTAGTAAAACTATAGTTGTTTCATATAGTGTTTATCAAAACTTTTAAAAAACTTTACTAAAGTTTTTCCCAACAAACTTTAATGAATTCAATTCTGTTATTAATAAAATATTTTATTGTTCCTTGCTGTCAACTATTGTTTTGTTATTACAAAATGGTTTTGTTATGTTAGTAGTGGTTTACCCATCACCTTTTTGAAAACAAAACTTTGTGTGTTTTCTTACTTGTGATTTGTGCATTGTTTTGTCTTGATTGTTTACTAGTTCATGGTTGATGTTTGTGAGTTACAATATTTTGTTGTATGCTTATTGAGTGCTTGTTTGCTTCGTTAGATTATCCGGAGTGCGAAACTTGTTACCTAGAGTCACTCACGTACGAAGATCATCAATCAGGCAAGTCACTTTGATCATCTTTACCCATGTTTTTATTGCATTAGTTCTTCCATCACCCCAATTGCATGCAAAGTAGGTTAGTTGGAAACTTGGTTACTGTTGTAGTATCATCTGGTAGGTACCCCTTCTCAACTCTTAACACATTGGCCCCGGGAAATGTTGTTTTACTTTTTTCTATGCTATTAGTAGACGGGGTAGGTTGTGTGATTCATGAGAGTTGAGTGAGTTAATTACAAGACCTACATAATGATCAAGACTTCAAGATTTCGAGTTTTCAACTTACCTCTGGGTGGATGATGGTTGAACGGCACCCTGGAGAAACCAGTGGATTTGCCTAGGTGTTGCTGAAGATGGCCAGTATTCACGCGGAAAGGTCCACCCAGGCACAAAGAGATGGATGGATGCTTCAGGACCCAAGGCTTACCTGCACAGCCACAAGTTATTATGGGCTCTGGCTTGGTTGGATATCGTGGTGACCCTGGACAGGTGGTGCTACGAGATTTAGAAGAACGGTAGGAAATGATGGGCACCGACAGAGTCGCAGGGAAACCCTTTGGAAGACGATGTTTTGGTCATACGTTTCTCAAACACCCTGAAGTGCGAGAAATCAAACGGAGGAGACCAAATATTGTGGAGAACATGTGCAAAAGTCTGCAGAGTA
This sequence comes from Hordeum marinum, assembly GCA_022496015.1. Lineage (NCBI taxonomy): Eukaryota > Viridiplantae > Streptophyta > Magnoliopsida > Poales > Poaceae > Hordeum > Hordeum marinum. The sequence goes on from CM039677.1 coordinate 119,358,349, forward strand.
CTCAAACCTAATCGATTAGCCGTGTCCACTGTCATGGACGACTTGAGCCAAAGGAACTGAAACATTCGGAACCCTCAACACAATTAATATGATGATGTGGGTATTAATAACTTGGGTGGAACCATCTCATTAATCAACCAACTTAGTAATAATTTTTTGCTTACCCCTTCTCTTGATGTAGGAAAAACTTGGCTTTACACAAAAACTGACCACCCCACTTGCCATATATGCATATAGATTAGATGATTATCTTTTCACCCCCTCTTGTGACTTTGCCGGCATATTCCATATGCTGTCCTACACGGCTGCAACGTATCATGTTGCAGAGTACTTTTCCGACGAGGAGTGAGGATATGCTCTACGCTCGGTGAGATGCCCTTGGAGTCAGATGGACTAGTCTACCTTCGACGCTTCCGCAAGACTTAGTTAATCTCATGAGTTGGCCTTCGGCCACGTTATTGTAATGATTATTGTAATAAAGGACTCGATATGAGATTTCGTTAATATAATGCTGTGTGATTTCCCATTGATATATACATTGATGTACCGTGTGTGTACCAGCATGATCTTGGGATGGTACGGAAACACCAGAGATTCGACCTTTCAGGTCGGGTCGCTACAGAAATGGTATCAGAGCACACGCTGACCATAGGACGTAACCTCTAGGATTGGAAAGACTTAGGATTTGTTTCTCTCTGTCTTTAAAATTCTTATACTCTCATCTACTCGTTTGTGACTTCTCTCCGATTATTTCAAAATTTATAGATGGACACCTTCATCCCAGTGTTGATCACGGAGTTTTGCCAGCCTGACGCAACGATGCCTTTTGGTGAGGAGCTGATGAGGATAGTCAAGGACGTGAGGATTGCTTTGCCGAGCATCACCAGGACTCCTATCATGTAATTTCCACAAGATGGACGCTACAGGATCGAGGTGCACATTCCAGGGAAGACCTTTCGGAATCGGAAGGAACCCATCGACTTCAAGTTTGTGGCACCCAGCTGGATACTTGGGAGAGACATGGCCATTCATCGTGCCCTTGGAAGTATTCAGGAGGAATACAGAGGTGGAATCATTTCACCAGGAGTCAGCGTGGTTTGTCATAGAGATTCCAATGGAAACGTCATAACCCCTCCCACTGCAGACACCACCATTTCCTATATCCAGAGCCTGGAGACTCACATCAGGACACTGGAGCTTCGAGTTCGTGCTGATACGAAGACAATCAAGAATCTGATGAACTGTGAGATTGACCTCGAAGCTGACTTATGGGAAGCCGAGTACGAACATGAATATGAGGTGAAGGATTTCTTAGAGAGGATCGACAAGCTGAACACTCGCATCGCCACTTTGCAGGAACAGATGGACATGGGTGAAAATCTTCATCCTGAAGGAGACTTGGCTCCTTTCATCAGCGACGATGATGACTATGAGGAGAGCACCACTGGAGGAGGCTCAGTCACCATGTACTTCTAAGAAAAACTTTAGTTATGCCCTTCATGTATCTTTTATTTTCAACGTTAAAAGCGTAGGTCGATGTGTAGTTTGATTAAGACTTGTATTCCCGATGTTTGAATCCTTGATTCAATAAATGAATGAGTGTTTGGTGTGATATGTTTGTTGCATTGCATATGGGTAGTGAATTTCTCCTTTTAGGCCCTTGTTCTATTCTAATTCTCACCCCTCTGAAAACAGCAAGATGCCTCCATGACGTGAGTTCGACTTCACCTTCCCGCCGGAACTCACCCGACTTCATCAGCAGCAGAATGCACTGATGCAGCTATTGATCTAGAATCAGACCAACAACCAGAACAACAACCACCACCATCCACCTCAGGCTGACAATCTCACCCGTTTTCCGAGGTTGAACCCTCCAACTTTCTCCAGCAGCACTGAGCCCATTGTGGCAGATGACTGGCTCCGTAAGATGGAGAGAGAACTCATCACCGCTAGATGTACTAATGCTGAGAAATTGCGCTTTGCCGCACATCAACTGGATGGACCAGCAGCTTCATGGTGGGAGAACTACACCACCACATATCCTATTGCTGATATAACTTGGGAGCAGTTCAAGCAAGCTTTCCACACCGCACATGTTTCAGCTGGAGCCATGAGTCTAAAGAAGCGCGAGTTTCGCAACTTGCGCCAGGGAAATCGCTCTGTGGCCCAGTACGTGGACGACTTTAGCACATTGGCTCGTTATGCACCAAGAGACGTGGCCGATGATGCGGCCAAGCAAGAGAAGTTTCTGGAAGGACTCAACGATGAGTTGAGCATGCAGCTGGTAGTGGCAACGTTCAACAACTACCAAGAGCTAGTGGACAAGGCCCTCATCTTGGAGGGAAAGCAGCAGCAAATTGAGAACCACAAGCGGAAGTATACTCAAGGGAAGTTTAACTCTGGAGCTCATCAGAAGCCCCGCTACGCCCCGTACTCAGGGAATACCGGATCAGGGACCGGTAAGTTTGGAAGGCACCCTCATGCCGTGCACAACCATGGAGGCCACAACCATGGAGGAAATGGGAATGCCCGTCCCAACCATGGCAACTTCAAGACTGACAATGGGAATGGGAACAACAACCAGCACCGTCACGCTCCTACTCAGAAGGATCTGAGCCACATCACCTGTTTCAAGTGCCAGAAGACAGGGCACTATGCTACTGAGTGTCCCCAGAGCAAGCAGGGAAATGGAAATGGCAACAACAACGACAACTCCACAGCCAAGAAGCCAAATTCGTTTCCTCGTGCCCAGGTCAACCACCTCGACGTGGAAGAAGTCTATGATCAACCCAAGACTGTGGTTGGTAAGTTTTTATTGCATTCACGTCCAGTTACAATACTTTTTGATTCCGGTGCAACTCATTCATTGATATCAAGGGTAGTTGTGGATAAATATGGTTTGCCCACCAAAACCCTTAGTCATCCCATTAAGGTTAGTTCCCAGGAGGTATGATGATGGCAGGGATAGGATGCCATGCCCTGAAACTTCACATAGGAAACCATGTTTTTCGCACCGACCTCATCGTCTTAGAATCCCAGTGATTCGATGTAATCCTAGGCATGGATTGGATGAACAAGTATGAAGGAAATCTTGATTGTCCCAGCAAGTCTGTTTCACTCACCACCCCGGAGAACAAGAGGATTAAGTATGTATCCCGACGCACATGTATGAGTGCTCGGTTAAATTCCCTCATAGGTGTTGTTCAGGAGGAAGTACCTATGGTAAAAGACATTCCGGATGTATTCCCGGAAGAATTACCAGGCAACACCAAGATGTATCTAGATTTGAAGGAAAGTTATTGGTGGACAGGTATGAAGAAAGATATTGCAGAACATGTTGCAATATGTGATGTTTGTCAGCAAGTGAAAGCGGAACATCAGAAACCAGCAGGGTTACTCCAACCTTTGCTGATACCCGAGTCGAAATGGGAAAAGCTTGGTATGGACTTCATCACAGGATTACCCAGGACCCGTTCAGGCTATGATTCCATCTAGGTAGTGGTAGACCGCTTGACCAAGGTAGCTCATTTCATTCTAGTGTAGACCACCTATAACAGTGCTAAGCTAGCCAAGATATACATGACCAGGATCGTGTGTCTACATGGACTTCCGAGGAGTATCGTGTCAGATAGAGGAACCCAATTTATCTCAAAGTTTTGGCATCAGTTACATGAAACTTTGGGTACAAGGCTGGAGTTCAGTACATCTTTTCATCCACAGACCGATGGATAGACTCAGAGAGTCAACCAGATTCTGGAAGACATGTTGAGAGCTTGTGCACTAGACTATGGGTCTAGTTGGGATGACAACTTACCTTACGCAGAATTCTCGTACAACAACAGTTATCGGTCCAGTCTGAAGATGGCCCCTTTCGAAGCTTTATACAGAAGGAGGTGTAGAACACCGTTGACGTGGGATGGTGTTGGAAACCGACAACTTTTTGGTCCCGACCTTATCCGAGATTCTAAAGAGAAAGTCAAGCTGATTCGTAACAGACTCAAGATAGCCCAATCTCGACAAAAGAACTACGCTGCCAACAAACGCAAGGAAGTAACGTATGAAGTGGGAGACCGAGCATATCTTCGTGTGTCCCCACTTCGAGGAATCAAGAGGTTTGGTGTTAAAGGAAAATTAGCACCCAGATTCATAGGCCCCTACAAAATTCTTGAACGTAGAGGCGAAGTTGCATACAAGCTGGAACTGCCAGAAGGATTATCCGGAGTTCATGATGTTTTCCATGTTTCCCAGCTGAAGAAATGTCATGCTGAGATTACTGATATTCCCTTGAGAGACACGGTGCCCCTAGAGGCCATACAACTTGAAAGTGATCTGACCTATGAGGAGAAGCCTTTCAGAATCCTCGAGACTGCCAACAGAGCTACCCGCAGCAGGATTATCATGTTCTGTAAGGTTTTGTGGAGTCACCACACCGAGGAAGAAGCCACCTGGGAACGCGAAGAAGATCTTCGTAGAGACCACCCGCACCTATTTTCTAGCCAACCCGAATCTCGAGGGTGAGATTCATCTTAAGGTGGGTAGGTTTGTAACATCCCAAAATTCCATTTTGGAATGTTATGAAATATAGCTATGCATCCATTATCATCATTGCTTGAATGTATGAAATAGTTGAAATGCTTCTTCTGAATATCTGAAACCCCTTTCTACTTTCAATGTGTTGCTTTCACCTATTTGAAATATTGGTAAAAAGTTCAAATAAGAGAGGAGGAACATGACACTCCACACCAGGGACTATTTGGTGATTTTTTTTGAACAAAAACAACCAGGAGTTGTTTTGAAAATATTTGCAAAAAGGATTTAAAAACAATGAGGCAATTTCTAAAAATATTATTTTTTCAAAATATTCAAATGACATAATAAAAATGTTCAATAAATGGCATTTATTATTGTGTTAATTTTGATATATAATACTCCTATATTTAGAAATGTTTTGAATGCTTTTAAAGAGGTTTTCCTGCTCTGACTATTAAAAACAGTAACGGTTTTGTATTTAGACGGGCCGGCCCACGGGCAGTTACTCGCGAATTGATTACAAGCGGGTCGACCGACGCGCATTCGCAGCTTCTTCTCTCTCTGACACCAGGTCCCACCCCGACCGCCTGTAACACCCGCGCAGTCATCCCTCTCCTCGCACGCGCGCCGCCGTCGCCGAGATTCCATCGCCCCGGATCTCCCTCCTCTCTCCTCGCACACCCCCCCTTAGCCAATAGGATTGTGCCGCGTCACCCCTGGCCGTCCGGTAGTTAGTTTTTTTAGTTTTAGTTAACAGAGTGTTTTAGTAATTTGTTTTGCTTATAACTTTTAATCTGTTTAATGTTTTGAGTTGATTCTTTTTGCAATAGCTCACATTTTTCATGTTGTTTCATCCTGTAGTTTTAGATTTTAAATTTGAACTACAAAAATTGATTTGAATCAAATTTGCTCAAAACATTCAAATCTGAATAACTAGAGTTTAAAAATAGATTTTGATATGAATCTTTTTGCTACTGTTTGGTCTTAGTTAGGACTACCTCCATGTTTAGTTTGAGGATTTTTAGGATGATTCTTATTACTGTTTTAGCTATAAACAGATTCTTCCTATTAGTTAGTATAGTTTTATTTAACTTAGTTTTAGTTGGTTTAAATTAGATTTAGTTTTATTTGATTTAGTAGGTTCTGTTAGTTAAACTTTAGGTGTTCTACTTACTGTTAATAAAAATATAGGAATCACAACTTCTTTTCAAATAGGTTTAATTTGATTAAAACAACGAGTTAGTAATAGTTTTTCTTTGAACAAAGTTTTATAATTTAATTCTATTTTCTTAGACAAGTTTATTTGTACATTCTTTTCTGTTAAGAACATGTTTTGTTAATAAATAAGAAGTTTTGTTTTGCTCTTTTGTTAGTAAAACTATAGTTGTTTCATATAGTGTTTATCAAAACTTTTAAAAAACTTTACTAAAGTTTTTCCCAACAAACTTTAATGAATTCAATTCTGTTATTAATAAAATATTTTATTGTTCCTTGCTGTCAACTATTGTTTTGTTATTACAAAATGGTTTTGTTATGTTAGTAGTGGTTTACCCATCACCTTTTTGAAAACAAAACTTTGTGTGTTTTCTTACTTGTGATTTGTGCATTGTTTTGTCTTGATTGTTTACTAGTTCATGGTTGATGTTTGTGAGTTACAATATTTTGTTGTATGCTTATTGAGTGCTTGTTTGCTTCGTTAGATTATCCGGAGTGCGAAGCTTGTTACCTAGAGTCACTCACGTACGAAGATCATCAATCAGGCAAGTCACTTTGATCATCTTTACCCATGTTTTTATTGCATTAGTTCTTCCATCACCCCAATTGCATGCAAAGTAGGTTAGTTGGAAACTTGGTTACTGTTGTAGTATCATCTGGTAGGTACCCCTTCTCAACTCTTGACACATTGGCCCCGGGAAATGTTGTTTTACTTTTTTCTATGCTATTAGTAGACGGGGTTGGTTGTGTGATTCATGAGAGTTGAGAGAGTTAATTACAAGACCTACATAATGATCAAGACTTCAAGATTTCGAGTTTTCAACTTACCTCTGGGTGGATGATGGTTGAACGGCACCCTGGAGAAACCAGTGGATTTGCCTAGGTGTTGCTGAAGATGGCCAGTATTCACGCGGAAAGGTCCACCCAGGCACAAAGAGATGGATGGATGCTTCAATACGCAAGGCTTACCTACACAGCCACAAGTCATTATGGGCTCTGGCTTGGTTGGATATCATGGTGACCCTGGACAGGCGGTGCTACGAGATGTAGAAGAACGGTAGGAAAGGATGGGCACCGACAGAGTCGCAGGGAAACCCTTTGGAAGACCATGTTTTGGTCATCCATTTCTCAAACACCCTGAAGTGCGAGAAATCAAACGGAGGCGACCAAATCTTGTGGGGAACGTGTGCAAAACTCTGCAGAGTACTCAAACCTAATCGATTAGCCGTGTGCACGGTCATGGACGACTTGAGCCAAAGGAACTGAAACATTCGGAACCCTCAACACAATTAATAGGATGATGTGGGTATTAATAACTTGGGTATGAGAATTGGTTGGTGGAACCATCTCATTAATCAACCAACTTAGTAATAATTTTTTGCTTACCCCTTCTCTTGATGTAGGAAAAACTTGGCTTTACGCAAAAACTTACCACCCCACCTGCCATATATGGATATAGATTAGATGATTATCTTTTCACCCCCTCTTGTGACTTTGCCGACATATTCCATTTGCTGACCTACACGGCTGCAACGTATCATGTTGCAGAGTACTTTTCCGACCAGGAGTGAGGATATGCTCTACGCTCGGTGAGATGCCCTTGGAGTCAGATGGACTCATCTACCTTCGACGCTGCCGCAAGACTTAGTTATTCTCATGAGTTGGCCTTCGGCCACTTTATTGTAATGATTATTGTAATAAAGGACTCGATATGAGATTTCGTTAATATAATGCTGTGTGATTTCCCTTTGATATATACATTGATGTACCGTGTGTGTACCACCATGATCTTGGGATGGTACGGAAACACCGGAGATTCGACCTTTCAGGTCGGGTCGCTACATCTTCGGTATATGCCAATCATACCATGATTTCAACGTCTTTTCATGGTCGAAGAGACGGCCAGACAGATGATGTGGCACAAATTGGGTGAAAGAACCGAACTAGATGCAGGTGGGAATCCGATGTTGTGATACACTTTAGAAGCTTTTGCATGGAAGCACTTCGATGCATTACATAAGGATAAAGCAGTAGGCCCGAGGTATCCTTGAGTTGCCATCAACACATATGGGTTCAATGTGTTTTGTATGATGGCAACCCGATACAGTTGTTCGCATGTATTTGTCATTTCACTGAATCCCCCCCGGAGAGATTCTAAAAAGAAAGAACATTTTCTTGACGTTGATAATTCCTCGGCCCAACTATCTGAGGAAAATATGAATGTGTACATGCAGTCGCTCAAGGATGAATTGTAGGAAGCTTGGGATAATGGAATCAAGACATATGACACCGCTACAAAATGTAACTTAATGCATGTGTGGTACATGTACTCAATGCATGACTTTCTAGTGTATGCGTTTTTCATTGGCTGTTGTGTGCATGGAAGGTTCCCATGCCCCACATGCAAGGCAGCTCTTGAGTTCCGTTAGTTGTAGGTGGGTCTCAAGTATTTTTTCTTCGACCATGAGATCAGAAAAGACAAGAAGAATTTCATGAAAGGTAGAGTTGTCAAAAACTCTACGCCACCTATATTGACCAGCCAACAGACCCTGGATCAGTTAAATGCTCTCGAGCCTAATCCAACGCATCCAAGGTATTTCAAAGTGTATAATTAGGAACACTCCTGGACTCACAACATATGCTTGTGGGATCTACCTTATTAGAAAGACCTCCTTTGCCCACAAAACAACGACATGATGCACACAGAAAAAGAATATCACCGAGGCCCTTTTTGGTACATTGTTTGGCATAGAGGGGAAATAAAAGGATAATCCTAAGGCTAGAGTTGATTAGGACGCCCTGTGTGATAGACCGTTACAAAACATGCGACAACCGAAAGGAAAGAAGAATTGGAGGAAGCCCAAGGCATGGTCCAATCTTGGAATGCCAGCTATGAGGGAAATGATCTTGTGGGTGAAAATCCAGCTGATGTTCCAAGATGGGTATGCAACGAATCTAAAGAGGGAAGTGAGTCTTGACAAACTGAAAATATTTGATCTCAAGAGTCCATATTGGCACATATGGCTTGAGCGGGTAATGCCAGTGATGTTGCGTGGCTTTATCCCTGGCATAGCTAGTACTTTGTGCGAAAGAACTATCGCCTGACGTGCTAGATGAACTAGAAGAGTTGGCACCGGAGTTGATCTAGAAGTTAGAAAAGATCTTTCCACCTGGCTTCTTTAATCTAATGAAACATTTTATTTTCCATCTCCCGAGCGAGGCAAGATTGGGCGGGGGCATATGAATTTTTTGGTGCTTTGCAACTAAGAGGATGCATAAGACACTTCAAGCAAAATGTACAAATAAACATAGAATTGGAGCATCGATGGCCGAGTCATTCATTACTGAGGAGGCAGCAAACTTCATAAAAACACACTACGAAGCCAAGAATCGTCATTTGCATAATTCGAAGCTTCGGTACAATGATCGCGACTGTGAAAGAGGTCGATCCAACCTCAGACTAGTCCAAGGGAAGCTCGCACCAGCCGGTGCTTCGAAAGTAATAAAGTTGGATGTCCAAGAATGGCGGACCACTTCGGTGTATATCTTCAACAACCTAACATAAGTGCGGTCATACATCGAGTAAGTTCTTGGTACATTGTGTCACAACTTCTAAGTGCTTTGGACTGCTCTTATTCCCGGATATGTGATACAGTCGATACGTCACAAAATTCATGGATGAAAGGGTGATCCAACAGGATTCCATCGAAGAGTATGAGCTTCTGGCAAAGCATGGAGGTGGCTATCCCGGTTCTATCTCTTGTTTCAAAAAAATGATAATTTCCATTAGACCGTTTCATTTCTTCATCTAGTTTGCTGCTAATGCAACAATCCTTTCATATTGAACTTGTAGTCTAATTCATAATCTATGGACACCGAATTGAGACAAGTCGCTAATGGCTTTGGCTATAAGGTCCGTTCATTTGACAAATATGACATCAACGCATGTTGCTTTCGTACTTTTGGCACTGAGCTATCTATGGCCGACCGAAAGTCTACAAATTGTTGTGTCTCTTCTATCGACGAAGGAGGTGTCGAGTATTATGGAAGAGTTAAAGCAATTTATGGTGAAAACAAACCAAACGTCGTGGTCTTAAAATGTTATTGGTTCCTGCCGAAGGAGACTAGAAGGAGTCATGAACATATGGGGCTAGTCGAAATCAAACAAAGCACCCATTTAGATGTTCCTGATGTCTATATTATGGCTCAACAGGGAACCCAAGTTTCCTATCTACGTGGGCCTGCCAAACTGATCCAAATCCGAATGGTTGGGATGTCGTTTAGGATGTGCCGCCACGTTTTAAACCACCTCCCCTCAATGAAGATGATTATGAACCTCACATTATCCCAGACACATATGAAGGAGAATTCTTCCAATAAGGATGTCCTTCCAAAAAGCATTTCAAGAACCTCTCTACTTCACCCCAGAACATTGAAGTACACAGGGACACTGAACCTAACTTCACCCCTGAGCCGGAACAAGAAGAGACGGAAGAAGAAGAGGTTACTGCTGCGGATGACCTCTCAATGCTTGACCTATTACATAAAGAAGGCCGTTCACATGTTGATCCCGATAGTGATGATGATGCATTTATCAATGGTAGTGGTGATTATGATGCATTTATTGATCCCGGAGCATATATACACAATGAAGATTATTATTAGTTCATGTCAGGTATACATGATGATGATACACTCAAGTTATATATATACATATTATTATTCATGTGAGTATTCAATTTTTTTATTATGTACTAATTTTGTTTACTCTTTGTCATGGCAGGTGTTGAAATATGGTGGGCGCGGGTCGAGAGTCATCCGAGGCTCCTTCATTGGCACGTGGTGGGAGGGGTACTTCCATTCCACGCCAAACTCTCTATAGAGCATTGTACGACAGTATTGGGACACCCTAGGGTGCTTCTTCATCGGCGAAGCCCATCGGGAGAGGAGGTCGGGGGAAGAAGAGATCTCCTAAAGGCACACATTTTGGCCACGGGAGAGGTATGAAGGCTGCTACGCCTTCCTTGCTGCCACCCCCAGTTGAATCACACTAGCACATGATTTCTAAAGTGGACCCCTCTGCGGTGGAGGCTACAAGAACTCCTATCCATGAGCCTCGGCTCCACGATCCTTCTGTCACAAATGCTTTGACCAGTGACACTCCTATGCCAGACGCTTCGTCCTATGAGACTCCATACGGTTCCACCGGACAGCATACCTAGCCAGATTTGCATCAGCTAGAGCCAAGTGGCCATTCTGATCGTGGCGGGGGTTAGCTTTTTGATAGCATGGATGAGGGGGCCACTGTCTACTAGCGTGTGTGTACACGGCTGCCGCCCGTGCCGGCGACCTGCAAGCAGAGGTGGCCGATTAAGCCTGACTCGCTGAAGTAAGTGCACTAACTCTTTCTAAATATTTTTCCTTCATGTTTCTTCACATATCTAATGTGCTGACTTTCTCATACTCTAGGGGTTGGATTCACGCCAAGGATTTCCTCAGGCCCAACTCCATCCTTGGTGTGATTTTACGACATAACTTCGAGGGGTTTGTGACGCTGCCTGTCGAGGGTCACCGTCCAGAGTTAGGATTGAAATGGGAGCATACTTGGCTGCCATGGCCCCGCCTTTGGAGGTGATCAACGGTGTGTTGTGCCACACAAGGGCCGACATGGTGATCAGAAAGTTCTAGGTAATTTCTCTTTTACAGAATTAAAAATCAATAATAGCTACTTATTGTACTAATCATTGTTGTCTCGTTTGATTGCAGACCTTCTACAAGTATGAGGAGGGATACGAGGAGGCCGTGGCAAAGCTTATCCATTATGAGTGCAGGTGCCTACTTCAAAACTTACAACATGAGGCTCAGATATATGCTATTCGAGACTACTACACCTCACGGCGTATTAAGAAGGACAGGTCGTTGTCCCGGCAAAAGTTTCATGACAAGGAGCACTACAAGAAGGTAATTACCTATTCTTATGGCCTTGTACTTACTTTCCTTGCTTTGATTCCTATCCGTAGCTCTAAAATTTATCTTTACTAACTTAGGTGCCTCTGAGATGGTGTGCGGATAAGATGAATTTTTGGGAGGCTTTCGTGAATGAGTGGTGCTCTAACGAATGGCAAGTCATCCATGACGTTGCCAAGGAACGGCGTGCCCAAATGGAAGGTGTGCCACACCATCAAGGCAGCGCCAACTTCTTTTAGTTCGGATGGAACTAGGTATGTGGTTTGCTTCATGATTTCTCCTATTCATTTTTTGATGCTAGCTTGACCTCTTCATTAATACTTTGTTCCTATCTTGTATGCGCATTACAATAAGATGGAGGTGCTATAGGTGTACGACCTCTATGCCATGGCCCATACTTCCTCGTACAAGAAGGCCAAGGCATTCTATGATTCTGACCTCGATAATCCCAAGAACTTCACCAACATCTCCTCCCACAACAAGCTCATGAGGTACAAAGATGTGGGGAAGGTGGTGAATGGGGAGGACTTCAACCTGAGGCAGCATCCTATTGATCCAGTCCTGGTGATGATAGTTGGCGATGGGAGCTCCTTTCCTGAGATGCCGCCTCGACCACGACCAGTCCAGCTCGCCATCGAGGTTAATCATATGGACTTAGATAGCTTTCCTCCATTACATTGTGTGTGCGAACAAAGATGATTACAATGCTAACGAGGTGTTATGTTGTAGGATGCTCTCTAGAAAGAGAGAGAGACAATCCAGGCGCTTTTGGCAGAACAGGCCCGGCAGGCGGAGGAGAAGAAGTATTTGGAGGAGAGGATGGCTAGGTTATTGGAGGAGGAGAGGGCACGAAATGATGCCTATAACCGGGCCATGTACGAGCTCATCATGGTAAGTTTCTTCTTCATATTAGCCAAATCATGCACTACATGTTCTTTTCATTAATAACCAATATGATTGACTTGTTAAAACCAAATGTTCAGACTTTGTGCAAGAAGACCGGCCAGACCCCTCCGCCGATGCCAGTCATAACCACAGCTGGAACAGTTAGTTTCATTTCAATGTTTATTAGTTACTAGTCTTAACACTTCAGCGTCATCATGCTAATGCAAATGATCTTTGGTACAACATAACTCCCGGGCCGCATCGCGCGATCCTTCTCTAGGGCCAAGTAGTGTTCCAGCTATTACCAGCTCGAGCAACCTCGGTGCTTCACCTTCATGATGACGAGGACGGTAAGCCCTAATATGCCACTTACTTAGCTTGTTTTCTCAAAATAAGACAGACATAACACTTAGACAAACTTAACACTTCGACAAATGTCATATAAATAACTAAGTTAGCTTTGTTTCCTCTAAAAAGATAGAAGAAGCTTACTTACCTCCAAAATGATGTATTGTACCTAAGTTAGCTCTAAAATGACCTATACTTAGCATTGTTTCCTCAACACTGTCATAATAATCTTAGTTAACTCAAAAATGGCATAATAGACTTCGTAACGTCATAGATGCCATAGACTTAGCTTATTTTCTTGCAAAATGACACAATAAGGTTAGTTAGGTAAAAAATGTGATAATCACCTAGGTTAACTCTAAAATGACAGAAATAAGTAATAAGATGAAGAAAAACAAGAGGAGACAGAGAGAGAAGAAAAATGCATCTTCATCTTCTTCATCTTCTTCTACTTCTTCTTGTATTCTTCTTATAAATTTCTTATTTCCAATTTTGCAGATTTGATTGAGTTCACAACTGCTTTCTTTGGTGTAGTGCTAGTGTTTACTTTATCTTTTCATTTTATATTGATTAACTTACGTAAAACTTTCTACTTATATGTATGAGACTATGTATGTATGGATGAAACTATTGTAATATGGTGAATAATGTGGCATTTGATATTTTTAATTTGGCATAATTGTTGGTTGATCATATCCATATGGCAGGGATATTGTTTCTGTGGAATGTATATATACATATCATATACTTGTTTGTGAAAATTGTCTAATATAACAAAATCAGAAAAAAAAGGCAATACGGCCTATTTGCCATCTGCCCTGGACGACAAAGCCCTCTTTGCCGACGGCCACAAACGGCAAAGAGGGCACGTGGCAGCCATATATTAAACTTGGGAGCACCAGGCCTGGGGCTATTTGGCCTCTAGACATCCGGGGCAGATGCCAAGGGGCTATGGGGCACACGTCAAAGGGAAGTCGACAAAGGGCAGACGGCTGGGTCGTCGGGGGCAGACGACAAAGGGCTGGGAAGGGGCAACTCGGCTGGGTGGGTGTCGTCAGGGGGGAGACAGCAAATGGTTGTGTGCGCCGTCCGACGAAGACGACAAAGGGCTAGGGGAGTTCGCCACCTAACGGTGCTACCGTTAGTACTACGCCATCCACATTCTTTGTTGTCTATAGGCTGATGGCAAAACAACTTTATCGTCCACTGTGCAAAGGAAGACGACAAAGAACCCCTTTGTTGGGGTTTATTCTGCCCAAAATTTTGCCGTCCTCTAGCGGACGACAAAGGCCTTTGTCGTTCGTGGTTGTGCCCTTTGCCGTCTACCACGGTAGACGACAAAGAGCCTGATTCCTGTAGTGCAACGTGCTCTCCGTCAAGGCCTTCATCGCGCTACGGACACTCTTCAACCAACTAACGCCCACTAGGTCGTTCTCGGGGGTGACTGGAAACCCTGTATTCCCTCTAGGGTAGGTCCACCTCCCCATCACCTTTGGCACTTGCGACAACTACTGCACCGAGCTCATTGACTTCAATGTGGCGCACATGTGCCTCCCCTACAACGCGATCCTGGGCTTCCCGATGTTGGCCAATTTCATGGTGGTCGTCCATTACGACTACATTGTCCTCAAGATGCATGGTCATAGCGCCATCATCACCGTCGCCTTTGATGAGATGGACGTGGTGCGCTCCCTTGAACATGCTTATGGGGTGACCGCACTCGAGCTTGTGGGAGACGTGGAAGGCACGGGAACTCATGAGGCCATGCCCCCAAGGAAGAGGCGTCTGTCGCCCATCCAAAGCTCTTCCTAGCGAAGGAGGCAATTGCAATACCAGGACTAGATTACCCACGATGCCCTGATAGCATAGCCGGGGGGCCAGACCGTCCCCACGAGTACCTCCCGGGGCGGTTAGGCTACCGAGCCTTCATGGGAGAGATGGGCCAGGTGATCTGGCCCATCACATTCGAGCCCGGGCCTCTTGGCTGCTCCCTCGGCTGCCCTTAGTATTGGGGGCTGGACACGATGCTGATAGCACATATGCTCCCTCGGTGGTTTTGATAATTCATGACAACATACCTTGTCTATTGGACTAATATTTATACCTAGTCGATTTCAGGTTTAGTCCATAGAGAGGGATGTCAATAAATTGTGAGGAGATACCCCAAGTTACAAGAAATGGAGTGGCAAAGCTTCAAGCTGGAGGACTCTCTTTTAACTTTGTGAGAAATCACTTTGAGTCCATCATAAATCCAATAATTTTCAAGGGGGTAAGGTATTGGTGGTGAACAAATTTCTCCATGTGCACAAGTGCTAGCCACCAAAAACACACACAAGCTCTCCCACAAAATACTATGTCTGAATTCTACCACTCAAATCGGTGCCACCACGAATTCCATATAGGCTACACCGAGTCAAAACCTATGACAGAACCCTAGATCTTCGGTGCAACCGAGAAGCATTGACCACGACTCTGTTGGCTGTTTTCATAAAATCGGAATTTCCGTGTTTTCTGTTTCGATCTCACCGAATCTTGGAAACTACCTTGGCCACTCAGTTCAGTACCACCAAGATTCCTATATTGGTTTCATGGAGATTGTGTCAGTTGCCACATTTTGAACAGATCTATACAACCGAGTTTTGCATCAGTTTCACCGAGATGGTCCATAATGTTGTAAGAGTTGGTTTTTTGCAGATGCCTATATATACCCCTTCGCCACATCCCACTCAAAAGAGAAGCACTCAGAACAGTTCCCCACTTCCCATATCCAAATTTCTGAAAGAGAACCACCTACCCTTGTGTTGAGATCAAGATCATCCACTCCAACCATATTGATCTTAATTTCTAGCCTCCCCAAGTTGCTTTCCACCCAATCAATCTATTTTACCAAGCCAAGTCTGTGAGAGAGTGGCTGAGTGTTGAGGAGTCTATCTTATTAAAGGACAAGAGCAGGGATTTCATCATGATTATCTCCCCAGATTGTCGGTATAACCGCCGAGGCCCTGGCCTTGGAGGCCACACGTATTCGGCTTGAAGAGCTTCAAAGAGAACTCGACGAGCA
Source organism: Hordeum marinum (assembly GCA_022496015.1). Classification (NCBI taxonomy): domain Eukaryota; kingdom Viridiplantae; phylum Streptophyta; class Magnoliopsida; order Poales; family Poaceae; genus Hordeum; species Hordeum marinum. The sequence goes on from CM039677.1 coordinate 119,374,355, forward strand.
TGCTCGCCAGCACCCACTAGTTTTCGGTCGACGTCAGCGACTGCTGTTTCTGACTGGATCTCACAACAATGTTGAGGTATATCATACCCCTGTGTTAAATGTTGCAGCTGCAGCTAGCATAGCAGATTCCATTCAGCCATCATGATCAGAGGCTGGTAGAGGGTGGATGCAGATCAAAGCATTGCTAGATGCAGCACAGCGTCGGAATTCTGTTGTTTCACAATCGCATAACACGATACACAACAACTCAACCAGGGCAAAAACCGTTCAGTCAACACATAGCCCTGGATCGCCCGCGCACCGAAGGGGCGGAGGCTTTCGTGAAGATCAGGTCAAAGATCAGTTTCACCGTGAAGACCACCGTCGAGTTCCCACTCCTTCACAGGGTGGTCGGCACGTTCCCCGGCACCAGGATGAAAGGCGCTTGTTCGGTGATGAGCAAAATGCAGGGTTTGATGCTCGTGATCTCCTCACTTAGAGGCGGAATTACAGAGACAGAGCCCATAGAGATGGGCAAGACAGAGATTTTCCAAGTGGCATCTCAGCTGTAATTTCTAGCCCCGAGTGTTTTAGCAGGGCCATTCCTTGTATAGAGATTCCCCCCAACTTCAGGTTGGCTGCTGGGATCGGTAAGTTTTCTAGTGAGTCAAAGCCGGAGACTTGGTTGGATGATTATAGAGTGGCTGTTCAGATTGCTGGCGGCAATGATAACGTCGCAATGAAACACCTATCCTTGATGTTGGATGGTTCAGCTCATGCATGGTTGAACCGCTTGGCTCGATGAACTATATATTGCTAGGAGGATCTTGCTCGAGTGTTCATCTCCTTCATGTACAAACTGGACAATCTCTTTCCAAGTATGAGGGTTTCGGACAAACACTCATCTACTACAAAGAGATTTCATTTTTAATATCTTATTTTAACTCCATACTTTTGTGTGTTCAATATGCACCATTCAAAGGCACATCATCAATTTTCAACCCTTTCTGACTTCCTTTGATATTTTCATGCATTTAATGATTTATTGTGAGCTAAATGACCCTGAAATTGAAAAGCACTACAAATGAACTATGAAAAGGTTGAAACTTGGCATGACATCATAATTTCACCCACATAGCAATTTCTAAAGAGTTGAGAGGGTTATGTCAAAAGCTAGATGCACTTCATGTACAAACTCGACAATCTCTTTCGAAGTATGAGGGTTTCGGACGAAAACGCATCTATTACAAAGGGATTTCATTTTTAATAACTTATTTTAAATCCATACTTTTTCTGTGTTCAATATGTACCATTGATAGGCACATCATCAATTTTTAACCCTTTCTTAATTCATTTGATATTTTTCATCCATTTAATGATTTATTTTGAGCTAAATAACCCTGAAATTGAAAATTAGTACAAATGAACTCTGAAAAGGTTGTAACTTTGCATGAAATCATAATTTCACCCACATATCAACTTCTAAAGATCTTAGAGGGTCACGACAAAAACTGGATGCACTTCGTGTACAAACTGGACAATCTCTTTCAAAGGATGAGGGTTTCGGACGAAAACTCATCGAGTACAAAGGGATTTCATTTTTAATAACTTATTTTAACTCCATACTCTCTGTGTGTTCAATATGCACAATTCAAAGGCACATCATCAATTTTCAACCCTTTCTGACTTCATTTGATATTTTCATGCATTTAATGATTATTGTGAGCTAAATGACCCTGAAATTGAAAAGCACTACAAATGAACTCTAAAAAGGTTGAAACTTGGCATGACATCATAATTTCACCCACATAGCAACTTCTAAAGAGTTGACAGGGTTATGTCAAAAACTAGATGGACTTCATGTATCGACAATCTCTTTCGAAGTATGAGGGTTTCGGACGAAAACTCATCTATTACAAATGGATGTCATTTTTAATAACTTATTTTAACTCCATACTTTTTGTGTGTTCAATATGCACCATTCAAAGGAACATCTTCAATTTTCAACCCTTTCTGACTTCATTTGATATTTTTCATGCATTTAATGATTTATTTGAGCTAAATGACCCTGAAATTGAAAAGCAGTACAAATGAACTCTGAAAAGGTTGAAACTTGGCATGACATCACAATTTCACCCACACAGAAATTTGAAAAGAGTTAAGAGGGTTACGGCAAAAACTGGATGAACTTCGTGTACAAACTAGACAATCTCTTTCGAAGTATGAGGGTTTCGGACGAAAACTCATCTACTACAAAGAGATTTCATTTTTAATAACTTATACTCCATACTTTTTGTGTGTTCATTATGCACCATTCGAAGGCACATCATCAATTTTCAACCCTGTCTGACTTCATTTGATATTTTTCATGCATTTAGTGATTTATTTTGAGCTAAATGACCCTGAAATTGAAAGGCACTACAAATGAACTATGAAAAGGTTGAAACTTGGCATGACATCATTATTTCACCCACATAGCAACTTCTAAAGAGTTGAGAGGGTTATGTCAAAAGCTAGATGCACTTCATGTACAAACTCGACAATCTCTTTCGAAGTATGAGGGTTTCGGACGAAAACGCATCTATTACAAAGGAATTTCATTCTTAATAACTTATTTTAACTCCATACTTTTTCTGTGTTCAATATGTACCATTGAGAGGCACATCATCAATTTTTAACCCTTTCTTAACTCATTTGGTATTTTTCATCCATTTAATGATTTATTTTGAGCTAAATAACCCTGAAATTGAAAAGCAGTACAAATGAACTCTGAAAAGGTTGTAACTTTACATAACATCATAATTTCACCCACATATTAACTTCTAATGAGTTGAGCGGGTTAGGGCAAAAACTGGATGCACTTCCTGTACAAACTGGACAATCTCATTCAAAGGATGAGGGTTCCGGACGAAAACTCATCGATTACAAAGGGATTTCATTTTTAATAACTTATTTTAACTCCATACTTTCTGTGTGTTAATTGTGCACAATTCAAAGGCACATCATCAATTTTCAACCCTTTCTGACTTCATTTGACATTTTTCATGCATTTAATGATTTATTCTGAGCTAAATAACCCTGAAATTGAAAAGCAGTACAAATGAACTCTGAAAAGGTTGTAACTTGGCATGACATCATAATTTCACCCACATATTAACTTATAATGAGTTGAGAGGGTTTTGGCAAAAACTGGTGTAGTTCGTGTTCAAACTAGACAATCTCATTCGAAGTGTGAGGGTTTCGGACGAAAACTCATCTATTACAAATGGATTTCATTTGTAATAACTTATTTTAACTCCAAACTTTTTGTGTGTTCAATATGCACCATTCAAAGGGACATCATCAATTTTCAACCCTTTCTGACTTCATTTGATATTTTTCATGCATTTAATGATTTATTTGGAGCTAAATGGCGCTGAAATTGAAAAGCAGTACAAATGAACTCTCAAAAGGTTGAAACTTGGCATGACATCATAATTTCATCCACATAGAAATTTCAAAAGAGTTTAGAGGGTTACGACAAAAACTGGATGAACTTCGTGTACAAACTGGACAATCTCTTTCGAAGTATGAGGGTTTCGGACGAAAACTCATCTATTACAAAGGGATTTCATTTTTAATAACTTATACTCCACACTTTTTGTGTGTTCAATATGCACCATTCAAAGTCACATTATCAATTTTCAACCCTTTCTGACTTCATTTAATATTTTTCATCCATTCAATGATTTATTGTGAGCTAAATAACCCTAAAATTGAAAAGCAGTACAAATGAACTGTGAAAAGGTTGTGACTTGGCATGACATCATAATTTCACCCACATACGAACTTATAAAGAGTTGAGAGGGTTACAACAAAAACTGGATGCACTTCCTATACAAACTAGACAATATCTTTCAAAGTATGAGGGTTTCGAACGAAAACTCATCTATTACAAAGGGATTTCGTTTTTAATAACTTATTTTTAACTCAATACTTTTTGTGTGTTCAATATGCACCATTCAAAGGCACATCATCAATTTTCGAACCTTTCTGACTTCATTTGATATTTTTCATGCATTTAATGATTTATTTTGAGCTAAATGACCCTGAAATTGAAAAGCAGTACAAATGAACTCTAAAAAGGTTGAAACTTGGCATCACATCATAATTTCACCCACATAGAAACTTATAATGGGTTGAGAGGGTTATGGCAAAAACTGGATGCACTTTGTATACAAACTGTTACAAAGATACCATGCTAGAAAATGCATGCATGTCCTTCCCATAGAAAGTGAAGAAGGTGAAGCAGGTCAAATCCCAGAGTGGGATCTCGTGGTGTAAGACTTCTTTTGCGTGTTTGTCCCTTGCTTATGATTGCGTCGTAACCACGGAGAATCTTCATCATTAATAGGATGCTTGGGTCAGTCTTCACTCTGAAGGGAGGGATTTCATGAAACTTTTCATAATCTTCTGACATGTCTGTGTTGTCCTCCACTCCCACATGTTTTCTTTTCCCTCAAAGAACTCTATGGCACCTTGGCTCATCGTATGATGTATTCGCTTCCTTATCTTTTCTTTCTCCTTGGTTTGCAAGACATGTCCTTCACATAGAAAACCTGAGCCACATCATTGGCTAGGACGAATGAGTCGTCTGTGTACCCAAGATTGTTGAGATCCATTGTTGTCATTCCGTACTGTAGGTCTACCTGTACCCCGCCTCCAGTATATTTGACACATTTGCAGCGAAACAAAGGGACCTTAAGATCAGGTCCATAGTCAAGTTCCCATATCTCCTCTATGTAACCATAGTATGTGTCTTGACAGTTAGTTGCGTCATCGTGGACACCACTGTTTTGGTTGGTGCTCTTTTTATCTTGGGCGATCGTGTAAAATGTATTCCCATTTATCTCGTAGCCGTTGAAAGTCGTTACAGTCGAACTTGGTGTCTTGGCCAACCAGTACAGTTTATCTGGAACATCGTTGTCATTGATGAGCTTTGTTTGCAACCAACCGGCGAAAGTCTCCATGTGTTTATGTCCAATCCATGGGTCAGACTGCTCTGGGTTCTTGGACCGTACAGTATCCTTGTCTTCCTCGATATATGGAGTCACCAAGGTGTAATTTTGTAGAACCGTGTAGTGTGCTTGAGTGAAAGAATGCCCGTCCATATTTATTGCTTCTTTCTTTCCTAGTGTGCCTTTTCCACCCAGTCTCCCCTCATGCCGCGATTCAGGAAGACCAATCGGCTTAATGTCAGGAACAAAGTCAACACAAAACTCAATAACCTCCTCTGTTCCATATCCCTTGGCGATGCTTCCCTCTGGCCTAGCACGGTTATGATCGTATTTCTTTAAGACTCCCATGAACCTCTCGAAGGGGAACATATTGTGTAGAAATACAAGACCTAGAATGTTAATCTCTTCGACTGGGTGAACTAGGACGTGCATCATAATATTGAAGAAGGATGGAGGGAACACCAACTCGAAACTGACAAGTCATTGGACCAGGTCATTCTATAACCTTGGTAGGATTTCTGGATTGATTACCTTATGAGAAATTGCATTGAGGAATGTGTATAGCTTCACAATGGCTAATCGAACATTTTCTGGTAGAAGCCCCCTAAGTGCAACCGGAAGTAATTGCGTCATAATCACGTGGTAGTCATGAGACTTCAGATTTTGAATTTTTTTCTCTTCCATATTTATTATTCCCTTAATATTCGACGAGAAGCTAGGCGGTACCTTGATACTGAGAAGGCATTCAAAAAATATTTCCTTCTCTTCTTTCGTAAGAGCGTAGCTGGCAGGACCTTGATACTGCTTTGGAGGCATGCTGTGTTTTTCGTTAATTCTTTGCTTGTCATCCTGTGCCTTTGATGTATCTTTTGTCTTTACATACACGCCCAAGAAGCCTAGCATGTCCACACAAATATTCTTCGTGACGTGCATCACGTTGATTGCATTGTGGACCTCTAGGGCTTTCCAATATTCAAGTTCCCAAAATATAGATTTGTTCTTCCACATGGGTGCATGTCTGTTGGTGTCATTCGGAACAGATTATCCGCTAGGACCCTTTCCAATGATTAATTGTAAATCCTTGACCATATCAAATATATATTCACCAATACGTAGGCCAGGCTTCTTCCAGTTATCTGGCTCACCTTTGAAATAGTTGCCTGCCTTTCTTAAGATATGCTTGATCGGTAGAAATTGACGATGTCCCAGGTACACATTCTTCTTACATTTATCCAAGCGTATACTTTCAGTATCGTCTAAACCGTGCGTGCATGCATTTTATCCCTTGTTTGTATGTCCTGAAAGGTTACTAAGAGCAAGCCAATCATTGATGGTTACTAACAGCGATGCTCGTCGGTCAATTTCCTTCTATGTGTGCGCATCCCACACACGTACACCTAGTTTTTTCCACAACTGTAGAAGTTCATCAACTAGTGGCCTTAGGTATACATAATTGTCATTGCCGGGTTGCTTAGGGCCTTGAATGAGCACTGGCATCATAATGAACTTCCGCTTCATGCGCAACAAAGGAGGAAGGTTGTAGATACATGGAGTCACGGGCCAGGTGCTGTGACTGGAGCTCTGCTCCCCAAAAGGATTCATGCCGTCCGTACTAAGACCAAACCATAAGTTCATTGCATCAGTTGCAAATTCCTCTAAATCCCTCTCAAATTTTCTCCAATGCGACCCATCAGTGGTTGCGCTCAAGATCCCGTCTTTCTTACATTCTTCTTTGTGCCATTGGAACAACTTGGCATGCTCTTTGTTTTGGAACAAACGTTTCAACCGTGGTATTATAGGAGCATACCACATCACCTTGGCAGGAACCCTCTTCCTATGGCGTTTGCCCTCCACATCACCAGGATTATCGTGGGGGATCTTATAGCACAGTGCAACGCATAACGGGCATGCATCCAAATTCTCGTACTCCTTACCGCGGTAGAGGATGCAGTCATTAGGGCATGCATGTATCTTCTTCACCTCTAATCCTCGAGGGCAGACAACCTTCTTTGCTTTATACGTACTTTCAGGCAATTCGTTATCCTTTGCAAGCATATTCTTTATCATTATCAGCAATTCATGAAATCCCTTGTCAGTTACACCATTCTTCGCCTTCCATTGCAGCAATTCCAGCGTGGTACCCACCTTTTTCTGGTCATCTTCACAATTTGGATACAAGAATTTCTTGTGATCCTCTAACATGCGCTTCAACTTCAACCTCTCCTTCTCACTTTCGCAGTTTCTCTTTGCATCAGCAATGACCCGACCAAAATCATCAGCGGGCTCATCTGATGCCTCTTATTCAGCTTCCCCCATTGATGTCTCTTCTTCAGATTCCCCCATTGTTGTATCCGTGTAAGGATAGTTGTCATCATCCTCTTCTTCTTCATTGTCTTCCATTATAAATCCTCTTTCTCTATGCTTGGTCCAACAGTTATAGCCGGATATGAAACCGGACTTTAGCACGTGGTAGTGAAGGGATTTTGAGGTAGAGTAATTCCTATCATTCTTACATTCACGACATGGACAACACATGAAACCATTCTACTTGTTTGCCTCAGCCAGACGAATAAAATCATGCAGGCCATTAAGGAATCCTGGACTTAGTCGGTCATCGTACATCGGCTCATGTTTACTACACAAAATTGAAGTGACCAAATTAATACAACTTCATCATCACGTTACCACCAAAGTAGAGCTAGCAGTGACCAAATGTTATTACTGCAAATGATAGATACTTATAATTCATATATACATCTTATAAAACAACATAAAACTATCTAAAACATTTAAATACAACAACAAATGCGATCATAATCGCAACTAAGGTAACAATTGAGCCAATGGCATCATGATACCAAGCCCCTTTATCAATGGCACATTTTCTAATCTTTCTATGCTTCAAGCGCATTCCAGCCACCTTGTTCTTGTGATCATCAATGATATCAGAAACATGCAACTCCAATCCCATCTTCCCATCTTCAGTTCTTCTCAATTTTTCTTTCAAATGATCAATTTCTTTTTCAGCTTGTGTTAACTTCTCGAGCACAATTGCATAGTCGGTTAGAATTTCTGGTTCAACTACTCCCTATAGATAAAAACATCTACGTCAATTTGGTGGCATAATTAATTGTCATAGACATTAGATGATGTGTGAAATAGTTATAAAAGATAACGACATACCACATATGAATCATAGACTGGATGAGGGCCGACGTGGGAGGATACCATAACCATGAAACTATAAGAATAACTAAAATAATATAAGTAAGTAAATCGTACACGCACCTATTTAAATCATAAAAGCAATTTTTTTAACAAAAAGGTTTTAGGAAGAGCAAGAGGCTCACCAAGGTGGCTGGTGCCGCGACGAGACGGTGCGACTGATCGACGGTGGTTAGGATGGGGATGGGAAGGCACCAAATAAACCACACCTACACATCTGCAACCTAACAAATTAATTTGAGTTCAAATTGCATATAAATCAAATAAACTCCCACATAATGATCACTCCCCCAAAACCTAGCTGAAACCCACAAATCACATATCTTTCATTATACCACAAGCTAATCTAGCAATGAGTGATGAAGGGGCAAAGTTGCTAACCTTTGTGAACACTTGGATAGTTGGGGTGCCTTCAAATCTTGACAAATCCTTGGAAAAATGGAGGATGAGATTCGAGCAAGAAGAAGAGGGGAAAAAACAGAGAATGAGAGCCCCTTCGATCAGCTAAGGACGAAGCATATATATATATGTAGGAAGTCTTTAGTATCGGTTGGTGTCACCAACCGGTACTAAAGGGCAACCTTTAGTTCTGGTTCATGCCACCAACCGGTACTAAATAGGCACGCAGGGCCCAAGTCTGACCAAAAGCCTGCCATGCCCCCTTTAGTACCAGTTCGTGACAGGAACCGGTACTAAAGATCCCTTACGAGCCGGTAATAAAGGTCGCCCTGCTACTAGCCGTTGGAGCCGACACGAACCGGGACTAATAGCCTCTTTAGAACCGGCTCGTAACCAGACCGGGACTAATGCTTGGGACGAAAGGTTTGTTTTCTACTACTGGTATCATAGGACTTAAAGATCACAGGAAAGATTCCGATTGGATTCTCCATGGTGCTCAAGTCACTTGGCAAGCAATCCACTCGGAGGCTTCTTCCTCCAGTCGACAGTCACCCATCACTCGAAAGACCTCACTTACAGTCGACGCTAGAAGACTAGAAGCCACCCTCGGGAGGCCAACAGGCAGGCATTTGGCTAGTCGCCTGTTGTGGCATTTATGATGGACGTTACCAGTAACGCTAGTCTTTATACCCACGATCGGACCCTTGCATGCCTAGAAATTATATGGGGCAGCTAAATCTATATAAGCCCTCCCTCCCTTCTAGCACATGGGTTCGCAACCATTGTAATTTCTACATTCCACACGACAAAGATCCAGAGCACTAGGACGTCGGGCTGTTACCTCCACGAGAGGGGCCTGAACTCATACATCTGTGTGTACATCCTCGCCGTAGCTAGGACTCTGCCCTCTCCTTTCGTACTACTACCTTCTACCGTCAGGCTCACTCCCATGACAACAAGCTTTGTAAATCTCATTATGGACTTAAGCAAGCATCTCGTGCTTGGTATTAGTGCCTAACAAGGTTCTTCTTGAAAAGGATTTTGAGATTGGAAAAATTGACGCAACCTCATTCCCTAAGAAAGTTAATGGTCAACTATCTGTGTGCCAAATTTATGTGGATGATATTATATTTGGATCTAATAACCCACAATTTAGTGCAAAATTTGGAAGGTTGATGTTCGAGAAGTCCAAGAAATCCATGATGTGTGAGCTAAAATTATTCCTTGGTTTGCAAATCAAACAAATGAGAGAAGGTACATTCATCTCTCAAACCAAGTACACCAAGGACTTGATTAAGAAGTTCAACATGCAAGAGTGAAAAGGTATGAAAACTCCTATGATGACTAGTGGACATGTTGATCTTAGAAATGAGGACAAACCCATTGATCAAAAGGTTTATTGATCAGTGATTCGTTCATTGCTATACCTATGTGCCTCCATCCCGATACCATGTTGAGTGTTTGCATGTGTGCTAGATATCAAGCTTCTCCTAAAGAGTGTCATCTTAATACCGTGAAATGAATTGTGAAATACTTGATACATACACCAAACTTTGGCATATGGTATCCCAAGGGATATTTTTTAACCTTTTTAGCTATTCCGACTAGGACTATTCTGGAGAGATAAGGTTGATAGAAAATCCACCTTGGGTACTAGTGAATTGCTTGGTAGATCTCTTGTGTCTTGGTCCTCCAAGAAACAAAACTTAGTATCTGTATCTACTGCTGAAGCAGAATACATTGCCGATAGATCATGTTGTGCTCAATTGGTATGGATGACTCAAACTCTGAAGGATTATGGCATACATGTGAGTCATGTACGATTGTTATGTGACAATGAGAGTGCAATAATTTTTTTTCATAATCCCGTGCAACTTTCGCGAACTAAGCATATTCAAGTTTGACATCATTTCATTCGTGATCAAGTTGCCAAAGTGTAGGATCGAAAGTAGTGCTAGAGGGGGTGATTAGACTACTTGACCAAATAAAAACATACTTTTTCCCAATTTCATGTCTTGGCAGATTTTAGCATTCATAGTATGTCAAGTACACCCTACACATGCATGTAAGTAAAGGAAGGGTAGGAAGATCAAACTCAATTGGTGACACAATGATTTTTCCTGTGGATCCGATAGGTGGTGCTATCGTACATCCACCTTTATGGAGTCTTCAACCCACGGAGGGTAACGGTCGCGAGAGTCCATAGAGGGCTCTACCCACAGAGGGTTCCACGAAGAAGAAACCTTGACTATACCATGATGGGCTACATCCATGGAGGACTATCCTAACTCGGTGTAGATCTTCACGAAGTAGGTGATCTCCTTGCCCATACAAACTTCTTGGTTCGCTCCACAACTTGAAGTAGGAGCCTCCCAAGCGACACCTAACCAATCTAGGAGGCACCACCCTCCAAAAGCAAATAGGATCGATAATATAGATGAACTCCTTGCTCTTGTGCTTCAAGATGATAGACACCTCAACACACAATCACTCTCTCACAGATTTGGCTTGGTGTAAGGGATTGATTGGGTGGAACGAAAATTGGGGAGTGTCGTGGACTTATCACAACAAGATGTACGGGTTAACGAACTTAGTTGTGAGGCCATCGCAACTGTGTGGTGGTTTGTAAGTGGTTGATCGGAATCGAGAGATGCGAGTTTACCCAGGTTAGGCCACTCCGATGGAGGTAAAAGCCTACGTCCTGCTAGTCTTGTATTGATGATGAGGAAGATCTCTCAGTTACAAAGGTTCTGTTTTGCTACCTCTAATCTGTCTATTTCTAATGACTTGTGTCTATCTTAACTTGTCAACTTGTCCCTCTTGGGGCGCCTTACCACTCCTTATATAAGTGGAAGTGGTAGGTTTACATTTACAGTCCTACTTGGAGTAGGACTAGGACTAGTCTTTCATGAATCCTAATCCGGATCTTGTTTCCTTTGTGAGGGAATCCTTTCTATCCTTTCGTCCTTCTCTTGTGAGATGCCTGGCACCGGCTTACACGCTGGGCCTTGGGCCTTGACGCCCGTCTGACCTGCTCGCCGGGTTACCAATAAATCGTCAAGTCTTGACTGGGTCTCCAGTGAGTTGCCAAGTCCTGGCCGGGTATCCCACGAGTCGCCATGTCCTAGCCGGGTCATACTTCTCGCAGGGTTATACCGCGTGGTATATCCCCGACAGGGAGGCTAGAGATCAAGCTTCATATTGTAGGAATGGAATGGTATGATCTCAACACATGAGTTGGTGGATCTCTCTCAGAAAATAAGTAGGTATGAGTGGGGAACTCTCACACCCTGTGTTTGTATCACTTCGTTATTCTTGGATTTACAAAATTTGGAACCACTTAAAACTTTTTGAGTGCATGCTTGCTTGATTGTTTTCTTGAGTTTTTTTGGCACTCTTAGGTTCTACTCCGATCCATATTCATCTTCCTTGAACCAAACTTCTTGCCCAATGATAATGCCATGTGAGTAGTGCCCAAAACTATTTTTATTAAATATTATTTTGTCTACAAAGGATTTATTCAAACTAGGTTTTCAAAAAACCCTGAGTTCAAGTTTGCACTTCAAGTCGTCAAAATGGGTGGATCCTTTACCCCAAAGGATTTATTTCAAACCTATTATATATATGACTTTCCAAAACCACCAAATATTAATTTTAAAGATTATTTTACTAGTTATTTAAAAGGCTTTTTCCTCAGGCCAGAAATGGTATTTTATAGGAAATAATTATTTGAATGCTTTCAAAATATTTGAGAATATTTAGGGAAACTCGGTGGACATATATTTTCCATATATATGAGTTTCAACACATGGTCTTGTTCAAAATAATGGGCAAAGCCACTCAAAACCCTTTCTGTCCAAATCAAGTTGTTGAAATATTTCTATAAGAAATATTCTCAATAATATTCGGGAAAATTCCAGCAAGTCACACATGTTATATGTGAAGCTCTTGCAAAGTTTCATCTCAATCAAAATTGTTTTGATTCATCAAACTATTCCAAAACCCTCCCTATCCAGATTCAAATTTAAACAAATTTACATTGTGAAGTTTCTTCCATTGACCCGAGAATTGGTGGACATGTGCTAATCACCAAATAACGATGTCACACAAAGTGGTGCATCAAGGAGATTAGTTTAGCCTGACTAGATCTATAGAAACATGATTCTGTTGAATTCTAGGGTTCACAAAGTAACTTTTCTCTATTGAGCTCAAACCTTGTGACCCCTCTCATTTTTACCCACAATTTGACCGAGTTAAATATGATGGCAAGTGCACTCCATCTACTAGCCGAAACACAGCACAAACACCTTCTGGCCATTTCTAAAAGCTATTGTTTCCACCACTTCTACTTTTCCCTTGCTCTCAAATTTTTACCACATTCTCACATTGATACATTTCACCTGCAGTAAATTTTTATTGTCAGTGCTCAATGCATAAGTGGGGTAAAACTCTATTTTTACCCTCCGGACCGCAGTAAAACACCCCTCTCTTCGCTCCCCTCTTATTCTATCGACCTCCAAGAGCATCCTATGCTAGTTCCTTTTTGACTATTACCCCCTGGACCAACTTGACAGGGTTAGCCGTGCCCTAAACGCCGTTGGCATGTCGTGGCATGCCATACACGCGCTACAGTGCCGATAGGCACTATAGCCGCCGCCCACTACATGGCCCCGGCGGCCTCGGGCCTCCCCCTCTCATCACTTGGCCCCCTCGACGTTCGGGACAAACCTCCCCAGTCAGCCCCCTCCTCTCTCCTCCTCCTTCTCCCTCCTCCCGCACGTGCCGAGCGCCGCCCGGCTCAGCAAGTGAGCAGTCTCACACGCGTGCACTCCTCTCTCCTTCTATCTCCGTTACCCTCGGTCATCATGGACCAACCCCAGGAACACCCCCGAGAAGCCCCGTGAGCTCTCTCCCTCCAGCCTCCGCCATGACCTCGCCGGCGCACAGGTCCACGGTGAACTCGCTTCCTACCAATAAAAGGCATCCCCGAGCCCCCTCTTCCCTCCTCTAGCACTCTCCTGTCCCATTTGGCTGTCCCAAACCCCCATTTGAGCCCCCTGAGCACTAGTGCTCGAGATTGACCGAGGCGCCGCCGCGGTGCAGCTTTGTCGATCTCGGGACATAGGCGCGCTCCGGCGCTATTCTCACCTACATCGAGCCCGTAGGGTCCCCCTGACCTTTTCCCCTTCCTCCCCGTCCATTTCCAGCAGAGAAACACCATCGGCGATCCCCTCGTGAAGCGGCTCCGTCGTACCTCCTCATCGCCGGCAAAACCGCGAGCCTCCTGTGTCCCCTCCACCTCCAGGGGAATAGAGGGATGATGCTGGGTCCGGCCCCACCCTCAGCTCCCCTTGCCGTGCCCTCCTTTGCTACCGGTGAGCGCAGCTCCCTTCCTGTCGAGAGGAAGGAGATGATAGGTGGCCCCCAGCTGTCATGTTGTCCTGTTTCTCTCTCTCCCTCTCTCTAAGGCTCATGCCTAGGTCCCGCCTGTCTGGTTTGAACCCAGACGGTGCGCGTGCCCTGGTTCATCCAGGCCTGGCTCGGCCGCAGGCCAGCCCAACTTGTTCTGTTTTCACCCAGTTGGCTCTGAGGGCTTTTTCTTTTTCTTTTTATTCCATTTTTCCAAAAAAAATAGTGTGTTAAATAAAACTCCAATACCAAATATTTTTCCACCGTAATTCTTGTAATATTCAATAGAGTTTTATGGTGCCATTTGTGAAATATTTGGAAAATATTTTATGTACTCTTTTAATTTTAATCCCCTTTTTGGCAGTTTTAGCCTATGTTATAAATAGTTTTAAAAACCTTTTTCACCCCAAAACCTTAGAAAAATATTTTTAGAATAGTTTGTAGTATTTATCAGAGTAGGGTAGCATTTAATTAGTAGATTTGTGTGCTCTGTTTTTGTGTGATGCTTATTAATATCGTTATTTTAACGTGGTGATAGATTGCGCAATTGATGAGGGAGTTGGACCTGAAGACTTTGAAGACCCCGAAGACTTTGTTGAGCCAGGCAAGCAGCCCTTTGACCATGATTAAGAACCCTTTTTATTTGCATGGCATATAGCACTTATTTCCATGATGTTGATCATGTTGGTGAAGTACCCCCACTCCTTTAGTGGGATGCCTCCGATATTTTACCGTTGATACTTGCATCGTGCATGACCTACCATCCTTATGAGGGTTATACAGGTTGAAGTAGTTAGGATGCTAGTAGTTGCTACGCAAGTGGGACAGGAATATGCATGGTGATGTAGACTAAAATGATTCCAACAACTTCTTCTAAAACCCCATCGGGTGCCCCTAATGCCCAATGTTGATGTTCATGAGCTAGGTAACCACTTGATGAAGAAGTGGTGTACCGGAGCAAGTGAGTGTGTATGGTTTTCAAAAACGGATTGGTGTAAGTTGCGACTGTTATTCCAACCTTACGTGCGCAACCACGATACCCCTTATGGGATGGGGCTTTGTTGATTACTTTGGTGGGTACTAGCATGGAGCCCGCATTGCTAGTGGCGGGAGTGGTGTGGTCACTCTCGCTACAGGGTCATGCCGGTATGGACAATCATGCGCTGTCTTCACAGGCACCGGGCACACTGTTGGTCCTTGCATGGATTCTACGTGTGATGTACATCATGTGGGTTGTGTACCAATTGAGTGGACTCTTTGTTTAGTATCGCCAGGGGAAAGGCATTGTTCGAGTGCTTACCTTGGGTATATTAAATACCGTGAGTCGTGGATGGCACGGAAGTGCCCCGAGTCTTGTGGGTAAGGTATAAAACCTCTGCAGAGTGTAAAACTATTCGAATAGCCGTTTCCACCGTCAAGGACAATTGGATGACCGATCTTATGCTACGTCCAAAAGCTTACTAAACTTGGTGTGTGTGTGGGGGGGGTGAGGGTGCAAAGGTGATACTTGAGCTAAGACCGATGACTTGGCATGATGATGAACATGAGGTTTTCAACCCCCTTTATATGATGATAGTTGAGATTGTTCACATGAGTACCGATTATGAGATGATGCATGCTTACTCAAGGATACTTGATCATATCATTGCACTTAAAATCAGCTTTCTACAAAACTCACCTACTTAGTTCTATATCATGCATTGTTATACCTTGTTCCACAACTTGGGTTGCTTGCGAGTACATTCAAAGTACTCATTGGCTTGCCACTAGTTATTTAATTGGCCAAACATGGAAGAACAGGAATACCGTGAAGAGTTCATTGCTGACGAACATGCAAACTAGGACGCTTCCCAGTCAGAATGCGTGTAGGTTTAAGGCAGATGGCATGGGTTCACGCTTTCGATCAAGATTTCCACTGCTTGTTATGTTTAGGTGTTTGGCCCATGCAACCCTATCTATGTAAGGCTTGACCTTCATGGTCCTTATTTGCATAAGATGCTAAATGTGGATGTAAGACTCTTGTTATTCAGTTTCTGTCTGTTCAGTGACCATTGATCTCTGGGATCACTATACACATGCATTTGGTGATCATGACTTATGAGTCTGGGTCCCCACAGAGCTAGTATCAGAGCCATCCTGACTATAGGAAGCCATTAGTTAGCATGGATGTTAGTTAGGATGAACTCCTTTCAAAATTGTGCCTAGTCTCTAGGTGCAACAAAATTTTATACCTCTCCTCCCTTCTAGTCTATTTCAAACTCTTGATGACTCTCTTCCATTCAATACCTTGTATATGGCCGTCGTACCTGAAGCCCTTCTAGCATCCGAATTTCCCTTACTCCTTGGGGATAGCCTTTAGAAGTACCAGTTTCGCCAACCTCCTATTTTCCTCTACCACGAGCACTGGGTCGACGCCATCACGAAGGAGTATCACGTTGAAGTGTTCGTGAAGGCAAACGACGTCCCGACCAGTTGGTTCTACGAAGGACCACAGATGGAGACCATGACACTCGCAGTCGAGATAGCTGCATGGAAGACACTCACCCACCTTTGAGGAATCATTCCAGGGATGGACGATGAACCCGCTACTCGTTACCTACCCATTAGAGTGGACGACATCGGTGAAAGTCAGACAATAGTCCGATCCAAAGAGGATGGCATACCCCTCAGATTGTAGACCTACTTCATCCTATTTACTGATAGTCTAGTTCACAACCTGATTAAGGAATCTGTGAAGCTTCACTAGGAACTTCACCACCTTCGAGAGATACTCCGCCAAACCACTCACATCTTGAACCAAGGACGAATAGCGATCTAGAGATTTTCGTCACATAATTTGTGCATGGAAAGCATGGGCATCATGCCAGAAGGAGTCCCAACAAGCAATCAAGTCTTCCTTGTTCTTGGCCAGGAAGCAAAGCACTCCACCACTTGAGTCCGAGAACCCCTAGGGTAGGATCAGTCATGTACCCTCATGCGAAGTCGAGTCCGTGTAATGGTTCATAAGAAATCATGTGTGCTTGTTGTTTGTTTTGTTGTTTGTGTTCCGATGCAAGTCATGCTTTTGCCTTAGGCAACTTGTAAGCGACTCCATCATTTATCTTATCTCAATATATGTGTTGGTCCTTCGACCTTTGTTTTACCACACTTGCAGTCGACCAACCCCCTTAGGCGTGCTCTTCCATTGTTTCTTTTCCTATCGTCTATCCCTATTGTTTGACTTGGCTGCTCCAAACAGGATGGTGAATGCTACCTGCAACAGCTCCTTTGCCAACCCTAAAGTCGGCAACTCAAGCCAGCAACAGGGAGCTGGTGGGGCTACTCAGGATGGAGCACACCAGGAGCGGCCACGTGGCGACATTCCCCCACCCCCACCTCCACCAGAGAACATGACCATAGCTGAGTTTCTCCAAGTTCTTTAGGAGGAGCACCAAGCCAACAATATTGTTATTCAGTAGATTGCTCAAGTCCTTGTGAATAACCAGCAGCAAGGTAGGAACGACAATGGCCGGTCCACTATGTCTGAGTTCATTAGGAATTCGCCCCGAACCTTCACTGAAACTGTTCAGCCCTTGGATGCTGACGACTAGATCTGCACCATCGAGGACCTCCTTGCACTGAGGATCGTGATAAGGTGTTGTATGCCTCTCACTGCCTTGGGGGCACCGCCCGAGCTTGGTGGGATGAATTCAAGGTCATGTAAGGCGATCATGTGATCACTTGGGATAACTTCAAGGAAGGATTCCACACCGCCCACATTCAAGAAGAGACAATTCCGAGCACTGAAGCAAGGAAGTGGCTCCGTCAAGGAGTACCTACAGGAGTTCAACCTGTTGTCAAGGTATAAACTTCAAGATGTCAACTCGAAGGCTGCCAGGAAGGAACGCTTCATGGACGGACTTCAGTAGACCCTGCAGTATCATCTCATCGTCTACGACTGTCAGACCTTCTTCGACCTGGTGAACAAGGCCCTCATGCTGGAAGACAAGCGTCCTTCCATAGACAACACTCGCAAGCGCAAGATGACTAGAAAGGGTAGTTCCAGCACCAGAAGCCTTGCCCCTGGCAGCCAGCCCCAGACAAGCCGACCTAGTAGCCACAGCAGGCTATACCTCCTGCGCCTCGTCCGAGCTACTAGCCTCAGCAGTATGCCAATCCCAGGCCAGCTTACAACAACCCCAATAACAGTAGTAGTGGTGGGAACTACAATAACAACCCAGGGTAATTCACTTGGTTTGGATCTGGTCAGCCAGGACACATTTCTAGGTTGTGTCCCAACAAGAAGCCAGATGCACCGCGCCCCAATGCGCTGAACCAAGGTCAAGGCCGTGGAGAATCACCAAGGAACCCCGCGCCTCGCAACCAGCCCAACAATGGCAAGGGTCATGTGAATCACGTCACCGTTGAGGAAGCCCAGGAAGACCCTGAGTCATACTGGGTACGTTCCTCGTCAACTCAACCCTAGCAACAGTATTGTTTGATTGTGGAGCTTCGCATTCTTTTGTCACCCAAAAGTTTGCTCTAGAGAGTGGCATGAATCCTACACCCCTGGGTAGTCATATGTTGATACAAACCTTGGGATCAGTTATGAAGTCTTGGATAGGTTGTAAGGCAATTGAGATTAACATAAACAGGGTAGATTTCCTAGCAGACCTTATCATCCTAAAGTCATAAGGCTTGGATGTGATCCTAGGCATGGACTGGTTAACCAAGCATCAAGGCTTGCTAGAGTGTGCCAAGAGGATGGTTACCTTGACCAATAGCCAAGGAGTGGAAGTCAAGTATGTTCCCAACCCTACCTCCACTCAAGCCCCTCAGGCTAACTGTCTATCGGGAATTGAGTTGGATCAAGTGGTAGTGGTATGTGAATACCCGGATGTATTCCATGATGAGCTGCCTGGAATGCCTCCTGACCGCGACATTGAGTTCATCATTGAGGTAATGCCCAGATCAAGGACCATATATAAGAAGCCGTATAGGATGGGATCCGAACAGTTGGCTGCATTGAAGAAGCAACTGGCGGAGCATCTCAGAAAAGGATTCATTTGTCGTACTGCCTCACCTTGGGGATCGCCTGTTCTGTTTGTGTCAAAGAGGGATGGAACTATTAGACTCTGTGTTGATTACCGTTCTCTCAGTGAAATCACAATAAAAACAAGTACCCACTCCCCAAGATTGAAGGCCTGTTGGATTAGTTGAACGGAGCCAAGGTGTTCTCCAAGATCGACCTCAGGTCTGGGTACTACCAACTGAAGATCAGACCCCAAGACATTCCAAAGATGGCATTTGTAACCGGGTATGGCCTGTATGAATACACGGTCATGTCATTTGGGTTGACCAATGCCCCTGCCTACTTCATGTACCTCATGTACAAGGTATTCATGCAGTACTTAGACAAGTTTGTTTTCATCCTCATTGATGACATACTCGTCTTCTCAAGGTCTGAAGAAGAGCATGAGCAGCACCGGATATTGGTCCTAGACAAGATTCGAGAGCACTGCCAAGTTTAGCAAGTGTCAATTCTGGTTACATGAAGTTGGATTGTTAGGTCATGTGTTGACTGTAGAAGGATTGTTAGTGGATCCTGCCAAGATTCAAGCCGTGACTAAATGGCAATCCCCAACCACCGTGAAGGAAGTCAGGAGCTTCCTCGGACTCGCGGGATATTACCGCAAGTTCGTGAAAGGGTTCTCGAGCATTGCCCATCCCATGACCCAACTTTTGAAGAAAGACAAGAAGTTTGAATGGAAAGATAAGTGCGAGGAAAGCATCTAGGAGTTCAAGAAGAGATTGGCCACAACCCTAGTTTTGGCCACCCCCGATATTCACAAGGAGTTTTTGTGATATATTGTGATGCATCAAGAACCGTCCTTGGAGGTGTTCTGATGCAAGAGGGCAGAGTCATAGTGTCTCTATACAGACAGCTACGTCCACATGAAGAGAACTACGTTACACATAATCTTGAGTTGGCAGCCATAGTTCACGCCTTGAAAACATGGCAACATTACCTTCTGGGGAAGCGATGTGAGATATACACAGACCACAAGAGTTTGACGTATATTTTCACTCAAAGGGAATTAAACATGAGGCATCGGAGATGGTTGGAGTTGATCAAGGACTATGACCTCAGTGTTCAATACCACCCCGGAAAGGCTAACATGGTAGCAGACGCCTTAAGCAGAAAGGCTTGATCCTTGAATGCTATGATTAGGGAAAGGCTACCCGCCCTGTATGAATAGCTTGAAAGCTTCGGTTTGGAACTAGTTGCACCTGGGTTCCTAGCCAACCTTGAAGCAAATACTACCTTGATGGATGACATCAAAGGAGCTCAGAAGGTACATGAGAGCATTGAAGGCATCAAGGGGAAGATCAAGGCAGGCAAGGCCCCAGGATTCTCAGATGATGAACAAGGAGTTGTTTGGTTTGGGGATCGCATCTGCGTACCCAAAAAAGAAGTGCTCAAGAATTTGATATTGCAAGAAGCTCATGACACTCTGTATTCCATCCATCCTAGAGGAACCAAGATGTACCAAGACCATAAGGCAATATTCTAGTGTCATGTCATGAAACAGGAAAAAGGCACCTTTGTTGCTAAGTGTGACATATGCCAGAGAGTCAAAGCTGAGCATAAGCGACCCACTGGACTACTGCAACCCCTCAAAGTGCCTAAATGGAGGTGGGACAAAGTCGGGATGGACTCCATCACCGGATTGCCAAGGTCAAGCAAGGGACATGATTCTATTTGGGACATTGTCGACCATATGACCAAGGTAGCCCACTTCATCCCTATCAAGACCACCTATAATAGGAACCAACTGGCCAACCTCTACATCAACTGGATTGTACGCCTCCATGGGTTCCTAAGGAGATCATGTCAGTCTAAGGCACCCAGTTCACCTCGAGGTTCTAGAATAGATTCCAAGAAGCCTTGTGAACCAAGCTCTCCTTGAGTACTGCTTTTCACCCCCAGACCGGTGGAAAGACGGATTGAGTAAATCAGATACTCGAAGATATGCTCCGTGCTTGCCTTTTGTCATATGGAGCCAAGTGGTAAGATTGCCTACTGTTTGCCGAGTTCTCCTACAATAACAGCTATAAGTCGAGCCTTCATATGGCACCATTTGAGGGGTTGTATGGATGCAAGTGCCATACTCCCCTCAACCAGTCGGAAATCTGAGAAGGGCTAGTCTTTGGCCCAGACATCCTTTGTGAAGCAAAAGAGCTACGCTAACTTTCACTGTCGGGACACGAGTTTCCATGTTGGAGACCACGTTTACTTCCATGTCACGCCTCTCAAGGGAACCAAGTGTTTCCACATCAAGGCAAAACTTGAACCAAGGTTGTAGCGACCCGACCTGAAAGGTCGAATCTCTGGTGTTTCCGTACCATCCCAGGATCATGCTGGTACACACACGGTACATCAATGTATATATCAAAGGGAAATCACACAGCTTTATTAATCGAAAATCTCATATCGAGTTCTTTATAACAATAAGGATTACAATAAAGTGGCTGAAGGACAACTCACGAGATAAACTAAACCAAAGTCTTCCGGAACCTTCAAAGGTAGTTGAGTCCATCTGACTCCAAGGGCATCTCACCGAGCGTAGAGCGTATCCTCACTCCTGGTCGGAAAAATACTCTGCAATATGATACGTTGCAGCCGTGTAGGTCAGCATATTGAATATGCCAACAATTTCACAAAAGGGGTTAAAAGTAATCATCTATTCTATTTGCATATATGGCAAGTGGGGTAGTAAGTTTTTGCATAAAGCCAATTTTTCCTACAACAAGAGAGGGCAAAGCAGAAGTTATTACTACATTGTTGGTTGATTAATGAGATGGTTCCATCAATCAATTCTCATACCCAAGTTTTCATTAATACCCACATCATTATAATTCTTTGTGTTGAGAGTTCCAGATAGTTTTAGTTCCTTTGGCTCAAGTTGTCCATGACCGTGGACACGGCTAATCGATTAGGTTTGGGTACTCTGCAGAGTTTTGCACACGTTCCCCACAAGATTTGATCGCCTCCGTTGAATTTCTCGCACTTCAGGGTGTTTGAGAAACGAATGACCAAAACATGGTCTTCTAAAGGGTTCCTCTGAGACTCTGTCGGTGCCCATCCTTTCCTACCATTCTTCTACATCTCGTTGCACCGCCTATCCAGGGTCACCATGATATCCAACCAAGCTAGAGCCCATAATGGCTTGTGGCTGTGTGGGTAAGCCTTGGGTCTTGAATCATCCATCCATCTCTTTGTGCCTAGGTGGACCTTTCCGCGTGAATACTGGCACTTCTCCAACAACACCTGGGCTATCCACTGGCTTCTCCAGGGCGCTGTTCAACCATCATCCACCCAGAGGTATGTTGAAAACTCGGAGTCTTGAAGTCTTGATCATCAAGTAGGTCTTGTAATTATTATCTCACAACTCTCATGAGACACTCAACGAACCCCGTCTACTAATAGCATAGCAAAATTTAAAACAATGTTTCCCGGGGCCAAAGTGACAAAGGGTTGAGGGGTGCCTACCACCTGATACTACATCAAGTAACAAAGTTTCCAAATTACCTACTTTGCATGCAACTGGGGAGATGGTAGAACTAATGCAATAAAAACATGGGTAAATTTGATCAAAGTGACTTGGTTTGCTGACGATCCTCGTACTCAAGTGACTCTAGATAACAAGCCTCACACTGTGGATGATCTAACGAATTAAACCAAGCACACAATAAGCATAACCACAATACAATTAACACAACAGCAAGGTAAACAAAAAGATACTACCACAATTACTAGCACAATCAAAAGAAAGAAATCAACCCAAAGAAAAAGACTCTGAAAGTTTTGGTGGCAAAATTTCTACTAAGACATAAAGACAAATTGGTTTTCAGCAATTTACCAATGGATAACAGAAAAGTAAATAGAAAACTTTTATTAGAAAACAGGTAGTATTTCATCATAAAAAATTTGTGCAAAAAGGATTACTACAAAACATTTTTCTAGACAATACTAATGGTGATAACAAGGTTTACCTATTTAAACTAGAGCACAAAACAAATTAATATATTTTTATTATCAGAAAATAATTCACCTAAGGTTGAACAACAGAACTAAATAAACTACAATAAAAAGTTAAACTAAAACAAAATCAAAATAAACTAAAATAAAAACAATACAAATAAACACTAAGAAGAAACTAAACAGAATCTGTTTTTACTAAAAACCCTAATCTAAAATATCCTAAAAATTCTCAAACAGTGCTGGATGATAAACCTAACTAATACAAAACAGTGGCAAAAAGAATCACTAAAAAATAAATTTCAAAACTTAAGTTATTCAAGTTTTAGTGATTTGATCAAATTTAACAAAATTCAAAATTTAAAAGTTCAAATTTGAAAACTAAAACTATAAACAGAATCTACATGAAATTTGTGACCTGTTGCAAAAAGAATCAATCAAAAACACTAAATATTCTAAAAGATATAATAAAATGAAAAATAGAAACTACTCTGTTTTCTAAAATGAAAACAGAGAAAGAAAAAAAATAAACTAACAGACAGTGGGTGACGTGGCATGCTGTGCTTGGCCGAGGCCGTGTGCGAGCGGAACCTAGCGAGCGGATGGCCAAACGTTATAAGAAAATGGTTCGGCGTTTTAAATGTTCTAATCTGGATCATTTGATCCAGATCCAAAGGCTGAGGAGGGGGGCGTCGCTTACAGAGGGGGTCGGGGTGTCTCCGTCGAAAGTCGACGGTGGCGTAGCATCGGAGGTGGTCGGGGACGGCATCGCGGTGGTCGAGGGCATGGTCCGAAGGGTAAAAATGATGGCAGTGAGCCTCCGGCGACGATTGGTGGCGTCGGTGGGCTGCCGGGGAGAAGGGGGCAACAACCACGAGCTCGGATAGCTTCGGTAGTGTGCCGAACTCCGGCAAGGTGCGGGGGCGACGTTCTGGTGAGGGGAAGTGGGGTTTTCGGGGGGGAATGGAGTGCGGTGAGTTAGGGGCTTTATATAGGGGCCTCGCGGGGTCGGGAAAAGGAAGGGGGAGGGAGATCCGGCGCGGTGGGATCTCGCCGGCGAGGTCTAGGGCGGGATGGAGGGGATGAGCGCTGTGATGGCGCGGTCGGGCGGTGGGGTCTGCTTGTTAGTGAGGAAGGGGGCGGCGTCAGCGGCGTCGGTGACCGATCCGGAGGGATCTCGAGGATTTAAGGCCGGTGGGCCGGCCGGTTTTAATTAAAAACGTTAATTCCTTTCCTTTTCTATTTTCCAGAGAATTTAAATCTCATTAAGGCATTCAAAACATTTCCAACAATTGAAGATATATATATCATATTGATCAGGGGAATAAATGTTATTTATTGAACATTTTTCCACTTCCAAAATGAATACTTTCAAAAAATTATTTTCAGAAAATGCCTAAATTGATTTTAAATTCTTTTGCAATAAATTTTCAAATAACCCCCTGTTTTATTGTTCAAATATTTCACAAAGATGCCCCTGGTGTGGAGTGTCATGTTACTCCTCTCTTTTTATGAATATTTCCAAGGGTTTTCAAATAGGAGAAACAAATATATGGAGAAAATGAAAGTGGCCTTTCAGAATTTTAAAAGAAAAACTTCAACAATTCATTTCATTCAAACAATGTGATGATGATGCATAGCTATATTTCGTAACATTCCAAAATGGAATTTTGGGATATTACAAAGGTACATCGGCCCCTTCAAGATCACCAACAGGCAAGGAGAAGTAGCCTACCAGCTAGAGATACCTTGTGAGCTATCAGATGTGCACAACATGTTCCATATGTCACAGCTCCGGAAGTGTCTTGAGGTTCCCAACCGCCCCGACCTCTACAAGGACATCGACCATCAAGTCCTCGACCTTCAGCCAGACCTCACTTATTGAGAGAGGCCAGTTCGCATTTTGGATGATGTGGAGCGTTGCACCCGAAGCCGCACCATCAAGTACTTCAAGGTCCAATGGAGCAACCACACTGAAGCTGACGCAAACTGGGAGCATGAAGACTATCTTAGATCTGAGTTCCCTTATCTTTTAGCACTTAGCCTAGGAATCTCGGGGACGAGATTCTTGTAACGGGGTAGGTCTGTCACACCCTTTGTTTGTATCACTTTGTTATGCTTGGATTTACAAAATTTGGAACCAATTAAAACATTTTGAGTGCATGCTTGTTTGAATTATTGCTTTTTTAATTGTTTTGTTGAGTTTGTTTGGCACTCTTAGATTCTTCTCCTCTCCATATTCATCTTCCTTGAATCAAACTTCTTTCCCAATGATCATGCCATGTGAATAGTGCCAAAACTATTTTTATCAAATATTATGTTGACCAAAAAGGATTTATTCAAATTAGGTTTTCAAAAATCCCTGAGAAGAGGTTTGCACTGCAAGTCCTCAAATTGGGTGGATCCTTTTTCCCCAAAGGCTTTATTTCAAACCTACTATATATATGACTTTCCAAAGCCACCAAATATTATTTTTAAAGATTATTTTACTAGTTATTTAAAAGGCTTTTTCTTAAGGCCAGAAATGGTATTCTATAGGAAAAAAATATTTAAATGCTTTCAAAATATTTGAGAAAACGTAGGGAAACTTAGTGGACATATATTTTCCATATATATGAGTTTCAACACATGGTTGTGTTCAAATAATGGGCAAAACCCCTCAAAACCCTTTCTGTCCAAATCAAGCTTTTGTTCCCTTGACCCCAGAATCTGTGGACATGTGCCAATTACCAAATAATGATGTCACACAATGTGGTGCATCAAGGAGATTAGTTTAGCCTAACTAGATCTATACAAACCTGATTCTATTGAATTCTAAGGTTCACAAATTAAGTTTTCTCTATTGAGCTCAAACCTTGTGATCCCTCTCATTTTTACCCACAATTTGACCCTGTTAAATATCATGGCAAGTAGACTCCATCTACTAGCCGAAACATAGCACGAAAACCTTCTGGCCATTTCTAAAAGCTATTGTTTCCACAACTTCTACTTTTCCCCTTGCTCTCAAATTTTTACGACATTCTCATGTTGATGCATTTCACCTCCAGTAACTTTTTATGGTCAATGATCAATGCTTAAGTGGGGGAAAACTCCATTTTTACCCTCTGGACAGCAGTAAAACACCCCTCTCTTCCCTCCCCTCTTATTCTATCAACCTCCCAAAGCATCCTCTTTGTCTAATACCCCCCTGGACCCACATGACAGGGTTGGCCATGCCTAGAATGCCGTTAGCATGCCGTGGCATGCCATACACGCGCTCTGGAGCGTGCTAAAGTGCCAACATGCACTATAGCTGCCACCCACTGCATGGCCCTGGCAGCCTCGGGCCTCCCTCTCTTGCCACTTGGCCCCCTCGACGTCTGGGACATGCCTCCCCTGTCAGCTCCCTCCTCTCCCCTCCTCCTTCTCCCATCTCCTACGTGTGCCAAGTGAGCAGGCTCACATGCGCGCACTCCTCTCTCTCTCTCTCTCTTCCTCCCACTCATCGTGGACCAACCCCAGGAACACCCCCAAGCAGCCTCGTGAGCTCTCTCTCCTTGTGGCCTCACCTACGACCTCGCCGGCTCACGGTTCCGCGATGGACTCGCGTCCCGCCTATAAAAGGCATCCCCGAACCCCCTCTTCTCTCCTCTAGCCCTCTACTTCTCCCATTCGGCAGTCCCAAACCCCTATTTGAGCCCCCCAAGCACTAGTGGTCAAGATCGACCAAGGCGCCGCGGTGGCGGAGCTCCATCGATCTTGGGCCACAGGCCCACTTCGGCGCTCTTCTCACCTTCGTCGAGCTGTAGGCTGCCCCTGACCTTTTCCCGTTCCTCCCCGTCCATTTCCAGCAGAGAAACACCATCGGCAATCCTCTCCCGAAGGGGCTCCATCATACTTTCATGTTGCCGGCGAAACCGCGAGCCTCCGGCATCCCCTTCACCTCCAGTGGAACGACAAGTTGACGCTGGGTCGCACCCCACCCTCTGCTCCCCTCGGCGGGCCCTCCTTCGCCACCAGTTAGCGTCGCCCCCTTCCTGTCGAGAGTAAGGAGATGACAGGCGGCCCCCACCTGTCATCCTCTCCCCTCTCTCTCTCCCTCTCTATGAGACCGGCGCCTAGGCCTGCTTGTCAGGTTTGAACCCAGAAGGCACGCGCGCCCTAGCTTGCCCCAGGCCTGGCTCTGTCGCAGGCTGGCCCAATTGGGTCTATTTTGGCCCAGTTGGCTCTGAGGCCTTTTTCTTTTTCTTCTTATTCCAGTTTTCCAAAAATTCCAGTGTGTTAAATAAAACTCCAATGAAAAATATTTTTCCACCATAATTCTTGTAATATTATGTAGAATTTTATGGTGCCATTTGTCAAATATTTTTAAAATATTTTATGTATTTTTTTATTTTTGAACCCCTTTTGGCATTTTTAGCCTCTGTTATAAGTTTTAAAAACCCTTTTCACCCCAAAACCTTAGACAAATATTCTTAGAATAATTTTTAGTATTTATCAGAGTAGGGTAGCATTTTATTAGTAGATTTTTGTGCTCTGTTTTTGTGTGATGCTTATTATTATCGTTATTTTAAAGCGACGATAGATTGTGCTATTGACGAGGGAGTTGGACCCGAAGACTTTTAAGACCCCGAAGACTTTGTTATAGTCAGGCAAGTAGCCCTTTGTCCATGACTAAGAACCCTTTTTACTTGCATGGCATATAGCAATTATTTCCATGATGTTGATCATGTTGGTGAGGTACCCCCACTCCTTTGGTGGGATGCCTCCGATATTTTACCGTTGATACTTGCATCGTGCATGACCCTACAATCCATATGAGAGTTATGCGAGTGGGAGTAGTTAGGATGCTAGTAGTTTCTACGCAAGTGTGATGTTAATATGCATGGTGATGGAAACTAAAATGATTTCAAAGACTTATTCGAAAACCCCGTCGGGTGCCACTAATGCCCGAGGGAGATGTTGATAAATAAGTGGTGTACCGAAGCAAGTTAGTGTGTGTGGTTTTCGAAAATGGATTGGTGTAAGTTGCGACCTTTACTCCAAGCTCACATGCGCAACCATGATACCCCTTATGGGATGGGGCTTTGTTGATTACTTTGGTGGGTACTAGCATGGAGCCCGCATTACTAGTGGCGGGAGTGCTGTAGTCACTCTCGATGCGCGGTCATGCCGGTATGGACGATCATGTGCTATCTTCAAAGACACCGGGCACAACATTGGTCCCTGCATGGATGCTACGTATGATGTACATCATGTGGGTTGTGTACGGATCGAGCGGACTCTTTGTTTAGTATCGCTAGGGGTAAGACATTGTTTGGGTGCTTACCTCGGGTATGTTAAATACCGCGAGTCGTGGATGACATGGAAGTTCCCCGAGTCTTGTGGGTAAAGTGTGCAACCTCTACAGAGTGTAAAACTATTGGAATAGCCCTTTCCATGGTCAAGGATAGTTGGATGACCTCTCTTGTGCCTTGTCCAAACGCTTACTAAACTTGTTGTGTGTGTGTGTGGGTGATGGTGATGAAGGTGTTACTTGAGCTAATTCGATGACTTGGCATGATGATGAACATGAGGTGTTCAACCCCCTTTAGATGATAATAGTTGAGACTTGTTCACATAAGTACCTATTATCAGATGATGCATGCTTACTCAAGGTTACTTGATCACATCATTGCACTTAGAATTAGCTTTCTGCAAACTCACCTACTTAGTGTTATATCATGCATTGTTATACCTTGTTCCACAACTTGGGTTGCTTGCGAGTACATTCAAAGTACTCATTGGCTTGCCACTTGTTATTTAATTGGCGAGGCATGGAAGAACATGAATATGGTGAAGTGGTGACGAACATGCGAACTAGGACGCTTCCCAGTCAGAATGCTTGTAGGTTTAAGGCAGATGGCATGGGTTCACGCTTTCGATCAAGATTTCCGCTGCTTGTTATGTTTAAGTGTTTGGCCCTTGCGGCCCTATCTATGTAAGACTTGACCTTCATGGTCCTTATTTGTGTAAGACGCTAAATCTGGATGTAAGACTCTTGTTATTTAGTTTCTGTGTGTTCAGTGAGCATTGATCTCTGGGGTCACTATACACATGCATTCGGTGATCACGACTTATGAGTTGGGGTCCCCACAGGAACTATTCTTTGTGCTTCTCTTGCGAGTGAGTGGTGGCGGAGGGGTATATAGGCATCTCCAAAAATCCTACCGTTACACCTATTAAGTTAGACTCGGTGACACCAATGTGTTAATCTCGGTGGTACCGGGTTGCCTCAAAGGTAGCAACTTTTGAATCTCGGTGAGACCGATACATAAAACTCGGTCGCGCCGATAAGGTTATGAATGACCAGATTGCCCAACTCGGTGATGCTGATTCACAAAACTCAATCGGACCGATTTTGTAAACTTGCATAATAGGAAGTTGGCAACCCAAACTCGGTGGCACCGAAATGGAATCGGTTGCACCAAAAAACTAGGGTTTGGATGAGTTCATCTAAGGTATGGAATCGATGGCACCGAGTGGAAATTGTTGGTTGCATCGATTTTGAGTATTTGGCTTTGGACAGACTTTTGTGGAAGAGCTTGTGGGTGTATGTGGTGATGATCTCTTGTGCACGTATGAGCATTTTGTTCACCAACAAAACATTACCCCTTTTTAATAGTATTGGCTTACCTATGGACTAAAAGTGATTTTTCACAAAAGATAAAATGTAGAGTCCTTTGCTTGATGCTTTGCCAATCTATTTCCTTGCATCTTGGGGTATTCCACAAACCTTTTGCCAACCCATCATTGAACTTTTCCTGAAACATGCTTAGTGGAAACGTTAGTTCAATGACATATATGTTGTTATTAATTACTAAAACCACCAAGGAAGCAAATGTGTTTTCAATCTCCCCCTTTCTGGCAATTGATGACAACATATAGACCAAAGCTTCGACATATGATCTAATCAATGAATATAATCGCCTCTTTGAGAATTATGTGAAAAGTAAGAGGTCCCCCTAAATTTGTGGATTATTTTTAAATTTGTGTTTGAATGCAAATGCACCATCGATTGGGTACATGGGGCACTTCTTGCATGTCACATACATCTTGGTGGTGTGCGAGAGTAATAAGAGTTAACAACATAGCACAACACATCAAGCAAAGTGGATGATCATCACATAACCATCAAAATATAGGAAATAGTAGCAACACACAATGAATCATATGATCAACCACTCATAAAAGTATCTCACATCCAAACCAAAAGACCAAATGTTTTGTAAAACAACAAATAAAAACAGACGATCTCTCACTCAAAGCCTAATATCTATATACAACTTCTCCCCCTTTGGCAACAAGTTACCAAAAAATTTCGAAGAGATATAGATAATCGTTCTTCTATGGCGGATATCGTCCGGTAGTCGCTGTCGGAGTCGTGAGAACTGTGTCGGCAAAGACATCCGTTGATGTGATGGATGGATTTGGAGTAGACACTGGAGGCACTGGAGCTGATGGAGTTGATGTCACTGTGGCAGGAGCAGAAGATGAAGGCCTCGTCTCTAGAGGTCGCACTGTAGGTGTCCTAGTCTTTGTCGTGAACTGGGCAGTCATCTTGGCAGGTGTACTATCCTCATCATCATCAGACTCGGACTCTGAAGAGGTGTGACGGATAGGAGCTTCATCTACCTCCTTCTTAAGCTCGTTGATTGTCTAAGTCAGTCCATCTACCTTGTAGTTAAGAGTTTTCAATCTATCCTCAATAATGTCCACAAGGCTCTCCTGAGTGTCCATGATGGTTTTGATGTCCTTCTTCATGTCCATGATGGTGGAGATCAAGAGATCCATCTGCTCGTTCCCGGATATGGGGAACTGAGCACTAGTGGCTCTAGCTGCCTGTGCTTGTGCCTCTGTCTGTGCCTGAGTTGCAGCTGATGTGGGATGGTCCGGGTCCATCACCACAACGTTGTCCTCTAAATCTGGGTGAACTGGAAAGTGGGGTCTATCTAGAGCAAAGATGTGCTTCTCAAGTTTGGAGTTGATAAGCATCTGAATATAGGGTCCATAGGAGCATGAGCGCTTCTAGTCAGCATCAACCCTCTTCACTGTCTCAACAATCAAGCCCATCACTCGAATCCATGTATGACTATCAAGATGGATAAGCATGTTGATGGAGTAGCCACGAATTATCTTCTCATCTCCAGACTTGGGCATCGAGGTATGCCTCAAGATAGTGTTCATGGTACGGAGGCCTGCTTTAAGGAAGTAAATGGATCCTAACTTGTGAGATTGCAAGTTAGCAGCTTGAATAGCAATGTACATATACTTCATAGCATTATAGCTCTCCTTGGATTCTGAGTAGACATCCAAGTCACCATCCTGTACCTCTAGGACTCCTAAGATGGTAGCCCACTCATCAATTGTAGATTCATATCTTGCTCCTTCAATCATCCAGACAGTCCTGCCATCTCCATATAATGAGCAGTGGAGTAGAACTACATGATTATCTCATCATTCCAGGCAGTGAACTCTTTGCCAACAAATTTTTCTAGGCCAATGTAGTGGAAGTTGTCTTGCACACTAGGAAAGTAGTCTTAATTGGCCTTGATATATTGCCAGTCAACGTATCTCATGTAACTTACTCCAAGACCCTTGTCAAGAAAAATAGTCTCATAGAAGTCTTGTTGCTCCTTGGTGTACAATCTATAGTCCATAGCAGTTTTTCTCCTCTGGTCATATGGATCAATATCTCTCCATGACCTCAAACCAGAATCCTTCCTCTTCTTCATATCCTCAGCAATAGGATGGTTGGCATTGTTTTCAGGAAGGTGAGGTCTGAGCTTCATCAAAGCTGTCATAGCATCATCACCATCTGCTTCCCTGAATGTGGATGTCTTGTTCTTCTCAATAGCAGGAATATCTCTGGTGGCCTCTTAGACTTCCCTGCAATAACTTTCTTGGGTGCAGCCTTGGTGCTCTTCGAGGGACCAGGCTTAGGCATAGAATCTGCCATTAGCTTCTTTGCCTTCTTCTTGGAAGGGGCCTTAGTACCAGGTTCCTCCTCCTCCTCCTCCTCCTCAGCAGCACCAACAGCCTTGTCTGGAACCTCAAACATAGAGGTAGGCCTGGCAATAACATGAATGATCCTCTTCCTGGTTGTCTTATTCTCTGATGCCTTGTTTGGCAAAGATTTCTTGGGAATCTCAAGACACATAGTTTCCCTAGCCCTCTCATGCGCTCTGAAAGTTTCTGAAGGTGCTTAAATTTTGCTGACTACCCTCCTAGATGAGGTAGCGTCATTGGCAGACTTCCTTGCAGCCTTCTATTGCTTTTTAGCAATAACTTCTTCTGGGACCAACTCAGAATCCTCTTGATCAGAATTGTGTCTCTTCCTATTCCTTGTTGCAGATTTAGGAAATCCATGAGAATCGGGAGTGCCTGGATCTTAGGATGAGTTGGACTCAGGACTAGTGCCTTAACTCATATCAACATTCTCCTCTTACGGATTTTAACTATCTTCACCATCTGACAAGCCAGACCCTGTGAATAGACTATAGAAGAGTGGAATAGGATAGGTCATCACAAAATGCAAATCTTATGAAAGTATGAAGAAAAGATTCTCAAGGGTCACATTCTCTCACATGAAAGTCGGTACAACCGAAGCAAAAATATCGGTTCTACCGAGACTGACTCTCTTACTAACCTAAACTTGGCACCCCTTTCGGTGAGACCGAAAAGGACTACTCGGTTTCACCGGGAGATTTCTCAGCAGCACAGACAGCAAATCAGTGACACTGATTTGTTCAATTTGGTTCCATCGAGTTTCATCAGGCAGAAGGCAAACCATAGAAAGTCAATCATTCGCTTTCAAATAATGGCTAGATGATAATCACCAAGTGCAAGGAATCATCGTAGCAATTTCCAAAGGTGGAAGTGTTAAGTATGGAGTGTCGAACCCACAAGGAGCTAAAGGTAAGATCAATATTCCCTCAAGTCCTATCTACCACCGATACGACTCTACGTACACCGAACGTTTGCTTCCAACTAGAAACGAGAAATGAAACTATGTTGTCGGTATGAAGAGGATAGATTTTCATGATATGAGAGAACAAAAATATAAATATAGGTGCTATTATCATAATATTACAATATTTTACAAATAGCGAGTGTGTAATAATGATTGGTCGGTGTGTCGAATTATCCTAGGCAATTGTCATTGCAATTTTATATGAGGGAGAGGCATAAGCTAACATACTTTCTATACTTGGATCATATGCACTTATGATTGGAACTCTAGCAAGAATCAGCAGCTACTAAAGATCATTAAGGTAAAACCCAACCATAGCAATAAAGCATCAAGTCCCCTTTATCCCATACGCAACAACCCCCTTACTTGGGTTATGCTTTTGTCACTCAAGCAACCCACTATAAGCGAATCATGAACGTATTGCAACACCCTACAACGGGAGTCCTTCACGTGGGCGCAGCACGGAAGGAACCATAGGACAACACCAAAATAAACATGCAACTCAAACCAATCTAGATCATGAATTAATCCAAAGGACAAAAGTAATCTACTCAAAACATCATAGGATGGCAACACATCATTGGATCATAATATGTAGCATAAAGAACCATGTGTCAAGTAGGTGATTATAGGGGGGTGCAGGAGAGTGGACCACTAAAAGGAGATGAGGATGGTGATGAAGAAGGTGATGTTGATGAAGATGATCACCGCGGCGATGGTTCCCCCAGTGGCACTCCGGCACCATCGAGAGAGAGGGGGAGAGGTTCTCCCCCTTTTGCTTCCTACTCCATGGCCTTCCCCCTCTGTGGGGATAGGTTCTCCCTCTGGTACTTGTCCTCCATGGTGTTGATGGCCCCTCCGGGACAATGAAGACGGCCTCCGGTGATGGTGACCCCCTTCCGGCAGGGTGCCAGAGAGGGCCAAGATTGGTTTTACGTGGCTCTAGAGGTGTGCGGCGGCGGAACTCCCGATCTAGGTTATGACTTGGGGGTTTTGGAATATTTGAGGATTTATAGAGCTGAGAGGGAGGTCGGTTGACTCCCGAGGGGCCCACAATCCTGGGGGGCACACCCTAGGGGGATGGCCGCGCCCTTGAGGCTTTTGGCCTCCTCAACCTGCCTCTACGGCGACTCTTTGCTCCAATATAATTTATATTTTCCAAAAATATTCTCCGTCAATTTTCAGCTCATTCCGAGAACTTTTATTTCTGCACAAAAACAATACCACGGTAGTTCTACTGAAAACATCGTCAGTCCGGG
The DNA here is from genome assembly GCA_022496015.1 of Hordeum marinum. Lineage (NCBI taxonomy): Eukaryota > Viridiplantae > Streptophyta > Magnoliopsida > Poales > Poaceae > Hordeum > Hordeum marinum. Next base: position 119,408,636 of record CM039677.1, read on the forward strand.
TTAGTTCTAATAAAATCATACCAAAATCAGATAGAATTATTGCAAACATGTAATGAATACTTCATAAATTATAGATATGTTACATATCACTAGACTAGGAAAAATCCCTAATGCGCATGAATCGGAAAGTGGAGCACGAGAGGGGGCCGAATCCACACCCTAACTTGGCGATGGATCCGCTACGATGGGATGATGGAGTCGAATACGTCGATGGCACCGATTCCCAATGGCGCACACGCTCAGGGAAGCAAGGCGATGACCAGTGGTCTTCAGAATAGCAGCTTAGGGTTTTGGAGCAAGACATTTGAAGATAGAATTTCTAAGCGGCAGGGTCCACAGATTATATACACCTCATTATCGGTGACACTGATTCTACATTTTTGGTGTCACTGAGTTTCTCAACTGTCAGCTGATAGGGAAACTCAGTGTAACTGAGAATATGGACTCGGCAGTACCGAGATTGAAAAACAACATCAACCCTAGGCATTCGGTGAGTCCGAGATTTTTGAGTTGGTTGCACCGAGATGCACTTGGAAGGTTTTTGTGGTCAGTCCTTTATCGACACCAAACCCCGAGTGCTCCTCACACAAAGAGATCGAAAAGTACTTGTTCAAATTTTTGATGCATCATGAATTGAATATGAGGTGAGAAAGCATAGATAACTAGAAGAGTGGTGCTAGGAATTCTTGTATGTCCATTTGGAAAACAAAAAATTAAAATCAAAATAGTAACAACTGGATATCCTTGAATGAGTAAATAAATGCAGACCAACATGCTCACACAATAAGATGTCAAATGAAATCATGGCAAACATGCACAAACACATTAGCAACTCACAAGCACTTTGGCAATGACGGAGTCACCTATATATGAGTATATTGACTTAGGAGCCAAGTAAGAATACTTGATCATAGGTCATACTCATCATTTAAGCACGACTAGGGTCATCATTTTTACATAAAGCATTTAATGTTGTCACATACTATGAGATGCTTTGACTCACGTCTCAGAGTAATGCTCCCCTTGATGTGACAGCCCCCCATAGGAGGGATGAACTAACCTTGGGTTTTTTCGATGAGGACTTAATGTCGGTGAAGTAGTGGTGGATGCTCAAAGTTCATGAAGATCCCCAAGAGTTGGGACCATCCTCGTTGTTTCATTACTCGTCTCACCTACATGGTTTAGTCGCATCACACAAGAGACAAATACAAGGATATCTATGCACATGGAGTGCAAAGAATATATGGTAATGACCATTGCTTTGTTGAATACCTTGTCCCTTGCTTACCTTTGAGGGAATGTGTGACTCCTTTAACTATTGCATGATATTGATGTTGATTGCAACTTGTTCTTGCCACTAATGAATATGAGTGGATTTCATTGGCGGAGTCACCCCTCAAGAACTTCTCTAGTTCTTCTTCTTGGGTCTGCACATCAAGTTGATGGGTATCCTTGGTGTTGAAGTAGCACTTGTAGAAGTTGAGCTTGTAGTAACCTTGGGAGCCCACTTTACCAATGCATGGGATTTATCATCAGATGAGTCAATGTCCTCTTGAAGCTTGTTCTTGCCCTTGATCTTGGGGTCTTGTGTTGGAAGGTCATATTGAGGCTTTGTTACCTTGGGAAGAGTATTTTCATAATTCTCCTTTTGAGGAACAAACTTGGGTTTGGGATATTGACCTTCTTCCCATTCAACTCCATTAGCATTGAAGTTGCCAACATCATGATTCTTCTGGTATCCTTCGTGCTTGCATACAAACTCCTCAAATTGTTTGCATCCTTCAAGACTCTTGTATATGCCTTTGTCTATAATCCCTTTCGTAAGTTCATTTTCTTTCTCAAGTGTAACTTGTCTAACAGAAGAATTATTGGGATCAAGTAAAGTAATAGAAACAATATCATTGGATTTATCATTTTTATTCCTACTAGTTGAAGTACCTTTCTTTCCTTTGTTACTAGCTTGCTTAGACTTAACTCGTGTCATGAACGTAGACAACAGAAGTCACATGGCTAGATAAGAGGAAGTATTGTTTGAAGATCGTCATTGATAGCTTTAGGTAACTCATGCTCTTGCTCTAAGTTGAGCTTCTCGAAGCGAAGCTTATCATGTGTCCTTACAAGCTCCCAATGATCTTATAGAGTTGACTCGTGAGCTAACTTAAGAGTTTTTAGTTCTCGACTTAGTCATTCTATTTCCAACTTATCATCAACACATGACTTATCTAGACTAGAGTGAGTACTAGAAAGTTCATTTCGACTAACATTACTAGATTTTTCAAATAGCAAGTCATCTTCAATTAACAAGTCATCTTCATCGCTATTGAAATCAAGATACTCGGGGTGTGATAACTTGGGGCCTTTTCCATGAAGCAACATCCACTCCCTTCATTTGGTGCATCAAATATGTCATATGAGTCGGTTGTCACTAGTGCAAGTCTGGCAACACCTTCATCTTGACTCTAGTCGGAGTTGGAGTGATAGCTTCTGTCAAAGAGGTTGTCGAATTAAGAGCCAAAAACCCATTCACCAACATGATCTTGATGTTTTCTTCTTGAGTAGCTCGTGGTGTACTTGTCCTTCTTCTACGAGTCCCTACTTCTCCTTGAGGGTCTTCATTCATAATGATCATCTCTACTCCTTCTTTATCTTCGAGGTGACTCGTCTCTTGAGCTTCGTCTTCTTGGTGACTCTTCTTTCCTTTTATAAGGAGTCGTCCACTCGTTGGAGTAGTGTCCGTGCTTCCCACAATTACAGCAGTTACAGTCACGACTTGACAAACTCTTCTCTTCATATATTGAGTTGGAGCTTCGATCTATCCTTCTATTCTTGTAGAACTATTGAATATCTTGACAAAGAGGCTTATCTCTTCATTTGTGACAAGGTTGTCACTTGAGGTAGCGGGAGAATCACTTGTGGCTTTGTAAGCACCGCTAGACTTCTGGTGAAGCTCTTCCTTGTCCTTGAGTGTCATCTCATGAGCGATGATTCTACCAATCACTTCTTTTGGCTTGAGATCTTTGTAGTTGGCCATCATTTGAATCAATGTGCATAGGGTGTCATATCAATCATCCAAACCACGAAGTATTTTCTTGATTATGAATTTGTCAGTCATTTCTTCGCTTCCTCAGCCAGCAATCTCATTGGTGATGAGAGCTAGCCTAGAGTACATCTCAGCGACTCCTTCACCATCCTTCATCTTGAACTTGTCAACCTGACTTTGAAGAACATCCAACTTGGATTCCCTCACAGATTCTGTACCTTCATGCATATCAATCAAAGTATCCCAAATCTCTTTCGAATTCTCAAGATGGTTGATTTTGTTGAATTCTTCGGGGCATAGGCAGTTGAAGAGAATGTCACATGCTTGAGCATTGAGTTGCATCATTTCAATTCATCCGCAGTCGCTTCGCGATCGGGTTCCCTTCCTTCCGCAAAGAATTCACCTTGCTTTCCAACACGAACAACAGCCCAAACGGCGGCGTTATGACCAAGAAAATGCATTTTCATTTTGTGCTTCCAACTAGCAAAATTAGTGCCATCAAAGTACGGACCTCTACGGTGATAATTTCCCTCACTAGACGCCATACTCTCCTAGGTTGTGAGACAAATGCAATGGAGACCAAATCTCTGATACCACTTGTAGGATCGAAAGTAGTGCTAGATGGGGGGGTGATTAGACTACTTGACTAAATAAAAATCTACTTTTTCCCTATTTTATGTCTTGGCAGATTTTAGCATTCATAGTATGTCAAGGACACCCTACACATGCATGTATACGAGTATTGCAACGAAAAGTATATACAAGCATGTAAGTAAAGGAAGGGCAGGAAGATCAAACGCAATTGGTGAGACGATGATTTTTCCCATGGTTTCAATTAGTGGTGCTATCATACATTCATGTTTATTGATTATTCAACACATGGAGGGTAATGGTCACGAGAGTCCACGAAGGGCTCTACACACGGAGGGTTCCACAAAGAAGCAACCTTGACTATACAATGATGGCCTATGTCCACGGAGGACTAGCCTAACTCGGGGTAGATATTCACTAATAGGTGATCTCCTTGCCCTTACAAACTTCTTGGTTCACTCTGCAACATGAACTAGGTGGCTTCCAAGCGACACCTAACCAATCTAGGAGGCACCAACCTCCAAAAGGTAATAGGCTCGATAATGACGATGAACTCGTTGCTCTTGTTCTTCAAGATGATAGACTCCTCGACACACAATCACTCTCTCACAAATTTGGCTTGGTGGATGAGATTGATTGGGTGGAAAGCAACTTGGGGACACTAGAGATCGAGATTCATATGGTAGGAATGGAATGGCATGATCTCAACACATGAGTAGGTGACTCTCTCTTAGGAAATCAGTATGCAAGTGAGTGGTGGTGGACGGGTATATTTAGGCATCTCCAACAATCCAATGGTTATACCTAATAAGTCAGACTTGGTGATACCGATGTGTTAATCTCGGTGGTACCGAGTTGCCTTAAAGGTAGCAATTTTGAATCTCAATGAGACTAATACATAAAACTTGGTTGCACCGATAAGGTGACCAACGGTAAGATTGCGAAACTCGGTGAGGCCGATTCACAACACTCGGTCGGACCGATTTTGTAAACTTGCGTAACAGGAAGTTGGCAACCCAAACTCGGTGGCACCGAAATGGAATCGATTGCACCAAAAAACTAGGGTTTGGCTGAGTCTGTCTGTGGTACGAAATCGGTGGGACCAAGTGGAAAGTGTTGGTTGCAACGATTTTTAGTATTTGGCTTTAGACAGAATTTTGTGAAAGAGCTTGTGGTTTTATGTGCTTACTATCTCTTGTGCACGTATGAACATTTTGTTCACCAACAAAACCTTACCCCCTTTTAATAGTATTGGCTTTCCTATGGACTCAAAGTGATTTCTCACAAAATATAAAATGTAGAGTCCTTTGCTTGAAGCTTTGCCAATCTATTTCCTAGCATCTTGGGGTATTCCACAATCCTTTTGCCCACCTATCAGTGAACTTTTCCTAAAACATGCTTTGTGGAAACGTTAGTTCAATGACATATATGTTGTTATTAATTACCAAGACCACCAAGGGAGCAAATGTGCTTGCACAAAGGAGATATCAATCTCAATAATGTTTGTACTCAGAAACAATTGGCAGATATCATCACTAAGCCACTTGATGAGAAAGTGTTTTGTCACTTGAGGAGTGAGTTGAACATCCTTGATGCTTCAAACTTTAGCTAGACTCACTCGGTTGCATGGAAGGGCATGAGCTTACATGACTATTCCATGGTACCTTGGATGTAATGCTATTATATACCTTGTCAATATATGCTCCATTGTATTCCAACTAAACTTTTGTAGGTACTTGTAAGAACTTCATTGCAAAAGATTTCCAACAACTCATATCATAAGCAATCTTGTCATGTCAAAGTATCCGCAACCCTTCTTCGATGATGGAAGGAAGAAGACAACTTAAACCTTATCCTTGACTTATATTTGATGAAATCACAATTGCTAATTCTCAATTTATATCAAGTCATTTGGATATATCTTGTTGTTCCTTGCATGACTAACCCACGTAGGTGAAAAGAGAACCATAATGAACAAGGATTGCTCCTAACGCAAGATGATGTTCATCAACATCGAGCATCCACAACAATTCTCCAACATGCTATGTCATCAACATCACTCGAAGGTATGTGCTCATATACTTGAAAAAGCTTTACTCCAAGACATGAGTTAAAGCAAGTCAAGTGATATGAAAACATTAAAATGCTTAATCAGAAAATGGTAACCTCGTTTTGAGATTAACGATGAGTATGACCTATGATCAAGTTTTCTTGCTTGAATCCTAAGTCAATATACTCTAATACAGGTGACCTAGTCATCGACCATCATCTAGATGAAGTTTCTTGTCCTGTTCATACTATATTAGCATGATTTTTTGGAACTAGTGAAATCTTCTCTAGTTGATATTTCTTTGTTAATTCCTTTGAAATTCCTCTAGAGATGCCTATATATACCCCTCGACTACATCCCACTCACAATAGAAGCATTGATGATCTAAAGGTGTAGGGGGTCAATCGTAGTCCTTTTGACAAGTAAGAATGTTGAACCCAACGAGGAGCAGAAGGTAATGATAAGCGGTTTTCAGCAAGGTAATTTCTGTAGGCACTGAAATTGTAAGTAGCAAGTAGCATGTAACAATAAAAATAGATAAGGTGAAGCAAGGTAGCCCAATCCTTTTGTGGCAAAGGATAGGCCCAAACTTTCTCTTATGATGAGCAAAGTGTTCCTGAGGGTACATGGGAATTTCATCTAGTCACTTTAATCATGCTGGTTTCATTCGTGTTCGCTACTTTGATAACTTGATATGTGTGTGGATCAGTGCTAACATGTTGTTCTTACTTGAACTAACAACCTACTTATGACTAACCCCCTCGCAAGCATACGCAACTATGAGAAAAGTATTAAGACATAGTCTAACAATAGCATTAAACATGTGGACCCACATCAGCCCCTTACGAAGTAGCGCATAAACTAGGATTTATGCTTCTGTCACTCTAGCAACCCATCATCTAATAACTACTCCACAATGCATTCCCTTACTCCCAAGGATGGTGAAGTATCATGTAGTCGATGTTCACATAACACCACTAAGGGAATCACAACATACATATCATCAAAATAACGAACACATATCAAATTCACATGATTACTTGAAACATGATTTCTCCTGTGACCTCAAGAGCAAGGGTAACTACTCATGGATAATATGCATGCTGAAGATCAAGGGTGTATTGAATAGCACAATGGATTTGAACATATAATCTTCCACCAAATAAACCATATAGCAATTAACTACATAAGGTAATCAACACTACTAGTCACCCACATGTATCAATTTGAGGTTCCGGTACAAAGATTGAACACAAGAGATGAACTAGGATTTGAGAGGAGATTGTGTTGTTGAAAATGTTGATTAGGAATGGCCTCCACAAGATGAGAGGGTTGTTGGTGATGACGATGGCTTTGATTTCCCCCTCCGGGAGGGAAGTTCCCCCGGCGGAATTGCTCCGCCGGAGGGTAAAAGTGCTCCTGCCGAAGTTCCGCCTTGAGGCGGAGGCGCTTCGTCCCGAAAGTACTCATCCTAATATATTTTAGGTTTTTTGGGTTTATAACAGAAGAAGGGCTCTGGAGGTGGGCCTGGGTGAGCTTGCTCCACCAGGGCGTGGTTAGGGGTCGTGGTACGCCTTGCTGGAGGGTTCCCACCTGGTGGACCCCCTGAGGTAGTTTTCAACTCCAGTATTTTTTATTTATTATATAGATAATTTCCGTAAATTTTCAGCTTCATTGGGATGTACAAAATCGGTATCTCTGACTTGCTTTTTTCAGGTACTGAATTCCAGTTGTCGGCATTCTCCCTCTTGGTGTAAACCTTGCAAATTGTGAGAGAAATGCATTAGAATTACTGCCCAAAGCATTATTATGCATAATCACATTGTAAATAATAATTGGAAAACATGGTGCAAAATGGATGTATCTAGCACTCAGAATAGTTCCCCACATCCCATATCCAAATTTCCGAGAGAGAACCACCTACCGTGGGATCACTAGAAGAGTATGTCTAGAGGGGCGTGAATAGACTACTAACACAAATTAAAATCTACACAATATCCAAAGTTAAGTGTTGGCAGATTTTAGAAATTATAATAAGTCTAGCACACCCTACACATGCAATTCATCAAGTATAGTAGTAGAAAGAAAAGACGTTGCACATGGAAGTAAGGTGGTGAGATAGGGAGATCAAACGGACGAGGGACACAAAGATTTTTCCCATGGTTCCGATAGGTGGTGCTATCGTATGTCCATGTTTATGGAGTCTTCAACCCATAGAGGGTAGCGGTCGGGAGAGTACACCGAGGGCTCCACCCATAAGGATCCAGAACGTAGAAACCTTGACTATTCCATAACGGCTTCCATCCACGAAGGACTGGGCTCACTATGGGTAGATCTTCACGAAGTAGGCGATCTCGTTGCCTTTACAAGCTTCTTGGTTCAAGTCCACAACACGAAGTAGGAGGCTCCCAAGAAACACCTAACCAATCTAGGAGGCACCACCCTCCAAAAGGTAATAGGCTTGGTAATGTCGATGAACTCCTTGCTCTTGTGCTTCAAGATGATAGACTCCTCAACACACAATCACTCTCTCACATATTTTGCTCTGGTGGAAGAGATTGATTGGGTGAAAAGAAACTTGGGGAGGCTATAGATCAAGATTCAAATTGTTGGAATGGAATGGCATGATCTCAACACATGAGTACGTGGATCACTCTCAGAAAATCTGTTCGGATGAGTAGGCATCTCCAAAAATCCAACCATTACACCTTATGTGACCAACTCGGTGACACCAATGTGTGAATTTCGGTGGTCCGAGTTTCTCCAAAGGTAACAACTTTTGAATCTCGGTGAGACTAATATATAAATCTCGGTTGCACCTATTAGGTGCCCAATAGTCAGATTGCGCAACTCGGTGATGTCAATCCAACAAACTCAGTGGGACCGTTTTTGTGAATCGAGGTAAATGAATGTTGGCAACCCAAACTCGATGGCACCAAAGTAGAATTGGTTGCACCGAATGGCCAGGGTTTCGCATGGGTCTGTCTAAGTTTGGGAATCGGTGGCACCGAGTGGGAAATGTTGGTTGCACCGATTTTGGATATTTGGATTTGGAAAGACTTTTGTGGAAGTGCTTGTGGGTGTTTTTGGTGACTATCACTTGTTCATATATGAGCATTTTGTTCACCAACAGTACCTTACCCCCTTGTAATAGTATTGGCTTTTCTTGTGGACCCAAAATGATGTCTCACAAAGCAAAAGGTAGAGTCCCCTTGCTTGAAGCTTTTGCCAATGCTATTCTTTCTCCTTCTTCTAGGGATACGCTCCACACTTGTTTTTCCAACCCAACTCTCTCTATGGACTTTTTCCTGAGATACACTTGGTAAAAGTATTAGTCCAAGAGACAATGTATGTTGTCATGAATAATCAAAACCACCAAGGGAGCTAAGTGGGGTGTGCATCCAACTTGCTTGCTCATGAAGTCCTCATGCATTTGAGGAAGACCGACATCGAAATATACAATCCAAGTTTATTATATCAAAAGGTAATTCCCACTAGCATATGGAAGCTCAAAATAGGAGACTCGCTATATGAATAATAAGGTGCCACATTGACACACAAGTGTGGTAAAGGACAGTAGCAAAGTCCCTTCTCTCTTTTTATCTCATTTATTTTTTATTTTTCATGGTGGGATTTTCTCTCTTTTTATCTTTTTGCCTCCCCATTCATATATTTTTATATGGTGGGCTCATTTGGACTCCCTCATTTTTTTTACTTCTAGAGTCTCATCCCGATTTGTGGGGGAATCATCCTTTCCTCACTGGGACAATGCTCTAATAATGATGATCATCACACTTTTATTTACATGCAACTCAATATAAAGAACTGATCGGAAGATATGATTCTATATGAATACTTGTAGTAGTGTACCAGGATTTGCAATGATCTAGCGTGACATATATCAAAAATATGATGAATGGTGGCTTTGCCAAAAATTCTATGTCAACTCCATATGATCATGCAAATCAATATGATGCTGAACGAGCTAGTCATGTGAGGTGATGATGGAATTTGCATTATAATATATCTCGAAATGGCAAGGGAAGTGCCATAATAGGTAGGTACGGTGACTGTTTTGAGCAAGATATAATGAGGCTTATGTGCAATAGAGCGTGTCATGTCATGGGGTTTGGATGCACCGGCGAAAGTTGCACAGATCCTCGAGATGAGAATGGGCTATGAACGGTACCGAAGAGGCTAGCAAATATGAGAAGGTGAAGATGCATATGTACATGGTGTAAAATTAGTCATAAAGAACTCATATACTTATTGCAAAGATTACTTTTATCAAAAATCAAAGTACTCCTCGCATGCCCCGAGGGATGAGGTTGGTAGGATTTAACCATTATGCACCCCCGCCTCGAAACAACACTACGATTTCAATGAGGAATAAAAATGCTAACACATCATCACCATGCCTCTTTAATTTTTAGATGAATAACATGTTGACACCTCTTAATATGGACACTTGTACGAATGGACAATTATGTACTCACACCTGTTTCATATGACCACATCAATGTCATTAACACAAAATTTCTCTATATGTGCTACATGATGGTTTCGATTGTCATTCATTGAATACCTATTAGTTTTGGACTAGTCTTATGACACCTGCAAATTACCGTCACTATTTATTTAGATCTCAAACAAATATAAGTGAAGAATGAGAGCATATAATTTCTATAAAATCTACACGGCACCGTGCTCAAAACATATAAGTGAAGCACATTGAGTATTCTAGCAAATTATGATGAAGGTGTGTCTCTCTAAAATAGGTGTGTCCAGAAAATGATGATTGTGAAAAACTGAGAGTAAGAGCAAAAAAATGGAATGACGCTCCAAGCAAAACACATATCATGTGATGAATAAAAATGTAGCTCCAAGTGACATACCCATGGATTGAGACGAAAGAGGGGGTGCCTTCCGGGCCATCCCTTAGATGCTTGAGACTTCCTTAGAATATTACTTCGGGTGCCTTGGGAAGCCCCAAGCTTGGGCTCTTGCTACTCCTTATTCCATGGTCCATTGTGATCACACCCAAAACTTGAAAACTTCAATCACAGAAAACTGAACGAAACTTCGTGAAATCCGTTAGTATAGGCAACATATTGCACAATTTAGGTACTGTTCTAAATTGATTCTTAATTCATTTTGTCATAATAGGTACTGTATTCTAACTTTTTCATGTCTTATACCCCGATACAATCCATAGCATAATCAAAACAAGCAAACTATGCAAACAAAATAGAATTTGTTTAAAACAAAACAGTCTATAGCAATCTATAACTAGACCATACTGCCATATCTCCAAAAAGTCTAAAAAATTAGTAAAACGTTAAAAATTTCTATAGAAATACTGTGTAATAATTCCATTTCCTTATCACGCTCCAGTAAAAAATCAAAATTCCTAAACTCGAGTCAAAGTTTTTGTTATGTTTTAGCAACGTCTCTACTCATCTTGTGAGTCATCCCAAAGGCCTTACTTGGCACAAATCCTAATTAAAACATAAAAACATAATCATTACTATGTCAACAATCATTTTATCATAAAAAAACATATTGTAAAATCAAAAATTAAGATACATATTGGATTGCCTCCCAACAAGCGCTATTGTTTTAAGCCCCTAGTTAGTCATAATGCATAGTTTCAAGTGTTGTCATCTTTCATATCAAGTTGTTTAATAAGACAACCATGATTAATAGGAACAATGGAAGGTATGAACACTAATCATTTTGAGATCTTCGTTTCTTTTGGGAGGAGGTGTACTAATGCTTTTAGGAATGAATATGAACTTGGTTTTTTTTGTCTTGTGAGGTACTAGCACTAGTTTTAGATGGTGTGAATGTGGAGCTCACTCTATTAATGGCCTCCTCCATTTTAAATTACTCAATAATTGTTCTACTATCTTATGAATAATAGTGTCATTTTCTTTTAAAAATTTGAAAGTTATTCCTACCCATGACCCAAATTGAGTGATATGATTATGAAGTTTTGTTTGTCTAACTCCTCAATTGGTTCACTAGCGATCATTTCTTTTCAATAGCATCAGGCCTTTGCATAGCATGTTCCAATATGAAATTTATTTCATTAATGATAATGGGTGGTGTTCCAACAATATTTTTAATTCAATAATAAGTATCAAAGGTGTCACACATTAAGATGTTCCCACCAGTGTTGGTGTCAAGGACAAACCTTTACCAAGTTGTCACACTAACATAAAAATTCTGAAGCAAGGTAGTGGTGGATAACTTATTAGTTGCTTTGTTTTGATCATGAAAAATTATATACTATGCATCCTTCAAACTTGATCTTCCCCTTTGTGTACAGTTGAGAACATCACTATTGGGAGTTGCGCGAACAAAACAAACAATAGCCATGACTTCAAACAAGAAAACTATTAACAAGCAAAGCTAAATATTTTTGTATTTTTTTTTATGAGACAAACTAAATATAAAATCAAATAAAAATAAGAACAAGTGAATTAAAATTTGTGCGAAGTTGCTTGATTGTTGGTGATGGTATTCCCCGACAATGGCGCCCGAAATCCTTCCTCATACTTGTGATCTGCGTTGGCTTTTCCGTGAAGAGGAACAGGTTATCGCAGTGCAATGTTTGTAAGTATTTCACTTAGTTATTATACCAAGGTTTATAGAACCAATAGGAATACTAATCCTCAACCGTCTTTAGCGGTTGCACACAAAAGAACAAACAACTTGCACACAACACTAGCAAGAGGGTTGTCAATCCCCTTGATCTCGTTATTTGCAAGCAAGTGAGTTGTGTAGATAATTGTAGATAATTCTAAATTACAAAATATAATTAAAGAAAATAAATTAAAGCAATGTAATGATAGTGTTTGTGAATATATAAGTGAATAGACCCGGGGGCCGTAGAGTTCTCTAGTGGCATCTCACAAAAATAGCATACAACGGGTACACAAATTAAGGTTGGGCAATTGGTAGAAAAGAGAATAGTTATGCGATTTTCACGGAAATGATCATGTCTATATAGGCATCACGTCGATAATCCAATAGGTGCCAACTCATGCCTGGACCTACTACAATTAGTCCACTCATCGACCGCTATCTATGATGCATCTAGAGTATTAACTAAAACAGAGTAATGCTTGAAGAACGATGGCATCATGTAGACAAAGTAAACTCAATCAATATGAATAAACCCCATCATTTTATCCTTAGTATCAGCAACACAATGACGACACTTTTCTCCTTAAGTCATCGGGATTAGAAACTCGCCAGGTTAAACATACTACAACGCACCAGTCCCACCGAAGAAATATCAATCTAGTTGGCCAAACTATCTCAATAGTCCGAAGAGCATTACGAAGATATGATGATCATGCAAATAGGAATCATAGTATTCAGGTTTGACTCAAATAATTTTCATTAATAATGTGAACATAAACTCACAATTCATTGGATCCCAACAAACACACCATACAAAGGGATTACATCGGATAGATCATGGCAAAGATGTGATGAACATTGTATTGAAGATCGATCGAGAGAGATTGCCATCTAGGTACTACCTACAAACCCGTAGGTCTCTGGTGAACTACTCACACATCATGGTTAGAGTAGCAAGGTTGATGAAGACTCTCTCAGTGGTTGATGTCCCCTTCGACAAGGTGCTGGAACGGAGGTGTAGATGGTCTCCCGTTAGAATAGAGACTTGTGGCGGTGGAAAAGTGTTTCAGTAGTACTTCTAGTGTTTTTGTAATATAGAAGAATTTATAGGCCAGAGAGGGGCGTCGGGAGGCGCATGAGGGAGGCACAAGCCATTAGGGAGCGACTCCTAGATGTGCGCCCTGTTGGCTTGTGGGGTCCTCGTGGCTCTCATGCCCTCCTCTCAAAGCTTCCAGGTCTTCTTTTGGTCCAAAAATCATCAAAAAGTTTCATGGCAATTGGACTTCGTTTGCTACTCTAAACCTGAAAAGTAAAAAAGATGAATAAAACAACAACTAGCAGTGGACAGTTGGTTAATAGGTTAGTGCTCAAAAATAATATAAATTGGTAAGCAAATGACCAAACAATATCCTAGAATGATAATATATTAGCACAGAACAATAAAATATAGATACGTTGGAGACGTATCAATGCCTCAAAGCCTCTCGGTGCGCCATTCCATGGCATCAGGACGACTCCCGCCCACGCCCAAGTGGAAGCCCATGCTTAGCGATGCGGAACGGTCAAACTGCGACTATGCCCACACCCAAGTGGAAGTCCCATGCAGCATAATGGCGGAATGATTGAGCTATGCTCATGCCCACATCCACTGGAGGGACCATGCTCCATGCTCGAGGAGAAGACAACTAAGAACGCACTCATGGGCACGCCACCCTCAGGGCGAATCATCCTTGGCCTGGGGGCAACCGATGCCTCTCCACTGCATGCACTCGCCAGTCCCACCTCATGCCTCGCGTGAGCGGGGGCTGGGTACGGTGCCTCTGTGCACGAGGATGTAGCGCCGTTGAAAGCACATTTTCTCCCTTGGTGGTTTTGGTAATTAATAACAACATATATGTCATTGAACTAATGTTTCCACTAAGCATACTTCAGGAAAATTTCAATGATAGGCATGTCAAAAGGATTGTGGAATACCCCAAGATGCAAGGAAATGGATTGGAAAAGCTCCAAGAAAGAGGAATCTACATTTTACTTTGTGAGAAATCACTTTTAGTCTATAGGAAAGTCAATACTAATTAAAGGGGGTATGGTACTATTGGTGAACAAAATTCTCATACGTGCACAAGTGATAATCACCAAATACACCCACAAAGCTTGCCCACAAAAGTCTATCCAAAGCCAAATATCCAAAATCAGTGCAACCAACAACTCCTACTCGGTGCCACCGATTCCCACACTCAGACAGACACAAGCCAAAACCCTAACCATTCGGTGCAACCGATTCTTGTTCAGTGCCACCGAGTTTGGGTTGCCAACTTCTTGTTACCTCGATTCAAAAAATTGGTCCCACTGAGTTTGTTGGATCAGCGTCACCGAGTTGCGCAATCCGACCGTTGGTCACCTAATTGGTGCAACGCGAGTTTTCTGTATCGGTCTCACCATGATTCAAAAGTTGCTACCTTTGGAGAAACTCAGTCCCACTGAGAGTCACATATCGGTGTCACCAACTTGGTCAGTTAAGGTGTAACAGTTGGATTTTTGGAGATGCCTATATATACCGCTCCACCACCACTCACTCGCAAGAGAAGCACTCAGAACAGATCCCCACTCATACCAACTGATTTTCTACGAGAAAGCCACCTACTCATGTGTTGAGATCATGCGATTCCGTTTCAACCATATGAATCTTGATCTCTAGCCTCCCCAAGTTGCTTTCCACCCAATCAATCGCTTCACCAAAGCCAAATCTGTGAGAAAGTGATTGTGTGTTCAGGAATCTATCATCGTGAAGCACAAGAGCAAGGAGTTTGTCAACATTATTGAGCCTATTACCTTTTGGATGGTGGTTTCTCCTAGATTGGTTAGGTGTCTCTTGGGAGCCTCCTACTTCGTGTTGTTGAGTGAACCAGGAAGTTTGTAAGGGCAAGGAGATTGCCTACTTCGTGATGATCTACCCCGAGTTAGGCTAGTCCTCCGTCCATCATGGTATAGTCAAGGTTGCTTCTTCGTGGAACACTCCATGGGTAGACCCCTCCGTGGACTCTTGCGACCGTTACCCTTCATGGGTTGAAGACTCCATAAAAGTGGACGTATGATAGCACCACCTACCGGAACCATGGAAAAAATCATCGTGTCTCCAAATTGCGTTTGATATTCCTACCCTTCCCTTACTACTCATGCTTGTCTTTACTCTCCACTTCTATAATCATGGACATGCATGTGTAGGGTGTGCTTGACTTGCTATCAATGCTAAAATCAGCTAATACTTAAAATTGTAGAAAAGTCAACAAGTATAATCACCCCCTCTAGACCTACTTTCGATCCTACAAGTGCCCATACTTTGGGGGGGCCCTGACTCGTGGGCTTTGCCCGCACACGTCACCTGACCATGGCCCTTGGTGCCAGGACTCCTCAAGTGACACTCGAGCACAGGCTAGTGAGCATCTATCGTTTGGAACGGGCGTTTTGTGCCCAGGATCTCCCCTGGGGCGGCTTTGTTATCACCGATACTCCCCTCATGAGCCACCATGCATTGCCAGCCCAAAGGCTGGGGCCCCTTGATCATCGCGCCTCAAGGACCCTTGCTATCTCCTGAAGCCCCTCACCTCCTAGCGTTGTCCCGGACATCACGACCTGACATGCCAATGACGGCTGAGGTCCACTTTGGGGTTGGGTCTCGACAATGTAGAGCACTCAGGCGAGAAAGGAGAAGGGGGAAGTCCCGGTGAGGGGAGACGCATGGTTCAAGCTCCAGGAGTACGGGATGGAAAGGGAAACAAAATTTTACGCACCCCTTGCGGGGCCTGGGTTCATCCGTCGCTGAATAAAAGATGGACTAAGGAGGTGAGCTTCAGGAAGACGCACCATCGCGTTGCATGGGCCCTGTTGGGGATATAACCCCGTGGTAAGACATGCCCAGGAGGGGCCGAGTCATACCTGGCAGCTCATAATCAAGATCCTTAAGAGTGGGCTGGAAGACCAAGGCCCAGCCGCGTGGCAGCCTACCTTACGGGCCAAGACGGAGGCCGAGAGAAAGACTATAGTGTGAGACCCAAGCGATAAAGCCACCCGGAGACAGCTTTCCCAAGGAGGCAAGGCGTCTTAGAGAGAGGATTGAGTACGTTGTATGAGTCGGTTTCAGACTCGTGTAACCCAAGGCCTCGACCTTATGGCTTCTTAGAGGAGAAACCAATCAATCGAGAGCCGGGTCAAGTGAATACACTCCCATGTAATTGATACTCTAGTCAATACACACAAAGCGGGAAGTAGGCTTTTACCTCTTCTTGAGGTGTTGAACCTAGGTAAACTCAGGTCTTTCGTCCCGATCAACCCTTTTGAGTCCACCGCCTTAGCGATGGAGTCGAACCTAAGTCTTTGGACATCTACCATGATAAAACCATGAAAGTTGGCGCCCGCCGTGGGGATAGCGCGCGGTGGTGTTGAGTTCTTAAAGGGCTCTCTCCTAGGGATTGAAGGATACACCATTTGCCTTATGATGAAGAGTCGTCGTGGCAACCTCTATATTGACGATGCAGGACGGGGACTGGAGGCCGACTCAATTTCTTATGGGTACCGGGTTTCCTTTGGCAAGATGCATGTGTTCATTGGCAAGATCAGTGGATCTACATCTCGGTCGGACGTCTGCACCAACCTCGTCGAGACGTCCCGCCGTGTGCACCCGTCCCATGTTCAACCCGGGTGGAGAAGCGTCTTCATCGGTTTCACACAAGGCAAGGAAGATTCCGTGTTAGGAGGGGAAACCTTGGCTCTCTCGGATGAGGGATCCTCTAGCAGAGATGCGAAGTCAATCTACTAGCTTCATGACGGCGGGCTAGGGGGCTATGTCGATGGTGATAGCGTTTTGGAGCCCTATGACACGCCGAGACGAGCCGCCATATTCATGGCTTGCCCGGTGACGGATTTCAACGACATGACATACAGAGTGACGGCAGGGGAAACCACACTATATGCTGAGCCTCCTAAGCCGTCGGCCCAGGTCTTGCTGGAAGCTATGGATGAGTTAACGACACTGATGGCCACGAAAGTAGCAGTCGGAAATCAAGCAGAGCGCAATGGAGAGATCACCCAGATCAAAGGGCTAATGGCTCAGGCCTAGGAGGATATCAATACGTTGCAGATCTAGATGAACACCGAGTCGGAACGTCTAAGTGCTAAAGCCCTCTCTTTTACCTTAGACCAGCGTGCTTCGGAGGTGGTTATTCGGAGAAGGGCTCAAGTCGGCCACCCTATTCAACCTCGAAACATCTTCAACACTCCCGAAGCGGGGCCAAGCACGCCGCTAGTTGTAACCCGAGCTGCTGAAGCATCATGGCAGCAAGACCCGCCCAGAGAGATCGGACCCCGTTGCGGCACCTTATGACACTGCCCGGCCATTATTCTAACCCGGTGGAGAACATGGTGGCAGTTGCTGCCAGACTCGATGCACTCCCCTTCGCTGAAGGGATCCCGTTTTCTTAGGAGGCATGAAACGCCATCAATTTGCTATAGACAGCGGTGTCTCAATAGGAAAAATACACGTATAGCCGGAGTCGTATACATTGCACACTGATCCACAGTCACAGTTATAGCTGGCACATAGAGTCACTGACGGTGTCCAGCAGTAGACAATGACATAACCCGCCCGACGATGACTTTCCATGGGCTAATGCTCTTGAGATCATAGACAGGGGCGAGCCCAGCGAGAGTCACCGCCAGTGATAGACTACCCGATGACCCCTGAGACGGCACCAAGAACCCCTCCCGCCTCAACGGGGGCTAGCACTTAGTCCAAGGGAGTTGGTGTGCCGTGCCTCACGGGGGCTTTACGGAATGAGCGTTTTCCTAAAGATTTTAAGGGGCCACAAAAGGTGCCTAATTATACAACTGATTTGCCCCCTGATGCCTAGATTGAAAACTATGAGCTTGCCATGGAGATGTTGAACATTAGTGAGGCAGACCATCGTTGGGTACGGCGAGTTTCGACGGTTATCCACTCATCCCAGAACATCATGACGTCTCAAGCAGTCCTGACCTTGGAGAAAAATTGTCACTTTTTGCCCGTCAAACAGAAGCTCAGCGGCTGAAGCGTTAGTGTCAAAACATGGGTGATCTCATGACGGCTCTCACGAAGTATGCCGATTCAGATACTACTGAGGATCCAAGCTCTGATGATGAGAGGTTGACCCAGGTAAGAATAGTAAGAATGGAAAGGGTCAATAGCAGAATGGAGTAGAGAATAATAACCATGGAAAGAGAAAGAACCCGGACGGCGGGTCAGAACTGGTAGCAGATACTACTGCTGGAAATATCTGCGCCAAGGGCAAAGGTAATTTAAGTCCGCCTTTTAATAAAGGTAACATTGCTTTCAACTTGGAAGAAATTAGTACAATTAAAGTTCATGGGATTTAAGTTGCCAAGATAAGATATTAGTGAACAAAAGTGATGAAATTATTATGATAGAAGTCTCAAGTGATTGCAAGCAATATATGTGACACTTGGGTCCTAATGTCTGTTCACTCAAAATCTACAACGAAGCTTCAGCTCATCTTCGTAAAGTTAAGCTGGCACGTGCGGGCTACACATGGTGCTCTGAGGTAATGAAGTTCCGGCTCATCTTCGTAAAGTTAAGCCGCCAATTGGGGGCTATACTCGGCATGTTTTTAACACTGAAGATCTGGCTCATTATTGTCATAACTACCCGGACTTGGGGGCTACACTTGGATCAAATTTTCAAGTAACTATCAGCTTATTATCTATATTAACGCATCACTTGGGGCCTACATGCTAAGCTATTGGAAGTATATTAGAAGACCCAGTCTAGTATTAGCAATATTAAACCGGCTCTTGGGGGCTACATAAGGGTATAAGGAAAAAGCAAGAGAAGAGGAGTACCTCATATTTTTTCTTCTCTAGTTCAACAAGCTTGGACTCCATGTTGCGGCTGGCAGAAAGGCGTTTAAGATAACCCACGTGTAACTCGTTTGCAGTTAGTTTCTCTATGGTGGGGAATTCAAAGTCAACCTTCCCGAGTGATGGGACTTCATCCTTGCTGGTATGTCTTGTCAGTACACGAGGTTCAGGAGAGTGATAACCCGTCCCAATGATGATAACGTCTAGAAGAGTTGTGTCTTCAGTGGCTGTTGAATGGTTGGGCAGCTTAGGATTAGCTTCTGGAGGAACTTCAGGAGCTGCCATGTTAGGATCAGCCGGCTCAGAAGGCTGAGGAGAGTCTTTAGGCACACCTTTTCCGGCCTCAGAAGGCTCACCATGAGTTGCAGGGGAGTTTGCCTTAGCAGTGTCCGGTTCTTGGGAAGTTGGCGCGATGGTAGACCCGCCTGTTTTCCTTCGTTTTGCTTGAGCCCTGAAAGCAAAAGGATTGTTACATAAAGGACAAGGGTGGTAAAAGGTATGGTGCAAGTATAAAGGTACGCACTCTGGGTTGATTTTCAGAGGAGGCAGCTTGGATGCAGTAGAGTCACCACACAGGGGGCGTCTCCTATAAGGTTAAGATGGTAAAAATCAGAGTAAGGCTACAATGCATGAGTATAATACAAATATTGGACTTGGTTAAAAGGGTACCTCCACAGGCCGTTTCCGAGGAGCCGGAGAATTTGGTAAGCCGGCCAAAAGGTCTTCAAAGCCGGTACTCCGGGTCTGACGTCTAGAGTCGTGTTGTTGCTTTTTCAAAAGAAAGTTGGAATCTAAGTAAGCAAGAGGATGACAAAATGGAACGTTATGGATGACCCGCTGCATTTTCTCTCGTAGCAAGATTTCTGAGTCGAAGGAAGTGTAAGTTACCTCAGTAGCATCGGCATCACTTGTTTCTGCTTCCTCTTGTGTATAACTACCATCAATAAGTTGCACAAAGAGAGTCAAGTTCTTCCTCTAAGTCGTCAAGTTCAAGCAATTCCAGAGCAGAGGTTTTATTTTTATGACCACGGGTTTTCCCCACCTGAGACTTCTTCTTCAAAGGAGGAGTATATTCTTTCTTCCAGGAGGTATGCCAAAGGTTTAAAGTAGCGAGGCAGAAGGTAAAGACAAGAATAAGCAGTTGGATGAAAAAGGTTTCTTACCTCTAGAGCTGGTTTCTTGACGCACAAAGATTTTAACCCAGTTTTTTGCAAGCTTCTTGGGTTTCACCAAGAAGTGACTTGATTGCAGAGTGAATGTCTTGTTCCGTCATGGGGGTAGTGTTGAAACGGAGAGGGTCATTCCTCGTATCCATATATTCGCACATAAGTCGCTCACGCTAGCTTAGTGGCAAGATTTTCGAACTAACCCAACAACGGGTTAATTTGACACCAGCTAAGTCGTTCGCTAGAAGGGCCTTGATCTTCATGAAAGCCGGAGCATACTTCGCTCGCTCTGGAGCAGACATCTTGTCCGGAATCTCAGTGGCGATGCAAAGCTGGGTAGGACGATAACCCGACAGTGGTTCCTCTTCTTTGGGAGAGGTGTCTTTGCAGTAAAACCAAGTCTTGTTCCAATCCTTGGGTGACTTGGCAATAGGGCTACTGGATAGGGCTGATCTCTCCGTCTCTGGATGGAGACGCCACCGAGCTCCAAACTTGGTCCACCCGCCACTTCAGTTTGGCGATTGACATAAAAGAAATCATCTAAGAAGTCAATACTTCTTGTAGGACTTGAAACTCGCACATACTGGTGACAAAATTTGGAGTTATATCTGAAGGGTGAAGGTTGAAGAAATGAAGAACGTCCCGGAAGAATTTTGACCCGGGTGGGCTAAAACCTCGGAGGAGGTGATCAGTGAATACGACAACTTCCCCTTCCTGAGCAGTGGGTCTAATTTCTGGCCTTGGAACCCGCCAATGAATGACATCCTTAGCCTACAAGACACTAGTTTCTACGAAGTCAAGCAGAAGCCGCTCGGTGACTCCGGAGCCAACCTAGTCACAAGACAAGGGCACTCTTGACATGGTGGTGGGTGAAACGGTGAAAAGGTGCAGGATATGGCGGGTTAGAAACACCAAGTAATAGTTAACACGATGGTGAGGCGCTAAGCCACCGACATATTTTATCAAATAGTCGGCAACGTGATGGAAGGCTAAGTGGACAAGGGATTACTAGAAATATTGCTAAGTACGGATAAACAAGTTTCACATATTACAACTATAGCTATAGATCTACAAGCGAGGATAAAATGAAATATATTCAAGACCTAAGAAAGGCGGTGGAAGAACAAGCAGTCAGCATAAAAAGAGGAGTGATGTGCGGATCTATGATAAGCGTATATCAAGCGGACGGCCGCGACGGATAAACAACAATATGGGAGTCAAGGGGGTACTTGGCAATCTACATTACAAAGAACAATCTGACAAACAGCGAAGAACATTAAGAGAAACCGAATAAACTTCCTGGGATCCTAATCGAGATGCCCAGAGATTCAAGAAGGATTGAGGATGGTACCTTGAAGATGCGAACGGGCTAACAAGGCTCTGGAACGAGTTAGGTTGATGCAGCGGCCGATGTTGAGGACGACAATGAGGTCCCGTCGATGCGTCGGAGCTCTCGAGGCATGAGCGTGTGGAGGAAGAACAGGAAGACAAGAGCGGCGGAGAAAAGAAAGGGACCCCTCGTGTCCCTATTTGTGAGATGGGATGGCAAACTGTGCGCACGAGAATCGAGGATGCACAGTGATGATTAACCGAAGGGGACGCCTCGATTTTCATGCCGACTATTTAATTAGATGATCCATTGCGAATGTGATAGAATCTTTTTGACATACCTAAAGGTGACGTCATGGCGGGTTTTGTGTTTTGTCTTTCAGGTGATAAAGACGTGAGACTTGCGGCCATGTGAGTTTGAAGATGGACATGGACAGGCTCAAATCAATATGGGGCCTGATGTTGGGCATATAACACTATGGTAAGACCCGCCCAGGAGGGGCCGAGTCATACCTCGCGTCTCATAATCAAGATCCTTAAGAGTGGGGGGAAGAACAAGGCCCCGACGTGTGGCGGCTTACTGTACGGGCCAAGACGGGTGGCTTAGAGGATAAACCAATCAATCGAGATCTAGGTCAAGTGAATATGCTCCCTTGTAATCGATACTCTAATCAATACACACAAATCAGGAAGTAGGCTTTTGCCTCTTCTCGAGGGGCCAAACGTGGGTAAAACCATGTCTTTCGTCCTAATCAACCCCTTGAGTCCACCGCCTTATCGATGGCCTTGAACCTAAGTCTTCGGACATTTTCCGTGATAAAACCATGACAGGCCCCTAGTGGCCCGGAACTGCCTCGCCACACCATCCGGAAAAATTAAGTTAACTACCCTTCGTATCTCGGTGATCTTTCATGATGTTACTTCTTTTCGCAACCTCGTCTCGGGCCGAATCCTCTTCTCTCGCCTGAGTCGCATGCATGTCAAATAGGATCTCCTAAGCATCACTCCTCGGGATCTCTTGTGGGACTTCAGACCTCTCACCTCCTCGCCTAGTCCCAGGAAGCATGACATGATGAACCAGTAATGGCTGTGTATGGCTCGAGGATTGGGTCCAAGTGATGCAGAGCAGCAAGGCGATCACAGAGAAGAGATCTAAGCCTAACGAGAAGTACTGAGGATGAACTCGTCTTTGAAGCCAGAAAAACGATAACCTTAAGGCACGAAGGCCACAATTATTCAAACACGCCCCCACGGGACCAGAGTGGTTCTTTGGAAGAAGGAAACAGGGTAAAAGAGAAGGGACATGGCCTAAGCAGCACCACCTCCACGGCTCCGGCATCGGCGCCGCATGTGCCTAATCAGAGTCTTCCTCCCTGATGGGGCACCCAAGGTGCCACCAGAGCCGTTGTCGTCATCGCTCCCGCTTCCACCATAGGGAGAGCTGTTGCCGCCATCGTCGCTAGAAGACCTATCGTCATTGCTGCTGCCGCTCTCCATGCAGTAGTCCAGGTGACCACCGGCTCCCCTAAAGATCTTCACGAAAAACATGGCAGCCTTGTGGAACCTGAAATATAGGACGTGCCCTTTCTTCAAAATTCGAGCAAGGGTGAATGAATTCCACCCTCGCTTCAGGAACATGAAGCTGAAGGGTTTGAACTCCTTCGCCACCCAGAAAGGCCCGTTGCAGCAGCCATCTAGCTGCAACCACTGTCCAAAAGATGTGTGGTCTGCCACTTCGCCCCCGAAGAAGTGTGGAAGCCAGAGTCGGGTACGGGGCGAGTTGTCCATCCCCACGACGAACTCGCGGGCCGCGTCCATGGAGTGGCTCCACGTTCGGGGTGACCGAGCTTTGGTGCGATTCCTCCTCCCTTGCTTGCGGTCTCCTTGCACCCACGTCCACATCCATGGGCTTATCTACCTCCGCAACTACTAGAGCCGGCCCGGATCGATGGCATCGCACGCCAACACCCGCTACGATGCATGCCTCGGGAGTGGTGATGGGGGAACAAGGGTGATTTTGCCGCCTCGCTAGAGGTGGTGGAGCTGCCTGCTCCATCGCCGCATTCTCCTTCTCGGCGGCGGAGAACCTCCTCACGGGCGCCATATTTGCGGCAGTGACAACAGGGAATGCAGGGTGAGAGTGTTGAAGATGGGCAAAGTGGCCCTTCGCCTTGCCTTATATAGCGCTCGACGGATGGGCGTCCGCACCCCCTCGCCTTCGAGGGACAAACGTAGTGTTAGGAAGAGCAATGATCGCCCTTGACCACGTGTGGGCTTTGTGTCGGCTTGGGTGGTTGCCGATCTATCGTGGGAAGTGGAAGCATCTCACACCCCATCGTGCACCATGCATCCCGCCTAGCCCGCAGGCTGTTGGGGCCCGCACCGACACGTTCGCCTGGTTTCAGTTGGCAGGATCTTAAAGGGCGTGGGCCCGTGGGCTACAATCTGGCCCGTGGGACTGGGGGTACCCAGGCCCGTCTTCTTCCGGCCCAGGACGGTGCCTCATATTGTGGGCCCATGGTGGACCATGTTGGGGCTTCACGATCTATGTGAGGGCCCCGGCTTCGCGAGGTGTATGGCAGCGAGTGTCACCAGGAGCCTCGTAGGACCCCCCTCAGGAAGCCACCTCCCAAGGATGCCACCAAAGCCTTCGTCAGATGGGCTGGTCAAGGGTGGATCGGCGAAGCCACCAGGTCCAACGCCTGCACGTGGGTGATTGTGCCGCTCCAGGCGGCACCAGGAGCCGTGCCAATGGGCGCATATGGAAAAGGTTTCCTCTTTGGTGCTAAGGGAGAAAGGCCGGCTAGCCGGTTCCCAAAGTGACCCCCAAAGGTTTCTCCTTTGGTGAAAGGAGAACAAGACCAGGGGCGCTAGGACGAAGGTCATCACCGAGGCCACAGGTGCGTCACACCAGCGATCTTTCGCCGGCGAAGACTGCTTTTGTGTGGATAGACTACGACCTTGTCCCCCTTTAAACCAGCCGTTGTGGTGACCCTTCCTTCCTTGTATTTTCGGTGGAAGAGGACCAAGGCGAGTATAAGATGTGGCTAGCGTCGCTAAAGAAGGGAAAGGACCCCAAGTCGGCAAGACCACACCTTTGTGACCCACCCTCTCCCCAAGGGATCCAGGCAAGCATGAGTATGGTTATACAAGACGAGGTGGCCTGAACATGGGTTACCAATGTCTCTGCACTTGTCTTCCCTAGCCAGAGTCCACTGGAGTGTCACCGTAGGCTCGCGAGGTAGAGTAGGGTTCGTGAACCAGGCGCACCGCAGGTTTCGAACCTCATGGGCTCCAAGGAGCGCCGATTCTGATAATCATCAATGCAGTGCACATAAATTAGAAGGTTATCCAGATGTGATTCATATACGGTGCATGCAGCACGTCGCTCAGAACTTTTACTCGAAGGTAAAGAACAAAGACCACACCTATGCATTGAAGCTTCTGTGCGGGGAATTTGAGCCCTACATTTTCAATGAAAGGCCAAAACAACTCATGAAGGCTATCTCCACAAATGGTATATATTTCATATATATATTCACCATCCTTTGAAGGAGAAGCTGGCTCGCGCCTTCGACGAAGGGGGAAGGGCTAGGTACAGCCACATGATGAGCAACATGGCTGAGATTTTAAACGCTATTCTGAAGGGAATAAGGCGGCTCCTAGTGGCTGCTTGATAACTCACAAGTGTAGGGGATCGTTTTTATCCTTTTTCAATAAGTAAGAGTGTTGAACCCAATAAGGAGCTAAAGGTAGACCAAATATTCCGTCAGGTTCCATCTACCACCGATACAACTCTACGCACGCTAATGCTTTTTTTACCTATAGCAAGTATGAAACTAATTTGCGGGAACAAAACTAGAAATACTTTGCAAGATAATAAAGAACATGGAAATAAAAGTTACGTGTTGTTTTAATAAAACAACAGTAAAAGTAAATTGTTTAGTATAAATCTATATGTGTAATGCAAGAGAAAGATTGTCCATAGGCAGTTGAATATGATATGATAGATACTTGTTATATGCAATGAGGGAGAGGCATATGCAAACACACTTTCCATACTTGGATCATATGCACTTATGATTCGTCTAGCAAGCATCCGCGACTACTAAAGATCATTTAGGTAAAACCCAACCATAGCTTTAAGTATCAAGTCCTCTTTACTCCCATATGCGACAACCCACCTACTCGGGTTTATGCTTCTGTCACTCAAGAAACCCACCATAGGAAAATCATGAACATATTGCAACACCCAACAGCGGGGATCCCTCAAGTTTGTGTGAAATGAAGGGCACCATAGGACAACACCATATAAACACACCACTCACATCCAAAACATCATACCACAATTAACCCGTTGGACAAAAGAAATCTACTCAAACATCATAGGATAGCTAAATATCATTGGGAAAAAATGTATGGAGTTGAGCACCATGTTTAAGTAGATATTACAGCACGGAAGGGAGGTGTTACACTGCTGCATAGATGGGGAGAGAGATGGTGTTGATGGCGGCAATATTGTTGATGTATATTGTCATCACGATGATTGCCCCGGCTGCGTTCCGGCGCTCTCGGAAGAGGGGGAGAGGCCCCCTCCTTCTTCTTATTCATTGGCCTCCCCATATATGGTAGGATAGTTCCCCTTCTGGTTCATGGCCTCTATGGCAGCGGAGGGGCGGGAGCCCCTTAGAGATTGGATCTCCCTCTCTATTCTGTTCTGTTTTGTGTTCCTATTGTTTGGCCGAAAACTGTTTCTCATATACCTGGAGATCCGTAACTCTGATCGGGCTAAAATGTTGAGGGAAATTTTATACCAAAATTAGCTTTGTTGCGACCGAAGGAGAGCTCCAACCGACATACGAGGTGAGAACCACCAACCAAGGCACGCTTGGGCCGGAGCCTGTGTCCTGATGTCTTGTGCTCTCTATGGGCCTTTGTTTGCATTAATTCCACTTCTAAAAATTTAAAAATATTCCAAAAATAATCTCCATTATTTTTGGTCGCGTTTGGACTTCATTTGATAAGGAATTTCGGCGGAACAAAAAACACACAAAAAACAGGAATAGACACTGGGCACTTGATCAATAGGTTAGTCGAAAAAAATGATATCAATTGTTGCCAACAGTATGTGAAAGTTGTATAATATTACCATGAAACAATAAAAAATATAGATATCTCAGAGACGTATCAACATCCCCAAGCTTAATTCCTGCTGTTGCTCGAGTAGGTAAATGATAAAAAAGATAATTTTTGATGTGCAATGCTACCTAGCATAATCTTGATCATATATCTAATCATGGCATAAATATCAAGACACATGTGATTCAAAGAAATAGTCTAGTTTTGAAATGAAGACATTAATACTCAGTCATCCCAACAAAAAATCATGTCTTTGAAAATATCAAGGCTAAAGAACACTATCCCTACAAAATCATATATCCTTGTCATGCTTGGTCTTCTTAACACAAAGTATAAATCATGTTCTATCCCGGTGTTAGCCAAGTAATTGGTTCATACTTTTTAACACGCTTGAGCATTTTCAAATCTCATGCAATACATGAGCGCAAGCCATGGACATAGCATTATGGGTGGAACAGAATCCGGTGGTAGATTTGAAAGGGGTAAAAATGGAGAAGAAAGCCTCGCACCAACTTAGCATATCAACAGGCTATGGAGATGCCCACCAATATATAACAATGCAAGGAGTACAGATTGCCATGCAACGAATGCACTAAGAGCTATAAGTTTATGAGAGAACAATATGAAAACTAAGTGGGTATGCATCTAAGTCTAAAATTAAAAATTCACACGAGTATATGAAAGTGACAACATAGGAGACTATCTATATGAAAAACATGGTGCTACTTTGAAGCACAAGTGTGGAATTAGCATGCCCCTTCTCTCTCTGTCTTTTTTTTCTTTTTCTCTTTTTTGTTTGTCTGAAGCCTCACCCTAACTTTTGGGGGAATCATGGTTTCCATCATCCTTTCCTCACGAGGACATGCTCTAATAATTAATAATGATGATCATCACACTTCTATTTACTTATAACTCAATATTACAACTCGATAGTAGAGCAAACTATGACTATATGAATGCAATGATCTAGCATAGCAAAGATATCAGAAAATGGACAAGCCATGGAAACATCATGCTAGCTATCTTACGATCATGTAAAGCAGTATGACAATGAATTCTCAATTCATCAAAACGAAAGCGGTGGAAGTTGCATGGCTATATATCTTCGAATGTCTATGGAAATTCCATAATAGGTAGGTATGGTGGCTATTTTTAGGAAGATATAATAAGGCTTATGTGTGATAGAGCATATCATATCATGAGGTTTGGATGCACCAGCAAAGTTTGCACCGACTCTCGAGGTGAGAATGGGCAATGCGCGGTACTAGAGAGGCTAGAAATTTGCGAAAAGGTAAGAGTGCGTATAATCCATGGACTCACACTAGTCATAAAGAACTCACATACTTATTGCAAAATTTTATTAGACCTCGAAGAAAAGTATTACTATGCATGCCCACAGGGGGGATGTCGGTAGGAGTTAACCATCATGCACCCCAACCTTCACACAAAGATAGACAATCAAGGATAAATTGTGCTCCAACTTCTTAGCATAACAGGAGACTATACATGCATGCTTCGGGAATCACTAACCTTAACACAAATATCCTACTAAACACGATCATCCACTAGTACATCCCACATATTATCATCTCTACATCAGAAAACTCTTTCAAGGAATCAAACATATCATATTTAGTGATCCCTAAGTTTTATTTAGTAATTTATGACTAAGCATGTGAATGACAAATTCCCGTTGACTCTCTAAATAGACATAAATGAAGAAAGAGAGTTTGATTCTGTCTACAAAATACCATGCTCTAATAAATATAAGTGAAGCAAAAGAGCATTCTACAAATAACGGTTTTCTATGTGAAGAGAAACATGCAATCCAAACTTCAAATGATATAAGTGAAGCACATGAAGCATTCTATAAAGCCATACTCAAAAGATATAAGCAAAGTGCAATGGGCATTCTATAAATCAACCATGGACTATCTCATACTAGCACAGTGCATAAAATAAAAGTGAAAACTAAACGCAAAAGACGTGCCTATGCTTGTTGAAGAAAGTTGGGATGCCTTCCGGGGCATCCCCAAGCTTAGAAGCTTGAGTCTCGTTGGATATTTACTTGGGGTTCCTTTCTAATCTCCAAGATTGAACTCTTGCCTATGCTCCTTCTCCTCATATCAAGATCCTCAATCTTTGAACACATCATCCACATAAAACTTAACAAAAGACTGGTAAGATGCATTAGTATAGTAAAGCAAAATACTACTTTAATGACTGTTGCAAAACCATTCATACTTTATATTTGCATTACCCCTGATTTATTATAACTTTTGCATGGCTTATACCACCAATAAAATCGATAGTTTCATCAAAACAAGCAAAAAAATGCATCAAAAACAGAATCTCTCTTAAACAGGACAGTCTGTAGTAATCTGAACTTTGACCATACTTACATAACCCAAAAAATTCTAAAAAATTAGGAAAACATAAAGAATTTGTATGAAAATTCTGTGTTAAAATTTCAGCTCATTATTATGCTCTAGTAGAAAACAAAATTCACGCACTAAAGTCAAATCTTCAGTTACAGATTCAACATTGTTTCTACTCATCTTATGAATCATCCTAAAGCAAAATCTTGGCACAATATAATACAAAACCGCACAACAGAAATAAATGACTCTCTAAAACTTTTGGGTTGTGTCCCTAGCATAGCTTTCTTTAAATCCATTAAGCTAGGCATAAAGTGCTCAAGTAATGGATCTACCCGGAATAACAATGATTTGTATTTTAGTTGTGAGCCCAAAGTGATATATATCATGTGAGAACAAAGTCTAACTCTCTTCCTATGCATCTGCATGTCATAAAATAACAATTCATTCACATAGAGTAAGGGCCAATACATAAAATAACAATTCATTAGTAGTTTTTTGCAATTTTATAGTATTGGAAACATAGAGAGGTGAAGATTTGGTTCCTCTCTCATAGTAATTGCAAGTAGGAGCAGCAAGCACATGCATAATATTCATCAAAATCATCATGTGTAGTGGTAAAACTCAACCCATCAATGTAATCCTTAATAAGTGCAAACTTCTCTGATATAGTGTAGTTGGGATAATTTCAAAAGATAATAGGACTATCATGTGTGCATGCAATAGCAACAATCTCATGCTTAACATAAGGAACTATAGCAAGTTCATCACCATAAGTATAATTCATATTGGCATCATGGCCACAAGCATAGCAAGCATCAAGTTCATCAAAAATGGACATTTCTAAATAATCTTAAGGATCATGGAAATCATCATAGCATTCATCCTTCGGCATGTGCAATGGGTAATTAAACAATGTATGAGTTGAAGAGTTACTCTCATTAGAAGGTGGGCACGGCTGATCAATCCGCTCTTCCTCCTTTTGTTCTTCGCTCTCCTCCTTGGATTTTTCATCTAGTGAGCTCACAATTTCCGCAACTTCCTCTTCCATAGTTTCCTGTAAAATATTGGTTTCTTCCAAGGCAATCGTCATTCTATCCATAAATTCTATAACATAAGCATTAGACGCATAGTTTTCATAGCAATATTAGTACGACAAAATTTTCAGATTTTTAAAGAGTAGCATCATAGTTTTCAATCAAAGAAGCAATTTCATAAGCGCACATTTAAAAGCACCAAATACTTCAATTTGTTCAACATCATAATAACAATAGGCTTGCTTGGTATAAGAAGATAGTATTTCATTATCATTAAACACACATTTGTAGGGGAGGTGTTTTTTATTTTCTCCACAACAACAAGAAATATCATGTAATTCACATAAATTCCAAGCATAGCAACACAAAGTATTAATTTTATTCCTCAGGAGTTTTCCCTTTCCGAGATATGCGGTGTCGCACATAATGACCATGTTCATTTATTGAATTCCCCTCAACTAAGCTAGTTGGTTTTTCAGCATGAGCTCAAAGGGATCAAACATTATCCAACTAATATTCTTCAGTAGTACAGAACACTAGTGGTTCCTCAACTTTGTTACCAGCAAGGTCATATAATTTTTTGGTATTTTGGTTTTCATACGCATATCTAAAGATAGAAAACAACTAATAACAGAAAATAAAAATTACTTAGTGATAAAGCAAACAAGCAAACATGAGAATAGTCATGCCACGCTATTGCTCCCTGACAATGGTGCCAGCAAAAGGTCTTCATAACCCACAAGTGTAGGAGGTCATTTGTAGGCTTTCTTGATAACTAAGTGTCGCGAAACCAATGGGGAGCTAAAGGTACAACAAATATTCCCTCAAGTTTTATCGACCACCGACACAACTCTGCGCACGCTAATGATCGCTTTATCTAGAACAAGTATAAAACTACATAGGGGGAATAAAACTAGAAATACATTAAAAGATAATAAAGAACATGGAAATAAATGTTAGGTGCTATTTTAATAAAAGAGTAATAAAAGTAAATTGTTTAGTAGAAAGCTTTTTGAGTAACGCAAGAGAATGATTGTCCATAAGCAATTGAATATGATACCATAGATACTTGTTATATGCAATGAGGGAAAGGCATACGCTAACACACTTTGCATACTTGGTTCGTATGCACTTATGATTGGAACTCTAGCAAGCATCTGACACCACTAAAGATGATTAAGGTAAAACGTAACCATAGCCTTATGTATCATGTCCTTTTTACTCCCATACGCAACAACCCACCTGCTCGGGTTGATGCTTTTGTCACTCAAGCAACCTACCATTGGCAAATCATGAACATATTGGAACACCCTACAACGGGGATCCCTCAAGTTTGCACTACATGGGGGTTACCATAGGGCATCACCATATCAACATACAACTCACATCCATAACATAACACCACAATTAACCTGGTAGACAAAAGAGATCTACTCAAACATCATAGGATAGCCAAATATCATTCGGAATTAATATATGGAGTTGAGAACCATGTTTAAGTAGATATTACAGCAGGGGAAAGAGGTGTTACACTGCTGGATAGAGGGGAAGATAGTAGGTGTTGACGGTAGGTGTTGAGCACCATGTTTAAGTACATATTGACGATGATCGCCTCGGCGGCGTTCCCGCGCCACAGGGAGAGAGGGGGAGAGATCACCCCTCCTCCTCCTTCTTCTTCTTCTTCCTTGGCCTCCGCCAAGATGGGAGGATAGTCCCCCCTCTGGTCCATGGCCTCCATGGCGGCGGAGGCACGGGAGCCCCTGTGAGATTGGATCTCCCTCTCTGTTCACTTGTCGTTCCTATTTTCTGGCCAAAAATAGTTTTTCTATCCCCGGATATCCATAACTCCGATCGGGCCAAAAAATTAGCTTTCTTGCGGCCGAAGGAGAGCTCCAACCAACATACGAGTTGAGCACCGCCCATCGGGGCGCGCCTGGGCCCTGGCCCGCGCCCTGGTGTCTTGTGTTCGATGTGGGCCTCCATTTGCGTTGATTCCACTTCTGAAAATTCACAAATATTCCAAAAAAAACTCTGCAATTTTTTATCGCGTTTAGACTTCATTTGATATATAATGTCCTCAAATAAAAAAACACACAAAAGCAGGAACTGGCACTAGGCATTGGATCAATAGGTTAGTCCAATAAATCATATAAATTGCTGCCAAAAGTATGTGAAAATTGTATAATATTGGCATGAAACAATCAAAAAAATTAGATACGATGGAGACGTATCACCGCTGTGCTGGGCTTCACCTTCGACAAGTGCAATAAGTACTGGATATCATGGTGCTCCTCTGTTAAGTGCTTCTCGACCGCCATGGATAGCGAAGGGGGGTCACATGGACGACGATGGCGACCGTAGTGACCTCCCGTGAACTCAAATGGTCTATGGGCAGGTAGAGCCACAAATAGATCAAGTGTTTTGGTCAGAAGGTACAGACGCGCAATTCGGTGAAACATGATTATTTTGTACAAGAGGCGGGCGGCCATAGCACTGTCAGGCAACCATGGGGTGGTCGTATTCATGAGGTGATCCTTGACAACAAAACTTGCAGCTCCAATAGGAAGATGGTTTACCATGAGCCCTGCTCGCATTTGATGTTGGCAATCAGGCAGTCGGTTTTAGTTGAGATATGATGGTCTCCCCGTATTACAACATAGAGGTTATGGAGCGTACTTGGTCCACCATGTTTAAGCTCTACCTAGACCCTGTTTGGTGGCCCGCATACACTGGTGACTAGTTCCGTTTGGACCCTTCTCTTGTCATAACTATGCATGGACCATGTGAGTCCAAGAGGTTCAACATAGAGATGGACAAGAGTAAACATAAGAGCAATAAGTATGATTCTTTCGCGTATGAGACGTGCACGCAGAACCATTGCACTATGTGTCATAAGATAAGACACATAACTAAAAAGAAGTTTACCTGCGAGATGAGGACTGCCGAGGATGCGAGGGAAGCGACCATGGAAGCCGCCAGAAAATGAGGGGACTTTGCGGAGGGTGTATCCACCCAAGCATCTGGCAGCATGTGGACTGGCACAGTACCTTCATCCGTCCATACAGATTCCGTTCATAGGGGGTGTTATCGAAGAGGGGAGGTCAAGGGACGTGAGGAGTGGCGAGTTTGAAATAAATAGATCATTCCGTTGTGCCCCTCTTATTAGTGTCATGGCATTTTTTTGCTGTGCTAACATGTTGTTATTTGTTCACAGCAGAATGGTGGCACGGGTTGATGGTTGACCAAACCTGCCAGACCCTAACCCCACTGATTACGTGAACATGGTGTTGGGAAGATTCTATGATCACTCACACCGCGGTCATAGATCCGTGGTAGGATAGGTACAATCTCATTACTTGTGCTTATGTGCAACTCGTTGAGGCAAGCTTTTATCACTCACTAACATTTTTTGTTGCTCTCATGATGACATGACCTGAGACCACTATGTATCCAGTCTCACGACATCGAGAACATGTCATACGATGACCGATACACACTGTATTTTCAAGTGGTGTTGCTTCCATGCATCACAATGCTGCGTAGAGGAATGCATGTATTCAACTATAGTCTGCTATCAAGCATGGTGGACCATTGGACGCCTGAGACTTGTACTTTCCACTTGTCCTGCAGGGAGATGACCATCACATTGTAGGATGTCAACCTCAAAACTGGACTGGCACTCACGACAAACCCGTGACCGGAATAACTGATCCAAACATATGAAAGTCATGAGTTGAGTCCAAACACGGTGTGAAGCACGACTAACTTCCACCAGGTTGGAAGTAGAAGATGTCGAGCAAAAAGGTGCCACTATCCGATGACCTATTTCCCGGGGATGACGATGTGTCAAAGTAGTTGAACAATACAAAGAAGCAGTTGAAGACCAGCGTGTCGTTCGTATGGCTGGAAGAAAACTTTGGGAAAGGCCTACCAAGAGATGCTTCTGATGAGGTCATCTAGATGTTTGTAAGGGCTCATGCACTCTATGTCCTGGGGGGCATGGTTTTCACGGAAGACATCGGACGACATCGGACGATAATTTCTATTTTAATTATCATTTTTCTGATTAACCCATCAAGCAATTTTTATACATGATAGATGGGTATTAAAAGCGCTTTTCTAAATGGTCAAATTGAGGAGGAAGTTTATGTTAAATAGCCTCCTGGCTTTGTTAACCCTAAGAAACCTAATCATGTTTATAAACTTCATAAAGCTCTCTATGGTCTTAAACAAGCCCCACGAGCTTGGTACAAATGCTTAACAAAGTTCTTTTTTAGAATGGTGTTGAAATTGGTAAATTGACGCAACTTTGTTCACAAAAAGAGTCAATGGTGAATTATTTGTGTGCCAAATTTATGTGGATGATATTATCTTTCGATCTACTAACCCACATTTCAGTGAGAAATTTGGAAGGTTGATGTGTGAGAAGTATGAGATGTCTATGATGTGTGAGCTGAATTTTTTCCTTGGTTTGCAAATCAAGCAAACTAGAGAAGGGACATTCATATCTCAAACCAATTACGCCAAGGACCTTATCAAGAAGTTCAACATGCAAGAGTGTAAAGGCATGAAAACTCCTATGCCTACTAGTGGACATGTTCATCTCACCAAGGAGGACAACCGAGTTGATCAAAAGGTTTATCGATCAATGATCGGATCATTTCCCTATCTATGTGACTCCCGACCCGATATCATGCTTAGTGTGTCCATGTGCGCTCGATATCAAGCCACTCCTAAAGAGTGTCATATTAAGGCCGTTGTCATGGGAGTAATCCTAACAATAGTATGGGGCTACGAATGAGTAGGGGGGAGCCTAGCTAAGGAATAATTGTCACACTCGGAATTTACGTTTTGGACCCCACTCGGAAGTGGTAAGAGTCCTACGTCTCGTGCCTTGGGGTTGTGTGTTTTCCTTGTATGGGTATCTGATTATAGAGAGTTCGTAACCCTTGCTCTAGCGTCGAGGGACGGCTTACATAGAGTGCACCTCCACCAGCCGAGCTCCATCATTAGGGTCATTAACGCTAAGAACTACGGGGGTTACTAGAAGCTGCTAAGTTAGCTACATCCGTTCCAGGTAACGTGGTATTTACAACAATTAAGGCGTATTAAGTCCCTCAAGTGTTGCTGCTCCCACGACGGTCCTGCTCATGTCTGTCCGGGTGCTAGAGGAGGGACCAAGTGGTGAATAACACCAGAGTGACTTCCAGGGAGCCGAGTGCAGGTTGCATGGTCATCCGAGTGTCAAGGCAGACCCAGGACTCCCGTGAACTTGTAGGACCCGAGAGGTGTCCCAAACTAGAGGTATGTGACACTACCTAGGGTAGGTGACCTCATTAGTAGCCCCTGAATCGGTTGAGACTCAGGATAACAAGTGGCTTGCATGTCGTAATGCGGGAACCGTCTTGGGTACGTTTTCGAAATAGATTGGATCGTTTCCCACTCAAGGATCGAGCCACAATCGATTCAAGGTTTAATATACACGGAGTGGCTAGCACAGTCTTGACTGCTCGGACCATTCGGCTCACTACTTATCCGCTCTCGGAGGAGACGACCTTTAAGCTTGGATATGTTGTCATTGAAACTTTTGGTCGTTCTTCATCCAAAAGTCCTAGAAATGTTTGGAGATTCTTCCGAGCACTCGATGAGGCTTAATCTACTCGGTGGAAATTCTCCTATTCATCAGTTACTCGGTGATTCAAGGTGCGTCGGAACGCACGAGTGAACGCGAACTCCACTCGAAATGCGCATCGCAAAATCTCCGGCAATTTTGAAATCACGGGGAAGCTTGCACATGCAATCATGATTGTTGTGTCACGGACTTCAGAGAGGTGGCCATGTCACCTCGATTTTTGCACCACCAATTTCGCTACGTTTCTCCACTACTCTACCCCAAAGATTTAGCGGATCTGGGCTCCTTCGTTGATTGCGTGACCTTTCCAAATCCGACGACAGGAATTTAGTCGACCAAGAGGTATAAAAATAGGAACCAGGGGGAGGTAAGGAAGAAACACCCGCTCATCCTCCCCCCGAAATCCGTTGACGCTCCACCGAAACCTCCGCAGCCCTTGCGGGAAATGTCGAGGAATGCCACCGTGAAAGCCGAGAGGGAGAATAGGACTTCGCGTGACTCCTCCTCAAGCAAGGGAGTCCCAGCTGGCTTCGTCTAGGGCGACTAGCTGGCATCGCGAGTTTTTGCCGGCTGACTACGGGACTACGAGGAGAAAGGTCTCCTTGCTCCGAGGAGGTGGAGGCTACCGGAGAAGGGGGAGATCGATCCCACGCTGCATGGAGGTTAATGGGTACTCCTCACTACTCATATTGACCGAGTTTTTTTGCTTCCACATCATCCCTTCTTCCGAGCTTTCCTAAACTTCTTCAAGTCCCAATTGCACCATCTCCCCCCGAATTCCAACACGTACTTAGCTGCCTTTGTTTCCCTCTGTGAGAACTTCCTTGGCTGCCACCCCCATTGGGGACTTTTCAAAGAGTTTTTTACTAGACGATTGATGACGGTGAAGATACCCTCTCTCTCGGAAGAGAAAACACACGTAGTTCAGTTGTGCAGATTTCTAAGGATCCAGTTGAGGGGTAAAGGTAGCTTTCCCTTATTGAACTTTCCCGATAGGGTTGGGAATCCACATGGTTTTACTGTGAGGATGTCTCAGTCAGTGAAGGTTAGTTTAGTCTCCCTGCATATTCCATGGAATGCATTTGGTAGCTTTCGAAGTTGACCATATCCAAGGAGGAGAAAGTCGAGGTCGACTTGCTCATGATTGCGCTGGTGGCCCTAGTGAACCAGGGTGTCAATGGATTCGACCTGCTGGTGGTCTTTTTCCACTGAAGAATCAAGCCTGTTTAGGCTAGGGTTCACCCCATGTGGAGGTATTCGGGTCCAAGTGATGTCACTCACACGCATCCGGAGGAGCTCAACTCCGAGGCCGTGGCGAATAAGCTGAAGGCCATAACCCCCTCGCAACCACACTAGGGAGTCAAGGCACGTGCCCTCGTACTCGGCTTACCATCTGCCAAGTGAGGCAAACTCCAAATCCCATTACTAATTCTGAGTGGTGTAAGTTTCCTTTTATGAGTTATGATATTTGCAACTCCCGTTTCAACAGGGTTATACAGACATGGTGATCTTGATACCCGCTGGTGCCAACGCTACTGTAGACGTGGCCAACGACAATGAGCGCCTTGGTGACTCGGACGAGGAAGAAGAGTATAAGGATGAGAGCAACAATGAAGAGGATGAGAGGGAATCTGAACTAGGCCACGAGGTGGAGTCTTCTCCTTCAAAGGAGGTGCTTCTCGAGACCCGTTTGAAGGCCCGTCCGGACCTTGGAGTCCGTGGGGACCCCACGGGTGGCCCGAGTGCCTCTAAGCCCTCCGCTCCCTCCCATTCGGACTTCAAAGCATAGGTTTAGCGAACCCGTCACCTCCCTGAAGAAGGCTGCAAAGTAGGCAAAGGTCTCCACTAGCAAACCTCGGAAGGCGACACATCCCAAGACCAAGATGAACATACCAGTGGATTACACATAAGTATCTTCAAGCTGATTGTTGTTTCATATGCATTAATGATTGAGGTAAACAACCCGAGTGAATTTGGTTGCAGGGTTGACACCTTATTTCCTTCTCTAGGGTAGGAAAAGGTTGACACAGAAACAACCACTTCAAAAGGTATCACTCCAATTTGTCTATTGGTGAACATGAGGTCCTTAGTTTCTCCTCTGGGATCGATTTCCAAGTGATTGTCTCCTGTTTGTAGAGCCACACGAGGTGATCAAGATTGACACGGACGAACAAACTGTCCCGCTGAATCCCGCTGGTGGCACGAACATCATGATGCAAGGTACTTCGCCTGTCCAGGAGCCGCCTCGAGCCCGAGGAACTTCATCAGGGGCAAGATCGGCACTCGGAGGTCCTCCTCTAACTTCCCATGCGACCAGTGTCATTGGTTTGCAACGTGTCCCGAAGGACCAGGTGGGAGCGAGCTAGGAGGTAGTGATCCAGCTGAATATGATGAATGACATGATGAAGGAGGCCCATGATGATGGCAAGGCTTTGGAGAAGACTATCCTAGTAAGTACCACTGTAAGTGCCTTCTTTAGGTGTAAAATTAGTGTTGAAGATGTTTCCAGAATCCTATAGAATCCCAAGTGTGTTTATGTAGACTTCCGAGTAGATTTACATCAGAGATCTTGAGTGGGTTTAAGTACACCCATAGGGTGGTTGAAGGAGTAGAATCTGAATGCTAAGATACTTGTCACAGAGGATGCAGAGATGGTCCATGGACCAGAACCTCGGACGTTGACCGTTAGGGTGTAGAACCGATAGTTCTCCACTGGGAGCACGCTAAGCGCACCAAGTGGGTGTAGTCCCCGAGGCTGGCATCGACTGGAGAAGTCAGCGACAGTCTTAATGTCCAAATGTTGAAGTTATAGAATTTGAATGTTGAGATATTTGTTGAAGAGGATATTGTGACGGTCCATGGATGAGAGACTCTCGACGTGGACCGCCGGGGTGTAGAACTTGTAGTTCTCCGTGGAGGCATGATGAGCGCACCCACTGGGTGTAGTCCCTAGGGCTGCCATCGACTGAAGCAGTCGGCGGCACTCTCAAAACCCGAATGTTGAGGTAGTAAGATCCGAATGCTAAGATACTTGTCGAATAGGATGTGGTGATGGTCCATGGAACAGAGCCTCTCGACATTGACCGTCGGCGTGTAGAACCAGTAGTTCTCCAGCGGTGGCACGCTGACCGCACTCACTGGGTGTAGTCCCCAAGGCTGGCGTCGACTGAAGCAATTAGCGTCAGTCTCAAAATCCGAATGTTGAGGTAGTAAGAGCAGAATGCTGAGATACTCATCGAAGAAGATGCGGTGATGGTCCATGGACTAGAACCTCTCAACGTTGATCGTCGGGGTGTCGAACCAATAGTTCTCCTGTGGGGGCACGCTGAGCGCACCCACTAGGTGTGTAGTCCCCAAGTCTGGTGTCGACTGAAGCAGTTGGCAATTGTCTCAAAATCTGAATGTTGTTGAACCTCTTCATTGTGTACAATTGTGGACTCTGATATTCTTTGCAATTGTCGTATGTAGGATGGGTCCGAGATCGGATCTCACTATAAAATGCTTATGGAGGAGGTGCAGGAGCTGCGCCACAACTTAGAAGCGGAGAAGACCAAGTGTGTGCGTCTGTAGCAGGAGAAGCTGACACTCGGATTGTCGTGGTTTTGTCATGGAGGACATAGATTCACGGCCATCTCTAAGGTGATGGACTCAAATGGGTTGATTAGGACGAAGGACATAGGTTTACCCAGGTTCGACCCCTCAAGTAGAGGTAAAAGCCTACGTCCTGCTTGTGCCTGTATTGCTTGGAATCTCGATTACAAGGGAGCGGGATTGCTTGTCCTCGCTCTCGATTAGTTAGTCTCTCTCTAAGTCGCATCAGGTCTCGCCTTTATATAGGAGGTCAAGACCACAGGTCATACAAGTCATAACCGACTCTCACAACGTGTCCGACTCTATCTCTATATTGTCTTGCCTTCCTCAACAAGCTATCTCCGGGCGGCTCACCCGCCCGGGTCTTCATACCTTCTCCGTCCGGGCCTTATCTTAGCCCATCTTGGCAAGCCGCCCAACGTCTTGGGCTTGAACTTCAAGGCCTATCCTTGGGCTGGTCTATGAGCCGCTAGGTGATACCCGGAGCCTCCGGGGCGGGTCTCACCACAGGGTTATATCCCCAACATAATGCCCGAGGTTGATTTGAGCTTGCTCATTTCAGCCTCCTTCTTAATTGGCGGCGAGTCTCGCTTATGTCACCTGAAAGTAAAACAAAAATGACCCGCCGTGATGTCATATCAGATGTGTTAAAAAGATCCTCTGATGACCGCAACAGATCTTTCCCTTATTAAATGGATGGCCCGAGAATCGAGGCGTCCGCCTCGGTCAATCAATCTCTGTTGCCAGGATTCTTGCGCCCGTTTCCACCTTTTGCCTATTAAATAGGACCGCGATGAGTGGATTTCATTTCCTTCTCCACTTCACACTTCTTGTTCTTCCTCCCGACGCCGCCGCTCCAGCGTATCTTGCTCCGGTGAAACTTCCACACCGACGTCATGCCGGGCCGCTGCATCAACCTGATCGTACCAGAGATTCTCCCCCGCCCGTCGCATCCCTTCCGGTGAGTTCTTCTTCTCCCGTAGATCTGAAGTTTTTGGTAGGGTTTCATGGAGTCCTTCGCCTTCGTAGAACACAAGCTTCTATGTAATGTTAGATAATGCCTACATCATTGAATCTGATATTGTCTTCTGTTCCATTGTGGCGCACCGTAGGAGAGTGACAATAGCACCACACAAATATGTAGTTTTCTGTTTGTTGTCTTCATGGACGTCACTTGTTCGAGTGTTCATCACTAAGTCTAGGATAAACCTAATTTTCCTTTGTTTTCTAGATCTATAAGTTCATAGGTAGTTTGTAAAACTAGTTTTCCACACTTAGTGAAATTTTAGTTCGTCTTCTCGTAGACTTGACCCACCAGCGAAATTTTAGGTTTCGCCAAATAGCTCTTGCCAGCTTAATTTTATAGAACCTTGAACTTTTTAGCCGCCCTTAGTCGCATGGCATCTTGTGACCCGCTGTGCATTGTTAATTTCTGCTATTTCGAGACGCCGCCATGTCTCGTGCATCCAATTCATGCAGTTGGGTCGGCTCTGCTATCGCAGAGGAGTTCCTGATGGAATTTGTAAACACGGGTACCTTACCCACCAAAGATGTCATCCATTGGCGGGTTCCGGGTAATGAGATAAAGCCCGTTGCTCAAGAGGGTAAGGTAGTTGTATTTTCAGATCATCTTGAGTGCAGGTTTGTTCCCCTCGGCTCAAAATTCTTCCGGGACGTTCTTCACTTCTTCAAACTGCGCCCTCGAGACCTCGCCCCCAATTCCGTTTCCAACATATGCAACTTCCAAGTACTCAGTGAATTTTATGTGCAAGGATAGCCATCCTTTGGTCCATTTCGTGAGTTTTTTTATGCGAACCGCCGGACAGAGGTGAAGGCCGGTCCAAGCTTAGAGCTTGGCAGGATTTCCATTCAGAGGCAATAGGACATAACCTTTCCGGCTGTTTAGATGCCAAATCATCCTAAAGACTGGAATAAGACTTGGTTTTACTACAAAGACACCTCCCCAGAAGGAGAGCATCCCATTGTCGGGTTATCATCCATCCCGGCTCAAGACAACCACTAAGCTTCTTGGCCAGCTGTCAACCACTAAACGGACGAAGCACGCTTTGGCTCACGCAAAAATTAAAGCCCTTATGGCCGATGGACTGATGGGCCTGGATTTAATCTGCTACAGGATTTCCTGGAGGGTCATGCCCCTGAGCCGGCGCTGCCGCCTCATGTGCGAATATACAGGCCAGTCTGATTACTCCCTCTGCTTTAACCAGACAACAATATCAGAGGATGATATTGTGGCTGCCATCAGGAGCCTTGTCCATGAATCTTCAGGAGCTTGTAGTGCCATTGAGCTAGCACCTTTCTGTGCCGCAAACCCGGCCCCAGATGTAAGGGCGACTCTTTATGTCCATATCTCTGTATTAACTTATACTTTGCAATCTCTCAACCTTTTGTCGGCTTATACTTTCAGGCAAATTCCGGCTTCTGGAAAAAGAAGTATGTTCCTCCTCCGAAGAAGTCAAAAAGAAAACTGACGGCCGGAAGAAGAAACTTGCACCCCAAGAACAGCCCGAGGAACAGTCGGAAACTGATGACTCAGAGGTAGAGCCTGATTCTTTTGGTCATCTCTTTACGCACCTTATTGACAATAATTATTCATAGGACAAAACAGAAAAGAGCCACGCCAACGTGCCTGAGGTAACATACGTTTCATCCGACTCACAACATCTTGTACCACAGAATATATGGCTGGTCATCCGGAAAGTCCCACTTTCTCATCGTTTTGCTTACTTAGACCCCCACTTTCTTTTGAAAAAGCAACAACAAATCTCCCAACACTAGACCCACAGCACCGGCTCTAACGATCTCATGGCCAGATTATCTTTGACTCAAGGAAGCGGTCGACTGAGGTACCTGTTCAACCTAACTTTGTTTGTCCATCTTGTCTTTTGTAGTTCAACATTGTCTTATATTGTCTTAAATGTTTTTTAGGAATCATCCCCTTCGTCCGGCCACTCTACCGGAACTACTCTGCCGCCTCTGAAGATTACCCCCTGAGTCTGTGTCTTTTATGCTTATGTTCAAACTTTTGTTATATATGAAGCTCGAACCATAACCTCTTGCGTTTTCTAGGGCCCAAGCAAAACAAAGGAAGACCAGCGGGTCTACCCTTGGCCACAAAGCTTGAGAGATGGAGCCTGCCAAGACGGATTTTCTCGTGCCGCATGTTGATCCCTCGGTGGCTTCCAAGGAGGCACCTGAGGAGGCTCGTCATTCTGCCGAACCGGCGGCCAACGATATGATTCCTGAGAGTCCCCCGAGGGCTCATTCCAAGCAGCCGAGCCCTTCAAAGGCTGATAATGAATGAACTACTCTGGACGTCTTTGTTATCGGCACCGGCTTCCAAACTCCTCCGGTTCGAGTTTTGACAAAACATACTGAGAAGACCGATGATTCAGAGAAGATGGACTTTGAATTCACCACGCTGGAGAAGTTAACAGCTGACGAGCTGCATGTCGGATATTTAAATCACCTCTCCATCGACCGGGACATGGAACTCTAGTTCTTTAACTTAATAAACAAGAAATATGAGGTACTCATACTCTGTTACCTTCTACCCTTACGTAGTCCCGAAGGGCCGGCTTAGTATTGGCTAATGATAAGACGGGTCTTCAAGTGTTGTTTAGAAGTAGAAATAGCTAGCATGTAGACCTATATGAAAGAATCATCCTTAGCCCCAAGGGCCGGCTCAATTTTGATGAAACTGAGTCGGAGCTTCAAATGTAGATAACCTTAAGAGTCAAAATGCAGCCCCCAAGGGCAAGCTCAATTTTGATGAAGTTGAGTAGGATCTTTACTAAAGATGTTTGAAAAGCCATATGTAGCCCCCAAGGGCCGGCTCAATCTTTGATAAAGTTGAGTCAGAACTTCAATGTAGACTGGTAGAAGAGCCTTGTGTAGCCACCAAGTTCCGGATTAACTTTGACGAAGATGAACTGAGGATGCATTGTAGTGTTGGAGAGCAAGTAGACATTAGCCCTCAAGTGTCAAACATATTGCTTTCAATCTGCTTGAGACTTGCATGACAATGTATTAATCTTCATCGACTTTTGATATATCATTATGACGACTTAATCCTCATTTTTCTTTCAATATGTCATAGGAAGCTTTAACTGAGGCCGGCTCTGAACTAATCGTCTAGAAAAGCCAGCTAGCCACTCAACAAGTTGCCCGAAGTGAAGCCGATGAGAAGTGCCGACTCCTTGCCGAAGAACTGACAAATATTAAAGCTGAATTTGATGCCTTCAAAAAATTGGCTGAGAAGGAACAAGCCACCCTGGCTCAACGAGCAGACGATGTTGAGCAGCGGCTCGTGATCGTATCAGATGAGCTACAGTCCTTGAAGCGCCATATCGGGAAGATGTCAGCCGCCATATTTGGTAAGCATTTAAATACTTAGCAAAAATCTTTGTATGAATACTTATACTGACGACTTATGGCCAAAATTCCGGCTTATGCAGGTCCAAGGAGCCACCAACTTGCTTCTGACAGTTTGCTGCCTCCGAAGGCTATCTATTCTTTGGCACAACACCTATACTACGGAGCTGTCTGCACGAGCAAGGTGGTACTTTACACGGATAACATCCCTCTGACTATGAAGGGGGTCATAGAACTGCTGTCCACCCTGCCGATATAGATCTGAGAGCGGAAGAAATCAGCCGCCCGATAGGGAGCCATCGCAGCCATAAGCCGAGCGTTGGCCTTTGCTCCGGAGTTGACTCCTGAAGACATGATGGTCTGGTTTCCCTCCAAGAAGGATGACGGCTCAGATGTTACGGACGCTGACTACGCGCGGTTTGTGAAGGCTTCCGAAGTCCT
Source organism: Hordeum marinum (assembly GCA_022496015.1). NCBI lineage: Eukaryota > Viridiplantae > Streptophyta > Magnoliopsida > Poales > Poaceae > Hordeum > Hordeum marinum. The sequence goes on from CM039677.1 coordinate 119,452,982, forward strand.
CGCTTTCGTGTTAGCAAAGGAAGTGAACTTGTCAACATACCATGCGGCTGACAATGACGATCAGAAGAGAATCCGCGGCCCCCCTCTTTGAAGCCAAGGACCTGATGCCTACCCATAGTAAGCACCTCTTTTGGTCTGATCTTGACTCGTCCCCCTTCTTTGAAGAGGGAAACTTTGCAGCTTTAACCCACTTCAACTAGGCCACCTTCAGATCATGAAGGTCAAAGACCCAGAGCAGGGTCACCCGCCAGCCAACTAATGGATTTGCTGACGCCGTGGATAAGTCGGCTTTGTGACCCGCCATGAGCGGCGTAAAAAACTTTGAACCACTTTTGAGCTCTACAAAGAGCATCTGTAATAGGCTTGTAGTAAATTGTGCCTTTGCCCGTACTGTGCCATCGTGCACATGTTAAATTATCCGGCTTAATATATGACATCTTCCTTGCACTTACACACTGGATGTTTTGCCGGATCTTGGCGGTTTAATCAACCTGCAAGAATAGATGTATCTTCACATTTGTTAGGAGGGCGGCTTAAAATAGCGTAACCCAAAGATGATGTATCTTTCCTAACTTTTTTTCACAATAGTTCATGTGCCAGTTCACTAGGTGAACTCACCACTTAAAACTCCTTAGCAGTACAGGGTCTCTGTGGAGATTGGCCGTCAATTTATTTGTGCCGGCTCAGGGTCTCTAAGCGAGATTAAACGAAAGGAAGTGTGATGCCCTACGAGAGACATGATAGGGCATGAGCACACTTATAGCCCACATTCGAGGCCATCTCTAAGGTGATGGACTCATAGGGGTTGACTAGGACGAAGGACACAGGTTTACCCAGGTTCGGCCCCTCAAGTAGAGGTAAAAGCCTACGTCCTGCTTGTGCTTGTATTGCTTGGAATCTCGATTACATGGGAGCGGGATCGCTTGACCTAGCTCTCGATTAGTTAATCTCTCTCTAAGTCGCCTCGGGTCTCGCCTTTATATAGGAGGTCAAGACCACGGGTCATACAAGTCATAACCAACTCTCACTACGTGTCCGAGTCTATCTCTATATTGTCTTTCCTTCCTGAGCAAGCTATCTCCGGGCGGCTAACCCGCCCGGGTCTTCATACCTTCTCCGTCTGGGCCTTATCTTAGCCCATCTTGGCAAGCCGCCCAACGTCTTGGGCTGGTCTATGAGCCACCAGATATGACCCAGAGCCTCCGGGGCGGGTCTCACCACGGGGTTATATCCCCAGCATGAAGGTAATTAGATCTCGACTCACTACTTAGAGTTCAATATTTTTCCTTGTCGTACTTAGAGGACTTCGCCAGATGTGCATAGTGAAAAATTTCAGCTTGCCAAGTGACTGCGGCTTCCCATTTCAATAGAGACCGTGAAGGAAGCCATGGAAAATAAGGACCAAGACTTGGCATTTTCTCAGAGAGGCCAATCAGAATGCGAAGGAGGCGAAGAAGTTGAAGGCATTTGAGAAGTTGGAGGAAGAGAAGAAGGCGTTGGAGGATGTCGTCAAGAGGAGCACTCAAGAGGCCGTTGAGGCTGAAACAAAATTGAAGTCACGGCCAAGAAGGCCGCACTAGAGAAGCTCGTCGGGGACTACTGCGGGGAGATGAACGCGAGGCTTAAACGTACGCACTCAACCCGAATGAACTCGAAACTTTGTTTTCAACCTATCATTCTTTCGTCCCTGATTTTCTTTCTCGAATGCGCATCGTACCTTTGCTTGTACTTGAAGGAAGGTACATCTAAGATATAGAAGGAGTTGCACCCGACTGCGGGGATCATCTGTGATAGCGCACCGCTCGCGCTTCTTCGACTTGATGAGAGCACTCAGGAGGCGGCCATATTCTTCAAGAGGCTTCGTGAAGCTATCCAGGAGATTGACAAGGATACTGCCCCAGAGGAAGAGGTTCCAAGTGACTTGGAAGTTTTCATGAACCGACTGAGGGATGTTGCGCGCTAAGTCCAATCATGGAAGAAATCAGTAGCTCAGGCCAGAGCGGATATCACCCTTTCCATCGTCCGTGTGCGTTGTAGATGTGTGGATGAGGAAAAGCTAAAGTCACTCAAGGTCGTCAATAGAAAGAACGCTAAGAGCGACGACTTCATGGAGACTTTCTTGCTAGCAGCTACTCATATTGCAGACGTCATTGACTTGGACACCTTCAACGATGCAGTGTCTCCGCCATCATCCAACAGATCTATGGACAAAAACTTTCAATTATATTTGGCTCGGTATGCAGAGTGGTTCTTGTACAGATACAATCACCGCAACTTTGCATTTCGGGTTATCTGCAGTTTTGCTTCGAACATTCTGACATTTGAATGTCCTTAGTTAACTATTCTGAATGCTTGCTTGAATTTCTACCAAATGTGAACGAAGTTCTTATTCGGTGTAAACTTTGACATAGGCGATACACAATCGCGCTAAGTCCCCAAGTGTGGATGAGGTCCTTACTCAGAGTAGTATTTAACTTAGGCAATGCAAGATTGCTGTCAACTCTTCGAGTATGGATGAAGTCCACACTTGGAATAGTTTTTAACTTAAGCAATGCAGGATTGCACCTAAGCCCCCCGAGTGTAGATGAAATCGTCACTCAGATTAGTTTTAACTTAAGCGATACAAAATCATAACTAAGGCCCCGAGTGTGGATGAAATAGTCACTCGGAGTAGTATTAACTTAGGAGATATGGTATCGCAGGTAAGGCCTCAAGTGTGGATGAAATCCTCACTCGGAGTAGTTTTAACTTAGGTGATACGACATCGCAGCTAAGTCCCCGCGTGTGGATAATTTCCTCACTCGGTGTAGTTTTTAACTTAGGCAATGCGGAATTGCAGCTAAGCCCTGGAGTGTGGATGAAATCCTCACTCGGAGTAGTTTTAACTTAGGCAATGCGCGATTGCAGCTAAGCCCCCGATTATGGATGAAATCTTCACCCAGATTAGTTTTCACTTTGGAGATACAAAATCGCAGCTAAGTCCCCGAGATTGGATGAAGTCCTCACTCGCGGGTGTTTTAACTTAGGCAATGCGAGATTGCAGCTAAGCCCCCGAGTGTGGATCAAATCCTCACTCGGAGTAGTTTTAACTTTGGCGATACGGAATCACATCTAACTCCCCGAGTGTATATGAAGTCCTCACTCGGAGCAGTTTTTAACTTAGCCAATGCGACATTCCAGCTAAGCCCCCGAGTGTGGATGAAATCCTTATTCGGAGTAGTTTTAGCTGAGGCAATACGGAATCGCAGAAGTAAGTCCGCGAGTGTGGATGAAGTCCTCACTCAGAGTAGTTTTAACTTAGGTGATACAGAATCACAGCTACGTCCCCGAGTGTGGATGAAGTCCTCACTCGGAGTACTTCGAACTAAGGCAATACAAAATCGTAGCTAATTCCCCGAGTGTGGATGAAGTCCTCACTCGGAGCAGTTTTTAACTTTGCCAATGCGGCACTCCAGCTAAGCCCCCAAGTGTGGATGAAATCCTTACTCAGACTACTTTTAACTTAGGCAATACAGAATCGCAGCTAAGTCCACGAGTGTGGATGAAGTCCTCACTCGGAGTAGTTTTAACTTAGGCGATATGGAATCGCAGCTAAGTCTGCGAGTGTCACTACAGGAATCAACAACTTTGCCGTCACCCATCCCGGACGGCCAAGGCATGCATGGCGGACACCAAAGGCTTTGTCATCAGCCAGCAGACGGCCATCCGTCTGGCTGAATAAGCCACGGTAAAGGGCGCTTTGCCGTCTGTTGGCAGACGACAAAGATCCTTAGGTCTTTGACGTCCGCTAGCGGATGGCAAAGACCATGGATGGGACACATGGCAAGTTACAACCGTTAAGGGGTTAACGACGTGCTTTGTCGTCCGCTGGCAGATGACAAAGACCTAAGGTTCTTTGCTATCTACCAACGGACGGCAAAGCACCTGTTTCTTTACCGGCCTAGGTGGTTTCTTCGCCATCCAAGCAAAGAACCTTAGGACATTAGCGTCTGCCAGTGGACAGCAAAGAAACCACCTAGGCCAGCCTAGTGCTACCCCCAGGTTGCAGAGGTAGCTGCCACGTGGCAGCTTTGCCGTCTGCTACTGACGACAAAGACCTTTTCCGTCAACCAGCAGACAGCAAAGTGGCTATATAGCCCCTGTTTTTTCTGTTTTTTCTTAAATTCATTCAATTTGACAAAATTTCACATATATACATATACACATTTCAAAATAATTTCAACAAGCATACCAACAATAAGTTTCCAACAACTTATCCAACATAAAAGTTTTGAACAACATATCCACCATACAATGGTTTCCAACAACATATCCATACATACGTATCCAAAACAAGTTTCCAACAAGTTTGCATAAACAGAAAGGAAGCACAAGTAGAAGACTACACTCCATCAATGCAAGCTTCGTCATCTATAGCAAATCTACAAATTATGAAAGATGAAAGTTAGAACAAGAAGAAGACTAGCTAGAAGAAAAAGAAGAAAAAGATGAAGAAAAAGAAGAAGAAGAAGAATTTATCTGCTCTTTCTTTTCTCCTCTCCAATTCTTTATCTTCTTCTTCTTCTAACTAAGGTAGGTAAAAATACCATTTTTAAGCTAAGGTAGGTAAAAATGCTAAGTGTGTAGGTCATTTTAGAGCTAAGATAGGTAAATAGGTCATTTTGGAGCTAAGGTAGGTAGTTATGCCATTTTGAGCTAACTAAGCATATTTATTCATTTTGGAGGAAAAAATGGTAAGTGTAGGTAATTTTAGAGCTATCCTAGTTAAAGTCGATGATTTTGGAGCTAGGTAAGGTTATTTTGTCATTTTGGAGGAAAATGAACTAATTATATGATAGTTTGGAGCTAAACAAAGGTTATTATAACATTTTTTACCTAAGTAAGCTAATTATGTCATAAATGAACTAGGTAAGCTAAGTATAGATTATTATTTAGCTATCCAAGGTAGTTATGACATTTTTTAGCTAACTAAGCATACTAAGTCATTTAGGAGGAAAAATTCTAAGTATAGGTCATTTCATAGCTATCCTAGGTAAAGTATGTTAGTTCGGAACTAAGTAAGGTTATTATGTCATTTTCAAGGAAAATAAGCTAAGTATAGGTCATTTTTGAGCTAAACCAAGGTTATTATGCCACTTTTTTTACTTAAGTGAGCTAATTATGTCATAAATGAACTAGCTAAGCTAATTATAGATCATTATTGAGCTATCCTATGTAGTTATGCCATTTTGAACCTAAATGAGCTAATTATGTCATAAATGAACTAGCTAAGCTAGCTATAGATCATTATTGAGCTATCCTATGTAGTTATGCCATTTTGAACCTAAATGAGCTAATTATGTCATAAATGAACTAGCTAAGCTAGCTATAGATCATTATTGAGCTATCCTAGGTTGTTATGTCGTTTTTAGTTAACTAAGCATATCAAGTCATTTTGGAGGAAAAAGGATAAGTATAGGTCATTTTATAGCTATCCTAGGTAGAATATTACATTTTTGAGCTAAGTATGGTTATTATGTCATTTTTGCGCAAAATAAGCTAAGTATAGGTCATTTTGGAGCTAAGTATGCATTTCTTAAGCTAAGTATGCATTTGTTAAGCAAAACACTTGGAAAAACTTACGATCATCGCGGAGGTGAAGGACCGGTCGGGTTTGCACCAGGGTGAGACGTACGAGGACCGGTCAGGGTTGTGGCAGGCGCAGATGGATCAGTCGATGCTTGTCGGGAAGCATGCTGCACCAAAGATCATTTGCAATGTCTCCTTAGAATGATGCAACTCAAATGTGAATACTAGTAACTAATGAACATTGAAATGAAACTCACCGTGGGTGTTATAGCAATATGGGGCATCGATGGAGGGGTCTGACCATTGTTCCGACACACGGTCTAGAAATTTTGATTTCACGAGTCATTCATATTAGGTAGTGATGAAAACGAACATTACATGCATGATTTGGCTAATATGCCGGAGAAACTTACCACGAGGAGCTCATATTCGGTCCAGTGAGACGCGTCGTTCCGGTTCCTCTCCCCCTCCAACAGCCTAGCCGTCCTCTCCTCCATGTCCATATCCCTTTGTGCCACCCACCTATTTGCCTCCGCCATAAGCTCCTGGGCCCTAGCCTCAATGGCGAGCTCCATTGGCCGTGGACGAGGCCTTATCTAGGGATCAGAGCTCGTCTAGCGCTTCTTGATCTCCGGGAGAGTTCTAGGACAACATATCAGTCCATCCCCAATGGCTATCGATCCATGGGGCCTCCTGCCACCAGATATCATCACGAGCTCTGGATCAAAAGGACTCTGGCTCGGGTTGAAGTCCTCCCCTTTCCTCGCCTTCCCCTCATCTCTGTACCTCACGAGCTTGTTGTGGGAGGAGATGTTGCTGAAGCTCTCTCAATGCTGGAGGTCATCCTTCGAGAATGCCTTGGCCTTCTTGTAAAGTTGTCGCAATTGACAGAAGGGCACCAGATTGTTTTCTGTCCATTTGCAAATGCGACTCTCACAAACTCCTTGGTTTTTGTTATCCATTCACGGGTCATGTCTTTCTGACTAGTGTGACCGGTGTACATCCACCCACACTCGCTCATCTTGCCTAGCTACTGGACACACAAAAAATATATACATAATACATCAAACCATATTCATCAGTTAATAGAGTTTGTCAATTTTATTACGTTGATGCAACCTAGGGGCTATTAGGTAAAGATAGGTCCTAATCCCACCCGAGTATGTGTAGATTGGGTTCGTTTTCCCATGCTCCACTTCGGATCCTACGCACAATTTTGGCAGCACCTCCCCGTTGTTCTCCTGATACACGTTTCGGCAATAAGCAGAGAGGACGTGTACCCGGAGAACAACACGGAGGCACTGATGAAATCCTGAATCGGATCCAGAGCAGAGTATATGGGAAAACGAACCCAAACTACACATACTCGGGCTGTCCATGGATAACGTAGGACAATTCAAAAGAATCACAGTTATAAATATGCTAATGAATGCATATTTATAGACGCAACTCTTTCGAACGGGACATGCATAGTGGTCATGCATACTGATGATTGAAGACACCTATAGCTAGCAAGTTTCATCGGCACAAAGAATGGAACAAAGCAATTTTTTTAAGGGTGCCTGGGGAGAAGATGTCATTTGTGCTCACCAACAAACGCAACAGGGGAGCTCGTCAAATGCACGGGGAGGTCATCAAACAACTACACATTGAAATTCACCCGATCAACACAAAATATGATGTTTTATAACAAAATAGGGAAATATGTGACCTAGCTTATAATTTACAAAACTATGACCTCCTCGGCCTCACGAAGGCCGAAGACCATCTTTATGGTCAACAGGAGGCAGAACAGGTGTCGGGGGTTGGGGTTAGTGGAGTCGGGGGTCGGTGGCGTTGGTGGTCGGGGGTCGATGGTCGATGGTGTGGGTGGTTGGGGGTCGGGGGTGTCGGTGGTTGGGGGGCGATGGCGTACGGGGTCGAGGGTCTGGGGCATCGGGGGTCGGTGGCGTCGGGGGTTGGTAGCGTCAAAGTTTTGGGTCGATGGTGTCGGTGGTCAGGGGCGATGGCGTCGGTGGTCGGCGGTCCTGGGCATCGGTGGTCGGTGGCCGGGGGGCGATGGCGTCGGTGGTTGGGGGTCCGGGGCATGGGGGTCAGTGGTGCCGGGGGTCGATGGTGTCGGTGGTCGGGTGTCGGTGGTCGGGGGTCCGGGGCGTGGGGGGTTGGTGGCGTCGGAGTTAGTCGCGTCGGAGGTTGGGGGTTAGTGGCATCGGGGATCGGGGGCTCTTCTATTCCTCTTCTTCTTCGTCTTCTTCTTCTTCTTCTCCTTCTCCTTCTTCTTCTTCTTCTCCTCTTGTGCTCATCTTCATCTTCTTCTTCTTCTTCTTCTTCTTCTTCTTCTTTTTGCACTAACCTAATAAACCTAAACTAACACTAACCTAATTAACACTAACCTAATAAACCTAAACTAACACTAACCTAACTCACACTAACCTAGTTAACATTAACCTAATTAACACTAACCTAATAATCTAAACCTAAACTAAAATAAAAAATAGAAAAAAGAGGAGGGGAAGAGCTTACCAGAGGGGGCGGGGCAAGGCGCATCGGGGAGGGTTGGGGGAGCTCCGGGGAGGGCCGAGGAACACCGGGTTGGGCCGGGGAGGGCTAGGGCGGTGTTGGCGGCCGGGCGGAGGGGACGGGGGCCCTCGGGCGCCTGGGAGTGGCAGGTGGCAGGGCCGGAGGGGGTGCAGGGGGGCGCATGGCACCGGCTAGGACGATGGGGCGGCGGGCGCGGGTAGCGGGTGCAGGCGGCAGGCGACGCTGGCGGGCGACGAGGCCACAGGGTTCCGGGGCGGCGGGCGCAGGGGGGCCCGGGCGCGGCGGTTGGGGCGACGGGGCAGCAGTGGAGCCGGGGGGGCGGTGGGCCGATGGGGCGGTGGGCCGGTGGGGTGACGGGCGGAGAGGGAGAGAAACACTGAGAGAGAGAGAGGCGAGCCGGGTTGGGGCATTGTCATTAGTTAAGCCCCCTCTTTGTCGTCCGCTAGGAGACGGCAAAGAGGGGGGGTCATTAGGTTAAGTTGCAAGCGGCTCGTCAGCGGGGACCCCTCCCTCTTTGCCGTCAGCTAGCTGGTGGCAAATCTCCTTTGCCGTTTGCTAGCAGACTGGAAAGAATTGGCTAATGGCAAAGAGCATCTTTGCCGTTAGCTAGTTTTTTTGCCATCCATTTTCTGGCAACGGATGGCAAAGAGCTTCTTTGTTGTCTGCCAACTAATGGCAAACAACTGGCTGACGACAAAGATGTTGTTTCCAGTAGTGTGTGGATGAAGTCCTCACTCAGAATAGTTTTAAACATAGGTATTGCGGGATGGTAGCTAAGCCCCCGAATGTTGATGAAGTCCTCACTCGGAGTATTTTTTAACCTAGGCAATACGGAATTGCAGCTAAGCCCCTGAGTGTGGATGAAATCTTCACCCAGAGTACTTTTAACTTAGGATATACGGAATCGCAGCTAAGCCCCCGAGTGTGGATCAAGGCCTCACTCGCAGGAGTTTTAACTTAGGCAATGCGAGATTGCAGCTAAGCCCCGAGTGTGGATCAAATCCTCACTCGGAGTAGTTTTAAGTTAGGCTATACATAATCGCAGCTAAGTCCCCGAGTGAGGATGAAGTCCTCAGTCGGAGCAGTTTTTAACTTAGCTAATGCGGCATTCCAGCTAAGCCCCGAGTGTGGATGAAATCCTTATTCAGAGTAGTTTTAACTTAGGCAATACGGAATCGCAGCTAAGTCCGTGAGTATGGATGAAGTCCTCACTCAGAGTAGTTTTAACTTAGGCAATACAAATCACTGCTAAGTCCCTGAGTGTGGATGAAGTCCTCACTTGGAGTAGTTTTAACGAAGGCAATACAAAATCGTAGCTAAGTGCCCGAGTGTGGATGAAGGCCCAACTCGGAGAAGTTTTTAACTTAGCCAATGCAACATTCCAACTAAGGCCCCGAGTGTGGATGAAATCGTTATTCAGAGAAGTTTTAACTTAGGCAATACGGAATCGCAGCTAAGTCCGCGAGTGTGGATGAAGTCCTCACTCGGAGTAGTTTTAACTTAGGCGATACGGAATCGCAGCTAAGTCCGAGAGTGTGGATGAATTCCTCACTCAGAATAGTTTTTAACTTAGGTAATGCGGGATGGGAGCTATGCTCCCGAGTGTGGATGAAGTCCTCACTTGGAGTATTTTTAACTTAGGCGATATAAGATCACAGCTAAGTGAATCCACACACCCACTGGGGTTGGCGAAAACGAACGGATAATGACAAAAAGTTTCGATAAAGAACTAAAAAAGTAAAGACTTTATTCATCGAATTCACTCAGAAGTGTATTAGAAGGATGGTGGAGTGTCCTAGCACTAGGTGTAGAACTTGCGGAGCAGATCCGCGTTCCACGCTCAGGGCTCTTCCTTATCATCGTCAATGTTGTACAATCGATAAGCTCCATTCTTAAGAAATTTTGAAATCACAAAGGCCCCCTGCGATGAGGACGCTAACTTGTGCGGCTGTTGCTGATCCAATCGGAGAATGAGGTCGCCTTCCTGGAAAGCACGTCTTCTGACATGTCTTTCGTAAAGATGCCTCAAGTCTTGATGATAAAGCGTCGACCTGATCAGAGCTTGCTCTCTATCTTCCTCCAAAAGGTCAACGCCATCTTGACGTGCCACTTCAGCTTCGTCTTTGTTATAGATATCCACTCGGGGAGCGTTGCAGCGAATGTCACTCCTTAAAACAACTTCAGAACCTTATACCATGAAGAAAGGAGTGTGCTTGGTCGAATGATTTGGGGTCGTCTGAATGGCCCACAAGACAAAGGGTAATTCGACGACCCACGCACCAGCAGCAACCTCCAAGTCTCTCATCAGTCGGGGTTTCAATCCTTGAAGAATCATCCGGGTTGCTCGTTCTGATTGTCCATTCGACAATGGGTGAGCTGCGAAAGCATAATTGATCCGAGTGCCTTAGGAGTAGCAAAACTCTCAGAATTCATCTGAATCAAAGTTCTTCCCATTGTCTGTGATAATATCGTGAGGGACTCTGAATTTGAATATTATCTATCGAATGAAGGTAATGGTGGTAGCTGAATCCAAGCTTTTGATGGGCTTCTCCTCGACCTACTTGGTGAACTTATCCACGGCGACCAGCATATGGGTAAAACCACTCGACCCTATGCGTAAAGGTATGACCATGTCGAGACCCCAAACGGCGAATGCGCAAGTGAGGGGGATAGTCTTCAGAGTGGATGCTGGCTTGTGTGTCTGATCTTTGTAGAAACGGCATCCAACACAAAGATCTACGATGTCTTAGTTATTGCATTGGCTCGGGGCCAATAGAAACATGCATGAAATTCCTTTGCGACCAACGTCTGAGAAGATGCATGATGGCCACACGTCGCTGAATGAATGTTGTGCAGGATCTGTAACCCTTCATATGGGGATATGCATCTTTGAGCGACGCCAGTAGTGCTTTTCTTCAACACCCAAGATCCCATCACTTCAAAGGATTTGGACCATCTGAAAATCCTACGGGCTTCCTCTTAATCTTCGGGGATCTCTTGCCAGAGCAAGTATGCGAAATACGGTTGGGTTGACTCGGGAGTGACCAGCAACATTTCTTGAACAAGATCCACTATGGCCAAGATGTCCACTTCAGTCGGATTTGAGGGACTGACTGCTTGCGGGGGATCTTCAATGAAAGTGTTTTCTTTGACCGAAGGGGAATGAAGGTGTTCAAGGAATACATCCTTCAACACGACTTTTCGAGTGGAGCCAATTTTGGCCAAGTCATCTGCTGCCTGATTCTTCGCTCTGCGGATATGATGCAACTCTAAGCCTTCGAAGTTCTTCTCTAGTTTTCGGACTGCATTGCAATATCCAGTCATAGTAGGACTCCCTATGTGCCATTCCTTCATGATTTGGTTGACGACGAGGTCCGAGTCACCGAATATCATCATGGAGCCCAGAGAGGAGGGCTTCGTACTCAACCTCGTTATTGAACGAGTCGAAATGAATTTGTAGGACATAGCTTAATCAATCTCCCTTGTGGGGAAACAATAACTACTCCAGCTCTCTACCCTTGGAAATCTTAGATCCATCCAAGAACATGGTCCAGTGTTTTGGGACACTCGGTTCTGGTTGTTCTTGCTCAATCCATTCAGCCAGAAAATCAATAAGAGCTTGCGACCAGATCACCTTCTTCCCCTCAAACTTGATCTCCAACGGGAGGAGTTCAATCGGCCACTTCGCCACTCGGTCCGTGGTGTCTCTGTTATTAAGGATTTCCAAAAGAACATCGTTGCTAGTGTCGGCGTTCGGGGAATGGGGGTACCCAAACTTTCCTGCCTACGGCACAGGGCATGGCCCACTTCATTGATCAATCACGGTCGGGTGTTCCCTCACTCAAGACAAGGCCTCGCGAGGTCCCTAGGGTCGCGAGGAGGAACAGCGTCAGGACCAACAAGGGACGGGCCTCCTCAGGCCCCCTCTGGAGCGGCGGAGATCTCTATGCAAGAACCGGCCTCGGGAGTCAAGGGTGACGCAATAAAGGACAGGCGAGCGCTAGCGCGCCAGACGGCGTAGTTTCCCCTTTGGTGCAATGGGAGCAGAGATGTACGTGGGTTCCCAAAGCACTCCCCAAAGTTTCCATTACGGTGCAACAAGACCACAACCACCCGCCCCACGGGGCGGATGTCATTGCTGAGCCCATTCCTGCGTCGTCGACAGCTACTTTGCAGGCGAAGACCGCCTTTGGGCAGGGCAGGCACGTACCCCTGTCCTCCTTCAAAATTGGCCGTTGTGGGATCCCTTCCCACAATTTCGATAAGGGAAGAGGACCCGGGCAACTACTATATATAGAGGGTAGGCTACACCATAGAGAAGGGGGGAATCCATTCCACCATTGATCCATCACGAAGTCAAAGAGGGCCACGAACATCACGAAGGGAGCCCTCGTGAGGCCCTAAAACACATTACTAGTTCATCTACACTACCTCCTCGAGAGGCAATCCACCAAAGAAGGAGTAGGGTATTATGCTTCATAGCCACCCGAACCTGGGTAAATTGTCGTGTTCATCTCTTCCTCATCATCGTGCGAGTTCTTTCATGTGTTCATTGATGTCGGGACCCCGATCCTAAGTCATAAGAATCCAGACTGTAACATATCACATCACTTTGCGGCCTCACGCACGGTAAGTTCCACGGCTGCAGCCTTACCTTAGCCGGGACAGTTTGCGTCTTTTGGCTCACACATGTGAACATGTCGCTGGCAATCAAATGACAGAGAACCCGGGCCGACATAACTAGTCATAGAACACAAGCGGCACATCTGTATGGAAACAGGCATACATAACCCAGCAATGCAGGTATCGGACTCAAGGATGTGTAGACGAGTCATAGCAAGCTACAGGGACTCCATTACATCATGAGACATGAAAGCATCACTGCACGTAGACGAGTCGTAGCAAGCTATAGGGACTCCATTACACTTCGAGATATTTCCCCAAAGGGACAGACACAGCAGCAAAGAAGGATACATACCAGTCAATCAATGTGTCCGGAGCAGTAGCAAGCTACCATGGATAGGTGGAAGCACAAAGAGGCAGTTTTTCGTAAAGAGTACTACTAAAGGCACACGACTAGGTGTCGGATCCCATACATACCGTTGCACGTCACACATACGCACGACATGCCCGATATGCATAGATACATCCATGGCATCACAACATAACCATACAACAACATGAATTTTACTTAAGAGGCTCAGATGAGCCTTGCATAATATGTTCTTACAGATAGGTGTCACATGACCCGACACTCAAGTCATACAAACATTTTCATACGAACCAATCGGAAGCATAAGTTGTCTAAGTACAGCCAGATGAAAGGGTAAAAAGGCACATGGCCTGACTATCTACAGCCCGGCACAGGGAAAAGGTCGTAGCTGGGATAGCAGCTATTTGGCATCGTCGACATCTATATAGAACCCACCTAATGGGTCCTGGGTCTGATATGCAACATTTATTAAGAAAACGTGAGTACAAACGTACTCAGCAAGTCTTTAAAACAGACCTAGTCTATTCATGCTCATGTATCAACAAAGGGAGTTGTGGATTTTATGCAGCAATGCCAGCTTTGACTCGTGGCTAACCTACACTACTCAATTTTTAACTCTTTTTTAACATTTTAGATATCACACATGAGCCCACTAACTCCATAGCAATACACCATCTTGGATTCACTTCCCTCTCCTAGGAGAGTGCCATCCATGGTACTCACACTTGTCTTGATATTTTTATGAGTATCCATTTGATTATCTATGAACAACATAAGTTCTCCAAGTAGTCCATATCCTAGGACGCGGCTATTCGAATAGTTTCATACGCTGCAGGGGTGTACTTCTTCACACACGCTCTCGCCACTTACCGTTGTGTGCTCATAAAACCATGCACCTCGGCAACCTTCAAGCGGATGCCCAGCGAGGGAGTCGGCCACGACCGTCAATCACATAAGACCTCTAGTCCAGGCTATCGCCTATTTGAGACTGAACCCACACGGAAGTCCGGCCGAAGTTTCCGCTATGGCCCCAAACGATGTGTGCAGGGTTCCCAAGCCCACCATTCGGGTGACCCTTGGTACACCCTGAGGGTCAGCGCTACGCACGGCCTCCATCATGCTATAAACACTAGAAACTACTTGCAACTCCTCGACCAAGGATTAAGCGACTGATAAGTCGAGAGGGGTCGAGTAACCGGAACCCAATGTGTGGTAGCAGCTAGTCTTGGATCACAAACACGGAACTCAGTTCGTAAGAACGGTCCCAATGAGACAACCCGCTATGTACTCCTACATAACCTCTCATCGCTACCTTTACCAAATCGAGTTGATCACAATATTACCACATCAGAATAACATCGTTTCACTTAGTTCATCACCCAGATGAATCAGACCTAACAAACCTCTAAGCATAGAAAGCATAGCAGCCAAAGTAAGCTAAGCACATCATGGCACAAGCATCTACTAGGTATGCTAGTTTGCAAGGTTTAGCTATTTACTGTGACAACGTCAGGTTATGCAGCAGAATAGGATCATCTACCGTGTATGACTGACATGTGATCGACTGTCCTAATGCAATAATAAACAGCAGGAGCGAGAGAGTGGGATGTTATCGGAATGATCAAAGGGGTTGCTTTCCTTGCTGGGTAGCGGAAAGGTTCTCTCCTTCGTCGGGATAGTTGGGGGTATCCTCAGAAGTAGGGCCTACCGCAATGCAGATAAGAAACAATCAACACACGCAAGTGCAACAATATGATGCACGATCATGGCACGATAGCATGTATGGATGAGCTAATGCAACTAGTGTTCATGTTGATTTGAAATGAAGTTGAATGTAGATTCAAAATCGTTCTTTATTTCAATTAAATATACTAACCTATTAGCAAATTCAATGTTCACCTATTTAGATTTCTCTAACATGCATGACAATAGCACCATTGGATTCATTGGATTTTTCTGATAAATTTTCATATATAAATTTTTTCATCTGATTTACAGATTAATTTATATGAATTTTTGAAGTTTTAAACAATTTCTGGAATTATGGTTAAACTAGAAAATAGAATTATGGCGTCAGCCTGGCGTCACTATGACGTGAGCTGATCAGCTGACCTGGCCAGAGTCAAACCTGACGTGCGGGGCCCGCACGTCAGTGTCTCAAGCTTAACCTCCGCGCTGACCAAGGGGTTTGACCCACCCTGGGGCCCACTGTCAGTGGCAGGAGGCTAAAGTAATTAGAGGAATTAGCCCCCTAATGACGGCCACCTCGACGCCCACCGGCGACCATTTGGCGCGCGGAGGCTACCGGGAGGCGGCCCGTGCACTGGCGCGTCTAGCAGGGCACCTAGGGGGGGCTCGGGGGCCACCGGAACGGCGGACATGTTGAGCTGCGCGGCGGCGACGGCTCGGGCAAGAGCAACTGTGGCGCTACAGGCCGCGGGAGGCGGAGCTGAGGGCGGCAAAAGCCTCCTGGAAGCTCCACGAGCACGAGCCCGTGGCCAGGAGCGAACTTTGGCCGTTGTGGTCACAGCTATGCAATGGCCGGCGGCGAGCTCCTCTTGGCTCCAGCGACAAATGGGGCTGGAGGGGGAACGGCGATGAGACAGGGGGGAAGGGTCCGAGGCCTCACCGGAGAGGCTTCTAGCGCCTTAGCGGGGTCGGGGACGCATGGGAGACGGCGAATCCCCAGCGGCTTCGCTCCAGCAAGGAGGGGAAGAAAGGAGATAGTGAGGGGAAATGGCGAGGGGGAAGCAGCTGGAGCGGCGGCCGAGCCTATCCCCTCGTCAGCGCGACGAGGAGGCGGCCAGGCAGGCAGGGTGGAGGTGGCCAGCGCAGCCACCGCCGGCTGCAGGGGCGGCACGTAGCTGCTTCTCCTCTTGGTAGGAGGAAGAAGACGCTGCTGCCCCTGTGGGTCGGGCCCCTTCCTTAGGTTAGCCCTAGTGGGCTTCTTTCCTCTTTTTGTTATTTCAATTCTTTTCTAACTTCTGACATTTGTTTATTTTATTTGCAGTTACAAATGACTTTGTAAAATATCCAAAACATTTTATATATTGAAGTTTGAATATTTCAGACTTATCTAAAAAGTTTCAAAATAATTTGGAAACTAAATTAATGATAATGCTTTATTTAATACTTTCTAGGGGCTTTATCAATTATTTTTAAATTGCTTTAGGTGTTCAAATAATTAAGATGGTCCCTGTTATAATCATGTCCAAATTTATCAAACATAGGGAACATTTTTAAAGGGCATTTTGGATTTGTTGAAATTTCACCAAATTTGAATTACTTTGATTCAATGTGAGCTTGGGGTTTCTGTTTCTCCCCATTTCATATTGATAGAAAGATGAAACATGATGCAAACACATGCTATACTATGACACCTAGCTAGGGATGTGACAACTCACCCTCACTCAAAAGAATCTCGTCCCGAGATTTTGAAGTTGTCGGGAAGAGCGCGGGGTACTCTAGTCGAAGACAATCTTCTCTTTCCCATGTGGCCTCCTTTTCAGAATGGTGTGCACTGAACCTTGAGAAACTTGATGTTGTGACGCCAAGTGGTATGCTCAGCTTGATCAAGAATACGAACATGGTATTCTCGATATGCAAGGTTATCTTGGAGATCAAGCGCTACGTGGTCTACCTCATGGGCAGGGTCCGACAAGCAGCGCCTGAGTTGCGAGACGTGGAAGACATCATGAACCTTGGAAAGATGCGGCAGAAGATCCAATTGGTAGGAAACATCTCCTCGTTTGGCAAGAATGCGAAAAGGTCCAATGTAACAAGGAGCCAACTTGCCCTTGATACCAAATCGATGGGTACCCTTCAGAGGTGTAACCCGAAGGTAAGCTTTCTCGTCAACTTCATCAGTCACAGCCTTATGATGGCGATCATATTGTCTCTTTTGACGAGATTGGGCTATTTTCAACTTTTCACGAATAATGCGAACTTGCTCCTCTGCATCCTGGATCATATCCGGGCCAAACTGTTTCCTCTCTCCGGTTTCCGACCAGTTAAGAGGTGTTCGACACCTTTGTGCATAGAGAACTTGAAAAGGGGCTTTGCCCAAGCTTGATTGATAACTATTGTTATAAGCAAATTCGGCAAATGGAAGACACTTCTCCCAGTTAACACCTTTGTCCATGTCTTCGTACGGATGTGCCGCTTGGGTTCTATGACTAGTTATGTCGGCCCGGGTTCTCTGTCGTTTGATTGCCAGCGACATGTTCACATACGTGAGCCAAAATACACAAACGGTCATCCATTGCGTAGGATGCTGAGTTACTAACCATGGACCACTAGCTAGCTTGTTTGCAACTGAATGAAGGCACTTAAGTATTGTTGGTGTGACAAACAGATGGAGAAGAGATTTGAGTCTAGGAAGTCGAGTGGTTGTGCTTTTACAATCTTTTGCAGTTGTCTCAAAATCCTTTTTGAGCAATTACAGCTGTTATGTTGTCCATTGTAACACCCCGTTACGCCTGGCGGGATCTAGACTAGCCTCACAGACCAACACTAGTCTTCCTGCGCACTTTGTCCTCACTCATGCGTATTCGGGACCAACTTCCCGGTCGGTCACCCATCCTAGAATCGCTCCAAGCCAAGCATGCTTAACTTTGGAGTTCTTTTCACATGGGCTCCCGAAAAAGAAGGAATTCCTTGTTGATATGAGTAGTCTAACATTCCTATTAAGCCAGGCTCTCACATACACCCCACTTAAAGGAACTGACGTCCTCGTCGGCCCATCAGGAACATTCCCTCTTAGCTCACATATGCACGTCCAGTCCGGCACATGTGCCATGCCGTGTGTGACGACGGGCCACACACCATGCACCGCATGCCCGTGCACCTGACCCGCGCATGCCCGTGTAACCGCAAGGGTCGGCTTTGATACCAATTGTAACACCCCATTATGCGTGGCGGGATCTAGACTAGCCTCACAGACAAACACTAGTCTTTCCTGCGCACTTTGTCCTCACACATGCGCATCCGGGACCAACTTCCTGGTCGGTCACCCATCCTTGAATCGCTCCAAGCCAAGCACGCTTAACTTTGGAGTTCTTTTCGCATGGGCTCCCGAAAAAGAAGGAATTCCTTGTTGATATGAGTAGTCTATCATTCCTATTAAGCCAAGCTCTCACATACACCCCCACTTAAAGGAACCGACGTCCTCGTCGGCCCATCAGGAACGTTCCCTCTTGGCTCACATATGCGCGTCCAGTCCGGCACATGTGCCATGCCGTGTGCCACGACGGGCCACACGCGCCATGCGCCACATGCTCCTGCACCTGATACCGTGCATGCCCGTGTAACCGCAAGGGTCGGCTCTGATACCAATTGTAACACCCCATTACGCCTGGCGGGATCTAGACTAGCCTCACACACCAACACTAGTCTTTCCTGTGCACTTTGTCCTCACTCATGCGCATCCGGGACCAACTTCCTGGTCGGTCACCCATCCTAGAATCGCTCCAAGCCAAGCACACTTAACTTTGGAGTTCTTTTCACATGGGCTCCCAAAAAAGAAGGAATTCCTTGTTGATATGAGTTGTCTATCATTCCTATTAACCAAGGATCTCACATACACCCCACTTAAAGGAACCGACGTCCTCGTCGGCCCATCAGGAACATTCCCTCTTAGCTCACATATGCGCGTCAATTCCGGCACATCTGCCATGCCGTGTGTGACGACGGGCCACACACCATGCACCACATGCCCGTGCACCTGACCCGCGCATGCCCGTGTAACCGCAAGGGTCGGCTTTGATACCAATTGTAACACCCCATTACGCGTGGCGGGATCTAGACTAGCCTCACAGACAAAAACTAGTCTTTCCTGCGCACTTTGTCCTCACACATGCGCATCCGAGACCAACTTCCTGGTCGGTCACCCATCCTTGAATTGCTCCAAGCCAAGCATGCTTAACTTTGGAGTTCTTTTCGCATGGGCTCCTGAAAAAGAAGGAATTCCTTGTTGATATGAGTAGTCTATCATTCCTATTAAGCCAAGCTCTCACATACACCCCCACTTAAAGGAACCGACGTCCTCGTCGGCCCATCAGGAACGTTCCCTCTTGGCTCACATATGCGCGTCCAGTCCGGCACATGTGCCATGTCGTGTGCCATGATGGGCCACATGCGCCAGGTGCCACATGCCCGTGCACCTGACCCGTGCATGCCCGTGTAACCGCAAGGGTCGGCTCTGATACCAATTGTAACACCCCATTACGCCTGGCGGGATCTAGACTAGCCTCACACACCAACACTGGTCTTTCCTGTGCACTTTGTCCTCACTCATGTGCATCCAGGACCAATTTCCTGGTCGGTCACCCATCCTAGAATCGCTCCAAGCCAAGCACACTTAACTTTGGAGTTCTTTTCACATGGGCTCCTGAAAAAGAATGAATTCCTTGTTGATATGAGTAGTCTATCATTCCTATTAAGCCAGGCTCTCACAGTTTTATTGCTTGAGTGGATTATTTAGAGTGGGGTATGTGAGCTCTCTCAATTGTGGCAACTCTGTCATTAAATGATTGTTTGCAAATAGTAGCTTTTATCAATAAAACTAATTAATTTACTTTGTCTAAAAATGGCTAGTTCATTTTTATTAAATAGGTTGCATTATTTTTAGTGCCAAAGTATTTTCTTTTTTCTCAAAACCCTTTTGTCTCTATGGGGCTTTTGGTTTGGTTTTCAATTGTTTAAAAAAAGAGGCAACTTCTGTTTTGAGAGAGAGGGAGAGTCCCAGGGGCGAATTGTCCTCATCCTCCTCGCGGCCCATCATCCCCAGCACAAAGCCCAGCCAACGTGTACGCTCCCCCCTGATGACAACCTACCCTGACGCCGTTCCTTTTCTTCAGAGAGCAGGAGGATTGCCCGCCGTTGGCACGGACGTCGAGATGGCGTTAAACCCCGAGCCCCTCTCTAAAGCTACCATCGCACATCCCTAGGGTTCCCTCTCCCAATTCCCTCCTTCCTCTAACGCTGCCAGCGCAAGTAAGCGTCGCCCTTAACATAGCCGTTGCCTACCACCATGACCCGAGCGAGCACGAGCTCGAGCTCGGGCTAGTCGCTAGCAACCCCCCCCCCCCCCACGGGCCTCCTCTGTCGCTCAGAGACGAAGCCCCGTTTCTCCTCTTCTTCCTCTTAGTTCGGATCAGGAGCTCGCCAGCATTCCTTGTCGTGTCATCGTCGTTCTATTGTGTCCCCCGGCCCATCTTCGTGTCTGAGGTAGGAGAGGTACTCCCCGTGCCCAATCTGTTCCTTCTCCATAGTCCCTAGGCCACCGTAGCCATCTCCACAGTCATGTTTGCTTGCACTCCCTGTGCTCTGAAATTTCATAGTTTTCAGATGCGTGTTGCGTCGAAGCGAGCCCCCTCACCCCCATTTGGTTCATCATGTGCACGCCCTACGCACATAGAAGCTCGTCCGTAGTGCACACCCGTGCATTGCCTCGCCCTTGCATCGCCTCGCCCTGCGTGTCCTGAGTAGAGCACCAGCTCGAGCTCGATCTCCCCTTTGCTGCCACGCGTAGATAGATTTAGCTGCAGGGATGGAGCTTTTGTAGACCCCACAGCTCCCGCTGGTGCTCCAATGGGCCGATGGTCGGCGTAGTTGCCGCCGGCGACGGACCCTTCCCCTATGTCTCGAGGAAGAAGGAGGCCTCTGTTTTTCTCTGTACTTGTCATGCGCATTCTCCCTTCCGTCAAGCATTCGTTCATGGCGTAGTGGTAAGGAATCGATGAGGCGACTGAGAGGTCCGGTGTTTGAATCCTCCCCCGGACCCTTTCTTTTTATTTCGGAGGTGTGTGCGTGTTCTATGTGCTGGTGTGTCTGGTGGGGATCCCATGTGGCCATGGCAGGATCCCCATGTGCCTGTGTGGTGTGTGTGTGTGTGTGGTGATGTGTGTGGCCGTGTGCCTATGGTGGACCTAAGTGTGCAGGTGTGTGTGTGCCCCTGTGTGGGATTTGTGTGTGTGTGTATGACCAGTGGGTCCTAGCCCACTTGTCATACCCACACAGGGGGCCCTGGCTCACTGCCAGGTGGGACCTCCTCCTTTTATTTGTTTATTTAGTTCTGTAATTTTTTTCTATGTTTTAACAATATTACCATGTCTGGTACATTTACATTGTGGATATGGCCATTTTTGGCAATGAGCAATGATAGTAATTTTTGACTTATAAGTTCTTGTGCTTATTATCGAGCTAGGTTTTGCGAGTTTTACAAACGCATAGATATGAGTGTGATATATGATTTTGGGGTAGAATTTCCAAGGAATCCATTGGAGTAATGTCTTTTAGCATTTGAGAAAGTTTTGCAAAATGTCATTTTGTTCCATCACACCATTTTGTCAATTGTGTATAAATAAATCCATGCATGCTATGATAAGTATCATGCCCTTGTATCATGCCCTTGTATTTTATTTTGACATGACAAGCTTTTATGCAAGTGGGTTTATTGCTCCAAAGTAGCTAATAAAATGTTGATGTTGACATGCTAAATATTTCTAAGTCTGAGAATCTATAGTTCTTTTTATGCTATGTTTAGAGGATGCTACCAAGTGTTCTGTTGTCTTTTAGCTCAAGCTCAGTACTAGTGTTTTGTAGTAGATATTGTCCTCTACCATCCTATGAATTTTCATGCGATGAGGTGGTCTCTAGCATTATTGTTTTATGCTGTCAAATTGCTATCAGGATAACTCAGATTCCAGAAAACTGTGATTTTCACTAAGTCCCTAGAATATGTTTCACTATGCCATCTTATGGGCTTCATGCTTAGTGATCCTTGATTCCTATATATTTTGTGTAGTTGGATGGTTTTTCAAGCATGTTATAGTTTTTGTACATGCTTTGTTTGAGGTTGGAAATATCCGGTAGCTCTAGATATTTCTTGTGCAAGTTGCTATGCTGTTGTTTTGGGCAGAATATGTGTGGTGTTGTTTTGTGACTGGTGGGAGCTCTGCTCCATTGTTTTGCTTGAATATTTGGCTCTATTGTGGTTAGTTTTTTGTTTTCCTAACCTGTGGCTACCTTGGAATACCAATGAATAGCCCATGGCCTTCCTTGTCTCGTATTTTGTCTTCGTACCTTGTCGTGAGCATAGCGTCAGAACTATTACTCCGTTTCCTATGTTTTGCATATGCATTTGCATAGATTTTGCATGGAGCATCCATATTTTCCATGGTCATGCATGTTCAAAGAACTTAACATGAGGTTTCGTCCAGAATTCTAAATAACTTAACTATTGCATGAGAAACATGACTAGCTTAGGATTGCCATGTTAAATACTTCAAATGAATCATGCATCATCTTGTTTGTGCACTTCACCTTGGTTGTTTGTTTATTTGGTGATGTTTCTCTTTGGGTAGACACGAGTGATAAACCAGAGTACGAGGATCCAAGAGAGTACAACTACGAGGACCCAGCTCTTTGTACCTCTAAAGATCCAACAGGCAAGATGACCGTACCCGGATCTCGACAATATTTTTTCTTTGCTAGATGCCTCGCTCTTATCGTTACACTTGCGTTACCTACCACTTGAATGTCAAGCCTCCTCCATTGCCATGATAGCCTCTAACCCCTCCACTACCTAGCAAACCTTGTTTGGCTAAGTTACCGTTGCTCAGCCCCTCTTATAGCGTTCTTACATGCAGGTGCAGGTAGTTCCATGTGATAACATGGATATCTGGAGATATCACAATAATTTCTGATATTTAATTTAATGCACATATATATCTTGGCGAGGTGGAAAGGCTTGGCCTTTTTCTCGATGTTTTGTTCCACTTTTACCGCCATAGTTACTTGTTACCGGTGTTACGTTCCATATTAAGCGCTCCTAACATGCTCGGGATTGTTATGGGGACCCCCTTGATTATTCGTTTCAGATTAAAACTTGTCTGGAAAGGCCCAACTTTGGTACTATATTTAATTTACAACCTGATAAAATTGCATAGGGCTTAGCTACCGCATGGATTAAAGAACAACCCGGGCCAGAGCTCCGCATGAGTGCTGGTCGAAAATGGTAGTAGCTGGGGCCACCAATGGGTGTGCAGCCGGAAACTTAGCCAATCCGTCATGTCCTGAGAACGAGATACACGGCTCTTATCAGGTTCGTCGACACGTCAGCCAGTCTTGCTGGACTTGTTTTGCCTTTCTTGAATGTCTTGCGTGAGGAAATCTGATCTTCTTCGGGCTATCTCGAGGTGTCGGATTTCCTTTGGAATTCCCTGGGATGGTCACGAGATCCATGGTGGAGGTTATTCCCATGGTGTGTGGTTAATTTCTAATGGATTAGTTGGAGCAATCCTGCAGGGTCAAGTCTTTCAGAAAGCCGTGCTCGCGGTTATGTGGCAACTTGGATATTTTGTTTAACACCCGGTTATAGACAACTCGAAGGAAATTCCAATAAAATACACCAATAGTGTGCGTAACCGTGATGGTCTCTGCTCGTGAACATGAACCGAGGGAGAACACAGTGGGGTTATGTTTGACGTAAGTAGGTGTTCAGGATCACTTAGTGATCATGGTAGTTTTTGACCGTCTTTCGTAGAACACCATATTTACATTCATGCTCTCCTAAGGCTCTGGAGCTTTGGGTACATGCTGACGCGAAGACGATCAAGAAGCTGATGAACCGCGAGCTTGACCTCGAGGCTGACCTACGGGAAGCCAAGTACGAGCATGAGCATGAAGCGAAAGACTTCTTGGAGAGGATCGAGAAGATGAACACTCGCATTGCAACTCTGCAGGAACAGATGGACATGGGAGAAAATCTTCACCCAGAAGGAGACGTGGCTCCTTTGATCAGCAACGATGATGACAGTGAGGAGAGCACCACCGGAGGAACCACTACCATGTACTTCTGAGGAGAACTTTAGTCATGCCCCCATGTATCTTTCATTTTCAATGTTAAAGCGTAGGTCGATGCTTAGTTTGAATTGAGACTTATATCTCGATGTTTGAACCTTGATTTGAATAAATGAATGAGTGTTTGATGTGATATGTTTGTTGCATTGCAAATGGGTAGTGAAATTTTCTTCTAGGCCCTTGTTTTATTCCAATTCTCATCACTCTGAAAACAGCAAGATGCCTCCCCGACGTGAACCCAAATTCACCTTTCCGTCGGAGTTCACACAACTCATCCAGCAGTAGAATGCCTTGATGCAACTGTTGATCCAGAATCAGAACAACAATCAGAGCAACAACCACAACAACAACACTCCACCTCAGGGCGACAACCTCACCCGTTTTCTAAGGCTGAGACCACCAACCTTCTCTAGCAGCACTGAGCCCATTGTGGCAGATGATTGGCTTCGCAAGAGGGAGAGGGATCTCACCACCGCTGGATGCACTGATGCTGAAAAGGTGCGCTTTGCTGCACATCAACTTGAGGGACCCGCAACTGCATGGTGGGAGAACTACACCACCACATACCCCATTACTGATGTGACTTGGGAGCAGTTCAAGTTAGCTTTCCACAACGCTCATGTCTCAGCTAGAGCCATGAGTCTGAAGAAGCATGAGTTTCACAACTTACGCCAGGGAAGTCGCTTCGTGGCCCAGTATGTGGATGAATTCAGCACGCTGGCACGTTATGCACCAGGAGACGTGGCCAATGATGCAGCCAAGCAAGAGAAGTTCCTGGAAGGAATCAACGATGAGTTGAGCGTGCAATTGATGGTAGCAACTTTCAACAACTACCAGGAGCTGGTAGAAAAGGCCCTCATCTTGGAGGAGAAGCAGCAGCAAATTGAGAACCGCAAGAGGAAGTATGCACTGGGGAAGTCTAACTCTGGAGGTCATCAGAAGCCCAGTTACTCCCCGTACTCAGGAAATACCAGATCAGGGACCGGTAAGTATGGAGGACACACTCATGTCGTGCACAACCATGGAAGCCACAACCATGGAGGCAATGGGAATAATCGTCCCAACAATGGCAACCCCAAGAATGGGAATGGGAATGGCAATGAGCACTGTCCCGCCCCAGCTCAGAAGGATCTGAACCATATCACCTGCTTCAAGTGCCAGAAGACCAGGTACTATGCCAATGATTGCCCACAGAACAAGACGGGAAATGGAAATGGCAACAACCACAGCAACTCAGCATCCAAGAAGCCCAACCCTTTTCCCCATGCTCAAGTGAACCACATTGATGTGGAGGAAGTCTATGATCAGCCAGACACTGTGGTTGGTAAGTTTCTATTGAATTCACGTTCAGTTACAGTACTTTTTTGATTCCGGTGCAACTCATTCATTCATATCAAGGGTAGTTGTGGAAAAGTACGGTATACCCACCAGAACCCTTAGTCAGCTCATTAAGGTTAGTTATCCAGGAGGCATGATGTTGGCAGGTATAGGATGCCATGCATTGAAACTTAATATAGGGAAACCCGTTTTTCCCACTGACCTCATTGTCTTAGAATCCCAGGAATTGGATGTAATCCTAGGCATGGATTGGATGACCAAGTATGAAGGAAACCTGGATTGCCCCAGCAAGTCTATTTTGCTCACCACCCCAGAGAATAAGAGGATTAAGTATGTGATGCATCACGACAAGGACTCGGAGGAGTACTCATGCAGGAGGGAAAAGTTGTGGCATATACATCCAGACAACTACGACCTCATGAGTTGAACTATGCCACCCATGATTTGGAATTACCAGTCGTAGTGCACGCACTCAAGACTTGGAGACATTTCCTCGTCGGGAACAGTTGTGATGTTTACACTGATCATAAGAGCCTGAAGTATATCTTCACGCAGAGGGAATTGAACCTCAAATAGAGGAGATCGCTAGAGTTAATCAAGGACTACGACATGAGATTACACTACCATCTAGGAAAGGCAAATGTTGTAGCAGATGCCTTGAGCCGGAAGAGTTATATGAACACACTCATAGCGGGAGGATTACCCAAGGAGTTAGCCGATGATCTCAGAGAGCTCCGGCTAGAGATAGTTCCAAGAGGATATGTTGACACACTAGAGATCCAGTCCACCTTGACCGAAAGAATCCGTGAAGCCCAGAAATCAGACAAGGAGGTAGCTGATATAAAGCAGAGAATGAAAGGTGGAAAAACTAAAGGGTTTCGTGAGGATGAACTAGGAACACTATGGTTCGAGAACCGAATCTATGTGCCTAATGACCCAGAGCTCAAGAAGTTGATACTTCAGGAAGCCCACGATTCGCCTTACTCGATACACCCAGGCAACACCAAGATGTATCTAGATTTGAAGGAAAGTTACTGGTGGACAGGTATGAAGAAGGATATTGCCGAACATGTTGCTGTATGCGATGTTTGCCAGCGAGTAAAAGCGGAACATCAGAAACCAGCAGGGTTACTCCAACCTTTGTCGATACCCGAATGGAAATGGGATAAGCTTGGTATGGACTTCATCACAGGATTACCCAGGACCCGTTCCGGTTATGATTCCATCTGGGTAGTGGTCGATCGCTTGACCAAGGTGGCCCATTTCATCCCAGTAAAGACCACCTATACCAGTGCTAAGTTAGCCAAGATATATATGACCAGGATCGTGTGTCTGCATGGAGTTCCGAGGAGTATCGTGTCAGATAGAGGAACACAATTTACCTCAAAGTTTTGGCATCAGCTACATGAAACTTTGGGTACGAGGCTGGAGTTCAGTACAGCTTTTCATCCGCAAACTGATGGACAGACTGAGAGAGTCAACCAGATTCTGGAGGACATGTTGAGAGCTTGTGCGCTAGACTATGGGTCCAGTTGGGATGACAACTTACCATACATAGAGTTCTTGTACAACAACAGTTATCAGACCAGTCTAAAGATGGCCCCTTTCGAAGATTTATACGGAAGGAGATGCATAACACCATTGATGTGGGATGGTGTTGGTGACCGAAAACTTTTTGGTCCCGATCTTATATGAGATTCTGAAGAGAAAGTCAAACTGATTCGTGACCAACTCAAGATAGCTCAATCCCAGCAGAAGAGCTATGCTAACAGCAAACGCAAGGAAGTGACGTATGAAGTAGGAGACCGAACATACCTTCGTGTGTCCCCACTTCGAGGAATCAAGAGGTTTGGTGTTAAAGGAAAGTTAGCACCCAGATTCATAGGCCCCTACAAAATTCTTGAACATAGAGGCAAAGTTGCATACAAGCTGGAATTGCCAGAAGGATTGTCCGGAGTTCATGACGTTTTCCATGTTTCCCAGCTGAAGAAATGCCATGCTGAGATGGCTGATATTCCTTTTAGAGACATAGTGCCCCTAGAGGCCATACAACTTGACAGTGATCTGACTTATGAGGAGAAGCCCGTTAGGATCCTCGAGATTGCCAACAGAGTTACCCGTAGCAGAATCATCAAATTTTGTAAGGTTCTGTGGAGTCACCACACAGAGGAAGAAGCTACCTGGGAATGCGAAGAAGATCTTCGTAGAGACCACCCGCACCTATTTTTCTAGCCAACCCGAATCTCGAGGGCGAGATTCATCTTAACGTGGGTAGGTTTGTAACATCCCAAAAATTTCATTTTTGGAATGTTATGAAATATAGCTATGCATCATCATCACATTGCATGAATGAATAGAATGGTTGAAGTGTTTTCATTGACTTTCTGAAAGGCCACTTTCTCTTTTCCTTTTACTTGTTTCTCATATTTGAAAACCTATGGAAATGTTCAAAGAAAGAGGGGAGTAATTGAACAATAAAACCAGGGGGTTATTTGAAAAAAAAATTGCAAAAGGATTTAAAGTCAATTAGGCATTTTTCTGAAAAGGAAATTTTAAAAAAATATTCAATATGACAGAGGAAAAATGTTCATTAAATAGCATTTAATTCCCTGATCATTTTGATGTATACATTTCCAATGTTTGGAAATGATTTGAATGCATTAAAGATGTTTTAAACGCTCTAGAAATAGAAAAGGAAATGTTTTGAATAGAAACGGGCCAGCCCACAGCCTTTAATTCCCGAAATGTCTCCAAACCGGCCATGGACGCTCTCCCGCGTTTCTCTCTCTCGCTGACAAGCGGACCCATCGACCGCTCGAGATCCGCACGCTCACCTTCCTCCTCCCGCGCGCCCCACTTCGCTAGAGATCCCTCCCGTGACGGATCCGCCTCCACTTGCCTTCCCCCGATCACCCATGCGCCCTATACGAACCCCAGCGCACTCCGCACCCCATTCCCCCCAAAACCCCCTCTTCCCTCGCCAGAACGCTGCCCCACACCTCGCCGGCGTTTGGCACCCAACCGAACCTCCCCGAGCTCCTGCCCGTCGCCACACTCACCCCTAGCCCCCTCCGACGCCACCAATCGATGTCGGAGCTTCGCCGCCGCCGTTTGAAGCCTTCGGACGCCGCCCCCGACCACCGCACCATCATCCACGAGCACCTCCGACCTTCGGCCGCCATCGACCTCGCCGGAGACCTCGACCTCCTCTCTATAAGCCACCACCTCCACCCGTAGTCGTCGGATCCGTAGTCAACGATCTAGATTAGATCTATTTAATAAAAGAATCGGTACGCGTTAGTTGTCGTCCGTCCGCTTGTTAGCACTCATGCACACACACCCTTGTCCAATCACAGCATGCCACATCACCCTATCCGTTAGTTAGGTTAGTTTTTCTTTTTCTTTTTTGTTTTAGAAAATAGAATGTATTCTGTTTTTGTTTTTATCATATCTTTTAAAATATTTGGTTTTTTTAGTTAATTCTTTTTGCATTAGGTCACAAATATGTTCTAGTTTATGTCTGTATGCTTAGATTTCAAAATTGAACTTTAAAATTTGAATCTAATCAAATTTTCTTAAATCACTAAAATTTGTATAATATGAGTTTAAAAAAATATTTTTTAGTGAATCTTTTTGCCACTGGTTTGTATTAGTTAGACCTAGCATCCTACATAGTTTAAGAAATTTTAGGATCAATTTCGTTAGGGTTTATAACAAAAACAGAATCTGCTTAGTTCTTAATGTAGTTTAGCTATTTTAATTTAAATTTAAATTGAACCTGAATTAGTTTAACTTTTGTTAATAGTATTCAATAGGTTCTGTTGCTTCAAACAGTTAGGTGACATTACTTGCTAATAATAAAAATAATTGTTTAGTTTTATACCCTATTGTTATAGGCAATCTTTATTTCTTTTCATTAGGTAGAGTTTTATAAAACAATTAGTTCTACTTTCACAAACTATTTAGAAGATTAAATTAGCTTTTTCTAATAAATAAATTTTAGTAATTCTTTTTTGTTAAGTAATATGATGATGATAATAATAATAATAATAATAATAATAATAATGTTGTTTTGTTTCCTACTCTAATGTTACAGGAAATTCTAGTTATTTCTTTTCATTTAGTGGTGTTCTATAACTTATAATTTTTAGTAGTTTCTCTTTACACAAAAGTTTTAGTGACTTTTGATTCTGTTTACGAAAATTAATTTTTACTAATTCCTTTCCACCAACTATAGCTTGGTTTGTCTTATAGTGTTAGTAGTTTTGACATTAAAAATTTGTGAGTCAAATTTGGTTTTGATTTCTTTCTCTTGATTGTTACTATTGAATGGTTTTAGTATTGTTTGTTTAACCTTGCTGAATTGTGGGAATTGTATTGTGTTTATGCTTATGGTGTGCTCTTGTTTGATTCGTTAGATCATTCGGAGTGCAAAGCTTGTTATCTAGAGTCACTTGAGTACGAGGATCGTCAGCAAGGCAAGTCACTTTGATCATGTTTAACCATGTTTTTATTGCATTAGTTCTACCATATCCCCAATTGCATGCAAAGTAGGTAATTTGGAAACTAGGTTACTTGATGTAGTATCATGTGGTAGGCACACCTCAAACCTTGACACTGGGCCCCGAGAAACGTTGATTTCATTTTTGCTATGCTATTAGTAGACGGGGTTGGTTGTGTGATACATGAGAGTTGTGAGGTAATAATTTCAAGACCTGCAAGATGATCAAGACTTCAAGACTCCAAGTTTTCAACATACCTCTGGGTGGATGATGGTTGAACGGCACCCTGGGGAAGCTAGTGGTTAGCCTAGGTGTTGCGGGGGAAGTGCCAGTATTCATGCGGAAAGGTCCACCCTGGCACAAAGAGATGGATGGATGCTTCAAGACCCAAGGCTTACCTGCACAGCCACAAGCCATTATGGGCACTGGCCTTGTTGGATACTGTGGTAACCCTGGACAGGCGATGCTACGAGATGTAGAAGAACGGTAGGAAAGGATGGGCACCGGCGGAGTCTTAGGGAAAACCCTTTAGAAGACCATGTTTTGGTAATCCGTATCTCAAACACCCTCAGGTGCGAGAAATCCAACAGAGGCGATCAAATCTTGTGGGGAACATGTGCAAAACTCTACATAGTACTCAAACCTAATCGATTAGCCATGTCCACGGTCATGGACAACTTGAGCCAAAGGAACTGAACTATTTTGAATTCTCAACACCAAGTACTATAATGATGTGGGTAATAATAACTTGGGTATGAGAATTGGTTGGCTGAACCATCTCATTAATCAACCAACATTGTAGTCATAACTACTTTGCCCCCCTCTTGTAGTACGAAAAAATTGGCTTTACGCAAACTTACCACCCCCTGCCATATTTACATATAGAATAGATGATTACTTTTCACCCCCTCTTTTGTGACATTTGCCGGCATATTCAATATGCTGACCTACACGGCTGCAACGTATCATGTTGCAGAGTACTTTTCCGACCAGGAGTGAGGATACGCTCTACGCTCAGTGAGATTCCCTTGGAGCTAGATGGACTCAACTACCTACGAAGCTTCCGCAAGACTTTGGTTTAGTTTATCTCATGAGTTGGCCTTCAGCCACTTTATTGTAATTCTTATTGTAATAAAGGACTTGATATGAGATTTCGATTAATTAATGTTGTGTGATTTCCCTTTGATATATACATTGATGTATCATGTGTGTACCAGCATGATCTTGGGATGGTACGGAAACACCGGAGATTCGAACTTTCAGGTCGGGTCGCTACATCATGAGAATTTGGTATTCGTTCGATATTTTGATGAGATGTATGTTGTCTCTCCTCTAGTGGTGTTATGTGAACATCGACTACATAACACTTCACCATTGTTTGGGCCTAGGGGAAGGCATTGGGAAGTAATAAGTAGATCATGGGTTGCTAGAGTGACAGAAGCTTAAACCCTAGTTTATGCGTTGCTTCATAAGGGGCTGATTTGGATCCACATGTTTCATGCTATGGTTAGATTTGGCTTAATTCTTCTTTTGTAGTTGCAGATGCTTGCGGGAGGGGTTAATCATAAGTGGGAGGCTACTCTGAGTAAAGGCAGCACCCAAGCAACGGTCCACCCACATATCAAATTATCAAAGTAACGAACGTGAATCATATATGCATCACAAAAACTAGCTTGACATAAATTCCTATGTGTCCTCGGGAGCTCTTTGCTTTATATAAGAGTTTGTCTAGGCTTGTCCTTTGTTATAAAAAGGATTGGTCCACCTTGATGCACCTTTGTTACAATTTTTACTTGCTACCCGTTATGAATTATATTATCACAAATCTATATATTAGCGATAATTCCAGTGCTTGTAGAGAATACCTTGATGAGAACCGCTTGGCATTTCCTTCTGCTCCTCGTTGGGTTCGACAGTCTTACTTATCGAAAGGACTATCATAGATCCCCTATACTTGTAGGTCATCAAGACTCTTTTCTCGTGCCGTTCCCAGGGAGTGAAGCGCCTTTGGTGAGTGGAACTTGGTAAGGAAAAATTTATATAGTGTGCTGAAATCTACTGTCACTTGTTACTATGGAAAGTAATCCTTTGAGAAGTTTGTTTGGGGTATCTTCACCTCGACCGGAAACAGAAAGAGTTGTCCCTCAACCTACTGAGCCTACTAAAAATATTTATTATGAAATTCCTTTAGGTACGATAGAGAAACTGCTAGCTAATCCTTATGCAGGAGATGGAACACTACATCCGGATTTGCATCTAATCTATGTGGATGAAGTTTGTGGATTATTTAAGCTTGCAGGTTTGCCCAAGGATGTTGTCAAGAAGATGGTTTTTCCTTTATCTTCGAAGGAAAAGGCAGTGGCATGGTACAGGCTATGTGATGATATTGGATCATGGAACTACAACACACTGAAAATGGAATTTCATAAGAAGTTCTATCCTATGCATCTGGTTCATTGTGATCGGAATTATATTTACAATTTTTGGCCTCGTGAAGGATAAAGAATCGCTCAAGCTTGGGGGAGGCTTACTTCAATGTTATATTCATGTGCTAATCATGAGCTCTCGAGATTAATTATTATTCAGAATTTTTATGCTCGCCTTTCTCGTAATGATCAATCCATGCTCGATACTTCTTGTGTTGGTTCTTTTATGAAGAAAGATATTGAATTCCAATAGGATTTATTGGAAAGAATTAAACGCAACTCTGAAGATTGGGAACTCAACGAAGGTAAGGAGTCAGGTATGAACCTTAAGTTTGATTGTGTTAAATCCTTCATAGACACTGATGCTTTTCATGAATTTAGCACTAAATATGGACTTGACTCTAAGATAGTAGCTTCTTTCAACGAATCGTTTGCTACTCATGTTGATATCCCTAAGGATAAGTGGCTTAAATATCATCCTCCCATTTAAGTGGAAGTAGTTGAACCTATTAAAGTTGAAGAGGAAATTATTACCTATAATGTTGATCATGTTATCCCTACTTCTTACATTGAGAACACACCCTTCCCTGTTAGGATAAAGGACCATGCTAAAGCTTCGACTATGGTTCGTAAGAGTTGTATTAGAACACCTACACCCCCTAAACAAATTAAAGTTGAACCTAGTATTGTTATGGTTAAATATCTCTTGGTTGATAATATTGATGGGCATGTTATTCGTTTCTGCAATGAAGCGGCTAGAATTCCTAGACCTGATACTAAGCATAAACATACAGTAGTTGTTGGTGTGCCTGTTGTTTTTGTTAAAATAGGAGATCATTGTTCTCATGGATTGTGTGATATGGGTGCTAGCGTAAGTGCAATCCCCTATCCCTTATACAAAGAAATCATGCAAGATATTGCACCGATGAGGATTATTAAAGATGTTGAAGTCTTGTGCGGGAAAATAATATATCCTTCTGATTTTATTGTTCTTGGCTACCCACAAGATAATTTTTGTCCCAATATATTTGGCAGACCCTTCTTGAATATTGTTAATGCTAGGATTGATTGTGAGAAAGAAATGGTTACTTTGAGTTTTGGGGATGTGCCTCATGAGTTTAATTTCTCTAAATTTCGTAGACAATCCCATGACAAAGAATTGCCTAGTAAAGATAAAATTATTGGTCTTGCTTCGATTGTTGTGTCTCCTATTGATCCTTTAGAACAATATTTGCTAGACCATGAAAATGATATGCATATGAATGAGAGGAACGAAATAGATGAAATTTTCTTTGATCAACAGCCTATTTTGAAACACAACTTACCTGTTGAAATACTTGGGGATACTCCTCCACCCAAGGGTGATCCCGTGTTTGAGATCAAGCAGTTACCTGATACATTGAAATATGCTTATCTTGGTGAAAACAAGATGTATCCTGTTATTATTAGTGCTAACCTTTTAGAGCATGATGAAAAGAGATTATTGAAAATTCTGAGGAAGCACTGTGTTGCTATTGGTTATACTCTTGATGATCTTAAGGGCATTAGTCCCTCTCTATGTCAGCATAAAATTAATATGGAGCCTGATGTCAAACCAGTTATTGATCACCAGCGATGATTGAACCCTAAGATGAAAGAAGTGGTACGAAAAGAAATACTAAAGCTTTTGGAGGCAGTTATAATTTATCATGTTGCTAATAGTAGATGGGTTACTCCCGTCCATTGTGTCCCTAAGAAGGGAGGTATTACCGTTGTTCCTAATGATAAAAATGAATTGATCCTGCAAAGAATTGTTAGAGGTTATAGAATGGTAATTGATTTTAGAAAATTAAATAAAGCTACCAAGAAAGATCATTACCCTTTACCTTTCATTGATGAAATGCTAGAAAGATTATCCAAACATACTCATTTTTGCTTTCTAGATGGTTACTCTGGTTTCTCTCGAATACCTGTGTCAATCCAGGATCAAGAAAAAACCATTTTTACTTGCCCTTTTGGTACCTTTGCTTATAGATTATGCCTTTTGGTTTATGCAATGCATCTGCTACCTTTCAAAGATGTATGATGGCTATATTCTCTGACTTTTGTGAAAAGATTCTTGAGGTATGCATGGATGATTTTTCCATTTACGAAACTTCATTTGATGATTGTTTGAGCAACCTTGATTGAGTTTTGCAGAGATGTGAAGAAACTAATCTTGTCTTGAGCTTGGAAAAGTGCAACTTTATGGTTAATGAAGGTAATGTCTTAGGGCACAAGATCTCCGAAAGAGGTATTCAATTGATAAAGCTAAAGTTGATGTCATTGAAAAAATGACGTGCCCTACAGATATCAAAGGTATAAGAAGTTTTCTTGGTTATGCTGGTTTCTATAACAGGTTTATCAAAGATTTCTCTAAGATTTCTAGGCCTCTCACAAATCTTTTATAAAAAGATGTCCCGTTTGTTTTTTATGACGATTGTGTGGAAGCATTTGAAATTCTTAAGAATGCGCTCATTATTGCACCTATTGTTCAACCACGTAACTAGAACCTACCCTTTGAAATTATGTGTGATGCTAGTGACTATGCTGTTGGTGCTGTTCTAGGACAAAGGGTAAGAAATTAAATGTTATCCATTATGCTAGTATAACTCTAGACAGTGCTCAAAGAAACTATGCTACTACTGAAAAAGAATTTTTAGCAGTCGTGTTCACTTGTGATATGTTTAGACCTTATATTGTTGATTCCAAAGTAACTGTTCACACAGATCATGCTACTATTAAGTACCTTATAGAGAAGCAATATGCTAAACCTAGACTTATTAGGTGGGTCCTTCTGCTACAAGAATTTGATTTTCATCTCATTAATAGAAAGGGTGCTGATAACCCTGTGGCAGATAACTTGTCTAGGTTAGAAGATGTTCTTGATGACCCACTACCTATTGATGATAGCTTTCTTGATGAACAATTAGCTATCATGAATGCTTCACATAATTCTCCTTGGTATGTTGATTATGCCAATTACATTCTTACTAAATTTATACCTCCTAGTTTCACATACCAACTAAAGAAAAATTTCTTCTATGATTTAAGGCATTACTTTTCGGATGATCCACACCTTTATAAAGAAGGAGTAGATGGTATTATTAGACATTGTGTACGTAAGCATGAACAGGAATAGATCTTACACAAGTGTCACTCCGAAGCCTACGGAGGACACCACGCTGGTGATAGAACTGCACATAAGGTACTACAATCTGGGTTTTATTGGCCTACTCTCTTCAAGGATGCTCATAAGTTTGTGTTGTCTTGTGATGAATGTCAAAGAATTGCTAATATTAGTAGACGTCAGGAAATGCCTATGAATTACTCTGTTGTTATCGAATCATTTGATATTTGGGGTTTTGATTATATGGGGCCTTTTCCACAATCTAACGGGTATACTCATATTCTAGTTGCGGTTGATTATGTTAGTAAGTGGGTAGAAGCTATTCCGACTAGTGGCACTGATCATAACACTTCTATTAAAATGCTTAAAGAAGTTATTTTCCCTAGATTTGGAGTCCCTAGATATTTGATGACTGATGGTGGTTCACACTTTATTCATGGTACTTTCCGTAAATTGCTTGCTAAATACGATGTTAATCATAGAATTGCATCTCCTTATCATCCTCAGTCTAGTGGTCAAGTAGAATTGAGTAACAGATAAATTAAATTGATTTTGCAGAAGACTGTTAATAGATCTAGAAAGAATTGGTCTAAGAAACTTGATGATGCATTGTGGGCTTATAGAACTGCTTACAAAAACCCTATGGGTATGTCGCCATATAAGATGGTTTATGGTAAGCATGTCGCTTAACACTAGAGCTAGAACATAAAGCTTATTGGGCAATCAAAGAGCTCAATTATGATTTCAAACTTGCTGGTGAGAAGAAGTTATTTGACATTAGCTCACTTGACGAATGGAGAACCCAAGCCTATGCAAATGCCAAGTTGTTTAAAGAAAAGGTTAAGAGATGGCATGATAGAACGATACAAAAGCGTGAATTTAATGTAGGTGATCATGTCTTGCTATACAATTCTCGTTTAAGATTTTTGCAGGAAAACTTCTCTCTAAATGGGAAGGTCCTTACGTCATCGAGGAGGTATACCGTTTCGGTGCCATCAAGATTAACAACGCCAAAGGCACAAACCTGAAGGTTGTGAATGGTCAAAGAATCAAACATTATATCTCAGGTAATCTCATAAATGTTGAAACCAATATCATCAATACCATAACTCCGGAGGAGTACATTAGGGCGACTTACCGAAACGTTTCAGACTCCAAAATGGAATAGGTATGTGGTACGATAAGTAAAAAGACTCCAAAACTTTTCAATCGAAATTTTTATCTATTTTGGTATATTCAAAAAGTTAGAAAAAATTATAGAAGTCTGAATAGTGCACAAGGAGGCGACAAGCCTGTAGGGCGCGCCCTAACCCCCTAGGCGTGCCCCTGGGGCTTGTGGCCACCTCGTCTGCCATCCGGAGTCTGTTTTCTTGTGGCCTACTCCTTTGGGTCGGTAAAAATTCATTATATAATCTCCGGAAGGTTTTGACTCTCATATCACGACAATACCTCATGTTTTCGTTTTGAGTTGTTCCTGTAGCAGATTTAGAGCAAGATGTCTTCGCAAGAGTCGGTCGGGGAGAACTACTTCAGGCAGGCTACAGAAGAAGATATGGAGGCCAACTTGAAAAGGATAGATACCATGAAGGAAAACCAAGAAGTTACCTCTCATACCCAACCGGGAGCCATGCTAGGAGAACTTCAGAACTCAGTAATTCCGAATTCGGTTATTCCTTCCAATGCTAAATTTCTTACTTTTGAAAATATGAAACAGAGTGTTGCTTCTTCCCCCGCAGTGATGGAACATCCATGGGTTAAGGGTGCTCTAAATATCACTAGGAAACTTCACAAGGAAATAATGGATCTTAGATAGCAAAATAACAAGCTTGAGGAGGAGAATCGCATTCTGAAGGGCCTCATCGCCAAGTATATAGCATGCCGCCTCCGAAGCAAGACAACTAAACACATGGGTATGGACACTCCCATTGGCTTGTGCCAAGCCTGGGGGAGGTGCTCCGGTATCGTATCACCATCACATTTTTATTTTATTTCTATTTTTATTTCTATTTTTATTTTTATTTTTGCCATCTTTCCTTAGTTCAATCCTTTTGGTTATATCTTGATCTAGTAGAATAAAGTTTTCGTGTGATCTAGTTTTAAGTCTTTGCTTTATGATTCCTCCTATGTAAGCAAGTCCGTGAGTTATATAATAAGAATTGCTTTTGAGTTGAGGGATTTTGCTTGTTTGTCATGATCTTGATCTTGAGAAAGATGAAGTAGAAAGAAGTATAGAATATAAGCAAAGAGTACATATGACAATCTTATGGGGAGTGATGACTTCACATACAAGAAGTATGTCGACTGAAACCTGTTGGGGGTTGACAAACATAGTTGTTGGTCATTGGGGCAATTAAATGGAAGTAATAAATAAATAGAGGTTCACATATAAATATATTATCTTGTACATCTTCTATGATTGTGAGCACTCATTAAAATATTATATGTTAAGAAGTTGATGTCGGACAAGGAAGACAACATAATGGTTTGTGTTTGTTTATTTCCGAATAGAAGTTATATTGCTATGGATCCCTTAACATGTGTCGCTTGCTTCCACCTAATATCAGCCAAAATTTCTGCACCAAGTAGAGATACTACTTGTGCATCCAAACACCCTTAACCTAGTTTTGCCATGAGAGTCCACCATACCTACCTAAGGATAGAATAAGATCCTACAAGTAAGTTGTCATCGGTGCAAGCAATAAAAATTGTCGTTAAATATGTGTGATCTATTAATGTGAGGAAAATAAACTTTATACGAACTTGTGATAGGGCAGAAATAAAAGCGACGGACTGCATAATAAAGTTCTCTATCACACGGGGCAATATAAAGTGGCGTTCTTTTACATTAAGAGATTGTACATCCAACTGGAAAAGTGCATGACAACCTCTGCTTGCCTCTGCGAAGGGCTTATCTATTACTTTTATTTTCTAGTACTTACCTTTATGCAAGAGTCGTGGTGATTTCCATCACTTCCTCTATTTTCGCCTTTATTTTCTGGCAAGTGTCACGTGTTGGGGAATGATCTAGGCAGATATATCCACTCGGAAGTGGACGAGCATGAGTTATTACTATTGACATTACCCTTGAGGTAAATAGTTGGGAGGCAACACTACAAGCCCCTATCTTTCTCTATGTCCGATTGAAACTTTGAACTCATAGGTACCTCATGAGCGTTAGCAATTGTGAAAGACTACAAGATGATTGAGTATGTGAGTTTGCTTTACAAGTTTTTATATTGACTCTTTCCTACGTTATGATAAATTGGAATTGCTTCAATGACTAAGATCATATTTTGTCAGTTCTCAATAAAGTACCTTATTCCTACTTTGCCATTGTGAATGAATTATTACTTCAGCATAAAAAATTATATGTCAATATATGTTGCGTTTCTAAAGATGATCATGATGCCTTCATGTCCGTATTTTATTTTATCGACACCTCTATCTCTAAACATGTGGGCATATTTATCGATTTTGGCTTTCGTTTGAGGACAAGCGAGGTCTAA
This sequence comes from Hordeum marinum, assembly GCA_022496015.1. Lineage (NCBI taxonomy): Eukaryota > Viridiplantae > Streptophyta > Magnoliopsida > Poales > Poaceae > Hordeum > Hordeum marinum. Next base: position 119,491,867 of record CM039677.1, read on the forward strand.
GCTTGGGGGAGTTGATACGTCCATTTTGCATCATGATTTTATATTGATATTTATTGCATTATCGGTTGTTATTACACATTTTGGTAATCACTTATGCCTTTTCGCTCTTATTTTACAAGGTTTACATTTAGAGGGAGAATGCCGGTAGCTAGAGTTTTGGACTGGAAAAGGAGCAAATCTGAGATACCTATTCTGCACAACTCCAAAAGTCCTGAAACCAAAGTTGTCAGAATCTCGATTCTGAATCGGATCTTAACTTCATTGCTACGATCAGGAATCATAGAATCATAACTATCAGGATCGTAGAAACTTAGATTCTATGAGCAAAATCCTAGGATCGGAGGGGCTAATTTGGATTGTAAGATCGTAAGATTCTAAGACTTGAGTCGCGATTCTGACAACTTTGCCTGAAAATCTACGGAGGATTATTTTGGAATATATAAAAAATATTGGGAAAAAGAAATACATCAAGGGGCCCACCAGGCGGCCGCAAGCTTGCATGGCACGCCCTACCCCCCCTGGGCGTGCCCTTGGGGCTTGTGGCCCACCTGGCAGCCCTCTGATGCCCATCTTCTGCTATATTGAGGGTTTCGTCCTGGAAAAAATCATAACAAAGCTTTCGGGACGAAGCGCCGCTGTCTCGAGGTAGGGCGATCTTGTTGGGGAAACTTCCCTCTCGGAGGGGAAATCAAAGCCATCGTCATCACCAACGATCCTCTCATCGAGAGGGGGTCAATCCCCATCAACTTCTTCATCAGCACCATCTCCTCTTCAAACCCTAGTTCATCTCTTATATCCGATCTTTGTCCCAAAACCTTAGACTGGTACGTGTGGGTTGTTAGTAGTGTTGATTACTCCTTGTAGTTGATGCTAGTTGCTTTACTTGGTGGAAGATCATATGTTCAGATCCTTGATCATCATTAATACTCCTCTGATTATGAACATGAATATGCTTTGTGAGTAGTCACGTTCTTTCCCGACGACATGTGATAAGTCTTGTTATTAGTAATCATGTGAATTTGGTATTCGTTCAATATTTTGATGAGATGTATGTTGTCTCTCCTCTAGTGGTGTTATGTGAACGTTGACTACATAACACTTCACCATTGTTTGGGCCTGGAGGAAGGCATTGGGAAGTAATAATTAGACGATGGGTTGTTAGAGTGACAGAAGCTTAAACCCTAGTTTATGTGTTGATTCGTAAGGTACTGGTTTGGATCCACATGTTTCATGCTATGGTTAGATTTATCTTAATTCTTCTTTCGTAGTTGCGGATGCTTGCGGGAGGGGTTAATCATAAGTGGGAGGCTAGTCCAAGTAAGGGCAGCACCCGAGCACCGGTCCACTCACATATCAAATTATCTAAGTAGCGAACGCAAATCATATATGCATGATGAAAACTAGCTTGACATAAATTCCCATGTGTCCTCGGGAGTGCTTTGCATTATATAAGAGTTTGTCCAGGCTTGTTCTTTGCAATAAAAAGGATTGGGCCACCTTTCTGCACCTTTGTTACAATTTTTACTTGCTACCCGTTACGAATTATATTATCACAAAACTATTTGTTACCGATAATTTCAGTGCTTGCAGAGAATACCTTACTGAGAACCGCTTGTCATCTCCTTCTTCTCCTCGTTGGGTTCGACACTCTTACTTATCGAAAGGACTATGATAGATCCCCTATACTTGTGGATCATCAACGGCTCAGGGTAGAGCTCATGCCACCACTGACCAAAGGGTTCCAGAAAGTTCACACATTAATGAATCAATCACCTCTCTTACGCCAACTCCAATGCTAGTCCCCAAATGGACCCCCATTTGGTCCGGCCTTTGTCCGTTTTGTGTGGCAATGGGTAGCAAAGAGGACATGCGCGTCTGACTTTTTGTTCGAGCCGTCCAACGAAACCGACCATCCCAAAACCTCCCACTGCACTTTGGTCATGTGCCCACGCCTACACCTCGCCCACCCGCGAGCTCCCGCTCTCGTCATCCTACACCAGTGCTCTCGTCGTCCTGCAGCAGTAGCTGAGCTCGCCCGTGCGCCCACGACTGCCCGCCCGCATGCCTGGTCATGCCGTGCTTGCCGGCATGGAGGCCGCAACTGCTCTCCCAGTGCCTCGCATGCACGCCCTCACATCCTGTCGTGCTAGCCAGAACAGTGGTTGCAGCGTGCCCACCACCTGCCGGCCTCACCCACGTGCCTGCCATCCATAGAGCCCGCTCCTGCGCCCCCCAAGCTTGCCCACGCCTATGCCATGTTCGCGAGGTTGCTCCCGCAGTCCCCCTGCAGTAGGCCCAGGCCAACTGCATGTGCAAATGTGTTGGGCGCACAAGCCCTCTGATTTGTAGGCACCCCGCATTTTAAGGAGTTCTCGATGCAAAAAACAGGTTAGAGGCCCAGATCCAACTTACCTAACCGCTCAGCGCAAAAAAAGACAAGAACAGCAAGCCTCCAAGGTCGAAGCCACAACCTTCCGCTAGGTTGAAAAACATCAATTATCTCACCTACTAGGATTATCTAGCACGTTAAAGGAATAAACCTACAAATTATACTATAAGCATGCGAGGACGTTTAACTCCAGATATAGTATTCTTTTCTAGGGAAAGGATATAGTATTCTTTTCGAGCTTTTCTCTTGGAATGTATATTTGCGGCGTGCTGAAGAATACCAGAGCATAGAAATTATTATTTTTTAGCATTTTCCCTGATTGCCTTAATATAGTATGTTTTTCACGTATTTTCATGAAAATGTCATGAAAATAATTAATCTGATTATAAAAAATAGATATAACTTTGAAACATTTTTTATGAAATGCCACTAGGAGATTGCCCTTCATTGACAACTCTACTGTGCGAAGGCACTTTGTAGGTTGTGCATTGATGACAATTTTTAGGTTACATCACACGTGGATAACGATTTGGTCCTTCACTCTAGCACGTCTCATCAAACCTTCTTCTTCTAATGATAGGCCCATTTTAGAGTTTGGCACATGCCCCTAATTTTACTGGCCCGGCCCTACCCTGCAGCAGCATCAACCCACGCCCGCCGTGCCCGTGCTACGCCCTCCCCCACGCCTAGTGTCGCCCTTCCATGTGTGTGCCCTGCCCGCTGCGTGCATTCGCCCCTGCCCACACCGCAGCTAGCTAGCACACGCAGTAGAAGCATGCCCTGCAGCACACGACGAATGGATAATAGCTAGTTGCTAGCACACAGACCACGCTCATGTTCGCCAACAACTGTGGTCGCGTGCTCATGCTCTGCCTTCCCGCCTACTCGCGGCCCTGCCTTCCCCGCGCGCCCATCGGCAGCTGTGCCCATGCCATCGTCGTGCCTTCGTGCCATGCTTGCCCGCAGCCCGCTCCCTAGCTATAGCCCACTGTGCTAGTACGAGGCCATTGCATCCATCCTCGCGTGCTTGTCGCCGCCCTTGCCCTAGGCTACGGCAGCAGCAGCCGATGCGGGGCAGTGCCATGGCGATGGCGAGGAGCGGGCAGATGTGGGGCAGCGCCATGGTGACATGATGTTCTTGTCGAGCTGGAGCAGGCTATGGCAGCATGTGTGCTCCAGCAGGGTGACACGATGGACGGCAGCATGAGGGCGGCCTTGGCGGTGTGGTTCCTACGAGACGTGGGAAGGTCACGCGGCTTCGGCATCCCACAGACTGCAGATTAGAGAGAGGGAAAGAAGTGAAAATGTGGGATAGGTGGTTGGCATGCAGGCCATGCGTAGACACAAGGACGCAAGCGACTGTCTGCTTGCTGTCCGCTTCGACCCAAATCGATCTGAAGTTTGCGCTGAACATAGGGTCGAACGAAGACTAAGCGGATCAAAAAGTGAGATGGGGTTGCGCGTTGGTTCATAGTCTCTGCTCATTTGCATTCAAACGGATGTTCGCGAATGATTTGTGATTGTGCGCTGGAGTTGGCCTTACTCCATGCGCTAGAACTATTTTTATCCTTAGCTTTTGAGCTTGGCCGGGAGGACGCAACAAACGATCTTGAAAGGTGGAGGGGCTATTATGACATTTCGGGTCGTGCATTAAGCGAGTAAGGCAGGCTAGTTGGATGGACGTCAATGGGTAGTGGTCACAAGTTAATGATTGTTGAATATATGGTTTTGCATGTATATTGTATATCTTGGCCCACCTCCTATTTCTTGTATAGTAGACGTTGAGGCCCACATTGTACATCATATATAAGTGCTTATGCAACCGATCAATACATCGTGAGTTGCATTGCCAAAGCTATCTCTCTACATGGTATCATACCTACGATCCTAACCTAGCTTAGCCACCGTTGTCGACGCGATCTCCCTTGCTGCCGCCGCCGCTCCTTCCCCTCGTTGCCGCCTCACCATGCCGCCGCCGCCATGGTCTCTACAACCCGCCGGTGCCGCGTCATGCTTCTGCCAACCCTCCCATCAGCTTCTGCCCCTAAACCCTAACCCCCCTGCCATTGTTGCATGCCGCTTCCACCCAACCCTAGCTTCACCGCCGCCGCCACCCCACCACTCCTGCCATGTCGTCACCCGACTCCTCCCTCTCCAACCGCACCAACCCGTTCACCGGTCCTGATCCCGCCCTCATTCGTGACCTCAACATCCTTGCTCACATCCCCGTCATCCTTGACCACCACACCTCCACCTACTACGCCTAGAAAACGTAATTCTCCCTTGTGTTCTGCGAGTAGAATTTCCGGTATCATGTTGATGGCTCTGTGGATTCCAGCCTCATGGAGGAGGATGATGAGTGTATGACCATCGATGCTACTCTCATCCGCTGGTTTTACTCCACCATCTCGAAGGATGTTTTTCACACGGTAGTCTCCGATGAGGATGATGCCCATGTCGTTTGGCCTAAGCTCAACGGCCTCTTCACTGACAACAAGCTCCAACGCAAGGTGTTCTTGAACGGCGAGTTCTATGGGTGACAACAGCTTGACTTGTCCATTGATGATTATTGCATGCCCCTCAAGAAGCTCTCCGACGAGCTCCGTGATCTCGGCGAGAAGGTCCTCGACGAGCTTCTCCTCAGCACCCTCATCAATGGCATGAACGAGGCATTCGGGAACGCTACCTCCAACCACACATTCATCCCCGACCAGACGTTCTCCAAGGTCATGACATATCTGAAACTGGAGGAGCGTCGGATGAAGATGTCACGCACGAGAGCGACTCACACCGCCTTGGCCACGGGCACCTCGTGCGGTGCCCCTCCACTCGCCTCGGCCCCGCCACCACGCCCTGCCCCCGGGCGGTCTCCCGCCATTCCCGTCACTGGGGTTCCCACACCCACCACTGCCGGCTTCACAGGTGACTACCGCTGGCGGCGGCGGTCGTCATGGGGGCCGCGGTGGTCGCGGCCCCAAGCAGTAGGCTGGCACCCAGCAGGCCGGTAACTAGGGTGGGCCGCCTCGCCCGCTACAGCAACCGCAGTACCACCTGGCGCCTGGTACGCCGACCAGAACCCTTGGACGGGCGTTGTCCATGCCTACTCCATGCCGGTACCACGGGCTCCGGCTCCTGGCCACTTTGGCGCTCATCCAACGAGTCACCAGGCGTTGCATGTTGCTCCACAGCAGTATGCGCCCCCACTAGCCTATGGCTACCTGGTGCCTTATGGGTCGTTGCCTCCCGTTGGCGGTGTACCGCCGATGCTCCAGGCGCCCCCATCGCAGTCACAGTAGTCGGCTCCGCCGACGCCCTGGGATCCCATGCTCCTAGACGCCCTGCACTCCGCACCGACTCCACAACTACACCATTGGCGGTGACTGGTACATGGACATAGGAGCTACGACTCACATGGACGCCAATCCTGGTAACCTCCTCACCGCTCATCTGGTTCATACCTCCACTCGGATTATCATTGGTGAAGTTTCATCCCTTCCCATTACACATATTGGTCATGTTGTTTTTTCCTTCCAACTCTACGCCAATATATTTACCTAATATTCTTGTGTCTCCTAACCTTATCAAAAATCTTGTCTCTGTTCGTTATCTTACACGTGAAAACCTTGTCACCGTCAAATTTGACATGTTTGGCTTTTCTGTTAAGGCTGCTTGTACCCGGATGGTGCTCCACCGATGTTATACCCCCGACGATCTCTACCCGGTCCGCTCGCCTACCTCCACCGCCACCGCACTCATGACGCTCACCACCGGAGTGGACCTTTGGCATGCTCATCTCGGACATCCCAACCCTGCCACCCTTCGCCATATTCTTTGGAGTTTTTCCTTCACGTCTAAAAAGATCAACGATCACATTTGTCATGCTTGTCACCTTGGCAAACATGTTCGTCTTCCGTTTAGCACTTCATCTCATGTTGCTTCATACCCGTTTGAGTTGATTCATAGTGATGTTTGGACTTCTCCAGTTGCTAGCAATATGGGCTGCCTATACTATCTTGTTTTCCTTGATGATTTCTCGCACTATGTGTGGACCTTCCTGTTGCGGCAAAATTCGTATGTCCTTCCCACACTCACTGCATTTTACTCCTACATTTTCACGCAGTTTGGCCGCCCCATTCTTGCGCTGCAAACCGACAACGGGAAGGAGTTTGACAACATTGCTTTCCGCAATCTTCTTACCACACACAGCACGATTTTTCGTCTCACTTGGCCATAAGCTTCGCAACAAAATGTTCGCGCCGAGCGCATCCTTCGCTCTCTCAACGACTGCGTCCGTACACTTCTTTTTCACGCCAACCTGCCCCCATGTTTTTGGCCTGATGCGCTTTCGACCACCACTCTCCTTCTGAACATCCACCGATGTCGCACTCATGGGAACTTCACACCCCATCATCTTCTGTTTCGCACGCCACCGACTTATGATGACTTGCGCATCTTTGGCTGTCTTTGCTACCCCAGCATCGCTTCCACCATTCCTCATAAGCTTGCTCCTCGCTTTGTGGCCTGCAACTTTCTCTGTTACCCACCAAACACCAAAGGCTATCGCTGCTATGATCCTATCTCCCACCGCGGGATCACATCACGTCATGTTTACTTTGATGAGATGGTTTTTCCCTTATAGCAGCAGGTACCTTCGGCCGTTTAGTCGTCACCAAGTTCAGACGCCTCTTCGGCGCGCCTCTCTAGTGATAGCCGCTCAAGAGCATCTCTTGGGCCGCCTTCTGGATTTGAGGACACCCATCGCTCTGTGGATCGAGACTCTCCCTGCTTGGCTGCCTCAGTGCCCTCGATGCCCCCGACGTCACCTGCGCCCGCGACGCCCACCGCGTCCCCTGCGCCCGCGCCCTCCACGGCAGCGCACCCTGATGGTGCGGCCTCCGCGCCTGTCGCGGCCTCTGCTGGCTTTGATGTCTTACGAGCGAAGGGTTCTTCATCACCATCACCCGTCGTCATGCCGGAACCACCACCCGGGCCCCTAACTCGGTCCCGGGTGGGCATCCACCGCCCCAACTTCTAGTATGGCAGTGATGAGTATCTTCTCGCCGCCTCTGCCTCCGAGCCATCACCTCTCTCGTCGTCATCTCGAGCCGCCCTTTGGGATCCTCATTGGCTCACTGCGATACAAGAAGAGTTCGACGCTCTCCAATGAAATCGCACCTGGCAGCTCATTCCATGGCCTCCATGTGCAAGCGTCATCTTTGGCAAATGGGTCTTTCGTCATAAGACTCATCTAGACGACACTCTTGAGTGCAACAAGGCTCGCTGGGTGGTCCACGGTTTTTAACAGCGCGGGGGTGTGGACTTCACTGACACTTTTGCCTCGCTTGTCAAACTGGGCACTATTCGCATTATGCTCCAGTTGGCTGTCTCTCGTGCCTGGCCCATGCATCAGTTGGATGTCTCCAACGCCTTTCTACATGGCCACCTTGCCGAGCAGGTGTAGAGTCACCAGCCCACTAGATTCGTCGATGCCGTACACCCCGATCATGTGTGCTTGATCTCTCGTTCTCTTTACGGGTTGAAGCAGGCGCCACGGGAGTGGTACCATCGTATTGCTCCTTTCCTGAAGTCGCTTGGATTTGGATCCACTCTCTCTAATGCTTCACTCTTCGTTTACCATCACGGATCTACCACTACTTACCTTCTGCTGTACGTCGACGACATCATCCTGGCAGCCTCTGCTCCCGAGCTCCTCAAGCGGCTCACTGCTCGGCTTCATGCTGAGTTTTCCCTCAAGGACTTGGGGCCCCTGCACTAGTTACTCGGCATTGAGGTGGTCTGCCGGTCCAATGGGTTCTTTCTTCGTCAGCAGAGGTATGCTCATGACCTTCTTGAGCACGCCGGCATGCTCAATTGCAGGCCTGTTGCAATGCCTGTCAACACGAAGGCCAAGGTCTCTGCACTCGAGGGATCTCAAGTCTCTGAGGTTGCATATTATCACTCGCCCTTGAGCAGGGTGTCTTCGTATGCACTCTCCGCACGAATATCGTTGGAGCATGGTCAAGCGTATCTGTTGCTACATCCACGGCACTACATCCTTGGGTCTCACACTGACGGCATCCGCCTCCACCGACCTCGTCGCCTACTCCGATGTGAATTGGGCTATCTGCCCCGACACGCGTCGCTCCACCTCCCGCTACTGCGTCTACCTCGGGCCTTTGCTGATCTCTTGGTCCTCCAAGCGATAGCACACAGTCTTCCGCTCGAGTGCCGAATGCTCCTGGCTTCGTCAGCTACTCCAGGAGTTGCTATTCGAGGTTCACAAAGCTACACTTGTCTACTAAGACAATGTCTCTACCATCTACCTTTCCGCCAACCCTGTACATCACCGACTCACGAAGCACATTGAGTTGGACATCCACTTTGTTCGCGAGCAGGTGGCTCTTGGGCGCACTCGAGTTCTTCACGTTCTGACAATGCAGGAGTTCGCTGATGTGATGACTAAGGGATTACCTACTTCCGTCTTCGAGGAGTTTAGGTCCAGTCTCTGTGTCTCCGACGATGCTTCAACTGCAGGGGGTGGGTGTTGAATATATGGTTTTGCATGTATATTGTATATCTTGGCCCACCTCCTATTTCTTGTATAGTAGAGGTTGCAACCAACATTGTACATCATATATACGTGCTTATGCACCCGATCAATACATCGTGAGTTGCATCTCCAAACCTATATCTCTACAATGATGAAGATGAAAGGCAGTGATTTACTAATAAGCTAGTTGGACATGGATTGGGACAGCGCCAAACTGCCCCAGCCTGTGTAAAGCTGATCTTTGTCGCGGGGTTTTCAAGGATCTTTGTCACTTCTACCTTTGGGACATTGTCCATGTGACACATTTACGGAGTCCTCACTTTTATGCCACCTTCTCCTTCCATCCCATAATATAAGGGCATTTTTAATACTACAAACATTTTTATATCATGGAATGGGGGAATAGTATATACGAATTTCACAGTTTTCTCGAACCAGGCTTTCGCCCCCGGTTTATAAATAAAGAAACAACCGAAGAAGTACATGGCCGAACGATACAAGGTGATGAGGTAGCCCTCTTACAAAGCCGATCCTGAGATAATCGACACACGCAGAACACATGCGAGTACTACCAACAAGGAGTACCAGGAGAACTAGACACACACCACGCAACGGCCTAGCAAACCTAAGGTCCACGACAGCACCCCCAAGAGGAAAAACGGCGTAAAGCGTCGCCATTGTCGAGTCCCTATCGGACAAAGGTTTTCAACCGAAGCCGTGACACGAAGAGAAGATCCATGATGACGTCTTCAAGAAGAACACGTCACCCTCGGGAGTCATTGTCGTCGGTGCCAAAGCACAGAGCTTTCGCTCAGCAACTCAACCGTGTCACCTCGAGATCATCAGGAGGAGCGTGACGGTGCTAGAACCCTCGATTCAGATTACGACGCCGCCCCTATGAGGGGGAGGGCACATCTGAGCTACCAGCCGCAACACCTCCCGTTGCCCACACAAACCGGCCGGAAAGCCACCACCATCGCAATGGTGCCTGCCGGAAAACAACCATGCGAACCACCATCCGGGGCCACCACCTCGGCATCCTTGTCGCAAGGGAGAATATGTCGTGTACATCACAACGTACTGAATCACGGAAGGAAGAGCGTCGACAGTCTATCAACTCCTAGCCGACATCAGTCTCGGAGTCTGGGTAGGCCCGTCCACAGTAGGAGGCACCCACAACGGCGTCCATTTCCAGTCTCGGTGGACCGGGAGGGACACGACTCCAAGACTATCGACGGTTGCCTATGAGTCAGCTCCAAGCCCCTAACGAAGCGACTCACATGACGCCTCATACATGGTCACCGACGTCTATCCGTGCACCGACACAACACTACCACGACCACCACCATCGAGCACCATACCCACGAGGACACCCGCAAGCAGATCCCGTGCTGGGCCCAACCACTCCTACCCGAAGCCCAAGCTTTGATTCCGAGCTCGCCCAACCATGAACCCTAGATCTGAGCCACCCGATGAAAGCAAATTTACTCCCTTGGTGGTTTTGGTAACTAATAAGAACATATAAGTCATTGAACTAATGTTTCCACCAAGTATATTTCAGGAAATGTTCAATGATAGGATTGGCAAAACGAGATTGTGGACATACCCCAAGATGCACAGAAATAGGTTGGCCAAGATTCAAGCAAAAGGACTCTACATTTTATATTTGTGAGAAATCACTTTGAGTCCATTGGAAATCCAATACTATTAAAAGGGGGTAAGGTTTTGTTGGTGAACAATATGCTCAAACGTGCATAAGTGATAGTTGCCAAAAACATCCATAAACTCTCCCGCCAAAGTCTTTTCTATACCTAACACTCAAAATTGGTGCAACCAACTTTCCCATACCGGTGCCACCGATTCCAGAACCTGGACAGACTCAGCCAAACCCTAGCCACTTCAGTGCAACCAATTCCATACCAGTGCCACCGAGTTTAGGTTGCCCACTTTCTATTACGCAAATTCACATTTTTCGTCCCACCGATAATGTTGGATCAGCGTCACCGAGATTGGAAATCTGACCGTTGGTCACCTTATCGGTGCAACCGAGTTTCCTATATCGGTCTCACCGAGATTCAAAAGTTGCCACCTTTTGGTCACTTAGGTAGCACCGACATTAACACATCAGTGTCACCGAGTTGGTCATTTTGTGTGTAAAGGTTGGATTTTTGGGGATGCCTATATATACCCCTTCACCACCACCTACTCGAAAGAGAAGCACTCAGAACTATTCCACACTTGCCCCATCTAGTTTTCTAAGAGAGAACCACCTACCCTTGTGTTGAGGTGAAGATCTTCCACTCCAATCATATGGATCTTGATCTCTAGCCTACCCAAGTAGCTTTCCACCAATCACATCTCTTCCACTATGCCAAATCGTGAGGGAGTGATTGGGTGCTGAGGAACTTTTATTTGGTCAAGTAGTCTATTACCCAAATGGGTGCACAAGAGCAAGGAGTTCATCGTCATTATCGAGCCTATTACTTTTTGGAGGGTCGTGCCTCCTAGATTGGTTAGGTGTCGCTTGGGAGCCTCCTACTTCATGTTGTGGAGTGAACCAAGAAGTTTGTAAGGGCAATGAGATTGCCTACTTCGTGAAGATCTACCCATAGTGAGGCGCTAGTCCTTCGTGGACGGAAGCAGTTATGGAATAGTCAAGGTTGCTACTTCGTGGACCCTTTTGGGTGGAGCCCTCCGTGGACTCTCGTGACTGTTACCCTCCGTGGATTGAAGACTCCATAAACGTGGATGTACGATAGCGCCACCTATCGGAACCACGGGAAAAATCATCGTGTCTACAACTGCGTTTGATCTTCCTACCCTATCCCTTCTGTACATGCTTGTTGTTACTTTCCGCTGCTATATACTCTTAGACTTGCATGTGTAGGGTGTACTTGACTTGCCATGAAATGCTAAAAACTGTCAACCCTAAAACTTGGTATAGGCAAAACTTTTATTTGGTCAAGTAGTCTAATCACCCCCCCCCCTCTAGACATACTTTCGGTCCTACAAGTGGTATCAGAGCTTTGGTCTCCATTGCTTAGGTCTCACAACCTAGGAGAGTATGGCGTCTAGTGAGGGAAGTTATCACCATAGAGGTCCGTACTTTGATGGAAATAATTTTGCTAGTTGGAAGCACAAAATGAAAATGCATATTCTTGGTCATAACCCCGTCGTTTGGGTTGTTGTTTGTGTTGGCTTGCAAGGTGAGTTCTTTGCGGATGGACAGGAACCGGATCACAAAGCAACCGCGGATGAGTTGAAGATGTTGCAACTCAATGGTCAAGCATACAACATTCTCTTAAACTGCTTATGCCCCGAAGAATTCAACAAAATCGGCCGTCTTGAGAACGCAAAAGAGATTTGGGATACTTTGCTTGATATGCACGAAGGAACCAAGTTCGTGAGAGAATCCAAGTTAGATGTTCTTCAAGGTCATCTTGACAAGTTCAAGACGAAGGATGGTGAAGGAGTCGCAGAGATGTACCCTAGGCTTGCTCTCATCACCAATGAGATTGTCTGCTTAGGAAGCGAAGAAATGACCGACAAATTCATCATCAAGAAGATACTTAGAGCTTTGGATGAGAGATACGACACTGTGTGCATATTGATACAAATGATGCCAAACTAAAAAGATCTCAAGCCTACGGAAGTCATTGGAAGGATTGTTGCTCATGAGACGACACTCTAAGATAAGGAAGACCTTCATCACAAGTCTAGAGGTGCTTACAAAGCCAAAAGTGATGCTCCCGCAACTTCAAGCAACAACCTTGTCACTAATGAAGATATAAGCTCATGGTCAAGAAATTCAACAAGTTCTACAAGAATAGAGGCAAAGAAAGAAACTCCAACTCAAGATATGAAGAGAAGCGTTCGTCAAGTCGTGACCGCAATTGCTACAATTGTGCGAAGCCCGGACACTACTCAATTGAGTGCACGGCTCCATACAAAAGAAGAGAAGAGTCACCTCGAAGACAAAGCTCAAGGAATGAATCACCACAAAGAGACAGAAGGAGTAGAGATGATCGTTATGAACGAAGGCACTCAAGGAGAAGTAGAGATTCAGAGAAGAAGTACAAGTACACCAAGAGCTACACAAGAAGAAAACATGAAGCTCATGTTGGTGAATGGGTTTCTGGCTCCGACTGTGACAACAACTTTGAGAGAAGCTATCACTCCGACTCCGACTATAGTCAAGATGATGGTGTTGCCGGAATTGCTCTAGTGACTACCAACTCCTACGATCTATTTGATTCACCAAACAAAGGGAGTGGAAGTTGCTTCATGGCTAAAGGCCCCAAGGTATTGTTGGAAATATGCCCTAGAGGAAATAATAAATTAGTTATTATCATATTTTCTTGTTCATGATAATAGTTTATTATCCATGCTATAATTGTATTGATCGTAGACTTAGATGCATGTGTGGATACATAGACAAAACCATGTCCCTAGTATGCCTCTAATAGAATAGCTCGTTGATCAAAGATGGTTAAGGTTTCCTAGCCATGGACATGAGATGTCATTTGATAACGGGATCACATCATTAGGAGAATGGTGTGATGGACAAGACCCAAACTACAAACGTAGCATATGATTGTGTCAGTTTATTGCTACTATTTTCTGCATGTCAAGTATATGTTCCTATGACCATGAGATCATGCAACTCACTGACACCTGAAGAGTGCCTTGTGTGTATCAAACGTCACAACATAACTGGGTGGCTATAAAGGTACTCTATAGGTATCTCCGAGGGTGTCTGTTGAGTTGGCATGGATCAAGACTAGGATTTGTTACTCCGTGTGATGGAGAGGTATCTCAGGGCCCACTCGGTAATACAACATCACAATAAGCCTTGCAAGCAATGTGACTAAATGTTAGTCACGGGATCTTGTATTACGGAATGAGTAAAGAGACTTTCCAGTAACGAGGTTGATCTAGGTATGGAGATACCGACGATCGAATCTCGGTAAGTAACATACAGAAGAACAAAGGGAACATCATACGGGATTAACTGAATCCTTGACATAGAGGTTCGACCAATAAAGATCTTCGTAGAATATGTAGGAACCAATATGGGCATCCAGGTCCCACTATTGGTTATTGGCCGTAGAGGTGTCTCGGTCATGTCTACATAGTTCTCGAACCCGCAGGGTCTGCACACTTAAGGTTCGGTGACGTTTCGGTAGTATAGAGATATATATGGTGGTGACCGAAGGTTGTTTGGAGTCCCGGATGAGATCCCGGATGTCACGAGGAGATCCAAAATGGTCTGGAGGTAAATATTCATATATAGGAAGTCCTATTTTGGTCGCCGGAAAAGTTTCGGGCTCATCGTTAGTGTACCGGGAGTGCCGGTAGTGTACCGGGAGACCATCGGGAGGGGTATTTCGACCCAAGAGGCTACCTGGGCTTTGGGAGAGTAAATACCAGCCCTTTGTGGGCTGGTGGAAGTCCCACACAAGGCCCATGTGGCTGGGAATAAAAGCCCAAAGAGAAAAAGGTGGAAAAAGGCCAAAAAAAGGAGGAATCCTAGTCCTACTAGGATTGGAGGAGTCCTCCTCTCCTCCCCACTTAGGCCGACCCAAGGAGGCTTGGCCCTTGAGCCAAGTCCTCTCCTCCCTCCCTCTTATATATACTAGAGGTTTTAGGGTTTTTTGCACAGAATTTTTAGCCACGTGCTGCCCGTTCCTCCAGTGCATAGTTTCTCCTCTAGATCGGATTTCTGCAGTGCTTAGGCGAAGCCCTGCCAGAATTGCTCCACCACCATCACCGCGGCGTCATCATGCTACCGGTGAACTCGTCTACCTCTCCGCTCCCTCTTGCTTGATCAATAAGGTGGAGATCGTCATCGAGCTGTACGTGTGTTGAACGCGGAGGTGTCGTCCGTTCGGTGCTAGATCGGAAGGACCGTGATCAAGATCGCGAGACAGATCGTGATGAGTTCGCGGGATAGATCGTGATTTGATCGCAGGACGGATTGTGATGAGTTCGCAGGGCAGATCGTCATTGGATCACGGGACGGATCATGATGAGATCGTGGGACGCTCGGCGATTTGGATCACGAAGACGTTCGACTACACCAACCGCGTTTCTTAACACTTCCTGCTTAGCGATCTACAAGGGTATGTAGATCCACTCTCCCTCTCCTAGATGCTCATCACCATGGATAGATCTTGCGTGTGCATAGGAAATTTTTAGTTTCCCATGCGATGTTCCCCAACAGGTATCACACCCCGAGTATCTTGATTTTGATAGTGACGAAGATGATTTGCTTTGTGAAGATGATTTGCTTCATGATGATAACTTGCTTTGTGATAAAACTAGTGATGTTGATCAAAATGAACTTGATAATTCTTATGCTAGTCAAGATGATTCATTTGATGATGATAATATGAAAATAGAACAACTAACTAAAGAACCAAACACTCTTAAGTTAGCTCTTGAATCTACTCTCGAAGATCATAGAGAGCTTGTGAGAACTCATGAGAAGCTACACTTCGAGAAGCTCAACTTGGAGCAAGAGCATGAGTTTCTCAAATCTATTAATGATGATCTCCGAATGAAGACTTCTTATCTAGCCAAACGACCACTCTTTTCTACTTGCATGCCTCAAGTTAAAACTAAGCAATCTAGTAACAAAGGCAAGAAAGGTTCTTCATCTAGTAGCAACAATAAAAACGCTAAACCCAATGATATTGCTTCTAGTAATTCTATTGATTCCCCTCATGATGATTCTCTTATCCAAGTTACACTTGACCAAGAAAATTCTTTATTGAAAGGAATTATATAAAAAGGTATCCACAAGAGTCTTGCCAGATGTAAGCAATTTGAGGAAATTGTACGCAAGCATGGAGGATACCGGAAGAATCGTGCTATTGGCTACTTCAACGCTAATGGAGTTGAGTGGGAAGAAGGTCAATATCCCAAGCCCAAGTTTGTTCCTCAAAAGGAGAAGTATGAAAATACTCTTCCCAAGGGGACAAACACTCAAGATGACCTTCCACCACAAGACCACAAGCTCAAGGGAAAGAACAAGCTTCAAGAGTACATTGACTCATATGAAGATGAACCCCTAGCTTTGGTGGAGTGGGTTCCCAAGGGTACTTCAAGATCAACTACTACAAAGGATACTTCAACACCAAGCATCCCCATCAACTTGATGTGGGTCCCCAAGAAGAAGAACTAGTAAGTTCTTGAGGGGTGACTCTGCCAATGAAATTCACTCACATTCATTATTGGCAAGGACTTTTGCACCCAACATCAACTCAATGCAATAGTTCAAGAGTCACACATTACCACAAAGGTAAGCAAGGGACAAGGTAATCAACTAATCAATGGACATCATAACATATGTTTTGCACTCCATGTCCATAGATATCCTTGTATTTATCTCTTGTGTGTTGGAACTAACCCATGTAGGTGAGAGGAGTAAGGAAATAACAAGGATGCTCCCAACTCTTGGTGATCTTCATCAACTTTGAGTATCCACAACTACCTCACCAACATGAAGTCTTGATTGACAAAACCCAAGGTTAGTTTATCCCTCTTATGGGGGATGTCACATTAAGGGGGAGCTTTACTCTAAGACTTGAGTCAAAGCATCTCTTAGTATGTGACAACATTAAATGCTTTATGTAAAAGTGGTAACCCCGCTCGTGCTTAAATGATGAGTATGACCTATGATCAAGTACTTTTACTTGGCTCCTAAGTCAAATACTCATATATAGATGACTTCATCACCGCCCAAGTGCTTGTTAGATGCCAGTGTGGTTGTTCATGTTTGTCATGATTTCTTTTGACATCTTATTGTGTGAGCATGTTGGTCTGCATTTATTTTCTCATTCGAGGTCATCCAATTGTTTCTATTTGGTTATTGGTTTTGTCTTTTGCCAATTGGATGGACAAGAATTCCTAGGACCACTCTTTAGCTATCTATGCTTTCTCACCTCATATTCCATTCATGCTGCATCACAAAATTTGAACAAGTGCTTTTCGATCCCTCTGTGTGTGGAGCACTCGGAGTTCCGTATCGACAAGGAATGACCATTAAAACCTCCCAAGTGCATCTCGGTGGAACCAACCCCACAATCTCAGTCTCACCGAATGCCTAGAGTTGATTTGTTTTTCAATCTCGGTACTGCCAATTTCATATTCTTGGTTACACCGAGTTTCCCTGTTAGCTTACAGTCGTGGAACTCGGTGACACTGAAAACATAAAATCGGTATCACCGACAGTGGATGGTATATATACTATGGACCCGACGTTTTGAAATTTATCCTCAGAACCATCGCGCCTCAGAACCCTAAGTTGCCGCTTCGAGAGCCCCGGTACTCGCCCTTGTCCTCCTACGCTCCTCCGCCGCTGGGAATCGCCGTCGTCGATGAAATCTGCTCCATCGTCACCGCCGTAGTGGATCCGCACCAATTTAGGGTACGGATTCGACATCCTTTGCGCTCCCTTCTGATTCTTGCACATTGGATTTGATTTTACCAATAAGCCACTCATTACACGTATTCTTATCCATCAAGAAATCCCCATAGGCTAGCGAACCATTGATTTTCTAGGGTTTTGCCTTCCGCCCGACGCAACTCGGTAGAACCGAATCAAGAAAATCGTTACCCCCGATTTTCGTTTCTATGTTGCTGAGAACTGTCTCGGTGCAACCAAGCACTCTTTTTCGTTCTCACCGAAAAGGGTGCCAAGTTTCTATTATAAGGGACAGCAGTCTCAGTGTCACCGAAAATTTTGCTTCGGCCTTACCAATCTGTTTCTGACAGAATGCTAAACTTTGAAAATCTTTTGTTCAAAATTTCAAGAACTAGCTGATAATTTTGTGATGACTCATCTACTTATGCTCATGTATATTCCATTCATAGGGTCAGTATGTCAGATGCAGAGGACAGTCAGAACTTGCCAGAGCAGAGTGCTAACATGAGTTCAGGCAGAAGCCTAGAGCCTAGTTCATTTTTAGATCCAGGCACCCCCAGCTCGCATGGGCGGCCCAAAGCTGCTACAAGGACCAGAAAGAAGCTGAATTCAGATGAGGAGGATTCAGACTTTATCCCTGAGGAGATTCTTGCTAAGAAGCAAGAGAAAGCTGCTAAGAAGTTTGCTACTGAAGCCACTTCTTCCAGGAGAGTTGTCAGCAAGATCTATGCACCTTCTTCAACCTTCAAGGCTCATGAGACTGCCAGAGCAACTATTTCAGTTGAGGTCCCCAAGAAAGTTATGCCTAATAAGGCACGAGAGAAGAAAGCAAGAAAGAGGGTTATTCATGTTATTGGTAGAAGAACCTCCATGTATGAGGATCCATAAGAAGATGCTGGTGCTGATGCTGAAGAGGAGGAAGAGCATGTTGAGAAGGCCCCTCCCAAGAAAAAGCAAAAGAAGCTTATGGCTGATGCTATGCCAAAGACTAGCACATACAAGAAGGCTGCTGCTGAGAAGCCTAAGAGGACATCTAGGCAGATTCTAGCTTCTGAGAAGAACAAAGGGACTGCTTCCAGAGCTGAAGATGATGATGACTTGACTACTTTGATGAAACTCAGACCACACCTTCTAGTACATAATGCCAGCTACCCACTAGCTGAAGATGTGAAGAAGAGCAAGGATTCAGGATTGAGAGCATGGAGAGCTATAGATCCATACGCCCAGAGGAAGAAGACAACTATGGACTATAGATTCTATACCAAAGAGCAACAGGATTTCTTTGAGACTGTGCTTTTTGACCAGAGTCCAGCCGTCAGTGATATGGGATATGTTGATTGGAATTTCATTAAGGAGAATGAGGACTACTTTCCAAGTGTCCAAGATAATTTCCACTACATAGGTTTGGATGAGTTTGTTGGTAGAGAATTCACTGCTTGGAACAATGGGATGGTCATGCAATTCTACTCCATTGCACATTTCTATGGAGATGGTAGAATTGTATGGATCACTGAAGGTGGAAGGTATGAATCGACTGTTGAAGAATGGGCTGCTATCTTAGGATTTCTTGAAGCACAGGATGGTGACTTGGATGTATACTCGAAATCCAAGGCGAGCCACAATGCTATGGCAAATATGTACAAGGAGATCCCTGCTGCCAATGTGAAGTCTCACAGGCTAGGATCTATCTACTTTCTTTGGGCTGGCCTCTGCACAATGAACACCATTCTGAGGCACACTTTGATGCCCAAGTTAGGAGATGACAAGATGATCCAAGGCCACTCCATCAATATGTTGATCCACCTTGACAGACACACCAGGATAAGAGTCATGGATTTGATTGTTGAGACAATCAAGATGGTTGGTGCTAACCAGAAGCGCTCTTGCTGTAATGCACCCTACATCCAGATGCTTATCAATTCAAAATTGGAGAAGCACATTTGTGTTCTAGATCATACACATTTACCCCTACAGCCAGATCTCGAGGACAATGTTGTTGTGATGGATGTTGATCATCCCACTTCAGCTGCAGCTCACGCAGAAGTAGAGGTAGTTAGAGCCACTAGTGCTCAAGTCCCTAGATCCAGGAATGAGAAAATGGATCTGTTGATATCATCAATTCAGGGTATGCAGAAGGACATTAAGGGGATTCTGGACAACCAGAACAGTCTTCTAAGGATATTTGAAAACAGGATCAAGACCCTTAATGATAAGGTGGATGGGCTGACGAAGACAGTCAATGAGCTCAAGAAGGAAGTTGACTCACTGCCTCTTCCTCGGACTACTTATTCAGATGATGAGGATGAGGATGAGGATGAATCATCTCTCAGGACAGGCACACCATTTCCTACCCAGGCCAGATCAAGCACTATGCCAGCTTCAGACTTGAGGCCCTCCTTATCAGCTCATGCTGCTGTCACCTTAGCTCCTATTCCATCTGTTCCTATTCCTCCATCTGCCACTCCAACTCCATCCACGACATCTTCTGAGATCTTCGCCGATGCTGTTATCTTGACTCCTTCGTCAACAACCGGAGGAGATCAGCCCAAGAACAATTATATGTATGCCTTTGAACTTTTCGGTAACTTGTTGCCAAAGGGGGGAAGTATATATAGATCTTTACACTCCGAGCAAGAGAGCGTTTTGGTGTTTTTTTCTTTTCAAAACATTTGGTCTTTTGGTTGCGTGTGTTGAGCGTATGATCATGTGTGTTATGCTACTATTTTACGTTTTATGTGTGATGCAACTATTTCCTATCATCTTAATGCTTATGAGATGATCATTCACCTTTGCTTGATTTTGTTGTGCTTTCTTATTCATTCTAATTATTCTCGCACACCACCAAGTTGTATGTGACATGGAAGAAATACCCCATATACCTTATCGATTGTGCATTTGCATTCAAATGCAAATTCAAAATAATGCACAAATTTAGGGGGATCTCTTGCTTATCACATACGTCTCAAAGCGACGATTATATTCATTGATTTTATCATATGTTGAAGCTTTGATCTATATGTTGTCATCAATTACCAAAAAGGGGGAGATTGAAAGCACATTTGCTCCCTTGGTGGTTTTGGTAACTAATAACAACATATAAGTCATTGAACTAATGTTTCCACCAAGTATATTTCAGGAAATGTTCAATGATAGGATTGGCAAAAGGAGATTGTGGACATACCCCAAGATGCAAGGAAATAGGTTGGCCAAGCTTCAAGCAAAAGGACTCTACATTTAATATTTGTGAGAAATCACTTTGAGTCCATAGGAAAGCCAATACTATTAGAAAGGGTAAGGTTTTGTGTGACATCCCAAGTGCTATCCCTTCCTTTTATGGCATGTAACCCCTTTGTATGAACCTTGTGTCATGAGCTTTGATATGAATTGCACCTTGTCCCATGTGTTGGTTTGCATCCATGCATCATTTCATCCATCATAGCATTCATCATGCCTTATTGTTTACATGTGCCTTTGTATGATGTGGTGGTTGTGAGTGGGTCTTGTGTTGTGTTGGTGCTTGAGTGTGGTTGGAGTCTTGTGTGCAACCTCTTCTTCTTCCCCTCTCTTTTCCGTTATCAAACATGCCCTTCCAACACCCCCTTCTCTCCATATAATTTTATTGTTAGAATTAAGTTGTTTTAAAAATGATTAAAAATGTTCATGAGGTAGCCCTATTCATATTAATAATTTAGAGTGTGATTCTTTTGATGGTTGGGGTTTGGTTGTTATTGTATTTTAATTAAACATGAGCTGCCTTTTATTAAAGTATTAAAATAACTTGCTCTATAAATCAACTTGATAATTTTATTACATAGTGCACATTATTTTATTTGCAAAAATATTTTTGTTTTGCACTAGAACCTTTTCTTTTATTCTCGGGATTTATTTTTCTGTGGCTGGTTTAAAAAATGAAAAACCCTTTTTGTTTTTGTTTTGAGAAAGAGAGAGGTAGGTGGGCCTTGTCTCTCCTGCGGCCCAGCCCGCAGTGAACAGACGGCCACCTGCTCCCGTCCCCTTCTCCATGAGTAAGTTAAGAGAGAGAGCGCGTTCGTCGTCGCCTTTTCCGTCGCTGTCGCTGTCTGTCCCATCTCCTAAATAGCCCCCTCGGCGTGTGTGCCCCCTTGCCTAGGGTTCCTCTCTCTCCCTCCACCGCCGCAGCTCACTTCTTCCCTTCCATCTCTCTCCCTCCTCTCTTATTTCCCCATGCATGGTAAGATTCTGAGAAGTTCAGAGAGGCTTAGTCGCGTCCGCCGGTCGTTGTCGCCGTCATCGCCGCGTCTCCGGTGGGCCGCGTCCTTGGTGGTGATGGCGTGGAGCTCGAGGGTTCTCCCGGCGTTCCATTCCCACCGCTAGTTGCCCCGGAGGAGCTTTGTAGGGATGGCCCCGTCGTCATCGGAAGTCCCCGCTCCGCCGACTCCTTCCCCTGCGTCATCTCCGGCCGTCTTCTTCCCCTCCCTCGACTCCGTCGTGACCAGCTCGTCGTCGCCTTCCCCCAAGGTGAGCCGCCGGTCCCCGTAGCCCTTTTCCCTCCACGCGTAGCTCGTAATTGGTCACGGCCACGTCTGTCGCCGCTGGTAGCAAGACGAGCACCTGCCGCTCACCTCCTTCCTCCTCTCCGCAAGGTGAGCAGGGGAATGGAGCCGTGGATGACCAGTTGTGCGTAGGAGTAGTTTGCGTAGCCAGATTCGTCGTAGGATCGCTAGAATTGCTGCCGGAGTTGCACTATCGTTGTTGCTCTGTTCTATGCTGCATCTTCAGTTTCGTCAGGGTTGTAGTGTATGTGCGTGTGTACTAGAGAGGCAGAGCCATCCCTCTGTTAACGCTCGTGGCCATAGCAGAGTGGTGAGGGTGCGGGGGAGATGACCCAGAGGTCATGGGTTCGAGCCCAGGCTCCCCCCTTTTTTTGTTGTGTGTTTTTCTTTGTCTCTTTTTGTTTTTTATTACATTCTAAACATGTATATGTGTGTGGCTGCATTCCAGGGTTTGTTTTTATTTTGTTTTCACCCTGTCATGTGTAGAGGTGTGTATGTAAGTATGTGCATATGTTGTTGAGTGTGTGTGTGTATATCCTTCTGGTATACATACAAGTGTTTGTGGTGTGTGTGTGAGAGAGAGTGTGTGTGATTATCTACATATGCACATGCATATATCCATTGGGCATATATGTATGTATATGTGGTGGATGACCACCCACACAAATGAGTTGTTTCAGGAGTGAAGTGCCTTGTGCACTTGTGTGTGTGTAGGGGACTAGTGGGTTTCCCACTTGTCATACCCCTTGTTGATATATGCTTGTCATGTAAGTTTTGTCATCTCATTTCCATTCTTAGATAAGTTGCCAACATGCTCATGCCCATTTAAGTGCATTTTCTATCTAGAGTAGTTATGCCATGATTAGTAGTGGATAGATTGCTACTTGCTTGTGCCTTGTTGTTTCACATGGGCATATGAGTATGACCCATGGTTTTGGGGTAGGAAGAGCCAATGAATCCATTGGAACTCTCATATTACACTTTTGAGCAAGTTCATAAATCTGTCATTTTAGCTGAGATGCCATTTTGTCATTTTTGCATGATTTAATCCATGCTTGCTTTGGGATATGTGCCAACTAGGGAGTATTTTGTATCTAGTATGCCATGGTATTTTTGTTTAACATGAGAATCACCCATATAAGTGGGAACCATACTGCAAAGGGACCAACTTAATGTTTCTGTTTCAGCATGCTAAAAACTACTAAGTCTGGGAATCTGTAGTTATATTTATGCCATGAAGAGTGGGTGTTATCTAGTGATGTGTTTGGAATTTGTTCATGCTCGGTGTTAGTTATTTGTAGTAGATATTGTCTTCTACCATCATGTTAATTTTCATGCCAATAGGAGATCCATAGAATATTTAACTACTGTTGTCAACTTGCTACTTTTTAATCTCTGATTCCAGAAAACTGGAATTTTCACTTAAGTCCGAGAAAACTGTTTCATCATATCAACTTGATTGCTTCATGCTTATTGATGTGTGACTCCTTTTCTGATTGTGTAGTTGGATAATTTGATGTGTGTGTTGATTAGATTCTGTCAATATCTTGGTTGTGTCTGTAGGGTTCCTGTAGCTCAAGTTGTGAGCTGTAGAAATTGCTATGATGCTGTTTTGTGGCAGATTGTGTGTTTATTTGTTTTGTGACTCTTGGGAGCTATACTCCATGGAATTGATTGATATTTAAGTCTATTGTGCGTGATTTTTCATAACCTATCCAGTCGCTACCTTGTAATGGCAAGCATTAGCCCATAGCTTGGTGGTCTTGTGTATTTGCCTCTGTACCTTGTCGTGGGCGTATCGTGAGAACCGTAACTCCGTTTCTTGCGTTCTTTATATGCATTTCTATCGATTTTGCATGATGCATCAATATTTCCCATGTTCATGCATGTCTAAATAACTCAACATGAGGTTCTTTACAGATTCATTAATAAACAAACTTTGCATGTGAAACATGACTAGTTTTGGATTGCCATGTTTAATTCTTCATAAATGAATCATGCATCATCTTGGTTGTGCACTGAACCTTGGTTGGATGTTTATTGTTGTCGTTTCTCTTGGGTAGACGCGAGTTTCAATACTAAGTATGAGGACCCAGGAGAGTACCACTACGAGGATCCCGCTACTTGTTCCGTTGAAGAACCAACAGGCAAGATGATCGTACCCGGATCCCGATACTATTTTTTCTTGCTAGTTTCTCGCTCTTATCATTACAATTCCGCTACCTACCAGTTGATATTAGCCTCCTAATTGCAATGACAGCCACTGACCTCCACATCCTAGAAAACCTTTGATTGGCTAAGTTACCGCTGCTCAGCCCCTCTTATAGCATTCTTAGTTGCAGCTGCAGGTTGTTCCATGTGATAGCATGGATATGGATATCACCATATTATCTGTCATTTAATTTAAAGCACATATATATCTTGGTATTGGTGGAAGGCTTCGCCTTTTGCTCAGTGATTTCTTCCGCTTTTACCGCCATTAGTTCCTTGTTACCGGTGTTATGTTTTCCATATTTTGCGCTTCTAACATGCTCGGGGTTGTTATGGGGACCCCCTTGTTTATTTGGTTGAGATTAAAACTTGTCTGGCAAGACCCAACATTGGTACTACATTTTCTAATAATTTAATAAAACTTGCATAGGGCTTTTCAACCCCGTGGATAATTTAATCAACCCCCAGGCCAGTGCTCCGCATGAGTGTTGGTCCAGGCCAGAGCAGCTTATTAACGCCGCCCGGGGCAACTCGGTGATTGGCGTGGTAACCATCACTCATCCATCGTGTCCTGAGAACGAGATACACGGCTCTTATCGGGTTCGTCGACACGTCGGGAGGTCTTGCTGGATTTGTTTTACCTTTATAAAATGTCTTCGTGTGGACTCCAACTTTCTTCCGGTTTTCTCGAGGTGTTGGAATTCCTTTGGAATTACCTATGATGATCGCGAGATCCGCGATCAAGGCTATTCCCGCGGAGTGTGGTTAATTTGTGATGGATTAGTTGGAGCACCCCTGCAGGGTTAAATCTTTCGGAAAGCCATGCCAGCGGTTATGTGGTAACTTGGATATTTGTTTAACACCCGGTTATAGTAGACTTGAAGTAAATTCCAATTAAAATACACCAACTGTGTGAGTAACCGTGATCGTCTCTTCTCGTGAACATGATCCAAGAGAGAACACGGTGGGGTTAATATTGACGTAAGTAAGTGTTCAGGATCTCGTAGAGATTATGCTAGAGTCGATCGCTCATCGTAGGCCAGTCTATTTACATTCTTGTTACGTAAGTTAGCCACCATAAATGCTTAGTGCTGCTACAAACTAAACACTTACCACATCCCAACCTTTAAGCTTGAATAGTCTCGGTACCCGGGCGCATGATTGCTGAGTCCTTGTGGCTCATAGTTTACTATAACACTCCAGGTACAGGTTCAGATGAGATCGTGCAGGATGATCTTACCCAGCTCCAGTGGGAATATGATGAGGAAAGAGGCAGGATGTACGTGACGTACCCAGATGAGTAGAGGACATGGTCGTGATCTTTGGGATAGCTTGATAGTATCATTTGCAACTGCTTTTATCGTTTGATTCCGTTCGTAGTCGGACCCTGTCTTCAACTTGATGTTATGAACTTCTATGGAATTGTAAGTTAGTATGTGGCGAGTGTAAGCCAATCTTGTATACTCTTCTCTTCAATATTGTATGATGTGATGATACTATTCTTGCTAACGGCAAGATGCGCATCCGTCCCTTGCGAGGCCCTCGTGCCTTAAAATGGATAGGCGCGCATCTTGGGCGTGACAAGTTGGTATTCAGAGCCATACGACCATAGGAGCCTTTGCTTGTTCAAACTTGGCCGAGTCGTGTCTAGTGAAAACTATTTTGAGTCTAGTTAGATCGAAGAGTAGGATTCTTTTTACTCCTCTTCTTTGCTCGGGTGAGGTTTCCGACTTAGGAATTTTGATTCTACTCCTCTTCTCGCTCAAAAAAAAATTTAGGATCACGCGGGTATTTTGGAGTCTATATGATACCGATGTGACAGGGTTCTGTCTTGGTGCCTCCTGTTTGACTTGATTTCTTCCGAGGAGTCGAGCTCCAGGGAATGTTGGCACATCGTTATCATTCAGCTTCATTGATATCTCAGGACAGAGAGTGTTCGACATTACTTCAATACTTATCATGGTGAGATAAGGTCGGAGTCACCTAGTACTGGGGAGGCGTCCGGGGTACCACCATGGTTTAGTATCGTTGTGAGTTCGAGGATTCGAAATTAGATGTGTTTGCGGAAGCCTCTGGTTATGTGTGGAAGGATGGATGCAGTTGGGGTGTAGGATTGCTAGTTGTGTGAGATATTTCCGCCTTGTATCCCCCACACCAGATTGCATAACCAGAAAGTTTTCAGAAGTTCATAGGTGGGAAATCTTGTAGTCATCTAGGATCATCTTCTTCAGATGTATATGGGCATGTACATTTGTTCTGAGCACTTAGCTCAATAATTTTGTGTTATTGAAAGTGGCTTATTATATCTGATGATGTTATCATGAACCAAAGAAGCATTCTTACTAATTTTTTAGTAGGAAGCTTGTGTTGTTATTTGTTCATTTCTTTCAAGCATTTGATTTAGCTTTGAATTCATCCTTTTCAATGAGGTGCTAATGAGTGTTGTCCATCTGCAGGATGGCTCCATCAACTCGCAACAATCCGGGCCGTGATGAGGAGCAGACTGATGTTCCACCACCACCCCCGCCACCGCCTCCTCCGCCTCCTCCTCTAGAAGCTTGGCAAGCTGTGATGGCCGCAACCAATGCGAACACTCAGATGTTGCTCAGACTGTTGCAAGAAAGGGAGCAGGGTCAGCAAGGTTTTCAAGGGAATTTTCAGAATCAGCCTTAGTTCGCAACGCTCAATCAGTTCCTTGCCAACCAGCCCAAGTCTTTCACCTGTTGTGAGCAGCCTTTTGATGCTGGTGATTGGCTTCGTAATATGAGTAAGCATTTTGAGTGCAGCAATGTCAGGCCAGAGGACTTTGTCAGATTTTCATCGTTCCAGCTCAAGGGTCAAGCCGCTGATTGGTGGCAGCAATACAAGGATCCCAGGGGCGATCGTGTTGTTACTTGGGAATATTTCCGTCGTGACTTTAGGGCTCATTACATTCCGACAAGCTTTGTCGAGGAGATGCGTGAGAAGTTCAGGCACCTAAAGTAGGGAACCAAGTCTGTCTACCAGTACAACGTCGAGTTCCAGAATCTAGCCCGCTATGCCAAGCAAGATGTTCAAGATGACAAGGCTATGATCTATCCATTCAGAGGTGGTCTCAAGGATGAGCTTCTGCCAGGCCTAGTTCTTCAGGAACCTCGGGAGTTTGATCAGTTCTACAACATGGCTTTGAAGGGTGAAGAAGCTTAGCTCAAGTTAGAGAACTGCAAGAAGCTTTCAAGGGATTCATATTCTTCTTCTTCCAGCTCTCAGATGGTTTCCAAGCAGCAGAAGTATTGGGCGCCAAATCCTCTTCTGTTTCGTCCTCCTCAGCAGTAGTAGCAGTTTGGTGGTCGTGGTTCTTTCCACCCACCCAACCTAGGATTCCAATAGGGACCCCAGGCATCCAAGGCTGTTCTTGTTCCTCCTCCAGGCAATGTTCGTCCGCTTTCTGAGGTGACTTGTCACAAGTGTGGCCATAAGGGTCACTATGCCAACAAGTGCAACCAGCGGCGTCTTCGGCCTCCTCCTCTAGTCAAGCCTCCAGGCAATGATATGGTGAAGCATAATCCCAAGTCAGTCCGGGTGAATATGGTGAATGCAGCTGAAGAAGAGCAGTCCAATGATGAGATTATGGGTAATCACTTAGTTAATGATTTTCCTGCAAAAGTTATGTTTGATATTGGTGCATTGCTTTCATTCATATCCAAGCCTTTTGTCGCTATGCATGAGTTTTCAGTGGAGCATTTAGCTAGTCCTTTTCGTGTGGTTTCTCCGAGGATGCGCATGAGTTCGCATATGATTGTTCTGGATGCTTCTATCAAGATGGGCAATTGTTCTTTTCTGGCTTCTCCAATTGTTCTCGGGAATTCTGATATTGATCTCATTCTGGGCATGGACTTCCTGGCTATGAATAAGGCTTATGTTGATTGTCAAGCAAAAGAAGTCAAGCTAACTCATCCTTCATAAGATGTGATTATATTCGCAGCTCACGATGACACAATTCGTCTCTTTGCTCTTAATGAGACGGGTGAAATCTCGGCAATTTCCGGTGGTTTGTGAGTATGAAGATGTCTTTCCAGAACAATTGCCAGGAATGCCTTCGCACCGGCCAGTCGAGTTCGTGATTGATCTTGAGCCCGGAACTGAACCGGTCTGCAAGCGCCCATATAAACTTGGCCTCGAAGAGCTGAAAGAGTTGAAGAAGTAGCTAGATGAGCAAGAACGTCTTGGTCTGATCAGACCAAGCTCTTCTCCATGGGGTTATGGAGTTTTGTTTGTCAAGAAGAAAGATGGCACAGATCGTCTTTGTGTTGACTACCGGCCATTGATAAGAAGACAATCAGAAACAAATACCCACTCCCTAACATCAATGAGTTGTTTGAACAACCGAAAGGTGCCAAGGTTTTCTCGAAGCTTGATCTTCGCATGGGGTATCATCAGATTCGCATTCGCGAAGAAGACATTCCCAAGACCGCTTTCAGGACGAGTTTTGGCTTATATGAGCACACTGTCATGTCGTTTGGTCTTGCTAATGCTCCTCCAACCTTCTCAAGAATGATGAATTTAATTTTCTCTCCTTTCAAGAATGAGTTTTTCTTGGTCTATCTGGATGATATCCTTGTGTTCTCGGAGACAGAAGAAGAGCATGTAGTGCATCTCCGACTTGTGCTTGACAAGTTAAGGGAACATCGGTTCTATGCCAAGTTTTCCAAGTGTGAGTTCTGGCTCAATGAAGTGGTGTACCTCGGGCATGTCATCTCTGTCGAGGGAATTAAAGTGCACCCTGAGAAAGTTGAGGCAATCTTGAAGTGGGAACCTCCTCGGAATGTGAAAAAGCTTCGGAGTTTCCTCGGGCTTGCAAGTTATTGCAGAAGATTCGTGGAGAACTTGTCTCAAATTGCCAAGCCTTTGTCCAATCTCCTCCAGAAGGGTCTCAAGTATGTTTGGTCTCCTGAGTGCGATGTGGCGTTCAATATGCTCAAGCAGAGACTGACTTCAGCTCTAGTTCTTGTTCCTCCTGAGCAGTCCAAGCCTTTCTAATTTTCTATGATGCTTCTCTCCAAGGTCTTGGTGGTGTTATCATGCAAGACAAGAAGATTTTTGCTTATACCTCGCGCTAGTTGAAGCCTGCCGAGAAGAATTACCCCACTCATGATCTTGAGTTGGCGGCAATTGTGCATGCTCTAATGACTTGGAGGCATTTGTTGTTGGGTAGACCAGTTGAGGTGTACACAGATCACAAGAGCTTGAAGTACATTTTCACTCAACCCAATCTCAATCTTCGGCAATCTCGTTGGGTGGAAATGCTTGAAGACTTCAACCCAAGCATTGAGTATACTCCTGGGAAAGCAAATGTCATTGCAGACGCGCTCAGCCGTAAGGCGTACTGCAATAGTCTCATCTTGAAGCCTCTTCAACCCGAGCTTTGCGAAGCCTTCCGCAAGCTTAACCTTCAGATGATTCCGCAAGGATTTCTTGCCAATCTTCAAGTCTCTCCGACTCTGGAAGATCAGGTTTGCCAAGCGTAGCTTATTGACGCTATGGTGAAGAAAGTGAAGAAAGGTGTGGCCAAGAGCATTCCGAAGTATAAGTGCTTTCGCGTTGATGACAAAGATACCTTGTTCTTTGAGGACCGTCTTGTGGTTCCAAAAGGTGATCTTGGAAAGGTTATCATGGACGAAGCACATAATTCTCTCCTATCAATTCATCCAGGCAGTTCAAAGATGTACCAGGATCTCAAGCAAACCTTCTGGTGGACTCGCATGAAACGTGAAATTGCTCAGTTCGTGAACGAGTGTGATGTTTGTCGCAGAGTGAAGGCGGAGCATCAATGTCCAGCAGGTCTTCTTCAGCCTTTGCCTATCCCAGAGTGGAAATTTGATCATGTGGAGATGGATTTCATCACTGGGTTTCCCAAGTCCAAGAGAGGCAACGATGCCATCTTTGTGGTTATCGACAAGCTGTCAAAAGTTGCTCATTTCCTGCCAGTCAAAGAATCTATCTCGGCAGCTCAGCTTGCAGAGTTGTATACATCAAGGATAGTGTCTTTGCATGGTATCCCTCAGCTCATCTCTTCTGACCGTGGAAGCCTCTTCACTTCCAAGTTTTGGGAGTCCTTCCAGACTGCTATGGGTACCAAGATCCATTTCAACACTGCGTTCCATCCGCAGACAAGTGGTCAAGTTGAGAGAGTCAATCAGATCCTTCAAGATATGCTCAGAGCCTGTGTGATTTCGTTCGTCATGAAGTGGCAAGACTGTCTTCCATATGCTGAATTCTCATACAACAATAGCTTTCAAGCTAGTTTAGGCAAGGCCCCTTTCGAGATTCTCTATGGTAGGAAGTGTCGTACCCCGCTCAACTGGTCCGAAACCGGTGAGCGCCAGATTTTGGGTAATGACATGATCACTGAAGCAGAAGAAATGTGCCATGTCATTCGTGAGAACCTCAAAGTAGCTTAGTCCCGACAAAAGAGTTATTACGATAACAAACATCGGGATGTTTCCTTCCAAGTGGATGATCTAGTCTATCTTAGAGTCTCTCCCATGAAGGGCACTCAGCGGTTTGGAATTAAAGGGAAGCTAGCTCCTCGTTTTGTTGGCCCTTTCAAAGTTGTTGGCAAGAGAGGTGGTCTTGCATATCAACTAGAGCTTCCTCCAAATTTCGCGAATGTGCACGATGTCTTCCATGTTTCTCAGCTCTGGAAATGTTTCAAGACTCCTGAGCGAACCATTGACCTCCAAGACATCAATCTCCAAGAAGATCTCTCTTATCTTGAGCATCCAGTTGCAATTCTTGAAGAAACTGAGCGTAGGACTCGCAACAAGTCTATCAAGTTCCTCAAGGTGAAGTGGTCTCATCATTCCGACAAAGAAGCTACTTGGGAACACGAGGACATTCTCCGTTCCAAATTTCCGTATTTCTTTCATTCCTAGATCTCGGGTCGAGATCCTCTTGTAGTGTGGGAGAGTTGTGACGGCCCAAGTGTTGTCCCTTCCTTTTATGGCATGTAACCCCTTCGTATGAACCTTGTGTCATGAGCTTTGATATGAATTGCACCTTGTCCCATGTGTTGGTTTGCATCCATGCATCATTTCATCCATCATAGAATTCATCATGCCTTATTGTTTACATGTGCCTTTGTATGATGTGGTGGTTGTGAATGGGTCTTGTGTTGTGTTGGTGCTTGAGTGTGGTTGGAGTCTTGTGTGCGACCTCTTCTTCTTCCCCTCTCTTTTCCCTTATCAAACATGCCCTTACAACACCCCCCCTTCTCTCCATATAATTTTATTGTCAGAATTAAGTTGTTTTAAAAATGATTAAAACTGTTCAAGAGGTAGCCCTATTCATATTAATAATTTAGAGTGTGATTCTTTTGATGGTTGGGGTTTGGTTGTTATTGTATTTTAATTAAACAGGAGCTGCCTTTTATTAAAATATTAAAATAACTTGCTCTATAAATCAACTTGATAATTTTATTAAATAGTGCACATTATTTTCTTTGCAAAAATATATTTTTTTGCACTAGAACCTTTTTTTTATTCTGGGGATTTATTTTTGTGTGGCTGGTTTAAAAAAATGAAAAACCCTTTCTGTTTTTGTTTTGAGAGAGAGAGGTAGGTGGGCCTTGTCTCTCCTGCGGCCCAGCCCATAGTGAACAGACGGCCACCTGCTCCCGTCCCCTTCTTCGTCAGTAAGTTCAGAGAGAGAGCGTGTCCGCCGTCGCCGTCGCCGTCTGTCCCATCGCCTATATAGCCCTCTCTGCGTGTGCGCCCCCTCGCCTAGGGTTCCTCTCTCTCCCTCCGCCGCCGCAGCTCTCTTATTCCCCTCCATCTCTCTCCCTCCTCTCTTCTTTCCCCCTGCATGGTAAGATTCTGAGAGGCTCAGAGAGGCTCAGTCGCGTCCGCCGGTCATCGTCGTCGTCATCGCCGCATCTCCGGTGGGCCGCGTCCTTGGTGGCGACGGCGTGGAGCTCGGGGGTTCTCCCGGAGTTCCATTCCCGCTGCTAGGGGCCCCGGAGGAGCTCTGCAGCGATGGCCCCGTCGTTGCCGGAAGTCCCCGCTCCGCCGTCTCCTTCCCCTACGTCGTCTCCGGCCGTCTTCTTCCCCTCCGTCGACTCCGTCGTGACCATCTCGTCGTCGCCTTCCCCCAAGGTGAGCCGCTGGTCCCCGTAGCCCTTTTCCCTCCGCGCGTAGCTTGTAGTTGGTCGCCGCCGTGTCTATCGCTGCCAGTAGCAAGACGAGCACCTGCCGCTCGCCTCCTTCCTCCTCTCCGCAAGGTGAGCAGGGGAATGGAGCCGTGGATGACCCGTTGTGCGTAGGAGCAGTTTGCGTAACCAGATTCGTCGTATGATTGCCGGAATTGCTGTCGGAGTTGCACTGTCGCCGTTGCTCTGTTATGTGGTGCATCTTCAGTTTCGTCAGGGTTGTAGTGTATGTGCGTGTGTACTAGAGAGGCAGAGCCATCCCTCTGTTAACGCTCGTGGCGATAGCAGAGTGGTGAGGGTGCGGGGGAGATGACCCAGAGGTCATGGGTTCGAGCCCAGGCTCCCCCCTTTTTTTTGTGTTTTTCTTTGTTTATTTTTGTTTTTATTACTTTCTATACATGTATATGTGTGTGGCTGCATTCCAGGGTTTGTTTTTATTTTTTTCACCCTGTCATGTGTAGAGGTGTGTATGTAAGTATGTGCATATGTTGTAGAGAGAGTGTGTGTATATCCTTGTGGTATACATGCAAGTGTTTGTGGTGTGTTTGTGAGAGAGTGTGTGTGTGATCATCTACATATGCACATGCATATATGCATTGGGCATATATGTATATATATGTGGTGGATGACCACCCACACACATGAGTTGTGTCAGGAGTGAAGTGCCTTGTGCACTTGTGTGTGTGTAGGGGACTAGTGGGTTTCCCACTTGTCATACCCCTTGTTGATATATGCTTGTCATGTAGGTTTTGCCATATCATTTCCATTCTTAGCTAAGTTGCCAACATGCTCATGCCCATTTAAGTGCATTTTCTATCTAGAGTAGTTATGCCATGATTAGTAGTGGATAGATTTCTATTTGTTTGAGCCTTGTTGTTTCACATGGGCATGTGAGTATGACCCATGGTTTTGGGGTAGGAAGAGCCAATGAATCCATTGGAACTCTCAGATTCCACTTTTGAGCAAGTTCATAAATCTGTCATTTTAGCTGAGATGCCATTTTGTCATTTTTTCATGATTTAATCCATGCTTGCTTTGGGATATGTGCCAACTAGGGAGTGCTAGTATTTTGTATCTAGTATGGCATGGTATTTTTGTTGAACATGAGAATCACCCATATAAGTGGGAACCATGCTGCAAAGGGACCAACTTAATGTTTCTGTTTCAGCATGCTAAAAACTAGTAAGTCTGGGAATCTGTAGTTATTTTTATGCCATGAAGAGTGGGTGTTATCTAGTGATGTGTTTGGAATTTGCTCATGCTCAGTGTTAGTTATTTGTATTAGATATTGTCTTATACCATCCTGTTAATTTTCATGCCAATAGGAACTCTCTTGCATATTTAACTACTACTGTCAACTTGCTACTTTATAGTCTCAGATTCCAGAAAACTGGAATTTTCACTAAGTCCCAGAAAACTATTTCATCATGTCAACTTGATTGCTTCATGTTTATTGATGTGTGCCTCCTTTGCTGATTGTGTAGTTGGATAAGTTAATGTGTGTGTTGATTAGATTCTGTCAATATCTTGGTTGTGGCTGTAGGGTTCCTGTAGCTCAGGTTGTGAGATGTAGAAGTTGCTATGATGTTGTTTTGTGGCAGATTGTGTGTTTATTTGTTTTGTGACTTGTGGGAGCTATACTCCATGGAATTGATTGATCTTTGAGTCTATTGTGCGCTATTTTTCATAACCTATCCATTGGCTACCTTGGAATGGCAAGAATTACCCCATGGCTTGGTGGTCTTGTGTATTTGCCTCCATACATTGTCGTGAGCGTATCGTGAGAACCGTAACTCCGTTTCTTGCGTTCTTTATATGAATTTCTATCGATTTTGCATGATGCATCCATATTTCCCATGTTCATGCATGTCTAAATAACTCAACATGAGGTTCTTTACAGATTCATTAATAAACAAACTTTGCATGTGAAACATGACGAGTTTTGGATTGCCATGTTTAATTCTTCATAAATGAATCATGCATCATCTTGGTTGTGCATTGAACCTTGGTTGGATGGTTATTGTTATTGTTTCTCTTGGGTAGACGTGAGTGTCAATACTAAGTATGAGGACCCAGGAGAGTACCACTACGAGGATCCCGCTACTTGTTCCATTGAAGAACCAACATGCAAGATGATCGTACCCGGATCCCGATACTATTTTTGCTTGCTAGTTTCTCGCTCTTATCGTTACAATTCCACTACCTACAACTTGATATCAGCCTCCTAATTGTCATGATAGCCTCTAACCTCGACATCCTAGCAAACCTTTGATTGGCTAAGTTACCGCTGCTCAGCCCCTCTTATAGCATTCTTAGTTGCAGGTGCAGGATGTTCAATGTGATAACATGGATATGGATATCACCATATTATCTGCCATTTACTTTAAAGCACATATATATCTTGGTATTGGTAGAAGGCTTGGCCTTTTGCTTAGTGATTTCTTCCGCTGTTACCGCCAGTAGTTCCTTGTTACCGGTGTTATGTTTTCCATATTTTGCGCTCCTAACATGCTCGGGGTTGTTATGGGGACCCCCTTGTTTATTCGGTTGAGATTAAAACTTGTATGGCAAGACCCAACATTGGTACTACATTTGCTAATAATTTAATAAAACTTGCAAAGGGCTTTGCAACCCCGTGGATAATTTAATCAACCCTCGGGCCAGTGCTCCGCATGAGTGTTGGTCCAACCCAGGGCAGCTTATTAACGCTGCTCGGGGCAACTCGGTGATTGGCGTGGTAACCATCGCTCATCCATCGTGTCCTGAGAACGAGATACGCGGCTCTTATCGGGTTCGTCGACACGTCGGGAGGTCTTGCTGGATTTGTTTTACCTTTACCGAATGTCTTGCGTGTGGACTCCAACTTTCTTCGGGTTTTATCGAGGTGTTGGAATTCCTTTAGAATCACGTATGATGATCGTGAGATCCGTGATCGAGGCTATTCCCGCGAAGTGTGGTTAATTTGTGATGGATTAGTTGGAGCACCCCTGCAGGCTTAAATCTTTCGGAAAGCCGTGCCCGCGGTTATGTGGTAACTTGAATATTTGTTTAACACCCGGTTATAGTAAACTTGAAGTAAATTCCAATTAAAATACACCAACTGTGTTAGTAACCGTGATCGTCTCTGCTCCTGAACATGATCCGAGAGTGAACACTGTGGGGTTATGATTGACGTAAGTAAGTGTTCAGGATCTCATAGAGATTATGCTAGATTCGATCGCTCATCGTAGGCCATTCTATTTACATTCTTGTTATGTAAGTTAGCCAACATAAATGCTTAGTGCTGCTTCAAACTAAACACTTACCACATCCCAACCTTTAAGCTTGAATAGTCTCGGTACCCAGGCGCATGATTGCTGAGTCCTTGTGGCTCACAGTTTACTACAACACTCCAGGTACAGTTTCAGATGAGATCGTACAAGATGATCTTACCCAGCTCCAGTGGGAATATGATGAGGAAAGATGCAGGATCTACGTGACGTACCCGGATGAGTAGAGGACCTAGTCGTGATCTTTGAGATAGCTTGATAGTATCATTTGCAACTGCTTTTATCATTTGATTCCATCCGTAGTCGGACCCTGTCTTCAACTTGATGTTATGAACTTGTGTGGAATTGTAAGTTAGTATGTGGCGAGTGTAAGCCAATCTTATATACTCTTCTCTTCAGTATTGTATGATGTGATGATACTATTCTTGCTAACGACAAGATGTGCATCTATACCTTGCGAGGCCCTCTTGCCTTAAAATGGATATGCGCGCATCTTGGGCATGGCATTTTGTTGGTGAACAATATGCTCAAACGTGCACAAGTGATAGTCGCCAAAAACATCCACAAACTCTCCAACCAAAGTCTATGCTATACCTAACACTCAAAATCGGTGCAACCAACTTTTCCATACCGGTGCCACCGATTCCATACCTGGACAGACTCAGCCAAACCCTAGCCACTTCGGTGCAACCGATTCCATACCGGTGCCATCGAGTTTAGGTTGCCAACTTTCTGTTACGCAAATTCACATTTTCGGTCCCATCGAGAATGTTGGATCGGCGTCACCGAGGTTGGAAATCTAACCGTTGGTCACCTTATCGGTGCAACCAAGTTTCCTATATCGGTCTCACCGAGATTCAAAAGTTGCCACCTCTTGGTCACTTCGGTACCACCGAGATTAACACATCGGTGTCACCAAGTTGGTCATTTTGTGTGTAACGGTTGGATTTTTGGGGATGCCTATATATACCCCTTCATCACCACCTACTCGAAAGAGAAGCACTCAGAACTATTCCACAATTGCCCCATCTAGTTTTCTGAGAGAGAACCACCTACCCTTGTGTTGAGGTCAAGATCTTCCACTCCAATCAAATGGATCTTGATCTCTAGCCTCCTCAAGTAGCTTTCCACCAATCCCATCTCTTCCACCATGCCAAATCTGTGAGAGAGTGATTGGGTGTTGAGGAGTCTATCATCTTGAAGCACAATAGCAAGGAGTTCGTCGTCATTATCGAGCCTATTACCTTTTGGAGGGTGGTGCCTCCTAGATTGGTTAGCTGTCGCTTGGGAGCCTCCTACTTTGTGTTGTGGAGTGAACCAAGAAGTTTGTAAGGGCAAGGAGATCGCCTACTTCGTGAAGATCTACCCATAGTGAGGCTAGTCCTTCGTGGACGGAAGCCATTATGGAATAGTCAAGGTTGCTACTTCGTGGACCCTTTTGGGTGGAGCCCTCCGTGGACTCTCGCGACCGTTACCCTCCGTGGGTTGAAGTCTCCATAAACATGGATGTACGATAGCGCCACCTATCGGAACCACGGGAAAAATCATCGTGTCTACAACTGCGTTTGATCTTCCTACCATATCCCTTCTACACATGCTTGTTGTTACTTTCTGTTGCTATATACTCTTAGACTTGCATGTGTAGGGTGTACTTGACTTGGCATGAAATGCTAAAAACTATCAACCCTAAAACTTGGTATAGGAAAAACTTTTATTTGATCAAGTAGTCTAATCACCCTCCCCCCTCTAGACATACTTTCAATCCTACACCCGACGGCACACATCCAGGAGAAGGAGGGCACCATCGCTGCCCTGTGCCTCCTGTAGGACTGTGGCTGCCACGCCACCGCCGCCGTGCAACAGGCCCGCACCTCCCCCTACCCAGCAGATGCATCAGCGCCCGAACTGGCCAGAGCCCACCACCGCTGGCCACCACACCCGTAGGGTTGAGCAGCCAGTCAGGGCCACCTAGGCCCGCGCCGCCTGCCGGCCCACCGTGGCCAGGCGCGCTCCGACCGCCTCGCCGTCCTCGGCCTGCGCCGCGGTCTGCAACAGCACACAAAGATCTGGCATCCCCCCGCCGCCACCACAGCATCCGCGCGCCCCGCCACCATCCACGCCGCCTGACGCGCAGCAACAACGCCGGCGACCACCTGGTGCCTGCGCGTCGCCTAACGCCCGCGACGCGCCCCGGACGGAGGAGCCGCTCCACGTCAGCCCCAGCCATCGGGGGGACGAAAAGGCCCCGCCGCCGGTGGCTCCTGTCGGGCTTTGCCCGGTCGAGCCCTAGGGCGGCGGCGGAGGAAGCGGGAGGAGAGAAGCAGCAACCCCTGATTTAGGGTGCCCCGATCGCCGCGCGGGGGCGACGCGGGAGGGAAGGGGAGGGAGAACTTTTCGGTAGTAATGTTCATGCAAGGGACGCCGTTGTGTTTGCTCCTCAAACTAATCTC
Source organism: Hordeum marinum (assembly GCA_022496015.1). Classification (NCBI taxonomy): domain Eukaryota; kingdom Viridiplantae; phylum Streptophyta; class Magnoliopsida; order Poales; family Poaceae; genus Hordeum; species Hordeum marinum. The sequence goes on from CM039677.1 coordinate 119,529,881, forward strand.
ACAGTTTTCTTCCATCAAGCTTGGGTTGCTTACTTAATCTCACAGCTGTCTGGGAACATCGTCAACCGGGCACATGATGGTAGTGCTATGAATCTTTGAGCGAGATCTTGCAGAGTTCATGGAGCTGCAACATGCAACAGCACTTCTAAAGCTACCTTAGCTGTACCATAAGCGATGGTGCTTATAAACCTAAGACGATAAGCGGCGTGTTAATTAGCGCTAACCGACTTGATAGACCAGTGCCATTATGCTCTGATCGTCGATCGCCACTTTGATTATCCATCGATGCCAGACCTCGTTTAAGTCCAACCCCGTGATGACATAAAAATGATCGGCATCGAAGCGGTTGTCGCGTCTTTGCTACCTTGCCGCCATTCTCGTGCGCGGGCCCCGCCCTTCACGTGGGCCAGAATCGACATGCGGCCCCCAAATCAACGAGATCAACATTTTCTGCGGCTTTCGCTTGGCCCAGAGTCCTCCACGTACGCCCCCAAGCGCCACGTCACCGTCCCTGCCCCACGCCCCGCACCTACCAATATCTCGGGCTGGGATTCCTTCCCACGACGCGATGTCGGATTTGCCTCGCCGCCCCCCGCTATAAAGCGCCGGACGGCCCGGCTTCTACTAAATTTTGCTTCGCCGTCGAAGTGAGACCTGGTAGCTTGCTTGCTCGCAGCTTTGTTTCGGAGTGTTGCTGGTGAAGCGTGATGGAGCTGCAGGGGTTGGGGAGGTACTGGGGCGTGGGCGGGAGGCGGTGCGGGTCGTGCGCTGGGTCGCCGGCGGCGGTGCACTGCCGGACGTGCGATGGCGGCGGCGGGGACGGATCGTACCTGTGCGCGGGGTGCAACGCGGGGCACGCGCGGGCGGGGCACGAGAGGGTGTGGGTCTGCGAGGTGTGCGAGCTCGCGCCGGCTGCGGTCACCTGCAAGGCCGACGCCGCCGCGCTCTGCGCCGCCTGCGACGCCGACATCCACCACGCCAACCCGCTCGCGCGCCGCCACGAGCGCGTCCCGGTGCAGCCCATCGGGTCCTCGTCGGCCGAGGGGCAGGAGCGAGATGCGTTCCTGATGTCGTTCGGCGGCGCGGTCGACGGGGAGAAGCAGGACCCCGCGGTGAACCTGAACGACGGTCTGGAGGTCGGCGCCGGCGCGAAGGACAACGTGAAGCTCGACTTCCTGTACGCGGACATGATGGACCCTTTCTTCGGCTCCGAGATCCCGCGCTACCCGCACGCCGACAGCGTTGTACCCAGCGGCGGCGCGGTGGAGCTGGACTTCGGTGGCGTCGCCGCTGCCGCTGCCGCTGCCGCCCCAGTCGTCTCCAACCCGTCCTACAGCTCCTACACGGCGGCGTCTCTCGGTGGTGGAAGTGTAAGCCCTTGCTTCCCTTTCCTCCAAGAACTTTAACCTCGTGTCATCTGTACTAGCGCATCTTCCTGATCTTTATTGGCCTTCGATTTAGCAGAGCTCGTCGTCAGAGGTCGGCTTGGTGCCGGACGCGATCTGTGGCCGAGGCGGCGGCATCATCGAGCTGGACTTCGCACAGTCCAAGGCCGCGTACCTGCCCTACAAACCCACACCCAGCCACAGTACTGTAAGTGCCTAACTAGATTAGAGCCAGCCAACTCTTTTTATCAACGAGCACATGTAATTGATCTCTGGTCTTGTGATTAAACAGATCTCCTCGGTGGATGTTGGGTCGGTGCCGGAGCGGAGCGACAGTGCCGTCGCGGCGGCGACGCCGGCGACGGGGGAGGGGAGGGAGGCGCGTCTGATGCGGTACCGCGAGAAGCGCAAGAACAGGCGGTTCGAGAAGACCATCCGGTACGCGTCCCGGAAGGCCTATGCCGAGAGCCGGCCGCGCGTCAAGGGCCGCTTCGCCAAGCGCGCCGACGACGCCGTCGCGGCGGCCACGATCACCATGCCGCGGCCCTGCGTGCTCGACTTCGGCGGCTACGGCATCGTGCCCACCTTCTGAGGCGGCGCCTAATTTCGTGTCCTCCTTCCTCCGGCGAACGTGCCGGCTGGGTGCCTTAATTAATCCGGCGCGGCGTGGCCAGCACGAGCGCGCCTCTTGTATAATTGCATGTAATGTTTTTTGAGCTGGCTGATCTCGCTGGCTGGAGCGTAGTATACTACTGTACTCGACATGCATGCACACACGCATGTTTTGCTAGAACTAGAATAATACAGATAGTTCTAGTTGACTAGTGTACCCGGACCTTTTCTGGGCTTGCTTGATGGGAAATTAGGCTATGGCAATGTAAGGTGTTTGCTGAAACAGCTAGTTCTAGTTTTTCGTTCTGAAAGATATTTATCTCCCTATTTACATACCAAGGTTAAGAGGAATTCTAACCGGGCGCGTTATTGCGGATAAAAAACAAGGCTTAACGCGTCGCTCTCCAAATGAACGCATCTTCGTTTTTTATTTGCCCTTTCATTTCATGCCTAATTTTGGGCCGCTTTTGCGTCAGTGCGGACATGCGCGAAGCCCGCGTTCTCTTCCTCCTGACCCGCTCGTACGCCAACCGTCTCTTCTTCACCTCCAAACCACCCACCCGCCTACGCCCTGTCTTCCATACTTCACCGCTTACGCCCTGTCTTCCATACTTCACCGTCCACTTTTAAAAGCACACATGCTTTCTTGATGGTTTTCATAATTCATGACAACATACGTTGTCTTTTCGACTAATACTTCTATCTAGATTATTTCAGATTTAGTCCATAGAGTGTGATAAAAGAGGTGTGAAGAGATTCTTAAAGAAGAAGAAGAAGAGGAAGGAATATGATTGGCCAAGCTACAAATACTATGTCTAAACCCTACCATACTAAATCGGTGCCACCAACTTTTTCCACTCGGTTCAACCGATTTCCATCTCAGACAGAACCCAACCAAACCCTAACTTCTCGGTACCACCAAGTGCTATATCGATGCAACCGAGTTTCGGTGACCAACATTCTGGTGACCCAGTTTATAAAATCGGAATTTCCGAGTTTTATGGATCGGTCTCACCGAGCTTGGAAACTGCCCCCGACCACTCGTATCGGTACTACCGAGAATCATATATCGGGCTCACCGAGATTCCTAAAGTTGCCACATTTTGAACAAATCGGTACGACCGAGTCTTACTTCGGTTCACCAAGTTCGTCAATAATGGTGTAACGATCGGATTTTTGGAGATGCCTATATATATACCCCTCCACCACATCCCACTCGCAAGAGAAGCACTCAGAACAGTTCCACACTTCCCATACCCAAATTTTTGAGAGAGAACCACCTACTCTTGTGTTGAGGTCAAGATCATCCACTCCAACCATATGGATCTTGATTTCTAGCCTCCCCAAGTTGCTTTCCACTCAATCAATCTCTTTTAGCAAGCCAACACTGTGAGAGAGTGATTGAGTGTTGAGGAGTCTATCATCTTGAAGCACAAGAGCAAGGAGTTCATCACCACTATCAAGCCTATTACCTTATGGAGGGTGGTGCCTCCTAGATTGGTTAGGTGTTGATTGGGAGCCTCCTACTTTGTGTTGTGGAGTTGAACCAAGAAGTTTGTAAGGGCAAGGAAATCGCCTACTTTGTGAAGATCTACCCATAGTGAGGCTAGTCCTTCGTCGACGGAAGACGTTATTGAATAGTCAAGGTTGCTACTTCGTGGACTCTTATGGGTGGAGCCCTCCTTGGACTCTCGCGGCCGCTACCCTCTATGGGTTGAAGACTCCACAAACATGGATGTACGATAGTGCCACCTATCGGAACCATACGAAAAATCTTCGTGTCTCCAAGTTGTGTTTGATCTTCCTATCTCTGCTCTCTTACGTATGCTTTTCTTACTTTCCGCTGCCATATTTGTTGACTAGCATGTGTAGGGTGCATTAGACTTGTTATAATTGCTAAAATCTGCCAACCAATTAACTTGGGAAAAGGTTAGGTTTATTTCTTGCAAGTAGTCTATTCACCCCCCTCTAGAAGTCTCTTCCATCCATCCCCTCAATTTGTATCAGAGCTTTGGTCTCCATAGCTTCGGTTTCATCACCGTGGAGGAAAATGTATGTGTCTAGTTTGCGAAGTATTAGTCATAGAGTGCCCGTTCTCGATGGGGAGTGTCGGTGTCAAAACCGGCAGATCTCGAGTAGGGGGTCCCGAGTTGTAGACCTTAGATCAATTGGTAACAAGGACGAAGGAGACAGTGTTTACTCAGGCTCGGGCCCATGTGAGGAGGTAAAACCCTACGTCCTGCTTGATTATATTGATGTGGATGAGAATTATAGAGTTGATCTACCTTGAGATCGTCTAAGCTAAATCATATATGAGTTCACCTGTCATCTACAAATGGGACCCTCTGGTTTATATAGACTCCAGAGGTACCTAGGGTTACATATTACCGACCTACAACCGGGCATAGATACGAATATCTCATCTTCAAAGCTTGAAGGCCACGCCAATATCTAGAGCTTTCCTTTTTGATTGCGGCGTCACCTCATAGTACGGCCTTCCGCAAAGCGTCCCGATAAGTCAGCCCATGAGGGATGACCCGATGGCCCAAGGACTCGTGATGACCCACAAGTATAGGGTATCTATCGTAGTCCTTTCGATAAGTAAGAGTTTCGAACCTAACGAGGAGTAGAAGGAAATGACAAGCAGTTTCTAGTAAGGTATCCTCTGCAAGCACTAAAATTATTGGTGACAGATAGTTTTGTGATAAGATAATTCGTAACGAGTAACAAGTAACAAGTGTAGCAAACGTGTAGAAAGGTAGCCCAATCCTTTTTGTAGCAAAGGACAGGCCTGGACAAAATCTTATATAAAGCAAAGCGCTCCCGAGGACACATGGGAATTTCTGTCAAGCTAGTTTTCATCATGCTCATTTGATTCGCGTTCATTACTTTGATAATTAGATATGTGGGTGGATCAGTGCTTGGGTGCTGCCCTTACTTGGAAAAACCTCCCACTTATGATTAACCCCTATCGCAAGCATCCGCAATGACGAAACTAGAATTAAGCTAAACCTAACCATAGCATCAAACATATGGATCCAAATCAGCCCCTTATGAAGCAACACATAAACTAGGGTTTAAGCTTCTGTCACTCTAGCAACCCATTATCTACTTATTACTTCCCAATGCCTTCCCCTAGGCCCAAATGATGGTGCAGTGTTATGTAGTCGACGTTCACATAACACCACTAGAGGAGAGACAACATACATCTCATCAAAATATCGAACAAATACCAAAGTCATATGATTACTTATAACAAAACTTATCCCATGTCCTCAGGAACAAACGGAACTACTCACAAAGCATGCTCATGTTCAAGATCATAGGAGTATTAATTATCATAAAGGATCTGAACATATGATCTTCCACCAAGTAAACCAACTAGCGTCAAGTACAAGGAGTAAGCAACACTACTAGCAACCCACAGGTACCAATCTGAAGTGTTGAGACTAAGATCAGATACAAGGGTTTGGAGAGGAGATGGTGATGGTGAAGATGTTGATGGAGATTGACCCCCTCTCGATTAGAGGATCATTGGTGATGACAATGACTTTGATTTCCCCCTCCGGGAGGGATGTTTCCCTGGCGGAACAACCCTGCTAGAGCTCTAGATTGGTTCTGCCCAAGTTCCGCCTCGAGACGGTGGCACTTTGTCCCGAAAGCTCTCCTTTGATTTTTTTTCCAGGTCAATTCATATAGGATAAGATGGGCGTCAGAGGAGCCACAGGGCCCCCACAAGTGTCATGCCCAAGATGCGCGCCTATCCATATTTAGGCATGGGGGCCTCGACACAGATAGAGGCACATCTTGTGGTTCACAAGTATAGTATCATCACATACATTTATGAAGAGGATTATATGAGTTGTCTTACACTTGCCACATGCTAAATTACAATTCCACACAGTTGATTCAAACATCATTCCAAAGACAGGGTCTGACTACGAACGGAAACAAACGATAAAAGAGATGCAATGAAACTGTCTTGCTAGCCCCGAAGATCACGACCAAGGCCATTCTACTGGTCTGGATATGTGACGTACATCCTGCCACACTCCTCGTCATACTCCCACTGGATCTGCATCACATCATCTGGCACGATCTCATCTACACCTGCACCTGTATTTGTTGTAGTAATCTATGAGCCACGGGGACTCAGCAATCTCGCGACCGGGTATCGAGACTATTCAAGCTTGTTGGGTTGGATGGGGGTAAGTGTCTAGTTTGCAGTAGCACTAAGCATTTATGGTGGCTAATCTTACGAGAACATGAATGTAAACATGTGGTCTACGATAAACGATCGAGAGCTAGCATGATCGCTAAGTGATCTTGATCACCTACTTACGTCAAACATAACCCACCGTGTTCTCTCTCGGATCATGTTCACGAGCAGAGAGGATCATGGTTATTCACAAAGTTGGTGCATCTTATTAGAGTTTACTTCAAGTTAACTATAACCGGGTGTTAAAAAAATATCCAAGTTGCCACATAACCGTGGGCACGACTTTCCGAAAGTTTTAACCCTATAGGGGTGCTCCAACTAGTCCATCATAAATTAACCACACTCCGCGGGAATAACCAAGACCACGGATCTCATGATCATCCTAGGAAACTCCAAAGGAAATCCGACACCTCGAGATAGCCCGAAGAAAATCAGAGTCCCTCGCGCAAGCCAATCGAGAAAGGTAAAACAAGTCCAGCAAGACCACCCGACCTATCGACGAACCTGATAAGAGCCGCGTATCTCATTCTCAGGACACGACCGGATAAACACTACGTACAACGGCCGGATAGAAATCCCTCGAGTTGGCCCGAGGTGGCCCCGCAAGTGGCTTTGGGTTGGACCAACACTCATGAGGAGCACTGGCCCGGGGGTTGATTAGTTATCCATGGGGTTGCAAAGCCCTATGCAGTTTTATTAAGTTGTTTAAGAAAATAGTACCAATGTTGGGTCTTGGGAGACAAGTTTTAATCTCAATTGAATAATCAAGGGGGTCCCCATAACAAACCCGAGCATGTTAGGAGCGCAAAGTATGGAAACATAACACCGGTAACAGGAAACTATGGCGGTAAAAGTGGAACAAAACACCGAGCAAAAGGGCCAGGCCTTCCACCATACCAAGATATATATGTGCATTAATTAAAATAGTAGTAAATATTGTGATATCTCCAGATATCCATGTTATCACATGGAAACAACCTGCACCTACAACTAAGAACGCTATAAGAGGGGCTGAGCAGCGGTAACTTAGCCAAACAAGGTTTGCTAGGATGTGGAGGGGTTAAAGGCTATCATGGCAATGTAGGAGGCTTGACATTCAAGTGGTAGGTAACGCATATGTAACGATAAGAGAAAGACATCTAGCAAAGAAAAAATAGTGTCGGGATCCGGGTACAATCATCTTGCATGTTGGTTCTTCAGAGGGACAAAGAGGCGGGGTCCTCGTAATGGTACTCTCTTGGATCCTCGTACTCAAGTTCAACACTCGCGTCTACCAAAGAGAAACAGCAACAATAAACAACCAACCAAGGTGCAATGCACAAACAACATGATGCATGATTCATTTGAAGTATTTAGCATGGCAATCCTAAACTAGTCATGCTTCACATGCTATAGTTAGGTTATTTACATCTGGACATAATCTCATGTTAAGTTGTATGAACATGCATGATCATGGCAAATATGGATGCTTCATGCAAAAACGATGCAAATGCATATGTAGCACGTAGGAAACGGAGTTACGGTTCTCACGCTACGCTCACGTCAAGTTACGAAGGCAAAATACAAGACAATGAAGGCCATGGGATATTCCTTGGCATTCCAAGGTAGCCACTGGTTAGGAAATGAAAATCCAACCACAATAGAGCTAAAGATCAAGAAAATCCATTAAGTGTAGCCCCCACAAGTCACAAAACACTAAAACACACAATCTGTCCAAACCAGATAGCAACTTTCACAACAACCTAGCAACTTTCACACCAAAAATCTAGAGCTACAAGAAGTTTCCAACCTCAAATAAGGCATTCACAGAAACTACATAACATGCTCATCAAATCATCGAACTGCACAAACTGGAAAGGAAGCACATATCAATAAGCATGAAGCTCACAAGTTGGCACGATGAAACAAATTCTAGGGACTCAGAGAAAATCACAGTTTTCTAGAATCTGAGTTAAGCTAATAGCAAGTTCATAGCAGAAACTAATGGTGATAGATACCACCTCACGGCATGATAATTAGCAGGATGGTAGAGGACAACATCTACTTCAAAACACTAGCACAGAGATTGAGCTAAAACACAACATATTACTTGGTAGCATCCACTCATCATGGCATAAAAATAATAACTGATTCTCACACAGAAATATTTAGCATGTTGAAATCAGCAACATTTCAATAACCACTTTGGAGCATGGTTCCCACTCATATGCAAGATTATCATGCCAAAAGAAAATACCATGGCATCCTACTCATGAAATTCTACCATTTCCATGTTGACACAAAGATCATAGCAAGCATGGATTAATTCTAACTAAAATGACAAAATGACACTTTGTAACAAAATGACATTTTGTCCAACTTGCTCAAATGACAAAACAGGTTGCACCAATGGATTCCTTGGGTGATCCTACCCCAAAATCATATACCATACCCATATACTTGCATGGAACAACATATCACAACACTAGCTCGAAAAATACCATACACTCCCATAAGTGAAAACTTACTAAAAGTACCCATGTCCAAATATGCACATATCTAGATTTCGTATTTTACCAGAAATGGAATAATCCATTTAAATCGCAATAAAACAATAAAAAAAAGAAAAAGAAAAGTAGGGGACCCACCTGGCATTAACACTAGGGCCCCTCTGTGGATGACAAGTGGGGCCAGAGCCCACTTGTCATACACAGACTACACCACACACACACACAAGCACACTCTAGATCTGCCCAGCCACAGGGGATCCCACCACACACAAGCGCACACCACACACACACACGGCCACACCATCCAGTGTGGACATGCCAGATCCGCAGACCATACAGCAGGAACAACCAATACAAGAAAAGAAAAAGGAGAGGGCGCGTCGGGGATCGAACACGCGACCTCCTGGTGGTTCGGCGGGCGCGCTCTGACTGCGCTAACTAAGTGGACCTCGACAGAAGGGGGAGGGGTTTACCTAGTTCTACAAAGAAGCGTGACTTCCACTGCCACGACAAAGTAAAGAAACGGCGGCTACGGCGACCATCACCAGTAGTCTCCGGTGAGGGACAGCCCCGATGGGGATGCGGGCTCGCTAGGGAACCAATCCCCCATGGAAAGGGAGCGGCGGCATGGAGCGGGAGGCTTGCGGGTGATCCTCTCTGAACCCGAATTGAGAGGACGGGAGGAGCACTGGGAGCACGACGGAGGCACGTCTCTAGCGAGAACTACGGGCGACCAACAATGACGATGAGGCATGGAGGAGGAGAGGGGAGTACCTCCTCTACCTTATGCACGAAGATGAGGTCGGGGACACGGCTGAACGACGGTGGCGAGGCGAGGACTCTGGCGTGGCGCGGATCACAGAGCCCCGGGCGCGAAGACGAAGAGGAAGGGCCCGACGATGAGGACGAGCTCTTCTGCTCCTAGCCCCGGGAACGGAACGAGGGAGACGTCGGGGCCCTCCAGGACATCCTTGAAGGAGCGGAGAAGGCCATCGGAGACGAGCACGCCGACGAGGAAGAAGTGCTGCACCCTGAACCTTCTGAAACTCTGCTACTCCCTCTGCTCTCACACCACACCAGGAGAAACGAGGAAGGGGAAAGAGGTTGGCGGCGGCGAGGAGGGGAAGGAGAAACCCTAGGAAGGGGCGGACGAAGAGGGGCTTAAAAGGGGGGGAAATCGACGGGACTTCCTCGGCACCCGTGAGGGACTTCGCGGTGCTGGGAGCTCTCCACTCACACCGAACGTGACGGATGCGACGACGGGGCAGGTCGCCGCTAGCTCGGCCGGGCTGGGCCACGAGGGAGGGAAGGCCCAACACTCTCTGGCCTCTCCCTCACATGACAAAGGTTTTTTTTCCTTTTGTTTAAATAACAGCTACAGGAAAAAAACAGCATGTTTGACAAGGATATGGAGAGAGATAAAAATTAAATTTGAAGCAGGAAAAATGCACTCTAGTTTATAAAAATGACTTTGGCATTTTTAGAGCAAATAAATTTACACAGATTTAAAATAACATGAATCTGCTGCCTTCATTATTATATTTAAAATCCAGAAACCCAAAGAACAAACTTGAGGTAAAACAAAGCATCCACATCATGTTATTTAGAAGAGTTGGAACATTTTACAGATATTTTAAAACAAAATAAATATCATAAGTTGCAATTGAATTGAATAGGGAGAGATAGGGATAGTTTTGAATTGGGAGTAACTAGAGTAGCACTCCAACACACACATCCAAACCACATCACACTTCATAGCACAACACTCACAAACATAACCAACACTAGTATGCAAATGATATGATGAGCATGATGCATGATGCATGATGCATGAGATGGGAATGGCAATGAAGCAAAACCATATCATTCAAACACATGGAAACGTAGAGGTTCACATGGGTTACATGACCATAAATGGCAAGGGTCACATGTTGGGTGTTACAACTATCCCACACTACAAGAGGATCTCCACCCGAGATCTAGGAACAAAAGAACTCTGGATATTTGGAACGGAGAAGATCCTCACGTTCCCAAGTAGCTTCTTTGTCAGAATGATGAGACACTTCACCTTGAGAAACTTGATTGATTTGTTGTGAGTCTTATGCTTAGTTTCTTCGAGAATAGCCATTGGATGCTCATGTTAAGAGAGGTCTTCTTGGAGATCAATGTCTTGGAGGTCAATGGTACGCTCGGGAGTCTTGAAGCACCTCCGGAGCTGAGAGACATGGAATACATCACGCACATTTGCGAAGTTTGGAGGAAGTTCTAGTTGATAGACAAGCTCACCTCTCTTGCCAACAACTCTGAAAGGACCCACAAAACAAGGAGCTAGCTTCCCTTTAATTCCAAACCGCTGAGTGCCCTTCATGGTAGAGACTCTGAGATAGATTACATCATCAACTTGAAAGGAGACATCCTGATGTTTGTTATCGTAATAACTCTTCTGTTGGGATTGAGCTGCTTTGAGGTTCTCACGAATGACACGACACATCTCTTCTGCTTCGGTGATCATGTCATTGCCCAAAATTTAACGCTCACCGGTTTTAGACCAATTAAGCGGGGTATGGCACTTCCTGCCGTAGAGAATCTTGAAAGGGGCCTTGCCTGAGCTAGCCTGAAAGTTGTTGGTGTATGAAAATTCAGCGTATGGAAGGCAGTCTTCCCGTTTCATGCCAAACAAAATCACACAGGCTCTGAGCATGTCTTCAAGGACTTGATTAACTCTCTCCACTTGACCACTTGTCTACGGATGAAATGTCATGCTGAAACGGATCTTGGTACCCATAGCAGTCTGGAAGGACTCCCAAAACTTGGAAGTGAAGAAGCTTCCATGGTCAGATGAGATGAGCTGAGGAATGTCGTCCAAAGAAACTATCCTTGACATATACAACTCTGCTAGCTGAGCTGCCGAGATATATTCTTTGACCGGAAGGAAATGAGCAAGTTTGGTCAGCTTGTCGATAACCACAAAGATGGCATCCTTGCCCCTCTTGGACTTGGGAAACCCAGTGACGAACTCCATCTCCACATGATCGAAGTTCCACTCTGGAATAGGCAAAGGCTAAAGGAGACCTTCTAGACGTTAATGTTCTGCCTTCACTCTGTGACAAACATCACACTCGTTCATGAACTAAGCAATTTCACATTTCATGCGAGTCCACCAGAAGGTTTTCTTGAGATCCTGATACATCTTGGAACTGCCTGGATGAATGGATAAAACAGAATTGTGTGCTTCGTCCATGATAACCTTCCTGAGATCACCTTTTGGAACCACCAGACGGTCCTCAAAGAACGTGGTATATTTGTCATCAACGCGAAAGCACTTATACTTCGCAATGCCCTTGTCCACACCTTTCTTCACTTTCTTCACCATTGCATCAAGAAGTTGAGCTTGGTGAACCTAATCTTCCAGAGTCGGAGAGACTTGAATATTGCCAAGAATGCTTGCGGAATCATCTGAAGGTTGAGCTTGCGGAAGGCTTCACAAAGCTTGGGTTGAAGAGGCTTCAGTAAGACTATTGCAGTACGCCTTTAGGCTGAGCGCGTCTGCAATGAGATTTGCTTTTCTAGGAGTATACTCAATGTTTGGATTGAAGTCCTCAGGCATTTCCACCCAACAAGACTGCCGAAGATTGAGATTGGGTTGAGTGAAAATGTAGTTCAAGCTCTTGTGATCGGTGTACACCTCAACTGGTCTACCCAACAACAAATACCTCCAAGTCATAAGAGCGTTCACAACTACCGCCAACTCAAGATCATGAGTGGGGTAGTTCTTCTCGGCAGGATTCAACTAACGCGAGGTATAAGAAACTGTCTTCTTATCTTGCATGAGAACACCACCAAGACCTTGGAGAGAAGCATCACAGAAAACTTGGAAAGGCTTTGAGTGCTCGGGAGGAACAAGAACTAGAGCTGAAGTCAGTTTCTGCTTGAGCGTATTGAATGCCACATCACACTCAGGAGAGCAAACATACTTGACATTCTTCTGGAGGAGATTAGACAAAGGCTTAGAAATTTGAGAGAAGTTCTCCACGAATCTTCCGTAATAACTAGCAAGCCCGAGGAAGCTACGAAGCTGCTTCCCATTCTCAGGAGGCTCCCACTTCAAGATTGCCTCAACTTTCTCAGGGTGCACTTTAATGCCCTCGACAGAGATCACATGGCCAAGGTACACAACTTCATTGAGCCAAAACTCACACTTGGAAAACTTAGCATAGAATCGATGCTCTCTTAACTTATCAAGAACAAGCCGGAGATGCTCTGCATGCTCTTTTTCAGTCTCCAAGAACACGAGGATATCATCCAAATAGACCAAGACGAACTCATTCTTGAAAGGAGAGAATAGAAGTTCATCATTATTGAGAAGGTTGGAGGAGCATTAGCAATACCAAACGACATGATAGTGTACTCATAAGATCCAAAGCTCGTCCTGAAAGCGGTCTTTGGAATATCTTCTTTGCGAATGCGAATCTGATGATAGCCCATGCGAAGATCAGGCTGCGAGAAAACCTTGGCATCTTTCAGTTGTTCAAACAACTCATTGATGTTGGGAAGTGGGTACTTGTTTCTGATTGTCTTCTTGTTCAATGGACGGTAATCGACACAAAGTTGGTCTATGCCATCGTTCTTCTTGACAAACAAAACACCGCAACCCCATGGAGAAGAACTTGGTCTGATTAGACCCAGACGTTCTTGTTCATCTAGCTGCTTCTTCAACTCTTTCAACTCTTTGGGCCAAGTTTATAAGGACGCTTGCAAACTGGTTCAGTTCCGGGCTCGAGGTCAATCACGAACTCGATTGGCCGGTGCGGAGGCATTCCTGGCAATTCTTCTAGAAAGAGATCTTCATACTCACTAACCACCGGAATCTGAGAAATAGCCGAGATCTCACCCTTCTCATTAAGAGCAAAGAGACGGATTGTGTCATCGAGAGCTGCGAAAATAATCACATCTTCTGAAGGATGAGTCAACTTGACTTCTTTGGCTTGACAATCAACATGCTTCCTGTTCATAGCCAGAAAGTCCATGCCCAGAATGAGATCAATATCGGATTTACCGAGAACAATTGGAGAAGCCAGAAAAGAATAATTTCCCATCTTGATAGACACATCCGTAACACACACATTGGAAGTCATTTGCAAACTAGGAGAAAGAACATTTAATGGCCTAGGGGTCTTCAACATCACGAAATCATGCTTAGCAACAAAAGGCCTAGATATGAATGAATGTGATGCACCAGTATCAAACAAAACTTTTGCAGGAATAGAATTGACTGCGAGATTACCCATAATCACTTCATGAGACTGCTCTGCTTCAGCTGCATTCATATTGTTCACCCTTGCATACTTGGGATTATGATTCACCATAGCACTGCCTGGGGGCTTGACTGGAGGAGGAGGCGGAAGACGCCATTGGTTGCACTTGTTTGAGTAGTGACCCTTCTGACCACACTTGTGACAAGTAACCTCAGATAGCGGACGGAAGTTGCCTGGAGGAGGAACATTAGCTGACTTGGGTGCTTGGGGCCTCTGCTGATATCCTGGGTTGGGTGTGTGGGAAGAACCACGGCCACCGAACTATCTCTACTGTTGAGGAGGACGAAATGGAGGAGGATTAGGAACCCAATACTTCTGCTGCTTAGGGACCATCTCAGAGCTGGAAGAAGAAGAATAGGAATCCCTGGAACGCTTCCTTGAGTTCTCCAACTTGAGCTGCGTTGCCTCAACCTTCAATGCCATGTTGTAGAACTAATCAAACTCACGAGGCTCTTGAAGGACCAGACCCGGCAGAAGCTCATCCTTGAGACCACCTCTGAACTGATAAATCATGGACTTATCATCTGGAACATCTTGCTTAGCATAGAGGGCTAGAATCTGGAACTCGATGTTGTATTGATAGATAGACTTGCTTCCTTGCTTTAGGTGCCTGAACTTCTCATGCATCTCCTCGACAAAGCTTGTCGGAATGTAATGGGCCCTGAAGCCATGATAGAAATCGTCCCAAGTGACAACATGATCGTCCCTGGAATCCTTGTATTACTACCACCAATCTGCTGCCTGACCCTTGAGTTGGAATGATGCGAATCTGAAAAAGTCCTCTGGTCTAACATTACTACACTCGAAATCCTTACTCATGTCACGGAGCCAATCATCAGCATCAAAAGGCTGCTGACAACAGGTGAAAGACTTGGGCTGGTTGGCAAGGAACTGGTTGAGCGTCGCAAACTGAGGTTGATACTGAAAATTCCCTTGAAAACCTTGTTGATCCTGATCTCTTTCTTGCAACATCCTAAGCAACATATGAGTATTCTCATTGGTTGCGGCAATCATAGGTTGCCAAGCTTCTAGAGGAGGAGGCGGTGGTGGGGGTGGTGGAGGATCAGACTGCTCCCCATCACGACCCGGATTCCTGCGAATTGTTGGAGCCATGCTGAAGAGGGACAAAAACATCAGCACCTCATTGACAAAGATGATAGCAATCAGCTGAATCAAATGACTTGAAGGAAATTGAACGAATAACACAAACAACTTTCCTACTGAAAAATTAGTAAGAATGCCTTCTTCGGGTTTGCGATAACATCATTAGATATTAGAAGCCACTTGCAATAACAAAGAAGTATTGAGCTAACTTGTCAGAACAAATGTATATGCCCTCATACATCCAAAGAAGATAATCCTAGATAACTACATGAGTTCCCACCTAAGAACATACGAAAACTTTCTAGTTATGCAATCTGGTGTGGGGGATACAAGGAGGAAATATCTCACACAACTAACAAACCTACACCCCAACTGTATCCATCCTTCAACATAGAACCAGAGGCTTTCGCAAGTCCATCTAACTCGGATCCTCGAAAGCACAACGATACTAACCATGGTGGTACCCCGGACGCCTCCCTAGTACTGGGTGACTCTGACCTTATCTCACCATGACAAGTATTGAAGCGATTGCGAACATCCTCCGTTAAAGAAGCTGAATGATAACGATGTGCCAAGAATTCCCTGGAGCTCGACTCCTCGAAAGAAATCAAGTCACAAAGGAGGCACCAAGACAAAACTCCGTCACAACGGTATCATATAGTTTCCAAAATACCCGCATGATCCTAATTTTTTTTGAGTGAGAAGAGGAGTAGAATCAAAATTCCTAAGTCGAATACCTTACCAGAGTATAGAAGAGGAGTAAAAAGAAACCTACTCTTCGATATAACTAGACTCAAAATAGTTTTTACTAGACTTGAATGGGCTAAGTTCGATCAAGCAAAGGGCTCATATGGTCGTATAGCTCTGAATACCAACTTGTCACACCCAAGATGCGCGCCTATCCCTATTTAGGCACGTGGGCCTCGACAGGGATAGCGGCGCATCTTGTCATTCGCAAGTACAGTATCATCACATACATTTATGAAGAGAGGAGTATATGAGTTGGCTTACACTCGCCACATGCTAAATTACAATTCCACACAGTTTATTCAAACATCATTCCAAAGACAGGGTCCGACTACGGACGAAAACAAATGATAAACGAGATGCAATGAAACTGTCTTGCTAGCCCCAAAGGTCACAACCAAGGCCACTCTACTCGTCTGGATGTGTGACATACATCCTGCCACGCTCCTTGTTATACTCCCACTGGAGCTGCGTCACATCATGTGGCATGATCTCATCTACACCTGCACTTGTATTTGTTGTAGTAATCTGTGAGCCATGGGGACTCAGCAATCTCGCGACCGGGTACCAAGACTATTCAAGCTTGTTGGGTTTGATGGGGGTAAGTGTTTAGTTTGCAGCAGTACTAAGCATTTATGGTGGCTAATCTTACGAGAACATGAATGTAAATATGTGGTCTACGATAAACGATCGAGAGCTAGCATGATCGCTAAGCGTTCCTGATCAGCTACTTACGTCAAACAAAACCCCACCATGTTCTCTCTTGGATCATGTTCACGAGCATAGACGATCATGGTTACTCACAAAGTTGGTGTATTTTATTAGAGTTTACTTACAGTTAACTATAACCGGGTGTTAAACAAATATCCAAGTTTCCACATAACCGTGGGCACGTCTTTCCGAAAGTTTTAACCCTGCAAGGGTGCTCCAACTAGTCCATCATAAATTAACCACACTCCGCGGGAATAACCTCGACCACGGATCTCGTGATCATCCTAGGCAACTCCAAAGGAAATCTGACACCTCAAGATAGCCCAAAGAAAATCAGAGTCCCTCGCGCAAGCCACTCAATAAAGGTAAGGCAAGTCCAGCAAGACCACCCGACGTGTCGACGAATCGGATAAGAGCCGCGTATCTTGTTCTCAGGACACAACCGGATGAACACTACATACGACGGTCGGATATAAATCCCTCGAGTTGCCTCGAGGTGGCCCGGCAAGTGGCTCTCGGTTGGACCAACACTCATGAGGCGCACTAACCTGGGGGTTGATTAGTTATCCACGGGGTTGCAAAGCCCTATGAAGTTTTATTAAGTTGTTTAAGCAAATAGTACCAATGTTGGGTCTTGCCAGACAAGTTTTAATCTCAACCAAATAATCAAGGGGGTCCCCATAACAACCCCGAGCATGTTAGGAGCGCAAAGTACGGAAACATAACACCGTAATAGGAAACTATGGCGGTAAAACTGGAACAAAACACCGAGCAAAAGAGCCAAGCCTTCCACCATACCAAGATATATATGTGCATTAATTAAAATAGCAGTAAATATTGTGATATCTCCAGATATAC
The DNA here is from genome assembly GCA_022496015.1 of Hordeum marinum. NCBI lineage: Eukaryota > Viridiplantae > Streptophyta > Magnoliopsida > Poales > Poaceae > Hordeum > Hordeum marinum. The sequence continues at coordinate 119,547,321 of CM039677.1, forward strand.
ATGTTATCACATGGAAACAACCTGCACCTACAACTAAGAACGCTATAAGAGGGGCTGAGCAACGGTAACTTAGCCAAACAAGGTTTGCTAGAATGTGGACGGGTTAAAGGCTATCATGGCAATGTAGGAGGCTTGACATTCAAGTGGTAGGTAACGCATATGTAACGATAAGAGCGAGACATCTAGCAAAGCAAAAATAGTGTCGAGATCCGGGTACGATCATCTTGCCCGTTGGTTCTTTAGAGGGACAAAGAGCGAGGTCCTCGTAATGGTACTCTCCTGGATCCTCATACTCAGGTTCAACACTCGCGTCTACCCAAGATAAACAGCAACAATAAATAACCAACCAAGGTGCAATACACAAACAATATGATGCATGATTCATTTGAAGTATTTAGCATGGCAATCCTAAGCTAGTCATTTTTCACATGCTATAGTTAGGTTATTAACAATTCTGGACAGAATCTCATGTCTAGTTGTATGAACATACATGATCATGGAAAATATGAATGGTTCATGCAAAAACAATGCGAATGCATATGTAGAACGTATGAAACGGAGTTACGGTTCTCACGCTACGCTCACGTCAAGTTAAGAAGGCAAAATACAAACAATGAAGGCCATGGGTTATTCCTTGGAATTCCAAGGTATACACTGGTTAGGAAATGAAAAACCAACCACAATATAGCCAAATATCAAGCAAATCCATGGTGCATAGCTCCCACAAGTCACAAAACACCAAAACAAACAATCTGTCTCCAAACATCAACATAGCAACTTTCATAGCAAAAAATCTAGAGCTACAGGAAGTTTCCAACCTAAAATAAGGCATTCACAGAAACTATATAACATGCTCATCAAATCATGCAACTACACAAACTAGAAAGGAAGCACATATCAATAAGCATGAAGCTCACAAGTTGGCATGATGAAACAGATTCTAGGGACTTAGAGAAAATCATAGTTTTCTAGAATCTAAGTTAAGCTGATAGCAAGTTGACAACGGAAACTACTCGTTATAGAGACAATCTCATGGCATGAAAATTAACATGATGGTAGAGGACGACATCTACTTCAAAACACTAGCACTGAGCTTGAGCTAAAACACAACATATCACTTGCTGGCATCCACTCATCATGGCATAAAAATAATAACAGATTCTTAGACTTTAGAGCATGTTGGCATCAGCAACATTTCAATAGCCAGTTTGGAGCATGGTTCCCACTCATATGCAAGATTATCATGCCAAAAGAAAATACCATGGCATCCTACTCATGAAATACTACCATTTCATTGTTGACACAAAGATCATAGCAAGCATGGATTAATTCTAACTAAAATGACAATGGCACTTTGTAACAAAATGACATTTTGTCCAACTTGCTCAAATGACAAAACAGGTTACACCAATGGATTTCTTGGGTAATCCTACCCCAAAATCATATATCATACCCATATACTTGCATGGAACAACATAGCATAACAGTAGCTTGAAAAATACCATACATTCCCATAAGTGAAAACTTACTAAAAATGCCCATGTCCAAATATGCAAATATCCAGATTTGGTATTTTACTAGAAATGGAATAATCCATTTAAATCACAATAAAACAATAAAACAAAAGAAAAACAAAAGGAGGGGACCCACATGGCATTAACACCAGGGCCCCTCTATGGATGACAAGTGGGGCCATGGCCCACTTGTCATACACGCAACTACACACCACACACACACACACACAAGCACACTCTGGATCTGCCAAGCCACAGGGAATCCCACCACACACAAGCGCACACCACACACACACGGCCACACCATCCAGTGTGGACACTCAAGATCCACACACCACACAGCAGGAATAGGCAATAAAAAAGAAAAAGGAGGGGGCACGCCGGGGATCGAACACATGACCTCCTGGTGGTTTGGCGTGCGCGCTACCACTACGCTAACTAAGCGGGCCTCGATAGAAGGGGGGGTTACCTAGTTCTACAGAGAAGCGCGGCTACCACTGCCACCACACAACAAAGAAACGGTGGCTATGGCAGCCATCGCCGGCAATCTCCGACAAGGGAGAACCCTGGCAGGGATGCGGGCTCTCTAGGGAACCCATCCCCCATGGCAAGGGAGTGGCAATACGGAGCGGTAGGCGGGCGGCTGATCCTCTCTGAACCCGAATTCAAAGGACGGGCGGAGCACTGGGAGCACGACGGAGGCACGACTCCAGCGAGAACTACGAGCGGCCAACAACGACGATGAAGGTTGGAGGAGGAGAGGGGAGTACCTCCTCTACCTTGGGCGAAGATGAGGTCGGGGATGCGGCTGAACGACGACGGCGAGTCGAGGACTCCGGCGCGGCGCAGATCGCATAGCACCCGGGCATGAAGACAGAGAGGAAGGGGCAACGATGAGTACAAGATCTTCCGCTCGTAGCCCCAGGAACGGAACGAGGGAGACGTCGGGGCCCTCTAGGACATCCTTGAAGGAGCGGAGAAGGCCACCGAAGACGAGCATGTTGATGAGGAAGAAGCGCTGCACCCTGAACCTTTTGAAACTCTGCTGGTCCCTCTGCTCTCACACCACACGAGGCGAAACGAGGAAGGGGAAAGAGGCTGGTGGCGGTGAGGAGGGGAAGGAGAAACCCTAGGAAGGGGCGGACGAAGAGGGTGTTAAAAGGGGGAAAAGCGACGAGACGTCCTTGGCGTCCGTGAGATACTTCATGGCGTCGAGAGCTCTTCACTCACACCGAACCTGATGGAGGTGACGATGGGGCAGGTCGCCGCTAGCTCGGCTGGGCTGGTCCGCGAGGGAGGGAAGGCCCAGCACTCTGTGGCCTCTCCCTCACAAAAACAAAGGGTTGTTTCCTTTTGCTTAAACAACAGCTATAGAAAAAAAACCAGCATGTTTGACAAGGATATGGAGAGAGATAAAAATTATATTTGAAGGAGGAAAGATGCACTCTAGTTTATAAAAATGACTTTGGCATTTTTAGAGCAAACAAATTTACACATATTTAAAATAACATGAATGTGCTGCCTTGTTTATTATATTTAAAATCCATAAACCCAAAGAACAAACTTGAGGTAAAACAAAACATCCACATCAGGTTATGTAGAAGAGTTGGAACATTTTACAGAAATTTTACAACGAAATAAATATCAGAAGTTGCAATTGAATTGAATAGGGAGAGATATGGATAGTTTTGAATTTGGAGGAACTAGAGTAGCACTCCAACACACACATCCAAACCACATCACACTTCACACCACAACACTGACAAACACAACCAACACTAGTATGCAAATGATATGATGAGCATGATGCATGATGCATAATGCATGACATGGGAATGGCAATGAAGAAAAACCATATCATTCAAACAGACGGCAACATACAAGTTCACATGGGTTACATGACCATAAATGGCAAGGGTAGCATGTGGACTATTACAACAAGCCTGCTAGGCACGGCCCAACAAGGTAATATGCGTTGGACTAAGCTGGAATCTACAAACGATAACTCAAAGGAGAAGACAAGGTAACATGGGCTCTATAATAGGTAAACCATAATGCATATGAGAGCCACTCGAAATTTTCATTGTCGTCTTCTCCTTATGACCCAAAGAAAGAAAAATCAAAACAAGAACAAGAAAAACTATTTACATGGGAAAGCTCCCAACAAGTAAAAGAAGAACGAAAAATCTTTTTGGGTTTTCTTTTTAATGCTACAACTAAGCAACTGGAAATAAAGCTAGAACTAATTTTTTGTATTTTTTTCAAAGTTAATTAAACACACAAGAAGAAAGTGAAACAAGAAAATAAACTACCATGGATAGTACAATAAAAAAGTATGAACACCTAAGATGAGTGTGTGAACTTGAATGTAAAGTCGGTGAGTAATACATACTCCCCCAAGCTTAGGCTTCTGTCCTAAGTAGGTCTAGAGCCATGGCTGGCCTTGATAATATCTGAAGTCATAGTTGGGGTTGTACTAGATACGACGGCTACCGCCTGAACGTCTGCAGCGTGAAGGCGAGCTGATTCCGTGCTCCTCTTGTACTCGTCTGCCTCCTCTCTAGTTATAAGGTATCTCTATTTTTCCTAAAAGTTAAAGAAGGCAGGAGCAGGAAGGGTAACATGGACAACATGCTGTTTGTCAAAAATTAGTCGACACATGAGAGGTTGTTCATCCGTTTCGAGAAACTGAAAATGTACCAAAGCCTCATAATCAAGAAAAGCAGTTGGTAACTTAATATCATTTTTGTGTATGGGTACCCCAAGATAATTATCTAAATGAGTGGCATAAATCCCACCAAACAAATCTCCATCCTTAGCATTATTATGCAACCTTCTATCAATAATGGCTCCTAAGTTGTATCGCCTTTCGCCCATTACTACACTCTTAAGAATACTAAGATCTGTTGCACAAAGGTGGCTATGCTTAGTTTTACCGTTAATACATCTACCTATGAATAGAGCAAAATAATGTATGGCCGGAAGGTGAATGCTCCCCATGATAGCCTATGTAATATTTCTTGTTTCTCCGACGGTAATGCTAGCAAGAAAATCATTATATTCAGTTTTGTGCGGATCACTATACCTGCCCCATTGTGGAATTTTGCATGCATGATTAAAATCTTCGAATTCCAAAGTATATGATTTGGCATAAAGGTCAAATAAGACGGAAGGTTTATTACGATTGAGCAAAAATTCAAACCTCCGCACAAAAGAATCCGTGAGTTGATAGTATTTCTTGCATTTGTCCGAAATGAATTCCTCAAGGTCAGCATTTCTTATGTATGCGTAGAATTCTTCCTTGAAACTGGCATCACTCATGAATTGATCCGATATCCATTCACAAGGTCGTACTTGTGCTTCCCTCGGTGGTTCTAGGTCCGGCTCATGTATCACGAGTCTTGGGGCCTTCTTGCTCGATGAACCCCCTTGAAACACCTTCCTCAACATTTTTTCTTTTTCTGAAAAATTCTCAAATTTTTAGTGACTCAAAATAAAGGTGCACAAAACTCAACAAAACTTATAGCAACTACTCCCTCAAGTGCCTAGCAGGCTTGTGGGGGTGGCCACGCCTACCAGGGTTGTGGCCTGTAGGTGTCCCCTCTCTGGTTGATTCTTGCGCCATTATTTTCTATTAAATCCAAAAATATTCTTCATAAATTTCCAGGATGATCCGAGAACATTTATTTCTGCAGAATAATAACACCAAAGCAATTCTGCTAAAAACAGCGTCAGTCCGGGTTAGTTTCATTCAAATCATGCAAATCAGAGTCCAAAACAAGGTTAAAAGAGTTTGGAAAAGTGGATATGATGGAGACGTATCAGGTATTGTCAGCAAGCACTGAAATTATCGGTGACAGATAGTTTTGTGATGAGATAATTTGTAATGAGTAACAAGTAACAAGTGTAGCAAAGGTGCATCAAGGTATCCCAATCCTTTTCGTAGCAAAGCACATGCTTGGACAAACTATTATATCAAGCAAACTGTTCCTGAGGGCACATGGGAATTTCTGTCAACCTAGTTTCCATCTTGCTCATTTGATTTGCGTCCGTTACTTTGATAATTTGATATGTGGGTGGACCAGTGCTTGGGTGCTACCCTTATTTGGACAAACCGCCCACTTATGGTTAACACCTGTTGCAAGAATGCTCAACTACAAAAGAAGAATTTAAGATAAATCTAACCATAGCATGAAACATATGGATCCAAATCAGCCCCTTACGAAGCAATGCATAAACTAGGGTTTAAGCTTCTATCACTCCAGCAACCCATCATCTACTTATTACTTCCCAATGCCTTCCCCTAGGCCCAAATAATGGTGAAGTGTTATTTAGTCGACATTCACATAACATGATTAGAGGAGAGACAACATACATCTTATCAAAATATCGAACGAATACCAAATTCACATGATTACTTATAACAAGACTTATCCCATGTCCTCAGGAACAAACGTAACTACTCACAAAGCATTTTCATGTTAATAATTAGAGGAGTAATTAATATCATAAAGGATCTAAACATATGATCTTCCACCAAGTAAACCAACTAGCATCAACTACTAGGAGTAATCAACACTACTAACAAGCTACATGTACCAATCTGAGGTTTGAGAGAAAGACTGAATACAAGAGATGAACTAGGGTTTGGAGACGAGATAGTCCTAGTGAAGATGTTGATGGAGATTGACCCCTCGCGATGAGAGCATCATTAGTTATGATGATGGGTCCGATTTCCCCCTCCGGGAGGGAAGTTTCCCCGGCGGAAGAGCCCTGTTGGAGCTCTAGATTGGTTCGGTCCAAGTTCCACCTCGAGACGGCAGTGCTTCATCCCGAAAGCTTCCTTCTGATTTTTTTCAGGTGAAAACCCTTCATATAGAAGAAGATGGGCATCGGGGACTTGCCAGGTGGGTCACAAGCCTGCTAGGCGCGACCAGGGGGTGGCCGCGCCTAGCAGGCTTGCCAGGTGGGTCACTATCTACCTCCTTCAGCTCCCTCATGGGCCCAACCCATTCTAGCGTTCCTCTTACCCGATGAGCTCCCCTGATGAGGCCACTGCAAGATAAATCCAGCGCTAGGCCTTGGCCTACGACATCACAAAAAATGAGTTGGTTCATCGCAGCACCATCGGCGTTTTCAAACGCTGCCTCGAGCCAGAGAAAGGGAAAGAAATCGTCCTCGACATCCAACAGGGCGAATGTGGGCATCACGTTGCCTCCAGGACCCTGGTGGCCAAGGCATTTTGCCATTGTTTCTATGGGTCGACGGACTTGGAAGAGGCCAAGAGGCTGGTCAAGAAGTGCGAGGGGTGCCAGCGCTTCAGCACGTAGAGCCACCTGTCGGCTACGGCCCTCCAGACCATCCACCTCTCGTGACATTTTGTCGTCTAGGGGATGGACATGGTGGGACCCTTCAAGACTGCATGAGGCGGCATGATGCAGTTGCTGGTAGCCGTCGACAAGTTCACCAAGTGGATCGAGGCCTAGTCAATCAAGAAGCTGGATGGCCCCACGGCTGTCCAGTTCATCGAGGACATCACGGTCCGCTGTGGCGTCCCCCGAAACATCATCACCAACAACGACACAAATTTGCCAAAGGCGTGCTAGCGCGTTTCTATGCCAAGCAAGACATCCGGCTCGACTTGGCGTCCATCGCCCACCCACAGTCAAACGCCCAGGTTGAGAAGGAAAAAGGCCTGATCCTGGCCGGCATCAAGCCCTAGCTCATGGCACCGCTGGTTCGGTCAGCCGGCTGCTGGATCGAAGAGCTAGTGGCTATCCACTAGAGCCTCAGGACCACGCCCAACCGGTCGACTGGCTACACCCCTTTCTTTCTTCTGTATGGGTTCGAGGCAATCATCCCCACAGCCATCGAGTTTGATACGCCTCGGGTTGTCATGTACACGGAGATGGACGCAAAGGAGGCGAGAGAAGACAGTGTCCACCTCCTCAAGGAGGCCTGCGAGCTAGTGCTGAGCCAAACGGCTATGTACCAGCAGAAGCTCCGGCACTAACACAACAAGCGGATCCGGCCATTCTCCTTCCGCGAAGGAGACTTGGTGCTCACGCGGATCCAGCGAACTGCTTGCCATCAGAAGCTGTCCTCTGCATTGGAGGGCTTGTTCATCGTCAGTAAGGTGCTGCACAACAATGCGTACTATCTGATAGACGCCCAGATGCCATAGAAGCGCAAGAGAGACGCCTCCGGCGAGGAGATGGAGCGGCCGAAGAACGCAGTGCTTCTCCTCCCGTTTTACTGCTAAGAATCATTATTTGTATGTATCCCTCCCTTTTTGGGCTTATGAATGCAACGGGTGCCCCAAGCCAGCTCTTGGGACACGCCCCCTTTTTGTTTTGTTCCAAACACTTCTTTCGCCTCGCCTGCTCCCGGTCCCGGGGGCTCGCCAGCTTGTCCTGGCACCCTCCCCCGAAGCCGGTCAAGTAATGTGAACTCAAGTGAGCCCTACCACCCCTCCCAGCTACAGATCGGCTCCCGGTTGTTTGGCTGAAGGGTCCTCGGGACGGGGAAACTTAGCGCACATGAAAATCGATCATAGGGGATCGCCGACTATGGCAAGCCGAAACGCTCTTTTGTAGCCTGTGTCGCTCACCTTACCTGACACACTCTCACGGATCCCAAACTCACGACGGGATCTTCCAAGGTGGACACCCCGTCCCAGCTACAGACCACCTCCCAACTGTCCGGCTGGTGAGGCCGAAAGCAAGTGGGACAAGGCTTTGGGCAGACGGAACCAAAAGGGCAAAAAGGATAAGGTCGAGCCGGCACGCATAAAACATCATTTTAGCAACCAAATGCTTCATAAAACTTAAAAGGCCCATGGCCACGAGTCCATTACATCTACACCCCGAGTGGGTGGAATTAATGTATAACGAAATGTAGAAAGTTAAATTGCCCTAGGTGGTGGCAGCGCCTTCTTCTCCTCCGGCACCCCCTGTGGCGGCTGACGAAGAAGCCCCGTCCTTGGCCCTGGCGCGGCTCGCATCGACTTCCGTCTCCGAGTCCCGAGCCGGCATCTTTGCCGTCTGTTTTGGCGATGTTACCCTTCGGTTCATCTAGTGCGAGCGCGTACTGGTCCTCGGGAACCACCTCACTGTCTGCCCCGTGCTCGGGGACGTACTCGTCCCACGCAGCAAAGGACGCGAGATCGCTCGCCCTCACTGCCAGCGTGTCGGCAACCGCCTCCAGCTCAGCATCGGTGCCAGCACGTTGGGCATGAGTAGCCCCAGATCCAGCTCGGGGTACTAGGACCTCGCAATGCGAAGCACCATGCCCGCACCAGCACGCGCCGGAAGCCCTCCAAGCATTCACCCGCGTTGTCATGAACTCTAGCCACCTCGACAGCCGGCTCATGGAGGTTGGTTCCACCGCACCCAGACAGAGGGTGCGAACCAGCGCCTTGCTGTTCACCTGGAGCCGTTTCAGGGTCCGAACAACCTTCGTCAACCACACCCTAGCAGCGAGCCCACCTCGTCCAAGGTCCAGGGGGCAAGCTGCCGACGGCGACCCCCTACGCCCGCTGGTCCTCATGATGGGCCTCCACGGCCTAATCCGTACGAGGGAAAAGCCATAAGAAGAGAAGAAGACGCGGGAGAAGAAAAGAAGGAAACCAAAAACCGAGAATGAACGCGCAGGAAGAACGTGATGGTAAAGACTCACTCCACAGCATCCAGTCCACCCCGTGCCCTTGCTCGTGGAGGGCCGCCTCCCTGGCCAACCACTCCTAGAGCCGGCGCTCGTGCTCGTCTCGAGCCATCTACGCCTCCTCGTCCACCTTTGCCAGCAAGGCGTCTTTCGCCTCCACCTCCTGGCGGAGGACCTTCTCCCGCTCCTCCACCTCCTCACGAAGAGCCGCCTCGCGGTCCACCAGCTCTTGTCGATGGGCCGCCTCACGCTTGACCATCTCCGCCTACACCCGTCTCTCCTCCTGGCGAAGCTTCTCGCACTCCATGGTTAAAAGGCTCCGCCGGTCGCCGAGCTCCACCACCTGGCGGCGGAGGCTGACCATCTCGGAAAGGGTAGCTGCCTAGGACAAAGAAGTCTCTATCAGAAGACAAGAAAAGAAAGGGGAGATAACCCGCCTCCGCAGTAGATGGCTCAAATCTCGGGGACTACACCCCCACTGGAAAGTCGCAAGGATATTACCTTGCAGGTCCGTAGATAGAGTGGCCAGCCGGCCCTCGGCTTCCCGATACAAGCCTAGCAGGGTGTTGTATGTGGCGACCCGGCGGTCATGCGCTCCCTACAAACAACCCTAAACGGGTGCGCTGCGGCCCAGCTGACCCGCCTACGCCCCAGCCAACTTGAGTCTTGGGGGATACACCCAGCGGGTGCGCTGGCGCGCCCCTACTGGAAAAACATCAAGGCAAGAAAAGAAAAAAGTTAAGAACTCACCGCAACAGACTGCTCCAGCTGCACCAGCCGGTCATTGGCGGCCCGTGCGTCCTGTGTCGTCTGGGAGCAGCAGGCGGCGAATGCATTGATCACGGCGACCAGTGCCACCTCGAAAGCACTTGGCGTCTCGCCGATGGTTGGGCTGCTGGCTGCAGCCCAGTTTTGCTGCGGCCAGCCCCGTCTGCGGGACCGCTCGCCCCCTTTGCCTATGGTCACCATGGAACCTGCCCCTCCCAGCACCATCGTGCTGGGGGCCCAAACGACGAGCTTGCGGCGGCCGTCCTCCCTAGCGCTCCGCCTCTAGCTGCACCTCCCGAGCACGCCTCTAGAGCTGACACCTCTAGAATCGGCACCTCCGGAGTCAGATCCTCTCGATCCGAAACATCGACCTCCGAAGGGTCCTCTACCCCCGGCGGCACGTCATCTGCCCTTGGAGGCACATGGTCTGCCCCCGGCGGCATGTCATCCGCCCCATGCGGGGTCGCGCCGTTGTCCGCCTCTTCTCCTCGTCTGGTGCTGGACGCGCCTGCGCCTGCTGCCGCGCACGCATCTTTGGTGGCCTTCGCGTCCGCCTCCGCCCGCCGCGCAGGATCATAGTGGTCCTTGGACCTCCTCTCCCTATTGTCGGGGAATGGTTCCCATGACTAGCTAGCTACTTCCTCGCCGGCTGCTCCCGACGACTCCAGTTCCTTTGCTGCCACCTCCCACGGGAGGCCCTCCTCGAGGTCGCGCCATCCTTCGTGCCCCCTCTCCTCGGTGGTGTCCGGTGGCGCCGTCCTCCCAAGGGCGCATGCCTCCCTGATCGGGCAAGATTAGAAAGGGAGGCAGGGGAAAGGCAAACAAGCATGGCAATAGGGAGTTAGGCTTACCCGATGACGACAGGGACCGCCCTCCTCGCGGGCCCCGTCTGGGTGACCCGCCGTTTCTTCCTGCCACCTCCCCGGCTGCCGCCCGGCTCCCCGATGGCCGCCCGTTTGGGAGCCGACACAGTGTTGGCCGGCTGCTTCCTTTTAACGCCTATGGCCGTGTCACCCCGGCTGGGCTCGCGGTCGATGCGGAGAAGATGCCTCCTCGGCACCTTGACATCTCCCTCCGAGGCCTCGGGGTACTCCGGAGCCTCTGCATCACGTGTCTCCTCCGATTCAGCGTCGTCGTCAGTCCAATCCCGCAAACAACACTGGGGAGGGAACTCACCCGTCGATTTGGTCGCCTCCATCTCCGTCTCTGCCCCACCGGCTTCGGACGCGCCGGCTCGCTCCGAGTCCACCGGCGTCCATGACATCCTCAGGGGTTCGAGTCCACCATGTCGGCATCTGTCTCCCCATAGTTCTGCAGCTGCGGGAAAACCTGCACACGAGGGAGGTTTCTTACCATCAAGCCAAGGGATCGCGCCAGCTATGAAAAAAGGTGGAGGGGAAAACGACTCGTCATGTACCCAGCAGCGCAGGATGGCTCCGGTTGTATGGGGTTTTCCGCCATTGCCACCCCTCCTCGCTCAGCTTCGTGGTCGAGATGGCGTTCACCCTCCTCGCCACCTGTATCAGTTTGAGCTCCTTGGTGGAGAGCCAGCAAGGGTCGTGTCATCCTCCCATCTGGCAGATGAGGTGCGACCGATTACGCAGCGGTTGCACCTGGCCCGTCACCATCATGGCCAAGAGGTCGGGGGCCTTCAGCCCCTCCATCCTGGTCATCACCAGCAGGCGCTCGCAGAGCCGGTCCGCCATCTCGGGCGCCTAGGGCGGAGCCGCCCGCCAGTTCAGCATTGCCACCGGCGGCTGTTTAACAAAGTCGGGGAGGTTGATGTAGTCCTCCTCCGGCTTCATGTTCTTCATGTAGAAGAACCCCCTCTGCCAATTCTTCACTGAATCCTGCAGCGGGAGTTTCGGGAAGCCGGCTCCATTGCGGATGTGGATCAGGGCGCCTCCGCAGGTTGTCATGACCTTCTCCTGAGTCGTTGGCTCCTTCACTATCTACCTCTTAAGGAAGAACAGCCGCCAACAGAGGGTGATGAACGCCGCCAACTGCAGGACAGCGTTGGCAGCGAGGTGGTGTGGCTGCTGGCCGAACCGCATCAAAAACCGCCGAAAGAACGTGCTAGCAGGCAGCCCGAGCCCACGGAGGAAATGCTCGGCGAAGACGACCACCACTCCCTCCTGCGGGACCAGGGAGTTCTCCTCCGACGAAAGCTTGTGGTGGTGGCGGAGATGTTCGATGAAGTGCTCGTCGACGCTACCACTGTCCCATGCACCCTTGTTCGCCATCGCTCCCGAAGGGGTTTTGCGGCCACGTCGGCAGGTGTGGAGGCTCGGTCACGGTGCGTATCCTCGACAGCAGCAAGTGTCAAAGCGGCGATGCGGGCTTTCCCCCTCTCTCTCTCAGAGCAGGAGGAGTAGTGTGACGAGGACGATGCGATTGAGGCGGGTGGAGCAAATGTATCGTTTTGTTCCTCTCCCCCTCCATTTACAACCCGCTCGGTCGATCGTGGGGAGCGGATTCATTGCGCATGACCCCCACAATCCCGCCGCATACGGGAGGGGAGTTATTACACTCGAGAACGTCGACCTATGATCCGAGCCTCAGAAAATCCATGCGTGGGCCAAGGTCGTGGCTATGGAGGGCCCCGCCCCACATCCCGGTCTTGTCCACCGCGCGTCCTATCAGACCATCGCCCGTTACGTCTCCTATTTTGGGCGGCTTCTCCACCCAACGGGGCGCCCGAGGCGGCGCACGAAGCGTCGGCCGACTACGGAGCCGACCGGCACGTGCCCACGACGCCTGGCACCTAAGGCACACCGTGGTGCAAAGGTGATACTTAATCCGGTGAGGTCCGCTGCGGTTCGTCGTCGGGCCTCCCCGGCTTCGGGGACGACTGTTCGGGGGTTAACCCTGGCGCAGCATCAAACGACCCCTACTCCAACTTTATGAGACAACCGTAGGGCGACCGCCTCCCTCTGTAGTCCGGCTCCATGCTGCCGGCTACAACGAGCCGGCCGGCTAAGGGCAGAGGCTAGTGGCTCCCTAGCCGGCCACGCATTGGATGCCATGGTCAGGGTACGCGTGGCAATAGTGGCCCTCATCCCATTAGAGGTCAGTGCTCGCATGGCCACAGTGGAGGCAACAATGCCTCTGACTCGAGCCGACTACGACCGGGTGTCGGAACAGTGCTGACGCGCCCTCAACAACTCCATTATCTGCCTTGGTATGGTTACATCGTGGCCGGTTGTACCGCTAACCGCGGCCGGCTGCCACAAGACGACGCCCCGAGGGATGACCCGTGCCGCGAAGTGATCGACACGAGGACCCACCACGCGGGCCCCTCCAGATCCTGACGGGTCTCTACAGCCGCCAGGCCCTACAAGTGAAAAGACCCCTCAACCAGGGCCCCCATGGCCGGCTAGAGAGCCTGACAGTTGGGGTCATCCTAAAGCCTTCTCTTCGTATTGTAATCTGGGGGGTTGGCCTATAAAAAACCCCGCAGCCCCCCAATGTAGGAAGCGATGGATGGATGGATCAGACCACATGCGCACCACACTCATGTAGAGAGGCAACGAAGGCAGTCTGGCTCTTTCTTCCTCCTGTAGCCATATAGCTCCAGGAGCACCATTGTAACCTCACCATCGTCTAAACTAGACCAAGCAGGACTAGGGGTGTTACCTCCCACGGAGGGCCCCAAACTTGGGTACATCATGCGTCTGTCACCGCTTGTGCCTAATCCCGTTCCCGAAGCCCGCTGGCATCCTTTCGGCCCAACCACTCTTGATAAGCCTACCCATGGCATCTGTCGTCACAAAACAACAACAATCCGCCTATCGTGGGTTGCGTGAGTGACAAAAGCATAAACCCGAGTACGTGGGTTGTTGCATATTGGAGTAAAGAGGACTTGATGCCTTATAATGCTATGGTTGGGTTTTACCTTAATTTTCTTTAGTAATTGCGGATGCTTCCTAGAGTTCCAATCATAAGTGCATATGACCCAAGTAGAGAAAGTATGTTAGGTTATGCCTCTACCTCATATAAAATTGCAATAATGATGACTGGTCTAGTTATCGATTGCCTAGGGACAATTCCTCAACTCCTACCACCACTTTTCCACACTCGTTAAACTAACTTAATAGTTACTTTATCTAAGCAGCCCCTTGTCTTTATTTACGTGCTCTTTATTATCTTCTACACCTACAAAGTACTTCTAGTTTCATACTTGTTCTAGGTAAAGAGAATGTTAAGCATTGATACGCCTCCATCGTATCCAATTTTCCAAACCCTTTTGCCCTTGTTTTGGACTCGAATTTGCATGATTGGAATGGAACTAACCCGGACTGACGCTGTTTTCAATAGAATTGCCTTGGTGTTATTTTTGTGCAGAAATAAAAGTTATCGGATCATCCTGAAAATTAATGGAGTATATTTTTGGAATTAATAAAAATACTGGCGTAAGAAGTAACCAAAGGGGGGCCACCTGCAAGCCACAAGCCTTCTAGGTGCGACCACCCCCTGGCCGCACCTAGCAGGCTTATGGGGCCCTCGTGGCTCCTCCGACCTCCTCTTCAGCTGCATATAACCTTACTCGCGGAGAAAAAAAATCAGATAGAAGAGTTCATCGCGTTTCACGATACGGAGCTGCCGCCACCTCCTGTCTTCCTCGGGAGACCAGATCTGGTGTCCGTTTTGGGCTCCGGAGAGGGCAAATCGACGTCATCATCATCACCAACCATCCTTCATCACTAGTTCCATGATGCTCTCCGCCGTTCGTGAGTAATCCCATCATAGGCCTGCTGGACGGTGATGGGTTGGATGTGATTTATCATGTAATTGACTTAGTTTGGTTAGAGTTTGATCCCTAGTATCCACTATGTTCTGAGATTGATGTTGCTATGACTTTGCTATGCTTAATGCTTGTAACTAGGGCCCGAGTACCATGATTTCAGATCTGAACCTATTATGTTTTCATGAATATATATGTGTTCTTGATCTTATCTTGCAAGTTGTAGACACCTATTACGAGTCATGACCCACATGCCCCAGGGTGACAATAACTGGGATTCTTTCCGGTGATTACCGTAGTTTGAGGAGTTCATGTATTCACTACGTGCTAATGCTTAGGTCTCGTTCTCTATTAAAAGGAGGCCTTAGTAGCCCTTAGTTTCCATTAGGACACCGCTGCCACGGGAGGGCAGGACAAAAGATGTCATGCAAGTTCTTTTCCATAAGCACGCATGACTAAATATGGAATACATGCCTACATTGCATTGATGAATTGGAGCTAGTTCTGTGTCACCCTATGTTATAACTGTTGCATGATGAATTACATGCAGCATAATTATCCATCACAGATCCATTGCCTACGAGCTTTCCACATATTGATCCTTGCTATGTCACTTCCCCGCTGCTACTTCTACCATCACTACAAAACTTCTACTCTTACTTTTGCTAGCGTTGCCGTTCCATCAATACTACTTTGCTACTAAATATTTTGCTACAGATATTAAGTCTTTTTCAGGTGTGGTTGAATTGACAACTCAGCTGCTTATACTCGAGAATATTCTTTGGCTCCCCTTGTGTTGAATCAATAAATTTGGGTTGAATACTCTTCCCTCGAAAACTGTTGCGATACCCTATACTTGTGGGTTATCAAGACCTTTTTTCTGGCGCTGTTGTTGGGGTGCATAGCTCTATTCTCTGAGTCACTTGGGATTTATATCTGTTGATCACTATAGAGAATCTGAAAGATCCAAAAACCAAGATCTATCCCTCTACTACGAGGGGAGATAAGGAACTGCCATCTAGCTCTGCACTTGATTCACCTTTTGTTATGAGTAAGTTTGCGACACCACCACATGCTAGTAATTCTGATATGTTGCTAGTGATTGATGATGCCACTTCTGCTATGCATGATGTTTATGATGATACTTTGCTTGATAATACTGTGCTACTAGGTGAATTTCTTGATGAACACATTGCTAGACTCAATGCTGAAAATTATGATACTTCAGAAACTGATGAAATTATTGAAATTGAACACTTTGAGACACCTGCTAGACCTAGCTTTCCTAGATATGAATTGCCTGATATTCCTGACGGTTATGTTATTCAAGGAGAGGTAGCTAGGGACTTTCTTGCTTTTAATGATAGAGATGATCTTAAGAAATTACTATGAAAGTGGAAAGAAAAATGTTTGAATGGTAGAATGAAATATGATGCTAAGTTTGATTCTTCACCTATCTTTGTTACTGATAAGGATTATGAATTCTCTATTGATCCTGAGTTAATTACATTGGTTGAATCTGATCCTTTCCATGATTATGAATCTGAAACTGTTGTGGCACATCTTACTAAATTGAATGATATAGCCACCTTATTTACTCATGAGGAAAAAATTCGTTATTATTATATCCTCAAGTTGTTTCCTTTCTCGTTAAAGGGTGATGCTAAGTTATGGTTTAATTCTCTTGCTCCTAATTGTGTGCATAGCCCCCAAGATATGATTTATCACTTCTCTGAAAAATATTTTCCTGTCCATAAGAAACAAGCTGCCTTGTTGGAAATATTCAACTTTGTGCAAATTGAAGAAGAGAGTCTCCCACAAGCTTCGGGTGGCTTCTGCAATTACTTAATGCTTTGCCTGATCATCCTCTCAAGAAAAATGAAATACTTGATATCTTTTATAATGGACTAAACGATGCTTCTTGGCACCACCTAGATAGTTGTGCTAGTTGTGTTTTCAGGGAACAGACTGTTGAACAAGCTGAAATACTATTGAATAACATATTGAGCAACGATAATGATTGGACTATTCCTGAACCACCTATGAAGCCAACTCTAAAGAAAAGAGGTATTCTATTTCTATGTCCTGAAGATATGCAAGAGGCAAAGAAATCTATGCAAGAGAAAGGTATTAAAGCTGAAGATGTTATGAATCTACCACCTATTGAAGAAATACATGGTCTTGATAACCCGACACTGTGAAAGAGATATTCCTTATAATAAGTCTACTAGCCAATGCTTGGATGAGTTTGATAATATTGTTGCGAAGCAAGACATTTTTAATGCTTATGTTAGTAGACAATTGAAACATAATGCTTTCATGCTTGATCTCTTTGGTGATTATATGAGTAGAACTATCAATGATCTTAAACTGATTAGTAAACATGCTTCCATGGTAAGTACTCAAGTAGAACAAGTACTTAAGGCACAGAATGATTTGCTTAATGAGATGAATAGTAGGAACAATGATCGTTCTGTTAAGGTTGTGACAAGAGGTGTTAGAATGACCCAGGAACCTTTGTATCCCGAGGGTCATCCTAAGAGAATTGAGCAATATTCTCAAAAGGGCAATATTGATGAACCTACTCGCTCTAGTAATAAGAGGAATAAGGATGATGATAGAACATTGCAAGCTGCTAGTGAACCTGTTATAGATACACCTGAAAACCCAAATGATATTTCTGTTTTTGGTGCTGAGACACAATCTGGTGATGAACGTGAGCCAAGTGATAATATTAATGATGATGTTCATGTTGATGCTCAACCTAGTAATGATAATGATGTGGAGGTTGAACCTGCTGTTGATCTTGATAACCCACATCCTAAGAATAAAGGATATGACAAAAGAGAGTTTATTCCTAGGAAGCATGGTAAAGAAAGAGAACCATGGGTTCAGAAACCCATGCCCTTTCCTCCTAAACCATCTAAGAAAAAGAATGATGAGATTTTGAGCGCTTTGTTGAAATGCTTAGACCTATCTTTTTGCATATGCGCTTGACCGATAGCCTGAAAATGTTTCCTTATGCTAAGTATATGAAAGATATTGTGACTAATAAAAGAAAGATACCGAAAGCTGAGATTTCCACCATGCTTGCTAATTGTACTTTTAAGGGTGGAGTACCAAATAAATTAGGAGATCCAGGAATACCAACTATACCATGCTCTATTAAAGGGAATTATATTAAAACTGTATTATGTGATTTGGGAGATGGTGTTAGTCTTATGCCTTTCTCTCTATATTGTAGATTTGATTTGAATAAGTTGACACCTAATGAAATCTATTTGCAAATGGTTGATAAATCAACTGCTCTAGCTATCGGTATTTGTGAGGATGTACATGTCGTAGTTGCAAATGCTACTATCTTGATGGACTTTTGTTGGTGTACTAAAGTATGGGCTCTTTATTACCCCGTACTTGTGCATGGACAGTTGTAGCCATACTAGCGGCAAAGCCTGCCAGGGAGCAACTGAGAACAAATACAACAACATTGAGGAGGCATTCAAGTCAACAGTCCAAATGCCGAAGGCTGGGACCCCGGCAAGATCTTGTCGGGATGGCCTACGAAGCCCCGACAAGAAGTGCACCTGGCAAGGTCTCGCCATCCTGCTAGCGCAGAGGCGAAACCCTCGTCAAGTCGAAGCCCTGGCAAGCTCCCACCAGCACAGAGGCCAGGTGTCACCTCGCCTTGGCACGTGTCGAAGCACCGGCAATGGAGGGGCTAAGTTTCATCGTTTTCTCACGACAGATTCCATGGGTAGGATTATCGAAGGTTGTTAGTGCCGGAGGACATTGACGGGCTACGGGAGCAGGATTAGGCACTTGTGGCAAGGGACGCACGATGTACCCAGGTTCAGGGCTCTTCGTAGGAGGTAATACCCCTAGTCCTGCTTGGTCTAGGTTGATAGACGTGGGAAGGTTACAATGGTGCTCCTGGAGCTGTATCTAGAGGTGGAAGTGGGAGCAGCCGGCCCCTCCTCCCTTGCTACGTGGGTGAATGCAAGGAGAAGTGTTCCCTCAAGTGTGTGTGCATGTGAATCTCCCCTCATGCATGGGGGGCTCGGGGAGTTTTATAGGCCAACCCCCCGGCCTACAATATTCTTAAGGTACTGCGTGGGGGGACCCGACTGACAGCCTCTCTGGTTGGCCAGTGGGACCCGCCTCTTGAGCCGGCTCGTCGCCTCTGGGGTCCACCGGCTGCGCGGTCCCGTCGCCCGATGGGGCCTGCCAGCCGGCTGCACGATTGGCCCGCGCCCACCTGCTACGGCATGGGCCGCCCGAGCGGCGCCATCTTGCACCAGCCGACAAAAGTCTCTGGTACGGCCGGTGGCACTGTAGCCATGCGGGGGCAGGTAATGGAGTGGGCAGAGGCGTGCCGGCACTGTTGCCTTGCCCAGTCGCGGTCAGCTAAGGTCAGCGGTACGACCGGCTGGACTATAGCCATACGCGCCCGCGTGTCAGCGGTTACAGTGGCCACGTTGGGGCTCGTCGTGTGGGAATCCCGGGGGAGTGGGAACAGGCAATCACCACCTCCCACGGGCGCCGTTCCCTTATTTAAAGGGGAAGGGAGGGAGGCGGAGAGTACCGCGCTCCATTGCCCCCATCGTCTTCCTCTTTCTTGCCTTCTCCGCTCTTTCTGGTGCCGCAGCCCGTTTCTCCCGTTGCATCGCCGGCTCGCCTTCTCACACCATCCCGTCGTCGTGATGGCTGAGGGCCGCTCGGGGAGCTAGGCTGGCTCTGTGATTATGGAGGCCACCATCGCGGAGCTCCGCCACGCTCGTATGCTGTCGTGGGAGGAGCATGTGATCGCTCGCGCGTCGGTCGACGAAGTTGTGCCCGAGCCGTAGGCGGGGGAGCATGTCGTCTTCGCCTGCCATTTCTCGCGTGGCTTTGGGCTGCCGGTTAGCCTCTTCCTCTTTCTTCGGCTCGACAACTTTGATATCTAGCCGCATCATCTTGGCCTCAACGCCATCCTCTACCTCGCCAGTTTCGTGACTCTGTGCGAGGGTTACCTGGGGATGCTCCCCTACGTGGAGCTCTTCAAGAAGCTATCTTTCCTCAAGGCATTGAAGAACGCCGAGGAGCCATACGCCTGCCGGGGCACAGTGGTGTGCTGCTGCGGCGTGCGCCTCCTGCATTTTAGCCTCATCGAGTCCGTCAAGGCTGGCACTGGACGTTCTTCTACGTGAAGAACGCCGACCCATAGCTGGGCTACATCCGGCTCCCGGTATTCGACAATGCCCCATCCTCCGGAGTGAACTGGTCGGGGACCGCGCCGTGCGGAGACGGTCTTGAAGAGCTAGGCCGGCTCGTGGTGATGAGGAGTGAGGAAAGGCTAGTCGCTTCCGACCTGGTGGCCGCCTTCATCACGCGCCGGGTGCTGCCTTCCCAGCTGAGGTCGCATCGGATCTACGACATGTTCGACCACTGGGACCCCTGCCGGCTATCGACCATCGAGCTGACACCGGCTCAAGTGGCGAAGCGGGTGAATGCCATCACCACCTTCCGGCTGGCGATGGGAACTTGGTCCTTCGGCAAGGACCCGTACGATTGGCACAACCCGGCACCCCTAGTATGCCCTGTCGAGGTGACCTTTCTTTGTTCTTTGAATTTTTCTGGCCAGCTATCGATCTTAACTACCGTGCTGACCCCAGCTATTCGTTCGACAGAACACGTCGGACATGTTTGCACTCCCGAATCTTCGAGGCGGAGCGTGCCCAGTCCGACTTCGAGGACTACTAGCTGCGACGAGGACCCAAAGAGGAGGTAGACTCCTCGGGGGAGGTCGATGCGGCGGCCGACCCGGGAGGCAGCGGGTCTAGAGCGGCTGGTGTGTCCCCCTGGCCCCTCGATCAAAGGTTGGACTGATGATGACGACGATGATGATGATGACATCTGGATCCTAAATGCGCCTCCCCCCATAGTTCTACAGGGTATGCACGACCGGGATCAGGAGTAGCCGGTGTCCTCTAGCCGAGGGAAAAGGCCGGCTCAAGAGGAGCCGATGGCCCAGCCGCCGGCTCGAAAGCAAGCGAAGGCAGTTGCATCAAACCGGCCGGCGCGCGCCAAGCATGCCCTGCCCGTCGTTGCCGGGTGAGTGTCTTTTTTGTAGTGTAGGTTTTTCTTGGTGAGTCGCGTGCCATCAGGTATCTGAGTGTTCGCCTACTCCAATGACCCCATCGAGCTCCACGAGGGGGAGTCGGCACCCGACCCGATGGAGGCGGCCGGCTGGCTAGCATAGGAGCATGCAGCCATGCTGCATGAGGAGAAGAGGAGGCTCGCGGAACTGCGAGCCTCGAAGTCAGGAGCCCCGGGCGGACCCTCTCGCTCTGGGGATTCAAGCGGCGGGAGACGGAGGAGGTCGACGGACCCCATGCAGGCGCTGAACTCGGCGACCGAGTCGGCTCGTATGTCGAGACCTCTGTTGAGCAAACCATGCAAGCCGACTGCGAATGCGGTTGCTCCTCCTTTCGCGGAGGAGATGACCCTAGAGCCGGCCCGTGAGGAGACCCGGTCGGTGGAAGCGGCGGTGGCGCCGCCCGTTGCCAAGCCAACCCAGGCTGACGTGCCGAAGGCCCCAATGGCTCGGGAGGCAGCACTAGAGGTGCCGGCCATGGAGACTGAAGTGCTGGCCATCACGATCAGCCAAGCCGGTAGGAGGAGGCGGCGGTGGTGGTGCCGAACACCGGACAGCCGGGAGCCAGCTCCCGCACCCTCATCGTTCTCAACCAACCCCGGCAGCCGGTGCCGTGGTGAACGTCGGAACGGGTGGCGAGGAGAGCCGGTCCCGGCGGTCCATGCTGGACATGATCCGGGACTGGGAGGCGTTGGCACGGGTCCTAGGTTTCCCGCCTCAACTGGCCGGCGGCCCGGTCCCAGCTCACGGGAAGCTAGGCGGCGTCTTGGCGCGATGCCAAGAGGAGCTGGCCAAGTTTGCCGAGGCGGCCGACAACTCCCTGTAGCGTGCCGAGGTAAGCTCTATCTTCATCGAAATTTTTCAGTGGGGGCGCACAAGTGCACCCACTGGGTGTAGCCCCCGATATGTGGTCTGGCTTACCGGCTATGGGGCAGTCGGGCCGGATCTTGTTTTGCTTGTGCTTTGCCCTCTTTCACTTGCTTTTGCTTTTTTGCTTTTGTCCTCTAGTGGGGGCGCTCGAGTGCACCCACTAGGTGTAGCCCTCGAGATGTGGGCCGGCTGACCGGCCGTGGGGGAGCCAGGTCAAATCTTATTTTGCTTGCATTCCACTTTTTTCTCGTATTCTTTCTTCTTTTGCTCGTATCCCATTAACCTTGGCATCCTGGGGCAGGCTGGGAACACCCGGTGGCAGAAGCTCTTCAACGAAGGGGTCACCATTCATAACCATGGGTAGCACGACTTCTACCGGTTGGAGGAGGAGTTGAAGAGGGTCCAAGGTACGCTTGGCCCAGTGGGGGCGTGTAGCTCCTGGGAGTCGGGCCGGCTGCTTGGAAGCCAAGCCGGGTCTTGCATGCCTACTGCTTGGTAGCCAGGTCGGGTCTTGTATATTTTTATTAACTGTTGCTAGTTTTGTTTTGTAGGGGAGTTGAGAATCCTCCGGGAGGAGAAGGACGGGGCAGTCTCCGAGCAGAACCGGCTAGCGCAGAGCATCCAGTCAATTACCTCGGAGAGGGACTGGCTAGGCGGTCTACTAGTGGACGAGCAGGCGGCCCAGAAGCATGTGAAGGGGGACGTGGTATGGGGGGTGGCAGCCAAGGAGAAGGCCGTCAAGGAGGCAGCTGACGCCGCCCAACGGACTGTCACCGCCCAACGGACCACCACCCTCCAAGGCGAGGTGACCCGCCTCGAGAAGACGCTCGAGGCGTGCTCGACGGAGCTAGCCCAGGCGGAGGCGGCACTGGAGAGGGAGCATGATTCATCACTGCACTTCACCATCGAGATGGACGACTCCTTCCAGTGTAAGCCTCGATTTGCTTTTTCAGCCGACTGGGTTCTTCTTGCCTTTGGATCATTCTTTCTGATTCCTCTTCTGTTTTCCAGAGTGCTTTCGGGAAAGCCAACGCCATGCAGAGCATGCAAAGGACGCTGGCTGGGACATGGTGGAGCTCGGGCTAGCCATAGAGAGCTGTCTCATCCATCTTCAGAGAAGCATGGAGCGGGTGAAGACGGCTAGCAAGGAGGTGATCGCCACCTTGTGGCCATGTCGTGGAGCCCCGGACAGCCGCGTGCTGCCGTGGCTAGAGCATGTCGTGACCCGGATCGAGACCTGGAAGGCGTCTACGGCCCGGGCCAGAGCGCAGATGGCGCTCCGATTCATCACGTCCTGGTATCGCGGAGTCGAGACGGACCGGCTGGCGACCATGCGATACGTGCCGGAGGAGGAGCGGGCGTCTCATGAGAGCGCCCTTGTCCACCAGGCCAACGAGCTTGCCTCATAGGTTGACCCAGATGAACTCTTGCCGGCTCTTGGTGAGGATGTCTAGCCGGTCCCTGAGGACTCCTTCGGCAACCCCCAAGGCCCGGAGGACGAAGAGATCGCCGACGAGAGCACTGCCTCCATCATGGGTGGCGATGGAGAGGCCACTTAAACCATGAAGGCGGACCTGAAGGCCTTGACTTTGTCAGGGTGCAACGTCGAGACGGCTAGCGACGCACCGGCAGGCTGAGCCGGCCCGCGTGCTTTTCCTCTGTTTTTCTTAGCTGGAGTACTTTAATTTTGAGATGCATTTCCACCCACTAGGGGTGTATGTAATGAACCTATGGCCAACGGCCTTTTTAAGTTTCTATGAAGCTTTTGGCTATTTCTATGTTTGTTGCTTGTCTTGTCTGCATGCCGGCTTGTCCTTACCCTTGTTTTCTCTTTTGATTCTGTCTGCTCCAATCACTATTCTCGTTGGTTTCGGCCCCGCTAGCCCGACAATCAGGAGCCGGTCTGTGGCTGGGACGGGGCATCCGCCTCGAAGGATCCGGATCTAAGCTTGGGAACCACAAGAGCCTGTTTGGGTAAGGCAAGTGACAGAGGAAAGAAAGTGTTCCGCCTAAACCCAGCTGGCGCCCCCAAGCGGTCAACCCTTCATGTGTGCTAAGATACGTCGCCCCGCGACCCCGTCAGCCAGACAGCCTAGATCCGGTCTGTAGCTGGGATGGGTGGGTGGACTCGTTCGACTCACATTCCATGTTCGATTTTTACGGGAGGACGTCAGGACTAGCCGGCTAGCCCCCAGAACCAGGACCTGGCTAAAGAGTTGAGAAACTTGGATGGAAACAAAAAGGGCATGTCCCAAGAGTCGTCTTGGGGCGCTTGCTGCATTCATAAGCCCAAAAGGGAAGGATACATACATAGACTGGTACCTATCAGTAAAACGGGTGGAGGAGTGCCGCGTTCCACGGGCGCTCCGTCTCCTCGCCGGAGGCGTCTCTCTTGCACTTTTGTGGCTTCTTGGCGTCTATTAGGTAGTACGCATTGTTGTGCAGCACGTTGCTGACGATGAATGAGACCTCCCATGGGGAGGATAGCTTGTGTTGGCCGGCTGTTCGCTGGATCCGTCTGAGCACTAGGTCTCCTTCGCGGAAGGAGAGCATCTGAAACTGCTTGTTGTGGTAGTGCCTCAGCTTCTGCTGGTTGATGGCCGTCTGGCTCAAGGCCAGTTCGCGTGCTTCTTCGAGTACGTCGACGCCGTCTTCTCTTGCCTCCCTCACGTCCTTCTCCGTGTACAAGGCGACCCGAGTCAAGTCGAACTCGATGTCGGTGGGGATGATCGCCTTGGACCCGTACACGAGAAAGAAGGGAGTGTAGCCGGTCGACCAATTAGGCATGGTCCTGAGGCTCCAAAGGACATCCGACAACTCCTCTATCTAGCAATCGGCCGGTCTGACCAATGGCGTCAAGAGTCGGTGCTTGATGCTGGCCAGGATCACGCCGTTTGCCCTCTCGACCTGGCTGTTCGACTGCGGATGTGTGACGGACGCCAAGTCGAGCCAAATGCCTTGCTTGGCATAGAAATGTGCTACCGAGACCTTGGCGAAGTTTGTGCCATTGTCGGTGATATTGATGTGGGGAACACCGTAGCGGACCGTGGTATGTTCAATGAACCGGATGGCCGTGGGGCCGTCCAGCATCTTGATCGGCCTAGCCTGAATCCATTTGGTGAACTTGTCGACGACCACCAGCAGATGCGTCATGCCGCCTTGTGCGGTCTTGAAGGCACCCACAATGTCCATCCCCTTGACGGCAAAGGGCCACGAGAGGGGGATGGTCTGGAGGGCCATGGCTGGTAGGTGGCTCTACGTGCTGAAGCGAATGCTTGGCCGCCTCCAAGGTGGTCGGCTAGTAGAATCCATGGTGGAAAGCCTTGGCCACCAAGGTCCTCGAGGCGACATGGTGCCCACACTCGCTCTCGTGGATGTCAAGGAGGATCGGCTGACCATTTTCCGGCTCGATGCACCATTGAAAGACGTCGGTGGTTCTGCGGTGCACAAGCTCGCGGTTGATGATGCCGTAGGCCGGAGCCGGTGCTGGATTTGCCTAGCCATGGCCTCGTCAAGAGGCGGCTCATCGCGTAGAAGGAAAACTAGGATGGGCTGGGCCAATGAGGGAGACGAGATGGTGGCCGACTTGGGAGCCCCCGGGCCTGGGTGATCAGCCCCCGGGACTGGCTCGCGAGTCCCTAGGGCGGAGACGGCAGGAGGGGTGTCGACCGTCATTATGACCGCCGTGGCATCGGAGCCGGCCGCTACGGATGCGGCCGGTTGGACTGTTGGAGCCGGTGATGCCGGCTGGACAGCCGACGCTGATGTGGCCGGCAAGACAACCAAAGTTGATGGAGTCGGTGGGAAGGACGCCGACACGAAGATGGACTCCGTTTCGGGGGAGGGCTTGATTGACGACTTGAGCAGCCGTTCGAGGGAGACGCTGGCTGGGATGGCCTGCCAGGTGGAGCCGATCTTTGCCCGCATATCAGACGCCATGTTGTCCGCCCGCGGGACGTGGTGGAACTCGCAGCCCTCGAAGGTGCAAATGAGCTGTTGGACGAGGAAACGATAGCTGGCCATGTTGGCGTCTCTGGTGTCCCATTCACCAGAGACCTGCTGCACTACGAGGTCAGAGTCGCCGAAGCATAGGATGCTCCCAATGCCAACTCCCTTGGCGAGCCGAAGGCTATTAACAAGCGCCTCGTACTCGGCCACATTGTTGGAGGTGGCGTAGTTGAGTTGGCCACCCTTCGAAGAGGAGAGGACTATGCCGGCACCCAGGTCGGTCCTCATCTTCGAGCCATCGAAGTACATGCACCAATGTGTGAAGTCTGGAGGAGGCGGCACGAACTCGGTGTCTGTCCAGTCAATGAGGAAGTCAGCCATCACCTATGACTTGATGGCGGTACACGTCTCGTACCGAATTTCGTGGTTGGCGAGGGTGATGACCCATTTGGCGATCCATCTGGTGGAGTCCCGACGGCTCATGATCTCGCTGAGCGGGGCCGTGCTCACCATGGTGATTGTGTGCTCATCGAAGTATTTCTTGACCTTCTTGACGGCGAAGTAAATGCCGTAGCACATCTTCTGTTAGTGGGGGTAGTTCTGCTTGGAGTAGGAGAGGACGTTGCTGAGGTAGTAGACGGGGCGCTGCACCGGCAACATCTTGCCCTCCTCGCGCCACTTGACCACCAGCATGACGTTGATGAAATGCGTGGTTGCCACAATGTAGGTGAGCAAGGGCTCCTTCTCAGTCGGCGCGGCCAGGAAGGGCGCGCTGGTGAGGGCCTGCTTGAGGCCGCGGAAGGCCTCGTCTGCCTTGATGGGCCAATCAAACATGCCCAGTTTCTTCATGAGCCTCTAGCCTGGCTCGACCTGAGCCATCTTCCGAAGGAGCCCATAGAGAGGCAGAGCCTTCTCTCCACTAAGGGAGGCGAGGCTGCCGATTATCTTCTGGATATCGCGGCGCTGGGTTGGCTTGGGCATGTGCTCGATCGCCCGGATCTTCTCGAGGTTAGCTTTGATTTCACGAGCGGACAGGAAGGAACCCAGCAGGTGGCCGGCTGGGACGCCGAAGACGCACTTCTCCAGGTTGAGCTTGATCTTGTACTCGCATAAGTTCGCGAACTTCTCTCGGAGGTCGTCGAGGAGGCTGGAGTGCTTCTTGGTTTTGATGAGGATGTCATCGATGTAGACGTGGACGTTCGTGCCTATCTGAGGTAGGAAACACTTCTGCATGCAGCACTGGTATGTAGCACCTGTATTCTTTAGGCTGAATGACATGGTGATGTAGCAATAAGCCTCGAAAGGGGTGATGAAGGAGGTCTTGAGCCGGTCCTCCGGGTCCAGCTTGATCTGGTGGTAGCCGGAGTAGGCATCTAAGAAGGATAGCATATCGCACCCGATCGTGGAGTCGATAACTTGATTGATCAGCGGCAGGGAAAACGGCTCCTTGGGGCATGCCTTGTTCAGGCTGGTGTAGTCAATGCACATGTGCCAAGTCTTGTTCTTCTTAAGCACCAAGACTGGGTTGGCCAGCCAGTCCGGGTGGAAAACTTCCATGATGAAGCCGGCTGCGAGAAGTCGGGCGATCCCTTCTCCTATAGTGCGCCGCTTCTCCTCGGAGAAACGACGTAGGGGTAGCTTAAATGGTTTAGAGTCCGGCCGGACGTGAAGCTTGTGCTCGGTGAACTTCCTCGGAACTCCCGGAATGTTCTTGGGGGACCATGCGAAGATGTCCCGATTCTCACGGAGGAAGTCAACGAGCTCGCCTTCCTATTCGTTGTTGAGGCAGGAGCCGATGGTGATGCACTGCGCGGGGTTGGCCGGGTCGAGCGGGACCTGCCTAGTGTTCTTGGATGGCTGGAATGAGGCTTCACCGACCGACTGCGAGGGAGGAGCCGGCACGGCCGACTGGTTGGAGGCTAGGGCCATGAGCTAGTCGAGCTGCCGCTTCTCCTCGGCTATCTTGAGGACCTCGTCTAGCCGATTGCCGTCTCAAGCATGGCCACGAGGGCGCTGGTGTCCTCGAACAACAGGCGACGACCCGCCTCCAGCTCGGCCGTGGTGACATCGGGGTTCGCCGTCAAAGTGATGGGGGTGCTCAGGCCTTGGAGGACCGCACTGAGCGGGTCAGAGGTGCCTATGCGGGCCATGGTGGCGTTATCCTCGGCCCGCACCTGGCCAGATGAGGTGGCGGAGATAATGGCCATCACCTCGACATAGGAGCCATTGGGCTTGGTCGCCACGAGTGCGCCCACGGCCGCAGGTGGGTCGGTGCAGTCGAGCACCTAGCTAGGGTACTCGTCGACCGCCGGTGCGTCGGCAAGGCTCAGCTTGCTGAAGCACTTGACAAGCACTTCGATGTCGACCCTCATCGATGTTGATCCTGGGTCGATAGCGCTGCCCTCAGGGCCTGCCGGAGCAAGCCAGACGAGCCTGCAGTTCTGCTTGGACGTGCGGCAGAAGGCCGAGGTGGTGAAGGGTCCCGCCCGAAGCGTGACTTCGGCCGGCGCTGTGTATAGCCCCACAGTTGGCACCAATTGTCGGCGTTTCCTCATGACAAATGCCATGGGTAAGCTTATCGAAGGTGGTTGGGGCCGGAGGACGCCGACGGGCTCTCGGAGCAGGATTATGCACAAGTGGCGAGGGACGCACAATGTATCGAGGTTCAAGGCCCTCTGTGGGAGGTAATACCCCTAGTCCTGCTTGGTATAGGTTGATATACGTGGGAAGGTTACAATGGTGCTCCTGGAGCTGTATTTGAGGTGCAAGAGGGAGAAGCCGGCCCCTCCTCCCTTAATACGTGGCTAAATTCGAGGTGAAGTGTTCCCTCGAGTGTGCGTGTGTGTGACAGCCCAAGTGCTGTCCCTACCTTTTATGGCATGTGACCTATGTGAACCTTGTCATGTGATGATGTATTTGAGTTTCTCCTTGCCATGGCATTGTCTCATGCATTCATGCATCATGCATCATATCATTCATCATCATGTTTTGGATATTGCTTTATGTGGTGTGCTTCTTGATCTTGTTGTGTTGGAGTGGTCTTGTGGATGTTGTGATTGTGTGGGATCAAACTTCTTCTCCCCCCTCTTATTACTTCAAACAAACCATCCTATACTCTTTTATTTCCATTACCTTTAGCAACAGATTTAACTTGCTGTTAAAAATTGTTAAAAATGTTCATGAGGTAGCCAGCATTATTTTTACCTCATGTGTGTTGTCCTTGTGGTGTTTTGAGCCTTTTGTAATTGGTGTTTTAAATAATAGGGGGCTGTTTTCATAATAGTTAAATAAATACTTGCTTTAAAAATCCTCCTGGTAATTTTATTAAATAGGTCTCATTCCCTCTTAGCTAAATGTATTTTTGTTTCATCAAAAAACCTTTTATTTTTCCTCTAGTTTTTTTGGTGTGGTTGTTTTATTTTTTATAGGAAACCCCTACTAGTTCTATTTCTCAGGAAGAGAGAGAGGAGTGGTCCGCTTCCTTCCTTCTTGCGGCCCAGGAGTCTCCCTCGCGGCCCAGCCGGCATGCGGACGGCTACCTGGTCCATTGCCCCGCTTTCCGTCAGGTTCAAAGAGGCGAGAGCGAGCGCGTCGCCACCGTTAGCTTCAGCCGTCACCTGGTCCTATTTAGGCTCCCTCCGCATGCGTGCTTCCCCCTCTAGGGTTCCTCTTACCCATCCAGCCGTCGTCGTTCCCATCTCCCTCTCCATTCCTCTCCTCCTTCCTCTTCTTTCTCTGTCAGGTAAGTCTCTCAAAGAGTTCAGAGAGGGTAGTGAGGTCGCCAGTCTTCATCGCCGTCCTCCTTGCGTCTCCGGTGGGTCTTCTCCGTGCCCGACATGTCGTGCGGCCATGGATCGTCCCCGTGCTCCGTTCCCGGCGATAGTGCGCCGCGGGAAGCTCCAAGGCGTCGTCTTCTTCCTCGACTCCTCTATGCTCCCAAAGCTGTCGCGTCTCTTGTTCCCCTGCGTCGAGCTCGTGGCGCTGTCGCCTTCCTCCATCGCCTCACGTGCCGTTTAGTCATCGTTTCTCCTCGATGAGCCCTCTGTCACCGCATCCCTCTCGCCCCGCCGTAGTTTGCTCGTCGTCCTCGTAAAGGTTCCCGTCGCCACCGCTCTGCTAGGGTAGCGCCTTGAGGGCGTCGCCTCCGTCCCCCTCATCGCGAGACGAGCAAGGGATTGGATCCCATTGGTTCCTGCAACCCTACTGCGTTTGTAGTCGCCAGAGTGCGCCGCTGTCGTCGTAGGTTCGCCGTCGCGTTTCCTCTGTCGCCGGTGTGGTTCGGGCGTCAGTTTCATCAGTTTTGTCAGTATAAGCACAATCTTCTAGTACTAGAGGTGCCGCTCCCTCCTTCAGTTGTGAATCGGAGTGTAGCGCAGTGGTATCATGCAGAGGGATCGATGGCAGGTTGGGGGTTCGAATCCCGCTACCCCTTGTGTTTTTCCTTTTTTGATTGGTGCGTGTGCTGTTGTGTGTGCAGATCTGGTGTGATGGCCGGATCCGGTGCGGGTGTTGTGTGCATGTGGGGATCTGTGTGTGCCTGTGTGTGGATCTGTGTGTGGCTGTGTAGTGTGAGTGTGTGTGCTTGTGTGTGTGTGTGAGTGTGTGTGGATCTGGTGTGGTGCCAGATCCATGTGTGTAAGTGTGTGTGTGTGACAAGTGGGTCCAGGCCCCACTTGTCATACACTATATATTTTTACTATTTGTTCATTGTTTTAATTGTTATAATTAGATCATTTCCAATTATAGTAATAGTTCTAATTCTGGATATGATCATTTATGCTCATTGCATTTTAGGCAAGTTTTCACTTATAGGAGTGGGTGATGATTTTCCATCTAGTGTTCGGCCTTGATGCTCCATATGAATATAGGGGTACGATACATGAATTTGGGGTAAAAAATCTCAGGAATCCATTGGTGCAATTGGTTTGGTCTTTTGAGCAAGTTTGACAAAATGTCATTTTGTCTCAAAGTGCCATTTTTTTCATTTTTGTTATATTTAATCCATGCATGCTATGATAATTGTGCCGACATGAATATGGTAGTATTTGATCAGTAGAATGCCATGGTATTTATCTTTGTCATGATAAACTTGCAAATGAGTGGGAACCATGCTCGAAAGTGACTACTAAAATGTTGCTGTTTTCAACCATGCTAAATATTTCTGTGTGAGAATCTGGTAATATTTTTATGCCATGAAGAGTGGTTGCTATCTTGTGATATGTTATGAATTAACTCAAGCTCAGTGCTAGTGATTTGAAGTAGATATTGTCTTATACCATCCTGTTAATTTTCATGCCATGAGGTGGTCTATATCACCATTAGTTTCTGTTGTCAACTTGCTATCAGCTTAACTCAGATTCCAGAAAACTATTATTTTCACTAAGTCCTAGAAATCTGTTTCATGATGCCAACTTGTGAGCTTCATGCTCATTGATGTGTGCCTCCATTCCAGATTGTGAAGTTGGATAATATGATAAGCATGTTATGTAGTTTCTGTCAATGCCTTGGTTGTGGTGGTAGGCTTCCTGTAGCTCATGTTATTTGTTGTGAAAGTTGCTATGTTGCTGTTTTGTGGCAGATTGGTTGTTTTAGTGTTTTGTGACTTGTGGGAGCTATAATCTATGGAATTGCTTGATCTTTGGCTCTATTGTGGTTGGTTTTTCATTGCCTAACCACTGGATACCTTGGTATGCCAAGGAATACCCATGGTCTTGTTTTGCCTTCGTATCTTGTCGTGAGCGTAGCATGAGAACCATAACTCCGTTTCTTACATTCTACATATGCATTTGTATCGTTTTAGCATGATGCATACATATTTTCCATGTTCATGCATGTTAAAATAACTTAACATAAGGTTCTGTCCAGATTCATTAATAACCAATCCTTTGCATGTGAAACTTGACTAGTTAGGATTGTCATGCTAAATTCTTCACATAAACCATGCATCATTCTGGCTTGTGCATTGCACCATGGTTGCTTGTTTATTCTTGCTGTTTCTTTTGGGAGGACGCGAACGTTGAACCTCAGTACGAAGATCTAGGAGAGTACAACTACGAGGATCCCACTACTTGTCCCATTGAAGAACTAACAGGCAAGATGATCGTACCCGGATCCCGATACTATTTTCGCTTCCTAGTTGTCTCGCTCTTATCGCTACTTTCGCGCTACCTGCCACTTGAATGTGAGCCTCCTAATTTCCATGATAGCCTGTAACCCCTCCACATCCTAGCAACCGTTGTTTGGCTAAGTTACCGCTGCTCAGCTCCTCTTATAGCTTTCTAGTTGCAAGTACAGGTTGTTTCCATGTGATAACATGGATATCTGGCATTATCAGAATATTATCGGTTATTTAATTTAAGGCACTTATACATCTGGTATTGGTGGAAGGCTTGGCCTTTTGCTAGGTGTTTTGTTTCGCCGTTACCGCCATAGTTTCTTGTTACCGGTGTTATGTTTCCATATTTTGCGCTCCTAACATGCTCGGGGTTGTTATGGGAACCCCCTTGTTTATTCGGTTAAGATTAAAACTTGTCTGGCAAGACCCAACTTTGGTACTACATTTTGTTAATAACTTAATACAATTTTCATAGGGATTTGCAACCCCCTGGATAATTAATCAACCCCCAGGCCAATGCTCCTCATAAGTGTTGATCCAAACAAGAGTCGTGTGCGGGGCCAACCCGGGGCAACTCAGGAGATTTTTATCAGGCCACTGTACGCTGCGCTTATCCGGTCATGTCCTTGGAACGAGATACGCGGGTCTTATCGGGTTCGTTGACACGTCTGGTGGTCTTGCTGGACTTGTTTTAACATTATTGAGTGTCTTGCGTGAGGAGCTCTGACTTTCTTCGGGTTATCTCGAGGTGTTGGAATTCCTTTGGAGTTGCCTAGGATGATCACGAGATCCGTGGTCGAGGCTATTCCCACGGAGTGTGGTTAATTTATGATGGACTAGTTGGAGCACCCCTGTAGGGTTAAAACTTTTGGAAAGCCGTGCCCGCGGTTATGTGGAAACTTGGATATTTGTTTAACACCGGGTTATAGTTAACTTGAAGTAAAGTATAATAAAATACATCAACTATGGGCGTAACTGTGATCGTCTCTGCTCGTGAACATGATCCGAGGGAGAACACACTAGGGTTATGATTGACGTAAGTAGGTGTTCAGGATCTCATAGAGGTCATTCTAGATTCGACCGTTTATTGTACACCACATATTTACTTTCATGTTTCGTAAGATTAGCCACCATAAATTCTTAGTGCCGCTGCAAACTACACACATACCCCTTCCCAACCTATAAGCTTGAATAGTCTCGGTACTCGGGTGCGAGATTGCCGAGTCCTCGTGGCTGGCAGATTACTACAACAATCCAGGTACAGGTATAGATGAGTTCGTGCCAGACGATGTGACGCAGCTCCAGCGGGAGTATGACGTGGAACGTGGCCGGATGTACGTGACGTATCTAGATGAGTAGAGGACCATGGTCGTGACCTTCCGGGCTAGCAAGATAGTATCATTGCATCTTCTTTTATCGTTTGTTTTCGTGCATAGCCGGACCCTGCCTTCGGATTGATGTTTGAACTCTTTGTGTGGAATTATAATTTAGCATGTGGCGAGTGTAAGCCAACTCATATACTCCTATCTTCATAAATGTATGATGTAATGATGCTATACTTGTGAATGTCAAGATGCGCCTCTATCCCTTGTCGAGGCCCCCGTGCCTTAATATGGATAGGCACGCATCTTGGGCGTGACAAGTTGGTATTCAAGGCCATACGACCATAGGAGCCCTTTGCTTGATCGAACTTGCCGAGTCGAGTCTAGTAAAAAAACTTTTTTGAGTCTAGTTATATCGGAGAGTAGGTTTCTTTTACTCCTCTTCTATGCTCTAGTGAGGTATACGACTTAGGAATTTTGATTCTACTCGTCTTCTCGCTCAATTTTTTTTAGGATCACGTGGGTATTTTGGAGTCTATATGATACCGATGTGACGGAGTTCTGTCTTGGTGCCTCCTGTATGACTTGATTTCTTCTAGGGAGTCGAGGTCTAGGGAATTTTGGCACATCGTTATCATTCAGCTTCCTTGATATCTTAGGATGGAGAGTGTTTGGAAATAGTTTAGTACTTGTCGTGGTGAGGTAAAGTCGGAGTCACCCAGTACTGGAGAGGCGTCCGGGGTACCACCATGATTTAGTATCATTGTGCTTTTGAGGATTCGAGTTAGTTGGATTTGCGAAAGTCTCTGGTTATGTGTTGAAGGATGGATACAGTTGGGGTGTAGGTTTGCTGGTTTTGTGAGATATTTCCTCCTTGTATCCCCCACACCGGATTGCATAACCAGAAAGTTTTCGGAAGTTCTTAGGTGGGAACTCTTGTAGTTATCTAGGATCATCCTCTTAAGATGTATGTGGGCATATACATTTGTTCCAAGCAACGTTTTCTCAATACTTTTGTGTTATTGCAAGTGGCTTCTATTACCTGATGATGTTATCACAAAACCTAAGAAAGCATTTTTACTAATTTTTCAGTAGGAAGGTTGTGATGTTATTTGTTCAAATTCTTTCAAAGCATTTGATTCCGCTATTGAATTCATCTTATCAATGAGGTGTTGATGTTCTTTTCCATCTTTAGAATGGCTCCTCCAACTCACGGAAATCCGGGTCGTGGTGAGGAGCAGGCTGATGTTCCACCACCCCTACCACCGCCTCCTCCTCCAGAAGCTTGGCAAGCTGTGATGGCCACAACCAATGTGAACACTCAGATGTTGCTCGGGCTGTTGCAACAAAGATATCAGGGTCAGCAAGGCTTTAAGGGAATTTTCAGAATCAACCTCAATTTGCGACGTTCAATCAGTTCCTTGCCAACCAGCCCAAGTCTTTCACCTGTTGTGAGCAGCCTTTTGATGCTGATGATTGGCTCCATGACATGAGTAAGCATTTTGAGTGCAGCAATGTCAGACCAGAGGACTTTGTCAGATTTGCATCGTTCCAGCTCAAGGGTCAGGCAGCTGATTGGTGGTAGCAGTACAAGGATTCCAGGGGCGATCGTGTTGTTACTTGGGACAATTTCTCTCGTGACTTTAGGGCCCATTACATTCCGACAAGCTTTGTCGAGGAGATGCATGAGAAGTTTAGGCACCTGAAGCAGGGAAGGAAGTCTATCTATCAGTACAACATCGAGTTCCAGAATTTGGCCCGCTATGCTGAGCAGGATGTTCCAGATGACAAGGCGATGATCTATCAGTTCAGGGGTGGTCTCAAGGATAAGCTTCTGCCAGGTCTAGTCCTTCAAGAGCCTCGTGAGTTTGATCAGTTCTACAACATGGCTTGAAGGCCGAGGCAACCCAGATCAAGTTGGAGAATTCTAAAAAGCGTTCATGGGATTCATATTCTTCTTCTTCGAGCTCTCAGATGGTTCCTACGCAGCAGAAATATTGTGTGCCAAATCCTCCTCCGTTTCATCCTCCTCAGCAGCAGAAGTAGTTCAGTGGTCGTGGTTCTTCCAACCCACCCAACCCAGGATATCAGCAGAGACCCTAGGCATCCAAGGCAGCTTTTGTTCCTCCTCCAGGCAACTTTCGTCCGCTATCTGAGGTTACTTGTCAGAAGTGTGGTCAGAAGGGTTACTACTCCAACAAGTGCAACCAGCGGCGTCTTTCGCCTCCTCCTCCTGTCAAACCTCCAGACAATGCAATGGTGAAGCATAATCCCAAGTCAGCAAGGGTGAACATGGTGAACGCAGCAGAGGCAGAGGATTCTTCTCAAGTGATCATGGGTAATCTCTCAGTTAATTCTATTCCCGCAAAAGTTTTGTTTGATACTGGTGCATTGCATTGTTTCATGTCTCGCCCATTCTTTGTCAAGCATGAGTTCGATTATCAGGATTTGCCTAAGTCCTTGTCTATGCTATCGCCAGGTAAGATGTTGAATTCCAATCGCATTGTTCTGAATGTTTCTATCAAGATGGGCAATTATTCTTTTCTGGCTTCTCCAATTGTTCTTGGCTATGAACAAGGCTTATGTTGATTGTCAAGCAAAAGAAGTCAAGTTGACTCATCCTTCAGAAGATGTGATTATTTTTGCGGCTCGTGATGACACAATCTGTCTCTTTGCTCTTAATGAGAAGGGTGAAATCTCAGCGATTTCTCAAATTCTAGTGGTTTGTGAGTATGAAGATGTCTTTCTAGAAGAATTGCCAAGAATGCCTCCGCACTGGCCAGTCGAGTTCGTGATTCACCTCGAGCCTGGAACTGAGCCGGTTTGCAAGATCCCTTATAAACTTGGCCCCGAAGAGCTAAAAGAGTTCAAAAGCAGCTAGATTAACAAGAACGTCTGGGTCTGATCAGACCAAGTTCTTCTCCATGGGGTTGTGGTGTTTTGATCATCAAGAAGAAGGCTGGAACGGACCGACTTCGTGTTGATTACCGTCCATTGAACAAGAAGACAATTATAAAGAAGTACCCACTTCCCAACATCAATGACTTTTTTGAGCAACTGAAAGGTGGCAAGGTTTTCTCGAAGCTTGATCTTCGCATGGGCTATCGTCAGATTTGCATTCGCGAAGAAGATATTCCAAAGACCGCTTTTAGGATGAGTTTTGGATCTTATGAGTACACCGTCATGTCATTTGGTCTTGCAAATGCTCCTCCAACCTTCTCAAGAATGATGAACTTCATATTCTCTCCTTTGAAGAATGAGTTCGTCTAGGTCTATTGGGATGATATCCTTGTGTTCTCGGAGACAGAAGAAGAGCATGCAGAGCATCTCACGCTTGTGCTTGACAAGTTAAGAGAACATCGATTCTATGCCAAGTTTTCCAAGTGTGAGTTCTGGCTCAATGAAGTGGTGTACCTTGGGCATGTGATCTCTACCGAGGGCATTAAAGTGCACCCTAAGAAAGTTGAGGCAATCTTGAAGTGGGAGCCTCCTCAAAATGCGAAGCAACTTCATAGCTTCCTCGGGCTTGCTAGTTATTGCGGAAGATTCGTGGAGAACTTCTCTCAAATTGCTAAGCCTCTGTCTAATCTCCTCCAGAAGAATGTCAAGTATGTTTGGTGTCCTGAATGTGATGTGGCATTCAAAACACTCAAGCAGAGACTGACTTCAGTTCTAGTTCTTGTTCCTCCCGAGCAGTCAAAGCCTTTCCAACTTTTCTGTGACGCTTCTCTCCAAGGTCTTGGTGGTGTTATCATGCAAGATAAGAAGATAATTGCTTATACCTCACGTTAGTTGAATCCTGCCGAGAAGAACTACCCCACTCATGATCTCGAGTTGGCAGCAGTTGTGCATGCTCTCATGACTTCGAGGCATTTGTTGTTGGGTATACCAGTTAAGGTGTACACCGATCACAAGAGCTTGAAGTACATTTTCACTCAACCCAATCTTAATCTTCGGCAGTCTTGTTGGGTGGAAATGCTTTAGGACTTCAATCCAAGCATTGAGGTAACTCCTGGAAATGCAAATGTCATTGCAGATGTGCTTAGCCGGAAGGCGTACTGCAACAATCTCATCTTGAAGCCTCTTCAACCCGAGCTTTGTGAATCCTTCCGCAAGCTCAACCTTCAAATGTGTAACATCCCAAAATTTCATTTTGGAATGTGATGAAATGTAGCTATGCATCTATCATCATCATTCCTTGAATACATGTAATAGTTGAAATGCCTTCTCTGAATTTCTGAAGCCCCTTTCTAGTTTTAATGTGTTGCTTTCACCTATTTGAAATCTTGGTAAAAAGTTCAAATAAGAGAGGAGGAACATGACACTCAACACCACGACCCATTTGGTGATCGATTTGAAAAAAAATAACCAGGGGTTATTTTGAAAATATTTGCAAAAAGGATTTAAAAACAATTAGGCAATTTCTGAAAATATTTTTTTTCAAAGTGTTCAAATTACAGAATAAAAATGTTCAATAAATGGCATTTATTCTTCTGTTAATTTTGATACATAATACTCCTATTTCTAAAAACGTTTTGAATGCTTTTAAAGACGTTTTACTACTCTGGTTAATAAAAACAGTAACGGATTTAGAATTAAACGGGCTGGCCCACAGGCTTTTTTCGCGAATTCAATTCGAGCTGACCGACCGACGCGGAAACCTCGCTCTCCCTCTCGCTGCCACCGGGTCCCACCCCGACCGACCGTTAGCCCCGCGCGGTCGCCTTCCTCCTCGCGCGCGCGCCGCCGCACGAAAGTTTCCCCCCCGGATCTCTCTCCTCTCTCCCCCGCACCCACCCGAGCACCCTATAAGTAGCCCCTGTCACTCCTCTCTCCATTCCCCCCGAGCCCTCACTCTCCCTCGCCGAGATGCTACCAAATTTCTCGTCGGAGTTGCACCACCACCGGAGCTCCCATCGCCCGTAGCCATCGCCTCGGTCATCCTCGCCCCTCTCCGACACCACCAATCGGCACCGGAGGACCTCCTCCACCGTCTGAGCCCGTCCGCGCTCCCTTTCGACCACCGGAGCCACCTTCGGCAGTGTCCTCGACCAACGGCCGCCGTCACCATCGCCGGAGTCAACCTCCCCCTCCGGTAAAATCTTCGAGCTCACCCCCTCCCTCTGATCCAGACGCAACGGCCCAGATTAGATCAACTTAATTCCCGAATCGTTTTCCTCTTCGGTCCGGTCAACCACCCGCAACCATCCAACACACGCGCTAGCCAGCCATTAGGATAGTGCCACGTCACCACTGGCCGTCCGGTAGAAATTTTCTTCTTTTTGTTTAGTTTTAGTTAAACAGAATGTTTTAGAAAATTGTTTTAGCTATAACTTTTAATCTATTTAATGTTTTGAGTTGATTGTTTTTGCAATAGCTCACATTTTTCATGTAGTTTCACCCTGTACTTTTAAATTTCAAATTTCACCTATAAAATTTGAATTAAATCAAATTTGCTCAAAACATTCAAATCTGAATAACTAGAGTTTGAAAATAGATTTTGATATGAATCTTTTTGCTACTGTTTGGTATTAGTTAGGACTACCTTCATGCTTAGTTTCAAAATTTTAGGACGATTTTTTTCTTAGTGTTTTATCTATAAACAAATTCTGCCTATTAGTTAGTATAGTTTAAATTAACTTAGTTTTAGTTGGTTTAAATTAGATTTAGTTTTATTTGTTTAATAGGTTCTGTTAGTTAAACTTTAGGTGTTTTACTTATGTTAATAAAAATATAAATTTGCTTAGTTTGTTTCTTTATTAACATAGGAATCTCAACACATTTTTCAAATAGGTTTAAATTGAACTAAAACAACTAGTTAGTAATAGTTTTCTTTCAACAAAGTTTTATATAATTTAATTTTGTTTTCTAAGACAAGTTTATTTGTAAATCCTTCCCTGTTAAGAACATGTTTTGTTAATAAATAATAAGTTTTGTTTTGCTCTTTTGTTAGTAAAACTATAGTTTTTTCATATAGTGTTTATCAAAACTTTAAAAAAAAACTTTACTAATAGTTTCCCAACAAACTTAATTTGGTTTTATTCTGTTTATTTATAAAATATTTTATTCTTTCTTGCTGTCAACTATTGTTTTGGTTAATACCAATAGTTTGATTATGTTACTAGTGTTTTATCAATCATCTTTTAGAAAACAAAACTTTGTGTGTTTTCTTGCTTGTGATTTTTATGCATTCTTTTTTCTTGATTAGTTACTAGTTCATGATTGATGGTTATGCGTTATAATATTTTGTTGTATGCTTATTGAGTGCTCTTGTTTGCTTCGTTAGATTATCCGGAGTGCGAAGCTTGTTACTTAGAGTCACTCACGTACGAAGATCGTCAATCAGGCAAGTCACTTTGATCATCTTTACCCATGTTTTATTGCACTAGTTTTTCCATCACCCCAATTGCATGGAAAGTAGGTAGTTGGAAACTTGGTTACTTGTTGTAGTATCATGTGGTAGGATCCCTCTCAACCCTTGACACATTGGCCCCGGGAAACATTGTTTTACTTTTTGCTATGCTATTAGTAGACGGGGTTGGTTGTGTGATTCATGAGAGTTGAGAGAGTTAATAATTTCAAGACCTACATAATGATCAAGATTTCAAGACTCCGAGTTTTCAAAATACCTCTAGGTGGATGATGGTTGAACGGCACCCTGGAGAAACCAGTGGATTGCCTAGGTGATGCTGGAGATGGCCAGTATTCACGCGGAAAGGTCCACCCAGGCACAAAGAGATGGATGGATGCTTTAAGACCCAAGGCTTACCTGCATAGCCACAAGTCATTATGGGCTCAGGCTTGGTTGGATATCATGGTGACCCTGGACAGGCGGTGCTACGAGATGTAGAAGAATGGTAGGAAAGGATGGGCACCGACAGAGCCGCAGGGAAACCCTTTGGAAGACCATGTTTTGGTCATCCGTTTCTCAAACACCCTGAAGTGCGAGAAATCAAACGAAGGCGCCAAATCTTGTGGGGAACGTTTGCAAAGCTCTGCAGAGTACTGAAACCTAATCGATTAGCCGTGTCCACGGTCATGGACGACTTGAGCCAAAGGAACTGAAACATTCGGAATTCTCAACAGAAGTAATATGATGATGTGGGTACTAACAATTTGGGTATGAGAATTGGTTGGTGGAACCATCTCATTAATCAACCAACTTAGTAATATTTTTGCTTAGCCCTCTCTTGATGTAGGAAAAATTGGCTTTACGCAAAAACTTACCACCCCACCTGCCATATAAGCATCTAGATTAGATGATTATCTTTTCACCCCTCTCTTACGACTTTGCCGGCATATTCCATATGCTGACCTACACGTCTGCAATGTATCATGTTGCAGCGTACTTTTCCGACCAGGAGTGAGGACACGTTCTACGCTCGGTGAGATGCCCTTGGAGTCAGATGGACTCATCTACCTTCGAAGCTTCCGCAAGATTTAGACATTCTCATGAGTTGGCCTTCAGCCACTTTATTGTAATCTTTATTGTAATAAAGGACTCGATACGAGATTTCGATTAATATAATGCTATGTGATTTCCCTTTGATATATACATTGATGTACCGTGTGTGTACCAGCATGATCTTGGGATTGTACGGAAACACCGGAGATTCGACCTTTCAGGTCGGGTCACTACAGAAATGGTATCAGAGCACACGCTAACCGTAGGACGTAACCTCTAGGATTGGAAAGCCTTAGGATTGTATCTCTTTGTCTTTAAAATTCTTATACTCTCATCTACTCATTTCTGATTTCTCTCCGGTTATTTCAAAATTTATAGATGGCCACCTTCATCGCAGTGTTGATCACGGAATTTTGCCAGCCTGACGCAACGATGCCTTTTGGTAAGGAGCTGATGAGGATCGTCAACGACGTGAGGATTGCTTTGCCGAGCATCACCGGGACTCCTATCATGTCATTTCCACAAGATGAACGCTACAGGATCGAGGTGCACATCCCAGGGAAGACCTTTGGGAATCGTAAAGAACCCATCGACTTCAAGTTTGTGGCACCCAGCTGGATACTTGGAAGAGACATTGCCATTCGTCGTGCCCTTGGACGTATTCAGGAGGAATACAGAGGTGGAACCATTTCACGAGGACTCAGCGTAGTTTGTCACAGGGATGTCCATGGAAACATCATAACCCCTCCCACTGCAGACACCACCATTTCCTATATCCAAACCCTGGAGACTCACATCAGGACTCTGGAGCTTCGAGTTCATGCTGATACGAAGACAATCAAGAATCTGATGAACTGCGAGATTGACCTCGAAGCTGACTTACGGGAAGCCGAGTACGAGCATGAGTATGAGGTGAATGATTTCTCAGAGAGGATCGACAAGCTGAATACTCGCATCGCCACTCTGGAGGAACAGATGGACATGGGTGAAAATCTTCATCCTAAAGGAGAGTTGGCTCCTTTCATCAGCGACGATGATGACTATGAGGAGAGCACCACTGGAGGAGACTCAGTCACCATGTACTTCTGAGGAAAACTTTAGTTATGCCCTCCATGTATCTTTTATTTTCAACGTTAAGAGCGTAGGTCGATGTGTAGTTTGATTGAGACTTGTATTCCCGATGTTTGACATTGATTGAATAAATGAATGAGTGTTTGGTGTGATATGTTTGTTGCATTGCATATGGGTAGTGAATTTCTCCCTTAGGCCCTTGTTCTATTCTAATTCTCATCCCTCTGGAAACAGCAAGATGCCTCCACGACGTGAGTCCGACTTCACCTTCCCGCAGGAACTCACACAACTCCTTCAGCAGCAGAATGCACTGATGCAACTATTGATCCAGAATCAGACCAACAACCAGAACAACAACCACCACCATCCACCCCAGGCTGACAATCTCACCCGTTTTCTGAGGTTGAACCCTCCAACTTTCTCCAGCAGCACTGAGCCCATTGTGGCAGATGACTGGCTCCGTAATATGGAGAGAGAACTCGTCACCGTTGGATGTACTGACGCTGAGAAGGTGCGCTTTGCCGCACATCAACTGGATTGACCAGCAGCTTCATGGTGGGAGAACTACACCACCACATATCCTGTTGCCGATATAACTTGGGAGCAGTTCCAGCAAGCTTTCCGCATCGCACATGTGTCAGCTGGAGCCATGAGTCTGAAGAAGCACGAGTTTCGCAACTTGCGCCAGGGAAATCGCTCTGTGGCCCAATACGTGGATGATTTCAGCACATTGGCACGTTATGCACCAGGAGACGTGGCCGATGATGCGGCCAAGCAAGAGAAGTTTCTGGAAGGACTCAACGATGAGTTGAGCATGCAGCTGGTAGTGGCTACTTTCAACAACTACCAAGAGCTGGTGGATAAGGCCCTCATCTTGGAGGGTAAACAGCAGCAAATTGAGAATCGCAAGCGGAAGTACACTCAGGGGAAGTTTAACTATGGAGCTCATCAGAAGCCCCGCTACTCCCCGTACTCAGGGAATACCGGATCAGGGACTGGTAAGTTTGGAAGGCACACTCATGCGGTGCATAACCATGGAGGCCACAACCATGGAGGAAATGGGAATGCCCGTCCCAACCATGGCAATTTCAAGACTGACAATGGGAATGGGAACAACAACCAGCACCGTCACACTCCTACTCAGAAGGATGTGAGCCACATCACCTGTTTCAAGTGCCAGAAGACAGGGCACTATGCTACTGAGTGTCCCCAGAGCAAGCAGGGAAATGGAAACGGCAACTCCACAGCCAAGAAGCCAAATCCGTTTCCTCGTGCCCAGGTGAACCACCTCGACGTGGAAGAAGTCTATGATCAACCCGAGACTGTGGTTGGTAAGTTTTTATTGCATTCACGTCCAGTTATAGTACTTTTTGATTCCGGTGCAACTCATTCATTCATA
This sequence comes from Hordeum marinum, assembly GCA_022496015.1. Lineage (NCBI taxonomy): Eukaryota > Viridiplantae > Streptophyta > Magnoliopsida > Poales > Poaceae > Hordeum > Hordeum marinum. The sequence goes on from CM039677.1 coordinate 119,590,272, forward strand.
TCAAGGGTAGTTGTGGATAAGTATGGTTTGCCCACTAAAACCCTTAGTCAGCCCATTAAGGTCAGATCCCCAGGAGGTATGATGATGGCAGGAATAGGATGCCATGCCCTGAAACTCAATATAGGAAACCATGTTTTTCCCACCGACCTCATCGTCTTAGAATCCTAGGGATTGGATGTAATCCTAGGCATGGATTGGATGACCAAGTATGAAGGAAATCTTGATTGTCCCAGCAAGTCTGTTTCACTCACCACCCCGGAAAACAAGAGGATTAAGTATGTATCCCAACGCACCCAGATGAGTGCTCGGTTAAATTCCCTCACAGGAGTTGTTCAGGAGGAAGTACCTATGGTAAAAGACTTTCCGGATGTATTCCCGGAAGAATTACCAGGCATGCCACCAGATAGGGAGATTGAGTTCCTAATAGAGCTACAACCAGGGACAGCCCCAATTTCCAAGAGACCCTATCAGATGCCCGCAAATGATTTAGTGGAAATCAAGAAGCAGATTAAGGAGCTATTGGACAAGGGAAATATTCGCCCAAGTTCATCACCTTGGGGAGCCCCAGTTCTTTTGGTGGAGAAGAAGGATAAAACCTTGAGAATGGTAGTCAATTATCGTGCCTTGAACGAGGTGACTATCAAGAACAAGTACCCTCTGCCGATGATTAATGACTTGTTTGATCAGCTAGTAGGCGCCAAAGTATTCTCCAAGATCGATCTTCAATCAGGGTATCACCAACTGAAGATTCGTGAATAGGATATACCCAAAACAGCTTTCACCACAAGGTATGGCTTGTATGAGTATACTGTCATGTCCTTTGGTTTGACTAATGCTCCTGCCTACTTCATGAATTTGATGAACAAAGTTTTTATGGAATATTTCGACAAGTTTGTCGTGGTGTTCATCGATGACATTTTGATATTCTCCAAGAACGAGGAAGAACACAAGGAACATTTGCGTTTAGTTCTGGAGAAGCTGAGAAAGCATCAATTATATGCCAAGTTCAGCAAATGTGAATTTTGGCTGACGGAAGTCGGATTCCTTGGACATGTTATTTCTAGAGAAGGAATAGCAGTAGACCCCGCTAAGGTTGAAGCCGTCACCGAGTGGAAGTCACCCACCTCAGTTAAGGAGATCCGCAGTTTCCTTGGACTAGCCGGATATTACCGGAGGTTCATTGAGAATTTCTCAAAGATAGCCAGGCCCATGACAGAGTTGTTGAAGAAAGAGTCTAAGTATATTTGGACTGAGGAATGTGAAGCCAATTTCCAGGAGTTGAAGAAACGTTTGGTCACAGCCCCAGTGTTGATTTTTCCAAATATTCGGAAGGACTTCCAGGTTTATTGTGATGCTTCATGTCAAGGAATTTGAGGAGTACTCATGCAAGATGGAAAGGTTGTAGCTTATGCATCTAGACAACTACGACCTCATGAGCTGAATTATGCCACCCATGATTTGGAACTAGCAGCCGTAGTGCACGCACTCAAGACCTGGAGACATTTTCTTACCAGAAATAGTTGTGATGTATACACCGACCATAAGAGCCTGAAATATATCTTCACGCAGAAGGAGTTGAACCTCAGCCAGAGGAGATGGTTAGAGTTAATCAAGGACTATGACATGAGATTACATTACCATCCAGGTAAGGCTAATGTTGTAGCCGATGCCTTGAGCTGGAAAACTTCTGTAAACACACTCACAGCGGGAGGATTACCCCAAGAGTTAGCCGATGATCTCAGAGAGCTCAGGCTAGAGATAGTCCCAAGAGGATATGTTGCCACATTGGAGATTCAGTCCACCTTGACTGAAAGAATTCGAGAAGCCCAGAAATCGGACAAGGAGATAGCTGAGACTAAGAAGAGAATGAAAGATGGAAAAGCTAAAGGTTTTCATGAGGATGAGCAAGGAACTCTGTGGTTTGAGAACCAAATCTATGTGCCCAATGACCCAGAGCTTAGGAAGTTGATACTTCAGGAAGCCCACGATTCACCTTACTCGATACACCCAGGCAACACCAAGATGTACCTAGATTTGAAGGAAAGTTATTGGTGGACAGGTATGAAGAAGGATATTGCGGAACACGTTGCAATATGTGATGTTTGTCAGCGAGTAAAGTCGGAACAGCAGAAACCAGCAGGGTTACTCCAACCTTTGACGATACCCGAGTGGAAATGGGAAAAGCTTGGTATGGACTTCATCACAGGACTACCTAGGACCCGTTCAGGTTATGATTCCATATGGGTATTGGTTGATCGCTTGACCAAGGTGGCTCATTTCATTCCAGTGAAAACCGCCTATACCAGCGCTAAGCTAGCCAAGATATATATGACCAGGATCGTATGTCTGCATGGAGTTCCGAGGAGTATCGTGTCAGATAGAGGAACACAATTGACCTCAAAGTTTTGGCATCAGTTACATGAAACTTTGGGTACAAGGCTGGAGTTCAGTACAACTTTTCATCCGCAGACCGATGGACAAACTGAGAGAGTCAACCAGATTCTAGAAGACATGTTGAGAGCTTGTGCGCTAGATTATGGATCTAGTTGGGATGACAATTTACCTTATGCAGAATTCTCGTACAACAACAGTTATCAGACCAGTCTGAAGATGGCCCCTTTCGAAGCTTTATATGGAAGGAGGTGCAGAACGCCACTGACGTGGGATGGTGTTGGTGACCGACAACTTTTTGGTCCCGACCTTATCCGAGATTCTGAAGAGAAAGTCAAGCTAATTCGCGACAGACTCAAGATAGCTCAATATCGACAGAAGAGTTATGCTGACAGCAAACATAAAGAAGTGACGTATGAAGTGGGAGACCGAGCATATCTTCGTGTGTCCCCGCTTCGAGTAATCAAAAGGTTTGATATTAAAGGAAAGTGAGCACCCATATTCATAGGCCCCTACAAAATTCTTGAACGTAGAGGCGAAGTTGCATTTAAGATGGAATTGCCGGAAGGATTATCCGGAGTTCATGATGTGTTCCATGTGTCCCAGCTAAAGAAATGCCATGCTGAGATGGCTGATATTCCTTTGAGAGACACAGTGCCCCTAGAGGCCATACAACTTGACAATGATCTGACTTATGAGGAGAAGCCTGTCAGAATCCTCGAGACTGCCAACAGAGTTACCCGCAGCAAGATCATCAAGTTCTGTAAGGTTTTGTGGAGTCACCACACCGAGGAAGAAGCCACCTGGGAACGCGAAGAAGATCTTCGTAGAGACCACCCGCACCTATTTTCTAGCCAACCCGAATCTCGAGGGCGAGATTCATCTTAAGGTGGGTAGGTTTGTAACATCCCAAACTTTCATTTTGGAATGTTATGAAATGTAGCTATGCATCTATCATCATCATTCCTTGAATACATGTAATAGTTGAAATGCCTTCTCTGAATTTCTGAAGCCCCTTTCTACTTTCAATGTGTTGCTTTCACCTATTTGAAATCTTGGTAAAAATTTCAAATAAGAGAGGAGGAACATGACACTCCACACCAGGACCCATTTGGTGATCTATTTGAACAAAAATAACCAGGGGTTATTTTGAAAATATTTGCAAAAAGGATTTAAAAACAATTAGGCAATTTCTGAAAATATTTTTTTCCAGAGTGTTCAAATGACAGAATAAAAATGTTCAATAAATGGCATTTATTCTTCTGTTAATTTTGATATATAATACTCCTATTTTCAAAAATGTTTTGAATTCTTTTAAAGACGTTTTACTACTCTGGTTAATAAAAACAGTAACGGATTTAGAATTAAACGGGCCGGCCCATAGGCTTTTATTCGCGAATTCAATTCGAGCCGGCCGACCGACGCGGAAACCTCGCTCTCCCTCTCGCTGCTACCGGGTCCCACCCCGACCGACCGTTAGCCCCGCGCGGTCGCCTTGCTCCTTGCACGCGCGCCGCTGCACGGCAGTTTTCCCCCCGGATCTCTCTCCTCTCTCCCCCGCACCCACCCGAGCACCCTATAAGTAGCCCCTGTCACTCCTCTCTCCATTCCCCCCCCGAGCCCTCTCTCTCCCTCGCCGAGACGCTGCCAAATTCCTCGCCGGAGTTGCACCACCACCGGAGCTCCCATCGCCCGTAGCCATCGCCTCGGTCATCCTCGCCCCTCTCCGACACCACCAATCAGCACCGGAGGACCTCCTCCGCCGTCTGAGCCCGTCCGTGCTCCGTTTCGACCACCGGAGCCACCTCCGGCGGCGTCCTCGACCACCGGCCGCCGTCACCATCGCCGGAGTCCACCTCCCCCTCCGGTAAAATCTTCGAGCTCACCCCCTCCCTCCGATCCAAACGCAACGGCCCAGATTAGATCAATTTAATTCCCGAATCCTTTTCCTCTTTGGTCCGGTCGACCGCCCGCAACCATCCAACACACACGCTAGCCAGCCAATAGGATAGTGCCACGTCACCCCTGGCCGTCCGGTAGAAATTTTCTTCTTTTTGTTTAGTTTTAGTTAAACAGAATGTTTTAGAAAATTGTTTTAGCTATAACTTTTAATCTATTTAATGTTTTGAGTTGATTATTTTTGCAATAGCTCACATTTTTCATGTAGTTTCAACCTGTACTTTTAAATTTCAAATTTGAACTATAAAATTTGAACTAAATCAAATTTGCTCAAAACATTCAAATATCAATAACTAGAGTTTGAAAATAGATTTTGATATGAATCTTTTTGCTACTGTTTGCTATCAGTTAGGAATACCTTCATGCTTAGTTTCAAAATTTTAGGATGATTTTTTTCTTAGTGTTTTATCTATAAACAGATTCTGCCTATTAGTTAGTATAGTTTAAATTAACTTAGTTTTAGTTGGTTTAAATTAGATTTAGTTTTATTTGTTTAATAGGTTCTGTTAGTTAAACTTTAGGTGTTTTACTTATGTTAATAAAAATATAAATGTGCTTAGTTTGTTTCTTTATTAACATAGGAATCTCAACACATTTTTCAAATAGGTTTAATTTGAACTAAAACAACTAGTTAGTAATAGTTTTCTTTCAACAAAGTTTTATATAATTTAATTTTGTTTTCTAAGACAAGTTTATTTGTAAATTTTTCCCTGTTAAGAACATGTTTTGTTAATAAATAATAAGTTTTGTTTTGCTATTTTGTTAGTAAAACTATAGTTGTTTCATATAGGGTTGATCAAAACTTAAAAAAAAAACTTTACTAAAAGTTTTCCCAACAAACTTAATTTGGTTTTATTCTGTTTATTTATAAAATTTTTTATTGTTTTCTTTCTGTCAACTATTGTTTTGGTTAATACCAATAGTTTCATTATCTTAGTAGTGTTTTATCAATCATCTTTTAGAAAACAAAACTTTGTGTGTTTTCTTGCTTGTGATTTTTATGCATTGTTTTGTCTTGATTAGTTACTAGTTCATGGTTGATGGTTGTGAGTTACAATATTTTGCTGTGTGCTTATTGAGTGCTCTTGTTTGCTTCGTTAGATTATCCGGAGTGCGAAGCTTGTTACTTAGAGTCACTCACATACGAAGATCGTCAATCAGGCAAGTCACTTTGATCATCTTTACCCATGTTTTATTGCACTAGTTTTTCCATCACCCCAATTGCATGCAAAGTTGGTAATTGGAAACATGGTTACTTGTTGTAGTATCATGTGGTAGGATCCCTCTCAACCCTTGACACATTGGCCCCGGGAAACGTTGTTTTACTTTTTGCTATGCTATTAGTAGACGGGGTTGTGTGATACATAATGATCAAGATTTCAAGACTCCGAGTTTTCAACATACCTCTGGGTGGATGATGGTTGGACGGCACCCTGGAGAAACCAGTGGATTGCCTAGGTGATGCTAGAGATGGCCAGTATTCACGCGGAAAGGTCCACCCAGGCACAAAGAGATGGATGGATGCTTTAAGACCCAAGGCTTACCTGCACAGCCACAAGTCATTATGGGCTCAGGCTTGGTTGTATATCGTGGTGACCCTGGACAGGCGGTGCTACGAGATGTAGAAGAATGGTAGGAAAGGATGGGCACCGACCGAGTCGCAGGGAAACCCTTTGGAAGACCATGTTTTGGTCATCCGTTTCTCAAACACCCTGAAGTGCGAGAAATCAAACGGAGGCGACCAAATCTTGTGGGGAACGTGTGCAAAGCTCTGCAGAGTACTCAAACCTAATCGATTAGCCGTGTCCACGGTCATGGACGACTTGAGCCAACGGAACTGAAACATTCGGAATTCTCAACACAAGTAATATGATGATGTGGGTACTAACAATTTGGGTATGAGAATTGGTTGGTGGAACCATCTCATTAATCAACCAACTTAGTAATATTTTTGCTTAGCCCTCTCTTGATGTAGGAAAAATTGGCTTTACGCAAAAACTTACCACCCCACCTGCCATATAAGCATGTAGATTAGATGATTATCTTTTCACCCCTCTCTTGCGACTTTGCCGGCATATTCCATATGCTGACCTACACGGCTGCAATGTATCATGTTGCAGAGTACTTTTCCGACCAGGAGTGAGGACACATTCTACGCTCGGTGAGATGCCCTTGGAGTCAGATGGACTCATCTACCTTCGATGCTTCCGCAAGATTTAGACATTCTCATGAGTTGGCCTTCAGCCACTTTATTGTAATCCTTATTGTAATAAAGGACTCGATATGAGATTTCAATTAATATAATGTTGTGTGATTTCCCTTTGATATATACATTGATGTACCGTGTGTGTACCAGCATGATCTTGGGATGGAACGGAAACACCGGAGATTCGACCTTTCAGGTCGGGTCACTACAAAATGATTCCGCAAGGATTTCTTGCCAATCTTCAAATCTCTCCGACTCTAGAAGATCAAGTTCACCAAGCGTAGCTTCTTGATGCAATGGTGAAGAAAGTGAAGAAAGGTGTGGCCAAGGGCATTCCGAAGTATAAGTGCTTTCGTGTTGATGACAAAGATACCTTGTTCTTTGAGGACCGTCTGGTGGTTCCAAAAGGTGATGTCCGGAAGGTTATCATGGACGAAGTACACAATTCTCTTCTATCCATTCATCCAGACAGTTCCAAGATGTATCAGGATCTCAAGCAAACCTTATGGTGGACTCGCATGAAACGTGAAATTGCTGAGTTAGTGAACGAGTGTCATGTTTGTTGCAGAGTGAAGGCGGAGCATCAACGTCCAACAGGTCTTCTTCAGCCTTTGCCTATCCCAGAGTGGAAATTCGATCATGTGGAGATGGATTTCATCACTGGGTTTCCCAAGTCCAAGAGAGGCAACGATGCCATCTTTGTGGTTATCAACAAGCTGACCAAAGTTGCTCATTTCTTTCCAGTCAAAGAATCTATCTCGACAGCTCAGCTAGCACAGTTGTATACGTCAAGGATAGTTTCTTTGCATGGTATTCCTTAGCTCATCTCATCTGACCATGGAAGCCTCTTTACTTCCATGTTTTGTGAGTCCTTCCAGACTGCTATGGGTACCAAGATTCGTTTTAGCATTGCGTTCCATCTGCAGATAAGTGGTCAAGTTGAGAGAGTCAATGAGATCCTTGAAGATATGCTCAGAGCCTATGTGATTTCGTTCAGCATGAAATGGGAAGACTGCCTTCCATACGCTAAATTTTCATACAACAATAGCTTTCAGGCTAGCTCAGGCAAGGTCCCTTTCTAGATTCTCTATGGCAGGAAGTGTCGTACCCCACTTAACTGGTCTGAAACCGGTGAGCATCAAATTTTGGGCAATGACATGATCATCGAAGCAGAAGAGATGTGCCGTATCATTCGTGAGAACCTCACAGGAGCTCAATCCCGACAGAAGAGTTATTACGATAACAAACATCAGGATGTCTCCTTTCAAGTTGATGACTAGTCTATCTCAGAGTCTCTCCCACGAAGGCACTCAGTGGTTTGGAATTAAAGGGAAGCTAGCTCCTCGCTTTGTTGGTCCTTTCAGAGTTGTTGGCAAGAGAGGTGAACTTGCATATAAACTAGAGCTTCCTCCAAACTACGCAAATCTCCACGTTGTCTTCCATGTTTCTCAGTTCCAGAGGTGCTTCAAGACTCCTGACCGTACCATTGACCTCCAAGACATTCATCTCCAAGAAGACCTCTCTTATCATGAGCATCCAGTGGCTATTCTCGAAGAAACTGAGCGTAAGACTCGCAACAAATCTATCAAGTTTCTCAAGGTGAAGTGGTCTCATCATTCTAACAAAGAAGCTACTTGGGAACGTGAGGACCTTCTCCGTTCTGAATTTCCAGAGTTTCTCCTTGCCATGGCATTGTCTCATGCATTCATGCATCATGCATCATATCATTCATCATCATGTTTTGCATATTGTTTTATGTGGTGTGCTTCTTGATCTTGTTGTGTTGGAGTGGTCTTGTGGATGTTGTGATTGTGTGGGATCAAACTTCTTCTCCCCCTCTCTTATTAATTCAAACAAAACATCCTATACTCTTTGATTTCCATTACCTTTAGCAACAGATTTAACTTGCTGATAAAAAATGTTAAAAATGTTCATGAGGTAGCCAACATTATTTTGAGCTCATGTGTGTTGTTCTTGTGGTGTTTTGAGCCTTGTGTAATTGGGGTTTTAAATAACAAGGGTCTGTTTTCATAATAGTTAAATAAATACTTGCTTTAAATATCCTCCTGGTAATTTTATTAAATAGGTCTTATTTCCTCTTAGCCAAATGTATTTTTGTTTCATCAAAAAACCTTTTATTTTCCTCTAAATTTTTTAGTGTGGCTGTTTTAGTTTTTTATAGGAAAACCCCTATGAGTTCTGTTTCTCAGGAAGAGAGAGTGGAGTGGGCCGCTTCCCTCCTCCTTGCGGCCCAGGAGTCTCCCGCATGGCCCAGCCCGTACACGGACGGCTACCTGCTCCATTTCCCTACTTTTCGTCAGGTTCAGAGAGGCGAGAGCGAGCGCGTTGCCGTCGTCAGCTTTAGCCGTCACCCGCCGTCAGCCTGGTCCTATTTAGGCTCCCTCGGCGTGCGTGCTTCCACCCATAGGGTTCCTCTTCCCCCGTCCAGCCGTCGCCGTTCCGACCTCCCTCTCCATTCCTCTCCTCCTTCCTCTTCTTTCTCTGTCAGGTAAGTCTCTCAGAGAGTTCAGACAGGGCATCGAGGTCGGCTGTCTTCGTCGCCGTCGTGCTCGTGTCTCCAGTGGGTCTTCTCCGCGCCTGACATGTCATGGTGGCCGCAGACCGTCCCCACGCTCCGTTCCCGGTGTTCGTGTGCCGCGGGAAGCTCCAAGGTTTCATTTTCTTCCGCGACTCCTTCGTGCTCCCAAAGCCACCGCGTCTCTTCTTCCCCTGCGTCGAGCTCGTGGCACCATCGCCTTGCTCCGTCTCCTTGCGTGCCATTCAGTCGTCTTTTCCTGTAGGTGAGCCCTCTGTCGTCGCATCCCTCTCGCCCCGCATAGTTTGGTCTTCATCACCGTACAGGTTCCCGTCGCCGCCGCTCTGCCAGGATAGTGCCTTGAGGGCATCGCCTATGTCCCCATCATCACGAGACGAGCAGGGGATTGGATCCTGTTGGTTCCTGCAGCCCCGCTGCATTTGTAGTCGCCGGAGTGTGCCGCTATCGCCATAGCTTCGCCACCGTATTTTCTCTGTCGCCGGTGTGGTTTAGGCGTCAATTTCTTCAGTTTTGTCAGTATAAGCGTGATCTGCTAGTACTAGTGGTGCTGCTCCCTCCTTCAGTTGTGAATCGGAGCGTAGCGCAATGGTAGCACGATGGGGATCGATCGGCAGGTCCAGGGTTCGAATCCCGCTCCCTCCCTATGTTTTTCCTTTTTTTGATTGGTGCATGTGCTGTTGTGTGTGCAGATCCAGTGTGATGGCCGGATCTGGTGCGGGTGTTGTGTGCATGTTGGGATTTGTGTGTGGCTTTGTGTGGATCTGTGTGTGGCTCTGCAGTGTGAGTGTGTGTGCTTGTGTGTGTGTGTGTGGATCTGGTGTGGTGCCAGATCCATGTGTGTGAGTGTGTGTGGCAGTGTTGTGTGTGTGTGTGACAAGTTTGTCCAGGCCCCACTTGTCATACACTATATTTTTTAGTGTTTGTTTATTGTTTTAGTTGTTATAATTAGATCATTTCCAATTATAGTAATATTTCTAATTCTGGATATGATCATTTATGCTCATGTGCATTTTAGGCAAGTTTTCACTTATAGGAGTGGGTGATGATTTTCCATCTAGTGTTGTGCCTTGATGCTCCATATGAATATAGGGGTACGATACATGAATTTAGGGTAAAAAATCTCAGGAATCCATTGGTGCAATTGGTTTGGTCTTTTGAGCAAGTTTGACAAAATGCCATTTTGTCTCAAAGTGCCATTTTTTCATTTTTGTTATATTTAATCCATGCATGCTATGATAATTGTGCCGACATGAATATGGTAGTATTTGATGAGTAGAATGCCATGGTATTTATATTTGTCATGTTAAACTTGCAAATGAGTGGGAACCATGCTTGAAAGTGACTACTAAAATGTTGTTGTTTTCAACCATGCTAAATATTTCCAAGTCTGAGAATTTGGTAATATTTTTATGCCATGAAGAGTGGTTGCTATCTTGTGATATGTTATGAATTAGCTCAAGCTCAGTGCTAGTGATTTGAAGTAGATATTGTCTTATACCATCCTGTTAATTTTCATGCCATGAGGTGGTCTCTATCACCATTAGTTTCTGCTGTCAACTTGCTATCAGCTTAACTCAGATTCCAGAAAACTGTTACTTTCAGTAAGTCCCAGAAATCCGTTTCATCATGCCAACTTGTGAGCTTCATGCTCATTGACGTTTGCCACCATTCCAGATTGTGTAGTTGGATAAGATGATAAACATGTTATGTAGTTTCTGTCAATGCCTTGGTTGTGGTGGTAGGCTTCCTGTAGCTCAAGTTATTTGCTGTGGAAGTTGCTATGTTGTTGTTTTGTGGTAGATTAGTTGTTTTAGTGTTTTGTGACTGGTGGGAGCTATACTCCATGGAATTGCATGATCATTGGCTCTATTGTAGTTGGTTTTTCATTGCCTAACCACTGGCTACCTTGGGATGCCAATGAATAGCCCATGGTCTTGTTTTGCATTCGTATCTTCTCGTGAGCGTAGCATGAGAACCGTAACTCCGTTTCTTACGTTCTACATTTGCATTTGTATCGTTTTCGCATGATGCATACATATTTTCCATGTTCATGCATGTTCAAATAACTTAACATAAGGTTCTGACCAGATTCATTAATAACCAATCCTTTGCCTATGAAACTTGACTAGTTAGGATTGCCATGCTAAATTCTTCACATAAACCATGCATCATTCTGGCTTGTGCACTGCACCATGGTTGCTTGTTTACTCTTGCTGTTTCTTTTGGGTGGACGCGAACGTTGAACCTGAGTACGAAGATCCAGGAGAGTACAACTACAAGGATCCCGCTACTTGTCCCACTGAAGAACCAACATGCAAGATGATCGTACCCGGATCCCGATACTATTTTTGCTTCCTAGTTGTCTCACTCTTATCGCTACTTTCACGATACCTACCACTTGAATGTCAGTGTCCTAATTGCCATGATAGCCTCAAACCCCTCCACATCCTAGCAACCGTTGTGTGCTAAGTTACCACTGCTCAGCCCCTCTTATAACTTTCTAGTTGTATGTACAGGTTGTTTCCATGTGATAACATGGATATCTAGCATATCACATTATTATCTGTTATTTAATTTAATGCACTTATACATATGGTATTGGTGGAAGGCTTGGCCTTTTGCTAGGTGTTTTGTTCTGCTGTTACCACCATAGTTTCTTGTTACCAGTGTTATGTTTCCATACTCTGCGCTGCTAACATGCTCGGGGTTGTTATGGGGACCCCCTTGTTTATTCGGTTAAGATTAAAAGTTGTCTGTCAAGACCCAACTTTGGTACAACATTTGCTTAATAACTTAATAAAATTTGCATAGGGCTTTGCAACCCCGTGGATAATTAATCAATCCCCGGGCCAGTGCTCCTCATGAGTGCTGGTCCAAACTAGAGTCGTGTGTGGGGCCAACCTGGGGCAACTCAGGAGATTTCTATCAGGCCACTATATGCTATGCTCATCCGGTCGTGTCCTGAGAACGAGATACGCGGCTCTTATCGGGTTCGTCGACACGTCGACTGGTCTTGCTGGACTTGTTTTACCTTTATCGAGTGTCTTGCGTGAGGAGCTCTAACTTTCTTCGGGTTATCTCGAGGTGTTGGAATTCCTTTGGAATTCCTTAGGATGACCAGGAGATCCGTGGTCGAGTCTATTCCTGCGGAGTGTGGTTAATTTATGTTGGACTAGTTGGAGCACCCATGCAGGGTTAAAACTTTCGGAAAGCCGTGCCAGCGGTTATGTGGCAACTTGTATATTTGTTTAACACCAAGTTATAGTTAACTTGAAGTAAACTCTAATAAAATACACCAACTGTATTTGTAACCGTGATCGTCTCTACTCGTGAACATGATCTGAGAGAGAACACGGTGGGGTTATGATTGATGTAAGTAGGTGTTCAGGATCTCATAGAGGTCATTCTAGATTCGGACGTTTATCATAGACGACATATTTACTTTCATGTTTCGAAAGATTAGCCACCATAAATGCTTAGTGCTGCTGCAAACTACACACATACCCCTTCCCAACCTATAAGCTTGAATAGTCTTGATACCCGGACGCGAGATTGCTGAGTCCTCGTGGCTCACAGATTACTACAACAATCCTTGTATAGGTATAGATGAGTTCGTGCCAGATGATGTGACGAAGCTCTAGTGGGAGTATGACCAGGAACGTGGCCAGATGTACGTGACGGAGCCAGATGAGTAGTGGACCGTGGTCGTGATCTTCAGGGCTAGCAAGATAGTATCATTGCATCTTCTTTTATCGTTTGTTTTCGTCCATAGCCAGACCCTGCCTTCGGATTGATGTTTGAACTCTATGTGTGGAATTGTAATTTAGCATGTGGCGAGTGTAAGCCAACTCATATACTCCTCTCTTCATAAATGTATATGTAATGATGCTATACTTGCGAACGTCAAGATGCACCTCTATCCCTTGTCGAGGCCCCCGTGCCTTAATATGGATAGGAACGCATCTTGGGCATGACAGTGTGCATGGGAATCTCCCCTCATGCATGGGGGGCTCGGTGGGGTTTATAGGCCAACCCCCCGGCCTACAATATTCTTAAGGTACTTCGTGGGAGGACCCGACTGGCAGCCTCTCCGACTGGCCAGTGGGACCTGCCTCTTGAGCCTTCTCGTCGCCTGTGGAGTCCACCGGCTACGCGGTCCCGTCACCCGATGGGGCCTGCCAGCCGGCTCTGCAATTGGCCCATGCCCACCTGCTACGGCACGCGCCGCCCGAGCAGCGTCATCTTGCGTCAGCCAGCCGAAGTCTTCGGTATGGCTGGCGGCACTGTAGCCACACAGGGGCAGGTAATGTAGTGGGTGGAGGCATGCCAGCACTGTTGCTTCGCCCAGTCGCGATCAGCCAAGGTCAGCGGTACAACCGACTGGACTATAGCCATATGCGCTCGCGTGTCAGCAGTTACTGTGGCCAGATTGGGGCCCGTCGTGGGGGTCTTGTCCTGTCGCCGTACCCGCGTGCAGTGGGATGGGACGGAAGCTTGCTCTGTTGGGTACTACCGTAGGTACATCGCATGCGAATTAAAATTTCCTATGCGCAGAACAACCAAGAACATGCTACGGAGATGCATCGCCGATTGTTACCACTAGACGCGCAGTGTCGTGTAGCAGAAGTAGAGTTGGGGCAGCGCGTTTGTGTGGTCCATCTCCTCCTTGTCCGATCTCCCTCGAACGGTCGTTCCGATCTCCCTCGAACAGTCGGTCGCCGGATCCCACATACAGGTTCGCCGAACCGGCGCAAGTGCCCGTCTATAACGGTATCCGCACGTGCAGGAGGAACACCCGTGTAGCGGACTGCTAGGTCAGATCACACGGTCGGCGGCGAGTGGAAGTGGCTATTCGGAACACATGCAAACCGTAATGACGGAGCTGAAGCGATCAATCGGATGGGTGTGCCGTACCTCCACTATATATAGGCATCCGGCGCGGGCTCAACTCTTGGGCCTCGCACGGGTTCTAAAGCCCATGTGTTCCTTCCCTTAAGCGCATGACCCTTTAGGTTCTCGTCCACTTGGTCGCAAGTCAGATGACATCCGAGTCGACCGGTCGGTAGTGGCTTCTAGCAAGACGTGCCGACTCCAAGTGTCCGATGAAGCTGGTTAGATAAACCTGTACTTCACACTTCTGTTCACTTTGCCACACGATATATGTTGTCCTGCACAAGGCGATATGGTCATCCTTGTTGCAGCACGACCTCTTTCTCGTTCTGGTGTATACGACCAACATTCAGATTATCTCATAATCCTCATCGCATGGCCATGCTTATCCAGTTCGGATCACTCGAGGGGCCTAGAGTATATATCTCCTAATCGATGGGGCAAATCCCATCTTGCTCGACCATGTATCGTATCATTGGTCTGGACAAGCCCGAAAACTATCTTTGTAACTACCCAGTGACGGAGTAGCATTTGGTCGGTCGAAAGCAAGTCTGTCACCATCCCGAGTACATGCGCCAGCTCAGGTCTTAGGACATAAAATGTATGTTGTACTTGAGACTCATAGATGACCTATCGATGCGTCTCGTAGTTGGGTCTGTCCAACTTAGACGTTATCTTGACTCGGATCCGACTATGTCAAATCCCACTAGACATTTTTGAGTCCATATTATCCGGCTAGCATCCAATGCTACATGGTCAGTGAGACCGAACCATCCACCGTGTCATATGCTAGTCTGATTAGTTGTGCGTCCACACAACCCTTTTGGACTAGGGACCATTTAGGTCAGTTATTATACAATGCATAGTCTCACAAACAAGTCACGTACTTGTTAATACACATCAATGAAAATGTCCACGGACTATCTTTATTCATAAACATATAGGAAATATCATCATACATGATTGCCTGTAGGGCATATCTCAAATAGTCTCCCACTTGCAGTAGAGTCAATCAAGTAGATATCGAATGCCCATAGCTCTAACGTGCCCCTCATGCTTGGGTAGTGGAAGCAGCTTAGTCAACAGATCTGCAACATTTGCATCCGTATGAATCATGCATAAATTGGTATCACCTTTCTCTAGGAGCTTTCATATCAAGTGATATTTGCGGTCTATGTGTCTGGTTTTGTGGTGTTGTCTCGGCTCCTTGGCCTATGCAATGGCACCTGAATTATCACAATAAAGGTCCAACGGTTTTGACAACCCGGTAACACACCAATATCTTCCAGGAACTTCCAAATCCAAACACCTTCCATTGCAACTTCACAAACCGCAATGTATTCGGCCTCTGTTGTGGAGTCTGCCACCGTATCTTGCTTGGAACTCGTCGAGCTCACTGCTCGTCCATTCATGACATACACGAATCTAGTTTGCGATCGACAATCATCCCTATCAGTTTAGAAACTAGCATCAGTGTAACCCTTTATGCAGAGCTCCTCCTTGCCTCCATAAACTAGGAACATCTCTTTAGTCGTTTTCAGGTACTTCAAGATAGTTTTCACCTCTGCCAAGTGACTCTCATGTGGGTCGGCCTGGTATCTGCTTGTTCAACTTATTGCATAGGCAACATTAGGCCGTGTACATAGAATGACATACATGATGGATCCAATTGCCGAGGCATATGGAATTCTACTCATCCGGTTTTGCTCATCAGAAGTCGTAGGACTCTGAGTCTTGCTTAGCCTTATACCATGTGAGACGGGCACATACCCATTCTTGGCCTCACTCATGTTGATCCTCTTAAACACTTTATCTATGTACGTGCTCTGTCTTAAGCCGGGCAGCCTCCTCGATCTATCTCTACAGATCTTGATGCCTAAAATGTACACTGCCTCCCCAAGGTCTTTCATTGAAAACTTTCCATTCAATGATTCCTTGACTGTGTTCAGCATCGAAACATCATTTTTGATCATCAGTATGTCATCTACATACAAAATCAAAAATATTACCGAGGTCCCACTAGACTTCTTGTATAAACAGTAGTCCTCATCGTTCTGGATGAAACCAAGGTCAACGATGACTTCATCAAAATGAATGTTCCAACTCTAAGCTGCTTGCCTCAATCCATAAATGGATATCTTGAGCTTGCATATTTCACCAGCCTTAGTTGGATCGACAAATCCTTCGGGCTATATCATGTACACATCCTCTTTTAAATTTCCATGAAGGAAAGCCGTTTTGACATCCATCTGCCATATCTCATAATCGAAATATGCAGCTATAGCTAATATGATCCTCACTGACTTTAGCATCGCTACCAGTGAGTAGGGCTTGTCGTACTCAATTCCTTAAACTTGTCCATAACCTTTAGCGAAAAGCTAAGCTTTGTGGATTTGAACATTTCCATCCATGTCGGTTTTCTTCTTAAAGACCCATTTGCAACCAATGGCTACTACGCGAGGTGGCGGATCAACCAAGTCCCAGACTTGATTC
The DNA here is from genome assembly GCA_022496015.1 of Hordeum marinum. NCBI lineage: Eukaryota > Viridiplantae > Streptophyta > Magnoliopsida > Poales > Poaceae > Hordeum > Hordeum marinum. Next base: position 119,606,768 of record CM039677.1, read on the forward strand.
TCATCTATGGACTTTAACTCACATCTCATGGCCTCTAGACATGCCTCGGAATCTGGGCACACCATCTCTTCCGCATATGTGTCCGGCTCGTCGCTTTCTATCAACAAAATGTCGCGCACTCTGCACAATCATTCCGACCTTCGTGGCTCCGGTACCGATTCCACTATAGGTTCTCTGACCGACTCTAGTGTTATCTCATCACAAACTGAGTTTTCCCCAAGTGGCTCTCGAATTTCTTCGAGTCGCACCGTTCTCCCACTTGCCTCCCGACTGAGAAACTCTTTCTCTAGGAAAACCCCGTTCTGAGCAACAAACACTTTGTTCTCTTCTCGGTTGTAGAAGTTATATCCCAAGGTTTCCCTCGGATATCCCATGAATATGCATTTATCTGACTTGGGCATAAGCTTGTCCGACATGAGTTGCTTGACAAATGCTTCACAACCCCAAATATATAGAAAAGACAAACTAGGACTCTTCCCAGTCCACATCTCATGTGGTGTCTTATCTATGGATTTAGATGGTACCCTATTAACTGTGAAAGCTGTAGTTTCTAGAGTGTATCCCAAAAATGACAAGGGTAAATCCTATTTGCTCATCATCAACCGGACCATGTCCAGCAAGGTTCGATTTCTCTGTTCTGACACACCATTTCTTTGTGGCGTACCAGGAGGTGTGAGCTGAGGTACTATCCCTCGGCTTTTCAGATGATTCTCAAACTCCTGGATCATGTACTCACCTCCACGATCTGACCGTAGAAGTTTTATCTTGTTGCCGAGCTGATTTTCAACCTCGTTCTGGAACTCTTTGAACTTTTCAAAATTTTCTGACTTGTGCCTCATCAAATAGATAAATCCATATCTACTCAAGTCATCGGTAAAAGTCACGAAGTACTGATAGCCACCTCTGGCCGTTGTGCTCATTGGACCACACACATCACTATGTATAAGCTCCAACAGCTCGGACGCCCTCTCGCAACTCACTGGAAAAGGAGACTTAGTCATCTTGCCTAGCAAGCATGATTCGCATGTCTCGAATGACCCGAAGTCGGACAAAGTTAAGAGTCCATCATCATGGAGATCCTTCATGCGTTTCAGACTAATGTGTCCAAGCCAGCAATGCCAGAAGTATGTTCGATTTATCTCATTAGGCTTATACCTCTTGACATTCATGTTATGGACTTGTTCCATTTCCAGATTTATAATAAATAGCCCATCTACTATGGGTGCATAGCCATGGAACGTTCCATGCAAATAAAATGGACAACCATTGTCCTTTATATTGAATTCATAACCTTGACTCATCAAGCATGAGGCATAAATAATGTTCCGACTAAGTGAGGGAATGTAATAAAAATTATTCAATTACAAAATAAATCTAGAAGGAAGCTTGAGATGCATCGTGCCGACCTCCAACACAGCAACTCTTGCGTTGTTTTCGACCCTGATGTCAATCTCCTCTCACTAGTGCAGAACAGGCGTATAGTCACTATTCGTAAGGGCCTTTAGTGCTGGTTCTAGTACTGGCACTAAATGGTGGGGACTAAAGCCTACCCCCCTTTAGTGCCGGTTCAACATGGCCCGACACCAAAGTCCCTCCACGTGGCATCCGACGGCGCCATGGGCTGGGGAACCTTTAGTCTCGGTTGGTAACACCAACCGAGACTAAAAGTATTGAGTTTTTTAGTTTTGTTTTATTTTTCCTTTTAATTCTTTAGGGTTTTATGAATTAATTATGGTTATACGTCATTACACAAATTTTGATACTGTACCAATTAAGAGGTTGTTATATCATTATGTTCATGATGAATTATTACATCATTGTGAGGAAGAAACATGGATTTTATTCATCCAAATGAATAAAAAGTGATCAAAAGTTGAATTAGTAGGACGATGATCCTACTAATTCAACTTTTGATCACTTTCGATCCATCCACATGAATCTAATCCGCTTTACTTCCCCAAATGATATAACAAATCATCATGATAATCATGATCAACATCATCATCATATTAATATAAAAACTCTTGCATCATATCATCACTAACAACACTATAGCTAATAATCATCATAGTCATTACCACCAACACTATTTAATCATCATGTTCGTCAATGAGACATCATATAACAAGTTGGTCACTAGTCATCATCATCAACTCTAACACACTGTAGCACATAATAACACATTGTAACTAGGACCTAGTCCTCTCTCATAGGACCTACTCTACCCTCTCTTAGGTACAATATCATAAAACAAGATAGGCCCTGACTCTCCATTATGGAGAATGGAGATCATCCTGTCTCCAATTCTAGGCCTACGCACAATGTTGCTTCCAAGTAGCTCCCTACGATTGACCATCCATTTTTTCCAATCTTTGATTGTCATGTCTTCATCGGTTTAACAAATCCGGTATGGATAGGAGTGATGCGTAGGCTGACCTGGCCGTGGTGGCCCTAAGCTCATAACAACAATGTGGCCTCTCGGAAACATCAGATGAGGCACACAATCCTTTGGGATTTTCTATTGAAAAACATGGTAATAACTTTGTAGTTAGCAATGTAATTTAGTTTTAGAAGAATTTATGCAAAAGATGCATAGATGTCGTAATAGTAGAGAATCTTACCATACAATCTCCATTGATTTTACCGTAGTTCACAACGTGCACTAGTGGCACGTATTGACCATAATGTACATGCATGGTATCCCTTGTTTGTCTGTCCTGAAAGGTTACTAAGAGCAGGCCAATCATTGATGGTTACAAACAACAATGCATGTAGGTCAAATTCCTCCTGATCTTTCGCATCCCACGCAGGTACACCTTTTCCTTTCCATAGCTGTAAAATTTCTTCAACCAATGGCCTTAGGTACACATCAATGTCATTGCCTGGTTGCTTGGGGCCTTGTATGAGCACTGGCATCATAATGAACTTCTGCTTCATGCACAACCAAGGAGTAAGGTTATAGATACATAGAGTCACATGCCATGTGCTATGATTGATGTTATACTCCCCAAAAGGATTAATGCCATCTGGACTTAAACCAAACCATACGTTCCTTGCATCCTTTGCAAGTCCTTCCACTTTCTCTCGATTTTTGTCCACTACGCCCCGTCAGCGGGCACTCTCAACTTCCCGTCTTTCTTACGGTCTTCCTTGTGCCATCACATCAACTTGGCATGCTCTTTGTTTTGGAACAAACGTTTCAATCGTGGTATTATAGGAGCATACCACATCAACTTGGCAGGAATCTTCTTCCTGGGGTGCTCGCCCTCAACATCACCAGGGTCATCATGGCCGATCTTGTAGCGCAATGCACAACATACTAGGCATGCATACAAATCCCTGTACTCACCGCGGTTGAGGATGCAGTCATTAGGGCATGCATGTATCTTCTCGACCTCTAATCCTAGAGGACAGACAACCTTCTTTGCTTCGTACGAACTCTCTGGCAATTCGTTGACCTTTGGTAGCTTCTTATTTAACAGTATCAACAACTTTTGAAATGCCTTGTCAGATACACCATTCTCTGCCTTCCATTGCAGCAATTCTAGCATGGTACCCATCTTTTTATTGTCATCTTTGCAATTTGGGTACAACCCTTTTTGTGATCCTCTAACATGCGCTGCAACTTCAGCTTCTCCTTTTCACTTGCGCAGTTTCTCTTTGCATCGGCAATGGCCCGACCAAGATCATCAGCGGGCTCATCTGATGCCTCTTCTTCAGATCCTTCCCACATTGTCAGCTCAGCTTCTCCCCCCATTGTTGTACCATCGTATTCATGGAAACCATGGCCAGGATAGCTATCGTCATCCTCTTCTTCTTCATTCTCTTCCATTAGGACCCCTCTTTCTCCGTGCTTGGTCCACCAGTTATAGCCGAACATGAAACCGGACTCAAACAGGTGGACGTGAATGGTTCTTTAGTTAGAGTAATTTCGATCATTCTTACAGCCAGCACATGGACAATACATAAAACCATCTGGCCGCTTGTTTTCCTCAGCCGCAACCAGAAAAGTATGCATGCCATTAATGAACTTGGGAGAGCTGTCATAGCCCTAGAACTTGCTTGAATTATTTGCATCAACATCAGCATGTGCATCATGTCATCATGTTAAAATTATAATTAATTTGAAATGTGGGTGATCAAACCCTAGCACAGATAAAATTCAAATAGGTTAAACTATTAAGATATTTGAGTGAATCCAAAATGCTCTTCAAAAATATTCCCCCTCTTTGATAAATGTTGGCAACAACATATCAGGGGTGAATTATATTTTAACTACTATGTTGGTAAATTAAATAAAATAGGAAAGTTTCTGAAAATCACTAATAAAGCATTTCAATTATTTTAGTCATCCAAAAATTCTGAAACATTTTTAGGAGGTTTGAAATATTCAAACTACACTCTAGAAAATGTGTTGGTATTTTTGTGCTAGGTAATAGTGGCCCAAAAAAATAAACAAATGTCAGAAGAAAAGAAAATAGAAATCAAAAACTAAGAAAGGGGGGCTTCTTGAGGCCTGGCAGCCCAGATGGCCCACCTAGCCCATGCCAGTCGTCCCCTACCTCTGCCACGCGCACGGCCGGGGCGCCATGCCTCCTGCCTGCTAGCCTTGCTGGAGGAGGAGATTAGGACCCCCAGACCTGTTCGGATCCTTACCCCTCTCCATATCTCTCCCCTCACTCTCCTCTGCTTTCCCCCTTCGGTCCGAAACCGCCGCCCACCATGGATCCTCGCCGTTGATTAGCCGCCGTCGTCGCTTCCCTGAGCCCTCCGACCCCACGAGCGCAACCCTTGTGAGCCCCCGATACTCGTCCTCCTCTTTCCGGTCCCTCCCATTCTCTCTAGGCTGCTACGCCATAGTGGCTGAGCCACTCGCCACTGGCAATGGTGTGGCCGTGGCCATAGCCACCACGGCCTGCTCTAGAGCTCGCCATCATGCTCTGAGCGCCCCAGAGAGTCGCATATTTCATTTGGCGGGTTCCCCGTGCCCTGGAACCCCCTTTCATCGGACCTGAGCTCGTCCAAACGCCGCCGCCGCAAAGCTTGCCACCGGCGATGCTCTGGACCCTCTCTGCCTCGGAGATGTGCTCCGTTGGATGCACGTGCGAGCAGACGTTCTATAGAGCCCTTCCGCCGTCGATTTAGTCGACGAAGGACTAAACCCGACGCCACCGCCGTGTCTGGTGATACCGGTAGCTCACCGCCAGCTAGCTCCGGCGGGTGCCGACGTGGCATGGGGATTAGTGCCTAATCCTCTGCTAACCAACCTCCCAGCCACTGACCAGTGGGCCCTAGGGTTGGTCAAACCCCTGGTCAGCGCGGGGATTATCCCTTGTGTCAATGACGTGCGGGCCCCGCATGTCAGGTTTGACCTGGAATGCATCTATTGACCTGCTGATGCAAGCATGATGTCAGGTTGACGCAGTATCCACTTTTATAATAAAAATAATTCCAGAAATTATTATAAACTTCGAAAATTCATAGAAAATAATCTATAATTCAGATGAACATCATTTATATATGAAAAATGATTAGAAAAATCCAAGGAATCTGTATATGCCATTATCATGCATGGTTGAACAAGTTAACATCACCAAGTAGGACATTTTATGAATAGGGCAACATATAAAATATCATTTGGAGTTGGAATTCAAACTTGTTTGAATTCCACTTTGATTAACTTGACAAATTATTCCTCTAGGTCAATTCAGTACCTTAACTTGTCATATCATGCATCATGTTTGTTGCATTGCATTGAATGTTGTTCCGTTGTGTTTGTTGGTGGTTGTTCCCCCTCGATAGACGATGGTTCCGACGATGTGAACGTTGACACTAATGAAGAGGAGTAATATCTTCAGAACTGTCAGGCAAGCAAATCCCCTTGCGCATATTGATATGAACCCACTTTCTTGCTCCTGCTCTTCTTTACTGCATTAGGACAACAATGATTCAACTGTTACCTGTTCTCGATAGTTGAACCCATTCCTTTGTATGACCTGTCCTTATCACAGTAAATACTTGAACCCACTTAGCATGAGTAGCAACTTCTTCAGCCTTGTTATGCTTGCTCATTAAGGCTTGCTTACTGTGCCTGCTATGCTTTGAGTCATGTCGTGTCGGGATTGATTCATCTGGGTGATGAATTAGAATGGCAATGTTCATGTCCTATTGTGTGAGTGCTAAATGTGTGAACACAGTTTGGTAAAGGTAGCAATGAGAGGCCATGTAGGAGTGCATGACGGGTTGTCTCATTGGGACTGACCTTAAGAACTGAGTTATGTGTTTGTGATCCAAGAAAGTTACTACCACACATCAGGCCCAGAAATTTGACCCCACTCGACTTATTAATCGCCTAGACCTCTGCCCAGGAGTTACAACTAGTTTATGGAGTTTGTAGGAAAAGTGTTGGCGGCCGTGCATAGCGCTGCCCGACGGGGTGGACTATGATGCAGTATAGGCACAGTGGCGTGATGTACCAAGTGGCACCCAAACGGTGGGCTTGGGAACCCTACGCACATCGTTCAAGGCCATAGCGGAAACTTTGGCCGGACTTTCGTGCGGGTTCAGTCTCAAATAGGCGATAAACCTGGACTAGGGTCTTGTGTGGTTGAGGGTCGTGGCCGATGCCCATGCGAGTGTTTCCGCTTGAAGGTTTCCAAGATGCATGACATGCATTTGGTGATAAGTGGCGAGAGCGTGTGTGAAGAAGTATACCCCTTCAAGGTGAAATAATCTGTTCGAATAGCCGTGTCCTCGGATATGGACTACTTGGAGAACTTATGTGGTTCATAGATAAGTTGAAGTGGATACTCTAAAATATGCAAGATACGCATGAGTGCTATGGATGGCCTTCTCATAGAGAGACGGAAGTGGATCCATAGTGGTGTATTGATTGGAGAATATTTGGACTCGTGTGCGCTTTCCCACCACAAAGATACTACTTGTAGTCGTAGTATAGGTTAGCCAAGAGTCAAAGCTGGCTTGCTGCAATAAAATCCACAACCCCCTTTATTGATACCGATGCATATGTAGATAGTTCTGATGTAAGTTTTGCTGAGTACCTTTTTACTCACGTTTGCTTAATTTATGTTTTGCAGAGGAGACATTCGTCTCATTAGTAGTATTTATCACGTGAATTTCGATGTTGGCCGGATTAGATTGGGAATCCCAGACATAGGTGTGGTTCCTTTGGTAGGGTCGTTGTAGCTTTTCGGGCTCCTCTAGCCACTTCTGTAGATGTCTGTACCTAGACATATTTAAACTTCCACTTGTTTGCTTGAATGCTCTGAATGTTGGGTCTTATGACCCCTGTTTGTAACATCTTATTGTATTGGCTCTTTTGAGCCTTCTAAGTAAATGTTGTAATGTTCTATGGTTATGTTGTGATGCCATAGTTGTGTCTATGCATATTGGGCATGTCGTGCGTACGTGTGACCTGCAACGGTATGTATGGGATCCAACACCTAGTTGTGTGCCTTCAGTAGTACTCTTTATGGGGAAATTTCTCTTTGTGCTTCCACCGAGCCTTGGTAGCTTGCTACTGCTCCGGACATTTTGATTGACCAACATGTATCCTTCTTTGCTGCTATGTCTGCCCCTTCGGGCAAATGTCTCACAGCTTAATGGAGTCCCTGTAGCCTGCTATGACTCGTCTACGTGTAGTGATGACATTTATGTCCCACAGTGTAATGGAGTCCTTGTAGCTTGCTCTGAGTCGTCTACACACGCTAGAGATCGACACCTGCATTGCTGGGTTACTTATGCCTATCCCTGTACGGATGTGCCACTTTGGTTCTACGACTAGTCATGTCGGCCCGGGTTCTTTGACATTTGAATGCTAGCGACACATTCACATACGTGAGTCCAAAGACGCAAACGGTCCCGGCCCAGGTAAGGTGACAGCCGTGGAGATAACCATGCATGAGACCACAAAGTGATGTGATGTGTTACAGGCTGGATTCTTATGGCTTAGGATCGGGGTCCCGACAGCTCCGGTATCAGAGCTAGACTGCCTGTAGGATTACGAAGCCAAACTGGTCGATGTTGAGTCTAGAACTGCTTTAGTTATATAAGGGAATTGATTGTGGAAGGGAACGTGAGGCTCTTTTTACTCCTTTCCTTGTGTCCCTCTGATTGTGTGTCACCCTCTTCTTTTCTACGGGGATTAAGAACTAGGCCTTTTCATCTGTCTATTAGGAGGACGAGTTACTACATTGGAGACCTATAGTAAAGATGTTGTCTTTCTGGATCGATGTCTCCATAAGAATTCCATGTTATGTTGTCAGTTTTCTTGTGCAGCTTGCCTGATATTTCATGCCCGTACAACCGTTACGCTATCCAAGTTATCCAAGGTTTCTAGATTATCCGATGCAATTTCAAAACTCTTTCATCTTGAGTTAATGTCTTTCAGGCCAGACAAACCACACTAATTATGGTGTTCGGGTACTCTATTACCTCGACGTGTTTGATGAAGGTGTTGAGGAAACCATGTTGTTTCAGTGAACCACCCAAGAGTCTAGTCATGTCTTTTGTTTCCAGTGTGATAATTCTAGCCATGATTATCGAAAGCATGCTGTGATGCTACTTAGTCAAAAGGTATTCTATATCTGGGTTCTTGAACCCAAGGATCATTCTACTCATTCCCGTTTATAGTATTTGCTCATTCCTTTACGATATTAGTAACCTTGTTATAGTCTTGAAGGTTTGTGGTATATCATTCTTCCAATACAATCAATCAGTTATGGCAGAAGTTCTTTGTGAACAAAAGATCACAACATGAGTGCTCTTGATGAGTTCTCCATTCTACAATTGAGACTCTGCCAATCCTACATTCCTGCATGGATTGTCTGGAAGAACTTCGTTTGACATATTCAATCAATGTATCTACAACTCAGGAAAAATCAGGTGCTCTTGAGTTTCCCTTCTTCAATTGCATTCTGACTTTTATCTATCAATGGATAGTCAAGAGTATGTTATGCATTCTGTTATGGATGTCAACTATTCTTGTGGTCTTTCAAGACATTCTATTCTAGAATGACTAGGAGAAGCAAACTCCCATACCTCATCCATTTCTCGGATTGGGTCAAAGCAGTTGTATTCTGCAGATCAAAATGCCAATCCATCTTTTGCCCTGTTCTACCTTGAGGTATTACCCTCTTCATGTCAAGATTATCATGAGAACTACACTCCCTCTTATAAAATGTTGATGTAGTGATACTTCTAGCCATCATCATTCATTCCCCGGTCTCTGTGTTGTTTGTAACCAGAATACCGACAAGTGAATCGTGATGTGTGTAATCAATACTCCTAGCAACTTTGTTGCTCGGTAGTTAATGGACAATAATCTCACTCTTGGTGTGATGGTCATTGAATTGTCATACTAAGAATGATCATGCTACCTAGTCCATTTTCCATGCTGCACTTTTCAGTCAATGAGTTAGGATTGTGTCAATCCTTCGCTCTGTTGATCATATCGTCTTGCCTTCAAAAGCAAGATTGCTCTCGAGCTTGATAACATACCGGTGGATCGTGATTTTCCGAATATCTTCTCGAAAGTATTACCAAGGTGTTCCTTGACCATTATGTTAAGTTCGTGATCCAGATGGTTTTTCTATAAACCACATTTCTCCAAGAATCTGTGTTGGGCACCCCTAAACTAGTTTGTTAAGCTAAACAACAACTTGGAGAGTTGGAAGATAAAAGCTTCGCCTGACTTAGTTCATTCCAGGGGGATGTCTTTGTTGTGGATGTGTGTGTCGAAGAAAGGCGATATTTTCACCGAGTGATCCTTGTGGTCAATTGTTGCACCTATCATCTTGTAAAACCATTGATTTGAGTATGGGCTATCGTCAAATCAAGATCAGAACCAAAGATTTCTCTAATGTTGTTTTACTACTTGATGTATCCTCGATCACACACCTCTATATCTTTCGGTCTGACCAATGCTATCACCTTGTTCTCATAAGTTGTGGAATTCCATCTATATGGGTATCTTGATGGAAACTTTTGTAGGCAATATGTTTGTGTTCCGTACATGAAGTATATGTATGGTGCAAGAAGTGACTTACTCCAGATTCACGCGCATTTGGTGCAAGTTGCCACCATGACCTGGGCAAAAGTTATCTTGCTTCCTCCGGAAACATCTCAAGTTAATCATGCATGTGCAAATGATGCAATGGTTTGATAGCCTTGCAACCTACAAGCCATATGCACTACCTACCACCTAAGCCACTGATTGAGTTGTTCAAGGAAAAGAAGTTCTTCTTAAGATCATGAATTATGCAAGGATGTCACTATCTTTCAATGATGGTTTCATCCAGAACTCGGTAGTGTTTTGTTGTAAGATTTCTATGTAGTCAGGGCAAGGTGTTCACATGTGTCTTGGAATCCAGCTCATGTTTTGGAGTTGGCTTTCGTAGTTCATCTCCCGAGAATGTCGCAACGTCATCTCTTCGATTTGTGTTGCAACCTTTCACTTTCAGACATGCTGAGTCTAGAATATCCTGACACCGACCATATCTGAATCTCAGGCAGATATGATGGTTGGAAAATTGCCCAAGAATTATAATATTGGTCTTGCTGTAACCGGTAAACTGATGTTGTGGCTAACACACCTACTGGAAGACCTATTACTATAATATCTTGAATGAGCAACCTTAGACACTTCCCCATGAGGTTTTCATATGACTTTTCGGAAGTTGTTTCTCATGGACCCTTTGAGATTCCGAAGTCCGACCTTTTACTTCATTTTCTATCTACCAAATGTTACCTATAATTGGGTTACACTACTTCATCAAGGAGAACATTAGAAGCAGGGTGGTAAATGTCTCTCGGTCAATCATCCAGATTTTGCTCCCTTGGTATAGCTAAGGTGAATTCTGAGAAAGTGTTGTCTTCCTTTGCATCTGCATCCTCCATCATTATTCATCATGGTAGTATGAGGTGTTGCCATGATCCTTGGCACGGGTGTTGGTAAAACTTTGATGAATATGGAGATGCTCAAGTTCTTGAGAGCACGCTCAGACACTGGGTTATACTCTCGGTTTCAACTGGAAAGTGCCTTCCATTGCCGAGTTGTTTTATAGCTCTAGTTTCCATTCCGATCTGAGTATGCCATTCTTTAGAATTCCTTCAAATGATCATTGTGAATTGCCTTAGGCTAGTATTAAGAGTTTCAATTATATCTGTATCACAAGTAATTCTTTTTTCCACTTAAGTGATAATCCTACGAGTCACCTTCCCTTAGGTGCCCGTTATGCTATTATGGCAATTAACTCCTCGCTACTTTCAAACCTCTTCACCATCTGCTTTAGCGTGGACTTGTTGCCTACCAATTGAACCTCTATCATATGCTTCATTCATTGTTCTTGAAGTGTGTATTGTGTCCCAGCTCGAGAGATGTTATTAAGTCCCATTCCATGAGTTGGTCATGAGTCGCTTGATCTTCGTAAAGATCGATTCTTGTAGAGATTTCTATCTCTGTTGTCTTCTTGGATGAAGAGCCCGAAGGCAAAGAAGTCAAGATCAGCATAATGTAAGGAACCAACAACTGCGAGGAGGGCACGTGGATCAAGTGGATTTTGGTAGCTAGTGTTCCCTCTGTTCTCTTACCCTACGCTTAAATCTCGGGACGAGATTCTTGTTTAGTGGGGGTGAGTTGTCACAGCCCTAGAACTTGCTTGAATTGTTCGCAGCAACATCAACATGTGCATCATCTCAGCATGTTAAAACTAAAATTAATTTGAAATGGGGGTGATCAAACCCTAGGATAGATAAAGTTCAACTAGGTTAAACTATTAAGATATTTGAGTGAATCCAAAATGCTCTTCGAAAATGTTCCCCCTCTTCGATAAAAGTTGGCAACAACATATCAGGGGTGAATTATATTTTAACAACTATTTTGGTAAATTAAATAAAATAGGAAAGTTTCTGAAAATCACTAATAAAGCATTTCAACTATTTTAGTCATCCAAAAATTCTGAAACATTTTTAGGAGGTTTGAAATATTCAAACTACACTCCAGAAAAGGTGTTGGTATTTTTGTGCTAGGTAATAGTGTCCCAAACAAAAAAAAACAAATGTCAGAAGAAAAGAAAAAAATAAACAAACTCTAGAAAAGCGGGGGCTTCCTGAGGCCTGGCAGCCCAGCCGGCCCACCTGGCCCTTGCCAGTCGTCCCCTACCTCTGCCAGTAGGCAGAGGCGAAGGTCGGCACAACGCGCACGGCCAGGGCACCATGCCTCCTGCCTGCTAGCCTCACTGGAGGAGGGGATTAGGACCCCCAAATCCGTCCGGATCCTTCCCCCCTCTCCATCTCTCTTCCCTCGCTCTCCTCTGCTTTCCCCTTCTGTCCGAAACCGTCGGCCGCCGTGGATCCTCGCCGTCGATTCGCCGTCGTCGTCGCTTTCCCGAGCCCTCCGACCCCACGAGCGCAACCCCTGTGAGCCCCCGATACTCCTCCTCCTCTTTCCGATCCCATCCTCTGTAGGTCGTTGCACCTTAGTGGCCGAGCCGCTCGCCGCTAGCAATGGTGTGGTCGTGGCCATAGCCACCACGACCTGCTCTTGAGCTCGCCATCATGCTCTGAGCGCCCAGAGAGCCGCAGGTTTCATTTGGTGGGTTCCCCATGCCCTAGAACCCCCTGTGCCGTCAGACCTGAGCTCGTCCGAATGCCGCCACTGTAAAGCTCGCCGCCAGCGATGCTCTAGACCCTCTCTTCCCTAGAGATGTTCTCCATTGGATGCGCGTGCGAGCGAACGTTCTATAGAGCCCTTCTGCCGTCGATTTGGTCGACAGAGGACGAAACCCAACGCCACCGCCATGTCTGGTGACACCGGCGGCTCACCGCTGGCCAGCTCTGGCGGGTGGTGATGTGGCACAGTGATTAGTGCCTAATCCCTTGCTAACCAACCCCCTAGTCACTGACCAGTGGGCCCTGGGGTTGGTCAAACCCCTGGTCAGCACGGGGATTATCCCCTGCGTCACTGACGTGCGGGCCCCGCACGTCAGGTTTGACCTAGACTGCATCTGTTGACCTGCTCATGCAAGCATGATGTCAGGCTGATGCAGTATCAATATTTATAATAAAAATAATTCCAGTAATTATTATAAACTTCAAAAATTCATAGAAAATAATCTATAACTCAGATGAAAATAATTTATATATGAAAAATGATCAGAAAAACCCAAGGAATCTGTTTATGCTGTTATCATGCATGGTTGAACAAGTTAGCATCACCAAGTAGGACATTTTATGAATAGGGCAACATATAAAATATCATTTGGAGTTGGAATTCAAACTTGTTTGAATTCCACTTCGATTAACTTGACTAATTATTCCTCTATCTCAATTCAGTAACCTAACTTGTCATATCATGCATCATGTTTGTTCCATTGCATTGAATGTTGTTCCTTTGTGTTTGTTGATGGTTGTTCCCCCTCGGTAGACGATGGTTCTGACGATGTGAATGTTGACACTAATGAAGAGGAGTAATATCTTCAGAACGGTTAGGCAAGCAAATCCCCTTGATCATACTGATATGAACCCACTCTCTTGCTCCTGGTCTTCTTTACTGGATTAGGATAACAAAGATTCAACTGTTACCTGTTCATGGTAGTTGAACCCATTCCTTTGGATGACCTGTCCTTGTCACACTAAATAGTTGAAACCACTTAGCATGAGTAGCAACTGATTGAGCCTTGTTGTGCTTACTCATCAATGCTTGCTTACTGTGCCTGGTATGCTCAGAGTCATGTTGTGTCGGGATTGATTCATATGGGTGATGAATCAGAATGGCAATGTTCATGTCCTACTGTGTGAGAGCTAAGTGTGTGAACACAGTTTGGTAAAGGTAGCGATGAGATTCCATGTAGGAGTACATGGCGGGTTGTCTCTTTGGGACCGACCTTAAGAACTCAGTTCTGTGTTTGTGATCCAAGACAGTTACTACCACACATTGGGGCCTGAAAAATGATCCTGCTCTACTTATTAATTGCCTAGACCTCTATCCACGAGTTGCAACTAGTTTTTGGTGTTTGTAGGAAAAGTGTTGGCGGCCATGCATAGCGCTGCCCGACGGGGTGGACTATGATGCGGTATAGGCACAATGGCACAACGTACCAAGTGGCACCCGAACAGTGGGCTTGGGAACCCTGCGCACATCGTTTGAGGCCGTAGCGGAAACTTCGGCCGGACTTCCGTGTGGGTTTAGTCTCAAATAGGCGATAAACCTCGACTAGGGTCTTGTGTGGTTGACGGCCGTGGCCGACGCCCATGCCAGTGTTTCCGCTTGAAGGTTGCCAAGATGCATGATGTGCATATGGTGTGTAACATCCCAAAATTTCATTTTGGAATGTTATGAAATATAGCTATGCATCCATCATCATCATTGCTTGAATACCTGTATTGTTGAAATGTTCTTTCTAAAATTCTGAAAGCCCTTTCTACTTTCCCCTAAGTTGCTTTCACCTATTTGAAATCTTGGTAAAATGTTCAAAATAAGAGGGGAGTAACATGACACTCCACACCAGGGTCATCTTGGTGATCTATTTGAACAAAAATAACCAGGAGTTAATTTGAAAATATTTGCAAAAAGGATTTAAAAACAATTAGGCAATTTCTGAAAATATTATTTTTTTCAAAGTGTTCAAATGACAGAATAAAAATGTTCGTTAATGGCATTTATTATTCTGTTAATTTTGATATATAATACCCCTATATTTATAAACGGTTTGAATGTTTTAAAAGCTTTTGAATCTCGCTGGAAAATCATTAAAAGAAATGGTAACGGTTTCCTGTATTAAACAGGCCGGCCCAACGGCTTTAAAAGCCGAGACCGTTACCGGTCGGCCGACCGACGCGCAGGGCCGACCGTTTCCGGGGAGGGTAGTAACTGCGCTCTCTCTCACTGACACCGGGCCCCACCCCCGACCGACCGTTAGCCCGACCGGTCATCCCTCTCCTTCCCCCGCACGCGCCGGACCTCGCCGGCCGTTTCTTTCTCCCCTCCCCGGATCTCTCGCCCCTCTTAACCCCCCTCGCTCCCCCGCACTCCTATAAAAGCCGGCCAGTCCCCGCATCCATTTCCCCTCAAACCCCTCTCCTATCTCCCCGGAAGGCTGCCGCAATTCCTCGCCGGAGTAACTCCGACCATCGAAGCTCCCGTCGACCGTAGCCATCGACTCCGTCCACCCCTCGCCCCACCATTGCCACCAATCGACGCCGGACGTCAATCTCCGTCGCCCGGACCACTTCGCTGCCTTCCTCGACCACCGGAGCTCCTCGCCGTCGTCTTCGCCGCCTTCGGATCCACCGGAGACCTCCGACGCCGGCGACCTTTCCTCCGTAAGCTCCCTAGACCGTCGGATCAATAATCAACGCGTTAGATTAGATCGGATTTAATTCCGAATCGTTTTCCTCTTCGGACCGGTCGCGCGCCCGTAAGCTCCCGCGCACACACGCCCCCAACCAATAGGATCATGCCACGTAGCCCCCTGGCCGTCCGATAGATATTTCCTTTTTCTGATTTTTGTTTAGCAAACAGAACCTGTTATGATTTTGTTTTGCTTATATCTTTTAATCTGTTTAATGTTTTGAGTTGATTATTTTTGCAATAGCTCACATTTTTCATGCAGTTTCACCCTGTACTTTTAAATTTTAAATTTGAACTCTAAAATTTGAATTGAATCAAATTTCCTTAAAACTTTCAAATCTGAATAACTAGAGTTTGAAAATAGATTTTGATATGAATCTTTTTGCTACTGTTTGGTCCTAGTCAGGACTACCTGTATGCTTAGTTTGAAATTTTTTAGGATGATTTTGATTAGTGTTCTAGCTATAAACACAATCTGCCTAGTATTATAGTATAGTTTTATTTACTTAGTTTTAGTTAGTTTAACTTAGATTTAGTTTTAATTTGTTTAGTAGGGTCTGTTGTTTAAACATTTAGTGTTTTACTTGTTGTTAATAAAAAAATATAAAATTATTTAGTTATCTCTTGGTTAATATAGGAATCACAACTTCCTTTCAAATAGGTTTAATTTGATTAAAACAACTAGTTTAGTAATAGATTCTTTTCATAGAGTTTTATATAATTTAATTTTGTTTTCTAAGACAAGTTTATTTGTAAATTATTTTCTGTTAAGAACATGTTTTGCTATTAAGTAATAAGTTTTGTTTTGCCCTTTTGTTAGTAAAACTATAATTGTTTCATATAGTTTTTATCAAAACTTTTACAAACTTTACTAAAGTTTTCCCAACAAACTTAAATTGATTTTCTTCTGTTAGTTAATAAAAATATTTTATTGTTTTCTTGCTGTCAAATATTGTTTTTGTTAATACCAATAGTTTCATTATGTTAGTAGTGTTTGATCGATCATCTTTTAGAAAACAAAACTTTGCGTGTTTTCTTGCTTGTGATTTTTGTGCATTGTTTTGTCTTGATTGTTTACTAGTTCTTGGTTGATGGTTGTGAGTTACCATATTTTGTTGTATGCTTATTGAGTGCTCTTTTTTGCTTCGTTAGATTATCCGGAGTGCGAAGCTTGTTACTTAGAGTCACTCACGTACGAAGATCATCAATCAGGCAAGTCACTTTGATCATGTTTACCCATGTTTTATATGCATTAGTTCTACCATCTCCCCAAATTGCATGCAACATAGGTTAGTTGGAAACTTGGTTACTTTGTCGTAGTATCATGTGGTAGGTATCCCTCTCAACCCCTTTGACAACATTGGCCCCGGGAAACGTTGTTTTACTTTTCCTATGCTATTAGTAGACGGGGTTGGTTGTGTGATTCATGAGAGTTGAGAGAGTTAATAATATCAAGACCTACATAATGATCAAGATTTCAAGACTCCGAGTTTTCAACATACCTCTAGGTGGATGATGGTTGAACGGCACCCTGGAGAAACCAGTGGATTTGCCTAGGTGATGCTGGAGATGGCCAGTATTCACGCGGAAAGGTCCACCCAGGCACAAAGAGATGGATGGGTGCTTCAAGACCCAAGGCTTACCTGCACAGCCACAAGTCATTATGGGCTCTGGGTTGGTTGGATATCATGGTGACCCTGGACAGGCGGTGCTACGAGATGTAGAAGAACGGTAGGAAAGGATGGGTACCGACAGAGTCGCAGGGAAACCCTTTGGAAGACCATGTTTTGGTCATCCGTTTCTCAAACACCGTGAAGTGCGAGAAATCAAACGGAGGCGAACAAATCTTGTGGGGAATGTGTGCAAAACTCTGAAGAGTACTCAAACCTAATCGATTAGCCGTGTCCACGGTTATGGATGACTTGAGCCAAAGGAACTGAAACATTCGGAATTCTCAACACAATTAATATGATGATGTGGGTATTTAACAATTGGGTATGAGAATTGGTTGGTGGAACCATCTCATTAATCAACCAACTTAGTAATAATTTTTGCTTATCCCTCTCTTGATGTAGGAAAAATTGGCTTTACGCAAAAACTTACCACCCCACTTGCCATATAAGCATGTAGACTAGATGATTATCTTTTCACCCCTCTTTTGTGACTTTGCCGGCATATTCCATATGCTGACCTAAACGGCTACAACGTATCATGTTGCAGAGTACTTTTCCGACCAGGAGTGAGGACACGTTCTATGCTCAGTGAGATGCCCTTGGAGTCAGATGGACTCATCTACCTTCGACGTTTCCGCAAGATTTAGATATGCTCATGAGTTGGCTTTCAGCCACTTTATTGTAATTTTTATTGTAATAAAGGACTCGATATGAGATTTCGATTAATCTAATGCTGTGTGATTTCCCTTTGATATATACATTGATGTACCGTGTGTGTACCAGCATGATCTTGGGGTGGTACGGAAACACCGGAGATTCGACCTTTCAGGTCGGGTCGCTACAGAAATGGTATCAGAGCACACGCTGACTGTAGGACGTAACCTCTTGGATTGGAAAGCCTTAGGATTGTATCTCTTTGTCTTTAAAATTCTTATACTCTCATCTACTCATTTCTGATTTCTCTTCGGGTATTTCAAAATTTATAGATGGCCACCTTCATCCCAGTGTTGATCACGGAGTTTTGCCAGCCTGACGCAACGATGCCTTTTGGTACGGAGCTGATGAGGATCGTCAAGGACGTGAGGATTGCTTTGCCGAGCACCACCGGGACTCCTATCATGTCATTTCCACAAGATGGACGCTACAGGATCGAGGTGCACATCCCAGGGAAGACCTTTGGGAATCGGAAGAAACCCATCGACTTCAAGTTTATGGCACCCAGCTGGATACTTGGAAGAGACATGGCCATTCATCGTGCCCTTGGACGTATTCAGGAGGAATACAGAGGTGGAACCATTTCACCAGGACTCAACATGGTTTTCCGCAGAGATGCCCATGGCAACATCATCACCAACCCCATTGGAGACTCCACCATGTCATATATCCAGACCCTGGAGACGCACATCAAGACTCTGGAGCTTCGAGTTCGTACTGATACGAAGACAATCAAGAATCTGATGAACCGTGAGATTGACCTTGAAGCTGACTTACGGGAAGCCGAGTACGAGCATGATTATGAGGTGAAGGATTTCTTAGAGAGGATCGACAAGCTGAACACTCGCATCGCCACTCTGGAGGAACAGATGGACATGGGAGAAAATCTTCATCTTGAGGGAGACTTGGCTCCTTTCATCAGCGACGATGATGACTATGAGGAGAGCACCACTGGAGGAGACTCAGTCACCATGTACTTCTGAGGAAAACTTTAGTTATGCCCTCCATGTATCTTTTATTTTCAACTTTAAGAGCGTAGGTCGATGTGTAGTTTGATTGAGACTTGTATTCCCAATGTTTGACATTGATTGAATAAATGAATGAGTGGTTGGTGTGATATGTTTGTTGCATTGCATATGGGTAGTGAATTTCTCCTTCTAGACCCTTGTTCTATTCTAATTCTCATCCCTCTAAAAACAGCAAGATGCCTCCACGACGTGAGTCCGACTTCACCTTCCCGCCGGAACTCACGCAACTCCTTCAGCAGCAGAATGCACTGATGCAGCTATTGATCCAGAATCAGACCAACAACCAGAACAATAACCACCAACATCCACCCCAGACTGACAATCTCACCCGGTTTCTGAGGTTGAATCCTCCAACTTTCTCCAGCAGCACTGAGCCCATTGTGGCAGATGACTGGCTCCGTAAGATGGAGAGAGAACTCGTCACCGTTGGATGTACTGACGCTGAGAAGGTGCGTTTTGCCGCACATCAACTAGATGGACCAGCAGCTTCATGGTGGGAGAACTACACCACCACATATCCTATTGCTGATGTAACTTGGGAGCAGTTCTAGCAAGCTTTCCGCACCGCACATGTTTCAGCTGGAGCCATGAGTCTCAAGAAGCGTGAGTTTCGCAACTTGCACCAGGGAAATCGCTCTGTGGCCCAGTACGTGGATGACTTCAGCACATTGGCACGTTATGCACCAGGAGACGTGGCCGATGATGCGGCCAAGCAAGAGAAGAAGCAAGAGAAGTTTCTGGAAGGACTCAACGATGAGTTGAGCATGCAGCTGGTAGTGGCTACTTTCAACAACTACCAAGAGCTGGTGGACAAGGCCCTCATCATGGAGGGAAAAAAGGAGCAAATTGAGAATCGCAAGCGGAAGTACACTCAGGGGAAGTTTAACTCTGGAGCTCATCAGAAGCCCCGCTACTCCCCGTACTCAGGGAATACCGGATCAGGGACCGATAAGTTTGGAAGGCACACTGATGTTGTGCACAACCATGGAGGAAATGGGAATGCCCGTCCCAACCATGACAATTTCAAGACAGACAATGGGAATGGGAACAACAACCAGCACCGTCATGTTCCTACTCATAAGGATCTGAGCCACATCACCTCTTTCAAGTGCCAGAAGACAGGGCACTATGCTACTGAGTGTCCCCAGAGCAAGCAGGGAAATGGAAACGGCAACTCCGCAGCCAAGAAGCCAAATCCGTTTCCTCGTGCCCAGGTGAACCACCTTGACGTGGAAGAAGTTTATGATCAACCCGAGACTGTGGTTGGTAAGTTTTTATTGCATTCACATCCAGTTACAGTACTTTTTGATTCCGGTGCAACTCATTCATTCATATCAAGGGTAGTTGTGGATAAATATGGTTTGCCCACCAAAACCCTTAGACAGCCCATTAAGGTCAGTTCCCCAGGAGGTATGATGATGGCAGGAATAGGATGCCATGCCCTGAAACTCAATATAGGAAACCATGTTTTTCCCACCGACCTCATCGTCTTAGAATCCCAGGGATTGGATGTAATCCTAGGCATGGATTGGATGACCAAGTATGAAGGAAATCTTGATTGTCCCAGCAAGTCTGTTTCACTCACCACCCCGGAGAACAAGAGGATTAAGTATGTATCCCGACGCACCCAGATGAGTGCACGATTAAATTCCCTCACAGGAGTTGTTCAGGAGGAAGTACCTGTGGTCAAAGACTTTCTGGATGTATTTCCGGAAGAATTACCAGGCATGCCACCAGATAGGGAGATTGAGTTCCTAATAGAGCTACAGCCAGGGACAGCACCAATTTCCAAGAGACCCTATCGGATGCCCGCAAATGATCTGTTGGAAATCAAGAAGCAGATTAAGGAGCTATTGGACAAGGGATATATTCGCCCAAGTTCATCACCTTGGGGAGCCCCAGTTCTTTTGGTGGAGAAGAAGGATAAAACCTTGAGAATGGTAGTCGATTAACGTGCCTTGAACGAGGTGACTATCAAGAACAAGTACCCTCTGCCGATGATTAATGACTTGTTTGATCAGCTAGTAGGCGCCAAAGTATTCTCTAAGATCGATCTTCGATCAGGGTATCACCAACTAAAGATTCGTGAACAGGATATACCCAAAACAGCTTTCACCACAAGGTATGGCTTGTATGAGTATACTGTAATGTCCTTTGGTTTGACTAATGCTCCTGCCTACTTCATGAATTTGATGAACAAGGTGTTTATGGAATATTTCGACAAGTTTGCCGTGGTTTTCATCGATGATATTTTGATATTCTCCAAGAACGAGGAAGAACACAAGGAACATCTGCGTTTAGTTCTGGAGAAGCTAAGAGAGCATCAGCTATACGCCAAGTTCAGCAAATGTGAATTTTGGCTGACGGAAGTCGGATTCCTTGGACATGTTATTTCCGGAGAAGGAATAGCCGTAGACTCCGCTAAGGTCGAAGCCGTCACCGAGTGGAAGTCACCCACCTCAGTTAAGGAGATCCGCAGTTTCCTCGGACTTGCCGGATATTACCGGAGATTCATTGAGAATTTCTCAAAGATAGCCAAGCCCATGACAGAGTTGTTGAAGAAAGAATCCAAGTATGTTTGGACTGAGGAATGTGAAGACAGTTTCCAGGAGTTGAAGAAACGTTTGGTCACAGCCCCAGTGTTGATTTTGCCCAATATTCGGAAGGACTTCCAGGTTTATTGTGATGCTTCACGTCAAGGACTTGGGGGAGTACTCATGCAAGATGGAAAGGTTGTAGCTTATGCATCCAGACAACTACGACCTCATGAGTTGAATTATGCCACCCATGATTTGGAACTAGCAGCCGTTGTGCATGCACTCAAGACCTGGAGACATTTTCTTATCGGAAATAGTTGTGATGTTTACACCGATCATAAGAGCCTGAAATATATCTTCACGCAGAAGGAGTTGAACCTCAGACAGAGGAGATGGTTAGAGTTAATCAAGGCCTATGACATGAGATTACATTACCATCCAGGTAAGGCCAATGTTGTAGCCGATGCCTTGAGTCGGAAAACTTATGTAAACACACTCACAGCGGGAAGATTACCCCAAGAGTTAGTCGATGATCTCAAAGAGCTCAAACTAGAGATAGTCCCAAGAGGATATGTTGCCACACTGGAGATTTAGTCCACCTTGACCAAAAGAATTCGTGAAGCCCAAAAATCGGACAAGGAGGTAGCTGAGATAAAGCAGAGAATGGAAGATGGTAAGGCTAAAGGTTTTCGTGAGGATGAACACGGAACTTTGTGGTTTGAGAACTGAATCTATGTGCCCAATGACCCAGAGCTCAGGAAGTTGATACTTCAGGAAGCCCACGATTCCTCTTACTCGATACACCCAGGCAATACCAAGATGTATCTGGATTTAAAGGAAAGTTATTGGTGGACAGGTATGAAGAAGGATATTGCGGAACACGTTGCAATATGTGATGTTTGTCAGCGAGTAAAGTCTAAACATCAGAAACCAGCAGGGTTACTCCAACCTTTGCCGATACCCGAGTGGAAATGGGAAAAGCTTGGTATGGACTTCATCACAGGATTACCCAGTACCCATTCAGGTTATGATTCCATCTGGGTAGTGGTAGATCGCTTGACCAAGTTAGCTCATTTCATTGCAATGAAGACCACCTATACCAGTGCTAAGCTCGCCAAGATATATATGACCAGGATCGTATGTCTGCATGGAGTTCCGAGGAGTATCGTGTTAGATAGAGGAATACAATTTACCTCAAAGTTTTGGCATCAGTTACATGAAACTTTGGGTACGAGGCTGGAGTTCAGTACAGCTTTTCATCCGCAGACAGATGGACAGACTGAGAGAGTCAACCAGATTCTGGAAGACATGTTGAGAGCTTGTGCGCTAGATTATGGATCTAGTTGGGATGACAATTTACCTTACGTAGAATTCTCGTAAAACAACAGTTATCAGACCAGTCTGAAGATGGCCCCTTTCGAAGCTTTATATGGAAGGAGGTGCAGAACGCCACTGACGTGGGATGGTGTTGGAGACCGACAACTTTTTGGTCCCGATCTTATCCGAGATTCGGAAGAGAAAGTCAAGTTCATTCGTGACAGACTCAAAATAGCTCAATCTCGACAGAAGAGTTATGCTGACGGCAAAAGTAAAGAAGTGACGTATGAAGTGGGAGACCGAGCATATCTTCGTGTGTCCCCGCTTCGAGGAATCAAGAGGTTTGGTGTTAAAGGAAAGTTAGCACCCAGATTCATAGGCCCCTACAAAAATTTTGAACGTAGAGGCGAAGTTGCATACAAACTGGAATTGCCGGAAGGATTATCCGGAGTTCATAATGTGTTCCATGTGTCCCAGCTGAAGAAATGCCATGCTGAGATGGCTGATATCCCTTTGCGAGACACCGTGCCCCTATAGGTCATACAACTTGACAATGATCTGACCTACGAGGAGAAGCCTGTCAGAATCCTCGAGACTGCCAACAGAGTTACCCGCAGCAGGATCATCAAGTTCTGTAAGGTTTTGTGGAGTCATCACACTGAGAAGAAGCCACCTGGGAACGTGAAGAAGATCTTCGTAGAGACCACCCGCACCTATTTTCTAGCCAACCCGAATCTCGAGGGCGAGATTCATCTTAAGGTGGGTAGGTTTGTAACATCCCAAAATTTCATTTTGGAATGTTATGAAATATAGCTATGCATCCATCATCATCATTGCTTGAATACCTGTATTGTTGAAATGTTCTTTCTAAAATTCTGAAAGCCCTTTCTACTTTCCCTAAGTTGCTTTCACCTATTTGAAATCTTGGTAAAATGTTCAAAAGAAGAGGGGAGTAACATGACACTCCACACCAGGGTCATCTTGGTGATCTATTTGAACAAAAATAACCAGGAGTTAATTTGAAAATATTTGCAAAAAGGATTTAAAAACAATTAGGCAATTTCTGAAAATATTATTTTTCTCAAAGTGTTCAAATAACAAAATAAAAATGTTCATTAATGGCATTTATTATTCTGTTAATTTTGATATATAATACCCCTATATTTATAAACGGTTTGAATGTTTTAAAAGCTTTTGAATGTCGCTGGAAAATCATTAAAAGAAATGGTAACGGTTTCCTGTATTAAACGGGCCGGCCCAACGGCTTTAAAAGCTGAGACCGGGCCCCACCCCCGACCGACCGTTAGCCCGACCGGTCATCCCTCTCCTTCCCCCGCATGCGCTCGACCTCGCCGGCCGTTTCTTTCTCCCCTCCCCGGATCTCTCGCCCCTCTTAACCCCCCTCGCTCCCCCGCACTCCTATAAAAGCCGGCCAGTCCCCGCATACATTTCCCCCCAAACCCCTCTCCTATCTCGCCGGAAGGCCGCCGCAATTCCTCGCCAGACTAACTCCGACCACCGAAGCTCCCGTCGACCGTATCCATCGTCTCTGTCCACCCCTCGCCCCACCTTTGCCACCAATCGACGCCGGACGTCAAGCTCCGTCGCCCGGACCACTTCGCTGCCTTCCTCGACCACCAGAGCTCCTCGCCGTCGTCTTCGCCGCCTTCGGATCCACCGGAGACCTCCGACGCCGGCGACCTTTCCTCCGTAAGCTCCCTGGACCGTCGGATCAATAATCAACGCGTTAGATTA
The DNA here is from genome assembly GCA_022496015.1 of Hordeum marinum. Taxonomy (NCBI): domain Eukaryota; kingdom Viridiplantae; phylum Streptophyta; class Magnoliopsida; order Poales; family Poaceae; genus Hordeum; species Hordeum marinum. Next base: position 119,631,162 of record CM039677.1, read on the forward strand.
GATCGGATTTAATTCCGAATCGTTTTCCTCTTCGGACCGGTCGCCCGCCCGTAAGCTCCCGCGCGCACACGCCCCCAACCAATAGGATCGTGCCACGTAGCCCCCTGGCCGTCCGATAGATATTTCGTTTTTCTGATTTTTGTTTAGTAAACAGAACCTGTTATGCTTTTGTTTTGCTTATATCTTTTAATCTGTTTAATGTTTTTAGTTGATTCTTTTTGCAGTATCTCACATTTTTCATGTAGTTTCACCCTGTACTTTTAAATTTTAAATTTGAACTCTAAAATTTGAATTGAATCAAATTTTCTTAAAACTTTCAAATCTGAATAACTAGAGTTTGAAAATAGATTTTGATATGAATCTTTTTGCTACTGTTTGGTCTTAGTGTTCTAGCTATAAACAGAATCTGCCTAGTATTATAGTATAGTTTTATTTACTTAGTTTTAGTTAGTTTAACTTAGATTTAGTTTTAATTTGTTTAGTAGGGTCTGTTGTTTAAACATTTAGTGTTTTACTTGTTGTTAATAAAAAAATATAAAATTGTTTAGTTATCTCTTGGTTAATATAGGAATCACAACTTCCTTTCAAATAGGTTTAATTTGATTAAAACAACTAGTTTAGTAGTAGATTCTTTTAATAGAGTTTTATATAATTTAATTTTGTTTTCTAAGACAAGTTTATTTGTAAATTATGTTCTGTTAAGAACATGTTTTGCTATTAAGTAATAAGTTTTGTTTTGCCCTTTTGTTAGTAAAACTATAATTGTTTCATATACTGTTTATCAAAACTTTTACAAACTTTACTAAAGTTTTCCCAACAAACTTAAATTGATTTTCTTCTGTTAGTTAATAAAAATATTTTATTGTTTTCTTGCTGTCAACTATTGTTTTGGTTAATACCAATAGTTTCATTATGTCAGTAGTGTTTTATCAATCATCTTTTAGAATACAAAACTTTGCGTGTTTTCTTGCTTGTGATTTTTGTGCATTGTTTTGTCTTGATTGTTTACTAGTTCTTGGTTGATGGTTGTGAGTTACCATATTTTGTTGTATGCTTATTGAGTGCTTTTGTTTGCTTCGTTAGATTATCCGGAGTGCGAAGCTTGTTACTTAGAGTCACTCACGTACGAAGATCATCAATCAGGCAAGTCACTTTGATCATGTTTACCCATGTTTTATATGCATTAGTTCTACCATCTCCCCAAATTGCATGCAAGATAGGTTAGTTGGAAACTTGGTTACTTTGTCGTAGTATCATGTGGTAGGTATCCCTCTCAACCCCTTTGACAACATTGGCCCCGGGAAACGTTGTTTTACTTTTGCTACACTATTAGTAGACGGAGTTGCTTGTGTGATTCATGAGAGTGGAGAGAGTTAATAATATCAAGACCTACATAATGATCAAGATTTCAAGACTCCGAGTTTTCAACATACCTCTGGGTGGATGATGGTTGAACGGCACCCTGGAGAAACCAGTGGATTTGCCTAGGTGATGCTGGAGATGGCCAGTATTCACGCGGAAAGGTCCACCCAGGCACAAAGAGATGGATGGGTGCTTCAAGACCCAAGGCTTACCTGCACAGCCACAAGTCATTATGGGCTCTTGCTTGGTCGGATATCGTGGTGACCCTGGACAGGCGGTGCTACGAGATGTAGAAGAACGGTAGGAAAGGATGGGCACCGACAGAGTCGCAGGGAAACCATTTGGAACACCATGTTTTGGTCATCCGTTTCTCAAACACCCTGAAGTGCGAGAAATCAAACGGAGGCGACCAAATCTTGTGGGGAACGTGTGCAAAACTCTGCAGAGTACTCAAACCTAATTGATTAGCCGTGTCCACGGTTATGGACGACTTGAGCCAAAGGAACTGAAACATTTGGAATTCTCAACACAATTAATATGATGATGTGGGTATTTAACAATTGGGTATGAGAATTGGTTGGTGGAACCATCTCATTAATCAACCAACTTAGTAATAATTTTTGCTTATCCCTCTCTTGATGTAGGAAAAATTGGCTTTACGCAAAAACTTACCACCCCACTTGCCATATAAGCATGTAGACTAGATGATTATCTTTTCACCCCTCTTTTGTGACTTTGCCGGCATATTCCATATGCTGACCTACACGGCTGCAACGTATCATGTTGCAGAGTACTTTTCCGACCAGGAGTGAGGACACGTTCTATGCTCAGTGAGATGCCCTTGGAGTCAGATGGACTCATCTACCTTCGACGTTTCTGCAAGATTTAGATATTCTCATGAGTTGGCTTTCATCCACTTGATTGTAATTTTTATTGTAATAAAGGACTCGATATGAGATTTCGATTAATTTAATGCTGTGTGATTTCCCTTTGATATATACATTGATGTACCGTGTGTGTACCAGCATGATCTTGGGATGGTACGGAAACACCGGAGATTCGACCTTTCAGGTCGGGTCGCTACATGGTGATAAGTGGCGAGAGCGTGTGTGAAGAACTATACCCATGCAGGGTGAAATAATCTGTTCGAATAGCCACGTCCTTGGATCTGGACTACTTGGAGAACTTATGTGGTTCATAGATAAGTTGAAGTGGATACTCTAAAATACGCAAGATAAGCGTGAGTGCTATGGATGGCCTTCTCGTAGGGAGACAGAAGTGGATCCATAGTGATATATTGATTGGAGAATATTTGGACTCATGTGCGCTATCCCACCACAAAGATACTACTTGTAGTCATAGTATAGGTTAGCCAAGAGACAAAACTGGCTTGCTGCAATAAACTCCACAACCCCCTACATTGATACTGATGCATATGTAGATAGTTCTGATGTAAGTCTTGTTGAGTACCTTTGTACTCACGTTTGCTTAATTTATGTTTTGGAGAGGAGACGTCTGTCTCATTAGTAGTATTTATGACGTGAAGTTCAATGTTGACCAGATTAGCTTGGGAATCCCAGACAGAGGTATGGTTCCTTTGGTAGGGTCATTGTACCTTTTCACGCTCCTCTAGCCAGTTTGTAGATGTCTATACCCAGACATATTTAAACTGCCGCTTGTTTGATTGAATGCTTTGAATGTTGGGCCTTGTCACCCCTGTTTGTAACATCTTATTGTATTGGCTCTATTGAGCCTTCTAAGTAAATGTTGTAATATTTTATGGTTATGTTGTAATGCCATAGTTGTATCTATGCATATTGGGCATGTCATGCGTATGTGTGACGTGCAATGGTATGTATGGGATCCGACACCTAGTTGTGTGCCTTTAGTAGTACTCTTTATAGGGAAATGAATCTTTGTGCTTCCACCGAGCCTTGGTAGCTTGCTACTACTCCGAACACATTGATTGACAGGCATTTATCCTTCTTTGCTGTTGTGTCTGTCCCTTCGGGGAAATGTCTCGTAGTGTAATGGAGTCCCTGTAGCCTACTATGAATCGTCTACGTGCAGGGATGACATTTAGGTCCCACGGCGTAATGGAGTGCTTGTATCTTGCTATGAGTCGTCTTCACACGCTAGAGATCGACACCTGCATTGCTGGGTTACGTATGCCTGTCCCTGTACGAATGTGCCACTTTGGTTCTACGACTAGTCATGTTGTCCCGGGTTCTTTGACATTTGAATGCTAGCAACACATTCACATACGTGAGTCAAAAGATGCAAATGGTCCCAGCCCAGGTAAGGTGGCAGCCATGGAGATAACCGTGCATGAGACCGCTAAGTGATGTGATGTGTTACATGCTGGATTCTTATGGCTTAGGATCGGGGTCCCGACAAGAGCATCTGTCCTCGTACATCCATTGCCGGCTCATCTTCATTACACAACACCGAAAAGACCAAATTAATAAAAGTTCGTATAGAAAGTTCATACACACTTGTTCTCATAAAACAACATACAAACTCAATAGATAAAGCATTTAAATGCAACAAAAAATGCGATCTAAATTGCAGCTAAGGTAACAATTGATCCTACAGCATAGTGATACCTAGCCTCACTATCAATGGCATATCTTTTAAATTTTCTAATCTTCAAGCGCATTGCACCCATCTTGATCTTGTGATCATCGACGACATCGGCAACATACAACTCTAGTTTCATCTTCTCTTCTTTAACTCTTTTCAATTTTTCTTTCAAATACTTGTTTTCTTTTTCAACTATATTTAATTTATTGACAAGAATATCTATGTCGGTTGGAATCTCCGGTTCACATACCTCCTAGATAAAAATATCTATGTCACCTTAATTGGCATAATTGTCATAAACGCGAAATGGAACAAAGAGTTATAAAAGAGAGTATATACCACATCCGCATCATAAACCGGACGAGGGCCGACGTGGACGGATTTCAAAACCATGCCACTATGTATAACAAACAACCATATAGGCTAGAAAACTATACAAGTAACTAACTAAATCTTACAAACATGGTTTTTTATATAAAAAGGATAAGAACAAGAAGCTCACCAAGGTGGTGCCGGCAACGGGACGGTGCGGGCGATCGACGGTGGTTAGGACGGGGAAGGGAAGGCACTAAGTAAACCACACCTACAAATGCAAAGTAAGAAGTTAATTTGAGATCAAATTGCATAAATCAAATAAACTACCACATACAAACTAAAACCCACAAATTACTATACTTGTAGAGCATTACAAGAGATAATCTAGCAATGAGAGATGAAAGGACAAAGTTGCTAACCTTTGTGAACACTTGGAAGGATGGGATGCCTCCAAATCTTGACAAATTTTGGCAAAAATGGAGGATGAGCTCGAGGAAGAGAGGAAGAACAGAGAGGAGGGGAAAGGGGAAGAACAGATGACTCTCCTCGGGCTTGCGCAAAAGGTTTTCAATATAGGGGGACCTTTAGTCCCGGTTGGTGGATCCAACCGTGACTAAAGGTTAGCCTATAGTCGCGGTTGGAGCCATCATCCGGGACTAAAGGTTCCTGTGTAGGTGCAGGCTGACGCCGGCCTAGCACCACACGTTTAGTGCCGGTTCGTGACACGAACCGGAACTAAAGGTCCATAACAAACCAGCACTAATGATCCCCATCACGAACTGGCACTAATGATCACATTAGTGTCGGTTCAAAAGCCAACTGCGACTAATGAGGCGGATGAAAGGTTTGTTTTCTACTAGTGCCTTGTGCCACACGCCTAGTTCTTACCAGGCCCTGCATCAAATTGCAAATATGAACAACCGATCCGGTATCAAATACCCAAGAGCTACTAGGTATGCCAGGAAGGTAAATGTCTATAACTTATGACACAAGTGTACCTTTGCCTAAAGAAGCATATCCGGCCTTCTTGTCGTGATCAGCAAGCCACTTGCTATAGTTCCTCTTCTAGTCACCAGCTTACTTGTAGTGAAAGCAAATGGTCTTTGAGTTTGGTCCGGACTTTGGCTCAGCGGCGGAGACATCCTTCTCCGTGCCCTTTGACTTACCCTTTTTCTTGGACCAACTCTTTGTTTAATTTAGCCGAGTTCTACACCATCAACACTTGATGCATGCCTTTCTTAATATCTTGCTCTGCCACCATGAGCATCCCATGCACTTAAGTGAGATTCTTATCCATGACGTGCATATTATAGTTCGAGACGAACGTACCATAGCTAGGTGGAAGAGAACCGAAAATTGCATCCGTGGATAGCTCGTCACCAAGTGGGAAGCCTAACCGGTCCAAAGCTTGCACGTACCGGATCATCTTGATCACATGCGGGGTCAGTGGATCACCCTCGTTCAGCTTACAGTCCATCAACAACTGCCAGTCGTTTAACCTTTCGATCCTATCTTGTACCTAAGACATGCTCTTCAAACTCTCGATCATATCGAAAGCCTGAATGTTTTCGAAATGCAGTTTCAAACCGGGCTCCATCCAAGCTAGCATGACGCAGCTGATCTCGTTTTATTCATCAACTAGTTTCTGGTGGGCATTCTTGGTTGTGGCATTAGCATTCTCGACAGGTTACTCTGGAAGTGGATCCTCTAGAACATGTTCCTTTTTATCATGCTTGAGAACAATTCTTGGATTTCTATTCCAAGTGGTAAAGTTTGTTCCATTCATTATATCCTTTTCCAGAATTGAGTTCAATGTAAAGTTGGGTTGAGTAGGTTGTGCCATTGATCTACAATAGAAAATATGCAATCACTAAGTAATGTGTTTATGAAGAGTAATTCAATCCTTAAACAGAACTACTCCCACTGGAGTCAGCATCCCTCCGCAAACTCTCAGTTATTTAGGACTCGTCTAGCATGAGCAACTAGTGAGCTTTAGCATCACTGCTAGCCAACTTGCCTATCCAGTAAGCAAATCCTTTCTAATTGTATCTCTATATGACTCCTGTCGGTCGGGTAGGTATCTTATACCCCGGCTCCCAACCTTCTTTTCCACTAGGGCCAAAACCATTTTGAAAGCCTTGTCAAGTTAACTTGATGCAGTGCATGTCCGTGTCTGACACGAACCCTCCAGTTCAAGGTCACCCAACAGCACCTTAATTTTATGAGCCCACCACTAGACGTACTTGACGTGCGAAGGTGCAACATCCAGAATGGAAATGTGCTTGATGTTAATGAGGGATCTTTCTACCATACTAACATGCATAGAAACCAGAAGCAATATCAATCACATATAAAAATAAATATGTGAAATAGTATGGCTCCTTCATGGAAATCCTTCCTGGTCGGCTCCAACTCCAATGACCAGGGTGGAACTCCATCTTGTTCGTCTCGCCAGGACGCCAAAGCCTAGAACTTGATATCTGTCCTCCAACTACTACAACTAGTAATGAATTTACAAAGAATCACAAGTCGACACGCAGGTCGTTTTTCGGGACCCCAATCCTAAGCCATAAGAATCTAGCTTGTAACAGATCACATCACTTTGCGGTCTCACGCACGGTTATCTCCACGGCTGCCACCTTACCTGGGTCGGGGCCGTTTGCGTCTTTTGACTCACGTATGTGAATGTGTCGCTCACATTCAAATGTTAAAGAACCAGGGACGACATGACTAGTCATAGAACCCAAGTGGCACATCCATACAGGGATAGGCATACGTAACCCAACAATGGAGGTGTCGATCTCTAGCGTGTGTAGACGAGTCATAGCAAGCTACAAGGACTCCATTACGCCCTGGGACATAAATGTCATCACTGCACATAGACGAGTCATAGCAGGCTACTGGGACTCCATTACAGTATGAGGCATTTCCCCGAAGGGACAGACACAACAGCAGAGACGGATACATGCTGGTTAATTAATTTGTCCGGAGCAGTAGCAAGCTACCAAGGCTCGATGGAAGCACAAAGAGGCATTTCCTAGTAAAGAGTACTAACAAAGGCACACAACTAGGTGTCGGATCCCATACATACCGTTGCATTCCAGACGTACGCATGACATGCCCGATATGCATAGATACAACTATGGCATCACAATAGAACCATACAACATTACAACATTTATTTAGAACGCTAGGAAGAGCCAACACAATAAGATGTTACAAGTAGAGGTCACAAGACCCAACATTCAGAGCATTCAAATAAACAAGCGGAAGTTAAACATATCTGGGTACAAACATCTACAAAATTGGCTAAAGGAGCCTGAAAAGCTACAACGACCCTACCAAAGGAACCAGACCTCTGTCTGGGATTCCCAAGCTAATCCGGTCAACATCGAACTTCACATCATAAGTGCCATTAATGAGACGGACGTCTCCTCTGCAAAAACATATTTAAGCAAATGTGAGTACAAGGGTACTCAGCAAGACATACATCAGAACTAACTACATATGCATCACTATGAATGAAGGTGGTTATGGAGTTTATTGCAGCAAGCCAGCTTTGACTCTTGGCTAACCTATACTACGACTACAAGTAGTATCTTTGAGGTGGGATAGCGCACACGAGTCCACATATTCTCCAATCAATACACCACTATGGATCCACTTCCGTCTTCCTACAAGTAGAACTCACACTTATCTTGCGTATTTTTAGAATATCCACTTTCCTTGTCTATGAACCACATAAGTTCTCCAAGTTGTCCATATCTGAGGATGCGGCTATTCAAATAGATTATTTCACCTTGCAGGGGTATACTTCTTCACACACGCTCTCGTCACTTATAACCATATGCATGTCATGCATCTTGGCAACCTTTAAGCGGAAGCACTAGCGCGGGCGTCGGCCAAGACCGTCAACCACACAAGACCCTAGTCTAGGTTTATCGCCTATTTGAGACGAAACCCGCATGGAAGTCCGGCTGAAGTTTCTGCTACGGCCTCAAACAATGTGTGTAGGGTTCCCAAGCCCACCTTGACGTATGGTAGTACGCTTGGTACATCATGCCACGGTGCATCTACCACGCCATAGCCTACCCCTCCGGTCGGTGCTATGCATGGCTGCCAGCACATCCTACAAACACCAGAAACTAGTTGCAACTCTTGGATAGATATCAAGGCGATTAATAAGCCGAGTGACTCAATTAAGGATCCCAATGTGCGGTAGTACATTGTCTTGGATAACATACATAGAACTCAGTTCCTAAAGACGGTCTGAATGAGACAACCTGCCATGTACTTCTACATGGCCTCTCATCGCTACCTTTACCAAAATGTGTTCACACACTTAGCTCTCACACAGTAGGACATGTTCACCACAATTCCAATTCATCGCCCAGATGGATCAGACCCGATGCAACTCTAGGCAAATAAGGCATAGTAATCAAGAATGGATGAGTAAGCACAACAGGGCTCAAGCAGTTGCTACTCTTGCTAAGTGGTTTTAACTATTTATTCTGGCAAAGACAGGTCATGCAAAGGAATGGGTTCAACTACCGGGAACATGTAACAGTTGAATCGTTGTTTTCCTAATGCAATAAAAGAGAGAAGGAGCGAGAGAGTGGGTTCATATCAGTATGCTCAAAGGCTTTGCTTGCCTAACAGTCCTGAAGATATTACTTCTCTTCATTAGTGCGAACGTTCACATCGTCAGTACCATCGTCTACAGAGTGGGAACACCTCCGGTAAAACAAGAAAGGAACACCTTCAATGCAATGCAACAAACATGATGCATGACATGACAAATTAAGGTACTGAATTGACCTAAAGGAATAATTAGCCAGGTTAGTTGAGGTGGAATTCAAACAAGTTTGAATTCCAACTCCAAATGATAAATCATATATTGCCCTGATCAAAAAATGTCCTACTTGGTCGTGTTAACTTGTTCAAACATGCACAATCATGGCATCAAGAGATTCATTGGATTTTTCTGATCATTTTTCATATATAAATTATTTTCATCTGACTTACAGATTATTTTCTATGATTTTTAGAAGTTTTCAACATTTTCTGAAATAAATAAATCATTTAAGATTTATTTAAATTTCAGAGTTGGATTAATGCGTCAGCATGAGGTCATCGTGACGTCATTGGCCAACGGAACTGGTCCCGATCAAACCTGACCGGTGGGACCCACATGTCAGTGACTTGTCATTAACTATGGGTTAATTAAACTAATGGGTGGTGGGTTAATGGGTGATTAGCTCGTAAGCTAATCACGCCACGTCAGATCGGCCGGGGTTAGCCACCAGTGACCAAATCCCGTGGCGGTGGCTCGCCGGCGTTTCTCAGGGCGGTGCTACAGGGGGCGGCTAGCAACACTGAGGGCACCAGAGGGGATCCCATCCCCGCGCACATCCAGGGGAGCACGCGGGAGGCTTCGGGGTGTCCGGGGACGACGGCCACGGCGACCTTTGTGATGGCCGGAGTTCGGCCATGGCGGCTCTAGGGCCTATGGGGCGCGGGAAGAGTTGGGGAAGAGGGGGAATGGACTCGGCGGCTCAACGGAGGCTCGATGGCGTCGAGGGCGGCCTCGGGGAGACTCATGTGGCAGTGAATCGGTGACGGCATCCGCCAGCCTGACGTGGGAAGATGGTGGCGATGACATTGCTCTAGAGCGTTCCGGCTTGCAGGGCTCGTCTAGGAGGTCCATCGGGTCTAGTCGGGGCTCGTGGATAGCAAGAGGGGAGCGAGAGGGGTGCGGTGGCTACAGATGCGGTGACGCCGAGCTCGCGAATGCCTCGGCCATGGCCAAGAGAAGGCGAAGCAGGGCGGAGGAGGAAAATGGAGGGGTCCTCCTGATCCGGACGAAAGCGGGGAGGTCAATCCCCTCGTTGCGCTGGCCTGAGAAGGGCCAGGTAGGCTGCTGGCATGGTGCGAGGCCGCGGGCGCTGTCCCCTGCTTCTCCTCTGCCTTGTGGCAGGAGGTAGAAGACAGGGATGCCCCTGGTGGGCTGGGCTTGCCAGGTGGGCCGCAGGTACTCTCTCTCTCTCACTCTTTTTTCTAATTTGCCTCTCTTATTTATTTATGACATTTGTTTCATTTTTGTTTGGGCCACAATTACCTAGCACAAAAATACCAACACATTTTATGGAGTGTAGTTTGAATATTTCAAACTTCCTAAAAATGTTTCAGCATTTTTGGTTGACTAAAATCATTTAAATTCTTTATTTGAAAATTTTAGTAGCATTAGTGCTCATCTTTAAAATGCTAACACTATTGTGAAAATTCAAATGTCACCTAAAATGTTGTTGCCAACATTTTCTAATAATAGTGAACATTTTTGAAGGCATTTTATATTCATTTAAAAATTCACAACTATTTGAATTATTTGGTTAGGTGAGGTGCTAGGGTTTCTTTTTATCCCCATTTCAGATTCATTTGAAGTTAAACATGATGCAATGAATGATCAATGATGCAACTAATACACGCAATTTCTAGGGCTGTGACAACTCGCCCCCACTAAACAAGAATCTCGTCCCAAGATTCAAGCGTAGGGTAAGAGAACAGAGGGGGACACTAACTACCACAACCTTCTTGGTCCACGTGCCCTCCTCGTAGCTGTTGACTCGTTACATTATGCTAATCTTGACATCTTTGCCTTCGCGATCTTCATCCAACAGAAAGACAACAGGGATAGAAAGCTCTACAAGAATCGATCTTTACAAAGATCGAGCGACTCATCACCAACTCATGGAATGAGACATTATAACATCTCTCGAGCTGGGACACAAAACACACGTCGAGAATAATGAATGAGGTAGATGACGGAGGTTCAATTAGTAGGCAATAAGTCCATGCTAAAGCAAATGGTGAAGGGGTTTGAAATAAGCGAGGAGTTAATTGCCCTTCATACCATAGCGGGCACCTTAGAGAAGGTTTCTCGTCGGATTATCCCTTAAGTGGCAGAAAGAATTACTTTTGATCCAAAGATCACTGAAACTATTTATGACAACCAAAGTCAATTCACAAATGAGTGTTGGAAGGAATTCAACGAATGGAATACTCAGATCGAAGGGAAAACTGTAGTTATACAACAACTCAATAACAGAAGGCACATTCCAGTTAAAACGGAGAGTATAACCCAATGTTTGAGCGTGCTCTCAAGAACTTGAGCATTTCCATATTCATCAGTGTTTTTACCAACATCCGTGCCAAGGATCCTAGCAACGCCTCATACTACCATGATGAATAATGAAGGAGGATGCATATGCAAAGGAAGACAACACTTTCTCATATTTCATCTTAGCTATGCCAAGGGAGTGAAATCTGGATGATCGACAGAGATACATTTAGCACTCCGCTTCTAATGTTCTCCTTGATGGAATAGCATAACCCAATTATAGGTAACATTTGGTATCTAGAACATCAAGTAAAAAGGTCGGACTTCGGGATCTCAAAGGGTCCATGAGAAACAACTTCTAGGGCAAGTCATACAAGGTCCTCATGGGGAGGTGGCCAAGTTGCTGAAACAAGATATTATAATAGTAGGTCTTCCAGAGAGGTATGTTATCCACAACATCCCTTTGTCGGGTTACAAAGAGACTAATATTATAATTCTTGGGGAACCATCCCAACCATTATATCTGCCTGAGATTCAGATTTGGGTGGTGCCGAAATATTCCAGACTCAGCATGTCTGAAGTGGAAAGGTTGCAATGCAAATCAGAGAGATGATGTTCCAAGATTCTCAGGAAATGGACTACGGAAGCCAACTCCAAAACATGAGCTGGATTGCAAGACACATGTTATCACATTGTCCAAGACAATTGTGACCACATAGAAATCTTACAACAAAACACTATCGAGTTCTAGATGGAACCATGATTTGAGGTAGAGAAGTCCGGTCCAAGTCCGTCCGGTACCTTCGGGAGTAGCACTTAACTTCTTTTCCTTGAACAAGACAATCAGTGGCTTAGGTGCAAGGAAATGCATATGGATTGTAGGTTATAAAGCTATCAAACCATAGCACACTTCGCACATGCATGATTGACTTGAGATGGTTCCGGAGGAAACCGGATAACTTTCCTCGAATTCACAGCGACAAATTGCATCTAATGCACGTGAACTAAGAGGGAGTCACTTATTACACCTAACATATACTTCACGAAAAGAACATGAAGATATGCCTACAAAGTTTCCAAAACTAGCTTCATGTCCATCATGAGTCATGGAAGAGATGAAAATGTTGTCGATGGGATTAACAACAATTCATCAAGATATCCACATAGATGGAATTCCACAACTATGGAAACAAGGTGATAACATTGGTCAGACCAAGAATATAACGGTGTATGCTCGAGGATACATCCATGGTAAAACAACATTAGGAAGATCTTTGGTTCTGACTTTGATTTGACGATAGCCCATACTCAAATCAAGGGTTGAGCAAGACAATAGATGCAACAATTGATCACAAGGATCAATTGATGAAGATATCATCTTTCTTCTACACACACAAGCACAAAAACAAAAGATATCCCTTTAACATAAGCTAAGTTAGATCAAGCTTCTATCTTCCAACTCTCCAAGTTGTTGTTTAGCTTAACCAACTAGTTCAGGGGTATCCAACACATATTCTTGGAGAAGGGATGGTTTATAGAAAAACCATCTTGATCATGAACTCAACATAACGGTCAAGGAACACTTTGGTAACACTTTCGAGAAGATATTCCGAAAATCACGATCCACCGATATGTTGTTAAGATCAAGGACAATCTTGCTTTTCAAAGCAAGACGATACGATCAACAGAGCGAAGGATTGACACAATCGTAACTCATTAACCGAAAAGTGCACCTTGGAAAATGGACTAGGTAGCACGATCATTCTTAGTATGACGCTTCAATGACCATCACACCAAGAGTGAGATTATTGTCCATTAACTACCAAGCAACAAAGTTGCTAGGAGTATTGATTTCACACATCATGACTCTCTTGTCGGTATACTGGTTGCAGACAACACAAAGACCGGGGAATGAATGATGATGGTGAGAAGTATCACTACATCAAGATTTCATAAGAGGGAGTGCAGTTCTCATGATGATCTTGACATGAAAAGGGTAATACCTCAGGGTAGAACAGAACAAAAGCTGGATTGGCATTTTGAGCTATGGAATACAACTGCTTTGACCCAATCCTAGAAATGGACAAGGTACGGGAGTTTGCTTCTCCTAGTCATTCTGAAATAGAATGGCTTGACAGACCACAAGAATAGTCGACATCGATAAGACAATGCATGACATATCCTTGACTATCCATTGATAGATAAAGGTCAAAGTACAATTGAAGAAGGACAACTCAAGAGCACCTGATTTTTCCTGAGTCGTAGATGCATGGATTGAATATGTCAAACAGAGTTCAATGTGTTTCTTTTGGATAATCCATGAAGAAATGAAAGAATTGGCAGGCTCACAACTATGAAATGAAGGACTCATCACAAGCACTCTTGTTGTGATATTAAGATCATAAGAAACTTCTGTCATAATGGATCATGGTATTGGAAGAATGATATACCACGAACCTTGAAGACTATAATAAGGTTACTAATATCCGAAAGGAACGAGAAAATACTATCAACGGAAGTGAACAAAATGATCCTTGGGTTCGTGAAACCATAAATAGAGTACCTAGTGACTAAGTAGCATCACGACATGCTTTGGATAACGATGGCCAGTGTTATCACACTAGGAATAGAAGACACAACTAGACTGTTGGGTAGTTCATTTGTATAACATGGTTTCCGAATTATCTTCATCAAATACGACTAGGTTATATAATACCTCAACTCAACAATTAGTGTGCTTTTTCTGGCCTGAAAGACATTGACTAAAGATGAAAGAGTTTTCCAATTGCATCAGATAATTTAGAAACCTTGGATAACTCGGACAACATAATGGTTGTACGGGCATGAAATATGAGGCAACCTGCACAAGAAAACTGACAACAAGATATGAATTCTTATAGAGACATCGATCCAGAAAGACAACATCTTTCCTATAGGTCTTCAACATAGTAACTCGTCATCCTGATAGAGAGATAAGGATCCTAGTTCTTACTCCCCGTAGAATAAAGAAGAGGGTGACTCAGAATTAGAATGACACAAGGAAAATAGTAAAAGAGCCTTACGTTCCCTTCCACAATCAATTCCCTTATTTAACTAAAGCAGTTCTAGACTCAACATCGACAAGTTTGGCTTGGTAATCCTATAGGTAGTCAAGCTTTGATACCAAAGCTGTCGGGACCCCGATCCTAAGCCATAAGAATCCAGCCTGTAACACATCACATCACTTTGTGGTCTCATGCACGGTTATCTCCACGGCTGCCACCTTACCTGGGCAGGGACCGTTTGCGTCTTTTGACTCACATATGTGAATGTGTCGCTAGCATTCAAATGTCAAAGCACCCGGGCCAACATGACTAGTCATAGAACCCAAGTGGCACATCCGTACAGGGACAAGCATACATAACCCAACAATGCAGGTGTTGATCTCTCGCGTGTGTAGACGAGTCATAACTCCATTACACCCTCGGACATAAATGTCATCACTGCACGTAGACGAGTCATAGCAGGCTACAGGGACTCCATTACACTGCGAGACATTTCCCCAAACGGACAGACACAACAGCAAAGAAGGATACATGCCGGTCAATCAATGTGTTCGGAGAAGTAGCAAGCTACCAAGGCTCGGTGGATGCACAAAGAGGCATTTCCCCGTAAAGAGTAGTACTAAAGACACACAACTCGGTGTCGGATCCCATACAAACCGTTGCACGTCACACGTACGCATGACATGCCCGATATGCATAGATGCAACTATGGCATCACAACATAACCATACATCAACATAACTTTTATTTAAAAGGCTCAAAACAGCCTTGCATAATATGTTCTTATAGGTAGGGTTCACATGACCCGACACTCAAGTCATACAAGGAAGTTCACACAAACCAAGCAGAAGCATAAAGCTGTCTAACTACAGATGGATGAAAGGGTAAAAAGGGACATGGTCTGACTATCTATAGCCCACCACAGGGCATAAGGTCGTAGCTGGGACACCAGCAATTCGGCATCGTCGACATCTAGAAAGAACCCACCTGATGGGTCCTGAGTGTCATCTACAACAAGTATTAAGCAAACGTGAGTACAAACATACTCAGCAAGTCTTTAAGACAGACCTAGACTATTCATGCTCATGTATCAACAAGGGGAGTGGTGGAGTTTATGCAGCAATGCCAGCTTTGACTCATGGCTAAACTACACTATACAATTTTAACTCTTTGTTTAGATTTTAGATATTGTACACGAGTCCACTAAGTCCATAATAATACACCACCATGGATTCACTTCCCAATCCTATGAGAGTGCCATCCACGGAACTCACACTTGTCTTGACATTTTTATGAGTATCCATTTAATCATCTATGAACAGCATAAGCTTTCCATGTAGTCCATATCCGAGGACGCAGCTATTCGAATAGTTTCATACCCTGCAGGGGTGTACTTCTTCACACACGCTCTCGCCACTTATCGCTTTGTGCTCATAAAACCATGCACCTCGGCAACCTTCAAGCAGAAGCCCAGCGAGGGAGTCGGCCACGACTGTCAATCACATATGACCTCTAGTCTAGCTATCGCCTATTTGAGACTGAACCCACATGGAAGTCCGGCCGAAGTTTCCGCCACAGCCCCAAACGATGTGCGTAGGGTTCCCAAGCCCACCATTCGGGTGACCCTTGGTACACCATGCTTCCTACCGCGACGTAACCCACCCCTAGGGTCAGTGCTACGCACGGCCTCCAGCATGCTATAAACACCAGAAACTACTTGCAACTCCTGGACTAAGGACTAAGCAATTGATAAGTCGAGCAGGATCATATTTCAGGGCCCAGCATATGGTAGTATCTAGTCTTGGATCACAAACACAGAACTCAGTTCCTAAGAACGGTCCCGATGAGACAACCCTCTATGTACTCCTACATGTCCTCTCATCGCTACCTTTACCAAATCGGGTTCATCATAAGCTTATCAAATCAAAACAACATCGTTTCACTCCAGTTCATCACCCAGATGAATCAGACCTGACACAACCTTAAGCATAGCAAGCACAACAAGCAAAGTAAGCAAAGCACAACATGGCACAAGGATCTACCAGATATGCTAGGTTGCAAGGTTTAGCTATTTACTATGACAATGATAGGTCATGCAAAGGAAAAGGTTCATCTACCATGTATGACAGAGTAGTGAACATTTGTCCTAATGCAATAAACAAGAGCAGGAGCGAGAGAGTGGGATGTTATCGGAATGATCAAAGGGGTTGCTTGCCTTGCTGGGTAGCGGGAAGGTTTTCTCCTTCGTTGGAATACTTGGAGGTATCCTCAAAAGCAAGGCCTACCGCAATGCAGATAAATAGCAATCAATACACGCAAGTGCAACAATATTTCAATTTGAGTTATAGTTAAATTTCTATGAATTTTTTAAGTTTTAAATAGTTTCTAGAATTATTTTAATTCAGAAAATTCATTACTGCATCAGCCTGACATCATCATGACGTTAGCTAGTCAACAGAACGTTGACAGGTCAAACCTGACCAATGGGGCCCACTGGTCAGTGACCCAGCCTCTAACAGAGCTAATTAATTAACTAATTACTAATTAGTTTAGGGTAGGGCCCATTGGTCAGTGGGCCATTAAATTAATTAAATTATTAAAACAGTTTTGACTAACAGGGCCTGGCCCCACTTGATAGTGACCCAGGGGTCAAAGCCCTGGTGGTCAAACTGGTTGACTCGCCGGTGGAGGGGGTCAGGTTCCCTCCTCCGTCGACCAAAAGGACGGCGGAGGGCATCGATCTATTGTGGTCGCTCGCGCGCGTCGAGCCCGACACCTCCCAGGGGCTGGGATGGCCGGAATCGGCGCCGGTGATGAGCACGGCGGCTGCCGGAGCTCGGGCTAGCACGGGCTTGTCGAGCGGGAGCTCGAATGAGCCACCTAAGTGCTCCTAAGGCTGCCTGGGATCATCCTGAGCACGACTACGTGCTCAGGTGTGAGCTTGGGCCAATACAGCGATGGCCACATCCTCGCCGGCGGCGAGGAGGTCCCGAACCCGAGGGGATCCGGCGCTAGAACGCACTAGCAAAGGGGGAAAAGGGGGGAGAAGGAGCAGAAGCTCACAGCGGATGCAGCGGCGATGAGAGCGGGCTCGGGGAGGCCTTGATTGCAACGAACGGTCGGCGGCGGTCTCCGGTGACCAAGGAGGAAGAAGGCAGCGAGGTCGGCGCTGGGAGGCCTCTGGGCTCGAGTCTTTTGGCGGAGAGGACCGACATGTCACGGCGGAGCTAAAGGCTAGCTCGGGAGCGAGGGGGAGCGGCTGGAACGGCGGCTACGGCGGCAAGAAGGTGGCGGCCATGGCGGGCACAAGAGAGGAAGAAAGTAGGGGGCCGAATGCAAGAGAGAGAGAGAGATAGGGACGACAGAGGCATCCTCATCCTCTCGCCAGCGCAGCGGGAGGTGCAGGCGCGCAGGGTGCTGCATGGCAGCACCGACGCGAGCGCATGGCGAGCACACGCTCGTCCTCCTGGCCACCAGGAGGACGACGACGGTGCTCGGCCAGCTGGGCCGGCCCAGGTGCCTCCTCTTTCCTTTTTTAACATTTCTAGTTCAGTTTTGTTTTTCTGACATTTGTTTTAATTAGTTTTAGGCACAATTGCTAATTATAAAATATCCGAATTTTTTTATAGAACTAAGATTGAATATTTCAAACTTCTATAAAAAGTTTCAGAATATTTTAAAATCTGAAATAATGATAATGCTTTATTTGGCATTTTTAGCAGCTTTAATATTTTATTTTTAAATTGCTATAAATGTGCAAATATTTAAGATGGCCCCTGATATATTCATGTCCATATTTATCAGACATAGGGGACATTTTAGATGGGCATTTTGAATTTGTTGGTTTTTCACATTCATTTAGTTGGTTTGATTCAAATGAATTGTTTGGGGTTTCTTTTGATCCCCGTTCCAAACTGATGCAAAAGAATTGAAATATGATGCACACACATGCTGTCCTAAGACAACTAACTAGGGATGTGACACGTGTTCATCCAAAGGTTCCGCCGCATACACCACAATATGTCTGATGTCCATCTTGTCGCTGTCATCAGCGTGTTCCAGCAGAACGTGCGCAACCGCAGGATGCGGGAAGAGCTGGCGATGAACAAAGTCAGGGGTGTTGCCGAGCTCTCTGCTATGGAGGATAAATGTGCACGGGCTAAAGAAGGGAAGACGCTCCCCGGCGATGAGGCTGGTGCAAGGGTCGACCCTGAGGATGAGGACACCGCCACCCGGGCAAAGAAGGGCCAGCGGCGTAACAGCAAGCGCAAGGGAAAGTTCGTGCTTGCCGTTGAGGGACCCGGCAACCCCTACACCGCCAACAAGACCGAGGTTGATGACCCCAGCAAGGATGTTGCCGGGTGGGTCTCCTGTCAGGCTTTGGCGGCTGCCGACAAGCCGGAAGGCTCTCTCAAGCTGTATTGCAGGATCCATCACACCAAGGGCCACAATCTCCAGGATTGCCAACAAGTTGAGCAGCTTGCTGAGAAGAAAAAAGCCGACTACAAGAGGTGAGACAAGGAGAAGGGCCGGGATGGTGCGGAGGGGTCTTGCAAGAAGCCCGGTGGACGAGGAAGTCACCGCGGCATGGCAAATCAACAGAAGGACTGGCCCGCTCATGGCCGCGACAAGCAAGAGGGGGATGATGATGATGTTGAAGAGGACGACGAGTCTAGCAAGCAAGAATTCCAGAGAGCTTCAAACGTCATGTGCATCGATGGAGGTGCCTCGTTGCATTCTTCCCACCGCCAACTTAAACAATGGGCGCGTGAAGTTAATGCGACTGAGCCATCTGTTGGCACCTGGAAGCCTTTGAGATGGTCCAACACGCCTATCATTTTTGACATTGAGGATCACCCTGATCGCGTAACTGCGGTCGGGTGTTTGCCGTTGTTAATCTCACCAACGATTCACAACCTCAAAGTGATGAAAATGTTAGTTGACGGTGGGGCCGGCTTGAGCTTGATCTTGCCCTAGGTAATCAATAGATTGCAAATTCCTGACGAAGATCTCGAGGAAACGGGCTTGTTTCAAGGGGTCAATCTAGGAAGGAGCCAACCCAAGGGAAAGATCACACTTCCGGTAACATTTGGTAGCGATTTGAACTTCTGGACGGAGAAGGATATTTTTGACGTTGCCAAAATTCTGTTGCCATACAATGGGATCCTTGGCCGTCCAGTGTTAGCCAAGTTCATGGCAGCGATGCATTATGCCTATAATGTATTGAACATGCCTGGGCCGATGAGCGTCATCACTGTCAGGTATGAAAAGAAGGACACACTTGTCTACGCTGATCAACTCTACCGAGAGGCAGTTGCAGCATCTGCCGCCAAGGCACTTGCTCGTGCCGCTGAAACTCCCGGCATGAAGAAGCCCGACAAGACCTCTCGCATAGACTCTGGCAAGCGCACTTCCTCGGATTGCTGCACTCCTGTTGAGGACGTGCCAGAGAGTTCCATCGACAAGTGCAACAAGTTCAAGGTAGCTCAACCAGAGACTTAGAAGGTGCCCGCCAAGAAGGATAGTATGGGAGGAACATTCACCATAAGTTCCAGCCTTGATGACAAATAGGAAAGCACGCTCGTCACCTTCCTGCGGGCGAATGTCGATGTGTTTTCATGGCAACCATCTGATATCCCGGTGTTCCCAGGAAGGTGATTGAGCACCACCTTGTCATCTGTCCACATGGGCGGCCCGTCAAGCAGAAGGTCTGGAAGCAGGCTTTGGATCGGCAACAGTTTATTGCCGAAGAAATCAAGAAATTAGAAGCGGCTCGCTTGATTAGAGGAGTACTTCATTCAACATGGTTGGCCAATCCAATTGTAGTGCACAAGGCGAATGGGAAATGGAGGTAATGTGTTGACTACATAGCTATCAATAAAGCCTTCCCCAAAGATCCTTTTCCATTGTCGCACATCGACCAGATTGTGGACTCCACCGCCGACTGCGACTTGTTGTCTTTCCTTGAAGCCTATTCAGGTTATCATATGATTTTCATGGGGAAGGAAGACGAACAGAAGACCGCATTTATCACCCCATGTGGTACATATTGCTTTTTTTGTATGCCTTTGAGGTTGAAAAGTGCTGGTTCTACATTTGTGACAGTGGTCCAGATTGGTTTTGAGCCCCATTGACATAGGAATATGGAGGCTTATATGGATGACATAGTGGTCAAAACCAAGGACAAGGCTACGCTCATATCAGACCTAGAATAAAGATTTACAAATCTGCACAAGATCAACTTCAAGCTCAACCTTCAGAAGTGTGTGTTTTGTGTCCCGTCCGGCAAGCTTCTCTAGTTCTTTGTATCTCAACGTGGAATTTAAGCAATCCCGACAAGATCAAAGGAATTGATCTAATTGAAGCACCAAGACATGTCAAGCATGTGCGTCGTCTTGCTGGCTGTGTTGCCACTCTAAGTAGGTTCATTTCAAAATCTACTGAGCGCGCTCTACCCTTTTTGAAAATCTTGAAGAAGGCGGGTCTGATGAAATGGACTCCGGAAGGGGACGCATCGCTGCAGGATTTGAAGAAGTACCTCTCCTTTCTGCTAATCCTAGTCGCGCCAAAACCACAAGATCCGTTGTGTAACATCCCAAAATTTCATTTTGGAATGTTATGAAATATAGCTATGCATCATCATCACCTTCTTTGAATGTAATGAATTTGTTGAAATGTTTCTTTTGAAAATTCTAAAAGGCCATTTCAATTTTTCCATGCATTTGTTTCACCTATTTGAAAACCTTTGGTAATGTTTAAAGAAAGAGGGGAGTAACATGACACTCCACACCAGGGGCATCTTGGTGAAGTATTTGAGCAATAAAACCAGGGGGTTATTTGAAAGTTTATCTCAAAAGAATTTAAAATCAATTAGGCATTTTTCTAAAAATAAATTTTAAAAAGATATTCAATATGACACAGGAAAAATGTTCATTAAATAGCATTAATTCTCCTGATCATTTTGATATATATATTTCCTATGTTTGGAAAAGTTTTGAATGCATTAAAAGAGTTTTTATCGGTCTGGAAATAAATAAGGAAACGAATTTAAACCGAACCGGGCCGGCCCACAACCTTTAAGACCCGAAACTACTCTGGGTCGGCCACCGACACGCTAACCACGCATCCCACCCTCACTGACGCGTTGGACCCACTGTCCGACCACGGCGTTAAGACGCTCGTCCCCTTCCCGGCGCCTAACGATGTCGCCGGCGATCCCTCTCCATGGATCTCGCCCCTCGTGCCCTCCCCGACCACCGCACCGCCCCTATATAAAGCCCCGTTCCTCCACTCTTCGTTCCCCACCCGAAACCCCCTCTTCCCTCACCGAAACGCTGCCCCACACCTCGCCGAAGTTTTGCACCCAACCGGACTTCCCCCAGCTCCTGCCCGTCGCCACACTCACCCCCAGCACCCTCCGATGCAACCAATCGACGCCGGAGACTCACCGCCGCCGTTTGAAGCTCTCAGACGCCGCCCCCGACCACCACACCGTCGTCCCCGAGCACCTCCGACGACCGACCGCCGCCAAGCTCACCGGAACCTCGACCCCCACCGTTGTAAGTCACCGCACGTCGCCGTAGCCGTCTGATTCCAATCCAATGCGCGATATTAAATCACTTAAAACCCCGAACCAGTACGTGTTAAGTCTCGGCCAACCGCTCGCTAGCTCCCACACGCATGCCCTCGCGGCCAATCACAGCATGGGACGTAGACCCTGTCCGATCGATAGAAAGTTTATCTTTTTCTTTTCTGTGTTATGAAACAGAATGTATCCTATTTTTTTTATCATATATTTTAAAATATTTGGTGGTTTAAGTTGATTATTTCTGCATTAGTTCACAAATATGTTGTAGTTTATGTCTGTATGCTTAGATTTAAAATTTGAAATTCAAATTTTGAAACTAATCAAATTTGTTTAAATTACTAAAATCTGTATAACTAGAGTTTAAAAATATATTTTTGAGTGAATCTTTTTGCCACTGTTTTGTATAAGTTAGACCTATCATCCTACATAGTTTGAGAATTTTTAGGATGAATTTGGTTAGGGTTTTAACAAAAACAGAATCTGTTTAGTCTTAAAAGATTTTTATTAAATTGTATTTAGTTTACTTTGAACCTGAATTAGTTTAACTTTTGTTTTTTAGATTTCATTAGGTTCTGTTGATTCAACATTAGGTCTATTATTTTCTGTTAATAAAATATATATTTTTAAATTGTTTTGTGCTCTAGTTTCAATAGGTACATCTTATTTTCACCTTTAGTATTGTTTAGAATTTTTTTTATAGTAACTATTTTTGCACAAAATTTTTATAATGACATAATTTCTGTTTTCAAATAAAATTTTGTATTTACTTTTCTGTTATCTAAATGCCTAGTTGTTCCAAACAAATTTTTGACTTGTTATGTCTTAGTAGAGTTTTGACACCAAAAATTTTAGAGTCTTATACTTTATGTGATTCTTCTTTTTGATTGTGCTATTGTTTGTTGAAGTATTTTTTTACCTTGCTGAATTGTGTGAATTGTATTGTGTTTATGCTTTGTGTGTTTTGTTTGATTCGTTAGATCATCCGGAGTGCGAAACTTGTTATCTAGAGTTACTTGAATACGAGGATCGTCAGCAAGGCAAGTCACTTTGACCATGTATACCTATGTTTTATTGCATTAGTTCTACCATCTCCCCAATTGCATGCAAAGTACGTAATTTGGAAACTTCGTTACTTGATGTAGTATCACGTGGTAGGCACCCCTTAACCCTTTGACACATTGGCCCCGGGAAACGTTGATTTAATTTTTCTATGCTATTAGTAGACGGGGTTGGTTGTGTGATTCATGAGAGTTGTGAGTTAATAATTTCAAGACCTACAAGATGATCAAGACTTCAAGGCTCCGAGTTTTCAACATACCTCTGGGTGGATGATGGTTGAACGGCACCGTGGAGAAACCAGTGGTTAGCCTAGATGTTGCTGGAGAAGTGCCAGTATTCATGCGGAAAGGTCCACCCAGGCACAAAGAGATGGATGGATGCTTCAAGACCCAAGGCTTACCTGCACAGCCACAAGCCATTATGGGCTCCGGCTTGGTTGGATATCGTGGTGACCCTGGACAGGCGGTGCTATGAGATGTAGAAGAATGGTAGGAAAGGATGGGCACCGACAGAGTCTCGGGGAAACCCTTTAGAAGACCATGTTTTGATCATCCGTTTCTCAAGCACCCTGAAGTGCCAGAAATCCTACGGAGGCGATCAAATCTTGTGGGGAACGTGTGCAAAACTCTGCAGAGTACCCAAACCTAATCGATTAGTTGTGTCCACGGCCATAGACAGTTTGAGCCAAAGGAACTGAAACTATCTAGAACTCTCAACACAATAAATTGTATTGATGCGGGTTTAGTAATGTCAACTTGGGTATTAGAATTGGTTGGTGGAACCATCCCATTAATCAACCAACATTGTAGTAATTATGCTTTTGCCATCTCTTTTTGTAGGAAAAAAATTGGCTTTATGCAAAAACTTACTACCCCACCTGCCATATATGCATATAGACTAGATGATTACTTTACCCCCTCTTTTGTGACATTGCCGGCATATTCAATATGCTGACCTACACGGCTGCAACATATCATGTTGTAGAGTACTGTTCTGACCAGGAGTGAGGATACGCTCTACGCTCAGTGAGATGCCTTTGGAGTCAGATGGACTCAACTACCTTTGAAGCTTCTGCAAGATTCGTTATTCTCATGAGTTGGCCTTCAACCACTTTATTGTAATTCTTATTGTAATAAAGGACTCGATATGAGATTTTTCGATTATTAAAGCTGTGTGATTTGACTTTGATATATACATTGATGTACCGTGTGTGTACCAGCATGATCTTGGCATGGTACAGAAACACCGTGTCTACTCGTTTCTGACTTCCCTCCGATTTATTTCAAAATTTATAGATGGCCACCTTCATCACAGTTTTGATCATGGAGTTTTGTCAGCCTGACGCGACGATGCCCTTTGGCAAGGAGCTGATGAGGATCATCAGGGACGTAAGGATTGCCTTGCCATGCATCACCGGGACTCCTATCATGTCTTCTCCACAAGACAGACGCTACAGGATCGAGGTGCACATCCCCAGGAAGACCTTTGGAAATCGTAAGGAACCCATCGACTTCAAGTTTGTGGCACCCAGCTGGATACTTGGGAGAGACATGGCAATTCACCGTGCCCTTGGACGTATGCAGGAGGAATACAGGGGTGGACCCATTTCACCAGGACTCAGCGTGGTTTGTCGCAGGGATGCCAATGGAAATATCATAACCACTCCCACTAAAGACACCACCATTTCCTATATGCAGACTCTGGGGACGCACATCAGGACCTTGGAGCTTCGGGTACGTGCCGACACGAAGACAATCAAGAGGCTGATGAACCGCGAGATTGAGCTCGAAGCTGACCTACGGGAAGCCATGTACGAGCATGAGTATGAAGTGAAGGATCTCTTAGAGAGGATCGATAAGCTGAACACTCGCATTGCAACTCTAGAGGAACAGATGGACATGGGTGAAAATCTTCATCCAAAAGGAGACATGGCTCCCTTGATCAACAATGATGATGACTATGAGGAGAGCGTCACCGGAAGAGGCCACTTCACCATGTACTTTTGAGGAGAACTTTAGTTATGCCCCCATGTATCTTTATTTTCGTCGTTAAAGCATAGGTCGATGCTTAGTTTTATTTGGAGATTTGTATCTCAATGTTTGAACCTTGAGTTGAATAAATGAATGAGTGTTTGGTGTGATATGTTTATTGCATTGCATATGGGTAGTGAATTTCCTTTTAGGTCCTTGTTCTATTCTAATTCTCACCCCTCTAAAAACAGCAAGATGCCTTCGCGACGTGAGCCCAACTTCACTTTCCCGCCGAAACTCACGCAACTCCTCCAGCAACAGAATGACCTGATGCAACTGTTGATTCAGAACTAGACCAACAACCACAATAACCACCCTCCACCTCAAGGCGACAAACTCACCCGTTTTCTAAGGCTGAATCCACCAACTTTCTCCAGCAGCACTAAGCCCATTGTGGCAGATGATTGGCTCCGCAAGATGGAGACGGAACTCACCACCACTGGATGCACTGAGGCTGAAAAGGTGCGCTTTGCCGCCCATCAACTGGAGGGACCAACAACTTCATGGTGGGAGAACTACACCACCACGTACCCCATTGCTGGTTTAACTTGGGAGCAGTTTAAGATAGCTTTCCGCACCGCTCATGTCTCAGCTGGAGCCATGAGTCTGAAGAAGCGTGAGTTTCGCAACTTATGCCAGGGGAACCGTTCTGTGGCCCAGTACGTGGATGATTTCAGCACGTTGGCTTCTTATGCACCAGGAGATGTGGCCGATGATGCAGCCAAACAGGAGAATATTTCGGAAGGACTCAACGATGAGTTGAGCGTGCAGCTGATCGTGGCTACTTTCAGAAACTACCAGGAGCTGGTAGACAAGGCCCTCATCTTGGAGGGGAAGCAGTAGCAAATCAAAAACCGCAAGAGGAAGTATGGACACGGGAAGTCTCACTCTGGAGCTCAACAGAAGCCCCGCTACACCCCGTACTCAGGAAATGCCGGATCAGGGACCGGTAAATATGGAGGACACACTCATCCCGTGCACAACCATGGAGGCCATAACCATGGAGGCAATGGGAATAGTCGTCCCAACAATGGCAACTTCATGAATGGTAATGGAAGTGGGAATGGCAATCAACACCGTTCCGCTCCAGCTCAGAAGGATCTGAACCATATCACCTGTTTCAAGTGCCAGAAGACAGGGCACTATGCCACTGAATGCCCTCAGAACAAGCAAGGAAATGGAAACGTCAACAACAACGGCAACTCCGCAGCTAAGAAGCCAAATCTTTTTCCTCGTGCTTAGGTGAACCTCCTTGATGTGGAAGAAGTCTATGATCAGCCCGAGACTGTGGTTGGTAAGTTTTTATTGCTTTCACGTCCAGTTATTGTACTTTTTGATTCTGGTGCAACTCATTCATTCATATCAAGGGTAGTTGTGGAAAAGTATGGTTTACCCACCAGAACCCTTAGTCAGCCCATTAAGGTCAATTCCCCAGGAGGTATGATGATGGCAGGGATAGGATGTCACGCCTTCAAACTCCACATAGGAAACCATATTTTTCCTACCGACCTCATCGTCTTAGAATCCCAGGGATTGGATGTAATCCTAGGCATGGATTGGATGACCAAGTATGAAGGAAACCTTGATTGCCCCAGCAAGTCTATTTCACTCACCACTCCGGAGAACAAGAGGATTAAGTATGTATCCCGACGCACACGGACAAGTGCTCGGTTAAATTCCCTCACGGGAGTTGTTCAGAAGGAAGTGCCGGTTGTACAAGACTTTCTAGATGTATTCCCGGAGGAATTACCAGTGATGCCACCAGATAGAGAGATTGAGTTTCTTATAGAGCTACTACGAGGAACCGCCCCAATTTCCGAGAGACCCTATCGGATGCCCGCAAATGATTTAGTAGAAATCAAGAAGCAGATTAAGGAGCTATTGGATAAGGGATATATTCGCCCAAGTTCTTCACCTTGGGGAGCCCTACTTCTTTTGGTGGAGAAGAAAGATAAAACCTTGAGGATGGTGGTCGATTATCGTGCATTGAACGAGGTGACTATCAAGAATAAGTACCCTCTGCCAATGATTAATGACTTGTTTGATCAGCTAGTAGGCGCCAAAGTATTCTCCAAGATCGATCTTCGGTCAGGGTATCATCAACTAAAGATTCGTGAACAGGATATACCCAAAATAGCCTTCACCACAAGGTATGGCTTATATGAGTATACGGTCATGTCTTTTGGTTGGACTAATGCTCCTGCCTACTTCATGAATATGATGAACAAAGTGTTTATGGAATATTTGGACAAGTTTGTCGTGGTGTTCATCGATGACATTTTGATATTCTCCAAGAGCGAGGAAGAATACAAGGAACACTTGCGTTTAGTTTTGGAGAAGCTTAGAAAGCATCAGTTATATGCCAAGTTCAGTAAATGTGAATTTTGGCTGACGGAAGTCGGATTCCTTGGACACATTATTTCTGGAGAAGGAATAGTAGTAGACCCCGCTAAGGTTGAATCTGTCACTGAGTGGAAGTCACCCACCTCAGTTAAGGAGATCCGCAGTTTTCTCGGACTTGCCGGATATTACCGGAGGTTCATTGAGAATTTCTCAAAGATTGCCAAGCCCATGACAGAATTGTTGAAGAAAGAGTCTAGGTATATCTGGACTAAGGAATGTGAGGCCAGTTTCCAGGAGTTGAAGAAACGTTTGGTCACAGCCCCAGTGTTGATACCGCCAAACATAAGGAAGAACTTCCAGGTTTATTGTGACGCACCACGTCAAGGACTTGGAGGAGTACTCATGCAGGAAGGAAAAGTTGTAGCCTATGCATCCAGACAACTATGACCCCATGAGTTGAATTATGCCACCCATGATTTGGAACTAGCAGCCGTAGTGCACGCACTCAAGACCTAGAGACATTTCCTTATCGGAAATAGTTGTGATGTTTACACTGATCATAAAAGCCTAAAATATATCTTCACACAGAAGGAGTTGAACCTCAGACAGAGGAGATGGTTAGAGTTAATCAAGGACTATGACATGAGACTGTATTACCATCTAGGAAAGGCAAATGTTGTGGCAGATGCTTTGAGTTGGAAGAGTTATGTGAACACACTCATAGCCGGAGGATTACCCCAGGAGTTAACCAAAGATCTCAGAGAGCTTCGGTTAGAGATAGTTCCAAAAAGATATGTTGCCACACTAGAGATTCAGTCCACCTTGACCGAAAGAATTCGTGAATCCCAGAAATCGGACAAGGAGATAGATGAGATAAAGAAGAGAATGAAGGAAGGAAAGCCTAAAGACTTTCGTGAAGATGAACAAGGTACTCTATGGTTTGAGAACCGAATCTATGTGCCCAATGACCTAGAGCTCAGGAAGTTGATACTTCAAGAAGCCCACGATTCACCATACTCGATCCACCCAGGTAACACCAAGATGTATCTGGATTTGAAGGAAAGTTACTGGTGGACAGGAATGAAGAAGGATATTGCCGAACAAGTTGCGGTATGTGATGTTTGCCAGCGAGTAAAGCGGAACATCAGAAACAAGCAGGGTTACTCCAACCTTTGTCGGTACCCAAGTGGAAATGGGATAAGCTTGGTATGGACTTCATCATAGGACTTCCTAGGACCCGTTCAGGATATGATTCCATTTGGGTAGTGGTCGATCGCTTGACCAAGGTGGCTCATTTCATTCCAGTGAAGACCACCTATACTAGTGCTAAGTTAGCCAAGATATATATGACCAGGATCGTATGTCTGCATGGAGTTCCGAGGAGTATCGTATCAGATAGAGGAACACAATTTACCTCGAAGTTTTGGCATCAGCTACATGAAACTTTGGGTACAAGGCTGGAGTTCAGTACAGCTTTTCATTCGCAGACTGATGGACAGACTCAGAGAGTCAACCAGATTCTGGAGGACATGTTGAGATCTTGTGCGCTAGACTATGGGTCCAATTGGGATGACAACTTATCATACGCAGAGTTCTTGTACAAGAATAGTTATCAGACGAGTGTGAAGATGGCCCCTTTCGAAGCTTTATACGGAAGGAGGTGCAGAACACCATTGACGTGGGATGGTGTTGGAGACCGAAAACTCTTTGGTCCCAATCTTATCCGAGATTGTGAAGAAAAGGTCAAACTAATTCCAGACCGACTCAAGATAGCTCAACCCAGGTAGAAGAGCTATGCTGATAAGAAACGCAAGGAGGTGACATATGAAGTGGGAGATCGAGCATATCTTCGTGTGTCCCCACTTCATGGAATCAAGAGGTTTGGTGTTAAAGGAAAGTTAGCACCCAAATTCATAGGCCCCTACAAAATCCTTGAACGTAGGGGCAAAGTTGCATACAAGCTGGAATAGCCAGAAGGACTGTCCGGAATTCATGATGTTTTCCATGTTTCCCAGCTGAAGAAATGCCATGCTGAGATGGCTGATATTCCTTTGAGAGACACAGTGCCCCTAGAGGCCATACAACTTGACAGTGACCTGACCAACGAGGAGAAGCCTGTCAGAATCCTCGAGACTACCAACAGAGTTACCCGAAGCAAGACCATCAAGTTCTGTAAGGTTCTGTGGAGTCACCACACCGAGGAAGAAGCCACCTGGGAATGCGAAGAAGATCTTCGTAGAGACCACCCGCACCTATTTTCTAGCCAACCTGAATCTCGAGGGCGAGATTCATCTTAAGGTGGGTAGGTTTATAACATCCCAAAATTTCATTTTGGAATGTTATGAAATATAGCTATGCATCATCATCACCTTGTTTGAATGTAATGAATTTGTTGAAATGTTTCTTTTGAAAATTCTGAAAGGCCATTTCAATTTTTCCATGCATTTGTTTCACCTATTTGAAAACCTTTAGTGATGTTCAAAGAAAGAGGGGAGTAACATGACACTCCACACCAGGGGCATCTTGGTGAAATATTTGAGCAATAAAACTAGGGGGTTATTTGAAAGTTTATCTCAAAAGGATATAAAATCAATTAGGCATTTTTCTGAAAATAAATTTTAAAAAGATATTCAATATGACAGAGGAAAAATGTTCATTAAATAGCATTAAATCTCCTGATCATTTTGATATATATATTTCCTACGTTTGGAAATATTTTGAATGCATTAAATGAGTTTTTATCGCTCTGGAAATAAATAAGGAAACAAATTTAAACCAAACTAGGCCGGCCCACAGCCTTTAAGACCCGAAACTACTCCGGGTCGGCCACCGACACGCTAACCACGCGTCCCACCCTCAGTGACGCGCGGGACCCACCGTCCGACTGCGGCGTTAACACGCTCGTCCCCTTCCCCATGCCCGACGATGTCGCCGGTGATCCCTCTCCGCGGATCTCGCCCCTCGTGCCCTCCTCGACCACCGCACCGCCCCTATATAAAGCCCCATCCCTCCGCTCTTCGTTCCCGACCCGAAACTCCCTCTTCCCTCCCCAGAACGCTGCCCCACACCTCACCAGAGTTCAGCACCCAACCGGACCTCCCCGAGCTCGTGCCCATCGCCACACTCACCCCCAGCCCCCTCAGACGCCACCAATCGACGACGGAGACTCACCGCCGCCGTTTGAAGCTCTCGGACGCCGCCCCCGACCACCGCACCGTCGTCCCGGAGCACATCCAACCACCGGCCGTCGTCGACCTCGCCGGAACCCCGACCCCCGCCGTTGTAAGTCACCGCCCCTCGCCATAGCCGTCCGATCCCAATCCAACGCGCGAGATTAGACCACTTAAAACTCCGAACCGATATGCGTTAAGTATCGGCCAACCGCTCGCTAGCTCCCGCACGCACGCCCTCGTGGCCAATCACAGGATGCCACGTAGACCTTGTCCGATCGATAGAAAGTTTTTCTTTTTCTTTTCTGTTTTATAAAACAGAACATATCATGTTTTTCTTTTTATCATATCTTTTAAGATATTTGGTGTTTTTAGTTGATTTTTTGCATTAGTTCACAAATATGTTGTAGTTTATGTCTGGATGCTTAGATTTCAAATTTGAACTTTAAATTTTGAATCTAATCAAATTTGTTTAAATTACTAAAATCTATATAACTAGAGTTTAAAAATATATTTTTGAGTGAATCTTTTTGCCACTATTTTGTATTAGTTAGACCTATCATCCTACATAGTTTGAGAATTTTTAGGATGAATTTGGTTAGGGTTTCTAACAAAAACAGAATCTGTTTAGTCTTAATAGATTTTTATTAAATTGATTTTAGTTTACTTTGAACCTGAATTAGTTTAACTTTTGTTTTTTAGATTTCATTAGGTTCTGTTGATTCAACATTAGGTGTATTATTTTCTGTTAATAAAATAGTTTTTTCAAATTGTTTTGTGCTCTAGTTTCAATAGGTACATCTTATTTTCACCTTTAGTATTGTTTAGACTTTTTTTTTGTAGTAACTCTTGTTGCACAAATTTTTTATAATGAAATACTTTCTGTTTTCAAATAAAATTTTGTATTTACTTTTCTGTTATCTAAATGCCTAGTTGTTTCAAACAAATTTTTGACTTGTTATGTCTTAGTAGAGTTTTGACACCAAAATATTTAGAGTCTTATACATTAAGTGATTCTTGTTTTTGATTGTGCTATTGTTTGTTGAAGTATTTGTTTACCTTGCTGAAGTGTGTGAATTTTATTGTGTTTATGCTTTGTGTGTTTTGTTTGATTCGTTAGATCATCCGGAGTGCGAAGCTTGTTATCTAGAGTCACTTGAATACGAGGATCGTCAGCAATGCATGTCACTTTGACTATGTATACCTATGTTTTATTGCATTAGTTCTACCATCTCCCCAATTGCATGCAAAGTAGGTAATTTGGAAACTTGGTTACTTGATGTAGTATCATGTGGTAGGCACCCCTCAACCCTTTGACACATTGGCCCCAGGAAACGTTGATTTAATTTTGCTATGCTATTAGTAGACGGGGTTGGTTGTGTGATTCATGAGAGTTGTGAGTTAATAATTTCAAGACCTACAAGATGATCAAGACTTCAAGACTCCGAGTTTTCAACATACCTCTGGGTGGATGATGGTTGAACGGCACCCTGGAGAAACCAGTGGTTAGCCTAGATGTTCCTGGAGAAGTGCCAGTATTCATGCGGAAAGGTCCACCCAGGCACAAAGAGATGGATGGATGCTTCAAGACCCAAGGCTTACCTGCACAGCCACAAGCCATTATGGGCTCTGGCTTGGTTGGATATCGTGGTGACCCTGGACGGGCGGTGCTACGAGATGTAGAAGAACGGTAGGAAAGGATGGGCACTGACAGAGTCTCGGGGAAACCCTTTAGAAGACCATGTTTCCCTTGTCCATTTCTCAAACACCCTGAAGTGTGAGAAATCCAACGGAGGCGATCAAATCTTGTGGGGAACGTGTGCAAACTCTGCAGAGTACCCAAACCTAATCGATTAGCCGTGTCCACGGTGATGGACAGTTTGAGCCAAAGGAAATGAAACTATATGGAACTCTCAACACAATTAATTGTATTGATGTGTGTTTACTAATGTCAACTTGGGTATGAGAATTGGTTGGTGGAACCATCTCATTAATCAACCAACATTGTAGTAATTATGCTTTTGGCCTCTCTTGTTGTAGGAAAAAATTGGCTTTATGCAAAAACTTACTACCCCACCTGCCATATATGCATATAGACTAGATGATTACTTTACCCCCTGTTTTGTGACATTGCCGGCATATTCAATATGCTGACCTACATGGCTGCAACGTATCATGTTGCAAAGTACTTTCCCGACCAGGAGTGAGGATACGCTCTACGCTCGGTGAGATGCCCTTGGTGTCAGATGGACTCAACTACCTTTGAAGCTTCCGCAAGATTAGTTATTCTCATGAGTTGGCCTTCAGACACTTTATTGTAATTCTTATTGTAATAAAGGACTCGATATGAGTTTTTTCAATTTTTAAAGCTGTGTGATTTCACTTTGATATATACATTAATGTACCGTGTGTGTACCAGCATGATCTTGGGATGGTACAGAAACACCGGAGATTCAACCTTTCATGTCGGGTCGCTACACGTTGCTGCTATATCTAGTGGCAACAAATTAAGTGGTGTGTGCTGGGTTAGTGGCTAAAAGAGAACATGATGAGGAAGCAGCGGCAGTGGCAGGACCGCTTAGCGATAAGCCAGGATATTCCCAGGTAGGATATGGTGCCGACAAAGCAGGATCTGCATAGTCGAATGAAACAATTCAGAAGAAGAACATGGTGCAGAGTCCAGTCTATTTTGTCAGCCCCCTTTGTAGGGGGCTAGGTCAAGTTATTCTGGCGTGCAAAAGTTTCTCTTCGGCCTCCTTATGTCCTCAAGGAAGCTGCAACATTACTTCTAGGCACACAAGATCACCGTTATCACTCGCTTCCCGTTGCAGCCTATTTTACGGAACCCTGATGCTACCGGCAGGATTGTCGAGTGGGCTTTGGAACTGTGAAGCTTTGGTCTCTAGTTTGAAAGTACTTTGACTATCCAAAGTAGAACCTTGGCGGAGTTCATTGCGGAATGGACCCCAACACCAGATGAAGAAGTTCTAGAGTCAACTCTCCCCGGCAAGGAAACAAATCGAGAGTGGATCATGTATTTTGATGGGGCTTTCTCGCTGCAAGGCACCGTCCTGGAGTGCTACTTGTCGCACCCATAGGAGAGCACCTCAAGAATGTGATTTAGATGCACTTTCCCCAGGAGAGTTGACGAACAATACTGCAGAATACGAAGGGCTGCTTGCCGGTCTCAGGATCATGACAGACCTTGGGATTAAGGAACTTTTTGTTAGGGGTGATTCCCAGCTTGTCGTCAAGTAGGTTAATAAGGATTGTAAAAGTCCTTTGATAGAAGCTTATGTTGATGAAGTGAGAAATTTGGAAGAACATTTTGATGGTCTCCAAATGGAGTAGATTCCGCGTGCACAAAATAGTGTTGCTAATGGCCTGTGAAAGTGTGATGCCCTTAAGTTGCCTGTGGAACGTGGAACTTTTGTGCTCCGACTGACTCAACCATCCATGACACCATCAGTTAGACAAGAGAAAAGAAGAAAGTTGAGTTCCGGCAAGTATTTCCTAGCAGAGCACCCAGAAGCCGCTGGTGAGGAAGTTGTCGGGAACAACGCTAGGCTTGTCGGTGAATGTCACACTCCGGCAGGGCCTCATGATCTTGTCATGCAAGCACATGCTCCCGCCAAGCTTGCCGGTTGGCAACAAGCTCCGGCGGGGCCTCTAGCCCTTGCCGTTGAGACAAATGCTTCCCCGGCAGAGGCCTCTAGCCCTTGCCTTTGGTCATTGTTGTTGACCCCAAGCTCAAGTATGGGAAAAACACATCGTCCATTTCCTTCAAACATGAGAAGTCCCTAAGGAACCAGAAGAAGTAGAGAAAGTAGCCATCCGGTCTAATATGTACCAGTTCGTGGACAATGTCCTGTACAGAAAGAGGTCGAATGGTGTGAAACTCAAGTGCATTTCTCGGGGAGATGGACAGGAGTTGTTGGCAGAGATACATGGAGGCATATGTGTCTCCCACATAGGATCAAGAGCGCTTGTCGGTAAGGAATTCTGGCAAGGTTTCTTTTGGCCCACTGCCCTCTAGGATGCAACTACGCTAGTAACCAAGTGTGAAGCATGCCCGTTTCATTTGAAGAAAATACATCAACCATCTCAAGCTATTCAAACAATCCCCCTCTCTTGGCCATTTGAAGTCTAGGGGCTTGACATCTTAGGTCCTTTTCCCCTTGCTACCGGGGGTTTGAGTACTTGTACGTCGCAATCGACAAGTTCACAAAGTGGCCAGAAGTGGAACTAGTGAGGAAGGTGACAACACAATCATCCATCAAGTTCTTTAAAGGAGTAGTTTGCCACTTTGGTGGTCCAAATAGGATCATCGCTAGCAATGGCACAGAGTTCACGAGCCGCACCTTCATGCAGTATATCCAAGATCTTGGCGGCAAGATCTATTTTTCTTCTTTGCCCACCCACGGAGCAACGGCCAGGCTGAAGTGTTGTGAGGCCTCAAGGCAATAACTTTCAACAAGTTGCGCAAGTGCGAAAGGTGCTGGATTGATGAGTTGCCAATGGTTCTTTGGTCAATCAGGACGACGCCAAATCGAGACACTCTTCTCCCTAGTATATGGGGCAGAAGCAGTTCTCCCCATGGAACTGACATACGGGTCACCTCGATTTCTCTCTTATGATCAGCTTGAGAAAGAGCAATTGCGGCAAGATGATGCTACGCTCCTTGAGGAAGACCGTCTTCAGACTGCTGTGCGAGTTGCGCGCTACCAGCAAGCTTTGCATCGCTATCATAGCTGCAAGGTTCATGCCCGAAGTCTTGAGGAAGGCAACCTTGTTCTTCGGCGCTTTCAATACGCCAAGAATTCCAACAAGTTGGCTCCAAAGTGGGAAGACCCTTATTGGGTAGTACGAGTCACCAGGCCTGGCGCAGTGTGCCTAGAGACCGAGGATGCCATACGAGTGAGAAACTCCTGGAATATCGAACATCTTCATAAGTTCCACCCACGAGGCGTAGTTGTCGGGTCTCCCGACAACCAACTTTTGTACTAGTCTTGCTGCCAAAGCATGTAATCCTTGGTACAAAGCCAGGCGCAGACCCTATGCATAGTTGAATAAACCTAAGTGTTCTGCAAATCTTGTTGATTCTCATGTTTACTTATATGCATGTTCGTCTGAGATATTGTATTACGCTTAATCCTGGCAAGAGCTAACAGACCGCCAAGGTTCCATATCCCTATTTTCTCTTCTTTCTTTTTCTCAAAGGACAGAAGGTTACCTCATGTGCAGCGTTGCCGGGGGGGGGGATGGTGGTATGGATACCGATGGGCGACGTTCAAGGAAAACATATTGCCGGAAGGAGTACGACAACGAAAAGCTAAGTTGCTAATTCATAATGTGAAGTTATTTTCCTTGGACGATTTCGAATTTTTCATGGGAAACCCGCACGTGAAGGAACCTTGTCATAGTCGGTCGCGCCCTTACTCTGTTTCGAGTCCAGTCAACATCTTAAGTGGATGCACTGAAGGTGTCAAGGTATCTTGCCGGTAGTAGCACCGCCAGCAGGTTGCTTAGCATCCGCTCGTCAAAGCGCTCACGGTAGGGCTGTGTGCATCGGCAAGTTTCCGAAAAAGCATATGGAAAACACCATGCAAAGAGGAATCTAACAAGGAGAGTAATATGCAGTTACTCAATTAGGATGAAATTTACATGAGATGTTGCCTCTTCCTAAGTACATCTTTATCTGACTTTCTCCCCTAGGGCAGATTATAAGAAGAATAATAGGAGGAGGAGGTGGATTACAAGGACAAAAAAGTAGCAAAGAGCCTCCGATGAGAGCCTGCTCCCTCCTAGGCCAGCATTCCACAGAGGAGAAGACCAGCAGTGCGTGGACTAGATGGGGCCCTCGGAAGCCGAAGTCCACGGGCCTGCCGGGACATCCAACTGGAAGATGAGGCAACGCCTAGGACAAAGACCCCCAGCAGGATCGTCCTGCCGGGAGGAGGAGAGGCACGAGGCTGACGGTGATGGTGCGGATAACGGTCAGTCCGACTCTAGGCCATCATATTCTGACTTGACGGTCTGAAGACCGGACTAATCGTTGTCGTCTTCACCACTATCCTCCGCGTCACTGTCGTCCGAGGAGGAATCTTTGGCTCCGCTCGAGCTCTCTTCGCAGCAGTTGAGACGGACGCCTGAGCGCCCATAAATCTTTACAGAGAGCAGATTGGCCTCTGTCATTTAGAAACGAAGGACGTGCCCATCCTAGAGGTTGTGGGTGTGGGCGAAGGATTTCCAGCCGCGCCTGAAGAACGTGACGCGGCTCTCCGGATACTTGACGTCCACCCGCGTGGCGCCATTGCAGCAAACATGCGCCCGCAGCCACAAAACGGGTGGCTCGTCGGACTTCATCGCCCTGGCGAAAGGGTGAGGGAGGCACAAATGGCTCTGAAGGGGATGGTGGCCGCCCTCGCCCCCTATTCATGGCTAAGGGCAGTCACCACCCAGGGTTTGGAAGAGGTGGAAAGGCGAGTTCTAGAGATTCGTACTTGATGAGGGAGGAAAGATGGATGATAATCGCCCTTACTGCCCCTCAATTTACAGGGGGAAGCGCGGCGGCTGGCTCTCCCTTGCTCCAAGAGTCACCACCCACCTCCTCCAAAAGTGTCGCCCAGATTCATAGGACGAACAACAACCGCCAGTTGCTCCAATCCATGGTGCTAAAGTTTCTGCCACGGCTAGGAATTTAATTCACGAGCACCCGTTGCTGGCTCTCCGCTATGCATGAGGTGCGCGTGGCAGAAATGGCCTGACGCATCAATGGAAACAATTACTACCGCTCCGCAAAGGTATGCCACAACGCGCCACACATCATGGGAATGATTACATCAGTTAATCTCAGCCATGTGTGCCCATGCACTGTTTGGGCCTAGCCCAACAACGCTTTGCACCGTGTATGGCCTAGGCCCCGGGGCACCTGTCGGTGTACTACAGTATGGGCTCTTTAGTACCCCGTACTTGTGCACCACCAGTTGTAGCCATACCAGCGGCAAGGCCTGCCAGGGAGGAACTGAGAACAAATACAACAACATCGAGAAGGCATTCAAGTCAACAGATTGAAGGCCGAAGGCTGGGACCCTAGCAAGATCTTGCCGGGATGGCCTACGGAGGCCCGGTAAAAAGTGCACCCGGCAAGGTCCCGCCATCCTGCCAGCGTAGAGGCGAAACCCTCGGCAAGCCCCCGCCAGCGTAGAGGCCATGTGTTGCCTCGATTGGGCATGTGTCGAGGCGCCGACGACAGTGCCGATGGGACAGAGTCCTGTCCCGTCCCGTGGACAGTTAGACGCACCAGACGGAGCATTAAATACGCCTGTCTTACACCGTCAGTGTTAGGTACGATAACACTGTAGCACTGTACACCCCATGTACATACTATACGCCACTGTTGGTGACCCCTTAATCATATAACAGGAGGCCCAAGGCGTTACGATAGAGGACATTTGACCTTTGGATCTTCTCTGGACCATTCTGCATGAGTAGCAGTTGTGTACTATAGCGCTCCCAGAACCTGAGCTAGAACTCATCCAATACAACGAAGCAGGAGTAGGGTTTTATGCATCTTTGCGGCCCAAACCTGGGTAAAATCACTCGTGCTAGTCTTCATATGTGCTCTCTATGTGAGCCTTCTTAGCCGTCGAACCATAAAGGGACCCTCCCGATCCCATAGGTGTCGTTCCCCTGACAACTTTGTTATTCTTGATATTCTAGAGGATGACAGTATCTCGATCATCCTTGATAGACCCTTTTTAAATACTACAGGTGTTGTTATTGATTGCAACAAGGGCAATGTCACTTTTCATATTAATGGTAATGACCATACGATACACTCCTCGAAGAAACAACCTCAAGTTCACAGTATCAAATCCATTGAAAAAATTCCAACCATTATTATTGGAGACTTTGAGTTCCCTCTTCCTACCGTCGAGAACAAATATGATATACTTATTGTTGGGCACATGCATATCCCCATTGAGGTAACTTGGTGTTATTCGAAAATTCTTTGGCTTCATGTTAATCGAAAGAAGTTTGTTAATAAGACTTGATCAACCTTATTGATGCATTCCTTTTGATGAGCATGAGATGGATGAATTTAGAAAGCACAACTTTCTGTACCACACATTTACTTTATGTTATTTAGATAAAATTAAGTAAGAATGCTATTATTTTTTCGTTTTCTGAGTTTCCCGTGCAATAAAAAAGTGACCTGAAAATAAAAGTTCTTAAAATGTCCTGAAAATGGATTATGTTTTTTTCTGGAACACCTAAAAATATTTGGCACTGAGCACACTGCAGGGGGATGCACTAGTGGGCCACAAGCCCACAAGGTGCAACCACCCCCCTGGTCGCACCTAGCAGGCTTGTGGGTCCCACGTGGACCCCTCCACTTATTCCAGCACCCATCCACTTCATCTTCCTCTAGGAAAAATCCCACCATTGCTCAAACCCGTGTTCTTGCTCATTTTGCTGCCATTTTTGATCTCCTTGCTCAAAGCCTCATTCGCAAAACTGTTTTGGGAGATTGTTCCTCGGTATGTGACACCTCTAATGGTCCAATTATTTATTGTTCTAGTGCTCTATGTATTGCAAGTATTTGCTGCTGTGGTGAAATTGTTCTTGAGCTTGCATGTCAAAATATATGGTCCTAAGTAGTTTTGATGCATGATATAGCCTATAGGCACTTGAGGGAGTAGGTGCTATGAGTTTTGTTGAGTTTTAGGCACCTTTCTTTTGAGTCACTAAAATAATTTCAGAATTTTTTTCTGAAAAACAAAAAAATGTTGAGGAAGGTGTTTGTAGGGGGTTCATCGAGCAAGAAGGCCCCGAGACTCGCGATACGTGAGCCCAACCTTGAACCACCGAGGGAAGCTCAAATGCGACCTTGTGAATGGCCATCAGATCAATTCATGAGTGATGCGAGGTTCAAGGAAGAATTCTACACATACACAAGGAATGCTGGCCTTGAGGAATTCGTGTCGGACAAATGCAAGCAATACTATCTCACGAATTCTTTTGTGTAGAGGTTTGAATTTTCGCTCAATCGTAATAAACCTTCTGTCCTATTTGACCTTTATGACCAATCATATCCTTTTGGATGTAGAGGATTTTAATCATGCATGCAAAATTCCACAATGCGGTAGCTATAGTGATCCACACAAAACTGACTATAATGATTTTCTTCTGAGCATTACCGTCGGAGTAACTAGAAATATTACACATGCTACCATGGGGAGCATTCACTTTCCTGCCATACATTATTTCTCCCTATTCATAGGTAGATTTGTTAACGGTAATACCGAGCATAGCCACCTTTGTGCAACTGATCTTAGTATTCTTAAGAGTGCAGTTATGGGTGAAAGGCGGTATAACCTAGGAGCCATTATTGCAAGAAGGCTGCATAACAATGCTAAGGATGGAGATTTCTTTGTTGATATCTATGCCACTCGTTTGGCTAACTATCTTGGGGTACCCATATGCAGAAATGATATTGAGTTACCACCTGCTTTTCATCATTATGAGGCGTTGGAACATTTTCAGTTTATCGAAAGGAACGAACAGTCTCTCCATTACAAACTAATTTTTGATAGATAGTGTGTTGTCCATGTTACCCTTCCTGCTCCTTCCTTCTTTAACTTTTAGGAGAAACAAAGATACATTATAACCAGAGAGGAGGCAGACGAGTACGAGAGGAGCACGGAATCAACTCGCCTTCATGTTGTAGTCGTTCAGGCAGTAGCCGCTGCAGCCCAGTACAAGCCCAACTATGACTTCGGATATTATCAAGGCTAGCCATGACCATAGACCAACTTAGGCCAAAAGCCCAACCTTGGGGGAGTATGTATTTCTCACCGACTTTACATTCATGTTCACACACTCAACTAAGTAGTCGGTGTTCATACTCTTTCATTGTACCATCCATGGTAGTTTACTTTATTGTTTTGCTTTCTTCTTGTGTGTTTATTTAACCTGGAGAAAAATACAAAAAACTTATTTCTAGCTTTATTTCCAGTTGTTTAGTAGTAGCATTAAAAGAAAACCCAAAAATATTTCTCATTCTTATTTTGCTTGCTGGGAGCTTTCTCGTGTATATAGTTTTCCTTGTTGTTGGTTTGAATTTCTCTTTCTTTGGACCACGATGAAAATATTGAGTGGCTCTCTTATGCATTATTTTTTACATATTAGAGAGCTCGTATTACCTTGTCTTCTACTTTGAGTTATTGTTTGCAGATTCCAGCTTACTCCAATGCACGTGCACTCTTATTTTTATCCACACCATTCGGACATGCATGTGAAAGGCAATAATGACGATATTTGATGAAAAGATTGAGATGGAGAAAAGATGGTTTGGACTCGACCTATTGTTGGGACCCCGATCTTAAGTCATATGAATCCAGACTGTAACATATCACATCACTTTGCAGCCTCATGCACAGTAAGCTCGACGGTTTCAACCTTACCTTAGTCGGGACCGTTTGCGTCTTTTGGCTCACGTATGTGAACATGTCGCTGGCAATCAAACGACAGAGAACCCGGGCCGACATGACTAGTCATAGAACCCAGGTGGCACACCCGTACGGTAACAGGCATATGTAACCTAGCAATGAAGGTGTCGGCCTCAAGCGTGTGTAGACGAGTCATAGCAAGCTACAAGGACTCCATTACGCCGTGAGACATAAATGCCATCACTGCACGTAGACGAATCGTAGTAGGCTACAAGGACTCCATTACACTGCGAGACATTTCCCCGAAGGGACAAACACAACAGCAAACAAGGATACATGTCGGTCAATCAATGTGTCCGGAGCAGTAGCAAGCTACCATGGCTCGGGGGAAGCACAAAGAGGAAGTTTCCCGTAAAGGGTACTACTAAAGGCACACGACTAGGTGTCGGATCCCATACATACCGTTGCACGTCACACATATGCACGACATGCCCGATATGCATAGATACAACCATGGCATCACAACATAACCATACAGCAACTTTTATTTAAGGGGCTTAGACGAGCCTTGCATAATATGTTCTTACAGATAGGGGTCACATGACCCGACACTCAAGTCATAGAAACAAGTTCTTACAAAACAAGCAGAAGCATAAGCTATCTGAGTACAAATAGTTGAATGGGTAAAAAGGCACATGGCCTGACTATTTACAGCTCGCCACAAGAAATAAGGTCGTAGCTGGGACACCAGCTATTCAGCATCGTCAACATCTAGAAAGAACCCACCTGATGGGTCCTATGTCTCATCTCCAACATTTATTAAGCAAACATGAGTACAAACATACTCAGCAAGTCTTTAAAGCAGACCTAGTCTATTCATGCTCATGTATCAACAAAGGCGGGTGGTGGAGTTTATGCAGCAATGCCAGCTTTTACTCATGGCTAACCTTCACTACACAATTTTAGATATCGCACACGAGTCCACTAACTCCATGATAATACACCACCATGGATTCACTTCCCTCTCTTGGAAGAGTGCCATCCACGGTACTCACACTTGTCTTGATATTTGTACGCGTATCCATTTGATTATCTATGAACAACATAAGCTTTCCAAGTAGTCCATATCCGAGGACGCGGCTATTCGAATAGTTTCATACCCTGCAGGGGTGTACTTCTTCACACACGCCCTCGGCACTTATCGCTGTGTGCTCATAAAACCATGCACCTCGGCAACCTTCAAGCGGAAGCCTAGTGGGGGAGTCGGTCACGACCGTCAACCACATAAGACCTCTACTCCAGGCTATCGCCTATTTGAGACTGAACCCGCACAGAAGTCCGGCCGAAGTTTCCGCTATGGCACCAAGCGATGTGCGCAGGGTTCCCAAGCCAACCATTTGGGTGACTCTTGGTACACCATGCCACTGCCTACCGTGTCGTAACCCACCCCTAGGGTCAGCGCTATGCATGACCTCCAACATGCTATAAACACCAAAAACTATTTGCAACTCCTGGACTAAGGACTAAGCGACTAATAAGTCGAGAGGGGTCAAGTTATCGGAACCCAATGTGTGGTAGTAACTAGTCTTGGATCACAAACACGGAACTCAGTTCCTAAGAACGATCCCAATGAGACAACCCGCTATGTACTCCTACATAGCCTCTCATCGCTACCTTTACCAAATCGAGTCCATCATAAGCTTATCCCATCAGAACAACAATGTTTCACTCCAGTTCGTCACCCAGATGAATCAGACCTGACACAACTCTAAGCATAGCAAGCATAGCAGCCAAAGTAAGCTAAGCACATCATGGCACAAGCATCTACCAGGTATGCTAGGTTGCAAGGTTTAGCTATTTACTATGACAATGACAGGTCATGCATAAGAATAGGTTCATCTACCATGCATGACAGACATGTGAACGGTTTTCCTAATGCAATAAATAGGAGGAGGAGCGAGAGATTGGGATGTTATCGGAATGATGAAGGGGGTTGCTTGCCTTGCTAGTGTAACATCCCAAATTTTGGAATGTTATAATTAATACTAGAATGATTGTTTGCTTGAGTGATTGAAATTGAGTAAAATTTTAAAACTTTTGAAAACTTTTGAATGAGAGGGAATAAAATGACTTTCCCATTTTCTTTTGAATTCAAATTCTTACTTTTCAAATCAGTGAGGGAAGATGACATGACTTCTTCAACATGAAAAGATTTGGAAAGGGAATTTGAAAACCATTTGAAAATTTCTGATATGAAGTTTCACCTTCCATATTTGAATTCCCTACTTGAATTTGTAAGCATTCAAACCCCTTGACAAAATTTTTGAGAGGAGTAATATGACACTCCAAACCAGGGTTATTTTTTTGAAGTTCTTGAACTATAAAACCCAAGGGTTTATTTGAAAAATATTTGCAAAAATAAATAAAGCCATTTAGGCATTTTTTGAAAATAATTTTTTAAAGTATTTAATTTGGCAGAGGAAAAATGTCCATTAAATGGAATTTATCTCCCTGATAATTTCGGTATATTAAACTTTATTTTTCTGGACAGGATTTGAATGCCTTAATGCTGTTTTTAATACTCTGTTAATTAATAAGAGGAAACTTTTAAAGCGAGTTAATAGCCACCGGCCCACAGCCCCTGATCCCTTCCCCGAAACCTCTCCGAATAGGCCGCCCGACGCGCTGATCTCTCCCTCTCTCTCACTAACACACCGGCCCCACTGACCGCTCCCACTCACCGCACGCTCATCCCCTCCATCGCGCCCCTAACAATGTCGGCGAGTCCATCGCCCCGGATCTCGCTCCTCCTTCCCTCCGCTGACCCCGCACCTGTCCTATATAAGAGCTGGTTCTCTCCGCTCTTCGTCCACCCCAAAACCCCTCTTTTCCCTCGCCAGAACGCCCCACCGCTGCCTCACCGGAGTTCGGCCACCTCCCGAAGCTCCCAGAGCTCGTGCTGCTCGCCACCGTCACCCCCTTGTCTCCCTTTCGCCACCAGCCA
Organism: Hordeum marinum; assembly: GCA_022496015.1. Classification (NCBI taxonomy): domain Eukaryota; kingdom Viridiplantae; phylum Streptophyta; class Magnoliopsida; order Poales; family Poaceae; genus Hordeum; species Hordeum marinum. Next base: position 119,675,231 of record CM039677.1, read on the forward strand.
TCCCCGGAGGATCTCCGCTGTCGATTGGAGGCCACGCCATCGCCAAACGACCAGCAAAGCACCGCCCCTGTCGACCTCGTTGCCTCGGCCTCGTCGGAGAAACCCCCTCGCCGCCGACCCCTTCTCTGTGAGCCCCCTCCCCTCCCATAACCGTTGGATCTAGAACTAACGATCCAGATTAGACCACTTAAAACCACGAATCGTTTTCTTCTAAGGCTCGGCCGTCCGCTTGTTTTAGTCTAGCACGCACCCCCCATAGCCTATCAAAGCATGCCACGTCACCCCTGTCCGTCAATTTAGTTTTTTCTTTTTTTGTTTTGTTTTAGAAAACATAATAGGTTCTGTTTTTATTTTTGTTATATATTTTATGTTTTTGAATATTTTTTATTGATTCCTTTTGCATTGTGTCACCAATTTGATCTAGTTTCTGTAGATATCAAGTTTGACCAAATTTGAGTAATTTAAAATTGAATTCAAAGAGATTTGATTCAAATCTTGTTTTCTGAATAACTTGAGTTTAAGAATTTATTTTTGAGTGAATCTTTTTGTAAATGTTTGGTATTAGTTAAACCTATCATTCTACATGATTTGAGTATTATTTGGATAAATTTAGTTAAATTTAGTACCTAATATGATTTAGTTAGTTTAATTCTTCTTTAGTTTATTTTGAAATCTGAACTAGTTTAACTTTTGTTTTAATGTTCTTTAGTTCTGTTGTCCAATATTAGGTGACTTATTTTCTGTTAATAAAAATAGTTCTTGCCTTATATCCTAATGATATAGGAAACTATATTCTTCTTCATTAGGAAATGTTTTATAAAACAATTTTGTTTTAGTTATAATTCTTTTCAAAAATGTTTTAGAGGATTTAAATTCTGTTTCTTCTAAATAAAAATGTTAGTATTATTTTCTGTTATTAATTGTTTTGCTACTAAAAATAGTTTTGTCTTGTTTTATAATAATAGTGGTTAGCCACCAAAATTTGAGAGACCATTTACTTTGTTTTGTTTTTGCTTGTTGTATTGCACTAGTATTGCTAGTTGATTTCTTATTTGAAAATATTTTGTTTTCTGTTATTTAATATTTTAATTGTTTTATTTGTTTTCTTGTTGTTAAGATTATTAGGCTAAAACCTATGTTTTTTAGAGTGTTGTTTTTCATAATTCTTAGTTGTTCTTCAAAAGTAATTCTTTTGCTAAGTAAAATATTTACTAAACTTCTTTTGTTATATTTTACTTTGTTTTTGTTTGGTTACCTTTGAAAATAAGATTTTTGTAGATAAAACCAACCCCTATTTGTGTTGATGAAGTTTTGTTGATTTGAGTTTTGTCTTAAGTGTTTCCTTCATTACCACCTTAGTTGTGTTGATGTAGTTTTGTTATTTTGAGTTTTGTCTTACATAGTTCCTTCATCTCAACCCTGTTGCTTTTGGTTTTGTGTTAGTTTTGATTGCTAGTATGATTGCTTATATGAATGCAATGCTTGTTTATAGATTTTCATCGGAGAGTGACGAATAGTCTATCAGTTATCTCTGAGAGCGATAGTTTTTCTTCATCAACAGTACAGGCAAGTCACTTTGACCATGTATACCTATGTTTTATTGCATTAGTGCTTCCATCTCCCCAATTGCATGCAAAGTAGGTAATTGGAAACTTGGTTACTTGTTGTAGTATCATGTGGTAGGTACCCCTCAACCCTTTGACACATTGGCCCTAGGAAACGTTGATTTACATTTTGCTATGCTATTAGTAGACGGGGTTGGTTTTGTGATTCATGAGAGTTGTGAGTTAATATTTTTCAAGGCCTGCATTATGATCAAGACTTCAAGACTCATACCTCTGGGTGGATGATGGTTGAACGACGCCCTAGAGAAACCAGTGGTTACCCTAGGTGTTGTTGGGGAAGTGCCAGTATTCACGCGGAAAGGTCCACCCAGGCACAAAGAGATGGATGGATACTTCAAGTCCCAAGGCTTACCTGCACAGCCACAAGCCATTATGGGCTCTGGCTTGGTTCGATATCGTGGTGACCCTGGACAGGCGGTGCTACGAGATGTAGAAGAACGGTAGGAAAGGATGGGCACCGACAGAGTCTCGGGGAAACCCTTTTGAGGACCATGTTTTGGTCATCCGTTTCTCAAACACCATGAAGTGCGAGAAGTCCAACGGAGGCGATCAAATATTGTGGGGAACATGCGCAAAACTCTGCAGAGTACTCAAACCTAATCGATTAGCCGTGTCCACGGTCATGGACAACTTGAGCCAAAGGAACTAAAACTATCAGGAAGTCACAACACAAAATTTTTATTGATGAGGGTGTTATTATTAACCAGGGTATGAGAATTGGTTGGTGGAACCATCTCATTAATCAACCAACATTGTAGTAATTATGCTTTTGCCCTCTCTGTTTGTAGGAAAAATTTGGCTTTATGCAAAACCTACTACCCCACTTGCCATATATGCATGTAGAATAGATGATTACTTTACACCCCCTCTTTTGTGACTTGCTGGCATATTCAAAATGCTGACCTACATGACTGCAATGTCTTATGTTGTAGATAAGCTCTATGACGGGTAAGAGTACGATTCAGGGTTACGGTCTACACTCAACCTGCCGTTGGTGTTATTGGGACTCCACTCCCATTGACTGTTTCCGCTAAGATGTTCAGGTATATATCAGTTTTACGTTAATTACATGTGATTGCACTTTGATATATTCATTGATGTACTGTGTGTGCCAGCATACTGCTCTAGGGATGGCACAGAACACACAGAGGCTTGACTCGTTTTGAGTCGGGTCACTACAGTTGGGTAGCGGGAAGGTTCTCTCCTTCGTTGGAATACTTGGGGGTATCCTTAGAAGTAGGGCCTACCACAATGCAGATAAATAGCATTCAGTACAGGCAAGTGCAACAATATGATGCATGATCATGACATGGTAGCATGTATGGATGAGCTAATGCAACTAGGGTCCAAGTTAATTTGAAGTGACTCTGAATATAGGTTCAAAATCGTTCTTCATTTCAAATTCCATATTTTAACCTATTAGCAAATGTCGATGTTCTTCTACATAGGTTGCTCTAACATGCATGGTAATAGCACCATTAGATTCATTGGATTTTTCTAATAAATTTTCATATATAAATTATTTTCATCTCAGTTACAAATTAATTTATATGAATTTTTGAGGTTTTTAACATTTTTTGGAAATATTCTAAACTCGAAATTCCTTTTATTACATTAGCCTGACGTCATCATGTCATCAGCAGGCCTGCTCACCAGGCCAGGTCAAACCTGACAGGGTGCGGCCCTCATGTCAGTGACTCAATCTCTTAATTAGAGCATTAAAACTAATCCTAATTACTTAATTAACACTAGGCCCACTGGTGAGTGACTAATTAGGTTAATTATATTAATTAATTAAATTGCAAATCAGGATTTGACTAACAGGGCCCCGCCCCACTTGCCAGTGACCCAGGGGTCAAACCCCTGGTGGTCAAACTGGTTGACTCGCCGGCGTTGAGCCACCGGCGACGTCACGGACGGTGGAGGGGTCAGGATTCCTCCTCCGGCGACCAAATGGATGGAGGAGGGCACCAAACTGCTCTGCTTGCTCGCGCGCATCGAGCCCGACCTTCCCAGGGGCTGGGATGGTCGGAATCAGTGCCGACAATGAGCACGGCGGCTGCCGAAGCTCGAGCGAGCACTGGTTCGTCGAGCCGGAGCTCGAACGAGCCACCTGAGGGTTCCTAGGGATGTCTGGGATCATCCTGAGCAGGACTACATGCTCAGGTGCGAGCCTTGGCCACTGTGGCCACGACAACGCCATGGCCGGCAGCGAGCTTCGCTCGCCTCTAGCTACCCACGGGGCTAGAGGAGGGGAACGACATCGGGTCTTGGGGGAAACGATCCGGGGCCTCACCGGAGGGTCTTCTGGTGCCTTGGCGTGGTCGGGGACGCACGAGAGACGGCGAATCGGCAGCGTCTTCAGTCCGGCGAGGGGAAGAACAAAGGAGAGAAGGGGGAGGAATGGCGAGGGGAGCGGGTCCATGCGGCAGCAGAGCCTATCCTCTTGCCAACACGACGAGGAGGCGGCCAAGTAGGCAGGAAGGAGGTGGCCAGCGCGTGGCCATGCCCGGCTGCGGTGGAGGCACGCAACTGCTTCTCCTCCTGGCAGGAGGAAGAAGACACTGCTACCCCCCGTGGTCTGGGCCTCTTCTTCAGGTAAGCCGAGGTGGGTTTTCTCCCCCCTTTTTCTTATTTGCATTCTTTTCTAGTTTCTGACATTGGGTTATTTTATTTCGAGGCACATATGCTATTTTATAATATTCCAAATATTTTATATATTGAAGTTTGAATATTTCAAACTTATCTAAAAAGTTTTCAAGATATTTTGAAAACAAAAATAATGATAATGCTTTATTTGATATTTTCAGAAGCTTTATCATTTATTTTTAAATTGCTATAGTTGCCAAATATTTAAAATGGCCCGTGTTATAATCATGTCCATATTTATCAGACATAGGGAACATTTTGTAAGGGCATTTTGGATTTGTTAAATTCTCACAACATTGAATTAATTTGAATCAAATATGAGCTTGGGGTTTCTTTTAGTCCCCATTTCATGTTGATGCAGAATTGTAACATGATGCACACACATGCAATCCTATGACATCTAGCTAGGGATGTGACACCTATCTTGCTTTTGTAAATATGATTAGCTCATCATTTCAAATTCAGTTCATCATGAGTGAAACATATTTGCAATGACAATTAGAGATTATAGTTATTCATGCCATGCTTAATTAGCTAAGAGTGGGTAATGGTTTGTTTTGGGTGCCAACATGCATATGAAAATGGTTTTGATGTAGTATGACGGAGTGTTATCCTCCTCTAAACGATTCAAGTGGCTCGACCTGGCACATGTTCATGCATGTAGTTGAAACAAAATCAACATAGCCTCCATGATATTTATGTTCAGAGTGATTTATATCCTACTCATGCTTCCATTCAGTGTTGGTTAATCTCAAAGCATGTTGATGATTGTGTTGCTCTCTAGTTGGTCGCTCCCCAGTCTTTTGCTAGCCTTCACTTGTACTAAGCGGGAATACTGCTTGTGCATCCAATCACTCAAACCCAAAGTTTTTTCATATGGGTCCACCGTACCTACCTATATGCATTATTTACCTGCCATTCCAAGTAAATTTGTATGTGCCAAACTCTAAACCTTCAAATAAACATTCTGTTTTGTATGCCCAAATCGCTCATGTGGCCACTGGGGGCCATGCGTATCTTCAATGCTAGATGGGTTATTCTCACGATATTTGTTGATTCACTATCATTCACGAGAAAGTGGCTAGTAATCGGGATGCCCAGTTCCATGCTCGAAATAAAAAGCAAAGTATAATTAAACAAAACTCCCCTAGAATTGTGTTTATATGGATGGTACCCATGGATTTAACTCGTTGTGGAATGTGACTGATTGGTGGAGGGGGAGTAAAAACTTTATCTTTCTGTTTGGGAACCGCCTATGACGTATCTAGCATAGAAGATATTGAAAACCTTTTGGTCGTTATGCGAGAAATGAAAGCATACCACTCAATAAATTATCACTTATCACTATTTTAAAAGCTCGAGCTCCTACACCTCTGCAAATCAATGCTTCCCTTTGTGAAGGGCCTTTCCATTTACTTTATTGTTGTGTCATCATCTTCTTATAAAAGGCACCAGTTAGAGAGCACCATCATCATTTGTATGCTTGTTGTTAATTGATATTGAGTATGAGCATGACTGGATCTTGCTCACCATGAATTACAATATCTTGTGAGTCCTTGTTCTTTAGAGGTGCTCTGCATTTATGTTTTGCCGTGTTAGAAAGGGCTAGCGGGATACCATTTTTGTCATATTTTATCAATATTGTTTTGAAAAAGTGTTGGTATCCGAGAGGTATTATTATTTCTCGCTAGTTGATTATGTCATTGATAAGAGTAAATGTGATACCTAAATGTTATTGTGAGCGTGGTTAGTCCATGATCTTTGCTGAAAATCTGAAGATCATTTCGACGTATTTACAACAACAAGAACAAATAGAATTTCTAAAAGTTTTTCTTTATCACTTTCACTTTATCAAATTAATTGCTTGAGGACAAGCAATGGTTTAAGCTTGGGGGCGTTGATACGTCTCCTTCGTATCAACTTTTCCAAAACCCTTTTGCCCTTGTTTTGCACCCTAATTTGCAAGATTTGAATGGAACTAACCCTGACTGACGCTATTTTCAGCAGAATTTCCTTGGTGTTATACCTGTGTAGAAATAAAAGGTCTGAGATCATCCTGAAAATTTAGAGAGAACATTTTTGGGATTAATAAAAAATACTGGTGCAAGAAGTAACCAGAGGGGGCCAACTGGAGGCCACGATCCTTCTAGGCGCGGCCACCCCCCTAGCTACGCCTAGCAGGCTTTTGGGGACTTCGTGGCTCCTCCAACCTCCGCTTTAGCTCCATATAACCCTATTCGCGGAGAGAGAAAATTAGAGAGAATATTCATCGCGTTTCACGATACGAAGCCGCTGCCACCTCCTGTTATTCCTAGGAAGACCAAGTCTGGAGTGTGTTTTGGGCTCCGGAGAGGGGAAATCGATGCCATCATCATCACCAGCCATCCTTCATCACCAATTCCATGATGCTCTTCACCGTTCGTGAGTAATCCCATCGTAGGCTGGCTGGACTATGGTTTGGATGATATTTATCATGTAATCGAGTTAGTTTGGTTAGGGTTCGATCCCTACTAGCCACTATGTTCTGAGATTGATGTTTATATGACTTTGCTATGCTTAATGCTTGTCACTAGGGCCCGAGTGCCATGATATCAGATCTGAACCTATTATATTTTCATGAGTATATCTGTGTTCTCGATCCTATCTTGCAAGTTGTAGACACCTATTATGAGTTATGATCCGCATCCCCTAGGATGACAATAATTGGGATTCTTTCCGGTGATTACCGTAGTTTGAGGAGTTCATGTATTCACTAAGTGCTAATGCTTTATCCCGGTTCTCTATTAAAAGGAGGCCTTAATATCCATTAATTTCCATTAGGACCCCACTGCCACGGGAGGGTAGGACAAAAGAAGTCATGCAAGTTCTTTTCCATAAGCACGTATGACTATATACGGAATACATGCCAGATTACATTGATGAATTGGAGCTAGTTCCGTGTCACCCTATGCTATAACTGTTGCATGATGAATTACATCCAGCATAATTATCCATCACCTATCCATTTCATATGAGCTTTCCACATATTGATCCTTCCTAAGTCACTTCTCCGCTGCTACTGTTACCATCACTACAAAACTGCTACTATTACTTTTGCCACCTTTACCGTTACTTCAATACTACTTTGCTACTAAATACTTTGCTACAGATATTAAGTCTTTCAGGTGTAGTTGAATTGACAACTCAACTGCTAATACTCGAGAATATTCTTTGGTTCCCCCTGTGTCGAATCAATAAATTTGGGTTGAATACTCTACGCTCGAAAACTTTTGCGATCCCCGATAGTTGTGGGTTATCAAGCATGCGTAGAGTTGTATCGGTGGTTGATAGAACTTGAGGGAATATTTTTTCTACCTTTAGCTCCTTGTTGGGTTCGATATTCTTACTTGTCCCCTAGACTTGTGGGTTATCAAGACCTTTTTCTGGTGCCATTGCCGGAGATCAATAGCGTGGGGTGAATATTCTCATGTGTGCTTGTTTGCTTTATCACTAAGTAGATTTTATTTGTTGTTCTAATTTGTTCTCTATCTTTAGTTATGGATATGGAACACGAAATACCATAAAATTAGGTGTACCTGCTACTGTTGGAGATGGGGAACCTCCTAAAACACTCGATGCTCGTTATGTGGAAAATATTATGCACTACTTTGATAATCCTGACAAAACCCCATTCAACTTGATAACGGGATACACATTGGATCAACATGAATACTTTAGGGATTATCACTTCTATCAAAAGAGAAACACTTATGGGATCAAATTAGAATACTGGAATGGTTTGCTTGGGACGCGTGCTCGAGATGTGACTTTACTTGTTGCTTTAATATAGAAGCTCGACACCTTCCCTTTCAATGCAAATTTAATGATAATGAAATCTTAGCTTCTTGTACTAAAGGTATTTATGATTACTATGATGTGGAACGAATAGAAAAATTTGTTGTGTTTATGTAGCGACCCGACTCAAAACGAGTCAAGCCTCTGTGTTTTCTGTGCCATCCCTGGATCAGTATGCTGGCACACACAGTACATCAATGTATATATCAAAGTGCAATGACATGTAATTAACATAAAACTGATATATACCTTAAAATAGCAGCAGAATACACTCAACGGGAGTGGAGTCCCAATAACACCAACGGCAGGTTGAGTGTAGACTGTAACCCTGAATCGTACTCTTACCCGTCGTAGTAGAGTATCTGCAACATAAGACGTTGCAGCCGTGTAGGTCAGTACATGGAATATACTGGCAAGATCACCATAGTAGAACAGAAGAATAAAGACTATTCTATATGCAAAGGCTTTGTGGCTCTGTGTCTGAGTTTTTTTGCGTAAAAGCTGATTTTATTTTCCTACAACAAAGGAATATCAGGAATTTCACTATGGAGTTACCTATCATGACATGGTTCCGCCAACCAGTGTCTCAATGCCCATAAGTATCATAAGTTGCCCACAATTAGTTATCAGTCCAGTGTTGAGAGTTCAGAGATAGATCCAAGTCTAGAAGCTCAATTTGTTCGTAACCGGGGACACGACTAATCCATTAGGTTTAACTCTGCAGAGTGTTGTGTACTTGACCCACAAGATTCTTTCCCTCCTGGTAAGTCCTCGCACTGCCTGGTGTTTGAGAACAGGATGAAAGAAACATGGTCTTTTAGAGTGTTTCCCTAACTACTGTTAGTGCCCATCCTTTCCTAACGTTGACTACATCTCGTAGCACTGCCCAGCCAGAGTGACAACAATGATCAACCAAGCCATAGCCCATAATGACTTGTGGCTACACAGGTAAGCTTCCGGGCATGAAGTATTCATCCTTCCCTTTGAGTCTGGGTGAGGCTTTCCGCGTGAATACTGGCCATCTCCAGCAACACGTAGGCAAATCCACTGGCTTCTCCAGGGTACCGTTCCAACCATCCCTCACCAAGTAGTGTGTATAAAAAAACTTGTTTCTCGAGTCTCGAAGCCTTGAGGTCTTGAATATGCAGGTCTTGAAGAAGCCTTCATGAAGTTATCGTTTTGACGTGGAGTCCTTCTTCACACCACTCACGAACAGTCATACCAGACCCCGTCTACTTTAGCATAGCATTGCACTAACTAGCATTCCCGGGGCTTTAGTAACAAGTGGTGGGTTCCTACCTCATGCATTCTACTCAACTACAAGAATTTCAATAACACTACGGGAGGGATTTGTTTGAATGATGTCACTACATGCAACAAAACATAGGTATGAAAAGATGGTCAAAGTGAACTTGCCTGTACTGTTGATGAAGAAATAATATTGCTCTCAGAAGTAACTTGATAGACTATACGTCACTCTCTGATGAAATTATATATAACAAACATTGCATTCATATAAGCAATCATACTAGCAATCAATTCTAACAATCACAAGGCAACACCAAACCAAAGCAACATGGTGGTGATGAAAGGAAATACTTAAGACAAAACTCAAATGACAAAACTACATCAACACAACTAAGGTGGTGATAAATACTTAAGGCAAAAGTTAAAGTTAACAAAGTTTTCATAAAAACAACTAAGGTAGTTTTCCCCTACAAACAATTACTTTCAATAGTAACAAAACAATAAAAAAGTAAAATACAACAAAAATATTTTAGTAAATATTTTACTTAGCAAAAGAATTACTTTTGAAAAACAACTAGAAATCATGAAAACAACACTCTAAACAAACATATGTTTTTGCATAATAAACTTAACAACAAGAAAACAATACAATATTAAAATAAGGGAAAAACAAAGTATAAAACAATTGAGTTAATATAAAATAAAGCTTATAAAACATTTTATAAAATATTTTTCAAATAAGAGTTCTAACTAGCAATGAAATCAATTTGCAAGTTATTATGAAACTAGAATTGATTTCATGCTATCCAATTAATAAATAACATAAAATAAGTTTAGTTGAATTACTACTGATAACTTAACAGAAAACAAAATATTTAATAACTAAGTTAACACAAAGTATTTTATAAGACAAAATTTTATTAAAAGTATTTTCAAATAGCAAATCAAACTAGCAATGGAAATTCAATTGCAAGTTATAATTGAACTAGAATTGATTCCATGCAATCAACTAATAAAATAATATTTCTTTCAAAGGACTACTATCTTCTAACAGAAAACTTTATAAAATTTATCAACTAATATAAAATAAAATAATTTTTAACAAAATTTAAAAACAAAAGGAAGATAAATATTCCTAAGAAGAACTAAACAGAATCTGTTTTGGCTGAAAATACTATTTTAGAATATTATAAAAATTCTCAAACTCTACCAAGTGAAAATTAAGGTCACTAGTGACAAGTAGCAAAAGGAATCAACTCAAAATACATTTTTAAACTCGAGTTATTCAGAAAACAAAATTTAAATCAAATCTGTTTAAATTCAAATTTAGATGTTCAAATATGGTCAAACTTGGCATCTAGAGAAACTAGATAAAATTTGTGACCTAATGGAAAAACACAAGTAAAAACATCTAAAAACATAAAAGATATGTTAAAAACAAAATCAGGACTAAATCTGTTTTTAAAATAAAATAGAAAAACATAAAAAACTATAACTAACGGACAGGGGGGTGACGTGTCGCTTCCTGATTGGTCCTAAGGTGCGTGTGATAGAGGGTTTCGGGCGGACGACCGGAGCTTAACAGAAAACGGTTCGGGGTTCTAATCTGGGCCGTTCATCTGGATCGGACGGACGGGGAAGGAGGAAGAGGCTCACCGAGGCGGTGGTGAAGTCCCGCGAGGGCTCCGGCGACGACGGTGGCTCGGGAACGAAGCGGGCGACGGCTCCAGGGGGTCTCCGGCAATGGCTCCGGCACTGGTTGACGCAGGGGAGCATGGCGATGGCGATGGCGGCGTCAGATGAGCTCGGGAACTTGAGCTTCGGTGGCGCTCCAAACTCCGCCGAGGGTGGTGGTTACGGCATTCCAGGGGGTCCGGGGCTCGAGCAGGTGGCTAGGCTGGTGCGGGCGAGTGCGGCGAGCTCGGTGATGGCCTCGGGAGAGCTCAGGGAGGGCAGAGTGGAGCAGTGGTGCGGCAAAGGTGTGGCGGCCGTGGTGGATTCCGACGAGCAATCCCAGCAAGAGGAAGGCATGGGGCTTGGGGGAAAGTGGGGGAACGGAGGGAGGGGAGGCAGGGCTTTATATAGGAGGGGTGGGGGCGGTCCGAAAGGAAGGAGGGGAGGAGATCAGGGCGAGGGTTCGCCAGCGTTGTCATCGGGGAGGAGAGGAGGAAGGCGACCACACGGTGTTAGGGAGCGGGCGGTGGGACCGAGCGTCTGTGAGAGAGAGGGAGGGGCATGTACAGCGGGCGGCCGATCGGGAGGAGTTTCGGGAGAGGGATGGGCCGGCTGGGCTTTAAAAGCCTTTAAGAGCTTTTCTTTTTATTTTACCAGAGAATCAAAAAGCAATAAAGGTCCATAAATACATTCCCAAAAATAAAAAGTTTTATACCAAAATTATCAAGAGATTTAATGCCATTTAATGGACATTTTCCCTGGCCAAATTAAATACCTTAAAAATATTTCTTTTCAGAAAATGCCTAATTGGCTTTATTTACGTTTGCAAATAATTTTTCATATAACCCCTTGGGTTTTATGATTTCAAAAACTTCACATAATACCCCCTGGTTTTGGAGTGTCATATTACTCCTCTCAAAATCTTTTCAAGGGGTTTGAATGCTTACAATTCAAATAGGGAATTACAAATATAAAAGTGAAACTCCATATGGGAAACTTTCAAATAGTTTTTCAAACTTCCAACTCCTATTTCATACAATTTGAAGAAGTCATATTATCCTCTCTCATGAAAATCATTGAGTTGCATAAAGTTTCTGAATTTGAAATACTTTCAAATGGAATTCAAATCATTTATCAATTCCCTTTTCATTTCTCAAAATGGAAGAAGTCATGTCATCTTCACTCTGGGGTTTTGTGATGAAATGAATTTGAATTCCTACTGATCAAAATGCAGAGTGAAAGTTTTGGGAAAGTCATTTCATTCCCTCTCATTAAACTTTCAAAAGTTTCAAAAAAATTTCAAATTTTCACTAAATTTCAATCACTCAAACAAACAAACAATCATTCTAATATTAATTATAACATTCCAAAATTTGGGATGTTACAAACCTACCACACTAAAAATGAATCTCGTCCTCAAGATTCGAAAGGGCTAGAAAGAAAAGGTTAGGGTTTGGGGGTCTTCTAACAAATCCAGTGACCAAGAAGGTGTGGGGTCTTCCAACAAGACTCCATTGACCTAGAAGGTGTGGGGTCTACCACACTTAAAATGAGAGTTACTGGTCTCTCAAAATCCCGGTATTCTTGTGGGTGCATCTGTCTGTTCACATACTTCACGATAGCTCCTATGATGATGCTCTTCCATTATATCAAAATCTTGTGTACTCATAACAACATGTATTTCCTCCGGTACTGGGTCTTCTTAACAGACAGGTCTCGCGTTCATTCTAATTAAGTTATCAAAAATCTCATGGTGGTCGACCATTAGTGGTTATCCTGAAGTGAAAAATGGGTTGTGGCTTCATTCCTCACCGTAAAATTCCTACGGGTGACAGCAATTGCCGAGTACAAGGGGTTTCATCATACCATTCTAAGGCTTAAACAAGAGTTTCAAAGAATGTCGTCTCTTTACTATGGGTAAGTCACTCAGATTTACCATTCCGAATAGCAAGAGAATGATAAGAGTAATTCGTCATGGTGGCCAAGCCATGTCGCACCGAAATCATTACCTTGTATAAGGTTTAGTGAATCCCGTATTCTAACTCTTGGTCTTCCTCACAAGCATTGCAGAAAATTTCTCTTGTCAACGAACGAAGTTCGGATAAATCCATTGATTCTGCAAGCTGAACAAAAACATCTATCGTTTCTTCACAACTCTCAGGTTTTTCGTATACTCCTAGGAAAAACGTTTACAGATCTGTCATAGCTTGTTCCAAGTTTCTTCCTTCATAGAGGTGGGTTTGATCCTTATCCATCCTGAGGTCAGTGACTTGTGGGTTCACTTGAATACTTGAATAGTTTTAACTCACTCTTGGGGTTACTATCGTTCCACATTCTAGCATTACCTTCAGTTCACTCCATTATACCCTTGAGGTAACAAATCACATACTTATTCTTGTCTAGATTCCACTCCGCAGAATTCATTTTCCTTTCCATTTGTCTTTTTAACCTTGGGTATGGTTTCATCACAATCATTCCTTTTCTCAATATTCCAACTTCAAAATCACTTTGTCAGAAAGTTTATCATCCAGATGGTTTGAGGTGGTTCCACATTCTATTCACCTGTATTTCAGTTATCCAAACTCCTTAATATGAATGGTATTTTCTTCATTCTTTTGTCCCTGTGGTCGCTACCACACTTAAAATGAAATGCACGCATGCCTGCATAGACCATATTTTCTCCTATCCTTGAAAATAGTCGGAGAACTTTGTTCATGGGGTACAACTCATATAATTCAACATAGGAGAATCATGACACCATAAATTCCATTGATCTTATGAATTTATTACAAACTCTGAAACTTCCGTTACATAACTTCAAAATGATAAGAGTGCTACCTATTACATTTATTACTTCCAAAATCCAAAACTCAAACTACTCATGTTTAGCCTTCTTCTCCGGGCATGTACAGGAGTAATGTCCTGTCTTCTTGCATCGGTAACACATGATTTGACTCAGATCCTTCTTTGTAGAAATTGGGTTGTTCTGAGAACGTCTTCGGTTTCTCTTCCTGGGCTTCTTTGTTCAGATCAAACTTTCAATTTCCTGTGGATCAAACTCCACTTCTTCTGTCGGGAAGGTTCCCAGATACTCTTTTCTTTCCTTCGTACAGTCCTGTGAGAAATGTCCTTCTTCTCCACATGAATAGCAGGCATTGGAGTAAAATCTGGTTAGGCCTTCTCCATCAGGGTCTTCAAAATCTTCCTTCATCACAAGTCCTCCTAAATTTTCTCTGAAGGCTTCCTTCATTGCTTCCTTCTGCTGTACCTTGGGGTACATTTGGCATTGAGCCGGGTAATGCATAGTTCCTTCGCACAAGAAACATGTCACCTACCCAGTTGGGCATTCCTCAGCTCAGTGATTTTCTTGACAATGAGGGCATCCTTCCTTGTGTTCTTCCTAGGTGTGTGCTATCTCTCCACATATCTTGCATGCACAATTCTTCTTCACATCTTTGCCACGGGGCTTCTGGGTGTTGGTAACAACATGAGATCCTTGCAGAGTCATCTTGAATTCTTCCCAAGTGATTGATGCTTGCCTTTCATGGATATCTTCGTGCATCTTCCACCAATTTGCAGCACCTTCTGCAAAGTACCGAAGAGCAATTTGGACCATCTCGTTCCTTGTAACAAGGTTACTCCTTAGGTGATCCTCCATGTTCTGAATCCATTCTTCTGTCTCTAACCGAGTCATTGATCCAGAATACACGAGTCCAGCTTCATTCATCATCTATTGGGTTCAAGGTTTTCGGGATGAGCTGGGTAAGAGAGAGAAAGGAGAGGATACACACAATACAAACAATGGTTTTGAAAATCGATTTTAGTTGTGGCTGTCAAAAATTACACACAAATGACAGCTCACAAATCATCGTATCTAACGTAATTTTTGATGGGGAACGTCGCATGGGAAACAAAAAATTTCCTACGCACACGCAAACCTATCCATGGTGATGAGCATATACAAGAGGGAGAGTGGATCTATGTACCCTTGTAGATCGCTAAGCGGGAAGCGTTAAGAAGCGCGGTTGGTGTAGTCGAACTTCTTCGCGATCCAAATCGCCGAGCGTCCCGCGATCCAATCACGAACCGTCCCGCGAACACATCATGATCCGTCCCGCGAACTCATCACGATTCGTCTCACGATCTTGATCACGATCTGTCCTGCGAACTCATCACGATCCGTTCCATGATCACATCACGAACCGTCTCGCGATCTCGATCACGGTCCTTCCGATCTAGCACCGAACGGACGGCACCTCCGCGTTCAGCACACATGCAGCTTGATGACGATCTCCACCATCTTGATCCAGCGAGAGGAGGTGGAGAGGAGAGAGAGTTCACCGGCAGAGTGATAGCGCTCCGGTGATGGTGGTGGAGCAATTCCGGCAGGGCTTCGCCTAAGCGCTGCAGAAAACCGATCTAGAGGAGAAACTACGCACCGGTGTAACGGGTAGCACGTGGCCGGAAATTCTGTCCAAAAACCACCCAATCCACTAGTATATATAGGAGGAGAGGAGAGGGGAGGAAGCCAAGGCCTTTGGGTCGGCCGAAATAGGAGGTGGGAAGCAATCCTACTTCACCTCCAATCCTAGTTGGAGTAGGATTGCCTCCTATTGGCTGATTTTCCACTTTTTGCTTTAGGACTTTCTCTCCTGTGCCATGGGCCTTTGTGGCTGTTTTCCCAGCCCACTAAGGGCTGGTTATTATTCTACCACAGCCCATGGACCTCTTGGGGTCGAAATACCCCTCCCGGAGGCCTCCCGGTACACTACCGGCACTCCCGGTACACTACCGATGAGTCCGAAACTTTTCCGGAAACCAAACTGGGACTTCCTATATATGAATCTTTACCTCCATACCATTCCGGAGCTCCTTGTGACGTCCGGGATCTCATCCGGGACTCCAAACAAACTTCGGTCACCACCATACATAACTCTACACTACCGAAACGTCACCGAACCTTAAGTGTGGAGACCCTGCAGGTTCGAGAACTATGTAGACATGACCGAGACACCTCTATGGTCAATAACCAATGGCGGGACCTGGATGTCCACATTGGTTCCTACATATTCTACGAAGATCTTTATTGGTCGAACCTCTATGTCAAGGATTCAGTTCATCCCGTATAACGTTCCCATTGTTCTTCGGTATGTTACTTGCCCGAGATTCGATCGTCGGTATATCCATACCTAGTTCAACCTCGTTACTGGCAAGTCTCTTTACTCGTTCCGTAATACAAGATCCCGTGACTAACACTTAGCCACATTGCTTGCAAGGCTTGTTGTGATGTTGTATTACCGAGTGGGCCTTGAGATACCTCTCCGTCACACGGAGTAACAAATCCCAGTCTCGATCCATGCCAACTCAACAGACACCATCGGATATACCTGTAGAGCACCTTTATAGTCACCCAGTTACTTTGCGACGTTTGATACACACAAGGCACTCCTCCGATATCCATGAGTTGCATGATCTCATGGTCATAGGAACATATACTTGACATGCAGAAAACAGTAGCAATAAACTGACACGGTCATATGCTATGTTTGTAGTTTGGGTCTTATCCATCACATCATTCTCCTAATGATGTGATCCCGTTATCAAATGACATCTCATGTCCATGGCTAGGAAACCTTAACCATCCTTTGATCAACGAGCTAGTCCATTAGAGGCATACTAGGGACATGGTTTTGTCTATGTATCCACACATGCATTTAAGTCTCCGATCAATACAATTATAGCATGGATAATAAACAATTATCATGAAGAAGGAATTATGATAATAACTAATTTATTATTGCCTCTAGGGCATATTTCCAATAGTCTCCCACTCGCACTAGAATCAATAATCTAGTTCACATCACCATGTGATTCGCATTGTTATGAATCTAACACCCGATGAGTTCTGGGGCTCGATCATGCTTTGCATGTGAGAGAGGTCTTATAGTCAACGGGTCTGCGATATTCAGATCTGTGTGTACTTTGCAAATCTCGATGTCAAACTGTAAACATTGCTACCACACTCCACTTGGTACTATTTCCAAATGGCTGCTCCACTATACGTATCCAGATTGCTACTACGAGTCATCCGGATTAGTGTTAAAGCTTGTATCGACGTAACTCCTTACGACGAACTCTTTATCACCTCCATAATCGAGAAACATCTCCTCAGTCTCTTAGTTACTGAGGATAATCTTGACCGCTGTCCAGTGATCCACTCCTGGTTCACTCTTGTACCCCCTGACGGACTCATGGCAAGGCACACACAGGTGCGGTACACAACATGGCATAATATAGAGCATATGGCTAAGGCATAGGGGACGACGTTCACCCTTTCTCTTTCTTCTGCCATTGTCGAGCTTTGAGTCTCACTCAACTTTCACACCTTACAAATCAGGCGAGAACTCTTTCTCTGACTGATCCATTTTGAACTCTTTCAAAATCTTGTCAAGGTATGTACTCATTGAAAGTCTCATCGAGCATCTTGATCTATCTCCATAGATTCTGATGCTCAACAATTAGGTAGCTTCATCCAGGTCTTCCTTTGAAAATCACTTTCCAAATGACTGTTTTATGCTTTCCAGAAACTCTACATTATTTCTGATCAACAATATGTCATCCACATATACTTATCAGAAATTCTATAGTGCTCCCACTCACTTTATTGCAAATACAAGTTTCTCGTAAACTTTGTATAAACATCAAAACTTTGATCACCTCATCAAAGCGTATATTCCAACTCTGAGATGCTTGCTTCAGTCCATGGAAGGATCACCAAGCTTGCACACCTTTTAGCATCCTTAGGCCTGACAAAACCTTCTGGTTGTATCACATACAACCTTTCCTCAAGTAAACCATTAAGGAAACGATGTTTTGACATCCATCTGCCAGATTTCGTAATTGAAACCACAACAACTGCTGACATAATTCCAACAGACTTTAGCACCACTACGAGTGAGAAAGTCTCATCGTAGTCAACTCCTTGAACTTGTCACAAACATCTTTGCAACAAGTCGAGCTTTACAAGTCTACCAAAGTCTACACTTGGTTTTCTTACATGGTTCCTATCTCGGATTTCATGGCCTCTAACCATTTGTCGGAATCCGGGCCCATCATCGCTTCTCCATAGCTCGTAGGTTCATCGTTGTCCAACAACATGATCTCCAAGACAGAGTTGTCGTACCACTTAGGAGCAGTACACATCCTTGTCGACCTACGAAGTTCGATAGTAACTTGATCCTGAAGCTTCATGATCATCATCATTAACTTCCTCTTCAACTAATGTAGGCTTCACAGAAACATCTTTCTGCGCTGCGCTACTCTCTGGTTGAACAAAGGTTTAACAACCTCATCAAGTTCTATCTTCCTCCCACTCAATTCTTTCGAGAGAAACATTTCCTCGAGAAAGGATCCGTTTAAGCAACAAACACTTTGCACTAGGATCTGAGATTGAAGGTTCACCCAACTGATCTTAGGGTATTCTATGAAGATGCAATTTGTCCGCCTTGGGTTCAACCTCATTAGGTGAAAACATTTTCCACACAAGTGTCACATCCCCCAAATATTAAGAAATGACAGCTTAGGCTTCTATCAAACCATAATTCACATGGTGTCATCTCAACGGATTTAGATGGTGCCCTATTTAAAGTGAATGTAGTTGTCTCTAATGCATAACCCCAAAATTATAGTAGTAAAACGACAAGAGACATCATCGCACGCACCATGTCCAATAGCGCATAACTATGATGTTCAGACACACCAACACACTATGGTGTTCCAGGTGGCGTTTAGTTGTGAAACAACTTTCACATTGTCTTAAGTTTTCTGCCAAACTCGTGACTCAGATATTCACCTCCACGATCATATCGTAGTCATTTTTATCTTCTTGTCATGATGATCTTTAAACTTCACTCTGAATTTTCTTGAACCTTTCAAATGATTTAGACTTGTGTTTCATTAAGTAAATATACACTATATCTACTCAAATCATCAGTGAAGGTAAGAAAATAACGATATCCACTGCACGCTACAAGACTCACTAGATTGCATACATCAACATGTATCATTTCCAATGAATCACTTGCCCGCTCCATCCAGCGGGGTCCTTTAGTCATCTTGCCCAAGAGGCATGGTTCACATGTCTCAACCGATTCGAAATCGAATGAGTCCAAATATCCATCAGCATGGAGTTTCTACATGCGCTTTATACCAATATGACATTTAGCGGCAGTGCCACAAGTATGTGGTACTATCATTATTAACTTTGTATCTTTTGACAGCAATGTTATGAACATGTGTAATACTACGATCAAGATTTCAACAAATCATTCTCACTGGGTGCATGACCATTGAAGGTATTATTCATGTAAACAGAATAACCATTATTCTCTAACTTAAATGAATAACCGTATTGCAATAAACATGATCTAATCATGTTCATGCTGAACGCAAAACACCAAATAACATTTATTTAGGTTCGTCACTAATCCTGAAGGTAGAGAGAGCGTGCGATGTTGATCACATCAACCTTGGAAACACTTCCAACACATATCATCACCTCACCCTTAGCTAGTTCTCTGTTTATTCCGTAGCTTTTATTTCGAGTTACTAACATTTAGCAACCGAACCGGTATCCAATACCCAGGTGCTACTAAGAGTACTAGCAAGGTACACATTAGTAACTAGTATATCAAATATACTTCTATCAATGTTGCCAGCCTTCTTATCTACCAAGTATCTAGAGTTGTTCTGCTTCAGCGACCGCTCACCTCATAACAGAAGCACTTAGTCTCGGGTTTGAGTTCAACTTTGGGTTGCTTCACTGGAGCAGCAACTGACTTGCTATCCATGAAGTTTCCCTCCTTGCTCTTGCCCTTCTCGAAACTAGTGGTTTGATTAACCATCAACACTTGACGCTCCTTCTTGATTTCTACCTTCGCGGTGTCAAACATCGCGAACAGCTCAGGGATCAACATTTCTTTCCCTGGCATTTTGTAGTTCATCACCAAGTTCTAGTAGCTCAGTGATAGTGACTTGGAGATCAACTCCCACTCGATTCAAGCGATTGTAGTACCTAGACAGTCTGAGCACATGCTCAACGATTGAGCTATTCTCTTTCATCTTGCAGGCAAAGAATCTCGTTGGAGATCCTATATCTCGCAACTCGGGCATGAGCCTGAGATCACAATCTCAGCTCTTAGAACATCTCATATGTTCCGTGACGTTCAAAACGTTTCGTAGCCTCAATTCTAAGCTGTAATGCATGACGCACTAAACTATCAAGTGGTCATCAAAACGTGCCTATCAGATGTTGACAACATCTACAGACGATGCTAGATGGGGTGGCTCACCGAGCGGTGCATTAAGGACATAAGCCTTCTGTGCAGCAATGAGGACAATCCTCAGATCACGGACCCAATCCACAATTTTGCTACCAACATCTTTCAATTCTATTTCTCTAGGAACATATAAAAATACAAGGGAGCTACAGCTCGAGCTAGTAATCTACAACATAATTTGCAAAGACACTTTGACTATGTTCATGATAATGAGTTCAATTAATCATATTACTTAAGAACTCCCACTCAAATTGACATCCCTCGGGTCATTCGAGTGATACATGATCCAAATTCACCAAGTCAAGTCCGATCATCACGTGAGTTCAGGTGGCTTCAATGGTGAACATCATTATGTTGATCATATCCACTATATGACTCATGCTCGACCTTTCGGTCTCTTGTGTTCCGAGGCCATGTCTGTACATGCTAGGCTCGTCAAATTTAACCCGAGTGTTCTGCGCGTGCAAATCTGGCTTGCACCCGTTGTATGTGAACGTAGAGTCTATCACACCCGATCATCACGTGGTGTCTCAACACGACGAACTTTCGCAATGGTGCACACTCGGGGAGAACATAGTTCATCTTGAAATTCAATTGAGGGATCACCTTATAATGCTACCGTCGTACTAAGCAAAACAAGGTGCATAAGAGGATTAACATCTCATGCAATTCATAAGTGACATGATATGGCCATGAACTTGTGTTTAAGATCTCCATCTTCGAAACACCGGCATGATCTCCATCGTCACCGGCACAACACCATGATCTCCATCATCTTGATCTCCATAAATGTGTTGGCATTGGGGTTGTGGCGCCAGCCCTGCTTCTACTTCTATTGCTACCGCTTAGCGATAAAGTAAAGCATTACATAGCGCTTAATGATTGACACGCAGGTCATACAATAATTAAAGACAACCCTATGGCTCCTACCGGTTGCCGTACTCAACGACATGCAAGTCGTGAAATTCTATACATCACATGATCATCTCATACATCACATATATCTCATCATGTAATTGGCCATATCACATCACAACATACCCTGCAAAAACAAGTTAGACGTCCTCTAATTGTTGTTGCATGTTTTACGTGGCTGCTACGGGTATCTAGCAAGAACGATTCTCACCTACGCATAAACCACAACGGTGATACATAGATTGCTTTTCAACCTTCTCAAGGACCGCCTTTGTCGGATCCGATCCAACTAAAGTGAGAGAAACTGTCACCCGCAAGCCATCTAAGCAACAAGTTGCGTCGAGGGAACCGGTCTCTCGTAAGCGTACGAGTAATGTTGGTCCGGGCCGCTTCATCTCACAATCCCGCTGAACCAAAATCCTACCAAGGGAGGAAGCAATCTAAGCATCAACGCCCACAAAACTTTTGTGTTTTACTCGAGATCTCATTTACACCTAGACCTAGCTCATGATGCCACTGATGGGGAACGTTGCATGGGGAACAAAAAATTTCCTACGCACACACAAACCTATCCATGGTGATGAGCATCTACAAGAGGGAGAGTGGATCTACGTACCCATGTAGATTGCTAAGCGGGAAGCGTTAAGAAACGCGGCTGGTGTAGTCGAACTTCTTCGTGATCCAAATCGCCGAGCGTCCCGCGATCCAATCACGAACCGTCCCGCGAACACATCATGATCCGTCCAGCGAAATCATCACGATCCATCTCACGATATTGATCCCGATCTGTTCCGCGAACTCATCACGATCCATTCCGTGATCACATCACGAACCGTCTCGCGATCTCGATCACGGTCCTTCCGATCTAGCGCCGAATAGACGGCACCTCCGCGTTTAGCACAGTGCAGCTTGATGACGATCTCCACCGTCTCGATCCAGCAAGAGGAGGTGGAGAGGAGATAGAGTTCATCGGAAGCGTGATGGCACTCCGGTGATGGTGGTGGAGCAATTCCGGCAGGGCTTCGCCTAAGCGCTGCAGAAAACCGATCTAGAGGAGAAACTATGCACCGGCGTAACGGGTAGCACGTGGCCGGAAATTCTGTCCAAAAACCACCCAATCCAGTAGTATATATAGGAGGAGAGGAGAGGAGAGGCAGCCAAGGCCTTTGGGTCGGCCGAAATAGGAGGTGGGAAGCAATCCTACTTCACCTCCAATCCTAGTTGGAGTAGGATTGCCTCCTATTGGCTGATTTTCCACTTTTTGCTTTAGGACTTTCTCTCCTGCGCCATGGGCCTTTGTGGCTGTTTTCCCAGCCCACTAATGGCTTGTTATTATTCTCCCACAGCCCATGGACCTCTTGGGGTCGAAATACCCCTCCCGGAGGCCTCCTAGTACACTACCGGCACTCCCGGTACACTACCGGCACTCCCGGTACACTACCGATGAGCCCGAAACTTTTCCTGAAACCAAGGACTTCCTATATATGAATCTTTACCTCCGGACCATTCCGGAGCTCCTCGTGACGTTCGGTATCTCATCCGGGACTCCAAACAAACTTTTGTCACCACCATACATAACTCTACACTACCGAAATGTCACTGAACCTTAAGTGTGCAGACCCTGCGGGTTCGAGAACTATGTAGACATGACTGAGACACCTCTATGATCGATAACCAATGGAGGGACCTGGATGTCCACATTGGTTCCTACATATTCTACGAAGATCTTTGTCGGTCGAACCTCTATGTCAAGGATTCAGTTAATCCCGTATAACATTCCCTTTGTTCTTCGGTATGTTACTTGCCCGAGATTCGATCGTCGGTATCTCCATACCTAGTTCAACCTCGTTACTGGCAAGTCTCTTTACTCGTTCCGTAATACAACATCCCGTGACTAACACTTAGCCACATTGCTTGCAAGGCTTGTTGTGATGTTGTATTACCGAGTGGGCCCTGAGATACCTCTCCGTCACACGGAGTAACAAATCCCAATCTCCCATCGGAGATACCTGTAGAGCACCTTTATAGTCACCCAGTTACGTTGCGACGTTTGATACACACAAGGCACTCCTTCGATATCCGTGAATTGCATGATCTCATGGTCATAGGAACATATACTTGACATGCAGAAAACAGTAGCAATAAACTGACACGATCATATGCTATGTTTGTAGTTTGGGTCTTATCCATCACATCATTCTCCTAATGATGTGATCCCGTTATCAAATGACATCTCATGTCCATGGCTAGGAAACCTTAACCATCCTTTGATCAACGAGCTAGTCCATTAGAGGCATACTAGGGACATGGTTTTGTCTATGTATCCACACATGCATTATGTCTCCGATCAATACAATTATAGCATGGATAAGAAACGATTATCATGAACAAGGAAATATGATAATAAATAATTTATTATTGCCTCTAGGGCATATTTCCAACAAGTTTACATCAGGGCTTTGGTCTTCTAAGGCATAATATCTTGGAAATTCTTCATGGTCTTCAATTTATTCAGGTTTGTATAATCTTCAATCCTTTGTGTAGCTCTTCCATAATGCAATACATCTTTGTCTGAGTTGGTCACTAGTTGTCTGATATCTTGTCCTTCTTGGAGGGCTTCAGTTGATCCTTCGTGTGGTCAAGGGGAAAAGGGTATTTTCTAACTCTTTGATAAAACTCAGAAGGGATGAGTAGAAGGTCTTTTGAAAACAAAGTTTACGAGAAATCATTTCCTAAGGGCTTTCCAGTTACTAGGTTCACGTCCTACAGTCAACATGTGCTTTGATACCATTTCTGTAGCGACCCGACTCAAAACGAGTCAAGCCTCTGTGTTTTCTGTGCCATCCCTGGATCAGTATGCTGGCACACACAGTACATCAATGTATATATCAAAGTGCAATCACATGTAATTAATGTAAAACTGATATATACCTTAAAATAGCAGCGAAATACAGTCAACGGGAGTGGCGTCCCAATAACACCAATGGCAGGTTGAGTGTAGACCGTAACCCTGAATCGTACTCTTACCCGTCGTAGTAGAGTATCTGCAACATAAGACGTTGCAGCCGTGTAGGTCAGTACATGGAATGTACTCGCAAGATCACCATAGTAGAACAGAAGAATAAAGACTATTCTGTATGCAAAGGCTTTGTGGCTCTGTGTCTGAGTTTTTTTGCGTGAAAGCTGATTTTATTTTCCTACAACAAAGGAATATCAGGAATTTCACTATGGAGTTACCTATCATGACATGGTTCCGCCAACCAGTGTCTCAATGCCCATAAGTATCGTAAGTTGCCCACAATTAGTTATCAGTCCAGTGTTGAGAGTTCAGAGATAGATCCAAGTCTAGAAGCTCAATTTTTCCGTAGCAGGGACACGACTAATCGATTAGGTTTAACTCTGTAGAGTGTTGTGTACTTTACCCACAAGATTCTTTCCCTCCCTTAAGTCCTCGCACTACCTGGTGTTTGAGAACAGGATGAAAGAAACATGGTCTTTCAAAGTGTTTCCCTAACTACTGTCAGTGCCCATCCTTTCCTAACATCGACTACATCCCGGAGCACTGCCCAGCCAGAGTCACAACAAAGATCAATCAAGCCAGAGCCCATAATGACTTGTGGCTACACAGGTAAGCTTCCGGGCATGAAGTATTCATCCTTCCCTTTGAGTCTGGGTGAGGCTTTCCGCGTGAATACTGGCCATCTCCATCAACACCTAGGCAAATCCACTGGCTTCTCCAGGGTACCGTTCCAACCATCCCTCACCCAGTAGTGTGTATTGAAAAACTTGTTTCTCGAGTCTCGAAGTATTGAGGTCTTGAATATGCAGGTCTTGAAGAAGCCTTCATTAAGTCATCGTTTTGACGTGGAGTCCTTCTTCACACCACTCATGAACACTCATACCAGACCCCGTCTACTTTAGCATAGCATTGTACTAACTAGCGTTCCCGGGGCTTTAGTAACAAGTGGTGGGTTCCTACCTCATGCATTCTACTCAACTACAAGAATTTCAATAACACTACGGGAGGGATTTGTTTGAATGATGTCACTACATGCAATAAAACAAAGGTATGAAAATATGGTCAAAGTGAACTTGCCTGTACTATTGATGAAGAAATAATATTGCTCTCAGAGGTAACTTGATAGACTATACGTCACTCTCCGATGGAAATTTATATAACAAACATTGCATTCATATAAGCAATCATACTAGCAATCAATTCTAACAATCACAAGGCAACACCAAACCAAAGCAACATGGTGGTGATGAAAGGAAATACTTAAGACAAAACTCAAATGAGAAAACTACATCAACACAACTAAGGTGGTGATGAAGGAAATACTTAAGGCAAAAGTTAAAGTCAACAAAGTTTTCATAAAAACAACTACGGTAGTTTTCCCCTACAAACAATTATTTTCAATAGTAACAAAACAATAACAAAGTAAAATACAACAAAAATATTTTAGTAAATATTTTACTTAGCAAAAGAATTACTTTTGAAGAACAACTAGAAATCATGAAAACAACACTCTAAACAAACATAGATTTTTGCATAATAAACTTAACAACAAGAAAACAATACAATATTAAAATAAGGGAAAAACAAAGTATAAAACAATTGAGTTAACAAAAAATAAAACTTATAAAACATTTTATAAAATATTTTTCAAATAAGAGTTCCAACTAGCAATCAAATCAATTTGCAACTTATTATGAAACTAGAATTGATTTCATGCTATCCAATTAATAAATAACATAAAATAAGTTTAGTTGAATTACTACTGATAACTTAACAGAAAAAAAAATATTTAATAACTAAGCTAACAGAAAGTATTTTATAAGACAAAATTTTATTAAAAGTATTTCCAAATAGCAAATCAAACTAGCAATGGAAATTCAATTGCAAGTTATAATTGAACTAGAATTGATTCCATGAAATCAACTAATAAAATAATATTTGTTTTGAAGGACTACTATCTTCTAACAGAAAACTTTATAAAATTTATCAACTAATATAAAAGAAAATAATTTTTAACACAATTTAAAAACAAAAGGAAGATAAATAATCCTAACAAGAACTAAACAGAATCTGTTTTTGTTGAAAATACTATTTTAAATTATTCTAAAAATTCCCAAACTCTACCTAGTGATAACTAAGGTCACTACTGACAACTATCAAAAGGAATCAACTCAAAATACATTTTTAAACTCAAGTTATTCAGAAAACAAAATTTAAATCAAATCTGTTTAAATTCAAATTTAAGTATTCAAATATGGTCAAATTGGCATCTAGAGAAACTAGATAAAATTTGTGACCTAATGCAAAAAGAATCAAGTAAAAACAACTAAAAACATAAAACATATGTTAAAAACAAAATCAGGACTAAATCTGTCTTTAAAATAAAACAGAAAAAAATAAAAATCTATAACTAACGGACAGGGGTGTGACGTGTCGCTTCCTGATTGGTCCTAAGGTGCGCGTGATAGAGGGTTTCGGGCAGTCGACCGGAGCTTCACAGAAAACGGTTCGGGGTTCTAATCTGGGCCGTTCATCTGGATCGGACGGACGGGGAAGGAGGGAGAGGCCCACCGAGGTGGTGGTGAAGTCCGGCGAGGGCTCCGACGACGACGGTGGCTCGGGAACGAAGCGGGCAACGGCTCCAGGTGGTCTCCGGCGATGGCTCCGACACTGGTCGCAGCGGGGGAGCACGGCGATGGCGATGGCGGCGTTAGATGAACTCGGGGACGAAAGAAGCGACGGGCACAAGCTCCTTGAGCCTCGGTGGCGCTCCAAACTCCGGCAAGGGTGGTGGGTTACGGCATTCCAGGGGGTCCGGGCCTTGGGCAGGTGGCTGGGGCGGTGCGGGCGAGTGCGGCGAGCTCGGTGATGGGCTCGGGAGAGCTCAGGGAGGGCAGGGTGTAGCGGTGGTGCGGCAAAGGTGTGGCGGCCGTGGTGGATTCCGGTGAGCTATCCCGGCAAGAGGAGGGCATGGGGCTTGGGGGAAAGTGGGGGAATGGAGGGAGGGGAGGCAGGGCTTTATATAGGAGGGGTCGGGGCTGTCCGAAAGGAAGGAGTGGAGGAGATCACGGCGAGGGTTCGCCGGCGTTGTCATCGGGGAGGAGAGGAGGAAGGCGAATGCGCGGTGTGAGGGAGCGGGCGATGGGACCGGGTGTCAGTGAGAGAAAGGGAGGGGCGTGTGACAGTGGGCGGCCGGTCGGGAGGAGTTTCGGGAGAGGGCTGGGCCGGTTGGGCTTTAAAAGCCTTTAAAAGCTTTCCTTTTTATTTTATCAGAGAATCAAAAAGCAATAAAGGTCCATAAATATATTCCCAAAGATAAAAAAAATTATACCAAAATTATCAGGAGATGAAATGCCACTTAATGGACATTTTTCCCTGGCCAAATAAAATACCTTAAAAAATTTATTTCTAGAAAATGCCTAATTGGCTTTATTTACTTTTGCAAATAATTTTTCATATAACCCCTTGGGTTTTATGATTTCAAAAACTTCACATAATACCCCCTGGTTTTGGAGTGCCATATTACTCCTCTCAAAATCTTTTCAAGGGGTTTGAATGCTTACAAATTCAAATAGGGAATTCCAAATATAAAAGTGAAACTCCATATGGGAAACTTTCAAATAGTTTTTCAAACTTCCAACTCCTATTTCATACAATTTGAAGAAGTCATATTATCCACTCTCATGAAAATCATTGAGTTGCATAAAGTTTCTGAATTTGAAATACTTTCAAATGGAATTCAAATCATTTTTCAATTCCCTTTTCATTTCTCAAAATGGAAGAACTCATGTCATCTTCACTCTGGGGTTTTGTGATGAAATGAATTTGAATTCCTGGTGACCAAAATGCAGAGTGAAAGTTTTGGGAAAGTCATTTCATTCCCTCCCATTAAACTTACAAAAGTTTCAAAAAAGTTTCAAATTTTCACTAAATTTCAATCACTCAAACAAACAAACAATCAGTCTAATATTAATTATTACATTCCAAAATTTGGGATGTTACATTTTAAAGGTGCTTATGAAATGGCTTCTTTGCTTGAAAAGTATGATCAGGATGATCCTTACGAATCTGAAATTTTTGCCGTACTGAAATATTTTTATTGGAATTGTGATTGCAATGCTGATATTATTGAATTTATTGAGAGAATGTTTTCTTTCTTGGAAGAGATTAATATTTTGCACGAATCTATGGAAGAAGAAATTGTTGAAAATGTGAGCTCATTGGATGAAGAAGATGAGGAGGAGAGCGAAGAACAAAAGGAGGAAGAGCGGACTAGCTACCCGTGCCCACCTTCTAATGAGACTAACTCTTCAACTCATACATTGTTTAATTTCCCTTCGTTCTTACCAAAGGATGAATGTTATGATAATTGCTATTATCCCTTGGATTTGTTTGAAATATCCCTTTTTAATGAACTTGATGCTTTTTATGCTTGTGGCCATCATGCCAGTATGAATTATGCTTATGCAGATGAACTTGCTAGTGATATGTTTGCACTATATTGGAGAAGTTTGCACTTATTAAGGATTATATAGATGGGTGTCCTTCTACTATTGCGCAGTATCATTTTGATAAATATAATATGCATGTGCTTGCTGCTCCTACTTGCAATTATTATGAGACAGGAACTATATCTCTGCCTCTCTATGTTTCCAATACGATAAAATTGCAAGAAACTATTTATACTATGCATTGACCTTTACTTTGTGTGCATGAATTGTTCTTTTATGACATGTCGATGCATAGGAAGAGAGTTAGACATCATTGTTGCATGATCTATATCACTTTGTTCTCACTACTAAGTTACAAATCATTGTTTATTAAAATTGGCTTTGATATACCTTGGGATCCGGGTGGATCCATTACTTGAGCACTTTATGCCTAGCTTAATGACTTTAAAGAAAGCGCTGCCAGGGAGACAACCCGAAAGTTTTAGTGAGTCATTTTATTCTGTTTAAAAAAAATTAGGTGGCGGAACTTAAAAAAATTTCAAAAAGAAAAGTGAAAGGGAGAAAGACGAGCAACATTGAAGTGGGGGCTAGACTTGAACTTTATTCATGCCCATGGAAACTTTGTGAATCTTGATTACAGAAAATTTTCAACAAAAATAATTATCCCCTTGTATAAATCTGTCGGGACCCCGATCCTAAGTCATATGAATCCAGACTGTAACATATCACATCACTTTGCGGCCTCACGCGCGGTAAGCTCCATGACTGCAACCTTACCTTAGCCAGGACCGTTTGCGTCATTTGGATCACGTATGTGAACATGTCACTGGCAATCCAATTATAGAGAACCTGGGCCGACATGACTAGTCATAGAACCCAAGTGGCACATCCGTACGGAAACAGGCATACATAACCCAACAATGCAGGTGTCGGTCTCAAGCGTGTGTAGAGGAGTCATAGCAAGCTACAAGGACTCCATTACTCCATGGGACATAAATGTCATAACTGCATGTATACGAGTATTAGCATGCTACGGGGACTCCATTACACTGCAAGACATTTCCCCGAAGGAACAAACACAACAACAAAGAAGGATACATGCCGGTCAATCAATGTGTCCGGAGCAGTAGTCCAGAATATATATATGGATGTGTAATTCCATTTGTATATACATTGTGTATGCGATATTTTTTATATTATATTACATATATATATGTATATAAATATATGTATATATATTATATGTACACACATATATATATGCATCAACTTGTGTAATTAATGTTTATGATATGTAGCACCGTAAAATAAATTTGAAATGAATGGAAAACACAATAAATAGAGCGGAAAACTAAAACCTAATTAAAAGCGAAAAAACAGAACACTTAGTACCGGTTGGTATCAACAACCGGTACAAAAGGTCCTCCACCACGAACCCACGCAGGCAGCCACGTGGTGGGCCTTTAGTACCGGTCCATGGTCCAACCGGTACTAAAGGTCTGGACCTTTAGTTCCGACCCTTTAGTACCGGTTTGGGAACCGGTACTAAAGGCACATCCCGACCGGGACTACTGATCGACATTCTACTAGTGCAAGCCCACCATTCGGGTGACCCTTAGTACACTGTGCCACTGCCTACCGCGTCGTAACCCACCCCTAGGGTCAGCATTACGGACAATCTCCTGCATGCTATAAACACCAGAAACTACTTGCAACTCCGGGACCAAGGATTAAACGATTGATAAGTCGAGAGAGGTCGAGTTACCGGAACCCAATGTGTGGTAGTAACTAATCTTGGATCACAAACACGTAACTCAGTTCATAAGAACGGTCCCAATGAGACATCCCACTATGTACTCCTACATAGCCTCTCATCGCTACCTTTACCAACTCGGTTTCATCATAAGTTTATCACGTCAGAACATCGTTATTTCACTCCAGTTGATGACCCCGATGAATCAGACCTGACACAACTCTAAGCATAGCAAGCATAGCAGGCAAAGTAAGCTAACAACATCATGGCACAAGCATCTACCAGGTATGCTAGGTTGCAAGGTTTAGCTAGTTATGGTGGCAATGACAGGTCATGCAAAAGAATAGGTTCATCTACCATGTATGACAGACAAGTGAATGTTTGTCCTAATGCAATAAACAAGAGCATGAAGGTTTTCTCCTTCCTGCTCCCGAGGGTTGTTATCGGAATGATCAAAAGGGTTGCTTGCCTTGCTAGGTAGCGGGAAGGTTTTCTCCTTCATTGGAATACTCGGAGGTATCCTTAGAAGCAGGGCCTACCGCAATGCAGGTAAATAACAATCAATACACGCAAATGCAACAGTATGATGCATGATCATGACATGGCAGCATGTATGGATTAACTAATGCAACTATTGTCCTCGCTAAATGAACAAAGTTTCAATATAGGTTCAAAATCATTCTCCATTTCATATTTCATATATTGACCTAGTAGTAAATGTCCATGTTCATCTACATAGGTTGCTCTAACATGCATGATAATAGCACCATTGTATTCATTGGATTTTTCTGATAAATTTTCTTACATAAATTATTTTCATCTGATTAACAGATTCATTTATATGAATTTTTGAAGTTTTATACATTTTCTGGAATTATTTTAATTCAGAAAAGTCATTACTGCATCAGCATGACACCACTATGACATCGGCATGACACCTAGTCACTAACAAAGTTAATTAATTAAATAATTACTAATTAGAATGGGGTAGGGCACATTGGTCAGTGGGTCATTAGCTTACTTAAATTAATTAATTAAATAATTAATCAGGGTTTAATTAACAGGGCCCGACCCCACTTGCCAGTTGACCTGGGGTCAAACCCCTGTGGTTAACTCGGGCAAGACCCACCGGCGTTGAGCCGCCGGTTGCTCCAAAGACGGCGGAGGCGTCGGGACCAAAAGGACGGCGGAGGGCACCAGATGGACCTACGCTCACGCGTGCGTCTATCCTGACACCTCTCAGGGGCTGAGATGGCCGGGATCAACGCCGGCGACGAGCTCGGCGGCTGCTAGAGTTCGGTGGAGAATGAGCTCGACGAACCAAGGCACGACACAACCGGAACTTGGCACCTACAAGCACTACGCGGCCCCATGAGTTCGATGGTCGTCTCTAATAGACCAACTTGTCATCGGAGCATCACCAGCGACGAGCTCGTGCGGCGGGTCATTCGGGAGCCGACGCAATCGGGGCCTATAGAGGGGGAAAGGCCGGGGAAGAGAGGGGAAAGAGCCTGGACCTCACTATGGGTTTGAAACCGTCGAAAGCTTGCTCGGGGAGGGCTTAGAGATGACGAATCAACGACAGCGAGGTTCGGGTCCGAGGAGGAAGACGAGCTCGGGGACGGATCTTTGGGGCTCCTGGCGATGCATGGCTCGGTGCAGAGGATGGGGACGACGTAGCGGAGCCTTTGGTGGTCTCAGGGGGTGCGGGGATGGCTGGATCTATGGCGGTGAGCTAGCGGCGCCGTCGGCCATGGCGGAGCAAAGGAGGGAAGAGGGCAGGGGGCGAATGCGAGAGAGAGAGAGGCATGGGGACGACAACGGCGTCCTCATCCTCTCGCCAGCGTGATAGGGGGATGCAGGCACGTAGAGAGCTGCGTGGAAGCTCCAGTGTGCGCGTGCAGCGAGCACACGCTCGTCCTCTAGGCTGCCAAGAGGACCAAGACGGTGCTAGGCCAGCCGGGCCAGCCCAGGTTCTGCCTCCTATTCCTTTCTGTTTTATTTCTTTTTTAATCTAAATTCTGATATTGGTTTTATTTATTTCCAAGCACAATTGCTAAGTATAAAATATCCCAAATATTTTATAGTACCAAGTTTGAATATTTCAAACTCCTATAAACAGTTCCAAAATATTTTGAAACCTGAAATATTTATATTGCTTTATTTGGCATTTTGAGAGGTTGTATTATTTATTTTTGAAATTCTAAAACTGTTCAAATAATTTAAATGAGCCCTGATATATTCATGTGCCTATTTATCAGACATAGGGTAACATTTTTGATGGTCACTTTTAATCCCCATTTCAATTTGATGCAAAATTGAAATATGATGCACACACATGATGTTCTATGACAACTAGCTAGGGATGTGACAACTCACCCCCACTAAAAAGAATCTTGTCCTGAGATTTTGGAGTCTTCGGGAAGAGCGCGGGGTACTGTAGTCGAAGACGATGTTCTCTTTCCCATGTGGCCTCCTTTTCAGAATGGTGTGACCACTGAACCATGAGAAACTTGATGTTCTAACGCCGAGTGGTACACTCAGCTTGATCAAGAATACGAACTGGGTATTCTTGATATGTAAGTTTATCTTGGAGATCAAGCGCTTTGTGGTCTACTTCACGGACAGGGTCCAAGAAGCAACGCGTAAGTTGCGAGATGTGGAAGACATCATGAACCTTGGAAAGATGCGGCGAAAGTTCCAATTGGTAGGTAACCTCTCCTCGTTTAGCAAGAAAGCGAAAGGGTCCAATGTAACGAGGAGCGAACTTGCCCTTGATACCAAATCAATGGGTACCCTTCAGAGGTGTGACCCGAAGATAAGCCTTCTCGTCAACTTCATAGGTCACAACCTTATGATGGTGATCATATTGGCTCTTTTGGCGAGACTGGGCTGTTTTCAACTTTTCATGAATACTGCGAATTTGTTCCTCTGCATCCTGGATCATATCCGGGCCAAAGAGTTGCCTCTCTCTAGTTTCTGACCAGTTAAGAGGTGATCGGCACCTTCATCCATAGAGAAGTTCAAAAGGGGCCTTGCCCAAGGTTGATTGATAACTATTGTTATAAGCAAATTCGGCAAATGGAAGACGTTTCTCCCAATTCATACCGAAGGATATAACACAAGCTCGGAGCATGTCTTCGAGGATGTGATTGACTCGCTCAACTTGACCACTTGATTGCGGGTGGAAAGCGGTGCTAAAGGATAGATGAGTCCCCATAGAGGTTTGGAAACATTCCCAAAATCGGGAAGTAAAGATACTTCCGCGGTCTGAGGTAATGTCCAAAGGAACACCATGAAGAGAAACTATTCGAGAAATATATAACTCCGCTAGCTGACTAGCAGTTATACTCTCCCGAACAGGAAGAAAATGATCAACTTTGGAAAGGCGGTCAATGACCAGAAGGATAGCATTATTCCCTCTCTTAGTCCTAGGAAATCTGGTAATGAAATCCATACCGACCTTATCCCGTTTCCATTCAGGAATAGCTAAAGGTTGAAGGGTGCTAGAAGGCCATGGATGTTCTGCTTTCACGCAACGACAAACGTTGCAGTTAGCAACGAACTGAGCAATTTCTCTCTTCATCCTAGTCCACCAGAACCTCTGGCGTAGGTCCTGATACATCTTGGTACTACCTGGATGAATTGTGAGAAGAGAATGATGAGCCTCCTTAAGGATCAACTGTTGCAGATGTTGCTTCTTTGGGATCACCAAGCGGTTCTCAAAGAAGATAACACCCCGATCATCTTCCGAGAAGCAACTAACATTACCCTTCTTAATGTTTTTCTTGATCCGAGATATCTCGGCATCATGCTTCTGGGCTTCTATGATTTGATCCGTAAGAGTAGGTTTCGCCACCAGGTTGGAAAGGAATCCTTGAGGAACAATGTGGAGGCTCAACTTCCGAAATTCCTCGTGGAGAAGTGGTTGACCTTGTTGTAATATCAGGTTGTTACAATAAGACTTATGACTTAGTGCATCAGCCATGACATTGGCTTTCCCCGGGGTGTAAGTTATCCCTAAGTCGTAATCTGTAATCAACTCAACCCACTGTCTTTGCCTCAGATTCAAATCCGGCTGGGTGAAAATATATTT
The DNA here is from genome assembly GCA_022496015.1 of Hordeum marinum. Lineage (NCBI taxonomy): Eukaryota > Viridiplantae > Streptophyta > Magnoliopsida > Poales > Poaceae > Hordeum > Hordeum marinum. The sequence continues at coordinate 119,709,833 of CM039677.1, forward strand.
CTGACTTTGGTGATCAGTGTAAATTTCGCAATGATTACCCAAAAGGTAATGTCACCAGGTTTTCAGTGCATGGACCATAGTTGCAAGCTCAGGATCATGCGTTGGATAATTATCCTCATGTGGACACAACTGTCGAGATGCGTATGCAATCACATGACGATCTTGCATGAGAATGCAACCTAATCCTTGTCGCGAGGCATCGCAATAGATAACAGAGTCCTTCGAGAAGTCTACTCGCACCAGAATGGGAGCAGAGCTCAGTCGTCTTTTCAACTCCTGAAAACTGTGCTCACATTGTGAAGTCCACTCGAACTTCTTATCTTTCTTGAGGAGTTTAGTCAGGTGTTTCACAACCTTGGAGAAATTCTCGAAAAAGCGGAGACAATAGCTCGCTAAGCCAAGGAAACTCCGAACTTGCTTAACTGATTCAGGTTGAGTCCATCAAGGACGGCCTGAACTCTCTCGGGATTGACAGCAATATCTTTACCAGAGATCACGTGGCCTAGATAGGTCACTTCTGGCAACCAAAATTCATACTTGGAGAATTTGGCATACAGACGGTGCTCTCGAAGTTTCATCAATACCAGCCTTAGATGCTCGGCATGTTCCTGTTCATTCATCGAGTAGATGAGTATATCGTGAAGGTAAACCACGACAAATTTATCCAAATACTCCATCAAGATCGAATTCATCAAGCGAGATAAGGTGGCTCGGGCATTGGTTAAACCGAAGGACATAACTGTGTACTCATATTGGCCATAACGAGTAACAAAAGGCGTTTTTGGAATGTCCGCGTTTCTAATTCTGATTTGATGGTATCCCAGCCTCAAATCCATTTTCTCAAAAATAGGGGATCCAGCGAGTTGATCATACAAATCGTTGATCCTAGGGAGTGGATACTTGTTGTTTATGGTGACCAGATTCATTGGCCGATAATCCACAACCATCCAATCCGATCCATCCTTCTTCTTGACGAAGAGGACGGGACAAGCCCAAGGAGAAGAACTAGGACGGATGAAACCTTTCTTCAAAGCCTCATCAAGTTGAATCTTAAGTTTGGCTAGTTCTAAGGGTGCCATCTTATATGGTCTTCTGGCTACTGGGACAGTCCCTGGGATGAGCTCTATCACAACCTCACACATCTCTGACATGTGGAATTCCTGGCAGTTCTTCTGGAAAGACATCCAAAAAGTCACGGACTACCGAAATATCTTCTAGTTCTGGAAGAGGGCTAGCATTGAGGGAATAGAGTTGGCGCTTGACTGCTCGAGTGGAGACACTAACTATCTCACCCGAGGGATGTGTAAGTTGAAAATTCCTAGAATTAGTATCGATCTTAGCATAGTGGGATTTCATCCAGTCCATACCTAAGATCATATTGATGTCCGAAGACTTGAGGGCTATCAAGGATGCTATGAAGACTAATCTATCCACAAGAATCTCATTGTCATGGCTCACCCTAGAAGTTTGCCATTTTGAACCAGGAGTCTGAACTACTAAAGGAGTAGGCATATCACAAAAATACATGTTATGCAACTGTGCATAACTTTCAGAGATGAATGAATGAGATGCCCTAGTATCAAATAGAACAGATGCTGCAAGACTATTGACAAGGAGTGTACCTAGGATAACATCAGGATCCTCAAGGTCTTCCTCAGCAGAAACATAGTTCACTCGTCCACGAGCAGGAGCTGGCTTCACGTAGAAGGCTTTGCCCGGCTTCCCACGTCTAGCCGGCTTGGCATTGTTCTGAGCACACTCACGGGAGTTGTGTCTTGGTTCCCCACATTTGTAGCAGACAACAGTGGCACGGGGAGCAGCATTGGCAGGAGGACCTCCAAATGGCCTAGCTGGAGGGTTAGACTGAGTTGGGCTAGGCTCCTTGAAGGATGGCCTCGCGGTATATCTTGGCAACAGAGCTGCGTTGGGCACCCACACCCTGTGTTTGTTGGAGCTTGAGCCAGATGCGGGGTTGAAGTCATGGTTATGCTTCCTAGCGGCCTCGTAGTTAGTCTGTCTAGTCTCGGCATTGATAGCCTTATTGGCGAGAGCCTGGAAGGTTGTGCACTCATGCAGGCGAAGATCTCGACGGAGCTCAGGACTAAGTCCCTTGCGGAATCTAGCATGTTTCTTGGCATCAGATGAAACTTCCTATGGATCATACCAAGCAAGATTGCCGAACTCATGGCTATACGCATCCGCTAACAGTCTGCCCTAGGTGAAAACACAGAACTCCTCTCTCTTGCGATCCATCAGCCCTTTTAGGATTTGATGGGTACGGAATGCTGCGCAGAATTCCACCCAAGTTGGTACGGGGCCTGCGGGACGCATGGATTCATAGTTTTCCCACCATAGATTGTCGGGTCCTTCCAGAAAGTAAGTAGCAAAGGTCACCTTGTTGGCCTCAGATACGTTGGCATCTCGGATCTTGCAAGACAGGCTGGTCAGTGTAACGACCCGACCTGGAAGGTCAAGTCTCCGGTGTTTCCGTACCATCCCAAGATCATGCTGGTACACACACGGTACATCAATGTATATATCAAAGGTAAATCACACAGCATTATATTAATCGAAATCTCATATCGAGTTCTTTATTACGATAAAAATTACAATAAAGTGGCCAAAGGCCAACTCATGAGAATATCTAAATCTTGCGGAAGCGTCGAAGGTAGATGAGTCCATCCGACTCCAAGGGCATCTCACTGAGCATAGAACGTGTCCTCACTCCTGGTCGGAAAAATACTCTGCAACATGATACGTTGCAGCCGTGTAGGTCAGCATATGGAGTATGCCGGCAAAGTCACAAGAGAGGGGTGAAAATAATCAGCTAGTCTATATGCTTATATGGCAGGTGGGGTGGTAAGTTTTGCGTAAAGCCAATTTTTCCTACATCAAGAAAAAGGGCTAAGCAAAGCATTACTAAGTTGGTTGATTAATGAGATGGTTCCATCAACCAATTCTCATACCCAAAATTATTAAATTCCCACATCATCATATTATTTGTGTTGAGAGTTCCGGAAGTTCCAATCCCTTTGGCTCAAGTCGTCCATAACCGTGGACACGGCTAATCGATTAGGTTTAAGTACTCTGCAGAGTTTTTGCACACGTTCCCCACAAGATTTGGTCGCCTCCGTTTGATTTCTCGCACTTCAGGGTGTTTGAGAAACGGATGACCAAAACATGGTCTTCCAAAGGGTTTCCCTGCGACTCTGACGATGCCCATCCTTTCCTACCGTTCTTCTACCTCTCGTAGCACCGCCTGTCCAGGGTCACCACGATATCCAACCAAGCCAGAGCCCATAATGACTTGTGGCTGTGCAGGTAAGCCTTGGGTCTTGAAGCACCCATCCATCCCTTTGTGCCTGGGTGGACCTTTCCGCGTGAATACTGGCCACCTCCAGCATCACCTAGGCTAACCACTGGTTTCTCCAGGGCGCCGTTCAACCATCATCCACCCAGAGGTATGTTGAAAACTTGGAGTATTGAAATCTTGATCATTATGTAGGTCTTGAAATTATTAACTCTCTCAACTCTCATGAATCACACAACCAACCCCGTCTACTAATAGCATAGCAAAAGGTAAAACAACGTTTCCCGGGGCCAATGTTGTCAAAGGGGTTGAGAGGGGTATCTACCACATGATACTACTACTATGTAACCAAGTTTCCAACTAACCTATCTTGCATGCAACTGGGGAGATGGTAGAACTAATGCATATAAAACATGGGTAAAACATGATCAAAGTGACTTGCCTGATTGATGATCTTCGTACTTGAGTAACTCTAGGTAACAAGTTTCGCACTCCGGATAATCTAACGAAACAAACAATGCACTCAAATAAGCATACAACCAAAATAAGTACTCATAACATTCAGCAAAGAAGTACTAAACAAACAAGGCAAACAATGCACAAAAGTCTCTAGCAAGTAAAACACACAAAGTTTTGTTTTTTCCAAAGGGGATGATGAAAACACTACTACATAATAAAACTATTTTGAAATAGCAAAACAATTGTTGACAACAAGGAAAACAATAGAATATTTTATTAATAAACAGAATAATCAATTTAAGCTTGTTGGGAAAAGTTTAGTGAAGTTTATACAAGTTTTGATAAACACTATATGAATCAACTATAGTTATATTAACAAAAGAATGTAAAACTAAACTTATAATTTGTTAACAAAACATGTTCTTGACAGAAAAAAAAATAATTTACTATTAAATCTGTCTTAGAAAACAGAAACAAAATATAGAAAACTTTGTTTGAAAACAAACTATTACTAGTTAGTTGTTTTAGTCAAATTAAGCCTAATTGAAAAGAAATTTTGATTCCTATGTTAAATAAAATTAAACTAGGCAAATTTATATTTTTTATTAACAGTAAGTGAAAACACTAAATGTTTACTAACAGAACCTAATAAACAAATAAAACCAAATTCTAAATCAAACTAATCAAAATTAAGTTTATAAAACTATATTATAATAATAAGCAGATTCTGTTTTTTGGGTAAAACAGTAATCAAATATATCATGAAAATCCTCAAACTATACCTGAAGATAGTCCTAACTAATACCAAACAGTAGCAAAAAGATTCATATCAAAATCTATTTTCAAACTCTAGTTATTCAGATTTGAAGATTTTAAGCAAATTTGATTCAATTCAAATTTCATAGTTCAAATTTGAAATTTAAAAGTACAGGGTGAAACTACATGAAAATTGTGAGCTATTGCAAAAAGAATCAACTCAAAACTCTAAACAGATTAAAAGATATAAGCAAAACAAAATTGGAAAACATTCTGTTAATTAAAACAAAACAGAAAATGAAAAAAAGTTTGCGTCGGTCAGGGGGCTACGTGGCGCGATCCGATTGGCTAAGGGGGGCGTTCGGTAGGTGAATTAGAGCGGGCGACCGTTCGGTAGAAGAAAACGGTTCGGACTTAAGTTCGTTCTAATCTGGACCGTGGGATTTGGATCGGACGGTCGAGGGGGCTTACGGAGGGAGGTTGCCGGCGTCGGGGTACTCCGGCGAGTCCGGTAGCGGCGATTGCGACGGCGAGGTGTTCCGGTGGTCGGGGAGGACGGGGAAGTGGTCCTGGCGACGGGGACGGTCCTCCGGAGGCGATTGGTGGCGACGGCGTGGCGAATGATGGTCGGAGGTGGTGGCTACGATCGACGGCGACTTCCGGTGGTGGTGGAACTCCGACGAGCAATCGACGGCGTCTCGGCGAGAGAGAGAAGGGGGCTCGGGGGGGGAATGGATGCGGGGCCGTGGGGCTCTTATATAGGCGCTCGGGGGGGTGCGGGGAGGAGAGAGGGGAGAGATCCGGTGAGGGGGAGTAACGGCCGGCGTCGGATCCGGCGAGCGCGGGGAGTGAAGACGATGACCGTTCCGGGGCAACGGTCGGACGGGGTGGGACCCGGTGTCAGTGAGAGAGCGGGAGCATTACTGCGCTCGGTCGGCCGACCGGTAACGGTTTCGGCTTTTAAAGCCGGTGGGCCGGCCCGTTTAATACCGGAAACGGTTACCGTTTCTTTTTAATAATTTCCGGAGACATTCAAAAGCTTTTAAAGCATTCAAATCGTTTGTAAATATAGGGGTATTATATATCAAAATTAACAGAATAATAAATGCTATTTAATGAACATTTCTATTCTGTCATTTGAACACTTTGAAAAAAAATATTATTTCAGAAATGTCCTAATTGTTTTTAAACCCTTTTTGCAAATATTTTCAAAATAACTCCTGGTTATTTTTGTTCAAATAATTCACCAATTAGACCCTGGTGTGGAGTGTCATGTTCCTCCTCTCTTATTTGAACTTTTAACCAAAAATTTTAAATAGAGGAAGCAACATAGGGAAAAGTAGAAGGGGACTTTCTGAAAACCAGAAGAGGCATTTCAACTAGTTCATACAATCAAGCAATGATGATAATAGATGCATAGCTATATTCATAACATTCCAAAATGGAATTTTGGGATGTTACAAACCTACCCACCTTAAGATGAATCTCGCCCTCGAGATTCGGGTTGGCTAGAAAATAGGTGCGGATGGTCTCTACGAAGATCTTCTTCGCGTTCCCAGGTGGCTTCTTCCTCAGTATGGTGACTCCACAAAACTTTGCAGAACTTGATAATCTTGCTGCGGGTAACTCTGTTGGATGTCTCGAGGATCTTGACAGGCTTCTCCTCATAAGTCAGATCACTTTCAAGCTGTATGGCCTCTAGGGGCACGGTGTCTCGCAAAGGGATGTCAACCATCTCAGCATGACATTTCTTCAGCTGGGAAACATGGAACACATCATGAACTTCGGATAATCCTTCCGGCAATTCCAGTTTGTATGCAACTTCACCTCTACGTTCAAGAATTTTGTAGGGGCCTATGAATCTGGGTGCTAATTTTCCTTTAACACCAAATCTCTTGGTTCCTCGAAGCGGGGACACACGAAGATATGCTCGGTCTCCCACTTCATACGTCACTTCCTTGCGCTTGTTGTCAGCATAGCTCTTCTGTCGAGATTGAGCTATTTTGAGTCTGTCACGTATCAACTTGACTTTCTCTTCAGAATCTCGGATAAGGTCGGGACCAAAAAGTTGTCGGTCTCCAACACCATCCCACGTCAGTGGTGTTCTACATCTTCTTCCGTATAAAGCTTCGAAAGGGGCCATCTTTAGACTGGTCTGATAACTGTTGTTGTATGAGAATTCTGCGTAAGGCAAGTTTTCGTCCCAACTAGATCCATAATCTAGCGCACAAGCTCTCAACATGTCTTCCAGAATCTGATTGACTCTCTCAGTCTGGCCATCTGTCTGCGGATGAAAAGCTGTACTAAACTCCAGTCTCGTACCCAAAGTCTCATGTAACTGATGCCAAAACTTTGAAGTGAATTGTGTTCCTCTATCTGACACTATACTCCTCGGAACTCCATGCAGACATACGATCCTGGTCATGTATATCTTGGCTAGCTTAGCACTGGTATAGGTGGTCTTTACTGGAATGAAGTGTGCTACCTTGGTCAAGCGATCTACCACTACCCAGATGGAATCATAACCTGAACGGGTCCTGGGCAATCCTGTGATGAAATCCATACCAAGTTTTTCCCATTTCCACTCGGGTATCGACAAAGGTTGGAGTAACCCTGCTGGTTTCTGATGTTCTGCCTTTACTCGCTGACAAACATCACATATCGCAACATGCTCTGCAATATCTTTCTTCATACCTGTCCACCAATAACTTTCCTTTAAATCCAGATACATCTTGGTATTGCCTGGGTGTATCGAGTAAGGTGAATCGTGGGCTTCCTGAAGTATCAACTTCCTGAGCTCTGGTTCATTGGGCACATAGATTCGGTTCTCAAACCACAAAGTTCCGTGTTCATCCTCACGAAAACCTTTAGCTTTACCATCTTTCATTCTCTGTTTAATCTCAGCTATCTCCTTGTCCGATTTCTGGGCTTCTCGAATTCTTTCGGTCAAGGTGGACTGAATTTCCAGTGTAGCAACATATCCTCTTGGAACTATCTCTAGCTTGAGCTCTCTGAGATCATCGACTAACTCTTGAGGTAATCCTCCAGCTGTGAGTGTGTTCACATAAGTTTTCCGACTCAAGGCATCGGCTACAACATTAGCCTTACCTGGATGGTAGTGTAATCTCATGTCATAGTCCTTGATTAACTCTAACCATCTCCTCTGTCTGAGGTTCAACTCTTTCTGCGTGAAGATATACTTCAGGCTCTTATGGTCGGTGTAAACATCACAACTATTTCCGATAAGGAAATGTCTCCAAGTCTTGAGTGCGTGCACTACGGCTGCTAGCTCCAAGTCATGCGTGGCATAATTCAACTCATGAGGTCGTAGCTGTCTGGAAGCATAGGCTACAACTTTTCCATCCTGCATAAGTACTCCTCCAAGTCCTTGACGTGAAGCATCACAATAAACCTGGAAATCCTTCCGAATATCGGGCAAGATCAACACTGGGGCTGTGACCAAACGTTCCTTCAACTCCCGGAAACTGGCTTCACATTCCACAGTCCAAACATACTTGGATTCTTTCTTCAACAACTCTGTCATGGGCTTGGCAACCTTGGAGAAATTTTCAATGAACCTCCGGTAATATCCAGCAAGTCCAAGGAAACTGCGGATCTCCTTAACTGAGGTGGGTGACTTCCACTCGGTGACGGCTTCAACCTTAGCGGGGTCTACGGCTATTCCTTCTCCGGAAATAACATGTCCAAGGAATCCGACTTCCGTCAACCAAAATTCACATTTGCTGAACTTGGCATATAACTGATGCTCTCTTAGCTTTTCCAGAACTAAACGCAAATGTTGCTTATGCTCTTCCTCGTTCTTGGAGAATATCAGAATGTCATCGATGAACACCACAACAAACTTGTCTAGGTATTCCATGAATACTTTGTTCATCAAATTCATGAAGTAGGCAGGAGCATTAGTCAATCCAAAAGACATGACCGTATACTCATACAAGCCATACCTCGTGGTGAAAGCTGTTTTGGGTATATCCTGTTCACGAATTTTCAACTGGTGATACCCTGATCGAAGATCGATCTTGGAGAATACTTTGGCTCCTACGAGCTGATCAAACAAATCATTAATCATCGGTAGAGGGTACTTGTTCTTGATAGTCACCTCGTTCAAGGCACGATAGTCCACTACCATTCTCAAAGATTTATCCTTCTTCTCCACCAAAAGAACTGGGGCTCCCCAAGGTGAAGAACTTGGGCGAATATAACCTTTGTCCAATAACTCCTTAATTTGCTTCTTGATTTCCAACAGATCATTTGCGGGCATCCGATAGGGTCTCTTGGAAATTGGGGCTGTCCCTGGCTGTAGCTCTATTAAGAACTCAATCTCCCTATCTGGTGGCATTCCTGGTAATTCTTCCGGAAATACATCTGGAAATTCTTTTACCACAGGTACTTCCTCCTGAACAACTCCTGTGAGAGAATTTAACCGAGCACTCATACGTGTGCGTCGGGATACATACTTAATCCTCTTGTTCTCCGGGGTGGTGAGTGAAACAGACTTGCTAGGGCAATCAAGATTTCCTTCATACTTGGTCATCCAATCCATGCCTAGGATTACATCCAATCCGTGTGACTCTAAGACGATGAGGTCGGTGGAAAAAACATGGTTCCCTATATTGAGTTTCAAGGCATGGCATCCTATCCCTGCCATCATCATACCTCCTGGAGAACTAACCTGAATTGGCTGACTAAGGGTTTTGGTGGGCAAACCATACTTATCCACAACTACCCTTGATATGAATGAATGAGTTGCACCCGAATCAAAAAGTACTGTAACAGGACGTGAATGCAATAAAAACTTACCAACCACAGTCTCGGGCTGATCATAGACTTCTTCCACGTTGATGTGATTCACGTGAGCACGGGGAAACGGATTGGGCTTCTTGGCTGTGGAGTTGCCGTTGTTAGTGCCGTTTCCAGTGCCTTGCTTACTCTGGGGACACTCAGTAGCATAGTGCCCTGTCTTCTGGCACTTGAAACAGGTAATGTGACTCAGATCCTTCTGAGCAGGAACTTGACGGTGCTGGTTGTTGTTCCCATTCCCATTGTCACTCTTGAAGTTACCATGGTTGAGACGGTTATTCCCATTTCCTCCATGATGGTGACCTCCATGGTTGTGCACAGTATGAGTGTGCTTTCCAAACTTACCATTTCCTGATCCGGTATTCCCGGAGTACGGGGAGTAACGAGGCTTCTGATGAGCTCCAGAGTTGAACTTCCCCTGAGTGTACTTCCGTTTGCGGTTCTCAATCTGCTGCTGTTTACCTTCCAGAATAAGTGCCTTATCCACCAGCTCTTGGTAGTTGTTGAAATTAGCCACTACCAGCTGTATGCTCAACTCATCATTGAGTCCTTCCAGAAACTTTTCTTGCTTGGCCGCATCATCGGCCACATCTCCTGGGGCATAACGTGACAATGTGTTGAAGTCGTCCACATATTGGGCCACGGAACGATTACCCTGGCGCAAGTTGCGAAACTCGCGCTTCTTTAAACTCATGGCTCCAGCTGAAACATGAGCGGTGCGGAAAGCAAGCTTGAACTGCTCCCAAGTCACATCTGCAATAGGATAAGTGGTGGTATAATTCTCCCACCATGATGCTGCTGGTCCTTCCAGTTGATGTGCGGCAAATCGCACTTTCTCAGCGTCAGTGCATCCAGCGGTGACAAGTTCTCTCTCCATCTTGCGGAGCCAGTCATCTGCCACAATGGGCTCAGTGCTGCTGGAGAAAGTTGGAGGGTTCAACCTCAGAAAACGGGTGAGATTGTCAGTCTGGGGTGGATGGTGGTTGTTGTTGTTGTTCTGGTTGTTGGTCTGATTCTGAATCAATAGTTGCATCAGTGCATTCTGTTGCTGAAGGAGTTGGGTGAGTTCCGGTGGAAAAGTGAAATCGGTCTCACGTCGTGGAGGCATCTTGCTGTTTTCAGAGGGATGAGAATTAGAATAGAACAAGGGTCTGGAAGAAATTCACTACCCATATGCAATGCAACAAACATATCACACGAAACACTCATTCATTTATTCAATCAATGTCAAACATCGGAAAATACAAATCTCAGACAACTAAACATCGACCTACGCTTTAACGACTAAAATAAAGATACATTGGAGGGCATAACTAATGTTCTCCTCAAAAGTGCATAGTCGTAGGTCCTCCGGTGGTGCTTTCCTCATAGTCTTCATCGTCGCTGATGAAGGGTGCCATGTCTCCTTCGGGGTGAAGGTTTTCTCCCATGTCTAGATGCTCCTCCAGAGTGGCGATGCGTGCATTCTGCTCATCAATCCTCTCTAAGAAGTCCTTCACTTCATGCTCGTGTTCATAGTTGGCCTCTCGCAGATCAGCTTCAAGGTCCAGCTCACGATTCATCAGATTCTTGATAGTCTTCGTGTCAGCACGAACTCGAAGCTCCAGAGTCCTGATGTGAGTCTCCAAGGTCTGGATATAGGAGATATTGGTGTCTGCAGTGGGATTGGTGATGATGTTGCCATGGGCATCTCTGCGGCAAACCATGCTGAGTCCTGGTGAAATGGTTCCACCTCTGTATTCCTCCTGGATACGTCCAAGGGCACGATGAATGGCCATGTCTCTTCCAAGTATCCAACTGGGTGCCACGAACTTGAGATCTATGGGTTCCTTCCGATTCCCAAAGGTCTTCCCTGGAATATGCACCTCGATCCTGTAGCGTCCATCTTGGGGAAATGACATGATAGGAATCCCGGTGATGCTCGGCAAAGCAATCCTTATGTCCTTGACGATCCTCATCAGCTCCTTACCAAAGGGCATCGTTGCGTCAGGCTGGCAAAACTCTGTGATCAACACTGGGATGAAGGTGGCCATCTATAAATTTTGAAATAATCGGAGAGGAGTCAGAAACGAATAGATGAGAGTATAAGATATTTAAAGACAAAGAGAAACAATCCTAAGGCTTTCCAATCCTAGAGGTTACGTCCTACGGTCAGCGTGTGCTCTGATACCATTTCTGTAACGACCCGACCTGGAAGGTCAAGTCTCCGGTGTTTCCGTACCATCCCAAGATCATGCTGGTACACACACGGTACATCAATGTATATATCAAAGGTAAATCACACAGCATTATATTAATCGAAATCTCATATCGAGTTCTTTATTACGATAAAAATTACAATAAAGTGGCCAAAGGCCAACTCATGAGAATATCTAAATCTTGCGGAAGCGTCGAAGGTAGATGAGTCCATCCGACTCCAAGGGCATCTCACTGAGCATAGAACGTGTCCTCACTCCTGGTCGGAAAAATACTCTGCAACATGATACGTTGCAGCCGTGTAGGTCAGCATATGGAGTATGCCGGCAAAGTCACAAGAGAGGGGTGAAAATAATCAGCTAGTCTATATGCTTATATGGCAGGTGGGGTGGTAAGTTTTGCGTAAAGCCAATTTTTCCTACATCAAGAAAAAGGGCTAAGCAAAGCATTACTAAGTTGGTTGATTAATGAGATGGTTCCATCAACCAATTCTCATACCCAAAATTATTAAATTCCCACATCATCATATTATTTGTGTTGAGAGTTCCGGAAGTTCCAATCCCTTTGGCTCAAGTCGTCCATAACCGTGGACACGGCTAATCGATTAGGTTTAAGTACTCTGCAGAGTTTTTGCACACGTTCCCCACAAGATTTGGTCGCCTCCGTTTGATTTCTCGCACTTCAGGGTGTTTGAGAAACGGATGACCAAAACATGGTCTTCCAAAGGGTTTCCCTGCGACTCTGACGATGCCCATCCTTTCCTACCGTTCTTCTACCTCTCGTAGCACCGCCTGTCCAGGGTCACCACGATATCCAACCAAGCCAGAGCCCATAATGACTTGTGGCTGTGCAGGTAAGCCTTGGGTCTTGAAGCACCCATCCATCCCTTTGTGCCTGGGTGGACCTTTCCGCGTGAATACTGGCCACCTCCAGCATCACCTAGGCTAACCACTGGTTTCTCCAGGGCGCCGTTCAACCATCATCCACCCAGAGGTATGTTGAAAACTTGGAGTATTGAAATCTTGATCATTATGTAGGTCTTGAAATTATTAACTCTCTCAACTCTCATGAATCACACAACCAACCCCGTCTACTAATAGCATAGCAAAAGGTAAAACAACGTTTCCCGGGGCCAATGTTGTCAAAGGGGTTGAGAGGGGTATCTACCACATGATACTACTACTATGTAACCAAGTTTCCAACTAACCTATCTTGCATGCAACTGGGGAGATGGTAGAACTAATGCATATAAAACATGGGTAAAACATGATCAAAGTGACTTGCCTGATTGATGATCTTCGTACTTGAGTAACTCTAGGTAACAAGTTTCGCACTCCGGATAATCTAACGAAACAAACAATGCACTCAAATAAGCATACAACCAAAATAAGTACTCATAACATTCAGCAAAGAAGTACTAAACAAACAAGGCAAACAATGCACAAAAGTCTCTAGCAAGTAAAACACACAAAGTTTTGTTTTTTCCAAAGGGGATGATGAAAACACTACTACATAATAAAACTATTTTGAAATAGCAAAACAATTGTTGACAACAAGGAAAACAATAGAATATTTTATTAATAAACAGAATAATCAATTTAAGCTTGTTGGGAAAAGTTTAGTGAAGTTTATACAAGTTTTGATAAACACTATATGAATCAACTATAGTTATATTAACAAAAGAATGTAAAACTAAACTTATAATTTGTTAACAAAACATGTTCTTGACAGAAAAAAAAATAATTTACTATTAAATCTGTCTTAGAAAACAGAAACAAAATATAGAAAACTTTGTTTGAAAACAAACTATTACTAGTTAGTTGTTTTAGTCAAATTAAGCCTAATTGAAAAGAAATTTTGATTCCTATGTTAAATAAAATTAAACTAGGCAAATTTATATTTTTTATTAACAGTAAGTGAAAACACTAAATGTTTACTAACAGAACCTAATAAACAAATAAAACCAAATTCTAAATCAAACTAATCAAAATTAAGTTTATAAAACTATATTATAATAATAAGCAGATTCTGTTTTTTGGGTAAAACAGTAATCAAATATATCATGAAAATCCTCAAACTATACCTGAAGATAGTCCTAACTAATACCAAACAGTAGCAAAAAGATTCATATCAAAATCTATTTTCAAACTCTAGTTATTCAGATTTGAAGATTTTAAGCAAATTTGATTCAATTCAAATTTCATAGTTCAAATTTGAAATTTAAAAGTACAGGGTGAAACTACATGAAAATTGTGAGCTATTGCAAAAAGAATCAACTCAAAACTCTAAACAGATTAAAAGATATAAGCAAAACAAAATTGGAAAACATTCTGTTAATTAAAACAAAACAGAAAATGAAAAAAAGTTTGCGTCGGTCAGGGGGCTACGTGGCGCGATCCGATTGGCTAAGGGGGGCGTTCGGTAGGTGAATTAGAGCGGGCGACCGTTCGGTAGAAGAAAACGGTTCGGACTTAAGTTCGTTCTAATCTGGACCGTGGGATTTGGATCGGACGGTCGAGGGGGCTTACGGAGGGAGGTTGCCGGCGTCGGGGTACTCCGGCGAGTCCGGTAGCGGCGATTGCGACGGCGAGGTGTTCCGGTGGTCGGGGAGGACGGGGAAGTGGTCCTGGCGACGGGGACGGTCCTCCGGAGGCGATTGGTGGCGACGGCGTGGCGAATGATGGTCGGAGGTGGTGGCTACGATCGACGGCGACTTCCGGTGGTGGTGGAACTCCGACGAGCAATCGACGGCGTCTCGGCGAGAGAGAGAAGGGGGCTCGGGGGGGGAATGGATGCGGGGCCGTGGGGCTCTTATATAGGCGCTCGGGGGGGTGCGGGGAGGAGAGAGGGGAGAGATCCGGTGAGGGGGAGTAACGGCCGGCGTCGGATCCGGCGAGCGCGGGGAGTGAAGACGATGACCGTTCCGGGGCAACGGTCGGACGGGGTGGGACCCGGTGTCAGTGAGAGAGCGGGAGCATTACTGCGCTCGGTCGGCCGACCGGTAACGGTTTCGGCTTTTAAAGCCGGTGGGCCGGCCCGTTTAATACCGGAAACGGTTACCGTTTCTTTTTAATAATTTCCGGAGACATTCAAAAGCTTTTAAAGCATTCAAATCGTTTGTAAATATAGGGGTATTATATATCAAAATTAACAGAATAATAAATGCTATTTAATGAACATTTCTATTCTGTCATTTGAACACTTTGAAAAAAAATATTATTTCAGAAATGTCCTAATTGTTTTTAAACCCTTTTTGCAAATATTTTCAAAATAACTCCTGGTTATTTTTGTTCAAATAATTCACCAATTAGACCCTGGTGTGGAGTGTCATGTTCCTCCTCTCTTATTTGAACTTTTAACCAAAAATTTTAAATAGAGGAAGCAACATAGGGAAAAGTAGAAGGGGACTTTCTGAAAACCAGAAGAGGCATTTCAACTAGTTCATACAATCAAGCAATGATGATAATAGATGCATAGCTATATTCATAACATTCCAAAATGGAATTTTGGGATGTTACAGTCAGCCAGTCATCCATGTCGAGTGGGTCAACCGAATGATGATACTTAGGTGGGTATAGCTTCACGAAAGCACCGAGAGACATGCCATCATTGTGATCATTGCGGGGAGCACGCGCTTTGTTCTGGTCAATTTGTTCCAATAGCCTGTTGGTCTCCCTTTTGTTCTGTTCAGCTTCAAGCATCACTTCTGCCAAAGAGGGCACGTGTGGCAGGTTCTGTTGCCTTGGCTGGCTTCCCTCGCCCTGCTCGGGGGCATGCACGGGGTTATTCCTAGTTGCCACTATCCTGGGGTAAATACCACAGCTTAGACATAGAGGACATCAACTCCAAGACATGAGATAAGGAATGTACTAGACAACATGGCATGCAGGGTAATCACCCAATCTCCATGGTAATAACAACTGCCATATGAACACCATGATTCATACACACCATGACATAGTTCAGTACGAGCCAAAGCTGAAAAACAACTAGAGAGATGACAAAACTCATCGGACGCATTACAAGCTTCCTATACATTATCTATCTACAACTCCGGAACTCAATTCTCAACCTCAGTCATATCCCACAAGACACGCTGGACTGTGGCGATACGACTACAACCATGATAGTACTAACGTCCATGTACTCAAGCATCGCCGTAGAATGCCTCATCTAGGTTACCCCATGACCCGGGAGCTGAACCTGAGGATCTGGAAACACTCTAGCTTGTGATCCCTGGAAACTATAAGGACACAGATGTGGCCTTGGTCCCCTTGTTGGACGCAACAGCGGTCCTCGAAGAGGGGTGATGCCTCCAACATCGGGCCAATCTACACGTGCTGGCAGATGTGTCCGCGATGGGTTCAGCATCTCCAAATCTCCAGAGCCTGTCTGCACGACAGGTACCAACTGCGTCAGGGTTGTCCAAAAACTTGCACGGGTAGCATAAAGCTCCATGCAGAGGGCACGTACATCACGATCCCTGTTCTCCAACATCTGAGCGGTCACCTGCAGCCTAGGGTCCTCATGAGAATGATCAAAGTAGGCTGCGCTAAGATAGCTATCCTCTCCTCCCAGAGAAGCAGGAACATAACAGAACTCCGTGTTTTGAAGGAGGCCATGGTGAAACCTCATGATAGTCAACATCGTGTAGGCGGCCTCCAGAACTGCCATGTCTATGGTGACACCTAATCCATAAGTCCAGTGAAGCGGCTCTACAGCTCCAGGATATGAAGGATATATCTTAACAGTACACAAATACTGACTCTGGTTGAAATATCAATACTGTTCCTCCACTATGTACTCTGGGTACCAATGGTAACCAGCCTCCATCATAACTCTAACCAACATGGTCGTGTGACCTAGTACATTGATGCACATGGTCAGACGGACCACCTGACGGGAGGGACGAGGGGGCATCTAAAACAAAGAATGATGCAAAGACATTCGAGACTCTAGAAGAAATTGGATAGCATAATGGCTGTAATTGCTCAAAAAGGATTTGAGGCAAGTGCAAAAGATTGGAAAAGCATAACCCCTCGACTTTCTAGACTCAAATCTCTTCTCCAACTGTTTGTCACACCAACAATACTAGAGTACCAACATTCACTTGCAAACAAGCTAGCTATTAGTCCATGGTTCGTAACTCATCATCCTAAGCAATAGATGAGAAGCCTAGTTCTTATCCCCTTAGAAAAGATGAGAATGACTTAGAATAGAATAACTTGGGAAGAGGAGTAAAAAGTGCCTCACGTTCCCTTCCACAATCAATTCCCCTACTTTTCTATAGTGTTTCTAGACTCAACTTCGACCGGTTTGGCTTGGTATTCCTACAGTTAGTCACGCTCTGATACCAACACCGTCGGGACCCCGATCCTAAGTCATATGAATCTAGACTGTAACATATCACATCACTTTGCGGCCTCACGCATGGTAAGCTCCACGGCTGCAGCCTTACCTTAGCCTGGACCGTTTACGTCTTTTGGCTCACGTATGTGAACATGTCGCTTGCAATCAAACGACAGAGAACCTAGGCCGACATGACTAGACATAGAACCCAAGTGGCACATCCATACGGAAACAGGCATACATAACCCAGTAATGCAGGTGTCAGTCTCAAGCATGTGTAGACGAGTCATAGCAAGGTACAAGGACTCCATTACGCCGTGGGACATAAATGTCATCACTGCACGTATAGGAGTCGTAGCAGGCTACGGGGACTCCATTACACTGCGAGACATTTCCCCGAAGGAACAGACACAACAACAAAGAAGGATACATGCCGGTCAATCAATGTGTCCAGAGCAGTAGCAAGCTACCAGGGCTCGGTGGAAGCACAAAGAGGCAGTTTCCCATAAAGAGTACTACTAAAGGCACATGTCTAGGTGTCACATCCCATACATATCATTGCACGTCACACGTACGCATGACATGCCCGATATGCATAGATACAACTATGGCATCACAACATAACCATACATCAACACAACTTTTTTCTAAGAGGCTCATAAGAGCCTTGCATAATATGTTCTTACAGATAGGGGTCACATGACCCGACACTCAAGTCATACAGGCATGTTCATTCAAACCAAGCGGAAGGATAAAGCTGTCTGTGTACAGACAGATGAAAGCGTAAATAGTTACATGGCCTGACTATCTACAGCCTGCCACAAGGCACAAGGTCATAGCTGTGACACCGGCTATTCAGCATCGTTGACATCTAGATAGAACCCACCTAATGGGTCCTGAGTCTCATCTACAACATTTATTAAGCAAACATGAGTACAAACGTACTCAACAAGTCCTTAAAGAATACCTAGACCATTCATGCTCATGTATCGACAAGGGGAGTGGTCGAGTTTATGTAGCAATGCCAGCTTTGACTCATAGCTAACCTACACTACACAATTTTAACTCTTTGTTTAGATTTTAGATATCACACACGAGTCCACTACCTCCTTAACAATACACCACCATGGATTCACTTCCCTTTCTTGGGAGAGTGCCATCCACGGTACTCACACTTGTCTTGATATTTTTTTATGTTGATTATCTATCAACAACATAAGCTTTCCAAGTAGTCCATATCCGAGGACGCGACTATTCGAATAGTTTCATACTCTGCAGGGGTGTACTTCTTCACACATGCTCTCGCCACTTATCGCTGTGTGATCATAAAACTATGCACCTCGGCCACCTTCAAGCGGAAGCCCAGCAAGGGAGTCAGCCACGACCATCAACCACATAAGACCTCTAGCCCAGGCTATCGCCTATTTCAGACTGAACTCGCATGGAAGTCCGGTCAAAGTTTCCACTACGGCCCCATTTGGGTGACCCTTGGTACACTGTGCCACTGCCTACCGTGTCGTAACCCACCCCTAGGGTCAGTGTTACGCATGACCTCCAGCATGCTATGAACTCCAAAAACTACTTGCAACTCCTGGACCAAGGTCTAAACGATTGATAAGTCGAGAGCGGTCGAGTAACCGGAACCCAATGTGTGGTAGTAACTAATCTTGGATCACAAACACGGAACTCAGTTCCTAAGAACTGTCCCAATGAGACAACCCGCTATGTACTCCTACATAGCCTCTCATCACTACCTTTACCAACTTGGGTTCATCATAAGTTTATCACGTTAGAACATCGTTATTTCACTCCAGTTCGTCACCTAGATGAATCAGACCTGACACAATTCTAAGCATAGCAAGCATAGCAGGCAAAGTAATCTAAGCACATCATGGCAAAAGCATCTACCAGGTATGCTAGGTCTCAAGGTTTAGCTATTTACTTTGGCAATGAAAGGTCATGCAAAAGAATAGGTTCATCTACCGTGTATGACAAACAAGTGAACGTTTGTCCTAATGCAATAAACAAGAGCAGGAGCGAGAGAGTGGGATGTTATCGGAATGTTCAAAAGGGTTCCTTTCCTTGCTGGGTAGCGGAAAGGTTTTCCCCTTGGTTGGAATACTCGCAGGTATCCTCAGAAGCAAGGCCTAACGCAATGCAGGTAACTAACAATCAATACATGCAAATGGAACAATATGATGCATGATCATGACATGGCAGCATGTATGGATGAACTAATGCAACTATTGTCCATGTTAAATGAAGGAAGTTTTAATATAGGTTCAAAATCATTCTCCATTTCATATTTCATATATTGACCTACTAGTAAATGTCAATGTTAATCTACATAGGTTGCTCTAACATGCATGATAATAGCACCATTGGATTCATTGGATTTTTCTGACAAATTTTCATATATAAATTATTTTCATCTGATTAACAGATTAATTTATATGAACTTTGAAGTTTTAAACATTTTCTGGAATTATTTTAATTCAGAAAATTCATTACTGCGTCAGCATGACACCACTATGACGTTAGCTAGTCAACAGAATGTTGACAGGTTAAACTTGACCAGTGGGGCCCACTAGTCAGTGACCCATTCACTAACAAAGTTAATTAATTAACTAATTACTAATTAGATTAGGGTAGGGACCACTGGTTAGTGGGTAATTATCTTAATTAAATAATTAATTAATCAGTGTTTAATTAACACGGCCCGGCCCCACTTGGTAGTTGACCTGGGGTCAAACCCCTGTGGTCAACTCCGGCAAGACCCACCGGTGTTGAGCCGCCGGTGGCTCCAAAGACGGTGGAGGGGTCGTGATCCCTCCTCCGACGACCAAAAGGACGACGGAGGGCACCAGACGGATCTACACTCACGCGCGCGTCCATCCCGACAACTCTCAGGGGCTGAGATGGCCGGGATCGACACCGGCGACGAGCTCGGCAGCTGCCGGAGTTTGGGCGAGCATGAGTTCGACGAGCCATGGCGCGACACGGCCGGAACTTGGCACCTACTAGAACTACCTGACCCCACGAGTTCGATGGTGGTCTCTAATGGACCAACTGGTCACCGGAGCATCGCCGGCGATGAGCCCGTGCGGCGGGTCATTCGGGAGCCGACGCAATCAGGGCCTATAGAGGGGGAAACGGCCGGGGAAGAGAGGGGAAAGAGCCGGGATCTCACTGCGGGTTTGAAACCATCAAAAGCTTGCTCGGGGAGGGCTTAGAGACGACGACTCAACGACGGCGAGATTCGGGTCCGAGGAGGAAGACAAGCTCGGGGACGACGCTTCGGGGCTCCTGGCGATGCGTGGCTCGGGGCAGAGGACGGAGATGACGTAGCGGAGCCTTTGATGGTCTCAGGGGGCACGGGGACGGCTGGATCTATGGCGGCGAGTTGGCGGCACCGTCGACCATGGCGGAGCAGAGGAGGGAAGAGGGCAGGGGGGCGAATGCGAGAGAGAGAGTGATGGGGACAGCAACGGCGTCCTCATCCTCTCGCCAGTGCGGTAGGGGGACGCAAGCACGTAGAGAGCTGCGTGACAGCTCCGGCGTGCGCGCAGCGAGCACACGCTCGTCCTCCTGGCCACCAGGAGAACGAGGACTATGCTGGGCCAGCTGGGCTGGCCCAGGTTCTGCCTCCTATTCCTTTCTATTTTATTTCTTCTTTAATTTAAATTCTGATACTTGTTTTATTTATTTTCAGGCATAATTGCTAAATATAAATTATCCCAAATATTTTATCGAACCAAGTTTAAATATTTCAAACACCTATAAAAAGTTCTAGAATATTTTGAAATCTGAAATATTGATATTGCTTTATTTGGCATTTTCAGAGGCTTTATTATTTATTTTTGAAATTCTGAAACTGTTCAAATAATTTAAATGACCCCTGATATATTTACACAGGGAACATTTAGATGGGCATTTTGGATTTGTTGGTTTTTCACAAACTTTAAATTAGTTTGATTCAAATGAGGGTTTGGGGTTTCTTTTAATCCCCATTTCATGTCGATGCAAAATTGAAATATCATGCACACACATGTTTTCCTATGACAACTACCTAGGGATGTGAAAAAATCCATTGTATTATAAAAGTAATGTGCGAACAGTTACCTTTAGGATGTGTAAATTGCTTCTTTGATATGTGTTGTGTAAAAACAAAAACTTTTGCTTCAGTGTATGAATTTCTATATTTCACTGGAGCATGCAAAAATTCTGAAATTTTTACACCATAGTTTTATACAAATTCATGACCACGTACTAATTTTCAGAATTTTTAGAGTTACATAAGTATGGTGAATGTTCAGATTACTACAGACTATCCTGTTTTTGAAAGATTCCGTTTTGTATGCATTGTTTTGCGCATTTTGATGAAACTATCGATTGTATCGGTGGTATAAGAGACGGAAAAGTTATATTACGGTAGCTACAATGCAAAAACAAAATATTAATTGTTTCGAAACAATACTTCATGTGGTAATTTTCTTTATTATACTAATGGATCTCACGAGGGTTTTCTTAAGTTTTGTGTGATTGAAGTTTTCAGTTTTGGTGAGATCACGATGGATGAAGGAATAAGGAGTGGAAAGAGACTAAGCTTTGGGATGCCTGAGCACCCCAAGGTAATAGTCAAGGAGTCCCAGGAAACTAAGCTTGGGGATGCCCTGGAAGGCATCCCCTCTTTCTTCCAACAACCATCGGTAATTTTACTTGGAGCTATATTTTTATTCGTCACACGATATGTGTAAATCTTGGAGCATCATGTGCTTTTTATTTCTCTTTTAATAATGCACCATGCTGGTATGAGATAGTACTTGGTCGATTTATAGAATGCTTCATGCACTTCACTTATATCTTTTGAGTATGGCTTTATAGAATGCTTTGTGTGCTTCACTTATATCATTTGAAGTTTGGATTGTATGTTTCTCTACACATAGAAAACCGCCACTTGTACAATGCTCTTTTGGTTCACTTATATTTATTAGAGCGTGGACATATATTTTGTAGAAATAATGAAACTCTCATGCTTCACTTATATCTATTTAGAGAGTTCACAGGAGTTGGTCATTCACATGGTTAGTCATAAAATCCTACATAAAACTTGTAGATCAATGAATATGATGTGTTTGATTCCTTGCAATAGTTTTGCGATTTAAAGACGGTGATATTAGAGTCATGCTAGTGAGTGAAAGCACAATGTGCTCCCTTGGTGGTTTTGATAATTCATGACAACATACATTGTCTCTTGGACTAATATTTTCATGTAGTGTATTTCATATAAAGTCCATAGAGAGATGGGTTGGCAAAAAGGAGAGTGGAGAGTATCCCCCTGAAGAAGATGCAAGGAAATAGATTGTCAAAGCTTCAAGCAAAGGAATCTACATGTTACCTTTTGTCAGAAATCACTTTCAGTCCATAGGAAAGCCAATACTATCAAAAGGGGGTAAGGTATTGTTGGTGAACAAAATTCTCATACGTGCACAAGTGATAGTCACCACATAAACCCACAAGCTATTCCGAAAGAGTCTGTCCAAAGCCAAATATTTAAAATTGGTTCAACCAACTCTTTCCACTCGTTGCCACTGATTCTCAGTCTCAGACAAACTCAGCCAAACCCTATCCTTTCGGTCCAACCAATTCCATTTTGGTGCCATCGAGTTTGGGTTGCCAACTTCCTGTTACGCAAGTTCACAAAATTGGTCCGACCGAGTTTGTTGAATCGGTGTCACAAAGTTTGACAATCTGACCGTTGGTCACCTTATCGGTGCAACCAAGTTTCAGGTATCAGTCTCACCGAGATTCAAAAGTTGCTACCGTTGAGGCAACTCGATACCACCGAGATTAACAAAATGGTGTCACCGAGTCTGACTTATGAGGTGTAACGGTTGGATTTTTGGAGATTACTATATATACCTCTGCTCGCAAAAAATGGTGTCACCGAGTATGACTTATGAGGTGTGACCATCACTCACTCGCAAAAAAGCACTCAGAATAGTTCCCCACTCATATCTACTGATTTTTGGAGAGAGAGCCACCTACTCATGTGTTGAGAACATGCCATTCCATTCCTACCATATGAATCTTGATCTCTACCCTCCCCAAGTTGATTTCCACCCAATCAATATCTTCCACCAAGCCATATCTATGACAGAGTGATTGTGTGTTGAGGAGTCTATCATCTTGAAGCACAAGAGCAAGGAGTTCATCGACATTATCGAGCCTATTACATTTTGGAGGGTGATGCCTACTACATTGGTTAGTTGTTGCTTGGCAGCCTCCTACTTCGTGTTGTGGAGTGAACCAAGAAGTTTGTAAAGGCAAGGAGATCGCCTACTTCTTGAAGATCTACCCCGAGTTTGGATAGTCCTCCGTGGACGTAGGCCTTCATGGTATAGTCAAGGTTGATTCTTCATGGAACCCTCCATGGGTAGAGCCCTCCAAGGACTCTCGCGACCGTTACCCTTCGTGGTTTGAAGACTCCATAAATATGTACATACGATAGCACCTCCTATCGGAACCACAAGAAAAATCTTCGTGTACTTCATGTGTTTGATCTCTCTATCTATACTCCTTACTTCCACATACAACATGTTTACTTTCTTCTGCTATACTTGATGACTTGCATGTGTAGGGTGTTCTAGATTTGCTATATATGCTAAAACTGCCAACCCTTGATCTTATGCATAAGGTAGTTTTAAATTGCTACAATAATTTTATTCACCCCCCTCTAGACATACACTTCTAGTGATCCCGTAGTGAGTAATTGTGGATTGGTAGAAATACTTGTGTAAAGGTTTGTGATTCTCGTTGCATGCACGTATGGTGAACCGTTATGTAATGAAGTCAGAACATGATTTGTTTATTGATGGTCAACCTTTGTGTGAGGGTCGGGAGCATGAGATGGTTAACTCCTACCAACCTATCCCCTAGTAGCATGCGTCTAATACTTTGCTTCGATGACTAATTAACTTTTGCAATAAGTATGTGAGTTCTTTATGACTAATGTGAGCCCATGGATTATACTCACTATCACCCATCCACCTTTGCTAGCCTTTCTAGTACCGCGCAACTTTCGTCGGTGCATTAAACCCACCATATATCCTCCCTCAACACAGCCACCATACCTACCTATTATGACAATTCCATAGCCATTCTGAGATATATTGCCATGCAACTTCCACTGTTCCATTTATTATGACACGCACCATCATTTTAATATTGCTTTGCATGGTCGTAAGATAGCTAGCATGATGTTTTCATGACTTGTCCGTTTTTTTATGTCATTTGCTATGCTAGATCATTGCATATCCTGGAACACTACTGGAGGCATTCATATAGAGTCATATTTTGTTCTAGATAGCGAGTTGTAATTCTTGAGTTGTAACTAAATAAAAGTGTGATGACCATCATTATTAGAGCATTGTCCCATGTGAGGAAAGGACGATGGAAGTTAGGATCCCTCACAAGTTGGGATGATACTCTGGACTTTATGAAAAATAAAAGAGGCCAATGAATCCCAAGTAAAAGAGAGAGGTCAAAGATGCCCACCAAAAAAACATAAAAAATATAAAAAGAGAGAAAAGAGAGAAGGGACAATGCTAGTATCCTTTTTCCACACTTGTGCTTCAAAGTAGTACCATGATCTTCATGATAGAGAGTCTCCTATTTTTTCACTTTCATATACTAGTCGAAAAATTTCATTATAGAACTTGGCTTGTATATTCCAATGATGGTCTTCCTCAAATTGCCCTAGGTCTTCATGAGCAAGCAAGTTGGATGCACGCCCACTAGGATTTTAGTTTGAGCTTTCATACACTTATAGCTCTAGTGCATCTGTTGCATGGCAATCCCTACTCACTCACAATAATATCTATTAATGGGCATATTCGTAGCACGTTGATATGCCTAGTTGATGTGAGACTATCGTCTCCTTTTTCTTCACAACCTCCACCATATTCTATTCCACCTATAGTCTTATATCCATGTATCACGCTCATCTATTGCGTGAGAGTTGAAAAAGTTTGAGAATATAAAAGGTTTGAAAGAATTATTTGACTTGTCATTGGGGTTGTGCATGATATAAATACTTTGTATGGGGAAGATGCAGCATAGCCATACTATATGATATTGTAGGGATAACTTTCTTCTGCCATCATGTTTTCAAGAGATACAATTGCTTTATTAGTATGCTTGAAGTATTATTGTCTTAATGTCAAACAGAAGACTATTGATTTGAATGACTTGTGTCTTAATATTATGCCATGATTATATTATATGAAAAACATTTTGCTAGGTAGCATTCCACATCAAAAATTATATTTTTTATCATTTACCTACTCGAGGACGAGCAGGAATTAAGCTTGGGGATGTTGATACGTCTCCGTCGTATCTATAATTTTTGATTGTTTCATGCCAATATTCTACAACTTTCATATACTTTTGGCAACTTTTAATACTATTTTTAGGACTAACATATAGATCCAATGACAAGTGCCAGTTCCTGTTTGTTGCATGTTTTTTGTTTTGCAGAAAATCCATATCAAACGAAGTCCAAACGCGATAAAAACTTACGAAGATTTTTTTGGAATATATGTGTTTTTTGGGAAAAAATAATCAACACGAGACGATGCCCGAGGTGACCACAAGCCAGGGGGCACGACCTAGCCCCTCGTCACGCCCCTGGTCCTTGTGGTCACCCCGTAAGGCGGTTGGTGCATTCTTTCGTTGGGAGAAAGCTAATATCTGGATAAAAACACTCAAAATTTCAGTCCGAGCAGACTTACATATCTCCGGAAATTTAAGAAACGGTGAAAGGCCAGAATCTGGGAACACAGAAACAGAAGGAAACAGAGAGAGAGAGACATCCTATCTCGGATGGGCTCTCACCCCTTCACCACCATGGAGGCCATGGACCAGAAGAGAAACCCTTCTCCCATCTAGGGGGAAGGTCAAGGAAGAATAAGAAGGAGGGGGGCTCTCTCCCCCTCTCTCCCGGTGGTGCCGAAACACCACTGGGCCATCATCCTGATAGCGATCTACTCCAACAACTGCGTCATCTTCACCCAGACCTCCATCACCTTCCCCCATCTATATATAGCGGTCCACTCTCCTGCAACCTGTTGTACCCTCTACTTGATGGTGGTGCTTCATGCTTCATATTATTATCCAATGATGTGTTGCCATTCTCTGATGTGCGGGTAGATTTTTGTTGTCCTATGGGTTGATTGATGATCATGATTAGTTTGAGCTTCATGTTTTATTATCGGTGCTGTCCTATGGTGCTTTCCATGTCGCGCAAGCATGAGGGATCCTTGATGTAGGGTGCAAAAATGTGTTCATGATTTGCCTATGGTGGGTTGTGTGAGTGACAGAAGCATAAACCAGAGTAGGTGGGTTGTTACATATGGGAGTAAAGTGGACTTGATACCTTATAATGCTATGGTTGGGTTTTACCTTAATGATCTTTAGTAGTTGCGGATGCTTGCTAGAGTTCCAATCATAAGTGCATATGATCCAAGTAGAGAAAGTCTGTTAGGTTATGCCTCTCCCTCATATAAAATTGCAATAATGATGACCGGTCTAGTTATCGATTGCCTAAGGACAATTCCACAACTCCTACCACCACTTTTGCACACTCGATAAACTATCTTAATTGTTACTTTATATAAGTAGTCCCTAGTTTTTATTTAGGTGCTCTGTATTATCTTGCAAACCTATCCTATCACACCTACAATGTACTTCTATTTCATACTTGTTCTAGGTAAAGCGAATGTTATGCGTACGTACAGTTGTATCGATGTCGGCGCACTAGAGTTTTGGGCTCTCTAGTGCCCCTTACTCGTGCACGAGTAGTAGTAGCCACCGTGGCAACAAGGCCTAGTAGGGAGCTCCTAGATACAAATACAGGAGAATCAAGACCAATGGCAAGACCTCGCCGAGATGGCCTTCAAACCCCCGGCAAGGCAAAGCCCCGGCAGGACCCGGCAAGGCGGAGCCTTGGAAAGACCCCGCCAGCACAAAGGCCAGGTATCGCCCCGCCTAGGCACGTGTCGCGGTGCTGGCGATGGAGAGGCTAAGATGTGCCGATGGGACGGGCTCCTATCCCATCCCATAGACAGTGAGAGATGCCTGACGGTGCATTAAATGCGCCTGTGCTAATCCATCAGTGTCAGGTATGATAGCACTGTAGCTCTGTACACCCCGTGTACATACTGTACACCACTGTTGGGATCCCCTTGATCATATAAAAGGAGTCTCATGGCGTTACAGTAGGGGACTTTTGCCTTTTCAACTTTTGGACCTTCTAGCTCATACGTGTAGCAGCTGTTCACAACGCACCCATAGCTGGAACCCTAAAAACACCCACAATACAACCAAGCAGGAGTAGGGTTTTACGCATCTTTGTGGCCCGAACCTGGGTAAAATCCCTACGCGTTATTCATCAGATCTACTCTTCTGCGAGCCTTCTTTCCTGTCGAACCGTAAAGGGGTCCCTACGATCCCATAGGTGTTGTTTCCCCCGCCATCTTTGGCGCTCCAGGTAGGGGGACAGGTCACGTGAACCTGATCTGGTGATCAGGGCGCCAATTCCCTCGTAATCATCATAGATATGGCCCCAAAGAAGAAGGGCCTGACGGAGGTAGGCCCATCCGCATCCGTTATCCCTATAGCTACACAGACAGGCGATGGAGTAGACGCGGGTGGAGGATGAGGCGGAGGTTCAGAACTTCCGTGACGCTCTGGTGATGAAGGCCAAGCAAGCGGTGTCGCCCACCGTGGAGACGCTCATAGTGGTGGCGGCAACCCCCACGCCGCTGGGTCTCAAGATAGAGCTGTACCTCCTGCGGGCGGTAGGGTGAAATCCAGGGACGGAAGGGTACCTTCCAAGACGCCCGTGCCGGCGCCTATGCTGTAAACTTCATAGGACGTGCACGTAGACCAGCGCCACGGTGCCCACGGTTGCCAACGTCCCCATGGGAAAGCTCCTGCGCATCACTCCCAGGGTGTGTGGGACCAGCATGCTCGGCAGCATACCAGTGGGAGTGGTGTCCCGTCGCGGGACCGCGATGGAGCTCCTTCTAACACGATTAGGAGTCAGAGCACCTCACGTTCCTCGCGTTGTTCGCTGCCGACCACGTTGGAAGAAGCAATGACGCGAGCACAGCTACTCATGAACTTTCCTCGTGCTGCAGAGAACCTCGATGAATGAAGAGCCACCATTCAGAGCCTCCTCTGTCTTGCTGACAAGTTTTGATCCACCAAGACGGCTCCCGCGAGTGGTGAGATGGCCGGAGGCGGTGCAACCTCGGTGCACTCTCCCCCACAGCAACAATCTCAATCACTGACTCGACGGACCGACGGTTACGATGGCTACTCGACGGCATCGTCTGACCCACGGACATGTCGCGACCAACGTCAAGTTCTTCGGGAATGGGTCAAGGAAGACGCTCGAACTGCAATCGAGCGGTAGTGGGCAGTGCGCCTTCAATCTGATAGGCACGCGGGGCCCACTTCAGACAAGTCAGCGCCAGGGTATCTTGTCAGCCTACCTTACGAGGCTGGTTGTCCAGCGTTTACCCATGAGCTGCTGCAACTCTAGTGGCCCAACTCCTCCATGTTCAAGCCAGAGGTCCCGGAGAAGTATGACGACAAGACTCACCCGTCGAAGTTCCTGAGCATCTAAGCCGTTATCGACGACGGGATACTCGCCAACTTGTTGCCGTTGGTGCTCAAGCCCAATGTCATGTCATGGTTAATGCACCTGCCGGAGAATTCCATCACCTCCTGGGCAGACTTGTTCCATGCGTTTGTTGGCGCTTTTACCGGAGTACACCAAGCTCCTAGTCAAGAAAGCGATTTACACATCAGCCCTCAGAAGGAGGGAGAAGGTTCATCTTGTCGCTGTTATCAGCGTGTACATCCAAATGTTCAGCCACGTGCACCACAACATACCACACGTTCATGCTGTCGCTGTTATCAGCGTGTTCCATCCGAACCTACGCAACTGCAGGATGCGGGAAGAGCTGGCGATGAATATGGTCAGGGATGTTGCGGAGCTTTATGCTCTGGCAGACAAATGTGTCGGGCTAAGGAAGGGAGGAGACTCCCCGGCGAAGACGCTAGCAAAGGGGTCGACTCTGAAGATGAAGACACCGCCACCCCGGCAAAGAAAGGCCGGTGGCGGAACAAGAAACGCAAGGGCAAGGCCTTGCTTGCCTTCGAGGGATCGGGAAATGAAGGCACTGCTAAGAAGGGCAAGGTTGGTGACCCCGACAACTATGTTGTCGGGTGCGCCTCCTCCCATGCTATGGCGGCTACCGACAAACAAGAAGGCTCCGGCAAGCAGTATTGCAAGATCCATCGCACCAAAGGCCATGACATCCAAGACTGACGGCAAGTTGAGCACATTGCCGAGAAACAAAAAGCCGAGTACGAGAGGCAAGACAAGGAGAAAGGCCAGGATGGTGTTGAGGGGTCCGACAAGAAGCGTGTGACCGAGGAGGCCATCACGGCAAGCCCAAGCAACAAAAAGATCGGACTACGTGCGGCTGCGACCAACAAGAAGGTGATGATAATGACATCGAAGAGGATGACGAGTCCAACGAGCACGAGTTCCAGAAGGCTACAGAGATGATATGCATCGAGGGAGGTGCCTCGTCGCATTCCTCCCACCGCCAACTTAAACAGTGGGCACGCGAGGTAAACATGGCGGATCCCTCTATCGGTGCCCAGGGACCTCTGAAATGGTCCAACACTCGTATCATCTTCGATGCAAAGGATCACCTTGATCGCATAATTGCGGTCGGGTGCCTGCCATTGTTGGTTTCGCCCAGAATTCGCCAAGGTCACAAAGATGCTAGTCCATAGTGGGGCCAGCCTGAACTTGATCTCGCCTGGCGTCATCCAGAGGCTGCAAATTCCTGATGAAGATCTGAGCCGGCAGGCGCTTTCTAACGGTTCAACTTAGGGAGAACTCATCCCAAGGGCAAGATCACATTGCCGATGACGTTTGGCAGTGATATAAATTGAAGGACAGAGAAGATCGTTTTTGACGTCGCCAAGATCTCATTGCCATACAACGGCATCCTTGGTTGCCTAGCACTGGCCAAGTTCATGGCGGGCTAAAGATACCTGGGCTAATGAGCATCATCACGATCAACTCTAACAAGAACGGCACACTTATCTGCGCCGACCAACTCTATCGGGAGGCAATTGCAACACCTGCCGCCAAGGCACTTGTTCCTGCCAATGAAGCTCTCGGGGGAAGAAGATCGGCAAGGCCTCTGGCGAACATTCCGGCAAGCACGCCTCCTCAGGGTGCTGCGCTCCCGTTGATGATTTGCTAGAGATCCACCTGCAAGAGCAACAAGTCCAAGGCAGCTCCACCAGAGACTAAGAAGGTGCCCACAAAGGAGGAGGGTACGGGAGGAACTTCCACCACAAGTTACACCCTTGATGACAAATAGGAAAGCGCGCTCGTTGCCTTCCTGCGGGTGAATGTCGATGTGTTTGCATGGCAACTATATGATAACCCCAATGTTCCCAGGAAGGTGATTGAGAACCACCTTGCCGTCTGTCCACACACGCGGCCCGTCAAGCAGAAGGTTTGGAAGCAGGCTTTGGAGCTGCAACAGTTCATTGCCAAAGTGGTCAAGAATTTAGAAGCAGCTAGCTTGATTAGAGGAGTACTTCATCCAACATGGTTGGCCAATCCACTTGTGGTGCGCAAGGAGAATGGGAAGTGGAGGCTCTACATTGACTGCACAGACATCAATAAAGCCTGCCCCAAAGATCCTTCTCCCTTGTTGCGCATCGACCGGATTGTGGACTCCACCGCCGGTTGCGACTTGATGTCTTTCCTTGACGCCTATTCAGGCTATCATCAGATTTTCATGGCCAAGGAAGTCTAAGAGAAGACTGCATTTATCACCCCATATGGTACATATTGCTTTTTGCGTATGCCTTTCGGGTTGAAAAGTGTTGGTTTCACATTTGTGAGAGCGGTCCAGATTGGTTTTGAGACCCATCTACAGAGAAATATGGAGGTTTATATGGATGACATAGTGGTGAAAACCAAGCACAAGGCTATGCTCATATCATACCTAGAAGAAACATTTGCAAATCTACACAAGATCAACATGAAGCTCAACCCTGAGAAGTTTGTGTTCGGCGTCCCATCCGGCAAACTTCTCGGGTTCTTAGTATCTCAACCTGGAATTGAAGCAAATCTCGACAAGATCAAAGTAATTGAGCAAATTGAAGCATGAAGGCGTGTCAAGGATGTGCGTCGTCTTGCCGGCTGTGTTGCTGCTCTGAGTAGGTTCATCTCAAAATCTGTTGAGCGTGTCCCACCCTTTTAGAAAATCTTGAAGAAGGCAGGTCCGATGAAACAGACTCGGGAAGGAGAGGCAGTGTTGCAAGATTTGAAGAAGTACCTATCCTCTCCACCAAATCTACTCATGCCAAAACTACAAGAGTCATTACTGCTATGTCTAGCGGCAACAAATCAAGTAGTGAGTGCTACATTAGTGGCTGACAGAGAAGTTGATGAATATACAACGGCAGCGGCAGGACTGCAAAGCAACAAGCCAGGACATTTCTTGGTAGGGTCTGGTGCCGACAAGGAAGAATCTGCGCCGTTGAATGAGACAATTCAGAGCAAGAAGGTGGTGCAGCGCCCAGTCTATTTTGTCAGTTCCTTTTGCAGGGGGCTAGGTCAAGATACTCTGGCGTGCAAAAGTTGCTCTTCAGTCTCCTTATGGCCTCGAGGAAGCTGTGCCATTAATTCCAAGCAGATGAGATCACCGTCGACACTTGCTTCCTGCTGCAGCGGATTTTGCGAAACCCAGAAGCTACCAGCAGGATTGTGGAGTGGGCTTTTGAACTGTCAAGCTTTGGTCTCAAGTTTGAAAGTACTTCGACTATACAGAGTAGAGCCTTGGTAGAGGTCATTGTGGAATGGACCCCGATGCCAGATGAAGAAGTTCCGTAGTCAACTCTCCCCAGCAAGAAAAACAATCAAGAGTGGATCATGTATTTGGACGGTTCTTTCTCGCTGCAAGGCGCCGGTGCCGGAGTGGTACTTGTTGCACCCACTGGAGAGCCCCTCAAATATGTAGTTTAGATGCACTTTCCCTAGGAGAGATGGACGAACAATACTGCTGAGTACGAAGGGCTGCTTGCCGGTGTCAGGATCGCGACAGACCTTGGGACCAACAAACTTTTTGTGAGGGGTGATT
Organism: Hordeum marinum; assembly: GCA_022496015.1. NCBI lineage: Eukaryota > Viridiplantae > Streptophyta > Magnoliopsida > Poales > Poaceae > Hordeum > Hordeum marinum. The sequence continues at coordinate 119,741,972 of CM039677.1, forward strand.
CTCAGCTTATTGTCTGACATGTGATCAAAGATTATCATAATCCATTGATGGAAGCTTCTGTACATGAAGTGAGGAAGTTGGAAGAACCTTTTGGCATCTGCAAATGGAGCCCATTTCGGGTGCAGAGAACAGCGTTGTTGATGGCCTGTCAAAGTCTGCAGCCCTTAAGTTGCGTGTGGAACCAGGAACTTTCGTGCTCCAACTGACTCAACCATCCATGACACCATCGATTGGGTAAGAGAGAAGAAGAAATTTGACTTCCAGCAAGTATTTCCTGGCAGAGCTCCGAGGAGCCGCCGGCGAGTAAGTTGCGAGGGACGATGCCATCCTTGCCGTTGAGCGTCACGCTCCGGCGGAGCCTCGGGCTCTTGCCGTGGAAGCGTACGCTCGTGCCAGGCTTGCGGGGGTGCAACAGGCTCAAGCTGGGCCTTGAGCCCTTGCCGTTGTGACACATGCTTTCCAATAGAGGATATGCCTTCAACCCTTGCCGCGCATCGACCAGATTGTGGACTCCACCATCGGCTGCGAGTTGTTCTCTTTTCTTGATGCCTATTCCGAATATCATCAGATTTTCATGGCCAAGGAAGACGAGGAGAAGACCACATTTATCACCCCATGTGGTACATATTTCTTTGTGCGTATGCCTTTCGAGTTGAAAACTACTGGATCTACATCTGCAAGAGCGTTCCAGATTGGTTTTGAGCCCCATCTACATAGAAATATGGAGGCTTATATGGATGACATAGTGGTCAAAAAAGGGATAAGGCTATGCTTATATCAGACCTAGAAGAAACATTTGCAAACCTATGCAAGATCAACGTGAAGCTTAGCCCCGAGGAATGTGTGTTTGGCGTCCCGTCCAGCAAGCTTCTTGGGTTCTTTGTATCTCAACGTGGAATTGAAGCAAACCCCAACAATATCAAAGAAATTGAGGAAATTGAAGCAGCAAGATGTGTCAAAGATGTGCGTCGTCTTGCCGGCTGCGTTGCTGCTCTGAGTAGGGTCATCTCAAGGTCTGTTGAGTGCGCCCTGCCCTTTTTCAAAATCTTGAAGAAGGCAGGTCCAATGAAATGGACTCCCGAAGTGGAGGCAGCGCTGCAGGATTTGAAGAAGTACCTCTCGTCTCTACCAATCCTAGTCACAACAAAACCACAAGAGCAGTTGCTGCTATATCTAGTGGCAACAAATCAAGTGGTGAGTGCTACACTAGTGGCTGAAAGAGAAGTTGATGAAGAAATAGCGGCAACGGCAAGGCCGCCAAGCGACGAGCCAGGGCATTCCCCGACAGGGTCTGGTGCCGGCAAGGAAGGATCTACGTAGTTGAATGAGACAATCCAGAAGAAGAAGGTGGTGTAGCGCCTAGTCTATTTTGTCAGCTCCTTGTTGTAGGGGGGTAGGTCAAGATATTCTAGCATGCAAAAGTTGCTCTTAGGCCTTCTTATGGCCTCGATTTCCATTGTCACTCGATCACTCTTCTTATGGCACATGAGATCACCATTGTCACTCGATTTCCGCTACAGTGGATATTGCGGAACCCAGAAGCTACCGGCAGGATTGTGGAGTGGGCTTTGGAACTGTCAAGCTTTGGTATCAAGTTTGAAAGCACTTCGTCCATTAAAAGCAGAGCCTTGGCAAATTTCATTACAAAATGGACCCCAACGCCTGATGAAGAAGTTCTAGAGTCAACTCTCCCAGCAAGGAAACCTACCAAGAGTGGGTCATGCAATTTGATGGGGCTTTCTCGCTGCAAGGCGTCGGTGTCGAGTGCTTCTTGTTGCACCCATCAGAGAGCACCTCAAATATGTGATTCAGATGCACTTTCCCCGGGAGAGATCAACAAACAACACTGCTAAGTACGAAGGACTGCTTGCCGGTCTCATGATCGCGACAGAACTTGGGATCAAGAAACTTATTGTCAGGGGTAATTCTTAGCTAGTCGTCAGGCAAGTGAACAAATATTACCAGAGCCCATTGTTGGAAGCTTATTTAGATGAAGTGAGGAATTTGGAAGAACGTTTTGATGGCCTGCAAGTGGAGCATGTTCCGTGTGCAGAGAACAACGTTGCCAATGGCCTATCAAAGTGTGCTGCCCTTAAGTTGCCTGTGGAACGAGAAACTTTCTTGCTCCGACTGACTCAACCCTTCGTGACACCATCAACTAGACAAGAGAAAAGAAGGAAGTTGAGTTCCGGTAAGTATTTCCTGGTAGAGCTCCCAGAAGCCATCAGCGAGGAGGTTGCCGGGGATGACCTTAGGCTTGCTAGTGAGCGCCGTGCTCTGACAGATCCTCAAGCTGTTATTGTGGAAGCGCACGCTCCCACCAAGCTTGCCAAGGGGAAGTAGGCTCCGCCAGGGCCACGAGCCCTTGCCGTTGAGGGGAATGCTTCCGTGGCAAAAGATATGCCTTTTGTTCTCGTTGTAAAGCCCTAGGCTCCAGCATGGGCACAACACATTGTACGTTTCCTTCAGACAGGAGGACTCCCCGAGGAACAAGAGGAAGCAGAGAAAGTGGCCTAGCGGTCTAATAGGTACCAGTTCGTGGACAATGTCCTTTACAGAAAAAGACCGAATGGTGTGAAATTCTGGTGCATATCTCGGGAGGATTGACTGGAGGTGTTGGCAGAGATACATGGAGGCATATGTGTATTCCACATAGAATCAAGGGCACTTGCCGGAAAGGCATTCTGGCAAGGCTTCTTTTGGCCCACTACCCTCAAGGATGCAACTGCGTTAGTAACCAAGTGCGAAGCATGCCAGTTTCGTTCGAAAGAAATTACATCAACCAGCTCAAGCCCTTCAAACAATCCCTCTCTCCTGGCCATTTTTGGTCTGGGGGCTCGACATCTTGCGCCCCTTTCCCCGAGCTGTCGGGTGCTTTGAGTACTTGTACATTCTAGTCGACAAGTCACAAAGTGGCCGAAAGTGGAAGCAGTGAGAAAGGTGACAGCACAATCAGCCGTCAAGTTCCTCAAAGGACTAGTTTGCCGCTTTGGTGTTGCCAACAGGATCATAACTGACGATGGCACACAGTTCATGAGCTGCACCTTCATGCAGTATGTCCAAGACCTTGGCAACATAATCTATTTTTGCTTCCATTGCCCACCCAAGGAGCAGCGGACAAGCACAAAGGGCTAATGCTGAAGTGCTGCGAGGCCTTAAAACAAGAACGTTTAACAAGCTACGCAGTTGCGGAAGGCACTGGATTGATGAGTTTCCAGTGGTTCTTTGGTCAATCAGAACGACACCAAATCGAGCTACCGGCCAGACACTCTTCTCCCTCGTCTATGGGCGGAGGCAATTCTCCCCACGGAACTCATATATGGGTCACCTCGAGTGGTTGCTTATGATGAGCTTGAGCAAGAGCAGTTGCGACAAGATGACGCAACACTCCTTGAGGAGGACTGTCTTTAGGCTGCTATGAGAGTTGCACGCTACCATCAAGATTTGCGTCGCTACCATAGCCGCAAGGTTAATGCCAGAAGTCTTGAGGAAGGCGACCTTGTTCTTCGGAGAGTTTAGTACACCAAGAATTCCAACAAGTTGACGCCAAAGTGGGAAGGCCCTTATCGGGTAGTATGAGTCACCAGGCCTGGCGTAGTCCGCCTGGAGACCTAAGACGGCATCCAAGTGAGCAACTCCTGGAATATCAAACATATTCGCATTAGGCGCGGTTGACGGGCCTCGTGGCACCCACCTTTTGTATAAGTCTTGCCGCTAAAGCATGTAATCATTGGTACAAATCCAGGCTCAGACCCTGTGCGTAGTTGAATAAAGATAAGTGTTCTGCAAATCTTGATTGATTCTCATGTTTACTTATGTGCATGTTGGTATGAGATATTGCATTACACCTACTCCCGGCATGAACTAACGGACCGCCAAGGTTCCACACCCATATTTTCTCTCCTTCTTTTTCTCAAAGGATAGAAGGTTACCTCGCACGCAGCTTTGCCGGGGGTGGTGGTGGTATGGATACCTACGAGCGACGTTCAAAAAAAAAATCTTGTTGGAAGGAGTACGACAATGAAAAGGTAAGTTGCAAAACCCCAAGTGAATTGTTACTTTAGAATTATTGTCCTTGGATGATTTCGACCTCTGTGGAAAACTTGCACACACGGGAACCTTGTCGCGATTGGCTGTGCCCCCACTATTTTTGGGACCACTCAACGGCTAAAGAGGCCGCACCCGCGCTCCTTGTCTCGTTTCGAGTCCGCTCAACGACACAAGTGACAGCGCTTGCACCCTTATCCCATTTTGAGCGCCACCAACACCTTGAACGGTTGCACCAAGGATGCCAAGGTACCTTTCCGGTAGTGGCACCGCCAGCAAGCTGCTAGGTACCCGTTCATCAAAGCGTTTGCGATAGGGCTACGCACGTCAGCAAGATTCTTCCGAGAGGGTGTAGGGAAAGTTCCATGCAAAGAAACAGTCTAACAAGGAAGATAATACACAGTTACTCAAAAATAGGGTGAAATTTACATAAGATGTCATCTTCTCCTAAGTACATCTTTAGTTGACTTTCTCCCCTAGGGGCGATTACAAGAAGAAAAGGATGGAAAGGAGAGGCGGGCTACAAGAATTGGTTCCTCCCGGCAAAAGGCCGTCTTAACCAAGGCAAGAAGGGGCCCGGAGGGGCAGAGCGTCTAGATGGGAAGGCAAGAACCTGGCTCCTCTTGGACCAGCATTGCACGGAGGAGAGGGCCAGCGTGGGCGAAAAGGGGGATGGACCCCAGAAGTCGAAGTCCGCGGGCCTGCCGGAAGGTCCAGCTTGAAGATGAGGCAGTGCCCGGGACAGAGCCGCCCGGCAAGGCCATCTTGGCGGGAGGGGAAGAGGCGTGAGGCTGGCAGTGATTGTGCGACTGGCGGTCAGTCCGAGCTCGAGTCATCAGGCTCCGACTTGACCCCCCAAAGACCGGGCTCATCGTCGCTGTCTTTGCCGATGTCCTCCTCATCACTCTTGCTCGAGGAGGGGCTTTCGGCGCCGCTCGAGCTCTCTTCGCAGCAGCTCAGACGGACGCCTGAGTGCCCATAAATCTTGACGGAGAGCAAATTGGCCTTCTTCATTTTAAAATGAAGGAGTTGCCCTTCCTGGAGGTTGTGGGCGCGGGCGAAGGTCTTCCAGCCGCGCCTGAGGAACATGATGCAACTCCCTGGGTACTCGACGTCCACCCATGTCGCTCCATTACAACAACCATGTGCCCGCAACCACAGGACGGGAGGCTCGTCGGCCTCCATCCCTAGCGAAAGGGCAAGGGAGGCACAGATGGCTCCGGATAGGACAGGCTAGTTCAAGGATGAACTCCAATGTCTCCTCAAGGAACGGGCCCGATGCTGGAGGAAGAGGTGGCATAGCACCATGACTCCCCCGACCTCGGCCTCCACGACGTCCACAGCCCCTCACGCCTCTTCCACCAAGCGTGCTCGGGCTGCCCTCTGCCTCTATGGCTGAAGCGGTGGCATGATCCCAACGAGAGCTTCTCCTTAGAGCTCAGGGCGATGGCCACCCTCCCCCCTTGTTCATGGCTAAGGGCGAGCGCCACTCAAAGGTCGGGAAGACGTGTAAGGGCAAGCCATTGAGGTTCTCACTGAGAGAAGGAATGAAGGATGGATGAGCATCGCCCTCCTATCGCCCAATTTATAGGGAGAAGCACGAGGGCTGGCTCTCCCCCGCTCCAAGGTTCGCCGCCCAACTCCTCCAATAGTGGCTCCCTCGATCACGGGGCGAACAACAACCACCCCGTTGCTCCAATCCATTGTGCTGCAGTTATTGCCGTTCCCAGTAACCGTCGCCCGTTCTTGGCTCCCCGCTATGCATGTGGCGCGCTTGGCGAAAACAACCTCATGCCGTAATTGAAAATTTGACGGCCTCACTGCGCACGTATCCCACGTCTCGCATTCAATGGGTGTCGCAGGGAGGCGCAATAAGAGAAATGATCATAACCGCAAGCTCCTGCCACGCGTGCCCGTGCACTATTTTGGGCCTAACCCAACAACGCCTCGCGACGTGTGTGGCCAAGGCCTAGGGGCTCCTGTCAGAGCACAAGAGTTTTGGGATCTCCAGTGCCCCTTACTCGTGCACGGGCAGTAGTAGTCACCCCTGGTGACGAGGCCCAGCACGGAGCTATCACTACAAGCACAGAAGACTCAAGACCCCCAGCAAGACCTTGTCGGGATGACCACCAAACCCTCAGACAAAGGCAAGGCCTCGACAAGACCCGGCAAGGCCCCACCAGCGCATAGGCCAGCTGTCGATCCGCTTGGACCCGTGTTGCGACGTCGGCGCTGGAGAGGGCTAAGCGGTGCCGATGGGATGGGGCCCTGTTCTGTCTCGTGGACAGATAGATATGCCTAATGGTGGATTAAATGCGCCTGTCCTACTCCGTCAGTGTTATGTATGATAGCGTTGTAGCTCCGTACACCCCGTGTACGCACTGTACGCCACTGTTGGGATCCCCTTCAAAGTATAAAAGGAGACCTAGGGCGATACGGTACAGGAGTTTTTGGACTTTTAGTCTTCTGTCTTTCGACTTGGGACCTGCTAGCTCACACGCGTGGTAGCTGCTCACAGCATATCGGTAGCCAGAACCCTAAGAACACCCTCAATACAACCAAGCAGGAGTAGGGTTTTATGCATCCTTGCGGCCCGAACTTGGGTAAAATTCCTCGTGCGTTGTTCATCAGACCTGCTCTTTGTGCGAGCCTGCTCCCCCGCAAAACTAAAAGGGGTCGCTCTTATCCCATAGGTGCTCGTTCCCAAAGACATTGTGAATCTTTTGCTACTCATGTTGATCTCCCTAAGGAGAAGTGGTTTATATATCATCCTCCCATTGAAGTGAAACTAGTTGAACCTGTTAAAGTTGAAGAGAAAACTATTACTTATAATGGTGATCCTATTATTTCCGCTGCTTATATCGAAAGACCACATTTCCCTATTACAATAAAGGAACATGCTAAAGCTTCAACTGTGGTTCGTAAGAGCTGTGCTAGAACACCTACACCGCCCGAGCAAATTAAAGTTGAGCCTAGTATTGATATGTTTAAGGATATCTTCGTTGAGAATATTGATTGGCATGTTATTCATTTTTATGATGAAGCCACTCAAATTTCATAAGTTGATGCTAAAGATAAACATAGACCCATTGTTGGCACTCGAGTTGTTTCTATTAAAATAGGAGATCGTTGTTATCATGGCTTATGTGATATGGGTCCTAGTGTGAGTGCAATTTCCTTTTACATATATAAAGGGTTATGAATGATAATGCACCAGCTGAGTTAAAGGAAATTGATGTTACAATTAAGCCTGATATTAGAGATACTATATCACCAGTTGGGATTATTAGAGATGTTGAAGTATTGTGTGGGAAAATAAAATATCCTACAGATTTTCTTGTTCTTGGTTCCCCCAACATGATTTTTATCCCATTAGATTTGGTAGACCCTTCTTGAATACCATTAATGCCAGGATAGATTGTGAGAAGGAAACGGTTACCATAAGTTTTGGGGATAAGTCTCATGAGTTTAATTTCTCTAAATTTCGTAGACAACCCCATGATAAAGAATTGCCTAGTAAGGATGAAATTATTGGTCTTGCTTCTATTGTTGTGCCTCCTACTGATCCTGTAGAGTAAAATTGGCTAGACCATGAAAATATATGCAGATGAATGAAAGGAATGAAATAGATAAAATTTCTTTGATCCACATCCTATTCTGAAACATAAGTTGCTTGTTGAAATACTTGGGGAACCTCCTCCACCCAAGGGTGATCCTGTGTTTGCTTATCTTGATGAAAGAAGATACGTACTGTTATTATTAGTGCTAACCTTTCAGAGCATGAAGAGCAGAGATTACTGAAAACTCTGAGGAAGCACGATGCTGCTATTGGATATACTCTTGATGATCTTAAGGGCATTAGTCCCACTCTATGTCACCATAAAATTAAAATCAAGCCTATGCTAAATCCATTATTGATCACCAACAACGGTTAAATCCTAAAATGAAGGAAGTTTTAAGAACTGAAATATCAAAGCTTGTCGAGGCAGGTATCATTTACCCTATTTCTGATAGTAGATGGGTTAGTCACATTCATTGTGTCCCTAAGAAAGGAGGTATTACCATAGTTCCTAATGATAAAAATGAATTGATCCTGCAAAGAATTGTTACAGGATATAAAATGGTAATTGATTTTACGAAATTAAATAAAGCTAATAGAAAATATCATTATCCTGTACCTTTTATTGATCAAATGCTATAAAGACTATCCAAATACACACATTTCTGCTTTCTAGATGGTTATTCTAGTTTTTCTCAAATGCCTATGTCAAAAGAGAACCAAGAGAAGACCACCTTTACCTACCCTTTTGGTACCTTTGCTTATAGACGTATGCCTTTTGGTTTATGTAATGCACCTGCTACCTTTCAAAGATGTATGAGTGTTATATTCTCTGATTTTTGTGAAAGGATTTTTGATGTTTTCATGGATGATTTTTCTGTTTACGAAACTTCTTTAGATGATTGTTTGAGCAACCTTGATCGAGTTTTGCATAGATGCCAAGAAACTAATCTTGTCTTGAATTGGGAGAAGTACCACTTTATGGAGAATGAAGGCATTGTCTGGGGACATAAAATTTCTGAAAGATGTATTGAAGTTGACAAAGCTAAAGTTGATGCTATTGAAAAAATGCCGTGTCCTATGGATATCATAGGTATAAGAAGTTTCCTTTCTCATGCTAGTTCTATAGGAGATTTATTAAAGACTTCTCTAAGATTTCTAGGCAGCTCACTAATCTCTTGAAAAAAGATGTTCCATTCGTTTTTGACGATGATTGTGTAGAAGATTTTGAAATTCTTAAGAATGCCTTGATTTCTGCACCTATTGTTCAACCACCTGACTAGAACCTACCCTTTCAAATCATGTGTGATGCTAGTGATTATATCATTGGTGTTGTTCTAGGACAAAGAGTTGATAAGAAATTAAATGTTATTCATTATGCTAGCAAAGCTCTAGACAACACTCAAAGAAACTATTCTACCACTAAAACAGAAATTTTAGCAGTTGTCTTCGCTTGTGATAAGTTTAGACCCTATATTGTTGATTCTAAAGTAACTATTCACACTAATCAAGATGCTATTAAATATCTTACAGAAAAGAAAGATACTAAACCTATACTTATCAAGTGGGTTCTTCTGCTACAAGAATTTGATTTGCATATTGTTGATAGAAAGGGTGCTGATAACACCGTACTAGATAACTTGTTTAGGTTAGATAGTGTTCTTGATAACCCACTACCTATTGATGATAGCTTTCCTGATGAACAATTAGCTTTCATAAATGCTTCTCGTAATGCTCCTTGGTATGCTGATTATGCTAATTACATTGTCACTAAATTTATACCGCCTAGTTTCACATACCAATAAAAGAAAAAGTTCTTCTATAATTTAAGACATTACTTATGGGATGACCCACACCTTTATAAAGAAGGAGTAGATGGTGTTATTAGATGTTGTGTACCTGAGCATGAACAAGAACATATCCTACACAAGTGTCATTCTGAGGCCTACGGAGGACACCACGCTCGAGATAGAACTTCACATAAGGTATTACAGTCTGGTTTTTATTGGCCTACTCTCTTCAAGGATTCTCGTAAGTTTGTCTTGTCATGTGATGAATGTCAAAGAATTGACAATGTTAGTAGACGTCAGGAAATGCCTATGAATTACTCTCTTGTTACTGAACCATTCGATGATTGGGGTTTTGATTATATGGGACCTTTTCCAACGTCCAACAGGTATACTCATATATTAGTTGCTGTTGATTATGTTACTAAGTGGGTAGAAGCTATTCCAACTAGTAGTGTTGATCATAACACCTCTATTAAGATGATTAAAGAAGTTATTTTCCCTATATTTGGACTCCCCAGATATTTAATGTTTGATGGATGTTCACATTTTATTGATGGTGCTTTTCGTAAATTGCTTGCTAAGTGTGATGTTAATCATAGAGTTGCATCTCCTTATCATCCTCACTCTAGTGGTCAAGTAGAATTAAGCAATAGAGAAATTAAATTGATCTTGCAAAAGACGGTTAATAGATCCAGGAAGAATTGGTCTAAGAAACTTGACGATGCATTATGGGCTTATAGAAATGCATACAAGAATCCTATGGGTATGTCTCCGTATAAAATGGTTTATGGTAAAAGTATGTCACTTACCTCTAGAGCTAGAGCACAAAGCCTATTGGGCAATCAAACTTGCTGGTGATAAGAGGTTATTTGATATTATCTCACTTGATGAATGGAGAACCCAGGTCTATGAGATGCCAAGTAGTTTAAAGAAAAAGTTAAGAGATGGCATGATAAAAGGATACAAAAGCATCAAGTCAATGTTGGTGATCATGTCTTGCTATACAATTCTCGGTTAAGATTTTTTGTAGGAAAACTTGTCTCTAAATGGGAAGGGCCTTACATCATCGAGGAAGTATATCGTTCCGGTGCCACCGAGATCAACAACACCGAGGGCACAAATCCAAAGTTGGTAAACGGGCAAAGAATCAAACATTATATCTCAGGTAGTCCCGTAAACATTGAAACCAATGTTATCAACACCATAACTCCGGAAGAGCATATTAGGGACACATACCAGAAAGCTTCAGACTCCGAAAAGGAATAGGTATGTGGTATGGTAAGTAAACCAACTCCAAAACTTTCCCAATAGCAATTTTACTCTGTTTTACAATATTTAAAAATTTAGGAAAATCAAAAGTAGTCCAAAGAACGCACGGGGAGGCGATAAGCCTGCTAGGCGCGACCACCTTCCTGGCCACGCCCAGGGGGCTTGCCACCACCCCGTGCACTCTCGAGACTCCGTTTTCTTGTGATACACTCCTTCGGTTCGACAAAAAATCATTATATAATCTCCCGAAGGATTGCACTTTCATATCACGGCAATACCTCATGTTTTCGTTTTGAGCTGTTTTTGCAGTAGATTTAGGGCAAGATGTCATCCCAAGAGTCTGATGGGGAGAGATACATATCGCAGTATCCTGTTAATCCCAAGCTCTATGGGGACCTAGATCCTTATGGAGACATGCACGTGGAGTTCAGGAAAGACTCCCAAACGCAAGAAGAAAACCCAAAATTCTATTTATTCCTTCTCGTAGGAGAGTAAAGAACAATTATGTCAAAGGATATTGAAGCTCAAGCAGGAAGTAGATGACCTGAGGGAACAAAATTTCGTCCTTATGAGGAAATTGGACAAGCTTCCAACCTCATTAACCACTTCACCACCATCACCTCCGAAGAACGACACCTGAGCTCATGGGTATGGGCATTCCCCTTTGCTTGTGCCAAGCTTGGGTGAGGTGCCCCAGTATCGTATCACCATCACACCTTTAGCCTTTTTTCCTTTCTCTTGTTTTTCTTAGTTTGGTCCTTTTTGATTTTGTTTTGATCTAGTAGAATAAAGGTTTAGTATGATCTACCATTTAGTTTTTGCTTTTGCTCCCCTTATGTAAGCAAGTCCGAGAATTATATAATAAAAAGTAGTTTTGATGTGAGGGCTTTGCTAGATTACTATGCTCTTTAGAGTAATATATAAAGAAGAATAGAAAAAAAGCAAAGAGTATACATAATGATCTTATGGAGATTGATGACTTCACGTATAAGAAGTATGTCGATTGAAATTTGTTGGGAGTTAACAAACATAGTAATTGTTCATTGGTGCAATTGAAAAGGAAGTGATAAACAAAGAGAGATTCACATATAAATATATTATCTTAGACATCTTTTTTGATTGTGACAACTCATTAAAATATTACATGCCAAGAAGTTGATGTTGGACAAGGAAGAAAACATCATGGGTTATGTTTGCTTGCCTCTGGATGGAAGTTATATGGTTTTAGATCCTCCAATATGTAGTGCTTGCTTCCACCTCATATTAGCCAAAACTTCTGCACCAAGTACAAATACTACTTGTGCATCCAAACACCTCAACCTAGTTTTGCCATGAGAGTCCACCATACCTACCTATGGATTGAATAAGATCCTTCAAGTAAGTTGTCATCGGTGCAAAAAGCAATAAGAATTGCTTCTAAATATGTGTGATCTTTTATTGTAAGGGAGATAAGCGTTGTACGAACTTGTGATAGTAAAGAAATAAAAGCGGCATACTGCATAATAAAGGTTGTTATCACAAAGGGCAGTAAAACGTGGTGTTCCTCTGAACTAACGGGTTGTGCGTCCCAAAACAAAAAGCGCATGACAACCTCTACTTCCCTCTGCGGAGGGCCTATATGTTACTTCTACTTTCTAAGTACTTACCTTCACACAAGAGTCATGGTGATCCTCACCACTTCCTATACTTTGCCTCTCTCTTTGTAAGCATTATGCGTTGGGAATGATGTAGATGCATATATCCACTCGGATGTGGGTGATCATGAGTTATTTTTGTTGACATCACCCTTGAGGTGAATAGTTGGGAGGCAAAACTATAAGCCCATATCTTTCTCTATGTCCGATTAAATCTTTGATTTCATGGGTACTGCATGAGTGTTAGCAATTGTGAAAGACTAAAAGATGATTGAGTATGTGGGTTTGCTTTACAAGCTCTTATATTGACTCTTTTCGATGTTATGATTAATTGACAATTGCTTCAATGACTAAGATCATAGTTTTCTGGTTGTAAATAGAGTTTTTGGTTCATACTTTATCTTGAGAATGAATTGTTACTCTTGCATAAGAAATCGTATACAATAAGTATTGTTGTTCTAAAGATGTTCATGATTCCCTCATGTACGTATTGTTTTTTATCGACACCTCTATCTCTAAACATATGGACAAGTTTATCGATCCCGGCTTTCGCTTGAGAGCAAGCGAGGTCTAAGCTTGGGGGAGTTGATACATCCATTTTGCATCATGCTTTTATCTTCATATTTATTGCATTATGGGCTGTTATTACATGTTATGGTACAATACTTAGCCTGTTCTCTCTTATTTTACAAGGTTTACACGAAGACGGAGAATACCGGCAGCTGGAATTCTGGACTGGAAAAGGAGCAAATCTGAGATACCTATTTTGCACAACTCCAAAAGTCCGGAAAATTTATGAAGAATTATTTTGGAATATATATAAAATATTGGGCAAAATAGATGCCCGAGGGGGCACTAGGAGGCGGCAAGCCTGCGAGGCGCGGCCACCCCCTTTGTCGCGTCTAGCAGGCTTGTGACCCACCTGGCAGGCCCCCGAGGCCCATCTTCTATTATATGGAGGGTTTTGACCTGGAAAAATTCAGCAGGAAGATTTCAGGACAAAGCGCCGCCACCTCGAGGAGGAACAACGACAGAACAAATCTAGAGCTCTGACAGGGCTTTTCTGCCAGGGAAACTTCCCTCCCGGAGGGGGAAACTGAAGCCATTGTCATCACAAACAATCCTCTCATCGAAAGGGGGTAAATATCCATCAAACATCCTCACCAGCACCATCTCCTCTCCAAACCCTAGTGTCACGCCCAAGATGCAATCCTATCCTTATTTTGGCACGAGGGCCTCGACAGGGATAGAAGCGCATCTCGTCGTGTTGCAAGAATGGATATAATTACAAGTACATGTACAAAAGAGATGAGTATATGGATAGGGCTTACACTCCCCACAAGCTACGTAAATATCACATTAATACATCAACATATTCAAACATCATGCAAAAGAGCAGGGTCCGACTACGGACGAAAACAAACGACAAAATGACATCCATCCTTGATATCCCAAGCTGCCGCCTGGAACCCATCCTAGATTGATGAAGAAGAAGTAGAAGTCCAAAACAAAAAAAACATCATGCTCAGGATCAATCATCGCATTACTTATACCTGTAACTATTGTTGTGGTAATCTATGAGCCACGGGGATTCAACAATCTCATTTCCAAGGGTATCAAGACTATTAAAGCTTAATGGGTTAGGTATGTTTATGTGGTGAGGTTGTAGCAAGCGACTTAGCATTTATTTGAGTCGCTAACTTACGAATGCAGAAAGTAAAGTATGGCGGTCTACGCATAACGAACGTGAACTAGTAATGATCACTAACTAATCCTGAACACCTACTTACATCAAACATAACCCCCACCGTTTTCTCTCTCAGAAAAGGACTCACGAGAAGAGACAATCACGGTTATGCACATAGTTAGTGTATTTTATTAGAGTTTACTTCAAGTTTGCTATGACCGGATGTTAAACAAAGTTTCCAAATTTCCCACATAACCGCGGGCACGGATTTCCAAAAGATTTAACCCTGCAGGGGTGCTCCAACTCATCCATCACAAATTAACCACATGCTGCGAGAATAACCTCGATAACGGATCTCGTGATCATCCTAGGCAATTTCAAAGAAAATCCGACTCCTCGAGATAGCCCGAACAAGATCAGAGTTCCTCACGCAAGACATTCGAGAAAGGTAAAACAAGTCCATCAAGACCGCCCGACAAGTCGACGAACCCGATAAGAGCCGAGTATCTCATTCTCACGACACGACCGGATGGGACTAGCTACAGGGAAAACCAATCCCCAAGTTTCCTTGAGGTGGCCCCGCAGGCAGCCCAGTTTGGACCAACACTCATGGGAGCACTGGCCCGGGTTGTTGATTAATTATCCACGACGTGATTATGCCCTATGCAAATTTTAGTTGTTATTAAGGAAATAGTACCAATGTTGGGCCTTGCCAGACAATCTTTATCCTAAAACAAAGAACAAGGGTGTCCCCATAAATACCCTGAGCATGTTAGGAGCGCTAAATTATGGAACATAACACCGGTTCACAAGTAACTAGGGAAGCAAGAGTGGAACAAAACACCAAGCAAAAGGCCAAGCCTTCCACCCATTACCAAGTGTACAAGTGCATTAAATTGAATAACAATAATATTGTGATAACAAACGAATGTCCATGTTGTCACATGGAAGCAATTGCACCTTCAGCTAGAAACGCTATAAGAACGGCTGATCAAGCGGTAACATAGCCAAACAAAGGTTTGCTGGGATTTGGAGGGGCGAGAGGATTTTCATGGCAATGTTGGGAGGCTTGACAAGCAAGTGGTATGTATCGATACAACTATCATAGCAATGATAGTACTGGTATCCAGGGAAATGTGTCATCTTGCCTGAGATCCTACTCGGAAGAAGAACGAATCCATGAAGAAGACGAGCCAAGATAGTCGAATGAATCCTCACACACAGAACGCTTTCGGAACTCTATCGAGAAGGAACATTCCAAGCACAACAATCAACACAATATACACCACAACATATGCATGACATGATTCGGCAAACAAATATGATGCATGTCCGGTTTAATATGCAACGCATGGCATGGCATGGCAAGCACAACCAACAACTACCCCATATTAAGTGAAGTTCAATATGCAACGAGTTGCATATTGACGAAACTCCATGTTTGAATTATTTAGTTCACTCCCGTTTAGGTACTCATCACTATTAAATGTTGATTAACATGGCAAGAGGTGAAGCATGAATAACTACAACATCTAGGCATTTTAAATGGGCCAGGAAGCAACATATAGCATATCCAAAACGTCCCCATATGCAAATTATGAATTTGGTCCATATCTGAACTAACCATATTTTAGAGTTATTAAATAGAAAAATAAATGTCACCATGTGATCCTACACATTTTCCTAGTCAAGTTACATATGTGGAAGATTTTTATCGGAGCTACGGTTTAGTAGTTATGAAATAAATAATTTTCACATGGGAATTATGCAAATCATGCAAACAACAATGTTAAACATTTTAAAGACATGTAAAAGTTCGTTATTGTCAATCTACACAAAATTCCAAGCATTTTTCATATATTAAGTTTTTACATATGATGCAGGATTAATTATATATGAGCATTTTTAAAACATGGGTTTTTCTGCAACTCTAAAATTCACATGTTAATTAGCAAAATTCGCAGAATAATAAAAAAAGGTCTACGGGTCGAATCTGACTTTGTCCCAACAACAACAATGGGCGACGATAACTAAACTGCACACGCGGGCGAGGGACAGCTGAGGGGTGCTCACCCAGGGCCTCATGGGCCGGCGAACTAGAGAGTTGTGCCTTGGCCTAGTGGCCCATGGTGTAGCCAAGCGGGAGGCTGGTGGTCGGGCGACGTCCTCCTACTTGTTCTCAATGGATCAGGGGACGGACGCGACCGTGGAGAGGTAGGGGCGGCCAGAGGTGAGCGGGGCTATCGGAGGGGACGGGTCGCCTGCGGATCCGGCCGTGGGTCGCTGGATCTGGCCGCGGAGGAGGCCTGGCAGAGGGGTTGCAGCAGGGCGACGGCCATGGCAGGTTCCTGAGGGGGAGAGAGAGCGAGGTGAGGGAGATGGAGGAGGGATGGAGAGTGAGGAGCACGGGCAAGGGGCGGCAGGGGTTTGCTGGCGGCGGTTCGCTCCGTCGGGGACGGCGGCTAGCAGCAGGAGGCGCAGGGCCTCGTGACGGTAGATGGAGCTTGATCCAGGGGCTCCTCCGCTCGATCTGATGCAGGCGCAGGGAGCTGGGAATGGGCAGCGGCGGCGGTTCCGGGCCCGGGCCCGGGCAGGCCACCAGATGAGCCTCAGTGGGCCTGCACGAGGTGGGAGACGGTTGGCGGCGGCGCGGATCTCTAGGCGGCTAGGGTTTGCCCAATTAGGTAGCTGGGAGTTATTTATAGCATTTAGGGGCTAGGGTTAGCAGTTTTTGTCCGTTTTCGGACCGTTCGATCTCCATCCGACGGTCCGGAACAGGAGGGGGCTAGGTTAGGCTGAAGTGGCTGTGTAGATGGGCTATGAGGAGATGAGAGCGAGGTTGTCGGCCCGTGGCATGAGGTTTTAAAACACCTAAAAACGTCTGATAATAAACTGATGACCGCACTGCTACGGTTAACCATTTGGGTATCAAATGAACTCGAAATGCGACAAAATTTGGCAGGAGGTCCACCTACAATAAAACAAGGCCGCACAAGAATATTCGACTCAATCCGGGAATAGTTCATACGCACTTTAAAAACAACATTTTATCGATACCGCGGGCGCGTGTGTCGGGAACCTGATCCTAAGTCATATGAATCCAGACTGTAACATATCACATCACTTTGCGGCCTCACGCACGGTAAGCTCCACGGCTGCAACCTTACCTTAGGCGGGACCGTATGCGTCTTTTGGCTCACGTATGTGAACACGTCGCTGGCAATCAAACGGCAGATAACCCGGGCCGACATGACTAGTCATAGAACCCAGGTGGCACATCTGTACGGAAACAGGCATACGTAACCCAGCAATGCAGGTGTCGGCGTCAAGCGTGTGTAGACGAGTCATAGCAAACTACAAGGACTCCATTACGCCGTGAAACATAAATGCCATCACTGCACGTAGACGAGTCGTAGCAGGCTATAGGGACTCCATTACACTGCGAGACATTTCCTCGAAGGGACAGGCACAGTAGCAAAGAAGGATACATGCCGGTCAATCAATGTGTCCGGAGTAGTAGCAAGCTACGATGGCTCGGTGGAAACACAAAGAGGCAGTTTCCCGTAAAGAGTACTACTAAAGGCACACAACTAGGTGTCGGATCCCATACATACCGTTGCACGTCACACGTACGCATGACATGCCCGGTATGCATAGATACAACCATGGCATCACAACATAACCATACAACAACATGACTTCTATTTGAGAGGCTCAGATGAGCCTTGCCTAATATGTTCTTATAGATAGGGGTCACATGACCCAACACTCAAGTCATAAAAACATGTTCATACAAACCAAGCGGAAGCATAAAGCTGTCTGAGTACAGACAGATGAAAGTGGTAAAAAGGCACATGGCCTGACTATCTACAGCCCGCCACAGGGCATAGGTCGTAGTTGGGACACCAGCTATTCGGCATCGTCATTGTCTAGATAGAACCCACCTAGTGGGCCCTGGGTCTCATCTGCAACATTTATTAAGCAAATGTGAGTACAAACATACTCAGCAAGTCTTTAAAACAGACCTAGTCTGTTCATGCTCATGTATCAACAAAGGGGGTGGTGGAGGTTATGCAGCAATGCGAGCTTTGACTCATGGCTAACCTACAGTACTCAATTTTAACTCTTTGTTTACATTTAGATATCACACACGAGTCCACTAACTCCATAACACTACACCACCATGGACTCACTTCCCTCCTAGGAGAGTGCCATCCACGGTACTCACACTTGTCTTGATATTTTTATGAGTATCCATTAGATTATCTATGAACAACATAAGTTCTCCAAGTGGTCCATATCCAAGGACGCGTCTATTCGAATAGTTTCATACCCTGCAGGGGTGTACTTCTTCACACACGCTCTCGCCAGTTATCGTTGTGTGCTCATAAACCATGCAACTCGGCAACCTTCAAGCGGATGCCCAGCGAGGTAGTCGGCCACGACCGTCAATCACATAAGACCTCTAGTCCAGGCTATCGCCTATTAGAGACTGAACTCGCACGGAAGTCCGGCATAAGTTTCCGCTACGGCCCCAAACGATGTGCGCATGGTTCCCAAGCCCACCATCCGGGTGACCCTTGGTACACCGTGCCACTGCCTACCGCGTCACAACCCACCCCTAGGGTCAGCGCTACGCATGGCCTCCAGCATGCTATAAACACCAGAAACTACTTGCAACTCCTGGACTAAGGACTAAGCGAATGATAAGTCGAGAGGGTCAATTAAGTATCCCAACGTGTGGTAGTAAGTAGTCTTGGATCACAAACACGGAACTCAGTTCGTAAGAACGGTCCCAATGAGACAACCCACTATGTGATCCTACATAGCCTCTCATCGCTACCTTTACCTAATCGAGTTCATCATAACATCATCACATCAGGCAACATTGTTTCACTCAGTTCATAGCAAGCATAGCAGGCAACTCTAAGCATAGCAAGCCTAGCAGGCAAAGTAAGCTAAGCACATCATGGCACAAGCATCTACCAGGTATGCTAGGTTGCAAGGTTTAGCTATTTACTGTGACAGTGTCAGGTTATGCAACAGAATAGGATCATCTACCGTGTATGACTGACATGTGATCGGTTGTCCTAATGCAATAAACAAGAGCAGGAGCGAGAGAGTGGGATGTTATCAGAATGATCAAAGGGGTTGCTTGCCTTGCTGGGAAACGGAAAGGTTCTCTCCTTCATCGGGATACTCGGGGGTATCCTCAGGAGGAGGGCCTACCACAATGCAGAGAAGAAACAATCAACACATGCAAGTGCAACAATATGATGCATGATCATGGCATGATAGCATGTATGGATGAGCTAATGCAATTAGTATTCAGGTTAATTTGAAATGAGTTTGAATATAGGTTCAAAATCGTTCTTTATTTCAAATTCCATATAACAACCTATTAGCAAATGTCAATGTTCACCTGTTTAGATTGCTCTAACATGCATGACAATAGCACCATTGGATTCATTGGATTTTTTTGATAAATTTTCATATATAAATTGTTTTCATCTGATATTACAGATTAATTTATATGAATTTTTGAAGTTTTAAATAATTTCTAGAATTATTTTTAAACTAGAAATTACTTTTATTGCATCAGCATGACATCATTATGAAGTCAACTGGTCAGCTGACCGGGCCAGAGTCAAACTTGACATGTGGGGGCCACATGTCAGTGAGTGAGACAATTAACTAACTAATTAAAACTTAATCCTAATTAATTAACAGAAACTGGGCCTACTATGAGTGACTAATTAGGTTAATTAAAATAATTAATTAAATTCCTAATTAACTTTGAGTTGACAGGGCCTGGCCCCACCTGCCAGTGATTTAGGGGGTCAAACCCCGTGGTTAACTCCGGAAAGACCCACCGGCGTTGAGCCGCCTGTGTCTCTAGAGACGGGGGAGGTCCGGACGGGGCAGAATGTCGGGGCGGAGCTCCGGTGAACGACGGGGAGGAACGGCGATGGCGCGATGTAGAGGGGCTCCTGACGTCTTCTAGGACCACGGGGAGGACGAGGGGGAAGCGGCGGTTCTTGGGGGCTACCTAGCAAGGCGAGGGGGCAGCTAGCGCGATGGCGGCGAGCTCGAGCAGAGCTTGGCTATGGCGGAGCAGAGAGGGGAGAGGAAGAGAGGCGGGCGAGAGAGAGAGGGAGTGATTGGGACGGCTCTGGCGAGATTATCCCCGTCGCGCTGGCAAGGAGGACACAGGCAGGCAGCTGCCGGCATGGTGGCATGGCAGCGCGCGCGCTCCGGCCACGCGCTCGTCCTCCTTGCCGCCAGGAGGACGATGACCTCCCTAGGCCAGGTGGGCGGGCCTGGCCTGGGCGTTTCTCCTTTTTTTTCTTTTTTCTTCTCTGTTTTCCTTTACTGACATTTGTTTATTTTCTTTTCAGGTACAAATGACTTCATAAAAATATCCCATATATTTTCTATAATGAAGTTTGAATATTTCAAACTTGTCTAAAAAGTTTCAGGATATTTTGAAAACAAAAATAATGATAGTGCTTTATTTAATGATTTCAGGAGCCTTATCAAGTATTTTTGAATTACTTTGATTGTTCAAATAATTAGAATGGTCCCTGTTATAATCATGCCCAAATTTACCAGACATAGGGAACATTTTTAGTGGGCATTTTGGATTTGTTGAATTTCCACCAAATTTGAATTGTTTTGATTCAAAGTTAGCTTGGGGTTCCTTTTTGTTCCCCATTTCGTGTTAATGCAAAAATGAAACATGATGCAAGCACAATACTATTCCGAGGACATCTAGCTAGGGTTGTGACAGCGTGCATGTGTGGTTGGTCTCGAAATGGGCAACAGCAAGATCGGAGGGAACCGACGACTATGAACGGATGCAGGTTTTTGAAAACGAGTGAGGATGTTATGCAGATGATGTGAATCATGCGATGATGAATGCAACAACCAAACAAAACATAGACGAGAATGGATAGAAAAGGGGAATCTTCTGGAGCATCGGTCCCGGGCTGTTACACCTAGTTCATCTCTTGTATCCGATCTTTGTCTCAAACCTCAGATTGGTACATTTGGTTTTCTTGCAGTGTTGATAGCTCCTTGTAGTTGATGCTAGTTGGTTTACTTGGTGAACATGGGATAAGTCTTGTTATATGTAATCATGTGAATTTGGTATTCGTTCGATATTTTGATGAGATGTATGTTGTCTCTTCTCTAGTGGTGTTATGTGAACGTCGACTACATAACACTTCATCATTATTTGGGCCTAGGGGAGGGCATTGGGAAGTAATAAGTAGACGATGGGTTCATAGAGTGAGAGAAGCTTAAACCCTAGTTTATACATTCGTTCATAAGGGGCTGATTTGGATCCACACATTTCATGCTACGGTTAGATTTATTAATTCTTCTTTCGTAGTTGCGGATGCTTGTGAGAGGGGTTAATCATAAGTGGGTGGTTTGTCCAAGTAAGGGAAGCACCCAAGCACCAGTCCACCCAGATATCAAATTATCAAAGTAACGAACGCGAATCAAATGAGCATGATGAAAACAAGCTTGATAGAAATTCCCATGTGTCTTCCAGAGCGCTTTGCTTTATATAAGAGTTTGTCCAGGCCTCTCCTTTGCTACAAACAGAATTGGGCTACCTTGTTGCACCTTTCCTACACTTGTTACTTGTTACTCGTTACAAATTATCTTATCACAAAACTATTTGTTACCGATAATTTTAGTGCTTGCAGAGAATAGCTTACTGGAAACCGCTTGTCATTTCCTTCTGCTCCTCGTTGGGTTTGACACTCTTACTTATCGAAAGGACTATGATAGATCCCCTATACTTTTGATTCATCAGCGGGTTTTGCCCAGCTTGGGAACCTTTTCAACTCTGTTTTCCCTCCGTTTATGTGCTTTCCAGGAATAAAAATTCTCTATATAGAACCCCATTTGTTTTGACAACCACATCGCAAAAATATTCTCTATTGTTGTTTCGTGCTGTTTTATTGTCAGATCTTGTCTCCATTGTCAGTGCACTAGAGTTTTGGGCTCTCTAGTGCCCCTTACTCGTGCATGGGTAGTAGTAGCCACCTTGGCGACTAGGCCCGACAAGGATTTACCAGGAACAAGCATAGGAGAATCAAGAACCCTGGCAAGACCTTGTTGGTATGGCC
This sequence comes from Hordeum marinum, assembly GCA_022496015.1. Taxonomy (NCBI): domain Eukaryota; kingdom Viridiplantae; phylum Streptophyta; class Magnoliopsida; order Poales; family Poaceae; genus Hordeum; species Hordeum marinum. The sequence goes on from CM039677.1 coordinate 119,764,099, forward strand.
ATCGAACCCTCAGGCAAGACAAAGCCCAAGCAAGATATGGCAAGCCGAAGCCAAGGCAAGGCCCCACCAACGCGTAGGCGAGGTGTCGCCCCCCTGGGCACGTGTCTTGACGTCGGCGATGGAGGGACTAAGCAGTGCCGATGGGAAGGGCTCCTGTCCCATCCCGTGGACAGTTAGAGATGCTTGACGGTGCATTAAATGCACCTGTCCTACTCTGTCAGTGCTAGGTATGATAGCACTGTAGCTCTGTATGCACTATACGCCACTGTTGGGATCCCCTTCAGAGTATAAAAGGAGGCCCAGGGCGATACGGTAGAGGACTTTTGGACTTTTAATCTTTTGGCCTTTTGACTTTGGACCTTCTAGCTCATACACGTAGCAGCTGCTCATAGCACACTGTAGCTGGAACCCTAACAACACCCGCAATACAACCAAGCAAGAGTAGGGTTTTATGCATCCTTGCAGCCTGAACCTGGGTAAAACACTCACGTGTTGTCCATCAGACCTGTTCTTTGTGTGAGCCTGCTTCCCCGCCGAACAGAAAGGGGTCCCTCTAATCCCATAGGTGTTTATTCCCCATGAAAACTTTGGCGCGCCAGGCAGGGCGCTAGATAGGTCCCGCGCCAGTTTCCTTCATAATCATCATCACCATGGCCCCCAAGAAGAAGAGCATGACGGCGGTTGGTCCATCTGCATCAGTTGTCCCTGTATCTGCATAGACAGGCGATGGCGTAGACGCAGGTGGAGGAAGAGGCATTGGTTCAGAACTTCTGTGGCGCTTCGGTGATCAAGGACAAACAAGTGGCGACGCCCTCCGCGAAGATGCCCATGGCGGGAGCGCGAACCCCCACACCAATGGGTCTTAGAACAGAGCAGTATTGCCTGCGGGTGGTATGGTGAACACCGGGGATGGAAGGGTATCTTCGAGGATGCCCACGTTGGCGCCTACACCGCGTCCATCCCAGGACGCTCGCGAAGAGCTGCGCCATGGCACCCGTGGTTCTCAATGTCCCCATAGAAAAGCTCCTGCACATCACTCCCGAGTTGCGCGGGACCAACATGCTTGCCAGCATGCTAGTGGTATTGGCGTGCCATCACGGTACCGTGGCGGAGCTCCTTCTAACATAGTTAGAAGTCAAAGCACCTCGCGTTCCTCGTGCCGTTCCCTGCCGACCACATCGGAAGAAGCAATGGCGTGAGGACAACTACTGCTAAACTTCCCCCTTGCTGCAGAGAAGCTCGACAAATGGAGAGCCACCATTCAGAGCCTCCTCAACCTCGTAGGTAAATTCCAGACCACCGAGCAGACTCGCGCTAGTGATGAGAAGGCCGGTGGCGGTGCTACCACGGTGCACTCTCCTCCGCACCAACAACACCGGTCGTCGACCCGACAAACCGACGCTTATGACAGTTACTCGACGGCGTCATCTGACCCACGGACACGCTGCGACCAGCGTCAAGTTCTTTAGGAACAGGGCAAGGAAGATGCTCGAACTGCAATCGAGTAGCAGTGGGAAGCGCACGTTCAATCTGATAAGCGCATGGGGACCACTATATACAAGTCTGCACTAGGGTATCCTGTCAGCCTACCATACGAGGTGGGTTGTCTAGTGTTTACCTGTGAGCTGCGGCAACTCCAGTGGCCCAACTCCCGCACGTTCAAGCCAGAGGTCCCGGAGAAGTATGGCGGCAAGACGCACCCGTTGGTTCTCAAGCCCAACGTTAGGTCGTGGTTGATGCACCTGCCGGAGAATTCCATCGCCTCCTTGGCAGACTTGTGGCATGAGTTGGTCGGTAGCTTTACCGGAGGCCACCAAGCTCCTTGTCAAGAAATCTATTTGCACATCATCCCTCAAAAGGAGGGCAAAACTTTGTGCAAGTACATCCAAAGGTTCAGCCGTGTGCACCACAACATACCAGACGTTCATCCTGCCGCTGTTATTAGCGTGTTCCACCAGAACATGCACAATCGCAGGATGCGGGAAGAGCTGGCGATGAACAAGGTCAGGGATGGTGCCGAGCTTTATGGTCTAGCAGACAAATGTGCTCGGGATGAAGAAGGGAGCAGACTCCCCAGTGAAGACGCTGGCGGAGGGGTCGACTCTGAGGATGAAGACACCGCCACCTCAGCAAAGAAGGGTCAGCGACAGAACACGAAGAGCAATGGCAAGTCCGGGATTGCCATCGTGGGATCCGGCAACCCCGACATCGCCAAGAAGGGCAAGGTTGATGACCCCGGTGAGGATGTTGCAGGGTGCACCTCCTGCCAGGTGATGGCGGTGGCCGACAAGCCAGAAGGCTCTGACAAGCAGTATTACAAGATCCATCGCACCAAGGGCCACGATCTCCAAGACTACCGGCAAGTTGAGCAGCTTGCCGAGAAGCAAAAAGACGAGTACGAGAGGCAATACACGGAGAAAGACCAGGATGGTGCTGAGGGGTCCAGCAAGAAGTGCGTTGGCCGAGGAGGTCGCCATGGCAAGACTAAGCAGCAAAAAGACCGGCCCGCCCATGGCTGCGACAAGCAAGAGGGTGACAGTGATGACGTCGAGGAGGACGACGAGTCTAGCGAACATCAGTTCCAGAAGGCTACATAAATGATGTGCATCGAGGGAGGTGCATCGTCGCATTCCTCTCACTGCCAACTTAAAAATTGGGTGCACGAGGTTAACGCGGCAGATCCCTCCATTGTTGCGCAGAATCCTCCAAAGTAGTCCAACACTCCTATCATTTTCGACATCGAGGATCACCCTGATCGCGCAACTTCAGTTGGGTGCTTGCCGTTATTGGTTTCGCCAACAATTCGCAACCTCAAAGTGATGAAGATGCTAGTCGACAGTGGGGCCAGTCTGAACCTGATCTCGCTTGATGTCATCCAGAGGATGCAAATTCTTGATGAAGATCTCGAGCCCACAGGCACTTTTCAAGGGGTCAATTCAGGGAGAACTCGGCTAAAGGTCAAGATCATACTGCCGGTGACGTTTGGCAGCGATATCAATTTCAGAACAAAGAAGATCATTTTTGACGTCGCGAATATCTCGTTGCCGTACAACGGCATCCTTGGTCGCCCAACACTAGCCGGGTTTATGGTGGCCACCCACTGCGCTTACATATGCTGAAGATTGCCGGGCCAATGAGCGTCATCACGATCAACTCCAACAAAAAAGACGCACTTATTTGCGCCGACCAACTCTACCAGGAGGCAGTTGCAGCACCTGCCACCAAGGCACTTACTCCTACCGCTGAAGCTCTCGGGGGGAAGAAGACCGGCAAGGCCTCTGGCGCACATTTCGGCAAGCGAGCCTCCTCGGGGTGTTGTGCTCCCGTTGACGATGTGCCAGAGAGATCCACCAGAAAGAGCAAGAAGTCCATGGTAGCTCCACCAGAGACCAAGAAGGTGCCTGTCAAGGAGGATGGTATGGGAGGAACATTCACCATAAGTTCCACCCTTGATGACAAATAGGAAAGCGCGCTCGTCTCCTTCCTGCGAGTGAAAGTCGACGTGTTTGCATGGCAAGCATTTGATGTCCCTAGTGTTCCCAGGAAGGTGATTGAGCAACACCTTGCCGTCTGCCCACACAAGCGCCCCGCAAAGAAAAAGCTCTGGAAGCATGCTTTGGAGCGGCAACAGTTTATTGCCAAAGATATAAAGAAATTAGAAAGCGGATGGCTTGATCAGGGGAGTACTCCATCCAACGTGGTTGGCCAATCGAGTTGTAGTGCGCAAGGAGAATGGAAAATGGAGGTCGTGCATTGACTTCACAAACATTAACAAAGCCTGCCCCAAAGATCATTTTCCTTTGCCACACATTGACCAGATTGTGGACTCCACTGCCGGATGTGTCTTGTTGTCTTTCCTTGACGCCTATTCAGGCTATCATCAGATTTTCATGGCTAAGGAAGATGAGGAGAAGACTGCATTTATCACCCCATGTGGTACGTATTGCTTTTTGTGTATGCCTTTCGGGTTGAAAATTTCCGGTTCTACATTTGCAAGAGCGGTAAAAATTGGTTTTGAGGCATGGCTACATAGAAATATGGAGGCTTATATGGATTACATAGTGGTCAAAACCAAGGACAAGGCTACGCTCATATCAGACCTAGAAGAAACTATTGCAAACCTGCGCAAGATCAACATGAAGCTCAACCGTGAGAATTGCGTGTTCGGCGTCCCATCCGGACAGCTCCTTGACTTCTTTGTATCTCAACATGGAATTGAAGCAAATCCCGACAAGATCAAAGAAATTGAGAAAATTGAAACACTAATACGTGTCAAAGATGTGCGTCGTCTTGCCGTCTGTGTTGCTGCTCTGAGTAGGTTCATCTCAAAATCTGATGAGCGTGCTTTGCCCTTTTTCAAAATCTTGAAAAGGCCAGGTCCGATGAAATGGACTCCGGAAGCGGAGGCAGCGCTGCAAGATTTGAAGAAGTACCTCTCCTCTTCGCCAGTTCTAGTCGCGCCAAAACCACAAGAACCATTGCTGCTATATCTAGCGGCAACAAATCAAGTGGTGAGTGATGCACTAGTGGCTGAAAGAGAGGTTGACGAAGAAACAGTGGCAGCGGCAGGACCGCAAGGCGACAAGCCAGGACATTCCCCGGTAGGGTCAGGTGTGGGCAAGGAAGGATCTACGCAGTTAAAGGAGACAATTAAGAAGAAGAAGGTGGTGCAACGCCCAGTCTATTTTGTCAGCTCCCTTTTGCAGGGGGCTAGGTCAAGATATTCTGATGTGCAAAAGTTTCTCTTCGTCCTTCTTATAGCCTCGAGGAAGCTGCACCATTACTTCCAAGCACATCAGATCAGCGTTGTCACTCGCTTACCGCTGCAACGGATCTTGTGGAACCCAGAAGCTACCGACAGGATTGTGGAGTGAGCTTTGGAACTCTCAAGTTTTGGTCTCAGCTTTGAAAGTACTTCGACCATCCATAGAAGAGCCTTGGTGGACCTCATTGCAGAATGGACCCCAACGCTGGATGAAGAAGTTTCAGAGTCAACTCTCCCAGACAACGAAACCGATCAAGAGTGGGTCATGTATTTTGATGGGGCTTTCTCGCTGCAAGGTGCCAGTGTCGGAGTGCTGCTTGTTGCACCCACCAGAGAGCACCTCAAATATGTGATTCAGATGTATTTTCCCCGGGAGAGATCAACAAACAATACCGCTGAGTATGAAGGGCTGCTTGCCAGTCTCAGGATCGCGGCAGACCTTGGGATCAAGAAGCTTATTGTTAGCGGTGATTCTCAGCTTGTCGTCAGGCAAGTGAACAAGGATTACCAGTTCATCGATGGAAGCTTATGTCGATGAAGTGAGGAAGTTGGAAAACGTTTTGACGGCCTGCAAATGTAGGACATTCCGCGTGCAGAGAACAACATTGCTGATGGCCTGTCAAAATGTGTTGTCCTTACGTTGCCTGAGGAACCAGGAACTTTCGTGCTCCGACTGACTCAACCCTCCGTCACACCATTAACTGGACAAGAGAAAAGAACAAAGTTGAGTTCCAGCAAGTATTTCCCAACAGAGCTCCCAGAAGCCACCAATGAGGAGGTTGTCCGGGACAACGTTAGGCTTGCTAGTGAGCGTCGTGCTCCGGCGGAGCCTCCGGCTCTTGCCGTGGAAGCACGCGCTCCTGCCAGGCTTGCCGGCGGGCAGCAGGTTTCGGCGGGACCTTAGTCCCTTGCCGTTGGGACAAATGCTTCCCTGGCAGCGGATATGCCTTTAGTCCTTGTTGTCGAGCTGCAAGCTCCAGCATGGGGACAATACATCGTGCGTTTCCTTCAGATAGGATAACTCCCAGAGGAACAAGAGGAAGAAGAGAAAGTAACCTGCCGGTCTAATATATACCAGTTCGTAGATAACGTCCTGTACAAAAAGAGACCGAATGGCGTGAAACTCAAGTGCATTTCTAAGGAGGATGGACTAGAGTTGTTGGCAGAGATACATGGAGGCATATGTGGCTCCCACATAGGATCAAGCGCACTTCCTAGAAAGGCATTCCGGCAAGGTTTCTATTCGCCCACTGCCCTCCAGGATGCAGCCTTGATAGTAACCAAGTGTGAAGGATGCCAGTTTCATTCAAAGAAATTACATCAACCAGCTGAAGCCCTTCAAACAATCCCTCTCTCCTGGCCATTTTCGGTCTAGGGGCTCGACATCTTGGGCCCCTTCCCCCGTGCTGCCGAGGGCTTTGAGTACTTGTACATTGCAATGACAAGTTCACAAAGTGGCCGGAAGGGGAAGTAGTGAGAAAGGTGACATCACAGTTAGCCATCAAGTTCTTCAAATGACTAGTATGCCGCTTTGGTGTTCCCAACAGGATCATCACTGACAATGGCACATAGTTCACGAGCCGCACCTTCATGCAGTATGTACAAGACCTTGGTAGCGGAATCCGTTTTGCTTCCATTGCCCTCCCAAGGAGCAATGACCAAGCGGAAAGGCCTAATGCTGAAGTACTGCGAGACCTCAAGACAAGAACTTTGTAGAAGCTGCACAAGTGTAGAAGGAACTTGATTGATGTGGTGCTGCTGGTTCTTTGGTCAATCAGGATGACACCAAATCGTGCTACAGGCCAGACACCCTTCTCCCTCGTTGATGGAGCGGAGGCAGTTCTCCCAACGGAACTTATATATGGGTCACCTCGAGTACTTGCTTATGATGAGCTTGGGGAAGAGCAGTCGCGGCAAGGTGATGCGATGCTCCTTGAGGAAGACCATCTTCAGGCTACTGTGAGAGCTACACCCTACCAGCAATCTTTGCGCCACGACCATAGCTGCAAAGTTAATGCCAGAAGTCTTGAGGAAGGCGACCTTGTTCTTCGGCGAGTTCAGGCCGCCACGAATTCCAACAAGTTGACGCCAAAGTGGGAAGGCCCTTATCTGGTAGTACGAATCACCAGGCCTGGCACAGTCCGCCTGGACCGAAGATGGCATCCCAATGAGAAACTCCTGGAATATCGAACATCTTCACAAGTTCTACCCATGAGGCGCGGTTGTCGGGCATCTCGACGACTACCTTTTGTACAAGTCTTGCCGCTGAAGCATGTAATCCTTGGTACAAAGCTAGGCGCAGACCCTATGCATAGTTAAATAAAGATAAGTGTTCTACAGATCTTGATTGATTCTCATGTTTACTTATGAGCATGTTTGTTTGAGATATTGCATTACACTTACTCTCAGCAAGATCTAACGGACCGCCAAGGTTCCACATTCATATTGTCTCTTCTTTCTTTCTCTCAAAGGATAGAAGGTTAGCTCGTGTGCATCTTTGCCGGGGGTGGTGGTGGTATGGATATCTATAGGCGACGTCCCCCCCAAAAAAAATCTTGCCACAAGGAGTAGGCAACGAATAGATAAGCTGCAAAACGCCAAGTGAATTCTTGTTGTGGAGTTATTTTCCTTGGGCGATTTCGATTCTTGTATGGAAAACCTGCACGCAAAGGAACCTTGTTGCGACTGGTTGCATCCCTATTCTGTTTCGAGTCCGCTCAACGGTCTAGGTGGCTGCACTGAAAACACCAGGGTCTCTTGCCAACGGCAGCCCAGCCAGCAGGCTGCTAAAATCCCGCACCTAGCGCTCACGGTAGGGGTGTGCGCGCCGGCAAGTTTCCAATCAAGCGTAGGGTGAATGCATACAGAGAGAAATCAAACAAGAAGGATAACATAGCAGTTGTTCAAAGCATAAAAAGTAATATTACATCGGTCTTGCCGAAATTCTAACATGAGATAAGTTGTTCTTGACAAGGATGGCGACGAGGAGTAAGGCAGCTAATCCTGGCGATCGCCTTCGACCCGCTTGACTTGTCTTAGCCTGTCGACGATGGGCGCGACAATTTACTCAAGTGCCTTGACGTATATGCCCTTCGGCAAGTGGTCTAGGACATTGGAGAAATTGATGTCGGGGTTTTGATACGCCACTTAACGAGCACCTTGCGGAGAACGGGCTGGCAGAGCTTGCGTGATTCGCCAGCCAGGTAGGATGCCCGGTCGGAGTGAATTTGCTCCAAGGCTCCAAGCATTCAGTCGAAGAATATGGTCACCTTGGCACTCGTGGACACTATGTCATCGGAAGAGTACATGGGGCCTTCCAGTCCCATGGTGGACAGTTGGGTGGCAGGCCTCTCCGCGACATCGACGAGCTTCTCAGTAAAGACTTGTACGCCGTGTACATAGTCAATGTGGATGGTAGAAACACTCCTGACCAGCTCCTTCGCATCTTGGAGATCCTTGACCAGAGCCTTCTCACGGGTCCTGGCGGTCTCGAGAGTCTTAGTCAGCGTAGCCAGCATCAGGTTTAGGTCATCAATGGACTTGCTGGCTGAAGTGAGCTGCTAGGTCTTGTCGGATATGGCGACCTGCATATCCATCAGGCTGGCCATGGCTTTGTCTCTTTCAGACTTGAGTAACGAGACCTCCTTGCCGAGATCCTCAAGGTCGGCCTCAAGCTTCTTCACCCTCTCCCCCAGCAAGTTCTTGGCGGCCTCTGCAGCTTCGGAAGCATCGACGGCCTCCTTCAGCTTGCCGGTGTGATCTGTAGTTAGAGCCTTGAGCGTCTACTTGTGTTTCTGCTCCATATCCTAGGTTTGCCGCAGGACAAGCTCCTCGATCTCCACTTCCTTGCCACGAAGTTTGCCGCCAAGTGCCTTCTCGCTGGCAACAAGGTCTTCCTCATGGGCTTCAAGCCCGATACAGTGCTCCATCAAGCGAGCTTCCTCTATAGTAGCCCATTGCTTGGCGTCCTCCTACACATGCTCCGCGTCAGACTGCTGCATGTAGAGTTATCTGTAGTCATGGCTCAATTGTGCCTGACCAGTCTTCAGATCTTGGGAAGCTTGGGAGAACCAAGCTTGAGTTTCTTCGACGTGCTCCTGGAAATTGGCCTCCGCTGCTTCCATAACTGCTACCCTTGGAGTCTAGTTTCTCCTTTCGGGCGCGGTGAAGCGCTTGGAGCTTTCGCAAGCTATCGCCCATTGTTTGGAGGAGTTGATCTTCTTGGGATTTGCTGCTGCTGCTGGCACTTGGTTCAACAACAATCTCTAGCCCGGCAGCAGCAATCATCCCCTATTCGAAAGCTTACCCTTCAGTTGGTGGCCCAGTGCTTGCCATGTCGGGGATGCTCACGAACAAATTATCCCCAACCCCGAGGTACTTGCTCGATGAAGGAGCTTCTGATGTGGGCGGCTGGTCCTCGACGGCCGCCTTCCCGGCGTCTAGGGGCTCTATGGCCGGCATAGCGCCTGCCGCTCCTGCGGCAGTAATGCCGTTATTACAGTCACTGGCCCCATCACCAGTCTTTTCGTCCTCTTCCCGGGTGGCCTTGGAGGCCTCAGCACTAGTGGGCTCTGTAGCAGCACTCTTGCCGGCCTCCACAGCAGCGATCCTGTCGGCCTCAGCGGCAGCATCCCTGGCGGTCTCCTCGATGATGGTGTCGGCATCCATGCCCTCCATCGAGGGAATGTCTGAAGGCCAAGAAAACATACCCAATGAAGCTGAGGTGGAAGTTCAAGAAGACGAAAAAAAGACGAACATAATAGAGAGTACCTGCACCAACGACAATTGCCGGCGAAGATTTGCCGGTGCCCGTGCTCGCCGGCTCTCCCTCGTCATGATAAAGTGAGCTAGAGGAAGTTCTCAGCGGGGATCCATCTCTAGGCAGCATAGATAATGGAGGCGGCATATCAGGGACGGCCTCTGATGGTTCGCCTTGTCGCTGCCCTCCTCCTGCACGTCCGGTGATGTCAGTAGTGAAGATGCGCACCCTAGCATTTGCCAACGAGAAGTGAGTAATGGGCTCACACTGAGGGCTCCACCAGGGGCTGACTCGAGGGCTGCGCCACGGGCTAGCCTCCGGGTTGATGATGGTCATCTTTGGCGTGCCTGAGGTGCTTGCTGGCGGCTCCTCAACCATCGAGGTTCTCGCCCTCTTCGCTACCCTTTGCACCAGTGTTTTCGCATCCCTGTGGAGGCAAGCCAAGGCAAAGCAAATGAATAAAGTAAAACTATAAATTAGAAAGGAAAAAGATATAGCAAGATCCTTACTCCTCACGTTCTTCTCCCGAGGTAAGGGCGGAGAGGTCAAAGGCGACCTCCGCCATGGTGCCCGTGGGAGGAGCTGGAGGGGTGCTCCTGGATCGCTTGGCCGCGGCGAGCGCAGGTTGTTGATGAGCTTCTTGCTGCTACGCGACCTCGCCGGTCGCCTCTTGCTGGGGACTACGCTGCTCGAAGGAGCTTGACAGACCAGAAGTCGAGAGGTGAAGCTCTGAACAACGTGCCTCTTCCTTGTCACATGAGATGGATCCTCCTCGAGCAGTTCCTCCTCAGCTGTGTATTCGGCAGAAGGGCCCCGGGGAGACATGTCGCCTTGCTCATCGGCAGTCCTGCCCTGCCCGGCAAGATTTTCTTCCGACAATGTTTCCCCTCCGCTGGCCTCATCTTCCAAGAAGCCAGCGCTGCCATCCTCCATGGAAAGATCTTCTTCCTCCACCCTGCTAGCGATGTACGCCATTTCTTCCTCATTAGTGTCGTGGACCAGGCCCTCTTCCTTGTGGATGGCCATCTCCACCAAGTTATCAAAGAACTCTTGTGCCTGCTCTATAGACGGCTCAATCCAGGATGCGTCAAGGTTGTGGGCGTCGAACGCTAGCATCATGGCGATGATTCTACCTAAAGCAGAGTTATTGCACAAGGGGACTATGCCTGCCAACAACTCATGTACCACAATACTCCTGAATAGTTTCTAGCAGAGAGCTCTATGCTGCATAATTGTCAGATTGTGGTTCAGCCCAGGGCTCAGCCTCTTGATATCCGCCGCATCCCGGAATTCCCAAGATGGCCTCCCCTTATTCTGTAGGGGAGCAATGCGCCGGCGAAGGAAATCGGCGCCTATCATCTCTCCGGTGAGGTCGGCGTTTCTGAGGCGATGAATCTTGGTGGTCGCGACTGTGAGCTTTCCATCCTCAGGGTCAAGGGCACTCCAGTCATCGCCGTGCACCATCTTGGTTTGTCGTGGCAAGCAGAAAGGCTGGAATTTCTCCTCCTGAATCCAACACCATTTGCCTTGCCACTCATCGCACCTATCGCAGTAGGCCCTGTCTAGGTAGACCTCCTTGGTTCCTTGCCGTGGAATCCAAGCGTTGACATCAGAAAGGGATCCGCCTTGTTGGATGTGAGGAGTAAAGTAGTGGTGGAAAAGAGCGGTGCTAGGGACTACTTCGGCAAAGTTTTCACTAAGATGAGCGAAGACTCACATACACATCACGACATTCGGTGTAAAATCCAAGAGTTGGAAGTCATAAGTGAACATGATGTCATTGAAGAAATCCGAGAAAGGGGGCAGAGCTCGCAGTAAAAATAATCAGAAAAGAAAGGATATTTATCTGGGCCGCCATCGTAAAGACCTGGACTCACGCGGGTGGCGGGATGTGTCGTCATCGCCGTCACCCACATGCATCGATATCGCGCCTTCAGAGCGCCCATGTCAAGCCCCGACAGAAAGATGACTTGCTCCTTCCGCATCTTGACCAGCTTGTTCTCCGAGACGGCTTCCGCATCCGTGCCCTTGCTAGCCTTGGGCGGCATGGTGGTTATGGGGGCAGGGGTTGTGGTGTGGATGAATTGTAGGAGCTCTGTTTCGGGCTTGAGGAGGAATATGACGGCGGTTCTCAGATTGGGAAATACAAGAGGTAAATGAGCAGCGCCTCTGCAATTTCCTGTTTATGGGGAAGGTGTGGGGCAGCCTCTTTACTATACAAACGTTTCGCGGGCGCGCTGTTGTAATGGCCGCGCCACGCATATATCCCACGTCCCGCATTCAATGGCCATCGTGGGGAGGCGCAGCAAGCGCAATCATCACAACCGCAAGGCCCTGCCATGCGGCCCGTGCACTGTTTGGGCCTAGCCCAACAAGGCCTCGCATCGCCCTGTCGGTGCACTAGAGTTTTGGGCTGTCCAGTGACCCTTACTCGTGCACGCGCAGTAGTCGCCACCCTGGTTACTAGGATCGGCAGCGAGTTACCAGGAACAAGCGCAGGACAATCAAAACCCCTGGCAAGACCTTGTCGGGATGGCTGTTGAACCCTCAGGCAAGACAAAGCCCTAGCAAGACCCGACAAGGCGAAGCCCCGTCAAGGCCTCGCTAGCACATAGGCCAGGTGTCGCCCCGCCTAGGCACGTGCCGCAACGTCGCCGATGGAAGGAATAAGCAGTGTTGATGGGACGGGCTATTATCCCGTCCCGTGGACAGTCAGAGATGCCCGACGATGCATTAAATGCGCCTGTCCTACTCCTAAGGTGTTAGGTATAATAGCACTATAGCTCTGTACACCCTGTGTACGCACCGTACGCCACTGTTGGGATCCCCTTCAGAGTATAAAACGAGGCCTAGGGTGATAAGATAGAGGACTTTTGGACTTTTAGTCTTTTGGCTTTTCGACTTTGGACCTTCTAGCCCGTACACCTAGCAGGTGGTCACAGCGCTCCGATAGGTAGAACCCTAAGAACACCCTCAATAGACCCAAGAAGGAGTAGGGTTTTACGCATCGTTGTGGCCCGAACCTAGGTAAAATCCCCGCGTGCTATTCATCAGACCTACTCTTTGTGCGAGTCTGCTTCCCCGTCGAACCGAAAGGGGTTCCTCCGATCCCATAGATGTTCGTTCCCCACGACATCCATGGCTCCACCAAGCTCCCCGAGGGACAACATCTTTGAGAAGGTTATCAATACGTACTTGTCGGAGGTGATGAAGCATCCTCAAACAATTGAGATGTGTCACTGGGTGCTCCACATCTAAGATATTCAAGGGCCTAAGAAGACGGGAATCGTGGAGGCTAGGATTGAAGTAGTGGACCAAGACATCTTCAAGTCCAAAGGGATGGTGGAGTGTGGACTTAGTACCAATCACTCCATGATCATGGAATTCATCCGTGATCACATGGTGGATGCCCAGTCCATGAAGGACATTATCTTCACCTTCAACGAGAAAATCAACTTTCTGTAGAGTCAAATTTATGATCATCAAAATTAAGTTCTTAGGGGTCTCCTGAATTAACTTTTGATGGTGAACCCTTGGCATGGAAGCCGGAGGACAAACCTACAACTTCTTCATCACCACCTCCTTCATCATCATCACCATGAAAGGGGACTTGAGTACACAAGTATGGGCACTCCCCTTGGCTTGAGTCAAGCTTGGGGAAGATGCCCTGGTACCGGGCATCTCCCCCAAGATTGGATCAAGCCAAGGAGAGTGACCATTCCCGTGTACTCAAGATGATGAAGGTGGTGGTCATGAAGAATCCTTCTTCTCCAGCTTATACTTGAGCATAAAATTTTCCTCCCTTAGATCATCGTTCTCTAAGTTGAGCTTCAATATCATTTTGCATAATGCTGCCTTGCTCTTCTACAGAAATTGAGATGGAATAAATTGAACCTCAGGTTTGTATTCTGTAGGGAGGCTTAAATTCTTGAATTCACATGCATGTCTCCAGCCCGAGGTAGTGTGTCATCCTCTTCCTCAGAGCAATCATCCTTTGTTTCCTTCATGTTGTCATCTTCCTCCCCATCTATGGTCCATCCATAATGATCCACCTCTCCATAGACCTTAGGGTTTGCAATATAGTCACCAGCATAGCTCACCACTTCTAAATCTTGAGACGACATATTTTTAGATCAGCCAAGAAAACAACATGAAACAAGACAGAGAATACTTCCACGATGCAGTGGTCAAATTGATCGGGTAAATTATAGAGAATTTTTATTCTTGAAAAACAAGCATATGGAAGGAAAGCAGAGTCGGGAAGTTTCCTGAGGAGGGTACAACCCAGCAGGGCATGCCAGGAAGGGCTTCTATGCCCTGGAGTAGCGTGCTCACCTCGGTTGCTTTCCTGGTTATTTCTTATTTTCCTATTTTTTCTAATATTCCAAAACTAACAAAAAATATTTTTGCGGATTTTCGGAGTCCGCTTACTTACCGTATCACGTACCTCTTATTTTTCACGATTCTCGAGTGTTTTGGAAGGTTTCTCTTATGTGTTCCTCCGGTGTCATGGTTTCTATAACATTGCTTTCAACATTAATAGGCAGACCTGATATATAGTGTTTAATTCTTTGTCCATTGACCACCTTCAGGTTAGTACCTTCGACATTATTAGTCTTCATAGTTCCAGAGGGATAAACATCTTCGATAACATATGGCCCTTCCAATTTGGAAAAAAGTTTTCTTGCAAAAAAATCTGGCATGAGAGTTGTGCCATCTTTTAACCTTTTCTTTGAATAGTTTGGCATTTTCAAAAGCATGGGTTCTCCATTCATCTAGTGAGGTAATATCAAATAACCTCTTTTCACCGTCAAGTTTGAAGTCATAGTTGAGTTCTTTAATTTCCCAAAATACTTTGTGTTCTAACTCCAGAGACAAATGACAAGCTTTTCCATATACCATTTTGTACGGAGCCATACCCATAGGATTTTTGTGAACTGTTCTATTGGCACAATTTTCATCATCTAGTTTCCTAGACCAATTATCTTGGGACCTACTGATAGTTTTTTGTAATGTCAATTTTATTTCTCTATTGCTAAGTTCAACTTTACCACTAGATTAAGGATGATAGGGTGATGCAATTCTATGGTTAACATCATAATTAGCAAGCATTTTAGGGAAAGCACCTTGAATAAAGTGTGAACGACCATCAGTCAATAAGTATCTAGGGACTCCAAACCTCGGGAAGATAACTTCTTTAAGCATTTTAGTGGAAGTGTTATGAGAAACACTACTAGTTGGAATAGCTACTACACACTTAGTAACTTAATCTAGAACAACCAAAATATGAGTATACCCATTAGAGGAAGGAAAAGGTCCTATATAATCAAAACCCCAAACATCAAATGGTTCAACAACAAGTGAATAATCCTTAGGCATTTCCTGATGCTTATAGATATTACCAATTCTTTGACATTCATCACAAGACAAGACAAACTTAAGAGCATCCTTGAAGAGAGTAGGCCAGTAAAAACCAGATTGCAATACCTTATGAGCAGTTCTATCTCCCGCATGATGTCCTCCATAAGCTTCAGAATGACATTTTCCTAGGATTTTTTACTACTCATACTCAGGTACACAACATCTAATAATACCATATACTCCTTCTTTATAAATATGTGGGTCATCAATAAAGTAATGTATTAAGTCATTGAAGAATATTTTGTTTTGTTGTTATGCGAAACTCGATGGTATATATTTAGGAACAATGTAATTAGCATAATCAACAAACTATCATATATAAGTAGTGGATCATCAAGAATATTTTCTAACCTAGACAAGTTGTCAGCTACATGGTTGTCATCTCCTTTCGTATCAATGATATGTAAATCAAATTCTTGAAGGAAGAGAACCCACATAATGAGTCTAGGTTTAGCATCTTTCTTTTCCATGAGATATTTTATAGCAGCATGATCGGTGTGAATAATAACTTTGGAATCAACAATGTAAGATCTAAATTTATCACAAGCAAACACAACAGCTAAAAAATCTTTTTCAGTAGTAGCATACTTTCTGTGGGCACTTTTGAGAGTTTCGCTAGCATAATAGATAACATTTATATTCTTATCAACTCTTCGTCCTAGAATAGAACACACAACATAATCTGTAGCATCACACATAATTTCAAAAGGCAAGTTCCAATCAGGTGGTTGAACAATCGGTGCAGTAGTTAAGGCTTTCTTAAGTGTTTTGAAGGCTTCCAAATAATCATCATCAAAAACAAAGGGAATATCCTTTTGTAAAATATTAGTAAGAGGCTTGGAAATTTTGGAGAAGTCTTTAATAAATCTCCTATAGAAACCAGCATGACCAAGGAAACTCTGAATACCTATGATATCTTTAGGACATGGCATTTTCTCTATTGCATCAACTTTAGCTTGATCCACCTCAATACCTTGTTCGAAGATTTTAAGCCCCAAGATAGTGCCTTGATTAACCATAAAGTGGCACTTCTCCCAATTCAATATGAGATTGGTTCGTTCACATCTCTACAAAACTCGATCAAGGTTTCTTAACAAATCATCAAAAGAAAATCCGTAAACGGAAAAATCATCCATGGAAACCTCCACAATCTTTTCAAAAAATCAGAGAATATAGCAGTCATACATCTTTGAAAGGTAGCAGGAGCATTGCATAAACCAAAAGGCATATGTCTATAATCATAGGTTCCAAAAGGACAAGTAAAGGTGGGTTTCTCTTGATCATATAGTGACACAGGTATTTGGGAGAACAGAATATCCATCCAGGAAACAAAAGTATGTGTGCTTAGATAATGTTTATACATTTGATCAATAATAGGAAGAGGGTAATGATCTTTTCTAGTAGCTTCCTTTAATTTTCTAAAATCAATTGCCACTCTATAGCCAATGACAATTAGTTGTGGAATAAGTTCACTTTTGTCATTTGGAAGAACAGTAATTCCTCCCTTCTTAGGGACACAATAAACGGGACTTACCCATCTACTATCAGCTATGGGATAGATTATATCTGCTTCCAGAAGCTTTAATATTACCACGTCCTTCATCTCAGGATTCATTTTTCGTTGGTGATCAAGAAGGGGTTTAGCATAAGGTTCCATATTAAGCGTGTAATGACATAGAGTGGGACTAATGCCCTTAAGTTCATCAAGAGTATATCCAATAGCAGCCCGATGCTTCCTCAGAATTTTCAATAATCTTTCTTCTTCATGTTATGAAAGGTTAGCATTAATAATAACATGATATATCTTTTACTGATCAAGATAAGCACACTTCAAAGTTTTAGGCAATTGTTTTAATTCAAACACAGGATAACCTTTAGGTGGAGGAGGACCTCCTAGAGTTTCAATAGGCAAATAGTGTTCTACTAGAGGTTGTTGTTCAAATAATATTTTATCTATTTCATTTATTTCACGCTAGTGCATATCATTTTCATCATCTAGCAAATTTTGTTCTAGTATTCAGTAGGAGGAACGACAATAGAAGCAAGACAAATTATTTCATCCTTACAAGATAATTCTTTATCACAGGGTTGTCTACTAAACTTGGAAAAATTAAACTCATGAGACACATCACGAAACTTAACATTGACAGTTTCTTTTTGACAATCTATCTTAGCATTTATAGTGTTCAAGAAAGGTCTACCAAAGATAATGGGACAAAAGTTATCTTGTGGGGGAACCAATAACTAGAAAATATGTACGATATTTTATTTTCCCACACAAGACTTCAACATCTCTAACAATCTTAAGTGGTGTGATGGTGTCTGTATTAGCAAGTTCAATAGTAACAGCAATGTCTTCTATTTCAGTAGGTGCTATGTCATCCATTATTTCTTGACATAAGGTAAAGGGAATAGCACTCACGCCAGCAACCAAATCACATAATCCATGATACAAATGATCTCCTATTTTAACTTAGACAACGGACAACTATGGTCTATGTTTGTCTTTTTCATCGGGTTTGGAAATTCTAACAGCTTCATCACAGAAGTAAATAACATGCCCATCAATATTTTCTACCAAGAGATCTTTAACCATCGCAACACTAGGTTCTACTTTAATTTGTTTAGAGGGCTTAGGTGCTTTAATATAACTCTTGCGAACCATAGTTGATACCTTAGCATGTTCCTTTATCCTAAAAGGAAAATGTTCTTTTTCAATATAGGACGTAGGCATAACTGGATCAACATTGTAAATGATAGTTTCTTCTTTACCTATGAGCGATTCCTTAATTTCTTATGTAACAAGGGGGTGATATTTAAACCACTTCTCCTTAGGGAGATTGACATGAGTAGAAAATGATTCACAAAAGGACGCTATTATGTTAGAGTCCAGTCCATATTAAGTGTTAAACCTGTGAAAAGCATCAGTATTCATAAAAGATTTAACACAATCAAATTCAAGATTAATACGTGACTCATTACCTTTGCCGAGTTCCAACCTTCAGAGTTGCGTTTAATTATCTCTAAGAGATCGCACCTGAATTCAATAGTCTTCTTCATGAAAGAACCAGTAAAAGAAGTATTGAGCATGGATCAATCATTATGAGAAAGCCAAGCATATTTTTCTGGAACAATAATTTATCTCTAGACATCATGATTGGGGAATGAATATAACATTGACTTAAGACACCCCAAGCTAGAGCGATGCTTTCTCATTGATGAGGCAAAACATTATATATAAAATTCTGGCCATGATGAACTAGATGCATAGGATAAAACTTTTGGTGGAATTACAATTTCAATTGATTCTAGTTCCATGACCCAATATCATCACATATCCTATACCATGTCAATGCTTTTCCCTTCAAAGATAGAGGGAAAACCTTAATCTTAAATTAGTCTTCGGATAAACCTGCAAATAACCCAAAAAATTCATCGACATGTATTAGGTGCATATCGGGATATTCAGTTCTGTCTCCTACATAAGGATTAGCTAGCAGTTGTTCTATCATACACTACAAGAAATATTTAATTTGAGACCATCTTTACAGTCATTGATTTTCATTTATGACCTGTTTGTCAAAAGCTGGCTGTCTTTAATGGAACTTAACGAGCTTCCTTATGGAATGGTCGTAGACATTTACGAACAACATGGAAGGTCGTAGGTTCTACGATCAATCATTTTGGTCATTCGAAGTCTGGCCACACCACGTTAGATCCATTGTGCCAAGCTGACGTGGCAGATTTGCGACTGTCACACCCTGTGTTTGTATCACCTTGTCATGTTTTGATTTATAAAAATTGGAGCCAATTAAAACTTTTTTTTAATGTTTGTGCTTGTTTGAATTGTTGCTTGCTTGCTTGTTGATTGTGGTATAAGGCACTCCTAGATTCTGTTCCTCTTGATATTCATCTTCCTTGACCCAAACTTCTTGCCCATTGATCATTCCATGAGAATAGTGCCCAAAACTATTTTTATCAAAATTCATTTTGACCAAAAAGAATGTATTCCAATTAGGTTTTCTAAAACCCCTAAAATTAGGGTTGCACTACAAGTACTTAAATTGGGTGGATCCCTCTTCCCCAAAAGCTTTACTACAAACCTACTATATATAAAACTTGCCAAAACCACCAAATAATAATTTTAAAGGTTATTTTTATATTTTATTTAAAGGCTTTTTCTTCATACCAAAAATGGTTTTTCACAAGGAAAAATTATTTAAATGCTTTCAAAATATTTCTGAAAATTTAGGGAGGCTCAGTGGACAGGTATTTTCCATATATATGGGTTTCAACACATGGGCATGTTTAAATCATGGGCCAAACCCCTCTAAACCCTGTACGTTCAAATCAAGATTTTGAAATATTTTTATAAGAAATATTCTCCATAAATTCGAGGACAATTCCAGCAAGACAATACTATCATAAATATTGATCTTGCAAAGATTCATCTCAATCCAAGTTGATTTGGTTCATCAAACCATCCCAAAACCCTTCCTGTCTAGATTCAAATTTGAAGAACTTTACATTGTGAAGTTTCTTCCCTTGACCCCGAACTTTGTGGACATGTTCTAATCACAAAAAAATGATGCTACACTAAGTGGTGCATCAAGGGTAAAATCTTAGCATGATTAGATCTACAAAAACCACAATCTGTTGATTTCTATGTTTCCACAAAGTCACATTGTGAACTTTCATCAAACCATCTAAAACTTGGTGACCAGGCCTATTTTCAACCACCATTTGATCCTGTCAAATCTCATGGAAAGCACAGTCCATTTGCTTGCCCTAATACCCATCAAACACCATCTGGTCAATTCTAGAAACTGCTATTTTCACCATTTTTACTATTTCCCCTGCCTCCAATTCTTTACCACACCCTCTTGCAGTGTCCAAGCACCCCCAGTAAAAACCTGACGTCCTTAAGCCACTGGGAGATGAGGTAAACCCCATTTTCACTCTCTAGGCAGCAGTAGATCACCTCCATCTCCCATCTCCTCTTAATCTATCTCCCTCCTAGGGCATCCAATGCCTTTGCTCCCTAGCCTAGATAACCCTAGATTTCCTAGACACATTTGGCCGCGCACAAAACGCCATTGGCATGCCATGGAATGCCAAACGCACGCTCTAGAGCATGCTACAGTACCGTCATGCACTGTAGCTGTCACCCATTGCATGGCTCCGGCAGCCTCGGGCCTCCCCACGCACGACTTGGTCCCCCTCAGCGTCCGTGTCACGCCACCTTGTCGGCCCCCTCCTCTCTCTCCCTTCTCGGTCCCCTATTGCACGCGCTACGGCCACCTGAGATGGCCAACCATGGGGCTCGCATGCGCACACTCCCCCGCCCATATCTCCCCTCCCTCTGGTCGTGGGCGACGCCTAGGGACGCCGCAGACCCATTCTCTCTCTCCCCCAAGCCCTCCAGCGAGCGCCACGATCTCGCCGGCGCACAAACCCTCAGTGGACTCGCGTCCACCTATAAAGGGCCTTCCCCCGAGCCCTCTCTCCCCTCTGGTCCGTCTCTCCCTCTACCAATAGAGCTCCCGTGTCCAGTCCCCTTTGTTCTGAGGCTCGGGCACCCAGGATCAATCGGAGCATCGCCATGGCATTGCCACCATCGATCTCGAGGTACCAAGCCCCTCCGCCCCTCCTCTCTCTTCGATTGGTCCTCCCTCATTGTTCTAACATGATTCCCCCTCGTCCCCGGCTTCTTTGCAGGTAGAGACAGCCCCGACAACCTCCTCCCGAAGCTTTCTCCGTCGTGGGTGCTCGCCACCGGCGACTCTGCCCACCTCCAGTGGTCTCTCCACCTCCAGGGGACCGCCGACTCGACCCTGAGTCCATCCCCGCTCTATATTACCACCGCTGTGCCCTCCACCACTACCGGTGAGCCTCTCTCCTCTCTGCTCGAGGTGGGGGAAGGATCCAATAGGGGGTCCCACCTTTCGGCCTATCACCTCCCCCTCCCGCGCTCTCTCTCCCCTCACAGTCGCCAATAGTTGGGCCCCACGCGTCAGGTTTGAACTTGGCCGCGTGCATGGCTGGCTTGCTGGCCAGCTGGGCCGACCGAGCTGCTGGTCGCCTCTGGCCCAGGCACAGAGGCCTCATCCTCTCTTTTTGTTTTTCTTTTCATTTTTTCTCCCTATTTTCCAAAACTTCCACATAATTGCAGAAAAATCCAATTCCAAATATTCATCCACCTAAAATCCTAGAATATTCCCTAGAATTTATTAGTGCCACTTGTAAAAATATTTAAAAATCCTTTTTGTATTGTTTCAATTTAAAACCCCTATTTGGCGTTATTAGCCCCTGTTTTAAATAGTTTTGAAAACCTATTGAACTTCAAAACCCTAGACAAACAATTTTAGCATAGCTTTGAGTATTTATGAAGGTAGGGTAGCATTTTGAATAGTAGCTTGTGTGCTCTATTTTGGTGTGATGCTTATTTTTTTTATCGCTATTATTCGCGATGATAGATTGTGCTATTGACCAGGGAGTTGGACCCGAAGACTTTGAAGATCCCGAAGACTTTGTTGAGCCAGGCAAGCAACCCTTTGTTCATGTTAAGAAACTTTTTCATGCATGACATATAGCACTTGTTGTTTTGATGATTGATCATGATGTGGTGTTCCCCTTCGGTGGGATGCCTCTGATGCTCTACCATTGATACTTGCGTCGTGCATGACCCTACCATTCTTATGATGGTTGTGCGGGTGGGAGTAGTTAGGTTGCTAGTAGACGCTATGCAAGTGGGATCGGAAATATGCATGATGACGGAAACAAAAGTATTTTCAAAGCCTTTTCAAGAAACCCGTCGGGTGCCACTAATGCCCGAGGGAGATGATGATGAGTTGGGTGACCACTCAAGAAAGAAGTGGTGTACCAAAGGAAGTGAGTGTGTGTTTTCGAAAACGGATAGTTTTAAGATTTGCTGATCGTCCCAACCTTACATGTGCGACCACGATACCCCTTATGGGACGAGGCTTTGTTGATTACGATGGTTGGTGCTAGTAGGGAGCCCGCATTACTAGTGGCGAGAGTGAAGTGGTCACTCTCGAGACGGGGTCGTCTCGGAAGTGGAAGGCTATGCGTTGTCTTTACAGGCACCGGGCACACCGTTGCGTGTCCTCATGGATGAACATGAGATGTATATCATGGGGGATGCCACCAACGAGTGGACTCTTTGTTTAGTATCACCATGGGAAAGGCATTGTTCGGGTGCTTACCTTGGGTATGTAATATACCGTGAGTCGTGGATGACACGGAAGTTCCCTAAGTCTTGTGGTTAAAGCACGCAACCTCCACAGAGTGTAAAACTATTCGAATAGCCGTGCCTACGGTCATCGACAGTTGGAGGTCCTGCTTAAACTACGTCCTATGTTTTCACAAACTTGGTGTGTGTGTGTGGATGACCCAGAGGTGAGACTTGCGACAAGTCAGACGACTTGAGGTGACGAATGAACATGATATGTTCAAACCCTGCTTATGATGATATCTGTAACTTGTTCAAATGGATATGTACTAATTGTGATGCATAGTTACCTAGTTATGTGATCATGTCATTGCATTCAAAATTAGCTTTCCGCAAATTACCTACTTAGTGCTATACCACGCATCATTATTACCTTGTTCCAAAACTCAGGTTGCTTGCGAGTACATTCAAAGTATTCATTGTCTTGCCACTGGTTATTTAATTGTCCATGCATGGAAGAACTAGAGTACGTTGAAGAGTTCGTTGGTGACGAACAGGCAAACTAGGACGCTTCCCAGTCAGAATGCCTGTAGGTTAAGGCAGATGGCAATGGGTTCACGCTTTCGATCAAGATTTCTGTTGCTTGTTTTATTTAAGTGTTTGGCCCTTGTGGCCCTATCTATGTAAGACTATGCCTTCATGGACTTTATTTGTGTAAGACGCTAAATGTGGATGTAAGACTCTTGTTATTCAGCTTCTGTGTGTTTAGTGAGCATTGATCTCTAAGATCACTATACACGTGCATTCGGTGATCATGACTTATCATTCGGGGTCCCCATAGAGCTGCTATCAGACCATCCTGACTCTAGGAACACCTTAGTTAGCATGGACGTTAGTCAGGATCAAACCGTTTCCAAAACTACACCTAGCACATGTACTTAGGCATTTTGTACTATTCACCTCTTCTATTCTTCACACAACACTTTGTTGACTCTCCTCCCTTCAAACCTTTGTAAATGGCCATCGTACCGGAAGCCTTCCTGACATACGGCTTTCCCTTACTCATTGGGGATACCCTGGAGAAGTGCCAGTTTCGCCAACCACCCATTTTCCTCTACCACGAGCACTGGGTCGATGCCGTCACAAAGGAGTACCACGTGGATGTGGTCGTGAAGGAAAATGAATCCCCGACCAGTTGGTTCTTTGAAGGACCAAGGATGGAGACCATGATACTCGTAGTCGAGTCAGCTGCACGCAGGGCACTCCTACACCTTTGAGACATCATTCGAGAGATGGCTAACAAGCCGGCAACTCGCTACCTTCCGTTCAGGAAGGATCATCTTGGCGAGAGTTGGATGATGATTCCATCCAAGGAGGATGGCACACCACTCAGGTTCCAGACCTACTTCGACCTCTCCACCGATAGTCTGGTTCACCACTTGATTAAGGAGTCCGTGAAGCTCTGCGAGGAACTTCAGCAAACTCGAGAGGTACTTCGGCAAGCGAAGACAAAGCTAGACAAGATCAAGAAGGATGGAGCCCCCGAGGGACGACCAATTGTCGCTTATAGGGGAGGAGTACCCCCAGCTAGAGATGGACCCCCACGTCGTCATCACATGAGTGCAAAGGAGTATCATGAGCTCTTCGCCGACCCACCAACAAAGCGTCGTTGGGATGGGCCTCCTTGTTCCCCGACCCCTTCAACCGGGAATGATGCCCATTCAGATGATGAATAGGAGGAAGACCCAGAGGAGCGTGACTACGAGACCGAGTACTCCACCACCTGAGTCCAAGAACACCTAGGGTAGGATTAGTCATGTACCCCTCATGTGAAGTCGAGTCCGTGTAATGGTTCACATGAAACCATGTGTGCTTCTTGTTTGTCTTATTGTTGGTGTTCCGATGCAAGTTTCGTTTTTGCCTTAGGTAACATGTAAGCGACTCCATCGTCTATCTTGTCTTAATATATATGTTGGTCTTTCGACCTTTGTTTTACCACACTTGCACTCGACCGACCACCTTAGGCACGCTCTTCCATTGTTGCTATTCCTCTCATCTATCCCTGTTGTTTGACTTGGCTGCTCCAAACAGGATGGTGACTGCTACCCGCAACAGCTCCCTTGCCAACCCTGAAGCCACCAACTCAAGCCAGTAATAGGGAGCTGGTGGGGCTGCTCATGCCGGAGGACACCAGGAGCAGCCACAAGGCGACATTCCCCCGCCACCACCTCCACTAGAGAACATGACCATAGCCCAGTTTCTCCAAGTTCTCCGGGAGGAATGCCAAGCCAAAAATGCTGCTATTTAGCAGACGGCCCAGGCCCTTGTGAACAACCAGCAACAAGGCAAGAAGCACAATGCCACTCCACTCTCTCTGAGTTCATGAGGAATTCGCCCCCAACCTTCACCCAAACTGCTAAACCCTGGGATGCTAACGGCTGGGTCCACACCATCGAGGAACTCCTTGCACTGGTCAATTGCAATGAGGACCGTGAGAAGGTGCTTTATGCCTCTCACTACCTTGGAGGTACCGCCCGAGCTTGGTGGGATGGATTAAAGGTCATGCAAGGTGAGCATGTGATCACTTGGAATGACTTCAAGGAAGTGGCTCTGTCAAGGAGTACCTGCAGAAGTTCAACCTCCTGTCAAGGTATGCACCTAAAGATGTCAACACGGAGGGTGGCAAGAAGGAAGGCTTCATGGAAGGACTTCCACAGAACCTACAGTATCAGCTCATCGTCTGTGACTGTCGCACCTTCTTCGACCCGTTGAACAAGGCCCTCATGTTGGAAGACAAGCGTTGTGCCATAGACGTCACTCGCAAGCGCAGGATGATCATCAAGGGTAGCTCCAGCAACTAGAAGCCTCGCCCCTGGCAGCCAGCCCCAGCCAAGCCAACCTATTAGCCACAACAGGCTTGACCTCCTGCGCCTCGTCCGAGCCACCAGCCTCAGCAGTATGCCAATCTGAGGCCAGCTTACAACAGCCCCACTAATAACAACGGCGGCAGAAACTATGGCAACAATCCTGGGCAAGTCACTTGCTTTCGATGTGGTCAGTCTGGACACATTTCTAAGCTATGCCCCAACAAGAAGCCAGAAGCCCCGCGCCCCAATGCACCTAACCGAGGTCAACGCCGTGGAGCACCACCAAGGAACCCACCTCACAGCAACCAGCCCAACAATGGTGACGGGGTTATTACCCCCAGGTAGGACAAACTAATGGGGTTCTCCTCCTCGCCGCGAAGAAAAAGCACGCGACCGGTTGACCATGGCTTCCTGGAGCGTCGACGGCTCGAGCGATTGCCGGCTCGCTCGGGGACGACTGGTTAAGGTCCTAGCTCGGCCCCCGATTGGCTGCCTTTGGGCCGCCTCCTCCACTGACCCCAGGGCGGACAAGCAACATCCCGTCCCTCTGCGCACGGGTATGATGACACGACTTGACCGCCATGACGGGCACCATTGTAGCCATAGTGGTCACTAACACACGGGCGCGTGTGGCTATAGTTCGACCGTCCGGGCCGCTGACCTTAACGACCGTGATCAGGCGGGGAAATAGTACCAGCATGCCTGCCCACTCGATTACCGGCCCTGGCATGGCTATAGTGCAACCGGACGTATCGAAGACTTCGGCCGGCTGGCCCTAGACGACGCTACTTGCGCAGCAGGTGCAAGGGGGCCAATCGTGGAGCCCGCTGGCGGGCCCCAGCGGGCAATGGGACTGTGTAGCCAGTGGACCCTACGGGTGACGAGACGGCTCGAAGGGCGGGACCCCCTGGTTAGCCGGAGAGGCTGCCAGCCAGGTCGCCCCACTTATGTACCTCAGGAATATTGTAAGCCCGGGGTTTGGTCTCAAGCCCCCATGCAACGGGGAGGACATGTCTCACACACACACACCTATAGGACACCCCCCACACTCTCACACTTTGTAGAGTAGGAAGACGAGCTAGCTGCTCCGTCTTCCTCCTCTAGACATAGCTCCAGGAGCAACCTCGTAAACATACCCATCCATCAAACTAGACGAAGCAGGACTAGGGGTGTTACCTCCCACGGAGGGGCCTGAGCCTGGGTATATCGAGTGTCACCAATGCTTGTACCTAATCTCGCTCCTGGAGCCCATCTACATCCTCCAGCCCACAACACCTACGATAAGCCTACCCATGGCATCTGTCGTGAGAAAATGACGACAGTTGGCACCCACCATGGGGTTGTACACGGCGCCGACCAGATTCATGCTCCGGGTGGGACCCCTCGCCATTCCCTGTCGTCGCCGCACGTCCAGGCGAAGCCACGGGCTCATGGGGCTTGCTCCGGTAGGGCTTGCAGGCAGTTCCATCGACCTCGCGCTCGTCATCGATGCGCTCACCGAGTGCTTTAGCAGGCTAAGCCTTGCCGAAGCTCCGTCCGCCGACGATTATCCTAGCCAGGTGCTCATCTGCGGCAGTCCCCCCACGGCCGTTGGCGCACTTGCTGTGACCCAGTCTAGCGGCTCCCTCGATCGCATAGGGTCAATGTCCATCATCTCCTCCACCTCCTCCGGACATGCGCGTGTAGAGGCTAACGCCGCGATGGCCCGCGTCGGCACCTCCGACCCGCTTAGTGTGGCCCTCCGGGGCTTGAGCACACCTATTGCCCCGACAGCAAACCCCGATGCCACCGCGGCCGAGCTTGAGGCGGCTCGCCGCCTCCTGTTCTTGGACGCCAGTGCCCTCATGGCCACGCGGCGCCGCATGGAGGCCGCCCAGCGGGAATACACTTCCGTTGTATGGGGGGTTGAGACCAAACCCCGGGCTTACAATATTCCTGAGGTACATAAGTGGGGCGACCTGGCTGGTAGCCTCTCCGGCTGAGCAGGGGGTCCCGCCCTTCCGGCATGGGGTTGTGCGCGATCGCGGCTGTGTGGTCACCGAAATCCTAGGTGGCAACATGCCCGTCTATGACACCCCCAGCCAACCTGTGGGCTGCCAAGGTAGCCTACGAAGGTATGGCCACCATGGAGGGCAAAGAACATGCTGTCCGCAAGCATCACATCAAGGACCTCATCGATGCCACTTATGCGCAGAGCATCTGCTCGAGGTAGGCGGTGCCGCCTTTGAAGGCCCTTGGCTTGAGCGCGAGGTCACGGAGACTGCTGGCCGTTAGCCGTCTCAGCACTGATGCTCCCCTCATGTCTCCGGCTGTCGGGTCGAGGCAAGCAACCCCCGGCTCTCTTAGTTTCCGGGAAACGAACAGTCGGCTGTTAACAGCCGGCGCACCAACGACCCGCCTCATAGTGGCCGCCACCGTGAATCGCTGGCAGCCGGCGTGGCCGTGGGCACACACCGCCCCCGCGGCGTGACTCGGAACGGTTGGTTCCGCCCATCATCCGCCCTGAGCTCTCGGTTCGGCTCGGACCACGCATACCCCGTAGCAAGACCGACGCCCGCACCCACATCAACCAGCTCGCGCAGTCAACCCCCCTCGCAGAGGAGGGATAGATTGGCCTAGCCTGTTTTGGCACGTGGATCCACAATGAGCCGAGACACCCCGAAGTACAATGGGGCCGCCAAGCCCGAAGACTGGTTGCTCGACTACACCACCGCGGTCAAATTGCCAGGGAGAACAAGCGCATAGTTGTTCGCTACACCCCCTTCATGTTTATCGGCTCGGCCCACACCTAGCTCAACAGCCTGGCGGCCGGAAGCATCAACACCTAGACGGACTTCGTGGAAGCCTTCGTCCGCAACTTCGCCGGCACCTACAAGCAGCCTGGCCGCCCCTGTGAACTAGCCCTGTGCATTCAGGGGCCGGACGAGTCCTTCCGTGACTACCTCACCTGGTGGACCGAGTTCCGCAACTCTTGCGAGGGGGTGCATGAGATGCAAGCCATACAATACTTAATAAAAGGTTGTCGTGACGACACCCCCCCTCAAGCACAAGATTCTGTGCTCCGAGCTCATGAGCAAGGCAGACAAATACACCAGGGCTGATTCCACCATTCTGGTCAAGGCGACCCCACCCACTAAGGCAACGTCGACAGAGGCAGCATCCCGACCGTCTAGGAACAGGAGCCGACTGCCCAGTCTTCCAGCCAGCGCCAGCGCACTGGCAAGGCAGCCTGGCAACCGAAGCTCACCTTCGAGCAGATGCTCGACCTTCCTTGCAAGAACCACTCTAGGGACAAGCTCTTCATGCACACACTTTGGCAGTGCAGCTTCTCACAGCTTCTGGCCTGTGGGGATGACCTTCCGTCTCCTCCAATGCCGCCTGCCCGTGCGCCGGCCCCGGCCCTAGCTGTCGCCCCGACGCCGGCTCCCACTCCGACCGAAAATGACGACCGTCTACACGACCAGTTCCCCAACTAGGATGGTTGCTACGTCGTCTTCACCAGTGAAGAGATGAGCAAGCGTGCTCAACGCCGGCTCCATCGTGAGGTGAACGCCACCATGCCGGCAACTCCCCAGTTCATGCACTGGTCGGAGAAGCCGGTCACCTAGAGCCGGGTAGATCACCCCGCGGTGATGCCAAATCCCGGCAGCTACGCCCGAGTCCTCGACCCCACCATCACCACGGAGAAGCGCACCTGCCGCTTCTCATGGGTGCTGATAGATGGTGGCATCAATATCAACATCCTTTAACTTGACACGATGCGCAAGCTAGGCTGAAGATAGATGTCACATCCCTAGCTAGTTGTCATAGGACACCATGTGTGTGCATCATATTTCACTTTTGCATCAACATGAAATGGGATTAAAAGAAATCCCAAACCCTCATTTGCATCAAACTAATTTAAAGTTTGTGAAAAACCAACAAATCCAAAATGCCCATACAAAATGTTCCCTATGTCTGGTAAATAGGGACATGAATATATCAGGGGTCATTTAAATTATTTTAACAGTTATAGCATTTCAAAAATAAATAATAAAGCCTCTGAAAATGAAAAATAAAGCAATATCAATATTTCAGATTTCAAAATATTCTGGAACTTTTGTTAGGAGTTTGAAATATTCAAACTAGGTGTTATAAAATATTTGGGATATTTTATACTTAGCAATTGTGCCTGACAATAAATATAACCAATATCAGAATTTAGATTAAAGAAGAAATAAAACAGAAAGGAATAGGAGGCAGAACCTGGGACGGCCCAGCATGCCTAGCACCATCGTCGTCCTCCTGGCGGCCAGGAGGACGAGCAAGTGCTCGTTGCGTGCGCATGCCGGAGCTGCCACGCAGTTCTCAACGTGCCTACGTCCCCCTGCCACGCTGGCAAGAGGATGAGGATGCCGTTTCCATCCCCATCCCTCTCTCTCTCGTATTCGCCCCCCTGCCCTCTTCCCTCCTCTGCTCTGCCATGGTCGACGGTGCCGCTAGCTCATCGCCACAGATCGAACCATCCCCGCGCCCCTTGAGACCACCAAAGGTTCCCCTACGTCGTCCCCGTCCTCTGCACCGAGCCACGCATTGCCAGGAGCCCCGAAGCGCCGTCCCCGAGCTCGTCTTCCTCCTCGGACCCAAACCTTGCCATCATTGATTCGTCGTCTCTGAGCCCTCCCCGAGCAAGCTTTCGACCGCTTCAAACCCGCAGTGAGCACCCGACTCTTTCCCCCTCTTCCCCGGCCTTTTCCCCCTCTGTAGGCCTCGATTGCGTCGGCTCCCGAATGACCCGCTGCACGAGCTCGTCACCGGCGATGCTTCGGTGACCAGTTGGTCCATTAGAGACCACCATCGAACTTGTGGGGCCGCGTAGTACTTGTAGGTGCCAAGTTCCGACCGTGTTGCGCCTTGGTTCGTCAAGCTCATGCTCGCCCGAACTCTGGTAGCCGCCGAGCTCGTCACTGGCAAAGATCCCGACCATCTCAGCCCCTGAGAGGTGTCAGGATGGATGCACGCGTGAGCGTAGGTCCATCTGGTGCCCTCCGCCGTCCTTTTGGTCGCCCTCTGCCATCTTTGGAGCCACCGGCGGCTCAACGCTGGTGGGTCTTGCCGGAGTTGACCACAGGGGTTTGACCCCACGTCAACTGGCAAGTGGGGTCGAGCCGTGTTAATTAAACCCTGATTAATTATTTAATTAATTAATTTAATTAAGCTAATGACCCACTAACCAGTGGGCCCTACCCTAATATAATTAGTAATTAGTTAATTAATTAACTTTGTTAGTGACTAGGTCACTAACCAATGGACCCCACTGGTCAGGTTTGACCTGTTAACGTTCAGTTGACTAGCTGACGTCATAGTGGTGTCATGCTGATGCAGTAATCACTTTTCTGAATTAAAATAATTCTAGAAAATATTTAAAACTTCAAAAATTCATATAAATTAATTTGTTAATCATATGAAAATAATTTATATCTGAAAATTTATTAGAAAGATCCAATCAATCCAATGGTGCTATTATCATGCATGTTAAAGAAACCTATGTAGATGAACATTGACATTTACTAATAGGTCAATATATGAAATATGAAATGAAGAATGATTTTGAACCTATATTCAAACTTCATTTAACATGGACAATAGTTGCATTAGTTCATCCATATATGCTGCCATGTCATGATCATGCATCATACTGTTGCATTTGCATGTATTGATTGTTATTTACCTGCATTGCGGTAGGCCCGTCTTCTAAGGATACCTCCGAGTATTCCAACGAAGGAGAAAACCTTTCCGCTACCCAGCAAGGCAAGCAACCCTTTTGATCATTCCAATAACATCCCACTCTCTCGCTCCTGCTCTTGTTTATTGCATTAGGACAAACGTTCACTTGTCTGTCATTCACGGTAGATGAACCTATTCTTTTGCATGACCTGTCATTGCCACAGTAAATAGCTAAACCTTGCAACCTAAAATACCTGGTAGATGCTTGTGCCATGATGTGCTTAGCTTACTTTGCCTGCTATGCTTAGAGTTGTGTCAGGTCTGATTCATCTGGGTGATGAACTGGAGTGAAATAACGATGTTGTGACATGATAAGCTTATGATAAACCCGAGTTGTTAAAGGTAGCGATGGGAAGCTATATAGGAGTACATAGCGGGTTGTTTCATTGGGACCGTTCTTAGGAACTGAGTTCTGTGTTTGTGATCCAAGATTACCACACATTGGGTTCGGGTAACTCGATCCCTCTCGACTTATCGATCGTTTAGTCCTTGGTCCAGGAGTTGCAAGTAGTTTCTAGTGTTTATAGCAAGCTGGAGGCCGTGCGTAACGCTGACCCTAGGGGGTTGCAAGGTTTAGCTATTTATTGTGATAATGACAAGTTATGCAAAAGAATAGGTTCATCTACCGTGTTTGATAGACAAGTGAACGTTTGTCCTAATGCAATAAACAAGAGCATGAGTGAGAGAGTGGGATGTTATCGGAATGATCAAAGGGGGTGGCTTGCCTTGCTAGGTAGTGGGAAAGTTCTTTCCTTCGTTGGAATACTTGGGGGTATCCTCAGAAGCAGGGCCTACCACAATGTAGATAAATAGCAATCAATACACGCAAGTGCAACAATATGATGCATGATCATGACATGGCAGCATGTATGGATGAGCTAATGCAACTATTGTCCAAGTTAATTTGAAGTGAGTATGAATATAGGTTCAAAGTCGTTCTTCATTTCGTATTCTGTATATTAGCCTATTAGTAAATTTCAATGTTCGTCTACATAGCTTGCTCTAACTTACATGATAATAGCACCATTGGATTCATTGTATTTTTCTGATAATTTTTCATATAAAAATTATTTTCATCTGATTTACAGATTAATTTATATGAATTTTTGAAGTTTTAAACATTTCTGGAATTATTTGAAAACTAGAAAATGAATTAGGGCGTCAGCCTGACGTCACTACGAGGTCAGGAGGTCGGCTGACCAGACCAGGTCAAACCTGACAGGGTGGGGCCCTCATGTTAGTGACTCAATCACTTAACCAGATAATTAAAGCTACTCCATATTACTTAATTAACACTGGGCCCACTGTTCAGTGACTAATTAGGTTAATTAATTTTCTTAATTAATTTTATTCTTAATCTAATTATAGTTAAAAGGGTCGGGCCCACTTGCTAGTTGACGCGGGGCTAAACCCCATGGTCAATACCGGTTAACTCGCCGATGTTGAGCCGCCGGCGACGTCCGAGACGGCAGAGGGGGTCAGAACCCCTCCTCCGGTGACCAAACGGATGACAAAGAGCACTGGGAGGACCTACGCTCGAGCATGCGTCGATCTAGCCCCAAACCATAGGCTTGGTTGGTGAGAATTGACGCCGGCATCGAGGGCAGCGGCGGACGGAGCTCGGGTAGGACCGGCTATGGCGCTAGAGGGAATGGGAGAGAAGGGGAAAGGGGGGAGCACCAGCGGCTCACCGTGGTACCAGCAGAGGCAACAACAAGGTCGGGGAAGGTCCGGACGGTGCCAAACGCCGAGGCGGGGCTCCGGTGGCCGGCAGGGAGGAACGGTGATGGCGCGGCGTAGAGGGGCTCCTGGCGCCTTCCAGCTTCACGGGGTGGACGAGGGGGTCGCGGCGGATCTCGGTGGCTACTCTACGAGGCGAGGGGGCCGCTAGAGCGACGGCGGCGAGCTTGAGCAAGGCTCAGCCATGGTGGCAGGGAGGGGGAGAAAGCGAGAGATAGAGAGCACATTGGGGAGAGAGGGAGAGGAGAAGAGGACCATGGCGTGGCCTCGCGCTGGCACGTCCAGGATTCTCCAGTCAGCAGCCGGGCACGGAGGAGGTGGCCAAGCACATTCCCGCGCGCGGCGAGCGCGTGCCCCTGTCCTCCTAGCGAGAGGCAGGGACAACTAGCATGGGCAAGCTGTGCCGGCTCCCCTCTGGGGCTCTTTCCCTTTTTTTCTTTTCTTTTTCTCTCTTTTTTCTAATTCTAACATTTTTTTTATTTCTTTTTCAGGAACAAATGCTTTTATAAAATATCCCAAAAGTTTTATATAATTAAGTTTGAATATTTCAAACTCCTATAAGAAGTTTCAGGATATTTTGAAATATAAAGTAAAGATAATGCTTTATTTGGCATTTTCAAAGGCTTTATTTATTTTTTAAATTGCTACAATTGTGCAAATATTTAAAATGTCCCTGATATATTCATGTCCATATTTATCAAACATAGGGAACATTTTGTATAGGCAATTTGAGTTTGTTGAGTTTTCACAAACTTTTAATTAATTTGATTCCAATGTGAGCTTGGGATTTCTTTTAATCCCCATTTCATGTTGATGCAAAATTGAAATATGATGCACAGACATGCTGTCCTATGACATCTATCTACGGATGTGACAACTCACCCCCACTCAAAAAAATCTCATCCCGAGATCTTGAAGTCATCGGGAAGAGTGCGGGGTACTCTAGTCGAGGAAGATCTTCTCTTTCCCATGTGGCCTCCTTTTCAGAGTGGTGTGACCACTGAACCTTGAGAAACTTGATGGTTCGACGCCGAGTGGTTCGCTCAGCTTGATCGAGAATACGAATAGGGTATTCTCGATATGTAAGGTTATCATGAAGATCAAGCGCTTCATGGTCTACTTCACGGACAGTGTCTGAGAAGCAACGCCTGAGTTGCGAGACGTGGAAGACATCATGAACCTTGGAAAGATGCAGCGGAAGTTCCAATTGGTAGGCAACCTCTCCTCGTTGAGCAACAATGCAAAAATTTCTAATGTAACGAGGAGCCAACTTGCCCTTGATACCGAATCGATGGGTACCCTTTAGAGGTGTAACCCGAAGGTAAGCCTTCTCACAACTTCATAGGTCACAGACTTATGATGGCGATCTTATTGGCTCTTTTGATGAGATTGGGCTGTTTTGAACTTTTCATGAATAATGCGAACTTGCTCCTCTGTATCCTGGATCATATCCGGGCCAAAGAGTTGCCTCTCTCCGGTTTGTGACCAGTTAAGAGGTGTTCGACACCTTCGTCCATAGAGAACTTCAAAAGGGGATTTGCCCAAGCTTGATTCATAACTATTGTTATAAGAAAATTCGGCAAATGGAAGACATTTCTCCCAATTCATACCAAAGGATATAACACAAGCTCGCAGCATGTCTTCGAGAATTTGATTGACTCGGTCAACTTGACAACTTGATTGCGGGTGGAAAGCAGTGCTAAAGGATAGATTACTCCCCATATAGGTTTGGAAACTTTCCCAAAATCGGGAACTAAGGAAACTTCCGTGGTATGAGTTAATCTCTAATGGTACACCATGAAGAGAAATTATTCGAGAAACATATAACTCCGCTAGCTGGCTAGCAGTTATACTCTCCCGAACTGGAAGAAAATGAGCCACTTTGGAAAGGCGGTATATGACCACAAAGATAGCATTATTCCCTCTTTTAGTCCTAGGAAATCCGGTAATGAAATCCATACCGACCTTATCCATTTCCATTCAGGAATAGCTAAAGGTTAAAGGGTGCTAGCAGGCCTTTGATGTTCTTCCTTAATGTGACATCAAACGTTGCAGTTAGCAATGAACTGAGCAATTTCTCTCTTCATCCTAGTCCACGAGAACTTCTGGCGTAGGTCCTGATACATCTTGGTACTACCCGGATGAATTGTGAGAGGAGAATAATGAGCCTCCTTAAGAATCAACTGCCGAAGATGTTAGCTCTTGGGAAACACCAAACAGTTTTGGAAGAACACCACACCTTGATCATCAATAGAGAATTCCTGAGCGATACCGCTAACGAGGTTCTCTTTGATCCGGGAAATACCCTTATCACGCTTTTGGCCAGCTAGAATTTGATCCCTAAGAGTAGGTTTCGCCACCAGGTTGGATAGAAATCCTTGAGGAACAATGTGAAGGTTCAACTTCCGAAATTCCTCATAGAGAAGTGGTTGACCTTGTTGTAACATCAGGTTGTTACAATAAGACTTACGACATAGTGCATCGGCCATGACATTGGCTTTCCCCGTGGTGTAAGTTATCCCTAAGTCGTCATCTGTAATCAACTCAACCCACCGTCTTTGCCTGAGATTCAAATCCGTTTGGGTGAAAATATATTTCAGACTTTGGTGATTAGTGTAAATTTTATAACGATTACCCAGAAGGTAATGTCGCCAGGTTTTCAGTGCATGGACCATAGCTGCAAGCTCAATATCATGTGTTGCATAATTATACTCATGTTTACGCAACTTTCGAGATGCGTATGCAATCACATGACGATCTTGCATGAGAATTCAACTTATCCTTGTCGCGAGGTGTCGCAATAGATAACAAAGTCCTTAGAGAAGTCTGGTGGCACCAGAATGTGAGCAAAGGTCAGTCGTCTTTTCAACTCCTGAAAAGTGTGCTCGTATTGTGGATTCCACTCGTACTTTTTATCTTTCTTGAGGAGTTCAGTCAGAGGTTTCGCAACCTTGAAGAAATTCTCGACAAAGCAGCGACAATAGCTTGCTAAGCCAAGGAAACTCCAAACTTGCTTAACCGATTCAGGTTGACTCCAATCGAAGATGGCCTGAACTCTCTCGGGATTGACAGCAATACCTTTACCAGAGTTCACGTGGGCTAGATAGGTCACTTCTGGCAACCAAAATTCAAACTTGGAGAATTTGGCATACAGACGATGCTCTCGAAGTTTCATCAATAACAGCCTTAGGTGCTCAACATGTTCCTGTTCGTTCTTCGAGTAGATGAGTATATCATCGAGGTAAACCACGACGAATTTATCCAAATACTCCATGAAGATCAAATTCATCAAGCGAGAGAAGGTGGCTGGGGCATTGATTAAACCGAAGGACATGACGGTGTACTCGTATTGGCCATAATGAGTAACAAAAGCCATTTTTGGAATGTCCCTGTTTCTAATTCTGATTTGATGGTATCCCAACCTCAAATCCATTTTGTAATAGATAGAGGATCCAGCAAGTTGATCATACAAATCGTTGCTCCTGGGGAGCGGATACTTGTTCTTTATGCTGACTAGATTCACTGGCCGATAATCCACAACCATCCGATCCGATCCATCCTTCTTCTTGACGAAGAGGACGAGACAAGCCCAAGGAGAAGAACTAGGACGGATGAAACCTTTCTTCAAAGCCTCATCGAGTTCGAACTTATGTTTGGCTAGTTCTAAGGGTGCCATCTTATAGGGTCTTTTGGCTATTGGGACAGTCCCTGGAATGAGCTCTGTCACAAACTCAACATCTCTCAGAGGTGGAATTCCTGGCAGTTCTTCTGGAAAGACATCCGGAAAGTCACGGACTACCGGACTGGTAGAGGGCTAGCATTGAGGGAATAGAGTTGGCGCTTGGCTATTCGATTGGAGACATTAACTATCTCACCCGATGGATGTGTAAGTCGAACATTCCTAGTATGAGTATCAATCTTAGCATAGTGGGCTTTCATCCAATCGAAGCCTAGAATGATATTGATGTCCGAAGACTTGAGGGCTATCAAAGATGCTAGGAAGACTAGTATATCCACACGAATCTCATTATCATGGCTCACTCTAGAAGTTTGCCACTTTGAACTAGGAGTCTGAACTACTAAAGGAGTAGGCATATCACAAAAAGACTTGTTATGCAATTGTGCATAAATTTCTGAGATGAAAGAATGAGATGCCCCAGTATCAAATAGAACATACGCTGGATGACTATTGACAAGGAGCATACCTAGGATAACATCAGGATCCTCAATGGCTTCCTCAGCAGAAACATAGTTCACTCGTCCACGAGCAGGAGTTGGCTTCACATAGAA
Source organism: Hordeum marinum (assembly GCA_022496015.1). Classification (NCBI taxonomy): domain Eukaryota; kingdom Viridiplantae; phylum Streptophyta; class Magnoliopsida; order Poales; family Poaceae; genus Hordeum; species Hordeum marinum. The sequence continues at coordinate 119,800,899 of CM039677.1, forward strand.
AGCTTTTCACGGCTACCCATGTCCAGCCGCCTTAGCATTGTTCTGAGGACACTGACGGGAGTAGTGTCTTGGTTCTCCACACTTGTAGCAGACAACGGTGGCACGGGGAGCAACATTGGCAGGCGGACCTCCAAATGGAATGGCTGGAGTGTTGGGTTGAGCTGGGCGAGGCGCCTAGAAGGATGGCCTCGCGGTGTATCTTGGCAGCAAAGCTGCGTTGGGCACCCACACCCGGCGTTTGTTGGAGGCCGAGCTAGATGTGGGGCTGAAGTCACGGTTGTGCTTCCTCGTGGCCTCATAGTCAGTCTCTCCAGTCTCGGCATTGATAGCCTTGTTGACTAGAGCCTGGAAGGTTGTGCACTCATGCAGGCGTAGATCTCGAAGGAGCTCAGGATTAAGTCCCTTATGAAACCTAGCTTGTTTCTTGGCATCAGTTGAAACTTCCTCCGGAGAATAGCAAGCAAGATTGCCGATATCTGCCTTGGGTGAAAGCACATAATTCCTCTCTCTTACGATCCATCAGCCCTTCCGAGATGTGATGGGTACGGAATGCCGCGCTGAATTCCACCGAAGTTGGTGCGGGGCCTGCGCGAAGCATGGCTTCATAGCTTTCCCAACACGGGTTGGCGGGTCCTTCTAGGAAGTAAGTAGCAAAGGTCACCTTGTTTGCCTCGGATACATTGGCAACCCAGATCTTGCGGGACATGCTGGCTGACCAGCATGTCTCGCAATATCCGAGCTGCCAATGTATCCAAGGCCAACAAGGTGACCTTTTCTACTTACTCTCTGGAAGGACCCGCCAATCTGTGGTGGGAAAATTATGAAGCCATGCGTCCCGCAGGCCACGCACCAACTTGGGTGTAACTCAGCGCGACATTCCGTACCCATCTCTTCTAGGAAGGGCGGATGGATCTCAAGATAGAGGAGTTTTGTGTTTTCACCCGGGCTAGACTGTCAGTGGATGCGTATGGCCATGAGTTCGGCAATCTTGCTTGCTATGCTCCGAAGGAAGTTTCGTATGATGCCAAGAAATAGGCTAGATTGCGCAAGGGACTTAGTGCTGAGCTCCATTTCGATCTATGTTTGCATGAGTGCACAACCTGCATGGACCTCCGGGCCCGACCGCCGTCGCCTCCCGTCCTGACACTCGCCACGGTGCCTGCCGCTGGGGGAGGATTGATGACGGCAAGGGGACGGGAATCGGTCCCTGGTGGCCTCTCGCTCGCCGCTAGCGCCACCTCCTCCCCCTGCCGGCACGACTCGGCAACTGCGGCGGACTGTGTCTCCGTCTCCATGCGACCGCTGCCGGCGCCACCTCCGGGGCCACTAGAGCCTCCGGCACGTCGACCTGGGCCGGCTGGGTGGCAGATGGCATCATGTCCGGCAGCACTGTTCGGGTCGCCTCAGGGGCCGGCTCTATAGCCACCGCACCCGTTCGGGCCGCCTCCTCCACAGATGGGGGCGCAACCGGCTCCATAGCCGTCCCTCGCAGCTCGCTCGATGGGGGCGTTGACGGATGGGTCGATTCCACTGCCATATTGCATGCCCGCGCAGGGTCCGCGGACCTCCTCCGCCTCCTGCCGCTTAAAATCCCGGAATGGGAGGCCCCGCCTCGTGTTCCGGACTTTGAGACTCACAGCTCCACGAGCCCCCTCTTGTCCTCCCACTGTGTGGCCGTGTGCTCACGGGCCACCCGGTTGGCAGCATCCGTCAGGTCCACCCGCGACTCTACTTCATGGAGCTCAATCGGGTCCCTGTGACGCATAAGGGTCAAACACCGACCAACCCGCCACTCGGAAAGAAACACACGCAAGAAAAAGGAAGGTACTCACCGGGTGACGACGGGGAGAGCTCTCTTGGCGCGCGCTGGCAGCTTCTGTGTAGGCACATTCACCCTCTTATGGGCAGGCGGTGAGGTCGCCGGCTCCTCCTGAACCGGCCTCTTTGCCCTGCTAGCGGCTCAGGCTGCTCGGGCTTGAGCCGGCCGCTCCTTGCTCCGCCCGGGCCGACCCTGCTGAACAGAGGGGGAGGCGCGTTCAGGATCATCACATCATCATCCTCATCGTCGTCATCAGTCTAGTCCCTGATTGTGGGACTGGTAGGGTACTCATAGGCTCCGCTCTACTCACAGGCTACGCCAGACCCTCCGGATCCGTTGGGCCTGCCAGCTCCCGGATCGTCCGTCTCCTCGACCCCTCCCGAGGAATCAACCCCCTCTTCAGGTGGGCCTCCCTGCTCGTAGTCTTCGGAGTCGGAGTGGTCACGCTCCGCCTCGAAGATTTGGGGGTGTGGGCCATCCGGCATGTTCTATCGCACTTGCAATTGCGATTAGGACGGAGAAGTAAGGTCTGATGCTAGCTGCCCACTGGGAAGAAGCAAACAAAAAGAGCCGCCTCGACAAAACTTACCAGGGGAGGATGGTTGATGCGGTTGTACGGCTCCATGCCGAAAGTCCATGACGCCGGTGCGATCATGAACGTCGTGATGGCGTTCACCCGCGTCGCCACCTGAGCCGGCGTCAGGTCGACGGTCGTCAGCCGACAGGGGTCCTGCGGCCGGACATATCACAGATCCGGTGCAGCCTCAACTGGAGAGGCAGCACCCGGCACGAGATGAAGGCCGCCATCACATCAGAGGCGGCCAGTGCCTCTCCGATCCTCAACTGCACGAGACGCCCGAGCTCTGCCAGAGCCACGCCACGCGGAGAGGCTCCCGACCAGTTGACTCCGGAGGACTGTGCGTTGACGAAAGGGCGGCAACCGGATGTAGTCCTGCTGCGGGTTGGCGTTCTTCACGTACAAGAACGTTCGGTGCCACCCTTTGACAGAGTCAATGAGGGAGAAGTGTGGGAAGCGTGTGCCGCGGTAGGACACCGCCGTGCCCCCGCAGGTGTTGCTCTTCAATGACTTGAGGTAAAAGAGAGAGTTGAAGAGGTCGAGGAAGGGAAGAATCCCCATGTACCCCTCACACAGCGTCACAAAGCCGGCGAGGTAGAGGGTGGCGTTGGGGACGAGTTGGTGTGGCTACAGGTCGAATGTTTCCATCATCAGCCAGAAGAAGTGGCTCATCAGGAGCCCAAAGCCACGGGAGAAATGCCAGAGGAAGACGATGAACTCCCCTGGTGGCGGCGCAGGCACTACCTCGTCGCCCATCGTGCAGGCAATCACACGCTCCACCGGCGTGCTGGCAATCACACGCTTCGCTGGCGGCAGCATGCGCGCGCAGTGGAGGTCCGTGATGGTGTCCTTGATGACCACGGATACGGCCCAGCTTCCTCGACGCCCTTTGGCGATTGCGACGGCAGGACGGCGCGCGGGCACGGTTGCGTGGGAGAGGAGCGGCAATGTGCGTGGAAGCAAAGAAGAGAAAGAGGAGGGGCAGCAAGGGGGCAAGGAGGGTGCGGGTACCTCCGCCCTCTGCCTTTCCTCTCCTCTTAAATGGGGAGGCCATGACCGAGGGACGTGGGGATTAACTACGCCTACTCCCACAGAATCCTGTGCATGCACGGGCGTCCTAGGCCGTAACCGCCGCTTCGGGCGCAGAAGATCCTTAACTATGCCCCGAGGCCTACTGCGCTGTGCCCGTGGCCTAGCGGACTATGCACACGGTGACATCCTGTCTACCCGTGTGCGCGGGGCCCACGACATCATTACCCGCCGTGTGGCGCACGGCAGGCCAGCCCGGGTCCCGAAGCGACGCGGCGGAACCCGAGGCGTCGGGCTCGACTACCGACCCGGCTAACCTTTCGGCTTCACGCCAAGAAGCGGGCACCGGTAGCGGGAAGCCATCGGGTCCCCTTCGTCCACAGGATACGGGCCCCGGTCGGCTTCGGGAACTACTGACGGGGTTATTACCCCTGGGTAGGTCAAAGCAACGGTGTTCTCCTCCCTGCCTCGAAGAAAAAGCATGCAATCGGCTGATCATGGCCGGCTGGAGCGCAGCCAGCTCAAGATATTGTCGTCTCAAGCGCAGCTGGCTCTAGCAACCGCCGACTAGCTCAGGGATGGCTGGTCAAGGTGCCGGCTCGGCCCCCGGTCGGCTGGGCGTGGCGAGCTGCCTTCGGGCCGCCTCCTCCGTTGACCCCGGGGCGGACAAGCAACGTCATGTCCCTCTATGCATGGGTATAGTGACACGACGTGACCGCCATGACGGACACTGTTGTAGCAACAGTGGTCGCTAACGCACGGGCGTGCGTGGGTATAGTTCGGTCGTCCGGGCCAGTGACCTTGGCGACTGCGACCGTGGGGTAAACAGTGCCGGCACACCCCTGCCCACTCGATTACCTGCCCCGTCGTGGCTACAGTGCAACCGGCGGTACTGAAGACTTCGGTCGGCTGGCGCTAGATGACGCCACCCGGGATGCCCATGCCGCAACAGGTGGGAGGGGGCCAATCGCGGAGCCGGCTGGCAGTCCCAAGTGGGCGATGGGACCATCCAGTCGGTGGACCCTACGGGCGACGAGACGGCTCGAAGGGCGGGAACCCCTGGTCAGCCAGAGAGGCTCCCAGCCAGGTCACCCGACTTATGTACCTCTGGAATATTGTAAGCCGGGTGGTTGGCCTATAAAACCCACCGACCCCAATGCAACGGGGAGGACATGTCTCACGCAGACACCTACAGGATACCCCCCTCACAGTCTCACACTTCATAGTGGAGGAAGACGAGCAGGCTGCTCCCTCTTCCTCCTCTAGACATATCTCGAGGAGCAACCTTGTACCTAGTCTCGCTCCTGGAGCCCGTCGAAGTCCTCCAACCCCCACCACCTACGATAAGCCTACCCATGGCATCTATCATGAGAAAACGCCGACAAATGCCAAGGGTCATGTGAATCACGTCACCGCAAAGGAAGCCCAGGAAGACCCGGACATCATACTAGGTACATTCCTCGTCAACTCAACCCCAGAAATAGTACTGTTTGATTGTGGAGCTTTGCATTCCTTTGTCACCCAAAAGTTTGCATTAGAGAGTGGCATGGAACCTACACCCCTGGGTAGTCGTATGTTGATACAAACCCCAGGTTCAGTTATGAAGTCTGGGATATGGTGTGAAGGAGTGAAGATTGACATCAATGGGGTAGACTTCCTAGCAAACCTTATAGTTCTGGATTCACCCGGTTTGGACGTCATCCTTGGCATGAATTGGTTAACCAAGCACCAAGGCTTGTTAGACTGTGCCAAGAGGATTGTCACCATGACCAATAGTCAAGGAGTGGAAGTCAAGTATGTTCCCAACCCTGCCTCCACTCAAGCCCCTCAGGCTGACTGTCTATCGGGAATTGAGTTCGATCAAGTGCCATTGGTATGTGAATACCTAGATGTGTTTCCAGATGAGCTGCCCGGAATGCCTCCTGATGGTGACATTGAGTTCATCATTGAGCTTATGCCCATATCAAGGCCCATCTATAAGAAGGCCTATAGGATGGGATCCGAAGAGTTGGCTGAGTTGACGAAGCAACTCGCAGAGCAGCTCGGAAAGGATTCATTCGCCCTAGTGCCTCTCCTTGGGGATCACCTGTTCTATTTGTGTCAAAGAGGGACGGGACTATCAGGCTCTGTGTCGATTACCGTTCTCTCAATGAGGTCACAATAAAGAACAAGTACCCCCTCCCCAAGATTGAAGACCTATTACATCAGTTGAATGGAGCCAAGGTGTTTTCCAAGATCGATCTCAGGTCTCGGTACTATCAGCTAAAGATCAGACCCTAAGACATTTCGAAGACAACATTTGTAACCTGGTATGGCCTGTATGAATACATGGTCATGTCATTTGGGTTAAACAATGCCCCTGCCTACTTCATGTACCTCATGAATAAAGTCTTCATGGAGTACTTGGACAAGTTCATTGTCGTCTTTATTGATGACATACTCATCTTCTCAAAGTCTGAAGAAGAGCATGAGGACCACTTGAGATTGGTCCTAGAGAAGCTTCGAGAGCACCAGCTATACGCCAAATTCAGCAAGTGTGAATTTTGGCTGCATGAAGTTGGATTCTTGGGTCATGTGCTGACTGCAGAAGTATTATGAGTGGACCCTTCCAAGATTGAAGCCATGACCGAATGGCAAAATCCAACCACCATGAAGGAAGTCACAAGCTTCCTCACACTCACGGGATATTACTGCAAGTTCGTGGAATGGTTCTCGAGCATTGCCCGTCCCATGACCCAGCTTTGGAAGAAGGACAAGAAGTTCGAGTGGACAGTTAAGTGCGAGGAAAGCTTCTAGGAGCTCAAGAAGAGATTGACCAGAGCCCCAGTTTTGGCCACCCTCGATATTCACAAGGAGTTTTTGATATATTGTGATGCATCAAGAACCGAGCTTAGAGGTGTTCCGAAGGAAGAAGGAAGAGAGTCGTAGCATATCTTTCCAGAAAGCTAGGTCCTCATGAAGAGAACTACGCTACTCATGATCTTGAGTTGGCAGCCATGGTTCATGCCTTGAAAACATGGCGACATTACCTTCTGGGGAAGCGATGTGAGATATACACAGACTACAAGAGTTTGCAGTATATTTTCACCCAAAGGGAATTGAACATGAGGAAGTGAAGAGGGTTGGAGTTGATCAAGGATTATGACCTCAGTGTTCAATACCACCTCGATAAAGGCAACGTGGTAGCAGATGCCTTAAGCAGAAAGGCTTGTTCCTTCAATGCCATGATTAAGGAAAGGCTGCCCACCCTGTAGGAAGAGCTTGAAAGCTTCAGCTTGGAACTGGTTGCACCAGGATTCCTTGCCAACCTCGAAGCAAAGCCAAACTTGACGGATGATATCAAAGAAGCTCGGAAAGGTCATGAGAGCATTGAAGCCACCAAAAGGAAGATCAAAGCCAGCACGGCCCCAGGATTCTCAGTGGATGAACAAGGAGTTGTATGGTTCAGGAATCTCATCTGCGCACCCAACAAAGAGGACCTCAAGAACTTGATCTTACAAGAAAGTCATGACACTCCATACTCCATCCATCATGGAGGAACCAAGATATACCAAGACCTCAAGGCAAGATTCTGGTGGCATGGCATGAAACGGGAATAGGGACTATTGTCGCCAAGTGTGACATATGCCAGAGAGTCAAGGTTGAGCACCAGCGACCTGCTGGGCTATTGCAACCTCTCAAAGTGCCTAAATGGAAGTGGGACAAAGTCGGAAAGGATTTCATCACTGGTTTACCAAGGTCAAGGAAGGGACATGACTCTATTTGGGTCATTGTCGACCACCTGACAAAAGTAACACATTTCATTTCTGTCAAGACCACCTATGACCGGAGAAGGATTAGTTTTTGGACCAGATATCCTCTGCGAGGCAGAAGAGCAAGTTCAACTCATCCGAGAATGTCTAGAGATGTAACACCCCGTTACGCCTGGAGGGATCTAGACTGATCCCACAGACCAACACTAGTCTTTCCTGCGCACTTTGTCCTCACTCATGCGCACCCGGGACCAACTTCCCGGTTGGTCACCCATCCTAGAATAGCTCCAAGCAAAGCACGCTTAACTTTGGAGTTCTTTTCAAGTGGGCTCCTGGAAAATAAGGAATTCCTTGTTGATATGAGTAGTCTATCATTCCTATTAACCCAGGCTCTCACAGGAGGCCACCTAATCAAGACAGAAGAATTGTGCAGACTCCCACCACCGAGAAGTGAACTTCTATGTCGGAGACCATGTCTACCTCCGAGTCACGCCTCTCATGGGAACCAAGTGTTTCCATGTCCAAGGGAAGCTCACACCAAGATACATCGGCCCCTTCAAGATTACCGCTACGCATGGAGAAGTTGCCTATCAACTAGAGCTACCTTCCGAACTATCGGATCTAAAAAATGTCTTTCATCTATCACAACTCCGGAAGTGTCTACAAGTTCCCAACCGCCCCGACCTCTACAAGGACATCGGCCATCAGGCCATCGATCTTCAGCCAGACCTCACTTATCGTGAGGGGCCCGTTCGCATTTTGGATGAAGCCAAGCATTGCACCTGAAGCCGCACCATCAAGTACTTCAAAGTCCAATGGAGCAACCACTCTGAAGCAGAAGCAACCTGGGAGCGTGAAGACTATCTTAGATTTGAGTTCCCTTATCTTTTTAGTGCATAGCTTAGGAATCTCGGGGACGAGATTCTTGTAAGGGGGTAGGTCTATCACACCCTGTGTTGTATCACCTTGTCATGTTTTGATTTATAAGAATTGGAGCCAATTAAAACTTTTTTCAATGTTTGTGCTTGTTTGAATTGTTGCTTGCTTGCTTGTTGATTGTGGTATATGGCACTATTAGATTATGTCCCTCTTTATATTCATATTTCTTGACCCAAACATCTCGCCCAATGCTCATGCCGTGAGAATAGTGCCCAAAACTATTTTTATCAAAATTTATTTTGGCCAAAAAGGATTTATTGAAATTAGGTTTTCTAAAAGCCCTGAAATGAGGGTTGCACTGCTAGTCCTCAAATTGGGTGGATCCATCTTCCCCAAAAGCTTTACTTCAAACCTACTATATATAAGACTTCCCAAAACCACCAAATATTAATTTTAAAGGTTATTTTTATATTTTATATAAAGCCTTTGTCCTAAGACTGGAAACGGTTTTTCATATGGAAAAATTATTTAAATGCTTTCAAAATATTTGGCAAAATTTTGGAAGACTAAGTGGACATATATTTTCCATATATATGGGTTTCAACATATGGTCATGTTCAAATCATGGGCAAAACCCCTCTAAACCCTTCCTGTTCAAATCAAGCTTTTGAAATATTTCTATAAGAAATATTCTCCATAAATTCCAGGAAAATTCCAGCAAGCCAACACTATCATAAATGATGATCATGCAAAGATTCATCTCAATCCAAGTGTATTTGGTTCATCAAACCATCCCAAAGTCCTCCCTATCCAGATTCAAATTTGAACAACTTTACATTGTGTTGTTTCTTACCTTGACCTCAAACTTTGTGGACATGTTCTAATCACGAAATAATGATGCTACACTAAGTGGTGCATCAAGGGTAAAAGCTTACAATTACTAGATCTACAGAAACCAGAATCTGTTGATTTCTAGGTTTCCACAAAGTCACATTGTGAACTTTCATCAAACCATCTCAAACTTGGTGACCAGGCCTATTTTCAACCACAATTTGATCCTGTCAAATCTCATGGCAAGCACAATCTATTTTCTTGCCATAATCCCCATCAAACACCTTCTGGTCAATTCAAGAAACTGCTATTTTCACCATTTTTACTATTTCCGTCGCCTCCAAATTTTTACCACACCCTATTCAAGTGCCCAAGCACCCCCATGAAAAACCTCAGGTCCTTAAGCCACTGGGAGATAGGGTAAAACCCCATTTTCACCCTCTGGACAACAGCAGATCACCTCCATCTCCCCTCTCCTCTTATTCTATCTCCCTCCCAGGGCATCCAATGCCTTTGCTCCCTAGCCTAGATGCCACTAGATCCGCTAGACACATTTGGTCATGCACAAAACGCCGTTGGCATGCCAAACACGCACTCTAGAGCACGCTACGGTGCCGACAGGCACTGTAGCCGTCGCCCACTACATGGCTCCAGCAGCCTCGGGCCTCCCCACGCGCCACTTGGTCCACCTCGGTGTCCACGCCACGCCACCTTGTCGGCCCCCTCCTCTCTCTCCCTCTTCCGGCCCCTCTTGCACGTGTCGCGGCTGCCCGAGTCAGCCAACCGCGGGGCTCGCACACTCGCTCCCTCGCCCCTTTCTCCACTCCCTCTGGTCATGGGCGACTTCCAGGAACGCCGTAGACCCATTCTCTCTCTCCCCCGAGCCCTCCAGCGAGCGCCACGACCTCGCCGGCGCACAAACCCTCGATGGACTCGCGTCCACCTATAAAGGGCCTTCCCCCGAGCCCTCTGTCCCATCTGGTCCCTCTCTACCTCTCCCAATAGAGCATCTATGCCCATTCCTCTTTCTTTTGAGGCTAGGGCACCCGGGATCAATCGGAGCATCGCCGTGGCGTCGCCGCCGTTGATCTCCAGGTAGCAACACCCTCTGCCCCTCCTCTCTCTTCGGTTGGTCCTCCCTCATCGTTCTGATGCGATTCTCCCTTGTCCCTGTCTTCTTTGCAGCTAGAGACAGGCCCGCGATGTCCTCTCGAAGCTTTCTCCGGCGTGGATGCTCACCGCCGGCGACTCCGGCCACCTCCAGTGCTCCCTCCACCTCCAGGGGACCGACGACTCAACCCCGAGTCCATCCCCGCTCAGTCCTGCCGCCATTGTGCCCTCCACCGCCACCGGTGTGCCTCTCCCCGCTCTGCCGCAAGGTGGGACAAGGATCTGACGGGGGGTCCCACCTGTCAGCCTCTCACCTCCCCCTCCCATGCTCTCTCTCCCCTCGTAGTCGCCGACAGTTGGGTCTCGCGCGTCAGTTTTGAACCTGGCCTCGTGCGTGGCTGGCTGCCTGGCCAGCTGGGCCAACCCAGCTACTGGCCGCCTCTGGCCCAGGCACCTTGGCCTCCCCTTCTCTTTTTCTTTTTCTTTTTTTCTTCCCGTTTTCCAAAAATTCCACATAATTGAATAAAAATCCAATTCCAAATATTCTTCCACCACTACAGGAATCTGAGACTTTGCCGTCTGCCCATGCTGACGGCAAAGGGGGGAATACCAGACAGCAAAGGCTTTGCCGTCTGTCACCTAATGGCAAACTAGACGGCAAAAAGTATCTGGTGAAGAGGTTATTTGCCGTCAGCTTTAGGAAGGCGAACGGCAAAGAATCTTTGCCATGGGTGGGCTGACGGCAAAAAAATGGGACAGTAGATCCGCAAACGCTCCCGTTAGGTGCTAACGGAGGGTTGCTGGGCCCACCTTCTGTTTGCCGTCTGCCCTACCCCCTTTGCCGTCTGCTTTACCCCCTTTGCCGTCAGCCATGGGTGGGCAGACGACAAAGGGGCACTGACAGCCTCTCTCTCGCGCCACCTTTGCCGTCAGCCCATCCCCCTTTGCCGTCAGTCCATCCCCCCTTTGCCGTCAGCCATGTTCTAGGCCGATGGCAAAGGGGCGCTCCTAGCGTGGTTTAGCCAGGCTGTTTTGAGCATTTGCCGTCTGCCCTAGGGCCTTTGCCGTCGGTGGGCGGACGACAAAGACTCAAAACAACCCCCCTTTATTTACTTCCTATTATATCTAGCAATTTTCACAATAATCAGGATATATATATATTTGACAGAAATAATTTTTTTCCGTACACATAACCATATTAAAATAATCAGGATATATATAATACATACATACTATGCAAGTTGCATCCGTACCAAACCACATATTACACCAGTTTCATCCATGCATACAAAGTTTCATATATATCCATATACTACAATAGTTGCAATCAAAGCTTCCATGAAGCCATGGTATAAGAAAACATATTCAAGCATTCCATCAATATAATCCAAGCTTCCCGCGAAGTGAATGTAATCTGCAAAATGGCAAATAAGAAAGTTAGAAGAAGAAGACTAGATGAAGAAGAGAAGTATAGGTTATTTCGGAGAGAACTTAGCTAAGTATAGGCCATTTAATAGCTAAGTTAGCTGGAATAGGTCATCTTGGAGCTACATAGCCTTATTATGTCATTTAGGAGAGAACTTAGCTAAGTATAGGTCATTCTAGAGCTAACTTGGATAAAATATGTCATTTTGTAGCGAACTATGATTATTAATCCATTTTAAGCTTATTATGTCATTTTGGATCTAAATTAGTCATTTCAATGAGCTAACCATGGTTCTTATGATGTTTAACTAACTAAGCTAATTATGTCAATTTGGAGGATAATTAGCTAACTATGTATTTTTGGGGGAAAATAAGCTACGTAGAAGAAGAAAGCCAAGAAGCAAGAAGAGAAGAAGAAGGAGAAGAAAAAGAAGAAGGAGGAGGAGGAGGAGAAGAAGAAGAAGTAGAAGGAAGAGGAGAAGAATAAGAAAAGAAGAAGGAGAAGGAGCTTCTCTCTTCCTTCTCCTTCTTCTCCTTCTTCTTCCTCCTTCTCCTTCGTCTTCACTTCTTCTTCATCCTTCTTTTCACTTTTCCTCTTTCTTCTCCTCTTGTCCTCTTGTTCGGGCTAAATTAGCTAATTATGCATTTTTGGAGCTAATTATGTCATTTTGGGGGATAATTAGGTAAGTATAGGACATTTTTTATTAAATAGGCCATTTTGGATCTAACTAAGCTAATTATGTCATTTAGGTGGAAGCCAAAGCTAAGTATAGGCCATTCTATAGCTAACTTGGGTAAAATATGTCATTTTGGAGCCAACTATGATTATTAAGGCATTTTGGAGCTAAATTGGCTAATTATGTCATTTAGGTGGAAGCCAAGCTAAGTATAAGCCATTCTAGAGCTAACTTGGGTAAAATATTTCATTTTGGAGCCAACTATGATTATTAAGGCATTTTGGAGCTAAATTGGCTAATTATGTCATTTAGGTGGAACCCAAGCTAAGTATATAATATTCATGAGCTAGCCAAGGTTCTTATGCCATTTTGAGCTTATTATTTCATTTTCGAGCTAAATTAGTCATTTTAATGAGCTAACCAATGTTCTTATGATGTTTTCACCTAACTAAGCTAATTATGTCATTTTGTAGGTGTAGCGACCCGACCTGAGAAGTCGAATCTCCGGTGTTTCTGTACCATCCCAAGATCATGCTGGTACACACACGGTACATCAATGTATATATCAAAGGGAAATCACACAACATTTATTAATCATAAATCTCATATCGAGTTCTTTATTACAATAAAGATTACAATAAAGTGGCTGAAGGCCAACTCATGAGAATGTCTAAATCTTGCGGAAGCATCAAAGGTAGATGAGTCCATCTGACTCCAAGGGCATCTCACCGAGCGTAGAGCATATCCTCACTCCTGGTCGGAAAAGTACTCTGCAACATGATACGTTGCAGCCGTGTAGGTCACCATATGGAATATGTCAGCAAAGTCACAAGAGGGGGTGAAAAAGATAATCATCTAATCTACATGCATATATGGCAGGTGGAGTAGTAAGTTTTTGAGTAAAGCCAATTTTTCCTACATCAAGAGAGGGCTAAGCAAAATTATTACTAAGTTGGTTGATTAATGAGATGGTTCCACCATCCAATTCTCATACCCAGGTCATTAATACCCACATCATCATATTAATTGTGTTGAGAATTCCGGAAGTTTCAGTTCCTTTGGCTCAAGTTGTCCATGACCGTGGACACGGCTAATCGATTAGGTTGAGTACTCTGCAGAGTTTTGCACACGTTCCCCACAAGATTTGGTCGCCTCCGTTTGATTTCTCGCACTTCAGGGTGTTTGAGAAACGGATGACCAAAACATGGTCTTCCAAAGGGTTTCCCTGCGACTCTGTCGGTGCCCATCCTTTCCTATCGTTCTTCTACATCTCGTAGCACCGCCTGTCCAGGGTTACCACGATATCCAACCAAGCCAGAGCCCATAATGACTTGTGGCTGTGCAGGTAAGCCTTGGGTCTTGACGCATCCTTCCATCCCTTTGTGCCTGGGTGAGGCTTTCCGCGTGAATACTGGCCATCTCCAGCAACACCTAGGCAAATCCACTGGTTTCTCCAGGGTGCCGTTCCATCCATCCCTCACCCAGTAGTATGTTGAAAACATGGAAATCTTGAAGTCTTGCTCATCATAGGTCTTGAAGTTATTACCTCACAACTCTCATGAATCACACATCCAACCCCGTCTACTAAGAGCATAGAAAAATAATTGAACGTTTCCCGGGGCCAAAGTGACAAAGGGTTGGGGTACCAAACACATGATACTACATCAAGTAACCAAATTTCCAATTTACCTACTTTGCATGCAATTGGGGTGATGGAAGAACTAATGCAACAAAACATGGGTAAAGATGATCAAAGTGACTTGCCTGATTGATGATCTTCGTACGTGAGTGACTCTACGTAACAAGCCTCGCACTCCGGATAATCTAACGAAGCAAACAAGAGAAATCACTAAGCATACAATAAAATGTTGTAACTCACAAAAATCAGTAATGAACTAGTAAATAATCAAGACAAAACAATGCACAAATCACAAGCAAGAGAACACACAAAGTTTTGGTTTCAAAAAGGTGATGGGTAAACCACTACTAACATAGTAAAAATACTTGTATTAACAAAACAATTGTTGACAGCAAGGAAATAATAAAATATTTTATTAATAAACAGAATAAAATCCATTTAAAGTTTTGTTAAGAAAAATCTTAGTATGGTTTTTTTTTAAGTTTTGATAAACACTACTATATGAGGTAACTATAGTTTTACTAACAAAAATTAAAACAAAACTTATTATTTTGTTAACAACACATTTTCTTAACAGAAAAGAATTTACTAAAAACTTTCTTAGAAAACAAAATTTAATTATTTAAAACTTTGTTAGAAGAAAACTATTACTAACTAGTTTGTTTTATAACAAATTATACCTAGTTGAAAAATGAGTTGAGATTCCTATAACAATAAAGAAATAAACTAAGCAATTAAATATTTTTATTAACAGAAAGTAAAACACCTAATGTTTAAGCAACAGAACCTACTAAAACCATATATAACAATATCTGACTTGAACTAACCAAAACTAATTAAATAAACCTATACTAAAACACTAGGCAGATTCTGTTTATAGCCAAAACACTAAACAAATATATCCTAAAAATCTTCAAACTGAGCATGATGAAAGTCCTAACTAATACCAAGCAGTAGCAAAAAGATTCATATAAAAATCTATTTTTAAACTCTAGTTATTCAGATTTGAGTGATTTGAGCAAATTTGATTCAATTCAAATTTAAAGTTCAAATTTAAAATCTAAGACTACACGGTGAAACTAAATGAAATATGTGAGCTAATGCACAAAGATATGACTAAAAACACTAAACAGATTAAAAGATATAAGCAAAACAAATTTACAAAACAATCTGTTAACTAAAACAAAACGTAAAATAGAAAATAATCTACCGAATGGTTAGTGCTACGTGGCAAGTGATGGTTGGCTAGGCTAGTGTGCACGCGGGTGTTTCGAGCGGGCGACCAAAACTTACAACATACCGTTTCGTGTATTAGATTTTCTAATCCTAGGCGTTGGTCCAGGATCGGACGGGAGAGAGCGGGGGAAGGGGCTCACAGTGAGATGGTTGCCGGCGAGGGTGTTCTCCGGCGAGTCCAAGACGGCGAGGTCGTCAGGGGCGGTGCTCCGGTGGTCGAGGGAGGCGGTGGAGGAGTCCAGACAATGGCGGTTGGCGTCCGGCGTCGAGTGGTGGGGTCGAAGGGGTGAGGGGACGTCCGAGGCGATGGGCACGAGCGGTGGGGTGGTCGGTGGTCGGAGCAACTCCGGCGAGGTGGTTTGGGCAGCGTCTCGGTGAGGGAGAGAGGGGATTCGGGGGGAAATGTATACGGAGAGGGGCCACACTTATATAGGGGCGAGGCAGAGTGAGGGGAAAGGAGGAGAGAGAGATCCGGCGAGGGATTCCTGGCGACGGCGGCGCGCGCGCGAGGTGAGTGATGACCGTGCGGGTATTTCCGGCTGTCGGGGTGGGGCCCGTTGTCAGAGAGAGAGGGCGGCGTTTGCGCGTTAGTCTACCGGCTTGTAATTAATTCGCGTGTAACTGCCCGTGGGCCGGCCCGTTTAAATACAAATTCGTTACTCTTTTTAATAACCAGAGTAGTAAAACCTCTTTAAAAGCATTCAAAACATTTCCAAATATAGGAGTATTATATATCAAAATTAACTGAACAATAAATTTCATTTACTCAACATTTTTATTCTGTCATTTGAATACTTTAAAAAAATTATTTTCAGAAAATTGCCTATTTGGTTTTAAAACCTTTTGCAAATATTTTTCAAAAGACCCCCAGGTTCTTATTGTTCAAATATGTCACCAAGATGACCCTGGTGTAGAGTGTCATGTTACTCCCCTCTTATTTTGAACATTTTACCAAGGTTTTCAAATAGGTGAAAGCAACATAGGGGAAGTAGAAAGAGCTTTCAGAAATTCAGAAGGGGCATTTCAACAATTCCATACATTCAAACAATGATGTAGATGGATGCATAGCTATATTTCATAACATTCCGAAATGGAATTTTGGGGTATTATATTAGGACAATTAGCCAATTTAGTCTTTGTTGGATGAGTGTAAGCTACGTAGAAGAAGAAAGAGAAGAAGCAAGAAGAGCAGAAGAAGGAGAATTAAAAAAAGAAGAAGAAGAAGGAGGAGGAGGAGAAGGAGAAGGAGACGGAGAAGGAGAAGGAGAAGGAGAAGGAACAGGAGAAGAAGAAGAAAAGAAGAAGGACAAGAAGAAGGAGAAGAAGGAGGAGAAGAAGGAGAAGGAGCTTCTCTCCTCCTTCTTCTCCTTCTTCTCCTTCTTCTTCCTCCTTCTCCTTCTCCTTCTTCTTCTCTTCTTCTCTTCTTCTTCTTCTTCTTCCTTCTTTTCATTTTTACTCTTTCTTATCCTCTTGTCCTCTTGTTCGGGCTAAATTAGCTAGTTATGCCTTTTTGGAGCTAATTATGTCATTTTGGAGGAAAATTAGGTAAGTATAGGTCATTTTTTATTAAATAGGCCATTTTGGACCTAACTAAGCTAATTATGTCATTTAGGTGGAAGCCAAAGCTAAGTATAGGCCATTATAGAGCTAACTTGGGTAAAACATGTCATTTCGGAGCCAACTATGATTATTAAGGCATTTTGGAGCTAAATTGGCTAATTATGTCATTTAGGTGGAAGCCAAGCTAAGTATAAGCCATTCTAGAGCTAACTTGGGTAAAATATTTCATTTTGGAGCCAACTATGATTATTAAGGTATTTTGGAGCTAAATTGGCTAATTATGTCATTTAGGTGGAAGCCAAGCTAAGCATTTAATATTCATGAGCTAACCAAGGTTCTTATGCCATTTTGAGCTTATTATTTCATTTTCGAGCTAAATTAGTTATTTTAATGAGCTAACCAAGGTTCTTATGATGTTTTCACCTAACTAAGCTAATTATGTAATTTTTTAGGATAATTAGCCAATTTAGTCTTTGTTGGATGAGTGTAAGCTACGTAGAAGAAGAAAGAGAAGAAGCAAGAAGATAAGAAGAAGGAGAAGTAAAAAAAGACGGAGGAGAAGGATAAGGAGAAGGAGAAGGAACAGGAGAAGAAGAAGAAAAGAAGAAGGAAAAGAAGAAGGAGAAGAAGGAGGAGGAGAAGGAGAAGGAGCTTCTCTCCTCCTTCTTGTCCTTCTTGTCCTTCTTCTTCCTCCTTCTCCTTCTTCTTCTCTTCTTCTCTTCTTCTTCTTCTTCCTTCTTTTCATTTTTCCTCTTTCTTCTCCTCTTGTCCTCTTGTTTGGGCTAAATTAGCTAGTTATGCCTTTTTGGAGCTAATTATGTTATTTTGGAGGAAAATTAGGTAAGTATAGGTCATTTTTTATTAAATAGGCCATTTTGGAGCTAACTAAGCTAATTATGTCATTTAGGTGGAAGCCAAAGCTAAGTATAGGCCATTCTAGAGATAACTTGGGTAAAATATGTCATATTGGAGACAACTATGATTATTAAGGCATTTTGGAGCTAAATTGGGTAATTATGTCATTTAGGTGGAAGCCAGGCTAAGTATAAGCCATTCTAGAGCTAACTTGGGTAAAATATTTCATTTTGGAGCCAACTATGATTATTAAGGCATTTTGGAGCTAAATTGGCTAATTATGTCATTTAGGTGGA
The DNA here is from genome assembly GCA_022496015.1 of Hordeum marinum. Taxonomy (NCBI): domain Eukaryota; kingdom Viridiplantae; phylum Streptophyta; class Magnoliopsida; order Poales; family Poaceae; genus Hordeum; species Hordeum marinum. Next base: position 119,818,584 of record CM039677.1, read on the forward strand.
AGCCAAGCTAAGTATATAATATTAATTAGCTAACCAAGGTTCTTATGCCATTTTGAGCTTATTATTTCATTTTCGAGCTAAATTAGTCATTTTAATGAGCTAACCAAGGTTCTTATGATGTTTTCACCTAACTTAGATAATTATGTCATTTTGTAGGATAATTAGCCAATTTAGTCTTTGTTGGATGAGTGTAAGCTACGTAGAAGAAAAAAGAGAAGAAGAAGGAGAAGTAAAAAAAGAAGAAGGAGGAAGAGGAGGAGGAGAAGGAGAAGGAGAAGGAGAAGGAACATGAGAATAAGAAGAAAAGATGAAGGACAAGAAGAAGGAGAAGAAGGAGGAGAAGAAGGAGAAGGAGCTTCTCTCCTCCTTCTTCTCCTTCTTCTTCTTCTTCCTCCTTCTCCTTCTCCTTCTTCTTCTCTTCTTCTCTTCTTCTTCTTCTTCCTTCTTTTCATTTTCATCTTTCTTCTCCTCTTGTCCTCTTATTCGGGCTAAATTAGCTAGTTATGCCTTTTTAGAGCTAATTATGTCATTTTGGAGGAAAATTAGGTAAGTATAGGTCATTTTTATTAAAGAGGCCATTTTGGAGCTAACTAAGCTAATTATGTCATTTAGGTGGAAGAGAAGAAGAAGGAGAAGGAGAAGAAGAAGGAGAAGTAAAAGAAGAAGAAGGAGGAGGAGGAGGAGGAGAAGGAGAAGAAGAAGGAGAAGGAGCTTCTTCTCCTTCTTCTTACTCCTTCTCCTTTTTGTTCTCTTCTTCTCCTTCTTCTCCCCAAACATACCATTATCGTCATCACGATGGTGAAGCACGGTGGCTCTGGCTTGTTTCACCTGGAGAAGGCTCCACTGTAGAAGGGTCGTGCGATGCGTTTCGGGAGATATTCTCCACCAAACATTGTTTGCAATGTGTCGTTAGCATGATGACACTCTTAAGATCACTGCATTGAAATGAAACTCACCGTCTGCGCCATGTTAATGACTGGCATCGCCGGACGGACTTGGCCGGTCTTCTCGCACATAGACTGTACATTTGGTTTAGACAAGTCAATCTTTTTAGTTATTAATGAAACGGACATTAAAATGCATGATTTGAAATAAATATGCAGAAGAAACTCACCACGAAGAGCTCGTACATGGCCCTTTTAGATGCATCATTCTCTGACCTCTCCGCCCCCAGCAATGCAGTCTTCCTGTCCTCCAGCTCCTTCATCTCCTTATCCTTCTCTGCCAAAGGTGCCTGCATTGCATCTCTCTCTTTCAGAATAGCAGCCTGCAACGGAACTCATTGTTAGCATTGTAATCAAATTGGTTCCCACACACAACATAATGTGGAAAGATAGTTCAGTCCATTAAACTAACCTCGATGGCGAGCTCGACTGGCCGTGGACGAGGTGTTATCTCAGGACAGGAGCTCGTTTGACGTGCCTTTATCTGCCGGAGAGTGCTAGGACAACGTATAAGGCCGTCTCCAATGGCGATCGAGCCATGGGGCCTCCCGTTGCTAGCTATCATCACCAGCTCTGGATCAATAGGCCCCTCGCTCGGGTTAAAGTCCTCCCCTTTCCTCACCTTCCCGTGATCTCTGTACTTCACGAGCTTGTGGTGGGAGGAGATGTTGGTGAAGTTTTCTGGATGCTCGAGGTCAGACTCAGAGAATGCCTTGACCTTCTTGTACGAGGCTCAAGATAGCTCATCGCATACAGGTCGTACATCTGTGGCACCTCCGTCTTATTGTGATACGCCTAAAAGAGAGAGAGAGAGAGGAAAATTGTATTAGTAAAGGGGTCAAGATAGCATTAAGAATGAATTGCATGAGGCATGAAGCAAACCACATACCCAGTTCTCGCCAAATTGGACTAGTTGACGCTCCCTTGATGGTGTGGCACACCAACCATTTTGCCACGCCTCTCCATGGCGTTGTTGTGGCTGGCCTCCCACGTTTCGGAGCACCACTGATACAACAAGGCCTCCCAACAATCCATCTTATCCACACACCATCTTGGGGGCACCTAAGTTAATAAAGAGAAATTTGAGCGCGTAAGAACCAAATCAAGGAAACTAACTACAAAGCCTTAATAATATGTAATTACCTTCATGTAATTCTCCTTCTCCATCTTAGAATCGCGGCACTTCGCCTTGTCCTTCCTAATACGCCGCGAGCCATAGTAGTCTCGAACAGCCTGCACCCGAACCTCGTGCCGAAAGTTTTGAAGTAGGCGGCGACATTCGGTATCGATAACCTTTGTCGCGTCCTCCTCGTATCCCTCCTCACACCTGTAGTAGGTCTGCAAATGAGACAACACCGATTAGTATAATAACTAGCTATGGTTGATTTATAATTCTATAAAGGAGAAATTACCCAGAACTGTCGGATCACCATGTCGGCCCTCGTGTGGCACAAAACACCGTCGATCTCCACCTCCGACGGGGACGGGGCACCCAAGTAGTGCTCCCAGGTCATTCCTACCTCTCGCTCCCGACCGGGCAATGTAACAAACCTCGGGAAGTTTTGACGGCAAAGCACACCAAGGATGTTGTTGGGCTTGCGGACACCCTTGGCAACAATCCAACCCCTCCAGTATGACAAATTAAGGCCAAAACATTAGATACTTGAGAAAACGTGAAGGCAAAAGGTTAAATAACAGTAAATTAACTTACTTCTCCCCATTTGGCTTAATCGACCACCTCTGCTCGTGGGTCACCGGCATGAGCGGGAGCCCCGAACTACAACGCTGGTAGACGGTAGCCCCCTCACCCAGCTCCTCGTCGCTATCAGCATGGCCACTTGGCTCAGGCTAACCCTAATCAGCCCAGGTATCCCGTTGGGTCTCTGGGGACGTACCCTGATCCCTGCTTTGCTCCGGAGTCGCCTGGAATGAAGCCTCTGGGACATGAGTCTTGTGGGTCGAAGGCACATCGACCTAAGGCTCGTGAACCGGAGACCGTGTGGCCTCCATCTCAGACAAATCCACCCTAGAAGTCCTGTGCTAAGGTGTATTAGCTTGGGGTGGCGGCGAGGAAGGCGTGGCAGCCACCGCCCTACCTCTTCGGCGGCCACGTGTACCTTTAGTACAACATAAATACCAACATGAGTACTAAAATGTATATAAATACCAACATGACTACAACATAAATACCAACATGAGTACAACACAAATACCAAGATGAGTAATACCATTAGTACCTCTCGGCTTCGCAGGGGGTCGACCTCCTCTCACGGGGGCCACGAGAGTCGAAGAAGCGGCCACTCCATGCAGAGTAGAGAGCAACGCTCTCCAAAGAGGCGAGCCAGCAGACGGCAAAGAGCTGGCAGATGGCAAATAACTGAATTCCAGTAGTGCACCTAAAATCCTAGAATATTCCATAGAATTTATTAGTGCCACTTGTAAAAATATTTGAAAACCTTTTTTGTACTGTTTCAATTTAAACCCCTATTTGGCATTATTAGCCCCTCTTTTAAATAGTTTTGAAAACCTTTTGAACTTCTACCCTAGACAAATAATTTTACTATAGCTTTTAGTATTTATCAGAGTATGGTAGCATTTTTAATAGTAGCTTGTGTGCTCTATTTTTGTGTGATGCTTATTTTTTAGCGCTATTATTCGCGATGATAGATTGCGCTATTGATGAGGGAATTGGACCCGAAGAGTTTGAAGATCCCAAACACTTTGTTGAGCTAGGCAAGCAGCCCTTTGACCATGTTAAGAAACTTTTTCATGCATGACATACAACACTTGTTGTATCGATGATTCATCACAATGTGGTGTTCCCCCTTCGGCGGGATGCCTCCGATGCTCTACCATTGATACTTGCATCATGCATGACCATACCATTCTTATGAGGGTTGTGCGGGTGGGAGTAGTTAGGTTGCTAGTAGATGCATGGTGATGGAAGAAAAAGTATTTTCAAAGACATTTTGAAAACCCCGTCGGGTGCCACTAATGCCCGAGGGAGATGATGCTGAGTTGGGTGACCACTTGAGAAAGAAGTGGTGTACTGGAGGAAGTGAGTGTGTGTTTTCGAAAACGGAGAGTTTAAAGATTTGCTGACCGTCCCAACCTTACATGTGTGATCACGATAGCCCTTCTGGAATGGGGATTTATTGATTACTATGGTTGGTGCTAGCAGGGAGCTCGCATTACTAGTGGCGAGAGAGAAGTGGTCACTCTCGAGATGGGGTCGTCCTGGAAGTGGAAGGCCATGCGCTATCTTTATAGGCACCGGGCACACCGTTGCGTGCCCTCATGGATGATACGTGTGATGTATATCATGGGGGATGGAACCAACGAGTGGACTCTTTGTTTAGTATCACCATGGGAAAGGCATTGTTTGGGTGCTTACCTCAGGTATGTAATATATCACGAGTCATGGATGACACGGAAGTTCCTCGCGTCTTGTGGGAAAAGCGCGCAACCTCTACAGAGTGTAAAACTATTCTAATAGCCGTGTCCGCGGTCATGCACAGTTGGAGGTCCTACTTAAACTGCATCCTATGTTTTCACAAACTTGGCGTGTGTGTGTGGATGACCCAGAGGTGACACACAAGTCAGACGACTTGAGGTGATGAATGAACATGAGATGCTCAACCCCTACTTATGACGATGTCTGTAACTTGGTCATATGGATATCTACTAACTGTGATGCATGCTTACCTAGTTATGTGATCATGTCCGCAAATTACCTACTTTGTGCTATACCATGCATCATTATTACCTTGTTCCACAACATGGGTTGCTTGCGAGTACATTCAAAGTACTCATATGTTTTCCACTAGTTATTTAGTTGGCCAGGCTTGGAAGAACCGGAGTACGCTGAAGAGTTCATTGGTGACGAACAGGCAAACTAGGACGCTTCCCAGTCAGAATGCTTGTAGGTTAAGGCAGATGGCAATGGGTTCACGCTTTCGATCAAGATTTCCGCTGCTTGTTCTATTTAAGTGTTTGTCCCTTATGGATCTATCTATGTAAGACTAGGCCTTCATGGTCTTTATTTGTGTAAGACGCTAAATGTGGATGTAAGACTCCTGTTATTCAGCTTATGTGTGTTCAGTGAGCATTGATCTCTAGGATCACTATAAACATGCATTCGGTGATCACGACTTATGAGTCGGGGTCCCCACAGCAACCAAATGAAAAGGTCATAGATTAGATTCAGCCCGGTCCAATTCGGCGTCTATATGGGACAAGCCCAATAATTAAGCCCATTTAAAATGTTTTCTTTCTCTTTATTTTTTTCTTAGCTGCATAGGCCTGGCCCAACAAATTGGCCTGTTATTTTCTAGGATGGAGCCTTTTACTGACCAGTTTTTTTATTATAGTCATCTTTTTTGGGCCACAACTTGTGCATTCCAGTTCTTGTTTGGGCCTTGGCCTTTTTATTTTCTGAAATGCATGCTTATACAGACTAGTTTTTTTAAGTCAGCTCTTCTTTCAAGCCCAAGCCTTTTAGCATAATTCTTGTTTGGGCCTAGGCCATTTTAGAGCCCACGTTCATATTTTGCATAACTTCAGAAAATGCATAACTTCAAACAGCAAGATCCACTTGACTATAAACACTACCAGGTTCACAAGTGCAGGACACTACCAGGTTCACAAGTGCTCCCAGGTTTACAAGTGCAAAATGCAACAAACTTCATAAGTTCACATGTTCAAAGACGAACCGATTCACGACCTACTACGACATAACTTCACATGTTCAAAGAAAAATTGCACAACCATCAATTTGCTTTAGCTCATAAGAGAGCCATCGAGTGGTCTAACTTCTTATCCTGCTCTTCAGACTTCTTGCACAACAACTCAAATTCTTTCTCGCATGCATCTTCAGGTTCTTCGGACTTCATCTTGATTGCCACCAATTCTTCTTTCATCACTTCAGCTTGAAGCTCCGACCTCTCCAGCTTCTGATCAAGATCACGCACATGAGCAGACACAATAGCACTTGCTTTGTTGGAGTTCTTCCCAGATGAGTGAAGCCTAGCATTCCTCAGGAATGTGCTTTGCTTGACTTTGGTCTTGAGCACTTCGTCAACAATTTCAGTAGGAGACTTCCTTTTTTCCATCTCAAGCTAGCATATGGAGGAAAGTGATAAGACATTGGTAGCAGATCTATTTCATATTTTGCATACTAGCAAGCAACAGAAACCAAACAAGAATGCCACAAAATGAATTATTTGAAGTAACCAAACCAGCACACAAAATCTATAGGTAGATATTTTACTCAAACTCAAACAGAATAACAAAATGATAGACATTAGTAACATGAAAGCATTTTTTGAATCTGCATGTAGATATTATCAACAATATATATTTAAATACTAACACAGCTGTCAGATTCAATATAGTAAGTGCTTATGATGGCTTCAATAAGCCTACAATGGTGGTTCTGTATAAGATGGCTTCCCAAGTGAGCCAATCGTCCAAGGAAACAACATTCAGATCAATTTTCATAATAACATAAAAAATACAACAAATAGCTACATCAAATTCTAATATCTTTACTACAAACTATCTACCAAATAGCTACAAAGATTATTCGAACAATTCTTATTTAATGGTTGTATTTGTTGAGATAATGGTTGTAACAGCCCGGGACCGACACTCCAGAAGGTTCCCCTTTTATTTCCATTATCGTGTGTGGTTCGTCTGGTTGTCGCATTCATCATCGCATCATTCTCAACATCTGCATAGCATCGTCACTCGTTTTCGAAACTTGCATCCGTTCGTAGTTGCCAGTTCTCTCCGTTCTTGTTGTCGCCTGTTTCCAGACCAACCACACACGCACGCGCCCACGACATCGTTTAAAAAATGGTTTAAAAGGCGCCTTTAAAATATTCCCGGATTGAGTCGAAACTTGGAGTGCAGTCTTATTATAGTGTAGGTAGACCGTCTGCCAAATTTCGTCGCATTCCGAGTTTTATTGACACCCCAACGGTCAGTCGTAGCAGTGTGGTCATCGATTTATTCGTCGGACGATTTTTGATATTTTAAAACCTCGTGTCACAGGACGCAAACCTCCCTCTCATCCCCACCTAGCCCATCTACACAACCACCATAGCCCACCTAACCCCCTCCGCTTCTGGGCTATCCGATCGAGATCGAATGGTCCGAAAACGGATAAAAAACTGCTAACTCTAGTCCCAAAAACTATAAATAGACCACCCCTTCCTCATTTGGACCTAAACCCTAATCCCTCCTTGGAGCCCGTGCCAAACCCCCACCAGCCACCACCCAGCCGCGCCTCCTCTCTCTGCGCCATCCACTAGGCCCGCCGAAGCCCATCCGGGCCTGCCCCGAGCCCAAAGCACCGCCACGTTCTGGCAGGCGCCCGAGCCCTACTCCTCCCGCAACCCCTAGAGCGCTGGCCGTACGGAGCGCCGCGCTGGCACGGGACCTCGTTCGCCCATCCCTCACTGGCTTCCACGCCGCCGCCGGACCCCAGCGGAGCCGTTGCGAGCCGCCGCCTGCTACAACTCTCCAGGGCGCCGTGGTGTTGGAAATATGCCCTAGAGGCAATAATAAATTAGTTATTATCATATTTCCTTGTTCATGATAATCGTTTATTATCCATGCTATAATTGTATTGATCGGAGACTTAGATGCATGTGTGGATACATAGACAAAACCATGTCCCTAGTATGCCTCTAATAGACTAGCTCATTGATCAAAAGATGGTTAAGGTTTCCTAGCCATGGACATGAGATGTCATTTGATAACGGGGTCACATCATTAGGAGAATGATGTGATGGACAAGACCCAAACTGCAAACGTAGCATATGATCGTGTCAGTTTATTGCTACTGGTTTCCGCATGTCAAGTATGTGTTCCTATGACCATGAGATCATGCAACTAACAGATATCGGAGGAGTGCCTTGTGTGTATCAAACGTCGCAATGTAACTGGGTGACTATAAAGGTGCTCTACAGGTATCTCCGATGGTGTCTGTTGAGTTGGCATGGATCGAGACTTGGATTTGTTACTCCGTGTGACGGAGAGGTATCTCGGGGCCCACTTGGTAATGCAACATCACAATAAGCCTTGCAAGCAATGTGACTAATTGCTAGTTGCGGGATCTTATATTATGGAACGAGTAAAGAGACTTGCTGGTAATGAGGTTGAACTAGGTATGGAGATACCGACGATCGAATCTCGGGGAAGTAACATACCGAAGAACAAAGGGAACGTTATACGGGATTAACTGAATCCTTGACATAGAGGTTCGACCGATAAATATCTTCATAGAATATGTAGGAACCAATGTGTACGTCCAGGTCCCTCCATTGGTTATTGACCGTAGAGGTGTCTCAGTCATGTCTACATAGTTCTCGAACCCGCAGGGTCTGCACACTTAAGGTTCGGTGACGTTTCGGTAGTGTCGAGTTATGTATGGTGGTGACCGAAGTTTGTTCGGAGTCCCGGATGAGATCCCGGACGTCATGAGGAGATCCGGAATGGTCCGGAGGTAAAGATTCATATGTAGGAAGTCCCATTTTGGTTTCCGGAAAAGTTTTGGGCTCATCGGTAGTGTACTGGGAGAACCGGTAGTGTATGGGGAGTGCCGGTAGTGTACCGGGAGGCCTCCGGGAGGGGTATTTCGACCCCAATAGGTCCATGGGATGTGGGAGAATAATAACCAACCCTTATTGGGCTGGAAAAACAGCCACAAAGGCCCATGGCGCAGGAGAGAAAGTCCTAAAGCAAAAAGTGGAAAATCAGCCAATAGGAGGCAATCCTACTCCAACTAGGATTGGAGATGAAGTAGGATTGCTTCCCACCTCCTATTTCGGCCGACCCAAAGGCCTTGGCTGCCTCTCCTTTCCTCTCCTCCTATATATACTAGTGGATTGGGTGGTTTTTGGACAGAATTTCCGGCCACGTGCTACCCGTTACACCGGTGCATAGTTTCTCCTCTAGATCGGTTTTCTGCAGCGCTTAGGCGAAGCCCTGCCGGAATTGCTCCACCACCATCACCGGAGCACCGTCACGCTGTCGGTGAACTCTCTCTCCTCTCCACCTCCTCTCGCTGGATCGAGACGGTGGAGATCGTCATCAAGCTGCACGTGTGCTGAACACGGAGGTGCCGTCCGTTCGGCGCTAGATCGGAAGGATCGTGATCGAGATCGCGAGACGGTTCGTGATGTGATCATGGAATGGATTGTGATGAGTTTGCGGGACGGATCGTGATCAAGATCGTGAGACGGATCGTGATGAATTTGCGGGACAGATCATGATGTGTTCGCGGGACGGTTCGTGATTGGATCGCGGGATGCTCGGCGATTTGGATCGCGAACAAGTTCGACTACACCAACCGCGTTTCTGAACGCTTCCCGCTTAGCGATCTACAAGGGTACATAGATCCACTCTCCCTCTCGTAGATTCTCATCACCATGGATAGGATTGCGTGTGCGTAGGAAATTTTTTGTTTCCCATGCGACGTTCCCCAACAGTGGCATCATGAGCTAGGTTGATGGTTCGATGAGATCTCGAGTAGAACACAAAAGGTTTGTGGCGCTGATGCTTAGGTTTCTTCCTCCCTTGGTCGGATTTTGGTTCAGCGGTATTGTGAGATGAAGCGGCCCAGACTAACATTACTCATACGCTTACGAGAGACCGGTTCCCTCGACAGCAACTTGTTGCCTAGATGGCTTGCGGGTGGCAGTTTCTCTCACTTTAGTTGGATCGGATTCGACAAAGGCGGTCCTTGAAAAGGTTGAAAACCAACTTATGTATCACCGTTGTGGTTTATGCGTAGGTGATAATTGTTCTTGCTAGATACCTATAGCAGCCACATAAAACATGCAACAACAATTAGAGGACGTCTAACTTGTTTTTGCAGGGTATGTTGTGATGTGATATGGCCAATTACATGATGAGATATATGTGATGTATGATATGATCATGTGATGTATAGAATTTCACGACTTGCATGTCGTTGAGTACGGCAACCGGCAGGAGCCATAGGGTTGTCTTTAATTATTGTATGACCTGCGTGTCAATCATTAAGTGCTATGGAATGCTTTAATTTATCGCTAAGCGGTAGCAATATAAGTAGAAGCAGGGCTGGCGCCACAACCCCAATGGCAACACATTGATGGAGATCAAGATGATGGAGATCATGGTGTTGTGTCTGTGACGATGGAGATCATGCCGGTGTTTCGAAGATGGAGATCTTAAACACAAGTTCATGGCCATATCATGTCACTTATGAATTGCATGAGATGTTAATCCTTTTATGCACCTTGTTTTGCTTAGTACGGCGGTAGCATTATAAGGTGATCCCTCACTTGAATTTCAAGATGAACTGCGTTCTCCCCGAGTGTGCAGCGTTGCGAAAGTTCGTCGTGTTGAGACACCACGTGATGATCGGGTGTGATAGACTCTACGTTCACATACAATGGGTGCAAGCCAGATTTGCAGGCGCAGAACACTCGGGTTAAACTTGATGAGCCTAGCATGTACAGACATGGCCTCGGAACACGAGAGACCGAAAGGTCGAACATGAGTCATATAGTAGATATGATCAACATAATGATGTTCACCATTGCAGCCACCTCAACTCACATGATGATCGGACTTGAGTTGGTGAATTTGGATCATGTATCACTCGAATGATCGGAGGGATGTCAATTTGAGTGGGAGTTCTTAAGTAATATGATTAATTGAACTCATTATCATGAACATAGTCAAAGTGTCTTTGCAAATTATGTTGTAGATTACTAGCTCGCGCTGTAGCTCCCTTAAATTTTTATATGTTCCTAGAGAAATAGAGTTGAAAGATGTTGGTAGCAATATTGCGGACTGGGTCTGTGATCTGAGGATTGTCCTCATTGTTGCACAGAAGGCTTATGTCCTTAATGCACCGCTCGGTGTGCCACCCCCTCTAGCGTCGTCTATAGATGTTGTGAACATCTGACAGGCACATTTCGATGACTACTTGATAGTTTAGTGCGTCATGCATTATGGCTTAGAATTGAGGCTCCGAAACGTTTTGAACGTCACGGAACATATGAGATGTTCTAGGAGCAGAGATTGTGATCTCAGGCTCGTGCCTGTGTTGTGAGATATGAGATCTCCAACAAGATTCTTTGCCTGTAAGATGAAGGAGAATAGCTCAATCGTTGAGCATGTATTCAGATTGTCTGGGTACTACAATCGCTTGAATCAAGTGGGCGACTGTTGGAAATATGCCCTAGAGGCAATATTTCCTTGTTCATGATAATTGTTTATTATCCATGCTATAATTTTATTGATCGGAGACTTACATGCATGTGTGGATACATAGACAAAACCATGTCCCTAGTATGCCTCTAATAGACTAGCTCGTTGATCAAAAGATGGTTAAGGTTTCCTAGCCATGGACATGAGATGTCATTTGATAACGGGGTCACATCATTAGGAGAATGATGTGATGGACAAGACCCAAACTGCAAACATAGCATATGATCGTGTCAGTTTATTGCTACTTTTTTCCGCATGTCAAGTATGTGTTCCTATGACCATGAGATCATGCCACTAACAGATATCGGAGGAGTGCCTTGTGTGTATCAAACGTCGCAACGTAACTGGGTGACTATAAAGGTGCTCTACAGGTATCTCTGATGGTGTCTATTGAGTTGGCATGGATCGAGACTAGGATTTGTTACTCCGTGTGACGGAGAGGTATCTCGGGGCCCACTCGGTAATGCAACATCACAATATGCCTTGCAAGCAATGTGACTAATTGTTAGTTGCGGGATCTTGTATTACGGAAGGACTAAAGAGACTTGCCGGTAACGAGGTTGAACTAGGTATGGAGATACCAACAATCGAATCTCGGGCAAGTAACATACCGAAGAACAAAGGGAACGTTATACGGGATTAACTGAATCCTTGACATAGAGCTTCGACCGATAAAGATCTTCGTAGAATCTGTAGGAACCAATGTGTACGTCCAGGTCCTGCCATTGGTTATTGACCGTAGAGGTGTCTCAGTCATGTCTACATAGTTCTCGAACCCGTAGGGTCTGCACACTTAAGGTTCGGTGAGGTTTCGGTAGTGTAGAGTTATGTATGGTGGTGACCGAAGTTTGTTCAGAGTCCCGGATGAGATCCCGGACGTCACGAGGAGATCCGGAATGGTCCGTAAGTAAAGATTCATATATAGGAAGTCCCAGTTTGGTTTCCGGAAAAGTTTCGGGCTCATCGGTAGTGTACCGGGAGTGCCGGTAGTGTACCGGGAGTGCCAGTAGTGTACTGGGAGTGCCGGTAGTGTACCGGGAGGCCTCCGGGAGGGGTATTTCGACCCCAAGAGGTCCATGGGCTGTGGGAGAATAATAACCAGCCCTTAGTGGGCTGGTAAAACAGCCACAAAGTCCCATGGCGCAGGAGAGAAAGTCCTAAAGCAAAAAGTGGAAAATCAGCAAATAGGAGGCAATCCTACTCCAACTAGGATTGGAGGTGAAGTAGGATTGCTTCCCACCTCCTATGTCGGCCGACCCAAAGGCCTTGGCTGCCTCTCCTCTCCTCTCCTCCTATATATACTAGTGGATTGGGTGGTTTTTGGACAGAATTTCCGGCCACGTGCTACCCGTTACACCGGTGCATAGTTTCTCCTCTAGATCGGTTTTCTGCAGCGCTTAGGCGAAGCCCTGCCGGAATTGCTCCACCACCATCACCAGAGCGCCGTCATGCTGCCGGTGAACTCTCTCTCCTCTCCACCTCCTCACGCTGGATCGAGAAGGTGGAGATCGTCATCAAGCTGCACGTGCGCTGAACGCAGAGGTGCCGTCCGTTCGGCGCTAGATCGGAAGGACCGTGATCGAGATCGCGAGACGGTTCGTGATGTGATCACGGAACAGATCGTGATGAGTCCGCGGGACAGATCGTGAGACGGATCGTGATGAGTTCGCGGGATGGATCATGATGTGTTCACGGGACGGTTCGTGATTGGATCGCGGGACGCTCGGCGATTTGGAGCGCGAAGAAGTTCGACTACACCAACTACGTTTCTTAATGCTTCACGCTTAGCGATCTACAAGGGTACGTAGATCCACTCTCCCTCTCGTAGATGCTCATCACCATGGATAGGTTTGCGTGTGTGTAGGAAATTTTTTGTTTCCCATGCGACGTTCCCCAACACGTGGCTGACGCCGTCCTGAGCTCCGGTGGCCGGGAACCCGCCGCCTCGCCCTAGATCCGGCTGAGATCGCGACCCGCTGGCCCGGATCTACCCGTCCTTGGCCATCCCCGCCTCCGAGCCAGCCGAGCGCCGTGGCTGCTGCTAGCGCCGTCGTGGCCTCAGCGTGGCGCATGAGTGGTCGAGAACAACACCGCTGCCGCTCGTGTTGGCCCGCGTCACCAGTGCCAGGCCGCTCGCCCGCGCGTGGGCCTATGCGGCCCAGACCGCCTCCAGCCGGCCCATGGCCACGGAGGTGAGCAGCCCCTATTCCCCACCCATGCAACGTCTAGTTAACCGGCGCCCATGCCCTTGTTGGGCCCTGGCTCAGATTCAGCCCAATGCTGTTTTTTTCCTGACGCAAATTTGTTAATTACTTGTGAATTACAGAATTTCAGAAAAACCCATGATTTCAAATTGCTAATAACTAATTGTTCATGCATCGTATGAAAATAATGTAGATATGTAAAATGTCTAGAATTTCATGTAGTTTACTAGTATTCAACTTTCATGCATGTTAAAAATATTTAAATACGCCGTTTGCATTGATTGGCATGATGCCCTTTTAAAAAATGAATTAATGCTAGCAACCTAACTGTGCCTCGGATCAAAATGCTTTATATATGAAACTTGACTAGGATTTCACGTAGATTAATAATCTGCAATTTTCAACCATGTTTAAACTCATTGTACGCTGTAGTTTACATTAATGCCATGTTAAAATGAATTGTTTAATAACTTTTAGACCGTAGCTCCGTTGCAAATGTTTTACATATGTAACTTGACAAAAAATGTGTCGAATCGCATGGTGACATTTATTTTGCTATTTAATAACTCTAAAATTGTGTTAGGACAGATCTGAACCTAATTCATATTATGCTTATGGGGATCTTTCGGAAATGCTATATGTTGCTTCCGGCCCCATTTAAAATGCCTAGATGATGTAGTTTGTTATTGCTTCACCTCTTGCCATGTTTAACAACATTTAATGTGGACAAGTGAATAAATAAGACTCAACTAAATATTTGATCGTGGAGTTTCATCAATATGCAACTCGTTGCATATCGAGCTTCACTTAATGTGTAATATTTGTTTGATGTGATTTGCCATGTCATGCCTTGCATAATTAAACTTGACATGCATCATACTAATTTGTGCATCATGTCATGCATATGTTGTGGTGTATCTTGTGTTGATTGTTGTATCTGGTTTGCTAATTCTCGATAGAGTTACGAAAGTGTTCGGAGTGTGAAGATTCGTTCCACTATGTTGGCTCGACTTCTTCATGGACTCGTTCTTCTTCCGAGCGGGATCTCAGGCAAGATGACACATTTCCCTGGATACCATTACTATCATTGCCATGCTAGTTGTCTTCTTTTTCTATCGCTATGTCACGCTACTTACCACTTGTTTGACAAGCCTCCCAACATCGCCATGAAAGCCTCTAACCCTCCACCTTCCTAGCAAACCGTTGTTTGGCTATGTTATCGCTTGCTCAACCCTTCTTATAGCGTTTCTAGCTATAGGTGCGATTGCTTCCATGTGACAACATGGACATCTTTTTGTCATCGCAGTATTATTGCTTATTAATTTAATGCACTTATACACTTGGTAAAGGGTGGAAGGCTTGGCCTTTTGCTCGGTGTTCTGTTCCACTCTTGCCACCCTAGTTACTTGTGAACTGGTGGTATGTTCCATAATTGAGTGCTCCTTACATGCTCGGGGTTGTTATGGGGACCCCCTTGACTTTCGTTTTAGGATAAAACTTGTCTGACAAGGACCAACTTTGGTACTACATTTGCCCATCATAATAATATTGATCACCTTATTAAAGCATAGAGGGTTGCCCCTTCGTGGATTAATTTAGCCTAATATAGGGGGGCAGTGCTGCCGGTGCTGGTCCAAAACAGAGTCATGTGCGGGGCCAACCCGGGTCAACTCGGGTGATTTCTATCATGCCACTGTATGCCGTGCTCATCTAGTTGTGCCTTGAGAACGAGATACGCGGCTCCTATCGGGATTGTCGGCACGTCGGGCGGCCTTGCTGGATTTGTTTTACGTTTCTCGAACGTGTTTAGTGAGGAACTCTGATGTTCATTGGGCTATCTCGAGGTGTCGGATTTCTTTAGGAATAGCCTAGACAAGATCCGTGATCGAGGTTATTCCTGCTGCATGTGGTTAATTTGTGATGGATGAGTTGGAGCACCCCTCCAGGGTTAAATCTTTCGAAAATCCATGCCTGTGGTTATGTGGCAAACTTGGATACTTTGTTTAACACCCAGTCATAGCAAACTTGAAGTAAACTTAAATAAAATACACAAATTGTGTGCCTAACCGTGACTGTCTCTTCTCATGAGTCCTTATCCGAGAGAGAACACGGTGGGGTTATGTTTGACGTAAGTAGGTGTTTAGGATCAGTTAGGGGTCATTTCTAGTTCACATCTATCTTGCGTAGACCACCATTCTTTACTTTTTGTGCTCGTAAGTTAGCCACTCAAACTAATGCTTAGTCGCTTGCTGCACTCTCACCACTTAACCACACCTGACCCATTAAGCTTTAATTGTCTTGATACCCTTGGTAATGAGATTGTTGAGTCCCCGTGGCTCATAGATTACTACAACAATAGTTGCACGTATAGATAATGCGATGACTTGACATGAGCGCGATGTTTGTTTGATTTGGAGTTCTTCTTCTTCTTCATCAATCTAGGATGGGTTCCAGGCGGCAGCCTAGGATAGCAAGGATGGATGTCATTTTACCATTTGTTTTCGTCCGTAGTCGGACCCTGCTCTTTTGTATGATGTTTGACTATGTTGTTGTATGGATGTGATGTTGTTGTAGCTTGTGGCGAGTGTAAGCCAATTCCATATACTCATTTGTTATGTACATGTACTTGTAATGATATATATTCTTGCAACACGACGAGATGCGCTTATATCCCTATCGAGGCCCTCGTGCCGAAATAAGGATAGGATCGCATGTTGAGCATGACAAGTTGGTATAATAGCCTGTACCGACCTAGGAGCCCCCTTGATTGATAGAACTTGGCCGAGTTGAGTCTATAGACAAACTATTTTGAGTCTAGTTATATCGGAGATTAGTATTCTTTTTACTCCTCTTCTATGCTCTAGTGAGGGATTACGACTTGGAAACTATATGATGCCGATGTGACGGAGTTCTGTCTTGGTGCCTCCTGTGCGACTTGATTTCTTTCGGGGAGTTGAGCCCCAGGGAATTCTTGGCACGTCATTATCATTCAGCTTCCTTAGTATCTGTGTACGGAGGGTGTTCGGAATTACTTCAATACTTGACATGGTGAGATAAGGTCGGAGTCACCCAGTACAGGGGAGGCGTCCGGGGTACCACCAGGGTTAGTATCGTTGTGCTTTCGATTATTCAAGTTAGATGGACTTGCGAAAGCCTCTAGTTATGTGTTGAAGGATGGATACAGTTGGGGTGTAGGTTTGTTAGTTGTGTGAGATATTTCCTCCTTGTATCCCCAACACCCGATTTCATAACCAAGAATTTTTTTGGAAGTTCTTAGGTGGGAATTCAAGTAGTTACCTAGGATATCTTCCAACACATGATGATGCGAGGTTGGGGTTTGACATCTAGTGGACTCATTTGTTCACGGTCTTTCTTACAGAGGAAAGTCTCGATTTATGCTTAGTCAAGACTTGTAGTTCGCTATGCCTAGGGAGCATATTTGAGCATCATTTCAATATAACAATCCAATGTACGATCGAGCCCGTGCAAACCTTACCACGAAAATATCGGACGAAATCTCTGTCATGAATTTGTTCTAGATTGTTTCGTAAGCTCATCCCTTGTTTTGTTTTGTATATGGTAATTCGAGTTGCTTCGATGTCAAGTGATGATCTCATATCTTTCCTAAGAAGTGTTCTCATATTTCTGTGGGCATGATAATTCTTTTGCCCAATCAAGTTATCATATCAATTCTTTTCCCACCGGTGTGCTTCTCTTCAAGATAATACTATCCTCTTCAATACTGCAAGATCAATTCTCATTTCTTTTCGGAGTTCGTCTCATCTATCTCAAGTTGTCTTTATTTTTCCCACCCTCCCACCCTTTTTCTTCAATGATTAAATTCTCATCCAAATGCCGTTCTTTTCATCGATGCTTTCGCTATCTTTTCTTCTGTATTGTATCCGGTGATTTCTTGTGAAGATTCTTAGGAGTTTCAATTTCAAGATCTTTCCTCAAACTCCTTGCTCTTGTTGTTATTCTTCTTCGGTGGATTCCTTTCTAGATCTCGGTGTTCGTCATATCTTTTCATTCATTAAATGCTTTCCTTGTTCGAATTCTCATCAGGCCTCTTTTATTAATTCATCCATCTTTGTTCTATCTAGAGTGCTGAAGATATCTCAGAGATTCATGTTTTCTTTCATTCCTTCCAAATTATTTCGAGATTCTCACTTCATCAAGTTCTTAATTTGTGCCGGTGCAATCCCTCTTTCTAAGCAATTGTCTAAAAGGTGGTTTCCTTGAGTAGGCCCATAACCCACAGGTTTTCCCTAGGATCTTACCTGACTCTTCTAATCTTTCCGGAGATGTCCTCAAGTTCTCTTCTAATATGATGTAAGAATGAATTTCAGTAGTCATGTGCCTTCTCGAAGATCGCTTCTAAATTATTTTCATCATTGGCTCAACCTTTCTTTCTTCATTATTTCGGAGTGTATTAGTAATTCATGGTGTTGCTTCTCGTCATCATTCTCAGCCGTGAAGACCGAAGGAGAGTTTCTCTTAATCTTAATCCAATCTCCTAGAGATTCATGGCTTCAGATTGTTGCTATCATCTCAAATTGTTTCCATTCATGAGTTACTCCTCCCATAGCTATCCCATTCAAGTTGTTTTGATTTCTCGATCCTCCGAAGGCCATCATTTCAGAAGATTTCTTCGTTCTCATCTTTCAGCTTTCGTTCTCAAATTCTTCTCAATTGTTGTCCCTTTGTCCGTGTCTCAATTATTCCAGTGCCTTGTTCAGTTTCTATTAGGAAATCTTGATCTCTTCATTTTCATGTGTCCTCTTTAGTTCCTAATTCTTTCCGGTGTATTGTTTAAGACCTCCTCAAGTTTGTGTTGTATCCCTCTCTTCATTCTTTTTCAAGAAGAATAAGTGATATGTGAAATCCGTTGTTTGTCATGAATTTAACTTGATGAAGGATAGGCATATCATAATTCTAATTATTGTTTCATCCAAGTGATTTCAATCCTTCTTCCGGGGTTGTTCATGGTATCAATTCTCAATTCTAAGTTCTTAACTTTTCTTTCTGGAGTTCCATGTTTTCGCAAGTATCTCGTCGCGAAGCTTCATCTAATTCATTGGAAGGCCCCAATATTGTTCTTTTTCAACCTTCAATTATCTTCTATCATCCTTTTATTCCGAGGTTCATCCTCATGCTTCTTCATGGTGGTTGTTAAGGATGAAATTCTTCTCGAAGTGTTCTTCAAGATTCTTGTTGGAGGTGCTCAAGTGCTCTTTCTCTTGAATTTCTAAGTTTAATTCCTTCCCCATTGTATTTGGAGATGGTGTTATTAAATTCTTGATTATGAGGAGTGTCAAAGGAAATTTTCAGGAATAAGATAAGTAAACCCATCATGTCTTTCTCGGAGTTATCTTGGGTTGGATTTCACCTAAAGCATTTCCTAAGGATTGTTGCTATCATGGTGTCATAAATGATCCAAGTTTTCTCCACCTCTTCTTGGTGAATGTAGAGTGGCATATCATGTTGCTCTCAAGCAATCAATTGTTTCTATTGTGGCAGGTTGTCACGTCATAATTTTGAGATGTTTTCCATAATTCCATAACAAGCTATTCTTTTATTTGTTGATTTTTCATCAACTCTATTCAACCTGTGCTTTTCAAACTCATTTGTGCTGGAAATTGTCATTTTCTTATCCGTTCTTTTCCGTCCGTCAATCCAGTTTATATTCTCTTATTACAGAGGCCTTGTGATGTTGCTCTCCTCAATCTATCATCTTGCCTTGTTAAGATCATGTTCTTCCCTTGCTTGTCTATTTACCAGAGTGCTGTGAAATATTTTAAAATGATTACGTCTTATAAAGTTTTGGTTCTAATCCAACCAAAGTTTGGTGTCTCTCTTTCAATTTCTTTCCTTCATATCAATTTTGTCCCTCTATCGTACCGAAGCGCTGCAGAAATTTCTTGTGAATTCTTGCTTGTTCCTCATTTCGTTCTTCATATCGTTGAAACCTTCAATGGTCATGGGTTTCACTCATTGTCACAGAAGCAACTAAGTTTTACCTCTTGCTCTTCTTTGTCATCCCCTTTTCATTCTAGATCTCGGGACGAGATCCTCGTGTAGTCGAGGAGAGTTGTAACAGCCCGGGACCGACGCTCTAGAAGATTCCCCAATGATTTCCATTCTCGTCTGTGGTTGTCGCATTGATCATCGCATCATTTGCATCATCTGCATAGCATCGTCACCCGTTTCGGAAACTTGCATCCGTTCGTAGTTGCTGGTTCTCTCCGTTCTTGCCGTTACCTGTTTCGAGACCAACCACACACGCACACGCCCGCTACATCGTTTAAAAAATGGTTTAAAAGGCACGCTTAAAATATTCCCGGATTGCGTCGAAACTTGGTGCATGGTCTTGTTATACTGTAGGTAGACCGCTTGCCAAATTTCGTCGCATTCCGAGTTTGTTTGATACCCCAATAGTCAGTCATAGCAGTGCGGTCATCGGTTTATTCGTCACATGTTTTTCGGTACTTCGAGCACACGAACAAGGCAATTGTTTCCTTTCGAAAAAACATGGCCTTAGAAAGTTATCCCTACAAAATCATATAGTCTGGCTATGCTCCATATTCCCCACACAAAGTATTTAAATAATGCACAACCCGGTTGAACAAGTCAAGCAATTGTTTCACACTTTTGGTTTTCTCAAACCTTTTCAACTCTCACGCAATACATGAGCGTGAGCAATGGATATAGCATTATAGGTGGAATAGAATATTTATGAGGTGCAAGGAGAAAAAGGAGAAGATAGTCTCGCATCAACTAGGCGTATCAATGGGCTATGGAGATTCCCATCAATAAATCTCAATGTGAGTGAGTAGGGATTGCCTTGCAACAAATGCACTTAAAGCTATAAGTGTATGAAAGCTCAAAAAGAAAACTAAGTGGTCATGCAAAATGAATATCCACCAGTTATATGAAAGTGACAAAATAGGAGACTCTATCATGAAGATCATGGTTCTCCTTTGAAGGACAAGTGTGGAAAAAGGTAGTAGCAGTTGTCCCTTCTTTCTTTCTCTCATTTTTTTCTTCTTTTTTTTATATTTATTTATTTTAGTGGGCTTCTTTGGCCTCTTTTTTTGTTTGGGCTTCGCTGGCCTCATTTATTTTTTGTAAAGTCTGGATACTCATCCTAACTAGTGAGAGTGTCATAGCCTCCATCATCCTTCTCTCTCACGGGACAATGTTCTATTAATGAAAAATCATAACACTTTTATTTAGTTATAAATCAAAAAGGAAATTACAACTCGATACCTATGACAAAGTATGAATCTGTATCCAATATGAAGTGATGGTGCAAGTCATGAAAAACTACATGGTGGAAGTTGCATGGCAATATATCTCGGAATGGCTATGGAAATGCCATAATAGGTAGGTATGGTGGCTGTTTTGATGAAGGAGGGTTTGGTGTACCAGTGAAAGTTGCGCAGTACTAGAGAGGCTAGCAAAGATGGAAGGGTGAGAGTGCGTATAAGTGGTGGAAATAAGTCCGAATGGAAATAAGTCTGGATGGGCCACGAGGGAGTGACAAGCCTACAGGGCGCGACCAGGGGCGATGGCCGCGCCCCTAAGGGTTGTGACTGCCTCGTGGGTCGTCTGCCCCAACTCAGATGCTCCGTGGGTCTCTTCTGGTCCAAAAAATTACCGTAAATTTTACTCCGTTTGATACTCCTTTTCTGTAAAACTCAAAAACAAGGAAAAAACACGAAGTGGCACTAGGCCCTACGTTATTAGGTTAGTCCAAAAAATAATATAAAGTTGTGCTAAAATGATTGTAAAACATCCAAGAATCATAATATAGCAGCATGAAACAAGCAAAAATTATAGATACGTTGGAGACATATCAGCATCCCCAAGCTTAATTCCTTCTCGTCCTCGAGTAGGTAAATGATAAAAACGGAATTTTTGGTGTGGAATGCTGCTTAACATGGTCATCAAAGTATTTATTGTGGCATGAATATTCAGATCCATAAGATTCAAAACAATAGTCTAATATTGACATAAAAACAGTAATACTTCGAGCACACCAACAAGGCAATTGTGTCCTTTCGAAAAAACATGGCCTTAGAAAGTTATCCCTACAAAATCATATTGTATGGCTATGCTCCATCTTCCCCACACAAAGTATTTAAATCGTGCACAACCCGGTTGAACAAGTCAAGCAACTGTTTCACGCTTTCGGTTTTCTCAAACCTATTCAACTCTCACGCAATACACGAGCGTGAGCAATGGATATAGCATTATAGGTGGAATAGAATATTTAGGAGGTGCAAGGAGAAAAAGGAGAAGATAGTTTCGCATCAACTAGGCGTATCAATGGGCTATGGAGATTCCCATCAATAGATATCAATGTGAGTGAGTAGGGATTGCCATGCAACAAATGCACTTAAATCTATAAGTGTATGAAAGCTCAAAAAGAGAACTAAGTGGTCGTGCAAAATGAATATCCACTAGTTATATGAAAGTGACAAAATAGGAGACTCTATCACGAAGATCATGGTTCTACTTGGAAGCACAAGTGTGGAAAAAGGTAGTAGCAATTGTCCCTTCTCTCTTTCTCTCAGTTTTTTCTTCTTTTTTTATTTTTATTTATTTTAGTGGGCTTCTTTGGCCTATTTTTTCTTTGGGCTTCGCTGGCCTCATTTATTTCTTGTAAAGTCCGGATACTCATCCCAACTAGTGAGAGTGTCATAGCCTCCATCATCCTTCTCTCTCACGGGACAATGCTCTATTAATGAAAAATCATAACACTTTTATTTACTTATAACTCAAAAAGGAAATTACAACTCGATACCTGTGACAAAGTATGACTCTGTATCCAATATGAAGTGATGGTGCAAGTCATGAAAAACTACATGGTGGAAGTTGCATGGCAATATATCTCGGAATGACTATGGAAATGCCATTATAGGTACGTATGGTGGCTGTCTTGATGAAGGAGGGTTTGGTGTACCAGTGAAAGTTGCGTGGTACTAGAGAGGCTAGCAAAGATAGAAGAGTGAGAGTGCGTATAATCCATGGACTCAACATTAGTCATAAAGAACTCACATACTTATTGCAAAAGTCTATTAGTTATCAAACAAAGCATTAGACGCATGCTCCTAGGGGAGATGTTGGTAGGAGTTAGCCATCGTGCGCTCTCAACCCTTACACAGATGACGACAATCATTAAACAAATCATGCTCCAACTTCGTTACATAACGGCTCACCATACATGCATGCTACAGGAATCACAAGCTTTAACACATGTACCTCTTCCAATTCACAACTACTTGCTAGCATGAATCTCATATTACCATCTCTATTATCTCAAAACTATATGCAAGGAATCAAACTTCTCATAGTTTTTAATGCACTTAATATGAAAGTTTTTTATTATATCCCTCTTGGATGCTGTCACACCATGTGTTTGTATCACCTTGTTATGATTGGATTAATAAAATTAGGATGCAATTAAAACTTTTACAATGCTTGTGCTTGTTGGAATTGTTTGCTTGTTGATTGTGGTGTATGGCACTCTTAGATTCTATTCCTCTTCATATTCATCTTCCTTGACCCAAACATCTTGCCCAATGATCATGCCATGTGAATAGTGCCCAAATCTATTTTTATCCAATTTTGTTTTGACCAAAAATGGTTTAGTCAAATTAAGTTTTCAAAACCCCCTGAAATGAGGTTTGCACTGCAAGTCCTCAAAAACCCCTGAAAGGCTTTATTTCAAACCTACTACATATATGACTTCCCAAAACCACCAAATATTAATTTTATATTTTATTTAAAGGCTTTTTCTTAAGACCATAAATGTTTTTTAATCAGGAAAAATTATTTGAATGCTTTCAAAATATTTGAGAAAATTTAGGGAGACTCTTTGGACATATATTTTCCATATATAAGAGTTTCAACACATGGGCATGTTCAAATCATGGGCAAATCCCCTCAAAACCCTTTTTGTTCAAATCAAGTTGTTGAAATATTTATATAAGAAATATTCTCAATAAATTCCAGGAAAATTACAGCAAGTCAACACTATCGTGGGTGATGATCTTGCAAAGTTTCAGCTCAATCCAAGTTGATTTGGTTCATCAAACTATTCTAAGCCCCTTCCTCTCCAAATTCAAATTCGAAGAACTTTACATTATGAAGTTTCTCCCCTTTACTCCAAACTTTGTGGACGTGCTCTAATCCCGAAATAATGATGCTACACTAAGTGGTGCATAAAGGGTAAAATCCTAGCATGACTGGATCTATATTAACCAGAATCAGTTGATTTCTAGGTTTCCAGAAAGTCACATTGTGAACTTTCATAAAACCCTCTCAAAGTTGGTGATTCATCTCATTCTTACCTAACATTTGACCCTCGTGAATATCTCAGTAAGTTGGTAAATATTTCTTGCCCAAAACCTCATCAAACACCATCTGGTAAAATAGTAATGTCACTATTTTCACCCCTTTCACTATTCCCCTTGCCTCCAAATATTTACCAAAGTTGCTCCCTAACCTCTTACACCTCCAGTAAAAAACTGAAGGCCATAAGTCACTGGGAGAGGGGGTAAAACCCTCATTTTACCCCTGGACAGCCCTAGCAGGATCTCGCTCTCCCCTCCCCTCTTACTCTATTCTTCTCGTGGGGCATTCTATGCAATTTCCCTTAAACTAAATGCCCATAGATTCCCCTAGACAGCTTTGGCCGCACACAAAACGTTGTTGGCTTGCCGTGGCATGCCAAACGCGCACTCTGGAGCATGCTATAGTGCCGACAGGCACTATAGCCGTTGCCCACTACATGGCTCCGCGGTCTCAGGCCTCCCCCTCGCGCCACCTGGTCCCCTTCGGCGTCCGCGCCACGCCACCTTGTCGGCCCCCTCCTCTCTCCTCCTCCTTTTACCTCCTCGAGCGCGTGTCGAGCCCCGCCCGACTCGGCCAACCCGTGGCCTCGCACACGCGTGCTCCTCTCCCTCTCTCTTCCCTCCTCTGGGCCTATACCAGCCCCAGGAACGCTGCAGACGCGCCCTCTTCACCTCTGCCCAACCCTGGCCTCGGCCCCGAGCTCACCGGTGCACCCAAGCTTGGTGGACCACCGGGTGCTTATATAAGAGCCCCGGGCCTCTCTCTCCCCTCTGGTCTCTCTCCTCACCACAACAGCCCTCCTGTGCCCCCGAAGAGCCCCGGATACCTTTGTGCTCGGGATCGAGCCGAGGACCGCCGTGGCCACCTCGTCGTCGATCTCCAGGTACAGAGCCCATCCGGTCTTCCCTCTTCTCCGGTTGCTCCTCCCTCACCCCTCTGATGCTTTCCCTCTTCTCCCTGTCCTTTTTGCAGCATGGGATGGCCCCGATGACCTCCTCCCCCGGAGATATGCGCCTCCCCGACGGCCATCTCCAGCACCCCCCGAATGGCGGCAACCTCCTGAGTCCATCCCTGCCCTCCGCTTCCCTCGTCATGCCCTCCTTCATCGCCGGTGAGCGCCCTCCCCTTCCTATAGAGAGGGAGGAGATGTCAGGTGGCCCCCACCTATCATCCCTATGATCCTCTCCCTCTCCCTCTCTCTCGCTGACGTTGGGGCCCATGCGTCAGGTTCAAACCCAACTACGCGCGTGCACGTAGCTTAGCTGGGCCAGCCTGGCCGGTTGGCCCAGTGCGGATAGGCACTTAGCCCAGGGCACAGTGCCCTTTTATTTTTCTTTTTTTCATATGTTTTCCAAAAATTCCACAAAAATGAGTATTAATCAAATTCCAAATATTCTTCCAACTAAATTCCTAGAACATTCCATATAATTTATTAGTGCCACTTGTAATAATATTTGAAAATATTTTATGTACAACTTTTTTGTAAAACCCCTTTTTGGCATTTTTATCCACTGTTAAAAATAGAGTTGAAAAACTTTTGAACTTAAAAACCTTAGGAGAATATTTTTCGTATAATTTCTTGTATTTATCATACTAGGGCAGCATTTTTAATGTTAGCTTGAGTGCTCTGTTTTTATGTGATGCTTATTTTTATCGCTATTATTCGCGACGATATATTGTGCAATTGACGAGGGAGTTGGACCTGAAGACTTTGAAGACCCCACAGAACTTGTTAAGCCAGTCAAGCAGCCCTTTGACCATGTTAAGAAACTTTTCATGCATGACATATAGCACTTGTTGTTTCAATGATTGATCATGATGTGGTGTTCCCCCTTCGGTTGGATGCCTCTGATACTCTTACCGTTGACACTTGCATCTTGCATGACCCTACCACCTTATGAGGGTTATGAGGGTGGGTGAAGATAGGATGCTAGTAGGTGCTACGCAAGTGGATTTGGGATTTATGCATAGTGATGGAAAGAAAGAGATGATTTCAAAGATTTTTCGAAAACCCCGTCGGGTGCCACTAATGCTCGAGGGAGATGATGATGAGTTGGGTAACCAATTGATAAAGAAGTGGTCTATTGGAGCAAGTGAGTATGTGTTTTTGAAAACAGAGAGTTTTAAGGTCTACTAACCGTATCAAGCTTACATGCGCAACCATGATACCCCTTATGGAACGGGGCTCTGTTGATTAATTTGGTGGGTACTGGCAAGGAGCCCGTATTACTAGTGGCGGGAGAGGTGTGGTAACTCTTGATACGGGGTCGTGCCGGTATGGCCGATCATGCGATGTCTTCACAGGCAGCGGGCACACCGTTGGTCCCTCCATGGATGATATGAGTGATGTACATCATGTGGGCTGGGTACAAATCTAGTGGAATCTTTGTTTAGTATCGCCAGGGTAAAGGCATTGTTTGGGTGCTTACCTTGGGTATGTTATATACCACGAGTCGTGGATGACACGGAAGTTCCCCGAGTCTTGTGGGTAAAGTGTGAAACCTCTATAGAGTGTAAAACTATTCGAATAGCCGTGTCCACAGTCATGGACAGTTGGAGGTCCTTCTTAAACTACGTCTTGATGTTTTTGCAAACTTGGTGTGAGTGTGTGTGTTGGTGACAAAGAGGTTACTGGAGCTAAGTCCGACGACTTAGCTTGACGATTGCGTAAGTCCAATGACTTGGCATAATGTATGAACATGAGATGTTCAACCCCTGCTTATGATGATATCTGTAACTTGTTCATATGTCTATAATCCAACTGTTGTCGCATGCTTACCTAGCTATTTGATCATGTCGATGCATTCAAAATTAGCTTTCCGCAAATTACCTACTTAGTGCTACATCATGCATCCTTATTACCTTCTTACACAACTTGGGTTGCTTGTGAGTACATTCAAAGTAATCATTGGCTTGCCACTGGTTATTTAATTGGCCAGGCATGGAAGAACAGGAGTATGTTGAAGAGTTCGTTGGTGACGAACATGCAAACTAGGACGTTTCCCAGTCAGAATGCCTATAGGTTTAAGGCACATGGCATGGGTTCACGCTTTTGATCAAGATTTCCACTACTTGTTTTATTGGAGTGTTTGGACCTCGTGGCCCTATCTATGTAAGACTACACCTTCATGGTCTTTATTTGTGTAAGTCACTAAATGTGGATGTAATACTCTTGTTATTCAGCTTCTGTGTGTTCAATGAGCATTGATCTCTGGGATCACTGTACAAGTGCATTCGGTGATCACGACCTATCAGTCGGGGTCCTCACAAATGCCCATCATATTAGCAAGAAATTCATAACCTAAAGTGGGGTACGAGAGTTCAATAATTTCTATAAAATATAACGCCACTATGGTCTAAAAAGGTATAAGTGAAGCACTAGAGCAACATTGCCTAGCTCAAAATATAGAAGTGAAGCACATAAGCAAATGATAATATACTCTTAAAGGATATGAGTAGTAAAATAATTTAGGAGATATGTGAGGACTCTCTCTCCCTCAATAAATATTTTCATATCTTAAGTACTTTATTCAAACAGCAAACAAAAATAGCACTGTAGGAATAGCACGCATCATGTGAACGAATAGAAATTTAGGATGAACATTGGCTAACCGATAATTATTGATGAAGAGAGGTGGGATGCATAGCATCCCCAAGCTTAGATGCTTAATACTTCTTGAACGATTTACTTGGGGTGACTTGGGCATCACCAAGCTTGAGCTTTTCTATCTTGTTCAATCCTCTCATATCATCGTTAAACCTATTATCAAAAGCTTCATCCATACAAAACTCAAAAATAACTCGTGAGATAGGTTAGTACACATAATAATAATGTTTAAGTACTGCAAAGACAAGTTGCATTATAATTTTAAAACATTAGGTACTGTATACTATCATTTCCACAATTTATATCTATTAATATAGGCTATGGAAACTATAGGATAAGTAGATAATGAAACTATGACAACAATTTGTCTAAACAGAACAGTCTATAGCAATTTATGAAAACAGGGTACATCTATAACTCAAAGAATTATGACAATTTAGGAAATTCTATAAATTTATATGACTATACTTTTTAAAAAATTCAGAAACTTTCCATGTTCCAATAAAATATGAAAATTCAAACACTACAGCCAAAGTTTGTGTTTTTGCACAACACATCTCAAGCACGCAATTCAAGCATCCTAAAGGAAATTCTTGGAACTTTTTATTGTAAAACACCTAACGGGGAAGAACAAAATAAAATGATCCCCAAGCTTAGACGCTTGAGTCTTCCTTTAATATTACCTTGGGGGTGCCTTGGGAATCCCCAATCTTAGGTTCTTGTCACTCCTTATTCTCCTCATATCGGTGTCTCACCCAAAACTTGAAAACTTCAATCACACAAAACTTAACGAAACTTCGTGAGATGGGTTAGTGTAGTAAATATAGATCCTTCACATAGGTACTGTCAAGGCAAGATTTAGAATTGTTCCCACATGATACCTATTGTATTACAACATTCCCACAATTTATATTACTCAATATAAGCTATATGAACACTTGAAACAAGCAAACTATGCATGCAAAACAGAATTTGTCAAAAACAGAACAGACTGTAAAGATCTGAATGATCACCAAACTTCCCTGATTCTAAAAATTCTGGAGATTAGGAAAACTCAAATAATTTTCATATAAAGTTTGTGTAAACAATTCATAATTTTTTGACGCTCAAGTAAAATCAGATAATTCATATACTGGATGCAAAACTTTCTATTTTTGCACAGAATCAAACAAGGAAGTATCCACACTATCCCAAAGGCTTTACTTGGCACTTTATGAAACAAATGGCATGAAACATGATTACTACAGTATCTTCATCATGTGTACACATCAAAACAAAAATTAGAAGTGTTGGGTTATCTCCCAACACGCGCTTTTCTTTAATGCCTTTTAGTTCGGCATGATGATTTCAATGATGCTCACATAGGAATTTTAATTGAAACATGCAAAAGAGCATCATGAATCTAATGAAAAGAACATTTAAGTCTAACCCACTTCCTATGCATAGGTATTTTGTGATGAAACAAATTATGGGAGCAAGAATCATCTAGCATAGGAAGACAAAACAAGCATAACTTCAAAACTTTGAACACATAGACAGAAAACTTGATATTATTGCAATTTCTACAGGCATATGTTACTCCCTGATAACAATTTTCAGTAGCATCATGAATAAATTCCACAATATAACCAGCACATAAATCATTATTTTTATGATGCGCAAGCATAGAAAATTTGTCACTCTCGACATAAGCAAATTTCTTCTCATTACTAATAGTGGGAGTATTATAAACGACTTGAGTACTACAAATTGGTTCCACACTAAAATAGTAATATATAGTAAAAGGATATTCATAATAATGAAAAGTATCATAATAGTAATCATCACTCTTTTTCGTTGCATAAGTATCATCACAATAATCATCATATGTAGGAGGCATGCAATCATTATAACAAATTTGATCATTCAAAGATAGGGGGAATAAAAAGATCATCTTCATTAAGCATAAAATCCCCAAGCTTGGTAAAAACATTAATTGCAGCAAAAAAAATCTCAAACATTTAATTTTCATCAAACATTGCACCCCCAAGCTTGTGGCTTTGTATATCATAAACATAATCAGTCTCATCATTAATGGTATGAATAGCACAAATAGTATAGAAATTATTGTCATCATCCTCCGAGTTGGTGCCGTAAGTATTTTCAAGATGATAAGAAGTATCATTATCTCCCCAATCATAATTATCACAACAAGCAATAGGTATAACAAAATCATCCTCAAGTGTATCATCTTCCACAACTATTTTTGATTCATTCTCATGAGGCCTATCAAAAATGGGAGCAACATTATTTGGGAGAGATACCTCTTTACCTTTACTTTTCCTTCTTTTCTTATTCCTCAACACATCATGTGTGGCTTCATTTAATTCCTCCAAACTTCATTTGAAGAGGTTGGTTGAATAAAAAGCTTCTCCTCATTACCTTATCTATCATAACAAAAAATAGGAGGCCATTGGGAAACCTCTTCCCCTTCATTTGTATTCTCTTCCTATTCTAATTGTTTTCTTGTCTTTAAGTAATTGGAAATATAAGGAATCTCAATGCAATTTACCACGCAATACATATAGATTTCATTTAGATCAAAATCAATCAATTTCATGAGAGCCCATGCTGGAACATCCTTAGTTTCACGTTTCATTTCTTCATACCCCAGAAATAGACTAAGTTCATTATGATGCTCAAGGGTAATGAGGTTATCATAATTTTTGGACACAATTCTATAATGAAATAATTCACATTGGAAATTATAATGAACACGTTCAATGCAAAGTTCACAAGGATGGCAAGAAATATGAAGTCTTTCGGCACAAACATATAACCTATCTTGCAACCATTTAGTTTCTAAATACTTATGCCTCTTACAAAATGTATCTTCCCTTTTAGGCATGTCTTGACAAACTCTATGTACTCCACAAAAATTGACATGCTTATAAGAAATATTTTTATCATGACTAGTGCAATCATCATTAGTACTATGGGTATTCAAAGAATTCATACTAATAACATTTCAATCAAGATCATCACTCAAAGATTCAGTGCCAAACATTTTAATAACTTCTTCTTCTAACACTTGAGCACAATTTTCCTTTCCATTGTTTTCATGAAAGACATTAAAATATGAAGCATATGAGGCAACCTCAATTCCATTTTTTTGTAGTTTTATTTTATAAAACCCAACTAGTGAAAAATAATAAACTAAAAGATTTGATTGCAAGGTCTAAAGATATACCTTCAAGAACTCACCTCCCTGGCAACGGCGCTAGAAAAGAGCTTGATGTCTAATACACAACCTTCTTCTTGTAGACTCGTGTTGGGCCTCCAAGCGCAGAGTTTTGTTGACCTAAGGTTTAACAATCCGCGGGAGGTGTAGGATGAAGATGGCCTCTCTCAAAAAACCGTGCAATCAAATAGCAAAGAGTCTCTTGTGTCCCCAACATAGCCAATACAATGGTAAATTGCATAGGTGCACTAGTTCAGCGAAGATATGGTGATACAAATGCAGTATGGATGGTAGATATAGTTTTTTGTAATCCAAAAATATAAAAACAGCAAGGTAACTAAAACAAAAGTGAGCAAAAATGGTATTGCAATGCTTGAAAACAAGGCCTTTGGTCCATACTTTCACTAGTGCAATTTCTCTCAACAATATTGGCATGGTTGAATCATACGTAAATACCTCTCGTGTGACAAAGAGTTCACTCCAATGTCACAAAAAGCGGAGAACTAATGGAGAAATTATTGTAGGGTACGAAACCACCTCAAAGTTATCTTTTCTGATCAATCTGATAGCTGTCCTCATAAGCGTCACAAATAGCCCTAGAGTTCGTACTAAAATAACATCTTAAGATACACATCAACCAAAACCCTAATGTCACCTAGATACTCCATTATCACCGCAAGTACCCATGGGCTTGATTATACGATATGCATCACATAATTTAAGATTCATCATGTTCAATCCAACACAAAGAACTTCAAGGAGTGCCCCAAAGTTTCTACCGGAACGTCAAGATAAGAACATGTGCCAACCCCTATGCATAGATTGCCAAGGACACGAAACCCGCAAGTTGATCACACAAACATACATCAAGTGAATCAATAGAACATCCCATTGTTACCACAGATATCACATCGCAAGACATACATCAAGTGTTCTCAAATCCTTAAAGACTCAATCCGATAAGTAAACTTCAAAGGGAAACTCAATTCATCACAACTAGATAGAGAGGGGAAACACTCCATATGATTGAATATATATTAACAAAGCTCGCGGTACATCAAGATCGTGCCATCTCAAGAACACGAGAGAGAGAGAGAGAGAGAGATTAAACAAAAAGATACTTGTACATACCCACGGCCCTGGGTGAATGACTCCCTCCTCGTCATGGAAAGTGTCAGAATAGTGAAGATGGCCTCCAGGGTTGGTTTCCCCCTCCGGTAGGGTGCCGGAACGGTCTCCCGATTGGTTTTTCATGGATCTAGAGGTTTGCGGCGGCGAAAATCCTGATCTAGGTTTTGGGTTGGTTTTTTTGGTATTTATAGGAAATTATGGCGGTGGAAATATGTACTAATGGGCCACGAGGGAGTCACAAGCCTACATGCTGTGGCCAGGGGGTGGCCGCACCCCTGAGGCTTGTGACTGTCTCGTGGGTCTTCTGGCCCAACTCCGATGCTCCATGGGTCTCTTCTGGTACAAAACAAAATAGCGTAAATTTTTACTATGTTTGGACTCGGTTTGATATTCCTTTTCTGCAAAACTCATAAAACAAGGAAAAACAGGAACTGACACTGGGCTCTAGGTTAACAGGTTAGTCCCAAAAATAATATAAAGTTGTGGTAAAATGATTCTAAAACATCCAAGAATGATAATATAGCAACATGAAACAAGGAAAAATTATAGATACGTTGAAGACGTATCAGAGGGTGACCATCCTGCATATTCCATGGCAGCAACATCCACAACACCATCAATTGCCAGGAGATTGGGCTGGTCCGCGAAGAGTACTATAGCGACCCGACCTGGAAAGGTCAAGCCTCTGTGTGTTCTTTGCCATCCCTGGATCAGTATGCTGGCACACAGAGTACATTAATGCATATATCAAAGTGCAATCACATGTAATTAATGTAAAACTGATATATACCTCAAAAATCTCAGCGGAAACAGTCAACGGGAGTGGAGTCCCAATAAACACCAACGGCAGGTTGAGTGTAGACCGTAACCCTGAATCGTACTCTTACTCGTCGTGTAGGTCAGTACATTGAATGTACTGGCAATATCACCATAGTAGAATAGAAGATAAAAACTATTATATATGCCGTAAGGCTTTGTGGCTCTGTGTTTGAGTTTTTGCATAAAAGCTGATTTTATTTCTTTTCCTACATGAAAGGAATATCAGGAATTTTCACTACAGAGTTACCTAACATGACATGGTTCCGCCAACCGATGTCTAAATGCCGACAAGTATCATAAGTTGCCCACAATTAATTATCAGTCTAGTGTTGTGAGTTCGGAGATAGATCCAAGTCTAGAAGCTCAAATTGTCCGTAACCGGGGACACGGCTAATCGATTAGGTTTAACTCTGTAGAGTGTTGTGTACTTTACCCACAAGATTCGTTCCCTCTGGGTAAGTCCTCGCACTGCTGGGTGTTTGAGAACAGGATGAACGAAACATGGTCTTTCAGAGTGTTTCCCTGACTACTGTCAGTGCCCATCCATGCCTAACGTCGACTACATCTCGTAGCACTGCCCAGCCATAGTCACAACAAACATCAACCAAGCCAGAGCCCATAATGACTTGTGGATACACAGGTAAGCTTCTGGGCATGAAGTATTCATCCGTCTCTTTGATTCTGGGTAAAGCTTTCTGCAAGATTTCATGGCGCTTCTCCATGCATCCCGGCCATCTACTAGTTACTCTAGGGATGCCCAATCAACCATCCTTCACCTAGTAGTGTGTATTGAAAACTTCTTTCTCGAGTCTCAAAGTATTGAGTCTTGAAGATGCAGGACTTGAAGATGCCATCATGAAGTTGTCGTCTTGACGTAGAGTCCTCCTTCTCACACCACTCACGAACACTCATACCAAACCCCGTCTACTTTATCATAGCATTAAAATAACTAATGTTCCCAGGGCTTTAGTAACAAGTGGTATGAAATAGATGGTCAAAGTGAACTTGCCTGTACTGTTGATGAAGAAAAAATGTCGCTCTTAGAAATACTTGATAGACTATTCGTCACTCTCCGATAAAAATATATAATCAAACATTGCATTCATATAAGCAATCATACTAGCAATCAATTCTAACAATCAAAAAGTAACACAAAACTAAAAGCACAAGCTTGTGATGAAGGAAATACTTAAGGCAAAAATCAAAACAACAAAACTTCATCAACAGAACCAACGGTTGGTTTTCTCTACAATAATCCTATTTTCAAAAGTAACATAACAAAAACAAAGTAAATTATCACAAAAGTATTTTAGTAAATATTTTTCTTAGCAAAAAGAATTACTTTTGAAGAACAACTAAGAACTAAGAAAGTAATGCTATAAACAACATAGGTTTTTGCGTAATAAACTTAACAAGAAGAGAACAAATGGAATATTAAAATAACAGAAAGCAAATTACGTAACAACTAAGTTAACTGAAAGTATATTTTATAAAACAATTTTACGAAAGGTATTTTCAATTAGCAAATCAAACTAGCAATGAAATCAATTTGCAAGTTATGATTTAACTTGAATTGCTTTCATGCAACCAATTAATAAAGTGACCTAAAATAACTTGGTTGAAATAATATTGCTAACTAATAGGAAACAAAGTATGGTTATATGCATTCATTGCTCTACACCTGATCACAAGGTAACTAATTGCCCTTCCTTGATTGCTCCAAGGACTTATGGTTTAGATTTAAATGATCTTGGGAAAACTATCAATCACACCGGATCTTCTATGTGGATTCCCGGCCTTTGAGCAATCAGCCTCCCAAACCTTCCACTGTTCGATGTGATTTCTGTAGCAACTATGGACATGTGGCATGCTCCTGCCATACTAAGCGAAGGAAAGAGTGCTCGAGGTGTGTCCCCAAGAAATTTTGGCATACCAGTTCTACCCACTATACCCCTCACGCTCCAGCTTCTGCATCGAATTCCCGATCGCCACCGCCCTGCTCCTCCCATTCACCAAACCCGTCACCTTTGCTCCACCTCACAACAATCGCGAACTACCCTCTGAATCCAGTTCCGTTCCTGCCACCGGGGTTTGCCGGTGGACCGTATCGTCCACAGCGGGATGGTGGTCGCGCCAATCCCACCTCTCAACCATGACTATCTAGCTATCGCGGAGTCTAGCCAGTTCGTCCCTCTGCATCTTCGCACCGCCATCCGCCACCAAATCCAAGGTTTGCTCCATGAAGCTCAGTTATTCACAATAGAGTCTAGTGATCACCCGTTTGGTATTCGAATTTTTGGATTTGTGGACTCTTTCATTCATGACACGGCTTTGGCAACCCCCATTGAGTTAGAAGAGGAGGATCTGCTTATTTCTTTTGTTCCTCATGATGAAGCACTCAATCGCCGTACCACCACCTTTGGACTTGAAATGTGGATGATGTTCTTTGGTTTCCCATATGACTATCAGACCGGTTACTATATTAACAAGTCTCTTGGAGGTTTCGCCTACCTTGTTTCCTGGTACAACCGAAGTCAAGATCGGCGTTTCATGTTGATCAAAGCTCATGTGATTAGTCTGCACATGGTTCCCAAGAGCTTCGTGGTCTGGAAACTAGGTGGCGCACGCGATTGCTGGATGGTGCAGATCACCATCCCACGGAGCAATGACTAGAACGCTCTGCTTCCCGAGGTTCCCCTGGCTGGCGAAGAACCTCCTCCTCCTGATGGTAATCCTCATCTGTAGTATGGCCCAGATCTTACTGCAGAAGAATGGTACCAATAGTAGGTCGATGAGTGGCTCGTGCAGAATGCAGCTCCTACCAATGACGCTCCAGATGGACATGCTGTAGATCTAGGTTAAGATAATTAGGGATGGGATGCTTGGCCTGTACCTCCAGCCCTTCCCCTGCCACCTTTTCTGATGAACTATCAAGTTTGGCTTGCTGAACAGGGCTTGAATGTACAAGATGGATTGGTTCCTGAAAACAACTTAGTTGATAGTGCGGCCCAGTCATGGAATGATTCCATCACTTTGTCTGACGACTCAAGCTCCGTTCACTCTGCTTTGGCCATGATCATCACATCGGATGCAAACACTGTTGATCATTTGCTCTCTGAAGAACAGCTCATTGTGTCAGTTGAAATGCATAATCATGGGATTCGGTTTGGCCTCTTTGCTCAACGTGATCACCTCGTGACGCTGCTGCTAGTTGATTCACTGCCTCGCCAACAGCTTAATCGAGCCATCTTTTTTGATCTGCGCCCCCTTCTAGCAACCATGGGCCCTTGGAGCCATGGGTATGGTCTGAGACAGGAAAACCCCCAAGTAGGTATTCAGGTTACTATTAGCATTGAAGGGATTCAATTCACTTAACTCAGAGCTCAGCACAATGGCATGGGGGACTGCAGTCCAAATTTCTGAAATGATTGAGCCTGCTCTTAACAACACTCTGGCAATTACTGGCCCTAAGTAGATCCCTGATGGTGTACTTGGCTTTGAGCTTAATGCAGCTTCTCTAGTTCAATCCCAGTACATTGAACACACAGTGGTTCAGACCACAACTCAGGTGTATCTTGACGAAGCCCTTTCTGATAGTAATGCTCGTACTAAATCTGATCCTACTACACAGGATGGATTGTCTAATAGCAGCAACCTATCTGAATCTGAGCTTGAGGCACACTAAGAGGGGCAGTCTGGTTCTCCTACTATCGCACCAAAGCTAAGGAAAGGAAAAAAAGGCAAGTCCATGTTGATACTTCTACTCTTCGGCGCAGCAACAGGTCCACAAAGTATGATGGCTTCAGAGTTCTGCAGCCAATTGACTCTTGTGCTCCGAAGTCCAAGGTAAAGCCCCGCAACGTTCCAGCTGCACAGGCCCAATCTGAAGATGATAGTTCTACAGTTCGCGATATGGTGGCTCCACCGCCCACATCCATCTCCTCCATGCAAGCCATAGGCACCCATTTGTGTGCTATCCTAGAAGAGGAGCTGACTGTTGAATCTCTCACCAACTCGGAGGGAGGATCGTCCTCTTCCAACTAGCTCTCTGAATTATCTTTCCTTCATGTTTCTTTTGCATAACTGGAACGTAATTTGTTGGAATATTCATGGTCTTAATTCTTCTGATAAACCATTAGCGTTATCTAATGTGATCAACTCTAGTGGTTGTGCGGTCATTTGTCTAGAAGAATGTAAAATGCAAACGTTTGATGTTTCATCCCTTAAGGCAATCTGCCCTCAATGCTTTGATCATTTTGCTTATATTCCCTCTTGTGGGGCTTCGGGTTGCATCATCACCATTTGCAGCGGTAGTCTGTTTTTGCGGCATGTTTTCTTATAAGAATCGTTTGCGCTTGGGGTTGAATGCACTTCCACGCAGTCCAATAACAATTGGAAACTTATTAACATATATGGGCCCTGCCAGGGAGAACTATGAGAAACTTTTACACAATGGCTTTTTAACTTGGACAGTCCTCATTCTGAAGATTGGTTGCTCCTTGGTGATTTCAATTATTGCTATTGTCCTAATAATCGTAATAAGCCGGTGGGGATGTGTCTGACATGTTTACATTCAATGACTTCATCCGCGAGCAAAATCTCAGTGAGATACCGATTAAAGGAAGATCGTATACCTAGTCCAATATGCAGTAGAACCCAGTCCTTGAACAGCTTGATTACTTTTTTACGACAACAAACTGGACTACCTCCTTCCCCAATATACTTGTCACCCCATTGAGTAAGATAGTATCCAATCATACACCTTGCTCCATTGTTATTCAAACCACGATACCAAGAAGCGACTCTTTAGATTTGAAACTTGTTGGATAGCTCGTCCAGGCTTTATAGACGTGGTTGAACAAGCTTGGAACAAGCCCATCAGATATGGAAAAACCTCTAATGCAGCCACAAGAATAGGGCAAAAACTTAAAGCAGTTCGCCATGCCCTTAAACATTGGAGCAAACACATATCTTGCCTGAAGATTGCCACTGAGAACACAAACAAAGCATTATTAGAAATTGACAATGTTCAAGATCACCGTGTTCTCACACTCCCAAAAAATAACCCAAGGAGCATTCTCAAACAACACCTCCTCAGACTGTTGCGATATCAAAAAGAACACTTGAAGAAACGTTGCATGATTCGTTGGATACAATTCGGTGATGAAAATTCAAAAAAGTTTCAGGCAATTGCAATAGAACTGCATTAAAACTTTGAGGAATGATGATGGAGCAGTTGTGGATGATCATAATGTTAAGGAATCAATCCTCTTCAAGGCCTTCAAAGATCGGATGGGTAAAAGCAATACTCTAGACATGAAATTTAATCTCTCATGACTGCGGGGAGAAGAAGTACCTTTTGAGAGTCTGACCATGTCGTTTACGCATGAGTAAATCGATGCAGTTGTGAAAGCAATGCCCCTGATAGAGTACCCGGACCAGATGGTTTTAATGGGGCTTTTCTGAAAGCTTCTGGCTGATCATAAAACAAGACTTCTAACTCCTTTGCGAGGAATTTCATCGTGGGGATCTCAACTTAGAAAGTCTGAACTCTAGCTACATCACTCTCATACCAAAAACCAATGTACCAGAAATAGTCAATGAGTATAGCCCTATAACTCTCCTAAACTGTTGCCTTAAAATTGTAACAAAGATCCTGGCAAATCATCTTCAAAAAATCATTGTGCATATTGTGCACTGTAATCAATATGATTCCTCCGAGGAAGATTGATCCATGATTGCGTTGCCTCGGCCTTCGAGTATATACACCAATGCCAAGCTTCAAAGAAGGAGATTGTTCTGCTCTAGTTGGACTTTGCTAAGCATTCGATATTATTGAGCATTCTGCCATGCTTTTGATCATGAAGAAAATGGTATTCCCTAAGAAATGGCTTAACTGGATGGATACTATCTTTTCCACGGGCATGTCTTCTATACTTCTCAACGGCGTTCCCGACAGAAAATTCCACTATAAGTTTGGGGTGTGGCAAGGTGACCCACTGTCGCTGCTTCTATTCGTTCTAGAGGCTGATCTCTTACAGTCTGCTATTATTTAGGCCCTTGATATTGACCTCATAAAACACCCTATCCCGCCTAAGGGGGACGGAAAATATCCGGTCATACTATATGCTGACGCTACCATCATCGTCCTTCCCGCGTGCCTCACCCAAGATACTAAGATTAAGCAAATACTGGAGGACTATGCTACCTCTATTGGGCTCAAGATCAATTTCCATAAATCAACTCTAGTGCCCATCAACACACCATAAGAGACTTGCAATGCTCTCGCCAATCTCTTTGCTTGCACCCAAGCTAGCATGCCATTCAATTACCTAGGGCTTCCGCTTGGCACTACTAAGCCTTCTGTCCTCGACATGACACCCATTGTCTATAAAGTAGAAAGGAAAATTATGGCAGCTATGTCGCTTACGTCTCATGCTAGAAGACTTGTGCTGCTGAACTCTATTATTACGTCTCTCCTAATATACCCGTTGGGCACCATAAGAATTCCTCCCAAGATCTTGACACAATTGGACAAAATAAGACGACACTGCCTCTGGAACAAAAAAACTGAAAATGGGGACAAGTGCAACTCCTTAGCATCCTGGGACATGGTCTTCTGCCCGAATAAAAGTGGTGGTCTTGGGGTGCTAAATCTACAAGTCCAAAGTGATACTCTCCTGCTCAAGTTCCTACATAAGTTTTACAACCGCCAAGATATCCCTTGGGTAAACCTTACTTGGGACACGTACTACACCAAAGTTGTGCCGCACGCAATGGAACATTGCGGCTCCTTCGGGTGGCGGGACCTGGTGCACTTAATGCTCGTCTACTGGGCCACATCCACTCTCTTCTGGAAAGATGATTGGAATGAGGCAATCTATGCGGAGAAGTTTCCAAGAGCATATTCATACTCCAAGACTGAATATATCTCTATTCGAGACTTCCTAGCCATAGCTGATCTGTCGATGACCATCCACCTACCACTCTCGATACAAGCCCATGCAGAGTTGAGGTAGATCCAGGCGGAGGTGATCAATGTGGACATTTCAGGGCTCCAAGACACCTGGCGATGCTACTGGAACACACACACCTGTAATACCAAAGCATATTATGACTTTTACTTCAGAGATATTAATGCGCATGAGGCTTTTCACTTGCTGTGGAAATCCAAGTGCACCCCTAAGATCAAGGTTTTCGGTTGGTTGCTGCTGTCTGACCGCCTAAATATGAGAAATATGTTGAAAAGGAGACAATATAACATAGGAGATAACCTTGACTGCCTCCTGTGTGGTGAGCATATTGAAGAAACAGTGGAACACCTCTTTTTTCACTGGAACTTTAGTCAACGATGTTGGCATGTGTTGAACATTGCACGGAGCAACCACGAGAATAGACTCCAACTTGTTGAACACATGAAAACAAGTCACCAACGCAAAATGCTCATGGAGATCTTCCTAGTTGCAGCTTGGAGCATCTGGAAGGAATGAAATAACAACTACTTCAGACATGTGGCTCCCTCGATTGCATCTTGGAAGAAAAGGTTCAAGGAGTACTTTAGTAATATTGCCTATAGACTTCCCACTCAGAAAAGGCAGCTAGCTATAACCATTCTTGAGGTAGTCTCCTGACTGACTTTGTAACTTTCCTTCTTTTTTCCACTTCTGTAACTAGAACCTAGATTATTGGTCCTCCCTTGTATGTTCATACATGTAACACCACAGCTAGTCTGATCTTTTAATATATATGCAGTAGAAATCTCTCCTACTGTCTTAACCTTCAAAAAAAGATTGGTGCGCAAAAATTGGCATAAAGCTGGATTACGCATTACTGTATCATCCGCAGACCAATGGACAAGTCAAATGAGCAAATGGCCTCATTATGAGGGACATTAAGCCAAGTTTGGTCTGATATCTTCATGAGTCCAATTGCCATTGGGTGGAGGAGCTCGACTCCGTTTTATGGGCCTACGCACCACCCCGAATAGATCAACGAAATACACACCATTCTTCATGGTCTATGGGGCAGAAGCAGTCCTCCCCTACGACATTATTCATGAAGCACCAAGGTTGTGTATGTACGTGGAAAGGTAGGCCGATCTAGATCGGCAAGATGACCTGGACGGCTTAGAAGGAGAGGGAGACACAACTTGGGCTCTCTCTACTTGTTACCAACAGCAGGCCACACGTTACCAGTACCGGGAGTTCAGGGCGAATGCGTATAACATAGGTGAACTCGTGCTACAGCTCTTGGAGAAGCAGAAGCATAAACTCAACCCCGAGTGGGAAGGCCCCTTCATCGTCGACGAAATACTCGCCGGAGGAGCTTACCGTCTTCATAGCCCGTTGAATAACCGCCTTGAACCAAACCCATGGAAAGCAGCTCACCTTTGGCGCTTCTATGGATAAAATGGTGTCGTCACATTCTCTAGCCCCTTTTCTTTCTTCCCCCTCCCACTTTGTTATTTGGTAGGATTCAATTTTCCCCTTTTCTCATCGTGTTCGGTTTCAACCAACCTTGTACTAAAATACTAGGCTCACACCCTTAAGTGTTGAGTCCGAACATTGTACCTAGGGGCTTCTTCTAGAAGCCAACGCTTTTATATTACAACAATTTACCCACAATTTTTGTTTACATGCGTTTCCTTCATCGTGTTCGAGCCATCATATGCATCAATTCGAACATAGACTTTGCCAAGATGTGTTGCCTCGCTCCTGTGATTGCCCTCTACGTTTCCAATTGTTTGGCTAGAGGGTAAAGGGAGCACCTCTGCGATTGTTACGTCTAGGTCATCCAGATACGTACCTCAGATGGGTGAAGCCAAAAGCTAGCTATCTTACGTAGACAATTGGTTGGCTGCGACAGAAAAACTTAATTCAGTGATGGTAACTATCACCATTGCTTGGGCTTCCTCCTTCTTAAAGGCCCTTAGCCGCATACCAGTAGTATGCAGACTTCTACCTACTATCTTAGTGACGGGGTTATTACCCGTGGGTCGGCCAAAGCAATGGGGTTGTCCTTCCCACTTCGAAGAAAAAGTATGCGACAGGCTGGCCCCGGTCGACTGGAACTGGCTTGGGGACGACTAGTCAAGGTGTCGGCTCAGCCCTCGGCCGGCTAGGCATGACCGGCTGCCCTCGGGCCGCCTCCTCCGTTGACCCCGGGGCGAACAAGCAACGTGTCGTCCCTTTGCACGTGGGTACGGCGACACGATGTGACCACCATTACGGGCGCCATTGTAGCCACAGTGGCCGCTGACATGCGGGCACGCATGACTACAGTTCGGCCGTCCGGGCCGCTGACCTTGGCGACTGCGACCGGGCGGGGAAACAGTGCTGGCATGCCCCCACCCACTCGATTACTTGCCCTGGCGAGGCTACAGTGCCGTCGTCTGTACCGAAGGCTTTGGCCGACTAGCACTAAACGACAGCACTCGGGCGGCCCGTGCCGTAGCAGGTGGGCGGGGGGCAATCACGGAGCCAGCTGGTGGGCCCAGCGGACAATGGGAGCACGCAGCTGGTGGACCCTACGAGCGACGAGACGGCTCGAGGGGCGGGACCCCCTGGTCAACCGGAGAGGCTGGCAGCCGGGTCCCTTACTTATGTAT
Source organism: Hordeum marinum (assembly GCA_022496015.1). Lineage (NCBI taxonomy): Eukaryota > Viridiplantae > Streptophyta > Magnoliopsida > Poales > Poaceae > Hordeum > Hordeum marinum. Next base: position 119,860,744 of record CM039677.1, read on the forward strand.
CTCGGGAATATTGTAAGCCCCCCGAGCCCCCCATGCAACGAAGGAGACAAGTCTCATGTACACACCTACGAGATACTTCCCTAACCATCTCACACCATAGCGGAGGAAGGCGAGCCGGCTGCTCCCTCTTCCTCCTCTAGATACAGCTCTAGGAGCAACCTTGTAAACTCCGCTTGTACCTAATCCCGTTCCCAGAGCCCATCGGCGTCCTCCGGACCCAACCACCTATGATAAGCCTACCCATGGCACCGGTCCTGACAAAGCGACAACAGTTGGCGCCCATCGTGGGGCCGTACATGGCGCTGGCCGGAGTCAAGCTCCGGGCGGGACCCCTCGCCATCCCCCACCGTCGCCGCACGTCCAAGCGAAACCGCAGGCTCGTGGAGCTTGCCCCGGCATGCCCTACGGGAAGCTCCATCGACCTCACGCTTGACATCGACATGCTCACCGAGTGTTTCGACAGGCTCAGCCTTGCCGAAGCTTCGCCAGCCGATGGGTACCCTGGCCAGGTGCTCGTCTGCGCCGGTCCGCCCACGGCTATTGGCGCACTTGCTGCGACCCAGTCCAGCGGCTCCCACGATCGCATGGGGGCAATGGACATCATCTCCTCCACCTCTTCCTTACGTGCGCGGGCCGAGGCTGATGCCACCATAGCCTGTGTCGGCACCTCCGACCCATTGGTGCGGCCGTCCAGGGCTTGGGCACCCCTATTGTCCTGACGGCAAACCCCGACATCGCCACGGCCGAGCTCCAGGTGGCTCGCCATCTCCTGTTCGAGGAAGTGTCACACCCTGTGATTTGCCTCATGACTAAATTATCATGACTCAAAAATCAGGGCCAATTAAAACTATTGTGTGCTTGTTCTGCTTGACATATTGCTCATTGCCTGATTGCTTGCTAGTGCTCTATATTTATAAAATCCCTCCTACTCTCAAAACTCTTTTACTTGATCCACACTGTTGTCCAATGATCATGCCATGTGAATAGGACTTAAATATATTTTTCAAGATTTTATTTTGGCCGAAAAGGTTTTATTGAAATTAGGTTTTTCAAAAAAAAACTGATTTGAGGTTTGCAATGCAAGTCCCCAAACTGGGTGGATCCATTTTCCCCAAATGCTTTATTTGGAAGCTACTATATATATAACTTCCCAAAACCACACAATATTATTTTAAAGACTATTTTCATATTTTTTAAAGGCTTTTTCTTAAGGACAGAAATGGTCTTTTATAGGGAAAAATTATTTAAATGCTTTAAAATATTTCGGAAAATTTAGGGAAACTCACCAAAATATCCTAAAGCCATTCCTGTCCAGAGAAAAATTTCATCAACTTTACATTGTGAAGTATCTCCTATCAATCCCAAACTATGTGGGCATTCTCTATTAACGAAATGATGATGCTACATCAAGTGGTGCATCAAGGTGAATAGGATTGCATGATCAGATCTATGGAAACCCATTTCTGCCCATTTCTAGGGTTTACCAAGTTTACATTATCAACTTTCTTCTATTGATCTGAATACTTGTGACCAGGACCAAATGGACTTACCATTTACCCCTGGTAAATCTCAAGGTCATAGGATTCCCCTGTCTAGCCCAACCACAGCACCAACACCTTCAGCCATAAACTTGTGGACAAGCAAAGTGGGCCCAAAAAGATTCCCCATGCCCCCAAATTTTTACCATAGCATATTATATCCCTCTTCTACCTCCAGTAACTTTGCCATGGCCTCTGGTACATTATTTGTGGGGTAACTCCCTCAATCTCCGTCTCTTTTACCATGGCAAGACCTCTTCTTTCCCCTCTCCCATTATTTTGTTCCTAAAAATGCCCCCAAACCTTTCCAAAGCATCCTATGCAGCAATCCAAATCCAAATATGGCCGGCTCATGTGGAAAATAGGAGCAGTTCATATAAACTTCCATTATGGCAGCAATAGTGCCTTTGTACTACAAGTACTCTATAGAATCATTTTCCTGAGCTGCAAATTGGTGGGAGTATAGTCCTCCCATACCTAGGGCCACTAGACATAATTGTATATATAGTGCCCTGGAGTAAAAACCCTCTAGATCAGGTCCTCCTGTCGCGTGAAAGCAGAAGAGCGAATTCATCAAGCGAGAGAAGGTGGCTGGGGCATTGGTTAAATAGAAGGACATAACGGTGTACTCGTATTGGCCATAACCAGTAGCAAAATCCGTTTTTGGAATGTACCCGTTTCTAATTCTGATTTGATGGTATCCCAACCTCAAATCCATTTTGGAAAAGACAGAGGATGCAGCGAGTTGATCATACAAATCGTTGATCTTGGGGAGCGGATACTTGTTCTTTATGGTGACCATATTCACTGGCCGATAATCCACAACCATCTGATCCGATCCATCCTTCTTCTTGATGAAGAGGACAGGACAAGCCCAAGGAGAAGAACTAGGACGGATGAAACCTTTCTTCAAAGCTTCATCGAGTTGAATCTTAAGTTTGGCTAGTTCTAAGGGTGCCATCTTATAGGGTCTTCTGGCTATTGGGACAGTCCCTGGAATGAGCTCTATCACAAACTCAACATCTCTGACAGGTGGAAGTCCTGGCAGTTCTTCTGGAAAGACATCCAGAAAATCATGGACTACCGGAATATCTTTTAATTCTGGAAGAGGGCTAGCATTGAGGGAAAAGAGTTGGCGCTTGGCTCTTCGAGTGGAGACATTAACTATCTCACCCGATGGATGTGTAAGTTGAACATTCCTAGTATGAGTATCAATCTTAGCATAGTGGGCTTTCATCCAATCCATGCCTAGAATGATATTGATGTCCAAAGACTTGAGGGCTATCAAAGATGCTAGGAAAACTAGCCTATCCACCAGAATCTCATTATCATGGCACACTCTAGAAGTTTGCAACTTTGAACCAGGAGTCTGAACTACTAAAGGAGTAGGCATATCACAGAAAGACCTGTTACGCAACTGCGCATAGTTTTCTGAGATGAAAGAATGAGATGCCCAGTATCAAGTAGAAGATATGCTAGATGGCTATTGACAAGGAGCGTACCTAGGATAACATGAGGATTGTCAAGGGCTTCCTCAGTACAAACATAATTCACTCATCCACGAGCAGGAGCTGGCTTCACATACAAAGCTTTTCCCGGCTTCCCACGTCGAGCCGACTTAGCATTGTCCTGAGGACCCTCACGGGAGTAGTATCCTGGTTCCCCACATTTGTAGTACACCACGGTGGCATGGGGAGCAACATTTGCAGGAGGACCTCCAAATGGCCTGGCTGGAGGGTTGGGCTGAGCTGGGCAAGGCGCCTGGAAGGATGGCCTCGCGGTGTATCTTGGCGGCAGAGCTGCGTTGGGCACCCACACCCGGCGTTTGTTGGAGCCCGAGCCAGATGCAGGGCTGAAGTCACGGTTGTGCTTCTTCATGGCCTCATAGTTAGTCTGTCCAGACTAGGCATTGATAGCCTTGTTGACGAGAGCCTGGAAGGTTGTGCACTCATGCAGGCGCAGATCTCAACGGAGCTGAGGATTAAGTCCCTTACGGAACCTAGCCTGTTTCTTGGCATCGGTTGAAACTTCCTCCGGAGCATAACGAGCAAGATTGCAGAACTCACGGCTATAGGCATCCACTAACAGTCTGCCCTGGGTGAAACCACAAAATTCCTCTCTCTTGCGATCCATCAGCCCTACCGGGATGTGATGGGTACGGAATGTCGCGCTAAATTCTGCCCAAGTTGGTGCGGGGCCTACGGGACGCATGGCTTCATAATTTTCCGACCACAGATTGGCGGGTCCTTCGAGAAAGTAGGTAGCAAAGGTCACCTTGTTGTCCTCGGATACATTGGCGTCTCAGATCTTACGAAACATGCTGGTAAACCAATCATCTGCATCGAGTGGATCGATCGAATGATGATACTTGGGCAGGCACAGCTTGACGAAGTCACCGAGGGACACACCATCATTGTGATCATTGCGGGGAGCACGCGGTGTGTTCTCCTCAATTTGTTCCAGCAGCCTGTTGGTCTCCCTTTTGTTCTGCTCAGCTTGAAGCATCACTTCTGCCAAAGAGGGCGCATGTGGCATGTTCCCTTGCCTTGGCTGGCTTCCCTCGCCCTGCTCAGGGGCAGGCACGGGGTTATTCCTTGTTGCCACCATCCTGGGAAAACAAACCCACAGCTTAGCCATAGAGGACATCGACTCTAAGACATGAGATAAGGAATGTACTGGACAACATGGCATGCAGGGTAAACACCCAAACAACATGGTAATAACAACTGCCCTATGAACACCATGATTCATACACACCATGACATAGTTGAGTACAAGCCCAAGCTGAAATACAAACTACGGAGAGATGACACAACTCATCGGAGGCATTACAAGCTTCCTATACATTATCTATCTACACCTCCGGAGCTCAACTCTCAACCCGAGTCATATCCTGCAAGACACGCATGACTGTGGCGATACGACTACTACCATACTAGTACTAACATACACGTACTCAATAATCACCGTAGAATGCCTCATACAGGTTACCCACGTGACCCGAGAGCTGAACCTGAGGATCCGGAAACACTCTAGCCCGTGATCCCTAGAAACCGTAAGGACACGGATTTGGCCTTGGTCCCCTTGTTGGCAGCAACAGCGCTCCTCCAAGAGGTGTGATGCCTCCAATATCGGGCCAGTCTACACGTTTTGGCAGATGAGTCCACGATGGGTTCAGCATCTCCAAATATCCATAGCTTGTATGCACGACAGGTGCCAACTACGTCAGGGCTGTCCAAAGATGTGCACGGGCAGCATAAAGCTCCATGTAAAGGGCACGTGCATCACGATACCTGTTCTCCAACATCTAAGCGATCACCTGCATCCTAGGGTCCTCATAAGAATGATCATAGCAGGTTGCGCTAAGATAGCCATCCTCTCCTCCCATGGAAGCAAGAACATAACAGAACTCTGTGTTGTGAAGAAGACCATGGTGAAACCTCATGATAAGTCCAATGAAGCGGCTCTGTAGCTCCAGGATATGAAGAATATATCTTAACAATACACAGATATTGGCTCTGGTTGAAATCTCGATACTATTCCTCCACTGTGTACTCTGGGTACCAATGGTAGCCAGCCTCCATCATAACTCTAACAAACATGGTCGTGTGACCCAGTACATCGAGGCACCTGGTCAGACAGACCACCTGATGGGAAGGACGAGGGGGCATCTAAAACAGAGAATGATGCAAAGACATTAGAGACTCTAGCAAGAATTGGACATCATAACGGCTGTAATTGATCAAAAAGGATTTTGAGACAACTGCAAAAGATTGGAAAGCATAACCACTCGACTTTCTAGACTCAAATCTCATCTCCATATGTTTGTCACACCAACAAAACTAAAGTACCGACGTTCACTTCGGAACAAGCTAGCTAGTAGTCCATGGTTAGTAACTCATCATCCTAAGCAATAGATGAGAAGCCTAGTTCTTATCAACGTACAAAAGATGAGAAAGACTCAACATAGAATAACTTGGGAAGAGGAGTAAAAAGAGCCTTATGTTCCCTTCCACAATTAATTCCCCTACTTTTCTATAGTGTGTCTAGACTCAACTTCGACCGATTTGGCTTGGTAGTCCTATAGTCAGTCAGGCTCTGATCCTGACGTTGTCGGGACCCCGATCCTAAGTCATATGAATCCAGACTGTAACATATCACATCACTTTGCGGCCTCACGCACAGTAAGCTCCATGGCTGTAGCCTTACCTTAGCCCAGACCGTTTGCGTCTTTTGGCTCACGTGTGTGAACATGTCGTTGGCAATCAAACAACAGAGAACCCGGGCCGACATGACTAGTCATAGAACCCAAGTGGCACATCCGTACGGAAACATGCATCCATAACCCAGCAATGCAGGTGTCAGACTCAAGAACGTGTAGACGAGTCATAGCAACCTACAAGGACTCCATTACGTCATGAGACATAAATGCCATCACCGCACGTAGATGAGTCATAGCAGGCTACAGGGACTCCATTACATTGAGAGACATTTCCCTGAAGGGACAAACATAACAGCAAAGAAGGATACATGTCGGTTAATCAATGTGTCCGGAGTAGTAGCAAGCTACCAAGGCCCGATAGAAGCACAAAGAAGCAGTTTCCCGTAAAGAGTACTAGTAAAGGAACATGACTAGGTGTCGGATCCCATACATACCGTTGCGCGTCACACGTACGCACGACATGCCCCATATGCATAGATACAACCGTGGCATCACAATGTAATCATACAACAACTTTTATTTAGGCTCAGACAAGCCTTGCATAACATGTTCTTACAGATAGGGGTCACATGACCCAACACTCAAGTCATATAAACAAGTTCATACAAACCAAGCAATAGCATAAGTTGTTTGAGTACAGACAGATGACAGGGTAAAAAGGCACATGGCCTGACTATCTACAGCCCGCCATAGGGCATAAGGTCGTAGCTGGGACACCAGCTATTCGGCATCGTCGACATCTAGATAGAACCCACCTGATGGGTCCTAGGTCTCATCTGCAACATTATTAAGCAAACGTGAGTACAAATGTACTCAGCAAGTCTTTAAAACAGACCGAGTTTTTCATGCTCATGTATCAACAAGGGGAGTGGTGGTGTTTATGCAGCAATGCTAGCTTTGACTCATGGCTAACCTACACTACACCATTTTTAGCTCTTTGTTTAGATTTTAGTTATCGCACACGTGCCCACTAACTCCATGACAATACACCACCACGGATTCACTTCCCTCTCCTGGGAGAGTGCCATCCATGGTACTCACACTTGTGTTGATATTTTTATGAGTATACATTTGATTATCTATGAACAACCTAAGTTTTCCAAGTAGTCTATATCCGAGGCCGCGGCTCTTCGGATAGTTTCATACCCTGTAGGGGTGTACTTCTTCACACACGCTCTCGCCACTTATCGCCGTGTGCTCTTAAAACCATGCATCTCGGCAACCTTCAAGCGGAAGCCTAGCGAGGGAGTCGGCCATGACCGTCAATCACATAAGACCTCTAGTCCAGGCTATCGCCTATTTGGGAGTGAACCCTCACCGAAGTCCGGCCGAAGTTTCCGCTACTGCCCCAACCGATGTGCGGAAGGTTCCCAAGCCCACCATTTGGGTGACCCTTAGTACACTGTGCCACTACCTACCGCATCCTAACCCACCCCTAGGGTCAACGCTACGCACGGCCTCCAGCATGCTATAAACATCAAAAACTACTTGCAACTCGTGGACTAAGGACTAAGTGACTGAAAAGTCGTGAGGGGTCGAGTTACCGGAACCCAATGTGTGGTAGTAACTAGTCTTGGATCACATCAGTTCCTACAAACTGTCCCCATGAGACAACCCACTATGTACTCCTACATAGCTTCTCATCGCAACCTTTACCAACTCGGTTTCATATTAAGCTTATCACATCAGAACATCATTATTTCACTCCAGTTCATCACTTAGATGAATCGAACGTGACACAACTCTAAGCATAGAAAGCATAGCAGGCAAAGCTAAGCACATCATGGCACAAGCATCTACCAGGTATGATAGGTTGCAAGGTTTAGCTATTTACTATGACAATGACAGGTCATGCAAAAGAATAGGTTCATCTACCGTGTATGATAGGTAAGTGAACATTTATCTTAATGCAATAAACAAGAGCAAGAGCGAGAGAGTGGGATGTTATCGGAATGAGCAAAGGGGTTGCTTGCCTTGGTGGGTAGCGGGAAGGTTCTCTCCTTCGTTGGAATACTCGGGGGCATCCTCAGAAGCAGGGCCTACCGCAATGCAGATAAATAACAATCAATACACACAAGTGCAACAATCTCATGCATGATCATGACATGGTAGCATGTAAGGATGGGCTAATGCAACTATTGTCCAAGTTAATTTGAAATGAGCTTGAATATAGGTTGAAAATCAATCTCCATTTCATATTCCATATATTAACCTATTAGTAAATGTCAATGTTCATCTACATAGGTTGCTCTAACATACATGTAAGGAGGGCCTGCACTCAAGCGCGCATCGATCTAGCCCCAAGAAAAAGGCTGGGGTGGTCGGGATTGACATCGGCGACGAGCTGAGTGATGGCGGTGGCTCGGGCTGAACCGGCTACGACGCTAAAGGGCACGGCAGGAGGAGCTAGAGGCGGCTACGGGCCCTTGGACGCACCACGAGCACGAGCCCACGGTCACGTGCGAGCTGTGGCCGCTCTGGCCATGGCTACGCCATGACCGGCGGCGAGCTCCTCTCGGCTTCAGCGACACGCGGGGCAAGCAGAGGGGAACGGCGTCGGGGCTAGGGGGAAACGATCCAGGGCCTCATCGAAGGGCCTTATGGCGCCTTGGCATTGTCGGGGACGCACGAGAGAGGAGGGGGAGGAGAGAGCGCGCGAGAGAGAGATCGCACAGAGGAGAGAAGGGAGGAGAAGAGGCCGCGGCGACGAGGCCTCGCGCTGGCGCTCTCCGAGCCCTCCAGGATAGCAGCCAGGCAGGGAGGAGGTGACCGACGTGTGCATGTGCATGGTGAGCGCATGCCCCTGTCCTCCTGGCGAGAGGACAGGGATGACTGGCACGGGCCAGATGGGCCGGTTCCACCTTGGGCTTCTTCCCCTTTCTTTTCTTTTCTTTCTATTTTTCTATTTCTAGCATTTGTTTTATTTCCTTTTTAGGTACAAATGCTTTGATAAAATATCCCAAATATTTTATAATATCAAGTTTGAATATTTCAAACTTCAATAAAAAGTGTTAGGATATTTTGAAATATAAAGTATTGATACTGCTTTATTTGGCATTTTTAGATCCTTTTTTATTTATTTTTAAATTGCTATAACTGTTCAAATATTTAAAATGGCCCCTGATATATTCATGTCCATATTTATCAGACATAGGGAACATTTTGTATTGGCATATTGAGTTTGTTGCGTTTTCACAAAATTTTAGTTAATTTGATTCCAATGTGAGCTTGGGGTTTCTTTTAATCCCCATTTCATGTTGATGTAAAATTGAAACATGATGCACACACATGCTGTCCTATGACATCTAGCTAGGGATGTGACGCCCATCTTGTAGGCCTTCTTATAGATGGGACTTGATCGGGGCATAAGCTCAATGATGAACTCAATGTCGCGGTCAGGAGGCATTTCGGGCAGCTCATGAGGAAACACATCCGGGTACTCACATACCACTGGCACTTGATCCAACTCAACTCCCGATAGGCAGTTGGCCTGAGGGGCTTGAGTGGAGGCAGGGTTGGGGACATACTTGACTTCCACTCCTTGGCTATTAGTCATGGTGACAATCCTCATGCCTTGGTGCTTGGTCAACCAATTCATGCCAAGGATGACGTCCAAGCGGAGTGAGTCCAGAACTATAAGGTCTCCTAGGAAGTCTACCCCGTTGATGTCAATCTTCACTCCCTTACACCCTATCCCGGACTTCATAAATGATCCCGGGGTTTGTATCAACATAGGACTACCCAGGGGTGTAGGTTTCATGCCACTCTCTAGTGCAAACTTTTGGGTGACAAAAGAATGTGAAGCTCCACAATCAAACAATACTGTTGCTGGGGTTGAGTTGACAACGAACGTACCCAGTATGACGTTCGGGTCTTCCTGGGCTTCCTCTGTGGTGACGTGATTCACATGACCCTTGCCATTGTTGGGCTGGTTGCGGGGAGTTGGGTTCCTTGGTGGTACTCCACGAGCCTGACCTTGATTTCACACATTGGGTCGCGGTTCAGCTGGCTTCCTGTTGGGGCATAGCTTAGAGATGTGCCTAGACTGACCACATCCAATGCAAGTGACTTGCCTAGGGTTGTTGTTGAAGTTTCTGCCACCATTGTTGTTATTGGGGTTGTTGTTGTAAGCTAGCCTGGGATTGGCATACTGTTGAGGCGGGTAGCTCGGACGAGGTGCAAGAGGTCTAACCTGCTGCGCCTGATAGGTTGGCTTGGCTGGGGCTGGCGGCCAGGGGCGAGGCTTGTGGTTGCTTGAGCTTCCCTTTCTGATCATCTTGCGCTTGTGAGTGTCGTCGATGGCACGACGCTTGTCTTCCAGCATGAGGGCCTTGTTCACCAAGTCGCGGAAGTTACGACAATCGCAGATGATGAGCTGATATTGTCGGACCTGTTGAAGTCCTTCCATGAACCGTTCCTTCTTGGCAGCCTCTGTGCTAACATCTTCAGGTGCATACCGTGACAGCAGGTTAAACTTCTGCAGTTACTCCTTGACAGAGCCACTTCCTTGCTTCAGCGTTCGGAATTCTCTCATCTTGATAGCCATGATCCCAGAAGGAATATGGGTAGTGCGGAATCCTACCTTGAAGTCATTCCACATGATCACGCGCTCTCCTTGCATGACCTTGAATCCATCCCACCAAGCTCGGGAGGTACCTCCGAGGTAGTGAGAGGCATAAAGCACCTTCTCACGATCCTCATTGCAATTGACCAGTGCAAGGAGGTCCTCGATGCCGAGGCGGTGTGCATGGAAGGATGAGCCTCGTCGCATTCCTCTCACTGCCAACTCAAAGAGTGGGTGCGAGAGGTCAATGTGGCGGAGCCCTTTTTTAGAGCATATAAACCTCTAAAATGGCCCAACACTCCTATCATGTTCGACGCCAAGGATCATCCTGATCGCATAACCGCAGTCGGGTGCCTGCCATTGTTGGTCTCGCCAACAATCCGCAATCTCAAGGTGACGAAGATTTTAGTCGACAACTGAGCCAGCCTGAACCAGATCTCGCCCGATGTCATTTGAAGGCTGCAGATTCCCAACGAAGATCTCGACATGACAGGTGCCTTCCGAGGGGTCAATGACAGAAGGACTCAGTCGAAAGGCAAGGTCACGCTACTGGTAACGTTCGTTAGCTATATCAACGTCAGAATGGAGACGACCGTCTTTGACGTTGCCGAGATCTCATCGCCATACAACGGCATTCTCGGACGTCCAGCACTAGCCAAGTTCATGCAGGCCACTCCATTCGCTTACAACGTGCTGAACATGCCTGGACCTACGAGCGTCATTACCATCAACTCCGACAAGAAGAGCACACTTATCTGCACCCCAGCTTCATCGGTGCCATGGCCCCTAAGAAGAAGGGCCTGACTGTAGTCGGTCCATCAGCGTCTGCCATACCTGTGTCTACACAGGTAGGATATGGCATGGACGCGGGTGGACGAGGAGGAGGCGAAGGTTCGGAACTTCCACGATGTTCCGGTGACCAAGGCCAAGCAAGCGGCGATGCTCGCCGCGGAGACGCCCATCGCGACGGTGGGACCCCCCACGCCCCTGAGTCTCAGGACAGAATAGCGATGCCTGCGGGTGGTACGACGAACCCCGGGGGCTGGAGAATATCTCCCAGGGCACCCACGCCGGCGGTTATACCACGACTTTCTTAGGACGCGCATGCAGAGCCGCGCGACGGCGCCCGTAGTTCTTAGCGTCCCCATGGAAAATCTCCTACACATCATTCCCAAGATGCACGGGACCAGCATGCAAGCGGGAGTGGTGTGCCGACACGGGACCATGGAGGTGTTCCTTCTAACATGGCGAGCGCAGCTAGTCCTAAACTTCCCTCCTGCTACGGAGAAGCTCGACAAATGAAGAGCCACCATCCAGAGCCTCCTCAGCCTCACGGATAAGCTTCGGCCCATAGGGCCGCCCCAAGCCAAACGTGAGGTGCCCGGGGTCGGCGCGACCTCGGCAGAGTCTCCTCCGCGACAGCACCATCGGTCGCCGACCTGACAAACCAATGCCCACAACGGTTACTCGACGGCATCGTCTGACCCACGGATGCACCGTGATGAGCGTCATGTTCTTAAGGAACATGGCAAGGAGGACACACGAACCGCGATCGAGCGGCGACGGGAAGCACGCCTCAAGTCGGACAAGCGTGTGGGACCCATTGTAGATAAGTCCGCGCTGGGGTACCCGGTCAGCTTAGCTTACGAGGTGGGCTTTCCAATGTTTACCCCCGTGCTATGGCAAGTCCAGTGTCCCAACACCTGCACGTTCAAACCAGAAGTCCCAGAGAAGTACGACGGCAAGACCCATCTGTCAGAGTTCCTGAGTGTCTACACCATTGTGGTGTAGGCCGCAGGGCACCGTGAAAATGAGATATTGGCCAACTACTTCCCGTTGGTGCTTAAGTCCAATGTTAGGTCATGGGTGATGCACTTGCCAGAGAGATCCATCGCCTCCTAGGCATACCTGTGTCACGAGTTCTTTGGCGCCTTCATGGAGGCCATCAAGCTCCTGGTCAGGAGACCGACCTGGACATCATCCCCTAGAAGGAGGGCAAAACTCTACGCAAGTACATCCAGGGATTCAGCCGTGTATATCACAACATCCTAGACGTTCACCCTGTCGCTGTTATTAGCGCGTTCCATCAGAATGTGCGCAACCGCAGGATGCGGGAAGAGCTGGCAATGAACAGAGTCAAGATGGTCGCCGAGCTTTACTGTTTGGCAGACAAATGTGCGTGGGCTGAAGAAGGGAGGAGACTTCACGGAGAGGGTGTCAGTGCGGAGGTTGACTCTTAAGACGACGACACTACCGCCCCAGCAAAGAAGGGTCAGCAGCGAAACAGCAAGCACAATGGAAAGACCGTGCTAGATGTCGAAGCGTCCAGCAACCCCGGCGCCGCCAAGAAAGGCAAGATCGATGACCCCGGCAATGATGTTGCTGGGTGCGACTGTAGCTATGCACTGGCGGCTACCGGCAAGCCAGGAGACTCTGGCAAGAAGTACTAGAAGATCCATCGCACCAAAGGCCACGACCTCCAAGACTGTCGGCAAGTTGAGCATCTTGCCGAGAAGCAAAGAGCAGAATAGGAAAGGCGCGACAGGAAGAAGGCTTAGGATGGTGCTGAGGGGTTCGGCAAGAAGCATGTTCGCCGAGGAGGTCGCCATGGCAAGCCCAAGCAACAGAAGGATCGGCCTGCATGCTATCGTGACAAGCAAGAGGGAGGTGATGCTGACGTCGAAGAGGATGGCGAGTCCAGTGAGCATGAGTTCCAGAGAGCTATGGAGGCTATGTGCATAGAAGGAGGAGATTCATCGCATTCCTCTCACCACCAACTCAAATAGTGGGCGCGAGAGGTCAATGCGACGGAGCCATCTATCGATGCACAGAAACCTCTGAAATTGTCCAACACTCCTATCATGTTCAAAGCCGAGGATCACCCTGATCACGTAACCATGGTCGTGTGCCTGTCGTTGTTGGTCTCGCCAACAATTCGCATCCTCAAGGTGATGAAGATGTTAGTCGACAGTGGAGCCAGCCTGAATATTATCTCGCCCGATGTCATTGGAAGGCTGCAGATTCCCGACGAAGATCTCGAGCCGACAGGTGCCTTCCAAGGGGTAAATGCGGGAAGGAATCAGCCGAAAGGCAAGCCTTCACTGGTAACATTTAGTAGCGATATCAATTTCAAAACGGAGCATACCGTATTTGACGTGGCTGAGATCTCATTGTCGTACAACAACATTCTCGGATGTCCGGCACTGGCCAAGTTCATGGCGTACACTCATTTCGCTTACAACATGCTGAAGATGCCTGGACCTATGAGCGCACTTATCTGCGTTGACCAACTCTATCGGGGCGCAGCCGAAACACCTGCCGCCAAGGCACTTGCTCCTGCCGCTGAAGCCCCCAGGGGGAAGAATACTGGCAAGGCCTCTAGTGCACATTCCAGCTAGCACACCTCTCCCGAGCATTGGGCTGTTGTTGACGATGTGCCAAACAGCTCCACCGGCAAGAGCAAGAAGTCCAAGGCAGCTCCGCCAGAAACCAAGAATGTGCCTGCCAAGGAGGATGGCACGGGGGGAACTTTTACCATAAGTTCCACACTTGACGACAAATAGGAAAGCACGCTCATCGCCTTCCTGTGGGAGAATGTTGATGTGTTTGCATGGCAACCATCTGATATCCTTGATGTTCCCAAGAAGGTGATTGAGCACCACCTTGCTGTCTGTCCGCACACATGACCCGTGAAGCAGAAAGTTCGGCAGCAAGCTTTGGAGCGGCAACAATTTATTGCCGAAGAGATCAAGAAGTTAGAAGCAGTTAGTCTGATTAGAGGAGTACTCCACCCTACGTGGTTGTCCAATCCAGTCGTACTGCGCAAGGCGAATGGGAAGTGGAGGCTATGCATTGATTTCATGGAGATCAACAAGGCTTGCCCCAAAGATCCTTTTCCCTTGCCGTGCATCGACCAGATTGTGGACTCCACCACCGACTACGACTTGTTGTCCTTCCTTGATGCATATTTCGGTTATCATCAGATTTTTATGGCCAAGGAAGACGAAGAGAAGGCCGGGTTTATCACCCCATGTGGCACGTACTGCTTTTTGCATATGCCTTTCAGGTTGAAAGCGCTGGTTCTACTTTTGCGAGAGCGGTCCAGATAGGTTTTGAGCCCAAGCTGCAGAGAAATTTGGAGGCTTATATGGATGACATAGTGGTCAAAACCAAGGACAAAGCCACACTCATAGCGGACCTAGAAGAGACATTCGCCAATCTGCGCAAGATCACCATGAAGCTCAACCCCGAGAAATGTGTGTTTGGTGTCCCATCCGGCAAGTTTCTCTGGTTCTCTGTGTCTCAACATGGAATTGAAGTGAACCCCGACAAGATCAAAGCAATTGAGCAGTTTGAGGCACCAAAACGAGTCAAGCACGTGCGACGCCTTGCCGGCTATGTTACTGCTCTGAGTAGGTTCATCTCAAAGTCTGTTGAGTGTGCCCTGCCCCTTTTTCAAAATCTTGAAGAAGGCAGGTCCAGTGAAATGGACTCCGGAAGTGGAGGCAGTGCTGCAGGATTTGAAGAAGTACCTTTCCTCTCCGCTAGTCCTAGTCGTGCCAAAACCACCATAGCTGTTAATGCTATACTTAGCGGCAACGACTCAAGTGGTGAGTGTTGCACTAGTGACTGAAAGAGAGGTTGACGAAGAAGCAGCAGCAGCGGTAAAGGCGCCAAACGATGAGCCAGAATAGCCTTTGGCAGGGTCTGGCGCGGGCAAGGAAGGATATGCACAGCTAAAAGAGATAGTTCAGAAGAAGAAAGTGGTGCAGCGACAAGTCTATTTTGTCAGGTCCTTGTTGCATGGGGCTAGATCAAGGTATTCTGGCGTGAAAAAGTTGCTCTTCGGCCTTATTATGGCCTCGAGGAAGCTCCAGCACTACTTCCAAGCACATGAGATCACTGTTGTCACCCACTTCCCGCTACAACGGATACTGAGGAACCCAGAAGCTGCCGGTAGGATTGTGGAGTGGGCTCTGGAAATAAGAAAGCTTTAGTCTTAAGTTTGAAAGCACTTCGACCATTCAGAGCAGGGCCCTAGCGGAGTTCATTGCAGAATGGACCCCGACGCCTGATGAAGAGTTTCCAGAGTCAACTTGCCCCACCAAGGAGACTGATCGAGACTAGATCATGTATTTTGATGGAGCTTTCTCGCTGCAAGGCGCTGGTGCCGGAGTGCTGCTTGTCGCACCCACTAGAGAGCAACTCAGATATGTGATCCAGATGCGCTTTCCCCACGAGAGATCAACGAGCAACATACTGAGTACGAAGGGCTCCTTATCGGTCTCAGGATCGCGGCGGAACTTAGGATCAAGAAACTTATTGTCAGGGGTGATTCTCAACTTGCCGTCAGGCAAGTGAACAAATATTACCAGATCCCATTCGTGGAAGCCTATGTAGATGAAGTGGGGAAGTTGGAAGAATATTTTGACGGCCTACAAGTGGAGCACGTTCCCCATGCAGAGAACAACGTTGATGATGGCCTGTCAAAATGTGCTGCCCTTAAGTTACCTGTGGAACCAGGAACTTTTGTGCACCAACTAACTCAACCCTCCATGATACCATCAACTGCACAAGAGAAGAGAAGAAAATAAAGTTCAGGTGAGTATTTTCCGGCAGAACTCCCTGAAGCCGCCAGTGAGAAGATTGCTAGTGGGAACGGCAGGCTTGTCGGTGAAGACTATTCTCCGTCAGGGCCCCCGACTCTTGCCGTAGAAGCATATGCTCCCGCTAGGCTTGCCAGGGCGCAGCAGGCTCCGGCAGGCCCCCAGGCCCTTGCCATTGAGACAGACACTCCCCCGGCAAAGGATACGCCTTTAGTCCTTGTTGTCAAGCCCCAAGCTCCAACATGGGCACAACACATTGTCCAATTCCTTCAAACAGGACAGCTCCTCGAGGAACAAGAGGAAGCAGAGAAAGTAGCCTGCCAGTCTCATATGTACCAGTTCATGGACAACGTCCTGTACAATAAGAGACCGAACGGCGTGCAACTCAACTGCATTTCTCGGGAGGATGGACTGGAGCTGTTGGTAGAGGTACATGGAGGCATATGTGGCTCCCACATAGGAGCAAGAGCACTTGCCGGAAAGGCATTCCGGCAAGGTTTCTATTAGCCCACTGCCGTCTAGGATGCGACTGCATTATTAACCAAGTGTGAAGCATGCCAGTTTCAATCAAAGAAACTACATCATCCAAATAAAGCCCTTCAAAGAATCCCTCTCTCCTGGCCATTTTCAGTCTGGGGGCTCGACATCTTGGGCCCCTTTCCCCATGCTGCCAGGGGCTTTGAGTACTTGTATGTAACAATCGACAAGTTCACAAAGTGGCCAGAAGTGGAAGCAATGAGGAAGGTGACAGCACAGTCAGCCATCTAGTTCTTTAAGGGACTAGTTTGCTATTTTGGTGTTCCCAACAGGATCATCACCGACAAAGGCACATAGTTCACGAGCCGCACATTCATGCAATATGTCCAAGACCTTGGTAGCAAAATCTGTTTTGCTTCTGTTGCCCACCCGAGGAGCAACGACCAAGCAGAGAGGGCTAATGCAGAAGTGCTGTGAGGTCTCAAGGCAAGAAATTTTAATATGCTGCACAAGTGCGGAAGGAACTGGGTTGATGAGTTGCCGGTGATTCTTTGGTCAATCAGGATGACACCAAATCGAGCTACCGGCCAGACACCCTTCTCCCACGTCTATGGGGTGGAGGCAGTGCTCCCCACGGAACTCATATACGGTTCACCTCGAGTGCTCGCTTATGATGAGCTCGAGCAAGAGCAGTTGCGCCAAGACGACGCGACGCTCCTTGAGGAAGATCGTCTTCAGGCTGCTATGAGAGATGCACACTACCAGCAAAGCCTTGCGCTACTACCACAGCCACAAGGTCAATGCCAGAATTCTTGACGAAGATGACATTGTTCTTTGCTGAGTTTAGTCTGCCAAGAATCCAAACAAGTTGACGCCATAGTGGGAAGGCCCTATCGGGTAGTACGAGTCACTAGGCTAGATGCAGTCTGCCTAGAGATCGAGGATGGCATTCCGTTGAGCAAATCCTAAATATCGACCTTCTTTGAAAGTTCTACCCATGAGGCGCGGTTGCCAGGCCGGCCCCGGCAACCACCATTTGTACAAGTCTTGCCGATGAAGCATGTAATCCTTGGTACAAAGCTAGGCTTAGAAAATGTGCGTAGATAAATAAAGATAAGTTTTTTGCTATCTTTCTTGGCTCTCATGTTTACTTATGTACATGTTTATCTGAAGAATTGAATTACACTTGATTCAGGCAAGAACTAACAAACCGCCAAGGTTCCATATCCATATTTTCTCTTCTTTCTTTGTCCAAAGGGCAGAAGGTTTGCTCGCATGCAGCTTTGCCGGGGGGATGATGGTACGGATACCCCATGAGCGCGACATTCTAAAAAAAGTTGTTGGAAGAAGAAAGGCAACAAAAAGATAAGTTGCAAAAACCCCATGTGAAACTTTTCTGTGAAGTTATTTTCCTTGAGTTGCTTCAACTTATGTATGGAAAACCTGCATGCATGGGAACCTTGTCATGATTGAACATGCCCTCACCGTGTTCGGAATCACTCGATGGCTTAAGTGGCTTTGCCCGTGCTCCTTGTTTCATTCTGAGTCCGGTCGATGATCCATGTGACAGTGCTCGCGCCCCTATCTCGTTTTCGTGTACGGCCGACGCCTTGAAGGGCTGCACCAAGGACGCCAAGGTGTCTTGCCAATAGTGGCACCGCCAGCAGGCTGTAGTGGACCCGTTCCTCAAAGCGCTTGCGGTAGGACTACACACACTGGCAAGATTTTCCCAGAAAGGCATAGGGAAAATTCCGTACATAAAGTCAGCTTAACAAGGAGGATAACACACGTTCATTCATTCAAAATGGGGTGAAATTTACATAAGATACTACCTCTTCAGGATGCTCGGGCTGAGCCCTTGCGGGAGGACGACATGCTCCCTCCGCATATTTGCCTTCTTCTTCTTTGAGACGGCCTCCGTGTCCTTGCGTTTGCCGGCTTTGGGTGGCATGCTGATGGTGGGGATAGAGGCCGAGGACGAGGAATAGGCAAGAGTGGAGAGGGGGAGCACTAGCGGATGCAAGAGGCTCTCCTTTGGGCTCGAGGAGGAGGACGACGGTAGTTCTCAGATTTGGAAAGACGAGAGGTATATGGACATCGACTCTGTGGTCTCCCCTTTATGGGGAAGGCGCGGAGCGGTGTCTGTTTACCAAAACCAAAAGGACAAGAAAACGTTCCGTGGGCGTGCTACTATAACGGCCGCGCCGTGCATGTATCCCACTACCTGCATTCAATGGGCATCATGGGGAAGCGCGGCAACCTCAATGACCCCAGCTACAAGGCCCTGCCACGGGTGCCCGTGCAATGGATGGTCCTGGCCCAACAATGCCCCGCGACGTGTATGGCCCAGGCCCAGGGCTCTTGTCGGTGCACTAGATTTTTTGGGCCATCTAGTGCCCCTTTACTCATGCACGAGTAGTAGTAGCCGCCCCAACGGCAGGGCGTAGCAAGGACTTACCAAACACCACACAGAACACTCAAGATTACCGGAAAGACCTTGCTGGGAGGGACATAGATCCTCAGGCCCCCGGCAAGGCAAGGTCCCGCCAAGGCGAGGCCCCGGCAAGCACCGCGAGCACACAGGATAGGTGTTGATCCACCTGGACGCCTGTCGAGGCAAGGACGTTGGAGGGAGCTAAGTGGCGCCGATGGGACTTCCCCCGTCCCATCCCACTAATGGACTAAGGCCCCTGAAATTGCATTTAATGCTCTTGTCCTACTCCGTCAGGCTTAGGTATGATAGCACTCCAGCAACAATGTGCATCCCGCGTGCACACTGTACGCTACTGTTGGGATTCCCTTGAGTATTGTAACATCCCAAAATTTCCATTTTGGAATGCTATGAAATATAGCTATGCATCATTATCATGTTGTTTGAGTGAAATGAATTGTTGAAGTTCTTCTTTTAAAATTCTGAAAGGCCACTTTCATTTCTCCATATACTTGTTTCTCCTATTTAAAAACCCCTCGAAATATTCATAAAAAGAGAGGAGTAACATGACACTCCACACCTAGGGCATCTTTGTGAAATATTTGAACAATAAAACCAAGGGGTTATTTGAAAATTTATTGCAAAAGAATTTAAAATGAATTTAGGCATTTTATGAAAATAATTTTTTAAAAGTATTCGTTTTGGCCGTGGAAAAAAGTTCCTTAAATAGCATTTATTCCCCTGATCAATTTGATATATATATATCTTCAATTGTTGGAAAGGTTTTGAATGCCTTAATGAGATTTGAATTCTCTCGAAATTAGAAAAAGGAAAGGAATTAACGCGTTATAAAGAACCGGCCGGCCCACCTGCCTTAACCCTCTCCCGAAATCACTCTGAATCGGCCACCGACGCGCACCCACTCTCTTATCTCTCACAGACACGCTGACCCCACCGACCGCTTGCGAGAAAAGCGCACCCATCTTCCTCCCCGAGCCCTCCACCTCGCCGGAGATCTCTCCGGAGCCGGATCTCGCACCCCTTTCCATCTCTTGACCCCGCGCCTTGCCGATAAGAAGCCTTGCTCCCTCCACGCCCCATTCCACCCCCGACCGCCTCCTGCCCTCGCCAAAATACAACCAAAACACCTCGCCGGAGTTCGGTTCTCAACCGAAGCCACCGGAGCTCGTGGTCGTCGGCCTTGTCGCCCCCAGCACCAACCGACGCCACCAATCGTCGCCGGACCCTTTGGACGCCGCCCTCGACCACCGCATCGACATCCCCGACCACCTCTGATGTCTGGCCGTCGTCGACATCGCCGGAGCCCCGACCTCCTCCTCTGTAAGCCACCCCCTCCCGTAGCCGTCAAATCTAGGGTCAACGGACCAGACTAGAAGTTTTAAACACCGAAACGTTTTCTTCTAGCATCCGGTCGTCCGCCCGCAAACACCGACGCGCACACGCTTGCGACCAATAGGAAACCTCCACGTCACACTTGTCCGTTAGCTAATTTTTTTTCTTTTTCTGTTTTTGTTTTAGAAAACAGAATGATTTCCATTTTTATTTTTGTTATATCTTTTAAAATATTTAGAGTTTTTGATTGATTATTTTTGCAACATGTCACAAATTACATGTAGTTTCTGTCTATAGGCTTATATTTCAAATTTGAACTTTTAAATTTGAATTTTGTTAAAATTGAGAAAATCACTAAAATTTGAATTTCATGAGTTTAAAAACTTGTTTTGGAGTGATTCTTTTTGCCATAGTTTTGTATTAGTTAGGTTTATCATCCAGCACTGTTTGAGAAGTTTTAGGATATTTTAGATTAGGGTTTGTAGTAAAAACAGAATCTGTTTAGTTCTTCTTAGGGTTTAATTAGTTTGTTTTTATTTTAGTTTACTTTGATTCTGTTTTAGTTCTTTGGTTCTGTTGTTCAACATTAGGTGAATCATTTTCTGATAATAAAAATATTTCTTATTTGTTTTGTGCTCTAGTTTAAATAGGTAAAACCTTGTTTTCACCAGTAGTATTGCTTAGAAAAATGTTTTTTACTAATCCTTTTTACACAAATTTTTTATAGTGAAATACTTCGTGTTTTCTAATAAAAGTTTTGTATTTACTTTTCTGTTATCTATTGGTAAATTGCTGAAAACCAATTTCTCTTACTATGTCTTAGTAGAAATTTTGCCACCAAAACTTTTAGAATCTTCAACTTTGAGTTGATTTATTTCTTTTGATTGTGCTAGTGATTGTGGTAGTATCTTTTGTTTACCTTGCTGTTGTGTGAATTGTATGGTGGTTATGCTTATTGTGTACTTTGTTTGATTTGTTAGATCATCCGGAGTGCGAGGCTTGTTATCTGGAGTCACTTGAGTACGAGGATCGTCAGCAAGGCAAGTCACTTTGACCATATTTACCCATGTTTTTATTGCAATAGTTCTACCATCTCCCCAATTGCATGCAAAGTAGGTAATTGGAAACTTGGTTACTTGATGTAGTATCATGTGGTACGTTTCCCCCTCACCCTTTGACACTTTGGCCCCGGGAAAAGTTGTTTTAAAATTTGCTATGCTACTAGTAGACGGGGTTGGTTAAGTGTCTCATGAGAGTTGTGAGATAATAATTACAAGACCTACATGATGATCAAGACTTCAAGAATTCGAGTTTTCAACATACCTCTGGGTGGATGATGGTTGAACGGTGTCCTGGAGAAGCCAGTGGTTAGCCTAGGTGTTGCTGGAGAAGTGTCAGTATTAACGCAGAAAGGTCCCCCCTAGGCCCAAAGAGATGGATGGATGCTTCAAGACCCAAGGCTTACCTGCATAGCCACAAGTCATTATGGGGTCTGGCTTGGTTGGATATTGTGGTGACCCTGGATAGGTGGTGCTACAAGATGTAGACAAATGATAGGAAAGGATGGGCATCGACAGAGTCTCGGGCAAACCCTTTAGAAGACCATGTTTTGGTCATCCGTTTCTCAAACATCCTGAAGTGAAAGAAATTCAACAGAGGCGATCAAATATTGTGGGGAACGTGTGCAAAACTCTGCAGAGTACCCAAACTTAGTCGATTAGCCATGTCCACAGTCATGGAGAACTTGAGCCAAAGGAACTGAAACTATATGGAACTCTCAACACAAAGAATTATAATGATGTGGGTATTAATGACAGCTTGGGTATGAGAATTGGTTGGTGGAACCATCTCATTAATCAACCAACAACGTAGTAATAACTTTTGCTTTGCCCTTTCTTGTTGTAGGAAAAATTGGTTGTATGCAAAAACTTACTACCCCACCTGCCATACGTGCATATAGAATATGCTGACCTACACGACTGCAAAGCATCATGTTGTAGAGTATTTTTCCGACCATGAGTGAGGATACGCTCTACGCTCGGTGTGATGTCCTTGGAGTCAGATGGACTCTACTACCTTTGAAGCTTCCGCAACACTTTGGTTGAGTTTATCTCATGAGTATGAGCATGAGCATGAAGTGAAGCACTTCTTGGAGAGGATCGAGAAGCTGAACACTCGCATTGCAAATCTGGAGGAATAGCTGGACATGGGATAAAATCTTCACCCAGAAGGAGACATGGCTCCTTTGATCAGAAACGATGATGACTATGAGGAGAGCGCCACTGGAGGAGGCCACATTACCATGGAATTTTGAGGCCAACCTTAGTCATGCCCCCATGTATCTTTAATTTTGTCGTTAAAACTTAGGTCGATGCTTAGTTTTATTTCGAGAGTTGTATCTCGATGTTTGAACCTTGAGTTGAATAAATGAATGAGTGTTTGGTGTGATATGTTTGTTGTATTGCATATGGGTAGTGAAATTTTCCTTTAGGCCCTTGTTATATTCTAATTCTCATCTCTCGGAAAACAGCAATATGCCTCCGCGACGTGAGCCCGACTTCACCTTCCCGCCGGAACTCACACAACTACTCTAGCAGCAGAATACCCTGATGCAGCTGTTGATCCAGAACCGGACCAACAACCACAACAACCACCCTCCACCTCAGGGCGACAACCTCACCCGCTTTTTGAGGATAAATCCACCGAATTTCTCCAGCAGCACTGAGCCCATTGTGGCAAATGATTGGCTCCGCAAGATGGAGAGGGAACTCATCACCGCTGGATACACTGAGGCTGAAAAGGTGCGCTCTGCTGCCCATCAACTTGAGGGGCCTGCAGCTTCATGGTGGGAGAACTACACCACCACGTACCCCATTACTGGTGTGACTTGGGAGCAATTCAAGCTAGCTTTCCGCACCGCTCATGTTTCAGCTGGAGCCATGAGTCTGAAGAAGCGTCAGTTTCGCAACTTGCATCGGGGGAATCGCTCAGTGGCCAAGTATGTGGATGAATTCAGCATGTTGGCCCGTTATGCACCAAGAGATGGGGCCGATGATGCAGCCAAGCAGGAGAAGTTCCTGGAAGGACTGAATGATGAGTTGAGCGTGCAGCTGATGGTGGATACTTTCGACAACTACCAGGAGCTGGTAGACAAGGCCCTCATCTTTGATGGGAAGCAACAACAAATTGAAAATCGCAAGAGGAAGTATGGACAGGCGAAATCTAAGTCTGGAGCTCAACAGAAGCCCCGCTACTCCCCGTACTCAGGGAATACCGGATCAGGGACCGGTAAGTATGGAGGACACACTCATCCCGTGCACAACCATGGAGGCCACAACCATGGGGGAAGTGGGAATAATCGTCCCAATAATGGCAACTTCAAGAATGGCAATGGAAGTGGGAATGGCAGCCAGCACCGTCCCATTTCAGTTCAGAAGGATCTAAACCATATCACTTGCGTCAAGTGCCAGAAGACAGGGCACTATGCCACAGAATGTCCCCAGAACAAGCAGGGAAATGGAAACGGCAACAACAACGGCAACTCATCAGCTAAGAAGCCAAATCCTTTTCCCCGTGCTCAGGTGAACCACATTGATGTGGAGGAAGTCTATGATCAACCCGAGACTGTGGTTGGTAAGTTGTTATTGCATTCATGTCTAGTGATGGTACTTTTTGATTCTGGTGCAACGCATTCATTCATATCAAGGGTAGTTGTAGAAAAGTATGGTTTACCCACCAGAACCCTTAGTCAGCCCATTAAGGTCAATTCCCCCAGAGGTATGATGATGGCAGGGATAGGATGCCATGCTTTGAAACTCAATATAGGAAACCATGTTTTCCCCACCGACTTCATTGTCTTAGAGTCCCAAGGATTAGATGTCATCCTAGGCATGGATTGGATGACCAAGTATGAAGGAAACATTGATTGCCCCAGCAAGTCTATTTTGCTCACCACCCCAGGAAACAAGAGGATTAAGTATGTATCCCGACGCACACAAATGGGTACTCAGGTAAATTCCCTTACAGGAGTTGTTCAAGAGGAAGTGCTGGTGGTACAAGACTTTCCAGATGTATTCCCGGAGGAATTACCAAGCATGCCACCAGATAGAGAGATTGAGTTCCTGATAGAGTTACTGCCAGGAACGACCCCAATTTTCAAGAGACCCTATCGTATGCCCGCAAATGATTTAGAAGAAATCAAGAAGTAGATTAAGGAGTTATTGGACAAAGGGTATATTCGCCCAAGTTCTTCACCTTGGGGAGCCCTAGTTCTTTTGGTGGAGAGGAAAGATAAAACCTTGAGGATGGTAGTCGATTATCGTGCATTGAACGAGGTGACTATCAAGAACAAGTACCCTCTGCCGATGATTAATGACTTGTTTGATCAGCTAGTGGAAGTCAAGGTGTTCTCCAAGATCGATCTTCGATCAGGGTATCACCAATTGAAAATTTGTGAACTTGATACACCCAAAACAGCCTTCACCACAAGGTATGGCTTATATGAGTATACAGTCATGTCTTTTGGTTTGACTAATGCTCCTGCCTATTTCATGAGTATGATGTACAAGGTGTTTATCGAATATCTGGACAAATTTGTCATGGTGTTCACCGATGATATATTGATATTCTCCAAGAGTGAGGAAGAACACAAGGAACACTTGCGTTTAGTTCTCGAGAAGCTTAGAGAGCATTAGTTATATGCCAAATTCAGCAAATGTGAATTCTGGCTAACGGAAGTCGGATTCCTTGGACATGTTATTTCTGGAGATGGAATAGTAGTGGACCCCGCTAAGGTTGAAGCAGTCACCGAGTGGAAGTCACCCACGTCAGTTAAGGAGATCCGCAGTTTCCCCAGACTTGTCGGATATTACCGGAGGTTCATTGAGAATTTCTAAAAGATTGCCAAGCCATGAAGGAATTGCTGAAGAAAGAGTCTAAGTATATTTGGACTGAGGAATTTGAAGCCAGTTTCCAGGAGTTGAAGAAACGTTTGGTCACAGCTCCAGCGTTGATTTTGCCAAATATTCTGAAGGACTTCCATATCGTGATGCTTCACGTCCAAAACTTGCAGGAGTACTCATGCAGGAGGGAAAAGTTGTAGCCTATGAATCCAAACAGCTACGACCTCATGATTTGAACTATGCCACCCATGATTTGGAGTTAGCAGCCGTAGTGCACGCACTCAAGACCTGGAGACACTTCCTTATCAGAAATAGTTGTGATGTTTACACTGATCATAAAAGCCTGAAGTATATCTTCACGCAAAAAGAGTTGAACCTCAGACAGAGGAGATGGCTAGAGTTAATCAAGGACTATAACATGAGATTGCATTATCATCCAGGAAAGGCAAATGTTGTAGCAAATGCCTTGAGTCGGAAGAGTTATGTGAACACACTCATAGCGGGAGGATTACCCCAAGAGTTAGCCGATGATCTCAGAGAGCTCCGGCTAGAGATAGTTCCAAGAGGATATGTTGCCACACTAGAGATCCAGTCCACTTTGATCGGAAGAATTCGTGAAGCCCAGAAATCAGACAAGGAGATAGCTGAGATAAAGCAGAGAATGAAGGGTGGAAAAGCTAAAGGCTTTCGTGAGGATGAACAAGGAACTCTGTGGTTTGAGAACTGAATCTATGTGCCTAATGACCCAGAGCTCAGGAAGTTGATACTTCAAGAAGCCCATGATTCACCTTACCCAATACACCAAGGTAACACCAAGATGTATCTGGATTTGAAGGAAAGTTACAGGTGGACAGGTATGAAGAAGGATATTGCCGAACATGTTGCGGTATGTGATGTTTGTCAGCGAGTAAAGGTGGAACATCAGAAACCAGCAGGGTTACTCCAACCTTTGCCGATACCCGAGTGGAAATGGGATAAGCTTGGTATGGACTTCATCACAGGATTACCCAGGACCCATTCAGGTTATGATTCCATCTGGGTAGTGGTTGATCGCTTGACCAAACTGGCTCATTTCATCCTAGTGAAGACCACCTATACCAGTGCTAAGTTAGCCAAGATATATATGACCAGGATCGTGTGTCTACATGGAGTTCCGAGGAGTATCGTGTGAGACAGAGAAACACAGTTTACCTCAAAGTTTTGGCATCAGCTGCATGAAACTTTGGGTACGAGGCTGGAGTTCAGCACAACTTTTCATCTGCAGACCGATGGACAGACTGAGAGAGTTAACCAGATCATGGAGGACTTGTTGAGATCTTGTCCACTACACAATGGGTCTAGTTGGGATGACAATTTACCTTACGCAGAGTTCTCATACAACAACAGTTACCAGACCAGTCTCAAGATGGCCCCTTTCGAAGCTTTATACGGAAGGAGATGCAGAACACCATTGATGTGGGATGGTGTTGGGGACCGAAAACTTGTTGGTCCCGGTCTTATCCGAGATTCTAAAGAGAAGGTCAAGCTGATTCGTGACAGACTCAAGATAGCTCAATCCCGACAGAAGAGCTATGCTGACAGCAAACACAAGGAAGTGACGTATGAAGTGGGAGACCGAGCATACCTTCGTGTGTCCCCACTTCGAGGAATCAAGAGGTTTGGTGTTAAAGGAAAGTTAGCACCCAGATTCATAGGCCCCTACAAAAATCTTGAACATAGAGGCAAAGTTGCATATAAGCTAGAATTGCCGGAAGGATTGTTCGGAGTTCATGATGTTTTCCATCTTTCCTAGCTGAAGAAATGCCATGCTGAGATGGCTGATATTCCTTTGAGAGACACAGTGCCCCTAGAGGCCATACAACTTGAGAGTGACCTGACTGACGAGGAGAAGCCCGTCAGAATCCTCGAGACTACAAACAGAGTTACTCGTAGAAAAACCATCAAGTTTTGTAAGGTTTTGTGGAGTCACCACACCGAGGAAAAGCCACCTGGGAACGCGAAGAAGATCTTCGTCGAGACCACCCGCACCTATTTTCTAGCCAACCCGAATCTCGAGGGCGAGATTCATCTTAAGGTGGGTAGGTTTTCATTTTGGAATGTTATGAAATATAGCTATGTATCATCATCATGTTGTTTGAGTGAAATGAATTGTTGAAGTTCTTCTTTTAAAATTCTGAAAGGGCACTTTCATTTCTCCATATACTTGTTTCTCCTATTTAAAAACCCGTGGAAATATTCATAAAAAGAGAGGAGTAACATGACACTCCACACCAGGGGCATCTTTGTGAAATATTTGAACAATAAAACGAAGGGGTTATTTGAAAATTTATTGCAAAAGAATTTAAAATCAATTTAGGCATTTTCTGAAAATAATTTTTTTAAAGTATTCGTTTTGGCCATGGAAAAATGTTCATTAAATAGCATTTATTCCCCTGATCAATTTGATATATATATCTTCAATCGTTGGAAAGGTTTTGAATACCTTACAGAGATTTAAATTGTTTGGAAATTAGAAAAAGGAAAGGAATTAACGCGTTATAAAGAACCGGCCGGCCCACCTGCCTTAACACTCTCCCGAAATCACTCCGAACCGGCCACCGACGCGCACCCGCTCTCTTCTCTCTCATAGACACGCGGACCCCACCGACCGCTCGCGAGATCAGCACGCCCATCTTCCTCCCCGAGCCCTCCACCTCGCCGGAGATCTCTCCCGAGCCAGATCTCGCTCCCCTTTCCATCTCTCGACCCCGCGCCTCGCCTATAAGAAGCACTACTCCCTCCGCGCCCCATTCCACCCCCGAACGCCTCCTGCCCTCACCAGAATACCACCACACCACCTCGTCGGAGTTTGGTTCTCAACCAAAGCCACCGAAGCTCGTGGCCATCGCCGCTGTCGCCCCCAGCCCCAACCGACGTCACCAATCATCGCCGGAGCTTCGCCGCCGTCGTCTGGACCCTTTGGACACCACCCTCGACCACCGCATCGACGTCCCCAACCACCTCCGACGTTCGGCCGCCGTCGACATCGCCAGAGCCCCGACTTCCTCCTTTGTAAGCCACCTCCCTCCTGTAGCCATCAGATCTAGGGTCAGCGGACCAGATTAGAAGTTTTAAATGACGAAACGTTTTCTTCTAGCGTCCGGTCATCCGCCCGCAAACACCCACGCGCACACTCTTGCGATCAATAGGAAACCGCCACGTCACACTTGTCCGTTAGCTAATTTTCTTTTCTTTTTCTGTTTCTGTTTTAGGAAACAAAATGATTTCCGTTTTTATTTTTGTTATATCTTTTAAAATATTTAGAGTTTTTTATTGATTATTTTTGCAACTTGTCAAAAATTACATGTAGTTTCTATATGTAGGCTTACATTTCAAATTTGAACTTTCAAATTTCAATTTTGTCAAAATTGAGCAAATCACTAAAATTTGAATAACTTGAGTTTAAAAACTTATTTTTGAGTGATTCGTTTTCCACTGTTGTGTATTAGTTAGGTTTATCATCCAACACTGTTTGAGAATTTTTAGGATATTTTAGATTAGGGTTTTTAGTAAAAACAGATTCTGTTTAGTTCTACTTAGTGTTTAATTTGTTTGTTTTTATTTTAGTTTACTTTGATTCTGTTTTCGTTTAACTTTTATTGTAGTTCTTTAGTTCTGTTGTTCAACATTAGCTAAATCATTTTCTGATAATAAAAATATTTTTTATTTGTTTTGTGCTCTAGTTTAAATAGGTAAAACTTTTTTTCACCATTAGTATTGTTTAGAAAAATGTTTTGTAGCAATCCTTTTTGCACAAATTTTTTATAGTCAAATACTTCCTGTTTTCTGATAAAAGTTTTGTATTTACTTTTCTGTTATCTATTGGTAAATTGCTGAAAACCAATTTGTCTTACTATGTCTTAGTAGAAATTTTGCCACCAAAACTTTTAGAGTCTCCTACTTTAGTTGATTTATTTCTTTTGATTGTGCTAGTGATTGTGGTAGTATCTTTTGTTTACCTTGCTGTTGTGTGAATTGTATGGTGTTTATGCTTATTGTGTACTTTGTTTTATTCGTTATATCATCCGGAGCGCGAGGCTTGTTATCTAGAGTCACTTGAGTACGAGGATCATCAGCCACGCAAGTACCTTTGATCATATTTACCCATGTTTTAGTGCAATAGTTCTAGCATCTCCCCAATTGCATGCAAAGTAGGTAATTGGAAACATGGTTACTTGATGTAGTATCATGTGGTAGGTTTCCCCCTCACCCTTTGACACTTTGGCCCCGGGAAACGTTGTTTTTAAATTTTCTATGCTATTAGTAGACGGGGTTGGTTGAGTGTCTCATGAGAGTTGTGAGATAATAATTACAAGACCTACATGATGATCAAGACTTCAAGACTCGGAGTTTTCAACATACCTCTGGGTGGATGATGGTTGAAGGGCGCCCTGGAGAAGCCAGTGGTTAGCCTAGGTGTTGCTGGAGAAGTGCCAGTATAAACGCGGAAAGGTCTACCCAGGCCGAAACAGATGGATGGATGCTTCAAGACCTAAGGCTTACCTACACAACCACAATTCATTATGGGCTCTGGCTTGGTTGGATATTGTGGTGATCCTAGACAGGCGGTGCTACGAGATGTAGACGAACGGTAGGAAAGGATGGGCACCGACAGAGTCTCAGGGAAACCCTTTAGAAGACCATGGTTTGGTCATCCGTTTCTCAAACACCCCGAAGTGTGAGAAATTCAACGGAGGCGATCAAATCTTGTGGGGAACGTGTGCAAAACTCTGCAGAGTACCCAAAGCTAATCAATTAGCCGTGTCCAAGGTCATGGACAACTTGATCCAAAGGAACTGAAACTATCTGGAACTCTCAACACAAAGAATTATAATGATGTGGGTATTAATGACAACTTGGGTATGAGAATTGGTTGGTGGAACCATCTCATTAATCAACTAACAATGTAGTAATAACTTTTGCTTTGCCCTCTCTTGTTGTAGGAAAAATTGGCTTTATGCAAAAATTTACTACCCACCTGCCATATATGTATAAAGAATAGATGATTACTTTTAACCACTTTTGTGACATTGCCGGCATATTCAATATGCTGACCTACACGGCTGCAACGTATCATGTTGCAGAGTATTTTTCCGACCAGGAGTGAGGATACGCTCTACGCTCGGTGAGATGCCCTTGGAGTCAGATGGAATCAACTACCTTTGAAGCTTCCGCAACACTTTGGTTTAGTTTATCTCATGAGTTGGCCTTCAGCCACTTTATTGTAATCTTTATTGTAATAAAGAACTCGATATGAGATTTCGATTAATAAAGCTATGTGATTTCCGTTTGATATATACATTGATGTACCGTGAGTGTACCAGCATGATCTTGGGATGGTACGGAAACACCGGAGAATCGACCTTTCAGGTCGGGTCGCTACAGAAATGGTATCAGAGCACACACTGACCGTAGGATGTAACCTCTAGGATTGGAAAGCCTTAGGATTTTTTCTTTCTTTTGTCATTAAAATTCTTATATTCTCATCTGTTCATTTCTGACTTCCCTCCGATTTATTTCAACATTTCTAGATGGCCACCTTCACCCCAGTTTTGTTCACGGAGTTTTGCCAGCCTGACGCAATGATGCCCTTTGGCAAAGAGCTGGTGAAGATCATCAAGGACGTAAGGATCGCTTTGCCAAGCATCACCGGGACTCCTATCATGTCTTTTCCAGAAGACGGTTGCTACAGGATCGAGGTGCACATCCCCGGAAAGACCTTTGGAAATCGTAAAGAACCCATCGACTTCACGTTTGTGTCACCCAACTGGCTTCTTGGGAGGGACATGGCGACTCACCGTGCCCTCGGACGTATTCAGGAGGAATATAGGGGTGGTCCCATTTCACCAAGCTTCAGCATGGTTTGTCGCAGGGATGCCAATGGAAATATCATAAACACCCCCACTGAAGACTCCACCATTTCCTATATCCAGACTTTGGAGACTCACATCAGGACTTTGGAGCTTCGGGTACGCGCAGACACGAAGACGATTAAGAGACTGATGAACTGCAAGCTTGACCTCGAGGCTGACCTACGGGAAGCCAAGTACGAGCATGAGCATGAAGTGACGGACTTCTTGGGGAGGATCAAGAAGCTGGACACTCGCATTGCAAATCTGGAGGAACAGCTGGACATGGGAGAAAATCTTGACCCAGAAGGAGACATGGCTCCTTTGATCAGCAACGATGATGACTATGAGGAGAGCCCCACCGAAGGAGGCCACATTACCATGGAATTTTGAGGAGAACCTTAGTCATGCCCCCATGAATCTTTAATTTTGTCGTTAAAATGTACGTCGATGCTTAGTTATATTTGCAGACTTGTATCTCGACGTTTGAACCTTCAGTTGAATAAATGAATGAGTGTTCGGTGTGATATGTTTGTTGCATTGCATATGGGTAGTGAAATTTTCCTTTATGCCCTTGTTCTATTCTATTCTCATTTCTCTGAAAACAGCAAGATGCCTCCACGATGTGAGCCTGACTTCACCTTCCCGCCGGAACTCACACAACTCCTCCAGCAGCAGAATGCCCTGATGCAGCTGTTGATCCAGAACCAGACCAACAACCACAACAACCACCCTCCACCTCAGGGCAACAACCTCACCCGCTTTCTGAGGCTGAATCCACCAACTTTCTCCAGTAGCACTGAGCCCATTATGGCAGATGATTGGCTCCGCAAGATGGAGAGGGAACTCATCACCACTGGATGCACTGAGGCTGAAAAGGTGCGCTTTGCCACCCACCGAAACTGGGTAAAAACACCCCGTGCGCAGCTCACTAGACCGGCTCTTCGCGCCAGCACGCTCCCTCGCCGAACCGAAAGGGCCCCCCGCGGTCCCACAGGTGTTCGTTCCCATGACACCACCTTGGTCCCAGGTGCTACTATCGGTGAACTAGGAATGGGGGTACCCAGACCTGGCCAAGGATGATCAAGAGGCCAAGGATGACGCAACGTGGGATAGGCAGGCACCAGCGCGCTAGGCAGAACAGTTTTCCGTTTGGTGAAAATGGAACAAGGACATACGCGGGGTCCCAAAGCACCCCCAAAGGTTTCCATTCCAGTGCAACAAGACCACAACCACGAGCCCTGCAGGACGAATGTCATCGTCGAGCCCACCTCTGCATCATCAACAGCTACTTTGTAGGTGA
Organism: Hordeum marinum; assembly: GCA_022496015.1. Lineage (NCBI taxonomy): Eukaryota > Viridiplantae > Streptophyta > Magnoliopsida > Poales > Poaceae > Hordeum > Hordeum marinum. Next base: position 119,893,027 of record CM039677.1, read on the forward strand.
AGACCACCTTCCAGCAGTGTAAAGATGTACCCATGTCCTTCTTCGAATTTGACCATTGTGGGATCCCTTCCCATCATAGCAATAAGGGAAGAGGACCCGGTCCACTATAAATAGAGGCTCGGATGCACCATTGAGAGAAACAACAAAACAGAGAGACAACGGAAGAGAGGCAAAACCACCAAAGCACCCTCGCGAGGGAACCCACCACTGTACTAGTTCATCCACAAACCTCCTTGTGAGGCACTGCACCAAAGGAGGAGTAGGATTTCATGCGTCGTAGCATCCCGAACCTGGATAAATCATCATGTGCAATCTTCTTCCTCGTCATCGTGCGAGTTCGTCATAGAAATCATCGAGTAGTAAGCTAGGTGGGGTGAGGCAGTTGGGGATCTTTGCAAACGCCCGTGTGTTCGAACTTCCTTGGGTTTTGCGAAGCCCGAGATCCAATAGATTCCACTATTTTGTGTCTTTCTTTTTTCCTCATGTTGAATGGTGTGATACCAGACACCATCAGCAATGCACGTTGAATACAGTCTCACTCGCTTATCAGGTCCCCATGCCAAATCAAATAGATCATCATTGACCTTCTTGTTACACCATGTGATTTGCCTCTTGACTAAGTTATCATGAGTCAAAAATCAGGGCCAATTAAAACTTGTGTGTGCTTGTTATGCTTGACTTGATTGTTGATTGCTTGTTTGCTTTCTTGTGCTTTATATTCAAAAAAAACCTCATACCCTCAAGAACTCTTTTCCTTGATACCAAAAATTGTCCAATGATCATGCCATGTGAATAGGACTTAAATATATTTTTAGAAAATTTTATCTTTGGACAAAAAGCATTTATTTAAATTAGGTATTCAAAACCCCCCTGATTTGAGATTTGCACTACAAGTCCCCAAATTGGCTGGATCCTTTTTTCCCAAATGCTTTATTTGGAACCCACTATATATAATACTTGCCAAAACCATCAAAAAATAATTTTAAAGATTATTTTACTATTTTATTTAAAGGCTTTTCCTTAAGGCCAAAAAAGGTCTTTTATAGGGAAAAATTATTTAAATGATTTAAAATATTTGATAAAATTTAGGGAAACTCAGTGGACACATATTATCCATATATATGAGTTTCAACACATGGTCTTGTTCAAAGTATTGGACAAAACCCTTCAAAACCATTTCTGCCTATTCCAAGCATTTGAAATATTTCTATAAGAAATATTCTCAAATAAATCCAGGAAAATTCTAGAATGTCACATATGATATATGTGGTAATCTTGCCAAGTTTCAACTCAATCCCAATTGTTTTGGTTCACCAAAATATCCTAAAGCCATTCCTATCTAGAGCCAAATTTGATCAACTTTACATTGTGAAGTATCTCTTGTTGATCCCAAACTTTGTGGGCATTCTCTATTACCCTAATGATGATGCTACATCAAGTGGTGCATCAAGGGAATAGAATTGCATGATCAGATCTATAGAAATCCGTTTCTGTCCATTTCGAGGGTTTCCAAGTTTACATTATAAACTTCCTTCAAATCATCTCAAAACTTGTGATTAGGACCAAATGGACTGACCATTTACCCCTGGTAAATCTTGAGGTCATAAGATTCCCCTACCTAGCCCAATCACATCACAAACATCTTCCGCCATAAACTTGTGGACAAGCTAAGTGGGCCCAAAAAGATTCCCTTTGCCCCCAGGTTTTACCACAGCATGTTATATCCCTCGTCTACCTCCAGTAGCTTTGCCTTGGCCTCTAGTCAAATATTTGGGGGGGGTAACTCTCTCTTATTCCCTCTATTTTTACCATGGAAGCACATCTCCTTCCCTTCTGATCATGCTAATGACCCCAAACTTTTCCAAAACTTCATTTTCATTCTATTGCGTCAAACCTAACCCATAGATGGCATGCTCATGTGGGAAATGTGAGCAAACCATCTGAACTTAGTTTAGGGCAGTAATTGTAGCCTCGAACTACAAGTACCTGCTATACTTATCTCCATGAGATGAAACTTGGGGTGTTAGTACTCACTCCATAACCTTGAACACTAGACAAGTTCTTTCCCTAATTGCCCTCCATGAAAAGCCTCTAAGATAACTCCCTGGTTTGCTGCTGCAAACTTACCTATAGTAGAAACCAACCTCAGCCAGATCCATGATGGTCCAAGTTTCACCATATAGCTTTACCATGTGTGCTTCACACGGTGGACATGTTTGGCCAACCAAAAAGATGCCCTTGTCAAGGGTAGGCGTGGTGACCAGGCAGCCGACATGCAGAAACGATGCTCTGCCGCTTGTCGTTGTCCTGTAGCTCGCGTTCGCCCTTGATAGAGCATCCCAGCGTGCCATTAACCTCCCCTAGACCTCCCACACCCGTCCCTGATGCTCAAATAGCTCCAATGCCCCTGTGTCTTGCATGCTCGCCGCGCCCAAAGTGCATACGAGGCACTCTCGACCCCCCTCGTCGTCCCTCTACGTCTACCTCTCCCTAGCACCCCCTTAGCCCCTTTTTCTCTCCCTCTCCATCCTGCAGGCGTCCAAGCAAGCCTCTGGTTCCTCCCGAGTTCTTCGTCCAACTCAAAGACCGGCGTGGCTGCTGCCACGACCACGAGCACATCCATGCCTCCTCTGTCTCCCGGCCCCCTACTCCTTCCCTAGCATCACCGGAGTGCCCGTAGCACCTCTGCTCTCCTCTCCCCATCTTCATTCCCTTTTCCCCGTGGCCAGGATGTCGGGCCAAGAGCTGCCGTCGCCTACCTCGGCATGAGCGATAGCGCAGGCGACCCCGACCTCCACAGGGGTCAGGGACCACCTGGGCTAGTGCGGCTCCTCGCCCCAAACGCGTAGGTGGCCGAAGCCTCGTCGGGGACGGGCTGAGCCGCCGGCATGGCGCCGGTGCCCGCTCAGCCTTGCGTCCCCTGCCCTCCCCTATTCCAGCAGGACGAAGGGGATGAACCTGGCAGGCGAGGCCCGCCTAGAAGCGACCCAACCGGTCGGGCCTGAGGCTTAAGTGGAGGCCGGGACGCCGGGGTGACGCCTTTGCTAGGGGAAGGCGTATTCCCCTGGGTGCACCTTCGAAGTGGCCCTCCGTCCTGCACGGCTGAGCCAATGGCCCGGCCTAGAGGCTATCCTACGCCTAGTGCAGGGATTAGCCTTAGATAATCTCCTTGCCTTTTTTTTCTTACAGAGCAAAAATTGATAGAAAATTCATTTGAACTCCAAATTGAATTATTCAAATTCATGGATGTCCCTACAATCAAGATTTATCCAAATACGTGCATTTCACATTTTTCCTGCAACCTTTTTTGTAGAGTTCAAATTCAAATTTGAATTTGAGCTATGGGATGCCCCAGTTTAGAAATTCCTAGAGCACTCATATCAGCTTCAAATGGGGTGATTCAAGTTCTTACATGTATCTAAATTCATGCACTAAGTGGTGAGCATTTTTCCGTACACTTATTCTGCCATGTCAATTATTTGGCCATTTATTCATATTTGACCCACTTTGCAAATTCATAGGAAAATCATACCAACTCCAAAACCAGGAAAACCACTTCATAATATTTCTAAAATCATGCCCTATTAAATGGGTGCCTTCACCCATATTTGTAAACATCTTTTCTTTAGACATCTTATCGGGACACCCATTCCTCCATTCCTCCATTCCAAAATCATCATTGATCCAACTCTAGTTCAACCATTTTATATATTTTTATCATGACCAAGGAGGTCTAAGAAAAATATATTTCCTATTTATAGAGCACTTTTATTATCTTCTTGTTGTGTTGCTTATCGTGGTTGTTTCCGACGTTAGTTGGTGAAGTAGACGAATTGCTCGGAGTGCACGGGAAATGTGTGAAGGTCTCGAAGACATTGCTAAGCCAGACAAGCAGCCCTTTGACCATATTAAGAAACCATTTCCATCGCATGTCATATAGCACTTTACCTTTGTTAAACTTGATCATGTGGAGTAGTGACCACTCCGGTGGGTTGCCTCTGATACTTTTGTTGTTGAAACTTGCATCGTGCATGACCCTAGCACCTTATGAGGGTTGTGCGGTTGGGTGTAGAAGGATGCTAGTAGATGCTACGCAAGTGGGATGGGATTCATGCATAGTGATAGAAAGAAGAGAAATGATTTCAAAGACTTTTCGAAAAAAAACATCGGGTGCCACTAATGCTCGAGGGAGATGATGATTAGTTGGGTAACCACTTGAGAAAGAAGTGGTATGCCAGAGCAAGTGAGTGTGTGTTTTTGAAGACAGAGAGTTTTAAAGTGTGCTGACCGTGCCAACCTTACATGCGCAACCACGATACCCCTTATGGGATGGGGCTTTGTTGATTACTATGGTTGGTGCTAGCAAGGAACCAACATTACTAGTGGCAAGGGTGAAGTGGTCACTCTTGAGACGGGGTCGTCCCATAGTGGAAGGTCATGCGTTATCTTTACACGCACCAAGCACACCATTGTGTTCCCTCATGGATGATACGAGTGATGTATATCATGAGGGATGGCACCAACGAGTGGACTCTTTGTTTAGTATCACCATGGTAAAGGCATTGTTCGAGTGCTTACCTCGGGTATGTTATATACCGTGAGTCGTGGATGACACGGAAGTTCCCTGAGTTTTACGGGTAAAGTGTGCAACCTATGCAGAGTGTAAAAGTATTTGAATAGCCGCATCTATGGTCATGGACAGTTGGAGGCCCTTCTTAAACTACGTCTGGATGTTTTTGCAAACTTGGTGTGGGTGTGTGGTGACAAGGATGATATTTGAGCCAAGTCGGATGACTTGGTATGATGTCTGAACATGAGATTTTGAGACGATACATGAGACAAGTCTAAGGACTTGGTGTGATTGTTGAACATGAGACGTCCAACCCCCTGCTTATGATGACGACTGGGACGTGTTCCTATGAACACCTGTTCATGGTTAATGCGTGCTTACTTAAGTACTTGATCATGTCACTCCACTCAAAACTAGTTTTTTCAAAAACTTACCTATTAGAGGTATATCATGCATTGTTATTGCCTTGTTCCAAACATGGCTTGCTTGCGAGTACATTCAAAGTACTCATTGGCTTGCCACTGGTTATTTTATTGGCTAGGCATGAAAGATCAGGTTATGGTGAGGATTACCCTTGTGAAGGACATGCGGGCTAGGATGCTTCCCAGTCAGAATGCTTGTATGGTTAAGGCAGATGGCATGGGTTCAGGCTATCATTGAAGATTTCCACTGTAATCATATGAATACTTGGCCATAAAGGCCATATTTGAGTAAACCGGTATGTAATGGATGTGAGAATCTTGTTATTCAATTTCTGTGTGTTCAGTGAGCATTGCTCTCTGGGATCACTGTGCATGTACATTCGGTGATCATGACTTATTAGTCGGGGTCCCCACACTTCTTCTTCTCATGCAACTTTCTTATTTGTACAAATAAAACATTTAGAAACAATACTATTTAACAGTTGGTGAATGACGAAGAAAGCAAAAAAACATGTGGTTAAAGATCTCACATGATCGTTAATCCATTTAGCAAATCCCTTGGGAACCCTTTTATCAACATGGGTGTGGCTTTCTTCCTGATTCAATTATTCCTTTCATTTCCATTAATGCCTAAAAAACAAGTGAATTAAAACATTAGGCTGGTGCCAACCCAAGCAGAAGAGTATAGTGAGTGCACAAGATATAATTTACTCGATATATGGTAGAACCTCAGCACAATTGCTGAGCACATACCAAACCATCTTGTCATACTCATCACGAGCCTCCAAGTATTGTGAGGTTCCAAGGTAGTTCACACCATGCTTGAATACTGAGACATCACCATCTTGTGAATAAGTCCGCTCTTTTCTACCCGACTAATTCCATCTCCTTTCCACATCGCCAAATTATCTAGAGCAAAATGTCAAGCACTCATCAATGACATATGCTTCAGCAATCGAACCTTCTATTCTTGCCATGTTCTACACATAATGCTTACAAGTAAGCAGCCTTCTTTCAATTGGGTACATCCAAATGTCTTGAAGTGGGCCTCTAAGCATTGCCTCTTTTGGTGAATGCACTGCCAAATGGACCATCGCGGTGAAGAAACCTGGAGAGAAAATCTTCTCAAGCTTGCACAGGATAATTGGGATTTCTTTTCCAAGTCTTTCCACAACAGTTAACTTGAGTGTTTTTCAACACAGTTCTCTAAAGAAATTTCCAAGCTCAGCAACCGCTTCATATATATCATTGTCCATGATTCCTTGAATCCCCGCCGGTAAAATCCTTTGGAGGAGAATGTGACAATCATGGGTTTTCAGTACTGAAAGCTTGAATCCATCGGAAGTAACACAATTTGCTATGTTAACAACATAACCATCTGGAAATCTCACCGCTCTTATCAATTCACAGAATGTAAGCTTTTCTTCTTTAGTCATTGTATACCATTCTTGTGGCATGTCAAATGAATCTTCTTCTTCATTATGTTGTAGATGCAAATCTTCACTTATTCCCATATCATCCAAATCAAGCCTAGAACTAACTGTATCCTTTGTCTCCCCTTCAATGTTTAGAAATGTTCCAAGCAGATTGTCGCATATGTTTTTCTCAATGTGCATTACATCAAGATTATGCGCCAATTTAAGATCAGCCCAGTATGATAGGTCCCACAAAGAATACCTTTGGTCTCAACATTGACCTTCCTCATGCTTTTGTTTCTCTGCAATCTTTCCTGGTCTCACATCTTTCACTTTTCAAGTTGCTACTCCACCTCTTCTTTAGTGAATTCCGCTGGCTTGTCACCATTAAAATCTCTACTTCTTTGCCAATGATGGTTTCAGGAAAGAAAACGGTGGTGCCTAACATAGCATATCTTGTTCCTTATTCTCTTCAAGCAAGGGTCTTTTTCACAATGCACCCAGGCCTGATAACCTGATGTGATCCTCCCAGGCAGAGTGTGCAGCGCTAGGAAATCATGGATGGACCGTATGATTGCAGGACATAGATTAAATTTTTATTCCGGGGTCGAGGCATCGTATGTAAGTACACCATTCCAGAGCTGGAGCGGTTCTTCTATGAGGGCCTCCATAAAGACATCGAAATCCTTTCCTGGAGACTCTCAACCCGGGATAAGCAATGACATCATGAAGTTGGATTGATCCATGCATGCCCATGGTGGGAGGTTGTACAGCACAACAAAAACAGGCCACACACTATAAGAGGTGCTCATGTTCCCAAACGGATTAAAGCCATCAGTGGGAATGCCAAGTTTTATGTTCCTTGGATCTGCAGGAAAATCTATATGAATATAGTCAAATTCTTTCCATGCCTCTCCGTCCGCTGGACGGCTCAGCTCATTGTCCATAGGTTTCCGCTTCACATTGTGTCGTTGTACCTCCAGCTATATATTATTTCTTCAAGATAAACATCTGCTGCAGCCTTGGTATCAATAGAAAGTGCCTGAGTTCCTTCTTTGGTATTAACTTCTTCCCATCAGCACTGTTCCACCTTGAGGCATTGCATTTTGGTCAGTTGTCATGCTTGGCATAATCCTTTCGAAACAAGAAATAGTTATTTGGGCACACATGTATTGAAACATAACCTGGCCCCAGCATGCAGATTACGCTCAATGCTTCATCCTAAGACATGGGAACACATCTATCAGGGAATTGCAAGGTCAAAAGGCGGAGTATTGCAATAGATGCAACCTGTCTAAACTGGTAGAAAGACTTGATGTGGAGTATCTGCACAGTGAAGTTAAATCTTGAAAATTTAGCCCCTTCATGAGCTTCGTGCTTCATGTCCTCTAACACCTCAGCAAACATCAACTTATGTCCATCAACATGATCTTCAACATAGTAGAGATCCTTCAATAGGTCAGGAATCCTATCATCTTCATGCCCATCCTCTTCCTCCAAACCAACATTCTCACGTCAAATCTTTTCCATAAAATCAATGACAACATCACCACCAGCCATCATATGAGGGGACTCTGTATCAGCTTCTATATATTGAGGTTGTCCATCTATAGGTTTTCCATGATATATCCATCTATCATATGTTCTGGCCATCTCATTAAGAAGCAGATGATCTTCCACTATCCCGTGAGCTTATCTTGAACACTTGAGGCAATCATAGCATGGGAAAAGAATGAAAACATCCTTTGCAAAATTTGCCTCAAACAATTGCATGAATTCATCAAATCCTTTCATATGTTCTTTCAAAAACCTTCTAACTCGTTTTCTAATCCAGCTTCTGTCCATCTGCCAAAGACAACAAATTATTGCAACTTAGAAAATCGATCTAAGTTCATCAAAATTAACTAATAAAAATGTATGGTAGTAATGGAAGCTAAAAATCCAAAAAATAAGGTAGGCGAAAAATTTTATATGCTAACTACGTAACCACAACATTGAGTTGTTTCCAATTTCTCACTACTTTAGTTCAGTTCACATGGTTTACCGATTTCACATGGGACCAAGAAAAGCAATTCACATGAAATACATATTTCACATGGGATAAAAGAAAAGAAAACATAAACTTGGAAAACCTAAAATAGATCAGGCAGAGCGGCACTAAAAAACAGAGGAGATCTAGCTCCAGCTGCATCCATCTTATGAAGCAACTTGTAGCATCCATCCATTAGATTAAGCTCCAGCTACAACTGCTGTTTTCACACTCAAATTAAGCTACACTTGACTACGAGCTAGTGTTCAACACACATTAAGATAAAAAACTCACATTATCCCTCTATTCACACTCAAATTAAGCTACACTTGACAAAATCAAGCTAGCGTCATCAACAGTCGCAACAGGTGCAAATCTGAAGGGGAGAGGGAGAGAGGGGTGCATACTTGGAGGGGTGCTTGCGGAGGAGAGCGGGGAGAGGAGTCCCATACTCGGTGCCGGCGAGTCCCCCATGTGCGTGCGAGGTTACCGTTATTGCGTGGGCGAGGCGAGCGACACCACCACCACTGCCGGTGGGCGAGGTGGCCGTGGCGTCGGCATCACCACTGCCACCAGTTAGTGAGATGGTCGTGGCATCAACACCACCACCGCTGGTCGCTGCCCCGCCGCCGGTTGTCGCCCTGCCCCTGCCGGTTTCCCCTGCCCCCATCGGTCGCCGCCCGTGCCCTTGTCGGAAACCTAGAAAAATGCTAAGTGTTGGCTATGCTCGATGCTAACTGTTGGATCACCTAGAATGTCCCACTTGTTAATGATACGATAGAGTCGTGGTTTTATATAGTACCCTCTCTGTAAAGAAATATAAGAGCATTTAAATCACTACTTTAGGTATATAAACGCTTTTATATTTCTTTACGGAGGGAGTATGTAGACAAATTCCCATCCATGAGAAACAATCCCTCCTTAGCCCAGCGGTAGTGAACGAGCGAAGCCAGTGCTTGGTCGTGGGTTCAAGTCCCCGCTCACACTAATTTCTAAGGAATTAAACACTCACCCCCTATCAAACGGGCCCCCTATCAGCATGTGCTCACCTTCTGTCAAATGGGTCTTGTCTCTCTATTTAATCTAGACATGTAAGAAAAATGACACCTAAACAATGACAGATACGCGAGGTTGTTGAGATGGCTGTATAATCATCCTAATTCACTCGAACTTAAGTGTAATGACCATTTATATTGGTAATGATCAGCTAGAAATAAGGTAGTGGACCAGTGTTGTCCTCTTTACGACCATTTCCAGTAAGGAAATTACGACCTTTCTGACCAAAATAGTCGTCAATGTTTAGGGTTAGGACTCCTCCAGACTGCTTACGACCAATTTCTCACAAATGGTCGTCGATCTACGACCATTTCTTCCAGGGTCACTGCCAGAAGATCACATGCTGACATAGTTCTTGTAGTGATACCCGAAGGAATGTCATAACCAATATTTTCAGTAGCTGTAGTAGGTTGATGGACAACTAGTTGTGGTTCCGGTTGAGGTGAATATATCCCAAACAAACCCCTCAAAGGATTATTTCCATAGTAGCAAGTGACAGTAAATTTCAACACGTAGTATACATTTTCCTTAACGATTTCCACTTACCGAGTGCACTTCACTCCTCGGTAACGATGCCATAAAAGAGTCTTGATGACCCACAAGTGTAGTGGCTCAATCAAAGTCCTCTCGATAAGTAAGAGTGTCGAACCTAACGAGTAGTAGAAGGAAAGGCAAGGAGCTTTCAGAAAGGTAATTTCTGCAAGCACTGAAATTTTAGGTAATAGGTAGTTAGATAGCAAGATAATTGGTAACAAGCAAGTAACGGTAAAGGTAAATAAAGTGTAGGAAGGTAGCCCAATCCTTTTGTGGCAAAAGGACAGGACAAAACGATCTTTTATAATAAGCAAAGTGTTCTTGAGGGTACGTGGGAATTTCATCTAGACACATTCATCTTGTTGGTTTGATTAATGTTTGCTACTTTGATAATTTGATATGTGGGTGGACCAGTGCATGGGTATTGTTATTACTTCAACAAACCTCCCACCTATGATTAACCCCCTCGCAAGCATCCGCAACTACGATAAAAGTATTAAGATAACATCTAACCATAGCATTAAATATATGGATCCAAATCAGCCCCTTACGAAGTTGCGCATAAACTATGGTTTAAGCTTGTGTCACTCTAGCAACCCATCATCTAATAACTAATCCACAGTGCATTCCCTTAGGCCCAAGAATGGTCAAGTGTCATGTAATTGACATTCACATGATACCACTAAGGGAATCACAACAGACATGTCATGAAAATATCGAACACGTACCAAATTCACATGATTACATGCAACATGACTTCTCCCGTGACCTCAAGAACAAAGGTAACTACTCACAATTAATATTCATGCTCCAGATCAGAGGGGTGTTGAATAGCATAATGGATATGAACACATAATCATCCACCAAATAATCCATATAGTAATCAACTACACAAGGCAATCAACACTAGAAATCACCCACCGTAACCAATGTGAGGTTCCGATACAAAGATTGAACATAATAGATGAACTAGTGTTTGAGAGGAGATCGTGTTCTTGAAGACGTTGATGAACAAGGTCCTACCAAAGATGAGAGGGTTGTTGATGATGGCGATGGCTTCGATTTTCCCCTCCGGGACGGAAGTTCCCCCAGCGGAATCGCTCCGTCAGAGGGAAAAAGTGCTCCTACCCAAGTTCCGCCTCGATACGGCGGCATCCCGTCCCGAAAGTCCTCTCCTCATTTTTTCTATGTCAAAAAACCTTATATACCACAATATGGCCTTCGGAGGAGGGCCGTGCTGGGCACAACCCACCAGAGCACGCCAGGCACCCTGGTGTTTTGTGGTCACCAGGGTGGCCCCCCAGGTAGTTAGTCGATCAACCGATTTGGCTCCTGCTTACCCAATCTCCCACGAGTAGTGACCTCCCACGAACATCTCCCTGTGGATCCCTCGAATGGCTCGTCACAGATCCCTTGAATGGTTCATCCAAGGTATCCACACATACGGGTGCAGCATTAGGCGGCGGACTACTAGGTCCGATCGCACGGCATGGTAGCATGGCGAGTGGCAGTAGCTGTCGATAGGAGGAAAAATATCAACCCTAAAAGGTGCGCCCACTCCCTTTATATAGATCTGCAAGGTGTTCTCAACACTTGAGGCCCACGACGAGTCTAGTCCGAATATCCATTCGGATCCAATCCGAATGGGCTGCAATCCCTTAAGTGTGCGACCCTATAAGTTCACGTACACATGGGCACGACCCGAGTCGATAATCGGTAGCGGTTCCTAGAAGAATGTGCCAACTACCATCTATGCGCAAATTCGTTAGACGAACCTCGAGAATGTGTCATATACAAGATTCCTTTTGCCTCACGATATAGGTTGTAGAGATCAAGGGGAGTACTTCTCACCCTTGTGGTAGCTCGACATCTCTTCTCGAAACCTTGTGGCAGATTCCCGAACTAGGTTAACTCTTAACCCATGTCGCACGGCCATGCTTTCTGAATCTGATCACATGTGGGGAACTAGAGAATATCTCTCCTCATGGAGGGGAAAATCCAATCTTGGATAACCATGTCTCCCGGCATGTCTCACGACTCACCCGAAAGCTACCTTTATAACTACCCAGTTACGGAGTAGCGTTTGATAGACCCTTACTAAGTCGATCCTCATTCCGAGACCATGCGATGACCTCAGGTCTAGGACATGGCATATGCATTGTACTTGAGACTAACAGATGACATTATCTAGCTATGTCTCAGAGCGGGTCTGTCCGACTGTTGCATGATGAATGTCATCCAACATAATTATCCATCGCTGGTCCATTGCCTACGAGCTTTGCACATATTGATCCTTGCTAAGTTACTTCTCCATTGCTTTTGTTACAATCACTAAAAAACTGCTACTATTACTTTTGCCATTGTTATTGTTACTTCCATATTACTTTGTTGCTGAATACTTTGCTTCAGATATTAAGTCTTTTAGGTGTGGCTGAATTGACAACTCAGCTGTGAATACTCGAGAATATTCTTTGGCTCCCCTTGTGTCGAATCAATAAATTTGGGTTGAATACTCTACCCTCGAATTTTTTTGCGATCCCCTATACTTCTGCGTTATCAAGAATCTCAATCCCCGAGTTCATACTATCAGTTTAACATCTCTGTGCACATGACTTGTGAAATGTAATCATCAACTGAATCATATACTAGTAAAGGATATGTGTCCGCATAACCTTAACAACTATGGACTATTAGAACAATCATCATACTATATATAGTCTCATAAATAAGTCACATACTTATTGATACATATAGCTGATGATGTTCAAGGACAATACAAAATACTCATGAATACATAGGAAATAACATCATCACATGATTGTCTCTAGGGCTTATCTCCAACAGGGAGTTCACCATACCTACCTATATGGATAGAATAATATCCTTCAAGTAAGTTGTCATTTTTGTGCAAGGCAATTAAAATTGCCTCTAATCATGTAAGATCTTTTAGTGTAAGGGAAAGTACGCTTTGTAAAATCTTGTGATGGTGTAGCAATAAAAGCGATGGAGTGCATAATAAAGTTTGCTATCACAAGGGGTAATATGAAGTGATGTTCTTTTGCATTAAGAGACTAAACATATGAAGCAAATAATGCTCATGAAAACCTCTTCTTCCCTCTATGAAGGGCCTATATTTTACATTCTTAAAAGTTTGATGTTCATGCAAGAATAAATAATATTTCCTCTATTCCTATTCTTCAAACTATTTAGTAGCAAGCATTATGTGTTGAGGCAACATTGAAACAAATATATCCAGCTGAATGTAGATGATCATGTTCTATTATAGTTGACATTATCCTTGAGGTAAATAAGTTGGGTGGCAAGAACATTGAAGCCCCCATCTTCCTATGTGTCCAACAGAATCACTTGTTCAAAAAATATGAAATGTATGTTACCAATCATAGAAGGCTACATCATAGTTGAATATGTGAACTTGATAGCAATATAAAGCTCTTACATACACTCTTCTCTCCATTGAAAAAGTGAAGATTATCTCAAATACTAATTGCATTGCTTGTTGGTTCTTAATAAATATCATGCTTAATATTTCTTCTCTTGTGAATAGATGGTTACTTATTCATGAGAGGTTACATGATTGAAATATTGCTGCTATGATGATATTCATAATGCTCTCATGTCCGTATTCTATTTTTATCAACACCTCTATCTCAAATTATGTGGCAATTATTTTAGAGTTCGGCTTTCGCTAGATGACAACCGAGGTGTAAGCTTGGGGGAGTTGATACGTCCATTTTGCACCATGAATTCTTACTATTACTTACTTCATTCTTGTCCGTTATTCCACCATATCATGCAATTCCACCATATCATGCAATTCTTATGTCTTTTCTCTCTGAATATGGAAGATACAACATAAGGAGGGAAATATATTAAAACTAGATTTCTGGACCGGAAAACCAAGAAAAAGGCCAAAAAAATCACCATTCTCAGGATGACCTGAAACTTCATGAAGAATATGTTTGCAATATTTAAGATTTTTTGAGCGAAAATATACATGGGTGGGTGGGGGGGGTGCCAGCAGGGCACAAGCCAACAGGGCGCACGATACGTCTATTTTTGCATCATGATTTCCTACTGTTATTCATAATGTTTTTATGTATAATAATGCTTTATGGAGTAATTCTAATGCCTCTCTCTCATGATATGCAAGCTTTACATAAAGAGGCAGCATGCCGACAGCCGGAATTCTAGACCTGAAAAAGCATATCAGAGACACCTATTCTCCACATCTCAAAATAAGCTGAAACGTCATGGAGAATTATTTTGGAATATAAAAAAATACTGGAGAAAATAACTTCCAGATGGGGCAGCTGGTGACGACAAGATACTATTGCGCGTTAGGCCCCCCAGGCGCATCCTGGTGGGTTGTGGCGAGCCCGGCCCACCTTCGGTGCCCATCTTCTTGTATATAAGGTATTGTGACCTTGAAAAAATCAAGAGAGGACTTTCGGGACGGGACGCTGCCATCTCGGGGCGGAAGTTGGGCAGGAGCACCTTTGCCCTCTGGCGAAGAGATTCCGTCGAGTGTACTTCCCTCCCGGAGGAGGAAATCGAAGCCATAATCATCACCAACAACCCTGTAATCTTTGGGAATCCAACCTTAATCAACTTCGTCAACAACACCATCTCCTATCAAACCCTAGTTAATCTCTTGTGTTCAATCTTTGTACCGGAACATCAGATTGGTACCTATGGGTGACTAGTAGTGTTGATTACATCTCGTAGTTGATTACTATATGGTTTATTTGGTGGAAGATTATACATTCGGATCCATTATGCTATTTAATATCCCTCTGATCTTGAGCATGAATATCATTTGTGAGTAGTTACTTTTGTTCTTGAGATCACGAGAGAAGTCATGTTGCAAGTCATCATGTGAACTTGATATGTATTCGATATTTTGATGATATGAATGTTGTGATTCCCTGAGTGGTGTCATGTGAACTTCGACTACATGGCAATTGACCATCTTTGGACCTAAGGTAACGCATTGTGGAGTAGTTATTAGATGATGGGTTGCTAGTGGCAGAAGCTTAAACCCTAGTTCATGCGCTATTTCGCAAGGGGCTGATTTGGGTCCAAATGTCTAATGTTATGGTTAGATTTTATATGAGTACTTGTCTTTTGGTTGCGGATGCTCGCGAGGGGGCTAATCATAAGTGGGAGTTTGTTTAAGAAAGAATAGCACCCAAACACTGGTCCACCCACATATCAAATTATCAAAGTACCGAACGCAAATAAAAACAACATGATGAAAGTGACTAGATGAAATAGCCGTGTACCCTAAAGAATGCTTGCTTATTATAATCGAACGTTTTGGCCTGTCCTTTGCCACAATAGGATTTGGCTATCTTTCTCCAATTTACTTACTGTTACCATTACTTGCTCATTACCAATTATCTTGCTATCAAACTACCTGTTACCTACAATTTTAGTGCTTGCAGAAATTACACTGCTGAATACCGCCTGGCATTTCCTTCTGCTCCATGTTGGGTTCGACCCACTTAGTTACCAAAAGGACTACGATTGACCCCTGATACTTGTGGGTCACAAGAATCTTTTCAGGCGTCATTGCTGGAGAGTGAAGTTGTAGCACCCCGGGACCGACACTCAAAAAGATTCCCCTTTTCTTTTAATTCGAGTCATGGGATTCGTGTGGTTGTCGCATTCATCATTGCATCATTAGCATCATTTCATAGCATCATCACTCATTTTCAAAAACTTGCATCCGTTCGTAACTGTTGGCTCTCTTTGTTCGCGTCGTCGACCGTTCCGAGATGAACCACACATTTCATATGAAATATCCTCGGATTGGGTGGAAAGTTGGCATGCGGTCTTGTTATATTGTAGGTAGGCCACCTGCCATTTCGTCGCATTCCTAGTTTGTTTGATACCCGAACCGTAGCGGCATCGTCATCGGTTTATGCGTCGGTCGTTTTCTGTGTCTATGGACTCTGAATTGAGACAAGTCGCTAATGGTTTTGACTATAAGGTCCTTTCATTTGACACTACATCAACGGGTATCACTTTCGCACTTTTGGCAAAGAGCTATCTATGGCCGATCGAAAGTCTACAAATTGTTGTGTCTCCGCTGTCGGCGAAGGAGGGGTCGAGTATTATGGAAGAGTTGAAGCAATTTATGAACTTACATTCTTTGGTGAAAACCCACAAAACATCACAGTCTTCAAATGTTATTGGCTCCAGTCGAAGGAGACTAGAAGGACACATGAACATATAGGGCTAGTCGAAATGAAACAAAGCACCCATTTAGATGTTCCCAATGTCTATATTACGGCTCAACAGGCGACCCAAGTTTTCTATCTACCGTGGGCCTGCCAAACGGATCCAAATTTGAAAGGTTGGGATGTCGTTTATGATGTGCCACCACATTTTAGACCACCTCCCCTCAATGAAGATGAGTATGAACCTCACATTAACCTAGACACATATGAAGGAGAATTCTTCCAAGAAACACATGTTTCCAAGAAACATTTCAGGAACCGCTCTACTTCACCCCAGAACATTGAGGTCGACATCAACAGTGAACCCGACTTCACCTCTGAGCCGGAACAAGAAGAGACGGAAGAAGAAGAGGTTACTATTGCGGATGACCTAACAATGCTTGACCGATTACATAGAGGCCTTCCACATGTTGATGGATTTATTGATGATGATGATGAGCACGTCATTACTGATAGTGATGATGATTATGCATTTATTGATCCCAGAGCATATATAGACGATGAAGATTAATATTAGTAATGTGAGCTATTCAATTATTATTATGTACATATATATTATTAATTAGTTCATGTTATTAGGTATTCAATTTTTTTATGTTGAACTAATTTCGTTCACTCTTTGTCATTGTAGGTGTTGACAGATGGTGGGCTCGGGTCGAGAAGGCTCTGAGCCTCCTTCCTCGGTGCATGCTAGAAGGGGTGCTATTATTCCACCCCAACAACTTCGGAGAGCGCTGGTACACTGCATGCAGACACCGGTGGGTGCTTGTTCTTCGAGTGGGAGAGGTCGGGCGAAGACGAAGGGAGGTGCTAGAGGTAGGAAGGTTGCTGCGCCTTCATCGCTGCCACCCCCAGCAGATTCTCCCGACCATAGGAGTGATCCGTCTCAGGGGAATCCGTCTGACTTGCACCCGTCTCGGACTCCAGTCCATGAGCCTCGGGTAGATGAGCCTCGGGCCACCGAGCCTTCTTCCCAGGAGACTCCGATCCTAGAGTTTTCGTCCCAGGAGACTCGGGCCACAGATTCTTCGTCCCACGTGACTCCAGAGGCTAGTGGCCATGCTCATGGTGGCGAGGACAACTTATCTTAGGACACCTATTGCGAGGGCGAGGTGGTTGAGGAGGGCACGAAGGTCTACCAGCAAGGTTGTACAAAGCTCCCGCCCGTGCCGACGACCCGCGAGCAGAGGTGGTTGATTGCGCCTAATGCGGAGAAGTAAGTACATTTACTCTTTTTAACCTTTTGCCTTCATGTTTCTTCAAATTAATATCTAATGTTTTCGGCTTGTCATATTTTGCATGAAATATGCTTGGATTGGGTCGAAAGTTGGCCTCCAGTCTTCTTATATTGAAGGTTGGCCACCTGCCAAATTTCGCCGCATTCCGAGTTCAGTTGATGCCCGAATAGTTGACCATTGCAGCATCGTCATTGGTTTATACATTGGTCCTTTTCTATGTGTTTTAAACTCATGTCATGGGCTCACATTTCCCTCTCATCCATTAGCAGAAAATAGGGAACTAGTCCCGGTTCGAGAGGGCCTTCAGTCCCGGTTCTGGAACCAAGACAAAAGAAGCGGGACCAACGGGGCTCCACGTGGCTTCTGCGGGGCACCTAGGCAGGAGGACCATTAGTCCTGGTTAGTAACACCAACCGGGACCAAAAGGAAGCAATGCGTCAGCAGCTCGCAGGCGCTAGTTTTTTTGGAAGGCGGATTAGGGGTTTTGGAGGGTTAATTTAGGGGTTTCATATTGTGTTAACTAGCTAATAGAGAGAAGTGACCTCTCTTTCTCCGTGCTTGGTCGACGCTAGCTACTATACATATAGAGATCACTCGATGCTATCCAGTAAGAAAATGATTGAAACCATTAATTACACAAGATCTTCATGAACATATATAGATAGAAGTGACATCTATTTATCCGTGCTTTGTCAAACAACAAGTTTTCATATATCTAGCAGATGCTACTACATATATAAAATATAACATATCTTGCAATCCCTAACATCATCTACCTAAGAACCAATCGCAATTCCACATGGCATTGTTTTTCGTCAGGTATGACGTGCTCAAAAAAAGAACACCGCGAATGGCGCTTGAATTGCTCGTATGCCATCATGTGCTAGGAGTTCATCCCGCATCTTCTAGATCTAATTTAAAGCAGGGTCACTACATATATATGAATGAAACTCAACACAATTGATGGTAATATATGAAATAATGAATGTTATTTACGTACCTCAAATTATTTGTCAGAGAAGCCCCGCTCAGAGGTCGACTAGCGAATGAACTCGCATACGTACTATCCACATAAAACAGTCCCGAATTCCTGGTACAAGCACTTTACGAGAATAGATTTCAATCAAACTGATAAGCAAGAATGATAATATTATTGATGAAAAATATAATCATTTAGAGATGTGCGGAACTGTCTAGTACTACTTACTTTGGGGTGTGTAAATCGCAGCTCATTGTTTAGTCCGGGAACCTTTTGGGTCAACTTTTTCCAAACCCTGCCAGGCAAAGAAAATGATTACTTGATATCAGGAAAGGAACAAAAGTGTTCGATATGGTCCTGGTATTTATTGAACTTGCTTCTAGAGCATTGCAGTCATGTTTGCATAATCCTCGGGATCTTTACGTCTGGAGTCTAGGACCGTTACTACTGCCCCATCAAGCTTAATGGATAGCAGAATAGAGTGGTAACCACACACGCATATATAAGTCATCAGTTACATTCCTTAACCTCGAGTAAGCGAAACCGAATATGCAGAAGATTGTAACATTCACTTGAAGTTGTAAGGAAAGAGTATTTCCCTTTTGTTTTGATGTCTAAGGAATGAATTTAGCAAATTCTCCTTGGTATATTTGACTATGTTTCGTACCGACCATTGATGTACGACATCTGGGCTAATGAACCCAACATCGAAGATTCCTGCTTTTTTGAATTCTTGGAATATTTATGATTTTTTAGAAAAATATACATGAGGGATTGGTGGTGGTTGCCAACAGGGCACAAGCCAACAGGGCGCATGCTACGTCTCTTTTGCATCATGATTTCCTACTGTTATATATAATGTTTTTATGGATAATAATGCTTTATGGAATAATTCTAATGCCTTTCTCTCATGATATGAAAGGTTTACATAAAGAGGGAGCATGCAGACAGCTAGAATTGTAGACCTGAAAAAGCATATCAAAGACACCTATTCTACACATCCTGGTTGGTTGTGGCAAGCCCGGCCCACCTTCGGTGCCCATCTTCTTGTATATAAGGTGTTTTGACCTTGACAAAATCAAGAGAGAACTTTCGGGACGGAAAGCCGCCATTTCAATGCAGAACTTGGGTAGGAGCCCCTTTGCTCTTTGGTGAAGAGATTTCCCCGGGGGAACTTTCCTCCTATCAAACCTTAATCAACAACTTCAACAACACCATCTCCTATCAAACCCTAGTTAACCTCTAGTGTTCAATCTTTGTACCGGAACATTAGATTAGTAGCTACGGGTGACTAGTAGTGTTGATTACATCTCGTAGTTGATTACTATATGATTTATTTGGTGGAATATTATATGTTCAAATACATTATGCTATTTAATATCCCCCTGATCTTGAGCATGAATATCATTTGTGAGTAGTTACTTTTGTTCTTGAGGTCACGGGAGTAGTCATGTTGCAAGTATTCATGTGAAGTTGATATGTATTTGATATTTTGATGATATGAATGTTGTGATTCCCTGAGTGGTTTCATGTGAACATCGACTACATGGCACTTCACCATCTTTGGGACTAAGGGAATGTATTATGAAGTGGTTATTAGATTAGTATTGGAATCAGCTTCTTTGCCGTTAGACAGCTCTTTCCCGTCTGCTACCTGACGGCAAAGAAGGACTTTGCCATCAGCTTGCAGAAAGCTAACGACAAAGATGCTGCTGACTGCAAAGATCATATTTGTCATCATCCAGATCTCTGGCGCCCGCTAGCGGACGGCATAGAAGCTTTGTCGTCTACCAGCGTACGACAAAGAGCCCAGCTACCAGATTGCTAACGGCCACTATCTTTGTTGTATGTTAGCATCTTTGTAGTCTGGTAGATGGGCTCTTTGCCGTCTGCTAGCAGACGGCAAAGAGGTGACCTAAATATCTCTCTCCCCTCTCTCTTTCTCTCTCTGCCTCTCTCTTTCCCCTCTCTCACCCCATGCCTGAGCCGCCGCCGCCCCGCCTACCCTGTCGCCGGCCGCCCCGCCGACCAGCCGCCTTGCCCCGCCCCACCGCTCGGCCGCCGAGCCCCGCCCTGCCCCGCCCCGCCCCGCCTCGCCCCGTGTCGCCCCGCCCCGCCACCCGGCCGCTCCAGCCAAGCCACGCGCCACCCGCACCCCCGTCGCCCTGGCAACATCGCCCCGTTGCCCCACTGCGCCGGCCACGATGCACCCTCCCCTGCGGCGGCCGCCCGAGCACCGCCATGAGGAAGGCCGCGGTGCCACTCCCTCCCCTGCAGCGGCCCCCCCTCCTCCACCACCAGCCTGGCCCCCTACCCCGTGGTGAGCTCCTCCTCCTCCTCTTATTTTTTCTGTTTTTTAAGTTTTAGGTTTATGCTTAGTTTAGATTTAGTTTGTTTTAGTATTAGATTTATGTTTTTTTAGTTTAGTTTTAGTTTTAGGTCTAGTTCTGAAAAAAGAAGAAGAAAATAAGAATAATTAGAAAATGAGGAAGAAGAAGTAGAAAAAGAGGAAGAAGAGGAAGAAGAGGAAGAAGAAGAGGAAGAAGAAGAGGAAGAAGAAGAAGAAGAAGAAGAGAGGAGCTCCCAGCCCCCCACGCCACTAACCCCCAACCTCCAAAGACACCGATCCTCAGGCCCCGCTACCACCGACCCCAACCCCGACGCCCCGGACCCCCGACCATCGACGCCATCGCCCCCCGACCACCAACACCACTGACAACCCACCACCGACGCCATCGATCCCCGACAACCAACGCCACCAACCCCCGACTCACGACATCACCGACCCCGAACTACCGACGCCACTAACCCTGATGCAACCGACCCCCGACTCCACTGACCTCGACCCCCGACACCTGTTCTGCCTCCTGTTGACCAAAAAGGTGCTATTCGGCCTTCGTGAGGCCGAGGAGGTCATAGTTTTGTAAATTATGAGCTAGGTCACATATTTTCATATTTTGTTATAAAAAACATCATATTTTGTGTTGATCGGGTGAATTTCAGGATTGGGGGGGTGTCCAAAATCGTTGGTGCTTCGCAACTAAGAGGATGCAGAAGACGCTTCGAGCAAAATGTAAAAATAAACATAGAGTTGAAGCATCGATGGCCGAGGCATTCATTACCGAAGAGGCGACAAACTTCATGACAGCACACTACAAAGCCAAGAGTCGTCATTTGCATAATCCGAAGCCTCGGTACAATGATGGCGACCGTGAAAAAGGTCGATCCAACCTTAGCCTATTCAAAGGGAAGCTCGCACCAGCCGGTGCTTCGAAATCAATAGCATTGGATGTCGAAGAATGGCGGACAATATCATCCTATATCCTTAACGACCTAATAGAAGTGCGTCCGTACATCGAGTAAGTTCTCGGTACATTGTTATGCAACTTCTAATTCCTTTGAAATGCTCTTATTCCCGGATATGTGATACAGTCGATACGTTGCTGAATTCTCGGATGGAGTGGTGATCCAAAAGGATTCCATCCAAGAGTATGAGCTTCTGGCAAAGCATGGAGGCGGCTATCCCGGTTTCATCTCTTGGTCCAAGCAAACGGTAATTTCCATTAATTAGACAATTTCATTTCTTCGCCTAGTTTTCGGCTATTGCAACAATCCTTTCGTATTAAAATTGTAGCCTAATTCAGAGTCTATGGACTCCGAATTGAGACAAGTCGCTAATGGTTTTGACTATAAGGTCCTTTCATTTGACAAATACTACATCAACGGGTATCGCTTTCGTACTTTTGGCAAAGAGCTATCTATTTCCAACCAAAAGTCTACAAATTGTTGTGTCTCCGCTATCGGCGAAGGAGGGGTCGAGTATTATGGAAGAGTTGAAGCAATTCATGAACTTACATTCTTTGGTGAAAACCCACCAAACGTCGTAGTCTTCAAAAGTTATTGGTTCCAGCCGAAGGAGACTAGAAAGACACATGAACATATAGGGCTAGTCGAAATCAAACAAAGCACCCATTTAGATGTTCCCAATGTCTATATTACGGCTCAACAGGCGACCCAAGTTTTTTATCTACCGTGGGCCTGCCAAACGGATCCTAATTTGAAAGGTTGGGATGTCGTTTACGATGTGCCACCACATTTTAGACCACCTCCCCTCAATGAAGATGAGTATGAACCTCAGATTAACCCAGACACATATGAAGGAGAATTCTTCTTAGAAACACATGTTTCCAAGAAACGTTTCAAGAACCGCTCTACTTCAACCCAGAACATTGAGGTCGACAGCAACAGTGAACCTGACTTCACCTCTGAACTGGAACAAGAAGAGACGGAAAAAGAAGACGTTACTGCTGCGGATGACCTAACAATGCTTGACCAATTACATAGAGGCCTTCCACATGTTGATGCATTTATTGATGATGATGATGAGCACGCCATTACTGATAGTGATGATGATTATGCATTAATTGATCCCAGAGCATATATAGACGATGAAGATTAATATTAGTAATGTGAGCTATTCAATTATTATTATGTACATATATATTATTAATTAGTTCATGTTATTAGGTATTCAATTCTTTTATGTTGAACTAATTTCGTTCACTCTTTGCCATTGTAGGTGTTGACACATGGTGGGCTCGGGTCGAGAGGGCTCTGAGCCTCCTTCCTCGGTGCGTGCTAGGAGGGGTGCTATTATTCCACCCCAGCAACTTCGTAGAGCGCTGGTACACTACATGCAGACATCGGCGGGTGCTTCTTCTTCGAGCGGGAGAGGTCGGGCGAAGACAAAGAGAGGTGCTAGAGGTAGGAAGGCTACTGCGCCTTCATCGCTGCCACCCCCAGCAGATTCTCCCGACCATAGGAGTGATCCGTCTCAGGGGAACCCGTCTCACTTGGACCCCTCTCGGACTCTGGTCCACAAGCCTCGGGTCGACGAGCCTCGGGTCACTGACCCTTCTTCCCAGGTGACTCCGGTCCTAGACTTTCCGTCCCAGGAGACTCGGGTCACAGATTCTTCGTTCCACGTGACTCTGGAGGCTAGTGGCCATGCTCATGGTGGCGAGGACAACTTATCTTAGGACACCTATTGCGAGGGCGAGGTAGTTGAGGAGGCCAAGAAGGTCTACCAGCAAGGTTGTACAAAGCTCCCGCCCGTGCCGACGACCCACGAGCAGAGGTGGTTGATTGCGCCTAATGCGGAGAAGTAAGTGCATTTACTCTTTTTTAACCTTTTGCCTTCATGTTTCTTCAAATTAATATCTAATTTTTTGGCCTTGTCATATTTTGCATGAAATATCCTCGGATTGGGTCAAAAGTTGGCCTGGAGTCTTCTTATATTGAAGGTTGGCCACCTGCCAAATTTCTCCGCATTCCGAGTTCAGTTGATGCCCGAACAGTTGACCATTGCAGCGTCGTCATCGGTTTATACATCGGTCCTTTTCTATGTGTTTTAAACTCATGTCATTGGCTCACATTTCCCTCTCATACATTAGCGGAAAACAGGGAACTAGTCCCGGTTGGAGAGGGCCTTCAGTCCCGGTTCTGGAACCGAGACAAAAGAAGCGGGACTAATACCCAGAACCTTTAGTCCCGGTTCAGTTAGGAACCGGGACCAACGGGGTCCACGTGGGTGCTGCGGGGCACCTAGGCTGGAAGACCATTAGTCCTGGTTAGTAACACCAACCGGGACCAAAAGGCAGCAATGCGTCAGCAGCTCGCAGGCGCTGGGTTTTTTGGAAGGCAGATTAGGGGTTTTGGAGAGTTAATTTAGAGGTTTCATATTGTGTTAACTAGCTAATAGAGAGAAGTGACCTCTCTTTCTCCGTGCTAGGTCGACGCTAGCTACTATACATATAGAGATCACTCGACGCTAGCCAGTAAGAAAATGATGGAAACCATTAATTACACAAGATCTTCATGAAAATATATAGATAGAAGTGAAATCTCTGTATCCGTGCTTTGTCGAACAACAAGTTTTCATATATCTAGCAGATGCTACTACATATATACAATATAAAATATCTTGCAATCCCTAACATCATCTTCCTAAGAACCAATCGCAATTCCACATGGTATTGTTTTTCTTCAGGTATGACGTGCTCAAAAAAAGAATCCCGCGAATGGCTCTTGAATTGCTCGTATGCCATCATGTGGTAGGAGTTCATCCTGCATCTTCTAGATATAATTTAACGCAGGGGTCACTACGTATATATGAATGAAACTCAACACAATTGATGGTAATATATTAAATAATGAATATTTTTTACGTACCTCAAATTGTTTGTCAAAGAAGCCCCTCTCAGAGGTCGACTAGCAAATGAACTCGCATACGTACTATCCACATAAAACAGTCCCGAATTCCTCGTACAAGCACTTTACGAGAATAGATTTCAATCAAACTAATAAGCAAGCACGATAATGTTATTGATGAAAAATATAATCATTTAGAGATGTGAGGAACTATCTAGTACTTCTTACTTTGGGGTGTGTAAATCGCAGCTCATTGTTTACACCGGGAACCTATTGGGTCAACTTTTTCCAAACCCTGCCAGGCAAAGAAAATGATTACTTGATATCAGGAAAGGAACAAAAGTGTTCGATATGGTTTTGGTATTTTTGAACTTGCTTCTGGAGCATTGCAGTCATGTCTGCATAATCCTCGGGATCTTTATGTCTGGAGTCTAGGACAGTTACTACTGCCCCATCATGCTTAATGGATAGCAGAATAGAGTGGTAACCACACACGCATATATAACTCATCAATTACATTCCTCAACCTCGAGTAAGCGAAACCGAGTATGCAGAAGGTAGTAACACTCACTTGAAGTTGTAAGGAAAGAGTATTTCCCTTTTGTTTTGATGTCTAAGGAACGAATTTAGCAAATTATCCTTGGTATATTTGACTCTGTTTCATACGGACCATTGATGTACGACATCTGGGCTAATGAACCCAACATCGAAGATTCCTGCTTTTTTGCATTCGATGGTCTTCAGTGTGCATAACATATTGAGGATAATTATATATACATGCAATGAACAAGTTGAGCTAGAGACCTAACTATAGAAGTAATTCTTACAGGCAGTAGCACGTCATGAGTTGTTTGTCGACGGCCTATTGATGGTATAATTGAAATAGCTCCACAAATTCAATAGGCGTCACTTCGAGTCCAATGAAGTCGTGCTCTTTTCTAATTCTGATCATCATACTGTCTTTCCCAGACTCCCTGCAGGTTTTCATGTACCACTCATGCAATTTGTACATCATCATTGTTAGATGAGGATTATCAGGTTTGACGAGAGGCTACCGGTGCTCGTATCTAAAGTATTGTACAGTTACCTCAGTCGTTTCAAAATGAACATCATCACCCAAGTATTCATAAGGATTGGTACCGGGCAGTAGCACTCGATGATTAGCGACATCGCTAGACACTTTGAGCAGGGGGCACGATTGCTTCTCCTATTCCTGGAGCTGGGGAATTGTTTTCCCACTTCTTCGTTCTTTGACTCTTGCAGCACTAGAAGTACTTCCCGACTGCTATGCTTCATTATGTGTCTATACAATACAATGGTCATAGTTTGATGGTAGTGGAGGCGGTGACAGTCACTTCAGGGCATCCATAGTGCACTTCGCTTTTACCGGATCTACCATTTCCTTCGGAGGTGGATGTTTCTATGCAAAATGGGCCTTCACTTCGGCTTTACTAATGTCCTCGTTTTCTTTGTCAATCCCCTCGTATGGTAACTTTGGAAGAGGCTTGAGGCATGTAACAAATTTGTATTTCTTCCCACCTATTGTACTGCTAGCCGCCGAAGTAGATGGAGTGGACTAGCGCGCTACAAGAGGAGGAGGAGGAGGCGGAGGGGCCTGACGCGCTAGAGGAGGATGAGTGGCCTGGTGCTCCGAAGGAGGCGCAGTGGCCAGACGCACCGGTGGAGGTGGAAGAGGAGGCAGAGTGGCCTCACGTGTCGGAGGAGGCGAAGGAAGAGGAGGAGGAGGAGGATGAGTGCTCTGACGCATTGAAGGAGGCTGAGTCTGCTAATGCTTCCAGTTTGGAAGCTTGATGTAATCCTTTCTCCATAGACAAGTACTCCTCTTAGCATTTTCCATCAGAATAATATCCTCTTCATGTGTAGGGTTGTCAAGCTCCAGCCCCTCGTATCCATCCATTACTTCATCCACCATCGCAACATCATAACCATATGGAATCAGATGGCAATGGACAGTTCCCTTAGATCGAGGACGTAGAACAGAGCCTATCGCCGCCTTGAAGGTCAGGTTCTGGCATCTCATCATTAGATTGCAATGTTGAGCCTCCATGACACTATCTATAGGGTAGCGAGGAGCCATGAAATCAGGGTGAATGAGCTCCGTGGAAGCCACACTACTTCTCCGCTGATATGGTGGGGTAGCTTCTGCGGCAGTGTTGAAGGAAGGATCTTCGTGCTAGTCAAATGGTTGGACTGTAGCTCGCTGGCTCTCAAGTTCCTCTAGTTTTGATATGATGGGCATGCTTTGTGATGGGTATAGCAAGTTGAGATTTCGTCTAGACACACTTCCATGTTTCTGGGTCCAAAGTTCCCCCAACCCTGAAGAACCAAGTCATTGAATGATTTGGCCAGTGCAATATCTCTAGGTGGACATTCTTAGCAAGCAAGTCTCGCTCGATTTTGTCCCACAACGGTCGGCCTTTGTAGTAGCCACGTGACCCCGTGTGATGGTTATACTGCTTCGCTGTAGCATTTTTCTTGTTTGTTAGTGACATTTTCTTACATTTCTCCGATTTCTTGTAGGCCAAGTGGAGATTTCGTGTAGACACACTTCCTTGTTTCTGGGTCCAATGTTCCCCCAACCCCGAAGAACCAAGTCCTTGAACGATCTGGCCAGTGCAATATCTCTGGGTGGACATTCTTAGCAAGCAGGTCTTGCTCGATTTTTTCCCACAACGGTCGGGCTTTGCAATAGCCACCTGACCCCGTGTGATGGTGATACTGCTTTGGTGGAGCATTTTTCTTGTTTGTTAGTGACATTTTCTTACATTTATCCGATTTCTTGTAGGCCACAAACTCGGGCCATTGATCTCTTATCTTCTCACATCGACCTTTGAACTCTGGAGTCTCATCTTTCTCGACAAACTTTGTGTTCAACTCTTTCTTCCAGTTCCTTAATAGTTCTGCCATCTTCTTAAGTGCCCACGCCTTGACCTTTCGCTCTATAACTGGGTTATTGGGATACTCCTCTTGCGGTAGGCCGATATTTGTCATCAGCTCAGTCCAAAGATCATCATTCAGTCTATCATGGACATAAGAAACTTCGGGGTCCATATTATTGTTATTCCATTGTTGGGTGTTGATCGAGACGTAGTCCTTAACAACAACTCCACATTGATGTACAAATGCATCCTTGGTCCACTTGGGAGGAATCAGTTGGCCATCGTTCGCGACTTCGGTGATCGTGAACCTATCATCCTTGCGCAGCCTTTTCTTCGGGCCTCGTCTCCATACCTCGCTAGACTTTGCAAAAGTTGAGGATCCCTCTTCAGTTCAGTCACTGGAGCTATGGTGATGATCTCTTTCCTCCTCCATTCGGTCACCGGAGCCATGATCATGATCTCCTTCCTCCTCCATTCGGTCACCGGAGGCATCATTATCTCTTGTCTCCCGCATTATTGGATCACCAGAGCCGTCCTCTCCTTCCTCACCATCGGTGTTGTTGAGATACGCCAAGGGATTATATCCCCAACAAGTCTTCTTGTTCTATGTCTCTGTGATCCTAGTTTCTGCAAATATTATGACATGGCAATATACAAACATGAGATATGGAAATCAATACAAGGCATTAATGGAACAATACGATCATATAATATCAGTAATACATCATCTAATAGCATCACTAGTACATCATCGAATATTATCACTGATACATCTTGAATGTTGTTATATAATATCACTAATACAGATGTAGTTGACGTCTAGCGGCGCAAGCGGTGGACACCCAAAGAGAAGGAACTATGATAGGATCGTAGCTCGGGTGAGATACCTGAAGAAGCTGCCAGGTATTGGAGAACTTGGCATCCAACACAACCATGTAGCATTGGACATGCTCGTCCTACTCCCTGGCACGGCGATGTACCACCTTCGCGGGGGACGTCTCTATCTGCACCGATAATGGTCCACGCGACTGCCACCAAAGAACCTTCGGGTCGATGACGAGACCTTGATTCCTCACCAAGCTGGGCGCCCCGGGAGGCAGCACCTCCCAGTGCCAGCCCGGCGGAGCCCGGTCCCGGACATGGCGCCTCTCAAGCAGGTGGTTGCCACTGAGTCGATGACGAGGATGCTGGCCGGGCATCGTTGACTCAATGGATACACTATGCAACTGAACATTTAAACATCTAAACATCATATATCTGCCTAATATAAAATTGCCGATATTGTCAGGGACTCTCGCTCCCTCACCAACGATCGTCGGGGACTCTCCGTCACCGAGGATCGTCAGGGACTCCTCGATATCGCGTCACCAATAAAAGAACTAAAACATAAAACAACTAAACAACTAAAACAACTAAAACATAAAACAACAAAAACATAAAACAACTAAACTAAACAACTAAAACAACTAAAACAAATAAAAGATAAAAAATAAACAACTAAACACTTAATTAACTAAAACAAATAAAACATAAAAAAACCAAACAACTAAAACAACTAGAACATAAAACAACTAAAACAACTAAATTAACTAAAACATAAGAACAAAATTAACTAAACAAATAAAATAGAAAACAACTAAATTAACTAAAACATAAAAAACTAAATTAACTAAACCATAAAACAACTAAAACAACTAAACAACTAAAATGATTGTCAGGGAGCTCACCGGGGGGGTTGACGAGGAGAGCGGCGTGACGGGGAGAGCGTCGAGGGGGACAGTGGCAACGATGACAGGGAGAGCGGAGATGTGAAGAGCGATGATGGCGACGAGTGGCGACAGCGTCGGGTCAGGGAGGCGACGGGGCAGAGGGTGGTGAGGGCGATGAAATGGGAAAAGTAGCGACAGGGTAGAGGGCGGCGAGAGTGGCGCGATGGGGAGATCGGCGATGATGGCGAGGGTGACGACATCGTGCCAGGGTGTCGACGGGGCAGAGGGCGGCGAGAGCGGTGCGACGGGGAGGGCGGCAACGACGGTGAGGGCAATGGCGTCAGGTCAAGGCATTGACAGGGCACAGGGCGGCAAGGGCATCGACGGCGAGCACAGGCAGCCTGGCGGCGTCGATGTGCTCGGTGTCGTTTGGGCAACTACAAGTGAAATATGCACATTTTTCCAACTCCCACTTATATACATAGACCTTTAGTCCCGGTTGGTGGATCCAACAGGGACTAAAGGCGGGCATTAGTCCCTGTTGGACCACCAACCATGACCAAAAGGCCAATTTCGGCAGTCTAAAGGGCGGGAAGTAGAGGCCTTTGGTCCCGATAAGTGTCTCCAACCGGGACTAAAGGGGGCCTTTAGTTGCTGTGGGTGCTACCAATTGTTACTAAAGGTGTGGCACAGCGGTGTCGAATGTTTACTCCCACCTTGCTAGTCAAGGGGCGCCCACCCCAGTTTATAAGCCCCACTGCTCCTAACCTATCGAGGTCCTCTCTAATGCAGGCTATACATGCCTAAACTCTGGCTCTGCCACGTTGGGCCTCCTGGGCCTGCGGGCCTGCGTTCTGGCCCACATTGACATGGTTTTCTAGTTGTATGCAGGCCGTGGTTGGCTAGTAGGCGGCATTTTTTATGTTATTTTAGTTTGCTATTAAAGCTTTTTGTCCTGGTTGGTGCCACCAACTGGGACTAAAGGGTTTGCACAGTGGTGTGGTGGGAGTTTAGTCCCACCTCGCCAAGGGAAGGGCGCCCAAACCTGTTTATAAGCCCCGCCACGGCTTCTACATTGAAGTTCAACCTAAATTTAAAATAGATGCCCTTATATACGAAGTTCAACCAAAATTTAAAATGCTAGTTAGGCGCCCAACTAGCACTTTGAATTTAGGTCGAATTTTCACTATAAGCGCATCTCTTTTCACTTTTGCTATTTTTATGTAATTTTTTGCATATTAAAAGTTCTTAACAAAAACTACTTTATGAATATTCTTTTTGCCATTAAAGTTTTTAACAAAAATAACTTTGATAATTTTAGTTGCATAAAATTTATATAATATTAAGTTTAGTTATATAACTATTATCAGACGAAAACACGTGTGTTACAAAAAGGATTTCAATGTTTTAAACATATTTTAACTCAAGAATATTTATGCGTTCAATATGCACCAATATTCTAGATCAAAGCCATCATCAGAATAGTTGTGGAGAGGAAGTCTTCACTTTTTCTTCGCGTATGACCCTTTCTTATTGCTCCGTAACCATGGATAATATTCATCGTTCAACAAGGTGCTTGGGTCAGCCTTCACTTTGAAGGGAGGAATTTCATGAAACTTTTCATAATCTACAAACATGTCTGTCTTGCGCTCGAGTCCCACAATGTCTGTTTCCCCTGAAAGAACTATGTGGCGCTTCGGCTCATTATCTGATGTATTCACTTCCTTATCTTTTCTTTTTCTCGGTTTGGTAGACATGTCCTTCACATAGAAAACCTGCGCCACATCATTCACTAGGATGAATGGTTTGTCTGTGTAGCCAAGATTGTTCAGATCCACTGTTGTCATTCCGTACTATGGGACTACCTATACCCCACCTCCTGACAAATTGATCCATTTGCACCGAAACAAAGGGAACTTAAAATCATGTCTATAGTCAAGTTCCCATATGTCCACTATGTAACCATAATATGTGTACTTTCCCCTATTGGTTGCTGCATCAAAGCGGACACCACTGTTTTCGTTGGTGCTCTTTTGATCTTGGGTGATCCTGTAAAATACATTCCCATTTATCTTGTCCCCTTTGTAAGTCAATACAGCAAAGATGGTCCCCTGGCCAACGAGTACAACTCATTTGCAACACTGGTGTTATCCATGAGATATGTTTGCAACCATATGCCGAAAGTTCTGATGTGTTCACATGTAATCCAATCGTCACACTACGCCTGTTGTTCGAACACAAAATATCCTTGTGTTAATTGACATACGGGGTCACCAAGGTAGAATTCTATAGAACTGTGTAGTGTCCTTCAGACCAAGAATGCCCATCCCTAAATATTGTTGATTCTGGTCCTAGCGTGGCTTTTTTCTAGTCAGTCTCCCAGCATACCACAATTGAGGGAGACCAATCGGCTTAAGGTCAGGAAAGAAGTCAACACAAAACCCAATTACCTCCTCTGTTTGATGGCCCATGGATATATTTATTTAAGACTCCCATGAACATCTCAAAGGGGAACATATTGTGTAGAAATACAGCGTCTAAAATGCCAATCTCCTTGACTAGACGAAATAGGACGTGTGTCATGATATTGAAGAAGGATGGTGCGTACACTAGCTCGAAACTAACAAGACATTGCACCAAATCACTCTTTAACCCTGGTAGGATTTCTGGATTGATTACCTTCTCAGAGATTGCATTGAGGAATGCGCATAGCTTCACAATGGGTAATCGAACGTTTTCCGGTAGAAGCCCCCTCAATGCAACCACAAGCAGTTGCATCATAATCACGTGGCAGTCATGAGACTTTAGGTTCTTGAACTTTTTCTCCACCAGAATATTATTCCCTTTATATTCGACGAGAACCTAGATGGGATCTTCATACTGAGTAGGCATTCAGAGAATATTTCCTTCCCTTCTTTGGTAAGAGCGCAGCTGGCAGGACCTTCATACTTCTTTGGATGCATGCCGTCTTTTTCGTGCACACGTTGCTTGTCCTCCCGTGCCTCTGGTGTATATTTTGTCTTCCCTTACACTCCCAAGAATCCTAGTAGGTTCACCCAATAATTCTTCATCACATGCATCACGTCGAGTGCAGAGCGGACCTCTAAGTCTTTACAATAGGGTAGGTCCCAAAATATAGATTTCTTCTCCCACATGGGTGCGCGTCCCTCATCGTCAGTCAGAACAGATAGTCTACCAGCACCCTTTCCAAAGATTACTTGTAAATCGTTGACCATATAAAGTATGCGATAACCAGTACACAGGGTGGGCTTCTTCCTATGATCCACCTCACCTTTGAAATGATTTCCTTTCTTTCGACATTGATGGTTGGTCAGAAGAAATTGACGATGCCCTAGGTACACATCCTTCCTGCATTTGTCCAAAGATATACTTTCGTTGTCATCTAAACAGTGTGTGCATGCATGGTATCCCTTGTTGCTCTGTCCTGAAAGGTTACAGAGAGTAGGCCAATCGTTGACGGTTACAAACAGCGACGCATGTAGGTCACATCCCTCCTGTTCGTTCTCATACCACACACGTACACCTTTTCCATTCCATAGCTGTGAAATTTTATCAACTAGTGGCCTTAGGTACACATCAATGTCATTGTGGGGTTGCTTAAGGAGGAAGGTTATACATACATAGAGTCACAGGCCATGTGCCATGCTTGCTGCTCTGCTCTTGAAAAGGATTAACTCCATCTGCACTTAAACCAAAACATACATTCCTTGGGTCACCTTTAAAGTCCCTCCACTTTCTCTCGATCTTTCTCCACTTCGACCAGTCAGTGGGTGCTCTCAACTTCCCGTCTTTCTTATGGTCTTTTATATGCCATCACATCAACTCGGCATGCTTTTTGTTTGTGAACAGATGTTTCAACCATGGAATTATAGGAGCATACCACATAACATTGGGAGGAACCCTCTTCCCGGTGTGCTGGCCTTCAACAATGCCAGGGTCATCTCGTCTGATCTTGTACCGCAATGCATTGCATACCGGGCATGAGTTCAAATCCTCATACGCACTGCGGTAGAGGATGCAATCATTAGGGCATGCATGTATCTTCTGCACCTCCAATACTAAAGGGCATAGAAAATTCTTTGCTTCGTATGTACTGTCGGTCAGTTCGTTATCCTTTGGAACCTTCTTCTTCATTATTTTCAGTAGCGAACCAAATCCCTTATCAGATACACCATTGTCTGCCTTCCATTGCAGCAATTCCAGTTTGGTACCAAGCTTTGTGTTGTCATCTTCGCAATTTGGGTATAACCCTTTTTTGTGATCCTCTAGCATGCGATCCAACTTCAACAATGACCTGACGAAGATCATCACCAGCCACAATGTGTGGTTCCTCTTGATCTTTAGCTTCCCCGTTTGCAGCATCACCACATTCAGGGGGCGTATAGTTGTCATCATCCACTTCTTCGTTGTCTTCCATCATAACTCCTCTTTTCTCCATGCTTGGTCCAAACATTATAGTGTGGTAGGAAACCCTTCTCAAACTCGTGGAAGTGAAGGGTTTTAGAGTTGGAGTAATCCTTCATATTCCCATAGACAGTACATTGACAATACATAAAACCATTCTGCGTGTTTGCCTTGGCCACTTCGAGAAAATTATGCAGGCCCTTAATGTACTCGGAGGTGCGTCGGTCACCGTACATACGTTGTTGGTTCATCTGCGTGCATTATATAATGAAGTGTATCAAAAACCATTACAGAACATCATGAATAGAGAACTGACCAAATAAATAGAAATTCATCATCACATTAGAGCCAAAGTACATTGTGAACAAAATAAATACACAAAGTTCATACATAGTTCTCCTTGAAAAACATATAGCTCTCTAGAGCATCTAATTAAGGCATACATTGAAACTATGTCAAAAAAATAAATGCAACAACTAATGCAATCATAACCACAACTAGGGTACCAATTGATCCAACGACATAATGATGCCAAGCCTCAGTACGAATGGCATATTTTGTAATCTTTCTAATCTTCAAGCGCATTGCATCCATCTTGATCTTGTGATCATCGATGACATCGGCAACATGCAACTCCAATTTCATCTTCTCCTCTTCAACTCTTTTTCATTTTTCTTTCAAGTAATTGTTTTCTTTTTCAACCAAATTTATCTTCTCAACAAGAATTTCTATGTTGGTTGGAATTTCTGGTTCACATAACTCCTAGACAAAAGCATCTATGTCACGTTTGTCAGCATAATTGTCACAAACACTAAATTAAACAAATATTAATAAAATATAAGATACCACATCCGAATCATAGGTAGGACGAGGGACAACGGGTGCGGATACCAGAACCATGGCACTATATAATAGCAAACGATAATAAAAGTAAGAAAATTATACAAGTATCTATCTAAATCATACAAGTAATAATTTTTTTATTTAAAAAGAAGATAAGAACAAGAGGCTCACCATGGTGGTGCCGGCGACGAGATTGGCGCAGGAGATCGACGATGGTGAGGATGGGGACGGGATGGGACGGACCGCCAAACCTAGAAAAATCTGGAGGAAAATGGAGCATGGAGGTCGAGTTGGGAGAGGAGAAAGCTTAAGTGTGGCTTGGGAATGTCATCAAACACCTCATGTGCATAGGAGGTGAGAGCTAGAGCAACACACATGTGGACACATCGGCCGTCCAAAAAACAGAGTGAGCGGGAAGGGGCAGGGGTATATATAGGCTTAGCTTTAGTCCCGGATGGTGGCTCGAACCGGGACAGAAGACTAACCTATGGTCCTGGTTCTAGCCACCAACCGGGACTAAAGGTGCTGGGCCAGGAGAAAGGCCATTTGGTCCCAGTTTGTGTCTGGAACCTGGACTAAAATTGTGAGACGAACTAGGACCAATGGCCCATGAGACCCGGCCAGCTCCCTGGCCTCATGAACCGGGACAGATGCACCCTTTGGTCCTGGTTCGTAAGTGAACCGGGATTAATGCCCTTCTCCTGACCTCAACCAAAGCCTTATTTTCTACTAGTTATCTAATCGCACACCCCTTTTCCAAAAGCCACCATACCCCCTCCGTGTCCGGACTGTCAGATCGATTTCTGAAGGTCTAAAAATGGAGAAAAAAACCTAATGTAGCCCCCCTTTTCCTATTTAAACACCCCTATCCTACCCCTAATGGAAACCCTAACCCCTCCTCGAAATCCATGCCGACACGAGCCTGCCACCACCTAGCCGTCGCCCAATTCTCCCTTCTCCATAGTGGACCCGCCGAAGCCCATCCAGAGATTACCCGGCTTGGATCACGCCATCGCTGCTCCTCCCGAACCGCGCTTGCCTGCAGCCACAGGAGCAGCCGAGCTCCCGTAGCCTCCGCGCCCGAGCCAGGTCATCACAGCCCTCGTAGGACCTCACCGGAGGTCGCCGGCCGCCGCGGCCCGATGGACCCAGGCACGAGATCCCGTGCCTCGACATCTCTCCTCCCCAGGCTCTATACCTCCTCTAATCCCTCTCTACCCGTTCTGCAGGCCGGCCATCCATCGCTGCTGCCGTTGGTGTTCATCCCCGTCCATCCAATTCATCCACCAAAAACTCCACGAGAGGCAATCCACCAAATCAGGAGTAGGGTATTATGTGTTGGGGAACGTTGCACGGGAAATAAAAAAATTCCTACGCACACGCAGATCTATCCATGGTGATGAGCATCTACGAGAGGGAGAGTGGATCTACATACCCTTGTAGATCGCTAAGCGGAGAGCGTTAAGAAATGCGGTTGGTGTAGTCGAACCTCTTCGCGATGCAAATCGCCGTGCGTCCCGCGATCCAATCACGATCCGTCCCGCGATCTAATCACGATCCGTCCCGCGATCCGATCATGATCCGTCCCAAGAACTTGATCACGATCAGTCCCACGAACTTGATCACGATCCTTCCGATCTAGCACCGAACGGACGGCACCTCCGCGTTGAGCACACGTACAGCTTGATGACGACCTCCACCGTATTGATCCAGCAAGAGGGAGTGGAGAGGAAGAAGAGTTCTCCGGCAGCCTGACAGCAATCTGGCGATGGTGGTGGAGATTTTCCGGCAGGACTTCGCCTAAGCACTGCAGAAAACCGATCTAGAGGAGAAACTATGCACTGGAGGAATGGTTAGCACGTGGCTGAAAAAAACTAGTGCAAAAACCCAACACCCTCTAGTATATATAGGAAGAGAGGAGGAGAGGAGGAAGCCTTGGCCTCCAAGGCTAGCTGGTTCAGCCGAACCTACTAGGAGAGGAAGATTCCTCATCCAATCCTAATTGGACTAGGATTGCTCCTTTTTGCCCTTTTTTCACCTTTTCCTATTGGGTTTTCCCCTCCAGACACATGGGCCTTGTGTGAGAGTTTCCACCAACCCACTAACGGCTGATATTCACTCTCCCACAGCCCATGAATCCTCTTGGGTCGAAATACCGCTTCCGTAGGCCTCCCGGTACACTACCGTCACTTCCGGTACACTACCGATGAGCCCGAATCTTTTCCGGCGACCAAAACAGGACTTCCTATATATGAATTTTTACCTCCGGACCATTCCGGAGCTCCTCGTGACATCCGGGATCTCATCCGGGACTCCGGACAAACTTCGTTCACCACCATACATAACTCTATACTATCGAAACATCACCAAACCTTAAGTGTGCAGACCCTGCGGGTTCGAGAACTATCTAGACATGATCGAGACACCTCTACGGTCAATAACCAATGGCGGGACCTGGATGTCCACATTGGTTCCTACATATTCTATGAAGATCTTTATCGGTCGAACCACTATGTCAAGGATTTAGTTAATCCCGTATGATGTTCCCTTTGTTCTTCGGTATGTTACTTGCCCGAGATTCGATCGTCGGTATCTCCATACCTAGGTCAGCCTCATTACTGGCAAGTCTCTTTACTCGTTCTGTAATACAAGATCTCGCAACTAACACTTAGTCACATTGCTTGCAAGGCTTATTGTGATGTGTATTACCGAGTGGGCCCTGAGATACCTCTCCTTCACACGGAGTAACAAATCCCAGTCTTGATCCATGCCAACTCAACAGACACCCTAGGAGACACCTGTAGAGCACCTTTATAGTCACCCAATTACGTTGCAACATTTGATACAGACAAGGTACTCCTTCGATAACTATGAGTTGCATGATCTCATGGTCATAGGAACATATACTTGACATGCAGAAAACAGTAGCAGTAAACTGACACGATCATAAGCTATGTTTGTTGTTTGGGTCTTGTCCATCACATCATTCTCCTAATGATGTGATCCCGTTATCAAATGACATCTCATGTCCATGGCTAGGAAACCTTAACAATCTTTCGATCAATGAGCTAGTTCACTAGAGGCACACTAGGGACATTGTGTTTGTCTATGTATCGACACATGTATCCATGTTTCCAATTAATACAATTATAGCATGGATAATAAACGATTATCATGAACGCAATGAGTAACCATCTCGCAATAAACAAGATCCAGATATAATGTTCATGCTTAATGCAGGCACTAAATAACAATTAGTTAGGTTCATCACTAATCCCGATGGTAATCGAAGAGAGAGCATGCCAACGCCGATCACATCAACCTTGGAACCATTTCCCACACGCATCGTCACTTCGTCCTTTGCCAGCCTTTGTTTATTCCATAGTTCCTGCTTTGAGTTGCAAATGTGAGCAACCGAACCGGTATCAAATACCCAGGCACTACTACGAGAGCTAGTAAGGTACACATCAATAACATGTATATCATATATACCTTGTTTGTCATTGGCCGCCTTCTTGTCAGCCAGGTACTTGGGGCAGTTCCGCTTCCAGTGACCAAGTCCCTTGCAATGAAAGCACTCAGTTTCTGGCTTGAGACCATGCTTGGGCTTATTTCCAAGAGTAGCAACTGCTTTGCCATCCTTCTTGGTTTTACCCTTCTTTCCCTTGCCCTTGACTTTGCCATTTTTCTTGAAACTAGTGGTTTTATTAACCATCAACACTTGATGTTCTTTCCGGATTTCAGACTCAGCGACTTTTAGCATCGCAAATAGCTCGACAACTGACTTGTTCATCCCATGCATGTTATAGTTCATCACAAAGCTCTTGTAACTAGGTGGCAGTGATTGAAGAACTCTGTCAGTGATCGCCTCTGGCGGAAGGGAAATTCCCAACTCCGCTAGACGAGTTGAATACCCAGACATTCTGAGTATATGTTCACTGATAAACCCGTTCTCCTCCATCTTGCAAGCATATAACTTATCGGAGGTTTCATACCTCTCGATCCGGGCGTTCTTCCGGAAGATAAACTTCAACTCCTGGAACATCTCATATGCTCCATGACGTTCAAAACGTCTTTGAAGTCCCGGTTCTAAGCCATACAATATTGCACACTGAACTATCGAGTAATCTCCAGTACACGCCTCCCAAGCGTTCTTAACGTCTTCGGAGGTCATGTCTTCTGGTTGGTCACCAAGCGGTGCATCAAGGACATATAATTTCTGGGAAGCCGTAAGGATAATCCTCAGATTACGGGCCCAGTCAACAAAGTTACTTCCATCATCTTTCAACTTAGCTTTCTCTAGGAACGCATTAAAATTCAGGGGTGCTACTTCGCGAGCCATTGATCTACAACATAAATATGCAAAGTTTACTAAGACTATTGTTGAAGATAATGAGTTTAGTTAATCAAATTACTAAAGCTCCCACTCAAATTGACATCCCTCAGGTCATCTGAGTGTCACATGATCCAAATCCACCAACTCAAGTCCGATCATCACGTGAGTTGAGGTGGCTTCAATGGTGAACATCATTATGTTGATCATATCTACTATATGACTCATGTTCGACCTTTCGGTCTCTTGTGTTCCGAGGCCATGTTTGTACATGCTAGGCACATCAAGTTTAACCCGAGTGTTCTGCACATGCAACACTAGCTTGCACCCGTTGTATGTGAACGTAGAGTCTATCACACCCGATCATCACGTGGTGTCTCAACACGACGAACTTTCACAACGGTGCACACTGGGGGAGAACACAATTTATCTTGAAATTTAAGTGAGGGATCACCTTATAATGCTACCGTCATACTAAGCAAAACAAGGAGCATAAAAGGATTAACATCACATGCAATTCATAAGTGACATGATATGGCCATGAACTTGTGCTTTAGATCTCCATCTTGAAAGCACCGGCATGATCTCCATCGTCACCGGCAAGACACCATGATCTCCATCATCTTGATCTCCACCAACGTGTCGCCATCGGGGTTGTCACGCCCAACATGCTTCTACTACTATTGCTACCGTTTAGCGATAAAGTAAAGCATTACATAGCGCTTACTGATTGACACGCAAGTCATACAACAATTAAAGACAACCCTATGGCTCCTGCCGGTTGCCGTACTCAACGACATGCAAGTCATGAAATTCTATACATCACATGATCATCTCATACATCACATATATCACATCATGTAATTGGCCATATCACATCACAACAAACCCTGCAAAAACAGGTTAGATGTCCTCTAATTGTTGTTGCATGTTTTACATGGCTGCTACGGGTTTCTAGCAAGAATGATTCTCACCTACGCATAAACCACAACGGTGATACATAATTTGCTTTTCAACCTTCTCAAGGACCGCCTTTGTCGAATCCGATCCAACTAAAGTGAGAGAAACTGCCACCCGCAAGCCATATAGGCAACAAGTTGCGTCGAGGGAACCGGTCTCTCGTAAGCGTACGAGTAATGTTGGTCCGAGCCGCTTCATCTCACAATACCGCTGAACCAAAATCCGACCAAGGGAGGAAGCAATCTAAGCATCAACGCCCACAAACCATTTGTGCTCTACTCGAGATCTCATCTACACATAGACCTAGCTCATGATGCCACTGTTGGGGAACGTTGCATGGGAAACAAAAAAATTACTACGCACACGCAGATCTATCCATAGTGATGAGCATCTATGAGAGGGAGAGTGGATCTACATACCCTTGTAGATCGCTAAGCGGGAAGCGTTAAGAAACGCGGTTGGTGTAGCCGAACATCTTCGCAATCCAAATCTCCGTGCGTCCCGCAATCCAATCACGATCCGTCCCGCGATCTAATCACGATCCGTCCCTTGATCCGATCACGATCCATCCCACGACCTTGATCACGATCCGTCCCACGAACTTGATCACGATCCTTCCGATAGAGCACCGAACGGACGACACCTCTGCGTTCAGTACACGTACATCTTGATGATGATCCAGCGATGGTGGTGGAGAGGAAGAGGAGTTCTCCGGCAGCCTGATGGCGCTCCAGCGATGGTGGTGGAGCAATTCCGGCAG
Organism: Hordeum marinum; assembly: GCA_022496015.1. Lineage (NCBI taxonomy): Eukaryota > Viridiplantae > Streptophyta > Magnoliopsida > Poales > Poaceae > Hordeum > Hordeum marinum. The sequence goes on from CM039677.1 coordinate 119,933,673, forward strand.
GGCTTCCCCTAAGAACTTTAGAAAACCGATCTAGAGGAGAAACTATGCACTGGAGGAACAGGTAGCACGTGGCTGAAAAAACTAGTGCAAAAACCCAAAACCCTCTAGTATATATAGGAGCAGAGGAGGAGAGGAGGACGCCTTGGCCTCCAAGGCTATCTGGTTCGGCCGAACCTACTACGAGAGGAGGATTCCTCCTCCAATCCTTGTAGGACTAGGATTGCTCCTTTTTGCCCTTTTTTCACCTTTTCCTATTGGTTTTTTTCCTCCAGCCACATGGGCCTTGTGTGGGAGTTTCCACCAGCCTACTAAGGGATGATATTCACCCTCCCACAGCCCATGAAGCCTCTTCGGTCGAAATACCCCTCCCGGAGGCCTCCCGGTACACTACCGGCATTCCCGGTACACTACCGATGAGCCCGAAACTTTTCTGTCGACCAAAATAGGACTTCTTATATATGAATCTTTACCTCCGAACCATTTCGGAGCTCCTCATAACGTCCGAGATCTCATCCGGGACTCCGAACAAACTTAGGTCACCACCATACATAACTCTATAGTACCGAAACATTACCAAACCTGAAGTGTGCAGACCCTGCGGGTTCGAGAACTATGTAGACATGACCAAGACACCTCTACGGTAAATAACCAATGGTGGGACCTGGATGTCCACATTGGTTCCTACATATTCTACGAAGATATTTATCGGTCGAACCTCTATGTCTAGGATTCAGTTAATCCCGTATGATGTTCCCTTTGTTCTTAGGTATGTTACTTACCCGAGATTCGATCGTCGGTATCTCCATGCCTAGTTCAACCTCGTTACTGGCAAGTCTCTTTACTTGTTCCGTAATACAAGATCTCGCAACTAACACTTAGTCACATTGCTCGCAACTAACACTCGGAGACACCTGTAGAGCACCTTTATAGTCACCCAGTTACGTTGCGACGTTTGATACACACAAGGTACTCCTCCGATATCTGTGAGTTGCACGATCTCATGGTCATAGGAACATATACTTGACATGCAGAAAACAGTAGCAATAAACTGACACGATCATAAGATACGTTTGTTGCTTGAGTCTTGTCCATCACATCATTCTCCTAATGATGTGATCCCGTTATCAAATGACATCTCATGTCCATGGCTAGGAAACCTTAACCATCTTTCGATCAACGAGCTAGTTCATTAGAGGCACACTAGGGACATTATATTTGTCTCTGGATCCACACATGTATCCATGTTTCCAATTAATACAATTATACCATGGATAATAAACGATTATCATGAACAAGGAAATACAATAATAAACACTTTATTTATTGCCTCCAGGGCATATTTCCAACATTATGCTGCAGCGGCCCGAACCTGGGTAAACTACCATGTTCATCTTCTTCCTCGTCATCGAACGAGTTCTCCATTGAGATCACCGAGTAGCGAGCTAGGTTGGGTGAGGCCACAGGGAAACCTTCTTACACGATCCTGTGTTCGAACCTTGAGGATTTTGCGGAGCCCGAAATCTAACATTTGGCGCGCCAGTTAGGGGGCGTGTCGAATCACCCTCTCTCAGCGGCCCTCAATCTCTAGTTCTACGGCTCCATGGCGGACCAGATATTCAGCACTAGCTGGCTCATCGCGCGTGGTGGTGTTGTGGCTCGCAAGGCCGGTCGCGCGGTTGCCTACGTCCTCGGCGGATCATAGGCATCCTCCTCGAACCATCAATTCAAGGATTCCCCGAGCGTGGCCTAAGATCAACATCACCTTCGGCCCCAACGAGCATCCCAAGGCGACAGTGGTCGTGGGGGCACTCCACATGCTGTTCACACCCACCATAAGTTGTGTGCCCGTCTCCAGGACTCTCATCGATGGCGGCGCCATCCTCAACATCATATCTATGGAAGCTTTCGACGCGTTGTAGTTACCCCGCAGGCAACTCATGCCTTCGGGGCCCTTAGCAGAGGTGGCCGAAAGATCCATCGTTCCCGTGGGGCGTGTGCGTCTCCTGTAACCTTCGACGCGCGCTACAACTTCCACATCGAGCAGGTCTACTTCGACATCGCCCACATCCATCTCCCATACAAAGAAATCCTCGGCTAACCCGCGCTCACCCAATTCATGGCGATGATGCACCCGTGCTACATGGTCGTCAAGATGCCCAAGAGCGCCAGCATTCTCATCGTTCAGGGAAGCGTCCAAGATGCGACACACATGCTCGGGCTCACCTACAAGGCGGCGGCCACGGCACGCCCGAGTGCCAGGGGCGTCACGCGGGCTGTTGAGCACTCCAGGGGCATCCTTGACGTCGCACTAGTAAAAGATAAGCAGTAGTTCTCCCAGAGCCGGGTGGAGAAGAAGCGGGTGTCGGTGGATGAAGGAAACTATGGTCCTATCCTCACCATCGGCGCGGACCTGTGCTACAATCAGGAGGAGGCACTGGTGGCGTTCCTTCGCATCAACCTGGACACGTTCGCATGGAGCGCCTCCGATCTGGTGGGGTCCCGAGGTATGTGATCGAGTATCACCTCATGGTGTGCCCGAACGCCCGCCCAATTACGAAAAAGGCAAGAAGACAGATGCTGGAGAAGCAGGTGTTCATTTCCAAGGAGGTCAACAAGCCGAAGGAGACTAGGGTCATCCCGGAGGCGCACTACCTAGTGTGGCTTGCCAACCAAGTGGTCGTCCCAAAGAAGTGCGGGAATGGGCGTATGTGCATCGACTTCATGAGCTTCAACAAGTCTTGCCCCTAGGACCCATTCCCGCTGCCACGCATCAACCAGATCATGGACTCCACTATGGAGTGTGACCTCCTCTGCTTCCTGGACGCCTTCTCTGGCTACCACAAGATCAAAATTGCAGTAGAGGATGTCGAGAAGACTGCTTTCGTCACCTCGTGTGGGGTATTCTATTACTCATGCATGCCCATCGAGATGAGGAACGCCAAGGCAACCTTCCATAGATTGATGCACATTGCCCTAGGACCACAACTTAGGAAAAATGCTGAAGCTTACGTCGACGACATTGTGGTCAAGAACAAGGAGGCCAAGACCCTGATCGAGGATCTGGAGGAGACGTTCGCTAGCCTGAGGGAGGTAAACCTAAAGCTCAACCCCGAAAAGTGCATCTTTGGAGTTCCCTTAGGCAAGCTGCTTGGATTCCTGCTGTTGCACCAGGGAATCGAGGTGAATCCGGAAAAGATCAAATCCATAAGCAAGATGAGCGCGCCCCGGACCATCAAAGAAATGCGGAGAAGATCAAAGATCCTGTCTAGCTTGAATTCCGTGGATTCCTGTTTGCCGGTTGCGTGACTTCCCTGGGGCATTTCATCTGTAGGATGGGTGAGCGAGCCTTGTCGTTCTTAAAGATCATGAAGAGAAAGGGGCCATTTCTGTGGAACCCGAAGCCGGACGCTGCCTTCGAGGAGCTCAAGCAACACCTCATCAGCCCGCTGCTGATGGTGGCGTCTCGCCCTCGTGAGCCATTGCTGCTATACCTGGTTGCCACCCCCACTTCACCATTGCTGTATTGGTAGCGGTCAGGGAAGAGCGGGCCTACACCCGCGATGCATAGACAAGCATGGGCAGGCCCCCAGGCAAAGAGCGTGGGGGCTAGCGGGATCCCGAGAAACCCGCTTCTCTCAATTCTGGAGCTCCCGAAGCCATTGCTGCTCTAGCAGCCCCCGAGGCGCATGACCCTCATGAGGCCACACCTAATCCAATGGCCCCTTAGGTGCCTAATCTTCATGAGGACCCAAACACTCCGACAGCCCTCAGGGCGCCCAAGTTTCATGAGCCCCCGGCGGAACAGGATGCTGCAGAAGACCTCACCCTTGCCGAACACATGTTCTACTATGTCAGCACGATGTTGTGCGACGCATGCTCATGCTATCCCATGCAAGAGAAGCTCCTACTAGTGCTCGTCGTCCCATCGAGAAAGTTGTGCCACTATTTCCAGGGGTGTCCCATCAAAGTCATGTCCGCATACCCCCTGGAGAAGGTCTTGTGCAACCCGAATGCGGCAGGAAGGGTTGCCGAGTGGAACATCGAGCTACAGGACTTCAACATAAAGTTTAGCACGACCAGGGTCACCAAGGGGTAGCCTTGGTAGACTTCATGGTGGAGTGGATGGAACCCCTTGACCGGGGGCTGGACGGGAGTCGGTCCCTCACCCCCGGCGACGAGACATCAGAGGGCTGGACCATGCATTTTGATGGGTAAACTACCATGTTCATCTTCTTCCTCGTCATCGAACGAGTTCTCCATTGGGTTCATCAAGTAGCGAGCTAGGTTGGGTGAGTCCACAAGGAAAACCTTCGCACACGATCCTATGTTCGAACCTTGAGGATTTTGCAGATCCCGAAATCTAACATTTGGCACGCCAGTTAGGGGGCATGTTGAATCACCCTCTCTCAGCGGCCCTCAATCTCTGGTTCTACGGCTCCATGGCGGACCAGATATTCGGCACTAGATGGCTCGTCGCGCGTGGTGGCATTGTGGATCGCGAGGCCAGCCGTGCGGTTGCCTACGTCCTTGACGGATCATAGGCATCCTCCTCGAACCGTTAATTCAAGGATTCCTCCGCCACATGGGGGCGGTCCGACCGCAGCCCGAGGTCACGCTACCCCGAGCGTGGCCGAAGATCAATATCACCTTCAGCCCCAATGACCATCCCAGGGCAACAGCTGTCGTGGGGGTGCTCCACATGTTGTTCACACCCACCATAAGTTGTGTGCCCGTCTCCAGGACTCTCATTGATGGCGGCGCCAGCCTCAACATCATATCTGTGGAAGCTTTCGACGCGTTGTAGTTACCCCGCAGCCAACTCATGCCTTCGGGGCCCTTAGCAGAGGTGGCCGAAAGATCCGTCGTCCCCGTGGGGCGTGTGCGTCTCCCCGTAACCTTCGGCGCCCGCTACAACTTCCGCACCGAGCAGGTTGACTTCGACGTCACCCACATCCATCTCCCATACAACGAAATCCTCGGCTAACCCTCACTCACCCAGTTCATGGCGATGATGCACCTGTGCTACAACGTCGTCAAGATGCCCGAGAGCGCCGGCATTCTCATCGTTCAGGGAAGCGTCCAATATGCGATACACATGCTCGGGCCCGCCTACAAGGCGGGGGCCACGGCACGCCCCAGTGCCGGGGGCATCATGCGGGCCGCTGAGCAATCCATGAGCGTCCTCGACGTCGCACCAGTAAAAGATAAGCAGTTGTTCTCCCAGAGCCGGGCGGAGATGAAGCGGGTGCCGGTGGATGAAGGAAACCCTAGTCTTACCCTCACCATTGGCGCAGACTTCTGCTGCAATCAGGAGGAGGCACTGGTGGCGTTCCTTCACAGGAACTTGGAAGATCAAATCCATAAGCAAGATGAGCGCGCCCCGGACCCTCAATGAAATGCGGAGAAGATCAAAGACCCTGGCTAGCTTGAATTCCATGGATTCCTGTTTGCCGGTTGTGTGACTTCCTAGGGGCATTTCATCTCTAGGATGGGTGAGCGAGCCTTGCCGTTCTTAAAGATCATGAAGAGAAAGGGGCATTTGTGTGGAACCCGAAGCCGGACGCTGCCTTCGAGGAGCTCAAGCAATACCTCATGAGCCCGCTGCTGATGGTGTCGTATCGCCCTCGTGAGCCATTGCTGCTATACCTGGCTGCCACCCCCCACTTCGCCATTGCTGCATTTGTAGTGGTCAGGGAAGAGCGGGCCTACACCCGCGACGCATAGGCGAGCATGGGCGGGCCCCCAGGCAAAGAGCGTGGGGGCTCGCGGGATCCCGAGAAACCCGCTTCTCTCCATGCTAGAGCTCCCGAAGCCATTGCTTCTCTGGCAGCCCCCCGGGGCGCATGACCCTCATGAGGCCACACCTGTCCAATGGCCCCTCAGTTGCCTAATCTTCATGAGGTCCCAAACACTCCGACAGCCCTCAGGGCGCCCAAGCTTCATGAGCCCCCGGCAGAACAGGACGCTACAGAAGACCTCACCCTTGCCGAAAACATGTTCTACTATGTCATCACAGTGTTGTGCGACGCATGCTCACGCTACCCCATGCAAGAGAAGCTCCTACTAGCGCTCCTCGTCGCATCGAGAAAGCTGTGCCACTACTTCCAGGGGTGTCCCATCATGGTCATGTCCGCATACCCCCTGGAGAAGGTCTTGTGCAAACCCAATGTGGCGGGAAGGGTCGCCGAGTGGAAAATCGGGCTACAGGACTTCAACATAGAGTTCGGCTTGACCAGGGTCATGAAGGGGCAGCCTTGGCAGACTTTATGGTGGAGTGGACGGAAGCCCCTGATCGGGGTACTGGACGGGAGTCGGTCCCTCACCCTCGGTGACGAGACACCCGAGGGCTGGACCATGCATATTGATGGGGCCTTCACGCGCATGGGAGCAAGGGCAGGGGTCATTCTCACCTCCTTGGTAGGAGACAAGTGCCGGTATGCCGTGCAGCTCTGTTTCCAGCGCGGGGAGAAGGTTTCCAACAACATCACGGAGTACGAGGGCTGCATCACGGGCCTGAAGGCAGCGGTGGCCTTCGGGGTCCGGTGCCTCTTCGTCATGGGCGACTCTCAACTCCTCGTCAACTTCTCCAACAAAGAGTATACACCCAAGGACGAGCACATGGAGCCATACTTGGAAGAGGTATGTAAGATTGAAAAACGTTTACAGGGCTTGGAGTTGCAGCACATGCCATGCGGCGCGAACAAGGAAGCCGATGGCTTCGCCAAGAGGGCATCGCGACATGAGCCCTAGGAGCTGGGCGTCCTTGAGGAGAGGCTCTTCTAGCCCTTCGCATCACTTTCCTTTGAGAATCCGGCACCGTGAAATGGGGAGCGCCCCCTAGCGCCACCTCTGGGTGCTCCGGACTACGCCCTAACCTCGGGAGCCCGACTGCTCCTGGCGCTGGAGCCTCAGGCCGACGACTAGATGCAGGAGCTCAAGGCGTACTTGCTTCACGACACGCTACTAGAAAAGGCGGAAGATGCGGTGCGCGGAGCTTGGTAGGCCACGGTCTACTTTCTGCGAGATGACGAGTTGTACCGTAGGTGCCCGAACGACGTTTCGTTGTTGTGGATCTCCAAGGAACAAGGTTGCGAGCTGCTGGCAGACATCCATGGACGAGACTGCTTGCACCACTCCTCGTCACGCACCCTTGCTAGGAAAGCATTCCGATCAGGCTTCTATTGTCCCTTGGCGCTCAGCGACACCATTGAGCTGGTCTGATCTTGTGAGGCCTGCCAATTCCATGCCAAACAGATGCACCAGCCCGTCCAAGGCCTCTAGACCATCCAACTCTCCAGGCCCTTTGCGGTCTAGGGGCTGGACATAAAGGGGCCCTTCCCGTGGGCAATGAGTGGATACTGCTACCTCTATGTCGCCATCAACAAATTAGCCAAGTGGGCCGAGGTGGAGCCGGTGCGCACCATCCTGGCTAGGTCGGCCGTCAAGTTCATCAACGGCATCATGAGCCGCTTCACCGTCCCCAACCACATCATCATTGACAACGGTTCGCAGTTTACTAGCAGCCTCTTCAAGTCTTATTGCGCTAACCTTTGAACGCAGATTTGCTACGGATCAGTAGCCCATCCCAGGAGCAACAGCCAAGCGGAAGCCGTCCACCCTCACGAGGTCAAGCACCGCTCCCCCCGGATAAGGGCATTAGAGACGAGGAGCGCCGGGATGCCGTGCGAGAGATGGACCACTTGATTGGGTAGAAATCTCGTCGCCAAGCCTCCTTGCAAGCTGCAATGTATCAGCAAGCGCTGTGGTTCTACCACTACCGCAACATTCGCTCCAAGAACCTCGAAGTCCGTGGCCTTGTCCTAAGGCAGATCCTCTATAGGGAAAGCTTGCATAATTTCTCTCCCATGTGGGAGGGCCCGTTCAAGGTTGTTCGTGTCTCCATGCCAGGTGTAGGGCATTTGGAGACTCAGGACGGGGTCCCCATCCAGAATGCCTGGAACATCTAGCACCTCCAAAGATTCTACCCGTGACACTCTCATGTAATAATGAGAGGGTTGTATATGCCTGGAGATACCCGAGGACGCGGAGGGGTTCCTCCCATGCAAGGTGGCAGCCAGAGCTTCGCGCTGGCGGAGAAGTCAACACTACTCAATAGTGGCTATGCCCATGCAATGTGGATGCCCTACACTCATCACTGGGGGAAGATGAAGACTAGTTATTTGCTCTCCTCGCATTTGAATTTGCCAACTTTCCTGGAACAGAACTCGGGGTTTTTCAAATCATGTTTCAAAGAAACGGGTCAGGGATTCCTATTCATCGCCATCCTCCATATTGGGTTCTCTCTCTTCTGGTCGGACACTCGCATGCTCTCTTCCTCCTCGCACCTTGCACGCAGGGACTGGGGCACATTGCTCACACCTGGCCAGGCCTTGGCGCCCGGATCCTCACGTCATACTCCCGAACAGGTTAGAAGGTGCATGCCACTTCAAACTCATGGCCCAACACGCCATCTCGGAGCCTCGGTAGGCCTACCCCTCTCTGGGATGGAACAAAAAAGTTCTTTGGGGAGTTGCTCGAGGATCAAAGGGGGCTCTAGAGCAATGCGCCTCAGGAGCCTTAGTGGTCATAAAGCCACTTGGTAGCCTTGATGTCGTCATTGGTGATCCAGTCGGCATCGAGGGTGTTGGGGCCTCACATCATGGTTGCACCTTGGTGATCCGATCATATACCACGACACTAGGGAAATGCGCAGGACTAGGAACCAACGACATAGAGCTGCTTGAGCGTCAAGGGGGGCCCTGAGCAGTTTGCCTCAGGAGCCTTACCAGTCATAAAGCCACTAGCAGCCTTGATGTCATCCTTGGTGATTCGGCTGGCATCAAGGGTGTTGAGGCCTCGCCCCACGGTTGTGTCCTTGTCTAGACGCAACCGTGGCAGTAGGGAAATGTGCGGGACTAGGACCTGCAGACATAGAGTGCCGAAAGGACTCCCAACTTATATCACCTATAGGTATAAGAGGACCGCAGGACACATGGGTTCACCAAGCGCCATGGCCACACCTCCCCTATGACATAAATGCCAAGCTAAGTAAGCTAGTCACAATTGGAAATCTTTCTCAAGTGACGAAAACTCAAAAATCAAGACACATAACAGGAGCAAGGATAAAAGGGGGCTTGCACCCAACTTCATTACATGCCCACAGGGCCTTTCTTGATATTTGGTTACAGGGGCGGGGAAGGAAGGAAGAAGCCCCCTGATACGTCTCCAACATATCTACTTTTCCAAACTCTTTTGCCCTTGTTTCGGACTCTAATTTGCATGATTTGAATGGAACTAACCCGGACTGACGTTGTTTTCAGCAGAATTGCCTTGGTGTTATTTTTGCGCAGAAATGAAAGTTCCCGGATTGAACTGAAAATCTATGAAGAATATTTTGGGAATTAATGAAAATTATTGGCGAAAGAATCAACTGTAGGGGGCCCACCACCTGGCCACAAGCCTGGTGGGTGCGGCCACCCCCCTAGGGCGCGCCTAGAAGGCTTGTGGGCCCCCTGTTGCTCCTCTGACCTTGTTTACACTCCTATATATTCCTATTTATGAAGAAAAAAATCATGGAGAAGATTTCATCGTGTTCCATGATACAGAACCGCCGCCACCTCCTGTTCTTCCTCAGGAGACCAGATCTACAGTCCGTTTTGGGCTCCGGAGAGGGGAAATCGACATCCTTGTCATCTCCAATTCCATGATGCTCTCCACTGTTTGTGAGTAATCTCATCGTAGGCTTGTTGGACGGTGATGGGTTGGATGAGATTTATCATGTAATCGAGTTAGTTTTGTTAGGGTACGAATCTTAGTATCTACTATGTTCTGAGATTGATGTTGCTACAACTTTCCTATGCGTCATGCTTGCCAGTAGGGCCCGAGTGCCATGATTTCAGACCTGAACCTATTATGTTTTCATGAATATATATGTGTCTTGATCCTATCTTGCAAGTTGTAGTTACCTATTACGAGTTATGATCCGCATCCCCTAGGGTGACAATAACTGGGATTCTTTCCGGTGATTACCGTGGTTTGAGGAGTTCATGTATTCACAACGTGCTAATGCTTTTGTCCGGTTCTCTACTAAATTAAGGCCTTAATATCCCTTGGTTTCCAATAGGACCCCGCTGCCATGGTAGGGTAGGACAAAAGATGCCATGCAAGTTCTTCTCCATAAGCACGTATGACTATATATGGAATACATGCCTACATTACAATGATGAATTGGAGCTAGTTCTGTGTCAACCTATGTCATAACTGTTGCATGATGAATGCCATCTGACATAATTATCCATCAATGATCCATTGCCTACGAGCTTTCCATATATTGACCTTCGCTAAGTTACTTTTCCGTTGCTACTACTAAAATCACTACAAACTGCTACTATCACTTTGACACCGTTACCGTTACTTCCATAGTACTTTTCTACAGATATTAAGTCTTTCAGGTGTGGTTGAATTGAGAACTCAGCTGCTAATACTAGAGAATATTCTTTGGCTCCCCTTGTGTCGAATCAATATATTTGGGTTGAATACTCTACCCTCGAAAACTGTTCTGAGCCCCTATACTTGTGGGTTATCAAGACCTTTTTCTGGTGCCGTTGCCGGGGTGCATAGCTCTATTCTCAGAGTCACTTGGGATATATATGTGTTGATCACTATGAGGAATCTTCAAGATTCAAAGACCAGGATCTACCCCTCAACTAAGAGGACGGTTAAGGAACTGCCATCTAGCTCTGCACTTGACTCGCCTTCTTTTATGAGTAAATTTGTGGCACCACCACCAGCTAGTAATTCTGATATGTCGCAAGTAATTGATGATGTTTATGATGATATATTTCTTGATGATACTGTGCCACTGGGTGAACTCCTTGATGGACAAAATGCTAAAGCTAATGCTGAAACTAATAATATTTCTGAATCTGATGAAATTATTGAAACTGAACACTATGATTCACCTACTAGACCTAGCTCTCCTAGATATGAATTGCCTGATATACCTGAGCGTTATGTTATGGAAGGAGTGGTAGCTAGGGACTTTCTGGCTTGCAAGGATAGAGATGATCTTAAGAAATTGCTTCGCAAGTGGAAGGAAAAATCATTGAACGCTAGAATGCAATATGATCCTAAGTTTGCTACTTCACCTATCTTTGCTACTGATAAGGATTATGAATTCTCTGTCGATCCAGAGTTAATTACCTTGGTTGAATCTGATCCTTTCCATGGTTATGAATCTGAAACTGTTGTGGCACATCTTACCAAATTGAATGATATAGCCACCTTATTTACTCATGAAGAAAAAATTTGCTATTACTATATTCTTATGTTTCCTTTCTCTTTAAAGGGTGCTGCTAAGATATGGTTTAATTCTCTTGCTCCTGGTTGTGTGCGTAGTCCCCAAGACATGATTTATTACTTATCTGAAAAATATTTTCCTCCCCATAAGAAACAAGTTGCCTTGCGGGAAATATTTACCTTTGTGCAAATTGAAGAGAAGAGTCTCCCACAAGCTTGGGGGAGGCTTCACCAATTACTTAATGATTCGCTTGATCCTCCTCTCAAGAAAAATGAAATACTTGATATCTTTTATAATGGACTAACCGATGCTTCTAGGGACCAACTAGATAGTTGTGCTGGTTGTGTTTTCAGGGAACGAACTATTGAACAAGATGAATTACTATTGAATAATATATTCAGCAATGATAATGATCGGACTATTCCCGAGCCACCTTCAAAGCCAACTCCAAAGAAAAGAGGTATCCTATTCCTCAGTCCTGAAGATATGCAAGAGGCACAGAAATCTATGAAAGAAAAGGGTATTAAAGTTGAAGATGTTAAGAATCTACCACCTATTGAATAAGTACATGGTCGTGATAACCCAACACAGGTAGTAGATTTAAATTCTCTCCGTAGATTTGATGAAAGAGATTTGCTTCTAATAAGTTTGCTAGCTAGTGGTTGGATGAATTTGATAATTTTATTTTAAAGCAAGAAAATTTCAATGCTTATGTTAGTAAACAATTGAAACATAATGCTTACATGCTTGATCGCTTCGGTGATTATTTGATTAGTACTGTCAATGATCTTAAGCTTATTAGTAAACATGCTTCTATGGTAACTACTCAAGTAGAACAAGTACTTAAGGCGCAAAATGATTTGCTTAATGAGATGAATAGTAAAGACAATGATCATTCTGTTAAAGTTGTGACTATAGGTGGTAGAATGAATCAGGAAGCTTTGTATCCTGAGGGCTATCCTAAGAGAATTGGGCAAGATTCTCAGAGAGTTAATACTGATGCACCTATTCATTCCAATAAGAGTAGGAAAAAGAATGATGATAGTACTTTGCATGTTGCTGGTGAGCCTGTTATAGATACATCTGTGAATCCAAATGAAATTTCTATTTCTGATGCAGAGACACAATTTGGTGATGAACATGAGCCTAGTGATAACATTAATAATGATGTTCATGTTGATGATCAACCTAGTAATGATAGAGATGTGGAGATTGAACCTGTTGATGATCTTGATAGCCCCCAACATAAGAATAAAAGATAAGATAAAAGAGACTTCATTGCTAGGAAACATGGTAGAGAAAGAGAACCATGGATTCAGAAACCCATGCCCTTTCCCCCTAAACCATCCAAGAAAAAGGATGATGAGGATTGTGAGCACTTTTTTGAAATTCTTAGACCTGTCTTTTGGCGTATGCGCTTGACTGATATTTTGAAAATGTCTCCTTATGCTAAGTATATGAAAGATATTGTGACAAATAAAGGAAAGATATAGGAAGGTGGGATTTCCACCATGATTTCTAATTATACTATTAAAGGTGGAATACCTAAGAAACTAGGAGATCCCGGAGCACCTACTATACCATGCTCTATTAAAGGAAATTTTGTTAAAACTGCTTTATGTGATCTTGGTGCCGACGTTAGTGTTATGCCTTTATCTTTATATCGTAGACTTGATTTGAATAAGTTGACACCTACTGAAATCTCCTTGCAAATAGCTGATAAATCAATTGCTCTACCTATTGGTATTTGTGAGGATGTACATGTCGTAGTTGCAAATGCTACTATCTTGACGGACTTTGTTATTGTTGATATTCCCGGGGAGGTCAGAATGTCGATCATCCTTGGTAGACCCTTTTTGAATACTGCAGGCGATGTTATTGAATGCAACAAGGGCAATGTCACTTTTCATATTAATGGTAATGAGCATACGGTACACTTTCCATAGAAACAACCTCAAGTTCATAGTATCAACTCTATTGAAAAATTCCAACAATTATTATTGGAGACTTTGAGTTCCCTCTTCCCACTTTGAAGAAGAAATATTATATACTTATTGTTGGGGAAATGCATATCCCCATAGAGGTAACTTAGTGTTATTCGAAAATTCTTCGGTTTCATGTTATTCGAAAGAAGTTTGTTAATAAGACTTGATCAACCTTATTGATGGATTCCTTTTGATAAGCATGAGATGGAGAATTTAGAATGCACAACTTCCTATACCTAACTTTTACTTTCTGTTACCTAGATAAAATTAAGTAAAAATGCTATTTTTTCTGTTTTCTCCGTTTCCCGTGCAATAAAAGAGTGAGCTAAAAATAAAAGTTCTTCAAAATTCATGAAAATGGAGTATGTTTTTTTCTGGAATATTTAAGTATTTTTGGCACTCAGTATGCATCAGGGGGCTGCACCAGTGGGCCACAAGCCTGCACGATGCGTCCACCCCCCGGGTGCACACTGGTGGCTTGTGGGTCCCACGTGGCCCCCCTCCACTTATTCTAGCACCCATTCACTTCATCTTCCTCCATAAAAAATCCCACCATTGCTCAAACCCGTGTTCTAGCTCGTCTTGCTGCCATTTTGGATCTCCTTGCTCAAAGCTGCATTTGCAAGACTGTTTTAGGGGATTTCTCATCGGTATGTGACTCCTGCGATGGTCCAATTAGTTTTTGTTCTAGTGCCTTATATGTTGGAAATTTTTGTTGTTGTGGTGACCGTGTTTTTGAGCTTGCATGTCAAGTTTGTTTGGTCCCAAGTAGTTTTGATGCATGATATAGTCTCTAGGCACTTGAGGGAGTAGTTGCTACTAGTTTTGTTGAGTTTTGTTTACCTTTATTTTCACTCACTAAAAGTTTCGGAATTTCTCAAAAATGTTGAGAGGATTATTAAGAGGTTCTTCAAGTCATAGTTCTAAGGAAGATGAAAATGAAATGAAGGAGAAAACCAAATATAATCTTCCTCGCGTCGTAGAAGTTCGACCATGTGAATGGTCGTCTCACACATTCTTGAGGGCGGCTAGAATTTATGAAGACTTCTATTATTCGGACGAGAATGCAGGCATCACCGACTTCCTCAACGATAAGTGTGACCAGTACCTCTTGCTCACGAATACTTTTGTACAAAATTTTCACTTTCATGCCAGGGAAGACCCTCCTACATTAGAATTTCACGTATATGATGTGCCGTTAAGAAAATGAACCTTTATGATTTTTGCAAAGTTTGCAAGATAAGCTATGAGGGCAGCATCAGGGAACCATGTCCTCGAGACATGGAAGATTTTATTGCCGCAGTCACTCTAGGGAAAGAGAGAGGCATATCAAAGGCAAGAGTAGCTTGTTTACATTTTCCTGTGCTATGCTATTATTCATTATTTGCAGGGAGATGTTTAGTTCGTCGCTGGGAGAGTGGAAGCCTTAGTGCCCCTGACCTTGCTATTTTGCATCGTGCTTTATTTGCTGATAGAACCTTTAGTCTGGGCTCTATGGTGGCCCAACGGTTGAACACCAACCGTTCGAAGGGGCCCTATTTCATTTAGATAAACATTTTGAGATACCCATTAGGCTTCACAAGAAAGATGAGAGGTTGATACCCGTGAAGTTTTGAGATTATGACCGTATGGTAGCCCATGATGTTATTAAGAAGAATAATGATAGGAGGCTGCTTTACAACTTAGTATTTAGTCAGGGTACTTGTGATATTATTACTCTGCCTGCTTCTTCTTTGTTCGATATTCATTCAGACAAGTACACTGTTATGGCCGATGACACCGGCCCTTGATCCATATCAGACCCCGGTTTTTTAGTGGGAGCCACAGGTGGTTCCTAATCAGTGGAACCCTTAGTGTCCTCCGGAGTATCCTGGAGATGGTTATTTCAAGCCATGGCCTATCTTACTTAGTTGTAGCAACCCTCAGTGAACTAGGGCCATGGCTTGTGAAAACTAAGTTGTAGATCCCCTATACTTGTGAAAACTAAGCAACCTACTTAGTTGTATATGCGCTATACTTGTTAAAACTAAGCAACCCTTAGTGACCTATGTTAGTTTTGTAAATATGATTATCTCATTATTCTTAATTCAACACATTATGGGTTGAACATGTTTGCATTGACAATTAGAGCTTATAGTTATTCATGTCATGCTTAATTAGCTGAGAGTTAATAATGGTTTTTTTAGTGCCAACATACATATTAAAATGGTTGTGATGTAGTATGATAGAATGGTGTCCTCCTATGAATGATTCGAGTGGCTTGACTTGGCACATGTTCGTGCATGTTGTGGAAACAAAATCAACATACCCTCCACGATATTTATGCTCATAGTGAATTATATCCCACTCATGCTTGCATTCAATGTTGGTTAATCTCAGAGCATGTTGATAACCGTGTCGCTCTCTAGTTCGTCGCTCCCCAGTCTTTTGCTAGCCTTCTCTTGTATTAAGCGGGAATACTGCTTGTCCATCCATCTCCATAAACCCAACGTTTTTCCACATGAGTCCACCATACATACCTATATATGGTATCTACCTGCCGTTCCAAGTAAATTTTCATGTGCATTCTCCAAACCTTCAAATAAAAATTCCGCTTTCTATGCCCAAATCGCTCCTGTAGTGACTAGGGGCTGTTAGTATCTTCCATGCTAGGTGGGTTATTCTCACGATATGTGTTGATTCACTATCGTTCACGAGAAAGTGGCTGGTATTCTCGATTCCAAGTCCGACGCTTAAAATTTGAATCAAAGTATAATAAAACAAAACTCCCCTGGGATAGTGTTTGTATGGACGGTACCCGTGGATTCGACCTGCCGTGGAGTGTGATTTATTTGGTGGAGGGGGAGTAAAAACTTTACTATTCTGTTTGGGAACCGCCTATAATGTATCTGGCACGGAAGATGTCGAGATCTCTTAGTTGCTATGTTGGCATTGAAAGCATACCTCTCAAAATTATTATTCATCCTTGTTTTAAAAATCTCGAGCTCTAGCACCTCTGCAAATCAATGCTTCCCTCTGCGAAGGGCCTATCTATTGACTTTATTGTTCAGTCATCATCTTCTTATAAAAGGAACCAGTTAGAGAGTACCACCGTCATTTGTATGCTTTGCTATTAATTGATACTAAGTATGAGGATGACTGGATCTCTTTTACCATGAATTACAATGTCTAGTCAGTTCGCGTTCTTCAGAGGTGCTCTACATTTATGTTTCGCAGTCTCAGAAACGGCTAGCGAGATACCATTATGTCATATTGTACGAAGATTGTTTTGATAAAATTGTTGTCATTCGAGACTTATTATTACTGCTCCCTAGTTGATTATGCTATTGATATGAGTAAATGTGAAACCTAAATGTTATTGTGAATGTGTTTAGTCTATAATCTTCGCTAAAAATCCGAACATAAGTTAGAAATATTTACAACGGCAAGATAAAACAGAGTTTGTAAAAAAAATTCTTTATCACTTTCAGTTTATCAACTGAATTGCTTGAGGACAAGCAAACATTTAAGGTTCGGGGAGTTGATACGTCTCCAACATAACTACTTTTCCAAACTCTTTTTCGCTTGTTTTGGACTCTAATTTGCATGATTTGAATGGAACTAACCCGGACTGACGCAGTTTTCAGCAGAATTCGTTATTTTTGTGCAGAAATAAAAGTCCTCGGATTGACCTGAAAATTTACGAAGAATATTTATGGAATTAATAAAAATTATTGGTAAAAGAATCAACTGCAGGGGCCCACCACCTGGCCACAAGCCTTGTGGGCGCGGCCACCCCCCTTGGGTGCGCCTCGTAGGCTTGTGGGCCCCCTGTTGCTCCTCCGACCTCGTTTCCACTACTATATATTCCTATTTATGGAAAAAAATAATCATGGAGAAGATTTCATCGCGTTTCACGATACGGAGCCGCAACCACCTCTTGTTCTTCCTCAGGAGACCAGATCTGGAGTCCGTTTTGGGCTCCGGAGAGGGGAAAACGACGCCTTCGTCATCACCAACTATCCTTAATCACCAATTCCATTATGCTCTCCACCATTCGTGAGTAATCTCATCGTAGTATTGCTGGACGGTGATGGGTTGGATGAGATTTATCATGTAATTGAGTTAGTATTGTTAGGGTTTGATCCCTAGTATCCACTATGTTATGAGATTGATGTTGTTATGACTTTGCTATGCTTAATGCTTGTCACTAGGTCCCGAGTGCCATGATTTCAGAACTGAACCGATCATGTTTTCATGAATATATATGTGTTCTTGATCATATCTTGCAAGTTGTAGACACCTATTCCAAGTTATGATCCGCATCGCCCAGGGTGACAATAACTGGGATTCTTTCCGGTGATTAACGTAGTTTGAGGAGTTCATGTATTCAGAAAGTGCTAATGCTTTGGTCCGGTTCTCTATTAAAAGGAGGCCTTAATATCCCTTAGTCTCCAATAGGACCCCTCCATCATGGGAGGGTAGGAAAAAGATGTCATGCAAGTTCTTTTCCATAAGCACATATGACTATATATGGAATAAAGTCTACATTATATTGATGAATTGGAGCTAGTTTTGTGTCACCCTATGTTATAACTATTCCATGATGAATGCCATCCAACATAATTATCCATCACTGATCCATTGCCTACAAGCTTTCCATATATTGATCTTTGATAAGTTACTTTTTCGTTGCTATTTCTGCAATCACTACAAACTCCTACTATCACTTTGCCACCGTTACCGTTACTTCGATACTACTTTGCTACTGAATACTTTGCTGCAGATATTAAGTCTTTCAAGTGTGGTTGAATTGACAACTTAGCTGCTAATACTCGAGAATATTATTTGGCTCCCCTTGTGTTGAATCAATAAATTTGGGTTTAATACTCTACCCTCAAAAACTGTTGCAATCCCCTGTACTTGTGGGTTATCACCCCCCACGGGGGCTGCCGCCTCAAGAGCTCTAGGACCCATGCAACGGCTCTCAGTCACTGTCCTCCTCCTCCTTCACGGGCCCGTGGAGGCGCACCGATCCAAAGGCTTCAAGAGCGGAGGAGCAACGCCGCGCAGGCTGGCAACCCCCCAAGGCTCGAGCACGACGGCGTGGCGGCACGTCGTAGCTACTGTCGTCAGTGTCGCTCCTGTCGCTCGGGCTCCCCTCAAAGGGGGTGTCGCTATCCCTGGAGGAATGAAGGGCAAGCTCATCTCCAGTATCACCACGGCCGACATCTTCTGGGCAGCACCCTAGGCATTCACCCTTGCCACAGAAGACCTTGACAAAGAGTGTCGCCTCCCCATCGAACTTGAAGTAGAGGGTGCGCCTCCCCACCAAGCCACAGGCACTGGCAAACATCTACCACCCGCGGACCAGGTACACGTAACACCTCAAGGTGGCCTCAACTTCCACCCACGACGCTACACTGCAACAGCCGTCAGCCTGTAGCCCCCCAGCCGGCAGCGCCCCCACAAAGGAGTTCGGGAGCTGAAGCCAGGCGACCTCCGACTTCTCTGCCCATACCACAAACTCCCGGGCCAAGTCTGCCATATGGAGCCGCGGCAATGGTGTCAGGGCTGCCATTGTTGCCCTCACGCCATGGGCGCCACTACTTTGACTACCACGAGCGCCGGCGCCGGCCGGGCCCACGCTGTAGCCACCGATGACAACCCTAGACCTCGCTGGGGTACGACCATGCCCTCGGGAAGCCTCCTCCGGTATCGCAGCGCACTTCCGGGGATGGTCGCGACCCCTCTTGGGTGGCGGTGCTGCCGGGCTCTCCCCGGGGGCCTTCTCGGCGGCGGAATGCCTCCTCACTAGAGCCATGATTGGCGGAGCGACAGCTTGGAGATTGGAGGACGACGAAGAAGAAGATGTGTGAGGGTTTTCTCCCCTCGCTGGCTTAAGTACAGCCAGGGGCGAAACGACGCCCCCTCCTATCCCGGGAGGCATGCATCCTCTGAAGGGTCGCATCCGCGTGGCCCATGGAGGGAAGGCCTACGCGACAACAGCATTCAAGGGAAGGTAATGATGGCCCGTGTTGTGTGGAGGCGTCGCATCAGTTTGACTTGTGGTGTTTCCTAACACCTTTGGGGAGCAGGAGCATCTATGTGCAGGCGTCCAACACATGTGAAGCTTGGCCCGCAGGCGTTTGGGGCCCATGGCGCTTCGGGCCGGCCTCCAAGCTTTCCTCCAAAGCCATCTAGAGCGTGCCTTGGGCCCGGGGGCTACTGTCGGCGTTCTGGGAACGGGGGTACCCAGTCCTGCTTGACTGCGGCCCAGGACATGGCTGACTTCATCAGAAAGGAGTGGCCTGGCGCAGCACTAGTCAATAAAAGTCCTTGCGAGGAAGAACAACATCAAGACAAGCAACGACGGGCCTCCTCAGGATCCCTCCTGAGTGGCGGAGATCTCTATGCAAGGCCCGACCTCAAGAGTCAAGGGTGACGGAAGGAAGGACAGGCGGGCACTAGCGCGCCATGCAGCACAGTTTCCTCTGAGGTGCAAAGGGAGCAAGGACGTACGCGTTTTCGGAAAGCGCTACCCAAAGGTTTCCTGTCTGGTGCAACAAGACCACGACCGTGAGCCGAACCAGGTGGATGTCATTGCCGAACCCACCACTACATCACCATCAGCTACTTTGCATGTGAAGACCGCCTTTGGATCGGGCATGGATGTACTCATGCCCCTTCAAAACTGGTCGTTGTGGGATTCCATCCTGCCATTGAGATAAGGGAAGAGAACCCGGGCCACCGCTATATATAGAAGCTAGGTCACACCGTAGAGGGGGATCCGATCCAACACTTAGCCACTGAACACACCACCGCAAGGCAAAGAGCCAAGAACGATCCTTGAACCCCTCGCGAGGCTCATGCTCACTATACTAGGTCATCCACCAAAACCTCCATGAGAGGCAATCCACCAAAGCAGGAGTAGGGTATTACGCTTCGTAGCGGCCCTAACCTGGGTAAACTACCGTGTTCATCTTCTTCCTCGTCATCGAACGAGTTCGCCGTTGAGATCATTGAGTAGCGAGATAGGTTGACTGAGGCCACAAGGAAACCTTCGCACACACCCCTGTGTTGGAACCTTGAGGGTTTTGCGGAGTCCGAAATCCGACTGAGGCCCCCGTGCGAAAATAAGGATAGGATCGCATCTTGGGCGTGACATCTTCCTTCTCCACAACGGGCCCACCAAAGCCTATCCATAGCCCACCCCGCCCGGATCGCGCCTCTGCCGCCTCTCCCGAACCACGCTCGCCCGCAGCCATAGGAGCGCCCGAGCTCCCGCCGCCTCCGTGCCCGAGCCAGGTAATCGCAGCCCTCAACGGACCTCACCGGAGGTCGCCGAGTGCCGCCGCCCACTGGACCCCGCCGGATATCCCGTGCCTTGCCCTCTCTCCTCCCTACCCTCTCTCCATCCTCTAATCTCACTCTCCCCATCCTGCAGACCCACCAGCCATGGCCACCGCCGTTGATGTTCATCCCCATCCGCGTAGGAAATGGAAGGGTGCAGTAGTCCCTAGGCCGCCTCCACCAGATTCGGCATCTCCGCCGCAGCTCTTGCCTGCCTCGCCGCTGGCACTGTAGAGCCCTACGCCGCCATGGCCTACCGCTTGGGAAGGAAATGTTGACCCGAGCGTCAGTGCCTCCTATGCCCTGGGACGCGACCCCGCACCGGCCCAGCTCCAACCGCTCCACCAACATGGGCCCGGCCCGCTTGGTGAGCTCCCATCTAGCCAAACTCGCCCCCTATCAATCGCCTAGGGCGTCCTTTAGCTATCTGGCAGGCAACATGCCAGTTTAGTTTCCGCCCGTGCATTGTTTTTTCTTTCCTGGACGAATTTCCTATTTAAACAGGACATGCCATAATTGCAGAAATTTCCCATGATTTAAAATTGCCAATAACTAATTAACCATGCATCGCATGTAAAAACTTTATATATGTAACATGATTAGAATTTCAGGTAGATTCACAATTTTCCACTCTCTCATGTGTTTAAAATGTTTACACTTGCCGTTTCCAATAATTTGCGTGAATGTCATGCCAAAATTGTTTTGGTCATAACTAAATAACCCTAGCTCCGTTTAAAATGTTCCACATATGTAACTTGACTAAAAAAATGTGTAGAATAACATGGTGCACCATATTTTTCTATTTAACCAGTATAAATATGTTTATTTGAGATGTGGACCAATTTCTAAATTAACAGATGGGACAATTTTCGCAATAATATAAGTTGTTTCCGACCTCATTTAAGATGCCTAGTTAGATAGTTTACTTATGCTTCACCTCTTGACATGATAAAAAAAATTAAAATGATTGTTTAGCTAAACAACATTAACCAAATTTCTCATAACAGGGAGAGATATTATTTTGTTATATGTATGTTCCCCTTCTCCATTTAAAATTGCTTAATTCCCACTTCACCTTATGCCATTACCACCCATGATAAACAATATTTTATATTCATAGTACCTAATTGAGAGTGAACTAAATAATTCAAATGTGGAATCTCGTCTACATGCAAATTGTTGCATATTGAACTTCACCTAATGTGTATTTCATTGTTGTGCTTTGCCATGCCTTGCATAATTAAATGCACATGCATCATAATGGTTTGCGCATCATGTCATGCATATGTTGTGGTGTATCGTGTGTTGATTGTTGTTTTCGGATTGTTCCTTCTCGATAGAGTTCTGAAAGCATTTGGAGTGTGAGGATTTGTTCAACTACGCTGGCTCGTCTTACTCATGGATTCGTTCTTCTTCCAAGAGGGATCTCACTCAACATGATCATTTTCTTGGATACCACTACTATCATTGCCATGCTTGTTGTCTCGTTTTCCATCTCTGTGTCTCGCTTCCTACCACTTGTTTGTCATGCCTCCCAAATATGCCATGATAAGCCTCTAACCCCTCCACATCCCAGCAAACCTTTGTTTGGCTATGTTACCACTTGCTCAACAATTCTTATAGCGTTTTTAGCTACAGGTGCAATTGCTTCCATGTGCCAACATAGATATTTTGTTATATCACAATATTATTGCTATTCAATTTAATGCACATGTATACTTGGTAAAAGGTGGAAGGCTTGGCCTTTTGCTCGGTGCTTGTTCCACTTTTTACGCCCTAGTTACTTGTGTACCCGTGTTATGTTCCATATTGAGCGCTCCTAAGATGCTTGGAGTTGTTATGGGGACCCCCTTGATTTTCGTTTTGGGATAAAACTCATCTGGCAAGGCCCAACATTGGTACTACATTTGCCTAACAACTAATAAACTTGTATAGGGACTTTCTGGACCCCGTGGATAATTAATCAACAACCCGGGCCAGTGCTCCTAATGAGTGTTGGTCCAAAACGCACTGACCGCAGGGCCACCGCGGGGCAATCCGGGGTTTGGTTTTACTTGTAAACTTTCCCATCTGGTAGTGCCCTAAGAACGAGATACGTGCGGCTCCAATCTTGATCTGGCCTGTCGGGCTTCCTTGCTCAATTTGTTTTACCCTCGAACGTTTTGTGCGAAGAATTCTGAAAATACTTTGCGCTATCTGGAGGTTGAGGTTGTCCTATGGAATTGCCTAGGAATCACGGGATTCGTGGTTGAGGTTATTCTCGCGGCGTGTGGTTAATTTGTGATGGATGAGTTGGAGCACCCCTTTTGGGTTAAATCTTTCGGAAAGTCGTGCCCGTGGTTACGTGGCAATTTGGAAAATTTGGAAAGTTTGTTTAACACCCGGTCGTAGTAAACTTGAAGTAAACTAAAAAAATACATCCGTTATGCGTATACCACACACTTTACTTTCTGTATTCGTAAGGTAGCCACTCAAATAAATGCTTAGTTTCTTGCTGCATCCTCTCCACTTAACCATAACTCACCCAATAAGCTTTGCTAGTCTTGATACCCTTGGAAATGAGATTGTTGAGTCCCTCTGTCTCACAGATTACTACAACAACAGTTGCTGGTACAGGTAATGCGATGATTTGACGTGAGCGCGATGCTTGTTTGATTTTGAGTGCTTCTTCTTCATCCATCTAGGATGGGTTCCAGGCGGCAGCCTGGGATAGCAAGGATGGAAGTCATTTTATAGTTTGATATCCTCCATAGTCGGACCTTGCTCTTATATATGATGGTTGAATATGTTGTTGTATTGATGTGAAATTTATATAGTTTGTGGCGAGTGTAAGCTAATTCCATATACTCATCTCTTCTGTACATGTACTCATAATGATATCCATTCTTGTGAAATGACGAGATGTGCTATTTTCCCTGTCGAGGCCCTCGAGCCAAAATATGGATAGGAAAAATTTATACTACATGCTGAAATTTATTGTCACTTGCTACTATGGAAAAGAATCCTTTGAAGGGCTTGTTCAAGGTATCTTCACCTCGAGAGAAATGACAATTAGTTCCCCCTTAACCTACTGCACCTACTAAAAATATTGCTTATTAAATTCCTTCGGGTATGATAAAACAACTTCTAGCTAATCCTTATGTAGGAGACGGAATTGAACATCATGATATGCACCTAATCAATGTGGATAAAATTTGTGGATTATTTAAGCTTGCAGGTTTACCCGGAGATGAAGTTAAGACGAAGGTTTTCCCTTTATCTTTGAAGCTAAAAGCATTGACATGGTTTAGGCTATGTGATGATAATGCATCATCGAACTGAAATCGATTGAAATTTGAATTCCACCAAAAGTTTTATCCCATGCATCTAGTTAATCGTGATCGGAATTATATATTTTTTGGCCTCGTGATAGATAAAAGCATCGCTCTAGCTTGGGGGAGGCTTAAGCCAATGTTATATTCCTGCCCCAATCATGAGCACTCGATAGAAATTATAATTCAAAAAATTATGCTTGGCTTTCTGATAATGATCGATCCATGCTCGATACTTCTTGTACTGGTTCTTTTGAAGAAGACTATTGAATTCAAGTGGGATCTTTCAGAAAGAATTAAATGCAACTATGAAGATTGGGGAACTTGACAAAGGTAGTGATTCAGGTATTAAGCTTAAGTTTCAATGTGTTATTATGAATACCGATGCTTTTCACAAGTTTAACACCAAATTTGGACTTGACTCTGAGATACTAGCCTCTTCTTGTGAATCATTTGCTACTCATGTTGATCTCCCTAAGGAGAAATGGTTTAAATACCATCCCCTTATTAAATAATTAATCAAAGAACCTATCATAGCTAAAGATGAAACTATCATTTTACAATGTTGATCTTGTTGTGCCTACTGCTTATATTGAAAAACCACCTTTCCCTATTAGGATAAAGGAACATGCTAAGGTATCAATTGTGGTTCAAAAAAGTAATATTAAAGCACCTAAGCCCTCTGAACAAATGAAAGCAGAACCTAGTGTTACTATGGTTAAAGAGCTCTTGGTAAACCATATTGATGGGCATTTTATTTACTTTTGTGATGAGGTTGCTAGAATTGCCAAACCCGATGAAAAAGATAACCATAGACCCATAGTTGGCATGCCTGTTGTGTTAGTTAAAATTGTAGATCATTGATATGATGGTTTATGTTATGTGGGTGCTAGTGTGGGTGCTTTTCCTTTTACATTATACCAAGAAATTGTGAATCACATAGCACATGTTGAAATCGAAGACATTGATCATACTATTAAACTTTCTAAGAGAGACACCATCACACCACTTGGGATTGTTAGAGATGTTGAAGTCTTGTGTTGGAAAATGAAATATCCTACTGATTTTCTAGTTCTTGGTTCCGCACAAGATGACTTTTGTCCCATTACCTTTGGTAGACCTTTCTTGAAGACTGTTAATGCCAAGATAGATTGCAAAAGAGAAACCGTCAATGTTAATTTTGGTGATGTATCCCGTGAATTTAACTTGATGAAATAATTGGTCTTGTTTCTATTGCCATTCCTCGTACTAATCCACTAGAACAATATTTGCTAGACCATAAAAATGATATGCACTTGCATGAAAGAAATGAAATAGATAAAAATTTCTTTCAACAAAAACCACTCCTAAAACAAAATTTTCCTATTGAAACTCTAGGAGGTCCTCCTCCACCAAAAGGTGATCCTGTGTTTGAATTAAAACAATTGCCTGACACTTTTAAGTATGCTTATATTGATGAGAAAAAGTTATACCCTATTATTAATAGTGCTAACCTTTCAGAACCTGAAGAAGGAAGACTATTAAAAATTCTGATTAGGCACCGGGATCTAGGCCATTAGTCCCAATCTATGTGAGCATATGATTAATATGGAACCTGATGCCAAACCCGTTGTTAATCACCAACAGCGATTGAATCCTAAGATGAAAGAAGTGGTAAGAACTAAAATATTAAAGCTTCTGGAAATAGGTATAATTTATCCTGTAGCTGATAGTAGATGGGTAACTCCCATTCATTGTGTCCCTAAGAAGGAGGTATTACTGTTGTTCCTAATGATCAGAATGAACTCATTCCACAATGGAGTGTCACTGGCTATATAATGGTAATTGATTTTAGAAAATTAAATAAAGGTACTAGAAGATATCTTTACCCTCTACCTTTCGTTGATGAAATGCTAAAAACATTATCTAAGCACACACACATTTGTTTTCTGGATGGATATTATGGTTTCTCTTAAATACTTGTATCACAACCTGGTCAAGAGAAAACCACCTTTACTTCTCCTTCTGGAACCTATGCTTATATACGTATGCATTTTGGTTTATGCAATGCACCTGCTATCGGTGTCAAAATCGGTGGATCTTAGGGGGTCCAGAGCTATGAGATTAGAATCAATGGTAACAGGAGACAAGGGATACGATGTTTACCAAGGTCCGGGACCACCTATGGTGGTAATACCATACCTCCCGCTTGATTGTATTGATGACAGGTTGGTTACAGAGTCGATCTACCTCGAGATCGAAGAGCTAAACCCTAGATGACTTGTCCTCTGTCCTACAGCTGAAAACCCTTGGGCTTATATAGACTATCAGGGTACCTAGGGTTTCACATGGTTGGTTGCATATCGAAGGAATAAACATGCCTATCTATGGTCAACAACTTGGAGAACACGCCACGGCTCCTTGAAGCTTCCACCCTGGCGACGGGGCTCTTGATCATCTAACACTCAAATTGCGGCCCACATAGTCCGGCCCATTGCAAGCACATTTTGTTAATTAATAAAAACATACAAGTCATTGAACTAATGTCTTCACCAAGTATATTTCAGGAAAAGTTAAATGATGGGAATGGCACAAGGTTTGTGGAATTACCCCAAGATGCAAGGAAATAGGATGTCCAAGCTTCAAGCAAGAGGACTCTACATTTTAAATTTATGATAATAACTTTGAGTCTATAGGAAAGCCAATACTATTCAAAGGGGGTAAAGTTTTGATCGTGAACAATATGCTCAAACGTGCACAAGTGATAGTCACCAAAACATCCACATACTCTCCCACCAAAGTCTGTCCTAAGCCAAATATACCAAATCGGTGCAACCAACTTTCCTATCCCGGTGGCATCGAGTTCCAAACCCTAGACAGACTCTGCCAAACCCTAACACTTCGACGGAGCTGACACAACACTCGGTGCTATCGAATTGGGTTGCCAACTTCTTGTTATGCAAATTCTCATTTTCGGACCGACCGAGAATGGTGAATCGGCGTCACCGAGTTTGGTAATTCTCATTTTTGTTACAGAGTCGATGCAACCGAGAGTTATATATCGGTGTATCCGAAATTCAAAAGTTGCCACTTTTTGTCACTTTGGTACCACCGGGGTTTACACTTTAGTGTCACCGAGTCTAACTTATTGTGTGTAACGGTTGGATATTTCGGGATGCCTATATATACCCCTTCACGACCACCCACTCGAAAGAGAAGCACTCAGAACTATTCCATACCTATCCTATTCAGTTTTCTTTGAGAAAACCAACAACCCTTGTATTGAGGCGAAGATCTTCCACTTCAACCATATGGATCTTGATTTCTTGCCTCCCCAACTTGCTTTCCACCAGTCCCATCTCTTCTATCAAGACAAATATGTGAGAGAGCAATTGCGCGTTGAGGAGTCTATCATCTTTAAGCACAAGAGGAAGGAGTTCATCATCATTACCGAGACTATTACCTTTTGGAGGGTGGTGCCTCCTAGATTGGTTAGGTGTCACATGGGAGCCTCCTACTTCGTGTTGTGGAGTGAACCAAGAAGTTTGTAAGGGCAAGGAGATCACCTACTTCGTGAAGATCTACACATAGTGAGGTTAGTCCTTCTTGGACGCAAGCCACATGGAATAGTCAAGGTTGCTTCTTTGTGGAGCCCTCCATGGGTAGAGCCCTCTGTGGACTCTCGCGACCATTACCCTCCATGGGTTGAAGACTCCATGAACGTGGACGTACGATAGCACCACCTATCGAAACCACGGGAAAAATCATTGTGTCATCACTTGTGTTTGCATTCCTAACCCTCTCTTTACTTATATGTGCAATGTCTTTATTTTCCGCTGCTTTACTCTTAGACATGCATGTGTAGGGTGTTACTTGATATGTTATGAATGCTAACACTTGCCAAGAATTAAAATTTGGAAAAAGTCAAAACTTTTATTTGCTCAAGTAGTCTAATCACCCCCTCTAGACCTACTTTCGATCCTACAAGTGGTATCAGAGCTTTGTTCTCCATTGCATTGGTTTCACACCTAGGAGAAGTATGGCATCTAGTGAGGGAAATTGTCACCGTAGAGGTTCGTACTTTTATGGAACTAATTTTGCTAGTTGGTATCATAAAACGAAAATGCATTTGCTTGGTAATAATCCTGACATTTCGGCTATTGTTCGTGTTGGCTTACATGGTGAATTCGTTGCACATCGAAATGAACCGGATCATGAAGCATCTGCGGATGAATTGAAGATGTTGCAACTCAGTGGTCAAGCATGTGACATCCTCTTCAACTGCCTAAGTCCTGAAGAATTCAACAAAATCAGCCGTCTTGAACATGCAACAGAGATATGGGATACTTTGGTTGATATGCACGAAGGAACTGAGTCCGTGAGAGAATCCAAGTTAGATGTTCTTAAAGATCAACTTGACAAGTTCAAGATGAAGGATGGTGAAGGAGTAGCTGAAATGTACTCTTGGCTATCTCTCATCACCAATGAGATTGCCGGCTTAGGAAGCGAAGAGATGACTGACAAGTTCATCATCAAGAAGATACTTCGAGCTTTGGATGAGAGATATGACACCGTGTGCACATTGATCCAAATGATGCCCAACTAAAAAGATCTCAAACAAACAGAAGTCATTGGTAGAATTGTTACTCATGAGATGAGACTCGAAGACAAGGAAGACCTTCAGCACAAGTCTAGCCATGCTTACAAAAGTGATGCTACCGCTACCTCAAGAGACAACCTTTTCACAAATGAAGAGATAAGCCTCATGGTCAAGAAATTCAACAAGTTCTACAAAAATAGAAGCAAATATCGCAGCTCCAACTCCAGATATGAAGAGAAGCATTTGTCAAGTCGTCATCGAAACTGCTACAATTGTGGGAAGCCTGGACACTACTCCAATGAGTGCTCATCTCCCTACAAGCGAGGAGAAGAGTCACCAAGAATACGAAGCTCAAGAGATGAATGAACTCAAATAGAGAGAAGGGGTAGAGATGATCGTTATGAATGAAGACCCTCAAGGAGCAGTAGGGACTCGGAGAGGAAGGACAATCACACCAAGAGCTACTCAAGAAGGAAGCATCAAGCTCATGTTGGCGAATGGGTTTCCGGCTCCGACTCTGACAACCACTCCTAGAGAAGCTATCTCTCCAACTCTGACTATAGTCAAGGTTGCCAGAATTGCACTAGTGACAACCAACTCCTATGCCATATTTGATTCACCAAATGAAGGAGGTGGAAGTTGCTTCATGGCTAAAGGCCCCAAGGTATCACACCCTGAATATCTTGATTTAGATAGTGATGAAGATGATTTGCTTTACGATGATGACTTTTTATGTGATACAACAAGTGATGTTAATCATAATGAACTTAATATTTCTCATTCTAGTCAAGATTAGTCTATTGATGATGATAAGATGAAAATAGAAGAACTAACTAAAGAACTCAACACTCTTAAGTTAGCTCATGAATCTACTCTTGAAGATCATAGACAGCTTGTAAGAACTCATGAGAAGCAATGCCTCGAGAAGCTCAATTTGGAGCAAGAACATGAATTTCTTAAAGCTATCAATGACGATCTCCGGAAGAAGACTTCATCTTATATTGCCAAAAGACTACTCTTGTCTGCATTCATGCCACAAGTCAAATCTAAGCAAACTAGTAAAGAAGGAAAGAAAGGTTCTTCATCTAGTAGCAACAATAAAAATGCTAAACCCAATGATGTTGCTCCTAGTAATTCTATTGATTCCACTAATGATGATTCTCTTAGCCAAGTTACACTTGAGCAAGAAAATGCTTTATTGAAAGGAATCATAGAGAAGGGAATCTACAAGAGTCTTGAAGGGTATGAACAATTTGATGAGATTGTACGCAAGCATAGAGGATACTGGAAGAATTGTGGTGTTGGCTACTTCAACGCTAATGGAGTTGAGTGGGAAGAAGGTCAAGATCCCAACCCCAAGTTTGTTCCTCAAAATGAGAAGTATGAAAATACTCTTCCCAAGGGAACAAACACTCAAGATGACCTTCCACCACAAGACACCAAGCTCAAGGGTAAGAACAAGCTTCAAGAGGACTTTGACTCTTATGATGATCAATACCAAGCTTTGGTGAGGTGGGTTCCAAAGGCTACTACAAGCTCATATTCTAAAAGTGCTACTTCCACACCAAGGATCCCCATCAACTTGATGTGGATTCCCAAGAAGAAGAACTAGAGAGTTCTTGAGGGGTGACTCTGCCAATGAAATTCACACACATTCATTATTGGAAAGATCTATTCACAATCAACATCAACCATATGCAATAGATCAAGGAGTCACACATTCCCTCAAAGGTAAGCAAGGGACAAGGTGATCAACAAATAAATGGACATCATTACACATGCTTTGCACTCCATGTCCATAGATATCCTTGAATTTGTCTCTTGTGTGTTGGGACTAACCCATGTAGGTGAGAAGAGTAAGGAAACAACAAGGATGCTCCCAACTCTTGGTGATCTTCATCAACCTTGAGCATCCACCACTACCTCACCAACATGAAGTATTCATCGACAAAACCCAAGGTTAGTTTATCCCTCTTATGGGAGGATGTCACATCAAGGGGGAGCTATACTCTAAAACTTGAGTCCAAGCATCTCATAGTATGTGACAAACATTAAATACTTTTATGTAAAAGTGGTAAGCCCACTTGTGCTTAAACGATGAGTATGACCTATGATCAAGTACTCTTACTTGGCTCCGAAGTCAAATACTCATATATAGATGACTTCATCATTGCCCAAGTGCTTGTTAGAGGCTAGAGTATTTGTGCATGTTTGCCATGATTTCATTTGACATCTTATTGTGTGAGTATGTTGGTCTGCATTTATTTTCTCATTCGAGGATACCCAATTGTTGCTATTTGGCTTTTGATTTATCTTTTGCCATTTGGATACACAAGAATGTCTAGGACTACTTATTTAGCTATCTATGCTTTATCACCTCGTACTCTATTCATGCTGCATCACAAAATTTGAACAAGTGCTTTTCGATTCCTCTGAGTATGGAGCACTCGTAGTTCCGTATCGACAAGGACTGACCATTAAAACTTCCCAAGTGCATCTCGGTGGAACCAACACCAAAATCTCGGTCTCACCGAATGCCTAGGGTTGATCTGGTTTTTCAATCTCGGTACCACCGATTCCATTTTATCGGTT
The DNA here is from genome assembly GCA_022496015.1 of Hordeum marinum. Classification (NCBI taxonomy): domain Eukaryota; kingdom Viridiplantae; phylum Streptophyta; class Magnoliopsida; order Poales; family Poaceae; genus Hordeum; species Hordeum marinum. Next base: position 119,964,771 of record CM039677.1, read on the forward strand.
ACACCGAGTGTCCCTGTCAGCTGACAGTTGAGGCACTTGGTGACATTGAAAACTTAGAATCGGTGTCACCCATAGTGGCAGGTATATAAAGTTGGACCCCGACGCTTTGAAATTTCTATCTCATACGTCGCGCTCCAAAACGCTAAGCTGCCTCTCCAAGCACCCCTCGTCGTCGCCCTTGTCTCCCCAAACTCCTCCGCCGTTGGGAATCGCCATCCCGAATGAAATCTACTCCCTCGTCGCTGTCAGTGAGGAACCATGCCAAGCTAGGGTACCGATTTGATCTCTAGTGCGCTCCCCATTCGACCCTTGTGCATTAGATACTTGTTAATCATCATTGCACCCTTTGCACGTGTTTCCATCCTATTAAAACTACAAAATCTCGCGTTAGATGGATTTTCTAGGGTTTTGCCATCCGCTCGATAAATGTCGGTGGAACCGAAACGAAAATATCGGTCTCACCGATATGCTTTTCAGTGAGGTTGAGAACTGACTCGATGGAACCGAGTAGCTCTTTTCGGTCTAACCGAAAAGGCTACCATGTTCCTATTAAGGAGTTAGTCTGTCTTGGTCCCACCAAAAATTTCTTTTCGGCTACACCGATATCTATTTGAGAGATTGCAAATTTTTTGAAAATTCATTGCTCAAATTTCAAAAACCAGCCTCATTTTGTGATGACTCGTCTCCTTCTACTCTCCTATACTCTATTCACCGGGTCAGTATGTTAGGCTCAGAAGACAATAAGAATTTGTGAGAGCAGGGAGTTGATATGAGTTCTGGAACAAGCCCTGAAGCCAGTTCTTTCTCAGATCCAGGCACCCCCAGCTCTCCTGTAACATCCCAAATTTTCATTTTGGAATGCTATGATATATATAGCTATGCATCATCATCATTGTTGGAATGTAATGAATTTGTTGAAGTGTTTCTTTTCAAATTCTAAAAGGCGATTTCGATTTTTTCATGTATCTGTTTCATCTATTTGAAAACCTTTGGAAATGTTCAAAGAAAGAAAGGAGTAACATGACACTCCACACTAGGGGAATCTTGGTGAAATAATTGAGCAATTAAACCAGGGGGTTATTTGAAAATTTATCTCAAAAGGATTTAAAATCAATTAGGCATTTTCTGAAAATAATTTTATACAAGATATTCAATATGACAGAGGAAAAATGTTCATTAAATAGAATTAATTCTCCTGATCATTATGATATATATAATTCCTATGTTTGGAATTTTTTCGAATGCATTAAAAGAGTTTTTACTGCACTGGAAATAGAAAAGGAAAGTTTTTAAAACGAATCGGGCTGGCCCACAGTCTTTAACTCCCGAATTCAATTCGGATCGGTAAACCGACGCGCTGACCTCGCCTTTTCTCTCACTGGCACGCGGGACCCACTGACCCACGGCATCATCCGCGCGCGCCTCTCCTTCCTCGCGCGCGCCATCCTCGCCGGAGATCCCTCTCTCTGGATCTCCCTCCTCTCTCCCCCCCCCCCCCGACCCCACACCTGGCCTATAAAAGCCCCAGCCCTCGCCACGCTTCATTCCACCCCGACCCCCCCCTCTACCTCGCCAGAATGCCACCGCACCACCGCGCCGGAGTTCGGACTCCAACCGAACCCTCCCGAGCTCGTGGCCGTCGCCTCCGTCATCCCCAGCCCAGTCTAACGCTGCCAATCGATGCCGGAGCTTTGCCACCGTCGCCTGAGCACTTCGGACGTTTCCCCCGACCACCGCACCGTTGGCTCCGACCACCTTCGACCTCCGGCTGCCGCCGACCTCACCGGAACCTCCTCCTCCCCTCTGTAAGCCACCGGACCCCCCTGGACCGTTAGATTTAGATCCAATGCTCTCGATTATAAGCTTTAAACAGCCAAACATTTTCCTCTACGCTTTGGTCGTTCGTTCATTAGCACCCACACGCACACGGCCCCGACCAATTATATCTTGCCACGTAGCCCCTAACCGATCGATAATAGTTTCCCTTTTTCTGTTTCTGGTTTAGAAAACAGAATGTATTCTGTTTTTGTTTTTATCATATGTTTTAAAATATTTGGTGTTTTTAGTTGATTGTTTCTGCATTAGTTCACAAATTTGATGTAGTTTATGTCTGTATGCTTAGATTTCAAATTTGAACTTTAAATTTTGAATCTAATCAAATTTGTTTAAATTATTAAAATCTGTATAACTAGAGTTTAAAAATATATTTTTGAGTGAATATTTTTGCCACTGTTTTGTATTAGTTAAACCTATCATTCTACATAGTTTGAGAATTTTTAGAATGAATTGGTTACTATTTTTAACAAAAACAGAATCTATTTAGTTCTTAATAGATTTTACCTAAATTGACTTTTATTTAATTTGAACCTGAATTAGTTTAACTTTTGTTTTTAGATTTCATTAGGTTCTATTGATTCAACTTTAGGTATATTTTTTCTGTTAATAAAATATGTTTTTCAAATTGTTTTGTGCTCTAGTTTGAATAGGTTCATCTTGTTTCCAACATGTATATTGTTTAGAAAAAGTTTTGTAGTACTTCTTTTAGAACAATACTTTTATAATGAAATACTTTCTCTTTTCAAATAAAATTTTATATTTGCTTTTCTGTTATCTAAATGTCTAGTTGTTCAAAACCATTTTTTTTGACTTGTATGTCTTAGTAGGGATTTTGACCCCAATATTTTTATAGTCCAATACTTTCAGTGATTTTTCTTTTGATTGTGCTTTTGTTTGTTGAAGCATTTGTTTACCTTGCTGCTGAATGGATTGTATTGTGTTTATGCTTATGGTGTGCTCTTGTTTGATTCGTTAGATCATCCGGAGTGCGAAGCTTGTTATCTAGAGTCACTTGATTACGAGGATCGTCACAAAGGCAAGACACTTTGACCCTGTATACCTATGTTTGGTTGCATTAGTTCTTCCATCTCCCCAATTGCATGCAAAGTAGGTAATTTGGAAACTTGGTTACTTGTTGTAGTATCATGTGGTAGGTACCCCTCAACCCTTTGACACATTGGTCCCGGGAAACGTTGATTTACATTTTTGCTATGCTATTAGTAGACGGGGTTGGTTGTGTCATTCATGAAAGTTGTGAGTTAATAATTTCAAGACCTACATGATAATCATGTCTTCAAGACTCCGAGTTTTCAACATACCTCTAGGTGGATGATGGTTGAACGGCGCCCTAGAGAAACCAGTGGTTAGCCTAGATGATGCTGGAGAAGTGCCAGTATTCATGTAGAAAGGTCCACCCAGGCACAAAGAGATGGATGGATGCTTCAAGATCCAAGGCTTACCTGCACAACCACAAGCCATTATGGGCTCTGGCTTGGCTGGATATCGTGGTGACCCTGGACAGGCGGTGCTACAAGATGTAGAAGAACGGTAGGAAAGGATGGGCACCGACAGAGTCTCGGGGAAACCCATTAGAAGACCATGTTTTGGTCATCCGTTTCTCAAACATCATGAAGTGCAAGAAATCCAACGGAGGCGATCAAATCTTGTGGGGAACATGTGCAAAACTCTGCAGAGTACCCAAACCTAATCGATTAGCTGTGTCCACGGTCATGGACAGTTTGAGCCAAAGGAACTGAAACTATCTGGAACTCTCAACACAATTAATTATATTGAAGTGGGTTATTAATGTCAACCTGGGTATGAGAATTGGTTGGTGGAACCATCTCATTAATCAACCAACATTGTAGTAATTATGCTTTTGCCCTCTCTTGTTGTAGGAAAAATTTGGCTTTATGCAAAAACTTACTACCCCACCTGCCATATTTGCATATAGACTAGATGATTACTTTACCCCCTCTCTTGTGACTTTGCCGGCATATTGAATATGCTAACCTATACGGCTATAACGTATCATGTTGCAGAGTACTTTTCCGACAAGGAGTGAGGATACACTATACGCTCGGTGACATGCCCTTGGAGTCAGATGGACTCAACTACCTATAGAGCTTCCGGAAGTTTTCGTTTAGTTTATCTCATGAGTTGGCCTTCAGCCACTTTATGGTAATCCTTATTGTAATAAAGGACTTGATATGAGATTTCGATTAATTAATGTTGTGTGATTTCCCTTTGATATATACATTGATGTACCGTGTGTGTACCAGCATGATCTTGGGATGGTATACAAACACCAGAGATTCGACCTTTCAGGTCGGGTCGCTACAGAAATGGTATCAGAGCACACGCTAACCGTAGGACGTAACCTCTAGGATTGGAAAAGCCTTAGGATTTATTTCTCTTTTGTCGTTAAAATTCTTATACTCTCATCTACTTGTTTCTGACTTCCCTCCGATTTATTTCAAAATTTATAGATGGCCACCTTCATCCCAGTTTTGATCATGGAGTTTTGTCAGCCTGACGCAATGATGCCCTTTGGCAAGGAGCTGATGAGGATCGTCAGGGACGGAAGGATTGCTTTGCCAAGCATCACCGGGACTCCTATCATGTCTTTTCCACAAGAAAGACGCTACAGGATCGAGTTGCACATCCCCGGGAAGACCTTTGGAAATCGTAAGGAACCCATCGACTTCAAGTTTGTGGCACCCAGCTGGATACTTGGGAGAGACATGTCCATTCATCGTGCCCTTGGACGTATTTAGGAGGAATACAGAGGTGGAACCATTTCACCAGGACTCAGCATGGTTTGTCGGAGGGATGCCAATGGAAATATCATAACCACTCCCACTGAAGACACCACCATTTCCTATATCCAGACTTTGGAGACACACATCAGGACCTTGGAGCTTCGGGTACGTGCCAACACGAAGACGATCAAGAGGCTGATGAACCGTGAGATTGACCACGAAGCTGACTTACGGGAAGCCAAGTACGAGCATGAGTATGAGGTGAAGGATTTCTTAGAGAGGATCCATAAGCTGAACACTCGCATCGCAACTCTCGAGGAACAGATGGACATGGGTGAAAATCTTCATCCAGTAGGAGACATGGCTCCTTTGATCAGCAACGATGATGACTATGAGGAGAGTACCACCGGAGGAGGCCACTTCACCATGTACTTTTGAGGAGAACTTTAGTTATACCCCCATGTATCTTCATTTCTTTCGTCGTTAAAGGTCGATGTTAGTTTGATTGGAGATTTGTATCTCGATGTTTGAACCTTGAGTTGAATAAATGAATGAGTGTTTTGTGTGATATGTTTGTTGCATTGCATATGGGTAGTGAATTTCCCTTTTAGGTCATTGTTCTATTCTAATTCTCACCCTCTAAAAACAGCAAGATGCCTCCGCGACGTGAGCCCGACTTCACTTTCCCGCCAGAGCTCACACAACTCCTCTAGCAGCAGAATGCCCTGATGCAGCTGTTGATTCAGAATCAGACCAACAACCACAACAACCACCCTCCACCTCAAGGCGACAACCTGACCCGTTTTCTGAGACTGAATTCCCCAACCCTCTCCAACAGCACTGAACACATTGTGGTAGATGATTGGCTCCGCAAGATGGAGAGGGAACTCACCACCGCAGGATGCACTAAGGCTGAAAAAGTGCGCTTTGCTGCCCATCAACTGGAGGGACCAGCAGCTTCATGGTGGGAGAACTACACCACCACGTACCCCATTACTGGTGTGACTTGGGAGCAGTTCAAGCAAGCTTTCCGCACCGCACATGTCTCGTCTGGAGTCATGAGTCTGAAGAAGTGTGAGTTTCACAACTTACGCCAGGGGAACCGTTCCGTGGCCCAGTACGTGGATGACTTCAGCATGTTGGCTTGTTATGCACCAGGAGATGTGGCCGATGACGCAGCCAAGAAGGAGAAGTTCTTGGAAGGACTCAATGATGAGTTGAGCGTGCAGCTGATGGTGGCTACCTTCAGCATCTACCAGGAGCTGGTAGACAAGGCCCTCATCTTGGAGGGGAAGGAGCAACAAATCGAGAACTACAAGAGGAAGTATGCACAGGGGAAGTCTACCTCTGGAGCTCATCAGAAGCCCCGCTACTCTCCCTACTCAGGAAATACCGGATTAGGGACCGGTAAGTATGGAGGACACACTCATCCCATGCACAACCATGGAGGCCATAACCATGGAGGAAATGGGAATAATCGTCCCAACAATGGCAGCTTCAAGAATGGTAATGGAAGTGGGAATGGCAACCAACACCGTCCCGCTCCAGCTCAGAAGGATCTGAACCATATCACCTGTTTCAAGTGTCAGAAGACAGGGCACTATGCCACTGAATGCCCTCAGAACAAGCAAGGAAATGGAAACGGCAACAACAATGGCAACTCCGCAGCTAAGAAGCCAAATCCTTTTCCTCGTGCTCAGGTGAACCACCTCGATGTGGAAGAAGTCTATAATCAGCCCGAGACTGTGGTTGGTAAGTTTTTATTGCATTCACGTCCAGTTATGGTGCTTTTTGATTCTGGTGCAACTCATTCATTCATATCAAGGGTAGTTGTCAAAAAGTATGGTTTACCCACCAGAACCCTTAGTCATCCCATTAAGGTCAATTCCCCAGGAGGTATGATGATGGCAGGGATAGGATGCCATGCCCTGAAACTCCACATAGGAAACCATGTTTTTCCTACCGACCTCAACGTCTTAGAATCCTAGGAATTGGATGTAATCCTAGGCATGGATTGGATGACCAAGTACGAAGGAAACCTTGATTGCCCTAGCAAGTCTCTCTCACTCACCACTCCGGAGAACAAGAGGATTAAGTATGTATCCCAACGCACAGATATGAGTGCTCGGTTAAATTCCCTCACAGGAGTTGTTCAGGAGGAAGTGCCGGTTGTATGAGACTTTCCAGATGTATTCCCGGAGGAATTACCAGGCATGCCTCTAGATAGGGAGATAGAGTTTCTGATAGAGCTACTACCAGGAACAACCCCAATTTCCAAGAGACCCTATCGGATGCCCGCAAATGATTTAGTAGAAATCAAGAAGCAGATTAAGGAGCTATTGGATAAGGGATATATTCGCCCAAGTTCATCACCTTGGGGAGCCCTAGTTCTTTTGGTGGAGAAGAAAGACAAAACCTTGAGGATGGTGGTCGATTATCGTGCATTGAACGAGGTGACTATCAAGAATAAGTACCCTCTACCGATGATTAATGACCTGTTTGACTAGCTAGTAGGCGCCAAAGTATTCTCCAAGATCGATCTTCGATCAGGGTATCACCAACTGAAGATTCGTGAACAGGATATATTTCACCACTAGGTATGGCTTATATGAGGATACAGTCATGTCCTTTGGATTGGCTAATGCTCCTACCTACTTCATGAATTTGATGAACAAAGTGTTTATGGAATTTTTGGACAAGTTTGTTGTGGTGTTCATCGATGACATTTTGATATTCTCCAAGAGCGAGGAAGAACACAAGGAACACTTGCACTTAGTTCTGGAGAAGCTTAGAGAGCATCTGTTATGTGCCAAGTTCAGTAAATGTGAATTTTGGCTGACGGAAGTCGGATTCCTTGGACATGTTATTTCTGGAGAAGGAATAGCAGTAGACCCCGCTAAGGTTGAAGCAGTCACTGAGTGGAAGTCACCCACCTCAGTTAAGGAGATCCGCAGTTTTCTCGGACTTGCCGGATATTACCGGAGATTCACTGAGAATTTCTCAAAGATTGCCAAGCCCATGACAGAGTTGTTGAAGAAAGAGTCTAAGTATATCTGGACTGAGGATTGTGAAGCTAGTTTCCAAGAGTTGAACAAAGGTTTGGTCACAGCCCTAGTGTTGATACTACCAAACATTCGGAAGGACTTCCAGGTTTATTGTGACGCATCACGTCAAGGACTTGGAGGAGTAATCATGCAGGAGGGAAAAGTTGTAGCATACGCATGCAGACAGCTAGGACCCCATGAGTTGAATTATACCACCCATGATTTTGAACTAGCAGCCATAGTGCACGCACTCAAGACCTGGAGACATTTCCTTATCGGAAATAGTTGTGATGTGTACACTGATCATAAGAGCCTGAAGTATATCTTCACGCAGAAGGAGTTGAACCTCAGACAAAGGAGATGGTTAGAGTTAATTAAGGACTATGACATGAGATTACATTACCATCCAGGAAAGGCAAATGTTGTGGCAGATGCTTTGTGTCAGAAGAGTTATGTGAATACACTCATAGCCGGAGGATTACCCCAGGAGTTAACCAAAGATCTCAGAGAGCTTTGGTTAGAGATAGTTCCGCGAGGGAATGTTGCCACACTAGAGATTCAATCCAACTTGACTGGACGAATTCGTGAAGCCCAGAAATCGGACAAGGAGATAGCTGAGATAAAGAAGAGAATGAAGGAAGGAAAGGCTAAAGACTTTCGTGAAGATGAACAGGGTACTCTATGGTTTGAGAACATAATCTATGTGCCCAATGACCCAGAGCTCAGGAAGTTGATACTTCAAGAAGCCCATGATTCACCATACTCGATACACCCAGGCAACACCAAGATGTACCTGGATTTGAAGGAAAGTTACTGGTGGACTGGTATAAAGAAAGATATTGCCGAACATATTGCGATATGTGATGTTTGTCAGCGAGTAAAGGCGGAACATCAGAAACCTGCAGGGTTAGTCCAACCTTTGCCGATACCCGAATGGAAATGGGATAAGCTTCGTATGGACTTCATCGCAGGACTACCTAGGACCCGTTCAGGATATGATTCCATCTGGGTAGTGGTCGATCGTTTGACCAAGGTGGCTCATTTCATTCCAGTGAAGACCACCTATACCAGTGCTAAGCTAGCCAAGATATATATGACCAGGATCCTATGTCTGCATGGAGTTCTGAGGAGTATCTTGTCAGATAGAGGAACACAATTTACCTCAAAGTTTTGGCATCAGCTACATGAAAATTTGGGTACAAGGATGGAGTTCAGTACAACTTTTCATCCGTAGACCGATGGAGAGACTGAGAGAGTCAACCAGATTCTGGAGGACATGTTGAGAGCTTGTGTGCTAGACTATGGGTCTAGTTGGAATGACAACTTACCTTACGCAGAGTTCTCGTATAACAACAGTTATCAGACCATTCTGAAGATGACCCCTTTTGAAGCTTTATACGGAAGGAGGTGCAAAAGATCATTGATGTGGGATGGTGTTGGAGACCGAAAACTTTTTGGTCCCGATCTTATCAGAGATTCTGAAGAGAAGGTCAAACTGATTCGAGACCGACTCAAGATAGGTCAATCCCGGCAGAAGAGCTATGCTGATAACAAACGCAAGGAGGTGACATATGAAGTAGGGGATCGAGCATATCTTTGTGTGTCCCCACTTCGAGGAATCAAGAGGTTTGGTGTTAAAGGAAAGTTAGCACCCAGATTCATAGGCCCCTAAAAAATTCTAGAACATAGAGGCGAAGTTGCATACAAGCTGGAATTGCCGGAAGAACTGTCCGGAGTTCATGATGTTTTCCATGTTTCCCAGCTAAAGAAATGCCATGCTGAGATGGTTGATATTCCTTTGAGAGACACGGTGCCCCTAGAGGCCATACAACTTGACAGTGAGCTGACCTACGAGGAGAAGCCTGTCAGAATCCTCGAGACTATCAACAGAGTTACCCAAAGAAAGACCATCAAGTTCTGTAAGGTTCTGTGGAGTCACCACACCGAGGAAGAAGCCACCCGGGAACGCGAAGAAGATCTTCGTAGAGACCACCCGCACCTATTTTCTAGCCAGCCCGAATCTCGAGGGCGAGATTCATCTTAAGGTGGGTAGGTTTGTAACATCCCAAAATTTCATTTTGGGATGTTATGATATATATAGCTATGCATCATCATCATTGTTGGAATGTAATGAATTTGTTGAAGTGTTTGTTTTGAAATTCTGAAAGCCAATTTCTATTTTTCCATGTATCTGTTTCATCTATTTGAAAACCTTTGGAAATCTTCAAAGAAAGAGAGGAGTAACATGACACTCCACACTAGGGGCATCTTGGTGAAATATTTGAGCAATTAAACCAAGGGGTTATTTGAAAATTTATCTCAAAAGGATTTAAAATCAATTAGGCATTTTCTAAAAATAAATTATTAAAAGATATTCAATATGACAGAGTAAAAATGTTCATTAAATAGCATTCTCCTGATCATTTTGATATATATAATTCCTATGTTTGGAATTGTTTTGAACGCATTAAAAGAATTTTTACTGCACTAGAAATAGAAAAGGAAAGTTTTTAAAACGAATCGGGCCGGCCCATAGTCTTTAACTCCAGAATTCAATTCGGATTGGTCAACCGACGCGCTAACCTCGCCTTTTCTCTCACTGGCACGCGGGACCCACTGACCGACGGCGTCATCCGTGTGCCCGTCTCCTTCCTCACGCGCGCCACCGTCGCCGGAGATCCCTCTCTCCGGATCTCCCTCCTCTCTCCCTCCCCCGACCGCGCACCTGGCATATAAAATCCCCAACCCTCGCTGCGCTGCATTCCACCCCGAGCCCCCCTCTACCTCGCCAGAACGCCACCGCACCACCTCGCCGGAGCTCGGACTCCAACCGAACCCTCCCGAGCTCGAGGTCGTCGCCTCCGTCGTCCCTAGACCCGTCCGCCGCCGCCAATCTATGCCGGAGCTTCTCCGCCGTCACCTGTGCACTTCGGACGTCGCCCCCGACCACCGCACCGTCGCCTTCGACCACCTTCGACCTCCGTCCGCCATCAACCTCGCCGGAAGCTCCTCCTCCCCTCGGTAAGCCATCGGACCCCCCTGGACCGTTAGATTTAGATCCAACGCTCTCGATTATAAGATTTAAACAGCGAAATGTTTTCCTCTACGCTTCGGTCGTCCGTTCGTTAGCACCCACGCGCACACGGCCCCGACCAATCATATCTTGCCACATAGCCCCTAACCGATCGATAATAGTTTCCCTTTTTCTGTTTCTTTTTTAGAAAACAGAATGTATTCTGTTTTTGTTTTTATCATCTCTTTTAAAATATTTGGTGTTTTTAGTTGACTCTTTTTGCATTAGTTCAAAAATTTGATGTAGTTTATGTATGTATGATTAGATTTCAAATTTGAACTTTAAACTTTGAATCTAATCTAATTTTTTTAAATTACTAAAATCTGCATAAATAGAGTTTCAAAATATATTTTTTAGTGAATCTTTTTGCCACTGTTTTTTATTAGTTAAACCAATCATTCTACATAGTTTGAGAATTTTTAGAATGAATTTGGTTACTCTTTTTAACAAAAACAGAATATGTTTAGTTCTTAATAGATTTTAACTAAATTGATTTTTTTTTAATTTGAACTTGAATGAGTTTAACTTTTGTTTTTAGATTTCGTTAGGTTTTGTTGATTCAACTTTAGGTGTATTTTTTTCTGTTAATAAAATATGTTTTTCAAAATGTTTTGTGCTCTAGTTTGAATAGGTTCATGTTGTTTCCACCATGTATATTGTTTAGAAAAAGTTTTGTAGTAATTCTTTTAGCACAATACTTTTATAATGAAATACTTTCTGTTTTCAAATAAAATTTCATATTTACTTTTCTGTTATCTAAATGTCTAGTTGTTCAAAACCAATTTTCTTGACTTGTATGTCTTAGTGGGGATTTTGGCCCCAATATTTTTATAGTCCTATACTTTAAGTGATTTTTCTTTATTGTGCTTTTGTTTGTTGAAGAATTTGTTTACCTTGTTGCTGAATGGATTGTATTGTGTTTATGCTTATGGTGTGCTCTTGTTTGATTCGTTAGATCATCCAGAGTGCGAAGCTTGTTATATGCAGTCACTTGATTACGAGGATCGTCAGCAAGGCAAGACACTTTGACCATGTATACCTATGTTTTATTGCATTAGTTCTTCCATCTCCCCAATTGCATGCAAAGTAGGTAATTTGGAAACTTGGTTACTTGTTGTAGTATCATGTGCTATGTACCCCTCAACCCTTTGAAACATTGGCCCCGAGAAACGTTGATTTACATTTTTGCTATGCTATTAGTAGACGGGGTTGGTTGTGTGATTCATGAGAGTTGTGAGTTAATAATTTCAAGACCTACATGATGATCAAGTCTTCAAGACTCCGAGTTTTCAACATACCTCTGGGTGGATGATGGTTGAACGGCACCCTGGAGAAACCAGTGGTTAGCCTAGATGATGCTGGAGAAGTGCCAGTATTCATGCGGAAAGGTCCACCCAGGCACAAAGAGATGTATGGATGCTTCAGACCCAAGGCTTACCTGCTCTGCTTGGTTGGATATCGTGGTGACCCTGGACAGGCGGTGCCACGATATGTAGAAGAACAATAGGAAAGGATGGGCACCGACAGAGTCTCTGGGAAACCCTTTAGAAGACCATATTTTGGTCATCCGTTTCTCAAATATCATGAAGTGCGAGAAATCGAACAGAGGCGATCAAATCTTGTGGGGAATGTGTGCAAAACTCTGCAGAGTACCCAAACCTAATCGATTAGCGATGTCCACGGTCATGGATAGTTTGAGCCAAAGGAACTAAAACTATCTGGAACTCTCAACACAATTAATTATATTGAAGTGGGTTATTAAGGTCAACTTGGGTATGAGAATTGGTTGGTGGAACCATCTCATTAATCAACCAACATTCTAGTAATTATGCTTTTGCCCTCTCTTGTTGTAGAATTTTTTTGGCTTGATGCAAAAACTTACTAACCCACCTGCCATATTTGCATATAGACTAGATGATTACTTTACCCCATCTCTTGTGACTTTGCCAGCATATTCAATCTGCTGACCTATACGGCTGCAACATATCATGTTGCAGAGTACTTTTCTAACCAGGAGTGAGGATACGCTCTATGCTCTGTGTGATGCCCTTGGAGTCAGATGGACTCAATTACCTATGGAGCTTCTGCAAGTTTTGGTTTAGTTTATCTCATCAGTTGGTCGTCAGCCACTTTATGGTAATCCTTATTGTAATAAAGGACTCGATATGAGATTTTTATTAATTAATGTTCTATGATTTCCCTTTGATATATACATTGATGTACCGTGTGTGTACCAGCATGATCTTGGGATGGTACAGAAACACCGGAGATTCGACCTTTCAGGTCGGGTCGCTACATCTCATGGGTTGCCCAAGGCTGCCACCAGAACCAGGAAGAAGCTCAACTCAGATGAAGAGGACTCAGATTTCATTCCTGGGCAGATTCTTGCTAAGAACCAAGAAAAGGCTGCCAAGAAGTCAACAACTGAAGCTACTTCATCTCATAAAGTGGTCAGCAAGGTCTATGCTCCTGCTTCAACATTCAAAGCACATGAGACTTCCAGAGCAACTATTTCATATGAGGTCCCCAAGAAAGCTATGCCTAAGAAGGCAGGGGAGAAAAAGTCTAGGAAGAGGATTGTTCATGTTATGGGCAAGCCTACCTCTATGTTTGAGGATCCAGAGGAGGCTGTTGGTGCTGCTGGTGAGGAGGAGGAGGAAGAGCATGCTAAGATAGTGCCTCCCAAGAAGAAAGCCAAGAAGATCATGTCTGATGCTATGCCAAAGATTGACACCTCCAAGACCACGAAGCCTGCATCTAAGAAGGCTGCAGTGCAGAAGTCCAAGAGGAACACCAGAGACATTACTGCTTTAGAGAAAAACAAAGGGACTACCTCTAGAGTGGAAGATGATGATGACCTAATTAACCTCATTGATGAAGCCCAAACCACATCTCCCGATGCATGATGCCAGCCATTTGGTAGCTGAGGACATGAAGTAGTGGAAAGACTTAGTCTTGAGATCCTGGAGAGTCATAGATCCATATGCTCAGAGGAGGATGACCGCTGTTGACTAAAGGCTCTATACCAGAGAGCAACAGGATTTCTATGACACTGTTCTGCTTGATAAGAGCCCTGTTGTTAGTGACATGAGATATGGTTATTGGAAGTTCATCAAAGAAAATGAGAACTACTTCCCAAGTGTCCAAGATAACTTTCATTGCATTCGTCTGGATAAGTTCATTTGTAGAGAACTTACTGCACGGAACGACGAGATGATCATGCAATTCTACTCCACCGCTCACTTCTATGGAGATGGCAGAATTGTATGGATGACTGAAGGTGCTAGGTACGAATCCACTATAAAGGACTGGGCTGCTCTACTGGAAGTTCCTGAAGCTCGGGAAGGAGATTTGGATGTATACTCCAAACCCAAGGCTAGTCACAATGCTAAGAAATACATGTATACTCCTATCCCTGCTAACAAGGTGCAATCACACAAGCTAGGATCTATCTATTATCTGCAAGTAGGCCTTCGGATTATGAACACTATACTTAGGCATACCTTGATGCTCAAGTCTGGAGATGACAAGATGATCCGAGGCTACTCCATTAATATGTTGCTCCACCTTGATACAAACACCAGGATTAGAGTCATGGATCTGATTGTTGAGACAAGCAAGAGAGTTGCTGCAGACAAAAAGCGCTCATGCTACTATGCACCCTACATCCTGTTGCTTACCAACTCATAGTTGGAGAAGTACATGTTTGCTCTTGATTTTCCACACCTGCGCCTACAACCAGAGTTCGAAGATAACGTTGTGGTGATGGACCAAGATCATCCCACATCTACTACAGCACAAGCAGAGGCAGAAGCTGTTCGAGCCGCTAGTGCTCAAGCCCCCAGATCCAGCAACGAGCAAATGGATCTTCTGATCACAGCTATCCAAGGCATGGATAAGGATATCAAAGGGATTCTGGATAACTAGAATAGCCTTGTGAGGATCTTCGAGACGAGAATCAAGGTGCTTGGAGATAAGGTGGACAAGGTGTCCAAGATAGTGATAGAGCTCCAGAAGGAAGTTGACTCCGTGCACATTCCCCGGGTCTCTTCTACCTCTTCTTGTCATGATGATGAGGAGGAGGAGGAAGGATCACCTCTCGGGCCAGGCACCCAGTTCACCACTCAGATGAGATCAGCCATAATGTCTGCTCCAGAGTCGAGGCCCTCTTCTTCAGCTCCTACTATAGTCAATACATCACCTGCTCCATCATCTCCTGTTCCACCAGTGTCTACTCCAGCTCCATCCACGACATCTGCATAGATCTTCGCCGACACCATGCTCTCGACTCCTTCATCAACGACCGGAGGAGATCAGACCAAGAAAGCTTAGATAGATACCTTTAAACTTTTTGGTAAGTTGTTTCCAAAGGGGGAGAAGTGTGTATAGATCATTAGGCTTCGAGAGAGAGAGTATTTGGTGTTTTCTGTTTTTTCAAAAACAATTGCTTTTGGTTGTCGTTATACTCTTTTGTCTTGCTTGTGATACATGTTCTATGATGTTTGATGATATGCTTTGATGTGTCATGCTACTATTTCCCATCATCTTAAATGCTCATGTGATGATCATTCATCTTTGGTTGATTGTGTTGTGCTATCTTATTCATTACAATTATTATCGCACACAACCAGGTGGTATGAGACATGTGAGAAGTGACCATGTACCTAATCGATTGTGCATTTGCATTCACACACAAATTTAAAATAATGCACAAATTTAGGGGGAGCTCTTACTTATCACATACTTCTCAAAGCGACGACCATATTCATTGATTATATCCTTGTCGAAGCTTTGCTCTATATGTTGCAATCAATTACCAAAAAGGGGCAGATTGAAAGCACATTTGCTCCCTTGGTGGTTTTGGTAATTAATAACAACATATAAGTCACTAAACTAATGTATTCACCAAGTATATTTCAGGAAAATTTCAATGATGGGAATGGCGCAAGGTTTGTGGAATTACCCCAAGATGCAAGGAAATTGGTTGGCCAAGCTTCAGGCAACGGGACTCTACATTTTACATTTGTGAGAAATCACTTTGAGTCTATAGGAAAGCCAATACTATTAAAAGGGGGTAAACTTTTGATGGTGAACAATATGCTCAAACATGCAAAAGTGATAGTCACCAAAAAGATCCACATACTCTCCCACCAAAGTGTGTCCTAAGCCAAATATACCAAATCGGCGCAACCAACTTTCCAATCCCGGTGCCACCCAGTTCGAAACCCTAGACAGACTCAGCCAAACTCTAACACTTCGATGCAGCCAACACTACACTCGGTGCTATCATGTTGGGTTGCCAACTTCGTGTTACGAAAATTCTCAATTTCGGTCCGACCAAGAATGGTGAATCGGCGTCACCGAGTTTGGTAATTCCTACCGTTGGTCACCTTGTCATGCAACCGAGAGTTATATATGGGTCTATCCGAGATTCAAAAGTTGCCACTTTTTGTCACCTCGGTACCATCGAGTTTTACACTTCGGTGTCACCGAGTCTAACTTATTGTGTGTAACGGTTGGATTTTTGGGGATGCCTATATATACCCCTTCACCACCACCCACTCGAAAGAGAAGCACTCAAAACTATTCCATACCTATACTAGTTAGTTTTCTAAGAGAGAACCACCTACCCTTATGTTGAGGTCAAGATCTTCCACTCTAACCATATGGATCTTGATTTCTAGCCTCCCAAGTTGCTTTCCACCAGTACCATCTCTTGTACCAAGCCAAATATGTGTGAGAGAGATTGTGTGTTGAGGAGTCTATCATCTTTAAGCACAAGAGCAAGGAGTTCATCGTCATTACCGAGCCTATTACCTTTTGGAGGGTGGTGCCTCCTAGATTAGTTAGGTGTCTCTTGGGAGCCTCCTACTTCGTGTTATAGAGTGAACCAAGAAGTTTGTAAGGGCAAGGAGATCGCCTACTTCGTGAAGATCTAACCATAGTGAGGCTAGTCCTTCATGGACGAAAGCCGCATGGAATAGTCAAGGTTGCTTCTTCGTGGAACCCTCCGTGGGTAGAGCTCTCCGTGGACTCTCACGTCCGTTACCCTCATTGGGTTGAAGACTCCATGAACGTGGACGAACGATAGCACCACCTATCGGAACAATGGGAAAAATAATCGTGTCATCACTTATGTTTGCATTCCTAACCCTCTCTTTACTTATATGTGCAATGTCTTTATTTTCCGCTGCTATACTCTGAGACATGCATGTGTAGGGTGTTACTAGATATGCTAGGAATGCTAAAATATCCCAAGAATTAAAATTTGGAAAAAGGCAAAACTTTTATTTGGTCAAGTAGTCTAATAACCCCCCTCTAGACCTACTTTAAGTCCTACACCCATGAGAAACATGTCAGCTATCCGAGGACCCCTTAATCCAGGACTAACTCAGTAGCCCCCGGACTAGCCTTCAATGTCGATGTATATCAGGAAAATCTTCGCATGTCATAATCTTCGCAACGTCCCCTACACCTTATTGCTCGGCAACCGACCAGTCATCGGTGAAATCCCAAGCATCATGAGCTCGCTAGGTCTATTACAATAACCGTCAGCGTTTCTTGATTTCTATGCGTAATGGGGAGAAGAGCAGTTAAGTGAATATCTTTTACGAGATTACCCCTCCAAAATGGAGGCACCCCTCCTTTAAGCCAAAAGAATTGTGGTACCTCCCCATCAAAAAAGCTCCAAGCAAAAGATCACCACAAAAAATATGGCGAGCGCTCCAAGTTCTTCCTTGTGCCCTTATGGATCCCGTCCCGGGGACTGGACCAGCTGCTTCGCGGAGCGGAAGCATCTGTGTGCAGGCGTCCGACATGTGTGAGGCTTGGCCCGCACGCATATGGGGCCCGTGGCACTTCGGGCCATCCTAGAAGCTTCCCTCCAAAGCCAGCTCGAGCGTGCCTTGGGACCAGGGGCTATTGTCGGTGTTCTAGGAATGGGGGTACCTAGTCGTGCCTTCCCACGGCCCAGGACATGGCCCACTTTGTCAGAAAGGCATGGCCTGGCACGGCACTAGTCAATAAAAGTCCTCGCAAGGACCCCGGGCTCACGAAGAAGAACAACATCAAGACCAGCAAGGACAGGCCTCCTCAGGCCCCCTCCTGAGCGGCGGAGATCTCTATGCAAGGCCCGGGGTCATTAGTCAAGGGTGACGCAAGGAAGTACAGGCGGGCACTAGCGAGCCGTGCGGCACAGTTTCCTCTTTGGTGCAAAGGGATCAAGGAGATACACGTGTTCCCAAAGCGCCACCCAAATGTTTCCCTTCTGGTGTAATAAGACCACGACCGTGAGCCCAACTGGGCGGATGTCATCGTCGAGCCCACCACTACATCACCATTAGCTACTTTGCAGGCGAAGACCGCCTTTGGATAGGGTGTGGATGTACTCCAGTCCCCCTTCAAAATTAGCCGTTGTGGGATTCCATCCCGCCATTGATATAAGGGAAGAGAACCCAAGACACCGCTATATATAGAAGCTAGGTCACACCACAGAGGGGGATCCGATCCAACACTTAGCCACTCAAAACACCACCACAAGGCAGAGAGCCAAGAAAGCTCCTTGAGTCCCCTCGCGATGCTCATGCTCACTCTACTAGTTCATCCACCAAAACCTCCACGAGATGCAATCCACCAAAGCAGGAGTAGAGTATTACGCTTCACAGCGGCCCGAACCTGGGTAACGTACCGTGTTCATCTTCTTTCTCATCATCGAATGAGTTCGCCATTGAGATCATCGAGTAGCGAGCTAGGTTGGATGAGGACGCAGGGAAACAATCGCACATGCCCCTATGTTCGAACCCTGAGGGTTTTGTGGAGCCCGAAATCCGACTAAGGCCCTCGTGCCAAATTAAGGATAGGATCGCACGTTGGGCGTGACATCTCCCTTCTCCACAGCGGGCCCGCCAAAGCCTATCCGGAGCCTGCCCCGCCCGGATCGCGCCCCCGTTGCCTCTCCCGAATCACACCCGCCCACAGCCACAGGAGCGCCTGAGCTCCTGTCGCCTCCGCGCCTGAGCCAGGTAATCACAACCCTCAACGGACCTCACCAGAGGTCGCCGACCGCCACAGCCCGCCAGACCCCGCCGGAGATCCTGCGCCTCGCCCTCTCTCCTCCCTAGCCTCACTCACTTCTATAATCTCTCTCTCCCCGTTCTGCAGACCCACCAGCCATGGCCACCGCCGTTGACGTTCGTCCTCGTTCGCGCAAGAAATGAAGGGATCCAGCAGTCCGCAGCCCGCCTCCGCCAGATCCGGCCTCTCCGCCACTGCCCTTGCCTGCCTCGCCGCCGGCACCGCACAACACTGTGCCGCCATGACCTACCGCTTAGGAAGGAGACGTCGATCCAAGCGTGAGCGCCCCTGTGCCATGGGCCGCGACCCCGCACCGGCCCAACTCCAACCGCTCCACCAACATGGGCCCGACCCGCTTGGTGAGCTCCCCTCTAGCAGAACTCGCCCCCTGTCCATTCTCCTGGTCGTCATTTAGCTATCTAGCAGGCCACTTGCTAGTTTAGTTTCCGCCCGTGCATTGCTTTTTCTTTGCTGGATGAATTTCCTATTTAAACAGGACATGTCATAATTGCAAAAATTTGCCATGATTTAAAATTGCCAATAACTAATTAACCATGCATCACAAAAAAACTTTATATGTGTAACATGATTAGAATTTCATGTAGATTCACAATTTTCCACTCTCACATGTGTTTAAAATATTTAGACTTTGTCACACGTTGTGTTTGTATCACCTTACCATGTGTGGATTTATAAAATTTGGAGCCAACTAAAACTTTTTCAAAGTGCTTGTGCTTGTTTGAAATGATGTTTGTTTGCTTGATGATTGTGATGTATGGCCCTCTTAGATTCTATCCCTTTCCATATTCAGCTTTCTTGACCCAAACTTCTTACCCAATGATCATGCCATGTGAATAGTGTCCAAAACTATTTTTACCAAAAAAAATTAACCAAAAAGGATTTATCCAAATTAGGTTTTCAAAAAAACCCTGAAATGAGGTTTGCACTACTAGTCCTCAAATTAGGTGGATTCTTCTTCCCCAAAGGCTTTATTTAAAACCTAATATATTTATGACTTCCGAAAACAACAAAATATTAGTTTTAAAGATTAATCTTATATTTTATTTAAAGGCTTTTCCTTAAGGCCATAAATGGTTTTTCATAGGGAAAAATTATTTAAATGCTTTTAAAATATTTGAGAAAATTTAGGGAAACTCATTGGACATATATTTTCCATATATATGATTTTCAACACAAGGGCATGATCAAATCATGGGAAAAAACCATCAAAACACTTTCTGTTCAAATCAAGTTTTGAAATATTTCTATAAGAAATATTATCAATAAAATCTAGGAAAATTCTAGCAAGACCAGACTACCATAGCTTATGATCTTGCAAAGTTTCAACTCAATCCAACTTGATTTGATTCATCAAACCATCACAAAACCCTTCCTGTCCAAATTCAAATTTGAACAACCTTACATTGTGAAGTTTCTCCCCATGACCTCAAACTTTGTGGGCATGCTCTAATTACCAAATAGTGATGCTACACTAAGTGGAGCATCAAGGGTAAAAACTTAGCACAACTAGATCTGAAGAAATCTGATTCTGTTAGTTTCTAGGGTTAATAAAGTTTCCATTGCCAAATTTCCCCGCTTGGGCTCGAACTTGGTGATCCATCTCATTTTTACCTAGTATTTGGTCCTGTTGAATGTCTCAATAAGTTGGTAAATTCTTGTTGCCCAAAACCCTATAAAACACCCTCTGGTAAAATAGTAAAGACACCATTCCACCCCTTACTCTTTTACACTTGCCCCCAACTTTTTACCACAACCTCTTGCAGATGCCTTGTACCTCCAGTAAATTCCTTAGGGGCTCGGCTCAATGATTTGGGGGGTAAAAACCTTCATTTCTACCCTGGACAGCACCCATTCCTCCCTCTCTCTCCCCTTTTCTTATACCCTAAAGCACCTCCAGATGCCTCCCAAAATCTCATAGGCATTGTTTACCTCCCTTGGATCCCCTGGGCACAGGTGGCCGCACAGAAAATGCCAAGAGCATGCCCTGGCATGCAAGTATCGCGCTCTGGACCGAGTTATAGTGCGCACCCGCACTGTAGCCGCTACCCAACGAGCGCTCCCAACAGCCTCGGGCTTCCCCATCTTGTCCCCCCTGCCCTCCTCGACGTCCGCAATGCTCCAGGCGGTCAGCCCCCTCCTCCCTCTCTCTCCAGCGACCTCCAGCATGCGTGCCCAGCGCCGCGCAGCTCGGCCAACCAGGGAGCTCGTACGCCTTCTCCCGCATCTCTATTCTCTCCCCCTAGCCTAGACCACCCTCATGAATGCCCTGTACATGCTCATTTCCTCCCCCGTGGCCTGTGGCGAGCACCACGTGCTCACCGGCGCACCACGTCCATGGTGAGCTGGCACCCGCCTATAAAGAGGGCCTCCCCGAGCTCGTGCCCCTCTCTTCTCGCTCTCTCTCCTTCCCTCTCCAACTCCTCCGTGCTTAGCCTTCTTGCCCCCGTGGTTGGGAGCACACTCCCGAACCAAACCCTCGCCGCCATCGGGCTTGCCTCCCCTCACCGGCGTTCCCCTCGGCCTCGGTGCTCCCCTCAACCTCCCACCGACGCGTGGGAGCCCCCTCAGCTCGCCGGTGCCCTCTGTTCCAGCTGTCGCGGCCCGGAGCACTCTCCGGTGAGCCCCCTCCACTCTTGTTGCGAGGAGAGGGATGAGCTCACCTGTCATCCCCTCACCCCTCCTCTCTCGCTGGCAAGAAGGGCCCACGGGCAGACTTAAAATTAAACCTGCCGCGCACAGCTCCTCGTGCTGGGCCGGTTCCCCCCTTGGGCGGACTCGGCTAGGTGGTTTTGGCCCATGAGGACACTAGACCCTTTTTCTTTTTCTTTTTTCTGTTAACTTCCAAAAATCCCACGGAACCCAAATTAATTCCAATACAATATTTATTCCACCAAAAATCTTGAAATATTCCATAGAATTTATTAGTGCCATTTCTAAAAATGTTTGAAAAGATTTTATATACTGTTTTAATTTAAAAAACCCTATTTGGAATTATCTGCCTCTGTTTAATAGTTTTTTAAAAAAGTTTTTCATAACAATATATTAAAAAACATTTTTACTATAGTCTCTAGTATTTATCAGAATAGGGTAGCATTTTTGATAGTGGCTTGTGTGCTCTGTTTTGTCTGATGCTTATTTTTATCGCTATTTTATCGTGGCGATAGATTGCGCTGTTGACGAGGAAGTTGGACCAAAGAATTCGAAGACCCTGGAGACTTTGTTAAGCCACGCAAGCAGCCCTTTGACCATGTTAAGAAACTTTTTCATGCATGACATATAGCACTTGTTGTTTCGATGATTGATTATGATGTGGTGTACCCCCTTCAGTGGGTTGCCTCCGATACATTTTACCATTGACACTTGCATCGAGCATGACCCTACAACCTTATGAGGGTTATGCGGGTGGGTGTACATAGGATGCTAATAGATGTTATGCAATTGGGTTTGGGACTTATGCATAGTGCTGGAAAGAAAGAGATGATTTAAAAGACTTTTTGAAAACCCCGTCGGGTGCCACTTATGCCCGAGGGATATGATGATGATATTGGTGACCACTTGAGAAAGAATTGGTGTGCTAGAAAAACATGAGGATATTTTTAAAAAAATGGAGGGTTTAAGATTTGTCGATCATTGCAACCTTACATGCGCAACCATGATACACCTTATGGATGGGGCTTTGTTGATTACTTTGGTGGGTACTAGCAAGGAGCCTGCATTTTTGTGCCGGGAGTGGCATGGTCCCACTCGATACGGGGTTGTACTGGTATGTACGATCATGCGCTGTCTTCACAAGCACTGGGCACACCGTTGGTCCCCTCATGGATGGTACGATTTACAGCGAGGCTCGTTTGATGTACATTGTGAGGGCTGGGTACCAATCGAGTGGACTCTTTGTTTAGTATCACTATGGGAAATGCATTGTTGGGGTGCTTACCTCGGGTATGTTATATACCGCGAGTCGTGGATGACACGAAAGTTCCCCGAGTCTTGTGGGTAAAGTGTGCAACAACTTCGAACTGTAAAACTATTTGAATAGTCGTGTCCACGGTCATGGACAGTTGGGTGGTGCTGCTTAGGAATTGTCTGGTTGTTTTCGTAAAAACTTGGTGTGAGTATGGGTGTGATACTGACAGAGAGGTCACATGAGATAAGTCTGATAACTTAGCATGGGAATTTAACTAAGTCCTATGACTTAGCATGATGAATGAACATGAGGTGTTCAACCCCTGCTTATGATGATATCTATAACTTGATTATATGGATATCTACCAAATGTTGATGCATGTTCACCTAGTTACTTGATCATGTCACTGCATTAAAAATTAGCTTTCCACAAATTACCTACTTAGTACTATATCATGCATCATTATTACCTTGTTTCACCGCTTGGGTTGCTTCCGAGGACATTCAAAGGACTCATTGGCTTGCCACTGGTTATTTAATTGGCCCAACATGGAAGAACAGGAGTATGTTGAACAGTTCGTTGGTGACGAACATGCGAAGTAGGACGCTTCCCAGTTAGAATGCCTATAGGTTAAGGCAGATGGCATGAGTTCACGCTTTCGACCCAGATTTCCGCTGCCTGTTCTTTTTAAGTGTTTGGCCCTTGTGGCCCTATCTATGTAAGACTAGACCTTCATGGTATTTATTTGTGTAAGATGCTAAATGTGGATGTAAGACTCTTGTTATTCAGCTTTTGTGTGTTTAGTGAGCATTGATCTCTGGGATCACTATACACGTGCATTCGATGAACACGACTTATGAGTCGGGGTCCCCACAGACTTGTCGTTTCCAGTAATTTGCGTGAATGCCATGCTAAAGTTGTTTTTATCATAACTAAATAACATTAACTCCGTTTAATATGGTCCACATATGTAACTCGACTAGAAAAATGTGTAGAATAACATAGTGCACCGTATTTTGCTGCTTAACCAGTATAAAATATGTTTAGTTGAGATTTGGACCCATTTCTAACTTAACATATGGGGCCATTTCGGAAATAATATAAGTTGTACCCGACCTCATTAAAGATGCCTAGTTAGATATTTTACTAATGCTTCACCTCTTGCCATGATAAACAACATTTAAAATGATTGTTTAGTTAAACAACATTAACCACATTTCATATAACATGGAGAGTATTATTTCGTTATATGTATGTTCCCCTTCTCCATTTAAAATTTCTTCATTCCCTCTTCACCTTATTCCATGACCACCCATGATAAACAACATTTAATATTCATGAGTACCTAAATGAGAGTGAACCAAATAATTCAAATGTGGAGTCTCGTCTAAATGCAACTCATTGCATATTCAACTTCACTTAATGTATATTTGATTGTTGTGCTTTCCATGCCTTGCATAATTAAATGCACATGCATCATATTGGTTTGCGCATCATGTCATGCATATGTTGTGGTGTACCATGTGTTGATTGTATTTTCGGATTATTCCTTATAGATATAGTTTTGAAAGTGTTCGAAGTGTGAGGATTGGTTCGACTACGTTGGCTCGTCTTCTCCATGGATTCGTTCTTCTTCCAAGCGGGGTCTCAGGAAAGATGATCATTTTCCTGGATATGACTACTGTCATTTCCATGCTTGTTGTCTCGTTTTCTATCGCTATGTCTCGCTTCCTACCACTTGCTTGTCAAGCCTCCCAAATATGCCATGATAAGCCTCTAACCCCTCCACATCCCAGCAAACTTCTGTTTGGCTATGTTACCACTTGCTCAACCCTTCTAATAGCAATTTTAGCAGCAGGTGCAATTGCTTCCATGTGACAACAAAGATATTTTGTTATATCACAATATTATTGCTATTTAATTTAATGCACATGTATACTTGGTAAAAGGTGGAAGGCTTGGCATTTTGCTCCGTGCTTGTTCCACTTTTGTCGCCCTAGTTACTTGTGTACCGGTGTTATGTTCCATATTGAGCACTCCTAACATGCTTGGGGTTGTAATTTGGACCCCTTGTTTTTCATTTTGGGATAAAACTCGTCTGGCAAGGCCCAACATTGGTACTACATTTGCCTAACAAATAATAAACTTGCATAAGGACTTTCTGGACCCCGTGGATAAGTAATCAACAATCCGGGCTAGTGCTCCTAATGAGTGTTGGTCCAAAATGGACGGACTGCGGGGCCACCGCGGGGCAACACGGGGTTGGGTTTTACTTGTAAGCTTTCCCATCTTGTAGTGCCCTGAGAACGAGATACGTGCGGCTCCTATGGGGATCTCGCCTGCCGGGTGGCCTTGCTAGATTTGTTTTAACTTAATCGAACATTTTGTGTGAAGAATTCCAAAAATACTTTGCGCTATCTGGAGGTTGAGGTTTTTCTCTTGAATTTCCTAGGAAATCATAGTATTCGTGGTCGAGGTTATTCTCGTGGCGTGTGGTTAATTTGTGATGGATAAGTTGGAGCACCCCCTCGGGGATAAATCTTTCGAAAAGCCGTGCCCGTGGTTACGCGGCAATTTGGAAACTTTGTTTAACATCCGGTTGTGGTAAACTTGAAGTAAAATCAAATAAAATACATCAACTGTGTGCATAACCTTGATTGTATCTTCTCGTGACTCTATATCCGAGAGAGAACACGGTCGGGTTATGTTTGACGTATGTAGGTGTTTAGGATCACTTAGTGATCATTATTAATTCACGTCCGTTATGCGTAGACCACCCACTTTACTTTCTATATTGGTAAGTTATCCACTCAAATAAATGCTTAGTTGCTTACTACATCCTCACCACTTAACCACAGCTCAGTCAATAAGCTTTGCTAGTCTTGATACCCTTGGAAATGAGATTGTTGAGTCCGTGTGGCTCACATATTACTACAACAACAGTTGCAGGTACAGGTAATACGATGATGTGATGTGATCCCGATGCTTGTTTGATTTGGAGTTCTCCTTGTTCATCGATCTAGGATGGGTTCCAGGCAGCAGCCTAGGATAGCAAGGATGGATGTCATTTTATCGTTTGATTTCCTCCATAGTCGGACCCTGCTCTTATGTATGATATTTGAATATGATGTAATATTGATGTGATAGTTATGTATCTTGTGGTGAGTGTAAGCCAATTCCATATACTCATCTCTTCTATACATGTACTCGTAATGATATCCATTCTTGCGAAATAACGAGATGCGCTCCTATCCCTGTCGAGGCCCTCAAGCCAAAATATGGATAGGGTCACATCTTGGGCATTACAGAAGTGCTCTTGGTAAGGAAAAATTTATACTACATGCTGAAATTTATTGTCACTTTCTACTATGGAAAAGAATCCTTTGAAGGGTTTGTTCGAGGTATCTTCACCTCGATCGAAATGACAATTAGTTCCCCCTTAACCTACTACACCTAGTGAAAATATTGGTTATTAAATTCCTTCAGGTATGATAAAACAACTTCTAGCTAATCCTTATGTAGGAGACGGAATTGAACATCATGATATGCACGGAATAAATGTGGATGAAATTTGTTGATTATTTAAGCTTGGAGGTTTACCCAGAGATGAAGTGAAGATGAAGGTTTTCGCTTTATCTTTGAAGGGAAAAGCATTGACATGATATAGGCTCTGTGATGATATTGCATCATGGAACTGAAATAGATTGAAATTTGAATTCCACCAAAAGTTTTATCCTATGCATCTAGTTCATCATGATTGGAATTATATATTTTTTTGGCCTCGTGATAGATAAAGGATCGCTCTAGCTTGAGGAAGTCTTAAGCCATTGTTATATTCATGCCCCAATCATGAGCTCTCGAGAGAAATTATTATTCAAAAAAATTATCCTCAGCTTTCTGATAATGATCGATCCATGCTTGATACTTCTTGTACTGGTTCTTTTGAAGAAGACTATTGAATTCAAGTGGGATCTCTTAGAAAGAGTTAAACGCAACTCTGAAGATTGGGGAACTCGACAAAGGTAATGGGTTAGGTATTAAGCTTAAGTTTCATTGTGTTATTATGAATACCGATGCTTTTCAAAAGTTTAACACCAAATATGGACTTGACTCTGAGATAGTAGCCTCTTTTTGTGAATCATTTTCTACTCATGTTGATCTCCTTAAGGACAAGTGGTTTAAATACCATCCCTGTATTAAAGAGGTAATCAAAGAACGGGTCATAGCTAAAGATGAAACTATCATTTACAATGTTGATCCAGTTGTGCCTATTGCTTATATTGAAAAACCACCTTTCCCCGCGAGGATAAAGGAACATGCTAAGGTATCAATTGTGGTTCTAAAAGAAATATTAAAGAAGCTAAGCCCTCCTAACAAATGAAAGTAGAACCTAGTGTTGGTATGGTTAAAGATCTTTTGGTAAAAAATATTGATGGGCATGTTATTTACTTCTGTGATGAAGCTGCTAGAATTGCCAAACCCAATGAAAAAGATAAACGTGGACCCGTAGTTGGCATGCCTGTTGTCTCAGTTAAAATAGGAGATCATTGTTATGATGGTTTATGTGACGTGGGTGCTAGCGTGAGTGCTATTCCTTTTACATTATAGCAAGAAATTATGAATCACATAGCACATGTTGAATCAAAGACATTGATGATACTATTAAACTTGCTAAGAGAGACACCATCAAATCACTAGTGATTGTTTGTGATGTTGAAGTCTTGTGTGGGAACATAAAATATCCTACAGATTTTCTAGTTCTTAGTTCCCTACAAGATGACTTTTGTCCCATTATCTTTGGTAGAACTTTCTTGAAGATTGTTAATGCTAAGATAGATTGCAAATTAGAAACCGTCAATCTTAATTTTGTTGATGTGTCTCATGAATTTAACTTTTTCAATTAATAGACAACCCCGTTATAAAGAATTATCTAGTAAGAATGAAATGATTGGTCTTGTTTCTATTGCCATTCCTCCTACTGGTCCACTAGAACAATATTTTCTAGACCATGACAGAGATATGCACTTTAATGAAAGAAATGAAATGGATAAAATTTCTTTGAACAAAAACCACTCCTCAAAAACAATTTGCCTATTGAAACTCTAGGAGGTCCTCCTCCACCAAAAGGTGATCCTGTGTTTGAATTAAAACAATTTCCTGACACTTTTAAGTATGCTTATATTGATGAGAAAAAGTTATACCATGTTATTATTAGTCCTAACCTTTGAGAACATGAAGAAGGAAGACTATTAAAACTTCCAAGGAGGCAGCGGGCTGCTATTGGATATACTCTTTATGACCTTAAGGGCATTAGTCCCAATCTATGTCAGCACAGGATTAATATGGAACCTGATGCTAAACCCATTGTTGATCACCAACGGCGATTGAATCGTAAGATGAAAGAACTGGTAAGAACTAAAATATTAAAGCTTCTGGAAACAGGTATAATTTATCCCATAGCTGATAGTAGATGGCTAAGTCCCGATCATTGTGTCCCTAAGAAGGTGGTATTACTATTGTTCCTAATGATAAGAATGAACTCATTCCACAAAGGAGTGTCACTGGCTATAGAATGGTAATTGATTTTAGAAAATTAAATCAAGCTACTAGAAAATATCATTACCCTCTACCTTTCATTAATGAAATTCTAGAAACATTATCTAAGCACACACACTTTTGTTTTCTGGATGGATATTCTGGTTTCTCTCAAATACCTGTATCACAACCTGGTCAGGAGAAAACCACCTTTACTTGTCCTTTTGGAACCTATCCCTATATCTGTATGCCTTTTGGTTCATGCAGTGCACCTGCTATTGGTGTCAGGTGGATCTCGTGTAGGGTGTCCCGAGCTATGAGATTAGAATCAATGGTAACAGAAGACAAGGGAGACGATGTTTACCCAGGTTCGGGACCTCCTATGGAGGTAATACCCTACGTCTTGCTTGATTGTATTGATGATGGGTAGGTTACATAGTCCATCTACCTCGAGATCGAAGATCTAAACCCTAGATGAGTTGTCCTCTCTCCTACAGCCAAAAACCCTTGGCTTATATAGACGTCGAGGGTACCTAGGGTTTACACATGGTCGGTTGCCTATCTATGGTCGACAACTTGGAGAACACGCCGAGTCTCCTTGAAGCTTCCACCCTGGTGACCGGGCTCTTGATCATCCAACGCTTAACTTGCGGCCCACATAGTTTGGCCCATGAGAAACTGGTTGGCTATCCGAGGACCCCTTAATCCAAGACTACCTCCATAGCCCCCAGACTATCCTTCAATGCTGATGGATATCCGGATAATCTTTGCATGTCATAATCTTCAGCTTGCGAAGTGAGTCCCCTACTCCTTGCTCGGCAACCGACCAGTCATCCGTGAAATCCCAAGCATCATGAGCTTGCCTGGTCTACTAAAATAACCTCCAGTGTTTCTCGATTTCCATGTGTAATGGGGAGACGAGTAGTTAAGTGAATATCTTTTACAATATTAACCCTTCACAATGGAGGCACCACTCATTTAAGACAAAAAAAATCATGATCTAAGCCACATCGTCTTCCACCTCCCCATCAAAAAAGCTCCAAGCGGAGGATCACCACAAAAAACATGGCGAGCGCTCCCAGTTCTTCCTCGCGCCCTTACGGCTCCTGTCCTAGGGACTGGACCAGCTGCTTTGTATCGCTCCTGCGACTGCGCAATCTAGAGACCCAAGGGTACCTCCCTTCTTTGGATCTAGCGATGACCCATGCAGGTTTGTCCTCTTACAACAACGAAGGTTTCGCGGAGAATTTCCCCAATGCTCAAAGGGGGGAATGCCTATGCTTCGTGCCCTTTCTTCTGCAGGGTCTCGGGTTTCCCATTCACCCGTTCATGAGAGGGCTGGTAAGATTTTATGGGATCCAGCTCCACCACCTCACCCCAGGGTCTATCATGCAGATCTCGGGCTTCGTCGCCCTTTGCGAGATGTTGCTGGGCTGCGAGGAGCATTTTGAACTATGGAGGAAGTATTTCTGCCTTGTCCCTCGAACTCGAGACAAGGCTATCTTGGAGGTCGGCGGAGCTGAAGTATGCCGCATAGCAGGGGTGCGTTATCCGATAGGAACACCGAAGGAGTCCGAAGATGGTCTTTGGGATGGTTTTATATCGAAGATGCCCCCCTGTTCAATCCAGCTCGAAGGGGTCTGCATGAGTACTCTGAAGCCACCTTGAAGAAAAGATACAATTGGCAGCCAAAGAGTTTGTCCCAAGAGAACAACCTTGAGGTGCAACGCTTGGCATCCCAGATGTGGATATTAGCCCACCACAATCTGACCATGATCGATGTCATGGCTGCTGCCATCACCCGATGTGTTCAACCCCTTCAACGGAGAATACACCCCTTGTGGTGTCACAATGGGACATGTGACACCACAAGCTCCCGAAGACTAGGTCCTGCTGATCCGATAGCGTTGGCTGCCGCAATTGCTGACCTATACAAAGGGGAGGAAGAAGACTTTATTCAGCAATCGACCAAGGAGGGATAGTCAAGCTACAACCCCATCAAATGGGTAAGCCTTTCACCTCTAACAACACAGTTCGGGTTTCCATTTTGTCCCTTTTTTGACTGAAGTCTTTATCCTCATGTGAACAGGACTGGAGAAGCTTGGTCGAGACAGTCAACTGTCCGGCTCCTCGGCCCGAAGACTATTCCCATGATGATGATCCGGGCTTTCATGAGGACCCGGATCTTTCAATTGAACTTGAAGACGGAGTCTTCTACGAGGAGAGTCTTGACCACTCCAAGGTGTCTATAATAGCCAATTACCTCGGGTCGTTCCACACTCCTCCAACAAACAAGAACAAGAAAAGCTCATCCCACAAGAGACAAGCATCCTCGAATGCCCCGGATGCGCCGGCTCCTACTCCAAAGTGTCGTCAATCCACGCGTCACGCATCGGCAATGAAAGTAGTGTGTGGATCGGGAAACAACAGGGATCTGGAGAACGAGCCAGTTGCGAGGAGGAGTCTGTCTACTCGCTCGGCACAAAGGTATTTTGTTCGGCCATTTGCTTATTATTTCAACTTACATAGTCTCACAACAGATTTTACATCGAAACACCTAGGCGAAAACCCCAGGCTTCTCCTGCCGAAGTGGTTGTCAGGGTGTTCGGCAGTGCTCAAAATTCTAGAGCTATAGCTCATGACGAACCTACTATAGAGGTTCACATGGCCAATCCAGCTCCTACTGATTCGGGTGATGCTGTATCTGTTACCTAATCAGAAGTGGGAAGCGCCATGAATCATCAGTGACAACGAGAGGCTTTGCGTCACCCAGCTTTCTCCGAGCAAGAGTTCGGTGAATTACACACGACAGATGGGCACATCGGTGCTTCCCGAGCTGGGTTTGGAGAAGCTATGAAACTAATATCATCCATCCTATAGGTAAATAATTAGTTTTGTATAGTCTGAACACTTATGTAATCCTAGTAGCCTCCGAGCCTTAAATCGGTCGGAACAACTGAATTAAATGTCCTTATCTTGTCTTATTGCTAATGCAAGCTTCAAAGCAGCAGAGTGAGCAGCTGGCCAAGGAGCTAGAAGATAGCCGAGCACAGGTGAAATCTGTGAAGGCCGAGCTAGAACAATTGAAGAGCTTTACTTGGGAGGCTCATGGTGAGTATGCCTGTGCTGCTATTCTTAGTATATTCCTGTGCTGACGCATGGATACTATTTAGTAGTTGAATCAAAAGGGCAAATGCAAAAAAGATTTAGATGCAGCCTGAGAATGTCAACGATATGTCGAGTGCCAGCATGATACTGGCTCTTGTGTTTTGAACCATCTCCAGGCGGAGAAGAAACAACATGCAGAAGAAATTGAGAGTTTAATAACTCAATTGGGCAAGGCCCAAGAAGAGAACAAGAAACTACAGAGGGGCATGTTCGGTAAGTGCGATTTTAACATCAACAAGTACTTCTTATAGATGAAGTATAATAAGCATGCCTTTGCCTTATGCATAGGTCTCCTATATGGGTGACCTGAAGAAGAGATTGGATCAAACTGGGGGATCCTTCTGAAGGAGCTTTCCACTCTTCATGAGCATGCTCGGAAAACTATGAAAACCATGGTATAGGCTTTATGGCCTGCTGAGCAACCTCCGAAAGGAATGACCGAACTAGTAGATCGATTCAAGGGATCCCCAAGTAGGTTCTAGGTGTGGTAGTCATCGGCTTGTTGGGAGGGAGCACGAGAGGCATGGGCAATGATCAATACCTGCTATACTGGACTTTACCCTAAGCGCATGGCTCGGGTTGGGCCAGTGGGGCTAGATGGACAAGAAGTACCGCTCCACCTGGTGTATGACCAGGTGATGCCTGCCACCCATCTCTAACAAGAAGACTGCTCCCTAGACACTATAATTGACAATCTCGATCAGCAACCGAATGTATAATTACATATAACTATGTAAGACCAATCGAGTAGGTACTCCATATGTGTTGTAAACTTTGTCTTAACTGGCCATCGACTTCTACCTCCCGTGCAAAAATGCTAGGGACTGTTCCTTGTAATGTATCCCCTTAGAAGAGCGAATTACGTTTCGGAAACCACGTAATCCGGTTACTTGGTGCGAACAGACAGAAAGCACACAAGGAGATATGTTATATTACTACTTAGCTTAAGAAACATCTTCCGAGGAAAATAGTACCTCTATCAATACCTTTCTTCAGGGTCCGACGAAGATAGTAGGTGGAAACCCGTATACTGCTAGTATGTGGTGAAGGACTTTCGAGAAAGAAAAACCTAAGCCATGCAGATAGCGGCCATAGTCTTATTAACTGCTTCCGTCACGGCCGACCAATTGTCTAAGTAAGATAGCTAGCTTTTGGCTTCACCCATCCGAGGTATGTTTCCGTATGAGCCGCCCATAACAATCACAAAGGTTCTCCCTTTACCCTCTAGCCGAACAATCGGGAACGTAGAGGGTAAGCATGGGAGCGAGGCAACACATGTTGGCAAAGTCTTAGTTTGACTTGATGCATGTGATGGCTTAAACACGACAAAGGAAACATGTCTACACAAGAAGTGTGAATAAATGCTTATAATCAAAAAGCATTGGCTTCGGAAAGAAGCCCCCAGGTGTTGTGTTCGGGTTTAACACTTAAAAATGTAAGCCAAGAATATTAGTACCAGATCGGTTGAACCGAACATAGAGAGAAGAGGAGAGAAGTTCAATCCTACCGAACAACGGAGTGGGAGGAGGGAGGAAAAAGGAGAAGGAAAAGAAAAAACAACAGGGTAAAGAGTGTGACGACACCGGTTTATCCGTAGTAGCACCAAAGACGAGCTGCGTTCCATGGGTTAGGTTCAAGGACGTTGTCCAACGGGTTCCGAAGATGGGAAGCTCCTCCTGCGAGTACTTCGTCCATTATGAAGGGGCCCTCCCATTTCCGGTTGAGTTTATGCTTTTGTTTCTCCTGGAGCCGTAAGACGAGTTCGCCCATGTTGTATGCTTTTGCCCTGACCTCCCTACTCTGGTAACGTCAGGCCAGCTGTCGGTAAAAAGTAGAGCAAGCCCAAGCTATGTCGTGCTCTCCTTCTAAGGCGTCCAGGTCATCCTGCCGATCAAACTCGGCCTCCTTTTCCTCGTACATGCGCACCCTTGGTGCGTCGTGAATAATGTCAAAGGGGAGGACTGCTTGGGCCCCATAGACTATGAAGAACGGAGTGTATCCCGTTGATATATTCGGGGTGGTGCGCAGGCACCATAGAACAGAGTCGAGCTCCTCCACCCAATGACAGCCGGACTCATGAAGAGATCAGACCAAACATGGCTTAATACAGTTCATGATGAGGTTGTTTGCTCATTCGACTTGTCCATTGGTCTGCGGATGATACAATGATGCGTAATCAAGCTTGATGCTCATTTTTGCGCACCTGTCCTTGACCTCTTGGTCCGTGAAGTTGGATCCATTGTTTGTTATTATACTATGCGGGACACCATAATGGTGTACTACACCGGATATCAAGTTGATTACCTGTCTGGACTTGTCCGATTTAACGGGCTTTACCCCACACAGTATTTGACAAGTGTATGGGTGTCCGCCCATGCAATGGGACAAAAGAAACCGGCTCGGAAGGCTTTGCTAACCAAGGCTCTTGCCGCAACATGGTGGCCACCCATGCCTGCATGGACTTCGGCTAGGAGCTCCCATCCTTCCTCCTCAGATATGCACCGTTGTAATACGTAGCTAGTGCTTTTCTTATATAATTCCCCGTTGTGTACTTTGTAGGATTTGGATCGCCAAACTATGCATCGTGCCTCTGTCTGGTCATCGAGGAGTTCCTTGCAAAGAATGTAGGCGAGGAAGGGTTCGTTCCATGGCGTGATTACTGCCATATCCTCATGAGCCGAAGGCGTTTCATCCATTAAGGAGTTGCCGATGATTTGATCGTCTGGTTCGTTTATAGGGGGAACAACCTCCTCCATAGTATTTAGACCGGTGCCCTTATTATCGTCCTACCAGACCATAGTTGGCTTAAAGAGCCACTCCAGGAAAGTGTTTCTTGGGACAGGGTAGCGTCTGGCCCCCATGCGGGCCGGTACGTCGGCTTCTTGGCTGTTATCGCGACTAGCACGGTGAAATTCTAACCCCTCGAACCGTGCGTATATCTTTAGGACGGCGTATATCTTTTGCGTGCTTGTGATGATTGAGTTGATTGCTCATTGTTTGATTGCTTGTTTGTGCTCTATATTCATAAGATCCCTCCTACTCTCAAAACTCATCTCCTTGCTCCAAATCTTTGCCCATTGATCATGCCCCGTGTATAGGACATAAAACTATTTTTAAAAACATTATTTTGACTAAAATGGATTTATTCCAACTAGGTTTTCCAAAACCCCAGAACTGAGGTTTGTACTACAAGTCCTCAAATTGGGTGGATTAAATTGTCCCAAAGGTTTTATTTGGAACCTACTATATATATGACTTCCCAAAAACACAAAATATTATTTTTAAATATGATTTTACTATTTTATTTAAAGGCTTTTTCTTAAGGCCATAAATGGTATTTTGTAGGGAAAATTATTTAAATGCTGTAAAAATATTTGTGAAAATTTAGGGAAACTCATTGGACATATATTTTCCATATATATGATTTTCAACACTTGTTCATGTTCAAACTCATGGGAAAAACCCCTCAAAACCGTTTCTGCCCAAATCAATCTTTTGAAATATTTCTATAAGAAATATTCTCCATAAATTATAGTAAAATTCTAGAAAGTCACTAATGATATAGGTGATGATCTTGCAAAGTCTCATCTCAATCCCAATTGATTGGCTCCATAAGAATACTCTAAGACCATTCCTGTCCAGATTCAAATTTGAACAACTTTACATTAATTGTGAAGTTTCTTCCCTTGACCCCAAACTTTGTCGGCATGTTTCGCTAACCAAATAATGATGCCACACCAAGCGGTGCATCAAGGAGAAAGGAAATGCATACCTAGATCTACATGAATCTGGTTCTGATGATTTCTAGGGTTTTACAAAGTTACATTGTGAACTTTCTTCAAAACTCCTCAAACTTGGTGAACCTCTCTATTTCTACCTGTAGTTTCAACATGTTAAACTCATGGCAAGTAGACTCCATTTGCTTAGACAAACCATCATCAAACACTTTTGCTAATTTGTGTAAAAACCTTGTTTGACCCCTTTCTGCTTCACTTCAAATTTTTACCACAAACTCTCCTAGCCCTCTTCTAGCCCTAGCAAAATCCTCATGGGCATAGCTCAATGATTGAGGGGTAAAACCTCCATTTTTACGCCTAGACAGCACCCATTTCTCTCCCTCTCAACTTTTCTTCTATCCTAAGGCACCACCAGAGCACCCATTGGCCTTATGTGCCTTGTTTGAGCTGCCCTAGATCCCTTGGACACATGTGGAGGCGCCCAAAGTGCCAAGAGCATGTCCTGGCATGCAGAGCTCACGCTCTGGAGTGCGCTATAGTGCGCACACACATTGTAGCCACCGCCCAATGGATGCTCCTGACAGCCTCGGGACCTTCAGCCATGTCCCTTGTGTCCCCCTCGTCATCCACACCACAGCACCCTGTCGGACCCCTCCTCCCTCTCCTCCAACGACTCCCATCACACGCGTCGCGACGGCCCGAGTCGGCCAACCAATGAGCTCGCATCCGTGTGCATCTCCCACTCCCTCTCTCCTTCCCCGGGTCATGGACGTTCCCGAGGAACGCCGCAGACACGCCCATTCCCTCTCCCGTGACCTCCAGTCGCGCTTGCGTCCTTGCTGGCACAGACGTCCATGGTGAACTGCACGTTGGCTATATAAGCCAGCCTCGAGCTCCCCTCTCAGTCATTTTTCTCTCTCTCATGCCCGCTGATCTCCGGACCTCCTAACTCATCCTCCCGTGCCCTCTCCAACCTCCTACGCCCGTCATAGCGCAGCCTTTGCCTCGGCAAAATTGAGACAACCCAACCCCCCTCCACTCCTCTGGTATACTCGAGGGCACCACCCTGCATTGCCACGAGCTTCTCCCGCTCTCCATTCCCTCCCTCTGCTGGTCATTCCACCATCCCCTCCACAGGTGATGGCCTCCCCCGCCACCATCAAACCCGCGGTCACCTTGGTCCCCCCGGGCGACCGTGACCTACCCCAGAGGATGCGCCGGTCCCTGCTAAGCTCTCCCATAGGCAGAGCATCGCGGGAGACGGCCGGAAGTGCCGGATAGCATTGGACGAGCGCCGATGTGCTCTCTACCTCCCCTCCTCTTCCTCGAGCGGGAGGTGTAGGACTAATGCCCCGTCAGCTGGCAGGGGGCCAGCCTGTAAGCGGCAGCGGTGGCTGAACCGACCACCTCTTTTGGGTTAACTAGAGGCGAAGTCCGCGGGAGCCGCCACCACCACACGCAGGCATACTACAGGAGTGCACCTTCGGCCTCACCTCCTTCGCCAACGCGACCGAGCCACTGGGCCGGCCCATTTAGCAATCCAACGGCCTGTGCGCTTCTTTCCCATTTAGGTACGATTATTTCCTTTTTATTTTTTAGATTATCTCAAAGATCCCTAGGAAATTGATACTAACTCCAATTTTGATGATTTAAATTTCTCCACTCCTAGAAATGCCACCAACCCAATGTTGCAACTTTCATATTTTTCCTCCACAAGTTTATGCCCTGTTCATATTCAAATTAAAATTTGATCTATTAAGAGCCCACATTGTAAAATCCCTAGGGGATTAAAATCAACTCCAAATGGAGTGAATCCAGTTCCAACATCTATCTAAATTCATGTACTAAGTGATGAACTCTTTGCCTTGCACTTATCCTGCTATATCAATTAGTGGGCCATTTCTTCATATGTGATCCACTTTGCAAATCCTTAGAAAATTCATCTCTAATGCAAATCTAGTGAAACCACTTGCTAAATGATTCTAAATTTGTGCCCTATTCGCTGGGTTCATCCACTTATTTTTTCAAAAATATTTTCTTTGGACATCTTATAGGATCATCATTTCTTTCATTTCCACCATTCAAAACTCCCCCTTGACCCACATCCACCAAAACATCCTTGGTCATTTTTCTTGTGACAACAGGTTCCAAGAAAAATAAAACTCCTATTTGTAGAGCACTTTCATTGTCTTCTTATTGTGTTTCTTATTGTGGTTGTTTACCGACGGTAGTTCACAAGATAAACAGAGTGCTCGGAGATGGATGAGAAGTGTGTGAAGACCTTGAAGACTTTGCGAAGCCAGGCAAGCAGCCCTTTGACCATGACTATGAACCCTTTTATTGCATGGGATGGAGCACTTTATTTTGTTGTATTGATCATGATGATGTGGTGTACACTTTGGTGGGATGCCTCCGAAACTTTCTTGTTGATACTTCCATCATGCATGACCCTACCTCCTTATGAGGGTTGTGCGGGTGGGAGTAATTAGTTTTCTAGTAGATGCTACGCAAGTGGGTTCGGGTTTACGCATGGTGAAGAAAATGAAGTAAGATGTCAAAGACTTTACGAAAAACCCGGTGGGTGCCACTAATGCCCGAGGGAGATGATATTGAGTTGGGTAACACTTGAGAAAGAAGTGGTGTATAGGAGCAAACGGGTGTGTGTGTTTTCGAAAACAGATTAGATCTGATATTTGTCGACCGTCCCAACCTTACATGCACAACTACAACACCCCTCATGGGATAGGGCTTTGTTGATTACCTTAGAGGTTACTAGCATAGAACCCGCATTACTAGTGGTGGGATGAAGTGGTCACTCTCGATACGGGGTCGTACCGAAATGGACGATCATTTACTGTCTTTACAGGCACTGAGCGCACCGTTGCATGCCCTCATGGATGATATGTGTGATGTATATCATGAGGGATGTCACTAACGAGTGGAATCTTTGTTTTATTATCTCTAGGGGAAAGGCATTGTTCAGGTTCTTACCTCGTGTATGAATCATACCGTGAGTCGTCGATGACACGAAAATTTCCCGAGTCTTGTGTGTAAAGTGTGCAACCTTTGAACAGTGTAAAACTATTCGAATAGTCGTGTCCACGGTCAAGGACAGTTGGGTGGTGCTGCTTAAACTACGTCCAGATGATTTCGCAAACTGGTGTGTGTGTGTGTGTTGGTGACAAGGATGATACTAGAGTTGAGTTGGATGACTTTGCTTGATAACTGGACATGAGATGTTCAGGCGGTACATGACACATGTCTGAGGACTTGGTGTGATGGTTTAACATGTAATGTCATACTCCTGTTTATGAGGATATTTATAACTTTTTCATATGGATATCTGCAAACTATTGATGAATGCTTACATAATTACTTGATCATGTCATTGCACTCAAAATTAGCTTTCTGCAAAATACCTACTTACTGCTATATCATGCATTGTTGTACCTTATTCCAAACATGGCTTGCTTGCAAGTACATTCAAAGTACTCATTGGCTTCCACTGGTTATTTTATTGGCCCGGCATGAGAGCAGGAACTTGGAGAAGAGTTTGTTGGTGACGTATGTGTTAGATAGGACGCTTCCTAGTCAGAATGCGTATAGGGTTAAGGCAGATGGAATGGGTTCACGTTATCGTTGAAGATTTTCCGCTGTAATTATATGAAGACTTGGCTATACAGTCCATATTTGAGTAAAATAGTATGTAATGGATGTAAGACTCTTGTTACCCAGTTTTTGTGTGTTCAATGACCATTGATCTCTAGGATCATTGTGCATGTGCATTCGCTGATCATGACTTATGAATCGTGGTCCCACCCTGGAATTGCACTGTGTTAGTACTTGTGACACGTAATAGACTAGCTTCTAAGTCTGGAATTTGTGTGCCTCCTTCTCTCGTTCGACGACAAGCACCGCACTCCTGACTTGGTTGGTAGCCGACATGTATACTAACATGGGCTCACCGGCGTATGGTGTTATGAGTATGGGATTGCTTGCCAGCAGTGTTTTAATTTCCTCTAACGCAGCCGCTGCTTCGTTGGTCCACTCGAAATTCCGGGTCCGTTTAGTAGCTTATAGAGCGGTAAAGCTTTTTCTCCGAGGAAGGAGATAAAGTGTCTTAACGCCGCTACCCAACCAGCCAACCTCTTCACATGCTTTTGCTTTGTGGGAATTGCAAGTTCTGATAGGGCGCATATCTTTGCCGGATTCGCTTCTGTTCCTCTATGGGACACAATGAGTCCGAGCAGTTTACCGGCGGGATCTCTGAATACACATTTTTTCCGGATTGGGTCGTATGTCATACTCGAGTAGGCTGGCAAAGGTTTCCCATATGTCATTGATCAACTAGCTAACATGTTTGGTTTTGATTACCACGTCGTCCACGTATGCCTCTATTGTCTTACCGACAATTTTTGCGAGACAAGTCTGGATCATGCGCTGGTACATAGCCCCAGCATTTTTTATCCCTAAGGGCATCGTGTTAAAGAAAAATGGCCCATAGGGGGCGATGAATGCGGTAGCCTCTTGGTCGTATTCTTTCATTTTGATCTAATGGTATGCAGAATAAGCGTCAAGTAAACACAACAAGTCGTGTCCGGCTATGGCATCAAGGAGATGGTGTATGTGTGGCAAGGGGAAAGGGTCCTTAGGGCAGGCCTTGTTAAGGTCTTTGAAGTCGACACACAACCGCCAAGATTTATCTTTCTTTGGTACCATCACCAGGTTTGCCAACAATTCGGGGTGCTTAATCTCCCGAATGAATCCGGCCTGTAGCAGTTTAGCTAATTCTTCACACATACCTTGCCATTTGGGTTCAGAAAAGCGGGGCAGAGTTTGCTTAATGGGCTCGAAGCCTGCAATGACGTTGAAACTATGCTCTGCCAGCCATCATGGGATTCCAACATGTTGGAAGGATGCTAGGCGAAGGTGTCAACATGATCAATAATTTTCGAGCGTGCCAACACTACGTCCAGGCCGATGCGTCCTGAACAGTGCGCCTCTTT
The DNA here is from genome assembly GCA_022496015.1 of Hordeum marinum. Taxonomy (NCBI): domain Eukaryota; kingdom Viridiplantae; phylum Streptophyta; class Magnoliopsida; order Poales; family Poaceae; genus Hordeum; species Hordeum marinum. The sequence goes on from CM039677.1 coordinate 120,004,930, forward strand.
CCCTGGAATGATTCCCTAGAAAGTCGTGTTGCCATGCTCGATGCGGGATTAGTCAAACTGCATTTTTTCCAGGGTGCCTTCGTAGATTAGGTTTAAACCACTTCCACCGTCCATTAGCACCTTGTGTAACCTGTAGCTATCGATGATGGGGTTCAGGACTAGTGAGGCCGGTGAATGACCGGGAAGAATGATGGGTTGGTCTGTATCTCTGAAGGTAATGGGTATGTCTACCCATGCACTTGTTGCTGCCACGTGAAAGACATGTTCGAGTTCTTTAATGTCTCTTTTCCTCATGTTCTTTGAGGGGAACGTTTCAAAGACCATCAGGACTTCGACCTTGTATTCGGATGATGAAGTGGAGCGCTTATTCGGCGTTAGCGCCTCAAGAATGGACTCAGCGCTTTTTGCGACCTACCTGGTGACCAAGCAAGCTCTAAGGCTTTGAGTCGGGGTTGTGTTCAGCAATACAGAATGTATAGGTCATGGTTTATCCAATAGGACGTCAAGGACAGTACTGACCCCTGTAAAGGGCATGTTCCTCTTTTTGGCGGGTTCAAATCATGCTGGCCGCTTTGGAGGTATCCTCTTTTTCTGATCTCCTCTAGGGTGTTCGGTAGAGGTTGGTTCCGAAAATAACTGTTCGGCATGCCAAGCGCTTTCCATGGCACAATATTTATGTACCAAGTCGGACAGCTCGGCGAAATCACGAATGTGTTGGTGAGCCATGGCGTTAAGAATCCCTTCATCATGGCAATTGTGTTTAAACGTTGCCATTATCTCCTGTTCACCAAGACCTTTCCCTCCACTTCTAGCGAGCAGGAGTCTATCCCAAAAATGATGAACTGATTCTCCTGGTAATTGTGTAGTATTACATACGGCCAAAGACTTGGGCGTTGGTGCGATACTAGGATGATCGGCTTGGGTGGTGGGTGCGATTTTTTTTACTCCACTCCATGTTGTGAGTTCGGATTTCGGACTCCTAACTATGTGCCACATCACGGACCGACACTGGTCCATCTCCAGAGCGAGCTCCAGCGTCTGGGTTATATATGAGGTCTGGATGGGCGGAGACCAGGGTATAAACCGTTTTTAATTCCGGTCGGTGGGGGGATGAGCCCCCTGCCGGACACTCGACGGTGGCGACTAAGTGGGTGACCGCGGGGACGTGAATCTCTGTGTCGTCGGCTGTAAGCCCGAGCCGATCATAGACCGGAACCTGGTCATCAGACATACACATAGTCTCAATCTGATCGTATAGTTCATTTAATAGCAAGACGATGGTAGGATGCGTGTCGCTGAGGCGAGTGGAGTTGATCTGGGTTTTGTTTAACCGCATTGGATCCGATCACATCGACCGGATTGGGCTTTCCATACTTCCCGGTGGTGAGGACTTTGTTTGAAGCGGGGCCCCATGTCTTTGGCGTCGAGGCATCTAGACTTACAGGCTCCTTCTCGAGATTCGAGGGTTCCATCAAGATAAGTTCTCCCCGTGAATAGGCGATGAACTCTAAGGCTCCGAACGTGATTCTCTGATCGAGGGACAAAGTTACGATCTGGCAAAGGTGGTCGATCGGATCGGCATGTGATAAGATTTCACTGCCTGTGAGAATATGATCGGGGGCGATAATCTCCTGGATGCAAATTTCGTTGCTTGTGACAAGGTGAGCCATCAATTCCTTCAATGATCATAGCGGAACTCTCAATGAAAGCACCAATGTCGGTGTCAAAACCCGTGGATCTCAGGTAGGGGGTCTCGAGCTGTGAGATTAGATTCAATGGTAACAGGAGACAAGGGAGACAATGTTTACCTTGGTTCGGGCCATCCTATGGAGGTAATACCCTACGTCAAGCTTGATTGTATGGATGATGTGTAGGTTACAGAGTCAATCTACCTCAAGATCAAAGAGCTAAACCGTAGATGAGTTGTCGTCTCTCATACAACCTAAAACCCTTCGTCTTTTATAGACACCAAGGGTACCTAGGGTTTACACATGGTCGGTTGCATATCGAAGGAAAAGACATGCCTATCTACGACCGAGAACTTGGAGAACACGCCACGGCTCCTTAAAGCTGCCACCCTGGCAAAGGGGCCCTTGATCATCCAACGCTCAACTTGTGACCCACATAGTCCGGCCCATGAGAAATTGGTCGCCTATCTGAGGACCCCTTAATCCAGGACTCCCTCACCTGCCACCTTACAAAGATGTATGACTTCTATGACTCATATATTCTCTGATTTTTGTGAAAATAGTGTGGAAGTTTTCATGGATAACTTTTCTGTTTGCATAACTTCTTTTGATGATTGCTTAAGCAACCTTGATTGAGTTTTGCAGAGACGTGAACAAACTTATATTGTTTTGAATTGGGAGAAGTGCCACTTTATGGTTAAGGTATTGTCTTGGGACATAAAATATCTGAACGAGGTATTAGGTGGATAAAGCTAAAGTTGATGCAATTGAGAAAATGCCATGTCCTAAAGATATTAAAGGTTTTCGAAGTTTCCTTGGTCATGCTGGTTTCTATAGGAGGTTCATTAAAGACTTCTCTAAAATTTATAGGCCTCTCACTAATCCTTTACAAAAGGATATTCCATTTGTTTTTTATGATGATTGTGTAAAAGCCTTTGAAACACTTAAGAAAGTCTGAACTTCTGCACCTGTTGTAAAACCACATGATTGTAACTTGACTTTTAAAATTATGTGTGATTCTAGTGATGATGTTCTTGGTGTTGCTCTAGGACAAAGAGTTGGTAAGAAATTGAATGTTATCCATTATGCTAACTCTAGACAATGCCTAGAGAAATTATGCTACTTCTGAAATAGAATTTTTAGCAGTCGTGTTTGCTTGTGCTAAATTTAGATCTTACATCACTATTTCCAAAGTTATTCTTCATAGTAATCATGATTCTTTAAAATATCTTCTAGAAAATAAATATGCTAAACCTATAATCATTAGGTGGGTTATCTTGCTTCAAGAATTTGAGTTACATATGAGTGATAGGAAAGAAGCTGAGAACCCAATAGATGATAACTTTAGGAACTATTCTTGATGACCCACTACCTATTGATAATAGTTTTCCTAATTAACAGTTAGCTGCAATAAATGTTTCTCAAAACATTCCTTTGCATGCTTATTATGCTAACTACATTGTTGCTAAATATATACCACCTAGTTTCACATAACAACAAAAGAAAAAAAATTCTTCCATGATTTAAGACATTACTTTTGGGATGACCCACATATTTATAAAGAAGGGGTAGATCGTATTATTAGACATTGTGTACCTGAGCATTAACAGGCACGAATCGTACGGACATGTAATTTCGAAGCCTATGGAGGAGATCATGTGGGAGATAGAACTGCTCACAAGGTATTGTAATCTGGTTTTTATTAGCCTACTCTCTTCAAGGATGCACGTAAGTTTGTCTTGTCTTGTGATGAATGTCAAATAATTGGTAATATCAGTAAGCGTGAGGAAATGCCTATGAATTACTCACTTCTCGTTGAACCGTTTTTTTTTTCAAAAATAGCACCCTCTTTGTACCAAATTGAAAAAAGTATGCCTATTTCAAAAAAATATCACCACATCGGCCTCATCTAGGCCGACGAGGGACCGGTCGGCTTCGTTTGGGCTGAAGTGGGCCCATCGACCGGAGGGAGGCCAAAGAGGCTGCCGTCGGCCCACGCCAGGCCGAAAGGGGCCCGTCGTCCACCAGGATGCTGAAGAGCCCCTGGATAAGGCCTGACGCCGGCTCCCTCTTCTTCCTCCTCCTGGCCGCTCATCCCCTCTCTCTCTCGTTAGTGTTGACCAAAAATCCCCCCTTGATATCCTTCATCCATCACCCATTTTCCGTTACAATCCACTGAAACAATAGATCGTGTCCCTCTCCCCTGCTGTACGGTCTCATTTTTTGACATGGGGTAGTGTGTTGTTCGTTTGGTGGAGACATGGTGGGGTGGTGGAGGTGTGAATGTTGAGAAGGTGGAGTGGTGACGAAGAATAAGGTGGAGAGGAAGAAGAACGACACACACATGTCGAAGTTATACATTTTTTCTGTTAGTTTATATTATTATTTTTAATGTACGTAAAATTAGTTTAGGTTAGTTTTATTAGTGTATGTGTTAATAGTGTAGGTTTATTTAGTTTAGATAGTGTAGTCATTTTTAGTGGAAGCTTGCTATTGTAGTGTAGGTTTATTTATTTCAGTGTAGGTTCATTCTAGTGTAGGTTTATTTAGTATACGTATGTATATTCTAGCGTACGTTTATTTAACTGTAGAAATGTTCGTTCTGAATAAGGAGAAGCTGGCAATGTGTGACAGGTGAAAATGTCTGAATCCGTAAATTTGACTATGTATTACGGCCCTTGTAATGTTCGATATAATGAGTTCGGCATTGGTCTTAGCGAGTTAAAAAAAGGCGTGATGACACTTTCAGACCCGGACAGACTAGACATTAGCCAGTTGAAGCAGTGGTTGATTACTAGTTTTGGCCTGGATCCTGAAGGTTGTTCCGTCAGTATTGATGCATTGTGGAACAAATCCTTTAAAAATGTCAAGTGGGGGTTGGTTCCGATAGATAGGAGTCAGCATTGGTTGTCCCTGTTAAGTCGTTCCAGAGACCAAAGAATCCATCTGTATGCCCTAGTGCTACCATTGGCCAAGGTGTAGAATATCGTAGCACTCAACGTGGGGTATGAACCAGGCCAGAGTAGTCAAGTGGCTAACAGATTTATTTATCCGGGTCACAGCCACCGGATGTGAATGCTAGTCAAGCCGAGATACAGACTGATTATGTGCCACACAATGTTAGTGTTCATGCTACTGGGCAGAGTATTCAGTCGATAGTATTAGGTGCCTCTGGTGTTGGTGATGGGGATGAGGAAGGCGATGAAATGCAAAGGGTGATGGAGGAATAGGACCATGATGGGATTGTAGAGGATCTTGATTCTGAAAATTCCGATGACGAGGAGGAGGTACCAGTTCCTGCTGCATGGGAGGAGGACATATCCGCCATTATTACTGTCAACAGTGGCCATGAGACTCCATGGCAATATAATCTTAACCAAGTCCAGATCGGGGCTATGTTTGACACAAAGAAAAAAATGAAGTATGCGGTGATAAAGTGGACTATGTCTACGCAGAGGGTTTTCTGGACACACATATGTAGTCGAATAAAATATACCGTGAAGTGTCTTGAATTAGGTTGTCCTACAAAGGTGCACAGACACGTGCCAAAGTATAACATCCACTGGGTTGTCACAAATGTTGTCATGCACAATTGTGTGAGGAAAAACATGTTGGTTCAACTCTCATAGCGCAACTCATGTATACAAAGATAGTGAATAAGAAAGATGTGAAAGCAAAACACAACCAGACAACAGGGAAGGTCAGACGGAATTATGACATTCCATATGGGAAGGCTTGGAGGGCTAAGCAGATGGCTATGGAGGAAAGGCTATGGAGGAATTGTTTACATGGGTTGGATAAAAAATGGGTGGTCGAGCAAAGAGATCGACCCGGCGGTGGAAGCACCAGAGAGCAACGGGAGTGAGAGGTGGACATGGGCAGCCTTGATGATAGGGGAGGGAGAAAGGAGTGGTCAGAGGAGAAAGAAAACACTCCTCGGCCTTATCTAGGGCCCCATCGGCCTCCCACTGGCCGACAGGGGGCTCTTCGGCCTCCCTCTGGCCGACAGGCCACTCTTCGTCCACCCATTGGCCGACAGGAGGCTCTTCGGCCTAGTGGTGGCCGACAGGTGGCACTTCGGTCTGGTGGTGGCCGATCGACCCGTCTTCGGCCTAGTGGTGGCCGACAGGGTGCCAGTTTTGCTATTTTGTAGTTTCCAACATACGATTTTCGAATTTGGTATATTTTTGGTACTAGTTTTGAAAAAGAACCATTTCATGTTTGGAGTTTTGACTATATGGGACCTTTTCCTTCGTCTAATGTGTATACTCATATTTTGGTTGCTGTTGATTATGTTACTAAGTGGGTACAGGGTATTCCAACTACTAGTGCTTATCATAACACCTCCATTAAAATGCTTAAATAAGTTATTTTCCCGAAGTTTGGAGTCTCTAGATATTTAATTGCTGATGGTGGTTCATACTTTATTCATGGTGCTTTTCGTAAAATGCTTACTAAATACGAAGTTAACCATAGAATGGCATCACCCTATCATCCTCAATCTAGTGGTCAAGTTGAACTTAGCAATACAAAAATAAAATTAATATTACACAAAACTGTCAATAGGTCCCGAGAGAATTGGTCTAAGAAACTAGATGATGCACTTTGGGCCTTTAGAACACATATAAAAATCCTATGGGTATGTCTCCAGAAAAATTGGTATGCGGAAAAGCTTGTCATTTGCCTCTAGAGTTAGAACACAAAGCTTTTTGGGTAATTAAAGAACTCAACTATGATTGCAAACTTGCCGGTGAAAAGAGGTTATTTCACATTAGTTCACTAGATGAATGGAGAACCCAAGCTTATGAAAATGCCAAACTATTCAAAGAAAAAGTTAAAAGATGACATGACAAAAGAATCCAAGAGAGGTAATTCAAAGTTGGAGAATATGATCTTTCTTACAACTCTCATTTTAGAGTTTTTGTAGGAAAACTTCTTTCCAAATGGGAAGGACCATATGTTATGTTAGAGGTTTACCGCTTTGGATCTATCAAGATCAATAGTGCCAAAGGTATTAGCCCGAAGGTGTTCAATGGACAAAAAATATATCTCAGATACGCCTATTAATGTTGAAAGCAATATTATCCAAACCATGACACTAGAGGAACACATAAAGGAAACCTTCCAGGACACTCCAAAATCCTGAAAAAGAGGAGGTACATGATACGGTAAGTAAACAGACTCCGAAAAATCCGCAAAAAATATTTTCTGTTAGTTTTGGCATATTAAAAAATTTAGGAAAATCATAAATAAACAGGAAAGCAACCTATGTCAGCATGATACACCAGGGCGCGCCTACCCTCCCTCGCGTGCCCTGGTGGGTTGTGCCCCCCACTGGCACCTTCCCAACTCCATTTTCCTTCCATATACTTGGTTCCCAAGATAAAAAATCTCTATATATAACCCCAATCGATTTGACCACCGCATCGTGGAAGTATTCTCTCTTCTTGTTTCGTGTTGTTTTTCTGTCAGATCTAAAAATATGTCGTCTCAAGATTCAGAGGGACAGAGCTATGTTGCTGACTATATTTCAAACTCTAAGGTCTATGGCGAGTTGGTTCATTATGACTAGATCACGAATTAGGAGGAATACGCCAACATGAAGGAAATAAAGGATGATAGCTCTGAGCAAGAGGTTTACCCACTACCTCATCCTAGAGACATTCATGTGGAATTCATGAAGTGTAGCCTCGCTAAAGGATACAAGCATAAGGTTCAATTTATTCCATCACGTTTGCTGCAGGAGAGCAAGGGGGTGTTATGCAAAAAGATTTTAAAGTTCCATTTAGAAAATGAGGATCTAAGGGTGGAGAATTTTACGCTTAAGTATAGGTTGAAGAAGAAGGCTACATCATCATCACCACCTTCATCATCTCCACCACCAAAAGAGACTTCAGAACACGGGTATGGGCACTTCCCTTTGGTTGAGCCCAGCTTGGTGGAGAATACCAGGTATTATATCACCATCACTTTTATTTTACTTATTTTATTTTGATCCTTAGCTATTTCGTGATCTATCTAATGGTGTAATCTAGTAAAACTTATATAATAAAGTTTAGTTTGAGATTTTGCTTCTTTACGTTCTTGTTGCAATCAAAATAAAAAGGAAATAAATGAAAATGATCTTTGCTAATCTTATGGTATGTAATGACATCACATAAGGAAAAGTAAAAGTGGTGAAATTTATTGGAGATTAACAAACATAGCATTGGTCAATTATGCATCATGAAAAAATAAAAATATGTCGTGTCAGGATTTAGAGGGAGAGAGCTATGTCGTTGACTATATTGCAAACCCTAAGGTCTATGGCAAAGCTGGATCATTATGAATGGATCGTGGATGAGGAGGAAGACGCCAACATGAAGGAAACAAAGGATGATAACTCTAAGGAAGAGGATGACCCACGACCTCATCCTGGAGACATCCATGTGAAATTCAAGAATTCAGCCGCCCTAAAGGATACAAACATAAGGTTCAATTTATTCCATCTCATTTTCTACAGGACAGCAAGGGGGTGTTATGCAAAAAGATATTAAAACTTGAGTTAGACAGTGAGGATATAAGGGAGGAGAATTATATGCTTAAGTATAAGCTGAAGAAGAAGGCTACCTTATCACCAGCACCTTCATCATCTCCACCTCCAAAAGAGACTTGGTTATGGGCACTCCCCTTGGTTTGAGCCAAGATTGGTGGAGATGACCCGATATCATATCAACATCACTTTTATTACCTTTACTTATTTTATTTCGATCCCTAGGTATTTTGTGATCTATCTAATAGTGTAATCGAGTGAAAGTTATATAGTAAAGTTTAGTTTGAGATTTTGCTTCTTTAAGTTCTTATAGCAATCGAAATAAGAAATAAAATAAATGAAAAGGATCATTTTCTAATCTCGAGATTAGTAATGACATCATATACGGAAAATTATCAGTGGTAATTTTTTTTGGAGATTGACAAACATAGCATTGGTCAATGATGCAATTCATGAAAGAATTAATTAGGGAAGAGAAGATTCACATGAAAATACACTATCATGGAAATCTTTTATGATTGTGAGCCCCCATTAAATATTACATGCCAAAATTGTTGATGTTGGACAAGGAAGATAATGTAATGATTTATGTTTTTTCATCTTCACATGGAATTTATATTGTAATAGATACTTCAATGTGTGGTGCTTGCACAATATCTCTATTAGCCCAAAATTCCACACTAAGTACAGACAGTACTTGTGCATCCAGAAAACCTAAATCCAAACTCATGTTTTGAGAGACCACCATACCTACCTGTGGATCGAGTAAGATCCTTCAAGTAAGTTGTAATCGGTGCACTAAGGCAATAAAATTTGCTTCTAAATGTGTTTGATCACTTATAGTAAGAGGAAATTGAGCGTTGTACGAACTTGTGATGGCAAAGTAATAAAAGTGACGGACTACATAATAAAGGTTGCTATCATAATGGGGAACATAAGGTGACATTCTTTTGCATACAAACCAAAAAGCGCATGACAACCTCTGCTTTCCTCTGCGAATGTCCTATCTTGTACCATTATGTATTATTTTTAAGCAAAAGTGAAGGTATTCTTCCCTATTCCTTTTTACTTTTAGTTTTTGCAAGGATCATGTGGTGAGTTAAGATCTAGGCACATATATCCAGTTGGATATGAGTGAGCATGAGTTATTATTGTTGACACCACCATTGAGGTGAATACGTTGGGACCCGAAACTATAAGCCCCTATCTTTCTATGTGTCCGGTTGAAATTTTTTGCTCATGGGTATGCTCTGAGCCAGGTTGTTAGAATCACGATTCTGTTATGCGATTCTACGACTTTAAAATCCAAATTAACCTCTATGATTCTACGATTTTACTTCATAGAATCTATGTTTCTACGATCCTGATAGTGAAGATTCTACGTTTTGCGATCCTACCACCGGAGTTTCAATTCGATTTAGAATCACAATTCTATGATTTGCGATCCTACCATCGGAGTTTTAGAAATCATAGAATATTAAATGATGGTTGAGTATGTGGACTAGCCAAAAGGCTACGACACGAGACCCTTCCTAAAAATATGAAGAATTGTAGTTGCAAAGTTGACTAAGAACATAGTTTGTTAGTTTTCAATAAGGTTAATGCTTTATACTTCTATGTTGTGATGAATTTTTACTTGTTCATCAGAAGTTATAAGATGAAGTTATATCAAAATATCCTATGAAAAAGTTCGTTCCTACTATGATAATTATCATGATGATACTATGTCTGCACTTTGTTTTTATTGACACCTCTCTCTCAAACCATGTGGACATTTTTTTCGATGTCTGCTTTCGCTTGAGGACAAGTGAGGTCTATGCTTGGGGGAGTTTATACATCCATTTTACATCATGATTTCCTATTGTTATTTATAATGTTTATATGCATAATAATGCATTATGGAGTAATTCTAATGCATTTTCTCTCATAATATGCAAGGATTATATAAAGAGGGAGAATGCCGGCAGCTAGAAATTTGGACCTAAAAAAGCATATCGGAGACACCTATTCTGCACATATACAAATAAGCTAAAACTCCACAGAGAATTATTTTAGAATATATAAAAAATATAGCAGCAAATAACTACCAGAGGGGGGCCACCTCGTGACCACAAGACACCATGGTGCGCTAGGCCCCCCAAGCAAGCCCTCGTGGGTTCTGGCCAGCCTGGCCCACCTCCGGTGCCCAACTTCTATTACCTAAGGTCTTTTGACCTATACAAAATAAAGTGGGTACTTTCGGGACGGAACACCTCCCACTCGAGGCGGAACTTGGGCAGGAGCACTGCTACTTCTCAAGCATGTGTTTGATTCCCGTGAAGAGGAACGGTTTGATGTAGCAAAGTAGATAAGTATTTCCCTCAGTTTTTGAGAACCAAGGTATCAATCCAATAGCAGACACACGCGAGGCACCAATAGATATAACTACACAAGGAATCAAACTCTTGCACCAACGCTATAAAGGGGTTGTCAATCCTTCACGGTTATTTGCAAGGATGAGATCTAGTAGAGATAGATATAATAGGATCCTTGCACGGAAAGTAAAACTAAAAGTAAAACCAAGTCAGGAAGTATTTTTGGTGTTTTTGGTTTTAGATGTGAAAATATAATACGGAAAATAGACCCGGGGGCCCATAGGTTTCACTAGATGGCTTCTGTCATGATGAAAAGTATTAGAGTGGGTGAACAAATTACTGTCGAGCAATTGATAGAAAAGCGAATAATTATGAAGATATCCAAGGCAATGATTATGCATATAGGCATCACATCCATGACAAGTAGATCGAAACGATACTGCATCTACTACTATTACTCCACACATCGACCGATTCCTGCCTCCATCTAGAGTATTAAGTTCATGAAGAACAGAGTAACACATTAGGTAAGACGATATGATAAAAATCGCATCTTTTTACCCTTGATGGCAAGCATACAGTACGTGTCTCGGTACCCCTACTATGTCACTGGGTGAGGACAACGCAAGATTGAACCCAAAACTAAGCACTTCTACTGTTGCAAGAATTACCAATCTAGTTGGCCAAACCAAACCAATAATTGGATGAGACTTGCAAAGATATGAAATCATGCATACAAGAATTCAGGAAAGAATAAAATAATATTCATGGATAATCTAAACATAAACCCATAATTCGTTGGATCTCGACAAACACACCACAAAAGAGTATTACATCGGATAGATCTCCATGAAGATCATCAAGAACATGATATTGAGAAGCAAAGGGAGAGAAGAAGCCATCTAGATACTAGCTATGGACCCGTAGGTCTATGGTGAACTACTCATGCATCATCGGAAGGGCAATGGAGTTGATGTAGATGCCCTCCGTGATCGAATCCCCCTCCGACAGATTACGGGAAAAGGCTCCAAGATTGGACTCTCGGGAATGGAGGCTTCTGGCAGCAGAAAAGTGTTTTCGAGGCTCCTTCTGATAATGATGGAATATTTGGGTCCTTATAAAACAAAGATTAGGGTTAGAGGAGGTGACAGGGGCCCAAAAGCATGCCAGTGCGGGGTACCGCCCTGGCCATGGCAATCAGGCTTGTGGACCCGTGGAAGCTCTTCTTCCTTGTTTCTCAAGTCTCGTGGCTTCCATATTTTCCATAAAAAATCTTTGTAGAGGTCTTATTCTATTTGGACTCCGTTTAATATTTCTTATCTGTGAAACTCAAAAACAAAGAAGAAACATAAATTGGCACTAGGCTCTAGATTAATAGGTTAGTCCCAAAAATAATATAAAATAGCATATTAATGCATTTAAAACATCCTAAACAGATAATATAATAGCATGGAACAATAAAAAATTATAGATACGTTGGAGACATATCAGCATCCCCAAGCTTAATTCCTGCTCGCCCTTGAGTAGGTAGATGATAAAAACATTTTTTTTAATGTGGAATGCTACCCAACATATTTATCCATGTAATATTCTTTATTGTTGCATGAATATTCTGATCCGATAGATTCAAAGCAATAGTCTAAAATTGAGAATAGTAATACTTCGAGCACACCAACAAGGTAGTCATGTCCGTTTGAAATAATATGGCCTCAGAAAGTTTTCCCTTCAAAATCATATGGTCTGGCTATGGTCCATCTTCCTCACACAAAGTATCTAAATCATGCACAACCCCGGTGAACAAGTCTAGCAATTGTTTCACACTTTTGGTGTTCTCAAACCTTTTCAAGTCCCATGCAATACATGAGCGTGAACCATGGTAATAACATTATATGTGGAATAGAATATGGTGGGGGTGCAAGGAAAAGGAGAATATAGTCTCACATCAACTAGGCATATCAACGGGCTATGGAGATTCCCATCAATAGATATCAATGTGAGTGAGTAGGGATTGCCATGCAACAAATGCACTTAGAGCTATAAGTGTATGAAAGCTCAAAAAGAAAACTAAGTGGTCGTGCAAACATGAAAATCCATGAGTTATATGAAAGTGATAAAATAGAAGACTCTCTATGATGAAGATCACGGTGCTACTTTCAAGCACAAGTGTGGAAAAAGAATTAATCTCAAGAGAAATTTTATCAACGTTCCTAGCCAAATCATCAATCTTGAGCATTTTTTCTTCAATCATAGCACTGAAAACTTTTTGCATACTAATGAATTCTTTAATATTACTCTCAAAATCAGAGGGGATCTTATTATAATTTCCATAAGAATTGTTGTAGGAATTACCATATTTATTAGAGGAATTACAAGGAAACGGTCTAGCGTTGAAATTACCTCTATAAGCGTTATTACCAAAAAAAAATCCTGCCTATAAAATTCACATCCATAGATTCATTATTATTTAAAATCAAAGAAGACAAAGGAATATCATTCGGATCAATAGGAGCACTATTACTAGCAAACAATTTGATCAATTCATCCATGTATCTCCCCAGCAACAGCGGCAAAAATCCTTCTTGCTACTTCTCGAGCATGCGTTGGTTTCCCGTGAAGAGGAACTATTTGCTACAACAAAGTAGATAGGTATTTCCCTGAGTTTTTGAGAACCAAGGTATCAATCTAGTAGGAGACACATAAAATAATTAGGAGGAGGACTTTCAGGATGAAGCACCGCCACCTCGAGGCGCAACTTGGGTAGGAGCACTTTTACCCTTCGGCGGAGCGATTATGCCAGGGGAACTTCCCTCCCGGAGGTGGAAATCGAAGCCATCGTCATCACCAACTACCCTCTCATCTTTGGGAAACAAATCTTCATTAACATATTCAATAGGACCATCTCCTCTCAAACCCTAGTTCATTTGTTGTGTTCAATCATTGTATCGGAACCTCAGATTGGTACATGTGGGTGACTAGTAGTATTGATTACATCTCATCGTTTATTACTATATGGTTTATTTGATGGAATATTATATGTTTAAAGACATTATTCCATTTAATATCCCTCTGATCTTGAGCACGAATATCATTTGTGAGTAGTTACCGTTGTTCTTGAGGTTACGGGACAAGCCATGTTGCAAGTAATCCTGTGAAGTTGATATGTATTCGATATTTTGATGATATGAGTGTTGTTATTCCTTTAGTGGTGTCATGTGAACATCGACTACATGGCACTTCACCATCTTTGGGCCTAAGGGAATGCACTATGGAGTAGCTATTAGATGATGGGTTGCTAGAGTGATAGAAGCTTAAACCCTATTTCATGCACTATTTTGTAAGGACCTGAGTTGGATCCAAATGTTTAAAGCTATTGTTAAGTTTTATCTTAATACTTCTCTCGTAGTTGCAGATGCTTGTGAGGGGGTTAATCATAAGTGGGAGTTTTGTTCAAGTAAGAACAACACCCAAGCATAGGTCCACCCACATATCAAATTATCAAAGTAGCGAAAACAAATCAAACCAACATGATGAAAGCGACTAGATGAAATTCCTCTGTACCCGCAGGAATGCTTGCTTATTATAAGAGACTGTTTTGGCATGTCCGTTCCCACAAAAGTATTGGGCTATCTTGTTGCACTTTATTTACGATTATTGTTACTTGCTCCTTACCAATTATCTTGCTATCAAACTACATGTGACCTACAATTTTAGTGCTTGCAGAAATTAGCTTGCTGAAAACCTCTTGTCATTTCCTTCTGCTTCTCGTTGGGTTCGAAAGTCTTACTTATCGAAAGGACTATGATTGACCCCCTATACTTGTGGGTCGTTAGTGCCCCACTAGTGGCATTCCCTTATGTCTTGTGGGCCTCCTATTGCCTCTCCGACGCCCCTCTTCTCCTATATGGTGTGTTTTACCCTAGAGAAAATCATAAGGTACCTTTTGGGATGAAGCGCCACCGTCTCAAGGCAGAAACCTGGGTAGAGGCCCTTTTGCACTCAAGTAGTTAGATTCTGTCGGGGAAATCCCTCTCCAGGAGGGGGAGATTGAAGCCATCGTCATCACCAACGCTTCCTCCTGCGCGGGGGGGGTCAATCTCCATCAAGATATTCACCAGTACCATCTCATATCCAACCCTAGTTCATCTCTTGTATTCAATCTTTGTCCCAAAACCACAGATTGGTACCTGTGGGTTGCTAGTTGTGTTGATTACATCTTGTAGTTGATGCTTGTTGGATTACTTGGTGGAAGATATTATATTTAGATCCTTAATCATCATAATTGGACCTTTAATCTTGAACATGTTGATGATGTGTGAGTAGTTACTATTGTTTCTAAGGATATGGGAGAAGTCTTGTTATAAATAATCTTGTGAAGTTGGTATGTGTTCAATATTTTGATGATATGTATGTTGTTACTTCTCATAGTGGTGTCATGTGAACGTCGACTACATGGTACTTCACCAAGCTATGGGCCTAAGGGAAGTCATTGTGGAGTAACAAGTAGATTATGGGTTGCGAGAATGTCAGAAGAAGCTTAAACCCCAGTTTATGCGTTGTTTCATAAGGGGATGATTTGGATCCACATGTTTCATGCTATGGTTAGATTTATCATAATTCTTCTTTCATTGTTGCAGATGCTTGCGACATGGTATAATCATAAGTAGGTTCTTAGTTCAAGTAAGAACAACATATTAGAACCGCCCCGCCCCCACATATCAAATTATCAAAGTTGCGAACACGAGTTAACTCAACATGATGAACATGACTAGAGGGAAATTCCCATCTGTCCTCGGGAGCACTTGCTTAAGATAAGAGTACTTCAAGGCCTGTACTTTACTACATAAAGGATTGGGCTTCCTTGATGCACCTTTGTTAATATTGTTACTTGTTACTTTTTATGAATTACCATGCTACAAAACTATCTACTATTGTTACTCACAACACTTGAAGAGAAGACCTTGTTGAAAACTACTTACCATTTCCATCTGCTCCTCGTTGGGTTACACACTCTTACTTATCAAAAGGACTACGATGAAAGAAAATACTATTAAAAGGGTATGAGGTAAATATGATGATCTGGTTGTTCAAATTCTTAGATATTTTCCACAAAAAATTCTTCCACAAATATTCTCTCCGAACACTAAAATTCCAAATTCGGTGCCACTAAAATTTTCCTTTCGGCCCTAACGAGTTTTGCCTCATACATACCAGAAGGCAAACCCTCGACTCTCGATGCATAATAACCCACAAGTGTAGGGGGTCAATCGTAGTCCTTTCGTTAAGTAAGAGTATTGAACCCAACGAGGAGTAGAAGGAAATGACAAGCGGTTTTCACCAAGGTAATTTCTACAAGCATTGATACTATAGCTCATAATTAGTTTGATATCAAGATAATTCGTAACGAGCAAGTAATCGTAATGATAGAGGAAGTGCAGCAAGGTAGACCAATCCTTTTCTGGCATGGGAAAGGCCAAAATAGTTTCTTATAATCAGCAAAGCATTCTCTATGGTACACGGGGATTTCGTCTAGTCACTTTCAACATGTTGGTTTGGTTCGTGTTTGTTACATTGATAATTTTATATGTGGGTGGACCGGTGCTTCGGTGTTGTCCTTACTTGAAGAAACCTCGCACTTATGGTTAACCCCTCGCAAATATCCACAACTACGAGAAAAGTATTAAGATAACATCTAACCATAGCACTAAACCTGTGGATCCAAATCAGCCCTTACAAAGTAACACATAAACTAGGGTTTAAGCATCTGTCACTTTAGCAACCCATCATCTAATAACTAGTCCACAATGCATACCCTTAGGCCCAAGTATGGTGAAGTCTCATGTAGTCAACATTCACATGACACCACTAAGGGAATCACAACATACATATGATCAAAATATCGAACACATTTAAATTCACATGATTACTTGCAACATGATTTCTCTCGTGACCTCAAGAACAAGGGTAAATACTCACAAATAATATGCATGATCAATATCAGATGGGTATTGAATAGCATAACGAATCTGAACATATCATGTTCCACCAAATGAACCATATAATAATCAACTACATAAGGTAATCAAAACTAATTGTCACCCACATATACCAATCTGAGGTTCCGATACAAATAATGAACAAAGAGATGAACTAGGGTTTGAGAGGACATGGTGCAGTTGAAGATGTTGATGAAGAATGGCCTCTCAAAGATGAGAGGGTTGTTGGTCATGACGATTGCTTCGATTTCCCCTCCGTGTGGGAAGTTCCGCCAACGGAATCACTCCATCGCAGGGCAAAAGTGCTCCTGCCCAAGTTACCCCTTGAGACGGCGGCATTCCATCCCAAACGTCCTCTCCTGATTTTTTCTAGGTAAAAACACCTTATATAATTGAAGATGTGCTCCGAAGGAGGGCCGTGCTGAACATAACGCACCAGGGCGCGACTACGGGGGCCTGGTGCGCCCTGGTGTCTTGTGCTCACCAGGTTGGCCGCCTTTGATAGTTATTTGCTCAAATATTTATTGTATATTCCATAAAAAATCTTTGTGCAGGTTCCGCTCATTTAAATATGTGTAGCATAGGTATCTCTGGTATGCTTTTACAGGTCCATAATTCTAGCTGCCGGTATTCTCCCTCCTTATGGAAACCTTGCAAATTATGACAGAGAAGGCATTAGAATTATTACATAAAGCATTATTTTTCAGAAAACATTGTAAATAACATCAGGGAATCATGATGCAAAATGGATGTTTCAACTAACCCAAGCTTAGACCTTGCTTGTACTCAAGCAAATATGATATGGAAAAACATGTCCACATGGTTTGAGAGAGGTGTCGATAAAAACAAAACATGGACATAGTAGCATCATGGTTATTATCATAATAGTAACAAACTTTATCATAGAACTCTCTCATACAACTTTTATTTCATAACAACATCATATAGCTTCTGATAAACAAGTAACAATTCATCATAACATAGAATTATAAAGCATAAATCTTATTAGAAACCAACAAACTATGTTCTCAGTCAACTTTGCAACCACAATTCATAATATTTTCAGGAAGGGTCTCGTGTTGGAGCCTTTTGGCAAGTCCACATACTGAACCATCATTTAGTATTCTATGATATATAACACTCACAACATACCCATGAGCAAAAAGTTTCAATCGTACACATAGAAAGATAGGGGATTATAGTTTCACCTCCCAACGTATTCACCTCAAGGGTGATGTCAACAATAATAACTCATGCTCACTCATATCCAACTGGATATATGTGACTAGAACTTTCCTCACCGCATGATGCTTTCAAAATGATAAAAATACAAAGGAATGTGAGAGAACACTTCGATTCTTGCATAAAATTAAATACATAAAGGTTAAAGATAGCCCTTTGTAGAGGGAAGTAGAGGTTTTCATGCGCTTTTTAGTTTGTATGCCAAATCCCTTAGTGCAAAAGAATGTCATGTTTTATTGCCCCTCATGATAGCAACCTTTATTATGCAGTCTATCCCTTTTATTACTTTTCCATGACAAGTTCGTGCAACGCTCAATTTTATCTTGCACTAATTTATACAACACTTGTAGAAGCAATTTTTATTGCCTTAGTAGACCGTTGACAACTTACTTGTAGGATCTTATTCAATCAATATGTAGGTATGGTGGACCCTCAAAACATGAGTTTGGTTTTGGGATTTTTGGATGCAGAAGTAGTATCTCTACTTAGTGCAGAATTTTTGGCTAGCTAAGATATTGATCAAGCACCACATGTTGAAGAATCTATGACAATATAAGTTCTATGTGAATATAAACAAACATAAATCAATACATTTTATTCCATGTCCAACATGAAATTTTTTGGCATATAATATTTAATTGGGGCTCATAATCAAAAAAGATGTTCAAGATGGTGTATTTGCATGTGAATCTTCTCTTCCATAATTAATTCTGTCATGAGTTGCATCATTGACTAATGCTATGTTTTGTCAATCTCCAATTAATTTTACTACTTATAATTTTCCTTATGTCATGTCATTACTCACCATAAGATTAGCATATGATCCTTTACATTTATTTTCTTTTATTATTATTTCAATGAGAAATTAAAGAAGCAAAATCTCAAACTAAACTTTATTATATAACTCTCTCTCGATTACATAGATAGATAGATCACGAAACTAACTCTCAGAAATAGATCATACCAAACATTAATTCAACAAAATCACAAAAAGTCTAAGGATCAATATAAAAGTAAAGGTAAAATGTGATGGTGATACCATACTGGGTCAGCTCCCCCAAGCTTGGCTCAAGCCAAGGGGAGTGCCCATACCTGTTCACTCAACTCTCCTTTGGTGGTGATGATGGTGAAGGTGACGGTGATGAAGAAGTGTCACACTTTAGCCACAACAAGTGCGCCAATTTACATATGATGCTCCGAAGGGTAGTCATGTTCTTCTCTAGCAAAATATTTTCACGAGTGAGAAATTTATTCTGAACACGAACCGCTTAGAAGGCTCTAAAAGCTTCAATTTCATCAGGGGTGAGGTGATCATAGTAAGGTAAGAGGATATCTTCTTCTTCCTCCTCCTCTGTTGGCATGTATCGACCTTCTTCTTGAGCTTGATCTCTTATAGCTCCCTTGCCTTTATCTTCATTGTTGACTTCTTTTGGTTCTTCTCTCTTCAGCTCCATCTTCATCAACCAAGCCACTTCTATGTTATTGGAGGAGGAAGGAGAAATGCTGCATGGCTTGGTGGATCTGGTGCGAAATCAGCACGAAAGAAAAGAATAGAGGATTTTTCTGTGATGTGGTGGTCAAATCAATTGGTGATATAGAGAGAGAATTTTTATTCTTTGGAAGCAAGAAAACAGAAGGAAAATGGAGTTGGGAAGGTTCCCTAGGTGGGCACAACCCACCAGGGTGCGCCAAGAAGGGAAGGCGCAACCTGGTGTATCGTGCTCACCTCGTTTTCTTTCCTTTTTATTTCTTATTTTCCTAATTTTTCTAATATTCCAAAGATGACAAAATATAATTTTTTGGATTTTTCGAAGTCTGTTTACTGACCGTATAACGTACCTCTTCTTTTTCACGATTCTAGAGGGTTCCGAAAAGTTTCCCTTATGTGTTCCTCCGGTGTCATGGTTCGATAACATTTCTTTCCACATTAATAGGCGTATCGGAAAAGTAGTGTTTAATTCTTTGTACATTGACCACCTTCGAATTAGTACCTTAGGCATTATTAATCTTAATATCTCTAGAGCGATAAACCTCTTCAATATCGTATGGTCCTTCCTATTTGGAAATAAGTTTTCCTACAAAAAATCTGAAATGAGAATTGTACAAAAGAACATATTCTCCAACTTTGGATTCTCCCTTTTGGGTTACTTTGTCATGCCATCTTTGAACTTTTTCTTTAAATAGTTTGGGATTTTCGTAAGCTTGGGTTCTCCATTCATCTAGTGAGCTAATACAAAATAACCTCTTTTCAGCGGCAACTTTGAAATCATATTTGAGTTCTTTAGTTGCCCAAAATGTTTTGTGTTACAACTCTAGAGGAAAATGGCATGCTTTCTCATATACCATTTTGTATAGAGACATACCCATAGAATTTTTATAAGCCGTTCTATAGTCCCATAGTGCATCATCTTGTTTCTTAGACCAATTCTTTCGAGACCTATTGACGGTTTTTTCTAATATTAATTTTATTTTTTTATTGCTAAGTTCAACTTGAACACTAGATTGAGGATGATAGGGTGATGCAATTCTATTGTTAACATTTTATTAGCAAGCATTTTACAAAAAGCACCATGAATAAAGTGTGAAACACCATCAGTCGTTAAATATCTAGGGACTCCAAACCTTAGGAAGATAACTTCTTTAAGCATTTTAATGGAGTTGCTACGATCATCCCTACTAGTTGGAATAGCTTCTACCCACTTAGTGACACAATCAACAGCAACCAAAATATGAGTATACCCATTATAGGAAGGAAAAGGTCCCATATAATAAAAACCCCAAACATGAAATGGTTCAACAAAAAGTGAATAATTCATAGGCATTTCCTGACGCTTATTGATAAGACTAGACAAACTTACGGGCATCCTTGATGAGAGTAGGCCAGTGAAATCCAGATTGCAATACCATATGAGCAGTTCTATCTCCCGCACAATGTCCTTCATAAGCTTCGGAAAGACATTTCCATAGGATTTGTTCCTGTTCATGCTCAGGTACACAACGTCTAATAATACCATCTACCCCTTCTTTAAAGATGTGGGTCATGTCAAAAGTAATGTCTTAAATCATAGAAGAATTTTTTATTTTGTTGGTATGTGAAACTAGGTGGTATATATTTAGCAACAACGTAATTAGCATAATCAACATACCAAGGAGTGTTTTGAGAAACATTTATTGCAGCCAACTGTTCATTAGGAAAACTATCATCAATAGGTAGTGGATCATGACATGGCTTGAGACTGCATCAGTATTTCCCCAAAGAGGAAGGGATGATGCAGCACAGTGAAGGTAAGTATTTCCCTCAGTTATGAAACCAAGTATTTCCCTCACACGCCCACGCAAACATCACCCACACACAAATAACAAATACTTGCAAGCCAAAGCGAAAGAGAGGTTGTCAAGCTCTCTATAGTAAAAGATAGATTAGCTGATGACACTTTGGGCAAATAGATCTCGCAAGAACACAAAAAAATAAGTAAACAAAAAGTGCAGCAGGGTATGTCTTTTGGATTAATAGATATCTGAAAACAAAAATTCAAAATAGTAGATCGGAAAGCAACATGTTGGAAAAGTAGACCTGGGGGCTGTAGGTTTCACTAGTGGATTCTCTCATGAGTATAGCACACAGTTTGTGAACAAATTACTGTTGGGAAATTGATAGATGATCAAATAATCATGATGATATCCAGGCAATGATCATTATATAGGCATCACGTCCATCATAAGTAGACTGAAATGATTTTGCATCTACTTCTATAACTCCACACATCAACCACTATCCACCATGCATATAGTGTATTAAGTTCATGGAGAAATGGAGTAATGTAATAATAATGGTGACATGATGTAGACAAGACCTATTCATGTAGCAATAGACCCCATCTTTTTATCCTTAATGGAAACAATACATGTTTGCCTTCTTACCCCTTCTGTCACTTGGAAAGAACACCGCAAGATCTAACCCCTCACAAAGCACCTGTTCCTATGGCAAGAAAAATCGATCTAGTCAGTCTAACTAAATCAAATATTCGAAGAAGGAATACGAGGCTATAAGTAATCATGTAAATAAGAGATTAAAGAAGACTCAAATCGTATTCGCGGATAGAAACTGATCATGAACTCAAAATTCATTGGATCCCAACAAACACACCACAAAAGTCATTACATCAAATAGACCTCCAAGAGACCATTGTATTGAGAATCAAAAGAGAGAGAGAGGAAGCCATCTAGCTACTTCCTATAGACTCGTAGGTCTATGGTGGACTACTCACGCGTCATCGACAATGCACTCCCTAGTGATGGTGTTATATTGGATCTCGAGGTTCTGGAACTTGCGGTGGGTGGAATTGTGTTTAGTCGACTCCTATAGGGTTTTATTTGGAAATTTATAGGGTGAATTGTCAGTTGAGTGGAGTCCCGAGGTGGGCACGCTCCACCAGGCCTTGGAAGGGGCCTCTAGCGTGCCCTGGTGGAGGGTGGCCACCCTGGGCCCCCTCTCTGGTGGTTACTTGGCCCATCCCGGATCTTTTGCTCTATAAAAATTCTCCAACAATTTCCGTGAAGTCTGGGCTCCATTTTGTATTATTTTTCTGCGAAGTTAAAAACAAGCAAAAATAACAACTAGAACTTTGGCACTATGTCAATAGGTTAGTCCCAAAAAAGGATATAAATTTGCTATAAATTGATTTAAAACATCCAAGATAGATAATATAACAACGTGGAACAAGCAAAAAATATAGATACGTTGGAGACATATCAGCATCCCCAAGCTTAATTCCTACTCGTCCTCGAGTTGGTAAATGATAAAAACAAAGTTTTTGATGTGAAATGCTGTCTAACATATTCATCATATATTATTTTCTTTATAGCATGGAAATTTGTAGTTTTTTAGATGGTTCAAAGAAATAGTCTAGTTTTGACATGAAAACTTTAATACTCAACCATATCAACAAGCAACTGTAACATCCCAAATTCTGGAATGTTATAATTAATACTAGAATGAATGCTTGTTTGCTTGAGTGATTGAAATTGAGTGAAATTTTAAACTTTTGAAAAAATTTGGATGAGAGGGAATAAAATGACTTTCCCATTTTCTTTTGAATTCAAATTCTTACTTTTCAAATCAGTGAGAGAAGATGACATGACTTCTTCAACATGAAATGATTTGGAAAGGGAATTTGAAAACCATTTGAAAATTTCTCATATGGACTTTCAACTTCCATATTTGAATTCCCTATTTGAATTTATAATCATTCAAACCCCTTGACAAAAAATTTAGGGGAGTATATGACACACCAAACCAGCAATATTTTTGTGAAGTTCTTGAACCATAAAACCCAAGGGGTTATTTAAAAAATATATGCAAAAATAAATAAAGCCATTTAGGCATTTTCTAAAAATCATTTTTTTAACGTATTTAATTTGGCAGAGGAGAAATGTTCATTAAATGACAAACTTTATTTTTTTGGACAGGTTTTGAATGCCTTAATGTTATTTTAATGCTATGTAAATTAATAATAGGAAACTATTAAACGTGTGTTAAAGCCCACCGGCCCATCGCCTCTAACCTCTCCCCCGAAACTCCTCTGCACCGGCCACCGCTGACCGCACCCTCTCTCTCTCTCTCTCGCTGACAACCAGACCCACCGACCGCTCGCGAGATCCGCGTGCTCGCCTTCCTCCTCCCGCGCGCTACGCTTCGCCAGAGATCCCTCCCGCGACGGATCCGCCTCCACTTGCCTTCCCCCGATCACCCGTGCGCCTATAAGGACCCCAGCTCACTCCGCACACCATTCCACCCGAAACCCCCTCTTTCCCTCACTGGAACGCTCCAGCGCCACCTCGCCGGAGTTCGACCACCTCTCGAAACTCCGAGAGCCCCTGCTCGTCGCCCCGAGTCTCCCTCGCCTCGCAGTCACCACCAACGGATGCCGGAGGTCCGCCACCATCGACTGGACCCCCCGGACGCCTCCCCCGAACACCGGAGCACCATCCCCATCGCCCCTGCCTCCTCTGCCTCGCCGGAGACCTCGTCGGAGCTCCCCACCCCTCTGTAAGTCACCAGCGACGCCCTCCTCCGTTCGATCCCATTCCAACGGTCAGGATTAGATTGCGTGTTTTATTTTAATTCCAAAACCGTTTTATCTAGCGTTCGGTCGTCCGCTCGCAAACCCCGCACGTACAGGGCCTCGGCCAACCACAACCTGCCACGTCACCCTGCCGTTTGTTTAGTTTTTTTCTTTTCTGTTTTTGTTTTAGAAAACAGAATAGGTTCTGTTTTTATTTTTCTTATGTTTTTTATGTTTTTAGGTGTTTTAATTTGATTCTTTTTGCATTGTGTCAAAAATTTGTTTTAGCTTCTGTAGATATCAAGCTTGAGCAAATTTGAATAATTTAAAATTGATTTAAAAGACATTTGATACAAATCTTATTTTCTGAATATCTTGAGTTTAAAATTATATTTTTTGTTGATTATTTTTGCTACTTGTCACTAGTGACCTCAGTTATCAGCAGGTAGAGTTTTTGGAAATTTTTAGAATATTTTAAAATGGTATTTTCAACCAAAACAGATTCTGTTTAGTTCTTTTTAGGTTTATCTATATTTCTTTTGTTTTAAATTGTTTTAATTTATTTTCTTTTATATTAGTTGATAGATTTTATAAAGTTTTCTGTTAGTTAATAGTAACCCTTCGAAATAAATAATGTTTTATTAGATGATTGCATGAAAATTCAATTCTAGTTCAATTATAACTTGCAATTGGATTTTCATTTGCTATGCTGGTCTTCTATTTTGAAAATAGTGTCCAAAAATTGTTTTATAATTTTGATTTGCTGTTAGTCAAGGTCTAGACCAGAAACAATTTGTATTATAGTTCAGATTGTTTGTGGTTTAAGCCAAGGATGACCTTGTTTTATATCAAAAGAAGAATCTTTATAAAAGCTTTTCAATTAGTTCTTTTTGCAAAATAAAGATTTATGAGAAAATACTTTCTGCTAATTATTTGCTTTAAAATTTGTTTTTATTTTATTAACTTAGTGTTTTTCTTGTTCATATGTTCTAGTAGCTAAAAACTTAAGTTGCTAGAGTATTGTTTTGTTAGTTCCTAGTTGTTCCTCAAAAGTAATTCTTTTTGCAAAGTAAGATATTTACTAAACTACTTTTGATTATATTTCACTTTGTTTTTGTTTGCTACTTTTGAAAATTAGGATGTACTTGTAGAGAAAACCAACTTTGGTTGCGTTGATGATGTTTTGTTGATTTTAAATTTTGTCTTAGGTATTTCCTTGATCACCACCTTAGTTGTGTTGATGTAGTTATGTCGTTTGATTTTTGTCTTAAGTATTTCCTTCTTCACAAATTTGTTGCTTTTGGTTTTGTGATACTTTTGATTGTTAGAATTGATTGCTAGTATGATTGCTTATATGAATGCAATGTTTGCTTATATAGATTTTCATCGGAGAGTGACAAATAGTCTATCAGTTATCTTTGAGAGCGATATTATTCTTCATCAACAGTACAAGCAAGTCACTTTTACCATGTATACCTATGTTTTTATTGCATTAGTTCTACCATCTCCCCAATTGCATGCAAAGTAGGTAATTTCGAAACTTGGTTACTTGATGTAGTATCATGTGGTAGGCACCCCTCAACCCTTGACACGTTGGCCCCGGGAAACAATGATTTAAACTTTGCTATGCTATTTGTAGACGGAGTTGGTTGTGTGATTCATGAGAGTTGTGAGTTAATAATTTCAAGACCTAGAAGATGATCAAAACGTCAAGACTCCGAGTTTTCAACTTACCTCTAGGTGGATGATGGTTGAACGGCGCCTTGGAGAAACCAGTTGTTAGCCTAGGTGTTGCTGGGGAAGTGCCAGTATTCACGCGAAAAGGTCCACCCAGGCACAAAGAGATGGATGCTTCAAGACCCAAGGCTTACCTGCACAGCCACAAGTCATTATGGGCTCTGGCTTGGTTGGATATCATGGTGACCCTAGACAGGCGGTGCTACGAGATGTAGAAGAACGGTAGGAAAGGATGGGCACCGACAGAGACTTAGGGAAACCCTTTAGAAGACCATGTTTTGGTCATCCGTTTCTCAAACACCCTGAAGTGCGAGAAATCCAACGGAGGCAATCAAATCTTGTGGGCAAAACTCTGCAGAGTACCCAAACCTAATCGATTAGCCGTGTCCACGGTCATGGACAGTTTGAGCCAAAGGAACTGAAACTATCTGGCACTCTCAACACAATTAAGTACATTGATGTGGGTATTAATGTCAACTTGGGTATGAGAATTGGTTGGTGGAACCATCTCATTAAGCAACCAACATTGTAGTAATTATTCTTTTGCCCTCTCATGTTGTAGGAAAAATTTGGCTTTATGCAAAACCTACTACCCCACTTGCCATATATGCATGTAGAATAGATGATTACTTTACACCCCCTCTTTTGTGACTTGCTGGCATATTCAAAATGCTGAACTACACGGCTGCAACGTCTCATGTTGTAGATACTCTTCTTCGAAGAGTAAGAGTACGATTCAGGGTTACGGTCTACACTCAACCTGCCGTTGGTGTTATTGGGACTCCACTCCCGTTGACTGTTTCTGCAGAGATTTTAAGGTATATATCAGTTTTATGTTAATTACATGTGATTGCACTTTGATATATACATTGATGTACTGTGTGTGCCAGCATACTGATTCAGGGATGGCACAGAATACACAGAGGCTTGACTCGTTTTGAGTCGGGTCGCTACAGAAATGGTATCAGAGCACATGTTGACTGTAGGACATGACCCTAGAAACTGGAAAGCCCTTGGGAAATGATTTCTCAAAAAACTTTGTTTTCAAAAGACCCTTTACTTCTCATCTTATTTGAGCCTTATCAAATGATCTCTCTTACCTCAAAAAGTTAGAAAATACCCTTTTTCCCTTGACCACACTAAGGATCAACTGAGACCACTTCGAGAAGGACAAGATATCGAAACAACTGATGGTCACTTCAAAGTAAAGAAGATTCACCATGAATTAGAAGAGTTGAAGCTACCCGAGTTGAAGACTGTGAAAACCGAAGAAATTGAAGATCATGAAGAATTTCCAAGACACTAAGCCCTAGAAGAGCAAACCCTTGTTGTATACTTACGTTAGATACGATGATTTGTGAGCTGTCATTTGTGTGTAAATTTTCGACAGCCAGAACTAAAATCTATTTTCAAAACCATTGTTTGTACTGCGTGTATCCCCTTCTTTCTCTCTCTTACCCATCTCATCCCCAAAACCTTGTACCCAATAGATGATGAGTGAAGCTGGACTCGTGTATTCTGGATCGATAACTCGGTTAGAGACAGAAGAATGGATTCAGAACATGGAGGATCATCTAAGGAGTAACCATGTTGCAAGAAAAGATATGGTCCAGTATGCTTTTCGGTACTTTGCAAAAGGTGCTGCAAATTGGTGGAAGATGCATGAAGATATCCATGATAGGCAAGCATCAAACACCTGGGAAGAATTCAAGATAACTCTGCAAGGATCTCATGTTGTTACCAACACCCAGAAGCCCCGTGGCAAATATGTGAAGAAGATTTGTACATGCAGGATATGTGGAGAGATAGGACACACCCAGGAAGAACACAAGGAAGGATGCCCTCATTGTGAAGAAAATCACCGAGCTGAGGAATGCCCAACTGGGCAGGTGACATGTTTCTTGTGCGAAAGAACTACGCATTACCCGGTTCAGTGCCAAATGTACCCCAAGGTACAAGAAGTCATCAAGCGGAAGAAGGAAGCCATGAAGGAAGCCTTCAGAGAAAATTTAGGAGAACTTTTGATGAAGGAAGATGTTGAATACCCTAATGGAGAAGGCCTAACCAGATTTTACTCCAATGCCTGCTATTCATGTGGAGAAGAAGGACATTTCTCGTAGGACTGTACAAAGGAAAGAAAAGAGTATCTGGGAAACTTGCCGACAGAAGAAGTGGAGTTTGATCCACAGGAAATT
The DNA here is from genome assembly GCA_022496015.1 of Hordeum marinum. NCBI lineage: Eukaryota > Viridiplantae > Streptophyta > Magnoliopsida > Poales > Poaceae > Hordeum > Hordeum marinum. The sequence goes on from CM039677.1 coordinate 120,032,736, forward strand.
GAAAGTTTGATCGGAACAAAGGAGCCCAAGAAGAGAAACCGAAGATGTTCTCAGAACAACCCAATTTCTGCAAAGAAGGATCTGAGTCAGATCATGTGTTTCCGGTGCAAGAAGACAGGACATTACTCCTATACCTGCCCGGAGAAGAAGCCTAAACATGAGTAGTTTGAGTTTTGAATTTTGGGAAGTAATAAATGTATTAGGTAGCACTCTTATCATTTTGAAGTTATGTAATGGAAGTCTCAGAGTTTGTAAATAAATTCATGAGATCAATGGAATTTATGGTGTTATGATTCTCCTGTGTTGAATTATATGAGTTGCCACTCTAAGAAGAAAGATCTCTGACCAATTTTCGAGCATACAAGAAAATATGGTCCATGCAGGCATGCATGCATTTCATTTTAGGTGTGGTAGCAACCATAGGGACAAAAGAATGAAGAAAATACCATTCATATTAAGGAGTTTGGAATAACTGAATATAGGTGAAGAGAATGTGGAACCACCTCAAACTATCTGGATGATAACCTTTGTGACAAAGTGATTTTGAAATTGGAATATTGAGAAAAGGAATGATTGTGATGAAACCAAACTCAAGGTTAAATAGACCAGTGGAAAGGAAAATGAATTCCGCGGAGTGGAATCTAGACAACCACAAGTATGTGATTTGTTACCTCAAGGGTATGATGTAGTGAACTGAAGGTAATGTTGGAATATGAAATGATAGTAACCCCAATAGTGAGATAAAGACTATTCAAGTTGTCAAGTGAACCCACAAGTCACTGACCTCAGGATTGATAAGGATCAAGCCCCACCTTGGTGAAGGAAGAAACTTGGAAGAAGCTACGCCTCATCAGTAAACCTTTTTTTGGAGTATACGATAACCGGAGAGTTGTGAAGAAACAATAGATGTTTTTGCTCAGCTTGCAGAATCAATGGATTTATCCAAACTTCGTTCGTTGACAAGAGAATTTTCTGCAATGCTTGTGAGGAAGCCCAAGTGTTAGAATACGAGATTCACTAAACCTTATACAAGGTAATGATTTCAGTGCGACATGGCTTGGCCACCATGACGACTTACTCTTATCATTCTCTTGTTATTCGGATTGGTAAATCTGAGTGCCTCGCCCATTGTAAAGAGATGACGTTCTTTGAAGCTTTTGTTTAAGCCTTAGAATGGTATGAAGAAAACCCTTGTACATGGCAGTGGTCGCCACACGTAGGAATTTTACGGAGAGGATTGAAGCCATGCCCCATTTCACTGTACGATAATCACTAATGGTAGACCCCATGAGATCATCCATAGGTTACTTAGAATGAACGTGAGACTTATCAGTTAACAAGACTAGTATTGGAGGAAATACATTCTCGTTATGAGAACACGAGATTTTGATTTAAGACGCAAGAGCATCACCGAAGGAGCTATCGTAAAGTATGTGAAGAGACAGATGCACCCAGAGGATTGCCATTATTTTGAGGGACCAGTCACTCTCATTTTAAGTGTGGTAGACCCCACACCTTCCAGGACAGTGGATTTGTTAGAAGACCCCAAACCCTAACCTATTCTTTCTAGACTCTTCGAATCTCAAGGACAACATTCATTTTAGGTGTGGTAGGTTTGTAACATCCCAAATTTTGGAATGTTATAATTAATACTAGAATGAATGCTTGTTTTGCTTGAGTGATTGAAATTGAGTGAAATTTAAAACTTTTGAAATTTTTTGAATGAGAGGGAATAAAATGACTTTCCCATTTTGTTTTGAATTCAAATTCTTACTTTTCAAATCAGTGAGAGAAGATGACATGACTTCTTCAACATGAAAAGATTTGGAAAGGGAATTTGAAAACCATTTGAAAATTTCTCATATGGAGTTTCAGCTTCCATATTTGAATTCCCTATTTGAATTTATAATCATTCAAACCCCTTGACAAAATTTTTGAGAGGAGTAATATGACACTCCAAACCAGGCGTATTTTTGTGAAGTTCTTGAACCATAAAACCCAAGGGGTTATTTGAAAAATATTTGCAAAAATAAATAAAGCCATTTAGGCATTTTCTGAAAAAATATTTTTAAAGTATTTAATTTGGTAGACGAAAAATGTTCATTAAATGTTATTTATTTCCCTGATCATTCTGGTATATAGAACTTTATTTTTGTGGACAGGTTTTGAACGCCTTAATATTATTTTAATTATAACTTGCCTTCCCCCCGATCAAACGTGCGCCCTATAAGAACCCCAACTCACTCCGCACCCCATTCCACCCGAAACCCCCTCTTTACCTCGCCGGAACGCTCCACCGCCACCTCGCCGGAGTTCGGCCACCTCCCAAAACTCCCAGAGCACCTGCTCGTCGCCCCCGAGTCTCCCTCACCTCACCGTCACCACCAACGGACGCCGGAAGTCTGCCGCCATCGACTGGACCCCCCCGAACGCCATCCCGACCAATGGAGCGCCATCCCCGCTACCCCCGCCTCCTCTGCCACGCCGGAGACCTCGCCGGAGCTCCCCACCCCTCTGTAAGTCACCGGCGACGCCCTCCTCGGTTCGATCCCATTTCAATGATCAAGATTAGATCGTGTATTTTATTTTAATTCCTGAACCATTTTCTCCTAGTGTTTGGTCGTCCGCTCGCAAACCCCGCGTGTACACGGCCTTGGCCAACCACAACCTACCACGTCACCTTGTCCGTTAGTTTGCTTTCTTTCTTTTCTGTGTTTGTTTTAGAAAACGGAATAGGTTCTGTTTTTAGTTTTCTTATATATTTTATGTTTTTAGAGGTTTTAATTTCATTCTTTTTGCATTGTGTCAAAAATTTGTTCTAGTTTCTGTAGATATATAGTTTGACCAAATTTGAATAAATTAAAATTGATTTCAAACATATTTGATTCAAATCTTATTTTCTAAATATGTTGAGTTTACAAATATATTTTTAGTTGATTCTTTTTGCTACTCGTCACTAGTGACCTTAGTTATCAGTAGGTAGAGTTTGGAAATTTTTAGAATATTTTAAAATGGTATTTTCAACCAAAACAGATTCTGTTTAGTTCTTGTTAGGTTTATCTATATTTCTTTTGTTTTAAATTGTTTTAATTTATTTTCTTTTATATTAGTTGATAGATTTTATAAATTTTTCTGTTAGTTAATAGTAACCCTTCAAAATAAATAATGTTTTATTAGATGATTGCATGAAAATTCAATTGTAGTTCAATTATAACTTGCAATTGGATTTTCATTTGCTATGTTGATCTTCTATTTTGAAAATAGTGTCCACAAATTGTTTTATAATTTTAATTTGCTGTTAGTCAAGGTCTAGACCAGAAACAATTTGTATTATAGTTGAGATTGTTTGTGGTTTAAGCCAAGGATGACCTTGTTTTATATCAAAAGAAGAATCTTTATAAAAGCATTTCACTTAGTTCTTTTTGCAAAATAAAGATTTATGAGAAAATACTTTCTTTTAATTATTTGCTTTCAAATTTGTTTTTTCTTTTATTAACTTAGTGTTTTTCTTGTTGATATGTTCTAGTAGTTAAAAACTTAAGTTGCTAGAGTATTGTTTTCTTAGTTCCTAGTTGTTCCTCAAAAGTAATTCTTTTTGCAAAGTAAGATATTTACTAAACTACTTTTGATTATATTTCACTTTGTTTTTGTTTGCTACTTTTGAAAATTAGGATGTACTTGTAGAGAAAACCAACTTTGGTTGCGTTGATGATGTTTTGTTGATTTTAAATTTTGTCTTAGGTATTTCCTTGATCACCACCTTAGTTGTGTTGATGTAGTTTTGTCATTTGATTTTTGTCTTAAGTATTTCCTTCTTCACAAATTTGTTTCTTTTGGTTTGGTGATACTTTTGATTGTTAGAACTGATTGCTAGTATGATTGCTTATATGAATGCAATGTTTGCTTATATAGATTTTTTGCGGAGAGGGATGAATAGTCTATCAGTTATCTCTGAGAGCGATATTATTCTTCATCAACAGTACAGGCAAGTCACTTTGACCATGTATACCTATGTTTTATTTCATTAGTTCTACATCTACCCAATTGCATGCAAATTAGGTAATTTGGAAACTTGGTTACTTGATGTAGTATCATGTGGTAGGCACCCCTCAACCCTTGACACATTGGCCTCGGGAAACGTTGATTTAATTTTTGCTATGCTATTTGTAGACGGGGTTGGTTGTGTCATTCATGAGAGTTGTGAGTTAATAATTTCAAGACCTACAAGATGATCAAGACTTCAAGACTCTGATTTTTCAACTTACCTCTAGGTGGATGATGGTTGAACGGCGCCTCGGAGAAACCAGTGGTTAGCCTAGGTGTTGCTGGGGAAGTGCCAGTATTCACGCAGAAAGGTCCACCCTAGCACAAAGGGATGGATGCATGCTTCAAGACCCAAGGCTTACCTGCACAGCCACAAGTCATTATGGGCTCTGGCTTGGTTGGATGTCGTGGTGACCCTAGACAGGTGGTGCTACGAGATGTAGAAGAACGGTAGGAAAGGATGGGCTCCGACAGAGTCTTAGGGAAACCCTTTAGAAGACCATGTTTTGGTCATACGTTTCTCAAACACCCTGAAGTGCGAGAAATTCAACGGAGGCGATCAAATCTTGTGGGGAACGTGTGCAATACTCTGCAGAGTACCCAAACCTAATCGATTAGCCGTGTCCACGGTTATGGACTATTTGAGCCAAAGGAACTGAAACTATTTGGAACTCTCAACACAATTAATTACATTGATGTGGGTATTAATGTCAACTTGGGTATGAGAATTGGTTGGTGGAACCATCTCATTAATCAACCAACATTGTAGTAATTATGCTTTTGCCCTCTCTTGTTGTAGGAAAAATTTGGCTTTATGCAAAACCTACTACCCTACTTGCCATATATGCGTGTAGAATTGATGATTACTTTACACCCCCTCTTTTGTGACTTGCCGGCATATTCAAAATGCTGACCTACACGGCTGCAACATCTCATGTTGCAGATACTCTTCTTCGACTAGTAAGAGTACGATTCAGGGTTACGATCTACACTCAACCTGCCATTGGTGTTATTGGGACTCCACTCCCGTTGACTGTTTCCGCTGAGATTTTAAGGTATATATCAGTTTTACGTTAATTACATGTGATTGCACTTTGATATATACATTGATGTACTGTGTGTACCAGCATACTAATCTAGGGATGGCACAGAATACACAGAGGCTTGACTCGTTTTGAGTCGGATCGCGACAGCAACCATGTCTTTCAAAATATGAACACTAGAGAAAGTTATCCCTAGCCCATCATGCTCAATCATTGATCCATTCACAACACACACTCTAATATTAGCTAGACCTAATGGTCAAGTATGATCATAGTGCCTCCTAGTTGGTGTTTTCTAAGAGAAGATGGAGACTCATGTAGAAGTAAAAATTGCATAAAGTAAATAGATAGGACCTTCGCAGAGGGAAGTAGGGATTTCTAGAGGTACCAGATCTCAAGTGTTTAAATTGATAAAGAAAAATATGTTGGGTGGCATGCCTTTCATGTGAACAAAAACGATCGAGAGATTTAAATATCTTTCTATGTTAGATACATCATAAGCGGTTCCCAAACGGAAAATAAAGTTTATTCCTTTTTCCAGCATACTTTCACTTTCCATGGCTAGCCGAATCCACGACTTCCTTCCATACCAACACTTTCCAAGGAATTTATTATTTGGCAACATAAAGTAATTTTCTTTCTTTTTTTCATTTCAGAACTGGACATCCCTATTACTGCCATGCTCTCATGCAATGACAAGTGAATAAACACTCATCTTGAGAATAACACATCTAGCATGGAAAAATATGGGTCACCCCCTACCGTTTCATGAGCGGTACGAGCACACAAAAAGGAAAATTTATTTTGAAAATTAGAGATGGAACATACAAATTTGCTTGGAACGGCATGGAAATACAATATATAGGTAGGTATGGTGGACTCTTCTAGCAAAACAGGTTTTACGGATTTTGGATGCACAAGTAGTATTTCTACTTAGTAGAAGTGAAGTCTAGCAAACAGGTCGAGAATCATCCAACTAAGAAACAAAAAATCGCATAAGCGAGCATCAAGCATAACTAACACAGAGTAATGCACCATAACTAGGATGTAATTTTGTAGCACAACTATTGACTTTCATGCTTGCATAGGGAATCACAAACCTTAACATCAATATAATTACTAAGGATATTTGCTCACCAACATAACTCACATATTACTATCATGATGTCTCAAAACTATTACAAAGAATCAAGTTTAATTTTTCCAATGATATTCATGAAAGTTTTTTTTATACCCCTCTTGAATATCTATCACTTTGAGACTAGTTTCGTATATTGCCATTGCTTTTGAAAAGCTCACATGGATATAAGTGAAGAACAAGAGCATACAAGTTTCATATCTCAAATTAATATAAGTGAAGCATGAGAGGATTTCTTCAAAATTACAAACTCTCAAATTAATATAAGTGAAGCATGAGAGAATTTCTTCAAACAGGTAAAAGCACCCCATGCTCAAAAAGATAAAAGTGAAAAACTAGAGCAATTCCATATCTCAATAGTTTTAATTGAAGAATAAAGAGCAATTCTAGCAAACTATAGCATATTTTGGTTCTCTTAAATAGGTGTGTGAATCAGGGATAAAAATAAAATAAAGCAAAGATACAAGATGCTCCAAGCAAAATTCATGACATGTGACAAATAAAAATATAATTCCAAGTAAAATATAATGCCATAAACATGGACATAGTATAGCTCCACCTATCGGAACCATGGGAAAAATATCCGTTTCTCCAATTGCTTTTGATATTCCTATTCCTTACCTCTACTTATATGTGCCTGTCTTTGTTTTCCACACCTATACTCGTAGACTTGCATGTGTACGTTGTGCTTGACTTGGTGTAATTGCTACAACTTGCCAACTATTAAAATTTGGAAAATGGCAGATTTTTATTTGGTCAAGTAATCTAACCAACCCCGTCTATAAATGCTCTGGATCCTACAGTCGCGGGCATGACTGTTCCATCCTAGCGATGTGTCATAGCCATCGAGCCTGGCGAGCGTGCGTCCGATTGAACCGTAAATGGACCGAGGAGGAGCTCAATTTGCCTCAATGTGGAATCAATCTTCATGAGAGTCATGGTAATGTTGTTTTCCCATACAGACCTATCGTGTCCTCTAGGGGTCCGCTAGGCTCGTTGGTGGTTAGTTCATCATTGAACCTGATAGCAATTGCCTACGAGGGTATGATTTTGGCATACTGCAGTGTCGGTCTTCGAGGCCTTTCTCGGCCAAGAGTACTTCCAACCACTTATCATTCAGTGCATCCGCATTTGCTTGTAGCTACTATTGTTTGCGTTTCATGCTTCGAGCGGTGGCAATGAGGCTCCTCCTAAAGCATTCTTGCTCTAGGAAATCTTCGGGGCAGATAATGTCCTCGTTCCCGAGGCTCTCGTCTTCCTCGGACTCAGGCATGTAAATATCCTTGACCCTTTCAAAGAGGTTGTCGGCAGCTGAGTCCTCGGGACTTTCTTTGGGAACATCATTCCGCATTGGGGAGGCTTCATGATCCTATCCTTTGTTCTCACCATCGCTAGTCGTTGCCTTGTTGTCATCAGCAATGTCATTGTTGCCATTGTCTTCCCGATTGTTTCCTATTCGGCATCTACGTTGGCATTTGGGAGGGGAATTGGGGGTGTTCACCATATAGACGTCATAGGTGGACATCATGCTCCACTTGCTAGCTTTTACCAGGGATGAACTGTGATCTGTAGGGACACTGGCATCTTCATCCAGGTTTGTGGTCTTGTCATTGTCTACCACATCAGTTAAATCGTCGGCCGTGGCGACTAGGTGAGTGGTCGGTGGGACGTAAATTTCCCTGTCATTGGCTTTATGTCCTATCTTATCATAAATTGAAGTTGAAATAGACATATTCTGGATGCGATCGAGCATATCGTTAAGATGATACATCTCTTCAGGGTTCATAGTCTGGTGATAGGCAGGGCTGACTTGATATTCCGACGTATAGTTTGGGGTTGGAACCAGATGGTCTTGAGCGGGCGTTAATAAGAGTCACTACATCTAGGACTTCTGGTATCACTGACGTCTATGGCCCAATCTCTTCAAAGCATATCGGTTCTGGAGTCGATCCTTAGGTGCAATGTCGCCCCTCCACCAGGTGGGGCATCTACCCTGACCAGAACGAGTCCTCCGCGGGAATCCATAGTGTATTATAGGCATCTGAAAGACACGATGTGCTCTGGGGCGTAGTTCTGGATGGGAGCTAGATGGCCAGTCGAATCGGCAAAGAATATCATGCTACCGAACACAAAGAGTTGGCCCGGGACAAAGATACTCCCATAACAAGTGTCGCCCTTGATCTAAAGGTGAGCCATCGATCCTTCGGTTGATCTCACAACAGGACTCTCAATGAAAGCACCAATGTCGGTGTAAAAACTGGAAGAACTCGGGGTAGGGGGTCCCTAGCTACTATTGGATATACTCTTTAACAGTGTCCTACACTAGGGAGTAGAAGACTAGCTGCCCCACGCTCCTTGGATTGGACAATGGGCCCACATTCTTCCTGAGATGGATTCCATAAGCCGTACAAGACTGCATCTACCGATGTCTTGGCGTATACTCCAAGACTTTGCCTACCTCCTCTGCACCGAGATGCCGACCTTTGTAGCCCTAGATACCCTACCTAGGCGTGTATTAGCTCACAGCGGGACTTCAACACAACATTATTCACATAGCCTTAGGGTTAGAACACATCTCAAGCTCTCGAGGTAGATCAACTCTATACTTAGTATTTCTCCATTTATATAAACAAGAGTAGGTCATAGGGTTTTACCGCCATCAACAGGGCCCGAACCTAGGTAAACATTGTCTCCTCTGTTCTTGAGAGTTTTGAGTAATCTCTTTTCTTCATGCTCTAAAATTTTAGCACTAATAATAAAAGAATATATATTTTTCTCATCAAGATAAGCATATTTCAGTGTATCGGTTAATTTCTTTAGCTCAAACATGGGATCTCCCTTCGATGGGGGAGGATGATATGTATCCAACATGTCTATAATTTCTGATTGTTCCATGCTATTATATTATCAATCTAGGATGCTTTTTAGGCACGTACTTGTTGATTTATATTATTTTCGAACACTAACCTATTAACCCAGTGCCAAGTGCCAATTGTTGTTTTTTGCATGTTTTTGGCTTTTTAGGAACACTATACAAAACAATGTCCAAATACCCCGAAACTTTTTGATGATTTTTCTCGACAAAATAAGGAACTGGAAGCTTCAGAGGAAGACTAGAGGGCACACAAGGTGCCCCTAGACCAAACGGCACGCCGAAGGGGGTGGCCACGGCTTGATGGCTTGGGGCCACCTCCTCAGCCCTTTGGTGTTTTTTGTGGATTATAAATTCACTTTAATCCCCAAAACCCTAGATAACCTCCTGAAACACTTTTTCTGCCGCCACAAGTCTCTGTTCCGCCTTGTGCACATATGGAGTCATGTTCCTGTGCCTTGTCGGAGTGGGTGATCATGGAGGGCCTCTGCATCAACCTTGTTGCTCCCATGGTGATGTGTTAGTATTTCATCATAGACCTATGGGTCAGTAGTTAGTATCTAGATGGTTGTATCTCTCTTTATGTTGTTCAATACAAAGTTCATCGCATCTTTGCGATGATATATTTGATGTAATCACTTGGTGTGGTGCGTTTGTTGGGTTCCGATGAATTGTGGGTTTAGATTATTCATGAGATTATATTGAGTTTCTTGCTGGTGCTTATATATATATGCATGTTTTTATGATAGATTCATAATCATCTCTGATCTATTGATGTAGTTTGGCCAACTAGATTGATTTATCTTCACTTGGAGACGTGCATTGTAGTGGGCTCAATCTTGGGGTGCTCAATCGAAGTGACAGAAAGGGACATCCAACATATTGTATTGCTTTGACTAAGGGTAAAATGATGGGTTCTATTCATATTAATTGTATTTACTTTGTCCACATCATGTCATTGTCTCCAAGTATTACTCCATTTCACTTAATACTCTAGATGCACGTTGGATAGCAATCAATGGGTCGATTAATAGTAGTAGATGCAGGAAGGAGTCGGTCTTCTTGCTGACTGATGTGGTGCCTATATGTAATGATCATTTCCACGAATAAATATTTCCTAAATATGCGCTTTTGTATCAATTTCCCAACAATAATTTGTTTACCCACTGTATGCCTTCTACAAGAGAGATGCCTCCAGGGAAAACAATGTCCCCCGGGTATATTCACAATTTTATTTACAAATGCTCTTTTTTCTTTCCTACCATTATTTAATTTTGATTATTTTTCTATTTTATATTTATCAAACTATCATATACACTACTCATTGTTGGCAAGTAACGAGTTCAAGGGGATTGACAACCCTCTTTCCCACATTTGGTGAAAGTGTGTGATATTTTTTATGTAGGTGCTAAAGACAGAAATTGTGCGCTTCTTATATTGGTTTGATAACCTTAGTTCTCAGTGAGGGAAATACTTATCTATACTATGCTGCATCATCGCCTCCTCTTAGGGGAAAAACCCAATGCAGATCGCAAGTATTAGAAGCTCGCCTAAAATGTCAACAAGAAAGTTGTGTTTAAGAATAGGTGTTTGTCTGAAGAATAGCTCATCTATTTCATTTGTATCATTCATATGCATATGATTTTCATGTCTAGCAAATACTGTTCTAATGGATTAGTAGGAGGCACAATAATAGAGGCTAGAGAAATAATTTCATCTTTAGTAGATAGTTCTTTCTTATTTGGTTGTCTACCAAACTTATAGAAGTTAAATTCATGAGACTCATCATGAAAGCTTATTGAGGGAGTCCTGGGTTAGGGGGCCATCGGATAGCCGACCTATAGTTCACAGGTCGGACTGTGCGGGCTGCAAGGCGGGCATCAGATGATGTGAGACCATCTGTGCCAGACGGAAGCTTTGAAGAGTCGTGACGTATTCTCCAAGTTATTAGTTGTAGTTAGGCATGTTATCTCTTCGGCATGTAACTGACCATGTGTAAGCCTAGGACACCCTCGGCATCTATATAAGCCAGAGGGTTTTAGGGATTAGAGGTAGAACAACTCATCTAGGGTTAGCTATATGATCTCGAGGTAGAGCAACTATGTACCCCCCCCATACTATCAATACAACCAAGCAGGACGCAGGGTATTACCTCCGTAGGAGGGCCCGAACTTGGGTAAACTCGTGTCCCCTTTGTCTCCTGTAACCGTCGACTCCAGTCTCATAGTTTGGGACTCCCTACCCGAGATCCGCCGGTTTTGACACCAACATTAGTGCTTTCATTGAGAGTTCCTCTGTGAGCGCCGAATGAGTCGATTGCTCACCTCGTTGCAAGTAGCGAGATCTGCATCGAGGGGACTCTCGCCCCCGAGCAGAGTTTCATTGGCAACGAGATCTTGTTGTGTGCCAGCCCGATTAGCCGTCATGGCCAGACCGGAAGGTTTCCCCCAAATCAGAGTATCAAGTTCGGAACCCTAGAGTTCGTAGTTGATTCACGGGGAACACTCATTCTAGTGGAACCCTCAACCTTCGAAGAAGAACCGGTATGTCCGGATGCTTTGACATCTAGGACATCCGGTCCCATGGTGGAACAGAACATACATCCTCTTAGGCCTAACTCTAGAACGGCCACACCACTTGACGAATCCACTCATATTAGTGACACGCACCGTGCCATCACCTCATTCTGAAATGAGTTGTTCGATCAAATCGAAGCTATGCGAATATCGGATGATCAGGTTCCGATCTATTATAGGCTTGGTATTAGACCCGATGACAGGGAGATTCATGTCCCTTCAGCTACCCACCTTGTCGCCACCATCGAGTATCGGGCTCCGGATTCCGCCCGACAGCCAGAATTAAAAACCATCTATACTCCAGTCCTCGATCTCCAGGACCCTGTCGGTGAATCATAGGCTAGGAGTCACCATAAAGACGTACCATAACTGGTCCAAGATCCTTCGGATGATTCAGAAACTGCGGTTCCTAACACTTGTTGTGACAGGGAACCAAATTTTTCCCACCCACCGGCCAAGACGATCATCCACGTATCGCACCAAAGCCCATGTCTTTGGACTTTCGGGATATCTAGCAGCTACAAGCAGAATCTTTCCATCACTTTTTTGCAAGACTCCTGCTCGCTAGGAGCAGAGTAAAAGGTCTAAGTGTCCAAGATTTAACAACAATTTTCACTCGCAATTGCCATTATGAAGGGATTCTTAATGCCCTGGCCCGCCAACGCATAAGCAACTTTTTAGAGTTATCCGAGTTGGTACAGAAGTACTGTGCCATGGAGAGTGTCTCGCAATTCAAGCGCTTGTTCTCGGAACCAAAATTCTCTGAACACCCTAGAGGATCTCGAAAAAAGAGGATACCTCCAAATCGGCCAGCCAGTCATGAACCCGTCGAAAAAAGAAACAAGCCCAGTTCAGGGACCCGCACTGTCCTCGACGGAATTTTGGATAAACCTTGGCCAATACACTCCGGGTTGCTAACCACGAACCCAATGCACAACCTTCGAGCTTGCTGGGTCGTCAGGCAAGTCGCAAAAAGTGGTGAGGCCATCCTCGACACACCTCCGTCAAGTAGGCGCTCTCCTTCACCGGTCAAATTTAATGCCGAAGTCCTGTTGGTCTATGAAATCTTCCCCTAAAGGAACAGGCGCAAAAGGGCTCTTAGGGAGCACAAGCAAGTCTACCACATGGCAGCTACTAGCCCATCGGCATACGTACCGATTACTTTTGGGGACACTGACCGGCCGCCCATTCCTCCCGGTCATTCCCCGGCCGCTCTAGTCGTGAATCCCATCATTGATGGATACAGGCTACATAAAGTGCTAAACGATGGCAGTAGTGGTCTTAACCTCGTATATGAGGCAGCTTTGAAAAAATGTAGTTTGACCGATCCCGCATCGAACATAGCAACACAACATTCCGGGGAATTATCCCAGGAAAAGAGGCGCGTTGTTCCGGATGTATCATCCTGGACGTTGTGTTTGGCACACCCGAAAACTACCGATCCGAAGAACTTGTCTTCCACATCGTCTTCTTCCCAAGTGGCTATCACGCCCTATTGGACGCGACACCTTTACAAAGTTCCAGGATATACCCCATTACGGGTATATGAAACTCAAAATGCCAAGACCAAATGGAGTGATCATGATCGCCAGTGATCCGAACATAGCCCATCGGGTCGAAAACAAAATGGCACCACTCGCCCTCGAGCCATTAGCGGAAACATTCGACACCAAATAGTTGACCGCCCTACGGTCAACAGTTAATAGAGATGATGTTATCCTTAGCAAAAGGCCCAAGTCCATGTCCTATAAACCCGTATAGGAAATCATTAGTTTTTAGGTGCATCCAACGGACCCCAATAAGACACCGTACATCGGAGCCCATCTCGGTCCCCTCATGGACGAGGCATTTCGGAATTTCGTCTACGGAAACTAGGACATTTTTGCCTGGCATCCTTCCGATATGCCCGGAATCCCACGTCGGCTCGCGGAACACAACTTAAAAATTATTCCAGGCTTTAAGCCCGTGAAACAGACTTTGCACCGCTGTTCCGAGCCGAAACGACAAGCCATGGGTGAAGAATTAGCCAAACTACTCGAGGCCGGATTTATTCGGGATATTAAACACCTAGAGTGGCTATCAAACCTCGTGATGGTACCTGAGAAATACAAGTCCTCTCGGCTATGTGTTGATTTCAGAGACCTAAACAAAGCATGCCCCCAAAGACTTTTCCCCTTACCACGCATAGACGAGATCATCGATCCCACAGGCGGACACGATTTGTTGTGTCACCTCGATGCTTACCACGGATATCATCAAATTAAGATGATGGAATCCGGTCAAGATGCTACTGCGTTCATCACCCCCTATGGGCCATTATGCTTCGACACGATGCCTTTCGGGCTAAAAAACTCTGGGGCCACATACCAGCGCATGATCCGAACCTGTCTTGCTACATAGGTCGGTAAGACTGTTGAGGCATACATGGATGATTTGGTAATCAAAGCCAAACATGTCGGCCAGTTGATCGACAATTTACAGCAAACCTTCGCTAGCCATAGCGAATACAATATATGGCTCAATCTAGAAAAATGTGTATCCGGAGTTCCCTCTGGTAAGCTGCTTGGATTCATCGTCTCCCATAGAGGAATAGAGGCAAATCCAGGTAAAATCTTCTCTCTATCAGAACTTGCAGTACCCATAGAGTTGAAGCATGTCCAGAGGCTAGACAGGTGCGTAGCGGCTTTAAGCCGCTTTATCTCCTACCTTAGAGAAAAAGCTTTGCCGCTCTATAAGCTGCTGAAATGGACCAACAATTTCAAATGGACCGATGAGGCAGCTGCTGCGTTAGAAGAAATCAAAAATCTACTCGCAACCAATTCGATACTCAGGGCACCAGGCGCTGGTGAGCCCATGTTGTTATACATATCGCCATCCAACAAAGTCGTCACTGTAGTGCTCGTCTTTGAATGAGATGAGGAGGGACATAAATTCCATACTTAGAAACCAGTATATTATGTGTCAGAGGTGCTATTGCAGTGCAAGTCTAGATACCCACATTACCAAGAAATAGCCTACATAGTATTCATGGCGTCGAGGAAACTCAGACACTACTTACAGGAGTGTGCGGTAACAGTGGCATCGGAAGTCCCCCTAAACGATATAATCAACAACAGGTTCGCCACCGGTCGCATAGCCAAATGGCCCATTGATCTCCTTCCCCTTGATATAACCTACAAGCCATGCCGCACCATTAAATCTCAGGTACTAGCGGACTTTCTGGCTGAATGGACTGAAGCCGAGCTCCCCAAGGAGTATGGTGCATACTCCCATTGGACAATGTACTTTGATGGATCCAAGACCTTCACCCATATGGGGGCTGGAGTTATTCTCACATCCACCACAAGCGGCAATGTGTGATACGTGTTTCAAATCATGTATGCCGACTCCAACAATGCCGCCGAATACGAAGCTCTTCTTCATGGTCTTTGGATGGAGGTATCTATGGGCATACGATGACTAGAGGTATGGGGAGACTCAAACTTGGCCATATCCCAAATTAATGGCGAGTTCGACGCCAAAGAACCAAAGATGGCGGCATATGGAAACACCGTCCTCAAGATATCTTCTCGGTTCGAGGGGTTGGAATTCCACCACGGCGCTCGAGACAACAACCAAGTCGCCGACATACTAGCCCGTATGGGAGCCAAGCAGGCTCCCGTGCTGAGAAGCACCTTCTTGGAGCAGCTCTTTAAGCCCTCCGTATTGTGCAGGACGATGACAATGTTGTCGGTCCGAATATGGCGGACGAAGTTGTTCTCCCTATAAACGAGCCAGATGATCGTATTATTGGCGGCTCCATGATGAATAAGACGCCCTCAGCTCCTGAAGTAATGGCAGTAATTGCACCATCGACAGAGCCCTTCCTTGCTTACCTTCTTCACAAAGAACTCCCCGACAATCAAACTGAGGCACGATGCATTGTTCAGCGATCCAAGGCCTACAAAGTACACGAGGGTGAGTTATAGAAGAAAAGCACCACTGGAATATTACAGAGGTGTATATCCGAGGAAGAAAGACGGGAGCTTCTCGCAGAAATCCATGTAGGCCTGGGCGGGCATCACGCCGCGACAAGATCTCCTGTGAGCAAGGCCTTCCGAGCTAGTTTCTTTTGGCCTACAGCTCGGACGGATGCCAGTGACTTATTCAACATTGTAGTGGGTGTCAACTCTTCGCAAATCGAAGTAACATGCCCCCAACATCTCTTTGGATCATTGCGACCACATGGCCTTTTACGGTCCAGGGGCTGGACATGGTCAGACCCCTTAAAGGGGAACAAAGAAAATAAATACCTACGGTCATGGTCGACAAGTTTACCCCGTTAAGTCGGATAAATCCGGAAAAGTGATCGACTTTATATCTGGCATAACACACCATTACGGTGTCCCGCATAGTATAATAACGGATAATGGATCCAACTTTACGGCCCAAGAGTTCAAGGACTAGTGCACAAAAATGGGCATAAAACTTGCTTATGCATCGGTCTATCATGCGCAGACCAATGGACAAGTCGAGCGAGCAAATGGTCTCATTATGAGTGGCATCAAGCCACGTTTGGTCCGATATCTTCATGAGTCTGACTATCATTGGGTGGAGGAACTCGACTCCATTCTATGGGTCCTGTGTACCACCCCAAACAGATCAACGGGTTACACACCGTTCTTTATGGTCCTCCTTTGCGATATTATCCACGATGGACCAAGAGTGCGCATGTATGACGAAAAGGAGGCCGAGTTAGATCGGCAGGATGTCTTAGATGCCTTGGAAGGAGATCGTGACATTGCTCTGGCTCATTCTACTCTTTACCAGTAGCGAGCTAGACATTACCAAAGTAGGGAGGTCAGGGCAAAAGCTTACAATGTATGTGAACTCGTACTACGACTCCCAAAGAAATAGAAGCATAAGATCAACCCCAAATGGGAGGGCCCTTTCATCATCGATGAAGTACTCGCGGGAGGTGTCCACCGTCTACATAGTCCATCCGATAATCGCCTCGAACCAAACCCTGGGAACGCAGCTTGTCTTCGGCGCTTCCACGGATAAACTTGTGTCATCTGAACTCCCTTAGATTTTTTCTTTTTTACTCTTGTTATTTTTTGCCTTTTTATTCTCCCATTTTGCTGTTTGATAGGGCCAATCTCTTTCTCAACCCTATGTTTGGCTAAACCAATCTTGTACTAAAGATTATCGGCATACACCATCAAGTGTTAAAACCGAACACAACATGTGGGGGCTTCTTCTAGTAGCCAAACTTTTTATTTGCTCATACTTACTAGGCGGACATGTTTCATTTGTCATGTTCTAGCCATCATATCCATAAAGTCGAACTAAGACTTTGCCAAGCTGGGTTGCCTCGCTCCTCTAATTACTCTCTATGTTATCGATTGTTCGGCTAGAGAGTAAAGGGAGCACCTCTGTGATTGTTATGATTGGGTCATCCAGACACGTACCTCAGACGGGTGATGCGGAACGCTAACTATCTTACGTAGACAATTGGTCGGCTGTGACGGAAACACTTTATACAGCTCTGCCGCCTGGTTCACTTGGGCCAGTTTCGCTGGAGCCGCTGTGGCCGCCTGGGACACGCCTCGTGAGCCGTGCCGTGGCCGCATTGGGCTCGCTCTGCCTCCCTGTCATAGCCGCCTCCCTCGTTCCCGGCCGTCTCACGGCATCGCATCGGCCGACTCCCTCATGCCTACCCGTTTGCCTTGTTCTGACTTGCTCATCTCCTTCGTCACTACCACGTTGTGGTGTTGTGATGTTATGGTCCAAGCCGGTTGACCTCGCCCCTCGCCTCATCCATGCTGATAGTCTCAAATATATAAAAAAGGGGTAGAGGCTGGTGGGGCTAAAAAAAGTAATAAAGGAAAAAAGGAAAAAAGGGGGTCTAGTCAGCTCAAAAATTTATCGGAGCGCACTTCCTTCATCATCAACCCCGTGATGGATGAATTCCGACAAAACATACCAGGTGAAACTCATCTAGTAACTTGGTATATTTCCAATTTTCCCCGAAAACAATAACTCTTTCCAGTGATATTGTTTACACATGGTAATTATTCATTACCGAAGTGGTACCATACAACGAAGATGGAGGCGCACCAACGTGAGTCTGAACCGGTGTTCATCCGTGTCGCACTACACGAGGTTTCAACGCCACGGCCAACTCTCACGTCTGTGCAACCAAGATCGCTTACAACACCGCGGCCTACTCTCGCGTTCGTGCCAAGTCGCCGGACAACTCTCGCATTCAACTACGCAAGACCGCGCTCGTGGCCGCCTGTGCAAGCCACCCAATGGACATTCGTGAGCCGCCGCCCCATGATCCAGGCTACATCAACGTGCCATAAATAACCCATGCGTCAGCGTCGCCTTATAAATACCACGGGTGACTCACCCACCGCGTCGGCTTAACAATGCCACAATGACATACAGTCCATTGTGTCGGCCTACAACGCCGCAGTAGTCTCTCGTGAACGCACTGGCTCACAATCGCCGTGGCGTCTCTCGTGACTGCACCATCTTCAAATTTTGGGGCTGACTTCTACGTCTACGTCAACACACAAGGGGCCGCATATACTAGTACGACCCGCCCAGCTGACGGTCCCAAATCACCGCCCTGCGGTCCAATCTAGATTTACATATTGGTGCGGTGTTCATCTATATGAGCCACCCAAATGGACAGGCGCACAAGTCGCTGCCACTATAGTTTGGTTAACTTCAACAACCAGCCGGGACGAACCATCGATCGGATTATGGAAACAATTCATACGGGATCATGTATAAAACCGGAACGGTCAACCTCAACCTTTAGTGGAGATTCTGAAGCTAGCTCTTTGATTCAACTTAAAGACTTGGTGGCTATAGACATAGTGAGGCACATTTGGTCATTTTCAATGAGAACCCTTGGTCATTTCAAGAAATTTAACCCAATCCAGGGGGCTACCATATTATTGGCAGAAGAATTAAAATTTTCCCAAGAGGATGAGCCACCGTGATGTACTGTTTAAACATATGGGTGCCATGATTTATTGGATCATCATAAAGTAACTTGGAGTTTCTGTTGTTTATGCATTCCGGATTGTGCAAAGGTGGATACTTCAACAAAGGTCATTTGGGTGCATTCAAACCACCGGGTTTAGCTCGCTCACCCTCTTGATTGGCACTTCAGCCAAAATACTAACATTGTACGGTGGCTTACAAGACGACGACATACAAGTTGGCGGTCCACAAGACCGTCGCTTACAAGACGGCGTCTTCCAAGTTGAAGCCATTGACAAGGTCGTTTGGGTGGATTTCAACCAACCGAGTTAAGCTTCAACCCTCTCGATCAGGCTCTTCGGTCAATGTAAGGTAGGACGTGGACAAAAACAATGACTCGTTCAACAAGGTCAAAAGGGGGTGAAGGTCGCCCCCCCTCTTGCTCCGCTTTTCAGCCACCGTATGGTGGGTTGGGGAACTCAAACTTACTCCATCAGACAATGTCAAAAGGGGTGCATCAGGTTGTGAACTTACCCCCCTTTTGATCCTCATGGCCGAGTTAGACCTGCCTGTAAGCAGTTGTCGCTCTGCCAGGGGTGCAGCAGGTTGTCAACTTACCCCCTGCGAGGGCCTCTTACAACAGCGAGGAAAACTCTCTCATCTGCAGCGTACGCTCCACCAAGTGTCTCGTTGTACTCTTAAAAAGTGACGTTTTTTAAGGTTCCAAATGACAGATTTATGTCACGTGAGAAGTAGCTTACGAGTCAAGGGTACTCACCCACCTGCAAATTATGGCCTATTGCGTCTTTAACTGTTAAGCTCGCCTAGAGACCCTGAGCCACTCAAAGTTGACGGTCACTCTCGTTAGAGACCCTGTACTGTTAAGCAATTCAAAGCAACGGGTCCCCCCCAAAAGGACCAGCAATGAGTTTTCAAAAAACAAAAAAGGAAGGAAAAGCAAGAACACATTATACATTGCGTCATACATTGCATCATACATGACGTCAGACATTACATGATGCATTGCATCATATTTACATATCATGCCAGTTTACCAAACCGGGTCAGAGCAAGATTATGAAAGAAGAAGCAAGGCTATAAAAGATCTTAACATCTCTGGGATGTGATTTTTCAACCCTCCCTCACAACAATGCAGTAGATATTTTGTCTTGTTTATTTTGCAGGTCTTGTCTCATAAGATGAGCGGCGTTAAATATGATGAAAAGACTTCAGTAGGAACAAATAGATCTTTAATAGCCAACATGGTTGGATCTTCATCATGGTTTATCATAACTAGTATTAAATGATTGGGTTTTTCTCAAGCCAGATTGGAAAGTTGATTATTTTTGAAGAGCCGCCCTATCAGATATAATGTCGTGTCATTTAATTGACCGGGTATTGGATTTCTTCAACTGATGCTCTGTAGTATACTACAACACTCATGGATTTCTCAAACATATATTTGCCAGGTTGCACCATAACTACTAGCAGGGATTTCATTTCGAAGACAAAGGAACTATTCCAGGATATTGACTTCGGGTTATATTACAACCATGGTTAAGGATTCTTTCAAATCATTCCAATAGTCCCAAGTCACCGTAGGCGTGCATCCCGACACTTGGGGGCTACACTATTTAGATCAAAATTGCTAAAGTTCCGAGTCGCTGCAGGCAGGCGACCCGACACTTGGGGGCTAAATTATTCAAGTCCAGTTTATATCAAATATGCAAGTCGGATGTCACTGCAAGCATACATCATGACACTTGGGGGATAATGCAAGTTGCTTTTCAAATCATTACATGGTCAACAGATCATGTTGTCTCAAGGAGATGAGCCAGTCTTTCAATATTTCTAAGTCCTAGCACAGTACTTCTTACCGAACCAACACTTGGGGACTACAAAATTCAGTTGTTCAAATAGATTATGAGGTTCAAATTGAAGACCCGGCCCATCCCATACCGATATGCCGGCCCTTGGGGATTACACCAGCTGAAGCTTTATAAGGTATAAGAGAGTTACAAGTCCTAGGCTGCTGCAGGCAAGACAACCTGGTACTTGGGGGCTACACAATCAAAGATATTATTGCCAAGCACCAAGTCATCATGGATAAGCTTGGAGCTTGGGGGCTACAAGTAATATGTATATGAAGAGAGTTTTTCAAGATGTCAATTGTGAGTGAGACCGGCTCAACATAATTTTATCCAGCCAAAGAATTGAAAGACCATCTCAGCAGCATACGGATTTCTTTACTCCCAATAAATTTATGAAGTCAGCTGGAGTCCAGTTATTTGACCCGGTATCACCAACCATCATGAACCGGTATTATCAAAAGATCATGACCCGACAGATTCAATATGAGCCACCCGACTTCACAGGTTGAAGTGGTGTAGCAGTGGACGAATTTCTACTCTCAATGTTTTTGTCAAGCCAAAGCAACGAAAGCCGGCTCAACTTCATATGGTTTTCTTATCTCCAATAATTTCATGAAGCCAAAGTTCTGGAGGCTGACTCAATGTCATATGGAAGTTTTATTCCCAATATTTTACTTCAAAGGACACTGACAAGCATGATGATTGAGAAGAGGACTCATTCCTATGAAGAAGAAACCGGGATTTTTGAGGATCCACTTTAGTGAAATAAGCCGGCCAGGGGAGTGAGCCGGTCACTTAACATATTTATTATTCTTATTTCAGAAAACTTAGCATGAATAAATTGAAGCTAACTTGGGGGCTAATGTGGGGCATATACCCCGCGGTATGACCCGACCAGAAGTATGTCCCGGTCAGGGCTTGGCGACTCACTGGAGCCCTGGCCAAACTTGAGGATTCATTGGTGACCCGACAAGCGGAATGACACGGCTCATAATATGGTGGATCATGCGTCACCTCTATTACCGGGTCACATGATGACCAGGCCCATGCCCTAGCATGTGAGCCAGTGCCTGGCGGCTCGTAGACGGGCTTGGCGGGACGCCTCACAAGAGAAGGCCCAAGGAGAGAAAGGAAGGATTCCCTCACAAAGGAAACAAGAACCGGATTGGGATTCAAGAGAGACTAGTTCTAATCCTACTCCCAGTAGGACTCTACATGTAAACCTACCCTCTCCAATTATATAAGGAGGGGTAGAGCACCCCTAGAGGGACAAGTTCACAAGTTAAGACATAACCAAGTCATTAGAGACAGACAGATTAGAGGCTCCTTTGATTAGAGGTAGCAAGATAACACTCTTGTAACCAAGAGGTCTTCCTCATCATCAATACAAGACAAGCAAGACGTAGGCTTTTACCTCCATTGGAGGGGCCGAACCTGGGTACACTCGCGTCTCTCGATTCCGACCAACCCCTCTCAAGCCGCCACATAGTTGCGATGGCCTCACACCTAAAGTCCGTTAACCCAGACATCTTGCCATGACAAATCCATGACAACTATGGTCGTTCTTACCGTCGTTCGGGCATTTTCACCCAAAGGGCATTTAGCCGCATACTACAAGTATGCGGACTTCCATCTACACTTTTTATAGAGCGCCAACAAAAGGTATCGATAGGGATACTATTTTCATTGGAAGATGTTTCTTATGCTAATTAGTAATATAACATATCTTTCTGTGTGCTTTCTGTCTATACGCACCACATGGCCGAATTGCGTTGTTCCTCGAATACTGTTCGCTCTTTTGGAGGGACAAATAAGGAGGAACACTCTCGAGCTCTTTGCACGGGAGGGAGAAGCCGATGGTCGGTTAAGACAAAGTTTACAATATAGATTGTTTAACAACCTGTACAAATAAATTACATGTGCAGCTACTGATCAAGATCATCAATTATTGTGTTCAGGGGGCAATCCACTTGTGCAAGACGGGCGGCAGGCATCACCTGGTCGTGCACCAGGTGGAGTGGCATTTCTTTTCCATCCGATCCCACTGGACCAACACGCGCCATATGCTTGGTGCTAAGTCCGTTGAAACGGGTCTTGATCATTGCCCATGCTTCCCGCGCTCAATTGCAGCACGCCGAAGTCTTCCATAGACCGAACCTATTTTGCGCCCCTTGAATCGATCCACAAGTGCGGCTAGCCCTTCAGGTGAATGTTCGGCAGGCCATAGTGGCTTCGCCATTCCTTTCATTGCTTTGTGCACGCGCTTGTGGAGTGAGGTTAGCTCCTTCAGCAGGTCCCCCTAGTATGATTTGATCTCCTCTTTAGGATGCCCGGACAGGAGGCCTGCACATAAGATAACAGCGCGCTTACTATCACTCCCTACTTCAGAAATGTTTGCTGATAGTGGAATTGTACTTACCGAACACGCCCCTCTAAAGTTTATGATCCTCTTCTTGAGCTTAGGCCATTTAAATCTTTAAACTCTTTATTTATTTGGCCTCTTTTTGTATAACAACACAGACAGCCTAATGTTGGGACTCCGCATACCCCTGTGAATCCCGAGCTTCTTCCAGCTGCCTTTCCATATGTCCTATTGATTTGTCTATTACACGAAATCCGTATGTCAAGCACAATGATATATAAAGATTAGAAGTAAATCCATACTCACCATGGTCCTATCACATGAAGCTCTTTACTTTTGCTAGTTCGGCCTTCACGGATTGCACTTCCGGGCGGCTCTCCTCTAGCTCCTTGGCCAATTGCTGACACTGTTGCTTTAAGGCCTGCATTAGGAGTAAAATAGTGCGGAGATCCTTAATTCGTTTGTTACAAAACAGATTAAGGCTCGGGGAGTACTAGGCTTACACAAGTATTCGGATTCTATAAAATATGATCACTTACCTATATGCTAGTTGTTATCAACTTCATAGCTGTGTTGAATCCAGCTCGGGCGATGCCAAGGTCCGCATTCACTGAGCGTAGGGCTCCGAACTCCTGATCGGAGAAAATTAGGTGCTGAATGGTTTCCCATCGTTGCCGATGCTGCATGGCAATCTCCACCTCTGATTTGGTGACGGAGACACCGTCACCAGAATCGGCGGGCGCGGGATTGAAAACGGGGGCTTTTGTAGCAGAAGTCGCATGAGTGGTGGCTCGGGAGCTTCGGGCATCCCCAGACACCCGGTAGCCCCTTCGGTAAGAGAGGATTGGGTGTTTCGCCTAAATATTGCAATAATAAGAGCTGTTATGAGACTCAACTAATTACAACAATATGCGGATAACCGAACTATGTACCTTTGGGATGAACGATCAGGTGGATTCATCCCTGTGACCGGCCTTGCAGTAGGATCCGTGTCGACATCCGATTTAGCCACAACTTCGGCTGTCGGCGTATGGTGCGCAGATGGGCGGCGCTTGGGGGTCAGGACCAGCATGTCCGGGGAGCTCTAGGTAGCTGGCCTCTTGCGGGAGGAACTTTTCTTTTTACCCGCGATAGGGATGGAGAATGACCCGGCGTAATCGACTATGATAACCACCAGGGTGTGGACGATGTTGTCCTGAAAATTGACTCCGTTTTCGAAGTCAAGGAGAAGATCTGGGTCCTCGTTGAAACCCAGATCATTGTCGCATGAATGGTTCTCGGGCCGAGGAGCCGGACAGTTGACTGTCTCGATGAAACTCCTCCATTCCTGTTGCAACCAAGTCCTCGGCCAAATAGAGTACAGAAAATAAACCGGAAACTATTTCATGATTCAGAGAGAAAGTCTTACCCATTCGATGGGATAATGGGCCGAATATCCTTCCTTGGTTGACCCCCGAACAATGTCTTCCTACTCTCTTTGTACAGATTGGCAAGCACGGCAGCCAACGTTGTCGTATTGGCAGGACCTTGTTTTCGGGACGTGTGGCATCGCTTGTCCCATTACCGCCATAGGGGATGTACCCTCTGTTGTAAGGTCTGCAGACACCAGGAGATAGTGGTGGCCATGGCATCAATCATGGTCAGTTGATGGTGGACAAGCATCCGCACTTGTGCGGCCAGGTGCCGCACTTCGGTGCTTTCCTCCTAGGATGAGCTCCTGGGCCGCCAGGTGTACCACTTCTTCAGAAGGAAGTCAGAGTATTCGGGAAGACCTTTGCGATTTGGTTCAAACAATGGGGAATCCTCAATATAAAACCATACCGAGGTCCATTCTTCAGACTTCTTCGGTCTGCCTGCCGGATACCACGTCCCCGCTATGTGGCACACTTCGGCGCTGACCTCCAAGACAGTCTTGCCTCGAGTTCAGGGAACAAGACAGAAGTACTTCCTCCATAAATCAAAATGTGCTTCGCACCCCAAGAACAGCTTGTAGAGGGCGACAAAGCCCGAGATGTGTAAAATTAACCCTTGAGTGAGATGGTGGAGTTGGATACCGTTCGACTCCAGTACCCACCTTAGGAACGGATGGATTGGAAACCCAAGGCCCTGGAGGAGGAAAGGGACGAAGCACACATGCTCCCCTTGTTTGAATTGGGGACACGCTCATCAAAAACCTCATCACCATAAGAGAGATGACCTGCGTGGGTTGCCGCTAGATCTGATGATTGAAGATATTGTTGGGTCTCAAGAATACAGAACCACAGGAGTTTAACGAAACAGCTAGTCCAGTCCCGTGGGCACTGGTCGTAGGGACGTGCGGCGGAGGTGGAAATGTTAGCCATGATTTGCGTGGAGCTTCTGCTAGGAGTTTCTTTTGATGGGAGGGAAGGAGAAGATGTTGTTTCAAGCCACAATTTTGTTTGATAAAATGAGTTGGTACCTCCATTGCCGAGGGGTAAGATTGTAAAAATCACTGACCACTCGCCTCCCCACGACATGCGAAAGTCGAGGAACTCGCACAATTATTATAATAAACTTGCGCCCATGACGCCTGTGATCTTACCGAGGACTGGTCGATTGTCGAACGAAGACGAATGAGGGACTCACCTTGCAAGTCGAAGACGACGACGTGAGAAGATCGACCGAATATATATCGGTGTTGAAGGCTAGTCCTGGGGCTACTGTGGGAGACCTAGATTAGGGGGTCCTCAGATAGCCGACCTATTGTTCACGGGTCGGACTATGTGGGATGCAAGGCGGGCATCGGATGATAGGACACCACCTATGCCATATGGAAGCTTCGATGAGTCATGACATATTCTCCAAGTTATTAGCCATAGTTAGGCATGTTATCTCTTCGGCATGTAGCCAACCATGTGTAAGCCTAGGAGACCATCGGCATCTATATAAGCCGGAGGGTTTTAGGGTTTAGAGGTAGAATAACTCATCTAGGGTTAACTATACGATCTCAAGGTAGATCTACTCTGTAACCCCCCATACTATCAATACAACCAAGCAGGACATAGGGTATTACCACCATAGGAGGGCCTAAACCAGGGAAAACATGTCTCCCCTTCGTCTCCTATTACCGTCGACTCCAGTGTCAAAGTTCGGGACTCCCTACCCGAGATCCGCCGGTTTTGACATCGACACTTACTTTAACCTTCTCTGTAACACAATTAATTTCAGCACTAATGGTATTCAACAATGGTCTACCAAATATAATGGGAAAAAAATTATCTTTTGATGAACCAAGTACTAAGAAATCACTCGGGTGCTTAATTTTTTCACACAAGACTTCAACATCTCTAACTATCAAAAGTGGAAATATAGTGTCTTTGTTTCCTAGTTTTATAGTAACATGAATGTCTTACATCTCAAAAGGTGCTATATAATTTATAATTTCTTAATATAAGGTAAAAGTAATAGCACTTACACTAGTACACATATCACACACGCCTTGAAACAATGATCTTCAATCTTAACAGAAATATTAGGAATGCCAACAACGTGTTTATTCTTATCGGGGACATCATGTTCATTTGTAGCAGGTTTTGCAATTCTAACATACTCATCACAAAAGTAAATAACCTGACCATCAATGTTATCAACCAACTCATCACAAAAGTAAATAACCTGACCATCAATGTTATCAACAAGATATCTTTGTCATAACAATATTAGGTTCTACATTTATTTCTTCAAAAGGTTTGGGTGTTCTAATATTCATTAGGTGATTCATCTCTTGACATTAATCTTCTAGGTGACTCTTGTTTTCATATGAAAGTTTCGGTCACGACTTGACGAATGCTTCTCTTCATAACTTGATATGGAGCTTCGATTTTTGCCTCTATAGAATTTGTTAATTTTCTTGACCATGAGGCTTATCTATTCATTGGTAAGAATGTTGTCGCTTGAAGTTGCGGGAGCATCACTTGTGGCTTTCTAAGCACTGTTAGACTTGTTGTGAAGCTCTTCCTTCTCTTTGAGTGACATCTCATGAGCAACAATCCTTCCAATCACTTCTGTAGGCTTGAGATCTTTGTAGATGGGCATCATTTGGATCAATGTGCACACGGTGTCGTATCCCTCATCCAAAGCTCTAAGTAACTTCTAGATGATGAATTTGTCGGTTATTTGTTCGCTTCCTAAGCAGGCAATCTTATTGGTGATGAGAGCTAGCCTAGAGTACATCTCCGCAACTCCTTTACCATCCTTCATCTTGAACTTCTCAAGCTGACTCTGAAGAACATCCAACCTGGATTCTATCATGGATTTGGTACCTTCGTGCATATTGACCAAAGTGTCCCATATTTCCTTGGAATTCTCAAGACGACTGCTTTTGTTGAATTCTTCGGGGCATAGGCAGTTGAAACGAATGTCACATTCCTGAGCGTTGTATTGCGACATCTTGAAATCTTCCGCGGTCGCTTGACGATTCGGTTCCCTTCCATCAACAAATAATTCACCTTGCAATCTAACACGAACAACATCCCAAATGGCGTGGTTACGACCATGAATATGCATTTTCAGTTCGTGCTTCCAACTAGCAAAATTTGTGCCATCAAAGTATGGACCTCTACAGTGATAATTTCCCTCGCTAGATGCCATACTCTCCTAGGTTCTGAAACCAATGCAATGGGGACTAAAGCTCTGATACCACTTGTAGGATCGAAAGTATGTCTAAAGGGGGTTATTAGACTACTTGACCAAATAAAAATTCTACATTTTCCCAATTTTAAGTGCTGGCAGATTTTAGCAATGATAGGAAGTCAAGCATACCCTACACATGCATCTATAAGAGTAGACTAGTGGAAAGTAAATACAAGCATACTTAATCGAGGATAGGGAGGAAGATCAAATAGAATTTGGAGACACGAAGATTTTTCACATGGTTCCAATAGGTGGTTCTATCGTACTTCCATGTTTATGGAGACTTCAACCCACGAAGGATAATGGTCACGAGAATCTATGGAGGGCTCTACACATGGAGAGTTCCACGAAGAAGCAACCTTGTCTATACCATGATGGCCTACGTCCACGCAGGACTAGCCTTACTCGAGGTAGATCTTCTCGAAGTAGGCTATCTCCTTGACATTACACACTTCTTGGTTCAACTCCACAAGAAGAAAGTAGGAGGATCCCAAGCGACACCTAACCAATCTAGGAGGCACCACCCTCCAAAAGGTAACAGGCTTGATAAAGACGATGAACTCCTTGCTCTTGTGCTTCAAGGAGACAGACTCCTCAACACTCAATCACTCTCTTACAGATTTGTCTTTGGTGTAAGATATTGGTTGGGTGGAAAGCAACTGGGGAAGTCTAGAGATCAAGATTCATATGGATGCAGTGGAATGGATTGATCTCAACACATGAGTGGGTCACTCTCTCTCATAAAATCAGAAGGGATAAGTGGGGATCTGTTTTGACTGCTTCTCTCTCAAGTGAGTGCTGGTGGAGGGGTATATATAGGAATCTCCAGAAATCCAACCATTACACCTAAAGTGACCAACTAGGTGACATTTAAGTATAAAACTCGGTGGTACCGAGTTGCTCCAAAGGTAGCAACTTTTGAATCTCGGTGAGACCGATACAGAAGTCGCGTCAGTACCGATAAGGTGACCAACCGTCAGATTGCACAAATCGGTGACGTTGATCCAAAATCTTGGAAATTCCAATTTTAAGAAACGAGGTAACATAATGTTGGCAAGCTAAACTCGGTGGCGCCGACGCAGAAATGGTTGTACCGAAGACCTAAGGTTTGTCTGGGATCTGCCTGAGGTGGAAATCGGTATGACCGAGTGGGAATAATTGTTGGCGCCGATTTGCATGCTAGGCTTAGATAGAATTTTTTGGAAGAGCTTGTGGGTGTTTTTGGTGACTATCACTTGTGCACGTGGAGCATTTCGTTCAGCACCTTACCCCCTTTTAATAGTATTGGCTTTCCTATAGACTCAAAGTGATTTCTCACAAAGGAAAATGTAGAGTATTATTTCTTGAAGCTTGGCCAATCGTATTCCTTGCATCTAGGGGTCTGTCCACAATCCGTTTGCCAACCCATCATTGGACTTTTACTGAAATATACTTAGTGGAAATATTAGTCCAACGAGATATATGTTGTTATTAATTACCAAAACCACCAAGGGAGCAAATGTCCTTTCACACATATACTTGGTAAAAGGTGGAAGGGTTGGCCTTTTGCTCGGTCTTTTGTTACACCTTTGCCCCCCTCGTTACTTGTGTACCGATGTTATGTTCCATATTCAGCACTCCTAACACGCTTCGAGTTGTTATGGGGATATTCATTTTGGGATAAAACTCTTCAGGCGTGGCCCAACATTGGTACTACATTTGCCTAATAACAAAAGAAATTGCATAAGGACTTTTTAGACCCCGTGGATAATTAATCAACCTCGGCCAATGCTCCTCATGAGTGTTGGTCCAACCAAGAGCACCTTATTAACGCTACTCGGGCAACTCAGTGATAAGCATGGTAACCATAGCTCACCTTTCGTGTCCTGAGAATGATATACGTGGCTCCTATCTTGTACGTCCACACGTCGAGAGGCCTTGCTGGATTTGTTTTACCTTTCTCGAATGTATTGTGCATCAGGATTTCGAGGATGCCTTGGGATATCTCGAGATTGAGGTTTTCCAGTGCAGCTTGTGGTTAGTTTGTGATGGATGAGTTGGAGCACCCTTGTGGGATAAAATCTTTCTCAGAGCCATGCCCGCGGTTATGTGGAAACTTGGAATTTTTTTAACATCCAGTCATATCAAACTTGAAGTAAACTCAAAGAAAATACACCAACCGTGTGCTCAACTGTCGTGGTTTTGTCATGGCAGATGTCCTCAAAGGAGAACTTAGATGTGAAGCCATCGCGCTATGTTGCGACTCGAAGGTTGTAATATCCCAAAATTTAATTTTGGAATGTTATGATATATATTTATTCATCATCATCACATTGTTTGAATGAATAAGATGGTTGAAGTGCTTCCTTTGAATTTCTAAAAGGCCACTTTCATCTTTCCCTTTTTCTTGTTTCACCTATTTGAAACCTCTGGAAAGTTCAAAGAAAAGAGGGGAGTAACATGACACTCCAAACCTGGGGCATCTTGGTGAAATATTTGAATAATAAAACCAGGGGGCTATTTGAAAAAATTATTGCAAAAGGATTTAAAATCAAATAATCATTTTCTGAAAAATATTTTTTAAAGTATTCAACATGACAGAGAAAAAATGTTCATTGAATAGCATTAATTCTCCTGATCATTTTGATATATATATTTCATATATTTGGAAATTTTTTGAATGCTTTTAAAAGAGTTTTACTGCTCTGGAAATAGAAAAGGAAACGAATTAATTTGAAACGGGCCGACCACCTGTGTTTAATTACAGAAACCGCTCTGAGCCGATCGACCGACATGCTGACGCCGCCCTCCCTCTCTCTGACGCCCCGGCCCCACCACCCGATCCGGAAGACACCGCGACTTCTCCTTCCTCCCCGCGCACAGGACGTCGCCGAAGATCCCTCCCGCGACGGATCCGCCTCCACCTGCCTTCTCTCGTCCACCTGCGGCCCTATAAATATCCCGGCCACCCTCCGCGCTCCATTCCACCCCGAGCCCCCACTCTGCCCTCGCCAGAACCACCCTCATGAGCTCGTCGGAGTTCGGATCCCCACCGATGCTTCCAGAGCACCTGGCCGTCGCCACGCTCGTCCCCACTCCCTTCCGACACCACCAAAGTACACCGGAGACCCGATGCCGTCGTTTGAAGCCGTCGGACACCGTCCCCAACCACCGGAGCACCGCCCCCGTCGACTCGCTGCCTCGGCCTCGCCGGAGAAGCTCCACCGCCGGCCACCCTCTCTCTGTGAGCCCCTCTCCCCTCCCTAGATCGTCCGATCTAAATCCAACGCCTAGGATTAGATCATTTTAAAATCGAACCATTACGCGCTAAGCCTCGGTCACCCGCCCGCAAACGCCTGCACGCATGCCCTCTCGGCCAACCACAACCCACCACGTAGCCCCTGTCTGATAAGTTTTATTTTCCCTTTTTCTGATTCTGTTTTAGAAAACAAAATGATTTCAAATATTGTTTTTGTTATATCTTTTAAACTATTTGGTGTTTTTAGTTGATTCTTTTTGCATTAGTTCACATATTTGATGTAGTTTATGTATGTATGCTTCGATTTTAAATTTGACCTTTATATTTTGAATCTAATAAAATTTGTTTAAATTACTAAAATCGGTATAACTAGAGTTTAAAAATATATTTTTGAGTGAATCTTTTCGTAACTGTTTGGTATTAGTTAAACCTATCATTCTACACCAGTTGAGAATTTTTTTTGAATAAATTTAGTTACCGTTTTTAACAAAAACAGAATCTGTCTAGTTCTTAATAGGTTTTAACTAAATTGATTTTTATTCAATTTGAACCTAAATTAGTTTAACTTTTGTATTAGATTTCATTAGGTTCTATTGATTCAACTTTAGGAGTATTTTTTTCTGTTAATAAAATATGTTTCAAATTGTTTTGTACTCTAGTTGGAATAGGTTCATCTTGTTTTCACCATATATATTGTTTAGAAGGCGTTTTGTAATATTTCTTTTAGCACAATATTTTCATAATGAAATACTTTCTGTTTTCAAATAAAATTTGATATTTACTTTTCTTTTACCTAAATGTCTAGTTGTTCAAAACCAAATTTTGCCTTGTATGTCTTAGTAGGGATTTTGACACAAAAAAATTATAGTCTCATACTTTAAGTGATTCTTCTTTTGATTGTGATTTTGTTTGTTGAAGCATTTGTTTACCTTGCTGTTGAATGAATTGTTTTGTGTTTATGCTTATGGATTGCTCTTGTTTGATTCGTTAGATCATCCGGAGTGCGAAGCTTGTTATCTAGAGTCACTTGATTACGAGGATCGTCAGCAAGGCAAGTCACTTTGACCATGTATACCTATGTTTTATTGCGTTAGTTGTTCCATCACCCCAATTGCATGCGAAGTAGGTAAATTGGAAACTTGGTTACTTTTTGTAGTATCATGTGGTAGGTACCCCTCAACCCTTTCACACATTGGCCCCGGGAAACGTTGATTTAATTTTGCTATGCTATTAGTAGACGGGGTTGGTTGTGTGATTCATGAGAGTTGTGAGGTAATAATTTCAAGACAAACATGATGATCAAGTCTTCAAGACTCCAGTTTTTTTCAACATACCTCTGGGTGGATGATGGTTGAACGGCGCCCTGGAGAAACCAGTGGTTAGCCTAGATTTGGCTGAAGAAGTGCCAGTATTCATGCGGAAAGGTCCACCCAGGCACAAAGAGATGGATGGATGCTTCAAGACCCAAGGCTTACCTGCACAGCCACAAGCCATTATGGGCTCTGGCTTGGTTGGATATCGTGGTGACCCTGGACAGGCGGTGCTACGAGATGTAGAAGAACGGTAGGAAAGGATGGGCACCGACAGAGTCTCGAGGAAACCCTTTTGAAGACCATGTTTTGGTCATGCGTTTCTCAAACACCGTGAAGTGCAAGAAGTCCAACAGAAACGATCAAATCTTGTGGGGAACGTGTGCAAAACTCTGTAGAGTACCCAAACCTAATCGATTAGCCGTGTCCACGGTCATGGACAGTTTGAGCTAAAGGAACTGAAACTATCCGGAACTCTCAACACGATTAATTATATTGATGTGGGTTATTAATTTCAACTTGGGTATGAGAATTGGTTGGTGGAACCATCTCATTAATCAACCAATATTGTAGTAAATTATGCCTTTGCTCTCTCTTGTTGTAGGAAAATTTTGGCTTTATGCAAAAACTTACTACCTCACCTGCCATATTTGCATATAGACTAGATGATTACTTTACCCCCTCTCTTGTGACTTTGCCGGCATATTCAATATGCTGACCTATACGGCTACAACGTATCATGTTGCAGAGTACTTTTCCGACCAGGAGTGAGGATACACTCTACGCTCGGTGAGATGCCCTTGGAGTCACATGGACTCATCTACCTTTGGAGCTTCCACAAGTTTATGGTTAAGTTTATCTCATGAGTTGGCCTTCAGGCACTTTATTGTAATCATTA
This sequence comes from Hordeum marinum, assembly GCA_022496015.1. Taxonomy (NCBI): domain Eukaryota; kingdom Viridiplantae; phylum Streptophyta; class Magnoliopsida; order Poales; family Poaceae; genus Hordeum; species Hordeum marinum. Next base: position 120,065,719 of record CM039677.1, read on the forward strand.
TTGTAATAAAGGACGCGATATGAGATTTCGATTAATTAATGCTATGTGATTTCCCTTTGATATATACATTGATGTACCATGTGTGTACCAGCATGATCTTGGGATGGTACAGAAACACCGGAGATTTGACCTTTCAGGTCGGGTCGCTACAAAGGGGTTGATCGGGAGCAAGAGACGGATTTAACCGGGTTGGTCCCCTTATACTGAGAAAAAGGCTACGTCCTGCTTTGTGTCTATATTGATGATGATCTCAATTACAAGTGTGCGGAATGACTAACCTAGCTTTTGGCTGTTTTGTGACTTAAGTCTATTGGCCATAGGGGCTCGCCTTTATATTAAGGTCGAGGCCTTGGGTTTACAAGAGTCTGGGTCATGTTATGATCCGGGACCTATTACATCTCTGACCTTTGTTGTCTCGCAAGCAAGCAAGACTCCTAGCGCCTTCTCCCTTCTGGGCCTGGAGCCCCCATTTGCATGCGTTGGGCCACCATAAGGCTTACTTAGTAAGTCACCCCACCTGCCTTATCATCAATAGCGTGGCCCATCTTGAGCATGATTCTTAAGCCGCCAATATGCTGATGGGGTTATATCCCAATGTTAGGCCCCAGGTTGATTTGAATTTATTAATGTCAATCTCCCTTACCTTCAGTAGGCGAATTATCTTCTACTTGTATTTATGTCTTCGCTGTATCTCCAAATGTCGGCTCATGATACATCCATACTTGTAATTTTTCTTGCGCCATCCATCTGTGACATCACCCGCTGAAATTTTAGGGAAACCATAATGTCATCACAAAAGATCTTTGCATGTATTGGTCTATCCCAAAAATCGAGGCGTTACTATTTCCAAAATTTATTGTGCCTCATTGTTATCCGAGGTGGATAGTTTCCCCTTCGAGTATTTACCTTATAAATATTCAAGGAGGGATTCGTTACTCACTTTCCACTCCTTCCTCCTTGCGCCTCTCTTCTCAGTCAAGCACCATCGGAGTTCGAGGACGACATCGAGGCCTCCCAACTATACTCTTTATGCCACCAGATCTACTCGCAGTCACAAGAGCATGTGCGGCCGTCTCCATTTTGCTTCCAATAAGATCCGGTATGTTTGGGTCCCCATTAGGTTTTGATTCTACTAGTGTTAATACCATGTCTTCGCGTTCGTCCGAACGATTGCTTGTAGATCCATAAGTTTCTCATTCCTTTAATATCCATGGTTTAGTTGCATTCTCTACAGCTCGTTTCTGGCAAAAATAAATCTGAGAACGAGGCTTTGAAGGATACTCGAATGCCCCAGTTTGGTTCCTCTGCTGAATAGAACACATTTACCTTTCCTTTTCTCACATTTATTTAGATCCATTGCGGCAACCATCTCAATAGATACTTGTTTTGGGCACATTTTTTGTTAAGTCTTGTGAAAATATGATATACCATCGTACTCCTTTACTTGATTCTGCCATCTTAAATGTCTTTCTCCAAATAATTGTCGGCATAAAACTCTTTTATGTAGAAACTTTAATTTGTATCGCATGTGAATAACCATAATTTGATGTCTTATGTCATGCACCTTATCTCCTTTGTAGTTGCTCTGCAACTCGCCATGGCCCCTAAGAATGCTAAAGTCTGTAACTGGGTCAGATCCCAAGAATCCAAACTCACCCTAGAGAAGCTTGTGGGCCAAAGGTTCCTGCTAGCTCGAAAGGAGATTGACTGGTGTAATCCCAAAGAGGAGCCTTATCCCCATCTTCGATAGGGGGAAATCGTCATCTTTGCTGACCATCTAAGTAGGGGTTTTCGACCCCCCGGCTCAAAGTTCTTCCGAGACCTTTTGCATTTTTTCAACCTCCGTCCTCAGGATAGTTTTCCTAATTTAATGACCAATACCTGTCAATTCTACGTTCTATGCGAATATTATCTACCGATAGAGCCATCTATAACCTTTTTAAGGGAATTTTTCTATCTGAATTGCCAGTACGAGACCAAGAATGGCGTGGCATGCAAACTTGGTGGGTTTTTTGTTCAGCAAAGGAAGAATAGCCTCTCTCCTGATTCCAAACTGGCGAGTCATCCGAAAGGATGGAATAAGACTTGGTTCCACTGCAAAAAATCTGCCCCTGCAAGATAAAATCGTCTTCCGGGTTATAGGATGGAACGGCCTGGAAGTAATGTTGAGTTTTCGGGTTGGCCCTCAGATGAAGAAAGAGATTTCGTCGCTACTATTCGTACAAAGTTGAGGGCTCTGACCATGCATGGTTTAACCGGGATTGACCTTATCCGCTGGTGGCTGAAATGGCGGATCCAACCCGTCAGGGTGAGAGGTAGCTTCATGTGTAATTAATTGGGCGAGCCATCCGAAGGATATCATTTTTCCAATGAGGACTTATCATATGACATCCTTACCAAGGAAAAAAAGATTATTTTCTGATTCAAAGGAAAAATGTGGTGTCACCAGCTTGGGTCCATTCTATCTGCAGAATCAGCCACCTTTGGTATTTTATCTTTCTTTACATATATACTTTCTTCCTATGACACTTTTATTTAACTCGCCTTTCCTATCTTATGCTTTATATTGCTGCAGGAGTGCTCGAGCTTGTCGGCATTTTGGGAATGGGGGTACCCAAACCTACCTGCCTGCGGCCCAGGGCATGGCCCACCTCATCAACCAAACGCGGCATGGTGTAGCCTCACTCAGGACAAGGCCCTCACGAGGGCCCAAGCCTCGCAAGGATGAGCAGGATCAAGACCGGTAGAGGACGGGCCTCCCTAGCCCCCCTTTTAGGATCGAGAGTGGGGTGTCTAGAGGGGGGGATGAATAGACTACTAGCAGGAATTTAAAACCTAACCTTTTCCAAAGTTAATTAGTTGGTAGATTTTAACTATTTTAGCAAGTCTAACAAGTCTAACAAGCCTACACATGCATGTCTACAAGTATGGCAGCGGAAACTAAAGGCATTGCACATGTAAGTAAAGAGATGGAATATAAAGATCAAACGCAATAGGAGCCGCAAGGATTTTTCCCGTGGTTCCGACAGGTGGTGCTATCATACGTCCCTGTTCATGGAGTCTTCAACCCATGGAGGGTAACGGTTGTGAGAGTCCACAGAGGGATCCACCCGTCAGGGTCCACGAAGTAGCAACCTTGACTATTCCATGCGGCTTCCGTCCACAAAGGACTAGCCTCACCATGGGTAGATCTTCACGAAGTAGGCGATCTCCTTGCCCTTACAAACTTCTTGTTTCACTCCACAACATGAAGTAGGAGGCTCCCAAGCAACAGCTGACCAATCTAGGAGGCACCACCCTCCAAAAGATAATAGGCTCGGTAATGACGAAGAACTCCTTGCTCTTGTGCGTCAAGTTGATAGACTCCTCAACACACAATTACTCTCTCATATATTTGCCTTGGTAGAAGAGATGGGATTGGTGGAAAGCAAATTGAGGAGGCTAGAAATCAAGATCCATATGGTTCGAGTGGAAGATCTTGACCTCAACACAAGGGTAGGTGCTTCTCTCTCAGAAAACTGAGTAGGATAGGTATGACATAGTTTTGAGTGCTTTTCTTTCGAGTAGGTAGTGATGGAGGGGTATATATAGTCATCCCCAAAAATCTAACCGTTACGCACAAAATGACAAACTCGGTGACACCGATGTGTAAATCTCAGTGGTATCGATGTGACCAAACGTGGCAACATTTGAATCTCGGAGGGACCGATATACGATTCTCCGTTGCACCGACAAGGTGACCACGGGTTAGATTTGCCAAACTCGATGATGCCGATTCACCATTTTCGTACGGACCGAAAATGTGAACTTGCGTAAAAGAAACATGGCAACCCAACTCGGTGGCACTGAGAGTAGTATCGGCTGCACCAAAGTGTTAGGGTTTGGCTGAGTCTGTCTAGGGTTTGGAATCGGTGACATCGGGATAGAAATGTTGGTGGCACCGATTTTGCATATTTGGCTTTGGACAGACTTTGGTGGGAGAGTTTGTGGATGTTTTGGTGACTATCACTGGTGCCCGTTTGAGCATGTCACCAACAGAACCTTACCCCCTTTTTACAGTATTGGCTTTCCTACGGAATCAAAGTGATTTCTCACAAATTTAAAATGTAGAGTCGTCTTGCTTGAAGCTTGGCCAACCAATTTCCTTGCATCTTGGGGTAATTCCACAATCTCCACAATCCTTTTGCCAGCTCAAGTACTCTCCATGGACTACTATCCAAAATACACTAGATAGAGGTTTTAGTCCAAGGGACAACGTATGTTGTCATGGATTAGCAAAACCACCAAGGGAGCATGTTGTGCGCTCAATCTCCCCCTTTTTGGTAATTGATGACAACGTACAATCAAAGCTTCAAATAAAGATATGCATGGATGCAATGAAGACTTTGAGAAACACATGACTTAGATTTCTCCCCCTAAATGTGTGCGGTCCTTTAAAGGATAGTTGCTTTGGAATGCATGGACACACATATAGATGAAGGGATATAGGAAGTCATGTGTATCTTAGCTATATACATCAATATATGTGAATCAAATGTATATCCTTGCTCAATACATCACTCTTGCAAACAATATGTGCAAGAAGTAAGAGATCATATTGACAAAGGATATGATGCATATACTTGCCTTGAGTTCTTGATCATTCTAGTAGTAGAGACAGACTTGAGAAAACAATGCTAGGAAACACAAGAATATTCTACTAAACAAAAGCAATAGAACTCACCGAATACCAAGATACGGAGAACATATAAAATATCATAATACTTAAGATTGATATGTATCCACCTTTAGCATTAATCTATTATATCTTTTGTCCCCTTAGATATGAAAGTGGTAATACATCCTCCCCCCCTGAATCTCAGCATGTAGATATTGGGATTGGATAGGGTGAGAAAAGGTTATCCTTTGTGCACATCAGAATTTTCTCCAAAAATAGTTTTCTCCCCTACATTCTTGTTCTCCCCTTGTTTATATAAGTCCGAAATTTTGATATTTTCTTGTTCCCCTAAGTCATATCTCCCCCTTGGCATAAGCGTGTAACTATCCCTTTAGCATCAAGCTTTCATATTCTCTCCCTTTGGCATAAAATACCAAAAAGGTTAAACTTGGGAATAGTGACAGGGATCATTGACAAGGAAGGGATCCTTGAGAACAAGAGCCATTGAAAGTAGGGTTCATTAAAAGACTAAGGGAATCATTGAATGTATCTTCTCTCCCTTTGGCAAATTTTAGTTTTCTTCTCCTTGGAGCTAGGGATCCTTGAAGAAAGAATTTCTCCCCCTAAGTGTTGTTTGTTCTTATCCCCCTATATATATATATTTTAAAGAAGGGGTCATCGAAGCAACAACAATCTCACAAAAACAAAAACAATAAATAATATTTAAGAAACACAGATTTCGAAAGCAAATAAAATCGGTGACTCCGGGATAAATAAATCGATGGTACCGACATTGTGTGGTGCAGTTATCTACAAATTCTGTAGAACCGAGTTATTTAGATCGGTGACTCCGAGTGGGATACCAACTTTCTGTTTTCACAGAGACAAACAAAATAATTTCAAAAAAATGCGAAAATTTTACAAAGGACATCAAATAGACAAGATTTGAGATGTTACCATAGATCATGCGAATAGAGAGCAAACCACACAAGAATGTTAACTAAATGATGGGCGGTGACTAGGTCACCTATATTAGAGTATATTGACATAGGAGACAAGCAAGAATACTTGATCTTAGGTCATACTCTAGGTTAAGCTCAAAATGGGGTTATCATTTTTCGATTAAGCATTTTAATGTCTTCGTATCACTTGATTTACTTTAGCCCATGACTTGGAGTAAAGCCTTTTCAAGGATATGAGTACATACCTTTGAGTGATGTTGATGAAGTTGCTTGTAGGTGAACTTGTTGAGGATGCTCGAGGTTGATGAAGATCATCTTGAATTTGGAGCAATACTTCTTGTTCTAGTACACTAGTCACCTACAAAGGATATTCATGCAAGGAAGAACAATGGATATATCCAATTGACATGATAATACTTAAGATTTTGCAACTAAGATCAAGTATATGGCAAGGATATGTTTTTTTTTGTCTTCTTCCTTCCATCATCAAGAGGGGTTATGCATACATGGTAATGACAAGATTGCTTATGATTGGAGTTGATGGCAATCTTGTGGAATGAAGTTCTTCCAAGTTCCTACAAAAGGTTAGACGTAATACAAGGGAGCATAGAATTTCATGGTATAAGATAAAAATTTATGGGTACATGGAAATGACAAGAAAGCTCATGCTATTGCTTGCAACCGAGTGAGTCTAACTCAAGTTTGAAGCATCAATGATGTTCAACTCACTCCTCAAATGACAAAATGTTTTCGCATCAAGTGGCTTGGTGAAGATATCAGCCAATTGTTTGTTAGTACAAAAATGCTTAAGATTGATATCTCCTTTGGCAACATGATCACGAATGAAACGATGTCAAATTTGAATATGCTTGGTTCGAGAATGTTGCATAGGATTATGTCCAATTTTAATAGCCCTTTCATTGTGACAAAGTAATGGAACATTTTTAGCATAAATTCCATAATCCTTAAGCGTTTGTGTCATCCATAGTAATTGCGCACAACAAGATCCAGCAGAAATATACGCAGCTTTGATGGTAGATAGAGATACCGAGTTTTGTTTCTTGGAGGACCAAGACACACGAGATCTACCTAAAAATTGACAAGTATCCAAGGTGGATTTTCTATCAACCTTGTCACCGGCATAGTACGAATCAGAACAGCCAACAAGATTAAAATAGGATCCCTTGGGATACAAAATGCCAAAGTTTTGTGTTTGTATCAAGTACCTCAGAATACGTATCACAGCCAAAAGATGATGCTCATTGGGTGCAGCTAGTTATCTAGCACACATGCAAACACTAAGCATAATATCGGGACGAGATGCACATAGATATATGAATGAACCAATCGTAGATATATAAACCTTTTTATCAACCGGGCCATCCTCCCTGGTATGGTTAACATTTCCACTAGTGGGCATAGGAGTTATCATACCTTTGCAATCCTGCATGTTGAATTTCTTGATCAAGTTCTTGGTATACTTAGTTTGGGAGATGATAGTTCTTTCTCTTGATTGCTTGATTTGCAATCCAAGAAAGAATTTAAGCTCACACATCATAGACATCTCATACTTCTCGGACATCAACCTTCCAAATGTTTCACTAAATTGAGGGTTAGTGGAACCAAAGATAATATCATCCACATAGATTTGGCACACAAATAGTTCTCCATTAACTCTCTTAGTGAAAAGGTTGCATAGATTTTACCAATTTCAAAACCTTTTTCGATCAGAAACTTTGTTAAACATTTATACCAAGCATGAGGGGCTTGCTTAAGACCATAACGTGCTTTGCGAAGCTTGTAAACATGATTAGGTTTCTTAGGATTCACAAAACTAGGTGGTTGCTTAACATAAACTTCTTTTTCAATTTCACCATTTAAAAATGCACTTTTGATGTCCATTTGATAAAGCGTCATATCATGGTGATTAGCATAAGCAAGAAGAATATGGATAGCTTCAAGTCTAGCGATGGGGGCATAAGTTTCACCGTAGTCCATACCTTCGACTTGTTTCGAAACATCCATTTGGTTCCGATGATGTTGTGCTCATCTTCGGGCTTCTCCACGAGTGTCCACAATTCATTCTTCTTGAAGTTGTGTAGCTCTTCATGCATAGCATACACCCAAGCCGTGTCTTCAAGAGCTTATTCTACCTTTAAAGTCTCAATATTAGATATGAAAGAATAATGCTCACAAAAGTTAGCTAGACGGTTTTTAGAGCTAGTGATTCTCCCTGTTTGTATATCACCAAAGATTTGGTTTAGGGGATGCTTCTTGGTCACTTGAGCTCGAACTCGGGTCATCTTCCAATTGTTGGATGGTGGAGCTTCTTCATCATCATCATCATCATCTCGTTCATCTTCATTGTTGTTAAAGGTGTCGTTCCCTTGAGGTGGTGGTGATGGTGGTTGTGGTGGATCTTCATGATGCACTTCCTCGTCTTCATCATATCGTCATGTACCGCTTGTGGATGTCTCCATGTCGTGTTGAGGTTCATCTTGACGTGAAGTGGGGGCTTACACTTGAGTTGATGAAGTACTTTCCTTCACCTCCATGGGACGAATCTTGCGGATGGGTATATATAGAATGGCTTTAGAAGGATCCTTATTACGTACGGCATTTGGCAATTGTTCGACTTGCGAACCATTAGATTCATCAAACTTCACATCTACGGTCTCTTCAACTTTTCGAGTGAAGTTGTTGTAGACACGGTAAGTGTGAGAGTTTGATCCGTAAGCAAGTAGGAATCCGTCATGAGATTTAGGAGCAAATTTAGTAGGATGATGCTTATCAAGAATGTAGCATTTTGAGCCAAATACCCCAAAGTATCCGACTTGGGGTTTGTTACCAGTGAGTAGCTCGTATGCCGTTTTACCAAGAAGCTTGTGCAAGTAAAGTCAGTTTGTGGCATGACATGTTGTTTCAATGGATTCCGCCCAAAAGTGTCTTGGCGTCTTGTTTTCGACAAGCATCGTTATTGCCATCGCAATGAGCATCCGGTTCTTCCCCTCAACAACTCCATTTTTTTGAGGTGTGTACGTAGCCAAGAACTCATGTGAGACGCCTTCTTCGTCAAGAAAGGTATCCACATGGGCGTTCTTGAACTCCGATCCGTCATCGCTCTAAACCTTCTTGATCTTCACTTCAATCTGATTTTGCGCTTGCAAGCGAAGTTCTTGAGGATCTTTTGAACCTGCGACTTATCATCAAGAAAGAATACCCACGTAAATCTGGAAAAATCATCAACTATAACTAGACCATAGGAATTAACACCGATACTCTTGTAAGCATTGGGACCAAAAAGATCCATATGAAGTAACTCGAGTGGTCTCCTAGTAGTCATGATATTTTTAACAGGATGACTTCCACCTACTTGCTTTCCAGCTTGAGAAGCACGACAAGGTCTATCTTTGAAAAAGATAACATCTTTTACACCAAGTATATGATCACCTTTGATTAACTTATCTAGATTGTGCATGCCTACATGTCCAAGTCTTTTATGCCAAAGCCAACATTTAGAAGATTTTGCAATTACGCAAGTGAGAGGCTTGGATCTTTTAGTCAAATCAACAATTTATAGATCACCTCTACCGAAACCGATAAAGACCATTTAATGATTATCTTGACGAAACTCTTGACAATCTACTTTCGTGAATAAAACATTGAAACCGAAGTCGGCAAGTCCAGATACGGAAAGAAGATTGTAGCCAAGAGATTCAGCAAGCATAACATTTTTAATAGAGCTATCGTGGGATATAGCCACCTTACCAAGGCCAAGTACCTTACCCTTAGAGTTGTCTCCAAAGGTCATGTACCATCGAGGACCTTGATTGGGCGTGATCTGTTGAAACATGTCTTTATCACTAGTCATATGATTCGTACATCCATTGTCCAGAATCCCCTATTTTCCTACGGACATGTAATCCTTAAAGTTTGCCATAAGACTCAGATTATTCATGATCTTGTCGTGCTCGATGTTGAACAACTTATCTTATTCAAAGTAGCCATGTTCCCCATTGTCATCATCACGTGGGAAATCCTCGTCATAAAGAAGAAGGGATTTGTTAGAATAGTGATCATGACAATGTTCAAGTTTATGAATTCGAATGGCTTCAAAGATAATGTTGTTGATAGTGGTGACATCTCCTTTAGCACACATAAGATCACGGAGCTCAAATAGGCAGTTATCGAAGTTTGGATCACTAGGCTTCATTTTGTGAAAAGCAACAGTTCGATGAAGAATTTCATCAAGATTTCCTAAAGAAAGATTTGGATATCGTTTCTCCAAATCAGTCCATAAGGTATAGGCGCATGCAAATTTCTTCAATTGAGAAAGCACGAATCTTGGTAAACCTCTAACAATAAGATTGACAGTTCTTAGGTTACCAAGCATGTTAATTTCCTCTTCGTGTGTGGGATGCAATTCATCAATAGGGAGCACATAGGGATTTTAAATATATTTTATCAAATTGAATCTATTAAATAGATCAATCATGGCATTCTTCCATTGACTATAGTACTCTCCATCAAGAATGGGCACTCTACAACTCAAACTCTCTACTCTAGACACATCCATCTTCCTCCATGGTGATTAAACTGAAACAATGGAGACAAAAGCTCTAATACCACTTGTAGGATTGAGAGTGGGGTGTCTAGAGGGGGATGAATAGACTACTAGTAGGAATTTAAAACCTTACCTTTTCCCAAGTTATTTGGTTGGCAAATTTTAACTATTTTAGTGAGTCTAGCAAGTCTAACAGCCCTACACATGCATGTCTACAAGTATGGCAGCGGAAAGTAAAGACATTGCACATGTAAGTAAAGGGATGGGATAGAAAGATCAAACGCAATAGGAGACACAAGGATTTTTCCCGTGGTTCTGATAGGTGGTGCTATCGGATGTCCACGTTCATGGAGTCTTCAACCCACGGAGGGTAACGGTCGCGAGAGTCCATGGAGGGCTCCACCTATAAGGGTCCACAAAGTAGTAACCATGATTATTCCATGTGGCTTCCGTACACGAAGGACTAGCCTCACTATGGGTAGATCTTCACGAAGTAGGTGATCTCCTTCCCCTTACAAACTTCTTTTTTCACTCCACAGCACGAAGTAGGAGGCTTCCAAGCGACACCTAACCAATCTAGGAGGCACCTCTCTCAAAAAGGTAATAGGCTCGGTAATTACGATGAACTCCTTGCTCTTGTGCTTCAAGATGATAGAATCCTCAACACACAATCACTCTCTCGCAGATTTGGCTTGGTAGAAGAGACATGGCCATTCATCGTGCCCTTGGACGTATTCAGGAGGAATACAGAGGTGGAACCATTTCACCAGGACTCAGCATGGTTTGCCGCAGAGATGCCCATGGCAACATCATCACCAATCCCACTGCAGACACCACCATCTCCTATATCCAGACCTTGGAGACTCACATCAGGACTCTGGAGCTTCGAGTTCGTGCTGACACGAAGACTATCAAGAATCTGATGAATCGCGAGCTGGACCTTGAAGCTGATCTGCGAGAGGCCAACTATGAACACGAGCATGAAGTGAAGGACTTCCTAGAGAGGATTGATGAGCAGAATGCACGCATTGCAACTCTGGAAGAGCAGCTAGACATGGGGGAAAACCTTCACCCCGAAGGAGACATGGCACCCTTCATCAGCGACGATGAAGACTATGAGGAAAGCACCACCGGAGGACCTACGACTATGCACTTTTGAGGAGAACATTAGTTATGCCCTCCATGTATCTTTTATTCGTTAAAGCGTAGGTCGATGCTTAGTTGTCTGAGATTGTATTTCCGGTGTTTGACATTGATTGAATAAATGTATGAGTGTTTGGTGTGATATGTTTGTTGCATTGCATATGGGTAGTGAATTTCTTTTAGACCCTTGTTCTATTCTAATTCTCACCCCTCTGAAAACAGCAAGATGCCTCCACGACGTGAGACCGATTTCACTTTTCCACCGGAACTCACCCAACTCCTTCAGCAGCAGAATGCACTGATGCAACTATTGATTCAGAATCAGACCAACAACCAAAACAACAACAACAACCACCATCCACCCCAGACTGACAATCTCACCCGTTTTCTGAGGTTGAACCCTCCAACTTTCGCCAGCAGCACTGAGCCCATTGTGGCAGATGACTGGCTCCGCAAGATGGAGAGAGAACTTGTCACCGCTGGATGCACTGACGCTGAGAAAGTGCGATTTGCCGCACATCAACTGGAAGGACCAGCAGCATCATGGTGGGAGAATTACACCACCACTTATCCTATTGCAGATGTGACTTGGGAGCAGTTCAAGCTTGCTTTCCGCACCGCTCATGTTTCAGCTGGAGCCATGAGTCTAAAGAAGCGCGAGTTTCGCAACTTGCGCCAGGGTAATCGCTCTGTGGCCCAATATGTGGACGACTTCAACACATTGTCACGTTATGCCCCAGGAGATGTGGCCGATGATGCGGCCAAGCAAGAAAAGTTTCTGGAAGGACTCAATGATGAGTTGAGCATACAGCTGGTAGTGGCTAATTTCAACAACTACCAAGAGCTGGTGGATAAGGCACTTATTCTGGAAGGAAAACAGCAGCAGATTGAGAACCGCAAGCGGAAGTACACTCAGGGGAAGTTCAACTCTGGAGCTCATCAGAAGCCTCGTTACTCCCCGTACTCCGGGAATACCGGAACAGGAAACGGTAAGTTTGGAAAGCACACTCATGCTGTGCACAACCATGGAGGTCACCATCATGGAGGAAATGGGAACAACCGTTCCAACCATGGTAACTTCAAGAGTGACAATGGGAATGGGAACAACAACCAGCACCGTCACGCTCATGCTCAGAAGGATCTGAGTCACATTACCTGTTTCAAGTGCCAGAAGACAGGGCACTATGCTACTGAGTGTCCCCAGAGCAAGCAAGGCAATGGAAACGACACTAACAACGGCAACTCCGCAGCCAAGAAGCCCAATCCGTTTCCCCGTGCTCAAGTGAATCACATCGACGTGGAAGAAGTCTATGATCAACCCGAGACTGTGGTTGGTAAGTTTTTATTGCATTCACGTCCTGTTACAGTACTTTTTTCGGGTGCAACTCATTCATTCATATCAAGGGTAGTTGTGGATAAGTATGGTTTGCCCACCAAAACCCTTAGTCAGCCCATTAAGGTTAGTTCTCCAGGAGGTATGATGATGGCAGGGATAGGATGCCATGCCTTGAAACTCAATATAGGGAACCATGTTTTTCCCACCGACCTCATCGTCTTAGAGTCACAAGGATTGGATGTAATCCTAGGCATGGATTGGATGACCAAGTATGAAGGAAATCTTGATTGCCCTAGCAAGTCTGTTTCACTCACCACCCCGGAGAACAAGAGGATTAAGTATGTATCCCGATGCACACGTATGAGTGCTAGGTTAAATTCTCTCACAGGAGTTGTTCAGGAGGAAGTACCTGTGGTAAAAGATTTTCCAGATGTATTTCCGGAAGAATTATCAGGAATGCCACCAGATAGGGACATTGAATTCTTAATTGAGCTACAGCCAGGGACAGCTCCAATTTCCAAGAGACCCTATCGGATGCCCGCAAATGATCTATTGGAAATCAAGAAGCAAATCAAGGAGTTATTGGACAAAGGTTATATACGCCCCAGTTCTTCACCTTGGGGAGCCCCAGTACTTTTGGTGGAGAAGAAGGATAAATCCTTGAGAATGGTAGTTGACTATCGTGCCTTGAACGAGGTGACTATCAAGAACAAGTACCCTCTACCGATGATTAATGATTTGTTTGATCAGCTCGTAGGAGCCAAAGTATTCTCCAAGATCGATCTTCGATCAGGGTATCACCAGTTGAAGATTCGTGAACAGGATATACCCAAAACAGCTTTCACCACGAGGTATGGCTTGTATGAGTATACGGTCATGTCTTTTGGATTGACTAATGCTCCTGCCTACTTCATGAATTTGATGAACAAAGTATTCATGGAATACCTAGACAAGTTTGTTGTGGTGTTCATCGATGACATTCTGATATTCTCCAAGAACGAGGAAGAGCATAAGCAACATCTGCGTTTAGTTCTGGAGAAGCTAAGAGAGCATCAGTTATATGCCAAGTTCAGTAAATGTGAATTTTGGCTGACGGAAGTCGGATTCCTTGGACATGTTATTTCCGGAGATGGAATAGCAGTAGACCCCGCTAAGGTTGAAGCCGTCACCGAGTGGAAGTCACCCACCTCAGTTAAGGAGATCCGCAGTTTCCTTGGACTTGCCGGTTATTACCGGAGGTTCATTGAGAATTTCTCAAAGGTTGCCAAGCCCATGACAGAGTTGTTGAAGAAAGAATCCAAGTATGTTTGGACTGTGGAATGTGAAGCCAGTTTCCAGGAGTTAAAGGAACGTTTGGTCACAGCCCCAGTATTGATCTTGCCCGATATTCGGAAGGATTTCCAAGTTTATTGTGATGCTTCACGTCAAGGACTTGGAGGAGTACTTATGCAGGATGGTAAAGTTGTAGCCTATGCTTCCAGACAGCTACGACCTCATGAGTTAAATTATGCCACTCATGACTTGGAGTTAGCAGCCGTAGTGCACGCACTCAAGACTTGGAGACATTTCCTTATCGGAAATAGTTGTGATGTTTACACCGACCATAAGAGCCTGAAGTATATCTTCACGCAGAAAGAGTTGAACCTCAGACAGAGACGATGGTTAGAGTTAATCAAGGACTATGACATGAGATTACACTACCATCCAGGTAAGGCTAATGTTGTAGCCGATGCCTTGAGTCGGAAAACTTATGTGAACACACTCACAGCTGGAGGATTACCTCAAGAGTTAGTCGATGATCTCAGAGAGCTCAAGCTAGAGATAGTTCCAAGAGGATATGTTGCTACACTGGAAATTCAGTCCACCTTGACCGAAAGAATTCGAGAAGCCCAGAAATCGGACAAGGAGATAGCTGAGATTAAACAGAGAATGAAAGATGGTAAAGCTAAAGGTTTTCGTGAGGATGAACACGGAACTTTGTGGTTTGAGAACCGAATCTATGTGCCCAATGAACCAGAGCTCAGGAAGTTGATACTTCAGGAAGCCCACGATTCACCTTACTCGATACACCCAGGCAACACCAAGATGTATCTGGATTTAAAGGAAAGTTATTGGTGGACAGGTATGAAGAAAGATATTGCAGAGCATGTTGCGATATGTGATGTTTGTCAGCGAGTAAAGGCAGAACATCAGAAACCAGCAGGGTTACTCCAACCTTTGCCGATACCCGAGTGGAAATGGGAAAAGCTTGGTATGGATTTCATCACAGGATTGCCCAGGACCCGTTCAGGTTATGATTCCATCTGGGTAGTGGTAGATCGCTTGACCAAGGTAGCTCATTTCATTCCAGTGAAAACCACCTATACCAGTGCTAAGCTAGCCAAGATATATATGACCAGGATCGTATGTCTGCATGGAGTTCCGAGGAGTATCGTGTCAGATAGAGGAACACAATTTACTTCAAAGTTTTGGCATCAGTTACATGAAACTTTGGGTACAAGGCTAGAGTTTAGTACAGCTTTTCATCCGCAGACAGATGGACAGACTGAGAGAGTCAACCAGATTCTGGAAGACATGTTGAGAGCTTGTGCGCTAGATTATGGATCTAGTTGGGATGATAACTTGCCTTACGCAGAATTTTCATACAAGAACAGTTATCAAACCAGTCTAAAGATGGCCCCTTTCGAATATACGGAAGGAGGTGCAGAACACCACTGACGTGGGATGGTGTTGGAGACCGACAACTTTTTGGTCCCGACCTTATTCAAGATTCGGAAGAGAAAGTTAGGTTGATTCGTGATAGACTCAAGATAGCTCAATCTCGACAGAAGAGTTATGCTGACAGCAAGCGCAAAGAAGTGACATATGAAGTGGGAGACAGAGCATATCTTCGTGTATCCCCGCTTCGAGGAACCAAGAGATTTGGTGTTAAAGGAAAATTAGCACCCAGATTCATAGGCCCCTACAAAATTCTTGAACGTAGAGGTGAAGTTGCATACAAACTGGAATTGCCAGAAGGATTATCCGAAGTTCATAATGTGTTCCATGTGTCCCAGCTGAAGAAATGTCATGCTGAGATGGCCGACATCCCTTTGAGAGATACAGTGCCCCTAGAGGCCATACAGCTTGAAAGTGATCTGACTTATGAGGAGAAGCCTGTCAGAATCCTCGAGACATCCAACAGGGTTACCCGCAGCAAGATCATCAAGTTCTGCAAAGTTTTGTGGAGTCACCATACTGAGGAAGAAGCCACCTGGGAACGCGAAGAAGATCTTCGTAGAGACCATCCGCACCTATTTTCTAGCCAACCCGAATCTCGAGGGCGAGATTCATCTTAAGGTGGGTAGGTTTGTAACATCCCAAAATTCCATTTTGGAATGTTATGAATATAGCTATGCATCTATCATCACCATTGCTTGAATTGTATGTGTTAGTTGAAATGCCTTTTCTGGTTTTCAGAAAGTCCCCTTCTACTTTTCCCTATGTTGCTTCCCCTATTTGAAATTTTGGTTAAATGTTCAAAATAAGAGAGGAGTAACATGACACTCCACACCAGGGTCTAATTGGTGAATTATTTGAACATAATAACCAGGGGTTATTTTGAAAATATTGGCAAAAAGGGTTTAAAAACAATTAGGACATTTCTGAAATAATATTTTTTTCAAAGTGTTCAAATGACAGAATAGAAATGTTCATTAAATAGCATTTATTATTCTGTTAATTTTGATATATAATACCCCTATATTTAGAGACGATTTGAATGCTTTAAAAGTTTTTGAATGTCTCTGGAAATTATTAAAAAGAAAAACGGTAACGGCTTTTCGATTAAACGGGCCGGCCCACCTGTTTATTTCGCGCATTTACTACAGACCGGTCACCCGCCGCGCCGTTACTTCTTTTCCCTCGCTGACATCGGGCCCCACCCATCCGACCGTTGCCCGAAACGGTCATCGTCCCCCCCCCCCCCCGCGCTCGCCGGACCCGACGCCGGCCGTTACTCCCCCTCGCCGGATCTCTCTCTCCTTTACTCCCCCTCACCCCTCGAGCGCCCTATAAGAACCGGACTACTCCCCGCGTCCATTTTCCCCCCCGAGCCCCTTCTCTCTCTCACCGAGACGCCGTCAATTTCTCGTCGGAGCTCCACCACCACCGGACGTCGCCGTCGAGCGTAGCCACCACACCCGACCACCGTTCGCCTCGCCGTCGCCACCAATCGACTCCGGAGGACCGTCCCCGTCGCCCGGACCACTCCCCCGTCCTCCCCGACCACCGGAGCACCTCGCCGTCGCATCCACCGCTACCGGACTCGCCGGAGTACCCCGACGCCGGCGACTTCTACTCTGTAAGCCCCCTCGACCGTCCGATCCAAATCCGACGTCCGAGATTAGAACGGACTTAAGTCCGAAACGGTATCTTCTTCCGATCGGTTGCCCGCTCTAATTCACCTACCGCACACACTCGCTAGCCAATCGGATCGCGCCACGTAGCCCCCTGACCGACGTATATTTTTTTTGTATTTTCTGTTTTGTTTTAATTAACAGAATGTTTTCCAATTTTGTTTTGCTTATATCTTTTAATCTATTTAGAGTTTTGAGTTGATTCTTTTTGCAATAGCTCACAATTTTCATGTAGTTTCACCCTGTACTTTCAAATTTCAAATTTGAACTATAAAATTTGAATTGAATCAAATTTGCTTAAAATCTTCAAATCTGAATAACTAGAGTTTAAAAATAGATTTTGATATGATTCTTTTTGCTACTGTTTGATATTAGTTAGGACTATCTTCATGTTTAGTTTGAGGATTTTCATGATATATTTGATTACTGTTTTACCCAAAAACAGAATCTGTTTATTTTTATACTATAGTTTTATAAAATTAATTTTGATTAGTTTGATTTAGAATTTGGTTTTATTTGTTTATTAGGTTCTGTTAGTAAACATTTAGTGTTTTCACTTACTGTTAATAAAAATATAAATTTGCCTAGTTTAATTTCATTTAACATAGGAATCACAACTTCTTTTCAAATAGGCATAATTTGATTAAAACAACTAACTAGTAATAGTTTTGTTTTCAAATAAAGTTTTGTATATTTAATTCTGTTTTCTAAGACAGATTTAATAGTAAATTCTTTTCTATTAAGAACATGTTTTGCTAATAAATAACAAGTTTAGTTTTCATTCTTTTGTTAGTATAACTATAGTTGATTCATATAGTGTTTATCACAAACTTGTATAAACTCTACTAAAGTTTTCCCAACAAACTTAAATTGATTATATTCTGTTTATTAATAAAATATGCTATTGTTTCTTTGCTGACAACAATTGTCTTGTCATTTCAAAATAGTTTTATTATGTCAGTAGTGTTTTCATCCCTCACCTTTGGAAAAACAAAACTTTGTGTGTTTTACTTGCTAGAGACTTTTGAGCATTGTTTGCATAGTTTGTTTAGTACTTCTTTGCTGAATGTTATGAGTACTTATTTTGGTTGTATGCTTATTTGAGTGCATTGTTTGTTTCGTTAGATTATCCGGAGTGCGAAGCTTGTTACCTAGAGTTACTCAAGTACGAAGATCATCAATCAGGCAAGTCACTTTGATCATGTTTTACCCATGTTTTATATGCATTAGTTCTACCATCTCCCCAGTTGCATGCAAGATAGGTTAGTTGGAAACTTGGTTACATTGTAGTAGTATCATGTGGTAGATACCCCTCTCAACCCTCTTTGACAACATTGGCCCCGGGAAACGTTGTTTTACTTTTGCTATGCTAATAGTAGACGGGGTTGGTTGTGTGATTCATGGGAGTTGAGAGAGTTAATAACTTCAAGACCTACATAATGAGCAAGATTTCAATACTCCAAGTTTTCAACATACCTCTGGGTGGATGATGGTTGAACGGCACCCTGGAGAAACCAGTGGTTAGCCTAGGTGATGCTGGAGATGGCCAGTATTCACGCGGAAAGGTCCACCCAGGCACAAAGAGATGGATGGATGCTTTAAAACCCAAGGATTACCTGCACAGCCACAAGTCATTATGGGCTCTGGCTTGGTTGGATATCGTGGTGACCCTGGACAGGCGGTGCTACGAGAGGTAGAAGAACGGTAGGAAAGGATGGGCACCGACAGAGTCGCAGGGAAACCCTTTGGAAGACCATGTTTTGGTCATCCGTTTCTCAAACACCCTGAAGTGCGAGAAATCAAACGGAGGCGACCAAATCTTGTGGGGAACGTGTGCAAAACTCTGCAGAGTACTTAAACCTAATCGATTAGCCGTGTCCACGGTCATGGACGACTTGAGCCAAAGGAATTGGAACTTCCGGAACTCTCAACACAAATAATATGATGATGTGGGTATATAATAATTTTGGGTATGAGAATTGGTTGGTGGAACCATCTCTTTAATCAACCAACTTAGTAATATTTTGCTTAACCCCCTTGATGTAGGAAAAAACTTGGCTTTACGCAAAACTTACACCACCACCTGCCATATAAGCATATAGACTAGCTGATTATTTTCACCCCTCTCTTGTGACTTTGCCGGCATATTCCATATGCTGACCTACACGGCTGCAACGTATCATGTTGCAGAGTATTTTTCCGACCAGGAGTGAGGATGCGTTCTATGCTCAGTGAGATGCCCTTGGAGTCAGATGGACTCATCTACCTTCGACGCTTCCGCAAGATTTAGATATTCCCATGAGTTGGCCTTTAGCCACTTTATTGTAATTTATATTGTAATAAAGGACTCGATATGAGATTTCGATTAATATAATGCTGTGTGATTTCCCTTTGATATATACATGGATGTACCGTGTGTGTACCAGCATGATCTTGGGATGGTACGGAAACACCGGAGACTTGGCCTTTCAGGTCGGGTCGCTACACATCCCCAAAAATCCAACCATTACACACAAAATGACCAACTTGGTGACACCGATGTGTAAATCTCGGTGGTACCGAAGTGACCAAAAGTGGCAACTTTTGAATCTCGGGGGGACCGATATACGATTCTCGGTTGCACTCACAAGGTGACGAATGCTCAAATTTGCCAACCTCGGTGACGCCGATTCACCATTTTCGGACGGACCGAAATGTGAAGTTGCATAACAGAAACTTGGCAACCCAACTTGATGGCACCGAGAATAATGTTGGCTGCGTCAAAGTGTTAGGGTTTGGATGAGTATGTCTAGGGTTTGGAATCAGTGGCACCGGGATATAAATGTTGGTTCCTCCGAGCACCCGGTACACTGCTATATATAGAGGGTAGGCCCCTTTGTAGCGGGGGGGGGGGACCCAATCGATCAACTCCACCACTCACCAAACCACAAGGAGCCTCGAACACCACCGAGAGCCTTTTGGAGACCCAAAAACACTATACTTGTTCATCCACCTCACCGCCTCGAGAGGCAATCCACAAAAGCAGGAGTAGGGTATTACGTTTCCCAGCGGCCCGAATGTGGGTAAACTATCATGTTCATCTTCTTCCTCGTCATCGTGCGAGTTCTTTGTTATGTTCATCGAGTAGCGATCTCGGTTGGACGAGGCCACAGGGGATCTTCGCACACGCCCCTGTGTTCCAATCTTAAGGGTTTTGCGGAGCCCGAAATCCACCTCACCGCCCCAATATTTGACGCTCACCGAGCCCGCGCTGAGCGCCGTGCCACCCATGTTGCCCAGACGGTGCCGGTGGGCCGTGCTGGTGCACGCAGGTCACCTTCGCCTGTGGCGAACACCGCAACGGGCCCTGATGCCCACGAGCAACAAGACTCCTCCCAACCGGTCACCGCACAGCATGACGGCCACACCGCCACTCCATCGATCGTCCTAGCCTCCGGTTCGTCCTCTCATGTTCGGCTAGGGCCGGTGCGAGGCAAGGGCGCCCTCGCCATGGCTAACGAACTACCTCGCTACCGGCCCACTCCCGACTACTACGACAACTAGCTTCAGCGCATCACGGAGCTCGTCAGCGCTGTCGGCGATGCTTCGGCGCTCTCCTACTTGCTTCGACCCAAACCGTCCATCGCGCATGACGGGGCACAAACCGTGCAGCCTCCGCCTCCATGACGCGACACTGACCCCGAGCCCAGGCCAGAAGATGAAGTAAGCTGCCAAGTGGTTCCCTAGCCGCTCGCCAATGCACGTGCATTCCCTCTGCTGCCGACCCAACGCCGTGGCCGGATACCGCTCGAGGCAGCCCCACAGGAGCATCAGGACCAGGTCGCCCTCATGCACGCGATGCCCGTTGAGCCGGTGAGATGCCTCGCCATCTCCCTGGAGCTCTACACAACTGGGTGGCCTTGCAAGTTCAAGCCAGACCTACCCCCGCATTACGACGGCACCCTAGACCCAGCCAAGTTCCTACAGCTCTACTCGCTGAGTGTCCGGTCGGCAGGACGAGACGACAAGGTCATGGCGTGTTGGTTCCCCATGGCGCTCAACGGTGGCGCATTCTCCTAGCTCTTCAACCTCCCAGAGGCATGCATCACCTCCTAGAAGGATCTAAGCAAATGCTTCATCGCCAACTTCCAACGCACCCACGACCGCGCGCCCACCGTGAACGACCAGTGGTGCATCAAGCAGCAGGATGGGGAGACCCTGCACAAGTTCATACAATGCTTCATGACCACATGCCTCAAGATCCCCAAGGCGTCGAACAAGGCCAACATTTTGGCCTTCACTGATAGAGTCACTGACCTCAAAATTAAGGAACAACTCGCCATGAATGACAAACTATGCTCTCCCTTAGAGATGTTCAACCTGGCGAACAAGTGCGCCAAGGACAAGGAGGGTCGCCTATCGCTCCGCGGGATTCCGGCGACGGAGCCAGAAGAGAAGAAGACCAAGGACAAGGAAGCAAAGCGCAAGGCCCTAGTGGTGCTTGCGGCCGAACCCGAGGCAAAGCACAGCGGAGGAGAAGAGCACCCCCTAGGAGGAAGGCTGGCCTGCTTCTTCCATGGCACCAACAACCACGACAACGCCGACTCCCAGGAACTTCGATTGATCCGTGCCGAGCACGTCGAAAGGCACCCCTGCCAAGGCGGCCAGGGCTTCGGACGCGGCGGTGGCCGCAATGGAGGCCGCTGGGACAACCGAGAGCCATGTCAGGGGTGGCGCGATCATCATTAGGAGGACCGCTGGTGCGATCAAACTCGGGACGACCGCTGGCATGACCCGCCTCGTGAGGACTGCTGGCACAAAGACCCTCCGGAGGGGTCACGACGTGGTCAGCCTCGTGAGGCTCGCCCACGTGAGGTTGGACTACCTCCGCTGCCTCCACCACATAGAAGGAAAGAGGAAGACATGCAGGACGATGGGGCTGGGGCTTCCAGGAAATAAGGGCGATGGCCTGTATCTTGGGCGGCGCCAAGGCTCCAGCATCGAACCGTTCCTTCAAGAAATTCGCACGGGATGTGAATGCGGCTCTCCCGAAGCCTGAAGCGATGCGCCCCCTCAATTGGTCCTGGACTGCCATCATCTTTGACTCAAGCGATCAAATCAGGTGTTCGCTTATGGCCAGAAAGCTCCTCATGATGCGTACCCCAAACATCAGCAACGTCCTCCTCACCAAACACCTCATTGACAGTGGGGCAGGGCTCAACATCCTCTTCATCGAGACCTTTGAGATGCTCCAAGTGCCGTACAAATATCTCATGCCAACCTAGCCCTTCTCGGGGGTAACAGAAGGGTCCATCGTACCCATCGGGCAGGTGCGTCTACCTGTCACCTTCAGCGGGCGCAAGAACTACCAGACCGAGATCATCATCTTCGACATTGCGCACATCCACCCCCTGTACAACGCGATTCTTGGGTACTTGGCTCTCGCGAAGTTCATGGTTGTAACCCACCACGGCTACAACGTCCTCAAGATGCCAGGGAGTGGGGACGTCATCACCACTGCTTGCGATGAGAAGGATGCCGTCTGCACCCTTGAGCATGCTTACCGCGCTGCGTCGGCTGAGCGCTCGGACGACGAGGAAGACACACTGCCTCGTGAGGACCCACACAAGAAGAAGAAGCAACTCCTCCCCGCAAGGCGTCCTGGAACTTCGGGCTCTACGCTTAGGGATGGGGGACCGCCTCCTATCGTATAGGAAAGCATGCTCGGCGCCCCTCTAGGGCCGAGCCTGGGGGATCCCACCGGGGAAGTTTCCAGCTTGGTTAGTGAGGCAAGAGAGGCGCTCGAGCACAACCTGAAGGCGTGCTTCGATGCATGCCAGCTCGAGCTGGGATCTTGGTACGTGGGGCCTAGTTCGCAAGAGTCAAGCGATCGAAGAGCTTCGGGGAGCCTACGTCGTGTGATACGGGTACTACCCTACACCACCAGTCACAGTCACCGTCATCGACACGGTCGATCAGCCACGCATCTGCGTCAACACGCTCGCGATCAATAGGGCCGTGGCTCAAGGCCCCTTCTGGCCGGTGCGTGTCAATCATGGATGGGACTACCTGAACATCCATATCTGCATGCCCTTTGGGCTGGCGAACGCAAGCGTCACCTTCCATTGCCTTCATCGAGCCATGCTCGTGCCTTGCCTAGCAAGGCATAGCGAGGAGCATGTGAGAGTGCTCGGACCAAGTGAAGGTTCCGAGACTCGGGAGACGACACACCCGTGATGGTCACGCACGTTGAAGCGGGAGATCGGGTAATGACGGTGGCCTCGGTTCTTCAGCGGCATGGCCGCGAGGTGACTTTTTGTTGGCTGTTGCTAGGTAATTTTTTGGTTCACTCTGTCCAAGGGCTCCCACTGGCCACATGATCTCCAGGTGATCAGGGCATGCCCCTGCCGTTGCTTCGTTTATGCATGTTTCAATAGTTTCTTGTGCATCTATTCTATGTCTTGACGTATTACCTTAGTTGCATCGCTGGGCGGTCAACCCCCCGCTTGCGGGCTCCGTCCGCGGTGTGTCGCCTCGGCATGGAGTCTCGGGAGGCTCCACGACCTCTCGAGGTGGCAGCCGATATGGTGGAATGGGGTCCGCTCGAGCGTTAAAGGGGGCTCCGGAGCATTATCTGTCATAAGGCCACTCGGCCCCCTGATGTCGTCCTTGGTTTCCGGTCGGCATCAGGAGTGGAGGGGCCTCGCCTCGTGAAGTGCATCCTTGGTTTCCGGTCATGCCTAACGATGGTCGGGAAATGTGTGGGACTGGGACCTGTCGACGTAGAGCCACTTGAGCATCAAAGGGGCTCTTCAGGAGCCTTACTGGTCGTAAAGCCACTCGCCCCTTGATGTCATCCTTGGTTTCCGGTCGGCATCAAGGGTGCCGGGGCCTAACCCCGTAGTTCCAGCCTTGGTTTCTGGTCGTATGCTACGGTGGTCAGGAAATGTGCGGGACCGGGACCTGTAGACGAAGAGTGCCAAAATGACCCCCAACCTGCCTCACTCCCATACAAGAAGAAGGAAGCAGGGTTTCAAATGGCCCCAACTACAAGAAGATTCAGGCGCAATCTGCCTTTGAGATAGGGACACTCACGAGGCCAAAGCACCCTCGCGACCTCGCAGATACACCTGCCTGTTCTATTGTGTCGGCCACACGTATGAACTCTATTGGCTGTACATTCCTGGGGCCCCCCGAGGACGCGGAGGGGTACCTTACCATACAATGTGGCAGCCACAGCCCAACGCTGGTGGAGAAGTCAACATGATCCACTAATGACTATGTCCATGCAATGTTGAAGCCACAACTCCGTGCTGGCGGTCAACACGGTCCACCAATGACTATGCCCACGCAGGGTGGAAGCCCCACGCCAGTGCGAGGGGATAAACAACTGAGGGCACCCCAACGGCTGCACCAAACCTCATGAAGGCCCCTGGCGGCCCCTTTCTCCCTGCTTTCCTCAGGGATGCACGCGTGAGGGGGCTGCACGGGGCTGCTACCCGGTTAGGCCTGGTACACGCCGCCTTCCTAGGTCTATAAAACCTGGTCTTCAGGCGCCCATCTCCAGAAAAGATGGCGAGGAAAGGTATGGGAGCCTATCGTACGTCAGGGGGAACTCCTGAGCATCGCGACTCACGAGCCGAACTGGACTCATAGTGTCACACCCAAGATGCGATCCTATCCTTATTTTGGCACGAGGGCCTTGATAGGGATAGAAGTGCATCTCGTCCTGTTGCAAGAATGGATATCATTACAAGTACATTTACAGAAGAGACGAGTATATGGAATTGGCTTAAACTCGCCACAAGCTACATCAATATAACAATACAACAACATATTAAAACATCATACAGAAGAGGAGGGTCCGACTACGGACGAAAACAAATGACAAAATGACATCCATCCTTGCTATCCCAGGATGCCGCCTAGAACCCATCCTACACCAATGATGAAGAAGAAGAATAACTCCAAATCAAACAAGTATCGCTCTCACGTCAAAGCATCAGATTACCTATACCCGCAACTATTGTTGTAGTAATCTGTGAGCCACGGGGACACATCAATCTCATTTCCAAGGGTATCAAGACTATTAAAGCTTAATGGGTGAGGTATGGTTAAGTGGTGAGGCTGCAGCAAGCGACTAAGCATTTATTTGACTGGCTAACTTACAAATACAGAAAGTAAAGTATGGTGGTCAACGCATAATGTGCGTGAACTTGTAATGATCACTAAGTGATCCTGAACACCTACTTACGTCAAACATAACCCCACTGTGTTCTCTCTCGGATAAGGACTCGCGAGAAGAGACAATCATGGTTACACACACAGTTGGTGTATTTTATTAGAGTTTACTTCAAGTTTACTATGACCGGGTGTTAAACAAAGTTTCCAAATTTGCCACATAACCGTGGGCACGGCTTTCCGAAAGATTTATCCCTGCAGGAGTGCTCCAACTTGTCCATTACAAATTAACCACATGCCACGGGAATAACCTCAACCACGGATCTCATGATCTTCCTAGGCAAATCCACAGGAAATCTGCCACCTCGAGATAGCCCGAAGAAAAATCGGAATTCCTCACGCAAGACATCCAAGAAAGGTAAAACAAATCCAGCAAGGCCGCCCGACGTGTCGACGAACCCGGTAGGAGCAGCGTATCTCGTTCTCAGGACACGATATAATGAGCATAGCATACATTGGCGTAATAGAAATCTCCCAAGTTGCCCCGGGTTGCCCCCCTTACGACTCTAGTTTGGACCAACACTCATGACGAGCACTGGCCCGGGGGGTTGATTAAATTATCCGCGGGTGCCCGCGGGTCCCTATGCATTTTATTAGTTATTAGGAAAATGAAGTACCAACGTTGGGCCTTGCTAGATAAGTTTTATCCCAAAACAAAAATCAAGGGGGTCCCCATAACAACCCCGATCATGTTAGGAGCGCTCAATTATGGAACATAACACCGGTTCACAAGTAACTAGGGGCGGCAAAAGTGGAACAAAACACCGAGAAAAAGGCCAAGCCTTCCACCCTTTACCAAGTACATATGTTCATTAAATTAAATAGCTATAATATTGTGAGAACAAAAGAATGTCCATGTTGTCACATGGAAGCAATTGCACCTGTAGCTACAAACGCTATAAGAAGGGCTGAGCAAGCGGTAACTTAGCCAAACAAAGGTTTGATGGGATGTGGTGGGGTTAGAGGCTTTCATGGCAATGTTGGTAGGCTTGTCAAACAAGTGGTAGGTAGCGAGACATAACGATAAAAGCGAGACAACTAGCATAGCAATGATATTAGTGGTATCCAGGGAAATGTGTCATCTTGCCTGAGTCTGGCTTGGAAGAAGAACGAGTCCATGTAGAAGACGTGCTAACGTAGTCGAACGAATCCTCACACTCCTAAAGCTTTCGGAACCCTATTGAGAAGGAACAATCTGGAACAAACAATCAACACAAGATACACCACAAAATATGCATGACATGATGCAGAAACAAATATGATGCATGTCTGGTTTAATATGCAACACATGGCATGGCATGGCAAGCACAACAAACAATTACTACATATTAAGTGAAGTCGAGTTGCATATTGACAAAACTCCACGTTCGAATTATTTAGTTAACTCCCTTTTATGTACTCATAAATATTAAATATTGTTAAACATGGCAAGAGGTGAAGCATAAGTAAACTATCTATCTAGGCATCTTAAATGAGGCGGGAAACAACAAATAACAATTTCGGAACGACCTGATGTGCATAATATGGGTTGGGTGCAGATCTGTGCTAAGCATGTTTTTATAGTTGTTAAACAGCAATATAAAGTGCCATGATATTCTACACGATTTTCTAGTCAAGTTACATATATAAAACATTTTTATCGGAGCTATGGTTTTGTGGTTATGAAATAAATCATTTTACCTGAAATTTACGCAAATTAGTGCAAACAGCAAGTTAAACATATCTATCACATGTGTGAGTTGGAAATTGTGAAACTACACATAATTCCAGTCAATTTACATATATAAAGTATTTTTATCCGATGCATGGTTTTCTAGTTATTAAATGCATGAAGTTTGGGGTGCAATCTGTAAAACAGTTTTTGTCCCAAAATTGTTAAATTTGCAGCACTAGTGGGAAAACACATGTGGGGTGAATCTGGTGAAACTGGGCCACACAAAGAGGGCGCGATATAGTGGGGAACTGCGGGGGCTCACCTAGGGCCTTGTTTGCCGGTCGGGGGGCAACTAGGCCAGCGGGGAAACGCGGCTGGGCCTGGGCGAAGCGCTGGGCCTCGCGATTGGAGCGGCCTAATCAACGCGAGAAAATGCTAGCGAAAGGGCATCGGCCCCCTCCTCGCTCCCGAGCAGGACAAGCGAGCGGCGGCGCAGGTAAACAACAACGGCGCTGGCGGTCGGAGCATAGGGCACCAACCGGCGATGGGGATGGGTGGATCCGGCCACTCCGCACCAGATCCAAGCGACAGTGGCGGCTCAGAAGCTCCGGTGAGGTCATGGGCGGCCATGAAGGTCTGCACCACGGGAGAGAGAGGAGAGGTTAGAGAGAGTAGGGAGAAGGGAGAAGGAGGACAGGGCGGCGAGGTCCGTCCTTGGTGCTCATCGGTGGTGGGGCTATGGCCATCGAGCAGCGCAGACACGGCTCGCGGTGCTGGATCGAGAGGCTCCTCCCCTCAATCTGATGCGGGCAGAGGGGATCACCCTCCCTGGAGCGGCGGGGCTGATCCGGGCCTGGGGCGGGCCTGGATCTGGTCCTAGCATCCTAGGTCGGAGGAGAGGCGTGGCTAGGTGGCGACTGAGGGGACAAGCTCCCTAGAATTTAGGGATTAGGTCTAGGTGGGTCTATATATAGAAAGGGAGGCTAGGGTTGAAGGTTTTTGTCCGCTTTCGGACCGTAGGATGTCAATCCTACAGTCCAGAAGTGGAGGGGGGGCTAGGTGTTCTGCGGTGGCTGTGTAGATGGGCTAGGTGGAGATGGGATGGAGGTTTGTGGCCCGGACACGAGGTTTTCAAAATGCCGAAACGACTGATAATTAAACCGATGACCGCACTGCTACGGTTAACCATCGGGATATCAAACGACCTCTGATTGCAACGAAATTTGGCAAGCGGTCCACCTACAATATAATAAGACT
The DNA here is from genome assembly GCA_022496015.1 of Hordeum marinum. NCBI lineage: Eukaryota > Viridiplantae > Streptophyta > Magnoliopsida > Poales > Poaceae > Hordeum > Hordeum marinum. Next base: position 120,093,909 of record CM039677.1, read on the forward strand.
GCACGCCAACTTTCGACCCAACCTGGGAATATTTTTCGCACACTTTAAAAACAATATTTTTTTATGCCGCGGGTGCGTGCGTGTGTGGTTGGTATCCAAATGGTCAGCGACATGAACAGAGAGAACCGGCAACTACGAAAGGATGCAAGTTTTCGAAAACGAATGACGATGCTATGCAGATGATGCGAATGATGCAATGATGAATGCAACAACCAGACAATCACACAAGGAGAATGGAAATAAAAGGGTAATGTTCTGGAGCGTCGGTCCCGGGCTGTTACAACTCTCCTCCATTACACAAGGATCTCGTCCCAAGATCTGGAATGAGAAGGGGAAGATAAAGAGCAAGAGGTAAAACTTAGTTGCATCTCTGACAAATGAATGAAACCATTGATTATTGAAGGTTTCAATGATATGAAACATGACACAATGAACAATGAAGGATTCAAAACAAATTTGGACAACACTTCAGCAGGATAGAGGGGCAAAATTGATATGATGGAAAGAAAGAGAAAGAGAGACACCAAACTTTGGTAGGATTGGAATCAAAACATCATAAGATAGAGGGATCATGAAAGATTTCACAGCACTCCGGTAAATGGACATGCAAGGGAAGAACATGATCTTAATCAAACTATATGCGAGTTGTAAAGAGCAACACCACAATGCCTCCGGAAAAAACGAATAGAAGCTAGATCTTTGGATAGAAGAGAACTGACAAGAAAATGACAACTTCTACCACCATTGATTTTGAAAACCATGGCTGAACGTAGTTGATGGAGAATCAACAATGAAAAGAATAGCTTGTTATGGCCTTATGGAAAGCATCTCAAAATTATGAGGTGACAACCTGCCACAACATAAACAATTGATTGCTTGAGAGAAACAAGATATGTAAAACTTGTTTCACCAAGAGGATAAGGAGGAAACTTGGATCATTTATGAGACCATGATAGCAACAATCCTTAGGAAATGCTTTAGGTGAAATCCAATCCAAGAAAACTCCAAGAATACAAGATGGGTTTACTTATCTTATTCTTGACAATTTTTCCTTCTAGACTCCTCATAATCAAGAATTAATAACACCATCTCAAAAGACAATGGAGAAGGAATTGAACTTAGAAATCTAAGAGAAATAACACTTGATCACCTCCACCAATAACCTTGAAGAACAATTCAAGAAGAATTACATCCTTAAGAAACCACCACGAAGAAGCATCGGGATGAATTCCAGAATGAAAGGATGATAGAAAAGAATTGAAGGTTGCGAAACGACAAGATTGAGTCCTTGCAATGCTTTAGATGAAGCTTCGCGAAGAGATATTTAAGAATAACTTGGAACTCCAGAAAGAAAAGATGAGAACACATGAAATCAAGAATTTGGTATGATGAAAAAGTCCGAAAGAAGGATTGAAATCACCTTGATGAAAGAATAAAATTATGTTATTCCTATCCTTCATCGCGTTAAATTGATGGCAAGCAACGGATTTAGCACACAACTAATTCTTCTTGAAAAGATTGAAGAGAGGGATGCAACACAAACTTGAAGAATTCTTCAAAAAAACACCAGAATAATTGAGAGACGAATGAAGAGACAACAATTGAGAAGAATTTGAGAACGAAAGTTTAAAGCTGAGAACAAAGAGATCTTCTGAACGATGGCCTTCAGAGGATCTAGAAATGAAAATAATTGAATGCACCGGATAGATATGGGAGAAATTACTCATTATCAAAACAATTGAGATGATAGCAACAACCCGAAACCATGAATCTTCAAAGGTGAGAATGATGGCGAGAAACAACACCAAGAATTACTGAGGCACATCGGGATAAATGAATAAAGATGGTCCAACAAAGACACCACAAAAGTCATTAAATCAAATAGGTCTCCAAGATACCATTGTATTGAGAATCAAAAGAGAGAGAGGAAGCCATCTAGCTATTGCCTATGGACCCATAGGTCTATGGTGGACTACTTACGCACCATCGGAGGCACCCATAAAGATGATGCACCTCTATGTGATGTTGTTAGATTGGATTTCACGGTTCTGGAACTTGCAACAACTGGAATTGTGTTTTGTCGACTCCCCTAGGGTTTTTGGAATATTTGGGTATTTATAGAGCAGATAGGCGGTGGAGAGGCGTCCCGAGGAGGGCACAACCCACCAGGCCACGCTAGGGGCCTATTGCACGCCCTAGAGTCTTGTGGCATCCTCGGCCCACCTCTCTGGTGCTTCTTTGGTCCTCCAAGTGTCTTTTGGCCCAAAATATCTCCAAAAGGTTTCACGGTGTTTGGGCTTCGTTTGGTACTGATATTCTGCGAAGTCAAAAACAAGTCAAAAACAGCAACTGACACTTGCCACTATGTCAATAGATTAGTACCAACAAATGATATAAAGTTTCTATAAAATGATTGTAGAACATCGAAGATTGATAATATAACAACTTGGAACAATAAAAAATTATAGATACATTGAAGTCGTATCAGGCATCAAGCATACAAGTAGGTTTAACCATATGGTGGCATTTTTATGCCAGGTCAAAAGGGTGAGAAAGCTAAACTCGATGAGTTCTCAGCCCCAAGTGACCTATGATCGTGCAAAAGCTCGACATAGGATATACAGGAAAAAATACTACTACTGCAAAACATTCTGGTTCTAGAGAAGTCGGCTTTATTCCATTGAACATAATGATATGATAACTTGTTGAGCTGGAAGCCCTAGAGTGATATGTTTCAAACAATAAACACTCATGCTAAATTTTTAGGCTGAAATGACAGAGACCCCGAGTTTCAGGGGTTCTGGCTTTATTATATTTGAACAAAAATTGGGGTCGGTAAAAAGACAGTGAGCCAATGGCTCTAAGTATAATAAGACTGAAGGTGAGCCAGATCAACTCACCCAATTGTTGGTTTTATTGAGGGGACTCATTACAGACGGGTCAACATTGGTCATATTGGATTTTAGCTCTTCGGCGGCACAAGTCGACTCAACATAAGATCCATCTCTTTCCTCCCACTCCTGGGCTATCTTCCTGCTGCCTCCGACGATTATAGTGCCTTTGGGACCTGACATCTTGAGCTTGAGATAGACATAGGAGGGACGGGCCATGTGATACGTGTCCATCGTATTTATAATTTTTGATTATTTCATGCCAATATTATACAACTTTCACATATTTTTGGCTTATTTTTATGACTTATTGGACTAACGTATTGCTCCATTGCCCAGTGCCAGTTCTTGTTTCTTGCATGTTTTTTGTTTAGCAGAATATCCATACCAAACGAAGTCCAAACACGATAAAAATTTACGGAGAGTTTTTTGGAATATTTGTAAATTTTGAGAAGTGGAATCAACGCAAACGAAGGCCCACAACCCCCACGACACATCAGGGCATGACCAGGGGGGCAACTGCGACCTGGTGGGTGTTTCCTTCCTTGTAAGTCGGTTGGAGCTCTCCTACGGGCGCAATAAAGCTAAATTTTCGAAAAAAAATCCCACAAAATCTCAGCCCGATTGGAGTTATGGATCTTTGGGAATATAAGAAACGGTTTTTGGCTAGAAAATAGGAACGCGAAACAGAAGACAACAAAGAGGGACATCCAATCTCGAAGGGCATCTCGCCCCTTCACCACGATGGAGGCCATGAACCAGAGGGGGAACTCTCCTCCCATCTAGGGGGTAGTCCAAGGAATAATAAGAAGGAGGGGTGCTCTCTCCCCCTCTCTCCCGGTGGCGCCAAAAGCCGAGGCAAGCATCATGACTGTGATCTACATCAACAATCTTTCCGCCGTCAACACGAACTCTCTCCCTTCTTGTGGTGGTGTAACACCACTCTTCCCCGCTGTAGTCTCTACTTAAACATGGTTCTCAATTCCATATATTATTTCACAATGATATTTGGCTAACCTATGATGTTTGAGTAGATCTCTTTTTTCCTATGGGTTAATTGTGGTATGATGTTATTGATATGAGTGTATGTTGACAAGGTACTGTCCTATGGTGCCCTCAGTGTCCCGCAAGCGGAGGGATCCATGTTGTAGGGTGTTGCAATATCTTCATGATTTGCCTATGGTGGGTTGCGTGAGTGAAATAATACAAAAACTATAGTAGGTGGGTTATGGCATATGGGAGTAAAGAGGACTTGATACTTAATGCTATGGTTGGGTTTTACCTTAATGATCTTTAGTAGTTGTCGATGCTTGCTTGAGTTCCAATCATAAGTACATATGATCCAAGTAAATAAAGTATGTTAGCTCATGCCCCTCCCTCATTGCATATAACAAGTATCTATCGTATCATATACAATTGCCTAGGGACAATCTTTCTCATGTGTTACAGAAAGCTTGCTACGTCACTACTAAGTTCCTTTTCTCACAAAGTACTTCTCGTTTACTTCCCGCAAAGTAGTTTCATATTAATTCTAGGTAAAGCAAGCATTAGCGTGTGTAGAGTTCTATCGGTGGTCGATAGAACTTGAGGGAATATTTGTTCTACCTTTAGCTCCTTGTTGGGTTTGACACTCTTACTTATCAAAAAAGCCTACAAACGATCCCCTACACTTATGGGTTATCAAGACCTTTTTGTGTTGCCGTTGCCGGGCATCAATAGCGTGGGGTGAATATTCTCATGTGTGCTTGTTTTCTTTATCACTAAGTAATTTTTATTTTTTGTTATTAGTTGTTTTATATCTTTTGTTATGGATATGGAACACGAAACACCAAAGCAATTAGTGGTACTTGCTACTCATGGAGATGGGGAACCTCCTAAAACCCTCGATGCTAGTTATGTGCAAAGTATTAAATACTACTTTGATAATCCTGAGAAAACACCATTGAACTTGATAATGGGAGTAATATTGGATCAACGTGAATACTTTAGGGATTATCTCTTATCTCAAAAAGGATAATTGTTATGGGATCAAATTCATATGTTGCATTTGTGTTCTTGGGAACTATGCTTGAGATGTGATATTACCTTTTCATGTGAACTTAATGATAATGAAACCTTAGCTTCTTATGCTAATGATATATATGATTACTATGATGTGGAACGAATAGAAGAATTTGTTGCTTTTAAGGGTGCTTATGAAATTTCTTCTTTGCTTGAAAATTATGATGATGTTTCTTACAAATCTGAATTGTATGTCGTACATAAATGTTGCTATGATAATTGTGAATACAATGATGATATTATCGAATTTATTGAGATAATGTCTGCTGCCTTGGAAGAGACTAATATTTTGAAGGTACCTATGGAAGAAGAAATTGCTGAAATTATGATCTGATTAGATGAAATAGGTGAGGAGGAGAGCGAAGAACAAATGGATTAAGACTGGATTGATCACCCGTGCCCGCCTTCTAATGAGAGGAACTCTTCAACTCATAGATTGTTTAATTACCCTTCACACATACCGAAGGATGAATGCTATGATAATTGTTACGATCCCATGGATTTATTTGATACTTGATGCTTCCTACGCTTGTTGTCAGTGTACTAAGGATTGGGTCTATTAGTACCCCTTACTTGTGCACTGACAGTTGTAGCCACACCCGTGGCTAGGCCTGCTAGAGGACTACTTGAAGCAAGCGCGAAGTCACCAAAGGTACATTCAAGTTAACAAAAACAAGACCGGAGGCCAAGGAATGGAAGCCCAGCAAGATCTTGTCGGGGGTGACCCATGGAGCCCCGGCAAGGAGGGCACTTGGCAAGGCCTCGCCACCTTGCCATTATAGAGGCGAGGTGTCGACCCCCAGGATATGTGTCGAGGCACTGGCGATGGAGAAGCTAAGCGGTGCAGATCGGACAGGCTCTTGTCCCGTCTCGTAGAAAGTCAGGGACGCGTGATGGAGCATTAAATGCATTTGTCCCACTCCATCAGTGTTAGGTATGATAACACTGTAGCACTGTGCACCTTGTGCACACACTGTACACCACAGTTTGGATCACCTTAGTCATATAAAAGGAGGCCCAAGGCGCTATGGGAGAGGACTTTGCTCCCACCTTCTAGCTAACGCGCGTAGCAGCTGTTGCTAGCGCTCCTATAGCTGCAACCCTAAAAACAACGATAATATATTCATGTAGAAGTAGGGTTATACGCTCCTCACCGGCCCGAACCTGGGTAAAAATCTCCCCTCGCACCGTTTATTTGATCTACTGTTTGCACGTACCTCCTCCCCGTCGAACCACAAAGGGATCCTCATGGTCACATAGGTGTCGTGCACCGACATCTTTGGCACGCCAGGTAGGGGGAGAAAGGTGGTGCGAACCTGATCACACCATCTGTGCGCCAGTTCCTCCATCGCCATGGCCCCCAAGAAGAAGAGTTTCGGGACGGTTAACCCGTCCATGTCATGCACGCTCGTAGCCACTTAGATAGGAGGCAGTGTTGGTGCGAATGGAGGCCTGGAGCTTCCACGACGTTCTGGAGATCAAGGACAAGCCAACGGTGTTGTCCGCAGTGACAGTGGCAATCCAGGCGCCACTGGATCTCAAGACGAAGCCGTGCGGCCTGTGGGCTGCGTGGTGAATACCAGAGACGGTGGGGTGCCTTCCAAGACACCTATGACGGTGCATATGCCGCGGCCTTCTCGGGTCGTGCGCGACGAGAAGCGCTGTGACGTCGGTGGTTCCAAGCACCCGCATGGAAAGGCCCCTGTGCATCACCCCCGAGATGTGCGGGACCAACATGCACGTCAAAATGCTGGCGGAGGTGGCGCGTGGTCGCGGGACCGTGATGGATCTCCGTCTAATATAGGTAGGAGTCGCGGGACCATCTGGCGGAGGTGACGACTCCACGGCGTCCTCTGCTATACGAACTCGTGCGATCAACGTCAAGTTGTTCAGGAGCGTACCAAGGAGGATGCCCAGACCACCATCGAGCGGTGGAAGGAAACACGCCATGAATTCGATAAGCGTGCAGGGCCCACTATAGACAAGCCTGCGCCAAGGTATCCTATGGAGCTGCCTTATGAGGTAGGTTGTCCAGCATTTACCCATGAGCTGCGACGAGTCTAGTGGCCCAATTCCCGAACTTTCAAACCGGAGGTCCTAGAGAAATAGGACGGCAAGACCCACCCGTCAGAGTTCTTGAACATCAACACCATTGCGGTGAAGGCTTCCGGGGCTTGCGACGATGAGATACTCGGCAACTACTTCCCGCTGGTGCTCAAGCCCAATGTTAGGTCGTGGTTGATGCATCTGCCGGTGAATTCCTTTTCTTCCTGGGCAGAGTTGTGCCATGAGTTTGGCAGCACCTTTACAGGAGGCCACAAAAATCCTGGTCAAGCAAGCGAGTTGCATCTCATCCCCAGAAGGAAGGTGAAACCTTGTGCAAGTACATTCAGATATTTAGTTGCATACATCACATAATCCGAGACATTCATCTTGCCGATGTTATCAGGGCATTTCGTTAGAACGTCCGTAACCGTAGGATGCGCGAAGAGATGGCAATGAATATCAAGGATGTCGCTGAGCCCTATGCCCTGGCTGATAGTTGTGCTCGAGTTGAAGAAATAAGGAGGCTCCCTGGTGAGCATGCCATTGTTGGGGTCGACTCCGACGAAGACACTACCGCCCCGGCAAGGAAAGGCCGACGGCAGAACAAGAAACGCAAGGACAATGCCATGCTTCTCGTCGAGGAATCCGACAACCTTAGCGTCGCAAAGAGGACAAAGGTTGACAACCCCGGCAAGGATGTTGCCGGGTGCGCCTCTTGTTGGGCCTTGGCGGCTGCTGACAAGCCAGAGGGCTTCGACAAGCAGTATTGCAAGATCCATCGCACCAAGGGCCACGCCCTCCAAAACTGCCGACAGGTCGAGTAGCTTGCCGAGAGGCAGAAAGCTGAGTACGTAAGGTGACACAAGGAGAAGGCCCAAGAAGGCGCAGAGGGGTCCAGCAAGAAACGCGGTGGACGAGAGGGTTGCTGCGGCAAGACCAAGCAGCAGGACAGGCCTGCTCGTGGCCGCGACAAGGAAGAGGAGGATGTTGATGGCAATGAAGAGGACGATGAGTCTAGCGGGCATGAGTTTCATGTGCATCGATAGAGGCGCCTCGTTGCATTCTTCCTGCCACCAACTCAAATAGTGGGCACGCGAGATTAGTGCAACAGAACTGTCTATTGAAGCTTGGAAACCTCTGAGATGGTCCCACGCGCCTATCATTTTTTATGGTGAGGATAACCCTGATCGCACAATAGTGGTCGGATGTCTACCATTGTTTGTTCCTCCAATGATTCACAACCTCAAAGTGATGAAAATGTTAGTTGATAGTGGGGCCGATATGAATCTGATCTCACCTGATGTGATCAAGGGATTGCAAATTCCTGACGGGGATCTTGAGGAGACATGCACTTTTAGGGGATCAATCCAGGTAGGTCTCGGACGAAGGGCAAGATCAAATTGCCGGTAACATTTGGTAGTGACATGAACTTCAGAACTGAGAAGATTGTTTTTGATGTTGCCAACATACCCTTGCCGTATAAGGGATACTTGGACGCCTGACGCTGGCTAAGTTCATGGCGGCATCACACTATGCTTACAATGTGATGAAGATTCCTGGGTCGATCAGCGTCATCACGATCAACTCTAAGAAGAAGGACACACTTATCTATGCTGACCAATTTTACCAGGAGGCAGTTGTAGCACCTGCCGTCAAGGCACCTACTCCTGTCGTTGAAGCTCCTAGGGTGAAGAAGACCGGCAAGGCCTCTGGTGCACACTTCGGCAAGGGTGCCTCTTCTCAGTGTTGCAATCTTGTCGACGATGTGCTAGAGAGCTCCACCGGCAAGAACAAGAAATCCAAGGCAGTTCCACCAGAAACAAAGAAGGTGCCTATCACGGAGGATGGCGCGTGGGGGGGGGGGGGTTCACTATAAGTTCCACCCTAAATGACAAATAGAAAAGCATGCTCATTGCCTTCCTGCGGGCGAACGTCGATGTGTTTGCCTGGCAACCATTTGATGTCCCCAGTGTTCCCAGGGAGGTAATTGAGCACCACCTTGCCGTCAGTCCCCATGCACGCCCCATCAAGGAGAAACTTAGGAAGCAAGCCTTGGAGTGGCACGAATTTATTGCTGAGGAAATTAGGAAGTTTGAAGTGATAGGCTTGGTCAGAGGAGTGATCCATCCAACATGGTTGGCCAATCCAGTTGTGGTGCACAAGGCAAATGGAAAATGGAGGCTATGCATTGATTATACAAATCTTAATAAAGTTTGTCCAAAAGATCCTTTCCCCTTGCCGCGCATTGACCAAATTGTGGACTCCACTACAGGCAATGATTTGCTATCATTCCTCGATGCTTATTCAGGATACCACCAGATCTTCATGTCCAAGGAAGACGAAGAGAAGACCACATTCATCACCCCATGTGGTACGTATTGCTTTGTACGTATGCCTTTCGAGTTGAAAAGTGCTCGTTCGACATTTGCAAGGGCAGTCTAGATTGGTTTTGAGCCCTATATACATAGAAATATGGAAGCCTGTATGGATGACATAGTAGTTAAAACCAAGGACAAAGCAACGCTCATACAAGATGTAGAAGAGACGTTTGCAAACCTACGCAAGATCAATGTGAAGCTCAATCCCGAGAAATGTGTGTTCGGTGTTCCATCCAGGAAGCTTCTTGGGTTCCTTCTTTCTCAGCGCGGGATCTAGGCGAACGCCAACAAGATCAAAGCAATTGAGCAGATTGAAGCACCAAAACGCGTCAAGGATGTGGGTCGTCTTGCCGGCTGCATTGCGGCTCTGAGTAGGTTCATTTCAAAATCTGATGAGCACGCCCTGCCCTTTTTCAAAATCTTGAAGAAGGCAGGTCCAATGAAGTGGACTTCGGAAGCGGAGGCAGCGCTGCAGGATTTGAAGAAGTACCTCTCCTCTCCGCCAATACTAGCCGCTCCTAGACCACAAGAGCTATTGTTGCTATACTTGGCGGCAACGAATCAAGTGGGTAGTGATGTGTTGGTGGCATAGAGAGAAGCCAACGAAGGAGCAGATATAGAAGCGGGGCTGGCAAGAGACAAACCGGGAACTTCCCCGGTATGGTCTGGTGCTGACGAGTCAGGACTAGCGGAGATGAATGAAGCTACACAGAAGAAGAAGATGGTGCAGCGCCCAATGTACTTCGTCAGCTCCCTTTTCCAAGGGGCTAGGTCAAGGTACTGTTGTGTGCAAAAGTTACTTTTTGGCCTCCTCATGGCCTCAAGGAAACTGCGCCATTATTTCCAAGCACATGAAGTTACTTTCGTCAGTCGCTTTCCTCGGCAACGGATTTTGGGAAACCCGGACACGACCGGAAGGATTGTGGTGTGAGCTTTGGAGTTGTCAAGCTTTGGCCTTAAGTTTGAAAGCACTTGAACCATCCAGAGCAAGCTTTGGCATAATACATTGCAGAATGGACTCCAATGCGAGATGAAGAGATCCAAGAAATGACCCTCCCCGGCAAGAATACAAGCCAAGAATGGGTTAATGGGTTATGTATTTTTATGGGGCTTTCTCCCTGCAGGGAGCCGGTGCTGGCATGCTATTTGTTGCACCCATCAGAGAGCACCTCAAGTATGTAATTCAGATGCACTTTCCTCGAGAGAAGTTGACAAACAACACCGCAAAGTATGACGGGCTGCTTGCCGGCCTCAGAATCACGGTAGACCTTGGGATCAAGAAGCTTATTGTCAGAGGAGATTCATAGCTTGTCGTCAAGCAAGTCAACAAGGATTATCAGAGCCCGTTGATGGAAGCTTAGGTAGATGAAGTGAGGAAGTTGGAGGAGCGCTTTGACGGTCTGCAAATAGAGCATGTTCCTCGTGTAGAGAATAGTGTTGCTCACGAGCTATAGAAGCATGCTGCCCTCAAGTTACCTGTGGAACCAAGGACTTTTGTGCTCCAACTGAATCAGCCATCCGTATCGCCACCTGCAAACAGAACAACAGAAGGAAGTTGAATTCTGGCCAGTACTTCCCAGCAGAGCTCATGGAAGCTACAAACAGGGAAGTTGCCGGGATCGACGCCAATCTTGCCAGGGGCAACAGGCTCCCATAGGTCCAAAATCCCTTGTCATCGAGACAAACTCTCCCATGGAAGAAGACATGGCTTTATTCCTTATCATCAAGCCTCAGGCTCCAGCATGGGCACAACACATAGTTCAGTTCCTTCAAATAGGAGAACTCTAGGAGGAACAAGAAGAACCAGAGAAAATAGCCTGTCAGTCTAGTATGTACCAGTTTGTGGATGACGTACTTTACAGAAAGAGACCGAACGGTGTGAAATTGAAGTGCGTTCCTCAGGAGGATGGACTAGAGCTGTTGGAAGGGATACATGGAGGCATATATGGCTCCCACATAGAGCTCTTGCCGAGAAGGCTTTCTGGCAAGGTTTCTTTTGGCCCACTTCTCTCTGGGATGCAACTGCACTAGTAACCAAGTGCGAAGGGTGCCAGTTCCATTTGAAGAAGCTTGATCAACCAGCTCAATCTCTTCAGACAATCCCTCTTTCTTGGCCATTTTTGGTCTGGAGGCTTCAGATTTTGGGCCCCTTTCCCTGTACTTCATGGGTCTTTGAGTACTTGTACGTCACAATCGACAATTTCAGAAAGTGGACGGATGTGGAAGCAGTGAGAAAGGTGACAGCACAATCAACCATCAAGTTCTATAAAGCACTAGTTTGTTGTTTTGGTGTACCAAGCAGGGTCATCACCAATAATGGCACACAGTTCACAAGACGCACCTTCATGCAGTACATCAAAGACCTTGGCGGCAAGATCTGATTTGCTTTTGGCGCTCATCCAAGGTGCAACGGCCAAGCGGAAAGGGCAAATGCTGAAGTGCTGCGAGGGCTTCAGGAGAGAACTTTCGACAGGCTGCAAAAGTGCGGAAGACGCTGGATTGATGAGCTACCGGCAGTTCCTCGGTCGATTAGAACGACATGAAATCCAGCCACTGTCCAAACACCCTTCTCCCTGTTGTACAGGGTAGAGGCAGTTCTCCCCACAGAACTCATATATGGGTCACCATGAGTGCTCGCTTATGATGAGCTTGAGCAAGGGAAGTTGTGCCAAGACAACATAACGCTCCTTGAGTAAGATCGTATTCGGCCTGCTGTGTGAGTTGCATGCTACTAGCAAGCTTTGCGTTGCTACCATAGACGCAAAGTTCATGCCCGTAGTCTTGAGGAAGGCGATCTAGTTCTTCGGCGCGTTCACTCGGCCAAGAATTCAAACAAGTTGACGCCAAAATAGGAAGGCCCTTACTGGGTAGTATGAGTCACCAGGCCTGGTGCACTCCACCTAGAGACCCAAGATTGCATCCCAGTGAGCAACTCCTGGAACATCGAACATCTTCACAAGTTCTATCCATAAGGCGTGGTTTTTGGGCCCCTCGGCAACCACCTTTTGTACAAGTCTTGCCGACAGGGCATGTCATCCTTTGTATGAAGCCAGGCACAGACCCTGTGCATAGTTGAATAAAATCAGGCGTCTTGCAACTCTTGTCGATTCCCATGTGTCTTTAGATGCATGTTTATTCGAGAAGTTGCATTTCGCTTTTTCCTGACAAGTTCTAACGAACCTCCAAGGTTCCATACCTCTATTTTCTCTTCTTTCTTTTTCTTAAAGGACAGAAGGTTCCCTCGCGTGCAAGTTTGTCGAGGAGAATGAGGTGGTGTGGACACCTACATGCAACGTTCGAAGTTGGCACCTTGCGGGAAGGAGTACAAAAATGAAAAGCTAAGTTGCAAAACTGTAAGTAAACTTTTACTATGAGGTTATTTTTGTCCTTGGATGATTTAAACTCTTGTATGGAAAGCCTGCACGCAAGGGAACCTTGCCGTGATCGGTTGCGCCCTTGTTCTATTTCAAGTCCCCTCAACAGTTTGAGTGGCTGCACTGAAAATGTCAAGGTAACTTCTCACGATTGGTCATGCCCTTACTCCATTTCGAGTCCGCTCAACAGTTTCAAAGGCTGCACTAAAAATGTCAAGAGATCTTGCCGGTAGCGGCACCGCCAAGAGGCTACTAAGGATTCGCTCCTCAAAGCGCTCGTGGCGGTGTTGCATACGCTGGCAAGTTTCCGATGAAGCATAGGGAGTAGACCATACAGAGGAAAATCAAACAACAAGAGTAACATGCATTCATTTACAGGGAATGGAATTTACACGGGATAATGCCTTTTCCTAAGTACATCTTTATTTGACATTCTCCCTAGGGGCAGATTACAAGAAGAAAAAGATAGGGAGAGGCCCCCGACAGAAGCCCAACCTGACCCCTTCTAGACTAGCACTACGCGGAGGGCAGCGCATCCAGAAGGAAGGACAAAGCCGAAGTCCACAGGGCTGCCAAGGCTTCCAGTTGGAAGATGAGGCAACACCTAGGACAAGGACCCCCGGGAAGGTCACTCCGCCAGGAGGGGGAGAGGCATGAGCTGGCGATAATGGTGCAGTCGACAACTAGTCGGATCTCAGGGCGTCGTATTCCGACTTTACGGCCTGGAGCTCGGACTCGTAGTTGTCGTCTTCACCACTGTACTCCTCGTCACTGTTGCTCGAGGAAGAACTTCCAGCACCGCTCGAACTCTCCTCGCAGCAGCTGAGACGGACGCTCGAGCCCCCATAAATCTTGATGAGGAGCAGGTTGGCCTCCATCATCTTGAAGCAGAGGACGTGCCCATCCTAGAGGATGTGGTCACGGGTGAAGGTTTTCCAACCACGCATGAGGAACATGACATGATGCTCCGGATACTCAACTTCCACCCGCGTGGTGCCATTACAGCAACCATGTTCCCGCAACCATAGGGCGGGTGGCTTGTGAACCTGCATCACCCTAGCGAAAGGTATAGGGAGGCACAGATGGCTTCGTAGGGGAATGCACAGTTCGAGGATGAACTCTAGCACTGTCCCCTCAATGTGGGTCTCTTCAAGGAGGGGGTCTAGCGTTGGAGGAAGAGGTGGAACGGTGCTCCACCTCCCCCAGCCTCAGCCTCCACGCCAACCACGACCCCTTGCACCCCTTCCGCCATGCACGCTCGAGCCACCATCCGCCTCCATGGCCGAAGCGGTGGCATGATCTTGACGGGAACCCCTCATCGAACGGGAGGAGGGCGGTGGTCAGCCTCGCCGCCCGGCCTAGTCAAGGGCGGGTACAACTCAAGATCGAGAAGGTGTGGAAGGGCGAGTTTTGGAGGTCTGTGCTCAATGAGGAGCAAATATGGGTGAGCCTCGCCTTTGCTCCCCCAATTTATAGGGAGAAGCGTGGGGGCAAGCTCTTCCTCGCTCCAAGAGTCGCCACCCATCTCCACCAATAGCGTCGCCCGCGATCACGGGGTGAACAGCGCGTGTGGCGGAAATGACCTGACGCAGTAATTTGAATAACTATGGCTGCTCCACGCATGCCTCCCATGCTGCACACTTAACGTGCATCGTGGTGAGGCGCAGTAAGCAGAATGATTGCAACTGCACACTCCTGGCATGCATGCCCGTACACTGTTTGGGCCTAGCCCAACAATGCCTCGCGACGTGTGTGGTCCAGGCCCGGGGGATCCTGTCAGCGTACTAAGGTTCGGGTCTACTAGTACCCCTTAGTTGTGCACGGACAGTTGTAGCCACACCCGCGGCAAGGCCGACTGGAGGACTACTGGAAGCAATCGCGAAGACATCAAAGGAACATTCAAGTCAATAAGCACAAGACTCAAGGTCAAGGGTTGGAACCCCGACAAGATCTTGTCGGGGGTGACATGCGGAACCCTGACAAGGAGGCACTTAGCAAGGCATCGCCACCTTCCCATTGTAGAGGCCAGGTGTCAACCTCCAAGATATGTGTTGAGGCACTCACGATGGAGAGGCTAAGCGCTGAAGATGGGACGGGCTCCTGTTCCTTCCCGTAGAAGGTCAGGGACGCCTGACGAACCATTAAATGCATTTGTCCCACTCCATCAGTGTTAGGTATGATAACACTGTAGCACTGTGCACCTCGTGCACACACTGTACGCCACTATTGGGATCCCCTTAGTCGTATAAAAGGAGGCCCGAGGCATTATGAGAGAGGACTTTTTCTCCCACCTTCTAGCTCACGCATGTAGCAGTTGTTGATAGCGCTCCTGTAGTTGGAACTCACAAAACATCGCTAATACATCGAAGCAGGACTAGGATTTTACACCCCTCAGCGGCCAAAAACTGGGTAAATATCTCCCCGCACGCTGTTCGTTTGATCTACTCTTTACACATACCTCCTCCCCGCCAAACCACAAAGGGATCCTCGCGGTCTCACATATGTCGTGCACCGACATTTGTGGCCATGATGCCAATATAAATTATGCTAATGAAGATGAACTTGCTATTGTTCCTTATGTTAAGCATGAAATCATTGCTATTGCACCCACACATGATAGTCCTATTATCTTTTTGAATTCTCCCAACTACACTATATCGGAGAAGTTTGATCTTATTAAGGATTATATTGATGGGTTGTGTTTTACCACTACACATGATGTTTTTTATGAATATAATATGCGTGTTCTTTCTACTCCCACTTGCAATTATTATCAGAGAGTAACGAAATCTTCACCTCTCTATATTTCCAATACTATGAAATTGTAAGAAACCATTTATACTATGCATTGCTCTTTACTTAATGTGCACGAATTGTTCTTATATGACATGCCGATGCATAGGAAAAGAGTTAGAATTCATCATTGCATGATATATATCACTCCGTGCTCACTACTAAATTACAAATCATTGCAAATTAAAACCATGGCCTCACCAAAAGCGGCGTCAAGCTTAACCCTACCCACTGGGTATGCTGACTTTCCAGGAACAATGCTAGGAAAAATCGTGGTTGAAGTCTGCAAACTCCTATATGGGAGGCTCATCCACCAAAATGTGTCCTAATACAAGATGTTGATGTTGCTACCCCCATCGATGAGAACCTTTGTGAGGGTATAGCCACCCACCTCAAGCGCCAACACCAAGGATATATCTGTTGGGTTATCAACCCGGGGGGCTGATCCTCTCTACTCTAGGTGATTGGCTACTTACACTACTGGAATTAGGATCTTTGTCGTCTGCAACTCTCTACCGTCCGCTAGCTGACGGCAAAGAATGTCTTTGCCATGAGCTTAAATAAAACTGACAGCAAACGAAGAGCTAACGGCAAAGATATCATTGCCATCGGCCATCTCTTTGTCGTCTGCAAGCAGATGGTAAAGAGGAAGGGTGGCCCACAATGAGAACCAGCTAACGGCCACTCTCTTTTCCGTCTGCTAGCATACAACAAAGAAAGTAGCCATCTAACGGCCGTTTCCCCCGGCCCCACCCCACTAACTAAGGCTCTTTGTCGTCTTCTAGCAGATGGCAAAGAGCCTTAGTATACCTGTCAGCACGCCCTACCCCGCTCTCTCTCCCCTCTCTCTCTCCCCTCCCACACCCCCTACTCCCTCGTGCCCGAGCCGCCGCCGCCCCCCCCCCCATGCCACCGGCCTTCCCTGCCCCCGCCCCTGTAGTCGGCTGACGATCACCCCCGCCCCTTTCGCCGGCCGCCCCCTCCCCTACCACCTGCCACCCCTGCCGCCGTCCAAGCTACTTCTCTTCTCTTCCCTCTTTTTTTAAGGTTTAGGTTTAATTTATATTTTTTAATGAGGTTTAGGTTTAGTTTAGGTTTAATTTAGTTTTAGGTTTAGTTTAGGTTTAGTTTAGTTTAGGTTAAGAAGAAGATGAAGAAGAGGAGGAGAATAAGAAGAAAAAGAGGAAGAAGAAGAAGAAAAAAAATAGGAGAAGAGGAGAAGAAGAAGAGGAAAAGGAAAAGAAGGAAGAAGAGGAAAAATGAAAAGAAGGAAGAAGAGGGAGAAGAAGAAGAAGAAGAAGAAGTAGAGGATGAGGAGATGAGGATGAGGAGAAGAAGGAGAAGAAGAAGAAGAAGAAGAAGAAGGAGAGGATGAGTGGAAGAGGATGATGAGAAGAGGAGAAGAAGGAAAAGACGAAGAAGAAGAAGAAGAAGGACGCCACCGACCCCCGACCCCCAACCACGGATGCCATCAACCCCGACCACGGACACCACAGACCCCCAACCACCGACGCCATCGACCCCCGACCACCAATGCCACCGACCCCTGACTACACTGACCCTTGATCACCGACCCTCGACCCCCGACGCCCCAGACCGCCGGCCCCAGACCCCCGACCCCCAGCCACCGATGCCATCACCCCCTGACCACCGACACCATCGACCCCCGACAATCGACACCATCGACCTCGACCACCAACGCCATCAATTCCCGACTCCACTGACGCCTGATGCCACTATCTCCCGATGCCATTGACCCCCGACCCCCGACACCTATTTTGCCTCCTGTTGACCAAAAAGGTGCTCTTTGGCCTTTGTGAGGCCGAGGAGGTCATAGTTTTGTAAATTGTGAGCTAGGTCACATATTTCCCTATTTTTTTATAAAAAACATCATATTTTATGTTGATCAGGTGAATTTTAATGTGTAGTTGTTCGACGACCTCCCCGTGTATTTGACGAGCTCGCCTGCTATGTTCGTTCGTGAGCACAAATGACATCTTCTCCTCCGACACCCTTAAATTTTTTTGCTCTGTTCCGGTCTTCGTGCCGATGAAACTTGTTAGCTATAGGTGTCTTCAATAATCAGTATGCGTGACCACTATGTGTCTCCCGTTGGAAAGGGTTACATCTATAAATATGCATTCATTAGCATATTTATAACCTTGATTCTTTCGAATTGTCCAAGGTTATCCATGGACAATCGGAGTATGTGTAGATTGGGCTCGTTTTTCCATATGCTCTGCTCTGGATCCGATGCAGAATTTCTTTAGTGCCTCCCTGTTGTTCTCCGGGTACACATCCTCTCTGCTTATTGCCGAGACGTGTGTCAGGAGAAAAGCGGGGAGGTGCTGCCAAAATTGTGCGTCGGATCCGGAGCAGAGCATGGGAAAATGAACTCAATCTATACATACTCGGGTGGGATTGGGACCTATCTTTACCTACTAGCGTCTAGGTTGCATCGACGTAATAAAACTGACAAACTCTATTAACTTATGAATATGGTTTGCTGAATTATGTATATATTTTTTGTGTGTCTAGTAGCTAGGAAAGATGAGTGATCGTGGGTGGATGTACACCAGTCACACCAGTTAGAAAGACATGACCCGTTAATGGATAACAAAAACAAAGGAGTTTGTGAGAGTCGCATTTGCAAATGGACAGAAAACAAGCTGGTGCCCTTGTGTCGATTGCGACAACTTTAGGAAGAAGACAAAGTTTGAAATGATCAAACACCTGTAGAAGAAGACAAAACTGAGGTGGTTTGTCGTCGCACCGATGAGCATGGTATCGGGATCGAACGCATGGTGAAAGACTTTGATGATGCTCGGGATTCGGATGATGAGATGGAGGAATCTGGAAAGGCCTTTTATGGAATGTTGGAGTCTTCAAAAAGTCCTCTCCACGAGCACACTGAGCTTTGTCAGCTGGATGGCATTGCGCAAGTAACGGCTCTGAAGGCTCAATTCAACCTGGCCAGAGAATGCTATGACGCGATGATGACGATATTTGGACGCATTATACCCAAAGGCCATGTATTGCCAGCAAACATGTACGAGTCGGACAAAGTCCTACGTGCGCTCAAGATGACCTATGAGAAGATAGATGCCTGTGAGAATGGATGTGCCTTATTTAGGCTTGAGTATGCGGGCTTGAACTATTTCCCCATTTGCAATGCTTCCAAGTATGTTCTGGTAGACAACTGTATGGGTGAGAAGAATCAGACCAAAATCCCCATTAATGTTCTTTGGTATCTGCCAATCATACCAAGCTTCAAAGTCTTTTCATGGTCGAAGAGACGGCCAGACAAATGACGTGGCATAAATTGGGCAAAAGAACAGAACTAGATGCAGATGGGAATCCAATGTTGGGACACACTTTAGACGCTTTTGCGTGGAAGCCCTTCGATGCATTACATAAGGATAAAGCGCCAGATCCAAGGCATCCTCGAGTTGCCATCAGCACGGACGGGTTCAATGTGTATGGTATGACGGCAGCACAATAGAGTTGTTGGCCCGTATTTTTCATTCCACTAAATCTCCCCCCAGAGATATTATGAAAAGAAAGAACATTTTCCTGACGTTGATAATTCCAGGGCACAAATATCTGAGGAAGAATATGAATGTGCACATGCAGCCGCTTATGGATGAATTGCAAGAAGCCTGGGATAAGGGGATCAAGACATATGACGCCGCTACCAAAAAGAACTTCAAAATGCCTGCGTGGTACATGTACTCGTCGTATGACTTGCTGGCGTATGTGCTATTCGTTGGCTGGTGTGTGCATGGAAGGTTTCCATGCTCCACATGCCAGGCAGCTCTTGAGTTCCATTGGCTGCAGGCGGGTCGCGAGTATTCTTGCTTCGACATGCATAGACAATTCCTAGATCCTGACCAGAAGTTCAGAAAAGACAAGAAGAATTTCATCAAATGTAGAGTTGTCAAAAACACTACACCACCTACGTTGACAGGCCAACAGATCCTGGATCAGATAAACGCTCTCGAGCCAAATCTAGATCGTCCAAGGTATTTCAAAGGGTATAATACGGAACACGCCTAGACTCACAAGATATGTTTGTGGGATATGCCTTACTTTAAAGACCTCCTTTTCCCACACAACATCGACGTGATGCACACTGAAAAGAATATCACGGAGGCCCTTTTTGGTACATTGTTCGACATAGAGGGGAATTTGAAGGATAATCCTAAGGCTAGGGTCGATCAGGAGGCTCTATGTGATAGACCATTAAAAAACATTCGACAACCGAAAGGAAAGAAGAACTGGAGGAAGCCAAAGGCATGGTTCAATCTTGGAAGGCCAGCTATGAGGGAAATGATCTTGTGGGTGAAAATGTAGTTGAAGTTCCCCGATGGGTATGCAGCGAATCTAAAGAGGGGAGCGAGTCTTGACAAATTGAAAATATTTGGTCCAAGAGTCATGATTTGCACATATGGCCTTATCGGGTAATGCTGGTGATGTTGCGTGGCTTTATCCCTGATGAATGGCTAGTACTGGCAGAGCTGAGCTATTTCTTTCGTGCTCTTTGTGCGAAAGAACTATCGCCTGACATGCTAGATGAATTGCAAGAGTTGGTGCCGGAGTCGATCTGCAAGTTAGAAAAGATCTTTACACCTGGCTTGTTTAATCCAATGTGACATTTGATTTTGCATCTCCCGACCGAGGCAAGATTGGGGGGGGGCATGCAAAATCGTTGGTGCTTCACAACTAAGAGGATGCAGAAGACGCTTCGAGCAAAATGTAAAAATAAACGTAGAGTTGAAGCATCGATGGCCGAGGCATTCATTACTAAGGAGGCGGCAAACTTCGTAACAGAACACTACAACGCCAAGAATCGTCATTTGCATAATCCGAAGCCTCGGTACAATGATGGCGACCATGAAAAAGGTCGATCCGACCTCAACTTATTCAAACGGAAGCTCGCACCAGTTGGTGCTTCGAAAGCAATAGTGTTGGATGTCGAAGAATGGCGGACCATTTCATTGTATATCTTTAACAACCTAAAAAAAGTGCGTCCATACATCGAGTAAGTTCTCGGTACATTGTTTCGCAACTTCTAATTCCTTTGAAATGCTCTTATTCCCGGATATGTGATACAGTCGATACGTCGCCAAATTCTCGGATGGAGCGGTGATCCAAAAGGATTCCATCGAAGAGTATGAGCTTCTAGCAAAGCATGAAGGCGGCTATCCCTGTTTCATCTCTTGGTTCAAGCAAATAGTAATGTCCATTAATTAGACGATTTTATTTCTTCGCCTAGTCTGTGGCTAATGCAACTATCCTTTCGTATTTAACTTGTATGCTAATGTAGAGTCTATGGACTCCGAATTGACACAAGTCGCTAATCGTTTTGACTATAAGGTCCATTCATTTGACAAATATGACATCAATGGGTATCGCTTTCGTACTTTTGGCAAATAGCGATCTATGGCCGACCGAAAGTCTACAAATTGTTGTGTCTCCGCTGTCAGCGAAGGAGGGGTCGATTATTATGGAAGAGTTGAAGCAATTTATGAACTTACATTCTTTGGTGAAAACCCACCAAACGTTGTAGTATTCAAGTGTTATTGGTTCCAGTGGAAGGAGACTAGAAAGACTCATGAACATATAGGGCTAGTCGAAATCAAACAAAGCACCCATTTCCATGTTCCCAATGTCTATATTACGGCTCAACATGCAACCCAAGTTTTCTATCTACCGTGGGCCTGCCAAACGGATCCAAATTTGAAAGGTTGGGATGTCGTTTATGATGTGCCGCCACATTTTCGACCACCTCCCCTCAATGAAGATGATTATGACCCTCACATTAACCCAGACACATATGAAGGAGAATTCTTCCAAGAAACACATGTTTCCAAAAAACATTTCAAGAACGGCTCTACTTCACCCCAGAACATTGAGGTCGACAGCGATAGTGAATCCGACTTCACCCCTGAGCCAGAACAAGAAGAGACAGAAGAAGAAGAGGTTTCTGCTGCAGATGACCTGTCAATGCTTGACCGATTACATAGAGGCCTTCCACATGTTGATGCATTTATTGATTATGTTGATGAGCACGTCATTACTGATAGTGATGATGATTATGCATTTATTGATCCCGGAGCATATATAGACGATGAAGATTAATATTAGTAATGTGAGGTATTCAATTATTATTTTGTACATATATATTACTAATTAGTTCATGTTATTAGGTATTCAATTTTTGTATGTTGAACTAATTTCGTTCACTCTTTGTCATTGAAGGTGTTGACATATGGTGGTCTCGGGTTGAGAGCACTCTGAACCTCCTTCCTCGCCGCGTGCTAGGAGGGGTGCTATTATTCCACCCCAGCAACTCCGGAGAGCGCTGGTACACAGTATGCAGACACCGGCGGGCGCTTCTTCTTCGACCGGGAGAGGTTGGGGGAAGACGAAGAGAGGTGCTAGAAGTAGGAAGGCTGCTGCGCCTTCCTCGCCGCCGCCCCCGGCTGATTCTCCTGACCAGACGAATGCTCCGTCTCACGTCGACCCGTCTAGGACTCTGGTCGAAGAGACTCGGGTCGACGAGCCTCAGGTCACCGAGCCTTCGTCCTAATCTAGTGATTGTACTAATCAGTGTTGTCTTGTTTGATTGCAGACCTTCTACAAGTGTCCTGAGGAACATCAGGCGAAAGAAGCTATTGGTCTCGAAGCCAAGTGCAAGCGCCTTCTTCAGAACTTACGACACGAGGCTCGGGTGAAGGATATTCGATACTACTATGCCTTGACTAACATTAAGAGGGCCAAGAAGAAGTGTCGCGAAAATTACATGAGTAATGAGAAGTTAATGAAGGTAATTATCTATTCTTAAGGCCTTGTACTTAGTTTCCTTTATTGGATTCGTAGGCGTAACGCTGAAATTTCTCTTGTCTAACGTAGGTGCCCCAGAGATGATGTGTAGATAGGGTGGACTGTAGGGAGGCATTGGTGGATGAGTGGTGCTCTCCCGAATGGCTAGCCGAACACAACAAGGCCAAGGATAAGCGTGCCCAAATGAGAGGTGTGCCACACCATCAAGGGAGCTCCAACCTGTTTGAGTACGGGGATCACTGGGTATGTGGTTTTCTTCATGATTCATGGAATTTCATTCTTCATGCTAGCTTGAGACCTTAACTAATATTTTGTTCCTCTCTTTAGGTGTGAGAAAACAAGAAGGAGGTGCCACCTCTGTTCGAACTCTATGCCATGGCCCATACTGCCTCGTACAAGAAGGCCAAGGCATTCTCTGAGGATGACCTCGATCATCCACAGAGCTTCAACAACATCTCCTCCCACAACAAGCTCGTGAGGTACAGAAATGAGGGGAAGGCGAGGAAAGTTGAGGAATTCAACCTGAGTCAGAGTCCTTTTGATCTAGAGCTCATGATGATATCTAGTGGCGGGAGGCCACATGGCTCGATAGCCATTGGGGACCGACTGATATGTTGTCCTAGAACTCTCCTGGAGATCAAGAAGTGCCAGACGAGCTCTGATCCAGAGATAAGGCCTCGTCCACGGCCCATGGAGCTACCAATTGAGGCTAGGGCCCAAGAGCTTCTGGCGGAGGCAAACAGGCATGCGGCACATAGGAGAGGGACATGGAGGAGAGGACCTCTAGGCTATTGGAGGAGGAGAGGAACCGGAACAACGCATCTCACCGGGCTCTATACAAGCTCCTCGTGGTAAGTTTCTCCTGCATAATAGCCAAATCATGCACATAATGTTTGTTTCATCACTAACTAATATGAATGACTCGTGAAAACAAAATATGTAGACCGTGTGCCAGAACAATGGTTAGACCCCTCCATCGGTGCCCCATATTGCTATAGCACCCACGGTGAGTTTCATTTGAATGGTCATTAGTTACTAGTATTCACATTTGAGTTGCATCATGCTAAGGAGACATTGCAAATGATCTTTGGTGTAGCGTGCCTCCCAACAAGCGTCGATCGATCCTTCTGCGTCTACCGCCACCCCGACCGGTCCTTCTACGTCTCACCCTAGTGCAAACCCGATCGGTCCTTCACCTCCGTGCTGATGGTAAGTTTTTCCAAGTGTTTTGCTTAAAAAATGCATACTTAGCTTAAGAAATGACCTATACATAGCTGATTTTCCTCAAAAATGTCATAATAACCTTACTTACCTCCAAAATGATATATTCTACCTAGGGTAGCTATAAAATGACCTATACTTACCATTTTTTCCTCCAAAATGACTTGATATGCTTAGTTCGCTAGAAAATGGCATAACTACCTAGGATAGCTAAATAATGATCTATAACTAGCTTAGCTAGTTCATTTATGACATAATTAGCGCGCTGTCGGGACCTCGATCCTCTGTCACATGAATCCAGACTGTAACATATCACATCTCTTTGCAGCCTCACGCACGGTAAGCTCCACGGCTGCAGCCTTACCTTAGCCGGGACCGTTTGCCTCTTGTGGCTCACGTATGTGAACATGTCGCTGGCAATCAAACTACAGAGAACCCGGGCCACCATGACTAGTCATAGAACCCAAGTGGCACATCCATAGGGAAACACGCATACGTAACCCAGCAATGCAGGTGTCGGCCACAAGCATGTGTAGACGAGTAATAGCAAGCTACAAGGACTCCATTACGCCATGGTACATAAATTTCATCATTGCACGCAGACAAGTCGTAGCAGGCTATAGGGACTTCATTACACTGCGAGACATTTGCCCGAAGGGACAGACACAACAACAAAGAAGGATACATGTCGGTCAATGAATGTGTCCGGAGCAGTAGCAAGCTACCAAGGCTCGGTGGAAGGACAAAGAGGTAGTTTCTCATAAAGAATACTACTAAAGGCACATGACTAGGTGTCGGGTCCCATACATACCGTTGCACGTCACACGTACGCACAACATGCCCGATATGGATTGATACAACCATGGCATCACAACATAACCATACATCAACACAACTTTTATTTAAGAGGCTCAGAAGAGCCTTGCATAATATGTTCTTACAGGTAGGGGTCACATGACCCGACACTTAAGTCATACAAGCAAGTTCATACAAACCAAGCGGAAGCATAAAGCTGTCTGAGTATAGACAGTTGAAAGGGCAAAAAGGCACATGGCCTGACTATCTACAGCCCGCCATAGGGCATAAGGTCGTAGCTGGGACACCAGCCATTTGGCATCATCGACATCTAGATAGAACCCACCTGATGGGTCATGAGTCTCATCTGCAACATTTATTAAGAAAACGGGAGTACAAACGTACTCACCACGTCTTTAGAACAGACCTAGACTATTCATGCTCAAGTATCAACAAGGGGAGTGGTGGAGTTTATGCAGAAATGCCTGCTTTGACTCATGGCTAACCTATATTACACAATTTTAACTCTTTGTTTAAATTTTAGATATCACACACGAGTCCATAAACTCCACAACAATAGACCACCATGGATTCATTTCCGTCTCCTACGAGAGTGCCATCCACGGTACTCACACTTGTCTTGATATTTTTATGAGTATCCATTAAATTATATATGAACAACATAAGTTTTCCAAGTAGTTCATATCCGAGGACTTGGCTATTCGAATAGTCTTATACCCTGCAGGGGTGTACTTCTTCACACGCGCTCTCGCCACTTATCGCTGTGTGCTCATAAAACCATACACCTCGACAACCTTCAAGCGGAAGCCCAGCGAGGGACACCATGATCGTCAATCACACAAGACCTCTGGTCCAGGCTATCACCTATCTGTGACTGAACACGCATGGAAGTCCGGTCGAAGTTTCTGCTATGGCCCCAAACGATTTGTGCAGGGTTCCCAAGCCCACCATTCGGGTGGCTCTTGGTACACCGTGCCACCGCGTACCATGTCATAACCCACTCCTAGGGTCAGCGTTACGCACGGCCTCTAGCATGCTATAAACACCAGAAACTACTTGCAACTCCTGGACCAAGGGCTAAGCGATTGATAAGTCGAGAGGGGTCGAGTTACCGGAACCCAATGTGTGGTAGTAACTAGTCTTGGATCACAAACAGGGAACTCAGTTCCTAAGAACGGTCCCAATGAGACTACCTACTATGTACTCCTACATAGCCTCTCATCACTACCTTTACAAAATCGGGTTCATCATAAGCTTATCATGTCAAAACAACATTGTTTCACTTTAGTTCATCACCTAGAAGAATCAGACCTGACACAACTCTAAGCATAGCAAGAATAGTAGGCAAAGTAAGCAAAGCACATCATGTTACAAGCATCTACTAGGTACGCTAGGTTCCAAGGTTTAGCTATTTACTGTGACAATGACAGGTCATGCAACGGAATGGGTTCATCTACCGTGTATGACAGACAAGTGAACGTTTGTCCTAATGCAATAAACAAGAGCGGGAGCGAGAGAATGAGATTTTATTGGAATGATCAAAGGGGTTGTTTGCCTTGCTGGGATGCGGGAAGGTTTTCTCCTTCGTTGGAATACTCGGAGGTATCCTCAGAAGCAGGGCCTGCCGCAATGCAGATAAATAGCAATCAATACACGACAAGTGCAACAATATGATGCATCATCATTACATGGCAGCATGTATGGATGAGCTAATGCAGCTACTGTCCAAGTTAAATGAAGTGATTTTGAATATAGGTTCAAAATCATTCTCCTTTACACATTTCATATGTTAACCTGTTAGTAAATGTCAATGTTCATCTACTTAGGTTGCTCTAACATGCGTGATAACAACACCATTGGATTATTTTTTCTGATAAATTTTCATATATAAATTATTTTCATCTTATTTACAGATTAATTTATATGAATTTTAAAAGTTTTTAGTATTTTATGGAATTAATTTAATTCAGAAAATTAATTATTGCATCAGCATGACATCATCATGATGTCGCCTGGTCAACAGACCGTTGACAGGTCAATCGTGACCAGTGGGGTCCACTAGTCAGTGACCCGACCACTAATAGAGCTAACTATCTAACTAATTACTAATTATTTTAGGGTAGGGCCCACTTGTCAGTGGGCCATTAACTTAATTAAATTAGTTAATTAAATAATTAATAAAATTTTAATTAGTAGGACCCAGCCCAATTGCCAGTGACCCAGGGGTCAAACCCCCATGGCCAACGCCGGCAAGACCCACCAGCGTTGAGCCGCTGGTGGCTCCAAAGATGGCGGAGGGGTCCGGTTCCCTCCTCCAGCGACCAAAAGGACGACAGAGGGCACCAAACAGGCCTATGCTCACGCGCACCTCCATCCCAACACCTCTCAGAGGCTGAGACGGCCGGGATCGACGCCGACAACAAGCTCGGCGGCTGCCAGAGCTCGGGCGAGCACGAGCTCGACGAACCAAGGCGGAACATGGCTGGGGCTTAGCACCTACGGGCACTACGCGACCCCACGACCTCGATGGTGGCCACGAATGGACCAGCTGGTCACCCGAACGACACCGGCGATGAGCTCATGTAGCGGGGCAATCGGGAGCCGGCGCAACCGGGGCCTATAGAGGGGGAAAAGGCCCGGGAAGAGAGGGGAAAGGGCCTGGAACCGACGAGAGCTGGCTCAGGGAGGGCTCGGAGACGACGAATCAATGGTGGTGACACTCGGGTCTGAGGAGGAAGATGAGACCGAGGGCAACTCTCTAGGGCTCCTGGCGATGCGTGGCTCGATGCATAGGATGGGGCGACGAGGCGGAGCCTCTGGCGGTCTCAGGGAGGCGCGGGAGCGGTTGCGACTACGGCGGCGACCTTGCGGGGCCGTTGGCTATGGCGGAGCAGAGGAGAGGAAGAAGCAGGGGGAGAATGAGCAAGAGATATCAAGATGGGGACGACAGCGCGTCCTCGTCTGCTCGCCAGCACGGCGGGGGAAGTAGGCACATAGGAGGCTGTGTGGCAGCACCGGCGCGAGCGCACGACGAGCACACGCTCGTCCTCCTGGCTGCCAGGATGACGACGAGTATGCTGGCCAGCTGGGCCGGCCTAGGTGCCTCCTCCTTTCTTTTTTTTACATTTCCAGTTTCTATAAATGACCTATAGTTAGCATTTTTCCTCCTAAATGACTTAATATGCTTAGTTAGCTGGAAAATGTCATAACTACCTTGGATAGCTACATAATAATCTATACTTAGCTTAGCTAGTTCATTTATGACATAATTAGCTTACTTAGGTAAAAAATGTTATAATAACCTTGGTTTAGCTCCAAACTATCATATAATTAGTTTATTTTCCTCCAAAATGACAAAATAACCTTACCTAGCTCCAAAATGACCGATTTTAACTAGGATAGCTCTAAAATGACCTACACTAAACCATTTTGTCCTCCAAAATGAATAAATATGCTTACTTAGCAAAAAGTGGCATACCTACCTAGGTTAGCTCCAAAATGACCTATTTACCTCTCTTGCTCTAAAATGACATACACACTTAGCATTTTTAACTACCTTAGCTAAAAAATGGCATTTTTACCTACCTTAGTTAGAAGAAGAAGAAGATAAAGAAGAGGAGAGGAGAAAAAGAAAGAGAAGATAAATTCTTCTTCTTCTTCTTCTTTTTCTTCTTCTTTTTCTTCTAGCTAGTCTTCTTCTTCTTCTAACTTTCATCTTTCCTAATTTGTAGATTTGCTATATATGAGGAACCTTGCATTGATGGAGTGTACTATTCTACTTGTGCTTCCTTTTTGTTTATGGAAACTTGTTTTGGATATGTATGTATGGATATGTTGTTGGAAACCATTGTATGTTGGATATGTTGTTGGAAACTTGTATGTTGGATATGTTGTTGGAAACTTATTGTTGGTATGCTTGTTGAAATTATTTTGAAATGTGTATATATATGTGTGAAATTCTGTCAAATTGAATGAATTTAAGAAAAAAAATAGGTCCTATATAGCAACTTTGCCGTCTGCCGGCAGACGACAATGGTCTTTGCCGTCAGCTTGCAGACGGCAAAGCTGCCATGTGGCAACTACCTGTGCAACCTGGGGTAGCACTAGGCGGGCCTAGGTGGTTTCTTTGCCGTCCGCTGGGAGGCGACAAGGACCTAAGGTTCTTTGCCGTCTGCTGGCAGGCGACAAAGAAACCACGCAGGCCGGCAAAAGAAACAGTTGCTTTGCCTACCACTGGCAGACGGCAAAGATCCTTAGGTCTTTGCTGTCTGCTAGCGGATGGCAAAGCACGCCGTTAACCCATTAACGGCCGTAAGCTACCACGTGTGCCATCCACGGTCTTTGCCATCTGCTGGCAGACGGCAAAGACCAAAGGATCTTTGCTGTCTACTAGCAGACGACAAAGCGCCCTTTACCGTGGCTTATTCAGCCGGATGGTTGTCCGTCTGCTGGCCGATGGCAAAGCCTTTGCCGTCCACCATGCAAGCCTTTGCCATCCGGGATGCCTAAGAGGAAAGTTGCTGATTCTTGTACTGTTAGACCAATTAAGGTATCCGGGGACTGGTGGTTGAACCATGCTGATGGCTCTCTGCTTGAGTTTTTTGTCTCGTTTGCAAGTATTAGTGTTAAAATCATGGTATTCACCACTATTCAGTTGCTTAGGATGTAACAGCCCGGGACTGACGCTCTAGAAGATTCCCCTTTTATTTCCATTCTCGTCTTGTGTTTCGTTTGGTTGTTTGCATTAATGATCGCATCATTCGCTTCATCTGCATAACATTGACATTTTTTCAACATGAGTTTTCAACCTACATCCATCCATAGTAGCCAGTTCTCTCCATTCTTGTCGTTGCCTGTTTTGAGACCAATCACATGCACGCGCTCGTGACGTCATGAAATATTGTTTTTAAAAGTGTGCGTAAAACTTTCTTGGATTGGGTCAAAATTTGGCATGCGGTCTTGTTATATTGTAGGTAGGACGCATGCCAAATTTTGTCGCATTCTGAGTTCGTTTGATACCCTAACGGTGAACCGTAGCAGTTTGGTTATTGGTTTATTGTTGGACGTTTTTTGGTGTTTGAAACCTCTCTCACGGGCCGCAACCTTCCTATCATCTCACCCCAACCACCTCTACACAGCCCACACAGCCCTGCTAGCCCCCTCCGCTTCCGGACCATCGGACCAAGATCCGAAGGACCGAAAACGGAGCAAAACCCCCTAACCTAACCCCCATTTCCTATTTAAACACCTCTACCCTTCCTAATATGGCTAATCCTAATCCCCACCTTGTTTTCCGTGCGCCCATCAACCCCAGCCGCCACCTGCCCGCGCAACCCCTCCTCTCACCTTGCGTTGGCCGTCTCGGCCTAGATCGGGGCCCGACCGAGCCCATCTGGGCAAGGACAAGCCCCGCTGCCCGTTGCCGAGCTCCTCCCACTGGCTCCCTCACGCCCGATGTCCTCCCCATCACCTCATCGCATCGGCGGATGACCGAGCTGCCAGAGCAGCCCAGCCCCATCGTCGTCAACCACCGGGACGAGCCCTTTCGCCCCTGGTTCTCATCCTTGTCCCCCTGTCTCTCCTTCTTCCTCATCCCTCCTCACACGTCATAGGATGCCATGGCCATCCCCAAGCTCGTCAAGCCGCCACCCAGTCTCGTCCGCACCCCAATCTGCTGCCGCAGCCCCTGGATCCGTCCGATTCGGTGTCGTCATGCCCTGCCGGACTTCCCTCCTCCCGGATCTGCATGGAGTTGAGCTGTAGTCGCACCATGCCTCCGATCTGCCCGCGCTGGCAATCTCCCGCTTGAGGGATCGAGCGAGGAGAGCACTCGCTCGCCTAGGCCTCTCGTGAGCGCCCTGGGATGTGTCATCCCCGCGAGCAAGCCCAGACAGGCGTAAAGCCTAGCCACAGCACTGGCCGTCCCAATGTCCTCTGGTGAGCGACCCCCCGCTATCTTGCGCCCGTGCTTTCTTTTGGTATCATGTGCTCGCCTGTGTAGTTGGACATGGCCCGTGTCTGTGTTTTGTTATCTTGCGCTCACTGTAGTATCTTGTTAAATTACACTCAACTCTTTAGCCCATATTATCTGCAGATTCTGCCCGCGTTATGTTTTTTTCTCAGTCTACCGAATTTAAACAATTAATCTTGGCATGTATAATTACAAAAAAATCCTTTATTTTATATATGTAAAT
Organism: Hordeum marinum; assembly: GCA_022496015.1. NCBI lineage: Eukaryota > Viridiplantae > Streptophyta > Magnoliopsida > Poales > Poaceae > Hordeum > Hordeum marinum. The sequence goes on from CM039677.1 coordinate 120,124,529, forward strand.
TGTGTAGAATTTTGTGTAGATTAATTATATCCCACTTTTATAAATGTTTTAGAAAGATTAACTTCTTTTTTTAATTTAATTGCATAAATAACTTGCTAATAGCTTTATGCCATAAACTTGCATAATTAATTGTGACCTATTTTCCTACATGAACCTATACATGTGATATATGATTTTGGGGTAGAAAAATCCACTGAATTATCTGTGCATTTGGATTTGTCATTTGAGTAAGTTTGTGTGCATGTTATTTTGCTGTGATGCCCTTTTGTTATTTTCGTGTGATTTAATCCATACATGATCTGAAATAATTTTCTACATGAGATGTGCCCTTTGACATGTGCACTAGACACTGGTCATTATGTTTTCCATGTTAATGCATGTTCAGGTGTTGTTTTCTTATTGCCAACATGCTTAACCAACATGCTTAACCAAGTCTGGGATCTGTAACATTTTATTGCTGTCTTGCCATGTGTTTGCTAGTGAACTAGAACCCCTTTGGGGTTCGTGCAATGGAGTTATTTGTAGTTCATAATTCCATCTAGCATGCTGTTAAGTTTCATGCCAATATATGCATTGTAATCTATTGTTTCATTTCTTCCAATATGCCTTCGTGATGAAAACTGCACTATCAAAACTGCTATTTTCACTAAGTCTGAAACTATCTTCAATTAGCCATCTTGTGAGGTTATTGCCTAGTGATCCATGATCCTAAACAACTTGCTCCTATGATATAAATTTTTGCATCATGTAAGCTATTTCCCCATGTATTTGTTGTGCATTTTAGACCTTTGTAGCTTGTTGTTTTCATGCGTGCAAAATGCTATCTGGCTGTTTTGGGCAGATTTCTACTAAAACTTGTGTTGGTTGTTGTGGTTGAATTGTAGCTCCATTTTGGACATGCCATATATGAAACTTTCTTAGAACCTCATGTAGTTTTATAATATCTTGCTGCATCCATGACTTGGTATATTTGTGGTTGTCATTTTCATGCATTTTGCATTCATGGCATATAATCTTGTGATTGTCATGTCTTTTAGACCGTAGCTTTGTTTGAGATATTCAATATATGTAAATCGACTAGACTGTTGTGTAGAATTGCATGGTATACTTTATTTTCCTGGTTAACAAATATAAAATATGGTTAGTTCAGATCTGGACCAATTTCGAAATTCACATATGGGGTCGTTTCGGAAATACTATAAGTTGTTTTTGACCTCATTTAATATGCCTAGATAGACAGTTTATTTATGCTTCACCTCTTTCCATTCTTACCAACATTTAAAATAGATGTGTACCTAAACCAGAGTGAACTAAGTAATTCAAATAGGGAGTTTTGTCAATATGCAACTCGTTGCATATTGTGCTTCACTTAATGTTTAGGAGTTGATTGATGTGCTTTGCCATGCCTTGCATAAATAAATGGACATGCATCATATTTATTTGCTCATCATGTCATGCATATGTTGTGGTGTACCGTGTGTTGATTGTTGTCTCGCTTCCATCATTGGGATCTCAAGCAAGATGACACATTTCAATGTATACCACTACTATTATTTCTATGCTAGTTGTCTCGCTTCCATCATTATGTCTCGTTACCTACCACTTGTATGTCAAGCCTCCCAACATTGCCATGATAAGACTCTAACCCCTCCTTTGTTTTGCTATGTTACCGCTTGCTTAGCCATTCTTATAGCGTTTCTAGATGCAAGTGCAATTGCTTCCATGTGTCAACATGGATATTCTTTTGTTATCACAATATTTTTGTTATTTAATTTAATGCACATATATACTTGGTAAAGGGTGGAAGGCTTAGCCTTTTTCTTGGTGTTTTGTTCCACGTTTGTCGCCCTGGTTACTTGTGTATCAGTGTTATGTTCCATAATTGAGCGCTCCTAACATGATTGGGATTGTTATGGGGATCCCCTTGATATTTGTTTTAGGATAAAAACTTGTCTGGCAAGGCCCAACATTGGTACTGTATTTGCCCAACATAATAATACTGATCACCGTTACTAAAGCATAGGGCGTCATGAATCCAAGGAGTAATTTAACATAATAAACGAGGCCAGTGCTGCTGGTGTTGTTCCAAAATAGAGCACTATGCGGGGCCACCCCGGGGCAACTTGGGTGATGTCTATCAGGACACTCTACACTAGCTTATCTGATGTCTCCTGAGAACGAGATATGCGGCTCTTATCGGGATCATCGACACGTCGGGAGACCTTGCTGGACTTGTTTTACCTTTCTCGAATGTCTTGCGCATGGCATTTCGACGACACTTCGTGCTATCTCGAAGTTGAGATTTTCCATAGGGATTTCACAAATATTACGGGTTATTCCACAGTTGAGGAAGTCCAACACGGCGTGTGGTTATTTTGTGATGGATGAGTTCATGAACCCCTGTAGAGTTAAATCTTTTGGAAAGCCGTGCTCGCAGTTATGTGGCAACTGGGAAACTTTGTTTAACACCAGGTCAGAGCAAACTTGAAGTAAACTCAAATAAAATACACCAACTGTGTTCGTAACCGTGACTGTCTCTTCTCGTCAGTTCTTATCCGCGAGATAAAATGGTGGAGTTATGTTTGACGTAAGTAGGTGTTCAGGATCACTTAATGATCATTATTAGTTCATGTCTGTTATGCGTATACCATCATACTTTACTTTCAGTATTCATAAGTTAGCCACTCAAATAAATGCTTAGTTGCGTGCTGCATCCTCACCAATTATACATACCTCACCCATTAAGCTTTGTTAGTCTTGATACCCTCGGAAATGAGATTGTTGAGTCCCTGTGGCTCACAGATTACTACAACAACAGTTGCAGGTACAGGTAATGCAATGATTTGGCGTGAGAATGATGCGTGTTCTTATTTGGAGTTCTTCTTCTTCATCATCATCAATCTAGGATGGGTTCTAGGCGGCAACCTGGGATAGCAAGGATGGATGTCATTTTATCGTTTGATTTCATTCGTAGTCAGACCTTGCTCTTTTGTATGATGTTTTAATATGTTGTTGTGTTTATGTGATCTTGATGTCGCTTGCGGAGAGTGTAAGCCAATTCCATATACTCATCCCTTGTGTACATGTACTTGTAATGATATCCATTCTTGCAAAACGATGAGATGTGCTTCTATCCCTGTTGAGGCCCTTGAGCCAAAATAAGGATAGGATCGCATCTTGGGCGTTATAAGTTGGTATCAGAACATCTACCGACCTAGGAGCCCCCTTGATTGATCGAACTTGGCCGAGTCGAGTCTAGAGAAAAACTATTTTGAATGTAGTTATATCAGAGAGTAGCATTCTTTTTACTCATCTTCTATTCTGTGGTGAGGAATTACGAATTAGGATTTTTTCTTCTAACCTCTTCCCAATCAAATATTTTTTAGGATCATACGGATATTTTGGAAACTATATGATGCTGATGTGACGGACTTCTGTACTTGGTGCCTCCTGTTCCGAGGAGTAGAAATTTGAGGGATTTTTGCACATCGTTATCATTTAGTTTCCTTAGTATCTCAGGACAGAGGATGTTCGAAATTACTTCAATACTTTTCCTGGCGAGATAAGGCTGGAGTCACCCAGTACTGGGAGGCATCCAGGGTACTGCCATGTTTGGTATCGTCGTGTTTTCGAGGGTCGGAGATAGATGGTGTTCCAAAGCCTCTGGTTATGTGTTCACGAATGGATACAGTTGGAGTGTATGGCTTGTTAGTTGTGTGAGATATTTTGCCTCCCTGCATCCCCAACACCTTATTGCATAACCAAAGATTTCGGAAATTCTTACGTGGGAATTCAAGTAGGTACCTAGGATTATCTTTCCAACAAGTGCATAATGGATATGACTTTGTTCTTGCTTGTTTCGTAAGCCTCATCCTTTGCTTGTTTTTGAATATGGTAATTCGAGTTGCTTCGATGTCAAGTGGTGATTTCATATCGTTCCTAAGAAGTCTTAACATATTATCTAGGAATGCTAATTCTTCTGCACAATCAAGTTGTCATATAAATTCTTTTCAACCGGTGCTCTCCTCTTCAAGATATTCAATCATCTCCAATATTTGCAAGATCAATCCTCATGTTTCTTTCCGGAGTTCTTTTCATCCATCCTAAGTTGTGTTTGTTTTTCCCACCCTCTCACCCTTTTTCTTCAATGATTAAATTCTCATCCAAATGCCTTTGTTTTCATCGATGCTTCCACTATCTTTTCTTTTGTATCGTATCCGGTGATTCATTGTGAAGATCCTCAAGTGATTCCAATTCATCATTTCTTTATTCTTGTTTTCCTTTCTGATGTGTTGAAGTCAAGCTCTCGGTGTTTATTATGTCCTTTGTCATCCGTAGTATGCTCTCCCATGTTGGAAATTCTACCCAAGTATCTCTTTTTTCTCGTCTCTCTCTATTCTATCCGGAGTGCTGAAGATATTTTAGAAGAATTTCATTTTCATTATAATCCTTTCAAATTATTTCTAGGGTCTCGCGTCATCAAGTTCTTAATTGGTACTGGTGCAATCTCTCTTTTTAACAAATTGTTTCAGAGGTGGTTTCCTTTCAGTGGGCGCATAACCCACAGGGTTTCCCCCAGGATCTTACCTGGCTCTTCTAATATTTCCAGAGATGTCCTCAAGTTCGTTTCAATATGATGTAACAATTATTTCCATCAGTCATATTTCTTCTCCAAGATTGCTTCTAAATTTGTTTCATCGTTGGCTCAAATTTCCTTATTCATTGTTCTGGGGTGTTCCAATCATTCATGGTGGTGTTCCTCGTCATTAATCTCATCTTGGATGACCTAAGAAGAATTTATCTTAAATCTTCGCTTAGTCTTCCGAACATGTGTGGTTTCAGCTTCCTGCTATCCTCTCAAATTGTTTCAATCATGAGTTATTCCTCTCATAACTATCCGTTAATTTTATAATTGTTTTCATTTCTCGATCCTCTGAAAGCCATCATTTCAGAAGATTTCTTCATTATCAGCTTTCAGCTTTCATTCTCAAATTCTTCTCAATGGTTGTCTTTTCATTTGTATCTCAAATATTCTAGTGCCTTGTGAAGTTTTCTATTAGGCGGATCATGTTCTCTTCATCCTCGTGCCATGTATCTCCATTCATTTGTAGTAGCCCCATTAATTTCCAATTCTCACCGATGTTCTTATGCAAGAATTCTTCAAGTTTGTGATCTATCTCTCTTTTTCTCTTCAATTCTTTGCAACAATAATAAGTAGTATGGCAAATCCGTTGCTTGTCACCAATTTAACTTGATGAAGGATAAACATAACGTAATTCTTATTCTTGTTTCATCAAGGTGATTTCAATCCTTCTTCCGGAGTTGTGCATGATACCAATTCTAAATTCTAAGTTGTTCATGTTTTCTTTTCCGGAGTTCCAAGTTTTCCCAAGTATTTCTTTGCGAAGCTCCATCTAAATCATAGATGGAATCAATCTTGTTATTTTAGACCTTCACTTAATTTCTATCATCTTCTCATTTCGGAATGCTTTCCGATGGTTCCTCATGGTGGTTCATAAAAGATTTCCTTTTTTCTCAAAGTGTTCTTCAAGATTATTTTGGGAGAAGCTCAAGCATTGTTTTCTTGTATTTCAAAGTGCAATTCATTCTACCTTATCTTTTCAGATGGTGGTATAGCATTCTTGATTCATGAGGAGTCTCGAAGAGAATTTTTCAAGAAATGGAATATTTAAACCCGTCATTCCTTTCAAAGAGTTATCTTGGATTGGATTTCACCTAAGGCATTTCCTGAGGATAGTTGCTATCATGGTGTTATAAATGATTCAATTTTTCTCCTCCTCTTGGCGAAAGAAGTTTTATTTCTTCATTGATCTCAATCAACCAATTGTTTTCGATTTGTGGCTGGTTGTCACCTCATAATTGTGAGATGTTTTTCATAAGCCCACAACAAGCTTTCTTTTCGATGTTGATTTTCCAACAACCTCGTTCAATCCTTTGTTTATATGGATGCTTTCCAAATTCGATTGTGGTAGAATTGTCATTTTCATTTCTGTTCTCTTCTCTCCAAAGATCTTGCTTCTATTATTTTGTTCTGGAGGCATTGTGGTGTTGCTCTTTTCAACTCACATCTAGTTTGATTAAGATCATGTTATTTCTTGCTTATTCATTTTAATGGAGTGTTGTGTTATATGTTCAAGTTCCTTCCATCTTATAAATTTTGCACCTCTATCCTACCGAAGTGCTACCGAAATTTCTTTTCAAGTCTTGCTTGTTTCTCGTATCATTCTTCATCTCTTCGAATCCTTCAAGTTCATGTGTGTTCACCCGTTTGTCAAAGAAGCAACTAAATTTTACCTCTTGCTATTTCTCTTACCCTTCTCATTCTAGATCTCGGGACTAGATCTTCTTGTAGTGTGGGAGAGTTGTAACATCCCAGGACCGACGCTCCAGAAGATTCCCCTTTTATTTCCATTATCGTCTTGTGTTTCGTTTGGTTGTTGCATTCATCATCGCATCATTCGCATCATATGCATATCATCGACATTTTGTCAACATGATTTTTGAACATCAATCCGTTCGTAGTCGCTGGTTCTCTCCGTTCTTGCCGTTGCCCGTTTCGAGACCAACAACTTGCATGCTCCTACCGCATCGTAAAATATTGTTTTTAAAAGTGTTCGTAAAACTTTCTCGGATTGGGTCAAAAGTTGGTGTGCAGTCTTGTTATATTGTAGGTAGGCCGCCTGCCAAATTTTGTCGCATTCCAAGTTTGTTTGATACCCGAGCGGTTAACAGTAGCAGTTCGTTCATTTGTTTATTGTTGGACGTTTTTTGGTGTTTGAAACCTCTGTCACGGGCCACAACCTTCCTCTCATATGATCCCAACCACCTCTACACAACCCACATAGCCCTGCTAGCCACCCCTCCGCTTCCGGACCGTCGGATCGCGATCCGAAGGTCCTAAAATGGAGCAAAACCCGCTAACCTAGCCCCACACATTTCCTATTTAAACACCCCTACCCTTCCTAATATGGCTATCCCTAATACCCACCTCGTTTTCCATGCCCCCATCAACCCTAGCTGCCACCTACCTATGCAAACCCTCCTCCCACCTCGCGCTGACCCTCCCGGCCCAGATCGGGTCCGACCCGAGCCCATCAGGTCCAGGACAAGCCCGTAGCCGAGCTCCTCCCACTGGCTCCCTCAAGCCCGATGTCCTCCTCGTAGCCTAATCGCATCAGCCAACGACCGAGCTTTCGGAGCAGCCCTGCCCGGTCGCCGTCGACCATCGGGTCGAGCCCCCTCGCTCCTGGTTCTCCTCCACGTCCCCCTGTCTCTTATTCGTCCTCATCCTCACTCCCTCGCATGTCACAGGATGCCATGGCCATCCCCGAGATCGTCCAGCTACAGCCCAGCCTCGTCCACGCCCCGATCTGATGCCACAGCCCCTAGATCCGGCCGATTCGCTGCTACCATGCCCTGTCGGATCTCCCTTCACCCGGATCTACTCGGAGTTGAGCTACAGTCATGCCATGCCTCTACTCTACCCGCGCTCGCAACCTCCTGCTCAAGGGATCGCGCGAGGAGAGGGCTCTCTCGCCTGGGCCTCTCGCCAGCTCCCCTGGGACGCGTCATACGCCCGCAACCAGGCCCAGCCAGGCGCAAAGCCTAGCCATAGCACCGGACGTCCCAATAGCCTCTGGTGAGCGAGCCCTGCTATCTTGCGCCCATGCTCTGTTCTGCTATCATGTGCTCACCTGTGTAGTTGGACTTGGCCCATGTATGTTTCTGCTATCTTGCTCTTAGTGCAGTATCTTGTTAAATGACGCTCAACTCTTTAGCCCATGTTATGTGCAAATGCTGCCCGCGTTATGTTTTTTGCCAGTCTGCCAAATTTAAACAATTAATCCTCGGCATGTATAATTACAGAAAAAATCCTTTATTTTGCATTGCTCATAACTAAATAAACGTGCACCTCATCGAAATGTTTTATATATGTAAATTGTGCAGCATTTTGTGTAGATTAATTATATCACCATTTTATAAATGTTTGAAAATGATTAATTGGCTTTTTGTATTTAATTGCATAAATAACTAGCTAATAGATTTATGCCATAAACTTGCATAATTAATTGTGACCTATTTTCCTACATGAACCTATACATGTTATGTATGGTTTTGGGGTAGAAAAATCCATTGAGTTATCTATGCATTTAGATTTGTAATTTGAGTAAGTTTGTGTGCATGTTATTTTGCTTTGATGCCCTTTTGTTATTTTGGTGTGATTTAATCCATGCATGATACGAAATAATTCTGAACATGAGATATGCCCGTTCACATGTGCACTAGACCCTGGTCATTATGTTTTCCATGTTAATCCAAGTTTAGGTGTTGTTTTCTTGTTGCGAACATGCTTAACCAATGTGCTGATTTGAGATGTCTAAATATTTCTAAGTCTGGGATCTATAACATTTTATTGCTGTCTTGTCATGTGTTTGCAAGTGAACTAGAACCCCTTTGGGGTTCGTGCGATGGAGTTATTTCAAGTTCATAATGCCATCTAGCATGCTGTTAAGTTTCATGTTGTTATCACTAAGTCTGAAACTGTTTTCAGTTAGCTATCTTGGGAGCTTATGTCCTAGTGATCCATGATCCTAAACAACTTGCTCCAGTGATATATCTTTGTGCATAATGTAAGCTACTGCCCCATGTATTTGTTTTGCATTTTAGACCTTTGTAGCTTGTTTTTTTAATGCGTGCAAAATGCTATCTTGCTGTTTTGGGCAGATTTCTACTAAAACTTGTGTTGGTTGTTGTTGTTGAACCGTAGCTCCGTTTTGGAAATGCCATATATGAAACTTTCTTAGAATGTCATGTAGTTTCATAATATATTGCTGTATCCATGACTTGGTATGTTTGTGGTTGTCGTTTTCATGCATTATGCATTCATGGCATATAATCTTGTGATTGTCATATCTTTTAGACCGTAGCTCCGTTTGAGATCTTCGATATATGTAAATCGACTAGAATGGCGTGTAGAATTGCAAGGTATACTTTATTTGTCTGTTTAACTAATATGATATATGGTTAGTTCAGATGTGGACCAATTTCGAAATTAACATATGGGGTCATTTCGGAAATACTATAAGATGTTTTCGACCTCACTTAAGATGCCTAGATAGACAGTTTATTTAAGCGTCACCTCTTGCAATGCTTACCAACATTTAACATTGATGTGTACCTAAATGGGACTGAACTAAGTAATTCAAATACAGAGTTTCATCAATATGCAACTCGTTGCATGTTGAGCTTCATTTAATGCAGGAGTTGATTGATGTGCTTTGCCATACCTTGCACAATTAAATGGACATGCATCGTATTTGTTTGCGCATCATGTCACGGATATTTTGTGGTGTACCATGTGTTGATTTTTGTTTTCGGATTGCTTGTTCTCGTTAGAGTGCCGAAAACATTCGGAGTGTGAGGATTTGTTCGTCTACTTCATGGATCGTCTACTTCACGGACTCGTTCTTCTTCCAAGCGGGATCTCAGGCAAGATGATACATTTCCCTAGATACCACTACTATCACTGCTATGTAGTTGTCTCGCTTCCATCATTATGTCTCGTTACCTACCACTTGTATGTCAAGCCTCCCAACATTGCCATGATAAGCCTCTAACCCATCCACATCCCAGCAACCTTTGTTCGGCTATGTTACCGCTTGCTCAGCCCTTCTTATAGCGTTTTTAGCTGCAGGTGCAATTGCTTCCATGTGTCAACATGGACATTCTTTTGTTATCAAAATATTATTGATATTTAATTGAATGCACAAATATACTTGGTAAAGGGTGGAAGGCTTAGCCTTTTTCTCGGTGTTTTGTTCCATCTTTGCCGCCCTAGTTACTTGTGTACCGGTGTTATGTTCCATAATTGAGTGCTCCTAACATGCTCGGGGTTGTTATGGGGACCCCCTTGATTTTTGTTTTAGGATAAAAACTTGTCTCGCAAGGCCCAAAATTGGTACTATATTTTTCCAACTTAGTAATACCGAACAACGTTACTAAAGCATAGGGTGTCATGAACCCGAGGAGTAATTTAACATAATACAGTGGGCAGTGCCACTGGTGTTGGACCAAAATAGAGCACTTTGCGGGGCCACCTTGGGGCAACTCGGGTGATGTGTATCAGGCCACTGTACACTAGTTTATCCATCGTGTCCTGAGAACGAGATACGCGGATCCTATCGGGAACGTCGACACGTCGGGAAGCCTTGTTGGACTTGTTTTAGCTTTCTCGAACGTCTTGCGCGTGGGATTTCTATGACACTTCGGGCAATCTCGAAGTTGAGATTGTCCATTGGGATTCCGCAAATACTACGGGTGATTCCACAATTGAGGAATTCCAATGTGGCGTGTGGTTAATTTGTGATGGGTGAGTTGGAGCACCCCTGCAGGGTTAAATCTGTCGGAAAGCCATGCCCGCGGTTATGTGGCAACTTGGAAACTTTGTTTAACACCCGGTCATATCAAACTTAAAGTAAACTCAAATAAAATACACAAACTATGTGCGTAACCGTGATTGTCTCTTCTCGTGAGTTCTTATCCGAGAGAGAACACAGTGGGGTTATGTTCGACCTAAGTAGGTGTTCAGGATCACTTAGTAATCATTATTAGTTCATGTTTGTTATGCATAGACCACCATACATTACTTTCTATATTTGTAAATTAGACAATCAAATAAATTCTTAGTTGCTTGCTACAGCCTCACCACTTATCCATACCTCACCCATTAAGCTTTGCTAGTATTGATACCCATGGAAATGAGACTGATGAGTACCTGTGGCTCATAGATTACTACAACAACAGTTGCAGGTACAGGTAATGCGATGATTTGGTGTGAGCGCGATGCATGTTTTGATTTGGAGTTCTTCTTGTTGTCCTTCTTCATCGATCTAGGATGGGTTACAGGTGGCAGCCTGGGATAGCAAGCATGGATGCCATTTTATCGTTTGATTTCGTTCGTATTCTGACCCTGCTCTTCTGTATGAATTTTGAATATGTTATTGTATTGATGTGATGTTGATGTAGCTTGTGGAGAGTATAAGCCAATTCCATATACTCATCTCTTCTATACATTTACTTGTAATGATATCCATTCTTGCAAAACGACGAGATGCGCTTCTATCCTTGTCGAGGCCCTCAAGCCAAAATAAGGATCGGATCGCATATTGGGTGTTACATAGGATTACTTTGAAACCTTGCCTGATTATTATGTTGTTGATTGCCCTGACTAGAACATCGCCCATTGCCATTGCTTCCTTGGTGTTGAACCCGGACCTTGATCCGCCCTGTCCATTAAATCCTGATCCTAAAAATCCGATGGGTGAGCCGCCCTGTCCATACTGACCCGGATGTCCTCCACCATTACCCACTTGATGACGCTGAAAATCCTGGTTACGGAACTCCTGCATGATGTAACAATTTCCCATGAGTGGATAGCCGCCTTATCCTTTCTACTTTGCTTGGGACAAGGTGCCTTGAGTGCCTCCTCATAGTTGTGCGGCTTATTCCTATTGTAAGGCCCTCTAGGACGATTATTCTGGCGCTGGTTTTTGAAACCACTGTTGGTATTGGACACAAAGTCTGACCCGCCATCGGATTGCTTCCGGTTGCAATTGTTGCCTTGACCTCTAGGCTTTCCACCTTCTGATGACCCCTGCCACCGTCGACGTTCTAGTTTTTGCAAGTTTTATCCTCGCCTGAGCCAAGATCCTTGGTGATATCTGACTCGACATATCTGGTAAGAACATCCACCAAGTCACCCATTTCTTGTACCTCACGCTTCGATCGGCCAAGCTTCTGGACTAGAGGTTGAAAGTGGAAATTTTTCTCCAGGATGAGCATGGCATGATCCGAAGTGATGATGTCCGATGAATGGATGATTTCTGCAACCCGGTGAGTCCAATGGTGTGCCGACTCGTCCGTGCACTGGATACCAAGTGTTCATGGACTTAGGAGGAAGGTTTTTCAGCCATGTCTGAGCCAGCCCTTCAAGCATCATCCTCAAATACTTAGCACACACTATGTCGCTGATGTCGAGCATGTCTATGGCTAAGTCATAGTTTTCGACCAATGCTGTCGTCTCAAGGTCTCCTATGTAATTTGGTAGCTTACGAGGCCCTTTGAAGTCCTTAGCATTGGCTCACTACAGGGAGCCGAAGATAATAAAGGGATGCCGATTGTCCTGTTGTTGAGTCTATCCCGTAGTGCCACTGACCGGGGCTCCGTCATGGGATGCTGATTCGCCCGTATTGCTGCTGCCTCCACCTCCGCCTGCCGGGATGCTCTTGTCACGTCAACAACTGCTTGAGCATTAGGTAACATAGGTCGGGTTAGGGGTGCCCGCTACTGTAAACTTCCGGAGCATCCTCATGGCGGCTCTTACTATGACTTCCATAAGACATGGAGTGCATCTGATGATGATTGTAAGAATATTACGCTTGTTGTACCACTACTGTTTTCAGCATATCAATGGCGTTCGTTGCCTCGATCTCAATTGGCGTATTCCCGTGAATTAGGGATGCCTCAAGATTGCGTGTTGCTCCAATATGTTCTCAACAGGGTTGGAAAAGTTGCTCTATAGCATCTGAAAACACTGAGTCGGCGACTGAACCGGCTGTGGCTGAGCCGACTCTACCTGTTGCTCGGCATGACAAGGTGAATCATGTCCCTCCCTAGGTGTTGCGGTACTGGTGAATAACTGAGTCGGCTCAAGGCCTATCGGTAGCGGGTTCCGATGTCTCCTTTGGTAAATTATTGTAAGGCCCAAGATGCGGTCCTATGCTTATTTTGGCATGAGGGCCTCGATAGGGATAGAAGCGCATCTTATCGTTTTGCAAGTGTAGTAAACATTGCATACGTGTAGGAAGAGATGAGTATATGAGTTGCCTTACGCTCACCACAAGCTATCTTACAAGTTCACACAAATTATTCATACATCATATAGAAGACAGGGTCCGACTACGAACGAAATCAAACAAAGAAAAGAAGCAATGTAAAACTGCCTTGCTATCCCAGGATCACCACCAAGAAGCTCCCTACTCGTCGGGATAGGTAATGTACATATGCCTACTTTCTTCATCGTACACCTACTAGAGCCGAGTCACATCTTCTGTCACGTACTCATCAACACCTGCACCTGTATTGTTGTAATTTGTGAGCCACATGGAATCAGCAATTATGTCACCCGGGTACCGAAACTATGTAAGCCAATAGGTGGGGAAAAGGTTAAGTGGTGAGGCTGCAGCAAGCACTAAGCATGTATTTGGTGGATAACTGGCCAGAACATGAATATAAATATGGTTTCCTACATAAGAAGGTCGTGATCTAGCATGATCACTAAGTGATCCTAAGCACCTACTTACGTCAATCATAACCCCACAGTGTTCTCTCTCGCTTCATGTTCACGAGCAGAGACAGTCACGGTTACACACACAGTTGGTGTATTTCATTGGATTTTACTTCAAGTTAACTATAACCGGGTGTTAAACAAATCTCCAACTTGCCACATAACCATGAGCATGGCTTTCCGAAAGATTAAACACTACAGGGGTGCTTGAACTCATCCATCAAAAATGAGCCACACGTCGCTGGAATAACCTCGCCCATGAATCTCGTGATCTTCCGAGGCAATTCCACGGGAAAATCGCGACCTTCAGATAGCCCGAAGAAAAAACAGAATTCCTCGCGCAAGACATTCGAGAAAGGTAAAACAAGTCCAGGAAGACTGCCCAACATGTCGACGAACCCGATAGGAGCCGCGTATCTCATTCTCCGGACACGACCGGATAAGCATAGCATATAGTGGCCTAATAGAAATCTCCTGAGTTGCCCCGGGTTGGCCCCACACACGACTCTAGTTTGGACCAACACTCATCAGGAGCACTGGCCTTGGTTGTTGATTAATTATCCACGGGTTTGCAAAGCCCTATGCATTTTTTATTAGGTCATTTAGCAAATGTAGTACCAATGTTGGGCCTTGCCAAACAAGATTTAATCTCAAACGAATAATCAACGGGGTCCCCATAACAACCCCGAGCATGATAGGAGTGCAAAAATATGGTACATAACACCGGTAACAAGTAACTTCGGTAGCAAAAGTGGAACAAAACACCAAGCAAAATGCCAAGCCTTCCACCTTACCAAGATATATTGGTGCATTAAATGAAATAGCAATAATATTGTGGTACTGAAAGCACAACATGTTCCCTTGGTGGTTTTGATAATTCATGACAACATACACTATCTCTTCGACTAATACTTTTATATAGTGCATTTCAGATAATGGTCCATGGAGAGTTGGGTTGGCAAAGAGATTGTGGAGTAACCCCAAGATGCAAGGAAATGGATTGGCAAAGCTTCAACCAATAGGACTACATTTTATATTTCCGAGAAATCACATTGAGTCCATAGGAAAGCCAATACTATTAAAAGGGGGTAAAGTTTTGTTGGCGAACAAAATGCTCATACGTGCACAAGTGATAGTCACCAAAGACACCCACAAACTCTCCCACCAATGTCTGTCCTAAGACAAACACTCAAAATCGATGCAACCAACATTTACATCCCGGTGCCACCAATTCCAAACCCTAGACAGACTAAACCAAACCCTAACCCTTTGGTACAACCGATTCCATATCTGTACCACTGAGTTCAGGATGCCAACTTTCTGTTATGCATGTTCACAGTTTCGGTCCCTCCGAGATTGTTGTATCGGCGTCACCGAGAATGGGCATTCTTACCGTTGGTCACCTTATCGGTGCAACTAAGATTCCTATATTGGTCCCTCCAAGAATCAAAAGTAGCCACCTTTTGGTCACTTCGGTACCATCGAGATTAACACATCAGTGTCACCGAGTTGGTCATTTTGTGTGTAACGGTTGGATTTTTGGGGATGCCTATATATACCCCTCCACCACCAGCTACTTGAGAGAGAAGCATTTAGGACTATTCCATACCTATCCTATCAGTTTTTTGAGAGAGAACCACCTACACTTGTGTTGAGGTCAAGTCTTCCACTCCAACCATATGGATCGTGATTTCTAACCTCCCAAGTTGCTTTCCACCAATTCAATCTCTTGTACCAAGCCATATCTATGAGAGAGAAATTGTGTGTTGAGGAGTCTATCATCTTGAAGCAGAAGAGCAAGGAGTTCATCGACATTACCGAGCCTATTAACTTTTGGAGGGTGGTGCCTCCTAAATTGGTTAGGTGTCTCTTGCGAGCCTCCTACTTCGTGTTGTGGAGTTGAACCAATAAGTTCATAAGGGCAAGGAGATTGCCTACTTCCTCAATATTTACCAATAGTGAGGCTAGTCCTTCGTGGACGAAAGCCACTATGGAATAGTCAAGGTTGCTACATCATGGAGCCTTATGGGTGGAGCCCTCCATGGACTCTCGCGACTGTTACCCTCCGTGGGTTGAAGACTCCATAAACGTGGACGTACGATAGCACCACCTATCGAAACCACGGTAAAAATCCTTGCGTCTCCAATTTCTTTTGATCTCCACATCTCATCTCTTTACTTCATGTGCAATGTCTTTACTTTCCGCTGCTATATTTGTTGACATGCATGTGTAAGGAATAAAGACTCTCTAGCCTTGCAAAAACTGTTAAAATCTGCCAACCAATTAACTTGGGAAAAGGCTAGGTTTTAATTTTCTGCTAGTAGTCTATTCACTCACCCTCTAGACACTCTTCTAGTGATCCCTCAATTTGTATCAGAGCTTTGGTGTTCATTGCATCGGTTTAATCACCAAGGAGGAAGATGCATGTGTCTAGTATAGGGAGTTTGAGTTGTAGAGTGCTTATTCTTGATGGAGAGTATTATAGTCAATGGAAAACTTTCATGCTTGAGATTTTCAATAAATTTCAATTAATAAAATATGTTATGCACCCATGTGAGCCTCCCATTGATAAATTGCATCCCACACACGAAGAGGAGATTAACATGCTTGGTAACCTAAGAACTGTCCATCTTATTGTTAGAGGTTTACTAAGATTTGTGCTTTCTCAACTGAAGAACTTTGTATGTGCATATACCTTGTGGACTGATTTGGAGAAACGATATCCAAATCTTTGTTTAGGAAATCTTGATGAAATTCTTCATAAAACTGTTGATTTCCACAAAATGAAGCCTAGTGATCCAAACTTTGATAAATGCCTATTTGAGCTTTGTGATCTTATGCGTGCTAATGGAGATGTCACCACCATCAACAACATTATCTTTGCAGCCATTCGCATTCATAAACTTGAACATTGTCATAATCACAATTCTAATGAAACCCTTGCTCTTTATGACGAGGATTTGCCACTTGATGATGACAATGTGGAACATGGCTACCTTGGTGAAGATGAGCTATTCGACATAGAGTATGAGAAGATCAAGAATAATCTAAGTCTCATGGCAAACTTCAAGGATTATATGTCCGGTGGAAAAGAGTGGATTATCGAAAGTGGATGTACATATCATATGGCTAGTGATAAAGACATGTTCCAAGAGATCACGCCTAATCAAGATCCTCGAAGGTACGTGACCTTTGGAGACAACTCTAAGGGTAAGGTACTTGGCCTTGGTAATGTGGTCATATCCCATGATAGCTCTATTGAAAATGTTATGCTTGTTGAATCCCTTGGCTACAATCTTCTTTCTGTGTCTAGACTTGCCGACTTCGGTTTCATTGTGTTATTCACGAAAGTAGATTGCCAAGTGTTTCGTCAAGATAATCATTAAATGGTTTTTACCGTGTTACATAGAGGAGATCTATACATTATTGACTTTACTAAGAGATCCAAGCCTCACACATGTTTAATTGCTAAATCCTCTAAAGGTTGGCCTTGGCATAAAAGACTTGGACATGTAGGCATGCACAATTTAGATAAGCTAATCAAAGGTGGTCATGTACTTGGTGTTAAAGATGTTATCTTTGACAAAGATAGACTTGGTAGTGCTTGTCAAGTGAGTAAACAAGTAGGTGGAAGTCATCCCGTTAAGAATATCATGACTACTAGGAGACCACTCGAGTTACATCACATGGATCTTTTCGGTCCCAATGCTTACAAGATTCTCGGTGGAAATTCCTATGGTCTAGTTATAGTTGATGATTTTTCCAGATTTACGTGGGTATTTTTCCTTGATGATAAGTCACAGGTTCAAAAGATCTTCAAGAACTTGGTTCACAAAGCGCAAAATCAGTTTCAATTGAAGATCAAGAACATTTGAAGAGATAACGGACCAGATTTAAAGAACAACCATGTGGATACCTTTCTTTATGAAGAAGGTGTCTCACATGAGTTCGCGGCTATGTACATGCCTCAACAAAATGGAGTTGTTGAGAGGAAGAACCGGACGCTTTTTGAGATGGTCAGAACGATGCTTGAAAAATACAAGACGCCAAGACACTTTTGGGAAGAAGCCGTGGAAACAGCATGTCATGCCACAAACCGACTTTACTTGCCCAAGCTTCTCGGTAAAATGGGATACGAGCTACTCATCGATAACAAACAACAAGTTGGATACTTTCGAGTATTCGGCTCCAAGTGCTATATTCTTGACAAGCATCGTCGCATAAATTTTCTTCTAAATCTCATGAAGTATTACTAGTTGTTATGGATTGAAGTCTCACACTTACCGTGTCTACAACAACTTCACTCGAAAAGTTGAAGAGACGATATATGTGAAGTTTGATTAATCTAATGGTTCGCAAGTCGAACAATTGCCAAATGATGCAGGTGATAAGGACCCTTCGGAAGCTATCCTAGATTTACCCATGATAAGAGCGCAACTGTGATAGCCCGGCATATTAGGGATGATAGACTACTCATATCAAGAAGGAATTCCTTCTTTTTCGGGAGCCGATTGGAGTAGTTCTATGATGGGTGACCGACCAGGAAGTTGGTCCCGGGTGCACATGAGTGAGGACAAAGTGTGCAGAAACACTAGTATTGATCTATGAGGCTAGTCTAGATCCCGCCTAGAGTAACAACTACCGGCGGGTGTGTCAGGGGCATAACTCCCAAGTTAAGTGTGCTTGGCTTGGAGTAGTTCTAGGATAGGTGACCGACTGGGAAGTTGGTCCCGGGTGCGCATGAATTAGGACAAAGTGCGCAGAAAAGATTAGTATTGATATGTGAGGCCAGTCTAGATCCCGCCTGGAGTAACAACTATCGGCGGGTGTGCCCGGGGCGATACAAGTTGGTATGAGAGCCGACCGTCGCGGTTACATGGATGTTTGCCAACAAGTGCGCGATCATGTTGTTCACGAAGTTGGTTACCTACCGTGGCACAAGGAATGACACATGTATCAGACTGGAATAACAAACGTTTGTGCCAAGAGGGAACGTTCCTGTGGCCAGATGAGGACATCGGTTCCTCTAAGTGGTCGTGTATGTGATAGCCGGGCATATTAGAGATGATAGACTACTCATATCAATAAGGAATTCCTTCTTTTTCGGGAGCCCATTCCAACAGAACTCCCAGGTTAAGCATGCTTGGCTTGGAGTTGTTCTAGGATGAGTGACCAACCGGGAAGTTGGTCTCAGGTGCACATGAGTGACGACAAAGTGCGGGTGTGCCCGGGGCATTACAGCAATGAACCACAAAGAGACACACACGCTGGTTCTTCTAGGTGGACTCACTGGTTCTTCTAGGTGGACTCACTGCTTGAACTCATAACAGTATAGGGTCTCTAGCCGAGATTAACTTATAAGAGCGCAACGAACCAGAAAGAGACTCCAACACTGGTTCTTCTGGGTGGACTCACTGCTTGAATTCATAAAAGTACATGAACTCATGAGCGGCTGAGTGTCTCTAGGCGAGATTAACTGTTAGGAGGACAATGAACCAGAGAGAGACGCAACAGGGCATGAGTATCCCTAGGGCCCATAGCTACCTCTCATGTGACATAAATCCGTCGCTTGAACCTTAAATTGTGCAGGGTCTTTAAAAGAGTAACTGCCCAAGAGTACGAATGGGCCACGTAGTGTAGAGTTGGCAGCGGATAGGGCAGTTTATGCTTGCTTTCTATAAGCCGGCCCTCATGTGACCAAATCCACCGGTTTAACCTTGACCAGTACAGGGTCTATATTGAGAGTGACTATCAAGAGTTCGGCGGGTCACCTAGCGGAGCAGCAGCAACTTAAACGTAGGTTTAACCCCAATCTTGTGGTGGTTGATATGCCGTTCAAGGGGGTGAGCGAGCTTCACCCAGTGGGCTGGAAGCCCCCAAATGAACTTGTAGACGGAGTCAACTTTTTGGGTATACAACCCGCCTTACGGTGTGCCATCATCTTGTAAGCCGCCGTCTTGAGGCCCGCCTACTTGTAAGCCATCAACTTGTAATCCGTCATACCATGTCATAGTTTTCGCTGAACACCTGATCAAAAGGGTGTGTAAGCTAAACCCGGTGGGTTGACAGGCCCCAAATGACCTTTGTTGACGTATCCACCTGTGCACAATCTGAAATGCATAAACAACAGAATCTCCAAGTTACTTTATGATGATCCAATAAATTAGGGCACCCATGTTTGAATATTGCATCATGGTGGCTCGTCCTCTTGGGCAAGTTTTAATTCTTCCATAAATAATGTAGTAGCCCCCAGGATCGGGTTAACTTCCTTACGAGGACCCGGGGTTCTCATTGAAAAATGACCAAATGTATGGAGCCATGTCTATAGCCCCCGAGTCTTAAGTTGACTCGAAGAGGCGGCTTGAGCATCTCTACCGGAGGTTGAGGTTGACCATGGCGGGTTATAGACGATCATGTATGAATTGTTTCAATACTCTAGTCAATGGTTCGTCCAGGCTGGTTGTTGAAGTTAAGCAAACTGCAGTGATGGCGACTTGTGTGCCTGTCCGTCGGGCAGCTCGTACAGGCGAACAACGCACCAATATGTCAATGTAGATTGGACCGCAGGGCGGCGATTCAGAGCCATCCGTTGGGGGGCTCGTACCGGTGTATGTGTCCATTGGCATGTTCACGTAGACGAAGAAGTTGGACACGACATTTGCAGATGGCGCGGTCGCGATAGATGGCCGCGGCGTTGTAAGGCAGTGTGGTCGCGTTGTAAGCTGGTGCAGACATTGAATCACCCGCGGCGTTGGAAACCAGCATGGACGGTGAGTCGTCGTGGCGTTGTAGGCCAGCACGAACGGCGAGTCACCGTGGCGTTTGATTAATGATATTGGCACGGACTCTATACTCGTAATATAACGCCACCTTCGTAATGAATAATTCTCCTGTTCAAAAAATATTGCAGGCAGATTAATTGTTCTCAAAGAAATTAACATAAATAGGTAATATAAATAGGGCAGATTGCACCTGATTTTTTATTTTTTATTTAGGACGAGAGATGATTCATATGTACGTTGGGCGGATGTCTGATTGATGGGACACAGTTGTAGTCTTTCTTGCTCATACAATGACCACACTCTTTTTCTTATACGCCTAAATAGATGTAATGCTTCCCAATCAACGTGGCATTAGCCCAATCCAGTTCTGGTGCTCCCTATCTCCTTGCTTCATTGTGATACTTCCATAACCTTTGAACCACGAATGTAGGCCATCCTAGTCACCCACATTAGCATATTAAGGCTCTTCTTTGACATCTTGTTTTGCAGATAAAGAAATGAAATAAACGTGTAGGACCGATACAGTCATATTATCCATCAATCGTTGCATTTTTGTCTCCTCGACTCGCATGGATCAAATCGACCGGAATATTCAGTGGCTACATACGTAATCTAGCCTCCATGCAAAGCATCCACCTCCCTGCCTGCTTTCTTATGATGGTTCAGTGTGCATGTATTGTAGTATACCAGGTCGACATACACTACAGTGCCAAAGAGGCGGTGGAGCCAGCGGGCCGGCGCGGGATGTCAAGCTGGCTAGGCGCACGGGAGTTGACGCTGAATAGGGCACGCGAAGGTGGGACAAGGTAGAATTGGCCGGGAGTGGGCTCAATAGCAGGAGACGCGCAAGGAGCCACGAGTCGGTGACTTTGCGAGCGCTAGAAGAGCGGTGAAGCGGCTGGAGCAAGAGACTTGTCAGCAGGTGAGGCGGCGCAACGGGGCGGTTCGCCTGCAGGAGCGGAGGCACAGGGTGGTTTGCCAGCAGGTGTGGCGGCTTGATGGGGCGGCTCGCACGGGGCTGTTTTGCCAGCAGGAGCAAGGGCGCCGTAGAGGTAACACAGAGGCGGAGCTGGCGGCGGCAAGGAGCCGGCAGCAAGGACCGGAAACCACGGCAGGGGGGCACAAGGAGGAAGTGGAACCGGGGCAACTTGGGTGTCCTTTGGCGGGTGCGGAGGTGAGGCAAGCGCCGGCGGGTCAAGTAGCGGGGTGAAGCATGACGTCAACGTCAGCCAGTAACCGGCTCACGAGGCGCTGCAGAGCCTACATGCATGGCTCGGGGCTCAAACGCCGAGCAGGCGAAGTGGGAGCAGCGACAACAGCCACAACGGCGGCCAACTTGGCGAGCTGGCGAAGCAGGAGTCGGAGGCGACTCGAGGTCGGACGTTGACCCGGCGGTAGAGGCAGTGTGCAACAACAAGGGCCACTGCGGAGTGGTGAGGCATCTGGTGTGCTCGGGCCGATGGAGGCGACGTATGGCGGCGACTCACGCGGTGTAGGAGACAATAAGTGTGAGGTGGAACCGTTGGGTAGAGCCAGCGGCCCGGAGCAGGGGACGAGGGCGACTGTTGGTGTCAAAACCAGCGGATCTTGGGTAGGGGGTCCCGAACTATGAGTCTAGAATCAATGGTAACAAGAGATGAAGAGGACACATATTACCCAGGTTCTGGCTCTCCTATTTAGGTAATACCCTACGTCCTGCTGGGTTGTATTGATGATATGGGGGGTTACAGAGTTGATCTACCTCGAGATCAAATAGCTAACCCTAGATGAGTTGTTCTGTCCCTATACCCTAATACCCTCGGACTTATATAGACACTGAGGATGCCTACGGTTTACGCATGGTCGGCTAGATGTCTAAGAGGTAAACATGCCTATTTGCTACAACAAACATGGAGCACAAGTTGGGCTTCCCGAAGCTTCCATCTTGGAGACTGGGCCTTCAAATCTTCTAGTGTTTGGTAAATAGCCCATATAGTCCGACCCATAAGAATAGGTCGGCTTCCCGAGGACACCTTAATCCAGGACTCCCTTAGTAGCCCCCAAACTTACCTCCAACGCCAAGGGTCTTCAGCGCCAATTGCTTCTCAAACAAAGTGTTTGGCTTGCGAGGTAAGTTCGTTCCGCCAAAGAGTGTTCGGCCTCCGATGACAAATTGCTTCCTAATAGCAGCGCATCCGAATACTATGAAATAAGTCTTCTTTGAAGGACAACCATTAGGGAAGATCGTGATGACCTTTCTCACAAAAGGCCATGGCTCACCACGACAGCTAGGCCAGTTACAGGTACTCGATGCGCAGTTTCAGGCCGTTCCATCAGCATGATCTATCAATGCGCAGATCGTGCTACGTTTCACATGGGATATGTTCAATCATGCATGTGCAACTGTGCACACATCTCGGAAAGTGGAGGGATTCGCGACGCGGCAGAGGGGGCTCAAATGATAAGCCTCATAAAAGGGAAAGAAAACCCCTGTGGCTATTCACGCTCTCCCTCTGCTTCCGTTGCCTCCCTTTCCTATGAGCCTCCGACACCCAGATCTAAATCTTCCGCCTGCCCTTTCGAGCTCACCAACGGCGGGCTCCGGCTCCAACGGCATGGGGGAAGCCTCCAGAGGAAATGACGAGGACAATTAGGACCTCAAGAAAGCCGGATACCTGCTCGCCGACATCCCTCACCGCGCGGCGAAGGAGGGCTAATTGATCCCCAACCCAAAGCCATGCGAAAAGGTGGTGTTCATCCCAGACTTCATCAGGGGGTTTGAGGGAGTTCTGGATTAGGGGGTCCTCGGATAGCTGACCTATTGTTTATGGGCTGGACTGTGTGGGTTGCAAAGGTAGCATCTGACGATCAAACACCACCTACGCCATATTGGATGTTTTGAGAAGCTGTTACGTATTCTCCAAGTTATTGGCATCCTCAGCGTCTATATAAGCTGGAGGGTTTTAGGATATAGGGACGGAACAACTCATCTAGGGTTAGATATTCGATCTCGAGGTAGATCAACTCTGTAACCCCCTCACATCATCAATACGACCAAGCAGGACGTTGGGTATTACCGATGAAAGAACATTTGGTCCCTTGCTGGTTTTGGTAATTTATAACAACACATAAGTTATTGAACTAATGTTTCCACCAAGTATATTTCAGGAAATGTTCAATGATTGGATTGGAGAAAAGATTGTGGAGATTGTGGCGATACCCCAAGATGCAAGGAAATAGGTTGGCCAAGCCTCAAGCAAGAGGACTCTACAGTTTCTATTTGTGAGAAATCACTTTGAGTTCATAGGAAAGCCAATACTATTAAAAGGGGGTACCGTTTTGTTGGTGAACAAAATGCTCATATGTGCACAAGTGATAGTCACCAAAAACACCCACAAACTCTTCCACCAGAGTCTGTCCAAAGACATATATTATAAATCGTTGCAACCAACATTTCCATCCCGGTGCCACTGATTCTCAACCTCAGACAGACTTAGCTAAAACCCTAGACACTTCAATGCAACTGATTCCATACCGGTCCCACCGAGTTTACGTTGGCAACTTTCTGTTACGCAAGTTCACAATTTCGGTCCCTCGAAGGTTATTGGATCGACATCACCGAGAAAAACAATCTGACCGTTGGTCACCTTATCAATGCAACCGATTTTTCTTTATCAGTCTCACTGAGATTCAAAAGTTTCCACCTTTTGGTCACTTCGGTACCACCGAGATTAAAACATTGGTGTCACCGAGTTGGTCAGTTTGGGTGTAACGGTTGGATTTTTGGGGATGCCTATATGTACCCTTCACCACCACCTACTCAAAAACGAAGCACTTAGAACAGTTCCCCACACATACCTACTGATTTTCTGAGAGAGAGCCACCTAATCATGTGTTGAGAACATGCCATTCAATTCCTACCATATGAATCTTGATATCTAGCCTCCCCAACTTGCTTTCCACCCAATCAATCTCTTTTACAAAGCCATATCTATGAGAGAGTGATTGTGTGTTGAGTAGTCTATCATCTTGAAGCACACGAGCAAGGAGTTCATCGCATTACCGAGCCTATTACCTTTTGGAGGGTGGTACCTCCTAGATTGGTTAGATGTCGCTTGGGAGCCTCCTACTTTGTGTTGTGGAGTGAACCAAGAAGTTTGTAAGGGCAAGGAGATCGCCTACTTCGTGAAGATCTACCCCGAGTACGGCTAGTCCTCCATGGACGTAGGACGTCATGGTATAGTCAAGGTTGATTCTTCGTGGAACCCTCCATGGGTCGAGCCCCCTATGGACTCTAGCGACCACTACCCTCCGTGGGCAGAAGACTCCATGAATGCGGATGTACGATAGCGCCACCTATCGGAACCGTAGGAAAAATCGTCGTGTCACCAATTGTGTTTGCTCTTGCTACCCTCTATTTACTTACATGATTGTCTTTACTTTCCGCTGCTATACTCTTAGACATGCATGTGTAGGGTGTACTTGACATACTATGGATGCTAAAATCTGCCAAGAATTAAAATTGGGAAAAAGTAGATTTTAATTGGTCAAGTAGTGTAATCACCCCCCTCTAGCTCTACTTTCGATCCTACACATGGAGAGCGTCTTGTAGTCCAAACAGTTGTTCTCGGAACCAATTTCCCTTGAACACCCTAGAGGAGCTGGGAAAAAGAGGATACCTCTAAATCGGCCAGCCAAGTATGAACCTGTCGAAAAAATAAACAAGTGCTTTTTAGGGACCAGCAGTGTCCTCGATGGATGATTGGATAAACCTTGCCCTATACATTCTGTGTTATTAAACACGAACCCAACTCACAGGCTTACAGCTTGCTGGGTCATCAGGCAAGCTGCAAAAAGCGGCGATGCCATCCTTGGAGCACCTCCGGTGAGTAGGCACTTTCCTTCGCTGCCCCGATTCAATGCTGAAGTCCTGATGGTCTATGAGACCTTCCCCTCGAGGAACAGGCGTAAAAGAGCTCTTAAGGAGCTCGAACAATTCTACCATGTGCAGCCACTAGCCCATGGGCAGGCATACCGATTAATTTCGAGGAAACTGACCAACCGGCCATTCTTTCCAATCATTCACCGGCCGCACTAGACTTGAATCACATCATTGATGGATACAGGCTACATAAAGTGTTAATGGACAGCAGCAGTGGTCTTTACCTTATATACGAGGCCACCCTAGAAAAAATGCAGTTCCATCGATCCCACATCAAACATAGCAATACGACCTTCCGGAGAGTTATCCGAGGGAAAGAGGCACGTTGTTCCGGATGTATCATCCTGGACGTGGTGTTTGGCACGCCCGAGCACTACCGATCTGAAGAACTTGTTTTCCACATCGTCCCCTTCCCAAGTGGCTATAATGCCCTATTGGTTCGTGACGCCTTTACAAAGTTCCATGCTATACCCCATTACGGTTATAAGAAAATCAAAATGCCAGGACCGAACAGCGTGATCACGATCGCCAGTGATCCGAACATAGCCCTTTGGGACAAAAACAAAACAACAGCGCTCGCCCCTCGAGGCATTAGCAGAGACTTTCGATGTCGAAGAGTTGACCGCCTTACGGTCGACAATTAATAAGGACGAGGTGATCCTTAGTAAAAGGCCCAAGTCCACATCCTTCAAACACGCAGAGGAAATCGTTAAATTTTCGGTGCATCCGACGGACCCCAACAAGACAGCGTCCATCCAAGCCCAGCTCGATCCCCTCATGGACGAAGCACTACAGAATTTCCTACGCGAAAATTGGGACATTTTTGCTTAGCATCCTTCCGATATGCCCGGAATCCTACGTTGGCTCGCCGAACATAGCCTAAACATTATCCCAGGCTTTAAGCCAGTGAAACAGACTCTTCGGGATATTAGCTAAACTTCTTGAGGCCGAATTAATTCAAGATATTGAACACCGTGAGTGACTGGCGAACCTTGTGATGGTACCTAAGAAAGACAGGTCCTGGCGGCTGTGTGTCGACTTCAAAGACCTTAACAAAGCCTCCCCAAGGACCCTTTCCCCTTACCACGCATAGACCAAATCATTGACGTCAGAGTCGGACACGATTTGTTGTGTTTCCTAGACGCTTACTCCGGATACAATCGAATTAAAATGAAGGAATCCGATCAAGAGGATACAACATTCATCACCCCCTATGAGCCATTCTGCTTCAACATGATGCCTTTCATTCTAAAAAAGGTCGAGCCACATACCAACACATGATCCAAACCTATCTCACGACACTGGTCGGTAAGACTGTCGAGGCATACGTGGATGATGTGGTAATCAAAACCAAAAATGTCGGCCAGTTGGTCAATGACCTATGGCAAACCTTTGCTAGTCTACGTGAATATGAAATACGGCTCAATCTAGAAAAATGTGTATTCGGAGTTCCCTCTGGTAAGCTGCTTGGATTCATCGTCTCCCATAGAGAAATGGAGGCAAATCTAGCTAAAATCTGTGCTCTATCAGAACTTGGAATTCCCATAGAGCTGAAGCATGTCCAAAGGCTAGCTAGGTGTGTAGCAGCGTTAAGCCTCTTTATCTCCCGCCTTAGAGAAAATACTTTGCCACTCTATAAGTTGCTGAAGTGGACCAACAAGTTCGAATGGACCGATGAGGCGACGACTGCGTTAGAGGAAATCAAAACACTACTAGCAACCAATCCCGTACTCATGGCACTAGGCGCCGGTGAGCCCATGTTATTATACATATCGGCCACCAACAAAGTTGTCAGTGCGGTGCTCGTCATTGAACAAGATGATGAGGGACATAAATTCAGGACTCAAAAACCGGTATATTATGTGTCGGAAGTGCTAACGCAGTGCAAGTCTAGATACCCACATTACCAAAAAATAGCCTATACAGTATTTATGTCGTCGAGGAAACTCAGACACTACTTCCAAGAGTATGCATAATAGTGGCATTTGAGGTCCCCCTGAATTATATAATCAAAAACAGGGATGTCACCGACCGCATAGCCAAATGGGCCATTGAGCTTATTCCCTTTGAAATAACCTACATGCCATGCCGTGCCATTAAATCTCAGGTACTGGTAGACTTCCTGGTTAAATGGACAGAGGCTGAGCTCCCCAACGAATATAGTGCATACTCCCATTGGACAATGTACTTTGATGGATCCAAGACCTTGGCCGGACTGGGGGCTAGAGTTATCCTCACACTACCCATAGGCGACAACGTGCGGTACGTGTTGCAAATCATGGATGATGACTCCAACAATGCAGCCGAATAAGAAGCTCTCCTTCATGGTCTTTGAATGGAGGTATCAATGGGCATATGACACATAGAGGTACGGGGAGACTCAAAATTGGCCATATCCCAAATTAACGGCGGGTTCGAGAGCAAAGATCCGAAGATGGCGGCATATAGTAATGTTGTCCTCAAGATATCTGCTCGGTTCGAGGGGTTGGAATTCCACCACATCACTCACGACAACAACCAAGCCGCTGACATACTGGCCCGTATGGGAGCCAAGCACTATCTCGTCACAAGAAACACCTTCCTAGAGCAGCACTTTAAGCTCTCCGTAGTGTGGCAGGACGAGGACAATAGCAACGGTCCAAATACGGCGAACGAAGTTGTTCCCCCCATAAACGAACCAGACGATGGCATTATCGGCGCCTCCGTGCTGAATGAAATGCCCTTGGCTCATTAGGTAATGGCAGTAATAGCACCATTGACAAAGCCCTTCCTCGCTTACCTTCTTCACAAGGAACTCTCCGACGATCAAACCGAGGCATGACGCATAGTTCGGCGATCCAAGGCCTACAAAGTACACGAGGTTGAGTTATACAAGAAAAGCACAACCGTAATATTACACCGGTGTATATCCGAGGAAGAAGGACGGCAGCTCCTCGCCGGAATCCACGTAGGCATGGGCTGGCATCATGCCTTGGCAAGAGCCCTTGTCAACAAGGCCTTCCGAGCTGGTTTCTTTTGCAGCTCAGACGGACGCCCAGTTACTTGTTCAAAATTGCGTAGGGTGTCGACTCTTTGAAAATCAAAGTCACATGCCCCCAACAGCTCTTCGGACTATTCCTATCACCTGGCCTTTCGCGGTCTGGGGGCTGGACATGGTCAGACCCCTTAAAGGGGAACCAAGAAAAATAAATACCTACTGGTCATGGTTAACAAGTTCACCAAACCGATAGAAGCAAAGCCCGTCAAGTCGGCTAAATTCGAACAAGTGATCGACTTTGTATCAACATAGTACACCATTACGGTGTCCCGCATAGTATAACAATGGATAATGGATCCTACTTCACGGCCCAAGAGGTCAAGGACTGGTGCGTAAAAATGGGCATAAAGCTCTATTATGCGTCGGTCTATCACCTGCAGACCAATGGATAGGTTGAGCGAGAAAACGGTCTCATTATGAGCGGCATTAAGCCACATTTCGACCGGTCTCTTCATGAGTCCGACTATCATTGGATGGAGGAACTCGACTCTATTCTATGGGGCCTACATACCACCCCGAACAGATCAACAGTTTACACACCGTTCTTTATGCTGTATGGGGTAGAGGCAGTCTTTCACGCCCAAGATGCACGCCTATCCATATGAAGGCACGAGGGCCTCACAAGGGATAGATGCACATCTCGTCGTGTTGCAAGAATGGATATCATTACAAGTACATGTACAGAAGGGGTGAGTATATGGAGTTGGCTTACACTCGCCACAAGCTACATCAGAGTCACATCAATACAATAACGTACTCAACCGTCATAGAGAAGAGTAGGGTCTGGCTACGGACGAAAACAAATGATAACATGACATCCACCCTTGCTATCCCAGGCTGCCGCCTGGAACCCATCCCAGATTGATGATGAAGAAGAAGAAGAACTCCAATCAAATCAAGCAACGCGCCCATGTCAAATCATCGCATTACCTGTACCTGCAACTGTTGTTGTAGTAATCTGTGAGCCAGAGGGAACCAGCAATATCATTTCCAAGGGTATCAAGACTATTAAAGCTTAATGGGTGAGGTATGGTTAAGTGGCGAGGCTGCAGCAAGCGACTAATCATTTATTTGAGTGGCTAACTTACGAGTACGGAAAATAAAGTATGGTGGTCTACGCATAGCAGACGTGAACTAGCAATGATCACTAACTGATCCTGAACACCTACTTACGTCAAATATAACCCCACCATATTCTCTTTCGGATAAGAACTCACGAGAATAGACAGTCACGATTGTGCACATAGTTGGTGTATTTTATTAGAGTTTACTTCAAGTTTTCTATGACCGGGTGTTAAACAAAGTATCCAAGTTTGCCACATAACCGCGGGCATGGCTTCTCGAAAATATTTAACCCTGCAAGAGTGCTCCAACTTATCCAGCACAAATTAACCACACGTAGCGGGAATAACCTCAACCACGGATCTCGTGATCTTCCTAGGCAATTCCAAAGGAAATCCAACACCTTGAGATAGCCCGAAGAAGATCAGAATTCCTCACTCAAGACGTTCGAGAAAGGTAAAACAAATCCATCAAGGCCTCCTGACATGTCGACGATTCCGATAGGAGCCGCGTATCTCGTTCTCAGGACACGGCGGATAAGCTAGTGGACGGTCGCCTGATAGAAATTTCCCGAGTTGCCCCGGATTGGCCCCACATAGTGCTCTAGTTTGGACCAACACTCATCAGGAGCACTGGCCCGGGTTGTTGATTAATTATCCATGGGGTCCGGAAAGCCCCTATGCAAGTTCATTAGTTATTAGGCAAATGTAGTACCAATGTTGGGCCTTGCCAGACAAGCTTTATTCTAACCCGAAAAACAAGGGGGTCCCCATAACAACCCCGAGCATGTTAAGAGCGCTCAATTATGGAACATAACACTGGTTCACAAGTAACTAGGGCGGCAAGAGTGGCACAAAACACCAAGCAAAAGGCCAAGCCTTCCACCCTTTACCAAGTATATATGTGCATTAAATTAAATAGCAGCAATATTGTGATATAACAAAATAATGTCCATGTTGACACATGGATGCTATAGCACCTGCAGCTAGAAACGCTATAAGAAGGGCTGAGCAAGCGGTAACATAGCCAAACAATGGTTTTGCTGGGATGTGGAGGGGTTAGAGGCTTTTCATGGCAATGTTGGGAGGCTTATCAAACAAGTGGTAGGTAGCGTGACATAGCGATATAAAGACAAGACAACTAGCATTGCAATGATAGTAATGGTATCCAAGGAAATGAGTCATCTTGCCTGAGATCCCGCTCGGAAGAAGACCGAGTCCATGAAGAAGACGAGCCAACGAAGTCGAATGAATCCTCACACTCTGAACGCTTTCGGAACTCTATCGAGAAGAAGCAATCTGGAACAAAAAATCAATGCAAGATACACCACAACATATGCATGACACGATGTGCAAACAAATATGATGCATGTCCGGTTTAATATGCAATGCATGACAATTGACATCAAACAACTATTACACATTAAAGTGAAGCTCAATATGCAACGAGTTGCAAATTGACGAAACTCCACGTTTGAATTATTTAGTTCATTCCCGTTAGGTACACAACAATATTAAATGTTGTTAAACATGGCAAGGGGTGGAGCATAAGTAAACTAGCTATCAAGGCATCTTAAGTGAGGTCGGAAATAACTTATAGTATTTCCGAAATGACCTCATATGTTAATTTCGAAATTGGTCCAGATCTGAACTAAACATATTTTATGTTTGTTAAATAACATAATAAAGCATACCATGCAATTCTACACGTCGTTCTAGTCGATTTACATATATAGAACACCTCAAACGGAGCTACGGTCTAAAAGATATGAGCAACACAAGATGCACATGTCATGAATTCAAATGCATGGAAAATGCAATCAAAAACATCTGAAATCATGTGTGCAGCAAGTTATTATGAAACTACACGAGATTCTAAGCAAGTTTCATATGCAACATGCCCACAGCGGAGCTACGGTTCAACCACAATCAAGAAAACAAGTTTTAGTTGAAATCTGCCCAAAACAGCAAGATAACATTTTGCACATATGAAAACAACGAGTTACAAGATCCTAAAATGCACAAACTAAGCATGGTGCTATAGCATAAAACATACACTTCATTTCATCTACGCATATCATATTCAAAATATGCATGGATCACTTGGTAGGAAGCTCACTAGAAGGCTACATGAAAACAGTTTCAGACTTAGTGAAAATAGCAGTTTTGATAGTGCAGTTTTCATCACGAAGGTATATTGACAGCAGTAAAACTATATGCTACATGGCATATTATGGCATGAAGCTTAACAGCATACTAAAGGACAATATAAACTACAAATAACTCCATTACACCTACCACAAAAGGGTTCTAGATCACTAGCAAAACACATGGCAAGACAACAACAAAATATTTTGGACCCACAACATAGCAGAATTTATAGCAAGTTGACAACAACAAAACAACACCTATACATGCATTTCTATGACAAGGAAAATGTACAGGGGCTAGGACACATATCAAAGGGCATATCTCATGTTCAAAAATATTTCAAAACATGCATGGATTAAATCCCACGAAATTAACCGAAGGGCATCACAGCATAAATGACATGCACACAAAATGATCAAAAGACAAAACTAAATGCACAGCTAATTCCTATGGATTTTTCTACCCCGGAATGATATATAATATGTACAGGTTCATGTAGAAAATTAATCACAATTAATTATGCAAGTATTAGGCCTAATCACCTTATAGCAATTCATTAATGCAAATAATATGCAAACATCATGCCAAAACATTTATCATG
Organism: Hordeum marinum; assembly: GCA_022496015.1. Classification (NCBI taxonomy): domain Eukaryota; kingdom Viridiplantae; phylum Streptophyta; class Magnoliopsida; order Poales; family Poaceae; genus Hordeum; species Hordeum marinum. Next base: position 120,156,448 of record CM039677.1, read on the forward strand.
CATGAAAACGCAATGCCGATGCTATGAACATTTTTAATACTTGATTTTATTAATTCCCGAAGCACGTTAAATAATTATGCGAAAATGCAAATATGACATATATGCAAAATGGCAGGAAATGACATGTTAAGTATATTTAGCATGGACGCAAATGACATATTATTAATCTACATTTTATTCTAAGCATTTTACATGTTTCAAACATTTTATTCTGACGCACGGTTTATGTTATATTAGCAATTAAATATGCAATTCCTAACAAAAAAATAAACGCAGGGGCTGGCTGGGCCCACCTCGTGGGCCAAGCCCATTCGGTGGCATAGGCTAGGGAGGCTAGCCGAGGGAGCAGCAGCTGGGCCGGCTGGCTGAGCCTGGGGCGCGCCGCCCACAGCGTAGGCATGCGGGGTCAACAGGAGCGAGGCTCTCGTCCTCCTCGCTCGATCCCAAGCGGGAACGAGAAGGGCGACGGCGGCTCCTGCGGTGGCTGGCAGGCAACGGCGGCGGCCACGACGAGGGCTGGCTACCGGATCTGGCCGGAGGGAGGCCGGCGGCGGGCCGGATCTGGCTGCAGGGAGGCCGCCGGCGGCTTGGGGCGGCCATGGCGTCCTCCGGGAGGAGAAGGGAGAGGTGAGGTCGCCAGGGAAGGAGAAGGAAGGGGAAGAGGAGAGGAGAGGAAGAGGGCGGAGGGGCGAGGTCCGGCTCCGGCGCTCCGGCGAGCTGGTGACTCCGGCCAGGGGCGGCGCGAGCTGCGGCGGGGGAAGGAGCTCGGGCAAGGGCACGCCGCCATGGGAGGAACGGGGGAGGAGCTCGGGAGCTCAGTGACGGCGATTCGGGCCCGGATGGGCTCGAGCGGGCTGGCGGCTGGAAGAGGGAGAAGGCTGGTTTGGCACGGGGAATGAGGAGGGTTAGGGTTGGCTGCCCAATTAGGAAGGGGAGGGGCAATATATAGCTTTAGGGGCTAGGGATGATAGTCTCTGTCCGTTTTAGGACCGCCGGATGTCGATTCGACGGTCCGGAAGCGGAGGGGGGTTACAATGGCTGTGCAGATGGGCTAGGAGGGGGAAGAGAGGGAAGTTTGCAACCCGTGACATGAAGGTTTAAAACACCGACAACGTCCGATAAACCGATGACCGCACTGCTACGACTGACCGACGGGGTATCAAACAAACTCGGAACGCGACGAAATTTGACGGGCAGTCTACCTACAATATAACAAGACCGCACGCCAAGTTACGACCAAACCCGAGAATATTTTTTGCGCGCATTAAAAACGGTTTTATTTTACGATGCCGCGGGCACGTGCACGTGTGGTTGGTCTCGAAACGGGCAACGGCAAGACCGATGAAAACCGGTGACTACGAACGGATGCATGTTTTGAAAACGAGTGAAGATTCTATGAAGATGATGCGAATGATGCGACGAAGAATGCAACAACCAAACAAAACATAGACGAGGATGGAAATAAAAGGGGAATCTTCTGGAGCGTCGGTCCCAGGCTATTACACAGTCCTCCCTCGCGACATTCTCCATGACGCACCAAGAGTGCGCATGTACGAGGAAAAGGAGGCTGAGTTGGATCGCCAAGACGACTTAGACACCTTGGAAGGAGAGCGCGACATGTCTCTAGATCACTCCACTTTTTACTGACAACAAGCTCGATGTTACCAAAGTTGTGAGGTTAGGGCAAAAGCATACAACATAGGCAAACTTGTCCTACAACTCCGGGAGAAACAGAAGCACAAAGTCAACGCCAAATGGGAGGTTCCTTTCATCATCGACAAAGTACTCGCGTGAGGTGCCTATGATCTTCGGAGTCCATCCGATAACAACCTTGAACCAAACCCATGGAACATAGCTCATCTTCGGCACTTCTCCGGATAAACAGGTGTCGTCTAACTCCCCTACATTTTGTTTTCTTTTTCCCCTTCTTATTTTTGCCTCTTTTTTTCTTCCCTCCCCATTTTGCTTGTTGACAGGACCAATTTCTTTTCTTTCTCTATGTTTGGTTGAACCAATCTGGTACTAAAGATTGTCGGCATACACCATAAATGTTAAATCCAAACACAACATGTGGGGGCTTCTTCTAGTAGCCAACCCTTTTTATTATAAGTATTTTCTCCCACTTATCGTGCGGAGATGTTTCTTTTGTCATGTTTTAGCCATCATATGCATCAATTTAAACTAAGACTTGCCAAGCTGGGTTGCCTCGCTCCTGTGATTACCCTCTACATTCCCGATTGTTCAGCTAAAGAGTAAAGGGAGCACCTCTGCTATTGTTACGAACGGGTCATACGGGCACGTACCTCAGATGGGTGAAGCCGAAAGCTAGCTATCGTACGTAGAAAATTGGTAGTCTATGACGGAAACAACTTATACAGCTCCGGTCGCTATCACCGTTGTTTCGGTCTTTTCTTCCCAAAGATAATTAAGCCGCAAACTATGCGGAGTTCTATCTACGATCTTTGTAGAGCCCCCACGAAAGGTATTGGTAGAGGTACTATTTTCCTCGGAAGATATTCATTACACTAACTAGTAATATTAAATATCTCTCTGTGTCCTTTTGTCTATTCGCACCGCATGGCCGGATTGCCTTGTTACCAGAATATAGTTTGCTCGTTTGGAGCGACAAATAAGGAGGAACACTTGCGAGCTCTTCGCACGGGGGGGGGGGAGCTGATGGGTGGTTAAGACAAAGTTTACAATAGAGGTTGTTTATACACACACACATATAAATTACATTTGCGGCTGCTGATCGAGATTATTGATTATGGTGTCAAGGGGACAATCCTCTTGCAAAAGACGGGCGGCAGGCATCACCTGTCATACACCAGGTGGAATGGCACTTCTTTTCCATCCGATCCCACGGGACCAACCCGGCCCATATGCTCGGGGTTAAGTCCAATGAAATGGCGCTTGATGATTGCCCGTGCTTCCCATGCTCCCTCACGGCAGGCCGAAGTCTTCCACAACTCGAACCTATTTCGAGCCCCCTTGAATCGATCCACGAGTGCTGCTAGCCCTTCAAGTGGCTGTTCGGCAGGCCATAGTGACTTCACCATTCCTTTCATTGCTTTTCGCACGCGCCCTTGGAGAGAGGTCAGCTCCTTCAGTTGGTCCCCCTGGTATGATCCGATCTCCTCTTCAGGATGCCCGGACAAGAGGCCTGTACATAAGGCAACGGCATGCTTACTATTATTCCCTACATCAGAAATATTTGTTGATAATAGAATCCCACTGAACGAACATGCCCCTCTGAAGCTTTCGGTTTTCCTCTTGAGCTTGGGACAATTAAAGTTTAAATTCTTAATTTCTTCGGCCTGCTTTTGCACAACAAGGCAGCCAGCCTGGTGCTCGGACTCGACGTCCCGCTGAGAGTCCTGGGCTTCCTCCAACTGCCTTTACATGTGCCCTATTAATTTTGCTGCTACAAAGAATCCATGTGTTAGACACAGTGATACATTAAGATTAGCAATAAATATACACTCACCATGGGCCCCCGGCATGCAGCTCTTTACTTGTGCCAGTTCGGCCTTCATGGATGTACTTCCGTGCGACTCTCCTCGAGCTCTTTGGCCAATTGCTCAGTTTGTTGCTTTAAGGCCTGTGTCAGCAGTCAAACAGTCCGGAGATCATTAATTCGTTTGTTTCAAAGAAAATTAAGGCTCAGGGGATACGGGGCTTACACGAATGTTCGGATTCTAACAAAGTCGGTCACTTACTTGTATCCTGGTGGATATCAGCTTGACAGCTTCGCCGAACCCAGCTTGGGCGGCACCAAGGTGCGCATCCGTCGAGCCTAGTGCGGCGAACTCATGTTCGGAGAAAACTGGGTGCCGCATGGCCTCCCATCATTGCCGGTGATGCATGGCACTCTCCACCTCTGATTTGGTGATAGATCCACCATCACTAGAATTGGCGGGCACCGAATTGGCCGTGGGGGCTTCTATAGCGGAAGCTGCATGGGTCGTGGCTCGGGAATTTTGGGCGTCTCCACACACACGGGAGGAGCTTTTCTTGTTGCCCGTTGCAGGGATGGAGAATGACCCGAGGTAATCAACTATGATAGCCACCGGGGATTGGACAATGCTATCTTGGACATAGACTCCATCTTCAAAGTCAAGTAGAAGATCCGGATCCTCGTTGAAACCCGGATCGTTGTCGTCTGAACGGTTACCGGGATGAGGAGCCGGATAGTTGATTGTCTCGATGAAACTCCTCCATTCCTTTTCACGCCAGGCTCTAGTCAAATAAAGCAAAACGGAAACCCCGAACTATTTTCATGTTTGAAAGGGAAAGGCTTACCCATCATATAGGATTATGGGATGAATATCCTTCCTTGGTTGCCCGCCGAACAAAGTCTTCTTGCTCTCCTTTGTACAGGTCGGCAAGTGCGGCGGCCAATGCCATCAGATTGGCGGGCCCTTGATTTCGGGAGCGTGTGCTGTCGCTTGTCCCATTGTATTGCCATAAGGGGTGTACCATCTGTTCGAGGGGTTGTATACACCGGGAGATGGTGGCGGCCATGAGATGGTTAGGCGCCGCACCTGCACCTGCGTGGCTAGGTGGTTAGTTGGTGGTGGACGAGCATCCACACCTGCGCGGCTAGGCGCTGCACTTCGATGCTTTCCTCCTGGGACGAGCTGCTTGGCCGCAAGTTCTACCTCTTCTTCGGGAGGACGTCGGAGTATTCGGGAACACCTGTTCGAGTTGGCTCGAACAGGAGAACTTCTTCAATATAAAACCATTCCGAAGTCCATTCTTCGTATTTCTTCGGTGTGCTTGTTGGATACCCCGTCCCCGCAATGTGGCACACTTCAGCTCCGTCGACCTCCAAAATTGTCTTGTCCCGAGTTTGGGGGATGAGACAGAAGTATTTCATCCACAAATCAAGATGTGCTTCGCACCCCAAGAACATCTCGCTGAGAGCGACGAAGCCCGAGATGTGTAAAATGGAACCTGGAGTAAGGTGATGGAGTTGGATCCCATAGAACTCCAGCAACCACCTCAGTAATGGATGGATTGGAAGCCCAAGGCCCCAAAAGAGAAAGGGGACGAAACATACGTGCCCCCTTGTTAGGATTGGGGAAATGCTCGTCGAAAACTTCTTCGCTGTAAGAGAGTAGACCTCCGAAGGTTGCCGCCAGATCTGAAGAAGGAAGATACCCCTGCGTATCCAGATCGTGGGGCCACGGGAGTGTAATGGAACAGCTGGTCCAGTCCCCTAGGCATGAGCCATAGGGACGTGCGGAGGATTTGGGGGCGTTAGCCATGTTTTGCATGGAGCTTCTGCTAGGAGTTTCTTTCAACGGGGAGGAAGAGAATGTGGTCTGAGCCATGGATTTGTTTGATTAAATGGGTGCTGCCTCTGTTATGGAGGGGTAAGATTGTAAAAATCACTCACCACTCACCTCCCCATGACGTGCGAAAATCGAGGAACACACGCAGTTATTATAATGAACCTCCGCCCCCGATGCGTGGGATCTTACCAAAGACTGGTCTGTTGTCGAACAAGGAGGGATGAGGGACACGCCTTGCAAGCCAAAGATGACGACATGAGGAGATTTACTTGATATATATCGGCGTTGAAGGCTAGTCTGGGGGCTAGTGAGGGAGTCCTGGATTAGGGGGTCGACGGATAGCCGACCTATTGTTTATGGGTCGGACTGTGTGGGTCGCAAAGGGAGCATGGGACGATCAAAGACCACCTACGGCAGGCTGGAAGTTTCGAGAACGCCTCACTTATTCTCCAAGTTATTAGATTTAGTTAGGCTTGTTTATCTCTTCGGTATGTAACCGACCATGTGCAAACCCAAGGCACCCCAGATGTCTATATAACTCGGAGTATTTAGGGGTATAGCAGGACAACTCATCTAGGGTTAGCTATTCGATCTCGAGATAGATCAACTCTGTAACACCCCACATCATCAATACAACCAAGCAGGACGTAGGGTATTACATCCATATGAGTGCCTAAACCTAGGTAAATCTGTGTCCCCTTCGTCTCATGTTACTGTCGATTCTAGTCTCACAATTCGGGACCGCCTACAAGAGATCCGCCGGTTTTGACACCGACAGGGTTGAGCTTTCCCCTCCACCCCTTTGTCAGGGGGTTGATGTTCTTCTACGAACTCGACTTGCATGACCTCTCGCCGAACTCCATCATGCACATCTTGGTTTTCATCCTTGTTTGCATGGCCATCCTCCATATCGAGCCACACATCAGGCTTTGGCTTCAGGTGTTCAACATCAAGCCCAACTGCGTCGGCGACAAGCACGCATATTGTGGAGGGCCCGTCATCGGCAAACTCACCCGTGTCAGGTGGCCGTCGGTCACCCTTATTGACACCATCAAGGGGTGGCAGAAGGAGTTTTTCTACGCCACCGAACCACGGGAGGAAGGTCAGCATCCCTCCGCCACATTCAGATCTGGTCCCCCCCATCATACAGGCTTCATGGCTCGAAAAGAGCCTCGTCTACGGACCGTGCAAGGAGGTGAGCGACCTGAATAAGCGCATCCGCTCCATGGTCAAGGAGGGAACCAAGTTGAATGATGTGGTCTAGGTGATGCTCCGAAGACGCCTCCTCCCTTGCCAGCACTGGGACACTCCCTTGTGGGCTTGTAAGCTCGACATCGTGCCCACAGTCCGGAATCTCTTCCATACTATGCGGAAGAAGTTGTGGAAGGCTCTCTTCAAATCACAGGAGAGCTGGGCATCTGTCACACCCTGTTTTTGTAGCACATTGTTATGTTTGGGTTTATAAAATTTGGAGCCAACTAAAACTTTTTAAAAGTGCTTGTGCTTAGTTGCTATGCTGTTTGCTTGCTTGATGATTGTGTTATTTGGCACTACTAGGTTGTATTCCACTTCAAATTCATCTTCCATGTCCCCAAACCTCTTGCCCAATGATCATGCCATGTGAACAGTGCCCAAAACTATTTTTATCAATTTTTTAACTAAAAATGATTTAATCAAATTAGGTTTTCAAAACTCCTTTAAATGAGGTTTGCACCGCAAGTCCTCAAATTAGGTGGACCTTCTTTCCCAAAGGCTTTATTTCAAACCTACTATATATATGACTTCCCAAAACCACCAAATATTATTTTTAAAGATTATTGTCATATTTTATTTAAAGACTTTTTCTTAATTCCAGAAATGGTTTTTCCTAGGGAAAAAATATTTAAATACTTTGAAAATAGTTGAATTTTTTTAGAGAAACTCAGTGGACATATATTTTCCATAAATATGAGTGTCAACACAAAGGGCATGAGCAGATCATAGGCAAATCCCCTCAAAACCCTTTCTGTTCAGATCAAACTTTTGGAATATTTCTATAAAAAATATTCTCAATAAGTTCCAAGAAATTTCCAACATGTCAACACTATCATAGGTGATGATCTTGCAATGTTCCAGCTCAATCCAAGTTGATTTGGTTCATCAAACCATCCCAAAATCATTCCTGTCCTGAATCAAATTTGAGAAACTTTACATAGTGAAGTGTGTCACCTTGGCCTCAAACTTTGTGGGCATGCTCTAATGGCCAAATAGTGATGATACACTAAGTGGTGCATCAAGGGTAAAAGCCTAGCATCAATGGATCTACAGAAATCTAATTTTTTAATTTCTAGGGTTCATCAAATCTTGATTGTCAACTTTTCCAACTTGAGCTAAAACTTGGTGAATCCTCTCATTTCTACCTAGCCTTTGACCTTGGTAAGTATCTTAGTAAGGTGGTAGAGTTTCGTGCCTAAATCATTACCAAACACCTTCTGGTGAATTGGTAAAACCATCATCTCCCCACCTTATCCTTTTACCCTTGGCCCAAACTTTTTACCACAGCCTCTCATAATTGCCTTGCACCTCCAGTAAAAGTCCCAATCCATCTGGCCATGGTGAGGTGGGGTAAAACCCCTATTTTCACCCCTGGACAACATCTTTTCTATCTTTCCCTTTCCCTTTCTTCTCTCCCTAGCCCTGCTTAGCCTCTAAGGCATCCAAAGAGCATCTCCAGGCCTTCCAGCAGCTAGTGGAGAAGGTGGGGCACCCCAGAGCGCGCAGGCAACAGCAATACCGGCCATACGCATGCTCTGGAGTGCACTACAGTGCGCTCCCGCACTATAGCCACCGCCCAATGGCTGGCCCCGACCACCTTGGGCCTCCCCCGCGTGTCCCCCGAGGCGTCCTTTGCATCCATGACACGCCAAGCTGTCGGCCCCCTCTCTCCTCTCTCCTCCGCCCTCCCACACGCATACCCGGCGCCGCCCGGTTGGGCTAACCGGGGAGCTCACATGCGCGGTCATCTCTCCCTCTCTCTGTCTTCCATCTGGCCTAGAGAGACCCCAAGAACGCCCCTAGCTCGTGCTCTCGCTCTCTTGTGGCCTCTGGCCAAGGCCATGTGCTCGCCGGCACACCAGCATTCGGTGGACTCGCCCACGCCTATAGAAAGGCCTCTCGGGCCCCTCTCTCCCCTCTGGCCCCCCTCTTCGCTCCCCAGAAACCTCTGTGAGCCCCCTTGAGAGCCCTCGACGTCCCTGTGCTCGGGATCGACCCGAGGGCTGCCGCGGCCATCTCCCCGTCGGTCTCTGGGTATGAAGCCTCTCCGGTCCCCATTTCTCTCCCATTGGTCCTTCCTTGCCCTCCTGATGTGATCCCCCCTCATTCCCGTCCTCTTTGCAGGCTGAATCGGTCTCGGCAACCACCTCCCTAAGCCACCTCCACCGTGGGTGCTCGTTGCCGGCGACTCCGGCCACCTCCGGCCTCTATTCCACTTCCAGGAGACTCGCGACTCTTCCCCGAGCCCGTTCCCACCATTTCCTGCCGTCACCATGCCTCATGCCACCGCCTGCGAGCAACTCCCCTCCCTTCCCGTGGTGGGAGAAGGACCCGATAGGTGGGGCCCACCTGTCAGCCTCTCTTTCCCTCTCCCGTGCGCTCTCTCCCCCCGAGTCGCTAACGACTGGGCCCCGCGCGTCAGGTATGAACCTGACCGCGCGCGAGGCCGGCTGGCTGGCCAGCTGGGCCGGCTCAGCCTCTAGCTGCCTCTAGCCCAGGTCCCGTGGCTTTTCCTTTTCTTTTTCCTTTTTCTTTTTCTATGGACTTTGCGAAAACCCCACAGAACCCAAAATAATTCCTATGACAATATTTCTTCCACCGAAAATCTTAGAATATTCCATAGAATTTATTAGTGCCATTTGTAAAAATGTTTGAAAAATTTTTAGTATTGTTTTTAATTAAAAATCCCTATTTGGCATTTCCTGCCTCTTTTCAATAGTTTTTAAAAATATTTTTCATACTAAAATATTAAAGAAACATATTTAATATAGGCCTTATTATTTATCATAATAGATTAGCATTTTTATTAGTAGCTTGAGTGTTCTGTTTTTGTGTGTTGATTATTTGTATATTTTTTTATCGTGATGATAGATTTCGCTCTTGATGAAGAAGTTGGACCCGAAGATTTCGAAGGCCCCGGAAACTTTGTTGTGCCACGCAAGCAACCCTTTGACCATCATGAGAAACCATTTTTATTGCATGCCATATAGCACTTTACTTTCATCATAATTGATCATGTGATGTGGTGTTCCCCTTTCGGTGGGCTGCCTCCGGTACTTCTCCATTGACACTTGCATCGTGCATGACCCTACCACCTTATGAGGGTTATGCGGGTGGGTGTAGATAGGATGCTAGTAGATGCTACACAAGTAGGGATGGGACTTATGCATGGTGATGGAAAGAAAAGAAATGATTTCAAAGACTTTATCGAAAACCCCATCGGGTGCCACTAATACACAAGGGAGATGTTGATGAGATGGGTGACCACTTGAAAAAGAAGTGGTGTCTCGGAACAAATGAGGATGTGTTTTCAAAAACGAAGGGTTTAAGATTTGTTGACCGTACCAACCTTACATGCGCAACCACGATACCCCTTATGGGATGGGGCTTTCTTGCTTACTATGGTTGGTACTAGCAAGGAGCCCACATTACGAGTGGCAAGAGTGAAGTGGTCACTCTCGAGATGGGGTCATCCTAGAGTGGAAGGTCATGTGTTGTCTTTACAAGCACGGGCAACACTGTTGCGTGCCCTCATGGATGATACGAGTGATGTATATCATGAGGGATGGCACGAACGATTGGTCTCTTTGTTTAGTATCACCATGGGAAAGGCATTGTTCGGGTGCTTACATCAGGTATGTCCTATACCGCGAGTCGTGGATGACACGAAAGTTCCCCGAGTCATTTGGCTAAAGTGTGCAACCTCTGTAGAGTGTAAAACTATTCGAATAGCCGTGTCCACGGTCAAGGACAGTTGGGTGGTGCTGCTTATGCCACGTCAAAATGTTTTCGCAAAAACTTGGTGTGAGTATGGGTGTGATGGTGACAAGAGGTCACATGAGCTAAGACCGATGACTTAGCGTGATGAGTGAACATTGGATGTTCAACCAATACTTACGATGATATCTGCAATTTGTTCACATGAATGCCTGCTAGTTATTGATGCATGCTCATTAGTTACTTGATCATGGCATTTGCATACAAAATTAGCTTTCCGCAAATTTACCTATTTAGTGCTATATCATGCATCATTGTTACCTTGTTTCACAACTTGGGTTGCTTGCGAATACATTCAAAGTACTCATTGGCTTGCCACTGGTTATTTAATTGGCTAGGCCTGGAAGAACATTAGTATGTTTAAGAGTTCGTTTGAGACGAACATGCGAACTAGGACATGTCCCAGTCAGAATGCATGTAGGTTAAGGAAGATGGTATGGGTTAACGCTTTTGACCAAGATTTCCGCTGGTTGTTCTATTTTAAGTGTTTGGCTCGTGTGTCCCTATCTATGTAAGACTTGACCTTCATGGTCCTTATTGTGTAAGACACTAAATGTGGATGTAAGACTCTTGTTATTCAGCTTTTGTGTGTTTAGTGAGCATTGATCTCTAGGATCACTGTACACGTGCATTCGGTGACCACGACTTATGAGTCGGGGTCCCCACACCATCCGAGGAAGAGGACAAGGGTCTACACGCCGCCAAGCCCGAATTCGAGGTATGATACACCCTAGCTTGGTCGGCTCCATTACATAAGGAGCTCTCATAACGCCTTATCTGATCTCTCTTTGCAGAGATGGCTGAAGAAAGCCATCAAAATTAACAGTCCAGCACCTCAGCCCGAACACGAGAGGACGGGGCTGTTAGCAAAAATGCTCGTGGTAAAGCCTTATGACGCTCCCACAAGAAGAAGAAGAAACCAGGCCAGTCTGACATCCGCATCAAGGACCAACCTGACGTCGCATCCGAGGATACCCCTGCCTCCTCGAACCAGGAGGAGGCTCTGGAGGGGGAAGGGGAAGAAGAGGAGGAAGAGGAGGAGGCTGAGGTCGAGGGAGAGGGGTGAGGTAATTCCCCTCATGCCAGGAAGAGAGTTGCATCTTCGGACGCTCTAGAGTAGGTCCCTCCTCCTGTCGACAAGAGGGCACATTGGGCGCGGGTGATTCTGACCAACAATAGTTTGGAATCAGATACCATGTCTGAAGACCTCAAGGTGGTTCCGTGATGGAGCCTATGGGTCAAGCACCCTTTGAAAAGTTTAGGATCCGAAAACCTTTCTATTCATTATGAACATATTTATAGTTTACTGACGTGCAGGCTATTAGCTTTACAACCCCCCACGCGTCATCCCCACAGAGGTAATATCGGACGGGAAAACCCCGCCCGCTGAACTAGCGGATAGCGGGGATGCCTCGCATCCCACCACTCTAGGCGCAAACGAGGGACGTCGTGGAGGTGTCGTCCCAGCACACTCCTATGGAGGCGGACACCGGTGGCGAGGGAGACTATACCGTGTCCGGGGCTAACGCCTCAGCCACTGAAGACAGCGGGGCAACACACCTCCTGGACACCGAGGAGGCCGGACAAGCGGGTGCTCAGTCCCCTCCAAGGACAACTTCGGAGCACAGCATGACTCCGGAGGTACCGATTCAATATCCGGTAGTTGATTAGAGTATACGATCATCACCGGCACCACCGAGCAATAGGTGGTTCGTTATGGAGTAGGCTCTATCCATCCCTGAGGATCACTGCACCCTTATGGGTGCGGTATTGCAGAGCATCTAGTTCGTTGACAACAGACTAAAGGAGGCCTCGAAAGGTCTCCTTACGGGTTATCAAGTAAGTCATCTGATGTTCTTTTTTGCAAAGTTTTTATTTATTCATATTATATACAAGGCAGCCCCTGAGCCGTAGATGAGGTGAAAATGCTCACCTAGGGGTCACTCCTATATCCGATATCAAACTGGATACACTTTAAGTGTCCGGGATGTTAGAATAACTCAACATATGTTCGGATTGACTATAATTCGGGAATTGAGAACCCATGTAATATATCAACTCTATGTGTAATGTAGTCTTCGTCATCGGTGGCGGCAAGAAATGGTGCCGAGATGGACGAGCTACATCGGAAGCTTAAGCACTCCGAAGACGAAGTTGAGGCCCTTAACCAAAGATTCAATGAGGCACAAGGTATGTCAAAACAAAATATGAATGACTTTATCTAAACTCTATCGTCTGAATACTATGAATGCAACTTTTTCACATTGTATAATGTACGCACAACATCGACGAAGGAGATGCAGAGGCTCAAGGCCGAGCTCCAGTGCCTGAAGGACGAAGTGGCCGCCGATAGGGCGGCTGCTAAAGAAACGATTGTCGTCCTTTCTGTCATGTGGGCCACCAGTGGCAAGTATGAGGCTCGCGTGGCAGAGGTCCAGCAGGAGCTCAAGGATGACAGTGAAAGATGCGAGGCCTTGGAACACAAGAATAAGGTGAGGTCGGCCGAACTGTCCACTTTAACAACCGATATCCATAAGGAGCGGGTGGACAAACGGTTCTACGAGGAGGAAGTGCGCCAAGCCAAAGACATAACACATGGTCAGACGTACTCACTAAAGTGCGTATTCAGGGATAGCAAATTCGCGTTGTTTACCCAGGTGTGGCGATCCTTAGGCGCATCCTCCGATCTCCAGAAGAGTGTGGCAGACGCCAATCAGATATTCGCCTCTCGGGGAGAAGGAGATGAAGCTCGGCTGTTCTGGGTACAGTTCGCAGCCCCCGAGCATCCTCCTCATCTAGTGGAGGATCTGAAACAACTGATGAAGCTGAAAAAATGGCACAGCCGGCCATGAAGGACCTCTGCATCCGCTTATGTCTCGGTGAGCTGCTGCCAGGTAGCTACTTTGGCTTGGTGTAGAGGTTGATTGCCGCTTCGCCCCGCCTCAACACCGTCAAATACTCCTCCTGCATCGAGGAAGTCCGGACGGCCCATGCAAGAGTGAAGGTGCACTGGCCGGGGCTAGATCCGGTGAAGGTAGGCACCGCCTCGCCGCCTCCCGGGAAGGAGCATAAACGCCACGAGCTATACTTTGATGGAGGGATGGACAGTGCTCGGGTGATAGTTTCCCAGTGTCTAGGCGATCAAATATTTGAGTAAACTGTAACGCGTCCGAAGGCCTTTCCAAACTTTTGATGATGTTTTTATATGCTTTTGCATTCCTTTATAACTCCTATGTGGCTGTTTAACACTGAAAGACGTGAGTTGTCGGCTTCAGCCACCATGTAGATACTACGTGGGGTGTCTATGGCAATGCACTATGTCCCTTAGACGAATTATAAAAACCCGAAGGCAGTACATTGTAGCAGACTAGCCAATCAGACTATAGTGCTTTATTTCTTTCACTTAGCCGTAGGGTCGCGAAAAGGACTACAGGAAGCGTATGATTTGCCACCGAAGTGTTTTGATGTTCGTGTGAACCGTGGCCAAAGCCGGTATCACAATGATTGCATAAAGGGAAAATTCCTTCTATAACACGGAATAACTGCTTACGAGTATGGAATTATAATACTTCCAACTCGGCTTCATAGACCGGATCTTGCATACTATGATTGTTCGTTTTCGGCTTTCTCCGCTGAGGTGCTTGACCAAACTATCCGGTAGCACAATCGCAGGGGTGCTCCCTTTGCCCTTTTAGCCGAAGGAGCAGAATGTAAAGGGGCAAGCACATGATCGGGGCAACCCAACTATTGACCAAATACATACTTCGGAATCGATGCATATAGAGCGAACACCAAGACGCCGAACACATGATAGATAAGGCGATTTGTTTTTGAACTCAAGCCCCCACTCTTTGAGCCGGTTACCTCGCATCATACCGAACAGGTCCATGAGAAGAGGGATAGAGGAAAAAATATGCACTAAAAAAAGGACAGATGAGGCAAACTTGTGCCATGCAATTTACACTTTTCTCAACAACTCTCATAGCTCGTATTGCTGAAGCAACTGTTTATAGGTATATGAAAGAAATAAAAATATACACGAGTTGTTTTACGAGGGGTCTTCAATTGAGAACCTGATGTCCTAGATATGCCCCGTTGCTAGTTGACTCATGCTTATCAATGCACCTTGATGGGTGTTACTGTTCGGTAGACAGGTCTTGCTAACAAGTTCTTGAGAGGTCGTCGAATTGTAGGTGAGCGTCACGCCATAGGCAGGTTCTTTTAGGACTGGCCTGCATTTAGTCCGAAGATGTTTTGATGGTACAGATTCGGGCCAGCCGAACACCCATCTTTATTTCCCCACCGCTACCAATGTAATTTTAAGTGCGAAGTTGTGCCTCCTCGGCACGTACTTTGATGGTCATAGGGTTGTGTGGTGGGGGGCGAGTCCCTATTGAAGGGAGGAGGAAGGATTTGAGTTTTCGGTCTGAAGCCGAACTCGCATCCCAGCCTTGTGTGCCTTTATGGCGGATGTCGGAACTTACCAATCTTGTTTGTTTCTCAATTCGGACGCTGGGGCCAGTGCATGTTCCTCAGTTCTAAGGGAGCGCTCTATATTGCCATTGACATTAATGACCCCCTTGGGGCCCGACATCTTGATCTTGAGGTATGCGTAGTGTGGGACTGTGTTGGAACAAGCGAATGCTATCTGACCAAGCAGCGCATGATAGTCGCTGCGGAAGGGCACAATGTCGAAGACCAAGTCATCACTGCAAAAGTTATCGCATGAGCCGAAATGCCTGGGACCACTCCTTTGAAGGTAGTGCTGCTGGGTTTGATCCTTGACGGATCTATGACCATCTTTTTCACCGTATCCATGTAAATCAGGTTGAGGCTACTTCCTCCATCCATTAGGACTTTTGTGAGATGATACCCATCTATAATGGGGTCTAGGACGAGGACTACCAAACCCCCATGATGAATATTGGTCGGGTGATCGCGTGGGTCAAAGGTGATCGGGTATGCCGACCATAGGTTGTACTTCGGGGCTACGGTTCCACAACGTAGACCTCCCGGAGGGCGTGCTGACTCTCCTTCTTAGGTATATGGGTGGCGTATATCATGTTCACCATTTTGACTTTGGGAGGAAATTTCTTCTGTCCGCCACCAATTGGAACCTAAGGCTCATCCTCGTCCTTGCTGTGAGAGTGTTTGCCTTGTTCCTCGGGTGGTATATTCCCAGCTTGTTTAAACACCCTGCAATTGCGGTGTGTGTGGTTGGCGGGCTTCTCCGAAGTCCCATGGATTTGGCAAGGCCTTTCCATGATCGTCTCTAGCTGTTTAAACACCCAGTAGTTGTGGTGTGTGTGGTTGGCAGGCTTATCCGAAGTCCCATGGATTTGGCAAGGCCTTTCCATGATCTTCTCTAGCTGAGTGGGTTTGTCGCGATTGCCTTTAGGAGGCTTCTTCCGCTGCCAAGGTCGGGAGCTGTGGAATCTAATGTTTACAACCGTGTCATCAGCATCGCTATTATCGTGTCGGCGCTTATTCTTATTGTGCTTTAGTTTTCCATTGCCATCCCGGGCTTCAGATGCTACAAGATCTTCAGAATTGTGGATGAGTGTTGCTATCCAATTGTCTTCGCCCGCGCAAAAGCAGGTCATGAGGGAGGTAAGGACGGACATGGTCCAAGGTTTGTCCTGGCCTAGCTTGCCGGCCATCCATTCGTCCCGAATATTGTGCCAGAAGGAGGATATGTCCTTAGCATCCGGATAGTGGACAAATTGGTTCTTCATAGTCAAGAACCGATTCCAGAATTGGTGAGCAGACTCGCCGGGCTTCTGGACGAAGTTGCTGAGATCAGAAGAGTCTGGTGGGCGGACATAGGTTCCCTAGAAGTTTGAGCGGAACGCATCTTCCACGTCTTCCCAGCATTCAATGGAGTTTTCCGGGAGGCTGTGTAACTAGTGCCGAGCTGGCCCCTTAAGCTTAAGAGGTAGATATTTGATGGCATGGATATCGTCTCCTTGCGCCATGTGGATTTGGAGGAGGAAGTCCTCAATCCATACGGTTGGGTCAGTAGTCCCATCATACTGTTCTATATTCATTGGTTTAAACACCTTGGGGAACTAATGTCGCATTACCTCATCTGTGAAGCACAGTGGGTGAGCGACGCCTCTGACCCGTGTTATGTCACGCCTATATTCGGCGTCTGTATGGTTCCTGTTGTGCTCCCGAACCCTGTTGTTTTGGACGAACATGGTCTGTACCCGCCCCATCTATTGGGTGAGTACTCTGGATCCGTAGATGCAACTCGTACGGCCTGCTCTATAATCCAGGTCATCTCGCAGGTCAAACCTGTCATTGGGCTCTAATGGATCCTTACCCCATCTTTGGGGCATTGCCGGTATGTAACCGGTGTCATCAGTCGTCCTGTCCCAGCCACGAGGGGGCGGTCCGGCTTGTCATATGGAGTACGGTTCAGAGATGGAGTATCAGTGAGTTCGTCATTGAATTGCGGCAACATCCTCCTCCGTGGGTAGCTTTTAGGCTGGTTCGATAGAACGGTGTTGTATACTTCCTCCACTGAGAGGACTTTCATCCATCGATCATTGAGGTCATCCTTTTCGGCTTTGAGTTGCCGTTCTTTAGCTTTCAAGCTGTGAGCCGTTTATATGAGTCATTGCGTGATTTCTTCCTGATCTTCAAGGTTATTACTGATGTACAAGTCATCGACTTCCGGTATATCTTCCTCCTCGATAGGGGGGAGGTAGTTATCGTCTTCGGAAGCATTGATGTTATCGGGGTTGTTCTGGTCCTCAATCCCTTCCGTACCCTCTAACGGGTGTTCGGGGATATCGGGATTGCCATGGTCAGTGAGGGTATTACCGTCCCTGTTGCCAATAATAGCTTTCCTTCCCTTTTTGCCTTTAGACCGCTTATGCGGTTTCCGGCGCCTTGACGGCGCATTGCCCGACTTGTTGCCATCCTTGATAGGCGTGTTGTCGCCGTTAGTGGCAGGGGTATCTACCATGTAGACATCATACATGGAAGTGGCGTCCCACCTCCCGGTGTTAACGGGAGTGGTAGCACGGTCTTCTTCATCCATGTATTCTGCCTCCTCGGACCTTTACTGGTAGCCCGATTAACGACAAGTCACCCCGAGAGTGTATAGAGAATTCTAAGTTTTCTAATCTGACCTTTTGATCAGGGGCGAAGCTCTCAACACAGCCTATATGGACAGTGGGGGCGAAGCTCTTAATGAAAGCACCAATATCTGTGTCAAAACCGGCGGATCTCGGGTAGGGGGTCCCAAACTCTGACACTAGAATCAATGGTAACATGAGACGAAGGGGACACAGATTTACTCAGGTTCGGGCCCTCCTATGGAGGTAATACCCTACGCGCTTCTTGGTTGTATCGATGATATGGGGGTTACAGAGTTGATCTACCTCGAGATCTAATAGCTAGCCCTAGATGAGTTGTTCGGTCCATATACAATAAAACCCTCAGGCTTATATAGATGCCGAATAGGCCGGCTTCCCGAGGACCCCTTAATCCAGGACTCCCTCACCGACGCGCGGCATAGGCGATGCGGGGCACGGCAAGCTCGAGCGGCATAGGCGATGCGGGGCACGGCAAGCTCGAGCGGCATAGTCGGGGGCGACTCGACAAGTGGGGGTAGGGGCTGCGAGGTGAAGACACCTGGCCCTAGGCGGCTCTTGGTGGAAACCACACTCGAGCGGCAGCTCGGCCTATGTTTTGGAAGAGGCAGGTTGCAGCAACACGGAAGACCATGGTGCGGCACGACCATTGGAGGCGGATAGTGGATTGGCGGCAGGGCCAGCTCAGCGGTGGTAGCTCTCCTATTGCAACGGTGGCTCTCTCGCTGCTACTACGACTCTTCCGCTCAAGACGGTGGCGGGTCTGGCTCAAGGACGATGCAGGCTAGAGGCGGATTGCAAGGCCGAGGTGGGCCACGACCGCAGGGATCAAGCAAGGCAGCTTGAGGTGTGGTGGCATCGACGGTAGAGACAGCTTCATGGCATAGGTAAGCCAGCGGTGGAGTATGAGTTCATGTATACCTCTAGTTCCAGGTTAGATAGGGCGCTGTGCAAGCAGTGATGACAGGATTTGGGTCATTGTTAACCATGTAGCTTCCAGACCAGCTCTTCTTCACCGGAAAAATTATGAATCTCTCGATCCTTAAGAGAGAACCCTCCAAGAACTCCACACCACTGTGTGTACGCCCCATGGTGGGCACCAACTATCGTGGATTTGTCACAACAAGATGTTTGGGTTAAAATACTTAGGTGTGAGGCCATCGCAATTATGTGGCGGCTCAAGAGGTGTTGGTCGGAATTGAGAGATGCGATTTTACCCAGGTTTGGCCCCTCCAATGGTGGTAAAAGCGTACGTCCTGCTTGTCTTGTATTGATCATGATGACGATCATGGTTACAAGGGTGCGGAATCGCCACATCTAATCTCGAGTATCTCTAATTTGTCTATCTCTCGTGACTTGAATATGTCTAAGACCTGTCTATTGATACGTCTAAAAACCTAACCCTCTTGGGGTTACCCACCCCTCCTTATATAAGTTGAAGGGGCAGTTTACATGTAGAGTCTAAGTAGGATTGAGACTTAACTTATTATGACTAACCATTGTGGGCTTCTCTTCACGGGATTTTGAGTCCCGGGCTTCTTATCACAACCGGGCGGCTTAACCTGGCGGCTTACAACTAGGCTTACGTTCAAGACTCATCATCAGAGACTCGTCTCCGGGAGTTAACTATCTGACGGGTTATAACTATCTGCCGTCTTAGAACTGTGTGCCGGTTTAGAACTGTTTGCGGGCTTAGAACAGTTAGCAGGCTTATAACTTTCTGCCGGCTTAGAACTGTCTCCGGGTCATACCACGAGGTAGATCCCCGACAGAAGGCCTTGCAAATCTCGGATTGAAGAGGCTTCAGGATAAGACTGTTGCAGTACGCCTTTCGGCTGAGCGCGTCAGCAATGACATGTTTTTTTTCAGAAGTGTACTCAATGCTCGGATTGTACTCCTCAATAATCTCCACCCAACACGTCGGCCGAAGATTGAGATTCGGTTGAGTGAAAATGTACTTCAAGCTCTTGTGGTCGGTGAACACTTTAACTGGTCTTCCCAACAATAAATGTCTCCACGTGAACATAGCATGAACAACTGCTGCCAACTCAAGCTCGTGAGTTGGGTAGTTTCTCTCGCTAGGCTTCAACCGACGCGAGGTATAAGCAACAATCTTCTTATGTTGCATGAGAACGCCACCAAGACCTTGGAGGGAAGCATCGCAGAACACTT
This sequence comes from Hordeum marinum, assembly GCA_022496015.1. Classification (NCBI taxonomy): domain Eukaryota; kingdom Viridiplantae; phylum Streptophyta; class Magnoliopsida; order Poales; family Poaceae; genus Hordeum; species Hordeum marinum. The sequence goes on from CM039677.1 coordinate 120,176,051, forward strand.
GGAAAGGCTTTGATTGCTCGGGAGGAACAAGAACTAGAGCTGAAGTCAGCTTCTCCTTGAGCATATTGAACGCCACATCACACTCAGGAGACCAGGCATACTTGACATTATTTTGGAGGAGGTCGGACACAAGCTTAGTAATTTGAGAGAAGTTCTCCATGAATCTTCTACAGTAACTTGCAAGCCCAAGGAAGCTATGAAGTTGCTTGGCATTCTAACGAGGCTCCCACTTGAAGATGGCATCAACTTTCTTAGGGTGCACCTTGATTCCCTCGATAGAGATAATGTGCCCAAGGTAAACCACTTCATTAAGCCAAAACTCACGCTTGGACAACATAGCATAGAACCGATGCTCTCTTAGCTTGTCAAGCAAAAGCCGGACATGCTCTGTATGTTCTTCTTCAGTCTCCAAGAAAACAAAAATGACATCCAAATACACCAAGACGAACTCATTTTGAAAGGAGAGAATATGAAGTTCATCATTCTGGAGAAGGTCGGAGGAGCATTAGCGAGACCAAAGGACATGGAGGTGTACTCATAACAGACAAAAGTCATCCTGAAAGCAGTCTTTGAAATATCTTCTTCACGGATGCGAATCTGATGATAGCCCATGCGAAGATCTAGCTTCGAGAAAACCTTGGCACCTATCAGTTGTTCAAACAACGCATTGATGTTGGGGAGTGGATACTTGTTCCAGATTGTCTTCTTATTCAATGGACGGTAATCGACACAAAGTCGGTCCATGCCATCCTTCTTCTTGACAAATAGAACACCACAACTCCATAGAGAAGAACTTGGTGTGATAAAACCCAGACGTCTTGTTCATCTAGATGTTTCTTCAATTCTTTCAGCTCTTCGGGGCCGAGCTTATAAGGATGCTTGCAAACCGATTCAGTTCCAGGAATGAGATCAATTACGAACTCTACTAGAATGAGATCAAACCGATTCATAAGAGATTCCTGGCAGTTCTTCTCGAAAGACGTCTTCATACTCACAAACAACCGGAATATGAGAAATGGCTGAGATTTCACCCTTCTCAATGAGAGGAGAGAAACGAATCGTGTCATAGCGAGCTGCGAAAATGATAACATCTCCTGAAGGATGAGTCAATTTGACTTCTTTGGCTTGACAATCAACATACGCCTTGTTCATAGAAAGAAAATACATGCCAAGAATGAGAGGCCAGAAAAGAATAATTGCCCATCTTGACAGAGACATCTGGAACCAAGCAGTTGGAATTCATTAACTTCATAGGAGACACACCTGACACAGGCCTAAGAAGATCTTGACATGCAAACTCATCCTTTGCAAAGAATGGAAGGGACATAAAACAATGCAATGCACCTGTATCAAACAACACTTTTGGAGGAATAGAGTTAACAGAGATATTACCCATGATCACTTGAGAAGAATCCTCTGCTTCAGCTGCATTCACATGTTCACTCTTGCTGACTTGGGGTTGTGCCTCACCATAGCATTGCCTGGAGGTTTGATTGGAGGAGGAGGTGGAAGACGCCGCTGGTTGGTGCACTTGTTTGAGTAGTGACCCTCCTAACCACACTTGTGATAAGAACCCAATACTTCTGCTGCTTAGGAACCATCTAAGAGATGGAAGAAGAACAGTAGGATTCCCTAGAATGCTTCCTTCAGTTCTCTAACCTGAGCTGAGTAGCCTCGACCTTCAAAGCCATGTTGTAGAACTGTCAAACTCGCGAGGCTCTTATAGGACTAGACCCGACAGAAGTTCATCCTTGAGACCACCTCTAAAGTGATATATCTTGGACTTCTCATCATGAACATCATGTTTAGCATAGCGGGCCAAATTCTGGAATTCGACGTTATACATATAGATAGACTTGCTCCCTACTTCAGATTCCTAAACTTCTCATGCATCTCCTCGACAAAGCTCGTTGGGATGTGATGAGCTCTGAAGTCATGGCAGAAATCGTCCCAGCTGATAACACGATCTGCTGCCACCAATCTACTGCTTGACCCTTAAGCTAGAAGGTCGTGAACCTAACATAGTCATCTGGTCTATGTCACACCCTGTGTTTGTATCACCTTGAGATGTTTGGATTTCTAAAATTTGGAGCCAACAAAAACTTTTCCAATGCTTGTGCTTGATTCATTGGTTGCTTGTTTGCTCGTTGATTGTGGTGCATGGCACTCTTAGGTTCTATCCCTCATCATATTCATCTTCCTTGATCCAAACTTCTTGCCCAATGATCATGCCATGCGAATAGTGCCCAAAACTATTTTCGTCAAATTTCGTTCTACCAAAAAGGATTTATCCAAATTACGTTTTCAAAAACCACTGAAATGAGTTTTGCACTGCAAGTCTTCAAATTGGGTGGATCCTTCTTCCCCAAAGGTTTTGTTTCAAACCTATTATACATATGACTTCCCCAAACCACCAAATATTAATTTAAAGATTATTTTTATATTTTATTTAAATGCTTTTTCTTAAGACCAGAAATGGTTTTTCATAGGGAAAGATTATTTAAATGCTTTCAAAATAATTGAGAAAATTTGTGAAGCTCAATGGATGTATATTTTCCATATATATGAGTTTCAACACAAGGGCATGTTCAAATCATGGGCAAAACCCCTCAAAACCCTTTCTGTTCAAATCAAGCTTTTGAAAAATATTTCTATAAGAAATATTCTCAGTAAATTCCAGGAAAATTCCGGCAAGTCAACATTATCATGGGTGATGATCTTGCAAAGTTTCACCTCAATCGAAGTTGATTTGGTTCATCAAACAATCCCAAAACCCTTCCTGTCCAGATTCAAATTTGAGCAACTTTACATTGTGCAGTTTATCCCCTTGGCCTCAAACTTTGTGGACATGCTCTAACAAACAAATAATGATGCTACACAAAGTAGTGCATCAAGGGTAAAAGCTTAGATCAACTAGATATATAGAAATCTGATTCTCTTAGTTTCTAGGGTTCACAAAGTCCCCATTGTCAACTTTGCTCACTTGAGATCAAACTTGGTGATCCATCTCATTTTTACCTAGCATTTATTCATGCTGAATATCTTAGTAAGTTGGTAAATTCTTATTGCCCAAAACCCTATCAAACACCTTCTGGTAAAATAGTAAATACACAATTTTCACCCCTTCCTCTTTTACCCTTGCCTCCAAACTTTTACCACAACCCATCAGGGTTACTAGCTACCTCCAGTAACTTTCTCTGGCCAAGACTCAGTAGGTAAGTGGGGTAAAACCCTCATTTTACCCCTAGACAGATGTAAAACCCTCTTATCTCTCAACTTCCCTTCTCTCGTAAGGAACGCCAGAGCATCCAAGGCATTTTTCTCTTATCTCGAGGGCCCTAGATCCCCCAAGACACTCTTGGCCATGGAGAAGACGTTGTTGGCATGCTGTGGCAAGCCAAACGCGCGCTCTGGATCACGCTACAGTGCCGACAGGCACTGTAGCCATTGGCCACTGCATGGCCCCGACCATCTCGAGCGCCCCCCTCTCTCCAGATGGTCGGCCTCGGCGTCTGCGCCACGCCACCTTGTCGAGCCCCTCTTCCCTCTCCCTCCTATGGCCCTCCGTGCACGTGCCGCATCCCCCCGAGCCGGCAAACCGCGGGGCTCACATGTTCGTGCTCCATCGCCTCTCTCTCCTCTCCCCCTCGGCCTGGACAAGCCCCAGGAACACCCTAGACTCACTCCAGTCTCTCCTAGTGGCCTCTGGCCTCGACCACGAGCTCGCGGGCGCACCTGCGTTCGGTGGAATTGTCTCCGTCTATAAATTGGGCCTCTTGGACCCCTCTCTCCCCTCTGGTCTCTCTCTCCTCTCCCCAGTAGCCACCCTATGCCCCCAGAGAGCCCCCGATGCCTCTGTGCTCGAGATCGACCCGAGGACCACCACGGCCATCTCACCATCGATCTCCGGTACAGAGCCCCTCCGGCCCTCCTCTCTCTTCGGTTGGTCCTCCCCCATCATTCTAACGCGAATCCCCCCACTTTCCCGTCCTCTTTGCAGATTGAAGCAACCCCGGCGACCTCCTCCCGAACCCTCCTCCGGCGTGGGTGCTCGCCGCCAGAGGCTCCGACCACCTCCGGCTTCCCTTCGACCTCCCCTAGAACGGCGACTCCTCCCCGAGCCTATTCCCTCCATTGCCTGCCGTCTCCGTGCCCTGCGCCACCATCGGTGAGTCTCTCCCCTCTCTTCCCCGATGTGGGAGAAGGATCCAAGAGGTGGGACCCACCTATCGGCCATGGCACAGTGCCCTTTCTTTTCCTTTTTCCTTTTTTGAAAATTCCACAGGGATAAAAATAAATCCTATGACCACGATTCATCCACCTAAATTCCTAGAATATTCCCTAAAATTTATTAGTGCCATTTGTAAAATTGTTTGGAAACATTTTATGTATTGTTTTAACTTAAAAACCCCTATTTGGCATTATCTACCTTTGTTTAATAGTTTTCAAAAATGTTTTCCATAGCAAAATATTAAACTAACATTTTTAATATAGTCCTTAGTATTTATCAGAGTAGGGTAGAATTTTTAATAGTGTCTTGTGTGCTCTGTTTTTGTGTGATGCTTATTTTTATTGCTTTTATTCGCAACGATATATTGCGCTGTTGACGAAGAAGTTGGACCCGAAGACTTCGAAGACCCTAGAGACTTTGTTGAGCCAGGCAAGCAACCCTTTGACCATGTTAAGAAACTTTTTATGCATGACATATAGCACTTGTTGTTTCGAAGTTTGATCATGATTTGGTATCCCTCTTTCGGTGGGTTGCCTCCGATACTCTTACCGTTGACACTTGCATTGTGCATGACCCTACCACCTTATGAGGGTTATGCGGGTGGGTGTAGTTAGGATGCTAATAGATGCTACGCAAGTGGGATGGGATTTATGCATATTGATGGAAAGAAGAGAAATGATTTCAAAGACTTTTCGAAAACCCCGTCGGGTGCTACTAATGCCCGAGGGAGTTGATGATGAGATGGGTGACCACTTGAGAAAGAAGTGGTGTACCAGAGCAAGAGAGTATGTGTTTTCGAAAATGGATTAAATTTAAGGTCTGCTGAGCGTCCCAACCTTACATGCGCAACCACGACACCCATTATGGGATGGGGCTTTGTTGATTACGTTGGTGGGTACTGGCAAGGAGCCCGCATGGCGGGAGTGGCGTGGTCACTCTCGATACGGGGTCGTATCGGTATGTACGATCATGCGCTGTCTTCACAGGCACCGGACACACCGTTGGTCCCCTCATGGATGGTACGATCTGGAGCGAGGCTCGTGTGATGTACATCGTGAGGGCTGGGTACCAATTGAGTGGACTCTTTGTTTAGTCGGGAAAGGCATTGTCCGGGTGCTTACCTCGGGTATGTTAGATACCGCGAGTCGTGGATGACACAGAAGTCCCCCGAGTCTTGTGGGTAAAGTGTGCAAGCTCTGTAGAGTGTAAAACTATTCGAATAGCCGCATCCATAGTTAGGGACAATTGGAGGTCCTTCTTAAACTACGTCCGGATTTTTTCATAAAACTTGGTGTGAGTATGGGTGTGATGGTGACAAGAGGTCGCATGAGCTAAGCCTGATGACTAGCATGGTAATTGGACTAAGTCCGATGACTTAGCATAATGATTGAACATGAGATGTTCAACCCCTGCTTATTATGATATCTGTAACTTGTTCATGTGAATATTTGCCTACTGTTGATGCATGCTTACTTACTTGCTTGATCATGTCAGTGCATTCAAAATTGGCTTTCCGCAAATTACCTAATTAGAGTTATATCATGCATCATTACTACCTTGTTCCACAACTTGGGTTGCTTGTGAGTACATTCCAAGAACAGGAGTATGTTGAAGAGTTCGTTGGTGACGAACATGCGAACTAGGACGCTTCCCAGTCAGAATGCGTGTAAGTTTAAGGCTGATGGCATGGGTTCACGCTATTGATCAAGATTTTTGTTGCTTGTTCTATTTAAATGCTTGGCCCTCGCGGCCCTATCTATGTAAGACTTGACCTTCATGGTCTTTATTTGTGTAAGACACTAAAGGTGGATGTAAGACTCTTGTTATTTAGCTTCTGTGTGTTCAGTAAGCATTGATCTCTGGGATCACTATACACGTGTATTTGGTGATCATGACTTATAAGTTGGGGTCCCCACAATCTGACATGGCTGCACTCAAAATACTTGTTCATCTTGCATAACCAATCATCCGCGTCAAATGGCTGCTCACAACAGGTGAAAGACTTGGGCTGGTTGGCGAGGAACTAGTTGAGAGTCGTGAACTGGGCTGATTCTGGGAATTCTTGATGACCTTGTTGTCCCTAATCTCTCCTAGAACAACCCGAGCAGCATCTGAGTATTCGCATTGGTTGCGGACATCAGAGCTTGCCAAGCTTCTACAGGAGGAGGCGGTGGGAGTGGTGGAGGGATAGACTCCTTCCCATCACGACCAGGATGCCCACGAGTTGGAGGAGCCATCCTGGAGCTGGACGAGAACATCAGCACACCATTGACAAAGATGATTGAAATAAGCTTAATCAAATGGCTTCGAAGAACTTGCAATGAATCTGATCAAATCCATTCATACTGAAAACTAGTAAGAACGGCTTCTTCGGGTTTGCGATAACATCAATAGATTTTCAAGCCACATGAATAAACACAACAAGGTAATCAGCTAAGAAGTCCTCGGAACAAATGTATAGACCCTCGTACACCTGAAGAAAGATGATCGTAGGTAACTACTAGAATTCCCACCTAAGAATTTCCAATGTCTTTCTTGTTTACGCGATTTGGCTTGCGGACACAAGAACCTACCCTAGGTAATCCGCTGCAACTGAACCCGCAACCTTCCACACCATAATTCAAGAAACTTTGCAAACTCGTCTACCTCAGACACTAGTTATCACAACGATACCAAACATGGCAGTACCCCAGACGCATCCCCAGTACTGGGTGACTCCAGCCTTATCTCGCCACGAAAAATATTGAAGTAATTTAGAACATCCTCCATCCTGAGATACAAAATTGAATGACAACGATGTGCAAAAAACCCTCGGAGCTCTATTCCTCGATAACAGGAGGCACAAAGTACAAAACTCCGTCACATGAGCATCATATAGATTCCAAAATATTCACGTGATCTAAAAAAATTTGAGCAAGAAGAGGAGTAGAACTAAAAATTCCTAAGTTGAATATCTCACCAGAATATAGAAGAGGAGTAGAAGAAACCTACTGTCCGATATAACTAGACTCAAAATAGTTTTGCTAGACTCAACTAGGCCAAGTTCGATCAAGCAAGGGGCTCCTATGGTCGATATGGCTATGAATACCAACTTGTAACGCCCAAGATACGGTCCTATCCTTATTTTGGCACCAGGGCCTCGACAGGGATAGAAGCGCATCTTGTCGTTTCACAAGTGTAGTAAACATTGCATACATGTAGCAAGGGATGAGTATATGAGTTTGCTTACACTCGGCACACGCTATCTTACAAGTTCAAACAAATAATTCATACATCATACAGAAGATAGGGTCCAACTACGGACGAAATCAAATGACGAAAAGAAACAATGTAAAATTGCCTTGCTATCCCAGGATCACCACGAAGAAGCTCCCTACTCATCGGGATAGGTAACGTACATATGCCTACTTTCTTCATTATACTCCCACTAGAGCTGAGTCACATCGTCTGGCACGTACTCATCAACACGTGCACATGTATTGTTGTAATATGTGAGCCATAGGGACTCAACAATCATGTAACCCGGGTACCGAACTATGTAAGCAAGTAGGTTGGGAAAAAGGTTAAGTGGCGAGGCTGCATTAAGCACTACGCATGTATTTGGTGGCTAACTTATGGGAACATGAATGTCAATATGGTGGCCTATGTAAGACTGTCGTGATCTAGCATGATCACTAAGTGATATTGAACACCTACTTACGTCAATCATAACCCCACCATGTTATCTCTCGGTTCATGTTCATGAGTAGAGACAGTCACGGTTATGCACACAGTTGGTGTATTTTATTGGAGTTTACTTCTAGTTAACTCTAACCAGGTGTTAAAAAAATCTCCAAGTTGCCACATAACCGCGGACATGGATTTCCGAAAGATTAAACCCTGCAGGGGTGGTCCAACTCATCCATCACAAATTAACCACACGTCGCGAGAATAACCTCGACCACGAATCTCATGATGTTCCTAGGTAATTCCACTGGAAAACCGCTACCTATCGATATACCGTAGAAAAACCGGAAGTCCTCGCGCAAGACATTCGAGAAAGCTAAAACAAGTCCAGCAAGACCACCCGACACGTCGATGAACCCGATAAGAGGCGTGTATCTCATTCTAAGGACACGACCGGATAAACACAACGTAAAGTGGCCTGATAGAAATCTCCCAAGTTGCCCCGGGTGGGCCCCGCACACGGCTCTAGTTTTGACCAACACTCATGAGGACCACTGGACCGGGTTGTTGACTAATTATCCACGGGGTTGCAAATCCCTATGCATTTTTATTGGGTTGTTTAGAAAATGTAGTACCAATGTTGGACCGTGCCAGACAAGCTTTAATCTCAAACGAATAATCAAGGGGGTCCCATAACAACCCCGAACATGTTAGGAGCACAAAATATGGAACATAACATTGGTAACAACTAAATATGACGGCTAAAGTGTAACAAAACACCGAGAAAAAGGCTAAGCCTTCCACCTTACCAAGATATATAGGTGCGTTAAATTAAATAGTAGTAATATTGTGATACCTCAGATATCCATGTTATCACATGGAGACAACCTGCACCTGCAACTAGGAACGTTATAAGAGTGTCTGAGCATCGCTATCTGAGCCAAACAAGGTTTGCTAGGTAGTGTAGGGGTTAGAGGCTTTCATGGAAATGTAGGAGGCTTGACAATTAAGTGGTAGGTAACGAAGAAATAACAATAAGAGCGAGACATCTAGCAAGGCAAAAATAGTGTCGGGATCTGGATACGGCCATCTTGCCTGTTGGTTCTACAGAGGGACAAATAACTTGGTCCCTGTAGTTGTACTCTCCTGGATCCTCGTACTCAGGCTCAACACTCGGATCTACCCAAAGATAAGTAATACCAATAAAAAATACAAACCAATATGCAATGCACAAACAAGATGATGCATGCCCAAATTAGTGCATTTGCCATGGCAACCTAAGCTAGTAATTTTCCACATGCGAATATTAAGTAGGTTAGTATTCTTGACAGAACCACATGTTTAGTTGTATGAACATGCATGAACATGGCAAATATGGATGTGTCATGCAAAATCGATGCAAATGCATATGTAGAATGATGTAAACGGAGGACCATAGCTCATGGTACACTCAGGGAAGATACGAACGTCAACGGGGATAAATGCAAAGATGGAGGACCTGGGCTATTCCTTGGTATTTCAAGGATGCTACTGGATAGGAAATGAAAAACTAGCAACAATAGAGCTGAAGATCAAGCAAAACTATGGAGCATAGCTCACACAACTCACAAACAAAACCGCACACAACATGTCCTAAAGCAGCAACATAGCAAGTTGCACAAAAAATATCCAAAGCTACAGGAGGTTTCCAGCCAAAACCAAAGTAGATACAGAATCTAAACAACATGCTTAACAAATCATCAATCTACACAAACTTGAAAGGAAGCAAGGATCACTAAGCAATCAAGCTCACAAGATGTAATAATGAAACAGATTTCAGGGACTAAGTTAAAACCCAGTTTTATGGAATCTGAATTAAGCTGATAGCAAGCTGACAATAGCAAACAATGATGCTAGAGACCATCTCATGGCATGAAATTTAACACGTGGATAGAGGATAACCTATACTACAAAACACTAGCACTAAGCTTGAGCTATAACATCATAGATAACTACAGATTCTCAGACTTCGAAAAATTTCACAAAGAGAATAACAATAGTTTAATTCAACATAGCATCTTCGGTAGAATGTAATTACAAGATGAAGCAACCATAGGGAAAAGTAATTACACCACATGATAGAGGGTGACAAGCCCAACATTTCATGACATTGGACCAACTCCAAAGAAACACTACATCCATGGGAATCATCCACGCAACAAGGGAAGGCAATAACAAATTCTAACACTTACCAAAAACTGAGGCATGAAACTAGTGTTAATATCTTAGCATGTTAACAGAAAGAACCCCCCTTATCCACAAGCTTATCATGGCTAAGGAAAATACTAGGGCCTAGTACCCATAAAACACTAGCATTTTCGTGTTGACACATCTACCAAAGCATGCATGGATTAAATCACACAAAAATAACCGAAGGCCATCTCACTAGAAAATAGCAGTTTATCAAACTTGCTCAAAAGATAAAACAGACACCACCATTGGATTCCTTGGGAAATTCTACCCCAAAATCATATATCATACTTCTACGTTGGTGTAAATAAAATGTCACAAGTCCAATATTGCAAAAGCCCACAAGACACAGATGACATATTAGTCATAAATTGCCCTATTTGGCTGTTGCCAAATATGGACAAGTCCTTATCTTGTAAGTTGCTAGTTTTGGATAGGTCTTTGAAAAATACGAAAAACAGTAGAAAAACTAAAATAAAAAACCAGCAAAGGGGGGGACCCACTAGCAGTGACACCAGGGCCCCCTGAGGATGACCAGTGGGGCCAGGGCCCACTGTTAGTGCCTCAACAAGATTGCTCCTACAGCGAAAATTAAAAGGGAGCCACGGGGGTTCAAACCCACGATCCCCTAGGTGGTACGTGGGGTGGCTACCACTAGGATAGCGAGGAGCTTTTGCACTAGAGGGGAGCTAACCCATTTTGAGCAGGCAAAGCACAGGGCACCTTCTACCTTCAGACAACGGAGAGGACGACGTAGTCGGCGAGTCAAGCGACCACAAGAGCTGTAGGAGACCGCTGGTAGGGACACGTGAATGGCTGGGGAACCCATCCCCGATGAAGGAACGGAGGCACGCTGCAGGAGGCAATACTTATGCACTCATAAAAATGAGCATTGTTTTATAAAACTACAGCAAACTAGCAATTTATGCTAGGAAGTTTGGAAGAGAGATGAGAGAAAAGAAAATACTTATGCACTCATAAAATGAGCATTGTTTTATAAATATGGTATGGCATATTTAGAGCGAACAATTTTTATCACATATAATTAATAAAACAAACTATTATGCAAAGAATATAAATAAAAATTATACAAACATGGCAAGGAGTTTTTTAACATTCAAACATAATATTTGAGAGAATAACAACATTTTGAAGAAGTGAACAAGCAAGTAATTTCATCAAACAAGCATTTATTTGAAATATGAGAGGTGGGCATAGTTGACAAATAGTTCCACACCAAAGATTCACAAATCTCCAGGCAGACCAGCACCACAACACACACTCACACACAACTAGCACTTGATGCTACAATGACAACATGACAAGATGTTTATGATTCCATGATGCACACATGAATGTCATGAAGAACAGATTATTAATATCCAAACCACATAGGCAAAACATGGAGGTCCACACATGACAATATTACAAATATGGCAAGGTATGCTCTTGGGGTGTTACAACTGCCTCGGAGGCATCACGGTGAACCCCTAGCTGCCAAGCCTCAGCCTTCAAGGCCTCCAACTCATTATGGATATGAGCCTGTATTTCAGCCATCCGTATATTTTTGGCATCAATCTCTCCTTGAAACTTGGTCATCTTTGCACATGAAGTTCTATTAGTTTCATGTTACGAGCTTCATGAATCTCCATAGTGATTGGATTTTCCTAGAGTTTGGCCATCTGAGCCATCAACTCACTCATGGCTTGAGCCGACGGCTTGCCTGACCCACCAATCTTGCCAATGAAGACATGGATCTTGTCAAAGGGGACCCGGTAACCAGACTCGACTGGGTCGGCCTCGGGGTCCAAGCCTGAATTGTTGATGTAGAGCTTGCCATGGCGGCTCTTGGTCATATGAGCCACGGCGAAGCTCCCGAACCCTCGAACAGCTCCCTCCAAGAACTCAACTCCACCGTGCGACAGCCCCAAGGTGGGTGCCAACTATCATGGTTTTGTCACGACAGATGTCCACATAGGATAACTTAGGTGTGAGGCCATCGTTGCTATGTGGCAACTCGATGGGGTTGATAGGGAACGAGAGACGAATTTACCCAAGTTCGGCCCCTCTGATGGAGGTAAAAGGCTACATCATTCTTTGTCTCCATATTGATGATGATCTTGATTACAAGGGTGCGGGATCGCTAACCTAGCTTTCGAGGGTTTTGTGACTTAAGTCTATTGGCCTTAGGGGCTCACCTTTATATACTGGTCGAGGCCCTCGGAACACAAGAGTCCAGGTCATGTTATGATCCGTAACCTATTACATCACTGATCTTCCTTGTCTCACAAGCAAGGAAGTCACATGGTGCCTTTTGCCTTCTCGGCCTTCAGCCGCCATTTTCATGTGCTCGGCCGCCATCCGTTTTACTCAGTATGTCACCCCACCTACCTTATTATCAATAGCACGGCCCATCTTGAGCATGATTCATAAGCCACCAATAGGCTGACCCGACCCAGTAAGTGGGTTACACCACGGGCTTAAATCCCAGACAGTAACTGTGACCATCTCTTCTTGTCAGGTTTGAACCAAGAACTTAACATGATGGGGTTATGATTGAGTCATAAGTAGGTGTTCGGGATCACATATTGATAATTTTTAGTTCACGACCGTTTATACATAGATCACTCTTCTTATTCTTGTACTCCTAAGTTGGCCACTCAAATAAATGCTTAGTGCTTGCTGCAGCCTCATCACTTAACCATGCCTCACACATTAAGCTTTGCTAGTCTTGATACCCATGGAAATGAGATTGCTCAGTACCCGTGGCTCGTAGATTACTATGACAACAGTTGCAGGTACAGGTAATGTGCTGCTTTGATGTGAGAGCGATGCTTGTTTGCTTTGGAGTTCTTCTTCTTCTTTTTCAGTGATCATAGGATGGGTTCTAGGCCGGTATCCTGGAATAGAAAGGATGGATGTCATTTTTATCATTTGATTTCATCCGTAGACGGACACTGCTTTTATGTATGATGATGCGATGGATAATTGTATTGAGATGATCTTGATTAGCTTGTGGCGAGTGTAAGCCATTTCCATATACTCCTCTGCTCTTTACATGTACTTGTTACGATATCCAATCTTGCGAAATGACGAGATGTGCTTCGATCCCTATCGAGGCCGTCGAGCCAAAATAAGGTTAGGATCGCATATTGGGCCTTACAAGTTGATACCGGGATTCCATATACTCACAGTAGTACCGACCTAGGAGCCCCCTTGATTGATCGAACTTGGCTGAGTCGAGTTTAGCAAAAAATTATCTGAGCCTAGTTATATATCACAGAGTAGGATCCTTTTTACTCCTCTTCTATGCTTTGGTGAGGAAAATCCTAATGTACGAACTTTAATTGTATCCCTTTTCTGACTCAAATTGTTTTTAGGATCCGTGGGTATTTTGGAACATTTGTGATGTTGGTGTTACAGGGATTTTATTTCCTGGTGCCTTCTGAAAATTTGGGGGTAAAAGTGTCCCGGGGTGTTGAGCTCCAGGGTATTCTTGTCCTACACGTTATCGTTTAGTTTCCTTAGTATCACAGGACGACGATTTTTGAAATTGCTTCAGTACTCTTTGCGGCGAGAGGAGTTTGGCATCACCCAATACTGGGGAGAGCATCCAGATGTACTTCCATATTTAGTATCGTTCTAATTACGAGGGTCTGAGGTAGATGGGTTTCCGAGGTTTCTTTGGTTATGTGTTCACGGATGTGATACACTGGATGTGTAGTATTAGTGCTAGGAGTTGAGTGATTTATTCAGTAAGTGCCCCGTGTATTCGTTGGACAAATTGCATAACCATAAATATTTCAGGACTTCTCTGATGGGAATTCATGTAGTTACCCAGGATTATCCTTCCAACAAATGCATAATGGGTTATGTATTTGTGTCTGGCTTTTTCTGCAAGCCTCATCCTTTATTTTGTTGGATTAGGGTAATTCGAGTTGCTTCGATGTCAAATATTGATTTCATATCTTTCCTATGTGATGTTCTCATATTTATATGGGATTGCTAATTATTTTTGCTGACTCAAATTGTCATGTAATGTCTTTTCTATCTGGAGTGCTTCCATTCAAGTTAATACAATCCTTTAAATAGTTGGAAGATCAATCCTCATATCTCTTTCTAGAGTTCTTTTGATCTATCCTAAGCTGTCTTTTTATTTTGCCCACCCTCCCACCCTTTTTCTTCCCGAGCTAGACATCTCGAATCAATTGTCCTTGTATTCATATGAAGTCTCTTCATTTGTTTTCTTCCATGTTTCATTACGGTGTTTTCCATGTGAAGATCCTCAAGTCATTCAACTTCATTATTTCTTTATCTCTATTTTCTTCTCCGGTGAATTCAACTAAAGCTCTCGGTGTTCATCATCTCCTTCCATTTGCTAAATGCTTCACTTTGTTAGAAATTCTTATCGAAGTATCTCTTGGTTTTCATCTCTCTCTATTCTATCTGGAGTGCTAAAGATATCTCAGAAGACTTGTGCTTCCATTAAAAATCTGCTTGTCAAGTTACGAACCATGACCTATTATCTCTGACCTTCCTTGACTCGCAATCAAGGAAGACTCCTAGCGCCTTCTGCCTTCTGGGCCTTGAGCCGCCATCTTCATGCGTTGGGCCTCCATCCGACTTACTTAGTAACTCGCCCCACAAGCCTTATCATCAAGAACACGACCCATCTTGAGCATGATTCTTAAGCCGCCAATATGCTGACCCGGCTCAATAGGAGGATTACACTATGAGGTTATATCCTCGATAGTAACCGTGTCCGTTTCTTCTATTGATGTTTGTACCTTGAAGGTAACATGGTGGGGTTATGATCGACTCATAATTACATTTTTAGGATCACTTATAGGTAATTTCTAGCTTACGAACTTTTATACATAGATCACTCTTCTTCCAGGGAATTTGCCATCAGTTATTTCTTTGCCCTCTACCAACATATGGCAAAGAACGTCTTTGCCATCTTCTTGCAAAAAACAGCCAGCAAAGAACTGACAAACGGCAACGAACCTGGTTGCCATCAGCCAATTATTTGCCATCCGCCAGGAGATGGCACAGAATATTTGCCATCTGCTGGCAGACGTCAAAGAGGTTGGTGGGGTCCAATGGACGACGGTGCTGTAACGGCCTATCAACCCCACCTCTTTGCCATCTGGCAGGAGATGACAAAGAATCTGTGTTGTCCGTTGGCAGACGGCAAAGAGGTGGGTGGGGTCCAGTGGATGACGTTGCTCTCATAGCCCGCTAGCCCCACCTCTTTGCCATGTGCCAGCATACGACAAAGATTCTTTGCCATCGGCTGGCTGATGGCAAAGAGTTGGGGCTATATCCTCCTCTCTCCCAGCCCGTCCCCACCCGTCTCTCTCTCCCCTCTATCTTCCAGCCCTGCCCAACCGACCGAGCCCCCAACAAACGATCACTCGCTCGCTCCCATCCCTATCGCCGTGGCTAGGTTTCGAGCCCGTCGTGCCTCTTCCTGCAAGCCAGTCGGCCGACCCCCGAGGTGCTCTACCCCCCATCCTCATCCCGTCGGCCCCCGAGGTCCATCCCGCCGCCCCCAATCCCACCGGTGCCAGAGGTCATCTTCCTCTCGCTCCTTCGCATCATCGGCCCTTCGCCCTTCCGCCCCTCTTCCCGCCGGCCGGCTGGCCCCCGAGGTCCTCTGGCCCCATCCCCATCCCGCCGGCCCCCGAGTTCAATCATGACGCCCCCAATCCTGACGGAACCCAAGGTCCTCTGTCGGTCAGTGCTCCGCCCAGTCGGTCCTCCGCCACGTCAGCCCTCTACCTGCCCTCCCCGCCGCCCCACCATCGCCTACACCACCACCCCGCGCCGCCCACAACACCTATGGTGAGTCACCTGTCTTTTCCTTTTTTAATTATGTACTATTAATTAGATATTGTTAGTTAGTTAGTTCAGGTTAGTACAGTTAGTTAGGTTAGTTGTTAATTTTGTTAGTACTGTTAGTTAGGTTAGGCTCTTTTCCATCATGTACTATTAGTTAGGTTAGTTGTTAATTAGGTACTCTTAATTAGGTTAGTTCCTTGTTATTAGTTCAGATGAAAAAACAATTGTGAGTAGAAGAATTATAGCAGAAGAAAGAAGAAGAAGAAGTGGTAGAAGATGTCAAGAAAAGAAGAAGAAGAAGAAGAACAAGAACAAGAAGAAAAAGAGGAGAAGAGGAGAAGAAGAAGAGGAGGAAAAAGGAAAAGAAGGAAGAAGAAGAAGAAGAAGAAGAAGAAGAAAAAGAAAAAGGAAAAGAAGGAAGAAGTAGAAGAAGAAGAAGAAGAAAAGGAAGAAGAAAAGGAAGAAGAGGAAAATAGGAAGAGTAAGAATAAATGGACATGCTGACACCCCGACACGATGCCCCGACACCCCGACATGACACCCCGACACGACAACCCGACACAACGCCCCAACACGACGCCTCAAAATGACTTGATGTGCTTGGCTACCTCAAAAATGACCTATTTCACCTAGGATAGCTCAAAAATGACCTATACTTAGCATCTTATCCTCCAAAATGACTTGATATGCTTAGATAGCTCTAAAATGACATAATATACTTAAGAATGACATACTTTAGATCCTAAATGACTTCATATGCTTAGTTAGCTCCAAAATGACATAATAACCTTACTTAGCTCCAAAATGACCTTATTTAGATTTTCTTACACCAAAATGACTTAGTATGCTTAGCTAGTGAAAAAATGACCTATTTAACCTAGGATAGCTCTAAAATGACCTATACTTAGCATCTTTTCCTCCAAAATGACTTAATATGCTTAGCTAGCTCTAAAATGACATAATATACTTAACAAATGACATATTTTAGCTCCTAAATGACTTCATATGCTTAGCTAGCTCCAAAATGACATAATAACCTTACTTAGCTCCAAAATGACCTTACTTAGCATTTTTTCCTCCAAAATGACTTAATATGCTTAGCTAGCTCAAAAATGACCTATTTAACATAGGATAGCTCTAAAATGACCTACACGTAGCATCTTTTCCTCCAAAATGATGTAATATGCTTAGCTAGCTCTAAAATGACATATTATACTTAAGAAATGACATATTTTAGCTCCTAAATGACTTCTTATGTTTAGCTAGCTCCAAAATGACAAAATAACCTTACTTAGCTCCAAAATGACCTTACTTAGCATGTTTACACCAAAATGACATAGTATGCTTAGCTAGCTCAAAAATGACATGATAACCATACTTAGCTCCAAAATGACCTATTTTATAGATATAAGTTGGAACATAATAATCTTCACATTTTAGTTGCATCCTAATAATCTTCTTCTTCTAGTCTTCCTCTTCTTACTTTCTTCTTTCCCATTTTGCAAATTTGCTTCAGGTCACGGAAGCTTGGGTTGATGGAGTGCTTGTTTTTAATTTTTGTTTTGACTTTGTGGAACTTGCTACCTATGGATGAAACTGTGTAATATTGATGAAACTATGAATATGTATGGATGGAACTTGCTACTATTTGTAACATGTGTTGGATATGTGTTCATGGATAAGTGTTGGATATATATGTGTTCATGACTATTGGTAATATGTGTTGAATATGCTATATTGGTAATGTGTATATATATATATTTGTCTTTGATTTTCTACGAAAATGAATTGATATGAGGAAAAACAAATTTAAATGCGGGCAATATAGGCACTTTGCCATCCGCTGGCAGATGGCAAAGCGCGTTGCCATCCGTTGGCAGATGGCAAAGCGCGTTGCCATCCGCTAGCAGATGGCTAAGCGCTTTGCCATCCGCTGGCTGATGGCAAAGAGGCCATGTGGCAGCTGCCTAATCAACCTGGGAAGAACTCGTCTGGCCTATTTGGTCTCTTTGTCGTGTGCCAGCCGATGGCAAAGAGCGTGCAACCTTTGCCATCTGCTCGCAGACGACAAAGAGCCTACAACCTTTGCGATCATCTGGCGGATGGCAAAGAGCCTGTAGCCTTTGCCATCAGCTGGCGGATGGCAAAGCATGCTGTTAGCCTCCTAATGGGGCTAACCCCATCCCTCTACTGTATAGAGGCTTTTCCATCTGCCAGCTGATGACAAAGGTGCAAAGTTCTTTGTCGTCCGCGAGCAGACGCCAAAGAAGCCTTTACAATAGGTTATTCAGCCAACCCTTTGCCATTTGCTGGCAGATGGCAAAGCCCTTTGCCATCTACCATCCATGCCTTTGCCATTTGTCATGGCGGATGGCAAATTGCCTGATTCTTGTAGTGGTACTCGTAAGTTAGCCACTCAAATAAATGCTTATTGCTTGCTGCAGCCTCATCACTTAACCATGCCCAATCCATTTAGCTTTGCTACTCTTGATACCCATGGAAATGAGATTGTTGAGTCCCTGTCGCTCACATATTACTATGCAAATAGTTGCTGGTACATTTCATGTGATGCTTTGACGTGAGAGCGCTGCTTGATTGATTTGGAGTTCTTCTTTTGGTCTTCACCAATCATAGGATGGGTTCCTGGCTGGCAGACTGGGATTGGAAGGATGGATGTCATTTTTATCATTTGATTCTGTCCATGGACAGACCCTTCTTATATGTATGATGATGCCATGGATGATTGTATTGAGATGATCTTGATTTATCTTGTGGCGATTGTAAGCCAATTCCATATACTCATCTCCTCTTTACATGTACTTGTAATGATATCCATTCTTGCGGAATCACGAGATGTGCTTCTATCCCTATCGAGGCCCTCAAGCCAAAATAAGGTTAGGACCGCATCTTGGGCCATACAAGTTGGTATCAGTGCAGTACCGACGTAGGAGCCCCCTTGACTGATGGAACATGGCCGAGTTGAGTCTAGTGAAAATCTATTCGAGTCTATTATATATCAGAGAGTAGGATTCTTTTTTACTCCCCTTCTTTGCTCTGGTGAGGAATTGTGACGTAGGAATTTTAATTATATCCCTCTTCTGACTCAATTTTTTTAGGATCACGTGGTATTTTGGAACCTTTGTGATGTCATTGTGACCGGGATTTTATTTCCCGGTGCCTCCTGTCAACTTGGGGTAGAAGTGTCCTGGGGAGTGGAGGTCCAGGGGATTCTTATCATATACGTCATCGTTCAGTTTCCTTAGTATCTCAGGACGAGCATTTTCAAAATTGCTTCAATAAAATTTGTGGTGAAAGGAGTTTGGCATCACCCAGTACTAGAGAGAGTGTCTAGATGTACTGCCATATTTAGTATTATTGTGATTACGAGGGTCTGAGGTAGATGGGCTTCTACGGATTCTCTGGTTATGTGTTGACGTATCTGATACACTAGATGTGTAGTATTATTGACAGGAGTTGAGCGATTTATTGAGTAATTGCTCTATGTATCTGTTGAACCAGATTGCATAACCAGAAAAAATTCGGGAGTTCTCTGGTGGGAATTCATGTAGTTCCCCAGGATTATCCTCCCAACAAATGCATAATGGGTTATATATTTGTTTCTCGCTTTTTCAGCAAGACTCGTCGTTTATTTTGTTGGACTATGGTAATTCGAGTTGCTTTGATGTGAAATATTGATTGCATATCTTTCCTATGTGATGTTCTCATATTTATATGGGAGTGCTAATTATTTTTGCTCAATAAAATTGTCATGTAAAGTCTTTTCCATCTGGAGTGCTTCTCTTCAAGTTAATTCAATCCTTGTCAATATTTGCAAGATCTATCCTCATATCTCTTTTAGGAGGTCTTTTCATCCGTCCTAAGCTGGCATTTTATTTTGCCAACCCTCCCACCCTTTTTCTTCCTGATCCAGACTTCTCGAATCCATTGTACTTGTATTCATATCTAGTCTCTTCATCTATTTTCTTCCATGTTTCATTATGGTGTTTTCCATGTGAAGATCCTCAAGTCATTCAACTTCATCATTTTTTCGTCTCTGTTTGATCGTCTGGTGAATTCAATTGAAGCTCTCGGTGTTCATCATATCCTTTCCATTAGAAATTCGTGTCCAACTATCTCTTGTTTTTCATCTCTGTCTATTCTATCCGGGGTATTAAATATATCTCACAAGACTTGTGCTTCCAATTAAATTCTGCTTAAGCAATTTTGAGCTTCTGACGTCATCTTAATTAGCAATTGTTTCAATGGCATTTTCTTTTGAGTGGTCCCATAACCCACAAGTTTTTCCGAGGATCTTACTTAGCTCTTCTAATCTTTTCTAAAGATCTCATCAAGTTCTTTTCAATGTGACGTAAGAATGAATTCCATCAGTCATATTCCTTATTGAAGACCACAATTAAATTCTTTTCTTGTGTCTCAACCTTCATTTTCTATATTTTTCAGAGTGCCTCAGTAATTCATGGTGTTGTTTCTTACCATCATTCTCAGATTGGAAGACGGAATAAGAATTTCTCTTAAATCTTTGTTTGTTCTTTTGAAGATTCGTCATCTCAGCTTCATGATATCCTCATAAATTGTTTCTGATTGTTGGAAATTCTTTGCTTACCTAGCCAAAGCATTTCAGAGGTGTTATCATTCTCAATCCTCCAAAGGACATCATTTGAGAATATATTTTTCGTTCTCATCTTTCAACTCTCATTCTCAAATCTATACTTATACTAATTAGGCACTCTCAAGAAATTCCCATATTAATTTGAAAATATGAACCGTTTATCTCGTGGGACCGAATTATAACGGTGTAGATTAACCCTAGTTTTCATTTTATTTTGGAGAAAAAAATCTTTGCACAATTTTAAAAACCGACTCAAAGTTTATAATCAATGTTCTATGATGCGCCCCACATTTACAATCTAGACTAGAGAGAGAGAAAAGAATAATATTTTATTAGGCCAACCACATGATCGTGACTTTGAGTTATCCACGTCCATAGATTTCAAGTCACAAGCGTGTTCGTTTCGATAAAAGAAAAGTCACATGCATGTTTTGCGAGAACTCTCGGCCTAGAGCGCCCACCTCTCCCATATCTTCTACTTTCTACTTTAAAGGAACACAAGGAAACCCTTTCCCCGATCTGAATTACGTACATCTCATATAAAAAATAGAAGAATATATCTCTAAAAGATTTCCATGCTGATCTCCCTCCTACGGCCCCTCTCGTGCATCATTGTTTCCCATCATGTGGCTGCTCCATAATCATACGAGACCGATCTATCGTACTTCTTGCCGCCATGTGTTGCTTGCTAGATGCGATGCTGCCTTCTTTCATGTTCTCATCATGGTGAATTTCTCATAGCAGCGGAGGTCCTCTACTACTTCCTAGAGAAAGTGTAACAGCCCAAGTGCATCCCTTGCCATATTTGTAATGTTCCACATGTGTGACCTCTTATTGCAATGACATCATGAGCCGAGTTCTACTAGTCTTTGTCATTTCATGCATCATGCATCATGCATCATTGTCATGATGTCTATGCATAATATTTTCTTTCATGTTTGTGATGTGGACGTGGTGATGATGTGAGTGTTTGTGTTGTGGGGTGAGTGCATGTGTTGCTTGTTTGAAGTGTTGCTGAAATCCCTCCCATTCAAACCATCACCTTTTCTCTCTCCTCTAATCTTCCACATGTTAATAATTACTTGTTGTTTTCAGTTGTTAAAACCATTGAACTTCTTCTAAATAATCTTCTAGGATTTATAAAATAATCCTCTGCCATTGTTGGAGTTTTGTCCTTTTAAAATACTTTGCAACAGTGCCTAATTAATATAATTAGGTGAATTAATTTGCTTGCTCTAAAATGCCCAAATCATTTTTATTAAATTGCTGACATTTTTGTGGTCTTAAAATGGTATTTCCTTTTCTTTTCAACTTCTTCCTTGGGTCCTTGCCTTATTTTGTTCTCTGAGCTTTTTAAATAAAAACAAAACTAGTGTTTTGTGTGAGAGAGAGGAGGAGAGCCACCTGAGCCTATGCTCTCTTAGGCCCAGCAGCAGAGCCGCAGCGCAGCCCAGCAAGAGCAACTAGCACAACCCAGCTAGCTCCCGCACGCCTTCGTCCCTCTCCTCTATACGACAGTGCATCCATCGGGTCCATGTCGGCTGCCTGTTGATTTGATGCCCCATAGCAGCCCTAGCCCCTATATAGCGTGTCCCCTCTCTCCATTCCTCCCTCGTCCTCACCGTGCCGCCGCCATGTAAGCCAGCCTCGCGTCATGCCGTTGCTGCGCCCGTAGTGCTCCGGCCGAGCAACAGCTCGTGCCCGGGGATAGTCTCCTTGATGTGTCCCCGTCGAGCTCATGCACGGGAAGGGTGCGCCTATGCTCCATCTGGTTCCCCGTTTCCCGAGGCAGCACGAAGGCCAAGAGCTTCCACATACTCGACATCTTCTTCTTCTTCAGTTTGGTTCAGATTCATGCCAGAATTCGTCTAATCCTCATCGTCGCCTCATCGTGCCCCGCGCCTCCTCTCCTTGTGCTAGGTAGGGAGGTATATTCCCTACTTCCATTCCCCCTCTCCAGCTCATCATTAGCCTTGTGTGTGCGTAGATCAGTTCATGCCAAGATTGTGCCCACGTAGCTCTATCAAGCCGGCTCTTTTCTACTATGTTAATGCTTCAGATCTGTGGTGCTTCACGTTGGGTGGCCGCGTGGGGTAGATCCCTGCTCTACATCGCTCCTGCGTGCCTCAGCTAGCTTCGTTCCCTCGCTCTATGCCCTGCATCGCTATAGCCATCGCTTCTACCGCCATGCCCGAGCCGAGCACAAGATCGAGCTCGAGCTCCTCTCTATCGCCGCGCATAGGTGGATCTTGCTGCGGGGATTGTTCCCCTAGGAACCCCATAGCACCAGCCAGGAGTCCTTGGCCGCCTCCATCGCCTTCTTTCTCGCCGATGTCATCGTTCCATTCCCTGCCATGGGGAAGAAGGAGGTGGTGGTATGGGAGCTGTTCAAAAGGACATACTCCCCTAGTAGTTCAGACACTGGTTCATATCGTAGTGGTAGCGTTCTCGGGGGAGGACCATGAGGTCATGGGTTCGAATCCCCCCGGGCCCTTTTATTTTTCGGTGTGTGGAGTGCATTGGGGTCGCATGTCGCCATGGGAAGGGATCCTATGTTCGAGTGTTGTATGTGTGTGTGCCTCTATGTGTGCCCTGTGTGTATGAGTGTGTGGGTGTATGACAAGTGGGCCCTTTCCCCAGTTGCCATACTCACATGGGCCCTGGCTCACTACGAGATGGCCCCCCTCCTTTTTCTTTTCTTTTATTTCTGTTTTTCCTCTGCATTAGAATTATACCACGTCTGGTATATGTACTAATATTGACTAGGCCATTTTTAGTACTGTCCAAATAGGGAAGGTTTTAACTTATAAGTGGTTGTAGATTTTTTTTGATCTAGGTTTTGGGAAATTTTCAAAAGAAAACATAGGAGTGTGATATATGATTTTGGCGTAGAATTTCCCAAGGGATACATTGGTGCTATTTCTTTTATCTTTTGAACAAGTTTGAAAAATGTCATTTTTGTTCCAACATGCACTTTGTTATTTTTGTATGAATAAATCCATGCATGCTTTGATGGACTTGTCAACAAGAATGTGCTAGTGTTTTGTGGGTACTAGGCCCTGGTATGTTTGCTTGGCATGATAGACTTGTGGACGAGTGGGTTTCTTGCTGTTAACATGCTTAGAAAATAACATTGGTTCATGTCTCAAAATTTGCTAAGTGTTTTAACTGTTATTTTCGAGCTATGTTTAGAGGATGATTCCCATGGATGTAGGACTCCTTTGGAGTTGGTCCAATGCCATGAATTGTTGTGCTTGTCACCCTCTATCATGTGGTGTAACTACTTTTCCATCTGATAGATTCTTCTTCTAGTTATATTCTGTCATAGATGCCATGTTGAAATAAACTACTCCTGACCTCTGGTTCAAATTTTGTCAAAGTATGAGATGTTGTAGTTATTTTTATGCCATGTTTAGTGGATGCTACCAAGTGTTCTGATGAGTTTTAGCTCAACCTCAGTGCTAGTGTATTGTAGTTGATGTTGTCCTCTACCATCTTGTTAATTTTCATTCCATGAGGTGGTATCTAGCATCATTGTTTTCTACTGTCAAATTGCTATCAGCTTAACTCAGATTCGAGAAAATTGGGATTTTCACTAAGTCCCGGAGATCTGTTTCATTATGCCATCTTGTGAGCTTCAAGCTTGGTGATCCTTGCTTCCTATCATGTTTGTGTAGTTGGATAATTTGTTAAGCATATTATGTAGTTTCTGTACATACTTTGTTTGTGGTTGGAAACATCCTGTAGCTCTAGATAAGTGTTGTGCAAGTTGCTATGTTGCTATTTTGGACAGGATGTGTGTGGTTTTGTTTTGTGACTTCTAGGAGCTACTATCCATAGTTTTGCTTGATCTTTGGCTCCATTGTTGCTAGATTTTCTTCTTATAATGAGTGGCATCCTTGGAATATCAAGGAATAGCCAGTGGCCTTCCTTGTCTTGTGTTTTGTCTTCGTACCTTGCCTTGAGCGTCCCATGAGCTACTTTAGTCCGTTTGCAACATTCTTCATATGCATTTGCATCGATTTTGCATGAAACCTCCATATTTTCCATGATCATGCATGTTAAAACAAATTAACATGAGGTTCCGTCCAGAATTATAATAACTTAACAATTGCATGAGAAACATGACTAGCTTAGGGTTCCCATGTTAAATACTTCACATGGATCATGCATCATCTTGTTTGTGCATTGCACCTTGGTTGTTTGTTTATTTGGTGTTGTTTCTCTTTGGGTAGACGTGAGTGCGAGGATCCAAGAGAGTACAACTATGTTGAACCTGAGTGCGAGGATCCAAGAGAGTACACTATGAGAACCCATCTCTTTGTCCCTCTAAAGAACCAATAGGCAAGATGATCGTACCTGGATCCTAACACTATTTTCTCTTTGCTAGATGTCTCTCTCTTATTGTTACACTTTGTTACATACCACTTACATGTCAAGCCACCTACATTGCCATGATAGCGTCTAACCCCTCCACTACCTAGCAAACCTTGTCTGGCTAAGTTAACGCTCCTCAGCCCCTCTTATAGCGTTCTTAGATGCAGGTGCAGGTTGTTTCCATGTGATAACATGGATGTCTGGAGATATCACAATTGTCGTGGTTTTGTCACGGTAGACGTCTGAAGACTTGGGTTTGAGGCCATCGCTAAGGTGATGGACTCAAAGGGGTTGGTTGAGACGAGGGACACGAATTTACCCAGGTTCGGCCCCTCAAAAGAGGTAAAAGCATACGTCCTGCTTGTGTTGTATTGATTGGAGTAACGATTATGGGGAAGCGGATTCGGTTGACCTAGTTCTCGATTTATTGGTTTTCTGTCTAAACCGCCCTGGGGTCTCACCTTTATATGGGAGGTCGAGTCCCTAGGTTACACGAGTCCTACACCGACTCTTACAACGTAGACAATCCTGTCTTTAAGTCACCTTGCCTTCTTGGGCAAACCGTCTTCGGGCGGCTTAACCGCCCGGGTCTTCATACCATCTTCTGTCTGGGCTTTCGTCTTGGCCCATCTTGGTAAGCCGCCAGGCCTATGTCTTTCAGCCCGCTTCCCTGGTCTTGATCACGAGCTGCCAGGTATGACCCGGCCCCACCTAGGCCGGTATTACCACGGGGTTATATCACCAACAACAATATTATTCTATTTAATTGAATGCACCTATATATCTTGGTAAGGTGGAAGGCTTGGCCTTTTGTTTGGTGTTTTGTTCCACTTTTATCACCATTGTTACTTGTTACCGGTGTTATCTTCCATATTTTGCACTCCTAACATGCTCGGGGTTGTTATGGGGACACCCTTGATTATTCGTTTGAGATTAAAGCTTGTGTGGCAAGACCCAACATTGGTGCTATTTGC
Source organism: Hordeum marinum (assembly GCA_022496015.1). Lineage (NCBI taxonomy): Eukaryota > Viridiplantae > Streptophyta > Magnoliopsida > Poales > Poaceae > Hordeum > Hordeum marinum. The sequence goes on from CM039677.1 coordinate 120,202,002, forward strand.
TTAACAACTTAATAAAGATGCATAGTTCTTTGCAACCCAATGGATAATTAATCAACAACCCAGGCCAGTGCTCCTCGTGAGTGTTTGTCCAAACTAGAGAACTATGTGGGGCCAACCAATGGCAACTCTGGAGATTTCTATCAGGCCACCATTTGCGTCGCTAATCGGGTCGTGTCCTGAGAATGAGATACATGGCTCTTATCAGGTTTGTCGACACGTCGGTCGGTCTTTCTGGACATGTTTTACCTTTCTCAAATGTCTTGCACGAGGAATTCCAGTTTTTCTTCTGGCTATCTCGAGGTGGCATATTTACTGTGGAATTGCCAAGGAAGATCACGAGATCTGTGATCGAGGCTATTCCCGCGACGTGTGATTAATTTGTGAGAGATCAGTTGGAGCACCCCTACAGGGTTAAATCTTCCGGAAAGTCATGCCCACGGTTATGTAGAAGCTTGGAGATTTTTTGTAACACCTGGTTATAGTTAACTTGATGTAAACTTAAATACAATAAAGCAACCGTGTGCGTAATCGTGACTGTCTTTGCTCGTGATTGTGAACCGAGAGAGAACACGGTGGGGTTATGCTTGACGTAAGTAGGTGTTCAGGATCACTTGGTGATCATGTTAGTTCTCGACCGTCTTTCGTAGACCACCATATTTACTTTCAAGTTCTCATAAGATAGCCACAAAATGTATGCTTAGTGCTTGCTGCAACCTTAACACTTACCCTTCCTCACCCAAAAGATTACATAGTTTTGGTTCCCGGGTTATGAAATTGTTGAGTCCCCTATGGCTCACAGATTACAACAATACAAATACAGGTGCGGATTCTCCTAAGAACTGTAGAACTAATCTAGAGGAGAAACTGATCTAGGGAATAAGAGGGCAACACGTGGAAATTAGAGTTTTGTTCTTATGCCCTCTCTCCCTCCAGTATATATAGGAGGAGGGGAGGGAGACCGGCGCCCTAGGGCTTGCCCCTTTGCCTTAGCCACAAGGAGGAGAGGAGCAGTCCTCCTCCAATCCTAGTAGGATTAGGGCTCTTGCTTCCCACTTGGAAACTCTTTCCACCTTGGGTTATTTCCACCCCAGCCTCATGGGCCTTTAGTGCGGCACTGCTACCTCTCGAGCTTGCGTTGGTTTTCCCTTTAAAGGAAAGGGTGATGCAGTGAAGTAGATAAGTATTTCCCTCAGTTGTTTAGAACCAAGGTATCAATCCAGTAGGAGGAACAAACAAGTCACCAATGGATGCACCTACACAAACAATCAAACTCTTGCACCCAATACTACAAAGGGGTTTTCAATCCCTTCATGGTTATTTGCAAGGATTAGATCTGAAAGAGATAGATGTAAACGAGTGCGGAACGTAGAAGATAAATAAATTGCAGCAAGGTATTTTTTGGTATTTTTGATTTATAGATCTGAAAGTATATTATGGAAAGTAGACCCAGGGGCCATAGATTTCTCTAGAGGCTTCTCTCTTGAAGGAAAATATCATGGTGGGTAAAGAAATTATTGTCAAGCAATTGATAGAAAAACAAATAATCATGTAGTTATCCAAGCCAATGATCATGCATATCGGCATCATGTGCGTGTCAACTAGACCGAAACGATTCTGCATCTACTACTATTACTCCACACATCGACCGACTCCTGCCTGCATCTAGAGTATTAGGTTCATGAAGAACAGAGTAACACATTAAGAAAGATGACATGATGTAGGATAAACACAAGCAATATGATGAAAAAGCCATCTTGTTACCCTTGATATCAACAATACAAAATGTGCTTCGCTACCCCTACTATGTCACTGGGTGAGGACACTGCAAAATTGAAGCCAAAACAAAGCACTTCTCCCATTGCAAGAATTACCAATCTAATTGGCCGAACCAAACCAATAAATCACCATTCAGTTATGAAATCATGCAAATAGGAATTCAGAGGAGACTCAAATAAGATTCATGGATAATCTAAACATAAACTCACCATTCATCGGATCTTGACAAACACACCACAAAAGAGGATTACATCAGATAGAGCTCCATGAAGATCATGAAGAACATGGTATTGAAGATAAAAGAGAGAGAAGAAGACATCTAGCTACTAGCTATGGAACCATAGGCCTGTGGTGGACTACTCATGCATTATCGAAGGGGCAATGGAGTTGATCTAGATGCCCTCCTTGATTGATTCCCCCTCTGACAGATTACTAGACAAGGCCCCAAGATTGGATCTCTCGGGAACAGACACTTCCAGTGGCACAAAAGTATTTGCGTGGCTACGTCTAATGTTGGGCAAACATTTGGGTATTTATAGGCCAAAGAATAGGGTTAGAAGACCTGCGAGGGGGTGACAAGCCTCCTAAGCACAGCCAGGGGCGTGCCTAGCAGGCTTGTGGACCCCTGTGAAAGCACATTTGCTCCCTTCATGGTTTTGGTAATTTATAACAACATATAAGTCATTGAACTAACGTTTCCATCAAGTATGTTTCAGGAAAAGTTCAATGATGGGTTGGCAAAGAGATTGTGGAATACCCCAACATGCAAGGAAATAGGTTGGCAAAACTTCAAGCAAGAGGACTCTACATTTTATATTTGTGGGAAATCACATTGAGCCCATTGGAAAGCCAATACTATTAAAAGGGGGTAAGGTTTTGTTGGTGAACAAAATGCTGATACATGCACAAGTGATAGTCACCAAAGACATCCACAAACTCTCCTACCAAAGTATGTCCAAAGCCATATACTCAAAACGGTGCAACCAACATTATACATTCGGTGCCACCAATTCCAAACCCTAGACTGACTCAGCCAAACCATAGCCTTTCGGTGTAGCCGATACTACATTCGGTGCCACCGAGTTAGGCTGCCAACTTTGTGTTACATAAGTTCACAGTTTCGATTCCTTCGAAATTGTCGAATTGACATCACCGAGATTGAGCATTCTCACCGTTGGTCACCTTATCGGTGCAACCGAGATTCCTATATCAGTCTCACTACGATTCAAAAGTTGCCACATTTTGGTCACTTCGGTACCACCGGGATTAACACATTGATGTCACCGAGTCTGACTTATTGTGTGTAATGGTTGGATTTTTCGGGATTCCTATATATACCCCTTCACCACCACCCACTCAAAGGAGAAGCACTCAGAACCATTCCATACGTATCCTATCAGTTTTGTGAGAGAGAACCACCTACCCTTGTTTTGAGGTCAAGATCTTCCACTCCAACCATATGGATCTTGATTTCTAGCCTATGTATATTACCACCAATCTCATCTCTTCTACCAAGCCATATATGTGAGAGAGTGATTGTGTGTTGAGGAGTCTATCATCTTGAAGCACAAGTGCAAGGAGTTCATCGACATTACTGACCCTATTACCATTTGGACGGTGGTGCCTCCTAGATTGGTTAGGTGTCGCTTGTGAGCCTCCTACATCGTGTTGTGGAGTGAACCAAGAAGTTTTTAAGGGCAAGGAGCTCGTCTACTTCATGAAGATCTACCCCGAGTAAGGCTAGTCCTCCGTGGACGTAGGCCGTCATGGCATAGTCAAAGTTGCTTCTTCGTGGAACCCTCCATGGTTAGAGACCTCTGCGGACTCTCGCGATCGTTACCCTCCATGGGTTGAAGACTCCATGAACATGGATGTACGATAGAGCCACCTATCAGAACCACGGGAAAAATCACCGTCTCACCAATTGCGTTTGATTTTCCTACCCTCTCTTTACTTACATGTGCAATTTCTTTACTTTCCGCTGCTATACTCTTAAACATGCATGTGTAGGGTGTACTTGACATACTATGAATGCTAAAATCTGCCCAGAATTAAAATTGGGAAAAGAAGATTTTTATTTGGTCAAGTAGTCTAATCACCCCCCCTCTAGACCTACTTTCGATCCTACAAATGGTATCAGAGCATTGTTCTCCATTGCATTGGTCTCACAACCTAGGAAAAGTATGGCATGCAACTCAATGCTCAAGCATGTGACATTCTCTTCAACTGCCTATGCCCCGAAGTATTCAACAAGATTAGCCATCTTGAGACTGCAAAAGAGATTTGGGATACTTCTATTGATATGTATGAAGGTACAGAATCTGTGAGAGAATCCAAGTTGGATGTTCTTCAAACTTGACAAGTTCAAGATGAAGGATGGTGAAGGAGTCAGTGAGATGCACTCTAGGCTAGCTCTCATCGCCAATGAGATTGCGGGCTTAGGAAGTGAAGAAATGACTGACAAATTCATCATCAAGAAGATACTTCAAGATTTGGATGATCGACATGACATTGTTTGCACATTGATCCAAATGATGCCCAACTACAAAGATCTCACGCGAACGGAAGTGATTGGTAGAATTGTTGCTCACGAGATGACACTCAAAGATAAGGAAGAGCTTCACCACAAGTCTAGCGGTGCTTAGAAAGCCACAAGTGATGTTGCCGCTACCTCAAGCATCATCCTTGTCACAAATGAATAGATAAGCCTCATGGTCAAGAAATTCAACAAGTTCTACAAGAATAGAAGCAAAGATCGAAGCTCCAACTCAAGACATGAAGAGAAGCGTTCATCAAGGCATGACCGAAACTACTAGAATTATGGGAAGCTTGGACACTACTCCAATGAATGCACGACTCCTTGCAAACGAATAGAAGAGTCACCAAGAAGACGAAGCTCAAGAGACGAGTCACCTCGAAGAGAGAGAAGGACTAGAGATGATCGTTATGAACGAAGACCATCAAGGAGAAGTAGGGACTCGGAGAAGAAGGACAAGTACACCAAGAGCTACTCAAGAAGGAAACATCAAGCTCATGTTGGTGAATGGGTTTCCGGCTCCGGCTCCGACTTCGACAACTACTCCGAGAGAATCTATCCCTCCAACTCCGACTATGGTCAAGATGAAGGTGTTTCCGGAATTGCACTAGTGACTACAAACTCCTATGATCTATTTGATTCACCAAACGAAGGGAGTGGAAGTTGCGTCATGGCTAAAGGCCCCAAGGTATCACACCCCAAGTATCTTGATTTCAATTGTGATGAAGATGACTTGTTAATTGAAGATGACTTGATATTTGACAAAACTATTAATATTAGTCAAAATGAACTTGTTAGTACTCACTCTAGTGTATATAAGTCGTGATGATGATGACTTGCTATGTGATAAAACTTGTGATGTTGATCAAAATGCACTTGATATTTCTCATGCTAGTCAAGATAGGTTGATTGACGATGATAAGATGAAAATAGAAGAACTAACTAAAGAACTTAACACTCTTAAGTTAACCCATGAATCTACTCTTGAAGATCATAGAGAGCTTGTAAAAACTCATTAGAAGCTACGCTTCGAGAAGCTCAGTTTGGAGCAAGAACATGAATTTCTTAAAGCTATCAATGACGATCTCCGAAAGAAGACTTTATCTTATCTTGCCAAATGACTACTCTTGTCTACATTCAGGCCACAAGTTAAATCTAAGCAAACTAGTAACAAAGGCAAGAAAGGTTCTTCATCTAGTGGAAAGAATAAAAATGCTAAACCCAATGATGTTGCTCCTAGTAGTTCTATTAATTCTACTAATGATGATTCTCTTATCCAAGTTACACTTGAGCAAGAAAATGAACTCTTCAAAGGGATATAGACAAAGATATCTACAAGAGTCTTGAAGGATGCAAACAATTCGAGGATATTGTACGCAAGCATGGAGGATACCGGAAGATTCTTAGTATGTGACAACATTAAATGCTTTATGTAAAAGTGGTAACCCCACTTGTTCTTAAACGATGAGTATGACCTATGACCAAGTATTCTTACTTGGCTCCTATGTCAAAATACTCATATATAGATGACGTCGTCATCGCCCAAGTGCTTGTTAGATGCTAGAGTGTTTGTGCATGTTTGTCATGATTTCATTTGACATCATATTGTGTGACCATGTTGCTCTGCATTTATGTAACGACCCGACCTGAAAGGTCGAATCTCCCGTGTTTCTGTACCATCCCAAGATCATGCTGGTACACACACGGTACATCAATGTATATATCAAAGTGAAATCACACAGCTTTAATAATCGAAAAATCTCATATCGAGTCCTTTATTACAATAAGAATTACAATAAAGTGGCTGGAGGCCAACTCATGAGAATAACTAATCTTGCGGAAGCTTCAAAGGCAGTTGAGTCCATCTGACTCCAAGGGCATCTCACCGAGCGTAGAGTGTTCCTCACTCTTGGTTGGAAAAGTACTTTGCAACATGATACGTTGCAGCCGTGTAGGTCAGCATATTGATTATGCTGGCAATGTCACAAAAGAGGGGGTAAAGTAATCATCTAGTCTACATGCATATATGGCAGGTGGGGTAGTAAGTTTTTGCATAAAGCCAATTTTTCCTACAACAAGAGAGGGCAAAAGCATTATTACTACAATGTTGGTTGATTAATGAGATGGTTCCACCAACCAATTCTCATACCCAAGTTGTCATTAAAAACCCACATCAATATAATTAATTGTATTGAGAGTTCGAGATAGTTTCAGTTCCTTTGGCTCAAACTGTCCTTGACCGTGGACATGGCTAATCGATTAGGTTTAGGTACTCTGCAGAGTTTTGCACACGTTCCCCACAAGATTTGATCGCCTCCGTTGGATTTCTCGCACTTCAGGGTGTTTGAGAAACGGATGACCAAAACATGGTCTTCTAAAGGGTTTCCCCGAGACTCTGTCGGTGCCCATCCTTTCCTACCGTTCTTCTACATCTCGTAGCACCACCAGTCTAGGGTCACCACAATATCCAACCAAGCGAGATCCCATAATGGCTTGTGGTTGTGCAGGTAAGTCTTGGGTCTTGAAGCATCCATCCATTTCTTTGTGCCTGGGTGGACCTTTTTGCATGAATACTAGCACTTCTCCAACAACATCTAGGCTAACCACTGGTTTCTCCAGGGCGCCGTTCAACCATCATCCACTCAGAGGTATGTTGAAAACTCGGAGTCTTGAAGTCTTGATCATCTTGTAGGTCTTTAAATTATTAACTCACAAGTCTCATGAATCATACAACCAACCCCGTCTACTAATAGCATAGCAAAATTAAATCAACGTTTCCCGGGGCCAATGTGTCAAAGGGTTGAGGGGTGCCTACCACATGATACTACATCAAGTAACCAAGTTTCCAAATTACCTACTTTGCATGCAATTGGGGGGATGGAAGAACTAATGCAATAAAAAATGGGTATTCGTGATCAAAGTGACTTGCCTTGCTGACGATCCTCGTACTCAAGTGACTCTAGATAACAAGCTTCGCACTCTGGATGATCTAACGAATCAAACAAAACACACAATAAGCAACCACAGTACAATACACACAACAGAAAGGTAAACAAATACTTCAACAAACAATAGCACAATCAAAAGGAAGAATCACTCAAAGTATAAGACTCTAAAATTTTTGGTGTCAAATCTCTACTAAGACGTAACAAGTCAAAAAAATTGGTTTGAACAACTAGGCATTTAGATAACAGAAAAGTAAATGCAAAATTTTATTAGAAAACAGAAACTATTTCATTATAAAAATTTTGTGCAAAAAGAATTACTACAAAACTTCTCTGTTAAGATGTACCTATTCAAACTATTCAAACTAGGGCACAAAACAAATTAAAAAATATATTTTTATTAACAGAAAATAATACACCTAATGTCGAAACAACAGAACCTAATGAAATCTAAAAACAAAAGTTAAACTAAATGAGGTTCAAACTAAACTAAAATCAAACTAATTAAACTCTGTTAAGAACTAAACAGATTCTGTTTTTGTTTAAAACCCTAACCAAATTCATCCTAAAAATTCTCAAACTATGTAGAATGATTGGTCTAGCTAATACAAAACAGTGGAAAAAAGATTCACTCAAAAATATATTTTTAAACTCTAGTTATACAGATTTTTGTAATTTAAGAAAATTTGGTTACATTCAAATTCTAAAGTTCAAATTTGAAATCTAAGCCTTCAGGATGAAACTACATGAAATTTGTGACCTAATGAAAAAATAATCTATTAAAAACACTAATTATTTTAAAAGATATAACAAAAATAAAATCAGAACACATTCTGTTTTCTAAAATAGAAACAGAAAAACAAATAAATTATCGATCGGTTAGGGGCTACGTGGCATGCTGTGATTGGCCGAGGCCGTGTGCGTGCGAGGTGTTTGCGGCGGACGACCGACACATAAACGAAAATGGTTCACCATTTAAATCTTCTAATCAGGCGCGTTGGATCTAGATCTGATGGTTGTGGGTGGAAGTGCGGCTTAGAGAGGAGGGGGGCGGAGTTCCGGCAAGGTCGATGGCGGCCGGACGTCGGAGGTGCTCGGGGTTGGTGCTGCGTTGGTTGAGGGCGGCGTCTGAAGTGCTCAGGCGATCGAGACGATGCTCCGGCGTCGATTGGTGGCGTCGGACGGGGCTGGGGGACGACAGAGGCGACGTCCTCGTGCTCGGAGAGCTTCGGTCGTCGACCAAACTCCGACGAGGTGGTGCGGTGGCGTTCGGGCAAGGGTAGAGGGGGGGGGCTTGGGGTGGAACGGAGAGCGGAGAGGCAGGGGCTCTTTATAGGCTAGGTGTGCGGTCGGGAGTGGGACAGAGGAGAGAGATCAGCGGGGTCGGGATCGCCGGCGATGTTAGGGGCGAGGGGAACGGGATGAGCGCGGGGATGGCGCTGTCGGACGGTGGGTCCCGTGCGTCAGTGAGAGAGGGGGCGGTGTTTGCGCGTCGGTGGCCGATCCGAAATGAATTCGGGGTTTAAATCGCTGTGAGCCGGCCTGTTTGCTAATTAAAACGTTTAAATACGTTTCCTTTTCTATTTTCCAGAACGTTTAAAATCCTTTAACACATTATAATCTTTTCCAAACATAGGGAATATATATATCAAAATGATCAGGGGAATAAATGCTATTTTATGTACATTTTTCCTTTGTCAAAATTAATACTTTTAAAAAAATATATTCTTAGAAAATACCTAGTCGATTTTAAATGCTTTTGAGATAAACTTTCAAATAACCCCCTGGTTTTATTGCTCAAATATTTCACCAAGATGCTCCTGGTGTGGAGTGTCATGTTACTCCTCTCTTTTTACAAATAAATCTAGGGATTTTCAAATAAATGAAACAAGTAAATGGAGAAAAGGAAAGGGCCTTTTAGAAATCCAAAAGAAGAACTTCAACAATGCATTTCATTCAAACAAAGTGATGATGATGCATATCTATATTTCATAACGTTCCAAAAATGAAATTTTGGGATGTTACAATTTATTTTCTCATTCGAGGACATCCAATTGTTGCTATTTGGTCTTTGATTTATCTGTTGCCAATTGGATGGACAAGAATGTCTAGGCCCACTCTTTATCTATCTATGATTTCTCATCTCATACTTTATTCATGCTGCATGACAAAATTTGAACAGGTGCTTTTCGATCCCTCTATGAGTGGAACACTCGGAGTTTCATATCGACAAGGACTGACCATTAAAACCTCCCAAGTGCATCTCGGTGGAACCAACCCCAAAATCTTGGTCTCACCGAATGCCTATGGTTGATCTGGTTTTGTATCTCAGTACTATCGATTCCATATTCTCGGTTACACCGAGTTTCCCTGTCAACTGACACTGGACGAACTTGGTGACACCGACAATATAGAATCAGCATCACCGATAGTAGTGGGTATATAAACTCTAGACCCCGATGCTTTGAAAATTATCCTCAAAACGTCATGCCACATAACCCTAAGCTGTCATTTTCAAGACCCCTAGTCATCGCCCTTATCCCCCCTTGCTCCTCCACTGCTGGGAATCGCCGTCGTCGATGAAATCTTCTCCATCATCGCCGCCATAGCGGATCCGTCACCAAGCTAGGTTACAGATTCGGCCTCTTCTTGCGCTCCAACCTCCATATCTTGCGCATTAGAGTTTGTATGATATCATGCCACTGTTTGAAAGCCTTGAGAATCTCAATGGAACCGAAACAGGCAAATCGGTGTCACCGATTTGGACATCTGGGGTACTGAGAACTTTCCCGATGAAACCAAGTGCACCTTTCGGTAACACCGAAAGGCATGCCATGTTTCGGCTAAGGAGGAAGTTTGTCCCTATAGCTCCTTAAATTTTGCTTTGGCTGTACCGATTCATTTGACAGAATGCAAAACTTTGAAAATCTGTTGTTCAAACTTTCAAAAACTAGCCTCATTTTGTGATGACTCATCTTCTTCTACTCTTCTATACTCTATTGACAAGGTCAGTATGTCAGATGCCGAGGACAGTCAGAATTTGCCAGAGCAGGGTGTTGACATGAGTTGAGGCAGAAGCCCAGAGCCTAGTTCATTTTCAGATCTAGGCACCGCCAGCTCCCATGGGTTTACCAAGGATGCCACAAGGGCCAGAAAGAAGCTGAATTCAGATGAGGAGGATTCAGACTTTGTTCCTGAGGAGATTCTTGACATGAAGGAAGAGAAAGCTGCTAAGAAGTCTGCTACTAAAGCCAGTTCTTCCTAGATAGTTGTCCGCAATATCTATGCTAGCTCTAAAACTATCAAAGCACATGAGAGTGCTAGGGCTATAGTTACCGTTGATCCCCCAAGGAAGTCTATGCCTAAGAAGGCAGGGGATAAGAAAGCCAGAAGGAGGAGTATTCATGTGATTGGCAGACCTACATCCATGTATGAAGATCTGGAGGAGGTTGCTGGTGTTGCTGCTGAGGAAGAGGAGGAACAACATGTTGAGAAGGCTCCTCCCAACAAGAAGGCCAAGAAACTTCAATCTGATTCTATGCCTAACTCAGGCACATCCAAGAGCACCAAATCCAAGAAGGCTACTGCTGAAAAGCCTAAGAGGACATCCAGGTAGACTCCAGCTTCTGAAAAGAACAAGGGAACTGCTTCCAGATCTGAGCAAGATGGTGAATTTAGAACCTTGATGAAACTCATACCACATCTTCTAGTACATGATGTCATCCACCTAGTTGCTGAAGATATAAAGAAGAGGAAAGACTTGGGCTTGAGGGCTTGGAGAGCTATAGATCCATATGCCCAAAGGATAAAGACTGCTGTTGATTACAAATTCTATACCAAGGAGCAGCAAGACTTTTGTGAGGCAGTGCTGCTAGACAAGATCCCAGCAGTCAATGATATGAGATACGTTGATTGGAAATTCATTAAGGAGAATGAGGACTAGTTTCCAAGTGTCCAAGAAAATTTCCACTGCATTGGTCTGGACGAATTTGTTGGTAGAGAGCTTACTGCATGGAATGATGAGATGATCATGCAATTTTACTCCACTGCACATTTCTATGAAAAAAGGTAGGATTGTATGGATGACAGATAGAGCAAGATATGAGTCTAATGTTGATGAGTGGGTTGCACTTCTAGGAGTCCCAAAGGTTCAGGATGGTGACTTGGATGTATACTCAGAATCCAAGGAAAGCCACAATGCCATGAAGGATATGTATACTCCTATTCCTGCAGACAAAGTGCAATCTCACAAGCTCAGATCCATCTACTATCTTCAAGCTGGGCTCCGAGCCATGAACACCATTCTCAGGCAAACTTTGATGCCCAAGTTAGGAGATGACAAGATGATCCGATGATATTCCATCAACATGTTGATCCACCTTGACAATCACACCAGAATTAGAGTTATGGACTTAATTGTTGAGACAGTTAAGAGGGTGGTTGTTGATCAGAAAAGCTCTTGTTGCTATGCACCCTATATCCAAATGCTTATCAACTCTCAGATGGAAAAGCACATATTTGCTCTAGATCGTCCACATTTGCCCCTACAGCCAGAGCTTGAGGATAACATCGTGGTGATGGACCCAGATCATCCCACATCTGCTATAGCTTAGGAAAAGGTAGAGGCAGTTCGAGCCACTAGTGTTCAAGTTCCTAGATCCAGAAATGAGAAAATGGATCTTTTGATCTTATCAGTTTAGAGCTTGCAGAAGGATATTAAGGGGATTCTGGACAACCAGAACAGTCTTGTGAGGATCTTTGAAACAAGGATCAAGACTCTCAATAATAAGGTGAACAAGGTCACGGAGACAGTCATAGAGCTTCAGAAGGAAGTTGACTCAGTGCACATCCCTCGGGTCTCTTCTACTTCTTCAGATGACGATAATGATGATGATAAGGATGGATCACCTCTCACGCCGAGCACACAGTTCACTACTCGGGCTAGATCAGCCATAGTGCCTGCTTTAGACTTGAGGCCCTCTTCATCAGCTCCTGCTATTATCAATTCTGCTCCTGCTCCATCACCTCTAATTCCTCCAGTATCCACTCTAGCTCCATCCACGACATTTGCAAAGATCTTGGCCGACACTGTTCTCTCGACTCCTTCATCAACAATAGGAGGAGATTAGCCCAAGAACGCTTAGTTACATGCCTTTGAAGTTTTTGGTAACTTGTTGCCAAAGGGGGAGAAGTGTATATAGATCTTTAGGCTTTGAGTGAGAGAGCGTTTGGTGTTTCTTGCTTTTCAAAAACAATTGTCTTTTGGTTGCTTGTTTTGGTTTCTTGTGATACACGTTTGATGACGTCTGATCATACGCTTTAATGTATGATGCTACTATTTCCTATCATCTTACTGCTTATGAGATGAACATTCATCTTTGCTTCATTGTGTTGTGCTATGTTGTTCATTCTAATTATTCTCGCACACCACAAAGTTGTATATGACATGTAAGAAGTGACCCATGTACCTAATCGATTGTGCATTTGTGTTCAAACGCAAATTTAAAATAATGCACAAATTTAGGGGGAGCTCTTGCTTAACACATACTTCTCAAAGCGACGATTATATTCATTGATTATATCTTTGTCGAAGCATTGATCTATATGTTGTAATCAATTAGCAAAAAGGGGGAGATTGAAAACACATTTGCTTGCTTTGTGGTTTTGGTAATTAATAACAACATATAAGTCATTTAACTAATGTTTCCACCAAGTATATTTTAGGAAATGTTCAGTGATAGGATTGGCAAAAGGATTGTGGATACTATGGAATTACCCCTAGATGCAAGGAAATAGGTTGGCCAAGCTTCAAGCAAGAGGACTTTACATTTTACATTTGTAAGAAATCACTTTGAGTCCATAGGGAAGCCAATACTATTAAAAGGGGGTAAAGTTTTGTAGGTGAACAAAATGCTAATACGTGCACAAGTGATAGTCATCAAAACATCCACAAGCTCTCCCACCAAAGTCTGTCTACAGCCAAACATTCAAAAATGATGCGACCAACATTCCCATCCCGGTGCCACCGATTCCAAACCTTAGACAGACTTAGCCAAACCCTAACCCTTCGGTGCAGCCGACACTGCTTTCGGTGCCACCGAGTTGGGTTGCCAAGTTTCTGTTATGCAAGTTCACATTTTCGGTCCGTCTGAGAATGTTGAATCGGTGTCACCGCGTTAGGTAATTCTGACCGTTGGTCACCTTGTTAGTGCAACCGAGATTCCTATACTAGTCTCACCGAGATTCAAAAGTTGCCACCTTTTGGTCATTTCGGTACCACCAAGATTAACATATCGGTGTCACCGAGTCTGACTTATTGTGTGTAACGGTTGGATTTTTGGGGATGCCTATATATACCCCTCCACCACCACCTACTCGAGAGAGAAGCTCTCAGAACTATTCCATACCTATCCTATCATATTTTTTGAGAGAGAACCACCTACCCTTGTGTTGAGATTAAGATATTCCACTTCAACCATATGGATCTTGATTTCTAGCCTCCCCAGGTTGCTCTCCACCAATCCCATATCTTCCACCGAGCCAAATTTATTGGAGAGTGATTGTGTTTTGAGGAGCCTATCATCTTGAAGCACAAGAGCAAGGAGTTGATCGTCATTACCGAGCCTCTTACCTTTTGGAGGATGGTGCCTCCTAGATTGGTTAGGTCTTGCTTGGGAGCCTCCTACTTCGTGTTGCGGTGTGAACAAAGAAGTTTGTAAGGGCAAGGAGTTTGCCTACTTCGTGAAGATCTACCCATAGTGAGGCTAGTCCTTCGTTAATGGAAGCCATATGGAATACTCAAGGTTGTTACTTTGTGGACCCTTATGGGTTGAGCCCTTCGTGGAATCTCATGACCCTTACCCTCCATGGGTTGAAGACTCTATAAACGTGGATGTACGATAGAGACACCTACCGGAACCACGAGAACAACCATCGTGTCTACAATTGTGTTTGATCTTCCTACCCTATCCCTATTACTCATGCTTGTTGTTATTTTCCGCTGCTATACTCTTAGACATGCATGTGTAGGGTGAAATTGACTGGCCATGAATGCTAAAACTACAAACACTAAAATTGGGAAAAAGGCCAAACTTTTACTTGGTCAAGTAGTCTAATCACCCCCCTCTAGACCTACTTTCGATCCTACACTCGGTGACACCGAAATCCAATTTTGGATTGAAGTACATCTATAATTTTTATGTTCAAACTTTCAAAATCCAGCTGCATTTTGCGATGACTTATCCTAATCCACTCTTCTATACTCTCTTCACAGGGTCAGCATTTTAGGGTCAGACAGTCAGAACTTGCCAGAGCAGAATGTCGACATGAGTTCAGGCACTAGTCATGAGTCCATTTCATCTTCAGATCCAGGCACTCCCAGTTCTCATGGGTTGCCTAAGGATGCAACAAGGACCAGGAAGAGACTCAACTCAGATGAACAGGATTCAGATTTTTTCCCAGCAGAGATTCTTGCGAAGAAGCAAGAGAAGGCTACAAGGAAGGATGCCAATGAGGCCACTTCATCTAGGAAGGTGGTCAGCAAAATTTATGCTCCTACAGAAACCTTCAAAACACATGAGAGTGCTAGGGCCCATGTAGCCTCTTGGGTCATGAGAACCTAAAGTTGATGAGAACCGGATGTGATCTGACTCGTGACCAAGAACCGGATGTGATCTGACTCGTGACCCTCCCACAGCCCATGTAGCCTCTTGGGTCGAAATACCCCTCCCGATGGTCTCCCGGTACACTACCGGTACTCCCGATACACTACCGATGAGCCCGAAACATTTCCAACGACCAAAATAGGACTTCCTATATATCAATATTTACCTCCGGACCATTCTGGATCTCCTCGTGATGTCGAGGATCTCATTCGGGACTCCGAACAACCTTTGGTCACCACCATACATAATTCTATACTACCGAAACGTCACCAAACCTTAAGTGTGCAGACCCTGCGGGTTTGAGAACTATGTACACATGACCGAGACACCTCTACGGTTAATAACCAATAGCGGGACCTGGATGTCCATATTGGTTCCTACATATTCTATGAAGATCTTTATCGGTCGAACCTCTATGTCAAGGATTCAGTCAATCCCGTATGATGTTCCCTTTGTTCTTCGGTATGTTACTTGCCCGAGATTCGATCGTCGGTATCTTCATACCTAGTTCAACCTCGTTACCAGCAACTCTTTACTCATTCCGTAATACAAGATCTCGTGACTAACACTTAGTCACATTGCTTGCAAGGCTTATTGTGATGTTGTATTACCGAGTGGGCCCTGAGATACCTCTCCATCACACATAGTAACAAATCCCAGTCTTGATCCATGCCAACCCAACAGACTCCCTCAGAGATACCTGTAGAGCACCTTTATAGTCACCCAGTTACGTTGCGACGTTTGATACACACAAGGCACTCTTCTAGTGTCCGTGAGTTGCATGATCTCATGGTCATGGAAACATATACTTGACATGCAGAAAACAGTAGCAATAAACTGACACGATCATATGCTACGTTTGTAGTTTGGGTCTTTTCCATCACAACATTCTTCTAATGATGTGATCCCGTTATCAACTGACATCACATGTCAATGGCTAGGAAACCTTGACCATCTTTGACCAACGAGCTAGTTCACTAGAGGCATACTAGGGACAAAGTGTTGTCTATTTACCCACACATGTAATGTGTTTCCAATCAATACAATTATAGCATGGATAATAAACGGTTATCATGAACAAGGAAATATAATAATAAACACTTTATTTATTGCCTCTAGGGCATATTTCCAACATTGACTTGTGCGGTTGCATTGTATTTTTATTGCCCTGTTGCCAATTTAATATGAAATGACAGGTCCATATGTTATAGTCCAAATGTGAATATTTTGTATAGATTATAGTTATTTTTCATGAGCATGTACTATATCCTTACATGTTTTCTTAGAATTTGTAGGATATAAAAATATATATTTTAGGCTCATGCTTAGGTGGCCTATATGTACGATTTTTATTTGGTTTATTATGATCGTATGTAATATTGAAAGCACATTTGCTCCCTTGGTGGTTTTGGTAATTAATAACAACATATGAATCATTGAACTAATGTTTCCACTAAGTATATTTCAGGGCAAGTTCAATGATAGGGATGGCCAAAGGATTCTGGAATTACCCCAAGATGCAAGGAAATAGGTTGGCGAAGCTTCAAGCAAGAGGACTCTACATTTTATATTTGTGAGAAATCACTTTGAGTCCACATGAAAGCCAATACTATTAAAAGAGGGTAAAGTATTGATGGTGAACAATATGCTCAAACATGCACAAGTGACAGTCACCAAAACATCCACAAACTCTCCCACCAAAGTCAGTCCTAAGCCAAATATGCAAACTCGATGCAACCAACATTCCTATCCCGGTGCCACCAATTCTAAACCCTAGAAAGACTCAACCAAACCCTAACACATCGGTGCAGCCGACACTACACTCGATACCACCGAGTTGGGTTGCCAAGATTCTGATACGCAAGTTCACATTTTCGGTCCATCCGAAAATGGTGAATCAGCGTCACGGAGATTGGCAAATCTGACGATTGGTCACCTTGTTGATGCAACCGAAAATTGTATATCGGTCCCTCCGAGATCCAAAAGTTGCCACTTTTGGTCACTTCGGTACCACCGAGATTTACACATCAGTGTCACCGAGATAGTCATTTTGTGTGTAACAGTTGGATATATACCCCTTCACCATCACCCACTCGAAAGAGAAGCACTCAAAACTATTCCATACCTATCCTACTCCGTTTTCTGAGAGAGAACCAACTACCCTTGTGTTGAGGTCAAGATCTTCCACTCTAACCATATGGATCTTGATTTCTAGCCTCCCCAAGTTGCTTTCCACCAATCACATCTCTTCTACCAAGACAAATCTGTGAGAGAGTGATTGTGTGTTGAGGAGTCTATCATCTTGAAGCACAAGAGCAAGGAGTTTATCATCATTACCGAGCCTATTACCTTTTGGAGGGTGGTGCCTCCTAGATTGGTTTGGTGTCTATCATCTTGAACCAAGAAGTTTTTAAGGGAAGGAGATCGCCTACTTCGTGAAGATCTACCCATAGTAAGGCTAGTCCTTCGTGGACGGAAGCTGCATGGAATAGTCAAGGTTGCTTCTTCGTGGAACCCTCTGTGGGTAGAGCCCTCCGTGGACTCTCATGACCGTTACCTTCCGTGGATTGAAGACTCCATGAATGTGCAATGTCTTTACTTTTCACTGCTACATTATTAGACATCCATGTGTAGGATGTTACTTGATATGCTATGAATGTTGAAAATTGCCAAGAATTAAAGTTAGGAAAAAACAAAATTTTATTTGGTCAAGTAGTCTAATCACCCCTCCTCTAGACGTACATTCAATCCTACAAATAGTAGCTAATTAGTATGAGTTTTTTGTTCTAAATTATTAATTGATTCCTAGGGAAAGATTAATTGGGCTTTAGCCCAACAGGTTGATGTCGTTGTACAGAACTTGCAAGAATCTTCTTCTTCCCAATCACACACGTCTCTTTGCTGCAGATAGAAAATTCAGTCATTGCTCCATCCCCTTTCTTATTTGTCTCAGCTTGCCCCCACACTATTGATTCCACCAGCTAATTATTTCCTTCGACTTCCTCTATTGATTGGTGAGGTGTAGTTGTGCAATCAGATAATTGCGAGGGCATCATATTTTGTTGTCTTATTTCTAGAATATTTTTGTAAATAAATTATGGTTTCACAAATATTTGAACTATTTCTATAATAATTTTATTCTAGAGGCACCGCACATATCATCTAAATACATTATCAGCAAGACAGAAGAGGTCCTTAATCAACATTATTTACATTTTTAATTCTATGTCTTATACCTCGTAATTTTTTTTATGTCTTATGTAATCGACGCATAAAACTCATGCTTACATTGATCTAGGCATTAGTTTGTGTGTGATAGTATTATATCGGTGCTCTAATCTACAATACATATTCCGATCTGATGATATTAAATATACTCCTATGAAACCTATATGGTGTGGCCTACGATTACTTAAGGGTCCCAAGCAATGCCCAAATGGAAGATGATGCTAAGGTTCGGCTATAAACATATATTAGTTTAATTATCATTTATAAAATATTAACATATATGGTATGGTCCACTAATATTTAGTAATTGGCTATATAATAACATGCTAGTATAGTCATGAAGATCTTCTGATTAAATGGTCTGCCATACACATGGACATTTGTATCTATTTTATGGGTCGCTCGTATATTCTGTGTTACTCATATGATTTTTGGATACATAGTCGATAACGTGTTTACAAATATATATGAGGATGAAAATGAAGATAGTCTAAGTAAGCACTATCTAAGTTTTTTCCTCACTGATTTAAAGTTCTCATTCATTTGGTGCTAACAATAGTTTCAGATGTAGTAACAATCATCAGTATGAGATTCCGAGTTGAATGATGTACTACTGTCTACGTCTATGGTGGCGTCCGTCGGGTTGTAACGCTTTTTTTTCTAGGACTGTTTGCTAGATTGCATCTGTGTAACTTAATGTGATTTTTTGTTGTGAAACTCTTCGATCATGACGATGCATCTGTTTAACGTGCATGTTTTTTGGGTGAAAGAATAGATTAGCTCTGTGCGAATGGGACAACCCATCGGATCGCTACAGATATGTACGTGCATGTGAACCTACGTGCACATGTCCATTCTATTTTTATTTGATAATTGAATCTATGCATGATTGGGCCCACCCTTGTCAAAAATGGGAAAGATATGTGTTTTTAACATGAGAGATATTGATCATTGTACGTGTATGAGACACCTGCGTGCACTCATGGCTCGACCCCTTTTATAGTTTAGGAATATCTAGTTATCGTGATTGGACGATTGGAAAAGGTCCACAAAATTAGTCAACTATTTTTAATATATATAAAGATAGATGTTTAAGTGGTTGCCACGTTCAGTTTGATTTAAGTGGAAAATTAAATTGAGGGGTCAATACCATGTTACAAAGATCGGACGGCTACGATATCTCAATTGGCAAAGTCCTACCTGATGAACCGTTGGTATTTTCTAATTAATGTGGGATTTTCTGGCTAATATTTCTATTGCTCCTCCATATTTTTCTTTTAGTAGATAATAGATTGGCTTCGATATACCTTGGGATCTGGGTGGATCAATTACTTGAGCACTTTATGCGTAGATTAATGGCTTTAAAGAAAGCGCTGTCAAGAAGACAACCCGAAAGTTTTAGAGACTCATTTTATTCTGTTGTGTGCTTTTATATAGTTTAAAAACAATAAAATAAAGTGGGAAACCTTAAACTTTTCAAAAATGAAAGTGAAAGTAAGAAAGACGAGCACCGTTGAACTGGGGGAGCTCCTTGAACTTTGTTCATGCTCACGGAAACTTTGTGAATCTTAATTACAGAAACTTTTGAACAACAATAATTATACCCTTGTATTATAAAAATAATGTGCCAAGATTTGTCTTCAGGATGATTAGATTGCTTGTTTGGTGTGTGGAGAGCTAAAAACAGAAACTTTGGCTGTAGTGCGTGAATTTCATTTTTTACTGGAATGTCAAAAATTTATGAAATTTTGATAGAATACTGCTATGCAAATTAGTTATTTTTTCATAATTTTTAGAATTTTTAGAGTTACAGAAATATAATAAATGTTCAGATTGCTACAGAATGTTCTGTTTAAGACGTATTATGTTTTTGATGCATTGTTTTGCTTGTTTTGATGAAACTACCGATTGTATTGGTGGTATAACCATATAGAAGTTATAATGCAGTAGCTACAATGCAAAAATAAAATTTGAATGCTTTATCATACTAATGGATCTCACGAGGGTTTTGTTAAGTTTTGTGTGATTAAAGTTTTCAACTTTTGGGCGAGATGACGATGGTTGAAGGAATAAGGAGTGGAAAGAGACTAAGCTTGGGGATGACCGAGGCACCCCAAGGTAATATTCGAGGAATCCCAACAAACTAAGCTTGGGGATGCCCCTGAAGACATCCACTCTTTCTTCTAACAACCATCGGTAATTTTACTTGGAGCTATATTTTTATTCGTCACATGATATGCGTAAATCTTGGATCGTCGTGTGCTTATTTTTTTCTTTTAATAATGCATCATGCTGGTATGAGATAGTGAACCCATAGCATGCACGTATGGTGAACCATTATGTGATGAAGTTGGAGAATGATTTATCTATTGATTGTTATCCTTTGTGTGGAGGTCGGGATAGCGCGATGGTTAACTCCTACCAACCCTTCCCCTAGGAGCATGCGTGTAATAACTTGTTTCGATGACTAATAAATTTCTGCAATAAGTATGTGAGTTGTTTATGACTAATGTTGAGTCCATGGATTATAGGCACTCTCACCCTTCCAACATTGCTAGCCTCTCTAGTATCGCGCAACTTTTGCCGGTGCATTAAACCCACCATATTCTCTTCCTCAAAACAGCCACCATACCTACCTATTATAGAATTTCCATAGTCATTCCGAGATATATTGCCATGCAACTTCCACCGTTTCGTTTATTATGACACGCACCATCGTTGTCATATTGCTTTGCATGATCGGAAGATAGCTAGCATGATGTTTTCATGGCTTGTCCTTTTTTTGATGTCATCGCTATGCTAGATCATTGCATATCCCGGTACACCACTGGAGGCATTCATATAGAGTCGTCTATTGTTCTAGTATCGAGTTGGAATTCTTAAGTTATAAGTAAATAAAAGTGTGATGATCATTATTGTAGATCATTGTCCCATGTGAGGAAAGGATGATGGAATCTATGGTTCCCGCACAAGTTGGAATGAGTCTCCGGACTTTATGAAAAATAAATGAGGCCGAAGAAGCCCAAATAAAAAAGAGGCCAAAGAAGCCCGCCAAAAAAGGGAAATTTTTTAACAAAAAATGAGAGAAAGGAGAGAAGGGCAATGCTACTATCCTTTACCACACTTGTGTTTCAAAGTAGCACCATGTTTTTCATATAGAGAGTCTCCTATGTTGTCTCCTTCATATACAACTTGGCTTGTATATTCCAATGATGGGCTTCCTCAAATTGCCCTAGGTCTTCGTGAGCAAGCGAGTTGGATGCACACTCACTTAGTTTCTTTTTGAGATTTCATACACTTATAGCTCTAGTGCATCCGTTGCATGGAAATCCCTACTCACTCACATTGATATCTATTCATGGGCATCTCCATAGCCCATTAATTTGCCTAGTTGATGTGAGACTATCTCCTTCTTTTTGTCTTCTCCACAACCTCCACCATATTCTATTCCACCTATAGTGCTATATCCATGGCTGACGCTCATGTATTCCATGACAGATGAAAAAGTTTGAGAATAAAGTATGAAACAATTGCTTGGCTAAAACCGGGGTTGTGCATGATTTAATATTTTGTGTGAGGAAGATGGAGCATAGCCAAACCATATGATTTTGTAGGGATAACTTTCTTTGTCCATGTTTTTTTTGAGAAGACATGATTGCTTTATTAGTATGCTTGAAGAATTATTGTCTTTATGTCAACTAATAGACTATTGCTTCGAATCACACGTGTCCTAATATTCATGCCATGACTAGATTATATGAAAAAGATTATGCTAGGTAGCATTCCACATCAATTTTTTTTTATCATTTACCTACTCGAGGACGAGCAGGAATTAAGATTGGGGATATTGATATGTCTCCGCCATATCTATAATTTTTGATTGTTTCATGCCACTATTCTACAACTTTCATATACTTGTGGGAACTTTTTATACTATTTTTGGGACTAACATATTGATCCCATGCCCAATGCCAGTTCCTATTTGTTGCATGTTTTTTGTTTCGTAGAATATCCATACCAAACGAAGTCCAAACGCGATAAAAGCTTACAATTTTTTTTGGAATATATGTGATTTTTGGGAAAAAGAATCAATGCGAGACGACGCCCTACCCCCCTGGGCGCACCAGGGTGGCTTGTGGTCACTCTTGATGGCGGTTCAGGCCGTTCTTTCGCCGCAAGAAAGCTAGTATCCAGATAAAAATTGTGTTAAAATTTCAGCCGAAACGGAGTTACAGATCTCCGGGAATGTAAGAAACGGTGAAAGGCCATAATCTGGGAATGCATAAACAGAAGGAAACAGAGAGAGAGATCCAATCTCGGAGGGGCTCTCACCCCTCCGCCGCCATGGAGGCCAAGTACCAAAGGGGAAACCCTCCTCCCATCTAGGGGGGAGGCCAAGGAAGAAGAAGAAGGAGGGGGCCTCTCTTGCCCTCCCTCCCGGTGGCGCCAAAACGCCATCGGGGTAATCATAGTGTGATGGAGATCTACACCAACACCTCCATCATCTTCCGCAACATCTTCATCACATTCCCCCATCTATATTCAGCGGTTCACTATGGGGACCCCGAATCATAAGTCGTGATCACCAAATGTACGTGCACAGTGATCTCAGAGATCAATGCTCACTGAACACACAGAAACTGAATAACAAGAGTCTTACATCCATTACATACCGTTTTACTCAAATGTGGCCTTATGGCCAAGTCTTCATATGATTGCAGCGGAAAACTTCAACGATAGTGTGAACCCATGCCATCTGCCTTAACCCTACAGGCATTCTGACTAGGAAGCGTCCTAGCTTGCATGTTCGCCACCAAGGTAATCTTCATCATGACCTGATCTTTCATGCATGGCCAATAAAATAACAAGTGGCAAGCCAATGAGTACTTTGAATGTACTTGCAAGCAACCCATGTTTGAAACAAGGCAATAACAATGCATGATATAACACTAATAGGTAAGTTTTGCAGAAAGCTAGTGTCGAGTGCAAGGACATGATCAAGTAACTTAAGTAAGCATGCATCAACCATGGACAGGTTTTCATAAGAACACATCACAGTCATCATCATAAGTAGGGGGTTGGATGTCTTATGTTCAACCATCACACCAAATCCTCAGACTTGTCTCATTTACCGTCTGAACATCTCAAGTTCAGTCATCATGCCAAGTCATCCGACTCAATTCAAGTATCATCCTTGACACCACACACACACACACACACACCAAGTTTTGAGGAAACATCTGGACGTAGCACAAGAGCGATCATCCATCTGTCCTTGACCATGGACATGGCTATTCAAATAGTTTTACACTCTGTAGAGGTTGCACACTTTACGCACAAGACTCGGGGAACTTGTGTGTCATCCAAGACTCACGGTACATCACATACACGAGGTAAGCACCCAAGCTGATACTAAACAAAGAGTCCACTCGTTGATGACATCCCTCATGATATACATCACATGTATCATCCACGAGGGCACGCAACGGTGTGCCCGGTGCCTGTAAAGACAGCGCATGGCCTTCCACTTCCGGGACAACCTTGTCTCAAGAGTGACCACTTCACTCCCACCACTAGTAATGCTGGATCCTTGCTAGCACCAACCATGGTAATAAACAAAGCCCCTTCCCATATAGGGGTAGAGTGGTTGTACATGTAAGGTTGGAATAACGATCGCAACTTACACCAAACCGTTTTCGAGAACACACACTCACTTACTTCGGTACATCACTTCTCTCTCAAGTGGCTACCCATCTCATCATCATCTCCCTCGGGAATTAGTGGCACTCGACGGGGTTTTTAAAAAGTCTTTGAAGTCATCTCTTTATTTCCATCACCATGCATAATCCCGAACCCACTTGTGTAGCATCTACAAGCGTCCTATCTACACCCACCCGCATAACCCTCATAAGGTGGTAGGGTCATGCATGATGCAAGTGTCAATGGAAAAAGTGTCGGAAGCAACCCACCGAAGTGGTCACTACTCCACATGATCAAGTATAAAGAAAGTAAATTGCTATATGACATGCAATTAAAATGGTTTCTTAACCTGGTCAAAGGGCTGCTTGCCTGGCTTATCCAAGTCTTCGAGGTCTTCACATGCTAGTCGTCCACTCCGAACACTTCGTCTACTTTGTCAACTATCGCCAGAAACAACCACAATAAGCAACACAACAAGAGGAAAATAAAAGTGCTCTATAAATAGGAGTTTTATTTTTCTTGGACAGTTCTGGTCATGAGAAAAATAACCAAGGAGGTTTTGGTGTATGTGGGTCAAGGGGGGGGGGTTCGAATGGTGGAAATGAAGGAAACGATGACCCTATAACATGTCCACAGAAAATTTTATTATAGAAATGAGTGGATGGACCCAACAAATAGGACATGATTTTAGAAACATGTGGAAGTGTTTTCAATGGATTTGGAGTTGTGAGGATTTTCCAACGAAGTTCCTAGCAGGAAATAAATGAAAAAAGGGAGTATTTATTAGGCCAAGTAGAATAGGGGCATGGGAAAAATGTTAACCATGCCTAGATAATTAGGGTATGATTTTATAGACACCTAGGAACTTGAATCACTCCATTTGGAGTTGATTTGAATCCCCTAGGAATTTTACAATGTGGGCTTTTAATAGTTCAAATTCAAATTTGAATTTGACCTCTACAGAAACTTTGTAGGAAAAAAGTTCAATGCAGATATTTGGATAGGAAATGATTTTAGGAATATCTAGGAGTTTTAATGACTAAATTTGGAGCTATAATGATTTCTCTATGAATTTTACAAAGTTGTGAAGAAATAGAAAAAGAAAAGGAAAAAGGGACCATACCCTTTGGGTTATACTGCGCACGGTGCACAGAGCCAGAGTTGGGCCGGCCAAGTGGCTCGGCTTGGCAGAGGGACGGGGCGACATCGAAGGCGTACCCTGCAGAGTGCGCCTTCTTCGTAGGAACACGGGGTCGGCGGGGAGTTGTCTCCACTTAAACGCCGGGCCCAGCCAGTGGGTCGCTTCCAGGTAGGGCCCGCCTGTAGGATCCAAAGTAGGTCAAGAGGGGGGATTACACTACTTGACCAATTAAAAGTTTTGCCTATACCAAGTTTTAGGGTTGGTAGTTTTTAGCATTTCATGGCAAGTCAAGTACACCCTACACATGCAAGTCTAAGAGTATATAGGAGCGGAAAGTAACAACAAGCATGCATAGAAGGGATAGGTAGGAAGATCAAACGCAATTGTAGACACGATGATTTTTCCCGTGGTTCCGATAGGTGGTGCTATCGTACATCCACGTTTATGGAGTCTTCAACCCACGGAGGGTAACGGTCGCGAGAGTCGACGGAGGGCTCCACCCAAAAGGTTCCATGAAGTAGCAGCCTTGACTATTCCATACGGCTTCCGTCCATGAAGGACTAGCCTCACTATGGGTAGATCTTCACGAAGTAGGCGATCTCCTTGCCCTTAAAAACTTCTTGGTTCACTCCACAACACGAAGTAGTAGGCTCCCAAGCGACACCTAACCAATCTAGGAGGCACCACCCTAAAAAAGATAATAGGCTCGATAATGACGATGAACTCCTTGCTCTTGTGCTTCAAGATGATAGACTCCTCAGCACACAATCTCTCTCTCACAGGTTTGGCTTGACAGAAGAGATGGGATTGGTGGAAAGCAACTTGGGGAGGCTAGAAATCAAGATCGATATGATTGGAGTGGCAGATCTTGACCTCAACACAAGGGTAGGTGGTTCTCTCTCAAAAAATCTGATAGGATAGCTATGGAATAGTCCTGAGTGCTTCTCTCTCGAGTAAGTGGTGGTGATGGGGTATATATAGGCATTCCCAAAAATACAACCGTTACACACAAAATGACCAACTCGGTGACACCGATGTGTTAATCTCGGTGGTACCGAAGTGACCAAAAGGTGGCAACTTTTGAATCTCGGTGAGACCGATATAGGAAACTTAGTTGCACCGATAAGGTGACCAACGGTCAGATTTCCACTCTCGGTGACGCCGATCCAACATTCTCTGTGGGACCGAAAATATGAATTTGCGTAACAGAAAGTTGGCAACCTAAACTCAGTGGCACCGGTATGGAATCGGTTGCATCGAAGTGGCTAGGGTTTGGCTTGAGTCTGTCTAGGTTCTAGAATTGGTGGCACCGAAGTGGGAAAGTTGGTTGCACCAATTTTGAGTGTTAGGTATAGAACAGACTTTGGTGGGAGAGTTTGTGGATGTTTTTGGCGACTATCACTTGTGCACGTTTGAGCATATTGTTCACCAACAAAACCTTACCCCCTTTTAATAGTATTGGCTTTCCTATAGACTCAAAGTGATTTCTCACAAATATGAAATGTAGAGTCCTTTTGCTTGAATCTTGGACAACCTATTTCCTTGCATCTTGGGGTTTCTCCAGAATCTCCTTTTGCCAATCCTCTCATTGAACATTTGCTGAAATATACTTGGTTGAAACATTAGTTCAATGACTTATATGTTGTTATTAATTACCAAAACCACCAAGGGAGCAAATGTGCTTTCAATCTCCCCCTTTTTGGTAATTGATGACAACATATATATCAAAGCTTCGGCATATGATAAAATCGTTGCTTTTATAGGTATGTGATAAGCAACATATGTAACATTCTCGATGGGACCGAAAATGTGAATTTGCGTAACAGAAAGTTGGCAACCTAATCTCGATGGCACGGGTATGGAATCGGTTGCACCGAAGTGGCTAGGGTTTGGCTTGAGTTTGTCTAGGTTCTGTTATCGGTGGCACCGAAGTGGGAAAGTTGGTTGCACCGTTTTGAGTGTTAGGTATAGAACAGACTTTGGTGGGAGAGTTTGTGGATGTTTTTGGTGACTATCACTTGTGCCTATTTGAGCATATTGTTCACCTACAAAACCTTACCCTGTTTTAATAGTATTGGCTTTCCTATATACTCAAAGTGATCTCTGACAAATATGAAATGTAGAGTCCGTTTGCTTGAAGCTTGGCCAACCTATTTCCTATCATCTTGGGGTTTCTCCACAATCTCCTTTTTCCAATCCTCCCATTTAACATTTCTTGAAATATACTTGGTGGAAACATTAGTTCAATGACTTATATGTTATTATTAATTACCAAAACCACCAAGGGAGCAAATGTGCTTTCACCGCCGGTCAGGGTCGTCCCCCTCCTCCCGCCCGAACATGGGAGAGCTGTTGGAGATATGCCCTAGAGGCAATCATGTATGATGATATTTCCTATGTGTTTATGAATAAAGATAGTCCTTGGACATTATCATTGATGTGTATTAACTAGTATATGACTTGTTTGTGAGACTATGCATTGTATGATGACTGTCCTAAATGGTCCCTAGTTGAAAGGGTTGTGTGGACGCGCAGCCAGTTAGACTAGCACATGACACGATGGATGCTCCAATCTCACTGACCATGTAGCATTGGATGCTAGCCGGATAATATGGACTCGGAAAGGTCTGGTCAGATTCGACATAGTTGGATCCGAATCGAGATAAGGTCTGAGTTGGAAAAACCCAACTATGAGACGCAGCGATAGGTCATCTGTGAGTCTCTAGTACAACATATGTTCTATGTCCTAAGACCTGAGCTGGCGCATGTACTCGAGATGGTGACAAACTTGCTTTGGGCCGACCAAATGCTACTCCATGACTGGGTAGTTACAAAGGTAGGTTTCGGGCTTGTCCAGACCCATGATGCGAGACATGATCGAGCAAGATGGGATTTGCCCCTCCTACCAGAGAGATATACTCTGGGTCCCCCTCAGGTGATCTGAACTAGATAATCATGGCCATGCAATGAGGATTATGAGATAATCCAAAGTGTTGGTCGGATTCACCAGAACAAGAAAGAGGTCGTGGTACAACAAGGATGACCATGTCGCCTTGTGCACGACAACATATATCGTGTGGCAAAGGGAACATAAGTGTGAAGTATAGATTCGCCTAACCAGCTTCATTATGCACTTGGAGTCGACACGTTTTTCTAGAGGCCGCTACCGACTGGATGAGTCAGATGTGATCTGACTCGCGACCAAGTGAACGAGAACCTAAAGGGTCGTGCACTTAACAGAAGGATCACGTGGGCTTTAGGATCCGTGCAACGCCCAAGAGTTGAGCCCGCGCTGGATGCCTATATATAGTGGAGGTGCGGCACACCCATCCGGTTGATCGCTTTGGCGCCATCATTATGGCTTTGCATGTGTTGCAACTAGCCAACTCCACTCGCCGCCACTGATCGTGTGATCGGACCTAGCAGTCTGCCGTATGGGTGTTCCTCCTGCATGCTCGGATACCGTTAGAGGTGGTTCACCTACGCCGCTCCGGGGAACCTGTACGTGGGATCTGACAACCGCTAGTTCGAGGGAGATTGCACCGGCTATTTGAGGGAGATCGGACGAGGAGGAGACGGACCACGTGAACGCGCTTCCACACCTCTACTTCCACTGCACGACACTGCGCGTCTAGTGGTAACAATTTGTGATCCATTTCCATAGCATGTTCTTGGATGTTCTGCGCGTAGGAAAATTTTAATTGGCATGCGATGCACCTAAGGTAGAACCCAACAAGAGCGGGGGAGACCGAGCGCCCGCCGGTGTCGTTCTAGCGGCTTCGGCCACCGTCCGTGATGCCCCGACCAGTAGAGGGCTCAGGATGGAGTCCCGCATCCATCTGGTGCACCAGTCTTGCCGGGGGCGCCATGGACATCGACCCTCGGCCGGGGGTGGAGACCGGCAACGGGCGACCGTGGGAGCAGAGCTTCGGCCACCAGAAGGCACAAAAGGAGTCCCGGGGAAAGCTTTCTGCGATTCTGGAGTGCTCTGGTGGGCCTTACAATAGAGGAGGGGCTCGGGTGACCTCAGATTTGGGCGAGGCCGAGGCGGCGCCATGGCGTCCATGGGAGGAGATAGGGCCTCGGGAGCTCCAATGGCTCGGTCCGAGGGGTCTCTCAGATAGAGGAGAGGGTCAAGGGATGCGAGAGGGAGCTAGGGAGGGGGTAGAAGAAGGGGGTGACCAAGAGGGGATCGGGTGGCCGCCGGATGGCCTCAAGCACGGAGAGCGCCCGTGCCAGAGCCTCCTTGGAGCTTTGCTAGCCTTGGGGAGAGGCGTGGAAGGTCGAGGGGAGGTTCTTGGCACGCGAGGACATCGTATTGAGGCCAGACCAGAGCTAACCGATGGTGTCAAGTGGCAGAGCGCCGTTGTTGCATGTCAATGACATGGTCACCACGCTACACCGTGTCCAGAGCGAACTTTTAGTAGACCAAACATGTCTGGCATTCGAGGCACGCATGTAGGAGAGCACTGGTGAAGTTTCATTGTAAAAGGAGTTGGGTACGGCTGGTTTCTACTATAGGTATGTTTGCGATAGCAACCTAGGGAGGTATATGAGGGGATTTGAGAGCATTAGGGAAAGTACCGTGTCTAGTGCTCATGGGGATGGAGGTACTACATGACCACCAATTCTTAGGCCAGGTAGACAAGTTTGAAGGGTACTTGTAGTTCAAGGCAACAATTACTACCCTAAACTTAGTTCAGATGGTTTTCTCGTATTTTCCACATGAGCATGCCATATTTTGGTATGCCAATGTGCATTAGTATGGAAATGAGGTTGTAGAAAAGTTTGGGGAGAATTCCTTGAACAAAATAGTGGGGGAGGGGAAGAATAGGCCTTTCCATGGTAAAACGAGAGCGAAAAGAGAGAGTTACCCCCCCAATAATTGATCAGAGGCCATGGCAAGGTTACTGGAGGTTAATTGGGGTTAGGATATACTGTGGTAAAAAGTTGGGGGCAAGGGGAATCTTTTTGGGCCCACTTTTCTTGTCCACAAGTTCATGGCTGGAGGTGTTTGATGTTTTCCTAGGGTATCTAGGGGTATCCAATGGCCCTGATATTTACCAGAGGTAAATGGTAAGTCCATTTGGTACTGATCACAAGTTTTGGGATGATTTGAAGAAAGTTGATGATGTAAACCTTGTAATCCCTAGAAATCAATAGAATCAGGTTTCTATAGATCCAGTTGGGTTAGGCTAATCTCCTTGATTCACAACTTTGTTTGACATCGTTATTTGTGGATTAGAACATGTCCACAAAGTTTGGGGTCAATAATAGAAACTTCACAATGTAAAGTTGATCAAATTTGGCTTTGACAGGAATGGTTTTAGGATATTTTGGTGAACCAAAACAATTGGGATTGAGATGAAACTTGGCAATATGATCACATATATCATATGTGACATGCTAGAATTTTACTGGATTTATTTGAGAATATTTCTTATACAAATATTCAAATCCTTCACATAGGGAGAAATGGTTTCTAAGGGTTTTGTCCAGTATTTTGAACATGACCATGTGTTTAAACTCTTATATATGGATAATATATGCCCACTGAGTTTCCCTAAATTTTCTCAAATATTTTCAAATCATTTAAATAATTTTTCCCTATAAAATACCCTTTCTGGCCTTGAGGAAAGTCTTTAAATAAAATAGTAAAATAATCTTTAAAATTAATATTTTTTTGTTTTGGTAAGTCTTATATATAATGGGTTTCAAATAGTGCATTTTGGGAAAAAGGATCCACCCAATTTGGGGACTTGCAGTGCGAATCTCAAATCAAGGGGTTTTGTAAACCTAATTTGAATAAATGTTTTTTGGCCAAAATAATATTTTGTAAGAATATATTTAAGTCCTATTCACATGGCATGATCATTGGACAAGAGTGGGGATCAAGGAAAAGAGTTCTTGAGGGTAGGAAGGAGTTTTATAAGTATAGAGCACTAGCAAGCAATCAAACAATCAGCAATCAAGTCAAGCATAACAAGCACACAAAACTTTTAATTGGCCCTGATTTTTGAGTCATGATAACTTAGTCATGAGACAAATCACAAGGCGTGACATACCTACCCCCTTACAAGAATTTTGTCCCCGAGATTCCTAGGCTAGGCGTGGGAAGGATGCGGATATTCAGAGGTGAGGTTGTCTTCGCGTTCCCATGTGGCGTTTTCTCCTGTGTAGTTGTCCTTTTGGATCTTGAAGTGCCTAATGATATCTGTTCGAGTGCACCATTTACTTGGTATAAGGGTGAATGAGGTTCTCATAGAATGCTAGGCTCGCCTAATGGTCAAGGGTTTGGTGAAGGAGGTTCTCGCAGGGCTTGGCTTGCGTGTGTATCCCAAAGTCAGAATACCTGGCCAAGTGGTGTGTATGTGTGCTGGTCATGGGACTGCTCACGTTGGTTAGTGACATCTAGATGTCTCGCGTTAGAATAGAAGGGTTGAGTCTTGGTGTACATTCTTGTTGACGGGGAAGTTCTTATCTTCCTTAAGCACGGGGTCTTCAGTCGTAGGTGGTCTCCATCCTTGAGAGTGACGAGGTGCGTCTTCGTGGGCTTCTCGTCGAGATCTTCTGCTTGAGTATGTTTCCCAGGTAGATTCTTCATTCTTCTTTGGTAGTTTGTCTTCATCATCATGGAAGCTCGTTTCTGGAGGGTCTTTGAGTGTTTGGTCTACTCGTCTCTCCGTGGCAAGGTCTGCGCTGAGTCTCGCCCCTAGGACTGAGCTTAGAGACTTGGTGTCAAAGTGGGTTCTACCATCTGGGAAGGTTTCAGTGGGTTTCTAGATAAGCTGACTATCTAGAGTATAGATCAGCCATCTAATCCCCAAGGTCTGACGCTTGGATAGTGGGGTGAACTACCTTTGATAGGTGGATTACCATGATTTTCTAAAAAGGGATGATAACAAAGTCATGACAGTCGTCCACTCCATTCCAGGCATCTGAACGGAGTAGGGATGTCATGCTCATCGTACACGATCAAAGTGGTGGAGTGAGGGGTGTTACACACTCCTTGGTTCCTTCCTAGACAGGAACTGATGGATGACCAGTCATAATAAGGGGTTCCTAAACTCTCTTGATGTGCAAGTGCTTCATCATGCTTGGACGTCGATGCTTCTTGATATAGTCTATTTGAGGTACACAGTAGAGGAGTGGTGGTTGACTTCTTCTTCATCGTTGTCATGGCTCCGCAATCGTAGTGGTTCTATATCTTGCTTGGGTAAGACGGTCTTCTTCTGTAGGGAGGGTGCTTCAAGGAGTCGAAATTCTTCAAGGTGAACTCTTATGCTCTAGAGGCATGGCAATTGGTGTTCCTAGGGCTGTTCCAAATAGGACTAAGGTGTTCCTCCTCTCATTGGGTAGATAAGCATGTCATTCCAGAGGACAACAACCTATTTCCCGAAGTACCACATAAACACATTGCTCATGGGGTATGTTAGAGGAGTGGGCATTCGTCCCGGATGGTTACTAGTCTCAAGGGTTTGTGGTCCAACCCAATAGAGGTCTTCGTGGCCACCTTCCTTATGGAAAGGGTGGGTGGTTGTCATGGTGGAGTATCTACCATAGCCTAAGGATTTATAGTCCAAGGCCTATGGTCATAACCCGGCCGCGTCATGGTCCGGTAAGGCTTCGGGTTTCAAGGAGCTTAGGATGTGAGTGAACGTCTAACACCTTATCCTGAGCACAACTATTAGATGGCAATAGTACTGCCTAATAATCCTATCAAAATCACCCTATATTATCAAAGGTACCATCTCATATAAGTCAACTCCAATATTACACATGCTACTCATATCTCCAAGGGTTTTGGGAGAAGGACTATACGGAAAATCTCATATGTATACTATAGCCAACTCACATATATCCCTATATAAAAATCCTTAGGATAATTTACAAGCTGCTAAGCTTGATCATGACACTACCAATCAAATTTTTCTTCTAACCTATCCAAGGTCTAAGGTACTCCCTTACTATGCTAAGGAAACATGTAATAAACCAATCCAAGATCTTGTATCATTCCTACGAATCCAATTAACCGATCCTCGATTATCATCCACTATTACCTGATCCATTACTGCTACAAATCTAGCATCGATGGTTTCCATCATAATCTCCTCGAGTTCATATAATCCACATATCATTGCAAGGACTATTGTCACGAACTTCCAATCTCATGGCCAACTACACTCCAAGGTCGAGCTTAAATAGATCCCTAAATTATCCCTAACATCATCCGATTCCTTCTACTATTATCCACCGAGAAATATGGTATCATTATCAAGATCATTGGACTAAATCCAAATTACTCCGAACCATGTGGTTTAATTGTTCTTGAGCACCTAGTAGGATCACCTATTTAAATACAAGTTTTACATCTAGTAAGAGCTTCCTACTAGTAATGCGAGTCACCATCACTCCACTATCTACATTACTTGCCAAAGTCAAGTCACTAATCCACCAAGAATTTCAGCCTGTGACCATATTTGTCCTACTAATCCAATTTGCTCAAGGGACAAGCAAGTTATGCTACTCTTTCAATCTTGATCCACCAAGTATGTACTAACATTAAGCCTCGTAATCCTCAAAAGGGTCTCACCTACTTCCTCAAGACATTCATTATGGCTAACTCAAATCATTATCCACAAATCATATACCCTTAAAATGATACTTCCAATGGCAACAAGGTTCTAGTGCAAGCATAAGAATGAAGCATGTTTGTTCAATATGATCACTAGTTCCATAATGAATCTAGTGCAAAGCAGGGGTTATTGAAGCTCAATAAGTGCTCTGGCAAATCCATGTGTTAAAGACAACATTAGAGGCTTGCGCTGGGGGAGCTTGTGAGGTCTACGTTGGGCAAGGGAGGGGTTTCCCAATCTTGAGAGAAAAGCATAACTCTACGGACTTGCGTCTGGTTGAGTATGTTGTAGTTATAGTCTTCAACGCTAGCTGTCCTTCGAGGTGGATCCTTGGTTCATCTTGTCTTGCCGGTATTCAGTTGACGAGATTGGGGAGAGAAAGTAGCATCGAGAGGAGTTCCTAAGGGGGTGGTATAGTGCAAGTGCAATCAAGCAAGTGTCGAAAAGGCCGAACACAAACATCAAGGTAAGGTAGGTGATATAGTCGCGCACTTGTTGCCTAGGGAAAAAGTGTGTCATATACCAAAGCACTAACATGAAAAACACGCAACACACATCATGGTTCCATTCGAACCATCATACAGACTCAACTTCGCATAGGGGACACACGACCAATACTAACCTAGGGGTTCTCGGAGTTAGTAGTCGTGCTTGCTTCTTGTCTTGGAGAGCAGTCCGCTTAGTCTTCTGGGTCTTCTTAATGTGTCGCTATGTCTCCGGTTGTTGTTCATCCAAACGATCCTGGTTGCGCCTGAAGAGTCCTAGACGACTCCAGGTCTGACGAAGGTGATTCTTCAAAGCTGTTGTAGACAGGGTCTTTTGGTGTCTTCGTAATTGTGGCAATGCCTCCTTGTCTTCTGAGACGTCGAGGGTTCTAGGGAGGAAATCCTTTATGCAATGACATGGACAAGGAATGTCTTGTGCCATGGTCATCGAAGGCCAGGATGGCATCAACCTGGGGCTGTGTCGAGGGTGTCACTATCATCTAAGTCTTGACATCCTCATCCTCCGAGAAGGTATCTTCTGTTGGTAGCTCCTTATCTAGAGTCATCAACTTGGGTCCAAGATATGTCGGCAGTCATCTGGCGAGGTGGCTTCCTTCTAGGTTACCCATGAGGGTTACAAGGAATCTAGTCGTTAGGGGAACAAGGGTAGCAGCAACCATTTGCAAAGTTTTGAAAAAGTGGAGAAGGAGAGTTATGAGAAACATGGTGGAAACGCCAAGGCAAAAACCTTTGGTTACATTGAAAATTTAGGAGAGGTGTGAAATATAGAAGTTTTGTAAATGATTTTAAAGGGTCTGGAAAAATAGATTTGTCCTAACCAACGTCCATGCTAACTAAGGGCTTCCTACAGTTAGGATGGCTCTGATACCAGCTCTATGGGGACCCAGACTCATAAGTCGTGATCACCGAATGTACGTGTACAGCGATCCCATACATCAATGCTCATTCAACACACAGAAACTGAATAACAAGAGTCTTACATCCACTACATACCGTTTTACTCAAATGTGGCCTTTATGGCCAAGTCTTCATAGGATTGCAGCAGAAAACTTCAACGATAGCATAAACCCATGCCATCTACCTTAACCCTACAGGCATTCTGACTGGGAAGAATCCGAGCATGCATGTTCGCCACCAAGGTCATCTTCATCATGACCTGATCTTTCATGTCTGGCCAATAAAATAAGTAGTGGCAAGCCAATGAGTACTTTAAATGTACTCGCAAGCAACCCATGTTTGAAACAAGGCAATAACAATGCATGATGTAGCACTAATAGGCAAGTTTTGTAGAAAGCTAGTTTTGAGTGCAATGACATGATCAAGTAACATAAGTAAGCATGCATCAACCATGGACATGTGTTCATAAGAACACGTCACAGTCATCATCATAAGCAGGAGGTTGGACGTCTTATGTTCAACCATCACACCAAGTCCTCAGACTTGTCTCATGTACCGTCTGAACATCTCAAGTTCAATCATCATGCCAAGTCATCCGACTCGACTCAAGTATCATCCTTGTCACCATAGACAAACACACACAAACACACACACACACCAAGTTTTGAGGAAACATCTAGACGTAGCACAAGAGCGGTCATCCAACTATCCTTGACCGTGGACACGGCTATTCGAATAGTTTTACACTCTGCAGAGGTTGCACACTTTACCCACAAAACTCGAGGGACTTCCGTGTCATCCACAACTCGTGGTATATCACATCCCCGAGGTAAGCACCCGAACATTGCCTTTCCCATGGTGATACTAAACCAAGAGTCCACTTGTTGGTGCCATGCCTCATGATATACATCACACATATCATCCATGAGGGCATGCAACGGTGTGCCCGGTGCTTGTAAAGATAGCGCATGGCCTTCCACTTCCGGGACGACCCCGTCTCAAGAGTGAACACTTCACTCCCGCCACTAGTAATGCAGGCTCCCTGCTAGCACAAACCATGGTAATCCACAAAGCCCCTTCCCATATAGGGGTAGATTCGTTGTACATGTAAGGTTGGAATAACGGTCGCAACTTACACCAATCCGTTTTCTAAAACACATACTCACTTCCTCCGGTACATCACTTCTCTCTCAAGTGGCTACCCATCTCATCATCATCTCCCTCGGGCATTAGTGGCACCAGACGAGGTTTTCGAAAAGTATTTGAAGTCATCTCTTTATTTCCATCACCATGCATAATCCCAAACCCACTTGCATAGCATCTACAAGCGTCCTATCTACACCCACCCGCATAACCCTCATAAGGTGGTAGGGTCATGCACGATGCAAGTGTCAATGGCAAAAGTGTCAGAAGCAACCCACCAAAGTGGTCACTACTCCACATGATCAAGTATAACGAAAGTAAAGTGCTATATGAGATGCAATGAAAATGGTTTCTTAAGATGGTCAAAGGACTGCTTCCTGGCTTATGAAAGTCTTCGAGGTCTTCACACGCTTGTCGTCCACTATGAGCACTTCGTA
Source organism: Hordeum marinum (assembly GCA_022496015.1). Classification (NCBI taxonomy): domain Eukaryota; kingdom Viridiplantae; phylum Streptophyta; class Magnoliopsida; order Poales; family Poaceae; genus Hordeum; species Hordeum marinum. The sequence goes on from CM039677.1 coordinate 120,238,611, forward strand.
TACTTCGTCAACTATTGCCGGAAACAACCGCAATAAGCAACACAACAAGCGGAAAATAAAAGGGCTCTATAAATAGGAGTTGTATTTTTCTTGTACACTTCTGGTCATGAGAAAAATAACAAATGAGGTTTTGGTTGATGTGGGTCATGGGGTTTTTTGAATGGTGGAAATGAAGGAAATGATGACTCTATAAGATGTCTAGAGAAAATGTTTTTATAGAAATGAGTGGATGGACCCAACAAATAGGCATGATTTTAGAAACATGTGGAAGTGTTTTCACTGGATTTGGTGTTGTGAGGATTTTCCTATGAACTTCCTAGCATGAAATAACTGAAAAAAGGGAGTATTTATTAGGCCAAGTAGAATAGGGGCATGGGAAAGATGTTAACCATGCCTATATAATTAGGGTATGATTTTATAGACACCTAGTAACTTGAATCATTCCATTTGGAGTTGATTTGAATCCCCTAGGAATTTTACAATGTGGGATTTTAATAGTTCAAATTCAAATTTGAATTTGACCTCTACAGAAACTTTGGAGGAAAAAGTTCAATGCAGATATCTGGATAGGAAATGCTTTTAGGAATATCTAGGATTTTGAATCACTAAATTTGGAGCTATAATGATTTGTCTATGAATTTTACAAAGCTATGAAGAAATATAAAAAAAGGAAAAAGGGAACATACCCTTTGGGTTATACTGCGCATGCTGTGTAGAGCCAGAGTTGGGCTGGCCCTATGGCTTGGCCTCGCGGAGGGACGGGGCGACGTTTAATGCGTACCCTGTGGAGTGCGCCTTCTCCCAAGGAACGCGGGGTCGATAGGGAGGCGTCTCCACTTAAACGTCGGGCCCGACCAGTGGGTCGCTTCCAGGCAGGGCATGCCGGTCAGGGTCGTCCCCCTCCTCCCACCTGAACAGGGGAGAGCAGGGGAGGCGAGACTGAGCAACCTCCAGTGTCGTTCCGGCGGCTCCGGCCACCATACGTGATGCCCCGACCATCGGTGGGCTTGGGATGGAGTCCCGCATCCATCTGGTGCACCAGTCTCGCCGGGGGGCACCATGGAGATCAGGCCTCGGCCGGGGGCGGAGTCTGGTGACACGTGTTCGTGGAAGCAGCGCTCTGTCCACGGGAAGGGAGAAAAGGAGTGCGGGGGAAAGCTTCTCGCGACACTGGAGTGCTCTCATGGATCTCAGAACAAAGGAGGGGCTCGGGTGAGCTTGCATTTGGGCGAGGCTGAGGTGGCCCCATGGCGTCCATGGGAGGAGACAGGGCCTCAGAATCTCCAATGGCTTGGTCCGGGGGGTCTCTCGGATAGACTAGAGCATCAAGAGACGCAAGAGGGAGCTGGGGAGGGGGTAGAAGAAGGGGCGACCGAGAGGGGCTCGGGTGGCCGTAGAGGGCCTTGGGCACGGAGAGCATGTGTGCTAGAGCCTCCTTGGAGCTTTTCTAGCATCGGGGAGAGGCATGGGAGGTCAAGGGCAGGTTCTTGGCATGCGGGTACATCCTATTGAGGCCAGACAAGAGCTAACCAACAAGGTTAAGTGGCAGAGCGCCGTTGTTGCACGTCAACGGCGTGGTCACCACTTTACACCATGTCCAGAGCAAACTTTTGGTCGGCCAAACATGTCTAGCATTCGAGACATGCATGCAGCAGAGCACTTGTGAAGTTTCAATTTAAAAGGAGTTGGGTAAGTCTAGTTTCTACTATAGGTAAGTTTGCAGCAGCAACCTTGGTAGTTATATAAGGGGGTTCTAATGGAGAGCATTAGGGAAATTACCTTCTCTAGTGCTCATGGGGATGGACGTACTACATGACCACGAATTCTTAGGTCAGGTAGAAAAGTTTGTAGGGTACTTGTAGTTCAAGGCTACAATTACTGCCCTAAACTTAGTTCAGATGGTTTGCTCATATTTTCCACACGAGCATGTCATATTTGGGTATGCCAAGGTGCATTAGTATTCAAACGAGGTTGTAGAAAAGTTTGGGGAGAATTCCTTGAAAAGAATAGTGGGGGAGGTGAAGAATAGGCCTTTTCATGGTAAAAATAGAGGGAAAAGAGAGAGTTACCCCCACCCAATAATTGATCAGAGGCCATGGCAAGGTTACTGGAGGTAAATTGGGGTTAGAATATACTATGGTAAAAATTTGGGGGCAAGGGGAATCTTTTTGGGCCCACTTTGCTTGTCCACAAGTTCATGGCTGAAGGTGTTTGATGCTGTTCTAGGGTATCTAGGGGTATCCAATGGCCTTGATATTTACCAGAGGTAAATGGTAAGTCCATTTGGTACTTATCACAAGCTTTGAGATGATTTGAAGAAAGTTGATAATGTAAACCTTGTAAACCCTAGAAATCAACATAATCATGTTTCTGTAGATCCAGTTGGGTTAAACTAATCTCCTTGATTCACAATTTTGTGTAACATCATTATTTGGGGATTAGAACATGTCCACAAAGTTTGGATAAATAAGAGAAACGTCACAATGTAAAGTTGATCAAATTTGGCTCTGGACAAGAATGGTTTTAGGATATTTTGGTGAACCAAAACAATTGGGATTGAAATGAAACTTGGCAAGATGATCACATATATCATATTAGACATGCTAGAATTTTCCTGGATTTATTTCACAATATTTCTTATACAAATATTTCGAATCCTTGAAATAGGAAGAAATGGTTTTGAAGGGTTTTGTCCAGTATTTTGAACATGACCATGTGTTGAAATGGTTTTGAACATGACCAATTTGGGCACTTGCAGTGCAAATCTCAAATCAAGGGGTTTTGAAAACCTAATTTGAATAAGTGCTTTTTGGCCAAAATAATATTTTGTACAAATATATTTAAGTCCTATTCACATGGCATGATCATTGGACAAGAGTGGGGATCAAGGAAAAGAGTTCTTGAGGGTAGGAGGGAGTTTTATGAGTGTAGAGCACCAGCAAGCAATCAAACAATCGGCAATCATGTCAAGCATAACAAGCACACAACAGTTTTAATTGGCCCTGATTTTTGAGTCATGATAACTTAGTCATGAGGCAAATCACAGGGTATGGAATCCACTCTCCTGCAACCCGCTATACCCTCTACTTGAACATGGTGCTTTATGATTCATATTATTATCCAATGATGTGTTGCCATCCTATGATGTGTGAGTAGATATTTGTTGTCCTATCTGTGATTGGTGAATTGCTATGAGGAGTTTAATTTGCTTGTGATTATGTTGCTGTCCTTTGGTGCCCATCATATGAGCGCGCGCATGGATCCCACCATAGGGTTAGTTGTATGTTGATAGGACTATGTATTGGAGGCCAAGGGTGATAGCACCTTCACCTAGCATAGAAATTGATGCATACGCGATTGAAGGGGGACCAATATATCTTAATGCTATGGTTGGGTTTTACCTTAATGAAGGTTAGTAGTTGCGGATGCTTGCTAATAGTTCCAATCATAAGTGCATAGAATTCCATGTAAGGGATGACATGCTAGGAGTGGCCTCTCCCACATAAAACTTGCTATCGGTCTAGTAACATAGTCAATTGCTTAGGGACAATTCTGCAACTCCTACCACCAATTTTCCACACTCGTTAAACTAACTTAATTGTTACTTTATCTAGACAGCCCCTACTTTTTATTTACGTGTTCTATATTATCTTGCAAACCTATCCCACAACACCTACAAAGTACTTATAGAATGTTAATCGTGCGTAAAGTTGTATCGATGGTGGATAGAACTTGAGGGAATATTTGTTCTACTTTAGCTCCTCGTTGGATTCGACACTCTTACTTACCGAAATAGGTTACAGTTGATTCCCTATACATGTGGATTATCAGCGCGGGGCTCAATGTCCTCTCCATTAAGATGTTTGAGATGCTCCTGGTGCCATTCGACCAGCTGATGCCAACCAAGCCTTTCTCAGGAGTTAATGACAGCACCACGGTCCCCATAGGGAAAGTGCACCTACCCATCACCTTCGGTGGGTGCAAGAGTTACCACATCGAGCTCATCGTCCTTGATGTCGCCCACATCCACCTGCCGTAGAATGCTATCCTCGGGTAGCCAGCCCTCGCCAAGTTCATGGCAGTGACTCATCATGTCTACAATGTCCTCAAAATGCCGGGGAGTGGCGGCGTCATCACCATCGCCTGCGATAAGAAGGACGTCATTTGCTCCCTCGAGCACTCCTACCATGCCACAGCAGCCGAGCACTCAGACGACGAAGTAGATGTCCTGCCTCGCGAGGATGTCCCCAGTAAAAAGAAGCTGCTCCTTACCAAGGGGCACCAGGGGGCTGAAACCTCTAAGGACGGCGCCTCGGGCTCAGTATCTAGGGCCGAGGCTCCTCCCTCCCTCGCATAGTAAGGTGCGCTCGGCGCTTCCCTTGGGTCAGGCTCGGGGGCTTCCACCCGGAAGGCTACCGACCTGGCCGGTGAGACGAAGGAGGCGCAACTTGGAGGCGTGTTCCGACGCGCGTCTACCCAAGTCGGGAGCATGGCGCGAGGTGACAAGTTCGCGGGAATTTGTCACCAGAGCAATCGAGGAGCTTCAGGAAGGACATGCCATGCGAGGCGGGGGCTGTCCTGCACCACCTAGTGGAGTCACCATCATCGGCTCAGGTGACATGCTGCGCATCTGTGTCAATGTACTCGGGATCAATAGGGCTGCGTCCCAGGATATCTTCTGGCAGACGTGTGCTAGTCGCGGTAGGGTCTACCCGTGCAACTACGTCTGCCTGCCCTTCGGCCTGGCGAACACGGGCGCCACGTTCTAGTGCCTCGCTCGGGCCATGCTCACGCCTTACTGGGCTAGGCGCTGCGAGGAGTTGGAGGAGGTGCCAAGACCGAGTGAGTGCCTTGAGCCTCGGGAGGCGTCGGGCTGATGAAGGCCAAGATCGCGGAGACACAAGGTCAGGCTCCAACGACTACCTCGACACTTCAGCGGTATTGCCGCCGGGTGACTTTTTGGTTCGTACTAAGTAAATTTTTGGTTTTCTCAGTTTGAGGGCACCCACGGGGTTGCATTATCCTCAGGCGGTCAGGGCTCATACCCATAGCCGCGTCATTTACGCATATGTCAGAACCTTTCGTGCATATGATCTATTGCCTAACATCCCAACCTGCCTGCTTGGTGTGTCGCCCCCATGAACATTGCCGCACCCTAATGATCCTGCCTTCGACTGCCTCATGATTAAGGGCTGGCGTGACGTCTGTGCTTAGGTTCGTCCCTGCACCATTGACAAATTCAAGTGGTCAAGGTCGGTCTCGCGGGCCAGCCTCGTGCATATCACATCCTGTGGCCCTTGGTGTTGTGACCTTGCGTGAGCCAATCGGGAGTAGGAGAGTTAGGGCGCGCGACATGGTTCCTACAACCACAGATGGCTTTTCGCCATCATGGGAGCCGCACGCTGGGTGCTTTTTCCTTGGAGTTGTCGCATGAGAAGACTAGGCAAGACATCCGTGGTCGGGTCCATCCCTACAGCGTCGACAAATCCAGTGGCTGAGCTCCATCTGGCGGGCCGGCCCCATCCATGTCAGCTCCTGTGGTCATTGTCGTTTGGCCTTGTCATGCGATGGCCCTTGGAAATCCATTCGACTAAAAAGCACATTTGTTCCCTTGGTAGTTTTGGTAATTAATAAGAACATATATGTCATTGAACTAATGTTTCCCTTAAGCATATTTCTGGAAAAGCTCAATGATAGGGATGGTAAAAGGATTGTGGAATACCCCAAGATGAAAGGAAATAGATTGTCAAAGCTTCAACTAAGAGGACTCCATATTTTACTTTGTGAGAAATCACCTTGAGTCCATAGTAAAGCCAATACTATCAAAAGGGGGTAAGGTATTGTTGGTGAACAAAATACTCATACATGCACAAGTGATAGTCACAAAAAACATCCACGAGCTCTTCCACAAAAGTCTATCCAAACCCCAATACTCAAAATCGGTGCAACCAACAACTCCCACTCGGTGCCACCAATTACCTAGACTCAGACATACCCACGCCAAACCCTAGCATTTCAGTGCAACCGATTATGGTTTGGTGCCACCGAGTTTGGGTTGCGAACTTCCTGTTGCTCCAATTCACCGAGTTGTGCAATCTGACCATTGGTCACCTTATCGGTGCAACCGAGATTTATGTATCGGTCTCACTAAGATTCAGAAGTTGCTACCTTTGGAGCAAGTTGGTACCATCGCGGTTCACATATCAGTGTCACCGAGTTGGTCACTTAAGGTGTAACAGTTGGATTTTTGGATGTAGCGACCCGACCTGAAAGGTCGAATCTCCGGTGTTTCCGTACCATCCCAAGATCATGATGGTACACACACGGTACATCAATGTATATATCAAAGGGAAATCACACAGCATTATATTAATCGAAATCTCATTTCGAGTCCTTTATTACAATATAAATTACAATAAAGTGGCTAAAAGCCAACTCATGAGAATATCTAAATCTTGCGGAAGCATCGAAGGTAGATGAGTCCATCTGACTCCAAGGGCATATCACTGAGCATAGAACGTGTCCTCACTCCTGGTCGGAAAAGTACTCTGCAACATGATACGTTGCAGCCATGTAGGTCAGCATATGGAATATGCCGGCAAAGTCACAAGAGAGGGGTGAAAAGATAATCATCTAGTCTATATGCATATATGGCTGGTGGGGTGGTAAGTTTTGCGTAAAGCCAAGTTTTTCCTACATCAAGAGAGGGCTAAGCAAAATATTACTAAATTGGTTGATTAATGAGATGGTTCCACCAACCAATTCTCATACCCAAATTGTTAATACCCACATCATCATATTAATTGTGTTGAGAATTCTGAATGTTTCAGTTCCTTTGGCTCAAGTCGTCCATGACCATGGACACGGCTAATCGACTAGGTTTGAGTACTCTGCAGAGTTTTGCACACGTTCCCCACAAGATTTGGTCGCCTCCGTTTAATTTCTCGCACTTCAGGGTGTTTGAGAAACGGATGACCAAAACATGGTCTTCCAAAGGGTTTCCCTGCGACTCTGTCGGTGCCCATCCTTTCCTACCATTCTTCTACATCTCGTAGCACCGCCTCTCCAGGGTCACCACGATATCCAACCAAGCCAGAGACCATAATGACTTGTGGCTGCGCAGGTAAGCCTTGGGTCTTGAAGCACCCATCCATCTCTTTGTGCCTGGGTAGATCTTTCCGCGTGAATACTGGCCATCTCCAGCATCACCTAGGCAAATCCACTGGTTTCTCCAGGGTGCCGTTCAACCATCAGCCACCCAGAGGTATGTTGAAAACTCGGAGTCTTGAATCTTGATCATTATGTAGGTCTTGAAATTATTAACTCTCTCAACTCTCATGAATCACACAACCAACCCCGTCTACTAATAGCATAGCAAAAAGTAAAACAACGTTTCCCGGAGCCAATGTTGTCAAAGGGGTTGAGAGAGGTACCTACCACATGATACTACTACAATGTAACCAAGTTTCCAACTAACCTATCTTGCATGCAATTGGGGAGATGGTAGAACTAATGCATATAAAACATGGGTAAAACATGATCAAAGTGACTTGCCTGATTGATGATCTTCGTATGTGAGTGACTCTAAGTAACAAGCTTCGCACTCCGGATAATCTAACGAAGCAAACAAGCACTCAATAAGCATACAACAAAATATTGTAACCCACAAACATCAATCAAGAACTAGTAAACAATCAAGACAAAACAATGCATAATTCACAAGTAAGAAAAACGCACAAAGTTTTGTTTACTAGGAGGTGATTGATAAAACACTACTATCATAATAAAACTATTTTGAAATAACCAAAACAATTGTTGACAGCAAGGAAACAATAAAATATTTTATTAATAAACAGAATAAAATCAATTTAAGTTTGTTGAGCAAACTTTTGTAAAGTTTGTAAAAGTTTTGATAAGCACTAAATGAAACAAATATAGTTTTACTAACAAGAGAGCAAAACAAAACTTATTATTTATTAGTAAAACATGTTCTTAACAAAAAATAATTTACAAATAAACTTGTTTTAGAAAACAAAATTAAATTATATAAAACTTTGTTGGAAAGCAAAACTATTAATAACTAGTTGTTTTAATCAAAATAAACCTATTTGAAAAGAAGTTGTGATTCCTATTTTAACAAGGAAATGAACTAAAAAAATTCATATTTTTATAAACAATAAGTAAAACACTAAATGTATAAACAACAGAACCTACTAAACAAATTAAAACTAAATCTAAATTGAACTAACTAAAACTAAGTAAATAAAACTATATTATAATAGTAGGCAGATTCTGTTTATAGCTAAAACACTATTCAAAATCATCCTAAAAATCCTCAAACTAAACATGGGGGTAGTCCTAACTAATACCAAACAGTAGCAAAAAGATTCATATCAAAATCTATTTTCAAACTCTAGTTATTCAGATTTGAAGATTTTGAGCAAATTTGATTCAATTCAAATTTTGTAGTTCAAATTTGAAATTTAAAAGTACAAGGTGAAACTACATGAAAAATGTGAGCTATTGCAAAAAGAATCAACTCAAAATATTAAGTAAATTAAAAGTTATAAGAAAAAGAAAATTTGAATTCACTCTGTTAATTAAAACAAAACAGAAAAGAAAACTGATTTGCAACGGCCAGGGGGCTACGTGGCGCTGTCCTATTGGTGGCTAGGGTGTGCGCGCGAGTGGTTTCGGGCGGGCGACCGGTCCGAAGAGGAAAACGATTCGGAATTAAATCCGATCTAATCTAACGCGTTGATTATAGATCCGACGGTCCAGGGAGCTTACGGAGGAAAGGTCGCCGGCGTCGGAGGTCTCCGGTGAGTCCGAGACGACGAAGTCGTCGGGGTTGGTGCTCCGGTGGTCGTGGGAAGTAGCGGAGTGGTCCGGGCGACGGCGATGGGTCTCCGGAGTCGACTGGTGACAAGTGTGGGTGGAACGGTGGACGGAGTCGACGGCTACGATCGACGGGAGCTCCGGTGGTGGTGGGAACTCCGGCGAGGAATTGGGCAGCCTACCGGCGAGATAGGAGAGGGTTTTGGGGGGAAATGGATGTGGGGAGTGGCCGGCTTTTATAGGGGCGTTGGGGAGTGCGGGGGAGGAGAGAGGAGAGAGATCCGGGAGGGGGAAAAGAAACGGCCGGCGAGGTCGTCGGCGCGTGCGGGGGAGAGGGATGACCGGTCGGTAGAAACGGTCGGTCGGGGTGGGGTCCAGTGTCAGTGAGCGAGAGCGCGTTGAATGCGCGTCGGTCGGCCGGCTTTTAATCCATTCGCGAGTAACTGCCGTGGGCCGGCCCGTTTAATACTAAAACCGTTACCGTTTTCTGTTTAATGTTTTTCCAGAGCGTTTCAAAAACCTTTAAAGCATTCAAATCGTCTCTAAATATAGGAGTATTATAAATCAAAATTAACAGAATAACAAATGCTATTTAATGAACATTTTTATTCTGTCATTTGAACACTTTGAAGAAAATAATATTTTCAGAAATTGCCTAATTGTTTTTAAATCCCTTTTGCAAATATTTTCAAAATAACCCCTGGTTATTTTTGTTCAAATAGATCACCAAATGGGTCCTGGTGTGGAGTGTCATGTTCCTCCTCTCTTATTTGAACTTTTTACCAAGATTTCAAATAGGTGAAAGCAACACATTGAAAGTAGAAAGGGGTTTCAGAAATTTAGAAAGAACATTTCAACAAATACATGTATTCAAGCAATGATGCAGATAGATGCATAGATATATTTCATAACATTCCAAAATGAAATTTTGGGATGTTACATTGGAGATGCCTATATAGACCCCTCCAACACCACTCACTCACAAGAGAAGCACTTAGAACATATCCCCACTCATACCAACTGATGTTCTGAGAAAGAGAGCCACCTACTCATGTGTTGAGGTCATGCCATTCCATTCAAACCATATGAATCTTGATCTCTAGACACCCCAAGTTGATCTGAACCCAATCAATCTCTTCCACAATAGCCAAACCTGTGAGAGAGTGATTGTGTGTTGAGGACTCTATCATCTTGAAGCACAAGAGCAGGGAGTTCATCGACATTATCGAGGCTATTACCTTTTGGAGGGTAGTGCCTCCTAGATTGGTTAGGTGTCGCTTGGGAGCCTCCTACTTCATGTTGTGGAGTGAACCAAGAAGTTTGTAAGGGTAAGGAGATCGCCTACTTCATGAAGATCTACCCGAGTTAGGCTAGTCCTCCATGGACTTAGGTCATCATTGTATAGTTGAGGTTGCTTGATCGTGGAACCCTCCATGGGTAGATCCCTCCATGGACTCTCGTGATCATTGCCCTCCGTGGGTTGAACAATCCATAAAGTGGACGTATGATAGCACCAGCTATCGGAACCAAGGGAAGAACCATCGTGTCTTCAAATTGCGTTTGATCTTCCTATCCGTCCTTTACTACTCATTCTTGTCTTTACTTTCCGCTGCTATACACGTAGGCATGCATGTGTTGGGTGTGCTTGACTTGCTATGAATGCTAAAATCTGCCAACACTTAAAATTGGGAAAAAGTAGATTTTTTATTTGGTCAAGTAGTCTAATCACCCCCTATAGACCTACTTTCAATCCTACAAGTGGTATCAACGCTTTGGTCTCCATTGCATTGGTTTCACAACCTAGGAGAGTATGGCGTCTAGTGGAGGAAATTATCACCATAGAGGTCCGTACTTTGATGGCTCTAATTTTGCTAGTTGGTAGCACAAAATGAAAATGCATATCCTTGGTCATAACCCCGCTGTTTGGGCTGTTGTTCGTGTTGGATTGCAAGGTGAATTCTTTGCGGATGGAAGGGAACCGGTCCGCGAAGCGACAACAGATGAATTGAAGATGTTGCAATACAGTGCTCAAGCAATTCACATTTTCTTCAACTGCCGATGCCCCGAAGAATTCAAAAAAAATCAGTCGTCTTGAGAATGCAAAAGAGATTTGGGATACTTTTGTTGATATGCATGAAGGTAACAAATCCGAGAGAGAATCCAAGTTGGATGTCCGTCAAAGTCATCTTGACAAGTTCAAGATGAAGGATGGTGAAGGGGTTGCTGAGATGTACTCTAGGCTCTCTTGCATCACCAATGAGATTGCCAGCTTAGGAAGCAAAGAAATGACTGAAACATTCATCATCAATAGGATACTTTGAGCTTTGGATGATAGATATGACACCATATGCACATTGATCCAAATGATGCCCAAATACAAAGATCTCAAACATACGGAAGTGACTGGAAGGATTGTTGCTCATGAGATGACACTCAAGGACAAGGAAGAGCTTCACAACAAGTCTAGCGATACTTATAAAACCAGAAGTGATGCTCCCATAACTTCAAGATACAACCTTGTCACAAATGAAGAGATAAGCCTCATGGTCAAGAAATTCAACTGGTTCTACAAGAATGGAGGCAAACATTGAAGCTCCAACTCAAGATATGAAGAGAAACGTTCGTGAAGTCATGATCGTAACTGCTACAATTATGGGAAGCCAGGACACTACTATGAGTGCACGACTCCTTACAAAAGGAAAGAAGAGTCCCCAAGAAGACGAAGCTCAAGAGACGAATCACCTTGATGAGAGAGAAGGAGTAGCGATGATCGTTATGAACGAAGACCCTCAAGGAGAAGTAGGGACTCGCAAAAGAAGGACAAGTACACCAAAAGCTACTCAAGAAGAAAACAACAAGCTGACATTGGTGAATGGGTTTCCGGATCCGATTTCGACAACCACTCCTAGAGAAGCTATCATTCAACTCTGACTATAGTCAAGATGAAGGTGTTGCCGGAATTGCACTAGTGACAACCGACTCCTACGACAAATTTGATTCACCAAATGAGGGGAGTGGAAGTTGTTTCATGGCTAAACGCCCCAAGGTGTCACACACATGCTCGTAATCACTGTATTCAACATAAGGTGTGCGTTGATGATAAGTTGGAAATAGAACGACATACTCAAGAACTAAACACTCTTAAGTTAGCTCATGAGTCTACTCTACAAGATCGTAGAGGGCTTGAAAGAACACATGAGAAGCTCCGCGTCGAGAAGCTCAATTTAGAGCAAGAGCATGATTTACTTAAAGCTATCAATGACGATCTTCGAAACAAGACTTCCTCCTATCTAGCCAAACGACTTCTTTTGTCTACATCCATTCCACAAGTTAAGGCTAAGTAAACTATAGACAAAGGAAAGAAAGGTTCTTCAACTTGTAGCAATAAAAATGATAAATCCAATGATATTGCTTCTAGTAGTTCTATTGATCCCACTAACACTTCTCTTAGCCAAGTTACACTTGAGCAAGAAAATGAACTTTTGAAAGGGATTATAAAGAAAGGTATCTACAAGAGTCTTGTTGGGTGCAAATAATTTTAGGAGATTGTACGCAATCAAGGAGGATACCAGAAGAACCATTGCATTGGCTACTTCACTTCTAATGGAGTTGAATGGGAAGAAGGTCAATACCCCAAGCCCAAGTTTGTTCCTCAAAAGGAGAAGTATGAAAATACTCTCCCAAAGTGAACAAAAGCACAAGATTACCTTCCACCACAAGACACCAAGCTCAAGGGCAAGAATAATCTTGAAGAGGACATTGACTTGTATGAAGATGAATCCCGAGCTATGGTGAAGTGGGTTCCCATGGCTACTACAAGCTTAACTTCTACAAGTGCTACTTCCAAACCAAGGATCCCCATCAACTTGATATGGGTCCCCAAGAAGAAGAACTAGAGAAGTTCTTGAGGGGTGACTCCACTAATGAAATTCACTCATGTTCATTATTGGCAAGAACTAGTTGCAATCAACATCAACATCATGCAATAGTTGAAGGAGTCACACATTCCCTCAAAGGTAAGCAAGGGACAAGGTAATCAACAAATCAATGGACATCATCATGTATGCTTTGCACTCCATGTCCATAGATATGCTCGTATTTGTCTCTTGTGTGTTGGGACTAACCCAAGTAGCTGAGAAGAGTAAGGAAACAACAAGGATGCTCCCAACTCATGGTGATCTTCATCAACATTGAGCATCCATAACTACTTCACCTACATGAACTCTTCATTGACAAAACCCAAGGTTAGTTTATCCCTCCGATGGGGGGCTGTCACATCAAGGGGGAGCTTTACTCTAAGACTTGAGTCAAAGCACCTCATAGAATGTGACAACATTAAATGCTTTATGTAAAAGTGGTAACCCCAATTGTTCTTAAACAATGAGTATGACCTATGATCAAGTATTCTTACTTGGCTCTTAAGTCAATATACTCATATATAGATGACTCCGTCATCGACAAAGTGCTTGGTAGATGCTAGTATGTTTGTGCATGATTGCCATGAGTTCATTTTTGATCTTATTGTGTGAGCATGTTGGTCTGCATTTATTTATCCATTCGAGGACATCCAATTGTTGCTATTTAGTATTTTAATTTTTCTTTTGTCAATTGGATGTAGAAGAATGCATAGGACCACTGTCTAGCCATCCATGCTTTCTCACCTCATATTGTATTCATGCTACATCACAAAATTTGAACATGTACTTTTCGATCTCTTTGTGTGAGAAGCACTCGAAGTTCTGTATCGACAAAGGACTTACCATTAAAACCTCCCAAGTGCATCTCGGTGGAACCAACTCAAAGATGTCGGTCTCACTGAATGCCTAGGGTTGATCTGGTTTTCAATCTCGGCATCACCGATTCCATATTCTCGGTTACACTGAATTTCCCTATCAACTGATAGTTGAGGAACTTGGTGACACCGAAAATTTAGTATCGGTGTCAATGACAACTGTCAGATTTCGGGATCCACAAAACCGAAAGAAGTTTGAACACAAGGGTGTGTGTGTGTGAAGATCCCCTTCAGCCTCGCCATACCTAGATCACTACTCGATGATCTCTATGATGAACTCGCACGATGACGAAGAAGCAGATGCACACAATGATTTACACACGATCGGGCCGCTGCGAAGCGTAATACCCTATTCTTTATTTGGTGGAATGCCTCACAAGGAGGTTTGTGGATGAACTAGTACAGTGGTGGGTTGCCTCGTTAGGGCGCTCTGGTCGCGGTGCCTCTCTGTTATGTTGTTCCCCCTCTCTATGGTGCAGCCTATCCTCTATTTATAATGCCCCGGGTCCTCTTCCCTTATTGCTATGGCAGGAAGGGATCCCACAATGGCCAAATACGAAGGGGGACATGAGCACATCTTTATCCTGACAAAAGGTGGTCTTCACCTTCAAAGTAGCTGTTGATGATGAAGAGGTGGGCTCGGCGATGATATCCTTCCTATTGGGCTCGTGGTCGTGGTCTTGTTGCGCCGAAATGGAAACCTTTGGGGGTGCTTTGGGAACTTGCATATGTCCTTGCCCCTTTTGCACCAAAGGGGAAATTAGCCGTCTGGCGCGCTGGTGCCCGCCTGTCCCACCTGGCGTCATCCTTGGCCTCCCAAGGAAAAGTGCTGCATGGAGATCTCCGCCACTCCGAAGGGTGCCGGAGGTGGCCCATCCCTGCTGGTCTCAATGTCGCTTCCCTCGTGATCCTAGGGCTCTTGCGAGGACCTTATCTTGAGTCATGCCACATTGGGACATACTTCCCGATGGAGCGGGCCGTGCCATGGGCCAGAGGCTGGTGGGCCTAGGTATCCCCGTTCATAGAACACCAACAGTAGCCCCAGGGCCCAAGGCACGCCTGAGTTGACTTCTAGGCGAAGCTGTTGAAGGTGGCCTGAAGCGCCATGAGCCCTGATTGCCTGTGGGCCAGGCTTGACACGCGACAATATCCGAGAGGCCTTCGCCCCTTCGTCTTCACGCTGGCTCAAAATTTCTCAAGTTTGTCAAATTGCTTGGCACACGCCAACAAGCCGTCTTTGTTCCCCTTCGATCTTGCTGTGTGTTCTCCCCTCTTCTGCGGCTTTCACCCTCTTCGCCAAATACCTATGCGTGCGGCGCCCTAGCCTCCTTCCATGGCTCCCAAGAGGAGAGAGGACGAGGGATTAAGGGCGCCAAGGACCTCGCCGGCGCAGGAGCCCCTGTTGGGCCGGTCCCTGGTGGTGAATCTTGAGGGGTTGGTGAAATTTCAGCTAGTGGTTCCCGCTAGTTCCAACAAATGGGGGGCAACCAAGATCTGGCTGGGCCTGCAGCCTCGGAGCGAGCTCGAGGCCCCCGTCACCCCCCTTCATATCCATGCCCTTCTCATGGGCTTGTTGCCGCCGTTCTTGGGCTTCCACTCCGCCGTACTTTCGCATTACCGTATGCACGTGCTCCACCTTGACCCCAGCTCCCTTGTCCTCCTTTCGGCCTTCGCGTTTGTGTGCGAGGCCTTCGTTGGTGTCTTACATCCATGGCCTTTCTTGACACTTCTTCTCCCTCGAGTTGATCTCGGGCGAACAATGCTCTAGGTGCATGTCCCTAAGAGCAGAAGACAAATCGGCCGAGGGGGCCCTCTATGCCAGACTCTCTCCGGAGGCGGAAGGATTTCGGCGGCAGTGGGTGTATGTCGATGCTGCTAAAGCCGCCCCCCTATTTCAACCTCCTCTGGTCCCCACAATGCCAAATCCCAGGTGGAGGCATGAGGAGCTTGCCGACCCGCAGCTTGCGCGGGTCCTAGCCACTAGCCAGGCTAGCAAGGCTGAAGAAGGTGGGCGTGACGATGGTGATGGTGGTGCAGGAGTTCACACGCCGACTAATTGCTCCACTTCAGCGCCACTCCCGACCAATGTGGGCCTTCACAGGCCCTCGCGATACCATGAGGATTCAGGTCCCGTCTATTTCTCCGGTGTGGTGTGCGAGCTACTCCGCCGCTTTACTGACGGCGAACCTGACGAGCCCCCTTGGGGCGGCCTCCCCTTGTACAACTATAAGGACTAGGAAGCCCTCGTCCTGACTGGGGATTCCTTCCTCTGGAGGGAGTGTGTCCGCAGGATGACCCCTTCGCAGGGGCCCGGAGCCCCGGGGACCCTGAAGCTGCGGCTTGATGTCTACTACACAACCTTCTTATTGTAGACTCGTGTTGCGCCTCCAAGTGTAGAGTTTTGTAGGACAGCGGCAATTTTCCCTCAAGTGGATGACCTAAGGTTTATCAATCTGTGGGAGGTGTAGGATAAGATGGTATCTCTTAAACAACCCTATAACGAAATAACAAAGAGTCTCTTGTGTCCCCAACACACCCAATACAATGGTAAATTCTATAGGTGCACTAGTTTGGCGAAGAGATGGTGATACAAGTGTAATATGTATGGTAGATATAGGTTTTTGTAATCTGAAAATATAAAAACAGCAAGGTAACAAATAGTAAACAGCGAGCAAAACATTGTATAAATGCTTGGAAACAAGGCCTTGGGTCCATACTTTCACTAGTGTAATTTCTCTCAACATTATTGGCATAGTGGAATCATATGTAAATACCTATCGTGCGAAAAAGAGTTCAATCCAAAGTCACAAATAGCAAAGAACTAATGAAGAAATTATTGAAGGGTACAAAACCACCTCAAAGTTATCCTTTCCGATCAATCCTATGAGCCATCCCTATAAGTGTCACAAACAGCCCTAAAGTTTGTACTAAAATAACACCCTAAGACACACATCAACCAAAACCCTAATGTCACATAGATACTCCAATGTTACCACAAGTACCCATGGGTTTGATTATACGTTATGCATCACATAATTTCAGATTCATCATGTTCAATCCAACACAAAGAACTTCAAAGAGTGCCCCAAAGTTTCTACCGGAACGTCAAGATAAGAACGTGTGCCAACCGCTATGCATAGATTCCCAAGGTCACGGAACCCGCAAGTTGATCACCAAAACATACATCAAGTGAATCAATAGAACATCCCATGGTGACCATGGATATTCCATCACAATACATACATCAAGTGTTCTCAAATCCTTAAAGACTCAATCTGGTAACTAAACTTCAAAGAGAAAACTCAATTCATCACAACTAGATAGAGAGGGGAAACACTCCATATCATTCAATCTATATCAACAAAGCTTGTGATACATCAGGATCGTGCCATCTCAAGAACACGAGAGAGAAGGATCAAACACATAGCTACTGGTACATACCCTCAGCCCCGAGGGTGAACTACTCCCTCCTTGTCATGGAGAGCATCAGGATGATGAAGATGGCCTCTGGTGATGGTTTCCCCCTCCGGCAGGGTGCCGGAACAGGCTCCCGATTGGTTTTTCATGGCTCTGGAGGTTTGCGTTGGCGGAACTTCTTATCTAGGTTTCTTTTGGGAGGTTTCTAGATTAATAGGACTTTTTGGAGTTGGAAACATGTCAAGGAGGTGCTCGAGGGGCCCACAAGCTTGCTATGCGCAGGAAGGGGGTGGCCACACCTAGTAGGCTTGTGGCCTCCTCGACCACTTCATGGCCCAAGTCTTTGCTCAAGTATTTTTTATATTTTCCAAAAATATTCTCCATTTTTTTAGCCCATTCTGAGAACTTTTATTTCTGCACAAAAACAACACCACGGTAGTTCTGTTGAAAACAGCGTCAGTCCGGGTTAGTTCTAACAAATTCATACAAAAATCATATAGAATTATTGTAAACATGTTATGAATACTTCAGAAAATATAGATACATTGGAGACATATCACGGCCGCTTCCGCGGTTGAGGTGGGATGTTCTTCGCTGCCTGCTCCCCTGGTTCCCGCTTCAAGCTAGCTCGTGGTCGAAGGAGACACCCCGTCAATGATGGAGGCCGCCGCCTCTGCCGCTGAGTGCTCGCCTGTCGTTAGTACATTGTCCCTTGGTCCCCATGTCGTCCGGAAGAGGAAGTCGCCGAAGGGCGGCCGTCCCTCGGCGCCGTGGGTGCTGATGAAGAGGAAGTGGATCGTCATGGATGAGTAGGTGCCTATGTCCCCTCAACCTTCCTTTGTGCTCCCCCTCTAAGTTTCTGTACTATAGGATCCCCACAAGTGTAGGAGGATCTGAGTCACCACAGCCCAGTTCTGGGGCCGCTGGGCCCCTCGAGGCCTCGTCTTTCGTCGAGAACGGGGTTCTGGCCGCCTAGGCACCCTTATCGGAGCCTGCTCGGTCTTTAGGGGGGCTTGAGTGGGACCCTCCTGCAATCTTCCTCGCGCGTAGCCTCCAGCTCCCGTGGGTAGGGCTGCGCCCCTGCTGACGACCTTCCCTGGGGATGTGTCACTCTTTTCCCTTGGGCCTCCTTCGCTCGATGATGTGGGGCCTCATGGGGCGCATCCTTCTTCTGGGGCGGTCAGGCAGAAGCCCTCAGCCCGTGAGCATGCGTCCGGGCTGGGCGGCCCATCGTGTGCCTCCCCCGTCCATCCTGGGGAAGGCAGAGATCCTGGCTAGGCCCTTGTGCTCGCAAGTGACCAGAGCGCCGTGTCCAAACCGCAGCGGAATCTCTAGGACACCTCAGGAAGGAGCTCACCAACAATGATGCCCACTTGGGGATGGAGAGATAGTGCCTCATGTAGTAATGGAATCATATTGAAGTCGTTGTGAATAACGGCCGCCTGCAGCGTGAGCATGCCCGTGCAGTCGCCATGGAGTCCCTTTCCACGGCGATGGAGGCTCGCGAGCGCGCCTTTGCTAATGCTCAGGAAGCCGACAATCGACACAAGGCCTCCGAGGAACGCCTCGAAGAGCTTCAAGCCTTCAACGCCACCCTTGAAAAGCAGATTCAGGCACGGAGGGCCACACTTGATGTCCCTGCAACCGAGTTACTCACCCCTTGTGCAAGCCCCCATGTTCCCGGAGACGCATTGGCGATGGAGGCGCTGGAGAAGAGTCTAGAGTAGGAGAGGCGAGAGGTGAGGGATCACCAAGTGTCGCTTGTCGAGGAATCCCTCGCCACCCTCGAGGTGCAGGCTCAAGAGGAGATCGATGTCAGGGTGGCAGAGGTTCATCACTCCCTTCTCCAGTATTATCATGCCAAGTTGAAGCTTCAGGAGTCTCGTTTCTGCAGGCGATGCGACCAACTGAGGGGCGAGGCAAGTGACCTCAGGAGGAGTTTAGCAGCGCCAAACAACATTAGGAGGCCACTGTGAATGCCCAAGTGGCTGCCGAGGCCGAGCTGTCCTCCCTCTTCAAGTAGGTGAAAGGATTGACCTCCTTCATGGAGAGGGCATCGGATGAGGCAAGTCGGGCCTGCGGCCTTCGGCACATGCGCACCAAGATGTTCTTGTCCCTCGAGAGGAGGGCCCACCGGGCCTTGAGTGACATTTTTGGAGAGAGTGTCGCAAGCCCCCTCGTCCCCAACGACGTCGGGTACCTGAGCATCTTCTCCAGGGTTGTGGAGTTCCTTGAGAGGGGCACTGAGAAGATCAGTGATCTTGCGGAGGAGAAGCGTCATGATTCCCTTTCACAGGCAGGACTCACTCGTCTTCAGCCACCTCCTTAGCCTTGACCCGCACTTCAACTTCGAGGCGGTGATCGGTCCCGTACTAGAAGTGACTCGCGTTGCCCTTGCCGATCGGTTCGAGGACCATGTGAAGGACTTGATTGCATAGCTTCCTTCTGACGAATCCAAGGGCCATGCTAGAGACGAGGAGCACGAGGCTGACGGGGGTCGTGATGACAAGAGCGCTGGCGACTGCATGTCCCCTTGAGTAGTCTTCTTGTTTGCCTGGCAGGGTTATGCATGTGGCCTAATGGCAATTCTAATATATATTGAAGAATACCCTTTAGTGTAATCCCGAATGACGAGGTGTGTTGTGCAGCGTTCCCTCTTGCCCGGGGTTCCTACCAACCCGATTGACACGCTTGCAGTAGGCTTCTGCATCGGGGAGGTTTATCAGTGGTGCTTGGGGGTCAGAAGGTCCTCGGGGTTTTTTCTTCTCATGAATGAGGCAAGTTGGCAGCCCTTTCGGCACTCTGCGTCTACAGGTCCTAGTCCCGCACATTTCCCAACAACCGTGAGGGGCGTCTGGATCATGAGGACGCAACTATGTGGTGAGGCCTCAACACCCTTGATACCGACCGGATCGCCAGGACGACATCAAGGAGCGAGATGCTATATGACTAGTAAGGCTCCTGAGGCATGTTGCTCAGGAGCCCCCTTTGACGCTCAAGCAGCTCTACGTCGAAAGGTCCCAGTCTTGCACGTTCCTCGACCACCGTAAGGGGCGTATGGATCGCCAGGACGCGACTACGGGGTGAGGCCTCGACACCCTTGATGCCGACCAGACCGCCAGGACAACATCAAGGGCCGAGTGGCTATATGTCCGGTGAGGCTCCTGAGGCGCGTTGCTCAGGAGCCCCCCCTTGACGCTCGAGATGCTCCCAAATTTTTTTGGTTTCCTACCTCGGGAGGTGCGAGCCTTCATAGGCTCTTGATATGACACGTCGGGCCACGGGCAGAACCCTTGAGCGATCATAAAGCAACACATGCCTGCTGATTATCTCAGGAGCGCCATGCGAATATCCGGGCATCAAGGCCATGGTGACGTGCGGGCACCGTGCCCCCCAGCCCTCGCTCGCGAGGTGGAAGGGTGGAGCAGGAGAGTGTTTTCCCCGAAGAAAGCAAGGCGTAAAACGAGGATTGTAATGTCACAACCCTAGTTTCTTAATGCTTGCCAATGCATTCATGCCTGCATTTAAATCGCAATGAAATTGAAATGGGGATTTGATCAAGCCTCACGAATCAGTTTTGCCAAAATAACCATTATAAAAATTGCTTCAAACAAATCCAAGGAAATGTCCCTGGTATTATAATAAAATATGGGACTGAGTTAAGAATGCCATCAAATATTTTAGAGGAGCAGAATTTTTTTTATTGGCCACTAGGATTAATCAAACAATTATTTGCATTGGATTATATTTCCTATATATAAAATATAGATCCGTATATTCTGAAATTTATTGCGTGGCACTGGTTAAATTAATTTAGGTCACATGCTAATTTCCAGGATTTATTAAAATGGTTTGGTATTTTTGCAAACCAGTACAAAATGTCAGAAAAAATAGAAAAGAAAAATAAAAAATAAAAAGAAAAGGCTAGAGGCATACCTGGGCCTTACCTGTGAAGAAGAGGCCGAGCCCACAGGCGCAGCCTTGTCTTTTACCTCTAGCCAGTACGCAAAGGAGAAGTGTGGCGCGCCCCCTAGGACCCTCGGCCACCTCTTGCTTCCACCTGGAGTTCCCAGGGCTTCCAACCACTCCAACATGTTGACCGTGCGAGCTGACTCCATTCCCCTCTCCCCTGCCATTCCTCTCCCTCCCTCTGCACCCTCTCTTCTCCGCAATCGAGAGCGTGCCGCTCGCCGTAGTCGTGGACGCCGGCGACACCTTTCCCCCTCGTGCTTCCACAAGAATCGCCACATCTCCCTTCTCCTCGTCGCCAAAGAAATCAAGCCCGAGAGCCCTCCGAGTCGCCATCGTTGTTGTTTCTGTCGACTGCCACCGGTGCCCGTCATCACCGATTCGCGACCACCGGCGCATCCCTGAGACCACCGAGCATCCCTGCTGACTCCCCATGAGCTCGCCGTCCCTCTCCCCCTCTCCTCGTGGTCCTTCTTGGCCTCTATTGGCCCCGTCCCCCCGCCATGTACAAATCCCTCCGCCGCAAGGGCCGTCGTCGTAGGGAGGTGCCCAAAGGCTTCGCAGGGACATGGGCATGCCGTTGCCGCTGCTTAGCCGCCGCGTCGTGTGACGCATGCACGTGCCTGAGCTAGCCCGTGCTTTTGCTGCCGTTGTGGTCATCGCTGGCGCTGACGCAAACCACCCCAGCTTCGGCTGAGGCCACCATCGGAAGCAGCATGATGCCAGCTCTCGAAACAACCCAATCGCGAGTCGAACGGCGCCCTATGCGCAGTTTCTGAGCGCCCCCGCCGTGCCTGACCTTGCCGACGGTTTAACGAAGGTGTGTTTGACCCCGTTGACAAGGTTTTGACCCTCCCAGGTTCAGTAACAGGTGGGACCAACCTTCTAGCTTAATTAGTTTTAACCCTTAATTAGGTTAATTTATCTACCATAATTAGTTGAGACACTAACATGTATGGCCCACAGGTCAGATTTGACCTGACCTGGCACCTTCGACTAGCTGACATCATCATGACGTCATGCTGATGAATTTAATGAATTTCTAGATTTAAAATAATTCAGATAATTCTAGAAATTAGTATAAACTTCGAAAATCCATAGAAAATAATTTGTAACTCAGATTAAAATAATATATATATGAAAATTTATTAGAAAAATCAAATGAATTTGATGGTGGCATTTTCATGCATGTTAGTGCAAGCTAAATAGGCGAACTTGGACATTTTTCTTAAAACACATTATGTAACCTCACATATGGAGTTGAATTTGAACCTTGGGTTCAAACCATCTCCATTTAACCTGTTGATATATGCATTAGACCAATGCAACAACATATTGACATGTCATACTCGTGCATCAGTGTGAAGCATGTGCCTTGCTTAATTTGTACCTTTTTTGATCTTGTTGATAGACTTGCGAAATGTAGTTATCGACGACATCGAAGAACAGCTGAATTCTTCTGATAAACAGGCAAGCAACCTCCTTGAGTATCCTCATAATATCCTACTCTCTCGCTCTTTCTCTCATTTCAATGCATTCGGATAATACGATTCGACCGTTACTTGTTCTCAATAGTTGAACCCATTCCTTTGAATGACATGTCATTGTCGCCAAATAGCTAAACCAACCTAGTATAATTAGGAGTTGCTTGAGTTATGTTGTGACTACTCAGCCATGCTCGCTTGCTATGTTTATAGTTGAGTTGGTCTGATCCATCTGGGTGATGGATTGGAATGATCTTGTCCTAATGATGAGATTTAAGTGTCTTGACCCATTTTGGTCAAGAAGGTGATGAGAGGCCATGTTGGAGTACATGGTGGATTGTATTGTGATACGACCATAGGAATTGGGTTTCGTGCTTATCAAAGCCTACCTCATTGTTACATGGACATGTGCGGGTCAGGTGCGTGGGCATGTGGCGCATGGCCCGTGTGTCTTATTGTGGCACATGGCGCGTGTGGCCCTGTCATGACACATGGCGTGTGTCGCCGTCGTGACACACCGCATGGCACATGTGCCGGACTGGACGTGGATACTCGTTCCAGGAGGGAACGTTGCTGATGGCACGAGAACGTTGGTTCCACTGAGTCAGGGTACTTTATCCATTCGAATCGCCGCATCCTCGGATATGGAGTACTTGGATACTTGCATAGTTCATAGACAACTTTGAGTGGATACTCTAAAATGCACCAAATAAGTGTGAGTGTTATGGATGGCTTCTCGTAGGAAGACGAGAGAGGATCCATGGTGGTGTATTCATATGGTGAACGTGTGGACTCGTGTGTGCTCTCTCGTAGGGAGACAAGAGAGTAGTGATACGTTGGATACTTTGTCGTAGTGCAGGATTCGCAAAGGTTAAAGCTGGCATTCTGTAGTACACCCCACAATCCCGTTCATTGATACATGATGCATATGTAGATAGTTTTGATGTACGACTTGTTGAGTACCTTCGTACTCACTGTTGCTTTTTTACATTTTAGTAGAGATAGATATTATTCAGTAATGTTTCTTATGACGTTAACATCGATGGATTAGCTTAGTAACCCAAACAGGAGTTTGGCTCCTATGGTATGGTCGTTATAGCTTTTCAGGCTCTTATAGCCGCTTTTGTAGATGTCTGTACTCACACATGTAACTTCCGCTTGTTGTTTGTATGCTCCGAAATGTTGGGTCATGTGACCTCTCCTACTTGTAACATTATACTATTTTGGATCCTCGGAGCCTCCTAAATAAATGTTATGTTGTGGAGTTTTGTTGTGATGCCATGACGTATCCACACATATCGTGCATAGTGTGTGTATGATTGAAATGCATTGGTATGTGTGGGATTCGACACCTAGTTGTGTGCCTTTAGTAGCCTTCTTTACGGGGAAATGCCTCTTTGTGCTTCCACCGAGCCATGGTAGCTTGCTACTGCTCTGGACACATTGATTGACCCGCGTGTATCCTTTTTTGCTGTTGTGTCTGTCCCTTCGAGGAAATGTATTGCAGTGTAATGGAGTCCCTGTAGCCTACTACGACTCGTCTACGTGCAGTGGTGACATTTATGTCCCATGGCGTAATGGAGTCCTTGTAGTTTGCTATGACTCGTCTACACACGCTGACGACTGACACTTGCATTGTTGGGATACATATGCCTGTCCCTGTACGGTTGTGCCACTTGGGTCTATAACTATTCATGTCGACCCAGGTTCTTTGGCGTGTGAATGCTAGCGACAGGTTCATATCTATGAGCCAAAAGGCACAAATGGTCCAGGCCTAGGTAAGGCGGCAGCCATGGGTTACTGTGCATGAGGACACAAAGTGGTGTCACATGTTACAAGCTAGATTCATATGGCATAGGATCGGGGTCCCGACACCGTTGGTATCAAAGCTAAACTGTCTTTAGGTTTATGAAGCCAAACAGGTCGATGTTAAGTCTAGTAATGGTTTAGTTATATATGGGAATTGATTGTGGAATGGAACGTAAGGCTCTTTTTACTCCTTTGTGTCAAGTCATGTTCCATCAGAGTCGTGAGAAGTGGTACCTATGTTCTCTCTTTAACTTGAACTATAATGTTGAGCTGTTATGCTGGCCAAATCTTGTGCATGTAGCCTCATATTTCATGCCCGTGCAGCCGTTATGATGTCCGAGTTCTCCTAAGCATCATTGTGTTTTAGTGTTCTTCCTTGATTCTGAACCCTAGGATTTTCCTTCAGGATGCCACAAATTAATCGGAGATCTGCTGGTCGTAGTCAGAACTATGGAGATGGTAAGGATGAAAAAGATCCTCCTGACCAACCCTTGTTGGCATAGGTTATTCTAGAAATTGAGAGGAACAAGCATGCCACCAACCATTTGTTGGACCGCGTCGAGCAGAATACAGACCATTAGTGCAATGAGCTAGTATCCATCAGAGACTTCATCAAATTGCAACCACCCACCTTCCATCATTCCATTGATCCACTGGACATAGATGATTGGCTTCATAGTTTCACAATAAGCTGTGTTATGCAAATTTGGCTGAAGGAGACAAGGTCACCTATGCCACATATCACCTTGACGGTTCCGCGAACCTATGGTGGGAGAATTTCGAGGAGTTACTTCATGGGAAGAATTATGTGAGGCCTTTCGTGAGCATCATATTCCACATGACCTGATAGCTCGTAAGCAAGAGGAGTTTTGCAGCCTGACCCAAGGCAAGATGGATGTGGATGCCTATAGCCATGAATTCGAACGCCTCACAATTTATGAACTTTAAGAAGTAACCACAAAAGCCAAGAAGCAAGCAAGGTTCAGGAAAGTTCTCGACCTAGAGATACGTCGTGACCTCAACTTGCATGAGTTTGCTACCTTCCAGGTTCTTGTCAACAAACCCATTCAAGCAGGAACTAGTAGGATGACCTATGAGGAATCGCGCAAGAGCAACTATGATTTTGGGTCATAATGAGTCTCTATATCTCAAAGGCGTAGTATATGGATTCTGAACACTGCTCTTCCTCCGGGATATGCATCGAGGCCATCGTATGTGCTGCCTCATCTGCTGATGCCATGTGTTCCCCAGAAGAACCTCATCAACCGGTGCTCTACTCAGATACACGTCCCAGTAATGGGGCATGTTTCAAGTGCAGTCAACCTAGACAGTATTCAAAGAATTTTCCTTTGCGAGCAAATATTCCATCCACTTCAAGCAATGTTGCCGACTGTGGCAAGCCCCAAATCAAGAAGTTGAATGCCAGGTCAGTTGTTTATACTCATGGATGTGTGCACCATGTAACTATAGAAGAAGCTGAAGATGATGCTAATGTCGTTCTTAAGTTGCTGTCGGTGGCAAATCTGGTGGATCTCGGGTAGGGGTCCTGAAATGTGAGACTGTAGTCGACAGTAAAAAGAGACACACGGGACACGAGTTTACCCATGTTCGGGCCCTCCTATGAAGGTAATACCCTATGTCCTGGATGGTTGTACTAATCATGTAAGGGGTTCCAGATTTAATCTACCTCGAGATCATATAGCTAACCCTAGATGAGTTCTTCCGTTTCTACACCCTAAAACCCTCCGGCTTATATAGATGTCGAGGATGCCTACGGTTTACATATGGTCGGTTACATCTCAAAGAGATAAACATGCCTAATTACTACACTAAACATAGAGCGCAAGTTGTGCTTCCCAAAGTTTTCATTTTGGATACTGGGCCTTCAAATCGTTCGGTGTTCGGTAGGTAATCCTCATAGTCCAGCCCATAACAATTGGTAGGCTATCCGAGGACCCCATTATCCAGGACTCCCTTAGTAACCGCCGAACTTGCCTCCAACGCCAAGGGTCTTTAGCTCCCATTGCTTCACGAACCGAGTCTTCGGCTTGCGAGGTGAGTTCTTCCCAGCCGAACCATAGTTCGGCCTTCAATGATAAGAAGTTTTCTGCATAGTGGCACATCCGAATATAGTAGATTAATTGGCTTTGAAGGCCAAACACCAGGGGGTAAACAACGGCCCTCTAACAACCTTTCATACGGAAAGTGACAGCCCACCACGACCGTTAGGAAATCCACGTAGACTCGATTCGCGGTTCAAGGCCATTTTAATCATCACGATCTATCAACATATCGATTGTGTCACGTTTTATACGGGATATACTTAATCACTTGCATGCAATGGCTCGCGTGCCTCGAGAAGTGGAGGGATTCACGAGCAGCTAGGAGAGCCCAAATCGACAGACCTCAGTAAAAGAGAAAGAAAACCCCAAACGCCTTTCAGGCTCTCCATTCGACTTCTCCGCCTCCCATTCCCTTGCGCCTCCAAATTATAGATCTAGGTTTCTCCACCCCCACCTCCGAGCTCAGCAATGGTGGGATCCAACGGCCAGTGGGAGGCTTCCATGGTCACCAACCAGGACATACTCGACCTCAATAAGGTCGTCTATCTCCCCGCCAACATCCCTCACCACACAGCAGAGGAGGGCCAAGTGATCCCCACCCCCAAGCCAGGCGAGAGGGTGATGTTCATCCCTCACTTCATCAGGGGGTTGAGCTTCCCACTCCACCCCTTCTCCAGGGGGCTAATGTTATTCTACGGCCTAGACATACATGACCTCCTGCCAAACTCCATCATGCACATCTCGGCGTTCATCCTTGTCCGCGAGGCCTTCGTGCGCGTCGATCTGCACTTTAGGATCTGGCTGCAAGTCTTCAACATCAAGCCCAAGTGCATCGGCGGCAAGCACGCAGACAACGGCATGGCAGTCATCGGCAAGCTCGCCCACGTCGGGTGGCCATCGGGTACCTTCATTGACACCATCAAGGGATGGCAAATGGAGTGGTTCTATGTCACTGAACCATGAGAAGAGGACCAGCTCCCCGCTGCCGCACTCAGATCCGCTCCCCCCACTAGACTGGCTTCATGTCCTTAAAAGGGCCTGATCTAGGGATTAGGCAAGGAGGTGAGCAATCTACAAAAGCGCCTCCGCTCCTTGGTTGAGGAGGGCATCAAGCTAGCCGACGTGGTCCACGTGATGCTCTGAAGACCCATCCTCCCCTGCCAGCATCGGGACACTCCCCTATGGGCTCGGGAACTCGAAGCCGAGCCCATAGTCCGGAGTCTTTTCCGCACTACGCGGGAGAAGTTTTGGAAGCTGCTCTTCAAATCGATGAAGACCTGGCCATCCGAGGAGGAGGACAAGGGTCTGCATGATGCCAAGACCGATTCCAACGTACGATATTCCCTAGCTTGGTTGGCATTATTACATAGAGACTCCCTATAACCTCTTATCCGATCTGTTCTAGCAGAGATGGCTCAAGAAAGCCGTCAACATCAACAGTCCGGCTCGTCAGCCCGAAGACAAGAGGACCGGGCTGTTAGCCAAGATGCTCGTGGAGAACTCTTATGAGGCTCCCACGAAGAAAGAGAAGAAGAAGAAACTAGGCCAGGCCGGCCTTCGCATTAGGGACCAACCTGATGCAGCATCTGAAGATACCCCCGCCTCCACAAATGAGGAGGAGGCTGAGGAGGAGGAAGAGGACAAGGAGGCTGAGGTCAAGAGCGAGGGGGGACGTAGTTCCCCCCGCGCCAAGAAGAGAGTGGCGTCTTCGAACACCCCACGGCAGGTCGCCTCTCCAGCCCCGAAGAGGGTGTAGCAGATGCAGGTGGTCATGTACGATGATAGCTCGGACTGGACTCCGCATCCGAAGACCTCGAGGAGGTTCCGTGAAGGAGCATACGGGTTAAGACCCCCCATCCAGGTTAGGATCCGAACACCCTCCTACCTATCACAAGTAGATTTAGAGTTTGCTAACACGCAGGTTATTGATCTTACAGCTCCCCACGCGTTATCTCCACTGAGGTGATATCGGATGGGGAGACCCCGCCCGCCGAACTGGTGGAGAGCGGGGATGCCTCGCACCCCACCACTCCAGGCGCCATGAAGGACGTTGTGGAGGTGTTGTCCCAGCCTACTCCAATGGAGGCAGACACAGGGGGCGAGGGAAATCACACCATGGTTAAGGCTAACGCTTCGTCCACTGAAGACCGGGTGACAACACCCCGCCTGGACACCAAGGATGTCAGACGAGCGGGCGCTTATTTCCCTTCGTGAACATCTCCGGAGCACACTATGCCTCCGGAGGCACCGGTCCCATCTCCGGTGGGTGATCAGGAAATCCGATCATCCATGGCACCACCGACAAACGGATTGTTCGTCATGGAGGAGGCTCTGTCGAGCGCCTCCATCCCCGAGGATCACCGCACCTTTATGGGTGTGGTACTACAAAGTGTCTAGTCCGTTGACCACAAACTGAAGGAGGCCTTCAAAGTCTCCATGTAGGTTTTCAAGTAAGTCACCCAATGTTTAAGAAAAGATTTTATTTATTCGTATTGTATACATGGCATCCCCTGAGCCCTAGGTGAGGTGAACAAGCTCACCTAGGGGTCACATCTGAGTTCAATAACGCACTAGAAGCATTTTAAGTGTTCAACATGCTCGAACAAATTGATATATGATCGGATTGTCTATAATTCGGGAAGTGAGCGCCAGTGTAATGTATTAATTGTGTGTTTGTGTTGTAGGCTTCGTCATCAGCAACGGCCACAAATGGCGTCGAGATGGAGGAGTTAAATCGGAAGCTGAAGCGGTCCGAAGACGAAGTTGTGACCCTCAACCGAAGGCTCGACAATGCTCAAGGTATGTTGGGAGAGAACCCGAATGCCTTCGTCTAAATTTTACAGTCTGAATACTATCAATGCAGATGCTTTATGTATGTATACTGCATGCACAACCTCAATGAAGGAGGTGGAGAGGCTCAAGGCCGAGCTGCAGCGTGTGAAGGACCAGGCGACCGCTGAGAGGGCGGCTGCTAAGGAAACGGCTATTGCCCTTTCCGCCATGTAGGCCACTAGTGGAAAGCATGAAGCTCGCGTGGCAGAGGTCCAATAGGAGCTCAAAGATGCCAGCGAGAGATGCAAGGCCCTGGAGCAGAAGAATAAAGCGAGCTTGGCCGAACTGTCCACAATGAAAGCTGACCTCTAGAAGGAGCCAATGGACAGGTGGTTCTACGAGGAGCATATGTGCCAGGCCAAGGAAATAGCCGATGGTATGCCGTACTCATTAAAGTGTGTATTCGGGGATAGCATATTCGAGTTGCTTTCCCGGGTGTGGCGATCCTCAAGTGCGTCCGCTGATCTCCGGAAGAGTGTGGCGGACGCCAATCAGCTATTCGCCTCACAGGGAGAGGGAGATGAAGCTCGGATGTTCTGGACATAGTTCGGAGCCCTCGAGCATCCTCCTCTTTTGGTGGAGCAGCTGAAACAGCTGAGGGAGCTACACCAGATGGCGGATCCGACCATGAAGGACCTTTGCATCCATTTGTGGCCCGACAAGTCGCTACCAGGCAGTTACTTCGGCCTGGTGCAGAAACTGATCGCTGCCATGCCTCGCCTCGACACTGTCAAGCGCTCCTCCTGCATCGAAGTGCACTTGCCAAGGCCGAAGTGCACTTGCCGAGGCTGAATCCGATGAAGCTCGCAACCGACCCGCCGCCACTTGGGAAGGATCACCGACGCCTCGAGCTATACTTCGATGGAGTGATCGAGAGTGCTTGGGTGATAGTGTTCTAGTGTCGGGGTGAAAAATTATTTGAATGAGCTTGTAACGTGTCCGAAGACTTGTGATAACTGTTAATGATATCACTATCTGCTTTGATATGGTTTTGTGTTCCTTTATAACTCCTATGTGGTTGTTTAATACTGAAAGATGTGATTCATCGGCTTCAGCCCCCACGTAGATAATACATAGTGTGTCTATGCCAATGCACTATGTCCCTTAGCCATATTATCAGAACCCGAAGGCGGTGTCGTGCGACAGACTAGGCAACCAGACTATAGAGATTTATTTCTTTCACTTAACCGGAGGGGCGCGAAAAGGACTATGGGAGGCGTACAATTAGCCACCGGAGTATTGTGATGTTCGGACGAACCGTGGCCGAAGCCAACATCATATTGTTTGCACAAAACGTTAGTTCCTCGTATAATATGGAAAAAGCACTTATGAGGATGGAAGTGTAATACTTCTAACTTGGAGTAAACAGATCGAATCGTGCATACTATGACAGTTTGTTTTCGGCTTCCCCCCTTAGGTGTTCCCTTTGCCCTTTTATCCGAATCAGCGGAACATAAAGGGGCAAGCACAAGATCTGGGCAACCCAACTTAATGACCAAAGACATAGTTCGGAACTGATGCATATAAAGCGAACGTCAAGACACCAAACACATGATAGTTAAGGCGATTTGTGTTTGAAATCGAGCCCCCGGTCTATTGGCCGGTTACCTCTCGTTATACCAAACAGGTTCACGAGAAGAGGGAGAAAGGATAAAAAGTATGCACCAAAAACAGGACAGATGAGGCATACTTGCGCCACCCAATATTGCATTTTCTCAACAACTCTTATAACTTGGATTATCGAAGCAACTGTTTACTGGCATGCGAAAGAAAATAAGAAATAAAATCATACAAAAGTTGTTGTACTAGGTGTCTTCAATTGGTGACCTGACGTCCTCGATATGCCCCCTTGCTAGTTGACTCCTGCTCTTGGATGCACCTTGATGGGTGTTAGTGCGGGTGGATTTTGCTAACAAAATCTTGAGAGGCCGCCTCATTGTAGGTGAGATTTATGCCGTAGGAATGCTCTTTTAGGAGCGACTGCATCTTGTCTGAAGACATATTAATGGTAATAGTTCGAGGCAGCCGAACAACCATCTTAATTTCACCACCGCTACCCATGGAATCTTGAGTCCGAAGTTGTGCCTCCTCGGCACATGCTTTGCCGGTCCTGGGGTTGTGCGGTGGGGGGCGAGTCCATATAGAGGGGAGGAGGGATGATCTGAGTTTTCAGTCCGAAGCTAAACTCACTTCCCAGCGTTCTGTGCCTTTATGCAGGATATCGGAACTTGCCGATCTTCTTTGTAACTGAATTCGGCCGCTAGGCTACTGCATGTTCCTCAGTTCTAAGGGAGCGCTCGGTATTGCCGTTTATAGTAATGACCCCCTTAGGATGGCATCTTGAGCTTGAGGTATGCGTAGTGTGGGACCGCATTGAAAGCAGCGAACATTGTCCGACCGAGTAACGTGTGATAGCCTCTTCGGAAGGGCACGATCTCGAAGATCAAATCTTCGCTGCGAAAGTTGTCGAGGGAGCCGAAAACGACTTCCAAAGTTATAGAGCCCATGCATCAGGCCTCAATGCCCGTAATTACTCCTTTGAAGGTAGTGCTATTAGGTTTGATCCTTGACGGATCTATGGCCATCTTTTTCATCGTATCTGAGTAAATCAGGTTGAGGCTACTTCCTCCGTCCATTAGGACCTTGGTGAGGTGATACCCATCTATAATGCGGTCTAGGACGAGGGCCGCCGATCCCCCATGACGGATACTGGTCGGATGGTCACGCTGATGAAAGGTAGTTGGTGTTGGGGAACGTTGCATGGGAAACAAAAAAATTCCTATGCAGATGCAAGATCTAACCATGGTGATGCGCATCTACGAGAGGGAGAGTGGATCTCCATACCCTTGTAGATCGCTAAGCAGGAAGCGTTAAGTAACGCGGTTGGTGTACTCGAACGTCTTCGCGATCCAAATCTCCGAGCATCCCCCGATCTCATCACGATTCGTCCCACTATCTAATCACGATCCGTCCCGTGAGCTCATCACGATCCGTCTCGCGATCTTGATCACGATCCTTCCGATCTAGCGCCGAACGGACGGCACCTCCGCGTTCTGCACATGTATAGCTCGATGACGATCTCCACCTTCTCGAACCAGCAAGAGGGGGCAGACAAATAGTTGGATTCTCTTGCAGCACGATGGTGTTGCAGCGATGGTGGTGGAGCTATTCTAGTAGGGCTTCGCCTAAGCACCACTGAAAACCGATCTAGAGGAGAAACTGTGATCTAGAGGAGAGGTAGCACGTGGCTATTAGGGTTAGCTTTTTCCTCTAAATCCTCTAGTATATATAGTAGGGAGGGAGGGGAGGAGGCAGCCTCAAACCCTCAAGGTTTGGTAAAAATTGGAGGTTGAGGATTCCTACTCCAATCCTATTTGGAGTAGGATTCCTCCTTTCCACTTGGAAACTCTTTCCACCTCTCCACCTTTGGATTTTTTCCTTCTCAAACCACTCCAGCTGCATGGGAACTTAGAGGAGGCTTTGGCCAGCCCACCAGGGGCTGGTTTACCTCCTCCCACAGCCCATGTAGCCTCTTGGGTCGAAATACCTCTCCCGAGGGTCCCCCGGTACACTACCGGCACTCCCGATACACTACCGATGAGCCCGGAACTTTTCCGGCGACCAAAACAGGACTTCCAATATATCAATCTTTACCTCCGGACCATTCCAGATCTCCTCGTGATGTCCAGGATCTCATCCGGGACTCTGAACAACTTACGGTCACCACCATAAATAACTTTATACTACCGAAACGTCACCGAACCTTAAGTGTGTAGACCATGCGGGTTCGAGGACTATGTAGACATGACCGAGACACCTCTACGGTCAATAACCAATAGCGGGACCAGGATGTCCATGTTGGTTCCTACATATTTTACGATTATCTTTATCGGTCGAACCTCTGTGTCAAGGATTCAGTTAATCCCGTATGATGTTCCATTTGTTCTTCGGTATGTTACTTGCCCAAGATTCGATCGTCGGTATCTCCATATCTATTTCAACCTTGTTACCGGAAAGTGTATTTACTTGTTCCGTAATAAAAGATCCCGTGACTAAGACTCGGTCACATTGCTTGCAAGGCTTATTGTGATGTTGTATTACCGAGTGGGCCCTGAGATACCTCTTCGTTACACGGAGTAACAAATCCCAATTTTGATCCATGCCAACCCAACAGGCACCCTCGGAGATACTTGTAGAGCACCTTTATAGTCACCCAGTTACGTTGTGACGTTTGATACACACAAGGTACTCCTCCGGTGTCAGTGAGTTGCATGATCTCATGGTGATAGGAACAAATACTAGACATGCAGAAAACAGTAGCAATAAACTACCACGATCATATGCTACGTTTATAGTTTGGGTCTTGTCCATCACATCATTCTTCTAATGACATGATCCTGTTATCAAATGACATCTCATGTCCATGAATAGGAAACCATAGCCATCTTTGATCAACTAGCTAGTCTATTAGAGGCATACTAGGGACATGGTGTTGTCTATGTATCCACACATCTATCTGAGTTTCCGATCAACACAATTATAGCATGTATAATATATGATTATCATGAACAAGGAAATATGATAATAACTAATTTATTATTGCCTCTAGGGCATATTTCCAACAGTCTCCCACTTGCACTCGAGTCAATAAACTAGTTCACATCACCATGTGATTCGCATTGTTATGAATCTAACACCCAATGAGTTCTGGGGCTCGATCATGCTTTGCATGTGAGAGAGGTCTTATAGTCAACGGGTCTACAACATTTAGATCCGTGTGTACTTTGCAAATCTCCATGTCAAACTGTAAACACTGCTACCACACTCCACTTGGAGCTATTCCAAATGGCTGCTGTACTATACGTATCTGGATTGCTACTAAGAGTCATCCGGATTGGTGTCAAAGGTTGCATCGACGTATCTCTTTATGACGAACTCTTTCTTAGCTCCATAATTGAGAAACATTTCCTTAGTCTTTTATTTACTAAGGATCATCTTGACCGATGTCCAGTGATCCACTCCTGGATCACTCTTGTACCCCTTGACGGGCTCATCGCAAGGCACACACATGTGCGGTACACAGCATGGCATACTATACAGACCCTATGGCTAAGGCATAGCGGACGACATTCGTCCTTTCTATTTCTTTTGTCGTGGTCGAGCTTTGAGTCTCACTCAACTTCGCACCTTATGAAGCAGGAGAGAACACTTCCCTCTGACTAATCCATTTTGAACTCTTTCAAAATCTTGTCAAGGTATGTACTCATTCATAGTCTCATCAAGCATCTTGATCTATCTCTATAGATCTTGATGCTCAACAATTAGATAGCTTTATCCAGTTCTTCCTTTGAAAAACTCCTTTCAAACAACCCTTTATGCTTTCTAGAAATTCTACATCATTTCCGATCAACGATATGTCAACCACATATGCTTATCAGAAACTCTATAGTGCTCCCACTCACTTTATTGTAAATACAAGTTTCTCATAAACTTTGTATAGACTCAAAAACTTTGATCAGCTCATCAAAGTGTATATTTCAACTCTGAGATGCTTGCTTCAGTCCATAGAAGGATAAAGCTTGCTCACCTTTTAGCATCCTTAGGACTGACAAAACCTTCTGGTTGTATCACATACAGCTTTTCCACAAGTAAACTGTTAAGGAAACGATGTTTTGTTATCCATCTGCCAGATTTCATAACTGAAAAATGCAGCAACTACTAACATAATTCCAACAGACTTTAGCATCACTACGAGTGAGATAGTCTCATCGCAGTCAACTCTTTGAACTTGTCGAAAACTTCTTTGTGACAAGTCGAGCTTTATAAATGGTGACATTTACCATCAACGTATGTCTTCATCTCAAAGGTCCATTTGTACTCGACGACCTGCCGTCCAACGAGCAAGTCTACCAAAGTCTATACTTGGTTTTCATACATGTATCCTTTCTTGGATTTCATGGCCTCTAACCATTTGTAGGAATCCGGGCCCATCATCGCTTCCTCATATCTCGTAGGTTCATCATTGTCCAACAACATGACCTCCAAGACAGGGTTGTCGTAGCACTCAGGAGCAGTACTTATCCTTGTTGACCTACGAGGTTCGATAGTAACTTGATTCGAAGCTTCATGATCATCATAATTTACTTCCTCTTCAACTGACATGGGTTCCACAGAAACATCTTTTTGCGCTGCGCTACTCTGTGGTTGAAACAAAGGTTCGACAACCTCATCAAGTTCTATCTTCCTCCTACTCAATTCTTTTGAGAGAAACTTTTTCTCGGGAAAGGACCCGTTTTAGCAACAAACACTTTATGCTTTGATCTAAGGTAGAAGGTTCACCCAACTGTTCTTAGGGTAATCTATGAAGATGCATTTGTCCGCTTTGGGTTCGAGCTCATTAGGTGAAAACATTTTTCCACACAAGCGTCGCAGCCCCAAACATTAAGGAATGACAGCTCAGGTTTCTATCAAACCATAATTCACACGGTGTCATCTCAACAGATTTATATGGTGACCTATTTAAAGTGAATGTAGTTATCTCTAATGCATAACCCCAAAACTATAGTTGCAAAATGATAAGAGACATCATAGCACGCACCATATCCAATAGAGCACGACTACGACGTTCGGACACACCATCACACTCTGGTGTTCCAGGTGGCATGAGTTGTGGAGCGACTTTCACATTGACTAAAGTTGTATGCCAAACTCATAACTCAGATATTCACCTCCACGATCATATCGCAGACATTTTTATCTTCTTGTCACGATGATCTTAAACTTGACTCTGAATTTGCTTGAACTTTTCAAACGATTCAGACTAGTGTTTTATTAAGTAAACATACACTATATCTACTCAAATCATCAGTGAAGGTAAGAAAATAACGATATCCACCGCACACTACAAGACTCATTGGATTGCATACATCAACATGTATTATTTCGAATAAATCACTTGCCCGCTCCATCAATCTGGAAAACGAGTCCTTAGACATCTTGCCCAAGAGGCATGGTTCGCATGTCTCAACCGATTCGAAATCAAATGGGTCCAAAGATCCATCAACATGGAGTTTCTTCATGTGCTTTATACCAACATGACATTTAGCGGGAGTGCCACAGGTATGTGGTACTATCATTACTAACTTTGTATCTCTTGGCATCAATGTTATGAACATGTCTATTACTATGATCAAGATTCAACAAACCATTCTCACTGGGTGCATGACCATTGAAGGTATTATTCATGTAAACATAATAACAATTGTTCTCTAACTTCAATGAATAACCGTGTTATAATAAACACGATCTAATCACGTTCATGCTCGATGCAAAACACCAAATAAGATTTATTTAGGTTCGTCAATAATCCCGAAGGTAGAGAGAGCGTGCGATGTCGATCACATCAATCTTAGAAACATTTCCAACACAAATCGTCACCTCACCCTTAGCTAGTCTCCATTTATTCCGTAGCTTTTACTTCGAGTTACTAACATTTAGCAACCGAACCGGTATCCAATACCCAGGTGCTATTAGGAGTACTATCAAGGTACACATCAATAACACGTATATCAAATTCACTTGTGTCGATGTTGCCAGCCTTCTTATCTACCATGTATCTAGGGTTGTTCCGTTTCAGCGACCGCTCACCTCATAAGAAGCACTTAGTCTCTGGTTTGGCTTCAACTTTGGGTTGCTTCACTGGAGAAGCAACTGACTTGCCATCCATGAAGTTTCCCTCCTTGCCTTTGGCCTTCTCGAAACTAGTGGTTTTACTAACCATCAACACTTTATGCTCCTTCTTGATTTCTACCTTCGCGGTGTCAAACATCACAAACAGCTCAGGGATCATTATTTCTATCCCTGGAATTTCATAGTCCATCACCAAGTTCTAGTAGCTTAGTGACAGTGACTTGGAGAACTATATCAATCACTATCT
This sequence comes from Hordeum marinum, assembly GCA_022496015.1. Classification (NCBI taxonomy): domain Eukaryota; kingdom Viridiplantae; phylum Streptophyta; class Magnoliopsida; order Poales; family Poaceae; genus Hordeum; species Hordeum marinum. The sequence goes on from CM039677.1 coordinate 120,275,751, forward strand.
TATCTGGAATATCAACTCCCACTCGATTCAAGAGATTGTAGCACCCAGACAATCTATGCACATGCTTAACGATTGAGCTATTCTCCTTCATCTTGCAGGCAAAGAATCTTGTTGGAGATCTCATATCTCACAACATGGGCACGAGCCTCACATCCCAATTTCATCTCTTAGAACATCTCAAATGTTCGTGACGTTCAACATGTTTTGGATCCTCAATTCTAAGCCGTAATGCATGACGCACTAAACTATCAAGTAGTCATTGGAACGTGTCTGTGAGATGTTCACAACATCTATAGATGACGCTAGAGGGGGTGGCGCACCGAGTGGTGCATTAAGGACATAAGCCTTCCGTGCAGCAATGAGGACAATCCTCAGATCACGGACCCAGTCTGCAATATTGCTAGGAACATATAGAAATTCTCCACAGGCATCTTTCAACTCTATTTCTCTAGGAACATATAGAAATTCAAGGGAGCTACAGCGTGAGCTAGTAATCTACAACATAATTTTGCAAAGACACTACTGACTATGTTCATGATAATGAGTTCAATTAATCATATTACTTAAGAACTCCCACTCAAAGTGACATCCCTCCGGTCATCTGAGTGATACATGATCCAAATTCACCAAATCAAGTGCGATCATCACGTGAGTTGAGGTGGTTTCAATGGTGAACATTATCATGTTTATCATATCTACTATATGACTCATGTTCGACCTTTCAGTCTCTTGTGTTCCAAGGCCATGTCTGTACATGCTAGGCTCGTCAAGTTTAACCCGAGTGTTCTGCATGTGCAACAATGGCTTGCACCCGTTGTATGTGAATGTAGAGTCTATCACACCAGATCATCACATGGTGTCTCGACACGACGAACTTCCACAATTCTGCACACTCCAGGAGAACACAATTTATCTTGAAATTAAGTGAGGGATCACCTTATAATGCTACCATCATCCTAAGAAAAACAAGGTACATAAAAGGATTAACATCACATGCAAATCATAAGTGACATGATATGGCCATGAACTTGTGCTTTTGATCTCCATCTTGAAACAACCGGCATGATCTCCATCATCATCGGCATGACACCATGATCTCCATCAAAGTGTCGCCATCGGGGTTGTCGCGCCCACCATGCTTCTACTACTATTGCTACCGTTTAGCGATAAATTAAAGCATTACATAGCGCTTAATGATTGACAAGCAGGTCATACAATAATTAAAGACAACCCTATGGCTCCTGCCGCTTGCCGTACTCATCGACATGCAAGTCGTGATATTCTATACAACACATGATCATCTCATACATCACATATATCTCATCATGTCATTGGCCATATCACATCACAACATACCCTGCAAAAAACAAGTTAGATGTCCTCTAATTGTTGTTGCATGTTTTACGTGGCTGCTGCGGGTATCTAGCAAGAACAATTCTCACCTACGCATAAACCACAACGGTAATAGATAAGTTGCTTTTCAACCTTCTCAAGGACCGCCTTAGTCGAATCCGATCCAACTAGAGTAGGATAAACAAACACCCGCCAACCATCTTTGTGCAATGAAGTTACACGTTAGTCGATGGAACCGGTCTCCCGTAAGCGTACGAGTAAGGTTGCTCCGGGCCGCTTCACCCCACAATACTACTGAACCAAAACATGACCAAGGGAGGAAGCAATCTCAGCATCAACGCCCACAAACTCTTTGTGTTCTACTCGAGATCTCATCTACACATAGACCTAGCTCATGATGCCACTGTTGGGGAACGTTGCATGGGAAACAAAAAATTTCCTACGCACATGCAAGATCTATCCATGGTGATGAGTATCTAAAAGAGGGAGAGTGGATCTACATACCCTTGTAGATCGCTAAGCGGGAAGAGTTAAGAAACACGGTTGGTGTAGTCAAACATCTTCGCGATCCAAATCGCCGAGCATCCCGCGATCACATCATGATCTGTCCCACGATCCAATCACGATCCATCCCGCGAACTCATCATGATCCATCCCGTGATCTCATCACGATCCGTCTCGCGATCTTGATCACGGTTCTTTGGCAGCGCGACAGCGTTGCAGTGATGGTGGTGGAGCTATTCCAGCAGGGCTTCGCCTAAGCATCGCTGAAAACCAATCTAGAGGAGAAACTGCGATCTGGAGGAGAGGTAGCATGTGGCTATTAGGGTTAGCTTTTTCCTCTAAATCCTGTAGTATATATAGGAGGGAGGGAGGGGAGGAGGCAGCCTCAAACCCTCAAGGATTGGTCGAAATTGGAAGTGGAGGAGTCCTACTCCAATCCTATTAGGAGTAGGATTCGTCCTTTCCACTTGGAAACTCTTTCCACCTATCCACCTTTGGATTTTTTCCTTCTCAAACCACTCCAGCAGTGGGGGGCCTTAGAGGAGGCTTCGGCCAGCCAACTAGGGGCTGGCTTACCTCCTCCCACAGCCCATGTAGCCTCTTGGGTCGAAATACCTCTCCCGATGGTCCCTCGAAACACTACCGGCACTCCCGGTACACTACTGATGAGCCCAAAACTTTTCTAGCGACCAAAATAGGACTTACTATATATCAATCTTTACCTCCGAACCATTCTGGAGCTCCGCGTGACGTCCGAGATCTCATCTGGGACTCCGAACAACCTTCGGTCACCACCATACATAACTCTATACTACTGAAACGTCACCGACCCTTAAGTGTGCAGACCCTCCGGGTTCGAGAACTATCTAGACATGACAGAGACACCTCTATGGTCAATAACCAATAGCGGGACCTAGATGACCATATTGGTTCCTACATATTCTATGAAGATCTTTATCGGTCGAACCTCTAAGTCAAGGATTCAGTTAATCCCGTATGATGTTCCCTTTGTTTTTCGATATGTTACTTGCCCGAGATTCGATCGTTGGTATCTCCTACCTGGTTCAACATCATTACCGGCAAGTATCTTTACTCGTTCAGTAATAAAAGATCCCGTGACTAACACTTAGTCACATTGCTTGCAAGGCTTATTGTGATGTTTTATTACCGAGTGGGCCCTGAGATACCTCTTCGTCACACGGAGTAACAAATCATAGTCTTGATCCATGCCAACCCAACAGACACCCTCGAAGATACCTGTAGAGCACCTTTATAGTCACCCAGTTATGTTGCGACATATGATACACACAAGATACTCCTCCGATATCAGTGAGTTGCATGATCTCATGGTCATAGGAACAAATACTTGACATGCAAAAAACAGTAGCAATAAACTGACATGATCATATGCTACGTCTATAGTTTGGGTCTTGTCCATCACATCATTCTCCTAATGACGTGATCCCGTTATCAAATGACATCTCATGTCCATGACTAGGAAACTATAGCCATCTTTGATCAACAATCTAGTCTATTAGAGGCATACTAGGGACATGGTGTTATCTATTTATCCACACATATATCTGAGTTTCCGACCAACACAATTATAGCATGGATAATAAACGATTATCATGAACAAGGAAATATGATAATAAACAATTTATTATTGCCTCTAGGGCATATTTTCAACAGTTGGGTATGCAGACTATGGGTTGTACTTCGGGGCTATGGTTTCCACCGCGTAGACTTCCCAGAGGGCGTGCTTCCTCTCCTTCTTTGGTATGTGGGCGGCGTATATCATGTTCACTGTTTTGACTTCCGGAGGGAATTTTTTGTCTGCCACCGATTAGACCTCGAGGTTCATCCTCATCATCGTTGTGAGAGCTTTTGCCTTGGTCTTCGGGTGGTATCTTATCAACCTATTAAAACACCCAGCATTTGCGGTGTGTGTGGTTGGCGAGATTTTCCGAAGCCCCATGGATTTGGCAAGGACTTTCCATGATCTTATCGAGCTGAGTGGGTCCGTCATGATTGCCTTTAGGGGGCTTGTTTTGCTGCCCAGGTCAGGAGTTGCGGAATCCGGCATTAACAGTCATGTCATTGACATCACTATTATTGTGTCGGCGCTTATTCTTATTGCGCTTTCGCTTTGAGTTGCAATCCTGGGCTTCAAGTGCCACGGGAGCTTCAGAATTGTGGCTGCGTCTTGCCAGCCAGTTATCTTCGCCGCAAAAAATTGGTTCATGAGAGAGGTAAGGGCGTACATATTTCGAGGCTTGTCCTGACCTAGCTGGTGGGCCAGCCATTCGTCCCAAATATTGTGCCAAAAGGAGGCTATGGCCTCAGCATTTGACAGTCTACGATTTGGTTCTTATTAGTCAAGAACCCATTCCAGAACTGCCAAGCAGACTCCCCGGTCTTCTGGACAACGTTCCTGAGATCGTAAGAGTCCGGTGGGAGGACATAGGTCCCAAGGAAGTAAGAGCCAAACACATCTTCTAGGTCTTCCCATCATCCAATGGAGTTTTCAGGGAGGCTGTTTAACCAGTGCTGAGCTGGCCCCTTAATCTTAAGACGGAGGTATTTGATGGCATGGAGATTGTCTCCTAGCGCCATGTTGATATGGAGGACGAAGTCCTCGATCCATACAGTTGGGTCAGTGGTCCCGTCGTACTGTTCTATATTCATGGGTTTGAACCCTTCGGGGCCGGAACTAATGCGGCATTACCTCATCTGTGAAGCATAGAGGATGAGCGGCGCCTATGAGCCGTGTTATGTCGCGCCTATATTTGGCATCTGTACGGGGCCGGTTGTGTTCCTGAACTCTATCATTTTGGTCGAACCATGGTATGTATTCGCCATGTCTATCGGGCGCGTACTCTCTCGATCCATAGATGGATCTAGTGCAGCCTGCTCTATGATCCAGGTCATCTCACAGGCCGAACCTGTCATTGGGGTCTAATGGCTCAGTGCCCTATGTGCGGGGCACTTCTAGTATGTAACCAACATCATCGGTCGTCCTATCTCGACCACGAAGGGGCGGTCTGCCTTATCGAACAAAGTACGGTTTGGAGATGAAGCATTAGTAAGTTCGTCATCGAATTGCGGCAGTAGCCTTCTTTGGCGGCAGCTTTTGGGATGGTTGACAGACCAGTGTCGTATACTTCCTCGGTTGAGAGGACTTTTGTCCATTGATTATTGAGGTTGGCCTGTTCGGCTTTGAGTTGTCGTTCATTGGCCCTTAGACTACGAGCCGTTGCTATGAGCCGTTGCCAGATTTCTTCCTGATCCTCAAGGTTATCAGGAATGTAAAGGTCCTCAGCTTCAAGTATATCTTCCTCCTTGACAGGGGGAAGGTACTCATCGCCTTCAGGATTGTCGACGTTATCGGGGTTGTTTTGGTCCTCAGGCCCTTCGGGACCCTCAAAGGGGTGCTTGGGGATATCGGGATTGTCATGATCAGCGAGGGCATTACCGTCCCCATTGCTGATAATAGCTCTTCTTCCCTTTTTTTCTCTTGGACCGCTTGTGCGAGTTTTGGCGCCTTGATGGAGCATCGCCCGATTTGTCGCCATCGTTGTGAGGCATGTTCTCGCCGTTGGTGGCAGGAGTATCCACCATGTAGATGTCATATGTAGAAGTGGCGGTCCAACTCCCAGTGTTAATGGGGGTCGGAGCACGATCCTCTTCATCCATGTATTCTGCCTCCTCGAAGGCATAGTCTAGCACGTCGGTTAAATCTTCGACTGTGGCTATCAAGTTGGTGGTGGGTGGGTCGAAAATCCCATCCGGGCCCGCACTGTAAGCGGGCCAAGCATAGATCAGGGCTGGATCATTGCTGATCTTCATCAACGAGAATCGCACTAAGGCCTCGTCGACCGCTGAGGGCTCGATCGGATCCAGGAGCTCGGAACTCATTGAGTTAACCTCCATGACATCCACCCATGGGAACTGTTCGGAAGCAACACGTGTCCGGTCATATGGCTTGATGGCCAGACCGTAATGGGAGATCGGCTTACCACCATGGGTGACCCAAGTGGAGGGTCCTAAGAAGGTGCTCGAGGATAAAGCCTTAGAGTCCTTGGGGGAAACATGCGAAGCCGTGAGCCCAATTAGTGATAGGTCACCCTGAGAGTCGACGGAGAACTCTAGGTTTCCAAATCTGACCTCTTGATCAGGGGCGAAGCTCTCAACGCGGCCTAGATGGCCGACGGAGTCAGCATGCCACACAACGCTGCCGATGGCGAAGATTTGCCCGGGGACAAAAATGTCCATGTTATGGACATCTTCGTCGATTCCATCTCGCTCATAGAGGAATTCTCAATGAAAGCACCAATGTCGGTGTCAAAACCGACAGATCTTGGGTAGGGGGTTCCGAACTATGAGACTGGAGTCGACGGTATTAGGAGACGAAGGGGACATGAGTTTCCCAGGTTCGGGTCCTCCTATGGAGGTAATACTCTACGTCCTACTTGGTTGTATTGATGATGTAAGGGGTTACTGAGTTGATCTACCTCGAGATCGTATAGCTAACCCTAGATGATTTGTTCTGTTTCTACACCCTAAAACCCTCCGACTTATATAGATGCCGAGGATGCCTAGCGTTTACATATGGTCTGTTACATGGCAAAGAGATAAACATGCCTAATTACTACCCCAAACATAGAGCGCAAGCTGTGCTTCCCGAAGCTTCCATCTTGGGGACTGGGCCTTCAAATCGTCTGGTATTCGGTAGGTATCCCTGATAGTCCGGCCCATAACAATTGGTCGGCTATCTGAGGACGCCCTTATCCAGGACTCCCTTAGGCGCTTCTTGTCAATTCTCATCCAGCTTCAGTTCTATTTGACTCTGGAGCATCTCGCTCTTTCATTTCCAAAAGGTATGCCATGTCGCATGATATGTCTTTTGATATTGTGCCAACTCCTTTGGAAGTTCAAACTCCAAGTTCAACATGGCAAACTGCCAGAGTAAGTCATGGAAATCAAATCCTTGTTGATGGTTTAGTATTCCTTGCTTCTTTGATAGCTCTTAAGTCTTCGGACATCAATATCATTTTGGGGATGGACTGGATGATAGCTCATCATGGCAAAATTGATTGTTTCTCTAGGTCTGTTCAGCTTACCTACACTCCTGGCCAGGTAGCCAAGGTCCAACCCCGCATTTCAGAGGGCATGATTTATGCCCTCACTGTCAATCCTCTTCTAGACCTTAAAAACATCCCGGTAGTCCATGAATTTCTAGATGTTTTTCCAGAAGTATTGCCAGGTGTTCCACCTGATAGAGAAGTAGAGTTTGTGATAGAACAAATTCCAGGAATCACTCCAATTGCTAGAAGGCCCTATAAGATGTCTCCCCAAGAGCTAGCTGAGCTTAAGATCCAAGCCGATGAATCTTTGAAGAAAGGTTTCATATGTCCTAGTTCTTCTCCATGGGATTGTCCTCTCCTCCTCGTCAAGAAGAAGGATGGTATGAACCGGATGGTTGTTGATTATCGACCGATTAATCTGGTCACGATAAAGAACAAATATCCTCTCCCCAGTATCAACGATCTGTATGATCAGCTTGCTAGATCCGCAGTCTTCTCCAGGATGGATTTGAGATTAGGTTATCATCAAACAATAATTAGGAACGGGGACATTCCTAACATGGCATTTGTCACTCGTTATGGCCAATACGAGTACACCATCAAGTACTTCGGTCTAACTAATGCCCCAGCCACTTTCTCCCGCTTAATGAATTCAATCTTCATGGAGTATCTAGACAAAATTTTCGTAGTTTACCTCTATGATGTACTCATATACTCGAAGAATAAAGAAGAACATGCTGAGCATCTTAGCCTGGTATTGATGAACCTTCGAGAGCACCACCTTTACGCCAAATTGTCGAAGTGCGAATTGTGGTTGCCAGAGTTGACCTATCTAGGTCACGTAATCTCTGCAAAAGGTATTGCTATCAACCCCGAAAGATTTCAATCTGTCCTTGACTAGAGTCAACCTGAATCGGTGAAGCAGGTTAGGAGTTTCCTTGCCTTAGCGAGATACTGTCGCCGCTTTGTTGAGAACTTCTCCAAAATTTCCAAACCTCTAACTGACCTCCTCAAGAAAGATAAGAAGTTCGAGTGCAGTCCAAAGTGTGAGGACAGTTTCTAGGAGTTGAAAAGATGACTGAGTACTGCCCCGGTACTTGTACTGTAGACTTCGCGACACGGTCTAGGTTGCATTATCATGGAAGATCGTCATGTCATCGCCTATGCATGTTGACAGTTTTTATTTCCTCATGAGGAGAATTATCCAACACACGATCTAGGACTTGCCACGGTTGTCTATGCACTTGTCACTTGGCGACAATACCTTCTGGGTAATCGTTGTGAAATATACACAGATCACTAGAGTCTCAAATATATATTCACCCAACCGGATTTGAATATCAGGCAAACACGATGGATTGAGTTGATTACGGACTACGACTTAGGAATATCTTACACCCCAGGTGTCGGTGTTAAAACGGGCGGATCTCGGCTAGGGGGTCCCGAAATGTGAGACCAGAACTGATGGTAACACGAGACGAAGGGGGCACAGATTTACCCAGGTTCGGGCCCTCGTATGGAGGTAATACCCTACTTCCTGCTCGGATATATTTATGATAAGAGGGGTTACAGAGTTGATCTACCTTGAGCTCGTATGTCTAACCCTAGATGAGTTGTTCTGTCCCTATACCCTAATACCCTCCGACTTATATAGACACCGAGGGTACCCAGGGTTTACACATGGTTGGTTACATGCCAAAGAGATAAACATGACTATCTATGGTCGACGACTTGGAGGATACGTCACGGCTCCTTGAGGTCTTTATCCTGGCATGGGTGACTTGGTCATCTAGTATTGTCCTTGCGGCCCATACAGTCCGGCCCATAAGCAATAGGTCGACCGTTCGAGGACCCCTTAATCCAGGACTCTCTTAGTAGCCCCCGGACTAGCCTTCATCGTCGATGTATATCTGGTCAACCTCCTCGTGTCATCATCGTTGGCTTGCGAGGCGAGTCCCCCACTGCTCCTTATTCGGCAACCGACCAGTCTTCGACAAGATTCCAAGCATCACGGTCGTAGATGTATTATTATAACTGCCCGCGTAACTCGATTTCCACATATTGTGGGGAGGTGAGTGGTCAATGATTTGAACAATCTTACCCCTCCACAACAGAGGCATCACCCATTTAGTCAAACAAAAACTGAGGTTTAGACCACATCCTCCTCCTCCCCATCGGAAAAGACTCTAGTCGAAGATCCACGATAATCATGGCTAACACCCCCAGCTCCTCTACGTGCCCCTATGGATCACGTCCAGGGGACCGGACTAGCTATTCCGTAGGAACCATGCAGCTCCGTAATCTAGAGACCCAGGGGTATCTACCTTCTTCTGATATGGCAGTGAACCGCGCAGGTTTAATTGCCGCAATCAACTAAGCTTTCAGCAAGATTTTTCCCAATCCTCACATGTGGGAGCTTGTATGCTTCATCCCCTTCCTCCTACGGGGCCTCGGGTTTTCCATTCATCCGTTTCGGAGGGGGCCATGGGATTTCTATGGGATCAAACTTCAAATCCTTACTCTGGGGTCCATTTTGCACATCTCAGACTTCATGGCCCTCTGCAAGATGTTATTGGGCTGTAAGGCACATTTCGACTTGCGGAGGAAATACTTATGTCTCGTCCGCCGAACTCGGGACAAGACGATCTTGGAGGTCGGCGATACCAAAGTGTGCCGTATAGCGGTATGTACAATGAAGATATCCGAAGAGTGGACTTCGGAATGGTTTAATATTGAAGATGCCCCCTTGTTCGAGCCCCCTTGAAGAAGAGGTACAACTTGCGACCGCGGAGTTCGTCCCACGAGGAAAACGCCAAGGTGCGACGCCTGGTGAATCAGGTGCGGATGCTTACCCACCATCGGCTAACCATGATCGATGTCATGGCCGCAGCCATCTCCTGGTGCATGCAGCCTCTTCAACAGAGGGTGCAGCCGGACGAGCACGCGCTCAGTCCCCTCTGAGAACATGTTCGGAGCGCACTATGCCTCCGAAGGTAACGGTCCAATTCTCGGTGGGTGATTGGGGAATCCGACCATCACCGACACCACCGACCAATAGGTGGTCAGTCATGGAGGAGGCTCTATCGAGCGCCTCTATCCCTAAGGATCACGGCACCCTTATGGGTGCGGTACTACACAGCATCAAGTCAGTTGACAACAGAATGAAGGAGGCCTTCAAAGGTCTCCTTACTGGTTTTCAAGATAGTCACCCAATGTGTTTATTTTGCAAAGATTTTATTTTTTCACATTATATACATGGCGGCCCCCAAGCCCTAGGTGAGGTAAAAAAAGCTCAACTATTGGTCACGTCTGCATCCGATACCAAACTAGATGCACTTTAAGTGTCCGGCATGTTAGAATCACTCAACATATGATCGGATTGTCTATAATTCAGGAATTGAGAGCCCATGTAATGTATTAACTAGGTGTGTAATGCAGGCTTCGTCATCGGCGGCGGCCATAAATGTCGCTGAGATGGAGGAGCTAAATCAGAAGCTGAAGCGCTCCGAAGATGAAGTTGAATCCCTTAACCGAAGGCTCGACGAGGCTCAAGGTATGTCAAAAGAGAATGCGAATGCCTTTGTCAGAGATCTATCGTCCGAATACTATCAATGCAGCTTCTTCACATTGTATAATGCATGCGCAGCCTCGGCGAAGTAGATGGAGAGGCTCAAGGCCGAGCTCTAGCGCGCGAAGGACGAAATGGATGCCGACAGGGCGGCTGCTAAGGAAATGGTTGTCGCTCTTTCCACCATGCGAGCAAGTGGTGGAAAGCATGAAGCTCGCGTGGCAGAGGTCCAGTAGGATCTCAAAGATGCTAGTGAAAGAAGCGAGGCCTTGGAGCATAAGAATAAGGCGAGATAGGTCGAAGTGTCGACTTTGAAAACCAAACTCCAGAAGGAGCGGGTGGAGAGATGGTTCTATGAGGAGCAAATGCGCTAGGCCAAGGGCAGAGAAGATGGTAAGCCATACTCACTAATGTCCGTATTCAGGGATAGCAAATTCGCATTGCTTACCCGAGTGTGGTGATCCTCAGGCGCATCCTCCAATCTCCAGAACAGCATAGTGGATGCCAATCAGCTGTTCGCCTCGCAGGGAGAAGGAGATGAAGCTCGGCTATTCTGGGCACAATTTGGAGCCCCCGAGTGTCCTCCTCTTCTGGTGGACCACCTGAAACAGCCGATGGAGCTGCACTAGATGGTGTCGCCGGCCTTGATGGACCTCTGCATCTGCTTATGGCCCCGCCTCGACACCGTCAAGCGCTCCTCCTACATCGAAGGTGTACGGATCGCCCTTGCCAAGGCCAAAGTGCACTGGCTGAGGCTAAATCCGATGAAGGTAGCCATCGACCCGCAGCCACCCAGGAAGGAGCATCGACGCCCCGAGCTATACTTTCATGGAGTGATGGAGATTGCTCGGCGGATAGCGTCGAAGTGTTCGGCTGATAGCTGTAAAGCGTCCGAAGACTTGCCCAAACTTTTAATGATATCAGTATTTGTGCTTATATGGTTTTGCATTCCTTCCTAACTCCTATGCGGCTATTTACTACTGAAAGATGCAAGTCGTCGGCTTCAGCCCCCATGTAGATACTGCATGGGGTGTCTTATCCAATGCACCATGTCCCTTAGCAGTATTATCGGAACCCGAAGGCGGTACAATGTGGCAGACTAGGCAATCAGACTATAGTGCTTTATTTCTTTCACTTAGCCATAGGGGCGTGAAAAGTTCTATGGGAAGCATACAATTAGCCACCAAAGAGTTGTGATGTTTGGATGAACCTTGGCCAAAGCTGGTATAACAATGTCTACACAAAGGGCAAGTTCCTCGTACAACACGAAATTACCGCTTACGAGGATTGAAGTATAACACTTTCAGCTCGGGGTTCACAGACCGGATCAAGCATACTTGAAAGTTGGGTTTTGGCTTTCTCCCCTAAGGTGCTTGACCAGACTATCCGGAAGCACAATCGCAGGGGTGCTCTCTTTGCCATTTTAGCCGAACGAGCTGAACATAAACAAGCAAGCATAGGAGCCGGGAACCCAACTTATTGAGCAAAGACATAGTTTGGAACCAATGCATATAAGTGAATGCCAAGACGGCAAACACATGATAGATAAGGCGATTTGTGTTTGAACTCGAGCCATCGGTCTATTAGCCAGTTACCTCGCATCATACCAAACAGGTTCATGAGAAGAGGGAGAGAGGAGGAAAAATATGCGCCAAAAAAAGGATAGATGAGGCGTACTTGCGCCGCGGAATTTTGCATTTTCTCAACAACTCTTATAACTCGGATAACCAAAGCAACTGTTTACAGGTATGTTAAAGAAATAAAAATATACATGATTTGTTGTACCGGGGTCTTCGGTTGGTAAATTGATGTCGTCGATATGCTCCCTTAGTTGACTCCTACTCTTAGATACACCTTGATGGGTGTTAGTGTTCGGCGGGCGTATTTTTCCAACAAAATCTTGAGAGGCCGCTGAATTGCAGGTGAGCTTTCCGCCGTAGGTAGGCTCTTTTAGGGGCGCCTGCATTTTCTCCGAAGACTTGTCGATGGTAGAAGTTCGGGCCAGCCAAAAATCAATCTTTATTTCCCCACCGCTACCCATGGAATCTTAAGTGCGAAGTTGTGCCTCCTCGGCACATACTTTGCTGGGCTTGAGGTTGTGTAGTGGGGGTGAGTCCCTATAGAGGGGAGGCAGAAGGATCTGAGTTTTCGGTCTTAGGCTAAGCTCGTTTACCAGCTTTGTGTGCCTTTATGGCGGATGTCGTAACTTGCCGATATTCTTTGTAGCTAAATTCGTCCGCTAGGGCCAATGCATGTTCCTCAATTCTAAGAGAGCGCTCTATATTGCCGTTGATAGTAATTACCCCCTTGGGGCCCGGCATCTTGAGCTTCAAGTATGCATAGTGTGGGACGGCACTGAAATGAGCAAACGCTGTCCGACCAAGCAGCGTGTGATAGCCACTGCCGAAGCGAACAATGTCGAAGATCAAGTCTTCGCTGCGAAAGTTATCGGGCGAGCCGAACACAAGAGAGTTACGGAACCCGTACATTGGGCCTCAACGCCTGGGATCACTCCTTTGAAGGTAGTTCTACTAGGTTTGATCCTTGATGGATGTATGACCATCTTTTTGACTGTATCTGAGTAAATCAGGTTGAGGCTACTTCCTCCATCCATTAGGACTTTTGTGAGGTGATACCCATCTATAATCGGGTCTAGGACGAGGGCCACCAGACACCCATGGAGGATACTAGTCGGATGATCACACCGATCAAAGATGATCGGGTATGCCGACCATGGGTTGTACTTCGGGGCTACGTGTTCCACAGGATATACCTCCCGAAGGGCACGCTTCCTCTCCTTCTTGGGTATATGTGTGGCGTATATCATGTTCACCATTTGACTTCGGGAGGGAATTTCTTCTGTCTACCATCATTGGACCCCGAGGCTCATCCTCGTCCTCGCTGCTCGTTTAAACACCCAGCAGTTGCGGTGTGTGTGGTTGGCGGTCTTTTCCTAAGTCCCACGGATTTGGCAAGGCCTTTCCATGATCTTCTCCAGCTGAGTGGGTCTGTCATGATTGCCGTTAGGAGTCTTGTTCTACTGCCCAGTTCGAGAGTTGCGGAATCCAGCATTTACATCTGTATCATCGGCATCGCTATTATTGTGCCAGCGTTTATTCTTATTGTGCTTTGGTTTTAAGTTGCCATCCCTGGATTTAGGTGCTACGAGATCTTCGGAATTGTGGCTGCATCTTGCCAGCTAATTGTCTTCGCCTGCGCAAAAGCAGGTCATGAGGGAGGTAAGGGCGGACATGGTCCGAAGTTTGTCTTGGCCTAGCTGGCAGGTTCGTCCCGAATATTGTGCCAGAAGATGGCTATGGCGTCAGCATCCAAACAGTCGACGATTTGGTTCTTCTTACTCAAGAAGTAATTCCAGAATTACCAAGCAGCCTTGCCGGTCTTCTGGACGACATTGCTGACATCAAAAGAGTCTTGCGGGCGGACATCCCTAGAAGTTAGAGCGGAATGTATCTTCCAGGTCTTCCCAACATCTAATGGAGTTTTTGGGGAGGTATTCGATGGCATGAAGATCATTTCCTCGTGCCATGTGGATATGGAGGAGGAAGTCCTCAATCCATATGGTTGGGTCCGTGGTCCCATCATACTGTTCTATATCCACGATTTTAAAACCCTCGGGGAACTGATGCCACATTACCTCATCTCTGAAGCACAGTGGGGGAGCGGCACCTCTGACCCGTGCTATGTCATGCCTGCATTCGGCCTTTGTATGGGGCCGGTTGCATTCCCGGACTCTATTGCTTTGGTCGAACCATGGTCTATATCCACCCCGTCTATCGAGCAAGTACTCTTTGGATCCATAGATGGATCTTGTGCGCCTGCCTTGTGATCCAGGTCATCTCGCAGGTCGAACCTGTCATTGGGTTCTAATGGCTCCTTACCCCGTCTTTGGGGCACTACCGGCGAAGTGGATATGTACCTAGGTTAGGGTCGTAGGCCTGACCTACATACACAACCTAAGGACACTATATTGGAGGACTTAAAGACTACAAGAGAGATTCCCACTGGATTCACCATGATGCTCAAGTCACTTGACATTTTTCGACTCGGAAGCTTCTCCCTCCACTTGACAGTAACCTGTCACTCAAAAGACCTCACTTCCAGTCGATGCCAGAAGACCAGAAGCCACTGAGGGAGGCCAATGGGTAGGCATTAGGCCAGTCGTCATTAGTAGCAATTATGATGTATGTTACCAGTAACGCTTGTCTTCATACCCATGATCGAACCCTTAGATGCCTCGCACTTATGAGGGGCAGCGAACACTATATAAGCCGCCCCTCCCCTCTAGCACAAGGGTTCACATCCTCTGTGACACACACTCTCCACACGACAAAAGCTCTCAAGCACTGAGACGTAGGGCTGTTACCTACACGAGAGGGGCCTGAACTCATACATCCGTTTGTACATCCTTGCCATAGCTCGGGCTCTTCCCTCTCTTTTCGTACCCCTATGTTCTACTGTCAAACTCGTTCCCACGACAAATGGCACCCACTGTGGGGCCGTCGTCTAACCGACTTCCGGCGAGGTTGCATTTTCCCTCCTTCGTCATGTCTTCTGGCGGTGTTTTCTCCCTCGGCCATGAGATCCGTTCTGGAGCGCTCACCTTCATCATCGACGATTTGACATGGCTCCAAGAAGTGCCTCCCAACGTGGAGGCGCTCCTAGTCCGCGGGGCCACGCACTTCTGCGCGAGCTCCTACAGTGTGGTTCCATGGCAGCCATCGACTCTGTACTCTTCGGCTCTCCCTGCTGTTCACCATCGCAAGCGATATGGTTGCTCACGGCTCCAGCGCTCGGTCAGACATGCGGTGGCGCGCCAAGTTTTGTCCCCGCAAATTGTGGCGATTGAACCCACCAAGTCCCTTCACGGCGTGTTCGAGTCGGACTCCCATCAGTCGGATGTTCCATTCGAGTGCGAGAGTTGTGATCCTATAGCGGAGGTTCTTATTGCCGGTTCTCATCAGAGCCCGTTGCCAGGATTCGGCCATGGAAGGTGGGAGACTGGTGGAACGTCGAGTGAGCCACCGTGTCGCGATGAGGAGGACATCCATACACCCATCATCAGTGCGACTGCTAAAGCTCGGGCTTGGAGGCCACATGCATTTGGCTCGAGGAGCTCTAGAGGGAAATCGACAAGTGCGCTCGCCAGTGCCCGCCAGCTCCCAATCGATGTCAGTGACAGCTGTTTCTGAGTGGTTCACATAACAATGTTGAGGTATATCGTA
Source organism: Hordeum marinum (assembly GCA_022496015.1). Taxonomy (NCBI): domain Eukaryota; kingdom Viridiplantae; phylum Streptophyta; class Magnoliopsida; order Poales; family Poaceae; genus Hordeum; species Hordeum marinum. The sequence goes on from CM039677.1 coordinate 120,291,506, forward strand.
CCCAAGTTTTAAACATTGCAGCTGCAGATAGGATAGCAGATTCCATCAAACCATCATGTTTAGAGGCTGGCAGAGGGTTGCTACAGATTAGAGCATTGCTTGATGCGGTGTAGTGTCAGAATTCTATTGTTTCGCAGTCGTGCAATAGGATTCATAGTAATTCACCAAAAGCAGAGACTGTTCAGTCGGCACATAGTCCTATATCGCCCTTGCTCCGTAGGGGCAGAGGTTTTCATGAGGATCAGTACAGAGATCAGTTTCACCGTGACGACCACTGTCGAGTGCGCACTCCTCCGCGGGGTGGTTCACATGTGCCCCGGCACCAGGATGAAAGGCGCTCGTTCGGTGATGAGTGGAATGCAACGTTTGATGCTCGAGACCCCTTCACTCAGAGGCGGATCGATAGAGGCAGAGCCCACAGGTATGAGTATGATAAAGATTTTCTGAGTGGAAGCACCGCTGTTATTTGTGGTCCTGAGTGCTTTAGCAGGGCTATTCGTTCTGTAGAGATTCCCCCCAACTTTAGGTTGGCGGCTAGGATCCGCAAGTTTTCTAGCGAGTCTAATCCAGAAACATGGTTGGATGATTACCGAGTGGCTATTTAGATTGGTGGTGGTAATGATAACATTGCGATGAAGCATTTGTCCTTGATGTTAGATGGTTCGGCACGTGAATGGCTGAATCGCTTGGCTCCTTCTAACATCTATTGCTAGGAAGATCTCGTCCGGGTGTACATCAGAATGTTCGAGGGCACTGTTGGAAATATGCCCTAGAGGCAATAAATAAAGTGTTTATTATTAAATTTCCTTGTTCATGATAATCGTTTATTATCCATGATATAATTATATTGATGGGAAACACATTACATGTGTGGGTAAATAGACAACACTTTGTCCCTAGTATGCCTCTAGTGAACTAGCTCGTTGGTCAAAGATGGTCAAGGTTTCCTAGCCATCGAAATGTGATGTCATTTGATAACGGGATCACATCATCAGAAGAATGATGTGATGGACAAGACCCAAACTACGAACATAGCTATGATCGTGTCAGTTTATTGCTACTGTTTTCTTCATGTCAAGTATATGTTTCTATGACCATGAGATCATGCAACCCACAGACAAACGTAGCATATGACCGTGTCAGGTTATTCCTATTGTTTTCTACATGTCAAGTATATGTTTCTATGACCATGAGATCATGAAACTCACAGACACTGGAAGAGTGTCTTGTGTGTAACATCGCAACGTAACTGAGTGACTATGAAGGTGCTCTACAGGTATCTCCGAGGGTGTCTGTTGGGTTGGCGTGGATCAAGACTGGTATTTGTTACTCCATGTGACAAAGAGGTATCTTAGGGACCACTCAGTAATACAACATCACAATAAGCCTTGCAAGCAATGTGCCTAAGTGTTAGTCATAGGATCTTGTATTATAGAACGAGTAAAGAGACTTGCCGGTAACGAGGTTGAACTAGGTATGGAGATACCGACGATCGAATCTCGGGCAAGTAACATACCAAAGAACAAAGGGAACATCATACGGGATTATCTAAATCCTTGACATAGAGGTTTGACCGATAAAAATCTTCATAGAATATGTAGGATCCAATATGGGCATCTAGGTCCTGCTATTGGTTATTGACCGTAGAGGTGCCTCGGTCATGTCTACATAGTTCTCGAACCCGCAGGGTCTGCACACTTAAGGTTTGGTGACATTTCAGTAGTATAGAGTTATGCATGGTGGTGACCAAAGGTTGTTCGGAGTCCCGGATGAGATCCCGGACATCACGCGGAGCTCCGGAGTGGTCCGGAGGTACAGATTCAGATATAGGCAGTCCTGTTTTGGTCGCCGGAAAAGTTTCGGGCTCATCGGTAGTGTACCGAGAGTGCCGGTAGTGTTCCGGGAGACCACCGGGAGGGGTATTTCGACCCAAGATGCCTCATGGTCTATGTGAGAGTGAATACCAGCCCTTTTTGGTCTTGTGGAAGTCCCACACAAGGCCCGTGCGGCTAGGGAAAGAAGAGCCCAAAGGGAAAAGTGGAAAAAAGGCAAAAAGGGGAGGAATCATAGTCCTACTAGGATTGGAGGAGGAGTCCTCCTCTCCTCCCCACTTCGGCCGAACCAAAGGAGGCTTAGCCCTTGCGCCAAGTCCTCTCCTCACTCCCTCCTATATATACTGGTGGTTTTAGGGTTTTTGCATTAGATTTTCAGCCACGTGCTACCCGTTCCTCCAGTGCATAGTTTCTCCTTTAGATCGAATTTCTGCAGTGCTTGGGCGAAGCCTTGCCGAAATAGCTCCACCACCCTTGCCGGAGCGCCGTCACGCTGACGGAGAAATCTTCTACCTCTCCACTCCTTCTTGCTAGATCAAGAAGGCGGAGATTGTCATCAAGCTGTACGTGTGCTGAACGCGGAGGTGCCGTCCGTTCAGTGCTTGATCGGGACAGATCATGATTGGATCGCGGGACGCTCGGCGATTTGGATCATGAAGACATTCGACTACACCAACCGCATTTCTTAACGCTTCCCACTTAGCGATCTAAAAGGGTATGTAGATCCACTCTCCCTCTCGTAGATGCTCATCACCATGGATAGGTCTTGCGTGAACATAGGAAAACTATTGTTTCCCGTGCGACGTTCCCCATCAGTGGCATCATGTGCTAGGTCTATGTGTAGATGAGATCTCGAGTAGAACACAAAGAGTTTGTGGGCGTTGATGCTTAGATTTCTTCCTCCCTTGGTCGTGTTTTGGTTCAGCGGTATTGTGGGATGAAGCGGCCCGGACCAACATTACTCGTGCGCTTACAAGAGACCGGTTCCCTCAACTGCAACTTGTTGCAAAAGATGGCTGGCGGGTGGCAGTTTCTCCTAGTTTATTTGGAACGGATTCGACAAAGGCGGTCCTTGAGAAGGTTGAAAAGCAGCTAATGTATCACCATTGTGGTTTATGTGTAGGTGAGAATTGTTCTTGCTAGATACCCGTAGCAGCCACGTAAAACATGTAACAACAATTAGAGGATGTCTAACTTGTTTTTGCAACGTATGTTGTGATGTGATATGGCCAATTACATGATGTGATATATGTGATGTATGAGATGATCATGTGTTTTATAGAATATCACGACTTGCATGTCGATGAGTACGGAAACCGGTAGGAGCCATAGGGTTGTCTTTAATTATTGTATGACCTGCGTGTCAATCATTCAGCGCTATGTAATGGTTTACTTTATTGCTAAACGGTAGCAATATTTATACAAGCATGATGGGCATGTCAACCCCGATGGCGACACCTTGATGGAGATCATGGTGTCATGCCGGTGATGATGGAGATCATGTCGGTGCTTTCAACATGGAGATCAAAAGCACAAATTCATGGCCATATCATGTCACTTATGATTTTCATGTGATGTTAATCCTTTTATGCACCTTGTTTTTCTTAGGACGACGGTAGCATTATAAGGTGATCTCTCACTTAAATTTCAAGATTAATTGTGTTCTCCCCGAGTGGGCACCATGGCAAAAGTTCGTCATGTTGAGACACCACATGATGATCGGGTGTGATAGACTCTACGTTCACATACAACGGGTGCAAGCCAGTGTTGCACATGCATAACACTTGTGTTAAACTTGACGAGGCTAGCATGTACAGACATGGCCTCGGAACACAAGAGACCGAAAGGTCGAACATGAGTCATATAGTAGATATGATCAGCATGATGATGTCACCATTGAAACCACCTCAACTCATGTGATGATCGGACTTGAGTTAGTGAATTTGGATCATGTGACACTTAGATGACATGAGGGATGTCAATTTAAGTGGGAGATTTAGTAATTTGATTAACTAAACTCATTATCTTGAACAATAGTCTAAGTAACCTTTGCATATTTATGTTGTAGATCAATGGCTCACGAAGTAGCACCCCTGAATTTTAATGCGTTCCTAGAGAAAGCTAAGTTGAAAGATGATGGAAGTAACTTTGTTGACTCGGCCCGTAATCTAAGGATTATCCTCATGGCTTCCCAGAAATCATATGTCCTTGATGCACCGCTTGGTGACCAACTAGAAGACATGTCTCCCGAAGACGTTCAGAACGCTTGGGAGGCACGTTCTGGAGATTACTCAATAGTTCAGTGTGCAATATTGTATGGCTTAGAACCGAGATTACAAAGACATTTTGAACGTCATGGAGCATATGAGATGTTCCAGGAGTTGAAATTTATCTTTTAGAAGAATGCCCGGATCGAGAGGTATGAGACCTCCGATAAGTTCTATGCTTGCAAGATGGAGGAGAACGGGTCTATCAGTGAACATATACTCAGAATGTCTAGGTATTCGAATCGTCTAGCGGAGTTGGGAATTTCCCTTCCGCCAGACGTGATCACTAACAGAGTTCTTCAATCACTACCACCTAGTTAGAAGATCTTTGTGATGAACTATAACATGCACGGGATGAACAAGTCAGTCGCCGAGCTATTTGCGATGCTAACAGTCGCTAAGTCTGAAATCCAGAAAGAACATCAAGTGTTGATGGTCAATAAAACCACTAGTTTCAAGAAGAATGGCAAGGGCAAGGGCAAGAAGGGTAAAACCAAGAAGGATGGAAAAGCAGTTGCTACTCCTGTAAAGAAGCCCAAGCATGGACCCAAGCCAGAAACTGAGTTTTTTCATTGCAAGGGAACTGGTCACTGGAAGCGGAACTACCCCAAGTACCTGGCTGACAAGAAGGTGGCCAACGACAAACAAGGTATATATGATATACATGTTATTGATGTGTACCTTACTAGCTCTCGTTGTAGTGCCTGGGTATTTGATACCGGTTCGGTTGCTCACATTTGCAACTCAAAACAGGAACTACGAAATAGACGAAGGTTGGCAAAGGATGAAGTGACGATGCGCGTGGGAAATGGTTCCAAGGTTGATGTGATCGCCGTCGGCACGCTCTCTCTTCGATTACCATCGGGATTAGTGATGAACCTGAATAATTGTTATTTAGTGCCTCCGTTAAGCACGAAAATTATATCTGGATCTTGTTTATTGTGAGACGGTTACTCATTTAAATCAGAGAATAAAGGTTGTTCTATTTATATGAGTAATATCTTTTATGGTCATGCACCCAATGTTAGGGGTTTATTCATATTGAATCTTGATAGTGATGATACACATGTTCATAACATTGATGCCAAAGGATGTAGAGTTGATAATGATAGTACCACTTTCTTGTAGCACTGCCATTTAGGTCATATTGGTGTAAAACGGATGAGGAAGCTCCATGCTGATAGACTTTTGGAGTCACTTGATTTTGAATCACTTGACACATCTGAACCATGCCTCATGGGCAAGATGACTAAAATGCCGTTCTCTGGAACAATGGAACGGGCAAGTGACTTTTTGGAAATCATACATACTGATGTGTGCGGTCCAATGAATGTTACATCACGTGGTGGATATCGTTATTTTCTCACCTTCACTGATGACTTAAGTAGATATAGGTATATTTACTTAATGAAACACAAGTCTGAAACGTTTGAAAAGTTCAAGCAATTTCAGAGTGAACTTGAGAATCATCGTGACAAGAAGATTAAATTCCTGCGATCTGATCGAGGAGGTGAATATCTGAGTTATGAGTTTGGTAGTCACTTAAGACAGTGTGGAATTGTTTCACAGTTGACACCGCCTGGAACACCACAGCGTAATGGTTTGTCCAAACGTCGTAATCGATCCTTATTAGATATGGTGCATTCTATGATGTCTCTTGTTGATTTGCCACTATCGTTTTGGGGTTATGCATTAGAGACCGTTGCATTCACTTTAAATAGGGCACCATCAAAAACCGTTGAGACGACGCCATATGAGCTATGGTTTGGCAAGAGGCCAAAGTTGTTGTTTCTTAAAGTTTGGGGATGTGATGCTTATGTCAAAAAGCTTCAGCCTGAAAAGCTGGAACCCAAAGCGGAGGAATGTGTCTTCATAGGATACTCAAAAGAGACAGTCAGGTATACCTTCTATCTCAGATCCAAAGGCAAAGTGTTTGTCGCTAAGAACGGAACATTTCTTGATAAAGAGTTTCTCTCGATAGAATTGAGTGGGAGGAAAATAAAGCCTGATGAGGTTATTGAACCTTTACTTCAACCAGAAAGTAGTGCAACACAGAAAGATATTTCTGTGGAACCTACAATGGTTGAAGAGGAAGTTAATGATGATGATCATGAAGCTTTGGATCAAGCTGCTCTTGAACCTCGTAGGTCGACAAGGCCGCGTACTACTCCTGAGTGGTACGGCAACCCTGTCTTGGAGGTCATGTTGTTGGACAACAATGAACCTACGAGCTATGGAGGAGCGGTGATGGGTCCGGATTACGAGAAATGGTTAGAGGCCATGAAATCCGAGATGGGATCCATGTATGAAAACAAAGTATGGACTTTGGAAGTATTACCTGAAGGGCGAAAGGCCATTTAGAACAAATGGATCTTTAAGAAGAAGATAGACGCGGATGGTAATGTCACCGTCTATAAAGCTCGACTTGTGGCAAATGGTTTTTCACAAGTTCAAGGAGTTGACTATGAGACCTTCTCACCCGTAGCGATGGTTAAGTCTATCAGAATCATGTTCGCAATAGCTGCTTATTTCGACTATGAAATTTGGCATATGCATGTCACAATAGCGTTCCTCAATGTTTTCCTTGAGGACGAGTTGTATATGATGCAACGAGAAGGTTTTGTCGATCTAGAGAATGCTGACAAAGTTTGCAAACTCTAGCAATCCATTTATGGGCTGGTGCAAGCATCTCAGAGTTGGAATAAGCATTAGATGAGGTGATCAAAGCGTTTGAGTTTATACAAGTTTATGGAGAAGCTTGTATTTACAAGAAAATGAGTGGGAGCTCTATAGCGTTTCTAATATTATATATGGATGACATATTGCTGATTGGAAACAATATAGAAATGCTGGAAAGCATGAAGGAATATTTGAACAAGAGTTTTTCAATGAAGGACCTAGGGGAAGCTGCTTTCATATTAGGCATTAAGATCTATAGAGATAGATAGAGACGCTTAATAGCACTTTCACAGAGCACATACCTTGATAAAGTTTTGAAGAAGTTCAAAATGGATCAGTCCAAGAAGGTGTTCTTGCCTTTGTTACAAGGTGTGAAGTTGAATAAGACTCAATGCCAAGTGATTGCAGAGGATAGAGAAAGGATGAGTGTCATCCCCTATGCTTCAGCCATAGGCTCTATCATGTATGCAATGCGATGCACAAGACCCGATGTCATCCTTGCCATAAGTATGGTCGGAAGCTTTCAAAGTGATCCTGGAATGGAGCACTGGGCAGCGGTCAAGAATATCCTTAAGTACCTGAAATGGACTAAGGAAATGTTTCTCATTTATGGAGGTGATGAAGAGATCGTCGTAAAGGGTTACATCGATGCAAGCTTTGACACTGATCCGGATGACTCTAAGTCACAAACCGGATACGTATTCATTCTCAACGGGGAGCGGTAAACTAGTGTAGTTCCAAGCAAAGCGTGGTAGCCGATTCTACGTGGGAAGCGGAGTACATTGCTGCCTCAGAGGTAGCAAAGGAAGGTGTCTGGATGAAGCAGTTCATGACAGATCTTGGAGTAGTGCCTAGGGCACTGAATCTAATGAACCTGTTCTGTGACAACATGGGTGCCATTGCTCTGGCCAAGGAACCAAGGTTTCACAAGAGGACCAGAAACATAAAGCGATGCTTCAACTCCATCCGTGATTACATCAAGGAAAAGTACATAGATATTTGCAAAGTGCACACGGATTATAACGTTGTAGACCCGCTGACTAAACCTCTTCCAAGGGTTAAACATGATCAACACAGAACTGCATGGGTGTTCGATTCATTACAATGTAAATCACATAGTGATGTGAACTAGATTATTGACTCTAGCGCCAGTGGGAGAATGTTGGAAACATGCCCTTGAGGCAATAAATAAAGTGTTTATTATTATATTTCCTTGTTCATGATAATCGTTTATTATCCATGCTATAATTATATTGATTGGAAACACATTACATGCATGGGTAAATAGACAACACTTTGTCCCTAGTATGCCTCTAGTGAACTAGCTCGTTGGTCAAAAATGGTCAAGGTTTCCTAGCCATTGACATTTGATGTCATTTGATAACGGGATCACATCATTAGGAGAATGAAGTGATGGACAAGACCCAAACTACGAACATAGCATATGATCGTGTCAGTTTATTGCTACTGTTTTCTGCATGTCAAGTATATGTTTCTATGACCATGAGATCATGCAACCCACAGACACCGCAAGAGTGCCTTGTGTGTATCAAACATCACAACGTAACTGGGTGACTATAAAGGTGCTCTACAGGTATCTCCGAGGGTGTCTGTTGGGTTGGCATGGATCAAGACTAGGATTTGTTACTCCGTGTGACGGAGAGGTATCTCAGGGCCCACTCGGTAATACAACATCACAATAAGCCTTGAAAGAAATGTGACTAAGTGTTAGTCATGGGACCTTGTATTACAGAAAGAGTAAAGAGACTTGCTGGTAACGAGGTTGAACTAGGTATGGAGATACCGACGATCGAATCTCGGGCAAGTAACATACCGAAGAACAAAGGGAACATCATACGGGATTAACTAAATCCTTGACATAGAGGTACGATCGATAAAGATCTTCGTAGAATATGTAGGAACCAATATGGTCATCCAGGTCCTGCTATTGGTTATTGACCATAGAGGTGTCTCGATCATGTCTACATAGTTCTCGAACCCGCAGGGTCTGCACACTTAAGGTTTGGTGACGTTTCAGTAGTATAGAGTTATGCATGTGGTGACCGAAGGTTGTTCGGATATCCGGATGAGATCCCGGATGTTACAAGGAGCTCCAGAATGGTCCGGAGGTAAAGATTCATATATAGGAAGTCCTGTTTTGGTCGCCGGAAAAGTTTCGGGCTCATCGGTAGTGTATCGGGAGTGTCCGTAGTATACAGGGAGACCACCGGGAGGGGTATTTCGACCCAGTGGGCTTCATGGGCTGTGGGAGAGTGAATACCAACCCTTTGTGGGCTGGTGGAAGTCCCACACAAGGCCCATGTGGCTAGGGGAAGAAAAGCCCAAAGGGAAAAGTGGAAAAAAGGCAAAAAAAGGGGAGGAATCCTAGTCCTACTAGGATTGGAGGAGGAGTCCTCCTCTCCTCCCCACTTCGGCTGAACCATAGGAGACTTGTCCCTTGAGAAAATGCCTCTTCTCCCTCCCTCCTATATATAATGGTGGTTTTAGGGTTTTTGCACTAGATTTTTAGCCACATGCTACTCGTTCCTCCAGTGCATAGTTTCTCCTCTAGATCGGATTTCTGCAGTGCTTAGGCGAAGCCTGCCGGAATAGCTCCATCACCATCGCCGGAGCGCCATCATGCTGCCGGAGAACTCTTCTACCTCTCCGCTCTCTCTTGGTGGATCAAGAAGGCGGAGATCATCATCAAGCTATACGTGTGCTGAACCCGGAGGTGTCGTCCGTTCGGTGCTGGATCGGGACAGATCGTGATTGGATCACGGGACGCTCGGCGATTTGGATCGCGAAGACGTTCGACTACACCAACCGCATTTCTTAATGCTTAACTCTTAGAGATCTACAAGGGTATGTAGATCAACTCTCTCTCTCTCGTAGATGCTCATCATCATGGATAGGTCTTGCGTGAACGTAGGAAATTTTTTGTGTCCCATGTGACGTTCCCCAACAGGCACTTGCAAGTGTCCTACCGGTCTGATCGATATGCAACACTGTGTTCAGAAGCCAAACGAGACTTTGAGAGATTACATTCAGCACTGGTCCACTCTCCATTAGGCCGTTTCCGAGCATCAGGCCGTTTGCAATTTCAAGGTTGGAGTGAAATACAGAGTGCTCTATCTAAAGTTTGGGCGAACAGGGGATATTTCACTGAGTAAAATGATAGAAATCGCCACTCACTACGCCAATGGTGAAGAAGAACACCACCTCCGCAGCGGCAAAGGAAAGGCAGTCGACAATGATGCCGTTGGCAATTCCAGTCCGAAGTAGAAGCGGAAGGCTGATGGCCGTGTCCAGGCAGAGGCAGCCGATCTGGTGGCCCAAGTGAAAAACAAGGGGAAGTCCAAGGGACAATTCAACCCCAAGAAATAAGAGAACTAGTCAGGGACTGACGTGTTGGAATTACCGTGTGCAATCCACATGAGGAAAGTAGAAGAAGGCAATTTGATATTCCCCAAGCATACCAATCGACAATGTCGACTGTTGATTCAGTAGTTCAAGGAGGCCCCGTCGAGTGAGAAAACCCTTGAAAAGGATGAAGATGAAGATAAAGAAATGTTTCCCGACATCAATGCCATGTTGATATTTTTGCTGATGTTGAAAGCAAGAGTCGACTAAAGGTCATAAACAGGGAAGTCAACATGGCCGTGCCCACAAGTCCCACTTACCTCAAGTGATCTCAGTATGCCATCACATTTGATCAAACGGATCATCCTATGCATGTGTCCACTCACGGTCGCCAGGCTTTGGTGGTCGATCCTATTGTGGGGGGCACTCGACTTCACAAGGTCCTCATGGACGTTGGTAGCAGCTTGAACATTCTGTATGCAGATACACTTAAACGAATGGGCATTCCGATGTCCTAACTCGATGAGAACAACATGCAATTCCACGAAGTCATCCCAGGGAAGAAGGCCAAGTCACTCGGCCAGATCGCATTGGATGTGACATTTGGGAGGGATAAAAAAATTCACAAGGAAAAGTTGTCGTTTGAAGTCATGGACTTCCAAAGCGTGTACCATGCCATTTTGGGTAGGCCAGCATCTCCTCATTTCATGGCTCGTCTGTGTTACATGTATCTCAAGCTGAAGATGCCTGGGCCTAAAGGTGTGATCATAGTCACTGGCAATTGACAGCAGGCTGAGGAGTGCCTCCAGCTAGGCTCCAAAATTTCCGATCATCAGATGGCTATGGTCGAGCTGGAAGAATAAAAGAAGAGTGCTGACCATGCTGATTTGCTGCATGCTAAGAAGCCTGCTTCTGAGTCAGCTTTTCAGTCGGCAGGAGAAGTAAATAAGGTGCACATTCACCCGACAGATTCAGCTGCCGTGCCGACCAACATTTTGTCAACACTTGACAGCAAATAGGAAGCCGAGCTCATCCAGTTCCTCCGTGAGAACTGGGACATCTTCGCATGGAAGCTTGTTGACATGCCGGGGTTTCCCAGGGAACTGGCTGAGCACCGAATAAGACTTGATCCGATGGCCAAGCCGGTGAATGGGCATTTGCATCGATCGGTGGCAGAGAAGCGTAAATCACTAGTTGAAGAGGTGGCTCGTATCTTGCAAGCCAATTTCATTCGGGAGATTTACCACTCCGAGTGGCTCTCAAATGTTGTCATGGTCCCCAACAAGGCCAATTTCATTCGGGAGATTTACCACTTCAAGGATATCAATCGGGCCAGCTCGAAAGATCATTTTCCGCTCCCTCGCATCGATCAGATTGTTGACTCGACTACGGGATGCGAGCGTTTATCATTTTTGGATGAGTACTTCGGTTAACGTCATATCCGTCTGTTTGGTCCGAATGAAATAAAAACAGCCTTCATCACCCCATTTGGGTGTTTTTGCTATATCACCATTCCATTTGGTTTGAAGAATGCCAGCGCTACTTTCATGCGCATGATTCAGAAATGTTTACTCGACCAGATCCCTCAGAATGTCGAGGCGTACATGGACGATATCGTCGTCAAGTCCCGCAAAGGTTCCGACGTGCTGGCTGACTTGGCTGAGACTTTCGCCAATCTAAGGAGGTACGATATAAAGCCGAATCCGGCTAAGTATACTTTTGGTGTCCCTGGTGGCAAGTTACTCGGTTTTCTTGTTTCCGAGTGAGGGATCCATGTCAACCCTGAGAAAATCAGCACCATTACCCGAATGAAAAGTCCCCTGCAAGTGCACGCTGTTTAGAAGCTCATGGGTTGCTTGGTAGCGTTGAGTCGATTCATTTCTCGTCTCGGTTAGAAGGCATTGCCTTTATACCGACTGATGAAGAAGTCTGACATGTTCGAGTGGACTCCAAAAGCTGAAGCAGCATTTGTCGAACTCAAAGCCCTACTTTCCACCCAACTGGTGCTTGCTGCTCCGCACAGCCAAGAGCCTTTGCTCCTGTACATCACGGACACTAATCAGGTTGTCAATACAACTTTGACTTTCAAGCATTAAGATGAAGGCAAAGCCAACAAAGTCCAATGCCTAGTCTACTACATTTCCAAAGTGTTAACTCCTTCAAAGAAAAGGTACCCGCATTACTAGAAGCTTGTCTATGGCATTTATCTGTCAGCGAAGAAGGTAGCACATTATTTTCAAGACCACTCTATTTCAATCGTCACTGATGCTCCGTTATTTGAGATTCTCAACAATTGAGACGTGACAGGTCTTGTGGCTAAGTGGGCAATTGAACTCCTATACTTTGACATCAAGTTCAGAGCCAAGAAAGCGATCAAGTCTCACACACTTTCGGATTTTATGGATGAGTGGATTGAATAGCAACAGCCAATACAGATTCACTCGGTACACTGGACCATGTTCTTTGATGGCTCTAAAATGTTGAATGGATCCGGTGCTTGCGTTATCTTGGTGTCTCCAAAAGGCGACAAACTTAGCTATGTTCTGTAGATTCACTTTGATTCTTCCAACAATGAAGCAAGATATGAAGCACTGTTGTATGGGTTTTGTCTGGCTATCTCACTCCACATCAAGCGCCTGATGGTTTATGGCGACTCGGACTTAGTGGTCAATCAAGTGATGAAAGAGTGGGATATTTGGAACCCCGCTATGACTGGATACTGCAATTCTGTTAGAAAGATCAAGAAGAAGTTTGAGGTTATGGAACTCCATTATGTTCCCTGAGTGAAGAATCAAGTGGCTGATGAGCTGGCAAAAATTGGATCCACTCGATGACCTATCCCCAACAATGTATTCTTGGAGCACCTCCACACTGCTTCAGTGCAGGAAGATCCTTTAACCGAAGAACCCCCGCAAGGTATGAGCCACTCTGATCCAACTAAGGTTGTTGTTCCTGTAGTTATTCATTTGGTCATGGAGTTTCTGGTCATAATTCCCAACTAGACAGTGCCCTATACTGCGTATATTCTAAGTCAGGAACTTCCTAAAGATGAGACTGAAGCATGACAGATCATGCGTAGATCGAAGGCTTTTACTCTGGTCGATGATCAGCTGTACATAGAAAGTGTGATTGGTGTGATGCACTAATGCCTTTCCCCTAAAGAAGGTCAAATGATCCTAGATGAAATCCACTCGGGAACTTGCGGTCACCATGTGTCCTCACGGACATTCATCGCTAAAGTATATCGAGTTGGTTTCTTCTAACCATGTGCCAATGAGATGGAAAATGACATTGTTGATCACTATGAAGGGTGCCAATTCTATGCAAACTTATCTCACAAACCTGTGTCTACTCTGAAGACTATTCCCCTCGCCTGGCCGTTCGCTGTCTGGGGTCTAGATATGGTTGGTCCCTTTCGGACTGGACAGAGTGGGTTTACTCATTTCCTTGTTGCAGTCGACAAGTTTACAAAGTGGATTGAGGCCAAGCCAATAAAGAAATTTAACTCTCGTACTGCAGTGAAGTTCATGAGAGAAATAATCTACCAGTATGGAGTCCCCCCACAGCATCATCACGGACAATGGCACAAACTTTGACTCAGAAGAAATCAGACACTTCTGCTTTTCTCAAGGCACTCAAGTGGATTATGCGTCCGTTGCACATCCATAAACCAATGGTCAAGTCTAGCGAGCTAATGACCTCGTCTTACATGGTCTGAAGCCTCGTCTCATGCGGGAACTAGAACATGCTACCAGAGCCTAGGTGTCAGAGTTTCCATCTGTTTTATCGGGCTTGAGAACAACAACTAATCGGTCGACTGGACGAACTCCTTTTTTCACCTATAGGTTTGAAGCTGTCCTTCCGAGTGACTTGTTTCACAATTGTCCTCGAGTGGACCTTTATTCTGAAGCTAAAGCTGAACAAGCAAGATAGGATGGCATAGATCTCTTGGAGGAAGAGCGAGAGATGGCTTTGATATGGACTGTGACATATCTGCAAGATCTGCGACACTTCCATGCGAAACATGTTCAGAGTTGGTCGTTTCATGAGGGTGACTTGGTGCTCTGAGTGGATCAACAGTGACCCATAAGCTCACTCGGGCGTGGGAAGGTCCTTTTGTTGTCACCAAGTTGTTGAACAACGGAGCTTATCACCTCTACAACCTCAAGAAGCAGATTGACGAGCCGTGAGCCTGGAATGCAGATCTGCTCTGACGTTTCTATACCTAAAAACAAAGTGGTCTATGAAGTTTTAAATGTTTTAGTGCGGGTAAAGATTTTGTGCGCAAGCAAAGATGCTCAGGCTTAAGGCATGTATGAAGTTTTACGACTGATATATTTTCACTCGGCATTCCGAGGAAAATAAAGTTTTCTCTGCGAATCATGTTTTTCAAGCACCAAACGGACTTGCTGGCTCGACGAAGATGTCCAAGTCGATCCAATCTGCTATCCTAGTGGTTGCATCAATGAAGGTCTCCATGAAATCTTCAAATTGAAGCTTCTTTGTGTTCATCACTCGGAGATCCTTCAACTTGTCCTCCCTTGCCTCCTTGCAATGGATTCTCACAAGGGAAAGCGCCACATCGGCTCCGCATTGGCCGACTGACTTCTCCCAGGCTTGTACTCGAGTGGGGATATCATTAAGACGGGCCATCATGGCTGCAAGATCATTCTGAAGGGTGTCTTCGGGCTACACCTCGTTGTCGATATTCTTCACCGCAACTTTCAGTCTAAGGATATATGATTGGACACCCTGGAGTCGAACATGAGTCAGAACATGTTCATGGCCACGACATGGCCAACGGGTGACTTGGTGGGATCCAGATTGAGCTCGATTTCTTCGGTCTCTTTTTCGAAGTCTTGGCAGAATTGTACATGGAAGAAGGAATGGGAAAATGATCACATTTTTAACCGGTGGGAATTGAAGAAATTCATTTAACAAGGACAATTACCGTCTAGCATCATGTACATCTTCCTTGTGAAATCCTCTAAGTGCTTCTCCTAGCCATTGTTCCTCTTGGTAAACTGCTCGGTCTTCTTGATGAGTTCACCCGGTTCAAGTTTCAGCTTGGAGTTCTCCTCCTCTATGTTCTTTGTAGCAGCAACCTTCTTCTCAGCGGCTTCAGTTTTCTCCCTCGCCGTCTTTTGGGCATCAGCAAGCGCCTTATCTTTGTCCTCTAGCACCTTCTTCATGGTATCTACAGCAATAGCATTGTTGAGTCGCACTTGGAGTCGACGATTTTCATCACGTACGTCTATTCGAGTGAGAGCACTTGGTTCAAGGGATGGGAAGTGAGACTAAGAATGCATTGGGTCGACTAAGGTTACCTCCTAGAGTATTCAATTCAGTATGCGAACGCTCTAAGCTGTTCTTTGAGACCTCCAAATCCAGTCACAGCTGGTTCCTTTCCTCCTCCAGGTCCATGTTCTGAGTGCCAAGTTCACAAGCTCTCTGAAATCAACAAAAAACAAGGTCAGTCGACATAGAAATTCCTCCACTCCCGAGTGAACAATGTTAAGAACAGTCGACTGGATGGCGGCGCCCGCCCCACCCCTCCTCTGAAATAACGTAAGATCATTGTTGATGGAAGTCATATCCATGATACCTGCATTCAGAGAGGAAGAACTAAATGAAAAGAGTCCACTCAACATGTCGAGTGGCAAACGTACTCCATGTAAAACAAAGAACACTGAAATCAAGTTCTTAAGACTACTGCTCATCGCCAATGATCAACAGTAGTCTCAGGGACTGCACCCAGTGGGTGCACTCAGTGTGCCCCTAGTGGTTCTTAAATCAGTCGACAGAGTCTGCTCTGTCCAACCACAAGATGGTCCCTATCAGACCCCCGCTAGTGCAAGCACTTGACCGCGGTCTCGGGAACTACACCCAGTGGGTGCACTCGGTGTGCCCCCACTGGACCTGCTAACACTCGATCCGTCGAGTGGCCCTCGAAGGGCCCGCCATGCCACCCCGCACCCCTGAAGTAGCGTCATATCATGGTTTATGAAATGATGTCCATGAAACCTACAAGGTAACTTTGGAGTCGTACGGCTAAAATCACTAGAGAAGGTCTGCCCTGTCCAAGTACAAAATGGTCTCTATCACACCCCGGCCAGTGCAAGTACTCGATGGCGGTCTCGGAGACTACACCTAGTGGGTACACTCAGCGTGCCCCCACTAGACCTGTCAACACTTGATCTGTCGAGTGGTGGAACAAAAAAACAGACCATGCGCAAGCATATGGAAATCGTCTGTTTCTAAGACCCCTGTCGACGTCTTTGTCATTCGACAGCAGTCTTGGGTAATACACCCAGTGGGTGCACTAAGCGTGCCCCCAGTAAACCGAAATTTACTTGACTAAGACCTGATCTATTAGAGTAGAGAACTTATGAAGATTCTACGTCACGAAGACACCCAGTGGGTGTTACAGTCAAAGAATACATGAATTCAATCGGAAATAAACTTACAATCGTACTTACTCGTATGTTGGTACGAAGTGCCGCACTGGCATCATAAGCCAGCTTGCTGGCTATAACATCCCTAGCTAGATGTCATAGGATAGCATGGGTGTTGCATCATGTTTCAATTTTGCATCAACATGAAATGGGGACTAAAAAACCCCAAGCTCACATTGAATCAAAATAATTCAAAGTTGGTGAAAATTCAACAAATCCAAAATGCTCCTTAAAAATGTTCCCTATGTCTGATAAATATGGACATGGTTATAACAAGTGTCATTTTAAATATTTGAAAAACTGAAGTAATTTAAAAATAAATGATAAAGCTACTAAAAATATCAAATAAAGCATTATCATTATTTTAGTTTTCAAAATATCCTGAAATTTTTTGGATAAGTTTGAAATATTCAAACTTCAGTATATAAAATATTTGGGATATTTTAAAATAGCATATGTGCCTGAAATTAAAGTAAAACAAATGTCAGAAATAAAAAAAAGGGAAGAAAGCCCACTTGGGCTTACCTGAAGAAGAGGCCCAGCCCACAGGGGCAGCAACGTCTTCTTCCTCCTGCCAGGAGGAGAAGCAGCTGCGTGCTGCCCTCGCAGCCGGAGGTGGCCACGCGCTGGCCAACTCCTCCTTGCCTGTCTGGCCGCCTCCTTGTCGCACTGGCGAGAGGATAGGCTCAGCCTCCGCCGAGTCGTTCCCCCCTTGCCATTTCCCCCTCTCCCTCTCCTCTGCTCCCCCTCTCGGCGGACTGAAGACGCCGGTGATTCGCCGCCCTCCCTATGTCCCCGACCATGCTACGGTGCCAGAAGCCCCACCAGAGAGGCCCCGAACCGTTTCCCCTAGTCCCGACGCCGTTCCCCTTCTCTAGCCCCGTCGGTAGTCAGAGCCGAGTGGAGCTCGCCGCCGGCCATGGCGTAGCCGTGGCCATAACGGCCAAAGCTCGCTCCTGGCCACGGGCTCGTGCTCGTAGTGCCTCCAGGAGCTCATAGCCGCCCTTAGCTCCTCCTCCCACGGCGTGTAGCGTAGTAGTCGTTCCTGCCCGAGCCGTCGCTGCCGCTTAGCTCGACGTGGTCGTCGTCTCCTCCGGCCCCGAGCCCTCTCCGCTGCCCTGCTAGACGCGCGCGTGCACGGGCTATCTCTCGGTGCCCTCTGTGTGCCAAATGGTCGCTGCCGTGCGGATGGTCGCCGCTGGCCCTGCTCTGGTGGGCGCTGACGTGGCCATCATCAGGGGCTAATCCCCCTTGATTAATTAGGCCTCCTGCCACTGACCAATGGGTCCCAGGGTGGGTCAAACCCCTGGTCAGCGCCGAGTTTAGGCTCCTGTCACTGACGTGCCGGCCCTGCATGTCAGGTTTGACATGGCCTGGTCAGCCGACCAGCTGACGTCGTGGTGACATCACACTGACACCATTAATCCTTTTCCAGATTAAAAATAAATCTAGAAATTATTTAAAACTTTAAAAATTCATATAAATTAATCTGTAAATTAGATGAAAATAATTTATATATGAAAATTTATAAGAAAAATCCAATGAATCCAATGGTGCTATTATCATGCATGTTAGAGCAACCTATGTAGAAGAACATTGACATTTGCTAATAGGTTAGTAAATGGAATTTGAAATGCAGAACAATTTTGAACCTATATTCAAACTCCCTTCAAATTAACTTGGACACTAGTTGCACTAGCTCATCCATACATGCTACCATGTCATGACCATGCATCATATTTTTGCACTTGCATGTTTTGAATGCTATTTGTCTCCATTGCGGTAGGCCCTGCTTCTAAGGATACCCCCAAGTGTTCCAACGAAGGAGAGAACATTCCCACTACCAAGCAAGGCAAGCAACCCCTTTGATCATTCCGATAACATCCCACTCTCTCGCTCCCGCTCTTGTTTATTGCATTAGGACAAACGTTCACTTGTCTGTCATACACGGTAGATGAACCTATTCTTATGCGTGACCTGTCATTGTCATAGTAAATAGCTAAACCTTACAACCTAGCATACTTGGTAGATGCACTGAGTGAAATAATGTTGTTCTGATGTGATGAACTTATGATGAACCCGATATGGTAAAGGTACCGATGAGAGGCTATGTAGGAGTACATAGTGGGATGTCTCATTGGGACCGTTCTTAGGAACTGAGTTCCGTGTTTGTGATCCAAGACTAGTTACTACCACGCATTGGGTTCCGGTAACTCAACCCCTCTCGACTTATCAATCGCTTAGTCCTTAGTCCAGGAGTTGCAAGTAGTTTCTGGTGTTTATAGCATGCTGGAGGCCATGCGTAGTGCTGACCCTAGGGGTGGGTTATGACACGGTAGGCAGTGCCACGGTGTACCAAGGGTCACCCGAATGGTGGGCTTGGGAACCCTGCGCACATCATTTGGGGCCGTAGCGAAAACTTCGGCCGGACTTCCATGCGGGTTCTGTCTCAAATAGGCGATAGCCTGGACTAGAGGTCTTATGTGATTGACGGTCGTGGCTGACTCCCTCGCTAGGCTACCGCTTGAAGGTTGTCGAGGTGCCTGGTTTTATGAGCACACAACGATAAGTGGCGAGAGCGTGTGTGAAGAAGTAAACCCCTGCAGGGTATGAAACTATTCGAATAGCCCCGTCCTCGGATATGGACTACTTGGAAAACTTATGCTATTCATAGATAATCAAATTGATACTCATAAAACTATCAAGACAAGTGTGAGTATCGTGGATGGCACTCTCCTAGGAGAGGGAAGTGAATCCATGGTGGTGTATTGTCATGGAGTTAGTGGACTCGTGTGCGATATCTAAAATTTAAACAAAGAGTTAAAATTGTGTAGTGTAGGTTAGCCATGAGTCAAAGCTGTCATTGCTGCATAAACTCCACCACTCCCCTTGTTGATACAAGAGCATGAATAGTCTAGGCCTGGTTTAAAGACTTGCTGAGTACGTTTGTACTCATGTTTGCTTAATAATTGTTGTAGATGAGACCCAGGACCCATTGGGTGGGTTCTTTCTAGATGTCGACGATGCCGAATAGCTGGTGCCCTAGCTATGACCCTATGCCCTGTGGTGGGTTGTAGATAGTCAGGCCATGTGCCCTTTTACACTTTCATCTGTCTGTACTCAGACAACTTATGCTTCCGCTTGGTTTGTATGAACTTGTTTGTATGACTTGAGTGTCGGGTCACGTGACCCCTATCTGTAAGAACATATTATGCAAGGCTCGTCTGAGCCTCTTAAATAAAGTTGTTGAATGGTTATGTTGTGATGCCATGGTTGTATTTATGCATATCGGGCATGTCGTGCGTACGTGTGACGTGCAACGGTATGTATGGGACCCAACACCTAGTTGTGTGCCTTTAGTAGTACTCTTTACGGGAAACTTACTCTTTGTGCTTCCACTGAGCCATGGTAGCTTGCTACTGCTCCGGACAAATTGATTGACCGGCATGTATCCTTCTTTGTTGTTGTGTCCGTCCCTTTGGGGAAATGTCTCGCAATGTAATGGCGTCCCTGTAGCCTGCTATGACTCGTCTTCGTGTAGTGATGGCATTTATGTCTCATGGCGTAATGGAGTCCTTGTAGCTTGCTATGACTCGTCTACACACGCTTGAGGATGACTCCTGCATTGCTGGGTTACGTATGCCTGTTTCCGTACGGATGTGCCACTTGGGTTCTATGACTAGTCATGTCGGCCCGGGTTCTCTGTCGTTTGATTGCCAGCGACATGTTCACATACGTGAGACAAAAGACGCAAACGGTCCCGGCTAAGGTAAGGCTGCAGCCGTTGAGCTCACCATGCGTGAGGCCGCAAAGTGATGTGATATGTTACAATCTGGATTCATATGACTTAGGATCAGGGTCCCAACACTGGCCTCGTACGCCTCCTTGGTGTGCAACATTATTTGGTCCTCCTGGATCATGGCTTCCTTCCCGGCCCCAGTTTGGTCTTCCGGGACATGGTGCAAAGCAAAGGCAGTCACCGGCTGGAGTAATGCTGCGCCCAGAGTAGTCGTGGTAGTCTGAGGCTGTCCGATTGGAGTCGATGCCACGATGGTTGAAGCAGCTCGTGGAGCACTCGACAGTGGAATCGCGAGTTTGGTTGATCCAACAGTAGACAGATGGGGCGTTTGTGCTGACAATGTTCTTCGGGCGCGAACGCGCGGGGTGCCTAAGGTCTCACCTTTACCCCTCGTACCCCGAGGTAGTTCTTCATCGTCTTCCAGTTGAATGACCTCTGCAAACATCAATCTACAACGTTAACTCTTGCAATTGACAATTCATTTTCAAGAAACAAAGCTGGGTGAGGATTTGTTTACCTCTTTGGGAGGTGGCCACATCAGCAGTATCCACATCTATTTTCTCTTCTCCATCCCGTGGAGGCAACGTCACTGAGGTAGCAGCACTGGTAGACCAAATTCCACTTGGCCAGCAAGAACTTGAAGTCACAGTCAACAGTGAAGGACGAAAGCAAACACTTACATTGAGACGATGGGTACAACCATCTTCATGTGGGGCCGAGCTTTGCGAGGTTTCCCGCATTCGGCTTAGCCTGCTTGGCGGCTCGTTCACTCGACTCGACAGTCGAGGTTCGGCCCCGTTTCGGGTTCCTCTCACTAGAAGCCAAGGTCTTACCCGCAGTAGTCTCAGGGTCCTGACGCAACTTGGAGCGATGTTTAGTGCATGGAGGAGACTCGACTTCTTCCTCGTTCTCACCAGAGGCTTCATACTCATCTTCGCCGTCTTCAGCATAGTCGACGTCCATGCTGCTACCCTCACTCACCCCGCCATCTTCATGTTGATTCCCATTGGGCACGGGCGAGTGCATGTGCGTACAATCCTGCAGGATTAAATAATGAAGTCAGTCGACATATCAATCAATCACTCGGCAAAGTAATATGACCATCGACAACGTAAAGTTTACCAGATTCTTTGGCGGATTCTCAGCAGAGTAAGGCCGGATCCTCTTGCCCCCGCCCCCCCCCCCCCGTGGGTTGTCGCAAGCCCGGGTAAGGCTTCGACACAATTGCTCGACAGTTTATGTGAAACCTCTTTCGGGTGCGTCCGGCTCGAGTCCTTGGGGCCAGCATAATGCCACATAATGTGGTCCCTTGCCTGGAGCGGCTGGATCCGTCAACTGAGGAATGTCTCCAGGGGATCCATACCTGTCACTCCGCCACGGACAAGGTTCACTATGGCATCCACCAGGATCCCCACTTGGACTTCCCTCCCTCCGACACTTTCAGGGACTTGGGAATGGTAGGACGATCTGATGTGAGAGGGGAAAGACTAGTCGACACATTGGGAGAAGCTATATCCTTGCAATAAAACCATGTCGACTACCATCCTTTAACCGATGCGGGGAAGTCATGGAAGGAAAAGAACTCCGGTCTCTCTTCTAGATTCCTAAGCCCCCACACAACTGGACTACATGAGTTTTACCATCCTCAGGGTTGGCCTTTTTCACCGACTGACATCTGATGGTGAAAATGTGTTTGAACAGACCCTAGTGGAGAGAGCAACCCAAGAAGCACTCGCACAGAGCAATGAAAGCAGAAAAGATAGGAATGCAATTCACAGGAAAGTGATGGAGCTGAGCTCCGAAGAAGTTCAAAAACCCTCGGAAAAATGGATGGGGGGCATGGAGAAACCTCTTTCGGCATGAGTGAGGAGAAGGACCTGCTCCCCCTCGCGCGGCTCCAGCTCGGGCTCCCCCTCCGACAGCCTCCAGGAACCTTCCGCCATGAGCCCATCGATGACGAGATTCTCGACATTCGTGGCGGTGACCGTCGACGGGAGAAAATCCCCCTTGATCCACCCCGGCGACGCGGTGAACCGCGTGGTCAATGGCTTCTTCGGCTTGCCCTTTGCAGCCCCCTTCTTGGCATGCTCCAGCTTCTTGGTCGTCCCCTTTATCATCGCGGCAGCGGTGCCCATCGGAGAGAAGCAGAGTGGCGCGTTGGAAGTAGGGGAGGCGGAGGAAGAGAAGAGATTTGGCGGGAAAAGTACTATTCAGACCACGACGTTCTGGGATTTATACCCGTTCGAATGACTCGCTGACACGTGGGCCCACGGAATCCCTACATATATCGATCGGAGATGCCGTATAGTACGTGGAGAAATGGGCGGCGCAAGAATCGAGGCGTCATGCCCCCACTTGCCCTAGTCGTGGCATCATTGTCATACACGCGCGCGCTTCCCAAATTTTCAAATCTTGCAAAATCCGGGCCTAGAAGAGCGACCCTTGACGTCCAAAGATCCCTTTAGGTCAATCGGAAGAAAATTGACATTGAGAATTCACTTGGACACTTTCAAGACAGAATCGATCCGGGCTCTTTGACAATTGGCATCGTTCTCCCTTTACCACTCAAACCCGGATCCATTCGGGGGCTAATGATGAGGATATGTACCTAGGGTATGGTCCTAGTCCTGACCTACATACCCTATCCAAGGACACTATATTGGAGGACTTAAAGACTACAAGAGAGATTCCCACTGGATTCACCATGATGCTCAAGTCACTCGACATTTGTCCACTCTGAAGCTTCAAATTCCACTCGACATTTGTCCACTCTGAAGCTTCAAATTCCACTCGACAGTAACTATCACTCGGAAGAGCTCACTTCCAGTCGACGCCAGAAGATTAGGAGCCACCCCAGGTAGGCCAACAGGAAGGTGTTAGGCCAGTCGTCATTAGTAACAATTATAAAGTACGTTACCAGTAATGCTCGTCTTTATACCCACGATCGAACCCTTGGATTCCTCGCACTTGTTAGGGGCAGCGAACTCTATATAAGCCACCCCTCCCCTCTGGCACAAGGGTTCGCAACCTTTGTAACTTACACTCTACACTCTCGAGCACTGAAACGTAGGGTTGTTACCTCCATGAGAGGGGCCTGAACTCATACATCCGTGTGTACATTCTCGCCTTAGCTAGGACTCTGCCCTCTCCTTTTGTACCCCTAACTTCTACTGTTAGACTCATTGCCACGATAACTGGTATATAACCAACATCGTCAGTTGTCCTTTCTCGACCATGAGGGGGGTGGTCCGGCTTGTTGTATGGAGTATGGTTTGGAGATGGAGTATTAGTGAGTTCATCATCGAATTGCAGCAACAGCCTTCTTTGAGGATAGCTTTTGGACTGGTTCGACAAACCGGCGTCGTATTCTTCCTCGGCTGAGAGGACTTTTGTCCATCGATCATTGAGGTCATCTTGTTCGGCTTTGAGTTGCGGTTCTTTAGACTTTAGGATGCGAGCTGTTGCAATGAGCCGTTACCCAATTTCTTTTTGATCTTCAAGATTATCAGGGATGTACAAGTCGTCGGCTTCCAGTATAACTTCCTCCTCGATGGGGGGAATGTAATCATTGACTTCGGAGTCATTGATGTTACCGGGTTGTTTTCGTCCCCAGGCCCTTGCGGACCCTCTAACGGATTCTTGGGGATATCGGGATTGCCACGATCAGCGGGGGTATTATTGTCCCCGTTGCTGATAATAGCTTTTCTTCCCTTTTTTCCTTTGGACGGTATTGCGATTTCTAGCGTCTTGATGGCGCATCACCCGATTTATCACCGTCTTTGTGAGGCGTGTTGTCTCCATTGCTGGAAGGAGTATCTACCATGTAGACATCATATGTGGAAGTGGCGGACCAACTCCCGGTGTTAATGGGGGTGGGAGCACGATCCTCTTCATCCATCTATTCTGCCTCCTCAGAGGCATAGTTCAGCATGACGGTTAAATCCTCGACAATGGCTATCAAGTGGGTGGTGGGTGGGTCGAAAAATTCGTCCTGGCCCACACCGTAACCGAACCAAGTGTAGATCGGGGCTGGATCGTCGGTGATCTTTACCGATGAGAATTGATCCAGGATCTCGTCGACCACTAAGGGCCTGATCGGATCCAGTGTTCGGAACTCGTGGAGTTAACCTTCAAGACGTACAGACATGGGAAGTGCTCGGCAAGAACACGCGTCCATTCATCTGGCTTAATGGCCGGACCAGGATAAGAGATCATCTCATCGCCATGAGTGACCCCATCAACATGTCTGAAGAAGGGGCTTGAGGCTAAAGCCTCAAAGTCCTTGGAGGCTACAGGCAAAGCTGCGAACTCTATGTTTCCAAACCTGACCTCTCGATCAGGGGCGAAGCTTTCAACATGGCCTAGATGGCCAGCGGAATCAATGTGCTACACAATGCTGCCAAAGGCAAGATTTGTCCCGGGACAAAGCGTCCATGTTGCGGACCTCTTCGTTGATGACAAGGCCAGGCGTCGATTCCATCTTGGTCATAGAGAAACTCTCAATGAAAGCACCAATGTCGCTTTCAAAACCGGCGGATCTCGGGTAAGGGGTCCTGAACTGTGAGACTAGATCGACGGTGATAGGAGATGAAGGGGACACGGAATTACCTAGGTTCGGGTGCTCCTTTGAAGGTAATACCCTACGTCCTTATTGGTTGTATTGATGATGTGGGGGGTTACAAAGTTGATCTACCTCGAGATCGAATAGCTAAACCTAGATGAGTTGTTTTTTTCCTATACCCTAAAACACTTCGGCTTATATAGATGCCGAGGATGCCTAGGGTTTACACATTGTTAGTCAAATGCAAAAGAGATAAACATGCCTATTTACTACATCATACGTGGAGCGCAAGCCGTGCTTCCCAAAGCTTCCACCCTGGAGGCTGGGCCTTCAAATCTTCTAGTGTTCGGTAAGTAACTCCTATAGTCCGCCCCATAAATAATAGGTCGGCTATCTGAGGACCCCCTAATCCAGGACTCCCTCAGTCGGGATGAATCCTCGGCCAGGCACTCGATGGTAGCGACAAGGTGGGTGACCGGAGGGACATGAATCTCCCTGTCATCGGACCTGATCCCGAGCCGGTCATAAACCAGAATCTGGTCATCCGATACCCACATAGCCACAGTCTGATCGAACAACTCGTTTAAAAACAAGGCGATGGTGGGATGCGTGTCGCTAAGGCGAGTGGTTTCAATGATCGGCGTGATGGCTCTAGAGCCGCACCAAAGCTAATCCGTGCCCAGCTTAGCCCTCGGGTCTGATGTCTTCGATGTCAAGGCGTCCGGACTTGCAGGTTTCTCATCAATGGTTGAGGATTCCATTAGAACAAGTGTTCCCAATGAATCAGTGACAGACTATAAGGTTCCAAATTTGAACCTCTGATTTGCGGAGAGTTCCCAATCTGACCAGGGTGGCTGATCGGGTTGATGCGCGACAGGGTGCCACCGACCGCGAGATTCTGATTGCGGGAAAGAATCCCTAGGATGTCGATCTCGTTGCTCACGACGAGATGGGCCATCGATTCCTTGGGCACTCACAAAGGAACTCTCAATGAAAGCACCAAAGCCGGTGTCAAAACCGAAAAATCTCGGGTAGGGGGTTCCGAATTGTGAGACTAGAACCGATGGTAACACGAGACGAAGGGGACACATATTTACCCAGGTTTTGGCCCTCCTATGGAGGTAATACCCTACGTCCTGCTCAGATATATTGATGATATGAGGGGTTACAGAGTTGATCGACCTCGAGATCGTATGTCTAACCCTAGATGAGTTGTTCTATTCCTATACCCTAAAACCCTCCGGCTTATATAAACACCGAGGGTACCCAGGGTTTACACATGGTCGGTTCCATGCAGAAGAGATAAATGTGCCTATCTACGGTCTATGACTTGGAGGATACGTCATAGCTCCTTGAGGTCTTCATCCTGGCGTGGGTGACTTGGTCATCTAGTATTCTCCTTGCGGCCCATACAGTCTGGCCCACAAGCAATAGGTCGACTGTCTGAGGACCCCCTAATACAGAACTCCCTCACCAGGCAAAGCCATTGTCATGGCTGATGCACTAAGTCGTAAATCCTATTATAAGAACATCATGTTGCTACAAAGTCAACCACTTCTCCATGAGGAATTTCATAAGTTAAATCTTCACATTGTTCCTCCAGGATCCCTTTCTACCTTTGTGGCGAAACCAACTATTGAGGATCAAATCATAGCTTCCCAAAAGCAGGATACGGGAATTTCCTGTATGAAGAGCAATATTGCCAAGGGAGGTTCTCCTTCCTTTTCGATAAATGATCAAGGTGTTGTATTCTTTGAGGACCACTCATGATTCATCCCGGTAGTACCAAGGTGTATCGGGACCTACGCCAGAGGTTCTGGTGGACCCGGATGAATAGAGAAATCGCTCAGTTCATTGTTAACTACGATGTTTGTCGTCGCGTTAAGGCAGAGCATCAAAGGCCTGTTGGCACCCTTTATCCCTTGGCTATTCCCAAGTGGAAATGGGACAAGGTCGGTATGGATTTCATCACCGACTTTCCAAAGGATAAGAAAGGGAATGATGCCATCTTCGTGGTTATGGATCGCCTTTCGAAAGTTGCTCATTTCCTTCCAGTTCGAGAAAGTATAACAGCTATTCAGTTAGCAGACCTATATATCTCTCGAACAGTTTCTCTTGATGGTGTTCCTCTAAAGATCAATTGTGACTGTGAAAGTATTTTCATTTCACGATTTTGGGAAGTTTCTAGAATGCTATGGGAACCCATCTCTCCTTAAGCACTCCTTATCACCCTCAGTCAAGTGGTAAAGTAGAAAGAGTCAATCAAATTATCGAAGATATCTCAGAGCCTGTGTTATCTCATTCGGAATGAATTGGGAGAAATGTCTTCCATTGGCCGAATTTGCTTATCGCACCAGCTTCCAGTCTAATCTTGGAAAAGATCTTTTCGAAGATCTGTATGGACGAATATGTCGAACGCCATTAAACATGTAAGAAACTAGTCAAAGACAATTCTTTTGACCAGATATGATCCAGGATGTAGAAGAGCAACTTCGCATCATTCATGAAAATTTGAAAACCGCCCAATCTCATCAGAAGAGCCAATATGACCGTCGTCACAAGGAAGTAAGTTATGAATTTGTTGAGAAGTATTACCTTCGGGTTTCACCTCTGAAGGGTACCCATTGTTTTGGAATCAAAGGAAAATTGGCTCCTCGTTACATTGGCCCTTTTCGCATTCTCGCTAAACAAGGAGACGTTCCCTACCAATTGGAACTACCTTCGCAACTTTCCAAAGTTTATGATGTGTTCCACATTTCTCAACTCAAGCGTTGCTTCAAGGATCATATATATCCGCCAAGTAGACCACGAAACGCTTGATCTTCAAGACGATCCCTCATATCGAAAATATCCTATTCATATTCATGATGAAGCCAAGCATAGCACTCGACGTCGCAGCATCAAGTTTCTCAAGGTTCAGTGGTCACACGATTCCGAGGATGAAGCAACCTGGCAGTGCGAAGATCGTCTTCGGCTTGAGTACCCTGCACTCTTCCCGACTACTCCTGAATCTCAGGACAAGATTCTTGTTTAGTGGGGGTGAGTTGTCATAGCCCTAGTTTCTTAATGCTTGCTAATGAATTTAAATTGCAATGAAATTGAAATGAGGATTTGATCAAGCCTCGGGAATCATTTTTGCCAAAATAAGCATTATAAAAATTGCTTCAAACAGATCCAAGAAAATGTCCTTGGTATTCTAATAATGTCTCGTTAAATATTTAGACGAGCCATCCAATATTTAGAGGAGCAGAAACATTTTATATTGGGCACTTGGATTAATCAAACAATTATTTGCATTGTATTATATTTGCTATATATAAAATATAGATCCAAATATTCTGAAATTTATTGTGTGGCACTAGTTAAATTCATTTAGGCCACATGCAATTTCCAGGATTTACTAAAATGGTTTGGTATTTTTTTAAACTAGTACAAAATGTCAGAAAAACTAGAAAAGAAAAAACAAATAAAAAGAAAAGGCCAGAGGCATACTTAGGCCTTACCTGTGAAGAAGAGGTCCAGCCCACAGGGCCAGCCTCGTCTTCTACCTCTAGTCAGTAGGTAGAGGAGAAGCGTGGCGTGCACCCGAGGTCCCTCGGCCACCTCCTGCTTCCACCTGGAGGCCCCGGGCCTCCCAACCGCTCCAGCATGACGGCCAGGGCGAGCTAACCCCATTCCCCTCTCCCCCTGTCATTCCTCTCCCTCCCTCTGCTCCCTCTCTTCCCTGCAACCGAGAGCATGTCGCTCGCCGTAGTCGCGGACGCCGGCAACTCCTTGCCCCCTTGTGGTGCCAGAAGAACCGCCACATCTCCCTGCTCCTCGCCGAAGAAATCAAGCCCGGGAGCCCTCCAGCTCGCCATCTTCGGTGTTACTATTGCCGGCCACTGAAGCCCGTCATCACCGATTTACGACCACCGATGCATCCTCGAGCCCAACGAGCGTCCCCGCTGACTCCCCATGAGCTCGCCTTCCTCTCACGCTCTCCCCATGGTCCTTCTCATACTCTATTTCCCCCCCCCCCCCGCTGTCATGGCCGAATCCCACCATCGCAAGGGCCGTCGCCGGTAATGATCCGGTGACAATTTGGTCACTTGGAGGTGCCCAACGGCTTCGCCGGGATGTGTTCATGCAGTTGCCGTTTCTTAGGCGCCGTGTTGCGTGATGCATGCACGCACCCGTGCTCCGGCCACTATTTTGGTCATCGCAAGTGCCGATGCAGACCACCCCAGCTTCGGCTGAGGCCACCGTCAGACATGGCGCGATGCCGTCTCTCGAGAGTGCCCAACCGCGAGTCCAGCGGCGCCCTATGCGCGGTTTCCAAGTGCCCCCATCGTGCTTGACCTCGGCGGCGGCTTAACGCCGGTGGTTTTGACCCCGTTGATAGGGTTTTGATCCTCCTAGGGTCACTAACAGCTGGGACCAGCCTTCTGGCTTGATTAGTTTTAACTCTTAATTAGGTTAATTAATCCGCCATAATTAGTTGAGACACTCACATATAGGGCCCACAGGTCAGATTTGACCTGACCTGACACCTTTGACTGGCTGACCTGGCACCTTTGACCTGACCTAACACCAGGTCATATTGATGCAGTTAATGAATTTTTAGATTTAAAATAATTCAGAAAATTCCAGAAATTAGTATAAACTTCAAAAATCCATAGAAAACAATCTGTAACTCAGATTAAAGTAATTTATATATGAAAATTTATCAGAAAAATCCAATGAATCTGTTGGTGGCGTTATCGTGCATGTTAGACCAAGATAAATAGGAGAACTTGGACATTTTTCTCAAAACACATTACGTAACCTCACATATGGAGTTCAATTTGAAACTTGGGTTCAAACCATGTCCATTTAACCTGTTGATAGATGCATTAGACCAATCCAGCAACATATTGACATGTCATACTCATGCATCATTGTGAAGCATTTACCTTGCTTAATTTGTACCTTGTTTGATCTTGTCGATAGACTTGCGAGACCTAGTTATCGACAGCATCGAAGAACAACTGATTTCTTCTAATAAACAGGCAAGCAACCTCCTTGAGCATCCCGAAAATATCCTACTCTCTTGCTCTTGCCCTCATTTCAATGCATTAGGAAAATACGTTTTGATTGTTACTTGTTCTCAATAGTTGAACGCATTCCTTTGCATGACCTGTCATTGTTGCCAAATAGCTAAACCATCCTAGGATACTTAGGAGATGCTTGAGCTACGTTGTGACTACTCAGCCATGCTCGCTTGCTACGATTAGAGTTGAGTTGGTCTGATCCATCTGGGTGATGGATTGGAATGATCATGTCCTACTGATGAGAAGCCGTGTTGGAAAATATGGTGGATTGTATTGTGATACGGCCATAGGAACTAGGTTTCGTGCTTATCAGAGCCTACCTCGCTGTTACATGGACATGTGTGGGTCAGGTGTGCGGGCATGTGGCGCATGGCGTATCTAGCTCGTTGTGGCAAATGGCGTGTGTGGCCTGTTGTGGCACATGGCGCGTGTGGCCCGTCATGACACACGACATGGCCCATGTGCCGGACTTGATGCAAATATGTGTTCCAGGAGGGAATGTTGTTGATGGGACGAGGACGTAGGTTCCTTTGAGTCAGGGTAATTTATCTATTCGACTAACCGCATCCTCGGATATGGACTACTTGGATACTTGCATAGTTCATAGAAAAATTTAAGTGGATACTCTAGATTGCACCAAATAAGTGTGAGTTCTATGGATGGCTTCTCGTAGGAAGACAAGAGAGGATCCATAGTGTTGTATTGATATGGTGAACATGTGGACTCGTGTATGCTCTCTCATAGGGAGATGATAGAGTAGTGATACGTTGGATACTTTGTCGTAGTCTAGGATAGCCAAAGGTCAAAGCTAGCATTCTGTAGTAAATCCCACAAACCAGTTCATTGATACATGATCCATATGTATATAGTTCTGATGTAAGACTTGCTGAGTACCTTCGTACTCACTGTTGCTTATTTGCATTTTTGCCGATATAGATGTTGTTTGGCTATGTTTCTTTTGACATTGACATCGACGGATTATCTTAGTAACCCAGACAGGAGTCTGGCGACTATGGTAGGGTTGTCATAGCTTTTCAGGCTCTTCTAGCCGCTTTTGTAGATGTCTGTACTCAGACATGTAACTTCCACTTGTTGTTTGTATGCTTTGAATGTTGGGTCATGTGAAATCTCTTGCTTGTAACATTATACTATGTTGGATCCTCGGAGCCTCCTTAAGAAATGTGATGTTGTAGTGTTTTGGTGTGATGCCATGTTGTACCTATGTATATCGTGTATAGTGCATGTATGATTGAAATGCATTGGTATGTGTGGGATTTGACACCTAGTTGTGTGCCTTTAGCAGCCTTCTTTACGGGGAAATGCCTCTTTGTGCTTCCACCAAGCCATGGTAGCTTGCTACTGCTCCGGACACATTCATTGACCGACATGTATCCTTCTTTGCAGTTGTGTCTCTCCCTTCGGGGAAATGTCTTGCAGTGTAATGGTGTCCTTGTAGCCTGCTACGACTCATCTACATGTAGTGATGATATTTATGTCCCACGACATAATGGAGTCCTTGTAGCTTGCTATGACTCGTCTACACACGCTGATGACCAAACCCTGCATTGCTGGGTTATGTATGCCTGTCCCTGTACGGTTGTGCAACTTGTGTCTATAACTAGTGATATCTACCCTGGTTCTTTGGTGTGTGAATGCTAGCGACATGTTCATATCCTTGATGCAACAGGCGCAAACGGTCCCAGACAAGGTAAGGCGGCATCCGTGGGTTACCGTGTGTGAGGCCGCAAAGTGGTGTGACATGTTACACGTTGGATTCATATGGCTTAGGATTGGGGTCCCAACATGTTATCAAAGAGAATGACACCCTTTTCCTCCAGAAGAAAAATGTAAAAACACCAAATTCCATTCCAAAAGGCGGAAAGTTCGAGTACAAAAAAGGATTCCCAAAGGCAGCAACTTCGAATACAAAAAAGAGCAAGAAACGGCCGCGTCCGGCTCTTAGAGTAGTCTTCGTCTTCGTCTTCCCCTAGCGTGGAGCATAGTGCATCCACGTTCCATGGGCATTGTCATTGGAGGGCACTGTTGTCCGCTAGAGCGGAGCATGGGGCTTCCACTTGGGCGTGGGAACGAACCCCTCCACGTCCTCGGGGGCCTCTGGGCATATAAAACCCACTCATTATTACGTGAGAGTGTCATGGGTTGGTCCTCGGGTGTACAGGGAGCTGCATGCCGCACGGACATGAATCCCACTCCCAGCCCCCAAGCTTCGCGTGGTGAAATAGGTTTGGCTCCGGATGGGGCCTCGAGTGTAGGGGGAGCCCCTTGTAAGGGAGTCCTGGATTAAGGGGTCCTCGAGAGGCCAACCTATCTCTATGGGTCCGATTATATGGGCCACTTATCGAACACATGATTCATTGAAGACCTTATCTCCAAGATGGAGGCTTTGGGAAGTATGGCTAGCACTCCACATTCGATGTAGCAAATAGGCATGTTTATCTCTTCGGCATGTAACCGACCATGCGTAAACCCTAGGTATCCTCGGCGTCTATATAAGCCAGAGGGTTTTAGATTATAGGGATAGAACAACTTATCTAGAGTTAGCTATTCGTTCTTGAGGTAGATCAACTCTGTAACCCCCATACCATCAATACAACCAAGCAAGACATAGGGTATTACCTCCATAGGAGGGCCCAAACCTGCGTAAATCTGCGTCCCCTTCGTCTCGTGTTACCATGGATTCTAGTCTCACAGTTCGAGACCACCTACCCGAGATCCACCAGTTTTGACACCAACATTGGTGCTTTCATTGAGAGTTCCTCTGTGAGCAATTAAGCGATTGATGTCTCGCCTTGTCATCAACAAAGAGGTCCGCAATATAGACACATTCATCCCCGGATAGATCTTCCCCTTCGGCAGCATGGTGCTGCACGCCGACCCGACTGGCCATCTAGGCCGAGTCGAGAGCTTCGCGCCCAATCGAGAGGTCAGATTAGGGAACCTGGTGTTCTTCATAGACTCTCAGGGCGACTTGTCACTAACTGGGCTTGCAAGTTCTCTTGCCATGCCCGAAGACTCTGAGGCTTTAACCTCGAGTTCCTTCTCCGGTCACATCGGCGGGGTCAACCATGGTGGTGTACCCACTCCTGGTCCGAAGCCGGCTATAGTTCCGGAAGGTTGGACACTCATTATTGCCGAACATTCTTCTCATTCGGACGCATCGCAGGTCAACTACGGAGGTTCCGAACAGTTACATCCGATCGAGCCCTCAGCGTTTGATGAAGCCCTAGATCGGATTTCGTTGATGAAAATTTCCAACAATTCAGCCCCAATCTACTCTCAGATCTGCTATAGTACAGGTCGGGACAAATTTTTCGACCCACCCACCACCCACTTGATAGCCATAGTCGAAGATTTAACCGACATGCAGGACCAAGCCTCCCATGAGGCAGAATACATGGATGAAGAGGATTGCACCCCCACCGCTCCTAATACCGGTCGATGGGTCGTCACTTCAACATATGATGTCTACATGGTGGACACTCCTAATGGCGACAAAAAGCCTAATAATGACGGTGATAAGTCGGGCGACACACCATCAAGGCGCCAGAAACGCATAAGCGGGCCAAAGCGAAAAGGGGAAGGAAAGCTATCATCGGCACCGGTGACGGAGTTACCCCTGAGGACCGCGGAGACCCTAATATCCCCGTACACCCGTTAGAGGGTCAGGAAAATCCTGAAGACAACGTCAATGAACCTAAGGACAATAACTACCTCCCCCTGTCAAGGAAGAGGATATCACGGCAGCCGATGACTTGGACATCCCTGATAACCATGAAGATCGGGAACTGTTCAGACAATATCTCATAGCGATGGCGCGAAGACTGAGAGCTAAGGAATGGCAGCTTAAAGCCGAACAAGGTGACCTCAGTGATCAATGGACAAAAGTCCTCTCAGCTGAGAAAGGACAAGTACTGGTCTGTCGGACCAACCCAAGAGCTATCCGGGAAGAAGGCTGCTGCCACAATTTGACGACAAGCTCACCGGTACTACATCTCCAGAACATACTCCATACGACAAGCCAGACCGCCATCCTCGCGGGCGTGATCGAACGGCTGATGACGCCGGTTATAGGCCAACAATACCCCGGAGATGGGGAAAGGAGCCACTAGAGCCCAATAGTAGGTTTGACCTGCATGATGACTTAGGTCACAGAGCAAGCTGTACAAGACCCATCTATGGACCCAGAGACTACTGACCCGATAGATGGGATGGGTATAGACCATGGCTCGATCAAAGCAATAATAGAGACTGGGAACACAACCGAGCCAGAATAGACGCCGATCACAGGAGTGACATACCTCGGATTCAAGGCGCCGCTCACCCGCAATGTTTCATGGGTGAGGTGATGCGACATTAGTTCCCGGAAGGGTTTAAACCCGTCAATATCAAACAATACGATGGGACAACTGACCCAACCGTATGGATTGAGGACTTCCTCCTCCACATCCACATGGCTCGAGGAGATGATCTCCATGCCACCAAATACCTCCTCCTTAAACTCAAGGGGCCGACTCAGCACTGGCAAAACAGCCTCCACGAAACCTCCATCGGATGCTGGGAAGACCTAGAGGATGCGTTCTGCTCTAACTTCCAGGGAACCTATTTTCGGCCACCGGACTCCTCCGGCCTAAGTAACATCGTACAAAAACCCGGAGAGTCTGCAGGAAAGTTCTGGAATTGGTTCTTGACCAAGAAGAACCAGATTGTCGACTGTCCAGAGGCCGAAGCAATAGCCTCTTTTATGGAGAATATTCAGGAAGAATGGTTGGCTCGCCAGCTCGGCCAGGATAAAGCTCGGACCATGTCCACCCTAACTTCCCTGATGACCCACTTTTGCGCGGGTGAGTACAATTGGCTAGCAAGATACAGCCACAACCCCGAAGCGCCCGGAACCTCTGAGGTTAGGGATGGCAAATGGAAGCCCAAACGCAACAAGAACGAGCGTCGGCATAACAACGGTGATGCCGATGATACGACCGTCAATGTCGGATTCCGCAATTCCCGTCCTGGGCAGCGGAAGAAACCTCCTAAAGGCAATCGCGAGGGAACCACTCTGCTGGAGAAAATCATGGACAGGCCATGCCAAATCATTGGGACCTAAGAGAAGCCCGCCAATCACACACACTACAATTATTGGGTGTTTAAACAGGTTGACAAGCTCCCACCAGAGGTTCAAAGTAAGAGCCCTCACAGCGAGGATGAGGAGGAGTCTCGGATTCCGATTGGTGGCAATCAAAAGAAATTTCCTCCAAAAGTCAAGACGGTAAACATGATATACGCCACCCATATACCCAAGAAGGATAGGTAGTGCGACTTCGAGAGGTCTACGTTGTAGAGCCCGTGGCCCCGAAGTACACCCCATGGTCGGCATATCCGATCACCTTTGATCTGCGCGATCACCCAACCAGCATCTGTCACGGGGGTTCGGCCGCACTTGTCCTCGACCCCATTATCGATGTGTATCACCTCACACAAGTCCTAATTGACGGAGGAAGTAGCCTTAACCTGATTTATTCAGACATGGTGAAAAAGATGGGCATCGACCCGTCACGAATTAAACCCAGTAACACCACCTTTAAAGGGGTGATTCCAGGTGTCAAAGCACGATGCACGGGCTCCATTACCTTGGAAGTTGTGTTTGGCTCGCCCAATAACTTTCACAGCAAAGACTTGATCGTCGACATTGTGCCTTCCGAAGAGGCTATCACGCCCTACTTGGCCAGACATCATTCGCTTGTTTCAATGTTGTATCCTATTACGCATACCTCAAGCTCAACATGCCTGGCCCCATAGGGGTTATCACTGTTAACGGCACTATAGAGCGGTCTTTACGAACTGAGGAACATGCATTGGCCCTGGCGGCCGAATTTAGTTACAAAGATGATCGGCAAGTACCGGCATTTTCCGTGAAGGCATGCAAGGATGGGAAGCAAGCTCGGTTGCAGGTCGAGCTCCCAAATCCTTCCTCTCCCCTCAAATAGGGACTCACTCCCCAATGCACGCTCCTAGGACCAGCAAAGTACATGCTAGGAAGGCACAAATTTGCGCTTAAAATCCCATGGGCAGCGGTGGGGAAATAAAGGTAGGAGTCTAGCTGGTCCAGACTACTACCATTCAATACATCTTCTGACACAATGCAGGGACCATTGAAGGACCCACCAAGGGTGTAAAGCTTATTCACAATTCGGCGACTTGTCCAGACCTTTTTTCAAGATCCTCTCGCCAAACTACTAAATATCAGGAGTAAACCTAGCAACAGGGCACATCGAGGACGTCAGGCCACGAATCAAAGACCCCTGGTACAACCACTGATGTATATTCCTTTTTCACATACATGTAAGCAGTTGCTTCGGCACTCCAAGAAATAAGAGTTATAGAGAAAACAATAATATATATAGCATCATTTTATGTGTTTGTCTGGTTGTCCTTTTTGGCACATATTTTCCTTTTCTCCCTCTTCTCGCGACATAGTTCGATATGTCATGACGCAACCGGATAATATACCGGGGTATCGAGCCTACAAACAAATCGCCTTACATACATTTTATTATGTGTTTGGTGCCTTGGAGTTCACTTTATAGTTGGGTTGCCCGGCTCCTGTGCTTGCCCCTTTACGTTCCGCTCGTTCGGCTCAAAGGGCAAAGGGAGAACCCTTTCAATTGTGCTTCCGATTAGTCTGGTCAAGCACCTCAGGGGAGAAAGCCGAAAACTGATCGCCATACTATGCGAGAGCCAATCTGTGAATCTGAGCCTGAAGTGTTATACTTACATCCTTGTCAGAGGATATTCCGCGTTGTGCGAGGGATTTGCTATCCATGCGAACCATGTGATGCTGGCCTTAGTCGCGGTTCATCCAAACATCACAACACTCCGGAGGCTAGTCCTTACCCCCCACAGTCCTTTTCGCGCCCCTACGACTAAGTGAACGAAATAAGGCACTATAGTCTGATTGCCTAGTCCGCCGCACTCTACCTCCTTCAGGTTCCGTTCACTCAGCTAAGGAATATTGTGCACTGGCAGAGACACACCATGTAGTATATACACGGGGGCTGAAGCCGACGACTCGCATCTTTAAGGTTTAAACGGCCACACAAGAGTTATAAAGGATTGCAAAAACATCAAAGATGAATAAATAATTTGTAAGATTAACATCTTTGAAAAGTCTTCGGACGCATTACAATTTATTCAAATGCATTATCGCCCGAACAGTGAGAAGCTATCGCCCGAGCACCTTCCATTACTCTGGCAAAGTATAGCTCGGGGCGTCTATGCTCCTTCCCACGAGGCGACGTGGTAGTGGTTACCTTCATTGGATCCAGCTCCGACCAGTGCACCTTGGCCTTGGCAAGGTCCATACGGACTCCCTCGATGCAGGAGGAGCGCTTCATGGTGTCGAAGCGGGGCGAGGCAGTGATTAACTTGTGCACCAGGCAAAAGTAGCTTCCTCGCAGTGGCTCGCTGGGCCATAGGCGGATGTATAGGTACTTCATGGCTGGCTCTACCATCTGGTGCAGCTCCATCAACTGTTTTAGCTGCTCCACGAGAAGAGGCGAGCGCTCAACGGCTGTAAATTGTGCCCAGAATAGCTGATCTTCGTCTCCTGCTTCCCTCGAGGCAAACATCCTATTGGCGCCTGCCATGCTCTTTTGGAGATCGGAGGAGGCGGCTGAACAATGCCACACCTGGGTAAGCAGTCTGAATTTGCTATCATCGAAGACGCACTATAGTAAGTATGGCTTACCATCCATTATGTCCTTCGCTTGGCGGACCAGCTCCTCATGGAACCACCTGTCTACCCGCTCCTTCTGAAGATCGTTCTTCAGGGTGGACAGTACGGCCACACTCGCCTTGCTCTTCTGCTCAAGGGCCTCAGACTTCTAGCTGGCGTCCTTGAGCTCCTGCTGGACCTTCGCCACATGAGCCTCGTGCTTCTAACTGGTGGCTCGCAGTGCGGACAGGGTGTTCAACACTTCTTTGGCCGCCACCCTCTCGATGGGCTCGTGGTCTTTCACTTGTTGGAGCTCGGCCTTGAACCTCTCCACCTCTTTCACCGAAGTTGTTTAAACATTAAAACACTATGAAAAACCACATGCATAGTGCTCGGGTAAAGGTGTTGGGACAAAGGTATTCAGATTTTTGACCTACCTTGTGCCTCGTCAAATCTTCTGTTGAGGGCATCAACTTCATCCTCGGAGCGTTTAAGCTTTCGATTCAGTTCATCCAATTTGGCGGCATTTATGCCTGCCGCCAATGACGAAGCCTGCAATACACATGCATTTGACATGTTACATGGGTTATATACTCCCGAACTATGTCCAATCCGATCATATGTCAGACCTTATTATGGACTAATCTAACGCATCGGACAGATAATTTGTATCTAGTCCGGAATCAGATACAGGGTTGATCCCTAGGTAAGTTTTTTCAAACTCACCAAGGACTCGGGGTTGTCATGTACATTATAATAAAAATACGTAAAAACTTGGCAAATAAGAGTTTCATGTGACTTACTTGAAAACCCATCAGGAGACCTTTGAAGGCCTCCTTCAGTCCATTGTCGACGGACTGAATGCTCTGTAATACCGCACCAAAAAGGGTGCGTGCTCCTCGAAGAAAGAGGCACTCGATAGAGCCGCCTCCATGAACGGCCACCCATTGGTCGGTGGCACCAGAGGTGATCGGATAACCCAATCACTGACCGGGGTTTGAACCAGTAACTCCGAAGGCATAGTGCGCTCCGGAGATGCCCTTGGAGTGGACTGAGCGGCCGCTCGTCCGGCCTCCTCGGTGTCCTGGCGGGGTACCTCCCCCTGGTCTTTGGTGACCGAGTTGTTAGCCTTGGCCATTATGTCGTATCCCTCGCCACCGGTGCCCTGGTCCATACGAGCATGTTGCTATGACACCTCTGTGGTGTCCTTCGTGGCGCCTGGTGTGGCGGGACGCGCGGGGGGCTACAAAATCAATAAGCAGCTGTGTGTTAATAAACTCTAAACCTGTTAAAGGGCGAACAAGGGGTTCTCAGAACCTAACCTTCGGGCAAGGGGCTTGACCCTGAGGTTCATTCATGGAACCACCTCGAGGTCATTGGACTCAATATGTGAGTCCAAACTATCGTCAGACAGGATCACCTGTGCCCGATGCATCCTCTTCTGGGCAGGGGGTGTCGGTGTCAAAACCGACGGATCTCGGGTAGGGATCCTGAACAGTGAGACTAGAATCGATGGTAACAGTAGACGAAGGGGACACGAGTTTACCCAGGTTCGGGCCCTCCTATGGAGGTAATTCCCTGTGTCCTGCTTGATTGTATTGATGATATGGGGTGTTAGAGAGTTGATCTACCTCAAGATCGAATAGCTAACCCTAGAGGAATTGTTCTCTCCCTATACCCTAAAACCCTCATCTTATATAGATGCCGAGGATGCCTAGGGCTTACACATGGTCGGCTACATGCCGAAGATATAAAGATGCCTAATTACTACATCAAACATGGAGCGCAATCCGTGCTTCCCGAAGCTTCCATCTTGGACACTGGGCGTTCAAATCTTCCGGTGTTCGGTAAGTAGCCCTCATAGTCCGTCCCATAACAATAGGTCGGCTAACCGAGGATGCCCTAAACCAGGACTCCGTCCGTAGCCCCCAAGCTTCCCTCCAATGCCAATGGTCTTCAGCTCCCATTTCTTCGCGAACAGAGTCTTTGGCTTGCGAGGTGAGTACCTTCCCACCAAACCATAGTTCGGCCTCCGATGTTAAGTAGTTTTCCGCATATTGGCACATCCGAGTGCTGTAAATTGATCGGCTTTGAAGGTGAAACATCTGTCGGTAACAATGGCCCCCTGACAACCTTTCTGACAAAAGGCTATGACCCACAACGACTGCTAGGGCAGTTACATAGACCCGATTCATAGTTCGAGGCCATTTTAATCATCACGATCTATCAATATACCGATCGTGTCCCGTTTTATACGAGATATACTTAATCAGGCGCATGCAACAGCTCACGCATCTCGGGAAGTGGAGGGATTCACGGTGCAGCAAGGGGAGCCCCAATCGACAGACCTCATAAAAAGAGAAAGAAAACCCCAAAGGGTTTTCACGCTCTCCATTCGACTTCTCCGCCGCCATTCATTGCGCCCCCAGAGCACATATCTACGGTTCTCCGCCCCAACCTATGAGCTCAGCAATGGTGGGCTAAAATGGCTAGTGGGAAGGTTCCACGGTCACCA
The DNA here is from genome assembly GCA_022496015.1 of Hordeum marinum. Classification (NCBI taxonomy): domain Eukaryota; kingdom Viridiplantae; phylum Streptophyta; class Magnoliopsida; order Poales; family Poaceae; genus Hordeum; species Hordeum marinum. Next base: position 120,331,778 of record CM039677.1, read on the forward strand.
ACCATGGCATACTCGACCTCAAGAAGGCTGGCTACTTCCCCGCCAACATCCCTCACCGCGCGGCGGAGGAGGGACAAGTGATTCCCACCCCCAAGCCAGGCGAGAGGGTGGTGTTCATCCCCCACTTCATCAGGGGGTTGAGCTTCCCAGTCCACACCTTCGTCAGGGGCCTGATGTTCTTCTACGCCCTCGACTTCCACGACCTTCTGCCGAATTCCATCATCCATATCTCAACATTCATCCTCGTCCGCGAGGCCTTCCTACGCATCGAGTCACACTTCGGGCCCTGGCTATAGGTCTTCAACATCAATCGCAACTGCATCGGCGGCAAGCACGCAGATTGCGGTGGGGCCGTCATCGGCAAGCTCACCCGTGTTGGGTGGCCGTCGGGCACCCTCATCGACACCATCAAGGGGTGGCAAAAGGAGTGGTTCTACGTCACTGAACGACAAAAGAGGGTCAGCACCCTGTCGCTGCATTCATATCCGGTCCCCCCACCAGAATGGCTTCATGGCTCGAGAAGGGCCTCGTCTGGGGATCAGGCAAGGAGGTGACTGATCTGTAAAAGCGCATCCGCTCCCTGGTCGAGGAGGGCACCAAGTTGACCAATGTGGTCCAGCTGATGCTCCGAAGATGCATCCTCCCCTGCCAGCACCGGGACACCCCCCTATGGGCTCGAGAACTCGAAGCCGAGCCCACAGTCCAGAATCTCTATCACACTACGCGGGAGAAGTTGTGGAAAGTGCTCGTCAAATCAATGAAGAACTAGCCTTCCGAGGAGAGGACAAGGGTCTACACTCCACCAAGCCTGATTCCGAGGTACAATACACCCCTGCTTCGTCGGCTTCATTGCAGAGAAAATTCTTATGACCTCTTATACGATCTTTTCGAGCAGAGATGGTTGAAGAAAGCCGTCAACATCGATAGTTCGACGCCTCAGCTCGAAGACGAGAGGACCGGCCTGTTAGCCAATATGCTCGTGGTGAAACCTCATGAGGATCCCATGAAGAAAGAAAACAAGAGGAAACCAAGCCAAGCTGGCCTTCGCCTCAGGGACCATCCTGATGCCACATCCGAAGATACTCTCACCACCTCAAATCAGGAGGAGGCTGAGGAGGAGGAGGAGGCCGAGGGCGAGGGGGAGGCAATTCTCCCCGTGCCAGGAAGAGAGCGGCATCTTCGGACGCCCCAGAACAGGTCACTTCTCCTACCCGAAGAGGGCTCGACAGACATGGGTGGTTCTGTCCGATGATAGTTTGGACTCGAGATCCGCATCCGAAGACCCCGAGGATGTTCCATGATGGAGCCTAAGAGTCAAGCCCCCTCCCCGAAAAGGTTAGGATCCTAAGACCCTCCTGTTCATTATGAGTAGATTTATACTTTGCAAACACGTAGGTTATTGGCCTTGCAACCCCCCACACATTATCCGCATTGAGGTGATATTGGATGGGGAGACCCCGCCCGCCAAACTGGCGGAGAGCGGGGATGCCTCGCATCCCACCACTCTAGGCCCCTCGAAGGACGTCGTGGAGGTGTCGTCCCAGCCCACTCCTATGGAGGTGGACATCGGCAGCGAGGGACATGGCACCGTGGCCGAGGCTAAAGCCTTGGCTGCTAAAGACCGGGGGGCAGCACCCTACCCGGATACCGAGGAGGCCGGATGAGCGGGCGATCGGTCCCCTTAGAGAACGTCTCCGGAGCGCACTATGCCTCCGGAGGCACCGGTCCAATTCCCGGCGGGTGATAGGGGAATCCGATCATCACCAGCACCACCGACCAATAGGTGGTCAGCCATGGAGGAGGCTCTATCGAGCACCTCCGTCCCCAAGGATCACCACACCCTTATGGGTGCGGTACTACAAAACGTCCAATCCATTGACAACGGACTGATGGAGGCCTTCAAAGGTCTCCTTGTTGGCTTTCAAGTAAGTCACCCGATGTTTATTCTACAAAGTTTTTTATTTATTCGCATTGTATACATGGAAGCCCCCGAGCCGTAGGTGAGGTGAAAAAGCTCACCTAGGGGTCACATATGAATCTGATAACACCCTAGAAGCACTTTAAGTGTCCAGCATGTTAGAATAACCCAACATATGATCGGATTGTCTACAATTCAGGAACTGAGAGCCCATGTGATGTATTAATTGTGTTTATAATGTAGGCTTTGTCAGCGGCGGCAGCCATAAATGGCGCCGAGCTGGAGGAGCTAAATCGGAAGCTGAAGCACTCCGAAGACGAAGCTGAGGCCCTTAACCAAAGGCTCGACGAGGCTCAAGGTATGTCGAAACAGAATCCAAATTCCTTCGTTTGAGTTTTATAGTACGAATACTCTCAATGCAGCTACTTTATCTTTGTGTACTGCACGCGCAGCCTCAACGAAGGAGGTGGAGAGGCTCAAGGCCGAGATCCAACGCGCGAAGGACGAGATGGCCACCGAGAGGGTAACTGTCAAGGTAACGACTACTTCCCTTTCCGCCATGCGGGCCACTAGTGGCAAGCATGAAGCTCGCATGGCAGAGGTCTAGGAGGAGCTCAAGGATGCCAACGAGAGATCCAAGGCCTTGGAGCAGAAGAATAAGGCAAGATCGGCCGAACTGTCCACCATGAAAACCAACATCCAGAAGTTGCGCCAAGCCAAGGAAATAGGAGATGGTAAGACATACTCACTAAAGTGCGTATTCGGGGATAGCACATTCAAAATGCTTACCCGGGTGTGGCGAACCTTAGGCACATCTAGAAATCTCTAGAAGAGTGTGGTGGATGCCAATCAGCTGTTCGCCTTGCGGGAAGAGGAAGATGAAGCTCGGATGTTCTGGGCACCGTTCGGAACCCCCTAGCGTCCTCATCTTCTGGTGGAGCAGCTGAAACAGCTGATGGAGCTACACCAGTTGGCAGAGATGGCCATGAAGGACCTTTACATCCTCTTATCACCCGGCGAGCCACTACCAGGCAGCTACTTTGTCCTGGCGCAGAGACTGATCGCTGCTACCCCCCGCCTCTAGACCGTCAAGCTCTCCTCCTACATCGAAGGAGTCCGGATGGCCCTTACCAAGGATTAATTGCACTGGCTGGGGCTAAATCGGACGAAGATCACCACTGACTCGCCGCCATCAGGGAAGGAGCATTGACGCCCAGATCTATAGTTTGATGGAGTGATGGAGAGTGCTCGGGTGATAGCGTCGCAGTGTTCCAGTGAAAAATTATTTGAATGAGCTTGTAACGTTTTTGAAGACTTGTGTTAACTTTTAATAATATTAATATTTGCTCTTGTATGATTTTGTATTCCTTTATAACTCCTATGTGTCTGTTTAATACTTAAAGATGCGAGTCATCGGCTTCAGCCGCCACGTAGATACTACATGGGGTGTCTATGCCAATGTACCATGTACCTTAGTCGTATTATTGGAAACCGAAGGCGATACAGTGGGACAGACTAGGTAATCAGACTATAGTTCTTTATTTGTTTCACTTAGCCGTAGGGGCGCGAAAAGGACTACGGGAAACGTACAATTAGCCACCCAAGTGTTGTGATGTTCGGACGAAACGTGGCCGAAGCCATCTTGACAATGTCTGCACAAAGCGCAAGTTCCTCGTATAACATGGAATAACCACTTACGAGGATTGAAGTATAATACTTCTATCTCGGGGTTCACATATCGGATTACGCATACTATGACAGTCCGTTTTCGACTTTCTCCCCTGAGGTGTTTGTCCAGACTATCCGAAAACACAATCGTAGGGGTGTTCCCTTTGCCCTTTTAGCCGAATGAGCGGAACGTAAAGGGGAAAGCACATGAGCCTGGCAACCCAACTTATTAACCAAAGACATAGTACGGAACCGATGCATATAAAGCGAACGCCAACATGCCGAACACATGGTAGATAAGGCGATTTTTGTTTGAACTCGAACCCCCGGTCTATTAGCCGGTTACCTTGCGTCATACCGAACTGGTTCACGGGAATAGGAGGAAAGGAGAAAAAATATGCGTCAAAAACGTGACAAATGAGGCGAACTTGTGGCACGCAATTTTGCATTTTCTCAACAACTCTTATAGCTCGGATTGCCGAAGCAACTATTTACAGGTATGCAACAGAAAATAAGGAAGAAAATCATGCAGGAGTTGTCATACCAGGGGTCTTCAATTGTTAACCTAACGTCCTCGATATGCCCCCTTGCTAGTTGACTCCTGCTCTTGGATGCACCTTGATGGGTGTTAGTGTTTGGCGGGCAGATTTTGTTAAAAAAATCTTGAGAGGCCACGGAATTGTAGGTGAGCTTTACGCCGTGGGCAGGCTCTTTTAGGAGCACGTGCGTTTTGTTCGAAGACGTGTTGATGGTAGCAGTTTGTGGCAGCCGAATACCCATCTTAATTTCCCAACCTCTACCCATGGAATCTTAAGCGCAAAGATGTGCCTGTTCAGCATATACTTTGCTTGTCCTGAGGTTCTGTGATGGGGGGCGATTCCCTATAGAGGAGAGGATGGAGGATTTGAGTTTTTTGTTTGAAGCCGAACCCGCTTCCCAACCTTATGTGACTTTATGGAAGATGTCGGAACTTGCTGATCATCTTTTTAATGAAATTCGGCCGTTAGGGCCAGTGCATGGAATCTTCAGTTCGAAGGTGATCGGGTATGCCGACCATGGGTTACACTTCGGGGCAATGGGTTCCACCACATAGACTTCCTGGAGGGTGCGCTTCCTCTCCTTGGGTATATGGGTGGCGTATATCATGTTCACTGTTTTGACTTCGGGAGGGAATTTCTTCTGTCTGCCACCAATTGGACCCCGAGGATCATCTTCATCCTCACTGTGAGAGCTTTTGCCATGGTCTTCGGGTGCCATCTTGTCGGCCTGTTTAAACACCCAGCAGTTGTGGTGTGTGTGGTAGGCAGGCTTTTCCAAAGTCCCATGGCTTTGGTAGGGCCTTTCCATGATCTTCTTGAGCTGAGTGGGTACATCACGATTACATTTAGGGGGCTTCGTCCGCTGCCCAGGTCAGGAGTTGTAGAATCCGACATTTATAGCCATGTCATCGGCATCGCTATTATTGTGCCAATGCTTGTTCTTATTGTGCTTTTCCTTTGAGTTGCCATCCTGGGCCTCAGGTGCCCCGAGATCTTCAGAATTGTGGTTGTGTCTTGCCAGCCAGTTGTCTTCGCCCACGCAAAAGCGGGTCATGAGGGAGGTAAGGGCAGACATGGTCTGGGGCATGTCTTGGCCTAGGTGGTGGGCCAGCCATTCATTCCGAATGTTGTGTCGGAAGGAGGCTATGGCTTCGGCATCCAGGTAGTCGAAGACTTGGTTCTTCTTAGTCAAGAACTGATTCCATCATTGCCGATCAGACTCGCCAGGCTTTTGGACAACATTGCTAAGAAAGAAAGAGTCCGGCGGGCGGACATAGGTTCCTTGGAAATTAGAGCGGAACACATCTTCCAGGTCTTCCCAGCATCCAATGGAGTTTTTGGGGAGGTTGTTTAGCCAGTGCCGAGCTGGCCCCTTAAGCTTAACATGGAGGTATTTCATGGCATGGAGATCGTCTCCTTGCGCCATGTGGATATGGAGGAGGAACTCCTCAGTCCATACAGTTGGGTCAGTGGTCCCGTCGTACTGTTCTATATTCACGGGTTTAAACCATTCGAGGAAGTCATGACGCATTAACACATCTGTGAAGCACAATAGGTGAGCGGCGCCTCTGACTCCTGCTATGTCACGGTTTTATTCGGCGTTTGTATGGGGCCGATTGCATTCCCGGACTTTGTTGTTTCGGTCGAACCATGGTCCATATCCACCGTGTCTATCGGGCGAGTACTCTCTAGATCCATAGATGGATCTTGTGCGGCATGCTCTATGATCCAGGTCATCTCGCAGGTTAAACCTGTCATTGGGCTCCAATGGATCCTTACCCCATTTTTGGGGTACTGCCAGTATGTAACCAGCGTTGTCAGCCATCCTGATCCGAAACGGAGGGGGGTAGTCTGACTTGTCGTACGGAGTACAGTCTGGAGATGGGGTATCAGTAAGTTCATCATCGAATTGCGGCAACACCCTTCTCCGAGGGTAGCTTTTGGGCTGGTTTGACAAATCAGTGTCATATACTTCCTCGGCTGAGAGGACTTTCGTCCATCGGTCATTGAGGTCGGCCTGTTCGGCTTTGATTTGCCGTTCTTTGGCCTTTAGGCTACGAGCCGTTGCTATAAGACGATGCCTTATTTCTTCCTGATCTTCAAGGTTATCAGGAATGTGCAAGTCCTTGGCTACCTGTATGTATTCCTCCTCAATGGGGGGAAGGTAATCATCGCCTTCGGATTCGTTGACTTTATCGGGATTGTTTTGGTCCTCAGGCCTTTCCGGACCCTCAAACGGGTGCTGGGGATATCATGATTGCCATGATCAGTGGGGGTATTACCGTCCTCGTTGCTGATAATAGCTTTTCTTCCCTTTTTGCTTTGGACTGCTTATGCGATTTCCAGCGCCTTGATGGCGCATCGCCCGATTTGTCGCCATCATTGTGGGGTGTGTTGTCGCCGTTGGTGGCAGGAGTATCCAGCATGGAGACGTCATATGTAGAACTGGCAGTCCAACTCCCGGTGTTAACGGGGGTGGGAGTGTCACACCCTGTGTTTGTATCACATTGTTATGTTTGGGTGTTAAAATTTGGAGCCAACTAAAACTTTTTTTTTCAAAGTGTCGTGCTTGATTGCTATGTTGTTTGCTTGCTTGATGATTGTGGTATGGCACTCCTAGATTCTATTCCACTTCATATCCATCCTCCTTGACCCAAACTTCTTGCCCAATCATCATGCCATGTAAATAGTGCCCCAAAATTATTTTTATCAATTTTTCTTTAACCAAAAATGATTTATTCAAATTAGGTTTTCAAAACCCCCTAAAATGAGGTTTGCACTGCAAGTCCTCAAAGTGGGTGGATTCTTCGTTCCCAAAGGCTTTACTACAAACCTACTATATATAAGACTTTCCAAAACCACCAAATATTAATTTTACAGATTATTTTTTTATTTTATTTAAAGCCTTTTTCATAAGGCCAGAAATGGTTTGTCATAGGGAAAAATTATTTAAAAGCTTTGGTAATATTTGAGAAAATTTAGAGAAACTCAGTGGACATATATTTTCCATATATACGAGTTTCAACAGAATGTCATGATCAGACCATAGGAAAAACCCCACAAACCCTTTCTGTCCAAAGCAAGCTTTTCAAATATTTCTATAAGAAATATTCTCAATAAATTCCAGGAAAATTTCTATAAGTCAACACTATCATAATTGATATTCTTGCAAAGTTTCATCTCAATCCAAGTTGATTTGCTTCATCAAACCATCCCAAAACCCTTCCTGTCCAGATCCAAATTTGAGCAACTTTGCATTGTGAAGTGTCTCTGTCAAACCCTGTGTTTGTGTCACATTGATTGTTTGGGTTTATAACATATGGATCAAACTAAAACTTTTTTATGTGCTTGTGCTTGCTTGCTATGTTGTCTGTTTGCTTGATGATTGTGGTGTGGCACTACTAGGTTCTACTCCACTTCAAATACATCACCCAAACCTCTTGCCCAATGATCATGCCATGTGAATAGTGACCAAAACTATTTTTATCAAATTATGTTTTAACCAAAAATGATTTGTTCAAATTAGGTTTTGAAAACCCCCTAAATTGAGGTTTGCACTGCAAGTCTTCAAATTAGGTGGACCCTTGTTTTCCAAAGGCTTTATTTCAAACCTACTAAATATATGACTTCCCAAAACCACCAAATATTATTTTTAAAGATTATTTTCATATGTTATTTAAAGGCATTTTCTTAAGGCCAGAAATGTTTTTTCCTAGGGAAAAATTATTTAAATACTTTGAAAATATTTGAGAAAATTTAGAGAAACTCAGTGGACATACATTTTCCATATATATGAGTTTCAACACAAGGGCATGATCAGATCATAGGCAAAACCCCTAAAAACCCTTTCTGTTCAAATCAAACTTTTGGAATATTTCTACAAGAAATATTCTCAATAAATTCCAAGAAAATTCCAGCAAGTCAACACTAACATAGGTGATGATCTTACAAAGTTTAATATCAAGCCAAGTTGATTTGGTTCATCAAAGCATCCCAAAACCATTCCTGTTCAAAATCAAATTTGAGCAACTTTACATTGTGAAGTGTCTCCCCTTAGCCTCAAACTTGGTGGGCATGCCCTAATGGACAAATAGTGATGATACACTAAGTGGAGGATCAAGGGTAAAAGCCTAGCATCAATGGATCTACAGAAATCTAATTTTGCTAATTTCTAGGGTTCATCAAATCTCCATTATCAACTTTTTCCCCTTGAGCTCAAACTTGGTGAATCCCCTCATTTTTACCTAGCCTTTCACGCTGGTAAGTATCTCAGCAAGGTGGTAGAGTTTTCTTGCCTAAATCATTACCAAACACCTTTTGGTGAATTGGTAAAACCATTATCTCCCCACCTTATCCTTTTACTCTTGGCCTCAAATTTCTACCACAGCATCATGTAGTCCCTCCCCACCTCCAGTAATGTCCCTAGCGCTAGAGAGCCTGAGTGCATGGGGTAAAAGCTCCATTTCCCTCTCTGTACAGCATCTTTTCTCTCTTCCCTTACTTCTCCCTCTCACTCATGGCTACTCGAGAGCATCCAAGGCTCTTTCCCACTTTATTTATTCCCCCTTCAGCTGCCGGACACAAGTGGACACGCTAGAGCGGGTCAAAAGCACTAGCATGCCGGCTAAAGTCGCACTCTGGTGCGTGTAGCCGCGCTCTAGAGGGTTGACCTCCCTCTCCTGCCTATACCCAAGTACCTCGGGCCTTCCCCTCGCGCCGGTTGATGCACCTCGATGTCCGCAACACGCCAGGGCAACGGCCCCTGCTCTCCCCTCTCTCCTCTCCTCCCTCGCACGCGTGGCACCCCCCTGGTTCGGCCAGTGGCCGTGCTCGCACACATGACACCCTCGGCCCACCTCTGCTTGTCTGCGCTGTCCAAGGCATCTCTTGTGGGCCCCCAACTCAGCCGTTGCCCCCTCCTTCACCTGTCGTGGCTCGACGGCGAGTGACCGAGCTCTCCCATGCTCGCCACTCCCCTGCCTTCACCTCGCCTATTTAAAGGGGGCCCGAGCACCCTCTCTCTCTTTCCCTGGTCCCCTTCCACTCCCAATCCACCCTTATCCACCCTAGAGACCGCCCGGAGCCCCTGCGCTCGGGATCGACCGAGGCAGCGCCGTGTCGGGGCTTCGTTGATCTCGGGCTACCGGCCCGCTCCAGCCTTCCTTTCTCCTCCTTTGAGCCCACATCTCACCCCTGGATCGTTTCCCCCTCTCCCCCGCTCATTTTGAGGCAAGAAACGCTGGCTCTGACCCCCTCTCGACTCTCCTCCACCGCGGCCATCTTGCCGCCGGCAGCTCAGACCCCCTCTGGCCGCCCTTCCACCTCCAGAGGACCGGCAGGTCGACGCCAAACCCGTTCTCGCCAGCAGATCACCTCGCCGCGCCTCCCTTCACCGATGGTGGGATGTCCCCCTTGCTGTCCCGATGTGGGAGAAGGACAAGACAGGTGAGGGCCACCTATCGGCCTCTCCTCCCCTCTCCCGCGCCCTCTCTCTCTTCCCAGCGGTCGCTGATGGTCGGGCCCCGCGCGTGAGGTTTAAACCTGGCCGCGTGCAAGGCCAGCTGGCTGGCCAAGTGGGTCGGCCCAACCACTGGCCTGGGTCCCCGTGGCCCTTTTTCTTTTTCCTTTTCTTTGGGATTTTGCAAAAATCCCACAGAGCCCAAATAAAATCCTATGACAAAACTTTTTGCACCTAAATTCTTAGAATATTCCATAGAATATATTAGTGCCATTTATAAAAATGTTTGAAAAACTTTTTAGAACTGTTTCTAATTAAGAAACTCTATTTGGCATTTCCTGTCTCTGTTCAATAGTTTTAAAAAAAAGTTCATAGTAAAATATTAAACGAACATTTTTAATATAGTCCTTCGCATTTTTATTAGTAGCTTGAGTGCTTTGTTTTTGTGTGTTGATTATTTTTATCGTTATTTTATCGCAACGATAGATTGAGCTGCTGACGAAGAAGTTGGACCCAAAGACTTTGAAGATCCCGGAGACTTTGTTGATCCAGGCAAGCAACCCTTTCATCATGATGAGAAACCATTTTTATTGCATGTAATATTGCACTTTACTTTCATCATAATTGGTCATGTGATGTGGTGTTCCCCTTCCGGTGGGATGCCTCCGATACTTTTCCATTGACACTTGCATCGTGCATGACCCTACCACCTTATGAGGGTTATGCGGGTGGGTGTAGTTAGAATGCATATAGATGCTACGCAAGTGGGATGGGATTTATGCATAAAGATGGAAAGGAGAGAAATGATTTAAAAGACTCTTTCGAAAACCCCGTCGGGTGCCACTAATGCCCGAGGGAGATGTTGATGAGAAGGGTGACCACTTGAGAAAGAAGTGGTGTGTCAGAACAAGTTGAGTGTGTGTTTTCGAAAACGGATTAGATTTAAGATTTGTCGACCGTCCCAACCTTACATGCGCAACAACGATACCCCTTATGGGATGGGGCTTTGTTGATTACCTTGGTGGGTACTGGCAAGGAGACCGCATTACTAGTGGCGAGAGTGGCGTGGTCACTCTTGATACGGGGTCATACCGATATGTACGATCATGCGCTGTCTTCACAGGCACCGGGCACTCCGTTGGTCCCCTCATGGATGGTACGATTAGAGCGAGGCTCGTGTGATGTACATCATGAGGGATGGGTAACAATCGAGTGGAAACTTAGTATTGCCCGGGGAAAGGCATAGTTCGGGTGCTTACCTCGGGTAATGTTACATACCGCGAGTCATGGATGCCACGGAAGTTCCCGAGTCTCGTGGGTAAAGTGTGCAACCTCTACAGAGTGTAAACCTATTCGAATAGTCGTGTCCACGGTCAAGGACAGTTGGGTGGTGCTGCTTAGACTATGTCGGGATGTTTTCTCGAAACTTGGTGTGAGTACGGATGTGATGGTGACAAGAGGTCACATGGGCTCAGTCCGATGACTTAGCAGAGGAATTAAACTAAGTCCGATGACTTAGCAAGATGAATGAACATGAGATGTTCTACCCCTACTTATGATGATATTGGTAATTTGATCACATGGATACCTGCTAGTTGTTGATGCATGCTCACTAGTTACTTGATCATGTCATTGCATACAAAATTAGATTTCCACAAATTTACCTACTTACTGCTATATCATGCATCATTGTTACCTTGTTCCACAACTTGTGTTACTTGCGAGTACATTCAAAGTACTCATTGGCTTGCCACTGGTTATTTAATTGGCCAGGCATGGAAGAACAAGATTATGTTGAAGAGTTCATTGGCGACAAACATGCGAACTAGGACGCTTGTTGGTCAGAATGCCTGTAGGTTAATGTAGATGGCATGGGTTCACGCTTTCGACCAACATTTTAGCTGCTTGTTCTATTTTAAGTGTTTGGCCCATGTGGCCCTATCTATGTAAGACTGAGACCTTCATGGTCATTAATTGTGTAAGATGCTAAATGTGGATGTAAGACTCTTGTTATCCAGCTTCTATGGTTTCAGTGAGCATTGACCTCTGGGATCACTGTACACGTGCATTTGGTGATCACAACTTATGAGTCGGGGTCCCGACAGAGCTGGCATCATAGCCATCCTGATTGTAGTAACCCCTTAGTTAGCATGGATGTTAGTTAGGATAAAATCGGCTTTCAAAACTACACTTAGCATTTGTACTTAGGAATTCTGCACTATTTACCTCCTCTCATCTTCACACAACACCCTGCTGACTCTCCTCCTTTCAAACCTTTGTAGATGTCCATTGTACCCGAAGCCTTCCTGACCTCCGGCTTTCCCTTGCTTCTTAGGGATAGCCTAGAGAAGTGCCAGTTTTGCCAACCACCCATGTTCCTTTACCACGAGCACTGGGTCGATGCCGCCACGAAGGAGTACCACGTCAACGTGGTCATAAGGGCAAACGACTCCCCAACTAGTTGGTTCTTTGAAGGACCACAGATGGAGATGATGATGCTCACAGTCGAGACAGCTGCACGCAAGGCACTCCTGCACCTTCGAAATATCATTCTAGAGATGGCTAACGAGCCGGCTACTCGCTACCTTCCTTCCAGGAAGCATGATCTTGGCGAGAGTTGGACACTGGTTCCGACCCTAGAGGATGGCGCTCGACTCAGGTTCTAGACCTACTTCAGCCTCTCTGCCGATAGCCTGGTTCACTACCTGGTTAAGGAGTCCATGATGCTCCGTGAGGAACTTCACCACACCTGAGAGGTGCTTCAACAAGCCAATACAAAGCCAGACAAGATCAAGAAGGATGGAGCCCTCGAGGGACGACCAGTTGTCACCTATCGAGGAGGAGTACCCCCAGCTAGTCATGCACCCACACGTCGTCATCGCATGAGTGCGAAGGAGTACCGTGAGCTCTTCACCGACATGCTAGCAAAGCATTGTCGGGAAGGACCTCCTCGTTCCCCAACCCATTTGATTGGGATCGATGCTCGTTGTGATGATGAATCGGAGGAGGACCCAGAGGAGCGTGACTACAAGACCGAGCACTCCACCACCTGAGTCCGAGAACCCCTAGGGTAGGATCAGTCATGTACCCCTCATGCGAAGTCGAGTCCGTGTAATGGTTCATACGAAACCATGTGAGCTTGTTGTTTGTTTTGTTGTTCGTGTTTCGATGCAAGTCGTGCTTCTGCCTTAGGCAACATGTAAGTGACTCCATCGTCTATCTTAATATATGTTATTCTTTCAACCTTTGCTTCAACACACTTGCACTTGACCGACCCCCTTAGGCATGCTTTTCCGTTATTGCTTATCCTCTTGTTAATCCCAGTTGTTTGACTTAGTTGCTCCAAACAGGATGGTGATTGCTACCCGCAACAGCTCCTTCACCAACCCTGAAGACGGCAACTCGAGCCAACAATAGGGAGCTGGTGGGGCTGCTCATGCTGGACGACACCAGGAGCAGCCACAAGGCGACATTCCCCCACCACCACGTCCACCGGAGAATATGACCATAGCTCAGTTTCTCCAAGTTCTTCGGGAGGAGTGCCAAGCCAAAAATTATGCTATCCAGCAGATGGCTAAGGCCCTTGTGAACAACTAGTAGCAAGGCAGGAACAGCAATGGCCGCTCCATGCTATCTGAGTTCAGGAGAAACTCGCCCCCAACCTTCACCGAGGCTGTTGAATCATTGGATGTTGATGACTGGATCCACAGCATCGAGGACCTCCTTGCACTGGTCAACTACAATGAGAATCGTGAGAAGGTGCTTTATGCCTCTCACTTCCTCGGAGGTACTGCCCGAGCTTCGTGGGATGGATTCAAGGTCATGCAAGGAGAGCGTGTGATCACCTGGAATGACTTCAATGAAGGATTCCGCACTGTCCATATTCCTTCTGGGATCATGGCTATCAAGAAGAGAGAATTCCGAGCACTAAAGCAAGGAAGTGGATCTGTCAAGGAGTACCTACAGAGGTTCAACCTGATGTCAAGGTATGCACCTAAAGACGTCAGCATAGAGGCTGCCAAGAAGGAACGCTTCATGGAAGGACTTCAACAGGTCCTATAGTATCAGCTCATCATCTGCGACCGTCGTACCTTCTTCGAACTGGTGAACAAGGCCCTCATGCTGGAAGAAAAGCGTCGTGCCATTAACGACACTCGCAAGTGCAAGATGATCAGCAAGGGAAGCTCAAGCAACCAGAAGCCTCGCCTCTGGCAGTCAGCCCTAGCCAAGCCAACCTATCAGCCGCAGTAGGCTAGACCTCCGGCACCTCCTCCAAGCTACCAGCCTCAGCAGTACGACAATCCCAGGCCAGCTTACAACAACAACCCCAATAACAACAACGGTGGCAGAAACATCAACAAAAACCCTGGACAAGTCGCTAGCTTTGGAGGTCGTCAGCTAGGACACATCTCTAGGCTATGTCCCAACAAGAAGCCAGATGCAACGCGCCCCAATGTGCCAGCTCAAGGTCAAGCCCATGGAGCACCACCAAGGAACACCGCTTCCCGCAACTAGCCCAACAATTGCAAGGGTCGTGTGAATCACGTCACTGTAGAGGAAGCCCAGGAAGACCAGGACGTCATACTGGGTATGTTCCTCGTCAACTCAACCCCAACAACAGTATTGTTTGATTGTGGAGCTTCGCATTCTTTTGTCACCCAAAAGTTTGCACTAGAGAGTGGCATGAAGCCTACACCCCTGGGTAGCCGTATGTTGATACAAACCCCGAGATCAGTTATGAAGTCTGGGATAGGTTGCAAGGGAGTTGTGATTAAAATCAATAGGGTAGACTTCCTGGCCGACCTTATCACCCTGAAGTCAGAAGGCTTGGATGTGATCCTAGGCATGGACTGGTTAACCAAGTACCAAGGCTTGTGAGACTATTCCAAGAGGATTGTCACCATGACCAATAGCCAAGGTGTTGAAGTCAAGTATCTTCCCATCCATGGACCCACACAAGCCCCGCATGCTAATGGTCTGTCGGGAGTTGAGTTGGATCAAGTGCCAGTGGTATGTGAATACCCGGATGTGTTCCCGGATGAGCTTCCCGGAATGCCTCCTGACCGGGACATTGAGTTCATCATTGAGCTTATGCCCGTATTTAGGACCATATATAAGAAGGCCTATAGGATGGGATCCGAAGAGTTGGCTGAGTTGAACAAGCAACTAGCAGAGCAGCTCAGAAAAGGATTTATTTGCCCTAGAGCCTCTCCTTGGGGATTGCCTGTTCTGTTTGTGTCAACGAGGGACGGGACTATCAGACTTTGTGTCGATTACCGTTCTCTCAATGAGGTCATGATAATGAACAAGTACCCACTCCCCAATATTGAAGACATGTTTGATCAGTTGAAGAGAGCCAATGTGTTCTCCAAGATCGACCTCAGGTCTGGGTACTAACAGTTGAAGATCAAACCCCGAGATATCTCGAAGATGGCATTCATAGCCCGGTATGGCATGTATGAATAGACGGTCATGTCGTTCGGGTTAACTAATTCCCATGCGTAGTTCATGTACCTCGTGAATAAAGTCTTCATGAAGTACTTGGACAAGTTCGTTGTTGTCTTCATTGATGACATACTCGTCTTCTCCAAGTCTAAAGAAGAACATGAGGAATACATGATATTGGTCCTAGAGAAGTTTGGAAAGCACCACCTTTATGCCAAGTTCAGGAAGTGTGAATTTTGGCTGAATGAAGTTGGATTCTTGGGTCATGTGTTGACTGCAGAAGGATTATTAGTGGATCCTGCCAAGACTGAAGTCGTGACTGAGTGGCAAACTCCAACCACCGTGAAGGAAGTCAGGAGCTTCCTTGGATTCGCGGGGTATTACCGCTAGTTAGTGGAAGTGTTCTCGAGCACTACCCGGCCCATGACCGAGTGTAACATCCCAAATTTTCGAATGTTATATTAATCAATAGACTGTTTGATTGTTTGAAATTGAGTGAAATTTGAAACTTTTAAAAACTTTTGAATGAGAGGGAATGACATGACTTCCCCTTTTGCTTTTGAATTCAAAATTCATCCAATTCTAAACCAATGAGAGAAGATGACATGACCTCTTCATAATAAAACATTTGAAAAGCGAATTCGAAAACGATTTGAAATCTTTCTGTTTTGGAGTTCATTTCATATTTGGTTCCATTTTAAAGTTTGACAGAATTGAATTTTCCTTGACAAAATTTTGAGAGGAGTAATATGACACTCCAAACCAGAGGTCACTTGGATCTTATTTGAATTTATAAAACTCACAAAAACTATTTCTGAAATATTTCATATTAGGTTTCAAAGCCATTTTTTAAATTGGTTTCTAAAATGTATTTTCTCCAAAAATAAAATATATGGAAAATAGGGTAAAATGACTCCCTTCAACATAAAAATGGAGACAAATGAATTTGGAGGCATTTTGGTATTTCAAAATGTTTTCTTTGCATTTTATATGGAACAGTAGCACTGTTTGAATTTACGGATTTTGTAGGAATTTTGTTTGATAGTAAAAATATGTTCATGACGTAGATTTCTTTTTTCTGAAAATTGTGATATATAATACTCCTATATTAGGAGTTATATTTATTTTATTTACCTTGTTTTACTTTACTGTTTTATAAAATCGCCCGGAGGCCCACTAGTGGATTTGGCCCATCGCCCCTGTCGCTACCGAATCGGTACCCGATCGGGTATCCGATCCCTTTCCTCCACCTCTCTCTCTCTGTCATGTGGACCCGTCGACCGCTCCCTCCAATCACCGCGGTCACCTTCCTTCTCCCACTCCTCTTTCTTCCCCAACACCGCCAAGAGATCGCCTCAGTGATTCCCTCCGATCCTGTGCTGCCCGAGCACCCCCTCGCCTCTCCCTATAAAGACCCTCGCCTCCTCGTCTCTTTCCACCACTAAGATCCCTTGGAGACCCCCTGCACCACCCGCAATCCCTCGCCGGAGTCTGAGCACCGCCACCGCACCATTACCTAGCCCTGCTCCACCTCACCATTACCGAGCCCCTTCGAGGCCACCTACGAGTTCGCCTCGATTGCCCTAGCCTTGCCGTCCACTTCCCTGAGCTCCAGAGCCAACGGAGCCCCGTCACCAACCCCCACCCGCAACACCTCATTGCACCGAGCTCGCTGTCGACTCTACGTCGTCCCCGAGCTGCGCCAAGTCCACCAACGTCGTCACTGCCCTCGTCTGCATTGTTCGGTGCTGACGCCATCGTCGGAGGACCACCGGAGCGTTGTCCCCGACCACTACAAAGCCGATGCCGCCGTCGATCTCGCCGGAGCAACGCCAGAACTCCACCCTGCCACTGTAAGCTGCCGGCAGCTCCCTCCTTCGTTGGTTTTTAGATCTAGGATTCATATTAGATCACGCGTACCCCTTCGTTAAATCAGGTTTATCTTTAGTGAACCCGTCGATTTATTGGTTCTAACTTTAGACCGAAACGTTATCCTTTAGATTTTGGACGCCCGCTCGTTTAGCCACCACTGTACACACCCGTAGCCTGTAGGAACTGGCCACGTGGCCTCACCGTTCGTTAGATTAGTATATTTCTTTTCTGTTTATTTCCTAGAATAGAATTTGTTCTGTTTTTGTTGTTGCTATAACTATTAGGATTTTTAGTGTTTTTGAGTGATTCTTTTTGAAAGATGTCACAAATTTTATGTAGTTTCTGTAGATATAAAGTTTGACCATATTCGAATAACTTAAATTTGAGTTCAAACAGATTTAATTCAAATCTTGTTTTGTGAATATCTTGAGTTTAAAATAGATTTTGAGTTGATTCTTTTTGCTACTTGTCACTAGTGACTTTATTTAATAGTAGGTAGAATTTTAGAATTTTTAGAATATTATAAATTAGGGTTTAAAGCAAAACAGATTCTGTTTTTAGTTCTTTTAAGGTTTATTTCTATTTCTTTTGTTTTAATTGATTTTAATTTATTATCTTTTATATTAGTTGAAAAGTTTTATCTTTTTTTCTGTTAGTTAGCAGTTGTATTTCAACCAAGTTATTTTTATGTTGATTAATATTTTTATAGCATGAAGTCAATTCTAGTTTCATAATAACTTGCAAATTGATTTCATTGTTAGTTTGATTTCCCATTTGAATATATTTTCATAAATTGTATGATAAGTTTTACTTTCTGTTAACTTAGTTGTTTTATATTTATTTTTCTCTTATTTTATTATTTTATTTTGTTTTATTTGTTGTTAAGTTTATTAACTAGAAAACTTATGGTGTTTACTGTGTTGTTTTTCATAGTTCTTAGTTGTTTTACAAAGTTAATTCATTTTTCTAGTAAATTTTTTGCTAGGATACTTTTGTTAGGTTTCACTTTGTTTTTCTCTTACTATTTGAAAATAGGATTATTTGTAGAGAAAACCAACCCTTGGTTGTGTTGATGAAGTTTTGTTGTTTTAACTTTTGTCTTAAGTATTTCCTTCGTCACAACCCTTTTGTGTTTGGTTTTTGTGTTGGTTATTGAGTGTTACTGTTGATTACTAGTATGATTGCTTATAAGAGTGTAATGTTTGATTATATAGATTTTCATCGGAGAGTGATGAATAGTTCTATCAAGTTATTTCCGAGAGCGATATTATTCTTCATCAACAGTACAGGCAAGTTCACCTTGATCATCTTACATTACCTATGTTTAATTTGCATTAGAATCAATCTCATCATCTACATCCAATAGGGTATTGAGCTTGAACTTGTAGTAGTTTCATGAGGAAGGAAAAACCCAACATCCTATTACCACTTGCCCGGGAAAGGACGTTACTTCACAATTGCTACGCTTTAGTAGACGGGGTTGGTTGTGAGATTCAGGACTGTTGTGAGGTTAAATTAATTATCTCAAGACCTGCATGATAGTCAAGACTTCAAGACTTCAAGGACTAAATATACCTCTGGGTGGATTGTACATGCATTTTGGCAGCCTAATATCTATCATGGTTATGCCCGAGAATCCTGGTATCTACCTGTGATCATCCCAACGGAATGCCACCCAGGCTCAAAGAGATGGATGGATACTTCAAGGCCGGAAACTTACGTGTGCAACCGCAAGTCAATATGGGCTCTGGCTTGGTTGACCCTAGTGGTGACTTTGGTAGGTCGGTTGCTATGAGATGTAGAAGAACGGTAGGATTTGGATGGGCACTGACTTTCTATTGGAGGATCACTATGGAAGACCATGTTTCGATCGTCCCGTTCTCAAACACCAGGCAGTGCGAGGACATAACGGGAGGGATCGATTCTTGCGGGTAAACTGTACAAACCCCTGCAGAGTGTCAATATTGTCGATTAGTTGTGTCCCCGGTTACAGACAACATGAGCACTGGAGATGATACTATCAGCCATTCTCAACACAATTAATAAATTTTATGATGAGTGGGTCTATTAATAAATTTTTTGGGACATGAGAATTAGTTGGTGGAACCATCTCATTAACATCCAACTGTTTGTAGTGATTTCCATTTCACTCCTTTGTTGTAGGGAAATAAAACCACCTTTTCTGCAAAAACTCAGACACAGAGCCACAAAGCCTTTTGCATATAGAATAGTATTTATCATTCTTTCTATGGTGATATTGCGGGTACATTCAATGTACTGACCTACACGGCTGCAACGTCTTATGCCGCAGATACTTTTCTTCGACGAGTAAGAGTACGATTCAGGGTTACGGTCTACACTCAACCTGCCATTGGTGTTTATTGGGACTCCACTCCCGTTGACTGTTTCCGCTGTGACTTAAGAGGTATATATCAACTTTATAACATTTTACATGTGATTGCACTTTGATATATACATTGATGTACTGTGTGTGCCAGCATACTGATCCAGATATGGCACTAACACACAGAGGCTTGACTCGTTTTGAGTCGGGTCGCTACACCCATCTTTTGAAGAAGGACAAGAAGTTTGAATGGACTGCTATGTGCGAGGAAAGCTTCCAGGAGCTCAAGAAGAGATTGACCACGACCCCTGTTTTGGCCACCCCTGATATTCACAAGGAGTTTGTGATATATTGTGATGCATCAAGAACTGGACTTGGAGGAGTTCTTATGCAAGAAGGCAGAGTCATAGCATATCTATCTAGACAACTACGTCCTCATGCAGAGAACTATGCCACTCATGATCTTGAGTTAGCCGCTGTGGTTCATGCCTTGAAGACATGGTGACATTACATTCTGGGGAAGCGTTGTCAGATATTCACAGACCACAAGAGTTTGAAGTATATCTTCACTCAAAGGGAGTTGAACATGAGGCAGCGAAGATGGTTGGAATTGATCAAGGATTACGACCTCAGTGTTCAATACCACCCCAGAAAGGCCAACGTGGTAGAGGACGCCTTAAGCAGAAAGGCTTGTTCCTTGAATTCTCTGATTAAGGAAAGGCTACGCGCGCTGTATGAAGAACTTGACTGCTTCGGCTTGGAACTGGTTGCACCAGGATTCCTCGCCAACCTCGAAGCAGAGCCTACCTTGATGGATGATATCAAGGAATCCCAAAAGGGACACGAGATCATTGAAGGCATCAAGAGGAAGATCAAGGAAAGCAAGGCCCAAGGATTCTCGGTGGATGAACAAGGAGTTGTTTGGTTCGGGACTTGCATTTGCGTACCCAACAAGGAAGATCTCAAGAACCCTATTTTGCAAGAAGCTCATGACACTCCATACTCCATCCATCCTGGAGGAACCAAGATGTATCAAGACCTCAAGGCAAGATTCTGGTGGCATGGCATGAAACGGGAGATAGGCACGTTCGTTGCTAAGTGTGACATATGCCAGAGGGTCAAGGCTAAGCATCAGCGACCCGCTGGGCTATTGCAACCGCTCAAAGTGCCAGAATGGAAGTGGGATAAAGTCGGGATGGATTTCATCACCGGTTTTCCAAGGTCAAGCAAGGGACATGATTCCATTTGGGTCATTGTCGACCACCTGACCAAGGTAGCCCACTTCATTCCCTTCAGAATCATCTACAATGGAAGCCAGCTCGCGAACCTCTACATCAACCGGATTGTGAGCCTTCATGGAATTCCAAAGGATATTGTGTTCGATCAAGGAACGTAGTTCACCTCAAGATTCTGGAAGAAGTTTCAAGAAGCTATGGGAACCAAGCTCTCCTTCAGCACTCCTTTTCATGCCCAGACCAGTGGACAAACGAAACGAGTAAATCAGATACGCGAAGATATGCTCCACGCTTGTGTTTTGGCATATGGAGCCAAGTGGGAAGATTGCCTACCATTTACCACGCTTGTGTTTCCACGTCAAAGGGAAGCTTGCACCAAGATTCATCGGCCCCTTCAAGATCACCGCAAGACGAGGAGAAGTTTCCTATCAACTAGAGTTACCTCCCGAATTGTCGGATTTGCACAACCTCTTCCACGTCTCACAACTCCAGAAGTGTCTACAAGTTCCCAACCGCCCCGACCTCTACAAGGATATCGACCATCAAGCCATCGATCTTCAGCCAGATCTCACTTATCGTGAGAGGCCAGTTCGCATTTTGGATGAAGCCGAGCGCTGCACCTGAAGCCACACCATCAATTACTTCAAGGTCCAGTGGAGCAACCACGCTGAAGCAGAAGCAACCTGGGAGCATGAAGATTATCTTAGATTGGAGTTCCTGTATATTTTTAGCACTTAGCCTAGGAATCTCAAGGATGAGATTCTTCTAAGGGGGGAAGTTCTGTCACACCCTGTGTTTGTCTTACATTGATCGTTTGGGTTTATAAATTATGGAGCCAACTAAAACTTTTTTATGTGCTTGTGCTTGCTTGCTATGTTGTGTGTTTGCTTGATGATTGTGGTGTGGCACTACTAGGTTCTATTCCACTTCAAATTCATATTCCATGTACCGAAACCTCTTGCCCAATGATCATGCCATGTGAATAGTGCCCAAAACTATTTTTATCAAATTTTGTTTTAACCAAGAATGATTTGTTCAAATTAGGTTCCAAACCCCCCTAAAATGAGGTTTGCACTGCAAGTATTCAAATTAGTGGAACATTCTTTTCCAAAGGCTTTATTTCAAACCTACTATATATATGACTTCCCAAAACCACCAAATATTATTTTTAAAGATTATTTTCATATTTTATTTACAGGCTTTTTCTTAAGGACCAAAATGGTTTTCCTAGGGAAAAATTATTTAAATACTTTGAAACTATTTGAGAAAGTTTAGAGAAACTCAGTGGACATATATTTTCCATATATATATGAGTTTCAACACCAGGGCATGATCAGATCGTAGGCAAAACCCCTCAAAACCCTTTCTGTTCAAATCAAACTTTTGGAAAATTTCTATAATACATATTCTCAATAAATTCCAATAAAATTCCAGCAAGTCAACACTATCATTGGTGATGATCTTGCCAGGTTTCATCTCCATCCAAGTTGGTTTGGTTCATCAAACTGTCCCAAAACCATTCCTGTTCAAAATCTAATTTGAGCAACTTTACATTGTGAAGTGTCTCCCCTTAGCCTCAAACTTGGTGGACATGCTCTAATGGCCAAATAGTGATGATACACTAAGTGGTACATCAAAGGTAAACGCCTAGCATCAATGGATGTACACAAACCAGATTCTACTAATTTCTAGGGTTCATCAAATCTCCATTATTAACATTTTCCCCTTGAGCTCAAACTTAGTGAATCCCCTCATTTTTACCTAGCCTTTCACCCTGGTAAGTATCTCAGTAAGGTGGTAGAGTTTTCTTGCCTAAATCATTACCAAACACCTTATGTTAAATTGGTAAAACCATCATCTCCCCACCTTATCCTTTTACCCTTGGCCCCAAATTTCTACCACAACATCATTGAGTCCCTCCCCACCTCCAGTAAAGTCCTTGCCGCCTGAGAGCATGAGTGCATGGGATAAAAGCTCCATTTCCCTCAATTGACAACATCTTTTCTCTCTTCTCTTACTTCTCCCTCTCACTCATGGCTACTCGAGAGCATTCAAATTCCCCCATCAGCTGCGGGACACAAGTGGACATGCCATAGCACGTCAAAAGCACTGGCATGCCAGCCAAAGTCATGCTCTGGAGCGCAGCCGCGCTCCAGAGGGTTGACCTCCCTCTCCTGCCCATACCTGACCACCTCGGGCCTTCCCCTCGCGTCAGTCGATGCACCTCAATGTCCACAACACGCCAGGGCAACGACCCCCCCTCTCCCCTCTCTCTCCTCTCCTCCCTCGTGCGCGCACGACACCACCTGACCTGGCCAGTGGCCACGCTCGCACGCATGACGCCCTCGGTCCCCCTCTGCCTGTCCGTGCTCTCTAGGGCATCTCCCGTGGGCCCCCAGCCCTGCCGTCGCCCCCTCCTTTCCCTGTCGTGGCTTGATGGTGTAGCGACCCGACTCAAAACGAGTCAAGCCTCTGTGTGTTCTGTGCCATCCCTGGATCAGTATGCTGGCACACACAGTACATCAATGTATATACCAAAGTGCAATCACATGTAATTAACGTAAAACTGATATATACCTTAAAATAGCAGCAGAATACAGTCAACGGGAGTGGAGTCCCAATAACACCAACGGCAGGTTGAGTGTAGACCGTAACCCTGAATCGTACTCTTACCCGTCGTAGAAGAGTATTTGCAACATAAGACGTTGCAGCCGTGTAGGTCAGTACATTGAATGTACCAGCAAGATCACCATAGAAGAACAGAAGAATAAAGACTATTCTATATGCAAAGGCTTTGTGGCTCTGTGTTTAAGTTTTTGCGTAAAAGCTGATTTTATTTTCCCTACAACAAAGGAATATCAGGAAATTCACTATGGAGTTACCTATCATGACATGGTTCCGCCAACCAATGTCTCAATGCTCATAAGTATCATTAAGTTGACCACAATTAGTTATCAGTCCAGTGTTGAGAGTTCAGAGATAGATCCAAGTCTAGAAGCTCAAATTGTCCGTAACCGTGGACACGGCTAATCGATTAGGTTTTAACTCTGCAGAGTGTTGTGTACTTTACCCACAAGATTCTTTCCCTCCTGGTAAGTCCTCGCACTGCCTGGTGTTTGAGAACAGGATGAAAGAAACATGGTCTTTCAGAGTGTTTCCCTGACTGTCCGACAGTGCCCATCCAATCCTAACGTCGACTACATCTCGTAGCACTGCCCAGCAGAGTCACAACAAAGATCAACCAAGACAGAGCCCATAATGACTTGTGGCTACACAGGTAAGCTTCCGGGCATGAAGTATTCATCCTTCTCTTTGAGTCTGGGTGAGGCTTTCCGCAAGATGTCATGGCACTTCCCCATGCATCCCGGCCACTCACTGGTTTCTCCAGGGTGCCCATCAATTCCATCCCTCACCCAGTAGTGTGTATTGAAAACTTGCTTCTCGAGTCTTGAAGTCTTGAGGTCTTGAAGATGCAGGTCTTGAAGATGTCTTCATGAAGTCGTAGTTTTGACGTGGAGTCCTTCTTCACACCACTCACGATCACTCATACCAGACCCCGTCTACTTTAGCATAGCATTGCACTAACTAGCGTTCCCGGGGCTTTAGTAACAAGTGGTGGGTTCCTACCTCATGGATTCTACTCAACTACAACAATTTCAATAACACTACGGGAGGGATTTGTTGAAATGATGTCACTATATGCAATAAAACGTAGGTATGAAAAGATGGTCAAAGTGAACTTGCCTGTAGTGTTGATGAAGATAAAGATTGCTCTCATAAATAACTTGATAGACTATACGTCACTCTCCGATGAAAATCTATATAACAAACATTGCATTCATAAGCAAACACTTCTAGCAATCAAAACATACAATCACAATGTAACACAAGAACAAAAGCAACAAGGTTGATGAAGGAAATACTTAAGACAAAACTCAAAGCCAAGAAAGTTTTCATAAAAACAACTAAGGTAGTTTTCCTCTACAACAACTAGTAACAAAACAAAAACAAAGTAAAATATAACAAAAGGATTTTAGTAAATATTTTACTAGCAAAAAGAATTACTTTTGAAGAACAAGTAAAACTATGAAAACATTATCCTAAACAACAAGAGTGTATGTCTAATGAACTTAACTACAAGCACAACCATAAACTAAGAGAAAACAAATTATGAAACAACTAAGTTAACAGAAAATAATTAATAAAATATCTTTGTTACAAAATAGAATTAGATCATCTAAAACTTTGTGAAAATAATCTCTACTAAAACTAAGTTGTTTTATAAAACATTACCTAATGATAGAGAATATAGTTTCCTATAATAGAGTAAAACTAAACCATTTTTATTGACAAACATTTCTTAACAGAAAAGATTACTACAAATTTTATTTGAAAACATAATCTAATTATATAAAACTTTGTTAAAATTAACTATTACTAACTAGTCTGTTTTATAACAAATTAAACCTATTTGAAGAGGAGTTGTGATTCCTATATTGATAAAGAAACAAACTAAGCAAATTTATATTTTTATTAACAGTAAGTAAAACACCTAAAGTTTAACTAACAGAACCTACTAAATCAAATTAAAACAAACTCAGATTTAAACTAACAAAATAAAACTAATTAAACTATATTAACAAACTAAACAAATTCTGTTTCTAGTTAAAATCCTAATCAAAGTTATTCTAAAAATTCTCAAACCAAACATGAAGATAGTTCTAAGTAATACCAAACATTAGCAAAACGATTCATATAAAAATATTTTTTAAACTCAAGTTATTCAGAAAACAAGTTTTAAATAAAATCTGTTTAAATTCAAATCTATATTTTCAAACATAATCAAATTTGATATCTACAGAAACTAGATGGAATTTGTGACACAATGCAAAAAGAATCAATTAAAAATAGTTAAAAACATAAAAGATATAAAGAAAATAATAACAGAACTATTCTGTTTTTGAAATTTAAACTGAAAAAAGAAAAGGTGGCTTCTAACGGACAGGGGGGGTGACATGGCGCTCTGCTATTGGCTAAGGGGTGCGCGTGCGAGCGGGTGACCGAACATTATAGGAAAACGCTTCGCGATTTTATAGGTTCTAATCTGGATCGTCAGATCCAGATCGGACGGGGGAGAGGGGTGGTGGAGCTCACCGCGGTGCTGGGTCGCCGGCGAGGGCTTCTCCGACGAGGCCGAGGCGTAGTGGTCGATGTGGGCGGCGCTCCGGTGTTCCTCCGGCGACGGCGAGGGCACTAGTCTACGGCGGCGAGTACGGCGGTGGCGTTAGTGAGGCTCGGGGGTGATGGATGCAACGGGCACGAGCTCGGGGGCGATTCGGACTCCGGCGAGGTCGATGGCTATGGCGTTCCAGGGGGTCCGGGGCTCGGGCAGGTGGTTGTGGAGGTGCGGGCGAGTGAGAGGAGCTCGGTGGTGGTCTCGGGCGGCGAGGGGGTGGTCGGGGTGGAGCAGTGGGGCAACAATGGCGCGGCGGCCGTGGTGAAGTCCGGCAATGAATCTCGGCGTGGAGAGTGCACGGGAGGTGGGGAAAACAAGAGGAATGGAGGGAGGAGAGGTGTGGGTACTTATAGGGCCAGGTGCGGGGTAGGGGAGTAAAGGAGGGAGGGGGTCCGCGGCGAGGGGATCCGGCGACGGCGTCGGGCGCGTGGGAGGAGGAAGGCGACCACGCGTGAGAAGGGAGCGGGCGATGGTCCCACTCGTCAGCGAGAGGAGAGGATGGGGTCCGCGTCGGTTGACCGGCTTGTAACGGTCTCGGCATTTAAGGCTGGTGGGCTGGCCGTTTTATTATAAAACCGTTACCGTTTTTTCTATTTATGATTTTTCCAGAGCCATAAAACCTATTTAAAGCAGTCGGATAAATTCCAAATATAGTCAAATTTTATATCAAAATTCACAGAATAATAAATTCCATTTAATGGACATTTTTATTCTGGCAGTTGAATACATTAAAAAAAACATTTTTCAGAAAATGCCTTAATTGGCTTTATTTACTTTTGCAAATATTTTTCAAATAAATTTTTGGGTTTGATGATTCAAAAAACTTCACAAATTACCCCTTGGCTTGGAGTGTCATGTTACTCCTTTCAAATTTTTGTCAGGGGTTTGAATACTTTGAAAATTTTGAATAGGGACCAAATATGAAATGGATTTTCAAAATAATCCAGAGGTTTTCAAAAGCTCTTTCAATTCCTTCTTTTAAACTTCCAACTCATATTTCTTAAAATTTGTGGAAGTCATATTATCCTCTCTCATGAAAATCATTGAGTTGCATAAAGTTTTCTGAATTTGAAATATTTTTCAAATGAAATTCAAATTCTTTTCAAATCCCTTTTCATTTCTTTAAATGGAAGAAGTCATGTCATCTTCACTCTAGGGTTTTGTGATGAAATGAATTTGAATTCTTGGTGAGAAAAATGCAAAGTGAAAGTTTGGGAAAGTCATTTCATTTCCTCTCATTAAACTTTCAAAAGTTTCAAAAAGTTTCAAATTTTCACTCAATTTCAATCACTCAAGCAAACAAACAATCATTCTAATAATTATTATAACATTCCAAAATTTGGGATATTACAAACCTACCACACTTAAAATGAATCTCGTCCTCGAGATTCGAAAAGGCTAGAAAGAATAGGTTAGGGTTGGGGTCTTCTAACAAATCCATTGACTAAGAAGGTGTGGGGTCTTCCAACAAGACTCCATTGACCTAGAAATGCGGGTCTACCACACTTAAAATGAGAGTTACTGGTCCCTCAAAATCTTGGCAGTCCTCTGGGTACATCTGTCTGTTCACCTTCTTCACAATAGCTTCTTCGGTGATGCTCTTCCGTTATATCCAAATCTTGTGTTCTCATAACAACATGTATTTCCTCTGATACTGGGTCTTCTTAGCTGGCAGGTCTCGCGTTCATTCTAAGTAACTTATCGACGATCTCATGGTAGTCTACCATTAGTGGTTATCTTGCAGTGAAATGGGTCTTGGCTTCATTCCTCACCGTAAAAATTCCTACGTGTGACAGCAACCGTCATGTACAAGGGGTTTCATCATACCGTTCTAAGGCTTAAACAAAAGCTTCAAAGAACGTCGTCTCTTTACTATGGGTAAGTCACTCAGATTTACCATTCCGAATAGCAAAAGAATGATTAGAGTAAGTCGTCATGGTGGCCAAACCATGGGGCCCACTTGTCGGCCTCTCCTCCCCTCTCCCGTACCGTCTCTCTTCCGTGCGGTCGCTGACGGCCAGGACACGCGCGTCAGGTTTAAACCTGGTCGCACGCAAGGCCGACTGGCTGGCCAGCTGGGCCGGCCCAGCCACTGGCCGCTTCTGGCCTGGGTCCCCGTGGCCCTTTTGCTTTTTCCTTTTCTGTGGGATTTTGCAAAAATCCCACAGAACCCAAATAAAATCCTATGACAAAACTTTTTGCACCTAAATTCTTAGAATATTCCATAGAATATATTAGTGCCATTTGTAGAAATGTTTGAAAAAAAAATTATAATTGTTTTTATTTAAAAAACCCTATTTGGCATTTCCTCTCTCTGTTCAATATTTTAAAAAATATTTTTCATGGTAAAATATTAAACAAACATTTTAATATTGTCCTTAGTATTTATCAGAATAGACTAGCATTTTTATTAGTAGCTTGGGTGCTCTGTTTTTGTGTTTTGATTATTTGTATCGTTATTTTATCGTGATGATAAATTGTGCTGCTGACGAACAAATTGGACCCGAAGACTTCGAAGACCCCGGACACTTTGTTGAGCCAGGCAAGCATCCCTTTGACAATGAAGAGAAACCATTTTTATTGCATTTCATATAGCACTTTACTTTCATCATAATTGATCACGTGATGTGGGGTTCCCCTTTTGGTGGGATGCCTCCGATACTTTTCCATTAACATTTGCATCGTGCATGACCGTACCACCTTATGAGGGTTATGCGGGTGGGTGTAGTTAGAATGCATATAGATGATACACAAGTGTGATTGGATTTATGCATAAAGATGGAAAGGAGATAAATGATTTCAAAGACTCTTTCGAAAACCCCGTCGGGTGACACTAATGCCCGAGGGAGATGTTGATGAGAAGGGTGACCACTTGATAAAGAAGTGGTGTGCTGGAAAAGTGTTAGAAATATGCCCTAGAGGCAATAATAAATTAGTTATTATCGTATTTTCTTGTTCATGATAATCGTTTATTATCCATGCTATAAATAATATTGATCGGAGACTTAGATGCATGTGTGGATACATAGACAAAACCATGTCCCTAGTATGCCTCTAATGGACTAGATCGTTGATCAAAGATGGTTAAGGTTTCCTAGCCATGGACATGAGATTTTATTTGATAACGGGATCACATCATTAGGAGAATGATGTTATGGACAAGACTCAAACTACAAACGTAGCATATGATCGTGTCAGTTTATTGCTACTGTTTTCTGCATGTCAAGTATATGTTCCTATGACCATGAGATCATGCAACACACAGATATCGGAGGAGTACCTTGTGTGTATCAAACGTCGCAACGTAACTTGGTGATTATAAAGGTGCTCTATAGGTGTCTCCGAGGGTGTCTGTTGAGTTGGCATGGATCAAGACTGGGATTTGTTACTACGTGTAACGGAGAGGTATCTCAGGGCCCACTCGGTAATACAACATCACAATAAGCCTTGCAAGCAATGTGACTAAGTGTTAGTCACGGCATCTTGTATTACGGAATGAGTAAAGAGACTTGCCGGTAACGAGGTTGAACTAGGTATGGAGATACCGACGATCGAATCTCGGGCAAGTAACATACCGAAGAACAAAGGGAACATCATACGGGATTAACTGAATCCTTGACATAGAGGTTCGACCGATAAAGATCTTCGTAGAATATGTAGGAACCAATGTGGACATCCAGGTCCCGCCATTGGTTATTGACCGTAGAGGTGTCTCGGTCATGTCTACATAGTTCTCGAACCCGCAGGGTCTACACACTTAAGGTTTGGTGACGTTTCGGTAGTGTAGAGTTATATATGGTGGTGACCGAAGGTTATTCGGAGTGCTAGATGAGATCCCGGACATCACGAGGAGTTCCGTAATGGTCCGGAGGTAAAGATTCATATATAGGAAGTCCCAGTTTGGTCGTCGGAAAAGTTTTGGGCTCATCGGTAGTGTACCGGGAGTGCTGGTAGTGTACCGGGAGACCTCCGGGTGGGGTAAAAAACCAGTTTTTACCCCTGGACAGCACCATTTCTTCCCCTCTCCCCTCTTGCTTCCACCCTAAGTCATCACCAGAGCATCCAATGGCCTATTCCCCATTGTTAAACCTCCCTAGATCCTCAAGACACATGTCGACGCGCCATTGTGCCAAGGAGATGCCCTGGCATGCAGAGCTCGCGCTCTTGAGCGTGCTACAGTGCGTACCCGAAATGTGGCCGCTGGCCAACCAGCATGTTGGACAGCCTCAGGCCACCCCACCTTGTCCCCTCTATCCCCCTTGGTGTCCGCAACATGCCGCATGGTCGGCCCCCTCCTCCCTCTCTCTCCGGCGGCTCCCACACGCACGACCGATGCCGCGCGGCTCGGCCAACCAGCGGGCTCGCACACGCGGACGCCCCCGCCTCTCTCTCCTCTTCCCCTAGCCTAGACCACCCCCACGAATGCCCTGGACAAGTACACTCCCTTCCCCGCGGCCTGTGGCGAGCACCCCGAGCTCAACAGCGCACCGCATCCATGGTGAGCCGGCACTCGCCTATAAATAGGCCTTCCCGCTGCTCTTGCCCCTCTCTCCTTGACCCCTTGTTCCATCTACTACTCCCTCGTGCCCAGCATGCTCTTCCCTGTGGTCGGGAGCCCTCTCCCGCACCAAACCCAAGCCGGCGTTCCCATCTCCCCCCGACGGACCCACAGTTACCCATGAACGCACGAAGGCCCCACGAGCACGCCTGTGCCCTCTGTTTCTGCCGCCGTGGCCTGGAGCCCCCTCCGGTGAGCCCCTCTGCTGCTGTAGAGAGGAGAGGGATACCAGGTGGGGCCCACCTGTCATCCCCTCGCCCCCTCCTCTTTCGCTGGCAGGCCGGGCCCGTGGGCAGGTTTAAAACTAAACCTGTCGCGTGTGGCGCCTCGCCTGGGCCTGTTTCCCCCTGTGGGCCGGTTCGGCTGCTGTGTTCTTGCCCGAGGGCACAAGAGCTTTTTCCTTTTTCTTTTCTTCTGCCACTTCCAAAAATTCCACAAATCTGAATATTTTTCCAATGCTCATATTTCTTCCACCTTAAATCTTCAAATAATCCATAGAATTTATTAGTGCCATCTGTAAAAATGTTTGAAAATATTTTTAGTACTATTTTATTTGAAAACCTATATTTAGGCACCTTTTTGCCTCTGTTAATTTAATTCCAAAATGTTTTTCATGACAAAACCCTAGGAGAATATTTTTAGTATGACATCTAGTATTTATCAAAGCAGGTTAGCATTTTTGATAATAGTTTGTGTGCTCTGTTTTTGTGTGTTGCTTATTTTTATCGCTTTATTTCGCGACGATAGATTGCGCGGTTGACGAAGAAGTTGGACCCGAAGACTTCGAAGACCCCGAAGACTTTGTTGAGCCAGGCAAGCAACCCTTGACCATGATAAGAAACCATTTTTATTGCATGTCATATATCACTTTACTTTCATCATAATTAATCATGTGGAGTAGTGACCCCTTCGGTGGGTTGTTTCTGACACGCTTGCCATTGACACTTGCATCGAGCATGACCCTACCAACTTATGAGGGTTATGCGGGTGGGTGTAGTAAGGATGCTAGTAGATGCTACGCAAGTGGGATCGGGGTCTATGCATAGTGATGGATGGAAAAAGATGATTTCAGAGAGTTTTCGAAAACCCCGTCGGGTGCCACTAATGCCGAGGGAGATGATGAGGAGTGGGTATCCACTTGAGAAAGAAGTGGTATGCCGAAACAAGTGAGTGCATGTTTTCGAAAACGAAGAGTTATAAAGTCTGCTGACCCTCCCAACCCTACATGTGCAACCATGATACCCCTTGTGGGACGGGTCTTTGTTGATTACTATGGTTGGTACTAGCAAGGATCCCGCATTACAAGTGGCGGGAGTGAAGAGGTCACTCTCACGACGGGGTCATCCCATAGTGGAAGGTCATGCGCTGTCTTTATAGGCACCGGGCACACCGTTGCGTGCCCTCATGGATGATACGTGTGATGTATATCATGAGGGATGGCACCAACGAGTGCACTCTTTCTTTGGTATCGCGATGGGAAAAGCATTATTCGAGTGCTTACCTCAGGTATGTTATATACCGCGAGTCATGGATGACACGGAAGTTCCCCTAGTCTTGTGGGTAATGTGCGCAACCTCTGTACAGTGTAAAACTATTCGAATAGCCGCGTCCGCGGTCATGGATAGTTGGAGGTCCTTCTTAAACTATGTACGAATGTTTTCGCAAAACTTGGTGTGAGCATTGTTGTAATGGTGACACAAAGGTCACATGAGCTAAGACCAATGACTTAGCATGGAAATTGAACTAAGTCTGATGACTTAGCATGATGAATGAACATGAGGTGTTCAATCCCAACAAATGATGACATCGGTAACTCGTTCATATGGATAGCTGCTAATTGTTGGTGCATGCCTACTAGTTACTTCATCATGACACTGGCATACCAAAATTAGCTTTCCGCAAAATTACCTACTTAGTGCTATATCATGCATCACTGTTACTTGTTCCACAACTTGGGTTGCTTGTGCTTACATTCCAAGTACTCATTGGCTTGACACTAGTTATTTACTTGGCCTGGCATGGAAGAATAGGAGTATGTTGAAGAGTTCGTTGGTAACGAACATCCGAACTAGGACGCTTCCCAGTAAAAATGCCTGTAGGTTAAGGCAGATGGCATGGGTTCATGATTTCGACCAAGATTTTCACTGCTTGTTCTATTTAATTATTTGACCCTCGTGGCCCTATCTATGTAAGACTTGACCTTCAAGGTCTTTATTTGTGTAAGATGCTAAATGTGGATGTAAGACTCTTGTAATTCAGCTTCCGCTTGTTCAAAGAGGATTGATCTCTGGGATCACTGTACACGTGCATTTGGTGATCACGACTTATGAGTTAGGGTCCCCATAGAGCTGGTATCAGAGCCATCCTGACTGTAGGAAGCCCTTAGTTAGCATGGGTGTTAGTTAGGTTAAAACCGACTTTCAAAACTAGACCTAGAATTTGTACTTAGGAATTCTGCACTATTTACCTCTTCTCCTCTTCACACAACACTCTGCTGACTCTCCTCCTTTCAAACCTTGTAGATGTCCATCGTACCCGAAGCCTTCCTGACATTCGGCTTTCCCTTACTCCTTGGGGACAACCTAGAAAAGTGCCAGTTTCGCCAACCAACCATTTTCCTCTACCACGAGCACTGGGTCGATGCCGTCATGAAGGAGTACCACATTGATGTGGTCATGAAGGCAAACAACTCCCCGACTAGTTGGTTCTTTGAAGGACCACAGATGGAGACCATGATACTTGCGGTCGAGACAGCTGCTCGCAAGGCACTCCTACACCTTCGAGACATCGTTCCAGAGATGGCTGACGAGTCGGCTACTCGCTACCTTCCCTTCAGGAAGGATGACCTTGACAAGAGTTGGACGCTGATTCCGACCAAGGAAGATGGCACAACACTCAGGTTGTAGACCTACTTCAGCCTCTCCACCGATAGCCTGGTTCATAACATGATGAAGGAGTCCATGAAGCTCCGCGAGGAACTTCACAACACCCGAGAGCTACTTCGTCAAGCCAAGACGAAGCTAGACAAGATCAAGAAGGATGGAGCCCCCGAGGGACGACCAGCTATCGCTTATCGAGGAGGAGTACCACAAGCTAGTGATGCACCCACACGTCATCATCGCATGAGTGCGAAGGAGTACCGTGAGCTCTTCACCGACCCTCCTGCAAAGCGTCGTTGGGATGTACCTCCTTGTTCCGACCCCTTCAACCGGGAATGGTGCCTGTTCAGATGATGAACAGGAGGAAGACCCAGAGGAGCGTGACAACGAGACTGAGCACTCCATCACCTAAGTCTGAGAACCCCTAGGGTAGGATCAGCCATGTACCCCTCATGCGAAGTCGAGTCCGTGCAATGGTTCATATGAAACCATGTGTTCTTGTTGTTTGTTTTGTTGTTTGTGTTCTGATGCGAGTCGTGCTTTTGCCTTAGGCAACATGTAAGCGACTCCATCGTCTATCTTAATATATGTTGGTCTTTCGACCTTCGTTTTATCACACTTGCACTTGACCAACCCCCTTAGGCGTGCTATTCCGTTATTGCTTTCCTCTCGTCTATCCCATTTGTTTGACTTGGCTAACCCAAACAGGATGGTGACTGCTACCCGCAATAGCTCCTTCACCAACCCTGAATCCGGCAACTCAAGCCAGCAACAGGGAGCTGGTGGGGCTGCTCACGTCGGAGGACACCAAGAGCAACCACAAGGGGACGTTCCGCCACCACCACCTCCACCGGAGAATATTAACATAGCTCCGTTTCTCCAAGTTCTCCGTGAGGAGCGCCAGGCCAACAATGCTCCTGTCCAACAGATGGCTCAGGCTCTTGTGAACAACCAGCAGCAACGCAGGAACGGCAATGGCCGCTCCATGGTATATGAGTTCATGAGGAATTCTCCCCCAACCTTCACTGAGACTGCTGAACCATTGGATGGTGATGACTGGTTGACGGGGAGAACCGCAAGTTTTCTGACCCGAGATATTCATCCGAGTCACTATGGGCGTATTTTTTTTATTCTGTCCCTTATTTTTCTTTCATAAAAAGGAATGAATGGCTCGGCTAGATAGAATAACCGAGCCAGAACAGAAAAAAAGTCCGCACCATTGAGGACCTCCTTGCTCTGGTCAATTGCAATGAGGACCGTGAGAAGGTGTTGTATGCCTCTCACTTCCTGAGAGGTACCGCCCGAGCTTGGTGGGATGGATTCAAGGTCATGCGAGGAGAACGTGTGATCACTTGGAATGACTTCAAGGAAGGATTCCACACTACCCACATACCTTCTGGGATCATGGCTATCAAGAAGAGATAATTACGAGCGCTAAAGCAAGGAAGTAGCTCTATCAAGGAGTACCTGTAGAAGATCAACCTGCTGTCAAGGTATGCACCTGAAGATGTCAGCATGGAGGCTGCCAAGGAGAAACGCTTCAGGGAAGGGCTTCAACAGGTCCTATAGTACCAGCTCATCGTCACCGAATGTCGTACATTATTCGACTTGGCGAACAAGGCCCTCGTGCTGGAAGACAAGCGTTGTGCCATAGACGACACTCGCAAGCGCAAGATGATCAACAAGGGTAGATCAAGCAACCAGAATCCTCGCCCCTGGTAGCTAGCCCAGTCAAGCCAACCTATCAGCCACAACAGGCTAGACCCCCCGCGCCTCGTCTGAGCTACAAGCCTCACCAGTATGTCAATCCCAGGCCAGCTTACAACAACAACCCCAATAACAACAACGGTGGCAGAAACTTCAACAACAACCCTGGGCAAGTCACTTGCTTTGGATGTGGTCAGTCCGGACACATCTCTAAGCTTTGCCCCAATAGGAAGCCAGATGCACCACGCCCCAATGCGCCAAACCAAGGTCAAGCCCGTGGAGCACCACCAAGGAACCCAGCTCCCCGCAACCAGCCCAATAATGGCAAGGGTCATGTGAATCATGTCACCACAGAGGAAGCCCAGGAAGACCTAGATGTCATACTGGGTACGTTCCTCCTCAACTCAACCCCAGCAACACTATTGTTTGATTGTGGGGCTTCGCATTCTTTTGTCACCCAAAAGTTTGAATTAGAGAGTGGCATGCAACCTACACCCCTGGGTAGTCGTATGTTGATACAAACCCCGGGTTCAGTTATGAAGTCCGGGATACGATGCAATGGAGTGAAGATTGACTTCAATGGGGTAGACTTCCTAGCAGACCTTATAGTTGTGGACTCATCCGGCTTGGATGTCATCCTTGGCATTAATTGGTTAACCAAGCACCAAGGCATGTTAGACTGTGCCAAAAGGGTTGTCACCATGACCAATAGCCAGGGAGTCGAAGTCAATTATGTTCCCTACCATGCCTCCGCTCAAGCCCCTCAGGCTAACTGCCTATCAGGAGTTGAGTTGGATCAAGTGCCAGTGGTATGTGAATACCCGGATGTGTTTCCTGATGAGCTTCCCGGAATGCTTCCTGACCGCGACATTGAGTTCATCATTGAGCTCGCCGGTGCCCTCCGTTTCTGTCGCCGTGATCTGGAGCCCCCCTCCGGTGAGCCCCTCTGTTGCTATGTCGAGGAGAGGGATGACAAGTGGGGCCCACCTGTCATCCCCTCGCCCCCTCCTCTCTTGCTGGAAGGCCAGGCCCGTGGGCAGGTTTAAAACTAAACATGTCACGCGCGGCTCCTCGCCTGGGCCGGTTTCCCATATGGACCGGTTCGGCTGCTGTGTTTTGGCCCAAGGGCACAACGACTTTTCCCTTTTTCTTTTGTTCTGCAACTTCCAAAAGTTCCAAGAATCTGAATATTTTTCCAATGCCCATATTTCTTCCACCTTAAATCTTGAAATAATCCATAGAATTTATAAGTGCCATCTATAAAAATGTTTGAAAATATTTTTAGTACTATTTTACTTTAAAACCTATATTTGGCCAGCTTTTTGCCTCTGTTATTTGATTTCCAAAAGGTTTTTCACAACAAAACCCTAGGAGAATATTTTTAGTATGTCATCTAGTATTTATCAGAGTAGGTTAGCATTTTTGATAATAGTTTGTGTGCTCTATTTTTGTGTGTTGCTTATTTTCATCGCTTTATTTCGCGATGATAGATTGCGCGGTTGACGAAGAAGTTGGACCCGAAGACTTCGAAGACCCCGGAGACTTTGTTGAACCAGGCAAGTAGCCCTTGACCATGATACAAAACCATTTTTTATTGCATGTCATATAGCACTTTACTTTCATCATATTTGATCATGTGGAGTAGTGACCCCTTCGATGGGTTGTTTCCGACAAGCTTCACATTGACACTTGCATCGGGCATGACCCTACCACCTTACGAGTGTTATGCGGGTGGGTGTAGTTAGGATGCTAGTAGATGCTATGCAAGTGGGATCAGGATCTATGCATAGTGATTCAAGGAAAAAGATGATTTCAGATACTTTTCGAAAACCCCGTCGGGTGCCACTAATGCCCGAGGGAGATGATGAGGAGTGGGTATCCTCTTGAGGAAGAAGTGGTATGCCAGAACAAGTGAGTGTGTGTTTTCGAAAACGGAGAGTTTTAAGGTCGGCTGACCGTACCAACCTTACATGCGCAACCACGATACCCCTTGTGGGACGGGGTTTTGTTGATTACTATGGTTGGTACTAGCAAGGAGCCCGCATTACTAGTGGCGAGAGTGAAGAGGTCACTCTCGTGACGGGGTTGTCCCAGAGTGGAAGGTCATGCGCTATCTTTACAGGCACCGGGCAGACCATTGCGTGCCCTCATGGATGATACATGTGATGTATATCATGAGGGATGGCACCAATGAGTGGACTCCTTGTTTAGTAACACCATGGGAAAGGCATTATTCGGGTGCTTACCTCGGGTATGTTATATACCGCGAGTCGTTTATGACATGGAAGTTCCCCGAGTCTTGTGGGTAAAGTATGCAACCTCTGCAGAGTGTAAAACTATTCGAATAGCCGTGTCCGTGGTCATGGACATGTGGAGGTCCTTCCTAAGCTACGTTCGAATGTTTTAGCAAAACTTGGTGTGAGTATGGATGTGATGGTGACACAGAGATCACATGAGCTAAGACCGACGACTTAGCATGGAAATTGAACTAAGTCCGATGACTTAGCATGATGAATGAACATGAGGTGTTCAACCCCTACAAATGATGACATCTATAACTCCTTCATATGGATAGCTGCTAATTGTTGATGCATGCTTACTAGTTACTTGATCATGACATTTGCATAAAAAATTAGCTTTCCACAAAATTACCTACTTAGTGCTATATCATGCATCATTGTTACTTGTTCCACAACTTGGGTTGCTTGCGAGTACATTCAAAGTACTCATGGGCTTGCCACTAGTTATTTAATTGGCCAGTCATGGAAGAACATGAGTATGTTGAAGAGTTTGTTGGTGACGAATATGCGAACTAGGACACTTCCCAGTCAAAATGCGTGTAGGTTGAGGCAGATCGCATGGGTTCACGCTTTCGACCAAGATTTCCGTTGCTTGTTCTATTTAACTATTTGGCCCTCGTGGCCCTATCTATGTAAGACTTGACCTTCAAGGTGTTTATTTCTGTAAGACGCTAAATGTGGATGTAAGGCTCTTATTATTCAGTTTTGTTGTGTTCGGTGAGCATTGATCTCTGGGATCACCGTAGACGTGCATTCGGTGATCACGACTTATGAGTCGGGGTCCCCATATAGGCAGCATGGCCCTCTTCATCCATGTATTCTTCCTCCTCCGAGTCATAGTCCAGCTCGTCAGTTAAATCTTCAACAGTGGCTATGAAGTGGGTGGTGGGCGGGTCAAAAATTTCGTCCATGCCCGCACTATGACCGAACCGAGCGTATATCGGGGCTGGATCATCGGCGATCTTCATCAACGAGAATTGCTCCAGGGCCTCGTCGACCGCTGAGGGCCCGATCAGATCCAACTGCTCCAAACTCGTGGAGTTAACCTCCATGACGTCAAACCATGGGGAGTATTCAGAAGGAACTTGAGTCCGGTCATCTGTCTCAATGGACGATCCGGGATGAGAGATCGTCTTACCGCCATGGGTGACCCCATTGGCATGTCCGAAGATGGGGCTCGAGGTTAAAGCCTCTGAGTCCTCGAGGGCTACAAGCAAAGCGGTGAGCCTGATTAGTGACAAGTCACCCCAAGAGTCAACGGAGAACTCTAAGTTTCCAAATCTAACCTCTTGGTCAGGTGCAAAACTCTTAGCGTGACCTAGATGGCCGGCGGAATCAGCATGTAGCACAATGCTATCGAAGGCGAAGATCTGTCTGGGGACGAAAACATCCATGTTGCGGTCGTCTTCGTTGATGACTAGGCGAGGCATCGATTCCATCTTGCTCATAGAGGAACTCTCAATGAAAGCACCAATGTCGGTGTCAAAACTGGCAGATCTCTGGTAGGGGGTCTTGAACTATGAGACTAGAATCGATGGTAACATGAGAGGAAGGGGACACGATTTTACCCATGTTCAGGCCCTCCTATGTAGCTAATACCCTATGTCCTGCTTGGTTGTATTGGTGATATGGGGGTTACGGAGTTGATCTACCTTGAGATCGAATAGCTAACCCTAGAGGAATTGTTCTCTCTATATACCCTAAAAGCCTCTGGCTTATATATATGTCGAGGATGCCTAGGGTTTACACATGGTCGGTTACATGCCAAAGAGATAAACATACCTAATTCCTACATCAAATGTGGAGTGCAAGCCGAGCTTCCTGAAGCTTCCATCTTGGAGACTGGGCCTTCAAATCGTCTGATGTTCGGTAAGTAGCCCTCATAGTCCAGCCCATAACAATAGGTCAACTATCTGAGGACCCCCTAAATCAGGACTCCCCTAGGGGGTACCTCCTCCAGGAAGTCTGATGATGCCACCCTCTTCCTTGCGAGGGGGGAATTGCCTTCCCCCTCGACTTCGTCCTCCTCTTCATCTTCATGCTCCTCCTCTTCCTCTTCCTCCTCATGCTCCTCTTGATTCGAGGAGGCATGTGTTTCCCCGGACATAGTCTCTGACTGGTCTCGGATGCAAAGGACGGTTTGGCCTGGTTTCTTCTGCTTCTCCTTCTTGATGCGGGACTCATAAAGCTTCGCCACGAGCATTTCCTCCAACAGCCTGGACCTGGCGTCCTTGGGCTGAGGTGCTGGATTGCCGATATTGACGGCTTTCCTTAGCCACTTCCGTGAGAGAATGATCGGAAGAAAACATTATGAATCCACTTTGGGAAAGGTAAAGCTTGTCAAGTAGAAGTGTCTCGTACCTCGGTGGTGGGCTTGGAGGCCTGCAAGCCTCTATCTTCCTCCTTTGTTGGCTAGCTCTCTTGTGACATGAAGGGCGCCTTCCATAGCTTCTCTCGCATAGTGCGGAAGAGGTTTTGGATTGTGGGTGCATCGTGAAGCTTACGAGCCCACAAGGGAGTTTCCCTGATGCTGGCAAGGGAGGATGCGTCTCCGGAGCATCACCTGGACCACATTGGTCAGCTTGATGTCCTTCTCGGCCATGGAGACAATGCGCTTCTACAGGTCGCTCACCTCCTTGCTCGGTCCCTAGCTAAGTCCCTTTTTGATCCATGAAGCCAGTTTGGTGGGGGGACTGGATCTGAATTTGACAGAAGGAATTTGACCATCTTCTCTTGGTTCTGTGATGTAGAACCACTACTTTTGCCCTGCTTTGATGGTGTCGATGAAGGTGCCTGATGGCCACACGACACAGGTGAGTTTGTCGATGATAGCTCCCCCGCAATCTGCGTGCTACCTGCCAACGCACTTCGGCTTGACGTTGAACACTTTGAGCCATAGCCCAAAGTGCAGCTCAACTCGCATGAAAGCCTCATAGACGAGGATGAACGTCGAGATGTGCATGAAAGAGTTCGGCAGGAGGTCGTGGAAGTCAAAGGCGTGGAGCACGAAGCTCAACCCCCTAATGACGTGGGGGAGGAAGACCATCCTTTCGCCCGGCCGAGGCGTGGGGATCAATTGGCCCTCCTCCGGTGCGCGATGAGGGATGTCAACAGAGAGGTAGCCGGACTTCTTGAGGTCGAGGATGTCTCGCTTGGTGACCGTGGATACCTCCCACTAGCCATTGGAGCCCTCCATTGATGAGCTCGGAGGTGGGTGGGGCGGAAGACCTAGATCTATGCTTCGGAGGCATAGAGGAATAGAAGAAGGAGAAGGTGAATGGGAAGCGTGAATGGGCTTCAGGGTTTTCTTCCCCTTTTATGAGGCTTATCGATTTGGTCTCCCCTTGCTGCGACGTGAATCCCTCCACTTCCTGGGACGTGCGAGCCGTTGCATGTGCGTGATTAAAGATATCCCATATAAAACGGGACACATTCGGTTCATTGATAGATCATGATGATCAACGCGGCCTCGAACCACGAATCGAGTTTGTGTAACTGGCCTGGCTATCGTGGTGGGCCGAGACCTTTCGTTAGCAAGGTCCTCAGAGGAATAGTATTCACCCCTTGATGTTTGGCCTTCAAGGCTGGCTTAATTACAATGTTGGCATGCGCCACTATGGTGAAAGCTACTTATCATCTGAGGACGAACTAGGTTCCGTGGGAAGAACTAACCTCACAAGCCGAAGACTCTAATCGTGTGAAGCAGTCTAAGCTAGGACCCTTGGCGTTGGAGGCAATTCGGGGGCTACTTAGGGAGTCCTAGATTAAGGGGTCCTCGGGAGGCCGGCCTATCTCTATGGGCCAGACTATATGGGCCACTTACCAAACACAACATTCATTGAAGACCTTATCTCCAAGATGGAACCTTAGGGAAGTACGGCTTGCGCTCGATGTTTGATGTAGAAAATAGGCATGTGTATCTCTTCAGCGTGGAACTAACCATGTGTAAACCCTAGGTATCCATGGCGTCTATATAAGCCGGAGGGTTTTAGATTGTATGGACGGAACAACTCATCTAGGGTCAGCTGTTTGATGTCAAGGTAGATCAACTCTGTAACCCTCCATACCATCAAAACAACCAAGCAGAACGTAGGGTATTACCTCCATAGGAGGGCACGAACCTTGGTAAATCTGTGGCCCCTTCATCTCTTGTTACCATCTATTCTAGTCTCACAATTCGGGACACCCTACCCGAGATCCGCCGGTTTTGACACCAACACCTGGGGCACTCCGATGGGAAGGCCCGCCCCGAGAGAGGGCCTTGGGCATCCCAGAGCCCGTGGCCGGATGCTATCATTGTGGTGATGGTGCAACCCCCTATGCCGCTGTTCGGGCCCGATGGGGCCCTACCATTGCATGTGAGGCCGGCCCTCTAGGTAGTGCCCCAGCACGCCTCGTCGGGGCGCCCGGGGTCCTTGCACATGTACCCAAGACCTTGTCCTCAGGCTCGGCGAGTAGGGCCTTGGGACATGGGCGCGTATGTAATCTCCCGCTTGTGATCGAAAGAGACCCGACCTGGAGACATGGGCGTGTGTTCCACCATCCGTCTCCAGGCGGTATTGGCACGCACCATAGACATGGGCGTGTGTTCCAACCTCCGTCTCCTGGTTGGGATCATCTGGCCTGAACACATGGGCGTGTGTTCCACCCTCTGTCTCCCGGTTGGGATCATCTGGCCTGAAGATATGGGCGTGTGTTCCACCCTCCATCTCTAAGATGGGGCCATCCGACCTAGGGAAATTGGCATGTGTTCCACCCTCCGTTCCCAGGCAAGTGAACCCCGGTCCCCAGACCCAGATGCCTACGCCTCGTGAACCTGCCAATGCGGGGTATCCTCATGAGGCCAACCCCGCAATCCTCCCTCGCAAGGTTTTGCATACAAGCCCGGATGAGAGCCGCTCGTGAGCTCGCGTATGCTCCTCTCGTTGTGTGGTAGCCGGCATTGCTTCCTTCACGACCCGGACGCTCGTCAACATGGTCATTGTAGAGCTCCTCGAGCCCCCAGGCGCCGGTGTTGTCGAGCCTTTGGTCCTCCTCCCCGGTCCCGGTGGACTTACTAAGAGGCACGAGGCGATGCCCCTCACGCACGACCAACACCCCCACCAGTTTCCGCCGGTGCCTGTGGCCAGCACCTGCATCCCCAGCGACTCAGGCCAGACCCCCAGCAAGCGCGGGTCGTAGCAGATGTCCCGAGCATGCTCGTGCAATCCAGGCACCATGCTAGTTTGTTGAGCGAGTCCACGGGCACGATCCCTGTTGAGATACGCCTGGGTCATGCCGGTGTGTGGTGACACACCTGGGGGCATGCCAGGCACAGTCGTTGCGGCGATCGCACGCAGCATGGTTGCGATGTAGCCCATGCGCCACGGGGAGCGTGACATGTCTGTGTGTCGGGCTGTGGCTGACCTAGAAGGGTGATGGCACGTCCCGGATGTGGGGAACAGTCGGCGTGGCAAGGGCATGCCATGCGGTTGGTTAAGGCGGCATCACCCGGTGCCTGTCGAGGGTCCATCCTGTGACGGCGCCCACCGACGAGGAGGTAGAACAACACGGGGTACCGAGGCCTGCCGGCGCCACGTGAGCAGCGCGCCGCTCAGCGCGGGCTCTGATACATTAATTTTGCATCACGATTCTGTATTGATATTGTCACATCCCTAGCTAGATGTCATAGGATAGCATGGGTGTTGCATCATGTTTCAATTTTGAATCAACACGAAATGGGTACTAAAAGAAACCCCAAGCTCATATTTGAATCAAACCAATTCAAAGTTTGTGAAAATTCAACAAATCCAAAATGTCCATCTAAAATGTCCCCTATGTGTGATAATTATGGACATGATTATACAAGGGGTCATTTAAAATATTTGAACAACTATAGCAATTTAAAAAATTGATAAAGCTTCTGAAAATATCAAATATAGCAGTATCATTATTTTAGTTTTTTTAGATATCCTGAAACTTTTCAGATAAGTTTGAAATATTCAAACTTCAATATATAAAATATTTGGGATATTTTTATATAACATATGTGCCTGAAAATAAAATGGAATAATGAAAATAAAAAAGAAAAGTAAATAATGAAAATCTTGCCTGGGCCAGGGAAGAAGCCAACCCAGCCCACTAGGGGTGAACCGGTCTTCTTCCACCTCCGGCCAGAAGGACGCCGGGCGCGTGGTCGCCGCGCGCCGGCCACCTCCTACCTGTGTGCCCGCCTAGATGGAGGGATAGACTCCTGGAAGACGTCTAGATCGATCCCTTCCTCCTTTTCTCCTCCTCCCAGTCACTGCATCTCTCTCCCCCTTTGTTTCCTCCCTCCCGCCATGGCCGAGCCCTGCTCGAGCTCGCCGCCGTCGTTCTAGCCACCACCGCGCACCTCTGAGCCCACCAGCAGCCCCGTAGCAACCCCCTTGTCCCCCTCGTGACGCTAGAAGAAGCCGGGAGCCCTCCCCAATGCGTCGTCGCCGTTTCTTCCCCGCCGGTCGCCGAAGCTTTCCTCCAGCGATTCGAGGTCGTCTACGCGTCCCAGGGATAAAAAGGGGTAAGAAGGGGTAAAAAGGCACATGGCCTGACTATCTACAGCCCTCCATAGGGCAAAGGTCGTAGCTGGGACACCAGCAATTCGGCATCGTCGACATCTAGATAGAACCCACCTGATGGGTCCTGGGTCTCATCTGCAACATTTATTAAGCAAACATGAGTACAAACGTAGTCAGCAAGTCTTTAAAACAGACCTAGTCTAATCATGCTGATGTATCATCAAGGAGGTGTTGGAGTTTATGCAGCAATGCCAGCTTTGACTCATGGCTAACCTACACTACTCAAATTTTAACTCTTTTTTACAATTTTAGATATCGCACACGAGTCCACTAACTCCACGACAATACATCACCATGGATTCACTTCCCTCTCCTGGGAGAGTGTCATCCACGGTACTCACCCTTGTCTTGATATTTTTATGACTATCCATTTGATTATCTATGAGCAGCATAAGTTCTCC
This sequence comes from Hordeum marinum, assembly GCA_022496015.1. Classification (NCBI taxonomy): domain Eukaryota; kingdom Viridiplantae; phylum Streptophyta; class Magnoliopsida; order Poales; family Poaceae; genus Hordeum; species Hordeum marinum. Next base: position 120,375,934 of record CM039677.1, read on the forward strand.
AAGTAGTCCATATCCGAGGACGCGGCTATTCGAATAGTTTCATACCCTGCAGGGGTGTACTTCTTCACACACGCTCTCGCCACTTATCGATGTGTGCTCATAAAACTATGCACCTCGGCAACCTTCAAGCGGATGCCCTGCGAGGGAGTCGGCCATGACCGTCAATCACATAAGATCTCTTGTCTAGGCTATCGCCTATTTGAAACTGAACCTGCACGGAAGTCCGGCCGAAGTTTGCGCTATGCCCCCAAACGATGTGCATAGGGTTCCCAAGCCCACCATTCGGGTGACCCTTGGTACACCGTGCCACTGACTACCGCGTCGTAACCCACCCCTAGGGTCAGCGCTACGGACGGCCTCTAGCATGCTATAAACACCAGAAACTACTTGGAACTCCTGGACCAAGGAGTAAGCGAATGATAAGTCGAGCGGGGTCATATTTTAGGGCCCAGCACGTGGTAGTAACTAGTCTTGGATCATAAACATGGAACTCAGTTCCTAAGAATGGTCCCAATGAGACAACCCCCTATGTACTCCTACATAGCCTCTCATCGCTACCTTTACCAAATCGAGTTCAATCATTATATCACCACATCAGAACAACATCGTTTCACTCAGTTCATCACCTAGATGAATCAGACCTGACAAAACTCTAAGCATAGCAAGCATACCAGGCAAAGTAATCTAAGCACATCGTGGCACAAGCAGCTACCAGGTATGCTAGGTTGCAAGGTTTAGCTATTTACTATGACAATGTCAGGTTATGCAGCAGAATAGGATCATCTATTGTGTATGACTGACATGTGATCGACTGTCCTAATGCAATAAAAAACAGCAGGAGCGAGAGAGTAGGATGTTATCGGGATGATCAAAGGGGGTGCTTGCCTTGCTGGGTAGCGGAAAGGTTCTCTCCTTCATCAGGATACTCGGGGGTATCCTCAGAAGCAGGGCCTACCGCAATGCAGATAAGAAACAATCAACACACGCAAGTGCAACAATATGATGCATGATCATGGCATGATAGCATGTATGGATGAGCTAATGCAACTAGTGTTCATGTTTATTTGAAATGAAGTTGAATATAGATTCAAAATCGTTCTTTATTTCAATTCCATATACTAACCTATTAGTAAATGTCAATGTTCACCTATTTAGATTGCTCTAACATGCATGAAAATAGCACCATTGGATTCATTGGATTTTTCTGATAAATATTCATATATAATTATTTTCATCTGATTACAGATTAATTTATATGAATTTTTTAAGTTTTAAATAATTTCTGGAATTATTTTTAAACTAGAAAAGTGGGAAATGACATCAGCCTGACGTCACAGTGACGTCAGCTGGTCAGCTGACCGGGCCAGAGTCAAACCTGACGTGCGGGGCCTGCACGTCAGTGTCTGAGGCTTAACCTCCACGCTGACCAGGGGGTTTGACCCACCCTGGGGCCCACTGCCAGCGTCACTGGCTAATTAAACAGGGGGGATTAGAGGCTAACTGGCCGGCCACATCGGCACCGGCTGGCAGGTGGTCACCGGCGACCATCCGACATGGATGAGGCTCGCCGGAAGCTGCTAGGGGGCTCGGATCAGCGCATAGGGAGCACTGGGAGAAAGCCCGTGCTCGATGGCATCTAGCGGGCTGGCCAGTGGGGGCTTGGGGTCACCAGAGGCTCGCCGGAAATCACTTTCTGCGGCGGCGCCCATATGGCCACGACGAGTAGGATGCCAGGGAGCACGGAGAGACCAGGGGAGAGAGGGAGGAGGACGGGGTGCTCACTGAGAGAGCTGTAGGGGGCTTAGCGGGCTCGGGGACGACCCGACTGCGGTGAAATCGACGACGGAGCTCCGGCGGGTCCTGAGGTTGAAGATGACCACGACGGCGGCTTCGAGGGGCTCCCGGGATCTTCTGGCGCTACGGAGAGGACCAGGGGGTCGCGGCGACGCTCAGGGCATGGCAGAGGAGCCAGGGGAGGCCGGAGGCTGCGGCAGCGGCGAGCTGCGGCTACGGCGACGCTCGGCAGAGGAGGGGTAAGGGGGAACCAGGGGAGAATGGAGAGGAGAGGGGGCCAGCACGTCCCTGGCGAGGTCTTCGAGCTCGCCAGCGTGATGAGGGGGCGGCCAGGCAGGCATGTGGCGTGGCGCCACCACCACGGGCATCGTCCCCTGCTTCTCCTCTGCCTTCTGGCAAGAGGTAGAAGACGGGGCTGCCCCTGGTGGGCTAGGCCTCCTGGTGGGCTGCTGCCAGGTAAGCCTTTCCTCTCTCTATTTCTTTTTATATTCTGTTTTCTACTTTCTGTTATTTGTATTATTTTATTTTTAGGTACAAATGTTATCTCAAAATTATCCCAATATTTTATATAATCAAGTTTGAATATTTCAAACTTATCCAAAAAGTTTCAGGATATTTGAAAACTAAAATAATGATAAATACTTTATTTGGTATTTTCAAAGGTTTTAGCATTTATTTTTAAATTGCTTTGATTGTTCAAATAATTTAAATGATCCCTGTTATAATCATGTTCAAATTTACCAGACATACGGAACATTTTTAGTGGGCATTTTGGATTTGTTGAATTTTCACTCAATTTGAATTGTTTTGATTCAAAGTGAGCCTCGGGTTTCTTTAGCTACCCATTTCAAGTTGATGCCAAATTGAAACATGATGCGAACACATGCTGTTCCTATGACTCCTAGATAGGGATGTGACAACTCACCCCCACTCAAAAGAATCTCGTCCCGAGATTTTGAAGTCGTCGGGAAGAGTGCGGGGTACTCTAGTCGAAGACGATCTTCTCTTTCCCACATGGCCTCCTTTTCAGAATGATGTGACTGCTGAACCTTGAGAAACTTGATGTGTCGACGCCGAGTGGTACGCTCAGCTTGATCAAGAATACGAACCGAGTATTCTCGATATGTAAGGTTATCTTGAGATCAAGCGCTACGTGGTCTACCTCACGGATAGGGTCCGAGAAGCAACGCCTGAGTTGCGAGACGTGGAAGACATCATGAATCTTGGAAGGATGTGGCGGAAGTTCCAATTTGTAGGCAACCTCTCCTCATTTGGCAAGAATGCGAAAAGGTCCAATGTAATGAGGAGCCAACTTGCCCTTGATACTGAATTGATGGGTACCCTTCAGAGGTGTAACCCGAAGGTAAGCCTTCTCGTCAACTTCATAGGTCACAGCCTTATGACGGCGATCATATTGGCTCTTTTGACGAGATTGGGCTGTTTTCAACTTTTCACAAATAATGCGAACTTGCTCCTCTGCATCCTGGATCATATCCGGGCCAAAGAGTTGCCTCTCTCCGGTTTCCGACCAGTTAAATTCGACACCTTCGTCCATAGAGACTTCAAAAGGGGTTTGCCCAAGCTTGACTGATAACTATTGCAGCAAATGGAAGACATTTCTCCCAGTTCATACCAAAAGATATAACACAAGCTCGGAGCATGTCTTCAAGGATTATATTGACTCGCTCGACTTGACCACTTGATTGTGGGTGGAAAGCAGTGCTAAAGGATAGATGAGTCCCCATAGCGGTTTGAAAACATTCCCAAAATCGGGAAGTAAAGATACTTCCACGGTCTGAGTTAATCTCCAAAGGAACACCATGAAGAGAAACTATTCGAGAAACATATAACTCTGCTGGCTGGCTAGCAGTTATGCTCTCCGGAACAGGAAGAAAATGAGCCACTTTGGAAAGACGGTCGATGACCACAAAGATAGCATTATTCCCTCTCTTGGTCCTGGGAAATCCGGTAATGAAATCCATACCGACCTTATCCCATTTCGATTCAGGAATAGCTAAAGGTTGAAGGGTGCGAGCAGGCCTTTGATGTTCTGCTTTCACGCAACGACAAACATCACAGTTAGCAACGAACTGAGCAATTTCTCTCTTCATCCTAGTCCACCAGAACCTCTGGCGTAGGTCCTGATACATCTTGGTACTACCTGGATGAAATTGAGAGAGGAGAATCATGAGCCTCCTTAAGAATCAGCTGCCGAAGATGTTGGCTCCTGGGAACCACCAAACGGTTCTGGAAGAGCACCACACCTTGATCATGAATAGAGAAATCCTTAGCGATACCGCTAACAAGGTTCTCTTTGATCCGGGATATACCCTTATCACGCTTTTGGCCAGCTATAATTTGATCCTTAAGAGTAGGTTTCGCCACCAAGTTGCATAGGAATCCTTGAGGAACAATATGGAGGTTTAACTTTCGAAATTCCTCATGGAGAAATGGTTGACCTTGTTGTAAAATCAGATTGTTACAAGAACGACTTAGTGCATCAGCCATGACATTGTCTTTCCCCGGGGTGTAAGTTATCACTAAGTCGTAATCTATGATCAACTCAACCCACCGTCATTGCCTGAGATTCAAATCCGACTGGGTGAAGATATATTTTAGACTTTGGTGATCGGTGAAAATTTCGCAACGATTACCCAGAAGGTAATGTCACCAGGTTTTTAGTGCATGGACTACAGTTGCAAGCTCATGATCATGTGTTGGATAATTATCCTCATGTGGACGCAACTTCCGAGATGCGTATGCAATCACATGCTGATCTTGCATGAGAATGCAACCTAATCCTTGTCACGAGGCGTCGCAATAGATAACAAAGTCCTTAGAGAAATTTGGTGGCACCAAAACAAGAGCAGAGGTCAGTCATCTTTTCAACTCTTGAAAACCGTGCTCGCATTGTGGAGTCCACTCAAAAATTTTATCTTTCTTGAGGACTTCAGTCAGAGGTTTTGCAACCTTGGAGAAATTCTCGACAAAGTAGCAACAATAGCTCGCTAAGCCAAGGAAACTCCAAACTTGCTTAACCGATTCAGGTTGAGTCCAATCAAGGATGGCCTAAACTCTCTCGGGATTGACAACAATACCTTTACCAGAAATCATGTGGCCTAGATAGGTCACTTCTGGCAACCAAAATTCACACTTGGAGAATTTGGCGTACAGACGGTGCTCTCAAAGTTTCATCAATACTAGCCTTAGATGATCGGCATATTCTTATTCGTTCTTCAAGTAGATGAGTATATCGTCGAGGTAAACCAAGACGAATTTATCTAAATACTCCATGAAGATTGAATTCATCAAGCGAGAGAAGGTGGCTGGGGCATTGGTTAAACCGAAGGACATGACAGTGTACTCGTATTGGCCATAACGAGTAACAAGAGCCGTTTTTGGAATGTCCCCGTTCCTAATTCTGAATCTATGGTATCCCAACCTCAAATCCATTTTGGAGAAGACAAAGGATCCAGCGAGTTGATCATACATGTCGTTGATCCTGGGGAGCGGATACGTGTTCTTAATGGTGACCAGATTCATTGGCCGATAATCCACAACCATCCGATCCGAACCATCCTTCTTCTTAACGAAGAGGATGGGACAAGCCCAAGGGGAAGAACTGGGACGGATGAAACCTGTCTTCAAAGCCTCATCTAGTTGGATCTTAAGTTTGTCTAGTTCTAAGGGTGCCACCTTATAGGGTCTACTGGCTATTGGGACAGTCCCTAGGATGAGCTCTATCACAAAATTAACATCTCTAATAGGAGGAATTCCTAGCAGTTCTTCTGGAAAGACATCCGGAAAGTCACGGACTACTGGAATAAGTTATAACTCTAGAAGGGGGCTAGTATTGAGGGAATAGAGTTGGCGCTTGGTTGTTTGAGTGGAGACATTAGCTATCTCACCCGATGGATGTGTAAGTTGAATATTCCTAGAACGAGTATCAATCATGGCATAGTGGGATTTCATCCAATCCATACCTAGAATGATATTGATGTCCGAAGACTTGAGGGATATCAAAGATGCTAGGAAGACTATCTATCCACCAGAATCTCATTATCATGGCTCACTCTAGAAGTTTGCCTTTTTGAACCAGGAGTCTGAACTACTAAAGGAGTACGCATATCACAAAACGACATGTTATGGAACTGTGCATAACTTTCTAAGATGAAGGAATGAGATGCCCCAGTATCAAATAGAACAGATGCTGGATGACTATTGACAAGGAGCGTACCTAGGATAACATCAGGATCCTCAAGGGCTTCCTCAGCAGACACATAGTTCACTCGTCCATGAGCAGGAGCTGGCTTCACAAAGAAGGCTTTTCCTGGCTTTCCACATCTAGCAGGCTTAGAATTATTCTGCGGACACTCATGGGAGTAGTGTACCAGTTCTCCACACTTATAGCAGACGACGGTGGCACGGGGTGCAACATTTGCAGGCGGTCCTCCAAATGGCCTGACTAGAGGGTTGGGCTGAGCTGGGCGAGGCGCCTGGAAGGATGGCCTCGCATTGTATCTTGGCGGCAGAGCTGCGTTGGGCACCTAGACCCGACGTTTATTGGGGACCGAGCCAGATGCGGGGTTGAAGTCATGGTTGTGCTTTGTCGTGGCCTCATAATCAGTCTGGCCAGTCTCGGTATTGATTGCCTTGTTGACGAGAGCCTAGAAAGTGGTGCGCTCATGCGGGCACGGATCTCGACGGAGCTTAGGATTAAGTCCCTTGCGGAACCTAGCCAGCTTCTTGGCAACAATAGAAACTTCCTCAGGAGCATAGCGAGCAAGGTTTCCAAACTCACGACTATAAGCATCCACTGATAGTCTGCCCTGGGTGAAGGCACAGAATTCCTCTCTCTTACGATCCATCAGCCCTTCCGGGATGTGATGGGTACAAAAGGCTGCACTGAATTCCGTCCAAGTTGGTGCGGGGACTGCGGGACACATGGCTTCAAAATTTTCCCACCACAGATTGCCGGGTCCTTCTAGAAAGTAAGTTGCAAAGGTCACCTTGTTGGCCTCAGTCACATTGGCAGCCCGGATCTTGCGATACATGCTAGACAGCCAGTCATCCACGTCGAGTGGGTCGACCAAATGATGATACTTGGGTGGGCACAGTGTGATGAAATCACCATGTGATACGCCATCATTGAGGTCATTGCAGGGAGCATGTGTAGTGTTCTGCTCAATTCTTTCCAACAGCCTGTTGGTCTCCCGCTTGTTTCATTTAGCTTCTAGCATTACTTCCGCCAAGGAAGGCGCATGTGGCAAATCCACTTGCCTTGGCTGGCTTCCCTCGCCCTGCTCAGGGGCAGGCACGGGGTTATTCCTAGTTGCCACCATCCTGGGAAAACAAACCCACAGCTTAATCATAGGGAACAACAACTCTAAGACATAAGATAAGGAATGTACTGGACAACATGGCATGCAGGGTAAACACCAATCAACATGGTAAAACAACTTCCATATGAACACCATGATTCATACACACCATGACATAGTTCAATACAAGCCAAGCTAAAATACAACTACAGAGAGCTGACACAACTCATCGGAAGCATTACAAGCTTCCTATACATTATCTATCTACACCTCGGGAACTCAACTCTCAACCTCATCATTTCCCACAAGACACGCAAGACTATGGCGATACGATTACTACCATACTTGAACTAACATCCACGTACTCAAGCATCGCCGTAGAATGCCTCATACAGGTTACCCCCATGATCCGGGAGCTAAACCTAAGGATCTGGAAACACTCTAGCCTGTGATCCCTGGGGGCCATAAGGACACAGATGTGGCCTTGGTCCCCTTGTCAGCGGAACAGCGGTCCTCGAAGAGGGGTGATGCCTCCAACATCGGGCCAGTCAACGTGTGCTGGCAGATGAGTCCGCGATGGGGTCAGCATCTCCAAATCTCCATAGCCTGTCTGCACGATAAGTGCGAACCGCGTCAGGGCTGTCCAAAGGCGTGCACAGGTAGCACAAAGCTCCATGCGAAGGGTGTTTGCATCATGATCCCTGTTCTCCAACATCTGAGCGGTCACCTGCAGCCTAGGGTCCTCATGGGAATGATCATAGTAGGTTGCACTAAGATAACCATCCTCTCCTCCCATAGAAGGAGGAACATAACAAAACTCTGTGTTCTGAAGCAGACCATGGTGAAACCTTATGATAGTCAGCATGGTGTAAGCGGCCTCCTGAACTGCCATATCTAAGGTGACACCTAAACCATAAGTCCAGTGAAGCGGCTCTACAGCTCCAGGGTATGAAGGATAAATCTTGACGGTACATAGATACTGACTCTGGTTGAAATCTCAATACTGTTCCTCCACTGTGTACTCCGGGTACCAACGGTATCCAGCCTCCAGCATAACTCTAACCAACATGGCCGTGTGACCCGGTACATCGATGCACCTGGTCAGACGGACCACCTGACGGGAAGGACGAGGGGGCATCTGAAACACAGAATGATGCAAAGAAATTAGAGACTCTAGAAGAAATTGGACAGCATAACGGCTGTAATTACTCAAAAATGATTTTGAGACAACTGCAAAAGATTGGAAAAGCATAACCACTCAACTTTCTAGACTCAAATCTCTTCTCCATCTGTTTGGCACACCAACAATACTTAAGTGCCTACATTCACTTGCAAACAAGCTAGCTAGTGGTCCATGGTTAGTAACTCGGCATCCTAAGCAATGGATGAGCAGCCTAGTTCTTATCCCCGTAGAAAATATGAGAATGACTCAAAACAGAATAACTTGGGAAGAGGAGCAAAAAGAGCATTATGTTCCCTTCCACAATCAATTCCCCTACTTTTCTTTAGTGTTTCTAGACTCAACTTCGACCGGTTTGGCTTGGTAGTCCTATAGTCAGTCAGGCTCTGATACCAACGCTGTCGGGACCCCGTTCCTAAGTCATATGAATCCAGACTGTAACATATCACATCACTTTGCGGCCTCACACATGGTAAGTTCCACGGTTGCAGCCTTACCTTAGCCGGGACCATTTGCGCCTTTTGGCTCACGTATGTGGACATGTCGCTGGCAATCAAACGACAGAGAACCCGGGCCGACGTATCTAGTCATATAACCCAAGCAACACATTCGTATGGAAACATGCATACGTAACCTAGCAATGCAGGTGTCAGCCTTAAGCGTGTGTAGACGAGTCATAGCAAGCTATAAGGACTCCATTACACTGCAAGACATGTCCCCGAAGGGACAGACACAGCAGCAAAGAAGGATACATGCCGGTCAATCAATGTGTTTGGAGCAGTAGCAAGCTACCATGGCTCGGTGGAAGCACAAAGAGGCAGTTTCCATAAAGAGTACTACTAAAGGCACACGACTAGGTGTCGGATCCCATACATACCGTTGCACGTCACACCTACGCACGACATGCCCGATATGCATAGATACAACCATGGCATCACAACATAACCATACAACAACATGACTTTTATTTCAGAGGCTCAGATGAGCCTTGCATAATATGTTCTTACAGATAGGGGTCACACAACCCGACACTCAAGTCATACAAACATGGTCATACAAACCAAGCGGAAGCATAAGCTGTCTGAGTAGAGACAGATGAAAGGGGTAAAAAGGCACATGGCCTGACTATCTACAGCATGCCACAGGGCAAAGGTCGTAGTTGGGACACCAGCTATTCGGCATCATCGACATCTAGATAGAACCCACTTGATGGGTCCTGGGTCTCATATTCAACATTTATTAAGCGAACGTGAGTACGAACGTACTCAGCAAGTCTTTAAAATAGACCTAGTCTAACATGCTCATGTATCATCAAGGAAGTGGTGGAGTTTATGCAGCTATGCCAACTTTGACTCATGGCTAACCTACACTACTCAAATTTTAACTCTTTGTTACAATTTTAGATATCGCACATGAGTCCACTAACTCCACGACAATACATCACCATGGATTCACTTCCCTCTCCTGGGAGAGTGCTATCCATGGTACTCACCCTTGTCTTGATATTTTTATGAGTATCCATTCGAATATCTATGAACAACATAAGTTCTCCAAGTAGTCCATATCTGAGGACACGGCTATTTGAATAGTTTCATACCCTGCAGGGGTGTACTTCTTCACAGACACTCTCACCACTTATCGCTGTGTGCTCATAAAACCATGCACCTCGGCAACCTTCAAGCGGATGCCCAACGAGGGAGTCGGCCACGACCGTCAATCACATAAGACCTCTAGTCCGGGCTATCGCCTATTTGAGACTGAACCCGCACGGAAGTCCGGCCAAAGTTTCCGCTACGCCCCCAAATGATGTGCGCAGGGTTCCCAAGCCCACCATTTGGGTGACCCTTGGTACACCGAGCCACTGTGTACCGCGTCGTAACCCGCCCCTGGGGTTAGTGCTACGCACGGCCTCCAGCATGCTATAAACACCAAAAACTACTTGCAACTCCCGGACCAAGGACTAAGCGAATGATAAGTTGAGCGGGGTCATGTTTCAGGGCCTAGCATGTGGTAGTAACTAGTCTTGGATCACGAACACAGAACTGAGTTCCTAAGAACGGTCCCACTGAGACGACCCGCTATGTACTCCTACATAGACTCTCATGGCTACCTTTACCAACTCGAGTTCATCATTATATCACCACATCAGAACAACATCATTTCACTCAGTTCATCAACCAGATGAATCAGACCTGACACAACTCTAAGCATAGCAAGCATAGTAGGCAAAGTAATCTAAGCACATCATGGGTTATGCTAGGTTGCAAGGTTTAGCTATTTACTGTGACAATGTCAGGTTATGCAGCAGAATAGGATCATCTATCGTGTATGACTGACATGTGATCGACTGTCCTAATGCAATAAACAAGAGCAGGAGCGAGACAGTAGGATGTTATCGGGATGATCAAAGGGGGTGCTTGCCTTGCTTGGTAGCGGAAAGGTCCTCTCCTTCGTCGGGATAATCGGGGGTATCCTCAGAAGCAGGGCCTACCGCAATGCAGATAAGAAACAATCAACACAGTGTTTGGATGAGCTAATGCAACTAGTGTTCATGTTGATTTGAAATGAAGTTGAATATAGATTCAAAATCGTTCTTTATTTCAATTCCATGTACTAACCTATTGGTAAATGTCAATGTTCACCAATTTAGATTCCTCTAACATGGATGACATATCACCATTGGATTCATTGGATTTTTCTGATAAATTTTCATATATAAATTATTTTCATCTGATTTACAGATTAATTTGTATGAATTTTTGAAGTTTTCAATAATTTCTGGAATTATTTTTAAAAATTATAAAAGGGGAAAATGACATCAGCTTGACGTCATTGTGACGTCAGCTGGTCAACTGACCGGGCCAAAGTCAAACCTGACATGCGGGACCAGCACGTCAGTGTCTTAGGCTTAACCTCCGCACTGACCACGGGGTTTGACCCACCCTGGGGCCCACTGTCAGCGTCACTGGCTAATTAAATAGGGGGGATTAGAGGCTATCCGGCCGGCCACGTCGGCACCGGCCGGAGGGTGGTCGCCGGTGACCATCCGACACGGTGGAGGCTCGCCGAAAGCCGCTAGGGGGCCCGGATCAGCGTGCAGACAGCTGTGGGAGAAAGCCCGTGCTCGACAGAGGCTCGCCGGAAAGCACTTTCCGTGGCAGCGCCCGTACGGCCACGATGGGGAGGACGCCAGGGAGCATGGAGAGAGTAGGGGAGAGAGGAAGGAGGACGGGGTGCTCACTAGGAGAGCTCTAGGGGGCTTAGCGGGCTCGGGGACGACCCGCCTGCGGCGAAATCAACGATGGAGCTCCGGCAGGTCCCGAGGTTGAAGATGACCACGACGGCGGCTTTGAGTGGCTCCCATGATCTTCTGGCGCCACGGGGAGGACCAAGGGGTCGCGGCGATGCTAAGGGGCATGGCAGAGGGGTGAGGGGAGGCCGGAGGCAACGGCAGCGGCAAGCGGCGGCTACGGTGACGCTCGACAGAGGAGGGGAAAGGGGGAACCAGGGGGGAAATGGAGAGGAGAGGGGGCCAGCACATCCCTGGCAAGGTATTTTTGCTCGCCAGCGCGACGAGGGGGCGGCCAGGCAGGCAGGTGGCGTGGCGCCACCGCCGCGGGCGTCGTCCCCTGCTTCTCCTCTGCCTTTTGGCAAGAGGTAGAAGACGGGGCTGCCCCTGGTGGGCTGGGCCTCCTGGTGGGCTGCGGCCAGGTAAGCCTTTCCTCTTTCTATTTATTTTTATTCTCTATTTTCTAATTTATGATATTTGTATTATTTTATTTTTAGGTACAAATGTTATCTCGAAATCATCCCAATATTTTATATAATCAATTTTGGATATTTCAAACTTATCCAAAAAGTTTCAGTATATTTGAAAACTAAAATAATGATAAATTCTTTATTTGGTATTTTCAGAGGCTTTATGATTTATTTTTAAATTGCTTTGATTGTTCAAATAATTGAAATGATCCCTGTTATAATCATGTCCAAATTTACAAGACATAGGGAACATTTTTAGTGGGCATTTTGGATTTGTTGAATGTTCACCAAATTTGAATTGTTTTGATTCAAAGTGAGCTTGGGGTTTCTTTCGCTCCTCATTTCAAATTGATGCCAAATTGAAACATGATGCAAACATATGTTGTTCCTATCACTCCTAGATAGGGATGTGACATTGTGCTTCCACTTGAGTGTCAGGTCATGTGACCCCGATTAGTAAGAACATATTATGCAAGGCTCATCTAAGCCTCTTAAATAAAAGTTGTTTAATGGTTATGTTGTGATGCCATGGTTGTATCTATGCATATTGGGCATGTCGTGCGCACGTGTGACGTGCAACGGTATGTATGGGATCCGACACATAGTTGTGTGCCTTTAGTAGTACTCTTTATGGGAAACTGCCTCTTTGTGCTTCCACTGAGCCATGGTAGCTTGCTACTACTCCGGACACATTGATTGACCGGCATGTATCCTTCTTTGCTACTGTGTTTGGTTCTTCGGGGAAATGTCTCGCAGTGTAATGGAGTCTTTGTAGCCTGCTACGACTCATCTACGTGCAGTGATGGCATTTATGTCTCACGGTGTAATGGAGTCCTTGTAGCTTGCTATGACTCGTCTACACACGCTTGAGGCCGACACCTGCATTGCTGGGTTACGTATGCCTGTTTCCGTAAGGATGTGCCACTTGGGTTCTATGACTAGTCATGTCGGCCTAGGTTCTCTGACGTTTGATTGCCAACGACATGTTCACATACGTGAGCCAGAAGACACAAATGGTCCCGCCTAAGGTAAGGCTGCAGCCGTGGAGCTTACCCTGTGTGTAGCCGCAAAGTGATGTGATATGTTATAGTCTAGATTCATATGACTTAGGATCGGGGTTCCGACAGTGTTGGTATCAGGGCCTGACTGACTGTAGGACTACCAAGACAAACCGGTCGAAGTTGAGTCTAGAAACACTATTGAAAAGTAGGGGAATTGATTGTGGAAGGGAACGTAAGGCTCTTTTTACTCCTCTTCCCAAGTTATTCTATTCTGTGTCTTTCTCATCTTTTCGATGGTTATAAGAACTAGGCTTCTCATCTATTACTTAGGATGACGAGTTACTAACCTTGGACTACTAGCTAGCTTGTATGCAAAAGGATGTCGATACTCAAGTATTGTTGGTGTGACAAACAGATGGAGAAGAGATTTGAGTCTAGAAAGTCGAGTGGTTATGCTTTTCCAATCTTTTGCAGTTGTCTGAAAATCGTTTTTGAGAAATTACAGCCGTTATGCTGTCCAATTTCTGCTAGAGTCTCTAATTTCTTTGCATCATTCTATGTTTCAGATGCCCCCTCGTCCTTCCCGTCAATTGGTCCGTCTGACTAGGTGCATCGATGTCCCGGGTCACACAGCCATGTTGGTTAGAGTTATGATGGAGGTTGGCTACCGTTGATACCTAGAGTATACGGTGGAGGAACAGTATCGAGATTTCAACTAGAGTTAGTATTTGTGTACTGTTAAGATATATCCTTCATATCCTGGAGCTGCAGAGCCGCTTCACTTGACTTATGGACTAGGTGTCACCATAGATATGGCGCTTCAGGAGGCCGCCTACACCATGCTGACTATCATGAGGTTTCACCATGGTCAGCTTCAGTACAAAGAGTTCTATTATATTCCTGCTTCCATTTGAGGAGAGGATGGTTATCTTAGCGCAGCCTACTGTGATCATTCCCATGAGGACCCTAGGCTGCAGGTGACCGCTCAGATGTTGGAGAACAGGGATCGTGATGCACGTGCCCTTCGCATGGATCTTTATGCTACCCATGCACGTCTTTGGAGAGCCCTGAGGTAGTTGGCACCTCTCGTGCACACAGGCTATGGAGATTTGGAGATGCTGAACCCATCGCAGACTCATCTGCCAACACGCGTAGACTGCCCCGATGTTGGAGGCATCACGCCTCTTCAAGGACCACTGTTGCCGCCAGCAAGGGGACTAAGGCCACATTCGTGTCCTTATGTTTTCTAGGGATCATAGGTTGAAGTGTTTCTAGATCCTCAGGTTCAGCTCCCGGGTCATGGGGGAAACCTGTATGAGGCATTCTATGGCGATGCTTGAGTACATGGATGTTAGTAGTAGTATGCTAGTAATCGTATCGCCACAGACTTGCATGTCTTGTGGGATATGACCAAGGTTGAGAGTTGAGTTCTAGAGGTGTAGATAGATAATGTATAGGAAGCTTGTAATGCCTTAGATGAGTTGTGTCATCTCTCTGTAGTTTGTTTTCAGCTTGGGCTTGTACTGGACTATGTCATGGTGTGTATGAATCATGGTGTTCATATGGCAGTTGTTATCTCCATGTTGTTGGGTGTTTACCCTGCATGCCATGTTGTCTAGTAAATTCCTTATCTCATGTCTTAGAGTTGATGTCCTCTATGTTTAAGCTGTGGGTTGATTTCCCAGGATGGTGGCCACTAGGAATAACCCCGTGCTTGCCCCCGAGCAGGGCGAGGGAAGCCAGCCAAGGCAAGAGGATCTGCCACATGCTCCTTCTTTTGCACAACTGATGCTTGAAGCCGAAAGGAACAAGGGAGAGACCAACAGGCTATTGGAACGAATTGAACAGAACACAACACGTGCTCCCTGCAATGATCTCAATGATGGCGTGTCACTCGGTGATTTCGTCAGGCTGTGCCCACGTAAGTATCATCATTCGGTCGACCCACTCGATGCGGATGACGGTCTGACCAACATGTTCCACAAGATCCGGGCTCCCAAGGTGTCCGAGGCCAACAAGGTGGCCTTTGAACCTACTTTCTGGAGGACCCGCCAATCTATGGTGGGAAAATTATGAAGCCATGCGTCCCACAGGCCCCGCACCAACTTGAGCAGAATTCAGTGCACCATTTCGTACCCGTCACATCTCGGAAGGGCTGATGGATCGCAAGAGAGAGGAATTATGTGCTTTCACCCAGGGCAGACTGTCAGTGGATGCCTATAGCTGTGAGTTCGGCAATCTTGCTCGCTATGCTCCGGAGGAAGTTTCAACTGATGCCAAGAAACAGGCTAGGTTCCGCAAGGAACTCAATCCCAAGCTCCGTCGAGATTTGTGCCTACATGAGTGCACAACCTTCCAGGCTCTCGTCAACAAGGCTATCAATCCCGAGACTGGACAGACTGACTATGAGGCCACGAGAAAGCACAACTGTGACTTTAGCCCCGCATCTGGCTCAGGCTCCAATAAATGCCGGGTCTGGGTGCCCAACGCAGCTCTGCCGCCAAGATACACCGTGAGTTCATCCTTCCAGGCGCCTCGCCCAGCTCAGCCCAACCCCCCAGCCAGGTCCTTTGGAGGTCCGCCTACCAATGTTGCTCCCCGTGCCACAGTGGTCTGCTACAAATGTGGAGAACCAGGACACTACTCTCGTGATTGCCCTCAAGCTAATGCCAAGCCCACTGGACGTGGGAAGCCGAGAAAAGCCTTCTATGTGAAGCCGGCTCCTGCTCGTGGACGAGTGAATTATGTCTCTACTGAGGAAGCCATTGAGGATCCTGATGTTATCCTAGGTATGCTCCTTGTCAATAGTCATCCAGCATCTGTTCTATTTGATACTGGGGCATCTCATTCTTTCATTTCAGAAAGTTATGCACAGTTGCATAACATGTGTTTTTGTGATATGCCTACTCCTTTAGTAGTCCAGACTCCTGGTTCAAAGTGGCAAACTTCTAGAGTGAGGCATGATAATGAGATTCGGTTTGGCTAGGCTAGTCTTCTTAGCATCTTTTATAGCCCTCAAGTCTTCAGACATCAGTATCATTCTAGGCATGGATTGGATGAAAGCCCACTATGCTAAGATTGATACTCATACGAGGAATGTTCAACTTACACATGCATCAGGTGAGATCGTTAATGTCTCCACTCGAACAGCGAAGCACCAACTCTATTCTCTCAATGCTAGCCCTCTTCCAGAGTTAGAAGATATGCCGGTAGTCCGTGACTTTCCGGATGTCTTTCCAGAAGAACTATCAGGAATTCCTCCTGTCAGAGATGTTGAGTTTGTGATAGAGCTTATTCCAGGGACTGTCCCAATAACCAGAAAACCCTATAAGATGGCACCCTTAGAACTAGCCGAGCTTAAGTTCCAACTCAATGAGGCTTTGAAGAAAGGTTTCATCCAACCTAGTTCTTCTCCTTGGGCTTGTACCATCCTCTTCGTCAAGAAGAAGGATGGATCAGATCGGATGGTTGTGGATTATCGGGCAGTGAATCTGGTCACTACAAAGAACAAGTATCTGCTCCCCAGGATCAATGAATTGTATGATCAACTCGATGGGTCCTATGTATTTTACAAAATGGATTTGAGGTTGGGATACCATCAAATCAGAATTAGAAACGGGGACATTCCAAAAACGGCTTTTGTTACTCATTATGGCCAATACGAGTACACTGTCATCTCCTTCGGTATAACCTATGCCCGAGCCACCTTCTCTCGCTTGATGAATTTGATCTTCATGGAGTATTTGGATAAATTAGTCATGGTTTACCTTGACCATATACTCATCTACTCGAAGAACGAACAGGAACATGCCGAACATCTAAGGCTGGTATTGATGAAACTTCGAGAGCACCGTTTGTATGCCAAATTCTCCAAGTGTGAACTTTGGTTGCCAGAAGTGACCTATCTAGGCCACATGATCTCTGGTAAAGGTATTGCTGTCAATCCCGAGAGAGTTCAGACCGTCCTTGATTGGACTCAACCTGAATCGGTTAAGCAAGTTTGGAGTTTCCTTGGCCTAGCGAGCTATTGTCGCCGCTTTGTCGAGAATTTCTCCAAGGTTGTGAAACCTCTGACTGAACTCGTCAAGAAAGATAAAAGTTTGAGTGGACTCCACAATGCGAGCACAGTTTTCAGGAGTTGAAAAGACGACTGACCTCTGCTCCCGTTCTGGTGCCACCAGATTTCTCTAAGGACTTTGTTATCTATTGCAACGCCTCGCGACAAGGATTATGTTGCATTCTCATGCAAGATTGTCATGTGATTGCATACGTATCTCGACAGTTGCGTCCACATGAGGATAATTATCCAACACATGATCTTGAGCTTGCAGCTATGGTCCATGCACAGAAAACCTGGCGACATTACCTTTTGGGTAATCGTTGCGAAATTTACACTGATCACCAAAGTCTGAAATATATTTTCACCGAGCCGGATTTGAATCTCAGGAAAAGATGGCGGGTTGAGTTGATTACAGATTATGACTTAGGGATAAATTACACCCCGGGGAAAGCCAATGTCATGGCTGATGCACTAAGTCGTAAGTCTTATTGTAACAACCTCATGTTACAACAAGGTCAACCACTTCTCCATGAGGAATTTCGGAAGTTAAACCTCCACATTGTTCCTCAAGGATTCCTATCCAACCTGGTGGCGAAACCTACTCTTATGGATCAAATTATAGAAGCCCAAAAGCATGATGCCGGGATTTCTCGGATCAGGAAAAACATTAAGAAGGGCAATGTTAGGTGCTTCTCGGTAGATGATCGAGGTGTTGTCTTCTTTGAGAACCGCTTGGTGATCCCAAAGAAGCAACATCTACGACAATTGATCCTTAAGGAGGGTCATGATTATCCTCTCACAATTCATGCACGTAGTACCAAGATGTATCAGGACCTACACCAGAGGTTCTGGTGGACTAGGATGAAGAGAGAAATTGCCCAGTTCCTTGCTAATTGCGACGTTTGTCGTCGCGTGAAAGCAGAACATCAAAGGCCTGCTGGTACCCTTCAACCTTTAGCTATTCTTGAATGGAAATGGGAGAAGGTCGGTATGGATTTGATTACTGGATTTCCCAGGACCAAGAGAGGGAATAATGCTATCTTCGTGGTCATTGACCGCCTTTCCAAAGTGGCCCATTTTCTTCCTGTTCGGGAGAGTATAACTGCTAGCCAGCTAGTGGAGTTATATGTTTCTCGAATAGTCTCTCTTCATGGTGTTCCATTGGAGATTAACTTAGACCGCGGAAGTATCTTGACTTCCCGATTCTGGGAAAGTTTTCAAACTGCTATAGGGACTCATCTATCTTTTAGCACAGCTTTCCACCCGTAATCAAGTGGTCAAGTTGAGAGAGTCAATCAAATCCTCGAAGACATGCTCTGAGCTTGTGATATATCTTTCGGTATGAACTGGGAGAAATGTCTTCCATTTACCGAATTTGCTTATAACAATAGTTATCAATCAAGCCTGGGCAAAGCCCCTTTTGAAGTTCTCTATGGACGAAGGTGTCGAACACCTCTTAACTGGTCAGAAACCGGAGAGAGGCAACTCTTTGGCTTGGATATGATCCAGGATGTAAAGGAGCAAGTTTGCATTATTCGTAAAAAGTTGAAAACAGCCCAATCTCTTCAAAAGACCCAATATGATCGCCATCATAAGGCTGTCACCTCTGAAGTTGACGAGAAGGCTTACCTTCGGGTTACACCTCTGAAGGGTACCCATCGATTCGGTATCAAGGGGAAATTGGCTCCTTGTTACATTGGACCCTTTCGCATTCTTGCTAAATGAGGAGATCTTGCCTACCAATTGGAACTTCCGTCGCATCTTTCCAAGGTTCATGATGTCTTCCACGTCTCGCAACTCAGGCATTGCTTCTCGGACCCTGTCCGTAAAGTCGACCACTAAGCGCTTGATCTCCAAGATAACCTTACATATCGAGAATACCCTATTCGTATTCTTGATCAAGCTAAGCATACCACTCGGCGTCGGAACATCAAGTTTCTCAAGGTTCAGTGGTGACACCATTCTAAAAAGGAGGCCACATGGGAAAGAGAAGATCGTCTTCGAATAGAGTACCCCGCGCATTTCCCGACGACTTCAAAATCTCGGGACGAGATTCTTTTGAGTGGGGGTGAGTTGTCACATCCCTAGCTAGATATCATAGGATAGGATGGGTGTTGCATCATGTTTCAATTTTGCATCAACATGAAATGGGGACTAAAAGAAACCCCAAGCTCATATTTGAATCAAACCAATTCAAAGTTTGTGAAAATTCAACAAATCCAAAATGTCCATCTAAAATGTCCCCTATGTCTGATAATTATGGACATGATTATACAAGGGGTCATTTAAAATATTTGAACAACTACAGCAATTTAAAAAAATGATAAAGCTTCTGAAAATATCAAATATATCATTATCATTATTTTTCTTTTTTTTAATATCCTGAAACTTTTTAGATAAGTTTGAAATATTCAAACTTCAATATATAAAATATTTGGGATATTTTAATGTAACATATGTGCCTGCAAGTAAAATGGAACAAATGTCAGAAATGGAGTAACGAAAAGAAAATAGAAAAGTAAATAATTAAAATCTTGCCTGGGCCAGGGAAGAAGCCGGCCCATCCCACCAGGGGCGAACCGGTCTTCTTCCACCTCCGGCTAGAAGGACGTCGGGCCCGTGGTCGCCGCACGCCGGCCACCTCCTGCTTGTGTTTCCGCCTGGATGGAGGAATAGACTCTAGGGAGACGTCCAGATCGAGCTCTCCCTCCTTTTCTCCTCCTCCCAGTCGCCGTAGCTCTCTCTCCCCTTTTTTTCCTCCCTGCCGCCATGGCCAAGCCCTGCTCGAGCTTGCCGCCGTCGTTCTAGCCACCCCTGCTCCCCTCTGAGCCCACCAGCAGCCCCACAGCGACTCCCTCGTCTCCCTCGTGACGCTAGAAGAAGCCAGGAGCCCTCCACGATGCGCCGTCACCGTTTCTTCCCCGCCGGCCACCGAAGCTTTCCTCCGGTGATTCGAGGTTGTATGCGCATCCCCGAGCTCGCCGTCTCCCCCAGCAACCCCGTCGTGAGCTCCTCCTCTATTTCCCCCTCCTCTTGCGGCGTGTCCCTCATCGTAGGTGTCGTCCCCTTGCTGCTCCAAGCTCGCTGCCTCTCGGGTCGCCACCGGTCATAGCTCCGGTGGCCCCCGAGCCGCCTTTGCTGCAGCGCTGGATGCGCGCGTGCATAGGCTATCTCTCGGTGCCCTTTGTGTGCCAAATGGTCACTAGAGGTGCAACTCCGACGGATCGCCACCGTGCGGATGGTCGCCGTCGTCCCCGCTCCGGTGGGTGCCGAAGCGGCCATCATGAGGGGCTAATCCCCCCTAATTAGTTAGCCTCCTGCCACTGACCAGTGGGCCCTAGGGTGGGTCAAACCCCTGGTCAGCGCGGAGTTTAGGCCCCTGTCACTGACGTGTGGGCCCCGCATGTCAGGTTTGACCTGGCCTGGTCAGCCGACCAACTGACATCATAGTGACGTCAAGCTGACGTCATATTTCATTTTCATGTTTTAAAATAATTCCAGAAATTGTTTAAACTATAAAAATTCATATAAATTAATCTGTAAATCATATGAAAAATAATTTATATCTGAAAATTTATCAGAAAAATCCAATGAATCCAATGGTGCTATTATCATGCAGGTTAGAGCAACCTATGTAGAAGAACATTGACATTTGCTAATAGTATCGTTTATGGAATTTGAAATGAAGAATAATTTTGAACCTATATTCAAACTCCCTTCAAATAACTTGGACACTAGTTGCATTATCTCATCCATACATGATACCATGTCATGATCATGCATCATATTGTTGCACTTGCATGTATTGAATGCTATTTATCTGCATTGCGGTAGGCCCTGCTTCTGAGGATACCCCCGACTATTCAATCGAAGGAGAGAACCTTCTCGCTACCTAGCAAGGCAAGTAACCCCCCTTGATCATTCCGATAACATCCCACTCTCTCGCTCCTGCTCTTGTTTAGTACACGGTAGATGAACCTATTCTTATGCATCACCTGTCACTGTCACAGTAAATAGCTAAACCTTGCAACCTAGCATACCTAATAGATGCTTGTGCCATGATGTTCTTAGCTTACTTTGCCTGCTATGCTTGCTATGGTTAGAGTTGTGTCAGGTCTGATTCATCTAGCTGATGAACTGAGTAAAACAATGATGTTCTGATGTGATGAACTTATGATGAACCCAATTTGGTAAAGGTAGCGATGAGAGGCTTTGTAGGAGTACATAGCGGGTTATCTCATTGGGACCGTTCTTAGGAACTGAGTTTCGTGTTTGTGATCCAGGACTACTTACTACCACACATTGGGTTCCGGTAACTCGACCCCTCTCGACTTATCAGTCGCCTAGTCCTTAGTCCAGGAGTTGCAAGTAGTTTCTGGTGTTTATAACATAATGGAGGCCGTGCGTAGTGCTGACCCTATGGTGGGTTACGACGCGGTAGGTAGTGGCACGGTGTACTAAGGGTCACCCAAATGGTGGGCTTTGGAACCCTGCGCACATCGTTTGGGCCCATAGCAGAAACTTCGGCCAGACATCCGTGCGGGTTCAGTCTCAAATAGGTGATAACCTGGACTAGAGGCCTTATGTGATTGACGGTCATGGCCTACTCCCTCGCTGGGCTTTCGCTTGAAGGTTGCCGAGGTGCATGGTTTTATGAGCACACAGCGATAAGTGACGAGAGCGTGTGTGAAGAAGTACACCCCTGCAGGGTATGAAACTATTCGAATAGCCGCGTCCTTGGATGTGGACTACTTGGATAACTTACGCTATTCATAGATAATCAAATGGATACTCATAAAAATATCAAGACAAGTGTGAGTACCATGGATGGCACTCTCCCTGGAGAGGGAAGTGAATCCATGGTGGTGTATTGTCATGGAGTTAGTGGACTTGTGTGCGATATCCAAAATCTAAACAAAGAGTTAAAACTGTGTAGTGTAGGCTAGCCATGAGTCAAAGCTGGCATTGCTGCATAAAATCCACCACCCGCATGTTGATACATGAGCATGAATAGACTAGTTCTTCTTTAAATACTTGCTGAGTACGTTTGTACTCACCTTTGCTTAATAAATGTTGTAGATGAGACCCAGGACCCATCAGGTGGGTTCTTTCTAGATGTCGACGATGCCGAATAGCTCGTGTCCCAGCTACGACCCTATGCCCTATGGCGGACTATAGATAGTCAGGCCATGTGCCTTTTTATGCTTTCAGCTGTCTATACTCAGATAACTTATGATTCCGCTTGGTTTGTGTGAACTTGTTTGTATGACTTGAGTGTCGGGTCATGTGACCCCTATCTGTAAGAACATATTATGCAAGGCTCGTCTGAGCCTCTTAAATAAAAGTTGTTGAATGGTTATGTTGTGATGCCATGGTTGTATCTATGCATATCGGGCATGTTGTGCGTACGTGTGACGTGCAACGGTATGTATGGGATCCAACACCTAGTTGTTCGCCTTTAGTAGTACTCTTTATGGGAAACTACCTCTTTGTCCTTCCACTGAGCCATGGTAGCTTGCTACTGCTCCGGACACATTGATTGACCGACATGTATCCTTCTTTGCTGTTGTGTCTGTCCCTTCGGGGAAATGTCTCGCGGTGTAATGGAGTCCCTATAGCCTGCTACGACTCGTCTACATGGAGTGATGACATTTATTTCTCATGGCGTAGTGGAGTCCTTGTATCTTGCTATGAATCGTCTACACATGGTTGAGGCCGACACTTGCATTGCTGGGTTACGTATGCCTCCGTCTCGAGGAGGAACTTGGGCAGAACCAATCTAGAGCTCTAGCATGGCTGTTCTGCCAGGGAAACTCCCCCCGAAAGGGAAATTGAAGCCATCGTCATCACCATCGATCCTCTCATTGAGAGGGGGTCAATCTCCATCAACATCTTCACCAGCACCATCTCCTCTCCAAATCCCAGTTCATCTCTTGTATCCTATCTTTGTCTGAACACCTCAAATTGGTACCTGTGGGTTGATAGTAGTGTTGATTACTCCTTGTAGTAGATGCTAGTTGGTTTACTTGGTGGAAGATCATATGTTCAGATCCTTAATGATAATTAATACTCCTCTGATCTTGAACGTGAATATGCTTTCTATGTAGTTACGTTTGTTCCTGAGGACATGGGATAAGTCTTGTTATAAGTAATCATGTGAATTTGGTATTCGTTCGATATTTTTATGAGATGTATGTTGTCTCTCCTCTAGAGGTGTTATGTGAATGTAAACTACATAACACTTCACAATTATTTGGTCCTAGGGGAAGGCATTGGTAAGTAATAAATAGATGAGGGTTGCTAGAGTAACAGAAGCTTAAACCCTAGTTTATGCATTGCTTTGTAAGGGGCTGATTTGGATCCATATGTTTCATGCTATGGTTAGGTTTACCTTAATTCTTTTTACATAGTTGTGGATGCTTGCGAGGGGGTTACTAATAAGTGGGAGGTTTGTCCAAGTAAGGGAAGCACCCAAGCACCGGTCCACCCACATATCAAATTATCAAAGTAACTGTTGGCATTCTGGGAATGGGGGTACCCAGACCTGCCTGCCTGCATCCCAGGTCTTGTCCCACTTAATCGACCGAACATGGCCAGGCGTGGTCTCTCTCAAGACAAGGCCCTCGTGAGGGTCCTAGCCTCATGAAGAGGAACAATATCAAGATCGACAGAGGAGGGGCCTCCTCAGGCCCCCTCCACAGCGGCATAGATCTCGATGCAAAGCCCAGCCTCGGGAGTTAAGGGTGAGGCAGGGAAAGTACAGGCGGGCGCCAGCGCGCCATGTGGCACAGTTTCCCCTTTGGTGCAAAGGGAGCAAGGACGGACGCGGGTCCCAAAGAACCCCCAAAGGTTTCCATTCCAGTGCAACAAGACCACAACCACCCGCCCCATAGGGCGGATGTCATCGCTGAGCCCATCCCTGCGTCGTCGACAACTACTTTGCACGCGAAGACCACCTTTGGGCGGGACAAGCACGTACTCCTGTCCCCCTTCAAAATTGGCCGTCGTGGGATTCCGTCCCGCCATTGTGATAAGGCAAGAGGACCCGAGCCACCACTATATATAGAGGATAGTTTGTACCATAGAGAGGGATCTGATCCATTCCATCATCCACCCACCACCGGGCCACAGAGTGCCTCAAAAACATCAAAGGGATCCCTCATGAATAGAACATTGTACAAGGTTATACACACCACCTCCTCGAGAGCTAATCCATCAAAGCAGGAGTAGGGTATTACGCTTTGTCACGGCCCGAACTTGGGTAAACTGTCGTGTTCATCTTCTTCCTCGTCATCGTGCGAGTTTGCTGTTGTCTTCATCGAGTAGCAAGCTAGGTATCCGTCTTGTCGAAGCTTGCATTGCGCCTTACCTTGCCTCCGCTCGCCGCGCTCATGACAATGGGATGTCGGGCCCGGGCCGAGCGCCTGGCAGCCTGTGTGGTGCGGGTGGCGCCGCCGGGCGCTGGGGCATCCCGTAGAATCGTTCCCCCGTTAGCAGGACCTGTCGCCAGCTAGGCTTCTGACGGGTGTTGGGGGTTGCCGCCTTCACCAGCTACATGGCAAGCCCCCACCGCCCGGGCTCTCCCTTCCGCCAGGGGTGCGCCCCAGCCCTTCCAGCCTTGTCACAACCCGATGCATAGGCACGTCGCACTTCTCATGGCACACAAGCTGCGGGGCCATCGCGTGATGTGTGTTCGCCGTGACGCGTGGGCCAGGTACGCCTTCGGGCACGCCACTCTCGCCTGCGAAGCCCTGGTGTGCCTTGGTAGGCCTCGGTCCTGGGAATTCGCTCACAATACGGGACCAATGCTCGGGCCATGCGGGCACCTGCGGGGCATCCACGACGTCCCTTTCCCGCCAGAAGCCAGGCTCTGGGCACCGGGAGCACGGGAGCTGGCCCACGACACTCTCAGGCGTCAGTGTGAGGTGCCAGCCATGCAGGAAGCGCCTGCCCCGGCATCCCTCATCACCCCCCTTGGAACTAGGGAGGAATAACAGAGGTTCGGCTACGACGGCGCCCGGGGGCTCGAGCAACTCTACAACAACCGTGTTGATGTGCGCCTGGCAAAAGGAGAAGAGACGTCATCCACCGCGACCACAGACGGTACGTATGCGGTTTTGTAGGAGGTCCTCGCGAGCGATGGCACGCGTGGCCAAGAGAGGGCAGACCGAACATCTGGTCCCGTGAGGATGACCGGCACGAGGACCCTCGCGTGGCACGCCCGCTGGTGGGGAGTTGCTTTGAGCGGGCATCTGGGTCTGGGAACTAGGGGTCACTGGACCGGGAACGTAGGGGGGACACCTGCCAACGTTCCTGGGCCCAGTGGCCTCGGCTTGGAGACGAAGGGTGGAGCACACGCCCATGTCTCCAGGCCGGATAATCCCAACCTGCGGACGCAGGGGAGCACACGCTGCCCTGTCCCTAGGGCGAGCTGCACCCGTTTGGGTACAAAGGGTGAAACATGTGCCCATGTCCCCGAGCCAGGTGTCACCCAAACACCGACGGGTAGTTTAAGCTCACCCATGTCCCTAGGTCTGGTTTACCTGCCTTGGGGGCTGGGCCGTGATCACCTGCAGGGGAACTTGGGGCACCCTAGCGAGGCGCGCTGGGGCACCGCCCAGGGCCCTAGCCTTGCGCGCAATGGACAGGCCTCGCCTGGACCGGCCCACGGCGCAGGGGTTACATATCCACTACGACATCGACGCCCGGGTACAAGCCCTAGGGTGTGAGGGGATACCCCTTCACCCGGGGTCCCGTCCTGGGTCAGCGCTACTATAGCAACCCGTTACACTCTCACGTAATAACGAGCGGGTTGTACATGCCCGGAGCCCTCTCAGGACGCGGAGGGGTTCCTCCCATGCAATGTGGCAGCCACAGCCCAGAGCTAGCGGACAAGACAACACTACCCATCAATGGCTATGCCCATGCAACATGGATGCCCTACGCTCAGCGTTGGGGGAAGACGAAGGCGAAGACTACCCTAAAAAGCCGAACACGGTCGCTTTCTTGCTCCTTTTTATGTTCCGAGTTGCAACCTTCAATGGTTCTTTTTGTTCTTGAACCTATCAGAAGTTCAAAGATTTCGTGACTCTAAGTTTTAAAACGAAAAGAAGGGTGAGGTCTTTTTCCTCTTTGTTGTTTAGCTTTACCGATCTTGGGTTCTTTCTTTCCAACTTGGTGTTTTGCAAGGAGCTGAGCACTCCGGCACTCCCCGAGGCTCCTCAGGTCTAAATGGAAAGAACTTGCCGCCTCAAGGGCACTCGATTTTTAGCTGCAAGCACCCGCTCGGGGCTCCGACCGTAGCACAGCATGACAACATGGAGTCTCGCGAGGCCCCAGGGCCTCCTGAGGCAACACCCAGAGGAATGGAAGGGCTCCTGAGCAGCACACCTCAGGAGCCTTACCGGTCATAAGGCCACTCGACACCCTAATGTCGTCCTTGGTTTCGGTCGGTATCAGGAGCGTCTGGGCCTTGCCCCGTGAACTGCGTCCTTGGTTTCCGGTCGTACCTAATGGTAGTGGGGAAATGTGCGGGACTGGGACCTATAGACATAGAGTGCCGAAAGGGCCCCCAAACCACCCTACAAGGGAGGAGGAAGCATACAAGATGGAACCACAGGTTATTCGGGCAGCCCGGTTCCGCCAAAGTGTCGCGATCAAAATCATCATCGCCCCGCAAGCACAACAACCAGATCGGCTTCAACCCCGAATCAAAGGAAGCGTGACACTACCCACCCCATCATCAAGGAATACATTTAAAGGTATTTCCAAAATACATCAAAGTTGCCACCAGGGCACATACGTAACCTTGTTAGGAACAAGAAGGCTCCTCAAGGGAGGCACATTGTCGCCAAAACTCTCGTCGCCACCATACGACGACGGCCCCGCAAGTTCCTGCTCAAGCATCCCTATGCTTCGTCCAAGGAAAGCTCCGTCACCGGTTCATCCACATGGTCCTTGACCCGGTCGGCGAGGGAAGCGTGGGTCAACTCAGGCACGGGACCAAGCACGGCCTTAAAATCGAAGTGCATGTCGAGACGAAGGAGGTGGCTAAAGATGTTTGTGGCTGCCTGCTCGAGGAGGCCAGTGTGCTTCTCATCCATGAGCATGAGGATCTTGTCCGCACCCCCATCAAGGCACTCCACGACCCTAGAAAAGAAGCCCAGATAGCCAGCATCGTCCGAAACCAAGGGGTTTGAGACGCTCGCACTGCAGATTTCTTCCAAGGACCGTTTGGCCCTCCTCTCGAAGGATTGGAACATCTAGGAGTGCATATGTTGGAGGCCGTGTGCCCGAGTCGCCTCGTCCGAAGTCTTCTTTGCCAAGGAAGCCATGCCACTGACTTGCTTGTGAAAGAAAGACAGCTCTGCTTCGGCGGCGGTTTGAGCTTCCATCATGACGCGTCGGCGCCATTCCTCTTGATCTAACCTTTTCTTGAGGTCCTCAACCTCATCTTTCAGGGAATTACGCCGCTCGTGGAACCAGGACTCCTAGAGCTGCAACTACGTGTGATAATCCTGGACAAGGGCGCGCCATGCCTCGGCCACTCTTTTATCGACCTCCTCCTGGAGCCTCGACACACGTGAGGCAAGGGACTCTTCGGCAAGCGACGCCTGGCGTTACCTCATCACCAATCTCTCCTGCTCCAGGCTCTGTTCCAGCGCCTCCAACACCAACGAGTTGGCAGGCGCACGAAAGCCCACGCTGGCGGAGAGGGGCTCGGAAGACGAGCCTCCAAGTGTGGCCCTCCGCATCTGGATTAGCTTTTCAAGGTCGGCGTTTAAGGCCTGAAGCTCCCTCAAACGTTCCTCAAAAGCCTTGCGCCAGTAGTCGGTCTCCTGAGCCTCGGCAAGGGTGCGCTTGCGGACCTCCACCGCTGCGGCAAGGGACTCCCCAGCCTTTGAGGGGGTGCGTTCGCGGTGCAGGCAGCCGAAGTTCATGGTGACCTCAAGCTGGTGGCATCCTTGCGCCAGGCGGTGGTGCTCCACCTCCAATCGAGCATCATTCTTGTCGATCCCCACCCCCAGGCGCCTTAACGCGTCCGTCGCGGTATGGAGCCTACCCCACGGCACGGCGCCCCGGTCGTCCACGGGCTCAAGTGACCAACCAGAGCACCCACCTTCCCAGGGCGAGCTAGGGAGGCGCGCGATGAGACTCCTAGTCCAACCATATGCTTAGGGGTCGGGGCTCCCATACAGGCACTACAGAAGAAGGACGAGCTCCCTAGGGCACCACGTCACCTAGCAAAGGGGGCCCGGGGATGCTACACGGCATGACCCCAGGAAAGGACACCGGCGAAAAAAGCGGCACCAATCTAGGGAGCTGGAGGCCATGGGCGAGGAGTACTGCATTGGCACGCGCGTGGGGCCACAGGATGGCCAAACATGCTAGAGGAGGAGTGCCCCAGCAGGGCCACCCCCACAGACTACAAAAATAGGGACCGCGAGGAGCTCGGCGTCTTTGGGCGCGGGCGGAGCCAACCTGTCCTTTTCGTCGCCCGTAGGGAGCCTGCGAAAGGGAAGCTCAGGAGAAAGGCATCAAAGAAGAAGGTCGAGGATGGTGAAGGCATCTACTTGTCCACGGCGACCTACTTCCTCTTCGCCGATGCCCATGGCACCGAGAAGCGGCCGCCCCTATGCGTTTTCCTCTTTCGGCCAGTGCAAGAGCCTGGGGGTGATGAACCGATGACCGGAGAGAGACACTCAGCGACGTAGACGGCGACCTTTCACGAACGGGTGAGAGTTGCCGTCATCCTCAGCCCGGTCCAAGGTAGAATCCAGAGAAACAAGCGGCGAGGAGCGCCCTCTCCCGATCGCGGAGAGGGTGGCATCCCGCGAGTTATCAGAGGCCGCCCCCCAGGAAAGAGGCATCCTGAGGCTGCACCTCCTGTGGAGGGAGAAATCCCCACTCATTGAAACGCGGCATCTCCACAGCGAGAGATTTCTGGACCTTGTAGTTGTACAAGCGAAGACCGTCCCAGGGAAGCTCGTTAGGTTCATCACCAGTGAGGTGGTGGAGAACCTTGCACAAGACATCAGGGGAAAGAGACGGTACCTGAATCCTCATTTTGTCGCGTGGACCAGTGGAGTCCCACATCTAACGGGTGTGGCGCTGAAGGGGAGCAATTCGCGGGTGAATAAACTCCCGCACCACCATCGCCATAGTCACGCCCGCCTGCCTCGATCTTGCCCGCCTGGCTAGGACTCGCGTCAGACCCGAGTTGGTGAGCTCCTCATGTCTGCATTCATGATTCGGCACTATGAGGGCCAGAGGTAGTTGGTACCAAGTGTTGGCATCGGCGGCATTGACATACACCCATTACCGCCGGAACCCGCCAGCTTCCGGAGAGAGTCCGGTGTCTTGGCCCCCAAGGCAGATGCATCTGCCGACCTCAAGGACACACACCTGGAACACTATACCCCCAAGGTCAACTCGAGGGAGAAGAAGTGGCGCAGCAAGGCCACAGAGGGGAGGACACCAAAAAGTCCTTGCACAGGAATGCGAAGGCCGAAAGGACGACAAGGGATCCAGGGTCGAGATGAAGCACGTGGAACTGGTAATGCAAGAGCACAGCTGAAAGGAAGCTTGAGAATGGCGGCAGCATGCCCGACAGAAGGGCAGGGATATGAAGGGGAACGGAGGTGGCCACCAACCCTCCCCGAGGCTGTGAACCTGGCTAGATCTTGGTTCCCCCACTCATTGGAATCGGCAGCGACCACCAGTTGAACCTTCTCCAACCCGACCAAGTTCAGCACCAATGATCGATCAAATGCTAGCTCTAGCACAGATGCGGTCGTCAGTCCCCTCAATCCCTTACCTTCCCCTTTCTTGGGAGACATGGCGAAAAAAAAGGGGAGTGGGGGAGGCAACATGGCGTGTGCACGGGGACTCGACGGAAGGGGCGAGAGCCTCGCATGGAAGAGGAATAGACGATGGAGTCAACGGGAGATGAAGGCTGTATGGTGGCGTATACTAGAGGACTCGGCAAACCTGGCAATGGCAGGTCCGGTGCGGAGGAGAAAGGGGCAACAGGTCCGCGGGCTACCGCATATGAAGCCCGGCCCACAGGCATTTGGGGCCCGTGATGCTTTAGGACGACACCAGGCTTCGCTTGCAAGCTGGGTCGAGCACGACTTGGGCCCAGGGGCTACTATCATCATGCTGGGAACAGGGGTACCCGACCTGGCCTGCCTGTGGCCTCGGGCTTGGCCCACTTCATCAACCGAACATAGCCACGCATGGTCTCACTCAAGATCAGGCCCTCGCGAGGAGGAACAACACCAGGATCGACAAAGGAGGGCCTCTTGAGGCCCCCTCTGGAGCCGAGGAGATTGTTGGAGATATGCCCTAGATGCAATCATGTATGATGATATTTCCTATGTGTTTATGAATAAAGATAGTCCTTGGACATTACCATTGATGTCTATTAACAAGTATGTGACTTGTTTGTGAGACTATGCATTGTATGACGACTATCCTAAATGGTCCCTAGTCGAAAGGGTTGTGTGGACACGCAGCCAATTAGACTAGCATATGACATGGTTGATGGTCCAGTCTCACTGACCATGTAGCATTGGCTGCTTGCCGGATAATATGGACTCATAAAGGTTTGGTTGGATTTGACGTAGTTGGGTCCCAGTCAAGATAAGGTATGAGTTGGACAGACCCAACTACGAGACACAGCAATATGTCATGTGTGCGTCTCTAGTACAACATACGTTCTATGTCCTAAGACCAGAGCTTGCACATGTACTCGAGATGGTGACAGACTTGCTTTGGGCCAACCAAACGCTACTCCATGACTGGGTAGTTACAAAGGTAGGTTTCGGGCTTGTCCAGACCCATGCTACGAGACATGGTCCAGCAAGATTGGATTTGCCCCTCCGATCAGGAGAGATATACTCTGGGCACCTCGGGTGATCCGACCTGGATAAGCATGCTCATGCGATGAGGATTATGTTATAATCTGAATGTTGGTCGGATTCACCGAAATGAGAAAGAGGTCGTGCTGCAACAAGGATGACCCTATCGCCTTGTGCACGACAACATACATCATGTGGCAAAGGGAACAAAAGTGTGAAGTACAGGTTTGCCTTGTTGGAAATATGCCCTAGAGGCAATAATAAATTAGTTATTATCATATTTCCTTGTTCATGATAATCATTTATTATCCATGCTATAATTGTATTGAACGGAGACTTAAATGCATGTGTGGATACATAGACAAAACCATGTCCCTAGTATGCCTCTAGTAGACTAGCTCGTTGATCAAAAGATGGTTAAGGTTTCCTAGCCATGGACATGAGATGTCATTTGATCACGAGATCACATCATTAGGAGAATGATGTGGTGGACAAGACCCAAACTACAAACATAGCATAGATCGTGTCAGTTTATTGCTACTGTTTTCTACATGTCAAGTATATGTTCCTATGACCATGAGATCATGCAACTCACAGATATCGGAGGAGTGCCTTGTGTGTATCAAACGTCACAACGTAACTGGGTGACTATAAAGGTGCTCTACAGGTATCTCCGAGGGTGTCTGTTGAGTTGACATGGATCGAGACTGGGATTTGTTACTCCGTGTGACGGAGAAGTATCTCAGGGCCCACTCAGTAATACAACATCAAAATGAGCCTTGCAAACAATGTGACTAATTGTTAGTTGCGGGATCTTGTATTACGGAATGAGTAACGAGACTTGCCAGTAACGAGGTTGAACTAGGTATGGAGATACCGACGATCGAATCTCGGGCAAGTAACATACCGAAGAACAAAGGGAACATCGTACGGGATTAACTGAATCCTTGACATAGAGGTTCGACCGATAAAAATCTTTGTAGAATATGTAGGAACCAATGTGGACGTCCAGGTCCCGCCATTGGTTATTGACCGTAGAGGTGTCTCGGTCATGTCTACATAGTTCTCGAACCCGCAGGGTCTGCACACTTAAGGTTCGGTGACGTTTCGGTAGTGTAGAGTTATGTATGGTGGTGACCTAAGTTTGTTCGGAGTCCCGGATGAGATCCCGGACATCACGAGGAGCTCCGGAATGGTCCGGAGTTAAAGATTCATATATAGGAAGTCCCAGTTTGGTTTCCGAAAAAGTTTCGGGCTCATCGGTAGTGTACCGGGAGTGCCGGTAGTGTACCGGGAGTGCCGGTAGTGTACCGGGAGGCCTCCGGGAGGGGTATTTCGACCCCAAGTGGTCCATGGGATGTGGGAGAATAATAACCAGCCCTTAGTGGGCTGGGAAAACAGCCACAAAGGCCCATGGCACAGGAGAGAAAGTCCTAAAGCAAAAAGTGGAAAATCAGCCAATAGGAGGCAATCCTACTCCAACTAGGATTGGAGGTGAAGTAGGATTTCTTCCCACCTCCTATTTCGGCGGACCCAAAGCCCTGGGCTGCCTCTCCTCTCCTCTCCTCCTATATATACTAGTGGATTGGGTGGTTTTTGGACAGAATTTCTGGCCACGTGCTACCCGTTACACCGGTGCATAGTTTCTCCTCTAGATCGGTTTTCCGGAGCGCTTAGGCGAAGCCCTGCCGGAATTGCTCCACCACCATCACCGGAGCACCGTCACGCTGCCGGTGAACTCTCTCTCCTCTCCACCTCCTCTCGCTGGATCGAGACGGTGGAGATCGTCATCAAGCTGCACGTGTGCTGAACGCGGAGGTGCCGTCCGTTCGGCGCTAGATCGGAAGGACCGTGATCGAGATCGCGAGACGGTTCGTGATGTGATCACGGAACGGATTGTGATGAGTTCGCGGGACAGATCGTGATCAAGATTGTGAGACGGATCATGATGAGTTCGCAGGACGGATCATGATGTGTTCGCGGGACGGTTCGTGA
Organism: Hordeum marinum; assembly: GCA_022496015.1. Lineage (NCBI taxonomy): Eukaryota > Viridiplantae > Streptophyta > Magnoliopsida > Poales > Poaceae > Hordeum > Hordeum marinum. The sequence goes on from CM039677.1 coordinate 120,408,906, forward strand.
TTGGATCGCGGGACGCTCGGCGATTTAGATCGCGAAGAAGTTCGACTACACCAACCGCGTTTCTTAACGCTTCTCGCTTAGTGATCTAAAAGGGTACGTAGATCCACTCTCCCTCTCGTAGATGCTCATCACCATGGATAGGTTTGCGTGTGCGTAGGAAAAATTTTGTTTCCCATGCGACGTTCCCCAACATGCCTAACCAGCTTCATCGGACACTTGGAGTCGGCACGTCTTGCTAGAGGCCGCTACCGACCGGTCGAGTCGGATGTCATCTGACTCGCGACCAAGTGGACGAGAACCTAAAGGGTCGCATGCTTAAGGGAAGGAACACATAGGCTTTAGGATCCGTGTGAGGCCCAAGAGTTGAGCCCGCACCGGATGCCTATATATAGTGGAGGTGCAGCACACCCATATGTTTGATCGCTTCAGCGCCATCATTAGGACTTTGCATGAGTTGCAACTAGCCACCTCCACTCACCACCGACGACCGTGTGATCGGACCTAGCAGTCCGCAGCACGGGTGTTCCTCCTGCAGACGCGGATACCGTTAGAGGCGGTGCACTTGTGCCGATCCGACAAACCTGTATGTGCGATCCGTCGACCGGCTGTTTGAGGGAGATCGGAACGACTGTTCGAGGGATATTGGACAAGGAGGAGACGAACCACACGAGCGCGCTGCCCCAACTCTATTTATGCTACACAACACTGCACGTCTAGTGGTAATGATCTGTGATCCACCTCCATAGCACGTTCTTGGATGTTCTTTGCGTAGGAAAAATTTAATTCCCATGCGATGCACCTACGTTAGAACCCAACAGTGGTATTCGAGGCTCTATTATAGTATTTGGATTCAGATCGGATGCATATTTGATATGCGGAGGCGGCGGATGAGATCTGTCATCGTTCATGAGATCGGCTATGTGTACGGTTGATGAGACAACTACACATTGGGATCGCTGAGGCTATGTTTTCTGTCAAACGGAATCGATGAGGTTGTTACACAACCTACCCCTACTGGTCGGTATCCTCCATCGGGGTTAACCGTGAAACGTAAATCCGAATCGGGTTCGCGATGATCGATGATATCGGTCAGATCAGAAAATTCGGCATGATCAGAGTACAGATATGATCTGTGATTTCCGAAAACGTCGGGCGCTATGCGGGACCGCAGTGTGCGTAGCGCCTTGTATTTAGTACACGATCACACAAACCGGTAGAATGCGATTTTATGCATAATTTTTTTTGCAGGTTTGATGTGAATAGCATGGCCCATATGTATGTGATGCATGTGTGTAATTTAACATGACCTGCGTGTCTTGATTGTCAGCCGGCAGGAGCCAAAGTTTTTTCATTATATTGTATAACAACCTGCGTGTCGACTTCCGATTCTTTGTAAATTCATTACTAGTTTTAGTAGTTGGAGGACAGAGATCAAGTTCGAGAGTTTGGCGTCCTGGCATGACGGACAAGATGGAGTTCCACCTTGGTCATCGGAGTAGGAGCCAGCCATGGAAGGACGCCCATGAAGGAGCCATACTATTTCACATATTTATGTTTATATGTGAGTGATATTGCTTCTTGTTTCTATGCATGTTATAATGGTAGAAAGATCCCTCATTCATATCAAGTATATTGCCATTCCGGATAATGCACCTTCGGACGTCAAGTACGTCTAGTGGTGGGCTCATAAAATTGAGGTGCTACTAGGTGCCCTTGAACTGGAGGGTTCGTATCGGACACGGACAAGCACTGCATCGGGTTAACTTGACAAGGCTATCAAAATGGTTTTGGGTCTTGTGGCATAGAAGGTTGGGAGCCGGAGTATGAGATACCTACCCAACCGACAGGAGTCGTATAGAGATACGATTAGCAAGGAGCTGCTTACTGAATAGGTAAGTTGGCTAGCAGTGATGCTAAATCTCACTGGTCGCTCACGCTAGACGAGTCCTGAATCATTAAGAGTTTGCGGAGGGATGCTGACATCAGTGGGAGTAGTTCTGTTTAAGGCATGAATTACTCTACATAAACACATTGCTTAGTGATTGTATATTTTCTGTTGTAGATCAATGGCGCCACCTGCTCAACCCAACTTTGCATTGAAATCAATTCTAGAAAAGGATAAACCGAATGGAACAAACTTTACCACCCCGTAAAGAAATCTGAGAATTGTTCTCAAGCACGATAAAACGGAGCATGTCTATAGGATGCCCTTCTAGAGCCACAACCAAGAATGCCCAACAGAAACTCGTTGATGAATCAAACGAGATCAGCTGCCTCATGTTGGCTTGTATGGAGCCCGATTTGTGACAACATTTTGAAAACATTCAGGCTTTCGATATGATCGAGAGTTTGAAGAGCATGTTGATGGTGTAGGCTAGGACCAAAAAGTTCAACGTCTGGTAGTCCTTGATGGATTGTAAGCTGAAGGAGGGTGATCGGGTATGTGCAAGCTTTGGATTGGTTAGGCTTCCCACTTGGATATGAGCTGTCCACAGATGCAATTTTGGGTTCTCTTCCACCTAGCTATGGGACGTTTGTCTTGAACTATCATATGCATGGCATGGATAAGAAGCTCACTGAATTGCATGAGATGCTCAAGGTGGCAGAGCAAGATATTGAGAAAGATACGCATCAAGTGTTGATGGTGCAGAACTCGACTAAATTCAAGAAGAGTTGGTCCAATAAAAAGGGTAGGCCAAAGGGCACGGAGAAGGCTGTCTCTGCTGCTGAGCCAAAGTCCGGACCGAACTCTCAGACCATTTGCTTTCACTTCAAGGAAGCTTGTCACTGGAAGATGAACTGTAGCAAGTGGCTTGCTGAGCACGGCAAGAAGTTCGGAGATGCTTCTTCAGGCAAAGGTACACTTTTTGCATATGTTATAGACATTTACCTTGCTGACATACCTAGTAGCTCTTGGGTATTTGATACCGGATCGGTTGTTCATATTTGCAACTTGATGCAGGGGCTGGTAAGAACTAAGCGTGTGGCACAAGGGGAGATTGACATCAAGGTCATCAACAAAGCAAGAGTTGCTACGTTGGAGGTCGGCACGATGCAGCTCAAGCTTCCTTCTAGATTTATTTTGGAACTGAATAATTGTTATTACATTCCCGCACTTAGTCGGAACATTATTTCTCCCTCATGCTTGATGAGTCAAGGTTATGAATTCAATATAAAGGACAATGGTTGTTCATTTTAGGTGCATGGAATGTTCTTGGCTATGAACCCATTGTAGATGGGTTATTTATTTTGAATCTAGGAGCGAAGCTAGTCTATAATGTGAATGTCAAGAGGAATAAGCCTAATAAGATAAATCCAACATACTTCTGGCATTGCCGGCTTGGACACATTAGTCTGAAAGACATGAAGAAACTCCATGATGATGGACTCCTCACTTCGTCGGACTTCGGGTTGTTTGAGACATGCGAATCATGCTTGCTAGGCAAGATGACTAAGTCTACATTTGCAAGGAGTTGTGGGAGGGCGTCCGAGCTATTGAAGCTTATACATAGTGATGTGTGTGGTCCAACGAGCACAACGGCCAGAGGTAGTTATCAGTACTTCGTGACTTTTACCGACGACTTGGGTAGATATGGATATATCTATTTGATGAGGCAGAAGTCGGAAACTTTTGAAAGGTTCAAAGAGTTTCAGAACAATGTTGAAAATAAGCTTGGCAAGATGATAAAACTGTGATGGTCATATCTTGGAGGAGAGTACATGATCCAGGAGTTTGATAATCATCTAAAAAGCCGAGGTACAGTACCTTAGCTCACACCTCTTGGTACGCCGTAGAGAAATCATGTGTTAGAATGGAGAAATCGAACCTTGTTGGACATGGTCCGGTCGATGATGAGAAAATCAGATTTAACCTTGTAATTCTAGGGATACGCTCTAGAAACTGCGGCTTTCACACTTAATAGGGTACCATCTAAATCCGTAGACAAGACACCACATGAGATTTGGACTGGGAAGAGTCCTAGTTCATCTTTTCTAAAGACTTGGGGTTGTGAAGCATTTGTCAAGCGACTCATGTCGGACAAGCTTACACCCAAGTTAGATAAATGCATATTAGTGGGATATCTGAGGGAAACCTTGGGATATAACTTCTACAACCGAGAAGAGAACAAAGTGTTTGTTGCTCAGAACGTGGTTTTCTTAGAGAAAGAGTTTCCCAATCAGGTTTCTAGTGGGAGAATGGTGCGACTCGAAGAAATTCGAGAGCTACTCGGGAAAAACTCAATTGGTGATGAGAGCACACCGGAGTTGTCAGAGAACCTGTAGTGGAATCGGCATCAGAGCCATGGAGGTTGGAAAAATTGCGCAGAGTGTGCGACGGTTTATTGCTAGAAAGCGACAAGCTGGCCACGTATGTGGAAGCGAGGGTGAGCCCAGATTCCGAGGCATGGCTAGAGGCCATGAGATCCGAGTTAAAGTCCATGGATGAGAATCAAGTCTGGGACTTGGTTGATCCGCCACTTGGCGTAGTTGCCATTGGTTGCAAATGGGTCTTTAAGAAGAAAATCGATGTGGATGGAAATGTTCAGATCCACAAATCTCAGCTTGTCGCTAAAGGTTATCGACAAGTTCAAGGAATTGACTACGACGAGACCTACTAGCTGGTAGCGATGCTAAAGTCGGTGAGGATCATACTAGTTGTAGTTGCATATTTCAATTATGAGATATGGCAGATGGATGTCAAAACGACTTTCCTTCAGGTAAATTTAAAATAGGATGTATACGTGATACAGCCCGAAGGTTTTGTCGGTCCTACTAACGCTGGTAAAATATGCCAGCTCAAGAGATCCATTTATGGATTGAGGCAAGCAGCTCGGAGTTGGACATTCATTTTGATGAAGTCATCGTTGACCTTGGTTTCATTGAGAATGAACAGGACTATTGTTTATACAAGAAGTCTAGTGGGAGCTTGGTAGTATTTTTGACCTTGTTTGCGGATGACATACTACTGATCGGAAATGATGTTTCAATGTTGAACTCAGTCAAGGAATCATTGAATGGCAAGTTTTCGATGAAAGACCTTGGAGAGGCAGTGTTCATTTTAGGCATCAAGATCTATAGAGATAGATTGAGGAGGCTTCTCGGCTTAAACCAGAGCACGTACATAGACAATGTGTTGAAGAGGTTCAACATGAGTGAGGCCAAGAAAGGATTCTTGCCTGTCTGACATGGTATAAGGCTAAGCAAGACTCGGAGTCCTACGACTTCTGATGAGCGAAACCGAATGAGGTGGATTCCATATGCCTCGGCAAGCGGATCCATCATGTATACCATGTTATGTACACGGCCTAATGTTACCTATGCAATAAACTTAACAAGCAGATACCAGGCCGACCCAGGAGATAGTCACTAGGCAGCGGTGAAGACTACCTTGAAGTACCTGAAAAGGACTAAAGAGACGTTCCTAGTTTATGGAGGTGAGGAGGAGCTCTGTGTAAAGGGTTACATTGATGCTAGTTTCTAAACCAACAGGGATGATTGTCAATCGCAAACTGGATTTGTGTATGTCATGAATGGAGGAGCAGTGAGCTAGATGAGTTCCAAGCAAGATCCAGTGGCCGACTCCACAATAGAGGCCAGATACATTGCGGTTTGTGAAGCCGCAAAGGAAGGTATTTCGATTCAGAAGTTTCTGGAAGATGTTGGTGTGTTCCTGGGCTGGTCAAAACCATTGGACCTTTATTGTGATAATTCAGGTGCCATCGTGCATGCCAAGGAGCCAAGACAACATCACAAGACCAGGCACATAGACCAAAAATGTCACATGATACAAAAGCTCGTATAGAAAGGTGATACTAATTTATGCAAGATTCGCACGGATGCAAATGTTGCAGATCCGTTCACTATCCCGCTTCCACAACCTAAGCATGAGGGGCACGTTAGAGATATGGGCATTCAATTTCTATTTGATTGACTCTAGTGCAAGTGGGAGATTGTTCGAGATATGTCCTAGAGGCAATCATGTATGATGATATTTCCTATGTGTTTATGAATAAAGATAGTCCTTGGACATTTTCATTGACGTGTATTAACAAGTATGTGATTTTTTGTGAGGCTATGGATGGTATGACGACTATCCTAAATTGTCCCTAGTCAAAAGAGTTGTGTGGACACGCAACCAGTTAGACTAGCATATCACATGGTGGATGGTCCGCTCTCACTGACCATGTAGCATTGGATGCTAGCTGGATAATATGGACTTAGAAAGTTCTGGTCGGATTCGCCATAGTCGGATCCGAGTCGAGATAAGGTCTGAGTGGAACATACCCAACTACGAGACACAGTGATAGGTCATATGTGAGTCTCTAGTACAACATACGTTCTATGTCCTATAGACTTGAGCTGGCGCATGTACTCGGGATGGTGATAAACTTGCTTTGGGCCGACCAAACGCTACTCCATGACTAGGTAGTTACAAAGGTATGTTTCGGGCTTGTCCAGACCCATGCTACGAGACATGGTCGAGCAAGATGGGATTTGGTCCTCTGATCAGGAGAGATATACTCTGGGCCCCTTGGGTAATCCTACCTGGATAAGCTTGGCCATGCAATGAGGATTATGAGATAATCCGAATGTTGGTGGGATTTACCGGAACGAGAAAGAGGTCATGCTGCAACAAGGATGACCATATCACCTTGTGCACGACAACATATATCGTGTGGCAAAGGGAACAGAAGTGTGAAGTACAGGTTCGCCTAACCAGATTCATCAGACACTTGGAGTCGGCACGACTTGCTAGAGGCTGCTACCGACCAGTCGAGTCGGATGTCATGTGATTCGTGACCAAGTGGATGAGAACCTAAAGGGTCACGCGCTTAAGGGAAGGAACACGTGGGCTTTCAGATCCGTGCGAGGCCTAAGAGTTGAGCCCGCACCGGATGCCTATATATAGTGGAGGTGCGCCACACCCATCTGATTGATCGCTTTGGAGCCGTCATTAGTGCTTTGCATGAGTTGCAACTAGCAACCTCCACTCACCACCGACGACCGTGTGATCGAACCTAGCAGTCCGCCGCACGGGTGTTCCCCCTGCACGCGTGGATACCATTAGAGGCGGTGCACTTGCGCCGCTCCGTCGAACCTGTACGTGGGATCCGGCGACCGTCTATTCGAGGGAGATCGGAATGGTTGTTTGAGGGAGATCGAACGAGGAGGACACGGACCACACGAACGTGCTGCCCTACCTCTACTTCCGCTGCACGGCACTGCATGTCTAGTGGTAACGATCTGTGATCCACCTCCATAGCATGTTCTTGGATGTTCTGCATGTTGGAAAAAATTAATTCACATGTGATGCACCTATGGTGGAACCCAACAGAGATCTCTATGCAAGGTCGGGCCTCGGGAGTCAGGGGGTGACACAGGCAAAGGATAGGCAGGCGCCAGCGCGCCAGGCGACACATTTCCCCTTTGGTGCAAAGGGTACATGGACGTACACGGGTTCCCAAAGCATCCCAAAGGTTTCCATTACAATGCAACAAGACCACAACCACCCGCCCCACAGGGCGGATGTCATCACTGAGCCCATCCCTGCACCGTCGACAACTACTTTGCAGGCCAAGACCGCCTTTGGGCAGGACGAGCACGTACTCCTGTCCCCCTTCAAAATTGGCCGTTGTGGGATCCCTTCCCACCATTGTGATAAGGGAAGAGTACCCGAGCCTCCACTATATATAGAGGATAGTTTGCACCATAGAGAGAGATCCGATCCATTCCATCATACACCCACCACCGGGCCCTAGAGAGCCTCGAACACATCAAATGGAGCCCTCATGAGGCCCTAGAACATTGTAAAAGTTCATACACACAACCTTCTCGAGATGCTACCCACCAAAGGAGGAGTAGGGTATTATGCGTCGCAGCGGCCCGAACCTGGGTAAACCGCCGTGTTCATCTTCTTCCTCGTCACCGTGCGAGTTTGCTGTTGTGTTCATCGAGTAGCGAGCTGGGTAGGGCGAGGCTGCAGGGGATCTTCACACACGCCCTTGCGATCGAATCTTAAGGGTTTTGCGGAACCCAAAATCCGACAGTAACAAACACGAATCAAATGAGCATGATAAAAACTAGCTTGTCAAAATTTCCCATTTGTCCTCGAGAGCGCTTTGCTTTATATAAGAGTTTGTCCAGGCCTGTCCTTTGATACAAAAAGGATTGGGCTACCTTTCTACACCTTTGCTACACTTTTTACTTGTTACTCGTTACGAATTATGTGATCACAAACTATCTGTTACCGATAATTTTAGTGCTTGCAGAGAATACCTTACTGGAAACCGCTTGTCATTTCCTTCTGCTCCTCATTGGGTTCGACACTCTTACTTATCGAAAGGACTACGATAGAGCCCCTATACTTGTGGGTCATCAAGACTCTTTTCTGGCGCTGTTTATAGGGAGATAAGCGCCTTTGGCAAGTGGAATATGGTAAGGAAAAATTAATATAGTGTGCTAAAATTTACTATCACTTCTCAATACGGAAAGTAATACTTTGAGGTGCTTGTTCAGTGTATCTTCACCTCGACCAGAAACACAAAGACTTGTCCTCAACCTACTGAACCTAGTGAAAATATTTATTATGAAATTGCTTCGGGTATGATAGAAAACTGTTGGCTAATCCTTATGCAGGAGATGGAACACTACATCCTGATTTGCATATAATCTATGTGGATGAAGTTTGTGGATTATTTAAGCTTCTAGGTCTGCCCGAGCATCACGTCAATAAGAAGTTCTTCCTTTATCTTTGATAGAAAAGGCATTGACATGGTACAGGCCATGTGATTGTCACGCCCAAGATGCGACACTATCCTTATTTTGGCTCGAGGGCTTTGACAGGGATAGCAGCGCATCTCGTCATGTTACAAGAATGGATATAATTACAACTACATGCATGGAAGAGATGAGTATATGGAATTGGCTTACACTCGCCACAAGTTACATCAAGATCACATCAATACAACAAAATATTAATACATCATTCAGAAGAGCAGGGTTCGACTACGGCCGAAAACAAACGACAAAATGACATCCATCCTTGCTATCCCAGGCTGCCGCCTAGAACCCATCCTAGATCGATGATGAAGAAGAAGAAATCCAAATAAAACACGCATCGCGCTCAAATCAAATCATCGCATTACCTATACCTGCAACTGTTGTTGTAGTAATCTATGAGCCACAGGGACTCAGCTATCTCATTTCCAAGGGTATCAAGACTATTAAAGCTTTGTGGGTGAGGTATGGTTAAGTGGTGTGGCTGCAGCAAGAAACTAAGCATTTGTTTGAGTGGCTAACTTACGAACACAGAAAGTAAAGTGGGTGGTCTATTCATAACAGTCGTGAACTACTAATGATCACTAAGTGATCCTGAACACCTACTTGCGTCAAACATAACCCCATCGTGTTCTCTCTCGGATAACGATTCATGAGGAGAGACAATCATGGTTACGCACACAGTTCATGTATTTTATTAGGGTTTACTTAAAGTATGCTATTACTGGGTGTTAAACAAAGTTTCCAAGTTTGCCACATAACCACGGGCATGGCTTTTCGAAAGATTTAACCCTACAGGGGTGCTCCATATAATCCATCACAAATTAACCACACGCCGCGACAATAAACTCGACCACGGATCTCGTGATCTTCATAGGCAATTCCACAGGAAGTCCACACCTCGAGATAGCCCTAAGTAAAAACAGAATTCCTCACGGAAGACGTTCGAGGAAGGTAAAACAAATCCACTAGGCCGCCCGATGTGTCGACGAACCCAATAAGAGCCGCGTATCTTGTTCTTAGGACACGACCGGATGAACAACATATTCAAACATCATACAGAAGAGCAGGGTCCGAATACGAACGAAAACAAACGACAAAATGACATTCATCCTTGCTATCCCAGGCTGCTGCCTGGAACCCATCTTAGATCAATGAAGAAGAAGAAGAACTCCAAATAAAACAAGCATCACTCTCACATCAAATCATCACATTACCTGGACCTACAACTGTTGTTGTAGTAATCTATGAGCCACGGGGACTCACCAATCTCATTTCCAAGGGTATCAAGACTATTAAAGCTTAATGGGTGAGGTATGGATAAGTGGTGAGGCTGTAGCAAGCAACTAAGCATTTAATTGAGTGGCTAACTTACGAATACTGGAAGTAAAGTATGGTGGTCTACATATAATGGACGTGAACTAGCAATGATCACTAAGTGATCCTGAACACCTACTTACGTCGAACAAAACCCCACTGTGTTCTCTCTCGGGTAAAGACTCAGGAGAAGAGACAATCACGTTTACGGACACAGTTGGTGTATTTTATTTGAGTTTACTTCAAGTTTGCTATGACCGTGTGTTAAACAAAGTTTTCCAAGCTGCCATATAACTGCGGGCATGGCTTTCCGAAAGATTTAACCCTACAGGAGTGCTCCAACTCATCCATCACAAATTAACAACACGTTGTGGGAATAAACTCGACCATAGATCTCGTGATCTTCCTAGGAAATTCCACTAGAAAACTGCAACCTCAAGATAGCCCGAAGTATTTTCGGAATTCCTCACTCAAGACGTTCGAGAAAGGTAAAACAAATCCAGCAAGGCCGCCCGATGTGTCGACGAACCCGATAAGAGCCACGTACCTCGTTGTCAGGACACGACCGGATGGTACTAGCTACGAGGAAAACCAATCCCCGAGTTTCCTCGAGGCGGCCTCGCAGGCAGCCCGTTTTAGACCAACGCTCATGAGGAGCACTGGCCCGGGTTGTTGATTAAATTATCTGTGGGTGCCGGCAGGTCCCTATGCAATTTTATTATTTATTAGGAAAATGTAGTACCAATGTTGGCCCTTGCCAAATGAGTTTTATCCCAAAACAAAAATCAAGGGGGTCCCCATAAGAATCCCGGGCATGTTAGGAGTGCTCAGTTATGGAACATAACACCGGTACACAAGTAACTAGGGGCGGCAAAAGTGGAACAAAACACCGAGAAAAATGCCAAGCCTTCCATCTTTTACCAAGTATATATGTGCATTAAATTAAATATCAATAATACTATGATAACAAAAGAATGTCCATTTTAACACATGGAAGCAATTGCACCGGCTGCTAGGAACGCTATATGAAGGGCTGGGCAAGCGGTAACATAGCCACACAATGGTTTGCTCGGAGGTGGAGGCTAGAGGCTTATCATGGCAATGTTGGGAGCTTGAAAAACAAGTGGTAGGTAGCGAGACATAATGATAAAAGAGGGACAACTAGCATAGCAATGATAGTAGTGGTATCCAGGGAAATGTGTCATCTTGCTTGAGATCCCTCCTGGAAGAAGAACGAGCCCATGAAGAAGACGAGCCAACGTAGTCGAACGAATCCTCATACTCCGAACACTTTCGGAACTCTATCAAGAAGGAATAGTCCAAAAACAACAATCAACACATGATACACCACAACATATGCATGACATGATGCACAAACCAATATGATGCATGTCCATTTAACTATGCAAGGCATGGAAAAACACAACAATCAACCTCTACACAATAAGTGAAGCTCAATATGCAACGAGTTGCATATTGACGAAACTCCACCTTCAAATTATTTAGTTCACTCCCACTTATTCTACTAATCAATATTACATGTTGTTTAACATGGTAAACGGTGAAGCATACATAAGTATATCATCTATGCATTTGAAACGAGGCCGAAAGCAGCATATAGCATATCCGAAGCGTCCCCATATGGAAATTATGAATTTGGTCCAGATCTGTCCTAACTCAATTTCATATTTATTAAACGTGTAAATAAAGTGTGGCATGAGATTCTACACATTTTTCTAGTCAAGTTACATATGTGGAACATTTTTATCAGAACTACGGGTTGGTAGTTACGAAATAAATCATTTTACATGGAATTTATGCAAATTGCATAAAAACGGCAACATAAACATTTTAAACACATGTGAGAGTTGGATATTGTGAATCGACACGAAATTCTAGTCATTTTACATATATGAAGTTTTTACATATGATGTTGTGGGAGAGAGAGAGACCGGAACAGGGGCGGCGCGCAGGGTCCTGGTCCGGCGACTGGCCGGCGAGGCGGTCGGGCACTCCGGCGAGTGCCGCGATGAGGGGGCAACAGGGCGGACGAGCGGCGTGCGGAATGGGACGCGGAGGCGATCGGGAGGAGGCGCGGGGAGCTAGGGCAGGGTAGCGGCGGCTGAGATGGGCTTGGGCGGGGTTGTTTCGGGACCGGACGGGCCCTGGGGCACTGGAAGGGAGACAGGGGTTTCTAGGGTGGCAGCTGATGGTTGGGGGCATGGATTTCGAGGAGGGCTAGGGTTAGGCAAGATTAGGCAAGGATGGGCATCTATTTATAGCAATTAGGGGCTAGGGTTAGTACTTTTTGCAGCGATTCGAGCCATGCGATCGCAATCAGACGGCTCCGGTCATGGGTTGGGTTAGGTGGGCTACGTGGGGTATATAGAGGGAAGGTGGCATCCCGTAACAGAGTTTTTAAAAGATCGAAACGTCTGCTAATAAACAGATGACCGCACTGCTACGACTAATCGTTGGGGTATCAAACGACCTCTGATTGCGACAAAATATGACAGGCGGTCCACCTACAATAAAATAAGACCGCACGCCAACTTTCGACCCAATCCTATAATATATTTCGCGCGCTTTTAAAATGGGTTTTTTCACGATGCCATGGGCGCATGCGTGTGTGGTTGGTCTCGAAATGGGCATCGACACGAACGGAGAGAACCGGCAACTACGAACGGATGCAAGTTTTCGAAAACGAGTGATGATGCTATGCAAATGATGCGATGATGAATGCAACACAAACGAATCACATGACGAGAATGGAAAAAAGGGGAATCTTTTGGAGCGTCGATCTCGGGCTGTTACACAACTGGCATAGCAATGATGGTAGTGGTATCAAGGGAAATGTGTCATCTTGGCTGAGATCCCGCTTGGAAGAAGAATGAGTCCATGAACAAGACAACCCAACGTAGTTGAATGAATCCTCACACTCCAAACACTTTCGGAAGTCTATTGAGAAGAAGCAATCCAAAAACAACAATCAACACACAGTACACCACAACATATGCATGACATGATGCACAAACCACTATGATGCATGTCCATTTAACTATGCAAGGCATGACAAAACACAACAATCAACCTCTACACAATAAGTGAAGCTCAATATACAACGAGTTGCATATTGACGAAACTCCACATTCAATTTTTTTAGTTCACTCCCACTTATTCTACTAATCAATATTACATGTTGTTAAACATGGCAAGAGGTGAAGCATAAGTAAACTATCTATCTAGGCATCTTAAATGAGGCCGGAAGCAACACATAGCATTTCTGAAATGTCCCCATAAGCATAACATGAATTTGGTCCAGATCTGTATTTAACATATCTTAGAGTTATTTTAAACAGAAAAATAAAGTGCACCACGTAATTCTACACATTATTCTAGTCAAGTTACATATGTAAATCGTATGAATCGGAGTTACGATTAATTAGTTATGACAAAAACTGTTTTGACATGGCATTTATGCTAATTATATGAAAACAGCAAGTTAAATATTTTAAACACATGTGAGAGTTGGAAATTGTGAATCTACATGAAATTCCAGTCATTTTACATATATAAAGTTTTTACATACGATGCATGGTTGAAAAGTTATTAATGCATGAAGTTGAGGGTCTTTTGTGTAAAACAGAAATTCCCACATAATTCGCAGAACATAAAAAAACTACAATGGGCCGAATCTGTGAACTGATGGGTTCAATGTGGTGCGCAATACAACTAAATAATGCCCACGACGTCTAATAGCGAAGAGGACCCGACTTCGTGGGGATGCTCACCTTGCGGGCTTGGCCCAGGACGAAGGAGCTGGCTGGGCTTGGCGCAGGGAGGCCGGCCCACGAGTGCTAGTGAGAGGTGGCTGCAATGGGGGTTTCGCTCCCGAAGCAGCAACCATGACGGCAGCTGCAAGTCAACAACGAAGAAGCAGGGTCGAGGGGACCAGAAGGACGCAGACAGGGGCGCTAGAAGCCGGATCTGGTGGCAGCATCTGCGTTCACGGTGGCGGCGATGAGATCTGTGAGCTCGGAGGTGGGGAGGTCGTCCATGGCGGGGGTCCTGTGGGGGAGTGAGAGATGGCGAGGTGAGAAAGATGCAAGGAGGGAAGGGGGAAGACGGGGCACGAGGGAGATCCGGCTTGGAGGTCGCCGGCGACGCGACGCGGTGGTGCTCCGGTGATGTCGAGGACGGCGAGGCTCGGGGAACCCATGGGAGTGGCGCTTGGGGAGGAGCACTCGTGCACGGAGCGGGCGGCGCGTGGTTCGTCCTACGGGGGTGAGCGGCGGTGGGGATCCGGGCCTAGGCGGGCCACCAGATGGGCTTCACGGGCCACGACACTGGAGGTGGGAGGCTGGCTGCGCCAAGTGGCAGATAGGGTTAGGAGAGGCGCAGATTACGAGGCAAGGTAGGCTAGGGGTGTTTATATTGGAAATGGGGGGCCTAGGTTAGGTATTTTTCACCGATTTCGACCGTCGGATCTCGATTGGACGGCTCCCGTCAAGAGAGAGGCTAGGTGGGCTACAATGGGTCGTGCAGAGGGGCTTGGTGAGGATGAGATGTAACGGATGGCGGCCTGTGATAGGGGTTTCTTAAACACCGAAATGTCCAACGAATAAACCGATGACCGCACTACTACGGCCGACCATTCGGGTATCAAACGATCTCTGATTACGACGAAATTTGGCAGGCGGTCTACCTACAATAAAACAAGACTGCATGCCAACTTTCGACCCAATTCGATAAAGTTTTATATGCACTATAAAAACAATATTTTTATCGATGTTGCGGGCGCGTGCATGTGTGGTTGGTCTTGAAAAAGATACTGTCAAGAACGGAGAGAACCGGCGACTACGAACGGATGCAAGTTTGAAAACTCATGTTGACAAAATGCTGATGCTATACAGATGATGCAAATGATGCGATGATGAATGCAACAACCAAACAAAACACAAGACGACAATTGAATAAAAGGGGAATCTTCTGGAGCGTCGGTCCCAGGCTGTTACAACTCTCCCACACTACAAGAGGATCTCGACCCGAGATCTAAGAATGAGAAGGGGTAGAGAAAGAGCAAGAGGTGAAACTTAGTTTCTTCTTTGAAAAATGCGTGAACCCACATGAACTTGAAGGATTGGAAGAGATGAAGAATGACATGAGGAACAAGCAAGAATTCACAAGAAATTTGGGCAGCACTTCAGTAGGAAAGAGAGGCAAAATTGATAAGACAGAAGAACTTGAATACATAACATAACACTCAGGTCAAATGAATAAGCAATGAAATAACATGATCTTAATCAAACTAGTTGTGAGTTGAAAAGAGCAACACCACAATGCCTCCGGAACAGAAAAATAGAAGCTAGATCTCTGGACAGAAGAGAACGGAGAAGAAAATTACAACTCCTAGTACCAATGTATTCAAAAAACGTGGTTGAACGGGGTTGATACAGAATCAACAACGAAAAGAATAGCTTGCTATGGGCTTATGGAAAACATCTCAAGATAATGAGTTTACAACCAGCCACAAATGGAAAACAATTGATTGATTGGGAGCAAAATAGATGAAAAACTTCTTTCACGAAGAGGAGGAGAAAACTTGGATCATTAATGACACCAAGATAGCAACAATCCTTAGGAAATGCTTTAGGTGAAGTCCATCCCAAGATAACTCCGAGAAGACAAGCTGGGTTTACTTATCTTATTCTTAATAATTTCCTTCGAGACTCCTCATAATCAAGAATTGAATAACACCATCTCAAAAGCCAATGGATAGAAATTGAACTTAGAAATCCAAGATAAAGAACACTTGAGCACCTCCAACAAGAATCTTGAAGAACACTTTGAGAAACATTACATCCTTAACAAACCACCATGAAGAAGCATCGGTATGAACTCCGCAATGAAAGGATGAAGCTTGACATCGAAGGTAGAAAAAGAACAAGATTGAGGCCTTGCTATGAATTAGATGAAGCTTGGCGACAAGATACTTGAGAAAACTAGGAACTCCGGAAAAGAAAGATGACCACTTGGGATAAGGAATTTGATATCATGAACAACTTTGGAAGAACGATTGAAATCACCTGGATGAAACAAGAATAAGAATTATGATATGCCTATAATTCATGAAATTAAATTGATGATAAGCAACGGATTTAGCATACCACTTATTCTTCTTGAAAAGATTGGAGAGAAAGATATGGCACAAACTTGAAGAGGTCTTCCGCGAAACACCGGTACGAATTTGAAATGAATAAGGATGCCATGAATGAATGGGGATACAATATAACGAAGAGATCACGATCCGCGTGATAGAAGATTTGAATGATGCGCCAGAATAATTGAGAGATGAACGAACAGACAAAAATTGAGAACAATTTGAGAACAAAAGTTGAAAGCTGAGAACGAATAAGTCTTCTGGAATGATGGCCTTTGGAGGATCAAGAAATAAAAACAATTCTGAAATGCTCCGGATAGATAGGGATGGAATTACTCATGACCAATAAAATTTGAGAGGATAGCAAGAAGCTGAAACCACACTCTCTAAAAGAACAGACAAAGATTTAACAGAAACTCTCCTTCGGACTTGATGAGAATGCAGAGGAGAACACCACCAAGAATTATTGAGACACTCCAGAAGAATGAATAAGGAAAGGTTGAGCCAACAACGAAAATGATTTAGAAGCGTTCTTCGGGAAGGCATATGACTGATGAAATTCATTCTTATGTCATATTAGAAGAGAACTTGAGAACATCTCCGGAAAGATTAGAAGAGCCAGGTAAGATCCTGGGGAAAACCTGTGGGTTATGGGCCCACTCAAACGAAACTACTGTTGAAACAATGGCTTAGAAAGAGATATTGCACCCGAAAAATTAAGAACTTAATGAGGTGAGAACCTCGAAATAATTTAAGCGGATATGAATGGAAATGAAAGTCTTCTGAGATATCTTCAGCACTCCAGATAGAATAGAGGGAGACTAAAAACAAGAGATACATGGATAGAATTTCCGACATGGGGAAGCATTTAGCGATTGAAAAGGATATGAAGAACACCGAGATATTGAATTGAATCCACCGGAGAAGAATAACACCGAGAACACGGAATATGAGGATAGATCTTGAAACTGAAACTCTTGAGAATCTCCACAGATATCACCGGACACAATACAATGAAAAGAAAGGCACTTGGATGAGATTTAATCATTTAAGAAAAGGGAGGGAGGGTGGGGAAAAAAGACAACTTAGGACGGATGAAAAGAACTCCGAAAAGAAACATGAGGATTGATCTTGTGAATATTGGAGATGATTGAATATCTTGAAGAGGAGCGCACTGGTTGAAAATAATTGATAGGATAACTTAATAGGGAAAAAGAATTATCATTCTCACAGAAATATGATAACACTTCTTAGGAAAGATATGAGATCACCACTTGATATTTAAGCAACCCAAATTACCATATTCAAGAACAAAACAAAGGACGAGGCTTACGAAACAACCTAGAACAAATACATGATAGAGATTTTGCTCGATATTTTCGTGGTAAGGTTTGCACGGGGTCGATCGTAGATTGGATTGTCATATTGAAATGACGCTCGAATATGCTCCCTAGGCATAGCGAACTACAAGGCTTGACGAAGCATATCTTATGGCATATATCAAGACTGTCCTCTATAAGAACGACCGTGAACAAACGAATCCACTAGATATCGAACCCCAACCTCACATCATGATCTGTTGGAAGATAACCTAGGTAACTACTTGAATTCCCACCTAAACATTTCTGAAGTTTTTCTTGTTTATGCGATTCGGGTTACGCACCCAGGAACCTACCCTAGGTAATCAGCTGCAACTGCACCCGCAACATTCCACACCATAATTCAAGAGACTTTGCAAACTCGTCCACCTCAGACGCTCGTAATCACAATGATACTATACATTGTAGTACCCCAAATGCCTCCCGAGTACTAGGTGACTCCGACCTTATCACGACACGAGAAGTATTGAAGCAATTTCGAACATCCTCCTTCCTGAGATACTAGGGAAGCTGAACGATAACGATGTGCAAAAATCCCTCGGAGCTCTATTCCTCGATAATAGGAGGCACCAAGTACAGAACTCCGTCGCATCGGCATCATATAGATCCCAAAATATCCGCGTGATCCTGACGATTTTTATGAGTGAGAATAGGGTAGAAACCAAGGTTGTCAGAATCATGATTCTATGGTACGATTCTACAAATTTACGATCCAAGCAAACCCCTTTGATTCTACGATTTTGGCTCATAGAATCTGTATTTCTATGATCCCGGTAGTGAAGATTCTACGATTTGCGATCCTGTAAGCGGTCCTCCGATCCGATTCAAAATAAGGATTCTGACAACCTTGGTAGAAACAAAATTCCTAAGTCATAATTCCTCATGAGAGCATAGAAGAGGAGTAAAAAGAATCCTACTCTTCGCTATAACTAGACTCAAAATAGTTTTTCACTAGACTCGACTCGACCAAGTTAGATCAATCAAGGGGGCTCCTACATTGGTACAGGCTCTGATACCAACTTGGCAAACCCAACATGCGACCCTATCCTTATTTTGGATCGAGGGCCTTGACAGGTATATCAGCGCATCTCGTCGTGTTGCAATAATTGATATCATTACAAGTACATGTACAAAAGAGATGAGTCTATGGAATTGGAGTACACTCACCATAAGTTACATCAAGATCACATCAATGCAACAACATATTCAAACATCATACAGAAGAGCAGGGTCCGACTACGAACGAAAACAAACGACAAAATGGCATCCATCCTTGCTATCCCAAGCTGCTGCCTGGAACCCATCTTAGATCGATGAAGAAGAAGAAGAACTCCAAATAAAACAAGCATCACTCTCACATCAAATCATCACATTACCTGGACCTACAACTGTTGTTGTAGTAATCTATGAGCCACGGGGACTCACCAATCTCATTTCCAAGGGTATCAAGACTATTAAAGCATAATGGGTGAGGTATGGTTAAGTGGTGAGGCTGTAGCAAGCAACTAAGCATTTAATTGAGTGGCTAACTTACGAATACAAGAAGTAAAGTACGGTGGTCTACATATAATGGACGTGAACTAGTAATGATCACTAAGTGATCCTGAACACCTACTTACGTCGAACATAACCCCACCATGTTCTCTCTCGGGTAAAGACTCAGGAGAAGAGACAATCACGGTTACGGACACAGTTGATGTATTTTATTTGAGTTTACTTCAAGTTTTCTATGACCGGGTGTTAAGCAAAGTTTTCCAAGCTGCCATATAACCGCGGGCATGGCTTCCCGAAAGATTTAACCCTACAGGAGTGCTCCAACTCATCCATCACAAATTAACCACACGTTGTGGGAATAAACTCGACCACAGATCTCGTGATCTTCCTAGGAAATTCCACTAGAAAACTACAACCTCGAGATAGCCCGAAGTATTTTCGGAATTCCTCACTCAAGATGTTCGAGAAAGGTAAAACAAATCCAGCAAGGCCGCCCGATGTGTCGACGAACCCGATAAGAGCCAGGTACCTCGTTGTCAGGACATGACCGGATGGTACTAGCTACGAGGAAAACCAATCCCCGAGTTTCCACGAGGCTGCCTTGGAGGCAGCCCGTTTTAGACCAACACTCATGAGGAGCACTGGCTCGGGTTGTTGATTAAATTATCCTCGGGTGCCGGCAGGTCCCTTTGCAATTTTATTAGTTATTAGGAAAATGTAGTACCAATGTTGGCCCTTGCCAAATGAGTTTTATCCCAAAACAAAACTCAAGGGGGTCCCCATAACAATCCCGGGCATGTTAGGAGTGCTCAATTATGGAACATAACACCGGTAGACAAGTAACTAGGGGCGGCAAAAAGTGGAACAAAACACCGAGCAAAATGCCAAGCCTTCCATCTTTTACCAAGTATATATGTGCATTAATTTAAATATCAATAACATTATGATAAAAAAAGAATGTCCATGTTAACACATGGAAGCAATTGCACCGGCTGCTAGGAACGCTATAAGAAGGGCTGGCAAGCGGTAACATAGCCACACAATGGTTTGCTGGGAGGTGGATGTTAGAGGCTTATCTGGCAATGTTGGGAGCTTGAAAAAATAGTGGTAGGTAGCGAGACATAACGATAAAAGAGGGACAACTAGCATAGCAATGATAGTAGTGGTATCCAGGGAAATGTGTCATCTTGCTTGAGATCCCTCTTGGAAGAAGAACGAGCCCATGAAGAAGACGAGCCAACGTAGTCGAACGAATCCTCACACTCCGAATGCTTTCGGAACTCCATAGATAAGAAGCAATCCGAAAAAAAATCAACACACGATACACCACAACATATGCATGACATGATGAACAAGCCAATATGATGCATGCCCATTTAATTATGCAAGGCAAGGCAAAACACAACAATCAACCTCTACACACTAAGTGAAGCTTAATATGCAACGAGTTGCATATTGACAAAACTACACGTTCAAATTATTTAGTTCACCCCCGCTTATTCTACTCATGAATATTACATGTTGTTAAACATGGCAAGAGGTGAAGCATAAGTAAACTATGTATCTAGGCATCTCAAATGAGGCCGGAAGCAACACATAGCATTTCTGAAACGTCCCCGCAAGCATAATATGAATTTGGTCCAGATCTGTATTAAAAATATTTTAGAGTTTTTTTAAACACCAAAATAAAGTGCACCACGTTATTCTTCACATTATTCTAGTCAAGTTACAGATGTAACTCATTTGAATCGGAGTTATAGTTAATTAGTTATGACAAAAACCATTTTGATATGGAATTTATGCAAATTATATGAAAACAGCAAGTTAAATATTTTAAACACATGAGAGAATTGGAAATTGTGAATCTACACGAAATTCCAGTCATTTTACATATATAAAGTTTTTACATACGATGCATGGTTGAAAAGTCATTATTGCATGAAGTTGAGGGTCTTTTCTGTAAAACAGAAATTCCCAGATAATTGGATAATTCGCAGAACGTAAAAAAACTACAACGGGCCGAATCTGCGTAAAGATGGGCTCAACGGGGTACGCAAGATAACTAAATAACACCCATGGCGTCTAATAGTACAGAGCAACGGGCTTCGCGAGGATGCTCACCTTGTAGGCTTGGCCAAGGACGAAGGAGCTGGCTGGGCTTGGCGCAGCAAGGCCGACCCACGTGTGCTAGCGAGGTTGCCTAAAAAAACGTGTGGTCGATGATTTTTCTGTTTACGGGACTTCTTTTGATGATTGTTTGAGCAACCTTGATCGAGTTTTGTAGAGATGTGAAGAAATTAATCTTGTCTTGAATTGGGAGAAGTGCCACTTTATGGTGAATGAAGGCATTCTCTTGGGACATAATTTTTTTTAAAAGGTATTGAAGTTGACAAGGCTAAATTTGATGCTATTGAAAAAATGTCGTGTTCTATGGATATCAGAGGCGTAAGAAGTTTCCTTGGTCATGCTGGTTTCTATAGGAGATTTATTAAAGATTTCTCAAAGATTTCTAGGCCTCTCACTAATCTTTTGCAAAAATATGTTCCATTCTTTTTGACGATGAATGTGTAGAAGCTTTCAAAATTCTCAAGAATGCTTTGATTTCTGCACCTGTTGTTCAACTACCTGATTGGAACCTACCCTTTGAAATTATGTGTGATGCTAGCGATTAAGCTGTAGGTGTTATTTGAGAAAAAGAGTTGATAAGAAATTAAATGTTATTCACTATGCTAGAAAAACTCTAGACAGTGCTCAAAGAAACTATGCTACCACTGAAAAGGAATTTCTAGCAGTTGTGTTCACTTGTGCTAAGTTTAGACCCTATATTGTTGATTCTAAGGTAACTGTTCACACTAAGCATGCTGCTATTAAATATCTCATGGAAAAGAAAGATGCTAAACCTAGACTTATCAGGTGGGTTCTTCTTCTACAAGAATTTGATTTGCATATTATTTATAGAAAGGGCAATGATAACCCCATTGCAGATAACATGTCTAGGTTAGAGAATGTTCTTGATGACCCACTACCTATTGATGATAGCTTTACTGATGAACAATTAGTTGTCATAAATGCTTCTCGTAATGCTCCTTGGTATGCTAAATTTATACCGCCTAGTTTCACATACCAACAAAAGAAAAAGTTTTTCTATGATTTAAGACATTCTTCTTGGATGACCCACACCTTTATAAAGAAGTAGTAGATGGTGTTATTAGACATTGTGTACCTGAGCATGAACAAGAACACATCCTAGAGAAGTATCATTCCGAGGCCTACGGAGGACACCACGCTAGAGATAGAACTACACATAAGGTATTACAATCAGGTTTTTATTGGCCTACTCTCTTCAAGGATACTCATAAGTATGTCTTGTCATGTGATGAATGTCAATGAATTGGCAATATTAGTAGACGTCAGGAAATGCTATGAATTACTCTCTTGTTATTGAACAATTTGATGTTTGGGGTTTTGATTATATGGTACCTTTTCCAACGTCCAACGGGCATAATCATATATTAGTTGCTTTTGATTATGTTACTAAGTGGCTAGAATCTATTCCAACTAGTAGTGCTGATCATAACACCTCTAGTAAGATGCTTAAAGAAGTTATTTTTCCTAGATTTGGAGTCCCCAGATATTTAATGACTGATGGTGGTTTACATTTTATTCATGGTGCTTTCCGTAAATTGCTTGCTAAGTATGTTGTTAATCATAGAATTGCATCTTCTTATCATCCCAGTCTAGTGGTCAAGTAGAATTAAGCAATAGAGAATTTAAATTGATCTTGCAAAAGACGGTTAATAGATGTAGGAAGAATTGGTCTAAGAAACTTGACAATGCATTATGGTCTTATAGAAATGCTTACAAGAATCCTATGGGTATGTCTTCATATAAAATGGTTTATGGTAAAGCATGTCACTTACCTCTAGAGCTAGAGAATAAAGCTAATTGGGAAATTATTGAGCTCAACTATGATTTCGGACTTGCTGGTGAGAAGAGGTTATTTGACATTAGCTCACTTGATGAATGGAGAACCCAGGCCGATGAGTACGCCAAGAGGTTTAAAGAGTAAGTTAAGATACGGCATAAAAGGATAGAAAAGCGTGAACTCAATGTAGGTGTCCATGTCTTGCTATACAATTCTCGTTTAAGATTTTTTGCAGGAAACTTCTCTCTAAATGGGAAGGACCATACATCGTCGAGGAAGTATATCGCTTCGGTGCCATCAAGATCAACAACGCTGAAGGCACAAATCAGAAGGTGGTAAACGGGCAAAGGATCAAACATTATATCTCAGGTACTCCCATTAATGTTGAAACCAATGTTATCAATACCATAACTCCTGAAGAGCATATTAGGGAGATTTACCGGAACGTTTCAGACTTCAAAAAGGAATGGGTACATGATACGGTAAGTAAAACGACTCCAAAAGTTTCCCAATAGCAATTTTATTTACTTTTGGAATAATTAAAAAATTAGGAAAATAAAAGGCAGTCCGAGGGATGCACGGGGAGGTGACAAACTTGCTAGGCACGGCCACCCCCTGGCCGCACCTAGGGGGCATGTCACCACCCCGTGTGCCCCCTCACACTCCGTTTTCTTGTGGAACACCCCTTTGGGTCAGCAAAAACTCATTATATAAGCTCCCGAAGGTTTCGACTTTCGTATCACGACAATACCCCCTTTTTTGTGTTGAATTGTTTCTATAGCAGATCTAGATCGTCATGGCATCCCCTAGTGCTCCGAAGGACAAGTTTTTCGACAAGGTCATCAACCCTTATCTTGCGGAGGTGCTGCAACACCCTCAAACCATTCAAATCCGTGACGTCGAGGGGCCAAGGAAGACCGGTAGCATGGAAACAAGGTACGAAGCAATGGAGGAACAACTCTTCAAGTGCCAAGAGATGGTGGAACATGGACTCGATGCCAATCATATGATGATATCGGAGTATACCCATAAACACGAGTTGGGCGCCAAGGAGATCGGGGAGCATATCTTCAAGCTTTACGAGAAAATTGAGCATCTCCAAACCGAGATCTATGATCTGCAAAACCAGAACTATGAGTATGAATACATATTTAAGGGAATGAGTTTGGCTGCAGATTTGAGGATTCCAAAGACTCGTTCATCTTTTTATGATGGTGTGCCTATGCCTTGGAATACGGAGGACAAATTTCTATCTTCATCATCGACTCCACCACCATCACCTTCGAAGAAGGACACCTGAGCACATGGGTATGGGCACTCCCCTTGGCTTGTGCCAAGCTTGGGGGAGGTGCCCCGGTATCGTATCACATCACACCTTTTTCATTTTTCATTTTTATTATCTTTCCTAGTTTGATCTAGTAGAATAAATGTTTTTGTATGATCTACCTATTAGTTTTTGCTTTTGCTACCCTTATGTAAGAAAGTCCAAGAGTTATATAAAAAAAGTAGTTTTGATGAGAGGGCTTTGCTAGATTACTATGCTCTTGAAAGTAATGAATAAAGAATAACAGAACAAAAGCAAAGAGTATACATAATGATCTTATGGGGAGTGATGACTTCACATATAAAAAGTATGTTGATTGAAATTTGTTGGGATTTAACAAACATAGTAATTGGTCATTGGTGCAATTGAAAGGAAATGATAAAGAAAGATAGGTTCACATATAAATATATTATCTTGGACATCTTTTATGATTATGACCACTCAATAAAATATTACATGCCAAGAAGATGATGTTGGACAAGGAAGACAACATAATAGTTTATGTTTGCTTGCCTCTGGATAGAAGTTATATGGTTTTAGCTCCTCCAACATTTAGTGCTTGCTTCCACCTAATAATATCCAAAACCTCCGCACCTAGCAACGATACTACTTGTGAGAGCCTGGATTAATAGGAATGATATACTACTCATATCAACAAGGAATTCCTTCTTTTCCGGGGCCCACTTGAAAAGAACTCCAAAGTTAAGCGTGCTTAGCTTGGAGTGATTCTAGGATGGGTGACCGACCAGGAAGTTGGTCCCGGGTGCGCACGAGTGAGGACAAAGTGGACAGGAAAGACTAGTGTTGGTGTGTGGGGCCAGTCTAGATCCCGCCAGGAGTAACGGGGTGTTACAATTCGTATCAGAGCCGACCCTTGCGGTTACATGGGCATGCACGGGTCAAGTGCACGGGCATGTGGCGCATGGCGTGTGTGGCCCGTCGTGGCACACAACATGGCACATGTGACAGACTGGACGCACATACGTGTGCCAAAAGGGAACATTCCTGATGGGCCGACGAGGACATCAGGTCCTTTGAGTGGGGGTGTATGTGAGAGCCTGGCTTAGTAGGAATTATAGACTACTCATATCAGCAAGGAATTCCTTCTCTTCCAGGAGCCCAGTCGAAAAGAACTCCAAAGTTAAGCATGCTTGGCTTGGAGCAATTCTAGGATGGGTGACCGATCGGGAAGTTGGTCCCGGGTGCGCACGAGTGAGGACAAAGTGCACATGAAAGACTAGTGTTGTTCTGTGTGGCCACTCTAGATCCCGCCAGGAGTAATGGGGTGTTACCCTACTTGTGCATCCAAACACCTCAACCCAGTTTTGCCATGAGAGTCCACCATACCTAACTACAGATTTAAAAACATCCTTCAAGTAAGTTGCCATCGGTGCAAAAAGGCAATAAAAATTGCTCCTAAATATGTGTGATCTTTTATTGGAAGGGAAATAAGCGTTGTACGAACTTGTGATAGTAAAGAAATAAAACCGACAGACTGCATAATAAAGGTTGCTATCAGAAAGGGCAGTACAACGCGGCGTTCCTCTGCACTAGGAGTTTGTGCATCCAAAAACAAAAAGCACATGACAAGCTCGGCTTCCCTCTACGAAGGGCCTATCTGTTACTCTTACCTTTTAGAACTTACGTTTATGCAAGAGTCATGGTGGTCTTCACCAATTCCTATATTTCGTCTCTCTTGGCAACCATTACGTGTTGGGGAAAGATCCAGACTTATATATCCATTCGGATGTGGGTGAGATGAGTTATTATTGTTGACATCACCTTTGAGGTGAATAGTTGGGAGGCAAAACTATAAGTCCCTATCTTCCTTTGTGTTCGATTGAAGCTTTGATCTCATGCGTACCGCGTGACCAAAAGATGATTGACTATGTGCATTGGCTTTACAAGCTCTTATATTTACTCTTTCTGATGTTATAATAAATTGTCAATTGCTTCAATGATTGAGATCATAGTTTGTTGGTTGTCAATAGAGTTCTTGGTTCATACTTTATCTTGGAAATGAATTTTCACTCTAGTATAAAGAATCTCATACAATGAGTATTGCTGTTCTAAAGTTGATCATGATGCCCTCATGCCCGTATTTTATTTTATCGACACCTCTATCTCTAAACATGTGGACATATTCATCGATCTCGGCTTTCGCTTGAGGGCAAGCGAGGTCTAACCTTGGGGGACTTGATACGTCCATTTTGCACCATCATTTTATATTGATATTTATTGCATTATGGGCTGTTATTACACGTTATGGTACAATATTTTAACCTTTTCTCTCTTATTTTACAAGGTTTACATGAAGAGGGAGAATGCTGGCAGCTGGAATTCTGGACTGGAAAAGAAGCAAATCTGAGATACCTATTCAACACAATTCCAAAAGTCCTGAAAATTTACAGAGAATAATTTTGGATTTAATAAAAAATACTAGCGCAAGAATCAACCAGAGGGGGGCCACGTGCAGGCCACAATCCTACTAGGCGCGGCCAGCCCCCGTCCACACCTAGCAGGCTTGTGGGGCCCATGTGGCTATCCCATGCTATACGAAGGGTTTTGAACTCGAAAAAATCAAGAGAGAGATTTCGGGACGAAGTGCCACCGTCTCAAGGCGGAACTTGGGCAAAAGCAATCTAGAGCTCTGGCAGGGCTGTTCTGCTAGGGAAACTTCCCTCTTGGAGGGGAAATCGAAGCCATCGTCATCTCCATCGATCCTCTCATCGAGAGGAGGTCAATCTCCATCAACATCTTCACCAGCACCATCTCCTCTCCAAACCCTAGTTCATCTCTTATATCTCATCTTTGTCTCAACACCTCAGATTGGTACGTGTGGGCTGCTAGTAGTGTTGATTACTCCTTGTAGTTGATGCTAGTTGGTTTACTTGGTGGAAGATCATATATTCAGATCCTTAACGATAATTAACACTCCTATGATCTTGAACATGAATGTGCTTTGTGAGTAGTTATGTTTGTTCCTGAGGACATGGGATAAGTCTTGTTATAAGTAATCATGTGAATTTGGTATTCGTCCGATATTTTGATGAGATGTATGTTGCCTCTCCTCTAGTGGTGTTATGTGAACGTCGACTACATAACACTTCACCTTTATTTGGGACGAGGGGAAGGCATTGGGAAGTAATAAGTAGGTGATGGGTTGCTAGAGTGACAGAAGCTTAAACCCTCCCTACTAGGAAAAACCTTATAGGCAGGACAGTATTAGTAGCGCTGGATAATAACAATCGCTACTGCTAATAAGCAGTAGCACTGTCTTGTGGAAGTGCTACAAGTAAATACTTAGCAGTAGCGCTGGAAACGTAAAGAGCGCTCCTGCTAAACAACACCCAACGAGCCCACCGCCACTATTTGTAGTAGCATCGCTCCCCGCAAGAAAGCGCTACTGGTAAAATATTATCGGTAGCGCGCTTTTACTAAAAGCGGTACAAATAATGTACCCTATCGTCTTCCCCTCGCCTGCATTGCTTACTCTCCCCTTCACACGCACTCTCTCTCGCTCGCCACGCGGTCGCCCCAGTTGTCGCACCGTCGTCTCCTCCATTGTGGTAAGCCTCCTCCTCACCCCGACCCTCGTCTCGCCCTCCTCCCCCGGGCCTCACTCAGCTCCCCCGGCCCTCACCCTCCTCCCCTAGCCCTCAACCTCCTTCCTTCGGCCACCGCCGCTTCTCCTCCTTCGGCCACCGCCCTTCTCCTCCTCCGGCCACTTCCCTCCCTCCCTCCTCCCTCCCTCCCTCCCTCCGACCCTCTTCCTCTGACCCACTCCCTCCATCCCTCCATCCCTCCCCTATTGCATTGAATTTAGTTTTATTAACTACCTAATGTTAAAAATAGGATGGATGGATAGATGATAGTGTTAGAACTAGGATGGTTTTATATTTTTTGAAAAGAAAATGTGAAATCGGATTTTTTTGAAATGAAAATGTGAATTGAAAATAAAAGTTTGAATTGGAAATGAAAATGGAAATTTGCAAATGAAAATGAAAATGAAAATGTGAATTGAAAATGAAAATGAAAATGAAAGTGTGTCAATGAAAATATGAAAAGGAAAATGAAATTGTGAATTGATTCTAGGGTTAGGTTGTGAATTGATGCAAAATATGAATGTGCCCAAGTGCCCAAGTACTTCGAATTGTTCGATAATTGTGACCAAGTGCCCTAAATAATTTTGCCCTACTGCCCTATTAGGATAGAAATTTATCTAGGTTTCAAATTAGGGCAAAAATTTAGGTAGGCTGAATTTAGTTTCAAATATTATGAAATAAAACCTTATTGCATTTTCTTCAAGTTCTATATTTTTCTCACTGCTATATGGAAATCCGAGTGTCCTATGTTTCACCGGAATGTTGATTCATTTAAGTTCCGGTGAATTTCAGGCGCTCGATATGTCCACTTTTTATCAAAGGTCATGTCAAAATTTTGGCATGACTTGTGCTAGAAAGTAGCCATATCGAGATGTATTAGTTAATATTTGATGATGCATTATTAACTGGATTAGTGATATTATATTCGAGTTCATTATAAATGTATTAGTGATATTATATTCGAGTTCATTATAATTGTATTAGTGATACTATATTGTTATAATGCGTGTGTGACTTTTGGTCTATCGTTGCTCCTTGTATGACTTTCATGTGTGTTCTTGATGGAGGAATGCTGACTATTGTAGTGGGGGCGTTTCTTCCTCTTCTCTTCTTGCGATATATGCCTCGGTATAATGCGCAAGGAGAGAAGAGGGAGTGCGCCCATCCCCGACGGTCTAACTATTAGTGTGAGAGATTATCCACCAATATATACACCACCATATCAGTGTGAGAGAGTGCAAATAAACACACAATGAGATATGAGAGTTATTTAAGGAAAGCCTCGACGGACCGAAAGTCAACCGATATTGAATTAGGACTATTTGTACATGTGTGTAATTTATTGCTCAATATGTCTTACATTAGTAATGGTCATGTCTTACTTTTTTAATCAAGAACACACGGAATGTTGTCGTCTGATGACGACGATAGGATCCAAGCATGTGAACTCTTCGGTGAAGATAAGGGTCTTTGCGACCAGCCTGGGCTGCGAGACGGTAGGTTCTTCACCATGAAACTTTATGAGGACTTCGATATTTCTACGATACGCAACTATGACAACTGTTTTTTCGTATTTAAGCATGACTTATGTTTCTTTCTTCAACATGTAATTTTTTTTAATACAATTCGACTAGTTCATCCCTTGTCATGCAACACGGTATTCCTTGGAGAGGCTCGGTTCCGAAGAGCACGAGAGTTCCGAGACGAGGACAGTCAACCTTAGGACTAAACATGGTCACACATTTCTGGTGAAAGTTATGATTGCACCTAATAACACGGAATTAGGATGCTCAAATTGGGAAGCTCTTTGCAAGGCATGTGTATTTTAGGAGGATATGGAAATAACCTTCGATCTTCGTCCTAAAGATCATATTGAAGGAAAGACCAACATTTGGGTGGATGTCGATATCCTTCCTGTTTTACCTCGGTGTGAGTTTGTCAACCATGCATACTTGTTAAGTAATTTGCATTCTATATTTAAAAATAGTTGGTGTTCATCCATACTAAATTGTTAATTTATAATTTACAGCTTATTTCACTTCTTCGAGTGAAATACAGAACATAATCGACACGACACACTACACTTATGGATCACATCTAACTTGGGAGGAGAATGGTGATCTTATAAACTTTGTTATTGGTGTCCTAGTTGGTAGCGAGATCTTCTCGTATAATTTGGGAACTAGCCCAAATTATACGTTGTACAAGACACTAGTGCATAGGTTGAGTGCGGATGACATTGGCGGAAATATCTTGGTAAGAGTTGCTAATTAAGTACACTATACTATTGCGTAAATGGTATTGATTACATTTCTAACTAGGCTACTATTATGTTCTTCAACAGAAATTGCCAAATGAAGTTGTGCCTCCATTGATGCAACTCAAAGGTAATGTGACAATTAAAAGCCACTTCCAGCCCGAGTTATCTTCAACATACTCGACTGAGCGCAAACCACCAAGACGGCTCCAAATTGAAGCATGGGGACAAATAAAGAAGGCTCGCAAGCCACAAGTTGGAGACCGTTGGATCTCTTTGCTTCATCATGGAGACACTAGTGTTATTTTGTTTTATGTCATTTTACCTAGGAGGGAGGACTAGGTTCTATGAGAGAGAAGCTTAGTTAACTTGTATGATCGATTGGGATGATTACTATTATGATGTTTTTCTATTTTATGATATTTTAACTTGATATGAGTAAAATGATGACAAGTTGTTAGATAAGTAAGATGATGTCGAGTTATATGACATATATTTCATTAAGGTGGATGGATGCAAGTGATCATGTTGAGTAAGAGGAAAATATGCTGTTGTGGTTGACAACATCATATTTTCTTCCAATTCAACATGATCACTTGGATCCATGCACTTCGATCTAAATGTAGTTTTTGGCACAATAATTATAACTGTGTAGAGCATGCACAAATACATAGGGGGAATGTAATCTGTGAAAGCAGGAATACTAGCAGTAGTGCTGGAAGGCATCTAGAGGTAGTGTTGGATTAGCAGCAGCGCTTGCCATTCTGCAACGCTATATATAGTTAGCAGTAGCGCTGGTCAGTGCAGTGCTGCTGCTAACAATGCTTAGCAGTACCACTACACTGACCAGAACTAGAACTACCACTTAGTTGTAGCGTGATAGAAGTAGCACTGTACCCAGCGCTACTGCTATAGATATTTCAAGCGCTACTAGTAGGCTTTCTCCTAGTACTGCCTAGTTTATACATTGCTTCGTAAGGGGCTGATTGGGATCCATATGTTTCATGCTATGGTTAGGTTTACCTTAATTCTTCTTTCGTAGTTACAAATGCTTGCAAGGGGGGTTAATCATAATGGGAGGTTCATGCAAGTAAGGGCAGCACCCAAGCACCGGTCCACCCACATATAAAATTATCAAAGTAATGAATGTGAATCAAATGAGCATGATGAAAACTAGCTTCACAAAAATTCCCATGTGTCCTTGGGAGTTCTTTGCTTTATATAAGAGTTTTTCCAGGCCTGTCCTTTGCTACAAAAGGGATTGGGCTACCTTGCTGCACTTTTGCTACACTTGTTACTTGTTACTCGTTACGAATTATCTTATCACAAAACTATCTGTTACCAATGATTTTCAATGCTTGCAGAGAATACCTTACTATAACCCGCTTTTCATTTCCTTCTGCTCCTTGTTGGGTTAGACACTCTTAGTTATCGACAGGACTATTATAGATCCCCTATACTTATGGGTCATCAGGCTCGGCGTCTTTTGCCATGAGTGCGGAAAGCGGAGGCGAAGCAAGGCTTGTCCATGGGTTCTGACATGCCCCCTACCTGGCATGCCAAATGTCGGATTTCGACCATCGCAAAACCCCAAGAAGTTCGAACACAGGGGCATGTACGAACATCCCCTGCATCCTCGCCCTAACTAACTCGCTAGTCGATGATCTCTACGACAAAATCGCGTGATGACGAGGAAGCAGATGCACACGATGATTTACCGAGGTTTGTGCCGCTGCGAAGCATAATACCCTACTCCTTCTTTGGTTGATTGCCTCACAAGGAGGTTTGTGGATGAACTAATAAATTTGTGGGTTGGCTCGTCAAGGCGCTCTGGTCACGTTGCCTCTCTGTTTTGTTGTTCCCCCTCTCTACGGTGCAGCCTATCCTCTATTTATAGTGCCCGGGTCCTCTTCCCTTATCGCTATGGCAGGAAGGGATCCCACAATGGCCAAATTCAAAGGGGGACAGGAGTACATGTTTATCCTGACGAACGGTGGTCTTCGCCTTCAAAGTAGTTGTTGATGATGCAGAGGTGGGCTCGGCGATGAAATCCTTCCTACTGGCTTCGGGGTCATGGTCTTGTTGCACCGGAATGGAAACCTTTCGAGGGTGCTTTGGGAACCCGCGTACGTCCTTGCCCCCTTTGCACCAAAGGGGAAACTACCCGTCTGGCACGCTGGCGCCCGCCTGTCCCACCTGGCATCATCCTTGGCCTCCCAAGGCCAAGTGCTGCATAAAGATCTCCACCGCTCCGTAGGGGGCCTAAGGTGGCCCGTCCCCACAGGTCTCGATGCCGCTTCCCTCGTGAGCCCAGGGCTCTTGCAAGGACCTTGTCTTGAGTCATGCCACACTAGGTCGTACTGCCTAGTGGAGTGGGCCGCACCCTAGGACACAGGCTGGTGGGCCTGGGTACTCCCGTTCCCAGAATGCCAACAACAATCGCGGGTATATATAGAGGCAGACCCGACCTTTGAAAATTTCCTTCAAATGTTGCCCCCTCCAAGACCCTAAGCTGTCGAATCAAGACCCTTGTCATCACCTTTGCTTCCTGTTGCGTCTCCGCTGTTGGGAATCGCCATCGTCGACAGAATCATCGCCCCCGTCGCCGCCATAGCCGATCCGTCACCAAGTTAGGGTATGGATCTGGCCTTCCTTGCGCTCCCTGTCCGATTCTTGCGCATTGAAGTTAATTCCATCAATAATCCACTGATTGCATACCTCTCTATCCACTGAAAAGCTCATTAGATTAGCGAACAAAGAATTTTTAGGCTTAGTTGCCCACAAAACCGCATCTCGGTGACACCGAATCAAAAAATCGGATCCACCGATTTTGTTTTTCTGCTATTGAGGATAGTACTCTATGAAACTGAGTGGCAGTTTTCGTGCATTATGAGTCTTGGCAGCACCAAAAGTGTTGGGGGGATCGTCATCTATGGGATCGGGAGGATCCCTTCATGGTGTGGCGGGGAAGAAGGCCCGCACAGAGAGCGCGTCTAATGAAAAACGCGTGGGATTTTACCCAGGATCGGGCCACAAAGATGCGTAAATCCCTACTCCTGCTTTGTTGTATTGTGGGTGTTTTTAGGATTCCAGCTACAGGAGCGCTATGAACAGCTGCTATCCACGTGTGCTAGGTGGAGGTCGGGAGTCAGAGAGTGCCAAAAAGTTGAAAAAGTCTCCTGTTGTAACACCTTTGGGCCCCCTTTTATATGACCAAGGGGATCCCAACAGTGGCCTACAGTGCTTACACGGGGTGTACAAAGCTACAATGCTATCATACCTAACACTGACGGTGTAGGACCGACGCATTTTATGCATCGTTAGGCATCTCTAACTGTCTATGGGATGGGACGAGAACCCATCCCATCGGCACCGCTTAGCCCCTCCATCACCGGCGGTACGACACGTGCCCAGGTGGGGTGACACCTGGCCTTTGCACTGGCGGCGTCTTGCCAGGGCTTCGCCTTGCCGAGTCTTGCTAGGGCTTTGCTTTGCCAGGGGTTTGAAGGCCATCCCGACAAGGTCTTGTCTTCGGTCTTGATTCTCCTTTATTTGTGGCTAGCAGCTCCCTGCCAGGCCTTGCCGCCAGGGTCGCTACTACGGCCCGTGCACGAGTAAGGGGCACTAGAGAGCCCAAAACTCTAGTGCACCGATGGGAGGCCCCAGGCCTAGGTCACAAACTTTGCGAGGCGTTGATGGGATAGGCCCAAAACAATGCACGGGCATGCGTGGTAGGAGCTTGCGGTTGTGATTACTGCGCTCACTGTGCCTCCCTACGACGGCTATTGAATGCGGAACGTGGGATACGTGCGCGGCACGACCGTCAATTTT
Organism: Hordeum marinum; assembly: GCA_022496015.1. Lineage (NCBI taxonomy): Eukaryota > Viridiplantae > Streptophyta > Magnoliopsida > Poales > Poaceae > Hordeum > Hordeum marinum. The sequence goes on from CM039677.1 coordinate 120,442,976, forward strand.
TAGATTACTACGTCAGGTCGTTTCCGCCACCTGCGCCGCATGTATAGCGGGGATCTAGCAACGGTCGCCCGTGACTTAAAATCCTGGCCGAGCAGATAAGGCGGCGCCATGGATTAGAGCAACTGGGCGGTTACCCATTCGCCCCGTGATCGAGGGCGACGCTATTGAAGGAGGTGGGCGACGGCTCTTGGAGTGGAAGAGAGCCAGCCCCCGCGCTTCCCCCTATAAATTTAGGGGTAGCGAGGGCAATGCTCATCAATCCTTCATTCCTCTTTGAGCACGAACCTCTAGAGCCTGCCCTTCCACTTCTTTCCAACTTTCGAGTGGTGCCCGCCCTTAGCCATGAACAAGGGGCGAGGGCGGCCACCATCCTCAGCTCTGAGGAGGAGTTCCCGTCTGTATCATGCCACGACTTCTACCGCAGAGGCGGAGGGTGACCTGGGTGCTCGCGGAAAAGAGGCATGAGGTGACGTGGCCATCGCGGAGGCCGAGGTCAGGGGACACGGAGTGCTTGCCCACCTCTTCCTCTGACGCAAGGCCCCTTCCTTGAGGAGACCAATGTTGACACTGCACTTTGTACCATCGAGTTGGGTTGCCAAGTTTCTGTTATGCAAGTTCTCATTTTCGGTCCGACCGAGAATGGTGAATCAGCGCCATTGAGATTCGTAAATATGACCGTTGGTCACCTTGTCGGTGCAACCGAGAATTGTATATCGGTGCCACTTTTGGTCACTTCGGTACCACCAAGATTTACACATCGGTGTCATCGTGTCTGACTAATTGTGAGTAACGGTTGGATTTTTGGGGATGCCTATATATATATCCCTTCACCACCACCCACTCGAAAGTGAAGCACTCAAAACAATTCCATACCTATCCTACTCAGTTTTCTGAGAGAGAACCACCTACCCTTGTGTTGAGGTCAAGATCTTCCACTCAAACCATATGGATCTTGATTTCTAGCCTCCCCAAGTTGCTTTCCACCAATCCCATCTCTTCTACCCAGGCAAATCTATGAGAGAGTGATTGTGTGTTGAGGAGTCTATCATATTGAAGCACAAGAGCAAGGAGTTCATCGTCATTACCGAGCCTATTACCTTTTGGAGGGTGGTTCCTCCTTGATTGGTTAGGTGTTGCTTGGGAGCCTCCTACTTTGTGTTGTGGAGTGAACCAAGAAGCTTGTAAGGGCAAGGAGATCAACTACTTCGTGAAGATCTACCCATAGTGAGGCTAGTCCTTCATGGACGGAAGCCACATGGAATAGTAAAGGTTGCTTCTTCATGGAACCCTCCGTGGGTAGAGCCCTCCATGGACTCTGGAGACCGTTACCCTCCGTGGTTGAATAATACATGAACATGCACATACGATAGCACCAGCTATCGGAACCATGGGAAAAATCATCGTGTCATCACTTCTGTTTGCTTTCCTAACCCTCTCTTTACTTACATGTGCAATGTCTTTATTTTTCGCTGCTATACTCTTAGACATGCATGTGTAGGGTGTTACTTGATATGCTATGAATGCTAAAACTTGCCAAGAATTAAAATTGGGAAAAGGCAAAACTTTCATTTGGTCAAGTAGTCTAGTCACCCCCCCTCTAGACCTACTTCCAATCCTACAAGTGGTACCAGAGCTTTGGTCTCCATTGCATTGGTTTCACAACCTAGCAGAAGTATGGCATCTAGTGAGGGAAACTATCACCGTAGAGATTCGTACTTTGATGGCACTAATTTTGCTAGTTGGAAGCATAAAATGAAAATGCATTTGCTTGGTCATAATCCTGCCATTTGGGCTGTTGTTCATGTTGGAACCGGATCGTGAATTCTTTGCGGATGGAAAGGAACCGGATCGTGAAGCGTCTACCGATGAATTAAAGATGTTGCAACTCAATTCTCAAGCATGTGACATTCTCTTCAACTACCTATGTCCCAAAGAATTCAACAAAATCAGCCATCTTAAACACGCAAAGGAGATTTGGGATACCTTGGTTGATATGCACGAAGGAACTAAGTCCGTGAGAGAGTGCAAGTTAGATGTTCTTCAAGGTCAACTTGACAAGTTCAAGATGAAGGATGGTGAAGGAGTTGCTGAACTGTACTCTAGCCTAGCTCTCATCACCAATGAGATTGCCGACTTAGGAAGCGAAGAAATGACTGACAAGTTCATCATCAAGAAGATACTTCGAGCTTTGGATAAGAGATATGACATCGTTTGCACATTCATCCAAATGATGCCCAACTACAAAGATCTCAAACCAACAGAAGTGATTGGTAGAATTGTTTCTCATGAGATGACACTCAAATACAAGGAAGACCTTCATCACAAATCTAGCGGTGTTTAGAAAGCCACAAGTGATGCTCCCGCTACATCAAGTGATAACCTTGTCACAAATGAAAAGATAAGCCTCATGGTCAAGAAATTCAACAAGTTCTACAAGAATAGAAGCGAAGATCGCAGGTCCAACTCAAGATATGAAGAGAAGCATTCGTCAAGTCGTGACCGAAACTGCTACAATTGTGGGAAGCCCGAACACTACTCCAATGAGTCCACGGCTCCTTACAAACGAAGAGAAGAGTCACCAAGAAGATGAAGCTCAAGAGATGAATCACCTCAAAGAGAGAGAGGGAGTAGAGATGATCGTTATGAATGAATACTCTCAAGGAGAAGTAGGGACTCGGATAATAAGGACAAGCACACCAATATCTACTCAAGAAGAAAGCATCAAGCTCATGTTGGTAAATGGGTTTCCGGCTCCGACTCCGACAATGACTCCGAGAGAAGCTATCACTCCAACTCCGACTATAGTCAAGATGATGGTGTTGCCGGAGTTGCACTAGTGACAACCAACTCCTATGATCTATTTAATTCACCAAATGAAGGAGGTGGAAGTTACTTCATGGCTAAAGGCCCCAAGGTATCTCACCCCGAATATCTTGATTTCAATAGTGGTGAAGATGATTTGCTTTACGATGATTACTTGCTATGTGATAAAACTAGTGATGTTAATCATAATGAACTTGATATTTCTCATGCTAGTCAAGATAAGTCAGTTGATGATGATAAGATGAAAATAGAAGAACTAACTAAAGAACTCAACACTCTTAAGTTAGCTCATGAATTTACTCTTGAAGATCATAGAGAGCTTGTAAGAACTCATGAGAAGCTACGCTTCGAGAAGATCAATTTGGAGGAAGAATATGAATTTCTTAAAGCTATAATGACAATCTTCGAAAGAAGACTTCATCTTATATTGCCAAATGACTACTCTTGTCTACATTCATGTCACAAGTCAAATGTAAGCAAACTAGTAGCAAAGGAAAGAAAGGTTCTTCATCCAGTAGCAACAATAAAAATGCTAAACCCAATGATGTTGCTCCTAGTAGTTCTATTGATTCTACTAATGATGATTCTCTTAGACAAGTTACACTTGAGCAACAAAATGCTTTATTGAAAGGAATTATAGAGAAAGTGTCTACAAGAGTCCTGAAGGGTACAAACAATTTGATGAGATTGCACGCAAGCTTGGTGGATACCGGAAGAATAGCGGTGTTGGCTACTTCAACGCTAATGGAGTTGAATGGAAAGAAGGTCAATATCCCAATCCCAACTTTGTTCCCCAACAACATAAGGATGAAAATACTCTTCCCAAGGGGACAAACACTCAAGATGACCTTCCACCACAAGACACCAAGCTCAAGGGCAATAACAAGCTCCAATAGGACTTTGACACTTATGAAGATAAACCCCAAGCTTGGGTGAAGTGGGTTCCCAAGGCTACTACAATCTCAACTTCTAAAAGTGCTACTTCAACACCAAGAGTCCCCATCAACTTGATGTGGATTCCCAAGAAGAAGAACTAGAGAGTTTTTGAGGGATGACTCCGCCAATGAAGTTCACACATATTCATTATTGGCAACATCTATTTGCAATCAACATCAACCCTATGCAATAGATCAAGGAGTCACACATTCCATCAAAGGTAAGAAAGGGACAAGGTAATCAACAAATTAATGTATATCATTACACATGCTTTGCAATCCATGTCCATAGATATCCTTGTATTTGTCTCTTGTGTGTTGGGACTAACCCATGTAGGTGACAAGAGTAAGGAAACAACCAGGATGCTCCCAACTCTTAGTGATCTTCATCAACCTTGAGCATCCACCACTACCTCACCAACATGAAGTCTTCATCGACAAAACCCATGGTTATTTTATCCCTCTTATGGGGGGACGTCACATCAAGGGGCATTACTCTAAGACTTGAGTCAAAGCATCTCTTAGTGTGTGACAACATTAAATGCTTTATGTAAAAGTAGTAACCCCACTTGTGCTCAAACGATGAGTATGACCTATGATCAAGTAGTCTTACTAGGATCCTAAGTCAAATACTGAAATATGGATGGCTTTTTCATCACGCAAGTGCTTGTTAGATGCTAGAGTGTTTGTGCACGTTTGCCATGATTTCATTTGACATCTTATTATGTGAGCATGTTGGTCCGCATTTATTTTCTCATTCGAGGATATCCAATTGTTACTATTTTGTTTTTAATTTATCTTTTGCCAATTGGATATACAAGAATGCCTAGGACCACTTATTTAGCTATCTATGCTTTCTCACTTCATACTCTATTCATGCTGCATCACAAAATATGAACAAGTGCTTTTCGATCCCTCTGTGTGTGGAGCACTCGGAGTTCCGTATCGACAAGGAGTGACCATTAAAACCTCCCAAGTGCATCTCAGTGGCACCAACAACAAAATCTCCGTCTCACCGAATGCCTAGGGTTGATCTGGTTTTCAATCTCGGTGCCACCGATTCCATCTTCTCAGTTACACCGAGTTTCCCTGTCAACTGACAGTTGAGGAACTTGGTGACACCGAAAGTTAGAATTGGTGTCACCGACAATGGTGGTATAAAAGTTGTGGACCCCGACGCTTTGAAATTCAATATCATTCGTCGCGCCTCAGGACCCTAAGCTCCCGCCTACGAGACCCCTGGTCGCCGCCCTTGTCTCCCTGCGCTCCTCCGACGCTGGGAATCGCTGTGGTCAACAAAATCCTCTCCCTCGTCGTCGCCGTAGAGGATCCACGCCAAGCTAGGGTACGAATTTGATCTCTATTGTGCTCCTCGGCCGATTCTTGCACATTAGATTCATGTTTATCATTGATACACCCTTTGCATGATTTCCTATCCACTCAAAACTCCATTGTCTAATGAATAATGAACATTCTAGGGTTTCCCCATCCACCCGATAAATCTCGATGGAACCGAAACAGACATATCGGTCTCATCGATGTGATCTTCTGTGTGGCTGAGAACTGAGTTGGTTGAACCGAGTCCTCTTTTTGATCCAACCGAAAAGGGTGCCAAGGTTCGGTTATGTGAGTCAGCCAGTCTTGGCCCCACCGAAAAATTTGTTTTGACTGTACCGATATTTATTTGACAGAATGCAAAAATCTTGAAAATTCATTGTTCAAATTTGAAAAACCAGCCTCATTTTGTGATGACTCATCTACTTCTACACTCCTATACTCTATTCACAGGGTCAGTATGTCAGACACAGAGGACAGTCAGAATTTGGCAGAGTAGGGAGTTGACATGAGTTCTGGCACAAGACCAGAGGCTAGTTCTTTTTCGGAACCAGGCACCCAGCTCTTATGGGTTGCCCAAAGCTGCCACTAGAACCAGGAAGTTAAACTCTTATGAAGAAGTTTCAGATTTCATTCCATAGGAGATTCTAGCTGAGAAGCAAGAAAATGCTGCTAAGAATTCAGCAACTGAAGCTACTTCTTCTAGAAGAGTTGTCAGCAAGATCTATGCCATCTTAGAGACTATCAAAGCACATGAGAGTGCTAGAGCCACTATATCTATTGATCCCCCAAAGAAGGCAATTCCTAAGAAGGCAGGGGAGAAGAAGTCTAGGAAGAGGATTATCCATGTGACTGGCAGGCCTACTTCTATGTATGAAGATCTAGAGGAGCCTTTTAGTGCTGCTGCTAAGGAAGAGGACGTAGAACATGTTGAGAAAGCCCCTCCCAAGAAGAAAGCCAAGAAGCTGATGGTTGATGCTATGCCAAAGACTGGAACTTCCAAGAGCACCAAGCCTACTTCCAAGAAAGCTGATGCATAGAAGTCCAAGAGGACTACCAGAGACATTCCAACTTCTGAAAAGAACAAGGGGACTCCCACTAGACTTGAAGATCATGATGACTTGACTACTTTGATGAAGCTCAGACCACATCTTCTAGTACGTGATGCCAGCCACTTAGTTGCTAAAGTCATGAAGAAGAGGAAAGACTCAAGATTGAGAGCCTGGAGAGCCATAGATCTATATGCTCAAAGGAGGAAAACTTTTGTTGACTACAGGTTCTACACTAGAGAGCAACATGACTTTTATGAGACAGTGTTGCTTGACAAGAGCCAAACTGTTAGCGATATGAGATATGTCGATTGGAAATTCATTAAGGATAATGTGGACTACTTCCCAAGTGTCCAAGATAATTTCCATTGCATTGGTCTAGACAAGTTCATTGGCAAAGAGCTTACTGCATGGAACGACGAGATGATCATGCAATTCTACTCCACTAATCATGTCTACAGAGATGGTAGAATTGTATGGATGACTGAAGGAGCAAGGTATGAATCCACGGTTGAGGAGTAGGCTACACTTGTAGGAGTTCTAGAAGCCCAGGAAGGTGATCTGGATGTATACTCAGAACCCAAGGCAAGTCACAATACCATGAAAGATATGTATACTCCTATCCCTGCACACAAGGTGCAATCACACAAGCTAGGATCCATCTACTATCTACAAGTAGGCCTCCGTGCAGTGAACACTATTCTGAGGCACACCTTGATGCCCAAGCCAGGAGATGAGAAGATGATCCGAGGCTACTCCATCAACATGCTGATCCACCTTGACAGGGACACCAGGATTAGAGTCATGGATTTGATTGTTGAGACAATCAAGAGGGTTGCTGAAGATCAAAAGCGCTCTTGCTGCTATGCACCCTACATCCAGTTGCTTATCAACTCTTAGGTAGAGAAGCACATTTTTTCTCTAGATCGTCCACATCTGAACCTACAGCCAGAACTTGAGGATAATCTTGTGGTGATGCACCCAAATCATCCCACATCTGCTACAGCACAATCAGAGGTAGAAGCAGTTCGAGCCACTAGTGCTCAAGCCCCCAGCTCCAGAAACGAGCAAATCGATCTTCTGATCTCAGTCGTCCAGGGCATGCAGAAGAGTATCAAGTGGATTCTGGACAACCAGAATAGTCTAGTGAGGATCTTTGAGACAAGAATCAAGGTTTTTGGTGATAGGATGGACAAGTTGTCAAAGATAGTTATAGAGCTTCAGAAGGAAGTTGACTCCATGCACATTCCTCAGGTCTCTTCTACTTCCTCAGATGATGATGATGAGGAGGAGGATGGATCACCTCTTCGGCCAGGCACCTAGTTCACTACTGAGGCAAGATCAGTAAGAGTGCCTACACCAGACTTGAGGCCCTCCTCATCAGATCCTGCTACTGTCAGCACAGCTCCTCCTCCATCAGCTCCAGTTCCTCCCGTGACCACTCCAGCTCCATCCACGACATCTGCAGAGATCTTCGCCGACACCGTTATCTCGACTGCTTCATCGACAACCGGAGGAGGTCAGCCCAAGAACGATTAGATATATGCCTTTGAACTTTTTGGTAACTTGTTGCCAAAGGGGTAGAAGTGTATATAGATCTTTAGGCTTCGAGTGAGAGAGCATTTGGTGTTTGTTGCTTTTTCACAAAACAATTGCTTTTGGCTTCTGTGATACTCTTTTGTTTTGCTTGTGATACTCGCTTGATGATGTTTGATCATACGCCTTAATGTGTGATGCTACTATTTCCTATCATCTTAATGTTTATGTGATGATCATTCATGTTTAGTTGATTGTGTTGTGCTACGATATTCATTGCGATTACTCTCGCACACCACCAAGTGGTATGTTACATGTAAGAAGAAACCCATGTACCTAATCGATTGTGCATTTGCATTCAAACAAAAATTTAAATCTAATGCACAAATTTAGGGGGAGCTCTTGCTTATCACATACTTCTCAAAGCGACGATTATATTCCATGATCATATCTTTGTCGAAGCTTTGATCTATATGTTGTCATCAATTATCAACAAGGGGGAGATTGAAAGAACATGTATTCCCTTGGTGGTTTTGGTAATTAATAACAACATATAAGTCACTGAACTAATGTTTCCACCAAGTATATTTCAGGACAAGTTCAATGATAGGGATGGCCAAAGGATTGTGGAATTACCCCAAGATGCAAGGAAATAGGTTGGCCAAGCTTCAAGCAAGAGGACTCTACATTTTACATTTGTGAGAAATCACTTTCAGTCCATAGCAAAGACAGTACTATTAAAAGGGGGTATAGTTTTGATGGTGAACAATATGCTCAAACGTACACAAGTGACAGTCACCAAAACATCCACAAACTCTCCCACCAAAGTCTATCCTAAGCCAAATATGCAAAATCGGTGCAACCTACATTCCTATCCCGGTGCCACCAATTCCAATCCCTAGACAGACTCAGCCAAACCCTAACATTTCGGTGCAGCCGACACTTCACTCGGTGGCACCGAGTTGGGTTGCTTGCGCAAGTTCACATTTTTGGTCCGACCGAGAATAGTGAATCGGCGTCACCGAGATTGGTAAATCTGACCATTGGACACTGACAAGGATATGTACCTAGGGTAGGGTCCTAGACAGGGCCCACATACTCTACCTAAGGACACCACATGGGAGGACTTGAAGACCAAGCATGAACTTCTGAGTGGATCCCTGGAGACGTTCAATGTCACTCGGCAGGTAATCCACTCGGAGACTCTCGCTCTCACTTGGCAGTCACGTGTCACTCAGAAGACCTCGCTTTCACTTGACACCAGAAGACCAGGAGCCATCATCAAGAGCCCAATGGGCCGACGCTGGTTCAATGGTCATTAGTAGCTTTTATTATGTACGTTACCTGTAATGGCAGAGTTTAAACCCCACGACCAGGCCCTTAGACGCGGGATAATTATGAGGGGCAATGAACTCTATATAAGCCGCCCCTCCCCTCCTGCACAAGGGTTCGCAATGATTTTAATCTCAACATTCCACACGACATAAAGCTCCCGAGCACTAAGACGTAGGGCTGCTACCTCCATGAGAGGGGCCTGAACACATACATCCGTGTGTACATCCTCACCATAGGTAGGACTCTGCCCTCTCCCTTCGTACCCCTACCATCTACTGTCAGGATCGTTCCCACGATACTTGGCGCCCACCGTGGGGCAGGCATCTAAGCAACTTCCGGCAAGGTTGCGATTTTTATCCTTCGACATGTCTTCCGACGGTGTTTTTGCTCTGGGCCACGAGATCCATCTCGGAGCACTCACCTTCATCACCGACGATTCGGCATGGCTCCAGGAGGCGCCAGTCGATGTCGAGGCGCTCCCAGTCTGCGGGGCCGTGCACTTCCGCGCGAGTCCCTGTGGCGTGTTGCTGCGTCAACCGTCGACTCCTTACGCATCGGCCCCTCTCGTTGTTCGCAGTTGCCAGCGGTCCGGCCGCCCATGACTTCAGCATTGGGTTGAACATGTAGCGATGCGCCAAACTTCTCTGGACATTGCAACGCTCGAGCCCACCGAGTCCCTTCACGGCGTGTTCGAGACGGATTCCGATACGTCCGACTTGCCTTCCGAGTGCGAAAGCTGCGATCCTGCAATGGAGGTCTTGATGGCGGGCTCTCATCAGAGTTCACCGCCTGGCTTTGGCCGTGGAAAGCGAGAGGTTGGAGGTCCGTTGAAAGAGCAGCCGCGTCGTGATGAGGAGGTTCTTCATACTCCCATCATCGACTCGACTTCTGAGTCCCAAGCTTTGGAGGTCGCGCGCGTTCGTCTAGAAGAGCTTGAGGCAGAGATTGACGAGCGCGCTCGCCAACGCCCACCACTCCCTAGACGACGTCATCGACAATTCCTTTCGAATGGATCTCACGACGATGTTTTCCTGTGCTAAATGTTGTTGTTGCTGCTAGGATAGCGGATTCCATTCAGTCGTCCCTGTCAGAGGCTGGTAGAGAGCTGTTGCAGATCAGAGCGCTGTTGGATGCAGCGCAGCGTCAGAATTCAGCAGTTTCTTAGTCCCGTAACAGGATATATAGCAATTCATGCAAGGCAGAGACCGTTCAGTCGACACACAGCCCTGGATCGCCCTTGCATCGTCGAGGCGGCAGTTTTCATGAAGGGCAAGACAGAGATCAGCATCACTGTGAAGACCACCATCGAGTGCCCACTCCTCGGTGGAGTGGTCCGTACGTGCCCTGACGCCAGGACGACAGGCGCTCGTTCGATGATGAGCGGGACGCGGACTTTGATGCCTGCGTCTATCTTGTTCAGAAGCGGATTGACAAGAGCAAAGCCTATAGAGAAGGACATGACAGAGATGTGCCGAGTGGAAGTTCAGCTATGGTGTCTGGTCCTGACTGTTTCAGTAGAGCTATACATTCTACAGAGATTCCCCCAACTTCAGAATGGCGGCGGGGATCGAAAAGTTTTCTGGTGACACAAAGTGAGAGACTTGGTTAGATGATTACCCAGTGGCTGTGCAGATTGGCGGTGGAAATGACAATGTTGGAATGAAGCACCTGCCCCTCGTGTTGGATGGTTCAGCTCGAGCTTGGTTAAATCGTTTGGCTCCTTCCAGCATACATTTGTTGCGAAGATCTTGCCCGGGTGTTTGTCCGGACCTTTGAGGGCGCCTGCAAGCGCCCGGCAGGTCTGGTCGACTTACAACACTGTGTCCAGAAGCCCAATGAAAACTTAAGGGATTATATTCAGCGATGGTCCACCCTGCATCATACGGTGGAGAATGTGTCGGAACACCAGGCTGTTGGTGCTTTCAAGGCCGGTGTGAGATACAAGGAGCTGTACCTGAAGTTCGGGCGCACTGGTGATATTTCACTCGGCAAGATGATGGAAATTGCCACCCGGTACGCTAATGGCGAGGAACAAGACCACCTCCCTAGCGGCAAAGGAAGAGCTGTCGCCAACGAGTTTGGCGGCGGCGACAATCGGAAATAGAAGCGGAAGGCTAAAGACCCGGCTCCGGCAGAGGCAGCGACGCTGGCGATTTAGTCGAAAAACAAGGGCAAAGCCAAGGCTGAATATGCCCCCAAGAAGTGGAAAGGTTAGTCAGGAACTGATATTATGGATCAGCCGTGTGTGATTCACACGAGGAAAGATGCAGAAGGCAACCTGATTTTTCCCAAGCATACCACTCGGCAGTGTCGAACCATTATCCAGCAATTCAAGTGAGACCAGTCTTGTGAGAAATCTCCTAAAAAGGGAGATCAAGACGAGGAAAAGGAAACATTCCCAGATGTCACTGCAACAGTGGTGATCTTTGCTTATGTAGAGAGGAAGAGTCATCTGAAAATCATCAATAGAGAAATCAACATGGCTGTGCCAAACACCCTCACCTACCTCAAATGGTCCCAATATGCTATCACATTCGACCAGACAGACCATCCTGCTCGTGTGGCCACTCCTGGTAGACAGGCGCTGGTAGTTGATCTGGTGGTGCAAGGGACTCGACTCAGAAAGGTCCTCATGGATGGCGGCAGCGGCCTGAACATTCTTTATGCGGATACCCTGAAAGGGATGGGCATTCCGATGTCCCGTCTGAGCAAGAGTTGCATGCAGTTTCACGGGGTCATCCTAGGAAAGAAGGCCAAGTCACTTGGCCAGATAGCATTGGATGTGACATTTGGGAATGACAAAACATTCTGAAAAGAAAAGTTAACATTTGAAGTCGTGGATTTCAAGAGTGCTTACCATGCCATTTTGGTCGACCCGCTTACGCACGTTTCATGGCCCGACCAAGTTACGTGTATCTCAAGTTGAAAATTCCAGTCCCTAAGGGCGTGATCACGGCCACTGGAAATCCATAGCGGGCCAAAGAGTGCCTCCAGCAAGGCTCCAAGATCGCCGATCAATAGACGGGCATGGTCGAGCTGGAGGAATACAAGAAAACTGCTGACCCTGCTGATTTGCTCCGTGCAAAGAAGCCGGCTTACGAGTCGGCATTTCAGTCGGCAGGGGAAGTGAAGAAGGTGCACATCCACCTGACGGATCCAACTGCTACCCCGATGAATATCTCAACAAGACTCGACAACAAATAGGAAGCCGAGCTCATCTAGTTCCTCCGTGAGAACTAGGATATCTTTGCATAGAAGCCTTCTAACATGCCAGGGATTCCCAGGGAGCTGGCTGAGCACCATCTGCGAGTGGATCCGAAAACCAAGCCCGTTAGGGAGCATTTGCATCGATCAGTGGCGGAGAAGCGCAAGGCAATCGGAGAAGAAGTGGCCCGTCTCTTGCAAGCCAAGTTCATTCGGGAGATTTACCACTCCGAGTAGCTCTCAAATGTTGGGATGGTGCCAAAGAAAGATAAGTCGTTGCGCATGTGCATTAACTTCAAACATCTCAATAAGGTGTGCCCAAAAGACCATTTTCCGCTCCCCTGCATAGATCAAATTGTTGACTCAACAGCGGGGTGCGAGCATTTATCGTTTTTGGACGCTTATTCTAGGTACCATCAGATCCGTCTGTGTGGCCCGAACGAAATAAAGACAACCTTCATCACCCAGTTCGGGTGCTTTTGCTACATCACCATGCCCTTTGGTCTTAGGGGTGCCAACCCTACTTTTATGCGCACGATTCAAAAATGTTTACTCGACCAGATCCCTTGGAATGTCGAGGCGTACATGGACGATATAGTGGTCAAGTCCCGCAAAGGTTCTGACCTGCTAGCTGACTTGGCCGAGACATTCGCCAATCTGAGGCGACTCGACATAAAGCTGAATCCGGCCAAATGTACCTACGTGTCCCTGGTGGCAAGTTGCTCGGTTTTCTTGTTTTCAAGCGAGGAATTAATGTCAATCCTGAGAAGATTAGCGCCATTACCCGTATGAAGACTCCCGTGTGAGTGCACGACGTTCAGAAGCTCACAGGTTGCTTGGCACCATTGAGTCCATTCATTTCTCATCTTGGTGAGAAGGTTCTGCCCTTATATCAGTTGATGAAGAAGTCTGACACGTTCGACCGGACTCCCGAAGCCGAAGTAGCGTTTGTTGATCTCAAAGCCCTGCTCTCCACCCAATCGGTGCTTGTCGCTCCTACCAGCAAAGAGCCCTTGCTCCTGTACATCGCGGCCACAAATCTGGTCGTCAGTATAGTGCTGACTGTCAAGCGAGAAGAGGAGGGTAAAACCTATAAAGTCCAGCAGCCAGTTTATTATGTCTCAAAAGTATTGTCCCCCTCAAAGCAAAGATATCCACACTATCAGAAGCTGGTGTATGGTATTTACTGTCAGTGAAGAAGGTGGTGCATTATTTCCAAGACCATTCAATCTCCGTCGTCAGTGATGCTCCTTTATCCGAGATTTTCAATAATTGCGATGCATCAGGTCAAGTGGCTAAATGGGCAATTGAGCTTGCACACTTTGACATCAGATTCGAGGCCAAGAAAGCAATCAAGTCCCAAGCATTGGCAGATTTCATGGTCGAGTGGACTGAATAGCAACAACCCATCCAAGTTCACTCGGTGCATTGGACAATGTTCTTTGACGGATCCAAAATGTTGAATGGGTCCGTGCTAGTGTTGTCTTGATATCTCCCAGAGGCGACAAGCTCAGCTATGTCTTGCAGATTCACTTTGATTCCTCCAACAATGAGGCAGAGTATGAAGCACATTTGTATGGGTTGCGGATGGCTATCTCACTTGGCGTCAAGCGCCTGATAGTTTATGGTGACTCAGATTTGGTGGTGAATCAAGTGATGACAGAGTGGGATGTTAGAAACCTTGCTATGAGTGGATACTACAATGCGGTCCGAAAGTTGGAGAAGAAATTTGAAGGCTTGGAACTTCATCATGTTCCCCGACTGAAAAATCAAGCAGCCGATGAGTTGTCCAAGATTGGATCCACTTGACGGCATGTCCCCAGCGGTGTCTTTCTAGAGCACTTGCACACTCCTTCGCTTCAAGAGGATCCCTTCACCAAAGAGCCCCCACAAGCTTTGAGCTCCTGTAACTAGACTGAAGTCGATGTTCCTGCTATGATTGACCTGGTCATGGAGATTCTGGTTATCATTCCTGACTGGACTGTGCCATACATTGCCTATATCCTCAGACAAGACCTCCCTGAAGATGAAGCAGAGGCTCGATAGATTGTGCATAGGTCCAAGGCTTTCACTGTGATGGGAGATCAGCTATTCAGAGAGAGTGTGACTCGTGTCACCCATCGCTGCATTTCCCCCGAGGAAGGCTAGATGATTCTAAACGAAATTCACTTGGGAACTTGCGGCCACCATGCGTCTTCGAGGGCGATCGTCGCTAAAGCATACTGAGCTGGTTTTACTGGCCACGAGCTAATGAGATGGGTAAGGACATCGTTGATCACTACGAGGGCTGGCAGTTCTATGCGAATCTGTCACACATGCCGAGGGGCCAACAGCTCGGTCACACAAGTCGGCAGTTTATGTCGAGTCCCCACACTACACCTGAAGACAATTGCTCTCGCCTGTCCGTTTGTAGTGTGGGGACTCGACATGGTTGATCCCTTCCGACCCGGAAAAGGATGATTCACCCACCTGTTGGTAGAAGTCGACAAATTCACCAAGAGGATTGATGTCCAGCCCATCAAGAAGCTGAATTCCCATACGACAGTCACGTTCATGAGCGAGATCATTATCCGATACGGCATTCCGCACAACATCATCATGGACAATGACACTAATTTCGACTCGGAAGAATTCAGGAGATTCTGTAACTCCGAAGGCACCCGAGTGGATTATGCTTCTATTGCACATCCTCAAGCCTATGGGCAAGTTGAGCGGGCTAATGGTCTCATTCTGCAAGGTCTGAAGCCTCGTCTCATGCGCGGTTTGGATCATGTCGCCGGTGCGTGGGTAACTGAGTTGCTGTCTATGTTGTGGGGATTGAGGACAACGCCTAATCGGTCGACTGGACGAACT
Organism: Hordeum marinum; assembly: GCA_022496015.1. Classification (NCBI taxonomy): domain Eukaryota; kingdom Viridiplantae; phylum Streptophyta; class Magnoliopsida; order Poales; family Poaceae; genus Hordeum; species Hordeum marinum. The sequence goes on from CM039677.1 coordinate 120,458,046, forward strand.
CCTTTCTTCCTTGTCTATGGCGTTGAAGCCATGTTGCTGAGTGACTTGGCCCACAATTCTCCTCGAGTGGAGCTATATTCTGAGGCTGAAGCTGAATAGGCCACACAGGATGGGGTAGATCTCCTGGAGGAGGAGCGAGAGATGGCTTTGATCCAGACCACTGCCTATCAGCAAGACCTACAACGCTTCCATGCAAGGAATGTCAAGAGTCGAGCGTTCCATGAGGCAGATTTGGTGCTCCGGGTGAATCAACACCGACCTCACAAGCTCGCTCCTGCATGGGAAGGCCCTTTTGTCGTCACTAAGTTTCTAAACAATGGAGGCTATCACCTGTATAATCTCATCAAACAGATAGATGAGCCACGAGCCTGGAATGCAGATCTGCTCCGACGTTTTTACCCTTGAGACAAGAGTTTTCTGATGTAATAAGAATACTTCATCAATGCAATTCACGTCTCTACGATATATACTTCATCGGTTCCAACCATGCATTTACACTCTTGGGGATACTCCGAGTGAAGAGCAATCCTCACACTCGGGGGCTTAGTAGCGAAACATGTTTCGCCTAAGTTAAAAACCCTGTCGGGTGGATAGCAGTCCATTCACTCGATGGCCTATTTGCGAATCTGTCTTCTCTTAGATTCAAAAAAAATACTCCAAGTGATGAGCAATCCTCACACTCGGGGGCTTAGCTGCAAAACATGTTTCACCTAAGTTAAAAACCTCGTCGAGTGGATAGTAATCCATTCACTTGACAACTTAGCTGCGAATCGACATTTGCCTAAGTTCAAAAATACTCTGAGTGATGAGGAATCCTCACACTCAGGGGCTTAGCTGCGAAACACATTTCGCCTAAGTTAAAAACCACGTCAAGTGGATAGTAATCCATTCACTCAACAACTTAGCTGTGAATCGACATTCGCCTATGTTCAAAAATACTCTGAGTGATGAGCAATCCTCACAGTCGGGGGCTTAGCTGCAAAACACATTTCGCCTAAGTTAAAAACCTCGTTGAGTGGATAGTAATCCAATCATTCGATAACTTAGCTGCAAATCGACATTCGCCTAAGTTCCAAAATACTACGAGGGATGAGCAATCCTCACACTCAGGGGCTTAGCTGTGAAACACGTTTCTCCTAAGTTAAAAACCTCATCGAGTGGATAGTAATCCATTCAGTCGACAACTTAGCTGCGAATTGACATTTGACTAAGTTCAAAAATTCTCTGAGTGACGAGCAATAGTCACACTCGGGGGTTTAGCTGCAAAACACGTTTCGCCTAAGTTAAAAACCTCGTCGAGTGGATTGTAATCCATTCACTTGACAACTTAGCTGCGAATCGACATTCCCCTAAGTTCAAAAACACTTCATGTGATGAGCAATCCTCACGCTCGGGGACTTAGCTACGAAACATGTTTCGCCTAAGTTAAAAACCTCGTCGGGTGGATAGTAATCAATTCACTCGACAGCTTAGCTATGAATCGACATTCGCTTAAGATCAATAATACTCCGAGCAATGAGTAATCCTCACACTCGGAGGCTTAGCTGCGAAAGATTTCGCCTAAGTGAAAAACATAATCAGTCGAACAAATGCTTGAAAGCCAAAGCATGAGTAAAATCCGAAAGGTAAAACCGCGGATAAACATCTTGTGCAGAAGCAAATGTGCTCAAGCCTAAGGCCTGAATAAAGTTTTAGGGGATACAGTTCCACTCAGCATACCAAGGCAAATTTAACTGTTTCTTCCAAAGACCCAAGTTTTTTAAGCAGGGAATAGATTGGCGGGCTCGACGAAAGTGTCCAGGTCGATGCCGTCAACGATTCTGGTAGCTGCCTCGATGAAGGTTTCCATGAAGTCCTCGAACTGGAGTTTCATCGTGTTTACCACCTAGAGCTCCTTCAGCTTCTCCTCCCTCACATCCCTACAGTGGACCCTGATGAGTGACAACGCCACATCGGCCCCGCAGTGAGCAGCAGATTTTTTCCAAGCTTGCACTCAACTGGGAAGTTTGTTCAGGCGAGCCATCATGGAGTTGAGGTCGAGCTAAAGAGTGTCCTCAGGCCATAGCTCCTTATCGATTCTTTCCATGGCAGATTTCAGTCGAGTGATGTAGGCCTAGGCACCCTGGAGCCGAAAGTTGAGCCACAACATGTTCATCGCCACCGCATCAGCAACTGGTGACTTGGTAGGGTCAGGCATGGGCTCAATCTCTTCTGTTTCCTTTTCAAAGTCCTAGCAGAATTCTGTTGAAGAATGGGAAATAGGAAGAGAATCGGTGGACTGTGACCCTGAAATTTTTTGCCAATGTCAGTCGACAAGAAATACTCACCGTCGAGCAGAAGATACATCTTCCTCGAGAATTCGCCCAGATGCTTCTCCAGGCCATTACCCCTCTTGGTTAGTTGCTCAGCCTTCTTGACAAGGTCCGCACGCTCCTGCTTCAGCTTGGTATTCTCGTCCTCCAGCTCCTTAGCAGCCGCCAGCTTTCGTTCCGCGGCTTCAAACTTCTCCTTGGCCGCTCGTTGAGCATCATCAAGCGCCTTGTCCTTCTCCTCTAGCGCCTTCTTCATGGAATCTAAAGAAATAACATTGTTGAGTCACGCTCGGAGTCAACGCTGTCACATCCCTAGCTAGATGTCATAGGACAGCATGCGTGTTGCATCATGTTTCAATTTTGCATCAACAGGAAATGGGGACTAAAACAAACCCCAAGCTCATATTTGAATCAAACCAATTTAAAGTTTGTGAAAATTCAACAAATCCAAAATGTCCATCTAAAATGTCCCCTATGTCTGATAATTATGGACATGATTATACAAGGGGTCATTTAAAATATTTGAACAACTATGGAAATTAAAAAAAATGATAAAGCTTCTTAAAATATCAAATATAGCATTATCATTATTTTAGTTTTTCAAATATCCTAAAAGTTTTCAGATAAGTTTGAAATATTCAAACTTCAATTTATAAAATATTTGGGATATTTTAATATAACATATGTGCCTGAAATAAAATGGAACAAATGTCAGAAATGGAATAACAAAAAGAAAATAGAAAAGTAAAGAATTAAAATCTTGCCTGGGCCAGGGAAGAAGCCGACCCAGCCCACGAGGGGCGAACCGGTCTTCTTCCACCTCCGACCAGAAGGATGACGGGCGCGTGGTTACCGTGCGTCGGCCACCGCCTACCTGTGTCCCCGCCTGGATGCAGGGATAGATTGCAGGGAGACGTCCAGATCAAGCCCTCCCTCCTTTTCTCCTCCTCCCAGTCGCCGTAGCTCTCTCTCCCCCTTTTTCCTCCCTGCCGCCATGGCCGAGCCCTGCTCGAGCTCACCACCGTCGTTCTAGTCGCGGCCCCGCACCCCTCTGAGCCCACCAGCAGCCATGCTGCGACCCCCGATCCCCCTCTGGCGCAGCGCTGGACGCGTGCGTGCACGGGCTATCCCCCGGTACCCTCCGCACGCCAAATGGTCGCCGGAGGCGCAACTTCGACGGATCGCCGTCGTGCGGATGGTCGCCACCGGCCCCGCTCCGATGGGCGCTGACATGGCCATCATCAGGGGCTAATTCCCCTGATTAGTTAGCCTCCTGCCACTGACTAGTGGGCCCAGGGTGGTTCAAACCCCAGGTCAGCATGGAGTTTAGGCCCCTGTCGCTGACGTGCGGGCCCCGCACGTCACGTTTGACCTGGCCAGGTCAGCCGACCAGCTGACGTCGTAGTGGTGTCAGGCTGACGTCATATTTCATTTTCCAATTTTAAAATAATACCAAAAATTGTTGAAAACTTTAAAAATTCATATAAATTAATCTATAAATGAGATGAAAATAATTAATATATGAAAATTTATCAAAAAAATCCAATGAATCCAATGGTGCTATTATCATGAATGTTAGAGCAACCGATGTAGAAGAACATTGACATTTGGTAATAGGCTAGTTTATGAAATGTGAAATGAAGAACAATTTTGAACCTATATTCAAACTCCCTTCAAATTAACTTGGACACTAGTTGCATTAGCTCATCCATACATACTACCATGTCATGATCATGCATCATATTGTTGCACTTGCGTGTATTGAATGCTATTTATCTGGATTGCGGTAGGCCCTGCTTTTGAGGATACCCCCGAGTATTCCATCGAAGGAGAGAACCTTCCCGCTACCCAGAAAGGCAAGCAACCCCCCTTGATCATTTCGATAACATCCCACACTCTTGCTCCTGCTCTTGTTCATTGCATTAGGACAAACGTTCACTTGTCTGTCATACACGGTAGATGAACCTATTCTTATGCATGACCTGTCATTGTCACAGTAAATAGCTAAACCTTGCAACCTAGCATACCTTGTAGATGCTTGTGCCATGATGTGCTTAGCTTAGTTTGCCTGCTACGCTCTCTATGCTTAGAGTTGTGTCAGGTCTGATTCATCTGGGAAATGAACTGAGTGAAACAATGATGTTCTGATGTGATGAACTTAGGATGAACCTGATTTGGTAAAGGTAGCGATGAGAGGTTATGTAGGAGTACATAGCGGATTGTCTCATTGGGACCGTTCATAGTAACTGAGTTCCGTGTTTGTGATCCAAGACTAGTTACTACCACGCATTGGGTTCCGGTAACTCGACCCCTCTCGACTTATCAGTCGCTTAGTCCTTAGTCCAGGAGTTGCAAGTTGTTTTTGGTGTTTATAGCATGCTGGAGGCCGTGCATAGAGCTGACCCTAGGGGTGGGTAACGACGCGGTAGGCAGTGGGACGGTGTACCATGGGTCACCCGAATGGTGGGCTTGGGAACCCTGTGCACATCATTTGGGGCCGTAGTGGAAACTTCGGTCGGACTTCCATTCGGATTCAGTCTCAAATAGGCGATAGCTTGGACTAGATGTCTTATGTGATTGACGGTCATGGCCGACTCCCTCGCTGGGCTTCCGCTTGAAGGTTGCCGAGGTGCATGGTTTTATGAGCACACAACGATAAGTGGCGAGAGCGTGTGTGAAGAAGTACACCCCTGCAGGGTATGAAACTATTCGAATAGCCGTGTCCTCGGATATGGACTACTTAGATAACTTATTCACAGATAATCAAATGGATACTCATAAAAATATCAAGACAAGTGTGAGTATCGTGGATGGCACTCTCCCAAGACAGGGAAGTGAATCCATGGTGGTGCATTGTCATGGAGTTAGTGGACTCATGTGTGATATCTAAAATTTAAACAAAAAGTTAAAATTGTGTAGTGTAGGTTAGCCGTGAGTCAAAGTTGGCATTGCTGCATAAACTCGACCACCCCCATGTTGATACATGAGAATGAATAGACTAGGTCTGCTTTAAAGAATTGCTGAGTATGTTTGTACTCATGTTTGCTTAATAAATATTGCAGATGAGACCTAGGACCCATCAGGTGGGTTCTTTCTAGATGTCGACGATCCCGGATAGCTGGTGTCCCAGCTACGACCCTATGCCCTGTGGTGGGCTGTAGATAGTCAGGCCATGTGCCTTTTTATCCTTTCATCCGTCTGTACTCAGACAGCTTATGCTTCCGCTTGGTTTGTATGAACTTGTTTGTATGACTTGAGTGTCGAGTCATGTGACCCCTATCTATAAGAACATATTATGCAAGGCTCGTCTGAGCCTCTTAAATAAAAGTTGTTGAATGGTTATGTTGTGATGCCATGGTTGTATCTATGCATATCGGGCAGGTCGTGCGTACGTGTGACGTGCAACAGTATGTATGGGATCCGACACCTTGTGTGCCTTTAGTAGTACTCTTTACGGGAAACTGCCTCTTTGTGCTTCCACTAAGCCATGGTAGCTTGCTATGACTCGTCTACACACGCTTGAGGCCGACACCTGCATTGCTGGATTATGTGTGCCTGTTCCGTACGGATGTGCTGCTTGGGTTCTCTGACTAGTCATGTCAGCCTGGGTTCTATGTCATTTGATTGCCAGTGACATGTTCACATACGTGAGCCAAAAGACGGAAACGGTCCCGGCTAAGGTAAGGCTGAATGGATCCGGGCGAGCGGAGAAGAATTCAATCGATGCAAGTTTCTTTGAATCTCTGAATATCATTCGGAAGATTTTGCGTGTCGATCCTGAATGAATGCTAAAGCTTAGAGTTCAATTGATGCAAGTTCCATGGAACTCCCAAATATCATTCGAAGGATTTGATGCACTAACTCAAGGTCCACCTTGATACCTCCTTCCACCACTCAAACCCAGATCCATTCGGGGGCTAATGACGAGGATATGTACCTAGGGTAGGGTCCTAGGCAAGGCCCACATACCCTACCTAAGGACACCACATGGGAGGACTTGAAGATCAAGCATGAACTTCTGAGTGGATTCCTGGAGACCTTCAAAGTCACTCGACAGTAATCCACTCAGAGACTCCCACTCTCGCTCGAAAGTCGCGTGTCACTCGGAAGACCTCTCTTTCACTCGACGCCAGAAGACCAGGAGCCATCATCAAGAGCCCAATGCGCAGACGCTGGTTCAATGGTTATTAGTAGCTTTTATTACGTACGTTCCCTATAACGGAAGACTTTAAACCCCACGACCAGGCCCTTAGATGCAAGATAATTATGAGGGGCAGCGAACTCTATATAAGCCGCCCCTCCCCTCCTTCACAAGGGTTTGCAACGATTGTAATCTCAACATTCCACATGACATAAAGCTCCCGAGCACTGAGATGTAGGGTTGTTACCTCCACGAGAGGGACCTGAACTCATACATTCGTGTGTACATCCTCGCCGTAGCTAGGACTCTGCCCTCTCCCTTCGTACCCCTACCATCTACTGTCAGGCTCGTTCCCACGATAGTCACCTTGCTGGCGCAACCGAGAATTGTATATCGGTCCCTCCGAGATTCAAAAGTTGTCACTTTTGGTCACCTCGGTACCACTGAGATTTACACATCGGTGTCACCAAGTCTGACTTATTGTGTGTAAAAGTTGGATTTTTGGGGATGCCTATATATACCCCTTTGCCACCACACACTCGAAAGTGAAGCACTCAGAATTATTCCATACCTATCCTACTTAGTTTTCTGAGCAAGAACCACCTATCCTTGTGTTGAGGTCAAGATCTTCCACTCCAACCATATGGATCTTGATTTATAGCCTCCCCAAGTTGCTTTCCACCAATCCCATCTCTTCTACTAAGACAAATCCATGAGAGAGTGATTGTGTGTTGAGGAGTCTATCATCTTGGAGCACAAGAGCAAAGAGTTAATCGTCATTACCGATCCTATTACCTTTTGGAGGGTGGTGCCTCCTAGATTTGTTAGGTGTCGCTTGGGAGTCTCCTACTTCGTGTTGTGGAGTGAACCAAGAAGTTTGTAAGGGCAAGGAGATCACCTACTTCATGAAGATCTACCCATAGTGAGGCTAGTCCTTCGTGGGCGGAAGCCGCATGGAGTAGTCAAGGTTGCTTCTTCGTGGATCCCTCCATGGGTAGAGCCCTCCATGGACTCTCATGACCGTTACCCTCCGTGGGTTGAAGACTCCATGAACATGGACATACGACAGCACCACCTATCGGAACCACAGGAAAAATCATCGTGTCATCACTTGTGTTTGCTTTCCTAATCCTCTCTTTAGTTACATGTGCAATGTCTTTATTTTACGCTGCTAACCTCTTAGACATGCATGTGTTGGGTGTTACTTGATATGCTATGAATGATAAAACTTTCCAAGAATTAAAATTGGGAAAAAGCAAAAACTTTAATTTGGTCAAGTAGTCTAACCATCCCCCTCTAGACCTACTTTCGATCCTACACGTACAAGTACTCAAATCCCCCGGTAGCACGGGGGAAGGGGCCCAAGATGTCGAGCCGCCAGACCGAAAATGGCCAGGATAGAGGGATTTTCTAAAGGGCTTGAGCTGGTTGATGCAATTTCTTCAAATGAAACTGACATGCTTCACACCTGGTTACTAGTGCAGTTGCATCCTAGAGGGCAGTAGTCCAAAAGAAACCTTGCCAGAATGGCTTACCAGCAAGTGCTCTTGATCTATGTGGGAGCCACATATGCCTCCATGTATCTCTGCCAACAGACCCAGTCCATCTTCCCGAGAAATGCACTTGAGTTTCACACCATTCGGCCTCTTTCTATATAGGACGTTATCCATGAACTGGTACATATTAGACCGACGGGCTACTTTCTCTGCTTCTTCATGTTCCTTAGGGAGCTCTCCTTTTTGAAGGAATTGTACGATGTGTTGTGCCCATGCTAGAGCCTGGGGCTCGACAACAAGGACTAAAAGCGTATCCTCTGCTGGGGAAGCATCCATCTCAACAGCACGGGCTCGAGGACCTGCCGGACCCTGTTGCCCCCCCCGACAAGCCTGGTGGGAGTGTGTGCTTCCACAACAATAGATAATCCTTATTCACATGCCTGACGACAAGTTGAGAATCAACCCTGACAATATGTTTCTTAATCCCAAGGTCTACTGCGATCCTAAGATCGGCAAGAAGCCCTTCGTATTCAGCAGTATTGTTCATTGACCTCTCCCAGGGAAAATGCATGTGAATCACATATTTGAGGTGCTCTCCAGTGGGTGCGACAAGCAGCACTCCAGCACCAGCGCCTTGCAGCGAGAATGCCCCATCAAAATAAATGATCCACACTAGATTTGTTTCCTTGCTGGGGAGACTTGACTCCGGAACTTCTTCATTTGGCGTCGGTTTCCATTCCACAATGAACTCCGCCAAGGCTCTGCTCTGGATGGTCGAAGTGCTTTCAAACTTGAGACCAAAACTTAACAGTTCCAAAGCCCACTCCACAATCCTACTAGTAGCATCTAGCTTCCTCAAAATCCGCTGCAACGGGAAGCGAGAGAAAACGGTGATCTCATGTGCTTGGAAGTAATGGCACAACTTCCTCGAGGCCATAAAGAGGCCGAAGAGAAACTTCTGCATGCCAGAATAACTTGACCTAGCCCCCTGCAAAAGGGAGCTAACAAAATAGACCGGGCGCTTCACCATCTTCTTCTTCTGAGTTGTTTCATTCGACTGCGCAGATCCTGCTTTGTCAACACCAGACCCTACCAAGGAATATCCTGGCTTGTCGCTTGGCGGTCTTGTCGTTGCTGCTGCTTCCTTATCAATTTCTCTTTCAGCCACTGATGCAACACTCACCACTTGATTTGTTGTCACTACATATAGTAGCAATGGATCTTGTGGGTTTGGCACGACTAGGACTGGCGGAGAGCAGAGTTACTTATTCAAATCCTGCAGTGCTGCCTCCGCTTATGGAGTCCATTTCATCAGACCTGCCTTCTTCAAGATTTTGAAAAAGGGCAGGGCGTGCTCAGCAGATTTTGAGATGAACCTACACAAAGCGGCAACACAGCGAGTAAGACAACGCACATCCTTGACGCATCTTGGCACTTTAATTTGCTCAAGTGCTTTGCTCTTGTCCGAATTTGCTTCAATTCCACGTTGAGATACAAAGAACCTGAGAAGCTTCCCGGAAGGGACAGCAAACACGCACTTCTCAGCTTTGAGCTTCATGCTAATCTTGCGCAGATTCGAAAATGTTTCTTCTAAATCTAATATGAGTGTAGCCTTCTCCTTGGTTTTGACCACTGTATCATCCATATAAGCCTCCATATTTCTATGAATCTGGGGCTCAAGACCAATCTGGACTGCTCTTGCAAACGTAGAACCAACACTTTTCAACCCGAAAGGCATACACAAAAAGCAATACGTACCACATGGCATGATAAATGCGGTCTTCTCTTTGTCTTCCTTGGCCATGAAAATCTGATGATAACATGAATAGGCATCAAGGGAAGAAAACAACTCGCAACCGGAAGTGGAGTCCACAATCGGGTCGATGCGCGGCAAGGGAAAAGGATCTTTGGGGCAGGTCTTATTGACATCTATGAAGTCAATACATAGCCTCCATTTCCCATTCGCCTTGCGCACTATGACTGAATTGGCCAACAATGTTGGATGAAGTACTCCTCTAATAAAGCCATCCACTTCTAATTTCTTGATTTCTTCGGAGATAAACTGTTGCCGCTGCAAAGCCTGCTTCCTAAACTTCTGCTTGACGGGCCGCACATGTGGATAGACGGCAAGGTGGTGCTCAATCACCTTCTTGGGAACACCGGGGATATTAGGTGGTTGCCATGCAAACACATCGACATTCGGCCGCAGGAAGGCGACAAGCGCGCTTTCCTATTTTTCGTCAAGGGTGGAACTTATGGTGAAAGTTCCTCCCGTACCATTCTCCTTGGCGGGCACATTCTTAGTCTCTTGCGCAGCTGCCTTGGACTTCTTGCTCCTGTCGGTGGAGCTCTCTGGCACATCGTCAATAGGAGCGCAGCACCCCAAGGAGGCGCGCTTGCCAGAATGTGTGCCAGAGGCCTTACCGGTCTTCTACCCCCCGAAAGCTTCAGTGGCAGGAGCAAGTGCCTTGGTGGCAGATGCTGCAACTGCCTCCCGGTAGAGTTGGTCAGCGTAGATAAGTGCGCCTTTCTTGTCAGAGTTGATCGTGATGATGCTCATTAGCCCAGGCATCTTCAGCACATTGTAAGCAAAGTGGGGTGGCCGTTGTGAACTTGGCTAGCATTGGGCGACCAAGTATACCGTTGTACGACAATGAGATCTTGGCGACGTCAAAAACGATTTTCTCTGTCCTAAAATTTATGTTGCTACCAAACGTCACTGGTAGCGTGATCTTGCCCTTCGGCTGAGTCCTCCCTGAATTGACCCCTTGGAAAGCGCCTGTTGGCTCGAGATCTTCATCAGGAATTTGTAGCCTCTAGATGACATTAGGCGAGATTAGCTTCAGGCTGGCCCCACTGTCAACCAGCATCTTCATCTCCTTGAGGTTGCGAATTGTTGGTGAAACCAACACTGACAGGCACCCAACCGCAGTTGTGCGATAAGGGTGATCCTTGGCGTCGAAAATGATAGGAGTGTTGGACCACTTGGGAGGTCTATGGGCAACGGTAGACGGCTCCGCCACGTTAACCTCCCACACCCACTGTTTAAGTTGGCGGTGAGAGGAATGAGACGAGGCGCCTCCCTCGATGCACATCATCTATGTAGCCTTCTAGAACTCATGCTCGCTAGACTCATTGTCCCCTTCGACGTCATTATCATCACCCTGTTGCTTGTCGAGGCCACGAGTGGGCCGGTCTTTTTGTTGTTTGGGCTTGCCACGATGATCTCTTCGCCCAACGCGCTTCTTTCTGGACCCCTCTGCACCATCCTGGCCCTTCTCCTTGTCTCACCTCTCGTACTCGGCTTTTTGCTTCTCGGCAAGTTGCTCAACTTGTCGGCAGTCCTGGAGATCGTGGCCCTTGGTGCAATGGATCTTGCAATACTAATTGATGGAGCCTTCCAGCTTGTCGACAGCTGCCAAAGCCTGAAAGGAGGTGCACCTGGCAACATCCTTGCCTAGGTCATCACCCTTGGCTTTCTTGACGGTCCCGAGGTTGTCGGATCCCATGACGGCAAGGACAGCCTTGCCCTTGCGCTTCTTGTTACGTCGTTAGCCCTTCCTTGCCGGGGCGGCAGTGTTCTCATCCCCAGAGTTGGCCCTTGAGCCAGCGTCCTTGGCGGGGAGCATCCTCCCTTCTTCAGACCGAGCACATTTATCTGCCGGAGCATAGAGGTCGGCAACGTCCCTGACCTTGTTCATCGACAATTCATCTTGCATTCTGCGGTTGCGCACGTTTTGATGAAACGTGCTGGTAACAATGGTAGGATGAACGTCTGGTATGTTGTGGTGTACGCGGCTGAACCTCTCGATGTACTTGCGCAAAGTCTCGCCCTCCTTCTAGGGGATGATGTGCAAATCGCTTTCTTAACCAGGAGCTTGGTGACCTCTGGTAAAGGCGCCACCAAACTCATGGCATAGGTCTTCCCAGGAGGTGATGAAATTCTCTGGCATGTGCATCAACCACGACCTGACGTTGGGCTTGAGTAGCAACGAGAAGTAGTTCGCGAGTATCTTGTCGTCGTGACCCCCATCAGCTTGCACCACAATGGTGTAGATGCTCAGGAACTCCCACGGGTGAGTCTTGCCATCATATTTCTCCAGGACCTCGGGCTTGAACATGCGGGAGTTGGGCCACTAGACTTGTCACAGCTCATGTGTAAACGCTGGAAAACCCACCTCGTAAGGTAGGCTGACAGTATACCCTGGCGTGGTTTTTCAAAAGTGCCCCCCCCCCCCGCGCTTATCAGATTGATGGCGCACTTCTTGCCGCCTCTCGATTGTAGTTCGAGCGTTTGCCTTGCTTGGTTCCTGAAGAACTTGATGCTGATTGCGGCGCATCCGTGGATCAGACGATGCCGTCGAGTAACCATCGCAAGCGTCGATCCGTCAAGTCAGTGACCAGCGTTGTTACTGTGGAGGAGAGTGCATTGTGGTCGCACCACCTCCGGCCTTCTTGCCACTGGCGTGAGCCGACTCGGAGGATCAAAACTTGTCGGCGAGGCTGAGGAGGCACTGAATGGTGGCTCTCCATTCGTCGATCTTCTCGAAAGTAGGAGGGAATTTTAGGAGCAGTTGCACCTACGGCATTGCTTCTTCCGAAGTGGTCGGCAGCGAGCGGCACAAAGAACGCGAGGCGCTCTGACTTCTAACTGTGTTAGAAGGAACTCCATCATGGTCCCACGATGTTACACCACTCCCACTAGCATGCTATCGTGCATGCTATTCCACACATCTTGGGAACGATGCGCAGGAGGTTTTCCGTTGGGACGTTGGGAACCGTTGGCACCGTGGCACTGCACTACGCGCGCGTCCTTGGAAGGTCGCGGCGTATGTGCTGGCGTGGGCGTCTTGGAAGGTGCCCTTTCGTCCATGGTGTTCGCCGTATCACCGACAGGCGGTACAACCCCGTCCTGAGACCTAGCGACGCGGGGATTTCCTCCACCGCCATCAGCATCTCCGTGGTGGGTGTCGCCGCTTCCTTGGCCTTGCTCATCAGAACGTCATGGAAGTTCTGAACCTCTACCTACTCCCACACCTGCGTCTACACCGACACATGTCTGTGTATTTATAGGGACAATAGACGTGGATGGGCCAACCGCCGTCAGGCCCTTCTTCTTGGGGGCCATGGCGATGATGATTATGAAGGAACTGGCGCGCTAATCACCAGATCAGGTTCACGTGACCTAGCTACTACCTGGCGCGCCAAAGATGTCGGGGCCTACAACACCTATGGGATCAGGAGGATCCCTTTACGGTTCGGCGGGGAAGAAGGCGCGCACAAAGAACGGATCTTATGAACAACGCGCGGGATTTTACCCTGGTTCGGGCCACAAAGAGGCATAAAACCCTACTCCTGCTTGGTTGTATTGTGGGTGTTTTTAGGTTTCTAGCTACAGGAGCGCTATGAACAGTTGCTATCCACGTGAGCTAGAAGGTGGAGGTCAGGAGTCGGAGAGTGCCAAAAAGTCAAAAAGTCCCTCACTGTAAGGCCCTGGGCCTCCTTATATGTGACCAAGGGGATCCCAATAGTAGCGTACAGTACGTACATGCGGTGTACAGAGCTACAGTGCCATCATACCTAACACTGACGGTGTAGGACCGACGCATTTAATGCACCGTCAGGCATCTCTGACTGCCTATGGGACGGGACGGGAGCCCGTACCATCGGCATCGCTAAGCCCCTCCATCACCGGTGCTGCGACACGTGCCCAAGTGGGGTGACACCTGGCCTCTGCACTTGCGGCGTCTTGCCGGGGCTTCGCCTTGCCGGGTCTTGCCAGGGCTTTGCCTTGCCGGGGTTTGAAGGCCATCCCGGCAAGGTCTTGTCTTCGGTCTTGATTCTCCTATATTTGTGACTAGCAGCTCCCAGCCGGGCCTTGCCGCTAGGGTGGCTACTACTGCCCGTGCACGAGTAAGGGGCACTAGAGAGCCCAAAACTCTTGTGCATCGACAGAAAGATTTGACTCGGTGACACCAAAATTCCTTTTTGCAGAGAACTACATCAAAGATTTTTTCTGTTCAATCTCTCAAATATGTTTCTATTTTGCGATGATTCATCCCCTCTACTCTTCTACACTCTATTCACAGGGTTAGCTATGTCAGGTTCAGAGGACAACCAGAATTTGCAGCAGTAGAATGTTGACCTGAGCTCTGGCACTAGTCCAGACAATGGCTCATCATCTTCAGCTATTGGTGTTCCCAGCTCACCTGATCTTTCGAGAGCTGCTACCAGGATAAGGACAAATCTGAACTCTGATGAGGAAGTTGAGGACTTCATTCGTGAGAAAGTGCCTCCCAAGACCAAGCAAGACAAATATGTCAAGAAGGCTCCTAAGAAGCTTGTCAGAAAGGAGTATGCACCTGCAGATACTCTCAAAGCACCTAAGAGCTCTAGAGTCACAATGTCTATTGAGCCTCCCAGGAAGTCTATGCCTAAGAAGGCAGGAGAGAAGAAAGCCAGGAAGAAGTTTGTCTATGTGACTGGCAGGGCTACCTCCATGTATGAGGACCCGGAGGAGACTGCTGGTGCTGGTGCTGAGGAGGAGGAGGAAGTGCAAGTTGCCAAGACCCCTCCCAAGAAGAAGCAAGAGATGCTTTTGGAAGATGCTATGCCAAAGCAAGGTCCATCCAAGAGCACCAACTCTGTCATCAAGAAGGCTGCTACTGACAAGTCCAAGAGGTCTTGCAGACAGATTCCAACTTTTGAGAAGAACAAGGCATCTACCTCTAGAGATATGGATGAGGATGCCATGTATGCATTGATGAAGATCAGACCACACGTTCCAGAGCACAATGCCAGCCATCTGTTTGCTGAGGACATCAAGAAGAAGAAGGATGCAGGTTTGAGAGAGTGGAGAACCATTGATCCTCACTCTTAGAGGAGGAATACAGCTGTGGACTATAGGTTCTACATCAATGAACAACAGGTTTCTATGAGATTGTGCTTCTTGACAAGAGTGCAGCTGTGCGTGACATGAGGTATGTTGACTGGAAGTCCATCAAGGAAAATCGAGACTATTTCCCAAATGTAAAAGACAACTTCCATTGTGTTGGCCTAGATGAGTTCGTTGGCAAAGAATTCACTACATGGAATGCTGAGATGATCATGCAATTCTACTCCACTTCTCACTTCTATGGAGATGGTAGGATTGTATGGATGAATGAATGAGCAATATATGAGTCTATTGTTGATGATTGGGCTGCCCTCTTAGGACTCCCAGAGGTACAAGATAGAGATGTCTATGTGTGCTCAAGTCCAAGGTCAGCCACAATGCCATGAAGGACATGTACAATGCTATTCCTACTGCACATCTTCACTCTCATAAGCTAGGATCTATCTACTACCTCCAGGCAAGTCTCCGTACCATTAACACCATTCTAAGGCATACTTTGATGCCCAAGTCAGGACACGAGAAGATAATCTGAGGCTACTCCATCAACTTGTTGCTCCATATTGACTAGCACCAGAGATTCAGAGTGATGAATCTGTTTGTGGAGACTGTGAAGAGGGTTGCTTCTTATTAGAAGCGTTCTTGCTGCTATGCACCCTACATTGAGATGCTCATCAACTCCAAGATGGAGAAGCACATCTTTGCTCTAGACATACCCCATTTGCCCCTACAGCCAGATTTTTAGGACAACGTTGTGGTGATGGACCCAGACCATCCCACATCAGCTGCAGCTCAGGCACATGCAGAGGCAGAGGCAGCTAGAGCCACTAGTTCTCAAGTCCCTAGATCCAGGAATGAGCAAATTGATGTCTTAATTTCTACCGTTCAGGGCATGCAGAAAGACATCAAGGACATACTAGAGAGTCAGAACAGTCTTGTGAGGATCTTTAAGAATAGGGTCAAGACCCTCAATGACAAGGTGGATAGGCTCACCAAGACCACAAACAATCTCAAGAAGGAAGTAGATTTTGTGCCTATCCCACACTCCACACATGAGGATACTTCAGATGATGAGGATGTCTCTTCTCTCAGGCCAGCTACTTGGTTCACTACCTAGGCCAAATCAGCCACAGTGCTAGCTCCTGAGTTGAGGCCTTCTTCATTAGCACTGGCTACAGTCACTTCAGCTCCATCACCTCCTCTAGTTTCTCCAGTTACTACTCCAACTCCGTTCATTACATCAGCAGAGGTCTTCGCCACCGTAGTTCTCTCGACTCCGACATTGACCACCGGAGGAGATCAGCCCCATAAGAATGATTAGCTATATCTCTTTGAACCTTTTTGTAACTTGTTGACAAAGGGGAGACGTTTTATATAGATCTCTAGGCTTCGAGTGAGCAGTGGAGTGGAATTGTTGGTGAACAAAATGCTCATACATGCACAAAGTGATAGTCAACAAAAACATCCACAAGATCTTCCACAAAAGTATGTCCAAAGCCGAATACTCAAAAACAATGCAACCAACAACTCCCACTCAGTGCCACCGATTCCTAGACTCGGATAGACCAAAGCCAAACCCTAGCATTTTGGTACAACCGATTTTGGTGTGGTGCCACGGAGTTTGGTTTGCCAACTTCCTGTTGCTCCAATTCACAAAATCGGTCCCACCGACTTTGTTGGATCGGCATCACTGAGTTGTGCAATCTGACCGTTGGTCACCTTATCTGTGCAACCAACATTTATGTATCGGTCTCACCGAGATTCAAAAGTTCCAATCTTTGGAGAAACTCGGTACCATCGAGATTCACATATCGGTGCCACCACAACTTAAGGCGTAAAGGTTGTATTCTTGGAGATGCCTATAAATACCCCACCACAACCACTCACTCGCAAGAGAAGCACTCAGAACAGATCCCCACTCATACCAACTGACTTTCTGCGATAGAGCCACCTACTCATGAGTTCAGATCATGCCATTCCATTCCCACCATATGAATCTTGATCTCTAGCCTCCCCAAGTTGCTTTCCACCCAATCAATCTCTTCCACCATAGCCAAACATGTGAGGGAGTTATTGTGTGTTGAGGAGTCCATCATCTTGAAGCATAGGAGCAAGGAGTTCATCAACATTATCGAGCCTATTACCATTTGGAGGGTGGTACCTCCTAGATTGGTTAGGTGTCGCTTGGGAGCCTCCTACTTCATGTTGTGGACTGAACCAAGAAGTGTGTAAGGGCAAGGAGATTTCCTACTTCGTGAACATCAACCCGAGTTAGTCTAGTCCTCCGTGGATGTAGGCCATCATGGTATAGTCGAGGTTGCTTCTTCGTGGAACCCTTCGTGGACTCTCGTGACTATTACCCTTCGTGGGTTGAAGACTCCATAAACGTCGATGTACGATAGCACCACCTATCGGAACCAAGGGAAAAATCATCGTGTCTCCAAATTGTGTTTTATCTTCCTACCCTTCCTTTAATACTCATGCTTGTCTTTACTTTATGCTGCTATACTCGTCGACATGCATGTATACGGTGTTCTTGACTTGCTATGAATGCTAAAATCTACCAACACTTAAAATTGGGAAAAGTAGATTTTTATTTGGTCAAGTAGTCTAATCACCCCCCTCTAGACCTACCATCGATCCTACCAGTGGTATCAGCGCTTTGGTCTACATTGCATTGGTTTCACAACCTAGGATAGTATCACTTCTAGTGTGGGAAATTATCACCATAGAGGTCCATACTTTGATGGCACTAATTTTGCTAGTTGGAAGCACAAAATGAAAATGCACATCCTTGGTCATAACTGCACCATTTGGGTTGTTGTTCGTGTTGGCTTGCAAGGTGACTTCTTTGCGGATGGAAGGGAATCAGATCGCGAAGCGACTGCAAATGAATTGAAGATGTTGAAATACAATGCTCAAGCATGTGACTTTAGATACGAGCACAGGAAGCCTCTCGTCAAACCTGATCATCCTCATCTAACAATGATGATGTACAAATTGCATGAGTGGTACATGAAAACCTAGAGGGAGTCTGGGAAAGAAAGTATGTATATCAGAATTAAAAAAGAGCACGACTTCATTGGACTCTACCTGATGCCCACTACTAGAAAAAAGGCTGCTAGTGGCGCACCTGTTTTGCCTACTAATGGCGCACTACTGGTGCGCCACTAGCACCACGCCATTAGAATTTTTTACTAATGGCGCACCACAGGTGCACTAATGGCGCACCATGCAGTGCGCCATTAGTATAGCTCACGGTGCGCCATTACTATCCGACTTAGTAATGGCGCACCACATATAAGTGCGCCATTACTATCTGACTTAGTAATGGCGCACCACATACGAGTGCGCCATTACTAACAAAAAAATTTCAAATATTTTTTTACAAATTTTTGTTTCAAAAATTTTTTGAAATATATTTTTTAGAATTTTTGTTTTTGTTTTTTCTTAATGTCGGGTCACTATGGCTTAATCTTGGGTCAATATGCTTCAGCCCGAGCTCCATGGTCAAACTTCCCAAAAGGTCACCCATCCTCACACTACTCTAGCCATAGCACGCTTAACTTCTCAGTTCTATCCAACCCCAACACCAGCTCACTTAACAGGCACATGTTGATATATCTATCATATCAATCCTATTAAACCTTGTGATGTCTGGGACTTTGTTCATGTTCATGAGTGTGATGAAATTTTGAAAAAATATTTCAAACTTCCCGGTCATATTACGTATCATATTTTGAACATGTTTTCCAAAAAAAATCAAAACAATTTTTTCTGTTAAATTTCCCCTCTAGATCTTAAAAGCCCCGTATCTTTTATTCTGTTAGGTTTTTGGGGATTCTAAAAATCTTCAACGGGGTTCCCCTAGTTGAATTCGGATGTAACTTTTCGAGTAGATGATTTTTCATATAAAAAACTTTTTAATCCGAGTTCGTATGCAAAAGTTATGCCCATTTTACTGAATTCCAGAGAGATTTTGCAAATAAAGTCGAAATTCATATTTGTAAATTTTCCATACAACTAGACCACATATCACCTGGGAAACTTATTTTCTTTTATTTTTTTGACATTTTCATGATTTTCTTTTATTTTTTTAAAACTTGAAAGGCGGTCCACCCGGGGGGGATTGGAGCAGTGCAAAACTACTAATGGCGCACCACCTAACTGGTGCGCCATTAGTAACCCTGGTCACTAATGGCGCACCAGTTAGGTGGTGCGCCATTAGTAGTTTTTGCAAAAAAAAAGTTTAGCATAAGTATCACAGGTTACTAATGGCACACCACCTACAAATGCGCCATTAGTAACCCTGGTTACTAATGGCGCATCAGCTAGAGGTACAACATTAGAAATTTTGCAAAAAATTTTTGTTACTAATGGCGCACCAGCTACGAATGCGCCATTAGTAACCAGGGTTACTAATGGCGCACCAGACGGAGGTGCACCATTAGAATTTTTGCAAAAAAAATAATTGTTACTAATGGTGCACCAGCTACGAATGCGCCATTAGTAACCCTGGTTACTAATGGCACACCAGACGGAGGTGCTCCATTAGAATTTTTGCCAAAAAAAAATTGTTACTAATGGCGCACTGCGGGTCTGGTGCGCCATTAGTGTCTGCCACACTAATGGCGCACCGACTCATGGTGCGCCATTACTATATAGTAGTGGCGCACCACTTGTCTGGTGCGCCATTAGTGGCCATATCATCTATAGCCCTTTTCCTAGTAGTGGCCTATTGAATTTCTGGAGTTATTTCAGTTATACAATCAGTAGGCCCTCAACAAACAACTCATGACTTGCTACTGTTTGTAAGTATTACTTCTATAGTTAAGTCTCTACCTCAGCTCATTCATTGCATGTATATATAATTATCCACACTATATTATGCACATTGAAGATCGTCGAATGCAAAAAAGAAGGAATCTTCGACGTTGGGTTCATTAACCCAGATCCCGTAAATGAATGGACTGTACGAAATAGAGTCAAAGATAACGAGGAGAACTTGCTAAATTCGTTCCTTAGACATCAAAACAAAAGGGAAATACTATTTCCTTAAAACTTAAAGTGAGTGTTACTGTCTTATGCATATTCGGCTTCGCTTACTCGCGGTTAAGTAATGTAAATGATGAGTTATATATGTGTGTGTCGTTACCACTTTATTCTGCTATCCATTAAGCTTGATGATGCATTAGTAACTGTCCTAGAATCGAGACGTGATGACCCACAACTATAGGAGATCTATCGTAGTCCTTTCGATAAGTAAGAGTGTCGAACACAACGAGGAGCAAAAGGAAACGACAAGCGGTTTCCATTAAGGTATTCTTTGCAAGCACTGGAATTATTTGTAACAGATAGATTTGTGATAAGATAATTCGTAACGAGTAACAAGTAACAAGTGTAGCAAAGGTGTAGAAAGCTTGCCCAATCTTTTTTGTACCAAATGGCAGGCATGAAGAAACTCTTATATAAACCAAAGCGCTCTCGAGGACACATGGGAATTTCTGTTAAGCTAGTTTTCATCATACTCCTTTGATTCGTGTTTGTTACTTTGATAATTTGATATGTGGGTGGACCGGTGCTTGGGTGATTCCGTTACTTGGACAAACCTCCCACTTAGGATTAACCCCTATATCAAGGATCCGCAACCACGAAACAAGAATTAACCTAAACCTAACCATAGCATGAAACATATGGATCCAAATCAGCCCCTTGTGGAGCAACGCATAAACTAGGGTTTAAGCTTCTGTCACTCTATCAACCCATCACCTACTTATTAGTTCCCAATGCCTTCCCCCAGGCCCAAATAATGGTGAATTGTTATGTAGTTGACGTTTGCATAACACCACTAAGGAGAGACAACATACATCTCAGTAAAATATCGAACGAATACCAAATTCACATGATTACTTATAACAAGACTTATCCCATGTCCTCAGGAACAAATGATGTTGGGGAACGTTGCATGGGAAAAAAATCCTACGCACACACAAGATCTATCCATGGTGATGAGCATCAACAAGTGGGAGAGTGGATCTACATACCCTTGTAGATCGCTAAGCGGGAAGCGTTAAGAAATGCGGTTGGTGTAGTTGAACGTCTTCGCGATCCAAATCACCGAGCATCCCACGATCTCATCACGATCCGTCCCGCGATCCAATCACGATTCGTCCCGCAAACTCATCATGATCCATCCCGCAATCTCATCACGATCCATCTCGGAATCTTGATCACGGTCCTTCCGATCTAGCGCCAAACGGACGGCACCTCCGCATTCAGCACACGTACGGCTCAATGACGATCTCCGCCTTCTTGATCCAGCAAGAAAGAGCGGATAGGCAGAAGAGTTCTCTGACAGCGCGACGCCGTTATGACGATGGTGGTGGAGCTATTCCGTCCGGGCTTCGCCTAAGCACTGCAGAAATCCGATCTAGAGGAGAAATTATGCACTCGAGGAATGGGTAGCACGTGGCTGAAAATCTTATGCCAAAACCCTAAAACCCTCTAGTATACTCCCTCCATTCCTTTATATAATGTGTATTTTTTTTGATAAAATTCCAAAATGTAAGGTGCATTTCTCCTAATTATCCATAATTCCCTTGTTAGCCCTCTTAAAAAAGGAAAGTATCTCTTTTCTGATTGTCTGTATCCCTCCTTCTAGGAAAAGAAGGAAACTATCTCTTTGTCAATTGCATGTATCTCATACGTTTTTGGACTAATTGATTCACTTTCCACTAACCAACAAATTTGTCAAGGGTAATTTAGTCTTAACATGTTTATAATTATGGGCCTTGGTCACCGTGCCAAAAATAATACACCTTACATAAAGGAACGGAGGGAGTATATAGGAGGAGAGGAGGAGGAGGCTTGGATCCCAAGGAGCCAGCCCTTGGGTGGGCCGAACCAGGAGGGAGGAGTCCTCCTCCTCCACTCCTAGTAGGATTAGGACTCCTTCCTAATTTAGCCCTTTTTTCCTTTTTCCACCTTTTTCCTTTTTCGCTTTTTCTTCCCAGACGCATGGGCCCTTTGTGGGACTTCCTCCAGCCCACTAAGGGCTGGTATTCGTCCTCCCATAGCCCATGTAGCCTCTTGGGTCGAAATACACTACCGGCACTCCAGGTACACTACCGATGAGCCCGAAAATTTTCCAGCGACCAAAATAAGACTTCCTATATATCAATATTTACATATGGACCATTCTAGAGCTCCTCGTGACGTCCGGGATCTCATCCGGGACTCTGAACAACCTTCGGTCACCACCATACATAACTCTATACTACCGAAATATCACCAAACCTTAAGTGTGCAGACCCTGCGGGTTCGAGAACTATGTAGACATGACCGAGACAACTCTACGGTCAATAACCAATAGTGGGACCTGGATGCCCATATTGGTTCCAACATATTCTATGAAGATCTTTATCAGTCGAACCTCTATGTCAAGGATTCAGTTAATCCTGTATGATGTTCACTTTGTTCTTGGGTATGTTACTTGCTCGAGATTCGATCGTCGGTAGCTCCATACCTAGTTCAACCTCATTACCGGCAAGTCTCCTTACTCGTTTCGTAAGTTGATACACACAAGGTACTCCTCCGGTGTCAGTGAGTTGCATGATCTCATGGTCATAGGAACAAATACTTGACATGCAGAAAACAGTAACAATAAACTGACACGATCATATGCTACGTTTGTAGTTTGGGTCTTGTCCATCACATCATTCTCCTAATGATGTGATCCCGTTATCAAATGACATCTCCTATGCATGGCTAGGAAACCTTAACCATCTTTCATCAACGAGCTAGTCTATTAGAGGCATACTAGGGACATGGTTTTGTCTATGTATCCACACATGCATCTAAGTCTCCGATCAATACAATTATAGCATGGATAATAAATGATTATCATGAACAAGGAAATATGATAACAACTAATTTATTATTGCCTCTAGGGCATATTTACAACAGTCTCCCACTTGCACTAGATTCAATAATCTAGTTCACATCACCATGTGATTCGCATTGTTATGAATCTAACACCCAATGAGTTCTTGGGCTCGATAATGCTTTGCATGTGAGAGAGGTCTTATAGTCAATAGGTCTGCGACATTCTGATCCATGTGTACTTTGCAAATCTCTATGTCAAACTGTAAACACTGCTACCACAATCCACTTGGTACTATTCCAAATGGCTGCTCCACTATACGTATCCGGATTGCTACTAAGAGTCATCCGGATTAGTGTTAAAGCTTGCATCGACGTAACTCTTTATGACGAACCCTTTATCACCTCCATAATCGAGAAACCTTTCCTTAGTCTTTTAGTTACTAAGGATCATCTTGACCGCTATCTAATGATCCACTCCTGGATCACTCTTGTACAACTTCACGGACTCATGGCAAGGCACACACAAGTGCAGTACACAGCATGGCATACTATACAGAGCCTATGGCTAAGGCATAGGGGACGACATTCGTCCTTTCTCTTTCTTCTATCGTGGTCGAGCTTTCAGTCTCACTCAACTTCACATCTTACAAAGAAGGTGAGAACACTTCTCTCTGACTAGTCCATTTTGAACTCTTTCAAAATGTTGTCAAGGTATGTACTCATTCAAAGTCTCATCAAGCATCTTGATCTATCTCTATAGATCTTGATACTCAACAATTAGGTAACTTTATCCAGGTCTTCCTTTGGAAAACTCCTTTCAAACAACCCTTTATGCTTTCCAGAAATTCTACATAATTTCCAATCAACAAAATGTCAACCACATATGCTTATGAGAAACTCTATAGTGCTCCCACTCACTTTATTGTAAATACAAGTTTCTTATAAACTTTGTATAGACTCAAAAACTTTTATCACCTCATCAAAGTGTATATTCCAACTCTGAGATGCTTACTTCAGTCCATAGAAGGATCACTGAAGCTTGCTCACCTTTTAGCATCCTTAGGACTGACAAAACCTTCTGGTTGTATCACATACAACTTTTCCTCAAGTAAACCATTAAGGAAACGATGTTTTGACATCCATCTGCCAGATTTCATAATTGAAAAATGCAGCAACTGCTAACATAACTCCAACAGACTTTAGCATCGCTACGAGTGAGAAAGTCTCATCGCAGTCAACTCCTTGAACTTATCGTAAGCTTCTTTGTAACAAGTCGAGCTTTACAAATGGTGACATTTACCATGACCG
Source organism: Hordeum marinum (assembly GCA_022496015.1). Classification (NCBI taxonomy): domain Eukaryota; kingdom Viridiplantae; phylum Streptophyta; class Magnoliopsida; order Poales; family Poaceae; genus Hordeum; species Hordeum marinum. The sequence continues at coordinate 120,482,079 of CM039677.1, forward strand.
TCTGTCTTCATTTTAAACATCCATATGTACTCAACGACCTATCGTCCATCGAGCAAGTCTACCAAAATCTATACTTGGTTTTCATAAATGGATCCTTTCTCGGATTTCAGGGCCTCTAACAATTTGTCAGAATCCGGGTGCATCATCGCTTCTCCACAGCTCATAGGTTCATCGTTGTCCAACAACATGACCTCCAAGACAAGCTTGTCGTACCGCTCAGGAGCAGTACACATCCATGTCGACCTACGAGATTCGATAGTAACTTGATCTGAATATTCATGATCATCATCATTAACTTCCTCTTCAACTAACGTAGGCTTCACAGAAACATCTTCCTGCGCTGCGCTACTCTCTAGTTGAACAAAGGTTCAACAACCTCATCAAGTTCTATCTTCCTCCCACTCAATTCTTTCGAGAGAAACTCTTTCTCGAGAAAGGACCCAGTTTTAACAACAAACACTTTATGCTTGGATCTGAGATAGAAGGTTTACCCAATTGTTCCTAGGGTATTCTATGAAGATGCATTTGTCCGCTTTAGGTTCGAGCTCATTAGGTGAAAACATTTTTCACATAAGTGTTGCAGCCCGAAACATTAAGAAATGACAGCTTAGGTTTCTATCAAACCATATGGTGCCATCTCAACGGATTTAGATGGTGCCCTATTTAAAGTGAATGTAGTTGTCTCTAATGCATAACCCCAAAATTACAATAGCGAAACGATAAGAGACATCATAGCATGCACCATATCCAATAGAGCACGACTATGATGTTCGAACACACCATCACACTATGGTGTTCCAGGTGGCGTGAGTTATGAAACAACTTTCACATTGCCTATAGGTGTATGCCAAACTCGTAACTCAGATATTCACGTCCACAACCATATCGTAGATATTTTTATCTTCTTTTCATGATGATCTTAAACTTCACTCTGAATTTGCTTGGACCTTTCAAACGATTCAGACTTGTGTTTCATTAAGTAAATATCTACTCAAATCATAAGTGAAGGTAAGAAAATAATGATATCCACCGCACGCTACAAGACTCACTGGATTGCATACATCAACATGTATCATTTCCAATAAATCACTTGCCCGCTCCATCCATCTAGAAAAAGGGGTCCTTAGTCATCTTGCCAAAGAGGCATGGTTCGCATATCTCATAAGCATGGAGTCCAAAGATCCATAAGCATGGAGTTTCTTCATGCACTTTATACCAATATGAAATTTAGCGGAAGTGCCACAAGTATGTGGTACTATAATTATTAACTTTGTATCTTTTGGCATCAATGTTATGAACATGTGTATTACTACGATCAAGATTCAACAAACCATTTTCACTGGGTGCATGACCATTGAAGGTATCATTCATGTAATCAGAATAACCATTATTCTCTAACTTAAATGAATAACCGTGTTGCAATAAACACGATCTATCACATTCATGCTCAACGCAAAACACCAACTAAGATTTATTTAGGTTCGTCACTAATCCCGAAGGTAGAGAGAGCGTGCGATGTTGATCACATCAACCTTGGAAACATTTCCAACACACATCGTAACCTCACCCTTAGCTAGTTCTCCGTTTATTCCGTCGCTTTTATTTCGAGTTACTCACATTTAGCAACCGAACCGGTATCCAATACCCAGGTGCTACTAGGAGTACTCGCAAGGTACATATCATTAACACGTATATCAAATATACTTCTGTCGATGTTGCCAGCCTTCTTGTCTACCAATTATCTAGGGTTGTTCCGCTTCAGCGACCGCTCTCCTCATAATCGAAGCACTTAGTCTCGAGTTTGGGTTCAACTTTGGGTTGCTTCACTAGAGCAGCAACGGACTTTCCATCCATGAAGTTGTCCTCCTTGCCCTTGCCCTTCTCGAAACTAGTTGTTTTTACTAACCATCAACACTTGACGCTCCTTCTTGATTTGTACCTTCACAGTGTCAAACATCACGAATAACTTAGGGATCATTATTTCTATCCCTGGTATTTTATAGTTCATTACAAAGTTCTATTAGCTTAGTGATAGTGACTTGGAGAACTATATCAATCACTATCTTATCTGGAAGATTAACTCCCACTCAATTCAAGCGATTGTAACGTCCAGACAATCTAAGCACATGCTCAACGATTGAGCTATTCTCCTTCATCTTGCAGACAAAGAATCTTGTTGGAGATCTCATATCTCGCAACATGGGCACGAGCCTGAGATCCTAATTTGAGCTCTTAGAATATATCATATGTTCCATGACGTTCAAAACGTTCTGGAGCCTCAATTCTAAGTCGTAATGCATGATGCACTAAACAATCAAGTAGTCATTAGAATGTGCGTGTCAGATGTTCACAACATCTACAGACGACGCTAGAGGGGTTGGCACACCGAGCGGTGCATTAAGGACATAAGCCTTCTGTGTAGCAATGAGGACAATCCTCAGATCACGGACCCAGTCCGCAATATTGCTACCATCATCTTTCAACTCTATTTATCTAGGAACATATAGAAATTCAAGGGAGCTACAGTGTGAGCTAGAAATCTACAACATAATTTTGCAAATACACTACTGACTATGTTCATGATAATGAGTTCAATTAATCATATTACCGTCGTCCTAAGCAAAACAAGGTGCATAAAAGGATTAACATCACATGCAAATCATAAGTGACATGATATGGCCATGAACTTGTGCTTTTGATCTCCATCTTGAAAGCACTGGCATGATCTCCATCGTCATCGGCATGACACCATGATCTCCGTCAACGTGTCGCCATCGGGGTTGTCGCGCCCACCATGCTTCTACTACTATTGCTACCGTTTAGCGATAAAGTAAAGCATTACATAGTGCTTAATGATTGACATGCATGTCATACAATAATTAAAGACAACCCTATGGCTCCTGCCGGTTGCCGTACTCATCGACATGCAAGTCGTGATATTCTATACAAAACATGATCATCTCATACATCACATATGTCTCATCATGTAATTGGCCATATCACATCACAACATACCCTGCAAAAACAAGTTAGACATCCTGTAATTGTTGTTGCATGTTTTACGTGGCTGCTACGAGTATCTAGCAAGAACAATTCTCACCTACGCAAAAACCACAACGGTGATACATAAGTTGCTTTTCAACCTTCTCAAGGACCGCCTTTGTCGAATCCGATCCAACTAAAGTAGGAGAAACAGACACCCGCCAGCCATCTTTGTGCAACGAGATTACACATCAGTCGATGGAACCGGTCCCTCGTAAGCGTACGAGTAAGGTTGGTCCGGGCCGCTTCATCCCACAATACCGCTGAACCAAAACACGACCAAGGGAGGAAGCAATCTAAGCATCAACGCCCACAAACTCTTTGTAGTCTACTCGAGATCTCATCTACACATAGACCTAGATCATGATGCCATTGTTGGGGAACGTTGCATGGGAAACAAAAATTTTCCTACGCACACGCAAGATCTATCCATGGTGATGAGCATCAACGAGAGGGAGAGTGGATCTACATACCCTTGTAGATCGCTAAGCAGGAAGTGTTAAGAAACACGGTTGGTGTAGTCGAACGTCTTCGCGATCCAAATCGCCGAGCATCCCACGATCTCATCACGATCCATCTCGCGATCCAATCACAATCTGTCCCGTGAACTCATCATGATCCGTCGTGTGATGTCATGACGATCCGTCTCGCGATCTTTATAACGGTCCTTCCGATCTAGCGCCGAACGGACGGCACCTCCGTGTTCAGCACACGTACGGCTCGATGACGATCTCCGCCTTCTTGATCGAGTGAGAGAGAGCGGAGAGGTAGAAGAGTTCTATGGCAGCGTGACGGTGTTGCAGCTATGGTGGTGGAGCTATTCCGGTAGGGCTTCGCCCAAGAACTGCAGAAATCCGATCTAGAGGAGAAACTATGCACTAGAGGAACGGGTAGCACGTGGCTGAAAATCTTGTGCCAAAACCCTAAAACCCTCTAGTATATCTAGGAGGAGTCCTCCTCCTCCACTCCTAGTAGGATTAGGACTTCTTCCTAATTTAGCCCTTTTTGCCTTTTTCCACCTTTTTTCCTTTTTGGTTTTTTCTTCCCAGCCGCATGGGCTCTTTGTGGGACTTCCTACGGCCCACTAAGGGATGGTATTCATCCTCCCACAGCCCATGTAGCCTCTTGGGTCGAAATACCCCTCCCGATGATCTCCCGGTACACTACCGACACTCCTGGTACACTACTAATGAGCCCGAAACTTTTTTGGCGACCAAAATAGGACTTCCTATATGTCAATCTTTACCTCCGGACCATTCTGGAGCTCCTCATGATGTCCAGGATCTCATCGAGGACTCTGAACAACCCTCGGTCACCACTATACATAACTCTATACTACCGAAACGTCACCAAACCTTGAGTGTGCAGACCCTGCGGGTTAAAGAACTATGTAGACATGACCGAGACACCTCTACGGTGAATAAAAAATAGCAGGACCTGGATGCTCATATTAGTTCCTACATATTCTATGAAGATCTTTATCGGTTGAACCTCTATGTCAAGGATTCAGTTAATCCCGTATGATGTTCCCTTTGTTCTTCGGTATGTTACTTGCTCGAGATTCGATCGTCGGTATCTCCATACCTAGTTCAACCTTGTTACCTGCAAGTCTATTTACTCGTTCCGTAATACAAGATCCCATAAAAAACACTTAGTCACATTGCTTGCAAGGCTTATTGTGATGTTGTATTACCGAGTGGGCCCTGAGATACCTCTCCGTCACACGGAGTAACAAATCCCAGTCTTGATCCATGCCAACCCAACAGACACCCTCGAAGATACCTGTAGAGCACCTTTATAGTCACCCAATTACGTTGCGACATTTGATTCACACAAGGTACTCCTCTGGTGTCAGTGAGTTGCATGATCTCATGGTCATAGGAACAAATACTTGACATGCAGAAAATAGTAGCAATAAACTAACACGATCATATGCTACGTTTGTAGTTTGGGTCTTGTCCATCACATCATTCTCCTAATGATGTGATCCCGTTATCAAATGACATCTCATGTCCATGGCAAGGAAACCTTAACCATCTTTGATCAATGAGCTAGTCTATTAGAGGCATACTAGGGACATGGTTTTGTCTATGTATCCATACATGCATCTAAGTCTCCGATCAATACAATTATAGCAAGGATAATAAACGATTATCATTAACAAGGAAATTTGATAATAACTAATTTATTATTGCCTCTAGGGCATATTTCCAACAAACGGAACTAGTCACAAAGCATGTTCATGGTCCAGATCAGAGGAGTATTTATTATCATAAAGGATCTGAACATATGATCTTCTACCAAGTAAGCCAACTAGCATCAACTACAAGGAGTAATCAACACTACTAGTAACCTACATGTACCAATCTGAGATGTTGAGACAAAGATCGGATACAAGTGATGGAATAGGGTTTGGACAGGAGATGGTGCTTGTGAAGATGTTGATGAAGATTAACCCCCTCTTGATGAGAGGATTGTTGGTGATGATGATGGATTCGATTTCCCTCTCCGGGAGGGAAGTTTCCCCGGCAAAACAGCCCGGTCGGAGCTCTAAATTGGTTCTGCCCAAGTTCCGCCTCAAGACAGCGGTGCTTCCTCCCAAAATCTCCCTTATGATTTTTCCATGTCAAAATGCTTCATATAGGAGAATATGGGTGTCGGAGGAGTCACAGGGGCCCCACAAGCCTGCTAGGCGCAGCTAGGGGGGTGGTCGCGCCTAGTAGGCTTGTGGCCTGCAGGTGGACCCCTCTGGTTGATTCTTGTGCCTGTATTTTTTTATTAATTCCAAAAATATTATCTGTAAATTTTGAGGACTTTTGGAGTTGTGCAGAAGAGGTATCTCAGATTTTCTCGTTTTCGAGTCGAGAATTCCAGCTGCCTGCATTCTCCCTCTTCATGTAAGCCTGATAAAATGAGAGAGAAAAGGCATAATTATTGGACCATAATGTTTAATAACAGACCCTAATGTAATAAATATCAATATAAAAGCATGATGCAAAATGGAGCTATCAACTCCCCCAAGCTTAGACCTCGCTTGCCCTCAAGCGAATGAATATGTCCACATGTTTAGAGATAGAGGTGTCGATAAAAATAATATACGGACATGAGGGCATCATGATCACCTTTAGAACAACAATACTCATTGTATGAGATTCTTCATACTAGAGCAACAATTCATTCACAAGATAAAGTATGAACGAAGAACTCTATTGAAAACCAACAAACTATGATGTCATTCGTTGCAGCAATTGACAATTTATTATATAATCGAAAAGAGTCAATATAAGAGCTTGTAAAGCAATTCCACATACTCAATTATCTTGTAGTCTTTCACAATTGCTAGCACTCACAGGGTACCCACAATGTCAAAGCTTCAATCGAACACCAACAAAGATAGGGGCAATTTTTCCTCCCAACTATTCACCTCAAGGGTGATGTCAACAATAATAACTTATGATCACCCACATTCGAGCGGATATATGAGTCTAGATCATTCCCCAACACATAATGCTTACCAGGAATAACGAAATAGAGGAAGTGGTGAAGACTACCATGAGTCTTGCATAAAGGTAGGTACTAGAAAGTAAAAGTAACAGATAGGCCCTTCGCAGAGGGAAGCAGAGGTTGTCATGCGCTTTTTTTGGATGCACAAACTCTTAATGTAGAGGAACGCCGCGTTGTATTGCCCTTTGTGATATAAACCTTTATTAATGAGTTTGTCACTTTTATTTCTTCACTATCACAAGTTCGTACAACGCTTATTTCCCTTACAATAAAGATCACACATATTTAGGAGCAATTTTTATTGCCTTATTGCACCGATGACAACTTACTTGAAGGATCTTATTCAATCCATAGGTAGGTATGGTGGACTCCCATGGCAAAATTGGGTTAAGGTGTTGGGATGAACAAGTAGTATCTCTACTTGGTGCATAGGTTTTCGCTAACATGAGGTGGAAGGAAGCACTACATGTCGAAGGATCTAAAACCATATAACTTCTATTCGGAGGTAAGCAAACGTAACCCATTATTTTGTCTTCCTTGTCCAACCTCAACTTATTGCCATGTAATATTTTAATGAGTGGTCACAATCATAACAGATGTCCAAGATAATATATTTATATGTGAATCTCTCTTTCTTTATCACTTCCCTTCAATTACACCAGTCACCAATTACTATGTTTGTTAACTCCCAACAAATTTCAATCACCATACTTTTTATATGTGAAGTCATATGTATTCTCTTTGCTTATGTTCTATTATACTTTATTGCCTTCAAGAGCAGAGTAATCTAGCAAGGCCCTCTAATCAAAACTATTTTTTATTAAATAACTCTCGGACTTGCTTACATAAGTGGAGCAAAAGCAAAAACTAAAAGGTGGATCATACTAAAAACTTTTATTCTACTAGATCAAAGCAAAAAAAAAGGATCGAACTAGGAAAGATAAAAACAAAAAGGAAAAAGGAAAAATGTGCGATGTGATACGATACTTGGGCACCTCCCCTAAGATTTGCACAAGCCAAGGGGAGTGCCCATACCCATGTACTCAGGTGTCCTTCTTCGGGGTTGATGGTGGTGGAGTTGTTGAGGAGGTTGGAGGCTTGTCCTTTGTCTTCCAAGGCATAGGCTCACCGTCGTAAAAAGATGAATGAGTCTCCGAAATCCTCAAATCTGCAGCCAAACTCATTCCCTTAAATCGTTATTAATACTCATAGTTTGGATTTTGCAGATCATAGATCTGGGCATGGAGATGCTCAATTTTCTCGTAAAGCTTGAAGATGTGCTCTCCGATGTCCTTGGTGTCTAGCTTGTGTTTATGGGTAAACTCCAAGATCATCCTATGATTGGCATTGAGTCCACGCTCCACCACCGTTTGGCACTTGAAGACTTGCTGCTCCATGGCCTCGAGCCTTGTTTCCACGCTTCCGGTCTTCTCCGGCCCCTCAACATCACAGATGTGCAGCAACCCCTCACGCATCTCAATGGTTTGAGGGTGTCGTAGCACCTCCGAAAGATAAGGGCTGATGACCTTCTCGAAAACTTGTCCTTCAGAGCATCAGGGGATGCCTTGACAATCGAAATCAACTGCACAAACAACTCAAAACATGAACAGGAGGTATTGTCTTATACGAAAGTCAAAACCTTAGAGAGATTATATAATGCTTTTTTTTGACCCGAAGGGTCCACAAGAAAACGGAGTCCTGGGGGCGCACCGGATGGTGACAAGCCCCCTAGGCGTGACCAGGGGGTGGTGTCACCTAGCAGGCTAGTCGCCTCCCTGTGCGTCCTTCGGACCGCTTTTAATTTTACTAATTTTTTAAATATTCCAAAATTGAGTAAAATTGGTATTGGGAAAGTTTTGGAGTTGGTTTACTTACCACACCACGTACTATTCCTTTTCAGAGTCTGAAACGTTCTAGTAAGTCTCCCTAATATGCTCTTCGGGAGTTTTGGTATTGATAACATGGGTTTCGGCATTAATGGGAGTACCTGAAATATAGTGTTTGATTCTTTGCCCGTTTACCACCTTAGGATTTTTGCCTTCGGCATTGTTGATCTTGATGGCACCGGAACGATATACCTCCTCGACGATGTATGGTCCTTCCCACTTAGAGAGAAGTTTTCCTACAAAAAATCTTAACCAAAAATTGTATAGTGAGACATGATCACCTACATTAAATTCACGCTTTTGTATCCTTTTATCATGCCATCTCTTAACTTTTTCTTTAAACAACTTGGCATTTTCGTAGGCATGTGTTCTCCATTCATCAAATGAGCTAATGTCAAATAACCTCTTCTTATCAGCAAGTTTGAAATCACAGTTGAGCTCTTTGATTGCACAATAAGATTTATGCTCTAGCTCTACAGGTAAGTGACATGCTTTACAATAAACCATTTTATGCGGAGACATACCCATAGGATTCTTGTAAGCAGTTCTATTAGCCCATAATGCATTGTCAAGTTTCTTAGACCAATTCTTCCTAGATCTATTAACCGTCTTTTGCAAGATCAATTTAATTTCTCTATTTCTTAATTCTACTTGACCACTAGACTGAGGTTGATAAGGAGATGCAATTCTATGATTAACATCATAGTTTGCAAGCAATTTACGGAAAACACCATGGATAAAATGTGAACCACCATCAGTCGTTTAGTATCTGGGGACTCCAAATCTAGGCAAAATAACTTATTTAAGCATCTTAATAGAGGTGTTATGATCAACACTACTTGTTGGGATAGCTTCTACCCACTTAGTAACATAATCAACAACACCTAAAATATGAGTATACCCGTTGGATGTTGGAAAAGGTCCCATATAACCAAAACTCTGAATATCAAATGGTTCAATAAAAAGAGAATTCTTTGACATTCATCACATGAGAAGAAAAACTTACAAGCATCATTCAAGAGAGTAGGCCAATAAAAACAAGATTGCAATACCTTGTGTGCAGTTCTATCCCCAGCGTGGTCTCCTCTGTAGGCCTCGGAATGACACTTCCGTAGGATCTGTTCCTATTCATGCTCAGGTACGCAACGTCTAATAATACCATCTACTCTTTATTTATAAAGGTGTGGGTCATCCCAGAAGTAATTTCTCAAATCATAGAAAAACTTTTTCTTTTGCTGGTATGTGAAACTAGGTGGTATAAATTTAGCGAAAATGTAATTAGCATAATCAGCATACCAAGGAGCTTTATAAGAAGCATTTATGACAGCTAATTGTTCATCTGGAAAGCTATCATCAATAGGTACTGGGTCATCAAGAACGTTCTCTAACCTAGACAAGTTATCTGCTGCGGGGTTATCAGCACCCTTTCTATCAACAATATGCAAATAAAATTCTTATAGCAAGAGAACCCACCTAATAAGTCTAGGTTTGGCATCTTTCTTTTCCATGAGATATTTAATAATAGCATGATCAGTCTGAATAGTTAATTTAGAATCAACAATATATGGTCTAAACTTATCACAAGAGAACACAACTACTAAAAAACCTTTTAAGTGGTCACATAGTTTCTTTAAGTGTTGTCTAGAGTTTTGCTAGCATAATGAATAACATTTAATTTATTATCAACTCTTTGGCCTAGAACAACGCCTACAACATAGTCACTAGCATCACACATAATTTCAAAAGGTAGGTTCCAATCATGTGGTTAAACAATAGGTGCAGAAATCAAAGCATTATTGAGAATTTCAAAAGCTTCCACACAATCATAATAAAAAATGAATGTAACATCTTTTTGCAAAAGATTAGTGAGAGGCCTAGAAATCTTATTGAAATCTTTAATAAATCTCCTATAGAAACCAGCATGACCAAGGAAACTTCTTATACCTCTGATATCCGTTAGACACAACATTTTTTAAATAGCATCAACTTTAGCCTTGTCAACTTCAATACCTCTTTCGGAAATTTTATGTCCCAAGACGATTACTTTCTTCACATCTCTGCAAAACTCGATCAAGGTTGCTCAACCAATCATCAAAAGAAGTTTTGTAAACGGAAAAATCATCCATGAAAACCTCAACAATCCTTTCACAGAAATTAGAGAATATAGCAGTCATACATCTTTGGAAGGTAGTAGGTGCATTGCATAAACCAAAACGCATATGTCTATAAGGAAAGGTACCAAAAGGGCAGGTAAAGGTGGTATTCTCTTGGTCCTCTTGCCACGGGTATTTGCGAGAAATCAAATAACCATCTAGAAAGCTGAAATGTGTGTGTTTGGATAATCTTTCTAGAATTTGATCAATGAAAGGTCAAGGGTAATGATCTTTCCTAGTAGCTTTGTTCAATTTATTAGGGACACAATTCTCTGCGGGATCAATTCATTTTTATCATTAGGAACTATGATAATACCTCCTCTCTTAGGGACACAATGAACGAGACTAAGCCATCTACTATTAGGAATAGGATAAATGATACCTGCCTCCAGAAGCTTTAATATTTCATTTCTTACCTCTTCCTTCATTTTAGGGTTCAACCGTCGTTGGTGATCAACCACTGGTTTAGCATCAGGCTCCATTTTAATTTGGTGCTGACATAAAGTGGGACTAATGCCTTTAAGATCATCAAGAGTATATCCGATAGCAGCATGGCGCTTCCTTAGAGTTTTCCATAAAATTTGTTCTTCATGCTCTGAAAGGTTAGCACTAATAATAATAGGATACATCTTCTTTTCACCAAGATAAGCATATTTCAAAGTATCAGGTAATTGTTTAAGCTCAAACACGGGATCAACCTTGGGTGGAGGGGGATCCCCAAGTATTTCAACGGGCAAGTTGTGTGTCCGAATAGGATGCTGATCAAAGAAAATCCTACCTATTTCATCCCTTTCATTCATATACATGTCATTTTCATGATCTAGTAGATAGCAATGATCTCCTATTTTAACAGAAACAACAGTCATGCAAACAACGGGTCTATGTTTATCTTTAGCATCTAGTTTAGCAATTCTAGCAGCTAAATCACAAAATTGAATAACATGCCCATCTATATTATCAACCAAGAGATCCTTAACCATAGCAATAGTAGGTTAAACTTTAATTTTCTCAAGGGGTGTAGGTGTTCTAGCACAACTCTTACGAACCATAGTTGAAGATTTAGCATGATCATTTATTGTAACAGGGAAAGGTGGTTTCTCACTATAAGCAGTGCGAATAACAGGATCAACATTATAAGTAATAGTTTTATCTTAAACTTTAATAGGTTCAACTACTTTCACTTCAATGGGAGGATGATATCTAAACCACTTCTCCTTAGGGAGATCAACATGAGCAGCAAAAGATTCAAAAAAGAAGCTACTATCTCAGAGTCAAGTCCATATTTAGTGCTAAATTCACGAAAAGCATCAGTGTCTACGAAGTATTTAACACAACCAAACTTAAGGTTCATACCTCACTCCTTACCTTCGTCGAGTTCCCAATCTTTAGAGTTGTGTTTAATTCTTTCCAATAAATCCTATTTGAAGTCAATATCTTTCTTCATATAGGAACCAGCAAAAGAAGTATCAAGCATGGATTGATCATTACAAGAAAGCTAAGCATAAAAATTCTGAATAGTAATTTCTCTCGAGAGCTCATGATTGGGGCATGAATATAACATTGACTTAAGCCTCCCCCAAGCTTGATTGAGGTATTCTTTCTCCTTCATGAGGCCAAATATTATAAATATAATTCCGATCACGATGAACTTGATGCATAGGGTAGAACTTCTGATGAAATTCCATCATCACGTAGCCTATACCATGTCAATGCCTGTTCCTTCGAGGATAAAGGAAAAACCTTCTTCTTAACGTGATGCTCGGGCAGACTTGCAAGCTTAAATAATCCACAAACATCATCCACATACATTAGATGTAAATCAGGATGCAGTGTTCCATCTCCTACGTAAAGATTAGCCAGCAGTTTCTCTATCATACGCGAAGGAATTTCATAATAAATATTTTCAGTAGGTTGAGTAGGTTTAGGGACAACTCTTTGTGTTTCTGGTCGAGGTGAAGATACCCCGAACAAGCCCCTCAAAGGATTACTTTCCATAGTGACAAGTGGGAGTAACTTTCAGCACACTATATAAATTTTTCCTTACCAAAGGCGCCTCACTCCCAGGCAACGGCGCCAGAAAAGAGTCTTCATGACCCACAAGTATAGGGGATCTATCGTAGTCCTCTCAATAAGTAAGAGTGTCAAACCCAATGAGGAGCAGAAGGAAATGACAAGCGGTTTCCAGTACGGTATTCTGTGCAAGCACTGAAATTATCGGTAATAGATAGTTTTGTGATAAGATAATTCGTAAGTAGTAACAAGTAACAAGTGTAGCAAAGGTGCAGCAAGGTATCCCAATCCTTTATGTAGAAAAGTACAGGCCAAGAAAAACTCTTATATAAAGCAAAGCGCTCCTGAGGACACATGGGAATTTCCGTCAAGCTAGTTTTCATCATGCTCATTTGATTCGCGTTCGTTACTTTGATAATTTGATATGTGGGTCGACCGGTGCGTGGATGCTGATCTTACTTTGACAAAACTCCCACTTATGATTAACCCTTATCACAAGCATCTGCGACTATGAAAGTATAATTAAGGTAAACCTAACCATGGCATGAAACATCTGGCCCCAAATCAGCCCCTTACGAAGAAACACATAAACTAGGGTTTAAGCTTCTATCACTCTAGCAACCCAATATCTACTTACTACATCCCAATGCCTCCCCGTAGGCCCAAATAATGGTGAAGCGTTATGTAGTCAACGTTCGCATAGCACCACTAGAGGAGAGACAACATGCATCTCATCAAAATATCGAACAAATACCAAATTCACATGATTACTTATAACAAGAGTTATGCCATGTCCTCGGGAACAAACGGAACTACTCACAAAGCATGTTAATGTTCAAGAACAGAGGAGTATTAATTATCATAAAGGATCTGAACGTATGATCTTCCACCAAGTAAACCAACTAGCATCAACTACAAGGAGTAATCAACACTACTAGCAACCCATAGGTACCAATCTGAGGTGTTGAGACACAGATCGAATACAAGTGATGAACTAGGGTTTGGAGAGGGGATGGTGCTGGTGAATATGTTGATGTAGACTGACCCCCTCTCGATGATAGGATCATTGGTGATGACGATGGCTCCGATTTCCCCCTCCGGGAGGTAAGTTTCCCCGGCAGAACAACCTTGCCGAATCTCTAGATTGGTTCTACCCAAGTTCCACCTCGAGATGGTGGCGCTTCTTCCCGAAAGCTCCCATCTGATTTTTTCTAGGTCAAAACAATTCATATAGGAGAAGATGGGCGTCGGAGGAGTCATAGGGGCCCCACAAGCCTACTAGGCACGACCAGGGGGTGGCCGTGCCTAGCAGGCTTGTGGCCTGCGAGTGGCCCCCCTTTGGTTGATTCTTGCGCCAGTATTTTTATTAATTCCAAAAACATACTCCATAAATTTTCACGACTTTTGGAGTTGTACAGAATAGGTATCTCATATTTGCTCCTTTTCTAGTCCAGAATTCCAGCTATCGACATTCTCCCTCTTCATGTAAACCTTGTAAAATGAGAGACAAAAGGCATAAGTATTGTACCATAAACTGTAATAATATCCCATAATGCAATCAATATCAATATAAAATCATGATGCAAAATGGACGTATCAAGACGTAACGATCCCGAGGATTATGCGGAGCTGACTGCAATGCTCCAGAAGTAAGTTCAATCAATACCGGGACCATATCAGCAACTTTCGTTGATTTCCTGATATCAAGTAATCATTTTCTTTGCATGGCAGGGTTTGGAAAAAGTTCATCCGAAAGGTTGCCGGTCTAAACAAAGAGCTGCGATTTACAGACCCCAAACTAAGTAGTACTAGGTAGTTCCGCGCATCTCTAATTGATTCAAAATTTCATCAATAACATTACCATGCTTTCTTATAAGTTTGATTGACCACTATTCACGTAATGTGTTTGTACCAGGAATCTAGGACTGTTTTATGAGGATACTACTTATGCGAGTTCATTGGCCACTCGACCTCTAAGCGGGGCTTGTCTAACAAAAAAATTGAAGTACATAAATAATATTAACAATTTGATTTTATATATTACGATCAATTGTGTTGAGTCTCCTTCATATATATGTATTGACACCCTTCTTTAAATAAGATCTGGAAGATGTGGGATGAACTCCTACCACATGATCGCATACGAGCAATTCAAGAGGAATTGGCGGGATTCTTTCATGAGCACGTCATACCTGAACATGGAGAATACCATGTGGAATTGCGATTGGATCTTAGGTAGATGATGTTAGGGATTGTAAGAGATGTTATATTGTATATATGTAGTCGCGTTGGATGGATATACGAAAACTTGTTCTTCGACCAAGCACGGAGAAAGAGATGTCACTTCTCTTTATATATGTTCAGCATGACGATCTTGTGTAATTAATGGTTTCCTTCATTTGCTTATTAGCTAGCACCGAGTTCTCTCTATATGTATAGTAGCTAGCGTCGACCAAGCACAGAGAAAGAGAGGTCACTTCTCTCTACTAGCTAGCTAACAAAATATGAAACCCCTAAATTAACCCTCCAACACCCCTAACCCCCTTCCAAAAAAACCAGCGCGTGACGCGTGGCTGCCTTTTGGTCCCGGTTTGTGTCACCAAACTAAACTAAAGGTCCTCCTGCCTGCGCACCGTGCAGTGGCCATGTGGAGCCCCTTTGGTACCGGTTTGTAAGCAAAGTGGAACCAAACGTTTTGGGTATTAGTCCTGCTTGTTTTGTCTCGGTTCCAAAACCGGGACTAAAGGCCCTCTGGAACCGGGACTAGTTCCCTATTTTCTACTTGTGTATACTCGTAGACATGCATGATTAGGGTGTGCTTGACTTGCTAGGAATGCTAAAATCTGCCAACACTTAAAATTGGGAAAAAGTAGATTTTTATTTGGTCAAGTAGTATAATCACATCCCCCGTCATCGGCGCGGGTTTTGCAAAATCTACAGGACCTCAGACGGTGCTTTCCACTGGAAGACTCGGGTGCAACCCGTCTTTGAGGTAGGGCCTCGTGAGGCCTGAGCTACCTTGCGAGTGCCCAGATACACCTCCCAGTTCTACCGTGTAGGCCACATGCACAAACTTAATGGGTTGTACACGCCCGGGGGCCTCAGAAGTCGCCCCCCATTCCCACACGCAAGTGGAAGCCCCATGCTCCATGCTGGCAGACGACACGGTCCTGCAATGACTATGCCCACGCAACGTGGATGACATGTGCTTCATGCTGGTGGATAAACAACTAAGGGTGCCCTCGCGGCTGCATCCAACCTCAGAGTGTCCCCTCACGGTCCCGTCTTGCCACATTCCCCTCGGATGTTCGCATGAGGCGGCTGCATGGGGGCTACGACCAAGCCAAGCCTGGCACACGCCACCTCCCTAGGTCACAAATACCTGGTCTTGATGTGCCCCTCTCAGGAAAAAGCTGGCGAGGAAAGGTATGGGAGCTGCTTGTACGTCAAGGGGTACTAGTGATCATCGCGACTCTGGAGCCTCACTGGTCAAGTAGCCCCTCACCCCTTGGCACCGTCCTGCTGATCTGGACACCCCAACGGCGGTTGAGGTATGCGCGGGACCGGTCCGTGCCGACGCAGAGCTCAAGGTTCTCCAAATCTCCAAGTCAACCTCGTCTTCACCATGTTCCCTTCATGAGGGCTGCTCGTACGTTAAGGGGGACTCCTGAGCATCGCGACTCAGGAGCCTCACTAGTCATGTATCCCTTCACCCATTGGCACCATTCTGGTGATCCGGACACCCCAACGGAAGCTGAGGTATGTGTGGGACCGGGCCCTGCTGACGCAGAGCATTACAGCAAGCAGGAAGGAAACAAGGGGAAGAAACAACCACATAATTCAACAGTTATTACAAGCATTGAATGTCTCCTAAAATGCAAACAAGTCTAATGCCTCCACGAGGCACGATGTACGTTATAGGAAAGGAACCAGGAAGAGGAGCTAAGAGGAGTTGACACCATCGCTCGTCTCAGATGCGGAGAGCTCGTCATCAACGTCATTGCCATCATCATCATCGCCACTAACCCTCGCAGCTACAGGAGGTGGGGGAACAGCAACGCAGGCAAACTTCTTCATCAGCGCTTCCATGGTGCCCTCCACAGTTGTTGTTGTGGTAGCACGAACCTCAGGATCAACCGGAGGATCACGGAGCCAAAGTTAAAACTCGGCTAGTGAAGGAAGAGGTGGCTGAAGACGCGCGTCGCGGCTTTAGAAAAGAGGTCACGACACTCACTCTCCAAGACTTCCTTCACCCTGGCAATGGAACCCTCTAGCACCTCAACAAGCTTTGAAGAGAGCCCCGCGAAGCCGCTCCCAGGAACCACCAGGGGTTCCATAAATCCTCCCCAGCAGATGGAGCAAAGTGCTCGATGGAGCCTTAGCTCGACGGAGGGTTTTTTCGGGGTAAGTGAAGCGGCTAGAGACGCGGCAAGGGTCCGACCGGGCCTAGAAAAGATCCCTTCCTGTTTTGAACTTTGGTGTGAGCCGAACCTTGCCGCCCCGAGGCCCCGTCACCCGGACAGCCGGGTGCCGGTCTGTAGCTGGTAAGGGTGGGGAGGCTTGGCCGGCTCATATTTACTTAGCCTTTTCTACGGAGAGACACTTCTGGGTCCAGCTGGCTAGCCCCCAGGCCCGGGAGCCGGATCGAGGGGCCAGTGAGTGTGGAAAGCTTTGAGATAAATGAAACGGGGCGCACCCCAAGAGCCGGCTTCGTAGGCCCATTGCATTCATAAGCCGAAAAGGACGGGGATACATACATACGTTGGTTTTTTCTTAGTAGTAAAACGGGCGCAGGAGTGTCGCGTTCCATGGACACTCTATTTCTTCGCCGGAGGCATCTCTCTTGTGCTTCTGTGGCTTCTGGGTGTCTATTAGATAGTAGGCATTGTTGTGTAGTGCCTTGCCGACGATGAATGGGCCCTCCCATGGGGAGGACAGCTTGTGCTGACCGGTGGTTCGTTGGATCCGCCTGAGGACCAGGTCCCCCTCGCGGAATGAGAGCGGCTGGATCCTCTTGATGTGATAATGCCGGAGCTTCAGTTGGTAGATTGCCGTCCGGCTCAAGGCTAGCTCGCGAGCCTCCTTGAGCAGGTTGACGCCGTCTTCTCTTGCTTCCTTGGTGTCCTTCTCCGTGTATAGGGCGACCTGAGGCGAGTCGAATTTGATGTCGGTGGGGATGATCGCCTCGGACCGATACACGAGAAAGAACGAGGTGTAGCCAGTTGAGCGGTTAGGGGTGGTCCTGAGACTCCAAAGTACGGCCGGTAGCTCATTCATCCAGCAGCCGGCCAATCTGACCAGCGGAGTCATGAGCCGGACCTTGATGCCGGATAGGACGAGGCCATTTTCCCTCTCGACCTGGCCGTTTGATTGCGGATGAGCGACGGAGGCCAGGTCGAGCCGGGTCCCTTGCTTGGAGCAGAAACACGCGAATGCGCCTTCGGCAAAGTTGGTGTTGTTGTCGGTGATGGTGCTGTGGGGGACGTCGTAGCATACTGTAATGTCATCGATGAACCGGACGGCCCTGTGGCCGTCCAGCTTCTTGATGGGCCATGCTTCGATCCACTTGGTGAATTTGTCCACGACCACCAGCAAGTGCGTCATGCTGCCTCGAGCGGTTTTGAAGGGGCCCACCATGTCCAGTCCCCAAACGGCAAAGGGCTACGAGAGGGGGATGGTTTGGAGGGCTATTGCCGGTAGGTGGCTTTGGGTGCTGAAGCGTTGGTAGCCCTCGCATTCGTCGACCAATTTCTTGGCCGCCCCGAGAGTCGTGGGCCAATAGAAGCCGTGGCGGAAAGCCTTAGCCACCAGGGTCTGGGAGGCGGCGTGATGCCCGCACTCGCCCTGCTAGATGTCGAGGAGGATCTCTTGGCCTTTTTCCGGCTCCACACACTGCTGGAAGACGACGGTGGTGCTGTGGTGGACGAGCTCATTGTTGATGATGCTGTAAGCTGAGGCCTGGCGTTGGATGTGCCTAGCCAGAGCCTCGTCCAGAGGCAGCTCGCCTTGTAAAAGGAACGCCAATATGGGCTAGGCCCATGAGGGGGCTACGACGGCAGCCGGCTGGAGAACTCCTGGGGCTGGTTGATGAGCCCTCGGGACCGGCTCGCCAACCCCCGGGACCTGCTCGGGAGCCCCCGAGGCCGGTTGGTCAGCCGCCAGGCCAGGCTCGCCGGCCCTTCGAGCCAGCTGGTTGATGACCATCATGACGATCGCATCGTCGGGTCCGTCCGCTCCGGGTGCCGCCGGTTCGATCGGGGCCAGCTGGGCAACCGGCGGTTCGAGAACCGACGACGGAGTTGCTGGGGAGGCGGTCGGCGCCGTTGACGGGCCAGCGGCGCTTGCTGGTACGAATGTTGACTCCGACTCTGGGGAGGGCTTGACCGACGGTGTGAGCAGCCGTTCGAGAGAGATGCCGGCTGGGATGGCCTGCCGGGTGGTGCCGGTTTTTGCCAACGCGTCTGCCGACTCGTTATCTGCTCGGGGGATATGGTGGAACTCGCAACCCTCAAAGGAGCCGGTGAGTTGTTGCACGAGGAAACGGTAGCTGGCCATGTTGGCATCCCTGGCGTCCCATTTGCCAGAAACTTGCTGCACCATGAGGTCGGAGTCGCCGAAGCAGAGGATGCGCCTGATGCCGATCTCCTTGGCGAGCCGGAGGCCATGGACGATGGCCTCGTACTCCGCCACGTTGTTGGAGGCGGCGAAGGGGATCTGGAGGGCATACTTGAGTTGATCACCTTTCGGGAAGGAGAGGACTATGTCGGCACCCAGGCCGGTCCTCATCTTCGAGCCGTCGAAGTGCATTTGCCAATGCGTGGAGTCCGGGGGAGGCGGGACGAACCCCGTCTCCGCCCTGTCGACGACGAAATCCGCCAATGCTTGCAACTTGACGGCAGTTCTTGGCTCGTACCGGATCTCGTGATCGGCGAGGGCGATCACCCACTTGGCAATCCGGCCGGTGGAATCCCGGCCGCTCATGATATCGCCGAGCGGGGCCATGCTCACCACGGTGATGGTGTGCTCTTGGAAGTATTGTTTGACCTTCTTGGCAGCAAAGTATATGCCGTAACACATCTTCTGGTAGTGGGGGTAGTTCTGCTTGGACGCGGAGAGGACCTCGCTGAGGTAGTAGACGGGCCGCTCGACCGGTAGGGCCTTGCCCTCCTCCGGTCGTTCGACCACCAACACGTTGCTGATGACCCGGGTCGTCGCGGTGATGTATGCGAGCAGTGGATCCTTCTTAGCCGGCGCAGCCAAGATTGGCGTGCGGGTGAGAGCCTTCTTGAGGCCATGGAAGGCCTCGTCTGCCTCATCAGGACAGTCGAAGGTGCCCGGCTTCTTGGTTTGACCTAGCTCGATGAGAGCCGTCTTGCGAAGGAGCCCGTAAAGGGGCAGAGCCTTCTCCCCCAGCCAGCTGATGAACCGGCTGAGCGAGGCAAGGCAGCCGGTGAACTTCTGGACGTCACGGATCCGGGTCGGCTTTGGCATGCGCTCGATCGCTCGGATCTTCTCGGGGTTAGCTTCAATGCCGCGGGCGAACACGAAGAAACCCAAGAGTTGACCGGCGGGAACGCCGAAGACACATTTCTCTGGGTTGAGCTTGACCTTGTATTCGCGCAAGTTCGTGAAGGTATCCCGGAGGTCGTCGAGGAGGCTGAAGTGCCTCTTGGTTTTGACGACAATGTCGTCGAGGTAGATGTGGATGTTCCTGCCTATCTGAGGCAGGAGGCACTTTGGCATGCACCGTTGGAAGGTGCCACATGCGTTCTTCTGGCCAAAGGACATGGTGATGTAGCAGTACGCCCCAAAGGGCGTGATGAAGGAGGTCTTGAGCCAGTCTTTTGGGTCTAGCTTGATTTGGTGGTAGCCGGAATAGGCATCCAAGAAGGACAGCAAGTCGCAGCTGGCCGTGCAGTCGATAACTTGATCGATCCGTGGTTGGGCGAATGGGTCCTTGGGACATGCCTTGTTCAGGATGGTGTAGTCGATACACATGCGTCAGGTCTTATTTTTCTTTAGCACAAGGACTGGGTTGGCCAGCCAGTCTGGGTGGAACACTTCCATGATGAACCCGGCCATGAGCATGCGGGCGATCTCTTCTCCTATAGTGCACCGCTTCTCCTCGGAGAAGCGGCGTAGGGGTTGCTTGACCGGCTTGATGTCCGGCCGGATGTGTAGTTTGTGCTCGGCGAACTTCCTCGGAACAGCTAGCATGTCCTTGGGGGACCACACGAAGATGTCTCGATTCTCACAGAGGAAGTCGACGAGCTCGCCTTCGTATTTGCTGTTGAGGCGGGAGCCGATCGTGACGCACTGAGCCGGGTTGGCCGGGTCGAGCGGGATTTGCTTGGTGTCCTTGGATGGCTGGAAGGAGGCCTCGCCGGTGGATTGCGAGGGAGGAGCCGGCATGGCCGACTGGCTGGCGGCAAGGGCCATGAGCTAGTCAAGCTGCCGCTTCTCCTCGGCGATTTCCAGGGCCTCGGGCAGCCGGCTACGTCTCGAGCGCAGTCAAGCAACATCTTGTAGTCGCCCTTGACAGTAATTATTCCCTTGGGGCCCGGCATCTTGAGCTTGAGGTAGGCGTAGTGCGGGACAACCATGAAGCTGACTAGAGCCAGCCGACCCAACAGCGCATGGTAGGGGCTTGTGAGGTCCAACCAACAGTACTGGCTCACGGCGGAAGTGGCCGTGTCCACCGAAGAGGACGTCGAGCGTGATCTTGACTACAAGGGAGCAAGACATTCCAGGCATGATGCCATGGAAAACTGTCCGGCTTGCCTGTAGGTCTTCTATCTTTAGCCCCAGCTTGTGCATCGTGTTAACGTAGAGGATATTGAGGCTGCTGCCACCATCTATCAGCACCCGCGTAAAGCGGCAGGCTCGATCCTTGGTGGCGATGGTGGGGTCGAGGACCGAGGTGTACTGCCGGGATTCGCATCACCGTGGGATGGTCGGCCTGGCTCCATGTGACCGGCTTCTCCGACCAGTGCATGAAGTGGGGAGTTGCCGGCATGGTGTCATTCACTTCACGGCAGAGCCGGCGCTCCATGTGCTTGCCTGTCTCTTCACTGGTGAAGACGATGTAGCAACCGTCTTGGTTGGGGTACTGGTCGACTAGGCGACTATCGTTTGGGGCCGTTGCCGGTGCTGGGGCGGCAGGTTGGACCGGGGCCGGCACACGGGCTGGCGGCGTAGGAGGAGCCGGAAGGCCGTCACCCCGGGCCAATCGCTGTGAGAAGCTGCACTACCGGAGCGTGTGCATGGAGGGTTTGGCCCTCGAGTGATTCTTGCATGGAAGATCGAGCATTTGCTCGAAGGTGAGCTTCGACTGCTAGGCAGCCTTGCCGGTGCGCTAGCGCTGGCTAGAAGGCTGGGCAGCCAGCTCCTGATCCTCGATAGTGTTGACATGCTGGCTCCCGTAGCAGGGATCCGGCTGGTCGTTCTTGGGCTTGTTGCTCTGCGGCTGCCGGTTGTGAGCAGCCAGTCGGGCCACGGCCAGCGTCGTTGCCACCTTGGCCAGCAGGGTCGTCTTGACCCAGATGGCCAAGTCGGTCGTGGCGTATTTGTCCGCCTTGGTCATGATTTCGGGCAGCATGGTTGGCTCGGAGCATAGAAGCTTGTGCTTGAGAGGGGTGTCGTCCCGGCAACCCTTGATGAAGTATTGCACGGCTTGCACCTCGTGCACTCCCTCGCTAGAGTTGTAGAGCTCGGTCCACCGGGTGAGGTAGTCGCGGAGGGATTCGTCCGGCCCCTGAATGCACATAGCAAGTTCACGAAGGCCTCCTCGAAGTCCGTCCATGTGTTGATGCTGCTGGCCACCAGGCTATGGAGCCAGGTGCGGGCCAAGCCGATGAGCATGAGGGGGGCGTAGCAGACGGCCACGCGTTTGTTTCCCCTGGCGATGCCCACTGCGGTGGTGTAGTCGATCAGCCAGTCTTCTGGCTTGGCGGCCCCGTTGTACTTCGAGGTGTCCCTAGGGAGCGTGAAGCCCTTCGGGAATGGCTCGGTGCGGATCCGGGGGCCGAAGCAAGCTAGGACGATCGAGCCCTCCTCCTCGAGGAGGGCGGATTGCGCGAGTTGGTCAATGCGGTTGCGAGCATCGTCCTTGCTACGGGGGACTCGTGGCCCGAGCCGGGCTGAGAGCTCGGGGCGGATGGTGGGCGGCATTCATTCCGGCGAGCCGCGTTGCAGCGGAGGTGTGTGCCCCCGGCAGCACCGGCTGCCGGATGCCGGCGCTTCACGGTAGCGGCCGCTACGACGCGGCTCGTTGGTGCGCCGGCTGCTAACAGCCGGCTGCTCACTCCTCGGCGGCTAAGAGAGCTGAGGATTGTGCGTCTCGATCCAACAAATGGAGACGCGAGGGGAACAGGAGTACTGCGCCGCCTGGCGGCCGGTAGTTCCCGTGCCCTCGCACTCAGGCCTAGGGCCTTCAGCGGCAATGCCGCCTGGCATGAGCTGATGCTTCTATGCGTTAGCAGCATCGACAATCTCATTGATGTGGCGCTCGTGGGCGGTACGCTCTTTGCCCTCCAAGGTGTCTAGTTCCTCGTAGGCCACCTTTAGGGCCCGCAGGTTAGCTGCGGGGGTGTCGTAGATGGGCATTTTGCCGCTAAGGATTTCGGTGACCACGTGGCCGTGGTCGCGCACGGCCCCACTCCGGCTAGGCTCGGCACCAGCCAGGGTAAGGCCGTAAGCGGAGGCGTATTCCCACTGCGCCGCTTCCATGTAGTGCCGCGTGGCGGCAAGGGAGGTGGCATCCTCGAAGAGGATGCGACGAGCCGCCTCGAGGTCGGCCGCGGTGGTATCGGGGTTTGCCGTCGGGGTGATCGGGGTGCTCAAGCCCCGGAGGGCGGCACCGACCAGGTCAGACGTGCCGATGAAGGCCGCAGCAGCATTGGCCGTTACCCTCGCCCGTCCGGAGGCGGTGGAGGAGGTGATGGCCATCACCCCCTCACAGTCACGGGACCCACTGGGGCAGGCCGTAGCGAGTACGCCCACAGCTGTGGGCGGGCCGGCACAGACGAGTACCCCCGCGGGGTACTCACCCGCGGCCGGAGCCTCGGCAAGGCTGAGCCTGTCGAAGAGCTCAGTGAGCACGTCGATGTCGGTCGCTAGGCAGTCAGAGTCGCCCGCAGGGTGTGCTGCAGCAAGCCCCACGAGCCCCCCACGGTTGCGCTAGGCCGAGTGGCGGCGGCGGGGAATGGCGAGAGGTCCCGCTCGGAGCATGAACCCGAACAGCGCCGTGGATGGCCCCATGGTGGGTGCCAACTATCGTCGTTTCCTCACGATAGATGCCATAGGGTGGCTCATCGGTGGTGTTGGGACCATAGGACGCCGATGGGCTCCGGGTGCGAGATTGGGTACAAGAAGGTGAAGACACGTGATGTACCCAGGTTCGGGGCCCTCCATGGGAAGTAATGCCCCTAGTCCTTCTTGGGTTCGTTGGATGGATGGATAAGTATACAGAGGAGTTCCTGGAGCTGTGTTCGGAGGGGGAAGAAAGGAGCAGTCGGCTCGTCTCCCTCTGCTACAGGGAAGGGTATGAGAGCTCCCTATGTGTGTGTTCTTGATCGGGGGTTCCGTCCCCGTTGCATGGCGGGCTCGGGGGGGTTCATAGGCCAACCCCCCGGCTCTTACAAAATCATTTAGATACGAGGGTGGAGGGACCCGGCTGGCAGCCTCTCCACCAGGCCAGGGTGTCCCATGGCTTGTATTGTCTCGTCGTGAGGGGGGCCTGCCAGCCGAGCGGTTCCATCCCTGTTGGGGCCGGCCGACGGGCCCCGCAATTGGCCCTCCCCACCTGCCCCGGCACTGGCCGCCCGGGGTGGCATCGCTTAGCGCCAACCGGCCGAGGTCGTCGGTATGGCCGGCGGCACTGTCGCCACGCCGGGTCTGGCACTCGAGTGGCAGAGGCGTGCTGGAACTATTCCGCGTCCGGTCTCGCTCACTGAGGTCCGCGGGCCAGACGGATGGACTGTAGCCACGCGAGACGGTGTGTTAGCGACCACTATGGTCATAGGGTCGCTCGCCCCGCCAGTCACGTTGCGCTGCCGTACCTGCGAATAGGGAGACGGGATAGGGCATGTCCGTCCCCAAGATAATGGGCTGCCCGGCTCGTGGGCAGCCGACTGCTTGGCCAGCCGGGCGGAGGACGCCCGGCCGCTAGGCCAGCCAGGCGAAACGCCAGCCGGAGACGGCTCATGTGGTGTGTCCCCAGCCGGTCTCGTCCAGCCGGCCGATTGGTTTTTCTTCGAAGCGGAGTGGGGAGGACCCCATTCCCTTAGCCTACGCCGGGATATAAACCCCGTCAACTAGGGACATGTTGTGGTGTATGCATTCACACATGGATTACGGTTTCTGGTTAACACAATTATAGCATGAACCATGGACAAGTATCATGAACAAGGAAATACAATAATAACCATTTTATTATGGCCTCTAGGGCATATTTCCAGCAGTCTCCCACTTGCACTAGAGTCAGTAATCTAGTTACATTGTGATGTATCGAACACCCATAGAGTTCTGGTGTTGATCATGTTTTGCTGGTGAGAGAGGTTTAGTCAATGGATCTGCAAAATTCGGATCCGTATGTACTTTACAAATATCTATATCTCCTTCCTGAATGTAGTCATGAATGGAGTTGAAGCGGTGCTTGATATGTCTTGTCTTCTTGTGAAACCTGGGCTCCTTAGCAAGGGCAATAGCTCCAGTGTTGTCACGGAATAGAGTCATCTGGCCCGACGCATTGGGAATCACTCCTAGGTCGGTGATGAACTCCTTCATCCAGACTCCTTCCTTTGCTGCTTCTAAAGCAGCTATGTACTCCGCTTCACATGTAGATGCCGCCACGATGCTTTGCTTGCTGCTGCACCAGCTGATTGCCCCTCCGTTAAAAATATACACGTATCCGGTTTGTGACTTGGAGTCATCCGGATCTGTGTCGAAGCTAGCATTGATGTAACCCTTTACAACAAGCTCTTCGTCACCTCCATATACGAGAAACATGTCCTTGGTCCTCTTCAGGTACATCAAGATATTCTTGACCGCTCTCTAGTGTTCTGTTCTGGGATCACTTTGGTACCTCCCTACCAAACTTATGGCAAGGTTCACATCAGGTCTGGTACACAGCATAACTTACATAATAGAGCCTATGGCTGAAGCATAGGGTAGGACACTCATCTCTTCTCTATCCTTTGCCATGGTCGGGATTGAGTTGTACTCAATCTCACACCTTGTAACATAGGAAAGAACCCCTTCTTGGACTAATCCATATTGAACTTCTTCAATATCTTGTCAATATATGTGCTTTGCGAAAGACCTATGAGACATTTTGATCTATCTCTATAGATCTTGATGCCTAATATGTAAGCAGCTTCTCCAAGGTCCTTCATTGAAAAACACTTATTCAAGTAGGCCTTTATGCTTTCCAAAAGTTCTATATCATTTCCCATCAACAATATGTTAGCCACATATAATATGAGAAATGATAGAGAGCTCCCACTCACTTTCTTCTAAATATAGGGTTCTCCATAAATGCTTTAATCACCTCATTAAAGCGAATATTCCAACTCTGAGATGCTTCCACCATCCCATAGATGGAGCACTGGAGCTTGCATACCTTATTAGCATCTTTAGGATCGATAAAACCTTCCGGCTGCATCATATACAATTCTTCCTTAAGGAAACCTTTAAGGAATGCCGTTTTGACGTCCATTTGCCAGATCTCATAATCATAAAATGCGGCAATTGCTAACATGATTCGGACGGACTTCAGCATCATTACGGGTGAGAAGGTATCATCATAGTCAACTCCTTGAACTTGTTGATAACCCTTAGCGACAAGCCGAGCCTTATGTATGGTCACATTACCATCCGCGTCAGTCTTCTTCTTAAAGATCCATTTATTTTCCATGGCTCGCTTATGATCAGGGAAGTCCACCAAAGTCCATACTTTGTTCTCATACATGGATCCTATTTCGGATTTCATGGCTTCAAGCCATTTGTTGGAATCTGGGCCCGCCGTCGCTTCTTCATAGTTCGAAGGATCACCATTGTCCAGCAACATGATCTCCAGGACAAGGTTGCCGTACCACTCTGGTGCGGAACGTGTCCTAGTTGACCTTCGAATAGCAACTTGATCTAAATTTTCATGATCATCATCATTAACTTCTTCTCTAGCCGGTGCAGGCTCCACAGAAACAACTTCCTATGCTGCGCTACTCTCAGGTTTGAGTGGAGGTACAATTACCTCATCAAGTTCTATTTTCCTCCCACTTGCTTCTTTCAAGAGAAACTCTTTCTCTAGAAAGGATCCATTCTTGGCAACAAAGACTTTGCCATCGGATCTGAGGTAGAAGTTATACCCAACAGTTTCTTTGGGGTATCCTATGAAGACGCACTTTTTCGCTTTGGGTTTGAGCTTCTCAGGTTGAAGTTTATTCACATAAGCATCACATCCCCAAACTTTCAGAAACGACAGCTTAGGTTTCTTTCCAGACCATAATTCATACGGTGTCCTCTCAACGGACTTAGATGGTGCCCTATTTAAAGTGAATGCCACAATCTCTAATGCATATCCCCAAAATGATAGCGGTAAGTCAGTAAGAGACATCATAGATCGCACCATATCCAATAGAGTGCGATTACAACGTTCAGACACACCATTTCGCTGAGGTGTGCGTGGCAGCATGAGCTGTGAAACAATTCCACATTTCCTTAGGTGCGTGCCAAACTCGTGACTTAAAAATTCTCCTCCACGATCAGATCGTAGGCACTTTAGCTTTCTGCCACGTTGATTCTCTACCTCACACTAAAATTCCTTGAACTTTTCAAAGGTTTCAGTCTTGTGTTTCATTACATATCTGCTTAAGTCATCAGTGAGGGTGAGAACATAACGGTAGCCACCATGAGCCTCAACGCTCATTGGACCACATACATCGGTATGTATTATTTCCAACAAGTCATTTGCTCGCTCCATTGTTCCGAAGAACAGAGTCTTGGTCATCTTGCCCGTGAGGCATGGTTCGCACGTGTCAAATGATTCAAAATCAAGAGACTCAAAAAGTACATCAACATGGAGTTTCTTCATGCATTTGACACCAATGTGACCAAGACGGCAGTGCCACATGTGACTGGGACTATCGTTATCAATCTTACATCTTTTGATACTCACACTATGAACATGTGCAACATCACGTTCGAGATTCATAAAACATTTCTCTCATATAAATGGAACAACCATTATTCTTAGATTTAAACGAGTAGCCATCTCGCATCAAACGAGATCCAGATACAATGTTCATGCACAAAGTTGGTACTAAATAACAATTATTAATGTTTAAAACTAATCCCGAAGGTATATGTAGAGGCAGCGTGCCGACGGCGATCACATTGACCGTGGAACCATTCCTGACACGCATCGTCACCTCGTCCTTCGCTAGTCTTCGCTTATTCCCCAGCTCCTGCTTGGAGTTACAAATGTGAGCAACCACACTGGTATCAAATACCCAAGAGCTACTACGAGTGCTAGTAAGGTACACATCAATAAGAAGTATATCACATATACCTTTAACTTTGCCGGCCTTCTTATCCGCTAAGTACTTGGGGCAGTTCCGCTTCCGGTGACCAGTACCCTTGCAATAAAAGCACTCAATCTCAGGCTTGGGTCCATTCTTGTTC
The DNA here is from genome assembly GCA_022496015.1 of Hordeum marinum. Taxonomy (NCBI): domain Eukaryota; kingdom Viridiplantae; phylum Streptophyta; class Magnoliopsida; order Poales; family Poaceae; genus Hordeum; species Hordeum marinum. Next base: position 120,510,355 of record CM039677.1, read on the forward strand.
TTCTTCCTGGCAACTTGCTTACTGGGCGTGGCAACTGCTTTGCTATTCTTCTTGAATTCTTATTACCCTTGCCTTTCTTGAAACTAGTGGTTTTATTCACCATCAACACTTGATGCTCCTTTTTGATCTCGACCTCCGCTGATTTCAGCATCGAGTACAACTCAAGAATGGATTTCTCCATAGCCTGCATGTTGTAGTTCATCACAAAGATCTTGTAGCTAGGTGGGAGCGACTGGAGGATTCTGTCAATAACCGAGTCATCCAGAACATTAACTCCCAGCTGAGACAAGCAGTTGTGCAACCCACACATTTTTAGTATGCGCTCAATGACAGAACTATTTTCCTCCATCTTACAACTGAAGAACTTGTCGGAGACATCAGATCTCTTGTTGGAAAATCAATTTCAGCTCTTGGAACATCTCATATGCTCCGTGTTGCTCAAAACGCTTTTGGAGCCCCGGTTCTAAGTTGTAAAGCATGCCGCACTGAACCAGGGAGTAATCATCACAGCGCGAGTGCCAGGCGTTCATAACGTCTTGATCCGCTAGGAAAATGGTTGCGTCACCTAGAGGTGCATCAAGGACATATGATCTTTTGGAAGCTATGAGGATGATTCTCAACCTACAGACCTAGTCCGTATAGTTGCTTCCGTCTTCTTTCAGCTTGGTTTTCTCTGGGAAGGCATTGAACTTGAGGGCAACATTAGCGTTGACCATTGGATCTACAATATAGATTGTAAAGACAATTTTAGACTAACTTCATGATAATTAAGTTCACATAAGCAAATTATTTAATGAACTCCCACTTAGATAGACATCTGTGTAGTCATCCAAGTGACACATGATCCACGTCAACTAGCTCGTGTTCGATCATCACGTTAGACGAACTAGTCATCAATGGTGAACATCTCCATGTTGATCACATCTTCTATACGACTCATGTTTGACCTTTTGGTCTCTCGTGTTCCGAGGCCATGTATGTACATGCTAGGCACCTCAAGTTAACCTAAGTGTATTGCGTGCGCAATTCTGGCTTTACACCCGTTGTATGCGAACGTGAGAACCTATCACACCCGATCATCACGTGGTGCTTCGGAACAACAAACCTTAGCAACGGTGCACACTTAGGGTGAACACATTTCTTGAAATTTTAGTGAGAGATCATCTTATTTAGCTACCGTCGTTCTAAGCAAATAAGATGTAAACATGCTAAACATCACACGCAATCAATATTGTTACATGATATGGCCAATATCATCTTGCTCCTTTGATCTCCATCTTCGGGGCACGATGATCATCACTATCACCGGCACGACACCATGATCTCCATCATCGTGTCTTCATGAAGTTGTCTCGCCAACTATTACTTCTACTACTATGGCTAATGATTAGCAATAAACTAAAGTAATTACATGGCGTTTATGATTGACACACAGATCATACAGTAAATTATGACAACTCCTATGGCTTGTAACGCCCCGGACACACCCGCCGGTAGTCGTTACTCCTGGCAGGATCTAGACTGGCCTCACAGATCAATACTAGTCTTTTATACGCACTTTGTCCTCACTCATGCGCACCTGGGACCAACTTCCCGGTCGGTCACCCATCGTAAAACTACTCCAAGCCAAGCACGCTTAACCTGGGAGTTCTATTCGGATGGGCTCCCGGAAAAGAAGGAATTCCTTATTGATATGAGTAGTCTGTCCACCCTAATAAGCCAGGCTATCACATGGCTCCTGCCGGTTGTCATACTCATCGACATGCAAGTCGTGAATCCTATTACAGGAACATGATCAATCACATACATCACATATATCACATCATATTCTTTGGCCATATCACATCACACGGCATATGCTGCAAAAACAAGTTAGACGTCCTCTAATTTGTTGTTGCAAGTTTTTATGTGGCTGCTATAGCTTTCTAGCAATAGCGTTTCTTACCTACGCAAAAACCACAACGTGATATGCCAATTTATATTTACCCTTCATAAGGACCCTTTTCATCAAATCTGATCCGACTAGAGTGGGAGAGATAGACACCCGCTAGCCACCTTATGCAACAAGTGCATGTCAGGCGATGGAACCAGTCTCACGTAAGCGTACGTCTAAAGTCAGTCCGGACCACTTCATCCCACAATACCGCCGAATCAAGATAAGACTAGTAACGGCAAGACAATTGAAAAAATCGACGACCACAACACCTTGTATTCTACTCGTGCATAGATTCTACGCATGGACCCAGCTCTGATACCACTGATGGGAGACGTATTAGTAAATCAAAAAATTCCTACGTGTCACCAAGATATATCTATGGAGAAACCAGCAACGAGCAAAGGGGGAGTGCATCTTCATAACTTTGAAGATCTCAAAGCAGAAATGTTACACGAACGTGGTTGGTGGAGTCGTACTCGCAGCATTCAGATCGCGGTGGATTCCGATCTAAGCATCGAACAACGGCGCCTCCACGTTCAACACACGTGCAGCCCGGTGACGTCTCCTACGCCTTGATCCAGTAAGGAGGAAGGAGAGGTTGAGGGAGAGCTCTGGCAACATGACGGCAAGGTGACGGTGGAACTGCATGGTACTCCGGCAGGGCTTCGCCAAGCACTATGCAGGACGAGAAGGAGGAGGAGGGGTAGGGCTGCGCCGAGATGGAGAGAAACTTGTGTGTTGCAGCCCCCAAAACCCCTCACTATATATAGGACGAGGAGGAGGGAGAGTGCAGCCCCTAGGGTTCCCACCCTAGGGCGGCGGGCGGCCCTAGATGGTCTTTGGGCACGGCGGTCAAGGGAGGGGAGAAGGGTGCGGCAACCCTAGCCGCCCTAGGGTGGGCCTAGGGCCCATCTGGGCCTAGGGTTTGCCCCCTTCTCTCCTTTGTTGTGCCTTGGGCCAGGTGGGAGGCGCACCAGCCCACCTAGGGCCTGGTTCCTCCCACCTTCGGCCCGTGAAGCCCTCTGGTGCCAGTGGCCCCACACGGTGGACCCCCAGAACCCTTCCGATGGTCCCGGTACATTACCGGTGATGCCCGAAACACTTCCGGTGACCAAAACCTCACTTCCAGTATATGGATCTTTACCTCCACACCATTCCAGAACTCCTTGTAACGTCTCGAATCTCATCCGGGACTCCGAACAACCTTCGGTAACCACGAACATAATTTCCCTATAACCCTAGCATCATCGAACCTTAAGTGTGTAGCCCCTACGGGTTCGGGAGGCATGTAGACATGACCGAGACACCTCTCCGGTCAATAACCAACAACAGGATCTGGATACCCATGTTGGCTCCCACATGCTCCACGATGATCTCATCGGATGAACCATGATGTCGGGGATTCAATCAATCCCGTATACAATTCTCTTTCTCTATCGGTATGACACTTGCCCGAGATTCGATCATCGGTATCCCTATACCTTGTTCAATCTCGCTACCGGCAAGTCTCTTTACTCGTTCTGCAACACATCATTCCGTGGCTAACTCCTTAGTCACATTGAGCTCATTATGATGATGTCTTACCGAGTGGGCCCAAAGATACCTCTCCGTCACACGGAGTGACAAATCCCAGTCTCGATTCGTGCCAACCCAACAGATACTTTCAGGGATACCCGTAGTATACCTTTATAGCCACCCAGCTACGTTGTGACGTTTGGCGCACCCAAAGTATTCCTATGGTATCCGGGAGTTGCACAATCTCATGGTCTAAGGAAACGATACTTGACATTAGAAAAGATTTAGCAGACGAACTACACGATCTTGTGCTATGCTTAGGATTTGGTCTTGTCCACCACATCATTCTCCTAATGATGTGATCCCATTATCAACGACATCCAATGTCCATGGTCATGAAACCGTGACCATCTATTGATCAACGAGCTAGCCAACTAGAGGCTCACTAGGGACATGTTGTGGTCTATGTATTCACACATGTATTACGGTTTCCGGTTAACAAAATTATAGCATGAACAATAGACAATTATCATGAACAAGGAAATACCATAATAACCATTTTATTATTGCCTCTAGGGCATATTTCCAACAGAAGCTTCGCGAAGAGATGCTTGAGGAAAGCATGGAACTCTGGAAAGAAAAGATGAAGAATTTATAACCAAGAATTTGATGCCATGAACACTCCATAAGAAGGATTGAAATCACCTTGATGAAACTGGAATAAGAATTACGTTATGATTATGCTTCGTCAAGTTAAATTGATGACAAGCAAATGATTTCGCACACCACTTATTCTTCTTCAAAAAGATTGAAGAGAGATGGCACGAACTTGAAGAAGTCTTGAACGAGAGGACCGGTAAGAATTCACAACCGAAAGAGGACACCAAATGGATGGAGATACATGAGAATGAAGAGATCTGATCTGAACAAAGGGAAAACAATTGAGAAGAATTTGAGAATGAAAGCTGAAAGCTGAGAACGAGAAATCTTCTGAAATGATGGCCTTCGGGAGGATCGAGAAATGAAAACAACTTTGAATGCACTGGATAGATATGGGAGAAATTTCTCATGAATGGAATCAATGCAAGAGGATAGTATCAAGCTGATATGACGAAACTTCCAGAGAATGGAGCAAGATTGAGCGAAACTCTCCTTCGGTCTTCAATACTGAGAATAATGACGAGAAGCATCACCATGAATTATTGAGGCACTTTGGAATAATGAATAAGGAATGGTTGAGACAATCATGAAAATGATTCAAAGCGATCTTCGAGAAGGCATATGACTGGTGAATTTCATTCTTACGTCATATCAGAAGAGCCAGGTAAGATCCTGGGGAAGAAACTTGTGGGTTATGGGCCCACCGAAAAGAAACATCGTTGAAACGATTGCTTACAAAGAGATATTGCACGAGAAAATTAAGAACTTGAGAAAAATTAAGAACTTGATGAGGTGAGAACATCGAAATAATTTAAGAGGATATGAATGGAAATGAGAGCCTTCTGAGATATATTCAGCATTTCGGATAGAATACAGAGAGACGAAAAAGAAGAGATCCTTGGACAGGATTTCCGACATGGGGAAGCATTTAGAGAATGAAAAGGATATGAAGAACACCGAGATCTTGAATTGAATCCACCAGAGAAGACTAAGGATAAGAAAACAGAATACGAGGAATGATCTTGAAACTAAAAGTCCTGAGAATCTCCACAAGAACTCACCAGATATAATACGGAAGAAATGATAGTGAAGCATCAATGAAGAGAAAGACACTTGGGTGAGCTTTAATTATTGAAGAAAAGGGCGGGAGGGTGGGGAAACCCAAGAAATCTTGGGACAGATGAAATGAACTCCGGAAAGAAACATAAGGATTGATCTGGTAAATATTAGAGATGATTAAATATCTTGAAGAGGAGCACACCGGTTGATAAGAATTTCATGACAACTCCAGTTGAACAAAAGGATTAGCATTCCCGTAAAATATGATAACACTACTTAGAAAAGATATGAGATCACCATTTAACATTGAAGCAACTAGAATTACCATATTCAAAACTAAACAAAGGATGAGGCTTACGAAACAAGCCAGAACAAATACATACCCATTATGCACTTGTTGGAAAGATAATCCTAGGTACCTACTTGAATTCCCACCTAAGAACCTCCAAAATCTTTGGTTATGCAATCCGGTGTTGCAGATACAAGGAGGGAAAATATCTCACACAACTAACAAACCCTACACTCCAACTGTATCCATCCATCAACACATAACCAGAGGCTTCGGAACTCCATCTATCTCGGACCCTCGAAAACACAATGATACCAAACATGGCAGTACCCTGGACGCCTCCCCAGTACTGAGTGACTCTAGTCTTATCTCGCCATGAAAAATATTGAAGTAATTTCGAACATCCTCCGTCCTGATATAGAAAGGAAACTGAATAATAACAATGTGCAAAATCCCTCGGAGCTCTACTCCTCAATAACAAGAGGCACCAAGACAGAATTCCTTCGCATCGACATCATATAGTTTCCAAAAATACCCGCGTGATCCTAAAAAAATTTGAGTGAGAAGAGGGTAGAATCAAAATTCCTAAGTCGAATTCCTCACCAGAGTATAGAAGAGAAGTAAAAGAAACCTACTCTCCAATATATAACTAGACTCAAAATATTGTTTTATAGACTTGACTCGGCCAAGTTCAATCAATCAAGGGGGTCCTAGGTCAGAACCTGGCTCTGATACCAACTTGTAATGCCCAAGATGCGATCCTATCTTTATTTTGGCGCAAGGGTCTTGACAAGGATAGAAGCACATCTCGTCGATTCGCAAGAATGGATATCATTACAAGTACATGTACAGAAGAGATGAGTATATGGAATTGGCTTACACTCGCCACAACCTACATCAAGATCACATCAATAGAACAACATTTTGAAACATCATATATAAGAGCAAGGTCCGACTATGGACGAAATCAAACGATAAAATGACATCCATCCTTGCTATCCCAGGCTGCCGCCTGGAACCCATCCTAGATCGGTGACGAAGGAGAAGAACTCCGAATCAAACAAGCATTGCCCACATGTCAAATCATCGCATTACCTATACTTGCAACTGTTGTTGTAGTAATCTACGAGCCACAAACACTCAGAAATCTCATTTACGAGGGTATCAAGACTAGCAAATCTTAATGGGTGAGGCATGGTTATGTGATAGCCTAGCTTATTAGGGTTGATAGAGTACTCATATCAATAAGGAATTCCTTCCTTTTCGGGAGCCCATTCGAACAGAACTACCAGGTTAAGCATGCTTGGCTTGGAGTATTTCTAGGATGGGTGACTGACCGGGAAGTTTGTCCCGGGTGCGCATGAGTGACGACAAAGTTCGCAGAAAAGACTAGTATTGATCTGTGAGGCCAGTCTGGATCCTGCCAGGAGTAAGACTACCAGTGGGTGTGTCCGGGGCATTACATGTTAGTATCAGAGCTGACCCTCGCGGTTACACGGATGTTTGCCGACAGGTGCGTGGTCATGTTGTTCACGAAGTTGGTTACCCGTCATGGCACATGGAATGACACATGTATCGGACAGGAAGCACAAACGTTTGTGCCGAGAGGGAACGTTCCTGTGACCCGACGAGGACGTCGGTTCCTCTGAGTGGTGGTGTATATGATAGCCTGGCTTATTAGGGTTGATAGACTACTCATATCAATAAGGAATTCCTTCTTTTTCGGGAGCCCATTCGAACAGAACTCCCAGGTTAAGCATGCTTGTCGTGGAGTAGTTCTAGGATGGGTGAACGCCCGGGAAGTTGGTCCCGGCTGCGCATGAGTGAGGACAAAGTGCGCAGAAAAGACTAGTATTGATCTGTGAGGCCAGTCTAGATCCTCCCAGGAGTAACGACTATCGGCGGGTGTGTCCGGGGCGTTAGAGGTTAAGTGGTGAGGTTGCAGCAAGAAATTAAGCATTTATTTCAGGGGCTACCTTATGAATGCAAAAAGTAAAGTGCGTGGTCTATGCATAATGGACATGAACTAGTAATGGTCACTAAGTGATCCTAGACACCTACTTACGTCAAACATAACCCCACCGTGTTCTCTCTCGGAAAAGGACTCATGACAAGAGATGGTCATGGTTATGCTCACGGTTGGGGTATCTTATTTGAGTTTACTTCAAGTTTGCTATGACCGGGTGTTAAACAAGTTTTCCAAGTTGCCACATAACCGCGTGCACGGCTTTCCGAAATATTTAACCCTGTAGGGGTGCTCCAACTCATCCATCACAAATGAACCACACGCCGAATTGGAATTCCTCAACCGCAAAATCACCCGTAGTATCTAGGGATCCCGATGGAAATTCTCAACTTCGAGATAGCCCGAAGTGTCGTCGAAATCCCACACGCAAGACATTCAAGAAAGGTAAAACAAATCCAGCAAGGTCGCCCGACGTGTCGACGAACCCAATCAGAGCCGCGTATCTCGTTCTCAGGACACGACCGGATGGGACTAGCTACAGGGAAAACCAATCCCCGAGTTTCCTCAAGGTGGCCCCGTAGGCAGCCCGTTTTGGACCAACACTAACGAGGAGCACTGGCCCAGGTTATTAATTATAGATCCTCTGGGTCCGAAAAGTCCCTATGCAATTTTATTAGTTATTAGGCAAATGTACTGCCAACGTATTGCCAGACAAGCTTTATCCTAAAAGTAAAATCAAGGGGGTCCCCATAACAACCCCGAGGATGTTAGGAGCGCTTAATATGGAACATAACACCGATTCACAAGTAACTAGGGGAATCAAAAGTGGAACAAAACACTGAGCAAAAGGCCAGGCCTACCACCTTTCACCAATTGTATAAGTGCATTAAATTAAATGGCAATAATATTGTGATAACAAAAGAATGTCCATGTTGTCACATGGAAGCAATTGCGCCTGCAGCTAGAAACTCTATAAGAAGGGTTGAGCAAGCGGTAACATAGCAAAATGAAGGTTTGTTGGGAAGGTAGAGGGTTAGAGGCTTTTCATGGCAATGTTGGGAGGCTTGACAAACAAGTGTTAGGTAACGAGACATAACAATAAAAGCGGAGAAACTAGCGTAGCAATGATAGTAGTGGTATCCAGGGAAATGTGTCACCTTGCATGAGATCCCGCTTGGAAGAAGAACAAGTCCATGAAGAAGTCGAACCAATGTAGTCGAATGAATCCTCACACTCCGAACACTTTCGGAACTCTATCGAGAAGGAACAATCCGAAAACAACAATCAACACATGATACAACACAACATATGCATGACATGATGCGCAAACAAATATGATGCATCTCCGGTAAAAATATGCAAGGCATGTCAAATCACATCAAACCGCTACTACACATTAAAGTGAAGCTTAATATGCAACGAGTTACATATTGACGAAACTCGACGATCGATTATTTAGTTCACTCTCGTTTAGGTACACGACAATGTTAAATATTGTTAAACATGGCAAGAGGTGAAGCATAAGTAAGCTACATATCTAGGCAAGTTGAAATGAGGCCGGAAACAACATATAGCATTTCTGAAATGACCCCATATGTTAATTTCGAGATTGATCCAGATCTAAACTTACCATATTTTATACTTGTTAAACAACAGAATAAAGTATAACATGCAATTCTTCACGTCAATCTAGTCGATTTACATATATAGAACATCTCACACGGAGCAACGGTCTAAAAGACCTGACAATCACAAGATTACATGCCATGAATGCAAAATGCTTGCAAATGACAACCACAAACGTTTGAAATCAGTAAAGCAGAAAGATATTATGATGCTACATGAAATTCTAAGAAAGTTTCCTATATGGCATGTCCAAAACGGAGCTACGGTTGGACCACAACAACCAACACAAGTTTTATTTCAAATCTGCCCAAAACAGCAAGATGGCATATTGCACACATGAAAACAACAAGCTACAGGATTCTAAAATGCACAAACCAAGCATGGGTCAGTAGCATATAATACACAATTCATTTCATCTTCACATGTCATACTCAAAATAGGCATGTATCACATGGTAGGAAGCTCACATCATGGCTAATTGAAAACAGTGAAAATAGCAGTTTTTGGCAGTGCAGTTTTTATCACGAAGGCATATTGAAAGAAGTGAAACTATATACTACAACTCATATAATCGCATGAAACTTAACATCATACTAAAGGACATTATCAACTAAAAATAACTCCATTACACCTACCCCAAAGGGGTTCTAGATCACTAGCAAAACACATGACAAGACAACAACAAAATGTTAGAGATTCTAGACTTAGGAATATTTTAGCATCTCAAAACAACACAATTTTTATAGCATTTTGGAAACAAGAAAACAACACCTAAACATGCATTTCTACGCCAAGAAAAATAACCAGGTACTAGCGCACATGTCAAAGGGCATATCTCATGAACAAAATTATTTCATATCATGCATGGATTAAATCACACGAAATAAACAAAAGGGCATCATAGCAAAAATGACTTGCACACAACTTTCTCAAATGGCAAAAGTAAATGCACAGATAAATTCAATGGATTTTCCTACCAAAAATCATATATTACATGTGGTTTTTTATTATAAAACAAATGACACCACATATATGCGAGAATAGGACATAAACCATTTTAGCAAGTCATGATGGAAAATAAATGCAACCAATGCACCAAATATTTATATCATGCATGAAAATGCCATATAATCAATCTATGCATTTTACATATATGGTTTGATTAATTCCGATGACGATTCAATAATTATGTGTAATGCAACAAAAATGACATTTATGCAAAATAAAGCAATCAACATGTTAAACATTTTAAAACATGGATGTAAGTGGCATATTATGAATCTATACAGTGTTCTAATCATTTTTCATATATAAGATATTTTCATCGGATGCACGACTATTTGTTTAAGAACATTTTTAAATCATGATTTTTCTGCAATTATGAGATGCCCTGCTAAATAGGAAATTCTTCCAGCAAAAAAAACAATGAACGGGCCGAAGCTAAACTGGCCTTCTATGCCCTGTAACTAAAGCACGCCCTGGGCGATTGATAGGGGGGCAAGTTGGGTTTGAGGGGAGCTCACCTAGTGGGCCTGGCCCATCATGGCGGTGACGAGAGGCGATGCTAGGCCTGCTTGGTTGGTGACGGGGAGGCCCATGCTGGCGAGGCGTGGCGCTGGGCATCGTCTCCCCGCTCGATCTCGAGCGGGACAAGCGAGCGGCCGTGAAGGTCAACGGCGACGGCTTCGACCCAGCGCGGTTGCGGGGAGGAGGTTGGTGGACGATGGGAGTGGACGGATCCGGGAGGATCTGAGTAGTGGGAGGCCGGATCTGGCCGGTAGCAAGGTGGCAAGGGCTCCGGCAACCTCCATGGTTGTAGCTCCTGTGGGCTAAGAGAGAGCGGGCGAGGTGAGAGAGAGAGTGGCGACCTAGAGGGAGATGGGGGAGGAGCAGCTATGCATGCCAGCGGCAGTGGAGCAGATCGGCCGGCGGTGAGGTCTGATGGTCGAGGAGCTCGAGGGCAGCTGCTTCCCTTGATCGGGAGCTCCTCTGCCGATCAGGGGGGCTCGAGGGCGGCTACTGCGAGTGGCTCGGGCCCGGGCGGGCCCCGGATTAGCTTCGCGGCCGAATGCGGTGGGAGGAGGAGGCTCGCAGCGACTGAGTGGTGGGAGGTGGCTGGCGGCATGGATTTCGAGGTAGGGGGTTAGGGTTTGCCCGATTTGGACGCCTAGGGATCTATTTATAGAAAATGGGGCTAGGTTAGGGGATTTTTTGCACCGATTTGAGCCCTACGATCGCAATTGGACGGCTCCGGTCGTGGGGTTGAGTTAGGTGGGCTAGGTGGGCTGTGCAGTTGGTGTAGATGAGGATGAGAGAAAGAATTGTGGCCCATGAGGTACCAGACGACCTCCAATTGCGACAAAGTTTGGCAGGCGTTCTATCTACAATATAACAAGACCGCACCCCAATTTTCGACCCAATCCAAGAATATTTTTCACGCACTTTTCAAACCTTTTTTATCGATGTCACAGGCGGGTGCGTGTGTGGTTGGTTTCGAAATGGGCAACGACAAGAACAAAGAGAACCGGCGACTACGAACGGATGCAAGTTTGAAAACCCATGTTGACAAAATGTTGATGCTATGCACATGATGCGAAGGATGCGATAATGAATGCAATAACCAAATGAAACAGATGACGACCATGGAATAAAAGGGGAATCTTATGAAGTGTTGGTTCTGGGTTATTACAGTGGCCCCGCACAGTGCTCTGCTTTGGACCAGGACCAGCAACATTGCCCCCCTGTATTATGTTGAATTAACTCCTCGGGTTCATGACGCCCTATACTTTAGTAACGGTGTTCAATATTTAGGTTGAGCAAATATAGTCCTTGCAAGATGTGTTTTATCCTAAAACGGAAGTCAAGGGGTCCCCATAACAACCTCAAGCATCTTAGGAGCGCTCAATATGGAACATAACACCGGTACACAAGTAACTATGGCAGCAAAGTTGGAACAAAACACCAAGAAAAATGACAAGCCTTCCACCCTTTACAAAGTATATACATGCATCAAATTAAATAGCAATAATATTGTGATATGACAAAATATCGGTGTTGCACATGGAAGCTTTGCACCTCCAACTAGAAATGCTATAAGAAGGGAGGAGTAAGTGGTAACATAGCCAAACAAAGGTTTGCTAGGATGTGGAGGGGTTAGAGGCTTATCATGGCAATGTTGGGAGGCTTGACATACAAATGGTAGGCAACATGACATAACGATAGAAGCGAGACAACTAGCATGGCAATGATAGTAGTGGTATCCAGGGAAATGGTCATCTTGCCTGAGATCCCTCTTGGAAGAAGAACGAGTCCATGAAGAAGACAATCCATGAAGTGGATGAACGAGACGTAGTCGTACGAATCCTCACACTACGAACGCTTTCGGAACTCTATTGAGAAGAAGCAATCTGGAAAATGACAATCAACACATAGTACACCACAACATATTTCACTACATGATGCGCAAACAAATATGATGCATGTTATGCATGACATGGCAAAGCACAACAATAAACTTCTACACATTAAGTGAAGCTCAATATGCAACGAGTTGCATATTGACGAAACCCCATATTCAAATTACTTACTTCACTCCCGTTTAGGTATACATCAATGTTAAATGTGCTTAAACATGGCAAGAGGTTAAGCATAAGTAAACTATCTATCTAGGCATCTTAAATGAGGCCGAAAAAAACTTATAGTATTTTTGAAATGTCCCAATAAGTTAATTTAGAAATTGGTACAGATCTGAACTAACCATATTTTATATTTGTTAAAGAATAAAATAAAGTATACCATGCAATTCTAGATGTCATTTTAGTCGATTTACATACATAGAATGTTTAAAACGGAGCTATGGTCTAAAAGTTAAGACCAACACAAGATGGATATGCCATAAATGCAAAATGCATGAAAATGCAACCACAAACATTTCAAATCATGAATATAGCAAGACATTATGATACTACATTAAATTCTAGGCAAGTTTCATATATGGCATGTCCAAATCGTAGCTACGGTTCAACCACAACAACCAACATGACTTTGGTATAATCTCCCCAAAAACAGCAACATGGCATCCAACAAATCAACAAGCTACAACCACCTAAAATAAAAACAAGGACATGGTGGTGAATCCTAGATGATGATTAACAACTCATCTATTAACAGCAATTTAACTAGAAGCATGGATCATTAGGAAATGATCTCACAAGTAGACATATTCAACTAAGCAGTTTTCAGACTTTGTTTTTTTAACATAGCAATTCTTATAACGAAGGCATATTCGCAGCAGTTAAACTATATGCTATAGGGCATATATTGGCATGAAAATTAACAGCATGCTAGAGGACATTATAAACTACAAATATGTCCATTAGACCAACCACAAAGGGGTTCTAGATAACTAGCAAAACACATGGCAATACAGCAACAAAATATTACAAATTCCAGACTTAGAATTATTTTGGGCATATAAATAACAGCAACTTTTTATAGCATGTTGGAAACAAGAAAACAACACCTAAACTTGGATTATCATGGCAAACAAAATGAGCAGGGGCTAGTGCACATGTCAAAGGACATATCTCATCTTTGCGACTATTCCAAAACATGCATGGATTAATTCACACAAAATACACAAAAGGGCACCCTGCAACAGTGACATGCACACAAAACTCCTCAAATGACAAAATTAATTGCGCATATAAATTCTATGGATTTTTCTACCCGAAAATCATGTATAAAATGTTGGTTTTCTATTATAAAATACTGACACAACATGCATGCGAGATTAGGACATAAACCTTTTGAGCAAATTATGTCTTCAAATTTAATGCAACCATCACATTCAACATTTTTATCATGCATGAAAAAGCGATATAATTAGTCTACACATTATATAGATATGGTTTGATTAATCCCGATGCACGGTTAAATATATATGTGCAATGCAAAATGTGGCATTTATGCGAATTGAATGCAAACATCACAATTAACAATTTTATCGTGCATGAAAGCGGGATATTAATTTTCTACATAGAATCCTACACGTTATACATATATAAAATATTTCGAGACGACGCATGGTTAATTACTTATGAGCATTTTTCAAATCATGCAAAATCAGAGATACACCGGATAGGTGCTAAATTCGCAGGGGCTAGGACAAAAACTATCTGGGCTGAGGCTGAACATGTCATGGGCCAAAAAGGCATGAGCACAACGTACAAAGAAACACACATGGGCTCTAGCTAAGACAACGTCCTCACCAGAGTGGCCTTGCGCCTGGTCGGTGTAGTGGCCGACGGGTGGATGCGGCTAGGCCTTGGAGCGAGGTCGATGCTGGGTTGGGCCTAGCGCTGTCCTCGGCCCAAGAGGCGGGACGCGGACAACGCGCTCGTTCCCGACCTCAGGACGTAGGTGAGGCGAGGAACATGGTGGTGGCGACTGCCAGCGCCGGATGCCATGGTGCCACGACACGGGGATGACGAGGGCACATATCCATTTAGGGAGGAGGCGCTGGAAGCAGATCCAGGTAGGGACGACGGTGCAGTGCCGGATCCGGGTGGCGGCCACGAGCTCGAGATCCGATGGTGGTTGGGGCTAATGTCGGCATTGCACAGGGGCGGAATGGAGGAGCTCCGACCGCGGGGAGCTATCGTGAACACCGGTGCCTGGATTGGGTGTCTCCGGTGGTGAATCTCGCCAGCGGCGACGCTCAGGCGGCTAGGAGATCGGGAGCTGCGGGAGGGCTCCCAGGCGGCACTAACGCGAGGGACGGCTCTGGCGCAGGATGCATGTGATCTGGGCCGGGCGGGCCAGTTGTGGGACTGGGCAGGCCACGATGGAGAGAGGCGTTGGAGGGTGCTCGTGGCAGGCGCGGGTGTATGATCGACGGTAGGTCTAGAGGGGGTGATTAGACTACTTGACCAATTAAAAAACTACTTCTTCCCAATTTGAAGTGTTGTCATATTTTAGCATTCATAGCAAGTCAAGTACACCCTACACATGCATGTCTACGAGTATAGCAGCGGAAAGTAATAACAAGCATGACTAGTAAAGGAAGGGTAGGAAGATCGAACGCAATTTGAATACACGATGATTTTTCCCGCGGTTCCAATAGATGGTGCTATCCTACGTCCACGTTTGTGGACTCTTCAACCCACGGAGGGTAATGGTCGCGAGAGTCCACAGCGGGCTCTACCCATGGGGGGTTGCACGAATAAGCAACATTGTCTATACCATGATGGCCTACGTCCACGGAGGACTAGCCTAACTCGGGGTAGATCTTCACGAAGTAGGCCATCTCCTTGCCCTTACAAACTTCTTAGTTCACTCCAAAACACAAAGTAGGAGGCTCCCAAGCGAAACCTGGCCAATCTAGAAGGCACCACCCTTCAAAAGGTAATAGGCTTGATAATGTCGATGAACTTCTTGCTCTTGTGCTTCAAGATTATATACTCCTCAACACACAATCACTCTCTCACAAACTTGGCTATGGTGAAAGAGATTAATCAGGTGGAAAGCAACTTGGGGAGGCTAGAGATCAAGATTCATATGGTAGGAATGGAATGGCACGATCTCAACACATGAGTAGGTGGCTCTCTCTCAGAAAATCAGGTTGTATGAGTGGGGATCTCTTCTGAGTGCTTCTATTTCAAGTAGGTGGTGGTGGAGGGGTATATATAGGCATCTCCAAAAATTGAACCATTAACCTAACAAGTTAGACTCGGTGACATGGATGTGTTAATCTTGGTGGTAAGGAGTTGCCTCAAAGGTAGCAACTTTTGAATCTCGGTGAGACCAATACATAAAACTCGGTTGCACCGGTAAGGTAACCAACGGTCATATTGCCAAACTCGGTGATGCCGATTCAACAAACTTGGTGGTACCAATTTTGTGATTTTGCAACCCAAACTCGGTGGCACCGAAGTAGAATTAGTTGCATCGAATGACTAGGGTTTGGCTGAGTGTGTCTGAGGCTGAGAATCGGTGGCACCGAGTGGAAAGTGTTGGTTTCACCGATATTGGGAATTTGGCTTTGGACAAACTTTTTGTGGAAGAGCTTCTGGGTGAATGTGGTGACTATCACTTGTGTATGTATGAGCATTTTGTTCACCAACACTACCTTACCCCCTTTTGATAGTATTGGCTTTTCTATGGACTCAAAGTGATTTCGTACAAAGTAAAATGTAGAGTCTTCTTCTTGAAGCTTTGCCAATCTATTTCCTCACATCTTGGGGTATTCCACTATCCTTTTGTCAACCTATCATTGAACTTTTCCTGAAACATGCTTAGCGGAAACATTAGTTGAATGACATATATGTTGTTATTAATTACCAACACCACCAAGGGAGCAAATGTGCTTCCAATCTTCCCCTTTTTGGTAATTGATGACAACATATAGATCAAAGCTTCGACATATGATATATCAATGAACATAATCGTCGCTTTGAGAAGTATCTGGTAAGCAAGAAATCCCCCTAAATTTGTGCATTATTTTTAAATTTGTGATTTAATGCAAATGCACACTCAATTAGGTACATGGGACACTTATTCCATGTCACATACATCTTGGTGGTGTGCAAGAGTAATAAGAGTTAATATCATAGCACAACACATCAAGCAAAGTGCATGATCATCCCATAATCATCAAAAGGATAGGAAATAGTAGCAACACACATTAAAGTGTATGGTCAAACTTGAATAAAAGTATAACACATCCAAACCAAAAAACCAAATGTTTTAAAACGGCAATAAAACCAAACACTCTCTCACTCGAAGCCTAATGATCTATATACAACTTCTCCCCCTTTGGCAACAAGTTACCAAAATGATCAAAGAGATATAGCTAATCATCGTTCTAAGGCTGATCTCCTCTACTGGTCGATGTCGGAGTTGAGAGAAATGCATTGGCGAAGACCTCTGCAGATGTCCTAGATGGAGTTGGAGTAGCAACTGGTGGCACTTGAGGAGCTGATAGAGCTGAGGTGACAGTAGCTGGAGTTGAGGTGACAGTAGCTGAGGTCTCATCTCCGGAGCTAGCACTATAGGTGTCCTGGCCTGAGTCCTAAAATGGGCAGTCATCCTCACAGGTGCACAATCCTCCTCATCATCAAAATCAGACTTTGAAGATGTGTGACGGATAGGACCTTCATCTACTTCCTTCTTGAGCTTGTTCATGGTCTTGGTCAGCCCACCCACCTTGTCATTGAGGATCTTCACTCTATCCTCAAAGATGTTCACAAGGGTTTTCTGATCGTCTAGTATACTTTTGATATCCTTCTTCATGTCCATGACTATAGAGATCAAGAGATCCATCTACTCGTTCCTGGATCTAGGGACTTGATGACTAGTGGCTCTAGCTGCCTCTGCCTAAGCTCCAGCTAATGTGGGATGGTTTGGGTCCATCACCACAACATTGTCCTTGAAGTCTGGCTGTAGGGGCAAGTGGAGTATGTCCAGAGCAAATATGTGCTTCTCCAGCTTGGAGTTGATGAGCATCTGAACATAGGGTGCATAGCAGCATCAGCGCTTCTGATCGGCAGCAACCATCTTCACTGTCTCCACTATCAGATCCATCACTCTGAATCTTTGATGCTGGTCAAGAAGAAGCAGTAGGTTGATAGATTAGCCTCGGATCATCTTATCGTCACCTGAACTGGGTATCAAGGTATGCCTCAAAATAGTATTAATGGTGCAGAGACCTGCCTAGAGGAGATATATAGATCTTAGCATATGGGACAGAAGTTGTGCAACAGGAATGGCATTGTACATGTCCTTCGTGGCATTCTGGCTTGCCTTGGACTCTCAGTATACACATATATCTCCATCATGTGCCTCTACGACTCCTAAGATGGCAGCCCATTCATCAACAGTAGACTCATATCTTGCTCCTTCTGTCATCCACACGATCCGGCTATCTCCATAGAAGTGAGCAATGGAGTAGAATTGCATGATCATCTCGTTGTTCCATGCAGTGAATTCTTTGCCAACAAACTTGTCTAGGCCAATGAAGTGGAAGTTGTATTTCCCACTCGGGAAGTAGTCTTCATTCTCCTTGATGTTCTTCCAGGCCACATATCTCATATCACTCATAGCTAGACTCTTGTCAAGCAGCACAGTCTCATAGAAATCATTTTGCTCCTTGGGGTACAACCTGTAGTCCATAATTGTCTTCCTTCTGTGAGAGTGAGGATCAATGGCTCTCCACTCTCTCAAACATGCATCCTTCTTCTTCTTCATATTAACAGCAAGTGGATGGCTAGCGCTATGCTCTAGAAGGTGAGGTCTGAGCTTCATCAAAGCAGACATGGCATCCTCATCACCTTCTCTGAAGGTAGATCCCTTGTTCTTCTCAGAAGCTGGAATGTCTCTGGTAGTCCTCTTGGACTTTTCAGCAGCAACCTTCTTAGGTGCAGACTTGGTGCTCTTGGAGGGACCCTGCTTTGGCATAGCATCTGCCAACAACTTCTTTTGCTTCTTCTTGGGAGGGGCCTTAACAACATGCGCTTCCTCCTCCTCCTCAGCAGCAGCACTAGCAGCCTCCTCAGGGTCGTCAAACATTGAGGTAGTCCTACCAACAACACAAATAATCATTTTCCTGGCCTTCTTCTCTCCTGCCTTCTTAGGCAATGACTTCCTTGGGAGCTCAATAGTCATGGTAGCCCTAGTATTCTCATGTGCTCTCATAGTCTCTGGAGGTGCATATGTCTTGCTCACCACCCTCCTAGAAGAGGTGGCCTCATTGGCTGACTTCTTGGCAACCTTGTCTTGCTTCTTAGCAATAACCTCCTTGGGCACAAAGTCTGAATCCTCCTCATCAGAATTCAGCCTGTTCCTGGTCCTAGTAGCAGCCTTGGTAAACCCATGAGAACTAGGGGTGCCTAGATCAGGAAATGAACTGGACCCAGGGCTAGTTCCTGAACTCGTGTCAAAGTTCTGCCCCTGCAAGTTCTGGCTGTCCTCAGCATTTGACATATTTGACCCTATGAATAGAGCATAGCAGAGTGGAATAGGATAAGTCATCACAAACTGCAGAGTTTTTGAAAAATTGAACAAAATATTCTCAACGTCTGCATTCTGTCACATGAAAATCGATACAACCAAAGCAAATATTTGGTGCTATCAAGACTGACATTCTCTTTAACATAAACTTGGCACTCCTTTCAGCGAGACCGAAAAAAAGTACTCGGTTTCACCAAGATCATTCTCAGCAGCACAGAGGACAAATCGGTGACACCGATTAGTTTGCTTTGGTTCCATCGAGTTTCATCAGGCGAACGACAAACCCTAGAAAATCGACCGTTCGCTATTCTAATGGAATTTCTCATGGACAGATCGGTCTCAAACGGCGGCATATGGATGGAAAAAAAATTATTGCACAAGAATCGGAGAGGGGAGCGCATGAAGGGTTCTAAATCGTACCCTAGCTTGGTGACGACTTCGCGACGGCGGCGACAGGGGTGAAGATTTTGTTGACGGCGTGGACTTCCAATGGCGGAGGCACTCAGGAAGACAACGGCGATGACTAGGGGGTCCTTTTCGGTAGCTTAGGGTTTTGGGGCACGATGGTTTGAGGATTGAATTTCAAAGCGTTGGGTCCATATCATACATACCCCTTGCTGTCGGTGACACCGATTCTAAATTTTTGGTGCTACCAAGTTTCTCAACTATCAGCTGATAGGGAAACTCGATGCAACCGAGAATATGGAATCGGTAATACCAATATTGAAAATGAGATCAACCCAAGGCATTCGGTGATATTGATATTTTTGATTTGGTTCCACCCATATGCACTTGGGAGGTTTTAATGGCCAGTCCTTTGTTGATACGGAACTTCGAGTGCTCCTCACACAGAGAGATCGAAAACTACTTGTTCCAATTTTGTAAGGCAGTATGAATGGAATATGAGGTAAGAAATCATAGATAGTTATAGGAGTGGTCCTAGGAATTATTGTACATCCAATGGGAAAATGAAAAATCAAAATCCAAATAACAACAATTGGATGTCTTCGAATAAGTAAATAAATGTAGACCAACATGCTCACACAATAAGATGACAAATGAAAACATTGCAAACATGCACAAACACACTAGCATCTAACAATCATTTTGGCGATGACGGAGTCATCTATATATGAGTATATTTACTTAGTATCCAAGCAAGAATACTTGATCATAGGCCTTACTCATCGTTTAAGCACAAGTTGGGTTACCACTTTTACATAAAGCATTTAATGTTGTCACATACTATGAGATGCTTTGACTCAAGTCTTATAGTAAAGCTCCCCCTTGATGTGACATCCCCCCATAGGAGGGATATAGTAACCTTGGGTTTTGTCGATGAAGACTTCATGTAGGTGAAGTACTGGTGGATGCCCAAAGTTTATGAAGATTACCATGAGTTGGGAGCATCCTGGTTGTTTCATTACTCTTCTCACCTACATGGTTTAGTCCAAAGACACAAGAGACAAATACAAGGATATCTACAGACATGGAGTGCAAAGCAAACATGATGATGTCCGTTGATCTGTTGATTACCTTGTCCCCTACTTACCTTTGAGGGAATGTGTGACTCCTTGACCAATTGCATGATGTTGATGTTGATTGCAAAAAGTTCTTGCCAACAATGAATATGAGTGGATTTCATTGGCGGAGTCACCCCTCAAGAACTTTTCTAGTTGTCCTTCTTGGGGACCCACATCAAGTTGATGGGGATCCTTGGTGTTGAAGTAGCACTTGTAGAAGTTGAGCTTGTAGTAGCCGTGGGAACCCACTTCACCAAGGCTTGGGATTCATCTTCATATGAGTCAATGTCCTCTTCAAGCTTATTCGTGTCCTTGAGCTTGGGGTCTTGTGGTGGAAGGTCATCTTGAGCTTTTGTTCCCTTGGGGAGAGTATTTTCATACTTATCCTTTTGAGAAACAAACTTGGGATTGGGGTATTGACCTTCTTCCCATTCAACTCCAATAGCTTTGAAGTAGCCAACACCACGGTTCTTCCGGTATCCTCCGTGCTTGCATACAATCTCCTCAAATTGTTTGCACCCTTCAAGACTCTTGTAGATACATTTCTCTATAATCCCTTTCAAAACTTCATTTTCTTGCTCAAGTTTAACTTGGGTAAGAGAAGAGTTAGTGGGATCGACAGAACCACTAGAAGCAATATCATTGGATTTGTCATTCTTATTGCTACTAGTTGAAGAACCTTTCTTGCCTTTGTTACTAGTTTGCTTATTCTTAACTTGTGGCATGAACATAGACAAGATAAGTCGTTCAGCTAGATAAGAGGAAGTCTTCTTTCAAAGATCGTCATTGATAGATTTACGGAACTCGTGCTCTTGCTCTAAGTTGAGCTTCTCGAAGCGCAGTTTCGCATGTGTCCTTTCAAGCTCTCTATAATCTTGTAGAGTAGACTTGTGAGCTGACTTAAGAGTTTTTAATTGTTGAGTTAGTCTTTCTATTTCCAACTTATCATCATCACACGACTTATCTAGACTAGAGTGATTACTAGCAAGTTCATCTCGACTAACATTACTAGATTTGTCAAATAGCAAGTCATCTTCATTTAAGAAGTCATCCCCATCACTATTGAAATAAAGATACTCGGGGTGTGATACCTTGGGGCCTTTAGCCATGAAGCAACATCCACTCCCTTCATTTGGTGAATCAAATAAGTCGTAGGAGTCGGTTTTCACAAGTGCAAGTCCGGCAACACCTTCATCTTGACTATAGTCGGAGTTGGAGTGATAGCTTCTCTCAGAGTGGTTGTCGGATTCAGATCCAGAAACCCATTCACCAACATGAGCTTGATGTCTTCTTCTTGAGTAGCTCTTGGTGTACTTGTCCTTCTTATTTGAGTCCCTACTTCTCCTTGAGGGTCTTCGTTCATAACGATCATCCCTAGTCCTTCTCTCTCTTCGAGGTGACTCGTCTCTTGAGCTTCGTCTGCTTGGTGACTCTTATTTTCTTTTGTAAGGAGCCATTCACTTATTGGACTAGTGTTCGGGATTCCCAAAATTGTACCAGTTTTGGTCATGACTTGACAAACGCTTCTCTTCATATCTTGAGTTGGAGCTTTGACCTTTGCTTCTATTTTTATAGAACTTGTTGAATTTCTTGACCATGAGGCTTATCTCTTCATTTGTGACAAGGTTGTGGCAATGTAAGCACCGCTAGACTTGTGGTGAAGCCATTCCTTGTCCTCGAGTGTCATCTCATGAGCAACATTCCTTCCAATCACTTCCGTTGGCTTGAGATCTTAGTAGTTGGGCATCACTTTGATAAATGTGCACACGGTGTCATAACAATCATCCAAGGCTTGAAGTATCTTCTTGATGATGAATTTGTCAGTCATTTCTCCGCTTCCTAAGCTGGCAATCTCATTGGTGATGAGAGCTAGCCTAGAGTACATCTCAACAACTCCTTCACCATCCTTCATCTTGAACTTCTCAAGCTAACGTTGAAGAACATCCAACTTGGATTGTCTCACAGATTCGGTACCTTCATGCATATCAACCAAAGTAACCCAAATATATTTTGCATTCTCAAGACGACTAATTTTATTGAATTCTTCGGGGCATAGGCAGTTGAAGAGAATGTAAAATGCTTGAGTAACATCCCAAATGGCAGTGTTGTTGTTTTCTCATGACAGATGCCATGGGTAGGCTTATCGAGAGTGGTTGGGGCCAAAAGGACGCCGGCGGGCTCTAGGAATGGGATTAGGCACAAGCGGTGACAGACGCATGATGTAGCCAGGCTCGGGGCCCTCTGTGTGAGGTAACACCTCTAGTCCTGCTGGTCTAGTTTAGATGATGGTGAGGTTACAATGGTGCTCCTGGAGCTGGATGAGTCAAGGAGTAAGAAGGAGGAGTTCTACCTTCACTGCCTCTCTACGTGGGAGTGTGGTTGGCTATGGATCGATAGCCCCGTGCATGGGTGGCTTTGGCGGGGTTCATAGGCCAACCACCCAGATTACAATATGAATAGAAGGCTTCGAGAGGGCCCCAACTGGCATCCTCTCTAGCCGTCTATGGGGCCCCGGCAGAGGGGTCTGTGGGGTCTCATTGGGAGCCGGAGGGGCCCGTGCGGTGGGTCCCCGTGCCGGTCACTTCGCGGCATGGGTCTTCATACGGGGGTGGTCTTGCGGCAGTCGACCATTATTAGCGGTACGACCGACCGCATGACAACCACGCCAGGGTAGGTAATGGAGTGGTTGAGAGCATGTCAAGACTATTCCAGCACCCAGTCGGAGTCGGCCAGAGTTTGAGGCACTGTTGTCTCTTCTGTGTCCATGCGGACGCTGACCTCCAATGGAATGTGGGACACTGTTTCCATGCGTCCTCTGACCATGGCATCCAATGTGTGGCTGTATTGGGAGCTAGGAGTCTCTGCCCCTAGATGGCCAGCTCGTTGTAGCGGGTCGCAGGGAGCCGGACTGCACGCGAAGGCGGCTCGCCCTGCAGCCGTTTCAAAAAGTTGGAGTAGAAGCTCGTTTGAGGCTACCCTGGGGTTAACCCCCCGAGAGTAGTCCTCGAAGCCAGGGAGGACTGCTGATGAACCGCGGTGGACCTCGCCGGCTTGAGTATCGTGCCTTGGCACCATGGCATGACTCAGGAGCCAGACGACACGGGCACGCAACGATCGGCTCCGCAGCCGGCCGATGCTTCGCGCGCCGCCTCGGGTGGAAATGCCACGCCATATGGGAGATGTAATGTGCCACGGTCTGACAGGCCACATGGCGAACAATACCGAGGCATAGGGCAGGGCCCTCCACGGCCACGGCCTCGGCCCATGCGCATGGATCCTCTATGTCTCGGGCCGCCTGTTGGCATTCCCAAGCGCAATAACTCCCTTCCCGCATGTGACGGTGATTGTGGGAGTCGTGCACAATGAATTCTCTCCACACGATCAACCGTGCGGCGTTCAAATGAACGGGGAAGAGGAACAGAACGACACATTTTCTCCCCTCGCCTAAGATGCATCGTCTCCGTCGCCCTCTCCTCCCTGCTTCGAGAAAGAGAAAAGGAGGGCAAAAGCCATCAAACTCTCTACGCCACCGCTTGCCACTGTTAGGGATCCATGTCATGACTGAGCGCTCACACCAGCCACTGCAACCACAAGCCTTCTCAGGGTCCATAGCTGGCAAGGGCGCGTGGGACGACATCAACGTCAATGAGCACTTCATTGATCATCTCTACCACCGCAGCAAGCTTCCATCGGAAGAGCACTTGGACGTGCACATCGTCGGACCGGAGAACTCTCTAGCCCCGTAGGAGGGCAAGGTGGTCGTATTCGCTAAGCATTTCCTACGCGGGCTTAGGCTACTAGCGAGCCCATTCTCCGGCGACTCCTCACCCATTTCGTCCTGCAACTGCACCACCTTGCCGCCAACGCCGTCCTCCAGTTGGCGGTGTTCGTCACCCTCTGCGAGGGGTTCTTGGTGGTGGGGCCACGCCTCGACCTCTGGTCCGTGTTGTTCTTCCTCAAGCACCATACAGTGAAGGATCCGGCGACTGGCGAGAATGTTATGACCGCCTACGGAGCCGCCATGATCCACATCCGCAAAGGAGTTGGCTTCCCGAAACTCCATTTGTAGGATTCGGTGAAGAATTGGCAAAAAGGGTTCTTCAACTTGAAGAACGTGAACCCGGAGGAGGACTACATCAACCTCCCCGACATCGTCAACCAGCCACCGGTGGCGATGCAGAACTAGAGGACGATTCTGCCTCAGGAGCCTGAGATGGTGGATCGGCTCTGCGAGCGCCTGTTGGTGATGATCGGGACGGAGAGGATGAAGACCTCCGACCTCCTGGCCACGATGGTGGCGCGCCGAGTGCAGCCACTGTAGAGCTGGCCACACCTCATATGTCAGATGGGTGGGCGGCATGACCCCTGCCGCCTCTCCACCATGGAGATCAAACCGATACAGGTGGCAAGGAGGGTGAACGCCATATCCCCTGCGAAGCTGGGCGAGGAGGGGTGGCAATGGGGGAAAACCCATACGGCCGGAGCCACGGGTACATGACTAGCCGTCTCCCCCTCCCCTTCTTTTCCATTGACGGCGCCACCACTTGGCTTGATGGTGAGGAGCTTCCCCTGTGTGCAGAATTTCCTACAGCTGCAGAACTATGGGGAGCCAGCCACCGACATGGTGGACTCAGACCCCGAGGAGGTTGAGAATGCTGACGACGTGCAGCCAGTGGACTAGGAGTGAGCCAGCCCATTCGTAGTTGGCCGGGCGGAGACGGAGACGGGGCGACCGAATCGACGGGTGAGTTCCGTCCCAGGTCGCATTTGCGGGATTGGATTGACGACTACACTCTGTCAGAGGAGACGCGCGATGTAGAGGCTTCGGAGGACCCCAAGGCCTGAAAGGGCGACGTCAAGGCACAGAGGGAGTGTCTTCGTCGTGCTGACCGCGATCCCAGCTGGGGTGATGCGGCCATAGGCGTCAAAGGGAATCAGCTGGCCAATACTAGGCCAGCTCCCAAACGGTCGGCCACCGGGGATTCAGGCGGCAGCCGCGGAGGCACCGGGAAGAAGCAGCGGGTCGCCTAGACGGGCCCCGCGAGGAGGGCAACCCCTGTTCTCATCAGGTAACCCTATATTCCCATTGCCATGCTTGTTTTCTTTTTCCCCGCCCCCCTTTCTGACCCTGGACGGCGAGGCCGCGAGGACAGTGCAGCCAAACTCCCCGGAGGAGAGGGAGCGAGAAGAATGGCACGACCTTGAGGTGGCTAAGCAGGAGTGGTGTGATGAGGAGTGCCGCCCATGGCAGGAGGCGGCGAAGAAGCTGCCTTCGCCAATAGGAGCCGGTGGGGAAGCAGCCGGCTAGTCATGGGAGTCGTTACCTCGTGGTTAGGAGATGAGGTCCAAGGACCATCATGACCCCCCGCGATAGGCGAAGGCAGACGCAAAGGCCGCGGAAGACATGCACGCGGCCGCAGGAGTGGGCGCGGCCGGCGTGGAAGGAGGAGATGAGGCAGGCCGCGATGCGGCCTCGCCAGGGGCGGATCACATGCCGTCAGCTGCAGAGGAGCTTTTGCAGGTTGATGGTCCGGATCAGGAGGATCCACCTTTAGAGATGCCAGCTCCGTAATTGCCAGCCCTGGAGGTACTAACACTGGAGCCGTCGCCACTGGAGGCAAGCCGGGGAGGAGCCGCCAATGGCAGAGCACCGTCAAGGGCGATCATGACGTCAGGAGGGATGGCCGGCACGGGCAACCGGGCCCGCGGACGGGGGCAGGCTGCAGCAAATCTAGCTGTGGCCGATGGCCCGGCCATTGGCGGCACGCCAAGCGCCCTTGGGGCGGCGGTGACGGTCGTTATCGAGGCGTTTGCCGCCTATCGTGCCCATACGACGCAGGACGCCCGAGCCGCCAACGATGGGCTAGTGGAACAGGAGCAGTCTATTGTGGTAAGTTCTTGACTTTTCTTATTTTCTTGTCTTGGTGTTTTTCCAATGGGGGCGCGCGAGCGCACCCATTGGGTGTATCCCTCGAGACTCGAGCCGACTGGGGCGCAACCGGGTCGAGTCTAATGATGCTTTACTTCTTCGTTGTTTTTAGGCAGCGCATGACCGTCGGGTGGCCTCGTACAACACCCTGCTGGGCTTGTACCGGGAAGCTGATGGCTGGCTGCCCACCCTGTCCACGGTCCTGCAAGGTAGGATCCTTGCAACTTCCAAGTGGTGGTGTTGCCCCCGAGGTTCGGGTCGGCAGCCATGGAGGCGGGCCGAATCGCTTCATTTCTTGTTTTCTGACAGAGGTTTCTTCGTCCCGGGGAGCTACCCATGCCAAGACGGTCAGCCTCCGTGGCTAGGTGCTGGAGCCTTCTGACCACAGAGTACGAACGGCTCCGCCAGGAGGCGGGCCGGGCATAGGCGAAGAAGGAGGAGCGCTAGGCGGCCCGCCGCCAAGAGTTGAAAGATCGCGAAGTGCTACCTCTTGAGCATGCATTAGATTTCCCTTGAAGAGGAAAGGGTGATGCAGCAAAGTAGTTAAGTATTTCCCTCAGTTGCTGAGGACCAAGGTATCAATCAGTAGGAGGAACCAGCAAGTCACTGGTCATGCATTGTAGATCTGAAAGAGATAGATGTAAACCCGTGCGAAAAGTAAAAGATAAATAAATTGCAGCAAGGTATAGATCTGAAAATATATGATGGAAGATAAACCCGGGGGCCAAAGGTTTCACTAGAGGCTTCTCTCATGAAGACAAATATCATGGTAGGTAAACAAATTACTATCAAGCAATTGACAGAAAAGCGAATAAACATATAGTTATCCAAGGCAATGATCTGCATATAGGCATCACGTCTGTGTCAACCAGACCGAAATGATTCTGCATCTACTACTATTACTCCAGACATCGACCGACTCCTGCCTGCATCTAGAGTATTAAGTTCATGAAGAACAGAGTAACTCATTAAGAAAGATGACATGATGTAGAGGGTAAACTCAAGCAATATGATGAAAACCCCAGCTTGTTAACCTTGATGGCAACAATACAATACGTGCCTCGTTACCCCTACTATGTCACTGGGTGAGGACATCGCAAGATTGAACCCAAAACCAAGCACGTCTCCCATTGCAAGAATTGCCAATCTAGTTGGCCAAACCAAACCAATAACTCGAATAGACTTGCAAGGATATGAAATCATGCATATAATTAATCAAATAAGATTCATGGATAATCTGAACATAAACTCACAATTCATCGGATCTTGACAAACACACCACAAAAGAGGATTACATCGAATACATCTCCATGAAGATCATGAAGAACATGGTATTAAAGATCAAAGAGAGAGAAGAAGGCATCTAGCTACAGCTATGGACCTGTAGGTCTATGGTGGACTACTCACGCACCATTGGAGGGGCAATAGAGTTGATGCAGATGCCCTTCGTGATCGGAACCCCCTCCGGCAGATTATCGGGAAACACTCCAAGATTGGATCTCTTGGAAACGGAGGCTTCTGGCGGTGGAAAAGTATTTGCGTGGCTCTTTTTGATGTTGGGGGAATATTTGGGTATTTAGAGGCCAAGAATTAGGGTTAGGAGACCTTTCAGGAGGTGACAAGCCTACTAGGCACGGCCATTGGGGCATATTTATCCAAGTAATATTGTTTATTGTGTCATGAATATTGAGATCCGTAAGACTCAAAACAAAAGCTTAATATTGACATAGAAACAATAACATTTCAATCATACTCACAGAGCAATTGTATCTCTTCAAAATATAATGGCAAAAGAACGTTATCCCTACAATAGCATACTGTCTGTCTATGCTCCATCTTCCCCACACAAAGTATTTATATCATGCACAACCCCGATCAAAAGTCAAGCAATTGTTTTCACACCTTTATTTACTCAAACTTTTACAACTCTCACGCAATACATGAGCGCGAGCCATGGATATAGCACTATAGGCGGAATAGAATATGGTGGAGGTTGTCAAGGAAAGGGAGACGATAGTCTCACATCCACTAGGCGTATCAACGGGCTATTGAGATGCCCATCAATAGATATCAATGTGAGTGAGTAGGGACTACCATGCATCGGATGCACTAGAGGTATAAATGTATGAAAGCTCAAAAGGAAACTAAGTGGATGTGCATCATGAAGAAAAAATCCACTAGCTATATGAATGTGACAAAATAGGATACTCTCTATCATGAAGATCATGGTGCTACCTTGAAGCACAAGTGTGGAAAAAGGTAGTAGCAATGTCCCTTCTCTCTTTTCTCTCATTTTTTTATGTGGTCATCTAAGGCCTCTTTTATTATTATTATTGTTTTATTGGGCTTCGCTGGCCTCTTTTATTTTTCATAAAGTCCGGAATCTCATCCCCACTTTTGAGGGAATCATAGCTTCCATTAGCCTTTCCTGACATGGGACATGATCGAATAATGTTAATCATCACAATTGTTTTACTTACAACTCAAAATAAAATTACAACTCAATACCTATGACAAATTATGACTCTAGATGCAACATGGAAGTGAAGGTGCATGTCATAGAAGGAAACAGTGGAAGTTGCATGGCAATATATCTCGGAATGGCTATGTAAATGCCATAATAGGTAGGTATGGGGGATGTTTTGAGGGTGAGAGTGCGTATAATCCATGGACTCAACATTAGTCATAAAGAACTCACATACTTATTGCAAAAGTCTATTAGTCATTTAAGCAAAGCATTAAAAGCATGCTCCTAGGGGAGGTTGGTAGGAGTTAACCATCGCGTGCCCCGACCCTCACACAAAGGCCGACAATCTATAAACAAGGCATGCTCTGACTTCCTTACATAGCGGTTCACCATACACAATTATTTTTACCAAATCACAATTTACTTCCTAACATGTCTCTTAACATTACCATCTTTATATCTCAAAACTTTATGCAAGGAATCAAACTTCTCATAAATACTCAATGCACTTAAT
Organism: Hordeum marinum; assembly: GCA_022496015.1. Taxonomy (NCBI): domain Eukaryota; kingdom Viridiplantae; phylum Streptophyta; class Magnoliopsida; order Poales; family Poaceae; genus Hordeum; species Hordeum marinum. Next base: position 120,539,847 of record CM039677.1, read on the forward strand.
ATGGAAGATTTTATTATATCCCTTTTGGATGCCTATCATGTTAGGACTAAATTCATAACCTAGACCAATTACCATGCTGTTTTAGAAATTCTCAATATAATATAAGTGATGTACGAGAGTTCAAGTATTTCTATAAAAATGGAAACACCATTGTGCTCTAAAAGATATAAGTGAAGCACATAGACCAAAATTGCCCAACTAAAAAGATATAAGTGAAGCACATAGAGTATTCTAATAAATTCATGGTTCAACGTGTCTCTCTCAAAAGATGTGTGCAGCAAGGATGATTGTGGCAAACTAAAAAGCAAAGACTCATATCATACAAGATGCACCAAGCAAAACACATATCATGTGGTGAATAAAAATACAGCCTCAAGTAAATTTACCAATGGATTGAAGACGAAAGAGGGGATACCTTCTGGAACATCCCCAAGATTAGGCTCTTTGGAATCCTTGAATATGACTTGGGGTGCCTTGGGCATCCCCAAGCTTAGGATTTTGCCACTCCTTATTCCATAGTCCATCAAATCTTTACCCAAAACTTGAAAACTTCACAACACAAAACTTAACAGAAAACTCGTGAGATCCGTTAGTATAAGAAAATAAATCACCACTTTAGATACTGTTGTAAACTAATTCTTTATTTATATTGGTGTTATACCTACTGTAATCTAACTTCTCCATGGCTCGTACCACAAGATACAACACATTGATTCATCAAAATAGGCAAACAACTCAAAGAAAACACAATATGTCAAAAACAGAACAGTCTGTAGCAATCTAGAAACTTCGTATACTTCTGTAACTCATTTTTTTGAAAAATTAGGAAAACCTGGAAACTTTATATATCAATCTTTTGTAAAACTTTAAGATCACTTCGACGCACTAAACAAATTAGAAAATTCCTGGACTGAGCGCAAAAGTTTCTGTTTTTCACCAAGATCAAATCAACAACTACCATAGATCACCCCAAAGGTTTTACTTGGCTCAAACACTAATTAAAACACAAAAACACAATGAATGCATAAGTAATAATGCTGGAAACACTCAAAAACCAAATAAAAAATAGAACACAAAAAGAAAATTGGGTTGCCTCCCAACAAGCGCTATTGTTTAACGCCCCTAGCTAGGCAAAACACAATAGATCTAGGTATTGTCATCTTTGGTATGCAATCAAAAAGTAGCTCTCATAATAGATTCATAAGGAAATATTATTTTCTTTCTAGGAAAGTATTCCATGCCTTTCCTTAATGGAAATTCAAATCTAATGTTTCCTTCTTTCATGTCAATAATTGCACCAATCGTTTTAAGGAAAGGTCTACCAAGAATAATAGGACATGTAGGATTGCAATCTATATCAAGAACAATGAAATCAACGGGCACATAATTCCTATTTGCAACAATCGGAACATCATGAATCACATGGCAAGTATATTTAAGTCTAACCCACTTCCTATGCATAGGGATTTTGTGAGCAAATAAATGATGGGAACAAAAATCAACTATCATAGGAAGGGAAAACAAGCATAACATCAAAACTTTGAACACATAGAGAGGAAACTTGATATTATTGCAATATGAAAAGCATATGTTCCTCTCTCATAGTAATTTTCATTAGCATCATGAATGAATCTCACAATATAACTATCACACAAAGCATTCTTTTCATGATCAATTATGGCATATGTGTCATCACCAAAACTTGGGGAACAAAAAATATCATCTTCATCAAGCACAGCATCCCCAAGCTTGTGGTTTTGCATATCATTAGCATCATGGATATTCATAGAATTCATACTAACAACATGGCAATCATGCTTTTTATTCAAGGAACTATCATGAATATCCTTATAAATTTCTTCTTTCAATACTTCATCAAAATTTTCAGATTCATGATTTTCAAACAAAGCTTCATAGAGATAATCAAGTGCATTCAACTCACTAGCCGTTGGTTAATCATAATTTGGTCTTTCGAAAAGATTGGCAAGTGGATGAGGATCCATAACAATAGATTTTTAGCAAGCGAAGATGCAAACAAATAGAAGGCACATGGCAACACAGGCTAACAGAGCAAACAAGAGATCCGGCGAGAAAAAGGTAAATCTTTTTGGTATTTTTTTAAAATCATTTTAGAAGTGGGGAAGAGGAAAATGAGAGGCAAATGGAAAATAATGTAAATGCAAGAGATGAGTTTGTGATGGGTACTCGATAGGCTTGATATGTATCCTCCCCAGCAACGGCACCAGAAATCCTTCTTGCTACCTCTTGAGCATGCGTTGGTTTTCCCTTGGGGAGGAAAGGGTGATGTCGCGAAGTAGGTAAGTATTTCCCATAGTTGTTGAGAACCAAGGTCTAAATCCAGTAGGAGGAACAAGCAAGTCATCAATGGATGCACCTACACAAACAATCAAACTCTTGCACCCAACGCTGCAAAGGGGTTGTCCATCCCTTCATGGTTATTTGCAGGGATTTGATCTGAAAGAGATAGATGTAAACGAGTGCAGAATGTAAAAGATAAATAAATTGCAGCAAGGTAAAGATCTGAAAATATATGATGGAACATGGACCCGGGGGCCATAGGTTTCACTAGAGGCTTCTCTCTTGAAGGATCATATCACGGAGGCTTCACTAGAGGCTTCTCTCTTGAAGGAGTACTAGAGAACAAAGTAACACATTAAGAAAGATGACATGATGTGGAGGGATAAACTCAAGCAATATGATGAATACAATATGTGCCTCGCTACCCGTACTATGTCACTGGGTGAGGACACCAAAGGACTGAACCCAAAACCAAGCACTTCTCCCATTGCAAGAATTACCAATCTAGTTGGCGAAACCAAACCAATAACTCGAAGAGACATGAAGGGAATAAAATCATGCATATAAGAAATCATAGGAGATTTAAATCAGATTCATGGATAATCTAAACATTAACTCACAGTTCATCGGATCTTAACAAACACACGACAAAAGAGGATTACATCGGATAGATCTCCATGAAGATCATGAAGAGGATGGTATTGAAGATCAAAGATAGAGAAGAAGCCATCTAGCTACTAGATATGGACCCGTAGGTCTGTGGTGGACTACTCACGCATCATTGGAGGGCCAATAGAGTTGATGTAGATGCCCTCCGTGATCGGAACCCCCTTTGGCAGATTACTAGAAAAGGCTCCAAGATTGGATCTCTCGGGAACAGAGGCTTCCGGCAGCGGAAAAGTATTTGCGTGGCTCTTTTAGACGTTGGGGGAATATTTGGGTATGAGACCTGCTAGGAGGCTACAAGCCTGCTAGGCGCTGCCATGTTGGCCCACGCCCAGCAGGGGCGTGCACCCTGGCACCTCCCCGGATGTGCACTCCAAGCTTGGACAACTTGTTTCCTTCCAGAAAAATTCCTTCCGAAGGTTTTATTCCATTTGGACACTGTTTAATATTCCATATCTGCAAAACTCAAAAACAAGGAAAAAAAAAACTATCACTTGGCTCTAGATTAATAGGTTAGCCCCAAAACAGATAATATAATAGCATGCCATCATCAAATATGTAGATACGTTGGAGACGTATCATGAGGCGGCTCTCCATCAGGAGGCAGAGGAGCGTGAGAGGGTTCTCTACCAAGAGGTGGAGGCGAAGGACGTCTTGCTGGCAAACGCGACTGAGGAGGCATAGACGGCTTGGGACGAGCATGAGTGCCGGCTCCAGGAGTGGTCGTCTAGGGAGGCGGCTGTGGAGGAGGAAGGGCATGAGGTGGACCAGCTCCTTGTTGGTAAGCCCTTGTCATCTCGTTCTTCCCGCGTGTTGCTTCTGGGTTCTTTGGTTTTCTTCTTTGCTCATTCGTCTCTCCTTCCCTCTTAGGGCTTTTCCCATGAATGAAAGAGGCCGTGGAGGCGGCCGTCAAGGCCCACCATGAGGACCAGGGGGCGCAGGGGGTCCCCGTCGGGCAGCTTGCCCCGTGGACGTTGGTCGAGGTGGGGATCACCGCCAGGTGCGGATGACCGAGGTGGTTCGGGCCCGAAAGCAGCTCCAGGCGACTGGCGAGGTGCTAGTTCGCACCCTTTGGCCGGGCACTATGGACCTGACCTACATGATCCGGCTATCGAGGTGGCTGGAATTTGGGACCGCACAGGTGAATGCCTGGAGGGCTTCCGCTGCGCATTTCGATGCGGTCATGGCGCTTCGCATCGCGAGATCGTGGTACCCAGAGCTGGATCTACGGCTGCTCATGGCACAGCGTGCCGACACCGACGTGGAGTTGGAGGCGGTGGCCGACGCAGTCACAGTGAGGGCGAACAACCTCGCGTCCTTCGCCCGTGGGATGAATACGTCTTGGACCAAAGGGCGGACGGCGAGGTGGTTCCGGAGGACCAATACACGCTCGCCCTGGATGACCCGGAGGGTAGTGCAGCTGAAATAGACGGCGAAGATGCAGGCTCTAGCACCGACGACTACCCCGACTCCGAGCCGTCTCGGGACTCAGAGATGGGAGCCGACACGGACCGCACCAGGGCCAAGGATGGGGCCTCTTAGCCGGCCGCCTCGGGGAATGCCGGAGGAGAAGATGACACTGCTGCCACCTAGGGCTCTTTTGTTTTCTGCATTTTGTTAATCTCCAATTCCACTCACTAGGGGTGTAGATGTAATGAACTTGTGATCATGGGTCATTTAAGTTTTATCGAGCTTTTGTTTGGCCATATAATTTTTTTATGCGTGTCGGTTTGGCCTTATCTTTTTTGCCGCCTTGGTTCTGTCTGCTCAAAGGCTTGTGCCCCTTGGTTTCAACCCCGCCAACCGGACAGCCGGGAGCCGGTCTGTAGCTGGGATGGGGCGTCCACCTCGGGGGGCGCCGGTCATGAGTTTGGAAACCACGAGAGTGTTTCGGGTAAGGTGAGTGACAGAGGCTAAAAAAACTATTTTGGCTAGCCCTAGCCGGCGATCCCCTTGCGATTGATTTCCGTGTGTGCTAAATTTCACTGTCCCGAGGACCCATCTGTCAAACAGCCAGGAGCCGATCTGTAGCTGGGAGGGGTGGGACGACTTATTTTAGGTCACATTACTTGATCGGTTTTGGGCGAGGGTGCCAGGGCTAGCCAGCGAGCCCCTAGGACCGGGAGCCGGATCCAGGAGCCGACGAGGCGAAAAAGTGTTTGGAAAGAAACGAAAGGGGCTTGTCCCAAGAGCTGGCTTGGGGCACCTATTGCATTCATAAGACCAAAAGGAGAGAGATACATACATAAACTCATTCTTAGTAGTAAAACGGACGGAGGAGCACCGACTTCTAGGGGCGCTCTGTCTCCATGCTGGAGGCGTCTCTCTTGCTCTTCTGCGGCTTCTGGTCATCTATTTGATAATATGTGTTTTTGTGCAGTCCCTTGCTGATGATGAACAGGCCCTCCCATGGGGAGGACAGCTGTGACAGCCCAATTGTTGTCCCTACCTTTTATGGCATGTAACCTATGTGGACCTTATTGTCATGTGTTGAATGTATTGAGTTTGCCCTTGCCATGTCATGCCTTGTCTCATACATCATGCATCATGCATCATCTCATTCATCATCATACCATGGCTTTGTTTGTGATGTGCTTCCTTGTGTGTTGTGAGTGGTTTGTGTTTGGTTGTGTTACAGTGGGCATCATCTCCTCCCCCACTCTCTCATTTTTTTCAAACAACATAATCTTTGCCTTTATTCCATTGGCATTTAATCAACAGAATTAATTGGATGTTTAAAATTGTTAGAAATGTTCAGGAGGTAGTCAATAATATTTTTAGAGTGTATGTGTTGTTCTTTTGTTGTTTTTGAGCTATATTAATTTGGGGTTTAAAAATAACAGGGGGTTCCTTTATTATGGTATTAAAATATACTTGTTTTAAAAATCCTTTTGTCAATTTTATTAAATAGCTCACAATTTATTTCTTGCTAAAGTATTTTTGTTCTAGCCAAAAGCCATTTTATTTCCTCTGTTTTTTTATTTGTGTGGTTGTTTTGTTTAAAGAGAAAACCTCCTGGTTTTATTCTCTGAGAGAGAGAGAACTGGGCCGGTTCCTCCATGCGCGGCCCAGCCCACGAGGCTAGCGGCTACCTGCTCCCGTCGCCTGTCCGTCAGCCTCAGTGAGAGCAGAGGCAGAGAGCGCATCGCCGCCGTCAGCTTTGCCGTGGTGTCGCCATATGCCCCCCACCTTTTAAAGGCCTCGACGTGTGTGTCTTCCCTAGGGTTCTGCGTTGTCCTCCCGTGCCGCCGCCATCTCCTCTCCCTCCTTCCTCTCCTTTCTTCTCCTTCTTCTTCCGGGTGCAGAGAGAGCAGAGAGAGTTTAGAGTGCAGAGCCACGTCGTCGTTGTCGACTCCGGTTGCTCTCGTTGTCGGTGGAGATGGAGCGGAGCACGGTGTCATCGTCCGCATCCCATTCCCGCCGCTAGGAGGTGAGGAGCACCTCCCCGCGGTGCCGCTTCGCTGTCGCGTCGTCCGCAAGGGGGCGGATCATCGCCGGTCTCCTTCCTCTTTGTCACTGCCGCGTCTTCGCGTCTCCTTCCTCTTCATCGCATCCCGATCTTCATCGCCCTCCCCACTATGAGCAGCCAATCCTTGCTACCCTCTCTTCTTGCCGTAGCCCGCGGCATCGTTGCCGTCGTGTTCATCGCCACCGGTCAAAAGGTGTGGCCTTGGGGGCTCGCCACCGTCCCCCTCGTCGCGAGGCGAACAGGGGAATGGACTCACCATTGTTCCCCAGCTCTGCCTACAAGTTCGCGTCATCGGATGCCCCCTGTAGCCGCCGGAATTCGTCGCCTCCACCATTGTCTATCCCCAGTGTGGCGAGTTTCAGTTTCGTTAGTAAGTTGCCGTTAGTTAATACTAGTGGGCTCGCTGCCCTACTCTGTTGAGATCCGATGCAGTGGCGTAGTGGTGTTGCGCTCGGGGTTTGACCGCGAGGTCGCAGGTTCGATCCCGGCTACCCCCCCCCCCCCTTTTCCCTTTTTCGATTGGGTGGATCTGGTGTTGCGTGTGTGGGATCTGGTGCGCCTATGTTCGGATCTCGTGTGGATGTGTGTGTGCGTGTGTGTGGTGGATCCTCTATTGTGGAATGATCCAGTGTGGCTGTAGTGTGTGTGTGTGCATGCTTGTGTGTGCATGTGTGTGTGTGGATCTGGTATGGACAGCAGATCCACGTGTGTGTGTGTGTGGTAGTGTGTGTGTGTTTGGGTGTGTGTGGGTGTGTGACAAGAGGGCCATGCCCCACTTGTCATACACTATTTATTTTAGCATGTGTTATGTTTTATTGTGATAATTAGATCTTTTCCTTTTATAGCAATATTACCAAATCTGGACATGATCATTTTTGCACATGAGCCTTTTTTGGTATGTTTTCACTTATAAGAGAGGATGATGTTTTGCTATGTAGTTGTTGTCTTAATGATCCATGTGAATATATGAGTATCATACATGAATTTAGAGTAGAAAAATCTCAGGAATCCATTGGTGGTGTTAGTTTGGTCTTTTGAGCAAGTTCATAAAACTGCTATTTTCTGCTGTGATGCTACTTTTCATTTTTTGCATGATTTAATCCATGCTTGCTTTGGGGGATGTGCTAACATGGAAGTGTTAGTGTTTTATGTCTATTATGCCCTGGTATTTTTATTTGCCATGATAAGCACCCATATAAGTGGGAAACTTGCTGCAAAGTAGTTAACTTAATGTTGTTGTTTCAACCATGCTAAATATTTCTAAGTGTGAGAATCTGCTGTTATTTTTATGCCATGAAGAGTGGTTGCTATCTTGTGATATGTTGAGAATTAGCACGAGATCAGTGCTAGTGATTTGAAGTATATGTTGTCTTCTAGAATACTTTTAATTTTCATACCATGAGGTGGTCTCTATCACCATTAGTTTCTGCTGTCAACTTGCCATGAGATTAACTCAGATTCCAGAAAACTCTTATTTTCACTAAGTCCGAGATTTCTGTTTCATCATGCCAACTTGTGAGCTCCATGCTTATTGATGTGTGCCTCCTATACAGATTGTGTAGTTGGATAAGTTGATAAGCATGTTATTTAGTTTCTATAAATACCTTGTTTGTGGCTAGAGACTTCCTGTAGCTCATGTTGTTGGCTATGTAAGTTGCTATGCTGCTGTTTTGTGGCAGATTGTTTGTCTGAGTGTTTTGTGACTTGTCGGAGCTATAATTTATGGAATTGCTTGATATTTGGCTCTATTGTGGTTAGTTTTTCATTGCCTAACCAATGGCTACCTTGGAATGCCAAGGAATAGCCCAGTGCCTTCTTGTCTTGTGTTTTGCCTTCGTATCTTACCGTGAGCGTAGCGTGAGAACTGTAACTCCGTTTCTTACGTTCTACCTATGCATTTATATCGTTTTTGCATGATGCATCCATATTTGACATGTTAAGGCATGTCTAAATAGCTAATCATAAGGTTCTGTCCAGATTCATTAATAACCAATCCTTTGCATGTGAAACATGACTAGTTAGGATTGCCATGCTAAAACTCTTCACATAAGCATGCATCATTCTTGCTTGTGCATTGCACCTTGGTTGCTTGTTTATTCTTTCTGTTTATTTTGGGTAGATGCGAACGTTGAACCTGAGTACGAAGATCCAGGCGAGTACAACTACGAGGATCCCGCTACTTGTCCCTTTGAAGAACCAACAGGCAAGATGATCATACCCGGATCCCGATACTATTTTTGATTACTAGTTGTCTCGCTCTTATCATTACAATTGCACTACCTACCACTTGAATGTCAGACTCCTAATTGCCATGATAGCCTCTAACCCTCCACATCCTAAGTTACCGCTGCTCAGCCCCTCTTATAGCGTTCTAGTTGCAGGTACAGGTTGTTCCATGTGATAACATGGATTTGGCATATCACAATATTATCTGTTATTTAATTTAATGCACATATATATCTTGGTATTGGTGGAAGGCTTGGCCTTTTTCTAGGTGTTTTGTTCCGCTGTTACCGCCAAAGTTTCTTGTTACCGGTGTTATGTTTCCATACTTTGCGCTCCTAACATGCTCGGGGTTATTATGGGGACCCCTAGTTTATTCTGTTGAGATTAAAACTTATCTGGCAAGACCCAACATTGGTACTACATTTGCTTAGTAACAAAATAAAATTTTGCATAGGGCTTTGCAACCCCGTGGATAATTAATCAACCGCCGGGCCAGTGCTCCTCATGAGTGTTGGTCCGAACTAGAGCCATGTGCGGGGCCAACCCGGGGCAACTCGGGAGATTTCTATCAGGCCAATGTACGCTATGCTTATCTGTCGTGTCCTGAGAACGAGATATGCGGCTCTTATCGGTTTCGTCGATACGTCAGGTGGTCTTGCTGGATTTGTTTTACCTTTATCGAGTGTCTTGCGTGTCTGGCTCTGTATTTCTTCGGGCTATCTCGAGGTGTTGGAATTCCTTTGGAGTTGCCTAGGATGATCACGAGATCCGTGGTCGAGGCTATTCTCGCAGAGTGTGGTTAATTTATGATGGACTAGTTGTAGCACCCCTGTAGGGTTAAAACTTTCGGAAAGCCGTGCCCGCGGTTATGTGGTAGCTTGGATATTTGTTTAACACCCGGTTATAGTTAATATGAAGTAAACTCTAATAAAATGCACCAACTGTGTGAGTAATCGTGATTGTCTCTGCTCGTGAACATGATCCGAGAGAGAACACGGTGGGGTTATGATTGACGTAACTAAGTGATCAGGATCTCATAGAGGTCATTCTAGATTAGATCATTTATCGTAGGCCACATATTTACTCTCGTGTTTCGTATGTTAGCCACCATAAATACTTAGTGCTACTGCAAACTAAACACCTACCCCATCCCAACCTAAAGCTTGAATAGTCTCTGTACATGGGCGTGAGATTGCTGAGTCCTTGTGGCTCACAAATTACTACAACAATCCAGGTACAGGTACAAATGAGCTCGTGATAGATGACATGACGTAGCTCCAGTGGGAGTATGACGAGGAACACGACAGGATGTACGTGACATATCCAGATGAGTAGAGGACCATGGTCGTGATCTTCGGGGCTAGCAAGATAGTATCTTTGCATCTGCTTTCATCATTTGTTTTCGTCTGTAGCCGGACCCTATCTTCATATTGATGTTTGAACCTTTAAGTGGAATTGTAATTTAGCATGTGGCGAGTGTAAGCCAACTCATATACTCCTCTCTTCTTAAATGTATGATGTAATGATGCTATACTTGCGAACGTCGAGATGCGCCTCTATCCCTTGTCGAGGCCCCCGTGCCTTAATATGGATAGGCGCGCATCTTGGGCATGACAATAGCTTGTGCTGGCTGGCAGTTTGCTGGATCCGCCTGAGCACCAAGTCTCCTTCGTGAAAGGAGATTGTCCGAATCCGCTTGTTGTGGTAGTGCTGGAGCTTCTGGTGGTCGATAGCCATTTGGCTCAGCGCTAGCTCACGGGCCTCCTCGAGGAGGTCGATACCGTCTTCTCTTGCCTTCTTTGCAGTCGTCTCCATATACAGGGCAACCTGAGGCGAATCGAGCTCGATGTCCGTGGGGATGATTGCCTCGGACCCATATACAAGAAAGAAGGGAGTGTAGCCGATCGACTAGTTGGGCATGGTCCTCAGGCTCCAAAGGACAGCTGGCAGCTCTTCGATCTCGCATCCGGCCGATCAGACAAGTGGTGCCACGAGCCGGGGCTTGATGCCGGCTAGGATCAGGTCGTTTGCCCTCTCAACTTGGTCGTCTGATTGTGGGTGGGCGACGGAAGCCAAGTTGAGCCGGATGCCTTGCTTGGCGCAGAAATGCGCTAGCGCGCCCTTGGTAAAGTTCATGTCGTTGTCAGTGATGATGATGTGGGGGACGCTGTAGAGGACCTTGATATCCTTGATGAACTGGACGACCGTGGGGCCGTCCAGCTTCTTTATTGGCCTGGCCTCAATCCACTTGGTGAACTTGTCGACGGCTACCAGCAAGTGCGTCATGCCGCCTCGTGCAGTATTGAAGAGGCCCACCATGTCCAACCCTCATACGGCTAAAGGACACGAGGGGGCATGGTCTTGAGGGTTGTAGCCGGCAGGTGGCTCTGCGTGCTGAAACTTTGGCACCCTTTGCACTTGTCGACCAGCCGCTTGGCCTCTTCCAAAGCCGTCGGCCAGTACAAGCTGTGGCGGAACACCTTGGCCACCAGGGTCCTGGAGGCGGTGTGATGCCCACACTCGCCCTGATGGATGTCGAGGAGGATTTCTTGCCCTTTCTCCAGCTGGACGTAATGTTGGAAAATGCCGGTGGTGCTGTGATGAACCAGCTCGTGGTTGGTGATGATGTAGGCCGAGGCCTGGCATTGGACAAGTCATGCCGTGGCCTCGTCAACAGGGAGCTCGCCATGTAAGAGGAACGCTAGAATGGGCTGGACCCACAAGGGAGCCGAGACGGGAGTCGGCTGGGGCCAAAACGGAGTGTCGGAGACGGCTGGAGCCCCCGAGTCCAGAGGATCAGTCCCTGGGGCCGGCTCGCTAGCCCCCGGGACCGGCTCACTAGCCCTCGGGACCAGCTCGTCAGTCCCCAGGTCTAAGGCACCATGATGGAGGGACGTCGATCTCCATCATGACGGCCGCAGGCTCGGAGCTGGCCTCCGCAGGGGCGTGGGGGTCAGAGCCGACGCGGCCGGATCGACAGCCGAAGGTGGTGGTACCGGCTGGATAGCCGGAGTCGATGGTGCCGGCAGAGCGGCCAGGGCTGATGGTGCCGGAAGGGCAGCCGGATCTGATGAAGGGCCAGAGGCATTGGCCGGCATGAAGATAGGCTCTAATTCGTGGGAGGGCTTGATCAAAGGCTTGAGCAGCCGCACGAGGGAGACGCCGGCTGCGATGCCTTGGCGAGTGGAGCCGATCTTTGCCAGCATATCGGCTGCCTCATTGTCTGCCTGGGGGACATGATGGAACTCATGGCCCTTGAAGGAGCCGGTGAGCTGGTGGACGAGGAAGTGATAGCTGGCCATGTTGGCGTCCCTAGCGTCCCATTCACTAGAGACCTGCTTCACCACGAGCTCGAAGTCGCTAAAGCATAGGATGCGCCAGATGCCGATATCCTTGGCAAGCCGGAGGCCGTGGACGAGGGCCTCATACTATGCCACGTTGTTGGAGGTGGCAAAGTAGGTCTGGAGCATGTACTTGATCTGATCTCCCTTTGTAGATGACAAGATGATGCCGGCTCCCAAGCCTTCTCACGTCTTCGAGTCGTCGAAGTGCAGGCGCTAGTGCATGGAGGCTGGTGGAGGCGACACGAACTTTGTTTTGGCACAGTCGAGGAGGAAGTCGGCCATCGCTTGTGACTTGATGGCGGTGTGCGGCTTGTACCGTATCCCATAGTCGGTGAGGCCGATGTCCCACTTGGCTATCTGGCCGGTGGCGTCCCAGCCGCTCATGATTTCTCCCAGCCGCGTCCTAGCCGGTGGCGTACCATAGTGATGACATGCTCCTGGAAGTACTGCTTAATCTTCTGGGCAGCGAACTATATCCATAGCACATCTTCTGGTAGTCAGGGTAGTTCTGCTTGGAGGAGGAAAGGACCTTGCTGAGGTAGTAGACGGGGCGTTGGATTGGCAGCGTCCTGCCTTTCTCAGGCCTCTCCACCACCAGGACAATGCTGATGACACGCGTGGTCGCCGCGGCCAGGATGGGCATACTGGTAAGAGCCCGTTTGAGGCCACGAAAGGCCTTGTCCGCTTTGTCGGGCCTGTTGAACATGCCCGGATCGACCAGAGCCATCTTACGCAGGAGCCTGTAGAGGGGCAAGGCCTTCTCCCCCAGTCGTCTGACAAACCGGCTGAGCGAGACAAGGCAGCCAGTGAACTTCTAGACGTCGTGGCCGGGTCAGCTTGGGCATGCGCTCGCTCAACCTGATCTTCTCTGGGTTAGCTTCGACACCGAGAGCAGACACGAAGAAACCCAGCAGTTGGCCAGCTAGGATGCCGAAGACGCACTTCTCCAGGTTGAGCTTGATCTTGTATTCGCGCATGTTGGCGAACATCTACCGAAGGTCGTCGAGGAGGCTGGAGTGCTTGTTTGTCTTCACGACGATGTCATCAATGTAGACGTGGATGTTCCTCCCGATCTGAGCAAGAGGCACTTCTACATGTGGTGCTAGAAGGTAGCACCCACCTTCTTCAGGCCGAAGGACATGGTGATGTAGCAGTAGGCCCCGAAAGGGGTGATGAAGGAGGTCTTTAGCCGGTCAGTCGGGTCCAGCTTGATCTGGTGGTAGCCTGAGTAGGCGTCCAGTAAGGCTGTGGAGTCGATGATTTGATCGATCCGTGGTAGGGAGAATGGGTCCTTGGGACATGACTTATTCAGGCTCGTGTAGTCGATACACATGCGCCAAGTCTTGTTCTTCTCCAGCACCAGGACAGGGTTGGCCAACCAGTCTGGGTGGAACACTTCCATGATGAAGCCGTCTGCGAGGAGCCGAGCGATCTGTTCCCATATAGTACGCCGTTTCTCCTTAGAGAAACGACACATCAGTTGCTTGAACAGCTTTGCATCTGGACGTACATGAAGTTTGTGCTCGGCGAACTTCCTCGGAACACCCAGTTGTCCTTCGGAGACCATGCAAAGATGTCCCGATTCTCACAGAGGAAGTTGACGAGCTCGCCTTTCTTTTTGCTTTTGAGGCAGGCACCGATGGAGATGCACTGCTTGGGGTTGGTCGGGTCGAGTGGCACCTGTTGGCTGGAACGATGCCTCGCCGGCTAACGAGGACGCAGGAGACAAGATGGGAGGCTGGCCAGAGGTGTGGGCCATGAGCCGGTCGAGTTGCCTCTTCTCCTTTGCTTTCTCCAGGGCCTCGGCCAGCCATCTACCGTCTCGTGCGCACGCGATCGACATCTTGTACTGAGTGATAGTCATGATGCCCTTGGGACTCGGCATCTTGAGCTTGAGGTAAGCGTAATGGGGGGTCGCCATGAATTTGACGAGAGCCGGCCGGGCCAGCAGCGCGTGGTAGGGATTGTCGAGGCAGAAATGGCTCTGGCTGCCAAAGAGAACATCGAGCTTGATCTTGCCGATGGGGGTGCAGGACTTTCCCGACACGATGTCATGGAAACCTGTCCGACTCGCTTGCAGGTCTTGCTCCTTAAGCCCCAACTTGAGCATGGTGGTGCGGTAGAGGTGTTGATGCTGCTGCCCCCGTCGATCAACACCCGCGAGAAGTGGCAGGTGCATCTCATGGAGACGATAGTGGGCTCGAGGACGAGGGCATAGCTACCAGAGCTTGACATCACGGTCAGGTGATTAGCCTGGCTCCAGGTTCCTGGCTTCTCGGACCAGTGCATGAACTAGGGGCTAGACGACATGGTGGCGTTCACCTCGCGCTGGAGCCGACGCTGGGCATGCTTATCCGTCTCTTCACTTGTGAAGACGACGTAGGATCCGTCCTGGTTGAGGAACTAGTAGACCAGGCGGCTGTCGTTCTTGGCCGGAGATGGAGCTGGAGTGGGAGCCTGAGCGGGAGCCGAAGCCGGGGCCGGTGCACAGAAAGGAGGTGCGGGAGGAGCCAGAAGGCCGTCGCCCCCGGGCCAGCCACTACGAGAAGCTACACTACCAAAGCGTGTGCGTGGATGGCTTGGTGCTAGAATGATTCTTGCAGGGGAGGTCGAGCATCTGCTCGAAGGTGAGCTTGGGATGCCAGGCGGCCTTGCCGGTGCACTCGCGCTGGCTGGAAGCCTGGGCAGCAGGCTGCTCTTCCTCGACGGTGGCCACCTGCCGGCTCCCGTAGCGGGAGTCGGGCTGGTCAGCCTTGCGCTTGTTGTTCTGCAGCTGCCGATTGTCGGCAGCCGGTCATGACACAGCCGACAACGGAGCTGCCTTGCTAGGCATGCTAACCTTGACCCGTATTGTTGAGTCGGCCGTGGCGTACTTGTCCGCCTTGGCCATGAGGTCCGCCAGCGTTATCGGCTCGGAGCACAGGAGCTTGTGCTTGAGGTAGGTGCCGTCGTGGCAACCCTCGATGAAGTACTAGAAGGCCTGCACCTCGTGCACTCCATTGCAGGAGTTGCAGAGCTCGGTCCATCGGGTGAGGTAGTCCTGGAGGGGCTCGTTCGTGCCCTGAACGCACATGGCTAGTTTGCGGGGCGGCCGGGCCGCTTGTAGGTGGCGATGAAGTTGCGGACGAACGCCTCTTCAAAGTCCATCCATGTGTTGATGCTTCCGGTTGCCAGGTCATTAAGCCAAGTGCAGGTCGAGCCGATTAGCATGAGGGGTGCATAGCGAACGGCTACGCGCTTGTTCCCCCTCGCAATGCCGACCGGAGTGTTGTAGTCCATCAGACAGTCCTCCGGCTTGGCGAATCCTTTGTATTTCGGGGTGTCGCGAGGGAGCGCCAAGCCGGTCGGGAATGGCTCATTGCGGACCCAGGGGCCAAAGCATGACGGGCTGATCGAGCCCTCCATCATGAGGAGGGCCGAGTGCGCTAGCCAGTCGAGGCGGAGATGCGCATTGTTCTCGCTGTGGGGGACCCGCGGTCCGAGCCGGGGCGGAAGATCGGCGTGGACGGTCGGTGGAACGGACCACGCCGGGTCCCATCGCAGAGGTGGGGTGTGCCCGTGACTGCGCTAGCTACCGCCAGCCGGCGCCATATTGCGGTGGTTGTCGCTAGCCAGGATATCGTTGCGCCGGCTGTTCACAGTCGGCTGCTAGTTCCTGCGCAGCTGGGAATGTGAATGTTATTTCCCTCGGCCCGCCGGCCGCAGGACGAGGGGAGCTAGAGTGCTGAGCCGGATGACGTCCAACAGCCCCATTGCCCTCGCCCTCGGGACGGGGAGCTTCGGAGAGGGCTCCACAGAGGGCAATCCCGGCTTGCTGCGTGTGGGCAGTGTCGATGAGGTCCTTGATGTGTTGCTCGCGCAAG
The DNA here is from genome assembly GCA_022496015.1 of Hordeum marinum. Classification (NCBI taxonomy): domain Eukaryota; kingdom Viridiplantae; phylum Streptophyta; class Magnoliopsida; order Poales; family Poaceae; genus Hordeum; species Hordeum marinum. Next base: position 120,555,734 of record CM039677.1, read on the forward strand.
GCATGCTCCTCACCTTCCAAGGTAGCCAAGTCCTAGTAGGCTACCTTGGCGGCCTGCAGGTTGGCCGCGGGAGTGTCGTGGATAGGGAGGTTGTCGCTGAGGATCTCCACGACCACCCGGCCGCGGTCACGCACGGTCCCTGATCGGATGGGCTCGGTGCCAGCTAGGGTGAGCCCATAGGCGGAGATGTACTCCCGTTGTGCGGCTTCCACCTGACGCTGCTCTGTCGCGAGGGCGCTGGCATCCTTTAACAAGAGACGGCAGGACGCCTCCAGTTCGGCTATGACGGTAGTTGGGTCCGCCGTTGGAATGATGGGGGTGCTCAGAGCCCAGACGGTAGCGCCGAGCGGGTCGGAGTGTGGGGACCCCGTCTCATAAGTCGTGATCAAAAAATGCATGTGTACAGTGATCCGAGAGATCAATGCTCACTGAACACACAGAAGTTGAATAACAAGAGTCTTACATCCAAATTTAGCGTCTTACACAAATGAATACCATGAAGGTCGAGTCTGACGTAGATAGGGCCACGAGGGACAAACACTTAAATAGAGCAAGCAGCAGAAGTCTTGATCGAAAGCGTGAACCCATGCCATCTGCCTTAACCTAAACGCATTCTGACTGGAAGGCGTCCTAGTTCGCATGTTCGTCACCAATGAACTCTTGAACATACTCTTGTTCTTCCATGCCTGGCCCATTAAATAACCAGTGGCAAGCCAATGAGTACTTTGAATGTACTCGCAAGCAAACTAGGTTGTGGAATAAGATAATAGTGATGCATGATATAGCACTAAGTAGGAAATTTGCGGAAAGCCAATTTTGAATGCGATCACATGATCAAGTAGCTAGGCTGAGCATGCATCATCAATTGATAGTTATCCATATGAACAAGTTACATATATCATCATGAGAAGGGGTTGAACATCTCATGTTAATTCATTATGCTAAGTCATCGGACTTAGTCAATCATCAAGCTAAGTCATAAGACTTAGCTCTAATAACCTCATTGTCACCAACACACACACACTCACACCAAGTTTGCGAAAACATATGGACGTAGTTTAAGAAGGGCCTCCAACCATCCAAGACCATAGACACGGCTATTCGAATAGTTTTACACTCTGTAACGGTTTCACACTTTACCCACAAGACTCGGGGAACTTCCGTGTCATCCACGACTCACAGTATATAACATACCCGAGGTAAACACCTGCAGAATGCCTTTCCCATGGCGATCCTAAACAAAGAGTCCACTCGATTGGTACCCAGCCCACATGATATACATCACTCATAGCATCCATGCAGGGACGAACGGTGTGCCCGGTGCCTATGAAGACAGCGCACGATCGTCCATACCGTCACAACCCCGTATTGAGAGTGACCATGCCACTCCAGCCACTAGTAATGCGGGCTCCTTACGAGTACCCACCAAAGTAATCAACAGAGCCCCGTCCCATAAGGGGTATCATGGTTGCGCATGTAAGGTTGGCACGGTCAGCAGACCTTAAAACTCTCCGTTTTTGAAAACACACCCTCAACTTGTTCTGGTACACCACTTCTTTCTCAAGTGGTCACCCATCTCATCCTCATCTCCCTTAGGCATTAGTGGCACCCGATGGGGTTCTCGAAAAGTCTTTGAAAGTATTATTGCTTCCATCACCAGGCATATTCCTGTTCCCACTAGCATAGCCTTTATTAGCAACCTAACTACTCCCACCCGCATAACCCTCATAAGGTGGTAGGGTCATGCATGATGCAAGTGTCAACAGCAAAAAGTATCGGAAGCAACCCACCAAAGTAGTCACTACCCCAGATGATCAAATATAACGAAAGTAAAGTGCTATATGACATGCACTGAAAATGGTTTCTTAACATGTTCAAAGGGCTGCTTGTCGGGTCCAACTCCATCGTCAATAGAGCAATCTATCATCGTGATAAATAACGGTAAAAATAAGCACCACACAAAAATAGAGCACCCAAGCTACTATTAAAAATTCTACCCTACTCTAATAAATAGTAAAAGCTATACTAAAAATATTTGTCTATGGTTTTGAAGTTCAAACGGTTTTCAAAAATATTTATAATAAGGGCTGATAATGCCAAATAGGGGTTTTAAATTGATATAGTACAAAAAGATTTTCAAACATTTTTACAAGTGGCACTAATATATTCTATGAAATATTTCAAGATTTTATGTGAAATAATATCGGGCATTGGATTTATTTTCTTCCTTGCGGAATTTTTGGAAGGCAGAGGAAAAAGAAAAAGAGAAAAATGCACTGTGCCCCTTCGGCCAAAAGCACCCAGCCGAGCCGGCCCAAAAGGGGAACCGGCCCAGGACGAGGTACCGCACATGGCAGGTTTAGTTTTAAACTTGCCCGCGGGCCCATCTTGGCAGCCAGAGAGTACGGGGTGAGGGGATGACAGGTGGGCCCCACCTGTCATTTTTCTCCTGGCGATAGGGAGCAGGGGAGGCTCACCGGAGGGGTTGCCGTCGATGGCGCGGCCTGCCAAGGTCACGGGTGAGCTCAGGGGAGCACCACTTGTCGCGTGGGACTGGAGGGGTCGCCGGGGCTAAGGAAATCGCCAGCAAGGGGAAATCCCACACGGCGGCGAGGGTTTGGCTCGGGCTCGAGCATCCGTATAGGGGTAGCTGGTAACCTTGAGGGATTGTGGTGAAAATAGTCACTTTACTATTTCACCAGAAGGTGTTTGATGGGTGTTTCGGCAAGAAAGGTTTACCCACTTACTGGGTTATTCAACAGGGTCAAATGTTAGGTGAAAATAGGCCAGATTACCAAGTTTGAGCTCAAGTGAGCAAAGTTGACAATAGAAACTTTGTGAACCCTAGAAACTAAAAAAATTAGGTTTCTATAGATCTAGTTATGCTAATATATTACCCTTGATGCACCACTTAGTGTAGCATCACGATTTGGTGATTAGATCCTGTCTACAAAGTTTGGGGTCAAGGGGAAAAACTTCACAATGTAAGGTTGCTCAAATTTGAATCTGGACAGGAAGGGGGTTTGGAATAGTTTGATGAACCAAATCAACTTGGCTTGAGATGAAATTTTGCAATATCATCACCTATGATAGTGTTGACTTGCTAGAATTTTCCTGCTTTTTTTTTAATTATTTCTTATAGAACTATTTCAAAAGCTTGATTTGAACACAAAGGGTTTTGAGGGGTTTTGCCCATGATTTGAACATGCCAATGTGTTGAAACTCATATATAGGGAAAATATATGTCCACTGAGTTTCCCTAAATTTTCTCAAATATTTTGAAGGCATTTAAATATTTTTGCCCTATGAAAAAGCATTTCTGGTCTTAAGAAAAAAATCCTTTAGATAAAATATTTAAATAATATTAAAAATTAATATTTGGTGGTTTTGGGAAGTCTTAAACATAGTAGGTTTGAAGTAAAGCCTTTGGGGAAGAAGGATCTACCCAATTTGAGGTCTTGCAGTGCAAACCTCAACTCAGGGTTTTTTGAATACCTAGTTTGGATAAATCATTTTTGGTCAAAACAAAATTGGATAAAAATAGTTTTGGGCACTATTCACATGGCATGCTCATTTGGCAAGAGGTTTGGGTCAAGGAAGATGATTATGAATAGGGATAGAATCTAAGAGTGCCACATACCACAATTTAACTAGCAAAGAAGCAAATAATCAAACAAGCACAAGTATTGGAAAAGTTTTAATAGGCTCCAAATTTTATAAATCCAAGCATAACAAGGTGATACAAACATAGGTTGTGACAGACCTACCCCCCTTACAAGAATCTCGTCCCCGAGATTGCTAGGCTAAGCGCTAAAAAGATAAGGGAACTCGGATCTAAGATAGTCTTCATGCTCCCAGGTTGCTTCAGCTTCAGTGTGGTTGCTCCATTGGACCTTGAAGTACTTGATGGTGCGGCTTCGGGTGCAACGTTCTGCCTCATCCAGAATGCGGACTGGCCTCTCATGATAAGTGAGGTCTGGCTGAAGATCAATGGCGTGATGGTCGATGTCCTTGTAGATGTCGGGGCGGTTGAGAACTTGCATACACTTCCGGAGTTGTGACACATGAAAGACGTTGTCCACATCTGCTAGCTCGGGAGGTAGCTCTAGCTGATAGGCAACTTCTCCACGCATTGCAATGATCTTGAAGGGGCCGATGTGCCTTGGTGCAAGCTTCCCTTTGACATTGAAATGCTTGGTTCCCTTGTGAGGCGTGACTCGGAGGTAGACATGGTCACCAACACAGAAGCTCACTTCTCGGCGGTGGGAGTTGAGCAGCTCTTCTGTCTTGATTTGGTGGTCTCCAGACGTTCTCGGACGAGTTGTACTTGATCTTCTACCTCGCGGAGGATATCTGGTCCGAAAACTAATGTTTCTCCGGTCTCTAACCAGTTGAGGGGAGTACGGCACTTGCGTCCATACAACACCTCAAATGGTGCCATGCGAATACTCGAATAATAGTTGATGTTGTAGGAGAACTCGGCAAACAGTAAGCAATCTTCCCACTTGGCTCCATACGCCAAAACGCTAGCATGGAGCATGTCTTCGTGTATCTAATTTAATTGTTCTGTTTGCCCACCAGTCTAGGGGTGAAAAACTGTGTTGAACGAGAGCTTGGTGCCCATGGCTCCTTGAAACATCTTCCAGAACCTCGAGGTGAATTGGGTTCCTCGATCCGACACGATCTCCTTCGGAACTCCATGAAGGCTCATGATATGCTCGATGTAGAGGTTGGCTAATTGGTTCTCATTGTAGGTTGTCTTAATGGGAATGAAGTGGGCTACTTTGGTCAGGTGATCGACAATGACCCAAATGGAATCATGTCCTTTGCTTGACCTTGGTAATCCGGTGATGAAATCCATTCTGAGTTTGTCCCACTTCCACTCAGGCACTTTGAAAGGATGCAGTAGCCCAGCAGGTTGCTGATGCTCTGCTTTGACTCTCTGGCATATATCACACTTGGTGACAAAGGTGCCTATATCCTATTTCATTCCATGCCACAAGAATCTTGCCTTGAGGTCTTGATACATCTTGGTTCCTCTAGGATGGATGGAGTATGGAGTGTCATGAGCTTCTTGCAAGATCAAGTTCTTGAGCTCCTCTTTGTTGGGTACGCAGATGTGAGTCCTGAACCATACAACTCCTTGTTCATCCACTGAGAATCATGGGGCCTTTCCTGCCTTGATCTTCCTCTTGATGCCTTGAATGCTCTCGTGTCCCTTCTGGGCTTCCTTAATATCATCCATCAAGGTAGGCTTTGCTTTGAGGTTGGCGAGGAATCCAGGTGCAACTAGTTCCAAGCTGAAGCTTTCAAGCTATTCATACAGGGCGGGTAACCTTTCCTTAATCATGGCATTCAAGGAACAAGCCTTTCTTCTTAAGGCGTCTGCTACCACGTTGGCCTTTCCGGGTGGCATTGAACACTGAGGTCGTAATCTTTGATCAACTCCACCCATGTTCACTGCCTCATGTTCAATTCTCTTTTGGTGAAAATATACTTCAAACTCTTCTGGTTTGTGTATATCTCACATCGCTTCCCCAAAAGGTAATGTCACCATGTTTTCAAGGCATGAACCACGACTACCAACTCAAGGTCATAAGTTACATAGTTGTCTTCATGAGGTCGTAGCGGTTTGGATAGATACGCTACAACTCTGCCTTCTTGCATCAGACCACCTCCAAGCCAGGTTCTTGATGCATCACAATATATCACAAACTCCTTGTGGATATCGGGGGTGGCCAAAACTAGGGCTATCGTCAATCTCTTCTTCAGCTCCTGGAAGTTTTCCTCGCACTTAGTTATCCATTCAAACTTCTTGTCCTTCTTTAGAAGCTTGGTCATGGGTCGGGCAATGCTCGAGAACCCTTCCATGAACTTGCGTTAATATCTTGCAAGTCCAAGGAAGCTCCTTACTTCCTTCACGGTGGTTGGGGTTTGCCATTCAGTCACGGCTTCAATCTTGGTAGGATCCACTGATAATCTTTCTGCAGTGAACACATGACCCAAGAATCCAACTTCATGCAGCCAGAATTCACACTTGTTGAACTTGGCATAAAGCTGGTGCTCTCGAAGCTTCTCTAGGACCAATATCAAGTGCTCCTCATGTTCTTCTTCAAACTTGGAGAAGACGAATATGTCATAAATGAAGATGACAACGAACTTGTCCAAGTACTCCATCAAGACTTTATTCATGAGATACATGAAGTAGGCAGGGGCATTGGTTAACCCAAATGACATGACCGTGTATTCATACAGGCCATACCAGGTTACAAATACTATCTTCGGAATGTCTTGCGATCTGATCTTCAGCTGATAGTACCTAGACCTGACGTCAATCTTGGAAAATACCTTGGCTCCATTCAACTGATCAAACAGGTCTTCAATCATGGGGAGTGGGTACTTGTTATTTATTGTGACTTCATTGAGAGAACGGTAATCAACATAGAGTCTGGTAGTTCCATCCCTCTTTGAGACAAATAGAACAGGTGATCCCCAAGGAGAGGCACTTGGGCAAACGAATCCTTTTCTAAGTTGCTCTGCCAGTTGCTTCTTCAATTCAGCCAACTATTCAGATCCCATCCGGTAGGCCTTCTTATAGATGGGCCTTGACCCGGGCAAAAGCTCAATGATGAACTCAATGTCGCGGTCAGGAGGCATTCCGGGAAGCTCATCTGGAAACATGTACGGGTATTCACATATCACTGGCACTTGATCTAACTCAACTCCCAATAGAGAGTTAGCCTGAGGGGCTTGAATGGAGGCAGGGTTGGGGACATACTTGACTTCCACTCCTTGGCTATTGGTCATGGTGACAATCCTCTTGGCACAGTCTAACAAGCTTTGGTGCTTGGTCAACCAATCCATGCCTAGGATCACATCCAAGCCTTATGACTTCAGGATGATGAGGTCTGCTAGAAAATCTACCCTGTTGATGTTAATCTCAACTCCCTTACAACCTATCCCAGACATCATAACTGATCCCGGGGTTTGTATCAACATACGACTACCCAGGGGCGTAGGCTTCATGCCACTCTCTAGTGCAAACTTTTGGGTGACAAAAGAATGTGAAGCCCCACAATCAAACAGTATTGTTGCTGGGGTTGAGTTGATGAGTAACCTACCCAGTATAACGTTCGGATCTTCCTGGGCTTCCTCTGCGATGACGTGATTCACACGACACTTGCCATTGTTGGGCTGGTTGCGGGGAGCGGGGTTCCTTGGTGGTGCTCCACGGCCTTGACCTTGAGTTGGCGAATTGGGGCGCGATGCATCGGAATTCTTGTTGGGGCAGAGCGTAGAGATGTGTCCAGACTGACCATATCCAAGGCAAGCGACTTGCCCAGGGTTGTTGTTGTAGTTTTTCCCTCTCTTGTTGTTATTGGGGTTGTTGTAAGCTAGCCTGGGATTGGCATACTGCTAAGGCTGGTAGCTTTGATGAGGCACAGGAGGTCTAGCCTGTTGTGGCTGATAGGTTCGCTTGGCTGGGGCTGGCTTCTAGGGGTGAGGCTTCTGGTTGCTAGAGCTACCCTTGTTGATCATCTTGCGCTTGAGAGTGTCGTCTATGGCATGATACTTGTCCTCCAGCATCAAGGCCTTGTTCACCAGTTCGAAGAAGGTACGGCATTCGCAGACGATGAGCTGAGACTGCAGGGTGTGCTAAAGTCTCTCCATGAAGCGTTCCTTCTTGACAGCATCCGTGGTAGCATCTTCAGGTGCATACCTAGACAGCAGGTTGAACTTCTGCAGGTACTCCTTGATAGAGCCACTTCCTTGTTTCAGCGCTCAGAATTCTCTCTTCTTGATAGGCATGATCCCAGAAGGAATGTGGGCAGTGCGGAAGCCTTCCTTGAAGTCATTCCAAGTGATCACACGCTCTCCTTGCATGACCTCGAATCCGTCCCACCAAGCTCGGGCGGTTCCTCAGAGGCAGTGAGAGGCATAAAGCACCTTCTCACGGTCCTCATTGCAATTGACCAGTGCAAGGAGCTCCTCGATGGTGCGGATCGAGTCATCAGAATCCAATGGTTCAGAAGTCTCAGTGAAGGTTAGGGGTGAATTCCTCATGAACTCAGACAGAGTGGAGCGGCCATTGTCGTTCCTGTCTTGCTGCTAGTTGTTCACAAGGGCCTGAGCCATCTGCTGGATAGCAGCACTGTTGGCTTGGCGTTCCTCCCAGAGAACTTGGAGAAACTAAGCTATGGTCATGTTCTCCGTTGGAGGTGCTGGCGGGGGGATGTCTCCTTGTGGCTGCTCCTGGTGTCCTCCAGCGTGAGCAGACCCACCAGCTCCCTGTTGCTAGCTTGAGTTGCCGGCTTCAGGGTTGGCGAAAGAGTTGTTGCGGGTAGCAGTCACCATAGTGTTTGGAGCAGCCAAGTCAAACAACTGGGATAGAAAAGAGGAAAAGCAACAATGGAAAAGCGCTCCTAAGGGGGTTGGTCGAGTTCAAGTGTGGTAAAACAAAGGTCAAAAGACCAACAAATATTAAGCTAGGCGATATAGTCGCTTACATGTTGCCTAAGGCAAAAGCACGACTTGCATCGGAAAAAAAAACAAGCACACATGATTTCGTATGAACTATTACACGGACTCGACTTCGCATGAGGGGTACATGTCTAATCATACCCTATGGGTTGTCCGACTTAGGTGGTGGAGTGCTTGGTCTCGTAGTCATGCTCCCCTGGGTCTTCTTCCTGTTCGTCATCCGAACAGGAATAATTCCCAGTCGAAGGGGTCGGGGAATGACGAGATACATACCGACGACGCTTTGTTGGCGGGTTGGTGAAGAGCTCACGATACTCCTTCGCACTCATGCGATGGCGACGCGGGGGTGCATCTCTACCTGGGGGTACTCCTCCTTTGTAAGTGACAGTTGGTCGTCCCTCGGGGACTCCATCCTTCTTTATCTTGTCTGGCTTCGTCTTGGCTTGCCGAAGTAGCTCTCGGGTGTGGTGAAGTTCCTCGCGGAGCTTCACAGACTCCTTAATCAGGTTGTGAACCAGACTATCGGCGCAGAGGCTGAAGTAGGTATGGAACCTGAGTGGTGTGCCATCCTCCTTGGATGGAATCAGTGTCCAACTCTCGCCAAGATCATCCTTCCTGAAGGGAAGGTAGCGAGTAGCCGGCTCGTCAGCCATCTTTGTAATGATGTCTCGAAGGTGTAGGAGTGTCTTGCGTGCAGCTGACTCGACTGCGAATATCATGGTCTCCATCTGTGGTCCTTCAAAGTACCAACTGGTCGGGGAGTCATTTGCCTTCATGACCACATCCACGTGGTACTCCTTCGTCACGATATCGACCCAATGCACGTGGTACAGGAAAATGGGTGGTTGGCGAAACTGGCACTTCTCTAGGCTATCCCCAAGGAGTAAGGGAAAGCCCAATGTGAGGAAGGCTTCGGGTATGATGGCCATCTACAAAGGTTTGAAGGGTGGAGAGTTAGCAAAGTGTTGTGTGAAGAATAGAAGAGATAAATAGTACACAATTCCTAAGTATAGGTGCTAGGTGTAGTTTTGAAAGCGGTTTTATCCTAACTAACGTCCATGCTAACTAAGGGCTTCCTACAGTCAGGATGGCTCTGATACCAGGTCTATGGGGACCCTGACTCATAAGCCGTGATCACCGAATGCACGTATACAGTGATCCTAGATATCAATGCTCAATGAACACACAGAAGCTGAATAACAAGAGTCTTACATCCACATTTAGCGTCTTACACAAATAAATACCATGAAGATCTAGTCTTACATAGTTAGGGCCATGCGGGCCAAACACTTAAATTGAACACGCAGCGGAAATCTTAATCGAAAGCGTGAACCCATGCCGTCTGCCTTAACCTACAGGCATTCTGACTGGGAGGCGTCCTAGTTCGCATGTTCGTCACCAACGAACTCCTCAACATACTCCTGCTCTTCCATGCCTGGCCAACTAAACAACCAATGGCAGGCCAATGAGTACTTTGAATGTTCTCGCAAGCAACCCAAGTTGTGGAACAAGATAATAGTAATGCATGATATAGCACTAAGTGGTAATTTTCGGAAAGCCAATTTTGAATGCAATCACATGATCAAGTAGCTAGGCCAGCATGCATCATCAATTGACAGTTATCCATATGAAAAAGTTATAGATATCATCATGAGCAGGAGTTGAACATCTCATGTTCATTCATTATGCTAAGTCATCGGAGTTAGTCAATCGTCAAGCTAAGTCATCGGACTTAGCTCTAGTAGCCTCTTTGTCACCAACACACACACACACACACTCACATCAAGTTTGTGAAAACATCCGAACATAGTTTAAGAAGGACCTCCAACTATCCATGACCGCGGAAACGGCTATTCGAATAGTTTTACACTCTATAGAGGTTGCACACTTTACCCACAAGACTCGGGGAACTTCCGTGTCATCCATGACCATGGTATATAACATACCCGAGGTAAGCACCCAAACAATGCCTTTCCCCTAGCGATACTAAATAAAGAGTCCACTTGATTGGTACCCAACCCACAAGATGTACATCGCTCGTAGCATCCATGCAGGGACCAACGGTGCGCCCGGTGCCTATGAAAACTGTGCATGATCGTCCATACGAGCACAACTGCGTATCGAGAGTGACCACGCCACTCCCGCCACTAGTAATGCAGGCTCCTTCCCAGTACCCACCAAAGTAATGAACAGAGCCCCATCCCATAAGGGGTATCGTGTTTGCGCCTGTAAGGTTGGGACGGTCAGCAGACCTTACCCTGGTGCGCTCGGGGGCTACGTCGAGCCTTACCCTGAGTCGGAATATCACAAGTCGGAGGATTATGAGCCACCGAGCTGAGATGTCGTCTTCATGGTAGGTTCAGCACCAGCCCCGAGCAACACAGCCGCCGACGCAGTAGGATCAGGGGTCGGTAGGCCACCGGCTCAGGTTCTTTTGGATCTGATGAATGATCTTAAAACCATAATGGCCACCGAGGTCACATCTGAAAATCAAGTGGCCCAGAACATGGAGATCGCGAGGCTAAAAGACAAGATGACCGAAGTCCAACAAGAGATCCATGCGCTGAAGTATCAGATGAAGGCAGAGGCGGAGTGCCTTAGGGCGAATGCTTTCTGCCTGGAGCTAGAGCAGCAGTCTGCAGCGGAGGTTTAGCGGATGAGGCATCAGTGCCGCTTGCCAGATCAGTATGAGGCCAGGAAGCTTTTCAACACGACGGGAACAGGACGGACAGCGGAAGTACCTGGAAGCCGGCCGATGGTTCAGCAGCTTAACCCGCCCTGACGGAACCAGGCCTCACCAATGTCTTTCCCAACGCCGATGGGTCATTATTCCAACCCGGCGGAGAACACGGTTGCGGCAGCAACCCAGCTTGGTACAATCCCTATCCCGGATGAGGCGCCTTTCGTAGAGCAGGTGCGAAACGCTATCGGGTACCTACAGACGGTGATGGCCTAGCACGATAAGTACACTTACAGCTGGAGTCGCGTGCACTCAACCCCCATCCCCAGCCCCAGCTACAGCCGGCGTTATGGGTCACCGGCGGTTTCTAGCAGTGATCAACATCGGAACCCGCCACGAGTTGATCGGGCGGCTCTGGATGCTCATGCACTAGTGGATCGGGCGAGAGCACAGTGAGGAGCGGCGGCTCTTGCAGCGGTGGCGGCTCATCAAGAACCCGCAGATGCACCTTCCATATCGGAAGGAGAAGGAGTAACCTCTAGGGCTGTGGGGGTGTCGTGCTTAGCGCCGTCTTTGCGGAATCAGCGCCTGCCGAAGGATTTCAAGGGCCCCCGCAAGGTCCCAAATTATACTGCTGACCTACCTTCGGAGGCATGGATTGAAGGCTATGAGCTGGCCATAGAGATGTTAGACGTCAGTGATGCAGTATGTGCCAAATATTTCATCATGATGCTGGAAGGGCCGGCTCGCATGTGGTTGAAGGTTCTGCCACCCAACACCATTAATTTCTGGCCGATCTCAAGGCAAAGTTCATCAAAAAATTCCGAGGGACGTGCAAGCAGCCCATGACGATTGTGGATTTGGATCAGTGCGTCCAACAGGAGGACGAATGGGCTCATCATTGGGTCCGGCGGGTCTCAACTATCATCCACTCGTCTGAGCAGATCACGGCGGCTCAAGAGGTTTTGATTCTAGAAAACAATTGTTATTTTACGCCTCTAAAGTACAAGCTTGGCCGGCTCAAGCACTCGTGTCAAGACACGGGGGAACTCATGGCGGCTCTCATTAAGTATGCCGACTCTGACAATATGGAAGACCCACGCTTTGATGAAGAGAAATCAGGTCAGGGTAAGAAGAATAAGAATGGCACGGGTGCGGCTGGCAGCGGCAGCCATAGCAAAAGGAAGAATCCGGACGGTGGGTCAGAATTGGTGGCAAACACCAGCACCGGGAACAACCGTGCTAAGGGCAACGGGAACTTCAAGCAGCCCTTTAATAAGGGTAAAAGTCCGTTCAACCTGGAAGAGATGCTCAATAAACCTTGTCCAGAGCACAGCCGGCCCGATAGGCCGGCGAGCCATACATGGAGGAATTGCCACATCATGCGGCAGTTTTGGGATTACAACTTGCGGTAGCATCATAACAATGGTGGTGGCCCGCCAGGCGGGTCAGGAGTCGGTCTTGGCGCTGGCGGTTTAGGATTCGGCTATCAGGGTCAGGGAAATCAATGAGGTCATCATCAGCAATCTGGTGGTAGTAATCAGCAGTAGAATAACCAATCTCGGTATCAGAATAATTTGAAGTAGCTCAACACGGGTCAATATCATTTTTTACAACCTGCCTTGACAAGCGAGACCAGAAGGTGCGCAAGCGGGTGGTTAATGCAGTCGCTCCGCTCTCCCGCAATACTTGAAGTGGTCTGAGTATGACATAACTTGGAATAGGGAGGATCACTCACCGCGTGTTGACAACCCTGGGCAGATCGCTTTGGTAGTTTCCCCCCAGGTGGGAGGATATGTGTTTACTAAGGTACTTATGGATGGTGGCAGTAGCATTAACATCGTGTACTATGATACTTTCCACTGGATGAAGTTGCTTGATAAGGACCTTAGGCCTTCTTTGATGGTCTTTCACGGCGTGGTAACCGGAAAGTCGGCTTATTCGATGGGTAAGATCTCCTTGGAGGTTGCCTTTGGTGACGAATACAACTACAGGGTGGAGTCCTTGTGGTTTCAGGTGCACAAAATTAAAAGTCCATATCATGCTCTGTTTGGACGTCCGGCTTACGCCAAGTTCATGGCTAGGCCTTGCTATGCTACTTACAGCTCAAGATGCCCGGGTTGAATGGGACGATTACCATGCATGGTGATCGAAAGACGGCAATTGAGTGTGCGGAAGAAGACGCAACCTATGTAGAGTCAAGTTATGCTGAAGCAGAGCTCAAGTTTTACAAGGAAAATGTTGACCCGGAGGACATGACTCCGCTCAAAAAGCCTACCACGGAATATGAGCCGCCTCTTAAGTTTGCGGCGGATGATACCAAGCTGGTGGATTTTACTCCAGGCGACTCATCCCAACAGTTCACTATTCGGTCCAATATGGATCCCAAATAGGAAAGCACGCTCATCAAATTCATCCATGAGAATCGGGACATCTTAGCATGGAAACCTTCTGACATGTCGGGTGTACCAAGGGAGTTCACTAAGGACCACCTCAATGTGGATCCTAAGTTTAAGCCGGTTAAGCAGTTCCTCCGGCGGTTCAATGAAGAAAGACCCAAGGCTATTGGGGAAGAGGTGGCCCGGCTTCTGGCGGCGGGGTTCATTGTTGAAGTGTTTCACCCAAAGTGGCTTGCTAACCCGGTGCTGGTGCTTAAGAAGAACGACACGTGGCGTATGTGTATGGATTACACGGATCTTAACAAGGCCTATCAGGTTGACCCGTTTGCTCTCCCCCATATCGACTAGATTATTGATGCAATGGCTGGTTGTGAGAGCTTATGCTTCCTGGAAGCTTATTCTGGTTATCATCAGATCAATAGGGTAGTCAAGGACCAAGAAAATATGGCTTTCACCATGCCTGTTGGTGCTTTCTGCTATGTTTCTATGCCTTTCGGGCTCAAGAGTGCCCAGGCGACTTACCAGCGTTGTTTGCAGAACTGTCTTCATAGTCACATTGGACACAATGTTCATGCATATGTGGATGATATTGTGGTCAAGTCACGGAAGAAGGAGACTCTACTTGACGACCTGAAGGAAACTTTCGATAACTTATGGGTCTACAAGATGATGCTTAACCCGGCTAAGTGTGTTTTTGGAGTTCCTGCAGGCAAGCTCTTGGGTTTTCTGGTCTCTGAGCGTGGCACTAAGGCTAATCCGGACAGAATAAAGGCTATTACTTCCCTGGCTGAGCCGGCATGCATCAATGATGTTCAGCGCCTGCGGGTCGAATTGCTGCGTTAAGCTAGTTCATAAGCCGCCTGGGTGAGAAGGCTATTCCTTTATACCAGATGATGAAGAAGACAGACAACTTTGTCTGGAGTACGGCGGCGGGTGAGTCATTTGAGGCACTCAAGAAGCAACTCATTGAGCCGCTGGTCTTAGCTGCTCCGACTGAGAAGGAACCCTTATTCCTATATGTGGCGGCTAATAACAAGGCAGTCAGCGCCACGATTGTTGTTGAGCGTAAGGAGGTAGGGAAGAATATCCGGTTCACAGGCCGGTTTGCTGCATTACGGAAGTCCTGACAGAGTCCAAAAAGAGGTACCCACATTGGTAGAAGCTAATATATGGGGTGTTCATGGCGAATCGTAAGCTGGAGCATTACTTCCTGGAATACCACATCACAGTGGTTTGCTTTGCCCCATTGGGAGACATAATTCAAAATAGGTAAGCCACCGACAGGATTGCTAAGCAGGCATTGGAGCTTGGACTTACTAATCTGAAATACGTGCCTCGCACGACGGTCAAGTCTCAAGCCTTGGTGGATTTCATAAATCACTGGACAGAGTGTCAGGCGCCCGAGGAGAAGCCAGATAACACATACTGGACGATTTACTTTGACAGATCCAGGCAGCTGGAAGGATCAGGGGTCGGGGTTGTCTTAACCTCCCATAAAGGTGACAAGTTCTATTATGTACTAAGGTTGATGTTTCCTTCTACTAACAATGCAGCTGAGTATGAAGCTTTACTTCATGGCCTCTGGGTGGCTAAGGAGATGAACCTGAGCCGGGTTCGATGTCTCGGCGACTCAGATCTTGTGGCCCAGAAAGTTTCAGACACGTGGGATTGCAAGGACCCGCGGATGGCGGCTTATCGTCAGGCGGTGGATATCATCGCTGGTCAATTCAAGGGGTATCGGGTGGATCATATTGATCGTCGCAGAAATGAGGCGGCTGATGCATTGTCTAGGCTGGGCTCCCAGCAAAACTCGGTGCCACCTAACGTATTCCTCGACATGCTACATCACCCATTAGTTAAGCTACATTTGGAGGAATATTTGGCTATACGTGACCTGGAGGGGCAGGTGGTGGCAGCTCTGCATGCTATCTCTGACTGGATGCTGCCATATCTAGTGTATTTGACTCGTGGCGAGTTACCTGAGGATGAGACCTTGGCAATACAGATCATCAGGCGATCTAAGTCTATGACAATCATTAATGGTGAGTTACATAAGTGCAGCGTTACCGGCGTTTTTCAACATTGTGTTTCACCTGAAGAAGGTAAATAAATCTTGAATGAGATTCATGCTGGCGATTGTGGTCATCACGCCAACTCAAAATCTCTGGTGGCCAAGGCTTTTCGACACGGTTTCTTCTGGCTGACGGCTCGTAAGGATGCAAAACACTTGTTTCTCATGTGTGATGGATGTCGAAAGTTCGGCCGGTGTGGTCACGTGCCGGCTCAGGAATTGCGCATGATTCCAATCACCTGGCCATTTGTAGTCTGGGGGCTTGATATGGTCGGTCCCTTCAAGAGATCCAAGGACAAGAAAACCCACCTCTTGGTGGCGGTGGACAAGTTTACCAAGTGGGTGGAAGATGAACTGGTCAGGAAGTGTGACACGGCTACAGCGGTTCAATTTGTCAGAAAGCTGATCTACCGCCTTAGTTACCCTCATAGTATCATGACAGATAATGGTACGAACTTATCCAAGGGGTCTATGAAAGCATTCTATGAAAGTGAGCACATCAGACTTGACGTTTTCGTAGTTGCTCATCCACAATCCAATGGGCAGGCAGAGCGTGCTAACTAGGAAATCCTGAGAGGCATCAAACCCCGGCTTATGGTTCCTTTACAGTGAACGCCGGGTTGTTGGGTAGAGGAGTTGCCATCAGTTTTATGGAGCATCAAAACTACTCCCAATAGATCAACAGGCTATACGCCTTTCTTCAAGGTTTATGGTGCACAAGCTGTGTTACCAAGCGATATACGTCATGAATCGCCATGGGTAGCGGCTTACGTTGAGGTGGATAATGAGACAGCGCATCAAGACTTTTTGGATGCTTTGGATGAAGAGTGTGATCTGGCGGCGGCTCGATTGGTGATTTATCAACAAGACTTGCGTCGCTACCATAGCCACAGAGTTAAGACCCCGAACGTTTCAAGAAGGTGACTTGGCGTTGCGTTTGATTCAAGATCAGACGGATGAGCACAAGTTATCTCCTCCATGGGAAAGACCTTTCGTGGTCAGCAGAAATCCCAACAATGGGTCGTATTATCTCATTGATATACGAGACGAGTCAAGCACTTCTGGGTAGGAGACCCGCCGACCATGGAATATAGCTCATTTGTGGTCATACTATACTTGAGTCATCAATACTCGACTTTGTTCACCATCATTCTACATATCACATATATATATAATAAAGATGGCATCCCTACAAGCCTGGGCCTCTGTCATTTCACGTATCTCAGCTTGTGCAAAAGTTGACTCCATCAACAAGGTCATCTGGGGGCATCCAACCCATCTGGTTTAGCTTACACACCCGTTTGATCGGTTCTTAAGCCACAGTCAGGCGGTTTATATACCCAAAAGTTGACTCTGTCACAAGGTCATTTGGGGGCTTCCAACCCACCGTGTTTAGCTTACATACCCTCTTGATCGGCTCTTAATCCGCCGCAAGTTTGAGTTAAACCTGCGTGTAAGCTAATGCTGCCTCGCTATGTGACCCGCCGAACTCTTACCGGTTAATCTCGATTAGAGACCCTGAGCTGTTCAAACATATTTGGCAGCCATTCTCGCTAGAGACCCTGTACTGATCAAGGTTAAAGCAAGACTTAACATCTCTAGGTTGTGCCTTTGTAAGACGCCCTCATAGCAATGCAGAATATATTTTGTTGTTTGTTTTCGCATGCTGTGTCTCTTAAGATAAGCCGCCATGAAACATGATGACAAGATATGAGTGAAGCACAAAACATATAAAGATATATCAAGCTGTGCACGTGCACAATGGCACGGTTCAGGCAATCGAGGTTTTTTCTAAGTCCATTACAAAGCTCTCCACAAAGGCCAAAAAGCAAGACTTAAAGTTTTTGTACACTGCTCAAACTTCGGCGGGTCAAAGACTCGGGTTATCCCACTACAGAATCAAGTTGTTCAGCTTGACAGCGGGTCATCCCGCGGCAGGTTTTCGACCTCCTCGATCTGAAGATGGTCCACGTCCTAGTTGCAGTTTATTAAATCTTCAAACTTGGCCTGTTCAAAGAGGGGAGACGGGTCAATGTCAGGGGAAAAGAGGTGCTTACGACATGCAGGAGTTAAGTCCTTGGCCTCAAAGGTTGGGAAGCGCACTCGCTTGTTCTCAGTGTTGTAAGCCGCCTGGTATGTTGACAGATCAACTTCTTCCGCCAACACTGATGCAAGGATCCTGGAGGCCTTCATATAACGGGCATAGTCGACTTCTGTGAATTTTGAGCCATCGTCCTTCTTCAATAGAAAGCCGTCCATCATCTCCTCGGCAGTCAACTCCGGGGCAAAGGCCAACGCCTGGCTTACCACAGCAATTGCTCCCTTATGGGCGGCTGGTCGTTTGAGTTCTTGGACTTGCTTCGGCAGGGTTCATAAGAGATCTATGACTTCTTTCATGAACTTGGGGATGCTCTCTTTATTCAGCATTTCTCTGATCGTGCAAAGAGTACCGCAATACAACTGTTGTGATAAGTTATAGATGGCTTTCAGCTTCAACAGGCTATCAGCACCAAGCTGGCGGCTTCTCTGACCTAAAAAGACGGGTTCGCGTTATAAGCCGCTTGCACAGTCTTTTAAGCAAGGAAATTGATTGAGAATTCAGTACTTAGCAAATATAGCAGCAGTCATCTTTGAGATATGGCGCTTCAGGGTATGCAACTCGTCTGATACGAGCTTCAGCCGCTGATCAGCATCATCTGTATGTTTGGCCAGGGCAGTTTGCTCCGCCTCAGCGGCCTTCTTGAAAGCAGCAAAGTCAGATTTATCCTTTGCAAGCTCTTCAACGGCAAGCCAGCACTTCTCCTCTGCTTCACCCCCGGCGGTTTGTGGGGAAGCAAGATTGCCCTTTAAGCCGGTCAGGTCAGACTCGACAATGCTCAAAGCTTCCTGTGAGATGCAAAAGCAAAGGAGGGGTAAGTCGCCAGGATAAAATATTACCAGATGGTCAGCTAAGGGAATATAATGCAAGTTTCAAGCAGATTGCAAGCAATATACTCGACACTTGGGGGCTAATGTCTGTTTGCTCTCAAAGTCTACAATGAAGTTCCGGCTCATCTTCGTCAAGTTAAGCCGGCACTTGGGGGCTACATCGACACTTTCCAAGTTTACAATGAAGGTTCGGCTCATCTTCGTCAAGTTAAGCCGTCACTTGGGGGCTACATCGATGCTCTCTAAGTCTACAATGAAATTCCAGCCCATTATTTCTATATTGACCCGGATTTGGGGGCTACCATTGATCAACTAATCAAAACTGAGTACCGTCTCAACATATACAAGGTAAGCCCATACTTGGGGGCTACAGGCTAAGTTGTTCTACTTATGACACAGATTGGAAGACCCGGTTTACCATTCGCAATACTAAACCAGCTCTTGGGGGCTACATAAGGGTATAAGCAAAGGAAGGAGTACCTCATATTTTTTCTTCATCAAATCGACAAGTTTGAGCTCCATATTCTGGCTTGTGGAGAGACGGTTTAGATAACCCGCATGTAATTCATCGGCGGTTAATTTCTCCAGCACGGGGAACTCAAAGTCCAGTTTGTCAGAAGCTTCAGCCTTCTCGGTGTCCTTTGTCAATACATGGGGTTGGGGAGATTGAAAGACGGTACCAGTAATGATGACGTCCGGAAGAATTGGATCTTCGACGGCTGTTGAAGGGCTTGGCGGCTTAGAACTGGTCCTTGGAGGACTATCAGTTACCATTTCATGGGCCACCGGCTCGAGGGACCAATGAGTGTCTTCAGGCGCATCCTTTGTAGCTCTAGAGGGCTCAGCATGAGCCGCAGGAGAATCCAGCTTAGCAGTTTCTGGCTCTTAGGCAGTGGGGGCAGAAGTAGACCCGTTAGTCTTCCTTCATTTTGCTTGAGCCCTGGAAAGCACAGAAGATTATTATATAAAGATCAAAGATGACAAAGAATATGATGCAGATATAAAAGCACGTACTCCGGGTTAAACTTCAGAGGCGACAACTTAGTCGTTGTAGGGTCGCCTAACGATGGGGGTGTGTCCTGAAGGTATTTAAGGCAATATAAAATAGAGTAACGTTATGATGCAAGATTGACAAAGCTTAACTTAGTTAAATGATTACCTCAGCCGGCCATTTCCGCTGAGCCGGAGTGTTGGATAACCCGGTCACAAGATCTTCAGATCCAGTGCTCTGGGTTTGGCATCGGGAAGTGTGTTGTTGCTTTTTCAAAAGAAAATCGGGGTCTAAGTGAGCAAGAGGATGAGAAAGTGGGACTTCTCGGACGACCCGATGTATCTTCTTTGGTGGAAGGTGTTCTAAGTAAGATGAAATATAGGTTACCTCAGGAGCGTTGGCATGGCTGGTCTCCGATTCTTCCTGTGAATAATTATTGTCAGCAAGACAAATAAAAAGGCAGCCAAGAGAGTCAAGTTGTACCTCCGAGTCATCAACTTCATGCTGCTCTGGAACAACAGTTTTTTTCTTATGGGCGCCAGTCTTCTCCTTAGATTTCTTCCGAGGAGTAGTGTATTTTTTCTTCCAGAAGCTGGAGTTGGCCTGAAAGCAAGAGCCGCCGAAAGAGGTTAAAGGTCGCTACATACATAGTTGACCCGGAGTTAAGATATTTGAAAGTTGTTCTTACATCTGGGGTCGGGTTAGCAGCACACAAAGCATGTAACCCGAGGGAGCAACAAGCTTCTTGGGACTAATGAACAAGTCCCTTGATAGCAGAAACAATGTTCTCTTCTGTCAGAGTGGTGTGGTTGAAGCAGAGCGGGTCATTGGCGTCACCCGATATTAACACATAAGCCAGTCCTGCCGGCTCAGTGGCATGACCTTCTAGGAGATCCAATAGTGGGTCAAGTTGATTCCTGTCAGACCGTTGGCGAGGAGGGCCCTAATCTTG
Organism: Hordeum marinum; assembly: GCA_022496015.1. Taxonomy (NCBI): domain Eukaryota; kingdom Viridiplantae; phylum Streptophyta; class Magnoliopsida; order Poales; family Poaceae; genus Hordeum; species Hordeum marinum. Next base: position 120,576,236 of record CM039677.1, read on the forward strand.
GCGAAAGCTAAAGCATACTTCACTCATGCAGAGGCTGACATCCGATCTGGGAGTTCAGTTGTGGTGCGGAGACGGGTAGGACGGTAACCCGACAGTGGATGTTATCCCTCTGGGGACATGTCTTTGCAGTAAAACCAAGTTTTATTCCAGTCCTTGGGGTGACTTGGCATTCGAACAGACGGGAAGGCCATATCCCGTCTTCTTTGGATGTAGACTCCGCCGAGCTCTAAGCTTGGGCCAGCCGCCACTTTTGTCTGGCGGTTTACATAGAAATACTCACGGAAGAGGTCAACTGATGGCTCTTCTTGTAAGTAAGCTTCGTAGAGGATTTGGAAGTTGCACATATTTGAGACAGAGTTGGGCGCAATGTCCCGAGGATGCATCTTGAAGAAATGGAGGACGTCTCAGAAAAAATTAGAGCCGGGCAGGATGAAACCACGCGCAAGGTGGTCCGCAAATATAACTATTTCGCCCTCTTTGGAGATGGGTTTCTTCTCATTGCCCGGAACCCGCCAATGAATAACATTTTTGGCCAGCAAAGTTCCTGCGTCTACGAAATCCTGCAGGAACTCTTCGGATACCGTAGAGCCAACCCAACTGCAAGTTAAAGATGCCCGAGACATGATGGCGGGTTAAGGCTGTCAAAGGTAGGGGTACGCGGCGGATCAAAAAGTGACTTAACGACTAAGACAGATGAGGAAATTAGATATCATAATGCTAAGCCACCGGCACAGTGTGTTGAGAGAGCCGCTAAGGCAATGGCAGGTTAAGTTGGCAGAGCAGCAAGGGAAAATACAGCTAAGTGTGGATAAACAAGTTTCACATGTTGTCTTTATAGCTATGGATCTACACGCAAGCGAAACTCAAGTTTTACTCAACCCTAGCGAGGAACAACAATGGAAGATCAAGCAAGTTACCACACGAGAAAGAGTGGTATGCAGATCTATGACGAGTGGATATCAACTTTGGGTGGATAGCCGTGATGGATTTATGACATTGCAAGGCTCAGGGGATTAATCGTTAATCTACATTACGATGAAAGATCTAATGAACAGCAAAGAAACGCTAACGGAAGCCTGAGGAGCTTGGGGGATTCAAGCGAGGGGATTGCAGATCTGACAAGGAATAAGAAGAGCACCTTGCGGAAGCAGTCGACGTGGGCGAGAATCTGGTCCGTTCAGGTTGATGCAACGGCCTGAGTTGATGAAGGCGACGAAGCTTCACCAGCACGACGGAGCTCGAGGGTGACGGCGTCAAGAGGAAGAAGAAAAAGTGGAGGCAACGGAGGAAATGAGAAGGACCCCTGACGTTCCTATTGAAAAGGCTGGAAGACCAAACGGGCATGGGAATCAAGGCGGCAGAAACTGACCGACTGAGACGGATGCCTCGATTTTCAGGCAAATAGTTCTTAATGAAAGATCTGTTCTAGATGTCACGGAATATTTTTGGCATACTCGATATGACATCACGGCGGGTTATGTATTTTCCTTTCAGGTGATGGAGTGTGAGACTCGCCTCCAAGTGAGTTTGAAGATTGACATGAGCAGGCTCAAATCAACCCGGGCCTAATGTTCGGGATATAACCCCGTGGTAAGACCCGCCCAGGTGGGGCCGAATCTAAGTCTTCAGACATGTGCCGTGACAAAACCACGACAGTTGGCGCCCACCAAGGGGCTAGCACTCGGTGGTGTTGAGTTCTTAAAGGGCTCTCTCCCAGGGATCAAGGGGTGCGCTGTTAGCAGGATGAACACGAGTCGTCGTGGCTGGCTCTAGATCGATAACGCCGGCTGGGGCCCCGAGGCCAACTCAATTAAGTACGGTTTTCGGATACCCTTCGGTGGAATCCACGTCTTCATTGGCAAGATCAGCGGATCTGAACCCGGGCCAGACATCTGCACTGACATCATCGAGCCGTCCCGACGCGCGCAACCCGCCCGACACGTGCAATCCAGCTGTGCTGACCCGGCCAAGAAGCATGTCTTCTTCAGCTTTACTCAGGGCATGGATCTTGAAAGTTCTATGTCGCGGGAAACTCTCGTATGCTCGGAGGATGGATCTTCGATCGGAGAGACAGAATCAATTTACCAGCTTCACAATGGCACGCTCGGGGGCTACATCGATCCTTACCCCGAGTCAGAGTATCACGAGCCGGAGTATTATGAGCTGCCGAGCCATGCTGTCGTCTTCATGGCAGGTTCAGCAACAGCCCCGAGCAGCATAGCCGTCGGCGCAGCAGGATTGGGGGCTGGTAGAACGCTGGCTCAGGTTCTTCTAGATGTGATGAATGAGCTTACAACCTTGATGGACACCGAGGTCACAGCTGAAAATCAAGCGGCCTGGAACACGGAGATCGTGAGGATGAAACACCAGATGACCAAGGTCCAATAGGAGATCAATGCCCTGAAGGATCAAATGGAGGCAGAGGGGGAGCGCCTTAGGGCGGATGCTTTCCGCCTGGAGCTACAGCAGCAGTCTACAGCGGCGGTTCAGCAGATGAGGCATCAGTCCCGGTTGCCAGATCAGTATGAGGCTAGGAACCTTTTCAACACGCCGGGAACGGGACGGACAGCAAAATTACCTAGAAGTCGGCCGGCGATTCACCGGCTTAACCCACCCTGACGGAACCAGGCCTCACCAATGTCTTTCCCAACGCTGGTGGGTCATTATTCCAACCCGGCGGAGAACATGGTTGCGGCACCAACCTAGCTTGGTACAATCCCTATCCCGAACAAGGCGCCTTTCGTAGACGAGGTGTGGAACGCTATCGGGTACCTGCAGATGGCGATGGCCCAGCAGGATTAGTACACTTATAGCCGGAGTCGCGTGCACTCAACCCATATCCCCAGCCGCAGCTACAGCCGGTGTTATGAGTCACTGGCGGTTTCTCACAGAGATATACATTAGAACCCGCCGCGAGTTGATCGGGCAGCTCTGGATGCTCAAGAACTAGTGGATCGGGCGAGAGCACAGCAAGGAGCGGCGGCTCTGGCAGCGGCGTCGGCTCATCAAGAAACCGCAGATGCACCTTCCATCTTGGAAGGAGCGGGAGTAACCTCCAGGGCTGTTGGGGTGTCGCGCTTAGCGCCAGCTTTGCGGAATGAATGTCTGTCGAAGGATTTCAAGGGCCCTCGCAAGGTCCCAAATTATACTGCTGACCTACCTCCGGAGGCTTGGATTGAAAGCTACGAGCTGGCCATGGAGATGTTAGACGTCAGTGATGCAGTATGTGCCCCATATTTCATCATGATGCTGGAACGTCCGACTCACACGTGGTTGAAGGGTCTGCCACCCAACACCATTAATTCCTTGGCCGATCTCAAGGTGAAGTTCATCAAAAATTTCCGAGGAATGTGCAAGCAGCCCATGATGATTGTGGATTTGGATCACTATGTGCAACAGGAGGATGAATCGTCTCATCATTGGGTCCGGAGTGTCTCAACTATCATCCACTCATCTGAGCAGATCACGGCGCTCAAGCGGTTTTGATTCTGGAAAAGAATTGTCCGGCTCAAGCGCTCGTGTCAAGACATGGGGAACACATGGCGGCTCTCACCAAGTATGCCAACTCTGACAATATGAAAGACCCATGCTTTGATGAAGACAAATCAGGTCAAGGTAAGAAGAATAACAATGGCAAGATGTTCCAATAGGTGGGGTGTAGTTGACTTGCTATGAATTCTCATGCTTGTTAGCCCGAATCATACGTCCACATTTATGGAGTCTTCAACCCACGGAGGGTAACGGTCGCGAGAGTCCATGGAGGGCTCTACCCACGGAGGGTTCCACGAAGAAGCAACCTTGACTATACCATGATGGCCTATGTCCATGAAGGACTAGCCTCACTCGGGGTGTATCTTCACGAATTAGGCGATCTCCTTGCCCTTATAAACTTCTTGGTTCACTCCACAACACGAAGTAGGAGGCTCCCAAGCGACACCTAAATATCTAGGAGGCACCACCCTCCAAAAGGTAATAGGCTCGATAATGTTGATGAACTCCTTTCTCTTGTGCTTCAAGATGATAAACTCCTCAACACACAATCACTCCCTCATAGATTTACCTATGCTGGAAGAGATTGATTGGGTGGAAAGCAACTTGGGGAGGCTACAGATCAAGATTCATATGGTTGGAATAAAATGGCATGATCTCAACACATGAGTAGGTGGCTCTCTCTAAAAAAATCAGTTGGTATGAGTGGGGATCTGTTCTGAGTGCTTCTCTTTCGAGTAGGTGGTGGTGGAGGGGTATATATAGGCATCTCCTAAATGTAGCCGTTACACCTAATAAGTAAAACTTGGTGTGTCACGCCCAAGATGCGATCCTATCCGTATTTTGGCATGAGGGCCTCGACAAGGATAGAAGCGCATCTCATTGTTTTGCAAGAATGGATATCATTAAAAGTACATGTACAGAAGAGATGAGTATATGGAATTGGCTTACACTCGCCACAAGCTACATCAAGATCACATCAACACAATAACATATTCAAACATCATACATAAGAGGAGGGTCCGACTACGGACGAAATCAAACGATAAAATGACATCCATCCTTGCTATCCCAGGCTACCGCCTGGAACCCATCCTAGATTAATAAAGAAGAAGAAGAAGAACTCCAAATCAAACAAGCGTCTCTATCACTTTAAGGGATAGCATTACCTATAGCTGCAACTGTTGTTGTAGTAATCTATGAGCCACAGGGACTCAGCAATCTCGTTTCCAATGGTATCAAGACTATTAAAGCTTAATGGGTGAGGTATGGTTAAGTGCTGAGGCTGCAGCAAGCAACTAAGCATTTATTCGAGTGGCTAACTTACGAGTACATAAAGTAAAGAACGATGGTCTAGCATCACGGACATGAACTAGTAATGATCACTAACTGATCCTGAACATCTTCTTACGTCAAACATAACCCCACCGTGTTCTCTCTAGGATAAGGACTCACGAGAAGAGACAGTCACGGTTATGCACACGCAAGTTTACTATGATCGGATGTTAAACAAAGTTTCCAAGTTGCCATATAACCGCGGACATGGCTTTCCGAAAGAATTAACCCTGCAGGGGTGCTCCAACTCATCCATCACAAATTAACCACACGCCGCATTGGAATTCCTCAACCGCGGAATCACCCGTAGTATGTGCAGAATCCCGCTGGAAAATCTCAACTTCGAGATAGTTGGAAGTGTCGTCAAAATCCCATGCACAAGACGTTCGAGAAAGGTAAAAACAAGTCCAACAAGGCCTCCCGACGTGTCGACGATCCCGATAGGAGCTGCATGTCTTGTTCTCAGGACACAGTGGATAAGCGACGCGTATAGTGGCCTGATAGAAATGCCCCAAGTTTCCCTGGGGTGGCCCCGCACAGTGCTCTAGTTTCGACCAACACTCATGAGGAGCACTGGCCCGGGTTGTTGATTAAGATCCTCGGGTTAATTACTCCCTATGCAGGTTTATTAGTTATTTGGCAAATGTAGTACCAATGTTGGGCCTTGCCAGACAAGCTTTATCCTAAAACGAAAATCAAGGGGGTCCCCAATACAACCCCGAGCATGTTAAGAGAGCTCAATTATGGAACATAACACCAGTACACAAGTAACTATGGCGGCAAAGATGGAAAAAAACACCAAGCAAAAGCCAAGCCTTCCACCTTTTACAAAGTATATATGTGCATTATATTAAATAGCAATAATATTGTGTTCTCAAAATGTCCATGTTGTCACATGGACATAATTGCACCTGCAGCTAGAAACGCTATAAGAAGGGATGAGCAAGCGGTAACATAGCCGAACAAAGGTTTGCTGGGATGGTGGAGGCTTAGAGGCTTTTCATGACAATGTTGGGAGGCTTGGCAACGAGTGGTAGGTAGTGAGACCGAACGATAAAAGAGGGACAACAAGCATAGCAATGATAGTAGTGGTATCCAGGGAAATGTGTCATCTTGCCTGAGATCCCGCTTGGAAGAAGAATGAGTTCGTGAACAAGACGATCCGTAAAGTAGACGAATGAATCATCACACTCCGAAGGCTTTTGGAACTCTGTCGAGAAGAAGCAATCTGGAACAAGCAATCAACACACGATACACCACAACATATGCACGACATGATCCGCAAATAAATATGATGCATGTTCGGTTTAAATATACAAGGCATGGCAAATCACATCAAACATCTCCTACACATTAAAGTGAAGCTCAATATGCAACGAGTTGCATATTGACGAAACTCCACATTCAATGATTTAGATCACTCTCGTTTAGGTACTCATCAATATTCAATGTTGTTAATCATGGCAAGGGCTGAAACATAAACAACTACAACATCTGGGCATATTTAATGAGTCCGAAAGCAACATATAGCATTTCCGAAACGTCCTCATATGCAAATTGGTCCATATATGAACTAAACATATTTTATATTGGTTAAACAGCAAAATAATATGTGCCATGATATTCTACATGTTTTCTAGTCAAGTTACATATGTGGATCGTGGAAATCGGAGCTATTGTTAATTAGTTATGGAATAAATCATTTACCATGGCATTTACGAAAATTACAGGAAAACAGCAAGTGAAACATTTTAAGCACATGTGAGAGTTGGACATTGTGAATATACTCACAATTCTACACATTTTACATATACAAAATATTCTCAACGAGTGTATGGTTTATTGATTATTAGCATTTTAAAAACATGGCTTTCTCTAAAAATACGCAAGCACTGGAATACTAGCAAAATCAAAGACAAGAAAAAAAAGCAAGTGGGTCAAAACTATGAGTGTCACAACCTGTTTTTGCATCACCTTGACATGTTTGGGTTTATAAAAATTGGATCCAACTAGAACTTTTTCAAAGTGTTTGTGCTTGTTTGCTATGATGTTGCTTGATTGATGATTGTGTTATATGGCACTCCTAAATTCTATTCCACTTCATATTCATCTTCCTTGTCCCAAAACTCTTGCCCAATGATCATGCCATGTGAATAGTGCCTAAAACCATTTTTACCAAATTTTGTTTTAACCAAAAATGATTTATTCAAATTAGATTTTCAAAACCCCCTGGAATGAGATTTGCAATTCAAGTCCTCAAATTGGGTGGATTCCTTTTTCCCAAAAGCTTTACTTCAAACCTACTATATATAAGACTTCCCCAAACCACCAAATACTATCTTTAAAGATTATTCTTATATTTTATTTAAAGTCTTCTTCTTAAAGACAGAAATGGTTTTTCATAGGGAAAAACTATTTAAATGCTTTGAAAATATTTGTGAAAATTTAGAGAAACTCGGTGGACATATATTTTCCATGTATATGAGTTTCAACACCAGGGCAAGATCAAATTATGGGCAAAACCCCTAAAAACCCTTTCTGTTCAAATCAAACTTTTGGAATTTTTCTATAAGAAATATTCTCAATAAATTCCAGGAAAATTCCAGCATGTCAACACTATGACAAGTGATGATCATGCAAAGTTTCATCTCAATCCAAGTTGATTTGGTTCGTCAAACCATCTCAAAACCCTTTCTGTCTAGATTCTAATTTAAGCAAGTTTACATAGTGAAGTGTCTCCCCTTGGCCTCAAACTTTGTGGGCATGATCTAATGACCAAATACTGATGATACACTAAGTGGTGCATCAAGGGTAAAAGCCTAGCATCAATAGATCTACAGAAACCTGATTCTGTAAATTTCTAGGGTTTATCAAATTTCCATTGTCAACTTTTCCACCTTGGGCTCAAACTTGGTGAATCCTCTCATATTTACCTAGCATTTGACTGTGGTAATTATCTCAGTAAGTTGGGAGACTTATCTTGCCCAAATCACTACCAAACACCTTCTGTTGAATTGGTAAAACCTCTGGTTTCGTCCCTTTCCCTTTCACCCTTGCCCCCAACTTTTTCCCATAGTCTTTTATAGTTACCTCTCACCTCCAGTAGAAGTCCTATGGTCATAGCTCAAGAGTAAGGTGGTGAAAAACTCCATTTTTACCCCTGGACAGCACCATTTATACCCCCTCTCCCCTCTTCCTTCCACCCTAAGGCATCACCAGAGAATCCAATGCCTATTCCCCATTGTTAACCCCCCCTAGATCCTTAGCACACTAGAGGACGCGCCATTGTGCCAAGGAGATGCCCTGACATGCAGAGCTCACGCTCTAGAGAGCACTACAGTGCGCACCCGCACTGTATCCGCTAGCCAACGGGCATCCCCGATAGCCTCGGGCCGCCCCACCTTGTCCCCTCTGCCCCCCTCGGCGTCCGCAACACGCCGCATGGTCGGCCCTCTCCTCTCTCTCTCTCTCTGGCAGCTCATGCGCACGTGCCCGGCGCCACACGGCTCGGCCAACCAGCGGGCTCGCACGCGTGCACGCCCCCGCCTCTCTCTCCTCTTCCCCCTAGCCTAGACCACCCCCACGAACACCCCGAACACGTTCTTTCCCTTCCCCGCGCCTATGGCGAGCACCTCGAGCTCACCGACACACCACGTCCACTGTGAGCTGGCGCTCGCCTATATATAGGCCTACCCACTCCTCCTGCTCCTCTCTCCTCATTTGGCCCCTTCCTCCGCTTCTTCCCCGTGCTCAGCCCGCTCTCCCCCATGGTCGGGAGCCCTCTCTCGACCCAAACCCTCGCCGCCACCGTCAGGCATCTCCCCTCACCGGCGTTCCCCTCTCCCTCAGTGACCCCATGACCTCCCGTCGACGTGCGGGAGCCCCCCGAGCTCACCAGTTCCCTCTGTTCCGTCTGCCGCTTCCTAAAGCCCTCCGGTGAGACCCTCCTCCGCTCCTGTCGTGAGGAGAGGGCTGACAGGTGGGGCCCACCTGTCATCGCCTCGCCCCCTCCTCTCTCGCTGGCAGACAGGGCCCGCAGGCAGGTTTAAAACAAACCTGTCACGCACGATGCCTCGCCTGGGCCGGTTTCCCCCTATGGGCCGGGCCGGCTACTATGTTTTGGCACGAGGGCACAGTATCTTTCTCCTTTTTCTTTTCTTGTGCAACTTCCAAAAATTCCATAGATTTGAGTATTTATCCAATGCTCATAATTCTTCCACCTAAATTCTTAGAATAATCCATAGAATTTATTAGTGCCATTTGTAAAAATGTTTGAAAATATTTTAGTACTAATTTATTTTAAAACCTATATTTAGGCACCTTTTTGCCTCTATTATTTAGTTTCTAAAATATTTTTCACAACACAACCCTAGGAGAATATTTTTAGTATGGCATTAATTCAGTATTTATCAGAATAGGTTAGCACTTTTAATAGTGACTTGGGTGCTCTGTTTTAGTGTGTTGCTTATTTTTTTCGCTTTATTTCGTGACGATAGATTGCGTGGTTGACGAACAAGTTGGACACGAAGACTTCGAAGACCCCGGAGACTTTGTTGAGATAGGCAAGCAGCCCTTTGACCATGATAAGAAACCATTTTTATTGCATATTTGATCATGAGGAGTAGTGACCCCTTCGGTGGGTTGCTTCCGACACTCTTACCAATGGCACTTGCATCGTGCATGACCCTACCATCTTATGAGGGTTATGCGGGTGGGAGTAGTTAGGATGCTAGTAGATGATACGCAAGTGGGATTGGGATCTATGCATGGGGATGGAAGGAAAGAAATGATTTCAAAGACTTTTCGAAAACCCCGTCGGGTGCCGCTAATGCCCGAGGGAGATGATGATGAGATGGGTGACCACTTGAGAAAGAGATGGCGTGCCGTAGAAAGTTGAGAATGTGTTTTCAAGAACGGATTAGATTTAAGATTTGCTGACTGTCCCAACCTTACATGCGCAACCATAATACCCCTTATGGGACGGGGCTTTGTTGATTGCCTTGGTGGGTACTGGCAAGGAGCCCGCATTACTAGTGGCGGGAGTGGCGTGGTCACTCTCGATACAGTTGTCTTCACAGGCACCGGGCACACCATTGGTCCCCTCAGGGAATGTACGATTAGAGCGAGGTTCGTGTGATGTACATCGTCAGGGCTGGGTACCAATTGAGTGGACTCTTTGTGAGAGCCTGACTTGATAGGAATGATAGACTACTCATATCAACAAGGAATTCCTTCTTTTACGGGAGCCCACTCGAAAAGAACTCCAAAGTTAAGCCTGCTTGGCTTGGAGCAATTCTAGGATGGGTGACCAACCGGGAAGTTGGTCCCGGGTGCGCACGAGTGAGGACAATGTGCGCAGGAAAGACTAGTGTTGGCTATGAGGCCAGTCTACATCCTGCCAGGCGTGACAGGGTGCTACAATTGGTATCAGAGCCGACCCTTGCGGTTACATGGGCATGCATGGGTCAGGTGCACGGGTATGTGGCGCATGGCGTGTGTGGCCCGTCGTGGCACACAACATGGCACATGTGCCGGACTGGACGCGCATACGTGTACCAAAAGGGAACGTTCCTGATGGTCCGACGAGGACGTCGGTTCCTTTGAGTGGGGGTGTATGTGAGATCCTGACTTAATAGGAATGATGGACTACTCATATCAACAAGGAATTCCTTCTGTTCCGGGAGCCCACTCGAAAAGAACTCCAAAGTTAAGCATGCTTGGCTTGGAGCAATTCTAGGATGGGTGACCGACCGGGAAGTTGGTCCTGGGTGCGCACGAGTGAGGACAAAGTGCGTAGGAAAGACTAGTGTTGGTCTGGGGGGGCAGTCTAGATCCCGCCAGGCATAACGGGGTGTTACACTCTTTGTCTAGTATCGCTAGGGGAAAGGCATTATTCGGGTGCTTACCTCGGGTATGTTATATACCGCGAGTCGTGGATGACACGGAAGTTCCCCGAGTCTTGTGGGTAAAGTGTGCAACCTTTGAAGAGTGTAAAACTAGTCGAATAGCCATGTCCACGGTCATGGACATTTGGGTGGTGCTGCTTAGACTATGTCCGGATGTTTTCGTAAAACTTGGTGTGATTATGGAGGTGATGGTGACAAGAGGTCACATGAGCTAAGTCTGATGACTTAGCATGGGTATTGAACTAAGTCCGATGACTTAGCATGATGACTGAACACGACGTGTTCAACCCCTACTTATGATGATATTCGTAACCTGTTCATATGGATATCGCCTATTGTTGACGTATGCTTACTTGTTACTTGATCATGTCATTGCATTTAAAATTAGTTTTCTGTAAACTACCCACTTAGTGCTATATCATGCATCATTGTTACCTTGTACCACAACTTGGGTTGCTTGCAAGTACATTCAAAGTACTCATTGGGTTGCCACTCGTTATTTAATTGGCCAGGCATGGAAGACCAGGAATATGTTGAAGAGTTTGTTGGTGACGAACATGCAAACTAGGACGCTTCCCAGTCAGAATGCCTGTAGGTTAAGGCAGATGGCCTGGGTTCACGCTTTCGACCAAGAATTCCGCTGTTTGTTCTATTTTAGTGTTTGTACCTCATGGCCCTATCTATGTAAGACTAGACCTTCAGGGTCTCTATTTGTGTAAGACGTTAAATGAGGATGTAAGACTCTTGTTATTCATCTTCTATGTGTTTAGTGAGAATTGACCTCTGGGATCACTGTACACGAGCATTCAGTGATCACGACTTATGAGTCGGGGTCCCCACAATGAGCTATTGGGCCCTAAGACACGTACTGAGCGAGACATAGCAAAAGAGTGGTTGGGCACTCACCTCGAGCTTGGCCCAAGTCGGTGGACGGCTGGGCCTTGTGGGGCTGACGGGCTAGGAGCTGGGCTGCGGCTGGAGCTTGCTCCTAGTGCGACCCAGGAGGGTGAGCGATCAATGCTCATGAGACGAGGTTGAGTTCTTATCCTGAGCGTGGTCAACAGGGAAGAAGCAGGGGCATGCAGCGCCGAGATCCAGCTTGATCCGACGCGTCTCGGCGATGAGGAGGTGCCATGCCGTCAGATCCAGTGGCTAGGGCCCCATTCCCGGAGGCAGGAGCTCGAACCAATGAGAACAAGTGCGAGGGTGAGCTCCGGGATGGCATCCATCATAATAGCTCATGGAGAAAAGAGAACAATCAAGGTTAGGGGGAGAGAGAGCAGAACGAGGGAAGGGAGCAAGGCCCCGGCATGCTGGCCTGGGGGAGGAGCTCGGCGGCGGCGCCACTCCGGCGAGGGGCCACGGGAGGTGCGGAGGTAGCGAGGGGGCGGCTCCATTCGCGGCAAACGAGCTCGGGCGCGCCTCGAGCATGGCGGCGGCTGCGCGGGCCCAGATGGGCTTTGGAGGGCTAGGCCCGAGCACGGGCGGGCCTATGGCTAGAGGAGGGGGACAGGAGGTGGAGTGGCGGCGACTAAGGATTGGGGGCGTGGAAATCGAGGAGGAGCCAACTTTGGTTGTGTTGGACCTGCCTAAATAGGCAAGGGTGCTAGGGTTAAGGGGTTTAGCCCATTTTCAAACCCTCTGATCGCAATCGTACGGCTCCGGTCACGGGGTTAGGCTACGATGGGCTATTGGGATGTGTAGAGGGGCTTGGTGGGGATGAGAGGGAATGTTTGCGGCCCGTGACACGAGTTTTATAAATCGAAATCGTCCTATAAATAAACCGATGATTGCACTGCTATGACTGACCGTTGGGGTATCAAACGACCTCTGATTGCGACGAAATTTGGGAGGCAGTCTACCGACAATAAAACAATACCGCACGCCAACATTCGACCCAATCCAAGAAAGTTTTTATCTGCACTTTGAAAACAATATTTTATTAATGTCGTGGGCGTGTGCGTGTGTGGTTGGTCTCGAAACGGTCGACGACACGAACGGAGAGAACTGGCAACTATGAACGGATGCAAGTATTCTAAAACAAGTGACGATGCTATGCAGATGATGCGAATGATGCAATGATGAATGCGACAACCAAACGAATCACGCGACGAGAATAGAATCAAATAGGAATCTTCTGGAGCATCGGTCAAGGGCTGTTACAACTCTCCTCCACTACACGAGGATCTCGTCCCGAGATCTAAGAATGAGAAGGGGCGGAGAAAGGGCAAGAGGTAAACTTAGTTGCTTCTCTGACAAACGAGTGAAACCAATGATCATTGAAGGTTTGGAAGAGATGAAGAATGATATGAGACGTTAGTTAGGATAAAACCATTTTCAAAACTACACCTAGCACCTATACTAGGAATTCTGTACTAGTTATCTCTTCTATTCTTCACACAACACTTTGTTGACTCTCCTCCCTTCAAACCTTTGTAGATGGCCATCACACCCGAAGCCTTCCTGACATTCGACTTTCCCTTACTCCTTGGGGATAGCCTCGAGAAGTGCCAGTTTCGCCAACCACCCATTTTCCTGTACCACGAGCACTGGGTCGATGCCGTCATGAAGGAGCACCACTTGGATGTGGTCGTGAAGGCAAATGACTCCCTAACCAGTTGGTTCTTTGAAGGACCACGGATGGAGATCGTGATAGTCGCAGTCGAGACAGCTGCTCGCAAGGCACTCCTACACCTTCGAGACATCATTCCAGAGATGGCTAATGAGCCAGCTACTCGCTACCTTCCCTTCAGGAAGGATGACCTTGGCGAGAGTTGGACGTTGATTCCGACCAAGGAGGATGGCACACCACTCCAGCTCCAGACCTACTTCACACTCTACGCCGATAGTCTGGTCCATAACCTGATGAAGGAGTCCGTGAAGCTCGGCAAGGAACTTCACCACACCCGAGAGCAACTTCAGCAAGCCAATACAAAGCTAGGCAAGATCAAGAAGGATGGAGCCCTTGAAGGATGACCAGCTATCGCTTATTGAGGAGGGTACCCCCAGCTAGTGATGCACCCACACGTCGTCATTGCATGAGTGCGAAGGAGTACCGTGAGCTCTTCACCGACCCACCTGCAAAGCGTCGTCGGGAAGGACCTCCTCGTTGCCCAACCCCTTCGGCCGGCAATGATGCCCGTTCAGAGGATGAACAGGAGGAAGACCCAGAGGAGCGTGACTACGAGACCGAGCACTCCACCACCTGAGTCCAAGAACCCCTAGGGTAGGATCAGACATGTATCCCTCATGCGAAGTCAAATCTGTGGAATGGTTCATATGAAACCATGAGTGTTTGTTGTTTGTTTTGTTCTTTGTGTTCCGATGCAAGTTGTGCTTTTTCCTTAGGCAACATGTAAGCGACTCCATCGTCTATCTTAATATATGTTGTTGGTCTTTTCACGCTTGTTTTATCACACTGGCACTTGACCCACCCCCTTAGGCACGCTTTTCCGTTGTTGCTTCTCCTTTCGTCTATCCCAGTTGTTTGACTTGGCTGCTCCAAATAGGATGGTGACTGCTACCTGCAACAGCTCCTTCACCAACCCTGAAGCCAGCAACTCGAGCCAGCAACAGGGAGCTGGTGGGGCTGCTCACACTAGAGGACACCAGGAGCAGCCACAAGGCGACATTCCCCCACCACCACCTCCACTAGAGAACATGACCATAGCTCAGTTTATCCAAGTACTCCGGGAGGAGTGCCAGGCCAACAATGCTGCTATCCAGCATAAGGCTCAGGCCCTTATGAACAACGAACAACAAGGCAGGAATGGCAATGGCCACTCCATACTGTCTGAGTTCATGAGGAATTCGGCCCCAACCTTCACCGAGACTGCTGAACCATTGGATGCTGATGACTAGATCTGCACCATCGAGGACCTCCTTGCATTGGTCAATTGCAATGAGGATCGTGAGAAGGTGCTTTATGCCACTCACTGCCTCGGAGGTACCGCCCGAGCTTGGTGGGATGGATTCAAGGTCATGCAAGGAGAACGTGTGATCACGTGGAATGACTTCAAGGAAGGATTCCACACCACCCACATTCCTTCTGGGATCATGGCTATCAAGAAGAGAGAGTTTCGAGCGCTGAAGGAAGGAAGTGGCTCTATCAAGGAGTACCTGCAGAAGTTCAACCTGCTGTCAAGGTATGCACCTGAAGATGTCAGCACGGAGGCTGCCAAGAAGGCACACTTCATGGAAGAACTTCAACAGGTCCTGCAGTATCATCTCAATGTCTGCGACTACCGTACCTTCTTCGACTTGGTGAACAAGGCCCTAAGGTTGTAAGACAAGAGTCATGCCATAGAGGACACTTGCAAGCGCAAGATGATCAGCAAGGGTAGCCCCAGCAACCAGAAGCCTCGCCCGTGGCAGCCAGCCCCAGCCAAGACAACCTATCAGCCACAGTAGGCTAGACATCCTGCACCTCGTCCGAGCTACCAGCCTCAGCAGTATGCCAACCCTAGGCCAGCTTACAACAACAACCCCAATAACAACAACGGTGGCAGGAACTTCAGCAACAACCTGGGACAAGTCGCCTGCTTTGGATGTGGTCAGCCAGGACACATCTCTAGGTTCTGTCCCAACAAGAAGCTAGATGCACCGCACCCCAATGCGCCAAACCAAGGTCAAGCCCGTGGAGCACCCCCAAGGAACCCCGCTCTTCGCAGCCAGCCTAGCAATGGCAAGGGTCGTGTGAATCACATCACCATAGAGGAAGCCCAGGATGACCTGGACGTCATACTGGGTATGTTCCTCGTCAACTCAACCCCATCAACAGTATTGTTTGATTGTGGAGATTTCTTGTCACCCAAAAGTTTGCACTAGAGAGTGGCATGAAGCCTACACCTATGGGTAGTCTTATGCTGATACAAACCCCGGGATCAGTTATGAAGTCTGGGATAGGTTGTAAGGGAGTTGAGATTAACATTAGCGGGGTAGATTTCTTAGCACACCTCATCATCCTGAAGTCAAAAGGTTTGGATGTAATCCTAGGTATGGACTGGTTAACCAAGCACCAAGGCTTGTTAGACTGTGCTAAGAGGATTGTCACCATGAGCAATAGCCAAGGAGTGGAAGTCAAGTATGTTCCCAACCCTGCCTCCACTCAAGCCCCTCAGGCTAACTGCCTATCGGGAGTTGAGTTGGATCAAGTGCCAGTGGTATGTGAATACTCGGATGTGTTTCCTGATGAGCTGCCCGGAATGCCTCCTGACCACGACATTGAGTTCATCATTGAGCTCATGCCCGGATCAAGGCCCGTCTATAAGAAGGCCTACATGATGGGATCAGAAGAGTTGGCTAAGTTGAAGAAGCAGCTGGCAGAGCAGCTCAGAAAGGGATTTATTCGCTGTACTGCCTCTCCTTGGGGATCGCCTATTCTATTTGTGTGGAAGAGGGACAGAACTATCAGACTCTGTGTCGATTACTGTTCTCTCAATGAAGTCACGATAAGAACAAGTACCCACTCCCCAAGATTGAAGACATGTTTGATCAGGTGAATGGAGCCAAGGTGTTTTCCAAGATTGACCTCAGGTCTGGGTACTACCAGTTGAACGTCAGACCCCAAGACATTCCAAAGACGGCGTTTGTAACCCGGTATGGCCTGTATGAATACACGGTCATGTCATTTGGGTTAACTAATGCCCCTGCCTACTTCATGTACCTCATGAATAAGGTCTTCATGGAGTACTTGGACAAGTTCGTTTTCGTCTTCATTGATGACATACTTGTCTTCTCCAAGTCTGAAGAGGAACATGAGGAACACTTGAGATTGGTCCTAGAGAAGCTTCGGGAGCACCAGCTTTATGCCACGTTCAGCAAGTGTGAATTCTGGCTGCATGAAGTTGGATTCTTGGGTCATGTGTTGACTGCGGAAGGATTATCAGTGGATCCTGCCAAGATTGAAGCCGTGATTGATTGGCAAACCCCAACCACCGTAAAGGAAGTCAGGATCTTCCTCGGACTCGTAGGATACTACCACAAGTTCGTGGAAGGGTTCTCAAGCATTGCCCGACCCATGACCCAGCTTTTGAAGAAGGACAAGAAGTTCGAATGGACATCTAAGTGCGAGGAAAGCTTCCAGGAGCTCAAGAAGAGATTGACCACAGCCCCTGTTTTAGCCACCCCCGATATTCACAAGGAGTTTGTGATATATTGTGATGCATCAAGAACTGGACTTGGAGGTGTTCTTATGCAAGAAGACAGAGTCGTAGGATATCTATCCAGACAGCTATGTCCTCATGAAGAGAACTACGCAACTCATGATCTCGAGTTGGCAGCCGTGGTTCATGCCTTGAAGACATGGCGACATTACATTCTGGGGAAGCGATGTGAGATATTCATAGACCACAAGAGTTTGAAGTATATCTTCACTCAAAGGGAATTGAACATCAGGCAACGAAGGTGGTTGGAGTTGATCAAGGATTGCGACCTCAGTGTTCGATACCACCCTAGAAAGGCCAACGTGGTAGCAGATGCCTTAAGCAGAAAGGCTTGTTCCTTGAATGCTATGATTAAGGAAAGGCTACCCGCCCTGTATGAAGAACTTGAGAGGTTCGGCCTAGAAATGGTTGCACCCGGATTCCTCGCCAACCTCGAAGAAAAGCCAACCTTGATGGATGATATCAAGGAAGCCCATAAGGGACACGAGAGCATCGAAGGCATCAAGAGGAAGATCAAGGCAGGCAAGGCTCCAAGATTCTCGATGGATGAACAAGGAGTTGTATGGTTTGGGAATCGCATTTGTGTTCCCAACAAGGAGGAGCTCAAGGACCTGATCTTGCAAGAAGCTCATGATACTCCCTACTCCATCCATCCTGGAGGAACCAAGATGTATCAAGACCTCAAGACAAGATTTTGGTGGCATGGCATCAAACGGGAGATAGGCGCGTTCGTTGCTAAGTGTGACATATGCCAGAGAGTCAAAGCTGAGCATCAGCGACCCGCTGGGCTATTACAACCTCTCAAGGTGCCTGAATGGAAGTGGTACAAAGTGGGGATGGATTTCATCACCGGTTTACCAAGGTCAAGCAAAGGACATGATTCCATTTGGGTCATTGTTGATCACCTGACCAAGGTAGCCCACTTCATTCCCGTCAGGACCACCTATGATGGGAGCCAGCTCGCAACCCTCTACATCCACCACATCGTGAGTCTTCACGGGGTTCCAAAGGAGATCGTGTCAGATTGGGGAACCCAGTTCACCTCAAGGTTCTGGAAGAAGTTTCAAGAAGCAATGGGAACCAAGCTCTCCTTCAGCACTGGTTTTCATCCCCAGACCGGTGGGCAAATACAGCGAGTAAATCAGATACTCGAAGATATGCTCTGTGCTTGTGCTTTGGCATATGGAAGCAAGTGGGAAGATTGCCTACCATTCACCGAGTTCTCCTCCAACAACAGCTATCATTCGAGTCTTCAGATGGCACCATTTGAGGTGTTGTGTGGACGTAAGTGTCGTACATCCCTCAAATGGTCACAGACCGGAGAAGGATTAGTTTTTAGGCCAGATATCCTCCACGAAGCAGAAGAGCAAGTTGAACTCGTCCAAGAACGCCTGGAGTCCACCAAATCAAGACATAAGAGTTGCACCGACTCTCACCGTCGAGATCTAAGCTTCAACAATGGAGATCACGTCTACCTTCGAGTCACGCCTCTGAAGGGAACTAAGCATTTCCACGTCAAAGGGAAGCTCGCACCCAGATACATTGGCCCCTTCAAGGTCACCAAAAGACAAGAAGAAGTTGCCTATCATCTAGAGCTACCTCCCAAACTGTCAGATGTGCACAATGTCTTTCATGTGTCACAACTTCGGAAGTGTCTTGCAAGTTCCCAACCGCCCCGACCTCTACAAGGACATCGACCATCAAGCCATCGATCTTCAGCCAGACCTCACTTATAGTGAGTGGCCAGTTTGCATTTTGGATGAAGCCGAGCATTGCATCCGAAGCCGCACCATCAAGTACTTCAAGGTCCAGTGGAGCAACCACACTAAACCTGAAGCAACCTGGGAGCTTGAAGACTATCTTAGACCTGAGTTCCTTTATCTTTTTAGCGCTTAGCCTAGAGATCTCGGGGACGAGATTCTTGTATGGGGGGAAGGTCTGTCACACACTGTGTTTGTATCACCTTGATATGTTTGGGTTTATAAAAATGGAGCCAACTAAAACTTTTTCAAAGTGTTTGTGCTTGTTTGCTATGATGTTGCTTGATTGATGATTGTGTTATATGGCACTCCTAGATTCTATTCCACTTCATATTCATCTTCCTTGTCCCAAAACTCTTGCCCAATTATCACGCCAAGTGAATAGTGCCCAAAACTATTTTTATCAAATTTTGTTTTAACCAATTTTTTTATTCAAATTAGGTTTTCAAAACCCCTTGGAATGAGGTTTGCACTTCAAGTCCTAAAATTGGGTGGATTCCTTTTTGCCAAAAGCTTTACTTCAAACCTACTATATATAAAACTTCCCAAAACCACAAAATAATATTTTTAAAGATTATTCTTATATTTTATTTAAAGGCTTCTTCTTAAAGCCAGAAAAATTACTTAAATGTTTTGAAATATTTGAGAAAATTTAGAGAAACTCAATGGACATATAGTTTCCATATATATGAGTTTCAACACCAGGGAATGATCAAATCATGGGAAAAAAACCTCAAAACCCTTTCTGTTCAAATCAAACTTTTGGAATATTTCTATAAGAAATATTCTCAATAAATTCCAGGAAAATTCCAGCATGTCAACACTATCACAAGTGATGATCATGCAAAGCTTCATCTCAATCCAAGTTGATTTGGTTCATCAAACCATCTCAAAACCCTTTCTGTCCAGATTCTAATTTAAGAAAGTTTACATAGTGAAGTGTCTCCCCTTGGCCTCAAACTTTGTGGACATGCTCTAATGACCAAATAATGATGATACACTAAGTGGTGCATAAAGGGTGAAAGCCTAGCATCAATAGATCTACAGAAACCTGATTTTGTAAATTTCTAGGGTTTATCAAATCTCCACTGTCAACTATTCCCCCTTGGGCTCAAAATTGGTGAATCCTCTCATCTTTACCTAGAATTTGACCCTGCTAATTATCTCAGTAAGTTGGAAGACTTATCTTGCCCAAATCACTAACAAACACCTTCTGGTGAATTGGTAAAACCTCTGGTTTCAGCCCCTTTCCCTTTTACCCTTGCCCCAAACTTTTTAGCACAGTATTTTATAGTTACCTCTCACCTCCAGTAGAAGTCCCATGGTCATAGCTCAAAAGTAAGGTGGTGAAATACTCCATTTCTACCCCTGGACAACACCATTTCTACCCCCTCTCCCCTTTTCCTTCCACCCTAAGGCATCACCAGGGCATCCATTGCCTATTCACCATTGTTAAACCCCCCTAGATCCTCAGGACACTAGAGGATGCGCCATCGTGCCAAGGAGGTGCCCTGGCATGCATAGCTCGCACTCTAGAGCATGCTAAAGTGCGCACCCGCACTGTAGTGGCTGGACAATGGGCATCCCCGACAGCCTTGGGCCGCCCCACCATGTCTCCTCTATCCCCCTCGGCGACCGCAATATGCCGCATGGTCGTCCCCTCCTCTCTCTGTCTTCAGCGGCTCCTGCGCATGTGCTCGGCGCTACGCGGCTTGGCCAACCAGAGGGCTCGCACGTGCGCGCTCCCCCTCCTCTCTCTCCTCTTCCCCTGTCCTAGACCACCCCCATGAACACCCCGGGCACGTTCTTTCCCTTCCCCGCGGCCTGTGGCAAGCACCCCGAGGTCACCGGCGCATCGCCTATATATAGGCCTCCCAGCTCCTCCTGCTCCTCTCTCCTCGTTCGCCCCCTTCCTCTGCTTCCTCCCCACTCTCAGCCCGCTCTCCCTCGTGGTCGGGAAACCTCTCCTGACCCAAACCTTCGCCGCCGCCGTCGGGCATCTCCCGTTGCCGGTGTTCCCCTCTCCCCCCGGCAACCCCACGACATCCCATCGACGCGTGGGAGCCCCGCTAGCTCGCTAGTGCCCTCTGTTTCGTATGTCGCGGCCTGAAGCCCTCCGATGAGCCCCTCCTCCACTCTTGTTGCGAGGAGAGGGATGACAGGTGGGGCCCACCTGTCATCTCCTTGTCCCCTCCTCTCTCGCTGGCAAAGAGGGCTCGCGGGCAGGTTTAAAACAAACCTGCCGCGCGCGGCGCCTTGCCTGGACCGGTTTCCCCTTGTGGGCCGGTCCGGCTACTATGATTTGCCCTGAGGGCACAATAGCTTTCTCCTTTTTCTTTTCGTCTGCAACTTCCAAAATTTCCAAAGATCTGAGTATTTATCCAATACCCATAATTCTTCCACCTAAATTCTTAGAATAATCCATACAATTTATTAGTGCCATTTGTAAAAATGATTGAAAATATCTTTAGTACTAATTTATTTTAAAATCTATATTTAGGCACCTTTTTGCCTCTGTTATTTAGTTTCCAAAATATTTTTCACAACACAACCCTAGGAGAATATTTTTAGTATGGCATTTAGTATTTATCAGAATAGGTTTAAGAATAGGTTTAATATTTTTAGCAAGTTGAGAATGTGTATTTGAAAACAGATTAGATTTAAGATCTGTTGACCATCCCAACCTTACATGCGCAACCACCATACCCCTTATGTGACGAGGCTTTGTTGATTACATTGGTGGGTACTGGCAAGGAGCCTGCATTACTATTGGCGGGAGTGGCGTGGTCACTCTCGATACGGGGTCGTACCGATATGTACGATCATGCGTTGTCTTCACAAGCATCAGGCACACCGTTGGTCCCCTCATGGATGGTATGATTAGAGCGAGGCTCGTGTGATGTACATCGTGAGGGCTGCGTACCAATCGAGTGGACTCTTTGTCTAGTATCGCTAGGGGAAAGGCATTGTTCGGGTGCTTGCCTCGGGTATGTTATATACTGCGAGTCATGGATGACACACAAGTTCCCTGAGTCTTGTGGGTAAAGTGTGCAACCTCTGTGGAGTGTAAAACTATTCGAATAGCCATGTCCACGGCCATGGACAGTTGGGTGGTCCTTCTTAGACTATGTCCGGATGTTTTCGTAAAACTTGGTGTGAGTATGGATGTGATGGTGACAAGAGGTCACATGACCTAAGTCCGATGACTTAGCATGGGTATTGAACTAAGTCCGATGACTTAGCATGATGACTGAACACGAGGTGTTCAACCCCTACTTATGATGATATTCGTAACTTGCTCATATGGATATCGCCTATAATTGATGCATGCTTACTAGTTACTTGATCATGTCATTGCATTTAAAATTAGTTTTCCGCAAACTACCTACTTAGTGTTATATCATGCATCATTGTGACCTTGTTCCACAACTTGGGTTGCTTGCGAGGACATTCAAAGTACTCATTGGCTTGCCACCGGTTATTTGATTGGCCAGGCATGGAAGAACAGGAATATGTTGAAAAGTTCGTTGGTGACGAACATGCAAACTAGGATGCTTCCCAATAAAAATGACTATAGTTTAAGGTAGATGGCATGGGTTCACTCTTTCGACCAAGAATTCTGCTGCTTGTTCTATTTAAGTGGTTGGCCCTTGTGGCCCTATCTATGTAAGACTAGACCTTCATGGTCTCTATTTGTGTAAGACGTTAAATAAGGATGTAAGACTCTTGTTATTCAGCTTCTGTGTGTTCAATGAGCATTGATCTCTGGGATCACTGTACACGTGCATTCGGTGATCACATGTCACAGCCCTAGAAATTGCTTGTATTAGTTGCATCATTGAGCATTCATTGCATCATGTTTAACTTCAAATGAATTTGAAATGGGGATGACAAACCCTAGCATCTCATGGATTAAACCAAACTCCAATAGCTGAATTTTCAATGTTTCTAAATGGCCTTTAAAAATGTTCACCATTTCTGACAAATGTTGGAAACAACATACCAGGGGTGAATTATATTTTGACAACTATTTTGGTAAATTAAATAAAATAGGAAAGTTTGTGAAAATCACTAATAAAGCATTTCAATTAATTTAGTCATCCAAAAATTCTGAAACATTTTTAGGAGGTTTAAAATATTCAAACTACACTCCAGAAAATGTGTTGGTATTTTTGTGCTAGGTCCTTGTGGCCCAAAAAAAATAAACAAATGTCAGAAGAAAAGAAAATAGAAAACAAAACAAGAGAGAGAGAGAGAGAGAGATCTCACCTGTTGGCCCAGCTCTGTAGCAGGCCTAGCCCACCCTCGCAAGCAGACGTCTTCAACCTCTGCCAGTAGGCATAGGTGAAGCCGTGCACGCCGAGCCGGGAGGCCTCCACCTCCTGCTTTGACGTGGTACGGGTGGGCCTTCTATCCGGGAGGCCTCCACTCTCTCCCCCAGACCCGAGCCGCTCACCGCCGTTCGCTGCCACCGTAGCCTCCGACCTTGCCGCGCCCCCGATCTCCTCCGTGCCCCCCTAGAACTCCCTATGGAGCTAGAAGCCGCCGGGAGCCCCTCATCGCCTAGCCGTCGCCTTCTTCCCCCCGTCCATCAGAGCATTCCCGTCGATTCGTGTCATTCCGGTCATCCCCGAGCCCGCTGGCCAGCTCTTCGGCGTCCCTGTGAGCTCCCGTTGCTCCTCCCCGTATCCCCTTTGCCTCGCTCGTCCTCTAGATGCCATCCCCGTCGTTGCCGAGCTCCGGCCGCCGCGCGAGGTTGTTGCCGGCCACGATTCTAACGAGCCCCTGGCCTCCCGAGCGGTCCTACAGGCGCAGGCGAGCATGGGCTCCCGTTTTTTGCCCTCGACGCGTCCATTTGCCGCCCGTAGCACCGCCCCGACGTGCCTCCACCGCGTCGGGTGGTCGCTGGTGGTTAACCCCGGCCACACTGATGTGGCCCACTCAATTAGCGCTAATCGCAGGATTACTTAAGGCCTAAGTCACTAATGCGTGGGCCCACCCCTATTAATGATTAGGTTAGTTAAGTATAACCATAAATTAGCACTGTATCACTGACATGCGGGTCCCACCGGCCTGGTTTGACCTGGACCGGTTCTGTTGACCTGCTGAAGTCATCCTGACGTCAGGTTGTCGCAGTATTCAATTTTTAAAATAAAAATAATTCAGGAAATTCCAGAAAATGTTTAAAACTTCTAAAAATCATAGAAAATAATCTGTAAGTCAGATGAAAATAATTTATATATGAAAAATGATCGGAAAAATCCAATGAATCTGTTTACGCCATGATCATGCATGTTTGAGAAAGTTAACATCACCAAGTAGGACATTTCATGATTAGGATAATTTAATAAATAGTGTTGGAGTTGGAATTTAGTATAAGTTTGAAGTCCACTTCACTTAATATGACTACCTATAGCACTAGGTAAATTCAGGAACTTAACATGCCATTTCATGCATCATGGTTGTTGCATCACATTGAATGTGTTCCTTCTTCCTGTTTGTCGGTGCTTGTTCCTTCTCGGTAGACGATGGTTCCGACGATGTGAACGTTGACACTAATGAAGAGAAGTAATATCTTCAGGATTGTCTGGCAAGCAAACCCGCTTGAGAATATTGATATGAACCAACTCTCTCGCTCCTGCTCTCTTTTATTGCATTAGGACAGTCACGATTCAACTGTTACATGTTCTTGGTAGTTGAATCCATTCCTTTGCATTACCTATCTTTGCCATAGTAAATAGTTAAAACCACTTAGCATGAGTAGCAACTGCTTGAGCCTTGGTGTGCCTACTCGTCCATGTTTGCTTATTGTGCCTGTTGTGCTTAGAGTCGTGTCGTGTCGGGTCTGATCCATCTGGGCGATGAATCGGAATGGCAGTGTTCATGTCCTACTATGGAAGAGCTAAGTGTGTGAACATGATTTGGTAAAGGTAGCGATGAGAGATCATGTAGGAGTACATGGTGGGTTGTCTCATTGGGACCTTCCATAAGAAATGAGTTATGTGTTTGAGATCCAAGACAGTTACTACCACACATCGGGCTATTAAATATGACCCTGCTTGACTTATTAATCGCCTAGACCTCTGTCCAGGAGTAGCAACTAGTTTCTGGTGTTCGTAGGAAAAGTGTTGGTGGCCGTGCATAGCGCTGCTCGGTAGGGTGGACTATGATGCGGTATAGGCACAGTGGCACGCTGTACCAAGAGGCACCCGAACAATGGGCTTGGGAACCCTGCGCACATCGTTTGAGGCTGTAGCGGAAACTTCGGCCAGACTTCCATGCGGGTTCAATCTCAAATAGGAGATAAACCTGGACTAGGGTCTTCTGTGATTGATGGTCATCGCCGACTCCCTCGTTGGGGTTCCGCTTGAAGGTTGCCGAGGTGCCTTTTCCGTGCACATGGCAATAAGTGGCGGGAGCACGTGTGAATAAGTATACCCCTGCAAGGTTAAATAAACTATTCGAATAGACGCGTCCTCGGATATGGACTACTTAGAGAACTTATGTGGTTCATAGACAACTTGAAGTGGATACTCTAAAATACGCAAGATAAGCGTGAGTGCTATGGATGGCCTTCTCGTAGGGAGATGGGAGTGGATCCATAGTGGTGTCTTGATTGGAGAATATGTGGACTCCTATGCGCTATCCTAGCTCAAAGATACTAGTTGTAGTCGTAGTATAGGTTAGCCAAGAGTCAAAGCTGGCTTGCTGCAATAAACTCCACAACCTCCTTCATTGATACTGATGCATATGTAGTTAGTTCTGATGTAAGTCTTGCTGAGTACCCTTGTACTCACGTTTTCTTAATTTATGTTTTTGCAGAGGATACGTTAGTCTCTTTAGTGGTATTTACGACGTGAAGTTCGATGTCGACCGAGTGAGCTTGGAGATCCCAGACAGAGGTCTAGTTCCTTTGGTAGGGTTGTTGTAGCTTTTCAGGATCCTCTAGCCCTTTTGTAGATGTCTGTACCCAGACATGTTTAACTTCTGCTTGTTTGATTGAATGCTCTGAATGTTGGATCTTGTGACCCCTATTTGTAACATCTTATTGTATTGGCTCTTCCGAGTCTTCTAAGTAAATGTTGTAATATTGTATGGTTATGTTGTGATGACATAGTTGTATCTATGCATATTGGGCATGTCGTGCCTACGTGTGACGTGCAACGGTATGTATGGGATTCGACACCTAGTTGTGTGCCTTTAGTAGTACTCTTTACAAGGAAATGCCTCTTTGTGCTTCCACCGAGCCTTGGTAGCTTGCTACTGCTACGGACACACTGATTGACCGGCATGTATCTTTCTTTGCTATTGTGTTTGTTCCTTCGGGGAAATGTCTCGCAGTGTAATGGAGTCCCTGTAGCCTGCTACGACTCGTCTACGTGCAGTGATGACATTTATGTCCCACGGCGTAATGGAGTCCTTGTAGCTTGCTATGACTCGTCTACACACGCTAGAGATCGATAGCTACATTGTTGGGTTACGTATGCCTATCCCTGTACAGATGTGCCACTTTGGTTCTATGACTAGTCATGTCGGCCCGGGTCCTTCGACATTTGAATGCTAGCGACACATTCACATACGTGAGTCAAAAGACGCAAACGGTCCCGGCCCAGGTAAGGTGGCAGCCGTGGAGATAACCGTGCATGAGACTGCAAAGTGATGTGATGTGTTACAGGCTAGATTCTTATGGGTTAGGATTGGGTTCCCGACAGCTTTGGTATCAGAGCTTCACTGCCTGTAGGATTACCAAGCCGAACTGGTCGATGTTGAGTCTAGAATTGCTTTAGTTATATAAGGGAATTGATTGTGGAAGGTAACGTACGGCTCTTTTTACTCCTTTCCTTGTGTCATTCTAATTCCGAGTCACCCTCTTCTTTATTCTACGGGGACTAAGAACTAGGCTTCTCATCTATCTATTAGGATGACGAGTTACTATGCTGGAGACCTATAGGAAAGTTGTTGTCTTCCTGGATCAGTGTCTCCATAAGAATTCAATATCTTGATGTCAGTTGTCTTGGAGGTTGCCTCATATTTCATGCCCATATAGCCGTTATGTTGTCCGAGTTATCCAAGGTTTCTAAATTATCTGATGCACTTTCAAAACACTTTCATCTTGAGTCAATGTCTTTTAGGCTAGACAAGGCACACTAATTTTTGAGTTGAGGTACTCTATTACCTTGATGTGTTTGATGAAGGTGTTTAGGAAACCATGTTATTCAAGTGAACCACCCAATAGTCTAGTTGTGTCTTTTGTTTCCAGTGTGATAATTCTGGTCATCATTAACAAAAGCATGTTGTGATGCTACTTAGTCAACAGGTATTCTGTATCTAGGTTCTTGAACCCAAGGATCATTCTGCTCTTTTCCGTTGATCGTATTTGCTCGTTCCTTTAGGATATTAGTAACCTTGTTATAGTCTTCAAGGTCCGTGGTATATCATTCTTACAATACCATGAATCAGTCATGGCAGAAGTTCCTCATGAAGAAAGATCACAACATGAGTGCTCTTGATGAGTTCTGTATCCCATAGTTGTGACTCTTCCAATTCTTCATTTCTGCATGGATTATCTGGAAGAAACATGTTGAACTCCATTTGACTTATTCAATCCATGCATGTACAACTCAGGAAAAAACATGGGCTCTTGAGTTGCCCCTCTTCAATTGTATTCTGGCCTTCAGCTATCAGTGGATAGCCAAGGGTATGTCATGCATTGTCTTATTGATGTCGACTATTCTTGTGGTCTGTCAAGCCATTCTATTTAAGAATGACTGGGAGAAGCAAACTCCTATACCTCGTCCATTCTTGGATTGGGTCAAAGTAGTTGTATTCCGCAGATCAAAATGTCAATTCAGCTTTTGCTCTGTTCTACCTTGAGGTATTACTCTCTTCATGTCAAGATTGTCATGACAATTGCACTCCCTTTTATGAAATCTTGATGGAGTGATACTTCTCGCTATCATAGTTCATTCCCCGTTCTCTGTGTTGTCTATAACTAGAACACCGACAAGTGAATCGCGATGTGTGTAATCAATACTCCCAGGAACTTTGTTTCTTGGTAGTTAATGGATAATAATCTCACTCCTGGTGTGATGGTCATTGAATTGTCATACTAAGATTAATCGTGCTACCTACTCCATTTTCCATGGTGCACTTTTCGGTTAATGAGTTAGGATTGTGTCAATACTTCGCTCTGTTGATCGTATCGTCTTGCCTTGAAAATCAAGATTGTTCTTCATCTTGATAACTTATCGGTGGATCGTGATTTTCCGAATATCTTCTCGGAAGTATTACCAAGGTGCTCCTTGACCGTTATGTTGAGTTCGTGATCTAGATGATTTGTTCTCTAAACCATCCCTTCTCCAAGAATCTGTGTTGGATATCCCTGAACTAGTTGGTTAAGCTAAACAACAACTTGGAGAGTTGGAAGATAGAAGCTTGATCTAACTTAGCTCATGTTAAAGGGATATCTTGTGTTTTGTGCTTGCGTGTGTAGAAGAAAGATGATATCTTCATCGATTGATCCTTGTGACAAATTGATGCACCTATCATCTTGTACAACTATTGATTTGAGTATGGCTACCGTCAAATCAAAATCAAAACCAAAGATATTCCTAATGTTGTTTTACTCGTGGAGGAATCCTCGAGCATACACCATTACATCTTTTGGTCTGACCAATGCTATCACCTTGTTTCCATAGTTGTGGAATTCCATCTATATGGATATCTTGATGAATTGTTGTTAAGCCCATAGACAACATTTTCATCTCTTCCATGACTCATGATGAACAAGAAACTAGTGTTGGAAACTTTGTGGGCATATCTTCATGTTCCGTTCGTCAAGTAGATGTTAGGTGTAAGAAGTGACTCCCTCTTAGTTCATGTGCATTAGTTGCAATTTTCCTCCGTGAATTCGAGGAAAGTTATTTTTGCTTCCTTTGGGATCATCCCAAGTTAGTCATGCATGTGCAAAGTATACTATGGTTTGATAGGCTGGCCCCCTCCATTCCATATGTACTCCCTAGCACACCAAGCCTTGATTGACCTGTTCAAGGAAAAGAAGTTAAGTGCTACTCCTGAAGGTACCAGACGGACTTGCACCCAACTTCGTTATCTGCAATGATGGTTCCTAACCCGAACTCGGTAGTGTTTTGTTGTAAGTCCATGTAGTCATGCTTGTCCTGGACAGTGTGATCACTTGTGTCTTGCAATCTAGCTCATGTTTTGGAGTTGATGTCCGTAGTTCATTTCCTGAGAATCCTGCAGCATCATCTCTTCGATTTGTGTTGCAACCTTTCACTTCAGACATGCTGAGTCTGGAATATTCCGACACCAACCAGATCTAAATCTCAGGCAAATATAATGGTTGGGACGTTCCCAAGAATTATAATATCGGTCTCGCTGTAACTGGTAAAGTCACGTTGTAGCTAATGCACCTAGCCAAAAGACCTTTTGTTATAATATCTTCTATCAGCAACCTTAGCCACTTCCCCATGAGGTTTTCGCATGACTTATTCAGAAGTTATTTCTCATGGACCCTTTGAGATCCTGAAGTCCGACCTTTTTACTTGATGTTCTAGATACCAAACGTTACCTATAATTGGGTTATGCTATTTCATCAAGGAGAACATTAGAAGCGGAGTGCTAAATGTCTCTTGGTCAATCATCCAGATCTGCTCCCTTGGCATAGCTAAGGTGAAATCTGGGAAAGTGTTGTCTTCCTTTGCATCTGCTTCCTCCATCATTGTTCATCATGGTAGTATGATGTGTTGCCAGGATCCTTGGCACGGATGTTGGTAAAAACTCTGATGAATATGGAAATGTTCAAGTTCTTGACAGCATGCTGAGACACTGGGTTATACTCTCGGTTTAAACTGGAAAGTGCCTTCCGTTGCTGCATTGTTTTATAACTCTAGTTTCCCTCCGGTCTGAGTATGCCATTCTTTGAATTCCTTCCAACGATCACTTGTGAATTGCTTTCGGCTGCTATGAAGAGTTTCAATGATCCTTGTATCAAAAGTATTTCTTTTTTCCACTTAAGGGATAATCTTACGAGTCACCTTCCCTAAGAAGCCCGTTATGGTATGAAGGGCAACTAACTCCTCACTACTTTGGTACCTCATCACCATCTATTTTAGCGTGGAATTGTTGCCTACCAATTGAACCTCCGACATCTATCTCATTACAGCTTTCTCAATGTGTGTTTGTGTCTCAGCTCGAGAGATGTTATCACGTCTCATTCTACGAGTTGATCATGAGTTGCTCAATCTCCGAGAAGATTGAATCTTGTAGAGCTTTATTATTCCTTTTTGTCATCGTGTTGGATGAAGATCTTGAAAGCAAATACACCAAAGTCGAGATGATGAAATGAAGCAACATCTTTGAGAAGGGCAACTGGATCATGAAGATTGTGTTAGTTTTGTGTCCCCTTATGTCCTCTTACCCTACGCTTGAATCTCAGGACGAGATTCTTGTTTAGTGGGGGTGAGTTGTCACAGCCCTAGAAATTGCTTGTATTAGTTGAATCATTGAGCATTCATTGCATCATGTTTAACTTCAAATGAATTTGAAATGGGGATGACAAACCCTAGCATCTCATGGATTAAACCAAACTCCAATAGCTGAATTTTCAATGTTTCCAAATGGCCTTCAAAAATGTTCACCATTTCTGATAAATGTTGGAAAAAACATACTAGGGGTGAATTATATTTTAACAACTATTTTGGTAAATTAAATAAAATAGGAAAGTTTCTGAAAATCACTAATAAAGCATTTCAATTATTTTAGTCATTCAAAAATGCTGAAACATTTTTAGGAGGTTTGAATATTCAAACTACACTCCAGAAAATGTGTTGGTATTTTTTTGGTAGGTCCTTGTGGCCCAAACAAAAATAAACAAATGTCAGAAGAAACAAAAATAGAAAACAAAAAGAGAGAAAGAGAGAGATCACCTGTTGGCCCAGCTCTGTAGCAGGCCCAGGCCACCCTGGCGAGCGGTCGTCTTCAACCTCTGCCAGTAGGCAGAGGCGAAGCCGTGCATGCCGAGCCAGGAGGCCTCCACCTCGTACTTCGCCATGGCATGGGCGAGCCTTCTAGTGACGCCACGAGGTCGCCTAGACCCCCCTGGCTCCATTCCCCCCTTCTGTTCCCTCTTCTCTGCTCTCTCCCCCAGACCCGAGCCGCTCGCCGCCGTTCGCTGCCGGCTCGGCCTCCGGCCTCGCGAGCCCCTCTGCCATGTCCCCGAGCTCCTCCGTGCCCCCTAGACCTCCCTTTAGAGCCAGAAGCCGTCGGGAGACCCTCATCGCCGAGTCGTCGCCTTCTTCCCCGCCAGCCACCGGACCATTCTAGTCGATTCGCGTCGTTCCGATCATCCCCGAGCCCGCTGGCTAGCTCTTCGGCGTCCCTATGAGTTCCCCTTGCTCCTCCCCGTATCCCCGCTGCCCCGCTCGTCCTTTAGCTGCCATCCCCGCCATTGCCGAGGTCTAGCCGCCGCACAAGGTTGTCGCCGGCCACAACTCCGACGATCCCCTGGCCTCCCAAGCGGTCCTGCAGGCGCAGGCGAGCGTGGGATCCCCTTTGGTGCCCTCGGCGCATCCATTTGCCGCCTGTAGCGCCGCCCCGACGCGCCTCTGCCGCATTGGGTGGTCGCCGGCGTTTAACCCCGGCCACGCTGACATGGCCCACTTAATTAGTGCTAATCACATGATTAGTTAAGGCCTAAGTCACTAACGCATGGGCCCAGCCCTGCTAATGATTAGGTTAGTTAAGTATAACCACAAATTAGCACTGTATCAGTGACATGCGGGTCCCACCGGCTAGGTTTGACCTGGACCAGTTTTGTTGACCTGCTGAAGTCATCGTGACGTCAGGTTGTCGCAGTAATCAATTTTTATAATAAAAATAATTTAGGAAATTCGAAAAAATGTTTAAAACTTCTAAAAATCATAGAAAATAATTTGTAAGTCAGATGAAAACAATTTATAAATGGAAAATGATCAGAAAAATCCAATGAATCTTTTTATACCATGATCATGCATGTTTGAGAAAGTTAACATCATCAAGTAAGACATTTCATGATCAGGATAATTTAATAAATAGTGTTGGAGATGGAATTTAGTATAAGTTTGAATTCCACTTCACTTAATTTGACTACCTATAGCACTAGGTCAATTTAGTAACTTAACATGCCATTTCATGCATCATGATTGTTGCATCACATTGAATGTGTTCCTTCTTCCTGTTTGTCGGTGCTTGTTCCATCTCGGTAGACGATGGTTCCGACGATGGGAACGTTGACACCAATGAAGAGAACTAATATCTTCAGGATTGTCAGGCAAGCAAAACCCCTTGAGCATATTGATATGAACCCATTCTCTCGCTCCTGCTCTCGTTTATTGCATTAGGACAATCACGATTCAACTGTTACATGTTCTCAGTAGTTGAACCCATTCGTTTGCATGACCTGTCTTTGCCACAGTAAATAGTTAAAACTACTTAGCATGAGTAGCAACTGCTTGAGGCTTGTTGTCCTTACTCATCCATGTTTGCTTATTGTGCCTCCTATTCTTAGAGTCATGTTGTGTCGGGTCTGATCCATCTGAGCAATGAATCAGAATGGCAGTGTTCATGTCCTACTATGGGAGAGCTAAGTGTGTGAACACGATTTGGTAAAGGTAACGATGAGAGGTCATGTAGGAGTACATGGCGGGCTATCTCATTGGGACCGTCCTTAAGAATTGAGTTCTGTGTTTGTGATCCAAGAAAATTACTACCACACGTTGGGCTCTGAAATATGACCCCGCTTGACTTATTAATCGCCTAGACCTCTGTCCAGGAGTTGCAACTAGTTTCTGGTGTTTGGAGGAAAAATGTTGGCGGCCGTGCATAGTGCTGCCCGACGGGCTGGACTATGATGCGGTATAGGCACGGTGGCACGGTGTACCAAGTGCACCCAAACGGTGGGCCTGGGAACCCTGCGCACATCGTTTGAGGCCGTAGCGGAAACTTCGGTCGGACCTTCGTGTGGGTTTAGTCTCAAATAGGTGATAAACCTAGACTAGGGTCTTGTGTGATTAACGGTCGTGGCCGACTCCCTCGCTGGGCTTCCGCTTGAAGGTTGCCGAGGTGCCTTTTCCGTGCACATGGCGATAAGTGGCGGGAGCACATGTGAATAAGTATACCCCTGTAGTGTTAAATAAACTATTCGAATAGCCGCATCCTCGGATATGGACTACTTGGAGAACTTATGTGGTTCATAGACAACTTCAAGTGGATACTCTAAAATATGCAAGATAAGCGTGAGTGCTTTGGATGGCCTTCTCGTAGGGAGACGGGAGTGGATCCATAGTGGTGTATTGATTGGAGAATATGGGGACTCCTATGCGCTATCCCACCTCAAAGATACTACTTGTAGTCGTAGTATAGGTTAGCCAAGTGTCAAAGCTGGATTCCTGCAATAAACTCCACAACCCCCTTCATTGATACTGATACATATGTAGTTAGTTCTGATGTAAGTCTTGTTGAGTACCCTTGTACTCACGTTTGCTTAATTTATGTTTTTGCAGAGTAGACATCAGTCTCTTTAGTGGTATTTACAACGTGAAGTTCGATGTCGACCGGATTAGCTTGGAAATCCCACACAGAGGTCTGGTTCCTTTGGTATGGTCGTTGTAGCTTTTTAGGCTCCTCTAGCCACTTTTGTAGATGTCTGTACCCAGACATGTTTAACTTCCGCTTGTTTGATTGAATTCTCTTATTGTTGGGTATTGTGACCCCTGTTTGTAACATCTTATTGTATTGTCTCTTCTGAGCCTTCCAAGTAAATGTTGTAATGTTGTATGGTTATGTTGTGATGCCATAGTTGTATCTATGCATATTGGGCATGTCGTGAGTACGTGTGACGTGCAACGGTATGTCTGGGATCCGACACCTAGTTGTGTGCCTTTAGTGGTACTTTTTATAGGGAAATGCCTCTTTGTGCTTCCACCAAGCCTTGGTAGCATGCTACTGCTCCGGACACATTGATTGACCGGCATGTATATTTCTTTGCTGTTGTGTCTGTTCCTTCGGGGAAATGTCTCGAAGTGTAATGGAGTCCCTGTAGCCTGCTACGAATCGTCTACGTGCAGTGATGATATTTATGTCCCACGGCTTAATGCAGTCCTTGTAGATTGCTATGACTCGTCTACACACGCTAGATATCAACACCTGCATTGCTGGGTTACGTATGCCTGTCCCTATACGGATGTGCCACTTTGGTTCTATGACTAGTCATGTCGGCCCGGGTTCTTCGACATTTGAATGCTAGCAACACATTCACATACATGAGTCAAAAGACACAAATGGTCCTGGCTCAGGTAAGGTGGCAGTCGTGGAGATAATCGTGCATGAGACTGCAAAGTGGTGTGATGTGTTACAGGCTGGATTCTTATGGCTTAGGATCGGGGTCCCGACAAGACGACTTATGAGTCGGGGTCCCCATAATGAGCTACTAGGACCTAAGACGTGCACTGAGCGAGACATAGCAAAAGAGTGGATGGGTGCTCACCTCGGGCTTGGGCCAAGTGGGTGGACGGCTCAGACTTTCGGTGCTGACGGGGCAAGAGATGGGCTACGGCTAGAGCTTGCTCCTAGTGCGACCCAGGAGGGTGAGCGGTCAACGCTCACGAGATGGGGTTGAGTTCATATCCTGAGCATGGTCAACAGGGAAGAAGCAGGGGCATGTGGCGCCGAGTTCCGGCTAGATCCGACACGTCTCAGCGATGAGGAGGTGCCATGCCGTCAGATCTGGTGGTTGGGGGCCCATTCCCGTAGGCAGGAGCTCGAACCAACGAGAACAAGTGCGGGGGTGAGCTCCGGGATGGCATCCATGGCAATAGCTCCTGGAGAAAAGAGAACAGGCGAGGTTAGGGGGAGAGAGAGCAGAACGAGGGATGGGAGGAAGGCCCCGACATCCTGGCCTGGGGAGGTGCTCGGTGGCGGCGCCACTCCGGCGAGGGGTTGTGGGAGGTCCACAGGGAGCGAGGGGGGCGTATCCATATGCGGCAAAGGAGCTCGGGCGCGCCTCGGGCATGGCGGCGGCTGCGCGGGCATAGATGGGCTTTGGAGGGCTAGGCCTGAGCTCGAGCGGGCCTATCGCTAGAGGAGGGGGACAAGAGGTGGAGTGGCGATGGCTGAGGATTGGGGGCGCGGAAATCACGGAGGAGCCAAATTTGGTTGTGTTGGACCTGCTTAAATAGGCAAGGCTGCTAGGGTTAAGGGGTTTAGCCCGTTTTTGGACCCTCCGATCGCGATCAGACGGCTCCGGTTGCGGGGTTAGGCTACGATGGGCTATTGGGCTGTGTAGAGGGGATTGGTGGGGATGACAGGGAATGTTTGCGGCCCGTGACACGAATTTTATAAATCGAAATCGTCCTATAAATAAACCGATGATTGCACTGCTATGACTGACCGTTGGGGTATCAAACGACCTCTGATTGCAACGAAATTTGGGAGGCAGTCTATCGACAATAAAACAAGACTGCACATCAACGTTCGACCCAATCCAAGAAAGTTTTTATATGCACTTTGAAAACAGTATTTTATCAATGTCGCGGGCGTGTGCGTGTGTGGTTGGTCTCAAAACAGTCGACGACATGAACAGAGAGAACTGGCAACTACAAACAGATGCAAGTATTCTAAAACAAGTGAAGATGCTATGCAGATGATGCAAATGATGCAATGATGAATGCGAAAACCAAATGAACCACGCGATGAGAATAGAATCAAATAGGAATCTTATGGAGCATCGGTGTCGGGCTGTTACAACTCTCCTCCACTACACGAGGATCTCGTCCCGAGATCTAAGAATGAGAAGGGGCAGAGAAAGGGCAATAGGTATACTTAGTTGCTTCTTTGACAAACGAGTGAAACCAATGATCATTGAAGGTTTGGAAGAGATGAACAATGATATGAGAAACAAGCAAGACTTCAAAAGAAATTTCGGCAGCACTTCGGTAGGAAAGAGAGGCAAAATTTGATAAGATGGGGGAACTTTAAGAGAGAACACAACACTCCGGTTAAATGGATGAGCAAAATAAGAATATGATCTTGATAAATCAAGATGATGAATCGAAGAGAGCACCTCCGGATCAGATAAATAGAAACTATATATTTGTAAAGGAAGGAATGGAGAAGAACATGACAACTTCTACCACCATTGAATTTAAAAGATTGGTTGACCGGAGCTGATGGAGAATCAACAACGAAAAGAATAGCTTGTTATGGGCTTATGGAAAACATCTCAAAAATATGAGGTGACAACCTGCCAAAACAGAAACAATTGATTGCTTGAGAGCAACAAGATATGCAAAACTTCTTTCACCAAGAGGAGGAGGAGAGAACTTGGATCATTTATGACACCATGATAGCAACAAACGTTAGGAAATGCTTTAGGTGAAATCCAACCGAAGATAACTCGAAGAACACATGATGGGTTTACTTATCTCATTCTTGACAATTTTTCTTCGAGATTCCTCATAATCAAGAATTAATGAAACCATCTCAAAAGATAACGGAGAAGGAATTGATCTTAGAAATCCAAGATAAAGAACACTTGAGAACCTCACCAACAACAAGAATCTTGAAGAACACTTCGAGAAGAATTACATCCTTAACAAACCACCATGAGGAAGCATCGGGATGAACTCCGGAATGAAAGGATGAAGCTTGACATTGAAGGTAGAAAAAGAACAATATTGAGGCCTTGCTATGAATTAGATGAAGCTTGGCGACAAGATACTTGAGAAAACTAGGAACTCCGGAAAAGCAAAGATGAGAACACTTGAAACCCGAAATTGATATCATGCACAACTCCGAAAGAAGGATTGAAATCACTTGATGAAACAAGAATAATATTTATGTTATGCTTATCATTCATCTACTTAAATTGATGACAAGCATCAGATTTGGCATACGACTTATTGTTTTGGAAAAGATAGGAAAGATAGATAGAGCATAAACTTGAAGAGGTCTTGTACGATACACCGGTAGGAATTTGAAACGAATGAAGATATTGTGAATGCACGGAGATACATGAAAATTAAGAGATCATGATCCTCGTAGAGAAATCTTGAACGAAGCACCGAAATAATTGAGATACGAACGAAGGGACAACAATTGAGAAGAATTTGAGAATGAAAGCTAAAATCTGAGAACGAAGAAATCTTCTGAAAAGATGGTTGTCGAAGGATCAAGAAATGAAAACAACTTTTAATGCACCGAATCGATATTGGAGAAATTTCTCATGAATGGAAACAATTTGAGAGGATAGCACGAAGCTAAGACCATGAATCTTCAAGATAATGTGCAAAGATTTGAGAGAACCAGTCATTCGGTCTTCAATACTGAGAATGATGATGAGAAACAACACCATGAATTACTGAGATACTCTGGAATAACAAATAAAGAACGGTTAAGCCAATGATGAAATTAATTTGAAGCAATCTAGAGAAGGAATATGACTGATGAAAATCATGCTTACATCATATTTGAAAAGAACTTGAGGACATCTTCGGAAAGATTAGAAGAGCCAAGTAAGATCCTGGGGAAAAAATTGTGGGTTATGGGCCCACTAAAAGGAAACCACCATTGAAACAATTGCTTAAAAAGAGAGATTGCACTGGTAGAAATTAAGAACTTGATGAGGTGAAAACCTCGAAATAATTTGATAAGCTTTCAATGAAAAGACAAGACTTCTAAGATATCTTCAGCACTTCGGATAGAATAGAAAGAGAGGAAAAAAGAAGAGACATTTGGATAGAATTTCTGACATGGGGAAGCATTTAGTGATTGGAAAGGATATGAAGAATACCGAGATCTTGAATTGAATGCACCGGGAAGGAAAACAAGAATACAAAAATGATGAATTCTAATCACTTGAGGATCTTCACACTGAATCACCGGATACGAAACAAAAGAAAAGATAGCGGAAGCATCCATTAAAAGAAAGGCATTTGGATGACAATTTAATCATTGAATAAAAAGGGTGGGAGGGTGGGGAAAAACAAAGACAAATTAGGATAGATGAAAAGAACTCTGGAAACAAATATGAGGATTGATCTTGCAAATATTGGAGAAGATTGAATATATTGAAGAGGAGCGCACTGCTTGAAAGCAATTTCATGACAACTCCAGTTGAACAAAAGAATAGCATACTCGTAAAAATATGAGAACACTACTTAGAAAAAGTATGAAATCACCACTTGACATCAAAGCAACTCGAATTACCATATTCAAAAACAAAACAAAGGATGAGGCTTACGACACAAGCTTGAATACATACCCTCTATGCACTTGTTGGAAAGATAATCCTAGATACCTACTTGAATTCCCACCTAAGAACTCCCAAAACTTTCTGGTTATGCAACCTAGTGTTAGGGATCACATCAATACAATAACATATTCAAACATCATATATAAGTGCAGGGTATGACTACGGACGAAATCAAACGATAAAAAGACATCCATCCTTGCTATCCAAGGCTGCCGCCTGGAACCCATCCTAGATTGATGAAGAAGAAGAAGAAGAACTCCAAATCAAACAAGCGTCTCTCTCACGTTCAAGCATAGCATTACCTATACCTGCAACTGTTGTTGTAGTAATCTATGAGGCATAGGGACTCAGCAATCTCATTTCCAAGGGTATCAAGACTATTAAAGCTTAATGGGTGAGGTATGGTTAAGTGGTGAGGCTGCATCAAGCAACTAAGCATTTATTTGAGTGGCTAACTTACGAATACAGAAAGTAAAGTATGGTGGTCTACGCATCATGGATGTGAACTATTAATGATCACTAACTGATCCTGAACACCTTTGACGTCAAACATAACCCCATCGTGTTCTCTCTCGGATAAGGGCGCAGGAGAAGAGACAGTCAAGGTTACGCACACGGTTGGTCTATTTTATTTGAGTTTACTTCAAGTTTACTATGACCGGGTGTTAAACAAAGTTTCCAAGTTGCCACATAACCACGGGCACGGCTTTTCGAAAGATTTAACCCTGCGGGGGTGCTCCAACTCATCCATCATAAATTAACCACACGCCGCATTGGAATTCCTCAATCGCGGAATCACCCATAGTATTTGTGGAATCCTAGTGGAAAATCTCAACTTCGAGATAGCCCGAAGTGTCATCAAAATCCCACACGCAAGACATTCGAGAAAGGTAAAAACAAGTCCAGCAAGGCCTCCCGACCTGTCGACGATCCCGATAGGAGTCGTGTATCTCGTTCTCGGGACACGGCCTCACAGAAATCCCCCAAGTTTCCCTAGGGTGGCCCCGCATAGTGCTCTAGTTTGGACCAACAATCATCAGGAGCACTGGCCCGGGTTGTTAATTAAGATCCTCGGGTTAATTACTCCCTATGCAGGTTTATTATTTATTAGGAAATTCTAGTACCAATGTTGGGCCTTGCCAAACAAGCTTTATCCTAAAACGAAAATCAAGGGGGACCCCATAACAACCCCGAGCATGTTAGGAGAGCTCAGTTATGGAACATAACACCGGTACACAAGTAACTATGGCGGCAAAGATGGAACAAAACACCGAGAAAAAGGCCAAGCCTTCCACCATTTACCAAGTATATATGCGCATTAAATTAAATAGCAATAATATTGTGATATCAAAATGTCCATATTGTCACATGGAAGCAATTGCACCTGTAGCTAGAAATGCTATAACAAGGGGTGAGCAAGTGGTAACTTAGCCAAACAAAAGTTTGCTAGGAAGGTGGGGGGTTGGAGGCTTTTCATGGCAATGTTGGGAGGCTTGGCAACCAATGGTAGGTAGCGAGACATAAAGATAAAAGCGGGACAATTAGCATAGCAATGATAGTAGTGGTATCCAGGGAAACGTGTCATCTTGCCTGAGATCTCGCTTGGAAGAAGAACGAGTCCGTGAAGAAGACGATCCGTGAAAGAGATGAATGAATCATCGTGCTCCGAATGCTTTTGGAACTCTATCGAGAAGAAGCAATCCGGAACAAGCAATCAACAGATGATACACCACAACATATGCATGACTTGATGCGCAAATAAATATGATGCTTGTTCAGTTTAAATATACAAGGCATAGCAAATCACATCAAACAGCTACTACCCTTTAAAATGAAGCTCAATCGCAACGAGTTGCATATTGACAAAACATCACATTCAATTATTTAGTTCACTCTCATTTAGGTACTCATCAATATTAAATGTTGTTAATCATGGCAAGGGGTCAAACATAAACTACTACAACATCTAGGCATATTAAATGAGTCCGGAAGCAACATATAGCATTTCTCAAACGTCCCCATATGAAAATTATGAATTTGGTCCAGATCTAAACTAAACATATTTTATATTGGTTAAACAGAAAAATAACATGTGCCATGATATTCTAAATGTTTTTCTAGTCAAGTTAAATATGTGGATCGTGGAAATAGTAGCTATGGTTAATTAGTTATCGAATAAATCATTTTACGATGGCATTTACGCAAATTACATGAAAACAGCAAGTGAAACATTTTAAGCACATGTGAGAGTTCGAAATTGTGAATGTACACAAAATTCTACACGTTTTACATATATAAAATATTCTCTTCGAGTGGACGGTTAATTAATTATGAGCATTTTAAAAACATGGTTTTCTCTGAAAATATGCAAGCACTGGAATACTAGCAAAATCACAGATGGGAAAAAATGCAGTGGGCCAAAACTATGAGCTACTGTGCCTTAAGACGCGCACTGAGCAAGACATAGCAAAAGAGCGGTTGGGCGCTCACCTCGGGCTTGGCCCAAGTCGGCAGACGGGTGGGCCTTGCGAGGGTGATGGGGCAGGAGCCTCGCCACGGCTGGACCTTGCTCCTGGTGCGACCTAGGAGGGTGAGCGGTCAACGCTCACGAGAAGGGGTGGAGTTCATATCCCGAGCGTGGTCAATAGGGAACAAGCAGGGGCCTGCGGCGCTGAGATCCGGCTTGATCCGACGTGTCTCGACTACGAGAAGGTGCGACGTTGTCAGATCCGGTGGCTGGGGCCCCATTCCTGGCGGCAGGAACTCGAACCAACGAGAACAAGCACAAGGGCTAGCTCCGAGATGGCATCCATGGCAAAAGCTCCTAGAGAAAATAGTACAGGCGAGGTTAGGGAGAGAGAGAGTAGAACGAGGGATGGGAGCAAGGCACCAACGTGCTGGCCTAGGGGAGGAGCTCGTCAGCGGCGCCAATCCGGCGAGGGGCCACGGGAGGGGCGTAGGGCATGATGGAGACTTCATATGTTGCAAAGGAGCTCGAGCGCGCCTCGGGCATGGCGGCAGCTGTGCAGGCCCAGATGGGCTTTGGCGGGCTAGCCTCGGGCTCGGGCGAGCCTGCGGCTAGAGGAGGGGCAGGAGGTGGAGTGGCGGCGGCAGAGGATTGGGGGCGCAAAAATTGAGGAGGAGCAAAATTTGGTTGTGTTGGACCTGCTTAAATAGTCAAGGGTGCTACGGTTAAGGTGTTTAGCCCATTTTTGGACCCTCCGATCGCGATCGGACGGCTCCGGTCGCGGGGTTAGGCTAAGATGGGCTAGTGGGCTGTGTAGAGGGGCTTGGTGGGGATGAGAGGGAATGTTTACAGCCCATGACACGAGTTTTATAAATTGAAATCGTCTAATAAAAAACAGATGACCACACTGCTACGACTAACCGTTGGGGTATCAAACGACCTCTGATTGCAACAAAATTTGGCGGGCAGTCTACCGATAATAAAACAAGACCGCATGCCAACTTTCGACCGAATCCGAGAAAGATTTTATAAGCACTTTGAAAACAATATTTTATCGATGTCGCGGGCGCATTCGTGTGTGGTAGGTCTCAAAATGGTCGACGACACGAACGGAGAGAACCTAAAACTACGAACGGATGCAAGTATTCGAAAACGAGTGACGATGCTATGTAGATGATGCGAATGATGCAATGATGAATACGACAACCAAACGAATCACGCGACGAGATTAGAATCAAAGAGTAATCTTCTGGAGCATCAGTCTCGGGTTGTTACACGGTGACACCTATGTGTTAATCTTGGTGGTACCGAGTTTCCTCAAAGGTAGCAACTTTTGAATCTCAGTCAGACCGATTCATAAAACTCGGTTGCACCGATAAGGTGACCAACGGTTAGATTAACAAACTCGGTGACGCTGATTCAACAAACTTGGTAGTACCGATTTTGTGACTTTGCATAACAAAAAGTTGGCAACCCTAACTCAGTGGCACCGAAGCAGAAATGGTTCCACCGAATGACTGGGGTTTGGATGAGTCTGTCTGAGGATGAGAATCGGTGGCACCGAGTGGAAGGTGTTGGTTGCACCGATTTTGGGAATTTGGCTTTGGACGGACTTTTTGTGGCAGAGCTTGTGTGTGAATGTGGTGACTATAACTTGTGCACGTATGAGCATTTTGTTCACCAATAGTACCTTACCACCTTTTGATAGTATTGGCTTTCCGATGGACTCAAAGTGATTTCTCACAAAGTAAAACGTAGAGTCTTCTTGCTTGAAGCTTTGCCAATCTAGTTCCTTGCGTCTTGGGTATTCCACAATCCTTTTGCCAACCCATCATTGAACTTTTCTTGAAACATGCTTAGTGCAAACATTAGTTCAATGACATATATGTTGTTATTAATTACCAAAACCACCAAGGGAGCAAATGTGCTTTCAGTGGGTTGGGCGAGAACGGCGGCTGTGGCGGCGCTAGGGCGACATATGGCGGCGCAGGGTTTGTTGGCGCTGAAAACAAGGCGGGAGGGTGGTGGTTGCAAGGTGGGAGGTGGCTGGCGGCTCGGATTTTGAGGAGGAGGGAGAAGAATGCCATTTTTGGGCAAGGGAGCCTTCCTTTTATAGCTTGGGGCTAGGGTTATGGTTTTTAGTGCGTTTTTGAGCCCTCCGATTGCGATCGGACGACTCCGGTTGCGCCCTACGGCTAGGTTGTTTTAGTGGGTTGTGTAGGGTGGTGTTAGGCTAAGATGACAGGGAGAATTCCGGCAGGTGACATGATTTGAAAAGCTGGAAAACGTTGGGGTATCAAACGATCTCTGATTGCACCGATATTGTTGGCAATATGCCCTAGAGGCAATACTAAATTAGTTATTATCATATTTCCTTGTTCATGATAATCGTTTATTATCCATGCTATAATTGTATTGATCGGAGACTTAAATGCATGTGTGGATACATAGACAAAACCATGTCCCTAGTATGCCTCTAGTAGACTAGCTCGTTGATCAAAAGATGGTTAAGGTTTCCTAGCCATGGACATGAGATGTCATTTGATAACGGGATCACATCATTAGGAGAATGATGTGGTGGACAAGACCCAAACTACAAACATAGCATATGATCGTGTCAGTTTATTGCTACTGTTTTCTGCATGTCAAGTATATGTTCCTATGACCATGAGATCACGCAACTCACGGATATCGTAGGAGTGCCTTGTGTGTATCAAATGTCGCAACGTAACTGGGTGACTATAAAGGTGCTCTACAGGTGTCTCCGAGGGTGTCTGTTGAGTTGGCATGGATCGAGACTGGGATTTGTTACTCCGTTTGTAGGAGAGGTATCTCAGGGCCCACTCGGTAATACAACATCACAATGAGCCTTGCAAGCAATGTGACTAATTGTTAGTTGCAGGATCTTGTATTATGGAACGAGTAAAGAGACTTGCCAGTAACGAGGTTGAACTAGGTATGGAGATACCGACGATCGAATCTCGGGCAAGTAACATACCAAGAACAAAGGGAACATCATACGGGATTAACTGAATCCTTGACATAGAGGTTCGACCGATAAAGATCTTCGTAGAATATGTAGGAACCAATGGACGTCCAGGTCCCGCCATTGGTTATTGACCGTAGAGGTGTCTCGGTCATGTCTACATAGTTCTCGAACCCGCAAGGTCTGCACACTTATGGTTCAGTGACGTTTCGGTAGTGTAGAGTTATGTATGGTGGTGACCGAAGTTTCTTCGGAGTCCTAGATGAGATCCCGGACGTCACGTGGAGCTCCGGAATGGTCCGGAGGTAAAGATTCATATATCGGAAGTCCCAGTTTGGTTTCTAGAAAAGTTTCGGGCTCATCGGTAGTGTACCGGGAGTGCCGGTAGTGTACCGGGAGGCCTCCGGGAGGGGTATTTCGACCCCAAGAGGTCCATGGGCTGTGGTATAATAATAACCAGCCCTTTGTGGGCTGGGAAAACAGCCACAAAGGCCCATGGCGCAGGAGAGAAAGTCCTAAAGCAAAAAGTGGAAAATCAGCCAATAGGAGGCAATCCTACTCCAACTAGGATTGGAGGTGAAGTAGGATTGCTTCCCACCTCCTATTTCGGCCGACCCAAAGGCCTTGGCTGCCTCTCCTCTCCTATCCTCCTATATATACTAGTGGATTGGGTGGTTTTTGGACAGAATTTCCGGCCACGTGCTACCCGTTCCACCGGTGCATAGTTTCTCCTCTAGATCGTAGTTCCGCAGTGCTTAGGCGAAGCCCTGCCGGAATTGCTCCACCACCATCACCGGAGCGCCATCACGCTGCCGGTGAACTCTCTCTCCTCTCCACCTCCTCTTTCTGGATCAAGACGGTGGAGATCGTCATCAAGCTGCACGTGTGCTGAACGCGGAGGTGCCGTCCGTTCGGCGCTAGATCGGAAGAACCGTGATCGAGATCGTGAGACGGTTCGTGATGAGATCGCGGGACGGATCGTGATGAGTTCATGGGACAGATCGTGATCAAGATCATGAGACGGATCGTGATGAGATCACGGGACGGATCATGATGGGATCGCGGGATGGATCGTGATGAGATCGCGGGACGCTCGGCGATTTGGATCGCGAAGATGTTCGACTACACCAACCACGTTTCTTAACGCTTCCCGCTTAGCGATCTACAAGTGTATGTAGATCCACTCTTCCTCTCGTAGATGCTCATCACCATGGATAGGTTTGCGTGTGCGTAGGAAAAATTTTGTTTCCCATGCGACGTTCCCCAACAGATATTTGGCAGGCGGTGTACCTACAATGTAACAAGACTGCAT
Organism: Hordeum marinum; assembly: GCA_022496015.1. NCBI lineage: Eukaryota > Viridiplantae > Streptophyta > Magnoliopsida > Poales > Poaceae > Hordeum > Hordeum marinum. The sequence continues at coordinate 120,620,964 of CM039677.1, forward strand.
GGCAACTTTCGACCCAATCCGAGAATATTTTTCATGCGCTTTTAAAAACATTTTTTATGATTCCATCGGCGTGTGCGAGTGTGGTTGGTCTCGAAATGGTCACCGATGAGAACGGACAGAACTGGCAACTATGAATGGATGTAAGTTTTCAAAAACATGTGACGGCGCTATGAAGATGATGCGAATGATGCGATGATGAATGAGACAGCCAAATAAATCACACGGCGATAATGGAACGGAACGGGAATCTTGAGGAGCGTCGGTCTCGGGCTGTTACAACTCTCCTCCACTAACAAGAGATATCGACCCAAGATCTTAGAATGAGAAGGGGAAGAGAAAGAGCAAGGGGAAGAGGTAATACTTAGTAGCTTCTTCTACCAACGAGTGAAACGAAAGAATCTTTGAAGTTGCATAGGGATGAAGAATGACATGAGGAACAAGGAAGAATTCCCACGAAATTTGGGCAACACTTTGGTATACAAGAGAATCAGAACTTGATAAGATGAAAGAACATGAGAAGAGGGCACAACACTTTGGTTAAAAGGATAAGAAAGAAAACAACATAATCTTGAGAAACGAGATAATGAGTCAAAGAGAGCAACAATACAATGCCTCCAGAAGAAAAGAATGGAAGCTAAATCGGTGGGAAGAAACGATCGGAGAAGAAAATTACAATTTTTACCACAATTGAATTAGAAAAGCATTGTTAGAAAGAAGGATTAAGGAGAGTTGTTTAAACATCAACAACGAAAAGAACAGGCCAATCCAAGATAATCCAAGGAATAAAATGATGGGTTTAGATATCTCATTCTTGACAAATTATCGTCAAGACTACTCATAATCAAGAATGCAAAAATACCGTCTCAAAAGATAAGGGAGAAATAATTGCACTTTGAACTGCAATATAAGGAATATTTGAGCTCCTCAAACAATAATCTTGAAGAACACTTTGAGAAATAATTAAATACTTGAAGAACCACCATGAAGAACCTCTGGAAGAACTCCAGAATGAAAGGATGACAGAAATGAATTGAATGTTGCAAAAGAACAAGATTGAGGCCTTGCTATGATTTAGATGAAGCTTCCCGGCGAGACACTTGAGGAAAACTTGAAAGTCCGAAAAATAAAGATGAACAACTTAGAATCTAGAATTGATATCATGAACAACTCCAAAGAAGGATTGAAAACACCTTGATGAACAAGATTAAGAATTATGTTATGCTTATCCTTCATCAAGTTAAAATGATGACAAGCAGCAGATTTGCATAGTACTTGTTCTTCTTGAAAAGATTGAAAAGAGATGAGACAAACTTGAAGACTCCTTCAATGAAACATCGGTAAGAATTTCAAACGGATGAGGAAACAACGGATGAAGGGAATACATGACAGGAAGACGAATTGATCACGATACACCTAGAGAAATCTTGAACGAAGCACCGACATAATTGAGAGACGAACGAAGAGACAACAATTGAAAATAGTTTGAGAACAAAAGCTGAAAGTTGAGAATGAAGAAATCTTCTGAAATGATGGCCTTCGGAGGATCGAGAAATGAAAACAACTCTGAAATGCTCCGGATAGATATGAAAGTAAATTCTCATGATTGAAACAATTTGAGAGGAATAGCATCAATCTTGATACCATGAATCCTCAAGCGAATGAGCAAATATTTAAGAGAGACTCTCCTTCGGTCTTCAATGATGAGTATGATGACGAGAACAACGCAAATAATTCCTGAGACACTCCAAGACAATGAATAATGAAAGGTTGAGCCAAAGATGAAATAATTTAGAAGCAATCTTCGATAAGGAATATGACTGATGAAATTCATTCTTACGTCACATTTGTAAAGAACTTGAGGATATCTCCGGAAAGATTAGAAGAGTCGGGTAAGATCCTAGGGAAAAACTTATGGGTTATGGGCCCACTAAAATGAACATCGTTGAAACAATTGCTTAGGAAGAGAGATTGCACCAAAACAAATAAAAACTTGATGAGGTGTGAACATCGAAATAATTTAAAAGGATTTTGAATGGAAACACGAGACTTCTGAGATATCTTCAGCACTTCGGATAGAATAGAGAGAGAAGAATAAACAAGAGAGTCTTGGATAAGAACTTCCAACATGGGAAAGCATTTAAAGGATGCAAAGGATATGATGAAGCTCGAAAGCTTGAATTGAGTCCACCAGGAAAGAAAACAAGAATGAAGAACTATTAACTTTAAACTTCTGTGAATATACACAATGAATCACGGGATACGATACGTAAGAAAGATAGCGGAAGCATCAATGAAAGGAAAGGCACTAGGATGAGAATTTAATCATTGAAGAAAAGGGCGGGAGGGTGGGAAAACAAAGACAACTTGCGACAGATGACAGGAGTCTAGAAAAGAATATGAGGAGTGATCTTGAAAATATTTGAAAGGACAGAATTATCTTGAAGAAAAGAACTTCGGTTGAAAAGAATTCATGACAACTCCGGTTGATAAAAAGCATTAGCATTCACATAGAAATGTGAGAACACCACTTAGAAAAGATATGAAATCACCCCTTGACATCGAAGCAACTTGAATTACCATATTCCAAAAAAACAAAGGATGAGGCTTGCAAATTAATTCACAAACAAATACAAGCCATATGCATTTGCCGGAAGGATAACCTTAGATAACTACTTGAATTCCCACCTAAGAAGTTTTGAACTTTCTTGGTTATGCGATTCGGGTTGCGGACACACGAATGTACCCAAGGTAATCAGCTACAACTGCACCCGCAACCTTCCACATCATAATCCGAGAAACTCCGCAAACTCGTCTACCTCGGACGCTCGTAATCACAACGATACTAAACATGGAAATACATCTGAACTCTCCACCAGTACTGGGGAAGACGACTCCTCTCGCCGCTACTAGTATTGAAGCAATTTTGAACATCCTTCGTCCTGAGATACTAAGGAAACTGAATGAAAACAATGTGTCAAGAATCCCCTGGAGCTCTACTCCTTGATAACAGGAGGCCACAAGTACATAACTTCGTCACATCGGCATCATAGAGATTCCAAAATACCCGCATGATCCTAAAAAAATTGAGCGAGAAAAGGGTAGAATTAAATTGCTAAGTCGTAATTCCTCACTAGAGTATAGAAGAGAAGTAAAAAAGAATCCTACTCTCCGATATAACTACACTCAAAAAATCACTAGACTCGACTCGGCCAAGTTCGATCAATCAAGGGGGCTTCTAGGTTGGTACAGGCTCTGATACCAACTTGTAAGGCCCAAGATGCGATCCTATCCTTATTTTGGCACGAGGGCCTCGACTGGGATAGAAGCGCATCTCGTCGTTTCGCAAGAATCGATGTCATTACATGTACATGTACAGAATAGATGAGTATATGGAATTAGCTTACACTCGCCACAAGCTACATCAAGATCACATCAATACAACAACATATTCAAACATCATACAGAAGAGCCGGGATCGACTACGGACGAAAAAAATGATAAAGTGACATCCGTCCTTGCTATCCTAGGCAGCCGTCTGGAACCCATCCTAGATCGATGAAGAAGACGAAGAAGAATAAGAACTCCAAATCGAACAAGCATCGCTCTCACATCAAAGCATTGCATTACCTCTACCTGCAACTGTTGTTGTAGTATTCTGTGAGCCATAGGGACTCAGCATCTCATTTCCAAGGGTATGAAGACTATCAGCATCTCACATCAAAGCATTTATTTGAGTGGATAACTTACGAATACAGAAAGTAAGGTGGGTGGTCTACGCATAACGGACGTGAACTAGTAATGATCACTAAGTGATCCTAAACACCTACTTACGTCAAACATAACCCACCGTGTTCTCTCTCGGATAAGGCCTCCTGAAAAGAGACAGTCATGATTACGCACACAGTTGGTGTATTTTATTTGAGTTTACTTCAAGTTTCCTGTGACTGGGTGTTAAACAAAGTTTCCAAGTTGCCACGTAACCGCGGGCATGGCTTTTAGAAAGATTTAACCCTACATAGGTGCTCCAACTCATCCATCACAAATTAACCACATGCCATGGAATAACCTCGACCACGAATCCTATGATTTCCTAGGCAATTCCTTTGGAAAACCTCAACCTCAAGATAGCCCGAAGTATTTTCAGAATTCCTCGCACAAGATGTTCGAGAAAGGTAAAACAAATCTAGCAAGGCCTCCTGACGTGTCGACGATCCTGATAGGAGCCACGGATCTCGTTCTCAGGGTGGCCTAATAGAAATCCCCAGGTTGCCCCTGGGTGGCACCGCACAGTGCTCTGTTTTGGACCATGATACGTCTCCAGCGTATCAGTAATTTTTGATTGTTCCATGCTATTATATTTTCTGTTTTGGATGTTTCATATGCATTAATATGTTATTTTATATTATTTTTTGGACTAACCTATTAATCTAGATCCTAGTGTCACTTTCTTTTTTTCCTTATTTTTTAGTATTGCAGATAACGAATAGTAAATGTATTCCAAACGGAATAAAATCTTCGCGCTAATTTTTCCTGGACCAGAATACATCTACCAGACTTGAAGGGCATGGTCTCCTAACCCTATTATTTGGTCTATAAATTCCCAAATATTACCCCAATACCAAAGGGAGCCACGAAAATACTTTACCGCCACCGAAAGCCTCCGTTCCTGAGAGATCCAATCTTGGAGCCTTTTCTGTTAATCTGTCAGAGGGGGATTCGATCATGGAGGGCATCTACATCAATGCCATTGCCCCTCCGATGATGCGTGAGTAGCTTACCACAGAACTTTGGGTCCAGAGCTAGTAGCCAGATGACTTCTTCTTTCTCTTTGTGCTTCAATGCCATGTTCTTCATGATCTTCAAGGAGATCTATCTGATGTAATACTCTTTTGCGGTGTGTTTGTCGAGATCCGATGAATTGTGGGTTTATGTTCAAATTAGCCATGAATATTATTTGAGTCTTTTCTGAATTCTTATATGCATGATTTCATATCTTCGCAAGTCTCTTCGAGTTATCGGTTTGCTTTGGCCAACTAGATTGGTAATTCCCGTAATGCCAGAAGTGCTTAGTTTTGGGTTCAATCTTGTGATGTCCTCATCCAATGACATAGTAGGCGTAGCGAGGCACGTATTTGTATTGTTGCCATCAAGGATAAAAATATGGGGTTTTCATCATATTGCTTGAGTTTATCCCTCTACATCATGTCATCTTACCTAATGCGTTACTATGTTCTTCATGAACTTAATACTCTAGATGCAGGCAGGAGTTGGTCGATGTGTGGAGTAATAGTAGTAGATGCAAAATTGTTTCAGTCTACTTGACCTGGACACGATGCCTATATGCATAATCATTGCCTTGGATATCCTTATAATTATTCACTTTTCTATCAATTGCTCGACAGTAATTTGTTCACCCACTCTGTCATTTTCCTTCAAGAGAGAAGCCTCTAGTGAAACCCCGGGTCTATTTTCCATTTTTTTAGATCTATAAACCAAAAATATCAAAAATACTTTGCTGCAATCTTTTTACTTTTCATTTTAATAATCTGCTATATCTATTTCTATGAGATCTCATCCTTGCAAATAACCGTGAAGGGATTGACAACCCCTTTATAGCGTTTGGTGCAAGTGTTTGATTGTTTGTGTAGATGCTAAGATTGGGGACTTGCTTGTATCTCCTACTGGATTGTTACCTTGGTTCTCAACAACTGAGGAAAATACTTATCTACTTTGTTGCATCACCCTTTCCTCTTCAAGAGAAAACCAATGCAAGCTCAAGAAGTGGCAAGAAGGATTTCTGGCGCCGTTGCCGGGGAGATCTACATCAAGCCTACCAAGTACCCATCACAAACTCATCTCTTGCATTTACATTATTTTCCATTTGCCTCTTGTTTTCCTCTCCCTCACTTCTAAAACGATTTTTAGAAAATAACAAAAATGTTTGCCCTTTCATTTCGCCCTTCTTCCGTTCGCCTTTTCGTTTGCTTTTTGTTTGCTTGTGTGCTAGACTACTTGCTTTGTCACGATGACTCAAGAGAATACCGAGCTATGTGATTTTTCCAATACTAATAATAATTATTCGATTAGTACTCTGATTTCTCCCGTCACTAGTGCGGAATCTTATGAAATTAATGCCGCTTTCCTTAATCTTGTTATGGAAGAACAATTTTCCGGCCTTCCTAGTGAAGATGTCTCATCCCATCTAAATACTTTCATTGAGTTGATGATGTGCAAAAGAAGAAAGATGTTGATAATGATCTTGTTAAATTGAAGCTATTTCCATTCTCACTACAAGATCATGCTAAAACTTGGTTTTCATCTTTGCTTAAAAATAGTATTGATTCCTGGAATAAGTGTAAAGATACTTTTATTTCCAAGTACTTTCCGCCGGCTAAGATCATCTCCCTTAGGAATGATATAATGAATTTTAAGCAACTTGATCATGAGCATGTTGCACAACCTTGGGAGAGTATGGAATTAATGATTAGAAATTGCCCCGCGCATGGTTTGAGTTTATGGATGATTATACATTTTTTTATGCAGGATTGAATTTTGCATCTAGGAATCTTCTAGATTCCGCCAGGGGTGGTACTTTTATAGAAATCTAATACGTCTCCAACGTATCTATAATTTTTGATGATGGCTTGCTATTATATTATCTGTTTTGGATGTTTTATATGCATTGATATGCTATTTTATATTTTTTTTGGGACTAACCTACTAATCTAGAGCCTAGTGCCAGTTCCTGTTTTTTCCTTGTTTTTGAGTTTTGCAGATGTGGAATATTAAACATAGTCCAAACAGAATAAAACCTTCACAAAGAATTTTTCTAGAAGGAAACAAATCAACCAGGCTTGGAGTGTAAGGCAGGAAACCTGCCAAGGAGTCACAAGCATGCTAGGTGCCCCTGGCTGCACCTAGCAGGCTTGCCGTCTCCCGGCAGGTCTCCTAACCCTAGTCTTTGGCCTATAAATTCCCAAATATTCCCCCAACATCAAAACGAGACATGCAAATAGTTTTTCGCCACCAAAAGCATCCGTTCCCGAGATATCCAATCTTGAAGCCTTTTTCGGTAATCTGTCGGAGGGGGTCTCGATCACAGAGGGCATCTGCACCAACTCCATTGCTCCTTCAATGATGCGTGAGTAGTCCATCACAGACCTACAGCTCCATAGCTAGTATCTAGATGGCTTCTCCTCTCTGTTTGATCTTCAATACCATGTTCTCCATGATCTTCATGGGGATCTATCCGATGTAATCCTCTTTTGTGGTGTGTTTGACAAGATCCGATGAATTGTGAGTTTATGTTCAACTTATCCATGAATCTTATTTGAATATCATCAGAATTCTTATATGCATGATTTCATATCCTTGTAAGTCTCTTCGCATTATTTGTTTGGTTTGGCCAACTAGGTTGGTAATTCTTGCAGTGGCAGAAGTGCTTGGTTTTGGGTTCAATCTTGCGGTGTCCTCACCTTGTGGCATAGTAGGGGTAGCAAGGAATGTATTGTATTGTTGCCATCAAGGGTAACAAGATGGGGTTTTAATCATATTTCTTGAGTTTATCCCTCTACATCATGTCATCTTTCTTAATGTGTTACTATGTTCTTCATGAACTAAATACTTTAGATGCAGGCAGGAGTCGGTCGATGTGTGGAGTAATAGTAGTAGATGCAGAATCGTTTCGATCTACTTGATACGGACATGATCCCTATATGCATGATCATTGCCTTGGATAACTACATGATTATTCGCTTTTCTATCAATTGCTTGACAGTAATTTGTCTACCCACCATGATATTTTCCTTCGAGAGAGAAGCCTCTAGTGAAACCTATGGCCCCCGGGTCTACTTTCCATATTATACTTTTAGATCTATAAACCAAAAATACAAAAAAATACTTTGCTGCAATTTATTTACCTTTTACTTTCCGTTCTCGTTTACATCTATCTCTATAGAATCTAATCCTTCCAAATAACCGTGAAGGGATTGACAACCCCTTTATAGCGTTGGTTGCAAGAGTTTGATTGTTTGTGTAGGTGCATCCATTGGTGACTTGCTTGTTCCTCCTACTAGATTGTCACATCCCTGGCTAGTTATCTTAGGACAGCATGTGTGTGCATCATATTTCATTTTTGCATCAACTTGAAATGGGGATTAAAAGGAACCCCAAACTCTCATTTGAACCAACAAATTCAAAATGCCCATCTAAAATGTCCCCTATGTGTGATAAATATGGACATGAATATATCAGGGGTCATCTTAAATATTTGAAAATTTATAGCATTTTAAAAATAAACAATAAAGCTTCTGAAAATGCCAAATAAAGCATTATCATTATTTTAGATTTCAAAATATCCTGAAACTTTTTACAGAAGTTTGAAATATTCAAAATAAATACTATAAAATAATTGGGATATTTATTAATTAGCAATTGTGCCTACAAATAAATAAAACAAATGACAGAAAATAAAACAGAATCAGAAAAAAAGAAAAACAAAGAGGAAGCTCACCTAGGCCCGGGCTAGGCCGTCCCACCTGGCCCAAGGAGGTCATCGTCCTCCTGGCGGCCAGGAGGACGGACGTGTGGCCGCCGCGCGCACACGACCATGCCTCCACGCTGGCAGCTGCCTGCCTGCTTCCCCCTTGCCAGCGCGACGGGGATAAGCTCAGAGAGTCGTCCCCATCGCTCTCTCCCTCTCGCTCTCGCCCATCTCTCCTTCTCTCCCCCTCTGTCCCGCCGCTGTAGCACCGTCACTCCAGATGCTCCCCCTCGCTCCTGAGCCCCCCAATCGCTCTGCCTCGTCGCCCTCTTCCTTCTCGCCGAGCCACGCATCGCCGGGAGGTCTCATCGCCGCATCGCCGTCGTCTTCAACCTCCGGCCGCCGACAAAGAAGTGAAGCTCGCCGCTGCTCTAGGACTTCCCCAAGCCCGCTCTCGACACCTCTGCAACCGTCGTGAGCCCCTGACCCTCTTCCCCCTCTTTTCCTCATCGCTAGCGCGTTCCAGCACCGGATTTCCTCAGGTCCGAAAGCTTCTCGCCGCCAGCAAGGACGTGGTCATCGCTGCAGCGGCCCAAGCTCGCACCTGAGCATGTAGTCTTGCTCAGGATGATCTCAGGCAGCCTTAGGAGTCCTTAGGTGGCTCATTCGAGCGCTGGCTCGATGAGTCTGTGCCCGCCCGAGCTCCGGCCGCCATCGTGCTCGTCGCCGGCGCCAATTCCGTCCACCCCAGCCTCTGGTATGGGGCTAGATCGACGCGCGCTCGAGCATAGGTTGTCCCAGTGCCCTCTTCCATCCATTTGGTCATCGGAGGAGGGGTTCCGACACTCTCCGTCGTCTCTGACATCGCCGGTAGCTCAACACCGGCGAGTCGACCGATGTTATCCACAAGGTTTGACCCTAGGTCAACTGGCAAGTGGGCCCGACCCTTTTAATTAGTATTAGATTAAGAAAATTAATTAACTAAACTAATTAGGTTAATGACCCACCCACTAGTGGGCCCCTATCCTAACTAATTAGTAATTAGTGTTTAAATAGTTTTGTTAGAGACTGGGTCACTAACCAGTGGGCCCCACTGGTCAGGTTTGACCTGTCAACATTCTGTTGACTAGCTGACGTCATAATGATGTCATGCTGGTGCAATAAAGGGATATCTGATTTAAATAATTCTAGAAAATGTTTAAAACTTCTAAAATTCATATAAATTAATCTCTAACTCTGATTAAAATAATTTATATATGAAAATTTATCAGAAAAATCCAATGAATCCAATGGAGGCATTATAATGCATGTTAGAGCAACCTATGTAGATGAACATTGAAATTTACTAATAGGTTAACTTACGAAATATGAAATGGAGAATGATTTTGAACCTATATTCAAATCACTTCATTTAACTTGGACAGTAGTTGCATTAGCTCATCCATACATGCTGCCATGTCATGATCATGCATCATATTGTTGCAATTGCGTGTATTGATAGTTATTTATATGCATTGTGGTAAGCCCTACTTCTGACGATACCTCCAAGAATTCCAACGAAGGAGAAAACCTTTCCACTACCCAGCAAGGTAAGCATCCCCTTTGATCATTCCGATAACATCCCACTCTCTCGCTTCTGCTCTTGTTTATTGCATTAGGACAAAATGTTCACTTGTTTGTCAAACATGGTAGATGAACATATTCTTTTGCATGACATGTTATTGTCACAGTATATAGCTAAACCTTGCAACCTAGCATACCTGGTAGATGCTTGTGTCATGATGTGCTTTGCTTACTTTCCCGCTATGCTTGCTATGCTTAGAGTCGGGTCAGGTCCGATTCGTCTGGGTGATGAACTGGAGTGAAACAATGTTGTTCTGATGTGATAACCTTATGATGAACCCGATTTGGTAAAGGTAGCGATGAGAGGCTATGTAGGAGTAGATAATGGGTTGTCTCATTAGGACCGTTCTTAGGAACTGAGTTCCGTGTTTGTGATCCAAGTCTAGTTACTACCACATGTTGGGATACTTAATTGGTCCTCTCGACTTATCGATCGCTTAGTCCTTAGTCCAGGAGTTGCAAGTTGTTTCTGGTGTTTATAGCATGCCGGAGGCCGTGCATAGCGCTGCCCTAGAGGTGGGTTACGACGCGGTAGGCAGTGGCACGGTGTACCAAGGGTCACCCGAATGGTGGGCTTGGGAACCCTGCGCATATTGTTTGGGGCCGTAGCGGAAACTTCGGCCGGACTTCCGTGCGGGTTCAATCTCACATAGGCGATAGCCTGGACTAGAGGTCTTATGTGATTGACGGTCATGGCCGACTCCCTCGCTGGGCTTCCGCTTGAAGGTTGCCGAGGTGGATGGTTTTATGACCACACAGCAATAAGTGGCGAGAGCGTGTGTGAAGAAGTACACCCCTACAGGGTATGAAACTATTCGAATAGCCGCGTCCTTGGATATGGACTACTTGGAGAACTTATGATGTTCATAGATAATTAAATGGATACTCATAAAAATATCAAGAGAAGTGTGAGTTCCGTGGATGGCACTCTCCTAGGAGAGGGAAGTGAATCCATGGTGGTGTATTGTTATGGAGTTAGTGGACTCGTGTGCGATATCTAAAATCTAAAAAAAGAGTTAAAATGGTGTAGTGTAGGTTAACCATGAGTCAAAGCTGGCATTACTGCATAAACTCCATCACTCCTCTCGTTGATACATGAGCATGAATAGTCTAGGTCTGTCTTAAAGGCTTGTTGAGTACGTTTGTACTCTCGTTTGCTTAATAACTATTCTAGATGAGACTCAAGACTCATCAGGTGGGTTCTTTCTAGATGTCAACGATGCCGAATAGCTGATGTCCCAGCTACGACCTTATGCCCTGTGGCGGGCTGTAGATAGTCAGGCCATGTGCCTTTTTACCCTTTCATCTGTTTGTACTCAGACAGCTTTATGCTTCCGCTTGGGTTGTGTGAACTTGCTTGTATGACTTGAGTGTCGGGTCATGTGACCCCTACCTATAAGAACATATTATGCAAGCTCTTTTGATCCTTTTAAATAAAAGTTGTGTTGATGTATAGTTATGTTGTGATGCCATAGTTGTATATATGCATATCGGGCATGTCGTGCATACGTGTGACGTGCAACGGTATGTACGGGATCCGACACCTAGTCGTGTGCCTATAGTAGTACTCTTTATGGGAAACTACCTCTTTGTGCTTCCATCGAGCCTTGGTAGCTTGCTACTGCTCCGGATACATTGATTGACCGGCATGTATCCTTGTTTGCTGTTATGTTTGTCCCTTCGGGGAAATATCTCGCAGTGTAATGGAGTCCATGTAGCCTGCTACGACTCGTTTACGTGCAGTGATGACATTGATGTCCCACGGTTTTATGGAGTCCTTGTAGATTGCTATGACTCATCTACACACGCTTGAGACCGACACCTGCATTGTTGGGTTCCGTATGCATGTTTCCATACGGATGTCCCACTTGGGTTCTATGACTAGTCATGTCGGCCCGGGTTCTCTGTCGTTTGATTGCCAGCGACATATTCACAGACATGAGCCAAAAGACGCAAACGGTCCCGGCTAAGGTAAGGCTGCAGCCGTGGAGCTTACCGTACATGAGGCCGCAAAGTGATGTGATATGTTATAGTCTGGATTCATATGACTTAGGATCGGGGCCCCGACAGTGTTGGTATCAGAGCCTGACTGACAGTAGGACTACCAAGCCAAACTGGTCAAAGTTGAGTTTAGAAACACTATAGAAAAGTAGGGGAATTGATTGTGGAAGGGAACGTAAGGCTCTTTTTACTCCTCTTCCCAAGTTATTCTATTCTGAGTCATTCTCATATTTTCTACGGGGATAAGAACTAGGCTTCTCATCTATTGCTTAGGATGACGAATTACCAACCATGGACTATTAGCTAGCTTGTTTGCAAGTGAATGTCGGTATTTGAGTATTGTTGGTGTGACAAACAGTTGTAGAAGAGATTTGAGTCTAGAAAGTCGAGTGGATATGCTTTTCCAATCTTTTACAGTTGTCTCAAAATCCCTTTTTGAGCAATTACAGTCGTTATGCTATCCAATTTCTGCTAGAGTCTCTAATGTCTTTGCATCATTCTCTGTTTCAGATGCCCCCTCATGCTTCCTGTCAGGTGGTCCATCTGACAAGGTGCATCGATGTACCGGGTCACACGGCTATGTTGGTTAGAGTTATGACGGAGGTTGGTTACCGCTGGTATCCAGAGTACACGGTGGAGGAACAGTATCGAGATTTCAACCAGAGCCAGTATATGTGTACTGTTAAGATATATCCTTCATATCCTGGAGCTGCAGAGCCGCTTCACTGGACTTATGGATTAGGTGTCACCATAGACATGGCCGTTCAGGAGGCCGCCTACACCATCCTGACTATCATGAGGTTTCTCCATGGTCTGCTTCAGAACACAGAGTTCTGATATGTTCATGCTTCTCTGGGAGGAGAGGATAGCTATCTTAGCGCAGCCTACTATGATCATTCCCATGAGGACCCTAGGCTGCAGGTGACCGCTCAGATGTTGGAGAACAGGGATCATGATGCACGTGCCCTTCGCATAGAGCTTTATGCTACCCGTGCACGTCTTTGGACAACCCTGACGTAGTTGGCACCTGTCATGCAGACAGGCTATGGACATTTGGAGATGTTGAACCCATCGCAGACTCATCTGCCAGCACACGTAGACTAGCCTGATGCTGGAGGCATCACCCCTCTTCGAGGACCACTATTGCCGCCAACAAGGGGACCAAGGCCACATCCGTGTCCTTACGGTTTCCAGGGATCACAGGATAGAGTGTTTCCAGATCCTCAGGTTCAGCTCCCGGACCATGGGGGTAACCTATATGAGGCATTCTACGGCGATGCTTGAGTACGTGGATGTTAGTACTAGTATGGTAGTAGTCGTATCGCCACATTCCTGCGTGTCTTGTGGGATATGACCGAGGTTGAGAGTTGAGTTCCGGAGGTGTAGACATATAATGTATAGGAAGCTCGTAATGCCTCCTATGAGTTGTGTCATCTCTCCGTAGTTTGTATTTCAGCTTGGGATTGTACTGAACTATGTCATGGTATGTATGAATCATGGTGTTCATATGGCAGTTGTTATTACCATGTTGATTGGGTGTTTACCCTGCATGCCATGTTGTCCAGTACATTCTTTATCTCATTCCTTAGAGTTGGTGTTTTCCGTGTCTAAGCTGTGGGTTTGTTATCCCAGGATGGTGGCAACTAGGAATAACCCCGTGTCTGCCCCCGAGCAGGGTGAGGGAAGCCAGCCAAGGCAAGAGAACCTGCCACACGAGCCCTCTTTGGCAGAAGTGATTCTTGAAGTTGAACGGAACAAAAGGGAGACCAACAGGCTATTGGAACGAATTGAGCAGAACACAGCGCGTGCTCCCCGCAATGATCGCAATGATGGCGTGTCTCTCAGTGATTTCTTCAAGTTGTGCCCACCTAAGTATCATCATTCAGTCGACCCGCTCGACGCAGATGACTGGCTAACCAGCATGTTCCGCAAAATTCGGGCTGCTAATGTATCCGAGGCCAACAATGTGACCTTTGCTACTTATTTTCTGGAAGGACCCGCCAATCTATGGAGGGAAAATTATGAAGCCATGCGTCTCGCAGGCCCCGCACCAACTTGGGAGGAATTCAATGCGGCATTCCGTACCCATCACATCCCGGAAGGGCTGATGGATCGCAAGAGAGAGGAGTTCTGTGCTTTCACCCAGGGCAGACTGACAGTGGATGCCTATATCCGTGTGTTCGGCAATCTTGCTCACTATGCTCCGCAGGAAGTTTTAATTGATGCCAAGAAACAAGCTAGGTTCCGCAAGGGACTTAGTCCTGAGCTCCGTCAAGATCTATGCCTGCATGATTGCACAACCTTCCAGGCTCTCGTCAACAAGGCTATCAATGCCGAGACTGGACAGGCTGACTACGAGGCAACCAGGAAGCACAACCATGACTTCAGCCCTGCATCTGGCTCGGGCTACAACAAACGCCAGGTGTGGGTGCCCAACGCAGCTCTGTCGCCAAGATACACCGTGAGGCCATCCTTCCATGTGCCTCGCCCAGCTCAGCCCAACCCTCCAGCCAGGCCATTTGGATGTACTCCTGCCAATGTTACCCCCCATGCCATCGTTGTCTGCTACAAATGTGGGGAACCAGGACACTACTCCCGTGAGTGTCCTCAGAACAATGCTAAGCCAGTTGGACGTGGGAAGCCAGGAAAAGCCTTCTATGTGAAACCAGCTCCTGCTCGTGGACGAGTGAACTATGTTTCTGCTGAGGAAGCCCTTGAGGATCTTGATGTTATCCTAGGTACACTCCTTGTCAATAGCCATCCAGCATCTATTCTATTTGATACTGGGACATCTCATTCATTCATATCAGAAAGTTATGCACAGTTGCATAACATGTCTTCTTGTGATATGCCTACTCCTTTAGTAGTTCAGACTTCTGGTTCAAAATGGCAAACTTCTAGAGTGAGCCATGACAATGAGATTCTTGTGAATAGGCTAGTCTTCCTAGCATCATTGATAGCCCTCAAGTCTTTGGACATCAATATCATCTTAGGCATGGACTGGATGAAAGCCCACTATGCTAAGATCGATACTCATTCTAGCAATGTTTAACTTACACATCCCTCGGGTGAGATAGTTAATGTCTCTACTCGAGCAGCCAAGCGCCAACTCTATTCTCTCAATGCTAGCCCTCTTCCAGAATTAGAAGATATTCCGGTAGTCCGAGACTTCCCGGATGTCTTTCCAGAAGAACTGCCAGGAATTCCACCTGTCAGAGATGTTGAGTTTGTGATAGAGCTCATTCCAAGGACTATCCCAATTGCCAGAAGACCCTATAAGATGGCACCCGTAGAACTAGCCGAACTTAAGATTAAACTCGATGAGGCTTTGAAGAAAGGTTTCATCCGTCCTAGTTCTTCTCCTTGGGCTTGCCCCGTCCTCTTCGTCAAGAAGAAGGATGGATCGGATCGGATGGTTGTGGATTATCGGCCAGTGAATCTGGTCACCATAAAGAACAAGTATCCGCTCCCTAGGATCAAGGATTTGTATGATCAACTCGCTGGATCCTCTGTCTTCTCCAAAATGGATTTGAGGTTGGGATACCAGCAAATCAGAATTAGAAACGGGGACATTCCAAAAACGGCTTTTGTTACTCGTTATGGCCAGTACGAGTACACCGTCATGTCCTTTGGTTTAACCAATGCCTCAGCCACCTTCTCTCACTTGATGAATTCAATCTTCATGGAGTATTTGGATAAATTTTTCGTGGTTTAGCTCGACGATATACTCATCTACTCGAAGAACGAACAGGAACATGCCGAGCATCTAAGGCTGGTGTTGATGAAACTTCGAGAGCACCGCTTGTATGCCAAATTCTCCAAGTGTGAATTTTTGTTGCTAGAAGGGACCTATCTAGGCCACGTAATCTCTGGTAAAGTTATTGCTGTCAATCCCGAGAGAGTTCAGGCCGTCCTTGATTGGACTCAACCAGAATCGGTTAAGCAAGTTTGGAGTTTCCTTGGCTTAGCAAGCTATTGTTGCCGCTTTGTCGAGAATTTCTCCAAGGTTGCGAAACCTCTGACTGAACTCCTCAAGAAAGATAAAAGGTTCAAGTGCACTCCACAATGCGAGCACAGTTTTCAGGACTTGATAAGACGCCTGACCTCTGCTCCTGTTCTGGTGCCACCAGATTTCTCAAAGGACTTTGTTATCTATTGCGATGCCTCGCGACAAGGACTAGGTTGTGTTCTCATGCAAGATAGTCATGTGATTGCATACACATCTCGACAGCTGCGTCCACATGAGGATAATTATCCAACACATGATCTTGAGCTTGCAGATGTGGTCCATGCACTGGAAACTTGGCGACATTACCTTCTAGGTAATCGTTGCGAAATTTACACTAATCACCAAAGTTTGAAATATATTTTCACCCAGCCGAATTTGAATCTCAGGCAAAGACGATGGGTTGAGTTGATTACAGATTATGACTTTGTGATAACTCACACCCCGGGGAAAGCCAATGTCATGGCTGATGCACTAAGTCGTAAGTCTTATTATAACAACCTGATGTTGCAACAAGGTCAACCACTTCTCTATGAGGAATTTCGGAAGTTAAACCTCCACATTGTTCCTCAAGGATTCCTTTCCAACCTGGTCGTGAAACCAACTCTTAAGGATCAAATAGTAGCTGTTCAGAGGTATGATAAAGGTATATATTGAATCAAGGAGAATATTGCTAGCGGAAACGCTAAAGATTTCTCCAAGGACGATGAGGGTGTTGTGTTCTTCCAGAACTGGTTGGTGGTTCCCAAGAGCACATGCTTAAGACAGTTGATCCTTAAGGAGGCTCATGATTCTCCTCTCACAATTCATCCGGGTAGTACAAAGATGTATCAGGACCTACGCCAGAGGTTCTTGTGGACTGGGATGAAGAGAGAAATTGCTTAGTTCGTTGCTAACTGTGACGTTTGTCGTCGTGTGAAAGTAGAACATCAAAGGCCTACTGGCACCCTTAAACCTTTAGCTATTCCTAAATGGAAATGGGATAAAGTCGGTATGGATTTCATTACCGGATTTCCCAGGACCAAGAAAGGGAATAATGCTATCTTTGTGGTCATTGACCGCCTTTCCAAAGTGGCTCATTTTCTTCATGTTTGGGACAGTATAACTGCTAGCCAGCTAGCGAAGTTATATGTTTCTGGAATAGTTTCTCTTCATGGTGTTCCATTGGAGATTAACTCAGACCGCGGAAGTATCTTTACATCCCTATTTTGGGAAAGTTTCCGAAGTGCTATGGGGACTCATCTATCCTTTAGCACTGCTTTCCACCCACAATCAAGTGGTCAAGTTGAGCGAGTCAATCAAATCCTTGAAGACATGCTCCGAGCTTGTGTTATATCCTTCGGTATGAATTGGGAGAAATGTTTTCCATTTGCCGAATTTGCTTATAACAATAGTTATCAATCAAGCTTGGGCAAATCCCCTTTTGAAGTTCTCTATGGACAAAGGTGTCGAGCACCTCTTAACTGGTCAGAAACCGGAGAGAGGCAACTCTTTCGCCTGGATATGATACAGGATGCAGAGGAGCAAGTTTGCATTATTTGTGAAAAGTTGAAAACAGCCCAATCTCGTCAAAAGAGCCAATATGATCGTCATCATAAGGTTGTGACCTATGAAGTTGACGAGAAGGCTTATCTTTGGGTTACACCTCTGAAGGGTACCCATCGATTTAGTATCAAGGGCAAGTTGGCTCCTTGTTACATTGGACCTTTTCGCATTCTTGCTAAACAATAAGAGGTTTCCTACCAACTGGAATTTCTGCCACATCTTTCCAAGGTTCATGATGTCTTCCACATCTCGGAACTCAGGCATTGATTCTCGGACCCTGTCCGTGAAGTACACCACGAAGCGCTTGATCTCCAAGATAACCTTACATATCGAGAATACCCTCTTCGTATTCTTGATCAAGCTGAGCGTACCACTCGGCGTCGGAAAATCAAGTTTCTCAAGGTTCAGTGGTCACACCATTCTGAAAAGGAGGCCACATGGGAAAGAGAGGATCGTCTTCGACTAGAGTACCCCGCGCTCTTCCCGATGACTTCAAAATCTCGGGACGAGATTCTTTTGAGTGAGGGTGAGTTGTCACATCCCTAGCTAGTTGTCTTAGGATAGCATGTGTGTGCATCATATATCATTTTTGCATCAACTTGAAATGAGGATTAAAAGGAACCCCAAACTCTCATTTGAATCAAATTAATTCAAAGTTTGGGAAAAAACAACAAATTCAAAATGCCCATCTAAAATGTCCCCTATGTCTGATAAATATGGACATGAATATATTAGGGGCCATCTTAAATATTTGAACATTTATAGCATTTTAAAAATAAATAATAAAGCTTCTGAAAATGCCAAATAAAGCATTATCATTATTTTAGATTTCAAAATATAATGAAACTTTTTACAGAAGTTTGAAATATTCAAATTTAATGCTATAAAATAATTAGGATATTTATTAATTAGCAATTCTGCCTACAAATAAATAAAACAAATGATAGAAAATAAAACAGAATCAGAAAAAAGAAAAACAAAGAGGAAGCTCACCTAGGCCCAGGCCAGGCCGGCCCACCTGGCCTAGGGAGGTCATCGTCCTCCTGGCGGCCAGGAGGACGGGCGTGTGACCGCCACACGTGCATGGCCGTGCCTCCACGCCGGTAGCTGCCTACCTACTTCCCCCTTGCTAGCGCAATGGGGATAAGCTGAGAGAGTCATCCCCATCGCTCTCTCCCTCTCACTCTTGCCCGTCACTCCTTCTCTCCCCCTCTGTCGCCATGGCTGCCAAAGCCCCGCCGTTGTAGCGCCGTCGCTCCAATCGCTCCCCCTCGCTCTTGAGCCCCCCAATCGCTCGGCCTCGTTGCCCTCTTCCTTCTCGCCGAGCCACGCAACACCGGGAGCTCTCCATCGCTACATCGCCGTCGTCTTCAACCTCCGGCCGCCGGTGAAGAAGTGAAGCTCGTCGTTGCTCCAGGCCTTCCCTGAGCCTGCTCTCAATGCCTCTGCAACCGCCGTGAGCCCCTGACCCTCTTCCCCCTCTTTTCCTCGTCGCTAGCACGTTCCAGTGCCGGATTTCCTCGGTCCGAGAGCTTCTCGCCACCGGCGAGGACGTGGCCATTGTTGCAGCGGCCCAAGCTCGCACCTGAGCATGTAGTCCTGCTCAGGATGATCCCAGGCAGCCTTACGAGTCCTTAGGTGGCTCATTCGAGCTCTGGCTTGACGAGCCTATGCTCGCTCGAGCTCCGACCGTCGACGTGCTCGTCGCCGGCACCGATTCCGACCACCCCAGCCTCTAGTATGGGGCTAGATCGACGCGTGCTCGAGCATAGGTTCTCCCAGTTCCCTCCGCCGTCCATTTGTTCATTGGAGAAGGGGTTCCGGCCCTCTCCGTCATCTCTTACGTCGTCGGCGGCTCAACACCGGCGAGTCAACCGGTGTTGACCATGGGGTTTGACCCCAGGTCAACTGGCAAGTGGGCCCGACCCTTTTAATTAGAATCATATTAAGAAAATTAATTAACTAAACTAATTATGTTAATGACCTACTGACCAGTGGGCCCCTATCCTAACTAATTAGTAATTAGTGTTTAAATAATTCTAGTAGAGACTGGGTCACTAACCAGTGGGCCCCACTTGTCAAGTTTGACTTGTCAACGTTCTGTTGACTAGCTGACGTCATAATGATGTCATGCTGATGCAATAAAGGAATATCTGATTTAAATAATTCTAGAAAATGTTTAAAACTTCTAAAATTCATATAAATTAATCTGTAATTGAGATTGAAATAATTTATATATGAAAATTTATTAGAAAAATCAAATGAATCCAATGGTGGCATTATCATGCATGTTAGAGCAACCTATGTAGATGAACATTGACATTTACTAATAGGTTAAGTTATGAAATATGAAATGGAGAATTTTTTGAACCTATATTCAAAAATCACTTCGATTAACTTGGACAGTAGTTGCATTAGCTCATCCATACATGTTGCCATGTCATGATCATGCTCATATTGTTGCACTTGCGTGTATTGATTGTTATTTATCTGTATTGCGGAAGTCCCTACTTCTAAGGATACCTCCGAGTATTCCAACGAAGGAGAAAACCTTTCCGCTACCCAGCAAGGCAAGCAACCCCTTTGATCATTCTTATAACATCCCACTCTCTCGCTCCTGCTCTTGTTTATTGCATTAGGACAAAACGTTCACTTGTTTGTCAAACATGATAGATGAACCTATTCTTTTGCATGACCTATTATTGTCACAGTAAATAGCTAAACCTTGCAACCCAGCATACCTGGTAGATGCTTGTGCCATGATGTGCTTTGCTGACTTTGCCCGCTATGCTTGCTATGCTTAGAATTGTGTCAGGTCTGATTCGTCTTGGTGATGAACTGGAGTGAAACAATGTTGTTATGATGTGATAACCTTATGATGAACCCAATTTGGTAAAGGTAGCGATGAGAGGCTATGTAGGAGTACATAGCGGGTTGTCTCATTGGAACCATTCTTAGGAACTGAGTTCCGTGTTTCTGATCCAAGTCTAGTTACTACCACACGTTGGGATACTTAATTGTCCCTCTCGACTTATCGATCGCTTAGTCCTTAGTCCAGGAGTTGCACGTAGTTTCTGGTGTTTATAGCATACTAGAGGCCGTGTGTAGCGCTGACCCTAGGGGTGGGTTATGACGCGGTAGGTAGTGGCACGGTGTACCAAGGGTCACACGAATGGTGGGCCTGGGAACCCTGCGCACATCGTTTGGGGCCATAGCGGAAACTTCGGCCGGACTTCCATGTGGGTTCAGTCTCAAATAGGGGATACCCTGGACTTGAGGTCTTATGTGATTGACGGTCGTGGCCAACTCCGTCGCTTAGCTTCTCCTTGAAGGTTGCCGAGGTGCATGGTTTTATGAGCACATAATGATAAGTGGCGAGAGCGTATGTGAAGAAGTACACCCCTGCAGGGTATGAAACTATTCGAATAGCCACGTCCTCGGAGATGGACTACTTGGAGAACTTATGTTCTTCACAGATAATTAAATGGATACTCATAAAAATATCAAGACAAGTGTGAGTTCCATGGACGGCACTCTCCTAGGAGAGGGAAGTGAATCCATGGTGGTGTATTGTTATGGAGTTAGTGGACTCGTGTGCGATATCTAAAATCTAAACAAAGAGTTAAAATGGTGTAGTGTAGGTTAGCCATGAGTCAAAGTTGGCATTGCTGCATAAACTCCACCACTCCCCTCGTTGATACATGAGCATGAATAGTCTAGGTCTATCTTAAAGACTTGTTGAGTATGTTTGTACTCACATTTGCTTAATAACTGTTGCAGATGAGACTCAGGACCCATCAGGTGGGTTCTTTCTAGATGTCGACGATGTCGACTAGCTGGTATCCCAGCTACGACCTTATGCCCTATGGCGGGTTGTAGATAGTCAAGCCATGTGCCTTTTTACCCTTTCATCTGTCTATACTCACGCAGATATATGCTTCCGCTTGGGTTGTATGAACTTGCTTGTATGAATTGAGTGTCGGGTCATGTGACCCCTACCTGTAAGAACATATTATGCAAGGCTCTTTTGAGCCTTTTAAATAAAAGTTGTGTTGATGTATGGTTATGTTGTGATGCCATAGTTGTATCTATGCATATCGAGCATGTCATGCATACGTGTGACGTGCAACGGTATGTATGGGATCCGACACCTAATCGTGTGCCTATAGTAGTACTCTTTACGGGAAACTACCTCTTTGTGCTTCCATCGAGCTTTGGTAGCTTGCTACTGATCCGGACACATTGATTGACCGGCATGTATCCTTCTTTGCTGATGTGTTTGTCCCTTTGGGGAAATGTCTCGCAGTGTAATGGAGTCCCTGTAGCCTACTACGGCTCATCTACATGCAGTGATGACATTTATGTCCCACAGTGTAATGGAGTCCTTGTAGCTTGCTATGACTCATCTACACACGCTTGAGACCGACACCTGCATTGCTCGGTTACGTATGCATGTTTTCGTAAGGATGTGCCACTTGGGTTCTATGAATAGTCATGTCGGCCCGGGTTCTCTGTCGTTTGATTGCCAGCGAGATGTTCACATACGTGAGCCAAAAGACGCAAACGGTCCCGGCTAAGGTACGACTGTAGCTGTGGAGCTTACCGTGCGTGAGGCCGCAAAGTGATGTGATATGTTACAGTCTGGATTCATGTGACTTAGGATCGGGGTCCCGACATGGATTGATACCTTAGTTCTAAAAACTAAGGGAAATACATATCTACTTCACTCCATCACCCTTTCCTCTTAAAGGGAAAACCAAAGAAAGCTCAAGAGGTAGCAAGAAGGATTGCTGGCGCCGTTGCCGGGGAGGAAACATAGCAAGTCAAGACAAGATCTCTCCTGTCAACTTGCCAATCTCTGGCGCTATTGTCAGTGAGGATACAAATCAAGCCTACCAAGTACCCATCAAAAACTCATCTCTTGAATTTACATTATTTATCATTTGCCTCTCATTTTCCTCTCCCCCACTTCACAAATTTGCTGTTTTATTCACCCTCTATTTTTCGTTCGCCCTTTTCTTGTTCGATCTCTTGTTTGTTATGTTTGTTTGTGTTGCCATGTGCCTTCTATTTGCTTGCATCTTTGCTTGCTAAAAATCTATTGATATGGATCCTCATCCACTTGCTAATCTTTTCAAAAGTCCAAATTATGATGAACCAATTGCTAGTGAGTTGAGTGCACTTGATCATCTCTATGAAGTTTAGTTTGAAAATCATGAATCTAAAAATTTGATGAAGTATTGAAAGAACAAATTTATAAGGAGATTCATGATAGTTCCTTGAATGAAAAGAATGATTCCCATGTTGTTAGTATGAATTCTCTGAATATCATGATGCTAATGATATGCAAAACCACAAGCTTGGGGATGCGATGGTTGATGAAGATGATATTTCTTGTTGCCCAAGTTTTGGTGATGACATGAAAAGAATGCTTTGGGTGATAGTTATATTGTGAGATTCCTTCATGATGCTACTGAAATTTATTATGAGGGAGGAACATATGCTTGTAGGAGATGCACTAATATCAAGTTTCCTCTCTATGTGTTCAAAGTTTTGAAGTTATGATTGTTTTGCCTTCCTATGCTACTTGATTCTTGTTCCCATAAATTGTTTGCTCACAAAATCCCTATGCATAGGGAGTGGGTTAGACTTAAATCTATTTTTCCTGCTATTCATGATGCTCTTTTGCATATCTCAATTACTACTCTTTATGTGAGTATCATTGAAATCGTTTTGCCTAGTTGGGGGCATTAAACAATAGCGCTTGTTCGGAGGCAACCTAATTTTATTTTTGTGTTCTGTTTTTGAGTGTTTCCCACATTATTACTTCTGTCGTAATTTTGTTTTGGTATTTTAATTAGTTTTTGAGCCAAGTAAAACCTTTGGGGTGATCTATGGTAGTTGTTGATTTGATCTTGGTGAAAAACAGAAACTTTTCCGCTCGGTCTAGGAATTTTATAAAATTTTCCGAGCATCGAATGAGTCCAAAATATTTACAAAATATTATATATAAATTTCCCAAGTTACAGAAGTATACAAAGTTTTCAGATTGCTACAGGGTGTTCTGTTTTGGACATATTCTGTTTTCTTTGAGTTGTTTGCCTAGTTTGATGAATCTATGGGTTGTATCATGGGGTATGAACCATGGATAAGTTAGAATACAGTAGGTATAACACCAATATAAATAAATAATTAGTTCACAACAGTACCTAAAGTGGTGATTTATTTTCTTATACTAACGGATCTCACGAGTTTTCTATTAACTTTTGTGTTGTGAAGTTTTCAAGTTTTGGGTAAAGATTTGATGGACTATGGAATAAGGAGTGGCAAGATCCTAAGCTTGGGGATGCCCAAGGCACCCCAAGTCATATTCAATTATGCCAAAGATCCTAATCTTGGGGATGCCCCGGAAGGCATCCCCTCTTTTGTCTTCAATCCATCGGTAATTTACTTGATGCTATATTTTTATTCACCACATGATATGTGTTTTGGTTGGAGCGTCTTTTATGATATGAGTCTTTGCTTGTTAGTTTGCCACAATCATCCTTGATGCACACATTTTTTATGAGAAGAACATGCTGACTCGTGAATTTGTTAGAATTCTCTATGTGCTTCACTTATATCTTTCTAGTTAGGCAATTTTGCTCTATATGCTTCACTTATATTTTTTAGAGAACGGTGGTGTTTGCGTTTTATAGAAATACTTGAACTCGCATACCTCACTTATATTATTTTGAGAGTATCAAAATAGCATGGTAATTTTTCTAGGTTATGAATTTAGTCCTAATATGAAAGGCATTCAAGAGGGATATAAAAAACTTCCATATTAAGTGCATTGAGTATTTATGAGAAGTTTGATTCCTTGCATAAAGTTTTAAGATATAAAGATGGTAATGTTAAGAGTCATGTTAGGAAGTAATTGTGATTTAGTAAAAGTACTTGTGTAAAGGTTTGTGATTCCCGTAGCATGCACGTATGGTGAACCGTTATGTAAGGAAGTCGGAGCATCACTTGTTTATAGATTATCGACCTTTGTGTGAGGGTCGGCAGCGCGCAATGGTTACCTCCTACCAACATCTCCCTATGAGCATGTGGTTAATACTTTGCTTCAATGACTAATAGACTTTTGCAATAACTATGGGAGTTCTTTATGACTAATATTGAGTCCATGGATTATACACACTCTCACCCTTCCACCTCTGCTAGCCTCTCTAGTACCACGCAACATTCGCCGGTACAACAAACACCTTCCTCAAAACAGCCACCATATACCTTCCTCAAAACAGCCACCATATATCTTTCCTCAAAACCGCCACCATACCTACCTACTGTGGCATTTCCATAGCCATTCTGAGATATATTACCATGCAACTTCCACCGTTTCCTTTTATGACATGCACCATCACTTCCATATTGCATATAGAGTCATATTTTGTCATAGGTATCGAGTTGTAATTTTGTTTTGAGTTGTAAGTAAATAAAAGTGCGATGATTATCATTATTAGAGCATGTCTCA
The DNA here is from genome assembly GCA_022496015.1 of Hordeum marinum. NCBI lineage: Eukaryota > Viridiplantae > Streptophyta > Magnoliopsida > Poales > Poaceae > Hordeum > Hordeum marinum. The sequence continues at coordinate 120,646,137 of CM039677.1, forward strand.
TGTGAGGAAAGGATGATGGAAGCTATGATTCCCTCACAAGTGGGGCTGAGATTCCGGACTTTGTGAAAAAATAAAAGAGGCCAGCGAGGCTCAAATAAAAAAAGAGAGGCCTTAGATGCCCACCAATAAAAATGAGAGAAAAGAGAGAAGGGACATTGCTACTATCTTTTTTCCATACTTGTGCTTCAAAGTAGCACCATGATCTTCATGATAGAGAGTCTCCTATTTTGTCACTTTCATATAACTAGTGCAATTTTTCTTCATGATGCACGTCCACTTAGTTCCTTTTTGAGCTTTCATACACTTATAACTCTAGTGCATCTGTTGCATGGAAATCCCTACTCATGCACATTGATATCTATTAATGTGCATCTCCATAGCCCGTTGATACACCTAGTTGATGTGATACTATCTTCTCCTTATCCTTGAAAACCTCCACCATATTCTATTCCACCTATAGTGCTAGATCCATGGCTCAAGCGCATGTATTGCGTGAGAGTTGAAAAAGTTTGAGAAAATAAAGGTGTGAAAACAATTGCTTGAATTTTCATCGGGGTTGTGCATGACATAAATACATTGTGTGGGGAAGATGGAGCATAGCCATACCATAGCCATATGGTAGGGATAACTTTCTTTTGCCATTATATTTTGAAGAGATACAATTGGTTTACTATTATGCTTGAAACGTTATTGTTTTTATATCAATACTAAGCTTTTGTTTTGAGTCTTATGGATCTCAATATTCATGCCGCAATAAAGAATATTACATGGATAAATATGTTAGGTAGCACTCCACATCAAAAATTCTATTTTTATCATTTACCTACTCGAGGATGAGCAGGAATTAAGCATGGGAATGCTGATACGTCTCCAACATATCTATGCTTTTTGATGATGGCATGCTATTATATTATCTCTTTTGGATGTTTTATATGCATTAATATGCTATTTTATATTATTTTTTGGACTAACCTATTAATCTAGAGCCTAGTGTTAGTTTTTGATTTTTCCTTGTTTTTGAGTTTTGTAGATATGGAATATTAAGCGGAGTCCAAACAGAATAAAACCTTCGGACAGAATTTTTCTAGAAGGAAACAAATCAACCAGGCTTGGAGTGCACGACAGGAAACCTGCCAGGGAGTCAAAATCCTGCGAGGCGCCCCCCTGGCCGCGCCTAGCAGGCTTGCTGTCTCCCGACAGGTATCCTAACCCTAATCTTTGGCCTATAAATTCCCAAATGTTCCCCCACCATCAAAACGATCCATGCAAATACATTTCATTCGCTAGAAGCCTCCATTCCCGAGAGATCCAATCTTGGAGCCTTTTCCGGTAATCTGTCGGAGGGTGTTTCGATCATAGAGGGCATCTATATCAACTCCATTGCCCCTCCGATGATGCGTGAGTAATCCACCACAAACCTACGGGTCCATAGCTAGTAGATAGATGGCTTCTTCTCTCTCTTTGATCTTCAATACCATTTTCTCCAAGATCTTCATGGGGATCTATCCGATGTAATCCTCATTTGTGGTGTGTTTGTCAAGATTCGATGAATTGTGAGTTTATATTCAAATTATCCATGAATCTTATTTGAATCTCCTCTGAATTCTTATATGCATGATTTCATATCCTTGTAATTCTCTTAGATTTATTGGTTTGGTTCGGTCAACTAGATTGGTAATTCTTTCAATGGGAGAAGTGCTTGGTTTTGGGTTAAATCTTGCGGTGTCCTCACCCAGTGACATAGTAGGGGTAGCAAGGCACGTATTGTATTGTTGCCATCAAGGGTAACAAGATGGGGTTCTCATCATATTGCTTTATTTTATCCCTCTACATCATGTCATCTTTCTTAATGTGTTACCCTATTCTTCATGAATTTAATACTCTAGATGCAGGCAGGAGTTGGTCGATGTGTGGAGTAATAGTAATAGATGTAGAATCGTTTCGGTCTACTTTATATAGACGTGATGCCTTTATGCATGATCATTGCCTTGGATAAGTACATGATTAGTCACTTTTCTATCAATTGCATGACGGTAATTTGTCTACCCACGATGATATTTTCCTTCGAGAGAGAAGCCTCTAGTGAAACCTATGGCCCCTGGATCTAGTTTCCATAATATACTTTTAGATATATAAACCAAAAATACCAAAAATACTTTGCTACAGTTTATTTACCTTTTACTTTCCGTTCATGTTTACATCTATCTCTATCGGATCTAATCCTTGCAAATAACCGTGAAGGGATTAACAAACCCTTTATAGCGTTGGGTGCAAGAGTTTGGTTGTTTGTGTAGGTGCATCCATTGGTGACTTGCTTGTTCCTCCTACTAGATTGATACCTTGGTTCTCAACAACTGAGAGAAATACTTATCTACTTTGCTGCATCACTCTTTCCTCTTCAAGGGAAAAGCAACGCAATATCAAGAGGTAGCAAAATCACGTTAGGAGAATCTACTAAACTCCTAGATAATATTATGGCAAATTACTCTCAACGGAATACGGAAAGATCCGCTACTAGTAAAAAAAGTGCATGTTATTGAAGAAATAAATACTTTGAGTGAAAAGATGGATGAATTAATGAAATTGTTTGCTAGTAAGAGTGCTCCTGTTGATCGAATGATATGACTTTTTGTTCTTTGATTGGAAATAATAATTAATCTATGGATGTGAATTTTGTTCGTAGGAACAATTTTGGTAATAACGCATATAGAGGTAATTTCAGCCCTAGGCCATTTCCTAGTAATTCCTCTAATAATTATGATAATTCCTACGACAATTCTTATGGAAATTATAATGAGATTCCCTATTATCTTGAGAATAATATTAAATAATTTATTGGTTCGCAGAAAGTTTTCAATGCTATGATTGAAGAAAAATTGCACAAGATTGATGATTTGGCTAGGAAAGTTGATAGAATTTCACTTGAGATTGATTCTTTGAAAATTATATCTACTCCACATAATTCTGATATTAATGAGTCCTTCAAATCTATTAGAACTTCTATTGATGAGTGTAAGGAAAGAACCGCTAGAATACGTGCTAAGCGTGAATGGCTTGAAAACGTGTGTTCACGTGATAATAATGATAAAGATCTTAAAGTGATTGATGTGACTCATATTGAATCTTTATTTTCTAATGTGAATCTTGGTAAAGATGCTACTGGAGATGAGTCAACTTTAGTTAAAAGGTGTCCCAATGATTCGGAGTTTCTAGATCTTAAGGCTAAGATTGATAAAAGTGGGATTGAAGAGGTCAAAACTTTAAATAGCAATAAACCCACTCTTTTGGATTTGAAGGACTTTAATTATTATATATACTCTTTGATTTGTTGTATTTCCTTGTTGCAATCCATGTCGAATTCTCCGCATGCTTATAATCAAAATAAGGCTTTTACTACACATATTGTTGCTGCTATGATGAAATATTTTAAAGAAACACTTGAGTTGGAAGTTTCTATCCCTAGAAAGCTTAATGATGAGTTGGAACCTACTATTAAGATTAAAATTAAATATTATGATTGCCATGCTTTCTGTGATTTGGGTGCTAGCGTTTCCACGATTCCGAAAACTTTATGTAATGTGCTAGGTTTCCATGATCTTGATGATTGCTCTTTAAATTTGCATCTTGCAGATTCTACTATTAAGAAACCTATGGGAAGGATTAATGATGTTCTTATTGTTGCAAATAGGAATTATGTGCCGGTATATTTCATTGTTCTTGATATAGATTGCAATCCTCCATGTCCTATTATTCTTGGTAGACCTTTCCTTAGAATGATTAGTGCAATTATTGATATGAAAGAAGGAAACATTAGATTCCAATTTCCATTAAGTAAATGCATGGAACAATTACCAACAAAGAAAATAAAATTTCCTTATGAATCTATTATTAGAGATACTTTTGGATTGCATACCAAAGATGACAATACCTAGATCTATTACATTATGCCTAGCTAGGGGCGTTAAACAATAGCGCTTGTTGGGAGGCAAACCAACTTTATTTTTATGTTCTATTTTTTTGCTTCTATTTTTGAGTGTTTTACACATTACTACCTCTTTAGTGATTGTTTTATAGTGTTTTAATTAGTGTTTGAGCCAAGTAAGATCTTTGGGAGGGTCTATGGTGATTGTTGATTTGATCTTGCTAAAAAACAATAACTTTTTTGCCAAGTACACAAATTTTATAAATTTATGAGAGTGTACAATGAGTCTAAAATTTTTACAAAATATTGATATACAAATTTCACTGATTTTCCTAATTTTTTAGAATTTTTTGAGTTACATAAGTATTCGAAGTCTATAGATTGCTACAGACTATTCTGTTTTTGACAAATTCGGTTTTCTTTGTGTTGTTAGCTTATTTTGATGTATCTATGGGTTGTATCGGGGGGTATGAACCAGGGAGAAGTTAGAATACATTAGATATTACACCAATAAAGAATGAGTTCATAGCATTACCTACAGTGGTTATTTATCTTTTCTTATATTAACAGATCTCATGAGTTTTCTGTTGAGTTTTGTGTTGTGAAGTTTTCAAGTTTTGGGTAAAGATTTGATGGACTATGGAATAAGGAGTTGTAAGAGACTAAGCTTGGGGATTCCCAAGGAACCCCAATCTATATTCAAGGATACCAAAGAGCCTAAGCTTGGAGATGCCCCGTAAGGCATCCCCTCTTTCGTCTTCAATCCATCGGTAAATTTACTTGAGGCTATATTTTTATTCACCACATGATATGTGTTTTGCTTGGAGCGTCTTGTATGATATGAGTCTTTGCTTTTTAGTTTGCCACAATCATCCTTCATGCATACATATTTTGAGAGGTACACGCGTTAATCATGAATTTATTAGAATGATCTTTGAGGTTCACTTATATCTTTTGAGCTAGGCAATGTTGCTCTAGTGCTTCACTTATATCTTTTTAGAGCATGGTGGTGTTTTATTTTATAGGAATAATTGAACTCTAGTACCTCACTTATATTATTTTTAGAGTCTTTAAACAGCATGTTAATTGGTTTAGGTTACGAATTTAGTCCTAATATAATGGGCATGCAAGAAGGATATAATAAAAACTTTCATATAAAGTGCATTGAATACTATGGGAAGTTCAATTCCTTGCATGTAGTTTTTAGATATAAAGATGGTGATATTAGAGTCATGCTAGTGAGTAATTGTGTATTGGTAGAAATACTTGTGCTAAAGTATGTGATTCCCGTAGCATGCACATATGGTGAACCGTTATGTAACAAAGTCGAAGCATGATTTGTTCGATGATTATCATCCTTTGTGTGAGGGTCGGGAGCATGCGATGGTTAACCAACTTCTCCCCTAGGAGCATGCGTCTAATACTTTGCTTTGATAACTAATAGACTTTTGCAATAAGTATGTGAGTTCTTTATGACTAATGTTGAGTCCATGGATTATACGCACTCTGACCTTTCCACCTTTGCTAGCCTCTCTAGTACTGCGCAACTTTCGTCGGTGCGATAAACCAACCTTCCTCAAGACAGACACCATATACCTTTCCTCAAAACAGCCACCATACCTACCTATTATGGCATTTCCATAGCCATTCTGAGATATACTGACATGCAACTTCCACCGTTCTGTTTTTCATGTCACACACCATCACTTTCATATTGCATTCATTTAGAGTTATATTTTGTTCTAGGTATCGAGTTGTAATTTTTTGAGTTGTAAGTAAATAAAAGTGTGATGATCATCAGTATTAGAGCTTTCTCCCATGACAGAAAAGGATGATGGAAGCTATGATTCCCTCACAAGTTGGGATGAGTCTCCGGACTTTTATAAATAATAAAAGATGCCAATAAAGCCCAAATAAAAAAGAGTCCAAAGATGCCCACAAAAAATGAGAGAAAGAGAGAAGGGACAATACTACTATCTTTTTCCACACTTTTGCTTCAAAGTAGCACCATGATCTTTATGATAGAGTCTCCTATTTTGTCACTTTCATATAAATAGTGGAATTTTTCATCATGATGCACGTCCACTTAGTTTCTTTTTGTGTTTTCATACACTGATAGCTCTAGTGCATCGGTCACATGGCAATCCCTACTCACTCACATTGATATCTATTGATGGGCATCTCCATGGCCCGTTGATACGCCTAATTGATGTGAGACTATCTTCTTCTTTTTCTCACAACCTCTACCATATTATATTCCACCTATAGTGTTATATCCATGGCTCATGTTCATGTATTGAGTGAGAGTTGAAAAGGTTTGAGAACATAAAAGGTGTGAAATAATTTCTTGACTTGTCATCGGGGTTGTGCATGATTTAAATATTTTTGTGTGGGGAAGATGGAGCATAGCCAAAACATATGATTTTGTAGGCATAACTTTCTAAGGCCATGTTATTATCAAAGGACACAGTTGCCTTGCTAGTATGCTTGAAGTATTACTATTTTTATGTCAACATTAAACTTTTTTTTGAATCTCACGGATCTGAATATTCATGCCACAATAAAGAATATTACATGGATAAATATGTTAGGTAGCATTGCACATCAAAAAATATGTTCTTATAATTTACCTACTCGAGGACGAGCAAGAATTAAGCTTGGGGATGCTGATACGTCTCCAACGTATCTATATTTTTTGATTGTTCCATGCTATTATATTTTATGTTTTGGATGTTTCATATGCATTAATATGCTATTTATATTGTTTTTGGGACTACCCTATTAATCTAGAGCCTAGTGTCAGTTTGTGTTTACTCCTTGTTTTTCACTATTGTAGATAAGGAATATTATACGGAGTCCAAATGGAATAAAGTCTTGGCGGTAATTTTTCTTGGACCAGAAGACATCTACCAGACTTGGAAGGGAAGGCAAGAGACCTACCAGGAGGTCACAAGCCTAGGGGCGTGGCCACGTACCCTGGTCGCGCCTGGCAGGCTTGTGGCCCCCCAGCAGGTCTCCTAACCCAATTCTTCGGCCTATAAATTCCCAAATATTCCCCTAATACCAAGGAGCTACGAAAATAATTTTCCGCCACCGGAAGCCTCCGTTCCCGAGAGATCCAATCTTGGAGCCTTTTCTAGAATCTGTCGGAGGGGGATTCGATCACGGAGGGCATCTACATCAACTCCATTACCCCTCTGATGATGCGTGAGTAGTTTACCATAGACCTATGGGTCCACAGCTAGTATCTAGATGGCTTATTCTCTCTCTTTGTGCTTCAGTAACATGTTCTTTATGATCTTCATGGAGATCTATCCGATATAACATTCTTTTGCGGTGTGTTTGTCGAGATCCAATGAATTGTGGGTTTATGTTCAGATTATCCATGAATATAATTTGAGTCTTTTTTGAATTCTTATATGCATGATTTAATATCTTTGCAAGTGTCTTCGAGTTATTAGTTTGGTTTGGCCAACTAGATTGCTAATTCCTGCAATGGGAGAAGTGCTTAGTTTTGGGTTCAATCTTGCGGTGTCCTCACACAGTAACATAGTAGGGGTAGCGAGGCACATATTTGTATTGTTGCCATCAAGGATAAAAATATGGGGTTTTCATCATATTTCTTGAGTTTATCTCTCTACATAATGTCATCTTACCTAATGTGTTACTCTGTTCTTCATGAACTTAATACTCTAGATGCAGGCAGGAGTCAATCGATGTGTGGAGTAATAGTAGTATATGCAGAATCGTTTCAGTCTACTTGACATGGACGTGATGCCTATATGCATAATCATTGCCTTGGATATCTTTATGATTATTTGCTTTTCTATCAATTTCTCGACAGTAATTTGTTCACCCACCGTGTTATTTTCCTTCAAGATAGAAGCCTCTAGTGAAACCTATAGCCCCCGGGTCTATTGTCCATATTATATTTTCAGATCTATATACCAAAAATACTTTGCTGCAATCTTTTTACTTTTTTTTTACTTTTCGTTTTTGTAACCTTCTTTATCTATCTCTATCAGATCTCATCCTTGCAAATTACCGTGAAGGGATTGACAACCCCTTTATAGCGTTGGGTTCAAGTGTTTGATTGTTTGTGTAGGTGTGAAGATTGGGGACTTGCTTGTATCTCCTATTGGATTGATACCTTGGTTCTCAACAACTAGGGTAAATACTTATCTACTTTGTTGCATCATCCTTTCCTCTTCAAGGGAAAACTAACGCAAGCTCAAGAAGTAGCAGACCAGCACCTGCAAAACTGGCCCCCTATATTCTGTTGAATTAACTCCTCAGGTTCATGACGCCCTATGCTTTAGTAATGGTGTTCAATATTTATGTTGAGCAAATATAGTGCCAATGTTGGGCCTTTCCAGATGAGTTTTATCCTAAAACGAAAGTCAAGGGGGTCCCCATAACAACTTTGAGCATGTTAGGAGCGCTCAATATGCAACATAACACCAGTACACAAGTAACTATGGCAGCAAAGGTGGAACAAAACACCAAGCAAAAGGCCAAGCCTTCCACCCTTTACCAAGTATATACGTGCATTAAATTAAATACCAATAATATTGTGATATGACAAAATATCCATGTTGCACATGGAAGCATTTGCACCTGCACCTAGAAACGCTATAAGAAGGGCTGAGCAAGTGGTAACATAGCTAAACAAAGGTTGCTAGGATATGGAGGGTTAGAGGCTTATCATGGCAATGTTGGGAGGCTTGACATGCAAGTGGTAGGCAACATGACATAACGATAGAAGCGAGACAACTAGCATGGCAATGATAGTAGTGGCATCTAAGGAAATGATCATCTTTCTTGAGATCCCGCTTCGAACAAGAACGAGTCCATGAAGAAGACGATCCGTGAAGTGGACGAACAGGACGTAGTCGTACGAATCCTCACACTCCGAACGCTTTCAGAACTCTATCAAGAAGAAGCAATTTGGAACAAATGACAAACACACAGTACACCACAACATATTTCACGACATGATGCGCAAACAAATATGATGCATGTTATGCATGACATGGCAAAGCACAACAATCAACTTCTACACATTAAGTGAAGCTCAATATGCAATGAGTTACATATTGACGAAACTCCATATTCAAATTATTTAGTTCACTCCTGGTTAGGTACACATCAATGTTAAATGTTGTTAAACATGGCAAGAGGTTAAGCATAAGTAAACTATCTATCGAGACATCTTCAATGAGGACGGAAACAACTTATAGTATTTTTGAAACGACCCCATAAGTTAATTTCGAAATTAGTCAAGATCTGAACTAACCATATTTTATATTTCTTAAACAACATAATAAAGTATAGCATGCAATTGTACATGCCATTCTAGTCGATTTACATATATAGAACGTTTAAAATGGAGCTACGGTCTAAAAGTTATGACCAACACAAGATGAATATGCCATGAATGCAAAATGCATGAAAATGAGAACCACAAACATTTCAAATCATGAATACAGCAAGATATTATTATAATATATTAAATTCTAAGCAAGTTTCATATATGGCATCTCCAAAATGGAGCTACAGTTCAACCACAACAACCAACACAAGTTTAGGTACAATCTGCCCAAAAATAGCAGCATGGCATATTGCAACTCACAAATCAACAAGCTACAGCCACCTAAAATAGACATGGTGGTGAATCCTACAAGATGCTTAACAATCCATCTATGAAACAATTTGACTAGAAGCATTGATCATCAGGAAATGACCTCACAAGAAGACATATTGAACTAAGCAGTTCTCGTACTTAGTTTTTTTAATAGAGCAGTTTTTATCACGAAGGCATATTGGCAGGAGTAACACTATATGCTACAGGGCATATGTTGGCCTGAAACTTAACATCATTCTAGAGGACATTATAATCTACAAAGAACTCCATTACACCAACCACAAAGGGGTTCTAGATCATTAGCAAAACACATGGCAAGACAGCAACAAAATATTACAGATTCCAGACTTAGAATTATTGTGGACATATCAAAAACAGCAACATTTTTTAGCATGTTGGAAACAAGAAAACAACACCTAAACATGGATTATCATGACAAACAAAATGAGCAGGGGCTAGTCATGTCAAAGGACATATCTCATGTTTGCGGCTATTCCAAAATATGCATGGATTAATTCACACAAAATAAACAAAAGGGCATCCTAGCAAAAGTGACATGACACAAAATTTCTCAAATGACAAAATTAATTGCACAGATAAATTTTATGGATTTTTCTACCCCAAAATCATATATAATATGTGGGTTTTCTATTATAAAATAATGACACAACATGCATGCGAGATTAGGACATAAACCTTTTTAGCAAATTATGTATTCAAATTTAGTGCAACCATCACATCCAACATTTTTATCATGCATGAAAAAGCGATGTAATTAGTCTACACATTTTACATATATGGTTTGATTAATCTCGATGCACGGTTAAATATATATGTGCAATGCAAAATATGGCATATATGCGAATTGAATGCAAATATCACAATAAACATTTTTTATCGTGCATGAAAGTGGGATATTGATTTTCTACACAAAATCGTACACGTTATACATATATAAAATATATCGAGTCGACACATGGTTAATTAATTATGAGCATTTTTAAAATCATGCAAAATCAGAGATACACCAGATAGATGCCAAATTCGCAAGAGCTGGGATAAAAACTATATGAGCCAAATCTGAACATGTCACGGTCTAAAAAGGCATGAGCAACATACAAAGAAACACCCATGGGTATTGGCCAAGACAACGTCCTCCCGAGAGTGTCCTTAGGCCTAGCCGGTGCAGCGGCCCACGGGTGGATGCGGTTGGGCCTTGGAGCGAGGATGATGCTAGTCTGGGCCTTGCACTGTCTTCGGCCCAAGAGGCGGGACGCGGTCAACGCGCTTGTCCCTAACCTCAGGACATAGGTGAGGCGAGGAACATGGCGGCAGCAAATGCCTGTGCCTGACGCCATGACGGTACGACACGGGGACGACGAGGGCTCGGATCCGTTTAGAGAGGAGGCACTGGAAGCAGATCCGGGCAGGGACGACGGTGCAGCGCCAGACCCAGGCAGCGGCCACGACATCGAGATCCGGCGGTGGTTGGGGCTGATGTCGGCACTAAGCGGGGACGGAATGGAGGAGCTCTGACCGCGGGGAGCTCTCGCGTGTATCGGGGTCTGGATTGGGCGTCTCCGGCGGCGAGGCTCGCCGACGGCGACACTGGCGACTAGGAGATCGGGAGCCGCGGGAGGGCTCTCGGGCGGAGGTAGCGCGATGGGTGGCTTGGGCGCGGGGCACGTGCGATCCGGGCCGGGCGGCCTGGGCGCGGCGGGCTGCGGCAGAGGTAGGCGCTAGAGGGGGTGCATGGCAGGCGCTGGTTGGGCGAGAACAACGGTTGCGGCGGCGCTGGGGCGACAAGTGGCGGAGGAGGGTTCGCCGGCGCTAAAAAGGAGGCAGGAGGGTGGGTCTGCAAGGTGGGAGGTGGCTAGCGGCTCAGATTTCAAGGAGAAGGGAGAAGAGGGCCATTTTTGGGCAGGGGAGCCTTCCTTTAATATCTAAGGGCTAGGGTTAGGGTGTTTAGGGTGTTTTTGAGCCTTCCGATTGCGATCGGATGGCTCAGGTTCCACCCTAAGGTTAGGTAGTTTTAGTGTGTTGTGTAGGGTGCTGTTGAGTTGAGATGAGAGGGAGAATTGTGGCCCGTGACTTGATTTTAAATGTCGAAAAAAGTCCGACAATTATATTGATGATGATGTCGCTACAGTCGTCCATTGGGGTATCAAACAATCTCTGATTGCGACCAAATTTGGCAGGCGGTCTACCTAACAAGATAGCATGCCAACTTTTCACGCAATCCAAGAATATTTTTCTTGCGCTTTTAAAAACATTTTTTACGATGCCACGGGCGCGTGCGAGTGTAGTTGGTCTTGAAACGGTCACCGACGAGAACGGGGAGAACCGAGCATTACAAATGGATGCAATTTTTCAAAAAACGAGTGATGGTGCTATGTAGATGATGCGATTATGAATGAGACAACCAAATAAATCACATGGCAATAAGGGAATAGAACAGGAATCTTCTGGAGCATCGGTCTTGGGATGTTACATCTTCTTGTTGTTGTAGAGTCAAAACCTTGGAAACAACAAGACTGGGACTCAGTTTGTTGTCACAAAATATTTGTGAATCTTCATCTTCATTGACTTGTCGGTGCATGGTGACGTGTTCCAATGCTTGCATCTCGTCGTCACTCATAGATTCATAGGTGCCATCATCTTGAAGAATCATGGTCCGTCATGTTGGAAACTCATAGGTCTTGTGGACGCGGTCTTGGCACGTGAAACACTTGAAGAAGCTTGATTTAGCGGTGTCATCCGGTGTTGCTGTAGAGGACGAAGCCCTTGTCCTGTAGTTTCTTGAAGTATTGTGGTGGCTTGACGAAGTCATCTTGTCCTGGTAACTTGACTTGTCACCGGTATGTGTTGTAGATTTTGTAGTTGAAGGCGTCGTGGTCGTAGAAGTTTGAACACCAGAATCGTAAGTCTTGGAAGAGAACTTGGAGTACTTGTAGTCATCTTGCACTTGACATTCCGCCTTGGTTGCTTGAGGGACTATTTCAAGTAATTTGGAGTAGGGTTGGAAATCCGTGATTTTATTGACTTGGTAGTTGAGACCATTTAAGAAGCGCGCCATTGTTTGCTCGTCATCTTTCTTGACATTGGCTCGGATCATGGCAATTTCCATTTGTTGATAGTACTCTTCTATGGACTTTGTGCCTTGCTTGAGTAGTTGGAGTTTCTTGAAGAGATCCCGGTTGTAGTGTGTAGGCACGAATCAAGCTCTCATGAGATCCTTCATTTGAGCCCAAGTGGTGATAGGAGGTTCATCTCTCTCTCTCTTCTTTTCTCAATCACTTGTTCTCACCAAATGAGGACATAGTCTTGGAACTCAAGAGATGACATGGCAATTTTCTTCTCTTCCTCAAAGTTGTGCAAACGGGAAATCTTGTAAACTTTGAGTGCCCATGATAGGTAGTCTTCCAGATCGTTGCTTCCGAAGAACTTGGTGTCGGTGTCAAAACCGGCGGATCTCGGGTAGGGGGTCCCGAACTGTGAGACTAGAACTGATGGTAACAGGAGACGAAGGGGACACAGATTTACCCAGCTTCGGGCCCTCCTATGGAGGTAATATCCTACGTCATGCTTGCATGTATTGATGATATGGGGTTACAGAGTTTATCTACCTCAAGATTGAAGATCTAACCCTAGATGAGTTGTTCTGCCCCTACAACCTAAAACACTCCGACTTATATAGACGTCGAGGATACCTAGGTTTCACACATGGTCGATTACATGCCGAAGAGATAAACATGCCATCTACATCGCCATCTTGGAGGACACGCCACGGCTTATGGAAACCTTCACCTGGCGACGGGGCCCTTGATCATCTGATATTCACCTTGCAGCCCACATACTCTGGCTCGTAAGAAAACAGGTCGGCTATCCGAGGACCCCCTAATCCGAGACTCCCTCGGTAGCCTCCGAACTAGCCTTCAACGCCGATGTATGTTCGGCTGATCTCCATGCATTGTAATCTTCGGCTTGTGAGGTGAGTCCCTTACATCTTATTTGGCAACCGCCAGCCATCGGCAAAATCCGAAACGTCACCAGCTCCACGGGCCCATTGTAATAACAGCCCGCACTCCTTGATTTGTGTGCACCATGGGGAGACGAGTGGTTTAGTAGTCCTTTTTCCAATACTGCCCCTCCACAAGGGAGGTACCACCCATTTAAAGGTATTAAATCGCGGCTTAGACCACATTCCCCTCCTTCCCAAAGGAAAAACTCCTAGCAGAAGATCCAAAAAAACATGGCTAACGCCCCTAGCTCCTATGCGTGCCCCTAGCTGCTCCGTAGCACTGCTGCGGCTCCGCAATTTAGAGACCCATGGGTACCTCCCTTCTTCAGATCTGGCGGTGACCCGCGCAGGTCTAACTTCTTGTAGCAACGAGGTTTTCATGGAGTGTTTCCCCAATCCTCAAAGAGGTGAACACATATGCTTCGTCCCCTTTCTCCTGTGGGGCCTCGGGTTTCCCACCCACCCATTTCTAAGGGGATTGCTGGAATTCTATGGGATCCAACTCCACCACCTTACTCCAGGGTCCATCTTGCACATCTCGGGCTTCGTAGCCCACTGCGAGATGTTCTTGCATTGCGAGGCGCACTTCAGAGAAAATATTTGTGTCTCGTCGCATGAACTCGGGACAAGACAATTTTTGAGGTCGGCGGAGCCGAAGTGTGCCATATAGCGGGGACGGGGTATCCGATCGGTACACGGAAGGAATCCGAAGAGTGGACCATAGAATGGTTTTACATCAAAGATGTCCCCCTGTTCGAGCCAGCTCGGAGAGGTCTACCCGAATACTTCGATACCCCCCTGAAGAAAAGATACAATTGGCAGCCAAGGAGTTCGTCCTAGGAGGAAAGCGTAGAAATGCAGTGCCTGGCGGCCCAGATGCGGATGCTCGCTCACCACCAACTAACCATGATCCATATCATGGCCGCTGCCATCTCCAGCGCGTGCAGCCCCTGCAACAGAGGGTACACCCCCTACGGCACTACAACGGGACAAGGGACATCACACATTCCCGAAGACTAGGGCCCGTCAATCAGACAACATTGGCCGCTGCACTTGTCGACCTGTACAAAGGATAGCAAGAGGATTTCATCCGGCGGGCAACCAAGCAAGGGTACTCTAGCCATAATCCCATTGAATGGGTAAGCTTTTCTCTTCTACGAACATAGTTCGCGGTTTTCATTTCGTCCTTCAACTAACCGCAACTTTTAACCCTTCACGGATAGGAATGGAGGGCCTTCATTGAGACAGCCAGTTGTACGGCACCCCAGCCTGAAGACTATTTGCGGGATGATGATCCGGGTTGTCACGAGGACCCTGATATTTCAATTAGTTACGACGACGGGGTGTTCTATCAGGAGAGCATCGATCGATCTCTAGTGGCTATTTTAGCCTATTATTCTGGGTCATTCTCCATTCCTGTGACAAATAGGAAGAAAAAGAGCTCAACCCACAAGAGGCAAGCATCTACTAGCGCACTAAACGCGCCAGCTCCTACTCCCAAGCATCGACGATCCGCGCGCCATACGCCGATAACCGAAACAACACCCGGATCGGAAGCCAACGAGGGCCCAACCTATGAGCCGGCCGCGAGGACGAATTCGCCTGCCCACTAAACGCCAAGGTATTTTGTTTGGTTTTCTGTGTATTATCACAATTAATAGATTCTCACATCAGTTTTCATCAAAACACTTAGGCGAAAGGCCTAGGCTTGTCTTGCCGAAGAGGTCGCTAATGTGTCTTGCAGCACTAAAAATTACAGGGCTACGGCCCAGGCCGACCCTGCTACCGAGGCCCCTATGTCCAATCTGGATCCCACCGATTCCGGTGATGGTATATCTGTCACTAAATCGGAGGTAGGAAGCGCTATGAATCATTGGCGATGACAGCAGGCCCTCGGTCACCCGGTGTTTTCCGAACTAGAGTTCGGCGCCCTACGCACGGCGAACGCACACATCGGCACAACCCGAGCTAGGTTCGGCGAGGCCCGGAAGATGATATCGACCAATTTGCAGGTAAGTAATCAGCTTTTAAAGAGTTTAGATGCTCGTGTGCACCCAGTAGCCCCTGAGCCTTAAATTGGTTCGGAACAACCGAATTAAGGGTCTTTAATGTTGTTCTGCTGCTAATGCAGGCTTCAGAGCAACAGAACGTGCAACTGGCCAAGGAGCTAAAGGAGAGCCAATCACACGTTCAAGCTGTGAAGGCAGAGCTAGAACAAGTGAAGAGCTTCACCCGGGAGGCCCATGGTGAGTATACCGGTGTTGTTAATTTCTAGTAAATGACCATGCTGACGCAAGGATTCTATTTAGCAGCCGAATCCATAGGGCATATGCAAAAAAGAGTTGGATGAATCCCGAGAAGCTCAATGGTAGGTCAAGTCCCAGCACGAGGCTAGGTGTGGTGTTATGAACCATATCCAAGTGGAGAAGAAAAAACAGGCCGAAGAAATTGAGAATTTAAAGGCTCAATTGGCCCAGGCCCAAGAAGAAAATCAGAAACTTTAGAGGGGCATGTTCGGTAAGTGTGATCCGAATATTAGTAAGTACTTTGTATAAAGGAAGTATAATAAGCATATCTTTCCCTCATGTATAGGTCTTCTGTCCGGATATCCTGAAGGAGAGTTCGGAACCTACCAGGGGAACTTGCTAAAGGAGTTGTCCGCCCTCTATGAGCGTGCTTAGAAAGCAATGAAAGGCATGGTAAAAGCACTATGGCCTGCCGAACAGCCACCGGAAGGTATTTCGGAACTGACCGATATATTCAAAGGAGCTCGAAGCAAGTTCGAGATGTGGAAGACATTGGCTTGCCGGCAGGGAGAACAGGAGGCGTGGGCAATGATCAAGACCCGCTACACTAGACTTGACACGAGCGGATGTCTCAGGTTGGTCCCGTGGGATCGGATGGTCAAGAAGTGCCCCTCCAGCTGGTGTATGACCAAGTGATGTCTGCCGCCCGCCTTTCACAGGAAGACTGCTCCCTAGACACCATAATCGATAACTTGGAT
Organism: Hordeum marinum; assembly: GCA_022496015.1. Lineage (NCBI taxonomy): Eukaryota > Viridiplantae > Streptophyta > Magnoliopsida > Poales > Poaceae > Hordeum > Hordeum marinum. The sequence goes on from CM039677.1 coordinate 120,662,728, forward strand.
CAGCAGCCGAATATGTAGTTTTGCATACTTTTTTATGAACAATCTGTGTTGTAAACTTTGTCTTAATTGGCCATCTGCTTCTCCCTCCTATGCGAAGAGCGTGGGAGTGTTCCTCGCAATTTTTTATTCCAAAAGAGCGAATTGTGTCTGGGGAACCAGGCAATCCAGCCATGTGGTGCGAACAGATAAAAAGCACACAGAGAGATATGTTATATTACTGCTTAGCGTAAGAAACATCTTCCGAGGAAAAAAGTACCTCTATCGATACCTTTCTTCGGGCCCCTACGAAGATCGTAGGTAAAGGTCTACATACTGCTAGTATGCGGCTAAGGGTGTTTCTAGGAAAAACAAAACGAACCCAAACAATGGAGACAACAGCCATAGCAATATTAAGTGCTTCCGTCATGGACGACCAATTGTCTATGTAAGATAGCTAGCTTTTGGCTTCACCCATCTGAGGTACGTATCCGGATGACCCAGTCGTAACAATCATCGAGGTACTCCCTTTACCCTCTAGCCAAACAATAGGGAACGTAGAGGGTAAACACATCAGAAAGGCAACCCAGCTTGGCAAAGTCTTAGTTCGAAATGATGCATATGATGGCTTAAAAGTGAGAAAGGAAACATGCGTACACGATGAGTGTGAATAAGTGCTTTATAATATAGAAGCAGTGGCTTAGGGAAGGAGCCCCCAGGTGCTAGGTTCGGATTTAACACTTAATGGTGTAAGCTGATAACCTTGGTACAAGATCGGTTAACCGAGTATGGAATGAAATGGACAAAAGTTCAATCCTACCACACGGCACGGTGGAAGGGGAAAGATGTCGGGCAACGTTGCATGGGAAACAAATATTTTCCTACGCTTCACGAAGATCAATCTAGGAGATGAGCATCTATAAGAGGAGAGATTGGATCTACGTACCCTTGCAGATCACTAAGCAGAAGCGTTAAAGAACGCGGTTGATGTAGTGGTACATCTACGCGATCCAAATCGCAAGCCGTCCCACGAACTCCCGATCAAGTACCGAATGGACAGCACCTCCGCGTTTAGCACATGTGCACCTCGACGAAGGTCTCTGCCTTCTTGATCTAGCAAGAGGGAGCGGAGAGGTAGATGATTTCTCCCGTAGCGCGACGGCATTGCGGCGATGGTGGTGGAGCAATTCCAGCAGGGCTTCGCCTAAGCACCGCTGAAAACCGATCTGGAGGAGAAAACGATTTAGAGGAAGAAGAGGGCAGCACGTGGCAATTAGGGTTAGGGTTGCCCTCAAAATCCTCAAGTATATATTGGAGGGAGGGAGAGGAGGCAGACTTTCCCCTCCTACAAGGAGGGCTTCAGCTGAAGCAAGAGGGGAGGAGTCCACCTCCCACAAGGGAGGTGGACTCCTAGTAGGACTCTTTCCCTACTTGGCCCCTACTCTTCCTCCTCTTCCCTTGCGCATAGGGCCTTATGGGTTGGCTGCCTAGCCCACCAGGGGCTGGTGTGCCACCACTAAGGCCCATGTGGCCCCTTGGGGTATGTGGGCCCCACTTGGTAGTCCCCAGAACCCATTCGTCACTCGCGGTACATTGCCGGAAATGCCCGAAACTTTTCCGGAGTTCAAACACCACTTTCCTATATATAAATCTTTACCTTCGGACCACTCCGAAGCTTCTCGTGACATCCGAGATCTCATCTGAGACTCCGAACAACCTTCGGTCACCCCCATACATAACTCTATACTACCGAAACATCACTGAACCTTAAGTGTGCAGACCCTGTGGATTCGAGAACTACGTAGACATGACCCAGACACCTTGTAACGCCCAAGATGCGGTCCTATCCCTATTTCGGCACGAGGGCCTCGATGGGTATAGAAGCGCATCTCGATGCGTTCACAATAATGGATATCATTACAAGTACATGTACAGAAGAGATGAGTATATGGAACTGGCTTACACTTGCCACAAGCTACATCAGGGTCACATCAATACAACAACATCTCAAGCATCATACATAAGAGCAGGGTCTGACTATGGACGAAATCAAACGATAAAATGACATCCACCCTTGCTATCCCAGGCTGCCGCCTGGAACCCATCCGAGATTGAAGAAGAAGAAGAAGAACTCCAAATCAAATCAAGCAACGCGCTCACGTCAAATCATCGCATTACCTGTACCTACAACTGTTGTTGTAGTAATCCGTGAGCCACAGGGGACTCAGCAATCTCATTTCCAACCGTATCAAGACTATTAAATCTCAATAGGTAAGGTATGGTTAAGTGGTGAAGCTGCAGCAAACGACTAAGTATTTATTTGAGTGGCTAACTTATGAGTACAGAAATTAAAGTATGGTGGTCTACGCATAACGGACGTGAACTAGTAATGATCACTAACTGATCATGAACACCTACTTACGTCAATCATAACCCCACCATGTTCTCTTTCGGATAAGGACTCACAAGAAGAGACAGTCATAGTTACGCACACAGTTGGTGTATTTTATTAGAGTTTACTTCAAGTTTGCTATGACCGTGTGTTAAACAAAGTATCCAAGTTTGCCACATAACCGCGGGAACAGCTTCTCAAAAAGGTATAACCCTGCAGGGGTGCTCCAACTCGTCCATCACAAATTAACCACACTCAGAGGGAATAAACTCAACCACCGATCTCGTGATCTTCCTAGGCGATTCCAAAGGAAATCCAACACCTCGAGATAGCCTGAAGAAAATCAGAGTTCGTCACTCGAGACGTTCGAGAAAGGTAAAACAAATCCAGCAAGGCCGCCCGACGTGTCGACGAACCCGATAGGAGCCGCGTATCTTGTTCTCAGGACACGACAGATGGGACTAGCTACAGGGAAAACCAATCCTCAAGTTGCCTCGAGGCGGCCCCGCGGGCAGCCCAGTTTGGACCAACACTCATGAGGAGCACTGGCGCGGGTTGTTAATTAATTATCCACGGGGTCCGGAAAATCACCTATGCAAGTTCATTAATTATTAGGCAAATGTAGTACCAATGTTGGGCCTTGCCAGACAAGCTTTATTCTCACCCAAAATCAAGGGGGTCCCCATAACAACCCCGAGCATGTTAGGAGCGCTCAATTATGGAACATAACACCGGTTCACAAGTAACTAGGGGCGGCAAGAGTGGACGCATAAATGACATGCACACAACATGCTCAAATGGCAAAACTAAATGTGCAGATAATTACTATGGATTTTTGTACCCTGAAAACATATATAATATGCATGGGTTCATGTAGAAGAATAATCACAATTAAATATGTGGGTATTAGGCCTAATCACCTTATAGCAATTCATTAATGCAAAATTAATTGCAATCAACAATCCAACAATTTAATCATGCATGAAAATGCAGTGCGAATGAGATGAACATTTTTAATATGAGATTCTATTAATTTCGATGCACGGTTGAATAATCATGAAAATGCAATTAATGCAAATATGCAAAATGACATGTTAAACATATTAAAACAGGGATGCAAATGGCATAATATTAATCTACATATTTTTCTGAACATGTTTCATGTATAAAACACTTTTATACGGTGACCGGGTTGATTTTATATTAGCAGATTTAAAAGCAAAAGCACTACACATACAATTAAATAAAAAAAGGAGGGGAGGGGCTGGGCTCACCTATGGGCCAAGGCCCATTCGGTGGCTGGCGCTAGTAGGGGACAGGGGAGGCTGGGCCTCTGCGCTGGCCGGCCCACGGGAGCGAGGGAGCGGGTCAACACCGAGCGCGCTCGTCCTCCTACCAACCGAGCGGGAAGCGAGGCATGCGGCGGAGACGGCCACTGCGATGACGGCGGCGGCTGGCTGCGGGCAGGGGCGTGAGAGGAGGCCGGGGACAGGGGAGACCTGGCGGTGAGGCGGCGGATCCGGCCGGAGAAGAGGCCCGACGGCGGCTCTCGGGCGGCAGCGAACCTGCGGCTGGGAGAGGAAGGAGCCGGGTCAGGGAGAGGGAGGAGAGGAGAGGGAAAGGGAGAAGGCCGCGGCCGGTGCGGCGGGCGGCGCTCCGGCGCTAGCGGCGGCGGCTCCGGCGGCTCTGGCGACAGGGGAGGATGCGGCACCTCGGCAGCCATGCGAGGCCAGGAGGAGCGTGGGAGGAGAGGCCATGGGAGGAGCTCGAGGGTATTCGGGCCCGGATGGGCTCGAACGGGCCCAAATGGGCTCGGGCGGGCTGGCTGGAGGAGGGAGGAGGAGAGCTAGGGTTGGCACGCGAAACAAGGTGGAGCTAGAGGGTATAAATAGGAAATGGGGGCTGGGGTTATCTGACACTGTCTGTCTCCGGATTGTCAGCTGACGATCCGACATCCGGAAGCGGAGAGGGGGTTACGGCGACTGTGCAGATGGTCTAGGTGGAGAAGAGAGAGAATGGTGACCCGTGGTACAGAGGTTTCAAAACACCTACACGTCCGACGATTACCGATAATCGTACTTCTATGACTGACCGACGGGGTATCAAACAAACTCGGATCGCGACAAAATTCGATAGGCGGTCTACCTAAGCTATAACAAGACCGCACACCAAGTTTCAACACAAATCGAGAATATTTTGCGCACATTTAAAAACGGTTTTTATTTTAAATGGAGTTGCGGGCGCGTGCGTGTGTGGCTGGTCTCGAAACGGGCAACGACAAGAACGAGGAGAACCGGCAACTACGAACAGATGCAAGTTTTCGAAAACGGGTGACAATGCTATGCAGATGATGTGAATGATGCGATGATGAATGCGACAACCAGACGAACACATGACTAGAACTGAAATAAAAGGGGAATCTTCTGGAATCTTCTGGAACGTTGGTCCCGGGCTGTTACAACTCTCCTCCACTACATGAGGATCTCGTCCCGAGATCTAGACTGGAAATGGGGAAGAGAAAGAGCGAAAGGTAAAACTTAGTTGCTACTTTGACAAACGAGTGAAACCAATGGAATATGAAGGATGCAAAGAGATCAAGAATGATGAACAAGCAAGAATTCACACGAAATTTCGGCACCACTTCGGTAGGATAAAGAGGAAAATTTTGATATGATGGAAACAAATTGAAAGAAAGGCACCAAACTTCGGTTGGAATAGAATCAAAACTTCATAAGATGAAAGGATTATCAAAACATTGCACAACACTCCGGTTAAATGAATAAGCAAGAAAGAACATGATCTTGATCAACTAGATGAGAGATGAAAGAGCAACATCACAATGCCTCCGGAACAAAAGAATAGAAGCTAGATCCTTGGGCAGAAGAGAACTGAGAAGAAATGACAACTTCTAGCACCAATGAATTTTAGAAGCATGGCTGAACGGAGTTGACGGGAATCAACAATGAAAGAATTAGCTTGTTATGGTCTTACGGAAAACAACTCAAAATTATGAGGTGACAAACTGCCACAACCGAAACAATTGGTTGCTTGATAGCAACAAGATATGCAAAACTTCTTTCGCCAAGAATAGGAGGAGCAAACTTGGATCATTTATGACACCACGATAGCAACAATCCTTAGGAAATGCTTTAGGTGAAATTCAACCCAAGAGAACTCCGAGAAATGAATGATGGGTTTACTTATCTTCTTCTTGACAATTTTCCTGCAAGACTCCTCATAATCAAGAATTTAATAACACCATCTCAAAAGACAAGGAGAAGGAATTGAACTTAGAAGACCAAGATAAAGAACACTTGAGCACCTCCAACAAGAATCTAGAAGAACACTTGAAAATGAAAGAAATCTTGATGAACCACCATGAAGAACCTTCGGAAGAACTCTGGAACAAAAGGATGATAAAAAGAATTGAAGGATGCAAAAGAACAAGATTGGGGCCTTGCTATAAATTAGATGAGGCTTCGAAAAGAGATATATGAGCAACTTGAACTCCGGGAAAAAGATGAGAACACTTGAGATCGAGAATTGATATCATGAACAACTCCGGAAGAGGGATTGAGATACTTGAATGAACAAGAATAAGAATTATGATATGACTATCCTTCATCAAGTTAAATTGATGACAAGCAACGGATTTCACACATCACTTACTCTTCTTGAAAAAGAATGAAGAGAGAGATAGAGCACAATCTTGAAGAAATCTTGAACGAGAACACCGGAAGAATTCACAACGAAAGAGGATAATGCAAATGGATGAAATAACATGAGAACGAAGAGAGCATGATCCACCTAATAGAAAACTTCAACGAGCACCGGAAAGAATTAGAAACTAAACAGGACACATGAGAATGAAGATATCAAGATTTTCCTAATAGAAACTGAACAAGGCACCGGAATAATTGAGATACGAACGAAGGAACAACAATTGAGAAGAATTTGAGAACGAAAGCTGAAAGCTGAGAACGAAGAAATCTTCTGAAATGATGGACTTCGGAGGATCAAGAAATGAAAACAATACTGAATGCACCAGATAGATATGGGAGAAATTACTCATGATCAAAACAATTGAGATGATAGCAAAAGTTGAAACCATGAATCTTTTGAAGAACGAACAACAGTTGAGAAATCTCCTTCGATCTTCAAGCAGAGAATGATGACGAGAAACAACACCATGAATTTACTAAGACGCTCCGGAAGAATGAATAAAGAAAAGGTTGAGCCAAAACCGAAAAAGATTTAGAAGCGATCTTCAGGAATGCATATGACTGATGAAATTCATTCTTACGTCATATTGAAGAGAACTTGAGGACATCTCCGAAAAGATTAGAAGAGTCAGGTAAGATCCTGGGGAAAGACGTGTGGGTTATGGGCCCACTGAAAGAAACCACCATTGAAACAATTGATTAGAAAGAGAGATTGCACCGGTAGAAATTGAGAACTTTATGATATGAGACCCTTGAAATAATTTAAGAGGACAAGAATGAAAATGAATGTCTTCTGAGATATCTTCAGCACTCCGAACAAAAAAGAGAGATGAGTAAACAAGAGATACTTGATACGGATTCCAACATGGGAGATCAAATAGAGAATGAAAATGACATGATGAGCACCAAGAACTTGAATTGAAACCACCAGAAAAGAAAACCAGAAGAATACTAACAAATGCTAACCTGAGCACTAAGCATCTTCATAAAGAATCACCGGAGAAGAATAACAACGAGAACAAGGACTATGATGATAGATCTTGAAATGAAACTCGTGAGAATCTCCACAAGAAATCACCGGAAACAAGATAGAAGAAAAGATAGCGGAAGCATTACATGAACAGAAAAGACACTTGGAAGAGAATTTAATCATTGAATAAAAAGGGTGGGAGGGTGGGAAAAACAAAGAAACTTGGGACAGATGAGACAACTCCGAAACGAAATGAGAATTGATCTTGCAAAAATTGAAGAGGATAGAATTATCTTGAAGAGAAGCACACCGGTAGGAAAGGAATTGATATGCTAACTTGATTGAGCATAAGAATTAGCATTCCCACAAAAATATGAGAACACTACTTCGAAAAGATATGAAATCACCACTTGACATCAAAGCAACTCGAATTACCATATTAAAAACAAAACGAAGGATAAGGCTTACGAAACAAGGCAGAAACAAATACATACCCACTATGCACTTGTTGGAAAGATAATTCTAGGTAACTACTTGAATTCCCACCTAAGAACTTCCGAAAAATTTCTTGTTTATGCGATTCGGGTTGCGGAATCAGGAACCTGCCCTAGGCAATCAGCTACAACTGCATCCGCAACCTTCCACACCATAATTCAAGAAACTCTACAAACGCGTCTAATCTCGAATCCTCGAACTCACAACGATACTAAACCATGGTGGTACCCCGGACGCCTCCCCAGTACTGGGTGACTCCGACCTTATCTCACCACGATAAGTATTGAAGCAATTCCGAACATCCTCCATACTGAGATACTAAGAAAACTGAATGATAACGTTGTGCCAAGAATCCCTCGGAGCTCAACTCCCTGGAAGAAATCAAGTCAGACAAGAGGCACCAAGACAAAACTCTGTCACATCGGCATCATATAGTTTCCAAAATACCTGCGTGATCCTAAAAAAATTTGAGCGAGAAGGGGAGTAGAATCAAAATTCCTAAGTCGAATACCTCACCAAAGCATATAAGAGGAGTAAAAAGAAACATACTCTCCGATATAACTAGACTCAAAACAGTTTTTCTCTAGACTCGACTCGGCCAAATTCGATCAATCAAGGGGGATCCTAGGTCGGTACAGGCTCTGATACCAACTTGTCATGCCCACGATGCGGTCCTATCCCTATTTCAGCACGAGGGCCTCGACAGGGATAAAAGCGCATCTCGATGCGTTTGCCAGAATGGATATCGTTAGAAGTACATGTACAGAAGAGATGAGTATATGGAACTGGCTTACACTTGCCACAAGATACATCAGGGTCACATCAATACAATAACATCTCAAGCATCATACATTAGAGTAGGGGCCGACTACAGACGAAATCAAATGATAAAATGACATCCACCCTTGCTATCCCAGGCTTCCGCGTGGAACCCATCCGAGATTGAAGAAGAAGAAGAAGAACTCCAAATCAAATCAAGCAACGCGCTCACGTCAAATCATCGCATTACCTGTACCTGCAACTGTTGTTGTAGTAATCTGTGAGCCACAGGGGACTTAGCAATCTCAATTCCCAGGGTATCAAGACTATTAAAGCTTAATAGGTAAGCTTTGGTTAAGTGGTGAGGCTACAGCAAACGACTAAGCATTTATTTGAGTGGCTAACTTACGAGTACAGAAATTTAAGTATGGTGGTCTACGCATAACGGACGTGAACTAGTAATGATCACTAACTGATCCTGAACACCTACTTACGTCAATCATAACCCCACCGTATTCTCTTTCGGAAAAGGACTCACGAGAAGAGACAGTCACGGTTACGCACACAGTTGGTGTATTTTATTAGAGTTTACTTCAAGTTTGCTATGACCGCGTGTTAAACAAAGTATCCAAGTTTGCCACATAACCGCGGGCACGACTTCTAGAAAAGATTTAACCCTATAGGGGTGCTTCAACTCGTCCATCACAAAGTAACCACACTCAGCGGGAATAACCTCAACCACCGATCTCGTGATCTTCCTAGGCGATTCCAAAGGAAATCCAACACCTCGAGATAGCCCGAAGAAAATCAGACTTCCTCACTCGAGAGATTCGAGAAAGGTAAAACAAATCTAGCAAGGCCGCCCGACGTGTCGACGAACCCGATAGGAGCCGTGTATCTTGTTCTCAGGACACAACAGATGGGACTAGCTACAGGGAAAACCAATCCTCAAGTTGCCTCGAGGCGGCCCCGCAGGCAGCCCAGTTTGGACCAACACTCATGAGGAGCACTGGCCCGGGTTGTTAATTAATTATCCATGGGGTCCGGAAAATCCCCTATGCAAGTTCATTAATTATTAGGCAAATGTAGTACCAATGTTGGGCCTTGCCAGACAAGCTTTATTCTCACCCGAAAATCAAGAGGGTCCCCATAACAACCCCGAGCATGTTAGGAGCGCTCAATTATGGAACATAACACCGGTTCACAAGTAACTAGGGGCGGCAAGAGTGGAACAACACACCAAGCAAAAGGCCAAGCCTTCCACCCTTTACCAAGTGTATATGTGCATTAAAATAAATAGCAGCAATATTGTGATATAACAAACAAAGTCCATGTTGACACATGGAAGCAATTGCACGTGCAACTAGCAACGCTATAAGAAGGGCTGAGCAAGCGGTAACATAGCCAAACGAAGGTTTGCTGGGATGTGAAGGGGGTTAGAGGCTTATCATGGCAATGTTAGGAGGCTTGTCAAACAGGTGGTAGGTAGCGAGACATAACGATAAAAGATGAGACAACTAGCAAGGCAATGATAGTAATGGTATCTAGGGAAATGAGTCATCTTGCCGGAGATCCCGCTCGGAAGAAGATCGAGTCAATGAAGAAGACGAACCAACATAGTCGAACGAATCCTCACACTCCGAACGCTTTCGGAACTCTATCGAGAAGAAGCAATCTTAAACAAACAATCAACACAAATACACCACAACATATGCAAAACACGATGCATAAACAAATATGATGCATGTTCGGTTTAATATGCAATGCATGACAATTCACAACAATCAAATACTACACATTAAGTGAAGCTCAATATGCAACGAGTTGCATATTGACGAAACTCCATGTTCGAATTATTTAGTTCACTCTTGTTAGGTACACGACAATATTAAATGTTGTTAAATATGGCAAGAGGTGAAGCGTAAGTAAACTAACTAACTAGGCATCTTAAATGAGGCCGGAAACAACTTATAGCTTTTTCAAAACGACCCCATATGTTAATTTCGAAATTGGTGCAGATCTGAACTAATTATATTTTATATTTTTTAAACAACAGAATAAATTATACCATATTATTCTACACTTCGTTCTAGTCGATTTACATATATAGAACATTCCAAACGGAGCTACGGTCTAAAAGATATGAGCAACGCAAGATGCACATGTCATGAATGCGAATGCATGGGAAACACAATCGCAAACATTTCAAATCACGAATGCAGCATGTTATTATGAAACTACATGAGATTCTAAGCAAGTTTCATATACAACATGTTCAAAATGGAGCTACGGTTCAACCACAATCAACAAAACAAGTTTTAGTTGAAATCTGCCAAAAACAGCAACTTAGCATTTTGCACACATGAAACCAACAAGATACATTATTCTAAAATGCACAAACTAAGCATGGGGCAATAGATTACAACATCCACTTCATTTCATCTTCACAAAACATGCATGGATCACATGGTAGGAAGCTCACAAGTAGGCTACTTGAAAACAGTTTCAGACTTAGTGAAAATAGCAGTTTTAGACAGTGCAGTTTTTATCATGAAGGCATATTGACAGCACTGAAACTATATGCTACAAGTCATAAAATGGCATGAAACTTAATAGCAAACTAAAGGACAATATCAACTACAAATAACTCCATTACACCTACCACAAAAGAGTTCTAGATCACTAGCAAATCACATGGCAAGACAGAAACAAAATATAACAGATTCCAGACAGAGAAATATTTTGGACCCTCGAAACAACAGAATTTTTATAGCAAGTTGACGACATCAAAACAACACCTAAACATGTATTTCTATGAAAAGCAAAATGTCCATAGGCTAGGACACATATCAAAGAGCATTTCTCATGTTCAAAATTAATTCATATCATGCACGGATTAAATCACACGAATAAGACAAAAGGGCATCCCGACATAAATGACATGCACACAACATGCTCAAATGGCAAAACTAAATGCACAGATAAATACTACGAATTTTTCTACCCCAAAAACATATATAATATGCATGGGTTCATGTAGAAGAATAATCACAATTAAATATGCGGGTATTAGGCCTAATCACCTTATAGCAATTCATTAATGCGAAATTAGTTGCAATCAACAATCCAGCAATTTAATCATACATGAAAATGCAGTGCGAATGAGATGAACATTTTTAATATGAGATTCTATTCGATGCACGGTTGAATAATCATGAAAATGCAATTAATGCAAATATGCAAAATGACATGTTAAACATATTAAAACAGGGATGCAAATGGCATAATATTAATCTACATATTTTTCTAAACATGTTTCATGTATAAAGCACTTTTATACGGTGACCGGGTTGATTTTATATTAGCAGATTTAAAAGCAAAAGCACTACACACACAATTAAATAAAAAAAGGAGGGGAGGGGCTGGGCTCACCTATGGGCCATGGTCCATTCGGTGGATGGCGCTGGCAGGGGACAGGGGAGGCTGGGCCTCTGCGACGGCCGGCCCACGGGAGCGAGGGAGCGGGTCAACGCCGAGCGCGCTCGTCCTCCTCCCGACCGAGCGGGAAGCGAGGCATGCGGCGGCGGCGGCTGGCTGCGGGCAGGGGCGCGAGAGGAGGCCGGGGAAGAGGCAGAACCGGCGGCGGGGCGGCGGATCCGGCCGGAGAAGAGGCCCGGCGGCGGCTCTCGGGCGGCGGCAAACCTGTGGCAGGGAGAGGAAGGAGCCGGGTCAGGGAGAGGGAGGAGAGGAGAGGGAGAGGGAGAAGGCGGCGGTCGGTCCGGCGGGCGGCACTCCGGCGCTGGCGGCGGCGGCGGCGGCGGCTCCGGCGACAGGGGAGGCTGCACCACCTCGGCGGCCATGGGAGGCCAAGAGGAGCTCGGGAGGAGCGGCCATGGGAGGAGCTCGGGCTGATTCGGGCCCGGATGGGCTCGAACGTGCCCAGATGGGCTCGGGCGGGCTGGCTAGAGGAGGGAGAAGGAGATCTAGGGTTCGCACGCGAAACGAGGTGGAGCTAGGGGCTATAAATAGGAAATGGGGGGCTAGGGTTATCTGACGTTGTCCGTCTCTGGATTGCCGGCCGACGATCCGACGTCCGGAAGCGGAGAGGGGGTTACGGCGACTGTGCAGATGGTCTAGGTGGGGAAGAGAGAGAATGGTGACCCGTGCCATAGAGGTTTCAAAACATCTACAAGTCCGACGATTACCAATAACCGTACTGCTAATACTGACCGACGGGGTATCAAACAAACTCAGATCGCGACGAAATTCGACAGGCGGTCTACCTAAGCTATAACAAGACCGCACGCCAAATTTCAACTCAAACCGAGAATATTTTGCACGCACTTAAAACGGTTTTTATTTTAAATGGTGTCGCGGGCGCGTGCGTGTGTGGTTGGTCTCGAAACGGGCAACGACAAGAATGGGGAGAACCGGCAACTACGAACGGATGCAAGTTCTCGAAAACGGGTGACAATGCTATGCAGATGATGTGAATGATGCGATGATGAATGCGACAACCAGACGAACACATGACGAGAACGGAAATAAAAGGGTAATCTTCTGGAATCTTCTGGAACGTCGGTCCCAGGCTATTCCACACCTCTACGGTAAATAACCAATAGCGGGACCTGGATGCCCATATTTATTCCTACATATTCTACGAAAATCTTTATCGGTCGAACCTCAATGTCAAGGATTCAGTTAATCCTGTATGATGTTCCCTTTGTTCTTCGGTATGTTACTTGCCCGAGATTCGATCGTCGGTATCTCCATACCTAGTTCAACCTCGTTACCGGCAAGTCTCTTTACTCGTTCCGTAATACAAGATCACGTGGCTAACACTTAGTCACATTGCTTGCAAGGCTTATTGTGATATTATATTACTGAGTGGGCCCTGAGATACCTCTCCGTCACACGGAGTAACAAATCCCAATGTTGATCCATGCCAACCGAGTAGACACCCTTGGAGATACATGTAGAGCACCTTAATAGTCATCCAGTGACGTTGCGAGTGATCAGTGAGTTGCATGATCTGATGGTCATAGGAACATATACTTGACATGCAGAAAACTGTAGCAATAAACTAACATGATGATATGCTACGTTTATAGTTTGGGTCTAGTCCACCCCATCATTCTCCTAATGATGTGATCCTGTTATCAAATGACATCTCATGTCAATGGCTAGGAAACCTTGACCATGTTTGATTAACAAGCTAGTTCACTAGAGGCGCACTAGGGACAAAGTGTTCTCTATATATCCACACATGCAATGTGTTTCCAATCAATACAATTATAGCATGGATAATAAACAATTATCACGCACAAGGAAGTATAATAATAGACACTTTATTTATTGCCTCTAGGGCATATTTCCAATAGTCTCCCACTTGCACTAGAGTCAATAATCTAGTTCACATCACTATGTTATTTACATTGTAATGAATCGAACACCCATGCAGTTCTGGTGTTGATCATGTTTAGCCCTTGGAAGAGGTTTAGTCAACGGGTCTGCAACATTCAGATCCGTGTGCACTTTGCAAATATTTATGTCCTTCTCCTCGATGTAATCGCGGATGGAATTGAAGCGTCACTTTATGTGTCTGGTCCTCTTGTGAAACCTTGGTTCCTTGGCCAGAGCAATGGCACTAGTGTTGTCACAGAACAGAGTCATTGGATTCAATGCATTGGGCACTACTCCAAGATCTGTCATGAACTGCTTCATCCAGACACCTTCCTTCGCTGCCTCCGAGGCTGCGATGTACTCCGCTTCGCATGTAGAATCGGCTACCACGCTTTGCTTGGAAGTGCACCAGCTTACCGCTCCCCCATTAAGAATAAATACGTATCCGGTTTTAGACTTAGAGTCATCTGGATCAGTGTCAAAGCTTGCATCGACATAACCCTTTATGACAAGCTCTTGATCACCTCCATAAACGAGAAACATTTCCTTAGTCCTTTTCAGGTACTTAAGGATATTCTTGACCGCCGTCTAGTGCTCCATTCCAGGATCACTTTGAAACCTTCCAGCCATACTTATGGCAAGGCTAACATCGGGTCTTGTGCACAGCATTGCATACATGATAGAGCCTATGGCTGAAGCATAGGGGATGACACTCATCTTCTCTCTATCTTCTGCAGTCACTAGGCATTGAGTTTTACTCAACTTCACACCTTGTAACACAGGAAAGAACCCCTTCTTGGACTGATCCATTTTGAACTTCTTCAAAACTTTATCAAGGTATGTGCTTTGTGAAAGTGCTATCAAGCGTCTCGATCTATCTCTATAGATCTTAATGCCTAATATGAAAGCAGCTTCTCCTAGATCCTTCATTGAAAAACTCTTGCTCAAATATCACGCTTTCTAGCATTTCTATATTGTTTCCAATCAGCAATATGTCATCCACATATAATATTAGAAACGCTACAGAGCTCCCACTCACTTTCTTCTAAATACAAGCTTCTCCGTAAACTTGTATAAACCCAAACGCTTTGATCATCTCTTCAAAGCGCTTATTCCAACTCCGGGATGCTTGCACCAGTCCATAAATGGATTGCTGGAGTTGCAAACTTTGTCAGCATTCTCTGGATCGACAAAACCTTCTGGTTGCATCATATACAACTCTTCCTCAAGGAAACCGTTAAGGTTCGTTGTTTTGACATCCATCTTCCAAATTTCATAGTTGAAATGTGCAGCTACTGCTAACATGATTCTGACGGACTTAAGCATCTCTACGGGTGAGAAGGTCTCATCATAGTCAACTCCTTGAACTTGTGAAAAACCATTTGCCACAAGTCGAGCTTTGTAGACAGTGATATTACCGTTTGCGTCTGTCTTCTTCTTAAAGATCCATTTATTTTGAATGGCCTTTCGCCCATTAGGTAATACTTCCAAAGTCCATACTTTGTTTTCATACATGGATCCCATCTCGGATTTCATGGCCTCTAACCATTTCTCGGAATCCGGGCCCATCATCGCTCCTCCATAGCTCGTAGGTTCATTGTTGTCTAACAACATGACCTCCAAGACAGGGTTGCCGTGCCACTTAGGAGCAGTACGCGCCCTTGTCGACCTACGAGGTTCAATAGCAACTTGATCTGAAGTTTCATGATCATCATCATTAACTTCCTCTTCAACCATCGTTGGCTCCACAGAAACATCTTTCTGCGCTACTCTACTCTCTAGTTGAAGTAAAGGTTCAATAACCTCATCAAGTTCTATTTACCTCCCACTCAATTCTTTCGAGAGAAACTCTTTCTCAAGAAATGTTCCGTTTTTAGCGACAAACATTTTGCCTTCGGATCTGAGATAGAAGGCATATCCAACTGTCTCTTTTGGTTATCCTATGAAGACGCATTTCTCCGCTTTGGGTTCCAGCTTTTCAGGCTGAAACTTTTTGACATAAGCATCACATCTCCAAACTTTAAGAAACGACAACTTTGGCTTCTTGCCAAACCACAGTTCATATGGCGTCGTCTCAATGGATTTTGATGGTGCCCTATTTAAAGTGAATGCAGCTGTCTCTAATGCATAACCCCAAAACAATAGTGGCAAATCGGCAAGAGACATCATAGAACGCACCATATCTAATAAGGTTCGATTACGACGTTCGGACACATCATTAAGCTGTTGTGTTCTAGACGGTGTCAATTGTGAAACAATTCCACACTATCTTAAGTGACTGCCAAACTCATAACTCAGATATTCTCCTCCTCGATCAGATCTCAGGAATTTAATCTTCTTGTTACGATGATTCTCAACTTCACTCTAAAATTGCTTGAACTTTTCAAACGTTTCAGACTTGTGTTTCATTAAGTAAATATACCCATATCTACTTAAGTCATCAGTGAAGGCGAGAAAATAACGATACCCATCGCGCGTCGCAACAATCATTGGACCGCACACATCAGTATGTATGATTTCCAACAAGTCACTTGCCCGTTCCACTGTTCCAAAGAACGGCGTTTTAGTCATCTTGCCCATGAGGCATGGTTCACATGTGTCAAGTGATTCCAAACCAAGTGACTCCAAAAGTCCACCGGCATGGAGCTTCTTCATGCGTTTTACACCAATATGACATAAATGGTAGTGCCACAAGAAAGTGGTACTATCACTATCAACTCTACATCTTTTGGCATCAATGCTAAGAATATGTGTATCATCACTATCAAGATTCAATATGAATAAACCCCTCACATTGGGTGCATGACCATAAAAGATATTACTCATATAAATAGAACAACCATTATTCTATGATTTAAATGAGTGGCCGTGTCAAAATAAAAAAGATCTAGATATAATGTTCATGCTTAACGCAGGCAGTAAATAACAATTATTCAGGTTCATCACTAATACCAATGGTAATCGAAGAGAGAGCGTGCCGATGGCGTTTACATCAACCTTGGAACCATTTCCCACGTGCATCGTCACTTCGTCCTTCGCCAGCCTTCGTCTATTTCGTAGTTCCTGTTTTGAGCTGCAAATGTGAGCAACCGAACCGGTATCAAATACGCAGGAACTACAATGAGAGCTAGTAAGGTACACATAAATAACATGTATATCATATATACCTTGTTTGTTGTTGGCCGCCTTCTTGTCAGCCGGATACTTGGGGCAGTTCCACTTCCAGTGACCAGTTCCCTTGCAATGAAAGCACTCGGTTTCTGGCTTGGGTCCATCCTTGGGTTTCTTCACAGGAGGAGCAACTGCTTTGCCACCCTTCTTGGAGTTACCCTTCTTGCCCATCCCATTCTTCTTGAAACTAGTGGTTTTATTGACCATCAAGACTTGATGTTCTTTCTGGATTTCAGACTCAGCGACTTTTAGCATCGCAAACAGCTCGGCGGCTGACTTGTTCATCCCGTGCATGTTATAGTTCAGCACGAAGCTCTTGCAGCTTGGTGGCAATGATTGAAGAACTGTTTCGGTGATAGGGGCATCCCTAACTCCACCAGACGAGTCGAATACCCAGACATTTTGAGTATAGGTTCACTGATAGACCCGTTCTCCTCCGTTTTGCAAGCGTAGAACTTATCGGAGGTCTCATACCTCTCGATCCAGCCATTCTTCATAAAGTTAAACTCCAACTCTTGGAACATCTCATATGCTCCATGACGTTCAAATCGTCTTTGAAGTCCCGGTTCTAAGCCATACAATATTACACAATTAACTATTGAGTAATCTCCAGAACATGTCTCCCAAGCGTTCTTAACGTCTTCGGATGACAAGTCTGTGGGTTGGTTACCAAGTGGTGCATCAAGGACATATGCCTTATGTGAAACCGTGAGGATAATCCTCAGATTACGGGCCCAGTCCACAAAGTTACTTCCATCATCTTTCAACTTAGCTTTCTCTAGGAACGCATTAAAATTTAGAGGTGCTACTGCGCGAACCATTGATCTACAACATAAATATGCAAAGATTACTAAGACTATTGTTCAAGATAATGAGTTTAGTCAATCAAATTACTAAAGCTCCCACTCAAATTGACATCTCTCAGGTCATCTGAGTGACACATGATCCATATTCACCAAGTCAAGTCCGATCATCACGTGAGTTAAGGTGGTTTCAATGGTGAACATCATCATGTTGATCATATCTACTATATGACTCATGCTCGACCTTTCGGTCTCTTGTGTTCCGAGTCCATGTTTGTACATGCCAGGCTCGTCAAGTTTAACCCGAGTCTTCTGCATGTGCAACACTGGCTTACACCCGTTGTATGCGAACGTAGAGTCTATCACACCCAATCATCACGTGGTGTCTCGACACAACGAACCTTCGCAATGGTGCACACTCGGGGAGAACACGGTTCATCTTGAAATTTAAGTGAGGGATCACTTTATAATGCTACCGTCGTCCTAAGCAAAACAAGGTGCATAAAAATATTAACATCACATAAGTGACATGATATGGCCATGAACTTGTGCTTTTGATCTCCATATCCAAAGCATCGACATGATCTCCATTGTCACCGGCATAACACCATGATCTCCATCATTGTGTCGCCATCGGGGTTGTTGTGCACACCATGCTTCTACTACTATTGCTACCACTTAGTGATAAAGTAAAGCATTACATAGCGCTAAAGATTGACACGCAGGTCATACAATAATCAAAGACAACCTTATGGCTCCTGCCGGTTGCCGTACTCATCGAAATGCAAGTCGTGAAATTATATAAAAAACATGATCATCTCATACATCACATATATCACATCATGCAATTGACCATATCACATCACAACATACCCTGCAAAAACAAGTTAGACGTCCTCTAATTGTTGTTGCATGTTTTACGTGGCTGCTATGGGTATCTAGCAAGAACGATTCTTACCTACGCAAAACCACAACGGTGATATAAATATTGCTTTTCAACCTTCTAAAAGGACCGCCTTAATCAAATCCGATCCAACTAAAGTGGAAGAGACAGACACCCACCAGCCATCTTTATGCGACGAAGTCACATGTCAGTCGATGGAACACGGTCTCTCGTAAACATACGAGTAAAGTCGGTCCAAGTCACTTCATCCCACAATACCGCTGAACCTAGAAAAGACTAAGGAAGGAATAAATCTGAATATCAATGCCCACATACTCTTTGTGTTCTACTCAAGAGCTCATCTATGCATAGACCTAGCTCATGATGCCACTGTTGGGGAATGTTGCACTGGAAACAAAAAAAATCCTACGCTTCACCAAGATCAATCTAGGAGATGAGTATCTATGAGAGGAGAGATTGTATCTATGTACCCTTGTAGATCACTAACGGAAGCGTTAAAGAACTCAGTTGATGTACTGGTACGTCTCCGCGATCCAAATCGCAAGCCGTCCCACGAACTCCCGATCAAGTACCGAACGGACGGTACCTCCGCGTTCAGCACACGTACAGCTCGATGAAGATCTCCGCCTTCTTGATCCAGCAAGAGGGAGCGGAGAGGTAGACGAGTTCTTAGGCAGAACGACGGCGTTGCAGCGACGGTGGTGGAGCAATTCCAGTAGGGCTTTGCCTAAGCACCGCTAAAAACCGATCTAGAGGAGAAAACGATCTAGAGGGAGAAGAGGGCAGCACGTGGCAATTAGGGTTAGGGTTGCCCTCAAAATCCTCTAGTATATATAGGAGTGAGGGGAGAGGACGCAGCCTGGACCCTCCTACAAGGAAGGCTTCGGCCGAAGCAAGAGGGGAGGAGTCCACCTCCCACAAGGGAGGTGGACTCCTAGTAGGACTCTTTCCCTACTTGGCCCCTACTCTTCCTCCTCTTCCTTTGCACATAGGGCCTTATGGGCTGGCTGCCCAGCCCACCAGGGGCTGGTGTGCCACCACTAAGGCCCATGTGGCCCCTTGGGGTATGTGGGCCCCACTTGGTAGTCCCCAGAACCCATTCGTCACTCCCGGTACATTGCCGGAAATGCCCGAAACTTTTCCGGAGTTCAAACACCACTTTCCTATATATAAATCTTTACCTCCAAACCACTCCGGAGCTCCTCGTGACGTCCAGGATCTCATCTGGGACTCTGAACAACCTTCGGTCACCACCATACATAACTCTATACTACCGAAACGTCACCGAACCTTAAGTGTGCAGACCCTGCATGTTCGAGAACTACGTAGACATGACCGAAACACATCTACGGTCTATAACCAATAGTGGGACCTGCATGCCCATATTGATTCCTACATATTCGATGAAGATCTTTATCGGTCGAACCTCTATGTCAAGGATTCAGTTAATCCCGTATGATGTTACCATTGTTCTTCGGTATGTTACTTGACCGATATTCGATCGTCGGTATCTCCATACCTAGTTCAACCTCGTTACCGGCAAGTCTCTTTACTCATTCCGTAATACAAGATCCCATGGCTAACACTTAGTCACATTGCTTGCAAGGCTTATTGTGATATTGTATTACCAAGTGGGCCCTAAGATACCTCTCCGTCACACAGAGTAACAAATCCCAATGTTGATCCATGCCAACCTAGCAGACACCCTCGAAGATACCTGTAGAGCACCTTTATAGTCACCCAGTTACGTTGCGACGTTTGATACACATAAGGCACTCCTCCGGTGTTAGTGAGTTGCATGATCTCATGGTCATAGGAACATATACTTGACATGCACAAACTATAGCAATAAACTGACATGATCATATCCTACGTTTATAGTTTGGGTCTTGTCCACCCCATCATTCTCCTAATGATGTGATCCCATTATCAAATGACATCTCATGTAAATGGCTAGGAAACCTTGACCATCTTTGATTAACAAGGTAGTTCACTAGAGGCACACTAGGGACAAAGTGTTGTCTATATATCCACACATGCAATATGTTTTCAATCAATACAATTATAGCATGGATAATAAACAATTATCACGAAGAAGGGAATATAATAATAAACACTTTATTTATTACCTATAGGGCATATTTCCAACAAAATAAATAAAAAGGAAAATAGAAGGAAAAAAGGAAAATGCTGAAGTATTTAGATGACATCGGTTTATCCGTAGAAGCGCCGAAGACAAGCTGCGTTACATGGGTTTGGTTCAAGGCGGTAGTCTGATGGGTTCCGAAGACGGTAGGCTCCTCCCACGAGTACTTCATAGATTATGAAGGGGCCTTCCCATTTGGCGTTGAGTTTATGCTTTTGCTGCTTCGGGAGTCGTAAGACGAGTTCGCCTACATTGTATGCTTTTGCCCTGACCTCCCTGCTCTGGTAACGTCGGGCTTGCTGTTCGTAAAAAGTAGAGCGAGCCCGATTTATGCCACGCTCTCCTACTAAGGCGTCAAGGTCTTCCTGCCTATCTAATTCGGCTTCCTTTTCCTCGTACATGCGCACCCTTGGTGCGTCGTGAATAATGTCGTAGGGGAGGACTGCCTCTGCCCCATGAACCATCAAGAATGGTGTAAATCCCGTTGATACGTTCGAGTTGGTGTGTAGGTGCCATAAAACAGGGTCGAGCTCCTCCACCGAATGGCAGTCGGACTCATGAAGAGATCGGATCAAACGTGGCTTAATGCCACTCATAATGAGACTGTTTGCTCGTTTGACTTGTCCATTGGTCTGTGGATGATAGACTGTTGCGTAATCGAGCTTTATGCCCATTTTTGCGCACCAATCCTTGACCTCTTGGGCCGTGAAATTGGATCCATTATCCGTTATTATACTGTGCGGAACACCATAACGATGTACCATGCCGGAGATAAAGTAGATTACTGGTCCGAACTTGGCCGATTTAATGGGCTTTGCCTCTATCCATTTAGTGAACTTGTCGACCATGACCAGTAGGTATTTGTTCTTCTTGGTTCCCCCTTTAAGGTGTCCAACCATGTCCATCCCCCAGACCGTGAAAGGCCAAGTGATTGGAATAGTCCGAAGAGCTGTTGGGGGCATGTGACTTTGATTTGCGAAGAGTTGACACCCTACGCAATGTTTTACAAGTGATTGCGCATCGTCCAAGATGTAGGCCTAAAGAAACCATCTCGGAAGACCTTGCTAACTAAGGCTCTTGCCGTGGCATGGTTGCCGCCCATGCCTGCATGAACTTCGGCTTGGAGCTCTCATCCTTCTTCCTTGGATATGCACTGCTGTAATATTCCGGTGGTGCTTTCCTTATATAACTCGCTCTCGTGTACTTTGTAGGCCTTGGATCGCCGGACTATGTGTCGTGCCTCTATCTGGTCTTTGGGGAGTTCAGGCGAGGAAGGCCTCTGTCCATGGCGCAATTACTGCCATTACCTCATGAGCCAAAGGCGTTTCGTGCATGATGGCGCTGCCGATCAATTGATCGTCGGGTTCGTTTATAGGGGGAACAACCTCGTCCGTCGTATTTAGACCGGTGCCCTTGTCATCGTCATGACACATGACGGATGGCTTAAAGAGTCGCTCGAGAAAGGTGTTTCTCAGGACAGGGTCGCGTTTGGCTCACATACGAGCCAGTATGTCAGTGGCTTGGTCATTGTCGCGACCGACGTGGTGAAATTCCAACCCCTCAAACCGTGCGGATATCTTTAGGACGGTGTTTCTATACGCCGCCATCTTCATGTTTTTGGCATCTAATTCGCCGTTAATTTGGGAGATGGCCAAGTTGGGGTCTCCCCGTACCTCTAGCCGCCATATGCCCACTGATACTGCCATCCAAATACCGTGTAGAAGGGCTTCGTATTCGGCAGCATTGTTAGGGTTGGCTTACATGATCTGCAACACGTATCACACATTGTCGCATGTGGGGGATGTGAGGATAACTCCAGCGTCCATTCTGGCCAGGAATTTTGATCCATCAAAGTACATTGTCAAATGGGAGTATGCATTGTACTCCTTGGGGAGCTCGGCCTCTATCCATTCAGCCAGGAAGTATGCCAATACCTGAGATTTGATGGCATGGCGTGGCTTATGGGTTATTTCAAAAGGAAGGAGCTCAATGGCCCATTTGGCTATGCTGCCGGTGGCATCCCTGTTGTTGATTATATCGTTTAGGGGTACTTCGGATGCCACTGTTACCGCACACTCTTGGAAATAATGTCAGAGTTTCCTTGATGCCATAAAAATTGTATAGGCTATCTTTTGGTAGAGTGTATATCTGGATTTGCACTGCGTTAGTACTTCTGACACGTAACAGACCGGCTTCTCAGTCCGGAACTTGTGTCCCTCCTCATCTAGTTCAACGATGACCACCGCACTGACAACTTGGTTGGTGGCTAATATGTATAACAACATGGACTCACCGGCGCCTGGTGTTGTGAGGATGGGATTGGTTGCCAGTAGTATTTTGATTTCCTCTAACGCAGCCGCTGCTTCGTTGGTCCACTCGAAATTGTTGGTCCGTTTGAGAAGTTTATAGAGCGGTAAAGCTTTCTCTCCAAAGTGGGAGATAAAGCGGCCTAACGCCGCTACACACCGAGCTACCCTCTAGACATGCTTTAGCTCTGTAGGGATTGCCAGTTCTGATAGGGCATGGCTTTAGCCGGATTCACTTCTATTCCTCTATGGGAGATAATGAATCCGAGCAGTTTACCAGACAGAACTCCAAATACCCATTTTTTCGGGTTGAGTCTTATCTCATACTCGTGTAGACTGACAAAGATTTGTCGTAGGTCGTCGGTTAATTAGCTGACGTGTTTGGTTTTAACTACCACATCGTCCATGTATGCCCCGACTATTTTACCAACATGTGTCACGAGACACATCTAGATCATGCGTTGGTATGTGGCCCCAGCATTTTTTAGCCTGAAAGGCATCATGTTAAAGAAGAATGGCCCGTAGGGGGTTGATGAATGCGGTTGTCGCTTGATCGGATTCCTTCATTTTGATTTGATGATATCTGGAATAGGAGTCGAGGAAACACAACAAATCGTTTCCAGTTGTGGCGTCGATGATGTGGTCTATTCGTGGTAAAAGGAAAGGGTCCTTAGGGTAGGCTTTGTTAAGGTCTTTCAAATAGATGCATAGCCGCCAGGATTTGTCTTTCTTTGGTACTATCACCAAGTTTGCCAACCATACGGGGTGCTTAATCTCCCGAATGAATCTGGCCTCCAATACTTTACCTAATTCTTCACCCATACTTTGTCGTTTGGGTTTGGAGAAGCGGCGCGGAGTCTGCTTGACGGGCTTGAAGCCTGCGATAATGTTCAGACTGTGCTCGGCAAGCCGCCATGGGATTCCAGGCATATCGGAAGGATGCCAGGCAAAGATGTACCAGTTTTCTTGGAGAAAGTTCCGCGGAGCCTCATCCACAAGGGGATCGAGCTAAGCTCCGATGGACACTGTCTTATTGGGGTCCGTTGGGTGCACTTGAAACTTGACGATTTCCTCTTCGGGTTTGAAGGAGGTGGGCTTGGGCCTTTTGATAAGGATCACGTCATCCTTGTCAAATGTTGACCGTAGTGCGGTCAGTTTCTGACAGCCCAAGTGTTGTCCCTTCCTTTTGTGGCATGTAACCCCATTGTATGAACCTTGTGTCATGAGCTATGATATGAATTGCACCTTCTCTCATGTGTGGTTTTGCATTCATGCACCATTCATACATCATAGCATTCATCATGCCTGGTTTGTTCTTCATGTGCTTTTTACTGGTGTGATTAGTTGTGGTGTGGTCTTGTGTTATGTGGTTGCGTGTTGTTGAATCATGTGGGTGCAACATCCTCTGTTCCCCTCTCTTTCCCTTTGCAACTAAAACCCTCCATTACCTCCTTCTTTTCCCATGTTATTTTCATAACAGAATTAAGTTGCTTCTTAAATTATTTGTAAATGTTCAAGAGGTAGCCCAATTCATATTAATAATTTAGAGTGTGATTCTTTTGATGGTTGGCGTTTGGTTGTTATTGTATTTTAAATAAACAGGAGCTCCCTTTTACTAAAGTATTAAAATAACTTGCTCAATAAATCAACTTGTTAATTTTATTAAATAGTGCACATTATTCCCTTTACAAAAATATTTTTGTTTTGCACTAAAACCTTTTCTTTTATTTTGGGGATTCATTTTTGTGTGGCTGGTTTTGAAAATGGAAAACCCCTTTCTGTTTTTGGTTTTGTGAGAGAGAGAGAGAGGTAGGTGGGCCTTGTCTCTCCTGCGGCCCAGCCCGCGGTGAACAGAAGGACACCTGCCCCCGTCCCCTTCTCCGATAGTATGTTCAGAGAGTGAGCGCGTCCGCCGTCGCCTTTCCGTCGCCGTCGTCATCTGTCCTATCGCCTTTATAGCCCCCTCAGTGTGCGTGCCCCCTCGCCTAGGGTTCCTCTCTCTCCCTTCGACGCTGCAGCTCTCTTCTTCCCCTCCATCTCTCGCCCTCCTCTCTTCTTTTCCCCTGCCAGGTAAGATTCTGAGAGGTTCAGCTGAGTCCGCCGGTCGTCGTCGCCGTCGTCGTCGCGTCTCCGGTGGGCCGCGTCCTTGGTGGTGATGGCGTGGAGATCGGGGGTTCTCCCAGCGTTCCATTCCCGCCGCTAGGGACCCCGGAGGAGCTCTGCAGCGACCACCCCATCGTCGCTGGAAGTCCCCTCTCCGCCGTATCCTTCCCCCGCGTCTTCTCCGGCCGTCTTCTTCCCCTCCATCGACTCCGTCGTGACCGGCTCGCCGTCACCTTCCCCCAAGGTGAGCCGCCGGTCCCCGTAGCCCTTTTCCCTCCGCGCGTAGCTCGTAGTTGGTCGCCGCCGCGTCTGTCGCCACCGGTAGCAAGATGAGCACCTACCGCTCGCCTCCTTCCTCCTCTCCGCAAGGTGAGCAGGGGAATGAACTCGTGGAAGACCCGTTGTGCGTAGGAGCAGCTTGTGCCGCCGGATCTGTCATGGATCGCCGTAGTTTGCCGCCGCAGTTTGTCTATCACCGTTGCTCTGTTCTCTGTTGCATTCATCTTCGTTAGTTAGTTAGTTAGTATGCGTGTGTGTATTAGAATACTAGTACCCCTCCTATGTTAGCATCCGAGCGCGTAGTGCAGTGGTTTGGGCTCAGGGGAGCGACCAGGAGGTCAGCGGTTTGACCCCCGAACCCTCCCCCTTTTCTTTTGTTTTATTTCTCCTTGTTTTCTTTTTTTCCTCTTTTCTCATGTATTAGTGTGTGTAGGTGCTTTTGACATATGTAGATGTTTTTTCCTGTTGATATGTGGAGTGTGTGTGTGCTTTGCACATATACATTTGTGTGCATGTGTGTGTATGTGCATGTGAGCATTCACATATGCATGCATATATGGGTGTGTGCTCATGCATATATGTGTGTGTGCTCATGCCTATATGTGTGTGTGCTAGAGTGTGTATGTGTATATACATACATGTATATATGCATATGTTGTGATAGTGTGTGTGTATCTACATGATGTAGTGTGTGTGTGTATGTAAGTACATGAGAGGTGGATGTGTGTGTGCTTATGCATACATACACTTGTGCATGTGAGTTGTGAGTGTGTGTATGCTATGCATACATACATATGTGTGTGGGTAGTTGCTAGTGCTTTGACATGTTGTGTGTCTATGAGTAGAGTGTGTGTGGGGGGGGCAACTAGTGGGCTTCCCACTTGACATACCCCTTGTGGATATGTGCTTGCTAAGTAGGTTTTGTCATCTCATTTCCATTCTTAGCTAGGTTGACATACATGCTCATATCCATTTATGTGCTTTTCCTATTAGAGTAAGTTATGCCATGAAGAGTAGGTGGTAGATTTGCTATTTGAGTGTGCCTCGGTGTTTCACATGAGCATATGAATATGACCCATGGTTTTGGGTAGGAAGAGCCAATGAATCCATTGGAACTCTGAGATTTCACTTTTGAGCAAGTTCATAAATCTGTCATTTTAGCTAAGATTTCATTTTGTCTTTTTTGCATGATTTAATCCATGCTTGCTTTGGAACATGTGCCAACTAGGAAGTGCTAGTATTTTGTATCTAGTATGCCATGGTATTTTTGTTTAATATGAGAATCACCCATTTAAGTGGGAAACATGCTGCAATGTGACCAACTTGATGTTTCTGTTTCAACATGCTAAAAACTACTAAGTCTGAGAATCTGCTGTTATTTTTATGCCATGTAGAGTGGGTGAAATCTATCAACATGTCGTGAATTTGCTCATGCTCGGTGTTATTTATTTGTAGTAGATATTGTCTTCTACCGTCCTGTTAATTTTCATGCCAATAGGAGCTCTTAGCATATTTAACTACTGCTGTCAACTTGCTACTTTATTAACTCAGATTCCAGAAAACTGGAATTTTCACCAAGTCCCAGAAAACTATTTCAACATGTCAACTTGATTGCTTCATGCTTATTGATGTGTGCCTCCTTTGCTGATTGTGTAGTTTGATAAGTTGATGTGTGTGTTGAGTAGATTCTGCCAATATCTTGTTTGTGGTTGTAGGGTTCCTGTAGCTCAAGTTGTGAGTTGTAGAAGTTGCTATGTTGCTGTTTTGTGGCAGATTTTGCATGATGCATCCATATTTGACATGTTCATGCATGTCTAAATAACTCAACATGGGGTTCTGTCCAGATTCATTAATAAACAAACTTTGCATGTGAAACATGACTAGTTTTGGATTGCCGTGTTTAACTCTTCATAATTGAATCATGCATCATCTTGGTTGTGCATTGCACCTTGGTTGGAGGTTTATTGTTGCTGTTTCTCTTGGGTAGACGCGAGTGTCGATACTGAGTACGAGGACCTAGGAGAGTACCACTACGAGGATCCCGCTACTTGTTCCACTGAAGAACCAACAGGCAAGATGATCGTACCCGGATCCCGATACTATTTTTGCTTGCTAGTTTCTCGCTCTTATCGTTACAATTGCGCTACCTACCACTTGATACTAGCCTCCTAATTGCCATGACAGCCTCTAACCTCCACATCCTAGCAACCTTTGATTGGCTAAGTTACCGCTGATCAGCCCCTCTTATAGCATTCTTAGTTGCAGGTGCAGGTTTTTCCATGTGATAACATGGATTTGGATATCACAATATTATCTGTTGTTTAATTTAATGCACATATATATCTTGGTATTGGTGGAAGGCTTGCCCTTTTGCCAAGTGATTTGTTCCGCTGTTACCGCCATTAGTTCCTTGTTACGAGTGTTATGGTTTCCGTAAGTAAGTGCCCACGATTATGTAGTTCCTTGTTACCGGTGTTAAATCTTTCG
Organism: Hordeum marinum; assembly: GCA_022496015.1. NCBI lineage: Eukaryota > Viridiplantae > Streptophyta > Magnoliopsida > Poales > Poaceae > Hordeum > Hordeum marinum. The sequence continues at coordinate 120,690,644 of CM039677.1, forward strand.
GAAAGCCATGCCCGCGATTATGTAGCAACTTGGATATTTGTTTACACCCGGTTATTGTTAACTTGAAGTAAATTTCAATTAAAATACACCAACTGTGTGAGTAACCATGATCATCTCTACTCGTGAACATGCTACGAGAGAGAACACGATGGGGTTATGATTGACGTAAGTAAGTGTTCAGGATCTCATAGAGATCATACTAGATTCGATCGTTCATCGTAGGCCACTCATATTCATTTTCATGTTGCGTAAGTTAGCCACCATAAATGCTTAGTGCTGCTACAAACTAAACACTTACCCCAACTCAACCTTTAACTTGGATAGTCTCGGTACCCGGGCGCATGATTGCTGAGTCCATGTGGCTCACAGTTTACTACAACACTCTAGGTACAGGGTCACGATGACCTTACCCAGCTCCAGCGGGAATATGATGAGGAAAGAGGCAGGATGTACGTGACTTACCCGGATGAGTAGAGGACCATGGTCGTGATCTTTGGGATAGCGAGATAGTATCATTTGCATCAATTTTTATCGTTTGATTTCGTCCGTAGGCGGACCCTGTCTTCATCTTGATGTTTTGAACTATGAGTGAATTGTAATTTAGCATGTGGCGAGTGTAAGCCAATCTTGTATATTCATCTTTTCAGTATTGTATGATGTGATGATACTATACTTGCAAACGGCAAGATGCGCCTCTATCCCTTACGGGGCCCTAGAGCCTTTAAAAGGATAGGCGCGCATCTTGGGCATGACAAGTTGGTATTCAGAGCCATACGACCATAGGAGCCTTTGCTTGTTCGAACTTGGCCGAGTTGTGTCTAGTGAAAACTATTTTGAGTCTAGTTATATCGGAGAGTAGGATTCTTTTTACTCCTCTTCTTTGCTCTGGTGAGGTTTCCGCCTTAGGAATTTTGATTCTACTCCTCTTCTCGCTCAAAAATGTTTTTAGGATCACGTGGGTATTTTGGAGTCTATATGATACCGATGTGACAGGGTTCTGTCTTGGTGCCTCCTATCTGACTTGATTTCTTCCGGGGAGTCGAGCTCCAGGGAATGTTGGCACATCGTTATCATTTAGCTTCCTTGATATCTCAGGACGGAGAGTGTTCAAAATTACTTCAATACTTATCGTGGTGAGATAAGGTCGAAGTCACCCAGTACTGGGGAGGCGTCTGGGGTACCACCATGGTTTAGTATCGTTGTGAGTTCGAGGATTCGAGATTAGATGAGTTTGCGAAAGACTCTGGTTATGTGTTGAAGGATGGATACAGTTGGGGTGTAGGATTGCTAGTTGTGTGAGATATTTCCTCCTTGTATCCCCCACACCGGATTGCATAACCGGAAAGTTTTCGGAAGTTCATAGGTGGGAAATCTTGTAGTCATCTAGGATCATCTTCTTCAGATGTATGTGGGCATGTACATTTGTTCCGAGCGCTTAGCTCAATACTTTTGTGTTATTGCAAGTGGCTTATTATATCGGATGATGTTATCATGAACCGAAGAAGCATTCTTACTAATTTTTCAGTAGGAAGGTTGTGTTGTTAATTGTTCATTTCTTTCAAGCATTTGATTCAGCTTTGAAGTCATCTTATCAATGAGGTGCTGATGCGTTTTGTCCATCTTCGGGATGGCTCCACCAACTCGCAACAAATTGGGTCGTGGTGAGGAGCAGTCTGATGTTCCACCACCGCCACCACCACCGCCTCCTCCACCTCCTCCTCCAGAAGCTTGGCAAGCTATGATGGCCGCAACCAATGCGAACACTTAGATGTTGCTCAGACTGTTGCAAGAAAGCGAGCAGGGTCAGCAAAGTTTTCAAGGGAATTTTCAGAATCAGCCTTAGTTTGCAACGCTCAATCAGTTCCTTGCCAACCAGCCCAAGTCTTTCACCTGTTGTGAGCAACCTCTTGATGCTGATGATTGGCTTCGTGATATGAGTAAGCATTTCGAGTGCAGCAATGTCAGGCCAGAGGACTTTGTCAGATTTGCATCGTTCCAGCTCAAGGGTCAAGCAGCTGATTGGTGGCAGCAATACAAGGATTCCGGGGGCAATCGTGTTGTTACTTGGGACGATTTCCTCATGACTTCAGGGCTCATTACATTCCGACAAGCTTTGTCGAGGAGATGCGTGAGAAGTTCAGGCACCTGAAGCAGGGAAGCAAGTCTGTCTACCAGTACAACGTCGAGTTTCAGAATCTAGCCCGTTATGCCAAGCAAGATGTTCCAGATGACAAGGCTATGATCTATCAATTCAGAGGTGGTCTCAAGGATGAGCTTCTGCCAGGCCTAGTTCTTCAAGATCCTCGGGAGTTCGATCAGTTTTACAATATGGCTTTGAAGGTTGAAGCAGCTCAGCTCAAGTTGGAGAACTCCAAGAAGCATTCAAGGGATTCATATTCTTCTTCTTTTGGCTCTCAGATGGTTCCCAAGAAGCAGAAGTATTGGGCGTCAAATCCTCTTCCATTTCGCCCTCCTCAGCAGCATAAGCAGTTTGGTGGTCGTGGTTCTTCCCACCCACCCAACCCAGGATTCCAGCAGAGACCCCAGGTGTCCAACGCAGTTCTTGTTCCTCCTCCATGCAATGTTCGTCCGCTTTCTGAGGTGAATTGTCACAAGTGTGGCCAGAAGGGTCACTAAGCCAACAAGTGCAACCAGCGGCGTTTCTCGCCTCCTCCTCTAGTCAAGCCTCCAGGCAATGCTATGGTGAAGCATAATCCCAAGACCGCCAGAGTGAATATGGTGAATGCAGCTGAAGCAGATCAGTCCAATGATGTGATTATGGGTAATCTCTCAGTTAATTTTATTCCTGCAAGAGTGTTATTTGATTCTGGTGCATCGCATTGCTTCATGTCTCGCCCTTTCTTTGTCAAGAATGAGTTTGATTATAAAGATTTGCCTAAGTCCTTGTCTGTGGTGTCGCCCGGTAAGATGTTGAATTCCAATCGCATTGTTCCGGATGTTTCTATCAAGATGGGTAATTATTCTTTCTGGCTTCTCCAATTGTTCTCGGTAATTCTGACATTGATCTCATTCTGGGCATGGACTTCCTGGCTATGAATAAGGCTCATATTGATTGCAAAGCAAAAGAAGTCAAGCTGACTCATCCTTTAGAAGACGTGATTATTTTTGTGGCTTGCGATGACACAATCCGTCTCTTTGCTCTAAATGAGAAGGGTGAAATCTCAGCGATTTCTCAAATTCCGGTGGTTTGTGAGTTTGAAGATGTCTTTCCAGAAGAATTGCCAGGAATGCCTCCACACTGGCCAGTCGAGTTCGTGATTGATCTCGAGCCCGGAACTGAACCAGTCTGCAAGCGCCCGTATAAACTTGGCCCCAAAGAGCTGAAAGAGTTGAAGAAGCAGCTAGATGAGCAAGAATGTCTGGGTCTGATCAGACCAAGTTCTTCTCCATGGGGTTGTGGAGTTTTGTTTGTCAAGAAGAAAGATGACACGTATCGTCTTTGTGTTGACTACCAGCCATTGAACAAGAAGACAATCAGAAACAAATACCCACTTCCCAACATCAATGAGTAGTTTGAACAACTAAAAGGTGCCAAGGTTTTCTCGAAGCTTGATCTTCGCATGGGTTATCATCAGATTCGCATTCGCGAAGAAGACATTCCCAAGACCGCTTTCAGGATGAGTTTTGGCTCTTGTGAGTACACCGTCATGTCGTTTGGTCTTGCTAATGCTCCTCCAACTTTCTCAAGAATGATGAATTTCATTTTCTCTCCTTTCAAGAATGAATTCGTCTTGGTATGTCTGGATGATATCCTTGTGTTCTCGGAGACGGAAGAAGAGCATGCAGAGCATCTCCACCTTGTGCTTCACAAGTTAAGGGAATATCGGTTCTATGCCAAGTTTTCCAAGTGTGAGTTCTGGCTCAATGAAGTGGTGTACCTCGGGCATGTCATCTTTGCTGAGGGAATTAAAGTGCACCCTGGGAATGTTGAAGCAATATTGAAATGGGAGCCTCCGCGGAATGTGAAGTAGCTTCGGAGTTTCCTCGGGCTTGCTAGCTATTGCAGAAGATTCTTGGAGAACTTCTCTCAAATTGCCAAGCCTCTGTCCAATCTCCTCCAGAAGAGTGTCAAGTATGTTTGGTCTCCTGAGTGTGATGTGGCGTTCAATACGCTCAAGCAGAGACTGACTTTAGCTCCAGTTCTTGTTCCTCCTGAGCAGTTTAAGCCTTTCCAAGTTTTCTATGATGCTTCTCTCCAAGGTCTTGGTGGTGTTCTCATGCAAGACAAGAAGATTGTTGCTTATACCTCGTGTCAGTTGAAACCGGCCGAGAAGAACTACCCCACTCATGATCTTGAGTTGGCGACGGTTGTGCATGCTCTAATGACTTGGAGGCATTTGTTGTTGGGTAGACCAGTTGAGGTGTACACCGATCACAAGAGCTTGAAGTACATTTTCACTCAACCCAATATCAATCTTCGGCAATCTCGTTGGGTGGAAATGCTTGAGGACTTCAATCCAAGCATTGAGTATACTCCTGGGAAAGCAAATGTCGTTGCAGACGTGCTCAGCCGTAAGGCGTACTGCAATAGTCTCATCTTGAAGCCTCTTCAGCCCGAGCTTTGTGAAGCCTTCCGCAAGCTCAACCTTCAGATGATTTCGCAAGGATTTCTTGCCAATCTTCAAGTTTCTCCGACTCAGGAATATCAGGTTCGCCAAGCGCAGCTTCTTGACGCTATGGTGAAGAAAGTGAAGAAAGGTGTGGCCAAGAGCATTCCGAAGTATAAGTGCTTTCGTGTTGATGACAAAGATACCTTGTTCTTTGAGGACCGTCTTGTGGTTACAAAAGGTGATCTCAGAAAGGTTATCATGAACGAAGCACATAATTCTCTTCTATCCATTCATCCATACAGTTCAAAGATGTATCAGGATCTCAAGCAAACCTTCTGGTGGACTCGCATGAAACGTGAAATTGCTCAGTTCGTGAACGAGTGTGATGTTTGTCGCATAGTGAAGGCGGAACATCCATGTCCAGCAGGTCTTCTTCAGCCTTTTCCTATCCCAGAGTGGAAATTTGATCATGTGGAGATGGATTTCGTCACTAGGTTTCTAAAGTCCAAGAGAGGCAACGATGCCATCTTTGTGGTTATCGACAAGCTGTCAAAAGTTGCTCACTTCCTGCCAGTCAAAGAATCAATCTCGGCAGCTCAGCTTGCAGAGTTGTATACGTCAAGGATAGTATCCTTGCATGGTATTCCTCAGATCATCTCTTCTGACCGTGGAAGCCTCTTCACTTCAAATTTTTGGGAGTCCTTCCAGACTGCTATGGGTACCAAGATCCGTTTCAGCACTGTGTTCCATCTGCAGACAAGTGGTCAAGTTGAGAGAGTCAATCAGATCCTCGAAGATATGCTCAGAGCCTGTGTGATTTCGTTCGGCATGAAGTGGGAAGACTGCCTTCCATATGCTGAATTCTCATACAACAATAGCTTTCAAGCTAGTTCAGGCAAGGCCCCTTTCGAGATTCTCCATGGCAGAAAGTGTCGTACCCCGCTTAACTGGTCTGAAACCGGTGAGCGTCAGAGTCTCTCCCATGAAGGGCACTCAGCGGTTTGGAATTAAAGGGAAGTTAGCTCCTCATTTTGTTGGTCCTTTCAAAGTTGGTGGCAAGAGAGGTGGTCTTGCATATCAACTAGAGCTTCCTCCAAATTTCGCGAACGTGCACGATGGATTCCATGTTTCTCAACTCCGGAAATGTTTCAAGACTCCTGAGCGAACCATTGACCTCCAAGACATCGATCTCCAAGAAGATCTCTCTTATCGTGAGCATCCAGTTGCAATTCTTGAAGAAACTAAGCGTAAGGCTCGCAACAAGTCTATCAAGTTCCTCAAGGTGAAGTGGTCTCATCATTCCAACAAAGAAGCTACTTGGGAACGCGAGGACCTTCTCCATTCCGAATTTCTAGACTTCTTTCGTTTCTAGATCTCGGGTCGAGATCCTCTTGTAGTGTGGGAGAGTTGTGACAGCCCAAGTGTTGTCCCTTCCTTTTATGGCATGTAACCCCATTGTATGAACCTTGTGTCATGAGCTATGATATGAATTGCACCTTGTCTCATGTGTGGTTTTGCATTCATGCATCATTCATCCACCATAGCATTCATCATGCATGGTTTGTTCTTCATGTGCTTTTGATTGGTGTGATTAGTTGTGGTGTGGTCTTGTGTTATATGGTTGTGTGTTGTTGAATCATGTGGTTGCAACATCCTCTGTTCCCCTCTCTTTCCCTTTGCAACTAAAACCCTCCATTACCTCCTTATTTTCCCATGTTATTTTCATAACAGAATTAAGTTGCTTCTTAAATTATTTGTAAATGTTCAAGAGGTAGCCCTATTCATATTAATAATTTAGAGTGTGATTCTTTTGATGGTTGGGGTTTGGTTGTTATTGTATTTTAATTAAACACGATCTGCCTTTCACTAAAGTATTAAAATAACTTGCTCAATAAATCAACTTGTTAATTTTATTAAATAGTGCACATTATTTCCCTTACAAAAATATTTTTGTTTTGCACTAAAACCTTTTCTTTTATTCTGGGGATTTATTTTTGTATGGCTGGTTTTGAAAATGGAAAAACCCTTTCTGTTTTTGGTTTTGTGAGAGAGAGAAATAGGTAGGTGGGCCTTGTCTCTCCTGTGGCCCAGCCCGCAATGAACAGACGGACACCAGCCCCCGTCCCCTTCTCCGTCAGTATGTTTAGAGAGTGAGCGCATGCGCCGTCGCCTTTCCTACGACGTCGCCGTCTGTCCCATCGCCTTTATAGCCCCCTCAGCGTGTGTGCCCCCTCGCCTAGGGTTCCTCACTCTCCCTCCGCCGCCGCAACTCTCTTCTTCCCCTCCATCTCTCGCCCTCCTCTCTTCTTTTCCCCTGCCAGGTAATATTCTGAGAGGTTCAGTTGAGTCCGCCGGTCGTCGTCGCCGTCGTCGTTGCGTCTTCGGTGGGCCGCGTCCTTGGTGGTGATGGCGTGGAGCTCGGGGGTTCTCCCGGCGCTCCATTCCTGCCACTAGGGCCCCGGAGGAGATCTACAGCGACCACCCCATCATCACCGGAAGTCCCCGCTCTACCGTCTCCTTCCCCTGCGTCGTCTCCGGTCGTCTTCTTCCCCTCCGTCAACTCCGTCGTGACCGTCTTGTCGTCACCTTCCCCCAAGGTGAGCTGCGGGTCCCCGTAGCCATTTTCCCTCCGCGCGTAGCTCGTAGTTGGTCACCGCCGCGTCTGTCACCGCTGGTAGCAAGACGAGCACCTGCCGCTCGCCTCCTTCCTCCTCTCTGCAAGGTGAGCAGGGGAATGGAGCCGGGGATGACCCGTTGTGCGTAGGAGCAGCTTGCGCCGCCGGATCTGCCATGGCTCGTCGGAGTTTGCCGCCTCAGTTTGTCTGTCGCTGTTGCTCTGTTCTCTGTTGCATTCATCTTCGTCAGTTAGTTAGTATGCATGTGTGTATTAGAATACTAGTACCCCTCCTATGTTAGCACCAGAGCGCGTAGCGTAGTGGTTTGGGCTCAGGGGAGCGACCAGGAGGTCAGCGGTTCGACCCCCGAACCCTCCCCCTTTTCTTTTGTTTTATTTCTCCTTGTTTTATTTTTTTCCTCTTTTCTCATGTATTAGTGTGTGTAGGTGTTTTTGACATATGTAGATGTTTTTTCGTGTTGATATGTGGAGTGTGTGTGTGCTTTGCACATATACATTTGTGTGCATGTGTGTGTATGTGCATGTGAGCATTCACGTATGCATGCATATATGGGTGTGTGCTCATGCATATGTGTGTGTGTGCTCATGCCTATATGTGTGTGTGCTAGACTGTGTATGTGTATATACATACATGTATATATGCATATGTTGTGATAGTGTGTGTGTATCTACATGATGTAGTGTGTGTGTGTGTATGTAAGTACATGAGAGGTGGATGTGTGTGTGCTTATGCATACATACACTTGTGCATGTGAGTTGTGAGTGTGTGTATGCTATGCATACATACATATGTGTGTGGGTAGTTGCTAGTGCTTTGACATGTTGTGTGTCTATGAGTAGAGTGTGTGTGTGGGAACTAATGGGTTTCCCACTTGACATACCCCTTGTGGATATGTGCTTTATAAGTAGGTTTTGTCATCTCATTTCCATTCTTAGCTAGGTTGCCATACATGCTCATATCCATTTATGTGCTTTTCCTATTAGAGTAAGTTATGCCATGAAGAGTAGGTGGTAGATTTGCTATTTGAGTGTGCCTCCGTGTTTCACATGAGCATATGAGTATGCATCATCTTGGTTGTGCATTGCACCTTGGTTGGAGGTTTATTGTTGTTGTTTCTCTTGGGTAGATGCCAGTGTCGATACTGAGTACGAGGACCCAGGAGAGTAACACTACGAGGATCCCGCTACTTGTTCCACTAAAGAACCAACAGGCAAGATGATCGTACCCGGATCCCGATACTATTTTTGCTTGATAGTTTATCGCTCTTATCGTTACAATTGCTCTACCTACCACTTGATACCAGCCTCCTAATTGCCATGACAGCCTCTAACCTGCACATCCTAGCGACCTTTGATTGGCTAAGTTACCGCTGCTCAGCCCCTCTTATAGCATTCTTAGTTGCAGGTGCAGGTTTTTCCATGTGATAACATGGATTTGGATATCACAATATTATTTGTTGTTTAATTTAATGCACATATATATCTTGGTATTGGTGGAAGGCTTGGCCTTTTGCCAAGTGAGTTGTTCCGCTGTTACCGCCATTAGTTCCTTGTTACCGGTGTTATGGTTTCCATGTTTTGCGCTCCTAACATGCTCGGGGTTGTTATGGGGACCCCCTTGTTCATTCGGTTGAGATTAAAACTTGTCTGGCAAGACCCAACTTTGGTACTACATTTGCTAATAACTTAATAAAACTTGCATAGGGCCTTGCAAACCCGTGGATAATTTAATCACCCCCCGGGCCAGTGCTCCTCATGAGTGTTGGTCCAAACTAGAGTCGTGTGCGGGGCCAACCTGGGGCAACTCGGGAGATTTCTATCAGGCCACTGTACGCTGCGCTCATCTGTCGTGTCCTGAGAACGAGATGCGCGGTTCTTATCGGGATTGGCGACTCGTCGGGAGGTCTTGCTGGATTTGTTTTACCTTTATCGAGAGTCTTGCGTGTGGAGTCTCACTTTCTTCGGGTTTTCTCGAGGTGTTGGAATTCCATTGGAATTACCTATGATGACCGCGAGATCCATGGTCGAGGCTATTCCCGCGGAGTGTAGTTAATTTGTGATGGATTTGTTGGAGCACCCCTGCAGGGTTAAATCTTTCGGAAAGCCGTGCCCGCGGTTATGTGGCAACTTGGATATTTGTTTAACACCCGATTATAGTTAAATTGAAGTAAATTTCAATTAAAATACACCAACTATGTGAGTAACCATGATCGTCTCTACTCGTGAACATGCTCCAAGAGAGAACATGGTGGGGTTTTGATTGACGTAAGTAAGTGTTCAGGATCTCATAGAGATCATACTAGATTCGATCATTCATCGTAGGCCACTCATATTCATATTCATGTTGCGTAAGTTAGCCACCATAAATGCTTAGTGTTGCTGCAAACTAAACACTTATCCCAACTCAACCTTTAAGCTTGGATAGTCTCGGTACCCGGGCGCATGATTGCTGAGTCCCTGTGGCTCACAGTTTACTACAACACTCCAGGTAAAGGGTCAGATGAGCTCGTGCAGGATGACCTTACCCAGCTCCAGTGGGAATATGATGAGGAAAGAGGCAGGATGTACGTGACTTACCCGGATGAGTAGAGGACCATGGTCATGATCTTTGGGATAGCGACATAGTATCATTTGCATCTGTTTTTATCGTTTGATTTCTTTCGTAGGCGGAACCTGTCTTCATCTTGATGATTTGAAGTCTGAGTGAATTGTAATTTAGCATGTGGCAAGTGTAAGCCAATCTTGTATACTCATCTTTTCAGTATTGTATGATGTGATGATACTATACTTGCTAAGGGCAAGATGAGCCTCTATCCCTTATGGGGCCCTAGAGCCTTTAAAAGGATAGGCGCGCATCTTGGGCGTGACACAGTTCTTCGGCAGTGGAAGTCTCATGTAATTCCTCAAAGGCAAGCGATGTTGTCTTATTTTCTGCCCGAAGGGCTATGTTTAGATCACTGGCAATTGTGATCACTCCAATTGGTCTTGGCATTCTAAGTTTCATGTACCCGTAATGGGGTATAGTCTGGAATTTTGTAAAGGCGTCACGCTCTAATAGGGCGTGGTAGCCGCTTGGGAAGGGCACGATGTGGAACAGAAGTTCTTCAGATCGGTAGTTTTCTGGCGTGCCGAACACAACGTCCAGGGTGATACGTCCGGAACAATGCGCCTCTTTCCCAGGAATAATTCCCCGGAAAGTTGTACTACTATGTTCGATGCGAGATCGGTCGAACTGTATTTTTTTCTAGGGTGCCTTCGTATATGAGTTTTAAACCACTGTCACCGTCCATTAGCACCTTATGGAGCCTGTAACCATCGATGATGGGGTTCAGGACTAGTGCAGTCGGTGAGTGACCGGGAAGAACGGCCGGCTGGTCAGCATTTCCGAAGGTAATCGGTATGTCTTCCCATGCACTTGTTGCTGCCACATGGTACACCTGTTCGAGCTCTCTAAGAGCCCTCTTCCTCCTGTTCTTCAAGGACAGTGTTTCGTAGACCGTCAGGACTTCGATATTGCATGCGGGCGACGATGGGGAGCGCCTGTTCGATGGAGCCGCTGCGAGGATGGTCTTGCCGCTTTTTGCGACCTACCTGACGACCCAACAAGCTCTAAGGCTGTGATTCGGGTTCGTGTTTAGCAATACAGAGTGTATAGGGCAAGGTTTATCCAATAGTCCATTAAGGACAGTGGTGACCCTAGGAAGGGGTCTGTTTCTCTTTTCGGTGGGTTTGAATCCAGGTTACTGCTTTGGAGGTATCCTAGTTTTCCAATCTCCTCTAGGATGTTCGGGGAAAATTGGTTCCAAAAATAATCGTTCATATTGCCAAGCACTTTCCATGTTATTGTATTTTTGTACCAAATCGAATAGCTCAGAAAAGTCACGAATGTTTCGGCGAGCCAGGGCGTTAAGAATCCCTTCATCATGGCAATTGTGAATGAAAGTTGCCATTACCTCTTGTTCGCCAAGACCCTTTTCTCTGCTTCTGGCGAGCAAGAATCTGGCCAAAAGCGATGGACGGACTCTCCTTGTAGTTGCTTAATATACCGAAAGTCCGAGGACGCGGGCTTTGGAGCGATACTAGGATTATCGTCTTGGGTGGTGGGTGGGAAAAAATTCGGTTCCGCGCCACATCAAGTGTTCGGAATTATGCACTCCGAACCATGTGGTAGATCCTGGCCGATGATGGTCTGTCTTTAGGATGAACTCTCGTATCTGATTTGTCGATGAAGTCTCGATGATCAGAGACCTGGGTGTAAACTGTTTTTAATTCCGGCTATTGGGATGAATCCTCAGCCAGACACTCAATGGTGGAGACAAGGTGGGTGACCGAAGGGACATGAATCTCCCTATCATCGAGCCTAACCCCGAGCCGGTCATAGACTGGAATCTAGTCATCCGACATACGCATAACTTTGACCCAATCGAACAACTCGTTTAAAAATGAGGCGATGGTAGGATGTGTGTCGCTGAGGCGAGTGGACTCAATGCGCGGCATGACGGTTCCAGGGCCATGCGAGAGCAGATCCGTGTTCTGTCTAGCCAGGAGGGGTCCGGCCACATCGACCGGATTTGGCATTCCAGACCACCCGGGGGTGACGACTCCGTTGGGGGTGATGCCCAATGTATTCGGCGTCGAGGCGTCAAGACTTGCAGGATCCTCCTCAAGGGTCAAAGGTTCCATCAAAACAAGTGTTCCCTGTGAATCAGCGATGAACTCTAAGGTTCTGAACTTGATTCTCTGATTGGGGAAGAAGTTCCCGATCTGGCCAGGATGGTTGATCGGATTGGCATGTGACAAGAAGTCGCCGCCTATGGGAGTCTGATCGGGGGTAGGAATCCCCTAGATGCAGATCTCGTTGCTCGTGATGAGGTGATCGAGGATGCCCAATGAAAGCACCAATGTCGGTGTCAAAATCGGTGGATCTCGGGTAGGGTCTCCCGAACTGTGAGACTAGAACCGATGGTAACAAGACACGAAGGGGACACAGATTTACCCAGGTTCAGACCCTCTTATGAAGGTAATACCCTACGTCATGCTTGGATGTATTGATGATATGGGGTTACAGAGTTGATCTACCTCGAGATCGAAGAGCTAACCCTAGATGAGTTGTTCTACCCCTACAACCTAAAACCCTCCAGATTATATAGATGCCGAGGATACCTAGGGTTCACACATGGTCGGTTACATGCCGAAGAGATAAACATGCCTATCTATGTCGCCATCTTGGAGGACACGCAATGGCTTCTGGAAACCTTCACCTGGCGAGGGGGCCTTGATTATCTGATATTCACCTTGCAGCCCATATAGTTTGGCCCATAAGAAAACAGGTCGGCTATACAAGGACCCCCTAATCCGGGACTCCCTCACTTGGGCATGGTGAACTTGAGCTTGCCAAATCGTTGTTCATCATTGTAGTTGTGTTGGTGATTCCCTTGACAAGGAGGAGGTGGGTCAATGTTGTTGTCGAGTTGACGTTGTGGTTGCCTTGGGGCATCATCGTCATTGTGCTCGTCGTGATGTGTTTGAGGCCGTTGACGAGGTCCTCGCGCGCGGTTTCATCGTTCTTCTTGCTCCTCTTGGCGAGCGGATTCTTCTTGTCGTTGTTATGTTCCTCTTGGCGAATGTTCTCTTCTTGTCATTGTCGATGTTCCTCTTGATGAGCAGCATCTTCTCGTTGTTCTCTCTAGAGTTCTTCTTGTTCGTGGTGAGCTTGGCGGTTGCGCTCCTCCAAGGCGTGAGTAGCTTCCTCCAAGGTGCGGGTAGCTTGCAGCCAAAGTTGTCAGAATCATGACTCAAGTCTTAGAATCTTACGATCCAAATTAGCCCCTCCGATTCTATGATTTTGCTCATAGAATCTAAGTTTCTACGATCCTGATAGTTACGATTCTACGATTCACGATCCTAGCAACGAAGTTAAGATCCGATTCAGAATCGCGATTATGACAACTTTGCTTACAGCGCTTGTTCATGTCGACGTTGTTGCTCTTGCTCCCGAGCATCTTGATCTTGTTGACGTCGACAGTCTTGGGCGCAGACGCGGTCTTGTAATCCATTATCATGGAATGGATTTTCTTTAGCTTGACGTTGTCGATCTTGAGGTGAGCTTGGACCGGAGCGATCGTCTTGGTGGTCAACTCGTGCCCGCGTAGGGCTTGCGTCAGAAGAGTACTCTGACGAGTGTCAACTTGAGCGTCGTCTTGACGTAGTCCAAGTAGAGGGAGCACGGTCGACCATCGGTGATCAAAACTCCTCCATTTGGCTTGAGAGCTTGGTGTCGAGGTAGTCCCGTGTGCGCGCTTCGGATTCGTACAAGTCGGTGGCGAGGTTCTTGATGCGGTCATTCAAGGCATGTTGTGCTTGTGTAATTGCCTTGTTTATGCCGAAGAAGTGTAACTTGGTGACGTGGGTGTTCGCGTCATCGTCATGCTCCTCGAATGTTGGGTTCAACATGATGTTCCTATCCATAGCACTCAAAGAAATATAAGTGGAAGAGTGAGAAGACAAAACCAAATACCGTCCCAAAAGTTAGTAACGAGTCTAGCACTCAATGTTCAACTGGAAATAGTATAATTGGTACCGAAGATCATCCTTCTCACACCTACACAACTAATTCTTAAGGAGTAGCTTGGATACGATGGTGGCACAGAATTTCAAGAAATTCGAGAATATGATTCAATTAAGTTGAAAGAGATTCGCAAATTCGCAAGTAAGACAATGTGAATCAATAGCAAGGAGTGTACACGGAAGCACACACAAGAATAGATAAGTGGGGTTGTGCAACCAATAAATGAACACAAAATGTGGAATCCACAGAAAACGATCGTGTTGCACAACACTAGAGAGACGCTAGAACGATTGCTCAAATGGGCGTGATACGAACTTGTGCACAACCTATATGGAAAAAAACGTGTTGTCTTCCTATTCCCGACTTGATATGTATGTATGAGGCATGAGTCACTCGATCAAGTGATCCAAGATGATCAAGTATGATATGCAAATTTGGTGATGCTATTTCTCTTTTCTCCTTGCTTAAGAGATTTGCTTCTCTTTGTTTTACCAATGATATATGGATTCTCAGCAGGACGTGCACACCAAGATAGCAATTATGTATGTGGGTACTTTGCAGCATAAGAGCTGATACTAAGATGTATATGCATGCAATTTTAGCTATGCAGAGTATGTATCACTAACGTGCACAAATAGTGTGGCCCGGCAATACTCAATGGATAGACTCGATAGGCAAGTAATGCAAATAGACTCGGGGTAACAATGCAATGGCAAGGGTATAAGTCAAGAGTGTCATCGCGGTTACTGTCCTTGCTTACGGTGTGGTGTCAATGAAGAATTTATTGGTGACAATCCGGGGTGATAATCAGCAGCGATGTCGATGAAGAACCACTCCTAATTAGCTGAAACACCTTAGGAACTGGCAAGGCTCGTGGCTCAAAATCTTAAATGCAAATGGGTTGTGGAAGAAAATGGTGGAGAAAACAAATTTTTCTGGCAAAATTCGGTTTGGACAGACTTGCTCTGACATCCGGGAGCGGTCGGTCGTCCGGGGTCCGGCCATCCAGATGTCGTCGATCGTCCGGCGTTCAGTCGTCCGGCGGCTGTCGGTCGTCCGAAGACTGCAGGTTTCACCGGATGAACTCGAATGAAAAGAAAAAACGGCAAAATTGGGGCAATTTTGCAGATGAAAATGATGGGGTGATGGGGGGAAAGATAGATCCACTTGTCCTCTACGAAATCCATGGATCCAAATCAATAAAATCTCTTGAGATCCAACGAATATAAGAAAATTTGGTATTGCTATTTTTGTGGGGATTTTTGAAATTAGGTCAAAAAAGAAAAAACGGCTAGAAAGTGGAGGGAGAGACTCCAAGATGTGAATCAACATGGCTCATGATACCAATATGATACTGGACACACCCCTGAGTCCCGATTCTTTCACACTTGGAGGGAAAAAGGGAGGAAAATCAAGAGGAAAACAAACACTCAAAGACGATCCTAAAGTCACACATCCACTAGATACAATGATTCATGAGATACAAGATTCCAAACCAACGAAAGGATACAAGTACCGGTAGTCTTCCCACTCCAGAGAGATGGGCCTTGTAATCCACGATGGGATCTTCCCTTAGAGGGGCCTTGGCATCCGCTTCGGATCTTCTCACGTAGAGGTATCTCACCCCACGAGGGAAGGAAGTAGATGGAGCTATGCTCAACAATGATCTTTGCTAACATAAGCTAACCCTAGCTAGAGGAGGGGTGAGGTTTATATACTCTTAGGCGGGAGAGGGGGTACATGGGCCGAAACCCGTGGGCCTGTGCGTAGACAGGGTCCGGACGTCCGAGCGGGGTCGGACGTCTGGCGGCTCAGGACAGTCCAAACATCCGGAAGAGGACGGAAGTTGGAGGGTTCGGTGCGGGTGCACCTTGGTCAGATTTCAGGACGCGGTCGGACGTCCGGGGCTCGGTCGTCCGGATGCTCCGGTCCTTCAAAGTTTTGGAGCGGGTGCATGGGAGCCGGATTTTCGGGATGGCCCGGACGTCCGTTCACTGGAACGTGTCAGTCGTCTGGGCTGCGTCGGCCATCCATGATCTAGGGAGTCCGGCTGGCCTTCATGTTGGGCTGGTCTCCAGGCGTCGAACGTCTGAGGTCGTCCGGTCGTCTGTGGTCGTCCGGACGTCCGAGAGGTGCGACTTGTCCCTGGCTCCTTTCTTTTCCTTCCAAGCTTGACGTCCTTCGCCCGAGCACCTGAGCACAGAGAGAACTTCTGTCTGAGGTAGTGACCATGTCTCGAGTGGATCAAACAGAGATTGAGCAAGGAGAGATATCACCTCGTTTTTGATGGCACGTGCATGGGCTCTCGTCATGGGTCCTCTCGTGGCTTGCGATGTTGGAGAAGTGTTCATGGTGGGGATCATGGGATGCTTCGCATCACATAGTGTGTTGTGTGGGCGTTAGAGCGTTCGCCCACACAACCCGCAACGCAGTTGCCAGCTTCGCCGTGTGGGTGAACCAGTTCCCGCCCACATAGTCACAACCTAGTCCATGCGCGTGTGGGTGAACTGCTCTTGGCCCACAGGACCCGCAGCACGCAGTTGCCAGCTTCGCCATGTGGGCGAACCAGTTCCCGCCCACATAGTCACCACCTAGTCCGCCACCCACATAGTCACCACCTAGTCTGCGCGGGTGTGGGCGAACTGCTCTTCACCCACACGGCGCTCGGACGTTACTAGATGGCAACTGCAATTACGCGTATGTGGCAACTAGGTAAACTCACATGGCAATTATGATTGATCATACATGACAACTATGGTTGGACAACACGTGTCAACTAGTTAATCACATATGACAATTATTGTTTGACTGTATGTGATAATTAGATAATCACACATGGCAACAATGGTCTGATTGCACGCGGCAACCATCGTTAATCAGACATGGCAACTATAGTTGACCAAAACAAAGAAGTTTCCATGCTTTTAAAACAACATTTGCCATCACGGGTAACTGAAGTTGTCATCCCCGGGATAACTAAAGTGTCGTCCCTCGCGTAACAAAAGTACCTGCGTCAGAACATGTGGGCAGATTTGTTTCTTGCCACATGCGCGGGGTGAGGATGAGTAGTACTTCTTGGGTGTCTTGCAGGAAGTAGCTGCATCCCACACGTGTGGTCAGTTTTAATTTCGCCCACACATGACCCATATGAACTACCTCGTGTGTATGCTACATCCACTGTGTGAGCGGATGTTTAATATACTACATAGGGAGTGCATGGACTGAGATTTAATTTGGTCTTAGTCAGCTCACGTCAGTACGTACACGCTGGACGTTGGTACAATTATAACCTTGTTGTCTTGTTTTCCTTCACGTTTTCGATTTTTCTTCTCTACGTTGTGGGTTGTGTGGACACGGGAACATGGGCTGATATTGGGTTCCTATGTGCGTAGTGCCATGTGCTTGTGTGGTTTTTCATTTTTTGCATATTTCAATATTTGTGTCCAAAAAGGCCTTCAACTATGTAGGTACGTGATTTAGTATCAGGCTGAACATATTAGACGGCATTTTACTTTGTTCTTCCATTTATATTTTGATTTCTTGGATAGTGAGAGTGAGAAAAAGAAGAAATTAAACAAAAGAAAATTAGAATAAAAGAAAATAAAAGAAAAATGTGTACACAAGATTTTTACCTTTTTCCTGATATTTTACAAAACAATGTTCACAGATTTCTAAAATATCATCTATGAAAAAATATCTTCCATTTGGAAAAAATGTCTAAATATAATTTGAAACAATCATTGTGTGTTTAGAAAATGTTTAAAGTGTATATGGAAATATTGTTCAATGTGTATTTGCAAAAAAAAATGTATATTTACAAAATGAATTTCAAAGTGTATGTTGAAAAATATTCAAGAATTTAAGAAATTATCAAGTTGTAGTCGGCTGAAAAATAACCAATGATTGCGACCCCACCCCCTTAAAACATACGGCTATAACCTTCTGGAAAAAACATCCAGTCGGGACCCATTTAGAAACTTGAAGTTGCAATCCTCTTAAAGCATGTGGTTGTGACCCCTCTAGAGAAACATGTAGTTGTGACCCTTCCTTGAAAGCATGTAGTTGTAACCCCCTTGAAACACATGTAGTTGCGACATGCCTGCAAAACATGAAGTGCGACCCTATTAGAAAACTTACTGTTGCAACCCCTCTTAAAAACATGCAGTTGCAACCCACCTTGAAAACATACAGTTGCAACTCCTCTTGAAAACATGCAATTTCCACCCCGCCTTAAAAACATTTAGTTATGACCCCTCTTGAAACATGCAGTTGCGACCCACTCTTAAAAACATGCAATTGCGACCCTCTCGTGAAAACATGCAGTTGCGACCCGCCTAAAACACATGCAATTACGACCACCTCTTGAAAACATGCAGTTGCGACCTCGCCTTGAGAACATGCAGTTGCAGCCCCCTTGAAAACATGCAGTTGAGGCCCCTCTTGAAAAAACATGTAGTTGCGGCCCTCCTTTGAAAACATCGAGTTGCGACCCACCTTGAAAACATGTAGTTGCGGCTCCTCTTGAAAACATGTTGTTGCGACCCCATCTTGAAAACATGTAGTTGCGACCCACCTTGAAAACATGCAGTTGCGACCCCTCTTGAAAGCATGCAGTTGCGACCCTGTGTTAAAACATGCAGTTGCGTCCCCCTCCTGAAAGCATGCCATTGTGACCGACCTTGAAACACATGCGGTTGCGACCCCTCTTGGAAAACATCTAGTTGCGACCCTGTCTTACAAACATGCAATTGTGATCCATCTTGCAAATATGCACTTGTGGCCCCTTTGAAAACATGCAGTTGTGATCCTGCCTTGAGAACATGCAGTTGCGACCCCCTCTTGAAAACATGTTGTTGCGACCCTACCTTGACAATATGCAGTTGTGTCCCCTCTTCAAAACATATGCGGGACCCCTCTTAAAAACATGCGATTGTGACCCACCTTGAAAAACATGCAGTTGTGGCCCTGCCTTAAATACATATAGTTGTGGTCCACCTTAGAAAACATGCAATTGCAGCCCCGCCTTAAGAACATGCAGTTGCGACCCCACCTTGAAAACATGCAGTTGCAACCCCTCTTGAAAGCATGCAGTTGTGACCCTGCCTTAAAACATGCAATTACGACCCCCTCCTCCAAGCATGCAGTTGCGACCGAACTTGAAATACATGCACTTGCGACCCCTATTGGAAAACGTCTATGTGCGACCATGTCTTACAAATATGCAGTTGTGATCCATCTAGCAAACATGTTGTTGTGACCCCTCTGGAAAAACATGCAGTTGCGACCCTGCGTTGAGAACATGCAGTTTGTGACCCTCTCTTGAAAACATGCCATTGCGACCCTACCTTGAAAATATGCAGTTTCCTCCCCTCTTAAAAACATGCGGTTGGGACCCCGCTTGAAAACATACGGTTGTGACCCACCTTGAAAAACATGGAGTTGCGGGCCCGCATTAAGAACATGCAGTTGTGACCTGACTTTAAAAACATGCAGTTGCGACCCCTCTTAAAAATATATAGTTGCGTCTCCGCCTTAAAAACATGGAGTTTACAACCCACCTTGTGAAAATGCAATTCTAGTCAAGTTACAACGCTTGCAGTTGCATGTTTAGCGGTGGACATGCAAGTGGCCCCGACAAATTCGCCACCACATAACAATTGCGGCCCTTTTTTTAATCTCAACTTCATTATTGTGTTCACATGGTGATTTTTCTAAAATAATAAGTTTAATAGACAAAAATTGTAAAACTAAAACCTAAAAAATCAACTTGGTATTTCCAATAACAAATGAATATTAAGTTAAAACAAAATGAATGTATACTAATGTTAAGAAAAAAGAAAATAGTGAAACAATGTTCTACAGTATAGAGTGAAATAAGAAAAAGAGATCAGAAAGAAAACACAAAACAACAATTAAGCAATTTATCATGAGAAAAAGGGTAAAAAAAAATTCATTAGAAAGATCTAACCCATCACCCGCAAAAAAAGAAAGTAAAAAAGTGCTTACCCATGGAAGCTATAGTGAACAAATGACAGAACATGCAAAAAGCTAGGAGCGTTGCATCCTTCAATCCCCATCTTTCCTTTTTCGTCGGGTAAAAAAGAAAGGAGAAGAAAACCCATATAGCTCAGCTCGTGCAAATAAACAAAATCCAGAGTAAAACTCATGCACATGGGCTACCCCCCCCCCATGAGTCGTGTACCTGTGGCTCTCATGATTACAAGCAAAAACCATCACAAATCTTAGCATGCGGATCAGAGGTCTAGAAAAGGGATTGAAGCCATGGTTAAGCTGAGTTTTAGCAAAATGGATAAGCACCCAAAACAATAAATAAACAAAAAAGTAAAAAATAATAAAGCTTAAAATAGAAAACAAAATATATAGAAAATAGGAATAAAAGAAAAATCGTTGAGATAAAAAAACAAAGCAAAATAAGCCAACATAGCCCGTTACACATACAGTGACTAATAACACGTAAAATCAAACAAGGCAGTGTCACTACTGTGGGAAAAAAGGCAGCATCGCCACTTTTTTTGGGGGGGGCACGGACGGGCCATCAAACTATGAGGCCCTGTGCCGAACTCCGAAATGAGGCCTACTACTTCAATAAAAAAATATAACGGTGTTTTGAGATTGAGTCAAATCCTTTATTTGTTACTTTTTTTATGTTCTTGTTAGCCACGGATTTATATTTTCCCCATGGATTTGGAGAGCATGCATGGATATATGGATCAATTGATGTATATCACTGTTAGCAGCAAATTACTGATAGAACTACTAGGCATATTGTGTAACTTCCTGGGATCCTTGAGAGATGGGCGTCAAACTTAGCCTGGTCAAATTGCTCCTGGATGAGGCGCGTGGACCAGAAGGAGAGGCGAGCAGCCCGAAGAAGGTTGATTTAAAAAGACTTAGCGCGTGGCCAAAACACAGCAGTGTGCCTGCTTTAGGCCTTGTACAATGCAAGGTGCTTAGCGAAGGTGCTTAAAAATAAACTAGTTGAGGAAGATATGTGTTTAGGGTAGGGTTCTAGGCATGGCTCACATACCCTACCTAAGGACACCACATGGGAATACTTGAAGATCAAGCATGAACTTCCGAGTGGATCCCTGAAAATGTTCAAAGTCACTCGACAGTAATCCACTCGGAGACTCCCGCTCTCACTCGGCAGTCGCGTGTCACTCGGAAGACCTCGCTTTCACTCGATGCTAGAAGACTAGGAGCCATCATCAAGAGCCCAACGGGCAAACGCTGGTCCAATGGTCATTAGTAGCTTTTATTATGTACGTTACCTATAACGGCAGACTTTAAACCCCACGACCAGGCCCTTAGATGCGGGATAATTATGAGGGGCAGCAAACTCTATATAAGCCGCCCCTCCTCTCTTGCACAAGGGTTCGGAACCATTGTAATCTCAACATTTCACACGACATAAAGCTCCCGAGCACTGAGACGTAGGGCTGTTACCTCCACGACAGGGGCCTGAACTCATACATCTGTGTGTACACCCTCGCCGTAGCTAGGACTCTGCCCTCTCCCTTCGTACCCCTACCATCTACTGTTAGGCTCGTTCCCACGACTGTTGGCGCCCACCGTGGGGCAGGCGTCTAAGCGACTTCCGGCGAGGTTGCGATTTTCATCCTTCGACATGTCTTCCAGTGGTGTTTTTGCTCCGGGCCACGAGATCCGTTTTGGAGCGCTCACCTTCATCGCCGACGATTCGGCATGGCTCCAGGAAGCGCCTCTCGATGTCGAGGCGCTCCCGGTTCGTGGGCCGTGCACTTCCGCACGAGTCCATGTGGCGTGTTGCTGCGACAGTCGTCGACCCCCTACGTGTCGACTCCTCTCGCCGTTCGCGGTTGCAAGTGGTCCGGCCGCTCACGACTCCAGCGGTGGGTCGAACACGCAGCGGCGCGTCAAACTTCTCCATAGGTTGCAGCACTCGAGCCCGCCGAGTCCCTTCACGGTGTGTTCGAGTCGGATTTCGATCCGTCCGACGTGCCTTCCGAGTGCGAAAGCTGCAATCCTACAACGGAGGTCTTGATGGCGGGCTCTCATCAGAGTTCACCGCCTGGCTTTGGCCGTGTCAAGCGTGAGGCTGGAGGTCCGTCGAAAGAGCAGTTGCATCGCGACGAGGAGGTCCTTCATACCCCCATCGTCGGCGCGACTGCCGAGGCCCAAGATTTGGAGGCCGCGCGCATTCGTCTGGAAGAGCTCCAGGCAGAGATTGACGAGCGTGCTCGCCAGCACCCGCCGCGCCCCAGTCGACGTCATCGGTAACTGTTTCCGACTCGATCTCACGATGGCGTTGAGGTATACCGAACTCCTGTGCTAAATGTTGTTGTTGTTGCTACTGCTAGGATAGCGGATTCCATTCAGCCGTCCCGGTCAGAGGTTGGTAGAGGGCTGTTGCAGATCAGAGCACTGTTGGATGCAGCACAACGTCAGAATTCAGCAATTTCTTAGTCCCGTAACAGGATATACAGCAATTCACCCAAGGCAGAGACCGTTCAGTCAGCACATAGCGCTGGATCGCCCTTGCGTCGTCGAGGCGGCGATTTTTGTGAAGGGCAAGACAGAGATCAGCATCACCGTGAAGACCACCATCGAGTGCCCACTCCTTCGTGGAGTGGTCCGTACGCACCCCGGCGCCAGGACGACAGGCGCTCCTTTGGCGATGAGCCGGACGCGGACTTTGATGCCCGTGCCTACCTTGTTCAGAAGCGGATCGACAAGAGCAGAGCCTACAGAGAAGGACACAACAGAGATGTTCCGAGTGGAAGCTCGGTTGTGGTGTCTGGTCCTGAGTGTTTTAGCAGGGCTATACATTCTGCAAAGATCCCCCCAAACTTCAGGATGGTGGTGGGAATCAGAAAGTTTTCTGCTGAAACAAAGCCAGAGACTTGGTTAGATGATTATCGAGCGGCTATACAGATTGGCGGCGGAAATGACAATGTCGCAATGAAGCACCTGCCCCTCATGTTGGCTGGTTCAGCTCGAGCTTGGTTGAATCGTTTGGCTCCTTCCAGCATACATTGTTGGGAAGATCTTGCCCGAGTGTTTGTCTGGACCTTTGAGGGCACTTGCAAGCGCCCGATAGGTCTGGTCGACTTACAGCACTGCGTCCAGAATCCCAATGAAACCTTAAGGGATTATATTCAGCAATGGTCCACCCTGCATCATACGATGGAGAATGTGTCGGAACACCAGGTTGTTTGTGCCTTCAAGGCCGGTGTGAGATACAGGGCGTTGTACCTGAAGTTCGGGCGCACCGGTGACATTTCACTCGGCAAGATGATGGAAATTGCCACTCACTACGCTAATGGCGAAGAATATGACCGCCCCCGCAGCGGCAAAGGAAAAACAGTCGCCAACGAGTCTGGCGGCGACAACAATCGGAAACAGAAGCGAAAGGTTGAAGACCCGGCTCCGGCAAAGGCAGCAGCACTGGCGACTCATTCGAAGAACAAGGGAAAAGACAAGGCTCAGTATGCCCCCAAGAAGGGGAAGGGTCAGTCAGGAACTGATATCTTGGACCAGCCGTGTGTAATTCACATGAGGAAAGATGCAGAAGGCAACCTGATTTTGCCCAAGCACACCACTTGACAGTGTCGAACCCTTATCCAGCAATTCAAGGGAGACCAGTCGAGTGCGAAATCTCCTGAAAAAGAAGACGAAGATGAGGAAAAGGAAACATTCCTGGATGTCACTGCTACACTAGTGATTTTTGCTGATGTCGAGAGCAAGAGTCGTCTGAAAGTCATCAATAGGGAAATCAACATGGTTGTGCTAGACACCCCCACCTACCTCAAATGGTCTCAATATGCTATCACTTTCGACCAGACAGACCATCCTACTTGTGTGGCCACTCCCGATCGACAGGCTCTGGTAGTTGATCCGGTGGTGCAGGGGACTCGACTCAGAAAGGTCCTTATGGACGGTGACAACGGCATGAACATTCTGTATGCGGATACCCTGAAAGGGATGGGCATTCCGATGTCCCGTCTGAGCGAGAGCAGCATGCAGTTTCACGGGGTCATCCCAGGAAAGAAGGCCAAGTCACTCGGCCAAATAGCATTGGATGTGACATTCGGAGATAGTAAAAATTTCCAAAAAGAAAAGTTGACATTTGAAGTCGTGGATTTCAAGAGTGCTTACCATGCCATCTTGGGTCGACCCACTTATGCACGTTTCATGGCCCGACCATGTTACGTGTATCTCAAGTTGAAAATGCCAGGCCCTAAGGGCGTGATCACGGTCACTGGCAATCGACAGCGGGCCGAAGAGTGTCTCCAGCAAGTTTCCAAGATCGCCGATCAACAGATGGCCATGGTCGAGCTGGAGGAGTACAAGAAAACCGTCGATCCTGCTGATTTGCTTCGTGCAAAGAAGCCTGCTTCCGAGTCGGTATTTCAGTCGGCAGGGCAAGTGAAAAAGGCGCATATCCACCCGACGGATCCAACTATTGCCCCAACGAATATCTCAACAACACTCGACAGTAAATAGGAAGCCGAGCTCATCCAGTTCCTCCGTGAGAACTGGGATATCTTTGCATGGAAGCCTGCTGACATGCCGGGGGTTCCCAGGGAGCTGGCTGAGCACCGTCTGCGAGTGGATCCAAAAGCCAAGCCCGTCAGGGAGCATTTGCGTCGATCAGCGGTGGAGAAGCGCAAGGCAATCGGAGAAGAAGTGGCCCGTCTCTTGCAAGCCAAGTTCTTTGGGAGATTTACCACTCCGAGTGGCTCTGGAATGTTGTGATGGTACCAAAGAAAGATAAGTCGTTGCGCATGTGCATTGACTTCAAACGTCTCAATAAAGTGTGCCCGAAAGACCATTTTACGCTCCCCGCATAGATCAAAGTGTTGACTCGACAGCGGGGTGTGAGCGTTTATCGTTTTCGGATGCTTATTTTGGGTACCATTAGATCCGTCTGTATGGCCTGAACGAAATAAAGACAGCCTTCATCACCCCTTTCGGGTGTTTTTGCTACATCACCATGCATTTTGGTCTTAAGAATGTCGGCGCTACTTTTATCCGCATGATTCAGAAATGCTTACTCGACCAGATCCCTCGGAATGTCAAGGCGTACATGGACGATATAGTAGTCAAGTCACGCAAAGGTTCCGACCTCCTGGCTGACCTGAGGCGATTCGACATAAAGCTGAATCCGGCCAAATGTACCTTCGGTGTCCCTGGCGGCAAGTTGCTTGGTTTTCTCATTTCCGAGCGAGGAATTGATGTCAATCCCGAGAAGATCAGCGCCATTACCCGTATGAAGACTCCCATGTGAGTGCACGATGTTCAGAAGCTCACAGGTTGCTTAGCAGCATTGAGTCGATTCATTTCTCGTCTTGGTGAGAAGGCTTTGCCCTTATATCAGTTGATGAAGAAGTCTGACACATTCGATTGGACTCCCGAAGCCGAACCAGCTTTTGTTGAGCTCAAAGCCCTGCTCTCCACCCAGCCGGTGCTTGCCGCTCCTGCCAGCAAAGAGCCCTTGCGCCTGTACATCGCAGCCACAAATCAGGTCATCAGTACAGTGTTGACTGTCGAGCAAGAAGAGGAAGGTAAAGCCTATAAGGTCCAGCGGCCAGTTTATTATGTCTCGAAAGTATTGTCCGCCTCAAAGCAAAGATATCCACACTATCAAAAGTTGGTGTATGGTATTTACCTGTCAGCGAAGAAGGTGGCACATTATTTCCAAGACCATTCGATCTCAGTCGTAAGTGACGCTCCTTTATCCAAGATTTTCAATAATCGTAACGCATCAGGTCGAGTGGCTAAATGGGCAATTGAGCTTGGACACTTTGACATCAGGTTCGAGGCCAAGAAGGCAATCAAGTCCCAAGCATTGGCAGATTTCATGGCCGAGTGGACTAAACAGCAATAGCCCATCCAAGTTCACTCGGCGCATTGGACAATGTTCTTCGACGGCTCCAAAATGTTGAACGAGTCCGGTGTTGGTGTTGTCTTGATATCTCCCAGAGGCGACAAGCTCAGCTATGTCTTGCAGATTCATTTTGATTCCTCCAACAATGAGGCAGAGTATCAAGCACTTTTGTATGGGTTGCGCATGGCTATCTCTCTCGGCGTCAAACGCCTGATGGTTTATGGCAACTCAGATTTGGTGGTGAATCAAGTGATGAAAGAATGGGATGTTAGAAACCCCGCTATGACCAGATACTGCAATGCGGTCCGGATGTTGGAGAAGAAATTTGAAGGCCTGGAACTTCACCATGTTCCCTGATTGAAAAATCAAGCGGCCGATGAGCTGTCCAAGATTGGCTCCACTCGACGGCCTGTCCCCAACAGGGTGTTCCTGGAGCATTTGCACACTCCTTCATTTCAAGAGGATCCCTTCACCGAAGAACCCCCACAAGCTTTGAGCTCCTCTGATTCGACTGAAGTCGATGTTCCTGCAGTGATTGACCTGGTCATGGAGATTCTGGTTATCATTCCCGACTGGAGTATGTCATACATTGCCTATATCCTCAGACAAGAGCTCCCTGAAGATGAAGCAGAGGCTCGACAGATTGTGCGTAGGTCCAAGGCTTTCACTGTGATGGGAGATCGGCTATTCAGAGAGAGTGTGACTGGTGTCACCTAGCGCTGCATTTCCCCCAAGGAAGGTCAGATGATTCTAGACGAAATTCACTCGGGAACTTGCGGCCACCATGCGTCTTCGACGGTGATCGTCGCTAAAGCATTCCGAGCTGGTTTTTACTGGCCACGAGCTAATAAGATGGCTAGGGACATCGTTGATCACTACGAGGGTTGTCTGTTCTATGTGAATCTGTCGCACAAGCCGACGTCTGCTCTGAAGACAATTCCTCTTGCCTGGCCGTTTGCGGTTTGGGGACTCGACATGGTTGGTCCCTTCCAACCAGGAAAAGGAGGATTCACCCACCTGTTGGTACCAGTCGACAAATTCACCAAGTGGATTGAAGCCAAGCCCATCAAGAAGCTGAACTCCCATACAGCGATCACGTTCATGAGGGAGATCATTATCTGATACGGCATTCCGCACAGCATCATCACGGACAAAGGCACTAATTTTGACTCGGAAGAATTCAGGAGATTTTGTAACTCCCAAGGCACCCGAGTGGATTATGCTTATGTTGCACATCCTCAAACCAATGGGCAAGTTGAGCGGGCTAATGGTCTCATTCTGCAAGGTCTGAAGCCTCGTCCATGCGCGATTTGGATCATGCCGCCGGTGCGTGGGTAACTGAGCTACCATCTGTTTTGTGGGGATTGAGGACAACGCCTAATCGGTCGATTGGACGAACTCCTTTCTTCCTTGTCTATGGCGCTGAAGCCATGTTGCCGAGTGACTTGGCCCACAATTCTCCTCGAGTGGAGCTATATTCTGAGGCTGAAGCTGAGCAGGCCAGACATGATGGGGTAGATCTTCTGGAGGAGGAGCGAGAGATGGCTCTGATCCGGACCACTGCCTATCAACAAGACCTGCGGCGCTTCCATGCAAGGAATGTCAAGAGTCGAGCATTCCATGAGGGAGATTTGGTGCTCCGGGTGAATCAACACTGACCTCACAAGCTTGCTCCTGCATGGGAAGGCCCTTTTGTCGTCACTAAGGTGTTCAACAATGGAGCCTATCACCTATATAATCTCATGAAACAGATAGATGAGCCACGAGCCTGGAATGCAGACCTGCTCCGGCATTTTTACACTTGAGACAAGAGTTTTCTGATGTAATAAGAGTACTTCATCAATGCAATTCACGTTTCTGCGATATATACTTCATCGATTCCAACCGTGCAGTTACATTCCTGGGGATACTCCGAGTGATGGGCAATCCTCACACTCGGGGGCTTAGCTGCGAAACATGTTTCACCTAAGTTAAAAACCATGTCAGGTGGATAGCACTCCATTCACTCGATGGCCTATTTCCGAATCCGTCTTCGCTTGGGTTCAAAAATACTCCGAGTGATGAGCAATCCTCACACTCGGGGGCTTAGCTGCGAAACATGTTTCGCCTAAGTTAAAAACCTCATCGAGTGGATAGTAATCCATTCACTCGACAACTTAGCTGCGAATCGACATTCGCCTAAGATCGGGAATACTCCGAGCGATGAGCAATCCTCACACTCAGGGGCTTAGCTGCGAAACATGTTTCGCCTAAGTTAAAAACCCTGTTGGGTGGATAGCAGTCCATTCACTCGATGACCTATTTGCAAATCCGTCTTCGCTTAGGTTCAAAAAAATATACTCCGAGTGACGAGCAATCCTCACACTCGGGGGCTTAGCTGCGAAACACGTTTTGCCTAAGTTAAAAACCTCATCGAGTGGATAGTAATCCATTCACTCGCCAACTTAGATGTGAATCGACATTCGCCTAAGTTCAAAAATACTCCGAGTGACGAGCAATCCTCACACTCAGGGGCTTAGCCACGAAACATGTTTTGCCTAAGTTAAAAACCTCGTCGAGTGGATGGTAATCCATTCACTCGACAACTTTGATGCGAATTGACATTCGCCTAAGTTCAAAAAATATTTCGAGTGATGAGAAATCCTCACACTCGGTGGCTTAGCTACGAAACACGTTTCGCCTAAGTTAAAAACCTCGTCGAGTGGATGGTAATCCATTCACTCGACAACTTTGATGCGAATCGACATTCGCCTAAGTTCAAAAATATTCCGAGTGATGAGCAATCCTCACACTGAGGGGCTTAGCTATGAAACACGTTTCGCCTAAGTTAAAAACCTCGTCGGGTGGATGGTAATCCATTCACTCAACAACTTAGCCGCAAATCGACATTCGTCTAAGTTCGAAAATACCCCGAGTGATGAGCAATCCTCACACTCGGAGGCTTAGCTGTGAGCATGCTTCTCCTAAGTAAAAAACAAACTCAGTCAAACAAACGATTGAAAGCCAAATACGAACAAAATCCAAAGGGTAAACCACAGATAAACGTTTCGTACAAAAGCAAATGTGCTCAGGCCTAAGGCCTGAACGAAGTTTTAAAGGATACAAATCCACTCGGCATACCGAGGCAAATTTAACTGTTTCTTCCAAATACAAGTTTTTCAAACGGGAGACGGACTGGTGGGCTCGACAAAAGTGTCCAGGTCGATGCCGTCGGCGATTCTGGTGGCCGCTTCGATGAAGGTCTCCATGAAGTCCTCAAACTGGAGTTTCTTCGTGTTGACCACCTGGAGCTCCTTCAGCCTCTCCTCACTCACGTCCCTACAATGGACCCTAACGAGTGACAACGCCACGTCGGCCCCACAGCGAGCAGCAGATTTCTTCCAAGCCTGCACTCGACTGGGAAGTTCATTCAGGCGAACCATTATAGAGTTGAGGTCAAGATGAAGAGTGTCATCGGGCCATAGCTCCTTGTCGATTCTCTCCATGGTAGATTTCAGTCGGGCGATATAGGCCTGGACGCCTTGGAGTCGGAAGTTGAGTCGCAGCATGTTCATCGCCACTGCATCAGCAACTGGTGACTTGGTGGGATCCAGATTGGGATCAACCTCCTCTGTCTCCTTCTCAAAGTCTTGGCAGAATTCTGTTGAAGAATGGGGAATGGGAGGAGAATCGTGAACTGCCACCCTCGAAGATTTTACAAAGCTCGGTCGACAAGAAACACTCATCGTCGAGCAGAATATACATCTTCCTCGAGAATTCGCCCAGAAGCTTCTCCAGACCATTACCCCTCTTGGTTAATTGTTCGGCCTTCTTGACAAGATTTGCATGCTCCTGCTTCAGTTTGGCATTCTCATCCTCCAGTTTCTTGGCAGCTACCAGCTTCCGATCCGCAGCTTCAGTCTTCTCCGTGGCCGCTCGTTGAGCATCAGCAAGCACCTTGTCCTTCTCCTCCAGCACCTTCTTCATGGAATCTAAAGAAACAACATTGTTGAGTCATGCTCGGAGTCGACGGTTTTCATTTCGTACGTCCGCTCGAGTGAGAGCACTCGGTTCAAAACATGAAGAGTGAAGGGGAGAATGCAGAAAGTCAGTAGTAATTACCTCCAAAGGTCTTCATCTCAGCAGGCACTCACTCCAGGGCGTTGTTGGCGACCGCCAGATCCACCTGCAACAGGTTTCTCTCATCCTCCATGTCCTTGTATTGTGTCCTAAGTTCGCAAGCCGTCTGGAACCAACAAAAGACAGGAATTCAATCGACAAGTGGTTCCTGGACAATCGTCTGAGTTATGAACACCGGAGAATGACTATCTTGCAACCTTGGAACAACCTAAAAAGAATTCAAGCAAAAAGTCCACTCGACATGTCGAGTGGCCCTCACGCTCCACGCGCCGTAAACAAATTTAAATCTGTCTCTATTAAGACCCCTGCCGATGCAAGCATTCGACAGTGGTCTCGGGGACTACACCCAGTGGGTGCACTAAGAGTGCCCCCACTGAGATGGTTAACTCTCGATCCGTCGAGTAACTCGTCAGAAAAAAAACTCGACCTGTCGAGTGACCCCAGTACCACGCGTACGACAAGTTTTCAAGCCTACTGTTTATCGTCTGCGATGAACAGTAGCCTCGGGGACTACACCAGTGGGTGCACTTAGCATGCCCCCACTGGTTATTCAAACATTCGACAAGGTCAGCCCTGTCACAACACTCGAACCGTTGACTGACGCACCCCCGTACTCTATGAAGTGCAGTCTATCCTTATGCGGCGTCATATCATGGTTTGCCAATAATATCCATGAAACCTGCAAGGTAGCTACGGAGTGGTGTAATTCAAGGCGAAATGTATCCCGTATACAATAAACTCTAAGACCCTGCCGATGCAAGCACTCGACAGTGGTCTCGGGGACTACAACCAGTGGGTGTGCTAAGAGCGCCCCCACTGAGACGGTTAATTCTCGATCCATTGAGTAACTCGTGAAAAAAATATACGCTCGACATGTCGAGCGGACCTAGTACCACGCGTACTATCAATCCCAATCCTACTCGACTACGATCCGATCTATTCAAGTGGAGAAAGTTCAAACATTCTACAGCAATCACCCAGTGGGTGTACAGCAGCCAAGAGAAGATAGGAATTCAATTGACAATGGACTTACAATCGAACTTACTCGGACATTGGTGCGGAGGGCTGCGCTAACGTCAAAAGCTTGTTTGCTGGCCTCGTACGCCTCCTTGGTCCTCAGCATGAGCTGCTCCGCCTGAATCATGGCTTCCTTCGCAGCTCCGGTTTGATCTTCCAGGATGCGATGCAGAGAGAAGGCCATCACAGGTGGGGTCAGCGTGGTCGCAGGAGCAGTTGAGGCAGTCTGAGGGGGCCTAGTTGGAGTCGACGCCACAACGGTCGAGACGGCTGGAGGAGCATGTGACAGAGGTGCTGCAGATTCAGCCCTGGGTTGTGTCGAGCCACCTCTCCCCTAGGAAGACTCTGCAGTCAAACGCTGAAGAGCTTGCGCCGATGACGCTCCTTGGATGCGAGGGCGCGAAGTGTCCAGTCGCTCCTCGTCGTCCTCCACCTGAATGACCTCCGCATCGACAACCGACGGTGTTAACATCTGCATGTGTCGAGTCCCATTTGGACGAACCAACAACTATCTGACCTCTATGAGAAGTGGCCATGTCATCAGCAGTGTTGACATCCATTGCTCCCCCTCCATCTCGATGAGGCGAAGACACAGATGTAGCAGCTCTAACGGATTGAATGACATTCGGTCAGATACAACTCCAGACTTCAGTCGACAGAACAAGTACAGAAATAAACACTTACGTGGAGACGACAGGCACTACCACCCTCATGCAAGGCAAAGCCTTGCAAGGCTTGGTGACGGCTTGCTTGGGCTGCTTGGCTAGTTTTTCGCTCGGCTCAGCGGTCGAAGGGCGGCTCCGTTTCAAGTTCTTCTCACTAGGGCCTCGAGCCCTGTCCTCAACAGTTGACGAACCTTGGCGGGACTTGGTGCGGCTTTCGTGTTGGGGAGGTGACTCGATTTCTTCCTCCTCGCCGGAGTCCTCATATTCTTCCTCGGTGTCAGAAGAACCGTCGCCGTCCACACTGCCGCCCTCGCTCACCACGCCATCTTCAACATGGTTCCCGTTGGGAACGGGCGAGTACATGTGCGTCCATTTCTGCATGATTCAAGCAAAGAAATCAGTTCAATATATCACTCGACAATACAATATATCAGTCGACATCACACAACTCACCAGGTTCTTCGGTGGGTTTTCAGCTGAGTATGGCCGGATCCTCTTGGCTCCCAAAGATTATCGCAAGCTCCGGTGATGCTACGGAGCCACTGCTCGATAGTTTTCTGAGGAACTTCCTCAGGATGCGTCCTTGTCGAGTCCTCAGGGCCCGCGTAGTGCCACATGGTGTGGTCTCTGGCTTGGAGCGGCTGAATACGTCGACCGAGAAACGTCTCCAACAGGTCCATGCCAGTCACTCTACCCCGGATCAGCTGCACCACCGCTTCAACCAAGATGCCTACTTGGACGTGCTCCTCTTCAGCCACTTTCAGAGACTTGGGGACAGCTAGACGGTCGGGTGTATATGGGGGAAGGCCAGTCGATATATTGGGCGATGCTGCATCCTTGCAGTAGAACCAGGTCGACTGCCAACCTCTGACAGACTCAGGAAAGGTCATGGCAAGGAAGGAGCTACGAGCTCTTTTCTGAACTCCTAAACCTCCGCACAGCTGGAGCACGTGAGTCTTCCCATCAGCGGGGAGGGCTTTCTTCACGGTCTGGGATCTGACCATGAAGAGGTGTTTGAACAATCCCCAATGGGGAGAGAAGCCCAGGAAACATTCGCATAAAGTGACGAATGCAGACAGATAGGCGATGGTATTTGGCGAGAGGTGGTGCAGTTGGGCACCGAAAAAATTCAGAAAGCCCCTAAAGAACGGGTGGGGCGGCAGAGAAAAACCTCGCTCGACGTGGGAGAGAAGGAGGACTCGCTCCCCGTCGTGCGGCTCCGGCTCGCGCTCCTCCCCCGGCAGCCTCCAGACGCCGTCCGCCATGAGCCCGTCGGAGACGAGGCCCTT
This sequence comes from Hordeum marinum, assembly GCA_022496015.1. Lineage (NCBI taxonomy): Eukaryota > Viridiplantae > Streptophyta > Magnoliopsida > Poales > Poaceae > Hordeum > Hordeum marinum. The sequence goes on from CM039677.1 coordinate 120,723,398, forward strand.
CATGTCCTCGCGGGTGATGACAGAGGGGAGAAAATCCCCCTGCACCCAACCCGCTGGCGCGGTGAATCGGGCGGTCGAGGGCTTCTTGCCCTTGAGCTTTGCCGCCCCCTTCTTTGCTCGCTCCAGCTTCTCCGTCGTGTCCTTCATATTCGTCGCGGCGGCTCTCGTCGAGGGAGATCGGAGTGGGGCGCTAGGAGCAGAGGAGGCGGAGGAAAAGAGAGAAAGAACTGGCGGAGGTACTATGCAAACCGCAGCGTCGAAAGCTTTATACGCTGTCGAGTGTCTCACTGACCAGTGGACCCACGAGGTTACCGCGCACGACAACCGCTAACGGCGCTCGGTACATGGCGATACGACCGGCGTGAAGATCGAGGCATCGCGCCTCCACTTGCCCCGATCGTGGCGTAATTATCGCGCGAGCGTGTGCGCTTCCCAAATTTTCGTATCCCAAAAAATCCGGGTCTATCAGACCGACCCGTCGCCTCCCAAGATACTGTCAGCTCACTCGGACCAAAACAAATGCTGAGCATCCACTCGGACACCTTTAAGGCTGAATGGATCTGGGCGAGCGGAGAGGAATTCGATCGACACAAGTTTCGTTGAAGCCCCGAATATCATTCGGAAGATTTTGTGTGTTGACCCTGAATGAATGCTAATGCTCAGAGTTCAATCGACACAAGTTTCATTGAAATCCCAAATATCATTCGGAGGATCTGATACACTAACTCAAGGTCTACGTAGATACCTCCTTCCACCACTCAAACCCCGATCCATTCGGGGGCTAATGATGAAGATATGTGCCTCGGGTAGGATCCTAGGCATGGCCCGCATACCCTACCTAAGGACACCACATGGAAAGACTTGAAGATCAAGCATGAACTTCCGAGTGGATCCCTGGAGACGTTCAAAATCACTCGACAGTAATCCACTCGGAGATTCCTATTCTCACTCAGCAGTCGCGTGTCACTCGGAAGACCTCGCTTTCACTCGACGCCAGAAGACCAGGAGTCATCATCAAGAGCCCAACGGGCAAACGCTGGTTCAATGGTCATTAGTAGCTTTTCTTACGTATGTTACCTGTAACAGCGGACTTTAAATCCCACGATCAGGCCCTTAGATGCGGGATAATTATGAGGGGCAGCGAACTCTATATAAGCCGCATCTCCCCTCCTGCACAAGGGTTCGAAACCATTGTAATCTCAACATTCCACACGACATAAAGCTCCCGAGCACTGAGACGTAGGGCTGTTAGCTCCATGAGAGGGGTCTGAACTCATACATCTGTGTGTACACCCTCGCCGTAGCTAGGACTCTACCCTTTCCCTTCGTACCCCTACCATCTACTATCAGGCTCGTTCCCACGACACCAGTCTTTCCTTAAGCACCAGTTCTTATTTCTATAAGAATGATGTCTAATTAAGCTTCTATCATGTACAAATAAACACCGACGCTTAAGAAAAACCTGATTAATTTTTCTAAGTATCTCCCTAAACATCTTACATTATACAAGGCCTTAGATGTTGCCACTCACCTGGATGTTGCAGCACCGCACTCCTATGGTGCCTCCTTGTGTTGGGGCCTCTGCCGCTGCCGGTCCTCTTCTGCATCGTTGGCCTACCGCCACCAGTCATTGCTGCGCCGTTAGGTAAGTACTAGATCGGGATTTCTGCTTTGTTTTAGAGACTTGCCAAACCATGTCTTGGTAGCGCAAACGATAAGTATTCTCCCAGGCCTTTAGCCTTTAATTAGCGATCAATTTAGCCTGCCAAATATGAAGTGCCTATAAATCCCCCGGGCCTGTTTGGGGTGGGGGGAGGCAGCATCGCTACTTTTTTTAGTAATCCGCTACCTCTTATTTAGACAACGATGGAAGGACCTGACGGGCCTTAACGGGCCACCAGCATTTAGCTAACAACTGAGAAAAGAACAGGCCAAAACAAACTTCACTAGGACATGTACGTGAATGAGATTTGCCTCGGGTAAAAAAACGTGAGGTAGCGATGTTGAGTTAGCTAGCTGAGTTTCAAATGCCCTTTTTCCAGGCACGGCAAGGCTAAATACTCTACAATACAGGGCGACATGGCCAGGTCTGTCCACACGCAGCCCAACAGCCCACTGGGTTGTTGCACTCCTGGATGAGGCGTTCGATTGAGTGGATTGAGCACGTACGAGGCTTCCCTCTAGTTAGATTATTTTTTTCTCACGGCGGCGATCTCAGCCGCCGTCGAGGTTTTTTTTTCCCGTTCCGTTCTATCCTGCTGTCTGTGTGCAAGGCATCTTGTCTTGCCTCAGCGCCGGGGTGAAGGGATGTTGGGGTCAGCTTTCAAAGCCCGATCGTCTAACATCACGTTAGGGTTTCAAGGTATGTCTGCCTCTAATGGAGCTGTGGCGGCGTCTTCCGCCAGGCAATCGGAGGTGGATCTGGAAAAGATGATGGCGGAGCTTGGGCTTCGCGAGGAAGACCTTGATGATCTCGTCTACGATGCAGAGTAGGCACCAGAGGAGGCTGCAAGACGGATCGTCGTGCTCGGGTCATATAGATAAACCCTATAGCCAGTTCTGGTTCTTCAAGAATATGAGGGCGGTCTGGGATCTCGCCCATGATTGCAAGTTCCGTCCGTTGGAGGACAATCTATACACTGTGCAAATTTTCTGCTTGGGTGATTGGGAACGCGTGATGAACGAGGGTCCTTGGAACTTCCGTGGAGATGTCGTCATCCTGGCGCCATATGATGGCTTTACCCAGCCGTCCAAGGTGGCCCTGGACACGCTCAATATCTGGATTCAGATCCATGACGTCCCTGACAAATATGCTCATCTGGTGGAGGCTTTGGCAGCAAGAGTTGGGGAAGTTCTTTTTGTTGAAACCAGTTCTCAGGATTTTGCTGGCAATTTTTATCGGGTGTGGGTGAAGATCAATGTCTGTAAAGCGTTGAAGAATGTTGTATCGATGATCCGTGATGGAAAGCGACAGATCTACCTGGTAAAATATGAAAGGCTCCCCGATTGGTGTGCGGTATGTGGTCGATTAGTCCATGTCCACAAAGAACACAGTGATGGAGTCCACTCCCCAACGGCACTGCTTTTTAAAAACTTGAAGGCGTCCTGGACTATGCGGGTAGGAGCTAGTCCTGGTGGAGGCCAAGGGCGTCGTGGAGGCCGCAGAGGAGGCCGAGCTGGAAGAACAGGGATGTGGGGTGATGACCCTGAGTTGAGTAATCTAGGCGGAGAGGAGGATATGGAATTGGATCAAGCTAATAGGAAAAGGCATCAGAGAGAGGGAGCTTGAAGGGAAACACCGAGGGGATCGGAAAGCAAGCGGCAACTCTGGCTAATCCAAGTAATGAACTAGCACCTCTTTGTTGGAGAATCCGCAATGAGCCCTTCTCTTAAGAGGGACCCAAAGAAGGCAAGAACACAGGCAGAAGGAAAGGAGGTTTCCACCACCACCACAAGAACCACTTTGGCGGGCCCCATAGATGGGCACCGCCGTGCCCAATGAGTCGCCTAAGTTGGAACTGCTGCGGGGTGGGTAATCCCGCAACAGTTCACGAACTTCGCGATCTCGCGAAGAAGTTTACCCCGCCCGTACTTTGTATTGTCGAAACACATATTGATAGAGTACAGGTTGAAAAATTGAAAGGAGAATTGGGATACAATAGGAGTTTTGTTGTTTCTAGTGATGGTAGAAAGTGGTGGTATAGGGATCTTTTGGAATGATGAAATAAAGTTGAATGTTTCGAGTTACTCAAAATATCATATAGATGCTACGGTGGATAATGCAGGTACTATCCCTTGTCGGCTCTCATGTATTTATGGAGAAGCTCAGGTGAATGAACGGCACAAAACATGGGACATAATGCGGGACACAATGCGGGATCTTGCAAGCCATTCAAGTGCCCCATGGTTACTCATTAGTGACTTCAACGAAGTATTGCACCTGAGAGAACATGATGGCATTGGGAGGAGAAACCAGGATCAGATTGATCTTTTCCGATCGGCGGTTGATGATTGTGCCCTGATTGATTTGGGTTTCACTGGGATTAATTGGACTTTTGAGAAGAAAGTGGCAGGGGGGACGTACACACGAGTAAGGCTGGACCGTGCCCTTGCATGCAGTGCATGGCTCAGCGCATTTCCCTAGGCAAGAGTGCAACACCTGAATGCAGTGGCGTCTGACCATAACCCTATTTTACTGAGCTTGCATGCAGCTAATGATGAGGTATTGATGGGCGTACTTTCAGATACGAATGCATGTGGAAAACGCATTCAGACCTGCATGCGGTAGTGGAGAACTCATCGACATCTACAGCGCCTGATGGTGAACGTACTGATACGGTGGCATGTCTAGCGGAAAAACTGAAGTCCCTTTTGGGATCACTGCAAGCCTGGGATCGCACAACTTTTGGTAGTGTTAGACGAGGAATTAAAAAACTGAAGCGGAGCTAGATATTCTGCGGACAATACCTGGCCGAGTTGGGCCTTCAGATTGTGAGAAAGAAATTAAGGCTGAATTGATCGAACTATATAAGCCGGAGGAACTTATGTGGAAGCAGCACCCACGGCTCGAATGGCTCAGGGCAGGGGACAAGAACTCAAAATATTTCCACATGAGGGCCAACTTGAGGCGTGTGAAGAACCGGATAAAGAGTTTGCTACAAGCAGATAGTACTCAAACAGAAAATGCCCAGGAGATGAAGGACATGACAAACATCTTTTATGATACTGTAACTTGTACACCTCTGAAGGTACAGACAACATGCAAGCAGTGCTCGACTCCGTCCCTTGCAAGGTAACAGGATAGATGAATGATTTTTTGAATGCACCTTACACCGGGATGAGGTTAAAACATCACTGTTTCAGATGTCACCACTTAAGGCGCCGAAACATTGGGACATCTGCTCGGACGAGGTAACAAGGGTAGTACTCAGAATTGTGGAGGGGATTAAAAGTGCAAAGAAGATTAATAGTACGGTTCTTGTTCTAATTCCAAAGGTAAAAAACCCTACGCTTCTCTCACAATTTCGTCCCATCAGCTTATGCAATGTGCTTTATAAGATTGCTTCCAAAGTCATTGCTAACCGTCTCAAGAGTGTGTTGCCTGAGATAATTTCTAAGGAGCAGTCAGCCTTTGTTCCTGGGCGCCTAATTAACGATAACATAATTGCTGCATATGAGTGCCTACATTTTATGAAGCGAAACAAGGCCCGGAAGCATAGGCATTGTGCTCTAAAACTTGATATGATGAAGGCCTATGACAGAGTCGAATGGAGTTATCTTAGGGGCATAATGATGAAGCTGGGTTTCTCACAAAGATGGGTGAATATTGTTATGGGCATGGTCACTTCAATTTCTTTCTCTGTTCTTCTTAATGGGCAGAAGTTGGAAGAATTCAAGCCTACTCGGGGTATTCGCCAAGGGGATCTGATCTCATCATAACTCTTTTTGCTGGCAGCAGAGGGCCTTTCGTGCCCCTTAAAAACCAGAGTTCAGTCATCTAATCTTGATGGTATACAGGTGGCCTCATCAGCGCTGTTGGTGAACCATTTGTTGTTTGCGGATGACAGCTTATTGTTTTTCAAAGCAAATAATGAGGGAGCTGAGGAAGTTTCTCATTTGTTGGAGACATATGCCAAGGCTTCTGGCCAACGGATAAATAGAGAGAAATCATCACTTTTTTCAGCAAGGGGTGCCCTGAGGTGATTATAAAACATATACTGCAGGTCCCCAATGAGCAATTGAATGAAAAAATATCTTGGTTTGCCTTCGGATGTGGGAAATTCAAAGAATGGCTCCTTCAAGTATCTTAAGGATAGATTGTGGAACAAAATACATGGCTGGATGGAGAAGCTTCTCTCAGCTGCGGGGAAGGAGGTACTTATAAAATCGGTTGCTCAAGCTCTCCCGGTGTCCTCAATGTCTTGTTTTAAGCTACCAAGAGGTATGTGCCAGCAATTGACTTTGATGATAAATGCCTTTTGGTGGGGCAGTAAGCAAGGCAAGCGGAAGCCCTATTGGGTTTCGTGGGATTGTATGAGTATGCCTAAATATATGGGAGGCCTGGGCTTTCAAGATTTTTAGATATTCAACTTGGCGCTTCTGGCAAGGCAGGCGTGGAGGGTCCTTGAAAATCCTTCCTCCCTTGGTGCTAGAATATTGAAGGCGGTTTATTTCCCGGATAGCGAGTTCTTATCAGCGGAGTTGGGTGGTCATCCTTCTCAGATTTGGAGGGGAGTGATAGAGGGCCGTGATATGCTGAAGCTTGGCTTAATACGTCGAATTGGAAACGGCAATACAAACAAACATATGGAACATGAACTGGCTACCTAGGAGGGAAAATATGAGGCCCATTGTATCGCTAGTGGCGAACCCACCCCAGGTTGTTTCGGAGTTGATTGATCATGAGAATGCATGTTGGAATTCTGCCCTGATTGGACAAGTTTTCCTACCATACGATGCAGCGGCGATTTGAATGATTCCAGTTTGTACAAGAAACATGGAGGACTTTTGGGCTTGGGGTTTTGAAGAGAACGCATTGTTTTCTGTGCGTTCTGCATATAAGATGGTAATGACAACAAAAAGTTGGCGGGAGGACTGGTTGGATGAGAGAGCGGGACCCTCAACATAAAGGAAAATGAGCGGCCATGGGAAACCTTGTGGAAGGTCAGGGTGCTGGCCAAATTGAGGAATTTCTTGTGGCGTCTAGCGAAGAACTCGCTACTTATTGTTATGGTCATTGATAGACCATGATCTACTTGATCATATGATAGCCACTTCAGAACCCACGGCACGAGCTTGTCTTTTTTCTATGATGGAGATCTTAAAACATGAGGATTTGACAAGGATGACAGTAACACTTTTGGCAATCTGGCATGCGCGGAGGAAACTCCTTCACTAAGGAATCCACCAAAGCCCGTATGAGACACACATGTTTATCCTTAACTTCATTACGGAATTGGACAACATAAACCCTGTACCCGGTCCACCGGGGAGAGCTGAAGTAGGCATGACTCGGGGCGAGTTTAGGTGGATTCCACTAGATGAGGGTCGGGTAAAAATCAATGTTGACGCCGGAGTTTCTGCAGACCGGGATGTGGGCACAACAGTTGCAATTTGCCGTGATCGGGATCGAAGCTTTCTTGGATCGTCTATGCTGGTAATACACGGGTTGACGGACCCATCAACACTCGAGGCGATCGCATGCAGGGAGGGGCTTTCATTCGCTCAGGATCTTGGGATGAACCACCTATAAATCGCTTCTGACTGTCAACAGGTGGTGCACCACATCCATCGGACAATGGGAGGAGATTATGGCACTACCATTAGAGAGATGGTACAAACGTCGTCGTAGTTTGCTACATGTAATTTTGTTATTGAACGTAGAGAGTCGAATTATGAGGCTCATAGGCTTGCTAGATTCGGTTTTTCTTTTCCTGTAGGGAGGCACTTGTGGTTGGGTGCTGCGCATGACCCAATTGTAATTTCGATGAACATTCTAGCTACTCAATAAAAGCCTAGCAAGCTTTTTTCAAAAAAAAAGGTGGGTTTCAAAAAAACCGTACTACGGTGAATATCGAAACCCAGATAATACACTCCCTCCAACGCCAGCTGCCGTGCCGAAAACAAACACAAAAAACCCAGGAGAGGGAGGAGACATCGATTCCCTCCGCGCGGCCGCTTCCTCTTGTCCTCCTGATCGGTCCGATACTCCGATACCTTCACGCTCGCTCCGCGTCGCCGTCATCGGCGCCGGGGCCGCCGGTCTGGTAGCGGCGCGGGAGCTGCGGCGCTAAGGCCACTCCCCCGTCGTGTTCGAGCGCACAGACGGCGTGGGCGGCACCTGGGTCTACGAAGCCGACGCCGACGCATCCGCCTCGCCCGGCGGCGCTCGAACCTGTACGTGTCCCTCCGCACCAACCTCCCGCGCGAGTCCATGGGCTTCCTCGACTTCCCCTTCGGCCGGCGCCGACGGCGACACCCGCAGGTTCCCCGGCCACGCGGAGGTGCTCCGGTACCTCCAGAGCTTCGCGCGGCGGTTCGACCTCCACGGCCTCGTGCGGCTGGAGACGGAGGTGGTCGGTTAGCAGGGAGGCGAGCGGGACTAGCTGGCGCGTTAGGTAATAGGTACTCGAGGAAGGCGTCCGGCAGCGAGAAGCGCGAAGCGGAGGAGGTGTTCGACGCCGTAGTCGTCTGCAACGGCCACTACTCCCAGCCGCACTTCGCCGACGTCGCCGGTAACGCATTATTGATTCATTCTCATCCTCCTACTGCACAGGGGAGCGCGTCGCCGATGGAGCTCGTGACAGTTTGATTTGCTGCCGCAGGCGTGGATGCTTCGCCTGGGAAGCAGCTGCACAGCACCAGCTACCGCGTGCCCGAGCCATTCCACGGCCAAGTGCGTCCGTTCTTCCGTCCTTTTACACTTGTCCGATGGTTGTTTTGACAAGTCGAAGATGCGTCGGTCGATGCGATCTGGAGTTCCTCAGCAGTAAATTCAACTCGGTTGGCAGGTTGTCGTGGTGATAGGGTGTGGACCGAGTGGGACGGACATCTCGAGGGACATCGCTGGCGTCGCCAAAGAGGTCCATCTCGCCAGTAGATGGGCGCTTGCTGCCACTGCCAAGAAGCTGCCCGGACATGCTAATCTGTGGCTTTATTCCGAGGTAATACTACTATCAGTATATGACAGTAATTGCTAAGGCAAGAAAAGGCAACGTCATGATGCAAGCTTTGCACTGTCCCGATGACAATCCCATGGAAATCCTTCTCGGCATGTATACGCAGATCGAGTGTGCTCGGGAAGACGGGAGCGTGGTCTTTCACGACGGCAGTCGCGTCAAAGCGGATGTCATGCTGCATTGCACCCACTAATAGAAAACAAATTTTTCGTCCGTCTCATTAATCGCGGTTGGCTTTTGAAACCGGTATTAATATGATCATTAATGTCGGTTCGTGACGGGAATCATTAGTACCGGTTCATTATAGACCTTTAGTCTCGATTCGTATCACAAACCGACACTAAACGTGTGGTGCCATGCCGGCGTCAGCTTGGGCCCCCACGGGAACATTTAGTCCCGGTTGATGGCTCCAACCGCGACTATAGGCTAACCTTTAGTCACGGTTGGATCTATCAACCGAAACTAAAGTTATCCCTATATTGAAACCCGAGCAGAGTCCTCTGTTCTTTCCCTTTTCTCTCCTCTCTTTTCTTCCTTTCTTCCTCGAGCTCATCCTCCATTTTTGCCAAAATTTGTCAAGATTTGGAGGCATCCCATCCTTCCAAGTGTTCACAAAGGTTAGCAACTTTGTTCTTTCATCTCTCATAGCTAGATTAGCTCTTGCAATGCTCTATAAGTATAGTAATTTATGGGTTTTAGTTTGTATGTGGTAATTTATTTGATTTATGCAATTTGAACTCAAATTAACTTCTTACTTTCCATTTGTAGGGGTAGTTTACTTAGTGCCTTCCCGTCCCCGTCCTAACCATCGTCGATCGCCCGCACCGTCTCGTTGCCGGCACCAGCTTGGTGAGCTTCTTGTTCTTATTCTTTTTATAAAAAAACACGTTTGTAAGATTTAGTTAGTTACTTGTATAGTTTTCTTACCTATATGGTTGTTTGTTATACATAGTGGCATGGTTTTGAAATCCGTCCTCGTCGGCCCTCGTCCGGTTTATGATGCGGATGTGGTATATACTGTTTTTTATAACTTTTTGTTGCATTTCATGTTTATGACAATTATGCCAGTTAAGTTGACATAGATATTTTTGTCTAGGAGGTATGTGAACCGGAGATTCCAACCGACATAGATATTCTTGTCAAGAAGTTAAATTTAGTTGAAAAAGAAAACGAGTATTTGAAAGAAAAAATGAAAAGAGTTGAAGAAGAGAAGATGAAACTGGAGTTGTATGTTGCCGATGTCGTCGATGATCACAAGATCAAGATGGGTGCAATGCGCTTGAAGATTAGAAAATTTAAAAGATATGCCATTGATAGTGAGGCTTGGTATCACTATGCTATTGGATCAATTGTTACCTTAGTTGTGATGTTGAACGCATTTGTTGTTGCATTTAAATGCTTTAGCTATTGAGTTTGTATGTTGTTTTATGAGAACAAGTGTGTATGAACTTTATGTACGAACATGTATTAATTTGGTCTTTTCGACGTTGTGTAATGAAGATGAGCCGGCAATGGATGTACGAGGACCGATGCTCTCCCCAGTTCATTAACGACGTGCATACTTTTCAGGTTGCGGCTGAGGCAAACAAGCGGCCGGATGGTTTTATGTATTGTCCATGCGCTGGCTGTAAGAATGATCGAAATTACTCTAACTCGAGAACCATTCACGTCCACCTCACTACTGGAATCAGACAATTTGCCGTTTGCCAGCTCTTTGACGTTCGCTGGCGAACGGCAAAGAGGTTGTTTGCCGTCTGTCTTTCCAAAGCAGACGGCAAGGAACCAGTTGATGGCAAAGAGGGTCTTTGCCATCTGCACTTCTTTGCCGTCTGCTGGCAGACAGGAAAGAGTTCTTTGCCGTCTGCTAGCGGACGGCAAAGACCAAAGTGGGTCCCACGGGGCACGACACTGGCTAGGTCAAGCTCTTTGCCATCTGCCACTTATTTGCAGTCTGCTACCGGACGGCAAAGATTTTTTTGTCGTCTGCTAGCGGACGGCAAAGAGGTGAGGAGGGCCCACAATGTTACCGTGGGGGCGGACTAACGGTTACCCTCTTTGCCGTCTACTGGCAGACGGCAAATAGTTCTTTGTCGTCTGCCAGCGGACGGCAAAGAAATGAACTTAACTTTTGGTCCCGCCCCCATGCCTCTCTCTCACACACACATCTCTCTCCCTCTCTCTCTCTCAGTGCTGCCGCCCCGCCCTCCCGCCGCCGCCCCCTCCCCGCAGCCCTCCTCCACCACCGTCCCCTCCCCGCGGCCCTTCTCCACCACCGCCGGAGCCAGGCCGCGGCGCCGCCCGCCCCCTCCCCGCGGCCCTCCTCCACCACCTCGGCCTCGTCGCCCCCGCCGCTCCGCCGCGTCGGGTCGCCGGCGAGCAGGCACACCCTCCCCCCTTTTATGTTTTTTTCTGTTTTTATTAGTTCATATTAGTTAGTTATTAGTTGTAGTTAATTAGTTTAGTTAGTAATTTAGTTAGTTAGTTGTAGTTAATAGTTTAGTTTAGTTAGTAATTTAGTAATGTAGTTAGGTTAGTTAGTTAGTAATTTAGTTTAGTAAGAAGAAGAGGAGGAGAAGGAGATGAAGGAGAAGAAGAAGAGGAAGGAGAAGAAGAAAAGGAGGAGGAGGAGGAGGAGAAGAAAAGAAGAAAAAGAAGAAGGAGAAGAGGAGGAGGAGGAGGGGTGCGTCAGCGCCGACGTAACCGGGTCGAGGATCGCCGACACGACACCCCCCACACCCCGACCCCGACACGACACCCCGACACCCCAACCCCGACACGGCACCCCCGACACCCCGATCCCGACACGGCACCCCCGACACCCCGACCCCGACACGACACCCCCTACACCCCGACCCCGACACGACACCCCGACACCCCGACACGGCACCCCCGACACCCCGACCCCGACACGACACCCCCTACACCCCGACCCCGACCACGACACCCCGACACCCCGACACCCCGACACGGCACCCCGACCACGACACAGCACCCCGACCCCGACACGACACCCCCGACACCCTGACCCCGACACGACACCCCGACCCCGACCCTAACACCCCGACACGACACCCCGACACGGCACCCTGACCCCGACACCTCGGGACCCCGACACCGCACCCCGACCCCGACACCCCGACACGGCACCCCCGACCACGACACAGCACCCTGACCCCGACACGACACCCCCTACACCCTGACACCCCGACACGGCACCCCCGACCACAACACAGCACCCCGACCCCGACACGACACCCCCGACATGCCGACCCCACCTCATATATTTGTGAATTATGAGTTAGCTAGGTCATATATTTTTCGATTTTGTTATACAGAACATCATATTTATGTTGATCAGGTGGATTTAAATGTGCAGTTGTTTCGTCACCACGAGTGTCTGGTGTTCGACGACCTCCCCGTGCGTTCGACGAGCTTTGCCCCTGCATTCGTGGGTGAGCACAAATGACATCTCCTCCTGCACCCTTCATTTCTTCTGTTCCGGTCTTCGTGCCGATGAAACTTGCTAGCTATAGGTGTCTTGAATCATAAGTATGCGTGACCACTATGCGTCTCCTGTTCGAAAGGGTTACATCTATAAATATGCATTCATTAGCATATTTATAACCGTGATTCTTTCGAATTGTCCAACGTTATCCATGGACAGCCCGAGTATGTGTAGATTGGGTTCGTTTTCCCATATGCTTTGCTCCGGATCCGATGCAGAATTTCATCGGTGCCTCCTTGTTGTTCTCCAGGTACACATCCTCTCTACTTATTGTCGAGACGTGTATCAGGAGAACAGCGGGGAGGTGCTGCTGAAATTGTGCGTCGGATCCGGAGCGGAGCATGGGAAAACGAACCCAATCTACACATACTCGGGTGGGATTAGGACATATCTTTACCTACTAGCGTCTAGGTTGCATCGACGTAATGAAACTAACAAACTCTATTAACTGATGAATATGGTTTGCTAAATTATGTATATATTTTGTGTGTGTCCAATAGCTAGGCAGGATGAGTGATCGTGGGTGGATGTACACCGGTCACACTAGTCAGAAAGACATGACCCATGAATGGTTAACAAAAACCAAGGAGTTTGTGAGAGTCGCATTTGCAAATGGACAGAAAACAACCTGGTGCCCTTGTGTCGATTGCGACAAATATAAGAAGAAGTCAGAATTTGAAATGATCAAACACCTGCAGAAGTGGGGTTTTACGCCTAATTATACGGTCTGGACATTTCATGGTGAGTCTGCCCAATGTGCCAGAGCTGAGGTGCTTCGTCGTCGCACCGACGAGCATGGTACCAGGATCGAAGACATGGTGCAAGACTTTGATGATGCTTGGGATTCGGACGATGAGATGGAGGAATCTGCAAAGGCCTTTTATAAAATGTTGGAGTCTTCAAAACGTCCTCTCCACGAGCACACTGAGCTTTGTCAGCTGGATGACATCGCGCAAGTAATGGCTCTAAAGGCTCAGTTCAACCTGGGCAGAGAATGCTATGACGCGATGATGATGATATTTGGACGCTTTCTACCCAAAGGCCATGTATTGCCACCAAACCTGTACCAGTCGGACAAAATCCTACGTGCGCTTAAGATGCCCTATGAGAAGATAGATGCCTGTGAGAATGGATGTGCCTTATTTAGGCTTCAGTATGCGGGCTTGAACTATTGCCCCATTTGCAACGCTTCCAGGTATGTTCTGGTAGACAACGGTATGGGTGAGAAGAGTCAGACCAAAATCCCCATTAATGTTCTTCGGTATCTGCCAATCATACCAAGACTTCAACGGCTTTTCATGGTCGAAGAGACGGCTAGACAAATGACGTGGCATAATTTGGGCAAAAGAACAGAACTGGATGTAGATGGGAATCCGATGTTGGGACACACTTCAGACGCTTTTGTGTGGAAGCACTTCGATGCATTACATAAGGATAAAGCGGCAGATCCAAGGCATCCTCGAGTTGCCATCAGCATAGATGGGTTCAATGTGTATGGTATGACGGCAGCACAATACAGTTGTTGGCCTGTATTTGTCATTCCACTCAATCTCCCCCCGGAGAGATTATGAAAAGAAAGAACATTTTCCTGACGTTGATAATTCCAGGGCCCAAATATCCGGGGAAGAATGTGAATGTGTACATGCAACCGCTTAAGGATGAATTGCAAGAAGCCTGGGATAATGGGATCAAGACATACGACGCCGCTACAAAAAAGAACTTCAAAATGCATGTGTGGTACATGTACTCGAAGCATGACTTGCCTACGTATGCGCTATTCGTTGGCTGGTGTGTGCATGGAAGGTTTTCGTGCCCCACATGCAAGGCAGCTCTTTAGTTCCGTTGGCTGGAAGCAGGTCGCAAGTTTTCTTGCTTCGACATGCATAGACAGTTCCTGGATCCTGACCATAAGTTCAGAAAAGACAAGAAGAATTTCATCAAAGGTAGAGTTGTCAAAAACATTGCACCACCTGCGTTGACAGGCCAACAGATCCTGGATCAGATAAACACTCTCGAGCCGGATCCAGATCGTCCAGGGTATTTCAAAGGGTATAATACGGAACACGCCTGGACTCACAAGATATGTTTGTGGGATTTGCCTTACTTTAAAGACCTCCTTTGCCCACACAACATCGACGTGATGCACACTAAAAAGAATATCGTGGAGGCCCTTTTTGGTACATTGTTCAGCATAGAGGGGAAGTCGAAGGATAATTCTAAGGCTAGAGTTGACCAGGAGGCTCAATGTGATAGACCGTTACAAAACATTCGACAACCTAAAGGAAAGAAGAACTGGAGGAAGCCAAAGGCATGATTCAATCTTGGAAGGCCAGCTCTGAGGGAAATGATCTCGTGGGTGAAAATGCAGTTGATGTTCCCCGATGGGTATGCAGCGAATCTAAAGAGGGGAGCGAGTCTTGACAAACTGAAAATATTTGGTCTCAAGAGTCATGATTGGCACATATGGCTTGAGCGGGTAATGCCGGTGATGTTGCGTGGCTTTATCCTTGATGAATGGCTAGTACTGGCAGAGCTGAGCTATTTCTTCCGTGCTCTTTGTGCGAAAGAACTATCGCCTGACGTGCTAGACGAACTGGAAGAGTTGGCGCCGGAGTTGATCTGCAAGTTAGAAAAGATCTTTCCACCGGGCTTCTTTAATCCAATGCAGCATTTGATTTTGCATCTCCCGATCGAGGCAAGATTGGGGGGCATGCAAAATCGTTGGTGCTTCTCAACTGAGAGGATGCAGAAGACGCTTCGAGCAAAATGTAAAAATAAACGTAGAGTTGAAGCATCGATGGCCGAGGCATTCATTACTGAGGAGGCGGCAAACTTTGTGACAGCACACTACACAGCCCAGAATCGTCATTTGCATAATCCAAAGCCTCAGTACAATGATGGCGACCGTAAAAAAGGTCGATCCAATCTCAGCCTATTCAAAGGGAAGCTCGCACCAGTCGGTGCTTCGAAATCAATAGGGTTGGATGTCGAAGAATGGTGGACCATTTCGTTGTATATCTTCAACAACCTAACAGAAGTGCGGCCGTACATCAAGTAAGTTCTCGATACATTGATTCGCAACTTCTAATTCCTTTGAAATGCTCTTATTCCTGGATATGTGATACAGTCGTACGTCACCAAATTCTCGGATGGAGCGATGATCCAAAAGGATTCCATCGAAGAGTATGAGCTTCTGGCAAAGCATGGAGGCGGCTATCCCGATTTTATCTCTTGGTTCAAGCAAATGGTAATTTCCATTAATTAGACGATTTCATTTCTTCGCCTAGTTTGCGGTTAATGCAACAATCCTTTGGTATTAAACTTGTAGGCTAATGCAGAGTCTATGGACTCCGAATTGAGACAAGTCGCTAATGGTTTTGACTTTAAGGTCCGTTCATTTGACAAATACGACATCAACGGGTATCGCTTTCGTACTTTTGGCAAAGAGCTATCTATGGCCGACCGAAAGTCTACAAATTGTTGTGTCTCCGCTGTCGGTGAAGGAGGGGTCGAGTATTATGAAAGAGTTGAAGCAATTTATGAACTTACATTCTCTGGTGAAAACCCACGAAACGTCGTAGTCTTCAAATGTTATTGGTTCCAGCCGAAGGAGACTAAAAGGACTCATGAACATACAGGGCTAGTCGAAATCAAACAGAGCACCCATTTAGATGTTCCTGATGTCTATATTACGGCCCAACAGGCGACCCAAGTTTTCTATCTACCGTGGGCCTGCCAAATGGATCCAAATTTGAAAGGTTGGGGTGTCGTTTATGATGTGCCGCCACATTTTAGACCACCTCCCCTCAATGAAGATGATTATGAACCTCACATTAACCCAGACACATATGAAGGAGAATTCTTCCAGGAAACACGTGTTTCCAAAAAACGCTTCAAGAACCGCTCTACTTCACCCCAGAACATTGAGGTCGACAGCGACAGTGAACCCGACTTCACCCCTGAGCAGGAACAAGAAGAGACGGAAGAAGAAGAGGTTACTGCTGCGGATGACCTGACAATGCTTGACCGATTACATAGAGGCCTTCCACATGTTGATGCATTTATTGATGATGCTGATGAGCACGTCATTACTGATAGTGATGATGATTATGCATTTATTGATCCCGAAGCATATATAGACGATGAAGATTAATATTGCTATAGCACCCACGGTGAGTTTCATTTAAATGGTCATTAGTTACTAGTATTCACATTTGAGTTGCATCATGCTAAGGAGACATTGCAAATGATCTTTGGTGCAGCGTGCCTCCCGGTAAGCATCGACTGATCCTTCTGCGTCTGCCGCAACCCCGACCGGTCCTTCTACGTCTCACCCTGGCCCAAACCCTACCGGTCCTTCACCTCCGTGTTGATGGTAAGTTTTCCCAAGTGTTTTCATTAACAAATGCATACTGAGCTTAAGAAATGACCTACTTAGCTCCAAAATGACCTATACTTAGCTTATTTTCCTCAAAAATGACTTGATATGCTTAGTTAGCTAGAAAATGGTATATTCTACCTAGGATAGCTATAAAATGACCTATATTTAGCAATTTTTCCTCCAAAATGACTTGATATGCTTAGTTAGCTAGAAAATGTCATTAGTACCTAGTATAGCTCAATAATGATCTATAGCTAGCTTAGCTAGTTCATTTATGACATAATTAGCTCACTTAGGTACAAAATGGCATAACTACCTAGGATAGCTCAATAATGATCTATAATTAGCTTAGCTAGTTCATTTATGACATAATATGCTCACTTAGGTAAAAAAATGGCAAAATAACCTTGGTTTAGCTCCAAAATGACCTATACTTAGCTTATTTTCCTCAAAAATACATAATAACCTTACTTAGCTCCAAAATGATATATTCTACCTAGGATTGCTCTAAAATGACCTATACTTAGCATTTTTTCCTCCAAAATGACTTGATATGCTTAGTTAGCTAGAAAATGACATTACTACCTTGGAGAAGAGGAGCGGAGAGGAGAAAAAGAAAGAGAAGATAAATTCTTCTTCTTTTTCTTCTTCTTTTTCTTCTTTTTCTTCTACCTAGTCTTCTTCTTCTTCTAACTCTCATCTTTCCTACTTTGCGGATTTGCTATAGATGAGGTGCATTGATGGAGTGTACTCTTCTACTTCTGCTTCCTTTGTGTTTATTGGATATGTTGGAAACTTGTTTTGGATATGTATGTTGGACACTTGTTTTCGATATGTATGTTGGATATGTTGTTCGAAACTTGTATATGTTGTTGGAACTTATTTGGTATGCTTGTTGGAACTTGTTGAATGATATGTATGTTTTGGATATGTATGTTGAATATGTATATGTTGGTTATATATGAATATTCTGTCAAATTGAACGATTTTAAGAAGAAGAAAAATAGGGGCTATATGGCCACTTTGCCGTCTGCTGGCGGACGGCAAAGGGCTTTACCGTCTGCCAGCAGACGGCAAAGTGGCCACGTGGCAGCTACCTGTGCAAACTGGGGCTGGCCTAGGTGGGTTCTTGGACCTGTGCAAAGGACCTGTGCAAACTGCCAGCTGACGGCAAAGCACGCCGTTAAGCCCCCTAACGAAGCTAAGTTGCCACGTATGCCGTCCAGGCCCTTTGCCGTCCGCTGGCGGACGGTAAAGATTCAAAGGTCTTTGTCATCCGCCAGCGAACAGCAAAGATGCCTTTACCGTGGCTCATTCCGCCGGACGGTTTGCCGTCCGCTGGCGGACGACAAAGCCTTTGCCGTCCGGGATTCATGCCTTTGCCGTCCGGGATGGCGGACGGCAAAGTATCTTTGAGTCCGGTTTCATGTCCGGCTATAACTGTTGGACCAAGCACGGAAAAAGAGTGGTCCTAATAGAAGAGAATGAAGAAAAAGAGGATGACGACAGTTATCCTGGCCATGGGTTCCATGAATACGATGGTACAACAACGGAGGAAGAAGCTGGGCCGACAATGCGGGAAGGAGCTGAAGAAGAGGCATCAGATGAGCCCGCTGATGATCTTGGTCGGGCCATTGCCGGTGCAAAGAGAAACTGCGCAAGTGAAAAGGAGAAGATGAAGTTGCAGCGCATGTTAGAGGATCAAAAAAAGGGTTGTACCCAAATTGCAAAGATGACAATAAAAAGCTGGGTACCACACTGGAATTGCTGCAATGGAAGGCAGAGAATGGTGTGTCTGACAAGGCATTTCAAAAGTTGATGATAATGTTAAAGAAGAAGCTACCAAAGGACAACGAATTGCCAGAGAGTACGTATGAAGCAAAGAAGGTTGTCTGCCCTCTAGGATTAGAGGTCGAGAAGATACATGCATGCCCTAATGACTACATCCTCTACCGCGGTGAGTACGAGGATTTGAATGCATGTCCGGTATGTTGTGCATTGCGCTATAAGATCGGCCACGATGACCCTGGTGATGTTGAGGGCGAGCACCCCAGGAAGAAGATTCCTGGCAAGGTGATGTGGTATGCTCCTATAATACCACGGTTGAAACGTTTGTTCCAAAACAAAGAGCATGCCAAGTTGATGCGATGGCACAATGAAGACCGTAAGAAAGACGGGAAGTTGAGAGTGCCCGCTGACGGGTCACAGTGGAGAAAAATCGAGAGAAAGTGGAAGGACTTTGCAAAGGATGCAAGGAACATATGGTTTGCTTTAAGTGCAGATGGTATTAATCCTTTTGGGGAGCAGAACAACAATCATAGCACATGCCATGTGACTCTATGTATCTATAACCTTCCTCCTTGGTTGTGCATGAAGCGGAAGTTCATTATGATGCCAGTGCTCATACAAGGCCACAAGCAACCCGACAACGACATTGATGTGTACCTAAGGCCATTGGTTGAAGAACTTTTACAGTTGTGGAATGGAAAAGGTGTACCTGCGTGGGATGCGAAAGATCAGGAGGAATTTGACCTACATGCGTTCCTGTTTGTAACCATCAATGATTGGCCTGCTCTTAGTAACCTTTCAGGACAGACAAACAAGGGATACCATGCATGCACGCACCGTTTAGATGATACCGATAGTATATATTTGGATAAGTGTAAGAAGAATGTGTATCTGGGGCATCGTCGATTTCTTCAGAGCGGGCATCACGTAAGAAAGAAAGGCAAGCATTTCAAAGGTGTGCAGATCACCGAAAGAAGCCTCACCACCGTATGGGTGATGAAATACTTGATATGGTCAAGGATTTAAAAGTAATCATTGGCAAGGATCCTGGTGCACAATCTGTTCCGAATGACGCTGACAAACGCGCACCCATGTGGAAGAAGAAATCTATATTTTGGGACCAACCATATTGGAAAGACCTCGAGGTCCGCTCTGCAACCGATGTGATGCATGTGACGAAGAATCTTTGCGTGAACCTTCTAGGCTTCTTGGGCGTGTACGGGAAGACAAAAGATATGCCGGAGGCACAGGAGGACCAGCAACGTATGCACGGAAAAGACGGCATGGATCCAAAGCAATTTCAGGGTCATGCCAGCTACGCTCTTACCAAAGAAGAGAAGGAAATCTTTTTTCGAATGCTTGCTCAGTATGAAGGTCCCGTCTGGCTTCTCATTGAATATAAAGGGAATAATAAATATGGCAAAGAAAAAGTTTCAAAACCTAAAGTCTCATGACTGCCACGTGATTATGACGCAACTGCTTCCGGTTGCACTGAGGGGGCTTCTACCGAAAAACGTTCGATTAGCCATTCTGAAGCTATGTGCATTCATGAATGCAATCTCTTAGAAGGTAATCGATCCAGAAATCCTACCAAGGTTAGAGAATGATTTGGTGCAATGTCTTGTCAGTTTCGAGTCGGTGTTTCCACCATCCTTCTTCAATATCATGACGCATGTCCTAGTTCACCTAGTCGAGAAGATTGTCATCCTGGGTCATGTATTTCTACACAATATGTTCCCCTTTGAGAGGTTCATGGGAGTCTTAAAGAAATATGTTCATAATCGTGCTAGGCCAGAAGGAAGCATCTCCAAGGGCCATGAAACAGAGGTCATTGAGTTTAGTGTTGACTTTATTCCTGACATTAAGCCGATAGGTGTTTCTGAATCGCGGCATGAGGGCAGACTGGGTGGAAAAGGCATGTGTGACGCCTCCAATTTCAACCGTACGCTAAACATACGCGCAATGCGTATGACCAAGATCAGGGACTAACTAATCAATATCACAACACAACTCTAGACACAAATTAAAGTCATACAGCTTCATATTACAAGCCAGGGGCCTCGAGGGCTCGAATACAAAGCTCGACAAGTACGAGTCAGCGGAAGCAAATAATATCTGAGTACAGACATAGGTTAAACAAGTTTTGCCTTAAGAAGGCTAGCACAAACATAACAACAGATCGAAAGAGGCGAGGCCTCCTGCCTGGGAACCTCCTATCCTACTACTGGTTGGGAGCCGCCTCCACGTAGTAGTAGGCTCCTGTAGTGGTGTAGTAGTCGTCTCCGGTGTACTCCATCTCCTGGGATCCATCGTCTGAACGCAAAATCGTATCGAGGGGAAAAGAGAAAGCAAAGCAGCCGTGAGTACTCATCCAAAGTACTCGCAAGACTGACATCAGAACTATGCTAAGTATGCATCATTATCAAGGGATGAGGTTATATCTGGACTGACTACAGAAGGCAAGAATAGGGGGAAGGCCCAATCCTATCGAAGACTGGCATCTTCAACATCTTGCAGCATGAGAAGAGAGTAGACTGGTATCTCATATATAGTCATATTATTGTAGCAATTTTATTAAGTAACCACGCCCAGAGATTCTTCCTCGACTCCCTACGAGGAAGCAATCTCGGAGCCACATTCATTCAAAGTAAAACACATTTATAGTTGTATAAGGTCAAGGTACAACTCCAAGTCGTCCTGTTACCGTGGACACGGCTATTCGAATAGATAAGTTCTTCCCTGCAAGGGTGCACCGCATTTCCAACACGCTTGATCACCTCCGGCCGGACACACTTTTCCGGGGTAATGCCCGGCCTCGAGATCCAAAACGTCGTCGCCTCACCTAGACTCGACGAAGAGGCCAGCCCGCCGGTCTACTCCTAAGCGCGCAGGTTCGTGGGCCCACTTGCCCTTGCACTCCCTCACGGTGCGCACGCGACCGGAAACAGACCTAGCACCCCTTAACTTACAAGCGCGATGCGTTCCAGTCCAATCCGCCGCGCGCCACTCCATTGCTGACGTCCGAAGAGCTTCGGCTGATACAACGACGCTGAGCACCCATAACTTCTCCCAGGTGAAGGTTTAGTGCGTAAAAGGTCAACGACCAACTCAGATCAAATACCCAACCCATTAGCATTTTATTAATGCGGGGCAAGCACGAACCATAATGCAGTCCGTCGCCCCGCCAATAACTCTCGGGTGCCTTACTGGCGCACCCCACCAAGTCTTCGAATGCCTTGCGGCGCATCCCACCAAATCTTTCTCACAAGGGTACCCTTGGGGCCAACCCATCACCAACATGTTTCTGTAACCAGGTCATAGTAACTGTGTGGATATAACATCAAGACGGGGACTGAGGAATCACCCTCAATGGTCCTCGCTCGATGTAACCATCAAGGTGGACTTAAAGGAATCACCCTTGAAGGTCCCACACTTGAGGGGTTGCACGATAGAGACATCATCGGGAATGGTGAAGGAGGAATCACCCTCGATAACCATGACCGACTAGCTGCACTATAGGGCTAGCATCATGAGTACTTCACGAGGTGTCACCCTCGGTACTCGATAGTAGCACTACAAAGTCATACAACTAAGGAGAGTGCGGTGATGTGAGGGGCCTAGCTTGTCGGTCAGTTGACCGAGTCTTCGAGTCGTCGAGTCGTCGGGTCGTCGACGAAGAAGCAGGGGCAGCTGGGACTAAGGGGTCACTGGGGGTTCACTAACCAACCTATACTAAGCAGTTGGTATGATTGCAGGAATAGTAACAGTTCATCAAAAACAGGCTATGCATCAGAATAGGAGCTAACTAAAACAGTAGCAAAATTCTAATGCAAGAACAAGAGGGAGAGGGGTGGGTGATATCAGAATGCTCAAGGGGGTTTTGCTTGCCTTGCTGCTCTACGGCAAAGGGTTGATCGTCAGGGGCGTAGTCGTACTCGGCAGCAGCGTCAGTCTCGGGCTCTACCGATAAGAAAAGGAGGGAGAAAAATAAATATAGAGCAAACAGGTGCACCACGATGCATGACATGGCAATATGCAGATCTAGGTATGCACTAACGCAATACTACACGCATCAGACGGAGCGGGAGAATACCTGACGATATTTCCCGGGTCTACGGATTTATCGGATAGTCGAATCGAAGGGGAAAGTTCCATGCTCATCATGTTAGGAGCATGTGACAGATGAATGAATGGCATATTTGGATTCGTGGGATTTTCTTGATCAAATTTCATATATAAATTATTTTCATCGAAGTTACGGTTTATTTTATATGAATTTCCAAAGTTTTATTGATTTTTTTGGATTTATTTAATTCGAATTTAAACAGTAAAATGCAAAGTGCACCCAGCTGTGGACTAGCCACAAGGCTGACTGGTGGGCCTGGTCAACTGTTGACTCAGCAGTTGACCGGCCAAAGTGTTGAATGGTCAAAGTGTTGACTGGGTCCGCATGTCATTGACTGCAGTTTTAACCAAAGGTTTAATTAGATAGTTTAACTAAAGGGGACCCACATGCCATACACTATAGACTAACCTAACAATTAATTAACCCCTAAATTAGCCAAAACTAGTTAGGCCTACTAATTAGGCCGGCCACTAGCGGTGCTTGCCATGGCCAGCACGCACGAGGCGCAAGGCCACGGCGGCCATGGTTGTAGTAACGCAGCAGCAGCAGTTAATCACCAGCAGCAGCTGGCGCGCAGCAAGCAGTAGCAACGCAACAGCAGCAAGCGAATAGCAGCGGCAGGAGCGGCAGCAGCAGGAGAGCAACAGCTACAGCGGCGAGCTTGCGCAGGGCCGCGGCGCACAGCAACAGTGAGCATCGGCAATAGGAGCAGGGAGCTGGAGGGCGCGACTGCCGGCGTGCAGGTGCGTCCAAGGGTCAGCCAAGGCGTGCCCCAGGCGCAGTAGAGGCTTGCTGGTGAGTGCAGGCAGACGCGGGCGCGCACGCACGCACGTACGCATACGCGTACGCAACGAGCTCGGGATGGCAGCTACGGCGTGAAAATGAAGGGGGAAAGAAAGGGAATCGGTAGAGGAGCTCACCGGGATATCTTAGGCGAGCTCGGGAAGGCCGGGCATGGACCGGAGCAGTGGCAAATGACGACGAACGCCGGCGATGTACGCGACGAAGACGAGCCCGATGGCGAGCGTACAGGGCCTCCTAACTCGACCCCTTCCTCGTGGGGATGAAGTAGACGACGAAGAAGCTCCTGAACATGGTCTCAGGCGATGGGGAGGCCGTTGGTCACGACGACGGCGGTGGCCATGGCGGCTGCAGCCGCGGGCGTGCTTCAGACCGAGGGAGAGGGACAAGGAGAAAGGATGAGGGGATTAGGGTTCGTCCACGGGTCGGGGTGAGTCTTATCTACCCCGGGGGATCGCCGGATGCTCGACACGCAGGCGAAGACGGCCATGGAGGCGTGGATGGCCGCCACGCAGAGGTTCTGCCTCCTCTCCGTACAGAGGAGGAAGACAGGCCTGTGGTGGGCTTGGGCCTCGCACTGTAGCAGCATAGAGCACACTTGCATAGTAGCTCTTTAGTATTTTCTTTTTCTTTTAATTGTTTTATATTTTATTTTTATTTCCAACAGCAAAAGACTTTTATAAGATAAGGGACTTAGCCCATAGTTAGTCTTGCAATTTTAGACACTATCAGAAAAAGTTTGGGAGGTATCAGCAAAACTTAGGATTTTTCATAATATAAAAGGCATTTAATTAACAGTTTTGGCCTCTGTTATAAATGTTTTAGAGACACCAAATACTTTATAAAATGTGTTACAATTTTATAAATATCAAGGGAATATTTTTAACCCCACCATGATTTTTGTTTCATGTTTGCACAATTATTTAAACCACTTATCAAAGGAATTTGAATTGCAAAGGAATTTGAAAATAGAATTGATTCCAATTGTGATCAACATTGCTGAGCATAATAACTTCTCTTAAGCAAAGAGGTTACTGTAGCTTAACCACAGAGGTTGCTGTTGATTAATGATAGGGGTTACTGTAGTTGTTAACCAAGGGTGTTACAGTCTGCTAGGAAAGAATTCACTAATATGCCGAGATTGGCATTCTTTGGCGCAAGCACACTATACAGTTCTACAAAGTTCCGCCTTGGTGGCTCCATATATCGAGCAGCACAAGAATATTCTACGCTCCAAACACCCGGAGAAGTCTGATGACTGGATTACACATGAACAAACGGTGACTTTCGCCGGTTGGTTGCAGACACGTCTCATGAATGACGACACTATTGAAGATGAGTTGTACTTGTTGTCCAAGTTACCATCTTTGACTATATTGACTTTCGGAGGGTACGAGATAAATGGAAATACATTTTACACGATCGCCCAACATAAAAAGAGCGTCAACCAAAACAGTGGTGTCCGCTTTGATGCAGCAAACAACAATAGGCCAAAGGACACATACTATGGTTACATAGAGGAGATATGGGAACTTGACTATGGACTTGATTTGAAGGTCCCTTTGTTTAGGTGCAAATGGGTCAATCTGGCAGGAGGCGGGGTAAAGGAAGATCCGCAGTACGGAATGACAACAGTGGATCTCAACAATATTGGATACGCAGACGAACCATTCGTCCTAGCCAATGATGTGGCATAGGTTTTTTATGTGAAGGACACGTCTACCAAGCCGAGAAAAGAAAAGATAAGGAAGCAAATACATCATGCGATGAGCCAAAGCGCCACATAGTTCTTTCAGGGAAAAGAAACATCGTGGGAGTGGAGGACAAGACAGACATGTCACAAGATTATGAAAAGTTTCATGAAATTGCTCCCTTCACAGTGAATGTTGATCCGAGCATCAAGTTAAAGGATGAAGATTGCCCATGGTTACGACGCGAAGGGACACATGCGAAGAAAAAGTTTTACACCCAAAGGTCCCACTCTAGGATGTCACCGGCTTCTCTAGTTAGTTTTCGAACTTATATATCTAGAAAGTCCCACTTCGGACAAACCAAAGGGAATCTTTATAATAGTAGTGTACCTATGCATTTTGTGCGTTCAGTATGCACCATTCGAAGGGAGGCCATCAATTTTCAACCCTTTCCGACTTCATCTGCTATTTTTCATGCGTTTACTGATTTTTTTTGAGCTAAATGACCCTGAAATTGATAAGCACTACAAACGAACTCTGAAAAGGTAGAAAGTTGGCATGGTATCATCATTTCACCCACATAGCATGTGCTAAAAAGTTGAGAGGGTTACGGAAAAAACTGGATGCACTTCGTCTACAAAATGGACAACCTCTTTCGAAGTATCAGGGTTCCAGACGAAAACTCGCCTGTTACAAAGAAATTTCATTTTTTAACTTATTTCAACTCCAGACTTTGTGTGCGTTCAGTATGCACCATTTGAAGGGAGGCCATCAATTTTCAACCCTTTCCGACTTCATTTGCTATTTTTCATGCATTTACTCATTTTTTTGAGCTAAATGACCCTGAAATTGATAAGCACTACAAATGAACTCTGAAAAGGTAGAAAGTTGGCATGGTATCATCATTTCCTCCACATAGCATGTGCTAAAAGGTTGAGAGGGTTACGGCAAAAACTGGATGCACTTCGTGTACAAAATGGACAATCTCTTTCGAAGTATCGGGGTTTCAGACGAAAACTCACCTGTTACAAAGACATTTCATTTTTTTAACTCATTTCAACTCCATACTTTGTGCGTTCAATATTCACCATTCGAAGGGAGGCCATCAATTTTCAACCCTTTTCGACTTCATTTGCTATTTTTCATGCATTTACTCATTGTTTTTTGAGCTAAATGACCCTGAAATTGATAAGCACTACAAATGAACTCTGAAAAGGTAGAAAGTTGGCATGGTATCATCATTTCACCCACATAGCATGTGCTAAAAAGTTGAGAGGATTACGGCAAAACTGGATGCACTTCGTGTACAAAATGGACAACCTCTTTCGAAGTACGAGGGTTTCGGACGAAAACTCGCCTATTACAAAGACATTTCATTTTTTAAATAACCTAAGAATTACCAAATTCGATATAATGACAAAACACGATAATATTAAACAGTATAAAGAAGAATCACTAGAAAATCTATTTTTAAAGTAAAGTTATTCACAAACTAGTGATTCACACAAATTTCAAATAATTCAAATTTAAACTATTCGAATTTGAAAACTACTACCACTACCAGAAAGTTTATACTTTTTATGACCTAACGCAAAAAGATTCACTCATTAACTCTCAAGAAAGCACAAAAAAACTCAGAAACAAAAGAAAATAAATAAAGCAAAAAAATGAAAAATAAATAAAAAAATAGGTCGCCTACTGGGCCGCCACGGCCTGCATACGACTAGAAACCCAACCTAGGTCAGGATGCAGGCCCGCAAGGCCCAGTAGGTCCAACAAGGTCGCACATTTTCAATAGGCCTGCTTAGAGAGGAACTCGAGGGAGCAGCCGCAGCGGGGCTTATAAACCAGTACGGCTGCCCCTCGGTTGGCGAGGTGGGACTAAACTTCCACTGCAGTGCGCCATGCCAGGAACAGGTCGTTAGCCGCCGCCCCCAACGCACCACCTGCCCCGACGCCGTCAGCGCCCACGCCGTCGCCGCTCCCAATGCGCCGCCCATGCCGTCGCCGCCCCCGACATGCTGCCCCTCGTACGTCACCACCCCCGTCGCGCGCCGCCCCCTCCTCGAGCTCGCGCTCCGTCTTCATCACCGTCGCAGTCGCCGTCGCCGATGACTCGCCTCGCCTCGCCGCCCGTCGCCCCGCTGTGAGCACCTGCCGCCATGGCCGCCCTCCCGTCGATCGAGCCCCCCCCCCAACACACACATATGCATGAACACAGACACACACACACTCATATATATATATATATGCATGAACACACACACACACATTTTCTTATTTTCTGTTTTTTTTAGTTTTTTAGTTTTTTATACTTTTAGTTATAGAAATGTTAGATGAATTAGATATATAAATTTTAGATGAATGTTTTTTTAGTTTTTTATACTTTTAGTTATAGAAATGTTAGATGAATTTTGATTTTTTTTTATAATGTTGTTTTTCTATAATTAGTGTTTCATTAATATATATGTTTAATTAGTATATATACTTAATTAGAGTTTTTTTGCTTAATTAGAAGTATATAATATCCCTAACCTATTAAAATGTTGCTTAGAAGTATATAATGTTGCTTAATTAGATTTTTTTATTGAGAATGGAATATTATTAGGGTAGTTATAACCTAATTTTTTTTACATTTTGATCCAATATATGTATAGAAAAAAGTTGATGAATTTTGACATTTGATCCAATGTATAGCAATTAGTATTTGCAAAATTTGCATATTTTAATGTTATATTTTTTCTATGTCATTGCTCGATATATGGAACCGGTTGACTTTACGTCTGTTTCGGCTCCTTGTGTGTCTTTCATTGAGAAAGACTGTCCATCATATATATATATATATATATATATATATGACATAGAAAAAATTCTAACTTTACGTCTGTTTAGGCTCCTATATATATATATGAGAGAGGAAGAATCCTGACTTTTGTCATGGGGGTCGCTTCTCCTTCGTTCCTGTGTGCTAGACATTTTGGTGTAATGCACTCTGGGACGAATGGAGGAGCCACCATCACCGACGGTCGCAATATCATAAGGAGTGTCCACCATATACGTGAGATGAGAGTTTAGGAAGGAAAGACTCGACAGACCTAAAGTCAGCATGTTGCATGCATATTGAGTAATAGTGATCTGTGTGTTGATCGGTTTTTTCGTAGTTTCCTTCGATCGATTTTAAATGTTTCAACTATGAACATAGGAAATGTCTGACGACGAAAGGGAATTCGCTATATGTGAATACTGCGAAGACGAGCGCGGCCTGTGTGACGAGCCTTTCCTAGTTGATGGTAGGCGCTTCAGCATCATGCTGGATGAGACCTTCGAAGTGGATACAGTAAGTCACAACGACAAGTCTTTTTTCGTAATTAAGCATGACTTCTGCTTCTTTTGCTTCAACTTATAATTTTAATTTTTTACTATTCTACTAGTGTATCCCCTGCCATGCAAGAATTTATGTCTTGGATAAGATTGGTTTCAATACTAAAAAAAGTATGGAGGTAAAGATAGTTCACTCGAGGACCGAGCATGGTTATACTTTTGCCGTAAAATTGTACAATGTAGACACCTACTGTTATTTTGAATGCAAAAGTTGGAGAGCACTATGCAAGGCTTATGCATTTGAGACTAATATGCTTATCACCTTTGATATTCGTCCGGAAGATGAAATTGAAGGTAATATCGACATCTGGGTCGATGTGTAGACGCCTCAAGTTCTACCATTATGTGAGTTTCTCAACCATATTTATTAAGTAATTTATATTGTTTATTTAAAAATATTTGACAACTTATTTCCATTGACAGCTTATTTTTATTCTTCAAAAAATGTACGGAAGATGATAGACAGAACCTACTACTACAATGATGAAGCAAATTAACTTATAAGGAGAAAGATCATCTTACCGCATTTCTTAATCATCTTGAGAATTACAATAGCTATTATCAAACTCCTCCACATTATGGTCAATACGTTCCACTAGTGCACATGGTGAACTACAGTAACATCCATGGAGATTGCATGGTAAGATTTTCTACTATTACGACATCCGTACATCTTTTGCATAAATTCTTCTAAAACTAAACTACATTGCTAACTACAAAGTTATTACTATATTTTTCAACAGAAAATCCCGAAGGATTGAGTGCCTCATCTAATGTTTCCGAGAGGTCACGTTGTTGTTATGAGCTTAGGGCCACCATGGTCAGGTCAGCCTACGCATCACTCCTGTCCATACCGGATTTTTAAAACCGATGAGGACATGACAATCAAAGATTGGAAAAAATGTATGGTCAATAGTAGAGAGCTACTTGGAAGCAACATTGTGTGTAGGCCAAGAATTGGAGACAGGATGATCTCCATTCTCCATAATGGAGAGTCAGGGCCTATCTTGTTTTATGATATTGTACCTAAGAGAGGGTAGAGTAGGTCCTATGAGAGAGGACTAGGTCCTAGGTACAATGTGTTATTATGTGCTACAATGTGTTAGAGTTGATTAGGAGGAGGAGGAGGAGTTGTGATTATGACTAGTGACCAACTTGTTATATGATGTCTCATTGATGAAAATGATGATTAAATAGTGTTGGTGGTAATGACTATGATGATTATTAGCTATAGTGTTGTTGGTGAAGATATGATGCAAGAGTTTTTATATTGATGTGATAACGATGTTGATCACGATTATCATGATGATTTGTTATATCATTGGGGGATGGAAAGAGGATTAGATTCATGTGGATGGATCAAAAGTGACCAAAAGTTGAATTAGTAGGATCGTCGTCCTACTAATTCAACTTTTGATCACTTTTTATTCATTTGGATGAATAAAATCCATGTTTCTTCCTCACAATGATATACTAATTCATCATGAACATAATGATATAACAACTTCTTAATAGGTACTGTATCAAAATTTGTATAACGGCGTATAACCATAATTAATTCATAAACCCCTAAAGAATTAAAAGGAAAAATAAAACTAAACTAAAAAACTCAATACTTTTAGTCCCGGTTGGTGTTACCAACTGGGACTAAAGGTCCCCCAGCCCACGGCGTCGTCGGGTGCCACGTGGAGGGCCTTTGGTGTCGGGCCATGTTGAACCGGCACTAAAGGGGGTAGGCTTTAGTCCCCGCCATTTAGTGTCGGTTCTAGAACCGGCACTAAAGGCCCTTACGAATTGCGACTATAGGCTTGTTCTGAACTAGTGACTGGGTACGTGTGCTCGTATCCTCGCGCTTTTCCCTTCTTCTGTTAAAAACAAAATAAATAGTATACTTATTACATGTACCAACCAGTCACCCAATTTTCTAAGATAAGGGGGGCAGGTGGTAGAAGACATTCGTGCACCCTCCCTCGTGTCTGGACTCACAAGACTTGGGCATGGTCACCAGGGCATGTTGGTCCCATAAACATTAAGAGAGAAGACTACACACATTATAACTATACTAGCTAAATACCCGTCTGTTGGCACGAAACAAAAAATGTTGAGTATATAGGCAATTTTCTTATCAAATTAATCCACGTGATAATAACTAGCATGGCATTGACTAGATTAACAACATATTGATGACTAACCAGACTAGCATGTACTACAGAAATAGTAGACACGTCTACGCATGTTGCTAGTACTAGCAAAACTAAAATAAAGATGAGTGGGATATACCCTCCGATTGTCCAGTTGGACGTAGAAGCAGAGTTGGCGGTGGCGGCGTCCTCGACCGCCTTCTTATCAGGTTCGGCCTTCTTGGCACCGGCACGATCGGCATCAGTTGTGGGCAACATGGTGATGATGACATAGACGGCACGGACATAGAGGAAGCAATCGGACGGAACGGCAGCGAGCAGTCGTGTAGTCGCTCCCCAAAAACCTAACCGCCCCTCTCCCTGTACAGGACTCGGAGAGGCGTGGTTTCGGAGGCCTGCTCTCCTGTCGACCGTGTACACGGTGAACAGGATGGAGTCGCCGGCAGCAGCAGCAGCAGCAAAAGGAACGACATGGGCGGAGCGCATGGAGGCAGATGTGATCTGTTTTCCATGGCGGCTAGGGTTGTTCGAAGCCCTGCTTATGTAGGTGGCGTTCGGGTGGAGAGACGTGGGCTGAACCCACGTCCGAGTCGTTAGCCCACGATCCAACGTCTCAGATCGTGGCGTTACGTATTCTCCGTTCCCGATCGGCAAAAATAAGCGCGTAGGTATGAGCTCGGCTCGGCTCTTTCCCGCAACCCGCGGCGCGTCGTGACGAGGCATGGCGTGGCGAGGTGGGCGGCGGAGGACGAGTGCGCGAGGGCCGCTTCTCTTCTCATGCTCCAATAGCATGTGGAAGAGAAACCCTTATAAAGAGGTGCAACTCCCTCTCCACTAGGAAGGTGGGACTAAACTTCTCACCCCCTTGTCATGCCCCTTACATGGGCCCTTGGAGATTTTTCTAAAATTATATTATGGGCCTAAAGCCCATTCTCAGATTTCAACAATCCCCCACCAGATCTCAAGGGCCCATTTCATCCTCTGTTCTAATTACTGTTTTGATATACCAGTATTTCAATGAAGACCTGTTAAGGTTGAGCTTCACCTAGAACAAGTAGCTACACTCCTTCGGAACTGAACAATGGACTATGCCTTGAATTGTCAGTTTGGCGTCAAGAAGTTTCACCACAAGTCCTACTAGTACTAGGCTGCCGAAGGCTGACCCCTCGGGTGGAGCATATTAGTCACACTCCTCGCCTATTCGTGAGCTTAGTAGAGATCACCCCAATCTCATAGACTGTGACCAGCAGTCGGGCTCATATAGGTGTGTTCCTCCTAAGACCACTCTGTAGGACAACATCTTGCTTACATGTAAGCTTAAGAACACATTAAGACAGTAGTCATCCTAACATACAGTATCCGAGAGTATTGCATCTCCAACGGAGTGGGTTAGTAAAGTTACTCTCCTCAGTTCACCACTGGCTTGTTTTCCTAGGTCCTACTTCACGGGATCTCCGATCTCATAGGTTGGGTTACTACCATGGCAACTCATGTGGGTCTTATACCCATCTCCCTCGATGCATTATCTATCACAATACGGGATAGCCCTTTAGTAAAGGGATCTGCCAGATTCTTAGCCCTGCGGATGTAATCCAATGCTATCACTCCGGAGCTTCTCAAACGTCTGACAGCTTTCAATCTCATTCTTATATCTTTGTTGGACTTCATGTTGTCATTTGAACTCTTCACTTTGACAATGATTGTCTGGTTATCGCAGTTCATAAGGATAGCCGAAACCGGCTACTCAACCATTGGCAAGTCCATTAAAAGATCTCGAAGAAATTTTTCTTCGACACCAGAGGTGTCTAATGCTGTTAATTCTGCTTCCATTGTCGATCTCGTTAAGATCGTTTGCTTGCAAGACTTCCAGGAAACAGCACCACCTCCAATAGTAAACATATACCAAGTGGTGGCCTTCATCTCATCAACATCGAAGATCCAATTTGCATCACTATACCCTTCAAGTACCGACGGGTATCCGGTATAGTGAAGTCCGTTGTTCATAGTACCTTTTAGATAGCGCATGACTCTTTCAATAGCACGCCAATGAACATCACCGGATTGGCGAAAAACCGGCTCAGTTTGCTCACAGCAAATGCGATGTCAGGCCTCGTTGCGCTAGACTCTTTCAACAGCACACCAATGAACATCACCCGGATTGGCGACAAACCGACTCAGTTTGCTCACAGCAAATGTGATGTCACGCTTCGTTGCGCTAACTAGATACATAAGTGAACCAATGATTTGAGAGTATCTCAATTGATCTTTAGCTGTGCCTGTGAACTTTCGAACCAGCACACTAGGATCATATGGTGTTTGAGAAACTTTGCAGTCTGAATATCCAAAACGCCTCAAAATCTTCTCAACATAATGGGATTGAAGAAGTGTAATCCCACCCTCATCATCTCTCAATAGCTTGATGTTCAAGATAACATCAGACACTCCAAGGTCCTTCATCTCAAAGTTTTGAGACAGAAAAGACTTAACCTCCTCAATCACTTTGAGATTGGTTCCAAATATCAGTATGTCATCAACATACAAGCACAATATAACTCCTTCGCCTCCACCATGGCGATAGTATACACATTTGTCAGCTTCATTAACAACAAAGCCAACAGATGTCAGAGTTGTATTAAACTTCTCATGCCATTGCTTAGGTGTTTGTCTCAGGCCATATAAGATTTCAACAACTTACACACCTTTCCTTCCTGACCATCTATCACAAAGTCATCTGGCTATTGCATATAGATTTCCTCCTCTAGCTCTCCATTAAGGAAAGCCGTCTTGACGTCCATTTGATGTACGAGAAGACCATGTGAGGCCACCGACGAGAGTAGTCCTCGAATGGTGGTCAGTCTGGCCACAGGTGAATAAGTATCGAAGAAATCTTCTTCTTCTTTCTAGGCATAGCCCTTGGCCACAAGCCTAGACTTATACTTTTCAATTGTACCATCGGGCCTAAGCTTTCTTTTGAACACCCACTTACATCCCAATGGTTTGCACCCATAGGGACGCTCAGTTATTTCCCATGTTACGTTAGCCATGATGGAATCCATCTCACTACGGACCGCTTCTTTCCAGTAGTCGGCATCAGGAGATGCATAGGCTTCTGAAATAGAAGTGGGGTTATCATCCACGAGGTATACAAGGAATTCATCACCAAAGGTCTTTGTAGTCCTTTGTCTCTTGCCCCTATCAAGGGTTTCCTCGTCATCCTCCTTAGGATTTTCATCATGTGTTTGTTCATAATATTCCATAGGAATGGCAGGCTCAGGTGTCTCCTCTAATTCCTGTCTAGAAGTGCTTTGCATATCTCTCATGGGGAATATATCCTCAAAGAATGTAGCATCCTTAGACTCCATAGTTGTACCGACCTTCATGTCGGGTACCTCAGATTTCACTACTAGAAATCTATAGCCAACGCTATTCTTAGCGTAGCCCAAATTCCCACGGTCTTTGGTTCAAGCTTACACTTTTTGGGGATCGGCACATTGACTTTTGCCAAAAAGCCCCAAGTACGTAAGTAGGAGAGCGTCGTCCTTCTCTTCGACCACTGCACATAGGGAGTGACCTCATTATCTTTTGTCAGCACTTTATTCAGGACATGACATGAAGTCAATATAGCCTCCCCCCACCATG
Source organism: Hordeum marinum (assembly GCA_022496015.1). Lineage (NCBI taxonomy): Eukaryota > Viridiplantae > Streptophyta > Magnoliopsida > Poales > Poaceae > Hordeum > Hordeum marinum. The sequence continues at coordinate 120,757,529 of CM039677.1, forward strand.
CCTTGGATAAACCCGATGTATCTAACATGGTGTTAACCAAATCAGTTAGAGTGCAGTTTTTCTGCTCGGCAACCCTGTTTGACTGGGGCGAATAGGGAGGCGTCCTCTCATGAATAATGCCATGTACCGCACAGAAAGAATCAAACTCATTTGAGAAGTACTCTCCACCACGATCAGACCGGACTCATTTAATTTTCTTTTCAAGTTGGTTCTCAACTTCTGCCTTATAGATTTTAAAGTAGTGTAGAGCCTCATCTTTCGTATTTAACAGATACACATAGCAATATCTAGTGGGATCATCTATCAATGTCATGAAGTATTTCTTTCCACCTTTATCAACACACCATTCATCTCACAAAGATCTGTATGTATGAGTTCTAGGGGCGCCAGGTGTCTCTCCTTAGCAAGGCTTGTGAGGTTGCTTTGCTTGCACACGCGAATGGCACTTAGAACCTTTGGCTAAAGTGAAACTCGGGATTAAGTTCAGTTTTGCTAGTCGCGTCATTACACTAAAACTAATATGACAAAGACGTGAATGCCAAACTTCAGATTCATTAACACTCGAATGAATATTGTTCACGATTTTATTACAAAATCGGCAAGGGAAAGGCGGAACTTATCAGAGTATATGTTCATTGAGTATATGTTCATTGATAGACCCGTTCTCCTCCATCTTGCAAGCATAGAACTTATCGAACGTCTCATACCTCTCGATCCAGGCATTCTTATGAAATATAAACTTCAACTCCTGGAACATCTCATATGCTCCATGACGTTCAAAACGTCTTTGAAGTCCCGGTTCTAAGCCATACAATATTGCACACTGAACTATTGAGTAATCTCCAGTGCGTGCCTCCCAAGCGTTCTTAACGTCTTCGGAGGTCATGTCTTCTGGTTGGTCACCAAGCGGTGCATCAAGGACATAAGATTTTTGGGAAGCCGTGAGGATAATCCTCAGATTACGGGCCCAGTCAACAAAGTTACTTCCATCATCTTTCAACATAGCTTTCTCTAGGAACGCATTAAAATTCAGGGGTGCTACTGCGCGAGCCATTGATCTACAACATAAATATACAAAGGTTACTTACACTATTGTTCAAGATAATGAGTTTAGTTAATCAAATTAATAAAGCTCCCACTCAAATTGACATCCCTCTGGTCATCTGAGTGTCACATGATCCAAATTCACCAACTCAAGTCCGATCATCACGTGAGTTGAGGTGGCTTCAATGGTGAACATCATCATATTGATCATATCTACTATATGACTCATGTTCGACCTTTCGGTCTCTTGTGTTCCGAGGCCATGTATGTACATGCTAGGCTCGTCAAGTTTAACCCGAGTGTTCTGCGTCTGCAACACTGGCTTGCACCCATTGTATGTGAACGTAGAGTCTATCACACCCGATCATCACGTGGTGTCTCGACACGACGAACTTTCGCAATGGTGCACACTCGGGGAGAACACAATTCATCTTGAAATTTAAGTGAGGGATCACCTTATAATGCTACCGGCGTCCTAAGCAAAACAAGGTGCATAAAAGGATTAACATCACATGCAAATCATAAGTGACATGATATGGTCATGAACTTGTGCTTTTGATCTCCATCTAGAAAGCACCGGCATGATCTCCATCGTCACCGGCATGACACCATGATCTCCATCATCTTGATCTCCATCAACGTGTCGCCATCGGGGTTGTCGCGCCCAACATGTTTCTACTACTATTGCTACTGTTTAGCGGTAAAGTAAAGCATTACATAGCGCTTAATGATTGACACGCAGGTCATACAATAATTAAAGGCAACCCTATGTCTCCTGCCGGTTGTCGTACTCATCGACCATCAAGTCATGATATTCTATACATCACGTGATCATCTCATACATCACATATATCTCATCATGTAATTGGCCACATCACATCACAACATACCCTGCAAAAACAAGTTAGACGTCCTCTAATTGTTGTTGCATGTTTTACGTGGCTTCTACGGGTATCTAGCAAGAACAATTCTCATCTACGCAAAAACCACAACGGTGATACACTAGTTGCTTTTCAACCTTCTCAAGGACCGCCTTTGTCGAATCCGATCCAACTAAAGTGAGAGAAACTGGCACCCGCAAGCCATCTATGCAACAAGTTGTGGTTAAGGGAACCGGTCTCTCATAAGCGTACGAGTAATGTTGGTCCGGGCCGCTTCATCTCACAATACCACTGAACCAAAAAACGACCAAGGGAGGAAGCAATCTAAGCATCAACGCCCACAAACTCTTTGTGTTCTTCTCCAGATCTCATCTACACATAGACCTAGCTCTGATACCACTATTGGGGAACGTTGCATGGGAAACAAAAAAATTCCTACGTTCACGCAAGACCTATCCATGGTGATGAGCATCTACGAGAGGGAGAGTGGATCTACATACCCTTGTAGATCGCTAAGCGGGAAGCGTTAAGAAACGCGGTTGGTGTAGTCGAACGTCTTCGCAATCCAAATCGCCGAGCATCCCGCGATCCAATCACGATCCGTCCCGCGAACTCGATCACGGTCCTTCCGATCTAGTGCCGAACGGACGGCACCTCCGCGTTCAGCACACGTACGGCTTGATGACGATCTACATCGTCTTGATCCGGCAAGAGGGAGCGGAGAGGAAGAAGAGTTCTCTGGCAGCGTGACGGCGCTCCGGCGATGGTGGTGGAGCTATTCCGGCAGGGCTTCGCCTAAGCACTGCAGAAATCCGATCTAGAGGAGAAACTATGCACTAGAGGAACGGGCAACACGTGGCTAAAAATTCTGTGCAAAAACCCTAAAACCTCCAGTATATATAAGAGGGAGGGAGGAGAGGACTTGGCGCAAGGGCCAAGCCTCCTTGGTTCGGCCGAAGTGGGGAGGAGAGGAGGACTCCTCCTCCAATCCTAGTAGGACTAGGATTCCTCCTTTTTGGCCTTTTTCCACCTTTTTCCCTTTGGGCTTTTCTTCCCTAGCCGCATGGGCCTTGTGTGGGACTTCCATCAGCCCACAAAAGGCTAGTATTTATTCTTCCATAGCCCATGAAGCCTCTTGGGTCGAAATACCCCTCCCGGTGGTCTCCCTGTACACTACCGCCACTCCCGCTACACTACCGATTAGCCCGAAACTTTTCCGGCGACCAAAACAGGACTTCCTATATATGAATCTTTACCTCTGGACCATTCCGGAGCTCCTAGTGACATCCGTTATCTCATCTGGGACTCCGAACAACCTTAGGTCACCACCATACATAACTCTATACTACCGAAACGTTACCAAACCTTAAGTGTGCAGACCCTGCGGGTTCGAGAACTATGTAGACATGACCGAGACACCTCTACGGTCAATAACCAATAGCGGGACCTAGATGCCCATATTGGTTACTACATATTCTATGAAGATCTTTATCGGTCGAACCTCTGTGTCAAGGATTCAGTTAATCCCATATGATGTTCCCTTTGTTCTTCGGTATGTTACTTGCCCGAGATTCGATCGTCGGTATCTCCATAGCTAGTTCAACCTTGTTACCGGCAAGTCTCTTTACTCATTCAATACAAGATCTCATGACTAATACTTAGTCACATTGCTTGCAAGGCTTATTGTGATGTTGTCTTACCGAGTGGGCCCTAAGATACCTCCGTCACACGGAGTAACAAATCTCAGTCTTGATCCATGCCAACTCAACAGACACCCTCGGAGATACCTGTAGAGCACCTTTATAGTCACCCAGTTACGTTGCGGCGTTTGATACACACAAGGCACTCCTCCGATGTCCATGATTTGCATGATCTCATGGTCATAGGAACATATAATTGACATGTAGAAAACAGTAGCAATAAACTGACACGATCATATGCTACGTTTGTAGTTTGGGTCTTGTCCATCACATCATTCTACTAATGATTTGATCCCGTTATCAAATGACATCACATGTCAATGGCTAGGAAACCTTCGACCATCTTTGATCAACGAGCTAGTTCACTAGAGGCATACTAGGGACATAGTGTTGTCTATTTACCCACACATGTAATGTGTTTCCAATCAATACAATTATAGCATGGATAATAAACGATTATCATGAACAAGGAAATATAATAATAAACACTTCATTTATTGCCTCTAGGGCACATTTCCAACACTGCTCTCCCATCGATCGTGTACGCGGTGAATGGGACAGAGTCGCTGGCGGCGGCGGCAGCAAAAGGAACGACGTGGGCAGAGCGCGTGGAGGCAGATGTGATCTCTTTTCCATGGCGGCTAGGGTTGGCCGAAGCCCTGCTTATGTATAAGCGCGTAGGTATGAGCTCGGCTCGGCTCATTCCCGCAACCCGCGACACGGCGCGCCGTGGCGAGGCGAGGTGAGGCGACGCATGGCATGGTGAGGTGGGCGAAGAAGGAGGAGTGCGTGAGGGCCTCTTCTCTTCTCATGCTCCAATAGCATGTGGAAGAGAAACCCTTATCAAGAGGTGCAACTCTGTTAGTGCATCTAGTGCCCCTTAGTGATTTTGGTGTATTGAAGACTTATAGGTTAAGGAACTAATGTGTTTGTGAGTGTACACAGGCTCTATAAGTCGATGAGGAGTTTGATAGATCCGGAGATTGCCGACCCCTAAAAATGTATGTCTTCAACTGAAGACTTTGGTGAAGACTGTGGTGAAGACTTTGTCGAAGACTTTGGTATTCCCTAAAGGTTTTGAAAATGAAGAAGTTGGTGTGACCTTGAAGATATGAATGAGGACTTTGAAGCGTGAAGACTTTTGTTTTCGTAGTTTCATTTCCTTTCTTTGAGTCATAGGAAACACTGTACTATTAAAGGGGGCGAGGTAATACTAAGGAAAATTTCCAACTAATGCTCAACTCAAAATCCTCAACCTTACCAATCCTTCGAGTGAAGCCTTTGGAAATATCTTACGGTTCAGTCAAGTTCTTCAGTGTCAGAGACGAAGTTCTTCTGGTCTCTGAGGAAATTGGTCTGACTGAGGAGTTAGGATTTCGCCAGTGCGAATTGCCTACAAGTGAGGAACATGATATGTCTGAGGACTTCCATAGTTCGAAATTCCAACCGTTGTTGTTCTTAGTGCCAGCTGTCCCCAATCATAACATCCACATAACGGTGATATCATTTGGGGCATTTATGTCTTATCATGTCAGGTTGCACCCTGGCTATAAATAGCCACCCCCCACAACCACTAGAGGATTGGCTGCTCCGAGAGAGAACTAACACTTGTCAGTTGAGAGCAACCCATCCTCCGAGGACTTTGAGAGAAAATCATCAGTGAGGAAAAAACCCACAACCCAACCACCAAAGCCAAAGTGATTGAGCATCACTAAAGAAATTCATGTGTGGAACTGACGCTTGTTACCTTTGAGGACTGTGCATCCTCTAAACAGTTAGGCATCATGGTCTAGTGCATCCTGCAGTCAATTGGGGATCACGAAGTGACCTTGGTCTAGAGCATCCAGCAGTGAATTGTGGATCGTCGGGTGACCAGTTTGTGAGGGTTTTGGAAGTCTACCCTGAAGACTTACCATGAGTATTGGGCGAGGACTATGTGACCTTAGCTCAAGGAGAATACGGTAAAGACTGTGTGTCCTGGGACTGTGTGTCCTCTGGTTTAAATACCAGGCCGCTCCAAACCAGACGTACGACTATCACAGCAGTTGGAACTGGGTCATCAAATCATTGTTTTCATCAAGCTATCTGGTTCTATTTCCTCAACTCCTCTATTCCTCGTATACTTGTTGATGAAATTGATCTTTACTGTTTAAATAATTTGATTGAAGACTTTCACAATTTCCTCACCTCAAATTCTTCAAGTTACCTTGTTCATCACTGCTTATCCTGTATCACGCAACTTGTAATCTGTGCATGTTTCATTTCATCATGATGAATGTGCTATTACTATGTTCCTCATGCACTTGAGTACTTATTCCGCTGCTAGTTATTCATCGCATTTCAAATTCCTCAAAGTTGAAATTCCTCAAGTGATGAATTTGTAAAAGTCGCGTATTCACCCCCCCTTCTAGTCGATATAACGCACTTTCAATTGGTATCAGAGCAACGTACTCCCTTGTTCTGTGTGATTTTGGTTTAACCACCTGGAGTTCTAGTTATGTCGACTGCAGGTATGATCAAGGTTTCCGCGAGCTGTCCTACATTCGATGGGACGGACTACCCCTACTGGAAGAACAATATGCGCATGCATCTTGAAGCTATTGACAACCTTCTATGGTACGTTGTAGAAAATGGTGTACCATCGGTCACTCCCACTATTACTGCTGCTGATGTGAAGAGATTCAAGCAACTCGACTCTCAAGCAAAGAATATCATCTATGGCCATCTGAGCAAAGGTCAGTATGGCAGAGTGAGTGCTTTGGAGACTGCTAAGCTTGTTTGGGATAGGTTGTCCAAAGTCAACGAAGGTGTTTCCACTCAACGTGACTCTCGTGCTGATGTTCTTCGTAATCTCTTCAACCGCTTCAAGAGACTCGACAATGAAAACGTTCAGCAAACCTTTGACCGTCTCACTCATATCTCCAATGATCTTCAAGCACTGGGTGCCACCGATATCACTGACCATGAAGTGGTGAAGAAACTGCTAAGATCTCTTGACTCCTCATTCGATACTCTCGCCTTGATGATCCAAGAACGTGGAGACTACAAGTGACTTGAACCTACTGATATTCTTGAGAGACTCAATACTCATGAATTCCAACAAGCTGAGAAGAGAGACCTCTACTGGCCAAGCTATGGAAGATCTCGTGCTCTGAAGGCAAAAGCAATTTCCTCATCTGAAGAAGAAGATTTTGACAGCAACCTTGGTGATCCTAAAGAACTAATCCAGGAGTTAGCAATGCTTGTGAGGAAATTCCAGAAGTTCTCAAGGAGAGGTGGATTTTGAAAGTCATCAAAAAGTGGTTTAAGGAAATCAGATTCCTCAGAAGACTACAAGAAAAGAACATGTCATCGTTGCAAGAAGCCTGGTCACTTTATCTCTGACTATCCTCTCTGGGAAAGAGATTCAAAGAAGAAGAAGAAATACTAGGATGATAGTTCTGATGATTAGAAGAAAAAGAAGAGATCTTCAAAGTCCTCATCTTCAAAGTCCTCAAAGCACAAGAAGAGTGCTTCTATAAAGGCTCGAGCTTTCATTGGCAAGGAAATGGATTCTGAGGAAGAATCTGAAGAATATGAAGAAGAGGAAGAATCTGAGGTGGAATCAGAATCCAGTGTTGCAAGTCTTGCTCTCGCTACAGCCTTCGTCAGCAAGTCCATCTTCAATGATGAAGAAAATGACTACTCCAAAGACTCTGACGTCAGCAATGATGATTATGCTCCCACCTATTGCTTCATGGCAAAAGGCTCAAAGGTACACAAACATCATTCCTCATCCAAATCAAGTGAAGGTGAATCTGATGAATATGTGAAACCTAGCTATGCTAAACTTGTCAAACTTGCCACTAAGCAAAAAAGTGCACTTGAAAAGCTTCAGAAAATGCTAGACAAAAGCGATGATCTGTTGAACGATGAAGTGGATCGGACTCAAACTCTGTCTGACGATCTCAAAAGTCTTCAGACAAATATGATAACCTTCAGAGTCATCATAACAACCTCTTGCCGGTCATGAGAAGCTTTCTTATGAATTTCTTCAAATAAAGAAAGATCTTGACAAATTGAGGGTGTCACATGAGGATCTCCAAAGGGAAAACAATTCCTTACTAGCTCAACAGATTAGTACCGCTCAGGAAGAATTTGTTCCACCTTGTTTAAAATGCATCGAACGTGAAACTGCTAATTCTTCACCTGAATGTTCAAATGCTTCTATTACTGCAAATTCTTCAACTATTTCGGTGGTCTCAAATTCCTCGTCTGAGGATACCACAAGTATCACTGACGAACATGCAGGGTTGAAGGAATTGTATGTGACAGACATGTACAAAAGACTCAAAGGGCATCAAACCCTTTGCGATGTCCTCAAAAACCAGATTCTAAACAGGAACCCTAGGAAAGAGGGTGTTGCCTTTGTGAGGAAACTCAACGCTGATGGATCGTACTGGACACCTGAGCAGTACCCCAAAACCTCATGGGTTGCTGCAAAAGGACCTCCTATAGATCCATCCACTTTATCTGGATTTACATGTGAAACTTCATATTCCTCTGATGAGTCACTTGACTCCAACTACAAATTCTTCAAAAATTAGAAAGGTGAAGTATTTGCTAGATTTGTTGGAACTAACTACAGGAATGGTTCTCCTATGAAGAAAATCTGGGTTCCCAAGAGCTACCTACAAAATCTTCAAGTGAATGTCCTCACGACACCACTCATGAAGAACAGGAACCCCGGATCAAATTCCTCATATGGACCAAAGTCTTCACTTGGACCAAATTCCTCAAATGGTCAAAAATATCATTCTCGTGCTAATGCATCTGTTTCGCAGGGAAAATCTAAGAGTTCTGAATATGTGCATTATTCTTTAAATCATTATGTTCATAAGTCCTCGAAGAATTTCTCTACTTATTCATATGAGTACTCTAACCCTCGCCCTGTGAAACGAAGCGCACTTGCTTCAATGCCTCCCTTCTCATATGGTGCTCGCAGAATGATGAACTCTTTGCCACCCCTCCAGATGTGGGTGGTGAATAAATTGAACTAATTTCTTATGCAAGGTCAGGTCTCCAGATGAACTTGAACATCTGATGAATTTGCTGGAGACCTGAGGAAATGCTTGAGAGGACGCAAGCTAACCTTGTAGAAATGAAGTCCTCACATTACTTGCTTACTATCTTGTGTGATGAAATCCTGTCTGATGAAATTGATGTCATATTCTTCCTTTGAAGCATATGAGTTCGTAAGTTGTACTAATTCATCTGCAGGATGATACTCCAAAAGCTACTGAGTGGGTCCTCGACAGTGGATGCACAAACCACCTGACTGGTGACAAGAATCTACTGATGAATTTGCCACTTGCTCCATCTCATCTTAAGCATATCACCTACGCAGACAAAGGAAAAAGCAAGGTATTGGGTCTAGGTAAGGTTGCAATATCAAAGGACCGAACCATGGATAAGGTGATGCTTGTCGAATCCCTTGGGTTCAACCTTATGTCTGTCTCAATGCTTTGTGATCTTGGTATGATTGTCGTATTTGGAAAATAATGTTGTGTTGTCATCATGGAATCCGACAATTCCAAAGTCTTCGAAGGCTTTAGGAGAGGAGACTTGTATATTGTTTATTTCTCTGCAGGTCCTCAGCCTGCCACATGCCTACTTGCAAAGTCCTCATAAGGCTGGTTGTGGCATCGACGACTTGGACATGCTGGTATGAGGAACTTGCACACGTTCGTGAAGAAAAAGCATGTCATTGGAATTGAAGGTGTCAAATTCCTCAAGGATGACCTCTGTGGTGCATGTGAGTCTGGGAAGATGACCAGATCCAAGCATCCCTCGAAAACAATCATGACCATGACTCGACCCTTTGAATTGCTTCACATGGATCTCTTTGGCCCCACTCATTACTCCACACTAACAAATTCTTCAAGTTTATTTGGCTTTGTCATTGTTGATGATTACTATTGTTACACTTGGGTGCATATTATTATGTACAAGACTGAAGTGCAGGATGTCTTCAGACGATTTGCTTCAAGGGCCTCCACCAACTTCGGCGTCAAGATCAAGCATATCAGGAGTGATAATGGGACTGAGTTGAAGAACATTAATCTTGATGAATATCTTGATGAACTTGGTATTACTCATGAGTTATCTGCCCCTTATACTCCTCAGCAGAATGGCGTCGTGGAGCACAAGAATAGGACTCTTGTTGAGATGGCTCGCACCATGCTTGCTGAGTACAAGACTCCTCGTCGCTTCTGGCCTGAGGCAATTGATACTGCATGCCACATCATCAATAGGGTATATCTTCACAAATTCTTCAAGAAGATTTCGTATGAACTTATGACTGGCAAGAAACCCAATGTAAGTTATCTCAAAGTCTTCGGTGCAAAATGCTGGATTAGAGATCCTCACCACAGTTCTAAATTGGCACCGAAAGCACATGAAGGTTTTATGCTTGGTTACGGAAAGGACTCTCACACCTACAGAGTCTTCAACACCTACCACCACAAGGTTGTTGAAACTATAGATGTGCGGTTCGATGAAATTGATGGCTCGCAAAGAGAGCACCTGCCTTCTGTGTTAGATGAACAGTCTCCTGAGGAATCCATTAAGCCGAAGGCTACTGAAGATATCATACCCACTGAGGAAGTCATTCCAACAAATGAAGACATTCATGCTGATACACCTGAAGAAAATGGTGCTGAAGAAAATCCTCAGCCACGTCAACCTTCTCATCCAAGAGTTGCAAATGAAGTGCGGATTGACAAAATCATCGATGACATCAATGCACCAGGTCCTCTCACTCGCTCAAAAGCTTCACATTTCACTATATTTTGTGGGAACTTTGCCTTTGTCTCTATCATAGAGCCCACCAAAGTTGATGAAGCATTCAAGGAGACTGAGTGGATTCAAGCTATGCAAGAGGAATTGCATCAATTCAAGCTCAACAATGTGTGGGAACTTGTCAAGCGGCCAGATCCTCGCAAGCATAACATCATAGGTACCAAGTGGATCTACCGCAACAAGCAAGATGAAAATGGCCTTGTGGTAAGGAATAAGGCTCGTCTTGTAGCTCAAGGCTACACACAGGTTGAGGGAATTGACTTTGATGAAACTTTTGCGTCTGTTGCTAGACTTGAAGCTATTCGCATATTGCTTGCTTATGCTAACCATCATGATATCATCTTATATCAAATGGATGTGAAAAGTGCATTCCTCAATGGTAAGCTTGAGGAATAAGTATATGTTGCTCAACCCCTAGGTTTTGAAGACCCTAAGCATCCTGACAAAGTCTTTTAGACTCAACAAGGCTCTCTATGGCCTCAAGCAGGATCCTCGGGCATGGTATGATACTCTGAAGGAATTCCTCATGAAGAAAGGCTTAAAACCCGCTTCACTCGATCCAACTCTTTTCACAAAATCCTATGACAATGAACTATTCATATGCCAAATATATGTAGACGATATTATGTTTGGTTGTACTAACAAACGTTACATTGATGAATTTTCCTATATGATGAGTGAATAATATCAAATGTCTATGATGGGATAGTTGAAATTCTTCTTACGTCTTCAAATTCGTCAGCACTTTCTTCGAGATCATGTACTCAAGGGCGACATCTCCATCGACCACATCCCCACTGGGGAACAACTGGCCGACATCTTCACAAAGCCCTTGGATGAAAAGAGATTTTGCAAGTTGCGGTATGAGCTAAATATCTTAGAATCTTGGAAAGTTCTTTGAAAAAGAACACACATCCTAACACTTATGCAAAATTGATGACTTAGATGTGCAACACACGAAGTAACGTTTTTCTTCAATCAATGAAGAATAACCCACTAAGTGTGAAGAAATTAATGAAGAATTTGATTCTCAGAACCCTACGACAATTGCACGCGGTGTCTGAAGTCATCATTCTTATACGGTGGGTCACGCCACCAACCAAAGTTGAAATTCTTCAAAGTTGATTTTTTCGTCATTTTGCAAATTCTTCAAATTTTCAAATTCCTCAAGTTTGCAAATTCCTTGACTTTTCAAATTCTTCAAACTATGAAACTCATGTTCTTCATTAATTATATAATTATATATTTGAGTTTTCAATGTCCTCAACAGCATTCACTTATTGCTAATTCTTCAAGTTGATTTTCATCTAAGTGAATGTGATCGGACCCTTTCCTCTCTATGCTAAACTCAACCCAGTCTGTTCACAAATTCTTCATATGCGTTCTACTTTGAAACTCGTTCAAAGTCTTCACTGTGTCCTTGCCAGCTGAAGAATTTGCGAATGGAAACTTTCAAATTTTCACTATCAAAATTTTTGGTGGTTACCGCTCAAACGGTTCCGATTTCCACGACTGGATAACCCACTATCGCCACCTCTCAGTACGTGGGTGACACCTGTCGCTTGGAGAGCAAGGGTCAGGGGCTATCCTGTCCAAAATCTTCGGATGGATTGGTTTTCACTTCCACTATATATACCCCTCCCCTTTTACTATGCTCAGTTACTCACTTCCTCTCTCTCCCGAGCTCCGACCTAGCGCCGCCGCTAAAATCATCAGCGCTGGTGTGGAAGAGCTTCACTGCCTCGACCTTGCCGTCGTCGTACTTGCATCATCCACAAAAGTCTTCACCATGCCGCCGCTGTAGTTGTCTCCCTCTGTCGAGCTAGGGCGTGGGAGATCTGGACTGACGAACTTCCTCAATCTCATCTCATAGTTCGTCGTGTTCTTCATCAGGGTAAATAAAATTTATTTTTACTGCCCTTATTTGATCTTCAAGTTTTCGTAAATCTTCAGAAAGGTGTTTATTCTTCAAGAATCTCATTCTAAAGCACCTTACATGTACATTTACTTGATGACTTTCTCTAAGTTATGATTTTCTTCAAGATTCCTCAGTTGTGTGAATCCTCAAATTTGCACAACTCTAGAACCTAAGACAAAGAACACTTAGTGAAATTTCTCAAGACACCAATGGTCAAATTCCTCACACCTAATTTTATTGAAAAAATTCTGAGAACGCATATGACCTCTTCAAATTCCTCACACCTAATTGCATTAAAAACTTTTTGAGAACGCATATGACCTCTTCAAATTCCTCGCACCTATACTCTGTTCACAGGTACAACCATGTTCGCTGATGAATCACTAGGTTCTCATCAACTTAAATCATTTGTAGCATTTCTTGAGGAAAACTGTGCACCTCTTCGGAATCCTCAAGAGTTCAAAATCCTCAGCTGAAGAAAATGCCTGATAAGAAACCTCAGAAAGGTGGAAATAAACCAGATGTGCACACTACTTTTGAGATTCCAGATGACTTGTATGAGGAATACTGCACACTCGATGAAGAAACTCATGGCAAAGAGACGACTAAGCAGAGAAAGATTCGTCTACAAAAAATTGAGAGGATATGGGCAAAGGAATGGAAGGAATATCGTTATGTAACTCCTAAATAAATGATGAAATTCGTTGTGAAACCTCCTTGCAACAAGCCTCCCTTGGCTCAAAATCAAATTGCTGATCCCACTAGTCTCAAGACTGGTGAAGACTTTCCTCACATATGGGAGAAACAGCAAGCCAAGCTTGCAAGGAAAGCTAAAGAGGCTATAAAGAAATTCAATGAAGACTCTGCTGCTGCTGCCACTGCCGGAGCCTCTGCAAGTGCTCCGAAGAAATCAATGATGAAGAAATCTACTGTGAAGTCAACTTCTTCAACTTCAAAGTCAACACAGCAGATTCCTCAAGCTCAAAGACCTCTGTCTTCAAAGGCCTTTGCCGCTGGCTCAGTAGCTTCTCAGTCCTCTGCTGCTACAAAGTCCTCAACTCCTCTGCACCTTGCATCGTGTCAGAGGACGGATGGATTCTCAAAAGCTTCAAAGATCTTTGCAAGCTCCTCTGCTAAAGCAAAGTCTTCAACAAGCCCAACTATGTTGAAACTAAAGAAAACTGTTGGACGAGGTCAAAGACCAAGTCCTCACACAATCAAAGTTGTGGTAACAGTACCCTCAGGAACTAAGGATGATGATGAATATGATGATGAAGCTGGTGATGAAGAACTTGAAGAAATCATCAGAGAGAGCCAGCAAAAGGCTGCATTAGCCAAAGGCAGCTCTATCCCACTTCTGCTCGATCCCAAGATGATCCTCAATTTCATTAACATATGGCATGAGGATCAAGCACCCCACTTTCCTCACTAAACCTCCCTCTTGGTGTGGACCATGTCCTCACCCACTTCATAGCTGAGGAAAAATGGAAAAGAGAACAAGCTCAGAGAGCTAAGAGGAACAGGGCTCGGAAAGAAAAGTTCCTGAGGAACAACATGATGAATTTGACCCCAAATCAAGTCATCACAGTTCAGTCTGAAATTTGCTCCCTCTCTGAGGAACAAGAAAGGTATGATGCTAAATGAAAGGGCACCAAAGTGAGATTCGTCAGGGCTACTCAAGCTGTTGTGAAGGACCACAACACAAGGGTTGCAGCTTGATCGCAACCACAAATTCCTCAGGCTGATGAAACTGCTCAGCCTGCTGATGAAAATGCTCCTGCACCTGAAGAAACAGCCAGCGCTGCTGAAGAAAGTTAGACTGCTGATGAACATGCCAGGACAACCTCCATTGTTGTGCCTGAAGAAACTGACAATCCAGCTGAAGTTTTTCTTGCGCGTGAGGAAACTGAACCCACCAAGACGACTACATCAGTCGTGCGTGAAGAAGCTATGGTTGCTGAGGAAAAGACTCTAAGGAGAAAAGCATCAGCTTCAGATTCCTCAGCTGTGAAGAAGTTGAAGACTGTGAAAAGTTCTTCAACTGGACCCATTGATGCTACTCCAATCTCCTCTGCACCTCCCTATGAAATTATTCCATTTGGGGTTGACTATGTCATCCTAGATGAAGAAGATGAAGATCATTCTGCTGCTTCGACAGAGCAGATTGATGAAGAAATTAATGTTGAAGAAAATGCTTCAACTCCTCAGGTATCATCGCCCCAGCCTCAGTTCACTCCTAAAGAGGCTGGAGTTAAAGAAATTGATGAGGATGTAGACATTGGCAATACAACTCCTGTCATCAACGATGAATATTGGGAAATAGCTCACCCAAATTCACCAATGACTACTCCTCTATCATAGATTCCTCAATCTCCTGCCTAGACTGAAGAAATTCATGAAGGGTCTGCTGACTTGACCGCCCAAGTCACTTAAGAAACTCCAGCTGCAACAGCTGATGACTCTGCTTCTCCACCTGCCAGTAAGGAAACAGCTTCACAAATTCCTTAGTCTGGAGAAATTCCTCCCATGCCAAAGGAAATCAAGGGTCGCTTCAAGCCAAATCTTCAACCAAAGCCCAGAATGTCGTTCAAAGGCTCAGCGCGCCCCAAATTCCTCAAAAGCAATTTCTTCAATGAGCGCATGTTTTTCACAGGTCCCAATCCTTATGACTTAGCAAGGGCCGGACGAAGCAGATTCTGGACTGCCACTCGGATGAACTACTATGCATCAGTTTTGTTCGAAAAGAAGAAAGTCTTCAAGCACCATCAAATTCCTCATGCTGACATAGAAACACTTCCATCATTCACGCCGGTGCTCCAAGTTCTTCACGATGCAGACATTCTTATCTTCTGCGTAGACATTTGCGATTGGAATGAAGAACTCATTCTTCAATTATATGCCACACTGCACATCACAGGCAAAGCTTCTGACATCAACTCCTGGGTTTTGGATTGGATGACAGGATCAACTCATTTCACTGCTCAAGCTTCTGAATTACTTCAGACTGTCCCAGTTCCAATTCCTTTAGATGAAGCTTGTCGTCTGTTTGATGAATCTGCTCTTCCAAATCAACTGATGCAAGTGCTGATGAAGCCATTGGCTCTTGGAAAGCCTCAACGAAAAATCTTCCTTGTGAGGGATTTGCTATATGTGCCAAGGACAGTCTACCGCATTCTCACAAACACTCTATGTCCTTAGAAGGGCCACAATTCTGAAGAAGAGGAAGTGGAGGGATTCATGAAGAATATGATGTTCAACATCATTCATGGGATTCCCATCAACTTCCATGATTTCTTCATGAGGACATTGGCTAATGCTGCTCTAGCCCCATTTAAACAGAAGCCTTATGCACCTTGGATCATGAAGTTCATCAGAGCAAAGTCTTCAGTTCCCTTCAAGGCAGACTTTCAGAATCATTTTGGCTTTTTGCCTCCAATCGAAGTCATCAAGAGCACAATTGCCTCAGTGGAAGGAAAAGACAAGGCTGTCATTGATGAAGGCACTCATCCATTGGATGGACAGTTTCGCAAAGCTGTATCCTTCTCCACCAATGATGATACTACAACCAGGACTCAGAAGCAAAGGCCTCAGCTCAAAAACCTCAAGAGTCTGCCCCACGTGTGATGACTGATCGTGAGCTTCTAATAAGTCTTCATTAGAAGGTCAATCGCAATCACAAGTGGGTGAAGCGTCAACTTGGTTACATTGTACAAAACATGACTGTGACGCAGAACTCTGTGAAGAGGAATCACTACTATGCACATGAAACCCTCAAGCGCACTTGGGCTATATTGTCTCACCTCACGACTCCTGAAAAACTGAAGGAGCTGGACCTTGAGGAACATCTTGACTGGGCTCGTCAACCACAGAAGAAATTCAAGAAGGTTCAAGTTCCTCTAATGGACACAAGTTCATATTCTTCATCACGTGACCGAGATGAAGATGAAGACATTGATGACACTGTGGCAGGCCCTGCATCGACAAACGACCCCGACAACGCTGACGCTCCTTCCTCACCAACACGATGAAATTCTTCAAGGGGCGTTAGTCCTCACTTTTTTGTCCCTTTTGGTCTTCGATGACAAAGGGGGAGAAAATTTGAGTTAGTCTTCAAGCGGGTCTCTATATATGGGTTGTTTTTTGTTTAAGTTACAACTCTCGCTCTTCTGAAGTTTTTGTTGATTGAGTTGTAAACTTAAGTCCGATGGTGGTCTGACACTTTTGAACTGCTTTCCGCATGCCTATTTCCTCAAGTACCTTAATGCATGCATGCTGAATTTCGTCAGACACCATTTTTCATCATGCATTTCAAATTCTTCATATCATATGTTAAATGCGTGTATGAATTACAAGATATAGGGGGAGGTCTCCATGTTTTTTAACCTGCTATGTGCATTTGCAGTCCAAAGCAAATTCCTCAATTATGCACATCTTCAGGGGGAGTTCTTCTATATCTTGCAATCAAATTCCTCAAACTCAGTAATTACACTTCATATTATTATCCCCGTTGAAAACTTAACCTATTTGTCATCAAACACCAAAAAAGGGGAGATTGTTAGTGCATCTAGTGCCCCTTAGTTATTAAGGAACTAATGTGTTTGTGAGTGTACACAAGCTCTATAAGTCGATGAGGAGTTTGATAGATCCAGAGATTATCGACCCCTAAAAATGTATGTCTTCAACTAAAGACTTTGGTCAAGACTTTGCTGAAGACTTTGGTATTCCCTGAAGACTTTGAAAATGAAGAAGTTGGTGTGACCTTGAAGATATGAATGAGGACTTTGAAGCGTGAAGACTTATAGGTTAAGGAGCTATTGTGTTTGTGAGTGTACACAGGCTCTATAAGTCGATGAGGAGTTTGATAGATCCGAAGATTACCGACCCCTAAAAATGTATGTCTTCAACTAAAGACTTTGGTCAAGACTTTGCTGAAGACTTTGGTATTCCTTGAAGACTTTGAAAATGAAGAAGTTGGTGTGACCTTGAAGATATGAACGAGGACTTTGAAGCGTGAAGACTTTTGTTTTCGTAGTTTCATTTCCTTTCTTTGAGTCATAGGAAACATCGTATTGTTAAAGGGGGGCGAGGTAATACTAAGGAAAATTTCCAACTGATGCTCAACTCAAAACCCTCAACCTTACCAATCCTTCGAGTGAAGCCTTTGGAAATCTCCTACGGTTTAGTCAAGTTCTTCAGTGACAGAGAAGAAGTTCTTCTGGTCTCTGAGGAAATTGGTCTGACTGAGGAGTTAGGATTTCGCTAGTGCGAATTGCCTACAAGTGAGGAACATGATATGTATGAGGACTTTCATAGTTCGAAATTCCGACCGTTGTTGTGCTTAGCGTCAGCTGTCCCCAATCATAACATCCACATAACGGTCATATCATTGGGGGCATTTATGTCTTATCATGTCAGGTTGCACCCTGGCTATAAATAGCCACCCCCCACAACCACTAGAGGGTTGGCTGCTCCGAGAGAGAACTGACACTTGTCATTTGAGAGCAACCCATCCTCTGAGGACTTTGAGAGAAAATCATTAGTGAGGAAAAACCCACAACCGAACCACCAAACCCAAAGTGATTGAGCATCACTGAAGAAATTCTTGTGTGGAACCGACGCTTGTTACCTTTGAGGACTGTGCATCCTCTAGACGGTTAGGCGTCATGGTCTAGTGCATCCTGCAGTCGATTGGGGATCACGATGTGACCTTGGTCTAGAGCATCCAGTAGTGAATTGTGGATCGTCGGGTGACCAGTTTATGAGGGTTTTGGAAGTCTACCTTGAAGACTTATCACGAGTGTTGGGCGAGGACTGTGTGATCTTAGCTCAAGGAGAATACGGTAAGGACTGTGTGTCCTCGGACTGTGTGTCCTCTGGTTTAAATACCAGGCCGCTCCAAACCAGACGTACGACTGTCACAGCAGTTGGAACTGGGTCATCAAATCATTGTCTTCATTAAGCTACCTGGTTCTATTTCCTCAACTCCTCTATTCCTCGTATACTTGTTGATGAAATTGATCTTTACTGTTTGAAGAATTTGACTGAAGACTTTCACAATTTCCTCACCTCAAATTCTTCAAGTTACCTTGTTCATCACTGCTTATCCTGTATCACGCTACTTGTAATATGTGCATGTTTTATTTCATCGTGATGACTATGTTGTTACTATGTTCCTCATGCACTTGAGTACTTATTCTGCTGCTAGTTCTTCATCACATTTCAAATTCCTCAAAGTTGAAATTCCTCAAGTGATGAATTTGTAAAAATCGCCTATTCACCCCCCTCTAGTCGATATAACGCACTTTCAAACTCCCTCTCCACTAGCGAGGTGGGACTAAACTTCTCACCCCCCCCCCCCTTGTCATGCCACCTACATGGGCCCTTGGTGATTTTTCTGAAATTGTCTTATGGGCCTAAAGCCCATTCTCAGATTTCAACAAAAAATATACTCCCTCCATCCTATAATAATGCAGCTTGTAAAAATGCCTTACATTATGAGACTGGGGTAGTAGAAAATATTAATATGAAAAATTATGACCATTTTCTCACTCACAACAAACAAATGGTGATTTTGGAGATGACAACAATGGTCACATCTAACACAGGTTATCTAATAGAGTACAACCATACATGTACCATTACCATGCAAGCATTTCAATGAAAATATAAATAGGGCCAACATGTTACCATGACCAGGCAAATGTACAATGCTCTGTGGAAAGGAAGTTGAGTTTGATACAAAACATGACCCCAAACATAAAACCCGGGTAAATCTTTCATTTAGTGACATTTCACCAACCACGCAACCTAAGCTAATTTTCACCACATGCTTCATTTGGTCGCCGAGCAGATGCAGACCTGCAGGTTGGACAACCAAAGATGGAGTAAACTGACCAGAGTAACGTATGCGCGCTTAAAACCCCTGCTCGACCAGGTAGTCGCCAATCCTCTTCCATCTCCATGACTCACTAGATCATTGATGGCGCGCGTTGTTGCGCCCGTCGATTTTACCAATAGAATGGTAGGAATTGCAATAGTATATATGATTCCACAAAACAATGTAGAGTAGTACTTTTAGGATAAACAATGTAGGAAGATAACATAGTGATCCATATATCTACAAATGTAAGTTCAGTCATAGAATCTATTCGCACACTCATCCATTCTGATAAAAGAATAATATAAATATTTGTAAAAACCTATGTAGTATAATTATGTATATATAAATAATGGTAGTACAATATCTACACTTGACACAACATTCAGTGAAAAATACAATAATATTAATAGTTGGTCCATAATAAAGTGACAACATACAAGCAATAACAGTATGGCCAAAGTAATACACTGTACAAAAAGGAGCTACTTTACCCATTCTCTTTAAATTGGGCATAAATTGGAAAGGGCGCTGGCATACAACTTTATGCTGAGGCAGGCATGAGTTGAATTAGAAAGCTCAAAGTAGTTGTGTATCACACGTAACTAAACAACACTCTGCATTTTTTCATTTTTCTTGCAGTATCAGACGGTAACAAGCAAGGCACTGACTGAACGCCTCGCTTTGCCCATATGCGCAAGGAAAAGCGCTAGGCACTGCTGTAAAGTTGTACTGTTGTTGTTGCTGTGGGAAAAGTCCTTGTCACTGTTGTAGTACTGCTACTTCTATTGATACTCTATATGCAACATGTACTATTGCTATAATGCTGCTATTGATGCTCTACAGGTAGCTTGTATTGCTGCTATAGTTCTATTTTACTACGGTAGTAGTGCTGTTCTGCTACTGTTGTGTGAAGCTTTGTTGTGCTAGTAGCTGATGTTACTGCTTCTACAATAGTGCTAAATGATCTTGCTCCTTGCTTGTTGTTCTGGTATACTTTCCAATACTATTTTAGATAGCAAACTGCTCTCTGTTGCCCGTTCCCGTGAAATTTTGTATGAAACGCCTAATTGCGCCTAATTATGCCTAATCGCGCCTAAGCTAGAAAAGCGCAAGTAGGTGGCCAACCGCATAATTAACGCCTAGCGCTTTTTTGAACTTTGGTAACGAGTAAGTTTAGTGAGGGCTTGTCAAAATATTATATGTGATACTCTCGTGGCTCGCCCCCAGGGCGGAGCTTTCCGCTCCCTCTCCTTGATTTGGGAATTTTTCCATTTGGATAATACTATCATATAGAAAATGATGTTGACATCCTAACCATACCATAGATCAAAATTTCCAAACCAGTTTATTACTTACAGAGAGGCAAGTGTCTGCAGGCGATGAAAAGGACTCTTGCAAATGAGATTACCTTGTGAAATCAACCTTTGAGGAAACAAATGAAATATAAACGGAAAGTCTAAATGCAAACTTACTGATTGCATATGAATTTTCTATCCGAATGGTACTATTAACAGAAAAATAGTAGACAAGGTAAAATCATAGTCATTTAGATAGCTCCACCAAAACATATGATTTGCAATATTATCAAGTAACATAAGGTGGGACAATAGTGCATAACAAATGCATGGAACAACAATAACAACCATAGTTCAATTGAGAAAAAAATATCATCCAAATTATGAAACTCAAATTAAAAGAAAGTACCAACTGATTATTGTACAGATCCATTCATTATTTTTGATACTGAGTGAACTTGTTTCTGATCTCTTCACAAGCTAATTAGTGAATACTTGTAAACATAGCTTTACTGTGTTAGAAAAGGTGGCTTCGTTTTCAAGCAAAGGAAATTTAATTCATCAAAAATCATGGTAATATAATTTGCAATATAAGAAAGAAATGAATTCCAGAAATATATACCAAATTCTTATCATTTTATTTTCAAGGTTTTTGAGTGAAAGGTTGCATATTAGACTTTTCAAGTAATTGTTAATTACCTGCAAGCTGAGCACAAGAAAAACAGAAAAAACAATTAACTGATGTTAGTAGGTTAACCAAACTATAGAGAAGAAGCTTGCAACAACTAATACTACTGGAATGTGAGAAGGAAAATAATCCGCATCCATACTACTTAGCACTACTACTAATTCATGTAAATATCATGAATTGTTAAGTTGGAAATCACAAAGAGGCAGTCACATGGAAGAGAACCAAGGACTTGGATATTTGGAAATAGACATGTTGCTCGATGAAGAGGAAGTTGCTCGATGTACAAAATCCTCTGGAGCATCTGCCCATCTCCTCTCGGATCCTCTTTCCATTGGGGGCTCTGGCAATACGGCCGCGCGCCTACCATTCTCCGAATATGCTCAAGTCAACTGACCACCGCCACAACATCACCTGTATGTACAAATTGGATTGGAAGGATGTCAGGACAAAGAAATTATTTGGTGGAAGAAGGAATCGTATACGAAATGAAAAGAAATATGGGGGGGATCTGGTGTATTGTTGTTCCCCATAGATATGTCCTCTCTTGTATAGTTCCCTCCATAACCGAGAGGCCCAACCTCCTTGTGCAGTTGTTGGATCACCATGGAGAAGAACATGTTTCGCACCAATAGTTCCATGTGCCAAAAAGAAAAGGAGGATGGCATTAAAATAATGACCTAAATAAGATGAGAAAAGGGCTAGAGTTTAGAACTTTAGATGGTTGAGCGCCTCTGATGAACGAGGAGGCCATGATAGCATCACTAAGATGTGAAGGAGGGGGGCGTGCACGCTGCTGCGGCCTTGAGCAACCATCGCCGGCTAGGAGCACGATGAGACGTCATCCGCCATTGCTCCAAAGGCCAGTGGCCCATGCCGCACGCTCGCCCTGCCCGACACCACCTAGAGACCTGATGCGGGTTCCATCGCCGCAACCTCACCGGAGGCGTCGGCGGCTCATTGCTGCTGCCGCCACCGCGGCTAGGGATTTTCAGGGCCTAAAAGAGAAGGGGGGATCAACGAACTGTCCTGGAGGCAATCGCTCAAGCACCGGATCCCCTCGGGCGCCTCGCCCTGGCTAGATCCTCTGGACCACCAGTTGCTCGCGCGCGTCGCATCGGCTCCGTGAACGCTTGATCCCTCGCGCGATCGGTTCCTTTGCTGGCGTCGCCTCGGCTTGGTCTCAGCCGACGCAGATGCAGATGATAAATGGTCCAATGAAGCATCGATTCTTGTGTAGTTTTGCGAGTTAGATAATGGGCCGTTGAGCCCAATGAATGACATGCCTTCAAAAAAGTCTCCATAATAGCTGACCATCAAGACAGTTGGCCCAGTCGTGGTAAACTGGCATTAAACAGTGATCTGATGGCCATAAACAATCTAAACTGGTAATCCGACGGCCGAAATCGCTAAACGCATGAGAGAGCTCGCTTTAGGTCCAGTTTTACTGTCCTTAATGGCCATTGCAATATATATTTTTCAAAAAATGAGGCAAATAATGGGCTCCTCGTACACCGATAATCAATGTCAGGCCGGTTTGGTTGATAGTAATGCCACCATTTCCCTACAAAAATATGGACAAAGTAACATTAAAATATTACCTTTTTTGTGAAAAGGAAAATCAAGCATTGAAACGGTGAGTGCAGAAACACATTTATGCAATGATGAACAAGACTTTTCCTTAAGTGGAACATCAGGAAAAAAATAAACTTTCAGTGAAATAGAAACCAATGAATGGCTATCTAGCAGTTAATTTACTTCTGTAATACTAATTGATAAGCATATTGTCCAATTAATGGGTGCAGATGATTTGCTGACAGGTAGATCAAAGCTGGCAAAAACATGAACAGCTACGTGTCATTTTAGTCTTACACAAAACAAGCAAAGTAGATGTGTGACTGTAAGATATGCATTCATTGCCCAGCTCATTATGAACTGCAACCAAATATATGGTTCAGCAGGATGTTCATAAGATTTGTCAATATGTTAGAGCTAACTATTCTGTGCATCAAGCTATGCAGATACAATAATAAAGAACATTCCTTTTGAGCATAAGAAGTTAAGCCAATGTTGTATCTCAGAGTACTTACAATTTTTTTAGAAAAGGAGGTTATCCCCCGGCCTCTGCATCAGAACGATGCATGCGACCACTTTATTAAGAAGCAAGTAGTTCCACAAAGTCTCCAAAGTCACAAAAAGTAAAAACGCTCACAAAAGAGCTAAGACTAAAGGAATCAGGATAGCCACAACCAGTGGCAAGAAAGATAGGAAGCTAAACACCTATCCTATTACATGACCGCCATCCAAACCGGTTGAAGATATCCCATGCTACCGTCTCATAGCGGACAGACCCAGTAACCATACGCTCCCTGTCATCCATCAGAGTGAGTAGCGACCACATACGAATTAACATAGTGGCATCAAAGATAACCTGCAAGAGATGGAAATTTGATATTCTGTTAAAAAAATCGTTCCTGCAGTTCCATATAGCCCATAATAACGCACATACGCCTACACGGTTGTGTCTCGCTGTTTCTATGTCTACTCCATTAAGTCACATCCCAAATAACGTGTGAATGCTTGACGGAGGAACAATGTTAAACTCTATATGGATAGACCGCCATAAAATTTTGGCCAAAGGGCACTCAAGAAAGAGGTGTTTGATAGATTCATCATGATCACAGAAGCTACACCTTCTAGATCCTGACCAGTTTCATTTTGTCAAGTTGTCCTTAATGATAATGACTTGTTTATGGACAAACCACATGGACACTTTAATTTTGAAAGGAATTTTGACTTTCCAGATATGCACCGATCAAGGGATAGAGACCGATTTAACAATATCCAAATACATGGTCTTTACCGAAAACACTCCATTCTTGGTTAGTTTCCAGTGCAACTGATCTGGCTATTGAGATAGATGGACATCCATCAATCTTCTCACAAGATGGATCCAAGCTTCCCAACGGTTTCCCGCTAGGGTCCTTCTGAATTGAATATTTAGAGGATTTGACTATAATATTGTTGCAACATAGGCATCTTTACGCTGAACAATATTATAGAGAGAAGGATATTGGATAGCTAGTGGTGTCTCCCCTAGCCACGTATCCTCCCGGAATCTCGTCAAAATACTATTACCAACGATAAATTTTGTCCTGTGGAAGAAGGCTGATTTCACTCTCATCAATCCTTTCCAAAGGGTGAATCGGTTGGCCTGACCGTCACCTGTGATAAGGTCTTAGAATGAAGGTATTTATTTCACAGAATCTAGGCCCATGTGGCATCGGTCTCTACAGATAACTTGTACAGTCATTTGCTGAGTAAGCACATGTTCTTCATCTCTAAATTTTCAATGCCAAGACCACCTTGGTCTTTCGGCCTACAAATAATATCCCATTTAGCAAGTTTGTATTTCCATTTTTTCTCGTCACTTGCCAGAAAAATGCGATCAATAGAAGTCAAATCATTTCTGTACCCCTACTGGTACCTCAAAGAAGGACAAGAGAAACATTGGCATACTCGTGAGCAGCGAACTAATGAGAATTAGTCGGCCTCCGTATGACATAAGTTTGCCCTTCTAGCAACTTAGTTTGTTTTCAAATCGGTCTTCAATACACTTCCATTCCTTGTTAGAGAGCTTGTGATGGTGAATCGGTATGCCAAGATATGTGAAAGGCAGCAAGCCCAACCCACAACCAAATAGTTGTTTCTAAGCTTCTTGTCCATCTTTAGCTCGTCCAAAGCAGAACAATTCACTTTTATGGAAGTTAATCTTTAACCCCGACAACTGCTCGAATAAGCATAATACAAGCTTCATATTTCTTGCTTTCACCAGATCATGCTCCATGAAGATGATAGTATCATCTGCGTACTGTAGAATGGACACTCCACCATCCACGAGATGCGGGACAAGATGTGACAGCCCAAGTGTTGTCCCTACCTTATTTGGCATGTAACCTATTGTATGAACCTTGTGCCATGAGTTTAATGAATGTTTGCAACTTGTCATCCATGTCTTGTTCATGCATCATGCATCATGCAGCCATCATGTCATGCCATGTTGTGAAGGGACTATGTGTGTGAGTGTTGTGATGTGGTTTAAGGTGGATGGAGCTCATGTGTGCAATCTCCTCTTTCTTCCCCTCTCTTTTCTTTTCAACAAAAACCCCATCATAATGCCTTAATTCCCATGTTATTTTATAATCAGAATTAAGTTGCTATTTAAAATATTGTAAAATGTTCAAGAGGTAGCCCTATATGTTTTATAAATTGTGAGTATGGTTGTTTTGATGTTTGAAGTTTGTATGCTTGTGAGTTTAAAATAACAGAGGGGCTGCCTATTTTAAATATTTAAAATTACGTGTCCTAAAAATCAACCTAATATTTTTCTTAAATGGAGCATATTATTTTTCCTTACAAAAGTATTTTTGTTTGCCCAAAAATCCTTTTATTTTTCTCTGGGGTTTTTCCCTTTGTTGTGGTGTTTTAAAAAGAAAAGGGCCTCTGATTGTTTTTTTGAGCGAGTGGGTGCGCGTGGCCTTCCCGGCCCACGAGGCCCAGCAGAACCTGACGGCCACCTGCTCCATCGTCGCTGTCGTCAGGTTCAGTGTGAGAGAGAGTGCTCCGCCGTCCCCTTTCCGTCGCCGTCGCCATCTGTTCCCAAGCCTTTTAAAGCCCCTCGGCGTCTGTGTCGCTCCCCTAGGGTTCCCTCTTCCCCCTCGCACCGCCGCCCTCCATCTCTCCCTCTCTTTCGTCTCGGGTAAGCATGGGTTCAGAGGGTCCATAGAGGGTGTAGTGAGATTCAGAGAGAGAGCTCGTCGCCGCGGCAGCTTCTCCGGCGAGCCCCTCGAGCAGGGGATCGTGAGGATCGCGTCACCGTCACCTTCTGCTTCCCCGACGTCCTCTGCATCCGCGTGGGACGCCAAGGCCGCGCCTCTGCTTCGTCTTCTTCCCCTCCGGCCGAGCTCCTCCGCCGCGGAAATTCTCCGTCGCCGTGCTTCCTCGAGCTCAATTGGCTGCGCGGTCGTGTTTAGGTGAGCTCCCCATCCATCCTTGCCCGATCCCAAGCTTTTAGCTTTGCTATAGTGCATGCCCGTGTTAGGAGCGTTCCACCACCATCGGACCTCGTCTCCGACGAGTGCACCGTCGAGCTCATGCTTACGGGCGTCGCGTGCGAGTTCCTGCTTCTCACAGGGGCCCGTTTTCGCTCTGCCCCGTCCGATTCCTTGTCTAGTTCATCGTCGCGCGATTCGTGTGCAGGTCGCCGCCATTGCCATTCTGTCATCGTCGCCGGTAGCGTTCTCGCCTGCGTTAGGTGGCTGTGCTAGTGTGTGCGTGTACGGGCAGGAGCAGGGCGTCCAGTGAGCGCCTCCGCCGCTCGTATGGTCATCGGAGTTCCCCTGTTTGGTTGTCGTCGTGCTCCATAGTTACAGGTGTCGATTTATTCAATTTCGTCAGTCATGACAGCGCGTGTGTTAGTACTAGAGGGCAGGTGCCCCTCCTCTGTTACTAGTCGCGCTCGTAGCCGAGTGGTGTGGTGTGTGGGAGGCAACCAGGAGGTTGCGGGTTCAAATCTGAACCCCTCCCCATTTTTATTCTGTTTTTCTTTTTTGTTTTCCTTTTGTTTTCTCCCATTGATATGTATATGTGAGTGTAGAGGCAACCAGCATGCTTGTTTTTCTTTTCTGTTTTATTTGAGTGTATGTGTGGGGGTGCTTGCTTATATATAGATGTAAGTGTATGTATATGCATGTATGAGGTGTGTATGTGCAAGTGTTTATGCACATTTGTATGTGCTTGTGTGTGTGTGTGTGTGCCACTTAGTGTGGTGCATGCATATGCATGTGTGTAAGTGTGATTTGTGAGTGTGTGTATGTGCATGTGAGTATGCACCTAGGTGTAAATGCTTGTGTGTGTGTGTGTGTGTGTGGCAGTTTGCACACATGTAGTGTGAGTGTTATGCATGTGTGTTTGTGGGAGTGTGTGTGTGTTACCATACACATATGCATGTGCATATATGCATTGTGCATATATGTGGGCATATGTGTGTGAATGACCACCCATACACATGAGCAAGAGTGTTTGAGAGTGTATGTGCCTAGTGCACTTGTGAGAGTGGGTGGGTGTGCCATATGCTTATGCATGCATGGTGCATGTGTGTGTGTGTGAGGATGAACACCCCCCTTCTTGGGTGGTATGTGCATGAGTGTTGGTGCTCATATGCCTTGGGCATACATAGGGCATGTGTGTGTGCTTGCTTGTAGTGTGTGTGTGTGTAGAGTGTGGGGGGGGGACTAGTGGGTTTCCCCACTTAATATACCCCTTGTTGAATATATGCATGTTTGTGATTGTTAGCTCTTTTCCATCTCTAGCTAAGTTACAAATCTGGTTTTGATCATTTATGCCCATGTTCAATTAGAGTTATGATTCACTTATGAGAATAGGTGGTAGTTTTGCTATCTTATTTGTGCCATGTTGTTTCACATGAACATATGAGTATGACACATGTTTTTGGGGTAGAAAGAGCCAATGAATCCATTGGTGCTTTCAGATTTCACTTTTGAGCAAGTTTATAAAACTGTCATTTTAGTTGTGATGCTATTTTGTCATTTTTGCATGATTTAATCCTTGCTTGCTTTGGGGCATGTGCCAACATGGAAGTGCTAGTGTTTTATATCTATTTTGCCATGGTATTTCTGTTTAACATGATAATCACCCATATAAGTGGAAACCATGCTGTTAAGTAGCCAACTTAATGTTTCTGTTTCAGCAAGTTTATAAAACTGTCATTTTAGTTGTGATGCTATTTTGTCATTTTTGCATGATTTAATCCTTGCTTGCTTTGGGGCATGTGCCAACATGGAAGTGCTAGTGTTTTATATCTATTTTGCCATGGTATTTCTGTTTAACATGATAATCACCCATATAAGTGGACACCATGCTGTTAAGTAGACAACTTAATGTTTCTGTTTCAGCATGCTAAAAACTAAGTCTGAGAATCTGCTGTTATTTTTATGCCATGTAGAGTGGTTGGTATCTTGTGATGTGTTATGAATTTGAGCATGCTCAGTGCTAGTGTTTTGGAGTAGATGTTGTCTACTACCATCCTGTTGATTTTCATGCCAAGACATGGTCTCTAACATATTTAACTACTGTTGTCAACTTGCTACTTTATCAACTCAGATTCCAGAAAACTGTTATTTTCACTAAGTCACAAAAAATTGTTTCATCTTGTCAACTTGATAGCTTCATGCTTATTGATGTGGGCCTCCAATGCAGATTGTGTAGTTGGATAAGTTGATGCATTTGTTATGTAGTTTCTGTCAATATCTTGTTTGTGGCTGTAGGGTTCCTGTAGCTCAATATGTGGGCTGTGTAAGTTGCTATGTTGTTGTTTTGTTGCAGATTGTTTGTTTTATTGGTTTGTGACTTGTGGGAGCTATACTCCATGGAATTGATTGATCTTTGAGTCTATGGTGGTTGGTTTTTCATTTCCTAACCAGTAGTTACCTTGGAATGCCAAGAAGTAGACCATGGCTTTGTTGTCTTGTGTTTTTGCCTTCGTACCTTGTCGTGAGCGTATCGTGAGAATCGTAACTCAGTTTCTTGCTTTCTTTATATGCATTTCTATCGATTTTGCATGTTGCATCCATATTTTCCATGTTCATGCATGTTTAAATAACTTAATATGAGGTTCTGTCCAGAATCATTAATAAACAAACTTTGCATGTGAAACATGACTAGTTTTGGATTGCCATGTTAAATTCTTTTAACTGGATCATGCATCATTTTGGTTGTGCATTGCACCTTGGTTCGATGTTTATTATTGTTGTTTCTCTTGGGTAGACACGAGTGTTGATACTGAGTACGAGGACCCAGGAGAGTACCACTACGAGGATCCCGCTACTTGTTTCACTGAAGAACCAACAGGCAAGATGATCGTACCCGGATCCCGATACTATTTTCGCTTGCTAGTTTTCTCGCTCTTATCGTTACAATTGCGCTACCTACCACTTGATATCAGCCTCCTAAATGCCATGAAAGCCTTTAACCCTCCACATCCTAGCAAACCTTTGATTGGCTAAGTTACCGCTGCTCAGCCCATCTTATAGCGTTCTTTGTTGTCGGTGCAAGTTGTTCCATGTGATAACATGGATTTGGATATCAAAATATTTATCTGTTATTTAATTTAATGCACATATATATCTTGGTATTGGTGAAAGGCTTGGCCTTATGCTAGGTTTTTTGTTCCGCTGTTACCGCCATAGTTCTTGTTACCGCTATTATGTTTTCCATATTTTGTGCTCCTAACACGCTCGGGGTTGTTATGGGGACCTCCTTGTTTATTCGGTTGAGATTAAGACTTGTCTGGCAAGACCCAACATTGGTACTACATTTGCTTAACAACTTAATAAAATTTGCATAGGGCCTTGCAAACCCGTGGATAATTAATCAACCCCCGGGCCAGTGCTCCTCATGAGTGTTGGTCCAAACTAGAGCACTGTGCGGGGCCAACCCAGGGCAATTTTGGAGATTTCTATCAGGCCACCATACACTAGCTTATTCGTCATGTCCTGAGAACGAGATACATGGCTCTTATCGGGTTCGTCGACACGACGGGCGGTCTTGCTGGATTTGTTTTACCTTTATCGAGTGTCTTGCGTGTGGAGTCTGACTTTCTTCGGGGTTTTCTCGAGGTGTTGGAATTACCTATGATGACCACGAGGTCCGTGGTCGAGGCTATTCTCGCGGAGTGTGGTTATTTGTGATGGACTAGTTGGAGCACCCCTGCAGGGTTAAATCTTTTCGAGAAGCCGTGCCCGCGGTTATGTGGCAACTTGGATATTTGTTTAACACCCGGTTATAGTTAACTTGAAGTAAACTCTAATTAAAATACACCAACTGTGTGAGTACCGTGATCGTCTCTGCTCGTGAACATGATCCAAGAGAGAACATGGTGGGGTTATGATTGATGTAAGTAAGTGTTCAGGATCTCATAGAGATCATACTAGATTCGATCGTTCATCGTAGGCCACTCATATTTATTTTCATGTTGCATAAGTTAGCCACCATATATGCTTAGTGCTGTTGCAAACTAAACACATACCCCATCCCAACATTTAAGCTTGAATAGTCTCGGTACCCGGGTGCTTGATTGCTAAGTCCTTGTGGCTCACAGATTACTACAACCCTCCAGGTACAGGTGGCAAGTGTAAGCCAACTTGTATACTCATCTCTTCTGTAATGTATGATGCAATGCTACCATACTTGTGAACGGCAAGATGCGCCTCTATCCCTTGCGAGGCCCTCGTGCCTTAAAATGGATAGGCGCGCATCTTGGGCGTGACACAAGACCACCTACTTGGCCATTTTCTTTAGCTCTTCCTATGAGAACTGTCAACATGTCTACCACAATGTTGAACAGGATAGGTGACATCGGGTCTCCCTATCTTAGACCCTTGTGTGTCTGGAAATAATGACTTATGTCATCATTCAATTTTATTCCGACACTGCCTTGTTGCGTGAAAGACTCTACATGCTTTCTCCCGAATTGATCGAATCCTTTCATCCGCAATGCCTGCTAAAGAAATGGCAACTTAACCTTATCGTACGCTTTCTCAAAATCCACCTTAAAAACCACTCCATCTAGTTTTTTTGTGTGGATCTCATGGAGTGTCTCATGAAGGACCACAACCCCTTCGAGGATGTTTCTGTCCGGCATGAAGGTTGTTTGACATGGTTGCACCATAGTATGTGCAATCCGTGTTAGCCTGTTAGTCCCTACCTTGGTGAAGATTTTAAAACTGACGTTAAGAAGACATATCGGTCGGAACTGCTCAATCCACACCGCCTCCATCTTCTTAGGGAGCAAAGTGATCTTTCCAAAATTTAAGTGAAAGAGTCGTAAATGCCCAGAAAACAAATCATGGAACATTGGAAGCAAATCACCCTTAATAATATGCAAACACTTTTTATAAAACTCTATCGAAAAGCCATCCGATCGAGGCGCTTTATTATTCTTCACCTGTGAAATTGCTTCAAACACCTCTTTCTGCGAAAATGGGGCAGATAAGATCTCATTCTCATCTGTCGCAAGTTGAGGAATATCCTCAACCCTAGATTCATCTAGGGACACAAAACTATCCTCAAGGGACCCATACAACTGCTTGTAATAATTGGTAATGTATAGTTTTAAGTTCTCCTGACCCAAGATCATCCACTCATCTTGCTCGAGCTGAAAAATTTTCTTCTTGCGATGCTTGCCATTCGCAATCATATGAAAGAATTGCGTGTTATCACCCCCTTGGACGAATTTTCGCACTTTAGCTCTAAGTGCCCATTTCAATTCTTCCTCTCGCAGCAATTCTTTCAGTCTCAGTTCCGCCTCCACTTTAGACTCCAAATCCCTGGTATTTAAAATGGAGGACTCAGCCTTTAAATCAAGTCATCTATAAGATTAAGGAGCCTTTCTTTTCAACCTTATAGACGCCACACAAATGTTTGCCCCAACCTCAAAGGAACTATCTTAAGTGTCTAATCTTATTCTGCCATTTTTCTACGTTCAATCTTTCACCTGAATCTTTTGCCCACTCACGTGCAACCAGATCCAAGAAACCTTCTCTCTCAAACCATGATAATTCAAAGGAGAAAATATTTTTATTCCCCACATGAGTCGCCTCCCAGAGTCAACAAGAAGTGGGGTATGATCCAAGATCGCTCGCGTCAACGCCTGGACCTGTTACCAGGGGAAACTTCTCCTCCCAATCCACACTGGTAAGAACGCGATTCAACTTCTCATAAGTTGGAGTTGTTAGTGTGTTGGCCCAAGTAAATTTTTTGCCAGAAAGCTCGATCTCCCTAAGATCCAAATTCAATAATAGTGTTAAACATGAACGACCATCTGTCGTCAAAGTTATCATTGTTCTTTTCATCCCGCCTTCTAATAATGTTAAAATCACCCCCAACCAGAATTGGTAGCCATTCATCTCCGCAAATACGAACTAGGTCAGATAGAAAATCTGGCTTTAGCTCGGGTTGCACAGCTCCATACACTGCCACAAGTGCCCATTGGAACCCATCAACCTTCGAACTAACCCGAAATTTAACCGCAAATTCTCCCAAAATAACGCTCCTAACCTCCAAGGTTTCGCACTTGACCCCAAGTAAAATCCCACCGGATCTTCCTCTTGGGGGTAAGCAATGCCAATCAAAATCATCTCCTCCTGGTAGGGTGCCAAGAAACTGAGATGTAAAATTATCTCTACCAGTTTTAGAGAGGGCTATGAAATCTAACTTGTGCTCTATAGATGCATCCGCCAGAAACCTTCGTTCGGCCAAGTCTATCAGACCTCTGCTATTCCAAAAGATTCCTTTCATATTTCACCATAAAAAAATTAGCGGTCCGGATTCTAGCGCTTCTGCGCACAGCCAAATCCAGAAAAATCTTCTGGTTCCGCTTGCGCTTGGGCTTGTTTTGCTCATCAACTCGGTCTATACCTCCAAGCTCAGTGAGTTTACATGCCTCTCGGTCGACAGGAGCTGAAACCTCCTGATGTTCAAAACTCTCATCCCTCTCAGATCGGGCGGGAGATGGCACAAGGTCCTCACAGAAAGTATCACGTACCCTAACACCCAATGCATTAATCTCTGAATCAATTAAGGGTTTAACAGCCGCTAAGTTTCTAATCACCTTCATAGCTCTTTCCGCCTCAAGATCAAGTAAGTCATTAACAGATTTAGTAGTTTCTTTTCCATTACTACCTAAAGAGATACCCAACTGATTTGCATTATTCATAATCTCTTCCTCCGAAAATGCAAAATAGAATTGGTACTATTGACTGACATACCTGTGGTGACCTCAATATCATGAAGCTTAGTTGCCCGCATAGCGCGCCCTAGCTGCAGGTCGTCAACGTCAGGCTGATCCTGTAGGTGACCGCTCATGCGTCTACCTTCGGATCTGAGGTCCGTGATCCCTCCAAAAGCAACAATGTCGTCGTGAGTAGGCCCAACTGGGTTAAGGCCGCCTGCCTGCATCCCCACTAGGTGAACTCCCGCCACTGTCGTAGTTCCAAGACCGGCCACCGAGCTCCTCTCAATAATACCCACACTCGCCAGCATGGGAGCCTCTGTCCGTGACAACCCCGAGACCGCCGAACATCGGAGGGTTCCCCGGCCTAGCAACCCCACGCCAGAAGGAGAGCCGTGATCGAGAACATCCATCACCGGGGCGACCTCAACCACCGGATCCCCGATCGTAATCGAGCTGGCGAGCTGAGGATGGACTGCCCTCGAGCGTTGGGGTGAAGCCGTCGGAGACAACCTCGCGCCGGCCTTGGAGCCACCATCAACTGGCCCACGCGCTGGGCCCGGCTCCGCCACCGAACCACTAGGCGTAGTTGGGCTGGCGAGCCGGGAAGGGACCGCCGTCGGGCTGCGGGGGGGAGCCACTATTAGACGCCCTGACCAAAGATTTGACCGCCATCAGGTGCCACCTACACCTGTGTCGTCTAGCGCCCGAGCATCGCAACCTCAACAGGCAGCTCGTCCAGCTAGCTCGCTAACGCGACACTGCCACTAGGCTTGGTCGCTGGCAACCGAGAAGATGCCAACAACGGCGCGGCCATCCGTTCTGCTATCGCGGCACCACCGTTGGGCGTGGTTGACGCCAACCGACAAGAGGCCGACTGCGCAATATTACCACAGGACGCCGGCACCGACTCGTACAGGAGTATGAAGCGGCGAGGGAGTCTTCAGGTTCCCGTCTATCGTCGATGAAGTGATAGAACTCGTCGCTAAGTGTGACAAAGGTGGCAAGAGAGACTCGCGTGGATCCTCCGACTCTACCCTACGGCTCCATAAGCGGCAAGGTGTACTCCGAACGACCCAAAACTCAACGAGTTTGATGGCGCCACATCGTTAACACTAGTATTTGTCGCATCTGCTTTCCCCTAGGCAGCAGGCCCCTTGGGTGTCTCCTATGACCCCTCCTATGGATCCTTACTCTTTTCCCCAGTGTTACCATCGCCCTCTATTGTATCCATGTCCTGATGACCATCCTCACCCTGAAGCATTGGTACATCCTCAAATTGCACCTCAAGCTCGTAAGTGATCCCCGCATGAGTCCACTTTACCACGTCTGGCACAAGCTCAACATTAACTGCACTAACAAGAAGTCGTGCTACTCCGTTCGCACGAGTAAAAGGCATATCAACCTTCTCCGTTTTGCCAATGAGAGATCCCAGACTCCAAGTCACACAAAAATTATGAAGGGGTTTGGGAGGTGCCCTAGAGAATCGGACCCAAGCCTGAGTCAGAGGTGTACCCTACGGTTCCTTTTGCTTCCACTCATCGAATTCCAGGAAGATGCTAGGACTAGGCACTCTGCACATGCCAAATTTTAGTATACGAGTTTGATCTTCCTTTGAAGGAAACTCCAGCTTATAAGTTTGTCCCTCGATTCTAACAAAGTTCCAACAAAATTTACCCGATGCCAGTTCTTGTAGTTGTTGCACAATCTGTGCCTCAGTCATAGTAGCATTCATGACCTTCACGATGCCCGGAAAAGATGTGTCTAAGATATGCGATGTCTGCTCGACTTCAGGTGACTCAAAAAACATCAATTCTTCACAACAAACTCCATATATCGAGACCACCGGCTTGGGCCCCAACAATAGCGGGCATTCTCCAAAGCTATGATTTGGCTTGAGACAAACATCGCAAAGCTCCATCGTGCACTCTGCAACGAAGTGTCCGTGAAGGCCACAACAATGACACGTCAGTTTCATCTTTTTACGCGCCCACTTGGATATTCACTTGCCCTTAGACTTGTCCGATCCTTTATCAGATACAGCGTCCCGTGGCTTAGTTGTCGCCTGCTTGGCAGCGGGAACCTTGACGGAAGCCAAGGCGGAGACTGCGTCCATTGCCGCCTCTGAGAGCACCGGTTTAGGTGCCGCATCATTGACCTTCGGCGTCACAATCTTCTAGGCAGCCGTATCCTGAGCCGGTGGTAGCGGAGGTCTAGGCGGTTGCGGCCGTCTACCGCCCCCCTCCCTCCACGATAATGGCGATAGTTTCCACGATGCCGGTAATTTGGCTCGGATGGTCCCTCCACAAAACCTCTCAGAGGCCCGTAGAACTCTCGTCCAGCGGCGTCTTCATTGTGCCATGCGTACCCGCAACCCCCTCCCGACGAAGAGGATCCGTGGTGCTGACCTTCCCCATAGGCATCATAGCCATCATCTCCTCACTATCCGCGGGGTGGGATGCGCCCGCCGTCGTGAGAACCATAGTTTTACCCGCCGCCGGCATAACGGCCTCGGTCGGCGCCATGACCATTCATCAGTGCCCGCCCTTCTCTAGCAGGCAGTCCACCTTGAACCGTCCTAGCCGACGGGCCCCCTTGAGGTGCATCCGGAGGCACCCTCTGAGGCTAGGGCGTCCCAGACCCGCGACCGGACATGCCCGCCGCTTCGATTGAGAGCGCCGGTGGTGATCATGCAGCGGCCGTCGGTGGCACCCTTGCAGCGCGGCCAGAACCCAGCTTAGGGAACCCCGGCTTAGCGATCAGTCTAACCCTAGAACGCGTGCGTGCATGTCCCGACTCGCAGCCCGAGACAGACTCATGGAACGCTTCGAGGGTGTGGATCGTTGACTTGATGGGTTGGGTCGCTACCTGGGCCAAATACCCCGGTACTGATGCGCCCAAGCCCACACTAACAAAGTCAGGCCCAACCTGGCCCAACAAGGATTTCAAACGTTCGTCCCTGACCGCTCGGATCTCGCCGTGATTCACCACCGGCGACGGCGAGCGATCCGCTACCGACCGATTCTTCTTCTTTCGACGTCCTTTTACAACCTTCCAAGAACCCAAGAAATCACCTAGAGTAAGTGAAGGAAGACTTACCTTGGGTAATGGACCCTTCCAAGGAAGGATCCCCGTCGGAACCGTCCGACGATGCACTACTCGCCGGAGTACCTCCACCGCATCCGCCTTGCCAAGCCCGTCCCAAGCAGGGTCGCTCGCCGGAACGATGTCATGAAGGAAGCCTGCCACCTCTTCTTCAGAGTATCCATCCCGGATCGACTCACACACATAGTCACTTGGCGTTAGGGAAGAGCCGCTGCACACCAGATCCGCCGCCGTCCCGATCCTCATCATCGGAGCCGTCAATGTCCGAGTCGGCGATGGCCCAAAACCTGTTCCCGCAACCCTCATCATCGGAGCCGTCAATGTCCGACTCGGCGATGGCCCAGAACCTGTTCCCGCAACAGAGTGCGACATACGACGTCAGCAGGAACGTCGCCCTATGGTCTCCCCTCATCCTGAACCGATCAAACAAATGTGGATCCTTTTTATAAGGGAAGAATTTCACTTCCCCGGCCTCTGCACCAACTAAGAATGCATGCAGCCATTATGTCTAAGTATCAGGATTTTTAACTTTGTTAACTTTGTTAATAATACCCCTGGTCCTCTAGATAAATTGCATGAGTACTAGGAGAGCCTGGTCCTCAAGAATAAATAGGAACCTAAATTCGCTTTCGTGAGGATTTGAACTCGGTGTTAGGTTTATGCATCCACTCTCCCAACCAGTTGAGCTAGGCTCACTCCCTACGGTACTTACTATGTAAATCAGAAACTACTTGCTATACTGTGTGCACAAGATGCCATCCGTTTCATAATAAAAAAAATAGAGCACATTGTAGCACGGCCTTGCATCTGAACCAATCGGATAACACAGAAAGGGGGGAAATATCGTCTGAGACATACATGATTAAGAGACATCATATTTAAAGATCAAAATTACCCAGGCACGCTGATCACAGACATTAGAACTATAGTGGCCCAGGGGCATGCAATTATGCAACATGGTAGTGCAGCAAACAATCTAGACATTTCATTAATCTGCCTCCAAATATATATTACAGATTACGAGCAATCAGCGGATTACATATTCCACATACAGGTCAATGTGTGAAAGAAAACTCACCTTAAAAATAACTGAAGTGTTTCACGATTTGACATCACACAAGCACTATCGTGCACAAAGTTACAGTTAGAGATAACCAACATCGCAGAACTAAATCAATGGCAAACAAATAAGCATTCTGGTTAATAGCAAATTTTTATAAACCTTTTTGTCTATTACATTATCCATGTGGTTAGAATTTCCGTTCTCAGCCCCAAACATGAACCTATCTGGAATGGCTTTGAGGAACTGCGCAAAAGCATTTAAGTTAGAAATCATCATAGTAGGATGCTATAGACGAACAATTTTAACAGCTTATCATGTTCATATTCTAGTCATACTTTGCTTGCTGTGAATTATTTTTCTTGACATGTGTGATAACTTGAACAACATGAACAAACATAGAAGATATATTTCATCTAGTAAAATTACAACAGTAAAAAAATATGAAAGGATGCGTGGAGGTTAAGCTGAGGTTGTTTGTTTACCTAGGCCGTAACTGCAAGTCATCAAGAGCTTCTTCCCGTGGGTGCCCTTCCACTACAGATGCCGCTTCGGACCCATGCAAAAATGGTCTTTATTAGAATTCCCATTCAAGAATTTCAGAAAACAGTAAAAAGCTGTATCTTGTTAGGTTAACACAACCTAGTAAAACTACCATCCTTGGTGTTAAGTTAACTTATTTACCAATTAAAGAACACCTTCCTTCGCCATGTTCAGCTGGACTAAGTAGGACACATGCTTCATCTACTGGCTATCCAACCATGCATGCATCCAGCCACTAGTTCAATTTAGGACCAATACACCACCGGAACTTTCTGTGGCTTCAATCATGTGCCTCTTGGTCTCTGCATCCAGCTTACCGAGTGACAAATTAGAAGGTGACAATGGAGGCCGACCAGGTCAGCAACTACTGATGGAATAGATAAAAACTAGATCGGGACCTCGCCAAGGCGCGAGGGTGCCGGTCCAAACATTTTGTCAAGCAAATAATGATAAGTTAATACGAATTCAGGTTTAACTTGCTTACCCAAACATGATATAACAAAATAAAAGTAAGAAACATTCACATGTGATAGAAGCAAGAGATTATGGACATCATCATGATATTATCATAAGGCAGCATTGAGTTCAATGCTATTTATGTACACATATTATTGAAGATCAACAAATCTGATAGCTATTTTTTATCCATTTGGTACATGCAGTTAGAGCTATAAATAAGGGCCAGTTCTTTTGAGTATCTCTGTGGAAATAAGCTGCTGTGGAAATAAACCCCAGATAAGCTACTGTGAAAATAAGCCCATGAAAATAAGTCATCCAGTTCTTTTCAGTTTCTATCATCTAGCTTATTTTCTCATATGTAAGGTGAATAGTCTGTAATAACCTTGTCTGTGGAAATAAGCCCATGAAAAATAGGAACACCATTGTCTTGGATAAGAATATCACAAAATGTTAAACACCATTATCATACACATGTTTATATCACAATCACCAACGGAACATTGTTTCTTTTTTGTCACATTCCACATACCTATAACAAAAATGCTCACTGTCCAATAGATCAAAAAACGGATCAGAAATACTTAGCAATATGATACAGAAAATGGATCAATCAATTTGACATATCACTTTGACGTACAGAAAATGGATCAAAAAAAATAACATCTCAATGCCAATTTGATTGCAAGTAAAAAAAAGGCTTGTAGGCAATGGTCCGAACACCTTGCAGGTAAAACCGCCAACACCGGAGCTAGCTCAGCACAAGGCCAATGCGGGGTTGACGAAGAAACAGGAGGAAGGCGAGCTCGCCGGAGGTCCTTCCGCCAGTGGCCTCACATGCCGGAGGCCACCTACGCCGACGGAGCTCGTCGATGCCCGTGCACCGGCGGATCAAATGTAGAATGGCTAGGGCGCATGGCCAGGTCCATGGCGACGGTTGCTCCTTCTAGGGCTCGGGTTCATGGCTAGCTACGACACGGTCTCGGTGCTCGACGACCAGCTACTGCTGGGACGCATGAACGACGGGATCGCCGGAGGACGTGAGGTGGCGGGGATACCTACCCGTCGTCCATGGAGACGGCGGCGGCGAGACGCGGGGAAGACGTGCGGCGAAGGAACCCTCTCGTAGTGACGGGTGAGGGTGGCTCAAGTGGCGGCGGTAGCGGATCGAAGCGTGGCGGCAGCGGCAGATCCTATCGGGACGAGCTCTCCTCCGAGCATCACATTTTTTTTCCAGTGGGGTTCATGGCTGGGAGCACGGTGGCATTTTTCTTTTAATTTATGCTAACTCCAAGGGCAACGACATATACCGCTTCGTTTAAAGTGGCTTTTACGGGAAGCTGGTCTACCCCCAGCTTATTTTCATTGTGAAGGAGGAGGAGGTGGAAATAAGTTAAGCCCAACAGTTCAATTCGAGTTTTTTTGAGCTTTTGGCTTAATTTGACAAAAAGCTGAAAAAAGTTGTAAAAGAACTGGCCTTAAGAATTGGTACATGCTCAGTGCCTTTCACACTCAAGGTAATCTTCATAATGCCAATACCAAATTTCAATTTTGTGGCAATAATAGTTGGAAAAAATTCACAGAACATTTATCTCCCAAGAGCATAGAGCCTGACTACATGCTGAACCAAATGCCAATTTCCTGAATCAACATATCACTAAACATTCGTGTCCGCTAACATCAAGGGATAGTGGTAGTGGATTAACTTATTTACACCAAGGGATACGGCATAGTAATAAACTATATTAGATAGATAGCTCCGTCCAGAGGCCTTGTCATCCAAATTGCTTGGCAGGCTTGCAACAACCGACTTGTTTTAGTGTAAACACCTGGTGACGCAAACAGTGATATAAAAGAAATGACAGTAACATACATTGTTATGCACCTAGAATAAACGGAAGAAAAAAATCAAAGATGATGTAACTCGTACCATTGTGCATCATTGGCCGTTGAGTGCCAGCTGATAATATTGTCAGAGGTAACCTAGAAACTGGCATAATAGGCAACATAGCCTATACAAGGATCTGCCTAGCAAGCAACAATGCAACATAGTTTCATCAAACCGATCTGGTTTGTCTATGGGAGTTTCCGGTAGACTATCAAATGTTTATAAAAGTTGCCACTGAACACTCGGTATCACCTACAAAAATTAGGAAAAACACAAACAAAAATCTATCTGATTTTTCAACTATTGGTTCATCCGACGAACTCAAGTTTTCACCCACTAAAAACCCACTGCCGGATCCATGATATGCATGTGATCATTTTCCTCCTCTTTTGTTTGAACAAAAGATGAAATGAAAAATGCATTATAATTTGATATACACGTGATATGGAAAATAATTGGTGGTATGTTGTTGTGAGATCAGCGTCTTACCTCGTGCAGAGGTTCTGTCACACATACATGGATTTCTTCATACAATTGAAACTCTTGTTTTTTAGGCGTGGTGGCAATTCTCTGAAAAGACCCATTATACAAAAAGTTAGATATTTCAATGTGAGGCTACAAAAAGAAAAGGAGTACAAATGGGTCCTTGTACGCCGAAGTATCTACATACATCTAATTAAATTCATATATCCCGTGAAGCGTGTAAGGCTGAAACAAAATGTATAACAAAGGAGCTGATCGATCGAGTATTTTTCCCAAGCCCAATTCACATCAACAATGTTTAATGATTTTGCAGTTCTAAAATTGGTTAGGACCATCTTATAATCAGGAGGAGCACCAAAATTAATTGAAGAAAACTCAGTGTTGTTGGACAGTTAGAGCTAGCTACAAATGTACAGATCAACCTGTTCAGTTCCAGAAACTCTAATATGCATGTTATTAGAGTTTCAGATCTAATGGGAACCAACAGCTGCAATAACATTTCTTAAAACAGTAAATATAAATGAAAAGATAACACTTCTCTGACATGAAAATTTAGAACCAAGATCTAAAAGATGTACAGTTATGCTACCCATTAGATCTGAAACTCAGAACTATCCATTTCAGATGAGAAACAATAAGAGAACTTCCAAGAAAATGTTTCTGATAAGTAATAAGGAGCATGTACATTTGCCTTTTGACTCCCTATA
The DNA here is from genome assembly GCA_022496015.1 of Hordeum marinum. NCBI lineage: Eukaryota > Viridiplantae > Streptophyta > Magnoliopsida > Poales > Poaceae > Hordeum > Hordeum marinum. Next base: position 120,798,826 of record CM039677.1, read on the forward strand.
CTGACAAAACTCCCAGGATCTCATAAAAAACTTCATTATTAATTTGATTCTTCAATTTTCTCGTAACTCTCTCCCATTACCAAAATGATGAGTTGCAGGAGCTGAAATTACTGAAACTGTTATACCTATGGAAATAACGCCGCACGAAGCCGAGTCGGCAGCGACAAGGAGAAACATGGCAGCAGTGTAGCGGTGCACTTTTCCAGCCTCCCTTGCTCTTCCATAATTTCTAGACGACCTCCTCTTTTGTCCCTCCCAAGTGGCAGCACACACACATGTTAATCTGTATGTCGAGGTGTAGAAAATGTATCACACACACACACACACACACACACACACACAGAGAAACTGGAAATGTAGAACATTCACTTATAGTTATATGGATCAAAGGTCATAACAATTTGAAAGCAGAAAATTATCCAATGAGTGCAATGAAAGGGAGTCAAACTGATAATTCCATCACACAGAATATCAACAAATATGCTCATAGCCATCATGGGCTTGTTAATCAGGGGATCACCAATCTGCTAGAGACAACAACGTACTTAGATGGTTGTGCCTAGGTTTCAGGGGTGCAGCCTAGTACATTGCAAGATAATTTCCAATTTTAAGCCTGCAACCCCATAGCTTACAAAACTAATGCATGAAATTAATATGCTCAGATATAAGAACCTCCCTTTGCTCTGCTTCCTACAAATAGTAGCAAGGGAACAGCTCACGGCAAACATCCTATAAACAGAACGAAGAACCCAAAATAAGCAAACTCCACACCAAAAAAATCAGCAACCAGCACAAACATTAGACAATAGGTGAGGCAGTACACATGGAAAAGAAGAGCGCTTAGGAAAGATAGTACGTGCAGTAGATACTTACACATAATGATCAATACTACCTTGTCCGACGTCAAAATGGAGAGGGGTATGCCATTGTTGTTGATCTTCTCCGCATCAACACCATGACCATGGCTACATACATCTGGTGCTAAACAAAACATTTATTTCATCTGAGTACCTTTATCTAATCAAATAACCTAGAACCACAAGTTAAAATACCCTGCTATTCCAGTAAATAAAAACCTTCATCTAATAAAAACAAATCTCCTTCCTACAGATAGTAGGTATGAACCATAAAACCTAGGCACTAAGAAACTATCTGTAGGTACACATCTACCTAAAAATGGCATCCAGCAGGGCAACCTAAAAAAACAACTAAGCTCATGATTTAACACTACAACTAAGCTAGTACGATTAAGAAACAAACCTGTGCACGGAGACACTGCTGCCAACCACAAGCAGCAACCTGTAGCAATAGAAGCACCTCTGAAATGGAGGGTCCTCATGTTCCTGCCAATATCACCTGAAATAAAAGTAAGTAAGCTCACGATTTTAATAAACCAGTCAATACATGAGACACAATATCTAAGTTGGAATACAAAAAGAAGACATTAAACAAAGAAACGGATAGAGAATATCACATGCAATGGGAGCGTCGACCAAAAAGAGAACCAGCAGATCCTAGCAATCCAATGGACAAGAGCGCCAGCAGAGGGCAACCCGCAATGACAACCACCAGTAAATGCTTAGAGAGAACGAAAACATTGCATGATCTTTTTAACCGAATTGAGCACCCAACAGTGCGTCAAAAGTAATTCTTCAGTCAAATGTCATAACTGAAACTACACATGCACTTCAAAATCAAAATATCCAGGTGCAATAGGAGAGAAGTAACAGACTTTCATTTTATCTTATATTTCTCATATGACAGTTTGCCATGTTGATGTTGTTTTTGTAATCAGTACAGTATCGCATATCAATGATCATGAAAATATGGGCATAGATAATATGCACAAACAACAATGGGATTCCAAGGATTAAATCAAAATAAATGGTGGGGGTGATTAAATCAGCATGACAGTCTGCCATGCCAATGGTGTTATTGTAACCACTACAGTATTGCATCGATCTCAACAGAAGAACACACCACATTAGCTATACAGTGTACAACCTCAATATTAAAACATCGCCATCTTTCTCTAGTTTACAACATAATTATACTATTGTCCATGATTTGCTCACCTGATATGGATCACAGCCAAGTCCTGATATACTTGAGCCAAGTTGTTCAATAAAAATATTGGCATGAGCTCAAAAAAATGGATCAGAACTGAGAGAGAGTGACAGAGAGAGAGAGAAACCTGAGAGCACGATCAAGCGCATCCAGGCACTCCTTCCACTTGCTCCTACCCAATCTAAACATGGAAGGATTTGACCTTTGATTAGTTCCATGGAGAAAACCGAACTTTAGAGTGACCGGAAATTGAAAAGAATTAGGGTCGACCTTGCCGAGCCTCTCAATGTACACAGTCTGGCCTTCTCGGTCAACGACATGGTAGACCTCAGGGTAGTAGCATAGCACCTCATCCATTTCATCAAACTCAAAATCCTGACCACACGAACGAGTCGAATGTTAGGCATAAAGCAGAGACTCCTTGCTCTGCATATTAGTTGCAGGCCAGTGTGATCACCTCAAGGATTGTGTCAGCCCCAAACTCTTTCCTCCATCGCAGCATGTCTGCCCACATATGCAGTGCCATCTCGGCGGCGAACTTCCTCGACTTCAACAACCTGCATCACACATTCATACGACGAGTGTCAGATCTTGGCATTTCAGAAAGCTATCCAAACAGCACAGGGCAAGAACAAAAAGGGCTCATCAACAACACCTCACATCCTGGTCACATTTTGATCAACAATTCCAAGCACTACAGAAATGTGAACATAGCTATAATCCTTGACATCGTCACATCAACATCAGAACTCCATCAGCATCTAAAACACAAAGCATTACTCTGTACAAACATGCTAGTAATATAAAAGAAGAAAAAGTAAGATTGCCAAATACATTATATTGACAGGATCCACACCATGTTTCAGGGTACAAGTAAAAGCTTTTTGTGGTTACCGAGAGGAAGGCATAATGGATCTTCTGTAAAGGCACCAACACAGATACACATCACATATAGGCTCCTGAAAAAAAGAAACCATACGTAACAGTAACAGAAGTGGGAATAAGTGTATCTTTTGCAATTGCAATATCCAAGGCTTCTTTTGGGGCAAAATCAGTATATCTTCCGCCAAAGCAAAGAAAACAAACCAAGCAAGGTAACAAACATGTATTTTGTAAATGATTAGCTAGATCCAAGGCTCTCCCTGGCAGCAAGGTACAAACAAAACAAGAAAAACAAAGAAAAAACTCTTCTTTGGAACCTAGCTAAATCTGAGAACCTCATCCACATGAAGAAAACAAAAGATCGTTAATCCCTCTCCTCTAGGTAGACTGCAGCATACAAGGTTAGAGGAGGAGAAGCTCACCCAGCAGCACATGAACAACCTGTACACATAAATTGTGACGAGAAACCAAACAATTAGAGAGAAAAGACGTTCAACCTCCATATTTGTTTACATACCAGTCGCAGGAACGCCACGGGCACTAAGAGGAACGAGGAGAGATCCGAGATAGCAACTACCCTGCATCAAAATCGAAGGCAAAATCAAAATCAATGGAAGCACGAAGAACCTAGGAAAGGTTCGTGCCCATCCGCACGTCTGTGGCTCCATGCACATCCGCACACCACCCATGATGCCGTCCGCTGGGCCTTGATGGATCCGACGGGAAGGCCAGGATGGGCGGTGAGGCTGCCGCTCGCCTCCTTCCGGTGCTTGCGGGAAAAGAGGGTGGGTCGCGGCGATGGAGATGGAGCGCTTTGCCTGGATATCCTCCTCCGCTCCGGCCATCGACGCGCCCTCTGCAGGGTCGGAGCAGGAGGGCTTGAGAGCCGACGGCGTGCCCTAGATCCGCCGGTCAGCGGGCAGCGCCGGTGAGCGCACCACCCCCACGAACCCCCTTCCGCGCAGCCTTGCAGCCGGCGGCGCGAAAGAGTGGCCGCCGTCTCTGGTGGTGCGGTCATCGTCAACGGCGAGCGGGACGGGCGGGACGGCAGGGTGAGCGGCTGGGAAGACGAGAGAGGGGGAAGAAGGACGCACGAATGGGGCTAGTGCGGGAGGGAGGACGCGGCTAGGTCATCTCCACGACGCAGATGCTTTTTATACCCCCTGTACGTGAAATGACGGAAATGCCCTCGTCGGGCAAGGAATTTACGCGCGGTAACTATTCATTGCTACAACGCAGTTTTTTTTATCCAGCGGCTCAGGTCGTTTCATCTCGCGATCCAACGGACAGAAACGCATCAAGCAAGTCGATCCAACGGCGGAAATGCTCTAAACTTTGAGAGCTCTCTGTTTTCCCCTCGTTTCTTGTTTTAGGATACAGACTGGCCGGTAGGTTGCAGGATTTGATAGTTTTGATTGGCATGTGTTCAAAAGCTGCACACTCATCACCATTTTCGTGTATAACATTGTTGGCGCAGCCTCGTCGCAACGCCGCTCTTTTTTTATCTCGAGTCGCCTTGCACAGCTCTTCCTTATCTCATGAACAAACACACAAGAACACACACACGCACACATGCACCATAGTGTTCGATCTATTCTCCTGAGCCGTCGCAAAATTCATGTGTTTGTTTGTGCCTGTTTTGGATCGAAATATATATTTTCATGTGGAAAATGAGGAATTGTATTTTGAAAAAGCAATCCATGTGTTGCTCTTGGTTTGTAGGATTGGACATATAAAAACATCTTAGAATCTTTTACATTTTAACTATGATCATAATGGTTTTGCCAAAGGCATTTCCCTGGTGGCACACCGTGGCTACATATTTGCCTCAGCCCTCACTCGGCCTCATTTTCATTCAGGTGGTAAAGTACAAGGGCCTCACACCCAGCCTACCGCTACACTCGGCCACTACTTGACCCATTACCCCAACTACACGCACTAACTAACACGCACTCTCGGCCACTAACCTACACACGTACGTCTAGCTAACTAATCCCTGGATACTCTCCATTATCTAGTACAACCCGGCTATCCAACCAATAGCCCGTGCATGCAACTAACTAACACTAGTAGCTTTGCATGTGTAACGTGAATCACATCTCGACGTCGTACACAACCGCAGCTCCTAGTGGCATGACTCAACTACATGCATGAAACAAAAGCATCAAGGTTAATTCTAACATTCACCCCCTAATCTTGATGTCACATTCTTCGACGCAGATCACCCGCAGCTTCTTGTCGGCGCCATCGCAACGCCGATCACCATCCCGTCTTCGTCTAGTCATGGTCGACGTTGTCGCAAGGCCCATCACCACGTCCTCTTGCCGCACATGGCAGCCACCTCTTGACGTGGACGACGTCGTCGCGACGCCGATCAGGGGCGCCCTCATTATCTTACGGCATCGCACCGCAACCGCATGTTCGCCACCAGTGTCGTAACTCGCTAATGACTCGCCTCCATGTTGTCGACGATGACGCACCTTCTCGACGACTTGAACATGGAACTTTTTGTTGGAAATATGCCCTAGAGGCAATAATAAATTAGTTATTATCATATTTCCTTGTTCATGATAATCGTTTATTATCCATGCTATAATTGTATTGATCGGAGACTTAAATGCATGTGTGGATACATTGACAAAACCATGTCCCTAGTATGCCTCTAATGGACTAGCTCGTTGATCAAAGGATGGTTAAGGTTTCCTAGCCATGGACATGAGATGTCATTTGATAACGGGATCACATCATTAGGAGAATGATGTGATGGATAAGACCCAAACTACAAACATATCATATGATCGTGTCAGTTTATTGCTACTGTTTTCTGCATGTCAAGTATATGTTCCTATGACCATGAGATCATGCAACTCACGGATATCGGAGGAGTGCCTTGTGTGTATCAAACGTCGCAACGTAACTGGGTGACTATAAAGGTGCTCTACAGGTATCTCCGATGGTGTCTGTTGAGTTGGCATGGATCGAGACTGGGATTTGTTACTCCGTGTAACGGAGAGGTATCTCGGGGCCCACTCGGTAATGCAACATCACAATAAGCCTTGCAAGCAATGTGACTAATTGTTAGTTGCGGGATCTTGTATTACGGAACGAGTAAAGAGACTTGCCGGTAACGAGGTTGAACTAGGTATGGAGATACCGACGATCGAATCTCGGGCAAGTAACATACCGAAGAACAAAGGGAACGATATACGGGATTAACTGAATCCTTGACATAGAGGTTCGACCGATAAAGATCTTCGTAGAATATGTAGGAACCAATGTGGACGTCCAGGTCCCGCCATTGGTTATTGACCGTAGAGGTGTCTCGGTCATGTCTACATAGTTCTCGAACCCGCAGGGTCTGCACACTTAAGGTTCGGTGACGTTTCGGTAGTGTAGAGTTATGTATGGTGGTGACCGAAGGTTGTTCGGAGTCCCGGATGAGATCCCGGACGTCACGAGGAGCTCCGGAATGGTCCGGAGGTAAAGATTCATATATAGGAAGTCCCAGTTTGGTTTCCGGAAAAGTTTCGGGCTCATCGGTAGTGTACCGGGAGTACCGGTAGTGTACCGGGAGTGCCGGTAGTGTACCGGGAGACCTCCGGGAGGGGTATTTCGACCCCAAGAGGTCCATGGGCTGTGGGAGAATAATAACCAGCTCTTAGTGGGCTGGGAAAACAGCCACAAAGGCCCATGGCGCAGGAGAGAAAGTCCTAAAGCAAAAAGTGGAAAATCAGCCAATAGGAGGCAATCCTACTCCAACTAGGATTGGAGGTGAAGTAGGATTGCTCCCACCTCCTATTTCGGCCGACCCAAAGGCCTTGGCTGCCTCTCCTCTCCTCTCCTCCTATATATACTAGTGGATTGGGTGGTTTTTGGACAGAATTTCCGGCCACGTGCTACCCGTTTCACCGGTGCACAATTTCTCCTCTAGATCGGTTTTCCGCAGCGCTTAGGCGAAGCCCTGCCGGAATTGCTCCACCACCATCACCGGAGCGCCGTCACGCTGCCGGTGAACTCTCTCTCCTCTCCACCTCCTCTCGCTGGATCGAGAAGGTGGAGATCGTCATCAAGCTGCACGTGTGCTGAACGCGGAGGTGCCGTCCGTTCGGCGCTAGATCGGAAGGACCGTGATCGAGATCGCGAGACAGTTCGTGATGAGATCGCGGAACGGATCGTGATGAGTTCGCGGGACAGATCGTGATCAAGATCGGGAGACGGATCGTGATGAGATCGCGGGACGGATCGTGATGAGTTCACGGGACGGATCGTGATGAGATCGCGGGACGCTCGGCGATTTGGATCGCGAAGATGTTCGACTACACCAACCGCGTTTCTTAACGCTTCCCGCTTAGCGATCTACAAGGGTATGTAGATCCACTCTCCCTCTCGTAGATTCTCATCACCATGGATAGGTTTGCGTGTGCGTAGGAAAAATTTTGTTTCCCATGCGACGTTCCCCAACAGTGGCATCATGAGCTAGGTTGATGGTTCGATGAGATCTCGAGTAGAACACAAAAGGTTTGTGGGCGTTGATGCTTAGATTGCTTCCTCCCTTGGTCGGATTTTGGTTCAGCGGGATTGTGAGATGAAGCGGCCCGGACCAACATTACTCGTACGCTTACGAGAGACCGGTTCCCTCGATGCAACTTGTTGCTTAGATGGCTTGCGGGTGACAGTTTCTCTCACTTTAGTTGGATCGGATCCGACAAAGGCGGTCCTTGAGAAGGTTGAAAAGCAATCTATGTATCACCGTTGTGGTTTATGCGTAGGTGAGAATCGTTCTTGCTAGATACCCGTAGCAGCCACATAAAACTTGCAACAATAATTAGAGGACGTCTAACTTGTTTTTGCAGGGTATGTTGTGATATGATATGGCCAATTACATGATGTGATATATGTGATGTATGAGATGATCATGTGATGTATAGATTATCACGACTTGCATGTCGATGAGTACGGCAACCGGCAGGAGCCATAGGGTTGTCTTTAATTATTGTATGACCTGCGTGTCAATCATTAAGCGCTATGTAATGCTTTACTTTATCGCTACGGTAGCAATAGTAGTAGAAGCATGTAGGGCGTGACAACCCCGATGGCGACACGTTGATGGAGATCATGGTGTCATGCCGGTGACGATGGAGATCATGCCGGTGCTTTCTAGATGGAGATCAAAAGCACAAGTTCATGGCCATATCATGTCACTTATGATTTGCATGTGATGTTAATCCTTTTTATGCACCTTGTTTTGCTTAGGACGACGGTAGCATTATAAGGTGATCCCTCACTTAATTTCAAGATAAATTGTGTTCTCCCCGAGTGTGCACCGTTGCGGAAGTTCGTCGTGTTGAGACACCACGTGATGATCGGGTGTGATAGACTCTACGTTCACATACAACGGGTGCAAGCCAGATTTGCACGCGCAGAGCACTCGGGTTAAACTTGACGAGCCTAGCATGTACAGACATGGCCTCGGAACACAAGAGACCGAAAGGTCGAGCATGAGTCATATAGTGGATATGATCAACATAATGATGTTCACCATTGAAGCCACCTTAACTCACGTGATGATCGGACTTGAGTTGGTGAATTTGGATCATGTATCACTCGAATGACCCGAGGGATGTCAATTTGAGTGGGAGTTCTTAAGTAATATGATTAATTGAACTCATTATCATGAACATAGTCAAAGTGTCTTTGCAAATTATGTTGTAGATTACTAGCTCGCGTTGTAGCTCCCTTGTATTTTTATATGTTCCTAGAGAAATAGAGTTGAAAGATGTTGGTAGCAATATTGCGGACTGGGTCCGTGATCTGAGGATTGTCCTCATTGCTGGACAGAAGGCTTATGTCCTTAATGCACCGCTCGGTGCGCCACCCCCTCTAGCGTCGTCTATAGATGTTGTGAACATCTGACAGGCACGTTTCGATGACTACTTGATAGTTTAGTGCGTCATGCATTACGGCTTAGAATTGAGGCTCAGAAATGTTTTGAACGTCATGGAACATATGAGATGTTCTAGGAGCAGAGATTGTGATCTCAGGCTCGTGCCTGTGTTGCGAGATATGAGATCTCCAACAAGATTCTTTGCCTGTAAGATGAAGGAGAATAGCTCAATCATTGAGCATGTACTCAGATTGTCTGGGTACTACAATCGCTTGAATCAAGTGGGAGTTGATCTTCCAGATAAGATAGTGATTGATATAGTTCTCCAAGTCACTGTCACTAAAGCTACTAGAACTTAGTGATGAACTATAATACACCAGGGATAGAAGTATTGATCCCTGAGCTGTTCGCGATGTTTGACACCGCGAAGGTAGAAATCAAGAAGGAGCGTCAAGTGTTGATGGTTAATCAAACCACTAGTTTCGAAAAGGGCAAGAGCAAGGAGGGAAACTTCATGGATAGCAAGTCAGTTGCTGCTCCAGTGAAGCAACCCAAAGTTGAACTCAAACCCGAGACTAAGTGCTTCTATTATGAGGTGAGAGGTCGCTGAAGTGGAACAACCCTAGATACTTGGTAGATAAGAAGGCTGGCAACATCGACAGAAGTATATTTGATATACGAGTTATTGATGTGTACCTTGCTAGTACTCTTAGTAGCACCTGGGTATTGGATACCGGTTCGGTTGCTAAATGTTAGTAACTCGAAATAAAAGCTACGGAATAAACGGAGAACTAGCTAAGGGTGAGGTGACGATATGTGTTGGAAGTGTTTCCAAGGTTGATGTGATCAACATCGCACGCTCTCTCTACCTTCAGGATTAGTGACGAACCTAAATAAATGTTATTTGGTGTTTTGCATTGAGCATGAACATGATTAGATCATGTTTATTGCAATACGGTTATTCATTTAAGTTAGAGAATAATGGTTATTCTGTTTACATGAATAATACCTTCAATTGTCATGCACCCAGTGAGAATGGTTTGTTGAAATCTTGATCGTAGTATTACACACGTTCATAACATTGATGTCAAAAGACACAAAGTTAATAATGATAGTAACACATACTTGTGGCACTGCCGCTAAATGTCATATTGGTATAAAGCGCATGTAGAAACTCCATGCTGATGGATATTTGGACTCATTCGATTTCGAATCGGTTGAGACATGCGAACCATGCCTCTTGGGCAAGATGACTAAAGGACCCCGTTGGATGGAGCGGGCAAGTGATTCATTGGAAATGATACATGTTGATGTATGCAATCTAGTGAGTCTTGTAGCGCGCAGTGGATATCGTTATTTTCTTACCTTCACTGATGATTTGAGTAGATATAGTGTATATTTACTTAATGAAACACAAGTCTGAATCGTTTGAAAGGTTCAAGCAAATTCAGAGTGAAGTTTAAAGATCATCGTGACAAGAAGATAAAAATGACTGCGATATGATCGTGGAGGTGAATATCTGAGTCACGAGTTTGGCATACAACTTAAGACAATGTGAAAGTTGTTTCACAACTAAACGCCACCTGGAACACCATAGTGTGATGGTGTGTCCGAACATCATAGTTATGCTCTATTGGACATGGTGCGTAATATGATGTCTCTTGTCGTTTTACTACTATAATTTTGGGGTTATGCATTAGAGACAACTACATTCACTTTAAATAGGGCACCATCTAAATCCGTTGAGATGACACCATGTGAATTATGGTTTGATAGAAACCTAAGCTGTCATTTCTTAATATTTTGGGATGTGACACTTGTGTGGAAAATGTTTTCACCTAATGAGGTCGAACCCAAGGCGGACAAATTGCATCTTCATAGAATACCCTAAGATCAGTTGGGTGAACCTTCAATCTCAGATCCTAGTGCAAAATGTTTGTTGCTTAAACGGATCCTTTCTCGAGGAAATGTTTCTCTCGAAAGAATTGAGTGGGAGGAAGATAGAACTTGATGAGGTTGTTGAACCTTTGTTCAGCCAGAGAGTAGCGCAGCGCAGAAAGATGTTTCTGTGAAGCCTACGTTAGTTGAAGAGGAAGTTAATGATGATGATCATGAAGCTTCAGGATCAAGTTACTATCGAACTTCGTGGGTCGACAAGGATGTGTACTGCTCCTAAGTGGTACGACAACTCTGTCTTGGAGATCATGTTGTTGGACAACGATGAACCTACGAGCTATGGAGAGGCGAAGATGGGCCCGGATTCCGACAAATGGTTGGAGGCCATGAAATCCGAGATAGGATCCATGTATTAAAACCAAGTGTAGACTTTGGTAGACTTGCCCGTTGGACGGCAGGTCGTTGAGTACAAATGGATCTTTAAAATGAAGACAGACACTGATGGTGAATGTCACTATTTGTAAAGCTCGACTTGTTGCAAAGATGTTTGTGACAAGTTCAAGGAGTTGACTACGATGAGACTTTCTCACTCGTAGCGATGCTAAAAGTCTGTTGGAATTATGTTAGCAGTTGCTATGTTTTCAATTATGAAATCTGGCAGATGGATGTCAAAACATCGTTTCCTTAATGGTTTACTTGAGGAAAGGTTGTATGTGATACAACCAGAAGGTTTTGTCAGGCCTAAGGATGCTAAAAGGTGTGCAAGCTTCGGTGATCCTTCCATGGACCGAAGCAAGCATCTCGGAGTTGGAATATACGCTTTGATGAGGTGATCAAAGTTTTGATGTTTATACAAAGTTTATGAGAAACTTGTATTTGCAATAAAGTGAGTGGGAGCACTATAGAATTTCTGATAAGTATATGTGGATGACATATTGTTGTTCGGAAATAACGTAGAGTTTCTGGAAAGCATAAAACGGTTATTTGGAAAGTGATTTTCAAAGGAAGACCTGGATAAAGCTACCTAATTGTTGAGCATCAAAGTCTATAGAGATAGATCAAGATGCTTGATGAGACTTTCAATGAGTGCATACCTTCACAAGATTTTGAAAGAGTTCAAAATGGATCAGCCAGAGAAATAGTTCTCGTCTGATTTGTAAGGTGTGAAGTTGAGTGAGACTCAAAGCTCGACAACGGCAGAAGAAAGAGAAAGGACGAACGTCGTACCCTATGCCTTAGCCATAGGCTCTATATTATGCCATGTTGTGTACCGCACCTATGTGTGCCTTGTCATGAGTGTGTCAAGGGGTACAAGAGTGGTCCAGGAGTGGATCACTGGACAGCGGTCGTAATTATCCTTAGTAACCAGAGGACTAAGGAAATGTTTCTTGATTATGGAGGTGATAAAGAGTTCGTCGTAAAGAGTTACGTCGATGCAAGCTTTAACACCTATCCGGATGACTGGTAGTAGCAATCTGGATACGTATAGTGGAGCAGCCATTTGGAAATAGTACCAAGTGGAGTGTGGTAGCAGTGTTTACGGTTTGACATAGAGATATGCAAAGTACACACGGATCTGAATATCGCAGACCCATTCACTATAAGACCTCTCTCACATGCAAAGCATGATCGAGCCCCAGAACTCATTGGGTGTTAGATTCATCACAATGCGAATCACATGGTGATGTGAACTAGATTATTGACTCTAGTGCAAGTGGGAGACTGTTGGAAATATGCCCTAGAGGCAATAATAAATTAGTTATTATCATATTTCCTTGTTCATGATAATCGTTTATTATCCATGCTATAATTGTATTGATCGGAGACTTAAATGCATGTGTGGATACATAGACAAAACCATGTCCCTAGTATGCCTCTAATGGACTAGCTCGTTGATCAAAGGATGGTTAAGGTTTCCTAGCCATGGACATGAGATGTCATTTGATAACGGGATCACATCATTAGGAGAATGATGTGATGGATAAGACCCAAACTACAAACATAGCATATGATCGTGTCAGTTTATTGCTACTGTTTTCTGCATGTCAAGTATATGTTCCTATGACCATGAGATCATGCAACTCATGGATATCGGAGGAGTGCCTTGTGTGTATCAAACGTCGCAACGTAACTGGGTGAATATAAAGGTGCTCTACAGGTATCTCCGATGGTGTCTGTTGAGTTGGCATGGATCGAGACTGGGATTTGTTACTCCGTGTAACGGAGAGGTATCTCGGGGCCCACTCGGTAATGCAACATCACAATAAGCCTTGCAAGCAATGTGACTAATTGTTTGTTGCGGGATCTTGTATTACAGAACGAGTAAAGAGACTTGCCGGTAACGAGGTTGAACTAGGTATGGAGATACCGACGATCGAATCTCGGGCAAGTAACATACCGAAGAACAAAGGGAACGATATACGGGATTAACTGAATCCTTGACATAGAGGTTCGACCGATAAAGATCTTCGTAGAATATGTAGGAACCAATGTGGACGTCCAGGTCCCGCCATTGGTTATTGACCGTAGAGGTGTCTCGGTCATGTCTACATAGTTCTCGAACCCGCAGGGTCTGCACACTTAAGGTTCGGTGACGTTTCGGTAGTGTAGAGTTATGTATGGTGGTGACCTAAGGTTGTTCGGAGTCCCGGATGAGATCCCGGACGTCACGAGGAGCTCCGGAATGGTCCGGAGGTAAAGATTCATATATAGGAAGTCCCAGTTTGGTTTCCGGAAAAGTTTCGGGCTCATCGGTAGTGTACCGGGAGTACCGGTAGTGTACCGGGAGTGCCGGTAGTGTACCGGGAGACCTCCGGGAGGGGTATTTCGACCCCAAGAGGTCCATGGGCTGTGGGAGAATAATAACCAGCCCTTAGCGGGCTGGGAAAACAGCCACAAAGGCCCATGGCGCAGGAGAGAAAGTCCTAAAGCAAAAAGTGGAAAATCAGCCAATAGGAGGCAATCCTACTCCAACTAGGATTGGAGGTGAAGTAGGATTGCTCCCACCTCCTATTTCGGCCGACCCAAAGGCCTTGGATGCCTCTCCTCTACTCTCCTCCTATATATACTAGTGGATTGGGTGGTTTTTGGACAGAATTTCCGGCCACGTGCTACCCGTTTCACCGGTGCACAATTTCTCCTCTAGATCGGTTTTCCGCAGCGCTTAGGCGAAGCCCTACCGGAATTGCTCCACCATCATCACCGGAGCGCCGTCACGCTGCCGGTGAACTCTCTCTCCTCTCCACCTCCTCTCGCTGGATCAAGACGGTGGAGATCGTCATCAAGCTGCACGTGTGCTGAACGCGGAGGTGCCGTCCGTTCGGCGCTAGATCGGAAGGACCGTGATCGAGATCGCGAGACAGTTCGTGATGAGATCGCGGAATGGATCGTGATGAGTTCGCGGGACAGATCGTGATCAAGATCGTGAGACGGATCGTGATGAGATCGCGGGATGGATCGTGATGAGTTCACGGGACGGATCGTGATTGGATCGCGGGACGGATCGTGATGAGATCGCGGGATGCTCGGCGATTTGGATCGCGAAGATGTTCGACTACACCAACCGCGTTTCTTAACGCTTCCCGCTTAGCGATCTACAAGGGTATGTAGATCCACTCTCCCTCTCGTAGATTCTCATCACCATGGATAGGTTTGCGTGTGCGTAGGAAAATTTTTGTTTCCCATGCGACGTTCCCCAACACTTTTCACGGCAATGGCCTCCGCTCCATGGGCATTACTTCCTTGTCGCTGGTGCCGCAACTCGTCGGTGACTCACCTTCATGTTGTCAACGATGACGCACCTTGTCGACGACTCGCACATGGAACTTCCTCGCGGCAATGGCCTCCGCTCCATGGCCACCCCGTCCTTGCCGCCGGTGACACAACTTACTGGGTGACATACCTTTCTCCATCGCTCGTGACGCAGCTTGACGAGGATGAAGACACGCACCGGCTGCTAGCAACATCGCGCCGCCAACGTCGTCCAACTTGTGTCGATGACCCATGCCTCACATGGAGTCTGCCGCGCCGTCACCACTGCGTCTGCCATAACAAACGCACCGCCGCACACCTCCATAGACCGACACAAGGCCCGGAGCTTCGCGCGGCCGCTGACGAACGCCGCCATCGCCGCCACGCCTTCGACACTGCGAACCATGCCCCAAGACAACTAGGCTCTGATACCAATTGTTAGCGCTGCCTCGTCGCAGCGCCGCTCTTCTTCTACCTCGAGTTGCCTCACACAACTCTTCCTCGTCTCATGAACAAACACAGAAGAACACACACGCACACATACACCAAGGAAGTAGGACCACAATGGCTTTGCCAAAGACATTTCCCTGGTGACACGCTGTGGCTACATGTTTGCCTCAGCCCTCACTCGACCTCGTTTTCATTCAGTTGTTCACCTTAAATAGTAAAGTATAAGGGACTCGCACCCAGCCTACCACTACACTCGGCCACTACTTGACACATTACCCCAACTACATGCACTAAGTAACCGACACTCTCGGCCACTAACATAGACACGTACGTCCAGCTAACTAATCCCTGGATACTCTCCATTATCTAGTACGACCCGGCTATCCAACCAACAGTCTAGCCATGCAACTAACTAACACTAGTAGCTTTGCATGTGCAACGTGAATCACATCTCGACGTCGTACACAGCCGCAGCTCCTAGTGGCACGACTCAAGTACATGCATGAAACGAAAGCATCAAGATTAATTCTAACAAACATGTAGTTCTGTAAGCTTGACAATTTGCATCACTTCTCTCGACATTTTTCAAGATAAGGGTCATACAATATTACTTGAAATCGAAGCAACGTGAACAAGCACCGGAGTGATTCAATGGAACAAAGATTCTGCAAAATGTTTTTATACATAACTCTCAATTCTAATTCTTGAATCAACAAGTGCATTTTGTTTTGAGTTTTCTGAATTTACAATTGTTGCTAGATATGTGAGTACAGTCCTTAGCTTTATTTTATTAGGCCTGTTTGGCAAAATACACCCAATTGCTTTCGTTAAAAAATTCCTTTCGTAAAAAAGAGAGGGCCAAATGAGGGGCAACATAAAGTATTGATACTATATCAGATGGGTCAACTAATTTAGAGAATAGTTGATGTACCTTACTAATTCAAACATTGGAGTAACAAGAAAAAAGTTCACATATAGAAGTGGAAGATTTTAGAATTCGGAAAGGGATAAAAGACCTCACTTAGTCGATTCCATGGTGGAGCAATGCGGCTGCATCTGTTTGACCGACAAGATTCAAACGTGTAGGGCTTGTACCATGAATCCATGGTTATGCATTACGACCTCTTCATGTTCCTTTCCTCGTGTCTCAAATGGCCAGCTAATAACAGGATCAAACAACAAATCTTAACACTACATTGCAAAAGGATCAATCACATATGCAGTCATCAAAGAAGCAAATCACAACATATTTAGTGGAGGAGGTGAGGACCCCAATCACACATCTTCGACATGTGGCTGCTGGAGGTCCAAGCAGTGCTGCTGAACAAGCTCCTCCTCACAGCGTCTGACTCCTTCGAGCTCCTCGTCACCTCTGCGACCACCCACTCTCTCGCCATCAGATAAAGTCTATGTTGCAAGTGCCCGCGATGAGGTTGTCATCGCCACAACATCCGCGATGAAGCCCCTTGCCCTTGCCGCTGTGATGTATTGTTGTGCAACCTCGGTGCCCTTGTCGGTGATGCCGTTTCAGGGCTCTCCCAAGAAACCGCGGTTGGGCCGTCCTTGAGGCACTCGCCTTCGAAGGAGAAAGCCGACAACACCGTCTACCTCACAGTGTCTCTACTCTAGGGTGAGTGGTGGCGGGTCGAGATCTAGGTCGGAAAGGTGACGCGTGGGGTTGGGCGATGAGAATAGGCAGCAACGATGGGGGAGAAGGGATCGGGAGCGAGGGGTGGGGGGTGGGAGGTATGGGGAGTGGGACGTGGGACTTGGTATTGTTTTTCCTTGTTTTTCTTTTTTTAGCAAAACATGGGCTGGTTTTCGAGAGTTGTTTTTTATTGTGAGAAGTAAAGGGAAGGAAGAGTGTAACACTCCGTTATGCCTGACGAGATCTAAACTAGCCCAAACCAACACTAGTCTTTTCTACGCACTTTGTCCTCACTCGTGCGCACCTGGGACCAACTTCCGGTCGATCACCCATCCTAGAATTACACCAAGCCAAGCACGCTTAACTTTGGAGTTCTTTTCGAATGGGCTCCTGAAAAAAGGAATTCCTTGTTGATATGAGCAATCTATCATTCTTATTAAGGAAGGCTCTCACATACACCTTCACTCAAAGGAACCGAAGTCCTCGTCGGCCCATCAGGAACGTTCCCTCTTGGCACACATATGCGCGTCCAGTCCTACACATGTGTCATGTCATGTGACACAATGGGGCACACGCACCATGCGCCACATGTGCGTGCACCTGACCTGCGCATGCCCGTGTAACCGTAAGGGTCGGCTCTAATACCAATTGTAACATTCCGTTACGCCTGGAGGGATCTAGACTAGCCCCACAAACGAACACTAGTCTTTTATGTGCATTTTGTCCTCACTCGTGCGCACCGGGGACCAACTTTCCTGTTAGTTACCCATCCTAGAGTTATTCCAAGCCAAACACACTTAACTTTGGAGTTCTTTTCGAATGGGCACCCGGAAAAAAAGGATTTTCTTGTTGATATGAGTAGTCTATCATTCCTATTAAGTCAGGCTCTCACAAAGAGGTTGAGTGAATCGGTTGATTCCTTGTTGGTTTTTGCAGGGTAATTGGAGAAAAGTAGTGGGAGGGAGCGGGAGGGCGTGGGTGCCCACGTGGGAGGAGGTATCGATAGCGTTGGGGGATGTGGTCGAACCATCACGATGTTCGATCATCCTTTAATAGTAGAGATATTGCATGATCCAAGACTATACTTACTTGAATTACACGTAATTAATTCATGCTCAAGCGAATTCATCCAAAAGTCCGAATTGATGGAGAGAGACAGGCAATATATTTCAACTCCCCCACCCCTACACATCTAGTCTATTTGAGTCCATAGACATGTGATTGTTGTAGACCGTAGAATATTTTTTAATTAATATTGGGTTCGCCGAGTGTTACACTCGAGAACTAACCAACTCATCCAAAAGTTTAAGTTTATGGGGGGGGACTTGGTATGATATGTTGCATATTCTAGAAGAAGTCACATCACACCCAATACTAGGTGTTGATGGTTTGTTTGGTTGGTGACCTGGGCTCTAAGAATGAAGAAAATAGGTATCTCGCTTGGCTTGAAAATGGAAGATTTTTGCCTAGCTAGGCTGCCTAATCTATTTTATGTTTGTTTGCTTAGTTGCGCAATCACTTACTTGGGAACTACTAATCTCTTGACTTAGTAGGGGATGCTCAGTTTTTGTCGCCATGAACCTCGTTTTTGGAAGATAGGTGTCCCACCTGGGCCGTCTGGATCAGTTTGGTTGTCTGCTTTGACGATTGGCTACCAGAAGATTCACTGGGTCATCAACAAATAAGGTGCATGCAACCTCCAGACTGGCTTCAGGCCATGCAGGAAGACCAAACACAATTAAAGTTAGATTCAAACCTGAAAATATAAAATCATAGATATTAAACCCTGGAATTTCCAAACCTATTTAATCCCAACCTTAGCCACGATGGAAAGCAAAATTTAGTTGTTCCCTTAGAATGTGAGAAAACGCAGGGAATGCAAGCAATTCGAAACATCCAAACTTTCATAGCAAAATTATAATTGTTTGTGCCATCTGCAGAATTTTTTTGCCTTCTTTTAGGGTTTCAATGCACAACCAGCTTGAATAACAGGGCTAATGTTTGGGAATGATTTCTGGCGAAAACAAGGTTAATGTTTGGGAATGGTTTTTATCTTATTCAAGGATTCTAAAATAAATCTAAAACAAGTTAGTTGCCTAGAAAAAAAATCATCAATCAATATCATCATTTTTATTCCATACAAAAATCTATAAAAAATTTATTTTCCTATTTTTGCACACTGCCTTTTTAATGATTTTATGTAGATTATCTTCAAAGTATTCCCTACATCCATGAACTTTTTGTAGTTTTTGAGAGGCCCAAAATATAAATACAGTTTGAAAAACTACTATGTTGTTTACCTTAATGGTTTTAGAGAGTTCATAGTTTCATTTAGATAGCTTCCTCGTATGGGGTTCAAGTTGAGCCAATGACAATAATTAACTAGACGATGGTTGCAATATAATTCATTGGTGTTTAGTTGTATGGAACATGAATATTTGGACTAATCATATGAGAAATAAAGCTGAAATTTTTTATGTTGATCATATTTTGTTATTGTAAAGTTATAATTATTTATTGAATATAAGTAGCAAGAATTGAAAGAGTTTCCCATGCATGGTAGCATTTTTAGGTGGGCCTTCTCCAATGCATGGTTGCATGTTAAAGGAAATACATTAGAAGGGATCATCCATTTAGTTATATAGGATTATGATTCAAAGTGGAATCAATTTTAGAAAATGCATGCCCTTGTTTATGTTATTCTTTTTGAAATGATGTTTATCTTATCTTGAGGGTAGATACAAGTATAAGTTTCCATTCCTCAACAACGATGCAACTGTCTCCGTGGACGACAATTGTGTCGATCCACTGTACAAGCATGTGTTCCCGCCACAGGCTGCTCCTTGACTCTCCTTCATTGGGTTGCCTTTGAAGGTTCGTTTCTATCATTATATTTTATTCCACCTATATAGCAGGCTCACTATATTTTTGCAATTGCATGGTTTTTTTTATTTCTTTATATGTTCATAAGAACAAGGATGTTTGGAATTTTGTGGCTCGAGTAATATAATACGGTACATATGTAGGACGTGGTTTTTTGGGACATGTAACCAGCGAGGATTAAATTTGAGCCATCAGTAAGGACTTTGATATCCATGGGTGCTATAATGTAGAACTAAATACATGACATGTACGAAGTGTGCACACTGATACGTCTCCAACGTATCTATACTTTTTTATTGTTCCATAATATTATATTATCTGTTTTGGATGTTTTATATGAATTAATATGCTATTTTATATTATTTTTGTGACTAACCTATTAATCTAGAGCCTAGTGTCAGTTTTTGTTTTTTCCTTATTTTTGAGAATTGCGGATAAGGAATATTAAACGGAGTCCAAACGGAATGAAATCTTCGGAATGAATTTTCCTGGACCGGAAGGAAACCACCAAGCTTGGAGACCAAGGCAGGAGAGCCACCGTGGGGGCACAAGCCCTTGGGGCGCGCCTAGGGGGTAGGGTGCGCCCAGCAGGCTTGTGGGCCCACGACAGCCCTCCTAACCCTAATCTTCGGCCTATAAATTCCTAAATATTCCCTGTATACCAGAACGAGCCACGAAAACACTTATCCACCGCCAGAAGCCTCCATTCCCGAGAGACCTAATCTTGGAGACTTTTCCGGTAATCTGCCGGAGGGGGATTCGATCACAGAGGGCATCTACATCAACTCCATTGCCCCTCCGATGATGCGTGAGTAGCTCATCACAGACCTTCGGGTCCATATCTAGTAGCTAGATGGCTTCTTCTCTCTCTTTGCTCTTCCATACCATGTTCTTCACGATCTTCATGGGGATCTATCCGATGTAATACTCTTTTGCGGTGTGTTTGTCGAGATCCGATGAATTGTGGGTTTATGTTCGGATTATCCATGAATATTATTTGAGTCTTTTCTGATTTCGTATATGCATGATTTCATATATTTGCAAGTCTTTTCGAGTTATTGATTTGGTTTGGCCAACTAGATTGGTAATTCTTGCAATAGGAGAAATGCTTAGTTTTGGGTTCAATCTTGCGGTGTCCTCACCCAGTGATAAAGTAGGGGTAGCGAGGCACGTATTGTATTGTTGCCATCAAGGATAAAAAGATGGTTTTTTCATCATATTGCTTGAGTTTATCCCTCTACATCATGTCATCTTACCTAATGCGTTACTATGTTCTTCATGAACTTAATACTATAGATGCAGGCCGTAGTCGGTCGACGTGTGGAGTAATAGTAGTAGATGTGGAATCGTTTCGGTATACTTGACATGGAAGTGATGCCTATATGCATAATCATTGCCTTGGATATCATCATAATTATTCGCTTTCCTATCAATTGCTCGACAGTAATTTGTTCACCCACCGTAATACTTGCCATCATGAGAGAAGCCTCTAGTGAAACCTATGACCCCCGGGTCTATTTTCCATATTATACTTTCAGATCTAAAACCAAAAAAACCAAAAATACTTTGCAGCATTATTTTTACCTTTTGTTTTACTTTCCGTTCAAGCATCCTATTATATCTATCTCTATCAGATCTCATCCTTGCAAGTAACCTTGAAGGGATTGACAACCCCTTTATAGCATTGGGTGCAAGAGTTTGATTCTTTGTGTAGGTACATCTATTGGGGACTCGCTTGTATCTCTTACTGGATTGATACCTTGGTTCTCAACAACTGAGAGAAATACTTATCTACTTTGCTGCATCAAACCGTTCCTCTTCACGAAAACCAACGCATGCTCGAGAAGTAGTACACACCATCAATACATCGGTTCTAGTACAGATACATCAGCGATCTCCAACGAATGGTTGGTCCAGAACTACACCTTGCTTGTCACCTCGTCCCATAATGTATTTTCGACCTTTATAACATTTTATATGCAGGTTATGAGCTTAAATGCATGAATGTGTGGAGATGAGTGACAATGGTTGTTGAATAGTCAAGCAGAAGTTGTTCTCACCATAGTTTCTCTATGCGGATTTACTAATTTTCATATGAGGATTAAAGAATACTTTTCCCACTCGTATAGTTTTTCCCACTCGTGATTCTATAAGAAAGTTGTTCTTAAGACAAAGTATGTCCGGAACTTCAGATGTTTTCCTTCGGGGAAGAGTTGGCATCAACACGAGCAATTGCTCATGGGGTAGTATGTGGCTAGGCATGGCCTTTGTGCCAGTAGATGAGAGGAGTTTCAATCAAGTTATATTAGTCTTGTATTCCTTCAGTGTAACTTAATTGACTCTAACCCTTACTGTTAATAGAGAATTCTTCTTCTTCATCCACTCATACCAAGTTTACATCACCCGTTTTTGGTGACATATTGATTCTTAAAGTTCCATGCAATCAAATAACTATTGTGAAGGTCAACCTATAGGCCCAAAATGTTTCAAGGGATAACATCAAGTATAGAGGTTTTCATCTTGGTCAAACCAAAGCATATATTTCTCTCAATAGATCTTCAATGTGTCTAATCTAGTATTTCATGAAAATTACTAGTTGTTTAGATTTCTGATTTAGACAAAGTCGTCAAAATTATTTAGCATATTCTCTCAATTTAATGGGATGTTGCTGAATTTAGTGTATCTAAATAAGGCCTAGTACCTAATATGCGTTGACATCAAACCCTAAATTCTTTGACTTGTGTGCTTTGGTTGCTGCAGTCAGTGTCCAATGTAATACGAAACTAGTTTGACAGGTTAATAGTGACATACAGTGTAAGACGCACACCGCTAATATGTTCTTTACTAGTGGCGTCGAGTAGAAGAGGCACGCCACAGGTCTATATGTACTAGTGGCGTACATCACACATGGCACTAGTATTAGTAGCCACTTACCAGTGACGTGATACTAGCGACGTGTCGGCCGCACACAACTAGTAGGCACTTGCGCATGCCGTTGGCATGTGCTTCTTGTACTAAAGCAGCCGAGGGTACTATATCACAATACCTTCATTTCTACTAAGGGTTTCCTAAATTTC
Source organism: Hordeum marinum (assembly GCA_022496015.1). NCBI lineage: Eukaryota > Viridiplantae > Streptophyta > Magnoliopsida > Poales > Poaceae > Hordeum > Hordeum marinum. Next base: position 120,821,363 of record CM039677.1, read on the forward strand.
TGAAGAAATTGTTACTACTTACTAGTACTAGCCTCACAAGCTTGAGAATCCGTCTTAATTCTGAGCCTTGTGATCTTTTTTTTCTTCAATAAAGATCCTTTTATTAACTCATAATGTGGTATCAACATGATACAAAGCATGATAAGTGGACACATGCCGTCTGCATGACTAGGATGCACATAATTAACATGGACAATCTCATAATGTAAAAAAAACATAATGACAATAAGGTAGCCAGAGTCCCTATGCTACTTGTAGAATCCTACAATATCATGATTCTACGATATCATGTTGATCGAAGTCCTATTATGAATCTCAATCATGTTAGATTACTACTTTATTACAAAACATTTATTAAGTTTTATGTAGTTTGATTTGTTTTGTTCTATGTTTCGTGTTAAAACTCTACGAAAGCCGTATAGATTTGTGTCGTGGATACCTAATATGTTACCTGATTAAATCTAGTAGAATGCTTGGTTCTACCACCTAGATTATAGGAAAATCGATTTGAGAATCTTGCCTTTGACTACCTTGAATGGCGAAAGCACATATGCTTATGTCAGGGAGGATGGAGGTCCTATCCAGAAACTATGTCCTCACCCATGTTGGGTAAAACCTCATCGACCATTTGCTCGTACACACCGCTGTCAACAGTGGTCGATACTCTAATGTAACATAAACTACGTACGAAGCTACGAAGCTAATGCGTACATGGGTAAATAATTTGCATGGGAAAATGATCACAATATCTCTGGAAATATATATTGACAACAGTTTTTTACGCATATAATTAGATGCTATTTGAAGGGTTCTCCTTTAACCTTCTTCTTTGGATCGCCGGCAGTATCATCCGGATCATCGTCCTCGCCGGCCTCCTCCTGTTGTTGTTGTTCGACGGCCCAATGCTGTTGTTTTGGTTGTGTGCAGGCACCGGTCTGGGGGTAGGACTGTCGCATGCTCGTGTGGGTATAGGACTGTTGTTGCGGGTAGTTGCCAGACTGGGTGGGATCTTTCACCTGCCCGTCCTCATAGCCACCTCCTCCTCCGCCTTCGTCGTGGATGATGTCGAACATCTCCGTCTCCAAGTCGTCATACGCTGGCTCCTCCGCTCTAGGCATTATGGTGAACAATGTGCGGGCACCCATATGCTCCCCGCCGCCATCTGCGTCTGGACGAGCTGCGGCGAAGAACATTAAGAGAAGAGCAGCGTTGTGTTTACGTTGACGATGTAAGGCACCTTCCTGCCAACGGTTCCAAGCTGCTTGGCGAAAGTATGAAGGTTGTAATGCTCTGGCCACAGCGCCGTATGTACAGTGGACGTGCCCATCGGGGCAACCGTTGCCAATGCCACAACCTCCACCACGTTTGTGACCACCACGCTTGACACCACGATCGTTGTCACCATGCCCAACGCCAGCTAGCCGCTTCTTGAGCTTCTCCTTCTTTGCGGCCTTTTACTTTGACGCGATGAGTTTGCCGTGCAGCCGAGTTGATCTTCCAGGCAAGCATGATGCTCGGATCCTCCGGCACCTCCATCTCCGATAGGTTCTCCTTTGGTTCCATCCGTCGGCGGTAGAAGAAAGGAGAAGGTGGGACAAAAGGGCGAGAATTAGGTGGAGAGTGGCAGGAGATGGAATAAAAGAGTGGGGGATTTTGGCAGGAAACAGGGTAGCTACAAAAGCGCGGCCTTTGCTTTCCTTTTCAAAGGGCCAGGGTGGTCAGAGTCCGGCCTTTCTCTTGTCCGACCCCCCCTCCCCCCGCGCACACACACACGTGTTTGGTTTCGGTTTGCAGAAAAATCATGATCCAAACTGTGCTGCGAACAGATAGGAGTTGGCGTTGGGTGGCTTTCGGAGTTGAGGCGGATGCGTACGATTTGAGGGTCGTTGAAGATGCCCTAAACAATGTTGGTCGCCCCCTTTGCCCCTCCTGAATGTGGCCCAAACTCCACCACTAATACAGTGTATCGTGGAGGATCCATTTTGATTGGATTCGTGTATCAAATCCAAGAGCATATAGAAAACGTTGTGATCTTGAAAATGTTTGGTATGTGCATTCAGGTGCTCCCTTTTCCAGTGTTCGAGCTCCAGAGCCACTGGGTGGCCGGCGTTCTGTCAGGGCGATTCAAGCTTCCATCCGAGGATGAGATGATGCGAGACGTCGCAGCCTTCTACTCACGTCTGGGCGCTCGAGGATGGCCCCGAAGATACACCCACAGACCGCGAGACCGCGAGGTGCCGCGAAATTCCTCCGAAATAAGATTGTTTTCCCTGCTGCTACGCTGGATCGACCCGACGAAGGTGAGATTTCTCTGTTGACGTTGCCTTATGCCTGCAGTTTGAGAACGAGGACCGACTCGTGGAGCAATGCCGGCGGGACGGGTCCGAGGGGTGGAGGAGGGAGATGTTCGACGCGGCGATGGAGGTCATGGTGGAACGTCCGGAAACCTACCGGGACAAGTGGGACGACGGCGACCACGACCACTTGCTGGCCCAAGCAAACCGAGATTTCCAAGTGTTGACGAGACAAACAGTAGAACAGGAGAAGACGGGAAACCCAAAACATGAAGATGATAGGAGTACATAGGATCTCAAAACACGAAGATGATAGGTTGATAAACTCTACTAATATCCGTTTTGAGGGTTTTCGTCATAAAAGAAGAGTCAAGAACAAGTGTGCTGTCCTTGGGTGGTTCAATTAATCCAGTCTCTTTTGACACCGGTATTAGTGGTACATTTGATTTGAATGGAATGGAGTACAGTACAATACAATACATGAGGATGGAGGAGGGAGCGATCTTAGTTGCTTCGTTTCTGCACCTGCGTCAACGAGCGAGCGATCACACCGGCGTCAGGCCGTGCTTGAGCGCCGCCTTCCACACGACGTCGATCCGGTCGACGTCGAGCGCGCCCACCTCGTGGTGCTCCCACCCCTCCAGGAAGTGCACCACTCCGCCGGCGTGGCACGCGTGCACCACCCCTCGCTCCATCGCGTACTGAAACAAATAAACACAGCAGCCATCGACCGATCGCCGTCAGTACACGCGGGATGGCATGGCATGGATCATCAGACGGACGTTAGAGATGCGTGGTATGCGTTACCTCGCAGGAGCCGAGGCCCTGCACGTCCTTGGGGAGCCTCATGGCGGCGAGCTTGCCGTAGGTGCAGTCCCGGCGGAACCCGATGATGGGCGGCACGACGAACTGGTGGAAGTGCGTCCCCGGCGGCGCCCACCGCTGCTCCCTCGGCGACAACCACTTGCCCACGAGCCACGTCTGCACACCCAACGGTTACCATGTCAATACATGATACCCACATGCATTAGCAATCGGATGGTTGAACACCGGTGACCTTGCAGTTCTGCGCGGCCTGGTACTTGGTGACCTGCACGAGGTACTGCTGGAACTCCGCCGGCGCCTCCCTCTGGATCTTCAGGAACCTCTCCGACGACATCGTCAGCATCTGAAGCAAACAGCAACCGTCAAAACTAGCCGACCCTCTCAATTATCTACCCGTGTGAATTCAGGGGTGGTGGTGGTGGTGGTATACTGATACGTACGACGACTCTGATATTTTTCCGGCAGAGATAGAGGGCGATGGCTCTGCCGAGCTTGGACGTGGCGCCGGTGAGGAACACTTCTTTGGTGCAGCTGGGGATCTCGTTCAGGATCACGGCGGCCGTGAGGGTGTTGCCGTGCACCACCCTCACCCTCAGGTCAGGGTGCTTGTCCACGAACAGGGTGCCGCCTCCATTCAATGCCTCGTTCTGGTACAAGAAATAAAGGTTAGCCGAGAGTTTTTATAATATAATTTTTTTGCTCCAGATTGTTCAGAAGCTGGATGCTTCTGGTGAGACACTGTTCTCGTATAAACCCGTCACTGTAAACAGTTTGGAATTGTGCAGGTACGTCAATACAGGCGTACACTGTACTGGCTCCGCTCGTGGAGAAAGGCACAGGCACGGCCCAGACCTCGAGCTGGAGCGGGACCAGCCCGCCGAATCCACGCAGAGACTTTGGCACGGCACCAACCAACCCACGCGCGACCATTCGGGCGGCCCTCTGCAAGCCCTGTGCCCCTCGATCCACACACAGTCCATGGCTGGTGCGTGCATGAAGCTTGCGCGCCGCGATTGGGCCAGGTGAGCGCGTCAAATCGTCGTTTCTAAATATAAGTTTTTTAAGAGATTTTATAAAAAAACTTCATATAAAATAAAATGAATAAATCTATATTTTAAAGTATGTATATCTTTAGTGAAAACTTTTAAAAGACTTATATTGTATTTACTTCGTTTCAAAATAAGTATCAGTGATCTAGACAAAATTTGTACTAGTTTAATATAAAATTTACGACACTTATTTTGAAACGAAGGAAGTAGTAGATAGATAGATGGATGGCTTTGTGGCCCACTCGCAGCCACATTGCTGCCCCCGGCACATGGAAGCGGAAGCGGGAACGGCAAGGACAAGTTAGCCACCTTTGCTGCGGCGCCACCAGCTAGCTAGCGCATGGTGCTCCTGCCAACGACACAGTAATGTGCCTCTGCATGGCCGACCTCGCGATCCCGATCTCGACTGTGTACTTGTCCCGTGCCTTGTGTGGCTCGACATTGCCCTTCTTCAATGCGCTCACATGCCTCCCGGCTCCCCTCCCGCGCCTTCAGACCTCTCTCTCGTCTGATTGAGCAACCACTCTCCTCCTACCTAGCAGTGGCGGAGCACTGTGCTACGCACCACTACTGCCGGGTGCCGGCCAACTAGACACGGACACACCAGCAGCAAAGAGGCATGGGGGTGGTAGTTGTCCTGTAGCCTCCACGAAAAGACGCACAACAAGAAAGCATGCTCTCAACTTGTATACCAGTAGACTTCCAATCAATAAGTACAGTACCATTACCATGGAAAAGAAAATGTGATTTCATGCATGCGTTAATGGATGGATGGATGGTGCATGCACGTAGACGTAGTAGTACGGTACCAGTAGCTAGTATACTACCTTGTTGAGGGCTGCGAGGCTGAGGACCTTGACGCCCATCCTGTCGGCGCGGAGGATGGCGAGCTCGATCTGGCGGTTGATGCCGGCCTTGGCTGCCGGGATGAAGTACTGGAAGCCGTGGCGGGGCACGCTCCAGGTCTGGTGGAGGCGGCCACGCAGGTAGTAGAAGCTGACGAGGAAGGTCTTTGAGCAGCACCACATGAGCAGCATGTAGACGAAAGCCACGGGCCAGAAGGGGAGCAGGATCAGGTGGTTCTCGAACGGCACCGACGAGATGGAGCGGAGCACGAACGGGACGTGCATCGACGACATGATGTCCACCACGTGCACCAGAAACACGAACTCCGGCACCCCATCATTCTTCCCTGCACACACACACACACACATGCATGATGCATGGTTAATACAAGTCCCCAAAGGCCAAAGCACACGTCGATAATTCCAGGACCAAGTAAACCAACTGCTGAACGGGACCAACACGGCAACACATGTATTCATGCCTCATCATTAATTAATGTGTTACTCCGGCTCGTTCGTACGTACTCCTACTCGTCCTGCGATGCGCAGGCTAGCGATGCCTGAACTACTGTGCGAGAATAAAATTGATGAGTGTAGGGGTCCTCGGCCTCGGGTGATTATTGATTGCATACCTTGGTAGATCTCCTTCTGCAGCTCCCATGACTTGGAGTTTAGGGTGCCGCCCAGGAGGTCGAAGAGAGGCATGAACAGGCAGAAGTTGGAGTCCTTCTCCCTGTGGTGCACGCTCAGATACCTGCACAGCGACAACACATGACGCATCATGGATTAGCACAAACAACCAAATCCTACCGCGGTAAATTAACCTCAATTTCCATTCAAACTACTTGAGAAAATCATGTAAATAAAACACGTGAGTGCAGCAGCTTTACTGTACTCTGCAAAGGATAATGGATGGCTAGTGTGTCGGGGAAGAAATTTCGGTTACCAGATGTGAAGAGTGGCTGCTTTTAACTTTCAAATAATTGCCTCAACTTATTGTAGTGTGAAAAAAGAGAAAAGGATTTGCCATCGAAAAAAAAAGAGAGAGAGAAAAGGATTTGGACTCACGTCGGGGTGTAGATGAGGTATCTGAGCGGTGGGAGAGCCTCGAAGACCCTGCGAGAGATGACCTCCACGTTGCTGTACCCCATGCTCCGAAGATAGTCGAACGTGAGGAGGTGCACATAGACCAGGCCCACTGACCCCGCCCCCGTCAGGAAGGCCCCTGCTAGCGGGACCCCCATCGTCAGCGTCAGCAGCAGGGCCTCCAACGGTGTGCCGAATCCAGCTGCGACCAAACAAGAAGAAAACTTGGTACTTTCTACTACCCACTGTAACTAACATTATCTATCTACTCCTACTAGTTGACGCTGCATTGTTACCATCCACGGTAACTATTGATGCTGCAAACGTTGCGTGCATGGTAAAAACGTACACTCCCAGAGTACTACGGAGAAGAGAACATCGTGGCACAGCTTGGTTGGTATACTGGTGTGTGGTGCATGTCACGACTCACGAATGAGAGAGAAAAGACGCGGCTGGCATGCAGCACGGACACACATGATTTGTCTCTTCTTTTTTGCTACCTGCAGCCGTGCTACCGCGTACTGTGTACCTGTCAATGGCTGGGTCACCGGCGTGGAGTGGTGCCCGGCGTGGTACTGGCTGAAGAGCGGGGCCCGGTGCAGGGCCCGGTGGGCCCAGTAGAACACGGGCTCTGAGAAGCCCACATGAAGCAGCAGCGCGATGCCCAGCCCCCGCGGGTCCCACATGCGGAGATTCTCCAGTCCCGGGAGGAGCAGCGGGCCGTTGACCACAGCCACACCAATCAGCGTTTGCAACACCAGGAAGTTGTCCCTGCGCGTGGGTCCAACACAGCAAGAAAAAAATATATTCATTTCATTCCTCTGAAAAAATGACAAGAAGAAACTAGTTCACCATTTACCATCTTATTTACTTTCTCCATTTTTAAATATAAGATCTTAACTATAGACTACATACAGAGCAAAATGAATGAATCTACAATTTAAAACATGTCTATAGTTTATGTATTTTTTTAAAATCTTATATATACTATTAGTTGCTGTCAGCTCATCTTATCAGAATCCTTTTTTAGGGCATTTTTATCAAAAAACATGGATGCCGACGTAAAGCTCAAACAGTCTAACGTTACATATTTTGACCGGGAAAAGGGAGCCTGAGAAACGTCATGGCAGTTGAAGGAAGCAATGCTATTGCAATTGCCGGAGCGCACGACGATGTTCGACATTTCTTTGGCTCCCTCACATATAATAGTATAACATCCCCTTGTCTCCAACGGAGGGAGTCTAGAGTGTAGACTGTAGACGCAAGAAACATTCTGGACGGCTCGACACAAAAATGCTCAATTTATAGGTTGGAGTTGCATTCAATGGCGCCATAAACTAACTGTCGTGCTGCGTTTAAAATACGGGCTTCTAAAAATCAGTCTAGTCCATACTATAATTCATTGATCTTGCATTCAGATTTATGTAAACAGTTTTTTCTTAGTTTTTTTTTCTTTTTACATGCTATATTACTTGACTGAGACTTCAATATAGACATTTTCTTAAAATATACTAGTACTATTTTTTTTTCTTACTCATAGGAGTAGATGCTTCTTACTACTGCCCACGCGCATGGCGTTGAAGGAGCGAGGTGCCGGAAACCCGGGGAGCGAGGCAGGAAAACTACTTACCGAGTTACCTAGCGGCATGCAGGTGCAGGCCGCATGCGGATGGAGGTCGAGGAGGAGGAGGAGAGCTTACCAGTCCCACTCGTGGTCGACCTGGCGGAAGTCGACGCCGTCGGGGACGACGCGGCGGCGGCGGGTGAGGAAGAGCATGTTGCTGTAGGAGAACCAGAACTGGTACGTGAGCCCGCGGGCGGAGAAGAGCAGCAGCAGGTGCAGCCACCGCGAGCCCAGCGGCGCGCCGCCCTGCTCCACCCACTCCTGCGTCACCTTCCACACCAGCGGGCCCAGCAGGAAGTACTGCGCGCGAGTCCGTCCGTCGATCATGCAGTTGCAATTGCAGCACAAGGACGATGCCGGTCAGCGAGGAAAAACATGAGAGAGACGGTGAGGATGAAAAAGGAGGTGCTCGGTGCGTGCCTTGTATATGCCCAGGCTCGCCCATGGCCAGGAGGAGAGAGGGGGCGCCATGGCCCGTGTCCTCGGGAGCGGGAGCTCGGTGGAGGAGGAAGGGGACGGGGGGATCTCCTGGCCGAGTATGATTTGCCGGAGCCGCTCCGTCTCCGTGCGTACCTGGGGGCTGGGGCTGGGGATTCCCGTGCTTATAAAGCGGAGGCCGGAACACAAAATCAAGCGGAGTGGTACGCTGGATAATTGTAGGTGACTCGGGGCGTGGGCCCACGGCCAGGACGCTGAGGGACGGCTGCCACGTGTACGAACGAAAAGTATGGGCGCGCATACGGTGATAGTACAGTATACTGCGCGATGGGTGGCCGGTAAATGGAACAATCGAGAGATCCATCGTCATGCTATCAACCTGTAATCTTTTTTTTTGAGAAGGAATAAATTATATTTCACTTAACCTTGGGAAGCAATATCAGCATTCACCAAGACAGAAACAAAGTCAGGGGCAACACTCGCCCACCCATGAAGGGGTTCAGCAGCATCCATAGCAAACTGAGCTAAACATGGGCCACATGGTTACAATTTTATGGGCAAAAACTGAATTCAAAGAAAGCAAAGGAGACATGACACAGGCTTCTAGCTTCTCTGAAGAGTACTTCCAGCTCCGCCGCATCGTAGTCCCGCCCATTAAGTGCAGAAATCATAGTCAAGCAGTCCGATTCGAAACTGATACGTTGTGCACCCAGGTCAGCTGTCCCTTCAATTGCATGTAAGCAGGCGATCACCTCCACGTGCAGGGCAGATCGTACATGGTTCAACTTACCAGCCGCAGCCGCCAAGAAAGCGCTTGTTTCTTCTCTCGCAATAAAACCCCATGCTCCAGTCTCGGACTCCACATGGAAAGCAGCATCCATATTGATCTTGATCACGTTTGTAGCTGGAGGGATCCAAACCTGGTGTTGTTGCGGCAGCGGCGTTTTCTGAATGTTCACCGAAGTGAAATCAGTTATGTGTTTTGTGATGAAAGAACTGATTTCCACTGCCGTCTTGTGTGCTTCACTCGCATTAGCTTTGTTCCTGGCCGTCCACCGGTCCCATAGGAGCACAACAACTCGTGGCTTCTTTTCTCGCGGCATAGCGCAAACATGGCGTATCATATCTTGCGGATCTTGGCACTGACAGAGGGAGATGCGGACATCCTCCAGGAATTGTTCTCGCCAAACAGCCTTCACCTTCTTGCATTTAAAGAATAAATGCCCTCCATCTTCGTCAAGCCTCCAGCACATGGGACATCTTGTGTCAAGTTCGATATGCTTCCTTTTGATGTTCATCCGGGTTGGAAGGCTGTTGTGAGCCAGCCGCCACAAGAACATGCAGACTTTGCCCGGGAGTTCAAGCTGCCAAATGTGATTCCAGTTCGCCGAACTAGGGCCCTGCGCACCAGATGTTCCCGCATCTTGACCATGACTAGACTCCTTTAGACTTACTCCAAGGTGATATGCAGACTTAACAGAAAACAAACCCTTTTTGTCATAGTGCTAGGAGATAAAGTCCCCCATATCCGCTCTCAAGGGGATTGCCAGAATAACCCTTGCATCGTCTTCAGTGAATAGCTCTTTAACCAGTTCCTCATCCCAAGTTTCTGAAACCGGGTCAATCAGTTCGTTAACCTTAGTGATAATGGAGTGTCCTTGTTGAGCGACTGGTCTCCTGGTTGACCCTCTCGGCAGCCATGGGTTGGTCCATGGGTTCACTTGCATACCGTCCCCAATTCGCCACACGATGCCCTCCTTCAGCAAGTCTCTTCCTCGGAGTATACTCCTCCAAGTGTAGGACATACCCTCTTGTTCCGTTGCCTCTAGAATAGAGCAGTTTTGGTGATACTTGGCCTTGAGAACCACAACACATAATGAATCTGGATTTTGAATTAGTCTCCAGCATTATCGTGCAAGCATCGCCATGTTGAAAATGTGCAGGTCACGGAAGCCAAGGCCTCCATCCCTCTTTGCTTTCATCAATCTTTCCCGCCCAATCCAATGAGATTTGTGCTGGCCATCCTGCTAGCTCCACCAGTAGCGGCAGATCATGGAAGTGATCTCCTCACATAGGCTCTTTGTAAGATCAAAGCAGGACATTGCATATGTAGGTATGGCCTGGGCGACCGCTTTAATTAGTGTTTCCTTACCTACTTTAGACAAGAGCTTCTCTATCCATCCCTGAATTCTTCTCCAAATATTTTCCTTGATGTACTCAAATTCCTTACTCCTGGCTGCCCCAATGTGCACCGGTAACCCGAGATACCGCTCATTCTGTGATTCAAACAGTATGCCAAGGACGTGCAAAACCTGCTGTTTATTGTGGTTGTTTGTTCCCTTGCTGAAGAAAGCACAAGATTTCTCCCTATTGATTTTCTGGCCAGATTGAGCTTCATACAATGCAAGGATCTCTTGAAGGCGAGTTGCACTCTCTGTCATTGCCTTCATGACAATTAAAGAGTCATCGGCGAAGTATAGGTGATTGATCCTTGGAGCCCTAGGGCAGATTTGTACCCCCTTAATCGAGCCCTCTAGCTTAGCTCGCTGCAAGAGGATTGGGAAAGCCTCCGCACACAGAATGAAAAGATATGGTGATAATGGATCGCCTTGCCGCAGGCCTCGCTGTGGGAGGAAAACCTCATTCAGTTTCCTATTATATCTCACACGATATGAAACAGATCGGACACATAGCATAATCAGACTCACCCATGCCGGATCGAAACCCATAGTGTGCATCATCCTCTCCAGAAAATCCCATTCCACCCTATCGTATGCCTTACTCATGTCAAGCTTCACCGCAACGAGTCCATGTCTGCCTCCCTTCCTCGTATGCATCAAGTGGGTAATCTCATATGCCAACAGCACATTATCCATGATCATACGCCCGGGGATGAAAGCAGACTGGGTTGGTGATATTATCTCCGGGAGAACAACCTTCAGACGGTTGGCCAAAACCTTTGATATTAGCTTATAGAGGACGTTACAGAGACTTATCGGCCTATATTGGGTAAGGGATTCCGGGTTCTTTACCTTGGGTATCAACACAATCGTTGTTTCATTCCAATCATTTGGGATATCCCCTCCATTCAAGACTATGAGCACCTCCTCCTTGATCTTTGGCCCCATCATGTGCCAATACTTCTTATAAAAAATGGCAGGCATTCTGTCCGGTCCCGGTGCCTTCAGGTCCCCAATAGCATCCAGAGCACTTCTAGTTTCCTCCCCCATGAAAGGTTTGGTCAGCAAAATATTCATCTCTGGAGTGACTGAAACATGGACGTGTTTGAAGATATCATCATTGGGAGGACCTGCAGAAGATACGAACAAACTTTTGTAGTACTTAGTAATAAAAGGCCCTATCTCCTCCTCCCTCTCCACTGCACCTCCACCTTCCTTCTTCAATTTTCTAATCATGTTAACTCTTCTCCTCTCTGTTGCCTGAGCATGGAAAAACTTTGTGTTTCTATCTCCCTTCTGAAGCCAGTTGACATGAGATCGCTGCTGCCAATAGGTATTATATTGGTCCTCAAGCCTGCTCAATTTATACCGAAGTAGCTGCTCTCGTGATACTTGGTGTTGATCTATCGCTCTCCTTCTACATCTCTCTAGCTCCCGTTTCGCCTTTTTAATTCTGCCCTTCAGCTCCCCAACATTCTCTATCCCATCTTGCTAACTTCCTTCCCACCCTGCTAATCGCCTCCCCCACCGAACAAGCTCCCTCTCCAAAAGCTTCATTCCAAGCCCCCTCAACCACTTCCGCGCACTCCTCCTCCTGCAGCCATCGAGCTTCAAAACGGAAGCAGTTGGACCCCCTACCTCCCTTCCTTCTCCAATGTACCGATCCCAAGCTCTGCAATGACGGGTCGATGGTCCGAGTGACGTGGATCTCCGTTGGTGATTCTGTGTAGTGGGAACATGCACCTCCACTTTACATTCGCTACTCCTCTGTCCAGCCTCTCCCGAGTATACCCCTCAGCCTTGCTCCAGTTATTCTGCCAGGTGAAAGGGTCACCCACGAAACCTAGATCTTCCAGCTCACAAAGTTCCAGGCATTTCCTGAACGCATCCATGCATCCTTGGGCTCGAGCCGGCCCTCCTTCCTTCTCCCCAGAAAATAATATCTCATTAAAGTCCCCTAGACAGAGCCAAGGCAGATCATCCTGTCCATGCAAAGTTCTGAGAAGCCTCCAAGTGTTATCTTTTTCTCCTGCTTTTGATTCTCCGTACACACCTGTCAACCGCCACTTACTCCCATTCTCTTCCACCATATTAACATCAATATGGTAGCGTCCCTTCCACCTCAACCTTACATCCACCCCCTCCTCCAGAACAACGCCAAGCCCCCACTCTGTCCAACACTATCCACCGCCACCATGTTCACCATGTTTAGTCGCCACCTCAAAAACTCTAACTCCTTCGCCTTCATCTTCGTCTCGGAAAGGAAAAGAACATCAGGCTCTTCTGCCCTTTGGAGCTTCAGAAGGCTACGAACTGTCGTCGGATTCCCAAGCCCCCGGTAGTTCCAAGGAATTATCTTCATTGATCCTTGCAGGGCTGTTCGGGCAGCCCCGCTTTAACGGTGTGTGTTTCGTTTATCTTCGTCTTGTAACGTTTCGCCTCCCCTTCCAGCACCTCATCGCACTCCATTGCATCTCCACCCCTCTTCTCTCCAACATTCACCCCTAGCTTAGAGGTATCTCCCTTCCTTCCCTTCCAGTCTTTCCTATGAAATTTAGCCCCCACACTTCCACTTTTCTTTGCGTTGGCCAGATTAGCTAGTGAGGTTTCAGCCGGTGACATTTCCTTGTCCCCACCCTTTTCCCCCTCCTTGCTCCCTCCTGGCACATCTTCCGATGGTGCAGCCACATGACTTGCACGTGACAAACTCAACCCTTCCCCCATGTTTTCAGTACCCCCTTCTCCTGTCCCATAGGTGAGTTGCTTCTGTGCACAGCTGTTCATCTCCGTCCCTTCCCTTTTCCCCTGCACTATCCTGCACCTTTCCATCGTGTGTTTTCAGTGTACTGGTGACCTCCTCCTCACGTGTCACTTTACCTTCAGGTTGGTGTCGAGCCCCCGGTATTTCTTTTCTCCAACTATCGCTGTCACTGCCAGAACGCCCCTTCGAAAGCCCTAGGTTCATGCTTCTTCCGCCTCCAGAACTCCTCCTAGAAAAATTGTTCCGGCCTTCATTCCAGCTACTCCTGCTTGTATCGCTCGATGCTCTTGGTATGTGTGCTTTAAGCCAAGGACCAAACTGCTTCTCTTCCCCTTTCTTCAGTCTTATAGAGCAGTCCTTGTCCAGATGGTCTAGCATACCACATATGTGACACAAGTCGGGCAGAAACTCGTACTCAAAACGACGCCAACACTTTTACTTTTTCTTCTTTTTCTCCTCCTTGGTTAACATCCTTTCCCCATTCCCCTTTTCATCACCATCGTCCAGCACAAAACCTCTCATTATCGGCTTCGAAATGTCCATACGGACTTTGATCCTTAAGAACTGTTCCACTGCCATACCGTCAGCTCCCGCATCCACCTCAAGAGCTTCCCCAATTATGTCTCCTATCGCCAAACCAGCCTCACGGTGCATCATACCTAGAGGCAGGTCAAAGACTCTAACCCAGATTGGAATTTCCTTGAATTCATACTCCTTCACACTCTTGCTCGGGTCAAAATCTTCAACCACTAGTAGAGACTTCCCAAACGTCCAAGGCCCCTCATCTAGAGCCCTTCCTTTACCTGATTGTTGGTGGAAAGTGAAAATGAAGACGTTGTCTCCCAGATCCTTGCATCGAACCCCCCTCATCAGGCACCAGATCCTTCCTAAAGCAGTCTCCATACCCTCTGCAAAGGCCGGTTTGTCTGACAATAACTTTGCAATTGCTTGTGGTTCCACAACTCCCCCCTTCCTCCCATCAGACCAAACAATCTTCCTCCCCTTGCTTTCCAGATCCGACAGCTTCGGTCCCTTCATCAAGCCCTCAACACGCTCCATTGATGGCTCCAAAGCACGGACAAAGGGATCCGAGACACAAAAACTAGGGTTTGAGGGGGATGTGCTGCAGGCCCCCTCAAACATCAACCTGTAATCTTGTCCCAACTTCAAACGGTCGATGTAAACTCACGTTTTTTTGTACGGGCACCGTGTTTTCTGCGACCTACCAACCGATACATTTGGTCCGCTCAATTTTATTCTGGATTTTAACATTTTACATTTTATGCATATAAATAAAAATCCACATGGTTTTACATCACAAGAAGTAGTTCACAACCAAATAAAAATCTCATAATTTACATCAAAGTGAATTTAAAATTATCACAAATACAAATAAAAAGTTCACATACATTTATTGTCATCACGATCATCCTCCATGATCAAGTTGTGCATGTCACACGAGCAATCATCACATTGCACATCTTCTGCTCGCTCCATGTTCTAGCAGGGTGTGGGGCAATATCTCATCAAGATTGAAGCACATCAAAAGCACGCTTCACATACTTCCTAGTTCTCTTGTGCTTGGGCAAACCTAGCATACTTCTCTCTTATCAACCGACTTGGAGATTGTCTTCATAAGAGTTAATCATTAGGAATAGATGCCATCAACTAGTTAGTATCCCTTGTTGTAGTGAGGCCATTGACCTCACAGTTTACCTCTGGACAGTTGCCTTCTGCAAGTCGTGCGAACACCGGAGACTGCTGAAGCATGTTGATGTCATTGTGAGAACCTACCATGTCAAAAAAAGTGTGTCAAATTCAAAGATCTTATGATGCCACATCAACTTCAAGTATGACTATGAAAGCTTTAACATGCCTCTTATACTTCGCCTGCCAAGAAAATAGACAGTTCTTCCACTTCCAGTCCATACAATATATGCTACCAAGCATTATCGGAAAGCCCGTGGATTCATTGATCGCCAAAAAACAGGTTATATCTATCGCATTGGGTTCTCTCAAGTACTCCGGGCCAAAATCTGCAACCACATCTTTGTATAACAGGGGAGGATCCAGTATCGGTCATGGGTTTACAGATGTATGATAACCCACAAGTATAGGGTATCGCAACAGTCTTCGAGGGTAGTATTTCAACAAAATTTATTGATTCGACACAAGGGAAGCCTAAGATTATTTATGAGCCTTAGTATTTGAGTTGTCAATTCAACCATGCCTGGAGGATATCTTTCTGCAAGAAAGTGTTTAGTAACACACTAGTAATAGTAACAGGAACATTAACAGTAGCAGTTTGTAGTGATTGTAACAACACCAACAGTAGTAATTTAGCAAAGATCAATATGTGAAAAGCGTAGGCATTAGATCAACGATGGATATTTGTGTTGGATGATATTCATCATGTAATAGCCACAATCTACAGCGACGCGGAACTAGCTCTAATTCATCAATGTAATGTAGGCTTGTATTTCGTACATAGTCGTATCTACTTATAATAAGAACTTGCATGGCATCGTTTGTCCTACCCTCCCGTGGCAGTGGGTCCAAAGGATAACAAAGGGATATTAAGGTATTCTTTTAATAGAGAATCGGAACAAAGTATTAGCATATGGTGAATACATGAACTCTTCGCACTACGGTCATCACTCGAGATGATCCCAACTATTGTCACTTTGGGATCTATGGATCATACCACATAATAGTGAAAGCACATTTGCTCCCTTGGTGGTTTTGATAATTAATAACAACATATATCTCACTCAACTAATGTTTCCACTAAGAATGTTTCAGGAAAAGTTCAATGATGGGTTGGCAAAAGGATTGTGGAATACCCCAAGATGCAAGGATTAGCATTGGCCAAGCCTCAAGCAAAGAACTCTACATTTTATATTTGTGATAAATAACTTTGAGTCCATAGGAAAGCCAATACTATTAAAAGGGGGTAAGGTTTTGTTGGTGAACAAAATGCTCATACGTGCGTGTAAGTGCATCTAGTGCCCTTTAGTGATTTTGGTGTATTGAAGACTTATAGGTTAAGGAACTAATGTGTTTGTGAGTGTACATAGGCTATATAAGTCGATGAGGAGTTTGATATATTTGGAGATTACCAACCCCTAAAAATGCATGTCTTCAACTGAAGACTTTTGTGAAGACTTTGCTGAAGACTTTAAAAATGAAGAAGTTGGTGTGACCTTGAAGATATGAACGAGGACTATGAAGCGTGAAAACTTTTGTTTTCGTAGTTTCATTTCCTTTCTTTGAGTCATAGGAAAGACTATACAGTTAAAAGGGGCTAAGGTAATACTAAGGAAAATTTCCAACTGATGCTCAACTCCAAAAGCCTCAACCTATCCAATCCTTCGAGTGAAGCCTTTGGAAATCTCTTGTAGTTCAGGATAGTTCTTCAGTGACAAAGACGATGTTCTTCTGGTCTCTGATGAAATTGATCTGACTGAGGAGTTAGGATTTCGCCAGTGCGAATTGCCTACAAGTGAGGAACATAATAAGCCTGAGGACTTTCATAGTTCAAAATTCCGACCGTTGTTGTGGTTAGCGCCAGCTGTCCCCAATCATCACATCCACATAACAGTCATATCATTGGGGGCATTTATGTCTTATCATGTCAGGTTGCACCCTGGCTATAAATAGCCACCCCCACAACCACTAGTTGGTTGGCTGCTCCGAGAGAAAACTGACACTTGTCATTTGAGAGCAACCCATCCTCTAAGGAATTTGAGAGAAAATCATCAGTGAGGAAAAACCCAAACCACCAAACCAAAAGTGATTGAGCATCACTAAAGAGATTGTTCCTGTGTGGAACCGATGCTTGTTACCTTTGAGGATTGTGTATCCTCCAGACGGTTAGGCGTCATGGTCTAGTGCATCCTGCAGTCAATTGGGGATCACAGATTGACCTTGGTCTTGAGCATCGAGCAGTCAATTGTGGATCACTAGGTGACCAGTTTGTGAGGGTTTTGGAAGTCTACCCTGAAGACTTACCACGAGTGTTGGGCAAGGACTTTGTGACCTTAGCTCAAGGAGAATACGGTAAGGACTGTGTGTCCTAGGAGTGTGTGTCCTCTGGTTTAAATACCAGGCCGCTCCAAACTAGACATACACCTGTCACAGTAGTTGGAACTGGGTCATCAAACCATTGTCTTCATCGAGCTACCTGGTTCTATTTCCTCAACACCTTTATTCCTCATATACTTGTTGATGAAATTGATCGTTACTGTTTGAAGAATTTGACTGAAGACTTTCACAATTTCCTCACCTCAAATTCTTCAGGTTACCTTGTTCCTCACCTGCTCATCCTGTATCACGCTACTTGTAATCTGTGCATGTTTCATTTCATCATGATGACAATGTTGTTGCTATGTTTCCCATGCACTTGAGTACTTAATCCGCTACTAGCTATTCATCACATTTCGAATTCCTCAAGTTGAAATTCCTCAAGCGATGAATTTGTAAAAATCGCCTATTCACCCCCTCTAGTCGATATAACGCACTTTCAATTGGTATCAGAGCAAGGTACTCCCTTGTTCTGTGTGATTTTGGTTTAACCACCTAGAGTTCTAGTTATGTCAACTGCAGGTATGATCATGGTTTCCACAGGATGTCCTACCTTCGATGGGACGGACTATCCCTATTGGAAGAACAAGATGCGCATGCATCTTGAGGCAATTGACAATGATCTCTGGTACGTTGTGGAAAATGGTGTTCCCTGCATTTCTTCGACTGTTACCACTGCTGATATGAAGAGATTCAAGCAACTCTATTCTCAAGCGAAGAATATCATCTGTGGCCATGTGAGCAAAGGTCAGTATGACAAAGTGAGTGCTTTGGAGACTGCTAAGCTTATCTGGGATAGGCTGTCCAAAGTCAACAAAGGTGTTTCCACTCAACGTGACTCTCGTGTTGATGTTCTTCACAATCTCTTCAACCACTTCAAGATACTTGACAATGAAAATGTTCAGCAAACTTTTGATCGTCTCACTGATATCTCCAATGAGCTTGAAGCACTAGATGCCACTGATATCACCAACCATGAAGTGGTGAAGAAACTGCTAAGATCTCTTGATTCCTCATTCGATACTCTGGCTTTGATGATTCAAGAACGTGGAGACTACAAGTCACTTGATCCTGTTGATATTCTTGAGAGACTCAATACTCATGAATTCCAACAAGCTGAGAAGAGAGACCTCTATGGGCCAAGCTATGGAAGATCTCGTGCTCTGAAGGCAAAAACAATTTCCTCATCCAAAGGCGAAGATTCTGATAGTAGCCTTGGTGATCCTGAAGAACTGAGTCAGGAGCTAGCAATGCTCGTGAGAAAATTCCAGAAGTTCTCAAGGAGAGGTGGATTTGGAAAGTCATCAAAAAGTGGTTTGAGGAAATCAGATTACTCAGATGACTACAAGAAAAGAACCTGCCACAAATGCAAGAAATCTGGTCACTTCATCTCTGATTGTCCTTTGTGGGAAAAAGAATCAAAGAAGAAGAAGAAGAAGTACAAGGACGACAGTTCTGATGACTCAAAGAAAAAGGATAAATCTTCAAAGTCCTCATCTGCAAAGTCCTCAATGAACAAGAAGAATGGTTCCAGAAAGTCCCGAGCCTTCATTGGCAAGGAAATGGACTCAGAAGAAGAATCTGAAGAATATGAAGAGGAAGAATCTAAGGTGGAATCTGAATCTAGTGTCGCTAACCTTGCTCTCGCTACTGCCTTCGTCAGCAAGTCCATCTTCAGCGATGAAGAAAATGACTACTCCAACGACTCTGACGGAGCCAATGATGAGTATGCTCCTACTTACTGTTTCATGGCAAAAGGCGTCAAGTCAGTCACAGAATGTCCCAATCTTGATGATTGAATATCCTAGGTGGAAGGTTCTGATGAAGAAGCATCTGATGTGTATGAATAGTGAGCTATGGATTGTTACAGAACTTGGACTGACTGAACTTTGCAAAATGGCAAATGCTGAGTAAATTCGTAAGTATACTCAACTTGATGCTCACGCGAGGAAGATCATCTGCTCAAGCCTATCAAGCTTCATGTTCAAGGGCATCTGTCATCTTCAAAATGCCAAGCTCATCTGGGATAGGATCATGGACATAAATGAAGGCTATCGCACTCGTCAAGACCCCATGTTCATCGAACTCAAGAAAATCCTCAAAACCCAGGAATCAGATCCTGATTCATCTTCCTCACTTTGTCTTATGGCAAAAGGTTCCAAGGTACATAAGCATCACTCCTCCTTTGAATCAAGTGATTGTGAAGCTGATGAATATGTGAAACCTAGCTATGCCAAACTTGCTAATATTGCCACTAAGCAACAAAGTGCACTTGAAAAGCTTCAGAAAATGCTAGACAAAAGCGATGATCTATTGAATGAGGAAGTGGACTGGACTGAAACTCTGTCTGACGATCTCAAAAGTCTTCAGACAAAGTATGGCAACCTTCAGAGTCATCATAATGCTCTCTTAGCCGATCATGAGAAGCTTTCTTATGAGTTTCTTCAAAGAAAGCAAGATCTTGAGAAACTAAGGGTGTCACATGCGGATCTCCAAAGGGAAAATGATTCCTTACTAGCTCAACAGATCAGTACCGCTCAGGAAGAATTTGTTCCACCTTGTTTGGAATGCATCGAACGTGAAACTGCTAATTCTTCACCTGAATGTTCAAATGCTTCTCTTGCTGCAAATTCTTCAACTATTCCAGTGGTCTCAAATTCCTCATCTGAGGATACCACAAGTATCATCGACGAAAATGCAGGGTTGAAGGAATTGTATGTGACAGGCATGTACAAAAGTCTCAAAGGGCATCAAACCCTTTGCGATGTCCTCAAAAAGCAGATTCTGAATAGGAACCCTAGGAAAGAGGATATTGCCTTTGAGAGGAAACTCAAGACTGATGGATCTTACTGGACACCTAAGCAGTACCCCAAAACCTCATGGGTTACTTCAAAAGGACCTCCTGTAGATCCATCCACTTTATCTAGCTTTACTTGTGAAACTTCATATACCTCTCATGAGACACTTGACTCCAACTACAAATTCTTCAAAAATCAGAAAGGGGAAGTATTTGCTAGATTTGTTGGAACTAACTGCAGGAACGGTTCTCCTATGAAGAAAATCTGGGTTCCCAAGAGCTGCTTACAAAATCTTCAAGTGAATGTCCTCACGACACCACTCATGAAGAACAGGAACCCTAGATCAAATTCCTCATATGGACCAAAGTCTTCACTTGGACCAAATTCCTCAAATGGTCAAAAATATCATTCTCGTGCTAATGCATCTGTTTCGCAGGGAAAATCTACGAATTCTGAATATGTGCATTATTCTTCAAATCATTATGTTCATAAGTCCCCGAAGAATTTCTGTGCCTTTTTCATATGAGTACTCTAATCCCCGTCCTATGAAACGAAGCACACTTGCTTCAATGCCTCCCTTCTCATACGATGCTCGTAGAATGATGAACTCTTTACCACCCCTCTAGATGTGGGTGGTGAAGAAATTGAACTAATTTCTTATGCAAGGTCAGGTCTCTAGATGAACTTGAACGTCTGATGAATTTGCTAGAGACCTGAGGAAATGCTTGAAAGGACGCAAGTTAACCATGTAGAAATGAATTCCTCATTTCTCACGTCCTCACACTGCTTTACATACTCTTCATGAAATTCTGTCTGATGAATTTGATGTCATATTCTTCACTCTGAAGCACATGAGTTCGTAAGTTGTACTAAATCATCTATAGGATGCACCTCCAAAAGCTACTGAGTTGTTCCTCGATAGTGGATGCACAAACCACATGACTGGTGACAAGAATCTACTAATGAATTTTCCACTTGCTCCATCTCATCTGAAGCATATGACCTACACAGACAAAGGAAAAAAAAGCAAGGTATTGGGTCTAGGTAAGGTTGCAATCTCAAAGGACCGAACCATGGATAAGGTGATGCTTGTCAAATCCCTCGGGTTCAACCTTATGCCTATCTCAATGCTTTGTGATCTTGAGATGATTGTCGTATTTGAAAAATATCATTGTGTTGTCATCATGGAATCTGAAAATTCCAAAGTCTTCAAAGGCTTTAGGAGAGGAGACTTGTATATTGTTGATTTCTCTACAGGTCGTCAACCTACCACATGCCTACTAGCAAAGTCCTCAGAAGGCTGGCTGTGGCATCGATGACTTGGACATGCCGGTATGAGGAACTTGCACACACTCGTGAAGAAAAAGTACGTCATTGGCATAGAAGGTGTCAAATTCCTCAAGGACCACCTTTGTGGTGCATGTGAGTCTAGGAAGATGACCAGATCCAAGCATCCCTCGAAGACAATCATGACCACGACTTGACCCTTTGAATTGCTTCACATGGATCTCTTGGACCCCACTCATTACTCCACACTAACAAATTCTTCAAGTTTGTATGGCTTTGTCATTGTTGATGATTACTCTCGTTACACTTGGGTGCATATTATTCTGTACAAGTCTGAAGTGCAGGATGTCTTCAGACGATTTGCTTCAAGGGCCTCCACAAACTTCGGCGTCAAGATCAAGCATATCTGGAGTGATAATGGGACTGAGTTCAAGAACACCAAACTTGATGAATATGTTGATTAACTTGGCATTACGCATGAGTTATCTGCCCCTTTTACTCCTTAGGAGAACGGTGTCATGGAGCGCAAGAACACGACTCTTGTTGAGATGGCTCGCACCATTCTTGATGAATACAAGACTCCTCGCTTCTGGCCTGAGGCAATTGATACTGCATGCCACATCATCAACAAGGTATATCTTAACAAATTCTTCAAGAAGACTTCATATAAACTTATGACTGGCAAGAAACCCAATGTAAGTTATCTCAAAGTCTTCGGTGCAAAATGCTGGATTAGAGATCCTCACCATAGTTCTAAATTTGCACCAAAAGCACATGAAGGTTTTATGGTTGGTTACGGAAAGGACTCGCACACCTACAGATTCTCAACACCTACCACCACAAGGTTGTTGAAACTGTAGATGTGCGGTTCGATGAAACTGACGGCTCGCAAAGAGAGCACCTGCCTTCTATGCCAGATGAACAGTCTCCTGAGGAATCCATTAAGCTAAAGGCTACTGAAGACGTCATACCCACTGAGGAAGTCATTCCAATGAATGAAGACATTCATGCTGATACACCTGAAGAAAATGATGCTGAAGAAAATCCCCAGCCACGTCAAACTGCTCATCCAAGAGTTGCAAATGAAGTGCAGATTGACAAAATCATCGATGACATCAATGCACCAGGTCCCCTCACTCGCTCAAGAGCTTCACATTTGACTAACTTTTGTGGGCACTTTGCCTTTGTCTCTATCATAGAGCCCACCAAAGTTGATGAAGCATTCAAGGAGCCTGAGTGGATTCAAGCTATGCAAGAGGAATTGCATCAATTCAAGCTCAACAACGTATGGGAACTTGTCAAGCGGCTAGATCTTCGCAAGCATAACATCATAGGTACCAAGTGGATCTACCGCAACAAGCAAGATGAAAATGGCCTTGTGGTAAGGAATAAGGTTCGTCTTGTAGCTCAAGGCTACACACAGGTTGAAGGAATTGACTTCGATGAAACTTTTGCACCTGTTGCTTGACTTGAAACTATTCGTATATTGGTTGTTTATGCTAACCATCATGATATCATCTTATATCAAATGGATGTGAAAAGTGCATTCCTCAATGGTAAGCTTGAGGAAGAAGTATATGTTGCTCAACCCCCAGGTTTTGAAGACCCTAAGCATCCTGACAAAGTCTTCAGACTCAACAAGGCCCTCTATGGCCTCATGCAGGCCCCTCGGGCGTGGTACGACACTCTGAAGGAGTTCCTCATGAAGAAAGGCTTCAAACCCGGTTCACTCGACCCAACTCTTTTCACTAAATCCTATGACAATGAACTGTTCATATGCCAAATATACGTAGACGATATTATCTTTGGATGTACTAACAAACGTTACAGTGATGAATTTGCCTATATGATGAGTGAAAAATATCAAATGTCTATGATGGGAGAGTTGAAATTCTTCTTAGGTTTTCAAATTCGTCAGCAAGACAATGGAATCTTCATATCTCAAGAGAAATACCTCAAGGATGTTCTGAGGATTCGACATGCAAGATTGCAAAGGCGTCAAAACTCCAATGCCCTCAAAAGGCCACCTCTACACTGACGAAAATGGTAAAGATTTCGATCAGAAGGTATATCGCTCCATGATTAGCTCATTATTGTATCTATGTGCATCTAGGCCTGATATTATGCTGAGTGTTTGCATGTGTGCACGATTCGAAGCAACACCGAAGGAATCACACCATAAGGCCGTGAAACATATTCTTTAATACTTAGCTCACACACCAACACTTGGATTATGGTATCCCGAGGGCTCAAATCTTCACTTCGTCGGATACTCTGATGCTGACTATGCTTGGAGATCGTGTGGATCACAAGTCAACCTCACGCACATGTCATTTCCTCGGACGATCCTTAGTCTGTTGGTCCTCGAAGAAGCAGAACTACGTGTCACTATCTACTGCTGAAGCTGAGTACATTGCTGCTGGTTCATCTTGCGCTCAGTTGTTGTGGATGAAGCAAACCCTCAAGGACTATGGCATCAAGTTGAAGAATGTGCCTCTCTACTGCGACAACGAGAGTGCCATCAAGATTGCTTACAACCCAGTTCAGCATTCCAAGACCAAGCACATCCAGATTCATCATCACTTTCTTCGAGATCATGTACTCAAGGGCAACATCTCCATCGACCACATCCCCACTGAAGAACAACTGGACGACATCTTCACAAAGCCCTTGGATGAAAAGAGATCTTGCACGTTGCGGTGTGAGCTAAATATCTTAGAATCTTCGAATGTTCTTTGAAAAATAACACACCAACACTTATGCAAAATTGATGACTTAGATGTGCAACACACAAAGTAACATTTTTCTTCAATCAATGAAGAATAACCCTCTAAGTGTGAAGAAATTAATGAAGAATTTGATTCTCAGAACCCTACGACAATTGCACGCGGTGTCTGAAGTCATCATTCTTATATGGTGGGTCACGCCACCAACCAAAGTTGAAATTCTTCAAAGTTGAGTTTTCCGTCATTCTGCAAATTCTTCAAATTTTCAAATTCCTCAAATTTTCAAATTCATCAACTTTCAAATACTTCAAACTATGAAACTCATGTTCTTCATTGACTATATATATTTGAGTTTTCAATGTCCTCAACATCATTCACTTATTGCTAATTCTTCAAGTTGATTTGCATCTAAGTGAATGTGATCGGACCCTTTCCCACTCTATTCTAAACTCAACCCAATCTATTCACAAATTCTTCATATGCGTTCTACTTTGAAACTCGTTCAAAGTCTTCACTGTGTCCTTGACAGCTGAAGAATTTGCGAACGAAAACTTTAAAATTTTCACTATCAAAATTTTCGGCGTTTCCCGCTCAAACTGTTCCGATTCCCACGACTGGATAACCCACGATCCCCCACTATCGCCATTTCTCAGTACTTGGGTGACACATGTCGTGTGGAGAGCAAGGGTCAGGGGCAATCCAGTCCAAAATCTTCAGACAGATTGGTTTTCACCTCCGCTATAAATACCCCTTCCCTTTCACTATGCTCGGTTACTCCTCACTCCTACTCTCTCCCGAGCTCAACCCTAGCACTGCCGCTAAATCATCGCCGCCGGTGTGGAAGAGCTTAACTGCCTCAACCTCGCTGTCGTCGTACTCGCATCGGCCGCGGAAGTCTTCACCCCGCCGTTGCTGTAGCTGTCTCCCTCTGCCAAGCTAGGGCGTGGGAGATCTGGACTGACAAACTTCCTCGACTTCTTCTCACAGTTCGTCGTGTTCTTCACCAGGTTAAATAAAATCTATTTTTACTACCCTTGTTTGACCTTCAAGTTTTCCTCAATTTTTCTCAAAGGTGTTTATTCTTCAAGAATCTTATTCTAAAACACCTTACATGTTCATACTCTTGATGTTTTTCCCTAAGTTATGATTTTCTTCAAGATTCCTCATTTGTGTGAATCCTCAAAATTTGCACAACTCTGGAACCTAAGACAAAGAAAACTTAGTGAAATTCCTCAAGACATCCATGGTCAAATTCCTCACACTTGATTTTATTGAAAAACTTCTGAGAACGCATATGACCTCTTCAAATTCCTCGCACCTATATTCTATTCACAGGCACAAAGATGTCCACCGATGAATCACTAGGTTCTCATCAAATTAACTCATTTGCAGCGTTTCTTGAGGAAAAACTGTGCACCTCTTCAGAATCTTCAATAGTTCGTATTCCTCAATCGAAGAAAATGGCTGATGGAAAGAAGCCAGAGAAAGGTGGAAAGAAACCAGATGTGCAGACTGCTTTTGAGATACCTAAGGACTTGTATGAGGAATATTGCACGCCCGATGAAGAAACTCATGGCAAAGAGACAACTAAGCAGAGAAAGATTCGCCTGCAGAAAATTGAGAGAAGATGGACAAAGGAGTGGAAAGAATATAGCTATGTCACTCCTAAGTATATGATGAAATTCGCTGTGAAACCCCCTTGCAGCAGGCCACCCTTGGCTCCCAATCAAATTGCTGGTCCCACTAGTCTCAAGATTGGTAATGACTTTCCTCATGAATGGGACAAACAGCAAGCCAAGCTGGCGAAGAAAGCAAAAGAGGCTATAAAGAAATTCAATGAAGACTCTGCTGCTGCTGCCACTGCCGAAGCCTCTGCAAGTGCTCCGAAGAAAACGATGGTGAAGAAATCTGCTGTGAAGTCAAACTCTTCAACTTCAAAATCATCACAGCAGATTCCTCAGCCGCTGGTTCAGTAGCTGCTCAGTCCTCTGCTACTGCTGCTAAGTTCTCAACTCCTGTGCATCTTGCATCATGCCAAAGGAAGTAGGGATTCTCAAATGCTTCAGGGGCATCAGCAAGTTCTTCTGCCCAAGCACATTCCTCAAGCAGTCCTTCCCTAAGGAAAATGAAAGCAACCGCCGGACGAGGCATTCGACCAAGTCCCCAACCCAAGAAGGTGGCGTTCACAATACCATCAGATTCCTCAGATGAAGGTGATGATGATGAACTGGCTGCAATCATCAAAAACAAGCAAGAACGAGTGGATCAAGCGAAGGCACTCAAATTCCTCTTTTTCTAGATGCAAAAATGGACATTCTGACCATTCATCACCTTATTGGTGCAACCGAGATTCCTATATCGGTCTCACCGAGATTCAAAAGTTACTAACTTTAAGTCACTTCGGTACAACCGAGATTCACACATCGGTTCCACCGAGTCTAACTTATTGTGTGTTATGGTTGGACTTTTTTAGATGCCTATATATACCCCTCAACCACCACTCACTCGTAAGAGAAGCACTCAGAACTGTTCCCCACTCATACCTACCGATTTTCTGAGAGAGAACCACCTACCCTTGTGTTGAGGTCAAGATCTTCCACTCCAACCATATGGATCTTGATTTCTAGTCTCCCCAAGTTGCTTTCCACACAATCAATATCTTCTACCAAGCCAAATCTGTGAGAGAGTGATTGTGTGTTGAGGAGTCTATCATCTTGAAGCACAAGAGCAAGGAGTTCATCACATTACCGAGCCTATTACCTTTTGGAGCATGGTGCCTCCTAGATTGGTTAGGTGTCGCTTGGGAGACTCCTACTTCGTGTCGTGGAGTTGAACCAAGAAGTTTGTAAGGGCAAGGAGATCACCTACTTCGTGAAGATCTACCCCGACTAAGGCTAGTCCTCCGTGGGCATAGGCCATCATGGTATAGTCAAGGTTGCTTCTTCGTGGAACCCTTCGTGGGTAGAGCCTCCATAGACTCTCGCAACCATTACCCTCCGTGGGTTGAAGACTACATGAACATGGATGTATGATAGCACCACCTATCGGAACCACGAGAAAAATCATCGTGTCACCAGTTCTATTTGATCTTCCTACCCTCTCTTTACTTACATGCTTGTCTTTATTTTCCGCTACTATACTCTTAGACATGCATGTGTAGGGTGTACTTGACATACTATGGATGCTAAAATCTGCCAAGAATTAAAAGCGGGGAAAAGTAGATTTATATTTGGTCAAGTAGTCTAATCACCCCCCTCTAGCACTACTTTCGATCCTACAAGTGGTATCAGAGCTTTGGTCTCCATGGCATTGGTCTCACAACCTAGGAGAGTATGGCGTCTAGTGAGGGAAATTATCACCGTAGAGGTCCATACTTTGATGGCACAATTTTTTCTAGTTGGAAGCACAAAATGAAAATCCATTTGCTTGGTCATAACCCCTCTTTTTGGGCTGTTGTTTGTGTTGGTATGCAAGGTGAATTCTTTGCGGAAGGAATGGAACCCGGTCGCGAAGCGACTGCGGATGAATTGAAGATGTTGCAACTCAATGCTCAAGCATGTGACATTCTCTTCAACTGCCTATGCCCCGAAGAATTCAACAAAATCAGACATCTTGAGAATGCAAAAGAGATTTGGGATACTTTGATTGATATTCATGAAGGTACAGAATCTTTGAGAGAATCCAAGTTGGATGTTCTTCAAAGTCAACTTGACAAGTTTAAGATGAAGGATGGTGAAGAAGTCGCTGAGATGTACTCTAGGCTAGCTCTCATCACCAATGAGATTGTCGGCTTAGGAAGTGAAGAAACGACTGACAAATTCATCATCAAGAAGATACTTCGAGCTTTGGATGATCGATATGACACCGTTTGCACATTGATCCAAATGTTGCCCAACTACAAAGATCTCAAGCCAACGAAAGTGATTGGAAGAATTGTTGCTCATGAGATGACACTCAAACACAAGGAAGAGCTTCACCACAAGTCTAGCAGTGCTTACAAAGCCCCAAGTGATGGTCCTGCTACCTCTAGAGACAACCTTGTCAGAAATGAAGAGATAAGACTCATGGTCAAGAAATTCAACAGGTTCTACAAGAATAGAAGCAAAGATCAAAGCTCCAACTCAAGATATGAAGAGAAGCATTCATCAAGTCATGACCGAAACTGCTACAATTATGGGAAGCCCGAACACTACTCCAATGAGTGCATAGATCCTTACAAGAGGAAAGAAGAGTCATCAAGAAGATGAAGCTCAAGAGATGAGTCACCTCAAAGAGAGAGGAGTAGAGATGATCGTTATGAACGAAGACCCTCAAGGAGAAGTAGGGACTCGGAGAAGGACAAGTACACCAAGAGCTACTCAAGAAGGAAACATCAAGCTCATGTTGGTGAATGGGTTTCCGGCTCCGAATCTGATAACCACTCTGAGAGAAGCTATCACTCCAACTCCGACTATAGTCAAGATGAAGGTGTTGTCGGACTTGCACTGGTGACAACCGACTCCTATGACATATTTGATTCACCAAATGAAGGGAGTGGACGTTTCTTCATGGATAAAGGCCCCAAGGTATCACACCCCAAGTATCTTGATTTCAATAGTGATGAAGATGACTTGTTAATTGAAGATCACTTGTTATTTGACAAATCTAGTAATGTTAGTCAAAATGAACTTGCTAGTACTCACTCTAGTGTAGATAAGTCATGTGATGATGATAAGTTGGAAATAGAACGACTAACTCAAGAACTAAGAACTCTTAAGTTAGCTCATGAGTCAACTCTAGAAAATCATAGAGAGATTGTAAGGACACATGAGAAGCTACGCTTCGAGAAGCTCAACTTAGAGCAAGAGCATGATTTCCTTAAATCTATCAATGACGATCTTCAAAAGAAGACTTCCTATTATCTAGCCAAGAGACTTCTCTTATCTACATTCATGCCACAAGTTAAGTCTAAGCAAGCTAGTAACAAAAGGAAAGAAAGGTTCTTCAACTAGTAGCAATAAAAATGATAAATCCAATGATATTGCTTCTAGTAGGTCTCTTGATCCCACTAACTCTTCTCTTAACCAAGTTACACTTGAGCAAGAAAATGAACTCTTAAAGGGGATTATAGAGAAAGGTATCTACAAGAGTCTTGAAGGGTGCAAACAATTTGAGTAGATTGTACGCAAGCACGGAGGATACCGGAAGAATCGTGATGTTGGCTACTTCAACGCTAATGGAGTTTAATGGGAAGAAGGTTAATACCCCAATCCCAAGTTTGTTCCTCAAAAGGGGAAGTATGAGAATACTCTCCCCAAGGGAACAAAAGCTCAAGATGACCTGCCACCACAAGACACCAACCTCAAGGACAAGAACAAGCTTCACGAGGACTACCAGAGATATACCTGCTGCTGAGAAGAACAAGAAGTCCACTTTCAGAGAAGCACATGATGATGATGATGCTATGATTGTTCTGATGAATCTCAGACCTCACCTTCCAGTTCATGACGACAGCCACCTAGTAGCTGAGGATATGAAGAAGAGGAAGGACTCAGGGTTGAGGGCATGGAGAGCTATTGATTCATATGCCCACACGAGAAAGACTGCCGTGGACTACATGTTTTACACCAAAGAGCAGCAAGACTTCTATGAGACAGTCTTGCTATACAAGAGCCCTGTGAAAGCACAACATGCTTCCTTGGTGGTTTTGATAATTCATGACAACATACACTATCTCTTGGACTGATATTTTTACCTACTATATTTCAGGAAATGTTCAATGATAGGATTTGCAAAAGGAGATTGTGGAGAGACCCCAAGATGCAAGGAAATAGGTTGGCCAAGCTTCAAGCAAGAGGAATCTACATTTTATATTTGTGAGAAATCACTTTGAGTCCATAAGAAAGCTAATACTATTAAAAGGGGGTAAGGTTTTGTTGGTGAACGATATGCTCAAACGTGCACAAGTGATAGTCGCCAAAAACATCCACAAACTCTCCCACTAAAGTCTGTTCTATACCTAACACTCAAAATCAGTGCAACCGACTTTCCCATACCGGTGCCACCGATTCCAGAACCTAGACAGACTCAGCCAAGCCCTAGCCACTTTGGTGCAACCGATTCCATACCGGTGCCACAGAGTTTAGGTTGCCAACTTTTTGTTATGCAAATTCACATTATCGGTACCACCGAGAATGTTGGATCGGCGTCATCGAGATTGGAAATCTGACTGTTGGTCACCTTATCGGTGCAACCGAGTTTCCTATATCGGTCTCACCGAGATTCAAAAGTTGCCACCTTTTGGTCACTTCGGTACCATCGATATTAACACATTGGTGTCACCGAGTTGGTCATTTTGTGTGAAACGATTAGATTTTTGGGGATGCCTATATATACCCCTTCACCACCACCCACTCGAAAGTGAAGCACTTGGAACTATTCCATACCTATCCTACTCAGTTTTTTGAGAGAGAACCACCTACCCTTGTATTGAGGTCAAGATCTTCCACTCCAACCATATGGATCTTGATTTCTAGCCTCCCCAAGTTGCTTTCCACCAATCCCGTCTCTTCTACCAAGCCAAACCTTTGAGAGAGAGATTGTGTGTTGAGGAGTCTATCATCTTGAAGCACAAGAGCAAGGAGTTCATCGTCATTACCAAGCCTATTACCTTTTGGAGGGTGGTGCCTCCTAGATTGGTTAGGTGTCGCTTGGAAGCCTCCTACTTCGTGTTGTGGAGTGAACCAAGAAGTTTTTAAGGGCAAGGAGATTGCCTACTTCGTGAAGATCTACCCATAGTGAGGCTAGTCCTTCATGGACGGAAGCCGTTATGGAATAGTCAAG
This sequence comes from Hordeum marinum, assembly GCA_022496015.1. Lineage (NCBI taxonomy): Eukaryota > Viridiplantae > Streptophyta > Magnoliopsida > Poales > Poaceae > Hordeum > Hordeum marinum. The sequence continues at coordinate 120,852,181 of CM039677.1, forward strand.
GTTGCTACTTCGTGGACCCTTTTGGGTGGAGCCCTCCGTGGACTCTCGCGACCGTTACCCTCCATGGGTTGAAGACTCCATAAACGTGGATGTACGATAGCGCCACCTATTGGAACCACAGGAAAAATCCATGCGTCTCCAACTGCGTTTGATCTACCTATCTCAACACTTTACTTCATATGCAATGTCTTTACTTTCCGCTGCCATATTTGTTGACATGCATGTGTAGGGCTGTTAGACTTGCTAGCTTTGCTAAAACTGTTAAAATCTGCCAACCAATTAACTTGGATAGGTTTGGTTTTAAATTCCTGCTAGTAGTCTATTCACCCCCCTCTAGACACTCTTCTAGTGATCCCTCACCCTGTAGTCAGTGACATGAGATATGTTAACTGGCAGTACATCAAGGATAATGAGGATTACTTTCCTTGTGTCCAAGACAACTTCCACTGCATTGGACTTAACAAATTTGTTGGGAAGGAGTTCACTATTTGGAATGATGAGATGATCATGCAATTCTATTCCATTGCTCATTTTTATGGAGATGGCAGGATTGTCTAGATGATTGAAGGAGCAAGATATGAATCTTCTATTGATGAATGGGCTACCATCTTAGGAGTCCTAGAGGTTCAGGATGGAGATTTGTATGTCTACACAGAATCCAAGGAGAGCTAGAATGACATGAAGGATATGTATAATCCTATCCCTGCAGATAAAGTGCAATCTCACAAGCTTAGTTCTTTCTACTTTCTCCAGCCAGGCCTCCGTACCATGAACTCTATCCTCAGGCATACCTTGATGCCCAAGTCTGGAGATGAGAAGATGATTCGTGGATACTCCATCAACATGCTCATCCATGTTGATCGTCACACCAGGATTCGAGTGATGGACTTGATAGTAGAGACTGTGAAGAGGGTTGCTTCTGATCAGAAGCGCTCATGCTGCTACACACCCTATATCCAGATGCTTATCAATTCTAAGCTTGAGAAGCATGTCTTTGCTCTGGATATTCCCCATTTGCCACTTCAGTCGGACTTTGAGGACAACATTGTGGTGATGGACCCAGACCATCCCACATCAGCTGCAGCTCAGGCACATGCAGAGGCAGAAGCAGAGGCAACTCGAGCCACTAGAGCTCAGGTTCCCAGGTCCAGGAACAAGCAAATGGATCTTTTGATCACCACTATCTTGGAGATGAAGAAGGACATCAAGACCATCATGGATACTCAGGAGACCCTTGCAAACATCATTGATGATAGAGTGAAAACTCTAAATGACAAGGTTGATGGGCTGACTAAGATAGTCAATGAGCTCAAGAAGGAGGTTGATGAAGCCCCAATCCGTCGCACCTCTTCAGAGTCCGAGTCTTCTGATGATGATGAGGATAGTGCACTTGTCAGGATGACTGCCCAGTTCACGACTAAGGCCAAGACTCCTACAGTATCAGCTCCAGAGACGAGGCCTTCATCTTCTTCTCCGGCCACAATATCTTCAACACCACCAGCTCTAGTGCCTCCAGTATCTACTCCAGCTCCATCCAGGACTTCAGCGAAAGTATTCGCCGACGCAGTTCTCTCGACTCCACCATCGACGACCAGAGGATATCAGCCGCAGAATGATTAGCTATATCTCTTTGAACTTTTTGGTAACTTCTTGCCAAAGGGGGAGAAGTTGTATATAGATCTCAGGCTTCGAGTGAGAGAGCGTCTGTTTTTTATCTGCTGGTTTTACAAAACATTTGTTTCTTTTGGTTTGACATGATATACTTTTGTGTTTGTGTGTGATCATACACTGTTATGTGTGTTGCTACTATTTCCTATCATTTGATGATTATGTGATGATCACTCACTTTGCTTGTTGTGTTGTGCTATGTGTTGGAAATATGCCCTAGAGGCAATAATAAATTAGTTATTATCATATTTCCTTGTTCATGATAATCGTTTATTATCCATGCTATAATTGTATTGATCGGAGACTTAAATGCATGTGTGGATACATAGACAAAACCATGTCCCTAGTATGCCTCTAATGGACTAGCTCATTGATCAAAGGATGGTTAAGGTTTCCTAGCCATGGACATGAGATGTCATTTGATAACGGGATCACATCATTAGGAGAATGATGTGATGGATAAGACCCAAACTACAAACATAGCATATGATCGTGTCAGTTTATTGCTACTGTTTTCTGCATGTCAAGTATACGTTCCTATGCCAATGAGATCATGCAACTCACGGATATCGGAGGAGTGCCTTGTGTGTATCAAACGTCGCAACGTAACTGGGTGACTATAAAGGTGCTCTACAGGTATCTCCGATGGTGTTTGTTGAGTTGGCATGGATCAAGACTGGGATTTGTTACTCCGTGTGACGGAGAGGTATCTCAGGGCCCATTCGGTAATACAACATCACAACAAGCCTTGCAAGCAATGTGGATAAGTGTTAGTCATGGGATCTTGTGTTACGGAACGAGTAAAGAGACTTGCCAGTAATGAGGTTGAACTAGGTATGGAGATACCGACGATCGAATCTCGGGCAAGTAACATACCGAAGAACAAAGGGAACGTTCTACAGGATTAACTGAATCCTTGACATAGAGGTTCGACCGATAAAGATCTTTGTAGAATATGTAGGAACCAATGTGGACGTCCAGGTCCCGCCATTGGTTATTGACCGTAGAGGTGTCTCGGTCATGTCTACATAGTTCTCGAACCCGCAGGGTCTGCACACTTAAGGTTCGGTGACGTTTCGGTAATGTAGAGTTATGTATGGTGGTGACCGAAGGTTGTTCGGAGTCCCAGATGAGATCCCGGACGTCACGAGGAGCTCCGGAATGGTCCGGAGGTAAAGATTCATATATAGGATGTCCCAGTTTGGTCGCCAGAAAAGTTTCGGGCTCATCGGTAGTGTACCGGGAGTATCGGTAGTGTACCGGGAGTGCCGGTAGTGTACCGGGGGACCTCCGGGAGGGGTATTTCTACCCCAAGAGGTCCATGGGCTGTGGGAGAATAATAACCAGCCCTTAGTGGGCTGGGAAAACAGCCACAAAGGCCCATGGCGCAGAAGAGAAAGTCCTAAAGCAAAAAGTGGAAAATCAGCCAATAGGAGGCAATCCTACTCCAACTAGGATTGGAGGTGAAGTAGGATTGCTCCCACCTCCTATTTCGGCTGACCCAAAGGCCTTGGCTGCCTCTCGTCTCCTCTCCTCCTATATATACTAGTGGATTGGGTGGTTTTTGGACAGAATTTCCGGCCACGTGCTACCCGTTTCGCCGGTGCACAGTTTCTCCTCTAGATCGGTTTTCCGCAGCGCTTAGGCGAAGCCCTGCCGGAATCACTCCACCACCATCACCGGAGCGCCGTCATGCTGCCGGTGAACTCTCTCTCCTCTCCACCTCCTCTCGCTGGATCGAGACGGTGGAGATCGTCATCAAGCTGCACGTGTGCTGAACGCGGAGGTGCCGTCCGTTCGGCGCTAGATCGGAAGGACCGTGATCGAGATCGCGAGACGGTTCGTGATGAGATCGCGGAACGGATCGTGATGAGTTCGCGGGATAGATCGTGATCAAGATCGTGAGATGGATCGTGATGAGATCGCGGGACGGATCGTGATGAGTTCGCGGGACGGATCGTGATGAGATCGCGGGACGCTCGACGATTTGGATCGCGAAGATGTTCGACTACACCAACCGCGTTTCTTAACGCTTCCCGCTTAGCGATCTACAAGGGTATGTAGATCCACTCTCCCTCTCGTAGATGCTCATCATCATGGATAGGTTTGCGTGTGCATAGGAAAATTTTTGTTTCCCATGCGATGTTCCCCAACAGTGGCATCATGAGCTAGGTTGATGGTTCGATGAGATCTCGAGTAGAACACAAAAGGTTTGTGGGCGTTGATGCTTAGATTGCTTCCTCCCTTGTTCGTATTTTGGTTCAGCGGGATTGTGAGATGAAGCGGCCCGGACCAACATTACTCATACGCTTACGAGAGACCGGTTCCCTCGATGCAACTTGTTGCCTAGATGGCTTGCGGATGACAGTTTCTCTCACTATAGTTGGATCGGATTCGACAAAGGCGGTCCTTGAGAAGGTTGAAAAGCAAACTAGTGTATCACCGTTGTGGTTTATGCGTAGGTGAGAATCGTTCTTGCTAGATACCCGTAGCAGCCACGTAAAATATGCAACAACAATTAGAGGACGTCTAACTTGTTTTTGCAGGGTATGTTGTGATGTGATATGGCCAATTACATGATGAGATATATGTGATGTATGAGATGATCATGTGATGTATAGATTATCACGACTTGCATGTCGATGAGTACGGCAACCGGCAGGAGCCATAGGGTTGTCTTTAATTATTGTATGACCTGCGTGTCAATCATTAAGCGCTATGTAATGCTTTACTTTATCGCTACGGTAGCAATAGTAGTAGAAGCATGCAGGGCGTGACAAACCCCGATGGCGACACGTTGATGGAGATCAAGATGATGGAGATCATGGTGTCATGCCGGTGACGATGGAGATCATGCCGGTGCTTTCTAGATGGAGATCAAAAGCACAAGTTCATGGCCATATCATGTCACTTATGATTTGCATGTGATGTTAATCCTTTTATGCACCTTGTTTTGCTTAGGACGACGGTAGCATTATAAGGTGATCCCTCACTTAATTTCAAGATAAATTGTGTTCTCCCCGAGTGTGCACCGTTGCGAAAGATCGTCGTGTTGAGACACCACGTGATGATCGGGTGTGATAGACTCTACGTTCACATACAACGGGTGCAAGCCAGATTTGCACGCGCAGAACACTCGGGTTAAACTTGACGATCCTAGCATGTACAGACATGGCCTCGGAACACAAGAGACCGAAAGGTCGAGCATGAGTCATATAGTGGATATGATCAACATAATGATGTTCACCATTGAAGCCACCTTAACTCACGTGATGATCGGACTTGAGTTGGTGAATTTGGATCATGTATCACTCGAATGACCTGAGGGATGTCAATTTGAGTGGGAGTTCTTAAGTAATATGATTAATTGAACTCATTATCATGAACATAGTCAAAGTGTCTTTGCAAATTATGTTGTAGATTACTAGCTCGCGCTGTAGCTCCCTTGTATTTTTATATGTTCCTAGAGAAATAGAGTTGAAAGATGTTGGTAGCAATATTGCGGACTGGGTCCGTGATCTGAGGATTGTCCTCATTGCTGCACAGAAGGCTTATGTCCTTAATGCACCGCTCGGTGCGCCACCCCCTCTAGCGTCGTCTATAGATGTTGTGAACATCTGACAGGCACGTTTCGATGACTACTTGATAGTTTAGTGCGTCATGCATTACGGCTTAGAATTGAGGCTTTGAAACATTTTGAACGTCACGGAACATATGAGATGTTCTAGGAGCAGAGATTGTGATCTCAGGCTCGTGCCTGTGTTGCGAGATATGAGATCTCCAACAAGATTCTTTGCCTGTAAGATGAAGGAGAATAGCTCAATCGTTGAGCATGCACTTAGATTGTCTGGGTACTTCAATCGCTTGAATCAAGTGGGAGTTGATTTTCCAGATAAGATAGTGATTGATATAGTTCTCCAAGTCACTATCACTAAAGCTACTAGAACTTAGTGATGAACTATAATACACCAGGGATAGAAGTATTGATCCCTGAGCTGTTCGCGATGTTTGACACCGCGAAGGTAGAAATCAAGAAGGAGCGTCAAGTGTTGATGGTTAATCAAACCACTAGTTTCAAAAAGGGCAAGAGCAAGGAGGGAAACTTCATGGATAGCAAGTCAGTTGCTGCTCCAGTGAAGCAACCCAAAGTTGAACTCAAACCCGAGACTAAGTGCTTCTATTATGAGGTGAGAGGTCGCTGAAGCGGAACAACCCTAGATACTTGGTAGATAAGAAGGCTGGCAACATCGACAGAAGTATATTTGATATACGAGTTATTGATGTGTACCTTGCTAGTACTCCTAGTAGCACCTGGGTATTGGATACCGGTTCGGTTGCTAAATGTTAGTAACTCGAAATAAAAGCTACAGAATAAACGGAGAACTAGCTAAGGGTGAGGTGACGATGTGTGTTGGAAATGTTTCCAAGGTTGATGTGATCAACATCGCACGCTCTCTCTACCTTCAGGATTAGTGACGAACCTAAATAAATGTTATTTGGTGTTTTGCGTTGAGCATGAACATGATTAGATCATGTTTGTTGCAATACGGTTATTCATTTAAGTCAGAGAATAATAGTTATTCTGGTTACATGAATAATACCTTCAATGGTCGTGCACCCAGTGAGAATGGTTTGTTGAAATCTTGATCGTAGTAATACACATGTTCATAACATTGATGTCAAAAAATACAAAGTTAAATAATGATAGTACCACACACTTGTGGCACTGCCGCAAAATGTCATATTGGTATAAAGCGCATGAAGAAACTCCATGGTGATGGATATTTGGACTCATTCGATTTCAAATCGGTTGAGACATGCGAACCATGCCTCTTGGGCAAGATGACTAAAGGACCCCGTTGGATGGAGCGGGCAAGTGATTCATTGGAAATGATACATGTTGATGTATGCAATCTAGTGAGTCTTGTAGCGTGCGGTGGATATCGTTATTTTCTTACCTTCACTGATGATTTGAGTAGATATAGTGTATATTTACTTAATGAAACACAAGTCTGAATCGTTTGAAAGGTTCAAGCAAATTCAGAGTGAAGTTTAAAGATCATCGTGACAAGAAGATAAAAATGACTGCGATATGATCGTGGAGGTGAATATCCGAGTCACGAGTTTGGCATATAACTTAAGACAATGTGAAAGTTGTTTCACAACTAAACGCCACCTGGAACACCATAGTGTGATGGTGTGTCCGAACATCATAGTTATGCTCTATTGGATATGGTGCGTGCTATGATGTCTCTTATCGTTTTACTACTATAATTTTGGGGTTATGCATTAGAGACAACTACATTCACTTTAAATAGGGCATCATCTAAATCCGTTGAGATGACACCGTGTGAATTATGGTTTGATTGAAACCTAAGCTGTCATTTCTTAATATTTGGGGTTGTGACACTTGTGTGGAAAATGTTTTCACCGAATGAGGTCGAACCCAAGGCGGATAAATGCATCTTCATAGAATACCCTAAGATCAGTTGGGTGAACCTTCAATCTCAGATCCTAGTGCAAAGTGTTTGTTGCTTAAACGGATCCTTTCTCGAGGAAATGTTTCTCTCGAAAGAATTGAGTGGGAGGAAGATAGAACTTGATGAGGTTGTTAAACCTTTGTTCAACCAGAGAGTAGCGCAGCGCAGAAAGATGTTTCTGTGAAGCCTACGTTAGTTGAAGAGGAAGTTAATGATGATGATCATGAAGCTTCAGGATCAAGTTACTATCGAACTTCGTGGGTCGACAAGGATGTGTACTGCTCCTGAGTGGTACGACAACTCTGTCTTGGAGATCATGTTGTTGGACAACGATGAACCTACGAGCTATGGAGAAGCGAAGATGGGCCCGGATTCCGACAAATGGTTGGAGGCCATGAAATCCGAGATAGGATCCATGTATTAAAACCAAGTGTAGACTTTGGTAGACTTGCTCGTTGGACGGCAGGTCGTTGAGTACAAATGGATCTTTAAAATGAAGACAGACACTGATGGTGAATGTCACTATTTGTAAAGCTCGACTTGTTGCAAAGATGTTTGTGACAAGTTCAAGGAGTTGACTACGATGAGACTTTCTCACTCGTAGTGGTGCTAAAGTCTGTTGGAATTATATTAGCAGTTGTTGTGTTTTCAACTATCAAATCTGGCAGATGGATGTCAAAACATCTTTTCCTTAATGGTTTACTTGAGGAAAGGTTGTATGTGATACAACCAGAAGGTTTTGTCAGTCCTAAGGATGCTAAAAGGTGTGCAAGCTTCAGCGATCCTTCCATGGACTGAAGCAAGCATCTCGGAGTTGGAATATACGCTTTGATGAGTTGATCAAAGTTTTTGAGTTTATACAAAGTTTACGAGAAACTTGTATTTGCAACAAAGTGAGTGGGAGCACTATAGAATTTCTGATAAGTATATGTGGATGACATATTGTTGATCAGAAATAATGTAGGATTTCTGGAAAGCATAAATGGTTGTTTGGAAAGTGATTTTCAAAGGAAGACCTGGATAAAGCTACCAAATTGTTGAGCATCAAGATCTATAGAGATAGATCAAGATGACTTGATGAGACTTTCAATGAGTACATACCTTGACAAAGTTTTTGAAAGAGTTCAAAATGGATCAGTCAGAGAAAGAGTTCTCGCCTGATTTGTAAGGTGTGAAGTTGAGTGAGACTCAAAGCTCGACCACGACAGAAGGAAGAGAAAGGACGAACGTCGTCCCCTATGCCTTAGCCATAGGCTCTGTATAGTATGCCATGCTGTGTACCGCACCTGTGTGTGCCTTGCCATGAGTCTGTCAAGGGGTACAAGAGTGGTCCAGGAGTGGATCACTGGACAGCGGTCGGAATTATCCTTAGTAACCAGAGGACTAAGGAAATGTTTCTTGATTATGCAGGTGATAAAGAGTTCGTCGTAAAGAGTTACGTCGATGCAAGCTTTAACACCAATCCGGTTGACTCGTAGTAGCAATCTGGATACGTATAGCGGAGCAGCCATTTGGAATAGTACCAAGTGGAGTGTGGTAGTAGTGTTTTCGGTTTGACATAGAAATTTTCAAAGTACACACGGATCTGAATATCGCAGACCCGTTGACTATAAGACCTCTCTCACATGCAAAGCATTATCGAGCCCCAGAACTCGTTGGGTGTTAGATTCATAACAATGCGAATCACATGGTGATGTGAACTAGATTATTGACTCTAGTGCAAGTGGGAGACTGTTGGAAATATGCCCTAGAGGCAATAATAAATTAGTTATTATCATATTTCCTTGTTCATGATAATCGTTTATTATCCATGCTATAATTGTATTGATCGGAGACTTAAATGCATGTGTGGATACATAGACAAAACCATGTCCCTAGTATGCCTCTAATGGACTAGCTCGTTGATCAAAGGATGGTTAAGGTTTCCTAGCCATGGACATGAGATGTCATTTGATAACGGGATCACATCATTAGGAGAATGATGTGATGGATAAGACCCAAACTACAAACATAGCATATGATTGTGTCAGTTTATTGCTACTGTTTTCTGCATGTCAAGTATACGTTCCTATGACCATGAGATCATGCAACTCACGGATATCGGAGGAGTGCCTTGTGTGTATCAAATGTCGCAACGTAACTGGGTGACTATAAAGGTGCTCTACAGGTATCTCCGATGGTGTTTGTTGAGTTGGCATGGATCAAGACTGGGATTTGTTACTCCGTGTGACGGAGAGGTATCTCAGGGCCCACTCGGTAATACAACATCACAACAAGCCTTGCAAGCAATGTGGCTAAGTGTTAGTCATGGGATCTTGTGTTACGGAACGAGTAAAGAGACTTGCCAGTAACGAGGTTGAACTAGGTATGGAGATACCGACGATCGAATCTCGGGCAAGTAACATACCGAAGAACAAAGGGAACGTTCTACGGGATTAACTGAATCCTTGACATAGAGGTTTGACCGATAAAGATCTTCGTAGAATATGTAGGAACCAATGTGGACGTCCAGGTCCCGCCATTGGTTATTGACCGTAGAGGTGTCTCGGTCATGTCTACATAGTTCTCGAACCCGCAGGGTCTGCACACTTAAGGTTCGGTGACGTTTCGGTAGTGTAGAGTTATGTATGGTGGTGACCGAAGGTTGTTCGGAGTCCCGGATGAGATCCTGGACGTCACGAGGAGCTCCGGAATGGTCCGGAGGTAAAGATTCATATATAGGATGTCCCAGTTTGGTCGCCGGAAAAGTTTCGGGCTCATCGGTAGTGTACCGGGAGTATCGGTAGTGTACCGGGAGTGCCGGTAGTGTACCGGGGGACCTCCGGGAGGGGTATTTCGACCCCAAGAGGTCCATGGGCTGTGGGAGAATAATAACCAGCCCTTAGTGGGCTGGTAAAACATCCACAAAGGCCCATGGCGCAGAAGAGAAAGTCCTAAAGCAAAAAGTGGAAAAATCAGCCAATAGGAGGCAATCCTACTCCAACTAGGATTGGAGGTGAAGTAGGATTGCTCCCACCTCCTATTTCGGCCGACCCAAAGGCCTTGGCTGCCTCTCCTCTCCTCTCCTCCTATATATACTAGTGGATTGGGTGGTTTTTGGACAGAATTTCCGGCCACGTGCTACCCGTTTCGCCGGTGCACAGTTTCTCCTCTAGATCGGTTTTCCGCAGCGCTTAGGCGAAGCCCTGCCGGAATCACTCCACCACCATCACCGGAGCGCCGTCACGCTGCCGGTGAACTCTCTCTCCTCTCCACCTCCTCTCGCTTGATCGAGACGGTGGAGATCGTCATCAAGCTGCACGTGTGCTGAACGCGGAGGTGCCGTCCGTTCGGCGCTAGATCGGAAGGACCGTGATCAAGATCGCGAGACGGTTCGTGATGAGATCGCGGAACGGATCGTGATGAGTTCGCGGGATAGATCGTGATCAAGATCGTGAGACGGATCGTGATGAGATCGTGGGACGAATCATGATGAGTTCGCGGGACGGATCATGATGAGATCGCGGGACGCTCGGCGATTTGGATCGCGAAGATGTTCGACTACACCAACCGCGTTTCTTAACGCTTCCCGCTTAGCGATCTACAAGGGTATGTAGATCCACTCTCCCTCTCGTAGATGCTCATCACCATGGATAGGTTTGCGTGTGCGTAGGAAAAATTTTGTTTCCCATGCGACGTTCCCCAACACTATGTTGTTAACTCTTATTACTCTCCTACACCACCAAGTTGTATGTGACATGGAAGAAGTTCCCCATGTACCTAATCGATTGTGCATCTGCATTCAAACGCAAATTTAAAATAATGCACAAATTTAGGGGGAGCTCTTTCTTATCACATACTTCTCAAAGCGGCGATTATATTCATTGATTATATCATATGTCGAAGCTTTGATCTATATGTTGTCATCAATTATGAAAAAGGGGGAGATCGAAAGCACATTTGCTCCCTTGGTGGTTTTGGTAATTAATAACAACATATATGTCATTGAACTACTGTTTCCACTAAGAATGTTTCAGGAAAAGTTCAATGATGGGTTGGCAAAAGGATTGTGGAATACCCCAAGATGCAAGGATTAGCATTGGCCAAGCCTCAAGAAAAGGACTCTACATTTTACATTGGTGAGAAATCACTTAGAGTCCATAGGAAAGCAATACTATTAAAAGGGGGTAAGGTTTTGTTGGTGAACAAAATGCTCATACGTGCGCAAGTGATAGTCGCCACATAAACCCACAAGGTCTTCCACAAAAGTCTGTCCAAAGACAAATACTCAAAATCGGTGTAACCAACATGCTACACTCGGTGCCACCGATTCCAAACCCTAGATAGACTCAGCCAAACCCAAGATTTTTGGTGCAACAGATTCTGCATTCGGTGCCACTGAGTTAAGCTGCCAATTTTCTGTTATGCAAGTTCACAGTTTCGGTCCCTCCGAGATTGTTGGATCGGTGTCACTGAGATTGGACATTCTGACTGTTCGTCACCTTATTGGTGCAACCGAGATTCAAAAGCTGCTAACTTTAAGTCACTTCGGTACAACCGAGATTCACACATTGGTTCCACCTGTTCGGGAATGTTGCATGGGAAACAAAAATTTGCCTACGCACACGCAAGATCTATCCATGGTGATGAGCATCTACGAGAGGGAAAGTGGATCTACATACCCTTGTAGATCGCTAATCAGGAAGCGTTAAGAAACGCGATTGGTGTAGTCGAACGTCTTTGCAATCCAAATCGCCGAGCGTCCCGCGATCTCATCACGATCCGTCCCGCGATCCAATCATGATCCGTCCCGCGAACTCATCACGATCCATCCCGCGATCTTGATCACGGTCCTTCCGATCTAGCGCCGAACGGATGGCACCTCCGCATTCAGCACACGTACAACTCGATGAAGATGTCCGCCTTCTTGATCCAGCAAGAGGGAGCAGAGAGGTAGACAATTTCTCTAACAGCGCGATGACGTTGCGGCGATGGTGGCGGAGGAATTCCAGCAGGGGTTCGCCTAAGCACCGTTGAAAACCGATCTAGAGGAGAAACTACGATCTAGAGGAGAGGTAGCACGTGGCTATTAGGGTTACCTTTTCCCTCTAAATCGTCTAGTATATATAGGAGGGAGGGAGGGGAGGAGGCAGCCTCAAACCCTCAAGGTTTGGTCGAAATTGGAGGTGGAGGAGTCCTACTCCAATCCAATTAGGAGTAGGATTCCTCCTTTCCACTTGGAAACTCTTTCCACCTCTCCACCTTTGGATTCTTTCCTTCTCAAACTACTCCAGCCACATGGGCCCTTAAAGGAGGCTTCGTCGAGCCCACCAGGGGCTGGTTTAACTCCTCCCACAGCCCATGTAGCCTCTTGGGTCGAGACACCCCTCCCGATGGTCCCCCGGTACCCTCCCGACACTCCCGGTACACTACCGATGAGCCCGAAACTTTTCCGGTGACCAAAACAGGACTTCCTATATATCAATCTTTACCTCCGGACCATTACGGATCTCCTCGTGATGTCTGGGATCTCATCCGGGACTCCGAACAACCTTCGGTCACCACCATACATAACTCTATACTACCGAAACATCACCGAACCTTAAGTGTGCAGGCCCTGCGGGTTCGAGAACTATGTAGACATGACCGAGACACCTCTACGGTTAGTAACCAATAGCAGGACCTGTATGCCCATATTGGTTCCTACATATTATATGAAGATCTTTATCGGTCGAACCTCTATGTCAAGGATTCAATTCATCCCGTATGTTGTTCCCTTTGTTCTTCGGTGTGTTTCTTGCCCGAGATTCGATCGTCGGCATCTCCATACCTAGTTCAACCTTGTTACCAGCAAGTCTCTTTACTTGTTCTGTAATAAAAGATCCCGTGGCTAACACTTAGTCACATTGCTTGCAAGGCTTATTGTGATGTTGTATTACCGAGTGGGCCCTGAGATACCTCTCCGTCACACGGAGTAACAAATCCCATTCTTGATCCATGCCAACCCAACAGACACCCTCGGAGATACCTGTAGAGCACTTAATAGTCACCCAGTTACGTTGCGACGTTTGATACACACAAGGCACTCCTCCGGAATCAGTGAGTTGCATGATCTCATGGTCATAGGAACAAATACTTGACATGTAGAAAACAGTAGCAATAAACTGACACGATCATATGCTACGTTTGTAGTCTGGGTCTTGTCCATCACATCATTCTCCTAATGATGTGATCCCGTTATCAAATGACATCTCATGTCCATGACTAGGAAACCATAGCCATCTTTGATCAACGAGCTAGTCTATTAGAGGCATACTAGGGACATGGTGTTGTCTATGTATCCACACATGTATCTGAGTTTCCGATTAATACAATTATAGCATGGATAATAAACGATTATCATGAACAAGGAAATATGATAATAACCAATTTATTATTGCCTCTAGGGCATATTTCCAACAGTCTCCCACTTGCACTAGAGTCAATAATCTAGTTCACATCACCATGTGATTCGCATTGTTATGAATCTAACACCTAATGAGTTTTGGGGCTCGATCATGCTTTGCATGTGAGAGAGGTCTTTTAGTGAACGGGTTTGCGACATTCAGATTCGTGTGTACTTTGCAAAACTCTATGTCATACTGTAGACACTACTACCACACTCCACTTGGAGCTATTCCAAATGGCTGTTCCACTATACGTATCCGGATTGCTACTCAGAGTCATCCAGATTGGTGTTAAAGTTTGCATCCACGTAACCCTTTACGACGAACTCTTTATCACATCCATAATTGAGAAATATTTCCTTAGTCCTCTAGTTACTAAGGATAATCCTGACCGCTGTCAAGTGATCCACTCCTGGAACACTTTTGTACCCCTTGACAGACTCATGGCAAGGCACACACCAGGTGCGGTACACAACATGGCATAATATAGAGCCGATGGCTAAGGCATAGGGAGGACGTTCGTCCTTTCTCTTTCTTCTGCCGTTGTTGAGCTTTGAGTCTCACTCAACTTCACACCTTACAAGTCAGACGAGAACTCTTTCTCTGACTGATCCATTTTGAACTCTTTCAAAATCTTGTCAAGGTATGTACTCATTGAAAGTCTCATCAAGCATCTTGATCTATCTCTATAGATTTTGATGCTCAACAATTAGGTAGCTTTATCCAGGTTTTCATTTGAAAAACTCTTTTCAAACAACCGTTTATGCTTTCCAGAAATTCTACATAATTTCCGATCAACAATATGTCAACCACATATGCTTACCAAAAACTCTATAGTTCTCCCACTCACTTTATTGTAAATACAAGTTTCTCATAAACTTTGTATAGACTCAAAAACTTTGATCACCTCATCAAAGTGTATATTCCAACTCCGATATGCTTGCTTCAGTTCATAGAAGGATCATTGAAGCTTGCACACCTTTTAGCATCCTTAGGACTGACAAAACCTTCTGGTTGTATCTCATACAACCTTTCCTTAAGGAAGGAAACAATGTTTTGACATCCATCTACCAGATTTCATAATTGAAAAATGCAACAACTGCTAACATAATTCCAATAGACTTTAGCATCGCTACGAGTGAGAAAGTCTCATCACAGTCAACTCCTTGAACTTGTTGGAAACTTCTTTGCGACAACTCGAGCTCTATAAATGGTGACATTTACCATCAACGTCTGTCATCATCTCAAAGGTCCATTTGTACTCGACGACCTGCTGTCCAACGAGCAAGTCTACCAAAGTCTATACTTAGTTTTCAAACATGGATCCTTTCTCGGATTTCATGGCCTCTAACCATTTGTCGGAATCCGTGTCCATCATCGCTTCTCCACAGCTCGTAGGTTCATCGTTGTCCAACAACATGACCTCCAAGATAGGGTTGTCGTACCGCTCAGGAGCAGTACACATCCTTGTCGACCTATAAGGTTCGATAGTAACTTGATCCGAAGCTTCATGATCATCATTATTAACTTCCTCTTCAACTAACGTAGGCTTCATAGAAACATCTTCCAGCGCTGCGCTACTCTCTGGTTGAACAAAGGTTCAACAACCTCATCAAGTTCTATCTTCCTCCCACTCAATTCTTTCGAGAGAAACTCTTTCTCGAGAAACGACCCAGTTTTAGCAGCAAACATTTTATGCTTGGATCTAAGATAGAAGGTTCAACCAACTGTTCTTAGGGTATTCTATGAAGATGCATTTGTTCGCTATGGGTTTGAGCTCATTCGGTGAAAACATTTTCCACACAAGCGTCGCAGCCCCAAACATTAAGAAATGATAGCTTGGGTTTCTATCAAACCCTAATTCACACGGTGTCATCTCAACGGTTTTAGATGGTGCCCTATGTAAAGTGAATGTAGTTGTCTCTAATGCATAACCCTAAAATTATAGTAGCAAAACAATAAGAGACATCATAGCACGCACCATATCCAATAGAGTACGACCATGGCAGTCGGACACACCATCACACTATGGTGTTCCAGGTGGCGTGAGTTGTGAAACAACTTTCGCATTGTCTAAAGTTGTATGCCAAACTCGTAACTCAGATATTCACCTCCACGATCATATCACAGACATTTTTATCTTCTTGTTATGATGATCTTAAACTTCACTCTGAATTTGCTTGAACCTTGCAAACGATTCAGACTTGGGTTTCATTAAGTAAATATACACTATATCTACTCAAATCGTCAGTGAAGGTAAGAAAATAACGATATCCACCGCATGCTACAAGACTCATTGGATTGCATACATCAACATGTATCATTTCCAATAAATCACTTGCCCGCTCCATCCATCTGGAAAACGGGGTCCTTAGTCATCTTGCCCAAGAGGCATGGTTCACATGTCTCAACCGATTCGAAATCAAATGAGTCCAAAGATCCATAAGCATGGAGTTTCTTCATGCGCTTTATACCAATATGACATTTAGCGGCAGTGCCACAAGTATGTGGTACTATCATTATTAACTTTGTATCTTTTGGCATCAATGTTATGAACATGTGTATTACTACGATCAAGATTCAACAAACCATTCTCACTAGGTGCATGACCATTGAAGGTATCATTCATGTAAAAAGAATAACCATTATTCTCTAACTTAAATGAATAACCGTGTTGCAATAAACACGATCTAATCACGTTCATGCTCAACGCAAAACACCAAATAACATTTATTTAGGTTCTTCACTAATCTCGAAGGTAGAGAGAGCATGCGATGTTGATCACATCAACCTTGGAAACATTTCCAACACACATTGTCACCTCACCCTTAGCTAGTTCTCCGTTTATTCCGTAGCTTTTATTTCGAGTTACTAACATTTAGCAACTGAACCGGTATCCAATACCCAGGTGCTACTAGGAGTACTAGCAAGGTACACATCAATAATACGTATATCAATATACTTCTATCGACGTTGCTAGCCTTCTTATCTACCAAGTATCTAGGGTTGTTCCGCTTCAGTGACCGCTCTCCTCATAATTGAAGCACTTAGTCTCGGGTCTGGGTTGAACTTTGGGTTGCTTCACTGGAGCAGCAACTGATTTGCTATCCATGAATTTTCCCTTCTTGCTCCTGCCCTTCTCGAAACTAGTGGTTTGACTAACCATCAACACTTGACGCTCCTTCTTGATTTCTACCTTCGCGGTGTCAAACATCGCGAATAGCTCAGGGATCATTATTTCTATCCCTGGCGTTTTATAGTTCATCAACAAGTTCTAGTATCTTAGTGACAGTGACTTGGAGAACGACATCAATCACTATCTTATCTGGAAGACCAACTCCCACTCGATTCAAGAGATTGTAGCACCCAAACAATATGAGCACATGCTCAATGATTGAGCTATTCTCCTTCATCTTGCAGACAAAGAATCTTGTTGGAGATCTCATATCTCACAATACGGGCACGAGCCTGAGATTCCAATTTCAGCTCTTAGAACATCTCATATGTCCCGTGACGTTCAAAATGTTTTGGAGCCTCAATTCTAAGCCGTAATGCATGACGCACTAAACTATCAAGTAGTCATCGGAACGTGCCTGTCAGGTGTTCACAACATCTACAGACGACACTAGAGGGGTTGGCGCACCGAGCGGTGCATTAAGGACATAAGCCTTCTATGCAGCAATGAGGACAATCGTTAGATCATGGACCCAGTCCACAATATTGCTACCAACATCTTTCAACTCTATTTCTCTAGGAACATATATAAATTCAAGGGAGCTACAGCGCGAGAAAGTAATCTACAACATAATTTGCAATGACACTACTGATTATGTTCATGATAATGAGTTCAATTAATCATATTACTGAAGAACTCCCACTCAAATTGACATCCCTCCGGTCATTCGAGTGATACATGATCCAAATTCACCAACTCAAGTCCGATCATCACATGAGTTGAGGTGGTTTCAATGGTGATCATCATCATGTTGATCATATCTACTATATGACTCATGTTTGACCTTTCAGTCTCTTGTGTTCCGAGGCCATGTCTGTACATGCTAGGCTCGTCAAGTTTAACCCGAGTGTTCTGCATGTGCAACACTGGCTTGCACCCATTGTATGTGAACGTAGAGTCTATCACACCCGATCATCACGTGGTGTCTTGACACGACGAACTTTCGCAACAGTGCACACTCGGGGAGAACACAATTTATCTTGAAATTAAGTGAGGGATCACCTTATAATGCTACCGTCGTCCTAAGAAAAACAAGGTGCATAAAAGGATTAACATCACATGCAAATCATAAGTGACATGATATGGCCATGAACTTGTGCTTTTGATCTCCATCTTGAAAGCACCGGCATGATCTCCATCGTCACCGGCATGACACCATGATCTCCATCATCTTGATCTCCATCAATGTGTCGCCATCGGGGTTGTCGCGCCCACCATGCTTCTACTACTATTTCTACCGTTTAGCGATAAAGTAAAGCATTACATAGCACTTAATGATTGACATGCAGGTTATACAATAATTAAAGACAACCCTATGGCTCCTGCCGGTTGCCATACTCATCGACATGCAAGTCGTGATATTCTATACAAAACATGATCATCTCATACATCACATATATCTCATCATGTAATTGGCCATATCCCATCACAACATACCCTGCAAAAACAAGTTAGACATCCTCTAATTGTTGTTGCATGTTTTATGTGGCTGCTACGGGTATCTAAAAAGAACAATTCTCACCTACGCAAAAACCACAACGGTGATACATAAGTTGCTTTTCAACCTTCTCAAGGACCGCCTTTGTCGAATCCGATCCAACTAAAGTAGGAGAAATTGACACCCGCCAACCATCTTTGTGCAACGAGGTTACACCTCAGTTGATGGAACCAGTCTCTCGTAAGCGTACGATTAAGGTTGGTCCGGGCCACTTCATCCCACAATACCGCTGGACCAAAACACGACCAAGGGAGGAAGCAATCTAAGCATCAGCGCCCACAAACTCTTTGTGTTCTACTCGAGATCTCATCTACACATAGACCTAGCTCTGATACCACTGTTGGGGAACGTTGCATGGGAAACAAAATTTTTCCTATGTACACGCAAGATCTATCCATGGTGATGAGCATCTACGAGAGGGAAAGTGGATCTACATACCCTTGTAGATCGCTAAGTGGGAAGCATTAAGAAACGCGGTTGGTGTAGTCGAACGTCTTCACGATCCAAATCCCCGAGCGTCCCGCGATCTCATCATGATCCATCCCGTGATCCAATCATGATCCGTCCCGCGAACTCATCACAATCCGTCCCACGATCTTGATCACGGTCCCTCCGATCTAGCGCCGAACGGACGACACCTCCGCGTTCAGCACACGTACAGCTCGATGATGATCTCCGCCTTCTTGATCCAGCAAGAGGGAGCGGACAGGTAGACGAGTTCTCTGATAGCGCGACAACATTGCGGCGATGGTGGTGGAGGAATTCCAGGAGGGCTTCGCCTAAGCACCGTTGAAAACCGATCTAGAGGAGAAACTACAATCTAGAGGAGAGGTAGCACGTGGCTATTAGGGTTACCTTTTCCCTCTAAATCCTCTAGTATATATAGGAGGGAGGGAGGGGAGGAGTCAGCCTCAAACCCTCAAGGTTTGGTCGAAATTGGAGGTGGAGGAGTCCTACTCCAATCCTATTAGGAGTAGGATTCCTCCTTTCCACTTGGAAACTCTTTCCACCTCTCCACCTTTGGATTTTTTCCTTCTCAAACCACTCCAGCCGCATGGGCCCTTAGAGGAGGCTTCGGCCAGCCCACCAGGGGCTGGTTTACCTCCTCCCACAGCCCATGTAGCCTCTTGGGTCGAGACACCCCTCCCGATGGTCCCCCGATACCCTCCCGGCACTCCCGGTACACTACCGATGAGCCCGAAACTTTTCCGGTGACCAAAACAGGACTTCCTATATATCAATCTTTACCTCCGGACTATTCCGGAGCTCCTCCCGACCTCCGGGATCTCATCTGGGACTCCGAACAACCTTCGGTCACCACCATACATAACTCTATACTACCGAAACGTCACCGAATCTTAAGTGTGTAGACCCTGCGGGTTCGAGAACTATGTAGACATGACCGAGACACCTCTACGGTCAATAACCAATAGTGGGACCTGGATGCCCATATTGGTTCCTACATATTCTACGAAGATCTTTATCAATCGAACCTCTATGTCAAGGATTCAATTCACCCCGTATGTTGTTCCCTTTGTTCTTTGGTGTGTTACTTGCCCGAGATTCGATCGTCGGCATCTCCATACCTAGTTCAACCTCATTACCAGCAAGTCTCTTTACTCGTTCCGTAATACAAGATACCATGGATAACACTTAGTCACATTGCTTGCAAGGCTTATTGTGATGTTGTATTACCGAGTGGGCCCTGAGATTCCTCTCCGTCACACGGAGTAACAAATCCCAGTCTTGATCCATGCTAACGCGACAGACACCCTCGAAGATACCTGTAGAGGACCTTTATAGTCACCCAGTTACGTTGCGACGTTTGATACACACAAGGCACTCCTCCGGTGTCAGTGAGTTGCATGATCTCGTGCTCATAGGAACAAATACTTGACATGCAGAAAATAGTAGCAATAAACTGACACGATCATATGCTACGTTTGTAGTTTGGGTCTTGTCCATCACATCATTTTCCTAATGATGTGTTCCCATTATCAAATGACATCTCATGTCCATGACTAGGAAACCATAGCCATCTCTGATCAACGAGCTAGTCTATTAGAGGCATACTAGGGACATGGTGTTGTCTATGTATCCACACATGTATCCGAGTTTCCGATTAATGCAAATATAGCATGGATAATAAACGATTATCATGAATAAGGAAATGTGATAATAACCAATTTATTATTGCCTCTAGGGCATATTTCCAACACCATCGAGTGTGACTTATTGTGTGTAAAGGTTGGATTTTTGGAGATGCCTATATATACCCCTCCACCACCACTCGCACGTAAGAGAAGCCCTCAGAACTGTTCCCCACTCATACATACTAATTTTCTAAGAGAGAACTTTTAACAGCCCAAGTGCTCCCCTTGCCATTTATGGTCATGTACCTCTTGTGAACCTCTATGTTTGTCATGTGCTTGAAATGAATTACCATTTTGCTTCATTGCCATTTCCATCTCACGCATCATGCATCATGCCATCATGCTCATCATTTCAATTGTAAAACTAGTGTTGCTTGCTTATGTGGTGTTGTGATGTGAGGTGTGTATGTGGGTAAATGCATGTGTGCCTTGTTGGAGTGCCACTCTAATTTCTCCCATTTCAAAAAGTATTCATATCTCTCTCTTTATTCAAATTTATTGCTTGTTAAATATTTGCTTGCTGTTTTCCCATGTTTTAAATGTTGGTCATATTCTAATTATTCTTCTAAGATTTCTAGAGCAGTCCTTCTGCCATGGTTTGGTTTTTTGCCCTTTCAAATAACTTTGAAACCATGCCTAATTAAATACTCCCTCCGTCTCGAAATAAGTGACTCAACTTTGTACTAATTTTGTACTAAAGTTAGTACAAAGTTAAGTCACTTATTTTGGGACAGAGGGAGTACTAGGTAAATTATTTGCTTGATCTAAAAATGCCCTAACCTTTTTTATTAAATAGCTTGCATTTTTGAGAGCTCAAAAGTATTTTTATTTTTGGGAAACCCCCCTTCCTTTTATGTTGTGGAATTATCTTGTTCTGGGCTTTTATTTAAATGGAAAAACCTCTTTTATTTTTCCTGTGAGAGAGAGAGCAGGCGCATGGGCCTCGTTTCCCCCGCGCAGCCTAGCTAGGGCCTCGTTTCCGCCGTGCTCCAAAAGCCAAAGCCGCCTCTTCTTCCTCTTCTCCGAGCCGCGCTCGTCTTTGCCCCCCTTGTAGTGAGCTTTTGCCGTCACTCCCCCGTTCCAGCTGCCGGTCTTGTAGCATAGGGTCGCTTGCTGTCGCCGCCGTGCTCGTCTCTACCATGTCCCGAGTCGAGCAGTAGCTCGAGCTCGAGCGCCTCCGTTTGCCGCGCGTGAAGAGCATCCTAGTGCAAGGATGGACCCCCAGGTCAGCCCGCTGTCCCCGCATGAGGTCCTCCTCGCCGGAGAGGCCGCTGTCACCGGAGTTCGCCGCCGTTTTGTTCCGGTGCCGTAGTTTCAGTTTCGTTAGTTAAGTTTCCGTTAGTGTTAGTAGAGGCAAAGTTTCTGCCTTCGGTCAGTTGCCGACTCATATTGCAGTGGTTGTTCAACTCGGGAGAGAGCAGGAGATCGTGGATTCGACCCCCCGTGCCCTTTTCTTTTTATTGTGCATTGCAGTGTGTGTGTGTGTGGTGTGCCAGGATCCGTTGTGGCTACACCGGATCTGGTGTGAGTGTGGTGTGCTTGTGTGTGTGCCTGCGTGTGTGTAGGGGTGGGTAGGATTCCCTGTGGCAGGGAGAAATAGTGTGAGTGTGTGTATGCTGTGTGTATGTGCTTGTGTTTGTGTGTGTATGATAGTGGGCCCATGGCCCACTTATCATTCACATAGAGGGGCCTTGGTGTCATGCCAGGTGGCCCCCTCCTATATTTCTTTTGTAATTTGTTTATTTTTTTAATGTGTATATTTAGTTTAATTCCATTTCTGGATATGTCTAAATCTGGACTAGGCCATTTTTGGCTATGAGCATTTATAGAAAGATTTAACTTATGGGTATGACATGTTAATTTTCGAGCATGGTTTTGTGAATTTTGCAAAAGCTCATATATGAGTATGATATATGGAATTGGGGTAGAATTTCCCAATGAATCCATTGGTGCAATTGGTTTTGTCATTTGGGCAAGTTTCACAAAATGTCATTTTGTCACAATATGCCATTTTGTCATTTTAGTTAGAATTAATCTATGCATGCTTTGATAATTGTGTCAACATGGAAGGGGTAGTGGAGTATTATGCCATGGTATTTTCTTTTGACATGTTAGAATTGCATATAAGTGGGAACCTTGCTCCGAAGTGGCTATTAAAGTGTTGCTGATTTCAACATGCTAAATATTGCCAAGTCTAAGAATCTGTTATTATTTTTATGCCATGATGAGTGGATGCTACCAAGTGATATGTTGTGTTTTAGCTCAAGCTCAGTGCTAGTGTTTTGAAGTAGACGTTGCCCTCTACCATCCTATTAATTTTCATGCCATGAGGTGGTTTCTATCAACATTAGTTTCTGCTGTCAACTTGCTACCATCTTAACTCAGATTCCAAAAAACTTTGATTTTCACTAAGTCCCTAGAATCTGTTTCATCATGCCATCTCGTGAGCTTCATGCTTAGTGATATGTGCTTCCTTTCCTGTTTGTGTAGTTGGATGATTTGATAAGCATGTTATGTCGTTTTTGTGCATGCTTTGCTTGAGGTTGGAAACATCCTGTAGCTCTAGATAATTGTTGTGGAAGTTGCTATGTTGCTATTTTGAGACAGATTGTGTGTGTTGGTGTTTTGTGACTTGTGGGAGCTATGCTCCATGGTTTGCTTGATATTTGGCTCTATTGTGGTTGGTTTTTAATTTCCTAACCAGTGGCTACCTTGGAATACTAAGGAATAGCCCATGGCCTTCATTGTCTTGTATTTTGTTGTCACGGCCCTAGAACTTGCTTGAGTTGTTTGCATCAACATCAACATGTGCATCATGTCATCATGTTAATATTGCAATTAGTTTGAAATGGGGGTGATCAAACCCTAGCACAGATAAAATTCAAATAGGTTAAACTTAAAAATAATTTCAATGTATCAGAAATGCCTTCAAAAAAATGTTCATTGTCTCTGATAAATATTAGTAACTCCATATCAGAGAAAAATAGATTTTCAAACCAAGAATATCATTTTAAAATGAGAATCTAGCGCTACTGAAATCGATTAATAAAGCATTATAAATATGATAGTTGTCCAAAAATGCCCAAACCTTTTTGTGGAAGTTTGAAATAATCAAACTATATTTCACAAAATATGTGGGCATTATTGTGATAGGTATCTTGGCCTCCCAAAATAGAACAAATGTCAGAAGAAATGAAAACAGAAAATAAAAAAAGGGGCAAAGGCCTCATGTGTGGCTTGCTTGGCCCAGGTGGGCAGCCCAGCCCACCAGGGGCAGAGGCGTCTTCCTCTTCGTGCCAGTAGGCAGAGGGGAAGGCAGCCATGGCGCCGTGCGTGCTTGCCATGCCGGCAGCAGCCTGTCTGCTTCCCCAAGCCAGCAAGGCGATGGCGATGAGTCCCCGTGCCGTCTGGATCCCTCTCTCCCTCTCTTTTCTCTCCCCCCTCGCTCTCCTCTGCCTTCCCCCCTCCTGACCGAACCACCGGCAGCCGCTAGCTTGCTCGCTGCCGACGACCATGGCTACCCGAGCCTCCCCTGATGCCCTTGCTAGATGCGGCGCTTCGCCAACAACCTGTAGCCGTCAACCACGCACGAAATGATGCCCCATAGCGCAAGCCCGAGCAACTCCGGCGAGCCCCGCCACGGGTTTGGTCACCGCCCGCCCAGCTCCGGCGGGTGCTGACGTGGCATGGTGATTAGTGCTAATCCCCCTGCTAACAACCCTCCACAGACACTGACAGTGGGCCCTGGCCCGAGTCAAAGCATGGGTTAACGCGGGGATTAACCCCGTGACACTGACATGTGGACCCCACACGTCAGGTTTGACCTGGACCCGACCCTGTTGACCTGTGACGTCACCCTGACGCAATGATGACACATTAAAGCTTTTCTGATATTTAAATTAATAAGGAAATTCCTGAAAATGTTTAAACTTCTAAAAATCATAGAAAATAACCTGTATGCCATGATCATGCATGTTTGAGCAAGCTAACATCACCAAGTAGGACATTTCGTGATTAGGATAATTTAATAAATAGTGTTGGAGTTGGAATTTAGTATATATTTGAATTCCACCTCACTTAATATGACTACCTATAGCACTAGGTCAATTCAGTACCTTAACATGCCATTTCATGCATCATGTTTGTTGCATCACATTAAATGTGTTCATTTCTCTATTTGCCGGTGTTGTTCCCTCTCGGTAGACGATGGTTCTAACGATGTGATCGTTAACACTAATGAAGAGAAGTAATATCTTCAGGACTGTCAAGCAAGAAAATCCCCTTGAGCATACTGATATGAACCCACTCTCTTGCTCCTGCTCTTCTTTACTGCATTAGGACAACAACGATTCAAATGTTACCTGCTCTCTGTAGTTGAACCCATTCCTTTGCATGACCTGTCCTTGTCACAGTAAATAGTTGAAACCACTTAGCATGAGTAGCAACTGCTTGAGCCTTGTTGTGCTTACTCATCAATCCTTGCTTATTGTGCCTGCTATGCTTAGAGTCATGTCGTGTCGGGATTGATTCATCTGGGTGATGAATCAGAATGGCAATGTTCATGTCCTATTGTGTGAGAGCTAAGTGTGTGAACACGATTTGGTAAAGGTAGCGATGAGAGGCCATATAGGAGTACAAGGCGGGTTGTCTCATTGGGACCGTCCTTAAGAACCGAGTTTTGTGTATGTTATCAAAGACAAGATACTACCACACATTGGGATACTTAATTGACCCTCTCGGCCTATTAATTGCCTTGACCTCTGTCTAGGAGTTGCAACTAGTTTCTGGTGTTTGTAGGAAAAGTGTTGGCGGCCGTGCATAGCGCTGTCCGATGGGGTGGACTATGATGCGGTATAGGCACAGTGGCACGGTGTACCAAGTGGCACCCGAACGGTGGGCTTGGGAACCTTGCGCACATCGTTTGAGGCCGTAGCGGAAACTTCGGCTGGACTTCCGTTCGGGTTCAGTCGCAAATAGGCGACTGGACTAGGGTCTTGTGTGATTGACGGTCGTGGCCGACTCCCTCGCTGGTCTTCCGCTTGAAGGTTGCCGAGGTGCCCTTTTCCGTGCACATGGCGATAAGTGGAGAGAGCGTGTGTGAAGTATACCCCTGCAGGGTTAAATAAACTATTCGAATAGCCGCATCCTCGGATATGGACTACTTGGAGAACTTATGTGGTTCATATACAACTTGAAGTGGATACTCTAAAATACGCAAGACAAGCGTGAGTGCTATGGATGGCCTTCTCGTAGGGAGACGGAAGTGGATCCATAGTGGTGTATTGATTGGAGAATATGTGGAATCGTGTGCGCTATTCCACCTTGATGATACTACTTGTAGTCGTAGTATAGGTTAGCCAAGAGTCAAAGCTGGCTTGCTGCAATAAACTCCACAACCCCCTTCATTGATACTGATGCATGTGTAGTTAGTTGTGATGTAAGTCTTGCTGAGTACCCTTGTACTCACGTTTGCTTAATTTATGTTTTTGCAGAGGAGATGCCAGTCTCATTAGTGATATTTTCGACGTAAAGTTTGATGTTGATCGGATTAGCTTGGGAATCCCAGACAGAGGTCTGGTTCCTTTGGTAGGGTCGTTGTAGCTTTTCAGGCTCCTCCAGCCACTTTTGTAGATGTCTATACCCAGATACGTTTAACTTCCGCTTGCTTGTTTGAATGCTCTGAATGTTGGGTCTTGTGACCCCTGTTTGTAACATCTTATTGTATTGGCTCTTCTGAGCCTTCTAAATAAATGTTGTAATGTTGTATGGTTATGTTGTGATGCCATAGTTGTATCTATGCATATCGGGCATGTCGTGTGTACGTGTGAGATGCAACGGTATGTATGGGATTCGACACCTAGTTGTGTGCCTTTAGTAGTACTCTTTACGGGGAAATGCCTCTTTGTGCTTCCACCGAGCCTTGGTAGCTTGCTACTGCTCCGGACACATTGATTGACCGGCATGTATCCTTGTTTGCTGCTGTGTCTGTCCCTTCGGGGAATGTCTCACAGTGTAATGGAGTCCCTGTAGCCTTCTATGACTCTTCTACGTGCAGTGGTGACATTTATGTCCCACGGGGTAATGGAGTCCTTGTAGCTTGCTATGGCTCGTCTACACACGCTAGAGATCGACACCTGCATTGCTGGATTACGTATGCCTGTTCCTGTACGGATGTGCCACTTGGGTTCTATAACTAGTCATGTCGGCCCGGGTTCTTTGACATTTCAATGCTAGCGACACATTCACATACGTGAGTCAAAAGACGCAAACGGTCCCGACCCAGGTAAGGTGGCAGCCGTGGAGATAACCGTGCGTGAGACCGCAAAGTGATGTGATGTGTTACAGACTGGATTCTTATGGCTTAGGATCGGGGTCCCGACATTTGCCTTCGTAACTTGCCGTGAGCGTAGCGTGAGATCTGTTACTCCGTTTCCTACGTTCTATATATGCATTTACATCGATTTTGCATGAAGCATTCATATTTGCCATGATCATGCATGTTCAAACAACTTAACATGAGGTTCTGTCCAGAATTGTAAATAACTTAACTATTGCACGAGAAACATGGCTAGCTTAGGATTGCCATGCTAAATACTTCAAATGAATCATGAATCATCTTTTTTGTGCGTTGCACCTTGGTTGGTTGTTTATTGTCGAGTGTTGAACCTGAGTACGAGGATCTAGGAGGGTACCACTATGAGGACCCCACTCTTTGTCCCTCTGAAGAACCAACAAGCAAGATGATCGTACCCGGATCCCGACACTAGTTTTTCTTTGCTAGATGTCTCTCTTTTATCATTATATATGAGCTACCTACCACTTGAAAGTCAAGACTCCTACATTGCCAAGATAGCTCTAACCCTCCACATCCTAGAGAACCTTGTTTGGCTAATTTACCGCCGCTCAACCCCTCTTATAGCGTTCTTAGTTGCAGGTGCAAGTTGTTTCCATGTGATAACATGGATATCTGGAGATATCACAATATTTACTGCTATTTAATTTAATGCACATATATATGTTGGTATGGTGGAAGGCTTGGCCTTTTGCTTCGTGTTTTGTTCCATTTTTACCGCCATAGTTACTTGTTACCGGTGTTATGTTCCATATTTTGCGCTCCTAACATGCTCGGGGTTGTTATGGGAACCCCCTTGATTATTCGGATGAGATTAAAATTTGTCTGGCAAGACCTAATATTGGTACTATTTGCTTAAACAAATTAATAAAATTGCATAGGGCTTTGCAACCCCGTGGATAATTAATCAACAACCCAGGCCAGTGCTTGAGTGTTGGTGCAAACTAGAGTCATGTGCGGGGCCAACCCGGGGAAACTCGGGAGATTTCTATCAGGCCACCGTACGCTGCGTTCATCCAGTCGTGTCCTGAGAACGAGATATGCGGCTCTTATCGGGTTCGTCGAAACGTCGGGTGGTCTTGCTGGACTTGTTTTACCTTTCTCGAGTGGCTTGCGTGAGGAGCTCTGATTTGCTTCGGGCTATCTTGAGGTGCCAATTTTCCTTTGGAATTGCCTAGGATGATCACGAGATCCGTGGTCGAGGTTATTCCCGCGGAGTGTGGTTAATTTATGATGGATTAGTTGGAGCACCCCTGCAGGGTTAAATCTTTCGGAAAGCCGTGCCCGCGGTTATGTGGCAACTTGGATATTTTGTTTAACACCCGGTTATAGTTAACTTGAAGTAAACTCAAATAAAATACACCAACTTTGTGAGTAACCGTGATCATCTCTGCTCGTGAACATGAACCGAGAGAGAACACGGTGGGGTTATGTTTGACGTAAGTAGGTGTTCAGGATCTTTTAGAGATCATGGTAGAACTCGATCATTTAACGTAGTCCACCATAATTACATTCATGTTCTCGTAAGTTAGCCACCATACAATGCATAGTGCTGCTGCAAACTCAACACTTACCTCATCCAACCTAATAAGCTTGAATAGTCTCGGCACCCGGTTGCGAGATTGCTGAGTCCCCATGGCTCACAAATTACTACAACAAATACAGGTGCGGGTGCAGATGAGACCATGCCATATGATGTGACGTAGCTCCAGTGGGAGTATGCCGAGGAACGTGGCAAGATGTACGTCACATATCCAGACGAGTAAAGAGGCCTTGGTCGTGATCTTCGGGGCTAGCAAGACAGTTTCATTGCATCTTTTCTCGTTTGTTTTCGTCCGTAGACAGACCCTATCTTTTGAATGATGTTTGAATAAACTGTGTGGATTTGTAATTTAGCATGTGGCGAGTGTAAGCCAACTCATATACTCCTCTCTTCATAAATGTATGTGATGATACTGAACTTGCGAAATGACTAGATGCGCCTCTATCCCTGTCGAGGCCCCCGTGCCCAAATATGGATAGGCATGCATCTTGGGCGTTACAAGTTGGTATTCAGAGCCATATGACCACAGGAGCCCTTTGCTTGACCGAACTTGGCCGAGTCGAGTCTAGTAAATCTATTTTGAGTCTAGTTATATTGGAGAGTAGGTCTCTGTTTACTCCTCTTCTATACTCTGGTGAGGCATTCGACTTAGGAATTTTGATTCTACTCCTCTTCTCGCTCAAATTCTTTTAGGATCACGTGGGTATTTTGGAAACTATATGATACCGATGTGACGGAGTTCTGTCTTGGTGCCTCCTGTCTGACTTTATTTCTTCCGGGGAGTTGATCTCCAGGGAATTCTTGGCACATCGCTATCATTCAGCTTCCTTAGTATCCGAGGATGGAGGGTGTTCAGAATTGCTTCAATACTTGTCGTGGTGAGATAAGTTCGGAGTCACTCAATACTAGGGAGGCGTCCGAGGTACCACCATGGTTTGTATCGTTGTGCTTTCGAGGATCCGAGTTAGATGGACTTGTGAAGCCTCTGGTTATGTGTCGAAGGATGGATACAGTTGGGGTGTATGTTTGTTAGCTGTGTGAGATATTTCCTCCTTGTATCCCCAACAACGGATTGCATAACCAGAAAGTTTTCGGAAGTTCTTAGGTGGGAACTCATGTAGTTATCTAGGATCATCTTCTTCCGATGTACGAGGGCATATACATTTAATCCGAGCAACATTATCTCAATACTTTTGTGTTATTGCAAGTGGCTTCTAATATCTGATGATGTTATCACAAACCTGAAGAAGGCATTCTTACTAATTTTTCAGTAGGAAGGCTGTTTATGTTATTCGTTCATTTTCTATCAAGTCATTTGATTCAACTGATTGTGATCATCTTTGCCAATGAGGTGCTGATGTTCTTGTCCATCTCCAGGATGGCTCCAACAACTCGCGGGAGTTCGGGTCGTGATGGGGAGCAGTCTGATCCCCCACCACCCCCACCATCGCCTCCTCCTCCAGAAGCTTGGCAAGCTGGGATGGCCGCAACCAATGCGAATACTCAGATGTTGCTCAGGCTGTTGCAACAAAGAGATTAGGGTGAGCAAGGTTTTTAAGGGAATTTTTAGAATCAACCTCAGTTCGCAACGCTCAACTAGTTCCTTGCCAACCAGCCCAAGTCTTTGACTTGTTGTGAGCAGCCTTTTGATGCACATGATTGGCTCTATGATATGAGTAAGCATTTTGAGTGCAGCAATGTCAGATCAGAGGACTTTGTCGGATTCGCATCGTTCCAGCTCAAGGGTCAGGCAACAGATTGGTGGCTGCAATACAAGGACCCCAGGGGCGAACGTGTTATCACTTGGGACGATTTCTATCGTGACTTCAGGGCCCATTACATTCTGACAGCTTTGTTGAGGAGATGCGTGAGAAGTTCAGGCACTTGAAGCAGGGTAGCAAGTTTGTCTACCTGTACTACATCAAGTTCCAGAATCTAGCCCACTATGCTAAGCAAGATGTTCCAGATGACAAGTCCATGATTTATCAGTTCAGAGGTGGTCTCAAGGATGAGCTTCGGCCGGGTCTAGGACTTCAAGAGCCTCGTGAGTTTGATCAGTTCTACAACATGGCTTTGAAGGTCGAGGCAACTCAGCTCAAGTTAGAGAACTCAAGGAAGCGTTCTAGGGATTCCAATTCTTCTTCTTCCAGCTCTCAGATGGTCCCTAAGCAGCATAAATATTGGGTTCCTAATCCGCCTTCGTTTCGTCCTCCTCAGCAGCAGAGATAGTTCGGTAGCCGTGGTTCTTCCCACCCACCCAACCTAGGATTTCAGCAGAGGCCCCAGGCACCCAAGTCAGCGAATGTTCCTCCTCCAAGAAACTTTTGTCCGCTGTCCGAGGTTACTTGTCACAAGTGTGGTCAGAAGGGTCACTACTCAAACAAGTGCAACCAACGGCGTCTTCCGCCTCCTCCTCTAGTCAGACCTCCAGGCAATGCTATGGTGAAGCAGAATCCCAAGTCCGTCCGTGTAAACATGGTGAACGCAACAGAGGCAGAGGATTCTTCTCAAGTGATTATGGGTAATCTCTTAGTTAATTCTATTCCTGCAAAAGTTTTGTTTGATACTGGTGCATCACATTGTTTCATGTCTTGTCCATTCTTTGTCAAGCATGAGTTCGATTATCAAGATTTGCCTAGGTCCTTGTCTATTGTTTTGCCCGGTAAGATGTTGAATTCCAATCGCATTGTTCCGGATGTCTCTATCAAGATGGGCAATTATTCATTTCTGGCCTCTCCAATTGTTCTCGGTAATTAATATTGATCTCACTCTGGGCATGGACTTTCTGGCTATGAACAAGGCGCATGTTGATTGTCAAGCCAAAGAATCAAATTGACTTATCCTTCGGAAGATGTGATTTTTTCATAGCTCAGGATGACACGATCCATCTCTTTGCTCTTAATGAGAAGGGTGAAATCTCGGCTATTTCTCAGATTCCGGTGGTTTGTGAGTATGAAGATGTCTTTTGAGAAGAATTGCCAGGAATGCCTCCGCACTGGCCAGTCGAGTTTGTGATTGACTTCGAACCCGGAACTGAACCAGTTTGCAAGCGTCCTTATAAACTTGGCCTAGAAGAGCTGAAAAAGTTGAAGAAGCAGCTAGATGAACAAGAACGTCTGGGTCTGATCAGACCATGTTCTTCTCCATGGGGTTGTGGTGTTTTGTTTGTCAATAAGAAGGATGGCACAGACCGACTTTGTGTCGACTACCGTCCATTGAATAAAAAGACAATCAGAAACAAGTACCCACTTCCCAACATCAATGAGTTGTTTGAACAACTGAAAGGTGCCAAGGTTTTCTCGAAGCTTGATCTTCGCATGGGCTATCATCAGATTCACATTCAGGAAGAAGATATTCCAAAGACTGCTTTCAGGACGAGTTTTGGCTCTTATGAGTACACCGTCATGTCGTTTGGTCTCGCCAATGCTCCTCCAACCTTCTCAAGAATGATGAACTTCATATTCTCTCCTTTCAAGAATGAGTTTGTCTTGGTCTATCTGGATGATATCCTTGTGTTCTCAGAGACTGAGGAAGAGCATGCAGAAGATCTTCGGCTTGTGCTTGACAACTTAAGAGAGCATCGATTCTATGCTAAGTTTTCCAAGTGTGAGTTTTGGCTCAATGAAGTGGTGTACCTTGGGCATGTGATCTCTGCTGAGGTTATTAAAGTGCACCCTAAGAAGGTTGAGAAAATCTTGAAGTGTGAGCCTCCTCAGAATTTCAAGCAGCTTCGTAGCTTCCTTGGGCTTGCTAGTTATTGCACAAGATTCGTGGAGAACTTCTCTAAAATTGCTAAGACTTTGTCTAATCTCCTCCAGAAGAATGTCAAGTATGTTTGGTCTCCCGAGTGTGATGTGGCATTCAATATGCTCAAGCAGAGACCGACTTCAGCTCCAGTTCTTGTCCCTCCTGAGCAATCAAAGCCTTTCCAAGTTTTCTGTGATGCTTCTCTCCAAGGTCTTGGTGCTGTTCTGATGCAAGGTAAGAAGATAGTTGCTTATACCTCATGTCAGTTGAAGCCTGCCGAGAAGAACTACCCCACTCATGATCTTGAGTTGGCAGCAGTTGTGCATGTGCTGATGACTTGGAGGCATTTTTTGTTGGGTAGACCAGTTGAGGTGTACACGGATCACATGAGCTTGAAGTACATTTTCACTCAACACAATCTCAATCTTCGATAGTCTTGTTGGGTGGAAATGCTTGAGGACTTCAATCCAAGCATTGAGTATACTCCTGGAAAAGCAAATGTCATTGCAGATGCACTCAGCCGGAAGGCGTACTGCAACACTCTTGTCCTGAAGCCTCTTCAACCCAAGCTTTGTGAAGCCTTCCACAAGCTCAATATTCAAATGATTCCGCAGGGATTTCTTGCTAATCTTCAAGTCTCTCCGACTGTGGAAGATCAGGTTCACCAAGCTCAACTTCTTGATGCAACGGTGAAGAAAGTGAAGAAAGGTGTGGCCAAGGGCATCCCGAAGTATAAGTGCTTTCGCATTGATGACAAAGATACCTTGTTCTTTGAGGACCGTTTGGTGGTTTCGAAAGGTGATCTCAGGAAGGTTATCATGGATGAAACACACAATTCTCTCCTATCCATTCATCCAGGCAGTTCCAAGATGTATCAGGATCTCAAGCAAACCTTCTGGTGGACTCGCATGAAATGTGAAATTGCTCAGTTCGTGAACGAGTGTGATGTTTGTCACAGAGTGAAGGCGGAACATCAATGTACAGCAGGTCTCCTTCAGCCTTTGCCTATTCCAGAGTGGGAATTCGATCATGTGGAGATGGATTTCGTCACTGGGTTTCCCAAGTCCAAGAGGGGCAACGATGCCATCTTTGTGGTTATCAACAAGCTGACCAAAGTTGCTCATTTCCTTCCGGTCAAAGAATCTATCTCGGCAGCTTAGCTAGCAGAGTTGTATACATCAAGGATAGTTTCCTTGCACGGTATTCCTCAGCTCATCTCATCTGACCGTGGAAGCCTCTTCACTTCCAAGTTTTGGGAGTCCTTCGAGACTGCTATGGGTACCAAGATCCGTTTGAGCACTGCATTCCAGCCGCAGAGAAGTGGTCAAGTTGAGAGAGTTAATCAGATCCTTGAAGACATGCTCAGAGCCTGTGTGATTTCGTTCGGCATGAAATGGGAAGACTGCCTTCCATATGCTGAATTTTCATACAACAACAACTTTCAGACTAGCTCGGGCAAGGCCCCTTTCAAGATTCTCTACGGCAGGAAGTGCCGTACCCTGCTCAATTCATCTGAAACCGGCGAGCGTCAAATTCTAGGCAATGACATGATCACCGAAGCAGAAGAGATGTGCCGTGTCATTCGTGAGAACCTCAAAGCAGCTCAATCCCAACAGAAGAGTTATTACAATAACAAACACCGGGATGTCTCCTTTCAAGTTGATGATCTAGTCTATCTCAGAGTCTCCCCATGAAGGGCACTCAACGGTTTGGAATTAAGGGGAAGCTAGCTCCTCGCTTTGTGGGTCCTTTCAGAGTTGTGGGAAAGAGAGGTGAACTTGCCTATCAACTAGAGCTTCCTTTGAATTTCGCAAATGTGCATGATGGCTTTCATGTCTCTCAGCTCCGGAGGTGCTTCAAGACCCCCGAGCATACCATTGACCTCCAAGACATTGATATCCAAGAAGATCTATCTTATCGTGAGCATCCAATGGCTATTCTTGATGAAACTGAGCGTAAGACTCGCAACAAGTCAATCAAGTTTCTCAAGTTGAAGTGGTCTCATGATTTCGATAAAGAAACTACTTGGGAACATGAGGATCTTCTTCGTTCTGAATTTCCAGAGTTCTTTCGTTCTTAGATCTCAGGTCGAGATCCTCTTGTAGTGTGGGAGAGTTGTAACAGCCCAAGTGCTCCCCTTGCCATTTATGGTCATGTACCACTTGTGAACCTCTATGTTTGTCATTTTCTTGGAATGAATTACCATTTTGCTTCATTGCCGTTTCCATATCATGCATCATGCATCATGCCATCATGCTGACCATTTAAATTGTAAAACTAGTGTTGCTTGCTTGTGTGGTGTTGTGATGTGAGGTGTGTATGTGGGTAAATGCATGTGTGCCTTGTTGGAGTGCCACTCTAATTCCACCCATTTCAAAAACTATTCCTATCTCTCTCTTTATTCAAATTTATTGCTTGTTAAATATTTGCTTGCTGTTTTCCCTTGTTTTAAATGTTGGTCATCTTCTAATTATTCTTCTAAGATTTCTAGAGCAGTCCTTCTGCCATGGTTGGGTTTTTTGCCCTTTCAAATAATTTTGAAACCATGCCTAATTAAATACTAGGTAAAATATTTGCTTGATCTAATAATGCCCTAACCTTTTTTTATCAAATAGCTTCCATTTTGGTGAGCTCAAAAGTATTTTTATTTTTTGGGAAACCCCCCTCGCTTTTCTGTTGTGGAATTATCTTGTTCTGGGCTTTTATTTAAATGGAAAAACCTCTTTTGTTTTTCCTGTGAGAGTGAGCAGGCGCATGGGTATCTTTTCCCCCGCGCGGCCTAGCTAACCCGAGAGGCCTGAGCCCAACCCGTGCACTAGCGGATATGTGCTCCCGTTGCCTCCTTTCCGTTAGTGCAGAGAGAGCCGCGGAGAGAGCTCGTCGCCGTCATAGTGAGAGGAGCTCACGGACGTCGAGGCCAGCCCCTTTAAAAAGGTGCGGATCCCTAGGGTTTTCCCTATTCCTCCTCGCCACAGCCACTCCTCTCTCCCTCCTTCTCCCTCCTTCTCCCTTCCTTCCTCCTCAGGTAGGTTCAGAGAGAGCGAGAGATTTAGTTTTAGAGAGGATCGTCTCCGCTGAAGCCTGTAGCCATAGTCCTCGACTCCGGTGACCCCTCGTCATCGCCGGAGATGCCGTGGGGGCTCCAAGGTGCCTCCCGTGCCCCGTTCCCGGTGGTCGGGCATGGAGGAAGCCCCCCTGCCGATGGCCTCTTCCTCGACTCTGCCGTGCTCCCGAAGCCGAGGCCGCCTCTTCTTCCTCTACTCCAAGCCGCGCTCGTCTTTGCCCCCTTGCGGTGAGCTACCATCGTCGCTCCCCCATTCCAAATGCCGGTCTTGTAGCATAGGGTCGCTTGTTGTCACCGCCGTGCTCGTCTCTGCCGTGACCCGAGCCAAGCAGTAGCTCGAGCTCGAGCGCCTCCATCTGCCGCATGCGAAGAGCGTCCTAGTGCAAGGATGGACCCCTAGGTCGGCCCGCTGTCCCCGCATGAGGTCCTCCTCGCCGGAGAGGCCGCTGTCGCCGGAGTTCGCCGCCGTTCTGCTCTAGTGCCGAAGTTTCAGTTTCGTCAGTTAAGTTGACGTCAGTGTTAGTAGAGGCAAAGTTGCCCCCTTCGGTCAGTTGCCGGCTCGTATTCGAGTGGTTGTTCGACTCGGGAGAGAGTAGGAGGTCGCGGGTTCGACCCCCCCGCGCCCCTTTTCTTTTTATTGTGCATTGCAGTGTGCGTGTGCATGGTGTGCTAGGATCCGGTGTGGCTACACGGGATCTGGTGTGAGTGTGCTATGCTTGTGTGTGTGCCAGCGTGTGTGTAGGGGTGGGTGGGATTCCATGTGGCAGGGAGATCCAGTGTGAGTGTGTGTATGTGCTTGTGTGTGTGTATGACAGTGGGCCATTGTGTGTGTGCCAGCGTGTGTGTAGGGGTGGGTGGGATTCCATGTGGCAGGGAGATCCAGTGTGAGTGTGTGTGTATGCTATGTGTATGTGCTTGTGTGTGTATGACAGTGGGCCCATGGCCCACTTGTCATTCACATAGAGGGGCCCTCGTGTCATGCCAGGTGGGCCCCCTCCTATATTTCTTTTGTAATTTGTTTATTGTTTTAATGAGTCTATTTATTTTTATTCCATTTTTGGATATGTCTAAATATGGACTAGGACATTTTTGGCTATGAGCATTTATAGAAAGATTTAACTGATGGGTATGACATGTTAATTTTTGAGCATGGTTTTATGAGTTTTGCAAAAGCTTATATTTGAGTATGATATATGGAATTGGGGTAGAATTTCCCAATGAATCCATTGGTGCAATTGGTTTTGTCATTTGAGCAAGTTTCACAAAATGTCATTTTGTCACAATATGCCATTTTGTTATTTTAGTTAGAATTAATCTATGCATGCTTTGATAATTGTGTCAACATGGAAGGGGTAGTGTTTCATGAGTATTATGCCATGGTATTTTATTTTTGACATGTTAGACTTGCATATAAGTGGGAACCTTGCTCCAAAGTGGCGATTAAAATGTTGTGTAACATCCCAAAATTTCATTTTGGAATGTTATGATATATAGCTTTGCATCATCATCATTGTTTGAATGAATAAAATGGTTGAAGTGCTTCTTTTGAATTTCTGAAAGGCCACTTTCATCTTTCCTTTTTTTCTTGTTTCACCTATTTGAAAACCTCTGGTAAAGATCAAAGAAAAGAGGCGAGTAACATGACACTCCACACCAGGGACATCTTGGTGAAATATTTGAACAATAAAACCAGGGGGCTATTTGAAAAATTATTGCAAAAGGATTTAAAATCAAATAAGCAATTTCTGAAAATAATTTTTTTTAAAAGTATTCAAGATGACAGAGGAAAAATGTTCATTAAATATCATTAATTCTCCTGATCATTTTGATATATATAATTCCTAAGTTTGGAAATGTTTTGAATGCTTTTAAAAGAGTTTTACTACACTGGATATTAGAAAAGGAAGGTTTTAAATCGAATCGGGCCGACCCAGAGACGTTAACTCGCGAATTCAATTCGAACCGGTCAACCGACGCGCTAACCTCGCCTCTTCTCTCACTGGCAAGCGGGACCCACCGACCAACAGCGTCATCCTCGCGTCCATCTCCTTCCTCGCGCGCACACCGCCGTCGCCGGAGATCTCTCTCCCGAATCTCCCTCCTCTCTCCTTTCCCCGACCCCGCACCTGGCCTATAAAAGCCACAGTCCTCGCCGCGCTCCATTCCACCTCGAGCCCCCACTCTACCTTGCCAGAGTGCTGCCCCACAACCTCGCCGGAGTTTGGCACTCGACCGAACCTCCCGGAGCTCGTGCCCATCGCCACACTCAGCCCGGACACCCTCCGACACCGCCAATCGACGCCATCGCCTGAGCACCTCGGACGCTGCCCCCGACCACTGCACCGTCGCCCACGACCACCACTGACCTCCGGCCGCCGTCGACCTCGCCGGAACCCCGACCCCCTCCGTTGTAAGTCACCCCACCTCGCCGTGGCCATCGGATCCGCAGTCAACGCCCTAGATTAGATCATTTAAAAGCCGAACCGATACGCACTAAGTCTCAAACGACCGCTTGTGAACTCTCACTCGCACGCCCTTGCGGCCAGTCACAACCTGACACGTGGCCCCTAACCGATCGTCATCAGTTTCTCTTTTTCTGCTTCTGTTTTAGAAAACAGAATGCATCCTGATTTTGTTTTTATCATAACTTTTAAACTATTTAGTGTTTTTAGTTAATTCTTTTTGCATTAGTTCACATATTTGATGTAGTTTATGTCTGTATGCTTAGATTTTAAATTTGAACTTTAAATTTTGAATCTAATCAAAATTGTTTAAATTACTAAAATCTGTATAACTAGAGTTTAAAAATATATTTTTGAGTGAATCTTTTTGCCACTGTTTGGTATTAGTTAGACCTATCATTCTACATAATTTGAGATTTCTTTTGAATAAATTTAGTTACTGTTTTTAACAGAAACAGAATCTGTCTAGTTCTTAATAGGTTTTAACTAAATTGATTTTTATTCAATTTGAACCTAAATTAGTTTAAGTTTTGTTTTAGATTTCCATAGGTTCTGTTGATTCAACTTTAGGTATATTTTTTTATGTTAATAAAATATGTTTCAAATTGTTTTGTACTCTAGTTAGAATAGGTTCATCTTGTTTTCACCATGTACATTGTTTAGAAGGAGTTTTGTAAAATTTCTTTTAGCACACTATTTTCATAATGAAATACTTTCTGTTTTCAAATAAAATTTGATATTTACTTTTCTGTTACCTAAATGTCTAGTTGTTCAAAACCAAAATTTGACTTGTATGTCTTAGTAGGGATTTTGACACCAAAATATTTATAGTCTCATACTTTATGTGATTCTTCTTTTGATTGTGATTTTGTTTGTTGAAGCATTTGTTTACCTTGCTATTGAATGAATTGTTTTGTGTTTATTCTTATTGTGTGCTCTTGTTTGATTCGTTAGATCATCCTGAGTGCGAAACTTGTTATCTAGAGTCACTTGATTACGAGGATCGTTAGCAAGGCAAGTCACTTTGACCATGTATACCTATGTTTTATTGCATTAGTTCTTCCATCTCCCTAATTGCATGCAAAGTAGGTAATTGGAAACTTGGTTACTTGTTGTAGTATCATGTGGTAGGTACCCCTCAACCCTTTGACACATTGGCCCCGGGAAACGTTGTTTTACATTTTGCTATGCTATTAGTAGACGGGGTTGGTTGTGTGATTCATGAGAGTTGTGAGTTAATAATTTCAAGACCTACATGATGATCAAGTCTTCAAGACTCCAAGTTTTTCAACTTACCTCTCGGTGGATGATGGTTGAACGGCGCCCTGGAGAAACCAGTGGTTAGCCTAGATGATGCTGGAGAAGTGCCAGTATTCTTGCGGAAAGGTCCACCCAGGCACAAAGAGATGGATGGATGCTTCAAGAACCAAGGCTTACCTGCACAGCCACAAGCCATTATGGGCTCTGGCTTGGTTGGATATCGTGGTGACCCTGGACAGGCGATGCTACGAGATGTAGAAGAACGGTAGGAAAGGATGGGCACCGACAGAGTCTAGCGGAAACCCTTTTGAAGACCATGTTTTGGTCATCCGTTTCTCAAACACCATGAAGTGCGAGAAGTCCAACGGAGGCGATCAAATCTTGTGGGGAACGTGTGCAAAACTCTGCAGAGTACCCAAACCTAATCGATTAGCCATGTCCACGGTCATGGACAGTTTGAGCTAAGGGAACTGAAATTATCTGGAACTCTCAACACAATTAATTATGTTGATGTGGGTTATTAATGTCAACTTGGGTATGAGAATTGGTTGGTGGAACCATCTCATTAATTAACCAACATTGTAGTAATTATGCCTTTGCCCTCTCTTGTTGTAGGAAAAATTTGGCTTTATGCAAAAACTTACTACCCCACCTGCCATATTTGCATATAGACTAGATGATTACTTTACCCCCTCTCTTGTGACCTTGCCGGCATATTCAATATGCCGACCTATACGGCGGCAACGTATCATGTTGCAGAGTACTTTTCCGACCAGGAGTGAGGATACGCTCTACGCTCGGTGAGATGCCCTTGGAGTCAGATGGACTCAACTACCTTTGAAGCTTCCGCAACTTTAGTTATTCTCATGAGTTGGATAAGCCTTAGGATTTATTTCTCTCCTGTCTTTAAAATTCTTATACTCTCATCTACTCGTTTCTGACTTCCCTCCGATTTATTTCAAAATTTATAGATGGTCACCTTCATCCCAGTTTTGATCACGGAGTTTCGCCAGCCTGACGCAACGATGCCCTTTGGCAAGGAGCTGATGAGGATCGTCAGGGATGTGAGGATTGCTTTGCCGAGCATCACCGGGACTCCTATCATGTCTTTTCCACAAGACGGACGCTACAGGATCGAGGTGCACATCCCTGGGAAGACGTTTGGGAATCGTAAGGAGCCCATCGACTTCAAGTTTGTGGCACCCAGCTGGATACTTGGGAGAGACATGGCCATTCATCGTGCCCTTGGACGTATTCAGGTGGAATACAGAGGTGGAACCATTTCACCAGGACTCAGCGTGGTTTATCGCAGGGATGCCAATGGAAATATCATAACCACTCCCACTGATGACACCACCATTTCCTATATCCAGACCTTGGAGACACACGTCAGGACCTTGGAGCTTCGGGTACGTGCTGACACGAAGACGATCAAGAGGCTGATGAACCGTGAGATTGATCTTGAAGCTGACTTACGGGAAGCCGAGTACGAGCATGAGTATGAGGTGAAAGATTTCTTAGAGAGGATCGATAAGATGAACACTCGCATCGCAACTCTGGAGGAATAGATGGACATGGGTGAAAATCTTCATCCAGAAGGAGACATGGCTCCTTTGATCAGCAATGGTGATGACTATGAGGAGAGCACCACCGGAGGAGGTTCCTTCACCATGTACTTTTGAGGAAATTTTTAGTTATGCCCCCCATGTATCTTCATTTTCATCGTTAAAGCGTAGGTCGATGTTTAGTTTGAATGGAGATTTGTATCTTGATGTTTGACCTTGAGTTGAATAAATGAATGAGTGTTTGGTGTGATATGTTTGTTGCATTGCATATGGGTAGTGAATTTCCCTTTTAGGTCATTGTTCTATTCTAATCCTCACCCCTCCGAAAACAGCAAGATGCCTCCACGACGTGAGCCCGAATTCACTTTCCTGCCAGAGATCACACAACTTCTTCAGCAGCAGAACACCCTGATGCAGCTGTTGATTCAGAATCAGACCAACAACCACAACAATCACCCTCCACCTCAAGGCGACAACCTCACCCATTTTCTGAGACTGAATCCCCCAACCTTCTCCAATAGCATAGAGCCCATTGTGGCAGATGATTGGCTCCGCAAGATGGAGAGGGAACTCACCATCGCAGGATGCACTGAGGTTGA
This sequence comes from Hordeum marinum, assembly GCA_022496015.1. NCBI lineage: Eukaryota > Viridiplantae > Streptophyta > Magnoliopsida > Poales > Poaceae > Hordeum > Hordeum marinum. The sequence goes on from CM039677.1 coordinate 120,893,232, forward strand.
AAAAGTGCGTTTTGCCGCCCATCAACCGAAGGGACCAGCAGCTTCATGGTGGGAGAACTACACCACCATGTACCCCATTACTGGTGTGACTTGGGAGCAGTTCAAGCAAGTTTTCTGCACCGCACATGTCTCAGTTGGAGCCATGAGTCTGAAGAAGCTTGAGTTTCGCAACTTACGCCAAGGGAACCGTTCCGTGGCCCAGTACGTGGATGACTTCAGCACGTTAGGTCGTTATGTACCAGGAGATGTGGCCGATGATGCAGCCAAGCAGGAAAAGTTCTTGGAAGGACTCAATGATGAGTTGAGCTTGCAGATGATGGTGGCTACCTTCAGCAACTACCAGGAGCTGGTAGACAAGGCCCTCATCTTGGAGGGGAAGCAGCAACAAATCGAGAACCGCAAGAGGAAGTATGCACAGGGGAAGTCTACCTCTGGAGCTCATCAGAAGCCCCACTACTCCCCGTACTCAGGAAATAACGGATCAGGGACCGGTAAGTATGGAGGACACACTCATCCCGTGCACAACCATGGAGGCCATAACCATGGAGGAAATGGGAATAATCGTCCCAACAATGGCAGCTTCAAGAATGGTAATGGAAGTGGGAATGGCAACCAACACCGCCCCGCTACAGCTCAGAAGGATCTGAACCATATCACCTGTTTCAAGTGTCAGAAGACAGGGCACTATGCCACTGAATGCCCTCAGAACAAGCAAGGGAATGGAAGCGACAACAACAACGGCAACTCCGCAACTAAGAAGCCAAATCCTTTTCCTCGTGCTCAGGTGAACCACCTCGATTGGGAAGAAGTCTATGATCAGCCCGAGACTGTGGTTGGTAAGTTTTTATTGCATTCATGTCCAGTTATGGTACTTTTTGATTCTGGTGCAACTCATTCATTCATATCAAGGGTAGTTGTGGAAAAGTATGGTTTACCCACCAGAACCCTTAGTCAGCCCATTAAGGTCAATTCCCCAGGAGGAATGATGATGGCAGGGATAGGATGCCACGCCCTGAAACTCCACATAGAAACCATGTTTTTCCTACGGACCTCATCGTCTTAGAATCCCAGGGATTGGATGTAATCCTAGGCATGGATTGGATGACCAAGTATGAAGGAAACCTTGATTGCCCCAGCAAGTCTATTTCACTCACCACTCCGGAGAACAGGAGGATTAAATATGTATCCCGACGCACACAGATGAGTGCTTGGTTAAATTCTCTCACAGGAGTTGTTCAGGAGGAAGTGCTAGTTGTACGAGACTTTCCAGATGTATTCCCGGAGGAATTACCAGGCATGCCACCAGATAGGGAGATTGAGTTTCTGATAGAGGTACTACCAGCGACATCCCCAATTTCCAAGAGACCCTATCAGATGCCGCAAATGATTTAGTAGAAATCAAGAAGTAGATTAAGGAGCTATTGGACAAGGGATATATTCGCCCAAGTTCATCACCTTGGGGAGCCCCAGTTCTTTTGGTGGAGAAGAAAGACAAAACCTTAAGTATGGTGGTCGATTATCGAGCATTGAACAAGGTGACTATCGGGAATAAGTACCCTCTGCCGATGATTAATGACCTGTTTGACCAGCTAGTAGGCGCCAAAGTATTCGCCCACGACCACCACCGACCTCCGGTCGCCGTCGACCTTGCCGGAACCCCGACCCCCTCCGTTGTAAGTCACCCCACCTCGCCGTAGCCGTCGGATCCGCAGTCAACGCCCTAGATTAGATCATTTAAAGGCCGAACCGGTACGCACTAAGTCTCGGACGACCGCTCGTGAACTCTCACTCGCACGCCCTCGCGGCCAGTCACAACCTGACATGTGGCCCCTAACCGATCGTTATCAGTTTCTCTTTTTCTGTTTCTGTTTTAGAAAACAGAATGCATCTTGATTTTGTTTTTATCATATCTTTTAAAATATTTAGTGTTTTTAGTTGATTCTTTTTGCATTAGTTCACATATTTGATGTAGTTTATGTTTGTATGCTTAGATTTTAAATTTGATCTTTAAATTTTGAATCTAATCAAATTTGTTTAAATTACTAAAATCTGTATAACTACAGTTTTAAAAATATATTTTTGAGTGAATCTTTTTGCCACTGTTTGGTATTAGTTAGACCTATCATTCTACATAATTTGAGATTTTTTTGAATAAATTTAGTTACTGTTTTTAACAGAAACAGAATCTGTCTAGTTCTTAATAGGTTTTAACTAAATTGATTTTTATTCAATTTGAACCTAAATTAGTTTAACTTTTGTTTTAGATTTCATTAGGTTCTGTTGATTCAACTTTAGGTATATTTTTTGTGTTAATAAAATATGTTTCAAATTGTTTTGTACTCTAGTTAGAATAGGTTCATCTTGTTTTCACCATGTACATTGTTTAGAAGGAGTTTTGTAAAATTTCTTTTAGCACAATATTTTCATAATGAAATACTTTCTGTTTTCAAATAAAATTTGATATTTACTTTTCTGTTACCTAAATGTCTAGTTGTTCAAAACCAAAATTTGACTTGTATGTCTTAGTAGGGATTTTGACACCAAAATATTTATAGTCTCATACTTTATGTGATTCTTGTTTTAATTGTGATTTTGTTTGTTGAAGCATTTGTTTAACTTGCTGTTGAATGAATTGTTTTGTGTTTATGCTTATGGTGTGCTCTTGTTTGATTCGTTAGATCATCCGGAGTGCGAAACTTGTTATCTAGAGTCACTTGATTACAAGGATCGTCAGCAAGGCAAGTCACTTTGACCATGTATACCTATGTTTTATTGCATTAGTTCTTCCATCTCCCCAATTGCATGCAAAGTAGGTAATTGGAAACTTGGTTACTTGTTGTAGTATCATGTGGTAGGTACCCCTGAACCCTTTGACACATTGGCCCCGAGAAACGTTGTTTTACATTTTGCTATGCTATTAGTAGACGGGGTTGGTTGTGTGATTCATGAGAGTTGTGAGTTAATAATTTCAAGACCTACATGATGATCAAGTCTTCAAGACTCCAAGTTTTTCAACTTACCTCTGGGTGGATGATGGTTGAACGACGCCCTGGAGAAACCAGTGGTTAGCCTAGATGATGCTGGAGAAGTGCCAGTATTCATGAGGAAAGGTCCACCCAGGCACAAAGAGATGGATGGATGCTTCAAGACCCAAGGCTTACCTGCACAGCCACAAGCCATTATGGGCTCTGGCTTGGTTGGATATCGTGGTGACCCTGGACAGGCGGTGCTACGAGATGTAGAAGAACGATAGGAAAGGATGGGCACCGACAGAGTCTCGCGGGAACCCTTTTGAAGACCATGTTTTGGTCATCCGTTTCTCAAACACCATGAAGTGCGAGAAGTCCAACGGAGGCGATCAAATCTTGTGGGGAACCTGTGCAAAACTCTGCAGAGTACCCAAACCTAATCGATTAGCCGTGTCCATGGTCATGGACAGTTTGAGCCAAAGGAACTGAAACTATCTGGAACTCTCAACACAATTAATTATGTTGATGTGGGTTATTAATGTCAACTTGGGTATGAGAATTGGTTGGTGGAACCATCTCATTAATCAACCAACATTGTAGTAATTATGCCTTTGCCCTCTCTTGTTGTAGGAAATTTTTTGCTTTATGCAAAAACTTACTACCCCACCTGCCATATTTGCATATAGACTAGATGATTACTTTACCCCCTCTCTTGTGACCTTGCCGGCATATTCAATATGCTGACCTATACGGCCGCAACGTATCATGTTGCAGAGTACTTTTCCGACCAGGAGTGAGGATACGCTCTACGCTCGGTGAGATGCCCTTGGAGTCAGATGGACTCAACTACCTATGGAGCTTCCGCAAGTTTATGGTTTAGTTTATCTCATGAGTTTGCCTTCATGCACTTTATTGTAATCATTATTGTGATAAAGGACTCGATATTAGATTTCGATTAATTAATGCTGTGTGATTTCCCTTTGATATATACATTGATGTACCGTGTGTGTACCAGCATGATCTTGGGATGGTACAAAAGCACCGGAGATTCGACCTTTCAGGTCGGGTCGCTACATGTTGCTGATTTCAACATGCTAAATATTGCCAAGTCTGAGAATCTGTTATTATTTTTATGCCATGATGAGTGTTTGATACCAAGTGATATGTTGTGTTTTAGCTCAAGCTCAGTGCTAGTGTTTTGAAGTAGACGTTGCCCTCTACCATCCTGTTAATTTTCATGCCATGAGGTGGTCTCTATCAACATTAGTTTCTGCTGTCAACTTGCTACCAGCTTAACTCAGATTCCAGAAAACTGTGATTTTCACTAAGTCTCTAGAATCTATTTAATATGCCATCTTGTGAGCTTCATGCTTAGTGATATGTGCTTCCTTTCCAGTTTGTGTAGTTGGATGATTTGATAAGCATGTTATGTCGTTTCTGTGCATGCTTTGTCCCTTTGAAGAACCACTACAAGGACCCCGCTCTTTATCCCTCTAAAGAATGAACAAGCAAGATGATCATACCCGGATCCCGACACTATTTTTGCTTTGCTAGATGTCTCGCTCTTATCGTTACATATGCGCTACCTACCACTTGAAAGTTAAGCCTCCTACAGGGTTAAATCTTTCGGAAAGCCGTGCCCGCGGGTAGGTGGCAACTTGGATATTTTGCTTAACACCCGGTTATAGTTAACTTGAAGTAAAATCCAATAAAATACACCAACTGTGTGAGTAACTGTGATCATCTCTGCTCGTGAACATGAACCGAGAGAGAACAAAGTGGGGTTATGTTTGACGGAAGTAGGTGTTCATGATCTTTTAGAGATCATGGTAGAACTTGATCATTTAACGCAGTCCACCATAATTACATTCATGTTATCGTAAGTTAGCCACCATACAGTGCTTAGTGCCGCTGCAAACTCAACACTTACCCCATCCAACCTAATAAGCTTGAATAGTCTCGGCACCCGGTTGCGAGATTGCTGAGTCCGCGTGGCTCACAGATTACTACAACAAATACAAGAGCAGGTGCAGATGAGACCGTGCCAGATGATGTGATGCAGCTCCAGTGGGAGTATGACGAGGAACGTGGCAGGATGTACGTCACATATCCAGACGAGTAGAGAGACCTTGGTCACAAATTGCGTTTGATCTTCCTGCCCTCTCTTTACTTACATGCTTGTCTTTACTTTCCGCTTCTATACTCTTAGACATGCATGTTTAGGGTGTACTTTACATACTATGAATGCTAAAAATTGCCAAGAATTAAAATTGGGAAAAAGTAGGTTTTTATTTGGTCAAGTAGTCTAATCACCCCCCTCTAGCATTACTTTCGATCCTAAAAATAGGTGTACACAACTTAAAAGATAGGATCCAAAACATTATCATATTCATGAAAACATAATAGGTTCAGATCTGAAATCACCACACTCAGCCCCTAGTGACAAGCATTAAGCATAGCAAAGTCATAGCAACATCAATCTCAGAATATAGTGGATACTAGGGATCAAGCTCTAACAAATTAACTCGATTACATGAAAAATCTCATGCAAATTCATCACCGTCCAACAATCTTACGATGGAATTACTCATTCCCGTTGGTGAGCATCATGGAATTGTTGATGAAGAAGGGTTGGTGATGACGACAACAACAAATCCCCCTCTCGGGAGCTCCAAACAGACTCCAGATCAACCCTCTCGGTGAAGAAGAGGAGGTGGCAGCTGCTCCGTTGCACGAAACGTGATGAAAGTTTGTGCTTGATTTCTCTCTCCGCAATATGGTACTTATGGAGTTGGAGTTAGGGCAAGGAACGGTCGTGGGAACCAAGAGCTCATAGGGCATGCCCTCAGGGTGTGTGTTAGTGCAATGATTTTCCCTCTTCTGTATTGTTTCCAGAAACAGGCATGGAATGATCCATTTATAGTGCTTACAAAGAGAAATAGTCCATGTAAGTCCGAGAGGAATGCCGAGTTCAGGATGAAGTTGAAGGAAATTCTCCCAAGCCTTACTAATAAACAGAGAAGCATGAGCTATCCTTTGTGATGAAGTGTTGGTAATCTTCTCATGGTGAAAGAACCGAGCCCTTCAAATGTTGCTGAAGCAAAGCAATCCATTGGGTAGGTCTTAAGGAAATGACCATCGTGGAGAATATGAAGACAAAGTGAAGTTGTAGCATTTGTTTCGTTCTTCTTCTTCTCTTTACTTGAGTGATAGGATCACCGTAGTATTAAGAGGGGTACAAGTTCTCGAAGCTTAGGTTCACTTTGATGCTTAACCTGAACCCATGAGAGGTCAATATAAATCTCTTTATGCTACGAATTATTACCCATCGGTAGAAGAGAGTGTTCTTTGGTGCTGCAATGTAACAGCCGAGACCGACGCTCCAGATTCATTCCATGCATTTCGAGTTTTGCCGCATGTTTTATTTGTTTGTCACATTCATCACCGCATAATTCACATCATGCACATTTCATTGGCACTCCGTCGCCATCATTTTTGAAAACTTGCATTTGTTCCTAGTTGCTGGTTCTTCCCCTTCTTCTCGTTGACCGCTTCGAGACCAACCACACATGCACGCGCCCGCGACATCATTAAAATATCGTTTTTAAACTGCATATTAAATATTATCGGAATAGGTCGAAAGTTGGCGTACGGTCTTGTTATATTGTAGGTAGACCGCCTGCCAAATTTCGTTGCATTCGAAGTCCATTTGATTGCCCAACTATCAAACCTATAGCGACACTATAGCTGGCTAAAAATTCACAATCGTTTTCGGTTTTAGAAAACATGTCACGAGCCGCAAACCTCCCTCTCATACCTACCTAGATCATCTACACAGACCACTAACCCTCCTAACCTAACCCCGTGACCGGAGCCGTCCGATCGCGATCGGAGGGATCAAAAAACGCCCTAAAACCCTCTCCCCTAGCCCTTCCTTGCTATAAATAGACCCCCTCTAGTCCAATTTTTCACCCCCTACCGAAACCCTAGCCAAACCTACCCCTAACCTCTAGCCGCCGCCCCTCCACCTTGAAATCCATGCTGGCCAGCAACCTCTAGACACTTGTCACTCATCGCTGCCAGCCGTCGCCGCGATATGGATCGTCAGATCCAGATCTAATGGATCCCAACAGACCCATGCCTCCATCCAGCGACTGCGGCCCACCAGGCCCGCAGCTGGCCCGCCCGAGCCCCGTCGCACCGAGTCGCCACCACTGCCTGGCCCACGTGCGTGCAGCGTGCCCAAAGTACTTCTAGTTTTACCCCCGTAACTAGTTTCATACTTGTTCTAGGTAAAGTAAGCGTTAGCATGCATAGAGTTCTATCGATGTTTGATAGAACTTGAGAGAGCATTAATTCTACCTTTAGCTCCTTGTTGGGTTCGACACTCTTACTTATCGAAAAATGCTACAAATGATCTCTTGAACTTGTTGGTTATCAAGACCTTTTTTGGCGCCGTTGCCGGGGAGCAATAGCGTAGTGGTTGTTATTCTCGTGTGTGCTTGTTTGCTTTATCACTAAGTAAATTTTATTTTCTGTTATTAGTTGTTTTATTTTCTGTTATTGGTTGTTTTATATCTTTAGTTATCGATATGGAACACAAAACACCAAAACAATTAGTGGTACTTGCTACTCATGGAGATGGGGAACCTCCTAAAACCCTCGATGCTAGTTATGTGGAAAACATTCATTACTACTTTGATTATCCTGAGAAATCCACACTGAACACTATAATGGCATACACATTAGATCAACATGAGTACTTTAGGGATTATAGTTTGACTCAAAAAGGGAAACACTCATGGGATCAAATTAAAATGTTGCATTGGTATTCTTGGAATTTATGCTTGAGATGTGATTATACTTGTTGATCTAAGATGGATGCTTCACACCTTCCCCTTCAATCTGAATTTAATGATAATTAAACCTTGGCTTCTTATGCTAATGGTATATATGATTACTATGATGTGGAACAATAGAAGAATTTGTTGCTTTTAAGGCTGCATATGAAATTGCTTCTTTGTTGAAAATTATGATGATATTCCTTACAAATCTAAAAATTTGGCCATACCTAAATATTTGTATGAGAATTATGAATTAAATTATGATTTTATTGAATTTATTAAAAAAAGACCGCTGCCTTGGAAGAGACTAATATTTCACACGAATATATGGAACAAGAAATTACTGAAAATGTGAGCTCATTAGATGAAAAAGATGAGGAGGAGAGCGAAGAACAAAAGGAGGAAGAATGGATTGATCACCTGAAGTGGCTTGATACTGCGTCGGTATTTTCCCGAGGAGGAAGGGATGATGCAGCACAACTACGGTAAGTATTTTCCTTAGTTATGAAACCAAGGTATCAATCCGTAGAGCAAGATCAAGCACCTACCTAAACATCACCTGCACACAAATAACAAATACTTGCAACCCGACGTGTAAGAGAGGTTGTCAAGCTCTCAACGATAAAAAGATAGATTAGGTAATGATAGTTTTGGAAAATATATCTCACAAGAACACAAAATAAAATAGGTAAACAAAAGTGCAGCAAGGTATTTTTGGTTTTTTTGGATTAATAGATCTAAAAGAACAGCAAAATAGTAGATCGGAAAGCAATATGTTGGAAAAGTAGACCCGGAGTCGTAGGTTTCACTAGTGGCTTCTCTCATGAGTATAGCGCACAGTGGTTGAACAAATTACTGTTGGGCAATTGATAGAAGATCAAATAATCATGACGATATCTAGGCAATCATCATTATATAGGCATCACATCCAAGATAAGTAGACCGAAACAATTCTGCATCTACTTCTAGTACTCCACACATTGACCACTATCCAACATGCATCTAGTGTATTAAGTTCATGGGAAAACGGAGTAATGCAATAAGAATAGTGACATGATGTAGACAAGATCTATTCATGTAGGAATAGACCCCATCTTGTTATCCTTAATGGCAACGATACACGCGTGCCTTGCTGCCCCTTCTGTCACTAGGAAAGAACACTGCATGATCGAACCCATCACAAAGCACCGCTTCCCATGACAAGAAAAACGGTCTAGTTGGCTTAACTAAACCAAAGTTTCGAAGAAAAAATATGAGGCTATAAGTAATCATGCAAATAAGAGATCAAAGAAGACTCAAATAATATTCATGGATAGAAACTGATCATGAACTCAAAATTCATCGGATCCCAACAAACACACCGCAAAAGTCATTACATGAAATAGATCTCCAAGATACCATTGTATTGAGAATCATAAGAGAGAGAGAGAGAGGAAGCCATCCGGCTACTGCCTACGGACCTATAGGTCTAAGGTGGACTACTCACACATCATCGAAGAGGCACCTATGATGAAGATGAACCCCTCCGTGATGATGCTAGATTGGATCTCGAGGTTTTGGAACTTGCGTAGGATGGAATAGTGTGTCGTCGACTCCCCCCAGGGTTTTCCGAATATTTGTGAATGCATAGGGTCGACAGTCGGTGGAGGGCTGTCCCAAGGTGGGCACCACCCACCAGGCCATGCCAGGGGCCTTTGGCGCTGGTCCCCAACCTCGGTCCACCTCTCTAGCACTTGTCTGGCCCATCTGGTGTCTTCTGGTCCAAAAAATCTCAAAAAAATTTCAGGACGTTTGGGCTTCGTTTGGTACTAATTTTCTGCGAAGTAAAAAAGAAGCAAAAACAACAACTGGCACTTTGGCACTATGTTAATAGGTTAGTCCCAAAAAATGATATAAAGTTGCTATAAAATGATTTTAAAACATCCAAGATTGATAATATAAGAGCATGGAACAGGCAAAAGTTATAGATTCATAGAAGACGTATCAACATCCCCAAGCTTAATTCCTACTCATCCTCGAGTAGCAAAATGATAAAAACAATTTTTTTGATGTGGAATGCTGCCTAACATGTTCATCACATATTAGTTTCTTTGTAGCATGGTCATTTGGACTTTTTAGATGGTTCAAAGTGGTAGTCTAGTTTTGACATGAAAACTTCAATACTCAAGCATATCAACAAGGAAACATGTCTTTCAAAATATCAATACTAAAGCAAGTTATCCTTGGCCCATCATGCTCAATCATTGATCCATTCATGATACACACTCAAATATTAGCCACACGTAATGCTCAAGTACAATCATAGCGCCTCCTAGTTGGTGCTTTATAAGAGAAGATGGAGACTCAAATTGAAAAATAAAAATTGCATAAAGTAAATAGATAGGCCCTTTACAGAGGGAAGTAGGCATTTGAAGAGGTGCTAGAGCTCAAGGTTTAAATTGATATTTTTTGGGTGCCATGCCTTTCTATTCAACGAAAACGACCGAGAGATTTAAATATATTTCCATGCTATATACACCACAAGCAGTTCCCAAATAGAAAACAAGGTTTATTCCTTTTTCCACCATACTTTCACTTTCCATGGCTAGCCGAATCCATGGTTGCCTTTAATACCAACAGTTTCTGAGGAATTTATTAGTTGACAACATAAAGTATTTTTTTCATTTTGGACCGAGCATCCCTATTATTGCCGTACTCTCATGCAATGACAAGTGAATAAACACTCATCTTGAGAATAACAAACCCAGCAGGGAAAAATATCGTTCACCACTACCATTTATTGAGCGGTATGAGAACACAAGAAGGAAAATTTATTTTGACAATAGAGATGGCACACACAAATTTGCTTGTAACAGCATGGAAATACCATATATATGTAGGTATGGTGGACTCATATGGCAAAACTGGGTTTAAGGATTTTGGTTGCACAAGTAGTATTTCTAGTTAGTACAAGTGAAGGATAGAAAATAGATTGAGAAGCATCCAAACAAGAAATGAAAAATCACATAAGCGAGAATTAAGCATAACTAACACTGAATAATGCACTATATGTAGGATGTAATTTCGTAGCACAACTATTGACTTTCGTGCTTGCATAGGGAATCACAAGCCTTAAGATCAATATTCTTACTAAGCATGATTACTCACTAACATAACTCACATATTACTATCGTCATGTTGCAAACTATTACAAAGAATGAAGTTTAATTTGTCCAATGATCTTCTTGAAAGTTTTTATTACATCCCTCTTGAATATCTGTCACTTTGGACTAGTTTCATATATTGCAACTGCTTTTGACAAGCTCACATAGATATAAGTGAAGAACATGAGCATAAAAGTTTCATCTCTCGAAATAATATAAGTGATGCATGAGAGGATTTCTTCGAAATTACTAAATCTGAAATTAATATAAGTGAAGCATGAGAGCATTTCTTCAAACATGTAAAGTCACCCCGTGCTCAAAAAGATATAAGTGAAGTACTAGAGCAATTTCATAGCTCAATAGATTTAAGTGAAGCATATAGAGCAATTCTAGTAAATCATAGCGTAGTTTTGGCTCTCTCAAATAGGTGTGTGCATCAAGAATAAAAAAAAATCAAAGATACAAGACGCTCCAAGGAAAACTCATGATATGTGACAAATAAAAATATAGTTCCAAGTAAAATATCAATGGTTGCTAGAAGAAAGAGGGGATGCCACTCAGGGCATCATCAAGCTTAGTTGATTGTTACTCTTTGGATATTATCTTGGGGTTCTCTAGCATCCCCAAGCTTAGGTTCTTCTTAATCCTTACTCCTTCATCCATCGTGATCTCACCCAAAACTTGAAAACTTCAATCACACAAAACTTAACAAAATTCTCGTGAGATCCGTTAGTATAATAAAGCAAATTACCACTTTAAGTACTGTTGTAAACCCATTCATATTTTATTTTGCATTATATGTACTATATTCTGACTTTACCATGACTTATAACCCCCGATACAAGCCATAGATTCATCAAAACAAGCACACAATGCAACGAAAACATAATCTGTTTCAGACGGAACAATCTGTAGTAATCTGTACTCTACCCATACTTGTGTAAATCTAAAAATTCTGAAAAATTAGGAAAACGTAAAGAATGTGTATAGAAATACCGTGTTAAAATTTCAGCTAATTATCACTGTCTAGTAAAACATGAAAATGTGTGCACTAGAGACATAGTTTCTGTTTTCAGATTCAGCATTGGTTATACTCATCTTATGAATCATCCTAAAGGCTTTACTTGGCACAAACACTAATTAAAACATAAAAGCACAATCATAACAGAAGCATAATTTTCCAAACACTCAAAAACTAAAAGGAAAAGATAAAAATATTTTATTCATTGGGTTGCCTCCTAACAAGCGCTATCGTTTTACACCACTAGCTAAGCATAACGCATGGTTCAAGTATTGTGAGCCTTAGTTTCCAACTCCTTGAGCACACATCAAGAATTTTTCAAGGATCTATCATGCATATTTTCAATGACAGTACTTCTAGGAATAAGATTGAAAATTTTGTTCTTGCCATTAAGGTTGTTTACCACTTCAACAAAGTTGGGATGAATACTGATCATTATAAGATCCTCATTGTTTCTACTAGAAGCGGTACCCTTGTTCTTAGGAACTTGCATATATTTGAAATATTTACTAATGGGAGTTTTTTTCAATAGTCTTACTGGTACAAAAAGCCTAACTTAAGTTACGAAAAATTTCTTCCAACTTATCAATTCTAGTGGGGCTTTCTTCCATTCTTTCATTGACTCCGGGTTCTTTTTTCCTTTAGTACTTTAAGAGCATCTCCCACCTTTGACACTATTTTATTATTAAGATTATGCATCCTTTTATCCAAATTTTCAATATTTTCCTCGGTGAGCATTTTCTTTTCAATAGGATCTAACCTTTTCATAACATGCTCGAGAGTTAAAATTCTTTCGTTGACAATGATAGGTGGGAACCCACCAAATTTCCCATTGCATAATAAGCATCCAAATTAGAGCATATCAAGAAATTACCACCGATAATTGCATCAAGGACAAATCTATACCAAGTGATGATGCCTAGATAAAAACAGCGAAGGAGAACAATGGTAGATTCCTTACGAATAGATCTATTATGAGCATTGCAAATCCTATACCAAGCATCTTTAAGATTCTCTCCTCCCCTTTATTTAAAGTTAAGAACCTCATTCTTGGGGGTATACACAATAACGGAAGAACTCGCAATAATGAAGAGTAGATGAACAAGAGATTTGACAAGAAAAGGGCAAACGAAAAATAGAGGGCGAATAAAACAACAAATTTGTGAAATGGGGGAGAGGAAAATGAGAGGAAAATGGCAAATAATGTAAATTGCAAGGAGATGAGATTGTAATTAGGAACCTGGTAGATGAGATCGCTTCCTCCCTGGCAACGACACCAGAAATTCCTTTGACGTGGCTTGAGACTGCATCAGTATTACCCCAAATAGGAAGGGATGATGCAACACAACAACGATAAGTATTTCCCTTAGTTATGAAACCAAGGTATCAATCCGTAGAGGAAGATCAAACACCTACGTAAACAACACCTGCACACAAATAACAAATATTGGCAACCCGACGTGTAAGAGAGGTTGTCAAGCTCTCAACGTTAAAAAGATAGATTAGGTAATGATAGTTTTGGCAAATACATCTCGCAAGAACACAAAATAAAATAGGTAAAAAAAAGTACAACAAGTTATTTTTGGTTTTGTTGGATTAATAGATCTAAAAAATCGCAAAATAGTAGATCAGAAAGCAATATGTTGGAAAAGTAGACCCAGGGGCCGTAGGTTTCACAAGTGGCTTCTCTCATGACTATAGCACACGGTGGGTGAACAAATTAACGTCGGGCAATTGATAGAAGATCAAATAATGATGATGATATCTAGGCAATCACTACAGGAATCAGGCACTTTGCCGTCAGCCGTCCCGGATGGCAAAGGCATGCATGCCGGACGGCGAAGGCTTTGCCGTCCGCCAACAGATGGCCAACCATCTGGCTGAATAAGCCATGGTAAAGGGCGCTTTGCTGTCTACTGGCAGACGGCAAAGACCTTTGCATCTTTGCCGTCTGCCAGCAGACGACAAAGGGCATGGACGACACACGTGGCAACTTAGCTCCATTAAGGGCTTAACGGTGTGCTTTGCCGTCTGTTGGCAGACGACAAAGACCTTAATTCTTTGCTGTTTGCCAGCTGACGACAAAGCACCTGTTTCTTTGCCGGCCTAGGTGGGTTCTTTGTCGTCCGCTGGTAGACGGCAAAGAGCCCTGGCAAAGTAGCTATATAGCCCTTGTTTTTTCTGTTTTTTCTTAAAATCATTCAATTTGACAGAATTTCACATATATATCCAACATATCAACAATAAAAGTTTCCAACAAGCATACCATCAATAAGTTTCAACAAGCATACCAACAATAAGTTCCAACAACATATCCAACATACAAAGTTCCAACAACATATCCAACATACAATGGTTTCCAACAACATATCCATACATACATATCCAAAACAAGTTTCCATAAACAAAAAGGAAGCACAAGTAGAAGAGTACACTCCATCAATGCAATCTTCCTCATCTATAGCAAATATGCAAATTAGGAAAGATAAAAGTTAGAAGAAGAAGAAGACTAGCTAGAAGAAAAAGAAGAAAAAGAAGAAAGAAGAAGAAGAAGAATTTATCTTCTCTTTCTTTTTCTCCTCTCCTCTCCTCTTCTCCAAGGTAGTAATGCCATTTTCTAGCTAACTAAGCATATCAAGTCATTTTGGAGGAAAAAATGCTATGTATAGGTCATTTTATAGCTATCCTAGGTAGAATATATCATTTTGGAGGTAAGTAAGGTTATTATGTCATTTTTGAGGAAAATAAGCTAAGTATAGGTCATTTTGGAGCTAAACCAAGGTTATTATGCCATTTTTACCTAAGTGAGCTAATTATGTCATAAATGAACTAGCTAAGCTAATTATAGATCATTATTGAGCTATCCTAGGTAGTTATGCCATTTTGTACCTAAGTGAGGTAATTATGTCATAAATGAACTAGCTAAGCTGGCTATAGATCATTATTGAGCTATCCTAGGTAGTTATACCATTTTCTAGCTAACTAAGCATATCAAGTCATTTTGGAGGAAAAATGCTAAGTATAGGTCATTTTATAGCTATCCTAGGTAGAATATATCATTTTGGAGGTAAGTAAGGTTATTATGTCATTTTTGAGGAAAATAAGCTAAGTATAGGTCATTTTGGAGCTAAACCAAGGTTATTATGCCATTTTTTTACCTAAGTGAGCTAACTATGTCATAAATGAACTAGCTAAGCTAATTATAAATCATTATTGAGCTATCCTAGGTAGTTATGCCATTTTGTACCTCAGTGAGCTAATTATGTCATAAATGAACTAGCTAAGCTAGCTATAGATCATTATTGAGCTATCCTAGGTAGTTATGCCATTTTCTAGCTAACTAAGCATATCAAGTTATTTTGGAGGAAAAATGCTAAGTATAGGTAATTTTATAGCTATCCTTTGTAGAATATATCATTTTGGAGCTAAGTAAGGTTATTATGTCATTTTTGAGGAAAATAAGCTAAGTATAGGTCATTTTGGAGCTAATTAGGCCATTTCTTAAGCTAAGTATGCATTTGTTAAGCAAAACACTTCGGAAAACTTACCATTATCACAGAGGTGAAGGACCGGTCGGGTTTGCGCCAGGGTGAGATGTAGAAGGACCGGTTGGGGTTGCGACAGACGCAGAAGGATCGGTCGATGCTTGTCGGGAGGCACACTGCACCAAAGATCATTTGCAAGCAATGTCTCCTTAGCATGATGCAACTCAAATGTGAATACTAGTAACTAATGTCGATTCAAATGAAACTCACCATGGGTGCTATAGCAATATGGGGCATCGATGGAGGGGTCCGACCATTGTTCTGGCACAAGGTCTGCACATTTTGTATTCACGAGTCATTCATATTAGTTAGTGATGAAACGAACATTACGTGCACGATTTGGCTAATATGCAGGAGAAACTTACCACGAGGAGCTCGTATAGGGCCTAGTGAGACGTGTCGTTCCGGTTCCTCTCCTCCTCCAAGAGCCTAGCCGTCCTCTCCTCCATGTCCGTCTCCCTCTGTGCCGCCCGCCTGTTTGCCTCCGCTAGAAGCTCCTGGGCCCTAGCCTCAATGGCGAGCTCCATTGGCCGTGGACGAGGCCTTATCTCAGGATCAGAGCTTGTCTGGCACTTCTTGATCTCCGGGAGAGTTCTAGGATAACGTATCAGTCCATCCCCAATGGCTATCGAGCCATGGGGCCTCCTGCCGCCAGATATCATCACGAGCTCTGGATCAAAAGGACTCTGGCTCGGGTTGAAGTCCTCCCCTTTCCTCGCCTTCCCCTCATCTCTGTACCTCACGATCTTGTTGTGGGAGGAGATGTTGCTGAAGCTCTCTGGATGATCGAGGTCATCCTCAGAGAATGTCTTGGCCTTCTTGTATGAGGTAGTATGGGCCATGTCATAGAGGTCGAACAGAGGTGGCACCTCCTTCTTGTTTTCTCGTGCCTAAAATAGAGGAACAAAATATTTGTTAAGGGATCAAGCTAGCATGCAGAATGAAATTGCATGAATCATGAAGCAAACCACATACCTAGTGATCCCCATACTCAAACAGGTTGGAGCTCCCTTGATGGTGTGGCACACCTCTCATTTGGGCACGCTTATCCTTGGCCTTGTTGTGTTCGGCTAGCCATTCGAGAGAGCACCACTCATCCACCAATGCCTCCCAACAGTCCATCCTATCCACACACCATCTCGAGGGAACCTAAGTTAGACAAGAGAAATTTCAGCTCTACGCCTACGAATCAAATAAAAGAAACTATGTACAAGGCCTTAACAATAGATAATTACCTTCATTAACTTCTCCTTACTCAAATAATTTTTGCGTTACTTCTTCTTGGCCCTCTTAATGTTAGTCGAGGCGTAGTAGTCTCGAATAGCCTGCAACCGAGCCTCGTGTCATAAGTTCTGAAGTAGGCGCTTGCACTCGGCTTCGAGAACAACATCCGCTTTGGCCTCGTGTTCCTCAAGACACCTGTAGAAGGTCTGCAATCAAACAAGACAACACTGATTAGTACAATCACTAGGTGCTATTGATTTTTAATTCTGTAAAGGAGAAATTACCCAAAGTGACGGATCACAATGTCAGCCATTGTCTCGCACAAGACACCGTCGACCATCTCCTCCGGCGGGGCCGGGTCAGCCATGTACAACTCCCAGGTCAGTGCTACCTGTGGAGCCTCACCCTCACCGGGCAACTGGACCTTCCCCGGGAAGTGGTGCCGGAGAAGCACACCAAGGACCTGGTTGGGCCCACGGACACCACGCTCGTGTTTCCAACCCCTGCAGTATGACAAGGCCAACACATTAAATATTAATTTGAAGAAACATGAAGGCAAAAGGTTAAAAAAGAGTAAATGCACTTACTTCTCCGCATTAGGCGCAATCAACCACCTCTGCTCGCGGGTCGTCGGCACGGGCGGGAGCTTTGTACAACCACGCTGGTAGACCTTCTTGCCCTCCTCAACCAGCTCGCCCTCGCTATAGATCATTTCAAACTCTGACTTCTTATCATAGTTGCTGCAATTGACACAAGGGCACCAAGTTGTTTTCTGTCCATTTGCAAATGCGACTCTCACAAACTCCTTGGTTTTTGTTATCCATTCACAGGTCATGTCTTTCTAACTAGTGTGACCAGTGTACATCCACCCATGATCACTCATCTTGCTTAGCTACTGGACACAAAAAAACATATACAAAATTCAGCAAACCATATTCATCAATTAATAGAGTTTGTCAGTTTTATTACGTCGATGCAACCTAGACGCTAGTAGGTAAAGATTGGTCCTAATCCCACCCGAGTATGTGTAGATTAGGTTCGTTTTCCCATGCTTTGCTCCGGATCCGACGCACAATTTTGGTAGCACCTCCCCACTGTTCTCCTGATACACGTCTCGGCAATGAGCAGAGAGGATGTGTACCCGAAGAACAACAGGGAGGCACTGACGAAATTATGCATCGGATCTGGAGCAGAGCATATGGAAAAACGGACCCAATCTACACATACTCGGGCTGTCCATGGATAACGTTGGACAATTAGAAAGAATCACGGTTATAAATATGTAATGAATGCATATTTACAGATGCAACCCTTTCGAACGGGAGACACATGGTGGTCACACATACTGATGATTGAAGACACCTATAGCTAGCAAGTTTCATCGGCACGAAGACCGAAATAGAGGAAATGAAGGGGGCAAGAGGAGATGTCATTTGTGCTCACCCACGAACGCAGGGGCGAAGCTCATCGAACGCATGAGGAGGTCATCGAACACCAGACCCTCACAGCGACGAAACAACTGCACATTTAAATCCACCCGATCAACATAAATATGACGTTCCGTATAACAAAATCGAAAAATATATGACCTAACTCATAATTCACAAATATATGACCCGTGTCATGTCGGGGTCGGGGTGTCGGGGGTGTTGTGTCCGGGTAGGGGTGCTGTGTCATGGTCGGGGGTGCCGTGTCGGGGTGTCATGTCGGGGTCGGGGTGTCGGGGGTGTCGTGTCGGGGTCGAGGTGTCGGGGGTGCCATGCCGGGGTCGAGGTGTCGGGGGTGCCGTGTTGGGGTCGGGGTGTCGGGGGTGTCGTGTCGGGGTCGGGGTGTCGTGTTGGGGTCGGGGTGTCGGGGGTGTCGTGTCGGGGTAGGGGTGCTGTGTTGTGGTCGGGGGTTCCGTGTTGGGGTGTCAGGGTGTCGTGTTGGGGTCGGGGTGTCGGGGGTGCCATGTCGGGGTGTCGTGTCGGGGGTCGGGGTGTCGGTGGTGTCGTGTCGGGGTTGATCCTTGACTCCTTTTCCCCTCGATCCTCGACCCCCGATAATCTAAATAAACCTAAACTAAATCTAGGGGTGTCGGGTTCTCGGGGGTGTCGGCGGTGTCGGGGGTGTCGTGTCAAGGTCGGGGTGTCGAGGGTGTCGTGTCGGGGTAGGGGTGCTGTGTCATGGTCGGGGGTGTCGTGTCGGGGTTCGGGGTGTCGTGTCGGGGTCGGCATGTCGGGGGTGTCCTGTCAGGGTCGGGGTGTCGGGGGTGTCGTGTCGGGGTCGAGGGTGCCGTGTCGGGGTGTCAGGGTGTTGTGTCGGGGGTCGGGGTGTCGGTGGTGTCGTGTCGGGGTTGACCCTCGACTCCTTTTCCCCTCAATCCTCGACCTAGCTAAACTAAATCTAAACCTAGCTAAAACTAAATTTAAATAAATAGAAAAAACAGAAAAAAATCACCTTAGGGTTTGACGGTGCGGCTCCGGCGGCAGGGCGGGGCTCGGCGGCGCGGCGCCGATGGCGGGGTGGGGCGGCGCGGCGCGACTCTGGCGGTGGGGCAGGGCAACGTGGTGGCCGCGGCCTACGTCTGCTAGGAGGGGCGGCCGAGGCGGGGCGGGCGGCTGGCCGGCGACGAGGCGGGCACCGGCGGCCGGGGCTGGCCGGTGGCGGCGGGGGCTCCACGAGGTGGCGCGGGGGGCGGCGGCTCGGGGTGGGCGGCTCGGGGTGGGGCTGGTGAGGTGAGGGGAGAGAGAGAGGGTTGGGGCGACGGGGCGGGCGGCAAGGGGCGGGGCTGGCCGGCGGCGGTGGCTGCTCCTAGGGGTATCGTAGGGGCGGCAGCGGCTCGGGCAATAGGGGACGGCGCGGGTGAGGTGAGGGAGAGAGAGGGGTGGGGCACAGGGGTTAGGTAGTGGGGTGGGGCCGGGGGGGGGGACGGACGTTACTTCTTTGCCGTCTGCTAGCACACGACAAAGAAGCTTTGCCATCTGCTAGCAGACGGCAAAGAAAATGTCCGATAGCTGATACCCGTTAGTGGGCCACCCTTCCTCTTTGCCGTCTGCTAGCTGACGGCAAAGCTAGTTTACTGTCCGTTGGCAGACGGCAAAGAACTAGCTGATGGCAAAGAGCTTCTTTGTCGTCCGTTTTCTAGAAACTGATGGCAAATAGCTGCTTTGCCGTCTGCCAGCTGACGGCAAAGAAATGTCAGACGACAAATTTGCTGTTTCCAGTAGTGAATGATGATTATATAGGCATCACGTCCAAGATAAGTAGACCGAAATGATTCTGCATCTACTTATATTACTCCACACATCGACCGCTATCTAGCATGCATCTAGTGTATTAAGTTCATTAGAAAACGGAGTAATGCAATAAGAATTGTGACATGATGTAGACAAGATATATTCATGTAGGAATATACCCCATCTTGTTATCCTTAATGGCAACTATACATACGTGCCTTGCTGCCCCTTCTATCATTGGGAAAGAACACCCTAAGATCGAACCCATCACAAAGCACCTCTTCCCATGGCAAGAAAAATCAATCTAGTTGGCCTACCTAAACAAAACATTCGAACAAAAAATACGAGGTTATAAGTAATCATGCAAATAAGAGATCAAAGAAGACTCAAATCATAGTCATGAATAGAAACTGATCATGAACTCAAAATTCATCGGATCCCAGCAAACACACCGCAAAAGTCATTACATCAAATAGATCTCCAAGAGACCATTGTATTGAGAATCATAAGAGAGAGAGGAAGCCATCTAGCTACTGCCTACGGACCCGTAGGTCTATGGTGGACTACTCACGCATCATCGGAGAGGCACCTATGATGAAGATGCACCCCTCCGTGATGGTGTTAGATTGGATCTCGAGGTTCTGGAACTTGCGGCGACTGGAATTGTGTTTCATCGACTCCCCTAGGGTTTTCCGAATATTTATGAATTTACAGGGTCGATAGTCGGTGGAGGGGGGTCCCGAGGACGGCACCACCCACCATGCCGCGCCAGGGGCCTCTAGCGTGCCCTGGTGGATGTTCCCCACCTCGGGCCACCTCTCTAGCACTTGTCCGACCCATATGGTGTCTTTTGGTTCAAAAAAATCACCAAAAATTTTCAGGATGTTTGGGCTTCGTTTTGTACTGATTTTCTACAAAATAAAAAACAAGCAAAAACATCAACTGGCAGTTTGGCACTATGTCAATAGGTTGGTCTAAAAAAATGATATAAAGTTTCTATAAAATGATTGTAAAACATCCAAGATTGAAAAAATAACAACATGGAACAAGCAAAAATTATAGATACGTTGGAGACATATCATCACCCATTGACTTTGTAATTAAAATTGAATTTGATATACCTTGGGATCCGGGTGGATCAATTACTTGAGCATTATATGCCTAGCTTAATGGCTTTAAAGAATGTGCTACCAGGGAGACAACCCGGAATTTTTAGAGAGTCATCTATTTTTTGTTGTGTGGTTTTAAAAAAAGTAGAAACAAAAAAATATAGTGGGGAACTTAAAACTTTTTCAAAAAGAAAGGTGAAAGTGAGAAAATGCGCACCGTTGAAGTGGGGCTAACCTTGAACTTTGTTCATGCCCATGGAAACTTTGTGAATCTTGATTACAGAAACTATTCAAAAATAATAATTATCCCCTTGTATAAATCCATTGTATTATTAAAATAATGTGCAAGTAATCACCTTTAGGATGTTTAGATTGCTAGTTTGATATGTGCTGTGCAAAAATGGAAACTTTATCTATAGTGTTTGATTTTTCATATTTTACTCGAACGTAAAAAGTTGCTGATTCTTTTACACCGTACTGGTATACAAAATAGTTCTTACGTCCTAATGTTTCAGAATTTGTTTAGTTACAGAAGTATAATGACCGAACGGATCTTTATAGACTGTCCTGTTTTTCACAGATTATTGTTATAGTTGCTTTGCGTGCGTATGTTTGAATTTTTGTTGAGCCTCACTAAGTTGGGAGACATAGAATTGTCATAGATTACAGTGGTTAATTCTATATTATAATTTTGCAATAATATTATGACAGTGCATGAGGACATTTGATGGTTATGTACTAACGTTTCTAATAAAAGTTTTGTCAAGTTTTGCGTGGATGAAGTGTTCGAAGATCGAGGAGGTATTGATATGAGAAGAATAAGGAGAGATAAGAGCTTAAGCTTGGGGATGCCCAAGGCACCCCAAGTAAATATTCAAGGAGATTCAAGCATCTAAGATTTGGGATGCCCCAGAAGGCATCCTATGTTTCTTCTTCAACAACTACCGGCATGTTTCGGTTTTTGTTTTGTTCAGATGATATGCGTAAATTCTTGGAGAGTTGTGTGCCTTTTATTTTATTTATAGCAATGCACCGTGGTGGTTTGGGAAAGTCCATGGTTTATTTATAGAATGCTTTTTGCACTTTACTTATATGTTTTGAGTATGCTTTATAGAATGCTTCATGTGCTTTACTTATATCGTTTCAAGTTGGATGCCTGTTTCTCTACATATCGAAAACCATTTCAAGTTGTGTGCCTTTTATTTGTAGAATGCTCTTTTGCTTCACTTATATTTCTTAGAGCATTTACATGTATTTCATATAAATAATTGAACTCTCATGCCTCACTTATACATATTTAGAGAGTCAACAGGAATCGGTCATTTACATGGTTAGTCATAAAATCCTACATAAAACTTGTAGATCACTGAATATGATATGTTTGATTCCCCGCAATAGTTTTGCGACATTAAGATAGTAATATCTGGGTGCACTAGTTGATGATTGCGTATTAGTAAGAATACTGATGTTAAGGTTTGTGATTCTCGAAGCATGCACGTATAGTCTCTAGTTATGTGATGAAGTTGGAGCATAATTTATCCTTGATTTAAATACTTTGTGCTGTTGAATTGGGGGCTCGCGATGGTTAACTCCTCCCAACCTCCTCCCTAGGAGCATGCAAGTAGTACTTTGATTTATGATAAAACTAATAAAACTTTGCAATAAGTATATTAGTTTTTATGACTAATGTGAATACATGGACATACGCAATCTCACCTATTGATATTTTGCTAACCTCTTTGCTACCGTGCATTGCCCATTCTCACCTCGAGGATCAGTGCAAGTTTCGCCGGTGCATCCAAAACCCGTGAAATGATATGCTCTGTTGCACATAAGACTCATTATATTTTCCTCAAAACAGCCACCATACCTACCTATCATGGCATTTCCATAGCCATTCTAAGATATATTGTCATGCAACTCTGTTAGTGCATCTAGTGCCCCTTAGTTATTTTGGTGCATTGAAGACTTATAGGTTAAGGAACTAATGTGTTTGTGAGTGTACACGGGTATATAAGTCGATGAGGAGTTTCATATATTTGATGAAAGTTTACCCCTAAAAATGAATGTCTTCAGTTGAATACTTTGGTATTTCCATGAAGACTTTGAAGCTAAAAAATTCGGAGTGACGTTGAAGATACTGATACGAGGACTATGAAGTGTGAAGACTTTTGTTTTTGTAGTTTCCTTTCCTTTCTGTTAGTCATAGGAAACACCGTACTATTAAAGGTGGTTGAGAGAAAACTAAGGAAGAATTTCCAAGTGATGCTCAAGTCAAAAGCCTCAACATAGACAATCTTTCGAGTGAAGCCTTTGGAAATCTCTTGAATTTAAGTCAAGTTCATCTATGACAGAGACGATGTTCTTCTGGTCTCTGAGGAAATTGGTCTAACTTAGGAGTTACGATTTCGCAAGTGCGAATTGCCTACCGTGAGGAATATGATAATCCTTGAGCAATTTGATAGTTCAAATTCCGACCATTGCTATGCTTTGTGCCAGTTGTCCAGATATCTTATCCACATAACGGTCTTCTCATTGGGGGTATTTATGTCTTATGATATCGGGTTGCACCCTTGCTATAAATAGCCACCCCACAACCACTAGTTGGTTGGCTGTTCCGAGACAGAACTTGACACTTGCCATTTGAGAGCAACCCATTCCTCGAGGACTTTGAGAGAAGATCATCAGTGAGGAAAAAACCCCAAACCAAACCACCAACACCAAAAGTGATTGAGAATCACTGAAGAGATTGTTCATGTGTGGAACCGGCGCTTGTTACCTTTGCAGACTATGTATGTTCCAAACGGTTAGGCGTCTTGGTCTAGAGCACCCAAGAGGAAATTCTGGATCGCCGGGTGAGCGAGTTTGTGATGGTATGGAAGTCTGCCCTGAAGACTTACAACGATTGTTGGGCGAGGTTTGTGTGACCTTAGCTTAATGAGAATACGGTAAGGACTGTGTGTCCTGGGACTGTGTTTATTTTGGATTAAATACGAAGCCGCTCGAAACTAGACATACGACTATCACAATAGTTGGAACTAGGTCATGAAATCATTGTCTTCACCAAGCTCCTGGTTCTATTTCTTCAACTCTTCCATTTCTTCAAATACTTGTTGATGAAATTGATCATTACTGTTTGAAGACTTTGATAGAAGACTTTATAAATTCCCTCATCTCAAATTCTTCAGTCACCTTGTTCTTCACCTTCTTATCCTGTATCACGCTACCTGTAATCTATGCATGTTTTATGACCCACAAGTATAGGGGATCAATCGTAGTCCTCTCGGTAAGTATGATTGTCGAACCCAATGAGGAGAAGAAGGATATGATAAGCAGTTTTCACCAAGGTAATTTGTAACGAGCAAGTAACAATAACAATAGGTAGGGTGCAGCAAGGTAGACCAATCCTTTTGTGGCAAAGGATAGGCCAAAACTATCTCTTATGATGAGCAAAGTGTTCTTGAGAGTACACGAGAATTTCATCTAGTCACTTTCATCATGTTGGTTTGATTCGTGTTCGCTACTTTGATAATTTGATATGTGGGTGGACCGGTGCTAAGGTGCTTTTCTTACTTGAACTAACAACCTAATTATGAGTAACCCCCTCGCAAGCATTCGCAACTACGATAAAAGTATTAAGAAAAAGTCTAACCATAGCATTAAACATGTGGACCCAAATCAGCCCCTTACGAAGTAGCGCATGAACTTGGGTCTAAGCTTTTGTCACTCTAGCAACCCATCATCTAATACCTACTCCACAATGCATTCCCTTAGGCCCAAGGATGGTGAAGTGTCATGTAGTCGAAGTTCACATGACACCACTAAGGGAATCACAACATACATATCATCAAAATATCGAACACATATCAAATTCACATGATTACTTGCAACGATTTCTCCCGCGATCTCAAGAACAAAAGTAACTATGCACAAATGATATGCATGCTCAAGATAAGAGGTGTATTGAATAGCATAATGGATCTTAACATATAATCTTCCACCAAATAAACCTTATAGTAATCAACTACACAAGGTAATCAACACTACTAGTCACCCACATGTGCCAATCTAAGGTTCCAGTACAAATATTGAACACAAGAGATGAACTAGGGTTTGAGAGGAGATGGTGCTGTTGAAGATGTTGATGAAGAATGGCCTCCCCAAGATGAGAGTGTTGTTGGTGATGACGATGGCTTCAATTTCCCCCTCCAGGAGGGAAGTTACCCTGGCGGAATCGCTCCGCCAGAGGACAAAAGTGCTCCTGCCCAAGTTTTGCCTCGAGGCGGCGATACTTCGTCCCAAAAGTCCTCCTCTGAATATTTTTAGATTTTTTAGGATTTTATACCAGAAGATGGGCTCTAGGGGTGGGCCTGGGTGCCTACCCTCCACCAAGGCGCGAGTAGTGGGCCTGGGTGCCCACCCTCCACCAAGGCGCAGCTAGTGGGCCTGGGTACCCACCCTCCACAAGGGCGCTGGTAGTTGGCCTGGCACACCCTGGTGGAGGGTGGCCACTTGGTGACCCCCCTATGATAGTTCTCAGCTACAATAATTCTTATTTATTGCATAAAATCTCAGGGTAAATTTTTACCTTGATTGGAGTGTACATAATAAGTATCTCTGACATGATTTTTCGGGGTGCTGAATTCTAGTTGTCAGCATTCTCCCTCTTGATGTAAACCCTACAAATTGTGAGATAAAAGGCATTAGAATTACTCCCCAAAGCTTTATTATTCAAAAAAATTATAAATAATAGTAGTAAAACATGATGCAATATGGACGTATCAACTCCCTCCAACTTAGACCTCGCTTGTCCTCAAGCGAAAGCCGATATCGAAGAACATGTTCACATGGTTTGAGAGAGAGGTGTTGATAAAAACAAAATACGGACATAGTATCATCATGCTTATTATTATAAAATCAACATAAACTAACATAAAACTTTCTCATAAAGCTTTTATTTTATAGTAGCAGCATATAACTTCTTATGCGAAAGTAACAATTCATCAAAACGTGGAAGTATAAAGCATAAACCTTATTGGAAACCAACAAACTATGTTCTCAGTCAACTTTGCAACTAAAATTCATCATATTTTCAGGAAGGGTGTCATGTAGGAGCCTTTTGGAAAGTCCACATACTCAACCATGATTTAGTCTTCTATGATTGCTAACGCTCACAACATGCCCATGGACAAAAAGTTTCAACCGGACACATAGAAAGATAGGGGCTTATAGGTTGCCTCCCAACATATTCACCTCAAGGGTGATGTCAACAATAATAAATCATGCTCACTCATATCCAACTGGTCATATGTGCCTAGATCTTTCCTCACCACATGCTGCTTGCAAAAGGAGAAAATAAGAAGGAATAGGGGAGAATACTTTGACTCTTGCATAAATGTAAGTACATAAAAGTAAAATATAGGTCCTTCGCAGAGGGAACGAGAGGTTTTCATGCGCTTTTTAGTTTATATGCAAAATCACGTCACATTGCATTGCCTCTTGTGATAGCAACCTTTATTATGTAGTCCCCCGCTTTTATTACTTTGCCATCACAAGTTCGTGCAAAATTTCTCTTACACTAATTGATCCAACACTTTTTAGAAGCAATTTGCATTGCCTTGATGCACCGATGACAACTTACTTGAAGGATCTTATTCAATCCATAGGTAGGTATGCTAGACTCTCAAACATGTGTTTGGGTTTTGGGTTTTTGGATGCACAAGTAGTATCTCTACTTAGTGCAAAGTTTTTGGCTAGCAAAGATATTGGGCAAGCACCACATGTTAAAGGATCTATGACAATATAACTTCTATGCGAATATGAACAAGCATAAATCATTACGTTGTCTTCCTTGTCCAACGTCAACAATTTTGGCATAGAATATTTAATGAGGGCTCAGAATCCTAAAAGATGTCTATGATAGTATATTTGCATGTGAATCTTCTCTTCCCTAATTAATTCTTTCATGCGTTGCATCATTGAAATGCTATGTTGGCTAATCTTCAATCAGTTTTACCACTTATAATTTCCTTACTGTGATGTCATTACTCACCATAAGATTAGCATATAATATTTTTCATTTATTTTATTTTATCATGATTGCAAAAAGAAAGTAATAGGGGCAAAGGCTCACACTAAACTTTATTATATAACTCTCACTCGATTACATAGATAGATAGATCACGAAACTAGCACTCGAAAATAGATCATACTAAACTTTTGTTAAACTAGATCATGGAAAGTCTAAGGATCGAAAGTAGAAGCAAAGGTAAAAACTGATGGTGATACGATACCGGGGCACCTCCCCCAAGCTTGGCTCAAGCCAAGGGGAGTGCCCATACCCGTGTACTCAGGTCTTCTTTGGTGGTTGTGATGATGAAGGTGGTGGTGATGAAACAATAGTAGGTTTATCCTCCGGCTTATAGGGCAAGGGTTCACCATCAAAATTTGATGCATGAGTCCCTGGAGTCCTGCAATTGGCAACTAGAGTTATACCTTTAAATCTTGCCTCATACTCAAAAACTTGATTTTGGAGATCATAAATTTGACTCTACAGAAAGTTGATTTGCTCGTTGAAGTTGAAGATGATGTCTTTCATGGACCGACCATCCACCATTTGATCAAGGGTAAATTCCGTGATCATGGAGTGATTCGCACTAAGTCCACCCGCCACCATCCATTTGCACTTGAAGACGTCTTGCTCCACCACTTCCCGCCTAGCCTCCACACTTATAGTCCTCTTGGGCACCTAAACATCCCGGATGTGGAGCACCCCCTCACGCATCTCAATGGTTTGAGCGTGCTTCATAAACTTCGATAGATACGGGTTGATAACCTTCTCGAAGAACTTTTCCTTGGGGGAATTTGAGGAAGCCATGGGGATTTAGATCTAACAAGAAAACAACAGAAAACAAGAACAGATGAAAATCTCGTGATGCGGTTGTCAAAACAGTCGTGGGTATATATGAATAATTTTTATTCCTGGAAACCAAGAAAATGAGAGGAAAATAGAGTCGGGATGGTTCCCAGGCACACTCCACCAAGGCGCGCCAGGGATGGCAACCGCGCCCTGGTGTGCCGTTCCCTCCTCGGTCACCTTCCGGTTTATTTTTTATTTCCTATAATTCATAAATATTGCAAAACTGATAATTTTTTGTGTGGATGTTTTGGAGTCTATTTACTTACTGTATCATGTACCTCTTTATTTTCATGATTCTAGAATGTTTCTGAAGGTTTCTTTTATATGCTCCTCCGGTGTCATGGTTTGGATAACATTGCTTTCAACATTAATAGGCATACGTGAGATATAATGTTTAATTCTTTGTCCATTGACCACCTTCGGGTTGGTACCTTTGGCATTATTAATATTAATAGCTCCAGAGCGATAAAATTCTTCAAACATAGGGTCCTTCCCGTTTGGAGAGAAGTTTTCCTGCAAAAAATCCGAATCAAGAATTGTACAAAAGAACATATTCTCCAACTTTGAATACTCGCTTTTGGATTCTTTTGTCATGCCATCTTTCATCTTTTTCTTTAAATAACTTGTCTTTTCATAAGCTTGGGTTCTCCATTCATCTAATGAGCTAATGTCAAATAACCTCTTTTCACCAGCAAGTTTAAAGTCATAGTTTAGTTCTTTGATTGCCCAAAATGCTTTATGTTCTAATTCTAGAGGAAAATGAGAAGCTTTCCCATAGACCATCTTATATGGAGACATACCCATAGGATTTTTATATGCCATTCTATAGGCCCAAAGTGCATCATCTAGTTTCTTAGACCAATTCGTTTGGGCGTATTAACAATTTTTTGTGATATCAATTATATTTCTATATTTCTAAGTTCAACTTAACCACTAGATTGAGGATGATAGGGTGATGCAGTTTTATTGTTAAAATCATATTTAGCAAGCATATTGCAGAAAGCACCATGAATAAAGTGTGAACCACCATCAGTCATTAGATATCTAGGGACTCCAAACCTTGGGAAAATAACTTCTTTAAGCATTTTAATGGAAGTATGATGATCAACACTACTAGTTGGAATAGCTTCTACCCACTAATAATCCCCAAGTGCAAGGAATAATCTTAGCAATTTCCAAAGGTGGAAGTGATAAGTATGGAGTGTCGAACCCACAAGGAGCTAAAGGTAAGATCAATATTCTCTCAAGTCCTATCTACCACCGATACGACTCTACGTACACCGAACGTTTGCTTCCATCTAGAACGAGAAATAAAACTACACTATGGGTATGAAGAGGATAGCTTTGGATGAAATCAGAGAGCAAAAGTATTAAAATAGTTGTTGTTAACATAATATTACAATATATTACAAATAGCTAGTGTGGTATAATGATGGGTCGGTGTACGGAATTATCCTAGGCAATTGTTAATAAGATCGAAGATAATTATTGCAATTTTATATGAGGGAGAGGCATAAGCTAACATAATTTCTCTACTTGGATCATATGAACTTATGTTTGGAACTCTAGAAAGCATCCACAACTACTAAAGATCATTAAGATAAAACCCAACCAGAGCATTAAAGCATCAAGTCCCCTTTATCCCATACGCAACAACCACCTTACTCGGGTTTATGCTTTTGTCACTCAAACAACCCACTATAAGCAAATCATGAACGTATTGCAACACCCCACAACGGGAATCCTTCACATGTGCGCGGCATGCAAGGCACCATAGGACAACACCAAAATAAACATACAACTCAAACCAATCTAGATCATCAATCAACCCAAAGGACAAAAGTAATCTACTCAAAACATCATAGGATGGCAACACATCATTGGATCATAATATGTAGCATAAAGCACCATGTTCAAGTAGGTGATTACAGCGGGGTGCAGGAGAGTGGACTGCTGAAAAGAGATGAGGATGGTGATGAAGAAGGTGATGTTGATGAAGACGATCACCGCGGCGATGGTTCCCCTGATGGCACTCCGGCACCACCGGAAGAGAAAAGGAGATATGTTAAAATGCTCATAAGAGAGAACCTACACATGAAGCTAAGCATGCACTTACATCCACACTTGCATATATATACCAACCAACTACACACTCATATGCAAACCATGCTCATGCATATATATGCACTTAGGCATCTACACACCCAAGCTCATACATGGTGCACCACACACTTACACACACACCTCTAGCATACTCACACACGCATGTGTGGGTGAATCACACACACAAACATACATGGCACCACACCATGTAGTGCTCTACACTCCACCTACAACAAACACACACACAAACACACACTCTCATATGTATGCATACATATGTATATGTACCACTTGGTACATACACACCCCAACATACACATGTGCACTCACCTACACATGCACACTACTAAACACCCACACACACCACAAATGCACACAAGTGCTCCCATGCATATGTGCATTCACACATAACATTAGACACACACCAGAAACATACATACATACATACACCCTATACACTACAAACACATGTGTGTGTGCAAAACATACACACACACACAACACACCACACACACAACCGCTTGGATCTGGCCACAGCCGCACCTGATCCAGCCCAACACACACACACACGCACGGGATCCGTTCCACACACACCGGATCCGCACACACAACACCTACATGAGCCAACCACAAAAAAAGAAAAGCAAAAAGGGGGGGAAGCGGGCTCGAACCAGCGACCTTGCGGTCTTCCCCTGAGCTGGTTGCCACTGAGCTAGCGATCTGATCGTTACTAGTATAGAGGCGTTGTACCTCTTAACCTGCCTCTGCACCGCTAACTGAAACTGACGAGCCGCCTGCTAACTGACAGTGATAACCGGAGCGGCACGGACACGAACTGGGCACGCACTGCACGAGACCTACACGTGACAAAGGCATGAACTTCGAGCGGGAATGGAACGGGCACTCACTGGCCTACTCTAGGGACACAAAGCGCATGCACTTGAGCCATTGGGCACACGCGCACGTCGCCATGGCAGAACAGGGAGCTACGGGCACCTCTGATCTACGCGAACACGACGAAATAAGGCAAGCAGGGGCTCGGGAATGCATCGGCTGCTCACCTAGGGGTCGCTGGAGGCAGCGAAACCGAAGGGGAGGAAGAAGACGCGCGCGGGAGGAAGAAGACAAGCTCGGGGCGGAGCTTCTGCACCCGAACGAAGCCGCGGATGAAGAAGACGAAGCAGGGGACCTTCCACTCCCCTAGCGCCGGGGACGGGGAGCGGGATCCATCCACTAGCCCTTGGACATGGCCGCGATGACCTGCCTGCGCTGGAGACTTTCCGAAGACGACGAGCCCTTCCGGCCACTCTCTGAACCTCACTCACACTTACCTGACAGAGGAGGGAGAAGAGGAAGAAAAGAGGAGGAGAAAGGGGAAAGAGGAGTGGCGGCGGCGGAAGGAGAGGAAGGAGGGGAAGAACCCTAGGGGCGCGCGCTTAAAAAGGGGGGAGGGCGGCCTCGACGTTGGCGCTAACGGCGACGGGCTCACCTGCTGCTCCTCTGCTCGCACACACACATCTCACACTGACGGAAAACAAAGGGGCAGGTGAACGTCAGGTTCCCCCTGGGCCTCGTGGGCCGGAAGCCCACACGCACACGCTTACCTCTCACACGAAATAACAGCAAGGTTTTCTTTTAAATAAAATAGCCACCCTAAAAATAATCCCTAGAGCACATAAGAAGGTTTTAGAGGAAAACATAAATAGTTTTGTAGAGACAATAATATGCACTGATTTTATAAAATATTAAGTAGATTTTTAGGACAAGATATTTTAAATATATAAATAAAAACAGCCCCTGTTTAAGTAGGTTTCAAAACCCAGAACACATCCAAATATCCAAAGTTTCACTCCCAATATTAATAACAACATAAGGGCCACCTCATGGACATTTTTAAAAGACTTTAAATCAACTTAAATCTGCCAAGAAATCATATAGGAACAAAAGGCAAAGGAGAAGGGTTTTTGAGAAGAAAGAAAAGAGAGGTATAAGAGGGAGAGGTTGCACACATGGGGATCACCACTCTCAAGGCCAAAACCACACAAGGCACATCACATACATGAACCAATACAAGACACACAACACAAGCAAGCATGAAAAATGGCATGATGATGAAATGATGGATGACATGATGCATGAATGCAAAAACACCAAGAAGACAAAGGTGCAATCATCTCATAGCTCATGACACAAGGTTCATACATATGGTTACATGCCAAATAGGGTAGGGACATCACTTGGGATGTCAGAGGGAGAGGTTCTCCCCCTTGTGCTTCCTTGTCCATGGCCTCCCCCCTTTGTTGGGAGGGGTTCTCCCTATGGTCCTTGGCCTCCATGGTGTTTATGGCCCCTCCACGACAATGAAGATGGCCTCCGATGATGGTGACCCCCTTCGGTAGGGTGCCGGAGAGGGCCAATATTGGTTTTTTGTTGCTCTGGAGGTCTGCGGTGGCACAACTCCCGATCTAGGTTTCTTTTCGGTGGTTTATGGATTTATAGGAATTTTTGGCGTCGATCTCACATCAAGGGGGCCATGAGGGAGTCACAAGCCTACTAGGCACGTCCACCCCCCTCGCCACGCCTGGCAGGCTTATCGCCTCCTTGTGGCTGTAACATCCCAAAATTCCATTTTGGAATGTTATGAAATATAGCTATGCATCATCATCACATTGTTTGAATGAAATGAATTGTTGAAGTTTTTCTTTTAAAATTCTGAAAGGCCACTTTCATTTTCTCCATATATTTGTTTCTCCTATTTGAAAACCCCTGGAAATATTCATAAAAAGGGAGGAGTAACATGACACTCCACACCAGGGGCATCTTTGTGAAATATTTGAACAATAAAACCAGGTTTTTTTTGAAAATTTATTGCAAAAGAATTTAAAATCAATTTAGGCATTTTCTGAAAATAATTTTTTTAAAGTATTCATTTTGGCCGTGGAAAAATGTTCATTAAATATCATTTATTCCCCTGATCAATTTGATACATATATATCTTCAATTGTTGGAAATGTTTTGAATGCCTTAATGAGATTGAAATTCTTTGGAAATTAGAAGAGGAAAGGAATTAACGTTTTTAATTAAAACTGGCCGACCCACCGGCCTTAACTCCCCGAGATCCCTCCGAATCGGTCACCGACGCCGCTGACGCCGCCCCCTCCCTCATTGACAAGCGGACCCCACCGCCCGACCACGGCATCACAACGCTCATCCCCTCCATCCCGCCTCGGACCTCGTCGGCGAGATCCCACCGCGCCAGATCTCCCTCCCCCTTCATTTTCCCGAACCCGTGAGGCCCCTATATAAAGCCCCTACCTCCCCACAATCCATTCCCCCCCGAAAACCCCACTCCCCTCGCCAAAACGTCGCCCCCGCACCTCGCCGAAGTTCGGCACCCCACCGAACTTCTCCGAGCTCGTGGTCGTTGCCCCTTTCACCCCCGCACCCCACCGTCACCACCAATCATCGTTGGAGGCTCGCCGCCATCGTTTGGACCTTTCAGATGCCGCCCTCGACCACCGCGATGCCATCCCCGACCACCTCCGACGCTCCACCGCCGTCGACCGTTGCCGGAGACACCCCGACCCCCTCTGTAAGCGACGCCCCTCCTCAGCCTTCGGATCTGGATCAAATGATCCAGATTAGAACATTTAAAACGCCGAACCATTTTCTTGTAATGTTCGGCCATCCGCTCGCTAGCTTCTGCTCGCACACGGCCTCGGCCAATCACAACATGCCACGTCACCCACTGTCCGTTAGTTTATTTTTTCTTTCTCTGTTTTTATTTTAGAAAACAGAATAGTTTCTGTTTTTGTTTTTATTATATCTTTTAGAATATTTAGAGTTTTTGATTGATTCTTTGTGCAACATGTCACAAATTTCATTTAGTTTCTGTTTGTAGTTTTAGTTTTCAAATTTGAACTTTTAAATTTGAATTTATTAAATTTGATCAAATCACTAAAACTTGAATAACGTAAGTTTAGAAATTAATTTTTTGATTCTTTTTGCCACTGTTTTGTATTAGTTAGGTTTATCATCCAACACTGTTTGAGAATTTTTAGGATATTTGAGATTAGGGTTTTTAGTGAAAACAGATTCTGTTTAGTTTCTTCTTAGTGTTTATTTGTATTGTTTTTATGTTAGTTTATTTTGATTTTGTTTTAGTTTAACTTTTTATTGTAGTTCTGTTGTTCAACATTAGGTCAATTATTTTCTGATAATAAAAATATTTTAATTTGCTTTGTGCTCTAGTTTAAATAGGTAAACCTTGTTTTCACCATTAGTATTGTCTAGAAAAATGTTTTGTAGTAATCGTTTTTGTATATTTTTTTATGATGAAATACTTCCTGTGTTCTAATAAAAGTGTTGTATTTACTTTTCTGTTATCTATTGGTAAATTGCTGAAAACCAATTTGTCTTATTATGTCTTAGTAGAAATTTTGCCACCAAAACTTTAGAGTCTTCTTCTTTGGGTTGATTTGTTTCTTTTGATTGTGCTAGTGATTGTGGTAGTATCTTTTTGTTTACCTTGCTGTTGTGTGAATTGTATTGTGGTTATCCTTATTGTGTGCTTTGTTTGATTCGTTAGATCATCCGGAGTGCGAGGCTTGTTATCTAGAGTCACTTGAGTACGAGGATCGTCAGCAAGGCAAGTCACTTCGATCATGTTTACCCATGTTTTTATTGCATTAGTTCTACCATCTCCCCAGTTGCATGCAAAGTAGGTAATTTGGAAACTTGGTTACTTGATGTATTATCATGTGGTAGGCACCTCTCAACCCTTTGACACTTTGGCCCTGGGAAACGTTGTTGTAAATTTTGCTATGCTATTAGTAGACGGGGTTGGTTGAGTGTCTCATGAGAGTTGTGAGATAATAATTACAAGACCTACTTGATGATCAAGACTTTAAGACTCCAAGTTTTCAACATACCTTTGGGTGGATGATGGTTGAACGGTGCCCTGGAGAAGCCAGTGGTTAGCCTAGGTGTTGCTGGAGAAGTGCCAGTATTCACGCAGAAAGGTCCACCCAGGCACAAAGAGATGGATGGATGCTTCAAGACCCAAGGCTTACCTGCACAACCACAAGACATTATGGGCTCTAGCTTGGTTGGATATCATGGTGACCCTAGACAGGCGATGCTACGAGATGTAGAAGAATGGTAGGAAAGGATGGGCACCGACAGAGTCTTAGAGGAACCCTTTAGAAGACCATGTTTTGGTCATCCATTTCTGAAACACCCTGAAGTACGAGAAATTCAACAAAGGCGATCAAATCTTGTGGGGAATGTGTGCAAAACTCTGCAGAGTACTCAACCTAATCGATTAGCCGTGTCCACGGTGATGGACAATTGAGCCAAAGGAACTGAAACTATCTGGAACTCTCAACACAAAGAATTATAATGATGTGGTTATTAATGACAACTTGGATATGAGAATTGGTTGGTGGAACCATCTCATTAATCAACCAACAATGTAGTAATAACTTCTGCTTTGCCCTCTCTTGTTGTAGGAAAAATTGGCTTTATGCAAAACCTTACTACCCCACCTGCCATATATGCATATAGAATAGATGATTACTTTTAACCCCTTTTGTGACATTGCTGGCATATTCAATATGCTGACCTACACGACTGCAACGTATCATGTTGCAGAGTATTTTTCCGACCAGGAGTGAGGATACGCTCTACACTTGGTGAGATGCCCTTCAAGTCAGATGGACTCAACTACCTTTGAAGCTTCCGCAAGACTTTGGTTTAGTTTATCTCATGAGTTGGCCTTCAGTCACTTTATTGTAATCCTTATTGTAATAAAGAACTCGATATGAGATTTTTGATTAATAAAGCTGTGCGATTTCCCTTTGATATATACATTGATGTACCGTGTGTGTACCAGCATGATCTTGGGATGGTACGGAAACACCGAAGTTTCGACCTTTCAGGTCGGGTCGCTACAGAAATGGTATCAGAGCACATGCTGACCGTAGGACGTAACATCTAGGATTGGAAAAGCCTGAGGATTTTTTTCATTTCTTTTGTCTTTAAAATTCTTATATTCTCATATGTTCATTTCTGACTCCTCTCCGATTTATTTCAACCTTTCTAGATGGCCACCTTCACCCCGGTTTTGTGTACGGAGTTTTGCCAGCCCGACGCGACGACGCCGTTTGGCAAAGGGATGGTGAAGATCGTCAGGGACGTAAGGATCGCTTTGCCAAGCATCACCGGGACTCCTATCATGTCTTTTCCACAAGACGGTCGCTACAGGATCGAGGTGCACATCCCCGGAAAGGCCTTTGGAAATCGTAAAGAACCCATCGACTTCTAGTTTGTGGCACCCAGCTGGATTCTTGGGAGGGACATGGCGATTCACCGTGCCCTCGGACGTATTCAGGAGGAATACAGGGCTGGTCCCATTTTTCCAGGACTCAACATGGTTTGTCGCAGGGATGCCAATGGAAATATCATAAACACCCCCACTGAAGACTCCATCATTTCCTATATCCAGACTTTGGAGACTCACATCAGGACTCTGGAGCTTCGGGTACGCGCATACACGAAGACGATCAAGAGGTTGATGAACCGTGAGCTTGACCTCGAGGCTGACCTACGGGAAGCCAAGTACGAGCATGAGCATGAAGTGAAGGACTTCTTGGAGAGGATCAAGAAGCTGAACACTCGCATTGCAAATCTGGAGGAGCAGCTGGACATGGGAGAAAATCTTCACCCAGAAGGAGACATGGCTCCCTTGATCAGCAATGATGATGACTATGAGGAGAGCGCCACCGTGCAGGCCACGTTACCATGGACTTTTGAGGAGAACCTTAGTCATGCCCCCATGTATCTTTAATTTTGTCGTTAAAACGTAGGTCGATGCTTAGTTTTATTTGGAGACTTGTATCTCGATGTTTGAACTTTGAGTTGAATAAATGAATGAGTATTTGGTGTGATATGTTTGTTGTATTGCATATGGGTAGTGAATTTTTCCCTTAGGCCTTTGTTCTATTCTAATTCTCACCTCTCTGAAAACAGCAAGATGCCTCCGCGACGTGAGCCCGACTTCACCTTCCCGCCAGAACTCACACAACTCCTCCAGCAGCAGAATGCCCTGATGCAGCTATTGATCCAGAACCAGACCAACAACCACAACAACCACCCTCCACCTCAGGGCGACAACCTCACCCGTTTTCTGAGGCCGAATCTACCGACCTTCTCCAGCAACGCTGAACCCATTGTGGAAGATGATTGGCTCCGCAAGATGGAGAGGGAACTCATCACCGCTGGATGCACTGAGGCTGAAAAGGTGCGCTTTGCCACCCATCAACTTGAGGGGCCAGCAGCTTCATGGTGGGAGAACTACACCACCGCGTACCCCATTGCTGGTGTGACTTGGGAGCAATTGAAGCTAGCTTTCCGAACCGCTCATGTTTCAGCTAGAGCCATGAGTCTGAAGGAGCATGAGTTTCGCAACTTGCGTCAGGGGAATCGCTCAGTGACCTAGTATGTGGATGAATTCAGCATGTTGGCCCATCATGCACCAGGACATGTGGCCGATGATGCAACCAAGTAGGAGAAGTTCCTGGAAGGACTCAACGATGAGTTAAGCGTGCAGCTGATGGTGTCTACTTTCAACGACTACCAGGAGCTGGTAGAAAAGGCCCTCATCTTGGAGGGGAAGCAACAGCAAATTGAAAATCGCAAGAGGAAGTATGGACAAGGGAAATCTAACTCTGGAGCTCCACAGAAGCCCCGCTACTCCCCGTACTCAGGGAATACCGGATCAGGGACCGGTAAGTATGGAGGACACACTCATCCCGTGCACAACCATGGAGGCCACAACCATGGAGGAAGTGGGAATAATTGTCCCAACAATGGCAACTTCAAGAATGGCAATGGAAGTGGGAATGGCAACCAGCACCGTCCCACTTCATCTCAGAAGGATCTGAACCATATCACCTGCTTCAAGTGCCAGAAGATAGGGCACTATGCCACAGAATGTCCCCAGAACAAGCAGGGAAATGGAAACGGCAACAACAACGGCAACTCATCAGCTAAGAAGCCAAATCCTTTTCCCCGTGCTCAGGTGAACCACATTGATGTGGAGGAAGTCTATGATCATCCCGAGACTGTGGTTGGTAAGTTTTTATTGCACTCACGTCCAGTTATGGTACTTTTTGATTCTGGTGCAACTCATTCATTCATATCAAGGGTAGTTGTGGAAAAGTATGGTTTACCCACCAGAACCCTTAGTCAGCCCATTAAGGTCAATTCCCCAGGAGGTATGATGATGGCAGGGATAGGATGCCACGCATTGAAACTCAATATAGGAAACCATGTTTTCCCCATCGACCTCATCGTCTTAGAGTCCCAGGGATTAGATGTGATCCTAGGCATGGATTGGATGACCAAGTATGAGGGAAACATTGATTGCCCCAGCAAGTCTATTTTGCTCACCACCCCAGGAAACAACAGGATTAAGTATGTATCCCGACGCACACAAAATGGTACTCGTGTAAATTCCCTTATAGGAGTTGTTCAGGAGGAAGTGCCGGTGGTACAAGACTTTCCATATGTATTCCCGGAGGAATTACCATGCATGCCACCAGATAGAGAGATTGAGTTCCTGATAGAGTTACTGCCAGGAACAACCCCAATTTCCAAGAGACCCTATCGGATGCCCGCAAATGATTTGGAAGAAATCAAGAAGCAGATTAAGGAGTTATTGGACAAAGGGTATATTCACCCAAGTTCTTCACCTTAGGGAGCCCTAGTTCTTTTGGTGGAGAAGAAGGATAAAACCTTGAGGATGGTAGTCGATTATCGTGCATTGAACGAGGTGACTATCAAGAACAAGTACCCTCTACCGATGATTAATGACTTGTTCGATCAGCTAGTGAGAGCCAAAGTGTTCTCCAAGATCGATCTTCGATCAGGGTATCACCAATTGAAAATTCGTGAACAGGATATACCCAAAACAGCCTTCACCACAAGGTATGGCTTATATGAGTATACAGTCATGTCTTTTGGTTTGACTAATGCTCTTGCCTATTTCATGAGTATGATGAACAAGGTATTTATGGAATATCTGGACAAATTTGTCGTGGTGTTCATCGATGATATATTGATATTCTCCAAGAGAGAGGAAGAACACAAGGAACACTTGCGTTTAGTTCTGGAGAAGCTTAGAGAGCAACCGTTATATGCCAAATTCAGCAAATGTGAATTCTGGCTGACGGAAGTCAGATTCCTTGGACATGTTATTTCTGGAGATGGAATAGCAGTGGAAACCACTAAGGTTGAAGCAGTCACCGAGTGGAAGTCACCCACCTCAGTTAAGGAGATCCGTAGTTTCCTCGGACTTACCGGATACTACCGGAGGTTCATTTAGAATTTCTCAAAGATTGCCAAGCCGATGAAGGAGTAGTTGAAGAAAGAGTCTAAGTATATTTGGACTGAGGAAGGTGAAGCCAGTTTCCAG
This sequence comes from Hordeum marinum, assembly GCA_022496015.1. Classification (NCBI taxonomy): domain Eukaryota; kingdom Viridiplantae; phylum Streptophyta; class Magnoliopsida; order Poales; family Poaceae; genus Hordeum; species Hordeum marinum. The sequence goes on from CM039677.1 coordinate 120,932,802, forward strand.
GAGTTGAAGAAACGTTTGGTCACAACCCCAGTGTTGATTTTGCCAAATATTCGGAAGGATTTCTAGGTTTATTATGATGCTTCGCGTCAAGGACTTGGAGGAGTAATCATGTAGGAGGGAAAAGTTGTAGCCTATGCATCCAGACAGCTACGACCTCATGAGTTGAACTATGCCACCCATGATTTGGAGTTAGCACCCGTAGTGCATGCACTCAAGACCTGGAGACACTTCCTTATCGGAAAAAGTTGTGATGTTTACACTGATCATAAAAGCCTGAAGTATATCTTCATGCAGAAGGAGTTGAACCTCAGACAGAGGAGATGGTTAGAGTTAATCAAGGACTATTTCATGAGATTGCATTATCATCCAGGAAAGGCAAATGTTGTAGCAGATGCCTTGAGCCGGAAGAGTTATGTGAACACACTCATAGCGGGATGATTACCCAAGGATTTAGCCGATGATCTCAGAGAGCTCCGACTAGAGATAGTTCCAAGAGGATATGTTGCCACAGTAGAGATCCAGTCCACCTTGACCGAAAGAATTTGTGAAGCCCAGAAATCGGACAAGGAGATAGCTGAGATAAAGCAAAGAATGAAGGGTGGAAAAGCTAAAGGCTTTCGTGAGGATGAACAAGGAACTCTGTGGTTTGAGGACTGAATCTATGTGCCCAATGACCTAGAGCTCAGGAAGTTGATACTTCAAGAAGCCCATGACCCGCCTTACTCGATACACCCAGGTAAGACCAAGGTGTACCTGGATTTCAAGGAAAGTTACTGGTGGATAGGTGTGAAGAAGGATATTGCCGAACATGTTGCGTTATGTGATGTTTGTCAGCGAGTAAAGGCGGAACATCAGAAACCAGCGGGGTTACTCCAACCTTTGTCGATACCCGAGTGGAAATGGGATGAGCTTGGTATGGACTTCATCACAGGATACCCAGGACCCGTTCAGGTTATGATTCCATCTAGGTAGTGGTCGATCGCTTGACCAAGATGGCTCATTTCATCCCACTGAAGACCACCTATACCAGTGCTAAGTTAGCTAAGATATATATGACCAGGATCGTGTGTCTGCATGGAGTTCCAAGGAATATCGTGTCAGATAGAGGAACAAAATTTACCTCAAAGTTTTGGCATCAGCTACATGAAACTTTGGGTACGAGGCTGGAGTTCAGCACAACTTTTCATCCTCAGACGGATGGACAAACTAAGAGAGTCAACCAGATCCTGGAGGACATGTTGGGAGCTTGTGCGCTAGACTATGGGCCTAGTTGGGATGGCAACTTACCTTAGGCAGATTTCTCGTACAACAACAGTTATCATACCAGTCTGAAGATGGCCCCTTTCGAAGCATTATACGGAAGGAGATGCAGAACACCATTGATGTGGGATGGTGTTGGGGACAGAAAACTTCTTGGTCCCGATCTTATCCGAGATTCCGAAGAGAAGGTCAAGCTGATTCGTGACAGACTCAAGATAGCTCAATCCCGGCAGAAGAGCTATGCTGACAACAAATGCAAGAAAGTGACATATGAAGTGGGAGACCGAGCATACCTTCGTGTGTCCCCACTTCGAGGAATCAAGAGGTTTTGTGTTAAAGGAAAGTTAGCACACAGATTCATAGGCCCCTACAAAATTCTTGAACGTAGAGGCGAAGTTGCATACAAGCTGGAATTGACGGAAGGATTGTCCGGAGTTCATGATGTTTTCCATGTTTCCCAGCTGAATAAATGGCATGCTGAGATGGCTGATATTCCATTGAGAGACACAGTGCCCCTAGAGGCCATACAACTTGACAGCGACCTGACTTACGAGGAGAAGCCTGTCAGAATCCTCGAGACTGCCAACAGAGTTACCCATAGCAAGATCATCAAGTTTTGTAAGGTTCCATGGAGTTACCACACCGAGGAAGAATCCACCTGGGAACGAGAAGAAGATCTTCGTCGAGACCACCCGCACCTATTTTCTAGCCAACCCGAATCTCGAGGGCGAGATTCATCTTAAGGTGGGTAGGTTTGTAACATCCCAAAATTCCATTTTGGAATGTTATGAAATATAGCTATGCATCATCATCACATTGTTTGTATGAAATGAATTGTTGAAGTTTTTCTTTTAAAATTCTGAAAGGCCACTTTCATTTTCTCCATATATTTGTTTCTCCTATTTGAAAACCCCTGGAAATATTCATAAAAAGAGAGGAGTAACATGACACTCCACACCAGGGGCATCTTTGTGAAATATTTGAACAATAAAATCAGGGGGTTATTTTCAAATTTATTGCAAAATAATTTAAAATCAATTTAGGCATTTTCTGAAAATAATTTTTTAAAGTATTCATTTTGGCCGTGGAAAAATGTCCATTAAATAGCATTTATTCCCCTGATCAGTTTGATATATATATATATTCAATTGTTGGAAAGATTTGAAAACCATAATGAGATTTAAATTCTCTGGAAATTAGAAAAGGAAAGGAATTAACGTTTTTAATTAAAACTGGCCGGCCCACCGGCCTTAACTCCCCGAGAACCCTCCGGATCGGTCACCGACGCCGCTGATGCCGCCCCCTCCCTCACTGACAAGCGGACCCCACTCCCGACCACGCGATCACAGCGTTAATCCCCTCCATCCCGCCCCGGATCTCGCCGGCGAGATCCCACCGCGCCGGATCTCCCTCCCCCTTCCTTTTCCGGACCCCGCGAGGCCCCAATATAAAGCCCCTACCTCCCCGCACTCCATTCCCCCCGAAAACCCCACTCCCCTCGCCAGAACGTCGCCCCCGCACCTCGCCGGAGTTCGGCACCCCACCAAAGCTCTCCGAGCTCATGGTCATCGCCCCCTTCACTCCCGCAACCCACCGTCGCCACCAATCATCGCCAGAGGCTCGCCGCCATCGTTTGGACCCTTCGGACGCCGCCCTCGACCACCGTGACGCCGTCCCCGACCACCTCCGACGCTCCGCCGCCGTCGACCGTCGCCGGAGACACCCCGACCCCCTCTATAAGCGACGCCCCCCTCTTCAGCCTTCGGCTCTGGATCGAACGATCCAGATTAGAACATTTAAAATGCCGAGCCGTTTTCTTCTAATGTTCGGCCATCCGCTCGCTAGCTTCAGCTCCCTCACGGCCTCGGCCAATCATAGCATGCCACGTCACCCACTGTCCGTTAGTTTACTTTTTTCTTTCTCTGTTTTTATTTTAGAAAACAGAATAGTTTCTGTTTTTGTTTTATTATATCTTTTAGAATATTTAGAGTTTTTGATTGATTCTTTTTGCAACATGTCACAAATTTCATGTAGTTTCTGTTTGTTGTTTTAGTTTTCAAATTCGAACTTTTAAATTTGAATTTTGTTAAATTTGATCAAATCACTAAAACTTGAATAACTTAAGTTTAGAAATTTATTTTTTAATGATTCTTTTTCCACTGTTTTGTATTAGTAAGGTTTATCATCCAGCACTGTTTGTGAATTTTTAGGATATTTTAGATTAGGATTTTTAGTAAAAACAGATTCTGTTTAGTTTCTTCTTAGTGTTTATTTGTATTATTTATATTTTAGTTTATTTTGATTTTGTTTTAGTTTAAATTTTTATTGTAGTTCTGTTGTTCAACATTAGGTGAATTATTTTCTGATAATAAAAATATTTAATTTGTTTGTGCTCTAGTTTAAAGAGGTAAACCTTGTTTTCACCATTAGTATTGTCTAGGAAAATGTTTTGTAGTAATCCTTTTTGCACAAATATTTTATGATGAAATACTTCCTGTTCTCTAATGAAAGTTTTGTATTTACTTTTCTGTTATCTATTGGTATATTGCTGAAAACCAATTTGTCTTATTATGTCTTAGTAGAAATTTTGCCACCAAAACTTTAGAGTCTTCGTCTTTGGGTTGATTTGTTTCTTTTGATTGTGCTAGTGATTGTGGTAGTATCTTTTTGTTTACCTTGCTGTTGTGTGAATTGTATTGTGGTTATGCTTATTGTGTGCTTTGTTTGATTTGTTAGATCATTCGGAGTGCGAGGCTTGTAATCTAGAGTCACTTGAGTACGAGGATCGTCAACAAGGCAAGTCACTTTGATCATGTTTACCCATGTTTTTATTGCATTAGTTCTACCATCTCCCCAGTTGCATGCAAAGTAGGTAATTTGGGAACTTGGTTACTTGATGTCGTATCATGTGGTAGGCACCCCTCAACCCTTTGACACTTTGGCCCCGGGGAACGTTGTTTTAAATTGTGCTATGCTATTAGTAGACGGGGTTGGTTGAGTGTCTCATGAGAGTTGTGAGATAATAATTACAAGACCTACTTGTCGATCAAGACTTCAAGACGGAGTTTTCAACATACCTATGGGTGGATGATGGTTGAACGGCGCCCTGGAGAAGCCAATGGTTAGCCTAGGTGTTGCTGGAGAAGTGCCAGTATTCACGCGGAAAGGTCCACCCAGGCACAAAGAGATTGATGGATGCTTCAAGACCCAAGGCTTACCTACACAGCCACAAGCCATTATGGGCTCTGGCTTGGTTGGATATCGTGGTGACCCTGGACAGGCGGTGCTACGAGATGTAGAAGAACGGTAGGAAAGGATGGGCACTCACAGAGTCTCAGAGGTACCCTTTAGAAGACCATGTTTTGGTCATCCGTTTCTCAAACACCCTGAAGTGCGAGAAATTCAACGGAAGCGATCAAATCTTGTGGGGAACGTGTGCAAAACTTTGCAGTGTACTCAACCTAATCGATTAACCGTGTCCACGGTGATGGACAATTTGAGCCAAAGGAACTGAAACTATCTGGAACTCTCAACACAAAGAATTATAATGATGTGGGTATTAATGACAACTTGGGTATGAGAATTGGTTGGTGGAACCATCTCATTAATCAACCAACAATGTAGTAATAACTTCTATTTTGCCCTCTCTTATTGTAGGAAAAATTGGCTTTATGCAAAAACTTACTACCCCACCTGCCATATATGCATATAGAATAGATGGTTACTTTTAACCCCTTTTGTGACATTGCCGGCATATTCAATATGCTGACCTACATGGCTGCAACGTATCGTGTTGCAGAGTATTTTTCCAACCAGGAGTGAGGATATGCTCTACGCTCGGTGAGATGCCCTTGGAGTCAGATGGACTCAACTACCTTTGAAGCTTCCGCAAGACTTTAGTTTAGTTTATCTCATAAGTTGGCCTTCATCCACTTTATTGTAATCCTTATTGTAATAAAGAACTCGATATGAGATTTTCGATTAATAAAGCTGTGTGATTTCCCTTTGATATATACATTGATGTATCGTGTGTGTACCAGCATGATCTTGGGATGGTACGGAAACACCGGAGATTCGACCTTTCAGGTAGGGTCGCTACAGTGGCTCTTCTTGCCCAACTCCAATGCTTCGGGGGGTCTGTTTTGGTCCACAAAAAATCATTCTAAATTTTCAGCCCATTCCGAGAACTTTTATTTCTACACAACAAACGATACCATGACAGTTCTGCTGAAAACAACGTCAGTCCGGGTTAGTTGTAATAAAATCATACCAAAATCATACAGAATTATTGTAAACATGACATGAATACTTCATAAACTATAGATACGTTGGAGACTTATCAGCATCCCCAAGCTTAATTCCTGCTCGTCCTCAAGTAGGTAAATGATAAAAGAAATAATTTATGAAATGTGAATGCTAGCAAGTGCACAAGTTTGATCAATGATAATTCCAATCACTTTTTCTAGCATCATTATATATCGTAAATAGTAGCTCATCTCATAAAACCTCTCATGATGAAGTAACAAGCTATTCACATGTTAAAGTATAGACCATAAAGTTTCTTGAAAACTAACAACTATGCCTTCAGTCACCAAACAATTGCAATTCATCCTATTTTCAGGAAGGGTCTATGTAAGAGCTTTGATTTAGCAAATTCCACATACTCTACTATCATATAGTCTTCCATGATTTCGAACTCTCAAAGCATATTATTGGAGCAAATGGCATCCATCGAACACAAAGGAAGATAGGGGCTTGGAGTTTCACCTTCCAACTCATTTATCATATAGATAATTGTCAACAATAGTAATTGATGATCAAATCTATTTTGATGGCCATATATGCTTGTATCTTTCCCCACCACATGATGCTTGCCAAGAAAAAAAGGCGAAATATAAGAAGTGGTGAAGATCACCATGACTCTTGTATAAAGGTAAGTACTAGAAAATAAAAGATAGACCCTTCGCAGAGGGAAGTAGAGGTTGTCATGTGCTTTTTGTTTTTTGATGTGCAGACTCTTAATGCAAAGGAACGTCACGTTGTATTGACCTTTGTGATAGCAACATTTATTATGCAGTCCGTCGCTTTTATTTCTTTGTTATCACAAATTCATAAAACGCTTATTTTCCCTTACAATAAAAGATCTTACATATTTAGGAGCAATTTTTATTGCGTTGTGCACCAATGACAACTTACTTGAAGGATCTTATTCAATCCATAGGTAGGTATAGTGGTCAAAACTGGTTTAAGGGTGTTTGGAAGCACAAGTTGTATTTCTACTTGGTGTGGAAGTTTTGGCTAGTATGAGGTGGAAGCAAGCACCACATGTTGGAGGATCCAATACAATATAACTTCTATACAAATATACCCAAGCATAACTCATTACGTTGTCTTCCTTGTCCAACTTCAACTAATTTTCTCAAGTTTGAAATTAATTAATGGGTATTCACAATCATAGAAGATGTCCAAGATAGTATATTTATATGTGAAATCTCTCTTCCTTCAATATTCTTTCATGAATTGTTCAAGTGACCAATGCGGTGTTTGCTAACTTTCTATAAATTTCACCACCTATACTTATTATGTGTGAAGTAATTACTCCCCATGGGATAAGTATATGAAGCATTTTTAATTTCACATTTATGATATTCAATTCATTCAACCATTTACTCATAGGATATAAGTGAAGCACTAGAGTGAATGACAAACTACTCCAAAAAGACATAAGTGAAGATCAATGGATAGTTAATTAGTTAAATGGCCATGTGAGGACTATCTCTTATTCAAAATTTCAGATCCAATGATTTTATTGAAACAACAAAAAAAAATGAATGTCACTCTAAGAATATCACGCATCATGTGAACGAATAAAAATTTAGGTTCAACCTAGGCTAACCGATAGTTGTTGATGAAGAGAGGTGGGATGCGTAGCATCCCCAAGCTTAGATACTTGAGAGTTCTTTAAATATTTTCTTGGGGTGCCTTGGGCATCCCCAAGATTGAGATTTTGTATCTTGTTCAATCCTCTCATATCCCGGTTTCACCTATTCTGAAAAACTTCATCCATACGAAACTCAAAAAGAAGTCATGAGATAGGTTAGTACACATAACAACAAATCAACACTTCATGTACTGCAAAGACAAGTTGCACAATAATTTTCAAACATTAGGTACTGTATAATATCATTTCCACAATTTATATTTACCAATCTAGGTTATGGAAACTATAGGATAAGTAGATAAATAAACTATGACAACAATCTGTCTAAACAGAACAGTTTGTAGTAATTTTATTAAACTAGTGTACCTCTGTAAATCAATTTTTTTTGAAATATAGGAAATTATAAGTAATATATATGAAAACATTGTGTAATTTTTTTAGAAACTTTCCACGTTTCAGTAAAATATGAAAATTGAAACACTACAACATAAGTTTGTGTTTTTACACAGCACACATCAAACATCCAATGCAAGCATCCTAAGGCAATTCTTGGAAATTTTTATTGAAAAACAAGATTATAAATAACACCTAATAGAGAAAAACAAAATAAAATGACGATCCAAGCAAAACTCATATTATGCGACGAATAAAAATATAGCTCCAAGTAAGATATACCGATAATGTTGAGGACGAACGAGGGGATGCCTTCCGGGGCATCCCCAAGCTTAGACGCTTGAGTGTTCCTTGAATATTACCTTGGGGGTTCCTTTGGCATCCCCAATCTTGATTTCTTGTCACTCCTTATTCATCTCATATTGGTATCTCACCCAAAACTTGAAAACTTCAATCACACAAAACTTAACGAAACTTCGTGAGAAGGGTTAGTGTAATAAATATAAATCATTCACTTAGGTACTGTCAAGACAAGATTCATAACTGTTCCCCATTGATACCTACTATATTATATCATTTACATAATTTATATTACTCAATATAAGCTATGGAAACATTTGAAACAAGCTAACTATGCATGCAAAACAGAATCTGTCAAAAACAAAAAAGCCTCTAAAGATCTGAATGATCACCAAACTTCCCTAACTCTAAAAATTCAGACCAATTAGGTCATATCACATAATTGGCATATAACTATTGTGTAAAAAATTCATAATTTTTTTGAATCTCCAGTAAGATCATATAATTCAAATACTGGACGTAAAACTTTCTGTTTTTTGCACATAATCAAACAAGCAAGTATCCACACTATCCCAAAGGCTTTACTTGGCACTTTATTGAAATAAAAGGCACAAAACATTATTATTGCAGTCGCTTAATCATGTGAACACATAAAAACAAAAAGTAAAAGTGTTGGGTTGTCTCCCAACAAGCGCTTTTCTTTAATGCCTTTTTGGCTAGGCATGATAATTTCAATGATACTCTTCCAAGCCAAATTCCGATGATCATCTTATTCATACTCTAAAATATATAAGTGAAATCCATATATAGTTCTGTAATTAATATATAATAAACAATATCCAAGCTAAAAATATATAAGTGAAGCACACGAAGCATTCTATAAAGCCATACTCAAAAGGTTTAAGTGAAGCAGAAAGAGCATTCGACAAATCCATACTAAAAAGATTTAAGTGAGGCACAAGGAGCATTATACAAATCCATCAAGGACTATATCATACTAGAAGGGATCATAAAGTAAAAGACAAACATTAAAGACACATATTATGTGAACAAAACAAAAACCGAGGTATACCAATAATTGTTGGAGAATAAAGATGGGATGCCTTCCGGGGCATCCCAAAGCTTGGATGCTTGAGTCTCCTTGAAATATTTACTTGGGGTTCCTTGGGAGTCCCCAATATTGAATTCTTGTCTCGCCGTCTTCTTCTTATATCGATACCTCCTCGATATTTGAACACTTTATTCACACAAAACATAACAAAACCCTCGTGAGATCCGTTAGTATAATAAAGCAAAATACTACTGGAAGTACTATTGTGAACTCATTCCAAATTCATATTAGAATTATATATACTATAGTACAACTTCACCATGGTTCATACCCCCCGATAAAAGCCATAGATTCATCAAAATAAGAGAACAATGTATAGAAAACAGAATTTGTCAAAAACAGGACAATCTGTAGTAATCTGGACACTTCGTATACTTCTATAACTCAAAAAATTCTAAAAATTTATAAAAATTTAAAAACATGCAAAGAAGTTCTGTGTTAAATTTATAAACTTTTGATGTTCCATTAAAAAATGTAAATTCATGCACTACAGTCAAAGTTTCTGTTTTTGCACTGCACAAACACCAAACAAGCAATCTAATAATCCTAAAAGCAAATTTTGGGACATTATTCTTATAATGCAACGGATATATACAAGGTTATAATTATTTTACAGAATATTCCATGAAAAATTCTACATTTTTTCCATGAGCATGAACACAAGTGTTCAAGGTCGACTCTTACTTCCCAATGCACAACCTTCCAATCACTTCTCTTTTTGGAAAACTTCTTAGGCAAAAGGGGCAAGTAGATCTTTTTGTATTTGTCATTATTTATTTATTTTTGTTTGTTTCAGCCACAACTAAAGAAACTAAAAAGGTAAAACAAAATCTATTTAGTGAAGAAAGCAAACAAGCACACACGAGAATATCAACCCCATGCTATTGCTCCTCGGCAACGGCGCCAGAAAAGATCTTGATAATCCCCAAGTGCAAGGAATCATCGTAGCAATTTCCAAAGGTGGAAGTGATAAGTATGGAGTGTCTAACCCACAAGGAGCTAAAGGTAAGATCAATATTCTGTCAAGTCCTATCTACCACCGATACGACTCTACGTACACCGAACGTTTGCTTCCATCTTGAAACAAGAAGTAAAACTACGTTGTTGGTATGAAGATGATAGATTTGCATGAAATCATAGAACCAAAATATTAAAATAGTTTCTGTTAACATAATATTAAAATATATTACAAATAGCGAGTGTGGAATAATGATGGGTCGGTGTGCGGAATTATCCTAGGCAATTGTTAACAAGATCAGAAATCATTATTGCAAATTTTTATGAGGGAGAGGCATAAGCTAACATACTTTATCTACTTGGATCATATGAACTTATGATTGGAACTCTAGCAAGCATCCGCAACTACTAAAGATCATTAAGGTAAAACCCAGCCAAATCATTAAAGCATCAAGTCCCCTTTATCCCATATGCAACAACCCCCTTACTCGGGTTGATGCTTCTGTCACTCAAGCAACCCACTATAAGAGAATCATGAATGTATTGCAACACACCACAGCGGGAATCCTTCACGTGTGCGCGGCACAGAAGGCACCATAGGACAACACCAAAATAAACATACAACTTAAACCAATCTGGATCATGAATCAACCCAAAGGACAAAAGTAATCTACTCAAAACATCTTAGGATGGCAACACATCATTGGATCATAATATGTAGCATAAAGCACCATGTTCAAATAGGTGATTATAGAGGGGTGCAGGAGAGTGGACCGTTAAAAGGAGATGAGGATGGTGATGAAGAAGGTGATGTTGATGAAGACGATCACTGCGGTGATGGTTCCCCTGATGGCACTCCGGCACAACCGGGACAAAGGGGGAGAGGTTCTCCCCCTTGTGCTTCCTCCTCCGTGGCCTCCCCCCTCTATGGGGTGAGGTTCTCCCTCTGGTCCTTGGACTCCATGGTGTTGATGTCCCCTCTAGGATGATGAAGATGGCCTCCGGTGATGGTGATCCCCTCCGGCAGGGTGCCGGAGAGGGCCAAGACTGGTTTTTTGTGGCACTGGAGGTGTGCGGCGGCGGAACTCCCGATCTAGGTTTATTTTCAGTGGTTTCTAGATGTATACGGATTTTTGGCGTCGATCTCACGTCAAGGGGGGCCACGAGGGAGTCACATGCCTACTAGGCGTGACCACCCCCCTGGTCGCGCCTGGTAGGCTTGTCGCCTTCTCGTGGCTCTTCTGGCGTAGCTCCAATGCTTCGGGGGTCTATTTTGGTCCACAAAAATCATACTAAATTTTCAGCCCATTCCAAGAACTTTTATTTCTGCACAAAAAATGACACCATGGCAGTTCTGCTGAAAACATCGTCAGTCTAGGTTAGTTCTAATAAAATCATTGTAAACATGGCATGAATACTTCATAAATTATAGATACGTTGGAGACGTATCACCCACTTAGTGACATAATCAACCAGCAACGAAAATATGATTGTACCAATTAGAGGTGGGAAAAGTTCCCATATAATCAACACCCCAAACATCAAATTGTTCAACTACAAGTGAACATTTCATAGGAATTTCCCGATGCTTCCCAATATTACCAGTTCTTTGACATTCATCACAAGACAAGACAAACTTACGGGCATCCTTGAAGATAGTAGGCCAATAAAAACCAGATTGTAATACCTTATGAGCAGTTCTGTCTCCGGCATGATGTCCTCCATAAGCTTCAGAAGGACATTTTCGTAAGATTTGTTCATGTTCATGCTCAGGTATACATCTAATAATACCACCTACTCCTTCTTTATAAAGATGTGGGTCATCCCAAAAGTAATGTCTTAAGTCATAGAAGAATTTTTTGTTTTGTAGGTATGTGAAACTAGGTGGAATATATTTAGCAATGATGTAATTAGCATAATCATCATACCATGGTGTCTTTTGAGAGGCATTTATTGCAGTTAGTTGTTCATTAGGAAAACTATCATCAATAGGTAGTGGGTCATCAAGAATATTTTCTAACCTAGACAAGTTATCAGCTACGGGGTTATCAGCTCCCCTCCTACCAACGATATGTAAATCAAATCACTAAAGCAAGAGAACCCACCTAATGAGTCTAGGTTTAGCATATTTCTTTTCCATAAGATATTTTATAGTGTGTGAAGAAAAACTTTGGAATCAACAATGTAAGGTCTGAATTTATCACAAGCAAACACGACTGCTAAAAATTCCTTTTCAGTAGTGGCATAATTTCTTTGGCACTATCTAGAGTTTTGCTAGCATAATGGATAAATTTAATTTTTTATAAACTATTTGTCCTAGAACAGCACCAACAACATAATCAGTGACGTCACACATAATTTCAAAAGGCAAGTTCCAATCAAGTGGTTGAACAATAGGCAAAGTGGTTAAGGCTTTATTTAGTTTTTCAAAGGCTTCCATGCAATCATCATAAAAATCAAAGGGAATATCCTTTTGTCAAAGATTAGTAAGAGGCCTAGAAATCTTTGAAAAGTCTTTAATAAACCTCCTACAGAAACCAACATGACCAAGAAAACTTCGAATACCTTTGATATCTTTAGGACATGTCATTTTCTCAATTGCATCATCTTTAGCTTGATCCACCTCAATACCTCGTTCAGAGATCTTATGCCCCAAGACAATACTTTCATTAACCATAAATTGGCACTTCTCTCAATTCAAGACGAGATTATTTTGTTCAAATCTCTGCAAAACTCGATCAAGGTTGCCTAAGCAATCATCAAAAGAAGTTCCGTAAACGGAATAATCATCCATTAAAACCTCCACAACTTTTCACAAAAATCAAAGAATATAGCAGTCATACATATTTGAAAGGTAGCAGGTGCATTTCATAAACCAAAAGGAACACTTCTATAAGCATAAGTTCCAAAAGGACAAGTATAGGTGGTTTACCCTTGATCAGATTGTGACACAGGTATTTGAGAGAAACCAAAATATCCATCTAGGAAACAAAAGTGTGTGTGCTTAGATAATATTTCAAGCATTTGATCAATAAAAGGCAAGGGTAATGATCTTTTCTAGTAGCTTTATTTAATTTTCTAAAATCAATTTACCATCCTATAGCCAGTAACAATTCTTTGCGGAATAAGCTCATTTCTATCATCAGGAACAACAATAATACCTCCTTTCTTGGGGACACAATGAACGGGACTCACCCATCTACTATCAGTTATAGGATAGATTATGCCTGCTTCCAGAAGCTTTAATATGTTAGTTCTTACCACTTCTTTCATCTTGGGATTCAATCGTCGTTGGTGAAAAACAATGGGTTTTGCATCAGATTCCATATTAATCTTGTGTTGACACAGAGTGGGACTAATGCCCTTAAGATCATCAAGACTATATCCAATAGCATCCCCGTGCTTCCTCAGAATTTTCAATAATCTTTATTCATGTTTTGAAAGGTTATAACTAATAACAACATGATATATCTTTTTCTCATTAAGATAAGCATATTTCAAAGTGTCAGGAAATTGTTTAAGTTCAAACATAGGATCACCTTGAGGTGGAGGAGGACCTCCAAGAGTTTCAATAGGCAAATTGTGTTTCAGTAGTGGTTGTTGTTCAAAGAAATTTTTATCTATTTCATTTCTTAAACGATAGTGCAAATCATTTTTATGGTCTAGCAAATATTGTTCTAGTGGATCAGTATGATGAACGGAAATAGAAGCAAGACCAATTATTTCATCCTTACTAGGTAATTCACTATCACGAGGTTGTCTACTAAACTTGGAAAACTTAAACTCATGAGATACATCACCAATCTCAACACTGACAGTTTCCTTATTGCAATCTATCTTAGCATTAACATTGTTCAAGAAGGGTCTACCAGAGATAATGGAATATAAGTCATCTTGTGGGGAACCAAGAACTAGAAAATCAGCAGGATATTTATTTTTTCCACACAATACTTCAACATGTCTAACAATCCCAAGTGGTGTGATGGTGTCTTTGTTATCAAGTTTAATAGTAACATCAATATATTCTAAAATACAAGATATTTATGAGGAAGCCGAGCATAAAAATTCTGAATGATAACTTCTTGGGATATCATGATTGGGGCATTAATATAACATTGACTTAAGCCTCCCCCAAGCTAGAGATATACTTTCTCCTTCACGAGGCCAAAAATTATATATATAATTCCAATGACGATGGACTAGATGCATAGGATAATTTTTTTGGTGGAATTCGAATTTCAAACGATTCTAGTTCCATGATCCAATATTGTCACATAGCCTATAGCATGTCAATTCTTTTCCCTTCAAAGATAAAGGGAAAACCTTCTTGTTAACTTCATCTCTGGATAAACCTACAAGCTTAAATAGTCCACAAATTTCTTCCACATGTATTAGGTGCATATCAGGATGTTTAGTTCCATGTCCTGCATAAGGACTAGCTAGCAGTTGTTCTAACATACCCGAAGGAATTTCATAACCAATATTTTCAGTAGGTGTTGTAGGTCGAGGGGCAACTAATTGTGGTTCTGGTCGAGGTGAAGTTACCCCGAACAAACCCCTCAAAGGATTACTTTCCATAGTAAAAAATGACAGTAAGTTTCAGCATGTAGTATAAGTTTTTCCTTACTGATTTCCACTTACCAAGAGCACTTCACTCCCCGACAACGGCACAATAAAAGTGTCTTGATGACCCAAAAGTATTGGGGATCAATCGTAGTCCTTCCGATAAGTAAGAGTGTCGAACCCAACGAGGAGCAGACGAATATGATAAGCGGTTTTCAGCAAGCACTGAAATTGTAATGAGCAACGTGTTCTTGAGGGTACACAGGAATTTCATCTAGTCACTTTCATCATGTTGGTTTGATTCGTGTTCGCTCCTTTGATAATTTGATATGTGGGTGGACCGGTGCTAAGGTGCTGTTTTTACTGGAACTAACAACATACTTGTGGTTAACCCCCTCGCAAGCATCTGCAAATACGAGAAAAGTATTAAGACAAAGTCTAACCATAGCATTAAACATGTGGACCCAAATCAGCCCCTTACGAAGCAGCGCATAAGCTAGGGTTTAAGCTTCTATCACTCTAGCAACCCATCATCTAATAACTACTCCACAATGCATTCCCTTAGGACCAAGAATGGTGAAGTGTCATGTAGCCGACGTTCGCATGACACCACTAACAGAATCACAACATACATATCATCAAAATATCGAACACATATCAAATTCACATGATTACTTGCAACATGATTTATCCCGTGACATCAAGAACAAAAGTAACTACTCAAAAATAATATGTATGCTCAAGATCAGAGGTGTATTGAATAGCATAATGGATGTGAACATAAAATATTCCTCCAAATAAACCATATAGAATCAACTACACAAGGTAATCAACACTACTAGTCACCCACATGTACCAATCTGAGGTTTCGGTACAAAGGTTGAACACAAGAGATGAACTAGGGTTTGAGAGGACATGGTGCTGGTGAACATGTTGACAAAGAATGGACTCCCCAAGATGAGAGTGTTATTGGTGACGACGATGGCTTCCATTTCTCCCTCCGGGAGGGAAGTTCCCCTGGCGGAATCGCTCCTCCGGAGGGCAAAAGTGCTCCTGCCCAAGTTTCGCCTCGAGGCGGCAATGCTTCGTCCCGAAAGTGCTCCTACGAATATTTTTAGGTATTTTAGGATTTTATAATAGAATATGGGCTCCGGAGGTAGGCCTGGATGCCCACCCTCCACCAGGGTGTGGGTTGGGGGCCTCGCGTGCCCTCGTGTAGGGTGGCCACCTGGTGGCCCCCTCCAGTAGTTCTCAACTCCAGTAATTATTATTTATTGCATAAAATTCTTCGTAAATTTTCAGATTCATCGGAGTTGTGCATAATAGGTAGTTCTGACGTTATTATTGGGGGTGCTGAATTCCAGTTGCCAGCATTCTCCCTCTTGATATAAACCTAGCAAATTGTGAGAGAAAAGGCATTAGAATTACTCCCTAGAGCATTATTATGCATAAAACATTATTAATAACAGTTGTAAAACATGTTGAAAAATGGACGTATCAGTGTTCTTTTCATCATGATGACTATGGTATTGCTATGTTCCCCATGCACTTGAGTACTTATTCCGTTGCAAGTTGTTCGTCACCTAGCTAATTCCTCAATGAGTAATTCCCGAGTGACAAATTTGTAAAAATCATCTATTCACCCCCCTCTAGTCGATTTAACGCACTTTCAATTGGTATCAGAGCAAGGTAGTCCCTTGTTCCGTGTGATTCTAGTTTAACCACCTGTAGTTCTACTTATGTCGATGGCGTGGCTGGAGACTGCATTGGTATTTCCCCAAAGAGGAAGGGATGATGCAGCACAACAACGATAAGTAGTTCCCTCAGTTATGAAACCAAGATATCAATCCATATAGGAATATCACCCACCCATGTAAAGAACACCTGCACACAAATAACAAATACTTGCAACCCGACACGAAAGAGAGGTTATGAACCTCTCTACGGTAAGAAGATAGATTAGGTAATGATAGTTTTGGCAAATAGATCTCAAAAGAACCCAAGATAAAATAAGTAAACAAAAATTGCAAGGTATTTTTTGGATTAATAGGTATTGAAACAAAAAGGTGAAATAGTATATCAGAAAGCAATATGTTGGAAAAGTAGACCCGGGGGCCGTAGCTTCCACTAGTGGCTTCTCTCATGAGTATAGCGCACGGTGGGTGAACAAATTACTCTTGGGCAATTGATAGAAGATCAAATAATCATGATGATATCCAGGCAATGATCATTATATAGGCATCACATCCGAGATAACTACACCAAAATGATCCTGCATCTACTTCTATTACTCCACACATCGACCACTATCTAGCATGCATCTAGTGTATTAGGTTCTTGGAAAAACGAAGTAATGCAATAAGAATGGTGACACGATGTAGACAAGATCTATTCATGTAGGAATATACCCCATCTTGTTATCGATAATGGCAATGACACATGCGTGTCTTGCTGCCCCTTCTATGAGTGGAAAGAACACCGCAAGATCGAATCCATCACAAAGCACCTCTTCCCATGGCAAGAAAAATCGATCTAGTTGGCCTATCTAAACCAAAGATTCAGAGAAGGAATATGAGGCTATAAGTAATCATGAAAATAAGATATCAAAGAAGACTCAAATCATAGTCATGAATAGAAACTGATCATGAACTCAAAATTCATCGGATCCCAACAAACACACTGCAAAAGTCGTTACATCAAATAGATCTCCAAGAGACCATTGTATTGAGAATCATAAGAGAGAGAGAGGAAGCCGTCTGGCTACTGCCTATGGACCCGTAGGTCTAAGGTGGACTACTCATGAATCATCGGAGAGGCACCTATGATGAAGATGAATCCCTCCGTGATGGTGCTAGATTGGATCTCGAGGTTATGGAACTTGCGGCGGCTAGAATTGTGTTTCGTCGACACCCCTAGGTTTTTTGATTTTGAGGGAATTTATAGGCTCGATTTTTGGTTGTGTGTGGGGGGGAGTGTGCCTAATGTGCCCACCCTCCACCAGGCCGCTCCATGGGACTATGGCGTGCCCTGGTGGAGGGTGGCCACCCTGGCCCCTCTCCTATTGTTGTTTGGTCCATCTTGGCTCTTCTGGTCCATAAAAAATCTCCAAAAATTCCTGTAGCGTTTGGGCTCTGTTTGGTACTGCTTTTCTGCGAAGTAAAAAACAAGCAAAAACATCAACTGGCACTTTGGCACTATGTCAATAGGTTAGTCCCAAAAAATGATATAAAGTTGCTATAAAATGATTGTAAAACATCCAAGATTGATAATATAACAACATGGAACAAGGAAAAATTATAGATACGTTGGAGATGTATCAGCATCCGCCACTTTAATTCCTACTCCTCCTCGAGTAGGTAAATGATAAAAACAGAATTTTCATGTGTAATGCTGCCTAACATGTTCATCATATATTATTTTCTTTGTAGCACGGACATTTGTACTTTTAAACGGTTCAAAGCAATAGTCTAGTTTTGACAGGAAAACTTTAATACTCAAGCGTATCAACAAGCAACCAGGTATTTGAAAGTATCAAAACTAAAGCAAGTTATCCCTAGCCCATCATGCTCAATCGTTGATACATTCATGATACAAACTCAAATATTAGCTACACCTAATGCTCAAGTATGATCATAGTGCCTCCTAGTTGGTGCTTTATAAGAGAAGATGGAGACTCAAATTGAAATATAAAAATTATATAAAGAAATAGATAGGCCCTTCGCAGAGGGAAGTAGGGATTCTTAGAGGTGCGAGAGCTCAAGTTTTTAAATTGATAGAGAAAAATATTTTGAGTGACACGACTCAGATATTTCAATATCTTTCCATTCTAGATACACCATAGGCGGTTCCCAAACAGAAAATAAAGTTTATTCCTTTTTTCCACCATACTTTCACTTTCCATGGCTAGCCGAATCCACGGTTACCTTCCATACCATCACTTTCCAAGGAATTTATTATTTGACCACATAAAGTAAATATTTTTCTTTTTTCATTTTGGGACTGGGCATCCCTATTACCGTCGTACTCTCGTGCAATGACAAGTGAATAAACACTCATCTTGAGAATAATGTATATATCATGGAAAAATATCGACAACCCCTACGTTTCAGGAGCGGTATTTGCACACAAAAAGCAAAATTTATTTTGAAATTTAGAGATGGCACATACAAATTTGCATGGAACGGCATGGAAATACAGTATATAGGTAGGTATGGTGGACTGATATGGCAAAACTAGTTTAAGGATTTTGGATGCACATGTAGTATTTATACTTAGTACAAGCAAAGGCTATCAAATAGATTGAGAAGCATCCACTACAACAGAATGGTTCAAACACGACACATCAATTAGAGACCCTTCGATGAGACTAGGCACGATGCATGGATCACAAAGGGTATAGTGCATGCTCCGTTGCTAATGGCACAAACTGTGTGCAAAGGTGGATCCATGAAATACAATTCGGAAGTAGTTACGTGTGCGATCTATGGCATACAGTTTGTTCTTATGAATTGTTTGCGATTAGAGAAGATAACAGAAGGGGTTACCAAAACCTCATACGTGTGCGAAGTACAACATACAATTCACTCGGATAAACTATGTGCGCTAATACAACAGAACACAAACGACTCGGCATAGCACGATGTGTGTGATATACAACAAACATGTGAGTAATGAGAGTCGTGTGCGAATACCAGAAATAACACAAACAATTCATACTGACAAGCTGTGTGTGTTGTGGGAAGACGGTTGCTGCCAAATAATTGTCAGCGATGGATGAAATCATTAGCTACGCTGGGAAGTGTCATTTGCCTGTATTAATATCATAGACGTTTTATTATTTTGACCGTGTGCCTCCGCATTAGTCCGTCTTCCTCTCCCACGTCTTGTCACCGTGTTGCCGCCCGAGTATTCCAGTGCATGCTTCGGCACCGCTTTTGGGTTTTGGACACACACCCGCTCGATGATCCCGTTCCCACTCAAAACCACGTAGGCTCCCGCACGCAAAACTATGCTACGGCTCTAGCTTCCCTTCATGCTCAGTGAAATCCCCAATGCTTGTCGTCCTACTATACAAACCCTCATGGCCGGCGACTCCACGTTTTCTTCATCCCCCATCCTCGTAGATTGTCTAGTTTGCTTCTCCCCCAATCGTCAATGGCAACAACCGTTTGTCATCACCCAGCCACTCCGCCAGAGGACAACTCCAGCTGAGAGGCTTCACCGCGTCAGCGTGGCATTTCTCTGAACATTTAGTGCATGTGTCGTCCCTGGTTGACGGGGTTATTACCCCTAGGTAAGCCAAAGCAAGGGGGTTCTCCCTGTTTCGAGAAAAAACATGTCTCCGGCTGGTCCATGGCCAGCTGGGCCATGACCGGCGAGCGGGCCACCGGCTGTCTCAAGGCCATCTCACAGATGACCGACAGGCTTGTTGCCCGCTAGCTCATGGCCGGCTGGTCAAGAAGCCGGCCGTCCGGCCCCCGGCGGGCCTATGGCCGGTTGCCTACAGGACGACTTTTCCGCTGACCTTCGGCCGGACAAGCTCCGGTCCCTTCCTTCTGCGCGCAAGTATGACGACAAGACAAGACCCCTACGACGGACCCCGATGTGGCCATAGTGACCGCTGACACGCGGGCACACATGGCTACAGTCTAGCCGGTCGTACCGCTAACTTTGGCTGAACGCACCCGAGCGAGGTAATTGTCACGCCCAAGATGCGCGCCTATCCATTTTAAGACAAGAGGGCCTCACAAGGGATAGAGGCGCATCTTGCCGTTCGCAAGTATAGTAACATTGCATCATACATTACAGAAGATATGAGTATACAAGTTGGCTTACACTTGCCACATGCTATATTACAATCCACACAGAGTTCAAATCATCAAGATGAAGACAGCATCCGACTACGGATAGAATCAAACAATAAAACAGATGCAAATGAAACTATCTTGCTATCCCAAAGATCATGACCATGGTCCTCTACTCATCCGGGTAAGTCACGTACATCCTGCCTCTTTCCTCATGATATTCCCATTGGAGCTGGGTAAGATCATCTTGCACGTACTCATCTGTACCTGTACCTGGAGGGTTGTAGTAATCTGTGAGCCACAAGGACTCAGCAATCAAGCACCCGGGTACCGAGACTATGCAAGCTTAAATGTTGGGATGGGGTATGTGTTTAGTTTGCAACAACACTAAGCATATATGGTGGCTAACTTACGCAACATGAAAATAAATATGAGTGGCCTACGATGAACGATCGAATCTAGTATGATCTCTATGAGATCCTGAACACTTACTTACATCAATCATAACCCCACCATGTTCTCTCTTGGATCATGTTCACGAGCAGAGACGATCACGGTACTCACACAGTTGGTGTATTTTAATTAGAGTTTACTTCAAGTTAACTATAACCGGGTGTTAAACAAATATCCAAGTTGCCACATAACCGCGGGCACGACTTCTCGAAAAGATTTAACCCTGTAGGGGTGCTCCAACTAGTCCATCACAAATAACCACACTCCGCAGGAATAGCCTTGACCACGGACCTTATGGTCATCACAGGTAATTCCAAAGGAATCCAACACCTCAAGAAAACCCAAAGAAAGTCAGACTCCACACGCAAGACCCTCGATAAAGGTAAAACAAATCTAGCAAGACCGCCCAACATGTCGACGAACCCAATAAGAGCCGTGTATCTCGTTCTCAAGACACGACGGATAAGCTAGTGTATGGTGGCCTGATAGAAATCTCCCAAGTTGCCCTGGGTTGGCCCCGCATAGTGCTCTACTTTGGACCAACACTCGTGAGGAGCACTGGCCCGGGGGTTTGGTAATTATCCACGGGTTTGCAAGACCCTATGCAAATTTTATTAAGTTGTTAAGAAAATGTAGTACCAATGTTGGGTCTTGGTAGACAAGTTTTAATCTCAACTGAATAAACGAGGGGGTCCCCATAACAACCCTGAGCGTGTTAGGAGCGCAAAATATGGAAAACATAACACCGGTAACAAGAACTATGGTGGTGAACATGTGCATTAAATTGATATATATGTGCATTAAATTGAATAACAGATAATATTGTGACATCCAAATCCATGTTATCACATGGAACAACCTGCACCTGCAACTAACAAAGCTATAAGAGGGGCTGAGCAGCGGTAACTTAGCCAATCAAAGGTTTGCTAGGATGTGGAGGGTTAGAGGCTTTCATGGCATTTAGGAGGCTGATATTCAAGTGGTAGGTACCGCAATTTTAACAATAAGAGCGAGAAACTAGCAAGCGAAAATAGTATCGGGATCCGGGTACGATCATCTTGCCTGTTGGTTCTTTAGTGGAACAAGTAGCGGGATCCTCGTAGTAGTACTCTCCTAGGTCCTCGTACTCAGTATAAACACTCATGTCTAACCAAGAGAAACAGCAACAATAAACATCCAACCAAGGTGCAATGCACAAAGAAGATGATGCATGATCCATTTATAAGAATTTAACATGGCAACCCAAAACTAGTCATGTTTCACATGCAAAGTTTGTTTGTTAATGAATCTGGACAGAACCTCATGTTAAGTTATTTAAACATGCATGAACATGGCAAATATGTATGCAACATGCAAAATCGATAGAAATGCATATAAGGAACGCAAGAAATGGAGTTACAATTCTCACGATACGCTCACGACAAGGTACGAAGGCAAAAACACAAGACAACCAAAACCATGGGCTAATTCCTGGCATTCCAAGGTGGCCACTGGTTAGGCAATGCAAAACCAACCACAATAGACTCAAAAATCAATCAATTCCTTGGAGTATAGCTCCCACAAGTCACAAAACAACAAAACAAACAATCTGCCACCAAACAGCAACATAGCAACTTACACAGCCCATAACTTGAGCTACAGGAACCCTACAGCCAGAAATAAGATACTGACAGAATCTACATAACATATAAATCAAGTTATCCAACTACACAAACTGCATAGGAGGCACACATCAATAATCATGAGGCTATCAAGTTGACAAGATGAAACAGTTTTCTGGGACTTAGTGAAAATAACAGCTTTCTGGAATCCGAGTTAAAAAGTAGCAAGTTGACAGCAGTAGTTAAATATGTTAGAGAGCACCTCTTGGCATCAAAATTCATAGGATGGTATTAGACAACATCTACTCCAAAGCACTAGCACTGAGCATGATCAAATTCACAACACATCTCAAGATACCATCCACTCTTCATGGCATAAAAATAACAGCAGATTCTCAGACTGTAGTTTTTAGCATGCTGAAACAGAAACATTAAGTTGGCTACTTAACAGCATGGTTCCCACTTATATGGGTGATTCTCAGGTTAAACAGAAATACCATGGCATAATAGATATAAAACACTAGCACTTCCATGTTGGCATATGCCCCAAAGCAAGCAAGGATCAAATCATGCAAAAATGACAAATTGGCATCACAACTAAAAGTGACATTTTTATGAACTTGCAGAACATTGAAATCTGAAAGCACCAATGGATTCATTGTCTCTTTCTACCCCAAAAACATGTGTCATACTCATATGTACATGTGAAACAATCAGGCACCAACAAGAAGCAAAACAACCACCTATTCTCATAAGTGATACATAGCTCCAAAGGAACGTGGGCATAAATGATCATAACTAGATTTGTAACTTAGCTAGAGATGGAAATGAGATAACAAATTACAAACAATAATATATACAACAAGGGGTATATCAAGTGGGGAAACCCACTAGTCCCCACACCCACACATGCACTCTACACACACACACTATAAACAAGCACACACACATGCCCTATATATGCCCAAGGCATATGAGAACCAACACTCATGAACATACCACCCAAGAAGGGGGTGTCCATCCACACACACACACACACTCACATGGCCATATATGCATAAGCATATGGCACACACACACTCACTCTCACAAGTGCACTAGGCACATACTCACACACACACACACTAGCTCATGTGTGTGGGTGGTCATCCACACACATATGCATACATATATGCACAATGCAAATATGCACATGTATATGTGTATGGTAACACACACACACTCCCACAAACAAACATGCATATAAACTCTCACAACACAAGGTCATGTATATGTGCACACTCACATGCACATACACATACACACTTCAAGCAAAGACCCCTATGTGCATACACATATGCACATGCACACACTCACAAACACACTTACACACATGCATGTGTATGCACCACACCATGTGGCACATACACACACAAGCACATGCTTACATACATATATATGCATATGGACGCAAACACACCCACACATACACTCAAATAAATAGAAAAAGAAAAACTAGCATGCTGGTTTGCATCTCACACACACATATATTTGCAAAGGAAGAAAAGCAAAATAAACAAAAAAAGGAAAACAAAATAAAATGGGGAGGGGTTTGGATTCAAACCTACAACCTCTTGGTTGCACCCCGCACACACTACCACTCTGCTATTGACCGCGATGGTAACAGAGGAGGGGCACCTTCCCTCTAGTACTAACACATGCACTACAAAAGCCTGAAGAAACTGAATAATAGACACCTGCACTACAGAGCACGTAGGCAGCCAAACGGGGGACTTCGGTGACCATACGAGCGGCAGAGGCACAGACTGGACGCCTTGCTCCTGCCCGCACATGTACACACTAGCACATCTACCTAACGCAGGCGAGAACGCTACCGGCGATGATGACAGAACGGCAACGGCGGTGACCTGCACACGAATTGCATGGCAACGAACCAAACAAGGAATCGGACGGGGCAGAGCGAAAACGGGACCCTACGAGAAGCAGGAACTCACACGCGATGCCCGGAAGCATGAGCTCGTCGGTGCCCTCGTCGGAGACGAGGTCCAATGGCGGCGGAACGCTCCTAATATGGGCACGCACTACAACGAAGCTCAAAGCTTGGGATCGAGCGAGGATGGACGGGGAGCTCACCTAAACATGATTGCGCAGCCAATTTAGCTCGATGAAGAACGACGACGGAGAATTGCCGCAGCGGAGGAGCTCGGCCGGAGGGGAAGAAGATGAAGCAGAGGCACGTCCTTGGCATTCCACATGGATGCAGAGGACGTCGGGGAAGCAGAAGGCAACGGTGACGCGATCCTGACGATCTCCTGCCCGAGAAGCTGCCGCGGCGAAGAGCTCCCACTCTGAATCTCACTGAACCCTCTCTGGACCCTCTGAACCCATGCTTACCTAAGACGAAAGAGAGGGAGAGATGGAGGGCGGTGGCGTGAGGGGGAAGAGGGAACCCTAGGGGAGTGGCACGGACATCGAGGGGCTTAAATAGGCTCAGGAACAGATGGTGACGGCAACGGAAAGGGGACAGTGGAGCACTCTCTCTCACTCTGAACCTGACGGCAGCGACGACGGAGCAGGTGGTCATCAGGTCCTGTTGGGCCTCGTGGGCCGGGAAGGCCACGCGCACCCACTCACTCAAACAAACAAGCAAAAGCCCTTTTCCTTTTAAAACACCACAGCAAGGGGAAAACCCTAGAGAATATAATAAAATGATTTTTGGGCAAACAAAAATACTTTTGTAAAGAAAGTAATATGATCCATTTAAATAAAATATTAAGTTGATTTTTAGGACAAGTAATTTTAAATATTTAAAATAGGTAGCCTCTCTGATATTTAAAACTCACAAGCAAACAAACTTCAAACATCAAAACAACCATGCTCAAAATCCATAAGACATATAGGGCTAACTCTTGAACATTTTAAAATATTTTAAATAGCAACTTAATTCTGTTTATGAAATAAAATGGGAATTAAGGCATATGATAGGGTTTTTGTTGAAAAGAAAAGAGAGGGGAAGAAAGAGGAGATTGCACACATGAGCTCCACCCACACTCAAACCAAATCATAACACTCACATACACATGGTCACTTCACAACATGGCAAGTCATGATGGATGCATGATGCATGAATGCAAGAACAAGACATGGATGACAAGTTGCAAACATCATTAATCTCATGGCACAAGGTTCATACAATAGGTTACATGCCAAATAAGGTAGGGACATCACTTGGGCTATCACAGTAATAGTGCTGGCACGCCTCGACCTACTCCATTACCTACCCCGCGTGGCTACAGTGTTGCCGGACGTACCAGAGACGTTAGCCGGCTAGCACTAAGCGACATTACTTGAGCGGCCTATGCCGCGGCAGCTGAGCATAAGATAATTGTGGAGCCGGCTGGCGGGCCACAGTGGGCGATGGGCCCGCGCAGCTGGCGGGCCCTACGAATGACAAGACGGCTCAACGGCGGTCCCCCTGGCCAACCAGAGAGGCTGCTAGCCGGGTCCCCCTCAACCAGTACTTTAGAGATATAGTAAGCCGGGGGGTTGGCCTATAAAACCCCCTGAGCCCCCCATGCATTGACATAGACACACCTGCGGGAACGCTTCTCCCCACATCCATTTCCATATCAAAGGGAAAGGAGCCAGCCGCTCCTTCTTCCACCTTTAGACCACAACACAAGACCAACCACATCCATCCATCAACCTAGACCAAGCAGGACTAGGGGTGTTACCTCCCACGGAGGGCCCCGAACTCGGGTACATCGTGTGTCCACCACCGCTTGTGCCTAATCCCGCTCTCGGAGCCCGACGGCATCCTCCGACCCCAACCACCTTCGATAAGCCTACCCATGGCATTTGTCCTGAGAAAACGATGACGGTTGGCGCCCACCGTGGGGCCATATGCGGCGCCGATGGTCTAGGCGGGACCCTTCACCACCTCCCTCCGCCATCCCATGTCCAAGCGGAACTGCACGCTCGTGGGGCTTGCTCCGACACGCCCTGCGGGCGACGCTGTCGGCCTCTTCGATGAGTGCCTCGGAAGCAACCTCGCGCTCGACATCGCCGTGCTCACCAAGCGCTTCGGAAAGCTGAGTCTTGTCGACAAGCCAGCGGCCAACGAGTATCCTAGCCAGGTGCTCAACTATCCCGTCCCGCCCACATCTGTGGGTGCACTCACCGCGTGCAGGGTCTACGGCTGCTGCGTCCGCATGGGAATGATGGTCATCACCTCCTCCACCTCTTCTAGCCGAGCGCGGGCCGAGGCCAACGCGGACGCTGCCCGTGCGGCACCTCGGACCCGCTCGGTGCTACTCTGAGGGGTCTGAGCACCGCATCGCCCCAACGACGAATCCAGATGCCCTCACAACCGAACTAGAGGCGGCCTGCCGCCTCCTGTTCGAAGATGCCAGCACCCTTGTTACCGAGCGGTGCCGTATGGAGGCCGCTTAGCGGGAGTACATCTCTGCCTACGATCTCACCCCGGCTGGCACCGAGCCTAGCCGGCGTGGGGCTGTACGTGACCGTGTCCGCATGGTCATGGAAATTCTCGGCGGTAACCTGCGCGTCTACGACACCCCCGCGGCCAACCTGCGGGTCGCCAAGGTAGCCTACAAGGACCTGGCTCCAGTGCCGGCTCCAGCCTAGAATGACGGTCGCCTTCTCGACTAGTTCCCCAACCGAGACGGTTCCTACGTCGTCTTCACTAGTGAAGAGACAAACAAGCATGCTCAGCGCTAGCTCCACAGCGAGGTGAACGCCACCATGCCTGCGACTCCCCAGTTCATGCACTATTCCGAGAAGCCGGTCACTTGGAGCCGGGCTGACCACCCGACCGTGATGCCAAACCCTGGCAGCTACACCCTCGTCCTCGACCCCATCGTGGCCTCCTAGAGGCGCACCTGCCACTTCTCGTGGGTGTTGATCGATGGCGGCACCAACGTCAACATCCTCTACCTCAATACGATGCTTAAACTAGGGCTCAAGGCAGAAGCCTGCAAGCCATCCGGACAGTTTTCCACGGCATCATGCCGGGAAAGTCCTGCACCCCATTGGCAAGATCAAGCTCGACTTCATCTTCGGCAACCACAACAACTTCCTCCATGAACCAATATGGTTCGAGGTGGTGGACCTCGATAGTCCCTACCACGCGCTGCTGGCCCAGCCGTCTCTCCTCAAATTCATGGCGGTCCCCCACTACGCCTACCTCAAGCTCAAAATACCGGGCCTCAAGGGCATCATCACCATCGCTGGCGACTACAAGATGTCCATCGTGTGTGCACGAGAGAGCAGCAGGCTGGCCGAAGCCCTGGAGATAGCAGAGGAGAAGTGGCAGCTCGGCCGGCTCGTGGCTCACGCCTCCAGCCCGCCGGCCCTGCCAGTTCCTCCATTCCAGTCGGTCGGCGAGGCTTCGTTCCAGCCGTCCAAGGACACCAGACAGGTGCCGCTCGACCCGGACAACCCCAAGTAGTGCGTCACCATCGACTCCCACCTTGATAGTAAATAGGAAAGCGAGCTCGTCGACTTCATCCGTGAGAATCGAGACATCTTCGCATGGTCTCCCAAAGACATGCCGGGTGTTCCGAGGAAGTTCGCCGAGCACGAGCTTCACGTATGTCCGGACACGAAACCGGTCAAGCAACCCCTGTGCCATTTCTCCGAGGAGAAGCGGCATACTATAGGAGAAGAGATTTCCCAATTGCTCGCAGTTGGCTTCATCATGGAAGTTTTCCACCCAGACTGGCTGGCCAACCCAGTTTTGCTGCTGAAGAAGAACAAGACCAGGCGCATGTGCATCGACTACAGAAGCCTGAACAAGGCATGCCCCAAGGAACCGTTCACCCTGCCACGGATCGATCAAGTCATTGACTCCACCGCCGACTGTGACCGACTGTCCTTCCTAGACGCCTACTCTAGCTACCTTGAGATAAAGGTGGATATAGCCGACCAACTAAAGAGGTCCTTCATCACCCCTTTCGGGCCTTAATCCTACAACACCATGTCGTTTGGCCCAAAGAACATGGGCACCACCTTCCAACGCTGCATGCAGAAGTGTCTCGTGCTTCAGGTAGGCAGGAACGTCCATGTCTACATTGGCGACATCGTTGTAGAGACCAAGAAGCACTTGCACAAATCTCCGGGAGACGTTCACGAACTTGCACAAATACAAGGTCAAGCTCAACCTGGAGAAGTGCATTTTCGGCATCCCTGCTGGTGATCTCTTAGGTTTCTTCATGTACGCTTGCGGAATCGAAGCTAACCCAGAGAAGATCAGGGCGATCGAGCGCATGCCCAAGCCAACTCGGCTCCGTGACGTCCAGAAGTTCACCGGCTGCCTCGCCTCGCTCAGCCGGTTCATCAGCCGGCTGGGAGAGATGGCCCTGCCCCTCTACAGGCTCCTGCGAAAGACGCCTCTAGTCGAGCCGGGCCGCGACCCCACGAAGAAGCCGACTATGTTCGACTGGCCTGACGAGGCGGCCGAGGCCTTCCGCGGCCTCAAATGAGATCTCACCAGCATGCTTATCCTGGCCGCGCTGGCTGATAAGGAGCCCATACTTTCATACATCGCAGCCACCATCCGCATGATCAGTGTCATGCTGGTGGTGGAGCGGCCGGAGGAGGCCAAAACGCCGCCAGTCCAGCGCCCCGTCTACTACCTCAGCAAGGTCCTCTCCGCCTCCAAGCAGAACTACCACCACTACCACAAGATGTGCAACGGCATATACTTCGCTGCCAAGAATGTCAAGTAGTACTTCCAGGAGCACATTATCACTATGGTGAGCATGGCCCTGCTCGGCGAAATCATGAGCAGCCAGGACGCCATCGGCTAGATCACCAAATGGGCCATCGCCCTTGCCAATCACGAGATCCGGTACGAACCAGGTACCGCCATCAAGTCGCAGGCGATGGTCAACTTCCTCGTCGACTGGGTAGAGACCGAGTTCGTGCCGCCTCCCCTAGACTCCACGCATTGGCACATGCACTTTGATGGCTCAAAGATGCGAACCGGCCTGGGAGCCGGCATCGTCCTCTCGTCCCCAAAGGGAGACCAACTCAAGTATGCGCTCCAGATCCACTTTACCGCTTCCAAAAATGTGGCCGAATACGAGGCCCTCGTCCACGGCGTCCGGCTCGCCAAAGAGATCGGCATCAGGTGCATCCTATGCTTTGGCTACTCCGACCTCGTGGTATAGCAAGTCTCTGTCAGATGCCATGGGTAGGCTTATTGAAGGTGGTTGGGGCCGGAGGCCGCTGATAGGCCCTGGGAGCAAGATTACGCACAAGCGGTGATAGACATGCGATGTACCCAGGTTCGGGCCCTGCGTGGGAGGTAATACCCTAGTCCTGCTTGATCTAGTTGACCGGTGGATGAGGTTACGATGGTGCACCTAGAGCTGTTGTTTAGAGGTGGAAGAAGGAGCAGCCGACTCCCCTTCCCTTGCTATGTGGGTGAATATGGGACGAAGTGTTCCTTCGTATGTGTGCTTTCTTCCTTTCCCTTTTCATTGGGGGCTCAGGGTGGTTTTATAGTCCAACCCTTGAATTATAATATGAATAGAAGGTGGAAGGAGGGCCCCAGCTGGCAGCCTCTCTAGCCAGCCATGCCCCCCCGGCTGTAGGGTCCCGTCATTGGTAGGGCCTGCCGGCTGCGCAATCCCGTCGAGAGCCGAAGGGGCCCGCTCAGTAGGTCCCAGCGTCGGTCGCTTCACGGCACGGGTCGTCCTTTGGAGCATCATCTTGCGGTAGCTGCCCGAGGTCAGCGGTACGACCGACTATACTGTAGCCACGTTGGGGCAGGTAATGTAGTGGTTGGAGGCATGCCGATACTGTTGGAAGCCTAGTTGCGGTCAACCGTAGTCAGAGGCACTGTTGCCTTTACTATGGCCATGCGGGCGCTGACCCCCGATGGGATGGGGTCCACTGTTGCCACGCAGGCCTTGGCCATGGCATCCAATGCGCGGCCGACTAGGGCGCCAGGGGTCCACGCCCCTAGCCCGCAGGCTTACCTTCGAGCATAAGCCGGCAGGACCTAGCCGACATGGCATGGCCGGCGGGGTACAGCCAGACTTCAGGGGGAGGCGGCTTGCCCTCTAGTCGTTTTAGAAAGTTGGAGTTGTGGGTCACTTGAGGCTAACTCGGGGTTATCCCCCCTGACAACTACCACAGCAAGCGGATTCGGTCAGTCTCTTTCCGCGAAGGGGACTTGATGCTCAGGCGGATCGAGCGAACCACTGGCCAGGACAAGTTGTCCTCCCATGGGAGCGCCCGTTCATTGTCAGCAAGGTCTTACAAAACAACGCGTACCACTTAATAGACGCCCAGAAGCCGTAGAGGCGCAAGAGAGACGCCTCCGGCGAGGAGACAGAGAGCCCATGGAACATTGCGCCCCTCCACCCGTTTTACTGCTAAAGAACCAGTGTATGTATGTACCCCTCCCCTTTTGGGCTTA
The DNA here is from genome assembly GCA_022496015.1 of Hordeum marinum. Taxonomy (NCBI): domain Eukaryota; kingdom Viridiplantae; phylum Streptophyta; class Magnoliopsida; order Poales; family Poaceae; genus Hordeum; species Hordeum marinum. The sequence continues at coordinate 120,963,634 of CM039677.1, forward strand.
TGAATGCGATGGGGCCCCCAAGCCAGCACTTGGGCACGCCCCTTTTCAATACCTTCAAAGGTCTCTCGTTATTTAAGCGTAGCACCCAGGTCCCGCTCCCTGACCCGGGGGCTCACCGGTTCTCCACCAAGGCAGACAAGTGATGTGAGCAAATGACCCTTCGCTACCCCCCTAACCAGCCACAGACCGGCTCCCGGATGTACGGCTGATGGGACTACGGGGTAGGAAGGAACTTCTCACACAAAGGTCATCTAACGAGTAGCAGTCGGACGGGTCCTACCAGACCATGTTGTCTCTAGCAACCGACCACTGTTGGCTCGACCTAGACCTAGCCAAATGACTCTAAAAGCTCGCTTATTTTACCAAGGAAGATTCCCCGTCCCTGCCCCAGACCAGATCCCGGCTGGCTAGCAGGCGGGGCGGAAGACAGAAGGAATCCCGACATGAAAAACAAGTCAAAAGGTAAAAAGCAAAAGAAGAGTCATCACGCATACACTTTAATGGCACACAAGTTAAATGATAAAAGACCACATGCCATAGGTTCATTACAACACACCCCAAGTGGGTGGAAATGCGTCTTAAACAGAAAGTCTTGCAGAAAAACAAAAATAGGTAGTATGCGGGGCAACTCAGGCTGCCGGCGCATCGCCAACCGGCTTGGCAGTCTGTCCAGGAGAAGTTGCGGCCTTCGGGTCCGCCTTCATGGTTTTTGTGGCCTCGGTGCCGCCGTCGGTGCTAGAGGCGGTGCTCTCGTCGGTGACCTCCTTGTCCTCTGGGCCTTGGGGGTTACCGAGGGAGTCCTCGACGACCAGTTCGCCATCCTCGCCAAGAGCCGACAGAAGTTCGTCCGGGTCGATAAACGAGGCGAGCTCGTTGGCCCGTCGAACGAGGGCACCTTCACGGGCGGCCCGTTACGCCTCCAGCAAATCATGCATAGTGGACAGCCGGTCCAGATCGACACTGTGATACCACGATGTGATGAACCGGAGGGCCATCTGCACACCGGCTTGAGTTGCCGATGCCTTCTAGACCTCGAGCCGGGCCATGGTGTTCTCCATCCATAGTGCCACGTGGTGCTCCGGGGCCCCACGACCCGGCCACAGGGCGGCAATGTCCTCCTTGCCGGCTGTCTTTAGCTGCTCCACGCTGCGCTCGAGGTGGATCAACTGTTTGTCTACGGCCAACCCAAGCTCTGCCACATCCCAGCCGGCGTTCTCCTCAAGATCACGCCCGCACTATCGTAGATAATCCCGGTGGTCCGCCACGGCTCGCTCAGCGCGACGCTGGGTCTATGTGAACCGCTCTGAGAAAAGAAAGAAGGGGGATCGGAAAACACATCGAAGGCAGGAAAAGACAGCCGACTGAGAAAAAAGTCAAGGGTTACGCTTAAGGAATTGTCCATCTCGAGGGCGAAATGCAGCGCCGCGTTCTTCTCCCGTGCCAGCGCCGCCTCTGCCTGGGCAATGGCGGCTCCGTGTGCCTCAAGCGCTTTCTCGAGTCGGGTCACCTCGCCTTCGAGGGCGGCGGTCTGCTAGGCGGCTTCAGCCGCTTGCTTAATGACGCTTTCCTTGACCGCCACCTCCCGCTGCACCTCCGTGCTCAGGTGCTGTAGGGCCGCCTGCCCATCCACCAGCAGGGCGCCCAGCCGGCCTCGCTCTGATGTGATCGCGTGTACGCTCTGCGCCAGCCGGTCCCGCTCGGAGGCCACCTCATCCTTCTTCTCCCAGAGGGCATTCAGCTCCCCTGCAATAAAAACCAGCAACGATTGTCAAAAATGCACAAGACCCGCCCAACTCTTGGGGGCTCCACCCAGTGGGTGCGCTAGCGCGCCCCCACTGGATCAAACGTAGCTTGGGTTCTCTTCAGTTCTTCCTCCAGACGATAATAACCATGCTTTCCACGGTTGTGGATGTCGACCGCCTCGTCAAAGAGCTCCTGCTGCCTGGAGCTCCCCACCTGCACCAAGAAACCAAAGTCAAAAGCTAGCAAAAGAAGATCCGTCCCGGCTGCCTCGCAGCCGGTCAGCCAACCTGCATCTCGTGGGCTACACCCAGTGGGTGCGGTCGAGCGCCCTCACTGAAAATTCGACAAGGGAAAAGAAGGTTTACCTCTGCGCGTTGTAGGGCACTGTCGTCCGCCTCTGGGAACCTAGCCAGCTCCTCGCGGCAGCGCACCAGGACGTTGCCCAGCTCCTCGAGCGCTAGAACCGGGCCGCCGGCTGGCGGAGGCGGGATGGCAGGGCGCAAGCCAGTGCCTCCCAGTCCTGGATCACATCAACCATTGCCTCACAGGACAGGCTCCACCCGCCAGTCACCCCGGCATCCACCATGGTGCCGGCTGCCGGTCGACGGTTGAGGAGCACAAGAGCACGAGAATCAGCTCCCGGTGCCTCCCGTCTGGCACCGCCTCCTCCTCCCCCGCCCGGCCCCAAATACTTTCGATAAACCTACCCATGGAATGTGTCGTGAGAGAACAACGACACTGGTGGGTGTGCGCACACCACCAACTACATGCTCCACCACCACTGCCCGAAGGCAGCTCCTGCCGGTGGTCGCCGTGGCCGCCACCATGCCAGCCGCCGCCGGGGCCGCCACCCCACCATCGTCTGTCTTTGCCACGACCCTGCTGTCGGAGTCAAAGCCGGCGGATCTCGGGTAGGGGGTCCCGAGTAGTGGGACTAGGATCGATGGTAACAAGGGACAAAGGAGACGATATTTACCCAGGTCTAGGCCCTCCTATGGAGGTAAAACCCTACGCCCTGCTCGATTATATTGATGGTCTGAAGGTTACAGAGTTGATCTACCTTGATATTGAATAGCTAGAACCCTAGATGAGTTTCTCTGCCCTGTACTCTAAAACCCTCCCAGTTTATATAGACACCGGGGGGTACTAGGGTTTACACATGGTAGGTCTCCTGCCGAGGATGGAGATGTATATTTCCTCATCTTGACTTGGAGTGCACAACATGCCTTCGGGACTTCCTTCTAGAATGTGGGCTCTCAATATATCCGGCCCTTCCTACGACTATTAGAGAATGGCCCACCAAGACGGCCTATTAGGAGATAGGCCAATGACCCGAGGACCCCTTAGTCCAGGACTCCCTCAGTAGCCCCCGAACTAGCCCCTAACGCCAAGGATCTTAGCTTCGTCTTCTTCACGTGATTAGAATATTCGGCTTGCGGGGTGAGTTCTTCTTCCCATTTAATGATGAGCTAAGAATAGTTCGACCTCCGATGACGCGTAATTTTTGTGAACATTGTGAGTTTCTTAGTCCCGAAGGCCAAACGTCAAAGTGCAAATAGTGTACACTGACAACCTTTCTAACGAAGGGTCGCGGCCCACCACTACCACTCAACCAGTTATGGAAACTCGCTCACGGTTTGAGGCCATCTTTACATTAGCACGATTCATCAATGCATCGATCATGCTCCATTTCACACGGGATACGATTAATCATATCAAGTTTCTTCACACGTGTATAATGGCACCCATGTCTTGGGAAGCGGAGAGATTAGTGGACAAATAAAGGGAGGCTATTCGGCGTCATGCCTCATAAAAGGGAGAAAACCCTCAACGCCTATTCACGCTTTCCATTTGCGTCCTTTGCTTCCTTAATCTCCATAAGCTTCAAGAGCCCAGTGTCACATCCCTAGCTAGATGTCATAGGACAGCATGGGTGTTGCATCATGTTTCATTTATTGCATCAACATGAAATGGGGATTAAAAGAAACCCCAAGCTCACATTGAATCAAAATAATTCAAGTTGGTCAAAATTCAACACATCCAAAATGCCCTACCAAAATGTTCCCTATGTCTGATAAATATGGACATGATTATAACAGGGGCCATTTTAAATATTTGAACAACTGAAGGAATTTAAAAGTAAATGATATAGCTTCTGAAAATATCAAATAAAGCATTATCATTATTTTTAGTTTCCAAGATATCCTGATTTTTTTAGATAAGTTTGAAATATTCAAACTTCAATATATAAAATATTTAGGATATTTTAAATTAGCATATGTACCTAAAAATAAAATAAAACAAATGTCAGAAATAGGAAAACAGAAAAGAAAATGAAGAAAATAAAGCACAAAGGAAAAGGGAGGATGAACCTGGGCCGGCCCAGCTAGCCCAGCTCCATCGTCGTCCTCCTGGCGGCAGGAGGAAGGGCGAGTGGCCGGAGCGCGCGCGTCGGCGTGCCTCCACCCTGACAGCTGCCTGCCTGCTTACGCACGCCAGCGCGACGGGGATAAGCTCTGAGAGCCGTGCCCATCGCCCTCTCCCTCTCGCCCTCCCTCGCCTCTCTGCGCTCCTCCTCCTTTGTTCCGCCATGGCTGCCGGTGCCTTAGCTTTGCCGCCGTAGTTCTAGCCGCCCCCTCGCTTCTGAGGCCTCCAATCGCTTCGCCTCGTTGCCTTGTCCCTCCTCACTGAGCCGCGCATCGCCAGGAGCCTTGAAGCGTCGTCCGTGAGCTCGTCTTCCTCCTCGGACCCGAAGCTTCGCCGCCGTTGATCGCCGTCTCCGAGCCCTCCCCGAGCAAGCTCTCGACGGCTTTGAGTCTGTTGTGAGCTCCTGACTCTTTCCCCTCTCTTTTATGGCCTTTTCCCCCCTCTGTAGGCCCCAATTTCGTCAGTCTCCCGAATGACCTGCCGCACGAGCTCATCGCCGGCGATGCTCCGGTGACCAGTTGGTCCATCAGAGACCACCATCGAGCTCGTGGGGCCGCGTAGTGCTTGTAGGTGCCTAGTTCTGGCTGTGTCTCGCTCTGGTTCGACGAGCCCGTGCTCGTCCGAGCTCCGGCAGCCATCGTGCTCATCGCCGGCGCCGACTCCGGCCATCCCAGCCCCTGGGAATTGTCGGGCTCGATGCGCGCGAGCAAGCAAAGCAATTTGGTGCCCAACGCCGTCCATTTGGTCACCGGAGGAGGAATCCCGACACCCTCCACCGTCCCTGACATCGCCGGCGGCTCAACGCCGGCGAGTCAACCAGTTTTACCACCAGGGGTTTGACCCCTGGGTCACTGGCAAGTGGGGCCGGGCCCTATTAGTCAAATTTAGGTTAATAACTTAATTAACCAAATTAATTAACGTAATTAGTCATTGACCAGTGGGCCCAGTGTTAAGTAATTAGGATTAGTTTTAATTCTCTAATTAAGTGACTAGGTCACTGACCAGTGGGTCCCACCCTGTCAGGTTTGACCTGGCCTGGTCAGCCGACCAGCTAACGTCGTGGTGACGTCAGGCTGAAGCCATTAATCCTTTTCCAGTTTAAAAATAATTGCAGAAATTATCTAAAACTTTAAAAAATTCATATAAATTAATTTTTAAATCACATGAAAATAATTTATATATGAAAATTTATCAAAAAATCCAATGAATCCAATGGTGCTCTTATCATGCATGTTAGAGCAACCTATGTATAAGAACATAGACATTTGCTAATAGGTTAAAATATCGAAATTGAAATGAAGAACGATTTTGAACCTATATTCAAACTCACTTCAATTAACTTGGACACTAGTTGCATTAGCTCATCCATACATGCTACCATGTCATGATCATGCATCATATTGTTGCACTTGCGTGTATTGATTGTTATTTGTCTGCATTGTGGTAGGCCCTACTTCTGAGGATACCCCCGAGTATTCCAATTAAGAAGAGAAACTTCCAACTACCCAGCAAGGCAAGCAACCCCTTGATCATTCCGATAACATCCCACTTTCTCACTCCTACTCTTGTTTATTGCATTAGGACAAACGTTCACTTGTCTGTCATACACGGTAGATGAACCTATTCTTATGCATGACCTGTCATTGTCACAGTAAATAGCTAAACCTTGCAACCTAGCATTCCTTGTAGATGCTTGTGCCATGATGTGCTTAGCTGACTTTGCCTGATATGCTTGCTATGCTTAGAGTTGTGTCAGGTCTGATTCATCTAGGTGAAGGACTCGAGTGAAACATTGTTGTTCTGATGTGATAAGCTTATGATGAACCCGATTCGGTAAAGGTAGCGATGAGAGGCTATGTAGGAGTACAGAGCGGGTTGTCTCATTGGGATCATTCTTAGGAACTGAGTTCCGTGTTTGTGATCCAAGACTAGTTACTACCACACGTTAGGATACTTAATTGACCCTCTCGACTTATCAGTCGCTTAGTCCTTAGTCCAGGAGTTGCAAGTAGTTTTGGTGTTTGTAGCATGCTGGAGGCCGTGCGTAGCGCTGACCCTAGGGGTGGGTTACGACGCAGTAGGCAGTGGCACGGGGTACCAAGGGTCACCTGAATGGTGGGCTTGGGAACCCTGCGCACATCGTTTGGGGCCGTAGCGGAAACTTTGGCTGGACTTCCATGCGGGTTCAGTCTCAAATAGGCTATAGCCTGGACTAGAGGTGTTATGTGATTGACGGTCGTGGCCGACTCCCTCGCTAGGCTTCCTCTTAAAGGTTGCCGAGGTGCCTGGTTTTATGGGCACATAGCAACAAGTGGCGAGAGCATGTGTGAAGAAGTACACCCCTGGAGGGTATGAAACTGCTCGAATAGCCGCATCCTCGGATATGGACTACTTGGATAACTTATGTTGTTCATAGACAATCAATTGGATACCCATAAAAATATCAAGACAAGTGTGAGTATCGTGGATGGTACTCTCCTAGGAGAGGGAAGTGAATCCATGGTGGTGTATTGTCATGGAGTTAGTGGACTCGTATGCGATATCTAAGATGTAATCAAAGAGTTAAAATTGTGTAGTATAGGTTAGCCATGAGTCAAAGCTGTCATTGCTGCATAAACTCCTCCACCTCCTTGTTGATACATGAGCATGAATAGACTAGGTCTGCTTTAAAGACTTGCTGAGTACGTTTGTACTCATGTTTCCTTAATAAATGTTGCAGATGAGACCCAAGACCCATCAGGTGGGTTCTTTGTAGATGTCGATGATGCCGAATAGCTGGTGTTCCAGCTACGACCTATGCCCTGTGGCGGGCTGTAGATAGTCAGGCCATGTGCCTTTTTACCCTTTCAACTGTCTGTACTCAGACAACTTATGCTTCCACGTGGTTTGTATGACTTGAGTGTCGGGTCATGTGACCCCTATCTGTAAGAACATATTATGCAAGGCTCGTCTGAGCCTCTTAAATAAAAGTTGTTGTATGGTTATGTTGGGATGCCATGGTTGTATCTATGCATATCGGGCATGTCATGTGTACGTGTGACGTGCAACGGTATGTATGGGATCCGACACCTAGTTGTGTGCCTTTAGTAGTACTCTTTACGGGAAACTGCCTCTTTGTGCTTCCACCGAGCCATGGTAGCTTGCTACTGCTCGCGACACATTGATTGACCGACATGTATCCTTCTTTGTTGCTATGTCTGTCTCTTCGGGGAAATGTCTCGCAGTGTAATGGAGTCCCTGTAGCCTGCTACGACTCGTCTACATGCAGTGATGGCATTTATGTCTCACGGCGTAATGGAGTCCTTGTAGCTTGCTATGACTCGACTACACACGCTTGAGGCCGACACCTACATTGCTGGGTTACGTATGCCTGTTTCCGTATGGATGTGCCACTTGGGTTCTATGATTAGTCATGTCGGCCCGGGTTCTCTGTCGTTTGATTGCCAGCGACATGTTCACATACGTGAGCCAAAAGACGCAAACGGTCCTGGCTAAGGTAAGGCTACAGTCATGGAACTTACCATGCATGAGGCCGCAAGGTGATGTGATATGTTACAGTCTGGATTCATATGACTTAGGATCGGGGTCCCGACAGCGTTGGTATCAGAGCTTGACTGACTGTAGGACTACCAAGCCAAACCGGTCGAAGTTGAGTCTAGAAACACTATAGAAAAGTGGGGGAATTGATTGTGGAAGGGAACGTAAGGCTCTTTTTACTCCTCTTCCCAAGTTATTCTATTCCGAGTCATTCTCATCTTTTCTATGGGGTTAAGAACTAGGCTTCTCATCTATTGCTTAGGATGACGAGTTACTAACCATGGACTAATAGCTAGCTTGTTTCCAAGAGAATGTCGGTACTCAAGTATTGTTGGTGTGACAAAAAGATGGAGAAGAGATTGAGTCTAGAAAGTCGAGTGGTTATGCTTTTCCATTCTTTTGCAGTTGTCTGATAATCCCTTTTGAGCAATTACAGTCATTATGCTATCCAATTTCTGCTAGTCTCTAATGTCTTTGCATCATTCTCTGTTTCAGATGCCCCCTCATCCTTCCCGTCAGGTGGCCCGTCTGACCAGGTGCATCGATGTACCGGGTCACACGGCCATGTTGGTTAGAGTTATGATGGAGGATGGCTACCGTTGGTACTCAGAGTACACTGTGGAGGAATAGCATCGAGATTTCAACCAAACTCAGTATTTGTGTACTGTTAAGATATATCCTTCATATCCTGGAGCTGCAGAGCCGCTTCACTGGACTTATGGACTAGGTGTCACCATAGATATGGCAGTTCAGGAGGCCGCCTACACCATGCTGACTATCATGAGGTTTCACCATGGTTTGCTTCAGAACACACAGTTCTATTATGTTCCTGCTTCCATGGGAGGAGAGGATGGTTATCTTAGCGCAGCCTACTGTGATCATTCCCATGAGGACCCTAGGATACAGGTGACCGCTCAGATGTTGGAGAACAGGGATCATGATGCACGTGCCCTTCGCATGGAGCTTTATGCCACCTGTGCATGTCTTTGGACAACCCTGACGCAGTTGGCACCTGTCGTGCAGACATGCTATGGAGATTTGGAGATTCTAACCCCATCGCGGACTCATCTGCCAGCACACGTAGACTGGCCCAATGTTGGAGGCATCACCCCTCTTCAAGGATAGTTGTTACCGCCAACAAGGGGACCAAGGCCACATCAGTGTCCTTACGGTTTCCAGGGATCACATGCTAGAGTGCTTCCAGATCCTTCGGTTCAGCTCCCGGGTCATGGGGGTAACCTGTATGAGGCATTCTACGGTGATGCTTGAGTATGTGGACGTTAGTACTAGTATGGTAGTAGTCGTATCGCCACAGTCCTGCGTGTCTTGTGGGATATGATTGAAGTTGAGAGTTGGGTTCCGGAGGTGTAGATAGATAATGTATAGGAAGCTTGTAATACCTCCGATGAGTTGTGTCATCTCTCTGTAGTTTCCTTTCAGCTTGGGCTTGTATTGAACTATGTCATGGTGTGTATGAATCATGGTTTTCATATGGTAGTTGTTATTACCATGTTGTTTGGGTGCTTACCCTGCATTCCATGTTGTCTAGTACATTCCTTATCTCATGTCTTAGAGTTGATGTCCTCTATGTTTAAGCTGTGGGTTTGTTTTCCCAGGATGGTGGCAACTAGGAATAACCCCGTGCCTGCCCCTGAGCAGGGCGAGGGAAGCCAGCCAAGGCAAGAGGATCTACCACATGCGCCTTCTTTGGCAGAAGTGATGCTAGAGGCTAAAAGGAACAAGAGGGAGACCAACAAGCTGCTGGAACGAATTGAGCAGAACACAACGCGTGCTGCCCGCAATGATCTCAATGATGGCGTGTCACACAGTGATTTCGTTAGGCTGTGCCCACCTAAGTATCATCATTCGGTCGACCCACTTGACGCGGATGACTGGCTGACCAGCATGTTCCGCAAGATCCGGGCTGCCAATGTGTCCGAGGCCAACAAGGTGACCTTTGCAACGTACTTTCTAGACGGACCCGCCAATCTGTGGTGGGAAAATTATGAAGCCATGCGTCCCGCAGGCCCCGCAGCAAATTGGGCAGAATTTAGTACAACATTTTGTACCCATCACATCCCGGAAGGGCTGATGGATCACAAGAGAGAGGAATTCTATGCTTTCACCCAGGGTGGACTATCAGTGGATGCCTATAGCCTTGAGTTTGGCAATATTTCTCGCTATGCTCCGGAGGAAGTTTCAACCGATGCTAAGAAGCAGGCTAGGTTCCGTAAGGGACTTAACCCTGAGCTCCGTCGACATCTGCGTCTGCATGAGTGCACAACCTTCTAGGCTCTTGTCAACAAGGCTATCAATGCCGAGTCTGGACCGACTGACTATGAGGCCACGAGGAAGCACAACCGTGACTTCAGCCCCGCATCTTGCTCGGGCTCCAACAAACGCCGGGTGTGGGTGCCTAACGCAGCTCTGCCGCCAAGATACACCGTGAGGCCATCCCTCCAGGCGCCTCGCCCAGCTCAGCCCAACCCTCCAGCTAGGCCATTTGGAGGACCTCCTGCCAATGTTGCTTCTCGTACCACCGTGGTCTGCTATAAATGTGGAGAACCAGGACACTACTCTCATGATTGTCCTCAGGCTCATGCTAAGCTGGCTGGACGTGGGAAGCCGGGAAAAGCCTTCTATGTGAAGCCAGCTCCTGCTCGTGGACGAGTGAACTATGTTTCTGCTGAGGAAGCCATTAAGGATCCTGATGTTATCCTAGGTACGCTCCTTGTCAGTAGTCATCCAACATCTGTTCTATTTGATACTGGGGCATCTCATTCTTTCACCTTAGAAAGTTATGCACAGTTGCATAACATGTCTTTTTGTGATATGCCTACTCCTTTAGTAGTTCATACTCCTGGTTCAAAGTGGCAAACTTCTAGAGTGAGCCATGATAATGAGATTCTGGTGGATAGGCTAGTCTTCCTAGCATCTTTGATAGCCCTCAAGTCTTCGGGCAACAATATCATTCTAGGCATGGATTGGATGAAAGCCCACTATGCTAAGATTGATACTCACACCAGGAATGTTCAACTTAAACATCCATCGGGTGAGATAGTTAATGTCTCCACTCGAACAGCCAAGCGCCAACTCTATTCCCTCAATGCTAGCCCTCTTCCAGAGTTAGAAGATATTCCGGTAGTCCGTGACTGTCCGAATATCTTTCCAGAAGAACTGCTAGGAATTCCTCCTGTCAGAGATGCTGAGTTTGTGATAGAGCTTATTCCAGGGACTGTCCCAATAGCCAGAAGACCCTATAAGATGGCACCCTTAGAACTAGCCGAACTTAAGATCCAACTCGATGAGGCTTTGAAAAAAGGTTTCATCCAACATAGATCTTCTCCTTGGGATTGTCTCGTCCTCTTCGTCAAGAAGAAGGATGGATCGGATCGGATGGTTGTAGATTATCGACAAGTGAATCTGGTCACCATAAAGAACAAGTATCTGCTCCCCAGGATCAACGATTTGTATGATCAACTCGTTGGATCCTCTGTATTTTCCAAAATGGATTTGAGGTTGGTTTACCATCAAATCAGAAATAGAAACAGGGACATTCCAAAAATGGCTTTTGTTACTCGCTATGGCCAATATGAGTATACCGTCATGTCCTTCGGTTTAACCAATGCCCCAGCCACCTTCTCTCGCTTGATGAATTCGATCTTCATGGAGTATTTGGATAAATTTGTCATGGTTTACCTCGACGATATACTCATCTACTCGAAGAACGAACATGAACATGCCGAGCATCTAAGGCTGGTATTGATGAAACTTCGAGAGCACCGTCTGTATGACAAATTCTCCAAGTGTGAATTTTGGTTGCCAGAAGTGACCTATCTATGCCACGTGATCTCTGGTAAAGGTATTTCTATCAATCCTGAGAGAGTTTAGGCCGTCCTTGATTGGACTCAACCTGAATCGGTTAAGCAAGTTCAGAATTTCCTTGGCTTAGCGAGCTATTGTCGCCACTTTGTCGAGAATTTCTCCAAGGTTGCAAAACATCTGACTGAACTCCTCAAGAAAGATAAAAGGTTCTATTGGACTCCACAATGTGAGCACAGTTTTCAGGAGTTGAAAAGACGACTGACCTCTGCTCCCATTCTGGTGCCACCAGACTTCTCTAAGGACTTTGTTATCTATTGCGACGCCTCGCGACAAGGATTAGGTTGCATTCTCATGCAAGATCGTCATGTGATTGCATACGCATCTCGACAGTTGCATCCACATGAAGATAATTATCCAACACATGATCTTGAGCTTGCAGCTGTGGTCCATGCACTAAAAACCTGGCGACCTTACCTTCTGGTTAATCGTGGCGAAATTTACACTGATCACCAAAGTCTGAAATATATTTCACCCAGCCGGATTTGAATCTCAGGCAAAGATGGTGGGTTGAGTTTATTATAGATTACGACTTAGGGATAACTTACACCTCGGGGAAAGCCAATGTCATGGCTGATGCACTAAGTCGTAAGTTTTATTGTAACAACCTGATGTTACAACAAGGTCAACCACTTCTCCATGAGGAATTTCGGAAGTTAAACCTCCTCATTGTTCCTGAAGGATTCCTATCCAACTTGGTGGCGAAACCTAATCTTAAGGATCAAATAGTAGCTGTCAAGAAATATGATAAGGGTATATCTCAGATCATGGAGAATATTGCTAGCGATAACGCTAAAGATCTCTCCAAGGACGATGAAGGTGTTGTGTTCTTCCAGAACCGGTTGGTGGTTCCCAAGAGCACACGCTTAAGACAGTTGATCCTTAAGGAGGCTCATGATTCTTCTCTCACAATTCATCCGGGTAGTACCAAGATGTATCAGGACCTATGCCAGAGGTTCTGGTGGGATAGGATGAAGAGAGAAATTGCCAAGTTCGTTGCTAATTGCAACGTTTGTCGTCGCGTGAAAGCAGAACATCAAAGGCCTGCTGGCACCCTTCAACCTTTAGCTATTCCTAAATGGAAATGTGATAAGGTCGGTATGGATTTCATTACCGGATTTCCCAGGACTAAGAGAGGGAATAATGCTATCTTTGTGGTCATTGACCGCCTTTCCAAAGTGGCTCATTTTCTTCCTGTTCGGGAGAGTATAACTGCTAGCCAGCTAGCGGAGTTATATGTTTCTCGAATAGTTTCTCTTCATGGTGTTCCTTTGGAGATTAACTCAGACCGCAGAAGTATCTTTACTTCCCCATTTTGGGAAAGTTTTCAAAATGCTATGAGGACTCATCTATCCTTTAGCACTGCTTTCCATCCGCAATCAAGTGGTCAAGTTGAGCGAGTCAATCAAATCCTCGAAGACATGCTCCGAGCTTGTGTTATATCTTTCGGTATGAACTCGGAGAAATGTCTTCCATTTTCCTAATTTTAATATAACAATAGTTATCAATCAAGCTTGGGCAAAGCCCCTTTTGAAGTTCTCTATGGACGAAGGTGTTGAACACCTCTTAACTGGTCAGAAACCGGAGAGAGGCAACTCTTTGGCCCAGATATGATCTAGGATGCTGAGGAGCAGGTTCGCATTATTCGTAAAAAGTTGAAAACAGCCCAATCTCGTCAAAATAGCCAATATGATCGCCATCATAAGGCAGTGACCTGTGGAGTTGACGAGAAGGCTTACCTTCGGGTTACACCTCTGAAGGGTACCCATCGATTCGGTATCAACGGCAACTTGGCTCCTCGTTATGTTGGACCTTTTCACATTCTTGCTAAACAAGGAGAGGTTGCCTACCAATTGGAACTTCCGCCGCATCTTTCCAAGGTTCATGATGTCTTCCACGTCTTGCAACTCAAGCGTTGCTTCTCGGACCCTGTCCGTGAGGTAGACCACGAAGCGCTTGATCTCCAAGATAACCTTTCATATCGAGAATACCCTGTTCGTATTCTTGATCAAGCTGAGCATACCACTCGGCGTCGGAACATCAAGTTTCTCAAGGTTCAGTGGTCACACCATTCTGAAAAGGAGGCCACATGGGAAAGAGAAGATCGTCTTCGACTATAGTACCCCACGCTCTTCTCGACGACTTCAAAATCTTGGGACGAGATTCTCTTGAGTGGGGGTGAGTTGTCACATCCCTAGATAGATGTCATAGGACAACATGGGTGTTGCATCATGTTTCATTTTTGCATCAACATGAAATGGGGATTAAAAGAAACCCCAAGCTCACATTGAATCAAAATAATTCAAGTTGGTGAAAATTCAACAAATCCAAAATGCCCTACCAAAATGTTCCCTATGTCTGATAAATATGGACATGATTATAACATGGGCCATTTTAAATATTTGAACAACTGAAGCAATTTAAAAATAAATGATAAAGCTTCTGAAAATATCAAATAAAGCATTATCATTATTTTTAGTTTCCAAAATATCCTGATTTTTTTAGATAAGTTTGAAATATTCAATCTTCAATATATAAAATATTTGGGATATTTTAAATTAGCATATGTACCTGAAAAGAAAATAGAACAAATGTCAGAAATAGGAAAACAAAAAAGAAAATGAAGAAAATAAAGGAGAAAGGAAAAAGGAGGATGAACCTAGGCCGGCCCAGCTGGCCCAGCTCCATCGTCGTCCTCCTGGCGGCCAGGAGGACGGGCATGTGGCCAAAGCGTGCGCGGGGGCGTGCCTCCATGCTGACAGCTGCCTGCCTGCTTCCCCTCGCCAGCGCGACGGGTAGAAGCTCTAAGAGCCCTCCCCATCGCCCACTCCCTCTCGCCCTCGCATCACCACTCTGCTCTCCTCCTCGTCTGCTCCGCCATGGCCGCCGGTGCCTTAGCTTCACTGTCATAGTTCTAGCCTCTCCCCCTCACTTCTGAGCCCTCCAATCGCTCCGCCTCGTTGGCCTCTCCCTCCTTGCTGAGCCGCGCATCGCCAGGAGCCCCAAAGCGCCGTCCCCGAGCTCGTCTTCCTCCTCGGACCCGATGCTTCGCCGCAGTTGATCGCCGTCTCCGAGCCCTCCCCAAGCAAGCTCTCGACGGCTTCGAGTCCACTGTGAGCTCCCGGCTCTTTCCCCTTTACTTTACGGCATTTTCCCCCTCTGTAGGCCGCGATTTCGTCAGGCTCCCAAATGACCTGCCGCACGAGCTCATCACCGGCGATACTCCGATGACTAGTTGGTCCATCAGAGGCCACCATCGAGCTCGTGGGGCCACATAGTGCTTGTAGGTGCCTAGTTCCGGCCGTGTCTTGCTCTGGTTCGACGAGCCCGTGCTCGTCCGAGCTCCGGCAGCTGCCGTGCTCATCGTTGGCGCCAACTCCGGCCATCCCAGGCTCTAGGAAGTGTCGGGCTTGACGCGCGCGAGCAAACAGAGCAGTTTGGTTCCCTCAGCCGTCCATTTTGTCGCCGGAGGAGGAATTCCGAACCCCTCCGCCGTCCCTGACGTCACCGGTGGCTCAACACCGACGAGTCAACTAGTTTGACCACCAGGGGTTTGACCCCTAGGTCACTGGCAAGTCGGGCCGAGCCGTGTTAGTCAAATTTAGGTTAATAACTTAATTAACCAAATTAATTAACCTAATTAGTCACTAACCAGTGGGTCCAGTGTTGATTAAGTAATTAGGATTAGTTTTAATTCTCTAATTAAGTGACTGGGTCACTGACCAGTGGGTCCCACCCTGTCAGGTTTGACCTAGCGCGGTCACCCGACCAGCTGACGTCATGGTGACGTCACGCTGATGCCATTAATCCTTTTTCTAGTATAAAAATAATTCCGGAAATTATTTAAAACTTTAAAAATTTGTATAAATTAATCCGTAAATCAGATGAAAATAATTTATATATGAAAATTTATCAGAAAAATCCAATGAATCCAATGGTGCTCTTATCATGCATGTTAGAGCAACATATACAGTAGAACATAAACAATTGCTAATAGGTTAAAATATGGAAATTGAAATGAAGAACGATTTTGAACCTATATTAAAACTCACTTCAATTAGCTTGAACGCTAGTTGCATTAGCTCATCCATACATGCTACCATGTCATGATCATGGATCATATTGTTGCACTTGCGTGTATTGATTGTTATTTGTTTGCATTGCGGTAGGACCTACTTCTGAGGATACTCCCGAGTATTCCAATGAAGGAGAGAACCTTTCCGCTACCCAGCAAGGCAATCAACCCCCTTGATCATTCCGATAACATCCCACTCTCTCGCTCCTGCTCTTGTTTATTGCATTAGCACAAACGTTCACTTGTCTATCATACACGGTAGATGAACCTATTCTTATGCATGACCTGTCATTGTCACAGTAAATAGCTAAATCTTGCAACCTAGCATACCTGATAGATGCTTGTGCCATGATGTGCTTAGCTTACTTTGCCTACTATGCTTGCGATGCTTAGAGTTGTGTCAGGTCTGAGTCATCTGGGTGATGGACTGGAGTGAAACATTGTTGTTCCAATGTGATAAGCTTATGATGAACCCTATTTGGTAAAGGTAGCGATGAGAGGCTATGTAGGAGTACACAGCGGGTTGTCTCATTGGGACCGTTCTTAGGAAGTGAGTTCCGTGTTTGTGATCCAAGACTAGTTACTACCACACGTTGGGATACTTAATTGACCCTCTCAACTTATCAGTCGCTTAGTCCTTAGTCCAGGAGTTGCAAGTAGTTTTTGGTGTTTATAGCATGCTGGAGGCCATGCATAGCGCTGACCCTAGGGGTGGGTTATGATGCAATAGGCAGTGGCACGATGTACCAAGGGTCACCCGAATGGTGGGCTTGGGAACCCTGCGGACATCGTTTGGGGTCGTAGTGGAAAATTCGGCTGGACTTCCATGCGGGTTCAATCTCAAATAGGTGATAGACTGGACTAGAGGTCTTATGTGATTGGCGGTCGTGGATGACTCCCTTGCTGGGCTTGTGCTTGAAGGTTGCCGAGGTGCCTGGTTTTATGAGCACACAACGATAAGTGGAGAGAGCGTGTGTGAAGAAGTACACCCCTGCATGGTATGAAACTATTCGAATAGCCGCATCCTCGGATATGGACTACTTTGATAACTTATGTTGTTCATACATAATCAAATGGATACCCATAAAAATATCAAGACAAGTGTGAGTATCGTGGATGGCACTCTCCCAGGAGAGGGAAGTGAATCCATGGTGGTGTATTGTCATGGAGTTAGTGGACTCGTGTGCGATATCTAAGATTTAAACAAAGAGTTAAAATTGTGTAGTATAGGTTAGCCATGAGTCAAAGCTGGCATTGCTGCATAAACTCCACCACCCCCTTGTTGATACATGAGCATGAATAGACTAGGTCTGCTTTAAAGACTTGCTTAGTACGTTTGTACTCATGTTTGCTTAATAAATGTTGCAGATGAGACCCAGGACCCATCAGGTGGGTTCTTTCTAGATGTCGACGATACCGAATAGTTGGTGTCCCAGCTACGACCTATTCCCTATGGTGGGCTATAGATAGTCAGGCCATGTGCCTTTGGACCCTTCCGTCTGTCTGTACTCACACAGCTTATGCTTCCGCTTTGTTTGTATGAACATGTTTGTATGACTTGAGTGTCGGGTCATGTGAGCCCTATCTGTAAGAACATATTATGCAAGGCTCGTCTGAGGCTCTTAAATAAAAGTTGTTGTATGGTTATGTTGTGATGCCATGGTTGTATCTATGCATATCGGGCATGTTATGCATACGTGTGACGTGCAACGGTATGTATGGGATCCGACACCTAGTTGTGTGCCTTTAGTAGTACTCTTTAAGGGAAACTCCCTCTTTGTGCTTCCACCGAGCCATGGTAGCTTGCTACTACTCCGGACACATTGATTGACCGACACGTATCCTTCTTTGCTGCTGTGTCTGTCTCTTCGGGGAAATGTCTCGCAGTGTAATGGAGTCCTTGTAGCTTGCTATGACTCGTCTACACACGCTTGAGGCCGACACCTGCATTGCTGGGTTACGTATGCCTATTTCTGTATGGATGTGCCACTTGGGTTCTATGACTAGTTGTGACAGCCCAAGTGCTGTCCCTACCTTATTTGGCATGTAATCCATATGTATGAACCTTGTGTCATGAGCTATGAGATGTTTTGCTCCTTTTCATTCATGTGTTGTTCTTGCATTCATTCATTCATGTATCATGGCATCCATCATTTCATCATCATGCCTTTTATGGTTTGCTTCTGTTTGTGGGTCTAGTATTGGATCATGTGCATGTGTATGTGCCTTGTGTTGTTTGGGCTTGAGAGTGGTGGATGGCTTGCGTGCATCTCTCCCTCTTCTACCTCCTTCTCCTCCTTCTCTGTAAAACCCCTCCCTTTGCTTTTATTCCCTATATGATTACTTGGCAGAATTAAGTTGTTTTAAAAATCTTTTAAAATTGTCCATGAGGCGGCCCTAAAGTTGTTATTAATATTGGGAGTGATTTTTTTGTTATTTGGGTGTGTTTGGTTTTTGAAAAGCTATTAAATAGGGGCTTATTTATTAACAAAATAAAAAAACTAACTTGTTAAATAATTCCATTTGATATTTTTATAAAAGAGGGCTTAGTTTTCCTTCTCAAACTATATTTTTGTTTTACTTAAAATCTCCTTTTATTTCTCTGTTTTTTTTATTGTGTTGTGCTTGTTTATTTTAAAAGAAAACCCTGTTTTTCTGTTTAGTGTGTGAGAGAGAGTGCAGGTGGGCCAAGGCCCAGCCCAGCCGCACAGTAGACGGCCACCTGCTCCGTCGTCCTCCTCCGTCAATGTTTCAGAGAGAGCCCGTCGCCCGAGCCGCCTTTTTCGTCACCGTCGCCGTTAGCCCCGTAGTATTTAGTCCCCCTCTCGGCGTGCGTGCGTCCCCGCCTAGGGTTCCTCTTCCCTCCTCCCCCGCCGTAGCCCACCTCGAGCTCTCCTCCGCTCTCCCTCCTCTCTTCTTTATCCCTATCAAAGGTAGGATTCAGAGTGGTCAGTGAGCTCCGCCGGGTCTTCGTCGCCGTCGCAGCGTGCCTCCGGTGGCTCGTCGTCGCGTCCAGGATAGCGTGGGATCCATTTCCGTCGCTAGGGGCCTCGGAGGAGCCCTGCAGCGAGGAGCACGTCGTCGTCGGACGTCCTGCTCCACCATCTTCTTCCCCTCTGTCGCCGCCGCGTCCCCGCCTCTCCTTCCCCATCGCCACCGTCGATTCGCATCTGGCTTGACGTCGCTGATCCCTAGGTGAGCCGCCGGTCCTCCGATGCCCTCCTCTCCTCGCCGTAGCCGCGTAGTCGTTGACGTAGTCGTGGTCACCGCCGGTAGTCGGGCGAGCACCTGCCGCTTGCCTCTGCCCCCCTCGTCGCAAGATGAGCACGGGAATGGATCCGTTGTTCGTTGCCCGCGCACGTAGATGCAGCTAGGGTCGCCGAAGACCCCGTGCGTCGCCAGAATCGCGCCGCCGTTTGCTCTCTCGCCGCTGCTCTGCTCGTTTCTTCAGTTTCGTCAGATATGTCTTGTGTGTGTGTTCAATAAGGCTGCAGCTCACCTTCTGTTAAGACTCGAGCCAGTAGCCCAGTGGTAGAGCGTGTGTGTAGTGTCCTGGGGGTCAGGGATTCGATCCCCCTTCTCCCCCCTTTTTGCTTCCTTTTTTATTTTCTTTCTTTCTTTCTTTTCTTTACTTGTGTGTATGTATGTATGTATGTATGTATGTATGTATGTATGTGTAGATTCTGGGTAGTGTATTTGTTTTTTTCATGTATATATGGTGGTGTGTGAGTGCCCTTGCATGTATACATGGATATGTGTGTGTATACACCTAGTGTATACATACACATATGTGTGTGTATACACCTAGTGTATACATACACATATGTGTGTGTGTGTTAGTGTTGTGTGAGTGTGTGTGTGTGCATGTTTGCACATGCACTTATGGTGTGCTGTTGTGGTGTGTGTGTGTATGCACCCATGTGCATATACACCCATGTATGTGCTTGCATGTAATGTATGTATGTGTGTGCTCGTGAGTGTGTGTGTGAGTCATATGTGTGTATGTGCCCTTGCACATACCCACATATGAGAGTAGTGGGTGAGTGCAAGCGTAGTGTGGTGCTATGTGTGTGAATGTGTGTGTTTCACACACACATACATGTGTAGGTGTGCTAGTGAGTGGTATGTGTGGTGCACCATGTAGTGTGTGCTTGGCACATGGGGTGTGCCATGTGATGTATGTGGGTGTGAGTGGTGTGTGTATGTCTACATACACTCATCCATGTGCATTGTAGCTCCATGTGTAGGTTTTGCCTTATTTGAGCATATGAGCATGAATCCATCTCTAGCTAGTTTCTTCTTAGTATTTGATGATATGCCATGTTAACATGTTACTAGGATGCTAATTAACCATTTTCAACATGTACCAATAGGCTACATGTCATTTTGGGTCCATTTAATTGCATATGCATAAGTGACATAAGTCACCCATATCTTATAGGTCAAATTTCGACCTAGGTTTACTCCTACTTCCTCCAAACAAATATAGGAGTATGAGTAATGCATTTGGGGTAGTTTCAACCTAGGAATGCGCCTGTGAAGTCAGATTTGACTTTGGGGTAACTTGACAAAACTGCATTTCTATGCTGTGATGCCCTTTTGTCTTTTTCATATGTATTAATCTATGCATGATTTCAAGATCTTGCCAACATTAAGTTGTTAGTCAAAGTTGTGGGCAATGTCCTAGTATTTTTGTTATTCATGTCATCTCAACAGATAAGTGGGAACCTTGCTGTTTATCAAGCTACTTTCTGTTTCTGCCAACCTGCTCTATAAATGGCTGTCTTGAGAATTTGTTGTTATTGTTTTGCCATGTAGAGTGGGGTGTAGCTAGTGATGTGTTGTGAATTTGACCATGTTTAGTGTTAGGTATTTGTAGTAGATATTGTCATCTATGATCCTGTTAATTTTCATGCCATTTGGAGCTTTCTAGCATATTTAACCAGTGCTGCTAACTTGCTACTTTGTTAACCCAGATTTCCAGAAAAACTGGAATTTTCACCAAGTCCCTAAAAACCTGTTTCATCATGCCTACTTGACATCTCCATGCATATTGATGTGTAGCTCTTTTGCTGATTGCATAGTTGGATGAATTGGTGTGTGTGGTTTAGTTTATGTTCATGTCTTGTTTGTGGCTGTAGGGTGCCTGTAGCTCTAGTTGTGAGCTTTTCAAATTGCTATGTTGCTATTTTGTGACAGGTTGAGTGCTATGTTGTTTTGTGTGTTGTGGGAGCTATACTCCATGGAATTGAGTGACTATTGAGTCTATTGTGATTGATTTTTCATCCCCTATCCAGTGGCTACCTTGGAATGCCAAGACTTAGCTCAGGTATTTGGTGGTCTTGTGGTTTGCCTTCGTACCTTGTCGTGAGCGTATCTTGAGAACCGTAGCTCCGTTTCTCGCGATCTTTATATGCATTTCCATCGATTTTGCATGATGCTTCCATATTTGCCATGTTCATGAATGTATAAACAACTTAACATGAGATTCTGTTCAGGTTCATTAATATACCAACTTGCATATGAAACTTGACTAGAATTGGGTTGCCATGTTTAAAACTTCATTAAATGGATCATGCATCATCTTGGTTGTGCATTGCACCTTGGTTGGTTATTTATTTTCTGTTTATCTTGGGTAGACGCGAGTGTCGTAACTGTGTTCGAGGACCCTGGAGAGTACCACTACGAGGATCCCGCTACTTGTTCAGCTGAAGAACCAACAGGCAAGATGATCGTACCCAGATCCCAATACTATCTTTGCTTGCTAGTTTTCTCGTTCTTATCGTTACAATTGCGCTTCCTACCACATGATATCATCCCCCATGTTGCCATGACAGCCTCTAACCTCCACATCCCAGCAAACCGTTGATTGGCTAAGTTACCGCTGCTCAGCCCCTCTTATAGCGTTCTTAGTTGCAGGTGCAGGTTGTTCCATGTGATAACATGGATTGGATATCACCATAAATTCTGTTATTTAACTTAATGCACATATGTATCTGGTATTGGTGGAAGAATTGGCCTTTTGCTAAGTGATTTCTTCCGCTCGTACCGTCATTAGTTCCTTGTTACCGGTGTTATGTTTTCCATATTTTGCGCTCGTAACACGCTTGGGGTTGTTATGGGGCCCCCCTTGTTTATTCGGTTGAGATTAAAACTTGTCTGGCAAGACCCAACTTTGGTACTACTTTTGCTAATAACTAATGAACCTGCATAGGGCTTTGCAACCCCGTGGATAATTTAATCAATCCCCGGGCCAGTGCTCCGCATGAGTGTTGGTCCAACCCAGAGCAGCTTATTAAGGCCGCCCAGGGCAACTCGGTGATTGGCGTGGTAACCATCGCTCATCCTTCGTGTCCTAAGACTGAGATACGCGGCTCTTATCGGGTTCGTCGACACGTCGGGTGGTCTTGCTGGATTTGTTTTACCTCTATCGAATGTCTTGCGTGTGGACTCTGACTTTCTTCGTGTTTACTCGAGGTGTTGGAATTCCTTTGGAATTACCAATGAAGATCACGAGATCCGTGTTCGAGGAATTCCCGTGGAGAGTGGTTATTTGTGATGGACTAGTTGGAGCACCCCTGCAGGATTAAATCTTTTGGAAAGCCGTGCCCACGGTTATGTGGCAACTTGGATATTTGTTTAACACCCGGTTCTAGCAAATGTGAAGTAAACTCTAATAAAAAATACACCAACTTTGTGAGTAACCGTGACTGTCTCTGCTCATGAACATCATCCGAGAGAGAACACGGTGGGGTTATGACTGACGTAAGCAGGTGTTCAGGATCTCTTAGAGATCATGTTAGAAATCGAACGATTGTCATAGGCCACTCACTTTACATTCTTGCCACGTAAGTTAGCCACCATTAATGCTTAGAGCTGTCGCAGACTTAAACATCACCCCTTCCATCCTAAAGCTTATACAGTTTTGGCACCCGAGTTACTTGATAGCTGAGTCCTCTGTGGCTCACAGTGTACTACAACAATCCATGTACAAGTACAGATGATTATGTTCAGGATGATCTTACGCATCTGCAATGGGAGTATGATGAAGAGAGAGGACACATGTATGTGACGTACCCCGACGAGTAGAGGACCTGGTAATGATCTTGTGTAGCTTGATAGTATCATCGCATTTGTCTTTTTTATCGTTTGTTTCCGTTCGTAGCCGGACCCTGTGTTCCTCTTGATGTATGAACTGAGTGATATTGTAATTTAGCATGTGGCGAGTGTAAGCCAACTTTATATAGTCTTCCCTTCAGTACATGTATGATGTGATGATGCTTATCTTGCTAACGGCAAGATGCGCTTCTATCCTTTGCGAGGAACTCGTGCCTCAAAATGGATAGGCGCGCATCTTGGGCGTGACAAGTTGGTATTCAAAGCCATACGACCATAGGAGCCTTTCCTTGTGCGAACTTGGCTGAGTTGTGTCTAGTAAAACTATTTTGAGTCTAGTTATATCGGAGAGTAGGATTCTTTTTACTCCTCTTCTATGCTCTGGTGAGGTTTCCGACTTAGGAATTTTAATTCTACTCCTCTTCTCGCTCAAAATTTTTTTTGGATCACGCGGGTATTTTGGAATCTATATGACGCAATGTGACAGGGTTCTGTCTTGGTGCCTTCCGCCTGACTTGATTTCTTCCGGGGAGTTGAGCTCCGAGGAATGTTGGCACATCGTTATCATTCAGATTCCTTGATATCTCAGGACGGAGAATATTCGGAATTGCTTCAATACTTATCGTGGTGAGATAAGGTCGAAGTCACCTAGTACTGGGGAGGCGTCTGGGGTACCACCATGGTTTAGTATCGTTGTGAGTTCGAGGATTCGAGATTAGATGAGTTTGCGAAATGTCTTGAATTATGGTGTGGAAGGTTGCGGATGTAGTCGCAGCTGATTGCCTAGGGCAGGTTCCTGATTCCGCAACCCGAATCACATAAACAAGAAATTTCTCGGAAGTTCATAGGTAGGAAATCTTGTAGTCATCTAGGATCATCTTCTCCAGATGTATTGGGCATGTACATTTGTTCCGAGCGCTTAGCTCAATACTTGTTGTGTTATTGCAAGTAGCTTATTATGTCTAATGATGTTATCATGATCCGAAGAAGCATTCTTACTAATTTTTCAGTAGGAAGGCTATGTGTGTTGTTCAATTCTTTCAAGCATTTGATTCAGCTTATGTTTCATCTGATCAATGAGGTGCTGATGCGTTTTGTCCATCTTCAGGATGGCTCCACCAACTCGCAGCAATCCGAGTCATGGTGAGGAGCAGACTGATGTTCCACCACCACCCCCCGCCACCGCCTCCTCCGCCTCCTCCTCTAGAAGCTTGGCAAGCTGTGATGGCCACGACCAATGCAAACACCCAGATGTTGCTCAAGCTTTTGCAAGAAAGGGAGCAGGGTCAGTAGGGTTTTCAACGCAATTTTCAGAATCAGCTTCAGTTTGCGACACTCTATCAGTTCCTTGCCAACCAGCCCAAGTCTTTCACCTGTTGTGACCAGCCTTTCGATGCGGATGATTGGCTTCGTGATATGAGCAAGCATTTTGAGTGCAGCAATGTCAGGCCAGAGGACTTTGTCAGATTTGCTTCTTTTCAGCTCAAGGGTCAAGCAGCTGATTGGTGGCAGCAGTACAAGGATTCCCGGGGTGATCGTGTTGTTACTTGGGACGATTTCCGTCGTGACTTCAGGGCTCATTACATTCTGACAAGCTTTGTCGAAGAGATGCTTGAGAAGTTCAGGCACCTGAAGCAGGGAAGCAAGTCAATCTGCCAGTACAACATTGAGTT
Source organism: Hordeum marinum (assembly GCA_022496015.1). Taxonomy (NCBI): domain Eukaryota; kingdom Viridiplantae; phylum Streptophyta; class Magnoliopsida; order Poales; family Poaceae; genus Hordeum; species Hordeum marinum. Next base: position 120,988,087 of record CM039677.1, read on the forward strand.
CCAAAATCTAGCTCGTTATGCCAAGCAAGATGTTCCAGATGATAAGGCTATGATCTATCAATTCAGAGGTGGTCTCAAGGATGAGCTTCTGCCAGGTCTTGTGCTCCAAGAGCCTCGTGAGTTCGATCAGTTCTACAACATGGCTTTGAAGGTGGAAGCAGCTCAGCTCAAGTTAAAGAACTCCAAGAAGTGTTCCAGGGATTCATATTCTTCCTCCAGCTCTCAAGTTGTTTCCAAGCGGCTGAAGTATTGGGCGCCAAATCCTCTTCCATTCTGTCCTCAGCAGCATCAGAAGCAGTTTGGTGGTCGTGGTTCTTCCCACCCACCCAACCTAGGTTTCCAGCAGAAGAATTAGGTGTCCAAGGCTGTTCCTGTTCCTCCTCCAGGCAATGTTCGTCCACTCTCTGAGGTGACTTGTCACAAGTGTGGCCAGAAGGGTCACTATGCTAACAAGTGCAACCAGCGGCGTCTTCCGCCTCCTCCTCCTGTCAAGCCTCCAAGCAATGCTATGGTGAAGTATAATCCCAAGTCAGTCAGAGTGAATATGGTGAATGCAGCAGAAGCAGAGCAGTCCAGTGATGTGATTATGGGTAATCTCTCAGTTAATGATTTTCCTACAAAAGTGTTATTTCATTCTGGTGCATTGCATTCATTCATAATCAAGCCTTTTGTCCATATGCATGAGTTTCTAGTGGAGCATTTAGCTAGTCCTTTTCGTGTGGTTTCTCCGGGCATGCGCATGATTTCGCATATGATTGTTAAGGATGCTTCCATCAAGATGGGCAATTATTCTTTTCTGGCTTCTCCAATTGTTCTTGGGAATTCTGATATTGATCTCATTCTGGGCATGGACTTCCTGGCTATGAATAAGGCTTACATTGATTGTCAAGCTAAAGAAGTCAAGCTGACTCATCCTTCAGAGGACGTGATTATATTCGCGGCTCGCGATGACACAGTCTGTCTCTTTGCTCTCAACGAGAAGGGTGAAATCTCGGCGATTTCTCAAATTCTGGTGGTTTGTGAGTATGAAGATGTCTTTCCAGAAGAATTGCCAGGAATGCCTCCGCACTGACCAGCCGTGTTCATGATTGATCTCGAGCCCGGTACTGAACCGGTATGCAAGCGCCCGTATAAACTTGGCCCCAAAGAGCTGAAAGAGTTGAAGAAGCAGCTAGATGAGCAAGAACGTCTGGGTTTGATCAGGCCAAGCTCTTCTCCATGGGGTTGTGGAGTTTTGTTTGTCAAAAAGAAGGATGGCACAGATCGTCTCTGTGTGGACTACCGGCCATTGAATAAGAAGACAATCAGAAACAAGTACCCACTCCCTAACATCAATGAGTTGTTTGAACAACTGAAGGGTGCCAAAGTTTTCTCCAAGTTGGATCTTCGAATGGGTTATCATCAAATCCGCATTCGTGAAGGAGACATTCCCAAGACCGCATTCAGGACGAGTTTTGGCTCATATGAGTACACCGTGATGTCGTTTGGTCTTGCGAATGCTCCTCCAACCTTCCCAAGGATGATGAATTTCATCTTCTCTCCCTTAAAGAATGAGTTTGTCTTGGTTTATCTTGATGATATTCTGGTGTTCTCAGAGACAGAAGAAGATCATGCAGAGCATCTCCGCCTTGTGCTTGACAAGTTAAGGGAACATCGGTTCTATGCCAAGTTTTCCGAATGTGAGTTCTGGCTTGACGAAGTGGTGTACCTCGCGCATGTCATCTCTGCCGAGGGAATTAAAGTGCACCCTCAGAAAGTTGAAGCTATATTGAAGTGGGAACCTCCTCAGAACGTCAAGCAACTTCGGAGTTTCCTCGGGCTTGCTAGCTATTGCAGAAGATTCGTGGAGAACTTTTCTCAAATTGCCAAGCCTCTGTCAAATCTCCTCCAGAAGAGTGTCAAGTATGTTTGGTCTCCTGAGTGTGATGCAGCTTTCAATACGCTCAAGCAGAGACTGACTTCAGCTCCAGTTCTTGTTCCTCCGGAGCAGTCCAAGCCTTTCCAAGTTTTCTGTGATGCTTCTCTCCAAGGCCTTGGTGGTGTTCTTATGCAAGACAAGAAGATTGTGGTCTATACCTCGCGTTAGTTCAAGGCTGCCGAGAAGAACTACCCCACTCATGATCTTGAGTTGGCGGCAGTTGTGCATGCTCTTATGACTTGGAGGCATTTGTTGTTGGGTAGACCAGTTGAGGTGTACACTGATCACAAAAGCCTGAAGTACATTTTCACTCAACCCAATCTCAATCTTCGGTAATCTCGTTGGGTGGAAATGCTTGAAGACTTCAATCCAAGCATTGAGTATACTCTGGGAAAGCAAATGTCATTGCAGACGCGCCTAGCCGTAAGGCGTACTGCAATAGTCTGATCTTGAAGCCTTTTCAACCCGAGCTTTGTGAAGCCTTCCACAAGCTCAACCTTCAAATGATTCCGCAAGGATTTCTTGCCAATCTTTAAGTCTCTCCGACTCTGGAAGATCAGGTTCGCCAAGCGCAGCTGCTAGACACTATGATGAAGAAAGTGAAGAAAGGTGTGGCCAAGAGCATTCCAAAGTATAAGTGCTTTCGTGTTGATGACAAAGATACCTTGTTCTTTGAGGACCGTCTTGTTGTTCCGAAAGGCGATCTCAGAAAGGTTATCATGGACGAAGCACACAATTCTCTTCTATCCATTCATCCAGGCAGTTTCAAGATGTATCAGGACCTCAAGCAGACCTTCTGGTGGACTCGTATGAAACGTGAAATTGCTCACTTTGTCAACGAGTGCGATGTTTGCCGCAGAGTGAAGGCGGAGCATCAGCGTCCAGCGGGTCTTTTGCAGCCTTTGCGTATCCCATACTGGAAATTCGATCACATGGAGATGGATTTCGTAACTGGGTTTCCCAAGTCCAAGAGGGGCAACGATGCCATCCTTGTGGTTATCAACAAGTTGTCAAAAGTTGCTCATTTTCTGCTAGTCAAGGAGTCTATTTTGGCAGCTCAGCTTGCAGAGTTGTATACGTCAATAATAGTATCTCTGCATGGCATTCCTCAACTCTTCTCTTCTGACTGTGGAAGCCTCTTCACTTCCAAGTTTTGGGAGTCCTTCTAGACTGCTATGGGTACTAAGATCCGTTTCAGCACGTCATTCCATCCGCAGACAAGTGGTCAAGTTGAGAGGGTCAATCAGATTCGTGAAGATATGCTCAGAGCCTGTGTGATATCGTTCGGCATGAAGTGGGAAGACTACCTTCCATATGTTGAATTCTCATACAACAATAGCTTCCAAGCTAGTTCAGGCAAGGCCCTGTTCGAGATTCTGTACGGTAGAAAGTGTCGTACCCCGCTTAACTGGTCTGAAACCAGTGAGCGTTAGGTCTTGGGCAATGACATGATCACTGAAGCAGAAGAAATGTGCCATGTCATTCGTGAGAACCTCAAAGAAGCTTAGTCCCGTCAGAAGAGCTATTATGATAGCAAACATCGGGATGTTTCCTTCCAAGTGGATGATCTTGTCTATCCCAAAGTTTCTCCCATGAGAGGCACGCAGAAATTTGGGATCAAAGGGAAGTTGGCTCCTCGTTTCGTTGGTCCATTCAAAGTTGTTGACAAGAGAGGTGGTCTTGCATATCAACTTGAGTTTCCTCCAAATTTTGCGAACGTGCACGATGTCTTCCATGCTTCTCAGCTCCGGAAATGCTTCAATACTCCAGAGCGAACCATTGACCTCTAAGACATCGATCTCCAAGCTGATCTTTCTTATCGTGAGCACCCAGTTGCAATTCATGAAGAAACTGAGCGTAAGACTCGCAACAAGCCTATCAAGTTCCTCAAGGTGAAGTGGTCTCATCATTCCGACAAAGAAGCTACTTGGGAACGTGAGGACCTGCTCCGTTCCGAATTTCTAGACTTCTTCCGTTCCTAGATCTCGGGTCGAGATCCTCATGTAGTATGGGAGAGTTGTGACAGCCCAAGTGCTGTCCCTACCTTATTTGGCATGTAATCCATATGTATGAACCTTGTGTCACGAGCTATGAGATGTTTTGCTCCTTGTCATTCATGTGTTGTTCTTGCATTCATTCATTCATGCATCATGGCATCCATCATTTCATCATCATGCCTTTTATGGTTTGCTTGTGTTTGTGGGTCTAGTATTGGATCATGTGCATGTGTATGTTCCTTGTGTTGTTTGGGCTTGAGAGTGGTGGATGGCTTGTGTGCATATCTCCCTCTTCTACCTCCTTCTCCTCCTTCTCTATAAAACCCCTCCCTTTGCTTTTATTCCCTATATGATTACTTGGCAGAATTAAGTTGTTTTAAAAATCTTTTAAAATTGTCCATGAGGTGGCCCTAATGTTGTTATTAATATTGGGAGTGATTCTTTTGTTATTTGGGTGTGTTTGATTTCTGAAAAGCTATTAAACAGGGGCTGATTTATTAATAAAATAAAAAAAACTAACTTGTTAAATAATTCCATTTGACATTTTTAAAAAAGAGGGCTTATTTTTCCTTCTCAAACTATATATTTGTTTTACTTAAAATCTCCTTTTATTGCTCTGGGGTTTTTATTGTGTTGTGCGTGTTTATTTTAAAAGAAAACCTTGTTTTTCTGTGAGAGAGTGCAGGTGGGCCGAGCCCCGGCCCAGCCGCGCAGTAGACGGCCACCTGCTCCGTCGTCCTCCTTCGTCAGTGTTCCAGAGAGAGCCCGTTGCTCGAGCCGCCTTTTCTATCGTCGTCGCCGTCAGCCACGTAGTATTTAGTCCCCCCTCGGCGTGCGTGCGTCCCCGCCTAGGGTTCCTCTTCCCTCCGCCGCCGCCGCAGCCCACCTCAAGCTCTCCTCCGCTCTCCCTCCTCTCTTCTTTCTCCCTGTCAAAGGTAAGATTCAGAGTTGTCAGTGAGCTCCGCCGGGTCTTTGTCGCCGTTGCAGCGTGCCTCCGGTGGCTCATCGACGCGTCCAGGATGGCGTGGCATGCGCGGGATCTCCCGCCGTTCCATTTCCGTCGCTAGGGGCCTCGGAGGAGCCCTGCAGCGAGGAGCACGTCATCGCCGGACGTCCTGCTCCGCCATCTTCTTCCCCTCCGTCGCCACCGCGGCCCCGCCTCTCCTTCCCCGTCGTCGCCGTTGATTTGCATCTGGCTCGACGTCGCCGATCCCTAGGTGAGCTGCCGGTCCTCCGATGCCCTCCTCTCCTCGCCAAAGCCACATAGTCGTCGCCGTAGTCGTGGTCGCCGCCAGTAGTCGGGCGAGCACCTGTCGCTCGCCTCCATCCCCCTTGTCGCAAGATGAGCGCGGGAATGGATCCGCTGTTCGTTGCCGCACGCGTAGATGCAGCTAGGGTCGCCGGAGACCCCGTGTGTTGCCAGAATCGCGCCGCCGTTTGCTCTGTCGCCGCTGCTCTGCTTGTTTCTTCAGTTTCGCCAGATATGTCTTGTGTGTGTGTGTTCAATAAGGCTGTAGCTCCCCTTCTATTAAGACCCGAGCCAGTAGCCCAGTGGTAGAGCGCGTGTGTAGTGTCCTGGGGGACAGGGGTTCGATCCCCCCTTCTCCCCCCTTTTTGCTTCCTTTTTTTATTTTCTTTCTTTCTTTCTTTTCTTTACTTGTGTGTATGTATGTCTAGATTCAGGGTAGTGTATTTGTTTTTTTTCATGTATATATGGTGGTGTGTGAGTGCCCTTGCATTTATACATGGATATGTGTGTGTATACACCTAGTGTATACATACACATATGTGTGTGTGTGTGTTAGTGTTGTGTGAGTGTGTGTGTGCATGTTTGCACATGCACTTGTGGTGTGTTGGTGTGGTGTGTGTGTGTATGCACCCATGTGCATATACACCCATGTATGTGCTTGCATGTAATGTATGTATGTGTGTGCTCGTGAGTGTGTGTGTGAGTCATATGTGTGTATGTGCCCTTGCACATACCCACATATGAGAGTAGTGGGTGAGTGCAAGCATTGTGTGGTGCTATGTGTGTGCATGTGTGTGTTTCACACACACATACATGTGTAGGTGTGCTAGTGAGTGGTATGTGTGGTGCACCATGTAGTGTGTGCTTGGCACATGGGGTGTGCCATGTGATGTATGTGGGTGTGAGTGGTGTGTGTATGTCTACATACACTCATCCATGTGCATTGTAGCTCCATGTGTAGGTTTTGCCTTATTTGAGCATATGAGCATGAATCCATCTCTAGCTAGTTTCTTCTTAGTATTTGATGATATGCCATGTTAACATGTTACTAGGATGCTAATTAACCATTTTCAACATGTACCAATAGGCTACATGTCATTTTGGGTCCATTTAATTGCATATGCATAAGTGACATAAGTCACCCATATCTTATAGGTCAAATTTCGACCTAGGTTTACTCCTACTTCCTCCAAACAAATATAGGAGTATGAGTAATGCATTTGGGGTAGTTTCAACCTAGGAATGCGCCTGTGAAGTCAGATTTGACTTTGGGGTAACTTGACAAAACTGCATTTCTATGCTGTGATGCCCTTTTGTCTTTTTCATATGTATTAATCTATGCATGATTTCAAGATCTTGCCAACATTAAGTTGTTAGTCAAAGTTGTGGGCAATGTCCTAGTATTTTTGTTATTCATGTCATCTCAACAGATAAGTGGGAACCTTGCTGTTTATCAAGCTACTTTCTGTTTCTGCCAACCTGCTCTATAAATGGCTGTCTTGAGAATTTGTTGTTATTGTTTTGCCATGTAGAGTGGGGTGTAGCTAGTGATGTGTTGTGAATTTGACCATGTTTAGTGTTAGGTATTTGTAGTAGATATTGTCATCTATGATCCTGTTAATTTTCATGCCATTTGGAGCTTTCTAGCATATTTAACCAGTGCTGCTAACTTGCTACTTTGTTAACCCAGATTTCCAGAAAAACTGGAATTTTCACCAAGTCCCTAAAAACCTGTTTCATCATGCCTACTTGACATCTCCATGCATATTGATGTGTAGCTCTTTTGCTGATTGCATAGTTGGATGAATTGGTGTGTGTGGTTTAGTTTATGTTCATGTCTTGTTTGTGGCTGTAGGGTGCCTGTAGCTCTAGTTGTGAGCTTTTCAAATTGCTATGTTGCTATTTTGTGACAGGTTGAGTGCTATGTTGTTTTGTGTGTTGTGGGAGCTATACTCCATGGAATTGAGTGACTATTGAGTCTATTGTGATTGATTTTTCATCCCCTATCCAGTGGCTACCTTGGAATGCCAAGACTTAGCTCAGGTATTTGGTGGTCTTGTGGTTTGCCTTCGTACCTTGTCGTGAGCGTATCTTGAGAACCGTAGCTCCGTTTCTCGCGATCTTTATATGCATTTCCATCGATTTTGCATGATGCTTCCATATTTGCCATGTTCATGAATGTATAAACAACTTAACATGAGATTCTGTTCAGGTTCATTAATATACCAACTTGCATATGAAACTTGACTAGAATTGGGTTGCCATGTTTAAAACTTCATTAAATGGATCATGCATCATCTTGGTTGTGCATTGCACCTTGGTTGGTTATTTATTTTCTGTTTATCTTGGGTAGACGCGAGTGTCGTAACTGTGTTCGAGGACCCTGGAGAGTACCACTACGAGGATCCCGCTACTTGTTCAGCTGAAGAACCAACAGGCAAGATGATCGTACCCAGATCCCAATACTATCTTTGCTTGCTAGTTTTCTCGTTCTTATCGTTACAATTGCGCTTCCTACCACATGATATCATCCCCCATGTTGCCATGACAGCCTCTAACCTCCACATCCCAGCAAACCGTTGATTGGCTAAGTTACCGCTGCTCAGCCCCTCTTATAGCGTTCTTAGTTGCAGGTGCAGGTTGTTCCATGTGATAACATGGATTGGATATCACCATAAATTCTGTTATTTAACTTAATGCACATATGTATCTGGTATTGGTGGAAGAATTGGCCTTTTGCTAAGTGATTTCTTCCGCTCGTACCGTCATTAGTTCCTTGTTACCGGTGTTATGTTTTCCATATTTTGCGCTCGTAACACGCTTGGGGTTGTTATGGGGCCCCCCTTGTTTATTCGGTTGAGATTAAAACTTGTCTGGCAAGACCCAACTTTGGTACTACTTTTGCTAATAACTAATGAACCTGCATAGGGCTTTGCAACCCCGTGGATAATTTAATCAACCCCCGGGCCAGTGCTCCGCATGAGTGTTGGTCCAACCCAGAGCAGCTTATTAAGGCCGCCCAGGGCAACTCGGTGATTGGCGTGGTAACCATCGCTCATCCTTCGTGTCCTAAGACTGAGATACGCGGCTCTTATCGGGTTCGTCGACACGTCGGGTGGTCTTGCTGGATTTGTTTTACCTCTATCGAATGTCTTGCGTGTGGACTCTGACTTTCTTCGTGTTTACTCGAGGTGTTGGAATTCCTTTGGAATTACCAATGAAGATCACGAGATCCGTGTTCGAGGAATTCCCGTGGAGAGTGGTTATTTGTGATGGACTAGTTGGAGCACCCCTGCAGGATTAAATCTTTTGGAAAGCCGTGCCCACGGTTATGTGGCAACTTGGATATTTGTTTAACACCCGGTTCTAGCAAATGTGAAGTAAACTCTAATAAAAAATACACCAACTTTGTGAGTAACCGTGACTGTCTCTGCTCATGAACATCATCCGAGAGAGAACACGGTGGGGTTATGACTGACGTAAGCAGGTGTTCAGGATCTCTTAGAGATCATGTTAGAAATCGAACGATTGTCATAGGCCACTCACTTTACATTCTTGCCACGTAAGTTAGCCACCATTAATGCTTAGAGCTGTCGCAGACTTAAACATCACCCCTTCCATCCTAAAGCTTATACAGTTTTGGCACCCGAGTTACTTGATAGCTGAGTCCTCTGTGGCTCACAGTGTACTACAACAATCCATGTACAAGTACAGATGATTATGTTCAGGATGATCTTACGCATCTGCAATGGGAGTATGATGAAGAGAGAGGACACATGTATGTGACGTACCCCGACGAGTAGAGGACCTGGTAATGATCTTGTGTAGCTTGATAGTATCATCGCATTTGTCTTTTTTATCGTTTGTTTCCGTTCGTAGCCGGACCCTGTGTTCCTCTTGATGTATGAACTGAGTGATATTGTAATTTAGCATGTGGCGAGTGTAAGCCAACTTTATATAGTCTTCCCTTCAGTACATGTATGATGTGATGATGCTTATCTTGCTAACGGCAAGATGCGCTTCTATCCTTTGCGAGGAACTCGTGCCTCAAAATGGATAGGCGCGCATCTTGGGCGTGACAAGTTGGTATTCAAAGCCATACGACCATAGGAGCCTTTCCTTGTGCGAACTTGGCTGAGTTGTGTCTAGTAAAACTATTTTGAGTCTAGTTATATCGGAGAGTAGGATTCTTTTTACTCCTCTTCTATGCTCTGGTGAGGTTTCCGACTTAGGAATTTTAATTCTACTCCTCTTCTCGCTCAAAATTTTTTTTGGATCACGCGGGTATTTTGGAATCTATATGACGCAATGTGACAGGGTTCTGTCTTGGTGCCTTCCGCCTGACTTGATTTCTTCCGGGGAGTTGAGCTCCGAGGAATGTTGGCACATCGTTATCATTCAGATTCCTTGATATCTCAGGACGGAGAATATTCGGAATTGCTTCAATACTTATCGTGGTGAGATAAGGTCGAAGTCACCTAGTACTGGGGAGGCGTCCGGGGTACCACCATGGTTTAGTATCGTTGTGAGTTCGAGGATTCGAGATTAGATGAGTTTGCGAAATGTCTTGAATTATGGTGTGGAAGGTTGCGGATGTAGTCGCAGCTGATTGCCTAGGGCAGGTTCCTGATTCCGCAACCCGAATCACATAAACAAGAAATTTCTCGGAAGTTCATAGGTAGGAAATCTTGTAGTCATCTAGGATCATCTTCTCCAGATGTATTGGGCATGTACATTTGTTCCGAGCGCTTAGCTCAATACTTGTTGTGTTATTGCAAGTAGCTTATTATGTCTAATGATGTTATCATGATCCGAAGAAGCATTCTTACTAATTTTTCAGTAGGAAGGCTATGTGTGTTGTTCAATTCTTTCAAGCATTTGATTCAGCTTATGTTTCATCTGATCAATGAGGTGCTGATGCGTTTTGTCCATCTTCAGGATGGCTCCACCAACTCGCAGCAATCCGAGTCATGGTGAGGAGCAGACTGATGTTCCACCACCACCCCCGCCACCGCCTCCTCCGCCTCCTCCTCTAGAAGCTTGGCAAGCTGTGATGGCCACGACCAATGCAAACACCCAGATGTTGCTCAAGCTTTTGCAAGAAAGGGAGCAGGGTCAGTAGGGTTTTCAACGCAATTTTCAGAATCAGCTTCAGTTTGCGACACTCTATCAGTTCCTTGCCAACCAGCCCAAGTCTTTCACCTGTTGTGACCAGCCTTTCGATGCGGATGATTGGCTTCGTGATATGAGCAAGCATTTTGAGTGCAGCAATGTCAGGCCAGAGGACTTTGTCAGATTTGCTTCTTTTCAGCTCAAGGGTCAAGCAGCTGATTGGTGGCAGCAGTACAAGGATTCCCGGGGTGATCGTGTTGTTACTTGGGACGATTTCCGTCGTGACTTCAGGGCTCATTACATTCTGACAAGCTTTGTCGAAGAGATGCTTGAGAAGTTCAGGCACCTGAAGCAGGGAAGCAAGTCAATCTGCCAGTACAACATTGAGTTCCAAAATCTAGCTCGTTATGCCAAGCAAGATGTTCCAGATGATAAGGCTATGATCTATCAATTCAGAGGTGGTCTCAAGGATGAGCTTCTGCCAGGTCTTGTGCTCCAAGAGCCTCGTGAGTTCGATCAGTTCTACAACATGGCTTTGAAGGTGGAAGCAGCTCAGCTCAAGTTAAAGAACTCCAAGAAGTGTTCCAGGGATTCATATTCTTCCTCCAGCTCTCAAGTTGTTTCCAAGCGGCTGAAGTATTGGGCGCCAAATCCTCTTCCATTCTGTCCTCAGCAGCATCAGAAGCAGTTTGGTGGTCGTGGTTCTTCCCACCCACCCAACCTAGGTTTCCAGCAGAAGAATTAGGTGTCCAAGGCTGTTCCTGTTCCTCCTCCAGGCAATGTTCGTCCACTCTCTGAGGTGACTTGTCACAAGTGTGGCCAGAAGGGTCACTATGCTAACAAGTGCAACCAGCGGCGTCTTCCGCCTCCTCCTCCTGTCAAGCCTCCAAGCAATGCTATGGTGAAGTATAATCCCAAGTCAGTCAGAGTGAATATGGTGAATGCAGCAGAAGCAGAGCAGTCCAGTGATGTGATTATGGGTAATCTCTCAGTTAATGATTTTCCTACAAAAGTGTTATTTCATTCTGGTGCATTGCATTCATTCATAATCAAGCCTTTTGTCCATATGCATGAGTTTCTAGTGGAGCATTTAGCTAGTCCTTTTCGTGTGGTTTCTCCGGGCATGCGCATGATTTCGCATATGATTGTTAAGGATGCTTCCATCAAGATGGGCAATTATTCTTTTCTGGCTTCTCCAATTGTTCTTGGGAATTCTGATATTGATCTCATTCTGGGCATGGACTTCCTGGCTATGAATAAGGCTTACATTGATTGTCAAGCTAAAGAAGTCAAGCTGACTCATCCTTCAGAGGACGTGATTATATTCGCGGCTCGCGATGACACAGTCTGTCTCTTTGCTCTCAACGAGAAGGGTGAAATCTCGGCGATTTCTCAAATTCTGGTGGTTTGTGAGTATGAAGATGTCTTTCCAGAAGAATTGCCAGGAATGCCTCCGCACTGACCAGCCGTGTTCATGATTGATCTCGAGCCCGGTACTGAACCGGTATGCAAGCGCCCGTATAAACTTGGCCCCAAAGAGCTGAAAGAGTTGAAGAAGCAGCTAGATGAGCAAGAACGTCTGGGTTTGATCAGGCCAAGCTCTTCTCCATGGGGTTGTGGAGTTTTGTTTGTCAAAAAGAAGGATGGCACAGATCGTCTCTGTGTGGACTACCGGCCATTGAATAAGAAGACAATCAGAAACAAGTACCCACTCCCTAACATCAATGAGTTGTTTGAACAACTGAAGGGTGCCAAAGTTTTCTCCAAGTTGGATCTTCGAATGGGTTATCATCAAATCCGCATTCGTGAAGGAGACATTCCCAAGACCGCATTCAGGACGAGTTTTGGCTCATATGAGTACACCGTGATGTCGTTTGGTCTTGCGAATGCTCCTCCAACCTTCCCAAGGATGATGAATTTCATCTTCTCTCCCTTAAAGAATGAGTTTGTCTTGGTTTATCTTGATGATATTCTGGTGTTCTCAGAGACAGAAGAAGATCATGCAGAGCATCTCCGCCTTGTGCTTGACAAGTTAAGGGAACATCGGTTCTATGCCAAGTTTTCCGAATGTGAGTTCTGGCTTGACGAAGTGGTGTACCTCGCGCATGTCATCTCTGCCGAGGGAATTAAAGTGCACCCTCAGAAAGTTGAAGCTATATTGAAGTGGGAACCTCCTCAGAACGTCAAGCAACTTCGGAGTTTCCTCGGGCTTGCTAGCTATTGCAGAAGATTCGTGGAGAACTTTTCTCAAATTGCCAAGCCTCTGTCAAATCTCCTCCAGAAGAGTGTCAAGTATGTTTGGTCTCCTGAGTGTGATGCAGCTTTCAATACGCTCAAGCAGAGACTGACTTCAGCTCCAGTTCTTGTTCCTCCGGAGCAGTCCAAGCCTTTCCAAGTTTTCTGTGATGCTTCTCTCCAAGGCCTTGGTGGTGTTCTTATGCAAGACAAGAAGATTGTGGTCTATACCTCGCGTTAGTTCAAGGCTGCCGAGAAGAACTACCCCACTCATGATCTTGAGTTGGCGGCAGTTGTGCATGCTCTTATGACTTGGAGGCATTTGTTGTTGGGTAGACCAGTTGAGGTGTACACTGATCACAAAAGCCTGAAGTACATTTTCACTCAACCCAATCTCAATCTTCGGTAATCTCGTTGGGTGGAAATGCTTGAAGACTTCAATCCAAGCATTGAGTATACTCTGGGAAAGCAAATGTCATTGCAGACGCGCCTAGCCGTAAGGCGTACTGCAATAGTCTGATCTTGAAGCCTTTTCAACCCGAGCTTTGTGAAGCCTTCCACAAGCTCAACCTTCAAATGATTCCGCAAGGATTTCTTGCCAATCTTTAAGTCTCTCCGACTCTGGAAGATCAGGTTCGCCAAGCGCAGCTGCTAGACGCTATGATGAAGAAAGTGAAGAAAGGTGTGGCCAAGAGCATTCCAAAGTATAAGTGCTTTCGTGTTGATGACAAAGATACCTTGTTCTTTGAGGACCGTCTTGTTGTTCCGAAAGGCGATCTCAGAAAGGTTATCATGGACGAAGCACACAATTCTCTTCTATCCATTCATCCAGGCAGTTTCAAGATGTATCAGGACCTCAAGCAGACCTTCTGGTGGACTCGTATGAAACGTGAAATTGCTCACTTTGTCAACGAGTGCGATGTTTGCCGCAGAGTGAAGGCGGAGCATCAGCGTCCAGCGGGTCTTTTGCAGCCTTTGCGTATCCCATACTGGAAATTCGATCACATGGAGATGGATTTCGTAACTGGGTTTCCCAAGTCCAAGAGGGGCAACGATGCCATCCTTGTGGTTATCAACAAGTTGTCAAAAGTTGCTCATTTTCTGCTAGTCAAGGAGTCTATTTTGGCAGCTCAGCTTGCAGAGTTGTATACGTCAATAATAGTATCTCTGCATGGCATTCCTCAACTCTTCTCTTCTGACTGTGGAAGCCTCTTCACTTCCAAGTTTTGGGAGTCCTTCTAGACTGCTATGGGTACTAAGATCCGTTTCAGCACGTCATTCCATCCGCAGACAAGTGGTCAAGTTGAGAGGGTCAATCAGATTCGTGAAGATATGCTCAGAGCCTGTGTGATATCGTTCGGCATGAAGTGGGAAGACTACCTTCCATATGTTGAATTCTCATACAACAATAGCTTCCAAGCTAGTTCAGGCAAGGCCCTGTTCGAGATTCTGTACGGTAGAAAGTGTCGTACCCCGCTTAACTGGTCTGAAACCAGTGAGCGTCAGGTCTTGGGCAATGACATGATCACTGAAGCAGAAGAAATGTGCCATGTCATTCGTGAGAACCTCAAAGCAGCTTAGTCCCGTCAGAAGAGCTATTATGATAGCAAACATCGGGATGTTTCCTTCCAAGTGGATGATCTTGTCTATCCCAAAGTTTCTCCCATGAGAGGCACGCAGCAATTTGGGATCAAAGGGAAGTTGGCTCCTCGTTTCGTTGGTCCATTCAAAGTTGTTGACAAGAGAGGTGGTCTTGCATATCAACTTGAGTTTCCTCCAAATTTTGCGAACGTGCACGATGTCTTCCATGCTTCTCAGCTCCGGAAATGCTTCAATACTCCAGAGCGAACCATTGACCTCTAAGACATCGATCTCCAAGCTGATCTTTCTTATCGTGAGCACCCAGTTGCAATTCATGAAGAAACTGAGCGTAAGACTCGCAACAAGCCTATCAAGTTCCTCAAGGTGAAGTGGTCTCATCATTCCGACAAAGAAGCTACTTGGGAACGTGAGGACCTGCTCCGTTCCGAATTTCTAGACTTCTTCCGTTCCTAGATCTCGGGTCGAGATCCTCATGTAGTATGGGAGAGTTGTGACAGCCCAAGTGCTGTCCCTACCTTATTTGGCATGTAATCCATATGTATGAACCTTGTGTCACGAGCTATGAGATGTTTTGCTCCTTGTCATTCATGTGTTGTTCTTGCATTCATTCATTCATGCATCATGGCATCCATCATTTCATCATCATGCCTTTTATGGTTTGCTTGTGTTTGTGGGTCTAGTATTGGATCATGTGCATGTGTATGTTCCTTGTGTTGTTTGGGCTTGAGAGTGGTGGATGGCTTGTGTGCATATCTCCCTCTTCTACCTCCTTCTCCTCCTTCTCTATAAAACCCCTCCCTTTGCTTTTATTCCCTATATGATTACTTGGCAGAATTAAGTTGTTTTAAAAATCTTTTAAAATTGTCCATGAGGTGGCCCTAATGTTGTTATTAATATTGGGAGTGATTCTTTTGTTATTTGGGTGTGTTTGATTTCTGAAAAGCTATTAAACAGGGGCTGATTTATTAATAAAATAAAAAAAACTAACTTGTTAAATAATTCCATTTGACATTTTTAAAAAAGAGGGCTTATTTTTCCTTCTCAAACTATATATTTGTTTTACTTAAAATCTCCTTTTATTGCTCTGGGGTTTTTATTGTGTTGTGCGTGTTTATTTTAAAAGAAAACCTTGTTTTTCTGTGAGAGAGTGCAGGTGGGCCGAGCCCCGGCCCAGCCGCGCAGTAGACGGCCACCTGCTCCGTCGTCCTCCTTCGTCAGTGTTCCAGAGAGAGCCCGTTGCTCGAGCCGCCTTTTCTATCGTCGTCGCCGTCAGCCACGTAGTATTTAGTCCCCCCTCGGCGTGCGTGCGTCCCCGCCTAGGGTTCCTCTTCCCTCCGCCGCCGCCGCAGCCCACCTCAAGCTCTCCTCCGCTCTCCCTCCTCTCTTCTTTCTCCCTGTCAAAGGTAAGATTCAGAGTTGTCAGTGAGCTCCGCCGGGTCTTTGTCGCCGTTGCAGCGTGCCTCCGGTGGCTCATCGACGCGTCCAGGATGGCGTGGCATGCGCGGGATCTCCCGCCGTTCCATTTCCGTCGCTAGGGGCCTCGGAGGAGCCCTGCAGCGAGGAGCACGTCATCGCCGGACGTCCTGCTCCGCCATCTTCTTCCCCTCCGTCGCCACCGTGGCCCCGCCTCTCCTTCCCCGTCGTCGCCGTTGATTTGCATCTGGCTCGACGTCGCCGATCCCTAGGTGAGCTGCCGGTCCTCCGATGCCCTCCTCTCCTCGCCAAAGCCACATAGTCGTCGCCGTAGTCGTGGTCGCCGCCAGTAGTCGGGCGAGCACCTGTCGCTCGCCTCCATCCCCCTTGTCGCAAGATGAGCGCGGGAATGGATCCGCTGTTCGTTGCCGCACGCGTAGATGCAGCTAGGGTCGCCGGAGACCCCGTGTGTTGCCAGAATCGCGCCGCCGTTTGCTCTGTCGCCGCTGCTCTGCTTGTTTCTTCAGTTTCGCCAGATATGTCTTGTGTGTGTGTGTTCAATAAGGCTGTAGCTCCCCTTCTATTAAGACCCGAGCCAGTAGCCCAGTGGTAGAGCGCGTGTGTAGTGTCCTGGGGGACAGGGGTTCGATCCCCCCTTCTCCCCCCTTTTTGCTTCCTTTTTTTATTTTCTTTCTTTCTTTCTTTTCTTTACTTGTGTGTATGTATGTCTAGATTCAGGGTAGTGTATTTGTTTTTTTTCATGTATATATGGTGGTGTGTGAGTGCCCTTGCATTTATACATGGATATGTGTGTGTATACACCTAGTGTATACATACACATATGTGTGTGTGTGTGTTAGTGTTGTGTGAGTGTGTGTGTGCATGTTTGCACATGCACTTGTGGTGTGTTGGTGTGGTGTGTGTGTGTATGCACCCATGTGCATATACACCCATGTATGTGCTTGCATGTAATGTATGTATGTGTGTGCTCGTGAGTGTGTGTGTGAGTCATATGTGTGTATGTGCCCTTGCACATACCCACATATGAGAGTAGTGGGTGAGTGCAAGCATTGTGTGGTGCTATGTGTGTGCATGTGTGTGTTTCACACACACATACATGTGTAGGTGTGCTAGTGAGTGGTATGTGTGGTGCACCATGTAGTGTGTGCTTGGCACATGGGGTGTTGCATGTGATGTATGTGAGTGTGAGTGGTGTGTGTATGTCTACATACACCCATCCATGTGCATTGTAGCTCCATGTGTAGGTTTTGCCTTATTTGAGCATATGAGCATGAATCCTTCTCTAGCTAGTTTCTTCTTAGTATTTGATGATATTCCATGTTAACATGTTACTAGGATGATAATTAACCATTTCCAACATGTAACAATATCATATATGTCATTTTGGGTCCATTTTCTTGCATATGCATAAGTGACATAAGTCACCCATATCTTATAGGTCAAATTTCGACCTAGGTTTACTCCTACTTGCTCCAAACAAGTATAGGGGTATGAGTAATGCATTTGGGGTATTTTCAACCCAGTAATGCACCTGTGAAGTCAGATTTGACTTTGGGGCAACTTGACAAAACTGCATTTCTATGCTGTGATGCCGTTTTGTCTTTTTCATATGAATTAATCTATGCATGCTTTCAAGATCTTGCCAACATGAAGTTGTTAGTCAAAGTTGTGGGCAATGTCCCAGTATTTTGGTTATTCATGTTATATCAATAGATAAGTGGGAACCATGCTGTTTATCAAGCTACTTTCTGTTTCTACCAACCTGCTCTATAAATGGCTAAGTCTGGAGAATCTGTTGTTATTGTTTTACCATGTAGAGTGGGGTGTAGCTACTCATGTGTTGTTAATTTGACCATGTTCAGTGTTAGTTATTTGTAGTATATATTGTAATATACCATCCTGTTAATTTTCATGCCATTTGGAGCTACCTAGCATATTTAACCAGTGCTGCTAACTTGCTACTTTGTTAACCCAGATTCCAGAAAAACTGGAATTTTCACGAAGTCCCTAAAAACCTGTTTCATCATGCCTAATTGAGAGCTCCATGCATAGTGATGTGTAGATCGTGTGCTGATTGCATAGTTGGATGAATTGGTGTGTGTGGTTTAGTTTATGTTCATGTCTTGTTTGTGGCTGTAGGGTGCCTGTAGCTCTTGTTATGAGCTTTTCAAATTGTTATGCTGCTGTTTTGTGACAGGTTGAGTGCTATGTTGTTTTGTGTGTTGTGGGAGCTATCTTCCATGGAATTGAGTGATTCTTGAGTCTATTGTGATTGATTCTGAATCACCTATCCAGTGGCTACCTTGGAATGCCAAGAATTAGCCCCGGTATTTGGTGGTCTTGTGTTTTTCCTTCGTACCTTGTCGTGAGCGTATCTCGAGAACCGTAGCTCCGTTTCTCGCGATCTTTATATGCATTTCCATTGATTTTGCATGATGCATCCATATTTGCCATGTTCATGCATGTCTAGACAACTTAACATGAGGTTCTGTCTAGGTTCATTAATATACCAACTTGCATATGAAACTTGACTAGAATTGGGTTGCCATGTTTAAAACTTCAATAAATGGATCATGCATCATCTTTGTTGTGCATTGCACCTTGGTTGATTATTTATTTGCTGTTTCTATTGGGTAGACGTGAGTGTCGAAACTGAGTTCGAGGACCCTGGAGAGTACCACTACGAGGATCCCGCTACTTGTTCAGCTGAAGAACCAACAGGCAAGATGATCGTACCCGGATCCCAATACTATCTTTGCTTGCTAGTTTCTCGTTCTTATCGTTACAATTGCGCTTCCTACCACATGATATCAGCCCCCATGTTGCCATGACAGCCTCTAACCTCCACATCCCAGCAAACCGTTGATTGGCTAAGTTACCGCTGCTCAGCCCCTCTTATAGCGTTCTTAGTTGCAGGTGCAGGTTGTTCCATGTGATAACATGGATTGAATATCACCATAAATTCTGTTATTTAACTTAATGCACATATATATCTGGTATTGGTGGAAGGCTTGGTCTTTTGCTAAGTGATTTCTTCCGCTCGTACCGTCATTAGTTCCTTGTTACCGGTGTTATGTTTTCCATATTTTGCGCTCGTAACACGCTTGGGGTTGTTATGGGGACCCCCTTGTTTATTCGGTTGATATTAAAACTTGTATGGCAAGACCCAACTTTGGTACTACCTTTGCTAATAACTAATGAACCTGCATAGGGCTTTGCAACCTTGTGGATAATTTAATCAACCCCTGGGCCAGTGCTCCGCATGAGTGTTAGTTCAACCCAGAGCAGCTTATTAACGCCGCCCGGGGCAACTCAGTGATTGGCGTGGTAACCATCGCTCATCTGTCGTGTCCTGAGAATGAGATACACGGCTCTTATCGGGTTCGTCGACATGTCGGGTGGTCTTGCTGGATTTGTTTTACCTCTATCGAATGTCTTGCGTGTGGACTCTGATTTTCTTCGGGTTTACTCGAGGTATTGGAATTCCTTTGGAATTACCGATGAAGATCACGAGATCCGTGGTCGAGGAATTCCCGCGGAGAGTGGTTATTTGTGATGGACTAGTTGGAGCACCCCTGCAGGGTTAAATCTTTCGGAAAGCCGTGCCCGCGGTTATGTGGCAACTTGGATATTTGTTTAACACCCGATTCTAGCAAACTTGAAGTAAACTCTAATAAAGATACACCAACTGTGTGAGTAACCGTGACTGTCTTTGCTCGTGAACATGATCCGAGAGAGAACACGGCGGGGTTATGACTGACGTAAGCATGTGTTCAGGATCTCTTAGAGATCATGTTAGAAATCGAACGATTGTTGTAGGCCACTCACTTTACATTCTTGCTACGTAAGTTAGCCACCATAAATGCTTAGAGCTGCCGCAGACTTAAACATCACCCCTTCCATCCTAAAGCTTATACAGTGTTGGCACCTGGGTTACTTGATAGCTGAGTCCTCTATGGCTCACAGTTTACTACAACAATCCAGGTACAGGTACAGATGATTATGTTCAGGATGATCTTAAGCAGCTGCAATGGGAGTATGATGAAGAGAGAGGACGCATGTATGTGACGTACCCCGACGAGTAGAGGATCTGGTCGTGATCTTGGGCAGCTTGATAGTATCATCGCATTTGTTTTTTTTATCGTTTTTTTCTGTCCGTAGCTGGACCCTGTGTTCCTCTTGATGTATGAACTGAGTGATATTGTAATTTAGCATGTGGCGAGTGTAATCCAACTTTATATACTCTTCCCTTCAGTACATGTATGATGTGATGATGCTTATCTTGCTAACAGCAAGATGAGCTTCTATCCTTTGCGAGGACCTCGTGCCTTAAAACGGATAGGCGCGCATCGTGGGCGTGACACTAGTCATGTCGGCCCGGGTTCTCTGTCGTTTGATTGCCAGCGACATGTTCACATACGTGAGCCAAAAGACGCAAACGGTCCCGGCTAAGGTAAGGCTGCAACCGTGGAACTTACCGTGCGTGAGGCCGCAAGGTGATGAGATATGTTACAATATGGATTCATATGACTTAGGATCGGGGTCCCGACATTTTTTCTTTAGGTAAAAAAATTATAATCTTTCTGTTAGTGCTAGTAGTTTTCAAATTGGAATAATTTAAATTTGAATTATTTGAAATTTGTGTGAATCACTAGTTTGTGAATAACTTTAATTCAAAAATAGATTTTTCAGTGATTCTTTTTTCTGCTATTTAATATTAGCGTGTTTTATCATTATATTCCATTTGGTAATTCTTAGGTTATTTAAAAAATGAATGCCTTAGTAATAGATGAATTTTCGTCTGAAACCCTGATACTTCGAAACAGATTGTCCATTTTGTACACGAAGAGCATCCATTTTTTGCCGTAACCCTCTCACCTTTTTAGCACATTCTATGTGGGTGAAATGATGATACCATTCCAGCTTTCAAAGTTTTCAGGGTTCATTAGTAGTGCTTTTCAGTTTCAGGGTCATTTAGCTAAAAAAATCAATACATGCACAAAAATAGCAAATGAAGTCAGAATGGGTGGAAAATTGCAGCCTGCCTTCGAATGGTGCATACTGAATGCACAAAAAGTCTGGACTTGAAATAAGTTCTAAAAAATAAAATGCCTTTGTAACACACGAGTTTTCATCTGAAACCTTGATACTTAAAAAGATATTGCCCATTTTGTACACGAAGTGCGTCCAGTTTTTGCCGTAACCCTCTCAACTTTTTAGCACATGCTATGTGGGTGAAATGATGATACCATGGCAACTATCAACTTTTTTAGAGTTCATTTGTAGTGCTTATCAATTTCAGGGTCATTTAGCTAAAAAAGTCAGTAAATGCATGAAAAATAGCAAATGAAGTCAGAAAGGGGTGAAAATTGATGGCCTGCCTTCGAATGGTGCATACTGAACGAACAAAAAGTCTGGAGTTGAAATAAGTTTAAAAAATGAAATGCCTTTGCAACAAACGAGTTTTTGTTTGAAACCCTGATACTTCGAAAGAGATTGCCCATTTTGTACACGAAGTGCGTCCAATTTTTGTCGTAACCCTCTCAACTTTTTAGAACATGCCATGTGGGTGAAATGATGATACCATGCCAACTATCAAACTTTTTAGAGTTCATTTGTAGTGCCTATAAATTTCGGGGTCATTTAGCTCAAAAAATCAATAAATGCATGAAACATAACAAATGAAGTCAGAAAGGGTTGAAAATTGATGGCCTGCCTTCGAATGGTGCATACTGAATGAACAAAACACATAAGTTCACTACTATTACAATGATTCCCTTCAGTTTGTCCGAACTGGGACTTTCCAGATATATAAGTCCGGAAACTAACTAGAGATGCCGGTCACATCCCAGAGTGGGATCTTTGGGTATAAAACATTTTCTTCGCGTGTGTCCCTTTGCGTCGTAACCATGGACAATCTTCATCGTTTAAATTGATGCTCGTGTCAACATTCACTCCGAAGGGAGCAATTTCATGAAACTTTTCATAATCTTCTGACATGTCTGTCTTGTCCTCCACTCCCATGACGTTTCTTTTCCCTGAAAGAACTATGTGGCGCTTTGGCTCATCATATGATGTATTTGCTTGCTTATCTTTTCTTTTTCTCGGCTTGGTAGACATGTTCTTCACATAGAAAACCTGCGCCACATCATTGGCTCGGACGAAATGGTTCGTCTGCGTACCCAAGATTGTTGAGATCCACTGTTGTCATTCCGTACTGCGGATCTTCCTTTACCCAGCCTCCTGTCAGATTGACCCATTTGCACCTAAACAAAGGGACCTTCAAACCATGTCCATAGTCAAGTTCCCATATCTCCTCTATGTAACCATAATATGTGTCCTTTGGCCCATTGCTGTTTGCTGCATCAAAGTGGACACCACTATTTTGGTTGGTGCTCCTTTTATCTTGGGTGATCGTGCAAAATGTATTCCCATTTATCTCGTACCCTTTGAAAGTCAATATAGTTAAAGATGGTAACTTGGACAGCAAGTACATGTCCTCTTCAACAGTGTCGTCATGCCTAAGACGTGTGTGCAACCAACCGGCGAAAGTCACCATTTGTTTATGTGTAATCCAGTCGTCAGACTTCTCCAGGTGTTTGGAGCGTAGAATATTCTTGTGTTGCTTGATATACGGAGCCACCAAGGCGGAACTTTGTAGAACTTTGGAGTGTGCTTGCACCACAGAATGCCCGTCCAGACATATTAGTGAACTCTTTCCTAGCATGCCTTTTCCACCCAGTCTGGCCTCATGCTACGATTTAGGAGCACCAATTGGCTTAATGCCAGGAATAAAGATAACACAAAACTCAATGACCTCCTCTGTTTCATGGCCCTTGGAGATGCTTCCTTCTGGCCTAGCACGATCATGAACATATTTCTTTAAGACTCCCATGAACCTCTCAAAGGGGAACATATTATGTAGAAATACAGGACCCAGAATGCCAATCACCTCGACTAGGAGAACTAGGATGTGCGTCATGATATTGAAGAAGGATGGTGGAAACACCAACTCGAAACTGACAAGACATTGCACCAAATCATTCTCTAACCTTTGATGGATTTCTGAATCGATTACATTCTGAGAGATTGCTTTCAGGAATGCACATAGCTTCACAATGGCTAATCGAAGGTTTTCCAGTAGAAGCACCCTCAATGCAACCGGAAGCAGTTGCGTCATAATCACATGGCCGTCATGAGACTATAGGTTCTGGAACTATTACTCTGCCATATTTATTATTCCCTTTATATTCGACGAGAAGCCAGACGGGACCTTCATACTGAGAAGGCATTTGAAGAAGATTCCCTCTCTTCCTTGGTAAGAGCATAGCTGTCATGACCCTGAAACTGCTTTGGATCCATGTCGTCTTCTCCGTGCATACGTTGTTGGTCCTCTAGTGCCTCCGGTGTATATTTTGTCTTCCCATACACGCCCAAGAAGCCTAGCAGGTTCACGCAAAGATTCTTCGTCATGTGCATCACATCGATTGCAGAGTGGACCTCAAGGCCTTTCCAATAGGGTAGGTCCCAAAATACAGATTACTTATTCCACATGGGTGCGCCTTTGTCAGCGTCATTCAGAACAGATTGTGCGCCAGGACCTTTGGCAAATATTACTTTTAAATCCTTGACCATATCAAGTATATCATCACCCGTACGGTGGCGAGGCTTCTTTCGGTGATCTACCTCACCTTTGAAATGCTTGCCTTTGTTTCTTACGGGATGCCTGCTCTAAAGAAATCGACGTTGCCCAGATACACATTATTCTTACATTTATCCAAATATATACTGTCCGTATCATCTAAACAGTGCGTGCATGTGAGGTATCCCTTGTTTGTCTGTCCTGAAAGGTTACTGAGAGCAGGCCAATCATTGATGGTTACAAACAACAACACATGTAGGTCAAATTCCTCCTGATCTTTCGTATCCCACGTATGTACACCTTTTCCATTCCACAACTATAATAGTTCTTCAACTAATGGCCTTAGGTAAACATACATGTCGTTGCCGGGTTGCTTGGGGCCTTGGATGAGCACTGGCATCATAATGAACTTCCTCTTCATGCACAACCAAGGAGGAAGGTTATAGATACATAGAGTCACAGGCCATGTACTATGATTGTTATTCTGCTCCCCAAAAGGATTAATGCCATCTGCGCTTAAACCAAACCATACGTTCCTTGTGTCCTTTGCAAAGTCCTTCCACTTTATCTCGAGTTTTCTCCACTGCGATCCGTCAGCGGGCACTCTCAACTTCCCGTCTTTCTTACGGTCTTTGTTGTGCCATTGTATCAACCTGGCATGCTCTTTGTTTTGGAACAAATGTTTCAACCGTGGTATTTTAGGAGCATACCACATCACCTTGGTAGGAATCTTCTTCCTGGGGTGCTCGTCCTCAACATCACCAGGGTCATCATGGCCGATCTGATAGCGCAATGCACAACATACTAGGCACGCATTCAAATCCTCGTACTCACTGCGTTGGAGGATGTAGTCATTAGGGCATGCATGTATCTTCTCCAGCTCTAATCCTAGAGGGGAGAAAACCTTCTTTGCTTTGTAGTACTCTCTAGCAATTCGTTGTCCTTTGGTAGCTTCTTCTTTAACATTATCAGCAACATTTGAAATGCCTTGTCAGATACACCATTCTCTACCTTCCATTCCAGCAATTCCAGTGTGGTACCCAGCTTTTTCTTGTCATCTTCGCAATTTGGGTACAACCCTTTTTGTGATCCTCTAACATGCGCTGCAACTTCAGCTTCTCCTTTTCACTTGCACAGTTTCTCTTTGTATCGGCAATGGCCCGACCAAGATCATCAGTGAGATCATCTGATGCCTCTTCTTCGTCTCCTTCCCGCATTTCCGTCTCAGGTTCTTCCCCCATTGTTGTCCCATCGTATTCATGGAACCCATGGCCAGGATAGCTGTCGTCATCCTCTTCTTCTTCATTCTCTTCCATTAGGACCCCTCTTTCTCTGTGCTTGGTCCAATAGTTATAGGCGGACATGAAACTGGACTCAAACAGGTGGACGTGAATGGTTCTTGAGTTAGAGTAATTTCGATCATTCTTACATCGAACACATGGACAATACATAAAACCATCCGGCCGCTTGTTTGCCTCATTCACAACCAGAAAAGTATGCACGCCATTAATGAACTGGGGAGAGCATTGGTCATTGTACATCCATTGCCGGCTCATATTCATTACACAACACCGAAAAGACCAAATTAATACAAGTTCGTACATAAAGTTCATACACACTTGTTCTCATAAAACAACATACAAACTCTCTGGCTAAAGCTTTTAAGTGCAACAACAAATGCGATCAACATCGCTAATAAGGTAACAATTGACCCAAAACCATAGTGATACCAAGCCTCACTATCAATGGCATATCTTTTTAATTTTCTAATATTCAAGTGCATTGCACCCATCTTGATCTTGTGATCATCGACGACATTGACAACATACAACTGCATTTTCATCTTGTCTTCTTCAACTCTTTTCAATTTTTCTTTCAAATAGTCGTTTTCTTTTTCAACTAAATTCAACTTCTTGAGGAGAATATCTATGTCAGTTAGAATCTCCGGTTCACATACCTCCTAGATAAAAATGTCTATGTCAACTTGATGGGCATAATTGTCATAAACACAAAATGCTACAAAGAGTTGTAAAAGAGAGTATATACCACATCTAAATCATAAACCAGACGAGGGCCGACGGGGACGGATTTCAAAACCATGCCACTATGTATAACAAACAACCATATATGTAAGAAAACTATCCATGTAACTAACTAAATCTTACAAGCATGGTTTTTTATAAAAAGGATAAGAACAAGAGACTCACCAAGGTGGTGCTGGCAACGGGACGGTGCGGGCGATCGACGATGGTTAGGACGGGGACGGGAAGGCACTAAGTAAACCACACCTACAAATGAAAAGTAAGAAGTTAATTTGAGCTCAAATTGCATAAATCAAATAAACTACCACATACAAACTAAAACCCACAAATTACTATACTTATAGATCATTGCAAGAGCTTATCTAGCAATGAGAGATGAAAGGACAAAATTGCTTGCCTTTGTGAACACTTGGATAGATGGGGTGCCTCCAAATCTTGACAAAATATTGGAAACAACGGAGGATGAGATCGGGGAAGAGAGGAAGAACTGAGAGGCTAGGAGAGGAAAGGGGAAGAACAGGGTGTGCTTGAGCTGGCCGAAGGGTTTCATATAGGGGACCTTTAGTCCCGGTTGGTGGATTCAACCATGACTAAAGGTTAGCCTATAGTCATGGTTGGAGCCACCAACCGGGACTGAAGGTTTCCCTGGGGCCCCAGGCTGATGCCAGCCTGCCACCACACCGTTAGTGCCGGTTCGTGGCACGAACTGGGACCAAAGGTCCAGAGCAAACTAGCACTAATGATGCCCATCATGAACCGGGACTAATGAGCACAGTAGTGCCAGTTCAAAACCAAACCGGGACTAATGATGCAGACGAAAGGTCTGTTTTCTACTAGTGTATATCCAACAGTCTCCCACTTGCAATAGAGTCAATCAAATAGACATCGAATGCCCATTGCTCTAATGTACCCCTCATGCTTGGGTTGTGGAAGCGGCTTAGTCAATGGATCTGCAACATTTGCATCCATATGAATCTTGCATAAATTGGAATCACCTTTCTCTACGAGCTTTCGTATCATGTGATATTTTCGGTGTATCTGTCTGGTCTTGTGGTGTTGTCTCAGCTCCTTGGTCTGTGCGATGGCACCTGAATTATCGCAATAATGGTACAATGGTTTTGACCAGCCTGGGAACACACCAACATCTTCTAGGAACTTCCGAATCCCGACACCTTCCTTTGCGGCTTCAGAAGCTGCAATGTATTCGGCCTCTGTTGTGGAGTCAGCCACCGTATCTTGCTTGGAACTCGTCCAGCTCACTGCTCCTCCATTCATGACATACACGAATCTAGTGTGCGATCGACAATCATCCCTATCGGTTTGGAAACTAGCATCAGCGTAACCCTTTACGCAGAGCTCCTCCTCACCTCCATAATCTAGGAACATCTCTTTAGTCCTTTTCAGGTACTTAAAGATAGTTTTCACCGCTGCCCAGTGACTCTCACCTGGGTCGTCCTGGTATCTGCTTGTTAAGCTTATTGCATAGGCAACATCAGGTCATGTACATAGTAGGGCATACATGATGGATCCAATTGCCGAGGCATATGGAACCCTACTCATCCGGTTTCGCTCATTAGAAGCCGTAGGACTCTCACTCTCGCTTAGCCTTATACCATGTGAGATAGGGAAGAACCCTTTCTTGGCCTCACTCATGTTGAACCTCTTCAACACTTTGTCTATGTGCGTGATTTGGCTTAAACCAAGGAGACTCCTCGATCTATATCTATAGATTTTGATGCCTAAAATGTACACTACCTCTCCAAGGTCTTTTATCGAAAACTTGCCATTCAATGATTTGTTGACTGGGTTCAGCATCGAAACATCATTTCCATCAACAGTATGTCATCCACATACAAGATCAAAAATACCACCGAGCTCCCACTAGACTTCTTGTATAAACAATAGTCCTCTTCGTTCTTGATGAAACCAAGGTCCACAATGACTTCATCAAAATGAATGTTCCAACTCCAAGCTGCTTGCCTCAATCCATAAATGGATCTCTTGAGCTTGCATATTTTACCAGCATTAGTTGGATCGACAAAACCTTTGGGATGTATCATGTATACATCCTCTTTTAAATTTCCACGAAGGAAAGCCGTTTTGACATCCATCTACCATATCTCATAATTGAAATATGCAGCTATAGCTAGTATGATCCTCATTGACTTTAGCATCGCTACCGGCGAGTAGGTCTAGTCGTAGTCAATTCCTTGAACTTGTCCATAACCTTTAGCGACAAGCCAAGCTTTGTGGATCTGAACATTTCCATCCAGATCGGCTTTCTTCTCAAAGACCCATTTGCAACCTATGGCAACTACGTCAGGTGGCGTATGAACCAAGTCCTAGACTTGATTGTTATCCATGGACATTAGCTAGGATCTCGTGGCCTCGAGCCATGCCTCGGAATCTGGGCTCTCCATTGCTTCCCCATACGTGGCCAGCTCATTGCTTTCCAGCAACAATACAGCGCGCAATCTGTGCAATCTTTCTGACCTTCGTGGCTCCGGTGCCGACTCCACTAAGGGTTCTCTGACCGACTCCGATGATAAGTGCACGGCCCAGTTAGCAGTAGCACTGGTCGATAACACCGGCTACTGATAGGAGGCATAACAATAGCGCTTTCTTGAGGAAAGCGCTGCTACTATAAATACTGTCAGTGGGATCGTCGGGCCCCCCTTAGCAGGAGCGCTTTTCTAGATTCCAGCGCTACTTCTAAGCCCTTACTTGTAGCACTTCCCGAATACAATGCTACTGGTACTTAGCAGCAGCATTTTGTATTATTCCAGCACTACTAGTAGTCTCCTGCCTATAAGGTTTCTCCTAGTAGTGTGATCCACGGATCATCGAGTGATCCCGACAGGCTTCAATGTCTTCGGACCAGACTGCTCCATCAGTGTGTGAACCTCGAGGTATCGTGTTTCCGGTTGGCTTCTATGTCCCTCGAGCACCTCGTCCTTCCTCTACTGCCTCTAGCAAGAAGACAAAGCAAGCTAAAGTTGAAGCCAAGAAGCGCAAGGCTACTTCCTTTGGAGCCCAACCTCCGAAGATGCAGAAGACAAAGAAGTTGAAGCCATCTGAGCCAGCTCAAGAACCTGAACCCCCTACTTCTCCATCATCAACCCCCGCTCCTCAAAGGAGCCACTGCAAGTGACGCCTATATCCATGGCGCCTCCTGCCTCTGAGGATCAAGAGAGTAAAGTGATACTACATGAGCCTGCGACCACAGAGGCTTCACATACTAAAGACATTCCAACTGTCGACACCACTACAGCTGAAGACATTGCTCCTGGAGACAATGTTGATCATAATGAGGTGCCTCTGCTTGATGCACTAATGGTATCATCGCCAAATCAGGAAAGCGAGTTTGGGGACATTGGCACTCCCATCACGCCAGAGATTCCTGAAGCTGAACAAGGAACCCCCTCTCCACCATTCCTTCCTCCTGCTCCACGCTCTCTAGAATCGCCATTTGTTGCCAAGGAGACAGACACTACTCCTCGTGCGTCGCCTCTTAGAAGGCTTTGCCATGGACCAAGACCTACTATGGATTCAATGCATAGAATTCCAGAGTATGAAGCTCATGTCTCACCAACTGCACCATTTGATGAAGTACTCATGATTGAAGACATCCCTCGAGACCTGCGTGAGAACCGACACCAATGCTAATGAAGACATTGATGTTGACAACATTATGGACAACAACACTACCACTAATGGTCCTCCTCTCCCTACCACACCCTCTACCGATGACAATGATGAGAATATCATCATGGCTTGCAATAGGGAAGGAGAAATTGTTCCAACAAGGTGGCCTCGACTCATTGCTCCACCTTGTATGGGACCGCAGTATGAGTTCAATCTTGATCGGTGCCCCAATGTTATGAACCCAATGCCAAGATTGCTATGTCTTCGCTAGTCTGGTCGTGGAAGACCCTTGTTCTTTGATCTCGGAAGCTTTAGATTGAACAACACTTTTCTCGACACCGACCGCAATCCATACAATCGCCCAAAGATATAGTCTAACTGATTTTGGAGTGCTCCACAATGTCAGTATTAGATGTGTGTGCTCTATGGTCAGAAGATGATCTTTCCTCACAGGCATGTCATATTTGAAGCTATGAAAGGTCTCCCATGTTTTTATCAAGCATTAGATTGTCTTTGGGATGCTGGGTTGTTGCTATTCTCAACTGATCATGAAGACTGGAATGAGGAACTCATCCTCTAGTTCTATCCAACTCTCCACATCTGAGGTTTGTGTTGTGACTTGAATACCTAGAAGATGGATTTTATGATCCGTGATGAGCACATCACGGCCACAACACTGGATTTCTTCCCAGCCACACCACTTGCCACATCCGGTGAAGATTTGGATCCTCGATCCGAAGCCTATGCGTCTGCCAGTAGAAGTATCTTTCAAATCCAGGAGCCAAATATGACTAAGATGCTCACCTTGATGAAGCCTTTGGCTCAAGATGCATATTTGTCCACTTCCTTATTTGTTAATGATCTTCAGTATCTGCCTAGAACTATCTATCACATACCTCAGCACACAATTTGGCCAATCAAAGGGCATAACTCAACTCGCAAGATCGAAGGGGCACTAAATACATTGCTATACAACATTGTCTATGGCATAAGGTTCAATCTTCAAGAATTGTTCCTTCGCAACCTTGCAGCAAATGGCATAAATGTCCTTGAGCCAAAGATCTATGCTCCTTGGATTATGTGCTACATCAAATACAGAACCAACACTAGGTTTCTTCCATCTGCTCACAACCATGGAATTTATCTTCCAGATATTGAAGTTGTGCAAACAGATCTTTATCCGTACAAAGGCAAGAACCCTATTGTTGAAGGCACAAGTGGCACTGCTGATGTTGAAGGTCTTCACCATCCATCTGATCCTTCAAGGGCAAGACTTATTGGTGCAATTTATCTACCAAGACCTAGTGCCACCAATACTGAAGCCACTACTAGCACACTGCCTCATCAATACCTGCCAAGAGGAGAGCGTCCACTTAACGATCGTGAACTTCTCGTCTCTCTGATCCAAAAGCAAGATAGGCATCATGAATGGACTCGCCGCCATATGCATTCTGTGATGCGAGATATTAATCATGTCCGCAACCTCACCACGAAGAATGCATTTGTGGCCTATGTGACAGCCCAAGTGCTATCCCTACCTTATTTGGCATGTAATCCATATGTATGACCTGGTGACATGAGCTATGTTTGGAGTTGAACCTTGTCATTCATGTGTTGGTGGCATTCATGCATCATGTCATCCATCATTTCATCATGCATCTTCTCATTCATCTTGCCATGTTGTTTTCATGTGATGTGTGGTGTCATGATGTGAGTGATTGGTGGTGTTGAGTGTGAGTGTGGGAGTAGAAGTTGTGGTCTTCTTCTCCTCTCCTTCTCTCTTTTCTTCTCCAATAAAAACCACTTCTTAATGCTTTTATTCCCATGCTTTTACTTGGCAGATTTTAATTGCCTTTAAATCCTTTTAAAAATGTTCAAGTGGTGGCCCCAATATTGCTATGAATTATGAGCATGGAGTTTTTGGTGATTGAGTGTTTTGGGTTTTGAATTTCGTTCAAAACAGGAGCTGTTTTTATTTTTTTATATATAAAAATATATAATAACTTGCTCTATAAATCAACTTCATATTTTATTTCAAATGGGCATTTCATTTCCTTCTAAAAACTATCTTTATTTTCTCCAAAACCTTTTTCTTCTCTCTGGCTTTTAGTTCTTTCTCTGGTTTATTTTAAAAAAGTCAAAAGCGTTTTTCTTTTCTGTGAGAGGGAGAGAACAGGGCGAGTGGGCTCCCGGCCCACTAGGCCCAGCCTGGCCGACGGTCACCTGCCCCATTCCTCCTCGCCGTCAGTTTCGTCAGAGAGAGAGAGCAAAGAGCGCGCGTCGTCGCCGTCCGGTCGCCGTTAGTCGTTCACGCACGTCGAGGCTGCTATTTAAGCCTTGGTGTCCGTGCCCCCGCCCTAGGGTTTCCCCTTCTCCTCCGCCGCCGCCGTTCCCCTCTTCTCCTCCTTCCCTTCCTTCTCTGTTAGCGAGAGGTTCAGAGGTTGAGAGGCGTCATCGCCGGCGTCGCCACGTCTCCGCTGGTCGTCACCCTCGGTTGAGATGGCTGGCGCGTTCCTGGTGGCCCCGCCGTCCCGTTCCTGGAACAAGGAGAGCCCTGGAGGCCCTCGTCTTCCTCCTTGTCGCCGGAGCAGAGCCGATCTCCTTCCCCTCCATCGCCGACGCGTCCCCGAGCGGCTCCATCCCCTTCTTCCCCTCCGTCGAGCTTGTCTCGCGTCGTTCGAGCCCAAGGTGAGCCGCCGGCCCCCGTAGGTCTTCTCCTCCGCGCATAGCTTGTTTCGGTCGCCGCCATTGCATGGTCGCCACCGGTAGGTTGTAGAGCTCCTTGCGCTCGCCACCGTCCCCCTCTTCGCGAGAGGAGACGAGGGATGGGTTCCCCGTTGGTTCCCCTGTCGATTCCGCGTGATAGCGTCGTCGGAGTGGCCCCGTAGCGCATAGGATCGCCCGAGCTGCACCACCGCGTTGCTCTGTGCCGTGCTTTGTTGTAGCTTCAGTTTTGTCAGAGTTTCGGCTAGCGCGTGTGTATTAGAGCAGAGTGCTCCCTCCTTTGTTAACTGTCGCGGCCGTAGCCCAGTGGCCTGGTTCGATGGGCTGTGCAGGGAGGTGTTGGGTTCGAATCATCTTCCCCCCTTTTTTTGATCTTTCTTTCTGGTTTTATTTTTTCTTTCTTTCTTTTGCAAAACAGAGTGTGTGTGTGTGCCTTTATGTATGCATGCGCATGTATGTTTTTCTGTGTGTGTGCAGGAGTGTGTGTGCTATGTGCACATACATATGTGAGTGTGTGTGTTGGTGTGTATATGCCCTTTGTGCATATACACACATGAGAGGTGCGTGTTGTGTATGTGAGTGAATATGCACCTATGTGCATATACACACATGTGTGCTTATGTAGGTGGTGTGTGTGTGTATGCATTATGTGCATATGCACCCATGCATGTGTGGGTATGCTATGTATGCATGTGTGTGCATGTATGTTTTGCATGTATGTGTGTGTGTGTGTTTGTATGGTGCTTGCAAGTGCATGAGTGTGTATGTGCCATGCACATACCCATATGTGAGTATTAGGGGGTGAGTCCAACATAGTGTGGTGCTATGTGGGTGTATGTGTGTGTTTCACACACACATACATGTGTAGGTGTGTTAGTGAGTGTGTGGGGTAGGGTGTGTGGTGCACCATGTAGTGTGTGATTGGCACATGGGGTGTGCCATGTGATGTATGTGAGTGTGAGTGGTGTGTGTATGTCTACATACACTCACCCATGTGATGTGTAGCTCCATGTGTAGGGTTTTACCTATTTTGAGCATATGAGCATGAATCCTTCTAGCTAGTTTCAATCTTGTTTTGATGCTAGGCCATGTTAACATGCTACTAGGGTGCTATTTAACCATTTCCAACATGTACGAATAACCCACAAGTCATTTTGGGTCCATTTCCTTGCACATGCATAAATGACATAAGTCACCCATAAGTTATAGGTCAAATTTCGGACTAGCTTTTCTCCTACTTTCAAAAAACAAGCATAGGGGTATGAAAAATGATTGTGGGGTAGTTTCAACCCAGGAATGCACCTGAGAAGTCAGATTTGACTTTGGCAACTTGACAAAACTGCATTTTTATGCTGTGATGCCCTTTTGTCTTATTCATATGATTTAATCTATGCGTGCTTTCAAGGTCTTGCCAACATGAATTCGTTAGTAAAAGTTGTTGGGAATGTCCCAGTATTTTTTTATTCATGTCAGATGCCTAAATAAGTGGGAACCATGCTGTTTATCAAGCTACTTACTGTTTCTGCCAACCTGCTCTAAAAATGGCTGTTTGGAGAATCTGTTGTTATTGTTTTGCCATGTTAAGTGGGGTGTAGCTATTGATGTGTTGCGAATTTGACCATGTTCAGTGTTAGTTATTTGGAGTAGATATTGTCATCTACCATGCTGTAAATTTTCATGCCCTTTGGAGCTTCCTAGAATATTTAACCAGTGCTGTTAACTTGTTACTTTATTAACCCAGATTCCAGAAAACTGGAATTTTCACAAAGTCCCTAAAAACTTGTTTCATCATGCCTACTTGACAGCTCCATGCATAATGATGTGTAGATCTTTTGCTAATTGCAAAGTTGGATGAATTGGTGTGTGTGTGTGGTTTAGTTTATGTTCATGTCTTGTTTGTGGCTGTAGAGTTCCTGTAGCAATAGTTGTGAGCTTTTCAAATTGCTATGTTGTTGTTTTGTGGCAGGTTGAGTGCTATGTTGTTTTGTGAGTTGTGGGAGCTATGCTCCATGGAACTGAGTGATTCTTGGGTTTATTTCAATTGATTTTTCATCACCTATCCAGTGGCTACCTTGGAATGCCAGGAATTAGCCCAGGTATTTGGTGGTCTTGTGTTTTGCCTTCTTACCTTGTCGTGAGCGTATCTCGAGAACCGTAGCTCCGTTCCTTGGGATCTTTATATGCATTTCCATCGATTTTGCATGATGCATCCTTATTTTCCATGTTCATGCATGTCTACATAACTTAACATGAGGTTCTGTCCAGGTTCATTAATCTACCACCTTTGCATGTCAAACTTAACTAGAACTGGATTGCCATGTTAAATTCTTCATTAAAATGATCATGCATCATCTTGGTTGTGCATTGCACCTTGGTTGGTTATTTATTGCTGTTTCTCTTGGGTAGACGCGAGTGTCGAATCTGAGTTTGAGGAACCTGGAGAGTACCACTACGAGGATCCCGCTACTTGTTCCGCTGAAGAACCAACAGGCAACATGATCGTACCTGGATCCCAATACTATCTTTGCTTGCTAGTTTCTCGTTCTTATCATTACAATTGCGCTAGCTACCACATGATATCAGCCTCCATGTTGCCATATCAGCCTCTAACCTCCACATCCCAGCAAACCGTTGGTTGGCTAAGTTACCGCTGCTCAGCCCCTCTTATAGCGTTCTTAGTTGCTGGTGCAGGTTGTTCCATGTAATAACATGGATTGGATATCACCATAAATTTTGTTATTTAAATTAATGCACATATATATCTGGTATTGGTGGAAGGCTTGGCCTATTGCTAAGTGATGTGTTCCGCTCGTACCGCCATTAGTTCCTTGTTACCGGTGTTATGTTTTCCATATTTTGCGCTCGTAACACGCTTAGGTTGTTATGGGGACCCCCTTGATAATTCGGTTGAGATTAAAACTTGTCTGGCAAGATCCAACATTTGTACTACATTTGCTTAACAACTTAATTAATTGCATCGGGTCTTGCAAACCCGTGGATAATTTAATCAACCCCCGGGCCAGTGCTCCTCATGAGTGTTGGTCCAAACTAGAGTCGTATGCGGGGCCAACCCAGGGCAACTCGGGTGATTTCTATTAGGCCACTGTACGCTGTGCTCATCCGGTCGTGTCCTGAGAACGAGATACGCGGCTCTTATCGGGTTCGTCGACACGTCGGGTGGTCTTGCTGGAGTCATTTTACCTTTATCGAGTGTCTTGCGTGTGGAGATTGACTTTCTTCGGGTTTACTCAAGGTGTTGGCCTCCTTTGGAATTGTCTATGATGATCGCGAGAACCGCGTTCGAGGCTATTCTCATGGAGTGTAGTTATTTGTGATGGACTAGTTGGAGCACCCCCACAGGGTTAAATCTTTGGGAAAGCCGTGCCCACGGTTATGTGGCAACTTGGATATTTGTTTAACACCCGGTTATAGAAAACTTGAAGTAAACTCTAATTAAAATACAGCAACTGTGTGAGTAACCGTGATAGTCTCTGCTCGTGAACATGAACCGAGAGAGAACACGGTGGGGTTATGATTGACGTAATTAATTGCTCAGGATCTCTTAGAGGTCATACCAGATTCGAACGTCCTTCGTAGGCCACTTATATTTATTTCATGTTGCGTAAGCTAGCCACTATAAAATGCTTAGTGCTGCTGCAAACTAAACATCACCCTTCTTTCCTAAAGCTTAAATAGTCTTGGTACCCGGGCACATGATAGCTGAGTCCCTGTGGCTCACAGTTTACTACAACAATCCAGGTGTAGGATCAGATGAGTTCGTGCACGATGATCCTTCTCAGATCAAGTGGGAGTATGATGGGGAGAGAGGCAGGATGTACGTGACATATCCGCATGAGTAGAGGACCTGGTCGTGATCTTTGGGATAGCTTGATAGTATCATTTGCAGCTTCTTTTATCGTTTGATTTCCTCCGTAGTCGGACCCTGTGTTCAACCTGATGCTATGATTTGAGTGACATTGTAAGTTAGCATGTGGCGAGTGTAAGCCAACTTGTATACTCTTCTCATTAAGTATTGTTTGTTGTAATGATACTATTCTTGCTAACGGCAAGATGCGCCTCTATCCCTTGCGACGCCCTCGTGCCTTAAACGGATAGACGCGCATCTTGGGCGTGACAAGTTGGTATCAGAGCCATACGACCATAGGAGCCTTTGCTTGTTCGAACTTGGCTGAGTTGTGTCTAGTAAAACTATTTTGAGTCTAGTTATATCGGAGAGTAGAATTCTTTTTACTCCGCTTCTATGCTTTGGTGAGGTTTCCGACTTAGGAATTTTAATTCTACTCCTCTCCTCGCTCAAAATTTTTTTTTAGGATCACGCGGGTATTTTGGAATCTATATGATGCCGATGTGACAGGGTTCTGTCTTGGTGCCTCCTGTCTGACTTGATTTCTTCCGGGGAGTTGAGCTCCGAGGAATGTTGGCACATCGTTATCATTTAGCTTCCTTGATATCTCAGGACGGAGAATGTTCGAAATTACTTCGATACTTATCGTGGTGAGATAAGGTCGGATTCACCCAGTACTGGGGAGGCGTCCGGGATACCACCATGGTTTAGTATCGTTGTGAATTCAAGGATTCGAGACTAGACGAGTTTGCGAAATGTCTTGAGTTATGGTGTGGAAGGTTGCGGATGTAGTCGCAGCTGATTGCCTAGGGCAGGTTCCTGATTGCGCAATCCGGATCGCATAAACAAGAAAGTTTTCGGAAGTTCATAGGTGGGACATCTTGTAGTCATCTAGGATCA
The DNA here is from genome assembly GCA_022496015.1 of Hordeum marinum. NCBI lineage: Eukaryota > Viridiplantae > Streptophyta > Magnoliopsida > Poales > Poaceae > Hordeum > Hordeum marinum. The sequence continues at coordinate 121,024,452 of CM039677.1, forward strand.
TCTTCTCCAGATGTATTGGGCATGTACATTTGTTCCGAGCGCTTAGCTCAATACTTGTTGTGTTATTGCAAGTAGCCGATGTCTAATGATGTTATCATGGTCTGAAGAGGCATTCTTACTAATTTTCAGTAGGAAGCCTATGTGTTCTGTTCAATTCTGTCAAGCATTTGATTCAGCTTATGTTTCATCTTATCAATGATGCTAATGTGTTTTGTCCATCTTCAGGATGGCTCCTCCAACTCGCAGCAATCCGGGTCGTGGTGAGGAGCAGACTGATGCTCCACCCCCCCCCCCCACCGCCTCCTCCGCCTCCTCCTCCAGAAGCTTGGCAAGCTGTGATGGCCGCAACCAATGCGAACACTCAGATGTTGCTCAGGCTGTTGCAAGAAAGGGAACAGGGTCAGCAAGGTTTTCAAGGCAATTTTCAGAATCAATTGTAGTTTGTGACACTCAATCAGTTCCTTGCCAACCAGCCCAAGACTTTAACCTGTTGTGAGCAGCCTCTAGATGCTGATGATTGGCTTCATGATATGACTAAGAATTTTGAGTGCAGCAATGTCAGTCCAGAGGACTTTGTCAGATTTGCTTCGTTCCAGCTGAAGGGTGAGGCAGCTGATTGGTGGCAGCAGTACAAGGATTCCAGGGGCGATCGTGTTGTTACTTGGGACGATTTCCGTCGTGACTTTAGGGCTCATTACATTCCGACAAGCTTTGTCGAGGAGATGCATGAGAAGTTCAGGCACCTGAAGTAGGGAACCAAGTCAGTCTACCAGTATAACATTGAGTTCCAAAATCTAGCTCGTTATGCCAAGCAAGATGTTCCAGATGATAAGGCTATGATCTATCAGTTCAGAGGTGGTCTCAAGGATGAGCTTCTGCCAGGCCTTGTTCTTCAAGAGCCTCGTGAGTTTGATTAGTTCTACAACATTGCTTCGAAGATTGAAGCAGCTCAGCTCAAGTTGGAGAACTCCAAGAAGCGTTCAAGGGATTCATATTCTTCTTCTTCCGGCTCTCAGATGGTTCCTAAGAAGCAAAAGTATTGGGCACCAAATCCTCTTCCGTTTCGTCCTCCTCAGCAGCAGAAGCAGTTTGGTGGTCGTGGTTCTTCCCACCCGCCCAACACAGGTTTCCAGCAGAAGAATCAGGCATCCAAGGCAGTTCTTGTTCCTCCTCCAGGCAATGTTCGTCCACTTTCTGAGGTGACTTGTCACAAGTGTGGTCAGAAGGGCCACTATGCAAACAAGTGCAACCAGCGGCGTCTTCCTCCTCCTCCTCCTATCAAGCCTCCAGGCAATGCTATGGTGAAGCATAATCCCAAGACTGCAAGAGTGAATATGGTGAATGCAGCTGAAGCAGAGCACGCCAATGATGTGATCATGGGTAATCTCTCAGTTAATTCTATTCTTGCAAAAGTGTTATTTGATTCTGGTGCATCACATTGTTTCATGTCTCGTCCTTTCTTTGTCAAGCATGAGTTTGATTATCAATATTTGCATAAGCCCTTGTCTGTGGTGTCGCCCGGTAAGATGTTGAATTCCAATCGCATTATCCCGGATGTTTCCATCAAGATGGGAAATTATTCTTTTCTGGCTTCGCCAATTGTTCTCGGGAATTCTGATACTGATCTCATTCTGGGCATGGACTTCCTGGCTATGAAATAAGGCTCATATTGATTGCAAAGCAAAAGAAGTCAAGATGACTCATCCTTCTGAAGACGTGATTATTTTCGCAGCTCGCGATGACACAATCCGTCTCTTTGCTCTTAATGAGAAGGGTGAAATCTCGACAATTTCTCAAATTCCGGTGGTTTGTGAGTATGATGATGTCTTTCGAGAAGAATTGCCAGGAATGCCTCCGCACCGGCCAGTTGAGTTCGTGATTGATCTCGAGCCCGGAACTGAACCGGTCTGCAAGTGCCTGTATAAACTTGGCCCTGAAGAGCTGAAAGAGTTGAAGAAGCAGCTAGATGAGCAAGAACGTCTGGGTCTGATCAGGCCAAGCTCTTCTCCATAGGGTTGTGGAGTTTTGTTTGTCAAGAAGAAAGATGGCACGGATCGTCTTTGTGTTGATTACCGTCCATTGAACAAGAAGGCAATCAGAAACAAGTACCCACTTCCCAACATCAATGAGTTGTTTGAGCAACTGAAGGGTGCCAAAGTTTTCTCCAAGTTGGATCTTCGAATGGGTTATCATCAAATCCGTATTCGTGAAGAAGACATTCCCAAGACCGCGTTAAGGATGAGTTTTGGTTCGTATGAGTACACCGTGATGTCGTTTGGTCTTGCGAATGCTCCTCCAACCTTCTCAAGAATGATGAATTTCATCTTCTCTCCTTTCAAGAATGAGTTTGTCTTGGTCTATCTGGACGATATCCTTGTGTTCTCGGAGACAGAAGAAGATCATGCAGAGCATCTCCGCCTTGTACTTGACAAGTTAAGGGAACATCGGTTCTATGCCAAGTTTTCCAAGTGTGAGTTCTAGCTCGATGAAGTGGTGTACCTCGGGCATGTCATCTCTGCCGAGGGAATTAAAGTGCACCCTGAGAAAGTCGAGGCAATCTTGAAGTGGGAACCTCCTCAAAATGTGAAGCAGCTTCGGAGCTTCCTCTGGCTTGCTAGCTATTGCAGAAGGTTCGTGGAGAACTTCTCTCAAATTGCCAAGCCTCTGTCAAATCTCCTCCAAAAGAGTGTCAAGTATGTTTGGTCTCCTGAGTGTGATGCTGCGTTCAATATGCTCAAGCAGAGACTGACTTCAGCTCCAGTTCTTGTTCCTCCGGAGCAGTCCAAGCCTTTCCAAGTTTTCTGTGATGCTTCTCTCCAAGGCTTCGGTGGGGTTCTTATGCAAGATAAGAAGATTGTGGCCTACACCTCGCGTCAGTTGAAGCTTGCCGAAAAGAATTACCCCACTCATGATCTTGAGTTGGCGGCAGTTGTGCATGCTCTTATGACTTGGAGGCATTTGTTGTTGGGTAGACCAGTTGAGGTGTACACCAATCACAAGAGCCTGAAGTACATTTTCACTCAACCCAATCTCAATCTTCGGCAATATCGTTGGGTGGAAATGCTTGAAGACTTCAATCCAAGCATTGAGTATACTCCTGGGAAAGCAAATGTCATTGCAGATGCGCTCAACCGTAAGTCATACTGCAATAGTCTGATCTTGAAGCCTCCTCAACCTGAGCTTTGTGAAGCCTTCCGCAAGCTCAACCTTCAAATGATTCCGCAAGGATTTCTTGCCAATCTTCAAGTCTCTCCGACTCTGGAAGATCAGGTTCGCCAAGCGCAGCTGCTAGACACTATGGTGAAGAAAGTGAAGAAAGGTGTGGCCAAGAGCATTCCGAAGTATAAGTGCTTTCGTATCGATGACAAAGACACCTTGTTCTTTGAGGACCGTCTTGTGGTTCCGAAAGGTGATCTCAGAAAGGTTATCATGGACGAAGCACACAATTCCCTTCTATCCATTCATCCAGGCAGCAACGAGATGTATCAGGACCTCAAGCAGACCTTCTGGTGGACTCGCATGAAACGTGAAATTGCTCAGTTCGTGAATGAGTGTGATGTTTGTCGCAGAGTGAAGGCGGAGCATCAACGTCCAGCAGGTCTTCTTCAGCCTTTGCCTATCCCAGAGTGGAAATTCGATCATGTGGAGATGGATTTCGTAACTGGGTTTCCCAAGTCCAAGAGGGGCAATGATGCCATCTTTGTGGTTATCGACAAGTTGTCAAAAGTTGCTCATTTCCTGCCACTCAAAGAATCTATCTCGGCAGCTCAGCTTGCAGAGTTGTATACGTCAAGGATAGTGTCTTTGCATGTCATTCCTCAACTCATATCTTCTGACCGTGGAAGCCTCTCCACTTCCAAGTTTTGGGAGTCCTTCCATACTGCTATGGGTACTTAGATCCGTTTCAGCACGGCGTTCCATCCGCAGACAAATGGTCAAGTTGAGAGGGTCAATCAGATTCTTGAAGATATGCTCAGAGCCTTTGTGATATCGTTCGGCATGAAGTGGGAAGACTGCCTCCCATATGCTGAATTCTCATACAACAATAGCTTCCAAGCTAGTTCAAGCAAGGCCCCGTTCGAGATTCTCTACGGCAGAAAGTGTCGTACCCGGCTTAACTGGTTTGAAACCGGTGAGCATCAGATATTGGGCAATGACATGATCACTGAAGCAGAAGAAATGTGCCATGTCATTCATGAGAACCTCAAAGCAGCTCAGTCCCGTCAGAAGAGCTATTATGATAGCCAACATTGGGATGTTTCCTTCCAAGTGGATGATCTTGTCTATCTCAAAGTTTCTCCCATGATAGGCACGCAGCGATTTGGAATCAAAGGGAAGCTAGCTTCTCATTTCGTTGGTCCGTTCAAAGTTGTTGACAAGACATGTGGTCTTGCATATAAACTTGAGCTTCCTCCAAATTTTGCAAACGTGCACGATGTCTTCCATGTTTCTCAGCTCCGGAAATGCGTCAAGACTCCAGAGCGAACCATTGACCTCCAAGACATCGATCTTCAAGCTGATCTTTCTTATCATGAGCACCCAGTTACAATTCTTGAAGAAAATGAGCGTAAGACTCACAACAAGTCTATCAAGTTCCTCAAGGTGAAGTGGTCTCATCATTCTGACAAAGAAGCTACTTGGGAACGTGAGGACCTGCTCTGTTCCGAATTTCCATACTTCTTTCGTTCCTAGATCTCGGGTCGAGATCCTCATGTAGTGTGGGAGAGTTGTGACAGCCCAAGTGCTGTCCCTACCTTATTTGGCATGTAATCCATATCTATGACCTGGTGACATGAGCTATGTTTGGAGTTGAACCTTGTCATTCATGTGTTGGTGGCATTCATGCATCATGTCATCCATCATTTCATCATGTATCTTCTCATTCATCTTGCCATGTTGTTTTCATGTGATGTGTGGTGTCATGATGTGAGTGATTGGTGGTGTTGAGTGTGAGTGTGGGAATAGAAGTTGTGGGCTTCTTCTCCTCTCCTTCTCTCTTTTCTTCTCCAATAAAACCCACTTCTTAATGCTTTTATTCCCATGCTTTTACTTGGCAGATTTTAATTGCCTTTAAATTCTTTTAAAAATGTTCAAGTGGTGGCCCCAATATTGCTATGAATTATGAGCATGGAGTTTTTGGTGATTGAGTGTTTTGGGTTTTGAATTCCGTTCAAAACAGGCGCTGTTTTAATTTTTATAATAAAAAAAGTATAATAACTTGATCTATAAATCAACTGCATATTTTATTTAAAATGGGCATTTCATTTCCTTCTCAAAACTATCTTTATTTTCTCCAAAACCTTTTTCTTCTCTCTGGCTTTTAGTTCTTTCTCTAGTTTATTTTCAAAAAGGCTAAAACCTTTTTCTTTTCTATGAGAGGGAGAGAACAGGGCGAGTGTGCTCCCGACCCACTAGGCCCAGCCTGGTCGACGGTCACCTGCCCCGTTCCTCCTCGCCGTCAGTTTCGTCAGAGAGAGAGAGAGAGAGAGAGCAGAGAGCGCGCGTCGTTGCCGTCCGGTCGCCGTTAGCCGTTCACGCACGTCGAGGCTGCTATTTAAGCCTTGGCGTCCGTGCCCCTGCCCTAGGGTTTCCCCTTCTCCTCCGCCGCCGCTGTTCCCCTCTCCTCCTCCTTCCCTTCCTTCTCTGTCAGCGAGAGGTGCGAGAGGTTCAGAGGTTCAGAGGCGTCCACCATCGTCGTCGCCGGCGTCGCCACGTCTCCGCTGGTCGTCGCCCTCGGTGGAGATGGCTGCCGCGTTCCTGGTCCTGTTCCTGGAGCTAGGAGAGCCCTGGTGGCCCTCGTCTTCCTCCTCATCGCCGGAGCAGAGCCGATATCCTTCCCCTCCGTCGCCGACGCGTCCCCGAGCGGTCCATCCCCTTCTTCCCCTCCGTCGAGCTTGTCTCGCGTCGTTCGAGCCCAAAGGTGAGCCGCCAGCCCCCGTTGGTCTTCTCCTCCGTGCGTAGCTTGTTTCGGTCGCTGCCGTCGCATGGTCGCCGCCGGTAGGTTGTAGAGCTCCTTGCGCTCGCCACCGTCCCCCTCTTCGCGAGAGGAGACGAGGGATGGGTTCCCCGTTGGTTCCCCTGTCGATTCTGCATGGTAGCGTCATCGGAGTGGCCCTGTAGCGCGTAGGATCGCTAGAGCTGCGTTGCCGTGTTGCTCTGTGTCGTGCTCTGTTGTAGCTTCAGTTTCGTCAGAGTTTCGGCTAGCGTGTGTGTATTAGAGCAAAGTGCTCCCTCCTCTGTTAACCGTCGCGGCTATAGCCCAGTGGCCTGGTTCGATGGGCTGTGCAGGGAGGTGCTGGGTTCGAATCATCTCCCCCCTCCTTTTTTGATCTTTCTTTCTGGTTTTCTTTTTGGTTTCTTTCTTTTGCAAAACAGAGTGTGTGTGTGCCTTTATGTATGCATGTGTATGTATGTTTTTGTGTGTGTGTGTGTGTGCAGGAGTGTGTGTGCTATGTGCACATACATATGTGAGTGTGTGTGTGTTGGTGTGTATATGCCCTATGTGCATATACACACATGAGAGGTGTGTGTTGTGTATGTGATTGTATATGCACCTATGTGCATATACACACATGTGTGCTTGTGTAGCTGGTGGTGTGTGTGTATGCATTATGTGCATATGCACCCATGCATGTGTGGGTATGCTATGTATGCATGTGTGTGCATGTATGTTTTGCATGTATGTGTGTGTGTGTTTGTATGGTGCTTGCAAGTGCATGAGTGTGTATGTGCCATGCACATACCCATATGTGAGTATTAGGGGGTGAGTCCAACATAGTGTGGTGCTATGTGGGTGTATGTGTGTGTTTCACACACACATACATGTGTAGGTGTGTTAGTGAGTGTGTGGGGTAGGGTGTGTGGTGCACCATGTAGTGTGTGCTTGGCAAATGGGGTATGCCATGTGATGTATGTGAGTGTGAGTGGTGTGTATGTCTACATACACTCACCCATGTGATGTGTAGCTCCATGTGTAGGGTTTTACCTATTTTGAGCATATGAGCATGAATCCTTCTAGCTAGTTTCATTCTTGTTTTGATGCTAGGCCATGTTAACATGCTACTGGGGTGCTATTTAACCATTTCCAACATGTACCAATAACCCACAAGTCATTTTGGGTCCATTTCCTTGCACATGCATAAATGACATGAGTCACCCATAAGTTATAGGTCAAATTTCGGCCTAGCTTTTCTCCTACTTGCAACAAACAAGCATAGGGGTATGAGTAATGCTTTTGGGGTAGTTTCAACCCAGGAATGCACCTGAGAAGTCAGATTTGACTTTGGGGCAACTTGACAAAACTGCATTTTTTATGCTGTGATGCCCTTGTCTTTTTCATATGATTTAATCTATGCGTGCTTTCAAGGTCTTGCCAACATGAATTTGTTAGTCAAAGTTATTGGGAATGTCCCCGTATTTTTTTATTCATGTCAGATCCCTAGATAAGTGGGAACCATGCTGTTTATCAAGCTACTTACTGTTTCTGCCAACCTGCTCTAAAAATGGCCAAGTTTGGAGAATCTGTTGTTATTGTTTTGCCATGTTATGTGGGGTGTAGCTAGTGATGTGTTGTGAATTTGACCATGTTCAGTGTTAGCTATTTGTAGTAGATATTGTCATCTACCATCCTGTAAATTTTCATGCCCTTTGGGGCTACCTACCATATTTAACCAATGCTGTTAACTTGTTACTTTATTAACCCAGATTCCAGAAAACTGGAATTTTCACGAAGTCCCTAAAAACCTGTTTCATCATGCCTACTTGACAGCTCCATGTATAATGATGTGTAGCTCTTTTGAGGATTGCATACTTGAATGAATTGGTGTGTGTGTGGTGTAGTTTGTGTTCATGTCTTGTTTGTGGCTGTAGAGTTCCTGTAGGAATAGTTGTGAGCTTTTCAAATTGCTATGTTGCTGTTTTGTGGCAGGTTGAGTGCTACGTTGTTTTGTGAGTTGTGGGAGCTATGCTCCATGGAATTGAGTGATTCTTGGGTCTATTGCGATTGATTTTTTATCACCTATCCAGTGGCTACCTTGGAATGCCAAGAATTGGCCCAGGTATTTGGTGGTCTTGTGTTTTGCCTTTGTACCTTGTCGTGAGCGTATCTCGAGAACCGTAGCTCCGTTCCTCGCGATCTTTATATGCATTTCCATCGATTTTGCATGATGCATCCATATTTGCCATGTTCATGCATGTCTACATAACTTAGAATGAGGTTCTGTCCAGATTCATTAATCTACCACCTTTGCATGTGAAACTTGACTAGAACTGGATTGTCATGTTAAATTCTTCATTAAAATGATCATGCATCATCTTGGTTGTGCATTGCACCTTGGTTGGTTATTTATTGTTGTTTCTCTTGGGTAGACGCGAGTGTCGAATCTGAATTCGAGGAACCTGGAGAGTACCACTACGAGGATCCCGCTACTTGTTCCGCTGAAGAACCAACAGGCAAGATGATCGTACCCGGATCCCAATACCATCTTTGCTTGCTAGTTTCTCGTTCTTATCGTTACAATTGTGCTACCTACCACATGATATCAGCCTCCATGTTGCCATGACAGCCTTTAACCTCCACATCCCAGCAAACCGTTGATTGGCTAAGTTACCACTGCTCAGCCCCTCTTATAGCGTTCTTAGTTGCAGGTGCAAGTTGTTCCATGTGATAACATGGATTGGATATCACCATAAATTCTGTTATTTAAATTAATGCACATATATATCTGGTATTGGTGGAAGGCTTGGCCTTTTGCTAAGTGATTTGTTCCGCTCGTACCGCCATTAGTTCCTTGTTACCGGTGTTATGTTTTCCATATTTTGCGCTCCTAACACGCTTGGGGTTGTTATGGGGACCCCCTTGATAATTCGGTTGAGATTAAAACTTGTCTGGCAAGACCCAACATTGGTACTACATTTGCTTAAAAACTTAACTAATTGCATAGGGTCTTGCAAACCCGTGGATAATTTAATCAACCCCTGGGCCAGTGCTCCTCATGAGTGTTGGTCCAAACTAGAATCATGTGCTGGGCCAACCCGGGGCAACTCGGGCGATTTCTATTAGGCCACTGTACACTATGCTCATCCGGTCGTGTCCTGAGAACGAGATACGCGGCTCTTATCGGGTTCGTCGACACGTCGGGTGGTCTTGCTGGAGTCGTTTTACCTTTATCGAGTGTCTTGCGTGTGGAGACTGACTTTCTTCGGGTTTACTCGAGGTTTTGGCCTCCTTTGGAATTGTCTATGATGATCGCGAGAACCGCGTTCGAGGCTATTCCCACGGAGTGTGGTTATTTGTGATGGACTAGTTGGAGCACCCCCGCAGGGTTAAATCTTTCGGAAAGCCGTGCCCGCGGTTATGTTGCAACTTGGATATTTGTTTAACACCCGGTTATAGAAAACTTGAAGTAAACTCTAATTAAAATACACCAACTATGTGAGTAACCATGATCATCTCTGCTCGTGAACATGAACCGAGAGAGAACACGGTGGGGTTATGATTGACGTAATTAAGTGCTCAGGATCTCGTAGAGGTCATACCAGATTCGAACGTCCTTCGTAGGCCACTCATATTTATTTCATGTTGCGTAAGCTAGCCACTATAAAATGCTTAGTGCTGCTGCAAACTAAACATCACCCTTCTTTCCTAAAGCTTAAATAGTCTTGGTACCCGAGCACATGATAGCTGAGTCCCTATGGCTCACAGTTTACTACAACAATCGAGGTACAGGATCAGATGAGTTCGTGCAAGATGATCCTTCTTAGATCCAGTGGGAGTATGATGAGGACAGAGGCAAGATGTACGTGACATATCCGGATGAGTAGAGGACCTGGTCGTGATCTTTGGGATAGCTTGATAGTATCATTTGCAACTTCTTTTATCGTTTGATTTCGTCCGTAGTCAGACCCTGTGTTCAACCTGATGCTATGATTTGAGTGTTGGAAATATGCCCTAGAGGCAATAATAAATTAGTTATTATCATATTTCCTTGTTCATGATAATCGTTTATTATCCATGCTATAATTGTATTGATCGGAGACTTAAATGCATGTGTGGATACATAGACAAAACCATGTCCCTAGTATGCCTCTAATGGACTAGCTCGTTGATCAAAGGATGGTTAAGGTTTCCTAGCCATGGACATGAGATGTCATTTGATAACGGGATCACATCATTAGGAGAATGATGTGATGGATAAGACCCAAACTACAAACATAGCATATGATCGTGTCAGTTTATTGCTACTGTTTTCTGCATGTCTAGTATATGTTCCTATGACCATGAGATCATGCAACTCACGGATATCGGAGGAGTGCCTTGTGTGTATCAAACGTCGCAAAGTAACTGGGTGACTATAAAGGTGCTCTACAGGTATCTCCGATGGTGTCTGTTGAGTTGGCATGGATCGAGACTGGGATTTGTTACTCCGTGTAACGGAGAGGTATCTCGGGGCCCACTCGGTAATGCAACATCACAATAAGCCTTGCAAGAAATGTGACTAATTGTTAGTTGCGGGATCTTGTATTACGGAACGAGTAAAGAGACTTGCCGGTAACGAGGTTGAACTAGGTATGGAGATACCGACAATCGAATCTCGGGCAAGTAACATACCGAAGAACAAAGGGAACGATATACGGGATTAACTGAATCCTTGACATAGAGGTTCGACCGATAAAGATCTTCGTAGAATATGTAGGAACCAATGTGGACGTCCAGGTCCCGCCATTGGTTATTGACTGTAGAGGTGTCTCGGTCATGTCTACATAGTTCTCGAACCCGCAGGGTCTGCACACTTAAGGTTCGGTGACGTTTCGGTAGTGTAGAGTTATGTATGGTGGTGACCGAAGGTTGTTCAGAGTCCCGGATGAGATCCCGGACGTCACGAGGAGCTCCGGAATGGTCCGGAGGTAAAGATTCATATATAGGAAGTCCCAGTTTGGTTTCTGAAAAAGTTTCGGGCTCATCGGTAGTGTACCGGGAGTATCAGTATTGTACCGGGAGTGCCGGTAGTGTACCGGAGGACCTCCGGGAGGGGTATTTGGACCCCAAGAGGTCCATGGGCTGTGGAAGAATAATAACCAGCCCTTAGTGGGCTGGGAAAACAGCCACAAAGGCCCATGGCGCAGGAGAGAAAGTCCTAAAGCAAAAAGTGGAAAATCAGCCAATAGGAGGCAATCCTACTCCAACTAGGATTGGAGGCGAAGTAGGATTGCTCCCACCTCCTATTTCGGCCGACCCAAAGGACTTGGCTGCCTCTCCTCTCCTCTCCTCCTATATATACTAGTGGATTGGGTGGTTTTGGACAGAATTACCCGCCACGTGCTACCCGTTTCACCGGTGCACAGTTTCTCCTCTAGATCGGTTTTCCGCAGCGCTTAGGCGAAGCCCTGCCGGAATCACTCCACCACCATCACCGGAGCGCCGTCACGCTGCCGATGAACTCTCTCTCCTCTCCACCTCCTCTCGCTGGATCGTGACGATGGAGATCGTCATCAAGCTGCACGTGTGCTGAACGCAGAGGTGTCGTCCGTTCGGCGCTAGATCGGAAGGACCGTGATCGAGATCGCGAGACAGTTCGTGATGAGATCGCGGAACGGATCGTGATGAGTTCGCGGGACAGATCATGATCAAGATCGTGAGACGGATCGTGATGAGATCGCGGGACGGATCGTGATGAGTTCACGGGACGGATCGTGATTGGATCGCGGGACGGATCGTGATGAGATCGCGGGACGCTCGGCGATTTGGATCGCGAAGATGTTCGACTACACCAACCGCGTTTCTTAACGCTTCCCACTTAGCGATCTACAAGGGTATGTAGATCCATTCTCCCTCTCGTAGATGCTCATCACCATGGATAGGTTTGCGTGTGCGTAGGAAAATTTTTGTTTCCCATGCGACGTTCCCCAACAGTGGCATCATGAGCTAGGTTGATGGTTCGATGAGATCTCGAGTAGAACACAAAAGGTTTGTGGGCGTTGATGCTTAGATTGCTTCCTCCCTTGGTCGTATTTTGGTTCAGCGGGATTGTGAGATGAAGCAGCCCAGACCAACATTACTCGTACGCTTACGAGAGACCGGTTCCCTCGACGCAACTTGTTGCCTACATGGCTTGTGGGTGACAGTTTCTCTCACTTTAGTTGGATCGGATTCGACAAAGGCGGTCCTTGAGAAGGTTGAAAAGCAAACTAGTGTATCACCGTTGTGATTTATGCGTAGGTGAGAATCGTTCTTGCTAGATACCCATAGCAGCCACGTGAAATATGCAACAACAATTAGAGGACGTCTAACTTGTTTTTGCAGGGTATGTTGTGATGTGATATGGCCAATTACATGATGACATATATGTGATGTATGAGATGATCATGTGATGTATAGATTATCACGACTTGCATGTCGATGAGTACGTCAACCGGCAGGAGCCATAGGGTTGTCTTTAATTATTGTATGACCTGCGTGTCAATCATTAAGCGCTATGTAATGCTTTACTTTATCGCTACGGTAGCAATAGTAGTAGAAGCATGCAGGGCGTGACAACCCCAATGGCAACACATTGATGGAGATCAAGATGATGGAGATCATGGTGTTGTGCCGGTGACGATGGAGATCATGCCGGTGTTTTGAAGATGGAGATCTTAAACACAAGTTCATGGCCATATCATGTCACTTATGATTTGCATGTGATGTTAATCCTTTTTATGCACCTTGTTTTGCTTAGTACGGCGGTAGCATTATAAGGTGATCCCTCACTTGAATTTCAAGATGAACTGTGTTCTCCCCGAGTGTGCACCGTTGCGAAAGTTTGTCGTGTTGAGACACCACGTGATGATCGGGTGTGATAGACTCTACGTTCACATACAACGGGTGCAAGCTAGATTTGCACGCGCAGAACACTCGGGTTAGACTTGACGAGCCTAGCATGTACAGACATGGCCTTGGAACACGAGAGACCGAAAGGTCGAACATGAGTCATATAGTAGATATGATCAACATAATGATGTTCACCATTGCAGCCACCTCAACTCACGTGATGATCGGACTTGAGTTGGTGAATTTGGATCATGTATCACTCGAATGATCGGAGGGATGTCAATTTGAGTGGGAGTTCTTAAGTAATATGATTAATTGAACTCATTATCATGAACATAGTCAAAGTGTCTTTGCAAATTCTGTTGTAGATTACTAGCTCGCGCTGTAGCTCCCTTGTATTTTTATATGTTCCTAGAGAAATAGAATTGAAAGATGTTGGTAGCAAAATTGCGGACTGGGTCCGTGATCTGAGGATTGTACTCATTTCTGCACAGAAGGCTTATGTCCTTAATGCACCGCTCGGTGCGCCACCCCCTCTAGCGTCGGCTGTAGATGTTGTGAACATCTAACAGGCACGTTTCGATGACTACTTGATAGTTTAGTGCGTCATGCATTACGGCTTAGAATTGAGGCTCCAAAACGTTTTGAACCTCATGGAACATATGAGATGTTCTAGGAGCAGAGATTGTGATCTCAGGCTCGTGCCTTTGTTGCGAGATATGAGATCTCCAACAAGATTCTTTGCTTGTAAGATGAAGGAGAATAGCTCAATCGTTGAGCATGTACTCAGATTGTCTGGGTACTAAAATCGCTTGAATCAAGTGGGAGTTGATCTTCCAGATAAGATAGTGATTGATATAGTTCTCCAAGTCACTGTCACTAAAGCTACTAGAACTTAGTGATGAACTATAATACACCAGGGATAGAAGTATTGATCCCTGAGCTGTTCGCGATGTTTGACACCGCGAAGGTAGAAATCAATAAGGAACGTCAAGTGTTGATGGTTAATCAAACCACTAGTTTCGAAAAGGGCAAGAGCAAGGAGGGAAACTTCATGGATAGCAAGTCAGTTGCTGCTCCAGTGAAGCAACCCAAAGTTGAACTCAAACCCGAGACTAAGTGCTTCTATTATGAGGTGAGAGGTCGCTAAAGCGGAACAACCCTAGATACTTGGTAGATAAGAAGGCTGGCAACATCGACAGAAGTATATTTGATATACGAGTTATTGATGTGTACCTTGCTAGTACTCCTAGTAGCACCTGGGTATTGGATACTGGTTCGGTTGCTAAATGTTAGTAACTCGAAATAAAAGCTACGGAATAAACGGAGAACTAGCTAAGGGCGAGGTGACTATGTGTGTTGGAAATGTTTCCAAGGTTGATGTGATCAACATCGCACGCTCTCTCTACCTTCAGGATTAGTGACGAACCTAAATAAATGTTATTTGGTGTTTTGCGTTGAGCATGAACATGATTAGACCATGTTTGTTGCAATACGGTTATTCATTTAAGTCAGAGAATAATAGTTATTCTGGTTACATGAATAATACCTTCAATGGTCATGCACCCAGTGAGAATGGTTTGTTGAAATCTTCATCGTAGTAGTACACATGTTCATAACATTGATGTCAAAAGATACAAAGTTAATAATGATAGTACCACATACTTGTGGCACTGCCGCTAAATGTCATATTGGTATAAAGCGCATGTAGAAACTCCATGCTGATGGATATTTGGACTCATTCGATTTCGAATCGGTTGAGACATGCGAACCATGCCTCTTGGGCAAGATGACTAAAGGACCCCGTTGGATGGAGTGGGCAAGTGATTCATTGGAAATGATACATGTTGATGTATGCAATCTAGTGAGTCTTGTAGCGTGCAGTGGATATCATTATTTTCTTACCTTCACTGATGATTTGAGTAGATATAGTGTATATTTACTTAATGAAACACAAGTCTGAATCGTTTGAAAGGTTCAAGCAAATTCAGAGTGAAGTTTAAAGATCATCGTGACAAGAAGATAAAAATGACCGCGATATGATCGTGGAGGTGAATATCTGAGTTACGAGTTTGGCATACAACTTAAGACAACATGAAATTTGTTTCACAGCTAACGCCACCTAGAACACCATGGTGTGATGGTGTGTCCGAACATCATAGTCATGCTCTATTGATATAGTGCATACTGTGATGTCTCTTATCGTTTTACTACTATAATTTTTGGGGTTATGCATTAGAGACAAATACATTCATTTTAAATAGGGCATCATCTAAATCCGTTGAGATGACACCGTGTGAATTATGGTTTGATAGAAACCTAAGCTGTCATTTCTTAATGTTTGGGGCTGCGATGCTTGTGTGGAAAATGTTTTCACATAATAAGCTAGAACCCAAAGCGGACAAATGTATCTTCATAGAATACCCTAAGAACAGATGGGTATGCTTTCTATCTCAGATCCGAGTGCAAAGTGTTTGTTGCTAGAACTGGGTCCTTTCTCGAGAAAAAGTTTCTCTCGAAAGAATTGAGTGGGAGGAAGATAGAACTTGATGAGGTTGTTAAACCTTTGTTCAACCAGAGAGTAGCGCAGCGCAGAAAGATGTTTCTGTGAAGCCTACGTTAGTTGAAGAGGAAGTTAATGATGATGATCATGAAGCTTCAGGATCAAGTTACTACCAAACTTCATAGGTCGACAAGGATGTGTACTGCTCCTGAGAGGTACGACAACTCTGTCTTGGAGGTCATGTTGTTGGACAACGATGAACCTACGAGCTATGGAGAAGCGATAATGGGCCCGGATTCCGACAAATGGTTGGAGGCCATGAAATCCGAGATAGGATCCATGTATGAAAACCAAGTGTAGACTTTGGTAGACTTGCTCGTTAGACGGCAGGTCGTTGAGTACAAATGGACCTTTAAAATGAAGACAGACACAGATGGTGAATGTCACTATTTGTAAAGCTCGACTTGTTGCAAAGATGTTTGTGACAAGTTCAAGGAGTTGACTACGATGAGACTTTCTCACTCGTAGTGATGCTAAAAGTCTTTTGGAATTATGTTAGCAGTTGCTGTGTTTTCAATTATGAAATCTGGCAGATGGATGTCAAAACATCGTTTCCTTAATGGTTTACTTGAGGAAAGGTTGTATGTGATACAACCAGAAGGTTTTGTCAGGCCTAAGGATGCTAAAAGGTGTGCAAGCTTCGGTGATCCTTCCATGGACTGAAGCAAGCATCTCGGAGTTGGAATATACGCTTTGATGAGGTGATCAAAGTTTTGATGTTTATACAAAGTTTATGAGAAACTTGTATTTGCAATAAAGTGAGTTGGAGCACTATAGAATTTCTGATAAGTATATGTGGATGACATATTGTTGTTCAGAAATAATGTAGAGTTTCTGGAAAGCATAAAACGGTTATTTGGAAAGTGATTTTAAAAGGAAGACCTGGATAAAGCTACCTAATTGTTGAGCATCAAAATCTATAGAGATAGATCAAGATGCTTGATGAGACTTTCAATGAGTGCATACCTTCACAAGATTTTGAAAGAGTTCAAAATGGATCAGCCAGAGAAATAGTTCTCGTCTGATTTGTAAGGTGTGAAGTTGAGTGAGACTCAAAGCTCGACAATGCCAGAAGAAAGAGAAAGGACGAACTTCGTCCCCTATGCCTTAGCCATAGGCTCTATATTATGCCATGTTGTGTACCGCACCTATGTGTGCCTTGCCATGAGTCTGTCAAGGGGTACAAGAGTGGTCCAGGAGTGGATCACTGGACAGCGGTCGGAATTATCCTTAGTAACCAGAGGACTAAGGAAATGTTTCTTGATTATGGAGGTGATAAAGAGTTCGTCGTAAAGAGTTACGTCGATGCAAGCTTTAACACCTATCCGGATGACTAGTAGTAGCAATCTGGATACGTATAGTGGAGCAGCCATTTGGAAATAGTACCAAGTGGAGTGTGGTAGCAGTGTTTACGGTTTGACATAGAGATATGCAAAGTACACACGGATTTGAATATCGCAGGCCTGTTGACTATAAGACCTCTCTCACATGCAAAGCATGATCGAGCCCCAGAACTCATTGGGTGTTAGATTCATAAGAATGCGAATCACATGGTGATGTGAACTAGATTATTGACTCTAGTGCAAGTGGGAGACTGTTGGAAATATGCCCTAGAGGCAATAATAAATTAGTTATTATCATATTTCCTTGTTCATGATAATCGTTTATTATCCATGCTATAATTGTATTGATCGGAGACTTAAATGCATGTGTGGATACATAGACAAAACCATGTCCCTAGTATGCCTCTAATGGACTAGCTCGTTGATCAAAGGATGGTTAAGGTTTCCTAGCCATGGACATGAGATGTCATTTGATAACGGGATCACATCATTAGGAGAATGATGTGATGGATAAGACCCAAACTACAAACATAGCATATGATCGTGTCAGTTTATTGCTACTGTTTTCTGCATGTCAAGTATATGTTCCTATGACCATGAGATCATGCAACTCACGGATATCGGAGGAGTGCCTTGTGTGTATCAAATGTCGCAAAGTAACTGGGTGACTATAAAGGTGCTCTATATGTATCTCTGATGGTGTCTGTTGAGTTGGCATGGATCGAGACTGGGATTTGTTACTCCGTGTAACGGAGAGGTATCTCGGGGCCCACTCGGTAATGCAACATCACAATAAGCCTTGCAAGAAATGTGACTAATTGTTAGTTGCGGGATCTTGTATTATGGAACGAGTAAAGAGACTTGCCGGTAACGAGGTTGAACTAGGTATGGAGATACCGACAATCAAATCTCGGGCAAGTAACATACCGAAGAACAAAGGGAACGATATACGGGATTAACTGAATCCTTGACATAGAGGTTCGACCGATAAAGATCTTCGTAGAATATGTAGGAACCAATGTGGACGTCCAGGTCCCGCCATTGGTTATTGACTGTAGAGGTGTCTCGGTCATGTCTACATAGTTCTCGAACCCGCAGGGTCTGCACACTTAAGGTTCGGTGACGTTTCGGTAGTGTAGAGTTATGTATGGTGGTGACCGAAGGTTGTTCGGAGTCCCGGATGAGATCCCGGACGTCATGAGGAGCTCCGGAATGGTCCGGAGGTAAAGATTCATATATAGGAAGTCCCAGTTTGGTTTCCGGAAAAGTTTCGGGCTCATCGGTAGTGTACCGGGAGTATCGGTATTGTACCGGGAGTGCCGGTAGTGTACCGGAGGACCTCCGGGAGGGGTATTTCGACCCCAAGAGGTCCATGGGCTGTGGGAGAATAATAACCAGCCCTTAGTGGGCTGGGAAAACAGCCACAAAGGCCCATGGCGCAGGAGAGAAAGTCCTAAAGCAAAAAGTGGAAAATCAGCCAATAGGAGGCAATCCTACTCCAACTAGGATTGGAGGTGAGTAGGATTGCTCCCACCTCCTATTTCGGCCGACCCAAAGGCCTTGGCTGCCTCTCCTCTCCTCTCCTCCTATATATACTAGTGGATTGGGTGGTTTTTGGACAGAATTTCCAGCCATGTGCTACCCGTTTCACCGGTGCACAGTTTCTCCTCTAGATCGGTTTTCCGCAGCGCTTAGGCGAAGCCCTGCCGGAATCACTCCACCACCATCACCGGAGCGCCGTCACGCTGCCGATGAACTCTCTCTCCTCTCCACCTCTTCTCGCTGGATCGAGACGGTGGAGATCGTCATCAAGCTGCACGTGTGCTGAACACGGAGGTGCCGTCCGTTCGGCGCTAGATCGGAAGGACCGTGATCGAGATCGCGAGACAGTTCGTGATGAGATCGCGGAACGGATCGTGATGAGTTCGCGGGACAGATCATGATCAAGATCGTGAGACGGATCGTGATGAGATCGCGGGACGGATCGTGATGAGTTCACGGGACAGATCGTGATTGGATCGCGGGACGGATCGTGATGAGATCGCGGGACGCTCGGCGATTTGGATCGCGAAGATGTTCGACTACACCAACCGCGTTTCTTAACGCTTCCCACTTAGCGATCTACAAGGGTATGTAGATCCATTCTCCCTCTCGTAGATGCTCATCACCATGGATAGGTTTGCGTGTGCGTAGGAAAATTTTTGTTTCCCATGCGACATTCCCCAACATTGAGTGACATTGTAAGTTAGCATGTGGCGAGTGTAAGCCAACTTGTATACTCTTCTCATTCAGTATTGTATGTTGTAATGATACTATTCTTGCTAACGGCAAGATGCGCCTCTATCCCTTGCGAGGCCCTCGTGCCTTAAACGGATAGACGCGCATCTTGGGCGTGACAGCCTATGAAACTAGTCGTCGCTCATGGAGGGATTTGACAATACTAGCACCTGAGGATGAGCTTAGAGAGGATGGTTTTCACCCACGCTACAGATTTGGCGGACCACCTCCAAGCACGGAGAAATGACACAAGACTCCATCGCTCGAAGACAGCGATTTCTCTTCCTTAGCTCCCTCTGTCAATGTCAGGCTTGTAGATGAAGCTGATGATGCAACCTCTCTGCCTCCATCAACTCGGTGTCGTGACATAGCACCAAGCTCGACTGCACTAGCACCCCATGACTCCACTACACCTTCTTCATCGACTCCTGCTGGGGACGTGTAGTTTTCATTGTATTCGCCCCTTTTTGGTCATGCGATGACAAAGGGGGGAAGTATTGGATTATAGTCTTCAAACGGGTCTACTAATATGGGTTGGGTGTTGCTTTTTCTTAATTTTACAACTCTCGTCTCTAAACGTTTGCTATTTGTAAAACTTATGTCCCGATGGGCGTATGCTCTCTTTAAGATCATCATACTTTTGGCGCTACTTCATGCCTTATCATATGCGCCTGAAGTCATTCTACAGATGCCCATTTCTCGTTATGCATTTCATTATCTTCAAAACTTATCATATGCATAGTGATTGAGATTCCAAGATATAGGGGGAGATCTCCACAAACTAAAACCTACCATGTGCTTTTGCATTCCAAGCAAAATCTTCGCAAGCACATCTTTAGAAGGAGCTCTCTATATCTTGCATTAGTAATCCTGAAAACCATATCTTCACAATATTTATCCTCGTTCAAGACTTCAACCAGTTTGTCATCAATCACCAAAAAGGGGGAGATTGTAAGTGCATCTAGTGCCACCATTTGTTGGTTTTGGAGTATTGAAGACAAACGTGGTTGAGGGACTGATGTGTTTGTGAGAGTACACAGGATAACACAGAGAGAAGTCCCTGGAGTTTTGGTTTAGCCGTTGAAGATGACCCCCTAAAAATGTCTGAAGACATTGATGATGGCTGAAGCCATTGGTGGTATGCAAAGACATTCGCTTGAAGACAATGAAACGCGAAGACAAAGTCTTTTGGTAGTTTTGTTTCTTCCTTCCCGAGTCATAGGAACCACCATACTGTTAAGTAGGGTCGATGTGATCGAAGTCAGATGCTGACATGATGCTCAACCCACATATATGTCTTTGAATGAAGACAATGAGAGGAAATCTCTTCCAGAGCTGGTTGAGTCAGCTTTACTTGTAGCCCAAGTAAAGTTGACGTGTGTGTTCAAAATCCGACAGTTGTGACACGTGTTGGTTAGCCATTGACCCATGGTCATTTTGGTCATATCAGGTCGGGTTGTCCACTGGCTATAAATAGCCCACCCCTCCACCATGAGATGGTGGCTGTTCAGAGAGAGATACAGTTGTTGTCGTTTTGGAGCAACCCACCTCGAAGACATTGAGAGAGAAACATCCTGCGAGCATACACCTAAACACCTATATCTAGTGTGTTTGAGCATCACCTTAGTCATTCTGTTCTGAGAGAACTACATACTTATTACACTTGAAGACTGTGATCTTCCAAACAATTATGTGTCTGGGTCTAGACCGTCCAAGAGTCACTATGGACTGTCGGGTGACCAAGTTTGTACGGTTTTTGGAAGCCTCACCCGAAGAATTACATGAGTGATTAGGTGTTGTCTAAGTGACTTTGTCTCAAGGGGAATAAGGAGAAGACGAGGTCTTCTGAGTTCAATCTCAACCTCCCTAACCAGATGTACTGTTGTCACAGCAACTGGAACTGGTCTAATAAATCATGTGTCTTTGTCAAGCAACTGGTTCTATCCTCCACTCTCTTATATTCCTAGTTTGTATTGTGAAGCCTTTGCTTGTTCATTGCTCGGAGACTTATCCTAAAGACATCCACATCTGCTTTGTATCTTCATACTGTGTAAGTTTGTCTTTGAGTCATCTTAGTGTGCATGATGATAATGCTTGACTTGTCTGTACATCTTCATTGTATTGCATGCCTACACTAGTAGAAAACTGACCTTACGTCCGCCATTAGTCGCAGTTGGCTTTTGAACATTCACTAATGTGATATTAGTGTCGGTCGTGACGGGGATCATTAGTGTCGGTTCGTTACAGACCTTTAGTCCCGGTTCATGCCACGAACCGGCACTAAAGGTGTGGTGGTAGGATAGCGTCAGCTTGGGGCCCCATGGGAACCTTTAGTCCCGGTTGGTGGCTCCAACCTCGACTATAGGCAAACCTTTAGTCGCGGTTGGAGCCACCAATCGAGACTAAAGGTCCCCCTATATTGAAACCCTTCGGCGCCAGCACGAGCAGAGTCCTTTGTTCCTACCCTTTCCTCTCCTCTCTGTTCTTCCTCTCTTCCTCGAGCTCATCTTCCATTTTTGCCAAAATTTGGCAAGATTTGGAGACATCCCATCCAACCAAGTGTTCACAAAGGTTAGCAACTTTGTCCTTTCATCTCTCACTGCTAGATTAGCTCTTGCAATGCTCTATAAGTATAGTACTTTGTGGGTTTTAGTTTGTATGTGGTAGTTGATTTGATTTATGCAATCTGAGCTCAAATTAAATTCTTACTTTTCATTTGTAGGTGTGGTTTAGTTAGTGCATTCCCATCCCCGTCCTAAGCACCGTCGATTGCGTGCACCATCTAGTCGCCGACACCACCTTGGTGAGCCTCTTGTTCTTATCATTTTTATAAAGAAAAAAACATGTTTGTAAGATTTAGTTAGTTACTTGTATAGTTTTCTTACCTATATGGTTGTTTGTTATACATAGTGGCATGGTTTTGAAATCTGTCCCCATCGTCCCTCGTCCGGTTTATGATGCGGATGTGGTATATACTCTCTTTTATAACACTTTGTTGCATTTCGTGTTCATGACAATTATGCCAATACAGTTGACATAGATGTTTTTATCTAGGAGGTATGTGAACTAGGGATTCCAACCAACATAGATATTCTTGTCAAAAAATTAAATTTAGTTGAAAAAGAAAACGAGTATTTGAAAGAATAATTGAACATAGTTGAAGAAGACAAGATGAAAATGGAGTCATATGTTGTCGATGTCGTCGATGATCACAAGATCAAGATGGGTGCAATGCGCTTGAAGATTAGAAAATTTAAAAGATATGCCATTGATAGTGAGGCTTGGATCAATTGTTACCTTAGTTGCGATGTTGATCACATTTGTTGTTGCATTTAAATGCTTTAGCTAGAGAGTTTGTATGTTGTTTTATGAGAACAAGTGTGAATGAACTTTATGTACGAACTTGTATTAATTTGGTCTTTCCGGTGTTGTGTAATGAAGATGAGCCGGCAATGGATGTACGACGACCAATGCTCTCCCCAGTTCATTAATGGCGTGCATACTTTTCTGGTTGCGGCTGAGGCAAACAAGCGGTCGGATGGTTTTATGTATTGTCCATGTGCTGGCTGTAAGAATGATCGAAATTACTCTAACTCAAGAACCATTCACGTCCACCTATTTGTGTCCGGTTTCATGTACGGCTATAACTATTGGACCAAGCACAGAGAAACAGGGGTCCTAATGGAAGAGAATGAAGAAGAAGAGGATGACGACAGCTATCCTTGCCATGGGTTCCATGAATACGATGGCACAACAATGTGGGAAGAAGCTAAGCCGACAATGCGGCTGATGATCTTTGTCAGGCCATTGCCGATGCAAAGAGAAACTGCGCAAGTGAAAAGGATAAGCTTAAGTTGCATCGCATGTTAGAGGATCAAAAAAAGGGTTGTACCCAAATTCCGAAGATGACAATAAAAAGATGGGTGCCACATTGGAAGTGCTGCAATGGAAGGCAAAGAATGGTGTATCTGACAAGGCATTTCAAAAGTTGCTGATAATGTTAAAGAAGAAGCTACCAAAGGACAACGAATTGCCAAAGAGTATGTACGAAGCAAAGAAGACTGTCTGACCTCTAGGATTAGAGGTCGAGAAGATACATGCATGCTCTAATGACTGCATCCTCTACAGCGGTGAGTACGAGGATTTGAATGCATGCCAGGTATGTTGTGCATTGCACTATAAGATCGGCCACGATGACCGTGGTGATGTTGAGGACGACCACCCCAGGAAGAAGATTCCTGCAAAGGTGATGTGTTATGCTCCTATAATACCACGGTTGAACCGTTTGTTCAAAAACAAAGAGCATGCCAAGTTGATGCGATGGCACAACGAAGACCGTAAGAAAGATGGGAGGTTGAGAGTGCCCACTGATGGGTCGTAGTGGAGAAAAATCGAGAGAAAGTGCAAGGACTTTGCAAAGGATGCAAGGAACGTATGGTTTGGTTTAAGTTTAGATGGCATTAATCCTTTTGGGGAGCAAAACAACAATCATGGCACATGGCATGTAACTCTATGTATCTATAACCTTCCTCCTTGGTTGTGCATGAACCGGAAGTTCATTATGATGCGAGTGCTCATACAAGGCCCCAAGCAATCCGGCAATGACATTGATGTGTACCTAAGGCCATTGGTTGAAGAACTTTTATAGCTGTCGAATGGAAAACGTGTACATGCATGGGATGCGAAAGATCAGGAGGAATTTGACCTACATGCGTTGTTGTTTGTAACCATCAATGATTGGCCTCTCTCAGTAACCTTTCAGGACAGATAAACAAGGGATACCACGCATGCACACACTGTTTAGATGATACCAAGAGTATATATTTGGATAAATACAAGAAGAATGTGTATCTGGGGCATCATCAATTTCTTCAGAGCAGGCATCCCATAAGAAAGAAAGGCAAGTATTTCAAAGGTGAGGCAGATCACCGCAAGAAGCCTCACCACCGTACGGGTGATGAAATACTTGATATGGTCAAGGATTTAAAAGTAATCTTTGGCAAGGTCCTGGTTCTGGGAGACGTAGTAGTAAATCAAAAAAATTCCTACGATCACCAAGATCTATCCATGGAGAAACTAGCAACGAGTGGGGAGAGATTGCATCTTCATACCTTTGAAGATCGCTAAGCGGAAGCATTACAAGAACGCGGTTGGTGGACTTGTACTCGCAGCGATTCAGATCGCGGTGGATTCCGATCTCAGCGCCGAACAACGGCACCTTCGTGTTCAAAGCACGTGCAGCCCGATGACGTCTCCTACGCCTTGATCCATCAAGGAGGAAGGAGAGGTTGAGGGAGAGCTCCGGCAGCACGGCGGCGTGGTGACGATGGAGCTACGTGGACTCCGGCAGGGCTTCGCCAAGCGCTACGGAGAACGAGGAAGAGGAAGGGTAGGGCCGCGGCGAGAGAGAGAGACGTGCTGGGGAATGTCACATGGGAAACAAAAAATTTCCTACGCACATGCAAACCTATCCATGGTGATGAGCATCTACAAGAGGGAGAGTGGATCTACGTACCCTTGTAGATCGCTAAGCGGGAAGCGTTAAGAAATGCGGTTGGTGTAGTCGAACGTCTTCGCGATCCAAATTGCCGAGCGTCCCGCGATCTAATCACGAATAGTCCCGCGATCTCGTCACGATCCGTCCCGCGATCCAATCACGAACGTCCCGTGGCCTTGATTACGATCCTTCTGATCTAGTACCGAACGGATGGCACCTCCGCGTTCAGCACACGTGCAGCTTGATGACGATCTCCACCGTATTGATCCAGCAAGAGGAGGTGGAGAGGAGGAAGAGTTCACCGGCAGCGTGACGGCGCTCCGGCGATGGTGGTGGAGTGATTCCGGCAGGACTTCGCCTAAGCACTATGGAAAACCGATCTAGAGGAGCACCGGTGGAACGGGTAGCACGAGGCTGTAAATTCTGTGCAAAACCATTCTATTCCACAAGTATATATAGGAGGAGAGGAGGAGGAGGGCTGGCGCAAGGCTGAGACCCTCTTGGAGTCAGCCGATGCCAAGGGGGAGGAGTCCTACTCCTCCTCCACTCCTAGTAGGAGTAGGACTCTCCCTTTTTGCCGTTTTTCCACTCTTTTTCCTTTGGGACTCTTCCCCCAGCTGCATGGGCCTGTTGTGGCTATTCCACAAGCCCACTAAGGGCTGGTTAATACTCTCCCACAGCCCATGAAGCCTCTTGGGTCGAAATACCCCTCCCGGAGGTCTCACGGTACACTACCGGCACTCCCGGTACACTACCGATGAGCCCAAAACTTTTCCGGCAACCAAACTGGGACTTCCTATATATGAATCTTTACCTCCGGACAATTCCGGTGCTCCTCATGACGTCCAGGATCTCATCCGGGACACCGAACAACCTTCGGCCACCACCATACATAACTCTACACTACCGAAACGTCACCAAACCTTAAGTGTGCAAACCCTGCAGGTTCGAGAACTATGTAGACATGACCGAGACACCTCTACGGTCAATAACCAATGGCGGGACCTGGATGTCCACATTGGTTCCTACATATTCTACAAAGATCTTTATCAGTCGAACCTCTATGTCAAGGATTTAGTTAATCCCGTATGATGTTCCCTTTCTTCTTCGGTATGTTACTTGCCCGAGATTCGATCGTCGGTATCTCCATACCTAGTTCAATCTCGTTACCGGCAAGTCTCTTTACTCGTTCCGTAATACAAGATCACGCAACTAAAAATTAGTCACATTGCTTGCAAGGCTCATTGTGATATTGTATTACCGAGTGGGCCCTGAGATACCTCTCCGTCACACGGAGTAACAAATCCCAGTCTCGATCCATGCCAACTCAACAGACACCTTTGAAGACACCTGTAAAGCACCTTTATAGTCACCCAGTTACGTTGCGACGTTTGATACACACAAGGTACTCCTCCGATATCTGTGAGTTGCATGATCTCATGGTCATAGGAACATATACTTGACATGCAGAAAACAGTAGCAATAAACTGACACGATCATAAGCTAGGTTTGTAGTTTGGGTCTTGTCCATCACATCATTCTCCTAATGATGTGATCCCGTTATCAATTGACATCTCACGTCCATGGCTAGGAAACCTTAACCATCTTTCAATCAACGAGCTAGTTCACTAGAGGCATACTAGGGACATTGTGTTTGTCTATGTATCCACACATGTATCCATGTTTCCAATTAATAAAATTATAGCATGGATAATAAACGATTATCATGAACAAGGAAATACAATAATAAACACTTTATTTATTGCCACTAGGGCATATTTCCAATAGTCTGCCACTTGCACTAGAGTCAATAATCTAGTTCACATCACTATGTGATTTACATTGTAATGAATCGAACACCCATGCAGTTCTGGTGTTGATCATGTTTAGCCCTTGGAAGAGGTTTAGTCAATGGGTCTGCAACATTCAGATCCGTGTGCACTTTGCAAATATTTATGTCTTTCTCCAAGATGTAATCGCGGATGGATTGAAGCGTCGCTTTATGTGTCTGGTCCTCTTGTGAAACCTTGGTTCCTTGGCCAGAGCAATGGCACCAGTGTTGTCACAGAATAGGTTCATTGGATTCAGTGCACTGGGCACTACTCCAAGATCTGTCATGAACTGCTTCATCTAGACACCTTCCTTTGCCGCCTCCGAGGCTGCGATGTATTCTGCTTAGCACGTAGAATCTGCTACCACGCTTTGCTTGGAGCTACACCAGCTTACCGCTCCCCCGTTAAGAATAAATACGTATCCGGTTTGCGACTTAGAGTCGTCCGGATCAGTGTCAAAGCTTGCATCGACGTAACCCTTTATGACGAGCTCTTCATCACCTCCATAAACGAGAAACATTTCCTTAGTCCTTTTCAGGAACTTAAGGATATTCTTGACCGCTTGCCAGTGCTCCATTCCAGGATCACTTTGAAACCTTCCGGCCGTACTTATGGCAAGGCTGACATCAGGTCTTGTGCATAGCATTGCATACATGATAGAGCCTATGGCTGAAGCATAGGGGATGACACTCATCTTTTCTCTATCTTCTGCAGTTACTGGGCATTGAGTCTTAATCAAATTCACACCTTGTAATACAGGCAAGAACCCCTTCTTGGACTGTTCCATTTTGAACTTCTTCAAAACTTTATCAAGGTACGTGCTCTTTGAAAGTGCTATTAAGCGTCTCGATCTATCTCTATAGATCTTAATGCCTACTATGAAAGCAGCTTCTCCAAGGTCCTTCATTGAAAAACTCTTGTTCAAATATTCCTTCATGCTTTCCATCATTTCTATATTGTTTCCAATCAGCAATATGTCATCCACATATAATACTAGAAACGCTATAGAGCTCCCACTCACTTTCTTGTAAATACAAGCTTCTCCGTAAACTTGTATAAACTCAAACGCTTTGATCACCTCATCAAAGCGCTTATTCAAACTCTAAGATGCTTGCACTAGTCCATAAATGGATCGCTGGAGTTTGCAAACTTTGTCAGCATTCTATGGATCAACAAAACCTTTGGGTTGCATCATATACAACTCTTCCTCAAGGAAACCGTTGAGGAACACTGTTTTTACATCCATCTGCCAAATTTCATAGTCGAAATAGGCAGCTATTGCTAACATGATTCTGACAGACTTAAGCATCGCGACGGGTGAGAAAGTCTCATCGTAGTCAACTCCTTGAACTTGTGAAAAACCCTTTGCCACAAGTCGAGCTTTATAGACAGTGACATTACCGTTCGCGTCTGTTTTCTTCTTAAAGATCCATTTGTTCTGAATGGCCTTTCGCCCTTCAGGTAATACTTCCAAAGTCCATACGTTGTTTTCATACATGGATCCCATCTCGGATTTCATGGCCTCTAACCATTTCTCGGAATTCGGGCCCATCACTGCTCCTCCATAGCTTGTAGGTTCATTGTTGTCAAACAACATGACCTCCAAGACAGGGTTGTCGTACCACTCAGGGGTAGTACGCAGCCTTGTCGACCTACGAGGTTCAATAGCTGCTTGATCTGAAGCTTCATGATCATCATCATTAACTTCCTCTTCCATTGTTGTAGGTTCCACAGAAACATCTTTATGCGCTGCACTACTTTCTGGTTGAAGTAAATGTTCAGTAACCTCATCAAGCTCTATTTACCTCCCACTCAATTCTTTCGAGAGAAACTCTTTCTCAAGAAATGTTCCGTTTTAGCGACAAACACTTTGCCGTCGGATCTGAGATATAAGGTATACCCGACTGTCTCTTTCGGGAATCGTATGAAGACGCATTTCTCCGCTTTGGGTTCCAGCTTTTCAGGCTGAAGCTTTTTGACATAAGCATCACATCCCCAAATTTTAAGAAACGATAACTTTGTCTTCTTGCCAAACCACAGTTCATATGGCGTCGTCTCAACGGATTTTGATGGTGCCCTATTTAAAGTGAATGCAACTGTCTCTAATGCATAACCCCAAAAAGATAGTGGCAAATCAGCAAGAGACATCATAGAACGCACCATATCTAATAAGGTTCGATTACGACGTTCGGACACACCATTACGCTATGGTGTTCCGGGCGGTGTCAACTGTGAAACAATTCCACATTGTCTTAAGTGACTGCCAAACTCATAACTCACATATTCACCTCCTCGATCAGATCGTAGGAACTTAATCTTCTTGTTACGATGATTCTCAACTTCACTTTGAAATTGCTTGAACTTTTCAAACGTTTCAGACTTGTGTTTCATTAAGTAAATATACCCATATCTACTTAAGTCATCAGTGAAGGTGAGAAAATAATGATATCCACCACGCGCTGTCACATTCATTGGACCGCACACATCAGTGCGTATGATTTCCAATAAGTCACTCGCCCGTTCCATTGTTCCAGAGAATGGCATTTTAGTCATCTTGCCCACGAGGCATGGTTCACATGTGTCAAGTGATTCAAAATCAAGTCACTCCAGAAGTCCATCAGCATGGAGCTTCCTCATGCGTTTTACACCAATATGACCTAAATGGCAGTGCCACAAGAAAGTGGTACTATCATTATCAATTCTATATCTTTTGGCATCAATGTTATGAACATGTGTGTCATCACTATCAAGATTCAATATGAATAAACCCCTAACATTGGGTGCATGACCATAAAAGATATTACTCATATAAATAGAACAACCTTTATTCTCTGATTTAAATGAGTAACCTCTCGCAATAAACAAGATCCAAATATAATGTTCATGCTTAACGCAGGCACTAAATAACAATAATTCAGGTTCATCACTAATCTCGATGGTAATCGAAGAGAGAGCATGCCGACGGCGATCACATCAACCTTGGAACCATTTCCCACGTGCATCGTCACTTCGTCCTTTGCCAGCCTTCGTTTATTTCGTAGTTCCTGCTTTGAGTTGCAAATGTGAGCAACCGAACCGGTATCAAATACCCAGGCACTACTACGAGAGCTAGTAAGGTACACATCAATAACATGTATATCATATGTACCATGTTTGTCGTTGGTCGCCTTCTTGTCAGCCAGGTACTTGGGGAAGTTCTGCTTCCAGTGACCAGTTCCTTTGCAATGAAAGCACTCAGTTTCTGGCTTGGGTCCATGCTTGGGCTTCTTTGCAGGAGTAGCAACTGCTTTGCCATCCTTCTTGGTTTTACCCTTCTTGCCCTTGCCCTTGACTTTGCCATTTTTCTTGAAACTAGTGGTTGTATTGACCATCAACACTTGATGTTCTTTCTGGATTTCAGACTCAGCGACTTTTAGCATCGCAAACAGCTCAGCGACTGACTTGTTCATCCCATGCATGTTATAGTTCATCACAAAGCTCTTGTAACTAGGTGGAAGTGATTGAAGAACTCTGTCAGTGATCGCCTCTGGCGGAAGGGCAATTCCCATCTCTGCTAGATGAGTTGAATACCCAGACATTCTGAGTATATATGTTCACTGATAGACCCGTTCTCCTCCATCTTGCAAGCATAGAACTTATCGGAGGTTTCATACCTCTCGATCTGGGCGTTCTTCTGAAAGATAAACTTCAACTCCTGGAACATCTCATATGCTCCATGACGTTCAAAGCGTCTTTGAAGTCCAGGTTCTAAGCCATACAATATTGCACACTGAACTATTGAGTAATCTCCAGTACGTGCCTCCCAAGCGTTCTTAACGTCTTCGGAAGTCATGTCTTCTGGTTCGTCACCAAGCGGTGCATCAAGGACATATGATTTCTGGGAAGCCGTGAAGATAATCCTAAGATTACGGGCCCAGTCAACAAAGTTACTTCCATCATCTTTCACTTTAGCTTTCTCTAGGAACACATTAAAATTCAGGGGTGCTACTACGCGAGCCATTGATCTACAACATAAATATGCAAAGTTCACTTAGACTATTGTTCAAGATAATGAGTTTAGTTAATCAAATTACTAAAGCTCCCACTCAAATTGACATCCCTCAGGTCATCTGACTGTCACATGATCCAAGTCCACCAACTCAAGTCCGATCATCACGTGAGTTGAGGTGGCTTCAATGGTGAACATCATTATGTTGATCATATCTACTATATGACTCATGTTCGACCTTTCGGTCTCTTGTGTTCCGAGGCCATGTCTGTACATACTAGGCTCGTCAAGTTTAACCCGAGTGTTCTACGTGTGCAACACTGGCTTGCACCCGTTGTATGTGAACGTAGAGTCTATCACACCCGATCATCACGTGGTGTGTCAACACGACGAACTTTCGTAACGGTGCACACTCGGAGAGAACACAATTTGTCTTGAAATTTAAGTGAGGGATCACGTTATAATGCTACCGTCGTACTAAGCATAACAAGGTGCATAAAAGGATTAACATCACATGCAATTCATAAGTGAGATGATATGGCCATGAACTCGTGCTTTAGATCTCCATCTTGAAAGCACCGGCATGATCTTCATCGTCACCGGCACGACACCATGATCTCCATCATCTTGATCTCCATCAACGTGTCGCCATCGAGGTTGTCACGCCCTGCATGCTTCTACTACTATTGCTACCGTTTAGCGATAAAGTAAAGCATTACATAGCGCTTAATGATTGATACGCAGGTCATACAATAATTAAAGACAACCCTATGGCTCCTGCCAGTTGCCGTACTCATCGACATGCAAGTCGTGAAATTCTATACATCACATGATCATCTCATACATCACATATATCACATCATGTAATTGGCCATACCACATCACAACATACCCTACAAAAACAAGTTAGTAGTCCTCTAATTGTTGTTGCATGTTTTACGTGGATGCTACGGGTTTCTAGCAAGAACGATTCTCACCTACGCATAAACCACAACGGTGATACATAATTTGCTTTTCAACCTTCTCAAGGACCGCCTTTGTCGAATCCGATCCAACTAAAGTGAGAGAAACTGCCACCCGCAAGCCATCTAGGCAACAAGTTGCGTCGAGGGAACCGGTCTCTCGTAAGCGTACGAGTAATGTTGGTCCGGGCCGCTTCATCTCAGAATACCACTGAACCAAAATCCAACCAAGGAAGGAAGCAATCTAAGCATCAACGCCCACAAACCTTTTGTGTTATACTCGAGATCTCATCAAACCATCAACCTAGCTCATGATGCCACTGTTGGGGAACGTCGCATGGGAAACAAAAATTTTCCTACGCACACGCAAACCTATCCATGGTGATGAGCATCTACGAGAGGGAGAGTGGATCTACGTACCCTTGTAGATCGCTAAGCGGGAAGCGTTATGAAACGCAGTTGGTATAGTCGAACGTCTTCGCGATCCAAATCGCCGAGCGTCCCGCGATCTAATCACGAACAGTCCCGCGATCTCGTCATGATCCATCCCACGATCCAATCACGAACGTCCTATGGCCTTGATCACGATCCTTCCGATCTAGTACCGAACGGACGGCACCTCCGTGTTCAGCCCACGTGCAGCTTGATGATGATCTCCACCGTCTTGATCCAGCAAGAGGATGTGGAGAGGATTAAGAGTTCACCGGCAGCGTGACGGTGCTCCGGCAATGGTGGTGGAGTCATTCCGGCAAGGCTTCGCCTAAGCACTGTGGAAAACCGATCTAGAGGAGCACCGGTGGAACGGGTAGCACGAGGCCGTAAATTCTGTGCAAAACCCTTCTATTCCACCAGTATATATAGGAGGAGAGGAGGAGGATGGCTAGAGCAGGGCTGAGCCCTTCTTGGAGTCAGCCGAAGCCAAGGGGGAGGAGTCCTCCTCCTCCTCCACTCCTAGTAGGAGTAGGACTCTCCCTATTTGCCCTTTTTCCACTCTTTTTCCTTTGGGACTCTTCCCCCAGCCGCATGGGCCTGTTGTGTCTATTCCACCAGCCCACTAAGGGCTGGTTAATAATCTCCCACAACCCATGAAGCCTCTTGGGTCGAAATACCCCTCCCGGAGGTCTCCCGTTACACTATCGGCACTCCCGGTACACTACCGATGAGCCCAAAACTTTTCTGGCGACCAAACTGGGACTTCCTATATATGAATCTTTACCTCCGGACCTTTCCGGAGCTCCTCATGACGTCCGGGATCTCATCCGGGACACTGAACAAACTTCGGTCACCACCATACATAACTCTACACTACCGAAACGTCACCAAACCTTAAGTGTGCAGACCCTACGGGTTCGAGAACTATGTAGACATGACCGAGACACCTCTACGGTCAATAACCAATGGCGGGACCTGGATGTCCACATTGGTTCCTACATATTCTACAAAGATCTTTATCGGTCGAACCTCTATGTTAAGGATTTAGTTAATCCCGTATGATGTTCCCTTTCTTCTTCGGTATGTTACTTGCCCGAGATTCGATCGTCGGTATCTCCATACCTAGTTCAATCTCGTTACCAGCAAGTCTCTTTACTCGTTCCGTAATACAAGATCACGCAACTAACAATTATTTACATCGCTTGCAAGGCTCATTGTGATGTTGTATTACCGAGTGGGCCTTGAGATACCTCTCCGTCACACGGAGTAACAAATCCCAGTCTCGATCCATGCCAACTCAACAGACACCTTCGGAGACACCTGTAAAGCACCTTTATTGTCACCTAGTTACGTTGCGATGTTTGATACACACAAGGTACTCCTCCGATATCTAGGAGTTGCATGATCTCATTGTCATAGGAACATATACTTGGCATGCAGAAAACAGTAGCAATAAACTGACACGATCATAAGCTACGTTTGTAGTTTGGGTCTTGTCCATCACATCATTCTCCTAATGATGTGATCCCGTTATCAAATGAAATCTCATGTCCATGGCTAGGAAACCTTAACCATCTTTCAATCAATGAGCTAGTTCACTAGAGGCATACTAGGGACATTGTGTTTGTCTATGTATCCACAGATGTATCCATGTTTCCAATTAATACAATTATAGCATGGATAATAAACGATTATCATGAACAAGGAAATACAATAATAAACACTTTATTTATTGCCTCTAGGGCATATTTCAACAAGAAGTCATGTCTCAAATCATCCCAAACCCTTGGGTATATATAGGAGGAGGGAGAGGGAGGGCTGCCTTGGCCCTCCTCCAAGGAGGAGAGGTTCGGCCGAACCTAGGGGGAGAGTCCACCTCCCAAAAGGGAGGTGGATCTCCTCCTTTTAAATCCTTTTGCCCTTTATCTCTTGATCCCAGCCGCATGGGCCTTTCTAGAAGGTCTTGGCCAGCCCAGAAATGGCTGGCACACCACCTCTAAGGGGCCACAAAGTCCTATGGTCGTCACACCCCTCCCGGGGGTCCTCCGGCACCCTCCCGGCACTCCCGGTACACTACCGATGAGCCCGAAAACTTTCCGGTGACCAAAACTGGACTTCCTATATATAAATCTTTAACTATGGACCATTCCAGAGCTCCTCGTGACGTCCAGGATCTCATCCGGGACTCCAAACAAACTTCGGTAACCACGTACAACATTTCCCTATAACCCTAGCGTCATCGAACCTTAAGTGTGTAGACCCTACGGGTTCGGGAGACACGTAGACATGACCGAGACAACTCTCCGGACAATAACCAACATCGGGATCTGGATACCCATGTTGGCTCCCACATGCTCCAGGATGATCTCATCAGATGAACCACGATGTCGGGGATTCAATCAATCCAGTACACAATTCCCTTTGTCTATCGGTATGATACTTGCTCGAGATTCGATCGTCGGTATCCCTATATCTTGTTCAATCTCGTTACCGGCAAGTCTCTTTACTCGTTTCGTAGCACATCATCCCGTGGCTAAATCCTTAGTCACATTGAGCTCATTATGATGATGCCTTACCGAGTGGGCCCAAAGATACCTCTCTGTCACACGGAGTGACAAATCCCAGTCTCGATTCGTGCCAACACAACAGACACTTTCGGAGATACCCGTAGTGCACCTTTATGGCCACCCATTTACGTTGTGACGTTTGGCACACCCAAATCATTCCTACGGTATCCGGAAGTTGCACAATCTCATGGTCTAAAGAAATGATACTTGACATTAAAAAGCTTTAGCAAACGAACTACACGATCTTGTGTTATGCTTAGGATTGGGTCTTGTCCATCACATCATTCTCCGTTATCAATGACATCCAATGTCCATGGCCATGAAACCGTGACCATCTATTGATCAACGAGCTAGCCAACAAGGGGCTTACTAGGGACATGTTGTGGTCTATGCATTCACACATGTATTATGGTTTCCTGTTAACACAATTATAACATGAACAATAGGCAATTATCATGAACTAGGAAATACAATAATAACCATTTTATTATTGCCTCTAGGGCATATTTCCAACAGTGTCCCACTTGCACTAGAGTCAGTAATCTAGTTACATTGTGATGAATCGTACACCCATAGCAATCTGGTGTTGATCATGTTTTGCTTGTGAGAGAGGTTTAGTCAACAGATCTACGATATTCAGATCCGTATGCACTTTACAAATATCTATATCTCCCTCCTGAATGTAATCACAGATGGAGTTGAAGCGGTGCTTGATGTGTCTTGTCTTCTTGTGAAACCTGGGCTCCTTCGCAAGGGCAATAGCTCCAGTGTTGTCACAAAATAGAGTCATCGGGCCCGACGCACTTGGAATTACTCATAGGTCGGTGATGAACTCCTTCATCCAGACTCCTTCCTTTGCTGCTTCCGAAGCAGCTATGTACTCCGCTTCACATGTAGATGCCACCACGACACTTTGCTTGCTGCTGCACCAGCTGACTGCCCCTCCATTCAAAACAAACACGTATCCGGTTTGCGACTTCGAGTCGTCCGGATCTGTGTCGAAGCTAGCATTGACGTAACCCTTTATGAAGAGCTCTTTGGCACCTCCATATACGAGAAACATGTCCTTTGTCCTTTTCAGGTACTTCAGGATATTCTTGACCGCTGTCTCGTGTTCCGCTCCGGGATCACTTTGGTACCTCCCTAGCAAACTTATGGCAAGGTTCACATCAGGTCTGGTACACAGCATGGCATACATAATAGAGCATATGGCTGAAGCATAGGGGATGACACTCATCTCTTCTCTATCCTTTTCCGTGGTCGGGCATTGAGTCGTACTCAATCTCACACCATGTAACACAGGCAAGAACCCCTTCTTGGACTGATCCATATTGAACTTCTTCAATATCGTGTCAAGGTATGTGCTTTGTGAAAGACCTATGAGGCGTCTCGATCTATCTCTATAGATCTTAATACCTAATATGTAAGCAGCTTCTCCAAGGTCCTTCATTGACAAACACTTATTCAAGTAGGCCTTTATACTTTCCAAGAGTTCTATATCATTTCCCATTATCAGTATGTCATCCACATATAATATGAGAAATGCTACAGAGCTCCCACTCACTTTCTTCTAAATACAGGGTTCTCCATAAACCTGTACAAACCCAAACGCTTTAATCACCTCATTAAAGCGAATGTTCCAACTCCGAGATGCTTGCACCAACCCATAGATGGAGCGCTGGAGCTTGCATTCTTTGTTAGCAGCTTTAGGATCGACAAAACCTTCAGGCTGCATCATATACAGTTCTTCCTTAAGGAAACCGTTAAGGAATGCCGTTTTGACGTCCATTTGCGAGATCTCATAATCATAAAATGCGGCAATTGCTAACATGATTCGGACAGACTTCAGCATTGCTACGGGTGAGAAAGTCTCATCATAGTCAACTCCTTGAACTTGTCGATAACCCTTAGCGACAAGCCGAGCCTTATAGACGGTCACATTACCATCCGCGTCAGTCTTCTTCTTAAAGATCCATTTATTTTCAATGGCTCGCTTATCATCAGGCAAGTCCACCAAAGTCCACACTTTGTTCTCATACAAGGATCCTATCTTGGATTTCATGGCTTCAAGCCATTTGTTGGAATCCGGGCCCGCCATCGCTTTTGCATAGTTCGAAGGTTCACCGTTGTCTAACAACATGATCTCCAGGACAGGGTTGCCATACCACTCTGGTGCGGATCGTGCCCTAGTGGACCTTCGACATTCAACAGTAAATTTATCTGAAGTTTCATGATCGTCATCATTAACTTCCTCTCTAGCCGGTGCAGGCTCCACAGAAACAACTTCCTGTGCTGCGCTACTCTCCGGTTCGAGTGGAGATACAATTACCTCATCAAGTTCTATTTTACTCCCACTTACTTCTTTCGAGAGAAACTCTTTGTCGAGAAAGGATCCATTCTTGGAAACAAAGACTTTTCCCTCGGATTGTAGGTAGAAGGTATACCCTATAGTCTCTTTGGGATATCCTATGAAGACACACTTTTCCGCTTTGGGTTCGAGCTTCTCAGGTTGAAGTTTCTTCACATAAGCATCGCATCCCCAAACTTTTAGAAACGACAACTTAGGTTTCTTTCCAAACCATAATTCATACGGTGTCGTCTCAACGGATTTTGACGGTGCCCTATTTAAAGTGAATGCGGCAGTCTCTAATGCATATCCCCAAAATGATAGCGGTAAGTCAGTAAGAGACATCATAGGTCGTACCATATCTAATAGAGTGCACTTACGACGTTCAGACACACCAGTTCGCTGAGGTGTGCCAGGCGGCGTGAGTTGTGAAACAATTCCACATTTCCTTAGGTGCGTGCCAAATCGTGACTTAAATATTCTCCGCCACGATCAGATCGTAGGCACTTTATTTTCCTGTCACGTTGATTCTCTACCTCACTCTGAAATTCCTTGAATCTTTCAAAAGTTTCAGACTTATGTTTCATTAAGTAGACATAGCCATATCTACTCAAGTCATCAGTGAGGGTGAGAACATAACAGTAGCCACCACGAGCCTCGACACTCATTGGACCGCATACATCGGTATGTATTATTTCCAACAAGTCAGTTGCTCGCTCCATTGTTCTGGAGAATGGAGTCTTGGTCATCTTGCCCACAAGGCATGGTTCGCACGTGTCAAATGATTCGAAATCAAGAGACTCCAAAAGTCCATCAATATGAAGCTTCTTCATGCGTTTGACACCAATATGACCAAGGCGGCAGTGCCACATGTAAGTGGGACTATCGTTATCAACCTTACACTTTTTGGTACTCACACTATGGACATGTGTAACATCACGTTCGAGATTCATCAAAAATAAACCATTAACCAGAGGGGCATGACCATAAAACATTTCTCTCATATAAATAGAACAACCATTATTCTCAGATTTAAATGAGTAGCCATCTCGCATCAAGCGAGATCTAGATCAATGTTCATGCTCAAAGCTGGTACTAAATAACAATTATTAAGGTTTAACACTAATGCTGAAGGTAGATGTAGAGGTAGCGTGCCGATGGCAATCACATCGACCTTGGAACCATTC
Organism: Hordeum marinum; assembly: GCA_022496015.1. NCBI lineage: Eukaryota > Viridiplantae > Streptophyta > Magnoliopsida > Poales > Poaceae > Hordeum > Hordeum marinum. Next base: position 121,062,255 of record CM039677.1, read on the forward strand.
CTAATGCGCATCGTCACCTCGTCCTTTGCCAGCCTCCGCTTATTCCGCAGGTCCTGCTTGGAGTTACAAATGTGAGCAACTACACCGGTATCAAATACCCAGGAGCTACTATGAGCGCTGGTTAGGTACACATCAATAACAAGTATATCACATAAAGCTTTAACGTTGCCGTCCTTCTTATCCGCTAAGTACTTGGGGTAGTTCCGCTTCTAGTGACCGGTACCCTTGCAGTAAAAACACTCAGTCTTAGGCTTGGGTCCATTCTTGTTCTTCTTCTTCCTGGCAACTTGCTTACCGGGCACGGCAACAACTTTCCTTTCCTTCTTGAAGTTCTTCTTACCCTTGATTTTCTTGAAACTAGTGGTCTTATTCACCATCAACACTTGATGCTCCTTTTTGATCTCGACCTTTACTGATTTCAGCATTGAGTACAACTCAGGAATGGACTTCTCCATCCCTTGCATGTTGTAGTTCATCACAAAGCTCTTGTAGCTAGGTGGAAGCGACTTGAGGATTCTATCAATGACCGAGTCATCCGGGAGATTAACTTCCAGCTAAGTCAAGCGGTTGTGTAGCCCAGACATCTTGAGGATGTGCTCACTGACAGAACTATTCTCCTCCATCTTATAGCTGAAGAACTTGTCGGAGACGTCATATCTCTCGACCTAGGCATGAGCTTGGAAAACCAGTTTCAGCTCTTGGAACATCTCATATGCTCTGTGTTGCTCAAAACTCTTTTGGAGCCCCGGTTCTAAACTGTAAAGCATGCCGCACTGAACAAGGGAGTAATCATCGTAGCGAGAATGCCAAGCGTTCGCAACGTCTTGCTCTGCTAGGAGAAGGGGTGGGTCACCTAGTGGTGCATCAAGGACATACAATTTCTTGGAAGCTATGAGGATGATCCTCAAGCCACGGACCAAGTCCGCATAGTTGCTTCCATCATCTTTCAGCTTGGTTTTCTCAAGGAACGTGTTGAAATTGAGGGTGACATTCGCGTTTGCCATTGGATCTACAATATAGATTGTAAAGATAATTTTAGACTAAGTTCATGATAATTAGGTTCACATAATCAAATTATTTAATGAACTCCCACTTAGATAGACATCTCTCTAGTCATCCAAGTGACACATGATCCGTGTCAACTAGCCCGTGTTCGATCATCACGTGAGACGGACTAGTCATCCATGGTGAACATCTCCATGTTGATCGTATCTTCTATACGACTCATGTTCGACCTTTCGGTCTTCCGTATTCCGAGGCCATGTATGTACATGCTAGGCTCGTCAAGTCAACCTAAGTGTTCCGTGTGTGTAAATCTGGCTTACACCCGTTGTATGCAAACATTAGAACCTATCACACCTGATCATCACATGGTGCTTCAGAACGACGATCCTTAGCAACGGTGCATAGTTAGGGTGAACACTTCTCTTGAAAATTTATTGATAGATCATCTTATTTACTACCGTCATTCTAAGAAAATAAGATGTAAACATGATAAACATCACATGCAATCAGTATAGTGACATGATATGGCCAATATCATCTTGCTCCTTTGATCTCCATCTTTGGGGCACCATGATCATCACTGTCAACGGCACGACACCATGATCTCCATCATTGTGTCTTCATGAAGTTGTCTCGCCAACTATTACTTCTACTACTATGGCTAACGTTTAGCAATAAAGTAAAGTAATTACATGGCGTTTATGATTGACACGCAGGTCATACAATAAAATAAGACAACTCCTATGGCTCCTGCCGGTTGTCATACTCATCGACATGCAAGTCGTGAATCCTATTACATGATCAATCTCATACATCACAATGCATCACATCACATTCTTTGGCCATATCACATCACAAGGCATATGCTGCAAAAACAAGTTAGACGTCCTCTAATTTGTAGTTGCAAGTTTTTACGTGGCTGCAATAGTTTTCTAGCAAGAACGTTTCTTACCTACGCCAAAACCACAACGCGATATGCCAATTGCTATTTACCCTTCACAAGGACCCTTTTCAATAAATCCAATCCGACTAAGGTGGGAGAGATAGACACCCGCTAGCCACCTTATGCAACAAGTGCATGTCAGGCGGTGGAACCAGTCTCACGTAAGCGTACGTGTAAAGTCGGTCCGGGCCGCTTCATCCCATAATACCGCCGAATAAAGATAAGACTAGTAGTGGTAAGCATATTAACAAAATCGACGCCCACAACAACTTGTGTTCTACTCGTGCATAGATTCTACGCATAGACCTAGCTCATGATGCCACTGCTAGGAGACGTAGTAGTAAATCAAAAAAATTCCTACGATCACCAAGATCTATCCATGGAGAAACCAGCAATGAGTGGGGAGAGATTGCATATTCATACCTTTGAAGATCGCTAAGCGGAAGCGTTACAAGAACGCGGTTGGTGGAGTTGTACTCGCAGCGATTCAGATCGCGGTGGATTCCGATCTCAGTGCCGAACAACGGCGCCTCCGCGTTCAACACACATGCAGCCCGATGACGTCTCCTATACCTTGATCCAGCAAGGAGGAAGGAGAGGTTGAGGGAGAGCTCCGGCAGCATGACGGCATGGTGACGGTGGAGCTACATGGACTCTGGCAGGGCTTCGCAAAGCGCTACGGAGAACGAGGAAGAGGAAGCGTAGGGCTGCGCCGAGAGAGAGAAGTCGTGTCTCAAATCAGCCCAAACCCTTCGGTATGTATAGGAGGAGGGAGAGGGAGGGCTTCCTTGGCCCCTCCTCCAAGGAGGAGAGGTTCGGCCGAACCTAGGGGGAGAGTCCACCTCCCATAAGGGAGGTGGATCTCCTCCTTCTAAATCCTTTTGCCCTTTATCTCTTGATCCCAGCCGCATGAGCCTTTCTAGAAGGTCTTAGTCAGCCCAAAAAGGCCTAGCACACCTCCTCTAAGGGCCCACAAAGTCCTATGGTCATGACACCCCTCCCGGGGGTCCTTCAGCACCCTCCCGGCACTCCCGGTACACCACCGATGAGCCCGAAAACTTTCCAGTGACCAAAACTGGACTTCCTATATATCCATCTTTACCTCCAGACCATTCTCGAGCTCCCCGTGACGTCCGGGATCTCATATGGGACTCCGAACAACCTTCGGTAACCACGTACAACATTTCCCTATAACCCTAGCGTCATCGAACCTTAAGTGTGTAGACCCTACAGGTTCGGGAGACACGTAGATATGACCAAGACAACTCTTCGGTAAATAACCAACAGCGGGATCTAGATACCCATGTTGGCTCCCACATGCTCCACGATGATCTCATCGGATGAACCACGATGTCGGGGATTCAATCAATCCCGTACACAATTCCCTTTGTTTATCGGTATGATACTTGCCCGAGATTCGATCGTCGGTATCCCTATACCTTGTTCAATCTCGTTACCGGCAAGTCTCTTTACTCGTTCCGTAACACATCATCCCGTGGCTAACTCCTTAGTCACACTGAGCTCATTATGATGATGTCTTGTGGGCCCAGAGATACCTCTCCGTCACATAGAGTGACAAATCCCAGTCTCGATTCGTGCCAACCCAACAGACACTTTCGGAGATACAAGTAGTGCACCTTTATAGCCACCCAGTTACGTTGTGACGTTTGGCACACCCAAATCATTCCTACGGTATCCGGGAGTTGCACAATCTCATGGTCTAAGGAAACGATACTTGACATTGAAAAGCTTTAGCAAACGAACTACACGATCTTGTGCTATGCTTAGGATTGGGTCTTGTCCATCACATCATTCTCCTAATGATGTGATCCCGTTATCAATGACATCCAATGTCCATGGCCATGAAACCGTGACCATCTATTGATCAACGAGCTAGCCAACTAGAGGATTACTAGGGACATGTTGTGGTCTATGTATTCACACACGTATTATGGTTTCCGGTTAACACAATTATAGCATGAACAATAGACAATTATCATCAACTAGGAAATAGCATAATAACCATTTTATTATTGCCTCTAGGGCATATTTCCAACACCTGGTGCCCAATCTGTTCCGAATGACGCTGACAAATGCGCAGCCATGTGGAAGAACAAATCTATATTTTGGGACCTACCGTATTGGAAAGACCTCGAGGTCCGCTCTGCTCAGTATGAAGGTCCCTTCTGGCTTCTCGTCGAATATAAAGGGAATAATAAATATGGCAGAGAAAAACTTCCAGAACCTAAAGTCTCATGACTGCCATGTTATTATGATGCAACTGCTTCCGGTTGCGTTGAGGGGGCTTCTACCGGAAAACGTTCGATTAGCCATTGTGACGCTATGTGCATTCCTGAATGCAATCTCTCAGAAGGTAGTCGATCTAGAAATCCTACCAAGCTTAGAGAATGATTTGGTGCAATGTCTTGTCAGTTTGGAGTTGGTGTTCCCACAATCCTTCTTCAATATCATGATGCATGTCCTAGTTCACCTAGTCGAGGAGATTGCCATTCTGGGTCCTGTATTTCTACACAATATGTTCCCCTTGGAGAGGTTCATGGGAGTCTTAAAGAAATATGTTCATAATCGTGCTAGGCCAGAAGGAAGCATATCCAAGGGACATGAAACAAAGGAGGTCATTGAGTTTTGTGTTGAGTTTATTCCTGACATTAAGCCGATACATGTTCCTGAATCGCGACATGAGGGCAGACTGGGTGGAAAAGGCGCGCTAGGACAGAAATCACTAATATGCCGGGACAGGCATTCTTTGGTGCAAGCACACTACACAGTGCTACAAAGTTCCGCCTTGGTGGCTCCGTATATCGAGCAACACAACAATGTTCTACACTCCAAACACCCAGAGAAGTCTTATGACTGGATTACACATGAACAAATAGTGACTTTTGCCGGTCGGTTGCAGACACGTCTCATGGATGACAACACTGTTGAAGATGACATGTACTTGCTGTCCAAGTTACCATCTTTGACTATATTGACTTTCAAAGGGTATGAGATAAATGGGAATACATTTTACACGATCTCCGAAGATAAAAAGAGCGCTAACCAAAACATTGGTGTCCTCTTTGATGCAACAAACAATAATGGGCCAAAGGACACATACTATGGTTACATAGAGGAGATATGGGAACTTGACTATGGACTTGATTTGAAGGTCGCTTTGTTTAGGTGCAAATGGGTCAATCTAACAAGGGGCGGGGTAAAGGAAGATCCGCAGTACGGAATGACAACAGTGGATCTCAACAATCTTGGGTATGCAGATGAACCATTCGTCCTAGCCAATGATGGGGCGCAGGTTTTCTATGTGACGGACATGTCTACCAATCCGAGAAAAAGAAAGGACAAGGAATCAAACACATCTTGCGATGAGCCAAAGCGCCACATAGTTCTTTCAGGGAAAAGAAACATCGTGGGAGTGGAGGACAAGACAGACATGTTAGAGGATTATGAAAAGTTTCATGAAATTGCTCCCTTCACAGTGAATGTTGACCCAAGCATTAAGTTAAACGATGAAGATTGTCCATGGTTACGACGCAAAGGGACACACACGAAGAAAAAAATTTACACCCAAAGATCCCACTCTAGGATGTGACTAGCTTCTCTAGTTAGTTTGTGGACTTATATATCAAGAAAATCCCACTTCGGACAAACCGAAGGGAATCTTTGTAATAGTAGTGTATGTATGTGTTTTGTGCGTTCAATATGCACCTTTCGAAGGGAGGCCATCAATTTTCAACCCTTTGTAACTTCATTTGCTATTTTTCATGCATTTACTGATTTTTTTGAGCTAAATGACCATTAAATTGATAAGCACTACAAATGAACTCTGAAAAGGTTTAAAGTTTGCATGGTATCATCATTTCTCCCACATAGCATGTGCTAAAAAGTTGAGAGGGTTACGACAAAAACTGGATGCACTTCGTGTACAAAATGGACAATCTCTTTCGAAGTATCAGGGTTTCGGACGAAAACTCGCCTGTTACAAAAGCATTTCAATTTTCTTAACTTATTTGAACTCCATACTTTTTGTGTGTTCAAAATGCACCATTCAAAGCCACATCATCAATTTTCAACCCTTTCTGACTTCAATTGCTATTTTTCATGCACTTACTGATTTGTTTCAGCAAAATAACCCTGAAATTAAAATGCACTTCAAATGAACTATGAAAAGGTTGAAAGTTGGCATAGTATCATCATTTCACTCACATAGCATGTTATAAAAATTTGAGAGGGTTACGACAAAAAAGGATGCACTTCGTGTATAAAATGGACAATCTCTTTCGAAGTATCAAGGTTTCGAACGAAAACTCCCCTATTACTAAGGCATTTCGTTTCTTAAATAACCTAAGATTTACCAAATTGGATATAATGATAAAACAAGATAATATTAAACAATAGAAAAAAGAATCACTCAAAAATCTATTTTTAAAGTAAAGTTATTCACAAACTAGTGATTCACACAAATTTCAAATAATTCAAATTTAAACTTTTCGAATTTGAAAAATACTGCCACTAATAGAAGGTTTATAATGTTTGACCTAACGCAAAAAGATTCACTAATTAACTCTCAATAAAGCACAAAAAAACTCAGAAACAAAAGAAAATAGATAAAGCCAAAGACAAAAAAATGAAAAATAAATTAAAAAAATCCCGCCTACTTGGCCGCCACGGCCTGCTTACGACTAGAAACCCAACCTGGGCCAGGATGCACGCTCGCAAGCCCCAGTAGGCCCATAGGGAATTGCAGCGTAGGTAGGCCCAGAATGCCTGCATTAGAGAGGAGCTCAATTCAGTACCCGCGACGGGGCTTATAAACTGGTCGAGGCGCCCCTCGACTAGCGAGGTGGGACTAAACTTGCACTACAGTGCGCCGTGCCAGGAACACACCTTTAGTCATGGTTGGTGGCTCCAACCGCGACTAAAGACCCCCTTTAGTCGCGGTTGGAGCCACCAACCGTGACTAAAGGTTTTCGTTTCCCGCCGCCTGCACCCGCTGAAATTCAGCTTTAGTCAAAGTTGGTGGCTCCAACCGCGATTAAAGGGTGTCTTCAGTCGCGGTTGGAGCCACCAACCACAACTAAAGATCTCCTTATATATACAACACATGAAAAATTTCAATTAATCTACATCTTCTTCGCGACATCGCCGCCATCGCCATCTCGCCTCCCCGACGCCGCCTGCGCCATCGTCGTCTCATCGCGCCGTCGCCGTCTCGCCTCCTCGCGTCGATCTCCGCTGCCGCCCGCGCCCGTTCCTCCTCGAGCCTGGCCTGACGCCGCCCGCGCCCGCTCCTTCGTCGCCGCCCCCGACTCGCCTCACCTCCTGGTCGCCCCGTCGCCCCGCTGTGAGCTCCTCCCCTCTCCCTCGCCCCCTGTGCCGCCATTGCGGCCACTGGCCCCTCCCTGGCCAGAACCCTCCCCCAATTTTGATGAACACACACACACAATTTTGATAATTAGATGATTAATTAGATGTATAGATGATTAGATGATTAGATGCAAGAATTTTGATGTATAGAAAAAAGTTAAGGAATTTTGACATTTGACGAATTTTGACATAGATGCATGAATTTTGACATTTTTTCACTAGATGATTAGTTAGATGTGTACAAAAAAGTGAACTAATTTTCACTATTTGAGGAATTTTTACATTTTGATCCAATATATGTATAGAAAAAAGTTGATGAATATTGACATTTGATCCAATGTATAGAAATTAGTATTTGCAAAAACTTGCATATTTTAATGTTTTCCATTTTGTGTTTTCCATATTTTAAGGGTTTTTGGGTTATATGTATGATACTATTCGAGATGTATTAGTGATACTATTCACGATGTATGAATGCAAGAGATGATTTAGTTTTGCTTATTGAATGCATGCTAATTTGAATACTAATTTGTTTTATGATTTAGTTTTGCTTATTGAATGCATGTCTGTTTCAACTATGAACATAGGAAATGTCTTGTGCTACAATGTAGGACATATCGAGTCCTTGTGATTTGCGAGTCATATGAGGGAGGAAGAATCCCGACTGTTGTCGTGGGGGTCGCTTCTCCTTCGTTCCCGTGTGCTAGACATTTTGGTGTAATGCACTCGGGGACGAATGGAGGAGCCACCATCACCGATGGTCGCAATATCAGAAGGAGTGCCCACCATATACGTGAGATGAGAGTTTAGGAAGGAAAGACTCGATAGACCTAAAGTCAACATGTAGCATATTGAGTAATAGTGATGTGTGTGTTTATTAGTTTTCTCATAGTTTCCTTCGATCGATTTTAAATGTTTCAACTATGAACATAGGAAATGTCTAACGACGAAAGGAAATTTGCTATGTGCAAATACTGCGAAGACGAGAGCAGCCTGTGTGACAAGCCTTTCCTAGTTGATGATACCTTCGAAGTGGATGCAGTAAGTCACAACGACAAGTCTTTTTTCGTAATTAAGCATGACTTCTACTTCTTTTGCTTCAACTTATAATTTTAATTTTTTACTATTCTACTAGCGTATCCCCTGCCATGCAAGAACTTATGTCTTGGATAAGATTGGTTTCAATACTAAAAAAAGTATGGATGTAGAGACAGTTCACTTGAGGACCGAGCATGGTTATACTTTTGCCGTAAAATTGTACAATTCAGACACCTACTCCTATTTTGAATGCAAAAGTTGGAGAGCACTATGCAAGGCTTATGCATTTGAGCCTAATATGCTTATCACCTTTGATATTCGTCCGGAAGATGAAATTGAAGGTAATATCGACATCTGGGTCGATGTGCAGATGACTCCATTTCTACCATTATATGAGCTTCTCAACCATATTTATTAAGTAGTTTATACTCCCTCCGTAAACTAATATAAGAGTGTTTAGAATACTATTTTAGTAATCTAAACACTCTTATATTAGTTTACAGAGGGAGTATTGTTTATTTAAAAATAGTTGACAACTTATTTCCATTGACAGCTTATTTTCATTCTTCAAAAAATGTACGGAAGATGGCTAACAGAACCTACTACTACAATGTAGAAGCAGAATTAGCTTATAAGGAGAAAAATCGTCTTATCGCATTTCTTAATGATCTTGAGAATTACAATAGCTATTATAAAACTCCTCCACATTATGGTCAATACGTCCCACTGGTGCACGTGGTGAACTACGGTAACATCCATGGAGATTGCATGGTAAGATTTTCTACTATTATGACATCCTTGCATATTTTGCATAAATTCTTCTAAAACTAAACTAGATTGCTAACTACAAAGTTATTACTATGTTTTTCAATAGAAAATCCCGAAGGATTGTGTGCCTCATCTGATGTTGCCGAGAGGTCGCATTGATGTTATGAGCTTACGGCCAGCTCGCCAAGGTCAGCCTACACATCATTCCTGTCCATACCGGATTTCTAAAACTGATGAAGACATGACAATCAAAGATTGGAAAAAATGTATGGTCAACCATAGAGACCTACTTGGAAGCAACATTGTGCGTAGGCCAAGAAATTGAGACAGGATGATCTCCCTTCTCCATAATGGAGAGTGAGAGCCTATCTTGTTTTATGATATATTACCTAAGAGAGGGAGAGTAGGTCCTCTGACAGAGGAGTAGGTCCTAGGTACAATGTTTTATTATGTGCTACAATGTGTTATAGTTGATGATGATGAGGAGGAGTTGTGATTATGACTAGTGACCAACTTGTTATATGATGTCTCATTGACGAAAATGATGATTAAATCATGTTGGTGGTAATGACTATGAAAATTATTAGCTATAGTGTTGTTGGTGATGATATGATGCAAGATTTTTTTATATTACTATGATGATGATGTTGATCATGGTTATCATGATGATTTGTTATATCATCGGGCGGAGGAAAGAGGATTAGATTCATGTGGATGGATCAAAAGTGACCAGAAGTTGAATTAGTAGGATCTTCGTCCTACTAATTCAACTTTTGATCACTTTTTATTCATTTGGATGAATAAAATCCTTGTTTCTTCCTCATAATGATATAATAATTCACCATGAACATAATGATATAACAACCTCTTAATTGGTACTGTATCAAAATTTGTATAACCTCGTATAACCATAATTAATTCATAAACCCCTAAAGAATTCAAAGGAAAAATAAAACAAAACTAAAAAAACTAAATACTTTTAGTCCCGGTTGGTGTTACCAATCGAGACTAAAGGTCCCCTCAGCCCACGGCGCCGTCGGATGCCTTGTGGAAGGCCTTTTGTGTCAGGCCATGTTGAACCGGCACTAAAGGGGAGTAGGCTTTAGTCCCCACCCTTTAGTGTTGGTGCCGGTTCGAGTGCCGGTTCGAGAACCGGCACTAAAGGCCCTTACGACCCACGACTATAGGCCGGTTCTGCACTAGTGCTAGACTAGATCCTTGATTACTATCCCTACCTGATCATGTATCGCTTCCGCATTCTTGGAATATACTCATTGTTTCGAAGCTTTTCACAAAAATCGCCTATTCACCGCCCCTCTAGTCGATAACTAGCACTTTCAAGTAGCAATAGATACTTAGCAAGATTCAGTATATGTAATGTGTAGGCACGTGTATCGGTGATGGATAATGATTTAGATGACATTGAGCAGTTGCAGACTAGGGAGACACAGAACTAGCTCCAATTCATCAATGTAATATAGGCATGGATTCCGTATATAGTGATACGTGCTTGCGATAATTACTTGCATGACATCTTTTGTCCTACCCTCCCGTGGTAGCAGGATCCTATTGGAAACTAAGGGAAATTAAGGCCTCCTTTTAATAGAAAACCAAAACAAAGTAGTAACACATGGTGAATACATGAACTCCTCAAACTACGACAATCACCGGAAAGTATCCCAATTATTGTCACCTTGGGGTATGCGGATCATGACACGTAATAGGTGCAGACAACTTGCAAGATAGGATCCAAATCACTCTTATATTCATGAAAACAAAATTGGTTCAGATCTAAAATCATGGCACAAGGGCCCAAGTGACAAGCATTAATTATAGCAAAGTCATAGCAACATCAATCTCACAACATAGTGGACACTAGGGATCAAGCTCTATCAAACTTAACTCGATTACGTGATCAATCTCATCCAATCCCACCACATCCAGCAAGCCTCAAAGGAATTGCTCACTGTCGGTGATGAGCATCATGGCGGTGTTGATGAAGAAGGTTTGTTGATGACGACGATGACTATTTCCCCTCTCTTGAGCCCAAAACAGGCTCCAGATCAGCCCTCTAGAGGAAGAACAGGAGGTGGCGGCGGCTCCGTCTCGTGAAACACGATGAAAACTTCTCTCTGATTTTTTTCTCCCAAGATGTGAATTTATAGGACTAGAATTAGGGTCAGAGGAGCCTCGATAGCCCCACAAGCCATCAGGGCGCGGCCTGGGGGGCGCCCTGATGTGTGGTGGCCCCTTGGCACACCCCCTCCGACAGCTCTTTACTCCATAATTGATTATAATTCTCAGAAATAATTCACAAAAAGTTTCATCCAATTCTGAGAACTTTTATTTCTGTACAAAAATAACACCAAGGTAGTTCTGTTGAAAACAACGTCAGTCCCGTTTAGTTTCATTCACATAATGAAAATTAGAGGTTAAAACCAGAGCAAAAGTGTTTAGAAAAGTAGATATGTTGGGGAGGTATCAACTCCCCCAAGCTTAAATCATTGCTTGTCCTTAAAAAATTCAGTTGATAAACTGAAAGTGATAAATAAAACTTTTACAAACTCTTTTGTTGTCATACACATGCTTAGCTAGTGCTCAAGTTTTCGGTATAGATCATAAATATGCACATTCATGACAAAACCTAGATATTATGTTATCTCATGGCAATACATAACCAACTAGCGGGCAATAATAAAATATCTCACATGCCAACAATTTGTCAAAACAATCATAAGATAATATGGTGACATGGTATTTCCCTAGCCCTTTCGGAGACCGCAAAATATAAATGCAGATCACCTCTGAGATCCAAACAACGACTAAACATTATAATTCAGGGAGAAAAGATCCAGTCATGCTCATATCCAACATTAACTAGACTCAATGCATAAAAATGACAAAAGTGCTTTCCAATCAGGTGCTTTTAGTAAGAGGACGATTACTCAGCATAAAAGTAAACACACAGCTGGACGCCGGTAACCTTCTGATCATACCCGACATGACCGTTAGTGTACTCGAGATCGAAGCTGACCACTTTATACTTGTCCTCTCACTAATGCAGGAAGGTCCTAAGACGACCCATCTATCAGAGACCCTTTCACCAAACAATGTGCGACACATGACTCACAAACGGTATAGTTCTAGATCCGACGCCAATAACATGAACGTTGTGCAATGGCTGGTCCATCAGGCACGGTTCAAATATGACTTGTGTGTGGGATACGTGACATACATTTGTTCCTCATAAAATGTGTGCGCTTAGCCAAATTAACAAAAATGGTTGTATAGATCCAGATGTGTGCGATAGGCAACATATAGTTCATCGTGGTAAACTGTGATAAACTGTTTGAGATGATCCAGCAGAACACAAACGATTGGGCTTAACAAGATGTGTCTGATACCCGGCAAACGAGTATGTAATCAGAATTGTGTGAGAAGACCGATAATAACACAGGCGATTCCTCCTAATAAGTTGTGTGTTGTGGGCAAATGGTTGCTGGTAAATAATTGCCAACTATTGATGGAAACATCACCGACGTGTTCCTTAGTTTACTCATGTTAGATGTCGTTTTCTCTGTCTGCACCACATCTATGCTTTGCATCATTGCACACGTGAACACATGGTGGCTCGAGGGACACCGGTAGCTCGCGTGGATGGATGTTGGCAAAGCCACCACATGCATAGGTCAGTTCAACATGCAGGGACTGGCCGCATACAAGCGGGCAAGCGGTTGCGAATCGCCGACGTCCTGGCAAAATGATGACGGCGTAATAAAACACAAACATTTTCTTTATTATTAATCATTTATGTTCTCATCATTTCTTCCTCCTTTATCTAGTCTAGTCACCGTGTTGCTGCCCGAGGATTCTAGATATGCTTCGATGTCGCACATGCGTTTCATTTGGCCACGCGTCGGTGAGCCCGTTCCTACGTGCACAACGCAGGTTCCCTTACACAATCGCACAAGCTTCCCGCCTGGCTCAGAGAAATCCCACAAATCCACAATCTTTGTCGACCTATATATAAACCCTCATGACCTGTGACTCCTTACTCCTTTCATCCCCTCCCTTCCCATAGCTTATCTAGTTTGCTTCTCCCCCCAATCGCCAATGGCACGGGCCCCTCATCATCGTTCAGCCACTCTGCCAGAGGAAAACTCTAGTTGGGAGTCTTCACCGCATGGGCCCAATGGTCCTCTGAAGCATGTAGTGCACATGGCATCCCTGGTGGGTGTGTGCACGCAGCCCACCACATGCTCCACCACTGTTGCCCGAAGGCAGCTACTGCCAGCGGTTGCCGTGGTCGCCACCCCACCGACTGCTGATCTACAGTAGCAGTGGATGCCTTGTCCGCCAGCACACCATCATCTGCCTGGGACGCAACCCCACTGTCAGTCACCGGGGCCATCGCCCGCTCTGCCATCGCGGCCCGAATACGGGAGCTAGAGGCTGCAAAGCCCCCCTCCTGGCTTCTGTGTCAGAGACCTTGCGCTACATCTACTTCTTCGAGAAGGAGATGGAGCTCCAAGTCACACACACAAAGAAGCTCATCGATGTCGTGGCCGCATGAGAAGTCATAGGGGCGACGCAGACTATGAAGATGTATGTCGAGTCCCGCCACTTCGAGGAGGCTCGTTTTGAGCGGCGGAGGGCAACAATGGCATGCAACAGATTCAACTCCACCAGCTCGTCGGTAGGATCCTCCTCCTCTGCAAATTACTGAGCACGCTCGATAGAGGAGAGACTGCTAGAAGTATTACAAAGCCCCTCCGTAGTAGTATTTAGGGACTATTTTGCTTAGTACATCTAACAATTTTTTAGAGAAAAGGCATACGTCTGAATTTATAAATAAAGCCACACGGCAGAGTAACAGAACACCAAAACGATATCAGTTCCAGCCACAACCAGGCCTAATAACAAATAAGTAATGGCATAGAGGCCCAACAAGAAGTTTAGGCGACACACATGCCAGCAGGTCCAATAACAGTTGGGCATGCAGGCCCACAACCTACCCTAGCAAGAGCAACAAAAACCATACTAGCCCTAGGTAGCAACAACTGGAGGAGACATCATAAGCACAGACTCATGAACTATAGAGATGAGCAGCTCTAGAGGGTCCCGATCGGCAGGCTTAGTCAATAATTTCCACTTCTACAAGAAGATAGAGATTTTAAACAAGTCAACAGGTTTGTTTGGAAAGGACCCCTCAATAGTGAACTTGTTCCTGGTAGTCCAGAGTGACCAATGTAATGCACCTAGGCCGACCCAAAAATGCATTTAGAAATGCCTTGAAGTCAAGACGAAAGCAACCGTGGTTTCTCAAACGAGTGAGGATCCCAGTCTAGGTTCAACCACAAACGAACGCAACTCAAGGCCAACTTAGCCAAAACACAACCAAAGAATATATGATTAGCATCTTCCAAATGAGAACATAAAACAGAGAATTCCGAGCCTGGCTCATTAGGCTTGCCACTAGTAGAAAACAAGGCTTTGGTCCAGGCTGGGCCAGCCCATTAGTCCCGGTTCCCTCACGAACCGAGACCCATGGCGGCCTTGGTCCCGGTTCGTCTGACCCCTTTGGTCCCGGTTACAGACACCAACCGGGACCAATGGGCCTCGCTCCTGGCCCACAACCATTGGTCCCGGTTTGTGGCTGCAACCGGGACCAAATGGGATCCTTTATTTCCGATTCCAGCCACGAACCGGGACCAATGAGATGCCTATATATACCCCCTCCTGAGCGAGCAGAGCACTCCACATTGCTCTATTTTTCTGGCCGGTGAGGGGAGGACTTTATAGTGCTCTAGCTCACCTCCTATGCACATGAGGTGTGCGATGAAATGCCCAAGCCACACTTAAGCTTTCTCCCCTCGAAGCTCCTTGTCAAGCTCCATTTTCCTCAAGATTTGTCTAGGTTTGGCGGTCCATCCTGTCCCGTGCCCATCTCGGTTCCGGCACATCCGTGGTTAGCCTCTTCTTCTTATCTTCTTTCTAAAAGGAAAAAGGTTTTACTTGTATGATTTAGATAGATACTTGTGTAATTTTCTTACTTTTATTATTGTTTTTTATTATATAGTGCGATGGTTTTCGTATCCGCCTCCGTCGGCCCTCGTCCTGTCTATGATTCAGATGTGGTATATATTATCTTTTATTACTATTTGTTTTATTTAGTGTTTATGACAATTATGCCGACCAAAGTGACATAGATTTTTTAATCTAGGAGGAGGTAGTTGAACCGGAAATTCCAACCCACATAGCAATTCTTGTCGAGAAGTTAAATCTGGTTGAAAAAGAAAACAATGACTTGAAAGAAAAATTACAAAGAGTTGAAGAGGAGAAGATGAAGTTGGAGTTGCATTTTGCTGATGTCGTCGACGGTCACAAGACCAAGATGGACGCAATGCGCTTGAAGATTAGAAAGATTGGAAAATATGCCTTTCATACCGAGACTTGGTATCATTATGCTGTTGCATCAATTGGTACCTTAGTAGCGGTTATAATCGCATTTGTTATGATCGCATTAGTAGCGGTTTTAAGTAGGTGCTCTAGAGAGCTATATGTTGTTCAATAATCAGAACTATGTACGAACTGTATGTATTTATTTTGGTCACTATTGTACTTTGGCTTTAATGTGATGATGAATTTCTATTAATTGGGTCACTTCTCTATTCATGATATGTTGTAATGGTTTTTAATATACTTTATTATATAACGCACGCAGATGAACCGGCAATGGATGTCTGGTGACCGACGCACCTCCGAGTATATTAAGGGCCTGCATAATTTTCTCGAAGCGGCTAAGGCAAACAAGCAGAATGGTTTTATTCATTGTCCATGTCCATGTATTTTTTGTGACAATACGAAGGCTTTCTCCAACTCTAGAACCCTTCACTTCCACCTTCTTGAGAAGGGATTTATGCCACACTATAATGTTTGGACCAAGCACGGAGAAAGAGGGGTTATGATGGAAGACAACAAATAAGAAGAGGATGATGACAACTATGTGCCTCCTGAATACGGTGATGCTGCAATGGGGGAAGATGAAGATCAATAGGAACCAGACGATGTGCTCGATGATGATCTTCGCCGGGTCATTGTTGATGCAAAGAGACAACGCGAAAGTGAAAAGGAGAAGTTGAGGTTCGATTGCATGCTAGAGGATCACAAAAAAAGGGTTGTACCCCAATTGCAAAGATGGCAACACAAAGCTCGGTACCACACTGGAATTTCTCCAGTGGAAGGCAGAGAATGGTGTACCTGACAAAGGATTTGAGAAGCTACTGAAAATATTGAAGAAGAAGCTTCCAAAGGATAACGAATTGCCTGACAATATGTACACAGCAAAGAAGGTTGTATGCCCTCTAGGATTGGAGGTGCAGAAGATACATGCATGCTCTAATGACCGCATCCTCTACCGCGATGCGTACGAGGATTTGAACGCATCCTCGGTATGTGGTGCATTGCGGTATAAGATCAGACGAGATGACCCTGGTGATATTGACGGCGAGCGCCCCAGGAATAGGGTTCTGCCAAGGTGATGTGGTATGCTCCTATAATACCATGGTTGAAATCTCTGCTTAGAAACAAAGAGCCAGCCAAGTCGATGCGATGGCAAAGAAGACCGTAAGAAAGACGCGAAGTTGAGAGCACCCACTGATGGCTCGCAGTGGAGAAAGATTGAGAGAAAGTGGAGTGACTTTACAGGTGACCCAAGGAATGTATGGTTTGGTTTAAGTGCAGATGGCGTTAATCCTTTTGGGGGTCAGAACAGCAAGCATAACACATGGCTTGTGACTCTATGTATGTATAACATTCCTCCGTGGTTGTGCATGAAGTGGAAGTTCATTATGATGCCAGCGCTCATCCAAGGCCCTAAGCAACCCGGCAATGACATTGATGTGTACCTAAGGCCATTAGTTGATGAACTTTTACAGTTATGGAATGGAAGAGGTGTACGTGTGTGGGATGAGAACAAACAGGAGGAATTTGACCTACATGCGTTGTTGTTTGTAACCATCAATGATTGGCCTGTTCTTAGTAACCTTTCAGGACAGACAAACAAGGGATACCACGCATGCACACACTGTTTAGATGACACCGACAGTATATATTTGGACAAATGCAGGAAGAATGTGTACCTGGGGCATCGTCTATTTCTTCCGACCAACCATCAATGTCTAAATAAAGGAAAGAATTTCAAATGTGAGGCAGATCACCGAAAGAAGCCCGCCCTCCGTACTGGTGATCACCTCCTTGCTATGGTTAATGATTTACAAGTAATCTTTGGAAAGGGTCCCGGCGGACTATCTGTTCCGCATGACGCTGAGGGACGCACACCCATGTGGATGAAGAACTCTATATTTTGGGACCAACCCTATTGGAAAGACCTAGAGGTCCGCTCTCCAATCAACGTGATGCACGTGATGAAGAATCTTTGCGTGAACCCGCTAGGCTTCTTGGGAGTGTATGGGAAGACAAAAGATACATCGGAGGCACGCGAGGAGCAGCAACGTGTGCATGAAAAAGACGGCATGCATCTAGAGCAGTATGAAGGTCCAGCCAGCTATGCTCTTACCAAACAAGAGAAGGAAATATTCTTTGAATGCCTGCTCAGTATGAAGGTCCCGTCTGGCTTCTCGTCGAATATAAAGGGAATAATAAATATGGCTGAGAAAAAGTTCCAGAACCTAAAGTCTCATGACTGTCACTTGATTATGAAGCAACTGCTTCCGGTTACATTGAGGGGGCTTGTACCGGAAAACGTTCGATTAGCCATTTTGAAGCTATGTGCATTCCTCAATGCAATTTCTCAGAAGGTGATCGATCCAGAAATCCTGCCAAGGTTAAGGAGTGATTTGGTGCAATGTCTCATTAGTTTTGAGCTGGTGTTCCCACCGTCCTTCTTCAATTACATGGCGCACGTCCTAGTTCATCTAGTCGATGAGATTGTCATTCTGGGCCCTGTATTTCTGCACAATATGTTCCCCTTTGAGAGGTTCATGGGAGTCTTAAAGAAATATGTTTGTAACCGTTCTAGGATAGAAGAAAGCATCTCCATGGGCCATCAAACATAGGATCTCACTCGGTTTTCTGTTGACTTCATTCCTGACCTTAAGCAGATTGGTCTCCCTCAATCGTGGTATGAGGGGAGACTGACTGGAAAATGCATGTTAGGAGCGAACTCAATAATATGTAGGGACGTGAATTCTTGGTCTCAAGCACACTACACAGTTCTATATAATTCTACCTTGCTGACCCCGTATGTATGTCGATGAACACAAGAATATTCTGCACTCCAAACACCCGAAACAGTGTGATGACTGGATTACATGTGAACACATCAGGACTTTCGGCAGTTGGATGCAAACACGTATCATGCGTGACAACACTGCTTCTGATGAGCTGTACTCGTTGGCCAAGGGACCATCTTCGACTGTAATGACTTACAAAGGGTACGAGATAAATGGGAATACATTTTACACGATCGCCCAGGATCAAAAGAGCACCAACCAAAATAGCGGTGTCCGCTTTGATGGAGCAACCAAGAGGGGAAAGGACACATATTATGTTTACATAGTGGACATATGGGAACTTGACTATGGACATGATTACAAGGTCCCTTTGTTTCAGTGCGAATGGGTCAATCTGTCAAGAGGTGGGGTACAGGAAGATTCACAGTACGGAATGACAACAGTGGATCTGAACAATCTTGGGCACACAGACGAACCATTCGTCCTGGCCAATGATGTGGCGCAGGTTTTCTTTGTGAAGGACATGTCTACCAAACCGAGAAAATGAATAGATAAGGAAGTGAATACATCATACGATGATCCAAAGCTCCACATAGTTCTTTCAGGAAAAAGAGACATCGTGGGATTGGAGGGCAAGATAGACATGTGTGAGGATTATGAAAAGTTACATGAAATTCCTCCCTTCAAAGTCAAGGCTGACCCAAGTACCTTGTTAAACGATGAAGATTATCCATGGTTATGGCGCAATAAGAAAAGGACACAAGCAAAGGAAAAGTGAAGACTTTCTCTCCACAACTATATCATTGCAGTTACATGTGAAGAAATGAAATGTCTTTTGTAACACATGAGTTTTCGTCCGAAACCCTGATACGTCGAAAGAGATTGTTCGTTTTGTACTTGAAGTGCATCCAATTTTTTCGTAACCCGCTCAAATTTTTATAACATGCTATGTGGGTGAAATGATGATACCATGCCACAGAGTTCATTTGAAGTTCTTTTCAATTTAAGGGTTATTTAGCTGAGAAAAATCTGTAAGTGCATGAAAAATACCAAATAAAGTCAGAAAGGGTTGAAAATTGATGATGTGGCTTTGAATGGTGCATTTTGAACACACAAAAAGTATGGAGTTCAAATAAGTTCAAAAAAATGAAATCCCTTTGTAACAGATGAGTTCTCGTCTGAAACCTTGATACTTCAAAAGAGATTGTCCATTTTGTACACAAAGTGCATCAAGTGTTTGTCGTAACCCTCTCAACTTTTTAGCACATGCTATGTGGGTGAAATGATGATACCATGCCAACTTTCAACCTTTTCAGAGTTCATTTGAAGTGCTTTTTAATTTCTTTCAAAACATCGTGGGAGTGGAGTTCAAAAAACAATCAACTAAAAAGCTTTTATAAACCTCTAGTATTTTTCAAACTATAATTATATAAAAATTATGCAACTAAAATTATTAATGTATTTTTTGTTCAAAACAGTAATAGCAAAAAAGAATATAATGATAAAACACAGTGGAAATAAAAAAAGAAAAAAAGAAGAAAAAGCAAAAAACAAAACAAAAATAATGGAAATTATGCAACTAAAATTATCAAAGTATTTTTTTAAAGAATGATCTAAAATAACAGAAGAAAAATACTAGAAATAAATAAATAAATAAATAAATAAAGCAAAAAACAAAACAAAAATACTGGAAAAAATAAATAATGCCACCCATTGGTACCGGTTGGTGGAACCAACCGGGACCAATACCCACCTTTAGTCCCGGTTGGTGCCACCAACCGGGACCAAAGGTCTCTACTTCCCGCCCTTTGGGCTGAGAAAAACAGACCTTTAGTCCCGGTTGGTGCCACCAACCGGGACCAAAGGTCTCTTTTTGTCAGCCCAATCTCTGCTTCCCGCCCTTTGGGCTGACAAAAAGAGACCTTTGGTCCCGGTTGGTGGCACCAACCGGGACTAATAACCACTTTTTGTCCCAGTTGGTGCCACCAACCGGGACCAAAGGTCTCTGCCTCTCGCCCCTTGGGATGATGAAAAGAGACCTTTGGTCCCGGTTGGTGGCACCAACCAGGATTAAAGGTGGGTATTAGTCCCGGTTGGTGCCACAAACCGGGACCAATGCTTCTTGTATATAAGTAAACACTTGGAAAATTTTAGTTTTCATCTACCTGTTGCCTCGAGCCCGCCCTCCTCATCCCCATCGCCGCGTCGTTGCCTCCTGAGCCCAGTGTCCTCGTCGTTGTTGTCTCCCCGAGCCCGCCATCCCCGTTGTCACTTTCGCCTCCCCGTCGCCGTGTCGCCGCCTCCCCGACCCAGCCATCCTCGTCATTGTTGCCTCCCCGAGCCCGTCGTCCCCGTCCCTGTCGCCTCCCTGAGGCCACCGTCCTCGTCCCCGTTGTCGCGTGCCACCCCGAGCCCGCCGTCCTTGTCCCCGTCCCCGTTGCCTCCCCAAGCCCGCCCTCCTCGTCCCCGTCACCGCGTGCCACCCCGAGCTCCCGCCGTCCTCGTCCCCGTCACTGCGTGCCGCCCCGAGCCCGCCATCCTCGTTGCTGGCCTCCAGCCATCGCCGCCCCCCTAGTGAGCCACCCCCTTCCCATGGTCCCTTGCTCTCCATCACCGCTTGCCGCCCCATCATCGTTTAGGTTTTTTTGTGGGCATTTATATCTGTATATGTTCATGTATATGTATATATGTTCATGTATATGTGTGTATGTGTTCATGTAAAAAGTCTTCGTTGTTTTTCATATGTACGAAAATGTAGAGCGAAAACGAAAACAAGAAAATAAGAAAAAACAAAGGAAAAAATGAAGAAGGAAAAGAAAACCGCCTGACCCGTCCACCACCGCATTTTCATAAAGCTTTTCCACCAAGTCCACGTTACACCGAGCACCCGCGGCGAAGCAAGTCTTTTTTAAAGGTAGTTTTTTTTATTAAATGAAAATTTTGGCATCGGCTCTATCATCACGCTGGCATCGGCTCTATCTTTCAACAAGGCCATGGGAGCACCCTGACCCCCTATCATCACGTTGGCATTAGCCCCCGAGAGCTTTCCAACGGATTCGGAATGCATGTCGTTGTCGATATACCCCCTCCCGATAACTTCGACATGAGGGGGGCGATATACCCCCTCCTCGATAACTTCAACATGAGGGGGGTCGATATACCCCCTCCTTCATAACATTTTTTTCTAAGTTACTAAGGTAAAATGTTCATCCCCCTCTCGATATACTAGGAAACCAACTCTCGAGGCCACCCAAACCCTAGAAAAAAAGCGTTGTCGATAT
Organism: Hordeum marinum; assembly: GCA_022496015.1. Lineage (NCBI taxonomy): Eukaryota > Viridiplantae > Streptophyta > Magnoliopsida > Poales > Poaceae > Hordeum > Hordeum marinum. Next base: position 121,083,929 of record CM039677.1, read on the forward strand.
ACCCCCTTCCCATTAACATTTTTTTCTAAGTTTCTAAGGTAAAATGTTCACCCTCCTCTCGATATACCGTCCGACCAAGTCTTGAGGCCACCCAAACCCTAGAAAAATGCGTTGTCAATATACCCCCTCCCCGATAACATTTTTTCTAAGTTACTAAGGTAAAATGTTCACCCCCCTCTCGATATATCGGGCGACCAACACTCGAGGCCACCCAAACCCTAGAAAAAAAGTGTTGTCGATATACCCCCTCCCCGATAACATTTTTTTTCTAAGATACTAAGGTAAAATGTTCACCCCCCTCTCGATATACTGAGCGACCAACTCTTGAGGCCACCCAAACCCTAGAAAAAAAGCGTTGTCGATATACCCCCTCCCTGATAACATTGTTTTTCTAAGTTACTAAGGTAAAATGTTCATATAGAAAACTCCTGTAATATAGATTTATCAAGAACGCCCCCATTATGGATGTGCACAAGTTGATCCAATTTTTTTCTGATCCCATCTATATATATATTCTTCTGTATGTCATGTTGTGTGTCAAAGTATTGAAGATATCCATGGCTTCATCATTAGCCAGAAGTAACCGGCGTATATGCTATGAAGCTCTTCAAAGTTATTTTGGAACGGAGTTCCGCATAGAATAATTCGATTTTTGGTAAGAATTTCAGCAACGGCCTTCCAAATAGCGATATTCGGAATGCTCTTGCTTAACTTCCTACCAAAAAGCTAATTATCCAATCCGGGACTCCGTTCCAAAACAATTTTGGAGAGCTTCATACCATCATGCGCCTGTTACTTCCGGCTAATGATGAAGCCATTGTTTTCTTGAATACTTTGACACTAGACAATGTGACATATAGAAGGGTAGATGAGATCAGGAAAAATATGGACCATTTTCTGCACATCCAGAATGGCGCCATTTTCCTAAATCCCTAAAAGGTTAAGAGAACCCTAGATGCATCGAGGGACACCCCTAACCCTGGAAGCGTTGTGGACGCCACCCCAAATCGTAGAGAAGTATATTAATTGCCATGTTTTAATATTTGTAGAAACCATGGATCAAAGATACTTGGAACAAGAAAAGTTGTTGGGGGACATAATCCGAGGCGGAGGTGATTTCTTGTCGTTTCTCAACGACACCGATGGTCTTGAAGGAGACGAAGGACATGATCATGATGGCTCTGGTCACCGAATGATGGAGGAAGAAGGAGACCATGGTGATGGCTCCGGTGACAAAACGGAGGAGGGATATGTTGCAAAGTCCGACGAGGTATATATATTAATTAAGCATGTGCTGACTAGATAATTGATGCATTAATTGTTTTGGTATGTACTTATATTAACTCTTATTTCTTCTTTTATATAGCCCTCCAGATCGAGCCAAACTTCGGTAACGAGACGAGGCCCGAAGAGAAGGTTGGGCAAGGAAGAAAGGTTCTCGATCACAACACTTGTGGACGATGGCCTGCCGATTGAACGAAAGCTGACCAAGGGCACATTTGTTGCTCAGTGCGGAGCTATTATTAGGGACAGCATCCCGATCAAAATCAACCAATGGAATAAGCCTAACGACAATTACCCTGAAATTTCTTATGTCATCGATAGATAGAAAGATGATCATTGGACCTCGCTGAAGGAAAATTTCACCCTACCGCCAAAGGCGGATCCGAATAACCCAGTTATAGAGCCACTGGTCAAGGCGTGTGCTCTTAAGAAGATGGCAGATCTATTCAGGAGGTGGAAGAATGAGTTGAGATCAAAGTTTGTCGACAAAGGGAAGACTCCAGAATTCATCGGCCAATTTGAGAAGATAAGAGATCACTGGCCCAAATTTGTGGCCTCCAAGACATAGGACAAGAGTAAGAAAATGTCACAGACAAACAAGAACAATGCTGCAAAGAAGGAGTATCACCATCGCATTCACCCACATAGAACTCTCCTCTCATTCCAACTCTAGCAATGGGGGAAGACGAGCTGGCGACTCCTTCTTCCTCCTCTAGACACAGCTCTACGAGCATCCTTGTAAACACCATTATCCATCCAACTAGACCAAGCAGGACTAGGGGTGTTACCTCCCATGGAGGGCCCTGAACCTGGGTACATCGTGTGCCACCACCGCTTGTGCCCAATCTTGCTCCCGGAGCCCGTCGGCATCCTCTGACCCCAACCACCTACAATAAGCCTACCCATGGCATCTGCCAGGAGAAAACGACGATAGTTGGCGCCCACCATGGGCCATACGCGGCGCCGGTCGGACTCATGCTGCGGGCGAGACCCCTCGCCATTCCTCGCCGCCGCCGCACTTCCAGGAGAAACCGCAGGCTCGTGGGGCTTCCTCCGGCACGCCATGCGGGCAACTCTGTCGACCTCACGATCGATACCGACGCGCTCAATGAGTGCTTCGGCGGGCTCAGCCTTGCCGAGGTTTCGGCTACTGACGAGTACCCCGGGCAAGTGCTCGTCTTCCCCGATCCGCCCATGGCTGTGGGTGCACTTGCTGTGACCCAGTCCAGCGGCTCCCACGATCGCGTGGGGGCAATGGCCATCATCTCCTCCACCTCCTCGGATGTGCACGGGCCGGCGCTAACACCTCCGCGGCCCGCATAGGCACCTCTGACCCGCTCGGTGTGGCCCTCCGGAGCTTGAGCACCCCTATTGCCCCGACGGCAAACCCCTACGCTGCCGCGGCTGACCTCGAGGTGGTCCGCCGTTGTGACAGCCCAAGTGCTGTCCCTACCTTTTATGGCATGTAATCTCTTGTATGAACCTTGTGTCATGAGCTTTATGAATGTTTTCTACCTTGTCGTACCATGTCTTGTCTTGCATTCATGCATCATGCATCATAGCATTCATCATGCCATGCTTGATTCTTATGAGACCTTGTTTGTGAGTGTGGCTTCTGTTGTGTATTGTGGTTGGATCATGTGTGGTGCACCTCTTTCCTTTCCCCCTCTTTTCCCTTTTCAAACAAACCCTTCAAATACCCCTTTTTCTTCATGTTATTTTTATCAGCAGGTTTAACTTGCTTTAAAAAATGTTCAAGTGTTAGCCTAAAATATTTTGAGCATGTGAGTGTTGGTCTTTTGTTGTTTTGAGCTTTTATGCATTTGGGGTATTTAAATAACAGGGGCTGCTATTTTAAAAGGTATTTAAATTATTTGTCCTAAACATCATTTTGATATTTTTGTTAATAGGGCATTTTATTTTCATTGCAAAACTATTTTTTTTCTCCACCAAAAATCCTTTATTTTATCTGGGGGTTTTTCTTGTGTTGTTGTGTTTTAGAAAAAGATAAAAAAAATCTATTTTAATTGTTTTGTGAGAGAGCACCAGGTTGGGCCTTTTCCTTCCCCGCGGCCCAGCCCGCAAAGGAACGGCCACCTACCCCATTGTTCTCCGTCAGTGAGCGTGTGAGAGTTCAAAGAGAGCGCCTCCGTCATATCCTGTTCCGTCGCCGGTCGCCATCAGCCCCGGGGGTATTTAAACCCCCTCGGCGTGCGTGCCTTCTCTGCTAGGGTTCCTCTCTCCCCTCGTGCCACCGCAGCTCCATTCTTCCTCTCCATCTCCCTCCTTCATCTCCTTCTTTCCTATGTCAGGTAAGGTCTATGAGAGGTGCAGAGAGTTTCAGAGAGAGCCGCCGGTCGCCTTCGCCGCCGTCGCCGCATCTCCGGTGGGCCTTGTCCCCGGTGGTGATGGCATGGAGCTCGGGGATCCTCCCCGTGTTCCATTCCTGCCGCTAGGCGGTGAGCAGCACCTCCCCGCGGTGCTAATTGCCGTCGCCGTCGTCCGCAAGGGAGCGAGTCGTCGCCGGTATTCTTCCTCCTCATCGCCTCCGTGTCTCCGCCTCTCCTTCCTCTCCGCGAGTCTGGCTCGTCGTCGCCTTCCCCTCGGTGAGCAGCCGGTCCCCGCAGCTCCCTTTTCCGCCACGTAGGCCGTCGTGTCCGTCGCTGTCGTGTCCGTTGCCGCCGGTCAGAAAGCGTGGGCTTGAAGCTCGCCTCCTTCCTCCTCATCGCAAGGTGAGTAGGGGAATGGGACCCCTATTGTTACCTCTTGTGTGAGAGCCCGTTTGCCTCGCTGGAGAGCCCCTGTGTCGCCGGAATTGCCCATCACCGTTGCCTGTTGCGTAGATGTGTTGGGTTTTCAGTTTTGTCAGTGTATCGAGTGCGTGCGTGTATTAGAGAGCCAGATGCCCTCCTGTGTTAACGTTCGCGACTGTAGCCGAGTGGCAAACGGCTCGGGGGTCGACCAGGTTGTCGTGGGTTCGAGCCCGAACCCTCCCCCTTTTTGTTTTTGTTTTCTTTCTTTTTGTTTTTTGTTTTGTTTTCTCCTTTGTTGTATGTATATGTCTATGTGTAGACCTGTATGAGTGTGTGTATGTGTATGTGCATGTGAGCATGCACATATGCATGTGCTTGTGAGTGTGTGTGCTTCATGCATAATACTCATGTGTGGTGTGAGTGGTGTGGTGTGTGTATATGTATTTATGTATATGTATGTGCTTGTGAGTGAGAGTGTGTGTGAGTGTGTATCATGTGCATATGAATATGCATATATGCCTTGTGCATATATGTGTGCATATGTGTGTGGATGAACACCCACAGACACACGAGCATGTGTGTATGCAAGTGTATGTGCCATGTGCATTTGTGCATGTGAGTGGTGTGAGTGCCTTGTGCATTGTGCATATGTGGTGCTTGAGTGTGTGTGTGGATGAACACACCCTCCCCCTCATGGGTGGTATGTTCTTGAGTGAGCCTGTGCTCATATGCCTTAGGCATATGGAACATGTGTGTGTATGCTTTGGTGGTATGTGTGTAGAGTGTATGTGTGTGTGGGAGACAAGTGGGCCCTGCCCCACTTGACATACCCCCCTTTGTTGTAGATATGCATGTTTGTGAATTGTTAGCTCATTTCCAATTCTAGCTGAATTTCCAAAATTGGTTATGTCTATATTTGCTCGTGTCCATTTAGTGTAAGTTTTATCTTATAATAGTAGATGATAGTTTTGCTAGTATAGTTGTGCAATGTTGCTTCACATGAACATATGAGTATGACACATGTTTTGGGGTAGAAAGAGCCAATGAATCCATTGGTGCTTTTAGATTTCACTTTTGAGCAAGTTCATAAAATAGTCATTTTCTGTCGTGATGCTACATTGTCATTTTTGCAAGATTTAATCCATGCTTGCTTTGGGGCATGTGCCAACATGGAAGTTCTAGTGTTTTATATCTATTATGCCATGGTATTTTGTTGCACATGAGAATCACCCATATAAGTGGGAAACATGCTGCAAAGTAGCTAATGTGATGTTTCTGTTTTCACCATGCTAAATATTTCTAAGTCTGAGAATCTGTTGTTATTTTTATGCCATGAAGAGTGGTTGACATCTTGTGATATGTTGAGAATTAGCACATTCTCAGTGTTAGTATTTTGAAGTAGAAGTTTGTCTACTACCACCCTATTAATTTTCATGCCAAGTGGTGGTCTCTAACCCCTTTAACTTCTGTTGTCAACATGCTACCATATTAAGTCAGATTCCAGAAAAACTGTTATTTTCACGAAGTCCCAGAAAAACTATTTCATCATGCCAACTTGATAGATTCATACTTATTGATGTGTGCATTCTTTGCATTTTGTGTAGTTGGATAAGTTGACGAGCATGTTATGTGGTTTCTGTTAATTCCTTGTTTGTGGTCATAGGATTCCTATAACTCAAGTTGTGGGCTATGAAAGTTGCTATGTTGCTGTTTTGTGGCAAATTGTTGTTTTATTGTTTTGTGAGTTATGGGAGCTATACTCCGTGGAATTGCTTGATATTTGAGTCTATTGTGGTTGGTTTTTAATTTCCTAACCAGTGGCTACCTTGGAATGCCAAGAATTAGCCCATGGCCTTGTTGACTTGTGTTTTTCCTTCGTACCTTGTCGTGAGCGTATCGTGAGAACCGTAACTCCGTTTCTTGCGTTCTTTATATGCGTTTCTATTGATTTTGCATGATGCATCCATATTTGCCATGTTCATGCATGTCTAAATGACTTAACATCATGTTCTGTCCAGATTCATTAATGACCAATCCTTGCATGTGAAACATGACTAGTTTTGGATTGCCATGTTTGATTCTTCATAAATGAATCATGCATCATCTTGGTTGTGCATTGCACATTGGTTGGAGGTTTATTATTTCTATTTCTCTTTGGTAGATGTGAGTGTTGATACTGAGTACGAGGACCCAGGAGAGTACCACTACGAGGATCCCGCTACTTGTTCCGCTGAAGAACCAATAGGCAAGATGATCGTACCCGGATCCCGATACTATTTTCGCTTGCTAGTTTCTCGCTCTTATCGTTACAATTGGGAAACCTACCACTTCAATATCAGCCTCCTAATTGCCATGATAGCCTCTAACCCTCCACATCCTAGCAAACCTTTGATTGGCTAAGTTACCGCTGCTCAGCCCCTCTTATAGCGTTCTTAGTTGCAGGTTTAGTTTGTTCCATGTGATAACATGGATTTGGCATATCACAATATTATATGTTATTTAATTTAATGCACATATATATATATATATATATCTTGTTATTAGTGGAAGGCTTGGCCTTTTGCTAACTGTTTTGTTCCGCTGTTACCGCCATGGTTCTTGTTACCGGTGTTATGTTTTCCATACTTTGGGCTCCTAACATGCTCGGGGTTGTTATGGGGACCCCCTTGTTTATTCGGTTGAGATAAAAACTTGTCTGGCAAGACCCAACATTGGTACTACATTTGCTTAATAACTTAATAAAATTTGCATAGGGCTTTGCAACGCCATGGATAATTAATCAACCCCCGTGCCAGTGCTCCTCATGAGTGTTGGTCCAAACTAGAGTCATGTGCGGGGCCAACCCGGGGCAACTCGGGAGATTTCTATCAGGCCACTATACGCTGCACTCATCCGGTCGTGTCGTGAGAACGATATACACGACTCTTATCGGGTTCGTCGAATGTCTTGCGTGTGGACTCTGACTTTCTTCGGGTTATCTTGAGGTGTTGGAATTCCTTTGGAATTACCTATGATGATCGTGAGATCCGTGGTCGAGGTTGTTCCCGCGGAGTGTGGTTATTTGTGATGGACTAGTTGGAGCACCCCTGTAGGGTTAAATCTTTTCAAGAAGCCATGCCCGCGGTTATGTGGCAACTTGGATATTTGTTTAACACCCGATTATAGTCAACTTGAAGTAAACAATAATAAAATACACCAACTGTGTGAGTAACCATTATCGTCTCTACTCGTGAACATGATCCGAGAGAGAACACGGTGGGGTTATGATTGACGTAAGTTAGTGTTCAGGATCTCATAGAGGTCATTTAGATCCGATCGTTCATCGTAGGCCACTCACATTTATGATCATGTTACATAAGTTTAGCCACCATAAATGCTTAGCACTGCTGCAAACTAAACACATACCACATCCCAACCTTTAAGCTTGAATAATCTCGGTACCCGGGCACATGATTGCTAAGTCCTTGTGGCTCACAGATTACTACAACACTCTAGGTACACGTACATATGAGTACGTGCAGGATGATCTGACGCAGCTCCAGTGGGAATATGATGAGGAAAGAGGCAGGATGTACGTGACTTACCTGGATGAGTAGAGGACCATGGTCGTGATCTTTGGGATAGGAAGATAGTGTCATTTGCATCTGTTTTATCGTTTGATTTCGTTCGTAGTCGGACCCTGTCTTCATCTTGATGATTTGAACTCTCTGTGGAATTGTAATTTAGTATGTGGCGAGTGTAATCCAAACTTATATACTCTTCTCTTCTGTAATGTATGATGCAATGATACTATACTTGCGAACAGCAAGATGCGCGTCTATCCCTTGTGAGGCTCCCGTGCCTTAAAATGGATAGGCGCGTATCTTGGGCATGACAAGTTGGTATTCAGAGCCATACGACCATAGGAGCCTTTGCTTGATCGAATTTGGCCGAGTCGAGTCTAGTAAAATTATTTTCAGTCTAGTTATATCGGAGAGTAGGCTTCTTTTTACTCGTCTTCTATGCTCTGGTGAGGTACTCGACTTAGTAACTTGATTCTACTCCTCTTCTCGCTCAAAAAAATTTTAGGATCGCGTGGGTATTTTGGAGTCTATATGATACCAATGTGACAGGGTTCTGTCTTGGTGCCTCCTGTCTGACTTGATTTCTTCCAGGGAGTCGAGCTCCAAGGAATGTTGGCACATCGTTATCATTCAGCTTCCTTGATATCTCAGGACGGAGAGTGTCCGAAATTACTTCAATACTTGTCGTGGTGAGATAAGGTCGGAGTCACCCAGTACTGGGGAGGCGTCCGGGGTACCACCATTGTTTAGTATCGTTGTGAGTTTGAGGATTTGTGTTAGATGAATTTGCGAAAGCCTCTGGTTATGTGTTGAAGGATGGATACAGTTGGGATGTAGGATTGCTAGTTGTGTGAGATATTTCCTCCTTGTATCCCCCACACCGGATTGCATAACCAGAAAGTTTTCGCAAGTTCTTAGGTGGGAAATCTTGTAGTGATCTAGGATCATCTACTTTAGATGTATGTGGGCATATACATTTGTCCGAGCACTTAGCTCAATACTTTTGTGTCATTGCAAGTGGCTTCTAATATCTGCTGATGTTGTCATAAACCGAAGAAGCATTCGTACTAATTTTTCAGTAGCAAGGCCATGTTGTTATTGTTCAATTCTTTCAAGTATTTGACTCAGCTTTTGATTCTCCTTATCAATGAGGTCCTGATGTGTTTTATCCATCTTCAAGATGGCTCCACCAACTCGCAACAATCTGGGTCGTGGTGAGGAGCAGACTGATGTTCCACCATCACCCCCGTCACCGCCTCCACCTCCTCCTCCAGAAGCTTGGCAAGATGTGATGGTCGCAACCAATGCGAACACTCAGATGTTGCTCAGGCTGTTGCAAGAAAGGGAGCAGGGTTAGCAAGGGTTTCAAGGGAATTATCAAAATCAGCCTCAGTTTGCGATGCTCAATCAGTTCCTTGCCAACCAGCCCAAGTCTTTCACCTGTTGTGAGCAGCCTTTTGATGCTGATGATTGGCTTCGTGATATGAGTAAGCATTTTGAGTGCAACAATGTCAGGCCAGAGGACTTTGTCAAATTTGCATCGTTCCATCTCAAGGGTCAAGAAGCTGATTGGTGGCAGCAGTACAAGGATTCCAGGGGCGATCGTGTAGTTACTTGGGATGATTTCCGTCGTGACTTTGGGGCTCACTACATTCCGACAAGCTTTATCGAGGAGATGCGTGAGAAGTTCAGGCACCTGAAGCAGGGAAGCAAGTCCGTCTACCAGTACAACGTCGAGTTCCAGAATCTAGCCTAATATGCCAAGCAAGATGTTCCAGATGACAAGGCTATGATCTATCAGTTCAGAGATGGTCTCAAGGATGAGGTTCTGCCAAGCCTAGTTCTTCAAGAGCCTCGTGAGTTTGATCAGTTCTACAACATGGCTTTGAAGGTCGAGGCAACGCAGCTCAAGCTGGAGAACTCAAGGAAGCGTTCAAGGGATTCATATTCGTCTTCTTCTAGCTCTCAAATGGTTCCTAAGTAGCAGAATTATTGGGTGCCAAATCCTCCTCCGTTTCGTCCTCCTCAACAGCAGAAGCAGTTCGGTGGTCGTGGTTCTTCCCACCCAACCAACCAGGATTTCAGTAGAGACCCCAGGAAATGTTCATCCGCTTTCTGAGGTGACTTGTCACAAGTGTGGTCAAAAGTGTCACTATGCAAACAAGTGCAACCAGCGGCGTCTTTCGCCCCCTCCTCTAGTCAGGACAACAGGCAATGCTATGGTGAAGCATAATCCCAAGACCGCAAGAGTGAATATGGTGAATGTAGCAGAGGTAGAGGATTCTTCTCAAGTGATCATGGGTAATCTCTCAGTTAATTCTATTCCTGCAAGAGTGTTATTTGATTCTGGTGCATCATATTGTTTCATGTCTCACCCTTTCTTTGTCAAGAATGAGTTTGATTATCAAGATTTGCCTAAGTCCTTGTCTGTGGTGTCGCCTGGTAAGATGTTGAATTCCAATAGCATTGTTCCGTATGTTTCTATAAAGATGGGAAATTATTCCTTTCTGGCTTCTCCTATTGTTCTCGGAAATTCCGACATTGATCTCATTTTGGGCATGGACTTCCTGGCTATGAATAAAGCTCATATTGATTGCAAAGCAAAAGAAGTCAAGCTAACTCATCCTTCAGAAGACATGATTATTTCCGTGGCTCGCGATGACACAATCCGTCACTTTGCTCTTAATGAGAAGGGTAAAATCTTGACGATTTCTCAAATTCCGGTGGTTTGTGAGTATGAAGCTGTCTTTCGACAAGAATTGCCAGGAATGCCTCCGCACCGACCAGTCGAGTTCGTGATTGATCTCGAGCCCAGAACTGAATCGATCTGCAAGCGCTCGTATAAACTTGGCCCCGAAAAGCTGAAAGAGTTGAAGAAGCAGCTAGATGAGCAAGAACGTTTGGGCCTGATCAGACCAAGTTCTTCTCCATGGGGTTGTGGTGTTTTGTTTGTCAAGAAGAAAGATGGCACGGATCGTCTTTGTGTCGACTACCGTCCATTGAACAAAAAGACAATCAGAAACAAGTACCTACTTCCCAACATTAACGAGTTGTTTGAGCAACTGAAAGGTGCCAAGGTTTTCTCGAAGCTTGATCTTCGCATGGTTTATCACCAGATTCACATTCACGAAGAAGACATTCCTAAGACCGCTTTCAGGACGAGTTTTGGCTCTTATGAGTACACCGTCATGCCATTTGGTCTTGCTAATGCTCCTCCAACCTTCTCAAGAATGATGAATTTCATTTTCTCTCCTTTCAAGAATGAATTCGTCTTGGTCTATCAGGATGATATCCTTGTGTTCTCGAAGACAGAAGAAGAGCATGCTGAGCATCTCTGCCTTGTGATGGACAAGTTAAGGGAGCATCGATTCTATGCCAAGTTTTCCAAGTGTGAGTTTTGGCTCAATGAAGTGGTGTACCTTGGGCATGTGATCTGTGCCGAGGGAATTAAAGTGCATCCCGAGAAAGTTGAGGCAATCTTGAAGTGGGAACCTCCTCAAAATGTGAAGCAGCTTCGGAGTTTCCTCGGGCTTGCTAGTTATTGCAGAAGATTTGTGGATAACTGCTCTCAAATTGCTAAGCCTCTGTCCAATCTCCTCCAGAAGAGTGTCAACTATGTCTGGTCTCCTGAGTGTGATGTGGCGTTCAATACGCTCAAGCAGAGACTGACTTTAGCTCGAGTTCTTGTTCCCCTGAACAGTCCAAGCCTTTCCAAGTATTTTGTGATGCTTCTCTCCAAGGTCTTGGTGGTGTTCTCATGCAAGATAAGAAGATTGTTGCTTATACCTCGTGTCAGTTGAAGCCTGCTGAGAAGAACTACCCCACTCATGATCCTGAGTTGGCGGCAGTTGTGCATGCTCTAATGACTTGGAGGCATTTTTTGTTGGGTAGACCAGTTGAGGTATACACCGATCACAAGAGCTTGAAGTACATTTTCACTCAACCCAATCTTAATCTTTGGCAGTCTCGTTGGGTGGAAATGCTGGAGGACTTCAATCCAAGCATTGAGTATACTCCTGTGAAAGCAAATGTCATTGTAGACGCGCTTAGCCGTAAGGCCTACTACAATAGTCTCATCTTGAAGCCTCTTCAACCCGAGCTTTGTGAAGCCTTCCGCAAGCTCAACCTTCAAATGATTCCATAGGGATTTCTTGCCAATCTTCAAGTTTCTCCGAGACTAGAAGATCAGGTTCACCAAGTGCAGCTTCTTGACGCTATGGTGAAGAAAGTGAAGAAAGGTGTGGCCAAGGGCATTCCGAAGTATAAGTGCTTTCGCGTTGATGACAAAGATACCTTGTTCTTTGAGGACCGTCTTGTGGTTCCAAAAGGTGATCTCAGAAAGTTTATCATGGACGAAGCACACAATTCTCTTCTATCCATTCATCCAGGCAGTTCCAAGATGTATCAGGATCTCAAGCAAACCTTCTGGTAGACTCGCATGAAATGTGAAATTGCTCAGTTCATGAACGAGTGTGATGTTTGTCGCAAAGTGAAGGCGGAGCATCAACGTCCAGCAGGTCTTCTTCAGCCTTTGCCTATCCCAGAGTGGAAATTTGATCATGTGGAGATGGATTTCGTCACTGGGTTTCCCAAGTCCAAGAGAGGCAACGATGCCATCTCTGTGGTTATCGACAAGCTGTCAAAAGTTGCTCATTTCCTGCCAGTCAAAGAAGCTATCTCGGCAGCTCAGCTTGCAGAGTTGTATACGTCAAGGATAGTGTCTTTGCATGGTATTCCTTAGCTCATCTCATCTGACCGTGGAAGTCTATTTACTTCCAAGTGTTGGGAGTCCTTCCAGACTACTATGGGTACCAAGATCCGTTTCAGCACTGCGTTCCATCCGCAGACAAGTGGTCAAGTTCAGAGAGTCAATCAGATCCTTGAAGATATGCTCAGAGCCTATGTGATTTTGTTCGGCATGAAGTGGGAAGACTGCCTTCCATACGCTGAATTCTCATACAACAATAGCTTTCAAGCTAGCTCAGGCAAGGCCCTTTCGAGATTCTTTATGGCAAAAAGTGTCGTACCCCGCTTAACTGGTCTGAAACCGGTGAGCGTCAAATATTGGGTAATGACATGATCTCTGAAGCAGAAGAAATGTGCCATGTCATTCTTGAGAACCTCAAAGCAGCTCAGTCCCGACAGAAGAGCTATTACGATAGCAAACATCGGGATGTTTCGTTTCAAGTGGATGATCTAGTCTATCTGAGAGTCTCTCCCATGAAGGGCACTCAGCGGTTTGGAATTAAAGGGAAGCTAGCTCCTCGTTTTGTTGGTCCTTTCAAAGTTGTTGGCAAGAGAGGTGGTCTTTCATATCAACTAGAGCTTCCTCCAAATTTCACGAACGTGCATGATGTCCATGTTTCTCAGCTCCGGAGATGCTTCAAGACTCCAGAGCGCACCATTGACCTCCAAGACATTGATCTCCAAGAAGACCTCTCTTATCGTGAGCATCTAGTTGCAATTCATGAAGGAACTGAGCGTAAGACTCGCAACAAGTCTATCAAGTTCCCCAAGGTGAAGTGGTCTCATCATTCTGATAAAGAAGCTACTTGGGAACGCGAGGACCTTCTCCGTTCCGAATTTCCGGACTTCTTTCGTTCCTAGATCTCGGGTCGAGATCCTCTTCTAGTGTGGGAGAGTTGTGACAGCCCAAGTGCTATCCCTACCTTTTATGGCATGTAATCTCTTGTATGAATCTTGTGTCATGAGCTTTATGAATGTTTTGCACCTTGTCATACCATGTCTTGTCTTGCATTCATGCATCATGCATCATAGCATTCATCAGGCCATGCTTGATTTTTATGAGACCTTGTTTGTGAGTGTGGCTTGTGTTGTGTATTGTGGTTGGATCATGTGTGGTGCACCTCCTTCCTTTCCCCCTCTTTTCCCTTTTCAAACAAACCCTTACAATACCCCTTTTTCTTCATGTTATTTTTATCAGCAGATTTAACTTGCTTTAAAAATTGTTTAAAAAATGTTCAAGTGTTAGCCTAAAATATTTTGAGCATGTGAGTGTTGGTCTTTTGTTGTTTTGAGCTTTTATGCATTTGGGGTATTTAAATAACTGGGGCTGCTATTTTAAAAGGTATTTAAATTATTTGTCGTAAAAATCATTTTGATATTTTTGTTAATAGGGCATTTTATTTTCATTGCAAAAGTATTTTTGTTCTGCACCAAAAATCCTTTATTTTATCTGGGTTCTTTTCTTGTGTTGTTGTGTTTTAGAAAAAGATAAACACTTCTCTGTTTTAATTGTTTTGTGAGAGAGTGCCAGGTTGGGCCTTTTCCTTCCCCGCGGCCTAGCCCGCAAAGGAACGGCCACCTGCCCCGTCGTTCTCTGTCAGTGAGCGTGTGAGAGTTCAGAGAGACAGCGCCTCCGTCGTCTCCTTTTTCTTCGCCCATCGCCGTCAGCCTCGGGGGTATTTAAACCCCCTCGGCGTGCGTGCCTCCTCTGCTAGGGTTCCTCTCTCCCCTCGTGTCGCCGTAGCTCCATTCTTCCTCTCCATCTCCCTCCTTCATCTCCTTCTTTCCTCTGTCAGGTAAGGTCTATGAGAGGTGGAGAGAGTTTCAAAGAGAGCCGCCGGTCGTCTTCGCCGCCGCCGCCGCGTCTTCTATGGGCCTTGTCCCCGGTGGTGATGGCATGGAGCTCGGGGATCCTCCCGGTGTTCCATTCCCGCCGCTAGGAGGTGAGGAGCACCTCCCCACGGTGCTAATTGCCGTCGCCGTCGTCCGCAAGGGAGCAGGTCGTCGTCGGTATTCTTCCTCCTTGTCGCCGCCGCGTCTCCGCCTCTCCTTCCTCTCCGCGAGTCCGGCTCGTCGTCGCCTTCCCCTCGGTGAGCAGCCGATCCCTACAGCTCCCTTTTCTGCCGCGTAGGCCGTCGTGTCCGTCGCTGTCGTGTCCGTCGCCGCCGGTCGGAAAGCATGGGCTTGAAGCTCGCCTCCTTCCTCCTCATCGCAAGGTGAGTAGGGGAATGGGACCCCGGTTGGTACCTCTTGCGTGAGAGCCTGTTTGCCTCGCCGGAGAGCCCCTGTGTCGCCGGAATTGCCCATCGCTGTTGCCTATTGCGTAGATGTGTTGGGTTTTCAGTTTTGTCAGTGTATCGAGTGCGTGCGTGTATTAGAGAGCTAGATGCCCTCCTCTGTTAACGTTCGCGACCGTAGTCGAGTGGCAACTGGCTCGGGGGTCGACCAGGTGGTCGTGGGATCGAGCCCGAACCCTCCCCTTTTTGTTTTTGTTTTCTTTCTTTTGTTTTTTTTCTTTTGTTTTCTCCTTTGTTGTATGTATATGTGTATGTGCAGATCTGTATGAGTGTGTGTTTGTATGTGTATGTGCATGTGAGCATGCACATATGCATGTGCTTGTGAGTGTGTGTGCTTCATGCATATATACTCATGTGTGGTGTGAGTGGTGTGGTATGTGTATATGTATGTATGTAGATGTATGTGCTTGTGAGTGAGAGTGTGTGTGAGTGTGTATCATGTGCATATGCATATGCATATATGCCTTGTGCATATATGTGTGTGGATAACCCCCCCCCCCCCACACACACACACACGAGCATGTGTGTATGCAAGTGTATGTGCCATGTGCACTTGTGCATGTGAGTGGTGTGAGTGCCTTATGCATTGTGCATATGTGGTGCTTGAGTGTGTGTGTGTAGATGAACACCCCCCCACTCATGGGTGGTATGTTCTTGAGTGAGCTTTTTCTCATATGCCTTAGGCATATGGAACATGTGTGGGTATGCTTTGGTGGTGTGTGTGTAGAGTGTATGTGTGTGTGGGAGACAAGTGGGCCCTTCCACACTTGACATACCCCCCTTTGTTGTAGATATGCATGTGTGTGAATTGTTAGCTCATTTCCAGTTCTAGCTAAATTTCCAAAACCGGTTATGTCTATATTTTCTCATGTCCATTTAGAGTAAGTTTTACCTTATAATAGTAGATGGTAGTTTTGCTAGTATAGTTGTGCAATGTTGCTTCACATGAACATATGAGTATGACACATGTTTTTGGGGTAGAAAGGGCCAATGAATCCATTGGTGCTTTCAGATTTAACTTTTGAGCAAGTTCATAAAATTGTCATTTTCTGTCATGATGCTACATTGTCATTTTTGCATGATTTAATCCATGCTTGCTTTGGGGCATGTGCCAACATGGATGTGCTAGTGTTTTATATATATTATGCCATGGTATTTTTTTTAACATGAGAATGACCCATTTAAGTGGGAAACATGCTGCAAAGTAGCTAACTTGATGTTTCTGTTTTCACCATGCTAAATATTTCTAAGTCTGGGAATCTGATGTTATTTTTATGCCACGAAGAGTGGTTGACATATTGTGATATGTTGAGAATTAGCTCATGATCAGTGTTAGTATTTTGAAGTAGAAGTTGTCTACTATCACCCTGTTAATTATCATGCCAAGAGGTGGTCACTAACCCCTTTAACTTCTGTTGTCAACATGCTACCATATTAACTCAGATTCCAGAAAAACTGTTATTTTCACCAAGTCCCAGAAAAACTGTTTCATCATGCCAACTTGATAGCTTCATATTTATTGTTGTGTGCATCCTTTGCAGTTTGTGTAGTTGCATAAGTTGACAAGCATGTTGTGTAGTTTCTTTCAATGCCTTGTTTGTGGTGTTAGGATTCCTGTAGCTCAAGTTGTGGGCTGTGAAAGTTGCTATGTTGTTGTTTTGTGGCAGATTGTTGTTTTATTGTTTTGTGACTTGTGGGAGATATACTCCATGAAATTGCTTGATATTTGAGTCTATTGTGGTTAGTTTTTCATTGACTAACCAGTGGCTACCTTGGAATGCCAAGAATTAGCCCATGGCCTTGTTGACTTGTGTTTTGCCTTCGTACCTTGTCGTGAGCATATCGTGAGAACCATAACTCCGTTTCTTGCGTTCTTTATATGCATTTCTATTGATTTTTCATGATGAATCCATAATTTCCATGTTCTTGCATGTCTAAATGAATTAACATGAGGTTATGTCCAGATTCATTAATAACCAATCCTTGCATGTGAAACATGACTAGTTTTGGATTGCCATGTTTAATTCTTCATAAACGAATCATGCATCATCTTGGTTGTGCATTGCACCTTGGTTGGAGGTTTATTGTTGCTGTTTATCTTGGGTAGATGGGAGTGTTGATACTGAGTACGAGGACCCAGGAGATTACCACTACGAGGATCCTGCTACTTGTTTCGCTCAAGAACCAACAGGCAAGATGATCGTACCCGGATCCCGATACAGTTTTTGCTTGCTAGTTTCTCGCTCTTATCGTTAAAATTGAGCTACCGACCACCTGAATATCAGCCTCCTAATTGCCATGATAGCCTCTAACCCTCCACATCCTACCAAACCTTTGATTCGCTAAGTTACCGCTGCTCAGCCCCTCTTATAACGTTCTTAGTTGTAGGTTCAGATTGTTCCATGTGATAACATGGATTTGGCATATCACAATATTATATGTTATTTAATTTAATGCACATATATATATTGGTATTGGGGGAAGGATTGGCCTTTTGCTAAGTGTTTTGTTCCGCTGTTACCGCCATAGTTTCTTGTTACCGGTGTTATGTTTTCCATACTCTGCGCTCCTAACATGCTCGGCGTTGTTATGGGGACCCCCTTGTTTATTCGGTTGAGATTAAAATTTGTCTGGCAAGACCCAACATTGGTACTACATTTGCTTAATAACTTAATAAAATTTGCATAGGGCTTTGCAACCCCGTGGATAATCAATCAACCCCCGGGCCATTGCTCCTCATGAGTGTTGGTCCAAACTAGAGTCGTATGCGGGGCCCACCCGGGGCAACTCGGGAGATTTCTATCAGACCACTATGTGTTGTGCTCATACGGTCGTGTCTTGAGAACGAGATACGCGACTCTTATCGGGTTTGTCGACACGTCGGGAGGTCTTGCTAGATTTGTTTTACCTTTATCGAATGTCTTGCGTGTGGACTCTGACTTTCTTCGGGTTATCTCGAGGTGTTGGAATTGCTTTGGAATTACCTATGATGATCACGAGATCTGTGGTCGAGGCTATTCCCGCGGAGTGTGGTTATTTGTGATGGACAAGTTGGAGCACCCCTGCAGGGTTAAATCTTTTTGAGAAGCCGTGCCCGCGGTTATGTGGCAACTTAGATATTTGTTTAACACTCGGTTATAGTCAACTTGAAGTAAACTCTAATAAAATACACCAACTGTGTGAGTAACTGTGATCGTCTCTGCTCGTGAACATGATCCGAGAGAGAACATGGTGCGGTTATGATTGACATAAGTAAGTGTTCAGGATCTCATAGAGGTCATTTAGATTCGATCGTTCATCATAGGCCACTCACATTTATGATCATGTTACGTAAGTTTAGCCACCATAAATGCTTAGCGCTACTGCAAACTAAACACATACCACATCCCAACCTTTAAGCTTGAATGGTCTCGGTACTCGGGCACATGATTTTTGAGTCCTTGTGGCTCACAGATTACTACCACACTCCAGGTATAGGTACAGATGAGTACGTGTAGGATGATCTAACGCAGCTCCAATGGGAATATGATGAGGAAAGAGGCTGGATGTACGTGACTTAACTGGATGAGTAGAGGACCATGGTCATGATCTTTGGGATAGCGAGATAGTGTCATTTGCATCTGTTTTAACGTTTGATTTCGTTTGTATTCGGACCCTGTCTTCATCTTGATGATTTGAACTCTGTGTGGAATTGTAATTTAGTATGTGGCGAGTGTAAGCCAAACTTGTATACTCTTCTCTTCTGTAATGTATCATGTAATGATACTATACTTGCGAACGGCAAGATGCGTATCTATCCCTTGCGAGGCTCCCGTGCCTTAAAATGGATAGGCGCGCATCTTGGGCGTGACAGCCGCATCCTGTTCGAGAATGCAACCGCCCTCGCGGCCATGTGGCGCCGCATGGATGCTGCCCAGCGGGAATACGCTTCCGCCTATGGTCTCACCCTAGCTGGCACTAAGCCCAGCCGGCGTGGGGCTGTGCGCGACCACGGCCACGTGGTCACCGAAATCCTAGGCTACAAGATGCCCATCTACGACACCCCCGCAGCCAACCTGTGGGCCCTCAAGGTAGCCTACGAGGACTTGGCTACCTTGGAGGGCGAAGAACACGCCGCCCATGAGCGTCACATCAAGGATCTCATTGACGCCGCCGACGCGCAGCAACATCTGCTCGCGTCTGGCGGCGCCGCCTCTGGAGGCCCCCAGCTCAAACGCGGGGGCACGGATAGTACGTGCTGTCATCCGGCTCAGCACTCATGTTCCCCTCGCGTCTCTAGTCGTCGGGCCAAAACGAACAACCCTCGGCCTTCTTAGCTGCCGGGGAGCGAGCAGCCGGCTGTCAACATCCGGCGCACCAACAACCCGCCTCGTAGCAGCTGCCACCACGAAGCGCCGACAGACGGCACCTGGCACAGCCATGCGCACACCCCGCCCCCACGGTGCGAGCCGGAACGATCAGTTCTGCCTGTTATCCGCCCCGAGCTCTTTGCCCGGATCGGGCCACGTTTCCCTCGCAGCGCGAATGACGCTCTCAACCGCATTGACCACCTTGCGCAGTCTTCCCTCCTCAAATAGGAGGGCTCGATTGGGCCGGCCTGTTTCGGCCCTCGGATCCGCAACGAGCCATTCCCAACCGGCTTCACACTCCCCCGAGACACCCCGAAGTACAACGGGGCCACCAAACCCGAAGACTGGTTGATCGACTACACCACCGCAGTCCGCGTCGCTAGGGGGAAGAAGTGCGTAGCCGTTCGCTACGCTCCCCTTGTGCTGATCGGTTCGGCCCGCACCTGGCTCAATAGCCTAGCAGCCGGCAACATCAACACCTGGATAGACTTCGAGGAGGCCTTCGTCCGGAACTTCATCGACACCTACAAGCGGCCCGGCCTCCACTATGAACTCTCCATGTGCGTTTAGGGGCTGGACGAGTCCCTTCGCGACTACCTCACTCGATGGACTGAGCTCCGCAACTCCTGCGAAGGGGTGCATGAAGTGCAAGCCGTACAGTGCTTCATTGAAGGCTATCGAGACAACACCCCCTCAAGCACAAGCTTATGTGCTCCGAGTCGGCCAGACTTGCCAATCTCATGGCCAAGGCAAACAAATACGCCACGGCTGATTCAGCCATCCAGGTCAAGACTACCTTGCCCACCAAGGCAACGACAACACCGGCAACATCCCGGCCGGCTGCCGACAACCAGCAGCCATAGAACAACAAACGCTAGAATGACCAGCCGGATCCCTGCTATGGGGAGCCGGCAGATCAACACCATTGAGGAGTAGTAGCCGGATGCCCAGCCTTCCAGCCAGCGCCAGCGCACTGTCAAGGCTACCTGGTAGGCGAAGCTCACCTTCGGCCAGATGCTCGACCTCCTATGCAAGAACCACTTAGGGGACAAACCCTCTACGCACATGCTCTGGCAGTGTAGCTTCTCACAGCGATTGGCCTGGGGGGACAGCCTTCCGGCTCCTCCTGCGCCGCCTGCCCGCATGCTGGCCCCAGCCCAAGCTGCTGCCCTAGTGCCGGCTCCAGCTCCGGCCCAGAATGACGGTCGTCTGATCGACCAGTTCCCTAACCAAGACGGCTGTTACGTCGTCTTTACTAGTGAAGAGACAAACAAACATGCTCAACGCTGGCTCCATCATGAGGTGAACGCCACCATGCTGGCAACTCCCCAGTTCATGCACTGGTCGGAGAAGCCGGTCACCTAGAGCCGGGCGGATCATCTCGCCGTAATGCCAAGTCCTGGGATCTAAGCCCTGGTCCTCAAACCCTCCATCGCCACCGAGAAGCGCACCTACCACTTATCACGGGTGCTGGTTGATGGTGGCAACAATATCAACATCCTGTACCCTAACACGAAGCACAAGCTAGGGCTGAAGATAGAAGACCTACAGGCGAGCCGGATAGTCTTCCATGGCATCGTGCCTAGAAAGTCCAGCTCCCCTGTTGGCAAGATCACGCTCGGCATCCTCTTCAGAGGACTCGGCCAGTTCTGCCACAAGCGAGTGCTGCTCGAGGTCGTGGACCTTGCGAGCCCCTAACACGCGCTGCTGGGCTGGCCAGCCCTTGTCAAATTCATGGCGGTCCCCCACTACGCCTACCTCAAGCTCAAGATGTCGGGCCCCAAGGGAATCATCACCATCACGGGCGACTACAAGATGTCAATTGAGTGCGCTCGAGATGGCAGCCGGCTGGCCGAGGCCCTGGAAACCGTCGAGGAGAAGCGGCAGCTCGACCGGCTCATGGCCCTTGCCGCCAGCCAGCCGACCATGTCGGCTCCCCCCTTGCAGTCCGTCGGCGAGGCCTCCTTCCAGCCATCCAAGGACACCAAGAAAATCCCGCTTGACCCGGCCAACCCGGCTCAGTGCATCACCATCGGCTCCTGCCTTGACAGCAAATAGGAAGACGAGCTAGTCGACTTCCACCATGAGAACCAGGACATCTTCGCAAGGTGCCCCAAGGGCATGTCGGGTGTTCCGACGAAGTTCGCCAAGCACAAACTACACGTCCGGACGGACGTCAAGCCGGTCAAGCTACCCATGTGCCATTTCTTCGAGGAGAACGGTGTACCATAGTAAAGGAGATTGCCCGGCTGCTCGCAGCCGGGTTCATCATGGAAGTGTTCCACCCGGACTGGTTGGCCAACCCAGTCCTAGTGCTGAAGAAGAACAAGGCCTCGTGCATGTGCATCGACTACACTAGCCTGAACAAGGCGTGTCCCAAGGACCCATTCGCCCTGCCACGAGTCGATCAAGTCATCAACTCCACAGTCGGCTGCGACTTGTTGTCCTTCTTGGACGCCTACTCCGGCTACCACCAGATCAAGCTGGACCCGGAAGACCGGCTCAAGACCTCCTTCATAACGCCCTTTGGGGCCTACTGCTACATCACCATGTCCTTCGGCCTGAAGAATGCATGCGCCACTTTCCAATGGTGCATGCAGAAGTGCCTCGTGCCTCAGATAGGTAGGAATGTCCACGTCTATGTTGATGACATCGTCGTCAGAACCAAGAAGCACTTTAGGCTCCTCGACGATCTCCAGGAGACCTTCACGAACCTATGCGAGTATAAGATCAAGCTCAACCCGGAGAAGTGTGTCTTCGGCGTCCCTGTCGGCCAACTCCTAGGTTTCTTCGTGTCCGCTCACGGCATCGAAGCAAACCCTGAGAAGATCAGCGCGATCGAGCGCATTCCCAAGCCAACCCGGCTTCGCGACATCCAGAAGTTCATCGTCCGCCTTGCCTCGCTCATCCGGTTCATCAGCCGATTGGGGGAGAAGGCCATGCCCCTCTACGGGCTCCTTCACAAGACGGCTCTGGTCGAGCCGGGTCACACCAAGAAACCAGGCATGTTCGATTGGCCCGACGAGGCAGACGAGGCCTTTGGCGGCCTCAAGAAGGCTCTCACCCGCGCGCCCATCCTGGCCACGCCGGCTGAGAAGGAACCACTACTCGCCTACATCACGATGACCACCCACGTCATTAGGGTCGTCTTGGTGGTCGAGCGGCCGAAGGAGGGCAAATCTCTGCCGGTCCAGCGGCCCATCTACTACCTCAGCGAGGTCCTCTCCGCATCCATGCAGAACTACCCCACTACCAGAAGATGTGCTATGGCATATACTTCGCCGCCAAGAAGGTCAAGCAATACCTCCAGGAGCATGCCATCACCATGGTGAGCACGGCCCCGCTCGGTGAGATCATGAGCGGCCGAGACTCCACCGGCCGGATCACCAAATGGGTCATCGCCCTTGATGATCATGAGATCCGGTATGAGCCACGAACTGCCATCAAGTCACAAGCGTTGACTGACTCCTCGTCGACTAGGCGGAGATGGAGTTCGTGTCGCCTCCCCCAGACTCCACACATGGGTGCATGCATTTCGACGACTCGAAAATGAGGACCGGCGTGGGTGCCGGCATAGTCCTCTCCTCCCCAAAAGGTGACCAGCTCAAGTATGCCCTCTAGATCCACTTCGCCACCTCCAACAATGTCGCCGAGTACGAGGCCATCATCCATGGTCTCCAGCTCACCAGGGAGATCGGCATCAGGCGCATCCTATACTTCGGCGACTCTGACCTCGTGGTTCAGCAGGTCTCAGGCAAATGGGACGCTAGGAACACCAACATGGCCAGCTACCGCTTCCTCATACAATAGCTCACCGGCTCCTTCGAGGGTTGTGAGTTCCATCACGTCCCATGGGCGGACAATGAGGCAGTCGACGCACCGGCAAAGATCTGCTCCACCCGACAGGCCATCCCAGCCGGCATCTCCCTCGAGCGGCTGCTCAAGCCATCAATCAAGCCATCCGTAGAATCGGAGTCAATCTTCATGCCGGCAGACGCTACCGGCCAATCGGCGGCTCCATCTGCCCCTTTGGCATCTTCACCGCCGGCTCCCACAACCTTGGCCGCCCTGCCGGCACGAGTTGAGTCGGCTGCGTACAAGGCCGCCGGCTCCAACGACGTGACTGTCATGATCAAAATCGACCAGTCGGCCTTGGGGACTGGAAAGCCGGCCCCGGGGGCTGGCGAGCCGGTCCCGGGGGCTGATCATCCAGGCCCGGGGGCTCCCGAGCCGGCCCCCGTCTCGGCTCCCTCATGGGCCCAGCCTATCTTGGCGTTCCTTTTGCGAGGCGAGCTCCCCCCGGACGAGGCCTTGGCCAGGCAAATCCAACGCCGGGCCCCGGCATACAGCATCATCAATAACAAGCTCATTCATCACAATAGCACCGGCGTCTTCCAGCGATGCGTCGAGCCGGAAAAGGGTCTGGAGATCCTCCTCGATATCCATCAGGGAGAGTGCGGACATCACGCCGCCTCCAGGACCCTGGTGGCCTAGGCCTTCCGACATGGTTTCTACAAGCCCACTGCTCTCGAGGTGGCCAAGAAATTGGTCGACAAGTACGAGGGCTGTTAGCGCTTCAGCACGCAGAGCCACCTACCGGCATCAGCCCTCCAGACCATCCCCCTCACATGGCCCTTTGCCGTCTGGGGGCTTGGTAGGTCCCTTCAAAACCGCACGAGGTGGCATGACACACTCGCCGGTGGTTGTTGACAAATTCACCAAGTGGATCAAGGCACGAACAATCAAGAAGCTGGACGGCCCCACGGTCGTCCGGTTCATCGACGACATCACGGTTTGCTACGACGTCCCCGAGAGCATCATCACCGACAACGGCACAAACTTCGCCAAGGGTGCACTCATGCGTTTCTGCTACAAGCGAGGATTTCGGCTCGACCTGGCCTCCGTCGCTCAACCACAGTCAAACGGCCAGGTCGAGAGGGCAAATGGCCTCATCCTATCCGGCATCAAGCCCTGGCTCGTAACGCCACTAGTAAGGTCGGGCAGCTGCTGGATCGACAAGCTTCCGGCCATTCTTTGGAGTCTCGGGACCACCCCCAACTGATCAACCGGCTACACGCCCTTCTTCCTTGTGTATGGGTTCGAGGCGATCATCCCCACCGACATCGAGTTCGACTCGCCTCGGGTCGCCTTATACACGGAGAAGGACACAAGGAGGCAAGAGAAGACGACGTCGATCTACTCGAGGAAGCCCGCGAGCTGGCCTTGAGACGGACGACAATCTACCAGCAGAAGCTTCGGCACTACCACAGCAAGCGGATCCGGCCACTCTCCTTTTGCGAAGGGGACCTAGTCCTCAGGCGGATCCAGCGGACAACCAGACAACACAAGTTGTCCTCCCCATGGGAGGGCCCGTTCATCATCATCAAGGCGTTGCACAACAATGCATACTACCTAATAGACGCCCGGAAGCCGCAGAAGCACAAAAGAGATGCCTCCGGCGAGGAGACGGAGCGCCCATGGAACGCGGCGCTCCTCCGCCCATTTTATTGTTGTAAAGAACAATGTATGTATGTATCCCTCCCCTTTTGGGCTTATGAATGCAATGGGTGCCCCGGGCCGGCTCTTGGGGCACACCCTGTTTCCCTTCCCTCAAAAGATTCCTCGCTCACCGGCTCCCCGGCCCGGCTCCCCGGCCTGGGGGCTCGCCGGCTGGTCCTAGGTCGCCTCTCTCAAAAATTGGCTAAGTAGTGCGAGCCAAGCAAACCCTCCCACCCCTCCCAGCTACAGATCCGGCTCCCGGTTGTCTAGCTGATGGGGCCTCGTTGTGGCAAAGCTTAGCTCACACGAAAGGTCAATCGAAAGGAGATATCGGCTAGGTCCAGCCGGACCACTGCCTCGCCTCTGCCACTCTACTTATCCCAAAAGGCTCTCACGGTTCCTAAGTTCCGAACCGGATCCCTCGAAGCGGACAACCCGACCTAGATACAGGCCGGCTCCCGGTTGTCGGTCTGGCGGGACCGAAACCAAGGGAGGGAAGGGGAGTATTAGAATGAATCAAGAGGACGAAAAAGGATAAGGACAAGCTGGCACGAGCAATAAGGCAAACACACTAAGTATTCACAGTACAAATCTTAAGACAAAAGCGGCCCACGGCCAGCACGGTTCATTACATAACACCCCTAGTGGGTGGACTCGAGCCTAACTTGTAGGAAAGAAAAAGAAAGATAAAGACGCCCGGGGCCCCAGGCCACGGACGCGTCGCCAGCTGGCATGCCTCCAGTCGGCGCATCGCTGGGCGGCTCGACTCCCATCCCGGAAATGTTTGCGGCCTTCGGTCGCCTTCCTTGGCCTTCGAGGCGGCCTCCGCTGTCCCAACCATCTTGCCGCTTGAGTCGGTGCTCTCGTCGGCAACCTCCTCGTCTGCTGGGCCTTGGGGGATGCCGAAAGAGTCTTCAGGCACCGGCTCGCCATCCTCGCCAAGCGCCAGCAGGAACTCATCCGCATCGACATACGACGCGGGCTCGTTGGTCCGACGGACAAGGGCCGGCTCACGGGCCTCCCGCTCCTCGGACGGCTTGTCCCGTATAGTGGCCAGCCGGCCCAAGTCCACGCTGCAATACCATGACGTGATGAAGCGGAGCGCCATCTGCGCGCCGGCTCGGGCTGCTGACGCCTTCCAAGCCTTGAGCCGGGCCACGGCCTACTCCAGCCACAAGGCCACGTGGTTCGCCGGAGCTCCCCCGCAGCCCGGCCACAGCGCAGCGATGATCTCCTTTCCGTCCATCTTCAGCCCCTCCACGCTCCGCTCGAGGTGGATCATCCATTTTTCAATGGCGAGCCCAAGCTCATCCACATCCCATGCGACGTCCTCCTTGATGGAGCGCCCATGCTCCCAAAGGTATTCCCGGTGCTCCTCGACAGCACGCTTAGCGCGGCGCTGAGTTTCCGAGAAGCGCCCTAAGAGAAGGAAGAGAAGAAAGGGAAGAAGAGGAAAGAAGGGAAAATCAAACACAAGAACCAGCAAAGGAAAAAGCAACCGGCTGGAGAAAGGAAAAATGGAAACCTACCTTCAATGGCGTCGTCCACCCCGGTGACAAAATTGAGCGACGCTTTCCGCTGCGACGCCAGCGCCGCCTCCGATGCGGTGAGGGAGCCCTTGACCTCCTCGAGGCGGGTCACCTCGTTTTGGAGGGCGGCGGTCTGCCATGCAGCATAAGCCACCTCCTTAACGGTCGTCTCCTTGGCCGCCACCTCCCTCGCCACCTCAGCCTTGAGGCGGTCCTGGGCCGCCTCCCCGTCTGCCAGCAGCGCGGCTAGTGGATCCTTCTCCTGCGTGACCGGCTGGACGTCTTGCGCCAGCTGGTCTCGCTCAGAGAGAAACCTGGTCTTCTTTGCCTAGAGGGTGGTCAGATCACCTGCAAGACAAGGAAGGCGTCAGCGGGCCCTCGGGGGCTACATAACCCTCCCGTGAAACTCAACTTACCTTGCACCATCGCCAGCTCCTCCTCCAGGCTGTTGAAGCCATGTTTGCCACGGTCGTGGATGGCGACCACCTCCTCGAACAACTTCTGCCGTTGGGAGTTCCCCTCCTAACAGATGAGGTTAAAGTCAAAGGATGCATAAAGAGATCTGGCCCGACTGCCCGTCAGCCGGTCAGCCGGCCCACATCTCGGGGGCTACACCCAGTGGGTGCGCTTGCGTGCCCCACTGAAATTTCTAAAAATAAAGGCAATCGTGCTTACCTCCGCACGCTGCAGGGTGGCATCTGCCGCCTCTACGAACCGGGCCAGCTCCTGGCGGCACCGGTCCAAGCCAGTCCCCAACTCCCTGAACGAGGGGACCGAGCCGCCCGCTGGGGGAGCCGGAAGGGTTGGCACGCTCGCCAGCACCTCCCAGTCCCAAAACACCTCCTGCATGGTCCGCATGGTCCTCTGGGCCCGGCCGCCGTTGTCACTCGGGCTTGCGATGATGCCGGCTGCCGGGGGCGGGTTGATGACGGCGAGGGTCCGGGAGTCGCCCCCACCGGCCCTTCGCCCGACACTGTCGCCGTCTCCACCTCCTGCCGCTCCGATGCGACGATCGTGATGGACGGCGCCTCCATCTCCATGGGCGCCACCTCTGGCGACGGCTCTGACGCCACCTCTGGGGCCACCGGGGCCTCTGTCGTGTCGACCCGGGCCAGCTCAGCTGCGGGCGGTGTCATGTCCGCCACCTCCGACCGGGTCGCCTCGGGGGCCGGCTCCTCAGCCGCCGCCCTTGCTCGGGCTGCCTCCTCCGCGGATGGAGGCGCAAGCGGCTCCATGGCCGCCCCTCAAAGCTCGCTCGACGTGGGCCTCGACAAACGGGTTGATTCCGCTGCCGAGTCCGACGTCCACGCAGGGTCCGCGGACCTCCTCCATGTCCCGCCGCTTGAAGTCCCGGAATGCGAGGCCCCGCCCCATGTTCTGGACTTTGAGGCTCGTAGCTCCGCGAGCCTCCTCTTCTCCTCCTCCTGGGTGGCTGCGTGCTCGCGGGCCAGCCAGCTGGCAGCATCCGTCAGGTCCCCCGCTAGCTCCCCCTCGTGAAGCTCGATGGGGTCCCTACAGCGCACGAAGGACGATCACCCATCGGCTCGCGACCCGGAAGAAAACGCACACAAAACATGAGAAAGGAACTTACCTGATGACGAGGGGCAAGGCCCGCTTGGCGCGTGTCATCGGTTTCGGTGCTGACACCTTCACCCGCTTTGGGCAGGTGGCGGGGCCGCCGGCCCCTCCTGAGCCGGCCTCTTCGCCCGGCTGGCAGCTCTAGCCGCCAGGGCTTGAGCCGGACGCTCCTTGCTCCGTCGGTCCTGACGTGCTGAGGGAGGAGGCTCGTTCAGAATCATTATGTCATCATCATCGTCGTCGTCCGTCCACTCCCTGATCGTGGGGGCAAAAGGGAACTCACCGGCTCCGCTAGGCTCCCCGGTTGCGCCGGACCCTCCGTCTCCACCGGGGTCGTTGGCTCGCGGGTCTGCTGGCTCGTCGACTCCTCCCGAGGAGTCCACCCCCTCTTCCAGCGGGCCTCCCCGCTCGTAGTCTTCGGAGTCAGAGTGGTCCTGCTCCGCCTTGAAGACTTGGGGGTGTGGTCCATCCGGCGTGTTCTATCGCACCAACAACTGTAGTGAGCACGTCGAAGTAAGGTCCAATGCCGGCTACCGGCTAGACAGAATAAAACGAAAAGAAGGGCCGACTCGTCGAAGACTTACCAGGGGGACGGTTGATGCGATCGTATGTCACATACATAGATTTAGCATGCACTAGGATCCATGCTTTTTTCAATGAACCAAAGTGGCCTTCTAAAATGTTCATCATTTCCGAAAAAATGTGGAAGCATCAACCAGAGGTGATTTATATTTTTAGAGTCATTTTTCATATTGAATTAAATCAATAATTATTCAGATTGGGGTTTTAAAATGATATAAATATTTTTAAAGCCCCAACAAATTTGAAACTTGGTCAAGGCCTTTGGAATATTTCCTTTAGTGCCCAGAAAAAGTTCCATATTTTTATAAAATATTTTAGTGCCAAAAATAAAACAAATGCAATAACAGAAATAAGAAAAAGAACAAAATTAAAAAAAGAGGCCCAGGAGGGTATGGCCTAGTGGCCCAGCTGCCAGTCACCCCCAACCTCCCGCCAGGAGGATTGGGGCGTGTGGCAGGGGCGCACCGGCATGCGCCGGCCACCTCCTGCCTGGCAGCCTACCCTGGAGGCCCCCGGGAGCGCCAACGCGACCCCGTCGCCGTGCCCTTCTTCCCCTCCCTCTCTCCATGCCGCTCTCTCTCGCTCTTCCCCCCTCTCCTCTGCTCTCTCCCGCCCGGGCCGAAGCCGCGTCGCCGCTGTCGATCCATCGTCGCCGCGTGTCCCCGACCAAGCCACCGGCGCCAGAAGCCCCTCAATGAGGCCCCGGTCCTCTTCCCCTAGCCTCATCATCGTTCTTTCCCTTCTAGTGCGCGCGCCATCTCAGTCGAGCTCCAGCCGCCGCCTCTGGTGTTGCAGCCGCCACCTCCATCTTTCCCCTCGGCCCTAGCTAGCCCCCCGGGGTGAGGACGAGCAAGGCTTCGCCCGAGTGTCCCTAGCCACCGCTCCCATGGCCGGTAGCATGGATGCCGCCGCGACCAGAGGTCGCCGGCGCTTGAGCCACCGACCGGTGGGACCCCATTTCAGGTGATTAGCTTAAGGCTAATCACCGGTTAGTTAAACCCCCCCCCCCAAGTCACTGACATGGGGGCCTAGCCCTGTTAATTATTCAGTTAGTTTAATTAAAAAACTGTTAGAAGAGTGAGTTAGTGACAGGTGGGGGCCCAGCCGCCAGGTTTGACCTGGGCTGGCGCCTTTGGCCTGCTGACATCACCATGACATCAGGCTGACATAATAATTGCAATTTTGGATTTAAATAAATTCCAGAAAATGCTAAAAACTTAGAAAATTCATATATATTAATCTGTAAGTCAGATGGAAATAATTTATATATGAAAATTGATCAGAAAAATCCAATGAATCCATCTGTAACATTTTCATGCATGTTAGAGCAACATAAATAGGTGAACTTGGATATTTTCGTTCAAATACATTATGGAACTCCATTTATGAAGTTGAATTTGAACCTTCAGTTCAAACCTACTTCATTTAAACTTGTTGCTAGATGCATTAGCTCAAACACATCATATTTCCATGTCATATGCATGCATCATATTGTTGCATTTGATGTGTATTGACTGTTCCCCTTCGATGGTTGTTCTTCGTGTTAGGCACTGTTCTTGAGGATACGATCAAGTATCCATCTGAGGAGCAGTAACGTGTGATCGTCTTATCAGGCAAGCAACCCCCTTGAACATATCCGATAGAATCCCACTCTCTCGCTCTTGCTCTCACTTATTGCATTAGAACAAAATGTTTCAACTTTTACATGTTCTGGTAGTTGAACCCATTCCTCTGCATGACCTGTCATTGTCACAGTAAATAGTTGAACCATGCAACCTAGCATACCTGGTAGATGCTTGAGCCATGTTGTGCCTTTAACCTTCTATGCTTGCTATGCTTAGAGTTGTGTCGGGTCTGATTCATTTGGGTGATGAATCGGAGTGAACTGAACTTGTTCTGATGATGAGAGTTAAGTTGTGAACACGATTTGGAGAAGGTAGCGATGAGAGGCCATGTAGGAGTACATGGCGGGTTGTCTCATTGGAACTATCCTGAAGAACTGAGTCATGTGTATGTTGTCCAAGACTAGCTACTACCACACATTGGGATCCTTTATTGACTCTCCCGACTTATTAACCGACTTGATCTCTGTCCAGGAGTTGCAACTAGTTTCTGGTGTTTGTAGGATATGCTAGTAGTCTACCGAGTGGCAACCCGTACAGGTGGGCTTGGGACAAACTAGGCATTGTGGCCAGTGTACCAAGCGTAGTACCATCTATCGAGGTGGGCTTGGAAACCCTGTACACATCATTTGGGGCCGTTGAGGAAACTTTGGCCGGACTTCCTTGCGGGTTCAGTCTCAAATAGGCGATAAACCTGGACTAGAGTCTCGTGTGGTTAGTCAGGTCGTGGCCGACTCCCCCGTTGGGCTTCCGCTTGAAGGTTGCCGAGGTGCCTTTTTACGAGCACATGGCAGCAAGTGGAGAGAGCATGTGTGACGAAGTACACCCCTGCAGGGTAATCAATCTATTCGAATAGCGGTGTCCGTGGATATGGACTACTTGGATACTTATATGGTTCATAGACAATTTAAAGGGTTATTCATAAAAGCTTCAAGACAAGTGTGAGTATCCTGGTTGGCACTCACGTAGGAAGACGGGAGCGGATCCATGGTGGTGTATTGTTGTGGTGTTAGTGGACTCGCGTACACTTTCACAAAACTTTTCGAAGTTATGAAAGTCATAGTACAGGATAGACACCGAGTCAAAGATGGCTTGCTGCATTGAAACCCACAATTTCCTTGTTGATACTGATGCATATGTAGTTACTTCTGATGTAAGACTTGCTGAGTACTCAGTACTCACTGTTGCTTAATTATGTTTTTGCAGAGGAGACTCTAGTCTCGCTAGTGGTTTCTACGATAAGATCGATGTTGGCCATTTACCTTGGGAATCCCAGCCAGAGGTCTGGTTCCTACGGAGGGCCTTGTAGATAGACATGCTTCCTCAACCTTCTTCTTTTCTGGATGTCTGTACCCAGATATGTTAAGCTTCCGCTTGTTGTTTGTATGATTTGTGTGTTGGCTCATGTGACCCCTGTTTGTAATACCACTGTATGTTGGCTTCGATGAGCCTTCTAAATAAATGTTGTGTTGTTGTATGGTTATGTTGTGATGCCATAGTTGTATCTATGCATATCGAGCATGTCGTGCGTACGTGTGACGTGCAACGATATGTATGGGATTCGACACCTAGTTGTGTGCCTTTAATAGTACTCCTTACAGGGAATTGCCTCTTGTGCTTCCACCGATCCTTGGTACCTTGCTACTGCTCTAGACACATTGATTGACCGGCATGTATCCTTCTTTGCTACTGTGTCTGTCCCTTCGGGGAAATGTCTCGCCAGTGTAATGGAGTCCCTGTAGCCTGCTACGACTCGTCTACATGCAATGATGACATTTATATCGCACGACGTAATGGAGTCCTTGTAGCTTGCTATGAGTCGTCTACACACGCTAGAGGCCGACACCTGCATTGCTGGGTTACGTATGCATGTTCCTGTACGGATGTGCCGCTTGGGTTCTATGGCTAGTCATGTCGACCTGGGTTCTTTCACGTTTGAATGCTAGCGACATATTACATACGTGAGCCAAAAGACGCAAACGGTCCCGACCCATGTAAGGAGGCAGCCGTGGAGTTAACCGTGTGTCAGGCCGCAAAGTGATGTGATGTGTTACATGCTGAATTCTTGTGGCTTAGGATCGGGGTCCCGATAGCGTTGGTATCAGAGCTGATTGACTGTAGGATTAGCAAGCCAAACTAGTCGATGTTAAGTCTAGCAACTCTTTAGTTATATAAGGGTATTGATTGTGGAAGGGAACGTAAGGCTCTTTTTATTCCTTTTCCCATGTTATTCTGATTCTGAGTCACCCTCTCCTTTTCTACGGGGATTAAGAACTAGGCTTCTTATCTATTTATCAGGATCTCGTGTTACTATTCTGTAGACTTATAGGAATGGTTGATCTGAGTTGCATCCAGTCCTCGAGTGTTATCTGTGTAGCTTGTTAGCTCAATCGGAATCTTGAGATGGTCATGTTAAGGTGTCATGGCACCTAAATCTTTTGCAGGATGTCTCATTTCTGAGCATTGGAAGCCGTTATGCTACCCAGTTTTCCTCGGATTTCTATGAAGATCAATGCTTTTGCATTCCCCCCTATCTTTTGGTATGCCACCATGTCTAATCCTAGTTTCTCATCATTAGGATCCTGCAGTACCCAAGCTCCCATTGGTCACAAGAAGGGCCAGAGACGTGGAACCAGAGATGCTGAAGTTCTGTCGGATTCACCTTTGTTGGCACAGTTCATGTCATACATTGAGAAGGACAAGCGTGAGTCAAATCGCTTGCTGGCACGTATTCAGGAAAACACCGCCCATCAATGTGCTAGAACAGTGACCATCCGTGATTTCATCAAGTTGTACCCACCCACCTTCCATCACTCCATTGAGCCACTCGATGTAGATGATTGGCTCCGTAGCATCACAAACAAGCTGCATTCCGCGAACGTGGCCGAGGCTGACAAGGTCACCTATGCTACATATTTCTTGGAGGGTCCTTCTAGTATATGGTGGGAGAACTATGAGACTATAATTCCAGCTGGCTAGATTCCTACCTGGAAAGAATTCACAGAGGTTTTTCGTGAGCATCATATTCCTCAGGGTCTCATGGACCGAAAGAGGGAAGAGTTTTGTAACCTTACCTAGGGTAAGATGGTTGTAGATGTTTACAATCGAGAGTTTGAGAACCTTGCACGTTATGCCACTGAAGAAGTTTCCACGGATGCCAAGAAGCAAGCTAGGTTCAGGAAGGGTCTCAACCCAAAGTTGCATCGTGATCTTCACCTGCATCATTGTGACACCTTCCAAGCTCTTGTGAACAAGGCCATTAATGTAGAGACAGCCCAGTTCACCTATGAAGAATCTCGCAAGCACAACCGTGATTTGGCTTGTTCCTCCGGTTCTAGATCTCAGAAGCTCCAGATTTGGGTTCCGAACTCATCGCTTCCTCCTGGAATGCATCGAGGCCATCCTGTGTGGCGCCTCGTCCAACTTAGCCAAATGCTCCACCTAGACCTGTTGGTGGACCACCCGCCAATGCGGTTCCACGTCATACTTCTGTGATTTGCTATAAGTGCGGAGAACCAGGCCACATCGCTCGCAATTGCACTCAGTCCAATGGTGTTTCACCTCAGTCTGGAAAGTCTATTGACCGCAATAAGTCATCAGTCAAGGTGATCCATGCCAAGCCAACCATCACTGAAGAGGGATGTGTGAATCACGTCTCAGCCAAAGAAGCTAATGATGATCCGGAGGTTCTCCTTGGAATGCTTCTTGTCAATTGCCATCCGGCATCAGTTCTATTTGATACTGGAGCATCGCATTCCTTCATCTCGGAAGGCTATGCCCGGTTGCATGACATGTCATTTTGTAATATGCCAACTGCTCTTGAAATTCAGACTCCAGGGTCTAGATGGCAGACCACAAGAATAAGCCATGGAAATGAAATCCGTGTTGATAGACTTGTATTCCTTGCTTAGTTGATATCTCTCAAGTCTTCAGATATTAATATCATCTAGGGTATGTACTGGATGATAGCTCACCATGCCAAGATCGATTCTCCACCAGGTCTGTTCAACTTATGCACCCATCTGGCAAGATAGTCCATGTTTCAACACGAGTTGCAAAGCGTCAGCTCTATTCACTCAATGCCAACCCTCTTTCCGAGCTTGAAGATATACCAGTAGTAAGAGATTTTCCGGATGTATTTCCAGAAGAATTGACAGGCATTCCGCCTGATAGGGATGTAGAGTTTGTGATAGACCTCATCCCAGGAATTGTTCTAATTTCGAGAAGACCTTATAAGATGGCACCCTTGGCATTAGCTGAGCTCAAGAAGCAACTTGATGAGTCCTTGCAAAAGGGTTTCATTCAACCTAGCTCTTCTCCTTGGGCTTGTCCCATCCTCTTTGTGAAGAAGATGGATGGAACGGATCGTATGGTTGTGGATTACCGACCCGTCAATTTGGTCACAATAAAGAATAAGTATCCGCTCCCAGGATCTATGATTTGTATGATCAACTTGCTGGATCTTCAGTGTTCTCCAAGATGGTTGAGGTTAGACTACCATCAAATCAAGATTAAGAATGGAGAGATTCCCAAGACAGCGTTCGTCACTCGTTATCGCCAGTACGAGTACACAGTCATGTCCTTCGGATTAACCAATGCTCCAGCAACATTCTCCCGTTTGATGAACTCAATCTTCATGGAATACTTACATAAGTTCGTCGTGGTTTACCTCGATGATATTTTGATTTATTCAAAGAATGAAGAAGAACATGCTGAGCACCTCAGACTTGTGCTAGAAAAACTCAGAGAGCACCGTCTTTATGCCAAGTTCTCCAAGTGTGAATTTTGGTTTCCTGAAGTGACCTATCTAGGTCATGTGATCTTCGGGAAAGGCATTGCAGTCAATCCTGAAAGAGTTCAGGCCATTCTCGACTGGACTCCACCTGAAATAGTTAAGCAAGCTAGAAGTTTCCTTGGTTTAGCGAGCTATTGTCGCCGCTTCGTTGAGAACTTCTCCAAAGTTGCCAAGCCTCTGACAGAACTCCTCAAGAAAGATAAGAAGTTTGAGTGGACCCCACAATGTGAGCACAGTTTCCAGGAACTGAAGAGAAGTTTGACCTCTACTCCCGTGCTTATGCCACCTGACTTATCCAAGGATTTTGTCATTTATTGTGATGCTTCCACACAAGGACTTGGATGTGTTCTTATGCAAGACCGACAGGTGATCGCCTATGTATCCTGACAGTTGCACCCACATGAGGAAAATTATCCAACACATGATTTGGAGCTTGCAGCAGTAGTCCATACACTCAAGGTATGGCGACATTACCTTCTTGGTAATCGTTGCAAGATTTACACAGATCACCAAAGCCTGAAGTATATATTCACTCAACCAGATCTGAATCTCAGACAAAGACGATGGTTAGAGATGATTACGGATTACGACTTAGGAATTACTTACACCCCAAGCAAGGCCAATGTCATGGCGGATGCATTAAGTCATAAATCCTATTGCAACAATCTTATGCTGCAACAAGGTCAACCCCTTCTTCATGAGGAATTTTGCAAGCTTAACCTCCACATTGTTCCTCGCGGATCCCTTTCAACCTTGGTTGCAAAACCTACTCTGGAGGATCAGATTATAATAAGCCAACAGTATGATGCGGGTATTACCCTGATCAGGGATAATGTTGAAAAGGAAATTGTTGGTAGTTTCTCTATTGATGATAGAGGTGCAGTATATTTTGGGAATCGGTTGGTAGTTCCTAAAAAGCAACAACTTCGAGAGTTGATCCTTAAGGAGGCTCATGAATCTCCTCTCACCATTCACCCTGGCAGCACCAAGATGTATCAGGACCTACGCCAAAGGTTCTAGTGGACTAGAATGAAGAGGAAAATTGCTCAATTCATTGCTAACTGTGACGTTTGTCATCGCGTAAAGGCAGAGCATCAGAGACCTATTGGCACCCTTCACGCTTTAGCTATTCCCGAATGGAAATGGGATAAAGTTGAAATGGATTTCATCACCGGATTTCCCAAGACCAAGAAAGGAAATAATGGAATCTTCGTGGTTATTGATCGCCTTTCCAAAGTGGCTCATTTCCTTCCTGTCCGAGAGAGTATCACTGCTAGTCAGTTGGCGGACTTGAATATCTCTCGAATAGTGTCTCTGCATGGTGTTACATTGGAAATCAATTCAGACCGAGGAAGTCTTTTCACCTCTCGTTTTTGGGAAAGTTTCCAGAATGCTATGGGAACCCATCTCTCCTTTAGCACTGCTTTTCACCCTCAGTCAAGTGGTCAGGTTGAAAGATTCAATCATATTCTCGAAGACATGCTCAGAGCTTGTGTCATCTCATTCGGAATGAATTGGGAGAAGTGTCTTCCATTTGCCGAGTTTGCGTATAACAACAGCTACCAATCCAGTCTGGGCAAAGCTCCTTTCGAAGTTCTTTATGGACGAAGATGTCGAACACCTTTGAACTGGTCGGAGACCGCGGAAAGACAATTCTTTGGGCCAGATATGATCCAGGAAGCAGAAGAGCAAGTTCGCGTTATTTGCGAAAATCTCAAGATAGCTCAGTCTCGTCAGAAGAGTCAGTATGATCGCCATCATAAGGAAGTAACTTATGAGGTGGATGAAAAGGCTTACCTTCGGGTTACTCCTCTGAAGGGTACCCATCATTTCGGTATCAAGGGCAAATTGGCTCCTTGTATTGGTACTTTTCGCATTCTTGCTAAACAAGGGGAGGTTGCCTACCAATTGGAACTGCCCTTGGATCTTTCCCGAGTTCATGATGTGTTCCACATTTCTCAACTCAGGCGTTGCTTCAAGGATCCTATCCGTGAAGTGGACCATGAAACGCTTGATCTTCAAGATGATCTTTCATATCGAGAATATCCTGTTCGTATTCTCGATCAAGCTGAGCGTGTAACCCGGCGTCGGAATATCAAGTTTCTGAAGGTTTAGTGGTCGCATCATTTTGAGAATAAAGCTACCTAGGAGTGTGAAGATTGTCTTCGATTTGAGTATCCGGCTCTTTTTCCATCGACTCTAGAATCTCGGGACGCGATTCTTTTAAGTGGGGGTGAGTTGTCAAATCCCTAGCTTTAGCATGCACTAGGATCCATGCTTGTGATTGCATCATGTTTAAATTCTTTTAAAACTTGAAATGGGGATGATCAAAACCCTAACACAATTTAAATTCAAATAGGCTCAACCAAAAATATTTTTCAATAAATCAAAGTGGCCTTCTAAAATGTTCATCATTTCCGGAAAAATGTGGAAGCATCAACCAGAGGTGATTTATATTTTTAGAGTCATTTTTTGCATATTGAATTAAATCAATAATTATTCAGATTGGGGTTTTAAAATGATATGAATATTTTTAAAGCCCCAACAAATTTGAAACTTGGCCAGGGCCTTTGGAATATTTCCTTTAGTGCCTAGAAAAAGTTTCATATTTTTATGAAATATTTTAGTGCCTAAAATAAAACAAATGCAATAACAGAAATAGGAAAAAGAACAAAATTAAAAAAAGGAGGCCCAGGAGGGGCTGGCCCAGCGGTCCAGCTGCCAGTCACCCCCAACCTCCCGCCAGGAGGATTGGGGCGTGTGGTAGGGGGGCGCCGGCACGCGTCGGCCACCTCCTGCCTGGCTGCCTGCCTTGGAGGCCCCTAGGAGCGCCAGCGCGACCCCGTCACCGTGCCCTTCTTCCCCTCCCTCTCTCCCTGCCGCTCTCTCTCGCTCTTCCCCCCTCTCCTCTGCTCTCTCCCGCCCGGACCGAAGCCGCGTCGCCGCCGTTGATTCGCCATCACCGTGTATCCTCGACCGATCCTCTTCTCCCTAGCCTCGCCGCCGTTCTTTACCTTCTAGTGTGCGCGCCATCTCAGCCGAGCTCCGGCCGCCGCCTCCTGCTTTCCCCGTGGCCCTAGCTAGCTCCCCAGGGTGCGGGAAAGCAAGGGCTTTGCCCTAGTGTCCCTAGTCGCCGCTCCCGTGGCCGGTAGCGCGGACGTCGCCGCGACCAAAGGTCACCGGCGACGAGCCATCGCTTGAGCCACCGACCGGTGGGACCCCATCGTCAGGTGATTAGCTTAAGGCTAATCATGGGTTAGTTAACCCCCCCCCCCGAGTCACTGACATGGGGGCCCAGCCCTGTTAATTATTCAATTAGTTTAATTAGAAAACTGTTAGAAGAGTGAGTCAGTGACAGGTGGGGCCCAGCCGCCAGGTTTGACCTGGGCTGGCGCCTTTGGCCTGCTGACGTCACCATGACGTCAGGCTGACGTAATAATTGCAATTTTGGATTTAAATAAATTCCAGAAAATGCTAAAAACTTAGAAAATTCATATATATTAATCTGTAAGTCCGACGGAAATAATTTATATATGAAAATTGATCACAAAAATCCAATGAATCCATCTGTACCATTTGCATGCATGTTAGAGCAACCTAAATAGGTGAACTTGGAAATTTTAGTTCAAATACATTATGGAACTCCATAAATGAAGTTGAATTTGAACCTTGAGTTCAAACCTACTTCATTTAAACTTGTTGCTAGATGCATTAGCTCAAACACATCATATTGCCATGTCATATTCATGCATCATATTGTTGCATTTGATGTGTATTGACTGTTCCCCTTCGAAGGTTGTTCTTCGTGTTAGGCACTGTTCCGGAGGATATGGTCAAGTATCCATCTGAGGAGCAGTAACGTGTGA
Organism: Hordeum marinum; assembly: GCA_022496015.1. NCBI lineage: Eukaryota > Viridiplantae > Streptophyta > Magnoliopsida > Poales > Poaceae > Hordeum > Hordeum marinum. The sequence goes on from CM039677.1 coordinate 121,122,392, forward strand.
TCGTTTTATCAAGCAAGCAACCCCCTTGAACATATCCGATACAATCCCACTATCTCGCTCTTGCTCTCACTTATTGCATTAGAACAAAACGTTTCAACTTTTAAATGTTCCGATAGTTGAACCCATTCCTCTGCATGACCTCTCATTGTCACAATAAATAGTTGAACCATGCAACCTAGCATACCTGGTAGATGCTTGAGCCATGTTGTGCCTTTAACCTGCTATGCTTGTTATGCTTAGAGTTGTGTCAGGTCTGATTCATTTGGGTGATGAACCGGAGTGAACTGAACTTGTGTTGATGATGATAGTTAAGTTGTGAACACGATTTGGAGAAGGTAACGATGAGAGGCCATGTAGGAGTACATGGCGGGTTGTCTCATTGGAACCGTCCTTAAGAACTGAGTCATGTGTATGTTGTCCAAGACTAGCTACTACCGCACATTGGGATCCTTAATTGACTCTCTCGACTTATTAACCGACTTGATCTCTGTCCAAGAGTTGCAACTAGTTTCTGGTGTTTGTAGGATATGCTAGTAGTCTACCGAGTGGCAGCGCGTACAGGTGGGCTTGGGACAGACTAGGCATTGTGGCCCGATGTACCAAGCGTAGTACCATCTGTCGAGGTGGGCTTGGAAACCATGTACACATCGTTTGGGGCCGTTGAGGAAACTTCGGATGAACTTCCTTGCGGATTCAGTCTCAAATAGGCGATAAACCTGGACCAGAGTCTTTTGTGGTTAGTCAGGTCGTGGCCGACTCCCTCGTTAGGTTTCCGCTTGAAGGTTGCCGAGGTGCCTTTTTCCGAGCACATGGCGGTAAGTGGCGAGAGCATGTGTGACGAAGTACACCCCTGCAGGGTAATGAATCTATTCAAATAGCCGCGTCCACGGATATGGACTACTTGGATACTTATATGGTTCATAGACAATTTGAAGGGTTACTCATAAAAGCTTCAAGACAAGTGTGAGTATCGTGGATGGCACTCTCGTAGGAAGAAGGGAGCGGGTCCATGTTGGTGCATTGTTGTGGTGTTAGTGGACTCGCGTACGCTTCACAAAACTTTTCAAAGTTATGAAAGTTGTAGTACAGGATAGCCACCGAGTCAAAGCTAGCTTGCTGCACTGAACCCCACAATTTCCTTGTTGATACCGATGCATATGTAGTTAGGTCTGATGTAAGACTTGCTGAGTACTTAGTACTCACTGTTGCTTAATTATGTTTTTGGAGAGGAGACTCCAGTCTCACTAGTGGTTTCTACGATAAGATCGATGTTGGCCATTTAGCTTGGGAATCTCAGCCAGAGGTCTGGTTCCTGTGGAGGGCCTTGTAGATAGATAGGCTTCCTCAGCCTTCTTCTTTTCTAGATGTCTATACCCAGACATGTTAAGCTTCTGCTTGTTGTTTGTATGATTTGTGTGTTGGGTCATGTGACCCCCGTTTGTAATATCACTCTATGTTGGCTTTTATGAGCCTTCTAAATAAATGTTGTGTTGTTGTATGGTTATGTTGTGATGCCATAGTTGTATCTACTCATATCAGGCATGTCGTGCATACGTGTGACGTGCAACGATATGTATGGGATTCGACACTTAGTTGTGTGCCTTTAGTAGTACTCCTTACAGGGAACTGCCTCTTGTGCTTCCACCGAGACTTGGTAGCTTGCTACTGCTCTGGACACATTGATTGACTGGCATGTATCCTTCTTTGTTGTTGTGTCTGTCCCTTCAGGGAAATTGCTCGCAGTGTAATGGAGTCCCTGTAGCCTGCTGTGACTCGTCTACGTGGAGTGATGACATTTATGTCCCACGACATAATGGAGTCCTTGTAGCTAGCTATGACTCGTCTACACACGCTAGAGGCCGACACCTGCATTGCTGGGTTACGTATGCCTGTTCCTGTACGGATGTGCCACTTGGGTTCTACGACTAGTCATGTCGACCTGGATTCTTTGACGTTTGAATGCTAGCGACATATTACATACGTGAGCCAAAAGACGCAAACGGTCCCGGACCAGGTAAGGAGGTAGCCGTGGAGTTAACCGTGTGTGAGGCCGCAAAGTGATATGATGTGTTACATGTTGGATTCTTATGGCTTAGCATTGGGGTCCCGACATCGTATGGCTCCATGCCAAATGTCCATGAAGCGGGCTTCATCTTGAACATCGCGAGGGCGTTCAGCCGCGTTGCCACCTGAGCCGGCGTCAGGTCGACGGTCCACAGTCGGCAGGGGCCCTGGCGGCCGGACATGTCGCAGATCCGGTGCGGCCTCAGATGGAGAGGCAGCACCCGACACGAGATGAAGGCCGCCACCAGATCGGTGGCGACCAATCCCTCAGAGCTCTTCAGCTGCGCGAGCCGGCCAAGCTCCGCTAGAGCCACGTTGCGCGGGGCGGTCCCCAGCCAGTTCAACTGGGTGGATTGCACGTCGATGAACGGCGGTGGCTGGATGAAGTCCAGGTTCAGGTCGGCGTTCTTCACGTAGAAGAACGTCTGGTGCCACCCCTTGACGGACTCGATGAGGGAGAAGGGTGAGAAGCGCGCGGTGCCGCGGCAGCACACCGCCGTGCCCCGTAGGTGCTGCTTTTCAGCGCCTTGAGTTAGAAGAGGGCGTTGAAGAAGTCGAGGAAAGGAAGGACCCCGAGGTACCCCTCTCATAGCGTCACCAAGCCAGCAAGGTTTAGGATCACGTTGGAGCCGAGGTGGTGCGGTTGGAGGTCGAAGGTGTCCAGGAGTAGGCGGAGGAAGTGGCTCACCGGAAGCCCGAAGCCGCGGGAGAAATGCCACAGGAAAACGATGTGTTCCCCCGGCTGCGGTGCCGGCACCACCTTGTCGCCTGGTGCGTGAGCGACCACCCGCTTCGCCGGTGGCAGCATGCGCACGCGATGGAGCTCTGCAATGTCCGCCTTAGTAACGACGGAACTAACTCAGCTCCCTTCGCGTTCGTCGGCCACTGTGGCGGTAGTGCAACGTGTGGGCGCGGTTGTGGGTTCGGGCACGGTGTTGCACGAGGGGAGCAAGGAAGACGAAGAAGGCAAGAAGGCGAGGAAGCAAGGGGGCGAATGGGACGCGGGTATCTTCGTCCTCTACCCTTCCCCCCCTTTTATAGGGGAGGCCATGACCGGGGGACGTGGGGATTAATTGTGTCCACTCCCTCGGAAACTCCGCGCGCGCGTGGGTGGCCCAGGGCCGTAATGGCCACTTCGGGGCGCAGAGGATCCTGGCCTGCGCCCCGAGGCCTACTGGGCTGTGTCAGGGGCCTAGAAGGCTAGCCCCAGGCCAACGTCCCGTCTCCCAGCGTGCGTGGGGCCCGCCACATCATTACTTGCCGCGTGGCGCGCGGCAGACCGGCTCGGGTCCCGGGGCGACGCGTCGGAACCCAAGGCGTCGGGTACAACGGCCTACCCGGCTGGTCCTTCGGCTTCACACTAGAGGCAGGTACCGCTGGGGGGAAGCCACCGGCTCCCCACCGTCTGCTGGACGCAGGCCCCAGCTGGCTTCGGGGACTACTGACGGGGTTATCACCCCTAGGTAGGCCAAAGCAACCGGGTTCTCCCCCCTTCCGCTTCGAAGAAAAACTACGCGACCGGCTGCCCATGGCCGGCTGGAGGACGGCCGGCTCGAGCTGCCGCCGACTGGGGACACGGACGGATGGTCGTGCAGCCGGTTTGACCCCCGGCCGGCTGGGCGCGGCCGGCTGCCTTCCGGGCCGCCTCCTTCATTGACCCCGGGCCGAACGTGCGACGTCCCGTCCCTCTGCACACGGGCAGAACGACACGACACGACCGCCACGCCAGGCGACCCTGTGGCCATAGTGGCCGCTGACGCACGGGAGCGCATGGCTACAGTCCGGCCGTCCAGGCCGCTGACCTTGGTGAGCGCGACCGGGTGGGTAAACAGTGCCGGCACGGCCTCGCCCACTTGATTACCTGCCCCGGCGTGGCTACAGTGTAGCCGGCCATACCAGAGACTTAGGCCGGCTGACACTAGACGACGCCTCCCGGGCGACCCATGCCGCGGCAGGTGGGCGAGGGCCAATCATAGAGCCGGCTGGCGGGCCCCTCACAAGCGACGGGATTGCACAGCCGGTGGAGCCTACGAACGACGAGACGGCTCGAAGGGCGGGACCCCTTGGTCAGCCGGAGAGGCTGCCAGCCAGGTCCCTCCACCCCTGAACCTTAGAATACATTATAAAGCCGGGGGGTTGGCCTATAAAACCCCCCGAGCCCCCATGCAACGGGGACGGACGATCATTCGCATACAACCACATAGAACTCTCCTCTCATTCCATCTCTAGCAATGGGGGAAGATGAGTCGGCTGCTCCTTCTTCCTCCTCTAGACACAGCTCTAGGAACATCCTAGTAAACACCACTATCCAGCCAACTAGACCAAGCAGGACTAGGGGTGTTACCTCCAACGGAGGGCCCTGAACCTGGGTACATCGTTTGCCACCACTTCTTGTGCCTAATCTCGCTCCCGGAGCCCGTCGGCGTCCTCCGGCCCCAACTACCTACGATAAGCCTACCCATGGCATCTGTCGTGAGAAAACGACGACACTCTGACTCCTCCTTCTCCTACTCCCTTGCGTCCGAGCAGTCCGCCTCCTCCTGCACCTCGTCGACAACAGTGAAAGACATACGCCACCGCTTCAGCTCCTCTGGCATGTCAGAGCGCTCCGCCTCCTACTCTGCCTCATCAGCAAGGACGGAAGAGAGATGTTACCGCTCCGGCGGCTAGAAGTACAAGCAGAGGCGGGAGGCAATTCAGATACGGTCCATCTGTCAAGCCTCTGGAAAATTTACCATATGAGAGGACTTGACAGGAAACCGAGGACATATGTCATGCCCAAGTGAGGGACCATTTTGCAAAGAAAAATCCACCTGCGAAGGAAAAGCCAGATCCGGTGAAAGTAAAGCGCACTATCGATGCCCTGAAGCGACCACCACCGCCTCCGCCGGATTCCAACTATGCCCGCTGTCTTAAAAAGACATATAAGGATGCGCTGCGGTCGGGAAGTAGTTCCAGTGATGCAAGGTTAGCAAAATGAACAAGGGGGAAAAATTCCCCAGCTCGGCGAACAAGAGAACCAATCGTGGCCCTTGCTCAAGGTGTTTAGCGATATTGCCGCTGATCATTCGGGGATGGTGCCCTGTACCAATCCTGCTGATTACATGAGCGATGATGTACTGTTTGAGCCATTGGAGGTGGACGAATTCAGATACCGGTACGGCCAGCCTCTAGTCAAACCTGATCATCATCCTCTAACAACGATGATGCGAAGATTCCATGATTGGTACCTAAAAACCTGCAGCGAATCTGGGCCGGATACTGTGAAGATGAGAATTAAAGAGGAGCACGACCTCGTTGGAATGGAGAAGTTTTCTGTTGAATTTTAAGAGTTATTCCAGTTATACAATCAAAAGGCCATCGACAAAACAATCATGACTTCCTACTGTCTGTAAGTACTACTTCTATAATTAAGTCTCTATATATAACTCGGCTCTTTCATTGCATGTATATATAATTATCCTCACTATATTATGCAGATTGAAGATCGTCAAATGCAGAAAGGCACAAATCTATGACATTGGGTTCATTAACCCAAATTATCATACATGAGTGTACGGTTAAAAAGAATGCCACACAAACCGAGGACAACTTGCTACAATCGTTGCTTACAAATCAAAACAAAGAGATAATACTCTTTCCTTACAAATTCAAGTGAGTGTTACTGTCTTGTGCATATTCGATTTCCCTTATTACTCGAGGTTATAGTAATGTAATTGATGAGTTATGCATGCATGCGCAGCTTCCACTTTATTCTGCTAGAGGTTAAGGTTGAGCAGGGAGTAGTAACCGTCTTAGACTCGAAATGAAAAGATCCCCAGGATTATGCGAACATGTCTGAAATGCTCCAGAAGTAAGTTCAATCAATCATTATTGCATCATATCGGCAAGTCTGTTCATTTCCTGATATCAAGTAATTATTTTCTTTGACTGGCAGGGTTTGGAAAGAGTTCACCGCAATTGTTCCGGCACTGCCGAGGGAGCTGCGATTTACACATCTGAAAGTAAGTACTACTAGCTAGTTCCGCGCATCTCCCATTGATTATAGTTTCATCAATACCATTTATCATGCTTGATTATCAGTTTGATTGAACTCTATTTCTCATAAAGTGCTTGTGGCAGGAAGCCGGGAATGTTTTTTGTGGATACTACGTTTGCGAGTTCATCTACAACACGACGACCCCTAAGCGGGGCTACTCTGAAAAACAACATGAAGTGCGTAAGCAATAATATTCACAATTTTATTTTATTACAATGATTTGTGTTGAGTTTCATTCATATATATGTATTGACCCGCTTCTTCAAATTAGATGTGGAAGATGCAGGATGAATTCCTACCACATGATCGCGTACGATATTTTTAAGAAGAATTGGCGGGATTCTTTCTTAACCACGTCATAAATAAAGCCGGAGAATACCATCCGGAATTTGACATTAGATGTTAGGGATTGTAAGAGATCTTATATTGTATATATGTAGCTAGTAGCGTCGGATAGATATACGAAAACTTTTTGTATGACCAATCTCTTGGAGAAAGCGAGGTCGATCACTTCTTTCTCTATATGTTCATGACGATCTTCTATACTTAATGGTTCCTTCATTTGCTTACTAGCTAGCGTGTCGAGTTCTCTCTATAGTAGCTAGCATCGACCAAGCACGGAGAAAGAGAGGACACTTATCTCTATTAGCTAGCTAACACAGTATGAAACCCCTAATTTAACCCTAAAAAAACCCCGTAAACCCCCCCCCCCCCCCACTTTCAAAAAAACAAAAAAAACAGCTCCTGCCAAATACTGACGCGTGGATGCCTTTTGGTCCCGGTTGGTGTTACCAACCGGGATTAAACGTCCTCCTGCTTGGGCTCCCTGCAGCGGCCACGTGGAGCCCCTTCTGTCCAGGTTTGTAAGCGAACCGGGACTAAAGGTTTAGGACTTTAGTACCGACCCTTTAGTACCAGTGCCAGAACCGGGACTAATGGGCCTCTAGAACCGGGACTAATGGGCCTCTAGAACCGGGACAAATGGGTCGTTTTCTAATAGTGTGCGGATCTGACCCAATGATGGAAGGCGGCCCTTAAAAGCCTGCCACATGAAGATTTTGGTCTTAGGGGGTATCCTAGCTCACCAAATCTACTTGAACTTGGAAGTGAGAGACCCCGAAACAAGGCGGGATTACAAGGACTTAACCCAAAACCTACCAGAGGCCACATGTGTCCAAGCCACAGAGTCCTCCTTCTCCGAGAGCACTTGGAACAAGGCAGGGAGATGATGCCAGTCGCTCAAAGATAAATCATCCTTCGAAGGCCAAGATCCCAATTACAAGAAGAGAGCTCGGAGATAGAGACCGCAGGGTTGGAGCAATACGAAAACAAAATGGGAAGGAATAAGCTAGAGGCGCATCACCAGACCACCAATCGAGCCAAAAACATGTAGAAGCCCCATCGCCAACAACAAGCTTCACATGCTACCGAAACACGTCCCTAACATTGACCAAATCTTTCCAGAACTATGAACCAGGGGATGCAGGAGCAAACATTGGGCTCCCATTCGAGAAGTATTTGGCTTTTAAAAGGTCGACCCAAAGAGTACACGGGCTGGCAAATATGGTTGAACTGTACCACATACGGAGGGAGTATGCTCTAACCGATTTTGATGAACTGATGGACCGTGAAAACTCGTCTTTGCGCTACCGGAGCTGGTCATGGAAAGTAGTTGTTGTCACTGCCAAAGACGCCAGTCAGGAGAGATTTGGAGGGGAGTGGTTGGTGGACAGCATATCTCACTAATGGTAGGAGATGCTTGCTGCTATTTAAGCTAAGCAGCGAGTAGGATAGGTATTTGTTACACCGCGGTTCTTTCGTTCAACACCTATCCACTTCAATCTGTTGCTATGGTTTCTAAGGAGAACCGGCTGCAGTCTACAACCAGGATCCTTTTGGGCCGGGGTTTCTCGCCGCAGTATATGCAAAATTAGATCTCCGTATCAACATGGTCATCTTAATGTTGATTGGTATTTTCTTGCCTTAACCATGATACATAACTCAGCTAGTGATGACACATACTCCATCCATCCCAAAATAAGTGACTCAAAAGTGACTCAACTTTGCACTAAAGTTAGTGCAAAGTTGAGTCACTTTTGAGTCACTTATTTTGGGATGGAGGGAGTATAACCCAAGCGAGTGGATAATGATCACACAACAAAAGGAAACAACATTTCAGCACTCCTTCGATAGCTACCAGTACATTTTGCTCATTACAAGTTATTTCAAATTCGCAATGCAAGTAACCTAATGTGTTGTGCATACAGATAATCAGTTCAACTGAGCATTAGCTCCATCTTAACCTGTGTAGCCATTCGTCACATGCACCATCAATTTGGGTCAGTTGTTCAAAACAAGCTCTGTCATGGCCCCACAAAAGAAAACACATCGTTAGTGCACCACCCCACGCGTGCCTCTAGTGCTAAAACATGGGGGAAGAACTCTTACCCAATGTGAACTAAATGTTCTCTATTCTTCGTCACCAGCATGCTCAAGAAGAAAGTTTGCAGAGAGTTGCTCATTCCTGTCACAGGCGAAGAATGCTCCGATGACACGTGCTTCGTCAAACCCCATGGCTTCCAACTGAAGTACGAAAACAAATCCAACCAACCAAGGTGAGTATGTGAGATGCATTGTGTATTTATGCAGCGAAAGGATTTTTAAAGTAATTATGAAGCATACCCTTACAATTGCATCTTGCTCTTCCGGTGTCACACTGATAGCATGAGGCATATCATCCTGGTCAGCCTGGTCTAAGAAGTCCTTGGAAATGTCAGAAGTGTATGATTTAGTAGATATATCGTTGTAAACTCTACTCAAATTAGAAGTAATTGTGAGGATGAAGCACCATGATTTATTGCCTAAGGAAAAAGAACATGCAAGTACAGGGTAAATGATGCAGCGGCTAATACACATCTTTAGATTATGTAGCACACAGGTTCTCTAAGGCACTACTTTTAAGAATAGGTTATCATGTTATGTTCACAAGTTATATTAGCAAGCTACATCCAACACTTGAACCAATATAAGCCTTGAAAACAACATATGTTACTAGTTACTAGAGTGAAATAGGCCTGAATCAAAACAAAGTTAACACTGATGGGTTGACAAGATAGAATTGAAGTTCAAAACCACCTGCCACGAAAGCTACAACTGCTGGCAACTGGCAGTTAGCATATATTCCAGTTCATAGCTAAGAAAGCAAAATCAGCACTATGAATCCTATAGCTTAATTATTTAAACGAGACCAGAATATTTAAAACCAGGAAATAAAGAAACCTACCCGTCGCCACCTTCAAATGGTTCATTTAGTAACTGAAGGAACTCATCATTGTTCTCCTGAATCCACCTCAGAAGTTGAGGATTCTGGTTGCTCAATTCCTGGAGAATAAGCTGTAGCGAAATACCAGCAAAAAGATTAGACAGAGAATGCAGGTGAAGCTTATCATAAACAAGAGTAGAAGACGTTGATAGAAAACCTGTAGAATTTGTGGATTTGTATGTACCATTTCCCGAAGTGCTTGAAACTGCAAATGATAATAGCAATAAGTATTACTTCAAAAATTAGAATAACACACGGTAGGGTACTGAAGGGAAGTTCATTCAATCAAACTACAATAATCACTAATACTCTACTAAATGGAATGACAATCTGTTCGGAATGCAGTTGCAATGATATGTGCAGGTTAATACATTCCTATCCCAATATTATGCACAAAAGCATCCCAAGTAGTGATAAAACCTTGTATGCTACAGTATTGTGTGATGGACCAATTAATAACTGCTTCCACCACAGCATTCTCTTGTACAAAGAACAAATTATACTGAACGCAGTATATGCTCCTACCAAAGAATTCTACTCTCCACATACTAAACATATCTTACAAGTAATACACATAAAATCCTCAAGAAAGATGTTAGCCATAAATGATACTTCCTCTGTCCCAATATTTCCGACATATTTTGAATTGATCAATAGTTACTCAATTAATGTTTTATCTATGTATACAAACTCGCAATCAGAACTTCTAGTACAAATCTAATAAGTAATGACACCAATTTTATCTCACATAAACCACGTACTACCAAAGTAATATTTTTGTAAAAACCTTTTCTTAAGGAATCAATGATACCTTATATTTTGAGGTGGAGGGGGGGGGGGGGGGGGGGCTATGGATTTGAGTGGACATACTACCAGCATTCACATGACCAAAGAAGTACTGGCTACCATCACAACAGCAAATTATAAGTTCACACTTCACACACATGTCCATCTCTGTTACTAGTACATTCGATGATCAGAAAGTTTGATGAGCAATGATAGTAAACAGAATGGTTGGCTTCATCCCATGTATACCACTGTTCCGTACCTCGTCTTTTCTCCATCAGAGAGATAACAGGAGACAAAAGGAGAGGAGTAACTGACAAAACATAAAGACAAAAACCTGTTGGTTATTTCGAAGAAAATCAAGTGATCCACCACCAGCAGCATCTCCAGCATGGGAAGCCCCCTGTTACATCATTCAGTTAGTCAAAAAGATACTCGAATAGGCATGACCGCACCAGCACAACAAAGAAAAAGGTGGGAAGTAAACCTGTGGGAAAAGATCTAATGGTGCTGTGTTTGGGATTCCAGAGATGCCGGTTTCTCCAGCAGCTGCATCAGTGGTGCTTGCCCCTTGACCAACCACCGGAACATCAACTTCGGCTGTCACGGGAATACCCTAATGTTTGAGAAAAAGAAATCTCATCTATTAGCATCAGAAAATCGATCCAAATTCAAAACACAGATGGGGAGAGATACGCACAGAGTACAGATAGTCAATGGCACGTTGTGGATTGTTATAAGCTGCACGGAGAGCTCTTTGGACCTAATCTCTGTCCCAACTGCCACCCCCCATTTCCATTATCTGGTTAATCATTGTGTCCAGATTTCTTCCTGACAGTAAATATGTTGCTGCAAGATCAACTGTGCTCGAAGGGGTCCTAACAAAAAAGAAAAAAACAGTTTTACATAGCAGAACTAGTAAATTTAAAGGGCAATGGTTTGGTTCATATTCACATGACCAAGACTGCGATACAGATTGTAGGATCATGCAATGCTACTATTATACAACCACTTCAGATCTATATTCCATGCAGTTACAGCAATCCCAAAAATTCCAGTTTGGGGCCTAACTTCCCAGGATGCAGATTTTTTGAGCATCTGCACCCGCGGGTCCTTCTATCCTAGCCCTCCAAACTCTCTTTAAGATCCGTACGATACAACTAACTTTGTGCATGAGATTTTCTTTTTTTTTTCTCTCACATAGAACATGTCTTGAAGTCCAAATGTTTGTAGAACAACAAAACGTTCTAACCAGAATCTAGGATAAATCTTTCGGAACTTTTGGTCCGAAATAAATACTTAAAATAAGATTTTTTAATCAAATAAAACTTATTTTATATATTTATGTTTTATCAAAAAATCTAAAAAATTTATCCCAGATTCTAGATAGAAAGCTTTGTTGTTCTGCAAAGATTTAGATTTCAGAACATGTTCTATGTGAAAGAAACAAAAGAGAAAAATGTATTTGTACGAATCGTGATGCGGGAATGGATGGCTAGGATAGAAGGGCCCGGGTACAGATGCTCTGAAATATGTTTTCGTAACTTCCCATTACCCAGCTATGCAAATCGCTGTTTCAATGGCTTTGGATATTCATGCAGTCCAGAAATACACCTAGTTATGTTCAGTGCCTCTAACTTCAAATCTAGTTTTGATGTTCATTGACCATTGTGTAAGTCAGGAAGTCACTGATTTTAACCAAAGATTAAAATCGCTGGCGAAACTGCAACAATCGCGGCGCAATCGCTGCTTAGGAGGCTCCCCGCGACGCAATGGCCCTAATTAGCCGAACTGTCACGAAGGCCGCGATGGTTGGGCGAAACGGCCCAATTTTGCCCCGATAGAGCAGCTCGTCCAGGAAAAACCTATCCACATCCCCTTCTGTCCCTGCTTGCAGCGGCTCGGCTGTTCTTCACAGCTGCGCTCGGCCGGCCAGCGGCCGGCGGCAGTGATGGGCGAGGCGGCAACCAGGGTTTCATGTAGCAGCACCTCCGCTATGAACACCATGCTCTACAAGATTGTGACCGGCGACGAGGGGCCTCTTCGCCTCCGCACGACGACATCGACGAGCCCACATCTCGCCTCAGTCTCACACAATTACAGCTCCCACTACATCGCCAGCAGGTACAACCTAGTCCTCTTATCCTGATTCAGTACAAGCAATAAAACATGGCAGGCTCTTGGGATTCCAGCTGAAAACTCCATTTTCCTGATGAAAATCCCCTGTTTTCCTGCTGAAAAAGACTTCTGTTTCTACTGAAAATGCCCATGCAGTAGTTGTCGCTAAATGGCTTAGCGGCCGCTATAGCCTGCTATAGCGGCTGTAGGACGGGTTGCCGCGAAATAGAATCTCCCGTGATTTAAAAGTATGATTTTAACCCTATTGACTCGTGTTACATGTTCACGCAGAAGTTTAAAAATATACCTTTCACTATCCTCGCAAAATGCAATCTATTAGTTGATGCATCTACTTGTGTTTGAACTTTCTTGTCGCTCTTCACAATGAACTTTTGCAGCTATGAGGACATTTATGCAACGCTGCATGATTTAAAGCTGAAACAAGCACAAGTACGTGCCTCTGAAAGTTAAGAAGACCAGTTTTCCCTCGGGAGGGATACATGCAGAAATACGAAATTTAAGTGGTAAAAAGGACCCTAATGCAAATATCAACTGGCAGACTTTGAACATACTCTGCGGGTGGTCTTTCAGGCTGAGAAGTCGTGGTTGATGGGACCCTGCAGAAAGATGGCGCATACATTTACTTTGAGCAAGACCCTATGTACATGCAGTAAAATGCAATCAGGAACGCTAGCAAGGGACTCACTCGGGCTCAGGAGCTTGTGGTTGAGCAACTGGAGGTGCTTGACTGGTAACAGGAGTGCTTGAAGGCTAGTAATGGTTCATGTGTCAGTAAAGATACTTAATTTGTGGTCTCATCCGCAAAAGAGGAATCTGACCTGGGTAGATGAAGCTCCACTGGAAGTAGAAGCTTTGCTCTGCAGAAAATAAGTAAATAGCTATACTTTTAAGAGAAGAAGAACATGCCCGACGAATAAATGGACATTGTACAGCAGGATGCCAGCAAAGTATTGCATCAAGTAAGGCGAATAAGTATTTCATTAGTGAATAGTAACAGTCAAGTGCCATATCTGATATCTATTTTTTCACATGTAACCGCTGATGTTCACTCCTTAATAATTCATGTTGTTACAATTGTTACACCAAGCATATGACAGAACTGAAATAATCCATACTGTATAGGGCATAAGCAGCCTACCTTGCTAAGAATGACAACTAGAAATCCATCTTCGCTAACTTGATTCTCATCCAATGTGCTTTCATCCTTCAAAACCTTGCCATTGTGAACCAATCATCAGCAGTTGTTGACCCCATGGATAACTACCCTTACCTTGAATCTCTTCAATGTTCTTCTTGACAGCCATAATCTGATTCAAAGCAAACAGTTAGCAAGATATTAAAGTAATTACTCCCACCGACATTTTTTAGCTCAAAAGTCTTTGAGGTGCTACTTTGATAAAAAAAATATACAACTGTACATTAAGAATAAATACTATGAACAACAAATTAGCAGCAAATCTCATGGCAAAGGGACACAGGTGGGGAAGAACAGTGGATAACAAGGCGTCCAAACGACCTAAATCCTCGCCAACTCCAGCTTTCCATCCTCCCAAAACCACAACCCCCGGAACAGAGAAAGTTGCGTAAACAGAGAAAGAGCATTGTGCGTCTACCAATCATGTCCATTTGGAATACTGCCAAAAATGGTCTGCCAATATCTGTTTTTAAACAGTCTGCCTACAACAACACGTTCACCATCCTTCCTGCAAACTCACCCGCACTGTTCTTCCCCTAAGACGATCCCGAGCACTCACATGTAAATGCGAGGACGCATTTGCAACACCTCTGCAAAAAAAAAAACCCTAATCAGCAGCAGCATACCCAAACCTAACGAGCTAATCCCTTCTGTATATCAACGCATGACCACATGTCCCTAGAATCTAGTTCACCGTCACATCATCTGCATTGACCGGCAAAATTGCTGTGAAGCTGTGCATCCAGCAAAGAACACGGGCCCTGATTGAATTTAAAAAAAATATTGGGGAAATTCAAAACTTAATGATGGGAGCGGGCGGGGGAATCTCACGATGTCATTGTGCTGGACCCGGATCTCGAAGTGGATGCCCTTGGGAGTCTTCACCGTCAGCTTCCTGGCGGCGCCGCGGTGGTCATGGCTGGGGGATCGGAGTACCTTCCTTACCTTCCCGTTGCTCGCGCTAGGGTTTTAGTAGGTCATGTGCTGTTGACGCATGCGCCCGCCTGCTTCACCTTTGCTACTATTACCTCCGTCGGGGTTTAAAAGGCCCATGAACCTGCTAACCTCATCCCTATTTCTAAGGCCCCCTCCCGGTTCTCTAGGATGGTTATTACGAGTAGGAGTAGTGAGAGTAATGAGCAAAGGATGAGCCAATGGAAGATGGAGTACGGGGCTGCGTGCATCTTTATCCAAGGGAGAACGACTCGCTTTCGGCAAACCATCTCTATGGGCACTCTGCGATCGTGATGGTAGGTTCGTCCTATCTCCGCAACATTGGTTTATTATTGTCTCATCTCTTACCATCCCTTCTCACTAGTAGAAAACAGGGCTTTGGTCTAGGCCGGGCCAGCCCATTAGTCCCGGTTCACTCACGAACCGGGACCCATGGCGGCATTGGTCCAGGTTCTTGAGGCTAGGGCGCCGGTCGGGCCTTGTGGGCCATTAGTATCGGTTCGTCTGACCCCTTTGATCCTGGTTCCAGACACCAACCGAGACCAATGGGCCTCACTCCTGGCCCACAACCATTGGTCTCGGTTTGTGGCTGGAACCGGGACCAAATTGGATCCTTTAGTCCCGGTTCCAGCCACGAACCGGGACCATTGAGATGCCTATATATACCCCCTCACCAACGGGTAGAGCACTCCACATTGCTCTGTTTTTCTGGCCGGTGAGGGGAGAGCTTTGTGGTGATCTAGCTCACCTCCTATGCACATGAGGTGTTCGATGAAATGCCCAAGCCACACTTAAGCTTTCTCCTCTCGAAGCTCCTTGTCCAAGCTCCATGTTCCTCAAGATTTGTCTAGGTTTGGCGGTCCGTCCTGTCCCGTCCCCATCCTCACCGCCGTTGATCGCCCTCGTCCATCTCGGTGCCAGCACCACTGTGGTTAGCCTCTTCTTCTTATCTTCTTTCTAAAAGAAAAAAGTTTTTACTTGTATGATTTATATAGATACTTGTGTAATTTTCTTACTTTTATTATTTTTTGTTATTATATAGTGCGATGGTTTCCGTATCCACCTCCGTCGGCCCTCGTCCTGTCTACGATTCGGATGTGGTATATATTATCTTTTATAACTATTTGTTTTATTTAGTGTTTATGACAATTATGCCGACCAACGTGACATAATTTTTTTAATCTAGGAGGAGGTAGTTGAACCGGAAATTCCAACCCACATAGCAATTCATGCCAAGAAGTTAAATTTGGTTGAAAAATAAAACAATGACTTGAAAGAAAAATTACAAAGAGTTGAAGAGGAGAAGATGAAGTTGGAGTTGCATGTTGCCGATGTCGTCGACGATCACAAGACCAAGATGGATACAATGCGCTTGAAGATTACAAAGATTAGAAATTATGCCATTCATACTAAGGCTTGGTATCATTATGTCGTTGGATCAATTGGTACCTTAGTAGAGGTTATAATCGCATTTGTTGTTGCATTTAATTTTTTACATACTTTTGATCTATATTTTAATTAGATGCTCTAGAGAGCTATATGTTGTTCAATAAGTAGAAGTATGTATGTATTGTATGTATTTATTTTGGTCACTATTGTACTTTGGCTTTAATGTGATGATGAATTTCTATTAATTTGGTCACTTCTCTATTTATGATATGTTGTAATGGTTTTTAATACATTTTATTAAATAACACACGCAGATGAACTGGCAATGGATGTACGGTGACCGACTCACCTCCGAGTATATTAAGGGCCTGCATAATTTTCTCGAACCGGCTAAGGCAAACAAGCTGATTGGTTTTATTCATTGTCCATATACTGTCTATGAGAATATGAAGGCTTTCTCCAACTCTAAAACCCTTCACTTCCACCTGCTTGAGAAGGATTTTATGCCACACTATAATATTTGGACCAAGCATGGAGAAAGAGGGGTTATGATGGAAGACAACGAAGAAGAAGATGATGATGATAACTATGTGCCTCTTGAATACGGTGATGCTGCAACGAGGGAAGATGAAGATCAAGAGGAACCAGACAATGTGCCCGATGATGATCTTCGCCGGGTCATTGTTGATGCAAAGAGACAATGCGAAATTGAAAAGGAGAAGTTGAAGTTCGATCGCATGCTAGAGGATCACAAAAAAAGGGTTATATCCCAATTGCAAAGATGGCAACACAAAGCTTGGTACCACACTAGAATTGCTGCAGTGGAAGGCAGAGAATGGTGTACCTGATAAAGGATTTGAGAAGCTACTGAAAATATTGAAGAAGAAGCTTCCAAAGGATAACGAATTGCCCGATAGTACGTACGTAGCAAAGAAGGTTGTATGCCATTTAGGATTGGAGGTGCAGAAGATACATGCATGCCCTAATGACTGCATCCTCTACTGCGGTGCGTATGAGGATTTGAACGCATGCTCGGTATACGGTGCATTGCAGTATAAGATCAGATGAGATGACCCTGGTGATTTTGACAGCGAGTGCCCCAGGAAGAGGGTTCCTACCAAGGTGATGTGGTATGCTCCTATAATACCACGGTTGAAACGTCTGTTCAGAAACAAAGAGCATGCCAAGTTGATGCGATGGCACAAAGAGGACCGTAAGAAAGACGGGAAGTTGAGAGAACCCGCTGACGGGTCGCAGTAGAGAAAGATCAAAAGAGAGTGGAGCGACTTTACAGGTGACCCAAGGAACGTATTGTTTGGTTTAAGTGCAGATGGCATCAATCCTTTTGGGGATCAGAGTAGCAAGCATAGCACATGGCATGTGACTCTATGTATGTATAACCTTCCTCCTTGGTTGTGCATGAAGCGGAAGTTCATTATGATGCCAGTGCTCATCCAAGGCCCTAAGCAACCCGACAATGACATTGATGTGTACCTAAGGCCATTAGTTGATGAACTTTTACAGCTATGGAATGGAAGAGGTGTACGTGTGTGGGATGAGAACGAACAGGGGGAATTTGACCTACATGCATTGTTGTTTGTAACCATCAACGACTGGCCAGCTGCTCTCAGTAACCTTTCAAGACAGACAAATAAGGGATACCATGCATGCACACACTGTTTAGATGACACCGACAGTATATTTGGACAAATGCAGGAAGAATGTGTACCTGGGGCATCGTCGATTTCTTCCGACCAACCATCAATGTCGAAAGAAAGGAAAGCATTTCAAAGGTGAGGCAGATCACCGGAAGAAGCCCGCCCTCCGTACTGGTGATCACATACTTGCTATGGTCAATGATTTACAAGTAATCTTTGGAAAGGGTCCCGGCGAACTATCTGTTCCGAATGACGCTGAGGGACGCGCACCCATGTGGAAGAAAAAATCTATAATTTGGGACCTACCCTATTGGAAAGACCTAGAGGTCCGCTCTACAATTGACGTGATGCACGCGACGAAGAATCTTTGTGTGAACCTGCTAGGCTTCTTGGGAGTGTATGGGAAGACAAAAGATACACCGGAGGCACACGAGGAACAGCAACGTGTGCTTGGAAAAGACGACATGCATCCAGGGTAGTATGAAGGTCCTGCGAGCTACACTCTTACCAAAGAAGAGAAGGAAATATTCTTTGAATGCCTGCTCAGTATGAAGGCCCAGTTTGGCTTCTCGTCGAATATAAAGGGAATAATAAATATGGCAAAGAAAAAGTTTCAAAACCTAAAGTCTCATGATTGTCACTTGATTACGACGCAACTGCTTCTGGTTGCATTGAGGGGGCTTCTACCAGAAAACGTTCGATTAGCCATTGTGAAGCTATGTGCATTCCTCAAAGCAATCTCTCAAAAGGTGATCGATCCAGAAATCCTGCCAAGGTTAAGGAGTGATTTGGTGTAATTTCTTGTTAGTTTCGAGCTGGTGTTCCCACCATCCTTCTTCAATGTCACGACGCACGTCCTAGTTCATCTAGTCGACGAGATTTTCGTTTTGGGCCCTGTATTTCTACACAATATGTTCCCCTTTGAGAGGTTCATGGGAGTCTTAAATAAATATGTTTGTAATCGCGCTAGGCTAGAAGGAAGCATCTCCATGGTCCATCAAATAGAGGATGTCATTGGGTTTTGTGTTGACTTCATTCCTAACCTTAAGAAGATTGGTCTCCCTCAATCGCGGTATGAGGGGAGACTAACTGGAAAAGGCACGCTAGGAGCGGACTCAATAATATGTAGGGACGGGCATTCTTGGTCTCAAGCACACTACACAGTTCTACAGAATTCTACCTTGGTGAACCCATATGTCGATGAACACAAGAATATTCTGCGCTCCAAACACCCGGAGCAATGTGACGACTGGATTACATGTGAACACATCAGGACTTTCGGCATTTGGTTGCAAACACGTCTCATGCGTGACAACACTATTTCTGATGAGTTGTACTTGTTGGCCAGGGGATCATCTTCGACTTTAATGACTTACAAAGGGTACACGATAAATGGGAATACATTTTACACGATCGCCCAGGATCAAAAGAGCACCAACCAAAACAGCGGTGTCCGCTTTGATGCAGTAACCAATAGGGGAAAGGACACATATTATGGTTACATTGTGGACATATGGGAACTTGACTATGGACATGATTTCAAGGTCCCTTTTTTTCAGTGCAAATGGGTCAATCTGTCAAGAGGCAAGGTACAAGAAGATCCACAGTACGGAATGACAATAGTGGATCTGAACAATCTTGGGTACACAGACGAACCATTCCTCCTAGCTAATGATGTGGCGCAGGTTTTCTATGTGAAGGACATGTCTACCAAACCGAGAAAAAGAAAAGATAAGGAAACGAATACATCATACGATGAGGCAAAGCGCGACATAGTTCTTTCGGGAAAAAGAGACATTGTGGGATTGGAGGGCAAGACAGACATGTCTGAAGATTATGAAAATTTTCATGAAATTCCTCCCTTCAAAGTCAAGGCTGACCCAAGCACCCTATTAAACAATGAAGATTATTCATGGTTACGGCGCAATAAGCAACAGATACAAGCGAAGAAAAAGTGAAGACTTTCTCTCCACAACTATATCATTGCAGTTACATGTGAAGAAATGAAATGCCTTTTGAAACACATGAGTTTTCGTCCGAAACCCTGATACTTCGAAAGAGATTGTCCGTTTTGTACACGAAGTGCATCCAGATTTTGCCGTAACTCTCTCAACTTTTTAGCACATGCTATGTGGGTGAAATGATGATACCATGCCAACTTTCAACCTTTTCAGAGTTCATATGAAGTGCTTTTTTATTTCTTTCAAAACATCGTGGGAGTGGAGTTCAAAAAATAATCAACTAAAAAGCTTTTATAAACCTCTAGTATTTTTGAAACTATAATTATATAAAAATTGTGCAACTAAAATTATCAAAGTATTTTTTGTTGAAAACATTAATAGGACAAATAATATAATGATAAAAACACTTGAAATAAATAAAGCAAAAAACAAAACAAAAATAAATAAAGCAAAAAACAAAACAGAAATGATGGAAATTATGCAACTAAAATTATCAAAGTATTTTTTGTTCAAAACATTAATAGCAAAAAGAATATAATGATAAAACACACTGGAAATAAATAAAGAATAAAATAAAAAATAAAGCAAATAACAGAACAAAAATAATGGAAATTATCCAACCAAAATTATCAAAGTAATTATTTGTTAAAAAGAATGAACTAAAATAACAGAAGAAAAATAGTGGAAAAAATTTAAAAAAATAAATAAAGCAAAAAACAAAACAAAAATACTGGAAAATAAATAAATAATGCCACCCATTGGTCTCGGTTGATGCCACTAACCGGGACCAAAGGTCTCTGCTTCCCGCCCTTTGGGCTGACGAAAAGAGACCTTTGGTCTCGGTTGGTGGCACCAACCAGGACTAAAGGTGGGTATTGGTCCTGGTTGGTGCCACCAACCGGGACCAATGCTTCTTGTATATAAGAAAACACTTAGAAAATTTCCGTTTCCATCTACCAGTTGTCTCGAGTCCGCCGTCTTCATCCCCGTCATCGCTTCGTCGCCTTCCCGAGCCCGCTGTCCTCGTCGCTGGCATCCCCGAGCCCGCCGTCCTTGTCCCCGTCCCCGTCGCCTCCCAGAGCCCGCCATCCTCGTCCCCGTTGCCGCGTGCCGGCCCGAGCCTGCCGTCCTCGTCCCATTCCCAGTCGCCTCCCCGAGCCCGCCTTCGTCATCCCCGTCGCCGCGTGCCACCCCGAGCCCGCCATCCTCGTCCCCGTCACCGCGTGCCACCCCGACCCCGCCGTCCTCGTCGTCGGCCTCCAGCCATCGTTGCCCCCCTAGTGAGCTCCCTTTCCCATGGTCCCCTATTCCCCGTCACCGTGTGCCGCCCCGAGCCCGCCGTTCTCGTCGCCGGCCTTCAGCCATCGCCGCCCCCCCCCCCCACAGTGGGCATTTTTGGGCATATAAGCATATTTTTCCATTTATATATATTTCTGTGGCTATGTATGTATAGCTGGATAGCATTTTTTCCATGTATGTATGTTGTTGTCGATATACCCCCTCCCCGATAAGTTCGACATGAGGGGGGGTTGATATACCCCCTTCCCGATAACATTTTTTTCTAAGTTACTAAGGTAAAATGTTCACCCCCTCTCGATATACCGGACGACCAACTCTCGAAGCCACCCAAACCCTAGAAAAAAAGCGTTGTCGATATACCCCCTCCCCAATAACATTTTTTTCTAAGTTACTAAGGTAAAATGTTCACCCCCTCTCGATATACCGAGCGACCAACTCTCAAGGCCACCGAAATCCTAGAAAAAAAGCATTGTCGATATACCCCCTCCCCGATAACATTTTTTCTAACTTACTAAGGTAAAATGTTCATATAGAAAACTCCGGTAATATAGATTTATCAACAATGCCCCCATTATGGATGTGCACAAGTTGATCCAATTTTTTTCTAATCCCATATATATGTAAATATATATATATATATATATATATATATATATTCTTCTATATGTCATGTTGTGTGTCAAAGTATTGAAGAAATCCATGGCTTCATCATACGCCGGAAGTAACCGGCGTATGATGCTACAAAGCTCTTCAAAGTTGTTTTGGAACGGAGTTCTGAATAGAATAATTCTCTTTTTGGTACGAATTTCAGCAGCAGCCTTCCAAATGGCGATATTTGGAAGGCTCTTGCTGAACTTCGTACCAAAAAGCGAATTATCCTATCCAGGGCTCCGTTCCAAAAAAAAATTTGGAGTGCTTCGTACCATTATGCGCCTATTACTTCCGGCTAATGATGAAGCCGTGGTTTTCTTGAATCCTTTGACACTAGACAACATGACATATAGAAGGGTATATGAGATCAGGAAAAATATGGACCATTTTCTGCACATCTAGAATGGCGCCATTTTTTTAAACCCCTAAAAGTTTAAGAGAATCCCGACCCTCTCGCCCGACCAAACCCTAGAAGCGTAGAGGGCCACCCCTAACCCTGGAAGCGTTGTCGAGGCCACCCCAAATCGTAGAGAAGTATATTAATTGCCATGTTTTAATATTTGCAGAACTATGGATCAAAGAGACTTGGAACAAGAAAAGTAGTTGGGGGACATAATCCGAGGCGGAGGTGATTTCTTGTCGTTTCTCAACGACACCGATGGTCTTGAAGGAGAGGAAGGACATGATCATGATGGCTCCAGTCATCGAATGCCGAAGGAAGAAGGAGACCATGGTGACGGCTCCGGTGACCGAACGGAGGAGGGAGATGTTGCAAAGTCCGGCGAGGTATATATATTAATTAAGCATGTGCTGACTAGCTAATTGATACATTAATTGTTTCGGTATGTACTATATTAACAACCAAACTTCGGTAACGAGACGAGGCCCAAAGAGAAGGTTGGGCAAGGAAGAAAGGTTCACGATCATAGCACTCGCGGACGATGGCCTACCGATTGAACCAAAGCGGACCAAGGACACATTTGCTGCTTAGTGCGGAGCTATTGTTAGGGACAACATCCTGGTCAAAATCAATCAATGGAATAAGCCTAAGGACAACAACCCTAAAATTTCTTATCTCACCGATAGACAGAAAGATGATCTTTGGACCTCGTTGAAGGAAAATTTCTCCCTACCGCCAGAGGAGGATCCGGATAACCCAGTTATAGAGCCACTGGTCAAGGTGTGTGCTCTTAAGAAGATGACAGATCTATTCAGGAGGTGGAAGAATGAGTTGAAATCAAAGTTTGTCGACAAAGGGAAGACTTCAGAATTCATGGGCCGATTTGAGAAGATAAGAGATCACTGGCCCGAATTTGTGGCCTACAAGACATCGGAAAAGAGTAAGAAAATGTCTGAGACAAACAAGAACAATGCTACAAAGAAGCAGTATCACCATCACACAGGGTCAGGTGGCTACCTAAAAGCCCGGCCGTTGTGGGACAAAGCTGAGAATGACCTGCTTGCTAAAGGGGTCGAACGAGAGACATTGAACTGGCCAGACTGTTAAAGGACTTGGTTCTTCGGGGTTGGGGGAACTTTGGAACCTGAAACAGGGATGTGTTGTTGGGCGAACGAGCAACTTGCAATGCCCGTCATGAAGCTTCGCAGGAAGGGACGTTCATTCCCGACAGAGAGAAGGACAAGTTGACTGTAACACCTGGCGGGATCTAGACTGGCCCCACAGACCAACACTCGTCTTTCCTGTGCACTTTGTCCTCACTCGTGCGCACCCGGGACCAACTTCCCGGTCGGTCACCCATCCTAGAATCGCTCCAAGCCAAGCACACTTAACTTTGGAGTTCTTTTCGAGTGGGCTTCTGGGAAAGAAGGAATTCCTTGTTGATATGAGTAGTCTATCATTCCTATTAAGCCAGGCTCTCACATACACCCCCACTCAAAGGAACCGACGTCCTCGTCGGCCCATCAGGAATGTTCCCTTTTGGCACACGTATGCGCGTCCAGTCCAACACATGTGCCATGGTGTGTGCCACGACGGGCCACACACGCCATGTGCCACATGCCCGTGCACCTGGCCTGCGCATGCCCATGTAACTGCAAGGCATGGCTCTGATAGCAATTGTAACACCCCGTTACGCCTGGCGGGATCTAGACTGGCCCCACAGACCAACACTAGTCTTTCCTGCGCACTTTGTCCTCACTCGTGCGCACCCGGGACCAACTTCCTGGTTGGTCACCCATCCTAGAATCGCTCCAAGCCAAGCACGCTTAACTTTGGAGTTCTTTTCGAGTGGGCTTCCGAAAAAGAAGGAATTCCTTGTTGATATGAGTAGTCTATCATTCCTATTAAGCCAGGCCCTCACATTGACTGAGGCCCTAGGGAATGCTGAGCACCCTGGACAAACACGAGGCACACCAGGCTTTGTTTCGTGGAAGGTTGGGTTTCCCGACGCAGGCAAATATAGAAGCCGGCAGAGAAAGAGGAAACTGGAGCTGAGCAAAATGCAGAAGCTCAATGCAAGACTAGAAAAGCTAGAGGAAGCTGAGCGCTAGTGAGCTGCCGGCCAACCATCTCAGCGTCATGAAACTACCCCGCCATCTCAGCGGAGAAGCAGCGTGGCTTCCACGGAGCCCGTTAAGCCACACTTCATGGATCCTAGCTACCCCGTGGATATTATCACGTAGGCTCAACATTGCGAGCTTTGGAAGAAATTCTGGAACCTCACTTTCAAGGTGGCTCTCGGATCTGTTGCACCTCCTCAACCCATCGGAACTTTTCACTGCCTTCCAATTCCACATGGCTATGCTATTGTGATGGTGGATGAAGTAATGGAGGGATTTGATGATCTCGAGCTTGACCACCATACTGGTGAAGGGGAGAAGAAGCTAGTTCATGCTCTGAGGAGTACATGTCTATGGCCGAAGGAGTACATCAAGCTTCCAAACTGGACGCCTCCGTCTCCTCCTCCTCCTCTGGCGCGTCAGGGCACTCCGCCTCCTCCTCCTCATCCTCCAGCGAGTGATCAGGGCACTCCGCCTCCTTCTCCGTTTCCTCCGGTGCATGAGGGCACTCCGACTCCTCCTTCGCCTACTCCGGCGCGTCCGAGCAGTTCGCCTCCTCCTCCGCCTCGTCGGCAATGGCAAAATACAGACGCCGCTGCTCTGGATCCTCCGGCATGTCGGAGCACTCCGCCTCCTTCTCCGCCTCATCAGCAAGGATGGAAGAGAGACGCCGCCGCTTCCACGATTAGCAGTATAAGCAGAGGCGGGAGTCAATTCAGATAGGGTCCATCTCTCAAGCCTCTGGAAAAGTTAGCACATGAGAGGACCGAGCAGGAAACCGATGACATATGTCGTGCCCAAGTGAGGGACCATTTTGAAAAGAAAACTCCACCTATGAAGGAGAAGCCAGATCCGGTGAAAGTTAAGTGCACTATCGATGCCCTGAAGCGACCACCACCGCCTCCGCCGAATTCCAACTATGTCCGATGTCTTAAAAAGACATATCAAGATGCGCAGCGGTCGGGAAGTACTTCCAGTGATGCAAGGTTAGCAAAACGAAGAAGTGGGAAAAAATTCCCTAGCTCGACGAATAGGAGAACCAATCGTGCCCCCCACTCAAGGTGTCTACCGATATCGTCCCTGATTATCCGGGGATGGTGCCCGGTACAAATCCTGCTGATTACATGAGCGATGATGTACTATTTGAGCGGTTGGAGGTGGAAGAATTCAGATACCGGTACGGGCAGCCTCTATTCAAACCTGATCCTCCTCCTCTAACAACGACGATGCGAAGATTCCAAGATTGGTACGTGAAAACCTGTAGCGAATCTGGGCCGAATACTGTGACAATGAGAATTAAAGGGGAGCACGACCTCGTTGGAATGGAGCAGTTGTATGTTGAATTTGAAGATTTAATCCAGTTATACAATCAAAAGGCCATCAACAAAACAATCATGACTTCCTACTGTCTGTAAGTACTACTTCTGTAATTAAGTCTCTATATATAGCTCAGCTCTTTCATTGCATGCATATATAATTATCCTCACTATATGATGCAGATTGAAGACCATCGAATGCAGAAAAGCACAAATCTATGACATTGGGTTTATTAACCCAAATATCATACATGGGTATCCGGTTAAAAATAATGCCACACAAACCGAGGACAACTTGCTACAATCATTGCTTGCAAATCAAAACAAAGAGACAATACTCTTTCCTTACAACTTCAAGTGAGTGTTACTGTCTTGTGCATATTCGGTTTCCCTTATTACTCGAGGTTATAGTAATGTAATTGATGAGTTATGCATGCGTGCGCAGCTTCCACTTTATTCTGCTAGAGATTAAGGTTGAGCGGGGAGTAGTAACTATCTTAGACTCGAAACGAAAAGAGCCCCAGGATTATGCGGACATGACTGAAATGCTCCAGAAGTAAGTTCAATCGATCTTTATCGCATCATATCGACAAGTTTGTTCATTTCCTGATATCAATTAATTATTTTCTTTGTCTGGCAGGGTTTGGAAAGAGTTCACCGCAATTGTTCCGGCACTACCAAGGGAGCTGTGATTTACACACCCGAAAGTAAGTACTACTAGCTAGTTCCGCGCATCTCCAATTGATTCTAGTTTCATCAATACCATTTATCATGCTTGATTATCATTTTGATTGAACTCTATTTCTTGTAAAGTGCTTGTGGCAGGAAGCCAGGAATGATTTTTGTGGATACTACGTTTGCGAGTTCATCTACAATGCGACGACCCCTCAGCGGGGCTACTCTGCAAAACAATATGAAGTGCGTAAGATAATATTCACAATTTTATTTTATTACAAGGATTTGTTTTGGGTTTCATTCATTTATATGTATTGACCCCCTTCTTCAAATTAGATGTGGCAGATGCATGATGAACT
This sequence comes from Hordeum marinum, assembly GCA_022496015.1. Classification (NCBI taxonomy): domain Eukaryota; kingdom Viridiplantae; phylum Streptophyta; class Magnoliopsida; order Poales; family Poaceae; genus Hordeum; species Hordeum marinum. The sequence continues at coordinate 121,148,719 of CM039677.1, forward strand.
CCTACCACATGATCACATATGAGCAATTCAAGAAAAATTGGCGGGATTCTTTCTTGACCACGACATAAATAAAGCCGGAGAATACCATCTGGAATTTGACATTAGATTTTAGGGATTATAAGAGATCTTATATTGTATATATGAAGCTAGTAGCGTCGGATAGATATACGAAAACTTGTTGTACGACCAATCTCTGAGAGAAAGAGAGGTCAGTTACTTCTCTCTCTATATGTTCATGACGATCTTCTGTGCTTAATGGTTCCTTCATTTGCTTACTAGCTAGCGTGTCAAGTTCTCGCTATAGTAGCTAGCTTCGACCAAGCATGGAGAAAGAGAGGACACTTCTCTCTATTAGCTAGCTAACACAGTCTGAAACCCCTAAATTAACCCTACAAAAACCCCGTAAACCCCGCCCCCCACTTTCAAGAAAAAACAAAAAACCCAGCTCCTACCAGATGCTGACGCGTGGATGCCTTTTGGTCCCGGTTGGTATTGCCAACCGGGACTAAAGGTCCTCCTCCTTGGGCTCCCCGCGGCGGCCACGTGGAGCCCTTTTATCCCGGTTTGTAAGTGAACCGGGACTAAAATTTCAGGGCTTTAGTCCCGACCCTTTTGTCTCGGTTCTGGAACCTGGACTAATGGGCCTATGGAACCAGGAAAAATGGGCCATTTTCTACTAGTGTCTTATTGGTTTATTTTTGCCTCACCTCTGACACACAGAAAAAAAATCTAAACGGATCAGAACATTCCATGTAGGTACAAGTTATTTAGTAATGTCTTTATATGAAAGAATCAATCATGGCTAATCTCTAAAGATCAAATCTGAATTAATTAATTTTATCATAGATCGTCCAATCACATTAATTACTATTTTCATACATCACCAAAATTACGCACTCCCTCTGTTTTTTGTGTGCCGCTCCCTCACCAATAGGAAATCCCTCCTTCCAAGTGAAGCACGTCTTGTCCAAGAAAATCTCTACTCCTAAAGGGAGAGTTGGTAAGCCGGTAGCCATAGTTTTATTTTGCATCACCTCCCACCCCCCCTTCACATTGGTTTTCTTTCCTCCCATCACACATTGGTTTTTTTCTCTGCCTTCCACACTCGTTGTTTCTCCTTCAATCCGACCTTTTATCTAAATTGTTCGGCTTGAGACTTTTTATCCAAAGGAAGGAATCTGGACTCAATCCCCTACTTTTTGAATTTGCCAGCCCCACCCCACTTCTGCTTGAGACTTTTTATCAAGAGGAAAGAATCTGGACTTTTCTTCTTCTTCTAGTTTATCTATTTCTTCTTTTTTCTAAGTTTTTTCTTTTCTATCTAAGTTTTTCCTACCTAATAAACTAACTATCTAATTTAACAGAAAAAACTAACTAAAAAATAGGAAAAACAAAAAAATATGAGGGGGAGCGGCGGGACCGGGGGCGGCCGAGGTGGCGGAGCGGTCGGTGGCGGGGGCGGGGGCGTTTGGCGTCAACGCGGCCGACCGTGGGGGCGGTCGGTGGCAGGTGCAGGGGCATCTGGTGGCGAGGCGACCGACAACGGGTGTGGGAGCGGCTAGGGGCAGGTGCGGGGGTGGGTGTGGGGGCGGGTGCTGGAGCGGCCGGCGACGGGGCGGCTATGGGCGGTGTTGGTGCACTAGAGTTTTGAGTTCTCAAGTGCCCCTTACTCGCGAACGGGCTGTAGTAGCCACTCTTACAGCAAGGCCCAACAGGGAGCTGCTAGATATAGATAGAAGAGAATCAAGAAGACATCTAAACAATCAAGAGCGAAGGCAAGACCCCTGACAAGACCTTGCCGGGATGGCCTTCAAACTCCTGGCAAGGTGTTCGCCCCGGCAAGACAACGCCAGCGCAGAGGCCATTTGTTGCCCCGCCTTGGCATGTGTCGAGGCGCCGAAGATGGAGGGTCTAAGCGGTGCCGATGGGACGGGGTCCTATCCCGTCCCGTGGACGGTCAGAGGCACCAGGCGGAGAATTAAATGCGCATGTTTTGCATCGTCAGAGTTAGGTATGATAGCACTGTAGCACTATACACCTCGTGTACGCTCTGTACGCTGCTATTGGGACCCCCTTAGTCATATAAAAGGAGGCCTTCGGTGTTACAGGAGGGAGGATCTTCTCTGGCCCATTCCACATGAGTAGTACCTATGTACTGTAGCGCTCCCAGAACCTTAGCTAGAACTCATCCAATACAACCAGGCAGGAGTAGGGTTTTACGCATCTTTGCGGCCCGAACTTGGGTAAAATCTTGCACGCTAGCCATTAGATCTGCTCTCTGTGCGAGCCTTCTTCCCCGCTGAACTGTAAAGGGATCCTTCTAATCCCATAGGTGTCGTTTCCCCGACATCTTTGGCACGCCAGCTAGGGGGAAAGGTTGCGTGGACCTAATCTAGTGACTAGCACGTCAGTTCCTTCATAATCATCATCGCCATGGCCCCCAAGAGGAAGGGTTTGACGGTGGTTGGCCCATCCACGTTCGGTGTCCCTGTAGCTACATAGACAGGCGACGGTGTAGACATGGGTGGAGGAGGTGGAGGTTGGGAGCTTCCGCGATGTTCAGATGATCAAGGACAAGGAAGCGGCGACGCCCACCTTGGAGACGCTCACGGTGGCGGCAGAAACCCCTGCGCCGCTGGGTCTCTAGACGGGGATGTACCACCTATGGGCTATACGGAGAACTCCAAGGATGGAAGGGAACCTTACAAGACACCCACGCTGGCGCGTACACCGCGACCTTCCTAGGATGCGCGCGAAGAGCAGCACCGCGTTGTCGATGCTTCCCAACGTCCCCACAGAAAATCTCCTGCGCATCCCTCCCAAGATTAGCAGGACCAGCATGCATGCCAGCATGCTAGTGGGAGTGGAGTGCGATCGCGGGACTTCGACAGAGCTCCTTTTAACATGGTTCGGAGTCGGAGCAGCTCACGTTCTTCGCAACGTTCGATGCTGACCATGTCGGAAGAAGCAATGGCATGGGCATAACGACTCCTGAACTTCTCTCCTGTTGCGGAGAAGCTCGACTAGTGGAGAGCCACCATTCAGGGCCTCCTCAGCCTCGCCGACAAGTTTCGACCCACCGAGCCGGCTCTCGCCCATAGCAAGAAGGCCAGAGGCAGTGCGACCATGACGCACTCTCCTCCATAGCAACAACGCTGGTCACCAACTCAATGGACCGACACTTGTGATGATTACACGACAGCATCGTCTGATCCACAGACTCGTCGCGATTACGTCAAGTTCTTCGGAAACGAAGCAAGGAAGATGCTCGTACTACAATCGAGCGGCGGCGAGAAGCATGCCATCAATCTGATAAGCGTGCGGGAGCCACTGTAGAAAAATCCGCGCCAGGGTACCCTGTTAGCCTACCTTACGAGGTGGGCTGTCCAACGTTTACCCGTGAGCTGCGGTGTGTCCAGTGGCCCAACTTCCAAACGTTCAAGCCAGAGGTCCCGGAGAAATACGACGGCCAGACTCACCCGTCGGAGTTCTTGAGCATCTACACCATTGCGGTGCAAGCTACCGGGGCTCACGATGACAAGATACTCACAAACTACTTCCCGTTGGTGCTTAAGCCCAACATCAGGTCGTGGTAGATGTACTTGCCGGAAGGATCCATTTCTTCCTGGGAAGATTTGTGCCACGAGTTTGTTGGCGCCTTTACCAGAGGCCATCAAGCTCCTGGCCAGGAAAGTGATTTACATCTCATCCCCCAGAAGGAGGGCAAGACTTTGCACAAGTACATCCAAAGGTTTAGCCGCATACACCACAACATACCAGACGTTCATCATGTCACTGTTATCAGCATGTTCCATCAGAACGTGCGCAACTGTGGGATGCGGGAATAGCTAGCGATGAACAAGGTCAGGGATGTTGCCGAGCTCTATGCTCTGGGAGATAAATGTGCTCGGGTTGAAGAAGGGAGGAGGCTTCCCGACAAGGATGCTTGTGCAAGGGTCGACTCTGAGGATGAGAACACCGCCGCCCCGGCAAAGAAGGTGTAGGATCAACAGAGGCGTGTCTAGAGGGGGGTGAATAGATTAGTAGCAGAAATTTAAAACCTAACCTTTTCCCAAGTTAATTGGTTGGCAGATTTGAACTATTTTACAAGTCTAGTAAGTCTAACAGCCCTACACATGCAAGTCTACAAATATGGAAGCGGAAAGTAAAGACATTGCACATATAAGTAAAGAGATTGGATAGGAATATCAAACGCAATAGGAGACGCAAGGATTTTTCCCATGGTTATGATAGGTGGTGCTATCATACGTCCACGTTTATGGAGTCTTCAACCCACGGAGGGTAACGTCCGTGAGAGTCCACGGAGGGCTCTACCCACGGAGGGTTCCACGAAGAAGCAACCTTGACTATTCCATACGGCTTCCATCCACGAAGGACTAGCCTCACTATGGGTAGATCTTCATGAAGTAGGTGATCTCCTGGCCCTTAGAAACTGCTTGGTTCACTCCACAACATGAAGTAGGAGGCTCCCAAGTGACACCTAACCAATCTAGGAGGCACCACCCTCCAAAAGGTAATAGGCTCGGTAATGACAATGAACTCCTTGCTCTCGTGCTTCAAGATGATAGACTCCTAAACACACAATCACTCTCTCATAGATTTGGCTTGGTAGAAGAGATGGTATTAGTGGAAAGTAACTTGGGGAGGCTAGAAATCAAGATCCATATGGTTGGAGTGGAAGATCTTGGCCTCAACACAAGGGTAGGTGGTTCTCACTCAGAAAACTGAGTAGGATAGGTATGGAATAGTTTTTAGTGCTTCTCTTTAGAGTGGGTGGTGGTGAAGGGGTATATATAGGCATCTCCAAAAATCCAACCGTTACACACAATAAGTCACACTCGGTGACACCAAAGTTTAAAACTCGGTGGTACCGAAGTGACAAAAAGTGGCAACTTTTGAATCACGGATGGACCGATATACAACTCTCGGTTGCACTGATAAGGTGACCAATGGTCAAATTTACCAGACTTGGTGACGCCAATTCACCATTCTCGGTTGGACCGAAAATGAGAACTTGCATAACAGGAAGTTGGCAACCCAACTCGGTGGCACTGAGTGCAGTGTCGGCTGCACCGAAGTGTTATGGTTTGGCTGAGTATGTCTAGGGTTTGGAACTCGGTGGCACTAGGATAGGAATATTGGTTGCACCAATTTGGCATATTTGGCTTAGGATAGACTTTGGTAGGAGTGTATGTGGATGTTTTGGTGACTGTCACTTGTGCACGTTTGAGCATATTGTTCACCATCAAAACTTTACCCCCTTTTAATAGTATTGGCTTTCCTATAGACTCAAAGTGATTTCTCACAAATGTGAAATGTAGAGTCCTCTTGCTTGAAGCTTGGCCAACCTATTTCCTTGAATCTTGGGGTAATTCCACGATCTCCTCAATACTTTTACCAACTCAATTCTTCATGGACTACTATCTGAAATATACTAGATAGAAGTGTTAGTCCAAGAGACAATGTATGTTGTCATGAATTATCAACACCACCAAGGGAGCATGTTGTGCTTTCAATCTCCCCCTTTTTGGTAATTGATGACAACATACAATGAAAGCTTCATTAAAGATATGCATGAATGCAATGAAGACTTTGAGAAACACATGACTAACATTTGCTCCCCCTAAATGTGTGCAATCCTTTAAAGGATAGTTGCTTTGGAATGCATTATACACATATGAATGAAAGGGATATAGGAGTCATGTGTATCTTGGCTATATGCATCAATATATGTGAATGAGACGTATATCCTTGATCGAAACTTCACCGTTACAAACAATATGTGCAAGAAGCAAGAGATCATGTTGATCAAAGATGTGATGCATACACTTACCTTGAGTTCTTGAGCATTCTAGTAGTAGAGACATACTTGAGAAAATAATGCTAGGAAACACAAGAGTATTCTACTAAACAAAAGCAATAGAACTCAAAGAGTGATAATCTATTATACCTTTTCTCCCCTTTGATATAAAAATGGTAGTACATCCTCTCCCCCTGAATCTCAGCATGTAGATATTGGGATCGGATAGGGTGAGAAAAGTAATCCTTTGTTTACTTGAGACTTTTCTCCAAAAGTGGTTTTCTTACCTACATTGTTGTTCTTCTCCTTGATCATATAAGTGTGAGCTTTGAAGTTTTCTTCTCCCCCAAAATCATATCTCCCCCTTTGCATAAGCAAGTGACTCTCCCTTTAGCATGAAGCTTTGATATTCTCCCCCTTTGGCATAAAATACCAAAAAGGTTAAAATTTTGGGAGTAGTAATAGGGAAGGGATCATGGAGATCAAGGGTCATTAAAAGTAGGGTTCAATGAAAGTCGAAGGGAATCATTGAACGTAACTTCTCTCCCTTTGGCAAATTTCATTTTTATTCTCCTTGGAGCTAGGGATCCTTGAATAAAGAATTTCTCCCCCTAAGAGTTGTTTGTTCTTCTCCCCTAAATAATTGTTTTTGAAGAAGGGATCATGGAAGAAACAAGATTATCATAAGAACCGACAACAAATAAACTACATCAAGAAAACATAAAATCTAAACACAAAGAAAATCGGTGACTCTGAGATGGATAAATCGGTGATACCGAAAGGGTGTAGTACAACTTATCTACAGGTTTGGTTGAGCCGAGTTATCTAAATCGGTGACTCCGAAAGGTAAACCAAGTTTTTGTTTTAGAGAGACAAGTGAATTTTTTCAAACGGAAAATGCTAAAAATTTACAGAGGTCATCAAATAGATAAGATTTGAGTGGTTATGAGAGATAATACAGTAAAAGGATCAAACCACACAAGATTCTTAACTAAATGATGGGCGGTGACTAGGTCACCTATATTAGAGTATATTGACTTAGGAGCCAAGCAAGAATACTTGATCATAGGTCATACTCCTCGTTTGAGCTCAAAATGGGGTTACCATTTTTCGATTAAGCATTTTGATGTCTTCATATCACTTGGGTTGCTTTAGCCCGTGACTTAGAGTAAACCCTTTTCAAGGATATGAGTACATACCTTTGAGTGATGTTGATGACGTTGCTTGTAGTTGAACTTGTTGAGGATGCTCGAGTTTGATGAAGATCATCTTGAATTTGGAGCAGTCCTTCTCATTCTAGTGCACTAGTCACCTACAAAGGTTAGTCATGCAAGGAAGAACAATGGATATATCCAATTGACATGATACCACTTATAGGTTTTGCAACTAAGATCATGTATATGTCAAGGATATGTTTTTGTGATCTTCTTCCTTCCATCATCAAGAGGGGTTGTGGATACTTGGTAATGACAAGATTGCTTATGATTGGAGTTGATGGCAATTTTGTGGAATGAAGTTCTTCCAAGTACCTACAAAAGGTTAGATGCAATATAAGGGAGCATAGATTTCCATGGCATATGATGATGAGTTATTAGAACATTGATATAAGAGTAAAGCTCATGCCCTTGCTTGCAACCGAGTGAGTCTAGCTCAAGTTTGAAGCATCAATGATGTTCAACTCACTCCTCAAATGAAAAATGTCTTCTCATCAAGTGGCTTGGTGAAGATATTGGCCAATTGTTTGTTAGTATGAACATGCTTAATATTGATATCTCCTTTGGCAACATGATCACGAATGAAATGATGTTGAACTTGAATATGCTTGGTTCGATAATGTTGCACAGGATTATGTCCAATTTTAATAGCACTTCATTTTCACAAAGTAATGGAACATTTTTGACATGAATACCATAATCCTTAAGCGTTTGTGTCATCCATAGTAATTGTGCACAACAAGATCCAGCAGCAATATACTCAGCTTCGGCAATAGATAGAGATACCGAGGTTTGTTTCTTGGATGACCAAGACACAAGAGAGCTACCTAAAAATTGACAAGTACCCGAGGTGGATTTTCTATCAACCTTGTCAATGGCATAGTCTGAATCGGAATAGCCAACAAGATTAAAAGAAGATCCCTTGGGATACCAAATGCCAAAGTTTGGTGTTTGTATCAAGTATCTCACAATTCGTTTCACAGCCAAAGGATGACACTCTTTAGGTGCGGCTTGATATCTAGCACACATGCAAACGCTAAGAATGATATCAGGACGAGATGCACATAGATATAACAGTGAACCAATCATAGACCGATAAACCTTTTGATCAACTAGTTCATCCTCCCTGGTGAGGTCAACATGTCCACTAGTGGGCATAGGAGTTTTCATACCTTTGCGATCCTGCATGTTGAACTTCTTGATTAAGTCCTTGGTATACTTAGTTTGAGAGATGAAAGTTACTTCTCTTGATTGCTTGATTTTCAATCCAAGAAAGAATTTCAGCTCACACATCATAGACATCTCATACTTCTCAGACATCAACCTTCCAAAATCTTTCACTGAATTGAGGGTTAGTGGAACCAAAGATAATATCATCCACATAGATTTGGCACACAAATAATTATCCATTAACTCTCTTAGTGAACAAGGTTGCATCAATTTTACCAATTTCAAAACCTTTTTCGATGAGAAACTTCGTTAAGCATTTATACCAAGCACGAGGGGCTTGCTTAAGACCATAAAGAGCTTTGCGAAGCTTGTAAACAAGATTAGGTTTCTTAGGATTCACAAAACCAGGTGGTTGTTTAACATAAACTTCTTCCTCTATTTCACCATTTAAAAAGGCACTTTTGATGTCCATTTGGTAAAGTGTGATATCATGGTGATTAGCATAAGCAAGAAGAATACGAATAGCTTCAAGTCTAGCAATGGGGGCATAAATCTCACTGTAGTCCATAACTTCGACTTGCGTATATCCTTGGGCTACGAGGAGAGCCTTGTTGCGTATGACTTGACCATGTTCATATTGTTTGTTCTGAAATACCCATTTTGTTCCGATGATGTTGTGCTCATCTTCAGGTTTCTCTACGACTGTCCACACTTTGTTCCTCTCAAAGTTGTGTAGCTCTTCGTGCATTGCGTTCACCCAATCCGCATCTTCAAGAGTTTGTTCTACCTTTAAAGGCTCAATGCTAGAGATGAAAGAATAATGCTCACAAAAGTTAGCTAGATGGGTTTTAGAGAGAGTGATTCTCCCTGTTTGTATATCCCCAAAGATTTGGTTTAGGGGATATGGTTCTTGGTCACTTGAGCTCGAACAGGGTCAACTTCCGATTGTTGGATGGTGGAGCTTCTTCTTCATCATCATCATCTCGTTCATCTTCGTTGTTGTTGGAGGTGTTGTTCCCTAGAGGTGGTGGTGAAGGTGGTTGTGGTGGATCTTCATGATGTACTTCCCCTTCTTCGTCATCTTGTCATGTACCACTTGTGGATGCCTCCATGTCGTGTTGATGGTCACCTCGACGTGAAGTGAGGGCTTCCACTTGAGTTGATGAAGTACTCTCCTTCACCTCCATGGGACGAATCTCGCCGATGGGTAGATCTAGTATGGCTTCCGAAGGATCCTTATCACCTACATCATTTGGCAATTGTTCGACTTGCGAACCATTAGATTCATCAAACTTCACATCTACCGTTTCTTCAACTTTTCGAGTGAAGTTGTTGTAGACACGATAAGTGTGAGAGTTCGATCCGTAACCAAGTAGGACTCCTTCATGAGATTTAGGAGCAAATTTGGTACGGCGATTCTTATCAAGAATGTAGCACTTTGAGCCAAATACCCAAAAGTATCTAACTTGGCGTTTGTTACCGGTGAGTAGATTGTATGCTGTTTTACCAATAAGCTTGTGCAAGTAAAGTCGGTTTGTGGCATGACATGTTATTTCAACGGCTTCTGCCCAAAAGTGTCTTGGGTCTTGTATTCGTCAAGCATCATTCTTGCCATACCAATAAGTGTCCGGTTCTTCCTCTCAACAACTCCATTTTGTTGAGGTGTGTACGTAGCCGAGAACTCATGTGAGACACCTTATTCGTCAAGAACGGTATCCACATGGGTGTTCTTGAACTCCGATCTGTTATTGCTCTGAACCTTCTTGATCTTCACTTCAAACTGATTTTGCACTTTGTTAGCGAAGTTCTTGAAGATATTTTGAACCTGCGACTTATCATCAAGAAAGAATACCCATGTAAATTTGGAAAAATCATCAACTATAACTAGACCATAGGAATTTCCACCGAGACTCTTGTAAGAATTGGGACCAAAAAGATCCATGTGAAGTAACTCGAGTGGTCTCCTAGTAGTCATGATATTCTTAACAGGGTGACTTCCACCTACTTGTTTTCCAACTTGACAAGCACTACAAAGTCTATCTTTGTCAAAGATAACATCTGAAACTCCAAGTATATGATTACCTTTGATTAGCTTATCTAGATTTCGCATGGCTACATGTCCAAGTCTTCTATGGCAGAGCCAACCTTTAGAAGATTTTGCAATTAAACAAGTGCGAGGCTTGGATCTTTTAGTGAAATCAACAATGTATAGATCACCTCTACGGAAACCAATAAAGATCATTTTATGATTATCTTAGCGAAACACTCGGCAATCAACTTTCGTAAATAAAACATTGAAACCGAAGTCGGCAAGTCTAGAAACAGAAAGAAGATTGTAGCCAACGGATTCAACAAGCATGACATTTTGTATAGAACTATCATGAGATATGGCCACCTTACCAAGGCCAAGTACCTTACCCTTAGAGTTGTCTCCAAAGGTCACGTACCTTCGAGGACCTTGATTAGGCATGATCTCTTGGAACATGTCTCTATCACCAGTCATATGATCTGTACATCCACTAACAAGAATCCACTCTTTTCCTCCGGACATGTAGTCTCTAAAGTTTGCCATAAGACTCAGATTCCTCATGATCTTCTCATACTCGATGTCAAACAGCTCATCTTCTTCATAGTAGCCATGTTCCACATTGTCATCATCAAGTGGGAAATCCTCGTCATAAAGAACAAGAGATTCGTTAGAATAGTGATCATCACAATGTTCAAGTTTATGAATGTTTATGGCTTCAAAGATAATGTTGTTGATAGTAGTGACATCTCCTTTAGCACGCATAAGATCACGGAGCTCAAATAGGCATTTATCAAAGTTTGGATCACTGGGCTTCATTTCGTGAAAAGCAACAGTTTTATGAATAATTTCATCAAGATTTTTTAAGGAAAGATTTGGATATTGTTTCTCCAAATAATTCCATAAGGTATAGGCACATGCAAAGTTCTTCATTTGAGAAAGCACGAATCTTGGTAAACCCTAACAATAAGATTGACAGCTCTTAGGTTACCAAGCATGTTAATTTCCTCTTCGTGTGTGGGATGCAATTCATAAATGGGGAGCACATAGGGTGTTTCAATATATTTAGTCAAATGGAATCTATCTAATAGATCAATCATGGCATTCTTCCATTGACTATAGTACTCTCCATCAAGAATGGGCACTCTACAACTCAAGATCTCTACTCTAGACACATCCATCTTCCTCCATGGTGATTAAACCAAAGAAATATAGACCAAGGCTTTGATACCACTTGTAGGATCGAGAGAGGCGTGTCTAGAGCGAGGGGTGAATAGACTACTAGCAGAAATTTAAAACCTAACCTTTTCCCAAGTTAATTGTTTGGAAGATTTTAACTATTTTAGCAAGTCTAGCATGTCTAACAGCCCTACACATGCATGTCTACAAATATGGTAGCGGAAAGTAAAGGGATTGCACATGTAAGTAAAGACATGGGATAGGAAGATCAAACGCAATAGGAGACGCAAGGATTTTTTCCGTGGTTCTGATAGGTGGTGCTATTGTACGTCCACGTTTATGGAGTCTTCACCCCACGAAGAGTAACGGTTGTGAGAGTCCACCGAGGGCTCTACCCATGGAGGGTTCCATGAAGAAGCAACGTTGACTATTCCATACGGCTCCCGTCCACGAAGGACTAGCCTCACTATGGGTAGATCTTCATGAAGTAGGCGATCTCCTTGCCCTTACAAACTTCTTGGTTCACTCGACAACACGAAGTAGGAGGCTCCCAATCGACACCTAACCAATCTAGGAGGCACCACCCTCCAAAAGGTAATAGGCTCGGTAATGACGATGAAATCCTTGCTCTTGTGCTTCAAGATGATAGAGTCCTCAACACACAATCATTCTCTCATAGATTTGGCTTGGTAGAAAAGATGGTATTGGTGGAAAGCAACTTGGGGAGGCTAGAAATCAAGATCCATATGGTTGGAGTGGAAGATCTTGACCTCAACACAAGGGTAGGTGGTTCTCTCTGAGAAAACTGAGTAGGATAGGTATGGAATAGTTTTTAGTGCTACTCTTTCGAGTGGGTGGTGGTGAAGGGGTATATATAGGCATCTCCAAAAATCCAACCGTTACACACAATAAGTCAGACTCGGTGACACCAAAGTGTAAACCTCGGTGGTACCAAAGTGACAAAAAGTGGCAACTTTTGAATCTCGGATGGACCGATATACAACTCTCGGTTGCACCGACAAGGTGACCAACAGTCATATTTACCAGACTCGGTAACACCGGTTCACCATTCTCAGTTGGACCGAAAATGAGAACTTGGGTAACAAGAAGTTGGCAACCCAACTCGGTGGCACCGAGTGCAGTGTCGGCTGCACCGAAGTGTTAGGGTTTGGCTGAGTCTGTCTAGGGTTTGAAACTCGATGGCACCGGGATAGGAATATTGGTTCCACCAATTTGGCATGTTTGGCTTAGGAAAGACTTTGGTGGGAGAGTATGTGGATGTTTTGGTGACTGTCACTTGTGCACGTTTGAGCATATTGTTCACCATCAAAACTTTACCCCCTTTTAATAGTATTGGCTTTTCTATAGACTCAAAGTGATTTCTCACAAATGCGAAATTTGGATTCCTCTTGCTTGAAGCTTGGCCAACCTATTTCCTTGAATCTTGGGGTAATTCCACGATCTCCTCAATCCTTTTGCCAACTCAATTCTTCATGGACTAATATCTGAAATATACTAGATAGAAGTGTTACTCCAAGAGACAATGTATGTTATCATGAATTATCAAAACCACCAAGGGAGCATGTTGTTCTTTCAATCTCCCCCTTTTTGGTAATTGATGACAATATACAATCAAAGCTTTAATTAAAGATACGCATGAATGCAATGAAGACTTTGAGAAACACATGACTAAGATTTGCTCCTGCTAAATGTGTGTTGATGGAGGTGCCTCGTTGCATTCCAGAGAACAAGAATTCCAGAGAGCTACAGACTCCATGTGTGTTGATGGAGGTGCCTCGTTGCATTCTTCCCACCGCCAACTTAAATAGTGGGCGCGTGAGTTTAATGCGACTGATCCATCTGTCCACGCCCGGAAGCCTTTTAAATGGTCCTCATTTTCGACATTGAGCATCACCCTGATCGTGTAACTACGATTGGGTGTTTGCCATTGTAAGTCTCACCAACGATTCGCAACCTCAAAGTGACAAATATTTTAGTTGACGATGGGGCCGGCTTGAACTTGATCTCACCCAAGGTAATCAAGAGATGGAAATTCCTGATGGAGATCTCGAAGAAATGGGCTCGTTTCAGGGGGGGTCAATCCAGGAAGGACCAGCCCAAGGGAAAGATCATGCTTCCGGTAACATTTGGTAGTGATCCGAACTTTAGCATGGAGAAGGTTGTTTTTGACATCACCAAGATATCGTTGCCATACAATGGGATCCTTGGCCGTCCAGTGTTAGCCAAGATCATGGCGGCGGCGCACTACGCCTACAATGTATTGAAGATTCCAGGGCCGATGGGCGTCATCACTGTCAAGTCCAACAAGAAGGACATGCTTGTCTGCGTTGATCAACTCTACCGCGAGGTAGTTGTAGCATCTGCCACCAAGGCACTTTCTCCTACTGCTTAAACCCCGGTAGGAGGAAGCCCCGCAAGACCTCTCGCACAGACTCCAGCAAGCGCACTTTCTCGGAGTGTTGCACTCCTGTTGAGGACATGCCAAAGTTTCCACCATCAAGAGTAAGAAGTCCAAAGCAGCTCCACCAGAGACTAAGAAGGTGCCTGCCAAGGAGGATGCTACGGGAGGAACTTTCACCATAAGTTCTACCTTTGACGACAAATAGGAAAGCACGCTCGTCGCCTTTCTGTGGGTGAATGTCAATGTGTTTGCATGGCAACCATCTGATATCCGTAGTGTTCCCAGGAAGGTGATTGAGGACCATCTTGTCGTCTGTCCACACGCGTGGCCCGTCAAGCAGAAGGTCAGGAAGCAGTCTTTGGAGCGGCAACAGTTTATTGCCGAAGAAAACTAGAAATTAGAAGCGGCTGTCTTGGTTAGAGGAGTACTTCATCCAACATGGCTGGCCTAATCCAGTTGTAGTGAGCAAGGCGAATGGGAAATGGAGGCTGTGTATTGACTACATAGATATCAATAAAGCCTTCCCCAAAGATCCTTTTCCCTTGCCGCGCATCGACCAGATTGTGGAATCCACCGCCGGCTGTGACTTGTTATGTTCCCTTGACGCCTATTCAGGTTATCATTAGATTTCATGGCCAAGGAAGACGAAGAGAAGACAACATTTATCACCCCATGTGGCACGTATTGCTTTTTGCGTATGCCTTTCGGGTTGAAAAGTGCTAGTTCTACATTTGCAAGAGTGGTCCAGATTGGTTTTGAGCCCCAGCTACATAGAAATATGGAGGTTTATGTGGATGACATAGTGGTGAAAACCAAGGACAAGGCGACGCTCATATCAGATGTAGAAGAAACATTTGCAAATCTAAGCAAGATCAACTTGAAGCTCAACGACCCTGAGAAGTGTTTGTTTGGTGTCCCATCTGGCAAGCTTCTCGGGTTCTTTGTATCTCAACGATGTGTGTCGTCTTGCAGGCTGTGTTGCCCCTCTGAGTAGGTTCATTGCAAAATCTGCCGAGCACGTCCTGCCCTTTTTCAAAATCTTGAAGAAGGCAGGTCTGATGAAATGGACTCCGGAAGTGGAGGCAGCACTGCAAGATTTAAAGAAGTACCTCTCCTCTCCGCCAGTCCTAGTCGTGCCAAGACCACAAGAGTCGTTGCTGCTATATCTAGCGGCAACAAATCAAGTGGTGAGTGCTATGTTAGTGGCTGAAAGAGAAGTTTATGAAGAAGCAGCAGCAACGGCAGGACCTCCAAGCGACAAGCCAGGATATTCCCCGGCAGGGTCCGGTGCCGACAAAGCAGGATTTGCACAGTCGAATGAAACAATTCAGAAGAAGAAGATGGTGCAGCGCCCAGTCTATTTTGTCAGCTCCCTTTTGCAGGGGGCTTGGTCAAGATATTCTGGCATGCAAAAGTTGCTCTTCGGACTCCTTATGGCCTCAAGGAAGCTGCGCCATTACTTCCAGGCACATGAGATCACCGTTGTCACTCATTTCCTGTTGCAGTGGATTTTGTGGAACCCAGATGCTACCGGCAGGATTGTGGAGCAGGCTTTGGAACTATCAAGCTTTGGGCTCAAGTTTGAAAGTACTTCGACTATCCAGAGCAGAGCCTTGGCAGAGTTCATTGCGGAATGGACCTCATGTCACACCATGTGTTTTATCACCTTGATATGCTTGGATTTATAAAATTTGGAGCCAATTAAAACTTTTTTAGTGCTTGTATTTGTTTGGAATGTTGTTTGTTTGCTTGTTGATTATGGTGTATGGCACTCTTAGATTTTATCCCTCTTCATATTCATCTTACTTGACCCAAACTTCTTGCCCAATGATCATGCCATGTGAGTAGTGCCCAAAACTATTTTTATCAAATTTTATTTTGACCAAAAAGGATTTATTCAAACTAGGTTTTCAAAAACCCTGAGTTGAGGTTCGCACTGCAAGTCCTCAAATTGGGTGGATTCTTTCTCCCCAAAGGATTTACCTCAACCCTACTATATATATATATATTACTTCCCAAAACCACCAAATATTAATTTTAAAGATTATTTTTATATTTTAGTTAAAAGCTTTTTCATAAGACCAGAAATGGTTTTTCATAGGGAAAAATTAATTAAATGCTTTCAAAATATTTGAGAAAATTTAGGGAAACCTAGTGGATATGTATTTTCCATATATATGAGTTTCAACACATGGTCATGTTCACTTTCATATGCAAAATCACTCAAAACCCTTTCTGTCCAAATCATGTTTTTGAAGTATTTCTATAAGAAATATTCTCAATAAATTCCAAGAAAATTCCAGCAAGTCACAATTGTCATACTTGGTGATATTGCAACGTCTCATCTCAATCGAAGTTAATTTGGTTCATCAAACCATCCCAAAACCCTCCCTGTCCAGATTCAAATTTGAGCAAGTTTACATTGTGAAGTTTCTTCCCTTGACCCCAAACTTTGTGGACATGTTCTAATCACAAAATAATGATGCTAGACTAAGTGGTGCATCAAGGGGATTAGCTTGCATGACTGGATCTAGAGAAACCTGATTTTATTAGTTTCTATGGTTCACAAAGTTTCTATTGTCATCTGTGCTCATTTGAGCACATTTGATCCTGTTAAATATCAATGTAAGTGGGTAAATTTATCTTGCCCAAACATCCATCAAACACCTTCTGGTCAATTCTAGAAACTACGATTGTCACCACCTCTACTCTTTCCCTTGCCTCCAAATTTTTACCACACCTACCTAGTATTGTATTTTACCTTCAGTAATCTTGGCTTGGCCACAGACCAATTATTGACATGGTAAAACCCCCATATCCACCCCTGGACAGCAATGGCAACAACATTTCTACCTCTCCCCTACTCCATTTCTTCACCCTGCTATCCCCTAGCAACTCCTAGCTCATGAGTATCTCCAGAACCCCCAAGAAACTAGAGGACGCGTTGTAAGGAAATATTTATGTCATGGCACGCCAAATGGGCGCTCTGGAGTGCGCTACAGTGCACGAAAGCACTGTAGCCGCCCCTGCCTAGTGCCTCCCGAGCACCTTGGGCCTCCCCAGCATGCCTGCCGGGGGACCTTGGCGACCACAACACGCCACCCCTTGTCCCCCTCCTCTCTCTCCCTCAATCGGCCCCCTCTCGCACGTGTCGCGGCCGCCCGAGTCAACCAACCATGAGGCTCACATGCGTGCACGCCCCCCTCTCCCTCTCTCCTTCCCCGGCTCGTGGACCTGCCCCAGGAAGGCGGCAGACACACCCAGGCCTCCCCCCGTGGCCCTGTGCCCGATCTAGCCAGCCTCGGTGACCGCGACCATGGTGCATCGGTGCCCGGCTATAAAACGCCCTCCCCCGAGCATCCACTGCTCTCCTCTCGCTCCTTCCTCCCCTCAGTCACTCTCTCGTGCCCAGCCCCCTCGCTTCCGTGGTCGGGAGCTCGAATCCGAGCTGAAACCCTCACCGCCATGCGGGTTCCTCCTCGCTGGTGATTCCCTTGATGCCGATGACCCCCTCAGCCACCCACCGACGTGTCGGACAATGCTGAGCACGCCGGTGCCCTCCGCTTGAGCCCCGTGGCCTGGACCCCCGTCGATGAGCTCCTCTCTACTTCCTGTCGTGAGGTGAGGGATGACAGGTGGAGCCCACTTGTCATACCCTCACCCCCCTCTCTCACTGCCAGGTTGGGCCCACGAGGAGGTTTAAAAATAAACCTGTCATGTGCACCACTTCACCCTTGGCCGGTTTCTCTTTGGACCGGCTCGGCTGTGACGTTTTCGGCCCAAAAAGGTACAGTGCCATTTTTCTTTTTTCCTTTTCTTCCCCTCTTTACAAAAATCCCCCAGACCGGAAAATAAACCCAATTACAATAATTTTTCCACCTAAAATCCTAGAATATTCCATAGAATTTAATAGTGCCATTTGTGAAAAATGTTGAAAACTTTTTATGCACTGATTAAATTTAAAACCTGTTTTTGGCACCTTTTTGCCTTTGTTAAATAGTTTTCAAAAATGTTTTTCATAGGAAAATCTTAAACAAATATTTTTATTATAGTTTTAAGTATTTATCAGAATAGGGTAACATTTTGAAATTAGCTTTGTGCGCTTTGTTTTTGTGTGAGGCTTATTTTTATCGCTATTTATCGCGACGATAGATTGGGCTATTGACGAGGGAGTTGGACCCGAAGACTTTGAGGACCCTGAAGACTTTGTGAGCCAGGAAAGTAGCCCTTTGACTAGGTTAAGAAACTTTTTCATGCATGACATATAGCACTTGTTGTTTTGATGACTGATCATGATGTGGTGTTCCCCCTTCGGAGGGATGCCTCCGATACTCTACCATTGATACTTGCATCGTGCATGACCCTACCATTCTTATGAGGGTTGTGCGGGTGGGTGTAGATAGGATGCTAGTAGATGCTATGCAAGTGGGATGGGAAGTATGCATGGTGATGGAGATGAGTCAATGATTTCAAAGACCGTTTTTTCAAAAAAAACGTCGGGTGCCACTAATGCCCGAGGGAGATGATGTTGAGTTGGGTGACAACTTGAGAAAGAAGTGGTGTGCCGGAACAAGTTGAGGGTGTGTTTTCAAAAACGGATTAGATTTAAGATTTGAGGACTGTCCCAACCTTACATGTGCGACCATGATACCCCTTATGGGACGGGGCTTTGTTGATTACTCCCTCTGTAAACTAATATAAGAGTGTTTAGATAACTAAAACAGTCACCTAAACACTCTTATATTAGTTAATAGAGGGAGTACTATGGTTGGTGCTATCAGGGAGCCCGCATTACTAGTGGCGAGAGTGAAGGTGTCACTCTCGAGACGGGGTTGTCCCAGAAGTGGAAGGCCATGCGCAGTCTTTACATGCACCGGGCACACCGTTGCATGCCCTCATGGATGATACGTGTGATGTATATCATGAGGGATGGCACCAACGAGTGGACTCTTTGTTTAGTATCACCATGGGAAAGGCATTGTTCGGGTGCTTACTTCGGGTATGTAATATACCGCGAGTCATGGATGACACGGAAGTTCCCCGAGTCTTGTTGGTAAAGCGCGCAACCTCTCCAGAGTGTAAAACTATTCGAGTAGCCGTGTCCACGGTCAAGGACAGTTGGGTGGTGCTGCTTAGACTATGTCCAGATGTTTTCACAAACTTGGTGTGAGTGTGTGTGTAGATGACACAAGAGGTGACACTTGAGATAAGTCAGACGATCTGACGTGATGATTGAGCATGAGATGTTCAGCCCCCTGATCATGATGATATCTATAGCTGGTTCAAATTGATATCCACCGAATGTTAATGCATGTTTACCTAATTACTTGATCATGTCATTGAATTCAAAATTAGCTTTCTGCAAAATACCTATTAGTGTTGTATCATGCATTGTTATACCTTGCCTCACAACATGGGTTACTTGCGAGTACATTCAAAGTACTCATTGGCTTGCCACTGGTTATTTAATTGGCCAGGCATGGAAGAACAGGAGTATGGTGAAGAGTTCGCTAGTGATGAACATGCGACCTAGGACGCTTCCCAGTCAGAATGCCTGTAGGCTTAAGGCAGAAGGCATGGGTTCACGCTTTCGATCAAGATCATGGCTGCTTTTTGAGATTAAGTACTTGACCCCTGTGTCCCTATCTATGTAAGGCTAGACCTTCATGGTCTTTATTTGTGTAAGACGCTAAATGTGGATGTAAGACTCTTTTTATTCAGCTTCTGTGTGTTTAGTGAGAAATTATCTCTGGGATCACTATACACGTGCATTCGGTGATCTCGACTTATGAGTCTGTGGATGGAACAAGAGGTGACACTTGAGATAAGTCAGACGATCTGACGTGATGATTGAGCATGAGATGTTCAGCCCCCTGATCATGATGATATCTATAGCCGATTCAAATGGATATCCATCGACTGTTAATGCATGCTTACCTAGTTACTTGATCATGTCATTGAATTCAAAATTAGCTTTCTGCAAAATACGTATTAGTGTTGTATCATGCATTGTTATACCTTGCTCCACAACATGGGTTGCTTGCGAGTACATTCAAAGTACTCATTGGCTTGACACTGGTTATTTAATTGGCCAGGCATGGAAGATCAGGAGTATGGTGAAGAGTTCGTTGGTGAAAAACATGCGACCTAGGACGCTTCCCAGTCAGAATGCCTGTAGGTTTAAGGCAGATGGCATGGGTTCACGCTTTCGACCAAGATTACCGCTGCTTGTTGAGTTTAAGTACTTGGCCCTTGTTGCCCTATCTATGTAAGACTAGACCTTCATGGTCTTTATTTGTGTAAGACGCTAAATGTGGATGTAAGACTATTTTTATTCAGCTTCTGTGTGTTCAGTGAGCATTGATCTCTGGGATCACTGTACACATGCATTCGGTGATCTCGACTTATGTGTCGGGGTCCCCACACCCCAATGCCAGATGAAGAAGTTCCAGAGTCAACTCTCCCCGGCAAGGAAACAAACCAAGAATGGATCATGTATTTTGATGGGGGTTTCTCGCTGCAAGGCGCCGGTGCTGGAGTGCTGCTTGTCGCACCCACCAGAGAGCACCTCAAATATGTGATTCAGATGCACTTTCCCCGGGAGAGGTCAACAAACAATACTGCAGAATATGAAGGGCTGCTTGCCGGTCTCATGATCGTGGCAGACTTTGGGATTAAGAAACTTATTGTCAGGGTTGATTCTCATCTTGTTGTCAAGCAAGTGAATAAGGATTATCAGAGTACATTGATGGAAGCTTATGTAGATTAAGTGAGGAAGTTGGAAGAAAAATTTGACGGTCTGTAAATGGGGCATGTTCCTCGTGCAGAGAACCATGTTGCTGATGGCCTATCACACTGTGCTACCCTTAAGTTGCCTATGGAACTAGAAACTTTTGTGCTGCGACTGACTCAACCATCCATGACATCATCAAATGGACAAGAGAAAATAAGAAAGTTGATTTCCGGCAAGTATTTCACGGCAGAGCTCCTAGAAGCCGCCAGTAAGGAAGTTGCCAGGAATGATGCCAGGTTTGTCGTTGAGCGTCATGCTCCGACAAGGACTCAAGCTCTTGTGGTGGAAGCACACGCTCCCGCCAAGCTTACCGGGGGCAACGGGCTCTGGCAGTTCCTCGAGCCCTTGCCCTTGAGACTAATGATTCCCCGGCAGAGGATATGACTTTAGTCCTGGTTGTCAAGATCCAGGCTACAGCATGGGCACAACACATCGTCCATTTCCTTCAAACAGGAGAACTCCCTAAGGAACAAGAAGAAGCAGAGAAAGTGGCCCGCCGTTCTAATATGTACAAGTTCGTGCACAACGTCTTGTAGAGAAAGAGGCCAAATTGTGTGAAACTCAAGTGCATTCCTCGGGAAGATGGACTGGAGTTGTTGGTGAAGATACATGGAGGCATATGTGGCTCCCACATAGGATCAAGAGCGCTTGCTAGTAAGGCATTCCGGCAAGGTTTCTTTTGGCCCACTACCCTCTAGGATGCAACTGCGCTAGTAACCAAGTGTGAAGCATGCCATTTTCATTCGAAGAAATTGCATCAACCAACTCAAGCTCTTCAGACAATCCCTCTCTCCTAGACATTTTCAGTCTGGGGGCTCGACATTTTGGGCCCCTTCCCCGTGCTATCAACGGCTTTGAGTACTTGTACGTCGCAATTGACAAGTTCACAAAGTGGCCAGAACTGGAAGCAGTGAGAAAGTGACAGCACAATCAACCATCAAGTTCTTTAAATAAATAGTTTGCCGCTTTGGTGTACCAAATAGGGTCATCACTGACAACGGCACACAGTTCACGAGCCGCACCTTCATGCAGTATGTCCACGACCTTGGCAGCAAGATCTGTTTTGCTTTTGTTACCCACCCAAGGAGCAACGGCCAGGCGGAAAGGGCTAATGCTGAAGTGTTGTGAGGCCTCAAGACAAGAAATTTTGACAAGTTGCGCAAGTGCGGAAGGCGCTGGATTGATGAGTTACCGATAGTTCTTTGGTCAATCAGGACGACTCCAAATCGAGCTACCGGCCGGACATCCATCTCCCTAGTATATGGGGCAGAAGCAATTCTCCCCACAAAACTCATATACAGGTCACCTCGAGTGCTCGCTTATGAGGAGCTTGAGCAAGAGCAGTTGCGGCAAGATGACGCTACGCTCCTTGAGGAAGATCGTCTTTAGGCTGTTGTGCGAGCTATGCGCTACCAACAAGCTTCACACCGCTATCATAGACGCAAGGTTCATGCCCAAAGTCTTGAGGAAGGCGACCTTGTTCTTCGCGCGTTTAGTCCACTAAGAATTCCAAAAAGTTGACGCCAAAGTGGGAAGGCCCTTATCAGGTAGTGACCGAGGCTGGCATTCCAGTGAGCAACTCCTCGAATATCGAACATCTTCGTAAGTTCTACCTGAGGGGCGCAGTTGCCGGGTCTCCCGGCAACCACCTTTTGTAAAAGTCTTGCCGCCGAAGCGTGTAATACTTCATACAAATCCAAGCACTAACCCTATGCATAGTTGAATAAAGCTAAGTGTTCTGCAAATCTTGTTGATTCTCATGTTTACTTATGTACATGTTTGTCTGAGATAGTGTATTGTGCTTACTCCCGGCAAGAGCTAATGGACCGCCAAGGTTCCATATCCCTATTTTCTCTTCTTTCTTTTTCTCAAAGGACAGAAGGTTACCCCACGTGCAGCTTTGCCGGGGGAGGAATGGTGATATGGATACCGACAGGTGACGTTCAAGGAAAACATCTTGTCGGAAGGAGTACGGCAATGAAGAGCTAAGTTGCAGAAACTTTAAAACATATTTTTTTTTGTTATTCTCCTTGAACAGCTTCAACTTTTCTATGGAAAACCTACATGCGAAGGAACCTTGTTGCGATTGGTTGCGCCCTTACTCTGTCTCGAGTCCGCTCAATAGTCTAGGTGGCTGCACTGGAAACACCAGGGTCTCTTGCCGATAGCGGCCCCGCCAGCAGTTGCTAAAGTCCCACACCTAGCGCTTGTGGCTAGGGTGTGCGTGCCGGCAAGTCTCCAATCAAGTGTAGGGTGAATGCATACATAAATAAATTAAGCAAGGGGGAGAGCATAGCATTTGTTCAGAGCATAGCAAGTTATAGTACATCAATCGCGCCGCGATTCTAACATAAGATAAACTCTTCTTGGCATGGAGAGCGGTGAGAAGTAAGGCAGCTAATCCCGACGATCGCCTTCAACCCACTTGACTTGTCTTACCCTGTCGATGATGGGCGCTACAAGTTCCCCAAGCACCTTGACATCTACATCCCTCAACAAGCAGTTGGAGACGTTGGAGAGGTTGAGGCCGGGTTCTTGTGCACCACCTTGACGAGCACTTTGCAGAGAACGGCCTGGCAGAGTTTGCGCGATTCGCTGGCTAGATGGGATGTTCGGTCAGAGTGAAGCTACTCCAGGGCTTCAAGCATGCGGTCGAAGAACATGGTTACCTTGGCGCTTGTGGACACTCTTCCGTCAGAAGAGTACCTGAAACCTTCCAGGCCCATGGTGGACGGTTGTGTGGCAAGCTTCTCCGAGACGTCGACAAGCTTCATAGTCCAGACTTGAATTCCCCGCACATAGTTGTTGTGGGTGGCAGTGGCACTCTTGACCAGCCCTCCTCATCTCGGAGATCCTTGACCACAACCTTCTCACGGGTCCTGGCGGTCTCAAGAGTCTCGGTCAGCATAGCCAGCTTCATTTTCAGATCATCAATGGATTCACTGGCTGAGGAGAGCTATTTGGTCTTGTTAGATATGGTGACCTGCATCTCCATCCGGGTGTGGAGGGCTTTGCCTCTTTTAGTCTCGAGTGACGAGATATTCTTGCCATGATCATCAAGATCTACCTCCAGCTTCTTCACCCTCTCCTCCAACAAGTTATTGGTAGCGTCTGCGGCTTCGGCAGCATCGATGGCCTCCTTCAACTTACCCGCGTGATCTGCAGTTAGAGCTTCGAGTGCCTCCTTGTGTTTCTGCTCCAGCTCCTGGGTCCACCATGCAACAAGCCCTTCGATCTCCGCTTCCTTGCCGCGAAGCTTGTCGGCAAGCGCCTTCTCGGGAGAGACAAGGTCATCCTCATGGTAATCAAGCCCGATACGGCGCTCTGTCAAGCGAGCTTTTTCTGCAGTAGCCTATTGCTTAGCCTCCGCTTGCGCCTGCTCAGCGTCGGACTGCTTCAAGAAGAGTTTGCTCCAGCCTTGGCTCAGTTTTTCTTGACCAGACATCAACTCCTACAAAGCTTGGTTGAACCAAGCCTGTGTTTCCTCGATGCGCTCCTAAAAGCCTGCCTCAGTTGCTCCCATAACAGCTGCCCTAGTGTCTAGTTTCTCCTTTTGGGCGTGGTAAAGCACTTGAAGCTTTCGAAAGTTGTCGCCCATGGATTGGAGGAGTTGATCTTCTTGGGATTTGCTGCTGCTGGCACTTGGTTCATCAACAATCTCGAGCCCGGTAGTAGTAATGATCTCCTCGTCCAAAACTTCCCCTTCAGATGGCACCCCAATGCTTGCCGTACCGGAGATGCTGACAAACAAGTTATCGCCAACCCTGAGGTACCTGCTTGACGAAGGGGCTTCAGATGTAGACGGCTCGTCCTCAACAGCTGCCTCCCCGGCAGCTGGGGGCACCATGGCTGGCATAGCTCCTGGCGCTCCTGCGGCAGGAATGCCATCAATATGGTCACTAGCCTCCTTGCCGGCCTTCTCAGCAGACTTCTTGGCGGCCTCCTTCTGCGCGGCCTTGGCGGCCTCGATGCTGGCGGCCTTGGTGGCAGCATTCTTGGCGGCTTTGGTGGCTTCCTCGATGGCACTCTTCGCGGCTTCCTCAGCAGCGATCCTGTTGGCCTCGACGGCAGCATCCCTGGCGGTCTCCTCGATGACGGTGTCAACATCCATGTGCTCCGTCGAGGGAATGTCTGAAGGCAAAGAAAACAAACCAAACAATATTGAGGTGGAAGTTCAAGAAGACAGAAAGAAGAACATAATAACTAGTACTTGCGCCAACATCGGTTGCCAGCATAGACCAGCCGGTTCCCGTGCTTGCTGGCTCTTCCTCGCCGCAATAAAGCACACTAGAGGAAGTCCTTGCTAGAGATCCTTCTCTGGGCGGCGTAGATGATGGAGGCGGTATATCAAGGATGGTCTCTGATGGTTCTCCTTGTCGCTGCTCTCCTCCTGCACGTTTGGTGATGTCAGCAGCAAAGATGAACACCCCGACACTTGCCAGCGGGAAGTGAGTAGTGGAATGTGTTGTGGCGAGGGCTGTGTTGTGGGATAGCCTCCGGGTTGACGGTGGTCATCTCTGGCGCACCTGAGGTGCTTGCCGGCGGCTCCTCACCCATCGAGGTCTTCGCCCTCTTTGCTACCCTTTGCGCCAATGTGTCTGCATCCCTGTGGAGACAAGCCAAAGCGAAGCAAACGAGTTAAGTAAAACCAAAAATTCGAAAGGCAAAAGATGCGACAAGATCCTTACTCCTCATCTTCTTCTCTCGAGCTAAGGACAAAGAGGTCGAAGGAGACTTCCGCCATGGTGCCCTTGGGGGGAGGTGGAGGGGTGCTCCTGGGTCGCTTGGCAGAGGCAGGCGCAGGTTGTTGATGAGCTTCTTGCCGCTACGTGGCCTTTCTGGCCGCCCCCTTGTTGGGGGCTGCACTACTCAAAGAAGCTTGACGGACCAGAATCGCAGAAGCAGCGCTCCGAAGGACACGCCTCTTTCTTAGCTCAAGTGTCGGGGCCTCCTCGAGCAGTCCCCCCTCGGCTATGTCTTCGGCAGGATGGCCCACGACAGATGTGCCGCCCTGCTCCTCAATAGTCCCGCCCTTCTAGGCAAGATCTTGTTTGGCAGCGTTTCCCCTCTGCCGGTTTTCTCTTCCAAGAACCCGACGTTGCCGACCTCCGTGGCAAGATTTGCTTCCTCCACCCTGCTGGCAATGTATGTCATTTCTTCCTTAGTGTTGACGTGAACGAGGCCCTCTTCTTCGTGGATGGCCCTCTCCGTCAGGTTATCAAAGAATTGTTGCGCCTGCTCTTCAGGTGGTTCAATCCCGGTCGCGTCAAGGTTGTGAGCGTCAAACGCCAACACCATGGCGATTATTGGACCTAGAGTAGAGTTGTTACACGAGGGATTATGCTTGCCGACAGCTTACATACCACATCACCCCTGAACAATTTCTGGCAGAGAGCTGCATGCTACATAAATGTCAGATTGTTGTTCAGCCCGGGGCGCAGCCTCATGATATCTGCCGCATTCCAGAATTCCCAAGCTGGCCACCCCTTGTTCTGCAGAGGGGCGATGCGCCGACAAAGGAAATCGGCGCCTATCATCTCTACTACGAGACCGACAGTTCTGAGGCAGAGAATCCTGGTAGTTGCAACCATGAGCTTCTCATCATCGGGGTCGAGGGCACTCCAGTCGTTGCCGCGCACCGTCTTGGTTTGCCGTAACGAGCAGAAAGGCTGGAAGTTCTCCTCTCGAATCCAGCACCATCTGCGTCGCCACTCATCCCATTTCTCGTCGTAGGCCCCGTCTGGGTAAACCTCCTTGGTTCCTGGCCATGGAATCCAAGCAATGGAACCATAAAGGGCTTCGCCTAGTTTGATGCGGGGAATGAAGTAATGGCGAAACAGGGCGGTGCTAGGAACTACTCCGGCAAAGTTTTCACAAAGGTGAACGAAAACTGACATGCATGTCATGACATTCAACGTAAAATCCAAAAGTTGGAAGCCATAGGTGAGCATGATGTCATCGAAGAAATCCGAGAAAGGGGGGCAAAGGCCGCGGTAAAAATAGTCGGCAAAGAAGTGATATTTGTCTGGGCCACCCCTGGAAGAACCTGGACTCACACGGGTGGCAGGATGTGCTTTCATCTCTGTCACCCACATGTTCTGGTATCGCTCCCTCAGAGCGCCCGCATCAAGCACCGGCGAAAAGACGGCGTGCTCCTTTCGCATCTTTGCCAGCTTGTTCTTCGAGAAGGTGGTTTCCACATCCTTGCCCTTGGTGGCCTTGGGCGGCATGGTGGCTATGGAGGCAGAGGCTGAGGACAGAGAGGGCGTGGATGCGTGGATGAATGGGAGGAGATCTATTTCGGCTTGAGGAGGAAGATGGCGGCGGTTCTTATACTGGAAAAGACAAGAGGTAAATGAGCAGCGCCTCTGCAGTTTCCTTTTTATGGGAAAGGCGCGGGGCATCCTCTTTACTTGACTAACATAGAAACGCTTCGTGGGCGCGCTACTGTAACGGCCACGCCGCGCATGTCCCTCACGTCCCGCATTCAATGGGCGTCGTGGGGTGGCACAGTAAGCGGAATGATTACAACCGTAGTCTCCTACCACGCGTGCCCGTGCAATTTTTTGGGCCTAGCCAGCAACACTTCGCATCGTGTGTGGCCCAGGGCTAGGGTCTCCTGTCTGTGCACTAGAGTTGTTGGTTCTCCAGTGCCCCTTACTCGTGCATGGGAAGTAGTAGACACTCCTGCGACAAGGCCTGATAGGGAGCTACTAGATACAAATACAGGAGAATCAAGAAGACATCCAAACAATCAAGACCGAAGGCAAGACCCCCGTCAAGACCTTACCGGGATGGCCTTCAAACTCCCTACAAGACGTAGCCCCGGCAAGACCCCTCCAGCGCAGAGGCTAGGTGTCGCCCCACCTTGGCACGTGTCAAGACGCCAGCTATGGAGGGGCTAAGCGGTGCCGATGGGACGGGGTCCTATCCTGCCCCGTGGACGGTCATAGGCACCAGACAAAGCATTAAATGCGCCACTCTTGCATAGTCAGAGTTTGGTATGATAGCACTATAGCACTATACACCTTGTGTACACTCTGTACGCCACTGTTGGGATCCCCTTAGTCATATATAAGAATGCCCAGGGCATTTGAGGAGGGAGGATCTTCTCTGGCCCATTCTGCATGAGTAGCAGCTGTGTACTATAGCGCTCCCAGAACCTGAGCTAGAACTCATCCAATACAATGAGACAGGAGTAGGGTTTTACGCATCTTTGCGGCCCGAACCTGGGTAAAATCTGCGTGCTAGCCATCAGATCTGCTCTCTGTGCGAGCCATCTTCCCATCCGAACCGTAAAGGGATCCTTCTGATCCCATAGGTGTCGTTTCCCCGACAGGCGGCTGCAGGGGCGGCCTGCAGCGGGTGCGGGGCCGGCCGGCGACAGGGCTGCCGGAAGTGGGTGCGGGGGTGGCCTACGGCGGGGCGGTCGGGGGCGGGTACGGGGGACCTCCGGCGAGGCGAGAGGGGCGGCGGTGGGGAATCGGGGCGAGAGAGAGACAAAGAAAGAGAGTGAGAGCGGGTGGGGTGGGGGTCGGGCTGTAGCCGTTACTAGCCGTCAGCTTTGCCGTCCGCTGGCAGACGGCAAAGAGTCCCCAGGCAGACGATAAAGATCGAGCATACAACCCACCGCCCATGGGGCCAGTGGGGCCCACGTGGGTTCTTTGCCATCTACCTTTCGGCTCTTTGCCGTCAGTTGGCTGACGGAAGAGCCCTAGCAGATGGAAAATGGTTTCTTTGTCGTCAACCTGTTCTTTATCGTCTGTTCCTGCTCAACTGATGGCAAAGGCTCTCTTTGTCGTCTGCGAGAAGACGGCAAAGAGCTGGCAAACGGCAAATTGCTGAATTCCAGTAGTGCTACCTATTATGGCATTTCCATAGCCATGTCGAGATATATTGCCATGCAACTTCCATCGTTACATCATATGACTAGTACTTTCATTGTCATATTGCTTTGCATGGTCATATAAGCTGACATAGTATTTGTGGGAAATCCACCGTTTATCTGTTTTTATATACATGTTACGCTTGATCACTGCACATCCTTGTACACTGCCAGAGGCATTCATATAGAGTCGTACCATAATTTTTCATGTTGAGTTGTCATTAAATAAAAGTGTGATGATCATCATTATTAGGGGAATGTTTTAGTGAGGAAAGGGTGATGGATAGAATCATTCCCCCAGAAGTCGGGATGAGACTCCGCACGAAAAAGAAAAGAAAAAAAAAGAAAGAATGAAAAAAGAAAAAAAGAAAAAGGAAAAAAAAGGAAAAAAAGGAGAAAATGAGAGAAAAGAGAAGGGACAATGCTACTACCTCCTTTTCGAGACTTGTGCCTCAAAGTGGCACCATGTTCTTCATATGCTAGTGAGAATTTTTCATTATAGAACTCGGCTTGTATATTCCGATGACGGGCTTTGTCAAATACCCGACGTCTTCATGAGCAAGTGATACGTCTCCAATGTATCTATAATTTTTTGTTGTTCCATGCTATTATATTATCATTCTAGGATACTTTTTGAGTAATTTATTTACCAATTTATATTATTTTTTAGCACTAACCTATTGACCTAGTACAAGTGCCAATTGTTGTTTTCTATGTGATTTTTGCTTTTCAACTTTACAGTAGCAAACGGAGTCCAATTGCCTTGAAATTTTTTATCATTTTTTCTGGACCAAAAGAAAACCTGGGAGCTTCAGAAGAAGACCAAAGGTCGCATGAGGGGGCTACAAGCCAACAAGGCCGGACAAGGGGTGGCCACGCCCTGATGGCTCCTGCCTCCCTGGTAGGTCTCCCGACTCCGTTCTGTGGCCTATAAATTCACATATGTTCGAAAAACCCTCGAGGGCGTCACGAAATACTTTTTCCATCGTCGCAAGTCTCTTTTCCATCGCGATCCCATGTGGAGCTTCGTTCCGGCACCCTGCCGGAGGGGGATCGATCACGGAGGGCCTCTTCATCAACCTTGCTACCCTCATGTTGATGTGTGAGTAGTTCACCATAGACCTATGGGTCCGCAATTACTACCTATATGGCTATCTCTCTCTCTCTCTCTTTTTATCTTCAATACAATCATCATCACATCTTCGCTTTGATCCATCCAATTTAACTCTTTTGTGCGGTGCGTTTGTGGGCATCCGATGAATTAGGGGTTTATGTTCAGATTATTCATGAAAAGTATTTGAGTCTTCTATCAAATTATTATGATTCTTGATTGCAGGATCACTATAGCTTCGTAATTCTCTCTGATCTATTGATTTGCTTTGGTCAAGTAAATTGATCTTTCTTCAGTGAGAGAGGTGTGTTGTAGTGGGTTCAACCTAATGAGTTTCTATATCCAAGTGATAGAAGGGGACAAGTTGTGTCTTTGTGTTGTTGCCACTAAGGACAAAACAATGGGGTTTATTCATATTGCTGGAGTTTACTTTGTCTAAATCATGTCATAATTCTCCATGCATTACTCAGTTTTTAATGAACTTAATACGTAGTAAGGCAAGAATAGAAGCGCTCTTGAAGTGGAGTAATAGTAATAGTTGCCGGCAGGAGTCGGCCTATTTATCTTGGACATGATGCTCATTGATAGATCTCCAACGTATCTATAATTTTTTATTGTGCCATGCTATTATATTATCTGTTTTGGATGTTTTATATGCATTAATATGCTATTTTACATTATTTTTGGGACTAACCTATTAATCTAGAGTCTAGTGCCAGATTATGTTTTTTTCTTGTTTTTGAGTATTGCAGATATGGAATATTAAACGGAGTCCAAACAAAATAAAATCTTCGGAATGATTTTTTCTGGAAGGAAAGTGATCTACCAGACTTGGAGTGCACGGTACGGAAGCTTGCCACCTCATGGCAGGTCTCCTAGCCCTAATCTTCGTCCTACAAATACCCAAATATTCCCCCAATACCGAAAAGAGCCACGCAAATACTTTTCCGCCGACAGAGGCCTCCGTTCCCGAGAGATCCAATCTTGGAGCCTTTTCCGGTAATCTGCCGGAGGGGATTCGATCACGGAGGGCATCTACATCAAGTCCCTTGCCCCTCTGATGATGTGTGAGTAGTACACCGTAGACCTACGGGTCCATTGCTAGTACCTAGATGGCTTATTCTCTCTCTTTGTGCTTCAATACCATGTTCTTCATGATCTTCATGGAGATCTATCCGATACAATACTCTTTTGCGGTGTGTTTGTCGAGATCCGATGAATTGTGGGTTTATGTTCAGATTATCCATGAATATTATTTGAGTCTTTTCTGAATTCTTATATGCATGATTTCATATCTTCGCAAGTCTGTTCAAGTTATTGGTTTGGTTTGTCCAACTAGATTGGTCATTCTTGCAATGGAGAAGTGCTTAGTTTTGGGTTCAATCTTGCGGTGTCCTCACCCAGTGACAAAGTAGGGGTAGTGAGGCACGTATTGTATTGTTACCATCAAGGGTAACAAGATGTAATTGTCATCATATTTCTTGAGTTTATCCCTCTAAATCATGTCGTCTTACCTAATGTGTTACTTTGTTCTTCATGAACTTAATACTCTAGATGAAGGCAGGAGTCGGTCGATGTCTGGAGTAAAAGTAGTAGATGCAGAATCATTTCGGTCTACTTGACATGGACTTGATGCCTATATGAATAATCATTGCCTTGGATATCTTCATAATTATTCTCTTTTCTATCAATTGCTCGACAGTAATTTGTTCACCCATCGAGATACTTTCCTTCAAGAGAGAAGTCTTTAGTGAAATCTATGGCCCCTGGGTCCTCTTTCCATAATATATTTTCAGATCTATAAACCAAAAACCCAAAAATACCTTGCTGCAATTTATTTACTTTTTAGTTTCCGTAATCTTTTACATCTATCTCTATCATATCTAATCCTTGCAAATAACTGTGCAGGGATTGACTACCACTTTATACCGTTGGGTGCAAGAGTTTGATTATTTGTGTAGGTGCATCCATTGGTGACTTGCTTGTTCCTCCTACTAGATTGATACCTTGGTTCTCATCAACTAAGGGAAATACTTATCTACTTTGCTGCATCACCCTTTCCTCTTAAAGGGTAAACGAACGCAAGCTCTAGAGGTAGCAAGAAGGATTTCTAGCGCCGTTGCCGGGGAGGATACACATCAAGTCTACCAAGTACCCATCACAAACTCATCTCTTGAATTTACATTATTTTTCATTCGCCTCTCGTTTTCCTGTCCCCCACTTCTAAAACGATTTTCAAAAAAAACGAAAAAGATTTGCCTATTTATTCGCCCACTTTTCCGTTTGCCTTTTTTGCCTGTTTGCTATCTTTGCTTGTGCTGCCATGTTTCTTCTATTTGCTTGCATCTTCCCTTGCTAAAAATCTATTGATATGGATCCACATCCACTTGATAATCTTTTCAAAAGATCAAATTATGATGAACCAATTTCTAGCAAGTTGAGTGCACTTGATTATCTCTATGAAGTTTTCTTTGAAAATCATGAATCTGAAATTTTTGATGAAGTGTTGAAAGAAGAAATTTATAAGGAGATTCATGATAGTTCCTTGAGTGAAAATCATGATTGCCATTTTGTTAGTATGAATTCTCTGAATATCCATGATGCTAATGATATGTAAAACCACAAGCTTGATGATGCTATGCTTGATGAAGATGATATTTTTTTGTTCCCCAAGTTTTGGTGATGACACGTATGTTATAATTGATCATGAAAAGAATTATTTATGTGATAGTTATATTGTTGAAGTCCTTCATGATGCTACTGGAATTTATTATGAGGGAGGAACATATGCTTGTAGGAGTTGCAATAATATCAAGTTTCATCTCTATGTGTTCAAAGTTTTGAAGTTATGCTTGTTTTGCCTTCCTATGCTACTTGATTCTTGGTCCCATATTTTGTTTTCTCAAAAAATCCCTATGATAGGAAGTGGGTTAGACTTAAATGTGTTTTTCATGCTATTCGTGATGCTCTCTTGCATGTTTCAATTACTACTTTTTATGTGAGCATCACTGAAATCATTATGCCTAGCTAGGGGCATTAAACAATAACGCTTGTTGGGAGGCACCCCAATTTTATTTTTATGTTATGTTTTTTCTTATTTTTTTAGATTTTCCCACATTATTACTTATGTAGTATTTTTTTTGTTTTTTTAATTAGTTTTTGAGCCAAGTAAGACCTTTGGGATGGTCTATGGTGATTGTTGATTTGATCTTGCTGAAAAATAGAAACTCTTGCGCTTAGTTCAGGAATATTATAAGTTTTTGAGAGAATCGAATGAATCTGAAATGTTTACAAAAGATTGATATACAAATTTCCCAGGTTTTTCTATTTTTTCTGAATTGTTTGAGTTACATAACTATACGAAGTTTTCAGATTGCTACAGACTGTTCTGTTTTTGACAGGTTATGTTTTCTTTGCGTTGTTTACCTATTTTGATGTATCTATGGGTTGTATCGGGGAGTATGAACCATGGAGAAGTTGGAATACAGTAGGTATTACAACAATATAAATTAATAATGAGGTCACAACATTACCTAAAGTGGTGATTTATTTTCTTATACTAATGGATGTCATGAGTTTTCTGTTAAGTTTTGTGTTGTGAAGTTTTCAAGTTTTGGGTAAAGATTTGATGGATTATGAAATATGGAGTGGCAAGAGCCTCAGCTTGGGGATGCCCAAGGCACCCCAAGTCATATTCAATAATGGAAAATAGCCTAAGATTGGGGATGCCCCAGAAGGCATCCCCTCTTTCGTCTTCAATCCATCGGTAAATTTAGTTGAGGATATAATTTTATTCACCACATGATATGTGTTTTGCTTGGAGCGTCTTGTATGATATGAGTATTTGCTTTTTATTTTGCCACAATCAACTTTTCTGCACACATCTTTTGAGGGAGACATGTGTTAATCGTGAATTTATTAGAATACTCTATGTGCTTCACTTATATCTTTTGAGATAGGCAATTTTGCTCTATGTGCTTCACTTATACCTTTTGTAGAGCACGGTGGTGTTTTGTTTTGCAGAAATAATTGAACTCTCGTACCTCACTTATATTATTTTAAGAGTATTTAAACAACATGGTAACTGGTCTAGGTTATGAATTTAGTCCTAATATAATAGGCATCCAAAAGGGATATAATAAAAACTTCCATATTAAGTGCATTGAGTATTATGAGAAGTTTGATTCCTTGCATAAAGTCTTGAGATATAAAGATGGTAATGTTTTGAGTCATGTTAGGAAGTAATTGTTAATTTTTAAAAATACTTGTGTAAAGGTTTTTTATTCCCATAGCATGGACGTATGGTGAACCGTTCTGTAAGGAAGTTGGAGCATGATTTGTTTAGAGATTATCGACCTTTGTGTGACAGTCGGGAGTGCGGGATGGTTGACTCTTACCAACCTCTCCCCTAGAGGAGCATGCATCTAATACTTTGCTTCGATAACTAATAGAATTTTGCAATAAGCATGTGAGTTCTGTATGACTAATGTGAGTCCATGGATTATACGCACTCTCACCCTTCCACTTTTGCTAGCCTCTCTAGTGCCGCACAACTTTCGCCGGTGCAATAAACCCACCTTCCTCAAAACAGCCACCATATAAATTTCCTCAAAATAGCCACCATACCTACCTATTATGGCATTTCCATAACCGTTTCGAGATATATTGCCATGCAACTTCCACCGTTCCTTTTATTATGACACACACCATCACTTTCATATTGCATTCATATAGAGTCATATTTTGTTCTAGGTATCGAGTTGTAATTTTTTTGAGTTGTAAGTAAATAGAAGTATGATGATCATCCTTATTAGAGCATTGTCCCATGTGAGGAAAGTATGATGGAAACTATGATTCCCTCACAAGTGGGGATGAGACTCTGGACTTTATGAAAAATAAAAGAGGCCAGCGAAGCCCATATAAAAAAAGAGGCCTTGGATGCCAACCAAAATAAAAAAATGAGGGAAAAGAGAGAAGGGACAATGCTACTATTTTATTCCACACTTGTGTTTCAAAGTAGCACCATGATCTTCATGGTAGAGAGTCTCCTATTTTGTCACTTTCATATACTAGTGGGAATTTTTCATTATATAACTTGGCTTGTATATTCCAATGACGGGCTTCCTCAAATTTCCCTAGGTCTTCATGAGCAAGCAAGTTCGTTGCACACCCACTTAGTTTCCTTTTGAGATTTCATACACTTATAGCTCTAGTGCATCTGTTGCATGGCAATCCCTACTCACTCACATTGATATCTATGAATGGTCATCTCCATAGCCCGTTGATACGCCTAGTTGATGTGAGACTATCTTATCCTTTTCCCTGACAACCTCCACCATATTATATTCCCCCTATATTGCTATATCCATGGCTCACGCTCATGTATTGCATGAGAGTTGAAAAAGTTTGAGAAAATAAAAGTGTGAAACAATTTCTTGACTTGTCATCGGGGTTGTGCATGATATAAATACTTTGTGTGGGGAACATGGAGCATAGAAAGACTATACAATATTGTAGGGATAACTTTCTTTTGCCATTATATTTTGAAGAGATACAATTACTTTGCTAGTATGCTTTAAATATTATTGTTTTTATGTCAAAATTAAGCTTTTGTTTTGAGTCTTATGGATCTTAATATTCATTCCACAATAAAGAATATCACATGGATAAATATGTTAGGTAGCATTCCACATCAAAAATTATGTTTTTATCATTTACCTACTTGAGGACGAGTAGGAATTAAGCTTGGGGATGCTGATACGTCTCCAACATATCTATAATTTTTGATTGTGTTAAGCTATTATATTATCTATTTTGGATGTTTTATAGGCATTAATATGCTATTTTATATTATTTTTGGGACTAACCTATTAATCTAGAGCCTAGTGCCAGTTTCTTATTTTTCCTTGGTTTTGAGTATTGCAGATATGGAATATTAAACGGAGTCCAAACGGAATAAAATCTTCAGGATGCTTTTTTCTGGAAGGAAAGAAATCTACCAGAATTGGAGTGCATGGTAGGGAAGCTGCCAGGAGGTCACAAGCCAGGGGCACGGCCACACCCCCTGGTCGCGCCTAGCAGGCTTGGCACCTCCTCGTAGGTCTCCTAGCCCTAGTCTTCGTCCTATAAATACCCAAATATCCCCCAATACTGAAAAGAGCCACGCAAATACTTTTCCGCCGAAAGAAGCGTCCGTTCCCGAGAGATCCAATCCGGTAATCTACCGGAGGGAGATTCGATCACGAAGGGCATCTACATCAACTCTATTGCCCCTCCGATGATGCGTCAGTAGTCTGCCACAGACCTACCGGTCCATAGCTAGTATCTAGATGGCTTCTTCTCTCTCTTTGTGATTCAGTACCATGTTCTTCATGATCTTCATGGAGATCTATCCAATACAATACTCTTCTGCGGTGTGTTTGTCGAGATCCGATGAATTGTGGGTTTATGTTCAGATTATCCATGAATATTATTTGAGTCTTTTCTGAATTCTTATATGCATGATTTCATATCTTTGAAAGTCTCTTCGAGTTATTGGTTTGGTTTGGCCAACTAGATTGGTAATTCTTGCAATGGGAGAAGTGCTTCGTTTTGGGTTCAATCTTGCGGTGTCCTCACCCAGTGAAAAAGTAGGGGTAGCGAGGCACGTATTGTATTGTTGCCATCAAGGGTAACAATATGGGGTTTTCATCATATTGCTTGAGTTTATCCCTCTACATCATGTCATCTTACCTAATGCGCTACTCTGTTCTTCATGAACTTAATACTCTAGATGCAGGCAAGAGTCAGTCGATGTGTGGAGTAATAGTGTAGATGCAGAATCGTTTCGGTCTACTTGATACAGACATGATGCCTATATGCATAATCATTGCCTTGGATATCTTCAAAATTATTCGCTTTTCTGTCAATTGCTCGATAGTAATTTGTTCACCCACTGTGATACTTTCCTTCAAGAGAGAAGCCTCTAGTGAAATCTATGGCCCCCTAGTCTACTTTCCATAATATATTTTCAGTTCTATAAACCAAAAATACCAAAAATACTTTGCTGCAATTTATTTACTTTTACTTGTCGCAATCTTTTACATCTTTCTCTATCAGATCTAATCCTTGCAAATAACCATGAAGGGATTGACAATCCCTTTATAGCGTTGGGTGCAAGAATTTGATTGCTTGTGTAGGTGCATCCATTGGTGACTTGCTTGTTCGTCCTACTGGATTGATACCTTGGTTCTCATCAACTGAGGGAAATACTTATCTACTTTGTTGCATCTCCCGTTACTCTTCAAGGGAAAACCAACGCAAGCTCAAGAGGTGGCACCTATATCACATGATCATTGCCGTGAATATCGCTTAATTATACACTTTTCTATCAATTGCCCAACAGTAATTTGTTTACCCGCCGTATACTTATTTTCATGAGAGATGCCGCTAGGGAAAACTATGGCCCTTGGGTCTATTCACTTATATATTTACAATCCTATCAATACCTTGTTGTTCTTATTTTCCTTTTATTTTATTTTTCAATTTACAATTATCAACTAGTATCTACACACTTCACTTGCTTGCAAGTAACGAGATCAAGAGGATTGACAACCCTCCTGCCCGTTGGGTGCAAGTTTTTTGCTCTTTTGTGTGCAGCCACTGAAGATGGTTGTGGATTGATATTCCTATTGGTTCGATAAACCTTGGTTTCATAATTGAGGGAAATACTTACCCGTATTTTGCTGCAATTACCCATTCCTCTTCACATGAAACCCAACGCAGATCACAAGTATCAGGATGGCGCCATTGCCGGGAATATCATCATCATCTATAGTAACTTCACACAAATTATCATTCACCTGTTCTTCTTTTTATTTTCTGTTATAATTAGTTTGTCTCATAAAAACCAAAAATACTAAAATATTTACCTTTGCTTGTTACTAGTTTGCTTGTTTGTAGTCATGTCTAGTTCTTCTTTTGTTCGCATTACTCCCGATAAAGATGTAATCAGTTTTAGACAAAGGGGAGGAGAAAGTTGCAAAGATGCATAGTATACGATTTTCTATGATCAAAATAAATCAACTAATAAGCTATCCACCACTACCTTGCTCCATAAGTTTTATGTTGGTGTGACAACTTGGTATAGGTTTGTCCTTTGACACCATTACCGGTGGGAATTTCTTCATGTGTCACACTTTGGACGCTTATAATGCCATTGCAAATCTATTTGGAAAATCACCTATTGTCATTAATGAAGCTACCTTAACATTGGAATATGTCATGAAAAATCTTGATGCCATTGAAAACAAAATGATTACTATTGAACCGATTGAGGAGTTAGACATCACTCAATTTGGGTCACGGGTAGGAATGACTTTGAAAACTTAAAAAAGACACTATTATTGATGACATGCTAGAACAAGTTTTGAATAGAATTGATAAAATGGAGGAGGTCATTGATAAAGTAGGTTCCGCTTTTACACCCTCAAAGACTAATGCTAGTACTTCTCGAAACAAAAGCCCTAAGTTTATCTATATTCCTAAAAGCACTAGTACTCCTCCTACCAGAAGAAACGAAGATCTCAAAATGATTAGTGTACCCAATTTCATAAACCTTATAATAGACCCCTTCAAGCCTATTAGTGTTCCTAATAATCATTGTGTTATCAAATAGCTTGATCACAATATATCACAAACTCCTTGTGAATATCGGGGCTGGCCAAAACTAGGGTTGTGGTCAATCTCTTCTTGAGCTCCTGGAAGCTTTCCTCGCATTTAGTTGTCCACTCAAACTTCTTGTCCTTCTTAAAAAGCTGAGTCATGGGTCAAGCAATGCTCGAAAATCCTTCCACGAACTTGCGGTAATACCCTACGAGTCCGAGGAAGCTCGTGACTTCCTTCACGGTCGTTGGGGATTGCCATTCAGTTACGGCTTCAGTCTTGGCAGGATCCACCAACAATCCTTCTGCAGTCAACACATGACCCAAGAATCCAACTTCATGTAGATAAAATTCACACTTTCTGAACTTGGCATAAAGTTGGTGCTCTCGAAGCTTATCTAGGACCATTCATCGGACTTGGAGAAGACGTGTATGTCATCAATGAAGACGACAACAAACTTGTCAAAGTACTCCATGAAGACTTTGTTCATGAGGTACATGAAGTAGGCAGGGGCATTGGTTAACCCAAATGGCATGACCATGTATTCATACATGCCATACCGGGTTACAAATGTCGTCTTCGGAATGTCCTGGGGTCTGATCTTCAGCTGATAGTACCCAGACCTGAGGTCGATCTTGGAAAACACCTTGGCTCCGTTCAAATGATCGAATAGGTCTTCAATCTTGGGGAGTGGGTACTTGTTCTTTATTGTGACTTCATTGAGAGAACGGTAATCGATATAGAGTCTGATTATTCTGTCCCTCTTTGACAGAAATAGGACAGGTGATCCCCAAGGAGAGGCACTAGGGCGAATGAATCCTTTTCTGAGCTACTCTGCCAATTGCTTCTTCAATTCAGCAAACTCTTCGGATCCCATCCTATAGGGCTTTTTATAGATGGGCCTTGATCCGAGCATGAGCTCAATGATGAACTCAATGTCATAGTCAGGAGGCATTCCGGGCAGCTCATCAGGAAATACATCCGGGTATTCACATACCACTCACACTTGATCTAACTCAATTCCAGATAGACAGTTAGCCTCAGGGGCTTGAGTGGAGGCAGGGTTGGGAACATACTTGACTTCCACTCCTTGGCTATTGGTCATGGTAACTATCCTCTTGGCACAATCTAACAAGCCTTGGTGCTTGGTTAACCGGTTCATGCCAAGGATGACGTCCAAGCCTCGTGAATCCAGAACTATAAGGTCTGCTAGGAAGTCTACCCCATTGATGTTAATCTCAACTCCCTTACAACCTATCCAAGACTTCATAACTGATCTCGGAGTTTGAATCAACATACGACTACCCAGGGGTGTAGGCTTCATGCCACTCTCTAGTGCAAACTTTTGGTTGACAAAACAATGTGAAGCTCCACAATCAAGCAATATTGTTGTTGGGGTTGAGTTGACGAGGAACATACCTAGTATGAAGTTTGGGTCTTCCTGGGTTTCCTCTGCGGTGACGTGATTCACACGACCCTTTCCATTGTTGGGCTGGTTGCGGGGAGCGGGGTTCCTTGGTGGTGCTCCATGGCCTTGACCTTGGTTCGGTGCATTGGGGCACGAGGCATCTGGCTTCTTGTTGGGGCATAGCTTAGAGATGTGTCCAGACTGACCACATCCAAAACAAGTGACTTGCCCAGGGTTGTTGTTGTAGTTCCTACCCTCGTTGTTTTTATTGGGGTTATTGTAAGCTGGCCTGGGAGTGGCATACTACTGAGGCTGGTAGCTCGGACGAGGTGCAGGAGGTCTAGCCTGCTGCGAATGATAGGTTGGCTTGGCTGGGGCTGGCTGCCAGGGGCGAGGCTTCTGGTTGCTGGAGCTACCTTTGTTGATCATCTTGCGCTTGTGAGTGTCATCTATGGCACGACGCTTGTCTTCCAGCATGAGGGCCTTGTTCACCAGGTCGAAGAAGGTACGACAGTCGCAGACAATGAGCTAATACTATAGGGTCTGCTAAAGTCCTTCCATGAAGTGTTCCTTCTTGGCAGCCTCCGTGTCGACATCTTTAGGTGCATACCTTGACAACAGGTTGAATTTCTGCAGGTACTCCTTGACAGAGCCACTTCCTTGCTTCAGCGCTCCGAATTCTCTCTTCTTGATATTCATGATCCCGGAAGTAATGTGGGTAGTGCGAAATCCTTCGTTGAAGTCATCCCAAGTGATCACACGATCGCCTTGCATGACCTGGAATCCATCCCACCAAGCTCGGGCTGTACCTCTGAGGCAGTGAGAGGCATAAATCACCTTCTCATGATCCTCATTGCAATTAACTAGTGCAAGTAGGTCCTCGATGGTGCGGATCCAGTCATCAACATCTAAGGGTTCAACAGTCTCGGTGAAGGTTGGGGCTGAATTCCTCATGAACTCAGACAAAGTGGAGCGGCCATTGCCGTTCCTTCCTTGCTGCTGGTTGTTCACAAGGACTTGAGCCATCTACATAATAGCAGCATTGTTGGCTTGGCATTCCTCCCGGAGAACTTGGAGAAACTAAGCTATGGTCATGTTCTCCGGTGGAGGTGGTGGCGGGGGAATGTCGCCTTGTGGCTGCTCCGGGTGATCTCCAGCATGAGCAGCCCCATCGGATCCTTGTTGCTGGCTTGAGGCACCGGCTTCAGGGTTGGCTAAGGAGCTGTTGCGAGTAGCATTCACCATCCTGTTTGTAGCAACCAAGTCAAACAACTAGGATAGACGAGAGGGAAAGCAACAATGGAAAAGCGCTCCTAAGGGGGTTGGTCGAGTGCAAGTGTGATAGAACAAAGGTTGAAAGACCAACACATATATTAAGGCAAGATAGACGATGGAGTCGCTTAAATGTTGCCTAAGGCAAAAGCATGACTTGCATCGGAACACAAACAGCAAAACAATCAACAGACACACATGGTTTCATATGAACCATTACACGGATTCGACTTCGCATGAGGGGTACATGACTGATCCTACCATAGGGGTTCTCTGACTCATGTGGTGGAGTGCTCGATCTCGTAGTCACGCTCCTCTGGGTGTTCCTCCTATTCATCATCTAAACGAGCATCATTCCCGGTCGAAGGGGTCAAGGAACAAGGAGGTCCATCTCGACGACGCTTCGTCGGCGGGTCGGTGAAGAGCTCATGGTACTCCTTCGCACTCATGCGATGACGACATGTGGGTGCATCTCTATCTAGGGGTGCTCCTCCTTGATAAGTGACAGCTAGTCGTCCCTCGGAGGCTCCATCCTTCTTTATCCTGTCTGGCTTCGTCTTGGCTTGTTGAAGTAGCTCCCGGGTGTGGTGAAGTTCCTCATGGAGCTTCACGGACTCCTTAATCAGGTTGTGCACCAGACTATCGGCGGAGAGGTTGAAGTAGGTCTAGAACGTGAGTGGTGTGCCATCCTCCTTAGACGGAATCAACGTCCAACTCTCGCCAAGATCATCAATTCGGAAAGGTAGGTAGCGAGTAGCTGGCTCATTAGCCATTTCTCGAAAGATATCCCGAAGGTGTAGGAGTGCCTTGCATGCAGCTGACTCGACTGCGAGTGCCATGGTCTCCATCTGTGGTCCTTCAAAGAACCAACTAGTTCGCATGTTCGTCACCAACGAAATCTTCACCGTACTCCTATTCTTCCATGCCTGACCAATTAAATAACCAGTGGCAAGCCAATGAGTACTTTGAATGTACTCGCAAGCAACCCATGTTGTGGAAAAAGGTATAACAATGCATGATATAGCACTAAGTAGGTAAGTTTTTGCAAAAAGCTGATTTTGTATGCAATGACGTGATCAAGTAACTTTGTAAGCATGCATCAATAT
The DNA here is from genome assembly GCA_022496015.1 of Hordeum marinum. Classification (NCBI taxonomy): domain Eukaryota; kingdom Viridiplantae; phylum Streptophyta; class Magnoliopsida; order Poales; family Poaceae; genus Hordeum; species Hordeum marinum. The sequence goes on from CM039677.1 coordinate 121,190,769, forward strand.
TTGGCAGATATCCATATGAACAAGTTAGAGATATTATCATAAACAGGGGTTGAACATCTCATGTTCAGTCATCACGTCAAGTCCTCTGACTTGTCTCAAGTATCATCTTTGTGTCATCCACACACACACACACACCAAGTTTTGTGAAAACAACTAGACATAGTCTAAGCAGAAGCACCCAAATGTCCATGACCGTGGACATGACTATTCGAATAGTTTTACACTCTGCAGAGGTTGCACACTTTACCCACAAGACTCGGGGAACTTCCGTGTCATCCACGACTCGTGATATATTAGATACCCGAGGTAAGAACCTGAACAATGCATTTCCCATGGTCATACTAAACAAAAATTCCACTCATTGGTGCCATCCCTCATGATATACATCACATGTATCATCCATGAGGGCATGCAACGGTGTGCCCGGTGCCTATAAAGATAGCGCATGGCCTTCCACTTCCGAGAAGACCCCGTCTCGAGAGTGACCTCTTCACTCTCGCCACTGATAATGTGGTCTCCCTACTAGCACCAACCATAGTACTCAACAAATCCCCGTCCCATAAGGGGTATCGTGGTTGTGCATGTAAGGTTGAGACAGTCGACAAATCTTAAATCTAATCCATTTTAGAAAACACACACTTAGTTGTTCCGGTACACCACTTCTTTCTCAAGTGATTACCAAACCCAACACCATCCCCCTTGGGCATTAGTGGCACCTGATGGGGTTTTCGAAAAGGTCTTTGAAATCATTTTGTTTCCATCACCATGCATAATTCAGATCCCACTTGCGTAGCATCCACTAGCAACCTAACTACTCCCACCCGCACAACCCTCATAAGGAGGTAGGGTCATGCACGATGCAAGTATCAACAAGGAAGTATCAGAGGCATCCCATCAAAGGGGAATACCAAATCATCATGATCAATACAACGAAATAAAGTGCTATATGACATGCAATAAAAAGGGTTCATAGTAATGGTCAAAGTCTTTGGGGTCTTCAAAGTCTTCGGGTCCAACTCCCTCGTCAATAGCGCAATCTATCCTCGCGATAAATAACGGGAATAATAAGAATCACACAAAAACAAAGCACAAAAATCTACTAACAAAATGTTGCCCTACTCTCATAATTACTACAAACTATTCTACAAATATTTGTCTAAGGTTTTGCTGTGAAAACATTTTCGAAAACTATTTAAATAGAGGCAGAAAGATGCCTAAAAAGGTTTTAAAATAAAACAGTGCACAAAAGGCACTATTAAATTCTACATAATATTCTAGGATTTTAGGTGGAAAAATATTTGCCATTGGATTTTTATTTTGTTCTGATGGATTTTTGGAAAACAGACAGAAAAGAAAAAGAGAAAGGGGCACTGTGCCCTGGGCCAGAACTGGCCGCAATTGGGCCGGTCCAGAGCAAAATGGCCCCAGGCGAGCCGGTGCGCCCGCCCTCGTCAGGTTCAAACCTGACGGGCGGGGCCCATGTGCCAGCGAGAGGGAGAGGGAGGCGGGCAAGGTAGAGGCTGACGAGCGGGCCCCACTTGTCAGGGCCATCGTCAACCTCTGTCCAGGATATGGCTGTGCTCTTCGACGGTGAAGGGGGGTACGGCGAGGGGATCTGGAGGCGGGAACGGCCTCAGCGTCGAGTCATCGTTCCTTTGGAGGTGTAGGGAGGACCGGAGGAGGCCAGGTTCGCCGGCGAAGAGCACCCGCGGCGGAGGTGCTTCGGGAGGGGATCGTCGGCGATGGTCCTCTGCTGGAAATGGATGGGGAGGAAGGGGGAAGCAGTCGGGGGAACCCTACGGGCCCGATGAAGGAGAGAAGAGCGCCAGAGCGGGTCTGTGTCCCGAGATCGACGGAGCTTTGCCACTGTAACATCCCAATTTTCCTAAATTAGGATGTTAGTAGATCATTCATATGCATCTCATATTTTCCTATGCATTATTTAATTTTTCTGAAGATTCTCTTCATTATGCAACTAAAGGCAAGTAATTGGAGTGGAGATAATATGACTTCTCCCCTATCAAATAAAAAAAGTTCATAATGTCTAGAATTATATTTGTGGTTCATCTGGCATGTCCTTGCAATTTTATAAACTTCAAATTCTTTTGAATTTATTTAGAAATGCTCTTTGTGTGCCCTTTTGCTTAGGTACTTTATTTACATTGCATTAGGTTTGGCATTAGGGTTAGCATAGTCTATGTTGTAAGTTTATATTTTACTATGGGTTACTTTGTTTTTTTATATTTATTTTGGGTATTTCTTTTTAGCTACAATATATTTTATAAAAGGGTTTAAAAAGAAAAAAGAAACCGCACTGTGCAGCTGGGCCGCACAGTGGCCCAACAGGGGCTTCGGTCGCACAGCGAACCGCAGCAGGCCGACCCACGACCGAGCCGCAGCCGCTGACCAGCGGGGCCTGCCTCACTCTCTTCTTCCCCGAGCTGGAGTCAACGCGAGCGCACGCCACCGCGGAGCCGATCCCGACTCGATCCGACCCCTGGTCGATCCCGTGCTCTCCTTGGTTTCCCTAGACGAGGAAGCCCTCGAGGTACCCGCTCCCGACTCCTTTTGTTGCCGCACGCCGCCACCCCGACGAACCCGATCTCGCCGGGAGCTCCGCCAATAGCCACCATTCACAGGACGCCCCGTCGCCGTAGGAGCACCCGAGCCGCGCTGCTAGACCCGCTCGACGTCACTTGTCGCGCCGTAGCCGTTTGCCCGCCCCGTGAACCGCAGGCCGCCGAAGACCGCTCGACGCCGCCGTTCCCTACCGCTGATGTCGCCCGCAGAGAGGATTCCCGCCCCCGGAAGAACCACCGTCGCCACCGCCGTCGAGCGCCGCATCCATTCCCTGACCTCCCCTTCACCGAAAACCCGGCGGAGGAGCGCCGCCGTCGAAGCCCGAGCCGCCGCTGTTGACCTCTGTGGTGAGCATGCACGCACGCATGAACAGAGCCGCCCCAGCCAATCACGTGATGCCATATGGCGACCGCTACAGTAACCGCACACATATAAAAAAAATGTTTTGGGTAGATTTTAATCAAAGTTTGTTTTACGCATATCTTTTAATCTATACATCCTATTTAGTTAATTCTTTTTCCTATGAACTCGTATTGAGCAGTAGTATATGACAGAATCAAAAAAAAATCATGTTTGCAATGTCTAAATTTGAATTTGTTCAACTTCAATTTAAATCTTCCGAAGGCCATATTTTGCAAACTGTTTATTAAAATTTGTTAATTCTTTTTGTGTTATGTTTGGATTGAATTGTAGATGATTTATACCTGTTGTTATGCTACTGTATTGTGGTTTTACAAATGATTTCTTGCTGTCGCTTTGTTTGGTGATGTTTGAATGTGGTGATTGATTTGTGGTGATTGTTTGAAACGTGTAGATTGCCCGGAGTGCGACGCAAACTATTGTCAGGAGTGTGATTTTCTGAACTAGAATCAAGGCAAGTTACATGTTGATCATCCTTTACCTATTGTTTTTCTATGCATGTAGTATATGTCACACTATCAAATTATGCATGTGTAGGAATATTATTATCTTATGTTATGCTATTGAGCTTTTCCCTCGTCAATGAAGATCGTGGTAGTTAGTTCTGCTATGCTATGTAGACGGGGTTGGTTCGAGTATTCATTGAGATTATGTGAGGATTGTTAAACAAATTGAGTAGTAATTAGGGATCTAATTCACCCCTGGGCGGAATTGGTATTGCTGGGTGGTTTTAAGAACATCATGGTTTCGGCCCTCTGAATGTAAGTGGATTGCCGCCGAGGTTCAAAAAGATTAGACAGACTTAATGACTAGTAGCTTCCATGCACAACCACTAGCTAATATGGGCTCTGGCTTAGTTGAGTAGGTTGTGGGAACCTCGCCTGGGCAAAGCTAGCAGATGTAGATATGAGTAGGTGTACTGGCTGCCGTTGGGTGGAGGTGACTGCTTCTGAAAGACTTCGTCTCAATCTTCGGGTTGGGTCTAGTGGGTACAGTGTGCAAAACTCTGTAGAGTATTAAAACTAATCATGATTAGCCGCGTCCCCGGTTATGGACAACTTTGAGCAGCTAGGCCATTACAGTTGTTGGATGATCTTGACAGATGTTACCCTTAATAAAACTTGGTGGGAAACTTAATAATGGTTTAGGTTGGAGTTGGAGATGCCAATTCAACCATGTGTATTTAATTGTAGCAAATAAATTAAAATTTAACTATTATGTAGTTGTGAGGATAAAATTTGCTTTCTGCAAAATAACCATCAAGCCTTCCTTTGTTATACTATGCATGTACATGTAGGTCTGCTTTATTGTTTCTCCTGTGTAACTTGCCAATACATTCAAAGTATTGACCTATACGGCTGCAACGTCTCATGTTGCTGGATTTTTAGACGAAGAGTAAGGTACCGTTAGGGTCGCGAGTCTGCACTCAGCATCGCCAGTGGGCTATGATGGGACTCATTGTTATTTTCTGCTACTTTCCGCTATTTTATTGAATAAAGCTAGCCAAGTGCTATGCATGTTGTTTTACTTTATGAATTCTGGATCATACGATGTAATAAATGATGCACTTGTTATTCTGGTATTCATCTCTACTGTGTGTGCTAGCGAATCGATCCAGGGACTAGCACAGTAAGCACAAAGACTCAAATCCTTCGAGGTTTGGTCATTACAGCCACGGTGGCGCCTCGGTCAATCTCGAGCACTGGTGCTCAGAGGGCTCGGACGGGGGCTTGGGACGGCCTAATGGGAGAGAGAGGGTGGTTCCAGAGAGGAGAGGAGGCATAGGGAGGCCCTTTTTATAGGCGCCCGGTGGTCCACCGAGCTCGGGTGCGCCAGCGATCTCAGGGCCGAGGCCAGAGGCCACGGGAGGGGACAGGGGTGTGTCTCGGGCGTTCCTGGGGCTGGTCTAGCTCCAGGGAAGGGAAGAGGGATGGAGATAAGCGTGTGCATGTGAGGCAGCTCGCTGGACGAGCCGGGCGGCGCTCGACACGCGTGGGGGAGAAAGAGGAGGGAGAGGAGGGGGTCGACACGGTGGCATGGTGCGGACGCCAAGGGGGGCAAGTGGCAAGAGGGGGAGGCCCGAGACCGCCGGGGCCATGCAGTGGGCAACGGCTACAGTGCCTGTCGGCACTATAGCGCGCTCCAGAGTTCGCGTATGGCATGCCATGGCATGCCAATGGCGTTTTGGGTGCGCCCAAAGGTGTCTGGGTGGTCTAGAGGTATCTAGGCTAGGGGACAAAGGCTTTGGATTCCCTGGGAGGCTAAAAGAATAAGAGGGGAGGGTAGAGAGGGGTGTTTTACTGCTGTCCCGGGGGTAAAAATGGGGTTTTACCCCACTTACCCATGGATATGAGGCTTGAGATTCTTACTGGGGGTGAAGGGGGAACCCTAGAGACATTGGTAAAAGTTTGAGGCCAAGGGGAATAGTAAAAGGTGGTCAAAACATGTTTTTACGAAACATGCAGAAGGTGTTTGATAGAGGGTCAGGCAAGCAAATGGGTTTGCTGGCCATGGAATTTAAAATGATGAAATAGTAGGTAAAACAGTGTGGAACACCAAGTTTGAGGAATTTTCAAGAAAGTACACAATGTAATTTTGTGAAACCCTAGAAATCAATAGAATTTGGTTTCTATAGATCTAGATATGCTAAGCTAATCCCCTTGATGCACCACTTAGTGTAGCACCATTATTTTGTGATTAGAACATGTCCACAAAGTTTGGGGTCAAAGGAAGAAACTTCACAATGTAAAGTTGTTCAATTTTGAACCTGGACAGGGAGGGTTTTGGAATGGTTTGATGAATCAAAACAATTTGGATTGAGATGCAACTTTGCAAGATCATCACCCATGACAGTGTTGACTCGTTGGAATTTTCTTGGAATTTATTGAGAATATTTATTATAGAAATATTTCAAAAGCTTGATTTGGACAGAAAGGGTATTGAGGGGTTTTGCCCATGATTTTGAACGTGACCATGTGCTAAAACTCATATATATGGAAAATATATGTCCATTGAGTTTCCCTAAATTTTCTCAAATATTTCAAGCATTAAAATAATTTTTCCCTATGAAAAACCATTTCTGGTCTTAATAAAAAGTTTTTAAAAAATATTAAATAATCTTTAAAATTAATATTTGGTGGTTTTGGAAAGTCATATATATAGTAGGATTGAAATAAAGCCTTTGGGGAAACAGGATCCACCCAGTTTGAGGACTTGCGGTGCAAACCTCAACTTAGGGGGTTTTGAAAACCTAATTTGAATAAATCCTTTTTGTCAAAATATTATTTGGTAAAAATAGTTTTGGGCACTATTCACATGGCATGCTCATTGAGAAAGAAGTTTGGTTCAAGGAAGATGAATATGGAGAAGTGTAGAACCTAAGAGTGCCAAACAAACTCAACAAACAATCAAACAAGCAATAATTCAAACAAGCATGCACTCAAAAAGTTTTAATTGGTTCCAAATTTTGTAAATCCAAGTATAACAAAGTGACACAAACATAGGATGTGACAATAAATGGGAATGAATTTCACACAGCTCGGCATCTTGGCTCGGCCACAAACATTGAGAAACTTGGTTTTTAAATTACTGGAAATCCAAAACGTGTCAGAGATTCTAAAAAATTGGCACATATGTGCCATGGTAAAATAATTGTCCAACTTGGGACAATTTTAGGCACAAGTCCCTTACAAACCGGAGCTTGTCACTACAAGCTTTCTGGTTTCAATAAGGAACATGTCACCTTACATGGGCAAAACGACATCCGCTCATCTTCTCGCCTTGAACTTTTGTTTGAGGCAACACAGAACAGTAAGTGTGTCTTGCTAAAATATGGAATTATTCAGGGTTATTTTTGCATTTTCATACGTTAATTGAGTTATTTAGGCACTTAATGTGGATAATGAAAATTTGAACTAAAATCACAAGGTCCGGTGCATCAAAATGGGTTGAAAAATCATATAAGTGTCCATGGCTATGTTGGGCCCTATGCAAGATATGGGAATAGATTTCAAACATCTCGGGGTCTTGGCTCGGCCACATACATTGATGAACTTGGTTTTACATTCACGTATAAATCAAAAACTCATCAAATAATAATGAAACTTGGCATGGTGTCATGGCATGGCTCATATATGCCATGGTGAAAAAATGTTTGATTTGGGACAAGTTTTGGCACAAGCCCCTTACAAACGTGAGCTTCTCACGGGAAGCTAGCTTTTGTGGTTTCGATATGGAACACATCACCTTATGTTGGCGAATCGACATCCACAGCCGCTTCTCGTCTTGAACTATATATTTCTAGAGGCAACATATATCAAAATGAGTGTCATTCCAAAATATGAAATATACATGGTTCGTTTGGCCTTTTTATAAATTAATAGACATTTATATGCATTATTTAACATGCATAATTAAAATTCAAACTACCTTCACAAGGTAGGGTGCATCAAAATGGGTTTAAAATCATATAAGTGTGTCTGCATCTTTAGGATCCCATGCAAGATATGGGGACAAATTTCAAAGATCTCGCTGTGTTGGCTCGGCCACACAAACATTGAGAAACTCGGGTTTTAAATCATGTGTAAATCAAAAAATCGTCAGAAAATTCATGAAGCTTGGCATGATGTCATGACATGCATGGCTCAATGTGCCAAGGTAAAATAATGTCCAATTTGGGACATGTTTTGGCACATGCCCCTCACAAACCATAGCTTCTCATGGAAAGCTTTGTTGTTTCAGTATGGAATGTGTCACCTTACATGGACGGATCGACATCCGCTGCCTCTTCTTGTGTTGAACTATTTCTATAGGCAACATATACCAAAATGATAGTGTCGTGTCAAAATATGAAATTATACATGATTCGTTTGTCCTTTTTATACATTAATTGACTTTATATGCATAATTCAAATTTGAAATACAATCACAAGGTCCGGTGCATCAAAATGGGTTGAAAATCATATTAGTGTGCATGCATCTTTAGGTCCCATGCAAGATATTGGAATGAATTTCAAACATCCCGGGGTCTTGGCTCGGCTACAAAGACATTAAGAAACTCGGGTTTTAAATCATGTAAATCAAAAAACTCGTTAGAAGATTCATGAAACTTGACATGGTGTCATGAACATGGCACACAAAGGTGTCATAGCACAATATATATAGTATTTCTAATTTCTAAATGTTCTGAATATAGCGATACCCAGCGATCTGGATCCCATGGCTGTAAAATGACGTGCGCGATTTGTGCGGCAGACTGAGCTGAGCGCACGCGTAAATCGCGGTGGATTGAGCTGGATGGGCATTGACTTATAACTATCAACATGGGTTCACAATTATCGTAGTGGGCCCAAGGTGTGTCGCATGCACAGTTTAGTTTTCAGGCCAAAAATTAATGCAAAGCTGGGAATCGAACTCGGCACTAGCATCCTGAGTTCTACCTACACTACGAGCTAGGCTAGCATAAGGATTCGAACAAATATGAACTACGATCTTAGTTGTATCAAGCAAGACTTACCATTGAAGAGACCGTGGTCACAACATGGCATTGTCCAAATGTTGGCATGTGCTTTTCGCCTTTTGTTTTCAATTTTTTTTCTTGCGAGACCATTGTTTGGTCAATGGTCATATTTTTGTCACATCTGTTTTTTTATACCTTAATATTTCATGTCCGTTTTTTTGGAAACACCGGCTTTTTAGAAAGTATGACTTATACGTGAATTTTTTTGTAACATGGGATTTGAACCATGGCCTCTTGGTAAGCAAGTTGGCCCAACTAACAACAATCAACAATCAATCTAGAGGGAGTAGTTGATAAAAACATACTTTTGATAATTCATGTGTAAATATCATGACAATATATGCATCACAGACATGATAAATTATGTGCAAACACCGCGATGACTTTTGACCCAGGGGAGAATAGTTGTTGAAAAACAAACGTCTGATAACTTCTGTGTAGATAGCATGATAATATATGTGTAACAGAGCTGATAACTCACATATAAACACCGTGGTAACTTTTCCACCTGAGGAAAATAGTTGTTGAAAACAATGCTCCATGATAACTTGTGTGTAAATATATGGTACTATACGAATTCTGACATGATAACATAGGTATAGACGCGATGGTAAATTTTAGCCAGTGAAAAAAGTTGTTGAAATACCCACCCTGATAACATGTACATCTATAGCATGATAATATATGTACAACAGAACTGATAACATTATTCTTTGCAGGGAAAATTCCAATCTATTCGTCTTTAATAATTGTAGTACAACAAACACAAGAAATAACGAAAAGTACATTCAGATCCCTAGACCACTTAGCTATGACTACAAGCACTGAAGCGAGTTGAAGGTGCGCAACTGAGTCTCTCCATCGTTGGAGTTGGGCGAAACAGAGCTGATGATTCGTGTACAAATGCCATGGTTCATGTGCAAAGAACATTATATATATGCACATCATGTACAAACATCTTGATAGCTTTGATTAGGTTTAAAAATAATAATTCCGTTAACTTCTGTATAAATGATATCACAAATTCGATCACATGGTTGATAATCTACGTACAAACATTGCGGTAATTTTGACTCGGGAAAAAGAAGTCGTTAAAAAACATATTCTCAATAGTTTATACGCAGATAGTATGATATTTTTTGCATAATAGGCATGATTTAGTTTGCGAATGGGGTGGCCTAGGATCGGCCCGACACGGCACACACCTAAACTCGCCTAGGCCGACATGAGTCGCAAATTTGTGTATCATAAGCAGGGTTTTGCCGTGTTTGCACATGGATCTTACCTTGCAACCCAGACATGTCATCGATGCTAGAAGGTGGTATTACAAACTTGATAATTAACTAACAAACATCATGGTAATTTTTGTACCCCGCCAAAAAAGTAGGCGAAACATATCCCTGATAACTTCAGTTTGAACACCATGATAAATTATGTACTACAAGCGTGGTAACTTTTAAGTTGATCCTTTTCAAAAAAAACTTTTAAGCTGATAAAAAGTCGCCGAAACATATCAATATGGGATCTTGTTTCGAAGATCTCGTCGCAACGTTTTTTTTTACGTGAAAACGAATTTTCAATCGGAGTGAGGGTTTGAGCTATAAAACATTTTGAATTTTGAATTTTAATAAAATCATTGCTGAAATCAGCTTTTTCGTCCTATGTGAATATATTCTCCAATTAGAAGAAGGAATGTTGATTTTGTATAGAAAAAAGGGAACAAAGCCTTGTAGTACTACTTCGATCTATCTACAGTTGAATCGTTCGGTAGTATTGCTTATAATCCTAACAATCGGAAGTTAGCAAATCCCTATATAGGACAAATGTTTGGTACAACCGGATATAGTTACTCTCACTTTTGTTTCGTATGCTATAGGTAGTATTTATCATTCTGTCAGAATGGATATATATATATATATATGTATGTATGTATGTATATGTATATGTATATGTATATATATATATATATATGTGTGTGTATATCTATATAGAGTCTATTTTGTCAACGGGTGCAGAAATATCTATTCTCACAACACTTTCGAACTGTACGGTTAACGCGAGTGCACTGCATCCCTATCAAACGAGCATTGCAATGTTAGCAGAAAAAATCGCATGTGTTTTTTCTACACTCTTTTCGCTCTATTTTCTAAACCACTTGTCGTAATGAGGCTTATAATATACCGTTGGATAGCTATGAAAAATGCGCAACTTCGCCATGTTGAACACTTTAAGAGCAGTTTCGAAAATAGCGGCTACCTGTTTAAGAACAGTTTCAAAAAAAGTGGCCGCCTATTGGGTGGCAGTGAGCATATTTTTATGATTTTTTCTAAACCGCTTGTCGGAATGAAGCAAACGATACGGCGTTAGAAAGATATCGTCAAGCCACAAATTTTTCATGTTGAACACTCTTTATAATTTCTTACAGTTTAAGAGCAGTTTTGAAATTACCGAAATACGGACTCCGTTTTTTCGTGACACCAAAATCAACGCGTGAACCACATAAGACAGAAGAACACACTGCTTCAGACGAAGGACTGCACTGCATCGTACGGGCAAACGACCTGCATTATTTTTGTTTGTCATTTCTTCTAACTTTTTTATGAACGAGAGTGGAACACTTTTTTATGAACGAGAGGGTAACCTAGTGACGAGGACAAGTAAACCACATCAAGTGAAAAAGTGAACCGTGACACGAGTCTAAGTGAACCACTGACTTGCTTGTCCTTTTTAATAACATTTTTATAGGCTTATGTGGACCATGTTTTTTTACAAATTGAATGTTAACAAATTCTTTACAACAATGAATAGTAAAACCCTTTATAATAAGGAGATTTTCTAGATGAAAAAAGAAAAATATAATGATACTTTGATCATATATACAACCATACATACAGCCTTTACATAGGATAATTATCCTTTACATAGTATAATTAGCACCGGAGAACCACCAACAACTAAATGAACCACATGAGTTGGCTTTTGTCGCCTTGCGCACTGCACGCGCATGCTTCTAAAAACACAACATGCTCCCTTGGTGGTTTTGATAATTCATGACAACATACATTGTCTCTTGGACTAACACCTCTATCTAGTGTATTTCAGATAATAGTCCATGGAGAGTTGAGTTGGCAAAAGATTGAGGAGATTGTGGAATTACCCCAAGATTCAAGGAAATATGTTGGCCAAGCTTCAAGCAAGAGGACTCTACATTTTACATTTGTGAGAAATCACATTGAGTCCATAGGAAAGCCAATACTATTAAAAGAGGATAAAGTTTTGATGGTGAACAATATGTTCAAACGTGCACAAGTGACAGTCACCAAAACATCCACAAACTCTCCCACCAAAGTCTGTCCTAAGCCAAATATGCAAAATCGGTGCAACCAACATTCCTATCCCGGTGCCACCGATTCTAAACCCTAGACAGACTTAGCCAAACCGTAACACTTCGGTGCAGCCGACAATGCACTCGGTGCCACCGCGTTGGGTTGCCAAGATTCTGTTACGCAAGATTTCATTTCCGGTCCAACCAAATATGGTGAATCGGCGTCACCGAGATTGGCAAATCTGACCGTTGGTCACCTTGCCAGTGCAACCGAGAATTGTATATCGGTCCTTCCGAGATTCAAAAGTTGCCACTTTTGGTCACTTTGGTACCACGGAGATTTACACATCGGTGTCACCGAGATGGTCATTTTGTGTGTAACGGTTGGATTTTTGGGGATGCCTATATATACCCCTTCACCACCACCCACTCGAAAGAGAAGCACTCAGAACTATTCCATACCTATCCTACTCAGTTTTCTGAGAGAGAACCACCTACCCTTGTGTTGAGATCAAGATCTTCCACTCCAACCATATGGATCTTGATTTCTAGCCTCCCCAAGTTGCTTTTCACCAATCCCATCTCTTCTACCAAGCCAAACTATGAGAGAGTGATTGTGTGTTGAGGAGAATATCATCTTGAAGCACAAGAGCAAGGAGTTCATCATCATTATCGAGCCTATTACCTTTTAAATGGTGGTGCCTCCTAGATTGGTTAGGTGTTGCTTGGGAGCCTCCTACTTCGTGTTGTGGAGTGAACCAAGAAGTTTGTAAGGGCAAGGAGATCGCCTACTTTGTGAAGATCTACCCATAGTAAGGCTAGTCCTTCGTGAACGTAAGCCGCATGGAATAGTCTAGGTTGCTTCTTCGTGGAACCCTCCGTGGGTAGAGCCCTCCATGGACTCTCGCGATCGTTACCATCCGTGGGTTGAAGACTCCATGAACATGGACGTACGATAGCACCACCTATCGGAACCACGGGAAAAATCCTTGCATCTCCTATTGCATTTGATCTTCCTACCCCATCTCTTTACTTACATGTGCAATGTCTTTACTTTTCATTGCCATACTTGTAGGCATGCATGTGTAGGGCTGTTAGACTTGCTAGACTTGCTAAAATTGTTAAAATCAGCCAACCAATTAACTTGGGAAAAGGTTAGGTTTTAAATTCCTGCTAGTAGTCTATTCACCCCCCCCCCCCCCCCTCTAGACACCCCTGTCTCGATCCTACAAGTGGTATAGGAGCTTTGGTCTCCATTTCTTTAGTTTAATCACTGTGGTGGAATATGGATGTGTCTAGAATTGAGAGTTTGAGTTGTAGAGTGCCCATTCTTGATGGAGAGTACTCTTGTCAATGGAGGAATGCCATGATTGGTCTATTTAATAGATTCCATTTGACTAAATATATTGAAAACCCATAAGTGCTCCCTATTGACGAATTGCATCCCACACACGAAGAAGAAATTAACATGCTTGGTAACCTAAGGACTGTCAATCTTATTGTTAGAGGTTTACCAAGATTCGTGCTTTCTCAAATGAAGAACTTTGCATGTGCCTATACCTTATGGACTGATTGGGAGAAACGATATCCAAATCTTTCCTTAGTGAATCTCGATGAAATTCTTCATAAAACCATTGATTTTCACATAATGAAGCCTAGTGATCCAAACTTTGATAAATGCATTTTGAGCTCCGTGATCTTATGTGTGCTAAAGGAGATGTCACCACTATCAATGACATTATCTTTGAAGCCATTCGCATTCATAAACTTGAACATTGTCATAATCACTATTCTAACGAATCTCTTGTTCTTTATGACGAGGATTTCCCACTTGATGATGACAATGTGGAACATGACTATTATGAAGAAGATGAGTTTTTCGACATCGAGCACGAGAAGATCATGAAGAATCTGAGCCTCATGGCAAACTTTAAGGATTACATGTCTAGAGGAAAAGAGTGGGTTCTTGACAGCGGATGTACGGATCATATGACTGGTGATAAATACATGTTCCAAGAGATCACGCCTAATCAAGATCCTCGACGGTACGTGACCTTTGGAGACAACTCTAAGGGTAAGGTACTTCGCCTTGGTAAGGTGGCTATATCCCATGATAGCTCTATTCAAAATGTTATTCTTCTTGAATCCCTTGGCTAGAATACTCTTTCCGTATCTAGACTTGCCGACTTCGGTATCAATGTTTTATTCATGAAAGTAGATTGCGAAGTGTTTCGTCAAGATAATCATAAAATGGTCTTTACCGGTTTCCGTAGAGGTGATCTATACATTGTTGATTTCACTAAAAGATCCAAGCCTCGCACTTGTTTAATTGCAAAATATTCTAAAGGTTGGCTTTGGCATAGAAGACTTGGACATGTAGGCATGCACAATCTAGATAAGCTAATCAAAGGTGATCATATACTTGGTGTCAAATATGTTATCTTTGACAAAGATAGACTTTGTAGTGCTTGTCAAGCTGGAAAGCAAGTAGGTGGAAGTCATCCAGTTAAGAATGTCATGACTACTAGGAGACCACTCGAGTTACTTCACATGGATATTTTTGGTCCCAATGCTTACAAGAGTCTCGGCTGAAATTCCTATGGTCTAGTTATAGTTGATGATTTTTCCAGATTTACGTGGGTATTCTTTCTTGATGATAAGTCGCAGGTTCAAAAGATCTTCAAGAAATTCGTTCGCAAAGCACAAAATCAGTTTGAGGTGAAGATCAAGAAGGTTCGGAGCGATAATAGATCGGAGTTCAAGAACACCCATGTGGATACCTTTCTTAATGAAGAAGGTGTCTCACATGAGTTCTCGGCTACATACACACCTCAACAAAATGGATTTGTTGAGAGGAAGAACCGAATGATCATTGAGATGGCAAGAACGATGCTTGACGAATACAAGACGCCAAGACACTTTTGGGCAGAAGCCGTTGAAACAGCATGTCATGCCACAAACCAACTTTACTTGCACAAGCTTCTCGGTAAAACGGCATACGAGCTACTCATCGGTAACGAACCCCAAGTCGAATACTTTCGGGTATTTGGCTCAAAGTGCAACATTCTTGATAAGCATCGTCGTACTAAATTTGCTCCTAAATCTCATGAATGATTCCTACTTGGTTACGGATCGAACTCTCACACTTACCGTGTCTACAACAACTTCACTCGAAGAGTTGAAGAGACGGTAGATGTGAATTTTGATGAATCTAATGGTTCGCAAGTTGAACAATTGCCAAATGATGTAGGTGATAAGGATCCTTCGAAAGCCATTCTAGATCTACCCATCGACAAGATTCGTCCCATGAAGGTGAAGGAAAGTAATTCATCAACTCAAGTGGAAGCCCCCACTTCACATCAAGGTGAACCTCAACACGACATGGAGGCATCCACGAGCGGTACACGACGAGATGATGAAGAGGAGGAAGTGCATCATGAAGATCCACGACAACCACCTTCACCTCCACCTCAAGGGAACGACAACTTCAACAACAATGAAGATGAACGAGATGATGATGAAGAAGAAGAAGCTCCACCATCCAACAATCGGAAGCTGGCCCGAGTTCGAGCTCAAGTGACCAAGAACCATCCCCTAAACTAAATATTGGTGATATACAAACAGGGAGAATCACTCGCTCTGAAACCCATCTAGCTAACTTTTGTGAGCATTATTCTTTCATCTCTAGCATTGAGCCTTTAAAGGTAGAACAAGCTCTTGAAGACGAGGATTGGGTCAATGCAATGCATGAAGAGCTACACAACTTCGAGAGGAACAAAGTGTGGACACTCATGGAGAAGCCCGAAGATGTGCAGAACATCATCGGAGCCAAATGGGTGTTTCTGAACAAAAAAGACGAAGATGGTCAAGTCATACGCAACAAGGCTCGTCTCGTAGCCCAAGGATATATGCAAGTCTAAGGTATGGATTACGGTGAGACCTATGCCCGAATTGCTAGACTTGAAGCTATTCGTATTCTTCTTGCTTATGCTAATCACCATGATATCACGCTTTACCAAATGGACATCAAAAGTGTATTTTTAAATGCTGAAATTGAGGAAGAAGTTTATGTTAAGCAACCACCTAATTTTGTGAATCCTAAGAAACCTACTCATGTTTACAAGCTTCGCAAAGCTCTTTATGGTCTTAAGCAATCCCCTCGTGCTTGGCATAAATGTTCAACGAAGTTTCTCATCGAAGAAGGTTTTGAAATTGGTAAAATTGATGCAACCTTGTTCACTAAGAGAGTTAATGGAGAATTATTTGTGTGCCAAATCTATGTGGATGATATTATCTTTGGTTCCACTAACCCTAAATTTAGTGACAGATTTGGAAGGTTGATGTCCGAGAAGTATGAGATGTCTATGATGTGTGAGCTGAAATTCTTTCTTGGATTGCAAATCAAGCAATCAAGAGAAGGTACTTTCATCTCTCAAACTAAGTATACCAAGGTCTTGATCAAGAAGTTCAACATGCAGGATTGCAAAGGTATGAAAACTCCTAAGCCCATTAGTGGACATGTTGACCTTACCATGGAGGATGAACCGGTTGATCAAAATATTTATCGATCTATGATTGGTTCATTCCTATATCTATGTGCATCTCGTCCCGATATTATGCTTAGTGTTTGCATGTGTGCTAGATATCTAGCTGCACCTAAAGAGTGTCATCTTTTGGCTGTGAAACGTATTGTGAGGTACTTGATACAAACACCAAACTTTGGCATTTGGTATCCCAAGGGATCTTGTTTTAATCTTGTTGGCTATTCTGACTCGGACTATACCGGTGACAAGGTTGATAGAAAATCCACCTCGGGTACTTGTCAATATTTTGGTAGATCTCTTGTGTCTTGGTCCTCCAAGAAACAAAAATCGATATTTCTATCTAGTGCCGAAGCTGAGTATATTGCTGCTGGATCTTGTTACGTGCAATTACTATGGATGACACAAATGCTTAGGGATTATGGCATTCATATTAAAATGTTCCATTAATTTGTGACAATGAAAGTGCTATTAAAATTGTACATAATCCTGTGCAACATTCTCGAACCAAGCATATTCAAGTTCGGCATCATTTCATTCATGATCATGTTGCCAAAGGAGATATCAATCTTCAGCATGTTCGTACTAACAAAAAGTTGGCCGATATCTTCACGAAGCCACTTGATGATAAAACATTTTTTCATTTGAGGAGTGAGTTGAACATCATTGACGCTTCAAACTTGAGCTAGACTCACTCAGTTGCAAGCAAGGGCATCAGCTTTCTTATTATCTCCATGTTCTCGTAACTCATTATCATATGCCATGAAATTCTATGCTCCCTTGTATTGCATCTAACCTTTTGTAGGTACTTGGAAGAAGTTCATTCCACAAGATTGCCATCAACTCCAGTCATAAGCAATCTTGTCATTACCAAGTATCCACAACCCCTCTTTGATGATGAAAGGAAGAAGAAAACAAAAACATATCCTTGACATATACATGATCTTAGCTGCAAAATCATAAGTAGTATCATGTCAATTGGATATATCCATTGTTCTTACTTGCATGACTAACCTTTGTAGGTGATGAGTGTACTAGAACTAGAAGGATTGCTCCAAATTCAAGATGATCTTCATCAACCTCGAGCATCCTCAACAAGTTCACCTACGAGTAGTGTCATCAACATCATTCAAAGGTATGTACTCATCTCCTTGAAAAGGCTTTACTCCAAGACATGAGCTAAAGCAACTCAAGTGATATGAAGACATCAAAATCCTTAATCAAAAAATGGTAACCCCATTTTGAGCTTAAACAATGAGTATGACCTATGCTCAAGCATTCTTGCTTGGCTGCTAAGTCAATATACTCTAATATAGATGACCTAGTCACCGCCCATCATTTAGTTAAGAATGTTGCCTAGTTTGCTCTGTATTTGCATGATTTCTCGTAACCACTCAAATCTTATCTATTTGATGACCTTTGTAAATCTTTCGCATTTTTCTTTTTGAAACAATTTCGTTTGTCTCTCTGAAAACAGAAAATCGGTTTATCTTTTGGAGTCACTGATATAGATAACTTGGTTCTACTGAATTCGCAAATAAGCTGCACTACACAATCTCGGTATCATCAATCTATCTATCCCGGAGTCACCAATTTTCTTTGCTTTCAAAATCTATGTTTCTTTAATATTGTTTATTTGTTTCTGTTCTTATGATATTCTTGTTCTTTCGATGACCCCTTCTTTATAAAAAGTAGGGGGGAAGAACAAACAACACTTCGGGGGAGAAATTCTTTATTCAAGGATCCCTAGCTCCAAGGAGAAGAAAACTCAAATTTGCCAAAGGGAGAGAAGTTACATTCAATGATACCCTTAGTCTTTTCATGAACCCTACTTCCAATGATCCTTGATCTCCAAGATCCCTTGTCAATGATCCCTGTCACTACTCCCAAGTTTAACCTTTTTGGTATTTTATGCCAAAGGGGGAGAATATCAAAGCTTCATGCTAAAGGGAGAGTTACATGTTTATGCAAAGGGGGAGAGGAAAATATCAATAGTTTACACTTATATAATCAAGGAGAGGAACAACAATGTAGGGGGAGAAAACTTATTTTGGAGAAAAGTCTCAAGTGAACAAAGGATTACTTTTCTCACCCTATTCGATCCCAATATCTACATGCTGAGATTCAAGGGGAGAGGATGTACTATTATTTTCATATCAAAGGGGAGAAAAGATATAATAGATTAATGCTAAAGGTGGAGACATATCAATCTTAAGGATTATCATATTTTATATGTTCTTCACATCTTGGTATCCTTTGAGTTCTATTGCTTTTGATTGGTAGAATACTCTTGTCTTTCCTAACATTATTTTCTCAAGTGTGTCTCTACTATTAGAATGCTCAAGAACTCAAGGTAAGTATATGCATCATATCTTTGATCAACATGATCTCTTGCTTCTTGCACATATTGTTTGCAAGAGTGAAGTGCTGATCAAGGATATACATTTCATTCACAAATATTGATGCATATAGCCAATATACACATGATTCTTATATCGCTTTCATTCATATGTGTATCCATGCATTCCAAAGCAACAATCCTTTAAAGGGTTGCACACATTTAGGGGGAGCAAATCTAGGTCATGTGTTTCTCAAAGTCTTCATTGCATCCATGCATATCTTTAATTGAAGATTTGATTGTATGTTGTCATCAATTACCAAAAAGGGGGAGATTGACATAACAACATGCTCCCTTGGTCTGATAATTCATGACAACATACATTGTCTCTTGGACTAACACCTCTATCTAGTGTATTTCAGACAATAGTCCATGGAGAGTTGAGTTGGCAAAATGATTGAGGAGTACTATTAAAAGGGGGTAAACTTTTGATGGTGAACAATATGCTCAAACGTGCATAAGTGACAGTAACCAAAACATCCACAAACTCTCCCACCAAAGTCTGTCCTGAGCCAAATATGAAAAATCGGTGCAACCGACATTCCTATCCCGATGCCACCAATTCTAAACCCTAGACAGACTCAGCCAAACCCTAACACTTCAGTGCAGCCGACACTGCACTCGGTACCACCGCATTGGGTTGCCAAGATTCTGTTACGCAAGATTTCATTTTTGGTCCAACCGAAAATGGTGAATCGGCATCACCGAGATTGGCAAATCTGACCGTTGGTCACCTTGTCGGTGCAACCGAGAATTGTATATCGGTCCCTTCGAGATTCAAAAGTTGCCACTTTTGGTCACTTCGATACCACCAAGATTTACACATCGGTGTCACCGAGATGGTCATTCTGTGTGAACGGTTGGATTTTTGGGGATGCCTATATATACCCCTTCACCACCACCCACTCGAAAGTGAAGCACTCGAAACTATTCCATACTTATCCTACACAGTTTTCTAAGAGAGAACCATCTACCCTTGTGTTGAGGTCAAGATCTTCCACTCCAACCATATGGATCTTGATTTCTAGCCTCCCCAAGTTGCTTTCCACCAATCCCATCTCCTCTACCAAGGTAAATCTATGAGAGAGTGATTGTGTGTTGAGGAGTCTATCATCTTGAAGCCCAAGAGCAAGGACTTCATCGTCATTACCGAGCCTATTACGTTTTTGAGGGTGGCGCCTCCTAGATTGGTTAGGTGTCACTTGGGAGCCTCCTACTTCGTGTTGTGGAGTGAACCAATAAGTTTGTAAGGGCAAGGATATCGCCTACTTCGTAAAGATCTACCCAAAGTGAGGCTAGTCCTTCGTGGACGGAAACCGCATGGAATAGTCAAAGTTGCTTCTTCGTGGAACCCTCCGTGGATAGAGCCCTCCGTGGACTCTTGCGACCGTTACCCTCCATGGGTTGAAGACTCCATGAATATGGACGTCTGATAGCACCACCTATCGGAACCACGGGAAAAATCCTTGCGTCTCCTATTGCGTTTGATCTTCCTACCCCATCTCTTTACTTACATGTGCAATGTCTTTACTTTCCGCTACCATACTTGTAGACATGCATGTGTAGGGCTGTTAGACTTGCTAGACTTGCTAAAATTGTTAAAATCAGCCAACCAATTAACTTGGGAAAATGTTAGGTTTTAAATTCCTGTTAGTAGTCTATTCACCCCCTCCCTCTAGACACCCCTCTCTCGATCCTACAGCCTCGCGCACTGCACGTGCATGCCTCACGCACTGCACGTGCCCTGCAAATGTGTGCCACAACCAAACTTTAGTCCGTCACCTTGCGCACTGCATGCGCATGCTTCCCGTACTACAAGTGCGTGCCACAACCAAACATCAGTCTGTCGAGGAGAGGAGGCGATGTGATGGACGCTCAACCCATTGCCCCATTCTCAAAGATGAGCAGGCGAGCCGCACGTCCGTGGCCGCCGGATTGCACGGGGGGTGCACTGAACTGCATCCAACCTATTCACGTCAAATATGACACCCAGTCACATCGCAATAAAGACTCAGGTGAGCTGCGAAGTGTAGTGGCAGACCGCTAGAGTCGTTGGCAACAAGCCATGAGCAGTGGGGAGTTAAGGGGGAAGAGTTGTGGTCCTCTTGCCACTAGCGAGAAGCAAGGAAAAGGGGGAGTGCCACGGATCCGATGCTGCATGTAGGCGGCCCTCTTTGCCGGTGAGAAGAAAGGGAAACGAGAGTCTACTACAACACCGCTTGTCTGCACTGCAAACGGGAGAGGTGGCAAGCGCTCGTCAGTTTGGTCGTGGTCACCCGAGTTCCAGCCGCAGGGCTTGCTCCTCGAGGAAGCCAAATCTAGAGGAGGCGCGGCGTCCTTGGGCCTGGAGTAGCCCGGCTGCGGCTTAGCAGATCCGGCACGCACATGGGTCACATGGGAGCGAAGTAAGTTGAGATGTGGTGTGGCGTGTCAGTTGGGCAGGGCTGCGTGGCCGGAGGAGAGAAACCTAGTGGAGGGGTGGCCATGGAGGCATGGATCAGGTGGTTGGGGTCGGGGCCGTCCGTGATTTCAGTAGCGGCGAGGGTTGGCGGCGGTAGCGCGGGCTGATGGGAAGGATGGCGGTGGCGCGGGGAGCCCATGTGGCACGTGGGAGCTGGTGGGCGCGTGGTGGCTGATGCGAGGTGGTGGGGTGGGCCACGGAGAGCCGCGTGGTCGCCGGAGTAGCGCCAAACATGTGGGGGCGGCGGAGGGAGGTTGGTGGAGGCGGCGTTGGGGGCTATGGTGGGGGTGGAAAAGGCTGGACCGGGATGTGGTGGGATGTGCGGCCGGCTAGGGTGGAAGAAGGTGGGAATTGACCAAGGAAAATGAGGTGGATAAGGTGAGGGTGGATTTTATTTTTGGGTTATGCGGTTCGTTTCAGTTTCGGGGTGGTGTTGTCAAAATAAGCCTGTTTGATGTCAAAATAAGACTCTTAAGGATGCTGTCAAAATAGACCCACCATATATATAGAGAGAGAGAGACTGTATTCATCACCCAGGGTGTAGAATAAGTTATTCTTCATCCGAGATAATCTTACGATCAATTTATAAATAAATTACGTTCGAAATAAAAAAATTTACATTTATATTGAATCACGACGTAAAATTTCATATAAAAAACAAAAATACAAGTCAGAAGACCAAAAAAATTGAATTTATCATATATTTTCCACTATTTTTGTATGTTTATAATTTTACCTGACAGAAAATATTTTTTACGCTGATTATAAATTTTCTTACGGTCTCTTTTTATGTATGAAATGAGACAAAAATTACGAACGTAAAATTACGGTGCATTGATGATAAAATCGAGGAGGGTAAAAAATAACTATTCCTCATCCAGGGTGACGAATAACGCGACCCTATATATAGAAACTCTCTATATATATCCTCCCAAGAAAAGAAAAACACCACAGACCGGACCACCTCATCACCCGAGCACCACCTTCTCCATAGCCTTCCCCCAACCTCCACATGCAGCCACCGTCGCGGATCGCCACCCCTCCTACCAACCGCCGCCACGGGTCCCCATTGCCTCCGCCCATCCCGGATCCCCATCGCCTCTGCCCGCCACTACTGCCCAACCTACCAACCCACCGACGGTGGCCTGCCCCCACCCCCTATTGACCCGCCGCCCCTTTCTCCCCGATCCACGGGCCCCAACGACGCGCGCCGCCACCCACCACCAATATCCTGTGCTGCCACCGTACACCACAAGGATCTCGCGTTGCCGCCCACCACCACCAGGACCCCGCGGCCACCGCCCACCACCACTAGGATGCCCCCACAACATGCGGATCCAGTCTTTCCAAAGGTACCCCCAGGACAGAGGAACACAGGGTAGAGCCGCCGGCACTGTGAAAAGCTCGTAGTGCCTCACCCGACCAGTTCTTCCCTTCCCCCTTTAGTACAACGCGCCATGGAGGGCTCCCTAGCCAGAGCTTGCTCACAACAGAGGAGGGGGGCTCCTGCTCAATCTTGGCGTGGCGTGGGTCTCCCGTCCACCAGCGCTATCCACCAACTCCCCTTCCGCAACCAACAGCCAGGGCTCCGAGGTGGACGACCCTTGATGCCCCCGTTACGCCGTCCGATCCCTTTCCTGCTCCCCATTGATTGCTATGAAGTTAACTGAACTTCAATATGTCGGATATTTGAACTTCAGATAATGGAGTGACAGCGACACCCGATGTCCCCTCGGACCCATGGACCGGTGCTTGCCGACACGGCGGTGGCCTGCCCATCCTGGCGGTACCTGTATGACGTTGGCGCTCAGTGTCCCCATCTCATATCTGCTGGACGCATCTACCTAGTCCCTGCTCGACGTCTCTTGCTTCATCTCCGCCAGGGGTTCGTTCAATCAGGGCTCCCCGGTCCCATCTATATGGATCCTTCAGTCCGGCAGCTCACCACGGTCCACCATCCACCACCACATGTATATATTTTCTCTGATTTTTTCATACGGACGAAGTTCCAGCATGAATACAATTATCCTGCTACCATGTAGCACACGGATACATTAGACAAAATTAGGGGCAACTTGGCTTGTAAAACCATTGTCTTAATAACCTAGTGATGAAAGTAGTACATAGCAATGATATTCAGTCTACAAGTTTTCTCAAGTTCAAGAACTACCACGTGATCTTGCCAACAAGCATATTGTCCTTCCTGTCCAACCACTAAAACTTAAGAGAAGTTCGAAGTTCATAAAAAATTCATTCTTTCTTGTTACTAAATAATAAAATGAAGTTTGAATAAAAAAGACGAGAAGGTCGACTTAAAATAGCAGAGAAGTTTCAATTTTTTTAAAAACTCAGATTTTTTTTCTCGTTACTAAAGAGTAAAATGAAGAAGTTCATATAAAAAAGTTGAGAAGTTCAAATTAAACTCGTAAAATTCCATACACGAAAAACATATTAGTTTTATTTCCCCCGTTTCTAAAATAAATACATAGAAGTTCAAAATAAAAAATCTAAGAAGTTCAAATTAAAATAATGGAGTAGTTCGACGTGTAGACCAACGAGAAGTTCGACGTGTAAACTAGGAAAAGTGAGAACTTCAAACAAGAATGTGATAGAAGTTCATAGTGAAAATAACGGGAAGTTCAAGTACTACACGGAATGCATTTCAGATGAGAATAAAAAAATAGAAAAATAAAAGCTTAAAAGGTTTGTTGAAAGAAGTTCACGTGCTCTGCCTGGGAAAGTTTGATGTGTATAAAAAACTCAAATTATATAACGAACGACCCAATATTTTTCAAATAAATGATTTTAATGTAAACATCGAAGTACTTTCAAGAAAACTGAACTTCTCTACATTTAAGAAAATAACAGAGAAATTCGAAGTATATAAACTACTCAGATTTTTTCTCGTTACTAAATAATAAAATGAAGAAGTTCAAATTAAAACTGAAGAGAAGTTCGAAGTTTATGAAGAACTCAGATTTTTTTCTCGTTACTAGAATTCTTTACTCAAAAATAGAAAACTTGAAGTTCAAATTATACAAAATTTAAAAGGCAAAGTATACAAAATTTATTGCTAGAAGTTCAGGTGCTCGACACGGGAAGGTTCAAAACTTCTTGTGAGTGTGGTTCACTATGTATTTCCCACCCATTCTTGTGAGTGAGAAAAATGAATAAAAAAGCAATGTCCTATTTTTTTCTTGCTATAAGTTCAAGTTCACGGTCGGAGAAAGTTAAAAAAATATTGTGAGAGATGTTTGTACAAAAAGGAATATCATTTGTGTAACACCGACGAATGGGTGAGAAATTACAAAGAAAAATATGTGCCAGAAGTTCAATGTGGAAAGAGCAGGAAGTTCGACCACAACACTAAATGAATTTCGGATGAAAATCTTTTAAACCGTCACGAGTATGAAAAAAATGATCAAGACGAAAAAGTTGCGTGTTTACAACAGCTTTCCACCGGTATATCACTTGCTCAATTCTGTTGAGTGGATGGAGAGCTACGAGCAAAAAAACAACACGTGAAGAAATAAAGTGAAGTTCAGGTAGACGTGCCTATGAAGTTCAAGTTCTTCATGCAATGCATTTTCGAAGACTCCATTTTGCGATTAAAAACACAAAGTAGTTCATGTTGAGAAACGTTGCATGGGAAACAAAAATTTTCCTACGCACACGCAAACCTATCCATGGTGATGAGCATCTACGAGAGGGGGAGTTGATCTACGTATCCTTGTAGATCGCTAAGCGGGAAGCGTTAAGAAACGCGGTTGGTGTAGTCGAATTTCTTCGCGATCCAAATCACCGAGCGTCCCGCCATCCAATCACGAACCTTCCCGCGATCTCGTCACGATCCGTCCCGCAATCCAATCATGATCGTATCGTGGCCTTGATCACGATCCTTCCGATCTAGTACCGAACGGACGGCACCTCCGCGTTCAGCACATGGGCAGCTTGATGACGATCTCCACCGTCTTGATCCAGCAAGATGAAGTGGAGAGGAGGAAGAGTTCACCGGCAGCGTGACGGCACTCCGGCGATGGTGGTCGAGCTATTCCGGTAGGGCTTCGCCCAAGCACTGCGGAAAACCGATCTAGAGTAGCACCGGTGGAACGGGTAGCACGTGGCCGTAAATTCTGTGAAAAAAATCCTCTATTCCACCAGTATATATAGGAGGAGAGGAGAGGCAGCCTTGGCGCAAGGGCAAGGCCCTCTAGGAGTCGGCCGTCCAAGGTGGAGGAGTCCTACTCCTCCTCCAATCCTAGTAGGAGTAGGACTCTCCCTTTTTTTTGCCTTTTTTCACCTTTTTCTTTAGGCCCTTTTTTCTCCTGGCGCCATGGGCCTTTTGTGGCTGTTCCACGAGCCCACTAAGGGCTGGTTATTATTCTCCCACAGCCCATGGACCATCTAGGGTCGAAATAGCCCTCCCGGAGGTCTCCCGGTACACTACCGATGAGCCCGAAACTTTTCCGGCGACCAAACTAGGACTTCCTATATATGAATCTTTACCTCCGGACCATTCCGGAGCTCCTCGTGACGTCCAGGATCTCATCCGGGATTCCGAACAAACTTCGGTCACCACCATACATAACTCTATACTACCGAAACGTCACCAAACCTTAAGTTTGCAGACCCTGCGAGTTCGAGAACTATGTAGACATGACTGAGATACCTCTACGGTCAATAACCAATGGCGGGACCTGGATGTCCATACTGGTTCCTACATATTCTACGAAGATCTTTATCGATCGAACCTCTATGTCAAGGATTCAGTTAATCCCGTATGATGTTCCCTTTGTTCTTCGGTATGTTACTTGCCCGAGATTCGATCGTCGGTATCTCCATACCTAGTTCAATCTCGTTACCAAAAAGTCTCTTTACTCGTTCTGTAATACAAGATCCTGCAACTAACAATTAGTCACATTGCTTGCAAGGTTCATTGTGATGTTTTATTACCGAGTGGGCCCTGAGATACCTCTTCGTCACACGGAGTAACAAATCCCAGTCTCGATCCATGCCAACTCAACAGACACCCTCGGAGACACCTATAGAGCACCTTTATAGTCACCCAGTTACGTTGCGATGTTTGATACACACAAGGTACTCCTCCATATCTGTGAGTTGCATGATCTCATGGTCATAGGAACATATGCTTGACATGCAGAAAACAGTAGCAATAAACTGACACGATCATAAGCTACGTTTGTAGTTTGGGTCTTGTCCATCACATCATTCTCCTAATGATGTGATCCCGTTATCAAATGACATCTCATGTCCATGGCTAGGAAGCCTTAACCATCTTTCAATCAACGAGCTAGTTTACTAGAGGCATACTAGGGACATTGTGTTTGTCTATGTATCCACACATGTATCCATGTTTCCAATTAATACAATTATAGCATGGATAATAAACGATTATCATGAACAAGGAAATACAATAATAAACACTTTATTTATTGTCTCTAGGGCATATTTCCAACAGTTCAAATAAAAAGTCAGAGCGGTTCAATGTCTATAAAAAACTCAGATTCATTACTAATGCGAAACAGAGAGAAGTTGAAATTCATCACTGCTAGAAGTTCACGTACTACATGTTGTTGTCTTCAGAAAATAAAATAGAATGGAAAGTTAAAGTATAAAATTTTTGTTGCAAGAAGATCAGGTGCTCGGCACAGGACAGTTCAAAACTTATTGTGAGAGTGGTAATTGGCATGGTATATCATTTGTGCAACTCCGATGAGAGGGTGAGAAATTACGAACACAAATACGTGGTAGAAGTTCAAAAGTGAAAACACCGGGAAGTTCAACTACTACACAGAATGGATTTCAAATGAGAGTAAAACGAACAATAAACTAATAACCTAAAAGATTTATTGCAAGAAGTTCACGTGCTCCTCCCGGTGCCGTTCGAGATCTCTAGTGTGAGTATGCTAAAAGAAAAATGGGTGAGAAATTACAAACAAAAATACATGACAAAAGTTCAACGTGGAAACAACAGGAAGTTTAACTACTATGCTAAATGAATTTCGGATGGAAATCTTTTAAACCGTCGCGAGTATTAAAACAATGATCAAGACGGAAAAGTTGCGTGTTTACAGCAGCTTTCCATCGGTATAACACTTGCTCAATTCCGGTGAGTGGATGGAGAGCCACGAGCAAAAATAGCACGTGATGAAACAAGGTGAACTTCACGTAGACATGCTGATGAAGTTCTAGTTCTTCACGCGGTGCATTTTTGAAGACCCTATTTCGCGATAAAAAGCAGAACGCATCATCTCGTCATATTCGAACTTGCGTGAAAACGGCAAGGAATTAGAGAAAACCATCCATATGAAAAAGTTGCTCATTTTCTGTAGCTTTTCAACGGTATATTATTTGCCCCATTCCGGTAAAATTTCTAGAAATTACGGCCAAATACATTTTCAGCCATTTTTGAAATTTACTTAAAACCATAAAGACTTGGGAAAAACAATCTACATATAGAAGTTTCACATTTATTCATGCTTTCCAACGCAATATCATTTGCGTCATTCCGACGAACCTTTGAGAAAATAACGTGAAAATACGCACTCGGTACAGATTCGACTATTTTCTGAATTACCTTTGAACCATTCATAGTTCGAACATAAATTTTATATGGAAAGATGCGCATTTTCCTAAGCTTTCCAACGCCATATCATATGCATCGATAGGACTAGCCGTTTTCAAACTAACCCCAAAATATGAACCCGGTTGTTCGGTTTCAGAAATTCCGCCATTATTGAAATTCCTCTTTAACCGTAGGGAATTTGGAAAAACGTTCAACATGTGAAATGAGCAGATTTGCCACAGCTATCCAAAATCATCTCATTTGCCTCATTCCTATAAACGGTTTAGAAATAGTGTCGAAAATACGATTCATGTTTTTTTGTATGAAGAAAAACGTTTTTCCAAACTGCTCTTAAACCGCGTACATTTTGCCTAAAATTCAACCAAGGATGTTATACTGGTGTCCATAGCTTTCAAACGGTATATTGCAAGCCCAATTTGGGCAATGTTTGCGGAAGTTCAACCTACACGGGGGGGGGGGTTCAGGTCGAGCAACTCATGTAGTAAAATTGCAGCAGAAGCAAATTCATCACATCCTCGAGAGCAAATCCGCCAATGAGCGAGATTCCTATTTAAAACGGGCATTTAGTTGCTAAAAATCATTCCCAGATTACACTTACATCACATATAACATGACTGACTTGAAAATTTCACGCGGGGAGACACGGTTGCAAAGATAGCCCGAAGGTTGGGTTCCTATAAAGGGAAGTTCACGTTCATGTAACTCGGGAAGTTCACCCCATGATCAGAATAATATTCTGATCCCGTGATCAGAATAGTTTATATATATATATATATATATATATAATTATAGTAAATCTAGAACAAAAGCTTCATGATATTGCACAAATGTGTTGTGGTATTTTTCGTGTCATTAATAGCAAACAAAAGCTTTTTGGAACAAAGAACTGTCACGTTTCCACACAAACAGTTGCATTATTTTCAAACCGTGGGCATTCTACTGCCCTAACGTGCTACCAAGCGTCTCACTCTTTTGTTGGCTAGGGCTTAGGAAGTTTCGTGCGAGCAGCTACTTGAGTTGATAGGAGGCGTGCGAGCTGGCCTCCGTTATGCAAGCTCACCAGGAGGCGTGTGGGCAGTACGCCGCAGGCTCACCGGGAAGCGAGCCCTTTGACCTTCGTATCCTCCCTCCTCGCTTCCAACCTGCATCAATGGCATCTGAGCGACAGTTTAATAGGAGGCTTTACTGCCCACTCACTCACAATCCTCTATAAATCTTTGTCTCGCATTCCCCTCCATCATTCAGACCTCCATGATGATCTACGCCATGTTGTAGAAGGATCATATGCCACTAGTCTTCCGGTTTGGTGAAGTTGACACCGAGCCAGAAGAGATAGTACATAAATATGAATGGGACACCATGGACATGGACCTAGAAGAGATCCATGTCGCAGCGAATGCTACCCCGATGCACTCGCCAGCAACCATCACCGCGCCCGTGCCAGCAACTATATTCGTGGCATTGATGGGCTGGTTGCCCAGCATCATCGCTGCATTGGAAATAGCAGGCGTCAAGGACGTCCCCACGGTCCCGCGTGAGCTCTTGTACGTGCAAGCATCAGCGCCTCCTCCTTCCCCTATGCTCATGCGTGCCGCTGCACATGCCATGCTGGTCCCAGTGCGCATGCCCACACCTACGGCGCCCGACCCCGTTCGCGCCCTTGCACATGCCACGCCGGTCCCAGGGGCATGCCCGATCCCATGGCGCCCGGCCCCATGCACGCGCTTGCACCCACCATGCCCATGCGCGAGTGCGCACCTGCACCCCTCACGACCCCCTTAGAGGATTGGGCCACCGCCGTCGACAGCTTCCTCCCAACGCCACTAGCCGCCGCCCCCCGGCACCATGCCCATCAATCACGCGATGACCGGCTCCTTGATTGTGAATTCCATAACATTCTGGTCTCGTTTGAAGAACTATACATCTACGCCCCAGAGCACGAGAACGCTACCACTGCTGCAACTAGTTTTCTTTATATTGTATCTCAATTGTATGAATGTAAAGTGAAAGCTTGCCCAAATGAAATCTATGGTTTATAAACTGTGTATTTATCTCTGAATTTACATAGAAGACAAAAAACCATCATAGTTTTATCTGAATAAACACTCATCGCAAACGGTTCAAGTTGAATACCCTTTTGCAGATCGACAACTATATTTCCTTTGCCCATAAGCTAAGTCAAAATATAGGTGCGAGGGATTGGTGCAATGCCTCATCGCAAACGTTTCTCTAATATGACCCGTGTGCCTAGTACAGACAATCCGAGAAGATTTGCATCTAATTGCCATGTGTCAAATCCAAAACATTGGCATCTATCGACCTAATACCACTAGCATTTGTCAATATTGTATCACTGGCATTTGTCAAATTTTGCAAGAACAAAATCACAATTAGGGTGTAATTTTGCAATAGAAATTAACTAAGCATAGATTTCATTCATATATTAAGGACTGGTCTTTGTACAATACTGTTCAACTCGACAGCTGAACAAAACAAACTTTTCCCCAATTGTTGCCAACAACGTACTAAAATAGCTGGTTCAACTATATATACCAGCTAATTTAAAGTATGTCGTACAATTCAACCATATCTATAGTTAGATGAACTAAACAAAATAGCCCCTAAATACTAGTACTATGGGGGGGCTTTGTACTACTTCCAGCATAATCGAGCGTGCTCAGTAAGAGCAAGTGGAGGAGGAGCCTGCCAATGAGTTGGTGGAGTCATGTCCGTTGCCTGCCAGTGCTACCCTTCGGTGCTCAAGACGCCCCTCCTCGAACCAACGAGACTCGGCATAGATCTCCACATTTCATGCCGGCGTTGCAGATTCTCCTACCCCCATGACGTTAGTGAGCTTCTTTGCATGCATGACCTGGTGCTCCAAGTCCTTCTCTAGGAAGTAGATGTAGCGTGCAAGTGTTGCGATGCAGAAGCATGGTGGCAGGCCTTTGGCGTCCTCCACCTCCCGCATTCGGGTCAAAGTGGTGGAGCAGGTGATGACCGCACCGCCTGATGGTGGGGTGGTGGCATGGACGTACGACGGTGGGGTGGCGGCCCCGACGGCTGCCGGCATGGTGGCTGCCACCGCGGCCATCGGCAGCAGCTACCTTCGCGTAGCGGTGGTGGAGCATGTAGTTGGTGGCGTGCTGATACGTTGCCAACGTACCTATAATTTTTTATGGATCCATACTAATATATTATCATTCTAGAATACTTTGTGGGCATTTTTCAAGAATTTATAATATTTTTGAGCACTAACTTATTGACCCAGTGCCCAGTGCCAGTTTCTATTTTGAACGTGTTTTCTACTTTTTTCAGGTTTACAACAACAAACAAAGTCCAATTGCCACGAAACTTTTTGATGATTTATTCTGGACCAAAAGAAGACCTGGAAGATTCGGGAGGAGGCTGGGTGGCGCACGAGGGCCCCACCACACATCAGGGCGTGCCGTGATATGTGGTGCCCCCCTCGGGCGTCCCCCAATGTTGCTCTCTGGCCTATATATTCTCTAATATCCCCAAAACCCTAAAGGAGCTCCCGAAACACCTTTTTCGTTGCCGCAAGTCTCTATTCCAACAGGAGACCATCTATAGCTCCATGTCGGCAACCTTTCGAAGGGGGGTTCGATCACAGAGTGCCTCTTCATCAACCTTGCTGCCCTCATGATGATGTGTGTGTGTAGTTCACCACAGACCACGGGTCCTTAGGTAGTACCTAGATGGACATCTCTCTCTCTCTCTTGATCTTCAATGCAATGGTCATCACATCTTTGCCTTGATCTATCCGATGTAATCCCTTTGTATGGTGCGTTTGTTAGGATCCGATGAATTGTGAGTTTATGTTCAGATTATTCATCAAAAGTATTTGAGTCAAACCTGAATACGAAGATTCTTATTTGCATGATCATTATAGCTTCGTAATGCTCTCCAATCTATTGAGATATTATGGCCAACTAGATTGATATTTCTTCGGTGGGAGTGGTGCGTTGTAGTAGGTTCAACTAGACGAGTTTCTATATCCCAGTGACAGAAGGGGACAAGTTGCATATTTGTGTTTTTTTGAGCTAGAAAACATTAGGAGAGGCTCTTACTATGCTATATTAAATATAAATATACAGAGTTACATTTTACAACGAGGGAATGACCCTCAAGGCTGACAAGAAACAATTTACCAACAGAAAAAACATGCTAATCTAGTCCAAAGACTAAGAAGAGAGTGCCAAGAAGCTGAAGAAGAAAAGGATTACAAAGAGAGGGCAAGCAAGGTAAGAAAATGCCAATGTGTAGGGTTGGCCCTATGCCTAACCCACAGCAAATCCTCTCTAGTTCTATTCTGCCAAGCTATCAAGGTTGGTGGAATATGTTTGAAGATGAAGTTGTTTCTTTCTTTCGAAATATTCCACGCCACAATACCAACCACCTCAAAGAAAAGCTGTCCAGAGTAGATTGTCTTGGCAGAGAGAAAAGCCTCCATAATTGGGAGAGTCTCATCCCATATAATGTTCACTCTCTCCCAACCAAATAGACCTGAAAGGGCAAACGAAAATGAGATGGTAAATGGTCTCATCAACCCCTACTGAACATAGGGCGCAATCAAAAGTACTACCAATATTGTAGTGACGCCATTTAAGCATGTTGCAGGTATTTAAGCGATCAGCTAGAAGGAACCACATGAACACCTTCAGTTTCATGTGAATCTTGGATTCGCAAATCCATTTGAAGGGAGCAGGAGCTGAAATGTCCTTATGGCAGTGCAGATAGAAGTTTTTAGATGTGTATTTTGCTCCCCAAACAAAGTGCCAAGAGTCAGCATTTTGATCATCAGAGAGGGGATCCGGTCTGAAAGCAACAACCTGTGTGAGCTCTGCCATGGCTTCTGGGCTGAGAGGTAATGAGAAGAGGCTGCCAAGATCTTGGGTAGTACAAAATTTATGAAAAGAGCAGTCTTCCTCTAAAACATAGGAAAATAAGCATGCAAATCTTTGTGCAAGGGGATCTCCACACCAATTATCATGCCACATAGCAATGTTGATACCATTGCCCGCAGAACAGATGGCAAAGCTTCTGAAAATGGGCATAAGCTTACTTATTTTTTCCACCAAAACGATCCACATGATTGGGAGGCATGCGAGATCGAATTAGAGTAATATGAGTCCCGTACCAACCATACCCTGGGTAGTTCAGCTCTGTCATAAAATTTGTCCAGGAACTTGAACAAAAGAGCTTTATTCTGCACTCGAATGTTGAGGACCCCAAGTCCACCATTATCTTTGGGGCAACAAACTCTTTTCCAAGCAACAAAGAAATTGCATGATTCCCCATTCTCAGATTTCTTAGTCCAAATGAACCGCCTTCTTATCTTATCAAAATGCTCAAAGAATTTACAGTCCAACTGTAATGTGCACATGGCAAAATTTAACATGGAAGAAATCACAGAATTTACCAAAGTAAGTCTAGACGCATGGCACAAAAGAGAGCAAGTGCTGGAGAGTCTCCTCTCAACCCGATCCACAAGAGGCATAAATTCAGTGATAGTTGGCTGCCTGGTACCAAGAGGTAGGCCAAGATATGTGAAGGGAATTTTACCCACTTCACAACCCAAAATTGAGGCAAATTGGACTGCATGTGCATGAGGAGTGTTAATAGGAATAAGACTGGATTTCTGAAAGTTAACCTTTAAACCCGAGGAGCATGCGAAATCTTGCAAGACATTCTTCAAATTATGCAGTTGCAGACTGCTAGCAGGCATAACAATTAAAGTGTCATCTGCATACTAGATAATTGGATAAAATTCTTGGCCTTAAATAGGAAGTAGAAGTCTGCCCTCTTGGAATTCATTGTTAATGACATATTGTAGGATCTCTCCTGACAAAACAAAAAGCATAGGAGATACTGGATCACCCTGACGTACTCCATGTTTGCAGTGGAATTACTTTCCTCGGATGCCATTTAATAACACTGATGAATGACCTGAAGAAAGAAGTAACCTAATCTAGCCAATCCATTTTCTATCAAATCCAAGCTTCCCCATCATGTCAAGAATCAAGTCATGCCCAACCAGATCCAAAGCTTTTTCAGAATCTAGTTTGAGGAGAATAATATCCCTGCCCGAGGACTCACACTAATGCAACAATTCAAATGCCCACGCTAAACAATCCTGGATAGAGAGGCCCTTGATGAAACCATACTGATTTTCATGGATGTAAGAATGACTTTTTGCAAACGGTCAACCAATAGTTTTGTTAAAGGTTAAGACAGCAGTTTAACAGCGAGATAGGATGATAGTCATTAATTGTTGAAGGATTGCTCTTCTTGGGGATCAAAGTGATCAATGAAGCATTGAGGCAATCTAGGGATAAATTACCTTCCATGAAGCTATGACAGAGCGCATAACAGCCAGCTTTGATTATATCCCAACACAATTTTAAGAAGCAACCATTAAACCTATCTGGACCATATGCTTTGTCAAAAGGTAGAGTATTTACTACTGCATCAATTTCATCATTGCAGAAAGGAATAGATGAGCCAACAAGACCATTCATTGCCGATACCAATGAATCCAGGTCAAATTTCATCTCTACGGGGACGGAAACTCCAAGTCTGGCGTGAAAAGCAGTGATAATTGCCATTGCTTTGCTATTATGATCATCAATAATACCTCCATTTTGCAAAGTCAGGGAGGCAATCTTATTGATACGGTATCGCTTCATTGCCATTCGATGAAAAACTTTGTATTCTCGTCACCAAAACAAATATAGCGTACCGTGTGTCGCTTATGCCAGTATTGCTGCTGGTATGACTGAAGTTGAACTATATGGTCTTTAAGAATTTTCCTGAAGTTCCACTCATTTAGAAAAAGTTATCTTTTCTACTCAATATCATCAAAAAATTGAAGGGTTTGACCTGAGTTCTCAATGAGGATGGACAATCGGGATAGAGATTTGCTCCATCGTTTGAGGACTCTTCTGAGAGTTTTGAATTTCTCACTTAGGAAGGCAGCTGGATTAAGAGCCCGAGTCGTGGATTGACATGCCGAGGCAACCACATTCTTAAACCCCGGATGCAAAACCCAGAAATTTTCAAAGTGAAACAGCTTGTTTCTCAGAATAGCTGACTGAATAGAGAATAGGCAAGGCACGTGATCCGAAACTAGGCGAGCTAGAGACTTTACCATAGCGTTAGGGTAGCTTGAAGTCGAGTGATTAGAGGTAAAGAACCAGTCTAATTACTCGAGGAGAGGGTCATCTTGCATATTACTCCATGTAAACGAAGCCCGCGAAGAGGAACTTTAATCAAATTAAGCGCTCGAATGATATCGTTAAAAAGAATAATATCCGAGACATCACCACCCGGTTGGTTTCTATTATCCAGAGAGCGCATAAAATTAAAGTCTCCAAGGAGGAACCAATCATCATGATCATCAATATACAAATCATACAACCATGAGGCAGAATCAAAACAAAGGTTCCCCAGACCAAGGGCCATAAATATTAGCCACGATCCACGTGACAGACAACTGTGTAGATTTAAAGGAGATAACTAGCACCCAAGGAAGCGAATGAATAATTGTGACCTCATAGAGAGACCTATTCCGAATGACAAGCAAACCACCTGAGTTACCAATAGAAGGTACAAATGCAAATTTGTCAAACCTACGGGGGAGGGGGACACTTGCGCAGGTAGGAATGAACAAACGATTCACATTTGGTTTCCTAGATGCAAACGATCGCACACCCACAATTATTAATATGAGAGCGTATGGCAGTGTGCTTTTCCTCCCCACCAATTCCACGGATACTCTAGCACAAAATATTCCACGAATTAACCAAGTTACTCATAGCAAAATAATTTATCAAAGGATAAGCTCGACAATATGTTTAACATGCAGAATAACATTAAGTGAAAAGCATAAGATCAAGGGACAGAAATAAATAAGTAGAACCAAAATATAGTAGATCCTGGCATCAGTCGACATAAAGTGACCTAGTTACTTGCTGGTCCCATCAGTCCTTAGCGCCAGAAGTTTTTCCTCCGTTATCTCATTGGCAGGGATGCCACAGTCCCGCGTGCCCATCTGCTGCAAGGAGGCTATTGGAGTAGACGCAGGGATCTCCTGCCGAACAAGATTAGGAAGACTAAGACCGGAGGCAAAATAGCAGACTTGCACCGGCGATAGTCGAAAGGATGAGAAACTTTGAATCCCCTATACATGTTATTACGAGAGCTCCTCCGAACTTCAGAAGTGACAATTGGAGTGGGTGGCTTTGATTTTCTACCACATTTCTTTGACACGACAGAGCCTGCTTCAAGATCGAAGGAAGCGGCAGACAACGTTTGCACTATACTCTCAAACTGGTAGGAGCCCATATCTTTAGAGCATGCTAATATCTTAGACTGTGGCACCACTATCTGATAAAACATCAATGGTACCGCCAATTGGGAGCTAGGCTGCTAGGGGAATCTTCAAAACAGAGTTTGCGGTCCACTTTCCTGATAGGAGACAGGGAGATGCACTCAGGAGCCATAACTTTTTCGGCCAACAAGTCCTTAGCTCCCGAAACTTAATCATCCTAGGAGGAACACTAGTGATATGCAGTTTTCTGTCAGCCCAGGGGAGAGGTAGCCTAAAGCCCGACTAGAACATAGATAAAATAAGATGAGAAATAGCTGGGACATGCTCGAAGGACTTCAACAGAAAACTAATGGGATGCACCAACTCATGAACAAACACTGAATTGATTTGCAGAGAGATCTGTCCCATGAGGATAGACGAAGCTGCAACACAGGGCTCCAAATTCAGATTCAGTACAGTATCTTCTGACGAACCACTTTCTAACGTATTCTCATGATAAGCTGTAAGCGGACTGTCCACCACATCACTGTCTAGGACCAAACCATATGAGAAATGAGACCCTTGCTCCTGAAGAACTGCCTGATAATTAACTTGGCCACGGGCAGGCATGAAAAAAGAAGATGCAACCTTAGGAGAAGGTAAACGTTGGGCAATAACCTGATTATCGCCCGGAGCATGCTGCTGGCCAATGACACCGTTGCAGATGAGCCATGCTTGAAGACGAACTTGGAAGGCCTACTCAGCAGTTGGGTGTGGACCGAACAGCAGATGGACATCACCATTGGGGGGGGTGGGGGGGGGGGGGCAGGGGATCTTCCCCTTCTAGCGGAACATCATTCACGAATATGTTTCCTTCATCTGTTCTTAGGATAAACACAGGAACAGTCCAAGAACGTATCTGACCACCCATCTGGCGCATAACAAAATCTTTGGGAATCAAAGAAGGGCTCATCATCCATGACTTGACTAGAACACCAGATAAAGGCTCCCTGGGGCTGTACCAAGTAATGAGCTTACCAAACTGCGAAACTGCCTTTTCAACCCAGAATTGTGTTTGATAATCTTGCGGGAAAGCAAGAAACAAAATCCACATGTGCCTACCAAGTATTGGCATACGCATGTTCTTGGCCTCATCGTGCTTAACAAACGTGATCTCAATGTCCTCGATTACCAAATAAATATGGCCAATAATAACATCTCTAGTCGGCTCAGTGTGCATGCAGAAAAGACCCAAGCCAAGAGGAGAATCTTCAGAGAACGTAACAGAAAAGCCATCGTGATTGAGCATACTAGCGATTTCCAATCTAGTTTCATCCCGAAGATGGATTGGAATAGATCTACTTTATTCCGCAATGCAGAAACCTCCACGTCAAGGGGAGGATTGCTAGTGAGCGCCAATCATAGCGCACCTTGCGATCAGGAGGGCCATGATCCACAGTCATGCTGTGGGGGAGAAATGCCAGCGGGTTGACTATGAAGTTAGCCATGAAACAAGGTGTGGGAGCAGCAGGCCAAACAGAGATAGCAGAAATAGAGGCGTCCCGATGTTCAGACACATTATTTAATATGACTTTTCGAATCCAAACCGCCAGCTTGAGAAAATGCTTCAAATTGCAACCCACAACTGAACGACCATACCGAAAACACCCCGGACAGCATGGGGTAGCCCAGCAGGAAGGTGATAGATGGCCCATAGACAGGCACCTCGTACAAAAGGAGGACGTATCCAACTTTGGAACCCACCTAACCAAACCTGCTGCACCAGATTTTTCCGGGCCAGCCCAATGTGGAAGTCGAACCCGTACAACAACTTTTATGTGAATGCCCAAGAGATAAGCAACATAAACATCGCCAACCAACGTGGCAATATTTGAAATCATGGCCAAAGGATAAATACCTCGTGCACGAATGGAGGTGCATCTTAAGAAACTCTAGAATATCTTCATCCGAATAGTTGTCTTGTTTGAAATTTCTGGTATGATCCAGTGTGAAAGTCTAAACAAACAAATAATGCTCTCTGAATCTGCCTATAGCAAAAACCATAGGTTGAAACAACGGAGGGTGTCGTGGTTTTGTCACGACAGATGTCCGGGTCACGGACTTAGGTTCGGGGCGAGACGCAACTACGTGGCGGATTGAAGGGGTTGGTCGGAATCGAGAAGGCACGGAGTTTTACCCAGGTTCGGCCCCTCAAGTCGAGGTAAAAGCCTACGTCCTGCTTGTCTGGTATTGATGATGATGAAGATCTCTCGGTTACAAGGGTGCTAATCGCTACCTCTAATCACGAGAACCTCTAATCTCTCTAGCTCTAATCTTGTGTTGTCTAAACTTGTGTACTTGTGTCCCTTGAGAATCTGTCCCTCTAGTGGTGCTCTACCCCTCCTTATATAAGTGGAGAGGGTAGGCTTACAAATAGAGTCTTACTAGGAGTAGGAGTAGGACTCATCACGAATCCTACTCCGGGTCTTATTTCCTTTAATGGAATCCTTCTCTTTTCGGGCCTTCTCTTGTGGGCCTTCTCTTGTGAGCCGCCTGGCGCCGGCTCACCCACCGGGTCTTATCTCGTGAGCCGCCTGGCACCGGCTCACCCGCCGGGTCTTGGGCTTGGTCATCCCGTGACTCGCCTGCCGGGTCTTGGGCTTGGTCATCCTGTGACTCGCCTGCCGGGTCTTTAATAGAATGTCATGTCTTCGGCCGGGTCTCCTGTGAGTCACTAGGCGGGTCATACCGCGTGGTATATCCCCGACATTAGCCCCCAGGTTAGCTTGCATTTATTCATGGTAACCTCCTGAAATAGGAATAACAAATATGTTAAGCGGCCGACTTGCCTCGGCCGGCTTATAAAATAACCCCTCAGAAATCCGGGTGTTTTCTGCATATGAATAAATTGTCTTGATAATCATCTTGCTTGTCAATGTCCTTTCAAAAATATTGAGAATAAAATACTCATCTGCCATTGAGTCGGCTTCCAACACACTTGGCGGGTTATCTCCGCCGGGTCATAATTATTGGTGATGCCGGGTCATTATTGTTGGTGAATCCGGGTCAAATAAGTAGAGTCCAGCTGATTTGATAAAAATATTGGGATGAAAATCCATCTGATGTAAAGCCGGACTTCCATTGTTATAAAACAAGGCGGCTTATAAAATCAGGCGGGTTGTGATCTTTTGATAATACCGGGTCATAAATGTTGAAGACACCGGGTCTAACAGCCCAACTCCATAATTAAAATCTTGAAAATTGTCCTCAAAAGTTTTTGATATGTCCATATTACCTGTAGCCCCCAATCTCCAAGATTATCCATGATAACTTGGTGCTTTGCAAATAACATTTTAGACTGTGTAGCTCCCAAGTATCTGGTTGTCTTATCTGTAGCAATCTGGGACTTATAACTGTCTTATATCTTATGAAACTTCAGCGGGTGTAGCCCCCAAGGGCCGACTCACCAGAACGCTTCGGCGGGTGTAGCCCCCAAGGGCCGACTCATCAGAATGTGATGTGCCGAGTCTTCAATTTAGAACCTTATAATCTGTTTAAACGGCTGAATACTGTAGCCCCCAAGTGCCGGGTCGCACGCCTGCAGCGACTTGGGACTTTAGAAAATTTTGATCTGAGCGGTGTAGCCCCCAAGTGTCGGGTCAGTAAGAATTTACTGGGCTGGGACTTATAAAAATATATAAAGGCCGGTTCATATTCTTGAGAAAATATAGAAGGACCGGGTCATCTCTTTGAGATAATAGGGTCTTGCTTGACAATGTAATAATTTGAAAGCTGGCTTGCATTAGCCCCCAAGTGCCGTGGTGCATGCTTGCAGCGACATGGGACTTGCATAATTGATATAAACTTGGACTTGAATAATGTAGCCCCCAAGTGCCCGGTCGTCTGCCTGCGGCGACTCGGGACTATGTGAGACTTATATGACTCACCACAATTTGTTTGATTGAATCTTTGACCATGGTTGTAATATAACCCGGAATGAATATCCTGGAATACTCCTTTGTCTTTGACATGAAATCCTGCTCGTGGTTGCAATGCAACCCGGCAAATATATATTTAGAGAAATCCATGAGTGTTGTAGATTACTACAGAGCACAATTTAAAGAAATCCGAGAGACGGTCAATTTACATGACATAGC
The DNA here is from genome assembly GCA_022496015.1 of Hordeum marinum. NCBI lineage: Eukaryota > Viridiplantae > Streptophyta > Magnoliopsida > Poales > Poaceae > Hordeum > Hordeum marinum. Next base: position 121,231,108 of record CM039677.1, read on the forward strand.
ATTATATCCGATAGGGCGGCTCTTGAAAGATAATAAATATCTCCGAGCTGGCTAAAAAACCCCAATCATTTAACACTGCTTATGATAACTATGAAGATCCAGCCATGTTGGCTATTAAAAGATCCATTTGGTCTTGCCAAATATTTAATAGCGGCTCATATTAAGAGATAATACCTGCAAAAAATAAACAAGACAAAATACATTCTGCATTGTTGTGAGGGCGGCTTGAAGAAGCTCAACCCGGAGATGTTCATACCTTTCATAACATTGCTCCTTTCTCATAATCTTGCTCTGATCCGGGTTTTATAAGTCGGCATGTTAATCTGGAGGTGGGAAGCCCCCATTGAATAATCCTCCTCTGAGATATCAACCGGAGTAGCATGACTCGGAGTTTTATAAGCTCTGTTTGATGACCGGTTGCCGTAGGGTAATATGAGCCATACTCCAATGTAAGAAACCTCTATGGACAACCGCGGCTAATCAAGAGCCGGAAGCGGCCTAAAGCCAGCAACTTTTCAGGGTAACATGAGTCGCCCTTGCACATAATTTCTTTTAAGAGCCGATTGTCTTAGGATATATGTGAGTTATACCTGACGGTAGGAAACCTCTATTGACAATGGCGACTGTTGATGAACTTGAAGCGGCCTACAGCCGACTGCATGAAGGGTGATGTAAATTGTGCCATGATGGTAAAAAACCTTCTTTTAACAGCAAATACTTATCCATTGTATTCCAACACCGGTTGTCAATAGGTTTATGTAAGCTATACCAAAGGTAAGAAGCCTCTGCTGACAACCGCAGCTCAAAAAAGCCTGCTGTTGGAGGGTGATGTAAGCTATACCCGAAGGTAAGAAGCCTCCTCCAATCAGCCAATGTTGTATAGGGCCGGCTGCCGATGGTATTATGTAAGCTATACCTTATGGTAAGAAGCATCCATTCGACAGCCGCGACTAGTAATTGTACTAGCCGGCTGCGTGAAGGGCTTATGTAAGCTCTACCCAAGAGCAAGAAGCCTCCTTCCGCAACTATTTTTGGCGTAAACACCGTTTTTAGGGTGAGATAAGCGAACCCATCGGTAAGAAGCCCCCTTCGACAAGCGCGGTTAATAAGTAACCGGAAGTGGCATAAAGCCGACCATTAGGGTGAGATAAGCGATACCCGTCGGTAAGAAGCCCCCTTCGATGGCCACAGTTGATAAGCAACTGGAATTTGATGTACACGCTGTTGCCTTAGGGGAATTTTTAAGCTATACCAAAGGTAAGAAGCCTCCATCAACAACGGCGCTTAATGTACTCAAACTATGCATCATATCAGTTCAGGGTCTCTAAAGCAAGATTGGCCGTCAACTATGTGAGCCGGCTCAGGGTCTCTAAGGCGAGATTGACTGATAAGAGCTTAATTGTGTAACTTACATCAGTTCAGGGTCTCTAAAGAGAGATTGGCCGTCAACTTTGTGAACTGGCTCAGGGTCTCTAAAGCGAGATTGACTGGTAAGAGCTTTCGGCGGGTCACAAACCACTTCGACTTTAAACTTGTTGAGCCGGAAATTTCATCTTGGCAAAAGATCTGGGCTTCTCATTGAAAACAACCAAATGTGTCTTGCCATGTCTGTAGCCCCCGAGTCTCAAGTTGACCCGAAGAGGCGGCTTGAGAATCTTTCATCGAAAGTTGAGGTTGGCCATGGCGGGTGATAAATGGTCGTTGTAAGCCGGTGCAGACGGATGAGAGGCGGCCATAGTATTGAGAACTGGCGCGGGTGGCGAGAGTCGGCAAGGCATTGTAATCCGGCGCAGCGGCGAGAAACTGTCACGACATTGTAAGCCGGCGTGGTGGCGAGAATCAGCCACAACGCTGTAAACCGGCGCAACAGTGAGAGACGGCCATGGCGTGGTTGTTGAAGACCATATCGTGAATGTGGCGGCTTGCCGCGTCCATTAGGTGGCTCACGAGCGTCCATTCATCAACGCAACACGGATGAACCCGAATGCGCTCTACTCCGCGGTATAATGCCACGCAAATATATTTCCTGCATAAAAATATTGCAAGAAAACGAAGTAATTGTTATTTTAACAATTTAATATGTATTGAAAACAACAAAGGGCAAATACACCTGATTTAGGATGACGGATGGCCCCTGTGTCAGTAACTCTCCGGCATCTTGAAGCGATGAAGGTGGAGCCCGAGGCAAGACGGGGCGATTCGGAGTGGTCGGACGGACCGAACGGTCGGGCGGCTCGACGACATTGGATGTACCGCCTCCACACGCGGGTGAGTCGGCGGTGGAACCAAGGGCGGCTCGGCAAAGGCAGAGCCGGCGAGGGAGATTCGGCGACTCGACGACGCAAGGCGGCTCGCGAAAGTGGAATCGGCGGAGCGGCGGCTCGCGGTGTGGCGCGGCGCAGGTGCGGCTGCCGGGTCAGGAGGCTGGCGGCTCCGTGGTGAGAACCGGCCGCAGCGGAGTGATGAGGAGGCGAGAGGAGCCCACGGCGGTGCAGTCTGCGCGGCGAGAGGGCATGGACGGTTTGGCCAGAAGCGGGAGAGCCGGACGCGGCGATGGCTGGCGCAGCTCGACGAAGTGTGAGGCCCGGCGATGGTGCGTGCAAGACGTGGCATCGGCCCGGTGATGGCGCGCGCGAGACGAGGAGCAAAGCCGGCTGCAGGGTTGGTGAGCGGTCGTGAGGTCTGGCGAAAAACGGGGCCGACAAAGGCAACGCGGGGGCGGCTCAATGGATGAGGCGGGGAAGGAGTGTGGTAAAGCCGGCCAGCGGTTGCAGCGGAGGCGGCTCAGCAAACTGGTAAACCTTACTGGCGACTGTGGGAACGGTTGACGACAACGACTGGACGCCCAAGCACGGCCGGCGCAGAGACCGGTAGAGCAAATCTGTTGAGGCGGGGCGACTGAGACCGATAGATTCTTTCCGAACCGGCTCTTCTCAGCCGGCTCATAATGAGCTTCTCGATTCCTGAGGAGATCCCTTCAAGAACACAAAACCATCATGCGCAGCCCCACGGTGGGCGCCAACTATCGTGGTTTTGTCACGGCAGATGTCCGGGTCACGGACTTAGGTTCGGGGCGAGACGCAACTACATGGCGGCTTGAAGGGGTTGGTCGGAATCGAGAAGGCACGGAGTTTTACCCAGGTTTGGCCCCTCAAGTCGAGGTAAAAGCCTACATCCTGCTTGTCTGGTATTGATGATGATGAAGATCTCTCGGTTACAAGGGTGCTAATCGCTACCTCTAATCACGAGAGCCTCTAATCTCTCTATCTCTAATATTGTGTTGTCTAAACTTGTGGACTTGTGTCCCTTGAGAATCTGTCCCTCTAGGGGTGCTCTACCCCTCCTTATATAAGTGGAGAGGGTAAGCTTACAAATAGAGTCCTACTAGGAGTAGGAATAGGACTCATCACGAATCCTACTCCGGGTCTTATTTCCTTTAATGGAATCCTTCTCTCTTCGGGCCTTCTCTTGTGAGCCGCCTGGTGCCGGCTCACCCACCGGGTCTTATCCCGTGAGCCGCCTGGCGCCGGCTCACCCGCCGGGTCTTGGGCTTGGTCATCCCGTGACTCGCCTGCCGGGTCTTGGGCTTGGTCATCTCGTGACTCGCCTGCCGGGTCTTTAATAGAATGTCATGTCTTCGGCCAGGTCTCCTGTGAGTCACCAGGCGGGTCATACCGCGGGGTATATCCCCGACAGAGGGTTCTCAGGTGAATAACGAGAATTCAAGATAAAATTGAATGCCCCAATATTAAACGCATGATTAAGGATTTTTTGCATCGGATAAGATGTGAGAAGGATCATTCAATAGTATAGATTTATCTGCCTGATGAGAGTCACTATGATTGAAAGCATAACACCACCGAGAAGCAGTACCGTTAACCTCTAAACTAGATGGAATCTTGGCTCTCACTTCTATTGATTGCCGAGGAAAACCAGTAGAAATATTAGCCGGAATATTATGAAAATAGCGTTGGTGAGAATGATTCCTCACGATGCACAGATGCCAAAAACTGTTCTGATTAGAACCATACGCACGATCTACATAACCCAAAGGTGTGCTTAAAGCCCGATAAGGATTGAACAAGCAAGAAAATACGGAACCAGAGAAACCTTGAAGGGAATGGATGAAATTCCCTACTGAGTTAGATGCCATCGAGAAACAGAAGTTTCAACCATCCAAACGAAGAACCTTAAACCTCCCAATATTGCCACCCAAACAGGAGCACAAAGCCATGGCCACAAAATCCACATCGAGTGAGAAGGTGCTAAACCGAAATGAAATTACTATAAAGAACTCCAAGTAAGATCCATCAAAGTGGATAGGAGAATTAAGCCGACGACACACCTAAGAGGCCACTCTTTGGCCATGGGAGAAATCCGAATCAATGATAGAATTCATCCTAGCAATCTAGAGGTAGGTTGCATCTTTGTGTTGCTGCTACTAAGGATAAAACTATGGGTTTTATTAATATATATTGGGTTTACTTTGTCTACGTCATGCCATTGCTCTCCAACCATACTCTGTTTTACATAATACTCTAGATGCATGATGGATAGCGGTCGATGGGTGGAGTAATAGTAGTAGGTGCAGGCAAGAGTCGGCCTATTTGCATATGGACGTGATGCCTATATATGCATGATCATTGCCATGAAAATTGCGTAACTATTTGCTTTTCTATCAATTTCCCAACAGTAATTTGTTTACCCACCGTATGCTATTTCCATGAGAGATGCCACTAGAGAACTCTACGGCCCACGGGTCTATTCACTCATATATTCACAAACACTATTACTACCTTCCTATTTTTTATTTTATTTTCTTTTATTTCACAAATTTACAATTATGTACACAACTCACTTGCTTGCAAATAACGAGATCAAGGGGATTGATAACCCTATTGCCAGCATTGGGTACAAGTTGTTTGTTCTTTTGCGTGCAGCCGCTGAAGACGGTTGGGGATTGGTATTCCTATTGTTCGATAAACCTTGGTTTCATAACCGAGGGAAATACTTACCCACATTGTGTCATGATTACCCATTCCTATTCACAGAAAACCCAACGCAGATCACAAGTATCACGTGCACACACCGATAGGGACACCATGTGCACTACGCGCTTCAGAGGACTGCTGTGCCGACGCGGTGAAGCCTCTCACCTAGAGTTGTTCTCCAGCGGAGTGGTTGTCGGTGCACTAGGACAGGGGTACCCAGTGCCCCTGACTTGTGCACAGGCGACAATAGCAATAACCCTTCACATGCCAAGCCAACCCGACAATGATCAAGCCGAACTACAATGAACTCTACACGGCAGCCCAAACCTGGGAATGCTGCATGCCAAGCACTCACCCGACACTTGCCGGGGATAAGGACGTGCACCCCCTCTTGATGACTCGGCAAGCCATCCCCCGGCAGACGTGAGTCAACATGCCACCGCTCCACCTCATCGCAAGGCCAGTCACTTCTCAATGCGGTGTCGAGCCCCCAAGTTGCTAAGAGGCTCTTGCTAAGCACGTGGCTACACGCTAGAAGGACAATTACCCCTCCTTGATACCCGTCCTTAGACGTGTTGATATGAGGTGCAATGGTTAGCTAGAGAGGTGGTATAAGCTTGCCGGGGATGCATCCATGCACGACACCTTGACTAGCAATGATGGTATTTTGTCTCTAAGGCAAAAGTTATGTATGATAAGATCTACTAGCTATCTAGTCATCAGACAATGTCTATTTTTCCACTATGGTTGCCCCTTGTGCTATAAAAGGAGGCCCAAGAAAACCTAGCTTAGGATTCGGACTTTTGAGCATTTGTACACGCGTAGTAGCTCCCCCGAAGGCAATGCTACCTCTTGAGATTGCATTGGTTTCCCTTGAAGAGGAAAGGGTGATGCAGTGAAGTAGATAAGTATTTCCCTCAGTTGATGAGAACCAAGGTATCAATCCAGTAGGTGGAACAAGAAAGTAACCAATGGATGTACCTACAGTAACAATCAAACTCTTGCACCCAACGCTATAAAGGGGTTGTCAATCCCTTCATGGTTATTTGCAAGGATTATATAAGACAGATGTAAAAGATTGTGGAAACTAAAAAGTAAATAAATTGCAGCAAAGTATTTTTGGTTTATAGATCTGAAAATATATTATGTAAAGTAGACCCAGGGGCCATAGGTTTCACTAGAGGCTTCTCTCTTGAAGGAAAATATCACGATGGGTGAACAAATTACAGTCGAGCAATTGATAGAAAAGTGAATAATTATGTAGATATCTGAGGCAATGATTATGCATATAGGCATCATATCCGTGTTAAGTAGACCAATACGAATCTGCATCTACTACTATTACTCCACACATCCACTCCTGCCTACATCTAGAGTATTAAATTCATGAAGAACAGAGTAACACATTTGGTAAGATGACATGATATAGATGGATAAAATCAAGCAATATGATGAAACCCCCATCTTGTTACCCTTGATGGCAACAATACAACACATGCCTCGCTACCCCTACTTTGTCACTGGTGTGAGGACACCGCAAGATTTAACCCAAAACTAAGCACTTCTTCCGTTGCAACAATTACCAATCTAGTTGGACAAACCAAACCAATAACTCGAAGAGACTTGCAAAGATATGAAATGATGCATATAAGAATTCAGAAAAGACTCAAATAATATTCATGGATAATCTGAACTTAAACCCACAATTCATCGGATCTCGACAAGCACACCACTAGCTACTAGCTATGGACCCATAGGTCTATGGTGGACTACTCATGCATCATCAAAAGGGCAATGGAGTTGATGTAGATGCCCTCCGTGATCCAATCCCCCTCCAACAGATTATCGGAAAAGGCTCCAAGATTGGACCTCTCGGGAACGAAGGCTTCTATCGGCGGAAAAGTATTAGCGTGGTTATTTTGGGTATTGGGGGAGTATTTTGGTATTTATAGGACGAAGATTAGAGTTAGGAGACCTGTCAGGAGGTGGCAAGCTTGCCAGGCACGGCCAGGGGGTGGTCGCGCCCCTGTCTTGTGACCTCCTGGCAGATGCCCTGTCGTGCACTCCAAGTTTGATGGATCTCTTTCCTTCCAGAAAAAATCATTCCGAAGATTTTTATTGCGTTTGGACTCCGTTTAATATTCCATATCAGCAATACTCAAAGACAAGGAAAAAAACAGAAACTACCACTAGGCTCTAGATTAATAGGTTAGTCCCAAAAATAATATAAAATAGCATATTAATGCATATAAAACATCCAAAACAGGTAATATAATAGCATGACATCATCAAAAACTATAGATACGATGGAGACGTATCAGGCAACCCTTGCCGGGCTGGAGCGCTACGCATTCTTCGTGTTCCCCTGCTCAATCCACAAACAAAGCAGGAGTAGGGTTTTACGCTTAACAGCGGCCCGAATCTGGGTAAATCGCCGTGTCGTCCCACAGTCTCTGCTCTTTTTGCCTACGTCCATGCCCCCCGCTGAACAACAAAGGGGTCGACGACCCAATAGGTGATCATGTGCATCCAGTCCTGACATCTTTGGCGCTCCAGGTAGTGGGCGCTGCGCTAGTGTGAACCCGAGATCGTGATTGGTGCGTCGATCTTCTTCGTCGTCTTCTGCAACAATGGCTCCCTAGAAGAAATCTGATGTGGCCACACATCCCTCTAATTCGAAGGCTCCCTCCCATGCAGCTGTGGGCACAATAGACACCACAATAGTTGCATGTGAGGTGGGCATCATGGGCGACACGGCCGGTGCAGGTGGCGCCCTCGTCCAGCCCCCCATGGGCGGAGGTGGGTAGAAGGCACCACAGAGCAAAAACCACATCAACGACTTGGCAAGCCGGGCCTTGACGCTGTGTGCAAAGGGAATCGCCGTCCTACACCTCCCCACCATTCGGATGGCCGCAACCGATACAGGGGCGCACGGTCTGGTGCAAGCCGTGACCCTACAGCTACACCCACCGCTGGCAGAGCCGTTGGGCATGCGCCCATCGTGGAACAACATGGAGCACCGAGTAAGGTAGCAAATCCACAGGCTCGGCCTCCTGCACATCAGACGGCCCCGGTGAGCGGCACATGATGTCTACTATGCAACTTTATTCTTGTAGATTCGTGTTGGGCCTCCAAGCGCAGAGTTTTGTAGGACAGTAGCAATTTTCCCTCAAGTGCATGCCCTAAGGTTTATCAATCCGTGGGAGGTGTATGATGAAGATGGTCTCTCTCAAACAACCCTACAATAAAATACAAGAAATATCTTGTGTCCCCAACACACCCAATACAATGGCAAATTGCATAGGTGCGCTAGTTCGGCAAAGAGATCACGATACAAGTGTAGTAATGATCGTAGATATTTTTGTGTAATCTGAAAATATAAAAACAGCAAGGTAGCAAGTAACAAAATTGAGCACAAACGGTATTGCAGTGCTTCAAAACAAGGCCTACGGTCCGTACTTTCGCTATTGCAATCTCTCAACAATGCTAATATAATTGGATCACATAACCATCCCTCAACGTGCAACTAAGAATCACTCCAAAGTGCTTATCTTGCGGAGAGCATAAGAAGAAATTATTTGTAGGGTACGAAACCACCTTAAAGTTATCCTTTTCGATCGATCTATCCAAGAGTCCATAGTAAAATAACAAAGTTATCCTTTCCGATCAATCTATCTAAGAGTTCGTACAAGAATAACACCATATAATACGCATCAACCAACTCTGATGTCACCTAGGTACTCCAGTGTCACCACAAGTATCCATGAGTTAATCATACGAAACACATCAAACAATTTCAGATTCATAATACTCAATATGGCACAAAGAACCTCAAAGAGTGCCCCAAGATTTCTATTGGAGAAGCTAGGACAAGAACATGTGTCAACCCCTATGCATAGATTGCCCCAATATCACCTCGGGAATCCTCAAGTTGAGTACCAAGACATAGATCAACTGTTCTCAAATCCAATATTCAATCCAACATAACAAAATCTCAAAGGGAAAACTCAATTCATCACAACAAGATAGAGAGGGGGAAACACCATGTGATCCAACAATATTAACAGAGCCTGTGATACATCAAGATCATGCCATCTCAAGAACACGAGAGAAAGAATGAACACATAGCTACTGGTACAATCCGTCATCCCCGAGTGTGGACTACTCCCTCCTCATCATGGACTCCGGTGGGATGATGAAGATGGCCGTCAGAGATGATCTACCCTCTCCGGTAGGGTACTGGAACATCTACAAATTGGTTTTTCGTCAATACATAGAGTTGCGGCAGCGGAACGAGGAGTCTAGGGTTATTTCTGGAGTTTTTTTATATATATAGGATTTTCGGCGTTGGTTTCACGCCTAGATGGGCCACGAGGAGGACACAAGACACCAGGGCGCGCCTAGGCCCTCTGGTGCGCCTTGGTGGGTTGTGCCCACCTCCTGTCTATTCTCCGATGGTTCTTCACTCCAATATTGCTTGTTTGGTCCAAAAAAATCACCAAAAAGGTTCGGCCGATTTCGAGAACTTTAATTTTGTGCACAAAAACAACACCACGGTAATTCTGCTAAAAACATCGTAGTCCGGGTTAGTTCTAAATAATTCATATAAAGTGCATCAAAACCATATAATATTATTGTAAACATAGACGAATATGGCATGAATACTTCATAAATTATCAATACGTTGGAGACGTATCAGCATCCCCAAGCTTAATTCCTACTCGTCCTCGGGTAGTAAATGATAAAAGAAATAATTTACGAAGTGTGAATGCTAGCATAGTGAATAAGTTTGATCAATGATAATTTCAACCACTTTTCCTAGCATCATAACAACAACTATTTCTAATGGAAATCATCATGATAAAGTAGCAACCAATTCACATGTTATGGTTCAAACAATGAATTCTCTTGAAACTTAACAACCTATGTTCTTAGTCAACAAACAATTGCAATTCAATTTATTCTCAACAAATACTAAGTAAGAGCTCCACATACTCAATCATCATGTAGTCTTCTATGATTGCTAGTACTCAAAGCATATTTTTAGAAAAAATGGAATCCTTCGAACAAGTAGAAAGATAGGGGCTTAATGTTTCGCCTCCCAACATTTTATCATGAAGATAATTGTCAACAATAATAAGTAATGATCAAATATATTTTACTCGCCGTATATCCCTTGATCTTTCCCCTCACATGATGCTTGCTGTTGTTGTTTTCTCACGACAGATGCCATCAGTAGGCTTATCGAAGGTGGTTGGGGCCGGAGCATGCCGACGGGCTTCGGGTGCGGGATTAGGCACAGCGGTGATGACACACGATGTACCATGGTTCAGGGCCCTCTGTGGGAGGTAATACCCCTAGTCCTGCCTCATCTAGTTGATTCATGAGGAAAGGCTACAAGGTTGCTCCTGGAGCTGCTGGCTAGAGGTGGAAGAGGGAGCAGCCGGCTCCCCTTCCTTGGCTACGTGGTCACTGTGTGGGTTTTGGTCTGTCTGCTTTCTTGCTTTTCTCTTTGCATGGGGGGCTCCGAGGGGCTTTATAGGCCAGCCCCCCGGATTACAGTATGAGTGGGAAGCCATGAGGGGGCCCTAGCTGGCAGCCTCTGTGGTCGGCCGTGGGGACCCCGGTTGTAGGGTCTCGTCATCGGTAGGGCCCGCCAGCCGGGGGTCGCGTCGGGAGTCGGTGGGGCTTGCGTAGCAGGTCACAACAACGGTCACCTCTTAGCACGGGTCGTCCTTCGGGGCGTCATCTTGTGGCAGCCGGCCACGGTCAACGGTACGGTCGACTGCACTATAGCCACGCCAAGGCAGGTCATGGAGTGGTTGGAGGCGTGCCGGCACTGTTGGGAGCCCGGTCACGGTCAGCCGAAATCAGCGTCACTATTGCTTCAACTATGGCCATACGGGCGCTGACCCCCGATGGGATGGGGGCCACTACAGCCGCGCATGCCTGGGGAATGAGATCCAAGGTGCGACCGGCTAGGGGGCCAAGGATCCCTGCATCCAGCCGGCAGCACTTGATGGAGCCGTCCATGTGTAGTCGGCAGTGCCCAGCCGGCGCCGTGGAGCCGACCGGGTTCAATCTTAGCCGTAGGGGGAGGCGGCTCATCCTTCGGCCGTTTCAGAAAGTTTTGGCGCAACAGGTTGCTTTAGGGTACCCTAGGGTTATCCCCCTGACAGTAGTCCCCGGAGCAGGGGAGGCCTGCCGCCGGGTCGCGGCGGACGTTGCCGGCTTGAGAATCATCCTCGTGCCGCGTCCGGCCATGGAGTGCAGTCGTCGATGGACGTCCGACCGCTCGCTCCGCAACCGGCCCGAAGCCCGAGCATCGTCTAGGGCGCCTCGCTAGGCGGTACTCCCACGCCACGTGGTGGCACCACGGGCCGGGACCCTGACAGGCCACGCGGCGGACAAGACCGGACCGAGAGGGAGGGGGGCGCCCCGGCCTGTGCGCGCGGATCTTCTGCTATTTGGGCCGTCAGTTGGCATGCCCGAGGGCGGTAATTGTCGTCCCACACGCGACGGGAATCGTGGGGGTCATGCGCAATGAATCCACCCCCCACGACCGCCCATGCTGGGTTTCAATGGAGGAAGGAGGGGAACATAACGACGCATTCGCTCCCCTCGCCTCCGTCACTTCGCAATCATCGCCCACCTCCTCCCGCCTTGAGAGAAAGAGAGAAATAGGGAGACTCGCGCCCAACGCCGTGCTCCCGCCATCGCCGCCGGAGACCGCCCCACAGCAGGACTCCCGTGCCCGTCGCAACGCCCACAAGCCCACCGAGAGGTCATGGTGAGAAAGGGGGCTTGGGCGGCCGCGTTGTCGATGAGGACTTCGTCGCACACCTCCGCCACTGCCGCAAGCTACCGGCGAAGGAGTTCGTGGAGGTACGTGTGGCTGGGCCAGAGAACTCCCCAGCCCCACGAGACGGTGAGGTGGTTGTCTTCACCGAGCACTTCCTTCGTGGGATCGGACTGTCGGCGAGCACGTTCTTCCGGCTGTTCCTAACGCGGGTTCAGCCTGCAGTAGCACCACCTCGCCCCAACACCATCCTGCAGCTAGCGGCCTATGTCACCCTCTGCGAGGGGTACTTGCGGGTGGAGCCGAGGCTTGACCTCTGGTTCCACCTCTTCTTCCTCAAGCGGCGGACGAGGAAGGACCCGGTGACGAAGAAGGCGGTCATGACCGCTTGCGGGGGCGCCTTGATCCAGATCTGCCAGGGAGCCGGCTTCCTGAAACTCCCGCTGCAGGAGTCGGTGAAGAACTGGCAGCGGGGGTTCTTCTACGTGAAGAACATGAAGCCGGAGGAGGATTACATCAACCTCCCCGACTTCGTCAACACACCATCGGTGGTAATGCTTAACTGGCGGATCGCCCCGCCTGTAGCCCTAGAGATAGCGGACTGGCTCTGCTAGCGGGTGGTTCTCATGACCGGGGCAGCCGACCTGAAGGCGGCCGACCTGCTAACGGTGATGGTGGCACACCGTGTGCAGCCTTTGCAGAGCCAGCCGCACCTCAATGTCATATGGGGGGCCGGCATGACCCCTGCCGGCTCTCCACTAAGGAGCTGAACCGGTCCACGTGGCGTAGAGGATGAACTCCATTTCCACGACGAAGCTGAAGGAGGGGAGTTGGCAGTGGGGCAAAACCCCTTATAGCCGGAGCCACCCTGCATTACTGGTAAGTGAGGTAGCCGGCATGCCCTCCTTTCTCCCCCCCCCAAGTGTGCTGCCTCGACTTAACAGTCAAGAGTGACTCCTGGCATGCAGGTTTTTCCCTCATTACAGGTGTATGAGGAGCCGGCCGCTGACTTGGCGGATTCGGACCTTGAAGAGGTGGAGGATGTTGATGACATGGAGCCGGCCAAACAAGATCGAGCCGGCGCATCCGAGGCCGGAGGGGAGGAGACGGAGATTGAGGCGACCGAGTCGACGGGTGAGTCCCCTCACCGTCCAAATTTGCGAGATTAGACTGACGACAACGCTGAGTCGGAGGAATCGCGCGACGCAGAGGCTCCGGAGGACGTCAAGGCCTCGGAGGACGAGGCCACGGAGCCACCAAGGAGGCGTCTTCGCCGGGCGGCGATGAGCCCGGTCGGAACAACGCGGTGGCCGGTGACAAGGGGAAGCAGGTGGCAGGCCCGGGTCCGGTGCTAAAATGGGCCACCACCGAGCAGCCCGGCAGCAGCCGTGGAGGCGAACGCAAGAGGAGGCGGATCGTCTCGACACGCCCCGCGAGGAGGGAGGTCCCCGTCATTATCGGGTAAGTTGGCATGCCCTAATCCCGTTCCCTTGAACATCCTTCTCCCCCTTCCCCTCTTATTCTGTTTGCCCAGGCAAGCACGCGCCTTGGGGATGACCTCGGCAAGCGACGCCATGGGAACGGTGCCGCAGAGCACCGCCGAGGAGAGGGAGAACGAGGCTTGGTGCACCATGAAGGCGGCCCAGTAGGAGCTGCGCATCGAGGGGCACCGACCATGGGAGAAGGCGACAAAGAAGTGGGCGCCCCCAGGAGGGGCCAGCAGGGAGACAGCCAGCCAATCGCGGGAGCCCTTCCCCGAGGGCCGGGAGAGGCAGTCCAAGGACCGTCACAACCCCGCACGACAAGCGGAAACCACCGCGGAGACCGCAGGGGACGCACGGGGGGCGACATACGTGGGAGTGGACTGCACCCGGCAAGGAGGAGGAGGAGGCGGGACGTGGCGTGGATCCATTAGGGGCGGGCGACGTGCCGCTGAGGGTGGACTGCGGCGTGGGCCGTGCTGGAGGAAACCACGTGCCGCTGGGGGTGGTTGGTCCCTCGAATGCGGAGGCAACGGCGGCGGGGGCGCCCTCTCCAAACACGCCGGCTCCGGAGGTGCCGGCTCCGTAAGCTCCAGCGCCAGAGGCACCGGCTCGAGATAAGCCGACTATGGGGGCACCGGCTCCCGGACTGAGCCGGACGGGGAGGCCACCGCTGGAGGATCGAGGCAGGAGGCCGAGGCGCCCGAGGGGTCGAGCGGCGCGAGATCCTCGTCCGGGGCCGCCGGCATGATGGTGCGAGGAGGAGCTAGGCCCCTAGTGACCTTAGGCAAGGGCGGGCCAGCGGACGGAGGCCGGCCACAGCAAAACTGGGCCATGGCCAGCCGCCCGACAGCCGGGGATCCGCCGAGCGCACTCATGGTGGCTGTGTCTGCCGCAGTCGAGGCGTTCGCCGCCTACCATGCCTAGATGGCGCAAGATGCCCGTGCAGCAAATGACCGGCTTGTGCAGCTGGAATGGATCATCACGGTAAGTTTTCTTCCTTTCTTTGTCTTTTCTTTTGCGTTTTCTCAGGTGGGGGCGCGCTAGCGCACCCACTGGGTGTAGCCCCTGAGACCTGAGCCGTCTGTGCCGTAGGCAGGTCGAGTCTAACGTTGCGTGTTGTTTCTGTTGTCCGCAGGCGGCGCATGACTGCTGAGTGACCGCGTACAACTCCTGCTGAGTTTGTACCGGGAGAATGAGGGCTGGTTGGCCACCTTGTCCTAGGACTTGTGAGGTAAAGTCTTCATGTTTTCGAGGCGGGGGCATAGCCCCCGAGATTCGAGTCGATCGCTGTGGAGGCAGGGCGAATCCCCTTTTCCTTCTTCTGTCTTCTGATTGTGGATTTTTCCATCTAGAGCAGACACCAACACTGATGCGGTCAACCTCCGACGCCAGGTCATGGAGCTCGAGGATCAGCGGAGCTCCCTGACCGCGGAGTGCGAGCGGCTCCGCGAGGAGGCGGCCCGGGCGCAGGCAGTGGCGACTAAGCGCGAGGTGGCCCACCGCCAAGATTTGGTGGACTACGAGGCGGCCATCCGCAGGAGTTATCGGGCCGCAAGGCAACCCTTTGCCAGCAAGCGGAGGAGCGGGAGCATGACCACCGCCAAGAGCTGGCAGACCGCAAGGCGGTCGTCCGCCAGGAGCTATCGGGTCACGAGGCGGCCCTTCGCCAGTAGGCGGAGGAGCGGGAGCACGCCCACCGCCAGGAACTGGAGGCCAAGGACACCACATTGGCGCAAGTGGCTGGCGAGGCGCAGGCGTCTCGGAGCGAGTACGAGCTCCGGCTCCAGGAGTGGCCCGCCAGGGAGTGGGAGCTGTGGGAGCAAGGATAGGGGATAGACCGCATGGTGCATGGTAAGTCCCTATCGTCCCGTCCTTTCCACGTGCTTGTTTTTTTGTTTTGGTCGGTCCTCTCATTCATCCTAATTTTTCTTCTCTTCTTCTTCTTCTTCTTCTCAAGGCTCTTCCCTGTTACGCAAGAGGCTGCTGAGGCGGCCGTGGAGGCCCACCGTGAGGGCCAGGGGGAGCAGGGGACACCGTTGGGCCACACGCCCCGTGGACCCTAAACGAGGTGGGGATCACCCTGAGGGCAAGGGTGGAGGTGGTGGTTCGCGCTTTGAAGCGGCTTCAGGCGGCCGGAGAGGCGTTGGTCCGCATCCTGTGGCCGGGCGCGGTGGATCCGGCCTCGATGAGCCGGTTGTCGAGGTGGCTAGAGTTCGGGACTGCACGGGTGAATGCCTGGAGGGCCTCCGCGGCAGGCGTGGGTGTGGGCATGGCCCTCTGCATCGCGAGGGCATGGTACCCCGAGCTGGACCTGAGCTTGCTCACGGCCCCGCGTGCTGGCATCGACGCGGACCTGGAGGCGATGGCCGACGAGCTAGCGACCTCGCGTCCTTCGCCACATGGAACGAGTACGTCCCCGAGTGCCAGGCGGATAGCACGGTGGTCCCGGAGGACCAGTATGCACTCGTGTTGGATGACCCGGAGGGGAGCGGTGCCAAGACAGACGTTGAGGACGCCGGTTCCAGCACCGACGAATACACCGACTCCGAGCCGTCTCGGGACCCAGAGGCGGAAGCTGTTGTGGGCGGTGACGGAGAGGACGGAGCAGCCGCCTATCTTTTTCTTTTATTCCTGTGCTTTTGTTAGAATTTCAAGTCCACCCACTAGGGTGTAGATGTAATGAACTAGTGGCCGTGGGGCTTTATAAATTATGAAGTTTCTGGTTGTTGCAAAGTCAGTTTTTATGCGTGCTGGCTTGCCCTTCCCTTCGTTTGCCCCTTTGGGTCCATTAGGTCAAGTTCTTTTCCCCCTTGCTTTCGACCCCACTAGCCTGATAGTCGGGAGACAGTCTATAGCTGGGACGAGGCGTCCGCCTCGAGGGAGCCAACTTTGAGTTTAGGAACCGCGAGGACTTTTTCGGTAAGGCAAGTGACAGAGGCATGAAAATGAACCGGCTAGATCTAGTCGGCGACCCCCTAGTGATTGGTTTTTCGTGTGAACCAAGCTTTTCCTCCCCTAGAACCCGCGTGCCAGATAGCCGGGAGCCGGTCTGTCGCTGGGAGGGGTGGGAGGACTTACTTGGCTCACACTACTTGATCTACCTCGAGGGAGGACGTTAAGACTAGCCGACTAGCCCTCGGGACTAGGAGCTGGATCCAGGGGCCAGTGAATTGAATTGACAAGCTTTGAAGTGGAAAGGGGCGTGTCCCAAGAGCCGGCTTGGGGTCCCCATTGCATTCATAAGCCCAAAAATGAAGGATACATACATACACTGGTTCTTAGGAGTAAAACGGGCGGAGGAGCGCCGCGTTCCATGGGCGCCCCGTCTCCTCGCCGGAGGCGTCTCTCTTGCGCTTCTGCGGCATGTGGGCATCTATCAGGTAGTACGCATTGTTGTGCAGCACCTTGCTAATGATGAACGGGCCCTCCCATGGGGAGGACAGCTTGTGCTAGCCGACAATTCGCTGGATCCGCCTGGCACTACGTCTCCTTTGCAGAAGGAGAGCGGCCGGATCCGCTTGCTGTGGTAGTGTCGGAGCTTCTGTTGATAGATGGCCATCCGGCTCAAGGCCAGTTCGCATGCTTCTTCGAGTAGGTCGACGCCATCTTCTCTTGCCTCCCTTGCATCCTTCTCCATGTACAAGGCGGCCCGAGGCGAGTCGAACTCTATGTCGATGGGGATAATCACCTCAGACCCGTAAACGAGAAAGAATGGAGTGAAGCCAGTCGACTGGTTAGGCATGGTCCTGAGGCTCCAAAGGACAGCCGGCAACTCATCAACCCAGCAGCCGGATGGGATTGGGCCGTTTTCCCTCTCGATCGGGCCGTTTGACTGTGGACGAGCGACGGAAGCCAGGTCGAGCCGGATGCCCTGCTTGGAGCAGAAGCACGTTAGAGCGCCCTTGGTGATGTTCGTGCCGTTTTCAGTCATGATTCTATGGGGGATGCCGTAGCGAACCGTGATGTCATTGATGAACCAAACGGCCGTGGGGCCGTCCAGCTTCTTGATTGGCCTGGCCTCGATCCACTTAGTGAATTTGTCGACGACCACCAACAGATGCGTCATGCCGCCTCGTGCGGTCTTGAAGGGACCCACCATGTCCAGCCCCCAGATGGCAAAAGTGTTGGAAATATGCCCTAGAGACAATAAATAAAGTGTTTATTATTATATTTCCTTGTTCATGATAATCCTTTATTATCCATGCTATAATTGTATTGATTGGAAACACATTACATGTGTGGGTAAATAGACAACACTTTGTCCCTAGTATGCCTCTAGTGAACTAGCTCGTTGGTCCAAGATGGTCAAGGTTTACTAGCCATTGACATGTGATGTCATTTGATAACGGGATCACATCATTAGGAGAATGACGTGATGGACAAGACCCAAACTACGAACGTAGCATATGATCGTGTCAGTTTATTACTACTGTTTTATGCATGTCAAGTATTTGTTCCTGTGACCATGAGATCATGCAACTCACTGACACCGGAGGAGTACCCTGTGTGTATCAAACGTTGCAACATAACTGGGTGACTATAAAGGTGCTCTACAGGTATCTCCGAGGGTGTTTGTTTGGTTGTCATGGATCAAGACTGGGATTTGTTACTCTGTGTGACGGAGAGGTATCTCAGGGCCCACTCGGTAATACAACATCACAATAAGCCTTGCAAGCAATGTGACTAAGTGTTAGTCACGGGATCTTGTATTACGGAACGAGTAAAGAGACTTTCCGGTAACGAGGTTGAACTAGGTATGGAGATACCAACGATCGAATCTCGGGCAAGTAACATACCGAAGTACAAAGGGAACATCATACGGGATTAACTGAATCCTTGACATAGAGATTCGACCGACAAAGATCTTCATAGAATATGTAGGAACCAATATGGGCATCCAGGTCCCGCTATTGGTTATTGACAGTAGAGGTCTATCGGTCATGTCTACATAGTTCTCGAACCCGTAGGGTCTGCACACTTAAGGTTCGGGATGTTTCGCCAGTATCGAGTTATGTATGGGGGTTAAAGAAGGTTGTTCAGAGTCCCGGATGAGATCCCGGACGTCACGAGGAGCTCCAGAATGGTTTGGAGGTAAAGATTGATATATAGGAAGTCCTATATTGGTCGCCGGAAAAGTTTCGGGCTCATCGGTAGTGTACCGGGAGACCATCGGGAGGGGTATTTCGACCCAAGAGGCTACATGGGCTGTGGGAGGATGAATACCAGCCCTTAGTGGGCTGGAGGAAGTCCCACAAAGTGCCCATGCGGTTGGGAAGAAAAAACCCAAAAGGAAAAAGGTGAAAAAATGCAAAAGGGCTAAATTAGGAAGGAGTCCTAATCCTACTAGGAGTGGAGGAGGAGGACTCCTCCCTCCTGGTTCGGCAGACCCAAGGGCTGGCTCCTTGGGATCCAAGCCTCCTCCTCCTCTCCTCCTATATATACTAGAGGGTTTTAGGGTTTTGGCACAAGATTTTCAGCCACGTGCTACCCGTTCCTCTAGTGCATAGTTTCTCCTCTAGATCGGTTTTCAGCAGTGCTTAGGCGAAGCCCTGACGGAATTGCTCCACCACCATCGCTGCAGCACCGTCACGCTGCCAGAGAACTCGTCTACCTCTCCGCTCCCTCTTGCTGGATCAAGAAGGCGAAGATCATCATCAAGCTGTACGTGTGCTGAACGCGGAGGTGCCGCCCGTTCGGCGCTAGATCGGAAGGACCGTGATCAAGATCGCGAGACGGATCGTGATGAGATCGCGGGATAGATCATGATGAGTTCGCGAGACGGATTGTGATTGGATCGCGGGCCGGATCGTGATGAGATAGCGGGATGCTCGGCGATTTGGAACGTGAAGACGTTCGACTACACCAACCGCATTTCTTAATGCTTCCCGCTTAGCGATCTACAAGGGTATGTAGATCCGCTCTCCCTCTCGTAGATGCTCATCACCATGGATAGATCTTGTGTGTGCGTAGGAAATTTTTTGTTTCCCATGCAACATTCCCGAACAGTGGCATCATGAGCTAGGTCTATGTGTAGATGAGATCTCTAGTAGAAAACAAAGAGTTTGTGGGCGTTGATGCTTAGATTGCTTCCTCCCTTGGTCGTGTTTTGGTTCAGCGGTATTGTGGGATGAAGCGCCCGGACCAACCTTACTCGTATGCTTACAAGAGACCGGTTCCATCGACTGACGTGTAACCTTGTTGCACAAAGATGGCTGGTGGGTGTCTGTTTCTCCTACTTTAGTTGGATCGGATTCGACAAAGGCAGTCCTTGAGAAGGTTGAAACGCAACTTCTGTATCACCGTGGTGGTTTATACATAGGTGAGAATTGTTCTTGCTAGATACCCATAGCAGCCACGTAAAACATGCAACAACAATTAGAGGTCGTGTAACTTGTTTTTGCAGGGTATGTTGTGAAGTGATATGGCCAATTACATGATGAGATATATGTGATGTATGAGATGATCATGTTTTGTATAGAATATCACGACTTGCATGTCGATGAGTACGGCAACCGGCAGGAGCCATAGGGTTGTCTTTAATTATTGTATGACCCGCGTGTCAATCATTAAGCGCTATGTAATGCTTTACTTTATCGCTAAACGGTAGCAATAGTAGTAGAAGCTGTTGGAAATATGCCCTAGAGGCAATAAATAAAGTGTTTATTATTGTAATTCCTTGTTCATGATAATCGTTTATTATCCATGCTATAATTGTATTAATTGGAAACATGGATACATGTGTGGATACATAGACAAACACAATGTCCCTAGTATGCCTCTAGTAAACTAGCTCGTTGATTGAAACATGATTAAGCTTTCCTAGCCATGGACATGAGATGTCATTTGATAACGGGATCACATCATTAGGAGAATGATGTGATGGGCAAGACCCAAACTACAAACGTAGCTTATGATCGTGTCAGTTTATTGCTACTGTTTTCTACATGTCAAGCATATGTTCCTATGACCAAGAGATCATGCAACTCACAGATATCGGAGGAGTACCTTGTGTGTATCAAATGTTGCAACATAACTGGTGACTATAAAGGTGCTCTACAGGTGTCTCCGAGGGTGTCTGTTGAGTTGGCATGGATCGAGACTGGGATTTGTTACTCCGTGTGACGGAGAGGTATCTCAGGGCCCACTCGGTAATACAACATCACAATGAGCCTTGCAAGCAATGTGACTAATTGTTAGTTGCGGGATCTTGTATTACGTAATGAGTAAAGAGACTTGCCGGTAACGAGATTCAACTAGGTATGGAGATACCGACGATCGAATCTCGGGCAAGTAACATACCGAAGAACAAAGGGAACATCATACGGGATTAACTGAATCCTTGACATAGAGGTTTGACCAATAAAGATCTTCGTAGAATATGTAGGAACCAATGTGGACATCTAGGTCCCGCCATTGGTTATTGATCGTAGAGGTATCTCGGTCATGTCTACATAGTTCTTGAACCCGCAGGGTCTGCACACTCAAGGTTTGGTGACGTTTCGGTAGTATATAGTTATGTATGGTGGTGACCGAAGTTTGTTCGGAGTCCCGGATGAGATCCTGGACGTCACGAGGAGATCCGGAATGGTCCGGAGGTAAAGATTCATATATAGGAAGTCCCAGTTTGGTCGCCGGAAAAGTTTCGGGCTCATCGGTAGTGTATCGGGAGTGCCGGTAGTGTACCGGGAAACCTCCGGGAGGGGTATTTCGACCCTAGAGGGTCCATGGGCTGTGGGAGAATAATAACCAGCCCTTAGTGGGCTGGTGAAACAGCCACAAAAGGCCCATGGCGCCAGGAGAAAAAAAGGCCTAAAGAAAAAGGTGAAAAAAGGCAAAAATAAGGGAGAGTCCTACTCCTACTAGGATTGGAGGAGGAGTAGGACTCCTCCACCTTGGCCGGCCTACTCCTAGAGGGCCTTGCCCTTGCGCCAAGGCTGCCTCTCCTCTCCTCCTATATATACTGCTGGAATAGAGGGTTTTTGCACAGAATTTACGGCCACGTGCTACCCGTTCCACCGGTGCTCCTCTAGATCGGTTTTCCGCAGTGCTTGGGCGAAGCCCTGCCGGAATAGCTCCACCACCATCGCTGGAGCGCCGTCACACTGCTGGTGAACTCTTCCTCGTCTCCACTTAATCTTGCTGGATCAAGACGGTGGAGATCGTCATCAAGCTGCACGTGTGCTGAACGCGGAGGTGTCGTCCGTTCGGTACTAGATCGGAAGGATCGTGATCAAGGCCACGAGACGATCGTGATTGGATCGCGGGACGGATCGTGATGAGATCATGGGACGGTTGGTGATTGGTTCGCGGGACGCTCGGCGATTTGGATCGTGAAGAAGTTCGACTACACCAACCGCGTTTCTTAACGCTTCCCACTTAGCGATCTACAAGGGTATGTAGATCAACTCCCCCTCTCGTAGATGGTCATCACCATGGATAGGTTTGCGTGTGCGTAGGAAATTTTTTGTTTCCCATGCAACGTTCCCCAACAGTGGCATCATGAGCTAGGTTGATGGTTCGATGAGATCTCGAGTAGAACACAAAAGGTTTGTGGGCGTTGATGCTTAGATTGCTTCCTTCCTTGGTCGGATTTTGGTTCACCGGTATTGTGAGATGAAGCGGCCCGGACCAACATTACTCGTATGCTTATGAGAGACTGGTTCCCTCGACACAACTTGTTGCCTAGATGGCTTGCGGGTGGCAGTTTCTCTCACTTTAGTTGGATCGGATTCGACAAAGGCGGTCCTTGAGAAGGTTGAAAAGCAAATTATGTATCACCATTGTGGTTTTTGCGTAGGTGAGAATCGTTCTTGCTAGAAACCTGTAGCAGCCACGTAAAACATGCAACAACAATTAGAGGATGTCTAACTTGTTTTTGCAGGGTATGTTGTGATGTGATATGGCCAATTACATGATGTGATATATGTGTTGTATGAGATGATCATGTGATGTATAGAATTTCACGACTTGCATGTCGTTGAGTATGGCAACCGGCAGGAGCCATAGGGTTGTCTTTAATTATTGTATGACCTGCGTGTCAATCATTAAGCGCTATGTGATGCTTTACTTTATCGCTAAACGGTAGCAATAGAAGTAGAAGCAGGGCTGGCGCCACAACCCCGATGGCGACATGTTGATAGAGATCAAGATGATGGAGATCATGGTGTCGTGTCGGTGACAATGGAGATCATTCCTGTGCTTTGAAGATGGAGATCTTAAGCACAAGTTCATGGCCATATCATGTCACTTATGAATTGCATGTGATGTTAATCCTTTTATGCACCTTGTTTTGCTTAGTATGACGGTAGCATTATAAGGTGATCCCTCAATTAAATTTCAAGATAAAATTGTGTTCTCCCGGAGTGTGCACCGTTGCGAAAGTTCGTCGTGTTGAGACACCACGTGATGATCGGGTGTGATAGACTCTATGTTCACATACAATGGGTGCAAGCCAGTTTTGCACACGCGGAACACTCAGGTTAAACTTGACGAGCCTAGCATGTACAGACATGGCCTCGGAACACAAGAGACCGAAAGGTCGAGCATGAGTCATATAGTAGATATGATCAACATAATGATGTTCACCAATGAAGCCACCTTAACTCATGTGATGATCGGACTTTAGTTGGTGGATTTGTATCATGTGACACTCAGATGACCTGAGGGATGTCAATTTGAGTGGGATCTTTAGTAATTTGATTAACTAAACTCATTTTCTTGAACAATAGTCTAAATGAACTTTGCATATTTATGTTGTAGATCAATGGCTCGCGCAGTAGCACCCCTGAATTTTAATGCGTTCCTAGAGAAAGCTAAACTGAAAGATGATGGAAGTAACTTTGTTGACTGGGCCCGGAATCTGAGGATTATCCTCACGGCTTCCCAGAAATCATATGTCCTTGATGCACCACTTGGTGACCAACCAGAAGACATGACCTCCGAAGACGTTAAGAACGCCTGGGAGGCATTTACTGGAGATTACTCAATAGTTCAGTGTGCAATATTGTATGGCTTAGAACCGGGACTTCAAAGATGTTTTGAACATCATGGAGCATATGAGATGTTCCAGGAGTTGAAGTTTATCTTTCAGAAGAACGCCCGGATCGAGAGGTATGAAACCTCCGATAAGTTCTATGCTTGCAAGATGGAGGAGAACGGGTCTATAAGTGAACATATACTCAGAATGTCTAGGTATTCAACTCGTCTAGCAGAGTTGGGAATTGCCCTTCCGCCAGAGGCGATCATTGACACAGTTCTTCAATCACTGCCACCTAGTTACAAGAGCTTTGTAATGAACTATAACATGCACGGGATGAACAAGTCAGTCGCCAAGCTGTTTGCGATGCCAAAAGTTGCTGAGTCTAAAATCCAGAAAGAACATCAAGTGTTGATGGTCAATAAAACCACTAGTTTCAAGAAAAATGGCAAAGTCAAGGGCAAGGGCAAGAAGGGTAAAACCAAGAAGGATGGAAAAGCAGTTGGTACTCCTACAGAGAAGCCCAAGCATGGACCCAAGCCAGAAACTGAGTGCTTTCATTGCAAAGGAACTGGTCACTGGAAGCGGAACTGCCCCAAGTACCTGGCTGACAAGAAGGCGGCCAATGACAAACAAGGTATATATGATATACATGTTATTGATGTGTACCTTACTAGCTCTCGTAGTAGTGCCTGGGTATTCGATACCGGTTCGGTTGCTCACATTTGCAACTCAAAGCAGGTACTACGAAATAAACGAAGGCTGGCAAAGGACGAAGTGACGATGCGCGTGGGAAATGGTTCCAAGGTTGATGTGATCGCCGTCGGCATGCTCTCTCTTCGATTACCATCGGGATTAGTGACGAACCTAAATAATTGTTATTTAGTGCCTGCGTTAAGCATGAACATTATATCTGGATCTTGTTTATTGCGAGACGGTTACTCATTTAAATCAGAGAATAAAGGTTGTTCTATTTATATGAGTAATATCTTTTATGGTCATGCACCCAATGTTAGGGGTTTATTCATATTGAATCTTGATAGTGATGACAAACATGTTCATAACATTGATGCCAAAAGATGTAGAGTTGATAATGATGGTACCACTTTCTTGTGGCACTGCCGTTTAGGTCATATTGGTGTAAAACGCATGAGGAAGCTCCATGCTGATGGACTTTTGGAGTCACTTGATTTTGAATCACTTGACACACGTGAACCATGCCTGATGGGCAAGATGACTAAAACACCGTTCTCTGGAACAATGGAACGGGCAAGTGACTTATTGGAAATCATACATACTGATCTGTGCGGTCCAATGAATGTTACAGCGTGTGGTGGATATCGTTATTTTCTCACCTTCACTGATGACTTAAGTAGATATGGGTATATTTACTTGATGAAACACAAGTCTGAAACGTTTGAAAAGTTAAAGCAATTTCAGAGTGAAGTTGAGAATCATCGTAACAAGAAGATTAAGTTCCTACGATCTGATCGAGGAGGTGAATATCTGAGTTATGAGTTTGGCATTCACTTAAGACAATGTGGAATTGTTTCGCAGTTGACACCGCCGGGAACACCACAGCGTAATGGTGTGTCCAACGTCGTAATCGAACTTTATTAGATATGGTGCGTTCTATGATGTCTCTTGCTGATTTGCCACTATTGTTTTGGGGTTATGCATTAGAGACAGCTGCATTCACTTTAAATAGGGCGCCATCAAAATCGTAGAGACAACGCCATATGAACTGTGGTTTGGCAAGAAGCCAAAGTTGTCATTTCTTAAAGTTTGGGGATGTGATGCTTATGTCAAAAAGCTTCAGCCTGAAAAGCTGGAACCCAAAGCGGAGAAATGCGTCTTCATAGGATACCCGAAAGAGACAATCGGGTATACCTTCTATCTCAAATCCGAAGGCAAAGTCTTTGTCGCTAAAAACGGAACATTTCTTGAGAAAGAGTATCTCTCGAAAGAATTGAGTGGGAGGAAAATTGAGCTTGTTGAGGTTATTGAACCTTTACTTCAACCAGAGAGTGGCGCAGCGCAGAAATGTGTTTCTGTGGAACCTACAACAGTAGAAGAGGAAGTTAATGATGATGATTATGAAGCTTCGGATCAAGCAGCTATTGAACCTCGTAGGTCGACAAGGCTGTGTACTATCCCTGAGTGGTACGGCAACCCTGTCTTGGAGGTCATGTCGTTGGACAACAATGAACCTACGAGCTATGGAGGAGCAGTGATGGGCCCGGATTCCGAGAAATGGTTAAAGGCCATGAAATTCGAGATGGGATCCATGTATGAAAACAAAGTATGGACTTTGAAAGTATTACCTGAAGGGGGAAAGGCCATTCAGAACAAATGGATCTTTAAGAAGAAGACAGACGCGGACGGCAATGTCACCGTCTATAAAGCTCGACTTGTGGCAAAGGGTTTTTCACAAGTTCAAGGAGTTAACTACGATGAGACTTTCTCACCCGTAGCGATGCTTAAGTCTGTCAGAATCATGTTAGCAATAGCTGCCTATTTCAACTATGCAATTTGGCAGATGGATGTAAAAACAGCGTTCCTCAACGGTTTCCTTGAGGAACAGTTGTATATGATGCAACCCGAAGGTTTTGTCGATCCAGAGAATGCTGACAAAGTTTGCAAACTCCAGCGATCCATTTATGGACTGGTGCAAGCATCTCAGAGTTGGAATAAGCGCTTTGATGAGGTGATCAAAGCGTTTGAGTTTATACAAGTTTACGGAGAAGCTTGTATTTACAAGAAAGTGAGTGGGAGCTCTATAGCGTTTCTAGTATTATATGTGGATGACATATTGCGGATTGGAAACAATATAGAAATGCTGGAAAGCGTGAAGGAATATTTGAACAAGAGTTTTTCAATGAAGGACCTAGGAGAAGCTGCTTTCATATTAGGCATTAAGATCTATAGAGATAGATCGAGACGCTTAATAGCACTTTCACAGAGCACATACCTTGATAAAGTTTTGAAGAAGTTCAAAATGGAACAGTCCAAGAAGGGGTTCTTGCCTGTATTACAAGGTGTGAAGTTGAGTAAGACTCAATGCCGAGTAACTGTAGAAGATAGAGAAAAGATGAGTGTCATCCCCTATGCTTCAGCAATAGGCTCTATCATGTATGCAATGCTGTGCACAAGACCCGATGTCAGCCTTGCCATATGTATGGCCGGAAGGCTTCAAAGTGATCCTGGAATGGAGCACTGGCAAGCGGTCAAGAATATCCTTAAGTACCTGAAAAGGACTAAGGAAATGTTTCTCGTTTATGGAGGTGATGAAGAGCTCATCGTAAAGGGTTACGTTGATGCAAGCTTTGACACTGATCCGGACGACTCTAAGTCGCAAACCGGATAAGTATTTATTCTTAATGGGGGAGCGGTAAGCTGGTGCAGTTCCAAGCAAAGCGTGGTAGCTGACTCTACGTGCGAAGCGGAATACATCGCAGCCTCGGAGGCGGCGAAGGAAGGTGTCTGGATGAAGCAGTTCATGACAGATCTTGGAGTAGTGCCCAGTGCACTGAATCCAATGAACCTGTTCTGTGACAACACTGGTGCCATTGCTCTGGCCAAGGAACCAAGGTTTCACAAGAGGACTAGACACATAAAGCGACGCTTCAACTCCATCCGCGATTACATCTTGGAGAAAGACATAAATATTTGCAAAGTGCACACGGATCTGAATGTTCAGACCCGTTGACTAAACCCCTTCCAAGGGCTAAACATGATCAACACCAGAACTGCATGGGTGTACGATTCATTACAATGTAAATCACATAGTGATGTGAACTAGATTATTGACTCTAGTGCAAGTGGGAGACTGTTGGAAATATGCCCTAGAGGCAATAAATAAAGTGTTTATTATTGTATTTCCTTGTTCATGATAATCGTTTATTATCCATGCTATAATTGTATTAATTGGAAACATGGATACATGTGTGGATACATAGACAAACACAATGTCCCTAGTATACCTCTAGTAAACTAGCTCGTTGATTGAAAGATGGTTAAGGTTTCCTAGCCATGGACATGAGATGTCATTTGATAACGGGATCACATCATTAGGAGAATGATGTGATGGACAAGACCCAAACTACAAACGTAGCTTATGACCGTGTCAGTTTATTGCTACTGTTTTCTGCATGTCAAGCATATGTTCCTATGACCATGAGATCCTGCACTAGTTCATTTATGACATGATATGCTCACTTAGGTAAAAAATGGCAAAATAACCTTGGTTTAGGTCCAAAATGACCTATACTTAGCTTGTTTTCGTCGAAAATACATAATAACCTTACTTAGCTCCAAAATGATATATTCTACCAAGGATAGCTCTAAAATGACCTATACTTAGCATTTTTTCCTCCAAAATGACTTGATATGCTAAGTTATCTAGAAAATGACATAACTACCTTCGAGAAGAGGAGAGGAGATGAGAAAAAGAAAGAGAAGATAAATTCTTCTTCTTTTTCTTTTTTTTCTTCTACCTAGTCTTCTTCTTCTTCTAACTCTCATCTTTCCTACTTTGCAGATTTGCTATAGATGAGGAAGCTTGCATTGATGGAGTGTACTCTTCTACTTCTGCTTCCTTTGTGTTTATTGGATATGTTGGAAACTTGTTTTGGATATGTATGTTGGACACTTGTTTTTGATATGTATGTTGGATATGTTGTTCGAAACTTGTATATGTTGTTGGAACTTATTTGGTATGCTTGTTGGAACTTGTTGAATGATATGTATGTTTTGGATATGTATGTTGGATATGTACATGTTGGTTATATATGAATATTCTATCAAATTGAACGATTTTAAGAAAAAACAGGGGCTACATGGCCACTTTGCCGTCTGCCGGCGGACGACAAAAGGCTTTGCCATCTGCCAGCAGATGGCAAAGTGGCCACATGGCAGCTACCTATGCAAACTGGGGCTGGCCTAGGTGGGTTCTTTGCCGTAAGCTGACAGAGGGCAAAGAACCTAAGGTCTTTGCCGTCTGCCAGCTGACGGCAAAGCACGCCGTTAAGCCCCCTAACGGAGCTAAGGTGCCACGTGTGCCATTCAGGCCCTTTGCCATCTGCTGGCAGATGGCAAAGAGGCCTTTATCGTGGCTCATTCAGCCAGACGGTTTGCCATCCGCTGGTGGACGACAAAGCCTTTGCCATCCGAGATTCATGCCTTTGCCGTCCGGGATGGCGGACGACAAAGTATCTATTTCCTGTAGTGTTATGATCATAGCGGCCCCTATATAATGCGCACGAGGATGTTCCCGAGATAAAAAAAGCCAACTGCAACACCCGATCGGCCCACCTCCGACCTTCCCCTGCCTTCTTCCCCCTGTGCCTGCATGCCATGGCCGCCCTGCTTCCTCCTAGGCCCCAATCTAGACCCATCCCAAATTTCAGCCATGTGCACCACCTACAATCACGCACACCACCGGCGAGTGGATCTCCCGTGTGCCACCGCATCGATTCGATTAACACCCCTGCCTTAGTGTGCAGATCAATCCATACATGCCCAGATCGACCATGGCTATGGCCTGAGTGCCCATGGTTCCGGTCAGCAACCAGTCACCAGGGAGCAATCGCAACACCCTGACCATCTCCACATTTACCTCCCTTTCTGTCAGTGAGCTCATCCTAATCCCCCATTAAATGTGCCATGCAGGCCTCCTATGCCATGACCCCATGGATCGGGCTCGCGTTGCTGTGGATTGGGCTTAAGATTTTTGTGTAAAAGATCCATTTTCATGTAAACTACTTGTTGATAATGTAAGTTTAGGCATTCATTTTTGGGATGTTCAGTGATTGTATGCACATAAGGTGTTTCTTTTTGCGTGACAATGGCTTTTGCTAGCCTGCTAGGATCTCATTTTATCTGCTAGTACGGGCGAGGTGACTGCTTCTTTTACAACTCTCAGCTTGCACCACTTTTTACCACTATTGTTCTCTAACACCGCTTTGATCTAAAAATGAATTTGGATGAGTTACAATAAAATACAATGTGTGGCACGTCAGACACCAAAACAACTGAAGTTCTAGCTAAAACAATAGGAGAACTCTATAACAAAAAAGTATTTGAACATGAGTTGTGTGGCAAAGCCTAACTGTTGGCTGCTAGAAGTCAAACGTTCACGTGGAGTGAGTTTTATAAATAATGGCGAAGTTCAATGTTTATTACAAGGGACAATTGATTTTATGCCCCTAGTTGGGTCACACTCGGCAGGGTTACCCCTAGTTTCCGAAAACACTCGTTCCTGCCCAAACCACTTCACTTTTCTTATGCTTTTGACCTTTGACCGTTTAACCGTCACTTTGAAAACTTCATAAAAAAATTCATACTAACTCAGAAAAATTGAAATAAGATATCAAAATGTTCATAAGAACATAACCTATATGTGCATACAATTTGCATTCTTGACAAAAATGTTGGAAAGTCCCCATCATAGATGATAGATGAAACTCAGATGGGGACTTTCCAACATTTTTGTCATGAATGTGAATGACATGCACATATAGGTGATGTTTCTCCGAACATTTTGATATCTTATTTGAATTTTTCCGAGTTAGTATGAATTATTTTTAAGTTTTCAAAATGATCGTCAAATGGTCAAAGGGCAAAAGCATAAGAGGAGGGAAGTGAATTGGGCAGAACCGAGGGCTTTTGGAAATTAGGGGTAAAACTGCCGAGTGAGACACAACTAAGGGCAGAAAATTAATTATCCCCTATTACAATACCAAGAATGTCAAATTAAAAGGACGAGCAGTTCAAAAAGTTTATCAATACAGATTTCCCTCTTTTTAAAAAATACCTAGAAGTTCAAATTTAAATAATTGAGCGGTATGATATTTATTACATAACTTTTCCTCTTATTAATGAATAATACCAAGAAGTCCTTATGAAAAATTAAACTATTTATGTTTATAAAAAACTCAGATTTGTACAATACTAAAGATTAAAACCAAAAAGTTTAGTTTTTGAAAACTGAGTAGTTCAATTAATATTAAAAACTCAGATTTTTTTCCCGTTACTAGAATTCTTTACTCAAAAATAGAAAACGTGAAGTTCAAATTATAATAACACGGAAGTTCAATGTGAAAACATCAAGAAGTTCACGTGTTGCATGGTGTGTGCTTTCATATGAGAAATAGTAATAAAAAGATAAAGTATACAAAATTTGTTGCTAGAAGTTCAGGTGCTCGACACGGGAAGGTTCAAAACTTCTTGTGAGTGTGGTTCACTATGTATTTCTCACCCATTCTTGTGAGTGAGAAAATGAATGAAAAGGCAAGGTCCAATTTTTTTGTTATAAGTTCAAGTTCTCGGTCGGAGAAAGTTAGAAAAATATTGTGAGAGAGGTTTGTACAAAAAGGAATATCATTTGTGTAACACCGACGAATGGGTGAGAAATTACAAACAAAAATATGCGACATAAGTTCAACGTGGAAACAGCAGGAAGTTCAACTACTACGCTAAATGAATTTCAGATGAAAATCTTTTAAACCGTCGCGAGTATAAAAAAATGATCAAGATAGAAAAGTTGCGTGTTTACAGCAGATTCTCATCGGTATATCACTTGCTCAATTCTGGTGATTGGATGGAGAGCTACGAGCAAAAAATAGCACGTGAAGAAACAGAGTGAAGTTCATGTAGACGTGCTAAATGAAGTTCAAGTTCTTCACGCAAAGCATTTTCGAAGATACGCGACATAAGTTCAACGTGAGAACGGCGGGAAGTTCAACTACTACACCGCATGAAAATCAGAGTAAAATCTTTTAAACCATCAGGAGTATGAAAAAAATGATCAACATGGGAAAGTTGCGGGTTTACAGCACCTATCCCATCATATATCATTTGCTCAATTCTGATAAGTGAATGCAGAGTTACGAGCAAGTAACACCACATGAAGAACAGAGTGAAGTTAAAGTAGACAAAGCCGAGAAGTTCAAGTTCCTCACGTGGTGCAATTTCGAAGACTATTTCGTGATAAAAGGCAGAACCTTGATCTCACCATTTTCGAAATTGCTTGAAAACAGCTAGGAATCATAGAAAACCATCTACATGAAATTTTTTTGCATTTTTCGTAGCTTCTCAACGGTATATTATTTGCCCCATTACGATAAATTTTGTAGAAATTACGTCCAAAAAATGCTTTTTGCCATTTTCAAAATTGACTTAAAACGGTATAGAATTGGGAAAAACAATCCGCATAACAAAGTTTCATTTTTCTTCAACCTTTCCAACGCCATATCATTTGCTGCATTCCGATAAATCATTGACAAAATAATGCGAAAATACGAACTCGGTGGGACTTCGACCATTTTCAAAATTACGCTTAAATAGTTTATAATTGGGAAAAACTATCTCTATGAAAAAGAAGCGGATTTGCAGCAGCTATCCAATACCATCTCATTTTCCTCATTCCGATAAACGGTTTAGAAATAGGCTCAAAAATACGATTCACGGTTTTTTGTGTGAAGAAAAACGGTTTTCAAAACTGCTCTTAAACCATTTAGATTTTGACAAAAATTCAACTTAGGTCGTTACCGTCGTGTCCACAGCTTTCCAACGGTATATTGCAAGCCTCATTTGGACAATGTTATAGGAAGTTCAACCTCTCACAAAGGGAAGTTCAGGTCGAACAACTTAGGTAGTAAAATTGCAACAGACACAATTTCATCACATCCCGGGAACAAATCAGCCAACGAGCAAGATTTCTATTTATGAAGGGCATTTAGTTGCTAAAAACCGTTTCCAGATTGCACTTACATCACATAGAACATGACTGACCAGAATAATTCCCGTGGGGAGACATGGTTGCGAAGATAGCCCGATGGTCGGGCTCCTATAGAGGGAAGTTCATGTTGTGTAACTCAGGAAGTTCAACCCATGATCATAATAATATTCTGATCCCATGATCAGAATAGTGTTTATGTATAATATATATATATGTGTGTGTGTGTGTGCGTCCAGGTGGATAGACGTGGACTAGACCCACATCTGAGTCTGTTACAACCCATGATCCGACGTCTCATATCGTGGCGTGTTTGTTATGGACTCTCCATATATGACCGGCAAAAATAAGTGCGTAGGTATGAGCTTGGCTCAATCCCGCATCCCGCGGTGCATCGTGACAAGGCGTGGCCTGGCAAGGCGGGCATGGAGGAGGAGTGCGCAAGGGCCTCTTCTCTTCTCGTGCTCGTACAAGTGCAAGAAGAGCTCTGTCGAAGTCTGGGATCTACGTCCAAGAGCTTCTCCGTGAGTGAGATTTTAACATTGGGGGGCATGGCTCAGCTACCTACGACTTGACGGCGAACGTAAGAGTATGGACGACGAGCTTGATGCTACTCATCAGATATGACTGGGACATGCAAGCTATCCAGGTTCAGGCCACCTTGCGGTGTAATACCCTACTCCTGCTTTGTGTTGGATTGCTCTATGGAGAGGAGCCATGCTCGAGGTACATGGGAGCTTGGGCAGATAATGGTTCGACCTCTTACCAAGATGCCCTTTCCTCCTTCTTGTAGTGCCTTGGTCAGCATCCCAAAAAATATCGGCGGGAACGGGTAGCCATCGGGTGGCACTTAGAAGGGAAACAAAAATTCAGTCTTATCCTGACAAAAGGTAGTATCTACTAGCTAAAGCAGTCTTCGTGACATGCCGGTGGGCTCGGTGATGACCTCCATCCTGCAGCGCTGATCCATCATGATATCCTTACACCGAACGAGAAACAGTTTGGGAGTTTTTCGGGGAGGCGGGTCCATTTCCTGCCCTATCACTGGAATGGAAATTGTCCTTATGTCCTTGCCACGACATCGGGGGATCACCTTTGCGGAGGGACCTAGGTCCGGCAACTGACTCCGTGCAAAATGCTTCACGAATCCACATCGTAGAGAAGGCCTCGGGAGGTGTCCGCGCCTGCCAAGATGCCTTGGCAGGGCTTTGCCTCACGGTAAGGGTCATGCCCCTCACGTGGCAAACCCCTCGGGAGGGGGAAGGAGGGGATCCACCTTCGTGGGCCGGCTCGGTGTCGCCTCCTGACTCGGCTGGCAGACGGGCCATGGTACCCCTGGTCCCATAAGGCCGAAAGTAGCCCCCAGGACCGTGGTGTGAACACTCCACTGAGATGAAATGACGCAGATCGAAGCGCCCTAGGCCCTAACGAATGGTCGGGTCGGGAGGTGAAGCGGGTTAGCCAGGATGGGACGTGACGCTCCCGTTTCCCCATGAAACCTCGGTATCTTTTACCCGGGCTATAACAGCCTGCACGGGTCACCAGAACACCATTGTCGTTGTTGTCCCAAAAAGAATTTCTCGACCTTCTGACCCTTCCGCACCTGAGCGTCTGTCAATAGCTAACACTATCATGGCTCCAAAGTGGAAGCCCTCCACGGTGGAGAAGGGGAAGATGGCGGAGGAGGAGGCGGAGCCGTCGAAACTTGCAGCAGCAAGGAGAAGGGGTTGGGTTCATGCTGTTACCACAGTGCTCGGGGCTGCCCCCGGAGGCAACACGGGCCATGTGTTCGCCACGGCGAGGACTAGTCCCGGAATCCGCAGATCATCATCGATCCAAGGCCGCGGTCGGCACGGGGCCCATGGTCGTGGGGCGCGCGGGGGAATGTGTGCCTCTCCTCCCCCATCGGACACCCATGCGGGGGAGCTTACCCACGAGTTTATCATGGGGATGAACTGCCAGCCTCGCAGCTGGCTTCGCCTTCCGAACTCATTCACGAGGGCGATGGAGGGTGAGGAGACCATGGGCTTGTGGCTGCAGGCGGACGACTGTTGCAACAGCCCCTCCTGGGTGGTGGTGAAGTTCTCCTCCACTGGGTTCATGTTCCTCGACTAGGACTAGAAGTCGTTCACCCGCTCCCATGACATGAAGCATGAGCAGGTCATGCAGTTCTAGTATGACGGAGTCGTGACCCTCTTTGCGAAGTTCTTCGAGGTTTCTGGCAGCTGCATGGAGTGCTGCGCAGAGAGTGAGAGTGAGAGCGGCTCTAATTCGTCCTTCGGGAGCGAAAGCGATGGGAGCCCCCTAAGCATCAAGAGCGAGGACTCCAACTAGGCATGGGTGGCGCCAGGGTGGACCTTGGACGCAGGACGACTCCTTTGCCGTCTACTCCTGAGTAATCAATGTTGCCCTATAGGGTGTGATAGATAATTTGTATTGCGATGTTATGCTTCATGAACCTGCTACTTCTTGTGTGTTTCGTCTTTTTGGGGTTCCTTCTCCCTCCTCGTTGTTGCCCTTGTGTCATGTGTTGCTGGACCCAGCCCCCAAGGTGGACTGTACCATCACTAGCAAGCCCGGAGCAAGAGCTTAGCAAGGCCAGAGGGTGGAGGACTCTTGGAGCCGGTAGGAGGCCCTAAGGCGCGATGCTTAGGCGCTCCCCCCTTGGTGCATAGGTGGCTCGTGCCAAGGAAGTCAGGATGCCCCTTTCGAGGCCTCCTGCCTTTAGGGTGCCATCCATGAGGCCTCTGTCGGGAGAGGCACCTGACACTCCTCATTACCTGCATCAAGAACGGATCAAGCAAAGCAGCGGGAGGTGCGCTCGTGGGGAGCCGATGAGTGTCACGTGAGGAAATGAGAGCACCAAGACTTGGTGAGGTGGTGTACATGGGAGCTAGCCTACGAGCAAGAGCTTAATTGTCTCTTGGGTTTAGAAGTGTTGTAGGGACTGACCCGAGCACATAGACTATGCCCTACCCCCACTCGCGTGATATACATGGGGGAGGTCACGAGCGCGTTCCTCCAAAGGAAATAAGCTCAAGCACATAGGGGTTTTGGAGGAAACAAGTTTTATAGATGCAACAAAATGGGCTCATTACAAGTGGAAAAGACAATAAAAAAAGTGATGTCGTGGTGGACACGGGTCAGCCTAAGGTTGATGCAGCTGAAAAGTGCCCTCATGAGGTGACACAACATTTTGTAGTGATTGACACGGGTCAGCCTGAGGTTGGTACCACTAAAAAGCGACATCATTGTCAAAATCCACCAGCACGGAGCATGGGGTTTCCGCTAGCACGAAGCATGGTACTTCCACGTAAGTGCATAGGAGAATCCACCAGTGCAGAGCATGGGGCTTCCACGAGAGTGGGAAGGAGCTCCCGTGTGCCGAAGGCAGTGCCAGTAGATAGAGCTCCGGAGCGTGTACAGCTCCACCTCGCTCGTATCCATGAGATCACGGATAGAACTTGTGGAGATGTTGGATGTTCCATGCGTTTTGCACCGGAACACCCTCCACCATTTTGAGACATGCCACACTGGGCCTGGAGATGTGTGTGACCCTGAAGGGGCCTTCCCACATGGGCAGGAGCTTGTGGAGTCCTTCCCTGGAGAGGATTCGGTGTAGCACTAGGTCACCTACCTCGAAGGTGCGGGGCATATGTTGCGGCTGTGATAGCGATGCAATGCATGTTGGTACCTGGCCGCGCGGAGGTCCGTCTGGCGACGAGCGCCCTTGAGGAAAGGAAGGACATCCTCCCGCGGGCCACCCTAACAGGACTCGTCGAAGGCTAGCACACGTGGGGACTGATCCTTGATCTTGGTCGGGAGGACCACTTCCACCCCATACACGAGGAAGAAAGGTGTCTCGTCAATGGGCTTGGTTGTCGTGGTGCGGATGGACCATAGCACTGACAGGAGCTCATCCATCTAGCCCTTGCCGCAAACCATGAGTTGCTTCTTGAAGCTCCTGGTCTTGAGGCCCTTGAGGACCTCCGCGTTGGCCCGCTCCGCATGTCAGTTGCTCCGTGAGTGGGATATGGAGACAAAGCAGATCTGCGCACCAATGGAGGCACGGTAGGCATTGAAGAGGCCGCTGGTGAATTGCGAGTTGTTGTCGGTGATGATGCGGTTGGGCATGCTGAATCGACACACCAACCCCTTGATGAATTTGAGCATGGATCCTGTTGGTATTGCCCGAACCTTCTCAACCTCCACCCACTTGGTGAACTTGTCGATGGCAACATAGAGGAAATGATACATGCCAGCCGCACGGGGAAAAGGGTCACGAATGTCCAACCCTCAGACCACGAAAGGCCACGAGAGGGTAATGGTCTAGAGTCCCTACGCGGGCTGGTGAATCTGCTTGGAGTGGAACTGGCAAGCTTCGCAAGACTGGACCAGCTTCGCGGCGTCTTCAAGTGTCGTGGGCCGGTAGAAGCCAACGCAGAACACCTTGTCTGTGAGGGTACGCAAGGACGAATCGTGGCCGTAGTCACCTCCATGGATGTTAGTGGGCAGCTCGCGCCCCTGCTCCCTGGAAATGCACCACAGCACAACTGCGTTCAGGCGATGACGGTATAGCTCGCCTTCCTGCTCGGGACAGTGTGCGCTATCGATGGTGAAGAAAGGGCCTGCAACGCTCCAATCCAAAGACACCTTCTTGGTCTTGGCCTGCTCCTTGGAGAAAAGGAGCTTCTTCTTCGCGGGTGTTGGCTCGGCCAGCCCCGGGGTGGTCTCGCCTACGGGGTCCTCCACGGCGGCCGCCTTGTAGGCGCACGCGAGAGCTCGTGCCACGTCCTTCTCATCACAGTGGACAATGAGGTGGCTCTGCTTCCTAGTATTTTCACAACACCGTAGGCATAGTGGGTCGCCGCCATGAACTTGGAGAGCACGGGGTAGCCTAGGACAACTTTGTAGGGAAGGCCAATAGGGGCCACGTCGAAATCTACCAATTACGTGCGTAAGTTGTCGCGGGTGCCGAAGGTGATTGGGAGGCGCACTTGCCCCAAAGGTTGGGTAGATCCATTGACAATGCCCGAGAAAGGCCTAGTGGGTGCTAGCTGCTCGTAGGGCACTGGAATTCTCCGAAGGTCTCCACCGATAGAAGGTTGAGACACACGCCGTCGTCGATGAGCGTCTTGGTGATGGCTACCCTGGCGATCATGGGCTGACATAGCAGGGGGCAGCACCGACAGCCCTGGTGGACCTAGGGTGGTCGCTTACATTGAAGGCAATGGAGAGCTCTGACCTCCCGAGGCTGCTAGCGGGCTGGGACGCTGGGAGGGCCGCGCTCACCCTTTGCGAGAAGCTCTTAAGGTTGTGTCCATATGGAGGGGCCTGGTTCCCGCCCAGGATATAGGCCACCCTGCAGAGCCCCTGAGAGCACCCACTAGCGACGATGCCTCCTCGCATGGTTGTTCCGCTCCTGCGTCCAGCCGTGGCAGCAGCGCAAGGAATCTGGTAGACGGCTTGGGAGACACGGCTGACCCCATCGGCCCCTGGCAAAGCACGGGGTGGTGTCGGGGCACACGCTGCACGGTGGCCCCTGACTGTGTTGCAGCCCGGCGAGAGGAGACCACGTGGCGTCGAGCAGTTCTCGAGGGAGTTCCAAAGCACAATGCGCCGCTAGCGAGCGGTGGCTTCGTGCATGTCGAGGTTGACGTCGAGGTCGAAGGCATGAAGATGGCAACTCCCTCTACCTGGCGCGCCAAATGTCAGAGTCCCGGATCTACATCCAAGAACTTATCCGTGAGTGAGATTCAAACACTAAGGGGCTAGGCTCAGCTACCTACGACTTGACAGAAAACATAAGAGGACTGACATAAAGCTTGATGCTGCTCACCGGAGATGACAGGGACATGCAAGCTACCCAGGTTCGGGCCACCTTGCAGTGTAAGACCCTACTCCTGCTTTGTGTTGGATTGCTCTGTGGAGAGGACCCATACTCGTGGTACACGGGAGCTTAGGGGAGAAAATGGTTCGACCTCTTACCAAGATACCATTTCCTCCTTGGAGTGCCTTGGTCCTCATCCATGAAAATATAGGCAGGAACGTATAGCCACAGGGCGGCAATTCGAAGGGGAACATGAATTCAGTCTCATCCTGACAAAAGGTAGTCTCTACCAGCTAAAGCAGTCTTCATGACGCGTCGGTGGGCTCGATGATGACCTCCATCCTGTAGCACCGATCCATCCTGATCTCCTTAGACCAAAGGGGAAACAATTTGGGAGTTGCTTTTGGTGATGCAGGCTCCATTTCCTCCCCTATCACTGTAATGGAAA
The DNA here is from genome assembly GCA_022496015.1 of Hordeum marinum. Lineage (NCBI taxonomy): Eukaryota > Viridiplantae > Streptophyta > Magnoliopsida > Poales > Poaceae > Hordeum > Hordeum marinum. The sequence continues at coordinate 121,269,373 of CM039677.1, forward strand.
TTGTCCTTCTTCTAGGATCGAATCTAGAGGGGGTGATTAGACTACTTGCCCAAATAAAAATTCTACATTTTTCCAATTTTAAGTGTTGGCAGATTTTAGCAGTGATAGCAAGTGAAGCACACCCTGCACATGCATGTCTAAGAGTATAGCAGCGGAAAGTAAAGACCAGCATATGTAATAGAGGATAGGGAGGAAGATCAAATGCAATTTGGAGACACGAAGATTATTCCCGTGGTTCCAATAGGCGGTGCTATCGTACGCCCACATTTATGAAGACTTCAACCCACGGAGGGTAACGGTCACGAGAGTCCACGAAGGGCTCTACCCATGGAGGGTTCCATGAAGAAGCAACCTTATCTATTCCATGATGGCCTACGTCCACGGAGGACTAGCCTTACACGGGGTAGATCTTCACGAAGTAGGCAATCTCCTTGCCCTTACAAACTTCTTGGTTCAGCTCCAGAACACAAAGTAAGAGGCTCCCAAGCAACACCTAACCAATCTCGGAGGCACCACCCTCCCAAAGGTAATAGGCTTGATAATGGTGATTAACTCCTTGCTCTTGTGCTTCAAGATGATAGACTCCTCAACACTCAATCACTCTCTCACGGATTTGGCTTTGGTGGAAGAGATTGATAGGGTGGAAGAAACTTGGGGAGGCTAGAAATCAAGATCCATATGGTTGGAGTGGAATGGCTTGATCTCAACACATGAGTAGGTGGCTCTCTCTCAGAAAATCTGATGGGGTAAGTGGGGAACTGTTTTGAGTGCTTCTCTTGGGAGTGAGTGGTGGTGGAGGGGTATATATAGGCATCTACAAATATCCAACCGTTACACCTTTATTGACCAACTCGGTGACACCAAAGTGTAAAACTTGATGGTACCGAGTTGCTCAAAAGGTAGCAACTTTTGAATATCGGTGAGACCGATATATAATTCTCGGTGGTACTGAAAAGATGACCAACAGTAAGATTGCAAACTCGGTGGCACCGATCCAAAACCTTCGAAATTCCGATTTTAAGAAAAAGGGCAAAAGAAAGCTAGCAACTGAAACTCAATGGCACCGATACAGAATCGGTTGAACCAAAAACTTAGGGTTTGCCTAGGATCTGTCTGAGGTGAAAATCGGTAGGGCCGAGTGGGAAAATTTGTGGCACCGATTTTGCATGATAGGCATATGACAAACTTTTGTGGAAGAGCTTGTGGGTGTTTTTGGTGACTATCACTTGTGCACATGGAGCATTTTGTTCACCAACAATACCTCACCCCATTTTAATAGTATTGGCTTTCCTATACACTCAAAGTGATTTCTTACAAAGTAAAATATAGAGTTTTCTTGCTTGAAGCTTTGCCAATCCTATTCCTTACATCTAGGGGTCTCTCCCCAATCCTTTTGCCATCCCATCATTGAACTTTTCCTGAAATATACTTAGTCGAAACATTAGTCCAATGAGATATATGTTGTTATTAATTACCAAAACCACCAAGGGAGCAAATGTGCTTTCAATCTCGCCCTTTTTGGTAATTGATGACAACATATAGATCAAAGCTTTGACATATGATATAATCAATGAATATAATCGTTGCTTTGAGAAGTATGTGATAAGCAAGAGCTCCCCCTAAATTTGTGCACTATTTTGAATTTGCATTTGAATGCAAATGCACAATCGATTAGGTATATGGGGCACTCTTCCATGTCACATACAACTTGGTGGTGTGCGAGAGTAATATGAGTGAACATCAAAGTGTAAGTGCATCTAGTGCCCCTTAGTGATTTTGGTGTACTGAAGACTTATAGTTTAAGAGACTGATGTGTTTGTAAGTGTGCACGAGATCTATAAGTTGCAGAGGAGTTTGATATATTCAGAGATTATCGACCCCTAAAATGTATGTCTTCAGCTAAATACTTTGGTGAAGACATTGCTGAAGGCTTTGGTATTCCCTAAAGACGTTGAAAATGAAGAAGTTGGTGTGACCTTCAAGATATGAGCGAGGGCTATGAAGCGTGAAGACTTTTGTTTTCGTAGTTTCATTTCCTTTCTTTGAGTCATAAGAAACATCGTACTGTTAAAGGGGGTCGAGGTAATACTAAGGAAAATTTCCAACTGATGCTCAACTCAAAAGCCTCAACCTATCCAATACTTCGAGTGAAGCCTTTGGAAATCTCGTACGGTTCAGTCAAGTTCTTCAGTGATAGAGACAATGTTCTTCTGGTCTCTGAGGAAATTGGTCTGACGGAGGAGTTAGGATTTCGCCAGTGCGAATTGCCTACAAGTGAGTAACATGATAAGCCTGGGGACTTTCATAGTTAGAAATTCTGACCATTGATGTGCTTAGCGCCAACTGTCCCCAATCATTTTATCCACATAATGGTCATATCATTGGGGGCATTTATGTCTTATCATGTCAGGTTGCACCCTAGCTATAAATAGCCACCCCACAACCACTAGTTGGTTGGCTGCTCTAGAGAGAGAACTGACACTTGTCATTTGAGAGCAACCCATCCTTCAAGGACTTTGAGAGAAAATCGTCAGTGAGGAAAAACCCAAATCTAGACCACCAAACCCAAAGTGATTGAGCATCACTAAAGAGATTGTTCCTGTGTGGAACCGATGCTTGTTACCTTTGAAGACTGTGTATCTTATAGACGGTTAGGCGTCATGGTCTAGTGCATCCTGCAGTCAATTGGGGATCATGAAGTGACCTTGGTATAGAGCATCCAGCAGTCAATTGTGGATCACCGGGTGACTAGTTTGTGAGGGTTTTGGAAGTCTACCATGAAGACTTACCACGAGTGTTGGGTGAGGACTTTGTGACCTTAGCTCAAGGAGAATACGATAAGGACTGTGTGTACTAGGACTGTGTGTCCTCTGGTTTAAATACCGGGCCGCTCCAAACTAGACGTACGACGGTTACAACAGTTGGAACTAGGTCATCAAACCACTGTCTTTATCGAGCTATCTGGTTCTATTTCCTCAACCCTTTCATTTCCTCATATACTTGTTGATGAAATTTATCGTTACTGTTTGAAGAATTTGACTGAAGACTTTCTCAATTTCCTCACCTCAAATTCTTCAAGTTACCTTGTTCCACACCTGCTTATCCCGTATCATGCTACCTGTAATATATACATGCTTAATTTCATCATGATGACTATGCTACTGCTATGTTTCTCATGCACTTGAGTACTTATTCTGCTGCTAGTTGTTCATCACATTTCAAATACCTCAAGTTGAAGTTCCTCAGTGATGAATTTGTAAAAATCGCCTATTCGCCCCCTCCTCTAGTCGATATAACGCACTTTCAATTGGTATCTGATAACCCACAAGTATAGGGGATCGCAATAGTTTTCGAGTGTAGAGTATTCAACCCAAATTTATTGATTCGACACAAGGGGGACCAAAGATATTCTCGAGTATTAGAAGCTGAGTTTTCAATTGAACCACACCTGAAAGACTTAATATCTGCAGAGAAGTATTTAGTAGCAAAGTGGTATGGAAGTAACGGTAACAAAGGCAAAAGTGATAGTAGCAGTTTTGTAATGTTTGTAACAATAGCAACAGAAAAGTAACTTAACAAAGATCAATATATGGAAAGCTCGTAGGCAATGGATTGGTGATGGATAATTATGTTGGATGGCGTTCATCATGCCACAGTTATAACATAGGGTGACATAGAATGAGCTCCAATTCATCAATGTAATGTAGGCATGTACTCCATATATAGTCATACGTGCTTATGGAAAAGAACTTGCATGACATCTTTTTCCCTACCCTCCCGTGGCTGCGGGGTCCTATTGGAAACTAAGGGATATTAAGGCATCCTTTTAATATAGAACCAGACCAAAGCATTAGCACTTAGTGAATACATGAACTCCTCAAACTACGGTAATCACCGGAAATAATTCCAGTTATTGTCACCCTCGGGGATGCGGATCATAACTCGTAATAGGTGTCTACAACTTGCAAGATAGGATCAAGAACACATATATATTCATGAAAACATAATAGTTTCAGATCTAAAATCATGGCACGCGGGCCCTAGTGACAAGCATTAAGCATAGCAAAGTCATAGCAACATCAATCTCAGATCATGGTGGATACTAGGGATCAAACCCTAACAAAACTAACTCGTTTACATGATAAATCTAATCCAACCCATCACCGTCCATCAAGCCTACGATGAGATTACTCAGGAATGGTGGAGAGCATCATGGAATTGGTGATGAAGGATGGTTGGTGATGACGAAGGCGTCGATTTCCCCTCTACAGAGCCCAAAACGGACTCCAGATCTGGTCTCCCGAGGAAGAACAGGAGGTGGCGGTGGCTCCGTATCATGAAACACGATGAACTCTTCTCTTCTATTTTTTTCTCCCCGGATAGGAATATATATAAGTGGAAATGAGGTCAGAGGAGCGTCAGCGGGCCCACAAGCCACAGGGACGCGTCCTAGGGGGGTGGGCGCGCCCTCCAAGCTTGTAGCCAGGTGGTGAGCCCCCTGTAGTCGATTCTTTCGCCAATATTTTTTATTAATTCCAAAAATATTCTTAGTAAATTTTCAGGTCAATCTAAATTTTTTTATTTCTACACAAAAATAACACCAAGGCAATTCTACTAAAAACAGCGTCAGTCCGGGTTAGTTCCATTCAAATCATGCAAATTAGAGTCCAAAACAAGGGCAACAAAGTTTGGAAAAGTAGTACGTTGGAGACGTATCAGTTCCCCCAAGATTAAACCTTTGCTTGTCCTTAAGAAATTCAGTTGATAAACTGAAAGTGATAAAGAAAAACTTTTACAAACTCTGTTTGATCTTGCCGTTGTAAATATGTCTAACTTATGTTCAGATTTTCAGCAAAGATTATAGACTAACCCATTCACAATAACATTTAGGTCTCACATTTACTCATATCAGTGGCATAATCAACTAGCGAGCAATAATAATAAGTCTCGGTTACAAAAATTTATCAAAATAATCATTATACAAGATGACATAATGGTATCTCACTAGCCCTTTCTGAGACCGCAAAACATAAATGCAGAGCACCTCTGAAGAACGAGGGCTGAGTGGACATTGTAATTCATGGTAAACAAGATCCAGACATACTCATACTCAATATCAATTAATAGCAAAGCATACAAATAACGGTGGTGCTCTCTAACATGTGCTTTTTATAAGAGGATGATGACTCAATGGTAAAGTAAAATAGATAGGCCCTTCATAGAGGGAAGCATTGATTTGCAGAGGTGCCAGACCTCGAGCTTTTAAAACAAGGATGAATAATCATTTTGAGAGGTATGCTTTCATTTCCAACATAACAACTAAGAGATCTCGATATCTTCCATGCTAGATACATTATAGGAGGTTCCCAAATAGAATAGTGAAGTTTTTACTCCCCCTCCACCAAATCAATCACACTCCACGACGGGCTGAATCCACGGGTACTGTCCATACAAACACAATCCTAGGGGAGTTTTGTTTTATTATACTTTGATTTGAATCCCGAATACCAGCCACTTTCTCGTGAATGATAGTGAATCCACACATATCGTGAGAATAACCCACCTAGCATGGAAGATACTGACAACCCCTAGTCACTACATGAGCGATTTGGGCATACAAAACGGAATATTATTTGAAGGTTTGGAGAATGGCACATGCAAATTTACTTGGAACGGCAGGTAAATATCGTATATAGGTAGGTATGGTGGACTCATATGGAACAACTTTGGGTTTATGGAGATGGATGCATAAGCAGTATTCCCGCTTAGTACAAGTGAAGGCTAGCAAAAGACTGGGGAGCGACCAACTAGAGAGCGACACAGTCATCAACATGCTTTGAGATTAACCAACATTGAATGCAAGCATGAGTAGGATATAATTCACTATGAACATAAATATCATGGAGGCTATATTGATTTTGTTCCAAATACATGCATGAACATGTGCCAAGTCGAGCCACTTGAATCGTTCAGAGGAGGATACCACCCCATCATACTATATCACAACCATTTTTATCTGCATGTTGGCACTCAAAACAAACCATTATTAACTCTTAGCTAATTAAGCATGGAATGAATAACTATAATCTCTAATTGTCATTGCAAACATGTTCAACCCATAATGAGCTAAATCCCGAACGACAAGCTAATCATATTTACAAAAACAAGATAGTTAGATTTCATACCAGCTTTTCTCCATCTCGGTCACTTCATCATATATCATTATTATTGCCTTTAACTTGCACGACCGAATGATGTGAATAATAAGAGTGTACGTGCATTGGACTAAGCTGGAATCTGCAAGCAGTAACTCAAAGGAGAAGACAAGGCAATATGGGCTCTATGTAAAATAAACAATAATGCATATGAGAGCCACTTAACATTTCATCATAGTCTTCTCCTTACGACCCAAAGAAAAGAAGTTTCAAAGCAAGAACGAGAAAACTATTTACACGGGAAAACTCCCAGCAAACAAAAGAAGAACGAGAAATCTTTTTGGGTTTTCTTTTAGTGCTACAACTAAAATAAACTAGAAGGTAAAGCTAGAACTAAATTCTTTGTTTTTGGATTTTCTTAAAGATTAATCAAACACACAAGAAGAAAGCATGAAGAAGAAATAAACTACCATGGATAGTACAATGAAAACGTATGAACACCGACAACTGAATTGAGTTTGTGAACGTGAATGTAACATCGGTGAGAAATACATACTCCCTCAAGCTTAGGCTTTAGGCCTAAGTTGGTCTAGGGTCAGGGCTAGAAATAACCTTCCCCGGGATACTTCGAAGGACACTAAGGGTTCCACTGATTAGCGACCTCCTATGGCTCCCATTGAAAAATCGGGGCCTAATATGGATCAAGGGCCTGTGCTGGCTCACGTGCTGGGGGTTGCGACAAAACCCAATATCGGTAGATGTCATTGGGCATAACAGTGTACCTGCCTGAATGAATATCAAACAGAGAACAAGCAGGTAGAGTAATAATCTCACAAGTACCCTGACTAAATACTAAGTTGTAAAGCAGCCTCCTATCACCATTCTTCTTAATAACATCATGGGCTACCATATGGTCATAATCTAAAAACTTCGCGGGTAGCAGCCTCTCATCTTTCTCGTGAAGCCTAATGGGTATCACAAAATGTTTAGCTAAATGAGATGCATAGATACATCCAAAAATGGGCCCCTTCGAACGGTTGGTGTTCAACCATTGGGCCACCATAGATCCCACACTAAAGGTTCAATCAGCAAATAGAGCATGGCGCAAAATAGCGAGGTCAGGCGCACTAAGGCTTCCACTCTCCTAGCGACCAACTAAACATCTTCCCGCAAATAATGAATAATAGCGTAGCACAGGAAAATCTAAACTAGTTGCTCTTGCCTTTGACACGCCTCTCTCTTCCCCTACATTGACTACGGCAACAAAATCTTCCATGTCTCGAGGACGTGGTTCCCTGATGCTGCCCTCCTAGGGTATCTTGCAAAGTTTGCAAAAATCATAAAGGTTCATTTTCTTAGGCACATCATATAAGTGAAATTCTACTGTAGGAGGGTCATCCCTAGGATGAAAGTGAAAATTTTGCACAAAGGTATTCGTGAGCAAGAGGTACTGGTCATATTTATCATTGAGGAAATTGGTGATGCCTGTATTCTCGGCCAAATAATAGAAATCTTCATAAATTCTAGACTCCCTCAAGAATGTGTCACACGGCCATTCACATGGTCGAACTTCTACGACGCGAGGAAGATTATATTTGGGTTTCTCCTTCATTTCATTTTCATCTTCCTTAGAACCCTGGCTTGAAGAACCTCTTAATAATCTTCTCAACATCTTTTCTTTCTCTGGAAAATTTCTGAAATTTTTAGTGAATAAAAATAAAGGTGAACAAAACTCAACAAAACTCATAGCAATTACTCCCTCAAGTGCATAGAGACTATATCATGCATCAAAACTACATGGGACCATACAAATTTGATATGCAAGCTCAAAAACAAGGTCACCGCAATAGCAACAAATTCCAATATATAAGGCACTAGAACAAAAACTAATTGGACCATTAGAGGAGTTACATACCGATGAGCAATCCCCTAAAACAGCTTTGCAAATGGAGCTTTGAGCAAGGATATCGAAAATGCCAGCAAGATGAGCTAGAACACGGGTTTGAGCAATGGTGGGAATTTTTCTGGAGGAAGATGAAGTGAATGGGTGTTGGAATAATTGGAGGAGGGCCACGTGGGACCCACAAGCCACTAGGGCATGCCCTGCAGGCTTGTGGCCCACTGGTGCGGCCCCGTGATGCATACTTAGTGCCAAAAATTCTTAAATATTCCAGAAAAAATCATACTCCATTTTCAGGACATTTGAAGAACTTTTATTTCCAGGTCACTTTTTTATTGCACGGGAAACTCAGAAAATAGAAAAATAATAGCATTTTTACTTAATTTCATCTAGGTAATAGCAAGTAAAAGTTATGTACACGAAGTTGTGCCTTCTAAATCCATCCAACTCATGCTCATCAAAAGGAATCCATCAATAAGGTTGATCAAGTCTTATTAACAAACTTCTTTCGAATAACATGAAACCGAAGAATTTTCGAATAACACTAAGTTAGCTCAACGGGGATATGCATATCCCCAACAATAATTATATCATATTTCTTCTTGACAGTACGAAGAGGGAATTCAAAGTCTCAAATAATAATCGTTGGAATTTTTTCAATAGAGTTGATACTATGAACTTGAGGTTGTTTCTTCGGAAAGTGTACCATATGCTCATTACCATTAATATGAAAAGTGACATTGCTCTGGTTGCAATCAATAACATCCCATACAATATTTAAAAAGGGTCTACCAAGGATAATCGACATACTGTCGTCCTCGAGAATATCAAGAATAACAAAGTCCGTCAACATAGGAGCATTTGCAACTACGACAGGAACATCCTCACAAATACCGATAGGTAGAGCAGTTGATTTATCAACCATTTGCAAATAGATTTTAGTAGGTGTCAACTTATTCAATTCAAGTCTATTGTATAAAGAGAAAGGCATAACACTAACACCATCTCCAAGATCACATAAAGCAGTTTTAACATAATTTCCTTTAATAGAACATGGTATAGTAGGTACTCCGGGATCTCCTAATTTCTCAGGTATTCCACCTTTAAAAGTGTAATTAGCAAGCATGGTGGAAATCTCAGCTTCCGGTATCTTTCTTTTATTTGTCACAATATCTTTCATATACTTAGCATAAGGAGACATTTTCAAAATATCAGTCAAGCGCATACGCAAAAAGACAGGTCTAAGCATTTCAGCAAAGCGCTCAAAATCCTCATCATCCTTTTTCTTGGATGGTTTAGGAGGAAAGGTCATGGGTTTCTGAACCCATGGTTCTCTTTCTCTACCATGTTTCCTAGCAACGAAGTCTCTTTTATCGTATCTTTTATTCTTAGGTTGTGGGTTATCAAGATCATCAACAGGTTCAATCTCCACATCATTATCATTACTAGGTTGAGCATCAACATGAACATCATTATTAATGTTATCACTAGGATCATGTTCGTCACCGAATTGTGTTTTGGTATCAGAAATAGAAATATTATTTGGATTCTCAGATGTATCTATAACAGGTTCACTAGCAGCATGCAAATTGCTATCATCATTCTTTCTCCTACCCTTATTGGAACAAATAGGTACATGAGCATTAACTCTCTGAGAATCTTGCTCAATTCTCTTAGGATGGCCCTCAGAATACAAAGATTCCTGAGTCATTCTACCACCTCTAGTTACAACTTTAAAATAATGATCATTGTTCTTATGATTCATCTCGTTAAGTAAATCATTCTGCGCCTTTAGTACTTGTTCTACTTGAGTGGTTACCATGGAACCATGTTTACTAATAAGCTTAAGATCATTGACAGTTCAACTCAAATGATCACCCAAGAGATCAAGCATGTAAGCATTATGTTTCAATTGTCTACTAGTATAAGCATTGAAATTTTCTTGCTTCACAATAAAATTATGAAATTCATCCAAGCATAGGCAATTAAAATTACTCTTTGGAGAATATCTAATATAAGCAGATGATATTCCTTTACAATATCTAGTATAATGATATTCCTTTACAATAAAATTACTTATTATAAGGAATATCTCTTTCATCAAACCTATGGAGAGAATTTACCTCTACTACCTATGTTAGGTTATCAAGACCATGTACTTCTTAAATAGATGATAGATTCTTAACATCTTCAGCTTTAATACCCTTTTCTTTCATTGATTTTTTTGCCTCTTGCATATCTTTAGGACTAAGGAATAGAATACCCCTTTTCTTTGGAGTTGGCTTTGAAGGTGATTCGGGAATAGTCCAATCATTATCATTGCTCAATATATTATTCAGTAGTAATTCAACTTGTTCAATAGTTTGTTCCCTGAAAACACAACCAGCACAACTATCTAGGTGGTCCCTAGAAGCATCGGTTAGTCCATTATAAAAGATATCAAGTATTTCATTTTTCTTGAGAGGATGACCAGGCAAAGCATTAAGTAATTGGAGAAGCCTCCCCCAAGCTTGTGGGAGACTCTCTTCTTGAACTTGCACAAAGTTAAATATTTCCTGCATGGCAGCTTGTTTCTTATGGGCAGGAAAATATTTTTTAGAGAAGTGATAAATCATATCGTGGGGACTATGTACACAACCAGGAGCAAGAGAATTAAACCATATCTTAGCATCACCCTTTAATGAGAAAGGAAACAACTTAAGAATATAGTAATAGCAAAAAATTTCCTCATGAGTAAATAGGGCGGCTATATCATTCAATTTGGTAAGATGTGCCACAACAGTTTCAGATTCATAACCATGGAAAGGATCAGATTCAACCAAAGTAATTAACTCGGGATCGACAGAGAATTCATAATCCTTATCAGTAACAAAGATAGGTGAAGTAGCAAACTGAGGATCATATTGCATTCTAGCATTCAAAGATTTTTCCTTCCACATGCGAAGCAATTTCTTGAGATCATCTCTATCCTTACAAGCAAGAAAGTCGCTAGCTACCTCTCCTTCCATAACATAACCCTCAGGTATATTAGGAAATTCATGTCTAGGAGAGGTAGGTCTAGCAGTTGTATCATAGTGTTCGGTTTCAATAATTTTATCAGATTTAGAAATATTATCAGTTTCAGCATTGGCTCTAGCAATTTGTTCATCAAGAAATTCACCTACTGGCACAGTATCATCAAGCAAAGTATCATCATAAGCATCATGCATAGTATAAGTAGCATCATCAATTACTTACGACATATCAGAATTACTAGCAAGTGGTGGTGTCGCAAATTTACTCATAACAGAAGGTGAATCAAGTGCAGAGCTAGATGGCAGTTCCTTACCTGTCCTCGTAGTTGAGGGGTAAATCTTGGTTTTTGGATCTTTAAGATCCCTCATAGTGATCAATATATATATATATATATATATATATATCCCAAGTGACTCAGAGAATAGAGCTATGCTCCCCGGCAACAGCCCCAGAGAAAGGTCTTGATAACCCACAAGTATAAGGGATCGCAATAGTTTTCGAGGGTAGAGTATTCAACCCAAATTTATTGATTCAACACAAGGAAGACAAAGAATATTCTCGCATATTAGCATCTGAATTGTCAATTCAACCACACCTGAAAGACTTAATATCTGCAGCAAAGTATTCAGTAGCAAAGTAGTATCGAAGTAACGGTAACGGAGGCAAAAGTGATAGTAGCAGTTTTTTAATGTTTGTAACAATAGCAACAGAAAATTAGCTTAACAAAGATCAATATATGGAAAGCTCGTAGGCAATGGATCAGTGATGGATAATTATGTCTGATGGCATTCATCATGCAACGGTTATAACATAGGGTGACACAGAACTAGCTCCAATTCATCAATGTAATGTAGGCATGTATTCCATATATAGTCATACGTGCTTATGGAAAAGAACTTGCATGACATCTTTTGTCCTACCCTCCCGTCGCAGCGGGGTCCTATTGGAAACTAAGGGATATTAAGGCCTCCTTTCAATAGAGAACTGGTCCAAAGCATTAGCACTTCGCGAATACATGAACTCCTCAAACTATGGTAATCACCGGAAAGAATCCCAGTTATTGTCACCCTGGGGGATGTGGATCATAACTCGTAATAGGTGTCTACAACTTGCAAGATAGGATCAAGAACACATATATATTCATGAAAACATAACAGGTTCAGATCTGAAATCATGGCACTCAAGCCCTAGTGACAAGAATTAAGTATAGCAAAGTCATAGCAACATCAATCTCGAAACATAGTGGATACTAGGGATCAAACCCTAACAATACTAACTCGATTACATGATAAATCTCATCCAACCCATCACCGTCCAGCAAGCCTACGATGAGATTTCTCACGAACGATGGAGGGCATCATGGAATTGGTGATGAAAGATGGTTGGTGATGACGAAGGCGTCGATTTCCCCTCTGTAGAGCCCAAAACGGACTCCAGATCTGGTCCCCCGAGGAAGAACATGAGGTGGCGGTGGTTCTGTATCGTGAAACACGATGAAGTCTTCTCTTCTATTTTTATCCCCAAATAGGAATATATAGAAGTGGAAACGATGTCAGAGGAGTGTCAGGGGCTCCACAAGCCACACGGGCACGCCCTATGGGGCTGGATGCGTCCTCCAGGCTTGTGGCGAGGTGGTGAGCCCCCTGCATTTGACTATTTTGCCAATATTTTTTATTAATTCGAAAAATACTCTCCATAAATTTTCAGGTCAATCCGAGTACTTTTATTTCTGTACAAAAATAACACCAAGGCAATTCTGCTGAAAACAACATCAGTCCGGGTTAGTTCCATTCAGATCATGCAAATTAGAGTCTAAAACAAGGGCAAACGAGTTTCGAAAAGTAGATACATTGGAGACGTATTAGTATTAGAGCAAGGTACTCCCTTGTTCTGTGTGATTTTGGTTTAACCACCTGGATTTCTAGTTATGTCGACTGCAGGTATGATCAAGGTTTCCGCAGGTTGTCCTACCTTCGATGGGATGGATTACCCCTACTAGAAGAACTAGATGTGCATGCATCTTGAAGCTATTGACAATGATCTCTGGTATGTTGAAGAAAATGGTGTTCCCTGCACCTCTCCGACTGTTACTGCTGCTAATACGAACAAATTCAAGCAACTTGATTCTCGAGCGAAGAATATCATCTTGGCCATCTGAGCAAAGGTCAATATGGCAGAGTGAGTGCTTTGCAGTCTACTAAGCTTATCTGGGATAGGTTGTCCAAAGTCGATGAAGGTGTTTCCACACAACGTGACTCCCGTGTTGATGTGCTTCGCAATCTCTTCAATCGTATCAAAAGACTCGACAATGAAAATGTTCAGCAAACTTTTGATCGTCTCACTGATATCTCCAACGAGCTTCAAGCACTGGGTGCCATTGACATCACCGACCACGAAGTGGTGAAGAAACTGCTAGGATCTCTTGATTCCTCATTTGACACACTGGGCTTGATGATTCAAGAGCATGGAGACTACAAGTCACTTGATTCTACTGATACACTTGACAAACTCAATGCTCATAAATTCCAACAAGCTGAGAAGAGAGACCTCTACGGTCCAAGCTATGGAAGATCTCGTGCTCTGAAGGCAAAAGCAATTTCCTCATCTGAAGGCAAAGATTGTGATAGTAGCCCTGGTGATCCACAAGATCTGAGTCAGGAGCTGGCAATGCTCGTGAGGAAATTCGAGAAGTTCTCAAGGAGAGGCCAATTTGGGAAGTCATCAAAGAGTGGTTTGAAGAAATCAGATTCCTCAAGTGACTACAAGAAGAGAACTTGTCACAAATGCAAGAAATCTGGTCACTTTATCTCTAATTGTCCTCTTTGGGATAAAGAATAAAAGAAGAAGAAGATGTATAAGGACGAGAGTTCTGATGACTCGAAGAAAAAGAAAAAATCTTCAAAGTCCTCAATGCACAAGAAGAATGGTTCCAGAAAGGCTCTGTCTTTCATTGGCAAGGAAATGGATTCTGAATAAGAATCTGAAGAATATGAAAAAGAGGAAGAATCCGAGGTCGAGTCTGAATCTGGTGTTGCTAGTCTTGCTCTCGCTACTGCTTTTGTTAGCAAGTCCATATTCAACAATGATGAAAATGGCTACTCCAATGACTCTAACGTCAGCAATGATGAATATGCTCCTACTTACTGCTTCATGACGAAAGGCGTCAAGTCAGTCACAGAATGTCCCAATCTTGGTGACATTGAATATCTTAGGTGGAAAGTTCTGATGAAGAAGCATCTCAGATCAATGAACAGTGAGCTATAGACTATTACTGAACTTGGAGTGACTGAACTCTGCAAGATGGCAAATGCTAAGGAAATTCGGAAGTACACTCAACTTGATGCTCAGGCAAGGAACATCATCTTCTCAAGCCTATCGAACGTCATGTTCAAAGGAATCTGTCATCTCCAAAACGTAAGCTCATCTAGGATAGGATCATGGACATCAATGAAGGCTATCGCACTCGTCAAGACCTCATGTTCATCGAACTCAAGAACTTCCTCAAAATACAGGAAGCAGATCCCGCTTCATCTTCTTCACTTTGTCTCATGGCAAAAGGCTCCAAGGATGAACCTCCAAAAGCTACCTAGTGGTTCCTCGATAGTGGATGCACCAACCACATAACTGGTGACAAGAATTTACTGATGAATTTACCACTTGCCCCATCTCATCTGAAGCATATGACCTACGTTGACAAAGGAAAAAAGCAAGGTATTGGGTCTAGGTAAGGTTGCAATCTCAAAGGACCGACACATGGATAAGGTGATGCTTGTGGAATCCCTCGGGTTCAACCTCATGTCTGTCTCAATGCTTTGTGATCTTGATATGGTTATAGTCTTTGGAAAATATCACTGTGTAGTTGTCATAGAATCTGACCATTCCAAAGTCTACGAAGGCTTTAGAGAGGAGACTTGTACATTATTGATTTCTCTACAGGTCCAGCCTGCCACATGCCTACTTGCAAAGTCCTCGGTAGACTGGATGTGGCATCGACGACTTGGACATGCTGGTATGAGGAACTTGCACACGCTCGTGAAGAAAAAGCACGTCATTGGCATTGAAGGTGTCAAATTCCTCAAGGACCACCTCTGTGGTGCTTGTGAGTCTGGAAAGATGACCAGATCCAAGCATCCCTCAAAGACAATCATGACAATGACTCACCTTTTGAATTGCTTCATATGGACCTCTTTGGCCCCACTCATTATTCCTCACTAACAAATTCTTCAAGTTTGTATGGCTTTGTCATTATTGATGATTACTCCCATTACACCTGGGTGCATATTATTCTGTAAAAAAATGAAGTGCAGGATATATTCAGACGATTTGCTTCAAGGGCCTCAACTAACTTCGGGGTCAAGATCAAGCATATCAGGAGTGCTAATGGGACTGAGTTCAAGAACACCAATCTTGATGAATATCTTGATGAACTTGGTATTACTCATGAGTTATCTGCCCCATATACTCCTCAAGAGAATGGCGTCGTGGAGCGCAAGAACAAGACTCTTGTTGAGATGGCTCGCACCATGTTTGATGAATACAAGACTCCTCGTCGCTTCTGGCCTGACACAACTGATACAGCTTGCCACATCATCAACAGGGTATATCTTCACAAATTCTTCAAGAAGACTTCTTATGAGCTCATGACTGGCAATAAACCCAATGTAAGTTATCTCAAAGTCTTTGGTGCAAAATGCCGGATTAGAGATCCTCACAACAGTTCTAAATTTGCACCAAAAGCACATGAGGGTTTTATGCTTGGTTACGGAAAGGACTCGCACACCTACACAATCTTCAACACCTACCACGAAAAGGTTGTTGAAACTGTAGATGTGCGGTTCGATGAAACTAACCGCTTGTAAAGAGAGCACCTGCCTCCTGTGCTAGATGAAAAGTCTCCTAAGGAATCCAATAAGCCGAAGGCTACTGAAAATGGCATACCCACCAAAGAAACTCAGCGTACTTAGGAAGTCATTCCAACCAATGAAGACATTCATGCTGATACACCTGAAGAAAATGGTGCTGAAGAAAATCCTCTAAGTGTGAAGAAATTAATGAAGAATCTGATGACTTTGATGTGCAACACACGAAGTAACATTATTCTTCAATCAATGAAGAATAATCCTCTAAGTGTGAAGAAAATAATGAAGAATTTGATTCTCAGAACCCTACGACAATTGTACGTAGTGTCTGAAATCATCATTCTTATATGGTGGTTCACGCCACCAAAAATTGTTGAAATTCTTCAAAAATGAGTTTTTTGTCATTTTGCAAATTCCTCAAGTTTGCAAAATCCTCAAACTTTCAAATTATTCAAACTATGAAACTGATGTTCTTCATTTACCATATATATATATAGGACAAATATTTGGTACGACCGGGTGTAGTTACTCCTACTTTTGTTTCGTATGCTATAGGTAGTATCTATCATTTTGAAATGTATGTACACGTAGTATGTAGTATATAAGAATATTTAGGTAGTATATATACAAAAAAATTGGTACTATGTCTCATATTTTGAGCATATACTTTTTTACGTACAAATATGTACGTATTTTATAAATATAATAAAAATATGAGTCAACTTGCAATTTTTTTCATAGAACTCACTTTGGAATATCTTAAATATAGTTTATGAACATACTAAAAATAATAAGGTAGTATATATACTACCACATGATAGTATATGAGACATGGGAGTAACTACACCCGGTCGTAGGATGTATTTTCCCTATATATATATATATATATATATATATGTGTGTGTGTGTGTATGTATGTATAAACACCATTCTGATCACGGGATTAGAATATTATTCTGATCACGGGTTGAACTTCCTGAGTTACACAACTCTGAACTTCCCTTTGTAGGAACTATCTTCGCAACCGTGTCTCACCGCGCAAATTTTTCTGGTCAGTCGTGTTCTATGTGATGTAAGTGTAATTTGGGAACGGTTTTTAGCAACTAAATGCCCGTTTTATGTAGGAATCTCGCTCGTTGGCAGATTTGCTCTCGGGGATGTGATGAACTTGTTTCTGCTGCAATTTTACTGCCTGATTTGTTCGACCCGAACTTCCCCGAGTGCTAGCTTGAAATTCCAGCAAATTTCCTAAATGGGTCTTGCAATATACTGTTTGAAAGCTATGGACACCAGTATAATAGCCTTGGTTGATTTTTTGGCAAAATGTACGCAGTTCAAGAGCAGTTTTGAAAAGCATTTTTCTTCATACAAAAAAAGTGAATTGTATTTTCGACATTATTTCTAAACCGTTCATCAGAATGAGGCAAATGAGATGGTGTTGGATAGCTGCTGCAAATCCACTCATTTCACATGTTGAACGTTTTTCCAAGTTCCCTACAGAGGAATTTCAAAAATGTCGGAAATTTTTGAAACCGAACAACCGGGTACGAATTTCGAGGTTAGTTTGAAAACAGCTTGTCCTATCGATACATATGATATGGCGTTGGAAATCTTAGGAAATGCACATCTTTCCATATAAAAATTATGTTCTAACTATGAACGGTTGAAAAGTAATTTAGAAAATGGCTGAATCTGTACCGAGTGTGTATTTTCACGTTATTTTCTCAACAGTTCATCGGAATGAGGCAAATGATATAGCGTTGGTAAGCTTGAAGAAACGTGAAACTTCTATATGTAGATTGTTTTTCCAATTCTTTACGGTTTTAACTCAATTTTGAGAATGGCTGCAAACGTATTTTGGCCGGAATTTCTAGAAATTTAATCAGAATGGGGCAAATAATGCGCAACTTCGGCCTTTATGTAGATGGTTTTCTCTAATTCCGAGCCGTTTTCACGCAATTTCGAAAACTGCAAGATGATGTGTTCTGCCTTTTATCGCAAAACAGGGTTTTCAAAAATGCACCGCGTGAAGAACTTGAACTTCATCTGCACGTCTACCTGAACTTCACTCTATCTCTTCATGTACTGCTTTAGCTCATGGCTCTCCATCCACTCACCAAAATTGAGCAAGTGTTATACGGATGGAAAGCTATTGTAAACAAGCAACTTTTCTGTCTTGATCATTTTTTTTCATACTCGCGACGGTTTAAAAGATTTCCATCCGAAATTCATTTAGCGTAGTAGTTGAACTTCCCACTGTTTCCACGTTGAACTTTTGTCGCGTATTTTTGTTTGTAATTTCTCACCCATTTGTCTTTTAGCATACTCGCACTAGAGATCTCGGACTGCACCGGGAGGAGCACGTGAACTTCTTGCACCAAATCTTTTAGGGTATTAGTTTTTTATTCTTTTTATTCTCATTTGAAATGCATTCCGTGTAGTAGTTGAACTTCCCGGTGTTTTCACTTTGAACTTCTACCACGTATTTTTGTTTGTAATTTCTCATCCGTTCATCGGAGTTGCACAAATGAAGAAAATTGAAATTTTTGAACTTCTTAGTTTTATTCTTTAGTAGCGAAGAAAATTGGGTTTTTTGAACTTCCTTGTTTTAAAAATTTGAACTTCTTGGTTTTCTTTTTTTAATAATGTGAAAAATCTGAATTTTTTATGGACATCAAACTTCACCATTTTTTAAATTTGAACTTCTTAGTTTTATTGGTTAGTAACCGGGAAAATGCTTTTTTATATAAACAATAATATCGCGTCGTTATTTTAATTTGAACTTATAGTTTTCATATAATGGGGAGAATCGTTTTTTATACAATCTTTTGAAATGCTCCTCTTTTTAATTTGAACTTCTTTGATTTTTTTAGAAACGGGGAAAATCCATTTTTATTAAGATTTTTGAAGTACTTTTTTGTTGAACTTCTTGCTCAATTTTTTTGAACTTCCAAATTTGGCTTTTAGATATTAAAAACTTTATTTTTTTAACGTTGACCTGCTTCGGTTTTTAAATTTGAACTTCTTATAGAATTTTGTCGTGACATTTTATGCATTTTTTTTCGATGAAATGGCCTAGGCGGTCCCTTTTTCATTTGATGATTTTTCTTTTGTACGTAGTACACGTGAACTTCGGGATTTCTAAAACCTGAAATTCCCGTGCTATTGAAAATGAAGAAATTTATGTTTTTAGGTCAGCGGCGATGCGCGGCCAGCTGAAGGTTGAGGCCTCTTCCAGCAAGCCGAGGCCTCTTCCAACTGCATCTGTAGGACGAGCAGGCTAGCTAGTGGAATGCCAAGATGGCGAGGCAGGAGGTTGGTTAAGAAGTTCTAGGCAGAAGAGGAAGACGTCCATGGTGCGCGTGACAAAAACGATACTCTCGAAATGCTACTGTCAAAAGCATTTGAAACACTATTTTTGTTTTTGTGTCACACCTTGCTCGAATGTGATCTAATTATAAAAATTTGCAAGCAATGAGAAATTTTGTAGAAGTTCATCAAAAAAATTGGAAATTTTTAAAATGTTTTTGAATTTTTTTTTGATTTTACTGTTCATCCAGGTGCATTTGAGCTCGAGCTCAAATACTGCACTTCCTAGTTGTACCATGTATGTTCTTTGCAAAAAATAATGTTATTTTTATACGCAAAGTTGTGCTTGTTTTTACACCACATGTTTTGGTCTTATTTCTCCATCTTTACCTCCTGGAACTAACCACAACGACATGTTTATTATTCGTTCTCTCTCTCTCTCTTTTGTGTAACTTGTCTGCTCATGCATATGAAGGTAGTTAACTTAATGTAGCAACTCGAGCTAGAAAAGATCACATAACATCTAGTTCAGGCACCCGACAGAACATGCTCACACAAGCTCCGGAGGAGCTTAGTGACGCTGGGCACCACCATAATAATGTTATTAAATACATTGAAAACTTATATATATGCATCTGTGAGCATGTTCTGTTCGGAGGAGCAATAATGTTATTAATGTTATTGCTAATTCTTCAAGTTGATTTGCATCTAAGTGAATATGATCGGACCCGTTCCCCCTCTATGCTAAAATCAAACTCAGTCTGTTCATAAATTCTTAATATGCGTTCTATTTTGAAACTCGTTCAAAGTCTTTACTGTGTCCTTGACAGTTGAAGAATTTGCGAATGGAAACTTTAAAATTTTCACTATCAAAATTTTCGGCGCTTCCCGCTCAAACCGTTTCGATTACCACGGCTGGATAACCCATGATCCCTCACTATCTCCACTCCTCAGAATGTGGGTGACACATGTCGCGTGGAGAGCAAGGGTCAAGGGCAACCTGGTCCAAAATCTTCGGGGCGGTTGGTTTTTACCCCCACCATAAATACCCCTTCTCTTTCACTTTGCTATAGTTACTCGTCACTTCCCTCACTCCCCCGAGCTCAAACCTAGCGCCACCGCTAAAATCATCGTCACTGGTGTGGAAGAGCTTCACTGCCTCGACCTCGCCATCGTCGTACTCGCATCACCGCGGAAATCTTCGATTTTTTTTCAGAAATAGCACCATATTTTAAGCAATTTTGAAAAAAAATGTATGTTTTTAAAAAATTCCGGTTTTAGCACCCTGTTGGTCTTCTCTGGGCCGACCGGGGGGCAGTCGGCCGGCCGTGGCCGAAACCTGGCTGTCGGCCAGGCCCAGGCCGACTCGGCCAGCCCCAGGCCGAGGGCCCACCTTTCGTCCAGGTGGAGGTCGACAGCTCCTCAGATAAGCTGCGCCGGCCGGCTCCCTTCTTCCTCCTTCTTCCTTTTTTCTCTTCTATTAGGCCGAAATCACACCCCCCCTTGATCTCCCAATCCCTCCACTCATTTTCCGTTGCAATCCGATGAATTGGTAGATCGTGTGTTCCTCCCCCGCCCTATGGTTTTATTTTCCGCAATGGTGTACTGGTTTGCTCGTGTGGAGGATAAGATGGTGTGGTGGTGGAGCTTGCAATGGTGAGAAGGTGGAGTGGTGTAGAGGAATAAGAAGGTGGAGAGGAAGAAGGATTGCACTCATGCGTCGAAGGTATAAATTTTTTTGCTGTTAATTTTGGTTTTTTGTTATTTTTGTAATGTACGTACAAATAGTTTATGTTATTTTTAGTAGCGTAGTTATTTTAGGTTACTTGTGTTAGCGTAGTGATTTTAGTGTAGCCATATTAATGTAGTTTTAGTTAGTGTAGTCATATTAGTATCGAGTTTTAGTTTTTGTTTTCATAGTATAGGTTTAGTTAGTTTAGTCATAGTAGTGTCGGTTAATTTTTGTGTAGCTCATTTTAATGTAGGTTTTTTTAGGTACATTACAGTGTACGTTTTATTTTAGTGTCGATATATTTGTTGCGAATAATGAGAAGCTGGCATTGTCTGACCAGGTTAAAATGTCTGAATCCGTAAATCTGACTGTGTATTACGGCCCTGGTACTGTTCGATATAATGAGTTGGGGGTTGATCTTAGCGAGTTTAAAACAGGCGAGATGACACTTTCAGACCCGGACAGACTGGACATTAGGCAGTTGAAGCACTGGTTGGGTACTAGTTTTGGCCTCGATCCTGAAGTTTGTTCCGTCAGTATTCATGCCTTGTGGACCAAATCATGTAAAAATGTCAAGTGGGATTTGATTCCGATAGATAGGAGCCAACAATGGTTGTCTTTGTTAAGTTGCTGTAGAGACCGAAGAATCCATCTGCATGCCCTAGTGCAACTAGTGGCGAAGGAGGAGAACATCGTACCGCCAACCGTGGGGTATGATCCAGGCCAGAGTAGTCAAGTGGCTAACGAGATTTATGTATCTGGGTCACAGCCACCGGATGTGAATGATACTCTAGCCGACAATGAGTCAGATTATGTTAATGCTGGTCAGAGTATTCAATCGGTAGTATTAGCTGTCTCTGGTGTTGCTGATGGGGACGAGGAAGGCGAGGAAATGCAGAGGGTGATGGAGGAAGAGGACGAGGATGGGATTGCAGAGGAACTTGATTCTGAAAATTCCGAGGAGGAGGAGGAGGTACCAATTCCTGCTGCATGGGAGGAGGACATATCCGCCGGCTTTACTGTCAACAATGGCCATTAGACTCCATGGCAATATAATCTGAACCAAGTCCAGATCGGGGCTATGTTTGACACAAAGAAGAAATTGAAGTATGCAGTGATAAAGTGGGCTATGTCTACCTAGAGGGTTTTCCGGACACACATATCTAGTCCAACGAAATATACCGTGAAGTGTGCTGAATCAGGTTGTCCTGCGAAGGTGCACGCCCACGTGCGAAAGTATCACATCCACTGGGTTGTGACAAATGTTGTACCGCATAACTATGTTAGGAAAAACATGTTGGCTCGTCATCCAAACCTTACTTCAACTCTCATAGCGCAACTCATGTATACTGAGATAGTGACGAAGAAAGATATGGAAGCAAAGCACATCCAGACCATAGTGAAGGTCAGATGGAAGTATGACATTCCATATGGGAAGACTTGGAGAGCTAAGCAGAAGGATATGGAGGAGAGGTTTGGGATGTTCTTCGACTCCTATGATAATGTTGTGCGTCTCTTTGACGTACTGAAGGAGAGGAATCCCGGCACTTATGTTAACATTCAGCACACGAGGTTGGAAAGCATACCTGACTACAAGGTGTTGAAATGAGTATTCTTCTCTTTCGGTATGTGCATCGAAGCTTTCATGCATTGTCCTCCTGTGATGTTTGTGGATGGTACATTCCTGACTGGTCAGTACAAAGGGCAAATCCTGACTGCTATTGGTGTGGACGGGAACAACCAAATCATCCCACTAGCTATGGCATTTGTGGAGGGTGAGAACTTTCCGAGCTGGGTATGGTTCTTCCGTCAAATTAAAATTGCGATCGTGAAGGACAGACCAAATGTGTGTCTCATTCATGACAGACATCCCGGTATACTGAAGGCCGTGAAGACACCGAGTAATCCAACTGCTGACGACCAACACCTTGGAAGGACTTGCAAAGCCGGTGGTGCATGCGCCATCTTGGTGCTAATTTTTTCTCACAGTTCAAGAACAAACGGTTGATGAACTTGTTCAAGAAGTTATGCAAGCAGAACCAGCGGCGAAAATACAATTTTATTTGGTCCAAACTTGATGAGTTCACTAAGAAGCAGGTGGTCGCTAGGAAGAAAATGGAGAAAGACTAGGTTAAATTAACAGCACTCATTGCGGAGATGGAGGGGCCAGTTGGTCTTTGTGACTTGCCATCAATTGACCCTCCTAATACGAAGCGAAAGAAGGGTAGGGCAATAAAGAATTTTCTGAGTGGATAGAGAAAGAGCCTCCAGTGAATTGGTCTTTGCTGCATGACACCCATGGAGCTAGGTATGGCCACATGACAACCAATCTTGCAGAGGTCTATAACTTTGTTCTCAGAGGGAATAGAGCATTGCCACTGACAGCTATTGTGGAGGGTGTATTCCATGGCACTGTGAGGTATTTCAGAGAAAGGCATGAGTTGGCAAGGAAGCATATTAAAGATAATCAGAACACTCCTTACTGCAGCCGTGTCATGGAGTATATGGCTGATAAGATAAAGAAATCCAAGAAGCACACCGTCACACTCATAGGTAATCAGGAAAGGAGGTACGAGGTTCAGCTTCCTACTGATGGTTTCGGTTCTGGAAATGAGGTGAGGACGCATGAGGTTACAAGTGGAGCAGAATTTTTTCCAACTTGTGAGTGTACATGCAACAAGCTGTAGTTGTTGCACCTGCCTTGCTCACATGTGTTGGCTGCCTGTGGCCAGATTCAGTTGGACGCTATGTCCTTCGTGTCTTCGTACTATTCAAAGGAGGCAGTACTTAATGTCTGGACAGGTGAGATGACAGGGTTTAGAGTCGTCGGCAATTTCAACAAGGTAAACGATGCCGATAGAGTATACATCTCGGATCCTGCACTACGGCAAACTAGCAGGGGCAGGCGTAAGGTAAAGCGCATCCGAAACGATATGGACCAATCTGAAGCAGGTGGAGCAACCATGCAATGTTTGCTCTGTGTGTCGTATGGTCATAGGATGAAATATTGCCCCCACACTAAAAAAAGATGGTGCTTCCACATCGACGAGTGCTTCCGCATCGACCACTGCAACAGCAGTTGCAAGAGGAGGTCCTGGCAGTCGTGGTGGACGTGGCTCTCAAGGCCGAAGGGGCGGATGAGGAATGAATAACTCAGAAGCTGCATAATCTCTGGTACTATGTTTGTATTTGTAATATGTGGGACTATGTTTTTAATTTGTAATATGTGGGACAATGTTTTTAATTTGTAATATGTCGGACTATGTTTTTATTTGTTATATGTGTGCACTACGTTTTTATTCATAATCTGTGAGACTATGTTTTTATGCCTTTCGGATACTAAGTTTATATTTTTAGTGCGCCCCCTTCTATGTTATATTTTCTGATATGTTTGTACTATATTCTCATTGCATATATGGCTTCATATCGGATGCTTAATGGTAATATCGATAGAGGGCACCGAGCCGCAATTACGGAATCAGGCACGAACTTAGACGTGTTGATAACTCGCACCCCAAAGTCTAACTGGATGATACACCCTGCATAGGTTGATAGGTATGTGTCGGTACAATCACGTAGCATGTTCATCATCGTTTTGATAGTAGCTAATTGTAAGCTACATTTTCTATATTTTGTAGGCTGAATTGGGCTGGACTTCTACCCTTGGCACGACTGGTTGAGGGTACATTGGATGAGTGGGTTGATCACCCGGACTTGGATGACACGGAGGAACCAATGCAGCTGCACAAGAGGCCAGCATCACGCATCTCTTACGACAGGTCACTCCTTAGCTGCTTAGTAGATAGATGGAGATCAGAGACACATACGTTCCACTTTCCATGGGGAGAGATGGCTCCTACTTACAGGACGTGTCTTACTTGTTGGGATTACCTCGCGTCGGTACTACCATAGGACCTTTAGAGGTAGAAGATGGTTGGCTAGCATCTATGCATGCCCATTTTCTGGCTGCGGTGCCAACAACCACCGCACTAGAAAATGATCGGCACGGGCGTCTTTTTAGGTGGTTGAGCCAGTTTCAGATTGTTGCCTTAGGATATCCCACTTATCAGTTGTCAGAGGCATAGATTGACCGGTCCCTAGAGGCATATATTATGTGGTTGTTTGGCAAGACTATGTTCACAGAGAACCACGTGACCACTGTAGATGCACGATTGATCGCAATTGCATGAGAGATAGCTGAGGCACGTTCCCCTGAGAACATTGCGCGAAGGAGTTTTGGTTCTGCCGTGTTAGCAGCTACGTATAGAGGCCTCTGCAAAGCTTGCCAGTTGAGGTCTAGGAAATCTGGTATTCTCGGATGTCCACTTCTGTTGCAGCTTTGGTCTTATGAGAGATTCCCCATTGGTTGACCCTACGTTAGTGTTGACAAACCTTTCGGCAAGGAGGACATTACTAGACTTTACGTGCCTTCTATCGGTGACTTGCCTACTGTGGGATCTGTTTGGGCACGGAGAGAGGTATTTTCATTATTAACAATATGAATTAGTAATGTTTATTTCTCGCTATTCAATGTTACGTACTAATGTTTGTTGTGATGTGTAGAGACAGTTTACGCCTAGACAAGTGAGGGGCTGCTACCCCTCCTTCACGGCGTAGTTTGATAGTCTGCACGAGGATCAGGTTATATGGGAACCGTACACCCGTAAGGCTATTTCAGATAGATACCCAGGCAGTATTTCTGGAAACTGCACTAGAGATCAGCATTACAGGATGACCAAGGCCAAGCTGGTCTTCGATGTGACAATTGAGGAGATGGCTATCAATAGGGTGATGAGACAGTTCGGTCTGTTTCAAGAGCCTGACATTCCGGTTATTTCACGATTACCAGATCACGTGCACAAGTAAGTAATACTACTTTGGTTCTCATCTCTGCATCAATAGGTTATTGAGACTATTCGAAGTACTTACAGCTAATCATGTAACGTGCACTTCAATCTCAGGTATACTCGCAGCGGAGGAAACAAGTCCCATACTTCTTGGGTTTGCGATATCAGACCTTACCTCGAGGAATGGAATACTGCCCCGACAAATATATGGGATGAAGTTCGTGTCTTCGACTGGGACACGTATGGGTTGTATCTAAGGCGTTACAGACATACCACGAGGATCTACTTGGTTCCATCATCTGCTCCGGAACATATCCCAGTTCCTCTCGCTAGCGATCTCTTCCCAACTTCCTCACTAGTGGGAACCAGACACCACGCGGTATATCCTCAGTTTGTCTCAGATCCTACGTTTTCCCTATACATGAACATGTACAATTGGTTAACTTTCTACGTACAGGGTGAATTGGGAACTCAGGCGCTAGAGGAGGTTACCGCTTTGGTCGACCGTGTTGACAGAGGTGAAAATATCCCACTGAGAGACCAAGCAACACTGTTGAAGAGTCTTCAAGCGAAAATACATGGGTTCGTCGCAGCTATTACATGTAGGCGAGTCTACGATGTTGTTGACACTCGTGTAGCACATCGTCCGCCACGCCCCTCTCTGCAGCGTTCAGAACCACGGTCTTCACAACCAGGGAGCTCCTCCTGGCAGCAGGCATCTCCTTCACAGCCTGGGGCTCCTCCTGGCAGCAGGCACCTGCTGCTTCACAGTCGGGGGGCTCCTCCTCGCAGGAGCCACCTACTTCATTGCCAGGGAGCTCCTCATGGCAGCAGGCACCTCCTTCGCAGCCTGGGGGCTCCTCCTGGCAGCAGCCACCTACTTCATAGCCTGGCGGCTCCTCCTGCCAGCAGCCACCTACTTCACAGCCTTTCGGCTACTCCTGGCAGCATCCACCTACTTCACAGCCCGGGGGCTATTTCTACCAGCAGCCACCTCCTTCGCAGGCCGTTGACTCTGCCTGGCTTCACCAGATGGACCTAGGTAACTAAACTTCGTAGATTCTTGTGCAAAAAATGTAATCTCGTAAGTCATTTCTTACATGTTTTAATTCACCAGCAGGCGACAGCCAGTCGCAGCCGTTTATGGCTTCAGTTCAGTCACCTATATTTACTGGTCCTAGTTCGTACATACCTGGTGACGGCGAGGACGATGATCGTGCTGCATGCACCTATGGTATCTCGGAGACAGTTCTTGCCACTCCACCACCACCATCGACGCAGGAGACACAAACACCGACGGACGAGGTGTTCTATGGTCGTGGTCATCATGACACTCGTCCACCGCCTCAGCGCTTATCGCCTTCCGGTCCACGTCCCAGGAAGCCGAAGATTTGCCGCAAGCCCCAGGAGCGAGGAGTGATATGGTCATCTACATACGAGACATGACTATGTATTTATGTATGAGACATATGTAGCCTTTATGTATTAGACATATTCATGTATTTGACATGCTTAGTCTCTATGTATCGGACATATTTATCCTCTATGTATTTGACATGCTTAGCCTCTATGTATTTGACATATTTATTCCATCTGGAGAGAGAACAATAGCAACACAAACCAAATCAGTCGACATCAATTGCACATTACTAGTGAATTAAACATTACAACTTAATTAAACCGCACTACATAGAACAACACTACAGAACATAGTACTACATGGAAACATAGTATTACATGAATGCATCATCGTCATCCTCCGTCGATGCAGATCTCTTCCCCTTCGTCGATGTAGAACTATTGCCCTTCGATGATGTGTTGGTCTTCACCTTGGTACTCGGCATGGAGACGCGTCTTCATCCTCCGTCGTTGCAGAACTTTTCCCCTTCGTCGATGTAGAACTCCTGCCCTTTGTCGAATTAGAACTCTTGCCCTTCGATGCAGAACTCTTCACCTTGCTGCTCGGCATGAAGAGGTCATCCTCGTCCTCACTTTCTGCGGACCATAAACCTGAATTATTCACAGCAATCCTGAGATAAGCATCACCCTTGTACAGTTGCTTTTGCCATCTGGCGTGCAACCTCAGAAGTTCTTTCCGTATCTCCTCAAAAGTCTTGGGAGGCCACCCAGCCCTAGCTAATTGGTGAGACAACTCATTCATTATCAAGTCACTGCTAATGAGTTCCTCCCATGGTACTGCTCTGTCATTCATCTTGAAATTGGCAGCTAGACAAAGAAGACGGTCGTACATACCCTTGTGAAAACTATGATCAAGAGGATAGTGAGGATGAGGAGGATGAGACATCTCCACGAAAGAATAGCGAGAGCGGAAGGAAGGATGCGGGAGCGATAGGGAAAGGAAGGGCCTGCTCACCCTCCTTACTGCGAATGTAGTTATATAGGCGGGAGACAAAGTGGCAGGAGAGGAAGTGGCGGGAGTGGAAGTGGCGGGAGAGGAAGTGGCGGGAGAGGAACTGGCGGGAGAGGAACTGGCGGAAGAGTATCTGGCGGTACATCTTGCTGAAATTAAAATACAATGTGTTGAAATTAAGATACATCTTGCTGAAATTAAGATACAACTTGCTGAAATTGAGTTACTGCAATCTAAATCTACTGGGTCCAACGTGGATATTTTCCTTTTCCATCTCCAGCTTCTTCTGTTGCCTGGGCTGCACGAGCCCTTTCTTTCTTTTTCTGCCTCTCAGCTTCACGGGCCTCCTCTCGCTGTCGGTAGACCTCCGCTAGTTGAAGTTGGTTTTCTTGGTTTTTCTTCTTCATCTTAGCAAGAAAAGCCCTCTACCCCACACAGTGCTCTTGCCAAGCTCTCTCCTGCTCTGCTTTCTCCTCTGCTGCCGCCTTCTCACGGCGCTCCTCCACGTCCAAACTTGCCCATTCTCGACGACTTCTTTCATGAATTTCAGTCACCGCCCAGTCCGGCATTTTCGTGTCTATCCAACGATAGTAGTGGCATAGGGGCGGAGGAGACTACAAAAGAAACACAAATATAACAAATCAAATCAATAGCAATATGAACAACGTGTTTATTCTATGTGACTGAAACTTACCGGAGGCATGATGTACGGTGAAGGACCAACGGGTGGATCTTCCTCATAATTAGCGCACATGAAAAACTTCATGCCCAACCAATCTGAAAAATCCATCACCTCCTTCACCTTGCAGAGATCACCGCACCAACAATGAACTGCTTCCACCCCCTGAGGCAGCTTCGCACTCTTCCATTTGCTAGGCCTAATGCTTTGATCCGAAGAAGGCAAACTCATAATGACTACCGCGCTGGTTTTTTCGAGTGTTGGTGGCTGATGGAGGAAGGCAGATACAATGCCTCCTTTTATAGGAAGATGACAACCGCAATGGCGGGAAATCGGGAGGGAGAGAATGGCGGGACAGAGAATGGCGGGAGAGAATGGCGGGAGAAAATGGCGGGAGAAAATGGCGGGATAGAATGGCGAGACAGAGAATGGCGGGAGAAAATGGCGGGATAGAACGGCAGGAGAAATTGGCGGCAAATAAAAACGACAATAGTACGGCTTGCTGAAATTAAGATACATCTTGCTGAAATTAAGATACATCTTGCTGAAATTAAGATACAACTTGCTGAAATTGAGTTACAAGAATATAAATCTACTAAGTCCAACGTGGATATTTTCCAGCACCATCTCCAGCCTCTTCTACTGCCTGGGCTACACGAGACCTTTCTTTCTTTCTCATTGTGGCAGATAGCTGAAAACAATAGCTAGCTCCTATTCACGCTGTTTGAATGTTATGAGCACCAAATTGTTGACTTCGATAGACGATGCCAGCAGAAAATTTCCGAAACCTTCCTTCTTCAAAACCATTCGATCACCCAAGCCAATGAAGTAGGAACAAGGAATGCTCACAAATATCTCATCATCTTTTGAATCCAAAGTAATTTTAAGAAGTAAAGAACCGGTCCTAGGAATAGCCACAAATTACATCAAACTCCTCAAAACCATGGTAGGAATAACCTGACAGAAACAAGCAACTTATATGATCCATCTTATGAACCAGCAAATAACAAACAAATAATAAAAAATAGAAACCAAAGTTTACCATATGTTGGGAAATAACGTTCATGCGATCCATCCTATGAACGAAAGGAGTACACAGTATGTAGTTGTCATCAAAGAGCTGCCGCGACATGACATACATTTGATGATAATTCAGAGTGACACCACGACTATAAAAACAGCTGTCCGCAAAAAGTATAAGCTCAATCAAATCTGAAAATCTGTCAAACATAAATCTTACCAACATGGGGTAAAGTAAACAACATAACACCATCCCGATGAAATTCGACACTAATATAAGTTCCATAGTGCTCATCCATAAAAGTCATCATGTCACTGCGGTGGAGACCATAATCATTCACAAGTTCCTCCCACGATGGACCATGGAATTTACTGCTCATCCTACCATGTGTAAATATAACATGGTATAAATTACCCTCAGTGTTGTGTAGAGCAAGATCAATATATGTGTCACGCCTCCCAATAGCTAAAGCTCTGCACTCCTCAATGTACCGAGCAAGATGTGATCTAACACTGCACGGAACATACTACAACAAGAATGGAAGCAAGGGTCATAAACTTATAAACAAAGGCATTCGAATATGCCACAGTTAGATAATGAAGACATCGAATCTTACAACATGTCTTGCACACCGACGATCCAGCACCACAATAAATACGGACTCCCCGGAATCAACGGCAACACAAGGGCCACCTGGAGCGCGGCAAAATGGGCAAGCCATTACTTGCAGACGGATAGTGACAAATATTAACTAAATCCACTACCGACTTGACAGTTCTCATTCAGTTGAGTTGGAAGCAAAAAAATATACCGTAGGCCAGTGGAGAACACCCTGATCTATTGATTAAGCGGGTAGGATGATGGAATGGGTGTTCCAGCGAGGAGATCGGCGAGTCGGTGGAACCATCCGAGAGCAACGGTAGTGAGAGGGGAAGAGGAGAAGGGTGAGGGTGAAATGACTGGTCAAAGGAGGAAGAAAAGAGGGCCGGGGGCTTAGCCAGGGGCCAGTCGGCCTCCCACTGGCCGACAGGTGCCTTTCGGCCTACCCTAGGCCGACAGGGCTATCTCCTGGCCTCTGATTGGCCGACAGGATCCTTTCGGCCTACGGATGGCTGACAAGTCTCCGGTCGGCCTGGTGGTGGCCGACAGGTCCCTGCTCGGCCGGCTATTGGCCGACAGGGTACTACTACTGAAATTTTTCCACCTCACACATCTGTTTTCAAATTTGCTACAAAATCCGTACTAGTTTTGAAAAAAATTCGAAATCTTCACTCCGCCACCGCTGTAATTGTCTTCCTTTGCCAAGCTAGGGCGTGGGAGATCTGGACGGACGAACTTCCCCAATTTCATCTCACTGTTCGTCGTGTTCTTCACCAGGGTAAATAAAATCTAATTTTATAACCCTTGTTTGATCTTCGTGTTTTTCACAAAATCCTCAAAGGTGTTTATTCTTCAAGAATCGTCTTCTTAAGCACTTTACATGCTTCATTCCCTTGATGTTTTTCCTAAGTTAATGATTTTCTTCAAGATTCTTCAATTGTGTGGATCCTCAAAATTTACACAACTCTGGAACCTAAGACAAGAACACTTAGTGAAATTCCTCAAGACACCTATGGTCAAAATCTTTAACTTGATGTATTTTGAAAAAAAATGAGAACGCATATGACCTCTTCAAATTCCTCGCACCTATACTCTGTTCACAGGTACAAAATGTCTGCTGATGAATCACTAGGTTCTCATCAACTTAACTCATTTGCAGCGTTCCTTGAGGAAAAATTGTATACATCTTCAGAATCATCAAGAGTTCAAAGTCATCGAGTGAAGAAAATGGCAGATGGTAAAAGACCTCAGAAAGGTGGAAACAAGGCTGAACAGAACACTGCTTTTGAAATACCTAAGGTTTTGTATGCTAGCTAGTGTACTCCTGATGAAGCCATTCATGGGAAAGAAACCAGGGAGCAGAGGAAGATCAGAATTCTGACGATTGAACGGAGGTGGGTGAAGGAATGGAGAGACTATCGCTATGTCACTCCTAAGTACATGAAGAAATTCGCACTGAAACCTCCTTGCAGAAGAGCACCTCCTGTTGATGATCAAGAAGTTGATCCCACTAGCGTTTCTTGTGGTGAAGACTTTCCAACTGAATGGGCAAAGCATCAATGAAAACTTCAGAGAACTGCCAAAGCAGCCGTGAAGAAATTCAATGAAGATTCTGCTGCTACTGCCTCTACCGGAGCCTCTGCTAGTGCTTCGAAGAAATCAATGGTGAAGAAGTCTGTAGTGAAGCCAAAATCCTCAACTTCAAAGACCTCACTGCAGAATCCTCAAGCAAATTCTTCTAAGGCCACTGCAATGCCTTCAGTAGCTGCACAATCATCAGCTACTGCCACAAAGTCCTCAACACATGTACATCTTGCAACATGTTAGAGGACTACAGGCTTCTCAATTGCTTCAGGGGTTTACGCAAGTTCATCAATCCAAACACATTCCTCAACCAGTCCTTCTCTGTTGAAGATGAAAGCTACTGCTAGACGAGGAGCTCGACCAAGTCCTCATCCCAAGAAAGTTGTCTTCCAGGTTCCATCAGATTCTTTAGATGATGAAGCAGATGATGAGGAACTTGACGCAATCATCAGAAACAAGCATGAACGAGTGGCTCAAGCAAAGGGAAAACTGCTACTCCTTCACCCTCTGCTGAAATTGTAAAATCTTCAAGGGTGAAGAATATCAATCTTCCTTCTGCATCAGAAGTGAAGAAAACAAAGGCTGCGGATAAGAAGGCTGCACAGAAGATAAAAACATCAACTTCAGATTCCTTAGCAGTGAAGAAGTTGAAGACTCTGCCTAGTTCTTCAACTGATCCAATTGATGCAACTCCTATCAGCTCCGTGTCAGCCTATGAGTTAGTACCATTTTATGTTGACTATGTTATCTGAAATGATGAACAAGATGGCAAGGATCAATCTGCTGCTTCCTCAAAGCAGATTGATGAAGAAATTGAAGTGGAAGCAAATGCTTCAACACCCCTGGTATCATCGCCCCAGCTTTGGTTGACTGCTGAAGAGGCCGGCGTTGAAAAAATGAAAGAGGATGTGGACATTGGAAACATAACTCCTCTCATCAATGATGAATATTGAGAAGTTGTACACCCAAATTCACCAATGACCACTCCCCTCACCCGAATTCCTCAGTCTCCAGCCCAGAGTGAAGAAATTCATACAAGATCTGATGACTTGGCCGCACTTGTCACTTCAATCCCTGAGGATATTCCAGCTACATCAGCTAAAGAAATTGCTACTCCTACTGCAACTAAGGAAACTGGTGTTCAAATTCCTTAGTCTGAAGAAGTTCCACCCATGCCAAAGGAAATTGTGGGCTGCTTCAAGCCAAACCTTCAACCAAAGCCTAAGATTCCATTCAAAGGCTCAAAGCACCCCAAATTCATCAAGACCAATTTCTTCAACGAGCACATATTCTTCACAGGGTCAAATCCTTAGGATTCAGCAAGGGCCGGTCGTACTAGATTTTGGACACCCACACAGATGAATTACAATGCATCAGTGTTGTTTGACGAGGAGAAAGTCTTCAAGCACCAACAAAATCCTCATGCGAATATGGAAACTATCCCATGCTTCACACCAGTGCTCGCAGTTCTTCACGATGCTGGAATTCTTCCATTCTGCATGGACATTTGTGATTGGAATGAAGAGCTAATTCTTTAATTCTATGCCACCGTGCGCATCACAGGTGATGCTTATGATGTCAATTCTTGGGTTCTGGACTGGATGACAGGATCAACTCACTACACTGCCCCAGCCTCAGAATTGCTTCAAGTTGTGCCAGTCCCAATTCCCTCAGAGGGAGCAAGATGCTTGTTTGATGAACCTGCACTGCCCAATCACATGATGCAAGTACTGA
Source organism: Hordeum marinum (assembly GCA_022496015.1). Taxonomy (NCBI): domain Eukaryota; kingdom Viridiplantae; phylum Streptophyta; class Magnoliopsida; order Poales; family Poaceae; genus Hordeum; species Hordeum marinum. The sequence continues at coordinate 121,303,179 of CM039677.1, forward strand.
TGAAGCCATTGGCTCCTGGAAAACCTCCAAGGACTACCTTCCTAGTGAAGGATTTGCTCTATGTTTCCAGGACCATCTATCGCATTCTGACCAAAACCATCAGTCCTCAGAAGGGTCACAACTCTGAAGAAGAAGAAGAAGTGGAGGGAATCATGAAGAATATGCTATTCTACATCATTCGTGGGATTCCCATCAATTACCATGATTTCTTCCTAAGGACTTCGGCCAATGCAGCTTCAGCCCCATTTGAATTGAAGCCTTACGCTCCCTGGATCATGAAATTCATTAGATCAAGGTCTTCATTTCCCTTCCAGGCTGACTTTCAAAATCACTTCGATTTTCTGCCTCTTATCGAAGTCCTCAAGCACACATTTTATTTAATTGAGGGCAAAGGCAAGGCTGTCATTGATGAAGGCACTCCACCAATGATGACTCTGCTACCCAAGACTCTGCTGCAAAAGCCTCAACACAAAAGCCTCGAGAAACTGCCCCTCGTGTGATGACTAATCGTGAGCTCCTTATAAGTCTTCATCAGAAGGTTGATCGCAACCATAAGTGGGTCAAGCGGCAGTTTGGTTCACTACTCGAGACATGACTGTCACGCACAACACTGTGAGGAAGAACCAATACTATCTTCATGAAGTCTTCAACCGCACTTGGGCCATTCTGTCTCACCTCAAGACTCCTAAAGAACTGAAGGAGATGAAACTTGAGTAGAACCTTGACTGGGCTCGTCCTCCTCACAAGAAATTCAAGAAAGTTCAAGTTCCTCAGATGGTTACAAACTCCTATTCTTCATCGCACGAGGCGGATGAAGCTGAGGAAATTGACGACACTGTTGCGGGCCATGCATCGACAAACGACCCCGACAACGCTGGCACTTCTCCATCACCTTCAAGATGAAATACTTCAAGGGGCGTTAGTCCTCAGTTTTCGTCCCTTTTGGTCTTTGATGACAAAGGGGGAGAAAATTTGAGTTAGTCTTCAAGCGGGTCTCTATATATGGGCTGTTTTTGTTTAAGTTACAACTCTCGCTCTTCTAAAGCTTTTGTTGGTTGAGTTGTAAACTTAAGTCCGATGGTGGTCTGACTCTTTTGAACTGCTTTCCGCATGCTATTTCCTCAAATTACCTTAATGCATACAAGCTGAATTTGGTCAAACACCATTTTCATCATGCATTTCAAATTCTTCATATCATATGTTAAATGTGTGTATGAATTAAAAGATATAGGAAGAGTTCTCCATGTTTTCAACCTATCATGTGCATTTGCAGGCCAAAGCACATTCCTCAAATATGCACATCTTCACGGGGGTCTTCTATATCTTGCAATCAAATTCCTCAAACTCAATACTTACACTTCATATTTTTATTCTCGTTGAAAACTTAACCTATTTGTCATCAATCACCAAAAAGGGGGAGATTGTAAGTTCATATAGTGCCCCTTAGTGGTTTTGGTACATTGAAGACTTATAGGTTAAGAGACTAATGCGTTTGTAAGTGTACACAGGCTCTATAAGTCGCAGAGGAGTTTGATATATTCGGAGATTATTGACCCCTAAAATGTATGTCTTCAGCGGAAGACTTTGCTGAAGACTTTGGTATTCCCCAAAGACTTTGAAAATTAAGAATTTGGTGTGACCTTGAAGATATGAATGACGACTATGAAGCGTGCAGACTTTTTTTCGTAGTTTCATTTCTTTTCTTTGAGTCATAGGAAACACCGTAATGTTAAAGGGGGCCAAGGTAATACTAAGGAAAATTTCAACTGATGCTCAACACAAAAGCCTGAACCTATCCAATCCTTCGAGTGAAGCCTTTGGAAATCTCTTACGGTTTAGTCAAGTTCTTCAGTGACAGAGACGATGTTCTTCTGGTCTTTGAGGAAACTGGTCTGACTAAGGAGTTAGGATTTTTCCAATGCGAATTGCCTACAAGTGAGGAACATGATAAGCCTGAGGACTTTCATAGTTCGAAATTCCGACAGTTGCTGTGCTTAGCGCCAACTGTCCCCAATCATCTTATTCACATAACGGTCATATCATTGGGGGCATTTATGTCTTATCATGTTAGGTTGCACCCTGGCTATAAATAGCCCCCCCCCCATAACCACTAGTTGGTTGGCTTCTCCGAGAGAGAACTAACACTTGTCATTTGAGAGCAACCCATCCTCCGAGAACTTTGAGAGAAAATCATCAGTGAGGAAAAACCCAAATCCAAACCACCAAACCCAAAGTGATTGAGCATCACTAAAGAGATTGTTCCTGTGTGGAACCGATGCTTGTTACCTTTGAAGATTGTGTATCTTCTAGATGATTAGGCGTCATGGTCTAGTGCATCCTGCAGTTAATTGGGGATCACGAAGTGAACTTGGTCTAGAGCATCCAACAGTCAATTGTGGATCGCCGGATGACCAGTTTGTGAGGGTTTTGTAAGTCTGCCCTTAAGACTTACCACGAGTGTTGGGCAAGGACTTTGTGACCTTAGCTCAAGGAGAATATGGTAAGGACTATGTGTCCTGGGACTATGTGTCCTCTGGTTTAAATACCAGGCCGCTCCATACCAGACGTACGACTGTCACAAAAGTTGGAACTGGGTCATCAAACAATTTTCTTCATCGAGCTATCTGGTTCTATTTCCGCAACCCTTTCATTTAATCATATACTTGTTGATGAAATCGATTGTTACTGTTTGAGGAATTTTACTGAAGACTTTCTCAATTTTCTCACCTCAAATTCTTCAAGTTACCTTGTTCCTCACCTGCTTATCCTGTATCATGCTACCCGTAATCTATGCATACTTAATTTCATCATGATGACTATGCTACTGCTATATTTCTTATGCACCTGAGTACTTATTCTGCTGCTAGTTATTCATCACATTTCAAATTCCTCAAGTTGAAATTCCTAAGTGATGAATTTGTAAAAATCGCCTATTCACCCCCCCCCCCTCTAGTCGATATAACGCACTTTCACATATCACAACACAACAAGCAAAAGCGAATGATCATCTCATAGGCATCTCCAGGATAGGAAATAGTAGTAGCACACGTCAAGTGTATGATCAAACACAAACAAGGTTTTACACAAACAAACAAGCCAAAATATATCAATATTTTTGAAGAGCGATAAAAAGAAACACCCTCCCTCTCTTGAAGGCCTAATGATCTATACAACTTATCTCCCTTTGGCAACAAGTTACCAAAAAGTTAAAAGGTATAGAACTAAGTGCCTCTCTGGGTTGATCTCCTCCGGTAGTTGATGAAGGAGTCCAGAGAACGGCTTCAGCAAAGACTTCAACAGACGTCATGGATGGAGTTGGAGTAGCAACTGGAGGTGTTGGTGTGCTGATGGAAGTGAAGGAGCTGATGGAGCTGCAGCCGGTGCGGATGAAGAAGGCCTCAACTCTAGAGCTCGCACTATAGGAGTCTTGACTTTAGTCCTGAACTGGGTGTTGTCCCTGAGGGGTGGACTCTCCTCATCATCATCTATGGTGTTGGGACTGGGCACACCATCAACTTCTCTCTTGAGCTCAGTTACAGTCACTACGAGCTCATCCCCCTTGTTGTTGAGAATGCGAAACTTGTTCTCAACAATCCTTCCCAGACTCTCGTGGTTCTTCAAGATATTTCCAATGTCCTTCTACATGCTGAGCATAGAACTGAGAAGAAGATCCATCTTCTCACTTCGGGTCTTTGGCACCTGAGCACTAGTGTCTCTGGCTGCCTATGTCTCTGCCTGTGCTATAGCTGAGGTGGGATGTTCGGGATGCATCACCACGACATTGTCTTCAAGCTCTGGTAGGAGTGGCAAGTGTGGTAGATCAAGTGCATACACATTCTTCTCCGGCTGAGAGTTGATAAGCATATGAATGTATGGTGCATGTCCACATGATCTCTTCTGATCTGCAACAGTCCTCTTCACGGTCTCAACTATCAAGTTCATCACCCTAATCTGGTGTGTTGATCAATATGGAGCAACATGTTGATAGAATAACCTCTGATCATCTTCTCATCTCCAAACTTAGGCATCATTGTATGCGTCAAGATGGTGTTGGTGGTGCGTAGACCAGCCTGGAGAAAATAGATGGATCCAAGCTTGTTTGAATGCAAGTTTGCAGCAGGGACCTCATTGTACATATTGGCCATGGAGTTGTGGTTTGCCTTGGGCTCGGAGTACACATCCAAGTCACCTTCTAGCACCTGTGGGCTCCTAAGATGACAGCCCACTCATCAACAGTGGATTCATATCTAGTGCCTTCAGTCATCCATACAATCCTACCATCTCCATAAAAATGTGTAGTGGAGTAGAACTGCATGATCATCTAGTCATTCCAGACAGTGAACTCTCTTCCAACAAACTCATCAATGTGAATGTAGTGGAAATTATCCTCCACACATGGAAAGAAATCTTGATTCTCCTTGATGTACTTCTAGTCAACATACCACATATCGCTGACTACAAGGCTCTTGTCAAGCAGAATAGTCCCATAGAAGTCTTGTTGTTCCTTGGTGTAGAATGTGTAGTCTATAGTGGTCCTTCTCCACTAATAATAAGGCTCTATGGCTCTCCACTTTCTCATTCCAGAATCCTTCCTCTTCTTTATGTCCTCAGCAAGCAAATGGACGGTATTGTGCTCGGGAAGGTGTGGCCTCAGCTTCATCAAAATTGACAATGCTTCCTCCTCAGCTTCTCTGGAGGTAGAACCTTTGTTCTTGGCAGCATCTGGGATGTCTTTCATGGTTCTCTTGGGCCTTGGAGCAGTGGATTTCTTGGGTGCGGCTGGCTTGCTCCTGGATGGGGCCTGGCTTGGCATAACATCAGCAAGCAACTTCTTCTTCTTAGGAGGAGGCTTGGTAGCTGGCTCTTCCTCTTCCTCAGCATCATATGTATCTTCATACATAGACATTTGTCTTCCAACAACATGTATGATATTTTTCCTGCTTTTCTTCTTCTCTCCCACCTTATTGGGCACTTCCTTGGGGGCTAAACAGTCAATCTTGCCCTAGCACTCTCATGTGCTTTTAAAGCCTTGTCTTGCTTTGTCCTGCCTTTGCTTGGCAAGGACCTCTTCAGGCAAAAAAATTGAATCTTCTTCATCTGAATTCAGATTCCTTCTGGCTCTAGTTGCATCTTTAGGCAGGTCATTAGATCTGGGATTGTCATCTGAAGCAATGAGTTGCACCCAGGACTAGTGCTTGGGTCTGCATCAACACTGGGCTCTCTGAGATCATTCTGACTGTCAGCTGATCCTGACATCTCTGACCCTGTGAAAAGAGTATAGAAGAGCAGATAGGTTGAGCATCACAAAACACATAAGTTTTAAAAGTTTGAACAAAGAAAACCTTAGTTTTAGCTGTTTACAGAATAAAATTCGGTAGCACTGAGTCAGAATTTTCGGATTCACCGAGACAGATGGTCCGCTTCACGAAGACTTGGCAGCCACTTCGGTGACACCGAAGGAAACCACTCAGTCTCACCAAGACCATTCTCAGAAACCCAAGAACCAAAATCGGTGGAACCGTTTTTTGTGACTTGGTGACACCGAGAATTGTTCTACGAACGACTAACCCTAAATTTATATTTGTTCGCTATTCTACGAGAACTTCTGGTGGGGTAGGAGGATTGCAGATGGTGGCTTATCAACGAAAGTATCCCAATGTGCAAGAATCGGACAATGGAGCGCAAGGGGAGATCAGATTGTACCCTAACTCGATCAAGATCCGCTACAGCGACGACAGCGGAGTAAATTCCCATCGATGGCGAGGATCCCAGCGGCGGAGGCGCTCAGGGAATCAAGGGCGATGACCAGGGGGTCCTGGTGTGGCAGTTAGGGTCAGGGTAACACGGTGTTTGAAGATTTGATTTCAAAGCGTCAGGTCCACGGAATATATACCCCTCACTGTTGGTGTCACCGATACAAAAAAATTGGTGCCATCGAGTTCCACTACTGTCAGTTGACAAGGAAACTCAGTGCAACCGAGATTATGGTATAGGTGGTACCAAGATGCGAAAGTAGGTAAACCCTATGGCAATCGGTGGAGCCGAGATTTTCTTGTTGGTCACACCGAGTTACATTATAGGGAGGTTTTGGAATGTATCCCTTGTCGATACGGAACTCCGAGTGCATCTCACACAGAGGGATCGAGAAATGCTTGTTCAATTTTTGGCATTCTTGTCCATCCAATTGGCAAAGATAAAATAAAACCAAATAGCAACAATTGGATGTCCTCGAATGGATAAAGAAATGCAGACCAGCATGCTCACACAATAAGATATAAAATGAGATCATCGCAAACATGCACATACATTCCAGCATCTATCAAGCACTTTTGGCGATGACATAGTCATCTATATCTGAGTACATTGACTTAGGAGCCAAGTAAGAATACTTGATCATACGTCATACTCATCGTTTAAGAACAAGTGGGGTTACCACTTCTATAGAAAGTTTGTTAATGTTGGCACATGATATGAGATGCTTTGACTCAAGTCTTAGAGTAAAGCTCCCCCTTGATGTGGCATCCCCCTTGAGAGGGATAAACTAACCTTGGGTTTTGTCTATGAAGACTTCATGTAGGTGAAGTAGTGATGGATGCTCAAAGCTGATGAAGATGACCATGAGTTGTGAGCATCCTCGTTGTTTCTTACTCTTCTCACCTACATGGGTTAGTCCCAACACACACGAGACAAATACAAGGATATCTATGAACATGGAGTGCAAAGCATACATGATGATTTCCATGGATTTGTTAATTACCTTGTCCCTCTCTTCCATTTGAGGGAATGTGTGACTCCTTGAACTATTGGATAGTCTTGATGGTGATTGCAACTACTACTTGCCAATAATGAATGAGAGTGAATTTCATTGGCGGAGTCACCCCTCAAGAACTTCTCTAGTTCTTATTCTTGGGGGCCCACATCAAGTTTATGGGGATCCTTGGTGTTTAACTGGCACTTGTAGAAGTTGAGCTTGAAGTAGCTTTGGGAACCCACTTGACCAAAGCTTGGGGTTCATTTTCATATGAGTCAATCTCCTCTTGAAGCTTTTCCTTGCCCTTGATCTTGTTGTCTTGTGGTGGAAGGTCATCTTGAGTTTTTGTTCCCTTGGGAAGAGTATGTTCATACCTGTCCCTTTGAGGAACAAACTTTGGCTTGGGTTATTGACCTTCTTCCCATTCAAATCCATTGGCATTGAAGTAGCCAATGCCATGGTTCTTCCGGTATCCTCCATGCTTGCGTACAATCTCCTCGAATTGCTTACACCCGGCAAGACTCTTGAAGACACCTTTATCTATAATTACTTTTAATAAATCATTTTCTTGCTCAAGTGTAACTTGGCTAAGAGAATCATCATTAGTGGAATCAATGTAACTACTAGAAGCAACATCATTAGATTTAGCATTTTTATTGTTTTTACTAGATGAAGAACCTTTCTTTCCTTTGTTACTAGTTTGTCTAGGTTTAACTTGTGGCATGAATGTAGACAAGAGTAATCATTTGGCTAGATAATATGAGGTCTTCTTTCGGAGATCGTCATTGATAGCTTTAAGAAACTCATGTTCTTGCTCCAAGGTGAGCTTCTCGAAGCGTAGCTTCTCACGAGTCAATACAAGCTCTCTATGATCTTCTAGAGTAGATTCATGGCCTAACTTAAGAGTGTTTAATTCTTTAGTTAGTCTCTCTATTTCCATCTTATCATCATCACATGACTTATATTAACTAACATGAATATTATCAAGTTCATTTTGACTAACATCACTAGTTTTATCAAGGAGCAAGTCATCATCTCCAAGTAAATCATCCTCATCACTATTGAAATCAATATACTCAGGGTGTGATACCTTGGGGCCTTTAGCCATGAAGCAACTTCCACTACCTTCATTTGGTGAATCAAATATGTCATAGGAGTTGGTAGTCACTAGTGCAAGGATGGCAACACCTTCATCTTGACTATAGTCGGAGTTGGAGTGATAGCTTCCCTCGGAGTGGTTGTTGGATTCGGAGCCAGAAACACATTCACCAACATGAACTTGATGTCTTCTTCTTGAGTAGCTCTTGGTGTACTTGCCCTTCTTCTCCTTCTCCTTGAGGGTCTTCGTTCATAATGGTCATCTCTACTCCTTCTCTCTCTTCGAGGTGATTCGTCTCTTGAGCTTCGTCTTCTAGGTGACTCTTCTGTTTGTTTGTAGGGAGCCGTGAATTCATTGGAGTAGTGTCCGGGATTCCCGCAATTGTAGTAGTTTCGGTCACGACTTGACAATCGCTTCTCTTCATATCTTGAGTTGGAACTTCGATCTTTGCCTCTATTCTTGTACAACTTGTTGAGTTTCTTGACCATGAGGCTTATCTCTTCATTGGTATCAAGGTTGTTGCCTGAAGTTGTGGGAGCATCACTTGTGGCTTTCTAAGCACCGCTAGACTTGTTGTGAAGCTCTACTTTGTCTTTGAGTGTCATCTCATGAGCAACAATCCTTCCAATGACTTTCGTAGGCTTGAGATCTTTGTAGTTGGGCATCATTTGGATCAATGTGCACACGGTGTCGTATCTCTCATCCAAAGCTCTAAGTATCTTCTTGATGATGAATTTATTGGTCATCTAATCGCTTCCTAAGTCGGTAATCTCATTGGTGATGAGAGCTAGCCTAGAGTACATCTCCACGACTCCTTCACCATCCTTCATCTTGATCTTGTCAAGATGACTTTGAAGAACATCCAACTTGGATTCTCTCATGGTTCGATACTCGTGCATATCAACCAAAGTGTCCCAAATTTCCTTGGCATTCTCAAGATGGCTGATTTTGTTGAATTCTTAGGGGCATAGGCAGTTGAAAAGGATGTCGCATGCTTTAGAATTGTATTGCAACATCTTCAATTATTCCGCGATCGCTTCATGATCCGGTTCCTTTCCATTACCAAAGAATTCACCTTGCAAGCCCACACGAACAATAGCCCAAACTATGGGGTTATGACCAAGAATATGCATATTCATTTTGTGCTTCCAACTAGCAAAATTTGTACCATCAAAGTATGGACCTATATGGTGATAATTTCCCTCGCTATATGCCATACTCTTATAGGTCATGAAACCAATGCAATGGAGACCAAAGCTCTGATACCACTTGTAAGATCGAAAGTATGTCTATAGGGGGGGTGATTAGATTACTTGACCAAATAAAAATTCTACCTTTTCCCAATTTTAAGTGTTGGAAGATTTTAGCAATGATAGCAAGTCAAGCACACCCTACACATGCATGTCTAAGAGTATAGTAGCGGCAAATAAAGACAAGCATATGTAATAGAGGATAGGGAGGAAGATCCAACACAATTTGGAGACATGAAGATTTTTCCCATGGTTCTGATAGGTGGTGCTATTTTATACGTCCATTTTGCATCATGATTTTATATTGATATTTATTGCATTATGGCCAGTCATTACACATTTTAGTACAACACTTATGTCTTTTCTCTCTTATTTTACAAGGTTTACATGAAGAGGGAGAATGCCGACAGCTGGAGTTCTGGACTGGAAAAGGAGCAAATCTGAGATACCTATTCTACACAACTCCAAAAGTCCTGAAAATCTACGGAGAAATATTTTGGAATATATAAAGAATATTGGGCGAAAGAAATACATCAGGGGGCCCACCAGGCAGCCACAAACCTGCAGGGCGCGCCCTACCCCCTAGGCACACCCCTAAGGCTTGTGGACCACCTCCTAGCCCTCCGATGCCCATATTCTGCTCCATTGAGGGTTTCTACCTATAAAAAATCATAAGGGAGCTTTCGGACGAAGCGCCACAGTCTCGAGGCGAAACTTGGATAGAACCAATCTAGAGCTCCGGCAGGGCTGTTCTATCGGGGAAACTTCCTTCCGGGAGGTGGAAATCGAAGCCATCGTCATCACCAACAATCCTCTCATCGAGAGGGGGTCAATCTATATCAACATCTTCATCAGCAGCATCTCCTCTCCAAACCCTAGTTCATCTCTTGTATCCGATCTTTGTCTCAAAACCTCAGATTGGTACCTATGGGTTGCTAGTAGTGTTGATTACTCCTTGTAGTTGATGCTAGTTAGTTTACTTGGTGGACTATCATATGTTCAGATCCTTGATCATCATTAATACTCCTCTGATTATGATCATGAATATGCTTTGTGAGTAGTTTTCCTGAGGACATGGGATAAGTCTTGTTATAAGTAATCATGTTAATTTGGTATTCGTTTGATATTTTGATGAGATGTATGTTGTCTCTCCTCTAGTGGTGTGATGTGAACGTCGACTGCATGAAACTTCACCATTGTTTGGGCCTAGTGGAAGGAATTGGGAAGTAATAAGTAAATGATGGGTTACTAGAGTGATAGAATCTTAAACCCTAGCTTATGCGTTGCTTCGTAAGGGGCTGATTTGGATCCACATGTTTCATGCTATGGTTAGATTTATCTTAATTCTTCTTTCGTAGTTGTGGATGCTTGCGAGAGGGGTTAATCATAAGTGGGAGGCTTGTGCAAGTAAGGGCAGCACCCAAGCACCGGTCCACCCACATATCAAATTATGAAAGTAACGAACGCGAATCATGTGATCATGATGAAAACTAGCTTGACAGAAATTCCCATGTGTCCTCGGGAGCGCCTTGCTTTATATAAGAGTTTGTCCAGGCTTGTACTTTTCTACAAAAATTATTGGGACACCTTGCTGCACCTTTATTACAATTTTTATTTGCTACCCATTATGAATTATCTTATCACAAAACTATCTGTTACCGATAATTTCGGTGCTTCCAGAGAATACCTTACTAAGAACCGCTTGTCATTTCCTTCTGCTCCTCGTTGGGTTCGACACTCTTACTTATCGAAAGGACTATGATAGATCCCCTATACTCGTGGGTCGTCAAGACTCTTTTCTAGTGCCGTTGCCAGAGAGTGAAGCGCCTTTGGTGAGTGGAACATGGTAAGGAAAAATTTATATAGTGTGCTGAAATTTACTATCACTTGTTACTATGGAAAATAATCCTTTAATGGGCTTGTTCAGGGTATCTTCACCTCGACCGGAAGCACAAAAATTCGCTCCTCAGCATGCTGCACCTACTGAAAATATTTATTATGAAATTCCTTCAGATATGATAGAGAAACTGCTAGCTAATCCATATGCAGGAGATGGAACACTACATCCTGATTTGCATCTAATCTATGTGGATGAAGTTTGTGGATTATTTAAGCTTGCTGGTTTGCCCGAGGATGTTGTCAAGAAGAAGGTCTTCCCTTTATCTTTGAAGGAGAAGGCATTGGCATGGTACAGGCTATGTGATGATATTGGATCATGGAACTACAACCGATTGAAATTGGAATTTCATCAGAAGTTTTACCCTATGCATCTGGTGCATCGTGATCGGAATTATATTTACAATTTTTGGCCTTGTGAAGGAGAAAGAATCGCTCAAGCTTGGGGGAGGCTTGAGTCAATGTTATATTCATGCCCCAACCATGAGCTCTCAAGAGAAATTATTATTCATAATTTTTATGCTCGGTTTCTCATAATGATCGATCCATGCTCGATACTTCTTGCTCTTGTTCTTTTATGAAGAAAGATATTGAATTCAAATGGAACTTATTGGAAAGAATTAAACGCAACTCTGAAGATTGGGAACTCGACGAAGGTAAGGAGTCAGGTATAAACCTTAAGTTTGATTGTGTTAAATCCTTTATAGACACCGATGCTTTTCGTGAATTTAGCACTAAATATGGACTTGACTCTAATATAGTAGCTTCTTTCTGTGAATATTTTGCTACTCATGTTGATCTCCCTAAGGAGAAGTGGTTTAAATATCATCCTCGCATAAAAGTGAAAGTAGTTGAACCTATTAAAGTCCAAGAGGAAACTATTACTTATAACGTTGATCCTATTATTCCTACTGCTTACATTGAGAAACCACCCTTTCCTGTTAGGATAAAAGAACATGCTAAAGCTTTAACTTTGGTTCGTAAGAGTTGCATTAGAACACCTACACCCCTGAACAAATTAAAGTTGAACCTAGTATTGCTATGGTTAAAGATCTCTTGGTTGATAATATTATTGGGCATGTTATTCATTTCTGTGATGAAGCGGCTAGAACTGTTATACCTGATACTAAGAGTAAACATAGACCAGTTGTTGGCGTGCCTGTTGTTTCTGTTAAAATAGGAGATCACTGTTATCATGTCTTGTGTGATATGGGTGCTAGAGTAAGTGCAATTCCCTATTCCTTATACAAAGAAATCATGCATGATATTGCACCAGTTGAACTAGAGGAACTTGATGTTTCTATTAAGCTTGCTAATAGAGACACTATTACACCGATGGGGATTGTTAGATATGTTGAAGTCTTGTGTGGGAAAATAAAATATCCCACTGATTTTCTTATTCTTGGTTCCCCGCAAGATAATTTTTGTCCCATTATATTTGGCAGACCCTTCTTGAATACTCTTAATGTTAGGATTGATTGTGAGAAAGAAACAGTTACTGTGAGTTTTGGGGATGTGTCTCATGAGTTTAATTTCTCTAAATATTGTAGACAACCCCATGACAAAGAATTGCCTAGTAAATATGAAATTATTGGTATTGCTTCTATTGTTGTGCCTCCTACTGATCCTTTAGAAGAATATTTGCTAGACCATGAAAATGATATGCATATGAATGGGAGGAATGAAATAGATGAAAATTCCTTTGATCAGCAGACTATTTTGAAACACAACTTACCTGTTCAAATACTTGGGGATCCTCCTCCACCCAAGGGTGATCCCGTGTTTGAGCTCAAGCAATTACCCGATACGTTGAAATATGCTTATCTTGATGAAAAGGAGATATATCCTGTTATTATCAAAGCTAAAGAGCATGAAGAAAAGAGATTATTGAAAACTCTGAGGAAGCACCGTGCTGCTATTGGTTATACTCTTGATGATCTTAAGGGCATTAGTCCCACTCTATGTCAGCATAAAATTAATATGGAGCCTGATGCCAAACTAGTTATTGATCATCAATGACGTTTGAACCCTAAGATGAAAGAAGTGGTAAGAAAATAAGTACTAAAGCTTCTAGACATAGGTATAATTTATCCTGTTGCTGATAGTAGATGGGTTAGTCCCGTACATTGTGTCCCCAAGAAGGGAGGTATTACCGTTGTTCCTAATGATAAAATGAATAGATCCCGCAAAGAATTGTTACAGGTTATAGAATGGTAATTTATTTTAGGAAATTAAATAAAGCTACTAAGAAAGATCATTACCCTTTACCTTTTAATGATAAAATGCTAGAAAGATTATCCAAACATACTCATTTTTTCTTTTTAGATGGTTACTCTAGTTTCTCTTGAATACCTGTATCAAGCCAGGATCAAGAAAAAACCACTTTTACTTGCCCTTTTGGTACCTTTGCTTATAGACGTATGCCTTTTGGTTTATGCAATGCACCTGCTACCTTTCAAAGATGTATGATGGCTATATTCTCTGACTTTTGTCAAAAGATTCTTTAGGTTTTCATGGATGATTTTTCCGTTTACGGAACTTCATTTGATGATTGTTTGAGCAACCTTGGCCGAGTTTTGCAGAGATGTGAAGAAACTAATCTTGTATTGAATTGGGAAAAGTTCCACTTTATGGTTAATGAAGGTATTGTCTTGGGGCACAAGATCTCCGAAAGAGGTATTGAAGTTGATAAAGCTAAAGTTGATGCTATTGAAAAAATGTCGTGACCTACGGATATCAAAGGTATACGAAGTTTCCTTGGTCATGCTGGTTTCTATAGGAGGTTTATCAAAGATTTCTCTAAGATTTCTAGGCCTCTCACAAATATTTTGCAAAAAGACATTCCATTTGTTTTTTATGATGATTGTGTAGAAGCATTTGAAATTCTGAAGAATGCCTTGATTACCGCACCTATTGTTCAACCACCCGAGTGGAACCTACCTTTTGAAATTATGTGTGATGCTAGTGATTATGTTGTTGGTGTCGTTCTAGGACAAAGAGTCTATAAGAAATTAAATGTTATCCATTATGCTAGTCAGACTCTAGACAATGCTCAAAGAAACTATGCTACTACTAAAAAGGAATTTTTAGCAGTCGTGTTTGCTTGTGATAAGTTTAGACCTTATATTCTTGATTCCAAAGTAACTATTCACACTGATCATGCTACTATTAAGTACCTTATGGAAAAGAAAGATGCTAAACCTAGACTTATTAGGTGGGTCCTACTGCTACAAGAATTTGATTTGTATATTATTGATAGAAAGGGTGCTGATAACCTTGTGGCAGATAACTTGTCTAGGTTAGAAAATGTTCTTGATGACCCACTACCTATTGATGATAGCTTTCTTGATGAACAATTAGCTATTTTAAATGCTTCACACAATGCTCCATGGTATGTTGATTATGCCAACTACATTGTTGCTAAATTTATACCGCCTACTTTCACTTACCAACAAAAGAAAAATTTCTTGTATGATTTAAGGCATTACTTTTGGGATGATCCACACCTTTATAAATAAGGAGTAGATGGTATTATTAGACGCTGTGTACCTGAGCATGAACAAGAATAGATCTTACACAAGTATCACTTTGAAGCCTATGGAGGACACCACACTGGAGATAGAACTGCACATAAGGTACTACAATATGGGTTTTATTGGCATACTCTCTTCAAGGATGCTCGTAAGTTTGTCTTGTCTTGTGATTAGGGATGGCAATGGGTCCCCATACCCATCAAACCCATGGGGATTTCATCTATTAGGGGGTGGGGATGGGCGAAAAACTTGCCCATGGGGATATTTACCGAACCAATTTATTCCCCATAGGGTACAACGGGGATGGGGATGAGATCCTATTCCCTAGACCCAATACCCATCAGGGGCCCACTTTTTAACTGTGACATTGTGGTCAAGCTTCAAATACTTACAAACAAACTTGCGAAAACAAAAAAAATGAGGAAAACCTTAAACTTACCTCACATCCTCACCTCAACCGCGACCATGACCAAGAAGTTAGTACGACCAAGATCAGTATTAGTAGAACAAGGACAACACCATGTATATATCTTGATTATATTCTGTCATATTATGTATATGATCATTTCTTCATGGGGATGGGGACCCTAATGGGGCCTCGTTCCCTCGTGGGGCATGGGTATGGGGAAATTTCATCCCCGGTCATGTAAACGGGGATGGGGATGGGTGTATGGGGAATAGATGGGGATGGGGATGTTCTAGGTATCCCCATAGGGGATTGTCCCCATTGCCATCCCTACTTGTGATGAATGTCAAAGAATTGGTAATATTAGTAGACGTCAGGAAATGCCTATGAATTACTCTCTTGTTACCGAACCATTTGATGTTTGGGGTTTTGATTATATGGGACCTTTTCCACAATCTAACGGGTATACTCATATTTTAGTTGCTATTGATTATGTTACTAAGTGGGTAGAAGCTATCCCAACTAGTAGTGCTGATCATAACACTTCTATGAAAATGCTTAAAGAAGTTATTTTCCCTAGATTTGGAGTCCCTAGATATTTCATGACTGATGGTGGTTCACACTTTATTCATGGTGCTTTCCGTAAATTGCTCGCTAAATATGATGTTAATCATAGAATTGCATCTCCTTATCATCCTCGGTCTAGTGGTCAAGTAGAATTGAGCAATAGAGAAATTAAATTGATTTTGCAGAAGACTATTAATAGATCTAGGAAGAATTGGTCTAAGAAACTTGATGATGCATTGTGCGCTTATAGAACCGCTTACAAAAACCCTATGGGTATGTCTCCGTATAAGATGGTTTATGGTAAAGCATGTCACTTACCTCTAGAGCTAGAACACAAAGCTTATTGGGCAATCAAAGAGCTCAAAGATGATTTCAAACTTGCTGGTGAGAAGAGGTTATTTGACATTAGCTCACTTGACGAATGGAGAACCCAATCCTATGAGAAGGCCAAGTTGTTTAAAGAAAAGTTTAAGAGATGGCATGATAGAAGGATACAAAAGCGTGAATTTAATGTAGGTGATCATGTCTTGCTATACAATTCTCGTTTAAGATTTTGTGCAGGAAAATTTCTCTCTAAATGGAAGGTCCTTACGTTATCGAGGAGGTATACCGTTCTCGTGCCATCAAGATTAACAATGCCGAAGGCACGAACCCAAAGGTGATGAACGTTCAAAGAATCAAACACTATATCTCAGGTACTCCCATAAATATTGAAACCAATATCATCAATACCATAACTCTGGAGGAGTACATTAGGGAGACTTACCGGATTTTTTCAGACTCCAAAAAGGAATAGGTATGTGGTACGGTAAGGAAATAGACTCCAAAAAAATTCCAACGGCAATTTTTATCTGTTTTGGAATATTTAAAAAAATAGGAAAAATTAAAGTAGTCCGAATAGTGCACGAGAAGGCGACAAGCCTGTAGGGCGCGCCCTACCCCCTGGGTGCGCCCTTGGGGCTTGTGGCCACCTCGTGCACCTTTCGGACTCCGTTTTCTTGTGGCATACTCCTTCAGGTCGGTAAAAATTCATTATATAATCTCCCAAAGGTTTTGACTCTCGTATCACGACAATACCTCATGTTTTCTCTTTAGGCTGTTTCTGCAACAGATTTATAGCAAGATATCTTCGCAAGAGTCGGCCGGGGAGAACTGCTTCGGGCAGGCTACGGAGGAAAAGATGGAGGCTAACTTGAAAAGGATAGATGCCATGGAGGAAGACCAAGAAGTTACCTCTCATATACAACCTGGAGCCATGCTGGAAGAACTTCAGAGCTCAGTAATCCCGAATTTGGTTATCCCTTCCAATATTAAATGTCTTACTTTCGAAAATATGAAAAAGGAGTGTTGCTTCTTCCCCCGCAGCAATGAAACACCCATACGTTAAGGGCGCTCTAACCATCTCTGGAAAACTTCACAAGGAAATAATGGATCTCAGACAGCAAAATAACAAGCTTGAGGAGGAGAATCGCGTTCTAAAGGGCATCATCGCCAAGTATATAACATCACCACCTCCGAAGCAAGACAACTAAACACATGGGTATGGGCACTCCCCTTGGCTTGAGCCAAGCTTGGGGGAGGTGCCCCGGTATCGTATCACATCACATGTTTTATTTTTATTTTTATTTTTATCATCTTTTCTTAGTTCAATCCTTTTGATTATATCTTGATCTAGTAGAATAAAGTTTTCGTGTGATCTAGTTTTGAGTTTTTGCTTTATGGTTCCTCCTATGTAAGCAAGTTCGAGAGTTATATAATAAAAAGTGTTTTTGAGTTGAGGGCTTTGCTTGTTTGGTATGATCTTCATCTTGAGAAAGATGAAGTAGAAAGAAGTATAGAATAAAAGCAAAGAGTATATATGATGATCTTATGGGGAGTGATGACTTCACATACAAGAAGTATGTCGATTGAAACCTGTTATGGGTTGACAAACATAGTTGTTGGTCACTGGGGAAATTAAAAGGAAGTAATAAATAAAGAGAGGTTCACATATAAATATATTATCTTGGACATCTTTTATGATTGTGAGCACCCATTAAAGTATTACATGTTAAGAAGTTGATGTTGGAAAAGGAAGACAACATAATGGTTTATGTTTGCTTATTTCCAAATAGAAGTTATATTGTTATAGATCCCTCAACATGTGTCGCTTGCTTCTACCTCATATCAGCCAAAACTTTTGCACCAAGTAGAGATACTACTTGTGCATCCAATCACCTCAACCCAGTTTTGCCATGAGAGTCCACCATACCTACCTATGGATCAAATAAGATCCTTCAAGTAAGTTGTCATCGGTGCAGGCAATAAAAATTGCTCTCTAAATATGGGTGATCTATTAGTATGAGGAAAATAAACTTTACACGAACTTGTGATAGGGAAGAAATAAAAGTGACGGACTGCATAATAAAGTTCTCTATCACAAGGGGCAATATAAAGTGACATTCTTTTGCATTAAGGGATTGTGCATCCAACTATAAAAGCGCATAACAACCTCTACTTCCCTCTGCGAAGGGCCTATTTGTTACTTTTATTTTCTAGTACTTACCTTTATGCAAGAGTCGTGGTGATCTCCATCACTTTCTCTATTTTCGCCTTTATCTTCTGGCAAGCGTCACGTGTTGGGGAATGATCTAGACACATATATCCACTCGGAAGTGGATGAGCATGAGTTATTACTGTTGACTTTACCCTTGAGGTAAATAGTTGGGAGGAAATACTATAAGCCCCTATCTTTCTCTGTGTCCGATTGAAGCTTTGACCTCATAAGTACCTCGTGAGTGTTAGCAATTGTGAAAGACTAAAATATGATTGAGTATGTGGATTTTCTTTACAAGCTCTTATGTTGACTCTTTCCTATGTTATGATAAATTGAAATTGCTTCAATGACTGAGATCGTAGTTTGTCGGTTCTCAATAGAGTTCTTGATTCGTACTTTACCATTGTGAATGAATTGTTACTTTAGTATAAAAAATTATATGTAAATATATGTTGCCATTCTAAAGACGATCATGATGCCTTCATGTTCGTATTTTATTTTATCGACACCTCTATCTCTAAACATGTGGGCATATTTATCGATTTCAGCTTTCGCTTGAGGACAAGCGAGGTCTAAGCTTCGGGGAGTTGATACGTCCATTTTGCATCATGCTTTTATATTGATATTTATTGCATTATGGGCTGTTATTACACATTTTGGTACAAAACTTATGCATTTTCTCTCTTATTTTATAAAGTTTACATGAAAAGGGAGAATGTCGGCAACTGGAGTTCTGGACTGGAAAAGGAGCAAAGCTAAGATACCTATTCTGCACAACTCCAAAAGTCTTGAAAATCTACGGAAAATTATTTTGGGATATATATATATATAATATTGGGCAAAAGAAATACATCAGGGGGCCCACCAGGCAGCCACAAGCCTGCAAGGCGTGCCCTACCCCCTGGGCGCGCCCCTGAGGCTTGTGGCCCACCTGGCAGCCCTATGATGCCCATCTTCTGCTATATTGAGGGTTTTGACCTATAAAATATCATAAGGGAGCTTTCAGGACGAAGCACCGCCGTCTCAAGGTGGAACTTGGACAGAACCAATCTAGAGCTCCGACAAGGCTGTTCTGCGAGGGAAACTTCCCCCCGGGAGGGGGAAATCGAAGCCATCGTCATCACCAATGATCCTCTCATCGAGAGGCGGTCAATATCCATCAACATCTTCATCATCACCATCTCCTCTCCAAACCCTAGTTCATCTCTTGTATCCGATCTTTGTCTCAAAACCTCATATTGGTACCTGTGGGTTGCTAGTAGTGTTGATTACTCCTTGTAGTTGATGCTAGTTGGTTTACTTGGTGGAAGATCATATGTTCAGATCCTTGATCATCATTAATACTCCTCTGATTATGAACATGAATATGCTTTGTGAGTAGTTACGTTTGTTCCTGAGGACATGGGATAAGTATTGTTATAAGTAATCATGTGAATTTGGTATTCATTCGATATTTTGATGAGATGTATGTTGTATCTCCTCTAGTGGTGTCATGTGAACGTCGACTACATGACACCTCACCATTGTTTGGTCCTAGAGGAAGGAATTGGTAAGTAATAAGTAGATGATGGGTTACTAGAGTGACAGAAGCTTAAACCCTAGCTTATGCGTTGCTTCGTAAGGGGCTGATTTGGATCCACATGTTTCACGCTATGGTTACATTTGTCTTAATTCTTCTTTCGTAGTTGCGGATGCTTGTGAGAGGGGTTAATCATAAGTGGGAGGCTTGTACAAGTAAGGGAAGCACCCAAGCAATGGTCCACCCACATATCAAATTATCAAAGTAACAAACGCGAATCATATGAGCATGATCAAAACTAGCTTGACAGAAATTCCCATGTGTCCTCAGGAGCGCCTTGCTTTATATAAGAGTTTGTCCAAGCTTGTCCTTTGCTATAAAAAGGATTGGGCCACCTTGCTTAACCTTTGTTACAATTGTTACTTGCTACCCATTACGAATTATCTTATCACAAAACTATTTGTTACAGATAATTTCAGTGCTTACAGAGAATACCTTACTAAGAACCACTTGTCATTTCCTTCTGCTCCCCGTTGGGTTCACCACTCTTACTTATCAAAAGGACTACGATAGATCCCCTATACTTGTGGTTCATCACTATCGTACGTCCACATTCATGGAGACTTCAACCCATAAAGGGTAATAGTCGCGAGAGTCCACGGAGGGTTCCACGAAGAAGCAACCTTGTCTATTCTATTATGGCCTACGCCCACAGAGGACTGGCCTTACTCGGAGTAGATCTTGATGAACTAGGCGACCTCCTTGCCCTTACAAACTTCTTGGTTCAAATCCACAACACGAAATAGGAGGCTCCCAAGCGACACCTAACCAGTCTAGGAGGCACCACCCTCCAAAAGGTGATAGGTTTGATAATGGTGATGAACTCCTTGCTCTTGTGCTTCAAGATGATAGACCCCTCAAGACTCAATCACTCTCTCACAGATTGGCTCTGGTGGAAGAGATTGATTAGGTGGAAAGCAACTTGGGGAGGCTAGAAATAAAGATCCATATGGTTGGAGTGGAATGGCTGGATCTCAATACATGAGTAGGTGGATCTCTCTCAGAAAATCAGATTGGGTAAGTGGGGAACTGTTCTGAGTGCTTCTCTTGCGAGTGAGTGGTGGTGGAGGGGTATATATAGGCATCTCCAAAAATCTAACCGTTACACCTTTATTGACCAACTCAGTGACACCGAAGTGTAAAACTCATTGGTATCGAGTTGCTCAAAAGGCAGGAACTTTTGAATCAAGGTGAGATCGATATATAATTCTCGGTAGTACCGGAAAGGGGACCAACGGTTAGATTGAAAACTCGGCGACAGCGATCCAAAAACTCGGAAATTACGATTTAAGAAAAGGGGCAACTGAAAGTGGGTAACTGAAACTCGGTGGCACCGATGCAGAATCGGTTGTACCAAAAACTTAGGGTTTGGCTAGGATCTATCTAAGGTGAAAATCGTTAGGGCCGAGTGGGAAAATTTGATGGCATTGATTTTGCATGACAGGCTTATGACAGACTTTTGTGGAAGACCTTGTGGTTGTTTTGGTGACTATCACTTGTGCACGCGGAGCATTTTGTTCACCAACAATACCTCACCCCCTTTTAATAGTATTGGCTTTCCTATAGACTCAAAGTGATTTCTCATAAAGTAAAATGTAGAGTCTTCTTGCTTGAAGCTTTGTCGATCCTATTCCTTGCATCTAGGGGTCTCTCCACAATCCTTTTGCCATCCCATCATTGAATTTTTCCTGAAATATACTTGGTGGAAACATTGGCCCAATGAGATATATGTTGTTATTAATTACCAAAACCTCCAAGGGAGCAAATGTGCTTTCACTTTTGTCCTTTCCATGATGTTGGGGGAATCACCTTTGCGGTGGGGCCCGGGTCCAGCAGCTGGCCACATGCAAAATGCTTCACGAAGCCACCCCATAGAGAAGGCCTCAGGAGGTGTCCGCGCCTGCCAAGCTGCCTCGGCAGGTCTTTGCCTCAAGGGAAGGGTCATTCCCCTCACGAGGCAAGCCTCTCGGAAGGGGTAGGAGGGTGATCCACCTTCACGGGCCGGGCCGACGTCACCTCCTAACTCGGTCGACAGATGGGTCGTGGTATCCTTGGTCCCACAGGGCCGACAAACTCACCTGATAAGGTGGTGTAGCTCTCTCCCAACTAACAGTATGGGACTAAAATTTAGTACCACACTACAGGAATCAGGCACTTTGCCATCAGCCATCCTGGACGGCAAAGGCATGCATGCCGGACGGCAAAGGCTTTGCCGTACGCCAGTAGACGGCCAACCGTCTGGCTGAATAAGCCACGGTAAAGGGCGCTTTGTCGTCTACGCGCAGACGGCAAAGACCTTTGCATCTTTGTCGTCTGCCAGCGGACGGCAAAGGGCATGGAAAACACACGTGGCAACTTAGGTCCATTAAGGGCTTAATGGTGTGCTTTGCCGTCCGCTGGCAGACGACAAAGACCTTACTTCTTTGTCGTCTGCCAGCGGACGGCAAAGCACCTGTTTCTTTGATGGCCTAGGTGGGTTCTTTGCTGTCCGTTGGCAGACGGCAAAGAACTAAGGTCTTTGCCGTCTGCCAGCGGACGGCAAAGAACCCACCTAGGCCATCCTAGTGCTACCCTAGGTTGCAGAGGTAGCTGCCACATGGCAGCTTTGCCGTCTGCTGGCTGACGCAAAGCTCTTTGCCATCCGCCAGCAGACGACAAAGTTGCTATATAGCCCCTGTTTTTTCTATTTTTTCTTAAAATCATTTAATTTGACAGAATTTCACATATATATCCAACGTATCAACAATACAAGTTTCCAACAAGCATACCAACAATAAGTTTCAACAAGCATACCAACAATAAGTTTCCAACAACATATCCAACATACAAGTTTCCAACAACATATCCAACATACAATGGTTTCCAGCAACATATCCATACATACATATCCAAAACAAAATAAGTTTCCAACAAGTTTCCATAAACAAAAAGGAAGCACAAGTAGAAGAGTACACTCCGTCAATGCAAGCTTCCTCATCTATAGCAAATATGCAAATTAGGAAAGGTGAAAGTTAGAAGAAGAAGAAGACTAGCTAGAAGAAAAAGAAGAAAAAGAAGAAGAAGAAGAAGAATTTATCCTCTCTTTCTTTTTCTCCTCTCCTCTTCTTTATCTTCTTCTTCTTCTAACTAAGGTAGGTAAAAATGCCATTTTTAGCTAAGGTAGGTAAAAATGCTAAGTGTGTAGGTCATTTTAGAGCTAAGATAGGTAAATAGGTCATTTTGGAGCTAACCTAGGTAGTTATGCCATTTTTTAGCTAACTAAGCATATTTATTCATTTTGGAGGACAAAATGGTAAGTGTAGGTCATTTTAGAGCTATCGTAGTTAAAATCGGTCATTTTGGAGCTAGGTAAGGTTATATTGTCATTTTGGAGGAAAATAAACTAATTATATGATAATTTGGAGCTAAACCAAGGTTATTATGCCATTTTTTACCTAAGTAAGCGAATTATATCATAAATGAACTAGGTAAGCTAAGTATAGATTATTATTTATCTATCCAAGGTAGTTATGACATTTTTTAGCTAACTAAGCATATCAAGTCATTTAGGAGGAAAAAATGGTAAGTATAGGTCATTTTATAGCTATCCTAGGTACAATATATCAGTTCGGAGGTAAGTAAGGTTATTATGTCATTTTGAGGAAAATAAGCTAAGTATAGGTCATTTTGGAGCTAAACCAAGGTTATTATGCCATTTTTACCTAAGTGAGCTAATTATGTCATAAATGAACTAGCTAAGCTAATTATAGATCATTATTGAGCTATCCTAGGTAGTTATGCCATTTTTTACCTAAGTGAGCTAATTATGTCATAAATGAACTAGCTAAGCTAGCTATAGATCATTATTGAGCTATCCTAGGTAGTTATGCCATTTTCTAGCTAACTAAGCATATCAAGTCATTTTGGAGGAAACAATGCTAAGTATAGGTCATTTTATAGCTATCCTAGGTATAATATATCATTTTGGAGGTAAGTAAGGTTATTATGTCATTTTTGAGGAAAATAAGCTAAGTATAGGTGATTTTGGAGCTAATTATGTCATTTCTTAAGCTAAGTATGCATTTGTTAAGCAAAACACTTGGGAAAATGTCATTTCTTTTCATAATCTCTCCGGGGGTCGGTGGCATCTGAGGTTGGGGGTTAGTGGCATCAGGGATCACGGGCTCTTCTATTCTTATTCTTCTTCTTCTCCTTCTTCTTCTTCTTCTTCTTCTTCTTCTTCTCCTCTTCTCCTCATCTTCTTCTTCTTCTTCTTCTTCTTCTCCTTTTTGCACTAACCTAATAAACCTAACCTAACACTAACCTAATTAACACTAACCTAATAAACCTAAACTAAGACTAACCTAACTATCACTAACCTAAACTAACACTAACCTAATTAACACTAACCTAATAATATAATCTAAACCTAAACTAAAATCAAAAAAACCAAAAAATAGGAGGGGGAAGAGCTTACCAGAGGGGGTGGGGCAAGGGGCGTCGGGGAGGGTTAGGGAGGGCCAGGGAGGGGCAGGGAGCGCCGGGGAGGGCCGGGGGCCGCAGGGCCGGAGGGGGCACAGGGGGGCTAGAGGGGTCGCAAGGCACCGACCGGGCCGGTGGGGCAGCGGGCGGCGCTGGTGGGCGACAGGCGGCGGTGGCGACGCGGCAGACGGTTCTGAGGCAGTGGGGCGCAGGGGGGCCTAGGCACGCGGCGACGGGGGTGACGCGGCGGCGGTGGTGTCGAGGGGCGGTGGGGTGATGGGGCGGCGGCACGCGTGCAGTGGGCGGCGGGGAGGAAAGGGAGAGAAATAGAGATCGATAGAGAGGCGGGCTTGGGTGGGGCGCTGCCACTAGTTAACACCCTCTTTGTTGTCCACTAGCGGACGGCAAAGAGGGGGGCCGTTAGGTTAAGTTCTAAGCGGCTCGTCAGTGGGGCCCCCTCCTTTGCCATCCGCTAGCTGATGGCAAACCCCCTTTGTCGTCCGCTAGTAGACGGCAAAGAAGTGGCTGATGGCAAAGCCACCCTTTGCCGTCTGCTAGCTCTTTGTCATCCGTTTTTGGCTAGCTGATGGCAAAGCCACTCTTTGTCGTCCGCTAGCAGACGGCAAAGATGTGGCAGATGGAAAATCTTCTGATTCCAGTAGTGCCACTCAACCATACTCACAGCCAAGGGAATGGGCCAAGATAATTTCAAATTTTTGGTTGGGCTTTGGGCCAAAGGCCTACTAGCAAAAAACTAACAATCCCCCACAAAGTCTGATTGGCACATCTCATCTCTTAGTTCCAAAACATTGTTTATATATCAAGTCTTCATGGAGACTGTTAAGTTTAACTTCCATTTAGAATTTTATGCTGTAGTAGATCACAACTTGAATAGTGGACTATGCCTTGAACTACAAGCTTTTTGTGGAACTAGTTTCACACAAATCCTTGACCGATACTGGGCTGCGGCAAGGCTTCCCCGAGGGTGGAGCGTATATGTCATACTCCAGGGCCTTTCATGAATTTATTAGAGAACACCCAATTCTCATAGACTGTGACATTTAATAGTGAAACTTATATAGGTGTGTTCTTTGGGAGATGCTCTGGAGGACAATATCTCTGCTTACTCAAATAAGCCACTTGGAACACATTAAGATAAATATCAACCTGCCATGTAGATTATGAGAGTATTGCATATTCATGGAGTGGGATAAAAAATATAGGGATACTCTCCCTCCAGCTGCCCAATAGCTTGTCTCCCACTTCTACTTCACGGGATCTCCGATCACATAGATGTGGTTACCACTATTGACAACTCATACAGTGCGTCTCAAACCCATCACCATCGATGCATTTTCTATCACATTATGTCATAAACCCTTTGTGAAGGGATCTGCCAAGTTTGTAGACGTTTGGATATAATCCAATGCAATAACTCCAGAGTTCTTCATTTTTCTGACATATTTCAATATCCTCTTCACATGCCTTGAGGACTTCATATTATCATTAGAAATGTTTATCTTTACGATCATAGTTTGATTATCACAGTTCATCGGGATAGCGGGTATTGGTTTTGCAACCACACGTACGTCCATCAAGAGTTGACGAAGCCACTCTGCTTCAAAAGTGGCAGTGTCTAATGTTGTAAGTTCTGCTTCCATAGTTGACCTCATGACGATGGTCTGCTTGCAAGACTTCTCGCAAACCACACCACCACAAAGTGTAAAAACATAACCACTTGTGGCCTTAATCTCATCAGCATCAGATATCCAGTTTGAGTCACTATAACCCTCCAGTACCCTCGGGTACCCAGTGTAGTGAATCCCATACCTTGCAGTGCCTTTAAAATAGCACATAACACTCTCAAGCGCATGACAATGATCATCTCCCGAGTTTGACAAAAACCATCTTAGTTTGCTCACATCAAATGAATGTCAGGTCTCATGGCACTCGCCAAATACATAAACGAGCCGATAATCTGAGGATACCTTAGTTGATCTCTAGCAATTCGTCGATTCTTTAGAAGCAACGCACAAATATCATATGGAGTTCGAGAAAGCTTGCAGTCACCATACCCAAAGCGACTCAAGAGCTTTTCCACATAGTGAGATTGAAGCGGTGTAATCGCACCATTCCCACCTTTCAACAACTTGATGATTAGAATAACATATGCTACTCCTAGATCCTTCATCTCAAAACAACGAGATAAGAAATCTTTAACCTCCTTGATTAAATCAAGTTTGGTTCCAAAGATGAGTATGTCATCGGCATAAAAGATATAGAATAACTCCTTCACCACCACCATGACGATAGGACACACACTTGTCACCTTCGTTTACAAAAAAGCTTGCAGTAGTTAATGTTCTTTCGAACTTCTCATGCCATTGCTTAGAAGCTTGTTTAAGGCGTGCACCCCTTTCGGTCCTAACCAGGTACTACAAAACCATCAATTTGATCCATATAAATTTCCTCATCCAACTCTCCAGTGAGGAAAGCCGTCTTAACGTCCATTTGATTAACGAGAAGACCATGTGAGGCAGCCAATGATAGTATCACCCAAATAGTGGCCAGTCTAGCCACAGGTGAGTAAGTATCAAAGACGTCTTCACCTTGTTTCTGGGTATAACCCTTGGCCACAAGTCGTGCCTTGTACTTTTCAATTGTACAATCAGGTCTAAGCTTTTTCTTGAACGCGCACTTGCATCCCATGGGTTTGCACCCATATGGACTATCAGTGACTTCCGAGGTTCCATTAGCTACGATGGAGTCCATCTTGCTACGGACAGCTTCCTTTCAGTAGTCAGCATTAGAAGATGCATAGGATTCTGAAAGAGTCATGGGTGTGTCATCCACGAGGTACACAATGAAATCGTCACCAAAGGACTTTGCAGTCCTTCGTCTCTTACTCCTTATAGGAGTTCCATTGTCATCCTCCTCGGGATTCTCAATGTGTTCCACCGCAATGGTGGTTCAAGAATTACAGAAAATTCATGAGTACATAGAGTTGCTATCTCCTGATTTGATGAGTTAGGCATATCCTTCATAGGAAATATGTCCTCAAAGAAAGTTGCATCATTCGACTCCATAATTGTACCAACACACATCTTGGGTACCTTAGATTTTGTTATCAAAAATCTATAGCCAATGCTATGAAAAGCATGGCCTAGAAGGACACAGTCCACGGTTTTTGGTCCAAGCTTGCACTTCTTGAGAATTGGTATATTGACTTTCGTCAAACAACCCACAACGTAGGCACAAAATAAGCATGTGAGTATGAGCTCGGCTCAATCCTACAACCCGGCGCATCACGGCCCGACGAGCGAGGAGTAGTGCCCGAGGGCCTCTTCTCTTCGCATGCCCATACAAGTGCTAGAAGAACTCACCCTATGAGATGGTGTAGCTCTCTTCCAACTGGTTGTATGGGAGTAAAATTTAGTCTCACTCACATCACACATATAGCCAAGGGTATGGGCTAAGAGAATTTTAGATTTTTGGTTGGGCTTTGGGCCAAAGGCCTACTAGCAAAAATTCCATAAGTACTATGTGTACCGTTGAGGTACTGGTAAAGAGTGTGGTGATGTTGTCTGAAACATAACTTGCTTGATGCATATTTGAAAATGACCTCAAAATTCTTGAGTTACCACTATAGAAGAAGTTGATAGTTCTGTTAGAAAATGGATACACCTACGACAGATAGCTTGTTGTACTTAGAAAATTATTGTTTGCTGCAATGAATGTGTGTTGCAGTCTGTCTATATGTGGTTTGGTCACTTACATAGATTCTAATTTGAACTGCGTTGGCAAACATCAAGTACAATTCCACGTTCAGTGGATGGGGGAGCTATGAAAGGTTCAGGTATCCACACAGTTCCATCAATATTGTCCGCTGCCTCCTTTGCAATATCAATCTGAGATGAGTACGTAGGAAATAGTATCATCTTGAGTGAGCACGGATAAGGGTGTTTACACATGAAAGCGGTAGCGACTGAATCTTTTGTGAATCAAGGTGTAGGCAGAGGCTCCGATCTAAGTTCACTTACGCTTGGATTCGGTGTATTGCGATACGGAGGTGTGATATTTACAGATGTATCATACCGGTCATGAGTTCTTTTTGGCCGGAAACAAAACCGACCGCGAAGGCATGTATATTTTACAAGTGTATTCAAAAGAAACACGCTAATCCAACCAGGGCCTAGTGTTTGGCTGTCACGCCCAAGATGTGATCCTATCCTTATTTCAGCTCGAGGTCCTCGACAAGGGTAGAAGCACATCTCGTCGTTTTGCAAGAATGGATATCATTACAAGTAAATGTACAGAAGATATGAGTATATGGAATTGGCTTACAATCGCCACAAGCTACATCAAGATCACATCAAGATCACATCAATACAACAACATATTCAAACATCATACAGAAGAACAGGTTCCGACTACGGACAAAATCAAACGATAAAATGACATCCATCCTTATTATCCCACGCTGCCGCCCGGAACCCATCCTAGATTGATGATGAAGAAGAAGAGCTCCAAACCAAAACAAGGATCGCGCTCACGTCAAATCATCGCATTACCTCTACCTGCAACTGTTGTTGTAGTAATCTATGAGCCACAGGGGCTCAGCAATCTCATTTCCAAGGGTATCAAGACTAGCAAATCCAGCAAGGCCGGCCCCCATCAAGTGTTATCACTGTTGTAGGTGCTCGTAAACGTGACTCTTCGGAGGGCAGGGGAGGCAACGTGGATGGAACCGCATTGACCGAACCGCCTCGCGCCGCCTGAGGGGCGCGCGCCGCCTGCCCTCCCACGATGCCTCGTGGCCGCGGTTACGCCTATAAATCCGTCATGTCCCTAGTGAGGGAATGGTATTGCAGTCTTGAGGCTTCCCCTTGTTTCCTTCGCTTCGCCGGCACAAAACCCTCTTTCCTTCTTGTCCCCCTGTCCTTCATGGCGTCCGGGGGGAGCAGTGCAGGCAGGGGGGCGGCCGTCTCCTCCGGCTCCTTCGCCCTCCTCTGGAGGCGGCGGCAGGGCACCCTAGGGGTCGGCGCGAGTTCGCCAGTGGTGGGCCCTGGTCGACGAGTAAATATTCCACCACCTCCTCTTTCTCTTGCTCTTCTCTCCATCGTTTGGAGCTTTATCTCCTTCCCCTCCTTCTAGGACTCCCGCAGCCAAGAAGCGCGAACTTGGTGAGCTTCAGGAGGAGGTAGAGACGTTGTAGGCCCGGCTGACCACCGTCGAGGCCTCCTTCGATGCCGCACTCCGAGGCGAGGCCGAGGCCCGGGAGAAACTGGTGTCCCTCCAAACCCAGGTCCAAGAGGCAGCCCATGCCGTGCAGGCCGCCAAGGACGAGGCGGCGCATGCCAGGATGCTGGAGTCCCTCCATGCCAAGCAGTTCCAGGGCACCACCTCTCGCATGGCCGGCGTGGTGAGTCGGTTCGTCGGGGACGCCCCTGTACTGCCACACGTGCATGGCGATGGGGGTTACCTTGAGTTCTTCCAAAAGGTAGTGGAGGCGCTGGAGACAGGCGTCTCTCGCGTCGATGCGGACAGCGCGTCCGACGCATGCGACCTTCTGGACCTTGCCTTAACGCTCGTCTACTACAACCTGCACTGCCTCGCCCCGCAGCTCGACCTCCAGTACCTTGGAGAGCAGGTGCCTGATGAGCTCCAGTGCCCCCTCCGGGACGAGACGCACTCGCTCGTGGAGGCCATGGTGGACCGGTTCATCTAGGTGCCCACCTCAAGAAAGGAGGATGGCTCCGAAGCCGAGTCGGCCGGCGGCGCGGGCGGCAACGACGACTCCTCCCTTTAGGCAGCCTCCATTCCTATTTACCCGTACCTGTAATGCTCGAACAAGAACCCTGCCCCGTGAGGCGTTAATCTTTTGCATGTTACCTTTGTCGTCTTGCTTTTCTTCCTTGATTTGCTGGTTGTGGTGTTGGTTGGCGCTGCCATGGTCGTGGCTCTACGTCAGCCCCCGATATGGCCCCCGCGAGGCTATCCCCTTCCAGGGCGACTCGCATCCGTTGCTCCTGTCGGGCCCTGGGCCTCGCGGCCCATCGCGATCGAGCCTCTCCTCACGTGTCGCCTCCTTTGTTGCTTCGTCCCTCGGGGGCCTTGGCAGCCGCATGCAGTAGCCGTAGTTCCTGTATTTTTAGGTTAGCATGTGCAGTCCTCATTTCATCCCCGGGGTCGTTATTAGGCCACGAGGGTCCAGATGGGCTCGATAGTATACTTAGCTTTGTATGATGCCAGCGATCTTGCGTCGCGAGGCGAGACGGGCTTCCCCGTCAAGCTGTGACTCCGTCCGTGATATCTTCTTCTTACCTGTTGAACGGTCTGGGGGCCCTTTCGGCACTCTGCGTCTGTAGGTCCTAGTCCCATACATTCCCCACCACCATTAGGTACAGCCAGAGAGGACGTACTTCACGAGGCGAGGCCCCGGTACTCCTGATGTCGACCGAAAACCATGGACGGCACCAGGAAGTCGAGTGGCATTATGAACAGTAAGGCTCCCAAGGAACGTTGCCCAGGAGCCCCCTTTTTCGATGCTCAAACCGCTCTATGTTGTCAGGTCCCAGTCCCGCGCATTTACCCACCACCGTTAGGTACGACCGGAAACCAAGGACGCACTTCACAGGGCGAGGCCCCGACACCCCTGATGCCGACCGAAAACCAAGGATGACATCAAGGGGGCGCGTGGCCTTATGACCGGTAAGGCTCCTGAGGCGTGCTGCTCAGGATCCCCCTTTGACGCTCGAGCGATCCCCCATTCCGTCCTTCCATGTGCCGCCTCAGGAGGCCCTGGGGCTCCCTGAGACCCCATGTTGTGATGTCGTGCTGCAGTCGGAGCCACCGAGCAGGGCCGACAGCTAAAACCCGAGTTCCCCTGAGGCGACAGGTCCTCGCCATCTAGCTCTCTGGCGCCTCGGGGAGGTGCGAAGCATTTGGCTCCTTGCAAAACACCATTCAGAAAGAGAGACTTCAAACGAGGAAACGCAGAGACAACCCCCCTTTTTAAATATAAAGTTTCAAAATTCTCGAGCATCATTCCAAAAAAATGCAACTTGAACATCAAAAAGAAGCAAGCAAATGCCGCATCCGGCTCCTAGGCTGTCCTTTGTCTTCCCCCAACGCTGAGCGTAGGGCATCCACGTTGCATGCGCATAGCCATTGATCGGCAGTGTTGTCTTCTTCGCCAGCTCCGGGCTGTGGCTGCCACATTGCGTGGGAGGAACCCCTCCGCATCCTCGGGGGCTCCGGGCGTATACAGCCCATTCATTATTACGTGAGAGTGTCACGGGCCTGGGCAAGCCCCCAGGCACATGAGTTTGCGGCTCGCGGCCCCGTCGAAGATCATCCCGTGCATTTCTGCCAGGTTGCGCGCCCTCGCGACCCTAACCCGAGTGCATCGCTCCCCGCACGACCTCAGGATTGCGCTCCCGAGGCCCAAACATGAGCGCGATGCATCAACGCAGCCATAAGGGTGTTCTGTCAGTGAAGTATGCCTCGTGAGGCGCTCACGTGTCATCCGAACGAGGTCCCGAAGACCTCGGGAGGCCCATCCTCCTGAGGCCGTGCATTGCATTTGTCTTGCCGCTCCCCCCAGGTCATCACCCCTAGGGCCTGAGGGCTTGGTCTGTCGTCACTTTCCCGCGGGGGCACCGACTGGTGTCGTGCCCCGCGGCTTGGGGGCACCCTCCTGCTCGCGCAGCCCGGGCCCGGTGCTCTGCTGACGGGAGCGCCCAGGCCTGACTTGAGGAGGACGCCCAGGATACTTCTTACTCTTGGGGGGTGTTGGCGCCTACGGTGGGCGCTCGAACCTCTCCCCCCTCCCGCCAGGTGGGCCAGGTGGCATGACGTAGCATGGTATGTAGGGCACCACGTAGGTGCTCGATCTGCCTCCTAACTCGTCCACCAGTGCACCAGGGACGGTCCCTCCCGGTGGTGGCGGGAGGTCGTCCCATGTGTGTCGCTCATAGACCCTCCTGCGCCGGGCCTCAGAGCGGAGTTGCTTACCTTTGCCACCGCCGTTGGGTGGGCCTCACGCCTGCAGATTCCCCCCTTGGTTCCCTGATGCGCCTCCGCCATCGTTGCTTGCTTGTTTGGACGCCTGCACCGCCCGCTGACTGCACCGGATGTCGTGCTCCCGCCTGGCCAACACGGGCTGCTGAGAGCCCATCGGGTTGCGTGGATGCGCGTCGGTGTGCACACCGGGCGTCCCACCATTTCCTCCATGTGCCTGGTGGTTGTCGTAGGGCTGTGCATCGAAACCGGTAACCGGGATTCAGAGGAGAAGGAGCACAGCATGTGGGGCGCCCTGTTTGGCCCCGTCCGGCGTGGGAGGGGCCCTTCCATCGGCAGGCCCGAGGGTGGGCTCGGCATGCGAGCCCCCGACGCCTGACGCCTCCAGTCTTGAAGAAGAGTGAGAAAGGATGGCGTGCTGGGCGACGGTGACTAGCTCCGTGATGTGATCCGCCCATGCGTCGAAGCCCCCGTGTGTCGGTCGGTGGCGGAGCATCTCGCTCGCCAGTAGTAGCGCATCATGTGCGTCGAGGTCTCCCATGTAGGTGTGGCGTGTTGCTGATGCCTGGGGCGCTGCCCACCCGCCGTGCGCCTGAGCGGCGCGGGGGCGGTAATGGTGGAGGCGACGCTAGCGACCTGGTACTAGCCGCTTGGCACCACGACGCCGGGCGTGGGCCTCCGACCGCCGCGGCGAGGTTGACAGAGGTCAGCAGGCCGCGGCCCGGAGAAGCTTGTTGAGTGCCAGCCATCGAAGCAGCGAAGCTTAGGAAGGACGAAGCTTGGAGAAGACCTTGACATGCCCCCTACCTGGCGCTAATGTCGGATTTCGGGCTCCGCAAAACCCTTAAGATTCAAACACATGGGCATGTGCGAAGATCCCCTACAGCCTCGCCCGACCTAGCTCGCTACTCGATGAACACAGCAAAGAACTCGCACGAACATGAGGAAGAAGATGAACACGAGAGTTTACCCAGGTTCGGGCCGCTGCGAAGCATAATACCCTACTCCTGCTTTGGTGGATTGCCACTCGAGGAGGTGAGGTGGATGAACAAGTACAGTGTTTCAGGGCCTCTTGAGGGCTCTCAGTGATGTTCGAGGCTCCTTGTGGTTTGGTGAGTGGTGGAGTTGGTCGATTGGGTTTGGATTGGATCGGGTCAGATCAGATCCCCTCTACGAAGCAGCCTACCTTCTATATATAGTGGTGGCCCGGGTCCTCTTCCCTTATTGCAATGGCGGGAAGGGATCCCACAACGGCCAATTTTGAAGGGGGACAAGGTTTCGTGCTCGCCCTGCCCAAAGGCGGTCTTCGCCTGCAAAGTAGCTGTCGACACCGCAGGGACAGGCTCAGTGATGACATCCGCCCTGCGGGACTGGTGGTTGTGGTCTTCCTGCACCGGAATGGAAACCTTTGGGGGCTCTTTGGGAACCCTCGTACGTCCTTGCTCCCTTTGCACCAAAGGGGAAACTGCGCCGCCTGGCGTACTAGTGCTTGCATGTCCTTCCTTGTGTCATTTTTGACTCTTGAGGCCGGGCCTTGCATAGAGATCTCCGCCCCTCCGGAGGGGGCCTGCGGAGGCCCGTCCTATGTCGGCCTTGATGTTGCTCATCCTCGTGAGGCTTGGGCCCTCGCGAGGGCCTTGTCCTGAGTAGGGCCACAACTAGTCCCATTTGGTCGATGACATGGGCCACGTCCTGGGCCACAGGCAAGCAGGTTTGGGTACCCCCGTTCCCAGAACGTCGATAGACCGCATGCCAACTTTCAACCCGATCCAAGAATATTTCATATGCACTTTTAAAAACAATATTTTAACGATGTCGCGGGCGCGTGCATGTGTGTTTGGTCTCGAAACGGTCATCGACGAGAACGGAGAGAACCGGCAACTACAAACGGATGCAAATTTTGAAAACGAGTGGCGATGCCACGCAGATGATGCGAATGATGCGATGATGAATACAACAACCCAACAAATCACACGATGACAATGGAGTAAAAGGGGAATCTTCTGAAGCGTCAGTCCCGGGTTGTTACATTGGTGATCTGGGGGGACGAACACATTAGATATCGGACGCAACTGTGCCCGTGCTCAGCTCAGCACTTTTGGCTTGTGCATTTCTACGGATCCATAAAAACGACAATGTGATACTACTGACTTCGGAAATCATCAAAAGATAATGATGTCTTACGATCTATTGCATGATTTATGATTAAAAAGGGAGCATAAATATAACAAAAGGTCATGTTGTAGTCACTGATGATTTTTTAAACGACTATTGTAGGGCCTTTGCAAGATTTGCGGTGAGATAAAATTTTAAATTTTGAAACATAGATGAATGGACATGAGTAATTTGAATGCAGAAGACCATGGATTCAATAAGAGAACAGCTCTATGACTGTTGAAATTGGAATGTGTTCGCTCTCTTCTACTATGCTATAGAACTGAAAGAATTGATTGGGTAGAGATATTAAAATCAAGACCATGATTTTGAATTGAAATCGTATGCATT
Organism: Hordeum marinum; assembly: GCA_022496015.1. NCBI lineage: Eukaryota > Viridiplantae > Streptophyta > Magnoliopsida > Poales > Poaceae > Hordeum > Hordeum marinum. The sequence continues at coordinate 121,337,784 of CM039677.1, forward strand.
TACATTCCATGTTTTTATAAGAGTATTATGCTCATATTAGGGTGGCAGTATACTATCTAGGATGGGATAGGTTTACAATAGTAACATTTTTTTATTCGAGGAAGCAAACTTCCAGTCGGCAGGAAGTTAGTGACAGGTCCGTACGATTCTGGAGCCGCTCGATCCGAATAGCCACTACTAGGATTCGAACACACAGCCTGCTGATTGTGGCCATGGTGTGCTACTAGTTGAGATGAGTAACTGTTATGTTTCATGTACAGATTAATTGGTACTTATACCTTAGTAAATGACAGCGAGAAAGGAAGACCACGGTGTCTTTGACGAGAGGACAAAACCATTTGCTCCAAGTTTTTTAAAGGAGTGATGCAACTTGTACTCCACCTGTCTCTTTTTTTTGTAGTGATGAATATTTTTTTAGAGAAATAAATGTTTTGCTCCTATAGAATACGAACATCAGTCTTTTTCTCGTGTGTCATCCCTCGGTAAATTCTCTTTAACGAGCCTGATAATTATACGCCCCACAAACATGATAGTTTATGTACAAATATTGTGGTAGCGTTTTTTACCTCAAAACAAAACTAGTGTATCTGATAACTCATATGTCGCATACCTGATAACTTGTGCACTCAGGTCCTGGTAACTTTAGCGACCGGGGGTGGGTGGGGGGAAGTTGATGAAATATACCCCGATAACTTTTTTGTGTCAATAGCATGATAACTCGCACATTGCAGACTTGATAATTTATGTACCCTGACATGGTAACTTTCGCAACAAAAGGGGGTGGGGGGAGTTGATGAACTTTTGTGCGAATAGCATGGTATCTCACACATCGCAAACCTGATAACTTATGCACCCCATCCTGGTAACTTTGACAACGAGGGTGCGGGGTGGGCGTAGTTGATGAAATATATTCTCCGCAACTTTTGTATAAATAGCATGGTAACTCACACATCGTATACCTGATAACTTATGTATCCAATCTTGATAACTTTGACGACGGGGGTGGGGGTGAGAGTTCATGAAATATCCCCTTCATAGGTTTTGTGTCAATAGCATGGTAACTCACACATCGTAGACCCGATAACTTATGTACCTTGATCCTGGTAACTCTGGCGACGGTGATGGGGGGAGAGATGATGAAATATCCTCTCGGTAACTTTTGTGTGAATAACATGGTAACTCACACTCTGAAGACCTGATAACTTATGTACCCCGGTCCTAAAAACTTTAGCGAGCGGGGTGGGGGTGGGGGAGTTGTTGAAACATATCATGGTAACTTCTGTGCAAATGACATGATATTTTACATATCGAAGGCATGATAACTTATGTACACCCCATGGTAACTTTATTAGGACCATGGTAACTTTTGACATGATATTTATGCACCACAGACCTCATAACTTACGTTCAACCACCATGTTAACTTTGACTTCGAGGAAAAAATGTTGAAACATAACTACTCTGGTAACTTGTATGTAAGTTTATGACAATTTTATGCATGACAAACCTAATATCTAACGTTTAAACACCATGGTATATTTCATCCAAGGGAAAAGGTTTTTGAAACATTCATCGGTAATTTATGTGTTAAATTATCATACTTCCCCATGCTAAAGTTATCATGCTTTAACCTCCTCGTACTGTGGTTACCCGCCCTACCATGATATAGTTATCATGTTGCTCATACCATAGTTATCACGTTGGTCATTCCAAAGTTACCAAGCCAAAGTTTATTATTTTTTTGATATGGAAGAAATAAGAAAGGTTTAAATAACATTGTTTATCTACAATAGACAACAACTAAAGGTGGTTTAGTTGGCTATTAGGCTCAATAGCTATTGCATAGACCTGGGTTTGAATCCGCTTTCAAGCACTTTTATTTTCTTCTCATATTATGCAGCGAAAAAACAGAAAAAACCACTAGCGATTTATTGTTTCTATCTACGGTTTTTGAGAGAATAAGAAAAAAATCAGTGAAAGCAAACATGGGATGATAACGATAAGGTAGGAACTAGTCGTCCGCACCTGTCGCTAACTTCCAGTCGACTGGAAGTTAGTCGCGTCCTTGTTTATTATATCTTTAAAAAGTTGCTAGTCTTACATACGGATGAAAGTGCATTTTTTATTTATATGATTCCACATGTGAACTCATTGTCAACTCCAAACTATATAAGTAGATAAGATTTCAGGCCTTCAACGCGATATGCGTTAAATGAGAGGAGACGTTTTCATCAACTACGAAGGCGTCACGACTTCGTAAATCTCAAGAGATTTGTTGTCACAATCTCATGAAGGTGCTCTAGAGATAAGATGTGTATGCGTGCATATTCATAGGGATGAGTGTGTGTAGGTAGGTAAATTACATGAAGCACCTAGGTGCTTGTGCACCTTGATCATTCAATGTTTCACTTTCCAAATTATCTACGCATGCACTAGCACGTCCACGCCAATTGATTGCCTTCCAAAAATGTCCCATACTAATTGCTTGTTGCGAATTGATTCATTACCAAAAAATACGCATGGTACATATTCCATGTAGGCAAATGCTATTTGAATCCATGCCTCCCAGCATATGGGCATGCGCATTGTTATAGCGTACAACATATATTTGTACCTATAAATATGGTGTGTAGATACTTGATATTATCTTAACTGTTCACTCTTTTTATATATACACCTATAAATATAGTATTTTCGAGTATGTAATTTTTTAGTGGGCAAATCTCAGGTATGCCTATACCCAATATATTTTTGCCTATGTGCGACTTATTAGTACGTCCATGCAAAAAAAGACTTCTTAATACGTACATACGACTATCTTATCTACATATAGCAAACTTAAAATGGTGTACTCATGTGCCCTTTTAAGTATGTTTATAGTTTTTTAATATGAGAAACCGGAGAAACCAGAAATATTATGTTACTATAATTTTGAGATATACGATATACTAGAAAATGTGATATCCAAAGTAAAATATGTATATACCCGGCTAAAAATTGGAGATATGTGACATATTGGAAAATGTTAGTTTCACATACATCAATAGTATACCCAATGTTTCTGTACATGTATATACCCCTCTATGTAAATGGTACGAAAATGTTGTAGGTATTTAGTCGACTGGTATACCCAAAGTAAAATATGTATATACCCAGCTAAAATTTGAGATATACCAATGTTAGGTTGGCATACATCAATAGTATACCCAAATGTTTTTGTACTTGTATATACCCGGCTATGTAAACAATATAGAAATGTTGTAGATATCCAAGTATATGGACATACCTCAAATCATACACATACAAAATAAAATGTGCATATAACCAAGTATACGGACCTTTACACTATTTATGATATAATCATGAGGCATTAATTTCTAGTTTTCCTCTCTCCTAATTATATACAAGGAAGGATGGAATGTATGTAATTGATTTTGCATGCCTGAAATATATTACCATGCATAGCGAGGGCTAATAATATCCATTTATTATTAGCGTTGTAATTGTTTCCAAATAAATATATACCCATTAACTTTAATATACATAAAAGAACACGCATCTAAATGCAATCTGACGGTGGAAAGGTAAGGAGCCTAGGCACCTAGGTGCCCCCGTCCTATATAAAAACACTATTTTTATATAAAAAATACTATTCTGATCACGGGTTGAACTTTGTGAGATACATAACCCTGAACTTTTCTTTGTAGGAACCCGACCTTCGGGCTGTCTTCGCAACCGTGTCTCCCCGCGTGAATTTTTCTAGTCAGTCATGTTCTATGTGATGTAAGTGTAATCTAGGAACGGTTTTTAGCAACTAAATGCCTATTTTAAATAGGAATCTCGCTCATTGACAGATTTGCTCTCGGGGATGTGATGAACTTGCTTCTGCTACAATTTTACTGCCTAACTTGTTCGACCTGAACTTCCCCGAGTGCTAGGCTGAACTTCCCGCAAATTGCCAAAATGGGTCTTGCAATATACCGTTTGAAATCTATGGACAGCAGTATAACAGCCTTGGTTGAATTTTTGGCAAAGTGTACCGGTTTAAGAGCAGTTTTGAAAACCATTTTTCTTCACACAAAAAAAGTGAATCGTATTTTCGACGCTATTTCTAAACTGTTCATCGGAATGAGGCAAATGAGATGGAGTTGGATAGCTGCTGCAAATCCGCTCATTTCACATGTTGAACGTTTTCTTCGAATTCCCTACGGTTAAAGAGGAATTTCAAAAATGGCGGAATTACTGAAATCGAACAACCGGGTTCGTATTTAGGGGTTACTTTGAAAACGCTAGTCCGATCGACGCATATGATATGGCATTGGAAAGCTTAGGAAAATGTGCATCTTTCCATATAAACTATGAACGGTTCAAAAGTAATTTAGAAAATGGTCGAATCTGTACCGAGTGTGTATTTTCACGTTATTTTCTCAATGGTTCGTCGGAATGAGGCAAATGTCATGGCGTTGGAAAGCTTGAAGAAATGTGAAACCTCTATATGTAGATTGTTTTTTCCAATTCTTTATGGTTTTAAGTCAATTTCGAAAATAGCAGAAAATTATTTTGGCCGTAATTTCTAGAAATTTAATCGGAATGGGGCAAATAATATACCGTTGAAAAGCTACGGAAAATGCGCAACTTTTTTATGTAGATGGATTTCTCTAATTTCGAGACGTTTTCACGCACTTTCGAAAACGGTGAGATGATGTGTTCTGCCTTTTATCGCGAAACAGGGTCTTCGAAAATGCACCGCGTGAAGAACTTGAACTTCATCGTGTTGGGGAACGTTGCATGGAAAACAAAAAAATTCCTACACACACGCAAGATCTATCCATGGTGATGAGCATCTACGAGAGGGAGAGTGAATCTACATACCCTTGTAGATCGCTAAGCGGAAGCGTTAAGAAACGCGGTTGATGTAGTCGAACGTCTTCACGATCCAATCACGATCCATCCTACAATCTCATCACGAGCCATCCCGCGATCCCATCGTGGACCTTCCGATCTAGTGCCGAACGGACGGCACCTCCGCGTTCAGCACACGTACAGCTCGATGGCGATCTCCGCCTTCTTCATCTAGCAAGAGGGAGCGGAGAGGTAGATGAGTTCTCCGGCAGCGCAACTGCGTGGAGACGATGGTGGTGGAGCTGATCCGGCAGGGCTTCGCCAAGCACTACGGAATCAATCTAGAGGAGAAATAGATCTAGAGGAAGAAGAGGGCAGCACATGGCAATTAGGGTTAGGGGTTGTCCTCAAAATCCCTCAATATATATAGGAGGAAGGGGAGAGGAGGCAGCCTAGGCCCCTACTCCAAGTAGGTTAGGCCAAACCAAACAAGGAAGGGAATCCACCTCCCACAAGGGAGGTGGGATCCTATTAGGACTCCTTCCTAATTTGGATTTTCCTTCCCTTCTTTGGGGTTTTTCCTTTCCCACTCTTTCCTAGCCGCATGGGCCCTTAGAGGAGGCTTTGGCCAGCCCACCAGGGGCTAGTTTACCTCCTTCCACAGCCCATGTAGCCTCTTGGGTCGAGACACCCCTCCCGATGGTCCCCCAGTACCCTCCCGGCACTCCCGATACACGACCGATGAGCCCGAAACTTTTTCGGCGACCAAAACAGAACTTCCTATATATCAATCTTTACCTTCGGACCATTATGGAGCTCCTCGTGACGTCCGGGATCTCATCCAGGACTCCGAACAACCTTCGGTCACCACCATACATAACTCTATCCTACCGAAATGTAACCAAACCTTAAGTGTGCAGACCCTGCAGGTTCGAGAACTATGTAGACATGACCGAGACACCTCTATGGTCAATAACCAATAGCGGGACCTGGATTCCCATATTGGTTCCTACATATTCTACGAAGATATTTATCGGTTGAACCTCTATGTCAAGGATTAAGTTAATCCCGTATGTTGTTCCCTTTGTTCTTCGCTATGTTACTTGCCCGAGATTCGATCGTCGGTATCTCTATACCTAGTTCAATCTCGTTACCGGAAAGTCTCTTTACTCGTTCCGTAATACAAGATCCCGTGGCTATCACTTAGTCACATTGCTTGCACGGCTTATTTGTGATGTTGTATTACCGAGTGGGCCCTGAGATACCTCTCCATCACACGGAGTAACAAATCTCAGTCTTGATCGATGCCAACCTAACAAACACCCTCGGAGATACCTATAGAGCACCTTTATAGTCACCCAGTTACGTTGCGATGTTAGATACACACAAGGTACTCCTCCGGTACACCAATGAGTTGCATGATCTCATGGTCATACGAACAGATACTTGACATGTAGAAAACTGTAGCAATGAAATGACATGATCATATGCTAGGTTTATAGTTTGCGTCTTGTCCATCACATCATTCTCCTAATGATGTGATCCCGTTATCAAATGACATCACATGTCCATGGCTAGGAAACCTTAACCATCTTTGATCAACCGTGCTAGTCTATAGAGGCATACTAGGGACATGGTGTTATCTATGTATCCACACATGTATCTAAGTTTCTGATCAATACAATTTTAGCATGGACAATAAACGATCATCATGAACAAGGAAATATGATAATAACCCATTTATTATTGCCTCTAGGGCATATTTCCAACAGTCTCCCACTTGCACTAGAGTCAATAATCTAGCTCACATCGCCATGTGAGTTGTTATGAATCTCACACCCAATGAGTTCTGGGGTTCGATCATGCTTTACATGTGAAAGAGGTTTTAGTCATCGGGTCTGCGACATTCAGATCCGTGTGTACTTTGCAAATCTCTATGTCATAATGTAAACACTGCTACCACGCTCCACTTGGAGCTATTCCAAATAGCTTGTCACGCCCAAGATGTGATCCTATCCTTATTTCGGCACGTGGGCCTCGACAAGGATAGAAGCGCGTCTCGTCGTGTTGCAAGAATGGATATCATTACAAGTACATGTACAAAAGATATGAGTATATGGAATTGGCTTATACTCACCACAAGCTACACCAAGATCACAACAATACAACAACATATTCAAACATCATACAAAAGAGCAGGGTGTTGGAAATATGCCCTAGAGGCAATAATAAATTAGTTATTATCATATTTCCTTGTTCATGATAATCATTTATTATCCATGCTATAATTGTATTGATCGGAGACTTAGATGCATGTGTGGATACATAGACAAAACCATGTCCCTAGTATGCCTCTAATAGACTAGCTTGTTGATCAAAGATGGTTAAGGTTTCCTAGCCATGGACATGAGATGTCATTTGATAAATAGGATCACATCATTAGGAGGATGGTGTGATGGAAAAGACCCAAACTACAAACATAGCATATGATCGTGTCAGTTTATTGCTACTGTTTTCTGCATGTCAAGTATATGTTCCTATGACCATGAGATCATGCAACTCACGGATACCGGAGGAGTGTCTTGTGTGTATCAAACATCGCAACGTAACTGGGTGACTATAAAGGTGCTCTACAGGTATCTCCGAGGGTGTCTGTTGAGTTGGCATGGATCAAGACTGGGATTTGTTACTCCGTGTGACGGAGAGGTATCTCAAGGCCCACTCGGTAATACAACATCCCAATAAGCCTTGCAGGCAATGTGACTAAGTGTTAGTCACGGGATCTTGTATTACGAAACGAGTAAAGAGACTTGCCGGTAACGAGGTTGAACTAGGTATGGAGATACCGACGATCGAATATCGGGCAAGTAACATACCGAAGAACAAAGGGAACATCATACGGGATTAACTGAATCCTTGACATAGAGGTTCGACCAATAAAGATCTTCGTAGAATATGTAGGAACCAATATGGGCATCCAGGTCCCGCTATTGGTTATTGACCGTAGAGGTGTATCTGTCATGTCTACATACTTCTCGAACCCGCAGGGTCTGCACACTTAAGGTTCGGTGACGTTTCGGTAGTATAGAGTTATGCATGGTGGTTACCGAAGGTTGTTCGGAGTCCCGGATGAGATCCCGGATGTCACAAGGAGCTCCAGAATGGTCCGGAGGTAAAGATTGATATATATGAAGTCCTATTTTGGTCGCCGGAAAAGTTTCGGGCTCATCGGTAGTGTACCGGAAGACCATCGGGAGGGGTATTTCGACCCAAGAGGCTACATGGGATGTGGGAGGATGAATACCAGCCCTTAGTGGGCTGGTGGAAGTCCCACACAAGGCCCGTGCAGCTGGGAAGAAAAGCCCAAAGAGAAAAAGGTGGAAAAAGGCAAAAAAGGCAAAAATAAAGGAGGAGTCCTAGTCCTACTAGGATTGGAGGAGGAATCCTCCAATCCCACTAGGTTCGGCCAAACCAAGGGCTGCCTCTTTGGCAGCCAAGCCTCCTCCTCCTCTCCTCCTATATATACTAGAGGATTTTAGGGTTTTGACACAGCATTTTCAGCCATGTGCTACCCGTTCCTCTAGTGCATAGTTTCTCCTCTAGATCGGATTTCTGCAGTGCTTAGGCGAAGCCCTGCCAGAATTGCTCCACCACCATCTCCGGAGCGCCGTCACGCTGCCGGAGAACTCTTCTACCTCTCCGCTCCCTCTTGCTGGATCAACAAGGCGGAGATCGTCATCGAGCTGTACGTGTGCTGAACGCGGAGGTGCCGTCCATTCGGCGGTAGATCGGAAGGACCGTGATCAAGATCGCGAGACGGATCGTGATGAGTTCGTGGGACGGATCATGATGAGTTCGCGAGACGGATCATGATGAGTTCGTTGGACGGATCGTGATTGGATCACGGGACGGATCGTGATGAGATCGCAGGACGCTCGGCGATTTGGATCGCGAAGACGTTTGACTACACCAACCGCGTTTCTTAACGCTTCCCTCTTAGCAATCTACAAGGGTACGTAGATCCATTCTCCCTCTCGTAGATGCTCATCACCATGGATAGATCTGCGTGTGCATAGGAAATTTTTTGTTTCCCATGCAACGTTCCCGAACAGTGGCATCATGAGCTAGGTCTATGTGTAGACGAGATCTCGAGTAGAACACAAAAGGTTTGTGGGTGTTGATGCTTAGATTGCTTCCACCCTTGGTCGGATTTTGGTTCAGCAGTATTGTGAGATGAAGCGGCCCGGACCAACATTACTCGTACGCTTACGAGAGACCGGTTCCCTCGACCGCAACTTGTTGCATAGATGGCTTGCGGGTGCCAGTTTCTCTCACTTTAGTTGGATCGGATTCGACAAAGGCGGTCCTTGAGAAGGTTGAAAAGCAACTAGTGTATCACCGTTGTGGTTTTTGCGTAGATGAGAATTGTTCTTTCTAGATACCCATAGCAGCCACGTAAAACATGCAACAACAATTAGAGGACGTCTAACTTGTTTTTGCAGGGTATGTTGTGATGTGATATGGCCAATTACATGATGTGATATATGTGATGTATGAGATGATCATGTGATGTATAGATTATCACGACTTGCATGTCGATGAGTACGGCAACCAGCAGGAGCCATAGGGTTGTCTTTAATTATTGTATGACATGCGTGTCAATCATTAAGCGCTATGTGATGCTTTACTTTATCGCTAAATGGTAGCAATAGTAGTAGAAGCATGTTGGGCGCGACAACCCCGATGGCGACACGTTGATGGAGATGAAGATGATGGAGATCATGGTGTCTTGCCGGTGACGATGGAGATCATGCCGGTGCTTTCTAGATGGAGATCAAAAGCACAAGTTCATGGCCATATCATGTCACTTATGATTTGCATGTGATGTTAATCCTTTTATGCACCTTGTTTTGCTTAGGACGACGGTAGCATTATAAGGTGATCCCTCACTTAAATTTCAAGATGAATTGTGTTCTCCCCGAGTGTGCACCGTTGCGAAAGTTCGTCGTGTTGAGACACCACGTGATGATCGGGTGTGATGGACTCTACGTTCACATACAACGGGTGCAAGCCAGTGTTGCACACGCAGAACACTCGGGTTAAACTTGACGAGCCTAGCATGTACAGACATGGTCTTGGAACACAAGAGACCGAAAGGTCGAACCTGAGTCATATAGTAGATATGATCAACATGATGATGTTCACCATTGAAACCACCTCAACTCACGTGATGATCGGACTTGAGTTGGTGAATTTGGATCATTATCCCTCGAATGACTGGAGGGATGTCAATTTGAGTGGGAGTTCTTAAGTAATATGATTAATTGAACTCATTATCATGAACATAGTCAGTAGTATCTCTGCAAACTGTGTTGTAGATTACTAGCTCACACTGTACCTCCCTTGAATTTTTATATGTTCCTAGAGAAATACAGTTGAAAGATGATGGTAGCAATATTGCAGACTGGCTCCGTGATCTGAGGATTGTCCTCATTGTTGCACAGAAGGATTATGTCCTTAATGCACCGCTCGAGCGCCAACCCCTCTAGCGTTGTTTGTAGATGTTGTGAACATCTGACAGGCATGTTCTGGTAACTACTTGATAGTTTAGTGCGTCATGCATTACAGCTTAGAATTAAGGCTCCGAAATGTTTTAAACGTCATGGAACATATGAGATTTTCTAAGAGCTGAAATTAGGATCTCAGGCTCGTGCCCGTGTTGCGAGATATGAGATCTCCAACAAGATTCTTTGCCTGTAAGATGAAGGAGAATAGCTAAATCGTTGAGCATGTGCTCAGATTGTCTGGGTGCTACAATCGCTTGAATCGAGTGGGAGTTGATCTTCCAGATAAGATAGTGATTGATATTGTTCTCCAAGTCACTGCCACTAAGCTACTAGAACTTGGTGATGAACTATAAACGCCAGGGATAGAAATAATGATCCCTGATCTGTTCGCGATGTTTGACACCGCGAAGATAGAAATCAAGAAGGAGCATCAAGTGTTGATGGTTAGTAAAACCACTAGTTTCGAGAAGGGCAAGGGCAAGGAGGGAAACTTCATGGATAGCAATCAGTTGCTGCTCCGGTGAAACAACCCAAAGTTGAGCCCAAACCCGAGACTAAGTGCTTCGATTATGAGGAGAGCGGTCGCTGAAGCGGAACAACCCTAGATACTTGGTAGATAAGAAGGCTGGGAACGTCGACAGAAGTATATTTGATATACGTGTTATTGATGTGTACCTTGCTAGTACTCCTAGTAGCACCTGGGTATTGGATACCGGTTCGGTTGCTAAATGTTAGTAACTCGAAATAAAAGCTACAGAATAAACGGAGAACTAGCTAAGGGTGAGGTGACGATGTGTGTTGGAAATGTTTCGAAGGTTGATGTGATCAACATCGCACGCTCTCTCTACCTTCGGGATTAGTGACGAACCTAAATAAATGTTATTTGGTGTTTTTGCGTTGAGCATGAAAGTGATTAGATCATGTTCATTGCAACACAGTTATTCATTTAAGTTAGAGAATAATGGTTATTCTATTTACATGAATAATACCTTCAATGGTCATGCACCCAGTAAGAATGGTTTGTTGAAACTTGATCGTAGTAATACACATGTTCATAACATTGATGCCAAAAAAGATACAAAGTTAATAATAATAGTACCACATACTTGTGGCACTGCCGCTAAATGTCATATTGGTATAAAATGCATGAAGAAACTCCATGCTGATGGATCTTTGGACTCATTCGATCTCGAATCGGTTGAGACATGCGAACCATGCCTCTTGGTCAAGATGACTAAGGACCCCGTTTTCTGTTTTGATGAAGCGGGCAAGTGATTTATTGGAAATAATACATGTTGATGTATTCAATCCAATGAGTCTTGTAGCGTGCGGTCGATATTGTTATTTTCTTACCTTCACTGATGATTTGAGTAGATATACTGTATATTTACTTAATGAAACACAAGTCTGAATCGTTTGAAAGGTTCAAGCAAATTCAGAGTGAAGTTTAAGATCATCGTGACAAGAAGATAAAAATGTTTGCGATATGATCGTGGAGGTGAATATCTGAGTTACGAGTTTGGCATACAATTTTAGACAATGTGAAAGTTGTTTCACAACTCACGCCACCTGGAACACCATAGTGTGATGGTGTGTTCGAACGTCATAGTCGTGCTCTATTGGATATGGTGCGTGCTATGATGTCTATTATCATTTTATTACTATAATTTTGGGGTTATGCATTAGAGACAACTACATTCACTTTAAATAGGGCACCATCTAAATCCATTGAGATGACACCGTGTGAATTATGGTTTGATAGAAACCTAAGCTGTCATTTCTTAATGTTTGGGGCTGCAACGCTTGTGTGGAAAATGTTTTCACCAAATGAGTTCAAACCCAAAGCGGACAAATGCATCTTCATAGAATATCCTAAGAATAGTTGGGTGAACCTTCTATCTCAGATCCAAGCATAAAATGTTTATTGCTGAAACTGGGTCCTTTCTCGAGGAAAAGTTTCTCTTGAAAGAATTGAGTGGGAGGAAGATAACTTGATGAGGTTATTGAACCTCTGTTTCAACCAGAGAGTAGAGCAGCACAGGAAGTTGTTTCTGTGAAGCCTACGTGAGTTGAAGAGGAAGTTAATGATGATGATCATGAAGCTTCGGATCAAGTTACTATCTAACTTCGTATGTTGACAAGGACGTGTACTGCTCCTGAGTGGTGCGGCAAACCCTGTCTTAGAGGTCATGTTGTTGGACAACGATGAACCTACGAACTAAGGAGAAGAGATGATGGGCCTGGAAACCAACAAATGGTTAGAGGCCATGAAATCCGAGAAAGGATCCATGTATGAAAACCAAGTATAGACTTTGGTGGACTTGCTCGTTGGACGGCATAAGTACAAATGGATCTTTAAAATGAAGACAGACGCTAATGGTGAATGTAACCATTTATAAAGCTCAACTTGTCAAAAAGAAGTTTCCGGCAAGTTCAAGGAGTTGACTACGATGAGACTTTCTCACTCGTAGCGATGCTAAAGTTTGTTGGAATTATGTTAGCAGTTGCTGCATTTTTCAATTATGAAATCTGGCAGATGGATGCCAAAACATTGTTTCCTTCCTTAAGGAAAGGTTGTATGAGATACAACCAGAAGGTTTTGTTAGTCCTAAGGATGCTAAAAGGTGAGCAAGCTTCAGTGATCCTTTTATCTACTGAAGCAAGCATCTCGGAGTTGGAATATACACATTGATAAGGTGATCAAAGTTTTTAAATCTATACAAAGTGGGAGGATGAATGGGATGTGGGAGGATGAATACCAGCCCTTAGTGGGCTGGTGGAAGTCCCACACAAGGCCCGTGCGGCTGGGAAGAAAAGCCCAAAGAGAAAAAGGTGGGAAAAGGCAAAAAAGGCAAAAAATAAAGGAGGAGTCCTAGTTCTACTAGGATTGGAGGAGGAATCCTCCAATCCCACTAGGTTCGGCCGACCCAAGGGCTGCCTCTTTCGCATCCAAGCCTCATCCTCCTCTCCTCCTATATATACTAGAGGATTTTAGGGTTTTGACATAGAATTTTCAGCCATGTGCTACCCGTTCCTCTAGTGCATAGTTTCTCCTCTAGATCGGATTTCTGCAGTGCTTACGCGAAGCCCTGCCGGAATTGCTCCACCACCATCTCCGGAGCGCCGTCACGCTGCCGGAGAACTCTTCTACCTCTCCGCTCCCTCTTGTTGGATCAACAAGGCGGAGATCGTCATCGAGCTGTACGTGTGCTGAATGCGGAGGTGTCGTTCGTTCGGCGCTAGATCGGAAGGACCGTGATCAAGATCGCGAGACGGATCGTGATGAGTTCGTGGGACGGATCATGATGAGTTCGCGGGACGGATCATGATGAGTTCGCGGGACAGATCATGATTGGATCACGAGACGAATCGTGATGAGATCGCAGGACGCTCGGCGATTTGGATCGTGAAGACGTTCGACTACACCAACCGCGTTTCTTAACGCTTCCCGCTTAGCAATCTACAAGGGTATGTAGATGCACTCTCCCTCTTGTAGATGCTCATCACCATGGATAGATCTGCGTGTGCGTAGAAAATTTTTTGTTTCCCATGCAACGTTCCCCAACACAGGGTCCGACTACGGATGAAATCAAACGATAAAATGACATCCATCCTTGCTATCCCAGGCTGCCGCCTAGAACTCCAAATAAAACAAGCAACACGCTCATGTCAAATCATCGCATTACCTGTACCTGCAACTGTTGTTGCAGTAATCTGTGAGCCATAGGGACTCCGCAATCTCATTTCCAAGGGTATCAAGACTATTAAAGCTTAATGGGTGAGGTATGGTTAAGTGGTGAGGCTGCAGCAAGAGACTAAGCATTTGTTTGAGTGGCTAACTTACGAATACAGAAAGTAAAGTATGGTGGTCTACGCATAATGGACATGAACTAGAATGATCACTAACTGATCCTGAACACCTACTTACGTCAAAAATAACCCCACTGTGTTCTCTCTCGGATAAGGACTCACGAGAAGAGACAGTCATGGTTACGCACATAGTTGGTGTATTTTATTAGAGTTTACTTCAAGTTTGCTATGACCGGGTGTTAAACAAAATATCCAAGTTTGCAACATAACCGCGGACACGGCTTTCCGAAAGATTTAAACCTGCAGGGGTGCTCCAACTCATCCATCACAAATTAACCACGCATAGCGGGAATAACCTCGACCACGGATCTCGTGATCATCCTAAACAATTCCAAAGGAAATCCGACACCTCGAGATAGCCCGAAGAAGATCAGAGTTCCTCACTCAAGACGTTCGATAAAGGTAAAACAAATCCAGCAAGGTCGCCCGGCGTACCGACAAAACCCGATAGGAGCCGCTTCTCTCGTTCTGAGGGTACGACTGGATGGGCAAGACATCGGGTTGGCTGAGACCCCGGGTGACCAGGGGGCGCCGGACATCGCCCGGTTTTGACCAACACTCATGAGGAGCACTGGCCCAGGTTGTTGATTAATTATCCGTGGGTGCCGGCGGGTCCCTATGCAATTTTATTAGTTATTAGGCAAATGTAGTACCAATGTTGGGCCTTGCCAGATAAGCTTTATCCTAACACGAAAATCAAGGGGGTCCCCATAACAATCCCGAGCATGTTAGGAGCGCTCAATTATGGAACATAACACCGGTTCACAAGTAACTAGGGGCGGCAAGAGCGGAACAAAATACCAACCAAAAGGACAAGCCTTCCACCCTTTACCAAGTATATATGTGCATTAAATTAAATAGCAACAATATTGTGATACCAAAATGTTGGAAATATGCCCTAGAGGCAATAATAAAATGGTTATTATTGTATTTCCTTGTTCATGATAATTGTCTATCGTTCATGCTATAACTGTGTTAACCGAAAACCGTAATACATGTGTGAATACATAGACCACAACATGTCCCTAGTGAGCCTCTAGTTGGCTATCTCGTTGATCAATAGATGGTCACGGTTTCATGGCCATGGACATTGGATGTCGTTGATAACGGGATCACATCATTAGGAGAATGATGTGATGGACAGGACCCAATCCTAAGCAAAGCACAAGATCGTGTAGTTCGTTTGCTAAAGCTTTTCAATGTCAAGTATCGTTTCCTTAGACCATGAGATTATGCAACTCCCGGATACCGTAGGAATGTTTTGGGTGTGCCAAACGTCACAACGTAACTGGGTGGCTATAAAGGTGCACTACGGGTATCTCCGAAAGTGTCTGTTGGGTTGGCAAGAATCGAGACTGGGATTTGTCACTCCGTGTGACGGAGAGGTATCTCTGGGCCCACTCGGTAAGACATCATCATAATGATCTCAATGTGACTAAGGAGTTAGCCACGGGATGATGTATTACAGAATGAGTAAAGAGACTTGCCGGTAACGAGATTAAACAAGGTATAGAGATACCGACGATCGAATCTCGGGCAAGTATCATACCGATAGACAAAGGGAATTGTATACGGGATTGACTGAATCCCCGACATCAAGGTTCATCCGATGATATCATCGTGGAGCATGTGGGAGCCAACATGGGTATCCATATCCCGCTGTTGGTTATTGACTGGAGAGGTGTCTCGGTCATGTCTACGTGTCTCCCGAACCCGTAGGGTCTACACACTTAAGGTTAAATGACGCTAGGGTTATAGGGAAATGGTATGCTTGATTACCGAAGGTTGTTTGGAGTCCCGAATGAGATCCCAGACGTCACGAGGAGCTCCGAATGGTCCGGAGGTAAAGATTGATATATAGGAAGTCCAGTTTTGGTCACCGGAAAGTTTTCGGGCTCATCGGTAGTGTATCGGGAGTGTCGGGAGGGTGCCGGAGGACCCCGGGAGGGGTGTGACGACCATAGGACATTGTGGGCCCTTAGAGGACGTGTGCCAGCCCTTAGTGGTCTGTCCAAGACCTTCTAGAAAGGCCCATACGGCTGGGATCAAGAGATAAAGGGCAAAAAAGGGATTTAAAAGAGGAGATCCACCTCCCTTGTGGGAGGTGGACTCTTCCCCACCTTCGGCCGAAGCTCTCCTCCTTGGAGGAGGGGCCAAGGCATCCCTCCCTCTCCCTCCTCCTATATATATGCAAGGGTTTGGGCTGATTTTAGATGACTTCTCTCTCTCTCGGCGCAGCCCTACCATTCCTCTTCCTCGTTCTCCGTAGCGCTTGGCGAAGCCCTGCCGGAGTTCACGTAGCTCCACCGTCACCACGTCGTCGTGCTGCCGGAGCTCTCCCTCGACCTCTCCTTCCTCCTTGCTAGATCAAGGCATAGGAGACGTCATCGGGCTGCACGTGTGTTGAACGCGGAGGCGCCGTTGTTCGGCGCTGAGATCGGAATCCACCGCGATCTAAATCGCTGCGAGTACGACTCCACCAACCGCGTTCTTGTAACGCTTCTGCTTAGCGATCTTCAAAGGTATGAAGATGTAATCTCTCCCCACTCGTTGCTGGTTTCTCCATAGATAGATCTTGGTGATCGTAGGAAATTTTTTGATTTATTACTACGTCTCCCAACAGTGGCATCATGAGCTAGGTCTATGCGTAGAATCTATGCACGAGTAGAACACAAAGCAGTTGTGGGATTCGATCTTGTTAATTTGCTTACCACTACTAGTCTTATCTTGATTCAGCGGTATTGTGGGATTAAGCGGCCCGGACCAACTTTACACGTACGCTTACATGAGACTGGATCCACCGCCTGACATGCACTTGTTGCATAAGGTGGCTAACGGGTGTCTGTCTCTCCCACCTTAGTCGGATTGGATTCGATGAAAAGGGTCCTTATGAAGGGTAAATAGAAATAGGCATATCACGTTGTGGTTTTGGCGTAGGTAAGAAACGTTCTTGCTAGAAACCTATAGCAGCCACGTAAAAACTTGCAACTACAAATTAGAGGACGTCTAACTTGTTTTTGCAGCATATGCCTTGTGATGTGATATGGCCAAAGAATGTGATGTGATGCATTGTGATGTATGAGAATAATCATGTTCTTGTAATAGGATTCACGACTTGCATGTCGATGAGTATGACAACCGCATATGCCTTGTGATGTGATATGGCCAAAGAATGTGATGTGATGCATTGTGATGTATGAGATTGATCATGTTCTTGTAATAGGATTCACGACTTGCATGTCGATGAGTATGACAACCGGCAGGAGCCATAGGAGTTGTCTTATTTTATTGTATAACCTGCATGTCAATCATAAACACCATGTAATTACTTTACTTTATTGCTAAACGTTAGCCATAGTAGTAGAAGTAATAGTTGGCGAGACAACTTCATGAAGACACAATTATGGAGATCATGATGATGGAGATCATGGTATCATGCCGGTGACAGTGATGATCATGGTGCCTCGAAGATGGAGATCAAAGGAGCAAGATGATATTGGCCATATCATGTCACTATATTGATTGCATGTGATGTTTATCATGTTTACATCTTATTTGCTTAGAATGACGGTAGTAAATAAGATGATCTCTCAATAAAATTTCAAGAGAAGTGTTCACCCTAACTGTGCACCATTGCTAAGGATCGTCGTTCCGAAGCACCACGTGATGATCGGGTGTGATAGGTTCTAACGTTCGCATACAACGGGTGTAAGCCAGATTTACACACGCGGAACACTTAGGTTGACTTGATGATCCTAGCATGTACAGACATGGCCTCGAAACACGGAAGACCGAAAGGTCGAACATGAGTCGTATAGAAGATACGATCAACATGGAGATGTTCACCATGGATGACTAGTCCGTCTCACATGATGATCGGACACGGGCTAGTTGACATGGATCATGTGTCACTTGGATGACTAGAGAGATGTCTATCTAAGTGGGAGTTCATTAAATAATTTGATTATGTGAACTTAATTATCCTGAACTTAGTCTAAAATTATCTTTACAATCTATATTGTAGATCCAATGGCCAACGTTAATGTCACCCTCAATTTCAACGCGTTCCTAGAGAAAACCAAGCTGAAAGATGATGGAAACAACTATGCGGACTGGGTCCGTGGCTTGAGGATCATCCTCATAGCTTCCAAGAAATTGTATGTCCTTGATGCACCACTAGGTGACCCACCCCTTCTCCCAGCAGAGCAAGGCGTTGCGAACGCTTGGCATTCTCGCTGTGATGATTACTCCCTTGTTCAGTGCGGCATGCTTTACAGTTTAGAACCGGGGCTCCAAAAGCGTTTTGACCAACACGGAGCATAGGAGATGTTCCAAGAGCTGAAACTGGTTTTCCAAGCTCATGCCCGGGTCGAGAGATATGACGTCTCCAACAAGTTCTTCAGCTGTAAGATGGAGGAGAACAGTTCTGTCAGTGAGCACATCCTCAAGATGTCTGGGCTACACAACCGCTTGACTCAGCTAGGAGTTAATCTCCCGGATGACTCGGTCATTGACAGAATCCTCCAGTCGCTTCCACCTAGCTACAAGAGCTTTGTGATGAACTACAACATGCAAGGGATGGAGAAGTCCATTCCCGAGTTGTACTCGATGCTGAAATCAGCGGAGGTCGAGATCAAAAAGGAGCATCAAGTGTTGATGGTGAATAAGACCACTAGTTTCAAGAAAGGCAAGGGTAAGAAGAACTTCAAGAAGGACGGCAAAGCTATTGCCGCGCCCGGTAAGCAAGTTGTCGGGAAGAAGAAGAAGAACAATAATGGACCCAAGCCTAAGACTGAGTGTTTTTATTGCAAGGGTACCGGTCACTAGAAGCAGAACTGCCCCAAGTACTTAGCAGATAAGAAGGATGGCAACGTTAAAGGTATATGTGATATACTTGTTATTGATGTGTACCTAACTAGCACTCGTAGTAGCTCCTGGGTATTTGATATCGGTGCAGTTGCTCACATTTGTAACTCCAAGCAGGAGTTGCGGAATAAGCGGAGGCTCGCAAAGGACGAGGTGACGATGTGCATCGAGAATGGTTCCAAGGTCGATGTGATCGCCGTCGGCACGCTACCTCTACATCTACCTTCGGGATTAGTGTTAAACCTTAATAATTGTTATTTAGTACCATCTTTGAGCATGAACATTGTATCTGGATCTCGCTTGATGCGAGATGGCTACTCATTTACATCTGAGAATAATGGTTGTTCTATTTATACGAGAGAAATGTTTTATGGTCATGCCCCGCTGGTCATTGGTTTATTTTTGATGAATCTCGAACGTGATGTTACGCATGTCCATACTGTGAGCATCAAAAAGTGTAAGGTTGATAACAATAGTCCCACTTACATGTGGCACTGCCGCCTTGGTCATATTGGTGTAAAACGCATGAAGAAGCTCCATACTGATGGACTTTTGGAGTCTCTAGATTTCGAATCATTTGACACATGCGAACCATGCTTCATGGGAAAGATGACCAAGACTCCGTTCTCCAGAACAATGGAGCGAGCAACTGACTTGTTGGAAATAATACATACCGATGTATGCGGTCCAATGAGTGTCGAGGCTTGTGGTGGCTACCGTTATGTTTTCACCCTCACTGATGACTTGTGTAGATATGGTTATGTCTACTTAACGAAACATAAGTCTGAAACTTTTGAAAGGTTCAAGGAATTTTAGAGTGAGGTAGAGAATCAACGTGACGGGAAAATAAAGTGCCTACGATCTGATCGTGGCGGAGAATATTTAAGTCACGAGTTTGGCACGCACCTAAGGAAATGTGGAATTGTTTCACAACTCATGCCGCCTGGCACACCTCAGCGAAATGGTGTGTCTGAACGTCGTAATCGCACTCTATTAGATATGGTACGATCTATGATGTCTCATACCGACTTACTGCTATCATTTTGGGGGTATGCATTAGAGACTGCCGCATTCACTTTAAATAGGGCACCGTCAAAATCCGTTGAGACGACACCGTATGAATTATGGTTTGGAAAGAAACCTAAGCTGTCGTTTCTAAAAGTTTGGGGATGCGATGCTTATGTGAAGAAACTTCAACCTGAGAAGCTCGAACCCAAAGCGGAAAAGTGCGTCTTCATAGGATATCCCAAAGAGACTATTGGGTATACCTTCTACCTACGATCCGAGGGCAAAGTCTTTGTTGCCAAGAATGGATCCTTTCTCGAGAAAGAGTTTCTCTCGAAAGAAGTAAGTGGGAGGAAAGTAGAACTTGATGAGGTAATTATACCTCCACTCGAACCGGAGAGTAGCGCAGCACAGGAAGTTGTTTCTGTGGAGCCTGCACCGGCTGGAGAGGAAGTTAATGATGATGATCATGAAACTTTAGATCAAGTTACTGTTGAATGTCGAAGGTCCACTAGGACACGTTCCGCACCAGAGTGGTACGGCAACCCTGTCCTGGAGATCATGTTGTTGGACAACGGTGAACCTTCAAACTATGAAGAAGCAATGGCTGGCCCGGATTCCAACAAATGGCTTGAAGCCATGAAATCCGAGATAGGATCCATGTATGAGAACAAAGTGTGGACTTTGGTGGACTTGCTTGTTGATAAGCGAGCCATTGAAAATAAATGGATCTTTAAGAAGAAGACTGACGTGGACGGTAATGTGACTGTCTATAAGGCTCGGCTTGTCGCTAAGGGTTATCGACAAGTTCAAGGAGTTGACTACGATGAGACTTTCTCACCCGTAGCGATGTTGAAGTCTGTCCGAATCATGTTAGCAATTGCCGCATTTTATGATTATGAGATCTGGCAAATGGACGCCAAAACGGCATTCCTTAATGGCTTCCTCACGGAAGAACTATATATGATGCAGCCGGAAGGTTTTGTCGATCCTAAAGATGCTAACAAAGTATGTAAGCTCCAGCGCTCCATCTATGGGCTGGTGCAAGCATCTCGGAGTTGGAATATTCGCTTTAATGAGGTGATTAAAGTGTTTGGGTTTGTACATGTTTATGGAGAACCCTGTATTTACAAGAAAGTGAGTGGGAGCTCTATAGCATTTCTTATATTATATGTGGATGACATACTGATAATGGGAAATGATATAGAACTCTTGGAAAGTATAAAGGCCTACTTGAATAAGTGTTTTTCAATGAAGGAACTTGGAGAAGCTACTTACATATTAGGTATTAAGATCTATAGAGATAGATCGAGACGCCTCATAGGTCTTTCACAAAGCACATACCTTGACAAGATATTGAAGAAGTTCAATATGGATCAGTCCAAGAAGGGGTTCTTGCCTGTGTTACAAGGTGTGAGATTGAGTACGACTCAATGCCCGACCACGGCAAAGGATAGAGAAGAGATGAGTGTCATCCCCTATGCTTCAGACATAGGCTCTATTATGTATGCCATGTTGTGTACCAGACCTGATGTGAACCTTGCCATAAGTTTGGTAGGGAGGTACCAAAGTGATCCCGGAGCAGAACACTGGACAACGATCAAGAATATCCTGAAGTACTTGAAAAGGACAAAGGGCATGTTTCTCGTATATGGAGATGCCAAAGAGCTCGTCGTAAAGGGTTACGTCGATGCTAGCTTCGACACAGATCCGGACGACTGCAAGTCGCAAACCGTATACGTGTATATTTTGAACGGAGGGGCACTCAGCTGGTGTAGCAGCAAGCAAAGCGTCGTGGCGGCATCTACATGTGAAGCGGACTACATAGCTGCTTCGGAAGCAGCAAAGGAAGGAGTCTGGATGAAGGAGTTCATCACCGACATAGGAGTAATTCCAAGTGCGTCGGGCCCGATGACTCTATTCTGTGACAATGCTGGAGCTATTGCCCTTGCGAAGGAGCCCAGGTTTCACAAGAAGACAAGACACATCAAGCGCCGCTTCAACTCCATCCGTGATTACATTCAGGAGGAAGATATAGATATTTGTAAAGTGTATACGGATCTGAATGTCGCAGATTCGTTGACTAAACCTCTCTCACGAGCAAAACATGATCAATACAAGAATGCTATGGGTGTTTGATTCATCACAATGTAACTAGATTATTGAATCTAGTGCAAGTGGGAGACTGTTGGAAATATGCCCTAGAGGTAATAATAAAATGGTTATTATTGTATTTCCGTGTTCATGATAATTGTCTATCGTTCATGCTATAATTGTGTTAACCGAAAACCGTAATACATGTGTGAATACATAGACCACAACATGTCCCTCGTGAGCCTCTAGTTGGCTAGCTCGTTGATCAATAGATGGTCATGGTTTCATGTCCATGGACATTGGATGTCGTTGATAACGGGATCACATCATTAGGAGAATGATGTGATGGACAAGACCCAATCCTAAGCAAAGCACAAGATCGTGTAGTTCGTTTGCTAAAGCTTTTCAATGTCAAGTATCGTTTCCTTAGACCATGAGATTGTGCAACTCCCGGATACCGTAGGAATGCTTTGGGTGTGCCAAACGTCAAAACGTAACTGGGTGGCTATAAAGGTGCACTACGGGTATCTCCGAAAGTGTCTGTTGGGTTGGCACGAATCGAGACTGGGATTTGTCACTCCGTGTGACGGAGAGGTATCTCTGGGCCCACTCGGTAAGACATCATCATAATGAGCTCAATGTGACTAAGGAGTTAGCCACGGGATGATGTATTACGGAACAAGTAAAGAGACTTGCCGGTAACGAGATTAAACAAGGTATAGAGATACCGACGATCGAATCTCGGGCAAGTATCATACCAATAGACAAAGGGAATTGTATACGGGATTGACTGAATCCCCGACATCATGGTCATCCGATGAGATCATCATGGAGCATGTGGGAGCCAACATGGGTATCCAGATCCCGCTTTTGGTTATTGACCGGAGAGGTGTCTCTGTCATGTCTACGTGTCTCCCGAACCCGTAGGGTCTACACACTTAAGGTTCAATGACGTTAGGGTTATAGGGAAATGGTATACGTGATTACTGAAGGTTGTTCAGAGTCCCGTATAAGATCCCGGATGTCACGAGGAGCTCCGGAATGGTCCGAAGGTAAAGATTGATATATAGGAAGTCCAGTTTTGGTCACCGGAAAGTTTTCGGTCTCATCGGTAGTGTATCGGGAGTGTCGGGAGGGTGCCGGAGGACCCCGGGAGGGGTGTGACGACCATAGGACTTTGTGGGCCCTTAAAGGAGGTGTGCCAGCCCTTAGTGGTCTGTCCAAGACCTTCTAGAAAGGCCCATACGGCTGGGATCAAGAGATAAAGGGCAAAAGGGATTTAAAAGAGGAGATCCACCTCCCTTGTGGGAGGTGGACTCTTCCCCACCTTCGGCCGAAGCTCTCCTCCTTGGAGGAGGGGCCAAGGCAGCCCTCCCTCTCCCTCCTCCTATATATATGCAAGGGTTTGGGATGATTTTAAATGACTTCCCTCTCTCTCTCGGCGCAGCCCTACCATTCCTCTTCCTCGTTCTCCGTAGCGCTTGGCGAAGCCCTGTCGGAGTTCACGTAGCTCCACCGTCACCATGCCGTCGTGCTGCCGGAGCTCTCCCTCAACCTCTCCTTCCTCCTTGCTGGATCAAGGCGTAGGAGACGTCATCGGGCTACACGTGTGTTGAACGTGGAGGCGCCGTTGTTCGGCGCTGAGATCGGAATCCACCGCGATCTGAATCACTGCGAGTACGACTCCACCAACCATGTTCTTGTAACGCTTCCGCGTAGCGATCTTCAAAGGTATGAAGATGCAATGTCTCCCCACTCATTGTTGGTTTCTCCATAGATAGATCTTGGTGATCGTAGGAAATTTTTTGATTTACTACTACGTCTCCCAACACAAAATGTCCATGTATGCATATGGGAGCAATTGCACCTGTAGCTAGAAACGCTATAAGAAGGGCTGAGCAAGCGACAACATAGCAAAACAAAGGTTTGCTGGGAAGGTGGAGGGTTAGAGGCTTTTCATGGCAATATTGGGAGGCTTGACAAACAAGTGGTAGGTAGCGAGACATACCAATAAAAGCGGAACAACTAGCATAGCAATGATAGTAGTGGTATCTAGGGAAATGTGTCATCTTGCCTGAGATCCCGCTCGGAAGAAGATCGAGTCCATGAAGAAGATGGGCCAACGTAGTCGAACGAATCCTCGCACTCCGAACGCTTTCGGAACTCTATCGAGAAGAAGCAATCCGAAACAAACAATCAACACATGATGCACCACAACATATGCATGACATGATGCGCAAACAAATATGATGCATGTCCTGTTTAATATGTAACTCATGGCATGGCAAGAACAATAAACAACTCCTACATATTAAATGAAGATCAATATGCAACGAATTGCATATTGACAAAACTCCACATTTGAATTATTTAGTTCACTCCCGTTTAGGTACTCATCAATATTAAATATTTTTAGACATGGCAAGAGGTGAAGCATGAACAACTATAGCATCTAGGCATTTTAAATGAGGCCGGAAGCAACATATAGGATTTCCGAAATGACCCCACATGCACATTATGAATTTGGTCCAGATCTGAGCTAACAATATTTTTATATTTGTTAAACCACAGAATAAAGTATGCCATGCAATTCTACACGTTATTCTAGTTAATCTACATATATGGAACATCTCAAACGGAGCTACGGTCTAAAAGATATGACAAACACAAGATAATATGTCATGAATGCAAAATGCATGAAAATGACAACCACAGGCATTTCAAACCATGAATGCAGAAATATATTATGATACTACATGAGATTCTAAGCAATTTTCATATATGGCACGTCCAAATCGGAGCTACGGTTCAACCACAACAACCAACACAAGTTTTATTTCAAATCTGCCCAAAACAGCAAGATGGCATATTACACGCATGAAAACAACAGGCTACAAGATTCTAAAATGCACAAACTAAGCATGGGGCAGTATCATACAACACACACTTCATTTCATCTTCACATATCATACTCAAAAGAGGCATGGATCACATGATAGGAAGCTCACAACATGGCTAATTGAAAACAGTTTCAGACTTAGTGAAAATAGCAGTTTTGACAGTGCAGTTTTTATCACGAAGGCATATTAACAGCAGTAAAACTATACGCTACAGTGCATATTATGGCATGAAAATTAACATCATGGTAGTATACATTATAATCTACAAATAACTCCACTACACCAAGCCCAAAGGACCTGTAGATCATTAGCAAACACATGGCAAGATAGCGACAAAATGTTATAGATTCCAGACTTAGAAATATTTAGACCCCTCAAAACAGCAATATTTTATGGCATGTTGGCAACAAGAAAACAACACCTAAACATAGATTTCTATAGCAATCAAAACGATCATCGCCTAGCACACATGTCCAAGGGCATTTCTCATGTTCAACAATAATTCATATCATGCATGGATTATCACACGAAAATAGCAAAAAAGCATCATAGCAAAAATGATATGCACACAACTTGCTCAAATGACAAAACAAAGTGCACGGATAAATTCTATGGATTTTTCTACCCCGAAAACGTATATAATATGTGGGTTTTCATATTAACAAAATGACACCACAATTATGCGGGATTAGGGCCTAAACCGTTTTAGCAAGTTATTTATGCAAATAAAATGCAAACATCACATTACATATTTTTATCATGCATGAAAATGCGATGCTATCAATATGCACATTTACATATAGAGTTTGAATAATTCGGATGCATGATTAAATATATATGTGTTGTACAAAATATGACATATATGCAAAATAACAGAAAATGACATGTTAAACATTTCTATCATTTTGTGAAAACGGGCTATAAATATTCTACACAAAATTCTACACATTTTACATATTAAAAATATTTTGATACGGTGCACGATTAATTAGTTATGAGCATTTTTAAAATCATGCTTTGCTGAAATTATGCAATCCTGGTTAATTGGATAACACCTATAACCTAAAAAAACTACGCGGGCCGAAACTACAGTGGCTAAACATGGCACTAGTCATCACGTAGTTATACTGCGCATAGGCGGCACATAGAGCAGTAGGAGCGGGCTGGGGTCTCACCTAGCGGCCATGGCCTGGCTTGGGCCGACGGGGCGGTTAGGCCAGAGGGTCACGCCCCCCTTCTGGCGAGCGAAGCGCTCCTTGTGCCCGCGTCCGCACGCCAGGAGGCAGCAGTGGTACAGTTCAACGGCGACAGGGCTGGCAACTCCGGCGACGGGAGGACCAAGGCGAAGCTCCGGCAAGGTCAGGGATGACCGGATCGAGGCCAGGGAGCTCAATCCCGGCCGGATCTGGGGCGAGCCAAGGGAGGTCAGCGGGAGGGCTTGGTAGGGGTGGCCATGGAGCTCCTTCTCAAGACGGCTGGCTGGCCGGCGGCTCCGACCGACGGGACGGCGAGGCACTGGCGGGCGGCAGCGGTGGCTTGTGGGGAGGCAAGGCGAAGGAGCGGCAGGGCACGGCGCGACGGAGGAGCCGACGGCTGCTCATGTGCGCGCGGGTAGGCTCAGGTCGCGGTGGCGGCGGCTCTCGGGCCTGGGCAGGCTCTGGATGGGCCTGGCGGGCTTTGACCGGGAGGTGGGAGGAGAAGGCGCGCAGGGTGGCCGCTGGCTGGTTGGGGTGGCGTGGATCCCGAGGGAGGCTAGGGTTTAGGCCAAATTAGGCAGGTGGGGGTCTATTTATAGGATTTAGGGGGGTTAGCAGTTTTTGTTCGTTTTCAGACCATTCGATCTCGATCGGATGGCCTGGAAGCGGAGGAGGCTAGGTTAGGCTGTGGTGGCTGTGTAGTTGGGCCAGGTGAGGATGAGAGAAAGAATTGTGGCCTGGCAATAAAGTTTTTAAAACACCGTAAACGTCCGATGAATATCCCGATGTCGGTGCCGCTACGAGCGACCGTTGGGGTACCAAACGAATTCAGAATGTGACGAAATTTGGCAGGCGGTCTACCTACACTATAATAAGACCGCACGCCAGGTTTCGATCCAATCCTAGAAACTTTTATACGCGCCTTAAAAACAATATTTTATCGATGTCGTGGGCACGTGAAGGTGTGGTTGGTCACGAAACGGTGGTCAAAAAACGAGGGGAACCCGCAACTACAAACAACGGTAACCCGATTTTTTGATGAGAGTGGCGATAACTATCGATTTGGTGGATTTTGACCTTGACGATCCAGCTGTACTGTACCTGACGATACGCCTCGACAATCGCTAAACCAATCTTCGATGGTTATTGACCTTGTCGTAGGCACGATCAACCTGAACAACAAGATTCGAGTTCCTACAAGCAACCGAAGAACTGGCAAGAACTATGATAATGCAATCTGGATTGTTAATATGAATAAAGCACGAGATAATGATGGGGTTCCACTGTGTATCTGACAAGACGGTAGTCTTACATGTCTCGTAGATGCAAATTGTAGCAATGGCTAGACAATACAATAAAACCCAGTCTAAACCTAACAAAAGCTAGCTATTTATTTCGTATGGCCGTGATCTATTGACGTTGCACGACGTCGAGTCCAGCATAGATACGAATTGAAGGATATATTTTAATCCCAGGAGTCAGCCCACATGTGGATTATTGCCTTCTCTAATTGATGTGGTGGGCTGACGTGTCCGTGGCCTTCTCTTGTTCATGAGGCCTAATGCTCCTTTTGCGCTTGAGTACGTTTCCTAGCCGTACGTGCATGCATACGATATGTTGGAGCTTGGAACATTGCACGCAACCTATTGGAGATTGAAATCGTATGCATGTCTTGGTTTTGTTTCATTCCGTCCAATAATTAGTTTCACTCAATTAGTCCTCGCATCTTCACACGAGGTTTGTGCATGTCTTTTATAATTCTGTATATAATAAAATAATGTGTTGTATTTGTATTTCGGATAACAAAATAGTAATTCATATAATTTTTATTAGAATTCACTTGATAATTCTTTTTGCACATAACAACTATGGTTATATCTGTAGGGTCCATGTCCATATCATCCTTCCTTCCTTGCCGTCCTCGGCTTTGGATAATCTGAAAATAGACTAACCAAAAAGACAATGTGTATAGATGGTATATATATTCATCCGCTTTAATCTCTCTCCATTGTTTCACTATTAATATCTTGAGACATGAGTACTTATCGTATGATATGAAATGAAAATCCAAAGAATTATCAAAAGAAAAATACCAACATGAAATATTACAACTCAGTTTGCACATATAAGTGAAACATGTATTTTGGTCATCCAACTTGTAATGCTCATTAATAAACAATCCCAGCATAGGAGAATAAACATGATTAGTATCCAAACTACGGGACACAACATCCTTAAATAAGAAATCATGAAACATGTAATTTGACATATAATCAACACCAATATTGGAGGTCATATCAAAATGAGCAAGCATTCGCATAACTGTATGATCTTTCGAGGCAACATGCGTTAAACTGAAATATTTCTCACATGTGATGCAAATTTGGTATACTAAAAACTCGTTGTTCATACGATGTTCTGCAATCAATTTACTTTCCAGTTTTCCAAAGGTACATATACTAGTACAAGAGGTCAAACTTGTCAACTCGGAAATTTTATACTTAGCATGCGACAAATGCATACTTTTATCAAGCATAATATCACACAAAGAATTAGCATGTGTAATAGGAGTAACCACTTCATCGTGTTTTATTATCTCTATATAACCTAAATCAGGAACAAAGCTCTCACATGGCTGCTTACTAACATTGGAAAAATGATTTGTTTTAACTATATGATCACACAACTTATCCATGTTAGCAACACAAATATCCTCAACAATGGGGGCGGGCAAAACACTAGGTATTTCATTCAACTCAACACACGAATCTTTTAATTCAACATGACATAAATCGATATTGGGTGGATGAGTCAATTCAATACCTTCCTTATTACCTTGCAGTTCTGATTCCGATGAAGTAAGGAGAGTCGGTAGTGATAAGCTGCAAATGGTGCAATCTTAGTTGGCGGCGCGGTGGAGGAAGGAACCTTCTTTGATGGGAATTCCATCACACACTTGTTCATCGTGCATGCATCTCTTCTTATTCGTATTTTCTTTTCAGCTTTACAAGAAAGATGAAACAAATGGTTGACAGAATACAATTATTGATGCATTATTATATCTTGTATATCATTATTTAAACCTTCCCAAAATCTGTTTAGAAAATCGTCTTCACATTCTTCTAATCCACAACGTAACAAAGCGGTACACAAATTATCATAGTATTCTTCAACGGTACTGGTGTCTTGTGCCAAACGTTGCAATTTTCTAAGCAAATCACTAGCATGGGATAAAGGGACAAAACGGTTTCGCATAACAAGTTTTAAAGCTTTCCAAGTCGAAGGTTTATTGTACATATTTTCCCTACAATAATTTCTCCACCATACTGAAGCGAAACCAAAAAACTTTTTAGTGGCATCATTTATTTTCTTATGTTCAGAAAAATCATGGCTACTAAATATTTCGTCTACCTCAATTTCCCAATCAATATATGAATCGGGGTCATATTTATCCTTAAACTGTGGCAAAGAGATAACCTGATCCTGTGTGCTTTTACCATGATATAAATCTTGTGTCGGTCGTTGTACCTTCTATGATAGAAAAGAGTGATTTGTATCAACATATGGCAAGTCATCTCCCAGAATAGATGCGACCCAACTATTTCCCGCTCGAGAATCTGCCATGTTTAGTACCATGGAAAAACAAAATCACAAGTATAATGTTCCTATAGTACTACTTACATGTGGTGAGAATTGTTTTTCTCTTTCAACACTCTAGCAATTACCAAGCTCTTACCAGTTCTTACCGTGCTCCGGTGGTTGTGGGTTGTTGGCAATGTCAAAAGTGATCAAAAGATGGATATAGAGATTACCAAGTGGGCGAACAAGGTACAATATAGAAAGTGAAGCTTGATGAAGGTTTTCTCAACTTACAATATGTGGCACAATCAAGCAAAAAGTAATACAAGCTGAATAATTACTCAAACTCCTAACTAGTGCTGGCAGTAGACTAGTAAGAAAGAAAATGATCTTAGCCTAGATACTGGATCAAATGAGTGGAAACCGATACCTCGAAATAGCTAGATATAAGTAATGTATATATAAATGTAGTGTAGATGCAACTAAGAACAGAAAATGTCCGGCAACTATTATAGAACAGCAGAGATTGTCCAAAAGAGTGCAACCAGCCTGTACTTTACAAAATCCCCTTTTTCTTTTCTTTTATTTTCTTTTTTTTCTTTTTTTCTCTCTCTCTCTTTTTCCTCTCTTTTTTCTCTCTCTTTTCTTTCCTTTAAATTTTTTCCACTGACCGGTTACTAGCAGAAAATACACAAGATGGCACGTACACGAGTTGGGGGCCAAACGAAGAAACAACAGCGCGTTGACCAAGTGCTACAGCAAAGAAACAAGGCTATGAAAGCTAGCAAGATATTGATGGCTGTTGGGGTTATAGAGATGTACTACTTCACACAAGATCAGTTGATGGAGTGGTGTGCCACGCGTGGAGGGATCAGACTGTGCCACGCGAGGAGGGAGACACAGATGGTGAGATGTCTGGTGACGTGCGTTTGTGTGTGGATAGCGGCGCGGATGTGCATACGCTGGTGGTTGTAGTCTAAAACTCTGTCCCGAAGTACTGTCGCGAAGCAGCGCCTGTATGCGTGCAAAACGATGCAATCTTGCTTTTTTTTTCTTACTTTCTTTTTCTTTTTTTTTCAGGTCGGGTGCTAGTAGATGGCACGGACACAAATTACACAAGAGAGAAAAACAAAAACAAAAGCTACTGGACAAGGTGTTACGTGATCTAGCTAGCAGTGTTTCGGAATGGGAGAAAACTAGTACTAATGCGCAGGCCGGCGGAGATTATTGGTGTTGATGCGCGGAACGCAAAGACTAGTGGATGGAAAACACGCGTAGCGTCAGACACAGATGGTCGGGTGTCTTGTCGATCGCGTAACGCTGGCGTTGGTCGATCGCGTACGCGAGTGTGTAGTAATATGGAAAACGATCAAATCCACGCTTGATAAAATAAGCAGAGAAATATAAAGGCGTTTAGAAGCGTTGCAGCTAAGATGATGTGGGTGGACAAAACAGATGGATCTAGTAGATAAGTTGCTCTCCGACTAATCTAAACCAACACTAAGTATAGGATGAATGCAATCAAAAAGTCAACTATGTAAATACTAGATGCAAAAATTGTGAAAGGCTAAAGAAAATAGGTGCAAAGGATGAACTAATCTAATTTTTTTTGGCTTTTTGTGGGTTACATGACAGAAAAGAAACTAATCTATAAAAACCGTAAATCTCTCATCAATAAACCTGAAAACTGATACCACTTGATGTGACGATGACCCGATCTTTCGATGAGAGTGACGATAACTATCGATTTGGTGGATTTTGACCTTGACGATCCGGATGTACCATACCTGACTATACGCCTCGACAATCGCTAAACCAATCTTCGATGGTTATTGACCTTGTCATAGTCACGATCAACCTGAACAACGAGGTTCGAGTTCCTGCAAGCAACCGAAGAACCGACAAGAACTATGATAATGCAATCTGAATTGCTAATATGAATAAAGCACGAGATAATGATGGGGTTCTACTGTGAATCTGACAAGACGGTAGTCCTACACGTCTCATAGATGCAAATTGTAGCGATGGCTAGACAATACAATAAAACCCAGTCTAAATGTAACAAAAGCTAGCTATTTATTACGTACGGCCGTGATCTATTGACGTTGCACGTCGCCGAGTCCAGCATAGATACGAATTGAAGGAAATATTTTAATCTCAGGAACCAGCCCACATGTGAATTATTGCCTTCTTTAATTGATGTGGTGGGCTGATGTGTCCGTGGCCTTCTCTTGTCCATGAGGCCTAATGCTCCTTTTGCGCTTGAGTACGTCTCCTAGCCGTATGTGCATGCACACTCCTCAACGAGCATGCACACGATGTTGGAGCTTGGAACATTGCACGCAACCTGGATGTTGGAGCTTGAAACGTATGCATGTCTTAGTTTTGTTTCATTCCGTCCAATAATTAGTTCTCACTCAATTAGCCCTTGCATCTTCACACGAGGCTTGTGCATGTCTTTCATCATTCTGCATATAATAAAATAATGTGTTGTATTTATATTTCGGATAACAAAATAATAATTCATATAATTTTTATTAGAATTCACTTGATAGTTCTTTTTGCACGTAACAGCTATGGTTATATTTGTAGGGTCCATGTCCATATCATGCGGATGATGTGATGATGAATGCGACAACCAAACGAATCACAGACGAGGATGGAAATAAAAGGGAAATCTTCTAGAGCGTCGGTCCCGGGCTGTTACATAGCTGCTCTACTATACGTATCCGGATTGCTACTAAGAGTCATCCGGATTGGTGTTAAAGCTTGCATCGACATAACTCTTTACGACGAACTCTTTATCACCTCCATAATCGAGAAAAATCTGCTTAGTCCCCTGGTTACTAAGGATAATTTTGACCGATGTCCAGTAATCCACTCCTGGATTACTCTTGTATCACTGACAGACTTATGGCAAGGCACACACACGCGCGGTACATAGCATGGCATACTATATAGAGCCTATGGATAAGGCATATGGTACGACGTTCACCCTTTCTCTTTCTTCTGATGTGGTCGAGCTTTGAGTCTCACTCAACTTCACACCTTACAAATCAGGCAAGAACTTTTTCTTTAACTGATCCATTTTGAACTCTTTCAATATCTTGTCAAGGTATGTACTCATTGAAAGTCTTATTAGACGTCTTGATCTATCTCTATAGATCTCGATGCCCAATAATTAAGTAGCTTTATCCAGGTCTTCCTTTGAAAAAACACTTTTCAAACAACCGTTTTTGCTTTCCAGAAATTTTACATTATTTCCGATTAATAATATGTGAACCACATACTTATCAGAAATTCTATACTGCACTCACTCACTTTCTTGTAAATACAAGTTTCTCGTAAACTTTGTAAGGACTCAAAGACTTTGATCACCTCATCAAAGCGTATATTTCAACTCCAAGATGCTTGCTCCAGCCCATAGAAGGATTGCTGGAGCTCGCACACCTTTTAGCATCCTTAGGATTGACAAAACCTTCTACTTGTATCACATACGACCTTTCCTAAAGTAAATCGTTAAGGAAACAATGTTTTGACATCCATCTGCCAGATTTCATAATTGAAAAATGCAGCAACTGCTAACATAATTCCAACAGACTTTAGCATTGCTACGAGTGAGAAAGTCTC
This sequence comes from Hordeum marinum, assembly GCA_022496015.1. Lineage (NCBI taxonomy): Eukaryota > Viridiplantae > Streptophyta > Magnoliopsida > Poales > Poaceae > Hordeum > Hordeum marinum. The sequence continues at coordinate 121,371,333 of CM039677.1, forward strand.
ATCATAGTCAACTCCTTGAACTTGTCGGAAACTTCTTTGCGACAAGTCGAGCTTTATAAATGGTGACATTACCATCAGTGTTTGTCTTCATCTTAAAGGTCTATTTGTACTCAACGACCTGCCGTTCAACGGACAAGTCTACCAAAGTCCATACTTGGTTTTCATACATGGATCCTTTCTCGGATTTCATGGATCCTAGCCATTTGTCGGAATCCGGTCCCATCATTGCTTCTCCATAGCTCGTAGGTTCATCGTTGTCCAACATCATGACCTCTAAGACAGGGTTGCCATACCACTCAGGAGCAGTACGCGTCCTTGTCGACCTACGAGTTTTGATAGTAACTTGATCCGAAGCTTCATGATCATCATCATTAACTTCCTCTTCAACTAACGTAGGCTCTATAGAAACATCTTTCTGTGCTGCCCTACTCTCTGTTTGAAATAAAGGTTCAACAACCTCATCAAGTTCCATCTTCCTCCTACTCAATTCTTTCGAGAGAAACTCTTTCTCGAGAAAGGACCCATTTTAGCAATAAACAGTTTGTGCTTGGATCTAAGATACAAGGTTTACCCAACTGTTACGTTAGGGTATTCTATGAAGATGCATTTGTCCGCTTTGGGTTCGAGCTCTTTAGGTGAAAACATTTTTCACATAAGCGTCGCAGCCCCAAACATTAAGAAATGACACCTTCGGTTTCTGCCAAACCATATGGTGTCATCTCAACGGATTTAGATGGTGCCATATTTAAAGTGAATGTAGTTGTCTCTAATGCATAACCCAAAACGATAGTGGCAAATCGATAAGAGACATCATAGTTCGTACCATATCCAATAGAGCACGACTACGACGTTCGGACAGACCATCACACTATGGTGTTCCAGGTGGCGTGAGTTGTGAAACAACTTTCACATTGTCTAAAGTTGTATGCCAAACTCGTAACTCAGACATTCACCTCCACGATCATATCGTAGACATTTTTATCTTCTTGTCATGATGATCTTAAACTTCACTCCGAACTTGTTTGAACTTTTCAAACGTTTCAGACTTGGGTTTCATTAAGTAAATATACTCATATATACTCAAATCATCAGTGAAGGTAATAAAATAACGATATCCATTGCATGCTACAACACTCATTGGACCGCCTAAATCAACATGTATCATTTCCAATAAGTTACTAGCCCGCTCCATCATACCGAAAACGGGGTCTTTAGTTATCTTGCCCATGAGGCATGGTCCGTATGTCTCAACCGATTCAAAATCGAGTGAGTCCAAACATCCATCAGCATGGAGTTTCTTCATGCGATATATACCAATATGACATTTAGCGGTAGTGCCACAAGTATGTGGTACTATCATTATTAACTTTGTATCTTGTGACATCAATGTTATGAACATGTGCGTTACTATGATCAAGATTCAGCAAACCATTCTCATTGGGTGCATGACCATTGAAGGTATTATTCATGTAAACAGAATAACCATTATTCCCTAACATAAATGAATAACCATGTTGCAATAAACACGATCTAATCATGTTCATGCTTAACGCAAACATCAAATAACATTTATTTAGGTTCATCACTAATCCCGAAGGTAGAGAGAGCGTGTGATGTTGATCACATCAACCATGAAAACACTTCCAACACACATCATCACCTCATCCTTAGCTAGTCTCCGTTTATTCCATAGATTTTATTTCGAGTTACTACCATTTAGCAACCGAACCGGTATCCAATACTCATGTGCTACTAGGAGTACTAGCAAGGTACACATCAATAACACATATATCAAATATGCTTCTATCGACGTTGTCAGCCTTCTTATCTACCAAGTATCTAGGGTTTTTCTGCTTCAGTGACCGCTCTCCTCATAATAGAAGCACTTAGTCTCGGGTTTGGGTTCAACTTTGGGTTTCTTCACTAGAGCAGCAATTGACTTGCCATCCATGTATTTTCCCTCCTTGCCCTTCTCGAACACTTGATGCTCCTTCTTGATTTCTACCTTTGCGGTGTCAAACATCGCAAATAGCTCAAGGATCATTATTTCCATCCCTGGCATTTTATAGTTCATCACGAAGCTCTAGTAGCTTAGTGACAATGACTTGGAAAACTATATCAATCACTATCTTATCTGAATATCAACTCCCACTCGATTCAAGCGATTGTAGCACCCAGACAATCTGACTAGATGCTCAATGATTGAGCTATTCTCCTTCATCTTGCAGGCAAAGAATCTTGTTGGAGATCTCATATCTCACAACATGGGCACGAGCCTGAGATCCCAATTTCAGCTCTTAGAACAACTCATATGTTTCGTGATGTTCAAAACATTTTGGAGCCTCAATTCTAAGCCATAATGCATGACGCACTGAACTATCAAGTAGTAATCGGGACGTGCTTGTTAGATGTTCACAATATCTATAAACGATGCTAGAGGGGGTGGCGCACCAAGCGGTGCATTAAGGACATAAGCCTTGTGTGCAGCAATGAGGACAATCCTCAGATCACGAACCCAGTCCGCAATATTGCTACCATCATCTTTCAACTCTATTTCTCTAGGAACATATAAAATTCAAGGGAGCTACAGTGTGAGCTAGTAATCTACAACATAATTTGCAAAGACACTACTGACTATGTTCATGATTATGAGTTCAATTAATCATATTACTTAAGAACTCCCACTCAAATAGGCATCCCTCTAGTCATTCGAGTGATACATGATCAAAATTCACCAACTCAAGTCCGATCATCACGTGAGTTGAGGTGATTTCAATGGTGAACATCATCATGTTGATCATATCTACTATATGACTCATGTTCGACCTTTCGGTCTTTTGTGTTCCGAGGCCATGTCTGTACATGCTAGGCTCGTCAAGTTTAACCTGAGTGTTCCGCATGTGCAACACTGGCTTGCACCTGTTGTATGTGAACGTAGAGTCTATCACACCCGATCATCACATGGTGTCTCGACACGACGAACTTTCTCAACGGTGCACACTCGGGGAGAACACAATTGATCTTGAAATTTTAGTGAGGGATCACCTTATAATGCTATCGTCGTCCTAAGGAAAACAAGGTGCATAAAAGGATTAACATCACATGCAAATCATAAGTGACATGATATGGCCATGAACTTGTGCTTTTGATCTCCATCCTTAAAGCACCGGCATGATCTCCATCGTCACCGTCATGACACCATGATCTTCATCATCTTGATCTCCATAAACGTGTTTCCATCGGGGTTGTCGTGCCCACCATGCTTCTACTACTATTGCTACCGCTTAGCGATAAACTAAAGCATTACATAGCGCTTAATGATTGACACGCAGGTCATACAATAATTAAAGACAACCCTATGGCTCCTGCCGGTTGCCGTACTCATCGACATGCAAGTCGTGATATTCTATACAATACATGATCATCTTATACATCACATATATCTCATCATGCAATTGGCCATATCACATCACAGCATACCCTGCAAAAACAAGTTAGACGTCCTCTAATTGTTGTTGCAAGTTTTACGTGGTTGCTACGGGTATCTAGCAAGAACAATTCTCACCTACGCAAAAACCACAACGGTGATACATAAGTTGCTTTTCAACCTTCTCAAGGACCGCCTTTGTCGAATCCGATCCAACTAAAGTAGGAGAAACAGACACCCGCCAGCCATCTTTGTGCAACGAAGTTACATGTCAATCGATGGAACCGGTCTATCGTAAGCGTACGAGTAAGGTTGGTCCGGGCCGCTTCATCCCATAATACCATTGAACCAAAACATGACCAAGGGAGGAAGCAATCTAAGCATCAATGCCCACAAACTCCTTTGTGTTCTACTCGAGATCTCATCTACACATAGACCTAGCTCATGATGCCATTGTTGGGGAACGTTGCATGGGAAACAAAAAAATTCCTACGCACACGCAAGATCTATCCATGGTGATGAGCATCTATGAGAGGGAGAGTGAATCTACATACCCTTGTAGATCGCTAAGCGGAAGCGTTAAGAAACGCGGTGATGTAGTTGAACGTCTTCACGATCCAATCACGATCCGTCCCGCGATCTCATCACGAGACGTCCCGCGATCCCATCGTGGTCCTTCCGATCTAGTGCCGAACGAACGGCACCTCCGCATTCAGCACACGTACAGCTCGATGACGATCTCCTCCTTCTTGATCTAGCAAGAGGGAGCGGAGAGGTAGATGAGTTCTCCGGCAGTGCGATGGCATGGTAACGGTGGTGGTGGAGCTGATCCGGCAGGGCTTCGCCAAGCACTACAGAATCAATCTAGAGAAGAAACAGATCTAGAGGAAGAAGAGGGTAGCACGTGGCAATTAGGGTTAGGGGCTACCCTCAAAATCCCTCAATATATATAGGATGAAGGGGAGAGGAGGCAGCCTTGGCCCCCTACTCCAAGTAGGTTCAGCCGAACCAAACAAGGGAGGGAATCGACCTCCCACAAGGGAGGTGGGATCCTATTAGGACTCCTTCCTAATTTGGATTTTCCTTCCCTTCTTTGGGGTTTTTCCTTTCCCACTCTTTCCTAGCCGCATGGGCTGTAACAGCCCGGGACCGACGCTCCAGAAGATTCCCCTTTTATTTCCTTTCTCGTTTGTGTTTCGTTTGGTTGTTGCATTCATCGTTGCATCATTCGCATCATCTGCATAGCATCGTGACTCGTTTTTGAAAACTTGCATCCGTTCGTAGTTGCCGGTTCTCTCCGTTCTTGTCGTTGCCTGTTTTGAAACCAACCACACACGCACGTGCTTGCGGCATCATTAAAAAACAGTTTTTAAAGCGCGCTAAAAATATTCTCAGATTGGGTCGAAACGTGGCGTGCGGTCTTGTTATATTGTCGGTATACCGCCTGTCAAATTTCATCGCAATCCGAGTTTGTTTGATACCCGAACGGTCAAGCCGTAGCAGTGCGGTCATCGGTTATTCCTTGGACATTTGTCGCTGTTTTAAAACCTCGTGTCATGGGCCGCAAACCTTCCCTCTCATCTCATCCTAGGCCCTCTACACAGCTCGTAGCCCACCTAGCCCCCTCCGCTTCCGGACCGTCAGATCGAGATCCGAAGGTCCAAAAACGGACAAGAACCCCTCACCCTAGCCCCTAATTGCCTATTTGAACACCCCTAGCCTACCCTGCCTCGATTTCCGTGCCGCCCCAACCAGCCAGCACCACCCCGCAGCCGCCTCCTCGCACCTCCCGTAGTGGGCCCACGAGGCCTAGATCCAGGCCCGCTCGGGCCCGAACCGCTCCTGCTCCCCGCAGGCGCACGAGCGAGCGCTCGAGCCCCGCTCCTCCCGCAGCTCGCCAGAGAGCCCCATCGCCAGAGCGTCGCTAGTCTCGTCGGACCCAGGCCGGGAGCGTCGTCGTTCCTCTCCTCCTCCCTTCCCTCTTCTTCTCCTTCCTCTCCCTCTCCCTCTCTCACCCCGGCCCTCTCTTTCCCGCAGGTCCCCGCCGCCATGGCCCCGTAGCTTGCCGCCGGCCACGTCTCCGGTCAGATCCGGCAGCGCCGGATCTGCTCGTCCTCACCCCGTTCCCGGCCTCCTCGCCGCCATCTGTTGCGTCCCGTCGGAGCCCTAGCGCCATTACCGCCGCCCTTTGCTCGGGCGTGAGCAGGAGGATGGGACGACGACCGCGTGCTTCGCCCCCGCGTGGGCCTCGCCGCCCCAGCCGGCCCAGAACCACTCCACCGTCTGGCCCATGAGCCCCATGGTGAGCCAGCCTATCCCCCGCGTGAGCACCTGTTAGCTATCCCGCGCCCAGTGCTCTGTTCGGGCCTATCCAGATTTCGGCCCAATAATGTTTTTCCCTATCCCGTGAATTATGCTAATTATCGAGTGATTTTCAAATTTGCGAAAAAAAACCTACACTTCGTGCATCAATAACTTTTGAATCGTGCATTGGATGGAAATAATTTATATATGTAAAGTGACTAGAATTTCGTGTAGATTCACAATAACAAAATTTCACATGTGATAAAAATGTTTAAACTTGCTGTTTGCATTGATTTGCATAAATGACATGTTAAAATAATTTATTTCATATCTAAATAACCATAGCTCCGTTTAAAATGTTCCACATATGTAACTTGACTAGAAAAATGTGTAGAATCTCATGGTGACATTTATTTTGCTGTTTAACAACTCTAAAATTATGTTAGGACAGATCTGGACCAAATTCATAATGCTTATGGGGTTGTTTCGGAAATGCTATATATTGTTTCCGGCCTCATTTAAAATGCCTAGATGATATAGTTTCTCATGCTTCACCTCTTGCCATGTCTAACAACATTTAATATTGATGAGTACCTAAACGGGAGTGAACCAAATAATTCAAACGTGGAGTTTCGTCAATATGCAACTCGTTGCATATTGAGCTTCACTTTAATGTGTAGTAGTTGTTTGGTGTGAATTGTCATGCCTTGCATAATTAAACTGGACATGCATCATATTTGTTTGCGCATCGTGTCATGCATCTGTTGTGGTGTATCGTGTGTTGATTGTTTGTTTCGAATTGCTTCTTCTCGATAGAGTTCCGAAAGAGTTCGGAGTGTGAGGATTCATTTGACTACGTTGGCTCGTCTTCTTCATGGATTCATTCTTCTTCCAAGCAGGATCCCAGGCAAGATGACACATTTCCCTGGATACCACTACTATCATTGCCATGCTAGTTGTCCCGCTTTTATCGTTATGTCTCGCTACCTACCACTTGTTTGTCAAGCCTCCCAACATTACCATGAAAGCCTCTAACCCTCCACCTTCCCAGCAAACCGTTGTTTGGCTATATTATCGCTTGGTCAACCCTTCTTATAGCGTTTCTAGCTGCAGGTGCAATTGCTTCCATGTAATAACATGGACATTCTTTTGTTATTGCAATATTATTGTTATTTAATTTAATGCACTTATACACTTGGTAAAGGGTGGAAGGCTTGGCCTTTTGCTCGGTGTTTTGTTCCACTCTTGCCGCCCTAGTTACTCGTGAACCGGTGTTATGTTCCATAATTGAGCGCTCCTAACATGCTCGGGGTTGTTATGGGGACCCCTTTGATTTTCGTTTTGGGATAAAACTTGTCTGGCAAGGCCCAACATTGGTACTACATTTGCTTAATAACAACTAAAATTTGCATAGGGCATGATCACGTCGTAGATAATTTAATCAACCCCCGGGCCAGTGCTCCTCATGAGTGTTGGTCCAAAACAGAGCCACTTGCGAGGCCACCCGGGGCAACTCGGGGGATTACTATCTGGCCACCGTATGTACTGCTCATCCGGTTGTGCCCTGAGAACGAGATACGCGGCTCCTATCGGGATTGTTAGCACGTCGGGTGGCCTTGCTAGATTTGTTTTACGTTTCTCGGATGTCTTGAGTGAGGAACTCTGATCTTCTTCGGGCTATCTCGAGGTGTCGGATTTCCTTTGGAATTGCCTAGGATGATCACGAGATCCGTGGTCGAGGTTATTCCCGCTACATGTGGTTAATTTGTGATGGATGAGTTGGAGCACCCCTCCAGGGTTAAATCTTTCAGAAAGCCGTGCCCGCGGTTATGTGGCAAAATTGGATACTTTGTTTAACACCCGGTCATATCAAACGTGAAGTAAACTCTAATGAAATACACCAATTGTGTGTGTAACCGTGACTATCTCTTCTCGTGAGTTCTTATCCAAAAGAGAACACGGTGGGGTTATGATTGACGTAAGTAGGTGTTCAGGATCACTTAGTGATCATTACTAGTTCACGTCCGTTATGTGTAGACCACCATACTTTACTTTCTGTATTCGTAAGTTAGCCACTCAAACAAATGATTAGTCGCTTGCTGCAGCCTACCACTTAACCATGCCTCACCTATTAAGCTTTAATAGTCTTGATATCCTTGGAAATGAGATTGCTGAGTCCCTGTGGCTCACAGATTACTACAATAACAGTTGCAGGTACAGGTAATGCGATGATTTGACGTGACCGTGATGCTTTATTTGATTTGGAGTTATTCTTCTTCTTCTTCATCATCGATCTAGGATGGGTTCTAGGTGGCAGCCTGGGATAGCAAGGATGGATGTCGTTTTGTCGTTTGTTTTCGTCCGTAGTCAGACCCTGCTCTTCTATATGATGTTTGAATATGTTGTTGTATTGATGTGACTCTGATGTAGCTTGTGGAGAGTGTAAGCCAATTCCATATACTCATCTATTCTGTACATGTACTTGTAATGATATCCATTCTTGCAACACGACGAGATGCGCTTCTATCCTTGTCGAGGCCCTCGTGCCAAAATAAGGATAGGACCGCATCCTGGGCGTGACATGGGACCTTAGAGGAGGCTTCGGCCAGCCCACCAGGGTCTAGTCTACCTCCTTCCAAACACCATGTAGCCTCTTGGGTTGAGACACCCCTCCCGATGGTCCCCCGGTACCCTCCAGGCAATCCCAGTACACTACCGATGAGCCCGAAACTTTTCCGACGACCAAAACAGGACTTCCTATATATCAATCTTTACCTTCGGACCATTCCGGAGATCCTTGTGACGTCCGGGATCTCATCTGGGACTCCGAACAACCTTCAGTCACCACCATACATAACTCTATACTACCAAAACGTCATCGAACCTTAAGTGTGGAGACCCTACGGATTCAAAAACTATGTAGACATGACCGAGACACCTCTACGGTCAATAACCAATAGCGGGACCTGGATGCCCATATTGGTTCCTACATATTCTACGAAGATCTTTATCGGTTGAACCTCAAGGATTCAGTTAATCCCGTATGATGTTCCCTTTGTTCTTCGGTATGTTAATTGTCCGAGATACGATCGTCGGTATCTCTATACCTAGTTCAATCTCGTTACCGGCAAGTCTCTTTACTCATTCCGTAATACAAGATCCCGTGGCTAACACTTAGTCACATTGCTTGCAAGGCTTATTTGTGATGTTGTATTACCGAGTGGCCCTGAGATACCTCTCCGTCACACGGAGTAACAAATCCCGGTCTTGATCCATGCCAACCCAACAGACACTCTCGGAGATACCTATAGAGCACCTTTATAGTCACCCAGTTACGTTGTGACGTTTGATACATACAAGGTACTCCTCCGGTGTCAGTGAATTGCATGATCTCATGGTCATAGGAACAAATACTTGACATGTAGAAAACTGTAGCAATAAACTTACACGATCATATGCTACGTTTATAGTTTGGGTCTTGTCCATCACATCATTTTCCTAATGATGTGATCCTGTTATCAAATGACATCTCATGTCCATGGCTAGGAAACCTTAACCATCTTTGATCAACGAGCTTGTCTATTAGAGGCATACTAGGGACATGGTGTTGTCTATGTATCCACACATGTATCTGAGTTTCCGATCAGTACAATCCTAGCATGGACAATAAATGGTTATCATGAACAAGGAAATATGATAATAACCCATTTATTATTGCCTCTAGGGCATATTTCTAACACATCGGCACGTCTACCTAAACTTCACTCTGTCTCTTGACGTACTATTTTTTGCTCGTGGCTCTCCATCCACTCATCGGAATTGAGCAAGTGTTATACCGATGGAAAGCTGCTGTAAACACGCAACTTTTCTGTCTTGATCATTTTTTTCATACTCGCGACGGTTTAAAAGATTTCCATCCGAAATTCATTTAGCGTAGTAGTTGAAAACTTCTTGTTGTTTCCATGTTGAACTTTTGTCGCGTATTTTTGTTTGCAATTTCTGACCCATTTGTCTTTTAGCATACTCGCACTAGAGATCTCGAACTGCACCGGGAGGAGCACGTGAACTTCTTGCAACAAATCTCTTAGGCTATGAGTTTTTTATTCGTATTATTCTCATTTGAAAATGCATTCCGTGTGGTAGTTGAACTTCCCGGTGTTTTCACTTTGACTTCTACCATGTATTTTGTTCGTAATTTCTCATCCGTTCATCGGAGTTGCACAAATGAAGAAAATTGATTTTTTTTGAATTTCTTCGTTTTATTCTTTAGTAACGAAGAAAATTGAGTTTTTTGAACTTCTTTGTTTTAAAATTTTGAACTTCTTGGTTTTATTTTTTTAATAATGTGAAAAATCCGAATTTTTTATAGACATCGAACTTCACCAATTTTTTAAATTTGAACTTAGTTTTAATGGTTAGTAACCGGGAAAATGTTTTTTTATATAAACAATGATACCGCGTCGTTATTTTAATTTGAACTTCTAGTTTTTATAGAATGGGGAAAATCGTTTTTTATACAATCTTTTGAAATGCTCCTCTTTTTAATTTGAACTTCTCTGATTTTTTTAGAAACGGTGAAAATCCATTTTTATAAAGATTTTTGAAGTACTTTTTTGTTGAACTTCTTGATCAATTTTTTTGAACTTCCAAATTTGTCTTTTAGATATTAAAAACTTTATTTTTTAACGTTGACCTGCTTCGGTTTTTAAATTTGAACTTCTTATCGAATTTTGTCGCGGCATTTTATGCATTTTTTTCTTTTCGGTGAAATGGCCTAGGCAGTCCTTTTTTCATTTGATGATTTTTCTTCTGTACATAGTACACGTGAACTTCGGATTTTCTGAAACATGAACTTCCCTTGCTATTAAAAATGAAGAAAATTATGTTTTCATGTCAGCGGCGGCGCACGGCCAGCTGAAGGTTGAGGCCTCTTCCAGCTGCATCTGCAGGACGGGCAGGCTAGCAAGAGGAACGCCAAGACGACGAGGCAAGAGGTTGGTGAAGAAGTTCTAAATAAACTTTTTAATTTGAACTTGACAGCAGTGAGAGGAGTGGGAGGCGTGGTTCGACAATCTTTTCATGGTGTGTGATTTTTGAACTCCTTGGGTAGTCGTACATGAACTTCTCGCAAAACCTTTTTTATTTATACACATTTTTAATGGTGTGTGTTCCAATGGTTTTTCTTTTGGTTTAAATATTTGGTCTTGTGTGTCTTTTTTAAAAATTCAACCATGCACCAATAGTTGCATGCACATAACATCAAAATCATCTTGCATGCACCAATAAACAAAATTCCTATGCGTATATATATCTACAAATAACAGAGGAAATCTTTTTTATTCAAAAAGCCTACCAAAGATTCCAAATAACAAAATGGAAGAGGGAAAAGAGGAGGCATGCGACATGAGTGATGCAGTGGTGATGTGGATGCAACGGACGGCGACAACATCCACCTGTGGAATTGTTTCCACCGCATGTTTAAAATCAGAACAGTCCAATGATATTCCAAATAACAAAATGAACACATTATATACAAAGAGAAATGCATTTTCCGTGGACCATTTTTCTATGACGCACACACCTTTGTTCTCATCCACCTCCCAAAGAATATCAGAGCCACCACCACTGAAAGCTACCCATGTAAATAGAAAAAAGATCAATACTTATCGCAAAAGCGAACGACTACATGTTGAAGGGACTAGTTAAGTCAAACGCTTGTATAGTATTAGATCCTTTGTGTTGACCAATTCCACCAAGAACAATGCATGTACGGAATAGGCCTAGTGGGGTGAGGGAACGGGAGCAGGAGCAGGAGCTGCTCCACCATGACCTGGTTGAAGAAGTTCAGCGCATTCCTGGTGTCCAGCTTCTTGAGCCCCTTCATCTCTGCCTAGGCCACTTATCCAATTATCTATTCAGGCATTGCAGAGTTGAGGGTGCACGTTCGTCTGCGCCATCTGAACAACCTGGACTTCTGAACTTTTGAAGAAGAACAGAACAATATACACGCTATTCAGCCGCTAGGCGATCGCAGCAAGAAACCAACGACTCGACGGCACGAAAGGCTACACCCACATATCTGCACCAACACGGCAGCCGGATTCCATGGGACGCGACGCGACGTCGACACGATCGACGGACGATTTTCCGTCGGTCGATGATGGACGGCGGATCACGCCGTGATGGCAACGAGCATCGGCCGCCACTGTCTCTGCATCATCAGCCACCGCCGGAACCCGCCGAACATGAACATCTGGTAATGCTGCAGGGCCGCGGCGCTAGCTGGCTGCGGCGCGTCTGCCGGGGCCTCCCCCGGGCGAGCCTTCGCCACGTCCGCGTGGCGCTGCCGCTGCCGCTCAGGCAACAACACGTGCTGGACCTGGACGTCTTTCCTGGCGCTGCTGCGGCGGACGGCGCCGGCAACGTCCGGCCCCAGGAGCTCCTCAAGGTAGCCGCTCCGGCCGAGGAGGCTCCTCTTCTCCCCGTAGTCGTCTCCCTGTCCCTGCTTCCCGGCGCACGCGGTGCCTGAGCTATGCCGGTGGCATCCTCGGGGAGGCGGAGGGTGCAGTTCGCAGGTGGGATCTCGGCGGCAGGTAACAATGACGAGATGGAAGCAGCGGTGCACGGCAGGTCGAGTAAGAAGAGACGGAAGTGTCGGAAAAGTTGCATGGTAAAAAAAAAAAATTCTTACGATTTATTCATGATAACGAGCATCTACCACAGAGAGGATCTACGTATCTTCATAGATCGTTAAGCGAGAAACGTTAAAAAACGCGATTGACGTAGTCGAACGTCTTGACGATCCAAATTGTCGACCGTTACGTGATTCCATCCCGATCCGTTCCGCGATCCAATCACGATCCGTCCCGTGATCTCATCACGATCCGTCACATGATCCAATCATGATCCGTCCTGCGATCCAGTCGCGGTCTGTCACGTCAAGATACGATCATATCCTTATTTTGGCTCGAAGGACTCGACAGGTACAGAAGCGCATCTCTCGTGTTGTAAGAATGAATATCATTACAACTACATGGACAGAAGAGATGAATATATGGAATTGGCTTACACTCGTTACAAGCTATATCAAGATCACATCAATACAACAACATATTCAAACATCATACAGAAGAGCAGGGTCCGACTACGGACGAAATCAAACGATAAAATGACATCTATCTTTGCTATCTCAGGCTGCCGCCTGGAACCCATCCTAGATCGATGAAGAAGAAAAAAAGAACTTCAAATCAAACAAGCATCACGCTCACGTTCGATCATCGCATTATATGTACCTACAACTGTTGTTGTAGTAATCTGTAAGCCACAGGGACTCAGCAATCTCATTTCCAAGGGCATCAAGTCTATTAAAGCTTAATGAGTGAGATATGGTTAAGTGGTGAGGCTTCAGTAAGCGACTAAGCATTTATTTGAGTGGTTAACTTACGAATACATAAAGTAAAGTACGGTGGTCTACGCGTAACGGACGTGAACTAGTAATGTTCACTAACTGATCCTAAACACGTACTTACGTCAAACATAACACCACTGTGTTCTCTCTTGAATAAGGACTCCCGAGAAGAGACAATCACGGTTACGCACACAATTGATGCATTTTATTAGAGTTGACTTTAAGTTTACTATGACCGGGTGTTAAACAAAGTTTCCAAGTTTGCCACATAACCACGGGCACGGCTTTCCGAAAAATTTAACCCTGTAGGGGTGTTCTAACTCATCCATCACAAATTAACCACATGCCGTGAGAATAACCTCGACCAAAGATCTCGTGATCTTCATAGGAAATTCCACAGAAAGACCACACCTCGAGATAGCCCGAAGTAAAACTGAATTCCTCGCGCAAGACATTCGAGGAAGGTAAAACAAATCCAGCAAGGCCGCCCGGCGTGTCGACGAACCCGATAGGACCCACGTATCTCGTTCTTAGGACATGATCAGATGAGCGCAGCGTACAGTGGACTGATAGAAATCACACGAGTTGCCTTGGGTTGGCCCCACACACGACTCTAGTTTGGACCAACACTCATGAGGAACACTGGCCCGAGGGTTGATTAAATTATCCGCGGATGTCGGCTGGTCCCCATGCATTTTATTAGTTATTAGGCAAATATAGTAACAATGTTGGGCCTTGCCAGACAAGCTTTATCCTGAAACGAAAATCAAGGGGTCCCCATAACAACTCCGAGCATGTTAGGAGCGCTCAATATGGAACATAACATCGGTACACACGTAGCTGAGGGTGACAAAAGTGGAACAAAACATCGAGCAAAAGGCCAAGCCTTCAACCTTTTACCAAGTGTATATGTGCATTAAATTAAATAGCAATAATATTGTGATAACAAAAGAATATCCATGTTGACACATGAAAGCAATTGCACCTGCAGCTAGAAACGCTATAAGAAGGGCTAAGCAAGCGGTAACATAGCCACACAAAGGTTTTGTTGAGAGGTGGAGGTTAAAGGCTTATCATGGCAATTTTGGGAGGCTTGTCAAACAAGTGGTGGGTAGCGAGACATAACGATAAAAGAGGAACATCTAGCATAGCAATGATAGTAGTGGTATCTAGGGAAATGTGTCATCTTGCGTGAGATCCCGCTTGGAAGAAGAACGAGTCCATGAAGAACACGAGTCAACGTAGTCGAACGAATCCTCACACTCCGAACGCTTTCGGAACTCTATCGAGAAGGAACAATCCGAAACAACAATCAACACACGGAACACCACAACATATGCATGACATGGTGCGCAAACAAATATGATGCATGTCTGGTTTAATATGCAACGCATGGCATGGCATGGTAAGAACAACGAACAACTGCTACTTATTAAATGAAGTTCAATATGCAACGAGTTGCATATTGACAAAACTCCATGTTCGAATTATTTAGTTCACTCCCGTTTAAGTACTCATCGATATTAAATGTTGTTAGACATGGCAAGAGGTGAAGCACAGACAACTACATCACCTAGGCATTATAAATGAGGCCGGAAGCAGCATATAGCATTTCCGCAACGACCCCACATGCATATTATGGTTCAGATCTGTCCTAACACAATTTTAGAGTTGTTAAACAGCAAAATAAATGTCATCATGTGATTCTGCTTGTTTTTCTAGACAAGTTTTATATATGGAACATTTTGAAACGGAGCTACTGTTATCTAGTTATGCAATAAACCGTTTTTAACATGGCATTGATGCAAATTAATGCAAACAACAAGTTTAAGTATTTTTATCATGTGTGAAAGTTGGATATTATGAATCTACACAAAATTGTGAACATTTTACATATCTAGAGTATTTTCATCCGATGCACGGTTCTCAAGTTATTAAATGCATGAAGTTTGGGGTGCAATCTGTAAAACAGTTTTTCTCAACAATTATTAAATTCGTAGCGCTAGCGAAAAAACACATGCGGGATGAATCTGGAACAGGGGCGGGCACGGGGGGGGGCTGCTCACATTGGGCCAAAATCGGTTGCTGGATGAGCGGGTTGGGCCGGCTGGGTCTTGGCGCGGCCTGGCGTTGGCTTGCACCAGGCAGGCTGATCTGGCGGCGTGGTCAACGAAGAGGCTGCGGTCGTCGTCTGCTTGCGAACAGAGACGAG
The DNA here is from genome assembly GCA_022496015.1 of Hordeum marinum. NCBI lineage: Eukaryota > Viridiplantae > Streptophyta > Magnoliopsida > Poales > Poaceae > Hordeum > Hordeum marinum. Next base: position 121,386,684 of record CM039677.1, read on the forward strand.
CGATGCACAAGCTCGTGCACGGTGGTCGTGACGCTGGGCATGGACGGGCGGCAGAGAATGGCGCGGGAGCGGCCGGATCCGACGAGGGAAGGCCGGGGACGGCTGGTTCTAGCCTGAGTTGAGGCGAAGCAGGGGCGTCGGCGGCCATGGGTTGCTGTTGTCAAGTAAGAGAGAGACATGGGGTGAGAGAGAAAATGAGGACTATAGTGGAGACAAAATTAGAGGGAGAGGGAACATGCCGGCGGGGTTGAGGCCGACGGGACCCTACTGGTCGCCGGAGCTGCTGGCGGAAGCGGTGGTCGTCTCGGTGAGGAAGGAGTAGGGCATGGGGTCAAGCAGGAGACGGCAGGGTGAGCGAAGCGCTCCTCCTGGATGCGTTCGACGCGGGTGAGCAGAGGAGGAAGCCGGGACCTACGGGTTGGCTGAGCAACACCCTGGCGACGACGGAGCTCGCCGGATGCGGCGAGCTAAAGGACGACGAGGACGCGACCGGGGTCACGACAGACGGAGCAGGGCGGCGACACCATGGGGCTCCTCTCCCGATCCAGATTCGATCGAGGAGGCTATGGCATGGGTGATGGGGCGTGCCTGGGCTGTTGGATCACGGATCCGACGGTCCAGAGAGGGTTGGCTGGCTGGATCTGCATCGAGGAGAGGGGGCGGTGGCTGTGGTTGGCTGCGCACGGAAACTGAGGAGCGGCGGCGGCGGCTGATGATGGGACAAGCTCCCTAGGTTTTAGGGTTTGGCATCTATTTATAGCAGGGTCCTAGGGTTAGCTGATTTCATCCGTTTTTCGGACCGTTGGATCTCGATCGGGCGGTCCAAAACAGAGGGTTGGCTAGGTGGGTCTAGTGGGCTGTGTAGAGTGGTTGGGACAAGAAGAGAGGGAAGTGGTAGCCCATGATAGAGGGTTTTATAAACCGAAAAGGTCCGATAATTTGACCGGCTAGTGCTGCTATATATTTAACCGCTGGGTACCAAACGACCTCTCACTGGGACGAAATTTTTGGTAGGCGGTCTACCTACAATAAAACAAGACCGCATGCCAACTTCTGACCCAATGCGAGAAAGTTTTATACGCACTTTAAAAACAATATTTTTATCGATGTTGCGGGCGCGTGCATGTGTGGTTGGTCTTGAAACGGTCAACGACACGAACGGAGAGAACCGAAAACTATGAACGGATGCAAGTTTTCAAAAACAAGAGATGATGCTATGCAAATGGTGCGAATGATGCTATGATGAATGCGACAACCAGTTGAAACATTACGACAATGAAATAAAAGGGGAATCTTCTGGAGCGTCTATTACAACTCTTCTCCACTACATGAGGATCCGAGATCTAGAATGCGAAGGGGAATAGAAAGAGCAAGAGGTAAACTTAGTTGCTTCTCTGATAAATGAGTGAAACCAATGATCATTGAAGGCTTCAACGAGAAGAAGAATGATATAAGGAACAAGCAAGAATTCGCAAGAAATTTCGGCAGTACTTCGGTAGGATAGAGAGGAAAGGTTTGATATGATGGAAAGAAATTGAAAGATATACACCAAACTTCGGTTGGATTTGAATCAAAACTTCATAAGATGGAAGGACCATGAAAGGTTTCACAACACTCCAATTAAATGGATGAGAAAAAGAATATGATCTTGATAAATCGAGATGATGAATCGAAGAGAGCACTTCCGGATCATACAAATAGAAACTAGATCATTGGAAAGGAAGGAATGGAGAATAAAATGACATATTTCTACCACAATTGAATTTGAAAGCACCCTTGGAAGGAAGGATAGAACGAGCTGATGGAGAATCAACAACAAAAATAATAGCTTGTTATGGGCTTATGGAAAACATCTCAAAGTTATGAGGTGATAACTAGCCACTAATGGAAACAAAGACTGGTTGGGAGCAAAAGAGAAGAAAACTTCTTTCACCAAGAAGAGGAGAAAACTTGGATCATTTATAACACCATGATAGCAACAATCCTTAGGAAATGCTTTAGTTGAAATCCAACCCAAGATAACTCCGAGAAGACATGATGGGTTTACTTATATCATTCTTGACAATTTTCCTTCGAGACTCCTCATAATCAAGAATTTAATAACACCATCTCAAAAGACAATGGAGAAGGAATTGAACATAGAAATCCAAGATAAAGAACACTTGAGCACCTCCAACAAGAATCTTGACGAATACTTCGAGAAGAATTACATCCTTAACAAACCACCATGAAGAAGCATCGGGATGAACTCTGGAATGAAAGGATGATAGAAAAGAATTGAAGGTTGCGAAAAGACAAGCTTGAGGCCTTTCTATGATTTAGATGAAGCTTGGCGACAAGATACTTGAGAAAACTAGGAACTCCGGAAAAGAAACGATGAACACTTGGAACCAAGAATTTTATATGATGAAAAACTCCGAAAAAGGATTGAAATCACCTTGATGAAAAGAATAAGAATTATGTTATGCTTATCCTTCATCAAGTTAAATTGATGACAAGCAACAGATTTGGCATACCACTTATTCTTTTCAAAACGACATGAAAGAGAGATAGAGCACAAACTTGAAAAGTCTTCAACGAAACACCGGTAAGAATTTGAAACGAAAGAGGATAATACAAATGAATGATATAACATGAGAGCGAAGAGAGCATGATCCACCTAATAGAAAACTTGAACGAAGCACCGGAATAATTGAGATACGAACGAAGGGACAACACTTGAGAAGAATTTGAGAACGAAAGCTGAAAGCTGAGAACGAAGAAATCTTCTGAAATGATGGCCTTCTGAGGATCGAGAAATGAATACAACTCTGAAATGCTTCGGATAGATATGGGAGGAATTTCTCATGATCGTAAACAATTTGAGATGATAGCAACAAGCTAGAACCATGAATCTTTGGAAGAACGAACAGCAATTTAAGAGAAACTCTCCTTCGGTCTTCAATGCAGAGAATGATGACGAGAAACAGCACCATGAATTACTGAGATCCTCCGGAATAACGAATAAAGAAGGTTGGGCCAACAATGAAAATAATTTAGAAGCGATCTTGGAGAAGGAATATGACTGGTGGAATTCATTCTTATGTCACATTGAAAAGAACTTGAGGACATCTCCGGAAAGATTAGAAGAGCCAGGTAAGATCCTAGGGGAAAACTTGTGGGTTATGGGCCCACTCAAAGAGATCACCGTTGAAACAATTGCTTAGGAAGAGAGATTGCACCGGTAGAAATGAAAAACTTGATGAGGTGAGAATCTCGAACTAATTTTATAGGATTTTGAATGGAAACACAAATCTTCTGAGATATCTTCAGCACTCCGAATAGAATAGAGAGGGACGAAAAAAAGAGATACTTGGACAAAATTCCTGACATGGGGAAGCATTTAGCGATTGGAAAGGATATGAAGAACACCGAGATCTTGAATTGAATGTGTCGGGAAGGAAAACAAGAATAAAGAAATTATGAATTCGAATCACTTGAGGATCAAAATGAATCACCGGATACGATACAAAGAAAAGATAGCGGAAGCATCGATGAAAAGAAAGGCATTTGAATGAGAATTTAATCACTGAAGAAAAAAGGACAGGAGGGTGGGGAAAACAAAGAAAACTTGGAACAGATGAGACAACTCTGGAACGAAATATGAGGATTGATCTTGCAAATATCGAAGAGGATAGAGTTCACTTGAAGGGAGCACACCGGATAAAAGAATTGATATGACAACTCCAGTTAACAAAAGGAATAGCATTCCCGTAAAATATGAGAACACTACTTAGAAAAGATATGAATCACCACTTGACATCGAAGCAACTCAAATTACCATACTCCAACAAAACAAGGATGAGGCTTACGAAACAAACCAGAACAAATACATGACAGAGATTTCGCTCGATATTTTCGTGGTAAGGTTCGCACGGGCTCGATCGTACATTGGATTGTCATATTGAAATGACGCTCGAATATGCTCCCTAGGCGTAGCGAACTACAAGGCTTGACAAAGCATATCTGATGACATATATCGAGACTGTCCTCTGTAAGAAAGACCGTGAACAAACGAATCCACTAGATGTCGAACCCTGACCTCACATCATGATATGTTGGAAGATAACCTAGGTAACTACTTGAATTCCCACCTAAGAACTCTTGAAAGTTTCTTGGTTATGCAATCGGGTGTTGGGGATTCAAGGAGCAAAATATCTCACACAACTAACAAGTCCTACACCCCAACTGTATCCATCCTTCAACACATAACCAGAGGCTTCGAAACTCCATCTATCTCGGACCCTCGAAAACACAACGATACTAAGAATGGCAGTACATCCGAACTCTCTCCACCAGTACTTGGGATACCTGACTCCTCTCACCACTACTAGTATTGCAGCAATTTCGAACATCCTTCGTCCTGAGATACTAAGGAAACTGAACGATAACGATGTGTCAAGAATCCCCTGGAGCTCAACTCCCCGAAAGAAATCAAGTCAGACAGGAGGCACCAAGACAGAACTCCATCACATCGACATCATATAGTTTCCAAAATACCCGCGTGATCCTAAAAAAATAGTGAGAAGAGGGTAGAATCAGAATTCCTAAGTCGCAATTCCTCACCAGAGCATAGAAGAGGAGTAAAAAGAATCCTACTCTCCGATATAACTAGTATCAAAATAGTTTTTCACTAGACTCAACTCGGCCAAGTTCGATCAATCAAGGGGGCTCCTAGGTCGGTACAAGCTCTGATACCAACTTGTCACGTCCAAGATGCGATCCTATCCTTATTTTGGCTCGAGGGCCTCGACAGGTATAGAGGCGCATCTCGTCATGTTGCAAGAATGGATATCATTACAAGTACATGTACAGAAGAGATGAGTATATGGAATTGTCCTACACTCGCCACAAGCTACATCAAGATCACATCAATACAACAATATATTCAAAAATCATACAAAAGAGCAGGGTCCGACCACGAACGAAATCAAACAATAAAATGACATCCATCCTTGCTATCCTAGGTTGCCGCTTAGAACCCATCCTAGATCGATGAAGAAGAAGAAGAAGAACTCCAAATCAAACAAGCATCACGCTCACGTTCGATCATCGCATTACATGTACCTGCAACTTTCTTTGTAGTAATCTATGGGCCACAGGAACTCAACAATCTCATTTCCAAGGGTATCAAGACTATTAAAGCTTAATGGGTGAGGTATGGTTAAGTGGTGAGGCTGCAGCAAGTGACTAAGCATATTTGAGTGGCTAACTTACGAATACAGAAAGTAAAGTATGATGGTCTATGCATAACGAACGTGAACTAGTAATGATCACTAATTGATCCTGAACACCTACTTACGTCAAACATAACCCCACTGTGTTCTCTCTTGGATAAGGACTCACGAGAAGAGATGGTCACGGTTACGCACACGTTTGGTGTATTTTATTGGAGTTTACTTCAAGTTTACTATGACCGGGTGTTAAACAAAGTTTCCAAGTTTGCCACATAACCACGGGCACGGCTTTCTAAAATATTTAACCCTGCAGGGGTGCTCCAACTCATCCATCACAAATTAACCACACGCTGCGAGAATAACCTCGACCATGGATCTTGTGATCTTCATAGGCAATTCCATAGGAAGACCACACCTCGAGATAGCCTGAAGTAAAAGGGAATTCCTCGCGCAAGACATTCGAGAAAGGTAAAACAAATCCAGCAAGGCCGCCCGGCATGTCGACGAACCCGATAGGAGCCGCGTATCTCGTTCTCAAGACACGACCAGATGAGCACAGCATATAGTGGCCTGATAGAAATCACACGAGTTGCCTCGGGTTGGCCCCACACATGACTCTAGTTTGGACCAACTCTCATGAGGAACATTGGCCCGGGGGTTGATTAAATTATCCGCGTGTGCCGGATGGTCCCTATGCATTTTATTAGTTATTAGGAAAATGTAGTACCAATGTTGGGCCTTATCAGACAAGCTTTATCCTAAAACAAAAATCAAGGGGGTCCCCATAACAACCCCAAGCATGTTAGGAGCGCTCAATATGGAACATAACACCGGTACACATGTAGCTGAGGGCGGAAAAAGTGGAACAAAACACCGATTAGAAGGCCAAGCTTTCCACCTTTTACCAAGTGTATATGTGCATTAAATTAAATAGCAATAATATTGTGATAACAAAAGAATGTCCATGTTGACACATGGAAGCAATTGCACCTGCAGCTAGAAACGCTATAAGAAGGGTTGAGCAAGCAGTAACATAGCCACACAATGGTTTGCTGGGAGGTGGACGTTAGAGGCTTATCATGGCAATGTTGGGAGGCTTGTCAAACAAGTGGTAGGTAGCGAGACATAGCGATAAAAGCGGAACAACTAGCATAGCAATGATAGTAGTGGTATCCAGGGAAATGTGTCATCTTTCCTGAGATCCCGCTTGGAAGAAGAACGAGTCCATGAAGAAGACGAGCCAACGTAGTCGAACGAATCCTCACACTCCGAACGCTTTTGGAACTCTATCGAGAAGGAACAATCCAAAACAACAATCAATACACGGAACACCACAACATATGCATGACATGGTGCACAAACAAATATGATGCATGTCCGGTTTAATATGCAACGCATGGCATGGCATGGCAAGAACAACAAACAACTGCTACATATTAAATGAAGTCCAATATGCAACGAGTTGCATATTGACGAAACTCCATGTTTGAATTATTTAGTTCACTCCCATTTAAGTACTCATCAATATTAAATGTTTCTAGACATGGCAAGAGGTGAAGCACAAACAACTACATCACCTAGGCATTGTAAATGAGGTCGGAAGCAACATATAGCATTTCCGAAACGACCCCACATGCATATTATGAATTTGGTCCAGATCTGTCCTAACACAATTTTAGAGTTGCTAAAAAGGAAAATAAATGTCACCATGTGATTCTACATGTTTTTCTAGACAAGTTTCATATATGGAACATTTTAAACGGAGCTATGGTTATCTAGTTATGCAATAAACCGTTTTTAACATGACATTGATGCAAATTAATGCAAACAGCAATTTAAGTATTTTTATCATGTGTGTAAGTTGGATATTATGAATCTACACAAAATTGTGAACATTTTACATATCTAGAGTGTTTTCATCTGATGCACGGTTCTCAAGTTATTAAATGCATGAAGTTTGGGGTGCAATGTGTAAAACAGTTTTTCTCAATAATTATTAAATCCATAGCGCTAGGGAAAAACACATGCCTGATGAATCTGGAACAGGGCGAGCACTAGGGGCTGCTCAGATTGGGCCAAAATAGGCCTACTGGATGAGCGGGCTGGGTCGGCTGGGTCTTGGCGCGGCCTGGCGCTGGCTTGCACCAGGGGGGCTGATCTGGCGGTGTGGTCAACGAAGAGCCTGTGGTCTCCGGAGCTGCTGGCGGAAGCGTTGGTCGTCTCGGTGAGGAAGGAGCAGGTCATGGGGTCGAGTAGGAGATGGCAGGGCGAGCGAAGCGCTCCTCCTAGTTGTGTTTGACGCGGGCGAGCAGAGGAGGAAGTCGGGACTTGTGGGGCGGCTGAGCGACACTCTAGCGACGGCGGAGCTCGCCGGATGCGACGAGCTAAAGGATGACGAGGACGCGGCCGGGGTCGCAATGGACGGAGCAAGGCGGTGGTGCCATGGGGCTCCTCTCTCGATCCGGATTCGACCAAGGAGGCTGTGGCATGGGTGCTGGGGTGCGCCTGGGCCGTTGGATCACGGATCCAATAGTCCGAAGAGGGTTGGCTGGCTAGATCTGGATCGAGGAGAGGAGTTGGTCATTGTGGTTGGCTGCGCATGGAAACTAAGGAGCGGCGGCGGCGGCTGATGATGGGACAAGCTCCCTAGGTTTAAGGGTTTGGCATCTATTTATAGCACGGTCCTAGGGTTAGCTGATTTCATCCGTTTTTCGGACCGTTGGATCTTGATCGGGCGGTCCAAAACAGAGGGGTTGGCTAGGTGGGTCTAGTGGGTTGTGTAGAGTGGTTGGGACAAGAAGAGAGGGAAGTGGTAGCCGGTGACAGAGGGTTTTATAAACCGAAAAGGTCCGATAATTTGACCGGCTAGTGCCGCTATATATTTAACCGCTGGGTACCAAACGAGCTCTCACCGCGACAAAATTTTTGGCAGGCGGTCTACCTACAATAAAACAAGACCGTATGCCAACTTCTGACCCAATGCGAGAAAGTTTTATACGCACTTTAAAAACAATATTTTTATCAATGTCGCGGGCGCATGCATGTGTGGTTGGTCTCGAAACGGTCAACGACACGAACGGAGAGAACCCGCAACTATGAACGGATGCAAGTTTTCAAAAAACGAGTGATGATGATATGCAGATGGTGCGAATGATGCTATGATGAATGTGACAACCAGATGAAACATTACGAAAATGGAACAAAAGGGGAATCATCTGGAGCGTCGGTCTCGGGCTGTTACACGGTCCTTCCGATCTAGCGCTGAACGGATGACACCTCCGCGTTCAGCACACGTATAGCTCGATGACGATATCCGCCTTCTTGATCTAGTAATAAGGAGCAGAGAGGTAGATGAGCTCTCCGGAAGCACGGCGATTTTGCGGTGATGGTGGTGGAGCTATTCTAGCAGGGCTTTTCCTAAGCACCGCTGAAACCGATCTAGAGGAGAAACTACGATCTAGAGGAGAGGCAGCATGTGGCTGTTTTTCTGTGTCTCAAAATCCTCAAAACCTCTAGTATATATAGGAGGAGGGAGAGAGGAGGCTTGGCACCCAAGGGGCCAGCCCTTTTCCTTGGTGCAAGGAGGAGAGGAGGAGTCCTCCTCCAACCCTAGTAGGATTAGGACTCCTCCTTCCCACTTGGAAACTCTTTCCACCTTGGGTTTTTTTCCTCTCAAACTACTCCAGACGCATGGGCCCTTAGGGGGGCTTTAGCCAGCCCACCAGGGGCTGGTTTACCTCCTCCCACAGCCCATGTGGCCTCTTGGGTCGAGACACCCATCCCGATGGTCCCTCGGTACCCTCCCGGCACTCTCGGTACACTACCAATGAGCCCGAAACTTTTCCGGCGACCAAAACAAGACTTCCTATATATCAATCTTTACCTTCAGACCATTTCGGAGCTCCTCGTGATGTCTGGGATCTCATCTGGGACTCCGAACAACCTTTGGTCACCACCATGCATAACTCTATACTACCGAAACGTCACCGAACCTTAAGTGTGCAGACCCTGTGGGTTCAAGAACTATGTAGACATGACCGAGACACCTCTACAGTCAATAACCAATAGCAGGACCTGGATGCCCATATTGGTTCCTACATATTCTACGAAGATCTTTATCGGTTGAACCTCTATGTCAAGGATTCAGTTAATCCCGTACGTTGTTCCCTTTGTTCTTTGGTATGTTACTTGCCCGAAATTCGACCATCGGTATCTCTATACCTAGTTCAACCTCGTTACCGGCAAGTCTCTTTACTCGTTCCGTAATACAAGATCATGTGTCTAACACTTAGTCACATTGCTTTCAAGGCTTGTTGTGATGTTGTATTACCGAGTGGGCCCTGAGACACCTCTCCGTCACACGGAGTAACAAATCCCAGTCTTGATCCATGCCAACCCAACAGACACCCTCGGAGATACATTTAGAGCACCTTTATAGTCACCCGGTTACGTTGCGACGTTTGATACACATAAGGTACTCCTCCGGTGGCAGTGAGTTGCATGATCTCATGGTCATAGGAACAGATACTTGACATGCAGAAAATTGTAGCAATAAATAGACACGATCATTTGCTACGTTTATAGTTTGGGTCTTTGTCCATCACATCATTCTCCTAACGATGTGATCCCGTTATCAAATGGCATCTCATGTCAATGGCTAGGAAACCTTAACCATCTTTGATCAACGAGCTAGTTCACTAGAGGCATACTAGGGACATGGTGTTGTCTATGTATCCACACATGTATCTGAGTTTCTGATCAATACAAATCTAGCATGGATAATAAACGATTATCATGAACAAGGAAATATGATAATAACTAATTTATTACTGCCTCTAGGGTATAATTCCAACAGTCTCCCACTTGCACTAGAGTCAATAATCTAGTTCACATCACCATGTGATTCACATTATTATGAATCTAACACCCAACGAGTTTTGGGGCTCGATCATGCTTTGCATGCGAGAGAGGTCTTTTAGTCAACGGGTCCACGACATTCAGATCTGTGTGTGCTTTGCAAATCTCTATGTCGTACTATAAATACTGCTACCACACTACACTTGGAACTATTCCAAATGGCTGCTCCACTATACGTATCTGGATTGCTACTAAGAGTCATCCGGATTGGTGTTAAAGCTTGCATCGATGTAACTCTTTACGACGAACTCTTTATCACCTTCATAATCAGAAAACATCTCCTTAGTCCTCTAATTACTAAGGATAATTTTGACCGATGCCCAGTGATCCACTCCTGGATCACTTTTGTACCCCTTGACGGACTCATGACAAGGCACACATAGGTGTGGTACACAGCATGGCATACTATACAGAGCCTATGGATAAGGCACAGGGGACGACCTTCGTCCTTTCTCTTTCTTCTGCCCTGGTCGAGCTTTCAGTCTCACTCAACTTCACACCTTACAAATCAGGCAAGAACTATTTCTTTGACTGATCTATTTTGAACTCTTTCAAAATCTTGTCAAGGTATGTACTCATTGAAAGTCTCATCAGGCGTCTTGATCTATCTCAATAGATCTCGATGCCCAACAATTAAGTAGCTTTATCCAGGTCTTCCTTTGAAAAACTCTTTTCAAACAACCCTTTATGCTTTCCAAAAATTATATATCATTTCCGACCAACAATATGTCATCCAAATATACTTATCAGAAGTTCTATATTGCTCCCACTCACTTTATTGTAAATATAAGTTTCTCATAAACTTTGTATAGACTCAAAAACTTTGATCACATCATCAAAGCGTATATTCCAACTCCGAGATGCTTGCTCTAGACCATAGAAGGACTGACGGAGCTTGCACGCCTTTTAGAATCCTTAGGACTGACAAAACCTTCTGAATGTATCACATACAACCTTTCCTCAAGTAAACCATTAAGAAAACGATGTTTTGACATCCATCTGTCAGATTTCATAATTGAAAAATGCAGCAACTGCTAACATAATTCCAACAGACTTTAGCATCGCTACGAGTAAGAAAGTCTCATTGAAGTGAACTCCTTGAACTTGTCAGAAACTTCTTTGCGACAAGTCAAGCTTTATAAATGGTGACATTTACCATTAGCGTCTGCCTTCATCTTAAAGGTCCATTTGTACTCAATGACCTGCTGTCCAACGAGCAAGTCTACCAAAGTCTATACTTGGTTTTCATACATGGATCCTTTCTCAGATTTCATGGCCTCTAACCATTTGTCGGAATCTGGGCCCATCATGGCTTCTCCGTAGTTCGTAGGTTCATCGTTGTCCAACAACATGACCTCTAAGACAGGGTTGTCGTACCACTCCATCGTACTGAAAACGGGGTATTTAATCATCTTGCCCAACAGGCATGGTCCGCATGTCTCAACCGTTTCGGAACCGAATGAGTCCAAAGATCCATCAGCATGGTGTTTCTTCATGCGATTTATACCAATATGACATCTAGCGGCAGTGCCACACGTATGTGTTACTATCATTATTAGCTTTGCATCTTTTAGCATCAATGTTATGAACATGTGTATTACTACGATCAAGATTCAACAAACCATTCTCACTGGGTGCATGACCATTGATTGTATTATTCATGTAAACAGAATAACCATTATTCTCTCACTTAAATGAATAATTGTATTGCAATAAACATGAACTAATCATGTTCATGCTTAACGCAAACACCAAATAACATTTATTTAGGTTTGTCACTAATCCCGAAGGTAGAGAGAGCGTGCGATGTTGATCACATCAACCTTGGAAACATTTCCAACACACATCGTCACCTCATACTTAGCTAGTCTCGGTTTATTCTGTAGCTTTTATTTTGAGTTACTAACATTTAGCAACCGAACCGGTATCCAATACCCAGGTGCTACTAGGAGTACTAGCAAGGTACAGATCAATAACACATATATCAAATATACTTTTGTCGACGTTGCTAGTCTTCTTATCTACCAAGTATCTAGGGTTGTTCCGCTTCAGCGACCGCTTTCCTCATAATAGAAGCACTTAGTCTCTGATTTGGGTTCAACTTTGGGTTGCTTCACTGGAGCAGCAACTGTCTTGCCATCCATGAAGTTTCCCTCCTTGCCCTTGCCCTTCTCGAAACTAGTGGTTTTACTAACCATCAACGCTTGATGCTCCTTCTTGATTTCTACCTTCACGGTGTCAAACATCGCGAACATCTCGGGGATCATTACTTCCATCCCTGGCATTTTATAGCTCATCACGAAGCTTTAGTAGCTTAGTGACAGTGACTTGGAAAACTATATCAATCACTTTCTTATCTAGAAGATCAACTCCCACTCGATTCAAGCGATTGTAGCGCCCAGACAATATGAGCACATGCTCAGCGATTGAGCTATTCTCCTTCATCTTGCAGGCATAGAATCTTTGTTGGAGATCTCATATCTCACAACACGGGCACGAACCTAAGATCCAATTTCAGCTCTTAGAACATCTCATATGTTCCGTGACATTCAAAATGTTTTGGAGCCTCAATTCTAAGCCGCAATGCATGACGGACGAAACTATCAAGTAGTCATCGAAACGTGCCTGTCAGATGTTCACAACATCTACAGATGATGCTAGAGGAGGTGGCGCACCGAGGGGTGCATTAAGGACATAAGCCTTATGTGCAGCAATGAGGACAATCCTCAGATCACGGACCCAGTCCGCTATATCACTACCATCATCTTTCAACTGTATTTCTCTAGGAACATATAAAAATTCAAGGGAGCTACAGCGTGAGCAAGTAATCTACAACATAATTTGCAAAGACACTACTGACTATGTTCATGATTATGAGTTCAATTAATCATATTACTTAAGAACTCCCACTCAGATTGACATCCCTCCGGTCATTCGAGTGATACATGATCCAAATTCACCAACTCAAGTCCGATCATCACGTGAGTTGAAGTGGTTTCAATGGTGAACATCATCATGTTGATTATATCTACTATATGACTCATGTTCGACCTTTCGGTCTCTTGTGTTCCGAGGCCATGTCTGTACATGCTAGGCTCGTCAAGTTTAACCCGAGTGTTCTGCACATGCAACACTGGCTTGCACCCGTTGTATGTCAATGTAGAGTCTATCACACCCGATCATCACGTGGTGTCTCGACACGACAAAATTTCGCAACAGTGCACACTCGGAGAGAACACAATTCACCTTGAAATTTAAGTGAGGGATCACCTTATAGTGCTATCGTCGTCCTAAGCAAAACAAGGTGCATAAAAGGATTAACATCACATTCAAATCATAAGTGACATGATATGGCCATGAACTTGTGCTTTTGATCTCCATCTATAAAGCACTGGCATGATCTCCATCGTCACCTGCATGACACCATGATCTCCATCATCTTGATCTCCATCAACGTGTCGCCATTGGGGTTGTCACGCCCACCATGCTTCTACTACTATTGATACCGCTTAGCGGTAAAGTAAAGCATTACATAGCGCTTAATGATTGACACGCAGGTCATACAATAATTAAAGGCAACCCTATGTCTCCTGCCGGTTGTCGTACTCATCGACCATCAAGTCATGATATTCTATACAATACATGATCATCTCATACATCACATATATCTCATCATGTAATTGGCCACATCACATCACAACATACCCTGCAAAAACAAGTTAGACGTCCCCTAATTGTTGTTGCAAGTTTTACGTGGCTGCTATGGGTTTCTAGCAAGAACAATTCTCACCTACGCAAAAACCACAACGGTGATACATAAGTTTCTTTTCAACCTTCTTAAGGACCACCTTTGTCGAATCCGATCCAACTAAAGTAGGAGAAACAGACACCCGCCAGCCATCTTTGTGCAAAAAAGTTACACGTCAGTCGATGGAACTAGTCTCTCGTAAGCGTACGAGTAAGGTTGGTTCGGTCCGCTTCATGCCACAATACCGCTGAACCAAAACACGACCAAGGGAGAAAGCAATCTAAGCATCAACGCCCACAAACTCATTTGTGTTCTACTCAAGATCTTATCTACACATAGACCTAGCTCATGATGCCACTGTTGGGGAACGTTGCATGGGCAACAAAAAAATCCTACGCACACGCAAGATCTATCCATGGTGATGAGCATCTACGAGAGGGAGAGTGGATCTACATACCCTTGTAGATCGCTAAGCGGGAAGCGTTAAGAAACGCGGTTGATGTAATCGAACGTCTTCGCGATCCAAATAGCCGAGCGTCACGTGATCCCATCACGATCTGTTCCGCGATCCAATCACGATCCGTCCCGCGATCCCATCACGATCTGTCTCGTGATCCAATCACGATTCATCCCACGATCCAGTCGCGGTCCTTCCTATCTAGCGCCGAACGAATGGCACCTTCGTGTTTAGCACACTTACAGCTCGATGACGATCTCCGCCTTCTTGATCCAGCAAGAGGGAGCAGAGAGGTAGATGAGTTCTCCAGCAGCGCGATGGCGTTGCGGCGATGGTGGTGGAGCTATTCCAGTAGGGCTTTGCCTAAGCACCGCTGAAACCGATCTAGAGGAAAAACTACGATCTAGAGGAGAGGCAGCACGTGTCTGTTTTTTGTGTCTCAAAACCCTCAGAACCTCTAGTATATATAGGAGGAGGGAGATAGGAGGCTTGGCGCCCAAGGGGGCAGCCCTTGTCCTTGGCGCAAGGAGGAGAGGAGTCCTCCTCCAATCCTACTTGGATTAGGACTCCTCCTTCCCACTTGGAAACTCTTTCCACCTTGAGTTTTTTCCCTCTCAAACCACTCCGGCTGCATGGGCCCTTAGGGGAGGCTTCGGCCAGCCCACCAGGGGATGGTTTACCTCCTCCCACAGCCCATGTGGCCTCTTGGGTCGAGACACCCCTCCCGACGGTCCCCCGGTACCCTCTCGGCACTCCCGGTACACTACCGATGAGCCCGAAACTTTTCCAACGACCAAAACAGGACTTCCTATATATCAATATTTACCTACGGACCATTCCGGAGCTCCTCGTGATGTCCGGGGTTTCATCCAGGACTCCGAACAACCTTTGGTCACCACCATGCATAACTCTATACTACCGAAACGTCACCGAACCTTAAGTGTGCAGACCCTCGGGGTTCGAGAACTATGTAGACATGACCGAGACACCTCTACGGTCAATAACCAATAGCGGTACCTGGATGCCCATATTGGTTCCTACATATTCTATGAGGATGTTTATCGGTTGAACCTCTATGTCAAGGATTCAGTTAATCCCGTACGTTGTTCCCTTTGTTCCTCGGTATCCTACTTGCCCGAGATTCGATCATGGGTATCTCTATACCTAGTTCAATCTCGTTATCGGCAAGTCTCTTTAATCGTTTCGTAATACAAGATCTCGTGGCTAACACTTAGTCACATTGCTTGCAAGGCTTGTTGTGATGTTGTATTACCGAGTGGGCCCTGAGACACCTCCCCGTCACACGGAATAACAAATCTCGGTCTTGATCCATGCCAACCCAACAGACACCCTTGGAGATACATGTAGATCACCTTTATAGTCACCCAGTTACGTTGCGACGTTTGATACACACAAGGTACTCCTCCGGTGTCAGTGAGTTGCATGATCTCATGGTCATAGGAACGGATACTTGACATGGAGAAAACTGTAGCAATAAACTGACACGATCATATGCTACGTTTATAGTTTGGGTCTTTGTCGATCACATCATTCTCCTAATGATTTGATCCCGTTATCAAATAACATCTCATGTCCATGGGTAGGAAACCTTAACCATCTTTGATCAACGAGCTAGCCTATTGGAGGCATACTAGGGACATGGTGTTGTCTATGTATCCACACTTGTATCTAAGTTTCTGATCAATACAATTCTAGCATGGATAATAAACGATTATCATGAACAAGGAAATATGATAATAACTAATTTATTATTGCCTCCAGGGCATATTTCCAACAGGAAGGTCGAGCCGGAGGGCGGGGGCAGGTCGGACCAGAGTGGCGGAGGTTGTCAGGGTGGATGGCGGCGGCGGAGGTGGTCGGGGTGGAGGGCGACGGAGGACGTGGTCCGGGTAGAGGACGGCGACGAAGGTGGTCGTGTTGGAGGGCGAAGGAGGAGGTGGTCGGGGCGATGCCTGCGGTGGTGGTAGGCGGAGGAGGAGGTGGTCAAGACTAATGGGTTGTGCGGTGCTGGCGTCCGATTCAGGCGGAGGTGCGGCGGCGATGGGATCGGGGGAAGGCGGGGATCGGGATTGGGTAAGTGGTGGGTCGAGCTGTTCACATCGTGGGGTAGTGGTTTTTCTTCTTCTCCGCGGGTTCGGGTGTTCGGGACATCTTCCTCGCTCCTATATAGATGAGGAGTTTTGAGAATAGTTATTCTGATCCTAGGATCAGAATATATATATAGATAGATAGATAGATAGATAGGACAAATGTTTCGTACAACCGGGTGTAGTTACTCCCACTTTTGTTTGGTATGTAGTAGGTAGTATCTATCGCATCGGAGAATATGTACACGTAGTATGTAGTATATAAGAATATTTTGATAATATATATACTACTTTTTTGATAATATGTACCATATTTTTATCATACTCACTTTTACGTGCAAATATGTACATATTTCATAATGTGAAAAAACTATGAGTCAACTTCAACTTTTTACGTGTACCACATTTTGAAGTATCTTATATATAGTATGTGAACACATACAAAGTGATAAATTAATATATATACTATCACATGATAGTATATAAGACATGAGAGTAACTACACCCGGTAGTAGGAGGTATATAAGACATGGAAGTAACTATACCCGGTAGAGAGAGAGTCTTTATTTGTACTATAGAGAATTGATGAAAAGGGAGAAATACACATTTACATTTTAATATTTTTTTGTGTAAAGCAAATGAAATATTAGCTACAACTTACGTAAAAGGGCCTGTTCAAAGAAAAGAAAAATAAAGGGAACCGGGAGAGTGTTTTATGTAAAATGGAGATCCCAGATTCCCAAAAACTGACAAAGGTGAGAACGTCGCTATGGCTACACGGCTTGAGACCTTTGAGTAAGACACGACAAGAGTCGCAAAAAAAAAAGGAGACTAGGACAGTTCTGAAGACGCACAGAGATATACATTAATATGTCAGCATCAAACCAAATGACCTGACACGACGAATGTGTACCGGCCGGTCGGTCAACACTACCGTATGTGTCGTCACCGTGACAAGCTCGCGGATCAGAAGAGCATATCCTCTTTCTACCCCTAACAAACTGCTAGTCTGCAATTGCAATGGCTGGAATCACATGCACAGGAATAAGAAAACATCAGATGCGCACCGAAAAACGCCAAATATAGTGTTCAATTATTATTGCACGACTCGTCCGATCCTTCCTCCCTCATAACATATTTAAGAGAGTAAGACCTCTACTAGTATCATATACAGTACGTACTAGCTCTTCTATGCACGCAGAAACTACGCCGAGAGCCTGAGATCGATCTATAAATAAAACCAGAAAAACACACTCGGCCTTGCATCCTTGTAACAATCACCCCGGGCCGATGTCCACAGGTTACAGCATGACGGAGGCCACTGCGTCGCTGCTACAGGATTGTTCTGCCAGGAGAAATAGAGATTGATTCTCCTCCGAGGCTCCTAACATCGGGTCATAGCCTTTGTCGAGTTCTGCATTTACCCTTCTGTCAGCGTCAGGCGTGGGACGACGTTCATCGACTGCAGTTCCTGAAAAGAGCGCCAAACAGTACAAGGGGGAACCAGGTTAGCCATGTTGTGCAGGGACAACGCCAGCGCTGGTAGTACTTTGACAAGGCACAGTACCTGAAACAAAAGCTTGCAAGCGTACGGCATCCTCATCTTGGCCATGTTTTCTCCGTTTTTGCACATCGAGCAGAAGGAAGTCTTCAGTTTGTAATTGTAGTACCCTAACAGACCGCATTTCCTGCAAACCTGTGGGACATGAACACTGAATAAGATGGGGCCGCCATGAAATAAAATGCCTAATGGGCCCATGGTACAGTTCAAACGGACACCTTTGTTCTTTTACACTTGAACCAGATGTAATATCTAGCTATGCAGGATGCTTAACCATTGAACTATGATCATGAATTGTGCAACAACAACATGCTGATGCTACGACAACATGCGTACTTGTGTTCCATGCATGATCACACCCACTGAAAGAATCACAAACTACTTTCAAAATTACCTGGACTTGATATGGATCACTGGATAGTAGGAGACGTTCAAAGATTAGCATGCTAGCACCGTATGCAATTAAACAATCACGCTCCATCTCACCAAGACGCAGACCTATCAAAGAACATATTAAAGATGATGAACTAAGAGTCAACAAGAAAAGAGGCTAGCCTCCAAAACCGCATATATATGAGATGTAAACCTCCATCACGACTTCGCCCTTCAGTAGGTTGCCTGGTCAGTAGCACTCGTGGTCCACTAGCCCGAGCATGCATCTTATCAAGAACCTGGGGAATCCATACGTAAGCGAATATTTTACAAAAAAAAACTATAATGACATCTAAAGCAAGCTGAGAAGAAGACATTATAGGAGCCCAGTTAATTTGGATAAACCAATAGGCAACAGGTATGTGCTGTTTGAAGTTTGAAAAAGCATTTGGTCAGTCCTGTCAACAATCATCTTACAGAAAACAAAGCCCCAAAAAGACTAAACAAAAGAGAAGCAGACAAACAAAACATGCCTACCATATGCTTCAGTTTCTGGTAATAGATTGGCCCCATGAAGACATATGCCTGCAGAGGATGGCCTAAAATGCCTGAAATGGAGAAAAACATCAGCTTTCAAGACCCACCCCATGAAGAAAGAAAATCTCACAAATAAGACAATAGCGAATTTGCATTGTCAAAATCTAAAACGACATATCTAGTGCCACATAAATTGATTACCAGAAGATAAGAACAGAATGTGTAGTCAAGAAATGGGAAGATTGCACAGAGTATCTATATGTCTTAAGTTTCTATGTGATTAAGAGTGATAATAAAGGGCAGCCCGGTGCATGTAGCTCCCGCTTGCGCAGGGTCCGGGGAAGGGTCCGACCACTTTGGGTCTATAGTACCCAGCCTTTCCCTGCATTTCTGCAAGAGGCTGTTCCAGGACTTGAACCCGTGACCTCATGGTCACAAGGCAGCAGTTTTACCACTACGCCAAGGCTCCCCTTCAATTAAGAGTGATAATAGTTAACTATTTGTGTTTGTATTTGTATGCAATTATAAGCACTCTTACCATCATGCTACCAGAAGATAAGAACAGAATGTGTAGTCAAGAAATGGGAAGATTGCACAGAATATCTATATGTCTTAAGTTTCTATGTGATTAAGAGTGATAATAGTTAACTATTTGTGTTTGTATTTGTATGCAATTTATAAACACTCTTACCATCATGCTGTAATCACAGACAAGCAGGAATGGGTTAGACGTGGCAAAATGTCGATGATAAACTTCATTTGTGGTTATGACATAGGAGGGTCCAGAAATATGTTTTCCACACATTAAGGATTATTTAGCCCTATTTGTCACGATTGGAGAAAAAAAAGCAGCTGTTTTCAATCAGTCATCTTGCAAATCAGTAAATATCAGTTGAAGCTTCGGACACATCTAATAGGTAATAATATAGGGTTTTAGGAAGCTGATGGTTGTTAGAGAAATGTATTGTACTATGACTCTTACGTACATAGCATGTACACTTTTTCAGGAGACTGATGATTGTTAGAGAAATGATTTGTACTAGGAGCCCTATGTATTTGCTTCCGTATTAGGATTCCTACTTTATCTCCATACCTGTACTTGTACATATATTGGCCTAAGGTTCTTGGAATAGATCTTGCCTCGATAAGAACAATGGTGACCAGTTTGACCAAAACGGGCAAAAACTGCCACATAAAAGTTGCTTGTACCAAGACATCCTATTGTTATCTTTACTGAGATTGAACTTACAGTCTGCACTTATATAAATTACACTGAAAATATTCATGGAGCAGTTCACATCAACTGAACGAGATTGAATAAAGTCCTCACATGTTTAGGAAAACTGGGATTGGATTTTGCAGTTCTTTTTTTCTGCAGTGCCTCAACGTGACATGAGCATGCTATTTAAGTCATCCATAAGGCGACAATTAAGCAGTAAGATGCCCTGGCACTTTTTCACCTTCTTAACCGTCCATTAGGTGGTAAGGCAGGGGTTGATCTCCTTTAAACGCCTTACCGCCTTAAAAACCTTGGACATGAGAGTGAAAGAGGTTCAAGAATCTGTTTTCTTAGTTTATTAGAATATGAGCTGTGGCCCTACTACTTTCAGATTCAGTGAATTCAGTCAATACTCAATACTGACTTGTAATAACATAATCAAAGTTTTTTGCCAAAGGAACTTCATACTGAAAACACACCTGAGTACAAGAAATCTTTTCCACTATAGCTGAAGCCGTGCTTGACAAGCGTATGGCTGGTATGCAAAAGAAAAGCAATGTTGATGAATCGTTGTAAATGTGTTCTAAATATGATTTGCTGTCAGTAAACTATGGTATTACATGGTATCAGCATACCTTATGTCTTCAACTTTATCAGCGTTACCACTTGGTTCACCAAATATACTGCCATAATGGAATCGGCCACAAGAAACACCAGCTTTTCCCCCAAGAAGTTCAATCATTTTACCAATTGTCATACGACTGGTGAGCAGAATAAGAGTCAGTCAAGCTGAAGAAACACCACAAAACAAAATAGTACTCCCGCTGTCACGATACATGTTTTAAAAACATTAACACGTTCGCCAAGGTTACATTGATCATGAAAATGTCTCTTCAAATAAAAATAAGCATTACGTAATTTCGGTATATTCCACAATGGACCTAGTCTACATTAACATTTAACGATGAAACTTTGAAATGCTTGACTGGTGCAGATTCTAATAGGACATGTACTGGGAATTTGTGACACGGAGGAAGTACTAACTTCAAACAATCAGAATATAACGATGTAATTGATATTTAGTATGCACATGACCATCATAAAACCCGGGTTGGTATAGATGAGCTGGACTGGATCACATGAATCACCCTCTATTTTAAGTGTCACAATCACAACTCCAATGATGGAGTAATTATCCAATCTATTTATTTATTTTAGTTATCACAATAACAAGTCACAAGTTGTGATGGTAACCCAGTTTCACTTTTTTATCCTAAATATTGAATCTAAGCACAATTACGAAAGCAAAACACATGTCCAGTACAACATGTTTTTTAGAACTGGAGGGGGAGCGATAACAAATTATTCAAATTAAACCTCTAGAAATGGATTCATTGAGACGGCTAGCAAGTGTGTGTGTTGAAGCAGAGTTAAATAAGAGTGTAAGACATGAATTAAAATTTCCCAGTTAAGTGATTCCAGTCGGTCATGCCAAAGATAGAAGCCCATAAACAAAGATTATATGTGATCCTAGGTTAAGAAAATCATCAAAAAAGACAAAACGGGTGTAGAATATAACCAAAGCCAATACAAAACCTTGGAAATCCATGGGGATTCATGATTAAATCAGGGCATATTCCTTTCTCGGAGAAGGGGAAGTCTTCCTGCTGAACAATGGTGCCACAAACACCTTTTTGTCCATGTCTGCTACTAAACTTGTCACCAACCTGAGTCACAAACATGAATAGCAAATTTAAGTCCATATTTCTACAACTCGATTCAATGGAATTTGCCGAATAAACCTACCTCTGGCCTCCGAGTGTGACGGATAATACACTTAATGGTCAATTTGTCATTTGTATCCGAACAAAGCATTACACGATCTACAACGGTAGTCTCACCATCGACACCTTTGTAAACAGCAGGTGAGTCCCTATAGTCCCTGGATAAGCGATATTAAACAATAAAGCACATTTATCATTCTTCAAAAGCAAATATGTGGAGGCTGGAACGTAACAAAATGAATCACGAACATAACAATACTCACCTGTCTG
Source organism: Hordeum marinum (assembly GCA_022496015.1). Lineage (NCBI taxonomy): Eukaryota > Viridiplantae > Streptophyta > Magnoliopsida > Poales > Poaceae > Hordeum > Hordeum marinum. The sequence goes on from CM039677.1 coordinate 121,408,873, forward strand.
TTAACGTAGTACCAGGAGTTCTATTGGTAACCTTGGGTGTTTGCTTGTTTACATAGATATCATGATTGCGGATTATTTGACCAGGCGCAACAAATCCATCTTCATCCAATGCCTTACAAAAATGTTTCTTGTTTTAGGAGCTATATTAAAATGTTTGTGAATAACTAAATACACAGATTATAAGATACAAAAAGATATAGACAGTTTGGGTTTTTTGGAACTGATGAACCCCTTTTGATCCTACAACTCATAACAACCACGCAAACACGAACACTAAACTGTGGACACCACTTTGGCTCTGTTATACATTCTCTATGCAGTTCTAAGAAAACACTCGAAGAAAAATGATATTTGACACTAAAAAGTCAAAATTATCAAGGCTGTAACACAACAACAATATCATCTCGACAAAAGCTCATGAAATCCATGGGACTGAGATACAACAGACTTGAATAAAATATCCTCTTTATATATCTCCAAATGTGGACAATAGGAGACTTTTGTTTTATTTCCATTCCGAAAATCCAAATAACTCAATAGGAATGAGTTGGAATTCACTGCCTACACGATTTTCTTACTTTTATCCTAGATTTTCACAATGACTTTTTGTACTGCTCACTTTAAATTTGCCTAATAAGCCATCCTACTGAGAGAAGTGAAGGGTTTAATAGTTCAGGATAAATAGCAATGATCAGTCAGTTTTATACCCGCATATTCTGCTTTATCAAGACACCATCTCTATCTCTCTGGGGTTTAGCAATCCTGTCTGATATACCATCTCCATATTTCTCCGATGTTACGGTGTACCTGTAGGATGAGAACCAAAAATACATTTATAAAGACAAAAACAACAGCATTAAGGACATGCTCCCCAAGCCCTTCAGTCAGAGCAAATGAAATAGCATCTTTATTTGAAGTGTATCATACTTTTTCATTGCTATGCATCGACCAAAACCACGATCAAGAGATGATTTGTTCATCACAATTGCATCTTCAATATCATATCCACTATAACTCATTACAGCAACAGTCGCATTCTGCCCAGCGCCAAGTTTATCGTATCCCACCTGAAAGATTTTGTCACGTGAACTATGAGAGGGTGTGCGTGTGTGTGTCTGCACGGGGATAGGAGATTGGGGGGGGGGGGGGGACAAACCAACTCAATCGTTTTTGTTGTAAGCAGAGGACGCTGCGCGTACACTAGTAAATAAAGTAGAGAATCTGCTCGAAACAACTACAGAAAATTCCAAATACACATTAGTGCACACACCAAGAGGGAAAGAACAATTGACCAAGGAAGGACCACAGGATCATAACATCATAGAGTCACATATGGTGCGGATGAAACTAATTTTATCCAGGGATGTGGTTAGATGCTTTTGAATGATCTAGATGCATGTACTGTCGGCAACCATACCTTTTTATTTAGCATTCATGGAAAGCAAGAAAATGCAGGACTAAACTGAGAAAAAGGAACTCCAGCTGCTTCTTACCTGATTATACGCTATATTTCCCATCGCTTGCTTACCCATTGCACACTGCAGACAAGAAAACATCAAGTAAGAATATTCCCAAAACTATGGAGATGCATATCAATAATCTGCATCCTTGCCTGATAAGTGTTACGTGGAGATTGGTTATGGTGTGGATATGGAATAAGTCCAGCTACAACACCTAATATGGTCATTGGCTCTATTTCAATGTGAGTGATGCTGCTTCTTTGAACACCATCTTGATCCACATGCTCATACAATGCAATCTGTTTGAATCATCTTAATCACTTGATCAAAATATAAATGAACCATGCACGAAAACACAAAAGAATCAAGATATACCAATGCATTATTTTCTTCATTGACGTCAAGATATTCGATTAATCCATCATGCAGAAAATCATCAAATGAACGAATACCATCCTACAGCGAAATCAGTTGTGAGATAAAGATCAAACAAATGACAATAGATCAAGAAGAACAAGTTGCTAACCCTCAGTTCTTTCATATGATGCTCTTTAACCCTTGATCTGCCCTTGTCAGCAATTATAAGTGGACGACAAACGCGGCCACCATCAGAGGCAATATGTATGCAATGCTATAATGACAACAAGGTAAGTATCTCAAACACATTTTTAAGAAAGAAAGGAAAGGCAGATCAATGAGTGTTTGTTACACGGTGCAACTTCATAAGGTGCATCCATGGAGAGAGAGAGAGAGAGAGAGAGAGAGCAATACATCCTGAATATTGCATAGGCTTTTGACTCAAATCTTGAAGAGTACTAAATTGTTTGGCCTCCAAGCCTTATGGCATTGAAACTAAGCTTGCCATAGCAATTGATTAATTAGTACTAGTTGGTACATAAACCCGCATTGACAGCAAATGCCTATATTATGTTATAGCTTCAAAACTGCACAGCAAAACCCTACTTCTGGCTGGCATGTCGCAATATGGACCTAGCACGGATTTACTGAAATGGCTGCATTAGACTGAAATCTTTACACCAACTTGCATTGCAAAATTCAGGTACAATAGATTTGTAAACAAGAGGGCGGAAGAGTGACCCTCACTACAAAAAGTTGAGAGCTCTTTGTGTATGATATGAGGATGCTGAACCACAACGGTTATCATACAGTATACAGGACACAATCTGGGGGTATCACCTTTGCATAATCAGTCTGGCAGATTTAGTTAGTTGCAGGTGTAAGCAGTGATGGCCGCAGGAACTAATACCTATTGGGTCAATCCTTCACACTCCCTCTGTCCGGAAATACTTGTTACAAAAATCGATATAAATGGATGTATCTAGAACTAAAATATGTCTAGATACATCCATTTCTTTGACAAGTAATGCCGGACGGAGGGAGTACATAACTAGATTAATATTATATGTAAAGTCAGCTAATCCAAAGTTCCAAACTCTAAAGCTGTTTCTGAAAAGCTCTGGGTCAGTTGATGCCGCCACGAGCCCACGGCGACCATTAAATCCACCAGTGAAAGCTTTGAGTAACAAAATTTCAGTTTTGAGGTTCTCAAAAACCCCTCTTTTATCAGCAGATAGGACCAAAATATTTATTAGCATGGCGATGAGATCCATTTTAAGCTAGTAGTAATCAAGAGAAGAAACAATACCTGTTTCTCATTTACAAAAACGCTTACAAACTCTCCAATTTTGCCTGATCGGCGGAATGTTCTCATATTATTAGCAAATCTCTGGAAAGCATCATATATAACTTTATGAGAATAAATAAGGGAAATAATTTGAGATGCATGTACTGTTTATAAGAAACTAGACCTGGGGCTGCCTGTGCTTCCCAAGTATTAATCCATTGAACATGACCAGAAATGAACCCGGTGCATGGATTTCTTCTCCAGACAGAAGTGACAAATCTTCCACACCTAAGCTAAAACACTACAACAAAGAATGAACAGAACTTAGAATTATATGTCAATGGGTGCAAGACAAGCGAGAGAAGTAATAGACAAAATATTGCAACGCATATATTGACTCAAACACTCAAAGTCTTGAACCACAAGGCTGTGACAAATGTAACTTTTGATCACTTCAACTCACTCTCTGGTACGGTAGAGCAACAGGAATTCCTACTTAACCTAGACTTTCTAGGTGCACGCACAGAAGACTAAGTGAACCTTGACACCCCATTTGGTGTGGAGATGTGGGATGCTGTGAAGCAAAGCACCTGGACCATACAGATTCATAGATGAGTAGGGTACCTCTAAGAGCAATGTGGCGGCATCTTTTTGGGAGTTGCACTCGTAGAGGGTGTGGTTTTTAGGGCATGAAACAGGCACTGCTAATCCTATTTTCAAAGTGGTAAGAGGCCATCTTTCCCAGGGAACTACCACTGCAACAGTCTCATCTGTGCCTTTGCCAAGCCAGTGGTAAAGACCTTGGCTACAAGGCTGCCATAGAGATTGAAAACCCTCATGGAGAACTAATGTGCATGGTCAAGAAGCACAACATACACGATTGTTGCGACTCAGACCAAACCAGCTTTTGTTCTCCCTTTCCCCTGCTCTCTAGAAGAGGCAAAGAAAGAAGCGATCATGGTTGGTGGTTTTGTTCTCCAGTCCAAGGACCAAGAGATTTTCTAAGGAGCTCACCGGTGAAGAGACACCGATGTTTCTCCAACAGCAGGTGGAATGGAGCAAGCTAAAGGATGGTGGCAGCATCTGCCACGACGTGCTTCAACGACAGAGTAGATTGGAGGCAGAAGAGAAGAGTTGGGATCAGAGAAGTTGGGGAATTACTCCCCCCCCCCCCCCCCAAAAAAAAAGATCCACAACGGCAAGTGCTCTGCCATTCGTGGAGAGGTCCACAAAGCAACAGGGTGTGATGTGGCTTCCTCCAAGGTTGGGCGAGCAAGCAGCCTGTCTGTCTTCTCCTTGGCGGCTCCGCGGTGGCGGTAGAGATCAGATTCGACGGGAGACGGAGAAGATGGCCGCACACCAACCTTGCCAAGTGTTTGGTGACCCCCATAGGTTGCTCCGAGGAGAAAGCCGAGGATGCTGCAACGGTGATGGACTGTGCTAGCGAAGCCTTCGAAAACACTCCAGCACAGCCTTCAAATACCCCACAAGCCCACTCCCGATTTAGAAACACTCTAGTGTTGCCTTCAAACCCCTCGGAGACTGGATTGTAAAGTGGGTACCTACGTGGAAGGGCCTATGATGATGAAGGCGAATGGCTTACCCTTGTCAAGGTGGTGCTTGCAGCAATCCTGCTTCATCAGTTTCATCAGTTTCTGATGTTCAGTTTGTATAAAAAGTTTCAAAAGCAGTGAAGATCCTTCAGGGACTCCATTGCATAGGCAGAGTGCACACCCAGGGTGGGTGGTGTTAAGCTCCATGCACTAGCCAACACAATCAAAAGTCCGAACTGATGGAAAGGGTTAGTGCAATCCACATATACGGTAACACCCCCTCTCACATGTGACGGGGAAGACAAGTCAACACGTGCAACCGGAAGAGAGCGACAGCGCGCGCTCATGTATGACTCAAGTGGCCTCTACGTGGACACAAAAGGGGCTGCCAGCAATTTTTAAAATAAATTGCAAAAGCCAAGACTTGAACTCAAGACCTTAGCTCCGATACCATGTTAAGCTTCATGCACTAGCCAACGCGACCAAAAGTCCGAACTGATGGAAAGGGCTAGGCAATCCACATATACACTTCAACACCCTCTCTCACATGGGACACGGAAAGTCAACACGTGGACAGACTCAGAGGTATGGCTCAAGAGGCCTATACGTGGACAAAGGGGAGCAGCAACCATTTTTTAGATGAACTGCGAAAGCCAGGACTGGAACTCAAGATCTTAACTCTGATACCATGTTAAGCTTCATGCACTAGCCAACGCAACCAAAAGTCCAAACTGATGGAAAGGGTTTAGTGCAATCCACATATACTGTAACAGGTGGCACATCCAATTGGGAAAAGGTGTGTCGGCCAATGAAATATGTCTTGGTATCCAAGGACTGCGACTAGCCTCTCACTGTGCACAGCCCCACTACCTCCTTGGTGGGGGTTCGATATGCAATCTCCTAGAGGCGAGGAGTATGTTCGCTGTCTCCTCGAAGACTGTTGTTGGTGACAGAACAACAATGCTCTTCTGGGAGGATAGATGGTCAAATGGCAGAATTAAGATTGCTCCTGAGCTATAGAAGCTCAGCTCAAGACGCACTAGGAAGCGCCGTCTGCCTTATTGTGCAGGAGGCGCTGGAGGGCAGGCGATGGATCATTAACATCAGGGGGCACTCGGCTCGCTCACAACACTGCTGCACAAGCTGACCTGGCGTTGAACATCATCTCAAGGTCCAAGTCTTTGTTACGACCTCCTCTTATAGGGAGCATCATCATCCAAGCTTAGCCTGAAGCTTAACAGCGTCCTGGAAGCAGGTGAAGTTCTTCATTTGATTGGCATGTCAAGACCACTGCTGGGCGGCAAGAGGCTCAGTGTGCAAGGGTTGCAGCATGCCCCGGCTTGTCTCTTGTGTGACCAATCAGAAGAGACCATGACCCACCTGCTCAGGCTGTCCTTATCAGATTGGCTTAGCCTCCGATTTTCAGGACTTACTGGACTAGTGGCAAACATGCTACCAATTCCACCCCACCGAGATTGCAAAAAACACAACTCGTTGGTGATGCTCACTGCATGATTGATCTGGAAGCAGCAAAATGCTGCTGTCTAGCATGAGTTATTACAGATAAAAATATTTACGGGGGTTACAGAATCTAAGAGAACTGAACCAAGATCCGCCATCTAAAATCACGGGTGCATGAAAGGAGAGCTCAAGAAAAGAACAAAGAGAAAACCAAATTCAGTTATGAGTCAATAACATTGTTTTCTACTCCCTCCGTTCCAAAATATAAGACCTTTTAGAGATTTCACTATAGACTACATACGAATGTATATAGACATATTTTAGAGTGTAGATTCACTCATTTTGCTCCGTATGTAATCCATAGTGGCATCTCTAAAAGATCTTATATTTAGGAACGGAAGGAGTATATTGCAACAGTGGACATACACATGCCAACACACATAGAGTTGTGGAGGACACAACAAATCTGCAGCTTCACATCACAGATTACGCGCTTACCCACTGAGGTGCCAAAACATGGTATGTGAATACTACCGAATTCCACCAACCAACCAAAAGTTTCACTATGGGCTCATCAATAGCTCATACAGACATGAACATGCTAAAAAATGCACTGGGACGAAGATACAAAGCATTAAATCCAAGGAAATAAAAATAGCTGAGTTAGAGAAAACAAACCAGATTCCTCAGTGGGCCCTCCTCTTGATCTGTCGTAACATGAGTCATTAAAGCTAGATTTTTCGTCAATCCACAAGCTTCACCTTCGGGTGTATCACAAGGACAAAGCATACCCCACTGTTACAGAAAAAAAATACAGAAAAAAATACATTTATGTATCTTTATGTTGTACAAAAATACTAAACTTTGTCCTCACCTGACTGGGCTGCAAAGCACGTGGACCGCTTGTTTTCCGGGTCTTCTCAAACTGTGGTGTTATGCGTGTCATATAGCCTAAAGACGCCATATAGGATAACCTAGACAGAACCTGCATAGAAGTAGAAGGAAAAATTAAAACGCCTCAAACTCAGAGAACAGAGAATTGGGACTCAGGTTGAACGAGTAGATACCTGTGAAACACCTTTTCTATGCATCTTAAATCGTTTAATGTCCCAATTTCCCGTGGAAATAGCTCTCTCCAAACCAGAGGTTATTACATCCTGCTGCATTATCAACTGCGCAAAGGAAGGGAATTACATATCTAAGATACCGCATCCGAGTATCCCAAACGACTTGCGTAAATTTCTCCAAACTACACCGTTTGTTTCAGAACTAGAAAGGAACTACACTGAATCACTTCATACACCATCACCTCATTCACCATTCTACTGGGTTCCTGATTAGTGGTACAACACTCCAAATAAGATGCATTCCAACATAATGTGCAGAGCAAGACCAAAATGGTAATGAATTTACATACTGAGTTATCGTTTATAAGTTTGCTATGGAGCCTCATGATACAGAAAGTGGCATTTTCAGCATCCAAACGTGGTTCTTAATGTATAAGAGGAAAAGCTCATGCAAAGAGATGGTTACTTTAAGCTGCAAATTGTTATGCAACGAGTAACTCGCACTGACGCCCACGTGTTAAGAGACACTTTGCGGCTTTTGTAAAGAGCGACCACTTGCGGACTTAAATTGGTCTTTGCTTGTGAGTTGCTAATTTACCTGTTATATACTTATATTTAGTATATGTTTAACCAACAGAACTTGTATTTTAAGGACATGCAAAAACAATCACAATTCCTATTGCAAGAGCAGACAACAAATTCATTTCATATTTTTTATAAATAAGAAAATATTTTACAGATCTGCTGAACAAGCTTGTGGTTTCGAAGACATTTCGATATGTGGGATTAAGAAGTAGCAAAATTACCAAACAACAAAAAATGACTCCACTTAGTAAACTCAGAAGGGTAACATAAGCTAGCAGCAACAACTATATATAATTGGATTACCTAGAGACTACAACTCAAAGGAAATAGTGCAACAAGAACTGTGTGCAACGTCAAAAGTGTAACGCTACAGTAACATTATTGTGGTAAGGGATAACCAGATGAGCACCCATAATATGCACCTGATTTTCATTACCTGGCTAAAATCCAAAGGACTGGAACGGGCCATGTCACTATTTTTGTTCATTCGATCTACAGCATAGGTATTCATCGTTTTGAACAAATCCTTCACAAAGAAGCACAGTAAGAAACACAATCACATAATGCACAACATCTAATGAAATGATAAGAAAAATAAATACCTCAAAAAGAAGGGATACTAATTGACCAGACAGCTCAAGCCTCTTGTTTCCCACATAATCCTGAAAAATATCAAACAAGAAATATTAACAGGGCGGCAAACAGGTAAATTTGATGTATAAGATAATTCAAACATGTCTAAATAGAGTCTAATGAGAATAGGCCATGCTTAGTTCTCAATTTCTCATGTAAAAATGTCTTCGGTTCCTAGATTATCAGCAGATTGCATGCTTTCACGCTTGCAGTCATGCATAAAAAGTAAAAGCGGACTGGAATTCAAAATTAAATAACGTCCAAGAAATAAATAGGATAAGTTACTCCTCGGTTTTCTAAGATCAAACTAGTCTAATTTACTTTACTTACTGTGAACAGTACTCAAGTATACATCATAAAAACATATTGGACCATAAACACTCTGTAAACTTGCATTTAGCTTATTTCCATAGAAATCTTGCGACGGTGTGAATAGAAGTTCTTAATTTCCAGAAAAAAAAAAGAACAAGTTAATTCTTCTTTAAGCCCAGGCTGAAACTTACATGTATTCTTATTTTCATTCCTTGCGAAGCAATAGTGAAGCAAAAAAAGGAATGTGTTTTTGGTAGATCTTAGGAGCTATTCACTAAAATGATACAGTGACCAACTCTTGACTTGCCTTGTCATCGAAGGTGTCAGAATTTAAGATCGCATCCAACATTCGCCTTAACATTACAGCAGTGTATATGCACTTTGGTTGAAAGTTCCCATTGTTAACCTACAGGAGAGACCGCATGCATGTGAGAAAGAATAAAATATTCTGGCTGCAGAATCTAGGTGAAACATCTATCTCACCGGTACATGCGCAATAAAAACATCACGGAGGATTAATTTTGACCGACCTTCCTGAAAGCGAGAGCAAGAGAGAGCAGTCATCAGATGATTTAAACTGAAGAGTCAGTATATATACCATTCTGAGAGCATAGTTTGACACATGGAGCAGATGCAGTAACTTAAGCTTTATTACTAATCCATAACAATCAGTTTAGCAACAGAAACATGGGATTATGTAACTGTGTTATATATTTTTATTACCATCAACTTTTCACAGAAAGCAACATGTGATCTGCAACTAATAATTACCTTAATATTTCCTGCACCAGCATACGTCACCTGCAAATATAGCACAAAGTGTACATTCAGAAAAGATCCAACATTCAATACACACATGCAAGTACATAAGAAATTCAGTTTTCTTATGGTAGGTAAACCATCAACTTCATGTTTCAACAAAATGAAAAATCATCAAATACATTATTTCAGTTGTTCTATAGACAAGAGTCCATGGATGCTACAGATCATGGTAGTTTATAATAGTTTGGCAATCAGCAAATACCTTAGTATATTAATGGTAAAAAGTGAAAGAAACTCTAACCCCCCACCCCCCACCCCCCCTCCCCCCCACCACACACACACACACACCACCACCACCACCACCACACACACACCTCCTCAAATTGAGTATAGATGTAGGGTAATTAAATAATCACGTAATAAGACTGATGCGATTTCGAAAGAACTAAAACTGCGATTGGGGAAGTAATAAAGAGATCAGAAGTGTGACAGACTACTCTTGGGGAAGTATTAGACATTTCTAGCCGAATGCCTAACACTCTTTCAACAGATAAAGAAGAAAACGCATGAGTTAAAAACAAAGGATCTCTCTTCCAAAGCTTAGACTGCTTCATCGCTATTTAATAATACAACATGAAGTTAAATTCGACAATATATTAAGTTATGCTCATCAATTTGAAGTTTCACCTTGTCATCCATGTACTGCAAAGCTTGCTGTTGTGTATATATTCTCTCTGTGGCACATTCCTAATAGAGCAAAAACAACAAAATTCAGACTGCCTCAAAGATTTAACAATTGACAATCTAAAAGATCAAATAATAATACAGTGAGAGGATCATCATTATAATACAGCCACAAAAGTAAAGCAAAAAAGTAAAAGTAATAAGTTACCTGAATAGACAAATATAGTAGGTCACCATATCTTGGATCTCTTCCAACCATTTGTACAACCTCTTGGTCAGTTTCAATTCCCATAGCTTTCATAACCACAATTATAGGAATCTGCAGAAGTTTCAATGCTCGGAAACTACAGTTATGATCAACTTAATAATTATAGGAAAGAAACGTAAGGCCTTGCATGTTCGCAATCGTTAAGGATACATCAAGTGTGATATCAGGGAAGAGAAGACTAGTCAGACCATTGCTTATTCCTATTAGAGGAGATGATTGATCTTTTAAACGGAGCTGCACACCTAGCTGCCTCATACAAAACATGCTACGGTCCCACACGCATAACTCTTTTTCCACCATATCTATAATCTCGGAGAAAATGGCATGTCCATCAATGAACCATATTACCAACCACCAAGCCATGACCATTAAGTATTTGAAAAGAATTAATGTAGAAGTTGAAGAACTCGTTAAATGTGTGGATCATATATTGTTAAACAAAGGTCAAGTAGAACGGTTTACTACTATGAAATGGAATGACTTTTTAGTAGGACAACAGTGCACAAGTTACATACCGCCTTAGTGAACTGATTCAGCTGTAGGTAAATTTTCTCTTTCTCCATGCAAATCACTGTCTTGCTTTTTACTTCATGTGTGCTGCTAGTAACAGATGCAATTACCCTAAACGACAGAAAAAGAAAGTCGTAAGATTCTAAGCAGCGTGTAATGGATAGCAGTGCACTTGACAAAGTGAATGTAACATACAGAACGACATTCTTTTGAAAGAAAACTGCAAGGGAGACCCATACTATAAATAGGAACACAAATTCGCGTCCATGAGGACATAAACCCAGATGATGGGGTTGCATATCCACTCCCCCAACCAAAAAGGTCTTAGGCTCACTGCCTCATATCCACTCCCCCAACCAAAAAGGTCTTAGGCTCACTGCCTCATATAGAACCACATCAATGGAATGACATGCACACAAAAAGAAGCAACTTCAATAATGAGTGAACAAGCAACTTAAAGGCTAGAGATTTTAACCAGGATGGTTGGGGTTAGAGATGAACTGCTCCCCTGACAGTACTAATCAGAGACAAGGCAATCATGTGAAAAGACCTTGGTCGGGTTTTGACAGGCTGGCAATGGGGATTATCCAATCGGGTATTAGACTCCCATCCCCGTCCCACGACAGCCACCCCATACCTATCCCATCCCAGTACCCGCCTGCGGGGATAAAAAGTTTCCCATCCCCATCCCTGTCAGGTTTTTCATCCCCATGGGGAAACCCATACACTAAATAAGCAACAACCTTCAATAGCATTTAAGTAGAAGAGACAACATTTTAGCACAATAAACAATATGATGTGGCTAGGTTTGCAAAATCTTTGGGCTTTTTGGGCCAAAGGGGCGGTATTGGTGGAAATTTTGGTGGGTTTGGGCAGGAATTACCAAGGGTCTACTAATTTTATAGCCCGCATGTACTTCATTCACGGGTAAGATGGGTAACGGGTATGGGTAATGCTATCCCATCCTCATCCCCGTCTTGTGCGCTGGGTAAGGTATTTGACCCACCAGCTTACCCATGGACATTAAAACTGGAACATCCACGTCCCCTAATAGAGTAATTACCCACGCGTATGCAGGTAACGATTAACCATTGCCAGCTTGTTGTATTTATCAATCAGATATTCAAAAATGCCTTGGCCATGTATATACTTTGCCAAATGGTTTATCTTTATCTTTACCTAATAATAATAAAGCGGCTATCGCTTCTGTTGGCTCACTGTCGCGGCCGTTTCACAAAAAGGCCCTTGTACTTTTTGATAATTAAACCTGCAATCCATTTTTAATTGGATCTGAGAAAACGTTCTGTTTTTCCAAATTAAACCCTGCATTTGAAAGAATTCAACCTGCGGTCATTTAAGTGGTGGTTCGTTGCAGCTGCGGTTGGATTGGCGCTCGGGTGAGGAGGAGCTCGCATGGCGGTTGCCATTGCCGTCTTGGAGCTTGCCAGTGTGGGGCGGCTATGGCGTGGTGCAGGTGGAGGACCGCAAGCGAGTCATAGGCGGCGCTGGGAGGCAGGCCAGTCGGCGTGAGCTCGGGCCGGCGACTGGTCACGATAGAGAGGAGGGCGCAAGGGAGAAGATGAGACCAGCGGTGAAAGCCAGGGTGGTGGTGGCGGCTGGTCGCAAGCAACGTCGCTCGGGGTCGTGTGCGTGGGGGCGAGACCTCCCTGGTGCTGGCGGCGCGTGAGAGGGGAGCTGTGGGGAACGAGGGGAGAAGCTGCTCGATCGGAAGGGGCTCACGGTCGCTAGGGTTAACTGCTGGGGCAGCTGGTCCTCGTGGGCTACAAGGGTTGGGCCGGCCTGGGCGGCTAGCTGGCTCTGCGAGGCCATGTTGGATCATAAGCCCCATGAAAGAGAAGAATAGCAAACATGCACTAAGAAAACAAACCTTTGTGTGTGTGTGTGCGTTCAGAGCTGTGCATGTGAATGTTTTTATTTCTTGGTGTGTTGCTGCTATCATTTTATTTTAGTTTCAAAAAAAAACGGGTTGATCTACATGCAGCTTTGATCCTGAATCGCTGCTGCAAGCGGCACACACGACACTACAAGTCTGGCCAATGTTTTTGCAAGCTGGACGTGAAAGTCAGATTCACGTACCGCAAAACCGACTACATAGACGCTACAAGGATGATCATTGGTGTTCCTACCATCGGCGTTAAGGATCATTTCGTGTTTAATGTGCGGTTGGTATGCATTTCTTCTAGACCTCGGTATATGCCTCCCTGCCAGGGTCGGGTGGTACCTTTCAGATGCTATAGTGACGATGTTGATGGATGTTTTAATGGACACACTAATTTTCATTTCTGTTGCAACGCACGGGCACATGTGCTAGTAGCTATAAGCAGCCTAATCAGTGTTACTTAAACCATGCCAACATGGATCAAATTATACACGTATCCAAAGATCCCAGCACGTCAAGCTATGCATGATGCCTGATATCTAATACACGAGAACACTATTATGGAAGAACTGTACAATCAACAGAGGCTTGGTTATTCTTCTTGAACGAAAATATAACACTAGTGTCAAGTCTTTGTTAGACACATAATTTTGCTTCAATGTTCAACAAGATATCAAACCTAGCCCAAATGTGGCGTCTAGAACAAACGTGACACTGGCCCTGAATAAATCCGAGAAAGCACAAAAGTATGTGCAACACCACAAGACAATGACATATTGTGTAAAAATTATAATATCTCTAAAATCAAATAATTAAACCTTTCAGTGCCACATCATACCATGTACTCCCTTAGATCCTAAATATAAGACTTTTTAGAGATTCTGTTACGGACTACATACGAAGCAAAATCAATGAATTCTACACTCCAAAGTATGTCTATATACATTCGTATGTAGTATGTATTAAAATCTCTAAAAGGACTTATATTTAAAAACGGAGGGAGTACATGCCTCAGAGCTTGGTGCTGGCGGCAGCGCTCGACCTCCAAGGAGCGTATATGTAGGTGTTGCGGCGGTGGCAATTCAGGGAGCTTGTTGATCTAGCGCCCAGATCTGACCACAACTGGTGGTCCCACGTCGTCGGCGATGGCGGCAGATACTGTCGCTGTGACAGGGCGCAACATTCTTCGTAGCTTGAGGTGTTGCGGTGTGGCGCCATGTGGTGTTGGGCTGTAGGCGGTGGAGACTTCCTGTGCAACATGGCTTACTTCAGTGATATACGTGCTCTCGGGTGTTGCCAATCTGCAAGCCCCCTTCTCCCTTTGAGGCTTGACGAAAGAGGAGCTATGGCAAAAGCTTTGCCCCGACCTCGGTCAAGCCAGCGACGGAGGCATCAACAGGTATCGTTTTCCCTCTTTGGAGGAGCCGTCATGGAGCTTCTCCTCCCACTTCGAGAAAAGCTTGCACTCTCCGGGTGAAGACCTTAGCTCCGGTCTTTCCGGAGGGGTCGATGGCGACGTCTACGTCGTGACCTCCTTGGAGGCATCACTTTGGAGTGTTGGCTTGAGGCAGTTGCATGGGGTTGGTGGCTGTCGGGGCAACGGCCAGAATGGTTTGTGTGTCGAGGCGACGCCCAACGGTGTCACAGCAGCTTATTGGGCAGGGCTTTGGATGCGCCCAGTTTCGGTGGTGACCTTGTGCGGCGGGGCTGCAAGGTAGTCGACTTGGTCACATGTCCTGGTAAGGACAGTTGGACAGTATGTCCAGGCGTGGGTGGCAGTTGTGTTCTGTGGGGGTTTGCCTTGTGCAGATCTGGCTGCGGGCTGCAGGCTGTCAAATCGTGTGGCGGTGTTGCACCTTGAGGGTGAGTGATGGTACGTCAAGGCAGCGACCCCAAAAGGTGGTGCAGGTGGACTGCGCAGGGTAGAGCGAAGCGTTTGGAAGTTGGGGCAGCGACCCCGAAAGCTTGGAGGCGCCATGGATGTTGCCCTCGGTCATGTGGGCGACGAGGTGGTCAGCGAAATGTTAGACATTGCATTTGGCGCATGGTCCTATGGAATGCAGGCATCTTCACCTCTGCGGGAGAGCCCGGTCTGCTCCTCCCATAGCAGTTGTGGCTTCTTCTCTCCGGCAATGGTGGGAGGGGCAAGCTATCACCGTTGGTTTGTGTGCATGTTTTTGGCATGCTTTTGTGATCTTCAGCATGCCATCGGTGAGAGTGGGGTTGTTTTAGGCTTCGAGTGGGTATGGCCCCGTGATGTTGTTCACGTGGGCTGACCTTGTTTGTATCTGTTTCCGTCGTTTTCCGTAATTAACTAGGCAATAATCTTCCTTCTTACTTAATGGGCCAAGACAAAGCTTTTGCCTTGCGTTTCATAAAAAAAATCACATATCCTTCTTTGTTTACACCAACGGTTCTTAATCTTACTTTGCAGCAAAGCTCCTATGTGTACGGTAGCATATCGATTTATAACATGTGTTCATACATCAAAATGTATGACATCAAGTAAATTATCAAACTAGTGCAAGATTGTAAATTCAGGGGAATAGCTGCAAAGACAAGTAATTCACAAAATAAATGCAATTTCCAACAGTTGTCAAACCTTCAAAATAGAAAATCAGCTGGATACTGAAATAAATTTCAAAATAGTAGGCATAGTACCTTCCTTTATTATCAGTGTCGATAATAATACGATTCTTTGATAGCTGTTCTTGTATTAGGATGACCTGAGAATCAAAACATATTGCACGATCAATAATACTAACATAAGAATCCGCCAGGAGCTTGTGTCGCACAAAATGAGCACTTAGCATTAGCACTATCACTTTTAGCATGCAGTAGGTAGTGGCTACAGGGAATACTTGTTATCAACACAAAAAAAAAAAAAGCAAGTCAGAATGGAGAAAACTGCATCAATGTTTCCAGTTACCTTCTCGGTTCCTTTTACAATGAAGTAACCACCCGGATCAAGAGGGCACTCACCTACAGGCACAATAGTGAAACCATCAACATAACCAGAAAGGTAGAGTGGCAAATTTTATCTAAGAAACGTAAAAATAATATAGTGACGAACATAAGAAAGCTAACCATATCTTGCTAGTTCAGCTTCATCCTTCCCGTTCAGAACACAAGCATAACTTCTAAGCATAATAGGCATGTACCCAATGGTAAAATTTGGCTAGAGAAAAAAAAAAGACGAAAGGAGGTCAAGTTTCTTCACAACCAAACATGTAACAGGTACTTCTGAGTTCATTGGCATACTAACATACTCCTTTCGTTTGTCCGGAGTCAAACTTCTTATAAGTCTGACCAATTCTATAGAAAAATATATCAACATGTACAACACCAAATTAGTTTCATTAGATTCTTTATAAAATATGGTTTGTACTATATATATTTAATGTTATAGATCTGAGCACATTTTTCTAGACCTGGTCAAACTAGAAGAAGTTTGACTTAGGACAAAGATATAACTTAAATTAATTTTGAACGAAGGAGTACCATATACGCGTGCAAAATAAGTAAATATTCTTTTGTGGGGTGGAAAGGGGGGATGTTTCAGCCAGACATTAGATGTGTTACCTTCCTATGCCGCGCATGTGTCTTTCCTACAGTGTACTCAACATCAACAATCACAGGAGCAGAATATCTGAAGGAACAAAGGAACATACTGACCAATAATGATAACTGATAATAGGTAAAAGGAAGCTTGTGATAGGCAAAAAAAAATAAGTATGAAATTCAGTGCTACTGCGGTACAATCAAGATGGTCAAGCTTGATGTTAGATCAATCAGCTAGTTAAAAGCACATTCCAGAGCTAGTCTGTCCTATGGAATATTGGGCATCAAGGTTCTTGCTTTCCCAACATAGGGAACTTTTGCATTGAGGGGTTTTCAAGAAAACTTTGTAGGGTTTTAATCCATAGTTATTTCTCCTAAAGAAGCCCTTTAGACCATGAGAATGAGGTTGTAGAAACCCTACAGGATTTCTGCCGAATGGCTCAATCCATAGGATTTTTTGAGGAACTCTAACATGAGCTTGGACCTGATTGAAAAATATTTATCTCTTGCATGAAAATTGTCTCTTCAAATTCGTGCTAAACTCCTGCAGTGCAACCGAAGAGCCAGTTTTGCAAATTTATGTGTTCTGGTTTCTTATAAGATTCTAATGACATCTTAATCCGAAGTTTTTCCTATTCCTGTATTTTTAGACCCATGCATTCCATTTTTCAAAGAGACCCTTATAAAATTCTAGCCCATGAAAAAGACCAATTCACTCAGAAATCTAAGTTGTCCCCAGTAATATATGCTCAGAAACTCAATTATGTAGGCAGACAAGAAACATCCATACTGATGTTCACTGTACATTTCTACAACGGCAATCTTGCAGTGTCTGGACTGAATTATATAGGCAATATTCTCTCTTCTCAACCCCACTCCCAAATAAAACCCTCGCTTATAATACTTAATTATTCCAACTATCTACCTATTTGTCAAGCCTTTTTGTGCTTAGGATCATGACAGGATACAAGCTTGGGCTGCCTGTTTCACCAAACCAGCAGCTATTTGAAGTTATCCTGCTGTTTTTGTTAGACAAGAAAGAGATATTCGTCACATATCTCCAGCTCATTGATATGCTCGGTTAATTATTGGCACAGAGTTACATCAGATAGATACAAGTGAGGCAATGTCAAGCTTACGTGCGATCAGTAAGGCGGCAAAAGTGTGGTGTGATAGTCTCAACTCTAAAATCTACTTGCACCGAGGGCTCGCCGATGTATATATTTTTGTACCTACATACATCAAGGCAAGCAAAAGAACACAGATGATAAGAGAACCCTTATTTGACACAAAGAAAACAGTAGCTGTATAATTGAATAACATCGTACTCAAGATAAATGCCTGGGTCACTGCGTGCTTCGATTCGGTTGTTTGCCCTGACAATATTCTTGATTCCTTTGGTGATGAAGTAGTTAAAAGAGTCAATGTGCTCCTTCACAAGGCCTCTAACCTAATGATCCAATCAAACAAAGAAAAAGGGGGGAAATCAGATGGATCGACCAAAAGATGCCCAGACCAAATGAGTAGTTGGCACCTCCTTCAAAAAATAAAGACGCGGCAAAGAGAAACTCAAGCCTCCATAGTGTTGCAGTCGGAATGAAACGAATGTGAGGCACAGATTAAAACTAGGGCAGAACAAACAAGAAAGCAGTCAGGCAAAGATAGGTGACGTGAGACATTGTCAAGACTAGACCTATCATGCATGTGCAATACACTTTTTTTTGGACATATATGACTAAATTAGCACAAGGCCAGCAGAGGATTGAAACAATAATATAAGGTTGAAAACCTATCTACACCAAAATCATCCTTGCTTGTGATTATTGCTACAGAAACAATTTCCCTCAGGCGGCTAATCCCACAGACAAATCAGTCGGGCGCACGACCATCAGACGGAATCGCAATCGCACGTTGTAACCGCACTCGTTTTCTCCTGGGCCCCACCAGTTCACCGCCCTCCAGAAACAATGGTGTGGACTTATTCTCTCCCTCGCGTGTCCACAAAGCTTATCCCCATTCCCCATGCTCCTACCATGGTGCTCTCTCTCTCTCTCTCTCTCTCTCTCTCTCTCTCTCTCTCTCTCTCTCTCTCCAATCTCTATGTGCCGGCCACAGCCTATCCCGTCCCCGCCCAAGTCATCGGTGCTTCAACGGGCCACCACCATCCGTGCTGTCAGGTCGCCTGCTTCTGCAAGGGGCGACGATCGGTGCTGCAGAGGAGCTCCTTACTTTTTTGGTCCTCATTACCAGTGCTGCAAGGAGCGGTGGGATTGGTGTGCAGCGCCACGACACGAGGGGATTGCATGACAGCGACACAATCAGACGGTTGGCATTCCACCTGATCCCCTAACCCCACCCCACCAAACGAAAATACTCTAGAACATGGGATTAACTAATTGTGTTGTCTTGCAGTGTCGATTATATGTTTGATTAACACTGACTGCAACGAAGACGATAAAGCATAATCAAGAACAGTCCTACATTTTTTGGGGCAGACGTTGGCCAGGTTTGGGGTGATGGTATCAATTCGTGCTTTTATTAGTAGCATAGGCTCTCGACTAAATCGAGGATGACAATAGCTGGTTAACATGAAGAGTGTGGTGTTGGCATTAGCTGTTAAACCAACCGAGGACTGAGCTTGTGTGATGTATGGAGAACAAGAATAAGGCATAACTTCCTATGAAAATGGGCGCGCTGTAAATATATCAGTGCGTGAAAAGAAAGGAAAAAGGGCCTGTGTCGCTAAATTACATCGTCGGAGCCATGAATTTTAGACGAAATTGCATGGGCTGCCGAAAGAGCCGTACAACGCAAAATCCAGTTCCAGATGGTACCTTGAGGAAGGCAGGGAGGAGCGCGAACTTGTCGACCGGATTACTGACCGGCGCTGCCAGCGACCGGTAAGTCGGCACCGGCGGCGCCTCCGCGTCCACCTCGGCCACCGGGGCATCGGGGGCGAACGTAGCAGGGGGCATGGGGATTCAGTCAACTGAATCCCCTTGGCTGGCGGCACGGAGGCGTGCGCCTCGGGTGGAGGGGCTGGCTGGCGGCGGCGGCGGCGGCGGCACAGCAGGTGGAGGGCGGTTTCAGGGGGGAGAGGGCTGGCGGCGGTGAGAGATGGGAAGTCGAGTAGAGAGGAGAGCCAGAGGAGGGGTGGGGGTGGAAAAGGAGTCTCGACGCCGGGAACGAGGCGGTGGATTCGGGGCGCCAAGGTATGTACAAGGGTTTACTTAGGGTTCATTAAGATTTATATCAATGATTGCAGATTCACGTCACCTTAGCCGGTATGTAATCGGATGGTCACGCTTTCGCCCATTTTATATATAAAGTAGCGGTCCATCACAACATCCGATCAAGGTTATATCCATAAATTTGCCTGGACACAGGCATAGGAACATCAAAAAAAAAAGAACTTTGAAAAAAGGTCACCTAGTGGTAGAAGAGCTCATCCTCGATGGGAAGCCAGATGACACGTTGTAGCCTGCAATGTGTCCAACATAGTGTACATCAGTTCCCGGTCTCGCTGTCTAGAGAGGAGATGCCAGTGTTGCATAAAAGCAAGTAGTTTGAAGAAGGCGTCAGACGCTTGTCATGAAGATCCTTTCAATCACCATCTTATTGCGAGTAGTCCATAAGGTCCATGCTAAGGCGGCAAAGGCCAACCAGAATAGGCGGCGCCGGCGGTTAGGTTGGTTAGCTCGATACTCGAGGAATTTCGAGAGGTCATGAGCCTCCCAGTCTTGCCCAAGTGCCTCGTGAAAGAATTCCCACATGGCCCTTGCTGCCGTGCACGAGAAGAAGATGTGTGTCGCGGTTTCCGAAACCAAGCAAAGGGGACATAGGCCGTCGCGGGGACCATGTCGCTTGCGGACCTCAGTACCAGAAGGGAGACAGTCCCGGAGCAGTTTCCAAACAAAGATCTTGATCTTTAGGGGAATAGGTGCTTTTCCACAGGTGAGCAACCCATGGGATGATGGGATATCGACAGAGCGCCTGGTAGGCCGACCTGACCGAGAAGTCCACTGATGGGGCAAGTCGCCAAGACACTGTATCTGGATAGGCCGGTAGTGTCTGGGGTAAGGAGTCCAACAAACGGTTCCACTCCGTTGTTTCTTCCTCGCCAAAGTACCTACGGAACTGGATGTTCCATACCCCAAGGAGCATTGCCGAGGAGACGACGATAGCGGGCTACTCACATATGGCGAAGAGGGCTGGGAACTGAACCCGAAGAGGTTCATCCCCCAGCCAGGGATCTAACCAAAAGAGAATCTCGTCGCCGTTGCCAATCGAGAAGGAAATTCCAAGTAAAATTTCCTCCTTGATTTTCTGTATGGCACGCCAAAACTGGGATCCTCCGCGACGGGAGCAAGCCAGGAGGGGATCACCCCTCAGGTATTTTGCCTGGATGAGACGTAGCCAGAGTCCTTCATCTCCACGAAGGATCTTCCAGGCCCATCTAAGCATAAGAGTTGTATTCATGGTGCGGGAGGCTGAGATGCCCAACCCTCCCCGGTCCTTAGGTAGGCATATATCCGCCCACTTCACCATGTGATACTTCTGGTGACCATCAGTGGCCTGCCAGAAGAACCCGATGAGCTCCTTATCGAAGGTAGCGTGAACTGACTCTGGCAAGATGTATAACCCCATCATATACATGGGGAGGCTTGCCAGGTTTGTCCCGATAAGTATTGACTTGCTCCCTTTGGAAGTGAACCGGCCCCACCATGGTTCCACGCGGGAGGCCACCCTTCCCACGAGAGGATCAAATCCACTAGCTAGGATTTTTGACTCAGCCAATGTCATCCCCAGCTAGGAAGTGGGGAATGATGCCAACTTACAATTTAAGTTATCAACAATCCGTTGCCTTTCCTCCGGAGGGAAGCCAAGGACGAATTCTTCGCTTTTGTCGAAGTTTATTTTTAACCCTGACATAGCCTCGAAACTGAGTAGGAGGAATTTCAGGTGAGCTATGTCGAGGTCCGAGCCCTCGACCATGATCATGGTATCATCCACATATTGGAGATGAGTGACCCCATCACCAGGTATAAGGTGGCTGACCACCCCAGCAATATGGCCAGCCGCCCAGGCCTTGTCCAGGATGCCAGCCAAGGCATCAACGGCAAGGTTGAAGAGTAGGGGAGAGACGGGTCACCCTGCCGCACTCATGTCGATGGAGTGAAGTAGGGTCCCACCTCGCCGTTAATGTTGATCGTTGTTTCTCGGACTGGACCAGCTGCGTAATCTAAGACGACCATCTGTCGTCAAACCCATGGCGCTGAAGCACCATCCTTAGGAAGGACCAGTCCAGCCAGTCATAAGCCTTTTGGAAATCCAACTTGAGGAAGACTCCCCTGCGCCCACGTGAGTGGACCACGTGCACAATTTCGTGAAGGGCCAGGATCCCATCATGGATCTGATGGCCCTTCAGAAAGGTCGTCTGGAGAGGATGGTCTAACCTCTCAGCCACCGGGGCCAGCCTCGTAGCGCATACTTTTCCGAAGATGCGCTCGAGCACATTGATTACCGTGATAGGCCTAAAGTGTTGAATATCTATGGCCCCAACTATTTTGGGGATCAGGGTAATGAGACCATAGTTAATACAGGACATGTCAAATGTCCCGATATAAAATTCCTGGAACATCGGCATAATAACCGGTTTGATGACGTTCCAGAATTTCTAGAAAAAGGTCACCGGCAGGCCATCTAGTCCTGGGGCCGAGCTTGCCTTCATAGAAGCAATGGCTCGGCCCACCTCCTCTTCCGAAAAAGGGAGTGGTAGCTCCGCATTTTCAGTATCAGAGACCCCGTCAACTGCCGGCCAGAAATCCTCGGCAAGCGAAACCCCACTCCGTGGTGCAGCCAAGAATAGCTCCTTATAGAAGGAGTAGATGTGAGACTTAATTTCATCCTGGCATTCGAGAAGGTTGTCTCCCTCCCACAGACACATAATGTTGCATCTCCGTCGGCGCCCGTTCGCGATGGCCTGAAAGTCGCGTTGTTGGCATCACCCTGGAGGAGCCATTTTTGACCTCCCCGGTGTTGCTGAAAGCACAACATGCTCCCTTGGTGGTTTTGATAATTCATGACAACATACATTGTCTATTGAACTAATGTTTCCACCAAGTATATTTCAGGAAATGTTCAATGAGAGGATTGGCAAAAGGAGATCGTGGAGAAACCCCAAGATGCAAGGAAATAGGTTGGCCAAGCTTCAAGCAAGAGGACTCTACATTTTATATTTGTGAGAAATCACTTTGAATCCATAGGAAAGCCAATACTATTAAAAGGGGGTAAGGTTTTGTTCGTGAACAATATGCTCAAACGTGCACAAGTGATAGTCACCAAAAACATCCACAAACTCTCCCACCAAAGTCTGTTCTATACCCAACACTCAAAATCGGTGCAACCAACTTTCCCACTTTGGTGCCACCGATTCCAGAACCTAGACAGACTCTGCCAAACCCTAGCCACTTCGGTGCAACCGATCCCATACCGGTGTCACCGAGTTTAGGTTGCCAACTTTCTGTTATGCAAATTCACATTTTCGGTCCCACCGAGAAGTTGGATCGGCGTCACCAAGATTGGAAATCTGACCGTTGGTCACCTTATATACTGGTGGAATAGAGGGTTTTTGCACAGAATTTACGGCCACGTGCTACCCGTTCCACCGGTGCTCCTCTAGATCGGTTTTCCGCAGTGCTTGGGCAAAGCCCTGTCGGAATAGCTCCACCACCATCGCCGGAGCGCCGTCATGCTGCCAGTGAACTCTTCCTCCTCTCCACTTCATCTTGCTGGATCAAGATGGTGGAGATCGTCATCAAGCTGCACGTGTGCTGAACGCGAAGGTGTCGTTCGTTCGGTACTAGATCGGAAGGATCGTGATCAAGGCCACGAGACGATCGTGATTGGATCGCGGGACGGATCATGACAAGATCGCGGGACGGTTCGTGATTGGATCGTGGGACGCTCGGCGATTTGGATCGTGAAGAAGTTCGACTACACCAACCGCGTTTCTTAACGCTTCCTACTTAGCGATCTACAAGGGTACGTAGATCAACTCCCCCTCTCGTAGATGCTCATCACCATGGATAGGTTTGCGTGTGCGTAGGAATTTTTTTGTTTCCCATGCAACGTTCCTCAACAGTGGTATCAGAGCTAGGTTGATGGTTCGATGAGATCTCAAGTAGAACACAAAAGGTTTGTGGGCGTTGATGCTTAGATTGCTTCCTTCCTTGGTAGGATTTTGGTTCAGCGGTATTGTGAGATGAAGCGGCCCGGACCAACATTACTCGTATGCTTACGAGAGACCGGTTCCCTCGACGCAACTTGTTGCCTAGATGGCTTGCGGGTGGCAGTTTCTCTCACTTTAGTTGGATCGGATTCGACAAAGGCGGTCCTTGAGAAGGTTGAAAAGCAAATTATGTATCACCATTGTGGTTTTTGCGTAGGTGAGAATCGTTCTTGCTAGAAACCCGTAGCAGCCACGTAAAACATGCAACAACAATTAGAGGACGTCTAACTTGTTTTTGCAGGGTATGTTGTGATGTGATATGGCCAATTACAAGATGTGATATATGTGATGTATGAGATGATCATGTGATGTATAAAATTTCACGACTTGCATGTCATTGAGTACGGCAACCGGCAGGAGCCATAGGGTTGTCTTTAATTATTGTATGACTTGCGTGTCAATCATTAAGCGCTATGTAATGCTTTACTTTATCGCTAAACGGTAGCAATAGAAGTAGAAGCAGGGATGGCGCCACAACCCCGATGGCGACACGTTGATGGAGATCAAGATGATGGAGATCATGGTGTCGTGTCAGTGACGATGGAGATCATGCCGGTGCTTTGAAGATGGAGATCTTAAGCACAAGTTCATGGCCATATCATGCCACTTATGAATTGCATGTGATGTTAATACTTTTATGCACCTTGTTTTGCTTAGTACGATGGTAGCATTATAAGGTGATCCCTCACTTAAATTTCAAGATAAAGTTGTGTTCTCCCCGAGTGTGCACCGTTGCGAAAGTTCGTCGTGTTGAGACACCACGTGATGATCGGGTGTGATAGACTCTACGTTCACATACAACGGGTGCAAGCCAGTTTTGCACACGCGGAACACTCGGGTTAAACTTGACGATCCTAGCATGTACAGACATGGCCTCGGAACACAAGAGATCGAAAGGTCGAGCATGAGTCATATAGTAGATATGATCAACATAATGGTGTTCACCAATGAAGCCACCTTAACTCACGTGATGATCGGACTTGAGTTGGTGGATTTGGATCATGTGACACTCAGATGACCTAAGGGATGTCAATTTGAGTGGGAGCTTTAGTAATTTGATTAACTAAACTCATTATCTTGAACAATAGTCTAAATGAACTTTGCATATTTATGTTGTAGATCAATGGCTCGCGCAGTAGCACCCCTAAATTTTAATTCATTCCTAGAGAAAGCTAAACTGAAAGATGATGGAAGTAACTTTGTTGACTGGGCCCGTAATCTGAGGATTATCCTCACGGCTTCCCAGAAATCATATGTCCTTGATGCACCACTTGGTGACCAACCAGAAGACATGACCTAGAGATTACTCAATAGTTCAGTGTGCAATATTGTATGGCTTAGAACCGGGACTTCAAAGACGTTTTGAACGTCATGGAGCATATGAGATGTTCCAGGAGTTGAAGTTTATCTTTCAGAAGAACGCCCGGATCGAGAGGTATGAAACCTCCGATAAGTTCTATGCTTGCAAGATGGAGGAGAACGAGTCTATAAGTGAACATATACTCAGAATGTCTAGGTATTCAACTCGTCTAGAGGAGTTGGGAATTGCCCTTCCGCCAGAGGCGATCACTGACAGAGTTCTTCAATCACTGCCACCTAGTTACAAGAGCTTTGTAATGAACTATAACATGCACGGGATGAACAAGTCAGTCGCCGAGCTATTTGCGATGCTAAAAGTCGCTAAGTCTTAAATCCAGAAAGAACATCAAGTGTTGATGGTCAATAAAACCACTAGTTTCAAGAAAAATGGCAAAGTCAAGGGCAAGGGCAAGAAGGGTAAAACCAAGAAGGATGGGAAAGCAGTTGCTACTCCTGCAAAGAAGCCCAAGCATGGACCCAAGCCAGAAACTGAGTGCTTTCATTGCAAAGGAACTGGTCACTGGAAGCGGAACTGCCCCAAGTACCTGTCTGACAAGAAGGCGGCCAACGACAAACAAGGTATATATGATATACGTGTTATTGATGTGTACCTTACTAGCTCTCATAGTAGTGCCTGGGTATTCGATACCGGTTCGGTTGCTCACATTTGCAACTCAAAGCAGGAACTACGGAGTAAATGAAGGCTGGCGAAGGATGAAGTGACGATGCGCGTGGGAAATGGTTCCAAGGTTGATGTGATCGCCGTCGGCACGCTCTCTCTTCGATTACCATCGGGATTAGTGATGAACCTGAATAATTGTTATTTAATGCCTGCGTTAAGCATGAACATTATATCTGGATCTTGTTTATTGCGAGACGGTTACTCATTTAAATCAGAGAATAAAGGTTGTTCTATTTATATGAGTAATATCTTTTATGGTCATGCACCCAATGTTAGGGGTTTATTCGTATTGAATCTTGATAGTGATGACACACATGTTCATAACATTGATGCCAAAAGATGTAGAGTTGATAATGATAGTATCACTTTCTTGTGGCACTGTCGTTTAGGTCATATTGGTGTAAAACGCATGAGGAAGCTCCATGATGATGGACTTTTGGAGTCACTTGATTTTGAATCACTTGACACATGTGAACCATGCCTGATGGGCAAGATGACTAAAACACCGTTCTCTGGAACAATGGAACGGGCAAGTGACTTATTGGAAATCATACATACTGATGTGTGCGGTCCAATGAATGTTACAGTGCATGGTGGATACCGTTATTTTCTCACCTTCACTGATGACTTAAGTAGATATGGGTATATTTACTTAATGAAACACAAGTCTGAAACGTTTGAAAAGTTCAAGCAATTTCAAAGTGAAGTTGAGAATCATCGTAACAAGAAGATTAAGTTCCTACGATCTGATCGAGGAGGTGAATATCTGAGTTATGAGTTTGGCATTCACTTAAGACAATGTGGAATTGTTTCGCAGTTGACACCGCCCGGAACACCACAGCGTAATGGTGTGTCCGAACGTCGTAATCTAACCTTATTAGATATGGTGCGTTCTATGATGTCTCTTGCTGAATGGCCACTATCGTTTTGGGGTTATGCATTAGAGACAGATGCATTCACTTTAAATAGGGCACCATCAAAATCCGTAGAGATGACGCCATATGAACTGTGGTTTGGCAAGAAGCCAAAGTTGTCGTTTCTTAAAGTTTGGGGATGTGATGCTTATGTCAAAAAGCTTCAGCCTGAAAAGCTGGAACCCAAAGCGGAGAAATGCGTCTTCATAGGATACCCGAAAGAGACAGCCGGGTATACCTTCTATCTCAGATCCGAAGGCAAAGTGTCTTTTTGTGATATGCCTACTCCTTTAGTAGTTCAGACTCCTGGTTCAAAGTGGCAAACTTCTAGAGTGAGCCATGAGAATGAGATTCTAATGGATAGGCTAGTCTTCCTAGCATCTTTGATAGCCCTCAAGTCTTCGGACATCAATATCATTCTAGGCATGGATTGGATGAAAGCCCATTATGCTAAGATTGATACTCACACTAGGAATGTTCAACTTACACATCCATCGGGTGAGATAGTTAATGTCTCCACTCGAACAGCCAAGCGCCAACTCTATTCCCTCAATGCTAGCCCTCTTCCAGAGTTAGAAGATATTCCGATAGTCCGTGACTTTCTGGATGTCTTTCCAGAAGAACTGCCAGGAATTCCTCCTGTCAGAGATGTTGAGTTTGTGATAGAGCTTATTCCAGGGACTGTCCCAATAGCCAGAAGACCCTATAAGATGGCACCCTTAGAACTAGCCGAACTTAAGATCCAACTCGATGAGGCTTTGAAGAAAGGTTTCATCCAACCTAGTTCTTCTCCTTGGGCTTGTCCCGTCCTCTTCATCAAGAAGAAGGATGGATTGGATCGGATGGTTGTAGATTATCGGCCAGTGAATCTGGTCACCATAAAGAACAAGTATCCGCTCCCCAGGATCAACAATTTGTATGATCAACTAGCTAGATCCTCTGTCTTTTTCCAAAATGGATTTGAGGTTGGGATACCATCAAATTAGAATTAGAAACGGGGACATACCAAAAACGGCTTTTGTTACTCGTTATGGCCAAGACGAGTACACCGTCATGTCCTTCGGTTTAACCAATGCCCCATCCACCTTCTCTCGCTTGATGAATTCAATCTTAATGGAGTATTTGGATAAATTTGCCATGGTTTACCTCGACGATATACTCATCTACTTGAAGAACGAACAGGAACATGTTGAGCATCTAAGGCTGGTATTGATGAAACTTCGAGAGCACCGGCTGTATGCCAAATTCTCCAAGTGTGAATTTTGGTTGCTAGAAGTGACCTATCTAGGCCACGTGATCTCTGGTAAAGGTATTGCTATCAATCCCGAGAGAGTTCGGGCCGTCCTTGATTGGACTCAACCTGAATCGATTAAGCAAGTTCGGAGTTTCCTTGGCTTAGTGAGCTATTGTCGCCGCTTTGTCGAGAATTTCTCCAAGGTTGCAAAACCTCCGACTGAACTCCTCAAGAAAGATAAAAGGTTCGAGTGGACTCCACAATGTGAGCACAATTTTCAGGAGTTGAAAAGACGACTGACCTCTGCTCCCGTTCTGGTGCCACCAAACTTCTCTAAGGACTTTATTATCTATTGCGACGCCTCGCGACAAGGATTAGGTTGTATTCTCATGCAAGATCGTCATGTGATTGCATACGCATCTTGACAGTTGCGTCCAGATGAGGATAATTATCCAACACATGATCTTGAGGTTGCAGTTATGGTCCATGCACTCAAAACCTAGCGACATTACCTTCTGGGTAATCGTTGCGAAATTTACGCTGATCACCAAAGTCTGAAATATATTTTCACCCAGCCGGATTTGAATCTCAGGCAAAGACGGTGGGTTGAGTTGATTACAGATTACGACTTAGGGATAACTTACACCCAGGGGAAAGCCAATGTCATGGCTGATGCACTAAGTCATAAGTCTTATTGTAACAACCTGATGTTACAACAAGGTCAACCACTTCTCCATGAGGAATTTCGAAAGTTAAACCTCCAAATTGTTCCTCAAGGATTCTTATCCAACTTGGTGGCAAAACCTAATATTAAGGATCAAATAGTAGCTGTCCAGAAGTATGATAAGGGTATATCCCGGATCAAGGAGAATATTGCTAGCGGAAACGCTAAAGATTTCTCCAAGGACGATGAAGGTGTTGTGTTCTTCTAGAACCGGTTGGTGGTTCCCAAGAGCACACGCTTAAGACAGCTGATCCTTAAGGAGGCTCATGATTCTCCTCTCACAATTCATCTGGGTAGTACCAAGATGTATCAGGACCTACGCCAGAGGTTCTGGTGGACTAGGATGAAGAGAGAAATTGCCCAGTTCATTGCTAATTGTGACGTTTGTCGTCACGTGAAAGCAGAACATCAAAGGCCTGCTAGCACCCTTCAACCTTTAGCTATTCCTGAATGGAAATGGGATAAGGTCGGTATGGATTTCATTACCGGATTTCTAGGACTAAGAGAAGGAATAATGCTATATTTGTGGTCATTGACCGCCTTTCCAAAGTGGCTCATTTTCTTCCTGTTCGGGAGAGTATAACTGCTAGCCAGCTAGCGGAGTTATATGTTTCTCGAATAGTTTCTCTTCATGGTGTTCCTTTGGAGATTAACTCAGACCGTGGAAGTATCTTTACTTCCTAATTTTGGGAAAGTTTTCAAACCGCTATGGGGACTCATCTATCCTTTAGCACTGCTTTCCATCCGCAATCAAGTGGTCAAGTTGAGCGAGTCAATCAAATCCTCGAAGACATGCTCCGAGCTTGTGTTATATCTTTCGGCATGAACTGGGAGAAATGTCTTCCATTTGCCGAATTTGCATATAACAATAGTTATCAATCAAGCTTGGGCAAAGCCCCTTTTGAAGTTCTCTATGGACGAAGGTGTCAAACACCTCTTAACTGGTTAGAAACCAGAGAGAGGCAACTCTTTGGCCCGGATATGATCCAGGATGTAGAGGAGCAAGTTCGCATTATTCGTGAAAAGTTGAAAATAGCCCAATCTCGTCAGATGAGCCAATATGATCGCCATCATAAGGCAGTGACCTATGAAGTTGACGAGAAGGCTTACCTTCAGGTTACACCTCTGAAGGGGACCCATCGATTCGGTATCAAGGGCAAGTTGGCTCCTCGTTACATTGGACCTTTTGGCATTCTTGCTAAACAAGGAGAGGTTGCCTATCAATTGGAACTTCTGCCGCATCTTTCCAAGGTTCATGATGTCTTCCACGTCTCGTAACCTAGGCGTTGCTTCTCGGACCCTGTCCGTGAGGTAGACCACGAAGCGCTTGATCTCCAAGATAACCTTACATATCGAGAATACCCTGTTCGTATTCTTGATCAAGCTGAGCATACCACTCGGCATCGGAACATCAAGTTTCTCAAGGTTCAATGGTCACACCATTCTGAAAAGGAGGCCACATGGGAAAGAGAAGATCGTCTTCGACTAGAGCACCCCGCGCTCTTCCCGACTACTTCAAAATCTCGGGACGAGATTCTTTTGAGTGGGGGTGAGTTGTCACATCCCTAGCTAGATGTCATAGGACAACATGGGTGTTGCATCATGTTTCATTTTTGCATCAACATGAAATGTGGATTAAAAGAAACCCCAAGCTCACATTGAATCAAAATAATTCAAGTTGGTGAAAATTCAACAAATCCAAAATGCCCTACCAAAATGTTCCCTATGTTTGATAAATATGGACATGATTATAACAAGGGCCATTTTAAATATTTGAACAACTAAAGCAATTTAAAAGTAAATGATAAAGCTTCTGAAAATATCAAATAAAACATTATCATTATTTTTAGTTTCCAAAATATCCTGAATTTTTTTAGATAAGTTTGAAATATTCAAACTTCAATATATAAAATATTTGGGATATTTTAAATTAGCATATGTACCTAAAAAGAAAATAAAACTAATGTCAGAAATAGGAAAACAAAAAAGAAAATGAAGAAAATAAAGCAGAAAGGAAAAGGGAGGATGAACCTGGGCTGGCCCGGCTAGCCTAGCTCCATCGTCGTCCTCCTGGCGGCCAAGAGGACGGGCGTGTGGCCGGAGCGCGCGTGCGGGCGTGCCTCCACGATGGCAGCTGCCTACCCGCTTCCCCTCACCAACACGACGGGGATAAGCTCTGAGAGCCGTCCCCATCGCCCTCTCCCTCTCGCCCTCGCTCACCTCTCTGCTCTCCTCCTTCTCTGCTACGCCATGGCCGCCAGTTCCTTAGCTTGCCGCCGTAGTTCTACCCGCTCCCCCTCGCTTCTGAGCCCTCCAATCGCTCCGCCTCGTCGCCTTATCCCTCCTCGCTGAGCGGCGCATCGCCAGGAGCCCCAAAGCGCCATCCCCGAGCTCGTCTTCCTCCTCGGACCTGAAGCTTTGCCGCCATTGATCACCGTCTCCGAGCCCTCCCCGAGCAAGCTCTCGACGGCTTCGAGTCCGCTGTGAGCTCCCAGCTCTTTCCCCTCTCCTTTCCGGCCTTTTCCCCCTCTGTAGGCCCCGATTGCGCCGGCTCCCGAATGACCTGCCGCACGAGCTCATTTCCGGCGATGCTCCGGTGACCAGTTGGTCCATTAGAGGCCACCATCAAGCTCGTGGGGCCGCTAGTGCTTGTAGGTGCCTAGTTTCGCCCGTGTCTCGCTCTGGTTCGACGAGCCCATGCTCGTCCGAGCTCTAGCAGCTGCCGTGCTCATTGCTGGCGCCGACTCCGGCCATCCTAGCCCTTGGGAAGTGTCGGGCTCGACGCGCGCGAGCGAGCAGAGCAGTTTGGTGCCCTCCACCGTCCATTTGATCGCCAAAGGAGGAATCCCGACCCCCTCCGCCGTCCCTGACGTCGCCGGTAGCTCAACACCGGCGAGTCAACCAGTTTGACCACCAGGGGTTTGACCCCTGGGTCACTGGCAAGTGGGGCCATGCCCTGTTAGTCAAATTTAGGTTAATAACTTAATTAACCAAATTAATTAACCTAATTATTCACTGACCAGTGGGTCTAGTGTTGATTAATGTAATTAGGATTAGTTTTAATTCTCTAATTAAGTGACTGGGTCACTGACCAGTGGGTCCCACCCTGTCAGGTTTGACCTGGCCTGGTCAGCTGACCAGCTGACGTCGTGGTGACGTCAGGCTGACGCCATTAATCCTTTTCAAGTTTAAAAATAATTCCAGAAATTATTTAAAACTTTAAAAAATCTTATAAATTAATCTGTAAATCAGATGAAAATAATTTATATATGAAAATTTATCAAAAAAATCCAATGAATCCAATGGTGCTCTTATCATGCATGTTAGAGCAACCTATGTAGAAGAACATAGTCATTTGCTAATAGGTTAAAATATGGAAATTGAAATGAAGAACGATTTTGAACCTATATTCAAACTCAGTTCAGTTAACTTGGACACTAGTTGCATTAGCTCATCCACACATGCTATCATGTCATGATCATGCATCATATTGTTGCACTTGCGTGTATTGATTGTTATTTGTCTGCATTGCGGTAGGCCCTACTTCTGAGGATACCCCCGAGTATTCCAACGAAGGAGAGAACCTTCCCACTACCCAGCAAGGCAAGCAACCCCCTTGATCATTCCGATAACATCCCACTCTCTCGCTCCTGCTCTTATTTATTGCATTAGGACAAACGTTCACTTGTCTGTCATACACGGTAGATGAACCTATTCTTATGCATGACCTGTCATTGTCACAGTAAATAGCTAAACCTTGCAACCTAGCATAACCGGTAGATTCTTGTGCCATGATGTGCTTAGCTTACTTTGCCTGCTATGCTTGCTATGCTTAGAGTTGTGTCAGGTCTGATTCATCTGGGTGATGGACTGAAGTGAAACATTGTTGTTCCAATGTGATAAGCTTATGATGAACCCGATTTGGTAAAGGTAGCGATGAGAGGCTATGTAGGAGTACATAGCGGGTTGTCTCATTGGGACCGTTCTTAGGAACTGAGTTCCATGTTTGTGATCCAAGACTAGTTACTACCACACATTGGGATACTTAATTGACCCTCTCGACTTACAGTCGCTTAGTCCTTAGTCCAGGAGTTGCAAGTAGTTTCTGGTGTTTATAGCATGCTGGAGGCCGTGCGTAGTGCTGACCCTAGGGGTGGGTTACGACGCGGTAGGCAGTGGCATGATGTACCAAGGGTCACCCGAATGGTGGGCTTGGGAACCCTGCACACATCGTTTTGGGCCATAGCGGAAACTTCGGTCGGACTTCCATGCGGGTTCAGTCTCAAATAGGCGATAGCCTGGACTAGAGGTCTTATGTGATTGACAGTCATGGCCGACTCCCTCGCTAGGCTTCCGCTTGAAGGTTGCCGAGGTGCTTGGTTTTATGAGCACACAATGATAAGTGGCGAGAGCGTGTGTGAAGAAGTACACCCCTGTAGGGTATGGAACTATTCGAATAGCTGCATCCTCGGATATGGACTACTTGGATAACTTATGCTGTTCATAGATAATCAAATGGATACCCATAAAAATATCAAGACAAGTGTGAGTATCGTGGATGGCACTCTCCCAGGAGAGGGAAGTGAATCCATGGTGGTGTATTGTCATGGAGTTAGTGGACTCACGTGCGATATCTAAGATTTAAACAAAGAGTTAAAATTGTGTAGTATAGGTTAGCCATGAGTCAAAGCTGGCATTGCTACATAAACTCCACCCCCCTTGTTAATACATGAGCATGAATAGACTAGGTCTGCTTTAAAGACTTGCCGAGTACGTTTGTACTCTTGTTTGCTTAAGAAATGTTGCAGATGAGACCCAGGACCCATCAGGTGGGTTCTTTCTAGATGTCGACGATGCCGAATAGTTGGTGTCCCAGCTACGACCTATGCCCTCTGGTGGGCTGTAGATAGTCAGGCCATGTGCCTTTTACCCTTTCATCTGTCTGTACTCAGACAGCTTCTGCTTTTGCTTGGTTTGTATGAACTTGTCTGTATGACTTGAGTGTCGGGTCATGTGACCCCTATCTGGAAGAACATATTATGCAAGGCTCGTCTGAGCCTCCTAAATAAAAGTTGTTGTATGGTTATGTTGTGATGCCATGGTTGTATCTATGCATATCGAGCATGTCGTGCGTACGTGTGACGTGCAATGTTATGTATGGTATCTGACACCTAGTTGTGTGCCTTTAGTAGTACTCTTTACGGGAAACTACCTCTTTGTGCTTCCACCGAGCCATGGTAGCTTGCTACTGCTCCGGACACATTGATTGACCGACATGTATCCTTCTTTGCTGATGTGTCTGTCCCTTTGGGGAAATGTCTTGCAGTGTAATGGAGTCCCTGTAGCCTGCTACGACTCGTCTACGTGCAGTGATGGCATTTATGTATCACGGCGTAATGGAGTCCTTGTAGCTTGCTATGACTCGTCTACACACGCTTGAGGCCGACACCTGCATTGCTGGGTTACGTATGCCTGTTCCCATACAGATGTGCCACTTGGGTTCTATGACTAGTCATGTCGTCCCGGGTTCTCTGTCGTTTGATTGCCAGCGACATGTTCACATATGTGAGCCAAAAGATGCAAACGGTCCCGGCGAAGGTAAGGCTGCAGTCGTGGAACTTACCATGCGTGAGGCCGCAAGGTGATGTGATATGTTATAGTCTGGATTCATATGACTTAGGATTGGGGTCCCGACAGTAGCACAACACTCCGAAGAGGTGCGCTTGCCGGAATGTGCGCCACAAGCCTTGCCGGTCTTCTTCCCCTTGGGATCTTCAGCGGCAGGAGCAAGTGCCTTGGCAGCAGGTGCTGCGACTGCGGCCCGGTAGAGTTGGTCAGCGTAGATAAGTGCATTTTTCTTGTCGGAGTTGATGGTAATGACGCTCATTGGTCCAAGCATCTTCAACACGTTGTAAGCGCAGTGGGTGGCTGCCATGAAGTTGGCCAGTGCCGGACGACCGAGAATGTCGTTGTACGGCAATGAGATCTTGGCAATGTCAAAGACAATCTTCTTTGTTTGTAAAGTTGATATCGTTGCCAAACGTCACCGGCAGCGTGACCTTGCCTTTCGGCTGAGTCCTTCCCGAGTTGACCCCTTGGAAGGCGCCTGTCGGCTCGAGATCTTCGTCAGGAATCTGTAGGTTCCGAATGATATTGGGCGAGATCAGGTTCAGGCTGGCCCCACTGTCGACTAACATCTTCGTCACCTTGAGGTTGCGGATTGTCGGCGAGACCAACAACGGCAGGCTCCCGACCGCAATTATGCAATCAGGGTGATCCTCGGCATTGAAGATGATAGGAGTGTTGGACCATTTCAAAGGTTTCTGCGCGTCGATAGAGGGCTCTATCGCATTCACCTCGCACGCCCACTATTTAAGTTGGCGGTGAGAGGAATGCCACGAGGCTCCTTCTTCTATGCACATCATCTCCGTAGCCTTCTGAAACTCATGATCACTGGAATCTTCGTCCTCTTCGACATCATCATCATCTCGTTCTTGCTTGTCACGACCACGGGCAGGCCGATCGTTCTGCTGATTGGGCTTGCCGCGGCAGCCTCCTAGGCCGACACGCTTCTTGCCGGACCCCTCAACACCGTCGTGACCCTTCTCCTTATCTCACCTCTCATATTCGGCCCTCTGCTTCTCGGTAAGCTGCTCAACTTGCCGGCAGTCTTGGAGGTCATGGCCCTTGGTGCAACGGATCTTGCAATACTGCTTGCCGAAGGCTTCTGGCTTGCCGACAGCTGCTAGGGCATGGCAGGAGGTGCACCTGACAACATCATTGCCGGTGTCGTCGACCTTGCCTTTCTTGGCGGAGCCGAGGTTGCCGGATCCTTCGATGGCAAGCATGGTCTTGCCCTTGCGCTTCTTGTTTTGTCGCCGACCCTTCTTTGCCGAGGCAGCGGTGTCCTCATCTTCAAAGTCGACTTCTGCACCAGCATCTTCGCCGGGGAGTCTTCTCCCTTTTTCAGCCCGAGCGCACTTGTCTGCCAGAGCATAGAGCTCGGTGATGTCCCTGACTCTGTTCATCGCTAACTCTTCTCGCATCCCGAGGTTGCGGACGTTCTGATGGAACGCGCTAATAACAACGGCAGGGTGAATGTCTGGGATGTTGTGGTGCACATGGCTGAACCTCTAGATGTACTTGTGCAGAGTTTCACCTTCTTTCTGGGGGATGATGTGGAGATCACTCTCCTGGCCAGGAGCTTGATGGCCTCCGGTGAAGGCGCCAATGAACTTTTGACACAGGTCCACCCAGGAGGTGATGGATCTCTCCGGCAAGTGCATCAACCATGACCTAACGTTGGGCTTAAGCACCAATGGAAAGTAGTTGGCCAATATCTCGTCGTTGCGCCCCCCAGCAGCCTGCACCACGATGGTGTAGACGCTCAGGAACTCTGACGGATGGGTCTTGCCGTCATATTTCTCCAGGACTTCCAGTTTGAACATGCGGGTGTTGGGCCACTGGACTTGCCGCAGCTCAGGGGTAAATGCTGGACAACCCACCTCGTAAGGTAGGCTGACAGGGTACCCCGATGCGGACTTGTCTATAGTGGGCCCCACACGCCTGTCTAACTAGAGGCGCGCTTCTCACTGTCTCTCAATCGCGGTTTGGGTGTCTTCCTTGCCACGTTCCCGAACAACATGATGTTGATCGTGGCATGTCTGTGGGTCAGACGATGCCATCGAATAACCGTCATAGGCATCGGTCCACCAGGTCGGCGACTGACGATGCTATGACGGAGGAGAGCGTGCCAAGGTCGTGCCGACCCCGAACTTCACCACTGGAATGGGGAGGCCCTACGGACCTAAGCTTATCTGGGAGTCTGAGGAGGATCTGAATGGTCGCTCTCCATTTGTCGAGCTTCTCCGCATCAGGAGGGAAGTTCAGGAGTAGTTGCGCTCGTGCCACCGCTTCCTCCGTCGTGGATGGCAGCAAGAGGCGCAAGGTTTGAGAGGTGCTCTGACTCCTAACCGTGTTAGAAGGAGCACCGTCGTGATCCCACATCGGAATGCCACTCCCGCTTGCATGCTGGTCCCGCGCATCTTGGGAATGACGCGCAGGAGCTTTTCCGTGGGGACGTTGAGAACTACGGGCGCCATGGTGCGGCTCTCCACACGCGTCCTTAGAAGGTCACGGCGTAGGCTCCGGTGTGGGTGCCCTGGGGGATACTCTTCTTATAACAACCCATGTGCTCCCCTTGCCATTTATGGCCATGTAACCATATGAACCTCTTGTTTGCCATGTGATTGCATGAATTATGATTTTCCTTCATTGCCATTTCCATCTCATGCATCATGCATCATGCCATCATGCTCATCATATCATTTGC
Source organism: Hordeum marinum (assembly GCA_022496015.1). NCBI lineage: Eukaryota > Viridiplantae > Streptophyta > Magnoliopsida > Poales > Poaceae > Hordeum > Hordeum marinum. The sequence continues at coordinate 121,445,810 of CM039677.1, forward strand.
ATATCTCTTATTGCTTTGCTTGCTTGTGAAGTGTTGTGATGTGAGGTGTGTATGTGGGTGATGGATGTGTGCCTTGTTGGAGTGTTGCTCTTCTTCCTCCCATTCCAAAAACTATTCCTATCTCTCCCTATTCAATTCAATTACAACTTGTTATATTTCTTGTGTTTGAAAATGTTGTAAAAATGTTCCAACTCTTCTAAATAACCTGATGTGTATGTTTTGTTTTATCTCAAGTTTGTTCTTTGGGTTTCTGATATTATAAAAAATATATGAACTTAGGAAACATATTTCAATATTAAAACATGTGTATAATTAACCTGTTCTAAAAATGCCAAGGTCATTTTTATAAACTAGAGTGCATTTTTTCGGTTTCAAATATATATGTCTCTCTCTCTATATCCTTGTCAAACATGCTTGGTTTTTATTTCTTGTAGCTGTTTATTTAAACAAAAGAAAACCTTTCTTATTTTTTCCTGTGTGTGAGAGCTGCCCACCTGGGCCTTCCCTCCCTCGCGGCCCAGCTAGCCCAGCCGAAGCCAGCACAGCCCATGCGCCAAACAAAGACCTGCTTCGCCTCCTTCCCTCGTCAGTTGACACATAGAGAGAGAGCAGAGCACATGGCCACCTTCGTTGGTGCAAACGTCGAAACGCCATCATCCCGCGCCTATATATCCCCCTCGATGTTTGTGCTGCACCCCTAGGGTTCCTTCTCCCTCCTCGCACCGTTGCCATCCACCTCTCCTCCTCTTTCGTCTTAGGTAAGGGAGAGTTCATAGAGGTTCAAAGAGGTTTCAGAGAGGAGCTCGTCGTCACGGGAGCTTCTCCAGCGAGTCCCTCGGGCAGGCGGGCGTCGGGATCATTTCACTAGGTTCATCTCCTTCCTCGACGTCCTCTACAGCCTCGTGGGATGCCAAGATCCCCATGCTTGCTTCCTCCTTCCATGACCGCGGATCATCGCCGCCCGAATTCGTCGCCGGTGTTATTCCCCAAGCCCGTACGTCGACATCGAGCCCCACTGTGAGCATCGCGTTGCCTTTCCCCTTCCCTGTCTAATGCGTAGCTGCGTAGGTCGTCGGAGAGTTCGTCGTCGCCGTGGTCGGGCCAAGCGCAAGCTCGTACTCGAGCTGCTCGTAGCCGCCGCGCCCTGTTGTAGTTAGGGGCGGGGATGGGTTCCCCTAGGATCCCGCTTCCCCCTCAACAGGTCCGCATCGCCGGAGCCCCCTGCCGTTGTCAGAATCGTGTCGCCGTCGTCAGTCTATCGCTGTTGCTTATTCAGTTTCGTTAGAGATCGTAGGCAGGTTGATAGATAAGCAGCAAGACCCCCCCCCTTGTTCAGACTCCCCCCGCCTAGCATAGTGGCAACCGAACCAGGCCGAGACCGTCAGGTCCAGGGTTTGAACCCCCGGCGCGCCCCTTTTTTTTTCCTTTTTTCCATTGGTAGTTTGTGTTGTGTGGTGTGCCAGTATCCACTATGGTGTCACATCCCTAGCTAGATGTCATAGGACAGCATATGTGTGCATCATATTTCATTTTTGCATCAACATGAAGTGGGGATTAAAAGAAACCCCAAACCCTCATTTGAATCAAACCAATTCAAAGTATGTGAAAAACCAACTAATTCAAAATGGTCATCTAAAATGTCCCCTATGTCTGATAAATATGGACATGAATATATCAGGGGCCATCTTAAATATTTGAACATTTATAGAAATTTAAAATAAATAACAAAGCCTCTGAAAATGCCAAATAAAGCAATATTAATATTTCAGATTTCAAAATATCCTGAAACTTTTTATTGGAGTTTGAAATATTCAAACTTAATAGTTTCTCGAATTGTTTCTCTTTATGGTGTTCCATTGGAGATTAACTCAGACCACGGAAGTATCTTTACTTCCCGATTTTGGGAAAGTTTCCAAACCGCCACGGGGACTCATCTATCCTTTAGCACTGCTTTCCACCCGCAATCAAGTGGTCAAGTTGAACGAGTCAATCAAATCCTCGAAGACATGCTCTGAGCTTGTGTTATATCCTTCGGTATGAATGGGGAGAAATGTCTTCCATTTGCCGAATTTTCTTATAACAATAGTTATAAATCAAGCTTGGCAAAGTCCCTTTTGAAGTTCTCTCTGGACGAAGGTGTCAAACACCTCTTAAATGGTCAGAAACCGGAGAGAGGGAATTCTTTGGCCCGGATATGATCCAGGATGCATAGGAGCAAGTTCGCATTATTCGTGAAAAGTTGAAAACAACCCAATCTCGTCAAAAGAGCCAATATGATTGCCATCATAAGGCTATGACCTATGAAGTTGACGAGAAGGCTTACCTTCGGGTTACACCTCTGAAGGGTACCCATTGATTCGGTATCAAGGGCAAGTTGGCTCCTCATTACATTGGACCTTTTCGCATTCTTACTAAACGAGGAGAGGTTGCCTACCAATTGGAACTTCCACCGCATCTTTCCAAGGTTCATGATATCTTCCACGTCTCGCAACTCAGGCGTCGCTTCTCGGACCCTTTCCGTGAAGTAGATCACGAAGCGCTTGATCTCCAAGATAACCTTACATATCGAGAATACCCTGTTCGTATTCTTGATCAAGCTGAGCGCACCACTCGGCGTCGGAACATCAAGTTTCTCAAGGTTCAGTGGTCACACCATTCTGAAAAGGAGGCCACATGGGAACGAGAAGATCGTCTTCGACTAGAGTACCCCGCGCTCTTCCCGACAACTTCAAAATCTCGGGACGAGATTCTTTTGAGTGGGGGTGAGTTGTCACATCCCTAGCTAGATGTCATAGGACAGCATGTGTGTGCATCATATTTCATTTTTGCATCAACATGAAGTGGGGATTAAAAGAAACCCCAAACCCTCATTTGAATCAAACCAATTCAAAGTATGTGAAAAACCAACTAATTCAAAATATTCATCTAAAATGTCCCCTATGTTTGATAAATTTGGACATGAATATATCAGGGGCCATCTTAAATATTTGAACATTTATAGAAATTTAAAATAAATAACAAAGCCTCTAAAAATGCCAAATAAAGCAATTTCAGATTTCAAAATATCGTGAAACTTTTTATTGGAGTTTGAAATATTCAAACTTAATATTATAAAATATTTGGGATATTTTATTATAGCATTCGTACTTGAAAAATAAATAAAACAAATGTCAGAATTAGAAAACAGAAAGTAAAAGAAATAAAAAAGAGGAGGCAAACCTTACCTAGCAGCCCATATGCGGCCCAGCCCACTGGGGGCAGAAGGGTCTTCTTCCTCGTGGCGCTAGTGGACATGGCGTGTGGCCGGCGCGCGCGGGCGTGCCGCCACGCCACCTGCCTGCTTGGCCGTTCCTGACCAGCAAGGCGCCTTGGATGACCCTGCAAGAGGCATCCGGATCGAGCTGGTCTCACCTTCTCTCCCTTTCCCTCGCTTCTCTCTCTCCCCCTTTGCTCGCCATGGACGATGGCGCCGAAGCCTCGCCGCCGTAGTTCTAGCCACCCCCGTGCCCTCCTGAGACCGCCAAAAGCTCCGTCGTGACCCCCTCGTCCTCCCCGTGGACCTAGTAGCTGCCGGGAGCCCCTTTACGCCGAGGCTGTCGTCGTCTTCAAGCTACGGCTCCGGTGCTCCTCTTCGGCGATTCGCGGCCGTCTGCGCATCCCCGAGCCCGCCGTCTTCCTCAACCACCTCGCGGTGAGCCCCTGTATCAATCCCCCCTATCCTTGCGGCCCGCCCCTCGCTGTAGATGCCGTCCCCTTGCCGTCCGAAACCCGCCGCCGCTCAGCTCGTCGCCGGACGTAGCTCCGGTGGCCCTCGAGCCCCCTCTACCGCCCCTTTGGATGCGCGCGTGCGCGGGCTACCCTCAGGTGCCCTCCGTGCACTAAATGGCCGCCGGAAGAGCAAGTCCAGCGAGTCGCCGCCGCGCCCTTTGGTCGCCGCCGACTGGCCTCCGGCGTGGTGACGTGGCAGGGCCATCAGGGGCTAATCACCCTGCTAACCAGCCCCCAGCCGCTGACACTAGGCCCCAGCTGCGGGTCAAACCACGGTCAATGCAGGGATTAGCCCTGTGTTACTAACGTGCGGGCCCTGCACATTAGGTTTGACCTGGCCTCGTTAGCCGACCTGCTGACGTCACAGTGACGTCAGGCTGATGCTCTAATTCAATTTCTAGTTTTAAAATAATTCCAGGAAATGTTTAAAACTTCAAAAATTCATATAAATCAATTTGTAAATCAGATGAAAATAATTTATATATGAAAATTTATTAGAAAAATCCAATGAATCTAACGGTGCTATTATCATGCATGTTAGAGCAACCTATGTAGATGAACATTGACATTTACTAATAGGTTAACTTATGAGATATGAAATGAAGAACGACTCTGAACCTATATTCAAACTCACTTCAAATTAACTTGGACAATAGTTGCATTAGCTCATCCATACATGCTGCCATGTCATGTTCATGCATCATATTGTTGCACTTGCGTGTATTGATTGCTACTTATCTCCATTGCGGCAGGCCCTGCTTCTGAGGATACCTTCGAGTATTCCAACGAAGGAGAAAACCTCCCCGCTTCCCAGCAAGGCAAGCAACCCTTTTGATCATTTCGATAACATCCCACTCTCTCGCTCCTGCTCTTGTTATTGCATTAGGACAAACGTTCACTTGTCTGTCATACAAGGTAGATGCACCTATTCTTTTGCATGATCTGTCATTGTCACAGTAAATAACTAAACCTTGCAACCTACCATAACCGGTAGATTCTTGTGCCATGATGTGCTTAGCTTACTTTGCCTACTATGCTTGTTATGCTTAGAGTTGTGTCAGGTCTGATTCATCTAGGTGATGAACTGGAGTGAAACAATGTTGTTCTGATGTGATGAGCTTATGATGAACCCGATTTGGTAAAGGTAGCGATGAGAGGCTATGTAGGAGTACATAACGGGTTGTCTCATTGGGACCGTTCTTAGGAACTGAGTTCCATGTTTGTGATCCAATATTAGTTACTACCACACCTTGGGTTCCGGTAACTCGACCCCTCTCGACTTATCACTCGCTTAGTCCTTGGTCCAGGAGTTGCAAGTAGTTTCTGGTGTTTATAGTTTGCTGGAGGCCGTGCGTAGCGCTGACCCTAGGGGTGGGTTACGACGCGGTAGGTAGTGGCACGGTGTACCAAGGGTCACCCAGATGGTGGGCTTGGAAACCCTGCGCACATCATTTGGGGCCATAGCAGAAACTTCAGCTGGACTTCCGTGCGGGTTCAGTCTCAAATAGGCGATAGCCTGGACTAGAGGTCTTATGTGATTAACGTTCATGGCCGACTCCTTCGCTGGGCTTCTGCTTGAAGGTTGCCGAGGTGCATGGTTTTATGAGCACACAACGACAAGTGGCGAGAGCGTGTGTGAAGAAGTACACCCCTGCAGGGTATAAAACTATTCGGATAGCCGCGTCCTCAGATATGGACTACTTAGAAAGCTTACGCTGTTCATAGATAATCAAATGGATACTCATAAAAATATCAAGAAAACTGTGAGTACCGTGGATGGCACTCTCCCGGGAGAGGGAAGTGAATCCATGGTGGTGTATTGTTATGGAGTCAGTGGACTCGTGTGCGATATCTAAAATCTAAACAAAGAGTTAAAATTGTGTAGTGTAGGTTAGCCATGAGTCAAAGCTGGCATTGCTGCATAAACTCCACCACTCCCCTTGTTGATACATGAGCATGAATAGTCTAGGTCTGCTTTAAAGACTTATTGAGTACATTTTTACTCATGTTTGCTTAATAAATCTTGTAGATGAGACTCATGACCCATCAGGGGGGTTCTATCTAGATGTCGACGATGCCGAATAGTTGGTGTCCCAGCTACGAACTTATGCCCTGTGGTGGGCTGTAGATAGTCAGGCAATGTGCCTTTTCCCCCTTTCATCTGTCTATACTCAGATAGCTTTATGCTTCCGCTTGGTTTGTATGAACTTGTGTGTATGACTTGAGTGTCGGGTCATGTGACCCCTACCTGTAAGAACATATTATGCAAGGCTCTTCCGAGCCTCTTAAAAAAAGTTGTGTTGTTGTATGGTTATGTTGTGATGCCATAGTTGTATCTATGAATATCGGGCATGTCGTGCGTATGTGTGATGTGCAATAGTATGTATGGGATCCGACACCTAGTCGTGTGCCTTTAGTAGTACTCTTTACGGGAAACTGCCTCTTTGTGCTTCCACCGAGCCCTGGTAGCTTGCTACTACTACAGACACATTGATTGACCGACATGTATCCTTCTTTGCTGCTGAGTCTGTCCCTTCGGGGAAATGTCTCACAGTGTAATGGAGTCCCTGTAGCCTGCTACGACTAGTCTATGTGCAGTAATGGCATTCATGTCTCACGACGTAATGGAGTCCTTGTAGCTTGCTATGACTCGTCTACACATGCTTGAGGCCGACACCTGCATTGCTAGGTTATGTATGCCTGTTTCCGTATGGATGTGCCACTTGGGTTCTATGACTAGTCATGTCGGCCTGGGTTCTCTGTCGTTTGATTGCCAGCGACATGTTCACATACATGAGACAAAAGACGCAAACGGTCCCGGCTAAGGTAAGGCTGCAGACGTGGAGCTTACCGTGCGTGAGGCCGCAAAGTGATGTGATATGTTATAGTCTGGATTCATATGACTTAGGATCGGGGTCCCGATAGCGTTGGTATCAGAGCCTGACTGACTGTAGGACTACCAAGCCAAACCGGTCGAAGTTGAGTCTAGAAACACTATAGAAAAGTAGGGAAATTGATTGTGGAAGGGAACGTAAGGCTCTTTTACTCCTCTTCCCAAGTTATTCTATTCTGAGTCATTCTCATCTTTTCTACGGGGATAGGAACTAGGCTTCTCATCTGTTGCTTAGGATGACGAGTTACTAACCATGGACTATCAGCTAGCTTGTTTGCAAGTGAATGTCGGTACTCGAGTATTGTTGGTGTGACAAATAGTTGGAGAAGAGATTTGAATCTAGAAAATCGAGTGGTTATGCTTTTCCAATCTTTTGCAGTTGTCTCAAAATCCTTTTTGAGCAATTACAGCCGTTATGCTGTCCAAATTCTGATAGAGTCTCTAATGTCCTTGCATCATTCTCTGTTTCAGATGCCCCCTCGTCCTTCTCGTCAGGTGGTCCGTCTGACCAGGTGCATCGATGTACCGGTTCACACGGCCATGTTGGTTAGAGTTATGATGGAGGCTGGTTACTGTTGGTACCCAGAGTACATAGTGGAGGAACAGTATCGAGATTTCAACCAGAGCTAGTATCTATGTATTGTTAAGATATACCCTTCATATCCTGGAGCTACAGAGCCGCTTCACTGGACTTATGGATTAGATGTCACCATAGACATGGCAGTTCAGGAGGCCGCCTACACCATGCTAACTATCATGAGGTTTCACCATGGTCTGCTTCAGAACACAGAGTTCTGTTATGTTCTTGCTTCTATGGGAGGAGAGGATAGCTATATTAGAGCAGCCTACTATGATCATTCTCATGAGGACCCTAGGCTGCAGGTGACTGCTCAGATGTTGGAGAACATGGATCGTGATGCACGTGCCCTTTGCATGGAGCTTTATGCTACCCGTGCGCATCTTTGGACTGCCCTAACGCAGTTGGCACCTATCGTGCAGACAGGCTATGGAGATTTGGAGATGCTGAACCCATCGTAGACTCATCTGCCAGCACGCGTAGACTGGCCCGATGTTGGAGGCATCACCCCTCTTCGAGGACCATTGTTGCCGCCAACAAGGGGACCAAGGCCACATCCATGTCCTTACGGTTTCCAGGGATCACAGGCTAGAGTGTTTCCAGATCCTTAGGTTCAGCTCCCGGGTCACGGGGGTAACCTATATGAGGCATTCTACGGCGATGCTTGAGTACGTGGATGTTAGTACTAGTATGGTAGTAGTCGTATCGCCACAGTCCTGCGTGTCTTGTGGGATATGACTAAGGTTGAGAGTTGAGTTTCGGAGGTGTAGAAAGATAATGTATAGGAAACTTGTAGTGCCTCCAATGAGTTGTGTCATCTCTGTGTAGTTTGTATTTCAGCTTGGGTTTGTACTGAACTATGTCATGGTGTGTATGAATCATGGTGTTCATAGGGCAGTCGTTATTACCATGTTGTCTGGGTGTTTACCCTGCATGCCATGTTGTCCAGTACATTCCTTATCTCATGTCTTAGAGTTAATGTCCTCTATGTCTAAGCTGTCGGTTTGTTTTCCCAGGATGGTGGCAACTAGGAATAACCCCGTGCTTGCTGCCGAGCAGGGCGAGGGAAGCCAACCAAGGCAAGAGAACCTACCACAAGCGCCCTCTTTGGCAAAAGTGATGCTTGAAGCTGAACGGAACAAAAGGGAGACCAATAGGCTGTTGGAACAGATTGAGCAGAACACAGTGCACGCTCCCCGTAATGATCACAATGATGGCGTGTCTCTTGGTGATTTCGTCAAGATGTACCCACCCAAGTATCATCATTCGGTCGACCCACTCGTCGTAGATGACTAGCTTACTAGCATGCCTCGCAAGATCCGAGCTGCCAATGTATCCGAGGCCAACAAGGTGACCTTTGCTACTTACTTTCTGGAAGGACCCGCCAATCTGTGGTGGGAAAATTATGAAGCCATGCGTCCCGCAGGCCCTGCACCAGCTTGGGCAGAATTCAGCGCGGCATTCCGTACCCATCACATCCCGGAAGGGCTGATGGATCGCAAGAGAGAGGACTTTTGTGCTTTCACCCAGGGCAGACTGTCAATGGATGCCTATAGCCGTGAGTTCGACAATCTTGCTCGTTATGGTCTGAAGGAAGTTTCAACTGATGCCAAGAAGCAAGCTAGGTTCCACAAGGGACTTAGTCCTGAGCTCCGTCGAGATCTGCGCCTACATGAGTGCACAACCTTCCAGGCTCTCGTCAACAAGGCTATCAATGCCAAGACTGGACGGACTGACTACGAGGCCACTAGGAAGCACAACCCAGACTTCAGCCCCGCATCTGGCTCGGGCTCCAACAAACGCCGGGTGTGGGTGCCCAACGCAGCTCTACCACCAACGTACACTGCGAGGCCATCCTTCTAGGCGCCTTGCCCAACTTAGCCTAATCCTCCAGCCAGGCCATTTGGAGGTCCTCCTGCCAACGTTGCTCCCCATGCCATCGTGGTCTGCTACAAATGTGGGGAACCAGGACACTACATTCGTGAGTGTCCTCAGAACATTGCTAAGCCGGCTAGACGTGGGAAGCCGGGAAAAGCCTTCTATGTGAAGCCAGCTCCTGCTCGTGGACGAGTGAACTATGTTTCTGTTGAGGAAACCATTGAGGATCCTGATGTTATCCTAGGTATGCTCCTTGTCAATAGTCATCCAACATCTGTTCTATTTGATACTGGGGCATCTCATTCTTTCATCTCAGAAAGTTATGCACAATTGCATAACATGTCTTTTTGTGATATGCCTACTCCTTTAGTAGTTCAGACTCTTGGTTCAAAATGGCAAACTTCTAGAGCGAGCCATGACAATGAGATTCTTATGGATAGGCTAGTCTTCCTAGCATCTTTGATAGCCCTCAAGTATTCGGACATCAATATCATCTTAGGCATGGATTGGATGGAAGCCCACTATGCTAAGATTGATACTCATAATAGGAATGTTCAACTTACACATCCATCGGGTGAGATAGTCAATGTCTCCACTCGAGCAGCCAAGCGCCAACTCTATCCCCTCAATGCTAGCCCTCTTCCAAAATTAGAAGATATTCTGGTAGTCTGTGAGTTTCCAGATGTCTTTCTAGAAGAACTGCCAGGAATTCCACCTGTCAGAGATGTTGAGTTTGTGATAGAGCTCATCCCAGGGACTGTCCCAACAGCCAGAAGACCCTATAAGATGGCACCCTTAGAACTAGTCGAACATAAAACTCAACTCGATGAGGCTTTGAAGAAAGGTTTCATCCGTCCTAGTTCTTCTCCTTGGGCTTGCCCCGTCCTGTTTGTCAAGAAGAAGGATGGATCGGATCGGATGGTTGTGGATTATTGGCCAGTGAATATGGTCACCATAAAGAACAAGTATCCGCTCCCCATGGTCAACGATTTGTATGATAAACTCGCTGGATCCTCTGTCTTGTTTATTGCATTAGGACAAACATTCACTTGTCTGTCATACACGATAGATGGACCTATTCTTTTGCATGACCTATCATTGTCATAGTAAATAGCTAAACCTTGCAACCTAGCATAACTGGTAGGTGCTTGTGTCATGATGTGCTTAGCTTACTTTGCCTGCTATGCTCGTTATACTTAGAGTTGTGTCAGGTCTGATTCATCTGGGTGATGAACTGGAGTGAAACAATGTTGTTCTGATGTGATGAGCTTATGATCAACCCGATTTGGTAAAGGTAGCGATGAGAGGCTATGTAGGAGTACATAGCGGGTTGTCTCATTGGGACCGTTCTTAGGAACTGAGTTCCATGTTTGTGATCCAAGATTAGTTACTACCACACATTGGGTTCTGGTAACTCGACCCCTCTCGACTTATAAGTCGCTTAATCCTTGGTCCAGGAGTTGCAAGTAGTTTCTGGTGTTTATAGTTTGCTGGAGGCCGTGCGTAGCGCTGACCCTAGGGGTGGGTTATGACGCGGTAGGCAGTGGCACAGTGTACCAAGGGTCACCCAGATGGTGGGCTTGGGAACCCTGCACACATCGTTTGGGCCGTATAGGAAACTTTGGTCGGACTTCCATGCGGGTTTAATCACAAATAGGCGATAGCCTGGACTAGAGGTCTGATGTGATTGACGGTCGTGGCCGACTCCCTCGCTGGGCTTCCGCTTGAAGGTTGCCGAGGTGCATGGTTTTATGAGCACACAGTGATAAGTGGCGAGAGTGTGTGTGAAGAAGTACACCCCTGGAGGGTATAAAACTATTCGAATAGTCGAATCCTCTGATATGGACTACTTGGAAAGCTTATGTTGTTCATAGATAATCAAATGGATACTCGTAAAAATATCAAGACAAGTGTGAGTACCATGGATGGCACTCTCCCAGGAGAGGGAAGTGAATCTATGGTGGTGTATTGTTATGGAGTTAGTGGACTCGTGTGTGATATCTAAAATCTAAACAAAGAGTTAAAATTGTGTAGTGTAGGTTAGCCATGAGTCAAAGCTGACATTTTTGCATAAACTCCACCACTCCCCTTATTGAAACATGAGCATGAATAGTCTAGGTCTGCTTTAAAGACTTGCTGAGTACGTTTGTACTCATGTTTGCCTTATAAATATTGCAGATGAGACTCAGGACCCATTAGGTGGGTTCTATCTAGATGTCGACGATGCTGAATAGTTGGTGTCCCAGCTATGACCTTATGCCGTGTGGCGGGCTGTAGATAGTCAGGCCATGTGCCTTTTTCCCCTTTCATTTGTCTGTACTCAGACAGCTTTATGGTTCCGCTTGGTTTGTATGAACTTGTGTGTATGACTTGAGTGTCGGGTCATGTGACCCCTACCTATAAGAACATATTATGCAAGGCTCTTCTGAGCCTCTTAAATAAAAGTTGTGTTGTTGTATGGTTATGTTGTGATGCCATAGTTGTATCTTTGCATATCGGGCATGTCGTGCGTACGTGTGACGTGCAATGGTATGTATGGGATCCGACACCTAGTCGCGTGCCTTTAGTAGTACTCTTTACAGGAAACTGCCTCTTTGTGCTTCCAGCGAGCCTTGGTAGCTTGCTACTGCTCCGGACACATTGATTGACCAGCATGTATCCTTCTTTGCTGCTGTGTCTGTCCCTTCGGGGAAATGTCTCACAATGTAATGGAGTCCCTATATCCTGCTACGACTCGTCAACATGCAGTAATGGCATCCATGTCTCACGACGTAATTGAGTCCTTGTAGCTTGCTATGACTCGTCTACACACGGGAAACTGCCACTTGGGTTCTATGACTAGTCATGTCGGCCCGGGTTCTCTGTCATTTGATTGCCAGGGACATGTTCACATACGTGAGCCAAAAGATGCAAACGGTCCCGACTAAGGTAAGGCTGCAGCCGTGGAGCTTACCATGCGTGAGGCCGCAAAGTGATGTGATATGTTATAGTCTGGATTCATATGACTTAGGATCGGGGTCCCGACATGTGGCCACACAGGATCTAGTGTGAGCATGTAGCATGTGTGTGTGTGCCTTTGTGTGTGTGTGTGTAGGGGATCTTCTGTGGAAGGTAGATCCCAGGTGAAATTTGTGTGTCCTTGTGTGTGTATGCTGTGTGTGTTGTGTGTGTGTATGACAGTGGGCCCATGGCCCACTTGTCTACCACATAGAGGGCCCTGGTGTCTATGCCAGGTGGGCCCTCCTATCTAGTTTGTTTTCTTTTCATTTCATTTTCTTTTTGTTTTATTGTTTTTATTGTGTCAAATATATTATTCCATTTCTGATAATTACTAAATCTATACATGAGCATATTTAGACATGAGCAAATATAGCAAGTTTTGACTTATGGGACTGACATGTCATTTTCGATCATGGTTTTGTGAGTTTTGCAAAAGCTTATATATGAGTATGATATATGGAATTGGGGTAGAATTTTCCAATGAATCCATTGGTGCAATTGGTTTGGTAATTTGAGCAAGTTTGACAAAATGTCATTTTGTCGCAAAGTGCCATTTTGTCATTTTAGTTATAATTAATCCATGCATGCTATGATATTGGTGTAAACATGGAACTGGTAGTATTTCATGAGTTGAATTCCATGGTATTTTATTTTGACATGTTAGACTTGCATATAAGTGGGAAACTTGCTCCAAAGTGGCTATTAAAATGTTGTTGTTTTCAACATGCTAAATATTTCCAAGTCTGAGAATCTGTTATTATTTTTATGCCATGATGAGTGGGTGCTACCTAGTGATATGTTGTGTTTTAGCTCAAGCTCAGTGCTAGTGTTTTGAAGTAGATATTGCCCTCTACCATCCTATTAATTTTCATGCCATGAGGTGGTCTATAGCATCATTATTTTCTGCTGCCAACTTGCTTTCAGCTTAACTCAGATTCCAGAAAACTGTGATTTTCACTAAGTCCCTAGAATCTGTTTCATCATGCCATCTTGTGAGCTCCATGCTTAGTGATATGTGCTTCCTTTCCAGTTTGTGTAGTTGGATCATTTGACAAGCATGTTATGTACTTTTTGTACATGTTTTGTTTGAGGTTGGAAACTTCTTGTAGCTCTATATATTTGCTATAGAACTTGCTATGTTGCTATTTTGAGGCAGATTGTGTGTGTTGGTGTTTTGTGGCTTGTGGGAGCTATGTTCCATTGTTTTAATTGATATTTGGCTCTATTGTGGTTATTTTTTCATTCCCTAACCAGTGGCTACCTTGGATTACCAAGGAATAGCCCATGGCCTTCCATGTCTTGTATTTTGTGTTCATTCCTTGCGGTGAGTGTAGTATGAGATCCATTACTCCGTTTCCTATGTTCTACATATGCATTTGCATCGATTTTGTATGAAGCCTCCATATTTGACATGATCATGCATGTTCAAACAACATAACATGAGGTTCTGTCCAGAATTGTAAATAACCTTACTATTGCATGAGAAACATGACTAGCTTAGGATTGCCATGCTAAATACTTCAAATGAATCATGCATCATCTTGTTTGTGCATTGCACCTTGGTTGGTTGTTTATTGTTGCTATTTCTCTTGGGTAGATGCGAGTGTTGAACCTGAGTACGAGGATCCAGGAGAGTACCGCTATGAGGACCCCGCTCTTTGTCCCTCTGAAGAACCAACATGCAAGATGATCGTACCCGGATCCCGACACTACTTTTGCTTTGCTAGATGTCTTGCTCTTATCGTTACATATGCGTTACCTACCACTGGAATGCCAAGCCTCCTACATTTCCATGATAGCCTCTAACCCCTCCACATCCTAGCAAACCTTGTTTGGCTAAGTTACCGCTGCTCAGCCCTGCTTATAGCATTCTTAGTTGCAGGTGCAGGTTGTTTCCATGTGATAACATGGATATCTAGAGATATCACAATACTTATTTCTATTTAATTTAATGCACATATATATCTTGGTACGGTGGAAGGCTTGGCCTTTTGCTCAGTGTTTTGTTCCACTTTTACTGCCATAGTTACTTGTTACCGGTGTTATGTTTCCATATTTTGCGCTCCTAACATGCTAGAGGTTGTTATGGGGACCCCCTTGATAATTCGGTTGAGATTAAAGCTTGTCCGACAAGACCCAACATTGGTACTATTTGCTTAACAACTTAATAAAATTGCATAGGGCTTTGCAACCCCATGGATAATTAATCAACAACCCGGGCCAGTGCTCCGCATGAGTGTTGGTCCAAAATGTTAACCGCCGGTGGCCACCAGGGGCAATTCTGTGCCTGGCCTACCGGAAGTTTGGACAATCCAGTCGTGTCTTGAGAACGAGATACGCGGCTCTTATCGAGTTTGTCGACATGTCGGGCGGTCTTGCTGGACTTGTTTTACCTTTTTCGAAATGCTGGCGTGAGGAACTCTGATCTTCTTTGGGCTATCTCGAGGTGTCGGTTTTCCTTTGGAATTGGATAGGATGATCACGAGATCCGTGGTTGAGGTTATTCTCGCGGAGTGTGGTTAATTTATGATGGATTAGTTGGAGCACCCTTGTAGGGTTAAATCTTTCGGAAAGCCATGCCCGCGGTTATGTGGCAACTTGGATATTTTGTTTAACACCGGTTACGGTTAACTTGAAGTAACACCAATAAAATACACCAACTGTGTGAGTAACCGTGATCGTCTCTGCTCGTGAACATGAATCGAGAGAACACGGTGGGGTTATGTTTGACGTAATTAGGTGTTCAGGATCGCTTAGCGATCATGCTAGTTCTCGATCGTCTATAGTTGTCGACATATTTACACTCATGTTCTTGTAAGTTAGCCACGATACATTGCTTAGTGCTGCTGCAAACTAAACACTTACCCCCATCCAACCCAATAAGCTTGAATAGTCTTGGTACCCGGTTGCGAGATTGCCGAGTCACCGTGGCTCACAGATTACTACAACAAATATAGGTGCAAGTGCAGATGAGACTGTGCTAGATGATGTGACGCACATCCAGTGGGAGTATGACAAGGAACGTGGCAAGATGTACGTCACATATCCAGATGAGTAGAGTGGCCTTGGTCGTGATCTTCGGGGCTAGCAAGACAGTTTCATCGCATCTTTTCTCATTTGTTTTCGTCCGTAGACGGACCCTGTCTTTTGAATGATGTTTGAATAAACTGTGTTGATTGTAATTTAGCATGTGGCGAGTGTAAGCCAACTCATATATTCCTCTCTTAATTAATGTATGTGATGATACTGAACTTGCGAAATGATTAGATGCGCCTCTCTCCTTGTCGAGGCCCCCGTGCCCAAATATGGATATGCGCACATCTTGGGCGTTACAAGTTGGTATTCATAGCCATACGACCATAGGAGCCCTTTGCTTGATCGAACTTGGCCGAGTGGAGTCTAGTAAAGACTATTTTGAGTCTAGTTATTTCGGAGAGTAGGTTTCTTTTTAATCCTCTTCTTTACTCTAGTGAGGTATTCGACTTAGGAATTTTGATTCTACTCCTATTGTCACTCAATTTTTTGTAGGATAACGCGGGTATTTTGGAAACTATATGATACCGATGTGACAGAGTTCTATCTTGGTGCCTCCTGTCTGACTTGATTTCATATGGGGATTCGAGCTCCAGGGAATTCTAGGCACATTGTTATCATTCAGCTTCTTTAGTATCTCAGGATGGAGGATGTTCGTAATTGCTTCAATACTTGTCGTGGTGAGATAAGGTCGGAGTCACCTAGTACTGAGGAGGCATCCGGGGTACCACCATGGTTAGTATCGTTGTGCTTTCGAGGATCCGAGTTAGATGGATTTCTGGAAGCATCTGGTTATGTGTTGAAGGATGGATACAGTTGGAGTGTAGGTTTGTTAGTTGTGTGAGATATTTCCTCCTTGTATCCCCAACACCGGATTGCATAACCAGAAAGTTTTCGGAAGTTCTTAGGTGGGAAATCATGTAGTTATCTAGGATCATCTTCTTCAGATGTATGAGGGCATGTACATTTGTTCCGAGCAACATTAGCTCAATACTTTTGTGTTATTGGAAGTGGATTCTAATATCTGATGATGTTATCGCAAACCCAAAGAAGGCGTTCATACTAATTTTTCAGTAGGAAGGTTGTTTATGTTATTCGTTCAATCTCTTTCAAGTCATTTGATTCAGCTGATTGCTATCATCTTTGTCAATGAGGTGTTGATGTTCTTGTCCATCTCCAAGATGGCTCCAACAACTCGCGGGAGTTCGGCTCGTGATGGGGAGTAGTCTGATCCTCCCCCCGCCACCGCCTCCTCCTCCAGAAGCTTGGCAAGCTATGATGGACGCAACCAATGCGAATACTCAGATGTTGCTCAGGCTGTTGCAAGAAAGAGATCATGGTCAGCAAGGCTTTCAAGGGAATTTTCAGAATCAACCTCAGTTCATAATGCTCAACCAGTTCCTTGCCAACCAGCCCAAGTCTTTCACCTGTTGTGAGCAGCCTTTTGATGCTGATGATTGGCTCCGTGACATGAGTAAGCATTTTGAGTGCAGCAATGTCAGGCTAGAGGACTTTGTCAGATTCGCGTCGTTCCAGCTCAACGGTCAGGCAGCAGATTGCTGGCAGTAATACAAGGACTCATGGGCGATCATGTTGTCACTTGGGACGATTTCTGTCGTGACTTCAGGGCCCATTACATTCTGACAAGCTTTGTCGAGGAGATGCGTGAGAAGTTCAGACATCTGAAGTAGGGAAGCAAGTCTGTCTACCAGCACAACATCGAGTTCCAGAATCTGCCCCGCTATGCTAAGCAAGATGTTCCAGATGACAAGTCCATGATTTATCAGTCCAGAGGTGGTCTCAAGGATGAGCTTCTGTCGGGTCTGGTCCTTCAAGAGCCTCGTGAGTTTGATTAGTTCTACAGCATGGCTTTGAAGGTTGAGGCAACTCATCTCAAGTTAGAGAACTCAAGGAAGCATTCCAGGGATTCCTATTCTTCTTCCAGCTCTCAGATGGTCCCTAAGAAGCAGAAATATTGGGTTCCTAATCCGCCTCCGTTTCGTCCTCCTTAGCAGCAGAGGTAGTCCGACGACCATGGTTCTTCCCACCCACCCAACCTAGGACATCAGCCGAGGCCCCAGGCACCCAAGTCAGCTAATGTTCCTCCTCTAGGCAACTTTCGCCCCTCTCCGAGGTTACTTGTCACAAGTGTGGTCAGAAGGGTCACTACTCAAACAAGTGCAACAACAAACGGCGTCTTCCGCCTCCTCCTCCTGTCAAGCCCCAAGGCAGTGCTATGGTGAAGCACAACCCCAAGTATGCAAGGGTGAACCATGTGAATGCAGCTGAAACATAAGATTCTTCCCAAGTGATCATGGGTAATCTCTCAGTTAATTCTATTCCTGCAAAAGTTTTGTTTGACACTGGTGCATTGCATTCATTCATATCAAGGCCATTTGTTTCAAAGCATGAGTTGTGTTGCAAAGAATTGCCTAGATCGTTAACTATGGTGTCTTTGGGCTTGCAAATGAATTCTCGCTTTATGGTTCGGGATGCTTCTAGCAAGATGGGCAATTATTCTTTTCTGGCCTCTCCAATTGTTATCGGTAATTCTGATATTGATCTCATTCTTGGCATGGACTTCCTCGCTATGAACAAGACATATGTGGATTGTCAAGCCAAAGAAGTCAAATTGATTCATCCTTCAGAAGATGTGATCATTTTCGCAGCTCGCGATGACATGATCCGTCTCTTTGCTCTTAATGAGAAGGGTGAGATCTCGGCTATTTCCCAAATTCTAGTGCTTTGTGAGTATGAAGATGTCTTTCCAGAGGAATTGCCAGGAATTCCTCCGCACTGGCCAGTCGAGTTTGTGATTGACCTCGAGCCCGGAACTGAACTGGTTTGTAAGCGTCCTTATAAACTTGGCCCCGAAGAGCTGAAAGAGTTGAAGAAGCAGCTAGATGAACAAGAATGTCTGGGTCTGATCGGACCAAGTTCTTCTCCATGGGGTTGTGGTGTTTTGTTTGTCAATAAGAAGGATGGCACGGAACGACTTTGTGTCGATTACCGTCCATTGAATAAAAAGGTAATTAGAAACAAGTACCCACTTCCCAACATCAATGAGTTGTTTGAACAACTGAAAGGTGCCAAGGTTTTCTGGAAGCTTGATCTTCGCATGGGCTATCATCAGATTTGCATTCACGAAGAAGATATTCCAAAGACTACTTTCAGGACGAGTTTTGGCTCTTATGAGTACACCGTCATGTCGTTTGGTCTCGCAAATGCTCCTCCAACCTTCTCAAGAATGATGAACTTCATATTCTCTCCTTTCAAGAATGAGTTCGTCTTGGTCTATTTGGATGATATCCTCGTGTTCTCAGAGACTATAGAAGAGCATGCAGAGCATCTCCGGCGTGTGCTTTAAAAGTTAAGATAGCATCGATTCTATATCAAGTTTTCCAAGTGTAAGTTTTGGCTCAATGAAGTGGTGTACCATGGGCATGTGATCTATGCCGAGGGCATTAAAGTGCACCCTGAGAAAGTTGAGGAAATCTTGGGAGCCTCCTCAGAATGTCAAGCAGCTTTGTAGCTTCCTCGGGCTTGCAAGTTATTGCAGAAGATTCATGGACAACTTCTCTCAAATTGCCAAGCCTCTGTCTAATCTCCTCCAGTAGAATGTCAAGTATGTTTGGTCTCCTGGGTGTGGTGAGGCGTTCAATACGCTGAAGCAGAGCTGACTTCAGCTCCAGTTCTTATTCCTCCCGAGCAATAAAAGCCTTTCCAAGTTTTTTGTGATGCTTTTCTCCAAGGTCTTGGTGGTGTTCTCATGCAAGATAAGAAGATAGTTGCGTATACCTCACGTCAGTTGAAGCCTGCCAAGAAGAACTGCCCCACTCATGATCTTGAGTTGGCGGTAGTTGTGCATGGTCTAATGACTTGGAGGCATTTGTTGTTGGGTAGACTAGTTGAGGTGCACACCGATCACAAGAGCTTGAAGTACATTTTCACTCAACCCAACCTCAATCTTCGGCAGTCTCGTTGGGTGGAAATGCTTGAGGACTTCAATCCAAGCATTGAGTATACTCCTAGAAAAGCAAATGTCATTGCAGACGCGCTCAGCCGAAAGGCGTACCGCAACAGTCTTATCATGAAGCCTCTTCAACCAGAGCTTTGTGAAGCCTTCCGCAAGCTCAATCTTCAAATGATTCCGCAAGGATTTCTTGACAATCTTCAAGTCTCTCCGACTCTGGAAGATCAGGTTCACCAAGCTCAACTTCTTGATGCAATGGTGAAGAAAGTGAAGAAAGGTGTGGCCAAGGGCATTCCTAAGTATAAGTGCTTTCGCGTTGATGATAAAGATACCTTGTTCTTTGAGGACCGTATGGTGGTTCGAAAAGGTGATCTCAGGAAGGTTATCATGGGAAGCACACAAGTCTCTTCTATCCATTCATCCACACAGTTCCAAGATGTATCAGGACCTCAAGAAAACCTTCTGGTGGACTCACATGAAACATGAAATTGCTTAGTTCGTGAACGAGTGTGATGTTTGTTGCAGAGTGAAGGCAGAACATCAACGTCCAGTAGGTCTCCTTTAGCCTTTGCCTACTCCAGAGTGGAAATTCGATCATGTGGAGATGGATTTCGTCACTGGGTTTCCCAAGTCTAAGAGGGGCAATGATGCCATCTTTCTGGTTATTGACAAGCTGACTAAAGTTGCCCATTTCCTTTCGATCAAAGAATCTATCTCGGCAGCTCAGCTAGCAGAGTTGTATACGTCAAGGATAGTTTCTTTGCACGGTATTCCTCAGCTCATTTCATCTGAACGTGGAAGCCTCTTCACTTCCAAGTTTTGGGAGTCCTTCCAGATTGCTATGGGTATCAAGATCCGTTTCAGCACTGCATTCCATCCGCAGACAAGTGGTCAAGTTGAGAGAGTCAATCAAGTCCTTGAAGACATGCTCAGAGCCTGTGTGATTTCTTTTGGCATGAAATGGGAAGACTGCCTTCCATATGCTGAATTTTCATACAAAAACAACTTTCAGGCTAGCTCAGGCAAGGCCCCTTTCGAGATTCTCTACGGCGGGAAGTGCCGTCCCCCGCTCAATTGGTCTAAAACCGGCGAGCGTCAAATTTTGGGCAATGACATGATTGCCGAAGTAGAAGAGATGTGTTGTCATTTGTGAGAACCTCAAAGCAGCTCAATCCCGACAGAAGAGTTATTACGATAACAAACATCGGGATGTCTCCTTTCAAGTTGACAATCTAGTCTATCTCAGAGTCTCTCCCATGAAGGGTACTCAGCGGTTTGGAATCAAAGGGAAGCTAGCTCCTCGCTTTGTGGGTCCTTTCAGAGTTGTTGGCAAGAGAGGTGAACTTGCCTATCAACTAGAGCTTCCTCAGAACTTCGCAAGTGTGCATGTTGTCTTCCATGTCTCTCAGCTCCAGAGGTGCTTCAAGACTCCCGAGCGTACCATTGACCTCCAAGACGTTGATCTCCACGAAGACATGTCTTATCGTGAGCATCCAGTTGCTATTCTCGAAGAGACTGAGCGTAGGACTCGCAACAAATCAATCAAGTTTCTCAAGGTAAAGTGGTCTCATCAGTAAGATAAAGAAGCTAATTGGGAACGTGAGGATCTTCTTCGTTCCGAATTTCCAGAGTTCTTTCATTCTTAGATCTCGGGTCGAGATCCTCTTGTAGTGTGGGAGAGTTGTAACAGCCCAAGTGCTCCCCTTGCCATTTATGGCCACATACCCATATGAACCTCTTGTTTGCCATGTGCTTGAATGAATTATGATTTTGCTTCATTGCCATTTCCATCTCATGCATGATGCATCATGCCATCATGCTCATCATATCATTTGCATATCTCTTATTGCTTTGCTTACTTATGAAGTGTTGTGATGTGAGGTGTGTATGTGGGTGATGGATGTGTGCCTTGTTGGAGTATTGCTCTTCTTCCTCCCATTCCAAAAACTATTCCTATCTCCCCCTCTTCAATTCAATTGCAACTTGTTTTATTTCTTGTGTTTAAAAATTCCGTAAAAATGTTCCAACTCTTCTAAATAACCTGATGTGTATGTTTTGTTTTACCCCAAGTTTGTTCTTTGGGTTTCTGATTTTATAAAAAATATATGAACTTAGGCAACAAATTTCAATATTAAAACATGTGTATAATTAACCTGTTCTAAAAATGCCAAGGTCATTTTTATAAACTAGAGTGCATTTTTCGGGTTTCAAATATATATTTCTCTCTCTATATATCCTTGTCAAACATGCTTGGTTTTTATTTCTTGTAGTTGTTTATTTAAAAAAAGAAAACATTTCTTATTTTTTCCTGTGTGTGAGAGCTGCCCACCCGGGCCTTGCCTCCCTCGCGGCCCAGCTAGCCTAGCTGAAGCCAGCCCAGCCCGAGCGCTAAACACAGACCTGCTTCGTCTCCTTCCTCCGTCAGTTATCACAAAAGAGAGAGAGAGCAGAGCACATGGCCTCCTCCGTTGGCGCAAACGTCGAAACACCGTCATCCCGCACTTATATATCCCCCTTGATGTTTGTGCCGCACCCCTAGGGTTCTTTCTCCCTCCCCGCGCCACCGCCATCCACCTCTCCTCCTCTTTCGTCTCAGGTAAGGGAGAGTTTAGAGAGGTTCAAATAGGTTTCAGAGAGGAGCTCGTCATTGCGGGAGCTTCTACGGCAAGTCCCTCGGGAAGGCGGGCGTCGGGATCACTTTGCTAGCTTCATCTCCTTCCCCGACGTCCTCTGCAGCCTCGTGGGATGCCAAGATCGCCATGCTTGCTTCCTCCTTCTTCCGTGCCCGCGGATCATCATCGCCCAAATTCGTCGCCGATGTTCTTACCCAAGCCCGTATGTCGACATCGATCCCTGCTATGAGCATCGTGTTGCCTTTCCCCTTCCCTATCTAGTGTGTAGCTGCATAGGTCACTGGAGAGTTCATCGCCGCCGTGGTCGGGCCGAGCGCAAGCTCGTGCTCGAGCTGCTCGTAGCCGCCGCACCCAGTTGTAGTTAGGGGCGGGGATGGCTTCCCCTAGGATCCCGCTTCCCCCTCAGCAGGTCCGCATCGCCGGAGCCCCCTGCCGTCATTGGAATCATGTCGCCATTGTCAGTCTGTCGCTGTTGCTTATTCAGTTTCGTTAGAGATCGTAGGCAGGTTGGTAGATAAGCAGCAAGCCCCCCTTGTTCAGACTCCCCCCGCCTAGCGTAGTGGTAACTGAACCGAGCTGAGACCGTGAGGTCCAGGGTTCGAACCCCCGGCGCGCCCCTTTTTTCCCTTTTTTCCATTGGTAGTTTGTCTTGTGTGGTGTGCCAGGATCCACTGTGGCCACGCAGGATCTGGTGTGAGCGCCTAGCATGTGTGTGTGTGCCTTTGTGTGTGTGTGTGTGGAGGGGATCTGCTATGGCAGGCAGATCCCAGGTGAAATTTGTGTGTGCTTGTGTGTGTATGCCGTGTGTTGTGTGTGTGTGTGTGTATGACAGTGGGCCCATGGCCCACTTGTCAACCACATAGAGTGCCCTGGTGTCTATGCTAGGTGGGCCCTCCTATCTACTTTGTGTTCTTTTCATTTCATTTTATTTATGTTTTATTGTTTTTATTGTGTCAAATAGATTATTCCATTTCTGATAATTACTAAATCTGTACATGAGCATATTTAGACATGATCAAATATAGCAAGTTTTGACTTATGGGAATGACATGTCATTTTCGAGCATGGTTTTGTGAGTTTTGCAAAAGCTTATATATGAGTATGATATATGGAATTGGGGTAGAATTTTCCAATGAATCCATTGGTGCAATTGGTTTGGTCATTTGAGCAAGTTTGACAAAATGTCATTTTGTCCCAAAGTGCCATTTTGTCATTTTAGTTATAATTAATCCATGCATGCTATGATATTGGTGTCAACATGGAAGTGGTAGTATTTCATGAGTACAATGCCATGGTATTTTGTTTTGACATCTTATACTTGCATATAAGTGGGAACCTTGCTCAAAAATGGCTATTAAAATGTTGCTGTTTTGAACATGCTAAATATTTCTAAGTCTGAGAATCTGTTATTATTTTTATGCCATGATGAGTGGGTGCTACCTAGTGATATGTTGTGTTTTAGCTCAAGCTCAGTGCTAGTGTTTTGAAGTCGATGTTGCCCTCTACCATCCTGTTAATTTTTCATGCCATGAGGTGGTCTTTATCACCATTAGTTTCTCCTGTCAACTTGCTATCAGCTTAAGCCAGATTCCAGAAAAACTGGGATTTTCACTAAGTCCCTAGAATCTGTTTCATCATGCCAACTTGTGAGCTTCATGCTTAGTGATATGTGCTTCCTTTCCAGTTTGTGTAGTTGGATGATTTCATAAGCATGTTATGTAGTTTCTATACATGTTTTGTTTGAGGTTGGAAACTTCTTGTAGCTCTATATATTTGCTATAGAACTTGCTATGTTGCTATTTTGAGGCAGATTGTGTGTGTTGGTGTTTTGTGGGTTGTGGGAGCTATGTTCCATTGTTTTGCTTGGTATTTGGCTCTATTGTGGTTGATTTTTCATTCCCTAACCAGTGGATACCTTGGATTACCAAGGAATAGCCCATGTCCTTCCATGTCTTGTATTTTGTGTTCGTTCCTTGCGGTGAGTGTAGTATGAGATCCATTACTCCGTTTCCTACATTCTACATATGCATTTGCATCGATTTTGTATGAAGCCTCCGTATTTGACATGATCATGCATGTTCAAACAACTTAACATGAGGTTCTGTCCAGAATTGTAAATAACCTTACTATTGCATGAGAAACATGACTAGCTTAGGATTGCCATGCTAAATACTTCAAATGAATCATGCATCATCTTGTTTGTGCATTGCACCTTGGTTGGTTGTTCATTGTTGCTATTTCTATTGGGTAGATGCGAGTGTTGAACCTGAGTACAAGGATCCAGGAGAGTACCGCTACGAGGACCCCGCTCTTTGTCCCTCTGAAGAACCAACATGCAAGATGATCGTACCCGGATCCCGACACTACTTTTGCTTTGCTAGATGTCTTGCTCTTATCGTTACATATGCGTTACCTACCACTTGAATGTCAAGCCTCCTACATTGCCATGATAGCCTCTAACCCCTCCACATCCTAGCAAACCTTGTTTGGCTAAGTTACCGCTGCTCAGCCCTGCTTATAGCATTCTTAGTTGCAGGTGCAGGTTGTTTCCATGTGATAACATGGATATCTGGAGATATCACAATAGTTATTTTATTTAATTTAATGCACATATATATCTTGGTACGGTGGAAGGCTTGGCCTTTTGCTCGGTGTTTTGTTCCACTTTTACCGCCATAGTTACTTGTTACCGGTGTTATGTTTCCATATTTTGCGCTCCTAACATGCTCGAGGTTGTTATGGGGACCCCCTTGATTATTCGGTTGAGATTAAAGCTTGTCCGGCAAGACCCAACATTGGTACTATTTGCTTAACAACTTAATAAAATTGCATAGGGCTTTGCAACCCCATGGATAATTAATCAACAACCCAGGCCAGTGCTCCGCATGAGTGTTGGTCCAAAATGTTAACCGCTGGTGGCCACCAGGGGCAACTCTGTGCCTGGCCTACCGGAAGTTTGGACAATCCGGTCGTGTCTTGAGAACGAGATACGCGGCTCTTATCGAGTTTGTTGACATGTCGGACGGTCTTGCTGGACTTGTTTTACCTTTTTCGAAATGCTGGCGTGAGGAACTCTGATCATCTTCGGGCTATCTCGAGGTGTCGGTTTTCCTTTGGAATTGGCTAGGATGATCACGAGATCCGTGGTCGAGGTTATTCCTGCGGAGTGTGGTTAATTTATGATGGATTAGTTGGAGCACCCTTGCAGGGTTAAAGCTTTCGGAAAGCCATGCCCGCGGTTATGTGGCAACTTGGATATTTTGTTTAACACCGGTTACAGTTAACTTGAAGTAACCCCAATAAATACACCAACTGTGTGAGTAACCGTGATTGTCTCTGCTCGTGAACATGAACCGAGAGAGAACATGTTGGGGTTATGTTTGACGTAAGTAGGTGTTCAGGATCGCTTAGCGATCATGCTAGTTCTCGATCGTCTATCATAGTACACATATTTACATTAATGTTCTCATAAGTTAGACACCATACATTGCTTAGTGTTGCTGCAAACTAAATACTTACCGCCATCCAACCCAATAAGCTTGAATAATCTTGGTACCCGGTTGCGAGATTGCTGAGTCCCCATGGCTCACAGATTACTACAACAAATACATGTGCAGGTGCAGATGAGACCGTGCCAGATGATGTGACGCAGCTCTAGTGGGAGTATGACGAGGAACGTGGCAGGATTTACGTCACATATCTAAACGAGTAGAGTGGCCTTGGTCGTGATCTATGGGTCTAGCAAGACAGTTTCATTGCATATTTTCTTGTTTGTTTTCCTCCGTAGACGGACCCTATCTTTTGAATGATGTTTGAAGAAACTGTGTGGATTGTAATTTAGCATGTGATGAGTCTAAGCCAACTCATATAATGCTCTCTTCATAAATGTATGTGATGATACTGAACTTGCGAAATGACTAGATGCGCCTCTATCCATGTCGAGGCCCCCGTGCCCTAATATGGATAGGCGCGCATCTTGGGCGTTACACTTCCGCCCCCGGAGTTTGCCATACCACCCGCAGGAAGTATTGCTCTGTCCTGAGACCCAGGGCCATGGGGGGTCCCACCGTCGCCACGGGAGCCTCTGTGGCGAGCGTCGCCGCTTGCTTGGCCTTGGTCATCGGAACGTTGCGGAAGTTCCGGACCTATGCCTCCTTTTCCTCCATCTGCGTCCATGCCATCTCCTGCCTGTGTAGATACAGGAATGGCGGACACGGATGGGACAACTGCTGTCAGGCCCTTCTTCTTGGGGCCATGGCGATGATGACACTGGGGCGCAAATCACCCGAACGGGTTCGCACCACTCACGCGCCCCCTACCTGGCGCGCCAAAGATGTCGTGGGAACGAACACCTATGGGATCACAGGGACCCCTCTCGGTTCGGCGAGGGGCGAGATGGCACAAAGAGCCGGTCTGGTGAGCTGGGCGCGGGGAGTTTTACCCAGGTTCGGGCCACATGGATGCGTAAAACCCTACTCCTGCTTGATTGTATTGATCGTGTTCTAGGGTTCGAGCTACAAAAGCGCCATGAACGACTACTACATGAGCTAGGTGGTCTCAGCTATCTAACCGTCGGGCTGTCTGGTTGTTTAACTGCCCAACTATCTAAAGCCAAAGAGCCAAAAGTTCAGAGTCCAAAAGTCCTCTTCTGTAACGCCCTGGGTCTCCTTTTATACTTAAGGGAATCCCAACAGTGGTGTACATTGTGCACACGGGATGCAAAGTGCTATAGTGCTATCGTACCTAACCCTGACAGAGTAGGACAAGAGCATTGAATGCACCATCAGGGGCCTCAATCCATCAGTGGGACGGGACAGGGGCCCGTCCCATTGGTGCCGCTTAGCTCCCTCCAGCGTTGACACCACGACATGCGTCCAGGTGAATCGACACCTGGCCTGTGCACTGGCGGTCCTTGCTAGGGCCTTGCCTTGCTGGGACCTTGCCTTGTCAGGAGTCTGGGGGCACAAAAGCCTTCCCGACAAGGTCTTGCCGGTAGTCTTGTGTCTTCTGTGTTGTCGCTCATCAAGTCTTCACTGGGACTTGCCGCTGGGGTAGCTACTACTGCCCGTGCATGAGTGAAGGGGCACTAGATGGCCCCAAAACTCTAGTGCACCGATAGTCACCATGACTCTTGTATAAATGTAAGTACTAGAAAGTAAAAGATAAGCCCTTCGTAGAGGGAAGCATTGATTTACAGAGATGCCAGAGCTCGAGCTTTTAAAACAGAGGTACATAATAATTTTGAGCGGTACGCTTTCACCATCACCATAACAACCGAGAGATCTCGATATGTTCCATGCTAGATACATTATAGGAGGTTCCCAAATAGAATGGTAAAGTTTTTACTCCCCCTCCACCAATCAATCACACTCCACGGCAAGCCGAATCCACGGGTACCATCCATACAAACAACAATTCTAGGGGAGTTTTGTTTCATTATATTTTGATTTGATTTTGAGCATGGAACCGGGCATCCCAAATACCAGACACTTTCTCGTGAATGATAGCGAATCAACACATATCGTGAGAATAACCCACCTAGCATGGAAGATAGTGACAGCCCCTAGTCACTATATGAACGATTCGGGCATACAAAACATAATATTATTTGAAGGTTTACAGTTTGGCACATGCAAATTTACTTCGAACGACAAGTAAGTACCACATATAGGTAGGTATTGTGGACTCGTATGGAACAACTTTGGGTTTATGGGTATTTGGATGCACAAGTAGTATTTCTACTTGCTGCGGAAGTTTTGTCTAGTATGAGGTGGAAGCAAGCACCACATGTTGGAGGATCCATACCAATATAACTTCTATACACATATACCCAAGCATAACTCATTACATTGTCTTCCTTGTCCAACTTCAACTAATTTGCTCAAGTTCGAAAATAACTAATGGGGCTCACAATCATAGAATATCTCTAGGATAGTATATTTATATGTTAAATCTCTCTTCCTTCAATATTCTTTCATGAATTGTTCAAGTGACCAATGCGGTGTTTACTAACTTTCAATAAATTTTACCACCTATAATTATTATATATGAAGTCATTACTCCCCATGGGATAAGCATATAAAACATATAATTTTAGATTTATGACATTCAATTCATTCAACCACTTACTCATAGGATATAAGTGAAGCACGAGAGTAAATGACAAAACTACTCCAAAACATATAAGTGAAGACCAATGAGTAGTAAAACAATTAAGTAGCTACGTGAGGACTTTCTCTCTCTCTCAATAAATATTTTCAGATCTGAGTATTTTATTTAAACAACAAGCAAAAGAAAAACAGCACTCCAAGAATAGGATGCATCATATGAACAAATACAAATTTAGGCTCAACATAGGCTAACCGATAGTTGACGAAGAGAGGTGGGATGCATAGCATCCCCAAGCTTAGATGCTTGAGAGTTATTGAAATATTTACTTGGGGTGCCTTGGTAATCCCCAAGTTTGAGATTTTATATCTTTTTCAATCCTCTCATATCCTGGTTTCACCTATTCTTAAAAACTTCATCCACACAAAACTCGAAAAGAACTCGTGAGATAGGTTAGTACACATAAGAATAACTCAACACTTCATGTACTTACAAGACAAGTTGCACAATAATTTTAAAACATTAGGTACTATATACTATCATTTCCACCATTTATATCTACCAATATAGGCTGTGGAAACTATAGGATAAGTAGATAATCAAACTATGACAACAATCTGTCTAAACAGAACAGTCCGTAGCAATTTATTAAACCAGTGTACTTATGTAACTCAAAACATTATGAAAATTTAGTACATGCTAAATATTTATATGACAATACCGTGTAAAAATTTCTAGAAACTTTAGATGTTCCAGTAAAATAAGAAAATTCAAACAATACAACAGAATTTTCTGTTTTTACCCAGTACATATCAAAACATGCAATGCAAGCATCCTAAGGCAATTACTGGAACTTTTATTGAAAAACAAGATTATAAATAACACCTAACAGAGAACAACAAAATAGAATGACTCTCCAAGCAAAAATCATATTATGTGACAAATAAAAATATAGCTCCAAGTGAGATATACCGATAGTGTTGAAGACGAAATAGGGGATGCCTTCCGGGGCATCCCCAAGCTTAGGCGCTTGAATATTCCTTGGATATTACCTTGGGGGTGACTTGGGCATACAAAATCTTAGGTTATTGTCACTCCTTATTCTCCTCATATCGGTATCTCACCCAAAACTTGAAAACTTCAATCACACAAAACTTTACGGAACTTTGTGAGAAGGGTTAGTGTAATAAAGATAGATCATTCACTTAGGTACCGTCAATACAATATTAATAATTATTCCCACATAATAAATACTGTATTAAATCATTCCCACAATTTATATTACTAAATATAAGCTATAGAAACACTTGAAACAACCAAATTATGTATGCAAAACAGAATGTGTTAAAAACAGAACAGTCTGTAAAGATCTGAATGATCACCAAACTTCCGTGACTCCAAATATTCTGAAAAATTAGTAAATATCACATAATTTGATTATAAATGTTGTGTAATTTTTTTAGAATTTTTGGACTCTCTAGTAAAATCAGATAATTCGTATACTGGACGCAAAACTTTCTATTTTTGCACACAATCAAACAAGCAAGTATGCACACAATCCCAAAGGATTTACTTGGCACTTTACTGAAATAAAAGACAAAAAACATGATTAATACAGTATATTAATCATGTGAAAACACAAAAAAAGAAAGGGAAAGTGTTGAGTTATATCCCACAAGCGCTTTTCTTTAATGCCTTTTAGCTAGGCATGATGATTTCAATTATGCTCATATAGGAATAATAACTGAAACATGCAAAAGAGAATCATGAATCTCATGACAAGAACATTTAAGTCTAACCAACTTCCTATGCATAGGGATTTTGTTAGCAAACAATTTATGGGAACAAGAATCATCTAGCATAGGAAGGCAAAACAAGCATAACTGTAAAACTTTCAACACATAGAGAGGAAACTTGATATTATTGCAATTCCTACAAGCATATATTCCTCCCTCATAATAATTTTCAGTAGCATCATGAAGGAATTTCACAACATAACTATCACATAAAGCATTATATTCATAATCCACAAGCATAGAAAATTTGTCACTCTCCACATAAGCAATTTTCTTCTCATTCATAATAGTGGGAGCAAACTCAACAAAATAACTATCATGAGATACTTGATTGACATAACCACATTCAATATTAAAATCATGATGACAAGTTTCATGGTTACTATCACTCTTTCTATCATACATGTAACCATCATAATCATCATATATAGGAGGCATGCCATGATCATAATAAATTTGCTCATCAAAACTTGGGGGAGTAAAAATATCATATCCATCAAACCCCAAGCATGTGGCTTTGCATATCATTATCATCATGAATATTTAGAGAATTCATATTAACAATATTGAAATCAGGCTCATGATTCAAGGAATTCTGATTATAATTTTTCATAAATTCTTCCTCTACTAATTGAGCACAATTTTCCTTTCCATCATTATCACGAAAGACATTAAAAAGACAAAACAATTGATGCAACCTAAACTCCATTTTTTTGTAGTTTTATTTTATAAAACCAAACTATTGAAAAACAAGAATCTAAAAGATTAGATTGCAAGATCTAAATATATAACTTCAAGCACTAACCTCCCTGGCAACGGTGCCAGAAAAGAGCTTGATGTTTACTACACAAGCTTCTTCTTGTAGACTCATGTTGGGCCTCCAAGTGCAGAGTTTTGTAGGACATTAGCAATTTTCCCTCAAGTGTATGTCCTAAGGTTTATCAATACATGGGAGGTGTAGGATGAAGATGGTCTCTCTCCAACAACCCTACAACAAAATAACAATGATTCTCTTGTGTCCCCAACACACCCAATACAATGGTAAATTGTATAGGTGCACTAGTTCGGCGAAGAGATGGTGATACAAGTGTAATATGGATGGTAGATATAGGTCTTTGTACTCTGAAAATATAAAAACAGCAAGGTAACTAATGATAAAAGTGAGCACAAATGGTATTGCAATGCTTAGAAACAAGGCCTAGGGTTCATACTTTCACTAGTGCAAGTTCTCTCAACAATACAGACATAGGTTAATCATATATAAGTCCCTCTCATGCGACAAAGAGTTCAATTCAAAGTCACAAATAGAGGAGAACAAACAAAGAAATTATTGTAGGGTATGAAACGACCTCAAAGTTATCTTCTCCGGTCAATCTTATGAGCTACCCCTATAAGTATCACAAACAGCCTTAGAGTTCGTACTAAAATAACACCTTAAGATACACATAAACCAAAACCCTAATGTCACCTAGATACCCTAATGTCACCACGAGTACCCATGGGATTGATTATACCATATGAATCACACAATTTCAGATTCATCATGTCCAATCCAACACAAAGAACTTCAAAGAGTGCCCTAAAGTTCCTACCGGAGATTCAATATGAAAACATGTGCCAACCCCTATGCATAGATTCCCAAGGTCACAGAACCTGCAAGATGATCACCAAAACATACATCAAGTGGATCAATAGAACATCCCATTCTCACCACAGATATCCCATCGCAAGACATACATCAAGTGTTCTCAAATCCTTAAAGACTCAATCCGATAAGAAAACTTCAAAGGGAAAGCTCAATTCATCACAAGAAGATATAGAGGGGAAAACTCCATATGATTCATCTATATTAATAAATCTCGCGGTACATCAAGTCGTGCCATCTCAAGAACACGAGAGAGAGAGAGAAAGAGATCCAACTCATAGCTACTGGTACATACCCTCAGCCCCGAGGGTGAACTACTCCCTCCTCGTCATGGAGATCACCGGGATGATGAAGATGGCCTCCGGTGATGGTTTCCCCCTCCGGCAGGGTGCCGAACGGGCTCCCGATTGGTTTTTCGTGGCTACAGAGGCTTGCAGCAACGACTCTTGATCTAGGTCTCTTTCCTGGGTTTTTAGTATTTATAGTATTTTCTGGCGTCGGACTCACGTCAAGGGGGTGCTCGAGGTGTCCACAAGCCAGAGGGGCGCGACCTAGGAGGTGCCCAGCAGGCTTGTGGCTTCCCCGTCCACGTCCTGGCCCAGCTCTTGTTCTTTGGGGGTCTCTTTTGGTCCATACAAAGTCACCGTAAATTATTCAGCCCATTCTGAGAACTTTTATTTTTGCACAAAAAATGACACCATGGTAGTTCTGCTGAAAACATCATCAGTCCGGGTTAGTTCTAATAAAATCATACCAAAATCATATATAATTATTTAAACATGGCATGAATACTTCATAAATTATAGATACGTTGGAGACATATCAAACGAGAACATAGGAGACTCTCGATATGAAAAACATGGTGCTACTTTGAAGCACAAGTGTGGAATTAGCATGCCCCTTCTCTCTTTGTCTCTCATCATTTTTTTCTCCTTTTATTTTCTTTTCCTCTATTTTTATCTTTTCTCTCTCTTTCCTCTCTCTTTTTTCTCCTTTTTTCTCTTTTTTCTTTGTCTGGAGCCTCATCCCGACTTGTGGGGGAATCATAGTTTCCATCATCCTTTCCTCACTGGGACATGCTTTAATAATGAATAATGATGATCATAACACTTCTATTTACTTAAAACTCAATATTACAACTCGATACCTAGAACAAAATATGACTCTATATGAATGTTGTGCAATGATCTAGCATAGCAAAGATATCAAAAATGGACAAGCCATGGAAACATCATGCTAGCTATCTTACGATCATGTAAAGCAATATGACAATGAATGCTCAAGTCATCAAAATGAAAGCAGTGGAAGTTGCATGGAAATATATCTCGGGATGGCTATGGAAATGCCATAATAGGTAGGTATGCTGGCTATTTTGATGAAGATATACTAAGGTTTATGTGTGATAGAGCGTATCATATCACGCAGGTTGGATGCATGATACGTCCATTTTCCACCATGTTTTACTACTGTTATTTATAATGTTTTATGCATAATAATGCTTTGGGGAGTAATTCGAATGCCCTCTCTCTCATAATTTGCAAGGTTTACCTCAAGAGGGAGAATGCCGGCAACTGGAATTCAGCACCTCGAAAAAGCACGTTAGAGATACCTATTCTACACAACTCCAATGAAGCTAAAAATCCACGGGGAAATTTTTTGAAAGAACATTTGCTCCCTTGGGGTTTTTGGTAATTAATAAAAACATATATACCATTGAACTAATATTTCTACTAAGCATATTTCAGGAAAAGTTCAATGATGGGTTGACAAAAGGATTGTGGAGAAACCCCTAGATGCAAGGAATTTGATTGGCAAAGCTTCAAGCAAGAGGACTCTACATTTTACTTTGTGAGAATTCATTTTGAGTCCATAGGAAAAGCCAATACTATTAAAAGGGGGTAAGGTACTGTTGGTGAACAAAATGCTCCATGTGCACAAGTGATAGTCACCAAAAACACCCACAAACTCTTCCACAAAATTCTGTCCAAGCCAAATCATGAAAATCGGCGAAGCCAATAAATTCCACTCGATCGCACCATTTCCCAACCTGAGACAGAACCCTGCCAAACTCTAGCACATCGGTGCAACTGATCCCACTTCAGTGCCACCGAGTTCAGCTTGCCAACTTTGTGTTACCTCGATTCACGAAATTGGAAGCATCGAGTTTTTGTATTGGCATCACCAAGATTTGGATTCTAGTCGTTGGACACCTGATCGGTACTGCCGAGATTTCTATATCGGTCTACCGAGATTCAAAAGTTGCTACCTTTGGAGCAACTCGTTAGCACCAAGATTCGTACATCGGTGTTACCAAGTTGGTCACTTTAGGTGTAACGGTTGGATTTTTGGAGATGCCTATATATACGCCTCCACCACCACTCACTCTCAAGAGAAGCACTCAGATTAGATCCCCACTTACCCATCATATTTTCTGAGAGAGAGCCACATACTCATGTGTTGAGATCATGCCATTCCCTTCCAACCATATGAATCTTGATCTCTAGCCTCCCCAAGTTGCTTTGCACCCAATCAATCTCTTCCACCAAAGCCAAATTTGTGAGAGAGTGATTGAGTGATGAGGAGTCTATCATCTTGAAGCACAAGAGCAAGGAGTTCATCGACATTATCAAGCCTATTACCTTTTGGAGGATGGTGCATCCTAGATTTGTTAGGTGTCGCTTGAGAGCCTCCTACTTCGTGTTGTGGAGTGAACCAAGAAGTTTGTAAGGGCAAGGAGATAGCCTACTTCGTGAAGATCTACCTCGAGTTAGGCTAGTCCTCCGTGGACGTATGCCATCAGGGTATAAACAAGGTTGCTTCTTCGTGGAACCCTCCATGGGTAGAGCCCTCTGTGGACTCTCGCGATCGTTACCCTCCGTGGGTTGAAGTCTCCATAATCATGGACATACGATAGCACCACCTATTGGAACCACGGGAAAAATCTTCGTGTCTCCAAATTGCGTTTGATCTTCCTACCCTTCCTTTACTACTCATGCTTGTCTTAATTTCCGCTGCTATACTCGTAGACATGCATGTGTAGGGTGTGCTTGACGTGTTATCATTGCTAAAATCTGCCAACATTTAAATTGGGAAAATGTATAATTTTTATTTGGTCAAGTAGTCTAATCACCCCCTCTAAACATACTTTTGATCCTACAATTGGTATCAAAGCTTTGGTCTCCATTGCATTGGTTTCACAACGTAGGAGAGTATGGTGTCTAGCGAGGGAAATTATCACCGTAGAGGTCCGTACTTTGATGGGATTTTTTTCTAGTTGGAAGCACAGAATGAAAATGCATATTCTTGGTCATAACCCCGCCGTTTGGGATGTTGTTCATGTTGGATTGCAAGGTGAATTCTTTGTATATGGAAGGGAACCAGATCGTGAAGCGACCGTAGATGAATTGAAGATGTTGCAATACAATGCTCAAGCATGTGACATTCTCTTCAATTGTCTATGCCCCAAAGAATCCAATAAAATCAGTCGTCTTGAGAATGCAAAAGAGATTTGGGATACTTTGGTTGATATGCACGAAGATACCGAATCCGTGCAAGAATCCAAGGGTGATGTTCTTCAGAGTCAGCTTGAAAAGTTCAAGATGAAGGATGGTGAAGGAGTCGCAGAGATGTACTCTAGGCTAGATCTCATCACAAATGAGATTGTCGGCTTAGGAAGTGAAGAAATGACCGAGAAATTCATCATCAAGAAGATACTTTGAGATTTGGATGAGAGATAGGACACTGTGTGCACATTGATCCAAATGATACCCAACTACAAAGATCTCAAACCTACAGAAGTGATTGGAAGGTTTGTTGCTCATGAGATGACACTCAAGGACAAGGAAGAGATTCACAACAAGTCTAGCGGTGCTTACAAAGCCACAAGTGATGCTCCGGCAACTTCAAGCGACAACCTTGTCACAAATGAAGAGATAAGCCTCATGGTCAAGAAATTCAACAAATTCTACAAGAATAGAGGCAAAGATTGAAGCTCCAACTCAAGATATGAAGACAAGCCTTCGTTACATCGTGATCGAAACTGCTACAATTATGGGAAGCCCGGACACTACTCCAATGAGTCACGACTCCCTACAAAATAAAAGAAGAGTCGCCAAGAAGATGAAGCTCAAGAGATGAGTCACCTTGAAGAGAGAGGAGTAGGATTGATCGTTATGAACGAAGACCCTCAAAGAGAAGTAGGGACTCGGAGAAGAAAGACAAGTACACCAAGAGCTACTCAAGAAGAAGACATCAAGCTCATGTTGGCGAATGGGTTGCCGGCTTCGAATCCAACAACCACCCCGAGAGAAGCTATCACTCCAACTCCGACTATAGTCAAGATGAAGGTGTTGCCGAACTTGCACTAGTGATGACCAACTCCTTTGACATATTTGATTCACCAAATGAAGGGAGTGTAAGTTTCTTCATGGCTAAAGTCCCCAAGGTATCACACCCCGAGTATCTTGATTTCAATACCGATGAGGATGACTTGTTAGGAGATGATGACTTGCTATTTGACAAATCTAGTAATGTTAGTCAAGACGAACTTGTTAGTAGTCACTCTAGTCAGGATAAGTCGTGTGATGATGATAAGTTGGAAATAGAATGACTAACTCAAGAACTAAACACTCTTAAGTTAGCTCATGAGTCTACTATACAAGATCATAGAGAGCTTGAAAGGACACATGAGAAGCTCCGCTTCAAGAAGTTAAATTCGGAGAAAGAGCATGACTTCCTTAAAGCTACCAATGACGATCATCAAAAGAAGACTTCCTCTTATCGATACAAACGACTTCTCTTGTCTACATGACGGGGATATAACCCTCAGGTATGCCAAAACAGGGAGGTTCAACCTCTTTTCAAAACCATACGGCCGGCTGGCATCCGACCGGCTACGTATGGCTGGTTGGCCCACGACTGGCTGGAGCGTGTCCGGCTGGCATGCGGTTGGCTGGCCCGCGACTGGTTGGCCCACGGCCGACTGGCACATGGCTTCCTGGAGAGTGGCCTGCAAGAACAATGACGGATGGCTCCCTCGCTGACTCTCGGGTGGGCAAAGCACCCGTCCCCTCCCATCGTACCCACGTATGGTGACAAGACGCGACCCCCACGATGGGTCCCGCGTGGCTGCAGTAACCGTTGACGAAGGAACCGCATGGCTACAATACGCGTTGTCATACCGCTGACCGTGATCGACCGCGGATAGGCGGGGAGACAGTGCCAGCACGCACCCATCCACTCCATTACGTGGCCCCGCATGGCTACAGGGCGGCTGACCATACCGCTGACCGCGACCGGTTGCCGCAAGGCGACGCAGCACAGTGTGGCCCATGCCAGGGCTGGTGACTGTGGACCATTAGCGGAGACCAGTCTATGGGCCCCATCAGGATCCCGTAGCCGATGGGCCCTACGGCGATGAGACGACATAGACGGCAAGACCCCCGGCCGGCTAGAGAGACTATCAGCCGGGTCCCGCACCCTAGTACCATACATGCATATTGTAAGTCGAGGGGTTGGCCTATAAAACCCCCTCGGTGCCCCCATGCCAGGGAGCAAGCATTCTCACTATTTCCCCACATCCATTCCTGCACATAGAGAGGCAGGAGGAGCTGGCTAGGTCCTTCTTCATCCTCCCTCCAACAGCTCTAGGAGCATCATTGTAGTCTTAGTTTGTCAACCAGACAGGCAGGAGTAGGGGTGTTACCTCTCATAGAGGGCCCCGAACCTGGGTATATCGTGTGTCACGCACCGCTTGTTCCCGATCCCGTTACCACAGTCCACCGGCGTTCTTCGGCCCAACCACTCTCGATAAGACACCCCATGGCATCTATCATGAGAAAATGACGATAGTTAGCGCCCACCATGGGGCCATACATGGCGCCGGCCGGAGTTACCCTCCGGGTGGGACCCTTTGCCAACTCCTCTAGGTGCTCCTCATCCGCACGAATCTGCATGCCCGTGAGGTTCGTTTCTGTAGCATGGAAGCGTGTTTCCGCCAGCCCCACAGGCGTCACCATCGACCCCTCTAGCGGGCTGTGCAGTCACACTGCTCCGCTTGACATTTCCAACCTCATCGAGCTTTTCGGGAGACTGTGTCTCACCGACGAGCCAGCTGTTGATGAGCACCCCAGCGGGGTGCTCGACTACCTCGACCAACCCTCATCGGTGGTCGTGGCGGCTTCACGCGATGTTGGGAGCGTCCAGGTCTGCGCGGAGGTGATGGCCACCAGCTCCACCACGAGCTCCGACCGCGCTAGGGTGGAAGAGGACGCGAACGCCGCGGCGGCTCGCTCTAGGGTGGCAGCACCAGCGGTTGCCAAGGCTTCCGACCTTGGCACTTCCGACCCCCTCAGCTCCATGATTCGGGGCCTCAACACCCCCATCGCGCTAACAACCAACCTGGCTACGGCTACGACCGAGATGGAGGCGGCTTGCCAAATGCTTTTCGCGGAGGCAACCTCCCTTGCCACCGTCAAGCGCCGGATGGCGTCCGTGCAGCGCAAGTACAACTCCGCCTATGGTCTCACCCTAACCGCAATGAGCCCAGCCGGCATGGGGCCGTCCATAGCCGCGGCTGTGTGGTCGCAGAACTCCTTGGTGGCAGGCAGACCACCTACGACACGCCGGCGGACAACATGAGGGTCGTTCACGTGGCCTACACCGGTCTGGCCAGCCTGGATAGCAAAGAACATGTGCAGCAGGAGCGACACATCCAAGACCTCATCGCCACTGCTAACACCCAACAAGCCAAGATAGAATGGGCCAACGCCGGCTCTGAGATTCCCCCTCCTGATGGGGATGCTGCACCGACTGCCGGCCAACGTTCGCTGGCCCAACAGGCTTCCTCCCCCCATGGCTCCGCCTGACGGGCTGGAGGATCCCACAATGGACGTTCCCAGCGCAGGAACGGGTAGCCAGCCCACACCAGCCGGCGCGGCCAAGTGCCAGAGGGAGACGGCCGATGCCCACGCGCCCACACCCTGCCACTGCGGCGGGAGCGCCCATGCTCGCCTGCCCCATCGGTTCGCCCCGAGCTCACGACCTAGCTTGGTCCATGCGTCCCCCAGAACAAGAACAAAGCTCGGACTTGCATCGACCGGCTAGCATAGTCGGCCCTCCTAGAAGAGGTGGGCCCCACCGGTCCGGCATGCTTCGGCCCCCTCACGCTCCCTCGCGACACCCTAAAGTACAACAGCACCGCCAAGCCGGAGAACTGGTTGACCGACTACACCACCGCAGTTGGTATTGCCAAGGGAAACAAGCGCATCACCGTACGCTACGTCCCCCTCTTGTTGATCGGCTCGGCCCGGACCTGGCTCAATAGCCAGTCGGCCGACAACATCAATGCTTGGATGGACTTCGAAGAGGCGTTTGTCCGTAACTTCACCGGCACCTACAAATGCCCCGACCGCCCTCACAAGCTGGCAATGTGCGTCAAGGGTCCGGACGAGTCTGTCCACGACTACCTCACGCAATGGACCGAGCTCCACAACTCCTGTGAGGGGGTGCACGAGGTACAAGCCATCTAGTACTTCTCTAAGGGCTGCCGAGACGGCACTCTCCTTAAGCACAAGCTCATGTGCTTCGAGCCGGCAGACCTGATGGAACTCATGGCCAAGCTGGACAAATACGACATGGCCGACTCCGCAATGCGGATCAAGGTCACCACTCCCAGCAAGGCGATCCAACCGCCTGCGGCACCGCGGCCGGCTGCTGACAACCAACAGCAGCAAAACAACAAGCGAAAGCCTGACCAGCCGGATCCCCGCTACGGGAGCCAGCAGGTTGCCACCATCAAAGAAGAACAACCGGTTGCCCAGGCCACCAGTCAACGCGAGCGAATCGGCAAGGCCGCCTGGCATCCCAAGCTCACCTTCGAGAAAATGCTCAACGCGCCATGCAAGATGCATATCGGGACCAAGCCGGTGATGCACACACTTTGACAATGTAGATTCTCGCAACGTCTGGCCCGGGGCGAAGGTCTACCGGTTCCCCCGTCGCCGCCGCCCCGTGCGCTGAATCCGGCCCCTGCTCCGGCACCCATGCCAGCTCTGGCCCCGCGTGGAGGCCGTCTGCGCGACCAGTTCCCCGACCAGGACAGGGCATACGTCGTCTTCAGCAGTGAGGAGACACACAAGCACGTGCAGCACCGACTTCGGCATGTAGTGAATGCCACCGTGCGCTCGGTCCCACAGTTCATGCGGTGGTCTGAGAAGCCGATCACCTGGAGCCGGGTGGATCACCCGATGGAGATGCCAAACCCGGGCATCTACACCGTTGTCCTAGATCCCGCCATCACCTCCGAGAGGAGCACCTACTGTTTCTCGCAGGTTCTGATTGATGGGGGCAGCAGCATCAACATCCTCTACCTTGACACCCTGCTCAAGCTGGGGCTCAAAGAGGAGAACCAGCAGTCGAGCCATACGGTTTTCCATGGCATTGTGGCTGGGCAGTCTTGCTCTCCCATCGGCAAGATCTGGCTTGTCCTTTTCAGTGACAAGAGCCACTTCTGTTGTGAGCCGATATGGTTCGAGGTGGAGGACCTTGACAATCCCTACCATGCGCTTCTAGGCCACCCGACGCTCGTCAAGTTCATGGCGGTACCCCATTACGCCTACCTCAAGCTCAAAATACCAGGCTTAAACTGCATCATCACCATCAACGACAACTACAAGATGTCGATGGAGTGCGCTCATGACGGTAGCCGGCTGGCTGAGGCTCTGGTGATCGCGGAGGAGAAGCGGCTGCTCGACCGGCTCGTGGCTCTCTCCACCGAGCAGCCGGCCGTGCCGACTCCCTGGTCCTAGCCGGCCAGCGACGCAACGTTCCAACCATCCAAGGGCACCAAGCAGGTGCCTCTCGACCTGGCCAACCCCAAGTAATGCGTCACCTCTGGTGCCAACCTCAACGCCAAACAAGAAGGCGAGCTCGCCGACTTCCTCCATGAGAATCGAGACATCTTCGCATGGCCTCCCAAAGACATGCCGGGTGTTCCGAGGAAGTACGTGTTGGAAATATGCCCTAGCGGCAATTATAAAATGGTTATTATTATATTTCGTTGTTCATTATAATTGTCTATTGTTCATGCTATACTTGTATTAACCGGAAACCATAATACATGTGTGAATACATAGACCACACCATGTCCCTAGTGAGCCTCTAGTTGACTAGCTCGTTGATCAATAAATGGTCATGGTTTCCTGACCATGGAAATTGGATGTCGTTGATAATGGGATCACATCATTAGGAGAATGATGTGATGGACAAGACCCAATCCTAAGCATAGCACAAGATCGTGTAGTTTGTCTTCTAGAGCTTTTTTAATATCAAGTATCATTTCCTTAGACCATGAGATTGTGCAACTCTCGGATACCATAGGAATGCTTTGGGTGTATCAAACATCACAACGTAACTGGGTGACTATAATGGTTCACTACAGGTGTCTCCGAAAGTGTTTGTTGGGTTGGCACGAATCGAGACTGGGATTTGTCACTCCGTGTGACGGAGAGGTATCTCTGGGCCCAGTCGGTAATACATCATCATAATGAGCTCAATGTGACTAAGGAGTTAGTCATGGGATCATGTGTTACGGAATGAGTGAAGATACTTGCCGGTAACGAGATTGAACAAGGTATAGGGATACCGACGATCGAATCTTGGGCAATTAACATACCGATGGACAAAGGGAATTGTATACAGGATTAATTGAGTCCCCGACATTGTGGTTCATACGATGAGATCATCGTGGAACATGTGTGAGCCAATATGGGTATCCAGATCCTGCTGTTGGTTATTGGCCGGAGAGGTGTCTCGGTCATGACTGCATGGTTCCCGAACCCGTAGGGTCTACACATTTGAGGTTCGGTGACGCTACAGTTGTAATGGGAATTGTATGTGGTTACCGAAAGTTGTTCGGAGTTTCAGATGAGATCTCTGACATCACAAGGAGTACTGGAATGGTCCGAAGGTGAAGATTTATATATGGGAAGTCCAGTTTCAGTCACCAGAAAAGTTTTGGGGTTTATCGGTATTGTACCGAGACCATCGAAGGGGGTCTGGGGGTCCACTGTCACGCCCAAAATGTGCGCCTATCCATATTTAGGCAGGGGGGCCTCGACAGGGATAGAGGCGCATCTTGTCATTCGCAAGTACATTATCATCACATACATTTATGAAGAGAGGAGTATAAGAGTTGGCTTACACTCGCCACATGCTAAATTACAATTCCACACAATTTATTCAAACATCATTCCAAAGACAGGGTCCGGCTACATACGAAAACAAACGATAAAAGGATGCAATGACACTGGCTTGCTAGCCCCAAAGATCACGACCAAGGCCTCTCTACTCGTCTGGATAAGTGACGTACATCCTACCACGCTCCTCGTCATACTCCCACTGGAAATGCGTCACATCATCTGGCACGATCTCGTCTGCACCTGCACTTGTATTTGTTGTAGTAATCTGTGAGCCACGGGGACTCAGCAATCTCGTGACCGGGTACCGAGACTATTCAAGCTTGTTGGGTTGGATGGGGTAAGTGTTTAGTTTGTAGCAACACTAAGCATTTTATGGTGGCTAATCTTATGAGAACATGAAAGTAAATATGCGGTCTACGTTAAACGATCGAGTTCTACCATTACCTCTAAGAGATCCTGAACACCTACTTACGTCAAACATAACCCCACCATGTTCTCTCTGAGATCATGTTCACGAGCAGAGACGATCACGGCTACCCACATAGTTGGTGCATTTTATTAGAGTATGCTTCGAGTTAACTATAATCGGGTGTTAAACAAATATCCAAGTTGCCACATAACCGCGAGCATGGCTTTCCGGAAGATCTAACAATACAGGGGTGCTCTAACTACTCCATCATAAATTAACCACACTCCGCGGGAATAACCTCGACCATGGATCTCGTGATCATCCTAGGCAAATCTAAAGGAATTTCGACACCTCGAGATAGCCCGAAGAAAATCAGAGTCCCTCACGCAAGCCACTCGAGAAAGGTAAAACAAGTCCAGCAAGACTGCCTGGCAGGCCAGATACCAATAGGAGCCGTGCGTATCACTGTATCAGGGCACTACCAGATGGGCAAGACGTCGGGTTGGATGAAACCCCGGGTGACCAGGGGCGCCGGACATCGCCTAGTTTGGACCAACACTCATGAGGAGCACTGGCCCGGGTTGTTGATTAATTATCCACGGGGTAGATAATCCCTATGCATTTTTATTAAGTTGTTAAGCAAATAGTACCAATGTTGGTTCTTGCCAGACAAGTTTTAATCACAACCGAATAATCAAGGGGGTCCCCATAACAACCGCGAGCATGTTAGGAGCGCAAAATATGGAAACATAACACCGATAACAAGTAACTTTGACGGTATAAGTGGAACAAAACACCGAGCGAAAGGCCAAGCCTTCCACCATACCAAGATATATATATATATATGTATTAAATTAACTAACAGTTAATATAATGATATCTCTAGATATCCATGTTATCACATGGAAACAACTTTCACCTGCAACTATGAACGCTATAAGAGGGGTTGAGCAACGGTAACTTAGCCAAACAAGGTTTTCTAGGATATGGAGGGTTAGAGGCTATCATGGCAATGTAGGAGGCTTGACATTCAAGTGGTAGGTAAAGCATATGTAATGATAAGAGTGAGACATCTAGCAAAGCAAAAATAGTGTCGGGATCCGGGTACGATCATCTTGCCTGTTGGTTCTTTAGAGGGACAAAGAGTGGGGTCATCGTAGTGGTACTCTCCTGGATCCTCGTACTCAGGTTCAACACTCGTGTCTACCCAAGAGAAACAGAAAAAATAAACAACCAACCAAGGTGCAATGCACAAACAAGATTATGCATGATTCATTTGAAGTATTTAGCATGGCAATCCTAAACTAGTCATGTTTCACATGGTATAGTTAAGTTATTAACAATTCCGGACAGAACCTCATGTTAAGTTGTATGAACATGCATGATCATGGGAAATATGGTTGCTTCA
The DNA here is from genome assembly GCA_022496015.1 of Hordeum marinum. NCBI lineage: Eukaryota > Viridiplantae > Streptophyta > Magnoliopsida > Poales > Poaceae > Hordeum > Hordeum marinum. The sequence goes on from CM039677.1 coordinate 121,489,130, forward strand.
TGCAAATACGATGCAAATGCATATGTAGAACGTAGGAAACGGAGTTACGGTTCTCACGCTATGCTCACGACAAGTTACGAAGGAAAAACACAAGTCAATAAAGGCCATGGGCTATTCCTTGGTATTCCAAGGTAGTCACTGGTTAGGCAATGGAAATCCAACCACAATAGAGCCAAAGATCAAGCAAAACCATAGAGCATAGCTCCCACAAGCCAAAAAACACTAAAACAAACAATCTGTCACGAAACAGCAACATAGCAACTTCACAGCAAAAATCTAGAGCCACAGGAAGTTTCCAACCTCAAACAAGGCATTCAGAGAAACTACATGACATTCTTATCAAATCATCCAACTAAACAAACTGGAAAGGAAGCACATATCAATAAGCATGGAGCTCACAAGTTGGCATGATGAAACAGATTCTAGGGACTTAGTGAAAATTCCAGTTTTTCTAGAATCTGAGTTAAGCTGATATCAAGTTGACAACAGAAACTAATGGTGATAAAGACCCCCTCATGGCATGAAAATTAACAGGATGGTAGAGGGAAACATCTACTTCAAAACACTAGCACTGAGCTTGAGCTAAAACTCAACACATCACTTGATAGCATCCACTCACCATGGCATAAGAATATTAACATGTTCTCAGACTTAGAAATATTTAGCATGTTGAAAACAACAACATTTTAATACCCACTTTGGAGCATGGTTCCCACTTATATGCAAGTTTATAATGACAAAAGTAAATACCATGGCAATGTACTCATGAAAAACTACCACTTCCATGTTGACACAAAGATCATAGCATGCATGGATTAATTATAACTAAAACGACAAAATGGCACTTTGTAACAAAATAACATTTTGTCAAACTTGATCAAATGACTAAACAAGTTGCACCAATGGATTCCCTGGGTGATTCTACCCCAAAATCATATATTACACTGATATACTTGCATGTAACAACATGGCACAACACAAGCTAGAAAATTATCCTACATTCCCATAAGTCAAAACTTACCTAAAATGCTCATGTTCAAAAATGCTCATATCCAGAATTAGAAATATACCAGAAAAGGTAACAATTCATTTAACACAATAAAACACAAAACAATAATGTCACATCCCTAGTTTTAGCTTTGCTTGTCATTGCATATTCATGCATGCATTTTAAAATTCAAATGATTTTTAATCGGGGAATTGTCAAGCCTCAAAAAACCTTTTTCACAAAATGACCAACATAAAATTGCCTCAAATAACTCCAAGAAATTGTTCCGTTCTTTTGTGAAAATATTGGCAAGAGGGGATCCCTAAACCAATATTTTTAGAATCATAGAAACATTTTATATTGGGCTTATGAATCAATCAAACAATTATTTGCATTGGATTATATTTACTAATTACAAAAATATTGATCCAACAATTCTGAGACTTGTTATGTGGCATTAGTTATTTATACCTAGTTCACATGCAAATTTCCAGGATTTATTTAAATGGTTTGACATATTTTTGCAAACCAGAACAAATGTCAGAAATAGAAAAAAATGAATAAAAGAAAGGAGCTCACCTGGCCCAAGTGGGAAGCACATCCCAGCCCACCAGGGGTGGGGAGGTCATCTCCCACCTCTGGCCAGTAGGCAGCCGAGGTGTCCGCTGCGGGCGCGCCGGCCTCCACCTCCTGCTTGCCACAGAGCTGCTCCCCTCGCCTTTCCTGCGTCACGGAGGCCCGTGGAGCTCCCTCTCTCTTCCCCCCCGAGCCATTCCTCCCCTGATGCCCCCCTCTCCCCTGCTCTCTCTCCCGCGTCGGACCAAAGCTCCTTGCCGCCGATTCGGCCATGCCGACGCATCCCCGAGCCCATCGAGTGCCCCATCCGACTCCCCGTGAGCTCGCTGTTCTTTTTCCCTCTCCCCGTGGTCCTCTCCGTCCCCTAGTTGGCCTCCTGACCATGGCCGAATCCTGCCGCCACAAGGGCCGACACCGGCAACGCCCCGGGGACCATTTCATAACCCATAGGCACCCAACGGCTTTGCGGGGACATGTAGACGCCGTTGTCGCTGCATTTTTGCCGCCTCGCGTAGAGCTGGCACGTGCCCGAGCTGGCCTGAGCTCCGGCCACCGCAAAGGTCATCGTGGCCGTTGTCTCCGGCCACCCCGTGACCTCCCCTACGCTCCGCCAGATGCGCGCGAGCCTGAGCGTCCCGTAGGTGGCCTCCGCTGCTCGAATGACACACGAGGGTCATTTCCGAGCCGCTCCGTCGTCTCAGACCTCACCGGCGTTGAGCCGCCGACGGGTTTGACCCCTGTGTCCGGTTTTGACCACCCCTAGAGACATTGACAGGTGGGCCCAACCCCTGTTTAAACTTTGGGTTAGATTATAATAACTAATTTGTTTAATTAACTTAATTAGCCACTGACATATGGGACCGACCCTTTAAATTTGATAGTTAGATCAATTTAAAACTCTATTATTAACTGTGTCATTGACAGGTGAGACCCAGCTACCAGGTTTGACCTGAGCTGACGCCTTTGACTTGCTGATGTCACTATGACATCATGCTAATGTAGTAAAGAATCTCTAGAATTAAAATAAATCAATAAATGATTTAATATTTTCAGAAAATGTTTAAACTTCTAAAAATCATAGAAAATAATTTGTAAGTCAGATGAAAATAATTTATATATGAAAAATGATCAGAAAAATCCAGTGAATCTGTTTATGACATGATCATGCATGTTTGAGCAAGTTAACATCACCAAGTAGGACATTTTATGGTTAGGTCAATATATGGAATATCATTTGGAGTTATAATTCAAACTTGTTTGAATTCCACTTCAACCAACTTGGCTAACTACTCCTCTAGATTAATTTAGTACCTTAACTTGTTATATCATGCATCATGATTGTGCATTGCATAAATTGAATGTTGTTCCTTTGTGTTTGTCGGTGGTTGTTCCCTCTCGGTAGACGCTGGTTCTGACGATGTGAACATTGACACTAATGAAGAGAAGTAATATCTTCAGATCTGCCAGGCAAGAAAACCCCCTTGAGAATATTGATATGACCCCACTCTCTTGCTCCTGCTCTCCTTTACTGCATTAGGACAACAACGATTCAACTGTTACCTGTTCTTGGTAGTTGAACCCATTCCTTTGCATGACCTATCTTTGCTATAGTAAATAGTTGAAACCACTTAGCTTGAGTAGCAACTGCTTGAGCCTTGTTGTGCTTACTCATCCATGCTTTCTTACTTACTGTGCCTGCTATGCTTAGAGTCGTGTCGTGTCGGGTCTGATACATCTGAGTGATGGATCAGAATGGCATTCATGTCCTACTGTGTGAGAGTTAAGTGTGTGAACACGATTTGGTAAATGTAATGATGAGAGGTCATGTAGGAGTACATGGTGGGTTGTCTCGTTGGGACCGTCCTTAAGAACTGAGTTCCGTGTTTGTGATCAAAGACAGTTACTACCACACGTTGGGCCCTAGAATATGACCCCGCTCGACTTATTAATTGCCTAGACCTCTGTCCAGGAGTTGCAACTAGTTTCTGGTGTTTGTAGGAAAAGTGTTGGCGGCCGTGCATAGCGCTGCCCGACGGGGTGGACCATGATGCGGTATAGGCACAGTGGCACGGTGTACCAAGTGGCACCCGAACGGTGGGCTTGGGAACCCTGCGCACATCGTTTGAGGCCGTAGCGGAAACTTCGGCCGGACTTCCGTGCGGATTCAGTCTCAAATAGGCGATAAACCTGGACTAGGGTCTTGTGTGATTGACGGTCATGGCCGACTCCCTCGCTGGGCTTCTTCTTGAAGGTTGCTGAGGTGCCTTTTATGTGCACATAGCGATAAGTGGCGGGAGCATGTGTGAAGAAGTACACCTCTGCAGGGTTATGAATCTATTTGAATAGCCACGTCCTCGGATATGGACTACTTGGAGAACTTATGTGGTTCATAGATAAGTGAAATGGATACTTCTAAAATACGCAAGATAAGCGTGAGTGCTATGGATGGCCTTCTTGTTGGGAGACGGGGGTGGATCCATAGTGGTGTATTGATTGGTGAATATGTGGACTCGTGTGCGCTATCCCACCTCAAAGAAAGCACTTGTAGTCGTAGTATAGGTTAGCCAAGAGTCAAAGGTGGCTTGCTGCAATAAACTCCACAAACCCCTTCATTGATACTGATGCATGTGTAGTTAGTTCTTATGTAAGTCTTGTTGAGTACCCTTGTACTCACGTTTGCTTAATTTATGTTTTTGTAGAGGAGACATCAGTCTCATTAGTGGTATTTTCGATGTGAAGTTTGATGTTGACCGGATTAGCTTGGGAATCCCAGACAGAGGTCTGGTTCCTTTGGTAGGGTCATTGTAGCTTTTCAGGCTACTCCAGCCACTTTTGTAAATGTCTGTACACAAACATGTTTAACTTTCGCTTGCTTGTTTGAATGCTGTGAATGTTGGGTCTTGTGACCCCTGTTTGTAACATCTTATTGTATTGGCTCTTCTGAGCCTTCTAAATAAATGTTGTAATGTTGTATGGTTAAGTTGTGATGCCATAGTTGTATCTATGCATATCGGGCATGTCATGCGTACGTGTGACGTGCAACGGTATGTATGGGATTGGACACCTAGTTGTGTGCCTTTAGCAGTACTCTTTACGGGGAACTACCTCTTTTTGTGCTTCCACCGAGCCTTGGTAGCTTGCTACTGCTCCGGACACATTGATTGACCGACATGTATCCTTCTTTGCTGCTGTGTCTGTCCCTTTGGGGAAATGTCTCGCAGTGTAATGGAGTCCCTGTAGCCTGCTACAACTCGTCTATGTGCAGTGATGACATTTATGTCCCATGACGTAATGGAGTCCTTGTAGCTTGCTATGACTCATCTACACACGCTAGAGATCGACACCTGCATTGCTGGGTTATGTATGCTTGTCCCTTTACGGATGTGCCACTTGGGTTCTATGACTAGTGATGTCGGCCCGGGTTCTTTGACATTTGAATTCTAGTGACACAATCACATATGTGAGTCAAAAGACGCAAACGGTCCGGGCCCATGTAAGGTGGCAGCCGTGGAGATAACCGTGCGTGAGATCGCAAAGTGATGTGATGTGTTACAGGCTGGATTCTTATGGTTTAGGATCGGGGTCCCGACAAAAAATAATAGAAAACAATATTTAGGAGGGGCCCACCTGGCATAGGCACCAGGGCCCCTCTGTGGATGACAAGTGGGGCCAGGGCCCACTTGTCATACTCACACCACACACATACACACATACACACACTATAGACACACGCACACACCTACACAGCCACACCAGATCTGCTGGTCACAGAAGATCCAACACACACAACACACACGTAGGCACACACAACCACTGCACATAGGCGCACGGGATCCAGGTGTAGCCACACCGGATCCGAGCACCACACAGCCATCCTAGCCAATCCGAAACAAGGAAAAAAGGGGAGAGCCGGATTCCAACCCACGACCTCCCTCTCGAGAGCGGGGAGCTGACTAGTCGGGCTATCGAGCGGGTGTTGACAGGGAAGGGGTTGCACCCCACTAGAACTAGCCTGAACTAACTGACGAAACTGAACATGCACAGCAGCGACAAGCGACAGCGGCAGAGGCGAGCACAGGGGAGGTCTCTAGCAAGGGAGAACCTCGGTAGGGGATGCGAGATCCCTAGGGAACCCCTCCCCATGGCAAGGGAGCGGTGGCACGGAGCGGGAAGTGTGCGGCCTATCTTCTCTGAACCCGAAATTCAGAGAATGGCGGAGCACTGGGAGCACGACGGAAGCTTGGCGCTAGCAAGAGCTACGGGCAGCCAACAACTACGAGGAGGCATGGAGGAGGAGAGGTGAGTACCTCCTCTACCTTGGGCGTGAAGAAGAGGTCGGGGACGCGACTGACAGACGACGACAAGGTGAGGACTCCGGCGAGGGACGGATCGCGGAGCACCCGGGCGCGAAGACGAAGACGAAGGGGCCGGTGAAGAGGATGAGCCCTTCCACTCCTAGCCCCGGGAACGGAACAAGGGCAACGTCGAGGCCCTCCAGGACATCCTTGATGGAGCCGAGAAAGCCACCGGAGACGGGCATGTCCACGAGGAAGAAGTGTTGCAACCCTGAACCTATTGAAACTCTATTGCTTCCTCTGCTCTCACATCACCCAGGCGAAACGAGGAAGGGGAAAGAGGATGGCGGCAGCAAGGAGGGGAAGGATAAACCCTAGGAAGAGGCGGACGAAGAGGGGCTTAAAAGGGGGAAGCGACGAGACGTCCTCGGCATCCGTGAGGGATTTCACGGCGCCGAGAGCTCTCCCCTCTCACCGACTCTGATAGAGGCAACGACGGGGCAGGTGTCCGCTACCTTGCAAGCTGGGCCATGCGGGGAAGGGAGCCCAAGTGGGCCGACTCTCTTTCTCTCTACGCAAACAATAAAATGAACTGCATGCTCCTATTTATTTTTATAGTTTTAAACTATAGGAACAAAATTAAGGCAAGGGACAAAGGGAGAAGATAAACAATTAAAAACAATACATCTGGGACTCACAAAAATGTTAGCAGTTTAATAAAATTGGATAGGGCAATTTTTGAGCAAACAAATATTTAACTTAATATAAAATTGGATATGTTGCAAAAATCATTTGAAAGGGGGAAAACCCCAACCATAACAGTAGGACCACTGTAGAGATTTTAGCAGAATATTTAGAGGTTGGCCAACATTTAAAACAAGGGAAAACATGAAGCAAATAATTAACAAACAAAAAAATTGTATAGAGAGAGAGAGGAGACGTTGTGTTGAATTGGGAGGAACTAGAGTAGCACTCCAACACATACATCCAAACCCCATCACACTTGACACCACAACACTTCACAAGCAAGCAAAGCAATAATAGATATGCAAATGACATGATGAGCATGATGGCATGATGCATGATATGAAAATGGCAAAGAGCAAAACATATCCTTCAAACACATGACAACATAGGGATTCACATGGCTTACATGCCCATAAATGGCAAGGGACAGCACTTGGGCTGTTACATCCACTTGCCCCGGAGGACCTCATGGGCTGTAGTTGGATGGGAACCAGCCCCTTAGTCGGCTGGTGCGCCTCCCCTAGGGCCCAAGCCACACAGGGCAGCCAACCCTAGGGGTGTGGGGGCGCCTGCACCAAACTTGGGGGGCAAGTTTACCCCTTGGCCACCGCCCCCACCATAGATTGGATGTAGGGGGCCCGACCCCCTCTCACCCTGGCCTATAAATAGTGGGGGGTTGGGAGGGCTGGCGAACCCTTGACCTTGGCGCAGCCCTCCCCCTCCTACACCTCGTCCTCCTTCGTAGTGCTTAGCAAAGCTCTGCCGGAGAACCTCGAGATCCACCGCCACCACGCCGTCATGCTGCCGAAGCTCTCTCTCGACTTCTCCCCCCTGCTAGATCAAGAAGGAGGAGACGTCCCCGAGATGTACGTGTGTTCAACGCGGAGGTACCGTCCGTTCGGCGCTTGGATCAGATCTTCCATGATTTGAATCACCACGAGTACGACTCCATCAACCACATTCTTTGCAAGGCTTCCTCTTAGCGATCTTCAAGGGTATGAAGATGCACTCCCTCTCTCTCGTTGCTAGCATCTCCTAGATTGATCTTGGTGACACGTAGGAATTTTTTGAATTATTATTACGTTCCCCAATAGTGGCATCATGAGCTAGGTCTATGCGTAGATTCTACGCATAAGTAGAACACAAGTAGTTGTGGGCGATGATTTGGTCAATTTGTTTGTCGTTACTAGTCCTATCTTGATTCGGCAGCATTGTGGGATGAAGCGGCCCAGACCGACTTTACACGTACGCTTACGTGAGACTGGTTCCACCGCCTGACATACACTTGTTGCATAAGGTGGCTAGCGGGTGTCTATCTCTCCCACTTTAGTCGGATCGGATTCGATGAAGAGGGTCCTTATGAAGGGTAAATAGCAATTGGTATATCACTGTTGTGGCTTTTGCATAGGTAAGAAACGTTCTTGCTAGAAATCCATAGCAGCCACATAAAAACTTGCAACCACAATTAGAGAACGTATAACTTGTTTTTGCAGGGTATGCTATGTGACGTGATATGGCCAAACGGATGTGATGAAATATATGTGATGTATGAGATTGATCATGTTCTTGTAATAGGAATCACGACTTGCATGTCGATGAGTATGACAATAGGCAGGAGCCATAGGAGTTGTCTTAATTTATTGTATGACCCGCGTGTCAATCAAAAACGCCATGTAATCACTACAGGAATCAGCTACTTTGCCGTCCGCCATAGCGGACGGCAAAGGCATGCATGGCGGACGGCAAAGGATTTGCCTTCTGCCAGTGGACGACCAACCATCCGGCTGAATAAGCTGTGGTAAATGGCGCTTTGCCGTCTGCTGGCAGACGGCAAAGATGCATAGGTATTTGCTGTTTGCCAGCAGACGACAAAGACCATGGACGACACACGTGGCAGCTTATGGCCGTTAAGGGGTTAATGGTGTGCTTTGCCATCGGCTGGCAGATGGCAAAGATGCAAAGTTCTTTGTCGTCTGCCAACAGATGGCAAAGCAACTGTTTCTTTGCCGGCCTATGTGTTTTCTTTGTTGTCCGCTGGCAGACGGCAAAGATGCAAAGTTCTTTGCCGTTTGCCACCAGACGGCAAAGAAACCACATAGGTCAGCCTAGTGCCACCCCAGGTTGCACAGATAGCTGCCACGTGGCAGTTTTGCCGTCTGCTGGCTAACGGCAAAGCTCTTTGCCGTCCGCCAGCAGACGACAAAGAGCCTGTACAGTCCCTGTTTTTTCTTAAATTCATTCAATTTCATAGAATTTCACATATGTACATATATACACATTTGAAAATACTTTCAACAAGCATAACAACACATATACATACCAAACCATATCCCTGCCATATGGATATGATCATCCAACACATATATATACATACCAAATGAAAAGTCCATATGCAACATATATAGCTAGCCAACATATCCCACAACAAGCATACAATGGTTTCATCCATACATACATATATAGGTAGCAAGTTTCACATTGTTCATCCTACAAAATCAAAACAAAAAGGAAGCACAAGAAAAAGAGTAGACTCCATCAATGCAAGCTTCCTGATCGAAAGCAAATCTTCAAATTGGGAAAGAAGAAATTTATAAGCAGCAGCAGCAGTAGAAGAAGACTAGAAGAAGAAGACTAGAAGAAGAAGACTAGAAGAAGAAGACTAGCTAGAAGAAGAAGAAGAAGAAGAAGACTAGAAGAAGAAGACTAGCTAGAAGAAGAAGAAGAATTTTTCTTCTCTTTCTTTTTCTCCTCTCCTCTTCTTTATCTTCTTCTTATTCTAACTAAGGTAGGTAAAAATGCCATTTTTTAGCTAAGCTAGGTAAAAATGCTAAGTGTAGGTCATTTTAGAGCTAAGCTAGGTGAATAGGTCATTTTGGAGGTTAGTAAGGTTATTATGTCATTTTTTACCTAAGTAAGCTAATTATGTCAGTTTTGAGCTTCCTAGTTAAAATCAGTCATTTTTGGAGCTAGGTAAGGTTATTTGTCATTTTGGAGGAAAATAAACTAATGATATGACAGTCTGGAGCTAAACCAAGGTTATTATGCCATTTTTACCTACGTAAGCTAATTATGTCATAAATGAACTAGCTAAGCTAAGTATAGATCATTATTGAGCTATCCTAGGTAGTTAGGCCATTTTTGAGCTAACTAAGCATATTTATTCATTTTGGAGGACAAAATGGTAAGTGTAGGTCATTTTTGAGCTATCCTAGTTAAAATCTGTCATTTTGGAGCCAGGTAAGGTTATTTTGTCATTTTGGAGGAAAACAAATTAATGATATGACAATTTGGTGCTAAACCAAGGTTATCATGCCATTTTTTACCTAAGTATGCTAAGTATGTCATAAATGAACTGAAGAAGCTAAGTATAGGTCATTTTTGAGCTAACCTAGGTAGTTAGGCCATTTTTGAGCTAACTAATCATATTTACTCATTTTGGAGGACACAATGGCAAGTGTAGGTCATTTTAGAGCTATCCTAGTTATAATCGGTCATTTTGGAGGTGGGTAAGGTTATTTTGTCATTTTGGAGGAAAATAAGCTAAGTCTATTTCATTTTGGAGCTAAACCAAGGTTATCATGCCTTTTTTTACCTAAATATGCTTAGTATGTCAAAAATGAACTAAAGAAGCTAAGTATAGGTCATTTTGGAGCTAAATTGGTCATTTCTTAAGCTAAGTATGCATTTGTTAAGCAAAACACTTGGGAAAACTTACCATCATCACGGAGGTGAAGGACCGGTCGGGTTTGTGCCAGGGTGAGACGGAGAAGGACCGATCGGGGTTGCAACACACGCAGAAGGATCGGTCGATGCTTGTCGGGAGGCACACTGCACCAAAGATCATTTTCAATGTCTCCTTAGCAGGATGCAACTCAAATGTGAATACCAGTAACTAATGACCATTGAAATGAAACTCGCCGTGGGTGCTATACCAATCTGGGGCATCGACGGAGGGGTCTGACCACTGTTCTGGCACATGGTCTGCACATTTTGTTTTCACGAGTTAGTCATATTAGTTAGTGATGAAACGAACATTACGTGCATGATTTGGCTAATATGTAGGAGAAACTTACCACGAGGAGCTCGTATAGGGCCCGGTGAGATGCGTCGTTCCGGTTCCTCTCCTCCTCCAATAGCCTAGCCGTCCTCTCCTCCATGTCCATCTCCCTCTGTGCCGCCTGCCTGTTTGCCTCCGCCAGAAGCTCCTGGGCCCTAGCCTCGATGGCGAGCTCCATTGGCCGTGGACGAGGCCTTATCTCAGGATCGGAGCTCGTCTAGTGCTTCTTGATCTACGGGAGAGTTCTAGGACAACGTATCAGTCCATCCCCAATGGCTATCGAGCCATGGGGCCTCCCGCCACCAGATATCATCACGAGCTCCGAATCAAAAGGACTCTATCTTGGGTTGAAGTCCTCCCCTTTCCTAGCCTTCCCCTCATCTCTATACCTCAAGAGCTTGTTGTGGAAGGAGATGTTGCTTAAGCTCTCTGGATGACCGTGGTCATCCTCAGAGAATGCCTTGGCCTTCTTGTATGAGGCAGTATGGGCCATGGCATAGAGGTCGAACAGCGGTGGCACCTCCTTCTTGTTTTCTCGCGCCTAAAAGAGAGGAACAAAATATTAGTTAAGGGCTCAAGGTAGCATGAAGAATGAAATTGCATGAATTATGAAGCAAACCACTTACCCAGTGATCCCTGTACTCAAACAGGTTGGAGCTCCCTTGATGGTGTGGCACACCTTTCATTTGGGCACGCTTATCCTTTGCCTTGTTATGGTTGGCTAGCCATTTGGGAGAGCACCAATCATCCACCAATGCCTCCCAACAGTCCATCCTATCCACACACCATCTCGGGGACACCTAAGTTAGACAAGAGAAATTTCAGCGCTACGCCTACGAATCAAATCAAGGAAACTAAGTATAAGGTCTTAAGAATAGACAATTACCTTCATTAACTTCTCTTACTCAGATAATTTTTGCGGCACTTCTTCTTGGCCCTCTTAATGTTAGTCGAGGTGTAGTAGTCTCGAATAGCCTGCACCCGAGACTCGTGCCGTAACTTCTAAAGCAGGCGCTTGCACTCGGCTACGAGAACAATAGCCGCGTTCACCTCGTGTTCCTCAAGACACCTGTAGAAGGTCTGCAATCAAACAAGACAACATTGATTAGTACAATCACTAGGTGATGTTGATTTTTAATTCTATAAAGCAGAAATTATCCAAAATTGATGGATCACAATGTCAGCCACTGTCTCGCACAAGACACCGTCGACCATCTCCTCTGGTGGGGCCGGGGCAGCCATGTACAGCTCCCAGCTAAGTGCTACCTGTGGAACCTCACCCTCACCGGGCAACTGGACCTTCCCCAGGAAGTGGTGCTAGAGAAGCACACCAAGGACCTGGTTGGGCCTGCGTACACCACGCTCATGTTTCCAACCCCTGCAGTATGACAAGGCCAACACATTAGATATTAATTTGAAGAAACATGAAGGCAAAAGGTTAAAAAAGAGTAAATGCACTTACTTCTCCGCATTAGGCTTAATCAACCACCTCTGATCATGGGTCGTCGGCACGGGCGGGAGCTTTGTACAACCACGCTGGTAGACCATCTTGCCCTCCTCAACCAGCTCGCCCTTGCTATAGGTGTCCTCAGACTGGTTGTCCTCGCCACCATCAGCATGGCCACCAGCCTCCGGAGTCACGTGGGATGAAGACTTTGGGACTGGAGTCTCTTGGGATGAAGACTCTGGGACCGGAGTCTCCTGGGATGAAGGCTCGGTGACCCGAGGATCATCGGCCCGAGGCTTGGCGACCGGAGTCCGAGACGGGTCCAAGTCAGACGGGTCCACCTGAGACGGAACACTCCTGTGGTCGGGAGAATCAGCTGGGGGTGGCGGCGAGGAAGGTGCAACAACCTTCCTACCTCTAGCACCTCTCTTCGTCTTCCCCCGACCTCTCCCGATTGAAGAAGAAGCGCCCGACGGTGTTTGCATACTATGTACCAGCGCTCTCCGAAGTTGCTGGGTTGGAATAATAGCAACCCTCCGAGCACGCGCCGAGGAAGGAGGCTCAGAGCGCTCTCGACCCGCGCCCACCATCTATCAACACCTGCAATGACAAAGAGTGAACGAAATTAGTTCAACATAAAAAAATGAAGTACCTAATAACATAAACTAATTAATAATATATGTGTACATAATAATAATTGAATACCTGACATTACTAATATTAATCTTCATCGTCTATATATGCTCCGGGATCAATAAATGTGGCGGCACATCATAAACGACATCCCAACCATTCAGATTTGGATCCATTTGGCAGGCCCACGGTAGATAGAAAACTTGGGTCGCCTATTGAGCCGTAATATAGACATCGGGAACATCTAAATGGGTGCTTTGTTTGATTTCAACTAGCCCTATATGTTCACGAGTCCTTCTAGTCTCCTTCGACTGGAACCAATAACATTTGAAGACTACGACGTTTGGTGGGTTTTCACCAAAGAATGTAAGTTCATAAATTGCTTCAACTCTTCCATAATACTCGACCCCTCGTTCGCCGACAGCGGAGACACAACAATTTGTATACTTTCGGTCAGCCATACATAGCTCTTTGCCAAAAGTACGAAAGCGATACCCGTTGATGTCGTATTTGTCAAATGAACGGACCTTATAGTCAAAACCATTAGCGAATCGTCTCAATTCGGAGTCCATAGACTCTGCATTAGCCTACAAGTTTAATACAAAAGGATTTTTTCATTAGCCGCAAACTAGGCAAAGAAATGAAATCGTCTAATGGAAATTACCGTTTGCTTGAACCAAGAGATGAAACCAGGATATCCACCTTCATGCTTTGCCAAAAGCTCATACTCTTCGATGGGATCCTTTTGGATCACTGCTCCCTTTGAGAATTTGGCGACGTGTTGACTGTATCACATATCCAGGAATAAGAGCGTTTCAAAGGAATTAGAAGTTGTGAAACAATGTACCGAGAACTTACTCGGTGTATGGACGCACTTCAGTGAGGTTTTTGAAGATATACAACGAACTAGTCCGCCATTCTTTGACATCCAACGCTATTGCTTTCGAAGCACCGACTCGTGCGAGCTTCCCTTTGAATAGGGTGAGGTTGGATCGACCTTTTTCACGGTCGCCGTCATTATACCGAGGCTTCGGATTATGCAAATGACGATTATTGGCTTTGTAGCGTCCTATCACGAAATTTGCCGCCTCCTCAGTAATGAATGCCTCGGCCATCGATGCTTCAACTCTACGTTTATTTTAGCATTTTCCTCGAAGCGTCTTCTCCATCCTCTCAGTTGCGAAGCACCAACGATTTTGCACGGCCCCCAATCTTGCCTCGGCCGGGAGATGCAAAATCAAATGCTGCATTGTATTAAAGAAGCCCGGTGGAAAGATCTTTTCTAACTTGCAGATCAACTCCAGTGCCAACTCTTCCAGTTTGTCTAGCACGCTAGGCGATAGTTCTTTCGCACAAAGAGCACAGAAGAAATAGCTCAGCTCTGCCAGTACTAGCCATTCATCCTCAGGGATAAAGCCATGCAACATCACGGGCATTACCCGCTCAAGCCATATGTGCCAATCATGACTCTTGAGACCAAATATTTTCAATTTGTCAAGACTTTCTCCCCTCTTTAGATTCGCTACATACCCATCGGGGAACATCAACTGCATTTTCACCCACAAGATCATTTCCCTGATAGCTGGCCTCCCAAGATTGAACCATGACTTTGGCTTCCTCCAGTTCTTCTTTCCTTTTGGTTTTCGTATGTTTTGTAATGGTTTATCACATAGAGCCTCCTGATCAACTCTAGCCTTACGATTATCCTTTGACTTCCCCTCTATGCCGAACAATGTACCAAAAAGGGCCTCCGTGATATTCTTTTCAGTGTGCATCACGTCGATGTTGTGTGGGCAAAGGAGGTCTTTAAAGTAAGGCGGATCCCACAAACATATCTTGTGAGTCCAGGCGTGTTCCGTATTATACCCTTTGAAATACCCTCGACAATTTGGATCCGGCTCAAGAGCGTTTATCTGATCTAGGATCTGTTGGCCTGTCAACATAGGTGGCGCAATGTTTTTGAAAACTCTACCTTTGATGAAATTCATCTTGTCTTTTCTGAACTGATGGTCAGGATCCAGGAACTGTCTATGCATGTCGAAGCAAGAAAACTTGCGACCCGCCTGCAGCTAACAGAAATGAAGAGCTACCTTGCATGTGGGGCACGGGAACCTTCCATGCACACACTAGCCAATGAATAGAGCATATGCCGGCAAGTCATGCGACGAGTACATGTACCACACATGCATTTTGGAGTTCTTTTTGGCAGCGACGTCGTATGTCTTGATCCCATTATCCTAGGCTTCTTGCAATTCATCCTTAAGCGGCTGCATGTACACATTCATATTCTTCCCTGGATAGTTGGGCCCTGGAATTATCAACGTGAGCAATATGTTCTTTATTTTCATAACCTCTCTGGGGGGAGATTGAGTGGAATGACAAATACAGGCCAACAACTGTATTGTGCTGCCGTCATACCATACACATTGAACCCATCCATCCTGATGGCAACTCGAGGATGCCTTGGATCTGCAGCTTTATCCTTATGTAATGCATCGAAGTGCTTCCACGCAAAAGCGTCTGAAGTGTGTCCCAACATCGGATTCCCATCTGCATCTAGTTCTGTTCTTTTGCCCAATTTATGCCACGTCATCTGTGTGGCCGTCTCTTTGACCATGAAAATACGTTGAAGTCTTGGTATGATTGGCAGATACCGAAGAACCTTGACTGGGATTTTGGTCTGACTCTTCTCGCCCATACTATTGTCTACCAGAACATACCTGGAAGCATTGCAAATGGGACAATAGTTGAAGCCCGCATACTCAAGCCTAAATAAGGCACATCCATGCTCATAGGCATCTATCTTCTCCTAGGGCATCTTAAGCGCACGTAGGATTTTGTCCGAGTGGTACAGGTTTGCTGGCAATACATGGCCTTTAGGTAGAAAGCATCCAAATATCATCATCATCGCGTCATAGCATTCTCTGTCCAGGTTGAACTGAGCCTTCAATGCCATTACTTGCGCGATGGCATCCAGCTGACAAAGCTCAGTGTGCTCGTGGAGAGGATGTTTTGAAGACTCCAAAATTTCATGGAAGGCCTTTGCAGATTCCTCCATCTCATCATCCAAATCCCGAGCATCATCAAAGTCTTGCACCATGTCTTTGATCCCGGTACTATGCTCGTCAGTGCGACGACGAACCACCTCAACTCTGGCACGTTGGGCAGACTCACCATGAAATGTCCAAACCGTATAATTAGGCATAAAACCCCACTTCTGTAGGTGTATGATCATTTCAAACTCCGACTTCTTCTTAAAGTTGTCTCAATTGACACAAGGGCACCAGGTTATTTTTTGTCCATTTGCAAATGCGACTCTCACAAACTCCTTGGTTTTTGTTATCCATTCATGGGTCATGTCTTTCCGACTAGTGTGACCGGTGTACATCCACCGACAATCGCTCATCTTGCCTAGCTACTGGACACACAAAAAATATATACATAATTCAGCAAATCATATTCATCAGTTAATAGAGTTTGTCAGTTTTATTACGTCGATGCAACCTAGACACTAGTAGGTAAAGATAGGTCCTAATCCCACCCGAGTATGTGTAGATTGGGTTCATTTTCCTATGCTCTACTCCGGATCCGACGCACAATTTCGGCAGCACCTCCCCGCTATTCTCCCGATACATGTCTCGGCAATAAGCAAAGAGGATGGGTACCCGGAGAACAACAGGGAGGCACTGACGAAATTCTGCATCGGATCCGGAGCAAAGGATATATGGGAAAACGAACACAATCTACACATACTCGGGCTGTCCATGGATAACGTTGGACAATTCAAAAGAATCATGGTTATAAATATGCTAATGAATGCATATTTATGGATGTAACCCTTTCGAATGGGAGACGCATAATGGTCACACATACTGATGATTGAAGACACCTATAGCTAGCAAGTTTCATCGGCATGTAGACCGGAATAGAGGAAATGAAGGAGGAGGAGGAGATGTCATTTGTGCTCACCCACGAACGCAGGGGCGGAGCTCGTCGAACGCACGGGGAGATCATCGAACAACAGACCCTCGCAGCGATGAAACAACTACACATTTAAATCCACCTGATCAACATAAATATTATGTTTTGTATACCAAAATCAAAAAATATATGACCTAACTCATAATTGACAAATATATGATCCATCGGCCTCTGGAAGGCCAAAGAGCACCTTTTTCGGGATCGGGGTGTCAGGGGTGTCATGTCGGGGTTGGGGTGTCGGGGGTGTCATGTCGAGGTAGGGGTGCTGTGTCGGGGTCGGGGGTGCCGTGTCGGGGTGTCGGGGTGTTGTGTCGAGGGTCGAGGTGTCAGTGGTGTCGTGTCGGGGTCGGGGTGCTGTGTGGGGGTCGGGGGTGCTGTGTCAGGGTCGGGGTGCTGTGTTAGGGTCGCGATGTCAGGGTGTCGTGTCAGGGTCAGGGGGTCGGGGTGTCGTGGTCGGGATGGCAAATCCTCGACCCCTCGACCCCTGGACCCCTTTCCCCCTCGACCCTCGACACCTCGATCCTCGACCCCTAGACCCTTGACTCCTTTCCCCCTCGATCCTCGACCCCTTGATCACTTGGCGACCCTCTTTTCCCTCAGCAACCCTCCTTTTCTACTTTTCCTAGTTCGTTTTTTCATCTTCTACATCTACTTCTTTTTTTTCATCTTCTTCGTCCTTCTTCTTCTTCTTCTTCTTCTTCTATTCTTCTCCTCCTCCTCCTCCTCTTCTTCTTCTTCTTCTTCTTCTTCTTTATTTTCCTTTTTCCTCTCCATCTTTTTCTTCTTCTTCCTTATTTTCCTTCTTCATTTTCCTTATTTTCCTTTTTCCTATCCACTTCTACTTTTTCTTATTTTCTTATTTTTTCATATCACAAAATGTACTAATAACCTAAAATATGACTAACCTAAAATCTACTAACCTAAAATATGACTAAATATAAAAAAACTAACCTACAATCTACTAACCTATAAAAGGCAACTAACCTAAATTACTAATAGTACAACCTAAATCAACTAACCTAAATTACTAACAGTACAACCTAAATCAATAAACAACAAGAAAAAAGAAAGAAAAAAGGGGAAGAACCTCACCAGGGGGCGGCTAGACGGAGCGGCGCTGGGCGGGGGTGGGGGGTGGGGCGTATGGACGGAGAGGGGCCGGGCGGCAAGGGGCGGAGTGGCACCAGGCGGCGGGGCACCAGGGCGCCGGCGTGGCCGCAAGGCTTGGGCGGCGGGCGGCCTTGGGGGTCGGGGGCGGTGGGGGTCGATGGTGGGGGCGCCTCGGGCACGGGGACGGCGCGAGTGAGGTGAGGGCAGAGAGATAGAGGGGAGAGAGAGAGAGGGGTGGGGCACGGGCGCTGAGCGATTTTTGATATGTCAAAGCTCTTTGCCGTCTGCTAGCAAATGGCAAAGAGCCTAGCTAGTGGGACGGAACGATCGTTAGGTTGGGCACTTTCTTTGCTGTCTGCTAGCAGTCAACAAAGAAAGCGGCCGTTAGGTTGTTCTCGTTAGTGGGCCACCCTCCCTCTTTGCCATCTGCTAGCTGACGGCAAAGCTTCTATGCCGTCCACTAGCAGACGCAAAGAGCTGGCTGACAGCAAACATGATCTTTGTCGTCAGCTCTTTCTTTGCCATCAGTTTTCTATAAGCTGGTGGCAAAGATCTAGCTGACGGCAAAGATCCTGATTCCAGTAGTGAATTACTTTACTTTATTGCTAACCATTAGCCATAGTAATAGAAGTAATAGTTGGAGAGACAACTTCATGAAGACACGATGATGGAAATCATGATGACGGAGATCATGGTGTCATGTTGGTAACGATGGTGATCATGTCGCGCCCCAAAGATGGAGATCAAGGGCGCAAGATGATATTGGCCATATCATGCCACTTTATGATTTGCATGTGATGTTTATCATGTTTTTACATCTTATTTGCTTAGAATGACGGTAGCATAAATAAGATGATCCCTCACTAAAATTTCAAGAAATGTGTTCCCCCTAAGAGTGCACCATTGCGAAGGATTGTTGTTTCGAAGCACCACGTGATGATCGGGTGTGATAGATTCTAACGTTCACATACAACGGGTGTAAGTCAGATTTACAGACGCAAAACACTTAGGTTGACTTGACGAGTCTAGCATGTACAGACATGGCCTCGGAACACGAGAGACCGAAAGGTCGAACATGAGTCGTATAGTAGATGCGATCAACATGGAGATGTTCACCATTGATGACTAGTCCATCTCACGTGATGATCGGACATGGCCTAGTCGATATGGATCATGTATCACTTAGATGACTAGAGGGATGTCTATCTGAGTGGGAGTTCATTAAATAATTTGACTAGATGAACTCAATTATCATGAACTTAGTCTAAAATTGTCTTTACAATCTATCTTGTAGATCCAATGGCCCACACTAATGTTTCCCTCAACTTCAACGCGTTCCTAGAGAAAACCAAGCTGAAAGACAATGGAAACAACTATACAGACTAGGTCCATAACTTGAGGATCATCCTCATAGCTTCCAAGAAACTATATGTCCTTGATGCACCGCTAGCTGACACACCCATTTTCCTAGCAACTCAAGACGTTATGAATGCCTGGCAGTGGCATAGTGATGATTACTCCCTGGTTCAGTGCAGCATGCTTCACAGCTTAGAACCAGGGCTCCCAAAGCGTTTTGAGCAGCACATAGCATATAAGATGTTCCAAGAGCTGAGAATGGTTTTCCAAGATCATGCCCGGGTCGAGAGATATGAAGTCTCTAACAGGTTCTTCAGTTGTAAGATGGAGGAAAATAGTTCTGTCAGCGAGCACATACTCAAAATGTGTGGGTTGCACAACCGCTTGTCTCAGCTAGGAGTTAATCTTCCTGATGACTCGGTTATTGACAGAATGCTCTAGTCGCTTCCACCTAGATACAAGAGCTTTTTGATGAACTTCAATATGCAAGGGATGGAGAAGTCCATTCCTGAGTTATATTCGATGATGAAATCAGCGGAGGTGGAGATAAAAAAGGAACATCAAGTGTTGATGGTGAATAAGACCACCAATTTCAAGAAAGGCAAGGGTAAGAAGAACTTCAAGAAGGACGGCAAAGCAGTTGCCGCACCAGGTAAATCAGTTGCCGAGAAGAATCCCAAGAATGGACCCAAGCCTGAGACTGAATGCTTTTATTGCAAGGGAACCGTTCACTAGAAGCGGAACTGCCCCCAAGTACTTAGCGGATAAGAAGGCCGGCAACGTCAAAGGTATATATGATATACATGTTATTGATGTGTACCTTACCAGCGCTCATAGTAGCTCCTAAGTATTTGATACCGGTGCAGTTGCTCACATTTGTAACTCAAAACAGGAGCTGTGGAATAAGCAGAGACTGGCGAAGGACGAGGTGACGATGCGCGTCGGGAATGGTTCCAAGGTCGATGTGACCGCCGTCGGCATGCTACCTCTACATCTACCTTCAGGATTAGTTTTAAACCTCAATAATTTCTATTAAGTACCAGCTTTGAGCATGAACATTGTATCTGGATCTCGTTTGATGCGAGATGGCTGTTCTATTTATATGAGAGATATGTTTTATGGTCATGCCCTGCTGGTCAATGGTTTGTTTTTATTGAATCTCGAACGCGATGTTACACATATTCATAGTGTGAATACCAAAGGATGTAAGGTTGATAATGATAGTCCCACATACTTGTGGCACTATCACCTTGGTCATATTGGTGTCAGACGCATGAAGAAACTCCATGCAGATGGACTTTTGGAGTCTCTTGATTATGAAGCATTTGACACTTGCGAACCATGTCTCATGGGCAAGATGACTAAGACTCCATTCTCCGGAACAATGGAGCGAGCAACCAACTCGTTGGAAATCATACATACCGATGTATGCAGTCCAATGAGCATTGAGGCTCGCGGTGGCTATCGTTATGTTCTCACCCTCACTGATGACTTAGAAAGCTATGGGTATGTCTACTTAATGAAACACAGGTCTGAGACCTTTGAAAAGTTCAAGGAATTTTAGAGTGAGATTGAGAATCAACGTGCCAAGAAAATAAAGTTCTTACGATCAATCATGAAGGAGAATATTTGAGTCACGAGTTTGGCATGCACTTAAGGAAATGTGGAATTGTTTCACAACTCACGCCGCCTGGCACACCTTAGCGTAATGGTGTGTCCGAACGTCGTAATCGCACTCTATTGGATATGGTGCGATCTATGATGTCTCTTACTAATTTACCACCATCATTTTGGGGATATGCATTAGAGACTGCCGCATTCACTTTAAATAGGGCACCGTCTAAATCCTTTGAGACGACACCATATGAATTATGGTTTGGGAAGAAACCTAAGTTGTCATTTCTAAAAGTTTGGGGATGCGATTCTTATGTCAAGAAACTGCAACCTAAAAATCTCAAACCCAAATCGGAAAAGTGCGGGTTCATAGGATACTCTAAGGAAACTATTGGGTATACCTTCTACCTCAGATCCTAAGGAAAGATTTTTGTTGACAAGAATGGATCCTTTCTAGAGAAAGAGTTTCTCTCGAAAGAAGTAAGTGGGAGGAAAGTAGAACTTGATGAGGTAATTGCACCCCGTCTTGGAGCGGAGAGTACCACAGTGCAGGAAAATATTTCTATGGTGCCTACACTGACTAGAGACGAAGTTAATGATGGTGATCATGAAACTTCGGATCCAGTTACTACTGAATTTTGTAGGTCCACGAGGACACGTTCCGCACCAGAGTGGTACGACAACCCTGTCCTAGAAATCATGATGTTAGACAACGGTGAACCTTAGAACTATGAAGAAGCCATGGTGGGCCCGGATTCCAACAAATGGCTTGAAGCCATGAAATCTGAGATAGGATCCATGTATGAGAACAAAGTATGGACTTTGGTGGACTTGCCCGATGATCGGCGAGCCATAGAAAATAAATGGATCTTTAAGAAGAAGACTGACGTGGATGGTATTGTGACCATCTATAAGGCTCGGCTTGTTGCTAAGGGTTATCAACAAGTTCGAGGAGTTGACTATGGCGAGACTTTCTCAGCCATAGAGATGCTGAAGTCCGTCTGAATCATGTTAGTAGTTGCCGCATTTTATGATTATGAGATCTGGCAAATGGACATCAAAATGACATTCCTTAATGGATTCCTTAAGGAAGAATTGTATATGATGCAGCCGGAAGGTTTTGTCGATGCTAAGAATGCTCACAAGGTATGCAAGCTCCAGCGCTCCATCTATGGGGTGGTGCAAGCATCTCGGAGTTGGAACATTTGCTTTGATGAGGTGATCAAAGTGTTTGGGTTTATACAGACTTATGGAGAAGCCTGTATTTACAAGAAAGTGAGTGGGAGATCTGTAGCATTTCTCATTTTACATGTGGATGACATATTGTTGATGGGAAATGATATATAGCTTTTGGAAAGCATAAAGGCCTACTTGAATAATTGTTTTTCAATGAAGGACCTTGGAGAAGCTGCTTACATATTAGGCATCAAGATCTATAGAGATAGATCGAGATGCCTCATTGGTCTTTCACAAAGCACATACCTTGAAAAGATATTGAAGAAGTTCAATATGGATCAGTCCAAGAAGGGGTTCTTGCTTGTATTGGAAGGTGTGAGATTGAGCAGAACTCAATGCCCGACCTCGGCAGAAGATAGAGAAAAGATGAGTGTCGTCCCCTATGCTTCAGCCATAGGCTCTATTATTTATGACATGTTGTGTACCAGACCTGATGTGAAACTTTCCATAAGTTTGGTAGGGAGGTACCAAAGTGATCCCGGAATGGAACACTAGACAACATTCAAGAATATCCATAAGTACCTGAAAAGGACTAAGGATATGTTTCTCATTTATGGAGGTGTCGAAGAGCTCATCATAAAGGGTTACGTCGATGCTAGCTTCAACACAGATCCGGATGACTCCAAGTCACAAACCGAATACGTGTACATTTTGAATGGTGGGGCTGTCAGCTGGTGCAGTTGCAAGCCAAGCGTCATGGCGGCATCTACATGTGAAGCGGAGTACATAGCTGCTTCGGAAGCAGCGCAGGAAGGAGTCTGGATGAAGGAGTTCATCACCGACCTAGGAGTGATTCCTAATGCATCGGGCCCGATGACTCTCTTCTGTGACAACACTGGAGCTATTGCCATTGCCAAGAAGCCTAGGTGTCGGGACCCCGATCCTAAGCCATAAGAATCTAGACTACAACACATCACATCACTTTGTGGTCTCACACACGGTTATCTCCATGGCTGCCACCTTACCTCGGCCGGGAACGTTTGCGTCTTTTGACTCACGTATGCGAATGTGTCTCTAGCATTCAAATGTCAAAGAACCCGAGCTGACATGACTAGTCATAGAACCAAAGTGGCACATCCATACAGGGACATGCATACGTAACCCAACAATGCAGGTGTCGATCTCTAGCATGTGTAGACGAGTCATAGCAAGCTACAATGACTCCATTATGCCATGGGACATAAATGACATCACTGCACGTAGACGAGTCGTAGCAGGCTATAGGGACTCCATTACACTACGAGACATTTCCCCTAAAGGACAGACACAGCATCAAAGAAGCATATATGCCGATCAATCAATGTGTCCAAAGCAATAGCAAGCTACCAAGGCTCAGTGGAAGCACAAAGAGGCATTTCCCCGTAAATAGTACTACTAAAGGCACACAACTAGGTGTCGGATCCCATACATACCGTTGCACGTCACACGTACGCACGAAATGCCCGATATGCATAGATACAACTATGGCATCACAACATAACCATAGAACATTACAACCTTGATTTAGAAGGCTCGAAAGAGCCAATACAATAAGATGTTACAAACAGGGGTCACAAGACCCAACATCCAGAGCATTCAATCAAACAAGCGGAAGTTTAAATATGTTTGGGTACAGACATCTACAAAAGTGTCTAAAGGAGCCTGAAAAGCTACAACGACCCTACCAAAGGAAGCCGACCTTTGTTTGGGATTCCCAAGCTAATCAGGTCAACATCGAACTTCACGCTGTAAATAACACTAATGAGACTGACGTCTCCTTTGCAAAACACAAATTAAGAAAACGTGAGTACAAAGGTACTCAGCAAGACTTACATCAGAACTAACTACATATGCATCAGTTTCAATGAAGGGGGTTGTGGAGTTCATTGCAGCAAGCCAGCTTTGACTCTTGGCTAACCTATACTAAGACTACAAGTAGTATCTTTGAGGTGGGATAGCGCACATGAGTCCACATATTCTCCAATCAATACACCACTATGGATCCACTTCCGTCTCCCTACGAGAAGGCCATCCATAGCACTCATGCTTATCTTGTGTATTTTAGAGTATCCACTTCAACTTATCTATGAACCACACAAGTTCTCCAAGTAGTCCATATCCGAGGACGCGGCTATTCGAACAGATTATTTCACCCCGCAGGGGTATACTTCTTCACACATGCTCTCGCCACTTATCACCATATGCACATCATGCATCTCGGCAACCTTCAAGCGGAAGCACTGGCATGGCTGTCGGCCACGACCGTCAATCACACAAGACCCTAGTCCAGGTTTATCGCCTATTTGAGACTGAACCCGCACGGAAGTCCGACCGAAGTTTCCGCTACGGCCTCAAACGATGTGCGCAGGGTTCCCAAGCCCACCGTTCGGGTGCCACTTGGTACACCATGCCATTGTGCCTATACCGCATCATAGTCCACCCCGTCAGGCAATGCTATGCACGACCACCAACACTTTTCCTACAAACACCAGAAACTAGTTGCAACTCCTGGACAGAGGTCTAGGCGATTAATAAGTCAAGCGGGGTCATATTTCAGGGCCCAATGTGTGGTAGTAACTTTCTTGGATCACAAACACAGAACTCAGTTCTTAAGGTCGGTCCCAATGAGACAACCTGCCATGTACTCCTACATGGCCTCTCATCGCTACCTTTACCAAATCGTGTTCACACACTTAACTCTCACACAGTAGGACATGAATACCGCCATTCCGATCCATCACCCAGATGTATCGGACCCGACATGACACGACTCTAAGCATAGCAAGCACAGTAAGCAAGCAAGCATGGATGAGTAAGCACAACAAGGCTCAAGCAGGTTCTACTCATGCTAAGTGGTTTCAACTATTTACTGTGGCAAAGACATGTCATGAAAAGGAATGGGTTCAACTACTGAGAACAGATAACAATTGAATCATTGTTGTCCTAATGCAATAAAAGAGAGCAGGAGCGAGAGAGTGGGTTCATATCAGTATGCTCAAGGGGGTTTGCTTTCCTGATAGCCCTGAAGATATTACTTCTCTTCATTAGTGTCAACATTCACATCGTCGGAACCATCGTCTACCGAGAGGGAACAAACACCGGCAAACAAGAAAGGAACACATTCAATGCAATGCAACAACCATTATGCATGATATGACAAGTTAAGGTACTGAATTGGCCTAGAGGAATAATTAGCCAAGTTAATTGAAGTGTTTGAATTCCAACTCCAAATGATATTTCCTATACTGCCCTAATCATAAAATGTCCTACGTGGTGATGTTAACTTTTTCAAACATGCATGATCATGGCATAAACAGATTCATTGGATTTTTCTAATCATTTTTCATATATAAATTATTTTCATCTGACTTACAGATTATTTTCTATGATTTTTAGAAGTTTTAAACATTTTTGAAAATATTAAATCATTTATTGATGTGTTTTAATTCCAGAAATAGACACTGCATCAACATGACGTCAACATTACGTCAGCGGTCAACAGGGCCAGGTCCAGGTCAAACCTGGCATGTGGGGTCCACACGTCAGTGACACTGGATATTTAACCGGGGTAATTAAACTAATTAAAACATTTCATGCTAATTAATTATGCGGGGCCCACTAGTCAGCGACACAGAGGGCTACTTAGGGCATCATTAACCACTGATGCTGCTGCCACGTCACGCCTGCCGACGGCTGAATGCCGGTGACCATCCGCGATGGTGGAGGTGCTCGGGATCGAGATACGGGTCACGATTTCAAGTGCGGTTTGGCTCTACGGACAGAACGCACTCGAGCGCATCTACTACAGCAAGTGGCGGCAGCTGGGATGCACTGCATCGACGGCGGCGACGGCGTCCGCGGCGGCCGGAGCTCGGGATCGAGCCATTCCGGGCTGCAGGGCATGGGGCGGCTCGCTGATGGTCTGCACGGCTTATAAAGAGCTCCAGGAGCTCGGTTCCGAGCTCAAACGTGTGGATGGAGGACCACATCGATGGCGTCGAGATGGCCGACGTCGAGGAGCTCTTGGCTCCGGCGGCTACTTAGCTACGGGAAAGAAAATGAGCAGAGGGGTAGGGGGAAACGGACAGGGTGCTCACGGCGCGTCCGCAGGGAGGTCAACAGGCTCGGGGGTGCTTCGGCAGGGACGAATTTGACGGCGATGCTCCGGCCATGGCTGCGGCAGCCACCAGAGATAGAGAGGATGGGACAGAGCAAGGGGGAAGAGAGGAGAGGGGTCGTCCTAATCCGGATGACTCTAGGGTCCTAATCCCCTCCTCCAGCGAGGCTAGCAGGTAGGAGGCATGGCGCCCCAGCTATGCGCATCGTGCCTGCCTTCGCCTCTGCCTACTAGCAGAGGTAGGGACGACTCGCACGGGCCAGTTGGGCCGGCTGGGCTGCCAGGCCTAAGGTAAGCCCCCCTTTTTTTAGTTTTTGTTCTTTCTGTTCTTTTCTTCTGACATTTGTTTTATTTTGTGAGGCCAAGATACCTAGCACAATAATGCCCACATATTTTATGAAATATAGTTTGATTATTTAAAACTTTCACAAAAAGGTTTGGGTATTTTTGGACATCTATCATATTTATAATGCTTTATTAGTCAATTTCAGAAACTTTCCTATTTTATTTAATTTACCAAAATAGTTGTTAAAACATAATTCACCCCTGATATGTTGTTGCCAACATTTATCAAAGCGGGGGAACATTTTTGAAGGCATTTCTGGTTTACTGAAATTATTTTTAAGTTTAACCCATTTGAATTTTATTTGAGCTAGGGTTTGATCATCCCCATTTCAGGTTTCATTTGATTTTAAACATGATGCCATGATGGCTATGCAATGACAGACAATGCCTAAGCTAGGGCTGTGACACCAGGTTCCACAAGAAGACCAAGCACATATTGCGTCGCTTCAACTCCATTTGTGGTTACATTCAGGATGGAGATATAGATATTTGTAAAGTCCATACGAATCTGAAGGTCGTAGATCCGTTGACTAAACCTCTTTCACGAGCGATATATGATCAGCACCAGGACTCTATGGGTGTTTGATTCATCACAATGTAACTAGATTATTGACTCTAGTGCAAGTGGGAGACTGTTGGAAATATGCTCTGCAGGCAATAATAAAATGGTTATTATTATATTTCCTTGTTCATGATAATTGTCTATTGTTCATGCTATAATTGTATTAACCGGAAGCCATAATACATGTGTGAATACATAGACCGCACCATGTCCCTAGTGAGCCTCTAGTTGACTAGATCGTTGATCAATAGATGCTCATGGTTCCCTGACCATGGACATTGGATGTCATTGATAAAGGGATCACATCATTAGGAGAATGATGTGATGGACAAGACCCAATCCTAAGCATAGCACAAGTCGTGTAGTTTGTTTATTGGAGCTTTTCTAATGTCAAGTATCATTTCCTTAGACCATGAGATTGTGCAACTCCCGGATACCGTAGGAATGCTTTGGGTGTATCAAACGTCACAACATAATTGGGTGACTATAAAGGTGCACTACAGGTGTCTCTGAAAGTGTCTATTGGGTTGGCACGAATCGAGACTGGGATTTGTCACTCTGTGTGACGGAGAGGTATCTCTGGGACCACTTGGTAATACATCATCATAATGAGCTCAATGTGACTAAGGAGTTACTCACAGGATCATGTGTTACGGAACGAGTAGAGAGACTTGACGGTAACGAGATTGAACAAGGTATAGGGATACCGACGATCGAATCTCAGGCAAGTAACATACCGATGGACAAAGGGAATTGTATATGGGATTAATTGAATCCCAGACATTGTGGTTCATCCGATGAGATCATCGTGGAACATGTGGGAGCCAATATGGGTATCCATATCCCGTTGTTTGTTATTGGCCGGAGAGTTGTGTCGGTCATGACTGCATGGTTCCCGAACCCGTAGGGTCTACACACTTAAGGTTCGATGACGCTAGAGTTGTAATGGGAATTGTATGTGGTTACCGAAAGTTGTTCGGAGTGCTGGATAAGATCCCGGACGTCACGAGGAGTTCCAGAATGGTCTGGAGGTGAAGATTTATATATGGGAAGTCTAGTTTCAGTCACCGGAAAAGTTTAGCGGTTTATCGATATTGTACCGGGACCACCGAAGGGGTTCCGGGGGTCCATCGGGAGGGTCCACCTGCCCCGGAGGACCTAATGGACTGTAATTGGGTGGGAACCAGCCCCTTAGTGGGCTGGTGTGCCTCCCCTAGGGCCCAAGGCGCCTAGGGCAGGTGTGGGGGCGCCCCCACCAAACTTGGGGGGCAAGTTTCCCCCTTGGCCGCTGCCCCCAGCCTAGATTGCATCTAGGGGGATGGCCCCATCTCCCCCTGGACTATAAATAGTGGGGGGTTGGGAGGGTAGCTGGACCCTTGCCCCTGGTGCAGCCCTCCCTCCTCCTACATCTCCTCCTCCTCCGGAGTGCTTAGCGAATCTCTGTCGGAGAAACTCGAGCTGCACTGTCACCACGCCGTCGTGCTGCCGGAGCTCTCCCTCGACTCTCCCCCTTGCTGGATCAAGAAGGAGGAGACGTCCCCGGGCTGCAATGCTTCCTCTTAGCAATCTTCAAGGGTATGAAGATGCACTCCCTCTCTCTTGTTGCTAGCATCTCCTAGATTGATCTTGGTGACACATAGAATTTTTTTGAATTATTACTACGTTCCCCAAAAGTATGCCAAGCACAAACTTCATGTACAGACGGATGCGAAGTTGGTCAAGCAACCCCTGCATTGTTTCTCTGAGGAGTAACGATGTACTATAGGAGAAGAAATTGCCTGGCTGCTCATAGCCGGCTTCATCATGTAAATGTTCCACCTGGACTAGTTGGCCAGCCCAGTCCTCGTGGTGAAGAAAAACAAGACTTGGCGCATCTGTATCGACTATACGAGCCTGAACAAGGCATGTCCTGAGGATCCCTTCGCCCTGCCCCGGATCGATCAAGTGATAGACTCCACTGCCGGCTGCGATCGGCTATCGTTCCTGGACGCCTACTCTGTCTACCACCAGATCAAGCTGGACCCGGCCGACCGGCTAAAGACCTCCTTCATCACCCCCTTCCAGGCCTACTGCTACATCACCATGTCATTTGGCTTGAAGAATGCATGCGCCACCTTCTAGCGCTGCATATAGAAGGGCCTCCTGCCCTAGATCGACAGGAATTTCCACGTCTATGTGGATGACATCATCATCAAAACCAAGAAGCATTTCAGCCTCCTCGACGACCTCCGGGAGACTTTCGCCAAGTACAAGGTCCGGCTCAACCCGGAGAAGTGCGTCTTCGGCATATCAGCCAGACAGCTCCTAGGTTTATTTGTGTCCGCCTACCGCATCGAATCCAACTGGAGAACATCACGGCCATCGAGCGCATGCCCAAGCCAACTCGGCACCGTGACATTCAGATATTTACCGGTTGCCTTGCCTCGCCTAGCCGGTTGGGCGAGAAGGCCCTGCCCCTCTACCATCTCATGAAGAAGACCACCAAGTTCGAGTGGACCGACCAGGAGGACGAGGCATTCGACGACCTCAAAAGCGCCCTCTTCAGCAGGCCTGTCTTAGCCGCGTTGGCTAAGAAGGAGCCCTTGCACGCATAATCACAACATTCACGCACATCTTCAGCATCGTACTCGTGGCGGAGCGGTTGGAGGAAGGCAGGGCGCTGCTGGTCCAGCGCCCTGTCTACTACCTCAACAAGGTCCTCTCCCCGTCCAAGCAGAACTACCCCCACTACCAGAAGATGTGCTATGTCATATACTTCACTGCCAAGAAGGTCAAGCAGTACTTCTAGGAGCACACCATCACCGTGGTAAGCACGACACCGCTCGGCGAGATCATGAGCGGCAGGGACGCCACCGGCCGGATCACCAAATGGGCCATCGCCATGGCCGACCACGAGATCCGGTATGAGCCGCGCATGGCCATCAAGTCACAGATGATAGCCGATTTCCTCGTCAACAGGGCCCAGACCCAGTTCGTGCCGCCGCCTCCGGACTCGGAAACGTGATCTTCGACAACTCGGAGACGTGATCCGGCTTGGTAACCGACATCGTCTTTTCGACCTTGAAAGGGGACCAGCTCAAGTACGCCCTCTAAATCAGCTTTGCTGCTTCCAACAACATGGCTGAATACGAGGCGCTCGTCCACGGCCTCCGGCTCGCCAAGGAAATTGGTATCCGACGCATTCTCTGCTTCGACGATTTGGACCTCGTGTTGTAGCAAGTCTCTAGCGAGTGGGATGCCAGGGACACCAACATGGATAGCTACCTCTTGCTCGTCCAGCAGCTTACCGGCTCCTTTGAAGGGTGCGAATTCCACCACGTCCCCTGCACGGATAACGAGGCGGCGGACGCTCTGGCAAATAATGACTCCTTCCATCAGGCCATTTTAGCAGGTGTCTCCCTCGAACGGCTGACCAAGCCATTGATCAAGACGTCCGTCGAGTTAGAATCAATCTTCATGCCTGTGGACCCCACCGGCTCGTTAGCCGCCCCCTAGGCTCCATCCGCACAACCGGCTCCAGCCGCCGTCGCTCTTGCGATGCCCGACTCCAACCCCCCGACTATCATGATGGTGATCGATGCACCCTCGGCCGCCCTGGCCCCGAGGACTGACGCGCCTACCCGGTGGCTCCGGCAACAGGCCCAAGGGCTCCGTCTGCTCCTAACCCCCAGCCCGAGCTAGAGCCGGACCCCGTCTTGGCTCCCTCATGGGCCCAGCCAATCTTGGCTTTCCTTCAGCGCGGCGAGCCTCCCCCTAATGAAGACAAGTCTTGGCAGATCCATCGCCGGTCTCCCACCTATAGCATCATCAGCCACGAGCTGGTCCACCGCAGCACAACCGGCGTGTTCCAATGCTGCATCGAGCCAAAGAAGGGCCAAGAAATCCTCCAAGACATCCACCAGGGCGAGTGCGGGCATCACGCCGCCTCAAGGATCCTCGTGGCCAAGGCGTTCCGCCATGGTTTCTACTGGTCGATGGCCTGAGAGGAAGCAAAGGAGTTGGTCGACAAGTGTGAGGGACGCCAATGCTTCAACATGCAGAGCCACCTGCCTGCCACGACCCTGCAGACTATTCCGCTATCGTGGCCCTTTGCTGTCTAGGGGCTGGACATGGTGGGACCATTCAAGACCGCGCAAGGAGGCATGGGGCTTTTCGACTTCACTAAGAGCACACTGCTTCTCAAAGCAAGCACCCGGGTCCGGCTCCCCTGACCCTGGGGCTTGCTGGCTAGCCTAAGTCCCTCCCTCTCCGAAACAGTCAAGTAATGTGGATCAGTAACCGCCCCTACCCTCGTCGGGCCATAGACCAGCTCCCGGTTGTTCGGCTGGCAGGACTCTGGGGTAGGAAAACTTACCACACGAAACATTCTTCGAAGAATAGCGGTCGGTTGGGTTGAGTCGGATCATTCATTCAGAAACTTGCCTCTAGCAGCTCACCCTAACTTGAGCCGTATGGCCCTAAGGTGTGCACATTTTCCCCAAGGAAAATTCCCCGTTCCTACCCCAACTGGCTCCCGACTGGCCGGAAAGCGGGGCAAAAGCCGGAAAGGAACTTGCGCAAAAGATAACGGTCGAAAAGCAAAAAAGTGAAGGGTGAGCCGGCATGCAAACATTGTTCATTTCAAAAGAAAATCCAAAGAGTCAAGGCCACAGGCCGAAAGATTCATTACAATACACCACCAGTGGGTGGAAATGTGTCCTAACAAAGTTTACAGTGACCAAAAAGACACGTTAAAAATAGGGCCGCTTAGGCCTGAGGCACGCCGCTAGCCGGCTCAACAGACTGCCCACGGGTGGCTGCCATCTTCGGATCTGCCTCCGTAGCCGCCCCGCCCTTGGTGTCACTCTAGGTGCTGGAGTCGGTGCTCTCATCGGCCATCTCCTCTTCATCAGGCCCCTCGGGAATGCCGAAGGAGTCCTCCGTGACCGGCTTGTTGTCCTCACCAAGCGCCGGCAAGAACTCATCCGGTTCGACGTTGGAGGCTAGCTCGTTGGCTAGACAAACGAGGGAGCTCTCGCGAGCAACCCTGTCCTCCTCAGGGACTTGACGCATCGTGGCCAGTCGGTCCAGTTTGATGTTGCGATACCACGGCAAAGTGAACCGAAGGTCCATCTGCTCCCCAGGCTGGGCCACCGAGGCTTTCCAAGCATCGAGCTGCGCCATCACGTTCTCAAGACACAGCACCACACGGCCGCCAGGGATCTCGTGGCCCGACCAAAGGGCCGAAATAACCCACAGGCTGGCCATGTGGAGCCGGTCCATGCAGCGCTGTATAAAAATAGTCGGATCTCGGTAGCCAACGAGATCTCCGGCAGGCTCCAGCCCTCATTCGCATTAACCTCCTGCTCATGCTGCGGAAAGCACTCCCGGTGCTCCGCCATGTCTCGCTCGGCGCGGCGCTGGGTTTCTAGGAACCGATCTAAGAAGAGGAAGAGAATCATGAAAATAAGGCAATGCAACCCGCAAAAAAGACTCAAAGGAAATAAATACTCACGCTGAAAGGCATCGTCCACTTCGATCCCGAACTTGAGGCTCAGGCTTCGCTCCTCCTCTAGCGCCTTCTCTGTCTGGGCAAGGGCGATGAAGTGGCTTGAGACTACGTAGGTATTTCCCCAAAGAGGAAGGGATGATGCAGCACAGCGACGGTAAGTATGTCCCTCAGTTATGAAACCAAGGTATCAATCCATAGAGGAAGATCACGCACCCACAGAAAATAGCTCTTGCACGCAAACAAGAAATACTTGCAACCCGAAGCGAAAGAGAGGTTGGCACGCTCTCTACGGTAATAAGATAGATTAGGTAATGATAGGTAGGAGAGAGAGAGAGATCTCAAGAACACAAAATAAAAAGAGTAAATATGCAGAAATATTTTTGAGGTTTTGGTTTTGTAGATCTAAAAACAAAGATTGCAAAAACATACATCGGAAAGCAATATGATGGAAAAGTAGACCCGGTGGCCGTAGGATTCACTCGTGGCTTATCTCATGAGTATAGCTCGAAGTGCGTGAAAAAAATTACTGTTGGGCAATTGATAGAAAATCAAATAGTCATGATGATATCCAAGGCAATGATCATTATATAGGCATCACATCCAAGATAAGTAGAAAGACTCCTGCCTGCATCTACTAGTATTACTGCACACATCAACCGCTATCCAGCATGCATCTAGTGTGTTAAGTTCATGGAAAAACTGAATAATGCAATAAGAACGATGACATGATGTAGACGAGATCTATTCATGTAGGAATAGACCTCATCTTGTTATCCTTAATAGCAACGATAAATGCGTGTTTTGCTGCCACTTCTGTCACTGGGAAAGAAAACTGCAAGATCGAACCCATCACAAAGCACCTCTTCCCATGGCAAGAAAAATCGATCTAGTTGGCCTAACTAAACCAAAGATTCGAAGAAGAAATACGAGTCTATAAGCATTCATGCATATAAAGAGATCAAAGAAGACTCAAATAATATTCATGGATAGAGACTGATCCTGAACTCAAAATTCATTGGATCCTAACAAACACACCGCAAAAGTTTACATAAAATAGATTTCCAAGCGATCGTTGTATTGAGAATCATAAGAGAGATAGAGAGAGGAAGCCATCTAGCTACTACCTACGGACCCGTAGGTCTATGGTGGAGTACTCACGCATCATCGGAGAGGCACCTATGATGTTGATGAACCCCTCCATGATGGTGTCTAGATTGGATCTCGAGGTTCTAGAACTTGTAGCGATTGGAATTGTGTTTCGTCGACTTCCTTAGGGTTTTTGGAATATTTGGGAATTTATAGACCTCATAGGCAGTGAAGAGTGGTCCCAAGGAGGGCACAACCCACCAGGGTGTGGGCTGCCCCCCTGGCACGACCTGGTGGATTGTGGTCTCCTCGGCCCACTTCCCCAGCACTTCTTTGGTTTGTTGGGTGTCTTTTGGTCCAGAAAAAATCTCCAATTTTTTTTGCCACGATTGGACTCTATTTGATACTGATTTTCTACGAAGTAAAAAACAAGCAAAAAGAACAACTTGCACTTTGGCACTATGTCAAAAGGTTAGTCCCAAAAAATGATATAAAGTGGTAATAAAATGATGGTAAAATATCTAAGAATGATAATATAATAGCATGGAACAAGTAAAAATTATAGATACATTGGAGACGTATCAGCATCCCCAAGCTTAATTCCTACTTGTCCTCGAGTAGATAAATGATAAAAATAGAATTTTTTGATGTGGAATGCTGCCTAACATGTTCATCACATTCTTTTCTTTTACATAGCATGGACATTTGGACTTATAATGGTTTAAAGAAATATTCTAGTTTTAACATGATGAGTTCAATACTCCAGCATGTCAACAAAAGACCATGTCTTTCAAAATTTCAATACTAAAGAAAGTTATCCCTAGACCATCATGCTCAGTCATTGATCCATTCATGAAACACACTCAAATATTAGCTATGCCCAATGCTCAAGTATGATCGTATTGCCCACTAGTTGGTGCTTATTAGACAAGATGGAGACTCAAACAAAAAAAATTAAAATTGCATAAAGTAAATAGATAGGCCCTTCGCAGAGGGAAGTAGGGATTTGTAGAGGTGCCAAAGCTCAAGTGTTTAAATTGAGAGAGAGAAAAATATTTTGGGTGGCACGCTTTTTCTGTCAATGAAAACGACAAAGTACACTAGTATGAGAAACCGTATAGAGAGGAGCCTACTAGTAGCGCTGGAAAAATAAAACCGCTACTGATAATTACTAGTAGCACTGTATTCCGGCAAAGCTACAACTAAGGGATTAGCAGTAGCGCTGGGTGCTAAGAAAGCGCTGCTGCTAAGGTGGCCCCGATGACCCCACCGACACTATTTATAGTAACAACGCTGGGAGGGAGAACACATTACTGCTAAGACCACTACCAGTAGCGCTTTCTGACTTGCAAGTGCTACTACTAATGTGCTACACATAGTAGTAGCGTTTTTCCAGGAAAGCGCTAGTACTAAGTACCATAGTAGCAGCGCGTTTTTGTAAGCAGCGCTACTGCTAGTTGCGGCTGCTGCCACCTTTTCACCCCCTCCCTCTCCCCCACCTTGCCCTCTCCCCTCCTTTCCCCTCTCCACTCTCCACCATTGTTGCTCTTATTCTCTCTTCCTCCTACCTCTCTAATTCTCTCCTCATTAATGTCCCCCTCCACCATAACTCTCCTCCATAAATGGCCTCTCTCACATTATCTCTCTTTTACCTACCTCTCTTCCTCTCACCCCATTAATGCCCCCCTCCAACATATCTCCCTCTTCATTAGTTAGCTAGCTAGATTCACCTCTCCTCCCCAAGAACTAGATCTAGCTAGCTATTTAGCCATCCACACGTCTCGATCGGTCACTCTCATCATCTAATTAACAGCGTGCTCTCTCGATCGGTATCGCTCTCGGGAGATATATAGGTGAGTAAAAAGTTGTTCATTTTAAGAATGGGAATATGTGTGTGAATGCGAATATGTGTGTTTGGGATATATGAAGACATTTGTGTGAGTGATATGCCCTCAAGTTGCTTATGTTTCTCCGAGATGTCGATTTATTTCCGTTTTGGTGAATTTCGAGCAAACTCAATATGTCCTATTTTTAGGCAAGGTCATGCCAAAATTTTATATGACTTTGAAGAATGCATGCATTATTTATTTTATAAACCTTTTGCTTGTTATACCGTGCAGTCGGTCATAAAGGTGAGTGGATGCAAGGTGGAGCGGTACATGCAATCCGTGGTGATGGACATGTACGAAATTATCGGACTAGGATTAGATGTCCGTGTGCAAGATGCAATGAAGGAGTCCTTTTGGACCCTTTTGATCATGGCACTTTGAAGGCACACCTGCTGAAGAATGGTTTCATGGATGGCTATACTCAGTGGATAAGTGAAGAAGCTAATGATGATGAGGACGTCTACATGGCAGGGAATAACGACATGGGGCTCGACAAAGAGATGACTGATCAACATGACGATGGCGTCGGGCAAGAGTCTGGAAATGACAACATCAGAGAAGATTCTGGACACGGTGAAGAAGAGTCTGGACATGGTGGAGAAGAGGTCATGCCGCAGTCTTTGATGCTACTAAGTGCAGTCGTGCAGGACCCTCATGTTCGAGACCTCCTTCGCAAGAGTATGACTAGAGAGAGTTGCTTCTAGAGAGGAGGCCAAGCTGGCACAACTTGAATTAGACTCGAAGACTCCATTGTATGACGGTTGCGATCCCGAGGTGACCTACTTGAGTTTCACACTCGAACTTTTGAAGACGAAGGCCAAAAACAAATGGATAGACAAAAGCCTCGATGAGCATTTGAAGTATCTACATAATAAAGTTCCTCCCGCGGGAACCTGTGTCCTACTAGTGTCGAGGAGGACAAGAATATCGTTTGCCCTTTTGATTTTTCGCACATTAGGTACCACTCATGCATCAACGATTGCATCATTTATCGGGGGGAGCACGCGGAAAAAACCAGCTGTCCAGTGTGCAATGCTTCTCGATACAAGAAGGCAGGAAAGAAAGCTCCTTAGAAAGTTGTATGGTAATTTCCGATCACTCCCCGTCTACAGCAGTATTTCATAGATCCTAAGGAAGCAAAGCTCATGCGCTGGCATGCGGAGAGGAAGAAGCCCAACGATGGAGATGATCCGAAGCTAAGACACCTTGTTGATGGTAGCCAGTGGAGAGCATTCAACGCCGTATATGGATTTGCTGCAAAAGATCCAAGGAACATCATGCTTGGTGCGAGTACCAATGGCATGAATCTGTTTGTAAACCAAAACACCAACCACAGCACATGGCCTGTGTTTGTATGGATGTACAACCTCCCCCCATGGAAGTGCATGAAGACAAAGTACGTACACATGAGCATACTGATTCAAGGGCCAAAACAACCGGGAAATAGTATTAACATGTATATGGGGCTTCTTCAAGAGGAGCTAGACACGTTATGGAAAACACCGGCATGGACATGGGACGCCAGCAAAGGAGAGTACATATGAGAGACGCGCTGATGACGACGGTGCATGACTATCTTGGTTACGGGTACAACTCAGGCCATGTGTGCCACGGATACTGCGGATGCTCGAGAAGGATGACCCATGGAGAAAGCATGGAGATCTATTGAATGGGTTGGATGAGCTTCGAGTACCTCCACGTAAGAGGAGTGGCGCAGAAATCGACAAGCTGTTGAGAAACTGGGAACAATGCCCCACGCCGGGAAAGATCAAAAAGGCGCTGGAGCCGCTGCTGAAGGTATGGAAAGCAAGGTCTGTTTTCTGGGACTTGGAGTACTGACCCAATCACGACATGCCTCATTGCCTTGATCAAATGCATATCACGAAGAATGTCCTCGAGAGCTTTCTTGGCACACTAATGAACATGCCGGAGAAGACCAAGGATGGGCCGAAGGCAAGGAAAGACTTGGAAGATTTGAAGATCAGGAAAGATCTCCACCATAAAAAGTCAACGGAGGAGACGGAGACAGAGACGGAGGAGGGGGAAAGGGGTAGAAAAGTCAACAAGAAGGAGGAGAATTATTGCCCCCCTTCTTGCTTCATGTTAAGTGCGAAGGAGATCGATCAATTCATCAAGTGCCTTATGGGAATCAAAGTCAGTTCCGGTTACTGTGGGAAGATAAGCAGATTTCTAGACCCCAAGAAGAAAAGGTTCAGCGGGATGAAGTCTCATGACTGTCACGTGATGATGACACAGATACTCCCGGTTGCCATTAGAGGGATAATGGAGAAGCACGTCCGTGACACGCTTACTGGTCTCTTCAACTTCTTCGACGTTATCTCCCAAAAGTCCATAAGTGTGAAGCAACTCCGAAGGCTATAGGAAGAGATTGTTGTCATACTATGTGAGCTTGAGATGTACTTCCCGCTCGTGTTCTTTGACATCATGGTGCATCTGTGTGTCCACATTGTGGACGACATCATCGACCTCGGGCCAACATTCCTTCATGACATGATGCCGTTCGAGAGGATGAATGGGGTCATGAAAGGATTCGTCCGTAACATGTCCCGTCCCAAAGGGAGCATCGTCCAGGGGTATCTGACACATGAGTGTGTCTCCTTTTGCGAGAATTATATAGGCGTCGGAGACCCTATTGTTGGTTTGCTCGTCAAGAAGCATGATGGGAAGCTCGAAGGAGATGGTCATAACAACGGCTGAAGGGAATTGCACATGGACTACTCGGATCGACGGAACAACTTTGACATGGCTAACTTAGTAGTGCTACAACACCTATATGTGGTAGATGATTATGTGGCACAACACAAAGAAAGCATCACAAAGAAGTACCGTGATAAGGGGATGCTCAAGACGGACGACGAAGTTACTGTAGAGCACAATGCCACTTTCTTGCGTTGGTTAAAAGAGCAAGTTCTTGAAAATCCCTCGGAAGAGGGCAATTCGAACGGATTGCTAATACACGCCTTAGCACATGGCCCTGCACCCAAGATCGCGACCTATCAGTCCTACGATATCAATGGGTACACGTTCTACACGGAGGCCAAAGACATGGACAGTGATTACCAGAACTCCGGGGTGACAATTCAATGCGTGACCAACCCCAACAACACAACTGAAAGATTCTACGGAAGGGTCGAAGAGATATGGGAGCTTGACTATGCTGGAATGCATGATGCGACGATGTTCCATGTCAGATGGGCCAAGGACGTCATAAGAGAAACCAAGTATTTCACCACCATGTCTATACCTGACGCGAAGAGCACTCTCGTGAACGTTAACGTCATTGCCAAAAATGAGCCATGGGTACACGCTAAGCACGTGACACAATGCTTCTTCATAACCGACCAGGCCAATCCCAGCCGTTTTGTCATGAGGAGATCCAAACGGAGCATCATCGGAATGGATGGAGTCGCCAATGAGGAAGACTATGAACAATACGGCAACCCAATGAGGAAAGATGACGATGACGATGAAGCATACGTGAAAAGAAGAATAAATACTACATTACCTAAGAAAGATCGTACTCCATGGATCCGAAAAAGTCACAAGGAGGGGCTCAATTACTCGGCAACGAACAATAAAGGGAAGAAGCTCAATGTGAAACATCGCCGACGCAGCTGATCAGAAACCATCATGTATATATATGTATCTATTTTGTGTACGCACTTAAGTAACCATTATCGATCAACTGATATGTTACCACCACATGCATGGTTCCGGTGATAATATTCAAGCAGTGTGCGAGGGAGAAGCCATCGTCGGGAGGAAAACAAAAAAAAAACAAAAACAAAAGGGAGAAAGCAATACAAAATAAAAGAAAAGTAAACAGAAAAGAAAAGGAAAATAATAAAAAAAAGAAAAATGAACCCTGAAAAGGTCGAAAGTTGGCATGGTATCATCATTTCACCCACATAGCATGTTATAAAAATTGAGAGGGCTACGGCAAAAACTGGATGCACTTTGTGTACAAAATGGATATTCTCTTTCGAAATATTAGGCTTTTGGACGAAAACTTTCCTATTACAAAGGCATTTCATTCTTTTTAACTTATTTGAAATCCATACTTTTTGTGTGTTCAAAATTCACCATTCAAAGCCACATCTTCACTTTTCAACCCTTTCTAACTTCATTTGGTATTTTTCATGCACTTACTAATTTTATTTCAGCAAAATGACCCTGAAATTGAAAAGCACTTGAAATGAACTCTGAAAAGGTTGAAAGTTGGAATGGTATCATCATTTCACCCACATAGCATGTTATAAAAATTTGAGAGGGTTACGGCAAAAATTGGATGCACTTCGGGTACAAAATGGACAATCTCTTTCGAAGTTACATGCTTTCGTACAAAAACTCGCCTATTACAAAGGCATTTCATTTTTTAACTTATTTGAACTCCATATTTTGTGTGTGTTCAGAATGCACTATTCAAAGCCACATCATCAACATTCAACCCTTTCTGACTTCATTTGCTATTTTCATGCATTTACTAATTTTTTCCAGCAAAATGACCCTGAAATTTAAAAGCTCTTCAAATGAACTCTAAAAAGGTTGAAAGTTGGCATGGTATCATCATTTAACCCACATAGCATGTTATAAAAAGTTGAGAGGGTTACGACAAAAACTGGATGCACTTCGTGTACAAAATGGACAATCTCTTTCGAAGTATTAGGGTGTGGGACGAAAACTCGCTTGTTACAAAGGCATTTCATTCTTTTTAACTTATTTGAACTCCATAATTTGTGTGTGTTCAAAATGCAGCATTCAAAGCCACATCATCAATTTTCAACCCTTTCTGACTTCACTTGCTATTTTTCATGCAATTACTGATTTTATCCCCATGAAAATAACCCTGAAATTGAAAAGCACTTCAAATGAATTCCAAAAAGGTTGAAAGTTGACATGGTATCATAATTTTTCCCACATAGCATGTGCTAAAAATTTGATAGGGTTACGGCAAAAACTAGATGCACTTCCTGTGCAAAATGGACAATCTCTTTCGATGAATCACGGTTTCGAACGAAAACTTGTCTGTTACAAAGGCATTTCATTTCTTAACTTATTTGAACTCCATAATTTTTGTGTGTTCAAAATTCACCATTCAAAGCCACATCATCACTTTCCAACCCTTTCTGACTTCATTTTCTATTTTTAATGCACTTACTCATTTTATTTCAGCAAAATGACCCTGAAATTGAAAAGCACTTCAAATGAACTCTGAAAAGGTTGAAAGTTGGCATGGTATCATCATTTCACCCACATAGCATCTTATAAAAAGTTGGGAGGGTTACGGCAAAAACTAGATGCACTTTGTGTACAAAATGGACAATCTCTTTCGAAGTTTTAGGGTTTCAGACGAAAACTTGCGTGTTACAAAGGCATTTCATTCTTTTTAACTTATTTGAACTCCACACTTTTTGTGTGTTCAAAATGCACCATTCAAAGCTACATCATCACTTTTCAACTCTTTCTGAATTCATTTGCTATTTGTCATGCACTTATTGATTTTATTTTAGCAAAATGACCCTCAAATTGAAAAGCACTTCAAATGAACTCTGAAAAGGTTGAAAGTTGGAATGGTATCATCATTTCACCCACATAGCATGTGCTAAAAAGTTGAGAGGATTATGGCGAAAACTGGATGCACTTCGTGTGCAAAATGGACAATCTCTTTCGATGAATGAGGGTTTCGCACGAAAACTTGCCTGTTACAAAGGCATTTCATTTTTTAACTTATTTGAACTCCATATTTTGTGTGTGTTCAAAACGCACCATTCAAATCCACATCATGAATTTTCAACCCTTTCTGACTTCATTTGCTATTTTTGATGCATTTACTGATTTTTTTGCGTAAAAAGACCCTGAAATTGGAAAGCATTTCAAATGAACTCTGAAAAGGATGAAAGTTGGCATGGTATCATCATTTCACCCACATAGTATGTTATAAAAAGTTGAGAGGGTTACAGCAAAAACTAGATGCACTTCGTGTACAAAATGGACAATCTCATTCGAAGTATTAGGGTGTTGGACGAAAACTCGCCAGTTAAAAAGGCATTTCATTCTTTTTAACTTATTTGAACTTCATACTTTTTGTGTGTTCAAAATGCAACATTCAAAGCCACATCATCACTTTTCAACCCTTTCTGACTTCATTGGCTATTTTTCATGCACTTACTGATCTTGTTTCAGCAAAATGACCCTGAAATTGAAAAGCACTTCAAATGAACACTGAAAAGGTTGAAAGTTGGCATGGTATCATCATTTCACCCACATAGCATGTTATAAAAATTTGAGTGGGTTACGTCAAAAACTGGGTGCACTTCGTGTACAAAATGGACAATTTCTTTCGAAGTATTAGGGTGTCGGACGAAAACTCGCCCGTTACAAAGGCATTTCATTCTTTTTAACTGATTTGAACTCCATAATTTTTGTGTGTTCAAAATGCACCATTCAAAGCGAGATCATCACTTTTCAACCCTTTCTGACTTCATTTGCTATTTTTCATGCACTTACTAGTTTTATTTCAGCAAAATGACCCTGAAATTGAAAAGCACTTCAGATGAACTCTGAAAAGGTTGAAAGTTGGCATGGTATCATCATATCACCCACATAGGATGTTATGAAATTGAGAGAGTTACGGGAAAAACTGGATGCACTTTGTGTACAAAATGGACAGTCTCTTTCGAAGTATTAGGCGTTCGGAGGAAAACTCGCTTGTTACAAAGGCATTTCATTCTTTTTAACTTATTTGAACTCCATACTTTTTGTATGTTCAAAATACACCATTCAAAGCCACATCTTGACTTTTCAACCCTTTCTTAATTCATTTGCTATTTTTCATGCCCTTATTGATTTTATTTCAGCAAAATGACCCTAAAATTGAAAAGCAATTCAAACGAACTCTGAAAAGGTGGATAGTCGGCATGGTATCATCATTTCACCCACATAGCATGTTATAAAAAGTTGAGAGGGTTACGACAAAAACTGGATGCACTTCGTGTACAGAATGGACAATCTCTTTCGAAGTATCAGGGTTTCGGATGAAAACTTGCCTGTTACAAAGGCATTTCATTCTATTTAACTTATTTGAACTCCATACTTTGTGTGTGTTCAAAATGCAGAATTGAAAGCCACATCATCAATTTTCAACCCTTTCTGACCTCATTTGCTATTTTTCAAGCACTTACTGATTTTATTTCAGCAAAATAACCCTGAAATTGAAAAGCACTTCAAATGAACTCTGAAAAGGTTAAAACTTGGCATGGTATAATCATTTCACCCATGTAGCATGTTATAAAAAGTTCAGAGGGTTACGGCCAAAACTGCATGCACTTCGTGTAATATATGGACAATCTCTTTGGACGTAACAGGGTTTAGGACACAAACTCGCCTGTTACAAAGGCATTTCATTTTTTAACTTATTTGAACTCGATATTTTGTGTGTGTTCAAAATGCAGCATTCAAAGCCACATCATCAATTATTAACCCTTTCTGACTTCATTTGCTATTTTTCATGCAATTACTGATTTTTTCCATGAAAATAACCTTGAAATTGAAAAGCACTTCAAATGAACTCCAAAAAGGTTGAAAGTTGGCATGGTATCATAATTTCGCCCACATAGGATGTGCTAAAAATTTGAGACGGTTACGGCAAAAACTAGATGCACTTCCTATGCAAAATGGACAATCTCTTTCGATGAATGAGGGTTTCAAACGAAAATTCGCCTGTTACAAAGGCATTTCATTTTTTTAACTTATTTGAACTACATATTTTCTATATGTTCAAAATCCTTCATTCAAAGTCACATCATCAATTTTCAACCCTTTCTGACTTCATTTGCTATTTTGGATGCATTTATTTAATTTTTCCGTAAAAGACCCTGAAATTGGAAAGCACTTCAAATGAACTCTGAAAAGGTTGAAAGTTCGCATGGTATCATCATTTCACCCACATAGTATGTTATAAAAAGTTGAGAGGGTTATAGCAAAAACTGGATGCACTTCGTGTACAAAATGGACAATCTCATTCGAAGTATTAGGGTGTCGAACGAAAGCTCGCCAGTTACAAAGGCATTTCATTATTTTTAACTTATTTGAACTTCATACTTTTTGTGTGTTCAAAATGCAGCATTGAAAGCCACATCATCACTTTTCAACCCTTTCTGAATTCATTGGCTATTTTTGAAGCACTTACTGATTTTGTTTTAGCAAAATGACCCTAAAATTGAAAAGCACTTCAAATGAACTCTGAAAACGTTTAAAGTTG
Organism: Hordeum marinum; assembly: GCA_022496015.1. Lineage (NCBI taxonomy): Eukaryota > Viridiplantae > Streptophyta > Magnoliopsida > Poales > Poaceae > Hordeum > Hordeum marinum. The sequence continues at coordinate 121,532,920 of CM039677.1, forward strand.
GCATGGTATCATCATTTCGCCCACATAGCATGTTATAAAAATTTGAGAGGGTTACGGCAAAAATTGGGTGCACTTCGTGTACAAAATGGACAATCTCTTTCGAAGCATTAGGGTTTCGAACGAAAACTCGCCACTTAAAAAGGCATTTCATTTTTTTAACTTATTTGAACTCCATAGTTTTTGTATGTTCAAAATGCAGCATTGAAGGCCACATCATCAATTTTCAACCCTTTCTGACTTCATTGCTATTTTTCATGCATTTATTGATTTTTATCAGCAAAATGACCCTGAAATTGAAAAGCACTTCAAATGAACTCTGAAAAGGTTGAAAGTTCGAATGGTATCATCATTTCACCCGCATAGCATGTGCTAAAAAGTTGAGAGGGTTACGGTAAAAACTGGATGCACTTCAAATGGACAATCTCTTTCGAAGTATTAGGGTGTCGGACGAATACTCGCTTGTTACAAAGGCATTTCATTCTTTTTAAGTTATTTGAACTTCATACTTTGTGTGTGTTCAAAATGCAGCATTCAAAGCCACATCATCAATTTTCAACCCTTTCTGACTTCATTTGCTATTTTTCATGCATTTACTAATTTTTTCCAGCAAAATGGCCCTGAAATTGAAAAGCACTTCAAATGAACTCTGAAAATGTTGAAAGTTGGAATGGTATCATCAGTTCAATCACATAGCATGTGCTAAAAAGTTGAGAGGGTTACGGTAAAAACTGGATGCACTTCAAATGGACAATCTCTTTCGAAATATCAGGGTTTCACACGAAAACTTGCCTATTAGAAAGGCATTTCATTTTTAACTTATTCGAACTCCATATTTTGTGTGCGTTCAAAATGCACCATTAAAAGCCACATCATCAATTTTCAACCCTTTCTGACTTCATTTGCTATTTTTCATGCATTTACTGATTTTTTTCCAGCAAAATGACGCTGAAATTGAAAAGCACCTCAAATGAACTCCGAAAAGGTTGAAAGTTGGCATGGTATCATCATTTCACCCAGATAGCATGTTATAAAATGTTGAGAGGGTTACGGCAAAAACTGGATGCACTTTGTGTACAAAATGGACAATCTCTTTCGAAGTATTAGGGTTTCGCACGAAAACTCGCGTGTTACAAAGGCATTTCATTCTTTTAAATTTATTTGAACTCCATACTTTTTGTGTGTTCAAAATGCACCATTCAAAGCCACATCATCACTTTTCAACCCTTTCTGACTTCATTTGCTATTTTTAATGCACTTACTGATTTTATTTCAGCAAAATGACCCTGAAATTGAAAACACTCCAAATGAACTTTGAAAAGGTTGAAAGTTGCATGGTATCATTATTTCACCCACATAGCATGTTATAAAAAGTTGATAGGGTTATGGCAAAAACTGGATGCACTTCGTGTGCAAAATGGACAATCCCTTTCGATGAATGAGGGTTTCGGGCGAAAACTCGCTTGTTACAAAGGCATTTCATTTTTAACTTATTTGAACTCCATATTTTGTGCGTGTTCAAAACACAGCATTCAAAGCCGCATCGTCAATTTTCAACCCGTTCTCACTTCATTTGCTATTTTTCATGCGTTTATTGATTTTCCCCCCACAAAATGACCCTGAAATTGAAAAGCACTTCAAATAAACTCTGAATAGGTTGAAAGTTGTATGGTATCATCATTTCACCCACATAGTATGTTATAAAATTGGAGAGGGTTACAGCAAAAACTGGACGCACCTTGTGTACAAAATGGACAATCTCTTTCGAAGTATTAGGGTTTTGAACGAAAACTCGCGTGTTACAAAGGCATTTCATTTTTTAACTTATTTGAACTCCATAATTTTTGTATGTTCAAAATGTAGCATTCAAAGCCACATCATCAATTTTCAACCCTTTCTGACTTCATTTGCTATTTTTCATGCATTTACTCAATTTTTTTCCAGCAAAATGGCCCTGAAATTGAAAAGCACTTCAAATGAACTCTGAAAATGTTGAAAGTTGGAATGGTATCATCAGTTCACCCACATAACATGTGCTAAAAAGTTGAGAGGGTTACGGTAAAAACTGGATGCACCTCAATTGGACAATCTCTTTCGAAGTATCAGGGTTTCGAACGAAAACTCGCCTATTACAAAGGCATTTCATTTTTTAACTTATTTGAACTCCATAATTTTTGTGTGTTCAAAATTCACCATTCAAAGCCACATCATCACTTTCCAACCCTTTCTGACTTCATTTTCTATTTTTAATGCACTTACTCATTTTATTTCAGCAAAATGACCCTGAAATTGAAAAGCACTTCAAATGAACTCTGAAAAGGTTGAAAGTTGGCATGGTATCATCATTTCACCCACATAGCATCTTATAAAAAGTTGAGAGGGTTACGGACAAAACTAGTTGCACTTTGTGTACAAAATGGACAATCTCTTTCAAAGTATTAGGGTTTCAGACGAAAACTTGCATGTTACAAAGGCATTTCATTGTTTTTAACTTATTTGAACTCCATACTTTTTGTGTGTTCAAAATGCACCATTCAAAGCTACATCATCACTTTTCAACTCTTTCTGAATTCATTTGCTATTTGTCATGCACTTATTGATTTTATTTTAGCAAAATGACCCGCAAATTGAAAAGCACTTCAAATGAACTCTGAAAAGGTTGAAAGTTGGAATGGTATCATCATTTCACCCACATAGCATGTGCTAAAAAGTTGAGAGGATTATGGCAAAAACTGGATGCACTTCGTGTGCAAAATGGACAATCTCTTTCGATGAATGAGGGTTTCGCACGAAAACTTGCCTGTTACAAAGGCATTTCATTTTTTAACTTATTTGAACTCCATATTTTGTGTGTTTTCAAAACGCACCATTCAAAGCCACATCATCAATTTTCAACCCTTTCTGACTTCATTTGCTATTTTTCATGCATTTATTGAATTTTTTTCCCGGCAAAATGACTCTGAAATTGAAAATCACTTCAAATGAACTCTGAAACGGTTGAAAGTTGGCATGGCATCATAATTGCACCCACATAGTATGTTATAAAAAGTTGAGAGGGTTACAACAAAAACTGGATGCACTTCGTGTACCAAATGGACAATCTGTTTCAAAGTAATAGGGTGTCGGACGAAAACTCGCCTGTTACATAGGCATTTCACTCTTTTTAACTTATTTGAAGTTCATACTTTTTGTGTGTTCAAAATGCAGCATTCAAAGCCACATCATCACTTTTCAACCCTTTGTCACTTCATTGGCTATTTTTCATGCACTTACTGATTTTGTTTCAGCAAAATGACCCTAAAATTGAAAAGCACTTCAAATGAACTCTGAAAAGGTTTCAAGTTGGCATGGTATCATCATTTCACCCAAATAGCATGTTATAAAAATTTGAGATGGTTACGGCAAAAACTGGATGCACTTCGTGTACAAAATGGACAGTCTCTTTCGAAGTATTACGGTTTCGGAAGAAAACTTGCGTGTTACAAAGGCATTTCATTATTTTTAACTTATTTGAACTCCATACTTTTTGTGTGTTCAAAATGCAGTATTCAAAACCACATCATCACTTTTCAACCCTTTGTCACTTCGTTGGCTATTTTTCATGCACTTACTGATTATGTTTCAGCAAAATGACCCTAAAATTGGAAAGCACTTCAAATGAACTCTGAAAAGGTTTCAAGTTGGCATGGTATCATAATTTCACGCAAATAGCATGTTATAAAAATTTGAGAGGGTTACGGCAAAATCTAGATGCACTTCGTGTACAAAATGGATAATCTGTTTGGAAGTATTAGGGTTTCAAATGAAAACTCGCCTGTTACAAAGGCATTTCATTTTTTAACTTATTTGAACTCCATACATTTTGTACGTTCAAAATGCAGCATTCAAAGCCACATCATCAATTTTCAACCCTTTCTGACCTCAATTTTCAACCCTTTGTGACCTCATTTGTTATTTTTCATGCACTTACTCATTTTGTTTCAGCAAATGACCCTGAAATTGAAAAGCACTTGAAATGAACTCTAAAAAGGTTTAGACCTGGCATGGTATCATCATTTCACTCAAATAGCATGTTATAAAATTTTGAGAGGGTTACGGCAAAAACTGGATGAACTTCGTGTACAAAATTGACAATCTCTTTCGAAGTATTAGGGTTTTGGACGAAAACTCGCGTGTTACAAAGGCATTTCATTTTTTTAACTTATTTGAACTCTTTACTTTTTGTATGTTCAAAATGCAGCATTCAAAGCCACATCATCAATTTTCAACCCTTTGTGACTTCATTTGCTATTTTTCATGCACTTACTCATTTTGTTTCAGCAAAATGACCCTGAAATTGAAAAGCACTTCAAATGAACTCTAAAAAGGTTTAAAGCTAGAATGGTATCATCGATTCACCCAAATAGCATGTTGTAAAAATTTGAGAGGGTTACGGCAAAAACTGGATGAACTTCGTGTAGAAAATGGACAATCTCTTTCGAAGTATTAGGGTTTTGGACGAAAACTCGCGTGTTACAAAGGCATTTCATTTTTTAACTTATCTGAACTCCATACTTTTTGTATGTTCAAAATGCAGCATTCAAAGCCACATCATCAATTTTCAACCCTTTCTGACTTCATTTGCTATTTTTTCATGCATTTACTGAATTTTTTCAACAAAATGGCCCTGAAATTGAAAAGCACTTCAAATGAACTCTGAAAATGTTGAAAGTTGGAATGGTATCATCAGTTCACCCACATAGCATGTGCTAAAAAGTTGAGAGGGTTACGGCAAAAACTGGATGCACCTCAACTGGACAATCTCTTTTGAAGTATCACGGTTTCGGACGAAAACTCGCCTATTACAAAGGCATTTCATTTTTTAACTTATTTGAACTCCATATTTTGTGTGTGTTCAAAATGCACCATTCCAAGCCACATTATCAATTTTCAACCCTTTCTAAGTTCATTTGCTATTTTTCATGCATTTACTGATTTTTTCCAGCAAAATGACCCTGAAATTGAACAGCACTTCAAATGAACTCTGAAAAGGTTGAAAGTTAGCATGGTATCATCATTTCAACCACATAACATGTTATAAAAATTTGAGAGTGTTACGCAAAAAACCGGATGCACTTTGTGTACAAAATGGACAATCTCTTTCGAAGTATTAGGGTTTCGGACGAAAACTCGCGTGTTACAATGGCATTTCCTTTTTTTAAGTTATTTCAACTCCATAGTTTTGGTGTGTCAAAAATGCACCATTCAAAGCCACATCATCACTTTTCAACCCTTTCTGACTTCATTTGCTATTTTTCATGCACTTACTGATTTTATTTTAGCAAAATGACCTGGAAATAGAAAAGCACTTCAAATGAATTCTGAAAAGGTTAAAAGTTGGCATGGTATCATCATTTCACCAACATAGCATGTGCTAAAAACTTGAGAGGGTTACGGCAAAAACTTGACGCAATTCGTGTGCAAAATGGACAATCTCTTTCGATGAATGAGGGTTTAGGACGAAAACTCAGTTATTAGAAAGCTATTTCATTTTTAACTTATTTGAACTCCATATTTTGTTTGTGTTCAAAACACACCATTCAAAGCCACATCATCAATTTTCAACCCTTTTTGACTTCATTTCCTATTTTTCATGCATTTACTGTTTTTTCCCGCAAAATGACCCTAAAATTGAAAAGCACTCCAAAAGAACTCTGAAAAGGTTGAAAGTTGGCATGGTATCCTCATTTCACCCACATAGTATGTTATAAAAAGTTGAGAGGCTTACAACAAAAACCGGATGCACTTCGTGTACCAAATGGACAATCTGTTTCAAAGTAATAGGGTGTCGGACGAAAACTTGCCTGTTACATAGGCATTTCATTCTTTTTAACTTATTTGAAGTTCATACTTTTTGTGTGTTCAAAATGCAGCATTCAAAGCCACATCATCACTTTTCAACCCTTTGTCACTTCATTGGCTATTTTTCATGCACTTACTGATTTTGTTTCAGCAAAATGACCCTAAAATTGAAAAGCACTTCAAATGAACTCTAAAAAGGTTTCAAGTTGGCATGGTATCATCATTTCACCCAAATAGCATGTTATAAAAATTTGAGATGGTTACGGCAAAAACTGGATGCACTTCGTGTACAACATGGACAGTCTCTTTCGAAGTATTACGGTTTCGGAAGAAAACTTGCGTGTTACAAAGGCATTTCATTATTTTTAACTTATTTGAACTCCATACTTTTTGTGTGTTCAAAATGCACCATTCAAAGCCACATTATCACTTTTCAACCCTTTCTGACTTCATTTGCTATTTCTCATGCACTTATTGATTTTATTTTAGCAAAATGACCCTCAATGAAAAGCACCTCAAATGATCTCTGAAAAGGTTGAAAGTTGGAATGGTATCATCATTTCACCCACATAGGGTTTCAGACGAAAACTTGCGTGTTACAAAGGCATTTCATTCTTTTTAACTTATTTGAACTCCACACTTTTTGTGTGTTCAAAATGCACCATTCAAAGCTACATCATCACTTTTCAACTCTTTCTGAATTCATTTGCTATTTGTCATGCACTTATTGATTTTATTTTAGCAAAATGACCCGCAAATTGAAAAGCACTTCAAATGAACTCTGAAAAGGTTGAAAGTTGGAATGGTATCATCATTTCACCCACATAGCATGTGCTAAAAAGTTGAGAGGATTATGGCAAAAACTGGATGCACTTCGTGTGCAAAATGGACAATCTCTTTCGATGAATGAGGGTTTCGCACGAAAACTTGCCTGTTACAAAGGCATTTCATTTTTTAACTTATTTGAACTCCATATTTTGTGTGTGTTCAAAACGCACCATTCAAAGCCACATCATCAATTTTCAACCCTTTCTGACTTCATTTGGTATTTTCATGCATTTATTGATTTTTTTCCCGCAAAATGACCCTGAAATTGAAAAGCACTTAAAATGAAATCTGAAACGGTTGAAAGTTGGCATGGTATCATTATTGCACCCACATAGTATGTTATAAAAAGTTGAGAGGGTTACACCAAAAAATGGATGCACTTCGTGTACAAAATGGACAATCTCCTTCGAAGTATTAGGGTGTCGGACGAAAACTCGCCTGTTACAAAGGCATTCCATTATTTTTAACTTATTTGAACATCATACTTTTTGTGTGTTCAAAATCCAGCATTCAAAGCCACATCATCACTTTTCAATCCTTTCTCACTTCATTGGCTATTTTCATGCACTTACTGATTTTGTTTCACCAAAATGACCCTGAAATTGAAAAGCACTTCAAATGAATTCTAAAAAGGTTTAAAGTTGGCATGGTATCATCATTTCACCCAAATAGCATGTAATAAAAATTTGAGAGGGTTACGGCAAAAACTGGATGCACTTTGTGTACAAAATGGACAATCTCTTTCGAAGTATTAGGGTTTCAAACGAAAACTCGCTTGTTACAAAGGCATTTCATTTTTTAACTTATTTGAACTCCTTACATTTTGTACGTTCAAAATGCAGCATTCAAAGCCACATCATCAATTTTCAACCCTTTCTGACCTCAATTTTCAACCCTTTGTGACGTCATTTGTTATTTTTCATGCACTTACTCATTTTGTTTCAGCAAATGACCCTGAAATTGAAAAGGACTTGAAATGAACTCTAAAAAGGTTTAAATCTGGCATGGTATCATCATTTCACCCAAATAGCATGTTATAAAATTTTGAGAGGGTTACGGCAAAAACTGGATGAACTTCGTGTACAAAATTGACAATCTCTTTCGAAGTATAAGGGTTTTGGACGAAAACTCGCGTGTTACAAAGGCATTTCATTTATTAACTTATTTGAACTCCATAATTTTTGTATGTTCAAAATGCAGCATTCAAACCCACATCATCAATTTTCAACCCTTTCTGACTTCATTTTCTATTTTTCATGCATTTACTGAATTTTTTCAGCAAAGTGGCCCTGAAATTGAAAAGCACTTCAAATGAACTCTGAAAATGTTGAAAGTTGGAATGGTATCATCAGTTTAACCACATAGCATGTGCTAAAAAGTTGAGAGGGTTACGGTAAAAACTGGATGCACCTCAAATGGATAATCTCTTTCGAAGTATCAGGGTTTCGGACGAAAACTCGGCTATTACAAAGGCATTTCAGTTTTTAACTTATTTGAACTCCATATTTTGTGTGTGTTCAAAATGCACCATTCCAAGCCACAGAACCAATTTTCAACCCTTTTTAACTTCATTTGCTATTTTTCATGCATTCACTGATTTTTTCCAGCAAAATGACCATGAAATTGAAATGCACTTCAAATGAACTCTAAAAAGGTTGAAAGTTGGCATGGTATCATCATTTCAACCACATAGCATATTATAAAAAGTTGAGAGTGTTACGGCAAAAACTGGATGCACTTTGTGTACAAAATGGACAATCTCTTTCGAATCATAGGGTTTCGGACGAAAACTCGCGTGTTACAATGGCATTTCCTTAATTTTAACTTATTTGAACTCCATACTTTTTGTGTGTCCAAAATGCACCATTCAAAGCCACATCATCACTTTTCAATCCTTTCTGACTTCATTTGCTATTTTTCATGCACTTACTGATTTTATTTCAGCAAAATGACCCAGAAATTGAAAGGTACTTCAAATTAATTCTGAAAAGGTTAAAAGTTGGCATGGTATCATCATTTCACCAACATAGCATGTGCTAAAAAGTTGAGAGAGTTACGGAAAAACTGGATGCAATTCGTGTGCAAAATGCACAATCTCTTTCGATGAATGAGGGTTTCGGACGAAAACTCGCCTATTAGAAAGGCATTTCATTTTTTAACTTATTTGAACTCCATATTTTGTGTGTGTTTAAAACGCGCCATTCAAAGCCACATCATCAATTTTCAACCCTTTCTGACTTCATTTCCTATTTTTCATGCATTTACTGTTTTTTTCTGCAAAATGACCCTAAAATTGAAAAGCATTTCAAATGAACTCTGAAAAGGTTGAAAGTTGGCATGGTATCATCATTTCACCGACATAGTATGTTATAAAAAGTTGAGAGGGTTACAACAAAAACCGGATGCACTTCGTGTACAAAATGGACAATCTCTTTCAAACTATTAGGGTGTCAGACGAAAACTCGCCTGTTACATAGGCATTTCATTCTTTTTAACTTGTTTGAGCTTCATACTTTTTGTGTGTTCAAAATGCCGTATTCAAAACCACATCATCACTTTTCAACCCTTTGTCACTTCGTTGGCTATTTTTCATGCACTTACTGATTATGTTTCAGCAAAATGACCCTAAAATTGGAAAGCACTTCAAATGAACTCTGAAAAGGTTTCAAGTTGGCATGGTATCATAATTTCACGCAAATAGCATGTTATAAAAATTTGAGAGGGTTACGGCAAAATCTAGATGCACTTCGTGTACAAAATGGATAATCTGTTTGGAAGTATTAGGGTTTCAAACGAAAACTCGCCTGTTACAAAGGCATTTCATTTTTTAACTTATTTGAACTCCATACATTTTGTACGTTCAAAATGCAGCATTCAAAGCCACATCATCAATTTTCAACCCTTTCTGACCTCAATTTTCAACCCTTTGTGAACTCATTTGTTATTTTTCATGCACTTACTCATTTTGTTTCAGCAAATGACCCTGAAATTGAAAAGCACTTGAAATGAACTCTAAAAAGGTTTAGACCTGGCATGGTATCATCATTTCACTCAAATAGCATGTTATAAAATTTTGAGAGGGTTACGGCAAAAACTGGATGAACTTCGTGTACAAAATTGACAATCTCTTTCGAAGTATTAGGGTTTTGGACGAAAACTCGCGTGTTACAAAGGCATTTCATTTTTTTTAACTTATTTGAACTCTTTACTTTTTGTATGTTCAAAATGCAGCATTCAAACCCACATCATCAATTTTCAACCCTTTCTGACTTCATTTGCTATTTTTCATGCATTTACTTAATTTTTTCAGCAAAGTGGCCCTGAAATTGAAAAGCACTTCAAATGAACTCTGAAAATGTTGAAAGTTGGAATGGTATCATCAGTTTAACCACATAGCATGTGCTAAAAAGTTGAGAGGGTTACGGTAAAAACTGGATGCACCTCAAATGGACAATCTCTTTCGAAGTATCAGGGTTTCGGACGAAAACTCGCCTATTACAAAGGCATTTCATTTTTTAACTTATTTGAAATCCATATTTTGTGTGTGTTCAAAATGCACCATTCCAAGCCACAAAACCAATTTTCAACCCTTTTTAACTTCATTTGCTATTTTTCATGCATTTACTGTTTTTTCCAGCAAAATGACCCTGAAATTGAAAAGCACTTCAAATGAACTCTAAAAAGTTTGAAAGTTGGCATGGTATCATCATTTCAACCACATAGCATGTTATAAAAAGTTGAGAGTGTTACGGCAAAAACTGGATGCACTTTGTGTACAAAATGGACAATCTCTTTCGAAGTATTAGGGTTTCGGACGAAAACTCGCGTGTTACAATGGCATTTCCTTATTTTTAACTTATTTGAACTCCATACTTTTTGTGTGTCCAAAATGCACCATTCAAAGCCGCATCATCACTTTTCAATCCTTTCTGACTTCATTTGCTATTTTTCATGCACTTACTGATTTTATTTCAGCAAAATGACCCAGAAATTGAAAAGTACTTCAAATTAATTCTGAAAAGGTTAAAAGTTGGCATGGTATCATCATTTCACCAACATAGCATGTGCTAAAAAGTTGAGAGAGTTACGGAAAAACTGGATGCAATTCGTGTGCAAAATGCACAATCTCTTTCGATGAATGAGGGTTTCGGACGAAAACTCGCCTATTAGAAAGGCATTTCATTTTTTAACTTATTCGAACTCCATATTTTGTGTGTGTTTAAAACGCACCATTCAAAGCGACATCATCAATTTTCAACCCTTTCTGACTTCATTTCCTATTTTTCATGCATTTACTGTTTTTTTTCTGCAAAATGACCCTAAAATTGAAAAGCATTTCAAATGAACTCTGAAAAGGTTGAAAGTTGGCATGGTATCATCATTTCACCGACATAGTATGTTATAAAAAGTTGAGAGGGTTACAACAAAAACCGGATGCACTTCGTGTACAAAATGGACAATCTCTTTCAAACTATTAGGGTGTCAGACGAAAACTCGCCTGTTACATAGGCATTTCATTCTTTTTAACTTATTTGAGCTTCATAATTTTTGTGTGTTCAAAATGCAGTATTCAAAACCACATCATCACTTTTCAACCCTTTGTCACTTCGTTGGCTATTTTTCATGCACTTACTGATTATGTTTCAGCAAAATGACCCTAAAATTGGAAAGCACTTCAAATGAACTTTGAAAAGGTTGAAAGTTCGAATGGTATCATCATTTCACCCACACAGCATGTGCTAAAAAGTTGAGAGGATTATGGCAAAAACTGGGTGCACTTCGTGTGCAAAATGGACTATCTCTTTCGATGAATCAAGGTTTTGAACGAAAACTTGCCTGTTACAAAGGCATTTCATTTTTTAACTTATTTGAACTCCATATTTTGTGTGTGTTCAAAACTCACCATTCAATGCCACATCATCAATTTTCAACCCTTTCTGACTTCATTTGCTATTTTTCATGCATTTATTGAGTTTTTCCCCGCAAAATGACCCTGAAATTGAAAAGCACTTCAAATGAACTCTGAAACAGTTGAAAGTTAGCATGGTATCATCATTTCACCCACATAGTATGTTATAAAAAGTGGAGAGGGTTACAGCATAAACTGGATGCACTTCGTGTACAAAATGGACAATCTCTTTCGAAGTATTAGGGTGTCGGACGAAAACTCGCCTGTTACAATGGCATTTCATTATTTTTAACATCTTTGAACATCATACTTTTTGTGTGTTCAAAATCCAGCATTCAAAGCCACATCATCACTTTTCAACCCTTTGTGACTTCATTGGCTATTTTCTTGCACTTACTGATTTTGTTTTAGCAAAATGACCCTGAAATTGAAAAGCACTTCAAATGAACTCTGAAAAGGTTTAAAGTTGGCATGGTATCATCATTTCACCCAAATAGCATGTCATAAAAATTTGAGAGAGTTACGTCAAAAACAGGATGCACTTTGTGTACAAAATGGACAATCTTTTTGGAAGTATTAGGGTTTCAAACGAAAACTCGCCTGTTACAAAGGCATTTCATTTTTTAAACTTATTTGAACTCCATACTTTTTGTACGTTCAAAATGCAGCATTCAAAGCCACAACATCAATTTTCAACCCTTTATGACTTCATTTGCTACTTTTCATGCACTTACTCATTTTGTTTAAGCAAAATGACCCTGAAATTGAAAAGCAGTTCAAATGAACTCTAAAAAGGTTTAAAGTTGGCATGGTATCATCATTTCACCCAAATAGTATGTTATAAAAATTTAAGAGGGTTACGGCAAAAACTGGATGAACTTCGTGTATAAGATGGACAATCTGTTTCGAAGTATTAGGGTTTTGGACGAAAACTTGCCTTTTACAAAGGTATTTAATCTTTTTTAACTTATTTGAACTCCATATTTTGTGTGTGTTCAAAACGCACCATTCAAAGCCACATCATCAATTTTTAACCCTTTCTGACTTCATTTGCTATTTTTCATGCATTTACTGATTTCCCCCCCGCAAAATGACCCTCAAATTGAAAAGCACTTCAAATGAACTCTGAAAAGGTTGAAATTTGGCATGGTATAATCATTTCACCCACATAGTATGTTATAAAAAGTTGAGAGGGTTGCAGCAAAAACTGGATGCACTTCGTGTACAAAATGGACAATCTCTTTCGAAGTAATAGGGTGTCGGACGAAAACTCGCCTGTTACATAGGCATTTCATTCTTTTTAACTTATTTGAACTTCATACTTTTTGTGTGTTCAAAATGCAGCATTCAAAGCCACATCATCACTTTTGAACCCTTTGTCACTTCATTGGCTATTTTTCACGCACTTACTGATTTTGTTTCAACAAAATGACCCTGAAATTGAAAAGCACTTCAAATGAACTCTGAAGACGTTTAAAGTTGGCATGGTATCATCATTTCACCCAAATAGCATGTTATAAAAATTTGAGAGGGTTACGGCAAAAACTGGATGCACTTCGTGTACAAAATGGACAATCTCTTTGGAAGTATTAGGGTTTCAAACGAAAACTCGCCTATTACAAAGGCATTTCATTTTTTAACTTATTTGAACTCCATACTTTTTCTACGTTCAAAATGCAGCATTCAAAGCCACATCATCAATTTTCAACCTTTCTGACTTCATTTGCTATCTTTCATGCATTTACTGATTTTTTCAGCAAAATGACCCTGAAATTGAAAAGCACTTCATATGAACACTGAAAATCTTGAAAGTTCGAATGGTATGATCACTTCACCCACATAGCATGTGCTAAAAAGTTGAGATGGTCACGGTAAAAACTGATGCACTTCAAATGGACAATCTCTTTCGAAATATCAGGGTTTTTGACGAAAACTAGCCTATTAGAAAGGCATTTCATTTTTAACTTATTTGAACTCCATATTTTGTGTGTGTTCAAAATGCACCATTAAAAGCCACATCATCAATTTTCAACCCTTTCTGATTCATTTGCTATGTTTCATGCATTTACTGTTTTTTTCACCAAAATGACCCTAAAATTGAAAAGCACCTCAAATGAACTCTGAAAAGGTTGAAAGTTGGCATGGTATCATCATATCACCCACATAGCTTGTTATAAAAAGTTCAGAGGGTTACGGCAAAAACTGGATGCACTTTGTGTACAAAATAGACCATCACTTTCGAAGTATTAGGGTTTCGGACGAAAACTCGCGTGTTACAAAAGCATTTCATTCTTTTTAACTTATTTGAACTCCATACCTTTTGTGTGTTCAAAATGCACCATTCAAAGCCACATCATCACTTTTCAACCCTTTTTGACTTCATTTGCTATTGTTCATGCACTTACTGATTTTATTTCAGCAAAATGACCCTGAAATTGAAAAGCAATTCAAATGAACTCTGAAAAAGGGTTAAAGTTGTCATGGTAATATCATTTCACCCACATAGCATGTGATAAGAAGTTGAGAGGGTTATGGCAAAAACTGGATGTACTTCGTGTGCAAAATGGACAATCTCTTTCAATGAATGAGGGTTTCGGACGAAAAATCGCCTGTTACAAAGGCATTTCATTTTTTAACTTATTTGAACTCCATATTTTGTGTGTGTTCAAAATGCACCATTCAAAGCCACATCATCAATTTCCAACACTTTCTGACTTCATTTGCTATTTTTCATGCATTTATTGATTTTTTTTCCGCAAAATGACCCTGAAATTGAAAAGCACTTCAAATAAACTTTGAAAAGGTTGAAAGTTGGCATGGTATCATCATTTCACCCACATAGTATGTTATAAAAAGTTGAGAGGGTTACAGCAAAAACTGGATGCACTTCGTGCACAAAATGGACAAACTCTTTCGAAGTATTATGGTGTCGGACGAAAACTTGCCTGTTACAAAGGCATTTCATTATTTATAACTTATTTGAACTTCTTAGTTTTTGTGTGTTCAAAATGCAGCATTCAAAGCCACATCATCACTTTTCAACCCTTTCTAACTTCATTGGCTATTTTTCATGCACTTACTCATCTTGTTTCAGCAAAATGACCCTGAAATTGAAAAGCACTTCAAATGAACTGTGAAAAGGCTTGAAGTTGGAATGGTATCGTCATTTCACCAAAATAGAATGTTATAAAAATTTGAGAGGGTTACGGCAAAAACTGGATGCACTTCGCGTACAAAATGGACAATCTCTTTGGAAGTATTACGGTTTCAAACGAAAACTTGCCTGTTACAAAGGCATTTCATTTTTTAACTTATTTGAACTCCATTCTTTTTGTACGTTCAAAATGCAGCATTCAAAGCCACATCATCAATTTTCAACCCTTTCTCACTTCATTTGCTATTTTTCACGCATTATAGATTTTTTTTCCAGCAAAATGACCCTGAAATTGAAAAGCACTTCAAATGAACTCTGAAAATGTTGAAACTTGGAATGGTATAATCATTTCACCCACATAGCATGTGCTAAAAAGTTGAGAGGGTTACGGTAAAAACTGGATGCACTTGAAATGGACAATCTCTTTCGAAGTATCAAGGTTTTGGACGAAAGCTCACCTATTAGAAAGGCATTTCATTTTTTAACTTATTTGAACTCCATATTTTGTGTGTGTTAAAAATGCAAAATTAAAAGCCACATCATCAACTTTCAATCCTTTTTGGCTTCATTTGCGATTTTTCATGCATTTACTGATTTTTTTCCAGCAAAATGACCCTGAAATTGAAAAGCACTTCAAATGAACTCTAAAAAAGGTTGAAAGTTGGCATGGTATCATCATTTCACCCACATAGCATGTTATAAAAAGTTGATAGGGTTATGGCAAAAACTGAATGCACTTTGTGTACAAAATGGACAATCTCTTCCGAAGTATTAGGGTTTCGGACGAAAACTTGCCGGTTACAAAGGCATTTCATTCTTTTTAACTTATTTGAACTCCATACTTTTTGTTTGTTCAAAATGCAGCATTGAAAGCCACATTATGAATTTTCATCCCTTTCTGACTTCATTTGCTATTTTTCATGCATTTACAGATTGTTTTCAACAAAATGACCCTGAATCTAAAAAGCACTTCAAATGAACTCTGAAAAGGTTGAAAGTTGGCATGGTATCATCATTTCACCCACATGGCATGTTATAAAAAGTTGAGAGGTTACATTAAAACCTGGATGCACTTCGTGCACAAAATGGACAATCTCTTTCAAAGTATGAGTGTTTCGGACGAAAACTCGCCTGTTACAAAGGCATTTCATTTTTTTAATTTATTTGAACTCCAAACTTTTTGTGTGTTCAAAATGCAGCATTCAAAGCCACATCATCAATTTTCAACTCTTTCTGACTTCATTTGCTATTTTCATGCACTTAATAATATATTCATGACCTTAAAATTGAAAAGCACTTCAAATGAGCGTTGAAAAGGTTAAAAGTTGGCGTAGTATCATCATTTCACCCACATAGCATGTGCTAAAAATTTGAGAGGGTTACCGCAAAAACTGGATGCACTTCATGTACAAAATGGACAATCTCTTTCGAAGTATGATGGTTTCGGACAAAAACTCGCCTGTTACAAAGGCATTTCAATTTTTAACTTATTTGAACTCCATACTTCTTGTGTGTACGAAATGCACCATTCAAAGCCACATCATCACTTTTCAACCCTTTCTGACTTCATTTGCTTTTTTTCATGCACTTACTGATTTTATTTCAACAAAATGACCCTGAAATTGAAAAGCACTTCAAATGAACTCTGAAAAGGTTGAAAGTTGGCATGGTATTATCATTTCACCCAAATAGCATGTTATAAAAATTTGAGAGGGTTACGGCAAAAACTGGATGCACTTCGTGTACAAAATGGACAATCTCTTTGGAAGTATTAGGGTTTCAAACGAAAACTCGCCTATTACAAAGGCATTTCATTTTTTAACTTATTTGAACTCCATACTTTTTCTACGTTCAAAATGCAGCATTCAAAGCCACATCATCAATTTTCAACCTTTCTGACTTCATTTGCTATCTTTCATGCATTTACTGATTTTTTCAGCAAAATGACCCTGAAATTGAAAAGCACTTCATATGAACACTGAAAATCTTGAAAGTTCGAATGGTATGATCACTTCACCCACATAGCATGTGCTAAAAAGTTGAGATGGTCACGGTAAAAACTGATGCACTTCAAATGGACAATCTCTTTCGAAATATCAGGGTTTTTGACGAAAACTAGCCTATTAGAAAGGCATTTCATTTTTAACTTATTTGAACTCCATATTTTGTGTGTGTTCAAAATGCACCATTAAAAGCCACATCATCAATTTTCAACCCTTTCTGATTCATTTGCTATGTTTCATGCATTTACTGTTTTTTTCACCAAAATGACCCTAAAATTGAAAAGCACCTCAAATGAACTCTGAAAAGGTTGAAAGTTGGCATGGTATCATCATATCACCCACATAGCTTGTTATAAAAAGTTCAGAGGGTTACGGCAAAAACTGGATGCACTTTGTGTACAAAATAGACCATCACTTTCGAAGTATTAGGGTTTCGGACGAAAACTCGCGTGTTACAAAAGCATTTCATTCTTTTTAACTTATTTGAACTCCATACCTTTTGTGTGTTCAAAATGCACCATTCAAAGCCACATCATCACTTTTCAACCCTTTTTGACTTCATTTGCTATTGTTCATGCACTTACTGATTTTATTTCAGCAAAATGACCCTGAAATTGAAAAGCAATTCAAATGAACTCTGAAAAAGGGTTAAAGTTGTCATGGTAATATCATTTCACCCACATAGCATGTGATAAGAAGTTGAGAGGGTTATGGCAAAAACTGGATGTACTTCGTGTGCAAAATGGACAATCTCTTTCAATGAATGAGGGTTTCGGACGAAAAATCGCCTGTTACAAAGGCATTTCATTTTTTAACTTATTTGAACTC
This sequence comes from Hordeum marinum, assembly GCA_022496015.1. NCBI lineage: Eukaryota > Viridiplantae > Streptophyta > Magnoliopsida > Poales > Poaceae > Hordeum > Hordeum marinum. Next base: position 121,550,480 of record CM039677.1, read on the forward strand.
CATATTTTGTGTGTGTTCAAAATGCACCATTCAAAGCCACATCATCAATTTCCAACACTTTCTGACTTCATTTGCTATTTTTCATGCATTTATTGATTTTTTTTTCCGCAAAATGACCCTGAAATTGAAAAGCACTTCAAATAAACTTTGAAAAGGTTGAAAGTTGGCATGGTATCATCATTTCACCCACATAGTATGTTATAAAAAGTTGAGAGGGTTACAGCAAAAACTGGATGCACTTCGTGCACAAAATGGACAAACTCTTTCGAAGTATTATGGGGTCGGACGAAAACTTGCCTGTTACAAAGGCATTTCATTATTTATAACTTATTTGAACTTCTTAGTTTTTGTGTGTTCAAAATGCAGCATTCAAAGCCACATCATCACTTTTCAACCCTTTCTAACTTCATTGGCTATTTTTCATGCACTTACTCATCTTGTTTCAGCAAAATGACCCTGAAATTGAAAAGCACTTCAAATGAACTGTGAAAAGGCTTGAAGTTGGAATGGTATCGTCATTTCACCAAAATAGAATGTTATAAAAATTTGAGAGGGTTACGGCAAAAACTGGATGCACTTCGCGTACAAAATGGACAATCTCTTTGGAAGTATTACGGTTTCAAACGAAAACTTGCCTGTTACAAAGGCATTTCATTTTTTAACTTATTTGAACTCCATTCTTTTTGTACGTTCAAAATGCAGCATTCAAAGCCACATCATCAATTTTCAACCCTTTCTCACTTCATTTGCTATTTTTCACGCATTATAGATTTTTTTTCCAGCAAAATGACCCTGAAATTGAAAAGCACTTCAAATGAACTCTGAAAATGTTGAAACTTGGAATGGTATAATCATTTCACCCACATAGCATGTGCTAAAAAGTTGAGAGGGTTACGGTAAAAACTGGATGCACTTGAAATGGACAATCTCTTTCGAAGTATCAAGGTTTTGGACGAAAGCTCACCTATTAGAAAGGCATTTCATTTTTTAACTTATTTGAACTCCATATTTTGTGTGTGTTAAAAATGCAAAATTAAAAGCCACATCATCAACTTTCAATCCTTTTTGGCTTCATTTGCGATTTTTCATGCATTTACTGATTTTTTTCCAGCAAAATGACCCTGAAATTGAAAAGCACTTCAAATGAACTCTAAAAAAGGTTGAAAGTTGGCATGGTATCATCATTTCACCCACATAGCATGTTATAAAAAGTTGATAGGGTTATGGCAAAAACTGAATGCACTTTGTGTACAAAATGGACAATCTCTTCCGAAGTATTAGGGTTTCGGACGAAAACTCGCGTGTTACAACGGCATTTCATTCTTTTTAACTTATTTGAACTCCATACTTTGTGTGTGTTCAAAATGCACCATTCAAAGCTAAATCATCACTTTTCAACCCTTTCTGACTTCATTTGCTATTTTTCATGCACTTACTGATTTTATTTCTGCAAAATAACCCTGAAGTTGAAAAGCACTTCAAATGAACTCTGAAAAGGTTGAAAGTTGGCATGGTATCATAATTTCACCCACATAATATGTTATGAAAAACTGAGAGGGTTACGGCAAAAACTGGATGTACTTTGTGTACAAAATGGACAATCCCTTTTGAAGTATTAGGGTTTCGGACGAAAACTCGCGTGTTACAAAGGCATTTCATTCTTTTTAACTTATTTGACCTCCATACTTTTTGTGTGTTCAAAATGCACCATTCAAAGATACATCACCACTTTTCAACCCTTTCTGACTTCTTTTGCTATTTTTCATGCACTTACTCATTTTATTTCAGCAAAATGACCCTGAAATTGAAAAGCACTTCAAATGAAATATGAAAAGGTTTAAAGTTGGCATGGTATCATCATTTCACAAAAATAGCATGTTATAAAAATTTGATATGGTTACGGCAAAAACTGGATGAACTTCGTGTACAAAATGGACAATCTCTTTCGAAGTATTAGGGTGTCGGACGAAAACTCGCCTGTTAGAAAGGCATTTCATTATTTTTAGCTTATTTGAACTTCATACTTTCTGTGTGTTCAAAATGCAGCATTCAAAGCCACATCATCACTTTTCAACCCTTTCTGACTTCATTGGCTATTTTTCATGCACTTACTGATTTTGTTTCAGCAAAATAACCCTGAAATTGAAAAGCACTTCAAATGAACTATGAAAAGGTTTAAAGTTGGCATGGTATCATCATTTTACCCAAATAGCATGTTATAAAAATTTGAGAAGGTTACGGCAAAAACTCGATGCACTTCGGGTACAAAATGGACAATCTCTTTTGAAGTATTAGGGTTTCGACGAAAACTCACCTATTAGAATGGCATTTCATTTTTAACTTATTTGAACGCCATATTTTGTGTGTGTTCGAAATGCACCATTCGAAGCGACATCATCAACTTTCAATCCTTTCTAACTTCATTTGCTATTTTTCATGCATTTACTGATTTTTTTAGCAAAATGACCCTGAAATAGAAAAGCACTTCAAATGAACTTTGAAAATGTTGAAACTTTTCATGGTATCATCATTTCACCCACATAGTATGTTATAAAAAGATTAGAGGGTTACGGCAAAAACTGGATGCAGTTTGTGTACAAAATGGACAATCTCTTTCGAAGTATTAGGGTTTCGGACGAAAGCTCGCGTGTTACAAAGGCATTTCATTCTTTTTAACTTATTTGAATTCCAAACTTTTTGTGTGTTCAAATGCACCATTCAAAGCTACATCATCACTTTTCAACCCTTTCTGACTTCATTTGCTATTTTTCATGCACTTACTGATTTTATTTCACCAAAATGACCCTGAAATTGAAAAGCACTTCAAATGAACTCTGACAAGGTTGAAATTGGCATGGTATCATCATTTGACCCACATAGCATGTTATAAAAAGTTGAGAGGGTTACAGGAAAAATTGGATGCACATCGTGTACAAAATGGACAATCTCATTCGAAGTATAGGGTTTCAGAAGAAAACTCGCCTGTTACAAAGGCATTTCATTCTTTTTAACTTATTTAAACTCCATATTTTTTGTATGTTCAAAATGCACCATTCAAAGCCACATCATCACTTTTCAACCCTTTCTGACCTCATTTGCTTTTTTTCATGCATTTAGTGATTGTTTTCAGGAAAATGACCCTAAAACTAAAAAGCACTTCAAATGAACTCTGAAAAGGTTGAAAGTTGGCATGGTATCATCATTTCACACACATAGCATGTTATAAAAGGTTGAGAGGGTTACGGCAAAAACTAGATGCACTTCGTGTACACAGTGGACAATCTCTTTCGAAGTATTAGGGTTTCGGACGAAAACTTGCTTGTTACAAAGGCATTTCATTTTTTAACTTATTTGAACTCGATATTCATTGTGTGTTCAAAATGCAGGATTCCAAGCCACATCGTCAATTTTCAACCCTTTCTGACTTCATTTGCTATTTTTCATGCACTTACTCATTTTTTCGAGGAAAATAACCCTGAAATTGAAAAGCACTTCAACTGAACTCTGAAAAGCTTGGAAGTTGGCATGATATCATCATTTCACCCACATAGCATGTGCTAAAAGTTGAGAGGGTTAGGGCAAAAACTGGATGCACTTCATGTACAAAATCGACAATCTCTTTCGAAGTATTAGGGTTTCAGACGAAAACTCGCGTGTTACAATGGCATTTCCTTATTTTTAACTTATTTGAACTCCATACTTTTTGTGTGTTCAAAATGCACCATTCAAAGCCACATCATCACTTTTCAACCCTTTCTGACTTCATTTGCTATTTTTCATTAACTTACTGATTTTATTTTAGCAAAATGACCCTCAAACTAAAAAGAACTTCAAATGAGCTCTAAAAAGGTTGAAAGTTGGCATGGTATCATCATTTCAGCCTAATAGCATTTTATAAAAAGTTGAGACAGTTATGGCAAAAACTGGATGCACTTCAAAATGGACTATCTCTTTCGTAGTATCACGGTTTCGGACGAAAACTTGCCTGTTACAAAGGCATTTCATTGTTTTTAACGTATTTGAACTCCATACTTGCTGTGTGTTCAAAATGCAGCATTCAAAGCCACATCATCAATTTTCAACCTTTTCTGACCTCATTTGCTATTTTTCATGCACTTACTCATTTTATTTCAGCAAAATATCCTTGAATTTGAAAAGTACTTGAAATGAACACTGAAAAGGTTGAAACTTGGCATGGTATCATCTTTTCACCCACATAGCATGTTATAAAAAGTTGAGAGGGTTATGGCATAAACTGGATGCACTTTGTGTACAAAATGGACAATCTCTTTCGAAGTACGAGGGTTTCGGACGAAAACTCGCGTGTTAAAAAGGCATTTCCGTTTTTAAGTTATTTGAACTCCATACTTGTTGTCTGTTCAAAATGCAGCATTCAAAGCCACATCATCAATTTTCAAACCTTTCTGACCTCATTTGCAATTTTTCATGCCCTTAATAATTTTATTTCAGCAAAATAACCCTGAACTTGAAAGGCACTTCAAATGAACTCTGAAAAGGTTGAAACTTCACATGGTATCATCATTTCACCCACATAGCATGTTATAAAAAGTTGAGAGGGTAATGGCAAAAATTGGATGCACTTCGTGTACAAAATCGACAATCTCTTTCGCACTATCAACTTGCCTCTAACAAAGGCATTTCATTCTTTTTAAATTATTTGAACTCCATACTTGTTGTGTGTTCAAAATGCAGCATTCAAAGCCACATCATCAATTTTCAACCCTTTCTAACCTCATTTGCTATTTTTCATGCACTTACTTATTTTATTTCAGCAAAATAACCCTGAATTGAAATGCACTTCAAATAACTCTGAAAAGGTTGAAAGTTGTCATGGTATCATCATTTCACCCACATAGCATGTTAAAAAAAGTTGAGAGGGTTACGGCAAAAACTGGACGCACTTTGTGTACAAAATGGACAATCTCTTTCGAAGTATTATTGTTTCGGACGAAAACTCGCCTGTTATAAAGGCATTTCATTTTTTGACTTATTTGAACTCCATAGTTTTTGTGTGTTCAAAATGCATCATTCAAAGCCACATCATCAATTTTCATCCCTTTCTGACTTCATTTGCTATTTTTCATGCATTTACTGATTGTTTTCAGCAAAATGACCCTGAAATTGAAAAGCACTTCAAATGAACTCTCAAAACGTTGAAAGTGGCACGGTGTCATCATTTCACCCACGTAGCATTATATAAAAAGTTGAGAGGCTTACGGTAAAATCTGGATGCACATCGTGTATAAAATGGACAATCTCTTTCGAAGTATTAGGGTTTTGGACGAGAACTCGCCTATTACAAAGGCATTTCATTCTTTTTAACTTATTTGAACTCCATAATTTTTGTGTGTTCGAAATGCACCATTCGAAGCCACATCATCACTTTTCAACCCTTTCTGACTTCATTTGCTATTTTCATGCACTTACTAATTTTATTTCAGCAAAATGACCCTAAAATTGAAAAGCACTTCAAATGAACTCTGGAAAGGTTGAAAGTTGGCATGGTATCATCATTTCACCCACATAGCATGTTATAAAAAGTTGAGAGGGTTACGGCCAAACTGGATGCACTTCGTGTACAAAATGGACAATCTCTTTCGAAGTATCACGGTTTCGGACGAAAACTTGCCTCTTACAAAAAAAATTCATTCTATTTAACTTATTTGAACTCCATACTCATTGTTTGTTCAAAATGCAGCATTCAAAGCCACATCATCAATTTTCAACCCTTTCCGACCTCATTTGATATTTTTCATGCACTTATTGATTTTATTTCACCAAAATAACCCTGAAATTGAAAAGCATTTCAAATGAACTCTGAAAAGGATGCAACTTGGTATGGTATCATAATTTCACCCACAGAGCATGTTATAAAAAGTTGAGAGGGTTACGGCAAAAACTAGATGCACTTCGTGTACAAAATGGACAATCTCTTTCGAAGTATCAGGGTTTCAGACGAAAACTCGCCTGTTACAAAGGCATTTAATTTTTTTAATTTTTTTGAACTCCATACTTTTTGTGTGTTCAAAATGCAGCATTCAAAGCCACATCTTCAATTTTCAAGCCTTTCTGACTTCATTTGCTATTTTTCATGCACTTACCGATTTTTTTCCAAGAAACTAACCTTCAAATTGAAAAGCACTTCAAATGAACTACGAAAAGGTTGAAAGTTGGCATGGTATCATCATTTCACCCAAATAGCATGTGCTAAAAATTTGAGAGGGTTACGGCAAAAACTGGATGCACTTCATGTACAAAATGGACAATCTCTTTCGATGTATGAGGGTTTCGGACAAAAACTCGCATGTTACAAAGGCATTTCAGTTTTTAACTTATTTGAACTCCATACTTTTTCTATGTACAAAATGGAGCATTCGAAACCGCATCATCAATTTTCAACCCTTTCCGACATCATTCGCTATTTTTCATGCACTTACAGAGTTTATTTCAAGAAAATGACACTGAAATTGAAAAGCACTTCAAATAACTCTGAAAAGGTTGAAAGTTGGCATGGTATCATCATTTCACCCATATAGCATGTTATAAAAAGTTGAGAGGGTTACGATGAAAACTGGATGCACGTCATGTACAAAATGGACAATCTCTTTTGAAGTATTAGTGTTTCACACGAAAACTCGCCTGTTACAAAGGCATTTCATTCTTTTTAACTTATTTGAACTCCATAAGTTTGGTGTGTTCAAAATGCAGCATTGAAAGCCACATCATCTATTGTCAACCCTTTCTGACCTCATTTGCTATTTTTCACGCACTTACAGATTTTATTTCAGCAAAATGACACTGAAATTGAAAAGCACATCAAATGAACTCTAAAAAGGTTGAAAGTTGGCATGGTATCATCATTTCACCCACATAGTATGTTATAAAAAGTTGAGAGGGTTACGGCAAAAACTGGATGCACTTTGTGTACAAAATGGACAATCTCTTTCGAAGTATTAGGGTTTTGGACAAAAACTCGCCTGTTACAAAGGCATTTCATTTATTTGACTTACTTGAACTCCATAATTTCTGTGTGTTCAAAATGCAGCATTCAAAGTCACATCATCAATTGTCAACCCTTTCTAACTTCATTTGGTATTTTTCATGCATTTACCTTTTTTTCTGGCAAAATGACCCTGAATCTGAAAAGCACTTCAACTGAACTCTCAAAAGGTTGAAAGTTGGCATGGTATCATCATTTCACCCACATAGCATGTTATAAAAAGTTGAGAGGGTTACGACAAAAACTGGATGCACGTCGTGTACAATATGGACAATCTCTTGCGAAGTATTAGGGTTTCGGACGAAAACTCGCCTGTTACAAAGGTATTTCATTCTTTTTAACTTATTTGAACTCCATACTTTTTGTGTGTTAAAAATGAACCATTCAAAGGCACATCATCACTTTTCAACCCTTTCTGACTTCATTTGCTATTTTTCATGCTCTTAGAGATTTTATTTCAGCAAAATGACCCTGAAATTGAAAAGCACTTCAAATGAACTCTCAAGAGGTTGAAACTTGGCAAGGTATCATCATTTCAGCCACATAGCATGTGCTAAAAATTTGAGAGGGTTACGGCAAAAACTGGATGCACTTCATGTACAAAATGGACAATCTCTTTCGAAGTATGAGCGTTTGGGGCGAAAACTCGCGTCTTACAAAGGCATTTCAGTTTCAAACTTATTTGAACTCCATACTTTTTGTGTGTACAAAATGCATCATTCAAAGCCACGTATACAATTTTCAACCCTTTCCGACCTCATTTGCTATTTTTCATGCACTTACAGATTTTATTTCAACAAAATGACCCAGAAATTGAAAAGCACTTCAAATGAACTCTGAAAAGGTTGAAAGTTGGCATGGTATCATCATTTCACCCACATAGCATGTTGTAATAAGCTGAGAGGGTTATGGCAAAAACTGGATGCACTTTGTGTACAAAATTGACAATCTCTTTCGAAGTATTAGGGTTTCGGACGAAAACTCGCCTGTTACAAAGGCATTTCATTTTTTGACTTATTTGAACTCCATACTTTTTGTGTGTTCAAAATGCAGCATTCAAAGCCACATCATCACTTTTCAACCCTTTCTGACTTCATTTGCTATTTTTCATGCACTTACTGATTTTATTTCAGCAAAATGACCCTTAAAGTGAAAAGCACTTCAACTGAACTATGAAAAGGTTGAAACTTGGCATGGTATCATCATTTCACCCACATAGCATATTATAAAAATTTGAGATGGTTACGGCAAAAATTGGATGCACTTCATGTACAAAATGGACAATCTCTTTCGAAGTATGAGGGTTTCGGACGAAAACTCGCCTGTTACAAAGGCATTTCATTCTTTTTAACTTATTTGAACTCCATACTTTTTGTGTGTTCAAAATGCACCATTCAAAGCGACATCATCACTTTTCAACCCTTTCTAACTTCATTTGCTATTTTTCATGCACTTACTGATTTTATTTCAGCAAAATGACCCTGATATTGAAAAGCACTTCAAATGAACTCTGAAAAGGTTGAAAGTTGGCATGGTATCATCATTTCACCCACATAGCATGTTATAAAAAGTTGAGAGGGTTACGGCAAAAACTGGATGCACTTCGTATACAAAATGGACAATCTATTTCAAAGTATGACGGTTTCGGACGAAAACTTGCCTCTTACCAAAAAAATTCATTCTATTTAACCTATTTGAACTCCATACTTGTTGTTTGTTCAAAATGCAGCATTCAAAGCCACATCATCAATTTTTAACCCTTTCTGACCTCATTTGATATTTTTCATGCACTTACTGAATTTAGCAAAATAACCCTGAAATTGAAAAGCACTTCAAATGAACTCTGAAAAGAATGCAACTTGGCATCGTATCATAATTTCACCCACATAACATGTTATAAAAAGTTGAGAGGGTTATCGCAAAAACTAGATGCACTTCGTGTACAAAATGGACAATCTCTTTCGAAGTATTAGGGTTTCGGACGAAAACTCACCTATTACAAAGGTATTTCATTTTTTTAATTTTTTGAACCACATACTTTTTGTGTGTTCAAATGCAGCATTCGAAACTAGATCATCAATTTTCAACCCTTTCTGACTGTATTTGCTATTTTTCATGCACTTACTGCTTTTTATCCAAGAAACTGACCTTCAAACTGAAAAGCACTTCAAATGAACTGTGAAAAGGTTGAAACTTGGCATGGTATCATCATTTCACCCACATAGCATGTGTTAAAAATTTGAGAGGGTTACGGCAAAAACTGGATGCACTTCATCTACAAAATGGACAATCTCTTTCGAAGTATGAGGGTTTCGGAAAAAAACCCGCCTATTACAAAGGCATTTTAGTTTTTAACTTATTTGAACTCCATACTTTTTGTATGTAAAAAATGGAGCATTCAAAGCCGCTTCATCAATTTTCAACCCTTTCCAACCTCATTTCCTATTTTTCATGCTCTTAGAGAGTTTATTTCAGAAAAATGACCCTAAAACTAAAAAGCACTTCAAATGAACTCTAAAAAGGTTGAAAGTTGGCATGGTATCATCATTTCACCCACATAGCATGTTATAAAAAGTTGAGAGGGTTACGGTAAAAACTGGATGCACGTCGTGTACAAAATGGACAATCTCTTTCGAAGTATTAGGGTTTCGGAAGAAAACTCGCCTGTTACAAAGGCATTTCATTCTTTTTAACTTATTTGAACTCCATACTTTTGGTGTGTTTAAAATGCACCATTCAAAGCCACATCATCACTTTTCAACCCTTTCTAACTTCATTTGCTATTTTTCATGCACTTACGGATTTTATTTTAGCAAAATGACCCTGAAATTGAAAAGCATTTCAAATGAACTCAGAAAAGGTTTTAAGTTGGCATGGTATCATCATTTCACCCACTAGCATGTTATAAAAAGTTGAGAGGGTTACGACAAAAACTGGATGCACTTCGTGTACAAAATGGACAATCTCTTTCGAAGTATGAGGGTTTCGGACAAAAACTTGCCTGTTACAATGGCATTTCATTCTTTTTAACTTATTTGAACTCCATACTCGTTGTGTGTTCAAAATGCAGCATTGAAAGACTCATCATCTATTGTCAACCCTTTCTGACCTCATTCGCTATTTTTCAAGCACTTACTGATTTTATTTTATTTTAGCAAAATAACCGTGAAATTGAAAAGTACTTCAAATGAACTTTGAAAAGGTTGAAATTTGGCATGGTATCATCATTTCACCCACATAGCATGTTATAAAAAGTTGAGAGGGTTACGGCAAAAATTGTGTATAAAATGGACAATCTGTTTCGAAGTATGAGGGTTTCGGACGAAAACTCGCCTGTTACAAAGGCATTTCACTTTTTTAACTTATCTGAACCCCATACTTTTTGTGTGTTCCAAATGCAGCATTCAAAGCCACATTATCAATTTTCAACCCTTTCTGACTTCATTTGCTATTTTTCATGCACTTACTGATTTTTTCCAAGAAACTGACCTTCAAATTGAAAAGCACTTCAAATGAACTTTGGAAAGGTTGAAAGTTGGCATGGTATCATCATTTCACCCACATAGCATGTGCAAAAAATTTGAGAGGGTTATGGCGAAAACTGGATGCACTTCAGGTACAAAATGGACAATCTCTTTCGAAGTATGAGGGTTTCGGACGAAAACTCGCCTGTTACAAAGGCATTTCAGTTTTTAACTTATTTGAACTCCATAATTTTTGTGTGTACAAGATGCATCATTCAAAGCCACATAATCATTTTTCAACCCTTTCCGACCACATTTGCTATTTTTCATGCACTTACAGATTTTATTTCAGCAAAATGACCCTGAAATTGAAAAGCACTTCAAATGAACTCTGAAAAGGTTGAAACTTGGCATGGTATCATCATTTCCCCCGCATAGAATGTTATGAAAAGTTGAGTGGGTTATGGCAAAAACTAGATGCACTTTGGACAATCTCTTTCGAAGTATTAGGGTTTCGGACGAAAACTCGCCTGTTACAAAGGTATTTCATTCTTTTTAACTAATTTGAACTCCATACTTTTTGTGGGTTAAAAATGCACCATTCAAAGATACATCATCACTTTTCAGCCCTTTCTGACTTCATTTGCTATTTTTCATGCACTTACTGATTTTATTTCAGCAAAATGACCCTGAAATTGAAAAGAACTTCAAATGAACTCTGAAAAGGTTGAAACTTGGCATGGTATCATCATTTCACCCGCATAGAATGTTATGAAAAGTTGAGTGGGTTATGGCAAAAACTAGATGCACTTTGGACAATCTCTTTCGAAGTATTAGGGTTTCGGACGAAAACTCGCCTGTTACAAAGGCATTTGATTTTTTTGACTTATTTGAACTGCATAATTTTTGTGTGTTCAAAATGCAGCATTCAAAGCCACATAGTTAATTTTCAACCCTTTCTGACTTCATTTGCTATTTTTCATGCACTTACATATTTTATTTCAGCAAAATGACCCTGAAATTGAAAAGCACTTCAAATGAACTCTGAAAAGGTTGAAACTTGGCATGGTATCATAATTTCACCCACATAGCATGTGCGAAAAATTTGAGAGGGTTACGGCAAAAACTGGATGTACTTCATGTACAAAATGGACAATCTCTTTCGAAGTATGAGGGTTTCGGACGAAAACTCGCTTGTTACAAAGGCATTTCATTTATTTGAATTATTTGAACTCCATAGTTTTTTTGTGTTCAAATGCAGCACTCAAAGCCACATCATCACTTTTCATAACTTTCTGACTTCATTTGCTATTTTTCATGCATTTACTCATTGTTTTCACCAAAATGACACTAATACTAAAAAGCACTTCAAATGAACTCTGAAAAGATTGAAAGTTGGCATGGTATCATCATTTCACCCACATAGCATGTTATAAAAAGTTGAGAGGGTTAGGGTAAAAACTTGATGCACGTCGTGTACAAAATGGACAATCTCTTTCGAAGTATCAGGGTTTCGGACGGAAACTCGCCTGTTACAAAGGCATTTCATTCTTTTTAACTTATTTGAAGTCCATACTTTTGGTGTGTTCAAAATGCACCATTCAAAGCCACATCATCACTTTTCAACCCTTTTTAACTTCATTTGCTATTTTTCATGCACGTACGGATTTTATTTTAGCAAAATGACCCTGAAATTGAAAAGCACTTCAAATGAACTCTGAAAAGGTTGAAAGTTGGCATGGTATCATTATTTCACCCACATAACATGTTATAAAAAGTTGAGAGGGTTACGGCAAAAATTGGATGAACTTCGTGTACAAAATGGACAATCTCTGTCGAAATATGAGGGTTTTGGACAAAAACTTGCCTGTTACAATGGCATTTCATTCTTTTTAACTTATTTAACTCCATACTCATTGTGTGTTCAAAATGCAGCATTGAAAGCCACATCATCTATTGTCAACCCTTTCTGACCTCATTCGCTAGTTTCCATGCACTTACTGATTTTATTTTAGCAAAATAACCCTGAAATTGAAAAGCGCTTCAAATGAACTTTGAAAAGGTTGAAACTTGGCATGGTATCATCATTTCACCCACATAGCATGTTGTAAAAAGTTGAGAGGGTTACAGCAAAAACTGGATGCACTTCGTGTACAAAATGGACAATCTCTTTCGAAGTATGAGGGTTTCGGACGAAAACTCGCCTGATATGAAGGCATTTCATTCTTTTTAACTTATTTGAACTCCATACTTTTTGTGTGTTCAAAATGCACCATTCAAAGCCACATCATCACTTTTCAACCCTTTCTAACTTCATTTGCTATTTTTTCATGCACTTACGGATTTTATTTCAGCAAAATGACCCTGAAATTGGAAAGCACTTCAAATGAACTCTGAACAGGTTTAAAGTTGGCATGGTATCATTATTTCACCCACATAACATGTCATAAAAAGTTGAGAGGGTTACGGCAAAAACTGGATGCACTTCGTGTACAAAATGGACAATCTCTTTCAAAGTATGAGGGTTTCGGACAAAAACTCGCCTGTTACAAAGGCATTTCACTTTTTTGACTTATTTCAACTCCATACTTTTTCCGTGTTCAAAATGCAGCATTCAAAGCCACATAATCAATTTTCAACCCTTTCTGACTTCATTTGCTATTTTTCATGCACTTAGAGATTTTATTTCAGCAAAATGACCCTGAAATTGAAAAGCACTTCAAATGAACTCTGAAACGGTTGAAACTTGGCATGGTATCATCATTTCACCCACATAGCATGTGCTAAAAATTTGAGAGGGTTACGGCAAAAACTGGCTGCACTTCATGTACAAAATGGACAATCTCTTTCGAAGTATGAGGGTTTCGGACAAAACTCGCCTGTTACAAAGGCATTTCAGTTTTTAACTTATTTGAACTCCATACTTTTGGTGTGTTCAAAATGCATCATTCAAAGACACCTAATCAATTTTCATCCCTTTCCGACCTCATTTGCTATTTTTCATGCACTTACAGATTTTATTTCAGCAAAATGGCCCTGAAATTGAAAAGCACTTCAAATGAACTCTGAAAAGGTTCAAAGTTGGCATGGTATCATAATTTCACCCACATAGCATGTTATAAAAATTTGAGAGGGTTACGGTAAAAACTGGATGCACGTCGTGTACAAAATGGACAATCTCTTTCGAAGTATTATGGTTTCGGACGAAAACTCGCCTATTACAAAGGTATTTCATTCTTTTTAACTTACTTGAACTCCATACTTTTGGTGTGTTCAAAATGCACCATTCAAAGCCACATCATCACTTTTCAACCCTTTCTAACTTCATTTGCTATTTTTTCATGCACTTACGGATTTTATTTCAGCAAAATGACCCTGAAATTGAAAAGCACTTCAAATAAACTCTGAACAGGTTGAAAGTTGGCATGGTATCATGATTTCACCCACATAACATGTTATAAAAAGTTGAGAGGGTTACGGCAAAAACTGGATGCACTTCGTGTACAAAATGGACAATCTCTTTCGAAGTAAGAGGGTTGCGGACAAAAACTTGCCTGTTACAATGGCATTTCATTCTTTTTAACTTATTTGAACTCCATACTCGTTGTGTGTTCAAAATGCACCATTGAAAGCCACATCATCTATTGTCATCCCTTTCTGACCTCATTTGCTATTTTCCATGCACTTACTGATTTTATTTTAGCAAAATAACCCTGAAATTGAAAAGTGCTTCAAATGAACTTTGAAATGGTGGAAACTTGGCATGGTATCATCATTTCACCCACATAGCATGGTATAAAAAGTTGAGAGGGTTACGGCAAAAACTGGATGCACTTCGTGTACAAAATGGAGAATCTGTCTCAAAGTATTAGGGTTTCGGACGAAAACTCGCTTGTTACAAAGGCATTTCATTTTTTTGACTTATTTGAACTCCATTCTTTTTGTGTGTTCAAAATGCAGCATTCAAAGCCACATCATCAATTTTCAACCCTTTCTGACTTCATTTGGTATTTTTCATGCATTTACTTTTTTCCAGCAAAATGACCCTGAAATTGAAAAGCACTTCAAATGAACTCTGAAAAGGTTGAAAGTTGCCATGGTATCATCATTTCACCCACATAACATGTTATAAAAGGTTGAGAGGGTTACGGTAAAAACTGGACGCACGTCGTGTCCAAATGGACAATCTTTTTTGAAGTATTAGGGTTTCAGACGAAAACTCGCCTGTTACAAAGGTACTTCATTCTTTTTAACTGATTTGAACTCCATACATTTTCTGGGTTAAAACTGCACCATTCAAAGCCACATAATCACTTTTCAACCCTTTCCAACTTCATTTGCTATTTTTCATGCACTTAGTGATTTTATTTCAGCAAAATGACCCTGAAATTGAAAAGCACTTCAAATGTACTCTGAAAAGGTTGAAACTTGGCACGGTATCATCATTTCACCCACATAGCATGTTATAAGAAGTTGAGAGTGTTATGGCAAAAACTGGATGCACTTTGTGTACAAAATGGACAATCTCTTTCGAAGTATTAGGGTTTCGGACGAAAACTCGCCTGTTACAACGGCATTTCATTTTTTGACTTATTTGAACTCCATACTTTTTGTGAGTTCAAAATGCAGCATTCAAAGCCACATAATGAATTTTCAACCCTTTCTCACTTCATTTGCTATTTTTCATGCACTTACAGATTTTATTTCAGCAAAATGACCGTGAAATTGAAAAGTACTTCAACTGAACTCTGAAAAGATAGAAACTTGGCATGGTATCATAATTTCACCCACATAGCATGTGCTAAAAATTTGAGAGGGTTACGGCAAAAACTGGATGCACTTCATGTACGAAATGGACAATCTCTTTCGAAGTATGAGGGTTTCGGACGAAAACTCGCGTGTTACAAATGCATTTCAGTTTTTAACTTATTTGAACTACATACTTTTTGTGTGTACAAAATGCATCATTGAAAGCCACGTAATCAATTTTCAAGCCTTTTCGAGCTCATTTGCTATTTTTCATGCACTTACAGATTTTATTTCAGCAAAATGACCCCTAAATTGAAAAGCACTTCAAATGAACTCTGAAAAGGTTGAAAGTTGGCATGGTATCATCATTTCACCCACATAGCATGTTATAAAAAGTTGAGAGGGTTACGGCAAAAACTGGATCCACTTTCTGTACAAAATGGACAATCTCTTTCGAAGTATTAGGGTTTCGGACGAAAACTCGCCTGTTACAAAGGCATTTCATTTTTTTAATTTATTTAAACTCCAAACTTTTTGTGTGTTCAAAATGCAGCATTGAAAGCCACATCATCAATTTTCAACCCTTTCTGACTTCATTTGCTATTTTCATGCACTTACTAATTTTTTTCGAGCAAACTGACCTTCAAATTGAAAAGCACTTCAAATGAGCGTTGTAAAGGTTGAAAGTTGGCATAGTATCATCATTTCACCCACATAGCATGTGCTAAAAATTTGAAAGAGTTACTGCAAAAACTGGATGCACTTCATGTACAAAATGGACAATCTCTTTCGAAGTACGATGGTTTCACACAAAAACTCGCCTGCTACAAAGGCATTTCAGTTTTTAACTTATTTGAACTCCATACTTCTTGTGTGTACAAAATGCAGCATTCAAAGCCACATCATCAATTTTCAACCCTTTCGGACCTCATTTGCTATTTTTCATTCACTTACAGATTTTATTTTAGTAAAATGACCCTGAAATTGAAAAGCACTTCAAATAACTCTGAAAAGGTTGAAAGTTGGCATGGTATCATCATTTCACCCACATAGCATGTTATTAAAAGTTAAGAGGGTTACGACACAAACTGGATGCACTTTGTGTACAAAATGGACAATCTCTTTCGAAGTATTAGGGTTTCAGACGAAAACTCGCTTGTTATAAAGGCATTTCATTTTTTTACTTATTTGCACTCCATACTTTTTGTGTGTTTAAAATGCAGCATTCAAAGCCACATCATCAATTTTCATCCCTTTCTAACTTCATTTGCTATTTTTCATGCATTTACTGATTGCTTTCAGGAAAATGACCCTAAAATTTAAAAGAACTTCAAATGAACTCTGAAAATGTTGAAAGTTGGCATGGTATCATCATTTCACCCACATATCCTGTTATAAAAAGTTGAGAGGGTTACTGTACAAACTGGATGCATGTCGTGTACAAAATGGACAATCTCTTTCGAGGTATGAGGGTTTCGGACGAAAACTCGCTTGTTACAAAGGCATTTCAGTTTTTAAGTTGTATGAACTCCGTACTTTTGTGTGTAAAAAATGCAGCATTCAAATCCACATCATAAATTTTCAACCCTTTCCGACCTCATTTGCTATTTTTCATGCACTTACAGATTTTATTTCAGCAAAATGACCTTGAAATCGAAAAGCACTTCAAATGAACTCTGCATAGGTTGAAAGTTGGCATGGTGTCATCATTTCACCAACATAGCATGTTATAAAAAGTTGAGAGGGTTACGACAAAAACTGGAAGCACTTTGTGTACAAAATGGACAATCTGTCTCGAAGTATTAGGGTTTCGGACGAAAACTCGCTTGTTACAAAGGCATTTCATTTTTTTGACTTATTTGAACTCCATACTTTTTGTGTGTTCAAAATGCAGCATTCAAAGCCACATCATCAATTTTCAACCCTTTCTGACTTCATTTGGTATTTTTCATGCATTTACTTTTTTCCAGCAAAATGACCCTGAAATTGAAAAGCACTTCAAATGAACTCTGAAAAGGTTGAAAGTTGGCATGGTATCATCATTTCACCCACATAGCATGTTATAAAAGGTTGAGAGGGTTACGGTAAAAACTGGACGCACGTCGTGTTCAAATGGACAATCTTTTTCGAAGTATTAGGGTTTCAGACGAAAACTCGCCTGTTACAAAGGTACTTCATTCTTTTTAACTTATTTGAACTGCATACATTTTGTGGGTTAAAAATGCACCATTCAAAGCCACATCATCACTTTTCAACCCTTTCCAACTTCATTTGCTATTTTTCATGCACTTACTGATTTTATTTCAGCAAAATGACCCTGAAATTGAAAAGCACTTCAAATGTACTCTGAAAAGGTTGAAACTTGGCACGGTATCATCATTTCACCCACATAGCATGTTATACAAAGTTGAGAGGGTTATGGCAAAAACTGGATGCACTTTGTGTACAAAATGGACAATCTCTTTCGAAGTATTAGGGTTTCGGACGAAAACTCGCCTGTTACAACGGCATTTCATTTTTTGACTTATTTGAAATCCATACTTTATGTGAGTTAAAAATGCAGCATTCAAAGCCACATAATGAATTTTCAACCCTTTCTCACTTCATTTACTATTTTTCATGCACTTACAGATTTTATTTCAGCAAAATGACCCTGAAATTGAAAAGTACTTCAACTGAACTCTGAAAAGGTAGAAACTTGGCATGGTATCCTAATTTCACCCACATAGCATGTGCTAAAAATTTGAGAGGGTTACGGCAAAAACTGGATGCACTTCATGTACGAAATGGACAATCTCTTTCGAAGTATGAGGGTTTCGGACGAAAACTCGCGTGTTACAAAGGCATTTCAGTTTTTAACTTATTTGAACTCCATACTTTTTGTGTGTACAAAATGCATCATTGAAAGCCACATAATCAATTTTCAAGCCTTTTCGAGCTCATTTGCTATTTTTCATGCACTTACAGATTTTATTTCAGCAAAATGACCCCTAAATTGAAAAGCACTTCAAATGAACTCTGAAAAGGTTGAAAGTTGGCATGGTATCATCATTTCACCCACATAGCATGTTATAAAAAGTAGCGAGGGTTACGGCAAAAACTGGATCCACTTTCTGTACAAAATGGACAATCTCTTTCGAAGTATTAGGGTTTCGGACGAAAACTCGCCTGTTACAAAGGCATTTCATTTTTTAAATTTATTTAAACTCCAAACTTTTTGTGTGTTCAAAATGCAGCATTCAAAGCCACATCATATATTTTCAACCCTTTCCGACCTCATTTGCTATTTTTCATTCACTTACAGATTTTATTTCAGCAAAATGACCCTGTAATTGAAAAGCACTTCAAATAACTCTGAAAAGGTTGAAAGTTGGCATGGTATCATCATTTCACCCACATAGCATGTTATTAAAAGTTAAGAGGGTTACGACAAAAACTGGATGCACTTTGTGTACAAAATGGACAATCTCTTTCGAAGTATTAGGGTTTCAGCCGAAAACTCGCTTGTTACAAAGGCATTTCATTTTTTTACTTATTTGAACTCCATACTTTTTGTGTGTGTAAAATGCAGCATTCAAAGCCACATCATCAATTTTCATCCCTTTCTAACTTCATTTGCTGTTTTTCATGCATTTACTGATTGTTTTCAGGAAAATGACCCTAAAATTTAAAAGCACTTCAAATGAACTATGAAAATGTTGAAAGTTGGCATGGTATCATCATTTCACCCACATAGCCTGTTATAAAAAGTTGAGAGGGTTACTGTACAGACTGGATGCATGTCGTGTACAAAATGGACAATCTCTTTCGAAGTATGAGGGTTTCGGACGAAAATTCGCTTGTTACAAAGGCATTTCAGTTTTTAAGTTATTTGAACTCCGTACTTTTCGTGTGTAAAAAATGCAGCATTCAAATCCGCATCATAAATTTTCAACCCTTTCCAACCTCATTTGCTATTTTTCATGCACTTACAGATTTTATTTCAGCAAAATGACCTTGAAATTGAAAAGCACTTCAAATGAACTCTGCAAAGGTTGAAAGTTGGCTTGGTGTCATCATTTCACCCACATAGGATGTTATAAAAAGTTGAGAGTGTTACGGTAAAAACTTGATGCACGTCGTGTACAAAATGGACAATCTCTTTCAAAGTATTAGGTTTCGGACGAAAAACTCGCCTGTTACAAAGGCATTTAATTATTTTTAACTTATTTGAACTCCATACTTTTGGTGTGTTCAAAATGCAGCATTCAAAGCCACAATATGAATTTTCATCCCTTTCTGACTTCATTTGCTATTTTTCATGCATTTACTAATTGTTTTCCGCAAAATGACCTTGAAACTAAAAAGCACTTCAAATGAACTCTGAAAAGGTTGAAACTTGTCATGGTATCATCATTTCACCACATAGCATGTTACAAAAAGTTGAGAGGCTTACGGTAAAAACTGGATGCGCGTCGTGTACAAAATGGACAATCTCTTTCGAAGTATTAGGGTTTCGGACGAAAACTCGCCTGTTACAAAGATATTTCATTCTTTTTAACTTATTTGAACTCCATACTTTTTGTGTGTTAAAAATGCACCATTCAAAGCCACATCATCACTTTTCAACCCTTTCTAACTTCATTTGCTATTTTTCATGCACTTACTGATTTTATTTTAGCAAAATGACCCTGAAATTGAATAGCAGTTCAAATGAACTCTGAAAAGGTTGAAACTTGGCATGGTATCAGCATTTCACCCACATAGCGTGTTACAAAAAGTTGAGAGGGTTATGGCAAAAACTGGATGCACGTTGTGTACAAAATGGAAAATCTCTTTCGAAGTATTAGGGTTTCGCACAAAAACTCGCCTATTACAAAGGCATTTAATTCTTTTTAACTTATTTGAACTCCATACTTTTGGTGTGTTCAAAATGCAGCATTCAAAGCCACAATATGAATTTTCATCCCTTTCTGACTTCATTTGCTATTTTTCATGCATTTACTAATTGTTTTCCGCAAAATGACCTTGAAACTAAAAAGCACTTCAAATGAACTCTGAAAAGGTTGAAACTTGTCATGGTATCATCATTTCACCACATAGCATGTTATAAAAAGTTGAGAGGCTTACGGTAAAAACTGGATGCGCGTCGTGTACAAAATGGACAATCTCTTTCGAAGTATTAGGGTTTCGGACGAAAACTCGCCTGTTACAAAGATATTTCATTCTTTTTAACTTATTTGAACTCCATACTTTTTGTGTGTTAAAAATGCACCATTCAAAGCCACATCATCACTTTTCAACCCTTTCTAACTTCATTTGCTATTTTTCATGCACTTACTGATTTTATTTTAGCAAAATGACCCTGAAATTGAATAGCAGTTCAAATGAACTCTGAAAAGGTTGAAACTTGGCATGGTATCAGCATTTCACCCACATAGCGTGTTACAAAAAGTTGAGAGGGTTATGGCAAAAACTGGATGCACGTTGTGTACAAAATGGAAAATCTCTTTCGAAGTATTAGGGTTTCGCACAAAAACTCGCCTGTTACAAAGGCATTTCATTTTTTTGACTTATTTGAACTCCATACTTTTTGTGTGTTCAAAATGTAGCATTCAAAGCCACATAATCAATTTTCAAGCCTTTTTGACTTCATTTGCTATTTTTCTTGCACTTACAAATTTTATTTGAGCAAAATTACCCTGAAATTGAAAAGCACTTCAAATGAACTTTGAAAAGGTTGAAACTTGCCATGGTATCATCATTTCACCCACATAGCATGTTATAAAAATTTGAGAGGGTTACGACAAAAACTAGATGCACGTCGTGTACAAACTGGACAATCTCTTTTGAAGTATGAGGGTTTCGTACGAAAACTCGCTTGTTACAAAGGCATTCAAGTTTTTAACGTATTTGAACTCCATATTTTTTGTGTGTACAAAATGCATCATTCAAAGCCACATATCAATTTTCAACCCTTTCTGACTTCATTTGCTATTTTTCATGCACTTACTAATTTTATTTCAACAAAATGACCCTGAAATTGAAAAGCACTTCAAATGAACTCTGAAAAGGTTGAAAGTTGGCATGGTATCATCATTTCATACACATAGCATGTTATAACAATTTGGGAGGGTTATGGCAAAAACTGGATGCACTTCGTGTACAAAATAGACAATCTCTTTCGAAGTATTAGGGTTTCGGACGAAAACTCGCCGGTTACAAAGGCATCTCATTCTTTTTAACTTATTTGAACTCCATACTTTTTGTTTGTTCAGAATGCAGCATTGAAAGCCACATTATGAATTTTCATCCCTTTCTGACTTCATTTGCTATTTTTCATATATTTACAGATTGTTCTCAACAAAATGACCCTAAAACTAAAAAGCACTTCAAATGAACTCTGAAAAGGTTGAAAGTTGGCATGGTATCATCATTTCACCCACATAGCATGTTATAAAAAGTTGAGAGGGTTACAGTAAAACCTGAATGCACGTCGTGTACAAAATGGACAATCTCTTTCGAAGTATTAGGGTTTCGGACGAAAACTCGCCTGTTACAAAGGCATTTCATTCTTTTTAACTTATTAGAACTCCATACATTTTGTGTGTTCAAAATGCACCATTCAATGCCACATCATCACTTTTCAACCCTTTCCGACTTCATTTGCTATTTTTGATGCACTTGCTGATTTTATTTCAGCAAAATGACCCTGAAATTGAAAAGCACTTCAAATGAACTCTGAAAAGGTTGAAACTTGGCATGCAATCATCATTTCGCCCACATAGCATGTTATAAAAATTTGAGAGGGTGACGGTAAAAAGTGGATGCATTTCGTGCACAAAATGGATAATCTCTTTCAAGGTATGAGTGTTTCGGACGAAAACTCGCCTGTTACAAAGGCATTTCATTTTTTTAATTTATTTGAACTCCAAACTTTTTGTGTGTTCAAAATGGCGCATTCAAAGCGACATCATCAATTTTCAACTCTTTCTGACTTCATTTGCTATTTTCATGCACTTACTAATTTTTTTCGAGCAAACTGACCTTCAAATTGAAAAGCATTTCAAATGAGCGTTGAAAAGGTTGAAAGTTGGCATAGTATCATCATTTCACCCACATAGCATGTGCTAAAAATTTGAGAGGGTTACTACAAAAACTGGATGCACTTCATGTACAAAATGGACAATCTCTTTCGAAGTATGATGGTTTCGGACAAAAGCTCGCCTGTTACAAAGGCATTTCAGTTTTTAACTTATTTGAACTCCATACTTTTTGTTTGTTCAAAATGAAGCATTGAAAGCCACATTATGAATTTTCATCCCTTTCTGACTTCATTTGTTATTTTTCATATATTTACAGATTGTTCTCAACAAAATGACCCTAAAACTAAAAAGCACTTCAAATGAACTCTGAAAAGGTTGAAAGTTGGCATGGTATCATCATTTCACCCACATAGCATGTTATAAAAAGTTGAGAGGGTTACGGTAAAAACTGGATGCACGTCGTGTACAAAATGGACAATCTCTTTCGAAGTATTAGGGTTTCGGACGAAAACTCGCCTGTTACAAAGGCATTTCATTCTTTTTAACTTATTAGAACTCCATACTTTTTGTGTGTTCAAAATGCACCATTCAATGCCACATCATCACTTTTCAACCCTTTCCGACTTCATTTGCTATTTTTGATGCACTTACTGATTTTATTTCAGCAAAATGACCCTGAAATTGAAAAGCACTTCAAATGAACTCTGAAAAGGTTGAAACTTGGCATGCAATCATCATTTCGCCCACATAGCATGTTATAAAAATTTGAGAGGGTTACGGTAAAAAGTGGATGCATTTCGTGCACAAAATGGATAATATCTGTCAAAGTATGAGTGTTTCGGACGAAAACTCGCCTGTTACAAAGGCATTTCATTTTTTTAATTTATTTGAACTCCAAACTTTTTGTGTGTTCAAAATGGAGCATTCAAAGCCACTTCATCAATTTTCAACTCTTTCTGACTTCATTTGCTATTTTCATGCACTTACTAATTTTTTTCGAGCAAACTGACCTTCAAATTGAAAAGCACTTCAAATGTGCGTTGAAAAGGTTGAAAGTTGGCATAGTATCATCATTTCACCCACATAGCATGTGCTAAAAATTTGAGAGGGTTACTGCCAAAACTGGATGCACTTCATGTACAAAATGGACAATCTCTTTCGAAGTATGATGGTTTCGGACAAAAGCTCGCCTGTTACAAAGGCATTTCAGTTTTTAACTTATTTGAACTCCATACTTTTTGTTTGTTCAAAATGCAGCATTGAAAGCCCCATTATGAATTTTCATCCCTTTCTGACTTCCTTTGCTATTTTTCATGCACTTACAGATTTTATTTCAGCAAAATGACCCTGAAATTGAAAAGCACTTCAAATAACTCTGACAAGGCTGAAAGTTGGCATGGTATCATCATTTCACCCACATAGCATGTTATTAAAAGTTGAGAGGGTTACGACAAAAACTGGATGCACTTTGTGTACAAAATGGACAATCTCTTTCGAAGTATTAGGGTTTCAGACGAAAACTCGCTTGTTACAAAGGCATTTAATTTTTTTTACTTATTTGATCTCCATACCTTTTGTGGGTTCAAAATGCAGCATTCAAAGCCACATCATCAATTTTCATCCCTTTCTAACTTCATTTGCTATTTGTCATGCATTTACTGATTGTTTTCAGCAAAATGACCCTGAAATTGAAAAGCAGTTCAAATTAACTCTGAAAATGTTGAAAGTTGGCATGGTATCATCATTTCACCCACATAGCCTGTTATGAAAAGTTGAGAGGGTTACTGTACAAACTGGATGCATGTCGTCTACAAAATGGACAATCTCTTTCGAAGTATGAGGGTTTCGGATGAAAACTCGCTTGTTACAAAGGCATTTCAGTTTTTAAGTTATTTGAACTCCGTATTTTTTGTGTGTAAAAAATACAGCATTCAAATCCACATTATTAATTTTCAACCCTTTCCGACCTCATTTGCAATTTTTCATGCACTTACAGATTTTATTTCAGCAAAATGACCTTGAAATTGAAAAGCACTTCAAATGAACTCTGAAAAGGTTGAAAGTTGGCATGGTATCATCATTTCACCAACATAGCATGTTATAAAAAGTTAAGAGGGTTCCGACAAAAACAGGATGCACTTTGTGTACAAAATGGACAATCTCTTTCGAAGTATTAGGGTTTCGGACGAAAACTCGCTGGTTACAAAGGCATTTCATTTTTTACTTATTTGAACTCCATACTTTTTGTGTGTACAAAATGCAGCATTCAAAGCCACATCATCAATTTTAATCCCTTTCTAACTTCATTTGCTATTTTTCATGCATTTACTGATTGTTTTCAGCAAAATGACCCTAAAATTGAAAAGCACTTCAAATGAACTCTGAAAAATGTTGAAAGTTGGCATGGTATCATCATTTCACCCACATAGCCTGTTATAAAAAGTTGATAGGGTTACTGTACAAACTGGATGCATGTCGTGTACAAAATGGACAATCTCTTTCGAAGTATGAGGGTTTCGAACGAAAACTCGCTTGTTACAAAGGCATTTCAGTTTTTAAGTTATTTGAACTCCGTACTTTTTGTGTGTAAAAAATGCAGCATTCAAATCCACATCATCAAATTTCAACCCTTTCCGACCTCATTTGCTATTTTTCATGCACTTAGAGATTTTACTTTAGCAAAAGGATCTTGAAATTGAAAAGCACTTCAAATGAACTCTGAAAAGGTTGAAAGTTGGCATGGTATCATCATTTCACCAACATAGCATGTTATAAAAAGTTGAGAGGGTTACGACAAAAATTGGATGCACTTTGTGTACAAAATGGACAATCTGTTTCGAAGTATTAGGGTTTTGGATGAAAACTC
This sequence comes from Hordeum marinum, assembly GCA_022496015.1. Classification (NCBI taxonomy): domain Eukaryota; kingdom Viridiplantae; phylum Streptophyta; class Magnoliopsida; order Poales; family Poaceae; genus Hordeum; species Hordeum marinum. The sequence continues at coordinate 121,575,605 of CM039677.1, forward strand.
GCGTGTTACAAAGGCTTTTCATTTTTTTGACTTATTTGAACTCCATAGTTTTTGTGTGTTCAAAATGCAGCATTCAAAGCGACATCATCAATTTTCAACCCTTTCTGACTTCATTTGCTATTTTTTCATGCATTTACTGATTTTTTTCAACAAAATTACCCTCAAATTGAAATGCACTTCAAATGAACTCTGAAAAGGTTGAAAGTTGGCATGGTATCATCATTTCACCCACATAGCATGTTATAAAAAGTTGAGAGGGTTACGGTAAAAACTGGATGCACGTCATGTACAAGATGGACAATCTCTTTTGGAAGTATTAGGGTTTGGGACGAAACCTCGCCTATTACAAAGGCATTTCATTCTTTTTAACTTATTTTAACTCCATACTTTTTGTGTGTTCAAAATGCACCATTCAAAGCCACATCATCACTTTTCAACTCTTTCTGACTTCATTTGCTTTTGTTCATGCACTTACTGATTTTATTTCAACAAAATGACCCTGAAATTGAAAAGCACTTCAAATGAACTCTAAAAAGGTTGAAACTTGGCATGGTATCATCATTTCACCGACATAGCATTTATAAAAAGTTGAGAGGGTTACGGCAAAAACTAGATGCACTTCGTGTACATAATGGACAATCTCTTTCAAAATATCAGGGTTTCAGACGAAAACTCGCCTGTTACAAAGGCATTTCATTTTTTTAACTTATTTGAACTCCATACTTTTTGTGTGTTCAAAATGCAGCATTCAAAGCCACATCATCAATTTTCAACCCTTTCTGACTTCATTTGCTATTTTTCATGCACTTACTGATTTTTTTCCCGAGGAAACTGACCTTCAAATTGAAAAGCACTTCAAATGAACTTTGAAAAGGTTGAAATTTGGCATGGTATCATCATTTCACCCACATAGCATGTGCAAAAAATTTGAGAGGGGTACGACAAAAGCTGGATGCACTTCATGTACAAAATGGACAATCTCTTTCGAAGTATGAGGGTTTCGGACGAAAACTCGCATGTTACAATGGCATTTCAGTTTTTAACTTATTTGAACTGCATACTTTTTGTGTTTACAAAACGCATCATTCAAAGCCACATCATCAATTTTCTACCCTTTCCTACCTCATTTGCTATTTTTTATGCACTTACAGATTTTTTTCCAGCAAAATGACCTTCAAATTGAAAAGCACTTCAAATGAACTCTGAAAAAGTTGAAAGTTGGCATGGTATCATCATTTCACCCACATCGCTTGTTATAAAAAGTTGAGAGGGTTATGGCAAAAACTGGATGCACTTCCTGTACAAAATGGACAATCTCTTTCGAAGTATTAGGGTTCGGACGAAAACTCGCCTCTTACAAAGGCATTTGATTCTTTTTTAACTTATTCGATGTCCATTCTTTTTGTGTGTTAAAAATGCACCATTCAAAGCCACATCATCACTTTTCAACCCTTCCTCACTTCTTTTAATATTTTTCATGCACTTATTGATTTTATTTCAGCAAAATGACCCTGAAATTGAAAAGCACTTCAATTGAACTCTGGAAAGATTGAAAGTTGGCCTTGTATCATCATTTCACCCACATAGCATGTTATAAAAAGTTGAGAGGGTTATGGCGAAAACTGGCTACACTTCGTGTACAAAATGGACAATCTCTTTCGAGTATTATGGTTTCGGACGAAAACTCGCATGTTACAAATGCATTTCATTCTTTTTAAATTGTTTGAAATCCATACTTTTGGTGTGTTCAAAATGCACCATTCAAAGACACAGCATCACTTTTAACCCCTTTCGGACTTCATTTGCTATTTTTCATGCAGTTACTGATTTTATTTCTGCAAAATGACCCTGAAATTGGAAAGCACTTCAAATGAACTCTGAAAAGGTTGAAAGTTGGCATGGTATCATCATTTCACCCTCCTAGAATGTTATAAATAGTTGAGAGGGTTACGGCAAAAACTCACCTGTTACAAAGGCATTTCATTTTTTGACTTATTTGAACTCCATACATTTTGTGTGTTCAAAATGCAGCATTCAAAGCCACATAATCAATTTTCAACGCTTTTTGACTTCATTTGCTATTTTTCTTGCACTTACAAATTTTATTTCAGCAAAATGACCCTGAAATTGAAAAGCTCTTCAAATGAACTTTGAAAAGGTTGAAACTTGCCATGGTATCATCATTTCACCCACATAGCATGTTATAAAAATTTGAGAGGGTTATGGCGAAAACTGGATGCACTTCGTGTACAAAATAGACAATCTCTTTCGAAGTATTAGGGTTTCGGACGAAAACTTGCCAGTTACAAAGGCATTTCATTCTTTTTAACTTATTTGAACTCCATACTTTTTGTGTGTACAAGATGCATCATTCAAAGCCACATATCAATTTTCAACCCTTTCTGAATTTTTTTTTTATTTTTCATGCACTTACTGATTTTATTTCAGCAAAATGACCCTGAAATTGAAAAGCACTTCAAATGAACTCTGAAAAGGTTGAAAGTTGGCATGGTATCATCATTTCACCCACATAGCATGTTATAAAAATTTGAGAGGGTTATGGCAAAAACTGGATGCACTTCGTGTACAAAATAGACAATCTCTTTCGAAGTATTAGGGTTTCGGACGAAAACTTGCCGGTTACAAAGGCATTTCATTCTTTTTAACTTATTTGAACTCCATACTTTTTGTTTGTTCAAAATGCAGCATTGAAAGCCACATTATGAATTTTCATCCCTTTCTGACTTCATTTGCTATTTTTCATGCATTTACAGATTGTTTTCAACAAAATGACCCTGAATCTAAAAAGCACTTCAAATGAACTCTGAAAAGGTTGAAAGTTGGCATGGTATCATCATTTCACCCACATGGCATGTTATAAAAAGTTGAGAGGTTACATTAAAACCTGGATGCACTTCGTGCACAAAATGGACAATCTCTTTCAAAGTATGAGTGTTTCGGACGAAAACTCGCCTGTTACAAAGGCATTTCATTTTTTTAATTTATTTGAACTCCAAACTTTTTGTGTGTTCAAAATGCAGCATTCAAAGCCACATCATCAATTTTCAACTCTTTCTGACTTCATTTGCTATTTTCATGCACTTAATAATATATTCATGACCTTAAAATTGAAAAGCACTTCAAATGAGCGTTGAAAAGGTTAAAAGTTGGCGTAGTATCATCATTTCACCCACATAGCATGTGCTAAAAATTTGAGAGGGTTACCGCAAAAACTGGATGCACTTCATGTACAAAATGGACAATCTCTTTCGAAGTATGATGGTTTCGGACAAAAACTCGCCTGTTACAAAGGCATTTCAATTTTTAACTTATTTGAACTCCATACTTCTTGTGTGTACGAAATGCACCATTCAAAGCCACATCATCACTTTTCAACCCTTTCTGACTTCATTTGCTTTTTTTCATGCACTTACTGATTTTATTTCAACAAAATGACCCTGAAATTGAAAAGCACTTCAAATGAACTCTGAAAAGGTTGAAAGTTGGCATGGTATTATCATTTCACCCACATAGCATGTTATAAAAATTTGAGAGGGTTATGGCAAAAACTGGATGCACTTCGTGGACAAAATAGACAATCTCTTTCGAAGTATTAGGGTTTCGGACGAAAACTTGCCGGTTACAAAGGCATTTCATTCTTTTTAACTTATTTGAACTCCATACTTTTTGTTTGTTCAAAATGCAGCATTGAAAGCCACATTATGAATTTTCATCCCTTTTTGACTTCATTTGCTATTTTTCATGCATTTACAGATTGTTTTCAACAAAATGACCCTGAATCTAAAAAGTACTTCAAATGAACTCTGAAAAGGTTGAAAGTTGGCATGGTATCATCATTTCACCCACATAGCATGTTTTAAAATGTTGAGAGGGTTATAGTAAACCTGGATGCACTTCGTGCACAAAATGGACAATCTCTTTCAAAGTATGAGTGTTTCGGACGAAAACTCGCTTGTTACAAAGGCATTTCATTTTTTTAATTTATTTGAACTCCAACCGTTTTGTGTGTTCAAAATGCAGCATTCAAAGCCACATCATCAATTTTCAACTCTTTCTGACTTCATTTGCTATTTTCATGCACTTAATAATATTTTCATGACCTTCAAATTGAACAACACTTCAAATGAGCGTTGAAAAGGTTAAAAGTTGGCATAATATCATCATTTCACCCACATAGCATGTGCTAAAAATTTGAGAGGGTTACCGCAAAAACTGGATGCACTTCATGTACAAAATGGACAATCTCTTTCGAAGTATGATGGTTTCGGACAAAAACTCGCCTGTTACAAAGGCATTTCAGTTTTTAACTTATTTGAAATCCATACCTCTTGTGTGTACAAAATGCAGCATTCAAAGCCACATCATCAATTTTCAACCCTTTCCGACCTCATTTGCTATTTTTCATGCACTTACAGATTTTATTTCAGCAAAATGACCCTAAAATTGAAAAGCACTTCAAATAACTCTGAAAAGGTTGAAATTCGGCATGATATCATCATTTCACCCACATAGCATGTTATTAAAAGTTGAGAGGGTTACGACAAAAACTGGATGCACTTTGTGTACAAAATGGACAATCTCTTTCGAAGTATTAGGGTTTCAGACGAAAACTCGCTTGTTACAAAGGCATTTCATTTTTTTACTTATTTGAACTCCATACTTTTTGTGTGTTGAAAATGCAGCATTCAAAGCCACATCATCAATTTTCATCCCTTTCTAACTTCATTTGCTATTTTTCATGCATTTACTGATTGTTTTCAGCAAAATGACCCTGAAATTGAAAAGCTCTTCAAATGAACTCTGAAAAATGTTGAAAGTTGGCATGGTATCATCATTTCACCCACATAGCCTGTTACAAAAAGTTGATAGGGTTACGGTACAAACTGGATGCATGTCGTGTACAAAATGGACAATCTCTTTCGAAGTATGAGGGTTTCGGACGAAAACTCGCTTGTTACAAAGGCATTTCAGTTTTTAAGTTAGTTGAACTCCGTACTTTTTGTGTGTAAAAAATGCAGCATTCAAATCCACATCATCAATTTTCAACCCTTTCCGACCTCATTTGCTATTTTTCATGCACTTACAGATTTTATTTCAGCAAAAGGATCTTGAAATTGAAAAGCACTTCAAATGAACTCTGAAAAGGTTGAAAGTTGGCATGGTATCATCATTTCACCAACATAGCATGTTATAAAAAGTTGAGAGGGTTACGACAAAAACTGGATGCACTTTGTGTACAAAATGGACAATCTGTTTCGAAGTATTAGGGTTTCGGACGAAAACTCGCGTGTTACAAAGGCATTTCATTTTTTTGACTGATTTGAACTCCATACTTTTTGTGTGTTCAAAATGCACCATTCAAAGCGACATCATCAATTTTCAACCCTTTCTAACTTCATTTGCTATTTTTTCATGCATTTACTGATTTTTTTCAACGAAATTACCCTAAAATTGAAATGCACTTCAAATGAACTCTGAAAAGGTTGAAAGTTGGCATGGTATCATCATTTCACCCACATAGCATGTGCAAAAAACTTGAGAGGGGTACGGCAAAAGCTGGATGCACTTCATGTACAAAATGGAGAATCTCTTTCGAAGTATGAGGGTTTCGGACGAAAACTCGCATGTTACAATGGCATTTAAGTTTTTAACTTATTTGAACTCCATACTTTTTGTGTTTACAAAATGCATCATTCAAAGCCACATCATCAATTTTCTACCCTTTCCTACCTCATTTCCTATTTTTTATGCACTTATAGATTTTTTTCCAGCAAAATGACCTTCAAATTGAAAAGCACTTCAAATGAACTCTGAAAAAGTTGAAAGTTGGCATGGTATCATCATTTCACCGACATAGCTTGTTATAAAAAGTTGAGAGGGTTATGGCAAAAACTGGATGCACTTCCTGTACAAAATGGACAATCTCTTTCGAAGTATTAGGGTTTCGGATGAAAACTCGCCTCTTACAAAGGCATTTGATTCTTTTTTAACTTATTCGAAGTCCATTATTTTTGTGTGTTAAAATGCACCATTCAAAGCCACATCATCACTTTTCAACCCTTCCTGACTTGTTTTAATATTTTTCATGGACTTATTGATTTTATTTCAGCAAAATGACCCTGAAATTGAAAAGCACTTCAAATGAACTCTGAAAAGATTGAAAGTTGGCCTTGTGTCATCATTTCACCCACATAGCATGTTATAAAAAGTTGAGAGGGTTACGGCAAAAACTGTATGCACTTCGTGTACAAAATGGACAATCTCTTTCGAAGTATTAGGGTTTCGGACAAAAACTCGCCTGTTACAAAGGCATTTGATCCTTTCTAACTTATTTGAACTCCATATTTTTTGTATGTTCAAAATGCACTATTCAAAGCCACATCATCACTTTTCAACCCTTTCTGACTTCATTTGTTATTTTTCATGCACTTACTGATTTTTTTCCAGCAAAATAACAATGAAATGGAAAAGCAGTTCAAATTAACTCTGAAAAGGTTGAAAGTTCGCATGGTTTGATCATTTCACCCACATTGGTTGTTACAAAAATTTGAGCGGGTTACGGCAAAAATTGGATGCACTTCGTGTACAAAATGGACAATATCTTTTGAAGTATCAGGGTTTCGGATGAAAACTCACCTGTTATAGAGGCATTTTATTCTTTTTAACTTATTTGAATTCCATCATTTTTGTGTGTTCAATATGCAGCTTTAAAAGCCACATCATCAATTTTCAACCCTTTCAGTCCTCATTTGTTATTTTTGACGCACTTACTGATTTTATTTCAGCAAAATAACCCTAAAATTGAGAAGCACTTCAAATGAACTCCGAAAAGGTTGAAAGTTCGCATGGTATCATCATATCACCCACATAGCATGTTATAAAAAGTTGAGAGGGTTATGGCGAAAACTGGCTACACTTCGTGTACAAAATGGACAATCTCTTTCGAGTATTAGGGTTTCGGACGAAAACTCGCATGTTACAAAGGCATTTCATTCTTTTTAAATTGTTTGAAATCTATACTTTTTGTGTGTTCAAAATGCACCATTCAAAGCCACAGCATCACTTTTCAACCCTTTCTGACTTCATTTGCTATTTTCATGCACTTACTGATTTTATTTCAGCAAAATGACCCTGAAATTGGAAAGCACTTCAAATGAACTCTGAAAAGGTTGAAAGTTGGCATGGTATAATCATTTCACCCACCTAGAATGTTATAAATAGTTGAGATGGTTACGGCAAAAACAGGATGCACTTCGTGTAAAAAATGGACAATCTCTTTCGAAGTATTAGGGTTTCAGACGAAAACTCACCTGTTACAAAAAGCATTTAATTTTTAACTTATTTGAACTCCATACTTTTTGCGTTTTCAAAATTGAGCATTCGAAGCCAGATCATAGATTTTCAACCCTTTCTGACTTCATTTGCTAGTTTTCATGCAGTTACTGATTTTTTTTCCAGGAAAATAACCCTGATATTCAAAAGCACTTCAAATGAACTTTGAAAAGGTTGAAAGTTGTCATGCTATCATCATTTCACCCACATAGCATGTTATAAAAAGTTGAGAGGGTTACGGCAAAAACTGGATGCACTTCATGTACAAAATGGAGAATCTCTTTCGAAGTATCAGGGTTTCGGACGAAAACTCACCTGTTACAAAGGCATATCATTTTTTTTAACTTATTTGAACTCCGTATTTTGAGTGTGTTCAAAATTCACCATGCAAAGCCATATCATCAATTTTAAACTCTTTCTGACTTCATTTGCTATTTTTCATGCACTTATTGATTTTTTTCCACGAAAATAACCCTGAAATTGAAAAGCACTTCAAATGAACTCCGAAAGGTTAAAGTTGGCATGGTATCATAATTTCACCCACATAGCATGTGCTAAAAAGTTGAGAGGGTTACAGCAAAAACTGGATGCACTTCAAATGGACAATCTCTTTCGAAGTATCAGGGTTTCGGATGAAAACTCGCCTATTAGAAAGGCATTTCATTTTTTTAACTTATTTGAATTCCATATTTTGTGAGTGTTCAAAATGCACCATTCTAATCCACATCATCAATTTTCAACCCTTTCTGACTTCATTTGCTATTTTTCATGCATTTACTGATTTTTCAGCAAAATGACCCTAAAATTGAAAAGCACTTCGAATAAACTCTAACAAGGTTGAAAGTTCGCATGGTATCACCATTTCACCCACATAGCATGTTATTAAAAGTTGAGAGGGTTATGGCAAAAACTTGATGCACTTCGAGTACAAAATGGACAATCTCTTTCGAATTATCAGGTTTTCGCACGAAAACTCGCTTGTTACAAAGGCATTTCATTTTTTTAACTTATTTGAACTCCATACTTTTTGTGTGTTCAAAATGCAGCATTCAAAGCCACATCATCAATTTTCAACCCTTTCTGACTTCATTTGCTGTTTTTCATGCACTTACTGATTTTTTCCAGGAAACTTACCTTCAAATTGAAAAGCACTTCAAATGAACTTTGAAAAGGTTGAAAGTTGGCATGGTATAATCATTTCACCCACATAGCATGTGCTAAAAATTTGAGAGGGTTACGGCAAAAACTGGATGCACTTCATGTACAAAAGGGACAACCTCTTTCGAAGTATGAGGGTCTCGGACGAAAATTCGCCTGTTACAAAGGCATTTAAGTTTTTAACTTATTTGAACTCCATACTTTGTGTGTGTACAAAATGCATCATTCAAAGCCACATCATCAATTTGTAGGAAATATGCCCTAGAGGCAATAATAAATTAGTTATTATCATATTTCCTTGTTCATGATAATCGTTTATTATCCATGCTATAATTGTATTGATCGGAGACTTAAATGCATGTGTGGATACATAGACAAAACCATGTCCCTAGTATGCCTCTAATGGACTAGCTCATTGATCAAAGGATGGTTTATCCATGCTATAATTGTATTGATCGGAGACTTAAATGCATGTGTGGATACATAGACAAAACCATGTCCCTAGTATGCCTCGAATGGACTAGCTCATTGATCAAAGGATGGTTAAGGTGTCCTAGCCATGGACATGAGATGTCATTTGATAACGGGATCACATCATTAGGAGAATGATGTGATGGATAAGACCCAAACTACAAACATAGCATATGATCGTGTCAGTTTATTGCTACTGTTTTCTGCATGTCAAGTATATGTTCCTATGACCATGAGATCATGCAACTCACGGATATCGGAGGAGTGCCTTGTGTGTATCAAACGTCGCAACGTAACTGGGTGACTATAAAGGTGCTCTACAGGTATCTCCGATGGTGTCTGTTGAGTTGGCATGGATCGAGACTGGGATTTGTTACTCCGTGTAACGGAGAGGTATCTCGGGGCCCACTCGGTAATGCAACATCACAATAAGCCTTGCAAGCAATGTGACTAATTGTTAGTTGCGGGATCTTGTATTTCGTAACGAGTAAAGAGACTTGCCGGTAACAAGGTTGAACTAGGTATGGAGATACCGACGATCGAATCTCGGGCAAGTAACATACCGAAGAACAAAGGGAACGATATACGGGATTAACTGAATCCTTGACATAGAGGTTCGACCGATAAAGATCTTCGTAGAATATGTAGGAACCAATGTGGACGTCCAGGTCCCGCCATTGGTTATTGACCGTAGAGGTGTCTCGGTCATGTCTACATAGTTCTCGAACCCGCAGGGTCTGCACACTTAAGGTTCGGTGACGTTTCGGTAGTGTAGAGTTATGTATGGTGGTGACCGAAGGTTGTTCGGAGTCCCGGATGAGATCCTGGACGTCACGAGGAGCTCCGGAATGGTCCGGAGGTAAAGATTCATATATAGGAAGTCCCAGTTTTGTTTCCGGAAAAGTTTCGGGCTCATCGGTAGTGTACCGGGAGTATCGGTATTGTATCGGGAGTGCCGGTAGTGTACCGGAGGACCTCCGGGAGGGGTATTTCGACCCCAAGAGGTCCATGGGCTGTGGGAGAATAATAACCAGCCCTTAGTGGGCTGGGAAAACAGCCACAAAGGCCCATGGCGCAGGAGAGAAAGTCCTAAAGCAAAAAGTGGAAAATCAGCCAATAGGAGGCAATCCTACTCCAACTAGGATTGGAGGTGAAGTAGGATTGCTCCCACCTCCTATTTCGGACGACCCAAAGGCCTTGGCTGCCTCTCCTCTCCTCTCCTCCTATATATACTAGTGGATTGGGTGGTTTTTGGACAGAATTTCCGGCCACGTGCTACCCGTTTCACCGGTGCACAGTTTCTCCTCTAGATCGGTTTTCCGCAGCACTTAGGCGAAGCCCTGCCGGAATCACTCCACCACCATCACCGGAGCGTCGTCACGCTGCCGGTGAACTATCTCTCCTCTCCACCTCCTCTCGCTGGATCGAGACGGTGGAGATCGTCATCAAGCTGCACGTGTGCTGAACGCGGAGGTGCCGTCCGTTCGGCGCTAGATCGGAAGGACCGTGATCGAGATCGCGAGACAATTCGTGATGAGATCGCGGGAAGGATCGTGATGAGTTCACGGGACGGATCATGATTGGATCGTGGGACGGATCGTGATGAGATCGCGGGACGCTCGGCGATTTGGATCGCGAAGATGTTCGACTACACCAACCGCGTTTCTTAACGCTTCCCGCTTAGCGATCTACAAGGGTATGTAGATCCACTCTCCCTCTCGTAGATGCTCATCACCATGGATAGGTTTGCGTGTGCGTAGGAAAATTTTTGTTTCCCATGCGATGTTCCCCAACAGTGGCATCATGAGCTAGGTTGATGGTTCGATGAGATCTCGAGTAGAACACAAAAGGTTTGTGGGCGTTGATGCTTAGATTGCTTCCTCCCTTGGTCGTATTTTGGTTCAGCGGGATTGTGAGATGAAGCGGCCCGGACCAACATTACTCGTACGCTTACGAGAGACCGGTTCCCTCGACGCAACTTGTTGCCTAGATGGCTTGCGGGTGATAGTTTCTCTCACTTTAGTTGGATCGGATTCGACAAAGGCGGTCCTTGAGAAGGTTGAAAAGCAAACTAGTGTATCACCGTTGTGGTTTATGCGTAGGTGAGAATCGTTCTTGCTAGATACCCATAGCAGCCACGTAAAATATGCAACAACAATTAGAGGACGTCTAACTTGTTTTTGCAGGGTATGTTGTGATGTGATATGGCCAATTACATGATGAGATATATGTGATGTATGAGATGATCATGTGATGTATAGATTATCACGACTTGCATGTCGATGAGTACGGCAACCGGCAGGAGCCATAGGGTTGTCTTTAATTATTGTATGACCTGCGTGTCAATCATTAAGCGCTATGTAATGCTTTACTTTATCGCTACGGTAGCAATAGTAGTAGAAGCATGCAGGGCGTGACAACCCCAATGGCAGCACATTGATGGAGATCAAGATTATGGAGATCATGGTGTTGTGCCGGTGACGATGGAGATCATGCCGGTGTTTCGAAGATGGAGATCTTAAACACAAGTTCATGGCCATATCATGTCACTTATGAATTGCATGAGATGTTAATACTTTTATGAACCTTGTTTTGCTTAGTACGGCGGTAGCATTATAAGGTGATCCCTCACTTGAATTTCAAGATGAACTGTGTTCTCCCCGAGTGTGCACCGTTGCGAAAGTTCGTCGTGTTGAGACACCACGTGATGATCGGGTGTGATAGACTCTACGTTCACATACAACGGGTGCAAGCCAGATTTGCACGCGCAGAACACTCGGGTTAAACTTGACGAGCCTAGCATGTACAGACATGGCCTCGGAACACGAGAGACCGAAAGGTCGAACATGAGTCATATAGTAGATATGATCAACATAATGATGTTCACCATTGCAGCCACCTCAACTCACGTGATGATCGGACTTGAGTTGGTGAATTTGGATCATGTATCACTCGAATGATCGGAGGGATGTCAATTTGAGTGGGAGTTCTTAAGTAATATGATTAATTGAACTCATTATCATGAACATAGTCAAAGTGTCTTTGCAAATTATGTTGTAGATTACTAGCTCGCGCTGTAGCTCCCTTGTATTTTTATATGTTCCTAGAGAAATAGAATTGAAAGATGTTGGTAGCAAAATTGCGGACTGGGTCCGTGATATGAGGATTGTCCTCATTGCTGCACAGAAGGCTTATGTCCTTAATGCACCGCTCGGTGCGCCACCCCCTCTAGCGTCGTCTATAGATGTTGTGAACATCTAACAGGCACGTTTCGATGACTACTTGATAGTTTAGTGCGTCATGCATTACGGCTTAGAATTGAGGCTCCAAAACGTTTTGAACGTCGCGGAACATATGAGATGTTCTAGGAGCAGAGATTGTGATCTCAGGCCCGTGCCTTTGTTGCGAGATATGAGATCTCCAACAAGATTCTTTGCTTGTAAGATGAAGGAGAATAGCTCAATCGTTGAGCATGTACTCAGATTGTCTGGGTACTACAATCGCTTGAATCAAGTGGGAGTTGATCTTCCAGATAAGATAGTGATTGATATAGTTCTCCAAGTCACTATCACTAAAGCTACTAGAACTTAGTGATGAACTATAATACACCAGGGATAGAAGTATTGATCCCTGAGCTGTTCGCGATGTTTGACACCGCGAAGGTAGAAATCAAGAAGGAGCGTCAAGTGTTGATGGTTAATCAAACCACTAGTTTCGAAAAGGGCAAGCGCAAGGAGGGAAACTTCATGGATAGCAAGTTAGTTGCTGCTCCAGTGAAGCAACCCAAAGTTGAACTCAAACCCGAGACTAAGTGCTTCTATTATGAGGTGAGAGGTCGCTGAAGCGGAACAACCCTAGATACTTGGTAGATAAGAAGGCTGGCAACATCGACAGAAGTATATTTGATATACGAGTTATTGATGTGTACCTTGCTAGTACTCCTAGTAGCACCTGGGTATTGGATACCGGTTCGGTTGCTAAATGTTAGTAACTCGAAATAAAAGCTACGGAATAAACGGAGAACTAGCTAAGGGTGAGGTGACGATGTGTGTTGGAAATGTTTCCAAGGTTGATGTGATCAACATCGCACGCTCTCTCTACCTTCAGGATTAGTGACGAACCTAAATAAATGTTATTTGGTGTTTTGCGTTGAGCATGAACATGATTAGATCATGTTTGTTGCAATACGGTTATTCATTTAAGTCAGAGAATAATAGTTATTCTGGTTACATGAATAATACCTTCAATGGTCATGCACCCAGTGAGAATGGTTTGTTGAAATCTTGATCGTAGTAGTACACATGTTCATAACATTGATGTCAAAAGATACAAAGTTAATAATGATAGTACCACATACTTGTGGCACTGCCGCTAAATGTCATATTGGTATAAAGCGCATGTAGAAACTCCATGCTGATGGATATTTGGACTCATCGATTTCGAATCGGTTGAGACATGCGAACCATGCCTCTTGGGCAAGATGACTAAAGGACCCCGTTGGATGGAGCGGGCAAGTGATTCATTGGAAATGATACATGTTGATGTATGCAATCTAGTGAGTCTTGTAGCGTGCAGTGGATATCGTTATTTTCTTACCTTCACTGATGATTTGAGTAGATATAGTGTATATTTACTTAATGAAACACAAGTCTGAATCGTTTGAAAGGTTCAAGCAAATTTAGAGTGAAGTTTAAAGATCATCGTGACAAGAAGATAAAAATGACCGCGATATGATCGTGGAGGTGAATATCTGAGTTACGAGTTTGGCATACAACTTAAGACAACGTGAAATTTGTTTCACAACTAACGCCACCTGGAACACCATGGTGTGATGGTGTGTCCAAACATCATAGTCATGCTCTATTGATATAGTGCATACTGTGATGTCTCTTATCGTTTTACTACTATAATTTTTGGGGTTATGCATTAGAGACAACTACATTCACTTTAAATAGGGCATCATCTAAATCCGTTGAGATGACACCGTGTGAATTATGGTTTGATAGAAACCTAAGCTGTCATTTCTTAATGTTTGGGGCTGCGATGCTTGTGTGGAAAATGTTTTCACATAATAAGCTAGAACCCAAAGCGGATAAATGTATCTTCATAGAATACCCTAAGAACAGATGGGTATGCCTTCTATCTCAGATCCGAGTGCAAAGTGTTTGTTGCTAGAACTGGGTCCTTTCTCGAGAAAAAGTTTCTCTCGAAAGAATTGAGTGGGAGGAAGATGGAACTTGATGAGGTTGTTAAACCTTTGTTCAACCAGAGAGTAGCGCAGCGCAGAAAGATGTTACTGTGAAGCCTACATTAGTTGAAGAGGAAGTTAATGATGATGATCATGAAGCTTCAGGATCAAGTTACTATCAAACTTCGTAGGTCTACAAGGATGTGTACTGCTCCTAAGTGGTACGACAACTCGGTCTTGGAGGTCATGTTGTTGGACAACGATGAACCTACGAGCTATGGAGAAGCGATGATGGGCCCGGATTCCGACAAATGGTTGGAGGCCATGAAATCCGAGATAGGATCCATGTATTAAAACCAAGTGTAGACTTTGGTAGACTTGCTCGTTGGACGGTAGGTCGTTGAGTACAAATGGATCTTTAAAATGAAGACAGACATTGATGGTGAATGTCACTATTTGTAAAGCTCGACTTGTTGCAAAGATGTTTGTGACAAGTTCAAGGAGTTGACTACGATGAGACTTTCTCACTCGTAGCGATGCTAAAAGTCTGTTGGAATTATGTTAGCAGTTGCTATGTTTTCAATTGTGAAATCTGGCAAATGGATGTCAAAACATCGTTTCATTAATGGTTTACTTGAGGAAAGGTTGTATGTGATACAACTAGAAGGTTTTGTCAGGCCTAAGGATGCTAAAAGGTGTGCAAGCTTCGGTGATCCTTCCATGGACTGAAGCAAGCATCTCGGAGTTGGAATATACGCTTTAATGAGGTGATCAAAGTTTTGATGTTTATACAAAGTTTATGAGAAACTTGTATTTGCAATAAAGTGAGTGGGAGCACTATAGAATTTCTGATAAGTATATGTGGATGACATATTGTTGTTCAGAAATAATGTAGAGTTTCTGGAAAGCATAAAACGGTTATTTGTAAAGTGATTTTCAAAGGAAGACCTGGATAAAGCTACCTAATTGTTGAGCATCAAAATCTATAGAGATAGATCAAGATGCTTGATGAGACTTTCAATGAGTGCATACCTTCACAAGATTTTGAAAGAGTTCAAAATGGATCAGCTAGAGAAATAGTTCTCGTCTGATTTGTAAGGTGTGAAGTTGAGTGAGACTCAAAGCTTGACAACGGCAGAAGAAAGAGAAAGGACGAATGTCGTCCCCTATGCCTTAGCCATAGGCTCTATATTATGCCATGCTGTGTACCGCACCTATGTGTGCCTTGCCATGAGTCTGTCAAGGGGTACAAGAGTGGTCCAGGAGTGGATCACTGGACAGCGGTCGGAATTATCCTTAGTAACCAGAGGACTAAGGAAATGTTTCTTGATTATGGAGGTGATAAAGAGTTCGTCGTAAAGAGTTACGTCGATGCAAGGTTTAACACCTATCCGGATGACTAGTAGTAGCAATTTGGATACGTACAGTGGAGCAGCCATTTGGAAATAGTACCAAGTGGAGTGTGGTAGCAGTGTTTACGGTTTGACATAGAGATATGCAAAGTACACACGGATCTGAATATCGCAGACCCGTTGACTATAAGACCTCTCTCACATGCAAAGCATGATCGAGCCCCAGAACTCATTGGGTGTTAGATTCATAACAATGCGAATCACATGGTGATGTGAACTAGATTATTGACTCTAGTGCAAGTGGGAGACTATTGCAAATATGCCCTAGAGGCAATAATAAATTAGTTATTATCATATTTCCTTGTTCATGATAATCGTTTATTATCCATGCTATAATTGTATTGATCGGAGACTTAAATGCATGTGTGGATACATAGACAAAACCATGTCCCTAGTATGCCTCTAATGGACTAGCTCATTGATCAAAGGATGGTTAAGGTTTCCTAGCCATGGACATGAGATGTCATTTGATAACGGGATCACATCATTAGGAGAATGATGTGATGGATAAGACCCAAACTACAGACATAGCATATGATCGTGTCAGTTTATTGCTACTGTTTTCTACATGTCAAGTATATGTTCCTATGACCATGAGATCATGCAACTCACGGATATCGGAGGAGTGCCTTGTGTGTATCAAACGTCGCAACGTAACTGGGTGACTATAAAGGTGCTCTACAGGTATCTCCGATGGTGTCTATTGAGTTGGCATGGATCGAGACTGGGATTTGTTACTCCGTGTAACGGAGAGGTATCTCGGGGCCCACTCGGTAATGCAACATCACAATAGGCCTTGCAAGCAATGTGACTAATTGTTAGTTGAGGGATCTTGTATTATGGAACGAGTAAAGAGACTTGCCGGTAACGAGGTTGAACTAGGTATGGAGATACCGACGATCGAATCTCGGGCAAGTAACATACCGAAGAACAAAGGGAACGATATACGGGATTAACTGAATCCTTGACATAGAGGTTCGACCGATAAAGATCTTTGTAGAATATGTACTAACAAATGTGGACGTCCAGGTCCCGCCATTGGTTATTGACCGTAGAGGTGTCTCGGTCATGTCTACATAGTTCTCGAACCCGCAGGGTCTGCACACTTAAGGTTTGGTGACGTTTCGGTAGTGTAGAGTTATGTATGGTGGTGACCGAAGGTTGTTCGGAGTCCCGGATGAGATCCTGGACGTCACGAGGAGCTCCGGAATGGTCCGGAGGTAAAGATTCATATATAGGAAGTCCCAGTTTGGTTTCCGGAAAAGTTTCGGGCTCATCGGTAGTGTACCGGGAGTATCGGTATTGTACCGGGAATGCCGGTAGTGTACCGGAGGACCTCCGGGAGGGGTATTTCGACCCCAAGAGGTCCATGGGCTGTGGGAGAATAATAACCAGCCCTTAGTGGGCTGGGAAAACAGCCACAAAGGCCCATGGCGCAGGAGAGAAAGTCCTAAAGCAAAAAGTGGAAAATCAGCCAATAGGAGGCAATCCTACTCCAACTAGGATTGGAGGTGAAGTAGGATTGCTCCCACCTCCTATTTCGGCCGACCCAAAGGCCTTGGCTGCCTCTCCTCTCCTCTCCTCCTATATATACTAGTGTATTGGGTGGTTTTTGAACAGAATTTCCGGCCACGTGCTACCCGTTTCACCGGTGCACATTTTCTCCTCTAGATCGGTTTTCCGCAGCACTTAGGCGAAGCCCTGCCGGAATCACTCCACCACCATCACCGGAGCGTCGTCACGCTGCCGGTGAACTATCTCTCCTCTCCACCTCCTCTCGCTGGATCGAGACGGTGGAGATCGTCATCAAGCTGCATGTGTGCTGAACGCGGAGGTGCCGTCCGTTCGGCGCTAGATCGGAAGGACCGTGATCGAGATCGTGAGACAATTCGTGATGAGATCGCGGGACGGATCGTGATGAGTTCACGGGACGGATCGTGATTGGATCGCGGGACGGATCGTGATGAGATCGCGGGACGCGCGGCGATTTGGATCGCGAAGATGTTCGACTACACCAACCGCGTTTCTTAACGCTTCCCGCTTAGCGATCTACAAGGGTATGTAGATCCACTCTCCCTCTCGTAGATGCTCATCACCATGGATAGGTTTGCGTGTGTGTAGGAAAATTTTTGTTTCCCATGCGACGTTCCCCAACACAATTTTCTACCCTTTCCTACCTCATTTGCAATTTTTCATGCACTTATAGATTTTTTTCAGCAAAATGACCCTGAAATGGAAAAGCACTTCAAATGAACTCTGAAAAGGTTGAAAGTTTGCATGGCGCCATCATTTCACCCACATAGCGTGTTATAAAAAGTTGAGAGGGTTATGGCAAAAACTGGATGCACTTCATGTACAAAATGGACAATCTTTTTCGAAGTATTAGGGTTTCGGACGAAAACTCGCCGGTTACAAAGGCATTTCATTCTTTTTAACTTATTCGAACTCCATACTTTTTGTGTTTTCAAAATGCACCATTCAAAGCCACATTATTACTTTTCAACCCTTCCTGATTTCATTTGGAATTTTTCATGCACTTACTGATTTTATTTCAGCAAAATGACCCTGAAATTGAAAAGCACTTCAAATGAACTCTGAAAAGGTTGAAAGTTTGCATGGTATCATCATTTCACCCACATACCATGTTATAAAAAGTTGATAGGGTTACGGAAAAAACTGGAAGCACTTCGTGTACAAAATGGACAATCTCTCTCGAAGTATTAGGGTTTCGGACAAAAACTCACGTGTTACAAAGGCATTTCATTCTTTCGAACTTATTTGAAATCCATATTTTTTGTATGGTCAAAAAGATCTATTAAAAGCCACATCATCACTTTTCAACCCTTTCTGACTTCATTTGCTATTTTTCATGCACTTACTCATTTTATTTCAGCAAAATAACCCTGAAATGGAAAAGCAGTTCAAATGAACTCTGAAAAGGTTGAATGTCCGCATGGTTTGATAATTTCACCCACATTGCATGGTGTAAAAAGTTGAGCCGGTTACGTTAAAAATTGGATGCACTTCGTGTACAAAATGGACAATATCTTTCGATGTATCAGGGTTTCGAACGAAAACTCGCCTGTTAGAGAAGCATTTTATTCTTTTTAACTTATTTGAACTCCATAATTTTTGTGTGTTCAAAAGGCAGCTTTAAAAGCCACATCATCAATTTTCAACCCTTTTTGTCCTCATTTGCTACTTTTGATGCACTTACTGATTTTATTTCAGCAAAATAACCCTGAAATTGAAAAGCACTTCAAATGAACTCTGAAAAGGTTGAAACTTGGCATGGTATCATCATTTCACCCACATAGCATGTTATAAAAAGTTGAGAGGGTTACGGCAAAAAACGGATGCACTTCGTGTACAAAATGGACAATATCTTTCCATGTATCAGGGTTTCGGACGAAAACTCGCCTGTTACAAAGGCATTGCACTTTTTTTAACTTATTTGAACTCCATACTTTTTGTGTGTTCAAAATGCAGCATTCAAAGACACATCATTAATTTTCAACCCTTTCTAACTTCATTTGCTATTTTTCATGCACTTACAGATTTTATTTCAGCAAAATGACCCTGAAACTGAAAAGCACTTCAAATGAACTCTGAAAAGTTTGAAAGTTGGCATGGTATCATCATTTCACCCACATAGCATGTTATAAAAAGTAGAGAGGGTTACGGCAAAAACTGGATGCACTTTGTGTACAAAATGGACAATCTCTTTCGAAGTATCAGGGTTTCGGACGAAAACTCGCCTGTTACAAAGGCATTTCATTTTTTAATTTATTTGAGGTCCATACTTTTTGTGTGTTCAAAATGCAGCATTCAAAGGCACATCATCAATTTTCAACCCTTTCTGACTTCATTTGCTATTTTTCATGCACTTACTGATTTTTTTCCAGGAAACTGACCTTCAAACTGAAAAGCACTTCAAATGATATTTGAGAAGGTTGAAAGTTGGCATGGTATCATCATTTCACCCACATAGCATGTGCTAAAAATTTGAGAGGGTTATGGCAAAAGCTGGATGCACTTCATGTACAAAATGGACAATCTCTTTCGAAGTATGAGGGTTTTGGACGAAAACTCGCTTGTTACAAAGCCATTTAAGTTTTTAACTTATTTGAACTCCAAACTTTTTGTGTGTACAAAATGCAGCTTTCAAATCCACATCATCAATTTTCAACCCTTCCAAACTCATTTGTTATTTTTCATGTACTTAAAGATTTTATTTCAGCAAAATGACCCTGAAATTGAAGAGCACTTCAAATGAACTCTGAAAAGGTTGACAGTTGGCATGGTATCATAATTCACCCACATAGCATGTTATAAAAAGTTGAGAGGGTTACGGCAAAAACTGGATGCACTTTGTGTACAAAAGGCTCAATCTCTTTCGAAGTATAAGGGTTTCGAACGAAAACTCGCCTGTTACAAAGGCATTTCACTTTTTTAACTTATTTGAACTCCATAATTTTTTTTTGTTCAAAATGCAGCATTCAAAGACACATCATTAATTTTCAACCCTTTCTAACTTCATTTGCTATTTTTCATGCACTTACAGATTTTTTCCACAAAACTCACCTTCAAACTGAAAAAGCGCTCCAAATGAACTGTGAAAAGGTTGTAAGTTGCCATGGTATCATCATTTCACCCACATCGCATGTAATAAAAAGTTGAGAGGGTTACGGCAAAAACTGGATGCATTTCGTGTACGAAATGGACAATCTCTTTCGAAGTATGAGGGTTTCGGACGAAAACTTGCCTGTAACAAAGGCATTTCATTCTTTTTAACTTATTTGAACTTCATACTCGTTGCGTATTCAAAAGGCAGCATTCAAAGCCACATCACCAATTTTCAACCCTTTCTTACCTCATTTGATATTTTTCATGCACTTATTGATTCTATTTCAGCAAAATAACCCTGAAATTGAAAAGTACTTCAAATGAACTCTGAAAAGGATGAAACTTGGCATGGTATAATCATTTCACCCACATAGCATGTTATAAAAAGTTGAGAGGGTTACAGCAAAAAACGGATGCACTTCGTGTACAAAATGGAGAATCTCTTTCGAAGTATCAGGGTTTCGGACGAAAACTCGCCTGTTACGAAGGCATTTCATTTTTTAATTTATTTGAGCTCCATACTTTTTGTGTGTTGAAAATGCAGCATTCAAAGGCACATCATCAATTTTCAACCCTTTCTGACTTCATTTGCTATCTTTCATGCACTTAGTGATTTTTTTTCCAAGAAACTGACCTTCAAACTGAAAAGCAACTCAAGTGATATTTGAGAAGGTTGAAAGTTGGCATGGTATCATCATTTCACCCACATAGCATGTGCTAAAAATTTGAGAGGGTTATGGCAAAAACTGCATGCACTTCATGTACAAAATGGACAATCTCTTTCGAAGTATGAGGGTTTCGCACGAAAACTCGCTTGTTACAAAGCCATTTCAGTTTTTAACTTATTTGAACTCCAAACTTTTTGTGTGTACAAAATGCATATTTCAAATCCACATCATCAATTTTCAACCCTTTCCAAACTCATTTGTTATTTTTCATGCACTTAAAGATTTTATTTCAGCAAAATGACCCTGAAATTGAAAAGTACTTCAAATGAACTCTGAAAAGGTTGAAACTTGGCATGGTATCATCATTTCACCCACATAGCATGTTATAAACAGTTGAGAGGGTTACGGAAAAACTGGATGCACTTCGCCTACAAAATGGACAATCTCTTTCGAAGTATCAGGGTTTCGGACGAAAACTTGCCTATTACAAAGGCATTTCATTCTTTTTAACTTATTTGAACTCCATACTCGTTGTGTGTTCAAAACTCAGCATTGAGAGCCACATCATCAATTTTCAACCCTTTCTGACCTCATTTGCTATTTTTCATGGACTTACTGATTTTATTTCAGCAAAATAACCCTGAAATTGAAAAGCACTTCAAATGAACTCTGAAAAGGTTGAAACTTGGCATGGTATCATCATTTCACCCACATAGCATGTTATAAAAAGTTGAGAGGGTTACGGCAAAAAACGGATGCACTTCGTGTACAAAATGGACAATATCTTTCCATGTATCAGGGTTTCGGACGAAAATTCGCCTGTTACAAAGGCATTGCACTTTTTTTAACTTATTTGAACTCCATACTTTTTGTGTGTTCAAAATGCAGCATTCAAAGACACATCATTAATTTTCAACCCTTTCTAACTTCATTTGCTATTTTTCATGCACTTACAGATTTTATTTCAGCAAAATGACCCTGAAACTGAAAAGCACTTCAAATGAACTCTGAAAAGTTTGAAAGTTGGCATGGTATCATCATTTCACCCACATAGCATGTTATAAAAAGTAGAGAGGGTTACGGCAAAAACTGGATGCACTTTGTGTACAAAATGGACAATCTCTTTCGAAGTATCAAGGTTTCGGACGAAAACTCGCCTGTTACAAAGGCATTTCATTTTTTAATTTATTTGAGGTCCATACTTTTTGTGTGTTCAAAATGCAGCATTCAAGGGCACATCATCAATTTTCAACCCTTTCTGACTTCATTTGCTATTTTTCATGCACTTACTGATTTTTTTCCAGGAAACTGACCTTCAAACTGAAAAGCACTTCAAATGATATTGGAGAAGGTTGAAAGTTGGCATGGTATCATCATTTCACCCACATAGCATGTGCTAAAAATTTGAGAGGGTTATGGCAAAAGCTGGATGCACTTCATGTACAAAATGGACAATCTCTTTCGAAGTATGAGGGTTTTGGACGAAAACTCGCTTGTTACAAAGCCATTTAAGTTTTTAACTTATTTGAACTCCAAACTTTTTGTGTGTACAAAATGCAGCTTTCAAATCCACATCATCAATTTTCAACCCTTCCAAACTCATTTGTTATTTTTCATGTACTTAAAGATTTTATTTCAGCAAAATGACCCTGAAATTGAAGAGCACTTCAAATGAACTCTGAAAAGGTTGACAGTTGGCATGGTATCATAATTCACCCACATAGCATGTTATAAAAAGTTGAGAGGGTTACGGCAAAAACTGGATGCACTTTGTGTACAAAAGGCTCAATCTCTTTCGAAGTATAAGGGTTTCGAACGAAAACTCGCCTGTTACAAAGGCATTTCACTTTTTTAACTTATTTGAACTCCATAATTTTTTTTGTTCAAAATGCAGCATTCAAAGACACATCATTAATTTTCAACCCTTTCTAACTTCATTTGCTATTTTTCATGCACTTACAGATTTTTTCCACAAAACTCACCTTCAAACTGAAAAGCGCTTCAAATGAACTGTGAAAAGGTTGTAAGTTGCCATGGTATCATCATTTCACCCACATCGCATGTAATAAAAAGTTGAGAGGGTTACGGCAAAAACTGGATGCATTTCGTGTACGAAATGGACAATCTCTTTCGAAGTATGAGGGTTTCGGACGAAAACTTGCCTGTAACAAAGGCATTTCATTCTTTTTAACTTATTTGAACTTCATACTCGTTGCGTATTCAAAAGGCAGCATTCAAAGCCACATCACCAATTTTCAACCCTTTCTTACCTCATTTGATATTTTTCATGCACTTATTGATTCTATTTCAGCAAAATAACCCTGAAATTGAAAAGTACTTCAAATGAACTCTGAAAAGGATGAAACTTGGCATGGTATAATCATTTCACCCACATAGCATGTTATAAAAAGTTGAGAGGGTTACAGAAAAAAAACGGATGCACTTCGTGTACAAAATGGAGAATCTCTTTCGAAGTATCAGGGTTTCGGACGAAAACTCGCCTGTTACGAAGGCATTTCATTTTTTAATTTATTTGAGCTCCATACTTTTTGTGTGTTCAAAATGCAGCATTCAAAGGCACATCATCAATTTTCAACCCTTTCTGATTTCATTTGCTATATTTCATGCACTTAGTGATTTTTTCCAAGAAACTGACCTTCAAACTTAAAAGCAACTCAAGTGATATTTGAGAAGGTTGAAAGTTGGCATGGTATCATCATTTCACCCACATAGCATGTGCTAAAAATTTGAGAGGGTTATGGCAAAAACTGCATGCACTTCATGTACAAAATAGACAATCTCTTTCGAAGTATGAGGGTTTCGGACGAAAACTCGCTTGTTACAAAGCCATTTCAGTTTTTAACTTATTTGAACTCCAAACTTTTTGTGTGTACAAAATGCAGCTTTCAAATCCACATCATCAATTTTCAACCCTTTCCAAACTCATTTGTTATTTTTCATGCACTTAAAGATTTTATTTCAGCAAAATGACCCTGAAATTGAAAAGTACTTCAAATGAACTCTGAAAAGGTTGAAACTTGGCATGGTATCATCATTTCACCCACATAGCATGTTATAAACAGTTGAGAGGGTTACGGAAAAACTGGATGCACTTCGCCTACAAAATGGACAATCTCTTTCGAAGTATCAGGGTTTCGGACGAAAACTTGCCTATTACAAAGGCATTTCATTCTTTTTAACTTATTTGAACTCCATACTCGTTGTGTGTTCAAAATTCAGCATTGAGAGCCACATCATCAATTTTCAACCCTTTCTGACCTCATTTGCTATTTTTGATGGACTTACTGATTTTATTTCAGCAAAATAACCCTGAAATTGAAAAGCACTTCAAATGAACTCTGAAAAGGTTGAAACTTGGCATGGTATCATCATTTCACCTACATAGCATGTTATAAAAAGTTGAGAGGGTTACGGCAAAAAACGGATGCACTTCGTGTACAAAATGGACAATATCTTTCCATGTATCAGGGTTTCGGACGAAAACTCGCCTGTTACAAAGGCATTGCACTTTTTTTAACTTATTTGAACTCCATAATTTTTGTGTGTTGAAAATGCAGCATTCAAAGACACATCATTAATTTTCAACCCTTTCTAACTTCATTTGCTATTTTTCATGCACTTACAAATTTTATTTCAGCAAAATGACCCTGAAACTAAAAAGCACTTCAAATGAACTCTGAAAAGTTTGAAAGTTGGCATGGTATCATCATTTCACCCACATAGCATGTTATAAAAAGTAGAGAGGGTTACGGCAAAAACTGGATGCACTTTGTGTACAAAATGGACAATCTCTTTCGAAGTATCAAGGTTTCGGACGAAAACTCGCCTGTTACAAAGGCATTTCATTTTTTAATTTATTTGAGGTCCATACTTTTTGTGTGTTCAAAATGCAGCATTCAAAGGCACATCATCAATTTTCAACCCTTTCTGACTTCATTTGCTATTTTTCATGCACTTACTGATTTTTTTCCAGGAAACTGACCTTCAAACTGAAAAGCACTTCAAATGATATTTGAGAAGGTTCAAAGTTGGCATGGTATCATCATTTCACCCACATAGCATGTGCTAAAAATTTGAGAGGGTTATGGCAAAAGCTGGATGCACTTCATGTACAAAATGGACAATCTCTTTCGAAGTATGAGGGTTTTGGACGAAAACTCGCTTGTTACAAAGCCATTTAAGTTTTTAACTTATTTGAACTCCAAACTTTTTGTGTGTACAAAATGCAGCTTTCAAATCCACATCATCAATTTTCAACCCTTCCAAACTCATTTGTTATTTTTCATGTACTTAAAGATTTTATTTCAGCAAAATGACCCTGAAATTGAAGAGCACTTCAAATGAACTCTGAAAAGGTTGACAGTTGGCATGGTATCATAATTCACCCACATAGCATGTTATAAAAAGTTGAGAGGGTTACGGCAAAAACTGGATGCACTTTGTGTACAAAAGGCTCAATCTCTTTCGAAGTATAAGGGTTTCGAACGAAAACTCGCCTGTTACAAAGGCATTTCACTTTTTTAACTTATTTGAACTCCATAATTTTTTTTGTTCAAAATGCAGCATTCAAAGACACATCATTAATTTTCAACCCTTTCTAACTTCATTTGCTATTTTTCATGCACTTACAGATTTTTTCCACAAAACTCACCTTCAAACTGAAAAGCGCTTCAAATGAACTGTGAAAAGGTTGTAAGTTGCCATGGTATCATCATTTCACCCACATCGCATGTAATAAAAAGTTGAGAGGGTTACGGCAAAAACTGGATGCATTTCGTGTACGAAATGGACAATCTCTTTCGAAGTATGAGGGTTTCGGACGAAAACTTGCCTGTAACAAAGGCATTTCATTCTTTTTAACTTATTTGAACTTCATACTCGTTGCGTATTCAAAAGGCAGCATTCAAAGCCACATCACCAATTTTCAACCCTTTCTTACCTCATTTGATATTTTTCATGCACTTATTGATTCTATTTCAGCAAAATAACCCTGAAATTGAAAAGTACTTCAAATGAACTCTGAAAAGGATGAAACTTGGCATGGTATAATCATTTCACCCACATAGCATGTTATAAAAAGTTGAGAGGGTTACAGAAAAAAAACGGATGCACTTCGTGTACAAAATGGAGAATCTCTTTCGAAGTATCAGGGTTTCGGACGAAAACTCGCCTGTTACGAAGGCATTTCATTTTTTAATTTATTTGAGCTCCATACTTTTTGTGTGTTCAAAATGCAGCATTCAAAGGCACATCATCAATTTTCAACCCTTTCTGATTTCATTTGCTATATTTCATGCACTTAGTGATTTTTTCCAAGAAACTGACCTTCAAACTGAAAAGCAACTCAAGTGATATTTGAGAAGGTTGAAAGTTGGCATGGTATCATCATTTCACCCACATAGCATGTGCTAAAAATTTGAGAGGGTTATGGCAAAAACTGCATGCACTTCATGTACAAAATAGACAATCTCTTTCGAAGTATGAGGGTTTCGGACGAAAACTCGCTTGTTACAAAGCCATTTCAGTTTTAAACTTATTTGAACTCCAAACTTTTTGTGTGTACAAAATGCAGCTTTCAAATCCACATCATCAATTTTCAACCCTTTCCAAACTCATTTGTTATTTTTCATGCACTTAAAGATTTTATTTCAGCAAAATGACCCTGAAATTGAAAAGTACTTCAAATGAACTCTGAAAAGGTTGAAACTTGGCATGGTATCATCATTTCACCCACATAGCATGTTATAAACAGTTGAGAGGGTTACGGAAAAACTGGATGCACTTCGCCTACAAAATGGACAATCTCTTTCGAAGTATCAGGGTTTCGGACGAAAACTTGCCTATTACAAAGGCATTTCATTCTTTTTAACTTATTTGAACTCCATACTCGTTGTGTGTTCAAAATTCAGCATTGAGAGCCACATCATCAATTTTCAACCCTTTCTGACTTCATTTGCTATTTTTCATGCACTTACTGATTTTTTTCCAGGAAACTGACCTTCAAACTGAAAAGCACTTCAAATGATATTTGAGAAGGTTGAAAGTTGGAATGGTATCATCATTTCACCCACATAGCATGTGCTAAAAATTTGAGAGGGTTATGGCAAAAGCTGGATGCACTTCATGTACAAAATGGACAATCTCTTTCGAAGTATGAGGGTTTTGGACGAAAACTCGCTTGTTACAAAGCCATTTAAGTTTTTAACTTATTTGAACTCCAAACTTTTTGTGTGTACAAAATGCAGCTTTCAAATCCACATCATCAATTTTCAACCCTTCCAAACTCATTTGTTATTTTTCATGTACTTAAAGATTTTATTTCAGCAAAATGACCCTGAAATTGAAGAGCACTTCAAATGAACTCTGAAAAGGTTGACAGTTGGCATGGTATCATAATTCACCCACATAGCATGTTATAAAAAGTTGAGAGGGTTACGGCAAAAACTGGATGCACTTTGTGTACAAAAGGCTCAATCTCTTTCGAAGTATAAGGGTTTCGAACGAAAACTCGCCTGTTACAAAGGCGTTTCACTTTTTTAACTTATTTGAACTCCATAATTTTTTTTTGTTCAAAATGCAGCATTCAAAGACACATCATTAATTTTCAACCCTTTCTAACTTCATTTGCTATTTTTCATGCACTTACAGATTTTTTCCACAAAACTCACCTTCAAACTGAAAAGCGCTTCAAATGAACTGTGAAAAGGTTGTAAGTTGCCATGGTATCATCATTTCACCCACATCGCATGTAATAAAAAGTTGAGAGGGTTACGGCAAAAACTGGATGCATTTCGTGTACGAAATGGACAATCTCTTTCGAAGTATGAGGGTTTCGGACGAAAACTTGCCTGTAACAAAGGCATTTCATTCTTTTTAACTTATTTGAACTTCATACTCGTTGCGTATTCAAAAGGCAGCATTCAAAGCCACATCACCAATTTTCAACCCTTTCTTACCTCATTTGATATTTTTCATGCACTTATTGATTCTATTTCAGCAAAATAACCCTGAAATTGAAAAGTACTTCAAATGAACTCTGAAAAGGATGAAACTTGGCATGGTATAATCATTTCACCCACATAGCATGTTATAAAAAGTTGAGAGGGTTACAGAAAAAAAACGGATGCACTTCGTGTACAAAATGGAGAATCTCTTTCGAAGTATCAGGGTTTCGGACGAAAACTCGCCTGTTACGAAGGCATTTCATTTTTTAATTTATTTGAGCTCCATACTTTTTGTGTGTTCAAAATGCAGCATTCAAAGGCACATCATCAATTTTCAACCCTTTCTGATTTCATTTGCTATATTTCATGCACTTAGTGATTTTTTCCAAGAAACTGACCTTCAAACTGAAAAGCAACTCAAGTGATATTTGAGAAGGTTGAAAGTTGGCATGGTATCATCATTTCACCCACATAGCATGTGCTAAAAATTTGAGAGGGTTATGGCAAAAACTGCATGCACTTCATGTACAAAATAGACAATCTCTTTCGAAGTATGAGGGTTTCGGACGAAAACTCGCTTGTTACAAAGCCATTTCAGTTTTTAACTTATTTGAACTCCAAACTTTTTGTGTGTACAAAATGCAGCTTTCAAATCCACATCATCAATTTTCAACCCTTTCCAAACTCATTTGTTATTTTTCATGCACTTAAAGATTTTATTTCAGCAAAATGACCCTGAAATTGAAAAGTACTTCAAATGAACTCTGAAAAGGTTGAAACTTGGCATGGTATCATCATTTCACCCACATAGCATGTTATAAACAGTTGAGAGGGTTACGGAAAAACTGGATGCACTTCGCCTACAAAATGGACAATCTCTTTCGAAGTATCAGGGTTTCGGACGAAAACTTGCCTATTACAAAGGCATTTCATTCTTTTTAACTTATTTGAACTCCATACTCGTTGTGTGTTCAAAATTCAGCATTGAGAGCCACATCATCAATTTTCAACCCTTTCTGACCTCATTTGCTATTTTTGATGGACTTACTGATTTTATTTCAGCAAAATAACCCTGAAATTGAAAAGCACTTCAAATGAACTCTGAAAAGGTTGAAACTTGGCATGGTATCATCATTTCACCTACATAGCATGTTATAAAAAGTTGAGAGGGTTACGGCAAAAAACGGATGCACTTCGTGTACAAAATGGACAATATCTTTCCATGTATCAGGGTTTCGGACGAAAACTCGCCTGTTACAAAGGCATTGCACTTTTTTTAACTTATTTGAACTCCATAATTTTTGTGTGTTGAAAATGCAGCATTCAAAGACACATCATTAATTTTCAACCCTTTCTAACTTCATTTGCTATTTTTCATGCACTTACAAATTTTATTTCAGCAAAATGACCCTGAAACTAAAAAGCACTTCAAATGAACTCTGAAAAGTTTGAAAGTTGGCATGGTATCATCATTTCACCCACATATCATGTTATAAAAAGTAGAGAGGGTTACGGCAAAAACTGGATGCACTTTGTGTACAAAATGGACAATCTCTTTCGAAGTATCAGGGTTTCGGACGAAAACTCGCCTGTTACAAAGGCATTTCATTTTTTAATTTATTTGAGGTCCATACTTTTTGTGTGTTCAAAATGCAACATTCAAAGGAACATCATCAATTTTCAACCCTTTCTGACTTCATTTGCTATTTTTCATGCACTTACTGATTTTTTTCCAGGAAACTGACCTTCAAACTGAAAAGCACTTCAAATGATATTTGAGAAGGTTGAAAGTTGGCATGGTATCAACATTTCACCCACATAGCATGTGCTAAAAAGTTGAGAGGGTTATGGCAAAAGCTGGATGCACTTCATGTACAAAATGGACAATCTCTTTCGAAGTATGAGGGTTTCGGACGAAAACTCGCCTGTAACAAAGGCATTTCATTCTTTTTAACTTATTTGAACTTCATACTCGTTGCGTATTCAAAAGGCAGCATTCAAAGCCACATCACCAATTTTCAACCCTTTCTTACCTCATTTGATATTTTTCATGCACTTATTGATTCTATTTCAGCAAAATAACCCTGAAATTGAAAAGTACTTCAAATGAACTCTGAAAAGGATGAAACTTGGCATGGTATAATCATTTCACCCACATAGCATGTTATAAAAAGTTGAGAGGGTTACAGCAAAAAACGGATGCACTTCGTGTACAAAATGGAGAATCTCTTTCGAAGTATCAGGGTTTCGGACGAAAACTCGCCTGTTACGAAGGCATTTCATTTTTTAATTTATTTGAGCTCCATACTTTTTGTGTGGTCAAAATGCAGCATTCAAAGGCACATCATCAATTTTCAACCCTTTCTGATTTCATTTGCTATATTTCATGCACTTAGTGATTTTTTCCAAGAAACTGACCTTCAAACTGAAAAGCAACTCAAGTGATATTTGAGAAGGTTGAAAGTTGGCATGGTATCATCATTTCACCCACATAGCATGTGCTAAAAATTTGAGAGGGTTATGGCAAAAACTGCATGCACTTCATGTACAAAATAGACAATCTCTTTCGAAGTATGAGGGTTTCGAACGAAAACTCGCTTGTTACAAAGCCATTTCAGTTTTTAACTTATTTGAACTCCAAACTTTTTGTGTGTACAAAATGCAGCTTTCAAATCCACATCATCAATTTTCAACCCTTTCCAAACTCATTTGTTATTTTTCATGCACTTAAAGATTTTATTTCAGCAAAATGACCCTGAAATTGAAAAGTACTTCAAATGAACTCTGAAAAGGTTGAAACTTGGCATGGTATCATCATTTCACCCACATAGCATGTTATAAACAGTTGAGAGGGTTACGGAAAAACTGGATGCACTTCGCCTACAAAATGGACAATCTCTTTCGAAGTATCAGGGTTTCGGACGAAAACTTGCCTATTACAAAGGCATTTCATTCTTTTTAACTTATTTGAACTCCATACTCGTTGTGTGTTCAAAATTCAGCATTGAGAGCCACATCATCAATTTTCAACCCTTTCTGACCTCATTTGCTATTTTTGATGGACTTACTGATTTTATTTCAGCAAAATAACCCTGAAATTGAAAAGCACTTCAAATGAACTCTGAAAAGGTTGAAACTTGGCATGGTATCATCATTTCACCTACATAGCATGTTATAAAAAGTTGAGAGGGTTACGGCAAAAAACGGATGCACTTCGTGTACAAAATGGACAATATCTTTCCATGTATCAGGGTTTCGGACGAAAACTCGCCTGTTACAAAGGCATTGCACTTTTTTTAACTTATTTGAACTCCATAATTTTTGTGTGTTCAAAATGCAGCATTCAAAGACACATCATTAATTTTCAACCCTTTCTAACTTCATTTGCTATTTTTCATGCACTTACAAATTTTATTTCAGCAAAATGACCCTGAAACTAAAAAGCACTTCAAATGAACTCTGAAAAGTTTGAAAGTTGGCATGGTATCATCATTTCACCCACATAGCATGTTATAAAAAGTAGAGAGGGTTACGGCAAAAACTGGATGCACTTTGTGTACAAAATGGACAATCTCTTTCGAAGTATCAGGGTTTCGGACGAAAACTCGCCTGTTACAAAGGCATTTCATTTTTTAATTTATTTGAGGTCCATACTTTTTGTGTGTTCAAAATGCAACATTCAAAGGCACATCATCAATTTTCAACCCTTTCTGACTTCATTTGCTATTTTTCATGCACTTACTGATTTTTTTCCAGGAAACTGACCTTCAAACTGAAAAGCACTTCAAATGATATTTGAGAAGGTTGAAAGTTGGCATGGTATCATCATTTCACCCACATAGCATGTGCTAAAAAGTTGAGAGGGTTATGGCAAAAGCTGGATGCACTTCATGTACAAAATGGACAATCTCTTTCGAAGTATGAGGGTTTCGGACGAAAACTCGCCTGTAACAAAGGCATTTCATTCTTTTAACTTATTTCAACTTCATACTCGTTGCGTATTCAAAAGGCAGCATTCAAAGCCACATCACCAATTTTCAACCCTTTCTTACCTCATTTGATATTTTTCATGCACTTATTGATTCTATTTCAGCAAAATAACCCTGAAATTGAAAAGTACTTCAAATGAACTCTGAAAAGGATGAAACTTGGCATGGTATAATCATTTCACCCACATAGCATGTTATAAAAAGTTGAGAGGGTTACAGCAAAAAACGGATGCACTTCGTGTACAAAATGGAGAATCTCTTTCGAAGTATCAGGGTTTCGGACGAAAACTCGCCTGTTACGAAGGCATTTCATTTTTTAATTTATTTGAGCTCCATACTTTTTGTGTGGTCAAAATGCAGCATTCAAAGGCACATCATCAATTTTCAACCCTTTCTGATTTCATTTGCTATATTTCATGCACTTAGTGATTTTTTCGAAGAAACTGACCTTCAAACTGAGAAGCAACTCAAGTGATATTTGAGAAGGTTGAAAGTTGGCATGGTATCATCATTTCACCCACATAGCATGTGCTAAAAATTTGAGAGGGTTATGGCAAAAACTGCATGCACTTCATGTACAAAATAGACAATCTCTTTCGAAGTATGAGGGTTTCGAACGAAAACTCGCTTGTTACAAAGCCATTTCAGTTTTTAACTTATTTGAACTCCAAACTTTTTGTGTGTACAAAATGCAGCTTTCAAATCCACATCATCAATTTTCAACCCTTTCCAAACTCATTTGTTATTTTTCATGCACTTAAAGATTTTATTTCAGCAAAATGACCCTGAAATTGAAAAGTACTTCAAATGAACTCTGAAAAGGTTGAAACTTGGCATGGTATCATCATTTCACCCACATAGCATGTTATAAACAGTTGAGAGGGTTACGGAAAAACTGGATGCACTTCGCCTACAAAATGGACAATCTCTTTCGAAGTATCAGGGTTTCGGACGAAAACTTGCCTATTACAAAGGCATTTCATTCTTTTTAACTTATTTGAACTCCATACTCGTTGTGTGTTCAAAATTCAGCATTGAGAGCCACATCATCAATTTTCAACCCTTTCTGACCTCATTTGCTATTTTTGATGGACTTACTGATTTTATTTCAGCAAAATAACCCTGAAATTGAAAAGCACTTCAAATGAACTCTGAAAAGGTTGAAACTTGGCATGGTATCATCATTTCACCTACATAGCATGTTATAAAAAGTTGAGAGGGTTACGGCAAAAAACGGATGCACTTCGTGTACAAAATGGACAATATCTTTCCATGTATCAGGGTTTTGGACGAAAACTCGCCTGTTACAAAGGCATTGCACTTTTTTAACTTATTTGAACTCCATAATTTTTGTGTGTTCAAAATGCAGCATTCAAAGACACATCATTAATTTTCAACCCTTTCTAACTTCATTTGCTATTTTTCATTCACTTACAAATTTTATTTCAGCAAAATGACCCTGAAACTAAAAAGCACTTCAAATGAACTCTGAAAAGTTTGAAAGTTGGCATGGTATCATCATTTCACCCACATATCATGTTATAAAAAGTAGAGAGGGTTACGGCAAAAACTGGATGCACTTTGTGTACAAAATGGACAATCTCTTTCGAAGTATCAGGGTTTCGGACGAAAACTCGCCTGTTACAAAGGCATTTCATTTTTTAATTTATTTGAGGTCCATACTTTTTGTGTGTTCAAAATGCAACATTCAAAGGCACATCATCAATTTTCAACCCTTTCTGACTTCATTTGCTATTTTTCATGCACTTACTGATTTTTTTCCAGGAAACTGACCTTCAAACTGAAAAGCACTTCAAATGATATTTGAGAAGGTTGAAAGTTGGCATGGTATCATCATTTCACCCACATAGCATGTGCTAAAAGGTTGAGAGGGTTATGGCAAAAGCTGGATGCACTTCAAGTACAAAATGGACAATCTCTTTCGAAGTATGAGGGTTTCGGACGAAAACTCGCCTGTAACAAAGGCATTTCATTCTTTTTAACTTATGTGAACGCCATACTTTTTGTGTGTTCAAAATGTAGCATTCGCAGCGACATCATCAATTTTCAACCCTTTCTGACTTCATTTGCTATTTTTCATGCATTTACTGATTTTTTCAACAAAATTAACCTGAAATTGAAAAGCACTTCAAATGAACTCTGAAAAGGATGAAAGTTGGCATGGTATCATCAACTCACCCACATAGCATGTTATAAAAAGTTGAGAGGGTTACGGTAAAAACTGGATGCACGTCATGTACAAAAGGGACAATCTCGTTCGAAGTATTAGGGTTTGGGACGCAAACTCGCCTATTACAAAGGCGTTTCATTATTTTTAACTTATTTGAAATCCATACTTATTGTTTGTTTCAAAAGGTTGAAAGTTGGCATGGTATCATCATTTCACCCACATAGCATGTAATAAAAATTTGAGAGGGTTACGGTAAAAACTAGATGCACTTCTTGTACAAAATGGACAATCTCTTTCGAAGTATCAAGGTTTCGGACGAAAACTCGCCTGTTACAAAGGCATTTCATTTTTTTAACTTATTTGAACTCCATACTTTTTGTGTGTTCAAAATGCAGCATTCAAAGCCACATCATCTACTTTCAACCCTTTCTGACTTCATTTTCTATTTTTCATGCACTTACTCATTTTTTCTCCTAGAAACTGACCTTCAAATTGAAAAGCACTTCAAATGAACTTTGAAAAGGTTGAAAGTTGGCATGGTATCACCATTTCACCCACAGAGCATGTGCTAAAAATTTGAGAGGGTTATGGCAATAACTGGATGCACTTCATGTACAAAATGGATTATCTCTTTTGAAGTATGAGGGTTTCGGACGAAAACTCGCCTGTTACAAAGGTATTTCAGTTTTTAAATTATTTGAACTGCATACTTTTTGTCTGTACAAAATGCATCATTCAACGCCACATCATCAATTTTCAACCCTTTCCTACCTCATTTGTTATTTTTCATGCACTTACATTTCAGCAAAATGACCCTGAAATTGAAAAGCACTTCAAATGAACTCTGAAAAGGTTGAAAGTTGGCATGGTATCATCATTTCACCCAGATAGCATGTTATAAAAAAGTTTAGAGGGTTACGGCAAAAACTGGATGCACTATGTGTACAAAATGGACAATCTCTTTCGAAGTATTAGGGTTTCGGACGAAAACTCACCTGTTACAAAGGCATTTCATTTCTTGACTTATTTGAACTCCATACTTTTGTGTGTTCAAAATGCAGCATTCAAAGCCACATCATCAATTTTCAACGCTTTGACTTCATTTGCTATTTTCATGCATTTACTACTTTTTCAGCAAAATGACCCTGAAATTGAAAAGCACTTCAAATGAACACTGAAATGGTTGAAAGTTGGAATGGTATCATCATTTCGCCCACATAGCATGTGCTAAAAAGTTGAGAGGGTGACGGCAAAAACTAGATGCACTTCAAATGGACAATCTCTATCGAAATATCAGGGTTTCGGATGAAAACTCGCCTGTTAGAAAGGCATTTCATTTTTTAACTTATTTGAACTCCATATTTTGTGTGTGTTCAAAATGCACCGAATTAAAGACACATCATCAATTTTGAACCCTTTCTGACTTCATTTGATATTTTTCAAGCATTTACTGCTTTTTTCAGCAAAATGACCCTGAAATTGAAAAGCACTTCAAATGAACTCTGAAAAGGTTGAAAGTTTGCATGGTATCATCATTTCACCCACATAGCATGTTATAAAAAGTTGAGAGGGTTACAAGAAAAACTGGATCCACTTCGTGTACAAAATGTACAATCTCTTTCGAAGTATTAGGATTTCGTACGAAAACTCGCCTGTTACAAAGGCATTTCATTCTTTTTAACTTATTTGAACTCCAAACTTTTTGTGTGTACAAAATGCAGCTTTCAAAGCCACATCATCAATTTTCAACCCTTCCTGACTTCATTTACTATTTTTCATGCACTTACTGATTTTATTTCAGCAAAATGACCCTGAAATTGAAAAGCATTTCAAATGAACTCTAAAAAGGTTGAAAGATGGCATGGTATCATCATTTCACCCAGATAGCATGTTATAAAAAGTTCAGAGGGTTATGGCAAAAACTGGATGCACTTCGTGTACAAAATGGACAATCTCTTTTGAAGTATTAGGGTTTCAGATGAAAACTCGCCTGTTACAAAGGCATTTCATTCTTGTTAACTTATTTGAACTCCATATTTTTTGTATGTTCAAAATGCACTATTCAAAGCCACATCATCACTTTTCAACCCTTCCTGACTTCATTTGCTATTTTTCATGCACTTAGTGATTTTATTTCTGCAAAATAACACTGAAATTGAAAAGCAGTTCAAATGAACTCTAAAAAGGTTGAAAGTTTGCATGGTTTGATCATTTCACCCACATTGCATGTTATAAAAAGTTGAGGGGGTTACGACAAAAATTGGATGCACTTCATGTACAAAATGGACAATATCTTTAGAAGTATCAGGTTTTCGGATGAAAACTCGCCTGTTACAAAGGCATTTTATTCTTTTTAACTTATTTGAACTCCATAATTTTTGTGTGTTCAAAATGCAGCTTTAAAAGCCACATCATCAATTTTCAACCCTTTCTGCCCTCATTTACTATCTTTGATGCACTTACTGATTTTATTTCAGCAAAATAACCCTGAAATTGAAAAGCACTTCAAATGAACTCTGAAAAGTTTAAAAGTTCGCATGCTATCTACATTTCACCCACATAGCATGTTATAAGAAGTTGAGAGGGTTACGGCAAAAACTGGTTGCACTTCGTCTACAAAATGGACAATCTCTTTCGAAGTATTAGGGTTTCGGACGAAAGCTCGCATGTTACAAAGGCATTTCATTCTTTTTAACTTATTCGAAATCCATACTTTTTTGTGTTCAAAATGCACCATTCAAAGCCACATGATCACTTTTCAACCCTTTCTGACTTCACTTGCTATTTTTCATGCACTTACTGATTTTATTTTAGCAAAATGACCCTGAAATTGAAAAGCACTTCAAATGAACTCTGAAAAGGTTGAAAGTTGGCATGGTATCATCATTTCACCCACCTAGAATGTTATAAAAAGTTGAGAGGGTTACGACAAAAACTGGATGTACTTCGTGTACAAAATGGACAATATCTTTCGAAGTATTAGGGTTTCGGACGAAAACTCTCCTGTTACAAAAGCATTTCATTCTTTTTAACTTATCTATATTTTTTGTATGTTCAAAATGCGCCATTCAAAGCCACATCATCACTTTTCAACCCTTTCTGACTTTAGTTTCTAGTTTTCAGGCACTTACTGATTTTATTTCAGCAAAATGACCCTGAAATTGAAAAGCAGTTCTAATGAACTGTGAAAATGTAAAAAGTTGGCATGGTATGATCATTTCACCCACATAGCAGGTTATAAAAAGTTCAGAGGGTTACGGCAAAAACTGGATGCACTTCGTGTACAAAATGGACAATCTCTTTTGAAGTATCAGAGTTTCGGACCAATACTCGCTTGTTACAAAGGCATTTCATTCTTTTTAACTTATCTGAACTCCATAATTCTTGCGTGCTCAAGATGCAGCTTTAAAAGCCACATCATCAATTTTCAACCCTTTTTGTGCTCAAGATGCAGCTTTAAAAGCCACATCATCAATTTTCAACCCTTTGTGACCTGATTTGCTATTTTTCATGCACTTACTGATTTTATTTCAGAAAAATAACCCTGAAATTGAAAAGCACTTCAAATGAACTCTGAATAGGTTGAAACTTGGCATGGTATCATCATTGCACCCACATAGCATGTTATAAAAAGTTGAGAGGGTTACGGCAAAAACTGGATGCACTTCATATACAAAATGGACAATCTCTTTGGAGTATCAGGGTTTCGGCAAAAACTCACCTGTTACAAAGGCATTTCAGTTTTTAACTTATTTGAA
This sequence comes from Hordeum marinum, assembly GCA_022496015.1. Taxonomy (NCBI): domain Eukaryota; kingdom Viridiplantae; phylum Streptophyta; class Magnoliopsida; order Poales; family Poaceae; genus Hordeum; species Hordeum marinum. The sequence goes on from CM039677.1 coordinate 121,613,384, forward strand.
CTCCATACTTTTTGTGTGTTCAAAATGAAGCATTCGAAGCCACATAATCAATTTTCAACCCTTTCTGACTTCATTTGCTATTTTTCATGCACTTACTGATTTTTTTCCACTAATATAACCCTGAAATTGAAAAGCACTTCAAATGAACTTTGAAAAGGTTGAAAGTTGGCATGGTATCATCATTTCACCCACATAGCACGTGCTAAAAAGTTGAGGGTTACGGCAGAAACTGGATGCACTTTATGTACAAAATGGAGAATCTCTTTCAAAGTATCAGGGTTTCGAACGAAAAGTCGCCTCTTACAAGGGCATTTTATTTTTTTAACTTATTTGAACTCAACATTTTGTGTGTTATCAAAATGCACCATGCAAAGCCACATCATCAATTTTAAACTCTTTCTGACATCATTTGCTATTTTTCATGCACTTACAAATTTTTTTCCAGGAAAATAACCCTGAAATTGAAAAGCACTTCAACTGAACTCCGAAAGGTTGAAAGTTGGCATGGTATCATAATTTCACCCACATAGCATGTGCTAAAAAGTTGAGAGGGTTACGGCAAAAACTGGATGCACTTCAAATGGACAATCTCTTTCGAAGTATGAGGATTTCGGATGAAAACTCGCCTGTTAGAAAGGCATTTCACTTTTTAACTTATTTGAACTCAACATTTTGTGTGTGTTCAAAATGCACTATTCAAAGCCACATCATCAATTTTCAATCCTTTCTGACTTCATTTGCTATTTTTAATGCATTTACTTATTTTTTTAGCAAAATGACCCTGAAATTGAAAAGCACTTCAAATGAACTCTGAAAAGGTTGAAAGTTTGCATGGTATCATCATTTCACCCACATAGAATGTTATAAAAAGTTGAGAGGGTTACGGCAAAAACTGGATGCACTTCGTGTACAAAATGGACAATCTCTTTCGAAGTATTAGGGTTTCGAACGAAAACTCACCTGTTACAAAGGCATTTCATTCTTTTCAATTAATTTGAACTCCATATTTTTTGTATGTTCAAAATGCAGCATTCAAAGCCACATCATCACTTTTCAACCCTTTCTGACTTCATTTGCTATTTTTCATGCACTTACTAATTTTATTTCAGCAAAATGATCCTTAAATTGAGAAGCAGTTCAAATGAACTCTGAAAATGTTGAAAGTTGGCATGGTATAATCATTTCACCCACTTGTCATGTTATAAAAAGTTGAGAGGGTTACGGCAAAAACTGGATGCACTTCGTGTACAAAATGGACAATCTCTTTCGAAGTATTAGGGTTTCAGACGAAAACTCGTGTGTTACAAAGGCATTTCATTCTTTTTAACTTATTTGAACTCCATACTTTTTGTGTGTTCAAAATGCACCATTCAAAGCCACATCATCACTTTTCAACCCTTTCTGACTTCATTTGCTATTTTTCATGCACTTACTGATTTTATTTCACCAAAATGACCCTGAAATTGAAAAGCACTTCAATTGAACTCTGAAAAGGTTGAAAGTTGGCATGGTATCATCATTTCACCCACATAGCATGTTACAAAAAGTTGACAGGGTTACGGCAAAAACTGGATGCACTTCGTGTACAAAATGGACAATCTCTTTCGAAGTATTAGGGTTTCAGACGAAAACTCGCCTGTTACAAAGGCATTTCGTTCTTTGTAACTTATTTGAACTCCATACTTTTTCTGTGTTCAAAATGCACCATTCAAAGCCACATCATCACTTTTCGACCCTTTCTGACTTCATTTGCTATTTTTCATGCACTTACTGATTTTAGTTCAACAAAATGACCGTGAAATTGAAAAGCACTTCAAATGAACTCTAAAAAGGTTGAAAGTTGGCATGGTATTATCATTGCACCCACATAGCATGTTATAGAAAGTTGAGATGGGTACGGCAAAAACTGGTTGCACTTCGTGTACAAAATGGACAATCTCTTTCGAAGTATCAGGGTTTCGGATGAAAACTTGGCTCTTACAAAGGCATTTCATTCTTTTTAACTTATTTTAACTCCATACTTTTGTGTGTGTTCAAAATGCAGCATTAAAATCCACATCAATTATTTTCAACCCTTTCTGACCTCATTTGCTATTTTCATGCACTTACTTATTTTATTTCAACAAAATAACCGTGAAATTGAAAAGCACTTTAAATGAACTCTGAAAAGGTTGAAACTTGGCATGGTATCATCATTTCACCCATATAGCATGTTATAAAAAGTTGAGAGGGTTACGGCAAAAACTGGATACACTTCATGTACAAAATGGACAATCTCTTTCGATGTATTAGGGTTTCGGATGAAAACTCGCCTATTACAAACTCATTTCATTTTTTAAATAACCTAAGAATTACCAAATTGGATATAATGATAAAACACCATAATATTAAACATTAGAAAAAAGAATCACTAGAAAAACTATTGTTATAGAAAAGTTATTCACAAACTTGTGATTCACACAAATTTCAAATAATTCAAATTTAAACTATTCGAATTTGAAAACTACTGCCACAAACAGAAAGTTCGTAATTTTTATGACCTAACGCAAAAAGATTCACTCATTAACTGTCAATAAAGCACAAAAAAACTCAGAAACAACAGAAAATATATAAAGCAAAAAACAAAAGAATGAAAAATAATTGAAAATAGGCCGCCTACTGGGCCTCCACGGCCTGCATACGACTAGAAACCCAACATGGCCAAGATGCAGGCCCGCAAAGCTCATTAGCCCCAACAGGGCCGCACAGGTTCGATAGGCCCACATAGGCTTGCTTTGAGAGGAGCTCGAGGGAGCAGCCGCACCGGTGCACATGAGCTAGTGCGGTTGCCCCTCGCTTGGCGAGGTGGGACTAAACTTTCCCTGCACCGCGCCTGCGCGAGCACCACCTTTAGTCGCAGTTGGTGGCTCCAACCGTGACTAAAGACCCCCTTTAGTCACGGTTGGAACCACAAACCGCGACTAAAGGTCAATTTCAGCCAACCCAAGCGGCGGGAAGCCAGACCTTTAGTCGCGGTTAGTGGATCCAACCGTGACTAAAGGGGGTCTTTAGTCGCGGTTGGAGCCACCAACCATGACTAAAGGGTCATCTATATATACAACACCTCAAAAAAGTTCAGTTACTCTCCATCTTCTCCTCTTCGCGATATCGCTGCCATCGCTGTCTCGCCTCCCCGACGCCGCCCGTGCCGTTGTCGTCTCCCTACGCCATCGCCGTCTCACCTCCTCACGCCGATCTCCGATGCCGCCCGCCTCACCGTCGCTTCGTCGTCGCCTCGCCTTGCCGAGCCCATCCTGACCTCGCCTTGCCGTCACCTCGCTGAGCTATCGCCCCATTGCCCCACTATGAGCTCCCCCCTCTCCCCCTCTCCCTCGCCCCCTGTGCCACCATGGCGGCCGCCGGCCCCTCCCCGGCCCGACCCCCCCAATTTCGATGAACACACACACAATTTTTATAATTAGATGAATTTTAATTTTTAGAAGAATTTTGAAATTTTTAGACATTTTTGACATTTGAGGAATTAATTAGTATAATGTATGTACAGAAATATTGAGGAATTTTGACATTTTGATATAATGTAGAAATCTAGGGTTTAGTGTTTATACAATGTAGAAATTTTGACATTTAGGGTTTAGGAATTTGACATTTGATCCAATATATGTATAGAAATTAGTATATGTATGTATAATGTATAGAAGACATTTGAGGAATTTTGACAAAGCATAGAAAAAAGTTTGTTATGTATTTGCAAAATCAAGTTAAAAAGAATTACAAAAATCACAATCAAGCATCTATTTTTTTAAATTTGCATAGAATTTCTTCTTGGAGTCAACGATGCCTATCCCCCATCCTCATCGTCGACTCGTTCGGGACGACGTCCTGCTTCAGAGTAGCAACGTTCGGGACCGGGCCCCGCTTGGCTTGGACTGGGAGGTCCTACCTTTAGGGGCGCGCAGCTTGGTGAGGAACCCAGGTCCTGTCATCGACCCGGATCTTCTTTGGTGGTGTTCACGTGGGCCACTTTCGTTATGGAGGCAGCCGGCCCTGCCGAAGGTGGTACATCGCCGTGTCAGGGAGGAGGACGAGCACGTCCGTCGGTACATGGATGCGTTGGACGTCAGGTTCTCCAATACCTGGCAGGTTCTTCAGGGATCTCACCCGAGCTACGATCCTGTCATAGTTCCTTCTCTTTGGGAGCCCACCGCCTACCGCGCGAGACGTCAACTGGATCTGTAGTAGTGATATTATATAATCAATAATATTCAAGATGTATTAGTAATAATATTCGAGATGTATTCGAGATTATATTTGATAATATTCGAGACTATTTTTTTGAGATTATATTCGATGATGCATATTATGTACTATGATTCAGTTTTCTAATTTGAATACTAAATTATTTTATCTTTCTTCTGGGTTAGTTAAATATAAACTATGGAAAATACCGGCAGAGAAGGGGAAGAGGCTCTGTTCAACATCATATGCTCCACGAGCCTAGAGCATGAACATGAAGATGACGACGACTCACAATATCTAAACAATTCCGGTGAGTGTTGTATGTTTGATGTAGAAGAAAGAATAGATGAATTCGACAATGATGTTGACGAAGAAAATGTTCTTCAAATAACAAAGACCGGCGAGGTATATTTATTATATAAGCCATCCGGTGATCATTACATGTCTTAATTGAGTTGTATATGCATTAACGAATCGATCTTTCTTCTTTTAGGCCTCCGGATCTAGCAAATCTTCTACAAGCGATAGGGTAAAGCAAGGCCCGGTCAGAAAGTTGGATGCTCGCATAAAGTTCAGCATCGATTCCATCAATACATCAACTGGCGAACCGCTTGAACCTAAGAAAAATGCGATCAAGTTCACGAATCAATGCAGAGTTATTGTCAGGGACCTAATCCCGATCTCCACACAAGAATGGAAAAAGCCAGCAAAGGGAGATCGACAAGGAGTTACTTTGTCGATGAAAGAGCAAAAGATGTGCTTCGGACCGAGCTGCTGTCACATCACACTAGCAAAAAACTTGACACATGCAGATCTGAATAAAGTCAGAAACTATGATCTTAAAAAGATGGCAATCACATTTAACACATTCAAGAAAAATGCATGGGCTATGTATGTCAAAGGAAACAAGACGACTCCAAAATTCGAAGGAGCACCGGTGAAAGCAAAAGATCACTGGGACGATTTCGTGAAGTTCAAGGAATCGGAAGTAGCTAAGGAACGGTCGAGAAAGAACAAGATTAATGCTGCGAAAAAGGAGTGGCACCATACTCTGGGGCAGGTGGCTACCGGACGGACCTCCCTAAGTGGGATAAATCCGAAAAATATATGATTAGTGCAGAGGTCACTCCAGTTACAGTGACCTGGCCCCCAAGGTGCAGGACATGGTTTTACGCGCATGGGGGTAAGTTGGACCCAAAGACAGGGGATATTATGGTGAAGGCAAGTCTTCAAAAAGTGACAGATGAAATTCTGATGAAAATAGAAGAAGCTCGAACGGGTGTGTTCACGCCCAACAGAGAGGACGACGAGCTTACGCGCGCCCTGAAGAATCCTGAACACCCGAGAAGAACACGAGGCGTGGGTGTTGTTCCGTGGTCTGAGGGGTTTGCAGGTTGGAACGACGACTACAGAAGCCGTGCAATAAATAAGATGCAGGAGGAGCGGAAGAAGAAGGAGGAAGCACTCTGCCTTGAAGGCCTCGAATCAAAGCACCTGGAGTTGGAAGACAGACTCAGGCGACAGCAGGAGCAGATCGACTCACTCAGCCAGGATAGGGCGTCTCAGCGGCAGCATGAGTAGGTCGATCCAGCATTGGATACCACCATGCCATCTATGCCGAGAAGCAGCATGGGTTCCGCCCTGGCCGATATCGATGACGACGCACTGCTAGCTAGGTACCCTATGGATGATATCAAAGACAGGACTAACTGTGAGCTACACATGAAAGTGAAGAACTTATCCATGAAGGTGGCGGACGACTATGCTTTAGCAAATCCCCAGAAGCAACCTTCCATTGCAATCCCATTCCAGCTGTCTATGCTTGTGTCGGGGTTGATGAAGTGATGTTAGCATATCACGAGCGAAAACTTGACATTCCTGGAGGTGACGAGGAGAGAGCACTGGGAGAAGCCATACATTGTATCATTCTATGGAAAAAGGATTGCATCGTCTTTCCAAGGCCATCGACTCCGACTCCTTCTCCAAGTCCAGCACGACGTCAGCCAACTCCTCCTCCTCCAAGTCCGGCACCACGTCAGCAGACTCCTCCTCTAGGTCTGGCACCGCGTCAGCCGACTCCTCCCCCTCCAAGTCTCGCACCATGTCAGCAGACTCCTCCTCTAGGTCCAACATGGCGTCAGCATGCTCCGTCGACTCAGCGTGCTACGTCGCCGAGGCAACAAAGGAAGAGAGATGCCGCAGCCTCGAGGACTAGCGGTACAACAGGCAAGAAATTCAAATATGGTCCAAGCAGCCTGAAGCCTCTTCTGAAGTTGCCTTACCACCTGGCCGACGAGGAACTCGACAGTGCAGTGGATGCCAAATTGAAGGCCCGTTTTGGACCGAAACCGCCCTAGCCGCCAAAGGGGAAAGTACCTGAGCATGTCTCACAACACTTCATTGATATGGCTCAACCGGCTCAGAGGGACAGGGACTATGTGCGGTCTATCCAGAAGTCTTTGCTTGCAGGAAAAAAGCAGTCGAGCTCGAACTCGAGCCAAGGAGTTGGCAAAAAAAGCGGGAAAACTATCCCCCAGCTGGGAGAACAGGTAGTGCAATCGATCCCCCCGCTCATTGTACAAACACCTGTGAGTACCGCCGGTCAGCCATACGAAGAACTAACCAAAGAGCATATTAGGATGGCTAAATTGTCTGGTGTCACTATTGAACAACTCCTAGGCCTTGAGAAAATGCTCGTGCTTAAAGAGACAGAAGTAAAATATCAATATGCCTGCGACAAACCTCTAGTCAAGCCTGAAGATGTCAAGCTTATACCAACGAGAATGTATGAATTGAATAGGTGGTACATGCAAATAATAGAAAATACCAATCAAGAGTCCCTCATGGTGAAAGTCGAAGAGAGGCATTACTTCCATAAAATAGATGTGTGGATTCATTATGCAGAGTTGTTCCAGTTATTCAATCAAGACGCACTTGAGAAATCTTTAGTCAGTTGCTATTTTCTGTAAGTGATTTCTTTCTATAATTTAAAGTCCGTAGCTAGTTGTACTCTCGTTCACTACCTGGAATTATTCTCACTATATTCGTTTCTATGGTATTGTGCAGAATGAAGATGCAAGAAATGAAACAAGTTGGACACTATGGCTTTGGGTTCATTGACCCAAATACGATTAATCAAAAGATATGGGAAACTTCATATACGAGAAAATACACAGAGAAAAAAATGATAGAAATTTTGATCCATCTAAACACTCAACCAGAAATACTACTTCCTTACAACTTCGGGTGAGTGTTACTATATATATATATCTTGTACTACAAATTCTATTTTTTGCTTACTAGAAGTTAATAAGTGTTGTTGATGAGTTATGCAATTACCACTGGATCTTCTTAATCATTGAAGTTGACAAGGGACAAGTTGAAGTATTCGACTTGCTATTAAAGGATGCATCCGAATATGCAATCATGAGGGGGTTGGTTGACAGGTAATTTCAATCATTATCGCACTATGTCGGCCTCTATAATTACTTCATTTCCTGATATCAACTAGTTAATAACTCATTTATTCATTTTCTTTGCCGGTGGGCAGGGCTTGGGCTAAGTTCATCAAACAGGTCATAGGAGACTGGGCACCACAACTGAAATGGATGCGATCCAAGGTAATTAAGTACTACTAGCTAGCTAGCTACGTCCGTGCAACCTTTTAATTGTAGTTTCAATACCATTATCATGCTTGATTAATTATTACTTGATTGAATTTTATTCTCGTAAAGTGCGCGGTGCAATAGCAGGGGACTACTTTATGCGGATACTACATTTGCGAGTATATTCGCATGATCACGTTTGAAAGGAGCAGAAACGAAAGAAATCTTTGGGTACGTTTGCCAGAACACTATCCGTAATGTTTTCATCATGATGTAGCTAATATACATACACACAACTAATATATTCTTCTTGATATCCATCATGTAGCTGACGGAGTTGTGGGGCCAGCTCATACCAAAGGCTCGGGTACGAGCAATTCAAGAGGAATTATCTGGATTTCTGCTCGACCAGGTCATAAATCCCAATGGAGAATACCATTACAAGATACATAGGGACGACGATTAGCTGGATTTCTGCGAGCCCTGCACATATATATGTAATGATCCTCAAATTGTAGGAGAAATTGTATATATATAGTTGTCATACTAGCAATTCGATGATATATATATATGATCGCGGTTCTACGAGAAATTCTATTTATATTTATATATATGCGCATGCACAACGTGTGTACAGTATGTACGTAGTAGCGTAATATATGTTTGAAATTAAAATTAATTAAATGGAAAACACAAAATTAACAGGAAAATTAAACCATAATTATTTCATAAACCCCTAAAGAATTAAAAGGAAAAATAAGACAAAACTAAAAAAACTGAACACTTTTAGTCCCGGTTGGTGTTACCAACCGGGACTAAAGGTCCCTCCACCTCACGGCGCCGTTAACGCCACGTGGAGGGCCTTTGGTGCCGGGCCGTGTTGAACCGGCACTAAAGGGGGGGTAGGCTTTAGTCCCCACCCTTTAGTGCCGGTTCGAGACCCAGCACTAAAGGCCCTTACCAACCACGACAATAGGCCAGTTCTGCACTAGTGCTAGTGGAATCACCTATTTAAATGCAAATTTTACATCTAGTAAGAATTCCCTACTAGGTACTCCTGTCACTATCGTAACACCATCAATCCACTATCAATATCACTTGCCAAAGTCAAGTCATGTATCCACCAAGAATTTCAGCATGTGATCAAATATTTCCTACTAATCCAATTTTCTCAAGGTACAAGTAAGTTATGTTACTCTATCAATCTTCATCCACCAAGTATGTCTACCAACATTAAGCCTCGCATTCCACCAAAGGGTCTCAAATGCTTCCTAAAGACATCTATTATGGGTAAATCAAATCATTATCCACAAATCATATACCCTTAGAATGATCCTTCCTATGGCATCAAGGTTCTAGTGCTAGCGTAAGAATGAAGGATGTTTGCTCACTGTGATCACTAGCTTCGTAATGAACCCAATGCAAGGCAGGGGTTATTGAAGCTCAATAAGTGCTCTGGAAAATCCGTGCATTAAACATGTGATCAGAGGTTTGTGCTAGGGAAGCTTGTGAGGTCTAGGTTGGGCTGGGGAGGGGTTTCCCAATCATGAGGGAAAAGCATAAATCTATGGGGTTGTGTCTCGTTGAGTATGTTGTAGTCGAAGTCTTCGGTGTCAATTGTTTGTCAAGGTGGATCCTTGGTGTATCTGGCCTTGCTGGTCTTCGATTGACGAGAGGGGGAGAGGGAAAGTAGCATAGAGGAGCGTTCCTAAGGGGGTGGTATAGTGCTAGTGAGATCAAAGAAGTGCTGAAAAGGCCAAACACAACCATCAAGGTAAGGTAGGTGATATAATCGCGTACTTGTTTCCTAGGGTAAAAGTGTGTCTAACACCAAAGCACAAACAGGAAAAACAAGAAACACACATCATGGTTCCATTCGAACCATCATACGGACTCAACTTTGCATGGGGGACACATGACCTATCCTACCCTAGGGGTTCTCGGACTCATTAGTCGTGCTTGCTTCGTGTCTTGGAGAGGAGTCCTCTTAGTCTTTTGGGTCTGTTGAGTTGACGACGAAGGTGATTCTTCATGGCTGTTATTGACAGGGTCTTCTGGTGTCCTCGTGATCGTTACAATGCCCTCTTGCTTCTTGAGACATCGAGCATTCCAGGTAGGTAACCTTTTATGCAATGTCATTAACAAGGCATGGTAGAGTTGTATCCTGCCGGTCACATTGACATTATCGTCGGCACCAAGAGCGGGGCACAGTGAGGACTATTTTCCTGCTCACCATAGTGAGGCGGACCAAATGGCAAGGTTGTCATCCACCGATGGTTACCTATATAACAACGAAACGGACATGGTTGCTCTATCAGCGATGCATATCATGACATTGCATGCCTTATCCCCTGGTCATCGAAGGCCAAGGTGGCATCATCCTAGGGTTGTGTCGAGGGTGTCACTATCATCTAAGCCTTGACATCCTCATCCTTCGAGAAGGTGTCTTCTGTTGGTAGCTCCTTGTATAGTGTCGCCAACTTGGGTCCAAGATATGTTGGCAAACGTCTAGCAAGGTGGCTTCCTTCTAGGTTACCTACGAGGATTACAAAGAATCCCGTGGTCAGGGGCACAAGGGTAGTAGCGATGATTTGCAAAGTTTTGAAAAGTAGACGAGAAGAGCCAAAAAGAAAAATGGTGGAAGTGCTAGGCACAATCCTTCAGTTTATTTGAAAGCTTAGTAGAGCTAAGAAATATGGTAGCCTTTGCAAGTGTTTTGAAGGGTTTGAGAAAACAATTTTGACCTAACTAATGTCCATGCTAACTAAGGGCTACCTACAGTCAGGATGGCTCTGATACCAGCTCTATGGGGACCCCGAATCATAGGTCGTGATCACCGAATGTACGTCCAGAGTGATCCCAGAGATCAATGCTCACTGAACACACAGAAACCGAATAACAAGAGTCTTACATCCATTACATACTGTTTTACTTGAATATGGCCTTTAAGGCCTAGTCTTCATAAACTTGCAGCAGAAATCCTCAATGATAGCGTGAACCCATGCCATCTGCCTTAACCCTACAGGCATTATGACTGGGAAGCGCCCTAGCTCGCACATCCGTCACCAAGGTAATCTTCATCATAACCTGGTCTACCATGCCTGGCCAATAAAATAACCAGTGGCAAGCCAATGAGTACTTTGATTGTACTCGCAAGCAACCCATGTTTGGAACAAGGCAATAACAATGCATGATATAGCACTAAGTAGGTACTTTGTGGAAAGCTAATTTTTAATGCAATGTCATGATCAAGTAACTATGTGTAAGCACGCATCAACAGTTGGCAGATATCCACATGAACAAGTTATAGATATCATCATAAGCAGGGGTTGAACATCTCATGTTCATTCATCACATCAAGTCTTCAGACTTGTCTCAAGTACCATCCTTTTGTCATCGACACCCACACACACCAAGTTTGCGAAAACATCTAGACATGGCATAAGCAGCACCACCCAACTGTCCTTGACCATGGACATGACTATTCAAATAGTTTTACACTCTGCAGAGGTTGCACACTTTACCCACAAGATTCGGGGAACTTCCGTGTCATCCACGACTCGCGGTATATTACATTCCCGAGGTAAGCACCCGAACAATGCCTTTCCCATGGCGATACTAAACAAAGAGTCCACTCGTTGGTGCCATCCCTCATTTTATACATCACACGTATCATCCATGAGGGCATGCAACGGTGTGCGCGGTGCCTGTAAAGACAGCACATGACCTTCCACTCTGGGACGACCCCGTCTCGGGAGTGACCTCTTCACTCTCGCCACTAGTAATGCGAGATCATTGCTAGCACCAACCATAGTAATCAACAAAGCCCCTTACCATATAGGGGTAGAGTGGTCGTACATGTAAGGTTGGGATGGTCGACAAATCTTAAACCCTCCGTTTTCGAAAACACACACTCACTTATTCCGGTACACCACTTCTTTCTCAAGTGGTTACCCAACTCATCATAATCTTCCTCGAGCATTAGTGGCACCCGACAGGATTTTTGAAAAGTCTTTGAAAGCATTTTGTTTCCATCACCATGCACATTCCCGATCCCACTTTCATAGCATCTACTAGCATCATATCTACACCCACCCTCACGACCCTCATAAGGTTGTAGGGTCATGCACGATGCAAGTGTCATCGACAAAGTATTGGAGGCATCCCACTAAAGTGGACACCACATCATCATGATCAATACAACAAAATGAAGTGCTATATGCCATGCAATAAAAGGGCTCATAGTCATGGTCAAAGGGCTGCTTGCCTGGCTTATCCAAGTCTTCCAGGTCTACGCCCGCTTCTCATCCACTTCGAGCATTTCATCTACTTCGTCAACTATCGTCGGAAACTACCAAAATAAGCAACACAATAAACAGAAAACAAAAGTTCTCTATAAATAGGAGTTTTATTTTTCTAGGATGCCCTTGGTCACAAGAAAAATAACCAAGGTGGTTTTGGAGGATGTGGGTCAAGGGAGATTTTTGAATGGGGAAAATGAATGAAATGATGATCCTATTAGAAGTCCACAGATAATTTTTTTTGTAAAAGAAGTGGATGGACCTAGCAAATAGGAAATGATTTTAGAAACAATTCGAAAGTGGTCTCACTGGTTTTGGAGTTGGGATGCTTTCCCTATGAATTTCCTAAGATGGTAACAATGAAATATGGGGCTATTTATTTGATCCAGCAGAATTAATACATGGTGAAAATGTTAACCAAGGGCTGATAAATAAGGCATGTTATTTAGAGAACCTATAAATTGGAATCACTCCATTTGGAGTTGATTTGGATGCTCTAGAATTTTTGCAATGGGGTGCCATAATACAAGTTATAACAAAAATATGGGATGATTAGAATATGCTATATGGAAAAAATGTGATAAGCACATATTTGGATTGCTCATGAATTTAGGAGTCTGTAGAAACTTGAATCATCAAATTTGGACGTCAAATGAATTTAATATGGATTAATTAGTGCCACCGGAAAACAAAAAGGAAAAAAAGTTTTACCAAAAGGCTAAACCGCGCCCCGGGCGAAACATAACAAATGAGCTGGCCAGGTTTCTCGGCCTGGTGGCTGGGGCGATACCGAAGACGCATTACACGTAATGCGTGTCCTACGCAGGGAAGCGGATAACCCAGGGTGGGTGCCTCCCCTTAATAGGGGTCAGGGCCCACCCGCCAATGGCCCAGCCCCGCTGGCTGGCCGACAGGCGGGACCCATTGGCAGGTTCATATCCCTCCTCCTGCTCACGCAGAGAAGCGGCAAGGGAGGCTAAGCGCGTGCCGGAGCTTGCTCCACCGGCCGCCTCCGGCGAGGCTCTGCACGCAGGCGGGATTTGGAGGCCCCATCGCGTCCGTCCCTGTGTTGCTCGCCCGCGGGGGAGGGCCGCAGCGGTGCCTACTCCGATGGCCGCAAAGGAGGCCGTCGGCTACCACCGACCTCGCGAGTATGACACTCCGGGGAGGGCTATGAAGGGAGGGATTTTTAGCGGATAGGAGGGGACATCAGAGTGGGTAGAGACGAGGGGGAGCTCAGCTTGGCGCGAATCTTGGGCCGAGGCTGCCGGAGTTGCTTTGGCCATGAATGGACATGTACGGATAGGAAGGAGGAGTGTCTTGTCCAAGAGGTATCTATGAGGGTTAGGAGGGGACTGGACACGTCTAGGGTGCTTAGGGGAGAGGTAAGGCAAGGGGGTGACGTGGGGGATCTCGAGTGTGCCTCGGATGCCCTCTGGCGCAGCGAGAACACATGACAGAGGGGCTTTGGGGCTTTCTTGTCGTCGGGGAGAGGCGTAGGAATCAAGTAGGGATTCCCCTGGCACGCTTTGGTTCTCCACCGGAGCTGGACAAGATCTACAGGACGAATCTGGTCGGTAGAGCGCCATTGCTGCATGCCAACAGCGTGGTCACCACGCCATGGACTGTCTAGGGTGACTTTTTGGTCGGCCAAAGATGTCTGGCATACAAGGCATGCATGCTTGAGTGCTCTTGTTAAGTATCAGAGAAAATAGAGCTGCTTGGGTTAGGTTTCAACCAAGGGTAAGTTTGAATCAACAAACTTGGGGTTGATCTCCTAAGAGTTTACTGTAGGTAATTATGGACAAAACCTTGTCTAGTAGCCCTAGGTATGGAAGGACTATATGACCACCAATTTTCATCTCAAGTAGATGAGAGGGCAAGGTACTTGTTGTACAAAGCTACATTTACTGCCATAATGTAGGTTTAGATGGACTGATCACATTTTCCATGTGAGCATGCCATCTTTGGGCTTGGATAGATGCAAATGATGCTTTGGAAAGTTTTGGGGTCATTTTTAGGAACAGAATAATGGGAGAGGGGAAAGAAGAGGTCTTGCCATGGTAAAAGAGAGGGAGAATGAGGGAGTTATCTCCCCAAATAATTTACCAGAGGGCATGGAAATGTTACTGCATGTACATTGAGGTTAGAATATACTTTGGTAAAAAGTTGGGGGCAATAGGAATCTTTTTGGGCCCACTTTGCTTGTCCACAAGTTTATGGTTGAAGGTGTTTGTGCTGTGATTGGGCTAGGTAGGGGAATCCTATGACCTTGATATTTACCATGGGTAAATGGTAAGTCCATTTTGTCCTGGTCACAAGTTTTCAGCTCAAATGAAGAAAGTTGATAATGTAAACTTTGTAATCCCTAGAAATCAACAGAATCAGGTTTCTGTAGATTTAGGTCTGCAAATCTATTCTCCTTGATGCAACACTTAGTGTGGCATCATCATTTGGGTAATATATCATTCCCACAAAGTTTGGGATCAATAGGAGATACTTCACAATGTAAAGTTGATCAAATTTGGCTCTGAATAGGAATGATTTTAGGATATTTTGGTGAACCAAAACAATTGGGATTGAGATGAAACATGTGAAGATGATCACATATATGATATGTGACATGCTAGAATTTTCCTGGATTTATTTGAGAATATTTCTTATATAAATATTTCAAATGCTTGAAATAGGCAGAAATGGTTTTGAAGGGTTTTGTCCAATACTTTCAACATCACCATGCCTTGAAACTCTTATATATGGAAAATATATGTCCACTGAGAATTCCTAAATTTTCCCAAATATTTTTAAAGCATTTAAATAATTTTTCCCTACAAAATACCATTTATAGCCTTAAGAAAAAGCCTTTAAATAAAATGTGAAAATAATCTTTTAAAATAATATTTTGTGGTTTTGGGAAGTTATATATATAGTGGGTTACAAATAAAGAATTTGGGGACAAAGGATCCACCCAATTTGGGGACTTCTAGTGCAAATCTCAAATCAGGGGGTTTTGCAAACCTAATTTAGAAAAAACCTTTTTGGCCAATTTTGCAAAGATATAATTAAGTCCTATTCACATGGAATGATCATTGGACAAGAGTTGGGATCAAGGAAAAGAGTTTTGAGAGCAGCAGGGAATTTATGAATATAGAGCACTAGCAAGCAATCAGACAATCAGCAATCAAGTCGAGCATAGCACACAAAAGTATTAATTGGGCCTGATTTTTGAGTCATGATAACTTAGTCATGAGGCAAATCATAGGGTGTGACATGTTGATTATGAGTTGTGTAAAGGAGAAATTACCCAGAACTGTTTGATCACCATGTCGGCCCTAATGTGGCACAAAACACCGTCGATCTCCACCTCCGTCGGGGCCGGGGCACCCAAGTAGTGCTCCTAGGTCATTCCTACCTCTTGACTCCGATCGGGCAACGTGACAATCCCCGGGAAGTTTTGCCGGCAAAGCACACCAAGGACGTTGTTGGGCTTGCGGACACCCTTGGCAACAATCCAACCCCTATAGTATGACAAATTAAAGCCAACACATTAGATATTTGAGAAAACGTTAATGCGAAAGGTTAAATAAGAGTAAATGAACTTACTTGTGCCCATTTTTCTGAATCGACCACCTTTGCTCGCGGGTCGCCGGCACGGGCGGGAGCCCCGTACTACCACGTTGGTAGAAGGTGCCCCCCTCACCCAGCTCCTCGTAGCTATGAGCATGGCCACTTGGCTCCGGCTGACCTAGATCAGGCCAGGTATCCCACTGGGTCTCTTGGGACGTACCATCATCCCTTCTTTGCTCTGGAGTCTCCTATAACACAGCCTCTGGGACACGAGTCTCGTGGGTCGAAGGCTCGTCGACCCGAGGCTTGTGAACCGGAGTCCGTGTAGCCTCCACCTCAGACGGGTCCACCCTAGCAGTCATGTGCTCAGGTTAATCAGCTAGGGGTGGCAGCGAGGAAGGCATGGCAGCCACCCTACCTCTCCGCGGCCACGTGTACCTTTAGTAGCTCTCTTCTTCGTGGGGGGTCGACCTCCTCTCACGGGTGCCGCGGTCGTCGAAGAAGCGACCACTCCATGTAGAGTAGAGAGCAACGCTCTCCGAAGAGACGAGGCAGGAATGAGAGTACCCATCCCACCACATGCCAATGAAGAAGGAGCCTCGGAGTGCTCTTGACCCTTTCCCACCATCTTTCAACACCTGCACTGACAAAGAGTAAATGAAATTAGTACAACAAAAATACCAACATGAGTAACAAAATGTATATAATTTAAGTGTATCATCATCTTAAATACCAACATGAGTAATAAAAATTGAATACCTAACATGAACTACAAATTTATATATGTATGTAATAATAGTTGAATACCTGACATGAATTAATAATAATCTTGATCGTCTATATATGTCTCGGGATCAATAAATGCATCATGATCATAACTATCATCAATAAATGCAGCAGCATCATCACTATCAGGAAGAACATGTGGAAGGCCTCCATTATGTAATCTGTCAAGAAGTGACAGGTCATCCGCAGCAGTAACATCTTCTTGTTTTGTCTCTTCCTATTCCGGCTCAGGGGTTAAGACGGACTCACTATCGTTGTCTACTTCAATGTTCTAGGGTGAATTAGAGCAGTTCTTGAACCATTTTTGGACATACATGTTTCTTGGCAGAATTCTCCTTCATATGTGTCTGGGTTAATGTGAGGTTCGTAATCCTCTTAATTGAGGGTAGGTGGTCTAAAACTTGGCGACACTTCATAAACGACATCCAAACCTTTCAGATTTAGATCAGATTGGCAGGCCCACGGTAGATAGAAAACTTGTGTCATTTGTTGATCCGTAATATAGCAATCGGGAACATCTAAATGGGTGCTTTAGTTGATTTCGACTAGCCCATATGTTCATGAGTCCTCTAGTCTCCTTCGGCTGAAAGCAATAACATTTGAAGACTACGACATTCATATTCTTCCCCTTATATTTGTGCCCTTGAATTATCAAGATCAGGAAAATGTTCTTTATTTTCATAATCTCTCCGGGTGGGGGGGGGGAGATTGAGTGGAATGACAAATACATGCCAACAAGTATATTGTTCCGCCGCCATACCATACACATTGAACCCATCCATGCTGATGGCAACTCGAGGATGCCTTGGATCTGCCGATTGATCCTTTATGTAATGCATCAAAGTGCTTCCATGCAAAAGCATCTGAAGTGTGTACCAACATCTTGTTCCCATCCGCATCTAGTTTGGTTCTTTTGCCCAATTGTTGCCATGTCATCTGTCTCGCTGTCTCTTCGACCATGAAAAGACGTTGAAGTGTTTGTATGATTGGCAGATACCAAAGAACATTAATGGGGATTTTGGTCTGAATCATCTCACCCATACTGTTATCTACCACAATATACCTGAAGAATTGCAAATGGGCCGATAGTACAAGGCCGCATACTCAAGCCTAAATAAGGCACATCCATTCTCACAGGAATGTATCTTCTCGTAGGGCATCTTAAGTACACGGAGTATTTTGTCTGACTAGTATAGGTTTGCAGGCAGTACATGGCCTTTGTGTAGAAAGCGTCCAAATATCGTCATCATCCTATCATAGCATTCTCTGCCTAGGTTGGAGCCATTACTTGCATGATGGCATCCAGGTGACAAAGCTCTATGTGCGTGTGGAGAGGAGGTTTTGAAGACTCCAACATTTCATAGAAGGCCTTTGCAGATTCCTCCATCTCATCGTCCGAATCACGAGCATCATCAAAGTCTTGCACCATGCCTTCGATCCCGGTACCATGCTCGTCGGTGCAACGACGCACCACCTCAACTCTGGCACGTTGGTCAGACTCACCTTGAAAAGTCCACACCGTTTAATTAGGCGTAAAACCCCACTTCTACAGGTGTTTACCCATTTCAAACTCTGTCCGCCTTTTAATGTTATCGCATTTGGGACAGGGGCACCATGATTTTTGCTGGCCATTTGCTAATGGTGCTCTCACATACCCCCTGGTTTTTGTTAACCATTCATTGGTCATGTCTTCCTGACTAGGGTGACCAGTGTACATCCAAGCACGATAACTCATCTAGCCTACCTACTAAATACACAAGATATATATATATATATATGTAATTCATGATCTATATTCATCCGTTAATCAATTTTTTTAGTTTTATTACATCCATGCAACCTACACGCGAATAGGTAGAGATAGGTCCTGATCCCACCCGAGCATGTGTAGATTGGGTTCGTTTTCCCATGCTTTGCTTCGGATCCGATGCAGAATTTCGGCAGCACCTCCCCGCTGTTCTCTTGACACACGTCTAGACAATGAGTAGAGAGGATGTGTACCCAGAGAACAACAAGGAGGCACTGATGAAATTATGCATCAGATCTGGAAAAGAGCATATGGGAAAACAAAGCCAATGTACACATACTCAGGCTGTCCATGGATAACGTTGGACAATTCGAAAGAATCACGGTTATAAATATGCAAATGCATGCATATTTATAGATGTAACCTTTTCGAACGAGAGACGCATAGTGGTCACGTGTACTGATGATTCAATCTACCTACAGCTAGCATGTTTCATCTGCACGAAGACCAGAACAGAGCAAATGAAGGGGGAGGAGGAGATGTCATTTGTGCTCACCCGCGAATGCAAGGGCGGAGCTCGTCGAACGCACGGGGAGGTCGTCGAACACCAGACCCTCGCAGCAACGAAATAACTGCACATTTAAATCCACCCGATCAACAAAAATATATATGATGTTTTTATAACAAAATCGGTAAATACATGACCTAACTCATAATTCACAAATATATGGCCCCGTCAGCCTCTGGAAGGCCGAAAAGCACCTTTTCGGTCAACAGAAGGCTGAAGAGGTGTCGGGGATTGGGTCGGGGGTCAGTGGCGTCGGGTGACAGTGGCATCGGTGGTTGGGGGTTAGTGGCATCGGGGGTCAGTGGCATCGGGGTCGGGGGTCGGGGGTAAGTGGGGTCAAGGGTTAGTGGTGTCTGGGGTCAGTGGTGTCGGGGGTTAGTGGGGTCGGGGGTTAGTGGCGTCGGTCATCAGTGGCGTCAGGGGTCGGGGGTCGGGGGTAAGTGGGGTCGGGGGTCCGCGGTGTCTGGGGTCAGTGGTGTCGGGGGTTAGTTGCGTCGGGGTTCGGGGGTTAGTGGCGTCGAGGGTCGGGGGTCAGTGGCGTCGGGGGTCGAGGGTCGGTGATGTCGAGGGTCGGGGGTCAGTGGGGGTTAGTGGCGTCGGGCATCGGGGATCGGGGGTCTTCTTCTTCTTCTTCTTCTTGTTCTTGTTCTCCTTCTTCTTCTGCTCCTCCTATTCTTCTTCTTCTTCTCCCTTCTTTTCCTTTTTCCTATTCTTCTCCTATTCTTGTCCTTCTTACTATTTCCCTCGCAATTTCTAAACTAACTAAACTACACTAACAACACTAACTAAACTAAACTACACTAACTACACTACAATAACTATACTAACCAAACTAACTAAACTACACTAAATACACTAACTACACTAACTAAACTAAACTACACTAACAAAGTTTTTTCTACCTAATAAACTAAGTATCTATTTTAACAGAAAATAAACAAATATCTATTAAATAAACTAACTAATAAACATCTATTAGAAAACTAACTATCTACTTAAACTAACTAAAAACATCTATTAAATAAAGTAACTAATAAAAATCGATTAGAAATTTAGAATAAACAAAGAAACAAAAAAAAGAAACGCATTAGGTAAGATGACATGATGTAGAGGGATAAACTCAAGCAATATGCTGAAAACCCCATCTTGTTATCCTTGATGGCAACAATACAATACGTGCCTTGCTGCCCCTACTTTGCCATTGGGTGAGGACACCGCATGATTGAACCCAAAACTAAGCACTTCTCCCATTGCAAGAATTACCAATGTAGGTGGCAAAACCAAACCAATAAGTCGAAGAGACTTGCAAAGATATGAAATCATGCATATAAGAATTGAGAAAGACTCAAATAATATTCAGGATAATCTGAACATAAACCCACAATTCATCGGATCTCGACAAACACACCGCCAAAGAGTATTACATCGGATAGATTTCCATGAAGATCATGAAGAACATGGTATTGAAGAGCAAACAGAGAGAAGAAGCCATCTAGCTACTAGCTATGGACCCGTAGGTCTGTGGTGAACTAAACACGCATCATTGGAGGGGCAATGAGGTTGATGTACATGATCTCCGTGATCGAATCCCCCTCCGGTAGATTACCGGAAAAGGCTCCAAGATTGGATCTCTCAGGAACGGAGGCTTCTGGCGGCGGAAAAGTGTTTTCATGGCTTGTTCTGATAATGATGGAATATTTGGTAATTTATAGGCCGAAGATTAGGGTTAGGAGAGCTGCCATGGGCCCACAAGCCTGCCCGGCGCGCCCTACCCCCCTAGGCGCGCCCCTAGGGTTTGTGGCCCCACGGTGGCTCTCCTGCATTGGTTCTCAAGTCTCCTGGTTTCCTTTCGTTACAGAAAAAATCATTCCGAAGGTTTTATTCCATTTGGACTCCGTTTAATATTCCTTATCTGCAATTCTCAAAAACAAGGAAAAACAGGAACTGGCACTAGGCTCTAGATATATAGGTTAGTCCCAAAAATAATATAAATAGCATATTAATGCATATAAAACATCCAAAACAGATAATATAATAACATGGAACAATCAAAAATTATAGATACGTTGGAGACGTATCCGTGGGGAAGATGGATACGTTGAATATGTTGAAATATTACTGTTTTTATGTCCACATTAAGCTTTTGTTTTTATTCTTATGATTCTGAACATTCTTGCCACAATAAACAAGATAGCATTGACAAATATTTTAGGTAGCATTCACACTTCTTAAATTATTTCTTTTATCATTTACCTACTCGAGGATGAGCAGGAATTAAGCTTGGGGATGCTGATACATCTCCAACATATCTATAATTTATGAAGTATTCAAGCCATGTTTACTATAATTCTATATGATTTTGGCTTGATTTTATTGGAACTAACGTAGACTGACGCTGTTTTCCGCAGAACTACCATGGTGTCGTTTCTTGTGTTTAAATAAAAGTTCTTAGAATGGGATGAAAATTTACGGTGATTTTGTATGGACCAAAAGGGAACCCCGAACCACAAGAGCTGGGCGAGGAAGTGGATGGGGAGGCCACAAGCCTGTTTGGCGCCCCCTAGGGCGCACCCCTATGGCTCGTGGACTCCTCGAGCACCCCCTTGATGTGAGACCGTTGCCAAAAATTCCAATAAATATTAAAACCCCAGAAATAAACATAGACCGAGAGTTCCGCTACCGCAAGCCTCTATAGCTACGAAAAAACTATCGGGAGCCCGTTCCGGCACCCTGACGGAGGGGGAAACCATCACCGGAGGCCATCTTCATCATCCTGGCGGTCTTCATGACAAGGAGGGAGTAGTTCACCCTCGAGGCTAAGGGTATGTACTAGTAGCTATGTGTTTGATCTCTCTCTCATGTTCTTGTGATGGCACGATCTTGATGTATAGCGAGATTTATTGATATTGATGAATCATATGGAGTTTCCCCCTCTCTATCTTGTTTTGATTAATTGAGGTTTCCATTGGAAGTTTTCTTATCAGATTGAGTCTTTAAGGATTTGAGAACAGTTGATGTATGTTGTGGGGACCCCGACTCATAAGTCGTGATCACCGAATGCACGTGCATAGTAATCCTAGAGATCAATGCTCACTGAACACACAGAAGCTAAATAACAAGAGTCTTACATCCACATTTGGTGTCTTACACAAATAAAGACCATGAAGGTCTACTCTCAAATAGATAGGGCCAGAAGGGCCAAGCACTTAAATAGACCAACCAGCGGAAATATTGATCAAAAGCGTGAACCCATGCCGTCAGCCTTAAACCTATAGGCATTCTGACTGGGAAGCGTCCTAGTTCGCATGTTCGTCACCAACAAACTCTTCAACATACTCCTGTTCTTCCATGCCTGGCCAATTAAATAACCAGTGGCAAGCCAATGAGTACTTTGAATGTACTCGCAAGCAACCCAAGTTGTGGAACAAGGTAACAGTAATGCATGATTATAGCACTAAGTAGGTTATTTACGGAAATCTAATTTTAAATCCAATGACATGATCAAGTAACCACTAAGCATGCGTCAACAATAGGCGGATATCCATATGAGCAGGTTACAAATATCATCATAAGTAGGGGTTGAACTCCTCATGTCCATTCATCATGCTAAGTCTTTGGACTTAGTTCATGTGATCTCTTTGTCACCATCACGTCCATGCCCACACCAAGTTTTGAAAAAAACATCCGGACGTGGCATAAGCAGCACCACCCATTTGTCCTTGACTGTGGACACGGCTATTCGAATAGTTTTAGACTCTGCAGAGGTTGCACACTTTACCCACAAGACTCGGGGAACTTCCATGTCATCCACGACTCGCAGTATATAACATACCCGAGGTAAGCACCCGAACAATGCCTTTCCCCTAGTGATACTAGACAAAGAGTCCACTCGATTGGTACCCAGCCCTCACGATGTACATCACACGAGCCTCGCTCTAATCATACCATCCATGAGGAGACCAATGATGTGGCCGGTGCCTGTGAAGACAGCGCATGATCGTAAATACCGGTACGACCCCGTATCGAGAGTGACCACACCACTCCCACCACTAGTAATGCGGGCTCCTTTCCAGTACCCACCAAGGTAATCAACAAAGCCTCATCCCATAAGGGGCATCATGGTTGCGCATGTAATGTTGGGATGGTCAACAAATCTTAAACCCTCTGTTTTTGAAAACACATCCTCATCTTGTCCACGCACACCACTTCTTTATCAAGTGGTCACCCATCTCATCATCATCTCCCTCGGGCATTAGTGGCACCCGACCGTTTTTTTGAAAAGTCTTTGAAATCTTTTCTTTGTTTCCATCACCATGCATAAACCCGAACCATTTGTGTAACATCTACTAGCAACCTCACTACTCCCACCCGCACAACCCTCATAAGGTGGTAGGGTCATGCCCGATGCAAGTGTCAATGGTAAAAGGTATCGGAGGCAACCCATTGAGGGGGGACACCTCATCATGATCAAATATCAAAACAATAAGTGCATTATGACATGCATGAAAACGTTTCTTAACATGGTCAAAGGGCTGCTTGCCTGGCTCAACAAAGTCTCCGGGGTCTTCAAAGTCTTTAGGTCCAACTTCTTCGTCAACCGCGCAGTCTATCATCGCAAATAAAAGCGATAAAATAAGACACAAAAATAGAGCACACAAACTACTATAAAAAATGCTAACCTACTCTGGTAAATACTAAATGTCATACTAAAAACATTCTCCTAGGGTTTTGTTGTGAAAAATATTTTGGATACTAATTATCAGAGGCAACAAGATGCCTAAATATATATTTTAAAATAAAATAGCATATAAAATAATTTCAAACATTTTTACATATGGCACTAATAAATTCTACGAAATATTATGAGAATTTTGGTGGAAAAAGAATTGGAATTAGATTTAATTTGTGCCACGTGGAATTTTTGGATAAACAAAAAAAGAAAGAAAAGCGCACTGTGCCTCTCGGGCCAGAAGCACCGACGCAGAGCCGGCCCAAAGGGGAGCCGACCCAGGCTGAGATGGCGCGCACGCAGCCGACGGGTTCCAACTTGACATGCGGGCCCTACCTGTCGGTGGCACAAGCGGTAGCTGAGTATGACAGGCAGGGCCCGCCTGTCATCTCCTACCTCTCGAACACGGGCGCGGGGAGGCTCACTAGAGGCAACTCCGGCGGCCGTTCGCCATGATGATGGCACGGGAGGCTTAGGGAGGTTTCTCCGTTCGCTTGGGCACGGTGGTGGTCGCCGGAGGACCAGGGTTCGCCGGCGACGTGAACCCGCGGCGGAGGGCTTCGGGAAGAGGAAGGTCCGGCCGCCCTGAGCTGCAAACGAAGCGGAGGGGAGGAGGGATCACTCTAGGATGGAGAGGGAGGCATAGAGGAAGAAGAATGAGTGCTGGGGACGCCTCATACCAGGAGATTGACGACGTTCCTTGACGGTGGCGCACGGGTCCGAACCGTGTGCAGAGGCCCTCGAGGCTCGCGGGGTGGAACGGGTGCTCGACTAGGTGCGGAGAGAGGCAACAAAGGAGGAGAGGGAGGTTTGGGGGGGGCTATATATAGGCGAGGGCGGAGGAAGGGGAGGTGGCGAGCGCATGAGAGCTCGGGCGCTCGCCGTTGAGCCATGACATGCCAAGAAGGGGGCGCAGGGGGTCCACAAGAGATGATCTGGAGGGTGCGGACGGGTAGAGGTGGGGGCGAGGGTGTCACGTGTGCGAGCCCGGGCACTGGCCGAGAGGGGCCGCGTGTGCGGGGAAGCCACTAGAGAGGGAGAGAGGAGGGGGAGATGACCGGCTTGAGGTGCGGACGTCGAGGGGGCTCAATGGCATGCTCTCCTGGCCAGAGGCGGTCGGGGCATTGGGATGGGGAGCAGCTACAGTGGTGGAGTGCACTGTAGCACGCTCCAGAGCACCCAAATGGCATGCCATGGCATGCCATTGGCGTTTTCGGTGCGGCCACTTGTGTCCAGAGGCTCTAGGGGGAGAAAAATAGGTGGATAGGGCATTGGATGCCCTGGGGTGCCTTAGGAGAGAAGAAAAGGGGGAGAGGGGGTAGAAAAAGATGCTGCTAGGGGGTGTAAATGGGGTTTTTACCCCTCAAATCATTGACTTGTGCCCCTGATGGTTTCACTGGAGGTACAAGGCATCCACAAGAGGTTGTGATAAAAAGTTGGGGGCAAGGGTAAAAGAGAAAGGGGTGGAAATGGTGGTTTTACGATTGCACCAGAAGGTTTTTGATGGGGTTTTGGGCCAAAAAATTTTACCATCTCACTGAGATATTGAACAGGGTCAAGGGCTAGGTAAAAATGGGATGATTCACCAAGTTTGAGATCAAATGAGAGAAGTTGACAATGGAGACTTGGTAAAACATAGAAATTAACAGAATCAGGTTTCCGTAGATCTAGTGATGCTAGGATTTTATCCTTGATGCACCACTTAGTGTGGCATCACTATTTGGTTGTTAGAGCATGCCCACAAAGTTTGGGGTCAAAGGGAGACACTTCACAATCTAAAGTTGCTCAAATTTGGATCTGGACAGGATGGGTTTTGGGATGGTTTGATGAATCAATTCGACTTTGATTGAGATGAAACTTTGCGACATCATCACCTATGATAGTGTTGACTTGCTGTAAGTTTCCTGGAATTTATTGAGAATATTACTTATGGAAATATTCCACAAGTTTGATTTGAACAGAACGGGTTTTGAGGGGTTTTGCCCATGATTTGACCATGCCCTTGTGGTGAAACTCTTATATATGGAAAATATATGTCCACTTAATTTCCCTAAATTTTCCCAAATATTTGTAAAGTATTTAAATATTTTTTCCCTAAGAAAAACCATTTCTGGCCTTAAGAAAAAGCCTTTAAATAAAATATGAAAATAATCTTTGAAAAATAATATTTTGTGGTTTTGGGAAGTCTTATATATAGTAGGTTTGAAATAAAGCCTTTGGGGAAGAATGATCCACCTAATTTGAGGACTTGGAGTGAAATCCTCACTTCAGGTTTTTTTGAAAACCTAATTGGGATATATCCCATTTGGTAATAATAAAATTTGATAAAAATAGTTTTGGGTATTATTCACATGGCATGATCATTGGGCAAGAGGTTTGGGACATGGAAGATGAATATGAAGTTGAATAGAATATAGGGGTGCCATACCACAATCATCAAGCAAGCAAACATCATTGCAAACAAGCATAAGCACTTTGAAAAAGTTTTAGTTGGCTCCAAATTTCATAAATCCAAACATATCAATGTGCTACAAACACAGGGTGTGACATATGTCTTGCGATGGGATACCCATGGTGACAATGGGATGTTCTATTGATCCACTTGATGTATGTTTTAGTGATGAACTTGCGGGTTCCGTGACCTTGGGACTCGACGAGGACACACCCGGAGTAGGTTTCACAAAAAACTGTCGAGTAGTGGCTTCGTAGTATCACCTAAGCTTGTGACAAGCCCCTGGGTGCCAAGAGGATCCAACCCTACTCTGCTGCAAATCCGCCAAAGAATCTGGTAAATCTTGTCTTGTCGACTATCGTTCCATTCTGTCGAGTGATTGATTGATCTGTTGACTGACTTCACTGTTTGAATAATGCAGGAGTGGACGCACATTCACTCGCCTGTACCCAATGGGAGCTAGCCTGAAGACGGTGGGGAAAGCGAGGGTGGCAGCATGGACATCGATTGTGTTTATGACAGTGAAGATGAATATGAGGACTTGGGCGAGAACAAGGAGGAAGTCGAGTCTCCACCATGCGCCGAACATCGATCCGAGTCACGTCAGGACCTTGCCACTACCACGGACAAGGCCTCGGTTCTGAGTGAAAGGAACGTGAAGCGTGACTGACCCTCGACCGTCGAGTCAAGTGAATGATCGGCGAAGCAGCCCAACATAGGAAAACCTCGCAAAGCTCCACCCCACATGAATATGGCTGTGCTTGTTGTCTCAATGTAAGTGTTTTCTTTCATCTTTCGTTGTCGACTGTGACTTCTAATTCTGGTTAACGGAGTGGGATTTGATTTACCAATGCTGCTACCTCAATGACATTGCCTCCACAGGACAGAGAGGAGCAAATGGATGTGGATAATACTGATGTGGCCACTTCCTAGAGAGGTAAACAAATCCTCACTCTGCTCTGTTTCTCGAAATTAACTGATTGCAAGAGTCAATATTGTCGATTGGTATTAGTAGAAATCATTCAACTTGAGGATGTTGAAGAATAACCTCGGGGTACAGGGGGTGAAGGTGAGTCCTTAGGCACCCCACGCGTGCGCGCCCGAAGAACTCCATCGACACAGACGCTTCAGTGGTCAACTGGTGGATCTTTCGATGGGATAAGCGAATTGACATGGATCAGAACCAATCCTGTTGTACCGTCGACTCCAACAGGACCACCTCAGACAACCTCGACTGTCCCAGCCGAAACGTCGATCCCGTCGGTGACTGCCTTTCCTCTACACCGCGTTCTGGGAGATCAGACCGGAGCCGCAAAGGAGGCCATGATCCAGGCGGAGCAGATGATGCTGCACACCAAGGAGGCATACAAAGCCAGCAAGTTGGCTTACGATGCCAGCATAGCTCTTCACACCAATGTCTGAGTAAGTTCGATTGTAAGTGTATTTCTGATTGAATTCCGATCTTCTTTGATTGTGCACCCACTGGGTGTTTTCTAGTTGTACGATTTTTGTAAGTTCTCCACTCGAATAGATCAGGTATTAATCGAGTAGATTTCGGTCTAGTGGGGGCACGTTGAGTGCACCCATTGGGTATTGTACCCGAGACCGTTGTCGAGTGCTTGCACTGGCAGGGGTCTTAGAGCTCGTCATATGCGGAATACGTTTGATAGTCGACATGTCGAGCGAAGTTCATGTCCTATCCGTATCACTCTGAAGCTTCCTTTTAGGTTTCATGGATATCATTCCATCAACCATGATATGACGCTACTTCAAAGGTGCGGGGTGGGTGGCAGATCAGTCGACAGATCGAGTGTTAACAGGTCCAATGGGGGCACTCTAAGTGCACCTACTGGGTGTAGTCCCGAAGACCACTGTCGAGTGCTTGCAATGGTAGGGGTCTTAGAAGAGATAATATTCTATTCTTGCGCATGTTTTTATTTTTTATTTTCTGCCACTCGACAGATCGGGAGTTAGGAGATCCATTGGGGGTACGCTGAGTGCACCCATTGGGTGTAGTCCGCGAGACCGCCGTCGAGTGCTTGCACTAGCGGGGGTCTGATAGAGACCGTCGAATGCTCTGACAGGGCAAACATTGTCGAGTGTTTTAGGAACCAGTGGGGGCACGTTGAGTGCACCCATTGGGTGTAGTCCCCAAGGCTACTGTTGATCGTAGACGATGAGAAGTAGTCTTAAAAACTTGAATTCAGGACTTTTTTCGTACGCGGAGTACGCTTACTACTCGACAAATCGAGTGGACTTTTTTAGCCGTCCCACACCGAAGCTACCTTGTAGGTTTCATGGACATCATTTCATCAACCATGATATGACGCTACCCCAAAGGTGCAGAGTGGGGTGGCGGGTCAGTCGACAGGTCCAATGGGGGCACTCTGAGTGCACCCATTGGATGTCGAGTGCTTGCACTGGCGGGGGTCTGATAGAGACCATCTTGAACACAGGGTTGTTTATGGTACGCGGAGTAGACGTGCCACTTGACATGTCGGGTGGAATTTTTTCTTGAATTATTTCTCTCCTGAACGGAGGTTTCATGGATGTTATTTTCATCAACCATGATATGATGCTATTTCAGGGGAGTCGGGTGGGGTGGGGTCCGCCATCCAGTCGACTATTTTTGACGTTCTGCACTCGGGAGTGGAGGTGTTTCCTGTCGACTGAATTTTTACTTTGTTTATTTCACAGAGCTTGCGAACTAGGCGCGTAGTACAAGGACCTCTAGGAGGAAAAGAACCAGTTGTGAGTGGACTTGGAGGTCTCCAACAAGAGCTTGGAGCAAGTTCAGAGTGAACTGAAAACTCAGGGAGGTAACTTCTATCGACCCAATGCATTCTTATCCTCACTTTCCGTGCTTTGAACCGAGTGCTTACACTCGAACATACGTACACGATGAAAATCATCGACTCCAAGCACGACTCAACAATGTTATTTCTTTAGATACCATCAAGAAGGCGCTGGAGTACAAAGACAAGGCGCTTGCTGATGCCCAATGGGTGGTGAGGGAGAAGACTGAAGCTGCTGAGCAAAAACTGATAGCCGCCAAGAGGATGGAGGTGGAAAACTCCAAGCTGAAGCTGGAACGGGTGGAACTCATCAAGAAAACTGAGCAGCTGACCAAGAGGAGCAATGGCTTGGAGAAGCACTTGGGGGAGTTCGTGAGAAAGATGTACATCATGCTCGATGGTAACCATCATTGTCATCTGAACTTCATAAAATCCTTGACGAATGTATTTCATTAAACCTCCTCCCATTCCTTCTTCCCAACCGAATTCTGCCAAGACTTTGAAAAGGAAACCGAAGAAATCGAGCCCAATTTGGATCCCACCAAGTCACCTATTGGTGATGGAGTGGCCATGAACATGTTTCAACTCAACGTCAGACTCCAGGGCATTCAAGCATATATCGTCCAACTGAAAGTTTTGATGGAGAAGATCGACAAAGAACTGTGGCTTGAAGACACCCTTTCCCTTGATCTTACATCCATGATGGCATGCCTTATGACCTTCCCAGTCGAGTGTAGGCTTGGAAGAAATCAGCCGCCCACTGCAGAGCCAATGTGGCGCTCTCCCTCGTAGAAGTCCATTGCAAGGAGGCAAACGAGGACAAGTACAAGGAGCTTCGAGTAATGAATACAAAGAAGCTTCAGTTTCAAGACTTCATGGAGACCTTCATTAATGCAGCCACCAGGATCGCAGATGGGATCCACTTGGACACATTCATCGAGCCAGCAAGCCTGTGGGGTGCTTGGAAAACTTGAGTCATGGGAAAACTTTGTTTGCCTCGGTATGCCGAGTGGAAATGTATCAACCTAAAAACTTCATTCAGACCTTAAGCCTGAGTATGTTTGCTTGCACACGAAACTTTTATCCACGATGAAACCTTTGAATTTATCCGCATTTGGCTTTCAATCGTTTGTTCGACTGAATTTGTTTTTGACTTAGGCAAAAGCTGGTTCGCAGCAAAGCCCGTGAGTGTGAGGATCTCTCAACACTCGGAGAAGTTTTGAGCTTGAGCGAAATCTTGTTCACATCTAAGTTTCCGAGTGAGTATATAGTAAACCACTCGGAATTCATTTTTGTCTTTAGACTAAAGCTGGTTTGCAGCTAAGCCCCCGAGTGTGAGGATTGCTCAACAATCGGTATAGTTTTGAACTTAGGCGAAGACTCGTTCACAAGTAAGCCGTCGAGTAAATGGACTACTATCCACTCGGCAAGGTTTTAATCTTAGGTGAAGGCATGTTCACAGCTAAGCCCCCGAGTGTGAGGATTTCTCAACACTCAGAGTAGTTTTGAACTTAGGCGAAGACTGATTCGCAGCTAAGTCGTCGAGTGAATGGACCGCTATCCACTCGGAAGGTTTTTTAACTTAAGCGAAGGCACATTCGCAGCTAAGGCCCCGAGTGTGAGGGTTTCTCAACATTCCGAATAGTTTTGAACTTAGGCGAACACTGATTCACAGCTAAGTCGTCCAGTGAATGGACTGCTATCCACTCGGCAGGGTTTTTAACTTAGGCGAAAGCATGTTTAGAGCTAAGCCCCCCGAGTGTGAGGATTGCTCAACACTGGGAGTGGTCCCAAGTGAGAAATTACTTGATTGGAATCAAGGAAAAGCCTGCGGAAGTCAAACTTGCATATATGACATGATCTGAAATATATTTATTACATCAAAACCACTATGTTCCTAAGTATAGAAACGCCGGAGCAGATCTGCGTTCCAGGCTCGTGGCTTGTCAATCTGCTTCTTGAGGTTGTATAGGTGATAAGATCCGTTATTCATCACCTTGGTGATGACAAAGGGACCCTCCCACACAAGAGCGAGCTTGTGAGGTCGCGGTTGATCCACTCGGAGCACCAAATCTCCCACATGAAACGACCGACTCTTAACATTTTTCACTTGGAAGCGTCGCAGATCTTGCTGATAAGTTGTGGTCCGTATCAGAGCCATCTCTCGCTCTTCCTCCAGGAGGTCTACGCCATCCTCTCTTGCTAGTTCAGCTTCAGCTTCAGAATAAAGTTCCACTCGGGGAGAGTTGTGAAACAAATCACTTGACAGGACAACTTTGGATCCATAGACCAGGAAAAAAGGAGTTCGTCTAGTCGACCGATTAGGCCTTGTGCTCAGGCCCCACAAAACAGATGGAAATTCCGACGCCCAGGATCCGGCTACATGATCCAAGTTGCGCATGAGACGAGGCTTCATACCTTATAGGATGTGGCTGTTGGCTCGCTCAACTTGACCATTGGTTTGGGGGTGTGCAACGGAAGCATAATCCACCCGAGTGCCTTGGGAGGTGCAGAAGTGTCTGAATTCTTCCGAGTTGAAGTTGGTGCCATTATCCATGATGATGCTACGGGGAACACCGTACTGGAAAATTATTTCCCTCATGAATGTGAACGTTGTATGAGAGTTTCAATTCTTCATCGGCTTGGCCTCAATCCACTTTGTAAATTTGTCGACTCCAACGAGCAAGTGAGTGAATACGCCTTTTCCAGTTCGAAAGGGACCAACCATGTCTAGGCCTCAGACAACAAACGGCCAGGGAAGGGGGATTGTCTCCAGAGCAGACGCCGGCTTGTGAGATAAGTTTGCATAGAACTGGCACCCTTCACAATGATCGACAATGACTTTGGCCATCTCATTGGCCCATGGCCAGAAGAAACCAACTCGGTACGCTTTAGCGACGATTGTCCATGAGGATGCATGATGGCCGCAAGTTCCCTACTGGCTTTCATCCAGGATTACTCGACCTTCTTTAGGGGAAATGCAATGTTGCGTCATGCCGGTCGCGCTTTCTCTGAATAGATGATCCCCGATCCCAGTAAAAGCTTTCAACCTGCGCACCATCTGTCGTGCTTCTGTCTCATCTTCAAGGAGTTCTTGTCTAAGGATATATGCAATATAGGGCACCGTCCAATCGGGAATGACGACCAGAACCTCCATGACTAAATCAATAACTCAAGGGACATCGACTTCAGTCAGATCAGTGGAGCTCATAGCTTGTAGGGGCTCTTCGGTGAAAGGATCATCCTGTATCAAAGGAGTGTGGAGGTGTTCTAAAAAGACATTGCTGGGGACAGGTCGTCGAGTGGATCCAATCTTTGCCAGCTCATCAGCCGCTTGATTCTTCACTCGGGGAACATGATGAAGTTCCAGACCTTCAAATTTGTTCTCGAGCTTTCTAACAGCACTGCAATATCCACTCATAGCGGGGTTTCGAACATCCCACTCTTTCATCACTTGATTGACCACCAAATATGAGTCGCCATAAACCATTAGACGCTTGACGCTGAGTGAGATGGCCATGCGCAACCCATATAAAAGTGCTTCATATTCTACTTAATTGTTGGACAAATCAAAGTGGATCTGCAAGACATAACTGAGTTTGTCGCCTTTCGGAGATACTAAGACAATGCCAGCACTAGAACCATTCAACATTTTAGAGCCACCAAAGAACATGGTCCAGTGTGCCGAGTGAACATGGATTGGCTGTTGTTGTTCAATCCACTCGGCCATAAAATCTGCAAGTGCCCGAGACTTGATCGCTTTCTTGTCTTCAAACTTGATGTCAAAGTATAGGAGCTTGATTGCCCACTTAGCCACTCGACCAGTTGCGTCTTGATTGTTGAGAATCTTGGATAGCGGAGCATCACTGATGACTGAAATCGAGTGGTCCTGAAAATAGTGTCCCACCTTCTTTGCTGACAGATAAATACCATAAACCAACTTCTGGTAGTGAGGATATCTTCGCTTAGAAGCAGTCAATACTTCAGAAACATAATAGACCAAACTTTGGACATTGTAAGCCTTGCCCTCTTCTTCCCGCTCGACACTTAACACCGTACTGACGACTTGATTAGTGTCCGCGATATACAAGAGCAAGGGCTCTTTGCTACGAGGAGCAGGAAGCACCGACTAGGTGGAGAGCAGGGCTTTGAGGTCGACAAATGTTGCTTCGGCATCTGGAGTCCACTCGAACGTGTCTGACTTCTTTATCAGTCGGTACAAAGGCAATGCCTTCTCACAGCGACGAGAAATGAATCGACTTAATGCTGCCAAGCAACCTGTGAGCTTCTGAACATCATGCACTCGCACGGGAGTCTTCATTCGGGTAATGGCGCTGATTTTCTCAGGGTTGATGTCAATTCCTCATTCGGAAATGAGAAAACCGAGTAACTTGACTCCAGGGACGCCAAAAGTACACTTAGCCAAACTCACCTTTATATTGTATCTGCTCATATTGGCAAAAGTTACGGCCAAGTCAGCCAGTAGGTCGGAACCTTTGCGAGACTTGACAACTATATCGTCCATGTACGCTTCCACATTCCCAAGGATTTGGTTGGGTAAACACTTCTGAATCATGCGCATGAAAGTAGTGCCGACATTCTTCAGACCGAATGGCATGGTGATGTAGCAAAAACACCGGAATGGGGTGATGAAGGCCGTTTTTACTTCATCCGGGCCAAACAGATGGATCTGATGGTACCCGAAGTAAGCATCTAGAAACGATAAATGCTCGCATCCCACGGTCGAGTCAACAATCTTATCTATGCGCGGGAGCGGAAAATGAACTTTCGGGCAGGCCCGATTGATATGGTTAAATTCAATACACATACGTAGTGACTTGTCCTTCTTAGGAACCATGACAATATTCGAGAGCCACTCGGAGTGGTAAATCTCCCGAATGAAATTGGCTTGCAAGAGACGAGCCACCTCTTCGCCGATTGCTTTACGCTTCTCTGCCACCGATCGACGCAAATGCTCCTTAACGGGCTTGGCCTTTGGGTCAACTCTTAGTCAGTGCTCAACCAACTCCTTGGGAACCCCCGACATGTCAGCAGGCTTCCATGCGAAGATATCCCAGTTCTCACGGCGGAACTAGATGATCTCGGCTTCCTATTTTCTATTGAGTGTTGATGATATATTGGTCGGCGCGATAGTTGAATCTTTCGGGTGGATGTGTAGGTTCTTCACTTCCCCTACTGACTAGAATGCTGACTCGGAAGCAGGCTTCTTAGCACGCAGCAAATCAGCAGGCTTAGCACTCTTCTTGTATTCTTCCAGGTCAACCATGGCCATCTGGTGATCGGTGATTTTGGAGCCTTGCTCGCGGCAGTCCTCAGCCCGCTGTCGATTGCCGGTGACCGTGATCACACCTTTGGGCCCTGGCATCTTCAACTTGAGATACACATAACATGGACGGGCTATGAAATGAGCATACTTGGGTTGACCCAGAATGGCATGATAAGCACTCTGGAAATCCACGACTTCAAACGTCAACTTTTGCTTTCGAAAATTCCTATTTGTTCCGAATGTCACATACAATGCAATCTGGACGAGTGACTTGGCCTTACTCCCTAGGATGACTCCATGGAATTGCATGTTGCTCCCAGTGAGTCGGGACATTGCAATGCGCATCCCTTCTATGTAAAGGATGTTCGGACTGTTGCCACCATCCATGAGGACCTTGCGGAGTCGAGTGCCCCCCACAACCGGATCAACTACCAAAGCCTGTCGACCAGGAGTGGCCATGTGAGCAGGATGATCTGACTGATCGAATGTGATGGCAATCCGAGACCACTTGAGGTAGGTGGGGATTGCAGGTATGGCCATGTTAACCTCCCTATTGATGACCTTCAATCGACTCTTGCTTTCAACATCAGCAAAAATCATCAGTGTAGCGCTGACATCACAAATTGCAGGTATGGCCATGTTAATCATCCTTCTCAGGAGTTTTCTCACTCGACAGAGTCTCTCTGAACTGCTAAATGAGAAGTCAACACTGTCGAGTGGTATGCTTGGGCAATATCAAGGTGCCTTCTTGATATTTCCTCGTGTGGATTGCACATGGTTGATCCAACACATCAGTCCCTGACTGGTTCTTCCTTTTCTTGGGGTTAAATTGTCCCTTGGACTTCCCCTTGTTCTTTCCTTGAGCAGCCAGAGTGGCTGCCTCTGCCTGGACAGGGCCATCAGCCTTCCGCTTCTACTTCCGGCAGGAATCGCTACTGGCATCATTGTTGACTGACTTTCCTTTGCCATTGTGGAGGCAGTCTTCTTCTTCACCATTGGCATACCAAGTGGCAATTTCCATCATTTTACTCAGTGAGATGTCGCCTATTTGACCAAACTTCAAATAGAGCTCTCTGTATTTCACTCCATCCTTGAAAGCACAAACGACCTGATGTTCGGAAACATTTTCCAATTTATGATACAGAGTGGACCAGTGCTGAATGTAATCCCTCAAGGTCTCATTGGGCTTCTGAACACAGTGCTGCAATTCAATTAGCACAGCAGGATGCTTGCAAGTACCCTCGAATGTTCTGACGAACACTCGGGCGAGATCCTCCTAGCAGTGTATGCTAGATGGAGCCAAGCGATTCAGCCATGTTGGAGCCGAACCATCCAACATCAAGGAAAAATGTTTCATTGCTACGTTATCATTGCCACCACCAATCTGAACGTCCACTTGGTAGTTGTCCAACCAAGTCTCTGGCTTTGACTCGCTAAAAAACTTGCTGATCCCAGCTGCCAACCTGAAGTTGGGGGATATCTCCTCAGAATGTATGGCCATGCTAAAGTACTCAGGGCTAGAAATAACAGTTGTGCTGCCACTCGGAAAATCTCTATTATGCCCATCTCTGTGGGCCTTGCCTCTATTGATCCGCCTCTAAGTGAGGAGATCTCGAGCATCAAATCCTGCATTCCGCTCATCACCGAACGATTGCCTTTCGTCCTGGTGCCGGGGCACATGTGGACCACCCTGTGGAGGAGTGGGCACTCGACGGTGGTCATCACGGTGAAACTGATCTCTGAACTGATCTTCGCGAAAACCCCCGCCCCTTGGGCGCAAGGGCGATCCAGGGCTATGCGTCAACTGAACAGTCTCTGCCTTTGGTGAATTACTGTGAATCCTATTACACGACTATGAAACAACAGAATTATAACACTGCGCTGCATCCAGCAATGCTCTAATTAATATCAACCCTCTACTATCCTCTCACTGTGATAGCTGAATGGAATCTACTAACCTAGCTGCAGCTGCAACGTTTAACACAGGAGTATGATATACCTCAACATTGTTGTGCGATCTAGTCGGAAATAGCTGTCACTAACATCGACCGGAAACTGGTGGGCGCTGGTGAGCGCGCTTGTCGAGTTCTCTCAGTAGCTCTTCAAGCCGTATGTGTGTGGCCTCCACGGCCTGGGCCTCGGCAATCACACCAACGGTGGGAGTATGAAGGACCTCCCCATCATGGCGCGGATGTTCACTTGACATTCCGCCAGCTGCCCGCTTGCCGCGGCCGAAGCCTGACGGCGGGCTTTGATGGGAACCAACCATAAGGGCCTCCACTGCAGGTTCACAGCTCTCTCACTGGGAAGGATCGTCAAACTGATCAAAGTCCGACTCGAACATGCCGTGAAGGGACTCGGCGGGCTTGATTGCCGCAATCTATGGAGATGAAATTTGGCGGGCTGCTGCATGCCTGACCCAGCGTTGGATCGTGAGCAACCGAATAGCTTGCGACGATGCATAGCAGGGAAAGCTGATGAGTATGGAGTCAACGGCTACCGTAGAAGCACGTTGCAGGAACTCACGCGGAAGTGCGCAGCCCCGCGAACTGGGAGCGCCTCGACATCAAGAGGCACTTCTTGGAGCCATGTCGAATCATCGGTGATGAAGGTGAGCCCTCTGAAATAGATCTCATGTTCCGGAGTGAAAACATTGCCGGAAGGCATAATGAAGGGAGAAAATTGCAACCTCGCCGGAAGTCGCTTAGACGCCTGCCCCACGGTGGGCACCAATTGTTGTGGGAACGAGCCTGACAGTAGAAGTTAGGGGTACGAAAGGAGAGGGCAGAGTCCTAGCTACGG
Source organism: Hordeum marinum (assembly GCA_022496015.1). Lineage (NCBI taxonomy): Eukaryota > Viridiplantae > Streptophyta > Magnoliopsida > Poales > Poaceae > Hordeum > Hordeum marinum. The sequence continues at coordinate 121,650,259 of CM039677.1, forward strand.
CGAGGATGTACACACAGATGTACGAGTTTAGGCCTCTCTTGTGGAGGTAACAACTCTACGTCTCACTTCTCTGGAGCTTTGTCATGTGGAGAATAGGGATTTCAAAGGTTGTGAACCCTTGTGCCAGAGGGGAGGGGTGTCTTATATAGAGTTCGCTGCCCCTCATAATTGCGAGGCATTCAAGGGTCCGATCGTGGGTATAAAGACTAGCGTTACTGATAACGTACAACATAATTGCTATTAATGACGACTAGCCTAACGCTTGCCTGTTGGTCTCTCAAGGGCGACTTTTGGTCTTCTGGCATCGACTGGAAGTGGGGTCGTCCGAGTGATAGGTGAGTGCCGAGTGGAGGAAGGAGCCACCGAATGGATTGACTGTCGAGTGACTTGAACTCCATGGTGAATCCAGTCGGAATCTCTCTTGTGGTCCTTAACCCTTCCAATGCAGTGTCCTTAGGTAGGGTATATAGGTCAGGCCTAGGACCCTAACCTAGGTACATATCCTCGTCACTGTGCTTCCTAAAGCTTCCATCTTGGAGACTGGGCCTTGAAATCTTCCAGTGTTTGCTAAGTAGCCCATATAGTCCGGCCCATGAGAATAGGCCGGCTTCCTAAGGAACCCTTAATCCAGGACTCCCTCAGTTGCCTCCAAACATGCCTCCAACGCCAAGAGTCTTCAGCTCCAATTACTTCACGAACAAAGTCTTCGGCTTGCGAGGTAAGTTCCTTCCGCCGAACAGAGTTCCGCCTCCGATGACAAATAGCTGCCGAAAAGCGGCACGCTCAAATACTATCAAATAGGTTGGCTTTGAATGCCAAACGTCAGGGAAGAAAATATAACATTCCCTAATGACCTCTCCGATGAAATGTCACGGCCAACCATGACCACTAGGCGAGTTATAGGGACTCGATGCGCGGTTCCAGGCCGTTCCATCAGCATGCTCTATCAACGCGTAGATCATGCTCCTTTTCACGCGGCATATGTTCAATCATGCATGCGCAACTATGCACATGTCTTGGCAAGTGGAGGGATCCGCGGCACGGCAGAGGGGGCTCAAACGATAAGCTTCATAATAGGGAAAGAAAACCCCCGAGGCTATTCACACTCTTCCTCTGCTTCTGCTGCGACCCATTCCTCCGAGCCTCCGATGCCCAGATCTAAATCTTCTGCCTCCCCTTCCGAGCTCACCAATGGCGGGCTCCGACTCTAGCAGCAAGTGGGAATCCTCCATGGTGACCGACAAGGACATACAAGACCTCAAGAAAGCCAGATACCTCCCCCCCGACATCCCTCACACGCGGCGGAGGAGGGCCAAGTGATCCCAACCCCCAAACCAGGCAAAAGGGTGGTGTTCATCCCCCAGTTCATCAGGGGGATGAGCTTTCCCCTCTACCCCTTTGTCAGGGGGTTGATGTTCTTCTACAACCTCGACTTCTATGACCTCCCACCGAACTCCATCGTGCACATCTCGGTGTCCATCCTCGCTGCAAGGCCTTCCTACGCATCGATCCACATTTCAGGCTCTGGCTTCAGGTGTTCAACATCAAGCCCAAGTGCATAGGCGGCAAGCATGCAGATTGTGGCGGGGCCATCATCGGCAAGATCACCCGCGTTGGGTGGCCAACGGGAACCCTTATTGAGACCATCAAGGGGTGGCAAAAGGAGTGGTTCTACATCACAGAACCACAAGAACATGATAAGTATCCCTCCGCCGCATTCAGATCCAGACCACCCCACCAGACTGGCTTCATGGCTCGAAAAGGGCCTCGTCTAGGGACCGGGCAAGGAGGTGAGCGACCTGCAGAAGCGCATCCGATCCATGGTCCAGGAGGGCACCAAGTTGACCAATGTGGTCTAGGTGATGCTCCGAAGATGCATCCTCCCCTGCCAGCGACGAGACACTCCCCTGTGGGCTCATGAGCTTGACGCCGAGCCTAAAGTCTGGAATCTCTTCTGCACTACGCGGGAGAAGTTATTGAAGGAGCTCTTCAAATAACAGAAGAGCTGGCCATCTGAGGAGGAGGACAAGGGTTTGCATGATGCCAATCCCGAATCCAAGGTACGATACACCTTATCTTGGTCGGCTCCATTACATAAGGAGATCTCATAACCCCGTATCCGATCTGTCTTTGTAGAGATGGCTGAAGAAAGCCGTCAGCATTAATAGTCTGGTGCCTCAGCCCGAAGACGAGAGGACCGGGCTTTTAGCAAAAATGCTTGTGGTAAAGGCTTACGAGGCTCCCACGAAGAAAGAGAAGAGGAAATAAGGCCAGGCTGGCATCCTCATGACGGACCAGCCTGACGCTGCATCCGAGAGTACCCCCGCCTTCTTGAGTCAGGAGGAGGCTGAGGAGGAGGAAGAGCAGGAAGAGGAGGAGGAGGAGGCCAAGGTCGAGGGTGAGGGGGGAGGAAATACCCCCTATGCCAGGAAGAGAGCAACGTCTTCGGACGCTCCAGAGCAAGTCCCCCTCCTGTCCAGAGGAGGGCGCATCGGGCGCGAGTCATTCTGTTTGACAAAAGTTTGGACTTAGACACCGCATCCGAAGACCTCGAGGAGGTTCTCCAAAGGAGCCTATGGATCAAGCTCCCTCCGAAAAGGTTAGGATCCGACGACCTCCCATTCATTACGAATAGATTTAGAGCTTGCTAACATGCAGGTTATTGGCTTTGCACCCTCCCGCGTGCTATCCCCACCGAGGTGATATCGGACGAGGAGACCCCCTCTGCCGAACTGGTGGAGGGCGGGGATGCCTCGCATCCCACCACACCGGGTGCCATGAGGGAGGCTATGGAGGTGTCGTCCCGACATGCTCCTATGGAGACGGACACCGGCGGCGGGGGAGACCGTACCATGGCCGAGGCTGACGCCTCGGTCACTGAAGACCGGGGCTCGACACCCCTCCCAGACATCGAGGAGGCTAGACAAGCGGGTGCTCAGTCCCCTCCAAGAACATCTCTGGAGCACACTATGCCTCCGAAGTCACCGGTTCAATCCCCGGTAGGTGATCGGAGTATCCGATCATCACCGGCACCACCGACCAATAGGTGGCTGGTTAAGGAGGAGGCTGTATAGAGTGCCTCCATCCCCGAGGATCAACGCACCCTTATGGGTGCGGTTTGTAGAGCATCCAGTCCATTGACAGCAGACTGAAGGAGGCCTTCAAAGGTCTCCTTATGGGTTTTCAAGTAAGTCACCCGATGTTCTTATTTGCAAAGTTTTTATTTATTTGTATTATATACATGGCAGCCCCTGAGCCCTAGGTGAGGTAAAAAAGCTCACGTAGGGGCCACTCCTGTATTCGATATCGAACTAGATACACGTTAAGTGTCCGACATGTTAGAATAACTAAATATATGATCGGATTGACTATAGTTCGGGAATTGAGAACCCCATGTAATCTATCAATTGTGTGTGTAATGCATACTTCGTCATCGGCGGCGGCGAGAAATGGTGCCGAGTTGGAGGAGCTAAATTGGAAGCTTAAATGATCCCCGTGGTAAGACCCACCCAGGAGGGGCCGGGTCATACCAGTCGGCTAGTTAGAATATGGGCTGGTAGAGGAAGATTGGGCCGCACGGCGGCTCACCAAATGGGCTATGATGGAGGACCAGAGTCCGGAGGTAGAAGCAATACCCAGTAGCATAACCCGCCTGGAGACAGCCAGCCAAAGTCGGCTAGGCGGCTTAGAGACAAAGTCAGATACGTTGTAAGAGTCGATATGAGACTTGTGTAAACCATGGTCTCGACCTCCTATATAAAGGCGAGACCCAGGACGGCTTAGACAGAAACCAATCAATCGAGAACTAGGTCAAACGAATCCGCTCCCTTGTAATCGATACTCCAATCAATACAACAAAGCAGGACGTAGGCTTTTATGTCCTCTTGAGGGTCCGAACCTTGGTAAACTTATGTCCCTCATCTCGACCAACCACTTCGAGTCCACCACCTTAGCGATGGCCACGAAAATAAGTCTTCAGACATCTGTTGTGACAAAACCATGATAGTTGGCACCCACCATGGCTCGCGCTCGATGCTGTTGGCAGGATGAACAAGAATTGTCGTGGCCAGCTCTACATTGGCAACGCGGGCTGGGGCCCCGAGGCCGACTCAATGGAGTACGACTTTCGGGTTCCCTTCGGCGGAATCCACGTCTTCATCGGCAAGATTGGCGGATCTAAACTCGGGTTGTAAATCTACACCGACATCGTCGAGCCGGCCCGGCGCGCACAACCCGCCCGACAAGTGAAATCCGGCCATGCTAACCCGGGTAGGAAGCATGTCTTCGTCGGATTTACTCAGGGCATGGATCTTGAAGATTCTATGTCACAGGGAACTCTCATCTGCTCAGAGCATGGATCTTCAAGCAGAGAGACGGAATCAATTAACTAGCTTCACAATGGCGGGCTTGGGGGGCTACGTCGAGCCTTACCCTGAGTCCGAATATCACGAGGCAGAGGATTATGAGGCGCCACACTGTGCTGCCGTCTTCACGGCGGGTTCAACATCTGCCTTGAGCAGCATAGCCGCCGACGCAACTGGATCGGGGACTGGTAGGCCGCCCGCTCAGGTTCTTCTGCATCTGATGAACGAGCTTACAACCCTGATGGCAACTGAGGTCACGGCTGAAAATCAAGCATTCCGGAACACGGAGATCGCGAGGCTGAAGGACCAAATGGTTGATGTCCAACAGGATATTAGTGCACTGAAGGATAATATGGTTGCGGAGGCGGAGCGCCTTAGGGCAGATGCTTTCCGCCTTGAGTTGGAGCAGCAGTCTGCAATGGCGGTTCAGCGGATCAGGCATCAGTCCCGCTGGCCGGATCAGTATGAGGCGAGAAACTTTTTCAACACACGAGTAATGGGACGGAACATACCTTTAACCTCAACCCGGATAGAGGAAGTACCTAGAAGCCGGCCGACAGTTTAGCATCAGCAGCTTAACCAACCCCGATGGAACCAGACCCCACTAGTGTCTTTCCCAACACCGGCGGGTCACTATTCCAACCCGGCGGAGAACATGGTGGTGGCAGCAACCCAGCTTGGTACAATCCCTATCCCAGATGAGGCGCCTTTCGCAGAGGATGTGCGGAACGCTATTGGATACCGGTAGACCGTGGTGGACTAGCAGGAGAAGTACACTTACAACCGGAGTCACATGCATTCAACCCCCATCCCCAGCCGTAGCTACAGTTGGCGTTACGAGTTGCCGGCGCTTTCTAGCAGTGATCAACACCGGAACCCGCTGTGAGTTGACCGGGTGGCCCTGGATGCTCAGGCGCAGGTGGATTGGGTGATAGCACTGCGAGAGGCGGCGGCTCTGGCGGTGGCGGCGGCTCATCAAGAACCCGCAGGCGCACCTTCCATCTTGGTATGAGCATGAGTAACCTCCAGGGCTATGGGAGTGCCGTGCCTAGTGCCGGCTTTGTGGAATGAGCGTCTGCCGAAGGATTTCAAGGGCCCTCACAAGGTCCCAAATTATATTGGTGACTTACCTTCGGAGGCTTGGATTGAAAGGTATGAGCTAGCCATGGAGATGTTAGACATCAATGATATAGTATGTGGCAAATATTTCATCATGATGCTGGAAGGACCGGCTCGCACGTGGTTGAAGGGCTTGCCACCCAATACCATTAATTCCTGGGCCGATCTAAAGGCGAAGTTCATCAACAATTTCCAAGGGACATGCAAGCAGCCCATGACGATTGTGGATTTGGATTATTGTGTGTAGCAGGAGGACAAATCGTCTCATTATTGGGTTTGGCGGGTCTCAACTATCATCCACTCGTCTGAACAGATTACGACGGCTCAAGCGGTTTTGATTCTCGAAAAGAATTGCCACTTTACGCCTCTGAAGTAGAAGCTTGGCTAGCTTAAGCGCTCATGTCAAGACATGGGGGAACTCATGGCCGCTCTCACCAAGTATGCCGACTCTGACAACACGAAAGAACCGGGCTCTAATGAGGACAAATCAGGTCAGGGTAAGAAAAGTAATAATGCCAAGGGTGCGGCTGGAAACGACAACCATGGCATGCGGAAGAATCCGGATGGCAGGTCAGAATTGGTGGCAAACACTAGCATTGGGAACAATCGTGCTAAGGGCAACGGGAACTTTAGGCAGCCCTTTTATAATGGTAAAACTCCTTTCAACCTGGAAGAGATGCTCAATAAACCTTGTCCAGAACACAGCCGGCCCGATAGACCGGCGGGCCATACAGGGAGGAACTGCAGCATTATGCGGCAGTTTCAGGATTACAGCTTGCGGCAACATCATAATAACGATGGTGGCCCGTCAGGCGGCTCAGGGCCGGGCGGGTCAGGAGCCGGTTTTTGTGCTGACGGCTCAGGATCTGGCTATCAGGGTCGAGGCAATCAAGGAGATCATCATCAGCAATCTTGCGGCAGTAATCAGCAGCAGAATAGCCAGTCTGGGTATCAGAGTAACCCGAAGCAGCTCTGCGCGGGTCAGTACCATATCTTTACAACCTTCCTTGACAAGCGTGACCGGATGGTGCGCAAGAGGGCGATTAATGTAGTCATGTCGGCTCTCCCACTATATTTGAAGTGGTTTGAGTACGACATAACGTGGAGTAGAGAGGATCACCCGCCGCGTGTTGATAACCAGGGGCAACTGGCTTTGGTAGTTGCCCCCAAGTGGGAGGATACATGTTTACTAAGGTACTTATGGATGGTGGCAACAACATTAATATCCTATACTATGACGCTTTCCGCCGGATGAATTTGCTTGATAAGGATCTTAGGCCTTCTTCGATAGTCTTTCATGGCGTGGTACCAGAAAACATGGCTTATCCAGTGAGTAAGATCTCTTTGGAGGTTGCTTTTGGTGATGAATAAAACTACAGGGTGGAATCCTTGTGGTTTGAGGTGATCAAAATCAAAAGTCCATATCACGCTCTGTTTGGACGACCAGCTTATGCCAAGTTCATGGCTAGGCCTTGTTATGTCTACTTACATCTCAACATGCCCATCTTGAATGGGACGATTACCGTGCATGGTGATCGGAAGACGGCCATTGAGTGTGAGATAGGAGACGCAGCTTACGCAGAATCAAGTTGCGTTGAAGCAAAGCTCAAGTTCTATAAGGAAAATGTTGACCCGGAGGACATGACTCCACTCAAGAAGCCTAACACGGAATCTGAGCCGCCCCTCAAGTTTGTGGCAGATGATACCAAGCTGGTGGATTTCACTCGGAGCAACTCAGTACAATAGTTCACTATTGGGGCCAATATGGATCCCAAATAGGAAAGCGTGCTCATCGAATTCATCCGTGAGAATCGGGACATCTTCGCATGGAAACCTTCTGACATGTCGGGTGTACCGAGGGAGTTCGCTGAGCACCTTCTTAATGTGGATCCTAAGTTTAAGCCGGTTAAACAGTTCCTCCGACAATTCAATGAAGAAAGGCCCAAGGCTATTGGGGAAGAGGTGGCCCGGCTTCTGGCAGCAGGGTTCATCGTTGAAGTGTTTCATCCGGAGTGGCTTGCTAACCCGGTGCTAGTACTTCAGAAGAACGACACGTGGCGTATGTGTGTGGATTACACGGATCTTAACAAGGCCTACCCAGTTGACCCATTTGCTCTCCCCCGTATTGACCAGATTATTGATGCAATGACGGCTTGTGAGAGTTTATGCTTCCTGGACGCTTATTCTGGTTATCACCAGATCAAGATGGTAGTCAAGGACCAAGAGAAGACGGCTTTCATCATGCCTTTTGGCGCTTTCTGCTATGTGTCTATGCCTTTTGGGCTCTAGAGTGCCCAAGTGACTTACTAGCATTGTGTGCCGAACTGTCTTCACAGACAAATTGGACGCAATGTTCATGCATATGCGGATGATATTGTGGTCAAGTCAAGGAAGAAGAAGACTCTACTTGACGACCTGAAGGAAACTTTCGATAACTTACGGGTCTACAAGATGATCCTTAACCTGGCTAAGTGTGTTTTTAGAGTTCCTGTAGGAAAGCTCTTGGGTTTTCTAGTCTCTGAGCGTGGCATTGAGGCTAATCGGGACAAGATAAAGGCTATTACTTCCCTATCTGAGCCGGCATGCATCAATGAGGTTCAACGCCTGGCGGGTCGAATCGCTGCGTTAAGCTGGTTCATAAGACGCCTAGGTGAGAAGGCTATTCCTTTGTACCAGATGATGAAGAAAACAAACAACTTTGTCTGGAGTAAGGCGGCGGGTGAGGCATTTGAGGCACTCAATAAACAACTCACTGAGCCGCCGGTCTTAGCCGCTCCGGTTGAGAAGGAACCCTTGCTCCGATACGTGGCGGATAATAACAGGGCAGTCAGCGTCGCGATTGTTGTTGAGCGTAAGGAGGTAGGGAAAGAATATCCGGTTTAGAGGCCGGTTTACTACATTAGTGAAGTCCTGATTGAGTCCAAGCAGAGGTACCCACATTGGCAGAAGCTAATAGATAGGATGTTCATGGCAAATCGTAAGCTGAAGCATTACTTCCTGGGACACCATGTCACAGTGGTTAGCTCTGCCCCATTGGGATACATAATTCAAAACAGAAAACTGACCAGCAGGATTGCTAAGTGGGCATTGGAGCTTGGACCTCTTAATATGTAATACGTGCCTCGCACAGTGGTCACGTCTCAAGCCTTGGTGTATTCTATAAATGACTGGACAGAGTGTCAAGCGCCGGAGGAGAAGCCGGACAACACGTACTGGACGATTCACTTTCACGGATCCGGACAACTGGAAGGATCAAGGGCTGGGGTTGTATTAGCTTCCCCTAAAGGTGACAAGTTCTCTTATGTGCTAATGTTGATGTATCCTTGTACTAACAATGCAGCTGAGTATGAAGCTTTACTGCATGGCTTCCGGGTGGCTAAGGAGATGAACCTAAGCCGGGTTCGATGTCTCGGTGACTCAGATCTCGTGGCCCAGCAAGTTTCAGGCACGTGGGATTCCAAGGACCTGTGTATGGCGGCTTATCGTCAGGTGGTAGATATCATCGTTGGTCACTTCAAGGGGTATCAGGTGGATCATATTGATCATCTTAGAAACGAGGCAGCTGACACATTGTCAAGGCTGGTCTCCCAGCGTAAGCCGGTGATACCTTACGTTTTCTTGGACGTGCTACATCACCCATCAGTTAAGCTACCTTCAGAGGAAGACCTAGCTATACCTGGCGTGGAAGGGCAGCTGGTGGCAGCTCTACATGCTATCCCTGACTGGACGCTGCCTTACCAAGCGTACCTAATTCGTGGCAAGTTACCTGAATATGAGACCTTGGCAAGACAAATCATCACGCGATCTAAGTTTATGATGATCATCAATGGCAAGTTACATAAGTGCAGTGTTACCGGCGTTTTTCAATGTTGTGTTTCACCTGAAGAAGGTAAGGAAATCTTGAAAGAGATTCACGCTAGCGATTGTGGTCATCACGCTGGCTCAAAATCTCTGGTGGCCAAGGCTTTTCAGCATGGTTTCTTCTGGCTGATGGCTCGGAAGGATGCCGAAGACTTGGTTCTCAAGTGTGGTGAATGTTAGAGGTTCAGGTGGCGTGCTCACATGCCAGCTCAGGAACTATGAATGATCCCAGTCACCTGGCCGTTTGCGGTCTAGGGGCTCGATATGGTCGTGCCCTTCAAGAGATGCAAGGACAAGAAGACTCACCTTTTGGTGGCGGTGGACAAGTTTACCAAGTGGGTGGAGGCTGAGCCGGTCAACAAGTGTGACGCGGCTACGACGGTTCAGTTTATCGGAAAATTGATTTACCGCTTTGGTTACCCTCATAGTATCACCATAGATAACAACATGAACCTATCCAAGGGGGCTATACAAGTATTCTATGAAAGTGAGCACATCCGGCTTGACGTTTCTGCAGCTGCTCATCCACAATCCAATGGTCAGGCAGAGCGTACTAACCAGGAGATCTTAAGAGCCATCAAGCCCCAGCTTATGGTTCCTCTGCATCGAACGCCGGGTTGTTGGGTAGAGGAGTGGCCATCAGTTTGACGGAGCATCAGAACTACTCCCAACATATCAATGTGCTATACACCTTTCTTCATGGTTTATGGCGTAGAGGCCGTGTTACCAAGCGATATACGTCATGACTCTCGGCGGGTGGCAGCTTACGTTGAGGCGGATAATGATACAGCGCGTCAAGACGCATTGGATGCTTTGGATGAAGAGCGTGATCTAGCGGCGGCTCGATCGGCGATTTATCAACAAGACATGCATCACTACCATATCCATAGAGTTAAGACCCGGATGTTTCAAGAAGGCAACTTGGTTTTGTGTTTGATTCAAGATCAAACGGATGCGCACAAGCTATCTCCTCCATGGGAAGGACCTTTCATGGTCAATAGAAATCTCAACAACGGGTCGTATTATCTCATTGATATATGAGACGATTCAAGCACTTCTGGGCAGGAGACCCGCCGACCGTGGAATATAGCTCATTTGCGGCCTTACTATACTTGAGTCATCAACTCCCACCATTGTACATCATCATTGTACATGTCACACATATATATATAATAAAGTTAGCATCCCAGCGAGCCGGGGCCACTGTCGTTTTACGTATCTCAGCTTATGCAAAAGTTATCTCCATCAACATGGTCATCTGGGGGCTTCTAACCTGCCAGGGTTGAGCTTACACACCCTTTTGATTGGCTCTTCAGCCACCATAAGGCGGGTTGTATACCCAATAGTTGACTCTGTCAACAAGGTCATTTGGGGGCTTCCAACCCACTAGGTTTATCTTACACCCACTCTTGATCAGCTCTTCAGCCACCGCAAGTTTGAGTTAAACATGCATGTATGCCGCTGCTCCGCTATGTGATCCGTCGAACTTTTGCCAGTTATTCTCGATTATAGACCCGAGCTATTCAAACATATTTGGTTGTCACTCTCCCTAGAGACCCTGTACTAGTCAAGGTTAAACTGGCGGCTCTTGTCACGTGAGGGTTGGCTTGCGGAAAGCGAGGACAAACTCACCCATCTTCTGCCGACTCTTCGCTATGTGTCCCGTTCATACTCTTAAACAATTACTCTTTTAAAGACCCTACACTGTTTAAGGCTCAAACGACGGATTTGTGTCACGTGAGAGGTAGCTTATGGGCCATAAGGGTACTCATGCCCTGCTGTGTCTCTTTTTGGTTCGTTGCGCTCTTATCAGTTAATCTCACCTAGAGACCCTGAGCTGTTCAAAGAAATTGACGGTCACTCTCTATAGAGACCCTATACTGTTAAAGAGTTCTAGCAACGAGTCCACCCAGAAGAACCGGCATATGAATTTTTGAAAAAGCAAGGTGAGGAAAGATTTAACATCTATAGGTTGTGCTTTTTCAAGCCGACCTCATAGTGATGCAGAACATATTCTGATGTTCATTTTCGCAGGTTTTATCTCTTAAGATAAGCCGCCATGAAGTCTGATCACAAGATATGAGTGAAACACAAAGCAGCTAAAGATATATCAAGTTGTGAAGTTCCCTACATGCACGATCGCACGATTCAGACAATCAAGGTTTTTCCTAAGCCTATTACAAAGGTCACCACACAGCCCAAAAAGCAAGTCTTAAGTTTTTGTACACTGCTAAAGTTTTGGAGGATCAAGGAGTCGGGTTATCCCACCGCAGGATCAACTTGTTCAGCTTGACGGTGGGTCATCCTGCGGCAGGTCTTCGACCTCCTCGATCTGAAGATTGTCCACGTCCTAGTTGCAGTTTGTTAATGCTTCAAACTGGGCCTCGTCAAAGAAGGGAGATGGGTCAATTTTAGCGGCAAAGAGGTGCTTATTGCGTGCAGGACTTAAGTCCCTGGCTTCAAAGGTTGGGCAGCGCACTCGTTTGTTGTCTGCGCTGTAAGCAGCCTGGTATGTAGATAGATCAACTTCATCCGCCAGTACCGATGCGATTACCCTTGAAGCCTTCATACAATGGGCATAGTCACCTTCTGTGAACTCTGAACCGTCGTCTTTCTTGGATGGAAAGCCATCCATCATTTCTTCTGCAGTTAGCTCAGGGGCAAAAGCCAAAGCCTGGTTTACCGTAGCTATTGCTCCCTTCCTAGCGACTGATCGTTTGAGCTCTCTGATTTTTTTAGGTAGAGTTGATAAGAGTTCTATCACTCCTTTCATGAATTTGGGGATGCTTTTTTTATTTAGCACTGCTCTAATAGTGCAAACGGTCCAATAGTACAACTGCTCTGACAAGGTCTATACACCTTTCAGCTGCAACAAGCTATCTGGCGAGCTGGCGGCTTCTTGGACCTACAAAAGACGGGTTTAGCATTATAAGTCACCTGTGCAGTTTTTCAACAAGGAAATGTGTTGAGTTTTCAGTACTTACCAAATATAGCAGCAGTCATCTTGGATATATGGCGCTTAAGGGTCTGCGACTCATCTGATACAAGCCTAAGCCACTCGTCAGCATCATCTGCACGCTTTGCCAGGGTGGCTTGATGCGCTTGAGCGGTCTTCTTAAAAGCAGCAAGGTCATATTGAACCTTTGCAAGTTCTTCAGCGGCAACCCAACATTTCTCCTCCGCTTCACCCCAGGCGGTTTGCTCGGAAGCAAGATTGTCCTTTAAGCCGGTGAGATCAGACTCGACCTTGCTTAAAGCTTCCGGTGACATACAAAAACAAAGTTGCCCAAGAGGGGTAAGTCGCCAGGTTAAAATATTTGCGGATGATCGGCCAAGCGAATATAATACAAGTCTTAAGCAGATTGTAAGCAATATACTTGACACTTGGGGGCTAATGTCTGTTTGCTCTCCAATTCTATAATGAAGTTCCACCTCATCTTCATCAAGTTAAGCCGACACTTGGGGGCTACATCGATGCTTTCCAAGTTTACAGTGAAGTTCTGGCTCATTATTTCTATACTGACCCGGACTTGGGGGCTAACATTGATCAACTCGTCAAAACTGAGTACCGGCTTAATATATACATGTTTAACCAATGCTTAGGGTCTACAGGTTAAGTTATTCTAGTTATGACAAGGATTGGAAGACCCGATTTACCATTTGTAGTACTAAACCAGCTCCTGGGGGCTATATAAGTGTATAAGGAAAAAGCAGGAGTACCTCATATTTTTTCTTCATCAAGCCGACAAGTTTGAGCTCCATGTTTCGGCTTGTGAAGAGGCGGTTTAGATAACCAGCATGTAATTCATCTGTAGTTAACTTCTCCAGCACGGGGAATTCAAACTCAAGTTTATCAGGCGAGGAAGCTTCAACCTTGTCAGTGTGCTTTGTCAATACATGAGGTTTGGGAGATTGAAAACCCGTCCCAGTGCTGATGACGTGCGAAAGAACTATGTCTTTGTGGCTGTTGAAGGGCTGGGCGGCTTAGAATCGGCCCTTGGAGGGCTATCAGTTGCCATCTCATTGGCCATCGGCTTAGAGGACCGATGAATATCTTCAGGCGCATCTTTCATAGCTTCAGTGGGCTCAGTGTGAGCTGCAGGAGAGTCCGACTTAGTAGTCTCCGGCTCTTGGGCAGTGGGGGCAGATGTAGACCCGCCAGTATTCCTTCGTTTTCCTTGATCCCTGAAAAAAACACTAGATTATTATATAAAGAGCAATGATGGTAAAAGGATATGATGCAGACACAAGGATACGTACTTTGGGTTGTTCTTCAAAGGTGGCACCTTAGTTGTAGTACAGTCACCTGACGATGGGGGCATTTCCTGAAGGCAATTAAGGCAATATAAAACAGAGTAAGGTTATAATACAAGGTTGACAAAGTCGAACTTAGTTAAACGGGTACCTCAGCCGGCCGTTTCCGCTGAGCGAGAGAATTGGATAACCCGGCCACAAGATCTTCACAGTCAGCACTCCGGGTTTTGCGTCGGGAGGTGTGTTGCTGCTGTTTCAAAAGAGAATTGGGGTCTACATGAGCAAGCGGATGAGAAAATGGAACTTTTTGGAGGACTCGCCATATCTTCTTTGGTGGAAGGTGTTCTAAGTCAGATCAAATGTAGGTTGCCTCAGGAGCATTTGCATGGATTGTCTCCGTTTCCTCCTGTGAATAATTATTCTCAATAAGGCATTCTACCTCCGAGTCATCAACCTCAGGCTGCTCTTGAACACAATTATCTTCTTATGGCCGTCGGTTTTTACCTTAGACTTCTTCGCATGAGCAGTATATCTTTTCTTCTAGAAGGCGAAATTAGCATGAAATCAAGAGCCGCGGAAAGTGGTTAAAGGGTGCTACATATATATAGTTTACATGGAGGTAAAACAGATTTGAAAGACGTCCTTACATCTGGGGTCTGGTTTGCGGCGCAGAAAGGCTGTAACCCGATGGTGCGGCAAGCCTCTTGGGGCTCATGAGTAAGTCCCTTGATGGCAGAAACAATGTTCTCTTCTGTCAGAGTGGTGTGATTGAAGTAGAGGGGGTTATTTGTGTCACCCGTATATTCACACATAAGACAGTCTCGCTGACTCAGTGGCATGACCTTCCAGGAGATCCAACAGCGGGTTAGGTCAATTCCTGTCAGACCGTTTGCCATGAGGGCTCTAATCTTGGTGAAGGCTGGAGCATACTTCGCACGTGCTGAGGCCGACATCCGGTTTGGAAGTTCTGTTGTGGGGCAGAACCGAGTAGGACGATAACACGTCTGGAAAGTTCAGTCTTTACAATAAAACCAAGTTCTATTCAAATCCTTGGGGTGAATTGGCATTCGAACAGCTGGAAAAGCCATATCCCGTCTTCTTTGGATGGAGACTCCGCCAAGTTCTAAGCTCGGGCCAGCCGCCACTTCCGTTTGGTGGTTGACAGAGAAAAAGTCATGGAAGAGATCAACTGGCGGCTCTTCTTGTAAGTAAACATTGCAAAGGACTTGGAAGTTGCACAAATTGGAGACAGAGTTGGGCACAATGTCCTGAGGATTCAGCTTAAAGAAATGGAGGACGTATCGGAAAAATTTAGATCCAGGCGGGCTGAAACCGCGTGCAAGGTGGTCAGCAAAGATAATAGTTTCACCCTCTTGAGGGATGGGTTTCTTCTCTGGACCAAGAACCCGCCAATGAATAACATTCCGAGCCGACAAACTTCCTGCGTCTACAAAATCCTGCAGGAATTCTTCAGAGACCGCAAAGCCGACCCAATTACAAGAAGAGAACGCGCGAGACATGATGGCAGGTTAAGGTTGTGAAAAGTACCAGTAACTGGTGGGTTAGAAAGTGATTAGACAACTAGGATGGCTGACGAAATAAAAATTTATGATGCTAAGCCGACGGTACAGTTTATTGGAAGAGCCGGAAGTTTGGCGTCCGGTTAAGGTGGACAAGACTATGATGCAAAAATTGCTAAGGACCAATAAACAGGTTTTACGTGATAAACTGAAGCTTCAAGATCTACAAGCAAAGGAAAAATCAGGTTTATTTCAACCCTAGCAAGGAACTGAGGAATAACGAACAATTTAGCGCAAGAAGGGGAAACAACTACAGATCTATGTTGGGTTGTTGGTGACTTTACATGGCTTGCCGCAGTAGGAAGACAAAACATCGCAAGATCTAAGGGGTTACTCATCGGTTGGCATTGCAAAAAAGAGCTTGTGCACTAATGGGGCCGATGAACTCAACAGGGTTGAAGTGCTAAGCTAGAGATCTAAGGGAGGAGGAAACACATGACAGGAAGGACGCGACAGACACAGGCGGAAATCTGGATCGTTCAGGTTGATGCAGCGGCCTGGGTTGATGATGGTGATGGAGCTTCACCAGCGTGAAGTAGATCGGGGGCGATGGCGTCGAGAGGAATAAGAAGAAGTGGGGTGGCGGAGAAAAATGAGAGAACCCCTCGCGTTCCTATTTAAGAGGCCGAAAGGCCAAACGGGGGTGGGAATGAAGGCGACAGATACTGACCGACCGAGACAGATGCCTCGATCTTCGGGCCGACCATTTAATGATAGGATCTATGGCATACATAATGGAATCTTTCCAAAGTAAATGAAGGTGACGTCAGGGTGGGTTATGTGTTTTCTTTCCCTTTTAGGTGACAAGAGTGTGAGACTCGCCACAAGTTAAAAGATGAAGATTGACATAAGCAAGCTCAAATCAATCTGGGGCCTAATATTGGGGATATAACCCCGTGGTAAGAACTGCCCAGGAGGGGTCGGGTCATACCAGGCGGCTCGTTAGCATATGGGCTGGAAGAGGAAGATTGGGCCGCACGGCGGCTCACCAGATAGGCTGTGACGGAGGACCAGAGTTAGGAAGAAGCAAGACCCAGTAGCGTAAGCTGCCTAGAGATAGCCATCCAGAGTCGGCTAGGCGGCTTAGAAACAAAGTCAGATACGTTGTAAGAGTTGGTATGAGACTTGTGTAAACCATGGTCTCGACCTCCTATATAAAGGCAAGACCCAAGACGGCCTAGATAGAAACCAATCAATCGAGAACTAGGTCAAGCAAATCTGCTCCGTTGTAAATGATACTCCAATCAATACAACACAAGCAGGACCTAGGATTTTACCTCTTCTTGAGGGGCCGAACCTGGGTAAACTCGTGTCCCTCGTCTTGACCAACCCCTTCGAGTCCACCACCTTAGCCATGGCCTCGAACCTAACTCTTCGGACATTTGCCGTGACAAAACCACAACAGAAGATGAAGTTGAGGCCCTTAACCAAAGATTCGACGAGGCTCAAGTTATGTCAAAACAGAATCCGAATACCTTTGTCCAAACTCTATCGTCCGAATACTGTCAATGCAGATTTTTCACATTGTATAATGTACGCGCAGCCTAGACGAAGGAGATGGAGAGGCTCAAGGCCGAGCTCTAGCGCGCGAAGGATGAAGCGGCCGCCGGGAGGGCGACTGCTAAAGAAATGGCTATCGACCTTTCTGCCATGCGAGCCACTAGTAGCAAGCATGAGGCTCGCATGACAGAGGTCTAGCAGGAGCTCAAGGACGCCAATGAAAGATGCGAGGCCTTGGAGCACAAGAGTAAGGCGAGCTCCAACGAACTGTCCATGTTAAAAACCGAACTCTAGAAGGAGCGAACGGACAGACGGTTCTACGAGGAGCAAGTGCGCCAAGCCAAGGACCTAGCATATGGTAAGCCGTACTCACTAAAGTGCGTATTCGGGGATATCAAGTTCGCATTGCTTACTCGGGTGTGGTGATCCTCAGACGCATCTTCCGATCTCCCTAAGAGCGTAGTGGACGCCAGTCAGTCGTTTGCCTCGCGGGGAGAAGGAGATGAAGCTAGGCTATTCTAGGCATAGTTTGGAGCCCCTGAGCGTCCTCCTCTTCTGGTGGAGCACCTGAAACAGCTGATGGAACTGCACCAGATGGTGGAGCCAGCCATGAAGGATCTCTGTATCCATTTATGGCCCGGCAAGCCGCTGCCAGGCAGCTACTTTGGCCTGGTGCAGAAGTTGATTGCTGGTTTGCCCCGCCTCGACACCGTCAAGCACTCCTCCTCCATTGAGGGAGTCCGGATGGCCCTCGCAAGAGCGAAGGTGCACTGGCCGGGGCGGGATCCGATGAAGGAATCCACCGCCTTGCCACCTCCCGGAAAATTGACGCCCCGAGATATACTTTGATGGAGTGATGGAGAGTGCGCGGGTGATAGCGTCCCAATGTTCGGGAGATCATTTATTTGAATGAACTATAATGCATACGAAGACTTGTCCAAAATTTTGATGATATTAGTATTTATTTTTATATGGTTTAACATTCCTTTATAACTCCTATGTGGTTGTTTAATACTGAAAGATGCGAGTCGTCGGCTTCAGCCCCCATGTAGATACTACATGGGGAGTCTATGGCAATGCACTATGTCCCTTAGTCAAATTATCGAAACCCGAAGGCGATATAGTGCGGCAGACTAGGCAATCAGACTATAGTGCTTTATTTCTTTCACTTAGCCGTAGGGGTGCAAAAAGGACTACAAGAAGCGTCTGATTAGCCGCCGAAGTGTTGTGATGTTCGGACGAACCGTGGCCAAAGCTGGTATCACAATGTTTGCACAAAGGGCAAGTTCCTCGTATAACGTGGAATAACCGCTTACGAGGATTGAAGTATAATACTTCTAGCTTGGGTTCGCAGACCGGATCTCGCAAACTATGATAGTCCATTTTCGGCTTTCTCCCCTGAGGTGCGTGACCAGACTAGCTGGAATCACAATCGCAGGGGTACTCCCTTTGCCCTTTTAGCGAAATGAGCGAAACGTAAAGGGTCAAGCACAGGAGCCGGGCAACCCAACTATTGACCCATGACATAGTTTGGAACTGATGCATATAAAGGGAACACCAAGACGCCAAACGTATGATAAAATGTACATAAGGAGATTTGTTTTTAAACCCGAGCCCCCGGTCTATTAGCTGGTTACCTCGCATCATACCAAACAGGTCCACGAGAAGAGGGAGAGAGGAAAAAATATGCGCCAAAAAATGACAGATGAGGCAAACTTGTGCGACACAATTTATATTTTTCTCAACAACTCTTATAGCTCGGATTGCTGAAGCAACTATTTACACGTATGTGAAAGAAATAAAAATATACATGAGTTGTTTTACTAAGGATCTTCAATTGATAACCTGACGTCCTCGATATGCCTCGTTGCTAGATGACTCCTGCTCTTAGATGCACCTTGATGGGTGTTAGTGGTCGACAGACGGATCTTGCAAACAAGGTCTTGAGAGGCCGCTGAATTGTAGGTGAGCTTCATGCCATAGGCAGGTTCTTTTAGGAGTGCCTACATTTAGTCCGAAGATGTGGTGATGGTAGAGCTTCGGGGCAGCCAAACACCCATCTTTTATTTCCCCACCACTACCCATGGAATTTTAAGTGTGAAGTTGTGCCTCCTTGGCACGTACTTTGCTGGTCTTAGGGTTGTGCGGTGGGGGGCGAGTTCCTATTGAAGGGGGAGGAAGGATCTGAGTATTCGGTTTGAAGCCGAACTCGCTTCCCAGCCTTGTGTGTCTTTATGGCAGATGACAGAACTTGCCGATCGTCTTTGTAGCTGAATTCGGCCGCCAGGGCTATTGCATGTTCCTCAATTCTGAGGGAGCGCTCTATATTGCCGTTAACAGTAATGACCCCCTTGGGGCCTGGCATCTTGAGCTTGAGGTATGAGTAGTGCGGGACTGCGTTGAAACGAGCAAACGCTGTCTGACCAAGTAGCACGTGATTGCCGCTGCAGAAGGGCACAATGTCGAAGATCAAGTCTTCGCTGCTAAAGTTATCGGGCGAGCCGAACACAACCTCCAGGGTTACAGAAGCCGTACATCAGGCCTCAACGCCTGGGATCACTCCTTTGAAGGTAGTGCTACTAGGTTTGATCCTTGACGGATCAATGTCCATCTTTTTCACCGTATCTGAGTAAATCAGGTTGAGGCTACTTCCTCCGTCCATTACGACTTTTGTGAGGTGATACCCATCTATAATGGGGTCTAGGACGAGGTCCACCAACCCCCCATGACGAATACTGGTCAGGTGATTGCGCCGATCAAAGGTGATAGGGTATGTCGTTCATGGATTGTACTTTGGGGCTACGGGTTCCACATCGTAGAACTCCTGAAGGGCGCACTTCCTCTCCTTCTTAGGTATATGGGTGGATTATATCATGTTCACCGTTTTGACTTCGGGAGGGAATTTCTTTTATCCGCCACCAATTGGACCCCGAGACTCATCCTCGTCCTCGCTGCGAGAGCTTTTGCCTTGGTCCTCGGGTGGTATCTTGTCGGCATGTTTAAACACCCAGCATTTGCGATGTGTGTGGTTGGCTGGCTTCTCCAAAGTTCCATGGATTTGGCAAGGCCTTTCCATGATATTCTCCAGCTGAGTGGGTTCATCGCAATTGCCTTTAGGAGGTTTCTTCTGTTGCTCAGGCTGGGAGTTGCAGAATTCAGCGTTTACAGCCGTGCCATCGGCATCGCTATTATTGTGCGAGCGCTTATTCTTATTCCGCTTTTGTTTTCCGTTTCCATCCCGGGCTTCAAAGGCTATGGGATCTTCGGAATGGTGGCTGCATCTTGCCAGCCAATTGTCTTCGCTCGTGCAAAAGAGGGTCAAGAGGGAGGTAAGGGCGAACATGGTCCGAGGATTATCCTAGCCTAGTTGGTGGGCCAACCATTCATCCTAAATTTTGTGCCGGAAGGAGGCTATGGCCTTAGCATCCGGACAGTCGACAATTTGGTTCTTCTTAGTCAAGAACCCATTCCAGAATTGCCGAGCGGACTCACCGGGCTTCTGGACGACGTTGCTGAGATCGGAAGAGTCCAGTGGGCGAACATAGGTTCCCTAGAAGTTAGAGCGGAACGCATCCTCCAGGTCTTCCTAGCATCCAATGGAGTTTTTGGGGAGGTTTTTTGACCAGTGCTGAGCTGGCCCCTTAATCTTAAGATGTAGATATTTGATGGCATGGAGATCGTCTCCTCGCGCCATGTGGATATGTAGGAGGAAGTCCTCAATCCATACGGTTGGATCAGTAGTCTCATCATATTGTTCTATATTCATTGGTTTAAACCCCTCGTGGAACTGATGTCGCATTACCTCATCTATGAAGCACAGTGGGTGAGCGGCGCCTCTGACCCGTGCTATGTTGCGCTTGTATTTGCTGTCTGTGTGGGTTCAGTTGAGTTCCCAGACTTTGTTGTTTTGGTCGAACCATGGTCTGTACCTTCCTCGCCTATCGGGCAAGTACTCTCTGGATACATAAATGGATCTTGAACGACCTGCTTTGCGATCCAGGTCAACTCGCAGGTCGAACCTATCATTGGGATCTAATGGCTCGTCACCCCGTCTGTGGGGCATTGCCGGTATATAACCGATGTCGTCAGCCGTCCTGTCCCGACCATGAGGGGGAGGTCCGGCTTGTCATATGGAGTATGGTTCGAAGATGGAGTATCAATGAGTTCATCATCGAATTGCGACAACAGTCTCCTCCTTGTGTAGCTTTTGGTCTGGTTCGATATACTGGTGTCGTATACTTCCTCAGCTGAGAGGACTTTTGTCCATCGATCATTGAGGTTGTCCTGTTCGGCTTTGAGTTGCCTTTCTTTTGCTTTCAGGCCGCGAGCCGTTTCTATGAGTTGTTTTCCTGATTTCTTCCTGATCTTCGAGGTTATCAGGGATGTACAAGTCATCCTCCTCCGATACATCTTCCTCCTCGACGGGGGGAAGGTAATTATCGTCTTCGGAGTTGTTGACGTTATCGGGGTTGTTTTGGTCCTCAGGCCCTTCTGGACCTTCTAACGGGTGTTTGGGGATATCAGGATTACCATGGCATCACGGGTATTACCGTCCCCGTTGCTAATAATAGGTTTCCTTCCCTTTTTGCCTTTGGACCGCTTCTGCGGTTTCCGGCGCCTTGACGGTGAATTGCCCGAGTTGTCACCATCGTTGTTAGGCGTGTTGTCGACGTTAGTGGCAGGAGTATCTACCATGTAGACATTGTATGTGGAAGTGGAGGCCCACCTCCCGGTGTTAATGGGGGTAGGAGCACTGTCTTCTTCATCCATGTATTCTGCCTCCTCAGAGGCAAAGTCTAGCATGTCGATTAAATCTTCGACTGTGGCTGTCAAGTGGGTGGTGGGTGGCTTCAAAAATTCGTTCTGACCCGCAACATAACCGAACTGAGCACAGATGGGTGCTGGATCGTCGGTGATATTCATCGTCGAGATCAGATCTAGGGCCTCGTCAACCGTTGAGGGCCCGATCGGATCCATCTGTTCAGAACATGCGAAGTTAACCTCCAACGCATCCGGACATGGGGGGTGTTCGGCAAGAACATGTGTCCGATCATCTGGCTCAATGGCCGGACCGGGATAGGAGATCGGCTCATTGCAATGGGTGACCCCATGGGAATGTGCGAAGAAGGGGCTCGAGGTTAAAGCCTCGGAGTCCTCGGGGGCTACAGGCGAAGCTGCGAGCCCAACTAATGACAGGTCACCCTAAGAGTCATTGGAGAACTCTAAGTTTCCGAGTCTGACATCTCGATCAGGGTCAAAGCTCTCAACGTGGCCTAGATGGCCAGCGGGATCAGCATGTAGCACAACACTACCGAAGGCGAAGATCTATCCAGGGACAAAAGTGTCCATGTTGCGGACCTCTTCATTGATGACAAGGCGAGACGTCTATTGCATCTTGATCACAGGGGAACTCTCAATGTAAGCACCAATGTTGGTGTCAAAACCGACAGATCTCGGGTAGGGGTTCCCGAACTGTGAGACTGGAGTCTACGGTAAGAGGAGACAAAGGGGACATAGATTTATCCAGGTTTGGGCCCTCTTATGGAGGTAATACCCTACGTCCTGCTTGGTTGTATTGTTGATGTGGGGGTTACAGATTTGATCTACCTCGAGATCGAATAGCTAACCCTAGATGTTGTTCTCTTCCTATACCCTAAACCCTCCGACTTATATAGACGCCGAGGATACCTAGGATTTACAAATGGTCGGTTACATGCCGGAGAGATAAACATGCCTATTTGCTACATCAAATGTGGAGCGCAAGCCGTGCTTCCCGAACCTTCCATCTTTGAGACTGGGCCTTCAAATCTTCTAGTGTTCGATAAGTGGCCCATATAGTCCAGCCCATAAGAATAGGACGGCTTCCCGAGGACCCCTTAATCGAGGACTCCCTCAGGAGGGCACTGTAGCCACGCGCATCGTGGCTGCAGTATCCAATGCATCACCGGCTAGAGAGCCAGCCGTCTCTGCCTCTAGCCGGCGAGCTTGTCGCAACCGAGACAATGGAGCCACACTACAGGGGGAGGCGGCTTGGCTGAGGCTACCCTTGGGTTATCCCCCTGTCAGTAGTCCCCGAAGTAGGGGAGGCCCACCGGTGAGCGGTAGCGGACCTCGCCGGCTTGAGTGTTGTGTTCCTCACCGGGAGGCCAGGAGCTAGAAGGCACCGGTGCGTGGCGGCCGGCTCCGTAGCCGGCTGACACTTCACAGGACGCATAGAAGGCCCCGACGGGCAGAGAAGACACACTACATGGGAAGGGCAGCGGGCCGTGGCCTGGTAAGCCACGCGAAGGACAAGACCGGGCCATGAGGCAGTGCCCACTTTGGCCATTGCCCCGGCCCGCATGTGCGGATCTTTTGTGGCTCGGGCCGTCGGTTCGCGTTCCTGAGCGCATTAACGCCCTTCCCGCGCATGGCGGAGGTAGTGGGGACCATGCGCAACGGATCCGCTCCCCACTACCCATCGTGTGGGGTTTAAATGGAGGGGGTAGAGGAGCAGAACGGCATATTCGCTCCCTCTGCCCCAGGCACATCATCTTCGTTGCTCCTCCCCTCCCCGCTTTGAGAGAGAAAGAGAGGAAGAGCGAAGGACACAGATTCGCCACCCTGCCGTCCGCCTCCGTCGGAGAGCCATGTTACGACCGAGTCCTTGTGCTCGTCGCCATGACCACGAGACCCTTGAGAGCCGTGCTGAGCAAGGGTGCTTGGGATGACAGCGACGTCGACGAGCACTTCATCGAGCATATCCGTCACCACCGTATGTTGCCATCGGAGGACCACCTAGAGGCGCATGTCTCTGGGGCAGAGAACACTCTCACCCCGCGAGAGGGTGATGTAGTGGTTTTCGCCGAGAACTTCCTCCACGGGCTCGGGCTGTCGGCGAGCACATTCTTCCGATGGTTCCTCACACGGTTCGGCCTGTAGTCGCATCATCTTGCTACCAACACCGTCTAGCAGCTGGCGGCATTCGTCACCCTCTGCAAGGATTTCTTGGGGGTGGAGCCGTGCATCGATCTCTGGTTTCGGCTCTTCGACCTCAAGCGCTAGATGGTGACGAATCTAACAACCGTTCAGAAAGTCATGACCGCTTGTGGAGCCGCCCTGATCCACTTCCGCACTGGAGACGGATTCCCGCAAGTTCCCTTGCAGGATTCGGTGAAGAACTGGCAAAAGGGATTCTTCTACTTGAAGAACGTGAAGCAGAAGGAGGTCTACACCAACCTCCCGGACTTCTTCAACCAGCTGGTCGCGATGCTGAACTGGAGGGCGGCTCCGCCCCAGTCACCCAAGATGGCGGACCGGCTCTGCAAGTGCATGGTGGTGATGACCAGGATGGAGGGGCTGAAGGCCTCGGACCTCCTAGACACGATCGTGGCATTCCGGGTGCAACCATTGTAGATTCGGCCGCACCTCATCTGCCAGATGGGAGGGTGGCATGACCGTTGCTAGCTCTCCACCAAAGAGCTGAAGACGGTGCAAGTGGCAAGGAGGGTGAACGGTGTGTCGGCCGTCAAGATGGAGGAGGGCGGATGGCAATGGGGGAAGGCCCCATACATCCGGGACCATCTCGCTCCGCGAGTACATGATGAGCCATCCCCACCCTTTATTTTTCTTTCGAAGTCGGCGCCCTTCCTCGGCCTAATGTTAGGTCTGAATCATCTAGGTGGTGAACTAGAGTGAAACAATGTTGTTCTGATGTGATAAGCTTATGATGAACCCGATTTGGTAAAGGTAGCTATGTAGGAGTACATAGAGGCTTGTCTCATTGGGACAATTCTTAGGAACTGAGTTCCGTGTTTGTGATCCAAGACTAGTTACTACCACACGTTGGGATACTTAATTGACCCTCTCGACTTATCAATCGCTTAGTACATGGTCCAGGAGTTGCAGGTAGTTTCTGGTATTTATAGCATCCTGGAGGCCGTGCGTAGCGCTGAACCTAGGGGTGGGTAACGACGTGGTAGGCAGTGGCACGGTGTACCAAGGGTCACCCGAATGGTGGGCTTGGGAATCCTGCGCACATCATTTGGGGCCGTAGCGGAACTTCGGCCGGACTTCCATGCGGGTTCAGTCGCAAATAGGCAATAGCCTAGACAAGAGGTCTTACGTGATTGATGGTCGTGACCGACTCCCTCGCCGTGCTTCTGCTTGAAGGTTGCCGAGGTGCATGGTTTTATGAGAACACAATGATAAGTGCCGAGAGCGTGTGTGCAGAAGTACAACCCTGCAGGGTATGAAACTATTCGAATAGCCGCGTCCTCGAATATGGACTACTTGGAAAGTTCATGTTGTTCATAGATAATTAAATGGATACTCATAAAAATATCAAGACAATTGTGAGTTCCATGGATGGCACTCTCCTAGGAGAGGGAAGTGAATCCGTGGTGGTGTATTTTTTATGGAGTTAGTGGACTCGTGTGCAATAACTAAAATCTAAACAAGAGTGAAAATGGTGTAGTGTACGTTAGCCATGAGTCAAAGCTGGCATTGCTGCATAAACTCCAACACTCCCCTTGTTGATACATGAGCATGAATAGTCTAGGTCTGTCTTAAAGACTTGTTGAGTACGTTTGTACTCATGTTTGCTTAATAACTGTTGCAGATGAGACTCAGGACCCATCAGGTGGGTTCTTTCTAGATGCCGACGATGCCGAATAGCTGGTGTCCCAGCTATGACCTTATGCCCTATGGCGGGCTATAGATAGTCAGGCCATGTGCCTTTTTACCCTTTCATCTGTCTATACTCAGACAGATTTATGCTTGCGCTTGGTTTGTATGAACTTGCTTGTATGACTTGAGTGTCGGGTCATGTGACCCCTACCTGTAAGAACATATTATGCAAGGCTCTTCTGAGCCTTTTAAATAAAAGTTTTGCTGATGTATGGTTGTGTTGTGATGCCATAGTTGTTTCTATGCATATCGGGCATGTCGTGCGTACGTGTGACGTGCAATGGTATGTATGGGATCCGACACCTAGTCATGTGCCTTTAGTAGTACTCTTTAGGGCAAAATGCCTCTTTGTGCTTCCATCGAGCCTTGGTAGCTTGCTACTGCTCCGGACACATTGATTGACTGGCATGTATCGTTCTTTCTTGTTGTGTCTGTCCCTTTGGGGAAATGTCTCGCAGTGTAATGGAGTCCCTGTAGCTTGCTACATGCAGTGATGACATTTATGTCCCACGGCATAACTGAGTTCTTGTAGCTTTCTATGATTCGTCTACACGTGCTTGAGACCGACACCTGCATTGCTAGGTTACGTATGCCTGTTTCCATACGGATGTGCCACTTTGGTTCTATGACTAGCCAACTAGCCATTTTAGCCTGGGTTCTCTGTCGTTTGATTGCCAGCGACATGTTCACATACGTGATCCAAAAGATGCAAACGGTCCCGGCTAAGG
The DNA here is from genome assembly GCA_022496015.1 of Hordeum marinum. NCBI lineage: Eukaryota > Viridiplantae > Streptophyta > Magnoliopsida > Poales > Poaceae > Hordeum > Hordeum marinum. Next base: position 121,676,332 of record CM039677.1, read on the forward strand.
TAAGGCTGCAGCCATGGAGCTTACCGTGCTTAAGGCCGCAAAGTGATGTGATATGTTACAGTTTGGATTCATATGACTTAGGATCGGGGTCCCGACATGCACCTCGATCAGTCCATCGTAGTAAGAGTAAGAGGTCTTGTATTCACACGCACTGGGTGTAGCCCCCGAGACTCAGGCTGGCTGGGATGCAGGCAGGTCGAGTCTAATGGTGTTTTGCTTTCATGTCCTCCGTAGGACGCACACGACCATCAGGTGGCCGCATACAACATGCTGCTAGGCTTGTACCATGGAACCGAGAGCCGGCTTTCCATCTTGTCCATGGTTCTGCAAGTTAGTGTTCTTCTGAATCTCTAGTGGGGGTGCGCAAGCGCACTCACTGGGTGTAGCCCCCGGGATTGAAGCCAGCTACACTGGAGGTGGGCTGAATCCCTCTCTTCTTTTCTTTCTAACATAGACGTCTTTGTCCCGGGCAGCTACCCACACCGAGACAGTCGACCTCTGAAACCAGGTGGTGCATCTTGGCAAACGGCAGGACTTCCTGACCGCGGAGTGCGACCGGCTCCTCCACCAGGAGGCAGATCGGGCGTAGGTAGAGAAGGATGAGCGCTAGGCGACCCACCATCGAGAGCTGGAGAAGCAGGAGACAACCCTTCGTCGGGAGTCGGAGGAGCGGGAGGGGGCTCTTCGCCGGGAGCTGGAGGCCAAGGACGCCGCGCTGGTGAAGGCGGACGAGGAGGCGTAGACGACCGAGGCCGAGCACGAGCGCCGGGTCAAGGAGCGATCAACATGAGAGCGCGATCCGCAGGAGCAGGGGCATGAGATTGAGCTTCTACTGACCGGTAAGTCTTGATGTCTATGTTTAGTGGTTTGAAGTCGGAGTTTCTCTTCATTGCTCATTTTCCATCCTTCTCTCCCCTTAGAGCTTTTCCCAGGAACGCAGGGAGTCGCAGATGTGGCCGTGGAGGCCCACCGTGAGGAAAAAGGCGTTGGTGATCGCCGTTGAGCAGCATGCCGCCTGAAGCCTGGGTGAGGTGGGGATCACCGCCAAGGTCCTCCTAACGAAGGTGGCCTGGGCCATCAAGCGGCTCTAGGCAGCCGACAAGGCGCTGATTCGCACCCTCTGGCCGGCTGCGGTGATGCCGGACTCCATGAGCCGGCTATCAAGGTGGCTCGAGTTTGGAAACGCATGTGTGAACACTTGGAGGGCCTCCACCGTGCATGCTGGAGCGGCCATGGCATTGTGCATCACAGGGTCATGGTACCCCAATCTGGACTTGGCTGTGCTCATGGCTCAACGTGCCGGCACCGATGCAGAGGTTGAGGCAGTTGCTGATGCGCTAGCCGTGCAGGCCAGCGACCGTGCTTCTTTCGCCACGTGGGATGAGTACATCTCGGAGCGCACGACAGACGACAAGGTGATCCCGGAGGACCTTGTCACACTACCTGACCGACTTCACGGAGCGATGTCAAGGCTAGCTGGCATGCCCCCGGGACCATGGGACCGGGTCTAGGAGCCAGTGAGTGACGCAAAATGCTTTGGAAGGAAACGAAATGGGCGTGACCCAAGAGCTGGCTTGGGGCACCCATTCCATTTATAAACCCAAAAGGGGAGAGTACATACACACACTATTCCTTAGTAGTAAAACAAACAGAGGAGCGCCGTGTTCCACGGGCGCTCCATCTCCATGCCAGAGGCGTCTCTCTTGCGCTTTGGCGGCTTCTTTGTGTCTATTAGATAGTACGTGTTGTTGTGTAGCGCCTTACTGACGATGAATGGGCCCTCCCATGAGGAGGACAACTTGTGCTGGTCGATTGTTCGCTGGATCTGCCTAAGCACCAGTCCCCCTTGCGAAAGGAGAGGGCTGGATCCACTTGCTGTGGTAGTGCTGGAGCTTTTCCTCGTAGATAACCGTTCTTGGGCCTCCTCGAGGAGGTCGACACCATCTTTTCTTGCCTCCTTTGCGTCCGTCTCCGTGTACAGGGTGACCCAAGGCGAGTCGAACTCGATATCTATGGGGATGATAGCCTTGGTCTCGTACACAAGGAAGAAGGGTGTGAAGCTGGTTGACCGGTTGGGTGTGGTTCTAAGGCTCCACAAGACAACTGACAACTCTTCGATCTAGCAGCCGGCTCACTGGACAAGTGATGCCATGAGCCGGGCTTGATGCCAGCGAGGATTAGGCCATTTGCCCTCTCGGCCTCGCCGTTGGACTGCAGGTGGGCGACGGAGGCCAGGTTGAGCCGGATGCCTTGCTTGGTGCAGAAACGTGCTAGCGTGCCATTGGCGAAGTTGGTGCCATTATCGATGATGATGATGTGCGGGGCGTCGTACCAGACTGTGATGTATTCGATGAACTGGATAGCCATGGGGCCGTCTAGCTTCATGATGTGTCTGGCCTCGATCCACTTGGTGAACTTGTCGACAGCTACCAGTAGATGCGTCATGCCGCCTCAAGCGGTCTTGAATGGTCCCACCATGTTGAGCCCCCAAATGACAAAGGGCGACAACAGTGGTATTGTCTTGAGCGCCGCAGCCGGCAGGTATCTTTGTGGGCAGAAATGCTGGCACCCTTCGCACCTGTCGACGAGCTGTGTCGCCTCCTCAAGGGCAGTCGGCCAGTAAAAGTCGTGGCGGAATCCCCTGGCCACCAGGGTCCCCGAAGCGGCATGATTCCCGCACTCGCCCTAGTGGATATTGATACGTCTCCAACTTATCTATAATTTATGAAGTATCTATATGATTTTGGTACGATTTTATTAGAAATAAACCGGACTGACGCTGTTTTCACCAGAACTACCATGGTGTCATTTTTGTGCAGAAATAAAAGTTCTCGGAATGGGCTGAAAATTTACGGATAATATTTTTGGAAAATATAAAAAATACTCAAGTGAAAACATATCGGAGAAGAGTCCTGAGGGAGTGACAAGCCACTAGGGCGCGACCATCCCCCTAGCCGCGTATAGCTGGCTTGTGACCTCCTCGGGAATCTTCTGGACGTGAGACCAATGCCAAATACTCCTATAAATACCCAAACCCCCAGAAAGAAACCTAGATCGGGAGTTCCTTTGCCGCATGCCTCCGGAGCCACGAAAAACCAATTGAGAGCTCATTCTGACACCCTGCTGGAGGGGGAAACCATCATGGGAGGCCATCTCCATCGTCCCGACGGTCACCATGACGAGGAGGGAGTAGTACACCCTCGGGGCTAGGGGTATGTACCAATAGCTATGTGTTTTCTCTCTCTCTCTCTCGTGTTCTTGAGATGGCACGATCTTGATGTACCTCGAGCTTTATTGATATAGATGAATCATATGAAGTTTTCTCCTCTCTATCTTCTTGTGACGAATTGAGTTTTCCCTTTTAAGTTTTCTTATTGGATTGCGTCTTTAAGGATTTTAGAACACTTGATGTATGTCTTGTGATGGGATATCCATGGTGGCAATGGGATGTTCTCTTGATCCACTTGATGTATGTTTTTCTGATGTAATTCCGTGACCTTGGAAATCTATGCATAGGGGTTGGCACATGATTTCATCTTGAACCTCCGGTAGAAACTTTGGGGCACTCTTTTAAGTTCTTTGTGTTGGATTGAACATGCTGAATCTGAAATTGTGTGATGCATATCGTATAATCAAGCCCATGGTTACTCATGGTGGCATTGGAGTATCTAGGTGACATTAGGGTTTTGGTTGATGTGTATCTTAAGGTGTTATTTTAGTATGAACTCTAGGGCTGTTCGTGACACTTATAGGGATAGCTCATAAGATTGATCGGAAAAGATAACTTTAAGGTGGTTTCATGCCGTACAATAATTTCTTCGTTTGTTCTCTGCTAGTTGTGAGTTTGGAGTGAATCCTTTGTCGCACGAGAGGTATTTACATATGATTCAACTATGTCAGTATTGTTGAGAGAACTTGCACTAGTGAAAGTATGAACCCTAGGCCTTGTTTTCAAGCATTGCAATACCATTTTTGCTCACTGTTCTTGCTTGCAACCTTGCTGTTTTTATATTTTCAGCTTACAAAAACCTATATCTACCATCCATTTTGCAGTTGTATCACCCTCTCTTGGCCGAACTAGTGCACCTATACAATTTGCCATTGTATTGGGTGTGTTGGGGACACAAGAGATTTCTTGTATTTGATTGCAGCTTTTATTTGAGAGAGACCATCTTCATCCTACACCTCCCACGGATTGATAAACCTTAGGTCATCCACTTGAGGGAAAATTGCCACTATCCTACAAAACATTGCGCTTGGAGGCCCAACACGAGTCTTCAAGAAGAAGGTTGCATAGTAGACATCAAACTCTTTTGTGGTGCCGTTGTAGGGGAGGTGAGTGCTTGAAAGTATATCTTTAGATCTTGCAATCAAATATTTTATTTTCTTGTTTTTCACTAGCTTGGTTTTATAAAAGAACACTACAAAAAAATGGAATTGAGGTTGCCTCATATGCTTCATCTTTTTTTGTCTTTCATGAAAATGATGTAAAGGAAAATTATGCTCAAGTGTTAGAAGAAGTTATTAAAATGTTTGGCACTAAATCTTTGAGTGATGAGCATGATTGCAATGTTGTTAGTATAAGTTGTTTGAATATCCATAGTACCAATGATGATTGCACTAGTCATGATAAAAAGATTTCTTATAAGAATTTCAATTTTTGTGGAGTGCATAGAGTTTCTGAGGACATGCCTAAAAGGGAAGATAGATTTTGTAAGAGGCATAAGTATTTATAAACTAAATCGTTGTAAGAGAGGCTATACGTTTGTGCTGAAAGACTTAATATCTCTTGTCGTCCTTGTCAACTTTGCAATGAAAGTGGTCATTTTAATTTCCAATGTGAACTATTTCATGATCGAATTGTGTCCAAAAATTGTGAAAACCTCATTACCCTTGAGTATCAAAATGAACTTAATCTACTTTTGGGGTATGAAGAAATGAAACATAAAACTAAGGACGTTCCAGCTTAGGCTCTCATGAAAATGAATGATTTTGATCTCAATGAAATCTATATGTATTGCATGGTAAATTGCGTTGACAATCCTTATATTTCCAATTAATTAAAGACAAGAAAACAAATAGAACATGAAGAGAATACTAATGAAGGGGAAGAAGTTTCCCAATATCCTCCTATTTTTTCTTATGATGAATCAGGTAACGAGGAGGATATTTTTATTCAACCAACCTCTCCAAAAAGAAGCTTATAGGAATTAAATAAACCCAAACATAATGTGGTGAATAAGAAGAAAATATGGAGAAGTAAAGGTAAAGAGGTATGTGTCCCAAATAATGTTGCTTCCATTATTGATAGGCCTCATGAGAATGAATATAAAATAGTTGTGGAAGATGATACACCTGAGGATGATTTTGTTATGCCTATTTCTTGTTGTGATAATTATGAGTGGGAAGATAATGATACTTCTTATAATCTTGAAAATATTTATGGCACCAACTTGGAGATGATGATAATAATTGCAATACTATTGGTGCTATTCATACTATTAATGATGAGAGTGATTATCTTTATGATACAGAAAGCCACAAGCTTGGGGATGCTATGTTTGATCAAAATGACATGTTTGATAATTTATTTGCTGGAACTAATGTTTGTCCCAATCTTGGGGATGCTATGCTTAATGAAGATGATCTTTTTATCCCCCTACTTTGAATGATCAAATTGGTTATAATGATTGCATGCCTCCTACTTATGATTATTGTTGTGATGATACTTATGTGATGAAAAAGAGTGATGATTACTATTATGATTCTTGTAATAATTATGAATATACTTTTACTGAATATTACTCCCACTATTGTAGTATTCAATGTGCGACCAATTTGTAGTATTCAACCCTTTATGATACTCCCACTATTAGTTATGAGAAGAAATTTTCTTTTGTAGGGAGTAGTAAAATTTCTAGGCTTGTAGATTATGAAAAGAATGCCTTATGTGTTTCTTATATTGTGGGATTCCTTCATGATGCTACTAAAAATTATTATGAGGGAGGAACATATGCTTGTAGGAATTGGAATATATGATGTTTCCTCTATACGTGTTCAAAGTTTTAAAGTCATGCTTTTCCCCTCCTATGCTAGTTGATTCTTGCTCCCATAAATTGTTTTCTAAAAAATCCCTATGCATAGGAAGTGGGTTAGACATAAATGTGCTTGTCATGAGATTCATGATGCTCTCTTGCATGTTTCAATTACTATTACTATGTGAGCATCATTGAAATCACCATGCCTAGCTAAAAGGCATTAAAGAAAAGCGCTTGTTGGGAGACAACCCAACACTTTTAATTTCTGCTTTTATGTGTTCACATGATTAATATACTATAGTAATCAATTTTTGCGTATTTTATTTCAATAACATGCCAAGTAAATCCTTTGGGAAAGTGTGGATACTTGCTTGTTTGATTCTGTGCAAAAACAGAAAGTTTTGCGGCCAATATATAAATTATCTTATTTTAGTGGAGCGTCAAAAAATTCTGAAATTTTTACAAAACATTTACATGCAAATTCGTTGAGTTTTACTAATTTTTAATAATTTTTAGAGTCAGGGAAGTATGGTGATTTTTGAGATCTTTACAGACTGTTCTATTTTTGAGAGATTCTGTTTTGCATGCATAGTTTGCTTGCTTTAGTGTTCCCATAGCTTATATTCGGTGATCTAAATTGCGGGAATTATGGAATAAAGTAGGTATTATGTGAGAACAATTATGAATCTTGTCTTGACAGTACCTAAGTGAATGATCTATCTTTATTACGCTAACCCTTCTCACAAAGTTCCGTTAAGTTTTGTGTGATTGAAGTTTTCAGGTTTTGGGTGAGACACCGTAATGAGAAGAATAAGGAGTGACAAGAACCTAATATTTTGGATTCCCAAGGCACCCCAAGCTAAAATTCAAGGAAGACTCAAGTGCCTAAGATTGGGGATGCCCCGGAAGGCATCCCCTCTTTCGTCGTCAACACTATCGATATATCTTACTTGGAGCTATATTTTTATTGATCACATAATATGAGTTTTTCTTGTAGCATCATCTTAATTTTTTTTTCTATGTTAGGTGTTATTTATAATCTTGTTTTTCAATAAAAATTTCCAAGAATTGCCTTTAGGATGCTTGAATTGCATGTTTGATATGTGCTGTGTGAAAATAGAAACTTCTGCTGTAGTGTTTGAATTTTCATATTTCACTGGAACGTGGAAAGTTTCTGAAACTTTTACACAGTATTTTTATATAAATTTTATAGGATGTCCAAAATTTTCATAATTTTTTGAGTTACATAAGTACACTGGTTTAATAGATTGCTAGAGACTGTTCTGTTTGGACAGAGTGCTGTCATAGTTTTGTTATCTACTTCTCCTATAGTTTCCATAGCCTATAATGGTAGATATAAATTGTGGAAATGATAGTAAACAGTACCTAATGTTTGAAAATTATTGTGTAACTTGTATTGGTAGTACATGAAGTGTTGATTTGTTCTTATGTGTACTAACCTATCTCACGAGTTCTTTTTGAGTTTTGTGTGGATGAAGTTTTTGAGAATAGGTGAAACCGACATATGAGAGGATTGAACGAGATACAAAAGCTCAAGCTTGGGGATGACCAAGGCACTCCAAGTAAATATTTATAGAAGTCTCAGGCATTTACGCTTGGGGATACTATGCATCCCACCTCTCTTCGTCAACTATGACTTAGCCTATGTTGAGCCTAAATTTTTATTCGTTCACACGATGTGTCCTATTCTTGGAGTGCTATTTTTTCTTTTGCTTGATGTTTGAATAAAATACTCAGATTGGAAAATCTTTATTGAGAGAGATATAGATAGAAAGTCCTCACGTAGATACTTAACTATTTGATTACTCATTGATCTTCACTTATATGTTTTGGAGTATTCTTGTCATTTACTCTCGTGCTTCACTTATATCCCATGAGTGAATGGTTGAATGAATCGAATATCATAAATCTTAAATTATATATGTTTTATATGCTTATCCCATGGGGAGTAATGACTTCACATATAAGAAGTATAGGTGGTAAAATTTATTGAAAGATAGCAAACACCGCATTTATCACTTGAACAATTCATGAAAGAATATTCAAGGAAGAGAGATTTCACATATAAATATACTATCTTGGACATCTTATATGATTGTGAATACCCATTAATTATTTTAAAACTTGAGAAAATTAGTTGAATTTGTACAAGGAAGACAACATAATGAGTTATGCTTGGGTATAGTTGTATAGAAGTTATATTGTTATGGATCCTCCAACATGTGGTGCCTGCTTCCACGTCATACTAGCAAAAACTCCGGCACCAAGTAGAAATACTACTTGTGCATCCAAACACCCTTAAACCAAAAGTTGTTACATATGTATCCACCATACCTACCTATATGTGGTATTTACCTGCCGTTCCAAGTAAATTTGCATGTTCCAAACTCTAAACCTTCAAATATTTTTCTGTTTTGTATGCCCGAATCACTAATATAGTGACTAGGGGCTGTCAGTATCTTCCATGATAGGAGGGTTAGTCTCCCGGTATGTGTTGATTCACTATCATTCACGAGAAAGTGGCTCGTATTCGGGATGCCCAGTTCCATGCTCAAAAATCAAATCAAAATATAATCAAACAAAACTCCCTGAGGATTGTTGTTTGTATGGACGGTACCCGTGCATTCGGCTCGCTGTGGAGTGTGATTGATTGGTGGAGGGGGAGTAAAAACTTTACCATTCTATTTGGCAACCACCTATAATGTATCTAGCATGGAATATACTAAGATCTCTCGGTTTTTATGTTGGCAATGAAAGCATACCGCTTAAAATTATTATTCATCTTCATTTTAAAAGCTCGAGCTCTGGCACCTCTACAAATCAATGCTTCCCTCTGCGAAGGTGTAATAGGCCAAGTGCATCCATTGCCATATTTGTAATGGGTCATGTGTGAACCTTCTTATTTCCATTATGTGTGGTTGAGAGATAATCATGTTGTGCCTCATGTGTCTTGAGTAAATAAATAGCTTCATGTCATTGAGCATCATGGCATCATATCATCACATCATCATGTCATGTTTGCATGAAGTGCTTGTTGTATATGTTATGGGAGTGTGTGTCGTGGTGAAGTGTGCTTGCAACCAAGTGTTACTTCTTGTGTTAAAAATCTCTCTATAATTTCTTTAAAACTATATCTCCACCTCTCTCATTTGATATAAATGCAACATGTTTTTTTAACTTGTGTAATAATTTCCATAAAAATGATACACTTCTCCTTAATATTCTGGTAAGAATTGTTGGTAAGCTCTCATTCTTGTTTGGAGATATTTCCCTAGTGTAACCTTGCAAAACATATGCATGTGCTAATTACAAGCTAAGTATTTTATTTGCCCTAAAAATGTCAATACCATTTTTATTAAATAGTGCTTATTTCTAGGAGTGCAAAAGTATTTTTACCTCTCTCTCTAACTCTCTCTCTAGCTCTCTGGCAAGTTGCTTTTTTTAAAGATAATTGTTTGTATTTTCGAGAGAGAGAGAAGGTACAGTATCTGGGCCTCCTTGCCCCTGCAGTGGCCTAGCTAGCAGCCAGTGCACGCGCAGCCCAGCTACCACACATGTTCCTTCTTCTTCTTGTACGACAATACATCCACAGTAGCCACATCGGCGACCTAGGTGATTTGACGGCCGACGTCCGGCCTATCCACCTATAAGTGTTGTCCCCGGTTCCCTAGGGTTCACCATGTCTCCATTATATCCCTCTCCTACCCTCTCCGCTGCCCGTAAGTCTCTCCCTTGCACACGCCACACACGCGCGCCATGCTCTGGCTGAGCTCGAGCTTGTGCTTGGGGTAGCCCCTGCGCATCGTCTCCTTCCTTCCCGATGACGTATGTCGAAGACCTGGACTCACTTCCGTATCCTACATCTATGCACGTGACGCCATCAACCCAAGAGCTTCCTCACCATCGGCGTCTTCTTCCTCTACGTCTTGGAGCAGGAGCGTATTGGAGTTCGTCGACTCGTAGCCGTTGCCCCATTGTGCCCCACGCCACCTCTTCATGTCCTAGGTAGTAGAGGTATGCCCCTCCTTCCATTCACCTCGCCCACTTGGTCGTTAGAATCGTGTGCTGTAGTTCCGTCCGTGTCAACTCCATGCTCTCTTTGCTCTGTCCATATATGCAGTATGCGTACTATTTTTTTGCCCTTCCATTTTTGTTCCCCGCACGTCGAGTCATTCTCCCTCGCAGTCCTAAGCAAACCCCGCACCCCCGCTGGCACCCCGCCTTGGCGGATGCAACCGACCCGCTCGCTGCTGACGTTGTTTCCCTCCTTATCGCTGGGAAGAACAAGACCAGCGAGAGGAGCCGGGTCATAAGGCCCCGAGCCCCTCTCCTTTTAGGGAACCCCACCTAGCCTAGTAGTTGGGCCCGCGAATCTCTACCTGGGAGACCCGGGTTCAAAACCCAGCCAGTCCATTTTTTTCATTTCTTTGTTCTAGCCTGACAGTGGGCCCCTAGTCCCACCTGTCAGCTGCTAGGGGGCCCTATGTCACTGCCAAGTGCCCCCCTTTTTATTTTGTTTTGATGTTATTCTCTGTTTAGATTATTGCCAGATTAGGGAATATCCAAATATGGACATGGCTGGATTTGGCAGTAGCCAAATAGGGCAAGAATTGACTTATAAGTCAATTAGTTTTTTTGTGTTGTTTTCTTTTAGTGTTATGGGTTATTTTTCTGTACAAACATAGGGGTGTGATACATGATTTTGGGGTAGAAAAATCCTAGGAATTTAGTGGTGTCATTAGTTGTGTCATTGAAGCAACCTTGTGAAAATATTGTTGTGATAAAGTGGCATTTTGTGATTTTTGTAGGATTTAATTCATGCATGCTATGATGTACTTGTCAACATGAAAGTGGTAGTGTTTTGTGGGCACTAGGCCTGGTATTTATCCTTGCCATGATAAACTTGTGGTTTAGTGGGTTTCCTCATGTAAACATGCTAAGAAAATATTACTTTTTTCATTCCTCAAATATTTCTAAGTGTTAGAACTATTATTTTTCTTCCCATGTTGTGTTCATGACTACCATGGATATAGTGTTCCTTTGGAGTTGGCACAAATATATACATTGTTGTGCTTGTCTTCCTCTGTAGATGTGTGCCATGATCTTATGAATTTGACCTTTGCATATTATATAAAAATTGTTGTCAAAATGCTAGTCTGTCAAGAAGTGCGATGTTTGCCCCTTGTGAATTTTGTCTAAGTCTGAGAATGTGTAGTTATTTTCATGCCATGTTTAGGGGATGCTACCAAGTGATCTGTGATGTTTTAGCTCATGCTCAGTGCTAGTGTTTTGTATAAGATGTTGTCCTCTATCAACCTGCTAAATTTCATGCCATGATATGATTTCTAGGATAATTATGTGCTTCTGTCAAGTTGCTATCAGGTTAACTCAGAATCCATAAAACTGTAATTTTCACTAAGTCCCTAAAAACGGTTTCAACATGCCATCTTGTGAGCTTCATTGGCATTTATCCATGCTTCCTTTCAATTTTATATAGATAGATGATTTTTCAAGCTTGTTGTATAGTTACTGTACATGCTTGGGTTGTTGTTTAAAGCTTGATGTAGCTCTTGATAGATCTGTTACAAGATGACATGTTGCTGTTTGTAGACAGATTGTGTGTGTAGTTGTTTTGTGATTTGTGGGAGCTACACACCATTGTTTGTGTGATTTTTGGATCTATTCATGTTGGTTTTTCATTCCCTATCCAATGGCATCCTTGGAATACCAAGGAATAGCCTAGGTCCTTCTCCTTCCTTGCAATTATCCCCATTAACGTTCGTAACTTGTCGTGAGCGTACCGTGAGTTACATTACTCCGTTTGCAATGTTCTACACATGCAATTTGCATTTATTTTTCATGATGCATCCATATTTTCCATGTTTATGCATGTTCATACAACTAAACTTGTTCTATCAAGAATACTAAATAACTTAATATTTGCATGTGGAACATGACTAGCTTAGGTTGCCATGTCATATGCACTAATTTGGACATGCATCATCTTGTTTGTGCATTGCATATTGGTTTGTATGTTTATATGTATTAATTATCTTTGTGTAGACCTGCATATCAAGCTTGAGTACGAAGAACCCGAAGAGAATGTCTACAAGGACCTAGCTCTGTATCCCCATGAAGACCTAACAGGCAAGATGACCGTACCCAGATCCGATCACTATGTTTGCTTTGCGAGATGTCTCGCTCTTGTCGTTATGCTTTTGTTACTGACCACTTGCACAACCAGCCTCCTACATTGCCATGAAAGCCTCTAGTCCTCCACTACATAGCAAACCTTGTTTGGCTAAGATAGCGCTTCGCAGGCCCTCTTATAGCTTTCTTAGATGCAGCTGCAGGTTGTTTGCATGTGATGACATGGATATCTGGAGATAACACAATATTACTCCTATTTAATTTAATGCACCTATATATCTTAGTAAGGTGGAAGGCTTGGCCTTTTGCTTGGTGTTTTGTTCCACTTCTGCCGCCTTAGCTACTTGTTACCGGTGTTATGTTCCATATATCGCGCTCCTAACATGCTCGGGGTTGTTATGGGGACCCCCTTGAATATTCATTTTAGATTAAAGCTTGTCTTGCAAGACCCAACGTTGGTACTATCTGCTTGACAACCTAATTAAAAATGCGTAGGGCTTAGCTACCCCGTGTCACATCCCTAGCTAGGTGTCATAGTTTAGCATGTGTTTGCATCAAGTTTCATCTTTGCATCAATATGAAATGGGGAGAAATAGAAACCCCAAGCTCACATTGAATCAAAATAATTCAAATTTGGTGAAATTTCAACAAATCTAAAATGCCCTTTAAAAATGTTCCCGATGTCTGATAAATTTGGACATGATTATAACAGGGACCATCTTAATTATTTGAACACCTAAAGCAATTTAAAAATAATTATTTGAAAATTTAGCAGAAAATCCAATGAATCCAATGGTGCTATTGTCATGCATGTTAGAGCAATCTAAATAGGTGAACATTGGCATTTACTAATTGGTTAGTATATGGAAGTGAAATAAACAATGATTTTGAATCTATATTCAACTTCATTTCAAATCAACATGAACACTAGTTGCATTATCTCATCCATACATGCTATCATGCCATGATCATGCATCATATTGTTGCACTTGCGTGTGTTGATTGTTTCTTATCTGCATTGCGGTAGGCCCTACTTCTGAGGATACCCCCGAGTATTCCGACGAAGGAGAGAACCTTTCTGCTACCCTTCAAGACAAGCAACCCCTTTGATCATTCCTATAACATCCTACTCTCTCGCTCCTGCTCTTGTTTATTGCATTAGGACAGTCGATCACATGTCAGTCATACACGGTAGATGATCCTATTCTGCTGCATAATCTGACATTGTCACAGTAAATAGCTAAACCTTGCAACCTAGCATACCTGGTAGATGCTTGTACCATGATGTCCTTAGCTTACTTTGCCTGCTATGCTTGCTATGCTTAGAGTTGTGTCAGGTCTAATTCATCTGGGTGATGAACTGACTGAAACAATGTTGTTTTGATCTGGTGATATAATGATGAACTCTATTTGGTAAAGGTAGCAATGAGAGGCTATGTAGGAGTACATAGAGGGTTGTCTCATTGGGACCGTTCTTAGGAACCGCGTTCCGTGTTTATGATCCAAGACTAGTTGCTACCACACATTGGGTTCCGGTCTCGACCCCTCTCGACTTATCAGTCGCTTAGTCCTTGGTCCAGGAATTGCAAGTAGTTTTTGGTGTTTATAGCATGCTGGAGGCCGTGCGTAGCGCTGACCCTAGGGGTGGGTTATGACGCGGTAGGCAGTGGCACGATGTACGAAGGGTCACCCAAATGGTGGGATTGGGAACCCTACGCACATCGTTTGGGGCCATAGCGGAAACTTCGGCCGAACTTCCGTGCAGGTTCAGTCTCAAATAGGCGATAGCCTGGACTAGAGGTCTTATGTGATTGACGGTCGTGGCTGACTCCCTCGCTGGGCATCCGCTTGAAGGTTGCCGAGGTGCATGGTTTTATGAGCACACAGTGATAAGTGGCGAGAGCGTGTGTGAAGAAGTACACCCCTACAGGGTATGAAACTATTCGAATAGCCGCCTCCTCGGATATGGACTAATATGTGAACTTATGTTGTTCATAGATAATCTGATGGTACTCATAAAAATATCAAGACAAGTGTGAGTTCCATGGATGGCACTCTCCCAGGAGAGGGAAGTGAATCCATGGTGATGTATTGTCATGGAGTTAGTGGGCTCGTGTGCGATATCTAAAATTGTAATAAAGAGTTAAAATTTGAGTTGTGTAGGTTAGCCATGAGTCAAAGCTGGCATTTTTGCATAAACTCCACCACCTCCTTGATGATACATGTGCATGATTAGACTAGGTCTATTCCAAAGACTTGCTGAGTACGTTTGTACTCACGTTTGCTTAATAAATGTTGCAGATGAGACCTAGGACCCATCAGGTGGGTTCTATCTAGATGTCGACGATGCCGAATAGCTTGTGTCCCAGCTATTACCTTATGCCCTGTGGCGGGCTATAGATAGTCAGGCCATGTGCCTTTTTACCCCTTTCGTCTGTCTGTACTCAGACAGCTTAAGCTTGCGCTTGGTTTGTATGAACTTGTTTGTATGACTTGAGTGTCGGGTTATGTGACCCCTATTTGTAAGAACATATTATGCAAGGCTCGTCTGAGCCTTTTAAATAAGAGTCATGTTGTTGTATGGTTATGTTGTGATGCCATGGTTGTATCTATGCATATCAGGCATGTCGTGCGTACGTGTGACGTGCAACGGTATGTATGGGATCCGAGACCTAGTCGTGTGCCTTTAGTAGTACTCTTTATGGGAAACTATCTCTTTGTGCTTCCATCGAGCCATGGTAGCTTGCTACTGCTCCGGGCACATTGATTGACCGACATGTATCCTTCTTTGCTCCTTTTTCTGTCCCTTCGGGGAAATGTCTCGCAGTGTAATGGAGTCCCTGTAGCCTGTTATGACTCGTCTACGTGCAGTGATGGCATTTATTTTCACGACATAATGGAGTCCTTGTAGCTTGCTATGACTCGTCTACACACGCTTGAGGCTGACACCTGCATTGTTGGGTTACGTATGCCTGTTTCTTTACGGATGTGCCACTTGGGTGCTATGACTAGTAATGTCGGCCCGGGTCTTTGTCGTGTAATTGCCAGCGACATGTTCAGAAGACGGAAACGGTCCCGGCTAAGGTAAGGCTGCAGCCGTGGAACTTATCGTGCGTGAGGCCGCAAAGTGAAGTGATATGTGACAGTCTGGATTCATATGGCTTAGGATCGGGGTCCCGACAGCGTTGGTATCAGAGCCTGACTGACTGTAGGAGTACGAAGCCAAACCGGTCGAAGTTGAGTCTAGAAACACTATAGAAAAGTAGGGGAATTAATTGTGGAAGGGAACGTAAGGCTCTTTTTACTCCTGTTCCCAAGTTATTCTATTCTGAGTCATTCTCATCTTTTCTACGGGGATAAGAACTAGGCTACTCATCCATTGCTTAGAATGCCGAGTTACTAACCATGGACCACTAGCAAGCTTGTTTGCAAGTGAATGAAGGCACTTAAGTATTGTTGGTGTGACAAACAGATGGAGAAGAGATTTGAGTCTAGAAAGTCGAGTGGTTATGCTTTTCCAATCTTTTGCAGTTGTCTCAAAATCCTTTTTGAGCAATTACAGCCGTTATGCTGTCCAATTTCTGCTAGAATCTGTAATGTCTTTGCATCATTCTCTGTTTCAGATGCCCCCTCATCCTTCCCGTCAGGTGGTCCGTCTGACCAGGTGCATCGATGTACCGGGTCACATGTCCATGTTGGTTAGAGTTATGATGGAGGCTGGATACCATTGGTACCCGGAGTAAACAGTGGAGGAACAGTATCGAGATTTCAACCAGAGCCAGTATCTGTGTACCGTCAAGATTTATCCTGCATACCCTGGAGCTACAGAGCCGCTTCACTAGACTTATGGTTTAGGTGTCAACATAGATATGGAAGTCCAGGAGGCCGCTTACACCATGCTGACTATCATGAGGTTCCACCATGGTCTGCTTCAGAACATAGAGTTTTGTTATGTTCCTGCTTCAATGGGAGGAGAGAATGGTTATCTTAGTGCAACCTACTATGATCCTTCCAATGAGGACCCTAGGCTGCAGGTGACCGCTCAGATGTTGGAGAACAGGGATCGTGATGCACGCGCCCTTCGCATGGAGTTTTATGCTACCCGATCACGTCTTTGGATAGCCCTGACGCAGTTGGCACCTATCGCGCAGACAAGGGGACCAAGGCCACATTCGTGTCCTTATGGCTTCCATGGATCACAGGCTAGAGTGTTTCCAGATCCTCAGGTTCAGCTCCCGGGTCATGGGGGTAACCTATATAAGGCATTCTATGGGGATGCTTGAGTACGTGGATGTTAGTTCTAGTATGGTAGTAATCGTATCGCCACAATCTTGCGTGTCTTGTGGGATATGATGAGGTTGAAAGTTGACTTCCGGAGGTGCAGATAGATAATGTATAGGAAGCTTGTAATGCCTCCGATGATTTGTGTCATCTCTCCGTAGTTGTATTTCAGCTTGGCTTGTACTAAACTATGTCATGGTGTGTATGAATCATGGTGTTCATATGGCAGTTGTCTTACCATGTTGATTGGTATTTACCGTGCATACCATGTTGTCTAGTACATTCCTTATCTTATGTCTTAGAGTTGTTATTCCCTATGATTAAGCTGTGGGTTTCTTTTCCCATGATGGTGGCAACTAGGAATAACCCCGTGCCTGCCCCTGAGCAGGGCGAGGGAAGCCAGCCAAGGCAAGAGGATTTGCCACATGCGCCTTCCTTGGCGGAAGTAATGCTAGAAGCTGAACGAAACAAGAGGGAGACCAACAGGCTGTTGGAAAGAATTGACTAGAACACATCACGTGCTCCCCATAATGACCTCAATGATGGCGTATCACTTGGTGATTTCATCACACTGTGCCCATCCTATTGGGGAACGTCGCATGGGAAACAAAAAATTTCCTACGCACACGCAAACCTATCCATGGTGATGAGCATCTACGAGAGGGAGAGTGGATCTACGTACCCTTGTAGATCGCAAAGCGGGAAGCATTAAGAAACGCGGTTGGTGTAGTCTTACTTCTTCGCGATCCAAATCGTCGAGCGTCCCGCGATCTAATCACAAACTGTCCTGCTGTAGCGACCCGACCTGAAAGGCCGAATCTCCGGTGTTTCCGTACCATCCCAAGATCATGCTGGTACACACACAGTACATCAATGTATATATCAAGGGAAATCACATAGCATTATATTAATCGAAATCTCATATCGAGTCCTTTATTACAATAAAAATTACAATAAAGTGGCTGAAGGCCAACTCATGAGAATGTCTACATCTTGCGGAAGCGTCGAAGGTAGATGAGTCCATCTGACTCCAAGGGCATCTCACCGAGCGTAGAACGTGTCCTCACTCCTGGTCGGAAAAGTACTCTGCAACATGATATGTTGCAGCCGTGTAGGTCAGCATATGGAATATGCCGGCAAAGTCACAAGAGTGGGGTGAAAAGATAATCATCTAGTCTACATGCTTATATGGCAGGTGGGGTGGTAAGTTTTTGCGTAAAGCCAATTTTTTTCCTACATCAAGAGAGGGATCAGCAAAAAATATTACTAAGTTGGTTGATTAATGAGATGGTTCCACCAACCAATTTTCATACCCAAATTGTTAATACCCACATCATCATATTACTAGTGTTGAGAATTCCGAATGTTTCAGTTCCTTTGGCTCAAGTCGTCCATGACTGTGGACACGGCTAATCGATTAGGTTTGAGTACTCTGCAGAGTTTTGCACACGTTCCCCACAAGATTTGGTCGCCTCCGTTTGATTTCTCGCACTTCAGGGTGTTTGAGAAACGCATGACCAAAACATGGTCTTCCAAAGGGTTTCCCTGCGACTCTATCGGTGCCCATCCTTTCCTACCGTTCTTCTACATCTCGTAGCACCGCCTGTCCAGGGTCACCACGATATCCAACCAAGCCAGAGCCCATAATGACTTGTGGCTGTGCAGGTAAGCCTTGGGTCTTGAAGCACCCATCCATCTCTTTGTGCCTGGGTGGATCTTTCCGCGTGAATACTGGCCATCTCCAGCATCACCTAGGCAATCCACTGGTTTCTCAAGGGTGCCATTCAACCATCATCCACCCAGAGGTATGTTGAAAACTCGGAGTCTTGAAGTGTTGATCATTACGTAGGTCTTGAAATTTGTTAACTCTCTCAACTCTCATGAATCACACAACCAACCCCGTCTACTAATAGCATAGCAAAAAGTATAACAACGTTTCCCGGGGCCAATGTGTCAAGGGTTGAGAGGGGGTACCTACCACATGATACTACTACAATGTAACCAAGTTTCCAACTAACCTATCTTGCATGCAATTGGGGTGATGGAAGAACTAATGCAATAAAAACATGGGTAAAGATGATCAAAGAGACTTTCCTGATTGATGATCTTCGTACGTGAGTGACTCTAAGTAACAAGCTTCGCACTCCGGATAATCTAACGAAGCAAACAAGAGCACTCAAATAAGCATACAACAAAAATATTGTAACTCACAATCATCAACCAAGAACTAGCAAACAATCAAGACAAAACAATGCACAAATCACAAGTAAGAAAAACACACAAAGTTTTGTTTTCTAGAAGATGATTGATAAAACACTACTAACATAATAAAACTATTTTGTAATAACAAAACAATGGTTGACAGTAAAGAAACAATAAAAAGATTTTTATTAACTAAAAGAAGAAAATCAATTTAAGTTTGTTGGGAAAACTTTAGTAAAGTTTGTAAAAGTTTTGATAAACACTATATGAAACAATTATAGTTTTACTAACAAAATAGCAAAAAAAAACTTATTATTTACTCACAAAAACATGTTCTTAACAGAAAATAATTTACAAATAAACTTGTTTTAGATAACAGAATTAGATTATATAAAACTCTATCAAAAGAATCTATTACTAAACTAGTTGTTTTAATCAAATTAAACCTATTCGAAAGGAAGTTGTGATTCCTATATTAACAAAGAAAATAAACTAGACAAATAATATTTTCATTAACAGTAAGTAAAACACCTAAAGATTAACTAACAGAACCTACTAAATCAAATAAAACTAAATCTAAATTAAACTAACTAAAACTAAGTAAATAAAACTATACTATAATACTAGGCAGATTCTGTTTATAGCTAGAACACTAATGAAAGTCATCCTACAAATTCTCAAACTAAGTATGAAAGTAGTCCTAACTAATACCAAACAGTAGCAAAAAGATTCATCTCAAAATCTATTTTCAAACTCTAGTTATTCAGATTTGAATATTTTGAGCAAATTTGATTCAATTCAAAAGTTATAGTTCAAATTTGAAATTTAAGAGTACAGGGTGAAACTACATGAAAAATGTGAGCTATTTCAAAAAGAATCAACTCAAAACATTAAATAGATTAAAAGTTATAGCTAAAACAATTTTCTAAAACATTCTGTTTAACTAAAACTAAACAAAAGGAAGAAAATTTCTACCGGACGGCCAGGGGTGACGTGGCACTATCCTATTGGCTAAGGGGGTGTGTGCGAGCGGTGCTTTGGGCGGTCAACCGAACCTAAACAGAAAACAGTTCGGGAATAACCCGATCTAATCGCGGCCGTTGCGTTTGGATCGGAGGGAGGGGGTGAGCTCGAAGATTTTACCGGAGGGGGAGGTGGACTCCAGCGATGGTGACGGCGGCCGGTGGTCGAGGACGTCGCCGGAGGTAGCTTTGGTGGTCGAGGGAGGCAGCAAAGAGGTCCAGGCGACAGCGGCGGTCGTCCGGCGTCGATTGGAGGCAACGGTGGGGGCTGGGGTGGGGTGTGGCGACGGCAGGAGCTCCGGAGGGTTTCGGTGGTTGCAGGGACTCCGGCGAGCTCGTTTGGCAGCGTCCCGGTGAGGTAGGAGGGGGCTTTGGGGGGAAACGAGGAGCGGAGGGTGGCCGGCTTATATAGGGGCGCTAGGGAGTGCGGGGGAGGAGAGAAGAGAGAGATCCGGGGAGGGAGTAATCGCTGGCGTTGGCGCGTGCGGGAGGAGAGTGATGACCGCTCAGGCGTTACCGGCGATCGAGGTGGGGCCCGTTGTCAGCGAGTGAACAAGTGACGAATGCGCATCGGTCGACCGGCTTGTAATAAATCCGCGAGTAACTGCCGTGGGCCGGCCCGTTTAATACTAAAACCGTTACTCTTTTTATTAACCAGAGTAGTAAATCGTCTTTAAAAGCGTTCAAAACATTTTTAAAAATAGGAGTACTAAATATAAAAATTAACAGAATAATAAATTACATTTAATGAACATTTTTATTCTGTCATTTGAACACTTTGAAAAAATAATATTTTCAGAAATTGCCTAATTGTTTTTAAATCCTTTTTGCAAATATTTTCAAAATAACCCCTGGTTATTTTTGTTCAAATAGATCACCAAATGGGTCCTGGTGTGGAGTGTCATGTTCCTCCTCTCTTATTTGAACTTTTTACCAAGATTTCAAATAGGTGAAAGCAACACATTGAAAGTAGAAAGGGCTTTCAGAAATTTAGAAAGAACATTTCAACAAATACATGTATTCAAGCAATGATGTAGATAGATGCATAGCTATATTTCCTAACATTCCAAAATGGAATTTTGGGATGTTACAAACCTACCCACCTTAATATGAATCTCGCCCTCGAGATTCAAGTTGGCTAGAAAATAGGTGCGAGTGGTCTCTACGAAGATCTTCTTCGCGTTCCCAGGTGGCTTCTTCCTCGGTGTGATGACTCCACAAAACCTTACAGAACTTGATGATCCTGCTGCGGGTAACTCTGTTGGCAGTCTCGAGGATTCTAACAGGCTTCTCCTCGTAAGTCAGATCATTGTTAAGTTGTATGGCCTTTAGGGGCACTCTGTCTCTCAAAGGAATATCAGCCATCTCAGCATGACATTTCTTTAGCTGGGACACATGAAACACATTATGAATCCTGATAATTCTTCTGGCAATTCCAGCTTGTATGCAACTTCGCCTCTACGTTCAAGAATTTTGTAGGGGCCTATAAATCTGGGTGCTAATTTTCCTTTAACACCAAACCTCTTGATTCCTCGAAGCGGGGACACACGAAGATATGTCCGGTCTCCCACCTCATACGTCACTTCTTTATGTTTGCTGTCAGAAAAACTCTTCTGTCGAGATTGAGCTATCTTGAGTCTATCACGAATCAGCTTGACTTTCTCTTCAGAATCTCGGATAAGGTCGGGACCAAAAAGTTGTCGGTCTCCAACACCATCCCATGTCAACGGTGTTCTGCATCTCCTTCCGTATAAAGCTTCGAAAGGGGCCATCTTCAGACTGGTCTGATAACTGTTGTTGTACGAGAGTTCTGCGTAAGGTAAGTTGTCATCCCAACTAGATCCATAATCTAGCGCACAAGCTCTCAACATGTCTTCCAGAATCTGGTTGACTCTCTTAGTCTGTCCATCTGTCTGCGGATGAAAGGCTGTACTGAACTCTAGCCTCGTACCCAAAGTTTCATGTAACTGATGCCAAAACTTTGAGATAAATTGTGTTCCTCTATCTGACACGATACTCCTTGGAACTCCATGCAAACATACGATCCTGGTCATATATATCTTGGCTAGCTTAGCACTGGTATAGGTGGTTTTCACTGGAATGAAATGAGCTACCTTGGTCAAGTGATCTACCACTACCCAGATGGAATCATAACCTGTACGGGTCCTGAGTAGTCCTGTGATGAAATCCATACCAAGCTTTTCCCATTTCCACTCAGGTATCGGCAAAGGTTGGAGTAACCCTGCTGGTTTCTGATGTTCTGCCTTTACTCGCTGACAAACATCACATATTGCAACATGTTCCGCAATATCTTTCTTCATACCTGTCCACCAATAACTTTCCTTTAAATCGAGATACATCTTGGTATTGCCTGGGTGTATCGAGTAAGGTGCATCATGGGCTTCTTGAAGTATCAACTTCCTGAGCTCTGGGTCATTGGGCACATAGATGCGGTTCTCAAACCACAAAGTTCCGTGTTCATCCTCACGAAAACCTTTAGATTTACCATCTTCCATTCTCTGCTTTATCTCAGCTATCTCCTTGTCCGATTTCTAGGCTTCACGAATTCTTTCGGTCAAGGTGGACTGAATCTCCAGTGTAGCAACATATCCTCTTGGAACTATCTCTAGCTTGAGCTCTCTGAGATCATCGGCTAACTCTTGGGGTAATCCTCCCACTGTGAGTGTGTTCACATAAGTTTTCCAACTCAAGGCATCAGCTACAACATTAGCCTTACCTGGATGGTAGTGTAATCTCATGTCATAGTCCTTGATTAACTCTAACCATCTCCTCTATCTGAGGTTCAACTCTTTCTGCGTGAAAATATATTTCAGGCTCTTATGGTCGGTGTAAACATCACAACTATTTCCGATAAGGAAATGTCTCCAGGTCTTGAGTACGTGCACTATGGCTGCTAGTTCCAAATCATGGGTAGCATAATTCAACTCATGAGGTCGTAGTTGTCTGGATGCATAAGCTACAACCTTTCCATCTTGCATGAGTACTCCTCCAAGTCCTTGATGTGAAGCGTCACAATAAACCTGGAAGTCCTTCCGAATATTGGGCAAAATCAACACTAGGCTGTGGCCAAACGTTTCTTCAACTCCTGGAAACTGGCTTCACATTCCTCAGTCCAAATATACTTAGATTCTTTCTTCAACAACTCTGTCATGGGCTTGGCAATCTTTGAGAAATTCTCAATGAATCTCCGGTAATATCCGTCAAGTCCAAGGAAACTGCGGATTTCCTTAACTGAGGTGGGTGACTTCCACTCGGTGACGGCTTCAACCTTAGCGGGGTCTACGGCTATTCCTTCTCCGGAAATAACATGTCCAAGGAATCCGACTTCCGTCAGCCAAAATTCACATTTGCTGAACTTGGCATATAACTGATGCTCTTTGAGCTTCTCCAGAACTAAACGCAAATGTTCCTTGTGTTCTTCCTCGTTCTTGGAGAATATCAAAATGTCATCGATGAACACCACGACAAACTTGTCCAAATATTCCATAAACACTTTGTTCATCAAATTCATGAAGTAGGCAGTAGCATTAGTCAAACCAAAGGACATGATTGTATACTCGTATAAGCCATACCTTGTGGTGAAAGTTGTTTTGGGTATATCCTGTTCACGAATCTTCAGTTGATGATACCCTGATCGAAGATCGATCTTAGAGAATACTTTGGCGCCTACTAGCTGATCAAACAAATCATTAATCATCACTAGAGGGTACTTGTTCTTGATAGTCACCTCGTTCAAGGCACGATAATCGACTACCATTCTCAAGGTTTTATCCTTCTTCTCCACCAAAAGAACTGGGGCTCCCCACGGTGAAGAACTTGGGCGAATATACCCTTTGTCCAATAACTCCTTAGTTTGCTTCTTGATTTCCAATAGATCATTTGCGGGCATCCGATAGGGTCTCTTGGAAATTGGGGTTGTCCCTGGCTGTAGCTCTATTAGGAACTCAATCTCCCTATCTGGTGGCATGCCTAGTAATTCTTCCGGGAATACATCCGGAAAGTCTTTTACCACGGTACTTCTTCCTGAACAACTCCTGTGAGGGCATTTAACCTAGCACTCATCTGGGTGCGTCGGGATACATACTTAATCCTCTTGTTCTCCGGGGTGGTGAGTGAAACAGACTTGCTGGGACAATCAAGATTACCTTCATACTTGGTCATCCAATCCATGCCTAGGATTACATCCAATCCCTGGGATTCTAAGACGATGAGGTCGGTGGGAAAAAACATGGTTTCCTATGTGAAGTTTCAGGGCATGGCATCCTATTCCTGCCATCATCATACCTCCTGGGGAACTGACCTTAATGGGCTGACTAAGGGTTTTAGTGCGCAAACCATACTTATCCACAACTACCCTTAATATGAATGAATGAGTTGCACCGGAATCAAAAAGTACTGTAACTGGACGTGAATGCAATAAAAACTTACCAACCACAGTCTCGGGTTGATCATTGACTTCTTCCATGTCGAGATGGTTCACCTGGGCACGAGGAAAAGGGTTTGGCTTCTTGGCTGCGGAGTTGCCGTTTCCATTTCCCTACTTGCTCTGGGGACACTCAGTAGCATAGTGCCCTGTCTTCTGGCACTTGAAACAGGTGATGTGGCTCAGATCCTTCTGAGTAGGAACGTGACGGTGCTGGTTGTTGTTCCCATTCCCATTCTCAGTCTTGAAATTGCCATGGTTGGGACGGGCATTCCCATTTCCTCCATGGTTGTGGCCTCCATGGTTGTGCACGGCATGAGTGTGCCTTCCAAACTTACCGGTCCCTGATCCGGTATTCCCTGAGTACGGGGAGTAGCGGGGCTTCTGATGAGCTCCAGAGTTAAACTTCCCTTGAGTGTACTTCCTCTTGTGGTTCTCAATTTGCTGCTGTTTACCCTCCAGAATAAGGGCCTTGTCCACCAGCTCTTGGTAATTGTTGAAGGTAGCCACTACCAGCTGCATGCTCAACTCATCGTTGAGTCCTTCCAGAAACTTCTCTTGCTTGGCCGCATCATCGGCCACGTCTCCTGGTGCATAACGTGCCAATGTGCTAAAATCATCCACGTACTGGGCCACAGAGCGATTTCCTTGGCGCAAGTTACAAAACTCGCGCTTCTTCAGACTCATGGCTCCAGCTGAAACATGTGCGGTGCGGAAAGCAAGCTTGAACTGCTCCCAAGTCACATCAGCAATAGGATAGGTGGTGGTGTAATTCTCCCACCATGAAGCTGCTGGTCCTTCAAGTTGATGTGTGGCAAAACGCACCTTCTCAACGTCAGTACATCCAGCGGTGATGAGTTCTCTCTCCATTTTACGGAGCCAGTCATCTGCCACAATAGGCTCACTGCTGCTGGAGAAAGTTGGAGGGTTCAACCTCAGAAAACGGGTGAGATTGTCAGTCTGGGGTGGATGTTGGTGGTTGTTGTTGTTCTGGTTGTTGGTCTGATTCTGGATCAATAGCTGCATCAGTGCATTCTGCTGCTGAAGAAGTTGCGTGAGTTCCGGCGGGAAAGTGAAGTCGGACTCACGTCGTGGAGGCATCTTACTGTTTTCAGAGGGGTGAGAATTAGAATAGAACAAGGGTCTAAAAGGAGAAATTCACTACCCATATGCAATGCAACAAACATATCACACCAAACACTTATTCATTTATTCAATCAATGTCAAACATCGGGAATACAAGTCTCAATCAAACTACACATCGACCTACGCTTTAACGACGAAAATAAAAGATTCATGGAGGGCATGACTACAGTTTTCCTCAGAAGTACATGGTGATTGCGTCTCCTCCAGTGGTACTCTCCTCATAGTCATCATCGTCGCTGATGAAAGGTGCCAAGTCTCCCTCAGGATGAAGATTTTCACCCATGTCCATCTGTTCCTCCAGAGTGGCGATGCGAGTGTTCAGCTTGTCGATTCTCTCTAAGAAATCCTTCACCTCATATTCATGTTCATAGTTGGCTTCCCGCAAATCAGCTTCAAGGTCAATGTCACGGTTCATCAGATTCTTGATTGTCTTCGTATCAGCACGAACTCGAAGCTCTAGAGTCCTAATGTGAGTCTCCATGGTTTGAATATAGGAAATGGTGGTGTCTGCAGTAGGAGGGGTTATGATGTTTCCATTGGCATCTCTGCGACAAACCATGCTGAGTCCTGGTGAAATGGTTCCACCTTGGTATTCCTCCTGAATACGTCCAAGGGCACGATGAATTGCCATGTCTCTCCCAAGTATCCAACTGGGTGCCACGAACTTGAAGTCGATGGGTTCCTTCCGGTTCCCAAAGGTCTTCCCTGGGATGTGCACCTCGATCCTGTAGCGTCCATCTTTGGGAAATGACATGATAGGAATCCCAGTGATGCTCGGCAAAGCAATCCTTACATCCTTGACGATCCTCATTAGCTCCTTACCAAAGGGCATCGTTGCGTCAGGCTGGCAAAACTCCGTGATCAACACTGGGATGAAGGTGGCCATCTATAAATTTTGAAATAATCGGAGAGGAGTCAAAAACGAATAGATGAGAGTATAAGAACTTTTAAAGACAAAAATACATAAGTCCTAAGGCTTTCCAATCCTAGAGGTTACGTCCTACGGTCAGTGTGTGCTCTGATACCATTTCTGTAGCGACCCGACCTGAAAGGCCGAATCTCCGGTGTTTCCGTACCATCCCAAGATCATGCTGGTACACAAACGGTACATCAATGTATATATCAAGGGAAATCACACAACATTATATTAATTGAAATCTCATATCGAGTCCTTTATTACAATAAAAATTACAATAAAGTGGCTGAAGGTCAACTCATGAGAATGTCTAAATCTTGCGGAAGCTTCGAAGGTAGATGAGTCCATCTGACTCCAAGGGCATCTCACCGAGCGTAGAACGTGTCCTCACTCCTGGTCGGAAAAGTACTCTGCAACATGATACGTTGCAGCCGTGTAGGTCAGCATATGGAATATGCCGGCAAAGTCACAAGAGAGGGGTGAAAAGATAATCATCTAGTCTACATGCTTATATGGCAGGTGGGGTGGTAAGTTTTTGCGTAAAGCCAATTTTTTTCCTACATCAAGAGAGGGATAAGCAAAAAATATTACTAAGTTGGTTGATTAATGAGATGTTTCCACCAACCAATTCTCATACCCAAATTGTTAATACCCACATCATCATATTACTAGTGTTGAGAATTCCGAATGTTTCAGTTCCTTTGGCTCAAGTCGTCCATGACTGTGGACACGGCTAATCGATTAGGTTTGAGTACTCTGCAGAGTTTTGCACACGTTCCCCACAAGATTTGGTCGCCTCCGTTTGATTTCTCGCACTTCAGGGTGTTTGAGAAACGGATGACCAAAACAAGGTCTTCCAAAGGGTTTCCCTGCGACTCTATCGGTGCCCATCCTTTCCTACTGTTCTTCTACATCTCGTAGCACCGCCTGTCCAGGGTCACCACGATATCCAACCAAGCCAGAGCCCATAATGACTTGTGGCTGTGCAGGTAAGCCTTGGGTCTTGAAGCACCCATCCTTCTCTTTGTGCCTGGGTGGATCTTTCCGCGTGAATACTGGCCATCTCCAGCATCACCTAGGCAATCCACTGGTTTCTCCAGGGTGCCGTTCAACCATCATCCACCCATAGGTATGTTGAAAACTCGGAGTCTTGAAGTCTTGATCATTATGTAGGTCTTGAAATTTATTAACTCTCTCAACTCTCATGAATCACACAACCAACCCCGTCTATTAATAGCATAGTAAAAAGTATAACAACGTTTCCCGGGGCCAATGTGTCAAGGGTTGAGAGGGGGTACCTACCACATGATACTACTACAATGTAACCAAGTTTCCAACTAACCTATCTTGCATGCAATTGGGGTGATGGAAGAACTAATGCAATAAAAACATGGGTAAGGATGATCAAAGTGACTTTCCTGATTGATGATCTTCATACGTGAGTGACTCTAAGTAACAAGCTTTGCACTCTGGATAATCTAACGAAGCAAACAAGAGCACTCAAATAAGCATACAACAAAAATATTGTAACTCACAATCATCAACCAAGAACTAGCAAACAATCAAGACAAAACAATGCACAAATCATAAGTAAGAAAAACACACAAAGTTTTGTTTTCTAGAAGATGATTGATAAAACACTACTAACATAATAAAAATATTTTGTAATAACAAAACAATTGTTGACAGTAAAGAAACAATAAGAAGATTTTTATTAACTAAAAGAAGAAAATCAATTTAAGTTTGTTGGGAAAACTTTAGTAAAGTTTGTAAAAGTTTTGATAAACACTATATGAAACAATTATAGTTTTACTAACAAAATAGCAAAACAAAACTTATTATTTATTGACAAAACATGTTCTTAACAGAAAATAATTTACAAATAAACTTGTCTTAGATAACAGAATTAGATTATATAAAACTCTATTAAAAGAATCTATTACTAAACTAGTTGTTTTAATCAAATTAAACCTATTTGAAAGGAAGCTGTGATTCCTATATTAACAAAGAAAATAAACTAGACAAATAATATTTTCATTAACAGTAAGTAAAACACCTAAAGTTTAACTAACAGAACCTACTAAATCAAATAAAACTAAATCTAAATTAAACTAACTAAAACTAAGTAAATAAAACTATACTATAATACTAGGCATATTCTGTTTATAGCCATAACACTAATCAAAATCATCCTAAAAATTCTCAAACTAAGTATGAAAGTAGTCCTAACTAATACCAAACAGTAGCAAAAAGATTCATGTCAAAATCTATTTTCAAACTCTAGTTATTCAGATTTGAATATTTTGAGCAAATTTGATTCAATTCAAAATTTATAGGTCAAATTTTAAATTTAAAAGTACAGGGTGAAACTACACGAAAAATGTGAGCTATTTCAAAAAGAATCAACTCAATACATTAAATAGATTAAAAGTTATAGCTAAAACAATTTTCTAAAACATTCTGTTTAACTAAAACTAAACAAAAAGAAGAAAATTTCTACCGAACGGCCAGGGGTGACGTGGCACTATCCTATTGGCTAAGGGGGTGTGTGCGAGCGGTGCTTCGGGCGGTCAACCGAACCTAAACAGAAAACGGTTCGGGAATAACCCGATCTAATCGCGGCCGTTGCGTCTGGATCGGAGGGAGGGGGTGAGCTCGAATATTTTACCGGAGGGGAAGGTGGACTCCGGCGATGGTGACGGCGGCCGGTGGTCGAGGACTTCGCCGGAGGTAGCTTCGGTGGTCGAGGGAGGCAGCAAAGAGGTCCAGGCGACAGCGGCGGTCGTCCGACGTCGATTGGAGGCAACGGTGGGGGCTGGGGTGGGGTGTGGCGACGGCAGGAGCTTCGGAGGGTTTCGGTGGTTGCAGGGACTCCGGCGAGCTCGTTTGGCAGCGTCCCGGCGAGGTAGGAGGGGGCTTTGGGGGGAAACGAGGAGCGGAGGGTGGCCGGCTTATATAGGGGCGCTGGGGAGTGCGGGGGAGGAGAGAGGAGAGAGATCCGGGGAGGGAGTAATCGCCGGCGTTGGCGCGTGCGGGAGGAGAGTGATGACCGCTCGGGCGTTACGGGCGATTGAGGTGGGGCCCATTGTCAGCGAGTGAAGAAGCGACGAATGCGCGTCGGTCGACCGGCTTGTAATAAATCCGCGAGTAACTGCCGTGGGCCGGCCAGTTTAATACTAAAACCGTTACTCTTTTTATTAACCAGAGTAGTAAATCGTCTTTAAAAGCATTCAAAACATTTTAAAAAATAGGATTATTATATATCAAAATTAAACAGAATAATAAATTCCATTTAATGAACATTTTTATTCTGTCATTTGAGCACTTTGGAAAAAATAATATTATCAGAAATTGCCTAATTGTTTTTAAATCCTTTTTGCAAATATTTTCAAAATAACCCCTGGTTATTTTTGTTCAAATAGATCACCAAATGGGTCCTGGTGTGGAGTGTCATGTTCCTCCTCTCTTATTTGAATTTTTTACCAAGATTTCAAATAGGTGAAAGCAACACATTCAAAGTAGAAAGGGCTTTCAGAAATTTAGAAAGAACATTTCAACAAATACATGTATTCAAGCAATGATGTAGATAGATGCATAGCAATATTTCCTAACATTCCAAAATGGAATTTTGGGATGTTACACCCGCGAACCAATCATGAACCATCCCGCGATCTCGTCATGATCCGTCCCGCGATCCGATCACGAACATCCCGTGGCCTTGATCACGATCCTTCCGATCTAGTACCGAACGGACGGCACCTCCGCGTTCAGCACATGTGCAGCTTGATGATGATATCCACCGTCTTGATCCAGCAAGGGGAGGTGGAGAGGAGAGAGAGTTCACCGGCAGCGTGACGGCGCTCCGGTGATGGTGGTGGTGGAGCAATTCCGGCAGGGCTTCGCCTAAGCACTACGGAAAACTAATCTAGAGGAGCACCGGTGGAACGGGTAGCACGTGGCCGCAATTTCTGCCAAAACCCTAGCTATTCCACCAGTATATATAGGACAAGAGGAGAGGAGAGGCAGCCAAGGGCCTCCTTGGTTCAGCCGAATCATAGGGTGGAATCCTATTCCACCTCCAATCCTACTTGGAGTAGGATTGCTCCCTATTGGCTGATTTTTGGCCTTTTTCCTGTAGCCTTTTTCTCTCCTGCGCCATGGGCCTTCTAGGATGATTTACCAGACCACTAAGGGCTTGTTAATACTCTCCCACAGCCCATGGTCTCTCTAGGGTCGAAATACCCCTCCCGGAGGTCTCCCGGTACACTACCGGCACTCCCGGTACACTACCGATGAGCCCGAAACTTTTCCGGCGACCAAACTGGGACTTCCTATATATGAATCTTTACCTCTGGACCATTCCGGAGCTCCTCATGACGTCAGGGATCTCATCCGGGACTCCGAACAACCTTTGGTCACCACCATACACAACTCTATACTACCGAAATGTCACCGAACCTTAAGTGTGCAGACCCTGCGGGTTCGAGAACTATGTAGACATGACCGAGACACCTCTACAGCCAATAACCAATGGCAGGACCTGGACGTCCACATTGGTTCCTACATATTCTACAAAGATCTTTATCGGTCGAACCTCTATGTCAAGGATTCAGTTAATCCCGTATAACGTTCCCTTTGT
Source organism: Hordeum marinum (assembly GCA_022496015.1). Taxonomy (NCBI): domain Eukaryota; kingdom Viridiplantae; phylum Streptophyta; class Magnoliopsida; order Poales; family Poaceae; genus Hordeum; species Hordeum marinum. The sequence continues at coordinate 121,707,191 of CM039677.1, forward strand.
TCTTCGGTATGTTACTTGCCCGAGATTCGATCGTTGGTATCTCTATACCTAGTTCAACCTCGTTACCGTAAAGTCTCTTTACTCATTCCATAATACAAGATCCCGCAACTAACAATTAGTCACATTGCTTGCAACGCTCATTGTGATGTTGTATTACCCAGTGGGCCCCGAGATACCTCTCCGTAACACGGAGTAACAAATCCCAGTCTCGATCCATGCCAACTCAACAAACACCATCGGAGATACCTGTAGAGAACCTTTATAGTCACCCAGTTACGTTGCGACATTTGATACACACAAGGCACTCCTCTGATATTCGTGAGTCGCATGATCTCATGGTCAAAGGAACATATACATTGACATGCAGAAAACAGTAGCAATAAACTGACACGATCATACGCTATGTTTGCAGTTTGGGTCTTGTCCATCACATCATTCTCCTAATGATGTGATCCCGTTATCAAATGACATCTCATGTCCATGGCTAGGAAACCTTAACCATCCTTTGATCAACGGGCTAGTTCACTAGAGGCACACTAGGGACATTGTGTTGTCTAGTTACCCACACATGCAATGTGTTTCCAATCACTACAATTATAGCATGAATAATAAACGATTATCATGAACAAGGAATTATAATAATAAACACTTTATATATTGCCTCTAGGGCATATTTCCAACACTCCCAAGTATCATCATTCGGTCGACCACCCGACGCGGATGACTGGCTGACTAGCATGTATCGCAAGATCCGGGCTGCCAATGTGACCGAGGCCAACAAGGTGACCTTTGCAACTTACTTTCTAGAAGGACCTGCCAATCTGTGGTGGGAAAATTTTGAAGCCATGCACCCCGAAGGACCCACACCAACTTGGACAGAATTCAGTGCCGCATTTCGACCCATCACATCCCGGAAGGGCTGATGGATCATAAGAGAGAGGAATTATGTGCCTTCACCCAGGGCAGACTGTTAGTGGATGCTTATAGCCGCGAGTTTGGAAACCTTGATTGCTATGCTCCTGGGGAAGTTTCTACTGATGCCAAGAAGCATGTTGATTCCGTGAGGGACTTAATCCTGAGCTCTGTCAAGATCTGCCCCTGCATGAGTGCACCACCTTCCAAGCTCTCTTCAACAAGGCAATCAATGCCGAGACTGGAGAGACTGACAGTGAGGCCACGAGAAAGCACAACCGTGACTTCAACCTCGCACCTGTCTCGGGCCCCAATAAACACCGGGTTTGGGTGCCCAACGCAGCTCTGCCGCCAAGATACAATGCGAGGCCATCCTTCCAGGCGCCTTGCCCAGCTTAGCCCAACCCTTCAGGTAGGCCATTTGGTGGACCGCCTACAAATGTTGCACCCCGTGCCACCATGGTCTTCTATAAGTGTGGAGAACCGGGACACTACTCCCATGAGTGTCCCCAGAATAATGCTAAACCCGCTGGACGTGGAAAGCCAGGAAAAGCCTTCTTTGTGAAGCCATCTCCTGCTCGTGCACGAGTGAACTATGTGTCTACGGAGGAAGCCCTTGAGGATCTTGATGTTATCCTAGGTACGCTCCTTGTCAATTGTCATCCAGCATCTGTTTTATTTGATACTAGGGCATCTCATTCCTTCATCTCAGAAAGTTATGCACAGTTGCATAACATGTCTTTTTGTGATATGCCTACTCCTTTAGTAGTTCAGACTCCTAGTTCAAAATGGCAAACTTCTAGAGTGAGCCATGATAATGAGATTCTGGTGGATAGATTAGTCTTCCTAGCATCTTTGATAGCCCTCAAGTCTTCGGACATCAATATCATTCTAGGTATGGATTGGATGAAAGCCCACTATGCCAAGATTGATACTCATTCTAGGAATGTTCAGCTTACACATCTATCGGGTGAGATAGTTAATGTCTCCACTCGAACCACCAAGCGCCAACTCAATTCCCTCAATGCTAGCCCCCTTACAGAGTTAGAAGATATTCTGGTAGTCCGTGACTTTCCGGATGTCTTTCCAGAAGAACTGCCAGGAATTCCTCCTGCCAGAGATGTTGAGTTTGTGATAGAGCTCATCTGAGGGACTGTCCGAATAGCCAGAAGACCCTATAAGATGGCACCCTTAGAACTAGCCAAACTTAAGATCCAACTCGATGAGGCTTTGAAGAAAGGTTTCATCCGTCCCAGTTCTTCTCCTTGGGCTTGTCCCATCCTCTTCATTAAGAAGAAGGATGGTTCAGATCGGATGGTTGTGGATTATTGACCAGTGAATCTAGTCACCATTAAGAACAAGTATCCGCTCTGCAGGATCAACGACTTGTATGATCAACTCGCTGGATCCTCTGTCTTCTCCAAAATTGATTTGAGGTTGGGATACCGTCAAATCAGAATTAGGAACGGGGACATTCCAAAAATGGCTTTTGTTACTTGTTATGGCCAATACGAGTACACCGTCATGTCCTTCGGTTTTTAACCTATGCCCCAGTCACCTTCTCTCGCTTGATGAATTCGATCTTCATGGAGTATTTAGATAAATTCGTCGTGGTTTACCTAGACAATATACTCATCTACTCGAAGAACGAACAAGAACACGCCGAGCATCTAAGGCTGGTATTGACGAAACTTCGAGAGCACCATTTGTACGCCAAATTCTCTAAGTGTGAATTTTGGTTGCCAGAAGTGACCTATTTGGGCCATGTGATTTCTCATAAAGGTATTGCTGTCAATCCCGAGAGAGCTCAGGCCGTCCTTCATTGGACTCAACCTGAATTGGTTAAGCAAGTTTGGAGTTTCCTTGTCTTAGCGAGCTATTGTCGCCGCTTTGTCGAGAATTTCTCCAAGGTTGCAAAACCTCTGACTGAACTCCTCAAGAAAGATAAAAGGTTCGAGTGGACTCCACAATGCAAGTATAGTTTCCACAATGCAAGGACTTTGTTATCTATTGCGACGCCTCGCGACAAGGATTAGGTTGCATAATCATGCAAGATCGTCATGTGATTGCATACTCATCTCGACAGTTGCATCCACATGAGGATAATTATCCAACACATGATCTTGAGATTGCAGCTGTAGTCCATGCACTGAAAACCTGGCGACATTACCTTCTGGCTAATCATTGCGAAATTTTCACTGATCACCAAAGTCTAAAATATATATTCACCCAGCCGGATTTGAATCTCAGGAAAAGACGGTGGGTTGAGTTGATTACAGATTACGACTTAGGGATAACTTACACCCTGGGGAAAGCCAATGTCATGGCTGATGCACTAAGTCGTAAGTCTTATTGTAACAATCTAATGTTACAACAAGGTCAACCACTTCTCCATGAGGAATTTCGGAAGTTAAACCTTCACCTTGTTCCTCAAGGATTCCTATCCAACTTGGTGGCGAAACCTACACTTACAGATCAAATTATAGAAGCCTAGAAGTATGATGCCGGGATATCTCGGATCAAGAAAAACATTAAGAAGGGTAATGTTAGATGCTTCTCGGAAGATGATCAGGGTGTTGTCCTCGTTGAGAACCGTTTGGTGATCCCGAAGAAGCAACATCTACGACAGTTGATCCTTAAGGAGGATCATGATTCTCCTCTCTCAATTCATCTAGGTAGTACCAAGATGTATCAGGACCTGCGCCAGAGGTTCTGGTGGACTAGGATGAAGAGAGAAATTCCTCAGTTTGTTGCTAAGTGCGACGTTTGTCATCGCGTGCAAGCAGAACATCAAAAGCCTGCTGGCACCCTTCAACCATTAGCTATTCTCGAATGGAAATGGGATAAGGTCGATATGGATTTCATTACCGGATTTCCCAGGACCAAGAGAGGGAATAATGCTATCTTTTTTGGTCATCGACCATCTTTCCAAAGTGGCTCATTTTCTTCCTGTTCGGCAGAGTATAACTGCTAGCCAGCTAGCAGAGTTATATGTTTCTCGAATAGTTTCTGTTCATGGTGTTCCTTTGGAGATTAACTCAGACCGTGGAAGTATCTTTACTTCCCGATTTTGGGAAAGTTTTCAAACCTGTATGGGGACTCATCTATCCTTTAGCACTGCTTTCCACCCGCAATCAAGTGGTCAAGTTGAGCGAGTCAATCAAATTCTCAAAGGCATGCTGTGATCTTTTGTTATATCTTTCGGTATGAACTGGGAGAAGTGTCTTCCATTTACCCAATTTGCTAATAACAATAGTTATCAATCAAGCTTGGGCAAAGCCCCTTTTGAAGTTCTCTATGGACAAAGGTGTCGAACACCTCTTAATTGGTCGGAAACCGGAGAGAGGCAACTCTTTGGCCTCGATATGATCTAGGATGCAGAGGAGCAAGTTCGCATTATTCGTGAAAAGTTGAAAACAACCCAATCTCGTCAAAAGAGCCAATATGATCGCCATCATAAGGCTGTGACCTATGAAGTTGACGAGAAGGCTTACCTTCCGGTTACACCTCTGAAGGGTACACATCGATTCGGTATCAAGGGCAAGTTGGCTCCTCGTTACATTGGACCTTTTCGCATTCTTGCTAAACGAGGAGAGGTTGCCTACCAATTGTAACTTCCGCCACATCTTTCCAAGGTTCATGATGTCTTCCATGTCTCGCAACTCAGGCATTGCTTCTCGGACCCTGTCCATGAGGTAGACCACGTAGCACTTGATCTCCAAGATAACCTTACATATCGAGAATACCCTGTTCGTATTCTTGATCAAGCTGAGCGTACCACTCGTCGTCGGAACATCAACTTTCGTAAGGTTCAGTGGTCACACCACTCTGAGAAGGAGGCCACATGGGAAAGAGAAGATCGTCTTTGACTAGAGTACCCCGCGCTCTTCCCGATGACTTCAAAATCTCGGGACGAGATTCTTTTGAGTGGGGGTGAGTTGTCACATCCCTAGCTAGGTGTCATAGTATAGCATGTGTTTGCATCATGTTTCATCTTTCCATCAATATGAAATGGGGAGAAAAATAAACCCCAAGCTCACATTGAATCAAAATAATTCAAATTTGGTGAAATTTCAAGAAATCCAAAATGCCCTTTAAAAATGTTCCCTGTGTCGGATAAATTTGGACATGATTATAACGGGGACAATCTTAATTATTTGAACACCTAAAGCAATTTTAAAATAATTGATAAAACCCCTGGAAAATATTAAATAAAGAATTATCATTAATTTAGTTTTCAAATTATTTTGAAACTTTTCACATAAGTTTAAAATATTCAAACTTCAATATATAAAATGTTTTCGATATTTTACAAAGTCATTTGTAACTGCAAATAAAATAAACAAATGTGAGAAGTTAGAAAAGAATTGAAATAAAAAAAGAAAGGAAAGAAGCCCACCTGGGCTAACCTAAGGAAGGGGCCCGGCCCATAGGGGCAGTAGCGTCTTCTTCCTCCTGCCAGGAGGAGAAGCAGCTGCGTGCCACCCCTGCAGCCGGCGGTGGCCGCGCTGGCCACCTCCACCATGCGTGCCTGGCCGCCTCCTCATCGCACTGGCGAGGGGATAGGCTCGGCCGCCGCTCCAGCTGCTTCCCCCTCGCCATTTCCCCTCTCCCTCTCCTATGTTCCCCTCCTCGCCGGAGCGAAGCCGCTGGCGATTCGCTGTCTCCCATGCGTCCCCGACCCCGCTAAGGCACCAGAAGCCTCTTCGGTGAGGCCTCGGACCCTTTCTCCCCAGTCTCGTTGTAGTTCCCCCCTCCAGCCCCGTTTGTCGCTGGAGCCAAGAGGATCTCGTCGCCGGCCATGGAGTAGCCGTGGCCACAGCGACCAAAGCTCGCTCCTGGCCACGGGCTCGTGCTCGTGGAGCTGCCAGGAGGCCGTTGCAACCCTCAGCTCCACCTCCCGCAGCCTGTAGCACCACAGCTGCTCCGGCCCGAGCCGTCGCCGCCGTGCAGCTCGACGTGCCCATCGTTCCGGTGGCCACCGAGCCCCCCCTAGGTGCCCTACTAGACGCGCCAGTGCACGGGCCGCCTCCCGGTGCCCTCCGCGCACCAAATGGTCGTCGTCGGCCCCGCTCCAGTGGGTGCTGACGTGGCCGTCATTAGGGGGCTAATCCCTGTAATTAGTTTAGCCTCCTACCACTGACAATGGGCCCCAGGGTGGGTCAAACCCCCTGGTCAGCGTGGAGGTTAAGCCTGAGACACTGACATGCGGGCCCCGCACGTCAGGTTTGACTCTGGCCTGGTCAGCTGATCAGCCGACGTCAGGCTGACGCCATAATTCCATTTTCTAGTTTAAAAATAATTCCAGAAATTGTTTAAAACTTCAAAAATTCATATAAGTTATTCTGTAAATCTGATGAAAATAATTTATATATGAAAATTATCAGAAAAATCCTATGAATCCAATGGTTTTATTTTCATGCATGTTAGTGCAATATAAATAGGTGAACATTGGCATTTACTAATAGGTTAGTATATGGAATTGAAATAAAGAATGATTTCAAATCTATATTCAACTTCACTTCAAATCAACATGAACACTAGTTGCATTAACTCATCCATACATGCTATCATGCCATGATCATGCATCATACTATTGCACTTGCGTGTGTTGATTGTTTCTTATCTGCATTGCGGTAGGCCCTACTTCTGAGGATACCCCCGAGTATCCCAACGAAGGAGAGAACCTTTCCGCTACCCAGCAAGGCAAGCAACCCCTTTGATCATTCCGATAACATCCCACTCTCTCGCTCGTGCGCTTGTTTATTGTATTAGGATAGTCGATCACATGTGAGTCATACACGGTAGATGATCCTATTCTGCTGCATAACCTAACATTGTCACAGTAAATAGCTAAACCTAGCATACCTGGTAGATGGTTGTACCATGATGTGCATAGCTTACTTTGCTTGCTATGCTTCGAGTTGTGTCAGGTCTGATTCATCTGGTGATGAATTCACTGAAACGATGTTGTTCTGATGTGGTGATATAATGATGAGCTCTATTTGGTAAAGGTAGCGATGAGAGGCTATGTAGGATTACATAGCGGGTTGTCTCATTGGGACCTTTCTTAGGAACTAAGTTCCGTGTTTGTGATCCAAGACTAGTTGCTACCACACATTGGGTTCCAGTAACTCGACCCCTCTCGACTTATCAGTCGCTTAGTCCTTGGTCCAGGAGTTGCAAGTAGTTTCTGGTGTTTATAGCATGCTGGAGGCCGTGCGTAGCGCTGACCCTAGGGGTGGATTATGACGTGGTAGGCAGTGGCATGGTGTACGAAGGGTCACCCGAATGGTGGGCTTGGGAACCCTGCGCACATCGTTTTGGCCCGTAGCGGAAACTTCGGCCGGACTTCTATGCGGGTTCAGTCTCAAATAGGCGATAGCCTAGACTAGAGGTCTTATGTGATTGACGGTCGTGGCCGACTCCCTCGCTGGGCATCCGCTTGAAGTTTGCCGAGGTGCATGGTTTTATGAGCACATAGTGATAAGTGGCGAGAGCGTGTGTGAAGAAGTACACCCCTACAAGGTATGAAACTATTCGAATAGCCACGACCTCGGATATGGACTACTTGGAGAACTTATGCTGTTCATAGATAATCATATGGATACTCATAAAAATATCAAGACAAGTGTGAGTACCGTGGATGGCACTCTCACAGGAGAGGGAAGTGAATCCATGGTGATGTATTGTCGTGGAGTTAGTGGGCTCGTGTGCGATATCTAAAATTGTAATAAAGTGTTAAAATTTGAGTAGTGTAGGTTAGCCATGAGTCAAAGCTGACATTGCTGCATAAACTCCACCACCTCCTTGGTGATACATGAGCACGATTAGAGTAGGTCTGTTCTAAAGACTTGCTGAGTATGTTTGTACTCACGTTTGCTTAATAAATGTTGTAGATGAGACCCAGGACCCATCAGGTGGATTCTATCTAGATGTCGACGATGCCGAATTGCTGGTGTCCCAACTACGACCATATGCCCTATGGCGGGCTGTAGATAGTCAGACCATGTGCCTTTTTACCCCTTTCGTCTGTCTGTACTCAGACATCTTAAGCTTCCTCTTGGTTTGTATGACCTTGTTTGTATGACTTGAGTGTCGGGTTATGTGACCCCTATCTGTAAGAACATATTATGCAAGGCTCATCTGAGCTTCTAAAATAAAAGTCATGTTGTGATGCCATGGTTGTATCTATGCATATCGGGCATGTCTTGCTTACGTCTGACGTGCAACGGTATGTATGGGATCCAAAACCTAGTCGTGTGCCTTTAGTAGTACTCTTTACGGGAAACTGTCTCTTTGTGCTTCCACCGAGCCATGGTAGCTTGCTACTACTCCGGACACATTGATTGACTAGCATGTATCCTTCTTTGCTATTGTGTCTGTCCCTTTGGGGAAATGTCTCGTAGTGTAATGGAGGCCCTATAGCCTGTTATGACTCGTCTACGTGTAGTGATGGCATTTATGTCTCACGGCGTAATGGAGTCCTTGTAGTTTGCTATGACTCGTCTAAACACGCTTGAGGCCGACACCTGCATTGCTGGGTTACGTACGCCTGTTTTCGTACAAATGTGCCACTTGGGTTTTATGACTAGTAATGTCGGCCCGAGTTTTCTGTTGTGTGATTGCCAGCGACATGTTCACATACGTGTGTCAAAAGACGCAAATGGTCCCGGCTAAGGTAAGGCTGTAGCCGTGGAACTTACCGTGCGTGAGGCCGCAAAGTGATGTGATATGTTACAATCTGGATTCATATGGCTTAGGATCAGAGTCCCGATTCCCCGTGTATAATTAATCAACCCTCGGGCCAGTGCTCCTCATGAGTGTTGGTCCGAACAAAGCGATGTCCGACGCCCCCTAGTCATGCGGGGTTTCAGCCAACCCGACCTCTAGCTCATCTGGTTGTGCCCTAAGAAAGAGATACACGCAGCTCCTATTGGGATCTGTCCTTCCGGGCGGTCTTGCTGGACTTGTTTTACCTTTGTCGAATGTCTTGTGTGAGGAATTCCAATAATACTTTGGCCTATCTCGAGGTGGCGGTTTTCCAATGGAATTGCCTAGGAAGATCACGAGATTCGTGGTCGAGGTTATTCCCACGGCATGTGGTTAGTTTGTGATGGATGAGTTGGAGCACCGTTGAAGGATTAAATCTTTCAGAAAGCTATGCCCTTGGTTATGTGGCAACTTGGAAATTTGTTTAACACCCGGTTATAGCAAACTTGAAGTAAACTCAAATAAAATACACCAAGTGTGTGTGTAACCGTGATTGTCTCTGCTCGTGAACATGAACCGGTAGAGAACATGGTGGGGTTATGTCTGACATAAGTAGGTGTTTAGGATCACTCAGTGATCATGGTAGTTCTCGACCGTTATGCATAGGCCACCACATTTACTTCTTATCATCGTAATTTAGCCACTCAAATAAATGCTTGGGTGCTTCCTGCAACCTCACCACTTACCGTTCGTCACCCAAGAGCTTACATAGTTTCGGTACCCGAGTTACAAGATTGCTGAGTACCTATGGCTCACAGATTACAACTCTATAGGTACAATTACAAGATTGCTGAGTACCTATGGCTCGCAACTCCAGTGGGAGTATGATGAAGAACATGGCCAAATGTATGTTACGTACCCCGATGAGGCAAGTGGTCGTGATCCCTGGGATAGCAAGGTTGTCTCAGTGCATCTTTGTCGTTTGATTTCATCCATACACGGTCCTGTCTTATGGATGCATGGTTGAACATTGTGTGACGTTGTAATTTAGCATGTGGCGAGTGTAAGCCAATCTATTATACTCTTATCTTCATTAAATGTATGCAATGATGTTGTACTTGTGAAACGCTTAGATGCGCTTCTATCCCCTTCAAGGACCTCGAGCCTTATTGGGATAGCAACGCATCTTGGTCGGTACAAGTTGGTAATCAGAGCCATACGACCATAGGAGCCCCTTGCTTGATCGAACTTGTCCGAGTCGAGTCTAGTCAAAAAGTATGTTCAGTCTAGTTATATATCGGGCAGTAGGTTTCCTTTACTCCTCTTCTATACTCTGGTGAGGTATTTCACTTAGGATTTTTTAATTCTACTCCTCTTCCCGCTGAAATTTTTTTAGGATCACGTGGGTATTGTTGGGATCATTCTGATATCTTGTGACAAGAACATTGTTCTTGGTGCCTCCTGACATTTAGGGGTTGTCGCAGTGTCTCGGGGAGTTGTGCTCCAAGGTGTTGTCGTCACATTTGCTTCGGTGTAGTTCCGGAATACCTGAGGTCGCCGTTGTCGAAAATGCATCTATACTCTTTGTGGTGAGAATATTTTGGTGCCACCAAGTACTTGGGGGAGTGATCAGATGTACTGCCACAACTAGTATATCGAATGTTTTTTGAAGGTCTGAGGTACACAATTTCCCAGTTTTTCTTGGTTATGTGTTGACGGATGGATACAGTTCGAGTGTAGGGCTTGTTAGTTGTGTGAGATATTTTGCCTCCCTATATCACGAACACCTGATTGCATAACCAAAGATTTTGAAAGTTCTTAGGTGGGAATTGTAGTATTTACCTGGGATCTTCTTTCTTCGGGTGTATGAGGGTTTATATATTTGTTTCGAGCACATCTTAGCTCATACCTTGTTATGTTTGTTCAAGTGGCTTCAAGATCTGATGATGTTATCACAGACCGGAAGAAGGCATTCTTACTAATTTTCAGTATGAATGCATTTGATGAGATTCATTACAAATTTCCTTCAAGACATTTGATTCAGCTTATTTCAATCATCTTTTTCAATGGTGTGTTGACGTTCTTGTCCATCTCCTGGATGGCTCCACAAACTCACGGGAATCCGGATCGTGATGGGTAACAGGGTAACCCTCCACCACCTCCAGCTCCAGAAGCTTGGCAAACTTTGATGGCCGCAACCAATGCGCATACTTAGATGCTTCTCAGGTTGTTCCAAGAGAGAGATCATGGACAATAAGGTCATTAAGGGAATTTCCCGAATCATCCCCAGTTCGCAACTCTCAATCAGTTCCTCCCCAACCAATTCAAGCCCTTCACTTACTGTGATGGTCCTCTTGATGCAGATGATTGGCTCCGCGACATGAACAAGCATTTCGAGTGCAGCAATGTCAGGCCTCCGAACTATCTCAAGTTCGTGACCTTCTAGCTCAAAGGCCAGGCAACAGATTGGGGGCAGCAGTACAAGGACTCTAGGGGCGATCGTGTTATTAGCTGGGATGATTTCTGCTGTGACTTCAGAGCTCATCACATCCCGACAATTTTTGTCCAGGAGATGCATGAGAAGTTCATGAATCTGAAGCAGGGGATCAAGTCTGTCTATACGTATAATGTCGAGTTCCAGAATTTGGGCCGCTATGCTAAGAAAGATGTTCTAGATGAGAAGTCCAAGATATATCAGTTTAGAGGTGGTCTCAAGGATGAACTTCTGTCGGATCTAGTCCTGCAAGAGCCTCGTGAGTTTGATCAGTTTTACAACATGACTCTAAAGGTGGACGCAACTCAGCTCAGGTTAGAGAACTCAAGGAAGCGATCCAGTGAATCCTACTCTTGTTCTTCAAGCTCTCAGATGGTTCCTAAATAGGAGAAGTATTGGGTTCCTCCTCCACCTCCGTTTCGTCCTCCTCAGTAGTAGAGGCAGCAAGGTGGTCGTGGTCCTTCCCACCCACCCAACCTAGGATTTCAGCGGAGGCCCTAGGCACCCAAGTTAGCAAATGCTCCTCCTCCAGGCAGTTTTTGTCCGCTCTCAGAGGTTACTTGTCTTAAGTTTGGTCAGAAGGGTCACTACTCAAACAAGTGCACCAAACCGTGGCGTCTTCCGCCTCCTCCTCTAGTCAGACCTCCATGCAGTGCTATGGTGAGGCATAACCCCAAGTTAGCAAGGGTGAACATGGTCAATGCAGCTGAAGCATAGGATTCTTCTCAAGTGATATTGGCTAATCTCTCGGTTAATTCATTCCCTGCAAAAGTTTTGTTTGACATTGGTGCATCGCATACGTTTATGTCAAGACCATTCACATCAAAGCATAATTTTCTTGTGGTAGAGTTGCCTAGATCATTGTCAGTTGTCTCTCCAGGAAAATTCATGCATGCAAGCACGAAAGCTCCGGATGTCTCTATCAAGATGGGCAATTATTCTTTTCTAGCCTCTCCGATTGCTCTCGGCAATTCCGATATTGATCTCATTCTTGGCATGGATTTTCTTGCTATGAAGAAGGCGTATGTTGATTTTCAAATCAGAGAAGTCAAATTGACTCATCCTTCTGAAGACGTGATCGTTTTCGTAGCTCGCGTTGACACGATTCATCTCTTTTCTCTCAGTGAGAAGGGTGAAGTCTCAGCCATTTCTCAGATTCCAGTTGTTTGTGAGTATGAAGATGTCTTTCCAGAAGAATTGCCAGGAATGCCTCCATACTGGCCAGTAGAGTTTGTGATTGATCTGGAGCTTGGAACTAAACCTGTTTGCAAGCGTCCTTATAAGCTTGTCCCCAAAGAGCTGAAAGAATTGAAGAAACAGCCAGATGAACAAGAACATCTAGGTTTGATCAGACCAAGTCCTTCACCTTGGGGTTGTGGTGTTATGTTTGTGAAGAAGAATGATGGCACAGACCGACTTTGTGTCGATTACCGTCCATTGAATAAGAAGACAATTAGGAACTAGTACCCACTTCCCAACATCAATGAGTTGTTTGAGCAACTGAAAGGGGACAAGGTTTTCTCGAAGCTAGATCTTCGCATGGGCTATTAGCAGATTTGCATTTGTGAAGAAGATATACCAAAGGCTGCTTTCAGGACGAGTTTTGTCTCTTATGAGTACACCACATGTCCTTTGGTCTTGCAAATGCACCTCCGACCTTCTCCAGACTGATGAACATCATATTCTCTCCTTTCAAAAATGAGTTCATCTTGGTGTATTTGGATGACATTCTTGTTTTCTAGGAGATTGAAGAAGAACATGCAGAGCATCTCCGGCTTGTGCTTAACAAGCTAAGAGAGCATCAGTTCAATGCTAAGTTCTCCATGTGTGGGTTTTGGCTCAATGAAGTGCTTTACCTTGGGCACATCATCTCTGCCGAGGCCATCAAGGTGCACCCTAAGAAAGTTGAGGCCACCTTGAAGTGGGAGCCTCCTCAGAATGCCAAGCAGCTTCGCAGCTTCCACATGCTTGTAGTTTACTGTAGAAGATTCGTGGAGAACTTCTCTCAAATTTCGAAGACTCTGTCCAACCTCCTCCAGAAGAATGTCAAGTATGCCTGGTCCCCTGAGTGCGACGTGGCGTTCAATACACTCAAGGAGAAGTTAACATCAGCTCAAGTTCTTGTTCCTCCCGAGCAATCAAAGACTTTCCAAGTGTTCTGTGATGCCTCCCTCCAAGGTCTTGCTGGCGTTCTCATGCAAGATAAGAAGATTGTTGCTTGTCCCTCACGTTAGTTGAAGCCTAGCGAGAGGAACTACCCCACTCACGATCTTGAGTCGGCGGCAGTTGTTCATGCTCTTTTCACATGGAGACATGTACTGTTGGGAAGACCGGTTGAGGTGTTCACCGATCACAGGAGATTGAAGTACATTTTCACTCAACCAAATCTCAATCTTCGGCAGACGCGTTGGGTGGAAATTATTGAGGAGTACAATCCGAGCATTGAGTACACTCCTAGAAAAGCAAATGTCATTGTAGACGCGCTCAGTCGAAAGGTGTACTCCAACAGTCTTATACTAAAGACTCTTCAACCCGAGCTTTGTGAAGCTTTCTGCAAGATTAATCTTCAAATTGTTCCTCAATGGTTTCGTGCAAATCTTCAAGTCTCTCAAACTCTAGAAGAGTTGATTCACAAAGCTCAATTCGTGATGCTATGGTGAAGAAAGTGAAGAAAGGTGTGGCCAAGATTATTCCAAAGTAGAAGTGCTTCCGTGTTGATGACAAAGATACCTTGTTCTTCGAGGACCATCTGGTGGTTCCAAAAGGTGATCTCAGAAAGGTTATCATGGATGAAGCTCACAATTATCTCCACTCCATTCATCCAGGCAGTTCCAAAATGTATCAGGACCTCAAGCAAACCTTCTAGTGGACTTGCATGAAGCGTGAAATTGCTCAGTTTGTGAACAAGTGTGATGTTTGTCGCAGAGTGAAGGCAGAACATCAACGTTCAGCAGGTCTCCTTCAGCCTTTGCCTATCCTAGAGTGGAAATTTGGTCATGTTGAGATGCATTTCGTCACTGGATTCCCTAAGTCCAAGAGGGGCAACGATGCCATCTTTGTAGTTATTGAAAAGCTAACCAAAGTTGCCAATTTTCTTCTGGTCAAAGAATCTATCTTGGCAACTCAGCTGGCAGAGTTGTACACTTCAAGGATAGTCTCTTTGCACAGTGTTCATTAGCTCATCTCCTCAGACCATGGCAGCCTCTTCATTTCCAAGTTTTGGGACTCCTTCCAGACTGCTATAAGTACCAAGATCCGTTTCAGCATTGCCTTCCATCGTCAGACAAGTGGACAAGTTGAGAGAGTCAATCAAAACCTTGAAGACATGCTTAGGGCCCGTCTGTTCTCTGTTGGCATGAAGTGGGAAGACTGCCTCCCGTTCGCCGAGTTTTCATACGACAACAGCTTCCAAGCTAGTTCCGAAAAGGTTCCATTCGAGATTCTCTATGGCAAGAAGTGCCGCACCACGCTCAATTGGTCTGAGACTGGTGAGCATCAAATTCTTGGAAATGACATGATAACTGAAGCAGAAGAGATGTGTCGTGTCATTCTTGAAAATCTCAAAGCATCCCAATCCCGCTAAAAGAGCTATTATGGTAACAAGCCTCGAGATGTCTCCTTTCAAATCGATGATTTTGTCTATCTCAGAGTTTCTCCCATGAAGGGCACTCAGCATTTTGGTATCAAAGGGAAGCTCACCCCTCGCTTTGTGGGTCCTTTCAAGAATATGGCAAGAGGGGAGACCTTGCCTACCAACTCGAGCTTCCTCCCAATTTCTCAAATGTTCATGACGTGTTTCATGTATCTCAGCTCAGGAAGTGCTTCAAGACACCCGAGCGTTCCGTTGACCTCCAAGACATTGATCTCAAACAAGACCTATCCGATCATGACTAATGAGTTGCTATTCTTCAAGAAACTGAGTGTAAGACTCGCAAAAAGTCAATCAAGTTTCTCAAGGTGAAGGGGTCTCATCACTCTGACAAAGAAGTCACTTGGGAACGTGAGTATGTTCTCCGTTCTGAATATCCAGAGTTCTTTCGTTCTTAGATGTCAGGACGAGATCCCCGTGTAGTGGAGGAGAGTTGTAATAGCCCAAGTGCATCCCGTGCCATATTCGTAATGGGTCATGTGTGAACCTTCTTATTGCCATTATGTGTGGCTGAGAGATAATCATCTTGTGACTCATGTGTCTTGAGTCAATAAATAGCTTCATGTCATTGAGCATCATGGCATCATATCATCACATCATCATGTCATGTTCGCATCAAGTGCTTGTTGTATATGTTGTGGGAGTGTGTGTTGTGGTGATGTGCACTTGAAACCAAGTGTTACTTCTTGTGCTAATAAACCTCTCTATAATTTCTTTAAAACTATATCCCCACCTCTCTCATTTGATATAAATGAAACATGTTTTTTATAACTTGTGTAAGAATTTCTATAAAAATGCTACAGTTCTCCTTAATATTCTGGTAAGATTTGTTGGTAAGCTCTCATTCTTGTTTCGAGATATCTGCCTAGTGTAACCTTGCAAAACATATGCATGTGCTAATTACAAGTGAATTATTTTATTTGCCCTAAAAATGTCAAGACCATTTTTATTAAATAGTGTTGATTTCTAGGAGTGAAAAAGTATTTTCATCTCTCTCTAACTCTCTAGCATTTTCTGGCAAGTTGTTTTTTTAAAGAGAAGTCTTTGTATTTTTGGCAGAGAGAAGGTCCACTATATGGGCCTCCTTGCCCCCGCAGCGGCCCAGTTAGCAGCCAGTGCACACGCAGCCCAACCACCACACATGACCCTTCTTCTTACTATATGACAACACATCCACAGTAGGTACATCGACGACCCAGGTGATTTGACGACCGACGTCCTCCCTAGCCACCTAGAAGTGTTGTTTCCGGTGCCCTAGGGTTCGCCCTGTCTCCATTCTGTCCCTCTCCTTCCCTCTCCGCCGCCGGTAAGTCTCACCCGGGCACACGGCACACGCACGCCCGCCTTGCTCTAGCCGAGCTCGATCTTGTGCTCGGGGTAGCCCCTATGCGTCATCTCCTTCCTCCCCGATGGCATGTATCGAAGACCTAGACTACCTTCCATCTCCTACATCTACGCATGCGATGCCATCAACCGTTAGTGTCTTCTTCCTCTAAGTCTCGGAGCAGGAGCGTGTCGGAGTTCGTCGACTCGTAGCCGTCGCATCGTGCTGTGCCGCGCCACCTCTCCATGTCCTAGCTAGTGGAGGTATACCCCTCCTTCCATTTCCCTGATCCGTTCATTGTTAGCCTCGTGTCTGTGTAGTTCTATCCATGTCAACTTCATGCTCTCTATGCTCTATCTATATATGTAGTATGTGTACTATTTTTTTGCCCTTCCTTCTTGCTCCCCGCGTGCCGAGTCATTGTCCCTTGCATTCCTAAGCAAATTCCGCACCCCCGTCGGCACCTAGCCTCATCGGATGCGACTGACCTACTCGCTGGTGACGTCGTTTCCCTTCCTGTCACCGGGAAGAAGAAGACCCGCGAGAGGAGCTGGGTCATAAGGCCCCGAGCCCCTCTCCTAGAAGGGAACCCCTCCAAGCCTAGTGGTTGTGCCTGCGAGTATCTACCTAGGAGACCCAGGTTCGAAACCCAGCCAGCCCCTTTTTTCCATTTATTTGTTCTAGCCAGAAAGTGGCCCCCTAGTCCCACCTGTCAGCTGCTAGGGGGCCCTGGTGTCACTGTCAAGTGGCCCTCCTTTTTTTATATTTTGTTTTGATGTTATTCTGTGTTTATATTATTGACAAATTAGGGAATATCCAAATATGGAGATGGCCAGATTTGGCAGTAGCCAAATAGGGAAACAATTGACTTATAAGTCAATTAGGTTTTTTCTGTTGTTTTCTTTTAGTGCTATGAGTGATTTTTCTGTAGAAACATAGCGGTGTGATACATGATTTTGTTGTAAAAAAATCACAGGAATTCAGTAGTGCCATTAGTTTTTCACTGAACCAACCTTGTGAAAATATTATTTATGATGAGGTGGCATTTTGTGATTTTTGTAAGATTTATTTCATGCATGCTATGATGTACTTGTCAACAGGAAAGTGGTAGTGTTTTGTGGGCACTAGGACCTGGTATTTTTCCTTGCCATGATAAACTTGTGGTTTAGTGGGTTTCTTGTTGTAAACATGCTAAGAAAATATTATCATTTTCATTGCTCAAATATTTCTAAGTGTTAGACCTGTTATTTTTCTTCCCGTGTTGTGTTGATTATTACCATGGATATAGTGTTCCTTTGGAGTTGGCACAAATCTATGCATTATTGTGCTTGTCTTCCTCTCTAGATGTGTGCCAAGATCCTGAGTTTGACCTTTGCATCTTATAGAAAAACTGTTGTCAAAATGTTATTCTGTTAACAAGTGACATGTTTGTCCCTTGTGAATTTTTTCTAAGTCTAAGAATCTGTAGTTATTTTCATGCCATGTTTAGGGGATGCTACCAAGTGATCTGTGATGTTTTAGCCCATGCTCAATGCTAATGTTTTGTATAAGATGTTGTCCTGTATCAACCTGATAAGTTTCATGCCATGATATGATCTCTATGATAATTATGTGCTATTGTCAAGTTGCTATCAGGTTAACTCAGAATCCGTAAAACTAAAATTTTCACTAAGTCCCTAAAAACTGTTTCAACATGCCATCTTGTGAGCTTCATTGCCCTTGATCCATGCTTCCTTTCAAGTTTCTGTAGATAGATGATTTGTCAAGCTTGTTGTATACTTATTGTGCATGCTATGTTTGTGGTTTAAAGCTTGCTGTAGCTCTTGATAGATGTGTTACAAGATGACATGTTGCTATTTGTGGACAGATTGTGTGTGCAGTTGTTTTGTGATTTGTGAGAGCTACACTCCATTGTTTTGTGTGATTTTTGGGTCTATTATTGTTGGTTTTTCATTCCCTATGCAATGACATCCTTGGAATACCAAGGAATAGCCCATATCATTCTCCTTCCTTGTAATTATCCCCATTAACGTTCGTAACTTGCGGTGAGCGTACCGTGAACAACGTTATTCTGTTTGCAACGTTCTACATATGCATTTGAATCAATTTTGCATGATGCATCCATATTTTCCATGTTCATGCATGTTCATACAACTAAACATATGGTTCTATCTAGAGTATGCACTAATTTGGACATGCATCATCTTGTTTGTGCATTGCATATTGGTTTGTATGTTTATTGGTATTGTTTCTCTTTTGGTAGACCCGAGCATCGAGCCTGAGTACGAGGAACCCAGAGAGAATGCCTATGAGGACCCAACTTTGAATCCCCGTGAAAACCCAATAGGCAAGATGACCGTACCCGGATCTCGACACTATCTTGGCTTTGCTAGATGTCTTGCTCTTATAGTTATGATTTCATTACCCACCACTTGCATGACCATCCTCCTACATTGCCATGAAAGCCTCTAACCCCTCCACAACCAAGCAAACCTTGTTTGTCTAACATAGCGCTGCTCAGCCCCTCTTATAGCGTTCTTATATGGAGGTGCAGGTTGTTTCCATGTGATGACATGGATATCTAGAGATAACACAATATTACTGCTATTTTAGTTAATGAACCTATATATTCGTGTACGGTGGAAGGCTTGGCCTCTTGCTCGGTGTTTTGTTCCACTTTTGCCACCTTAGCTACTTGTTAACGGCGTTATGTTCCATATTTTGCGCTAATAACATGCTCGGGGTTGTTATGGGGACCCCCTTGACTATTCGTATTAGATTAAAGATTGTTTGGCAAGACCCAACATTGGTACTATCTACTTAACAACCTATTGAAAAATGCATAGGGCTTAGCTAACCGGTGGATAGTTAATCAACCCTCGGGCCAGTGCTCCTCATGAGTGTTGGTCCAAACAGAGCGACGTCCGACGCCCCTGGTCATCTGGGGTTTTTGCTAACCCGACGTCTAGCTCATCAGGTAGTGTCTTGAGAAAGAGATACGCGCGGCTCCTATTGGGATCTGGCCTGCCTGGCGGTCTTGCTGGAATTGTGTTACCTTTGTCGAATGTCTTGCGCGAGGAATTCCGATAATACTTCGGACTATCTCGAGGTCGCGGTTTTCTAGTCGAATTGCATAGGAAGATCACAAGCTTCGTGGTCGAGGTTATTCCCGCGGCGTGTGGTTAATTTGTGATGGATGATTTGGAGCACCCCTGCATGGTTAAATCTTTCGAAAAGTCGTGCCCACGGTTATGTGGCAAGTTGGAAATTTGTTTAACACCCGATTATAGCAAACTTGAAGTAAACTCAAATTAAATACACCAAGTGTGTGCGTAACCTTGATTGTCTCTGCTCGTGAACATGAACCGGGAGAGAACATGGTGGGGTTATGTTTGACGTAAGTAGGTGTTCAGGATCACTTAGTGATCATGCTAGTTGTCGACCGTTATGCATAGGCCACCACATTTACTTCTTATCATCATAAGTTAGCCACACAAATAAATGCTTAGGTGCTTGCTGCAACCTCACTACTTATCCTTCCTCACCCAAGAGCATACATAGTTTCGGTACATGGGTTAAAAGATTGCTGAGTCCCTATGGCTCATAGATTAAAACACTACAGGTACAGGTACCGACGATGACTACCCTGCTCGCAGCTCCAGTGGGAGTATGATGAGGAATGTGGTCGGATGTATGTTACGTAGCCTATTGAGTAGAGATGCAACATGGTCGTGATCCCTGGGATGGCAAGGCAGTCTCATTGCATCTTTGTCGTTTGATTTCATCCGTAGCTGGACCATGTCTTATGTATGCATGGTAGAATATTGTATGACACTGTAATTTAGCATGTGGCTAGTGTAAGCCAAGCCATTATACTCTTCTCTTAATTAAATATATGCAATGATGTTGTACTTGCAAAACACTTAGATGCGCTTCTATCCCCTTCAAGGACCTCGAGCCTTATTGGGATAGAACCGCATCTTGGTCATTACAGAAGGACCTATCTTTTACTTTCTGGTACTTGTGATGGTAAACAAATAAAAGCGATGGATTGCATAATAAATGTTGCTATCAAAAATGGCAATACAATGTGACGTTCCTTTGCATTAAGGGTTTGCACATCCAAAAACAAAAAGTGCATGAAAACCTCTGCTTCCCTCTACGAAGGGCCTATCTTTTACTTTCTAGTACTTACCTTTGTACAAGAGTCAAGGTGATCTTCGCCACTTCCTATATTTTGCCTTTTTCTCTTGGCAAGAATCATGTGGTGGGGAAAGATCCAAGGATATATGGCCATTCAAATATATTTGACCATGAATTATTATTGTTGACAAGTATCTATATTATAAGTTTGTTGGGAGGCAAAACTTTAAGCCCCTATATTTCTCTGTGTTCGATGGATGCCATTTGCTCTAAAATATGCTTTGAGTGTTAGAAATCATGGAAGACTATTTGATAGTTGAGTATGTGGAATTTGCTAAATCAAAGCTCTTACATAGACCCTTCCCAAAAATAAGATGAATTGCAATTGTTTGGTGACTAAAAGCATAGTTTGTTAGTTTTCAAGAAACTTTATGGTCTATACTTTAACATGTGAATAGCGTGTTACTTCATCATAAGAAGTTTTATGAGAGGAGTTACTGTTTATGATATATAATGATGCTAGAAAAAGTGTTTGGAACTATCATTGATCGAATTTATGCACTATGCTAGCATTCACACTTCATAAATTATTTCTTTTATAATTTACCTACTCGAGGAGGAGCAGGAATTAAGCTTGTGGATGCTGATACGTCTCCAACATATCTATAATTTATGAAGTATCCATGCCATGTTTACAGTAATTCTATATGATTTATTGGAACTAACCCGGACTGACATTGTTTTCGGCAGAACTACCATGGTGTCATTTTTGTGCAGAAATAAAAGTTCTCAGAATGAGCTGAAAATTTATGGTGAAATTTTTTGGAAAATATAAAAAATACTAGAGCAAAAAGATACCGCATAAGAGTCCTGAGGGAGTCACAAGACACCATGGCACGGCCACACCCTTGGCCACACCTAGCTGGCTTGTGACCACCTCAAGAACCTTGTGGACGTGGGACCAACGACAAATACTCCTATAAATACCCAAACCCCCAGAAAGAAACCTAGATCGGGAGTTCCACTGCCGCAAGCCTCCAGAGCCACGAAAAACCAATCAGGAGCCCGTTCCGGCACCTTGCCAGAGGGAGAAACCATCACCGGAGGCATCTTCATCATCCCGGTGGTCTCCATGATGACAATGGAGTAGTTGACCCTTGGGGCTGCGAGTATGTACCAGTAGCTATGTGTTTGATCTCTCTCTCTCTCTCGTGTTCCTAAGATGGCACGATCTTGATGTACCACGAGCGTTATTGATATAGATGAATCATATGGAGTTTTCCCCTCTCTATCTTCTTGTGATGAATTGAGTTTTCCCTTTGAAGTTTTCTTATCGGATTGAGTCTTTAAGGATTTGAGAATAGTTGATGTATGTCTTGCGATGGGATATCCGTGGTGACAATGGGATGTTCTATTATCCACTTGATATATGTTTTGGTGATCAACTTGCGGGTTCTGTGACCTTGGGAATCTATGCATAGGGGTTGGCACATGTTTTCCTCTTGAATCTCCGGTAGAAACTTTGGGGCACTCTTTGAAGTTCTTTGTGTTGGATTGAACATGATGAACCTGAAATTGTGTGATGCATATCGTATAATCAAGCCCATGGGTACTTGTGTTGACATTGGAGTATCTAGGTGACATTAGGGTTTTGGTTGATAAGTATCTTAAGGTATTATTTTAGTATGAACTATAGGGCTGTTCGTGACACTTATAGGGATAGCTCATCGGATTGATCGGAAAAGATAACTTTGAGGTGGATTCGTACCCTACAATAATTTATTCATTTGTTATCCGCTATTTGTGACTTTGGAGTGTACTCTTTATCGCACGAGAGGTATTTACATATGATTCAACTATGTTAATATTGTTGAGAGAACTTGCACTAGTAAAAGTATGAATCCTAGGCCCTGTTTTCAAGCACTGCAATACCATTTTTGCTCACTTTTGTTACTTGCCACCTTGCTGTTTTTATATTTTCAGATGACAAAAACCTATATCTACCATCCATATTGCACTTGTATCACCCTCTCTTTGCTGAACAAGTGCACCTATACAATTTTCCATTGTATTGGGTGTGTTGGTGACACAAGGGATTTTTTGTATTTGATTGCAGGGTTGTTTGTGAGAGACCATCTTCATCCTACACCTCCCACGGATTGATAAACCTTAGGGCATCCCCGTGAGGGCAAATTGCCACTATCCTACAAAACCCTGAGCTTGGAGGCCCAACACGAGTCTAATAGAAGAAAGTTGCATAGTAGACATAAGATATCTCGGAGGATCTCTTGGCCCTTCTCGGGCACGACGTAGTGTTGGTACATGCCGGTTGTGCTGCGATGAACTAGCTCACAGTTGATGATGATATAGGCGGGAGCACGGCGTCGGATCTGCCAGGCTTCGTCCTCGCCACTAGGGAGCTCAGCGTGCAAGAGAAAAGCCAAGATTGGCTCGGACGATAATGGCGCCGAGACCGGGGCCAGCTCCAGCACGGGTTGGGCAATCTGGGCAGCCGGAGCCCTCGGGTCCGTCCCCGAAGCCCCCAGGCCAGACGTGTTAGTCCCCGGGCTCTGCTGGTCGACGACCATCATGATGGTTGCGGGCTCGGAGCCGCCTGTTGTAGGATTTCAGGCTCCGCAAAACCCTTAATATTCGAACACAGGGGCATGTGCGAAGATTCCCTGCAACCTCACCCAACCACCTCGCTACTTGATGAACATAGGAAAGAAGTCGCACGATGACGAGGAAGAAGATGGACATGACAGTTTACCCTGGTTCGGGCCGCTGCGAAGCGTAATACCCTACTCATGCTTTGGTGGATTGCCTCTCTTGGAGGTTTGGGTGGATGAACTAGTACAATGCGCTTGAGCCTCATGAGGGTGCTGAAGATGTGTTCTTGGCTGGCTATCTCGTGGTGGTGTATGGAGTGACTAAGTGTTGGCCCGGATCGGTTGGAGAGTCAGGCGCTACTCTACAAAACAGCCTACCCTCTATATATAGCGGTGGTCTGGGTCCTCTTCCCTTATCGTAATGGTGGGAAGGGCTCCCACAACTGTCAATTTTTAAGGGGGGACAGGGGTTGGTTGCGGCCTTCTTGCACCGGAATGGAAACCTTTGGGGGTGCTTTGGGAACCTGCGTATGTCATTGCTCCCTTTGCACCGAAGGGGAAACTGCGCCGCCTGGCGCACTAGCGCCCGCCTGTCCTTTCTTTCAGGATCCTTGACTCCTGAGGCCAGGCCTTGCATAGGAAACTCCGCAACTCTGGAGGGTACCTGAGGAGGCCCACCCTTCGCGGGTCTTTTCGTTGTTCTTCCTCGTGAGGCTAGGGCCCTCGCGAGGGCCTTGTCCTGAATGAGGCCACGCCTTGCTGCGTTTGGTCGATGAGGTGGGCCATGCCCTGGGCCGCAGGCAGGTAGGTGTAGTTACTCCCATTCCTAGAACGCCGATAGTAGCCCCCGATCCCACGGCGTGCCCGGGCCATCCTCGGGGAGGAGCCCTGAGGGCGGCCAGGAGCGCTACGGGCCCCATTTGCATGCGAGCCAGGCCTGGCTTGTGTTGTGTGGCTGATGTTGGGTGCCCCTCACCCTGTTTGCCTTCGCTCGAATTGCCAAGAGCCTGACTTCAAGCGTTTGTCCATTATTGCTTTCCCTTCTGGCGCACCTGCTCTTGCTTCCCTGGTCTCCCACTCTTGCAGGCGCCTGCCTAGATCCAGTGCTACTCCATCTTCTTCCTTGTTGCTTTGGCCCCACTAGATCTATGATGGCTCCCACCGGCAAGCAGAAGCCAGAGGCACAGGGCTCTGACTCTTCTCTTGTATCGCTGGCGCTCTTGGGGACTAGCATCACCAAGGACGAGGATCTCCGCCCCGTTCTCCCATGGACGGCGGATGGGTCCAACAAGAAATGCAGACCCTTATTTGGGGTGGCTCCTCGGCGAATCGTCCCTCATCCAAGGCAGTATACCCCTTCTTCCTTCATAGCATCTTCGCCGGGCTCGTTTCGCCCTTCTCTGCGTTCTTCACCGCCATCCTCGACCACTACAGGATCCAGGCCCTTCACGTCTGGCCCAATTCCATCTTGCTCTTGTCCGTCTTCTCCTTCTACTGTGAGGCCTTTGTGGGCGTGCGACATTCGGTAGCTCTATTCTGTCATTTCTGCAACTTGCGCTTACATGCCGCTGCCTAGTGGTAGGCGTGTGTATCTTTCGTCGTGGTCCAGAGCGGCAACATGCTTCTAAAGGATGGGAAGAAGGTGGAGAACTTCAGGCACCGCTGGGTCCTCATGGATCTTAAGGGCACCAACCCTCGGTTGGATCTGCCGAAGGGGTTCCCGGAAAAGAGTCCTGCATGAAGCTCCGTGAAGCTTTCTGACCACCGGGCCAAGCCTGTTCTGGAGCGCTTCACCTGTGATAACATTGCCAAGAAGCTGACTAGTGGGATGATAGTGAAGGAGTTCTTGGTGCAGCGCCTGGCGCCTCTTCAGGCCCATTCTATGCCCTTGTGGGACTATCAGGGCAGCAGCGTCAACCTCAAGCTTCGGTCCGTGCTCATATCTCGCGAGGAACTGAGCCGGGCTGTGGCGACCTTGCTCGACGGTGGCCCGGGTTACCTTCCTGAGGCTCACGATCCGTTGTACTGCCGCGACAACAGGGCTGACCTAGTTGTCGCGATGCCTGTTTTCAACGAGTTGGGGCTTTTCCCAGCTAAGGGCCCTGGTCCAGTGGTGGTGTCTTTCGCCGATACCTCGTGTGGGGAGGACTCAGAGAGGACCGTCGATGATGGCCCCGCGGGGGCGTCCCCCCCGTCGCAGGGCACCCTTCTACGCGAGCTTGAAGATGCCGACAACGTTGGTGAAGATTCTGCTGTGGGCTCCTCACGCACCGCTAAGGCCTCCAGGGGGCTAGGGCCAGCCCCTCGCGCCACGCGGTCCGTGCGCATGTCGACTCCCCGGAATCGCGGCACCGAATCTTCTCCAGCACGCCCTGCCTCTGCTGGCGGGACAATCGAGGCGCCAGCGTCGCCCCAGCTTGAATGGCCACTCACCGGCAAGGTGGGCGAGGACGGGGGCATGGCGATCTCCTCTGCGGCCGCCTTGGCTGTCAGCGACTCTGCTTCTTCCCGCGACGGCCCCCTCTCCATGGGGAGCTCGGGCGCCCCTGTCGTTGCCGAGATGGAAAGCAAGAGGAAGTGGGTCGACGTCGAGGAGTAAGTGACCCAACTTGGCTTGGCTCACATGTTTATGGCTTGTGCATTGTTGACCTACCCTTGCTTGTTGACCAGGAATGTTGTTGTGTTGAAGATGAGGAAGAAGAAGGCGGGCGTCAAGCCGAAGGCGACTCCCGACGCGCCGCCTGCCCTTGTCGACACGCTGTCGCCTGCTGCTGAAGAAGAGAGGGCTGGCGGGGCGACCCATCGCCGAGCCCCCTGAGCCCCCGATGCTCGTTGATGTGATCTCTCCTGCCCTTGGGGACGTGGTGACATCGACGTCCGGAGGACCAACCCCTGAGGGCGTGCTGCCTGCCGATTCGTCCGTGCCGCAGTAGCCGAGCGGCCTCCGGAGCCTCCTGTCCTTCATGGCACCATTTCCCCAGGGGGCGACCATGCTGGGGGCTCCTCAGGGGGAGACGGTGATGCCTCCTGTGCCCATCCACGACGTCCTAGACGGGGCCTTCGCTGCTCTGGGTTAGGTTCGTGATGCCTTCGCGAGTGCCGGTGATCGCCACGCGGGTGGACGCCTAGAGCTCCTCCTAGGGTAGCTCCAGGCCGACGCCACCGCTATGGTGATCTGGTGTCAGGCCGCGGCTACCGCGGTGAAGGGCGAGGAGGAAACCTCGGCCGCTCGCGCCGCGCGCGAAGAGGTTGAGGCCCGTTCGAAGACCTTCCATGAGGAATAGGCCAAGCTTGATGGGCAGCTTCGTGAGTTGACGGAAGACCTTGAGTCCTGCGAGGCCAAGCTTGCTGCCTGGGAAGTTGAGCTATCGCAGGTGGCGACCCGCCAGGATGCAGAGCGAGCGTGCCTAGAGTCCCAGGAGAAGGAGGTTGCTTCGAGGAAGATCCTTCTTGACACCAAGAAGGAAGCTATCGCTGCGACCGAGGAGAAGAAGGCCGCAGAGCTGAGCACCTTCCCCACTGTCGAGCTCCAGCTTCGCAAGGCGCTCCATGCCCTCCACTGAGATGGGTTCGTGGAGCCCTTGGCCGCTCTGAAGGACGTCTTCGTGGCACTTGCTTCGAAGCTCGTCGAGGTGCTGGAGTGTGCCATCATCATGGTGGATAGGGTCTTGGACAGTCCTTCAGAGCGAGGGGCTACGGGTTCAGTTAGGCTCCTGAGTCACGATGCTTGGGAGTCCCCCTTGACATGCGAGCAGCCCTCATGAAGGGAACATGGTGAGGATCGAGATAACTTGAAACTTCCGAACACCTTTAGCACTCTGCGTCGGTAGGGCCCGGACCGTGCATACCTCCACCGCTGTTGGGCCGACCAAAAACCAAGGACGGTCCAAGGGGCTAGAGGCTACGGGTCTAGTTAGGCTCCTGAGTCGCGATGCTGAGGAGTCCCCCTTGACGTGTGAGCTCCAGCATCCTTCCTACGGATGGAGATAACTTGAAATTTCCGAACACCTTTGCGCTATGCGTCGGTAGGGCCGGACCCGCACATACCTCCACCGCTGTTGGGACGACCGGAAACCAAGGACGGTCCAAGGGGCAAGGGGCTACGGGTCCAGTTAGGCTCCCGAGTCGCAATGCTCAAGAGTCCTTCTTGACGTACAAGCGGCTCCCATACCTTTCGTCGCCAGCTTTTCCGGAGATGGGAGCGTGAAGACCAGGTCTGACAGACATGGGAAGGCGGCGTGTACCAGGCTTGTCCTGGTAGCAGCTCCGTGCAGACCCCTCCCGCGTGCAGCCCCGGGAATGCAGCAAGGAGGGGGCCGCTAGGGACCTTCATGTGCTTGGATGCAGCCATTGGGGGGCGCCCTCAGTTGTTTATCCGCCCGCACCAGGCATGGGAATTCCACCTTGCGTGGGCATAGTCATTGGTGGACCATGTCAACCACCAGCACGGAGCTATATCTTCCACATTGCCTGGGCATAGTCATTGCTCGACCGTGTTGACTTCTCGGCCAGCGCTGGGCTGTGGCTGCCACATTGCGTGGGAAGGGACATGTGGAAGACATAGACTTGTCAGTCGTGATCTCCAAATGTACGTGCACAATGATCCCAGAGATCAATGCTCACTGAACACACAGAAACTGAATCACATGAGTCTTACATCTATTACATACCGGTTTACTCAAATATGGCCTTCATGACCAAGCCTTCACATGATTGCAGCGGAAATCTTCAACGATAGCATGAACCCATGCCATCTGCCTTAACCATACAGGAATTCTGGCTAGGAAGCGTCCTAGCTCGCATGTCCGTCACTGATGTAATCTTCATCATAACCTGATCTTTCTTGCCTCGCCAATAAAATAACCAGTGGCAAGCCAATGAGTACTTTGAATGTACTCGCAAGAAATTCATGTTTGGAATAAGGCATTAACAATGCATGATATAGCTCTAATAGGTAAGTTTTGCAGAAAGCTAATTTTGAGTGCAATGACATGATCAAGTAATTTAAGTAAGCATGCATCAACCACGAACATGTGTCCATAAGGACACGTCACAGTCATCATCATAAGCAGGGGGTTGGACGTCTCATGTTCAAACATCACACCAAGTCCTCAGACTTGTCTCATGTACCGCCTGGACATCTCATGTTCAATCATCATGCCAAGTCATCTGACTCGACTCAAATATCATCCTTGTCACCACACACACTCACCACATTTTGAGGAAACATGTGGATGTAGCACAAGAGCGGTCATCCAAGTGTCCTTTACCATGGACACGGCTATTCGAATAGTTTTACACGCTGTAGAGGTTTGCACACTTTACCCAAAAGTCTCGGGGAACTTCTGTTTCCTCCACGACTCGCGGTATATAACGTACCCGAGGTAAGCACCCGAACAATTCCTTTCCCCCAGCGATACTAAATAAAGAGTCCACTCGATTGGTACCCAGCCCTCATGAAGTACATCACACGAGCCTCGCCCTAATCGTACCATCCATGAGGGGACCAATGGTGTGCCCGGTGCCTGTGAAGACAACGCATGATCGCACATACTGGTACGACCCCGTTTCGAGAGTGACCACGCCACTCCCGCCACTAGTAATGCGGGCTCCTTGCCAGTACCCACCAAGGTAATCAACAAAGCCCCATCGCATAAGGGGTATCGTGGTTGCACATGTAAGGTTGGAGTAACGGTCGCAACTTACACCAATTCATTTTTGAAAACCACATCACTCTCTTCTCCCGGCACACCACTTCTTTCTCAAGTTGTCACCCATGTCATCACATCTCCCTTGGGCGTTAGTGTCACCCGACGGGGTTTTCGCAAGGTCTTTGAAATCATTTCTTCCTTTCCATCACTATGCATAAGTCCCCAACCCAGTTGCATAGCATCTACTAACATCCTAACTACACCCACCCACATAAGCCTCATAAGGTGGTAGGGTTATGCATGATGCAAGTGTCAATGGTAAGAGTATCGGAGGCAACCCACCGAAGTGGTCAGTGCTCCACATGATCAAGCATAACAAAATTAAAGTGCTATATGACATGCAATGAAAATGGTTTCTTCACACGCTTGTTGTCCAGTCCAAGCACTTCGTCTACTTTGTCAACTATTGCCGGAAACAACTATAATGAGCAACACATCAAGCAAACAATAAAAGTGCTCTATAAATAGGAGTTTTATTTCTCTTGGACACCCTGGGTCACAAGAAAAATAATCAGGAAGGTTTCATTGGATGTGGATCAAGGAGAAGTTTCGGAATAGAGGAGAAGATGGAAATGATAATCCTTTAAGATGTCAATAGAAAATATTTTTATAAAAATGAGTGGACGGACCCAACAAATAGGGCATGCCTTTAGAAACACGGGGAACTTGGTTTCACTAGATTTGGAGTTGTCATGACTTTCCTATGGATTTTCAAAGTGGGTCACATATGAATAAATGGCCACCTAATTGACAAGGGAGAATAAGTGTAAGGAAAAATGCTCACCACTTAGTGCATGAATTTAGATACACCTAGGATTTTTAATCACTCCAATTGGAGCTATAATGAATGCTCTAGGGATTTAACAATGTGGCCTATAATAGTTCAAATTTAAATTTAAATTTGAACTTCACAGAAAAGGTGGTGAAAAATTATGGAGGTGCCAACATTAAATAGGTTGTATTTTTAGGAGAATGTAGGAATTTGAATCATTCAATTTGGTGTTGAAATGAATTTATTAGGAATCTAACAATACTCTAGAAAAAACAAAAGGCTAAAGAAATTACCAAAAACAAATGAGCTAAAATGCGCTCGGGGCGCAATATAGCCTCTGGGCCGGCCCGGTGGCACGGCGTGGAGGGGAGGAGGCCACGTCGAAGGCGTACTTGAGGAGTACGCCTTCTGCGCAAGGAGGCGCCACCTGAGGAGGGCGTCTCCACTTAAACGGGGGCTCGGCCGGGTGTGGCTTACAGGCGGGACCCGACCGTCAGGTCTTCCTCCCACCTCCTTCTAGAGCAGGGGAGAGGCAGGGGAGCCTGGCCGAGCATGCGCAGGCGCCCATCTCGGCGGCTCCGGACACCTCCGGCGGTGCTCGGAGCGACCGGGGTGCTCGGGGCGCCCCACCGCACCCGCCTGGGTGGTCAAACAGCCTCGGGGAGGCCATTCCCGGGCACGGTTTTGGCCATGGCGAAGGGGCACCGTCAGCGATGACAGGCAGGTGTGGCCATGGCGGCACGGGAAGAAATGGCAAGCAGAGGCAAGGTTTCGGCGGCGGTGGGAGTTCTCGGAGGTCGTCCGGAGCAGAGGAGAGAGGCGGGACAACTCAAACTCGCCGAAGGCCGAGGCGTTGCCACGGCATTCGAGGGCGAAGAAGGAGTGTACGGGGCCAGGGGCTTGGTCTAGGAGGTCCAAGGGAGGGAGAGGGATCTAGGGGAAAAAAAGAAGGGGCTCGGGGAGAGGTCTTAAGGACGGGGGTGGCTGGAGAGAGCTCGGGAGCGCCTTGGATGCCCTCGGGCGGGGAGAGCATGCGCGCCTTGGAGGCCTGCGAGCATCGGGGAGGAGCGTGGGCCATCGAGGGAAATGCTTGACGTGCGTAGACACCCTTCCACAGCCGGCCATGAGCTACAGGACAGCTCATGTTTGCAGAGCGCCGGTTTTGCATGCCGGATGCATGGTCACCATGCCAACTCATGTCTAGAGGAATCTTTTCGTCGGGAAACTATGTGTGGCATGAAAGGCATGCAAGCAGTAGATTGGTGGTAAAATATCATGGTAAATGGAGCTGGCTTGAGGGGTTTTCCACAGCTGGGAAGTTTGCAGCAGCAAACTTGGGGCTCACTCAAGGTTTGGTATTATTGTACTCTTGTGGTAAAATCTTGTCTACTGGTTAAGGGATAGGCAGGACTCTGCACCCACCAATTTTCAGATCATGTAGATGAGGGGGCAAGGTACTTGTAGTTCAAGGCTACAATTACTACCCTAAACTTAGCTCAGATGGTTTGCTCATATATTCCACATGAGAAAGGGGAAAGAAGAGGTCTTGCCATGGTAAAAGAGAGGGAGATTGAGGGATTTACCCCACAAGTAATTTACGAGAGGCCATGGAAAAGTTATTGGAGGTAGAAAAGAGGTATAATATGCTGTGGTTAAAAGTTGGGGGCAAGGGGAATCTTTTTGGGCCCACTTTGCTTGTCCACAAGTTAATGGCTGAGGGTGTTTGTGCTATGATTGGACTAGTCAAGGGAATCCTATGACCTTAAGATTTACCAGGGGTAAATGGTAAGTCCATTTGGTCCCGATAACAAGTTTTGAGATGATTTGAAGAAAGTGGATAATGTAAACTTGGTAAACCCTCGATATGGACAGAAAATTGATTTCTATAGATCTGATCCTGAAATTTTATTCTCCTTGATGAACCACTTGATGTAGAAACATCATTTGGGTAATATAGAATGCCCACAAATTTTGGGATCAATAGGAGATACTTCACAATGTAAAGTTGATCAAATTTGGCTGTGGACATGAATGGCTTTAGGATATTTTTGTGAAGCAAAACAATTGGGATTGAGATGAAACTTGGAAAGATGACCAGATATATCATATGTGACATGCTATAATTTTCCTAGATTTATCTCGGAATACTTATTATATAAATATTTCAAATGCTTGAAATAGGCAGAAATGGTTTTGATGGGTTTTGTCCAATATTTTGAACATGACCATGTGTTTAAACTCTTATATATGGACAATATATGTCGACTGAGTTTTCCTAAATTTTCTCAAATATGTTTAAAGCATAGAAATAATTTTTCCCTATAAAAGACCATTTGTGGCCTGAAGAAAAATCCTTTAAATAAAATATGAAAATAGTCTTTTAAAATAACATTTTGTGGTTTTGGGAAGTTATATATATATAGTAGGTTTCAAATAAAGCATTTGGGGAAAAAGGATCCACCCAATTTAGGGACTTGTAGTGCAAATCTAAAATCAACGGGTTTTCTAAACCTAATTTGAATAAAACCTTTTTGGCCAAAGTAATATTTTGTAAAAATATAATTAAGTCCTATTCACATGACATGATCATTGGACAAGAGTTGGCATCAAGGAAAAGAATTTTGAGAGTAGGAGGGATTTTTCATGAATATAGAGCACTAGCAAGCAATCAGACAATCAACAATGAAGTCAAGCATAACAAGCACACAAAAGTTTTAATTGGCCCTGAATTTTGAGTCATGATACCTTAGTCATGAGGCAAATCACAGGGTGTGACAGACCTACCCCTTACAAGAATATCGTCCCCGAGATTCCTAGGCTAGGTGTAAGAAGGATGCGGAAATTCAGAGGTGAGGTAGTCTTCTCATTCCATGTTGCTTCTGCTCCGACATGGTTGTCCTCCTGGGTCTTGATGTTCTTGATGATATACTTTTGAGTGCACTGTTGACTTCGTCTCAGGGTGAACGGGGTTCCAGCAACCTGCTAGGCTTGCCTAATGGATAAAGATTTGGTGGACGATGTTCTAGCAAGGGCCTGGCTTGCATGTGTATCCAAAGTCGGAATACCTGGCCCGTAGTGTGTGTGTGCTGGTCGTAGGACTGCTCATGTTGGTTAGTGACATCTAGATGTCTCACGTTAGAATAGAAGGGTTGAGTCTTGGTGTAGCTCCTCATTGATATGGAAGTCCTTATCATCCTTAAAGCAGGAGGTCTTCAGACGTAGGTGGTCTCCATTCTTGAGACTGATGAGGTGTGTCATCGTGGGTTTCTCGTCAAGATCTTCCACTTGAGTAAGCTTCCTAGGTAGATTCTTCATTCTTCTTTGGTCACTTGCCTTCATCGCCATGGACGCACGTTTCTGGAGGGTCTTCGAGTCTTTGGTCTATTCGTCTCTCCGTGGCAAATTCTACGCTGAGTCTCGCCCCAAAGACTGAGCTTAGAGACTTGGTGTCAAAACGGGTTCTACTATCTGGGAAGGTTCTGAGGGGTCCTAGATGAGCTAGCTACCCAAAAGTATAGACCATCCATCCAATCCTCAAGGTCAAAGGCTTGGCACGCAGGGTGAACTACCTTTGATAGGTGGCCTACCATGGTTGAGTCATGGTTTACGCCCCAGATTTAATCAAAAAGGGGCTAGCAATGAGGTCAGGACAATCGTTCTACTCTGTTCCAGGTATCTCAAGGGAGCAGGGACATCATGCTCAACATACACCATCAACGTGGTGTTGTAAGCGTGGTGCCATCAACTTCTTAGTTCGATCCTGGTCAGGATCTGATATATGACCATTTAAAGTAAGGGGATCTCTAGTCCTCTTGATGCCCAAGGGCTTCATCGGGCTGGAGCGTTAGTTCTTCGATATGTAGTCTAGTTGATGTAGCCCGAATAAGAGTGGTGATTGCCTTCTCTTGCTTCTTTTTCGTCATTGTCGTGGCTTCGCAATCGCAGTGGTCCTTCATCTTGCTTGGGAAAGAAAGTCTTCTCCTATAGGGAGGGTGCTTCGCGGAGTCAAACATCTTCAAGGTGAGACCTTATACTTGAGAGGCATGGTAGTTAGTGTTCCTGGGGCTGGTCCTGACAGGACTAAGGTGTTCCTTCTGCTCATTGGGTAAATAAGCACATTATCCATGAGGATAACATCATATTCCCCCAATACCACATAAACCCATTGCTCATGGGATGTGTGAGAGAGGCGGTTGTCTATTCTGGGTGGTCACTAGTATCAAGGGTTTGTGGTCCAATCTAATAAAGGTGTTCGGGGTCACCTTCCTTATGGGAAGGGTGGGGGTGGTCACGATGGGGTACCGACCATGGTTTGTTGACTTAGAGCGAGAGCCTATGGCCTTAGCCCGACCGCGTCATGGTCCGGTAAAGCTTCGGGATTCAAGGAGCTTAGGATGTGAGTGAGCGTCTAACACCTTATCCTAAGCAAAACTATTAGATGCCAACATTACTGCCTATTACTCCAAAAAAATTCACCCTATATCATCGAAGGTATCATCTGATATGAGTCAAATACAATATTACATATGCTATTCATATCTCCAACGTTTCGAGAGAAGGACTATGCTGAAAATCTCATATGTATACTATAACTAACTCACATATATCCCTATATAGGAATCCTCGGGTTAATTTACAAGCCACTAATCTTGATCATGTCACTACCAATCCAATTGTCCTTCCGACCTATACAGGGTCTCAGGTACTACATTACTATGCCAAGGAAACACATAATAAACCAATCCAAGATCTTGTTTCCTTCCTACGAATCCAATTAACCGATCCTTGATTATCATCCACTATTACCTAATCCATTACTACTACAAATCCACCATCGATGGTGTCCAACATAATCTCCTCGAGTTCACATAATCCATTACTATTGTCATGAACTTCCAACCTCATCGCCAACTACACTCCAAGGTCGAGCTTATATAGATCCCTAAACTATCCCTAACACAATCCAATTCCTTCTACTATCATCCACCGAGAAACATGGTATCATGATCAAGATCATTGGAATAAATCCAATTTACTTCGAACCATGTGGTTTAATAGATCTTGACCACCTGGTAGGATTAGCTATTTAAATCCAAGTTTTACATCTAGTACGAGCTCCCTACTAATCCAATTTGCTCAAAGGACAAGTAAGTTATGCTACTCTGTCAATCTTGATCCACCAAGTTCATCTACCAACATTAAGCCTTATATTCCACCAAAGGGTCTAATCTGCTTGCTCAAGGCATCTATTATGCCTAAATCAAATCATTGTGCCCAAATCGTATACCCTTAGAATGATCCTTCCTATGGCATCAAGGTTCTTGTGCTAGAGTAAGAATGAAGGATGTTTGTTCACTATGATCACTAGCTCCATAATGAACCCAATACAAAGTCTCATTAAAGCTCAATAAATGCTCTGGCAAATTCGTGTATTAGACACGTGATCAGAGACTTGTGCTAGGGAGCTTGTGAGGTCTGAGATGGGCAAGGGAAGGCTTCCAACCTTGAGGGAAAAGCATAACTCCACGTGGTTGTGTCTTCTTGAGTTTGTTGTAGTCGAAGTCTTCGGTGTCGTTTGCTCATCGAGGTGGATCCTTGGTGCATCATGTCTTGTCGGTCTTTAGTTGACGAGATTGGGGAGAGAAGTAGCATCGAGCGGAGTGCCTAAGGGGGTGGTATAGTGCCAGTGCAATCAAGTAAGGGCCGAAAAGGCCGAACACAAAACATCAAGGTAAGGTAGGTGATATAGTCGCGCACTTGTTGCTAGGTCAAAAGTGTGACTTAAACCAAAGCAAAAACAGGAAAAACAAGCAACGCACATCTTGGTTCCATTCGAACCATCATACGGCCTCGACTTCGCATGGGGGACACACAACCTATCCTACCCTAGGGGTTCTTGGACTTATCAGTCGTGTTTGCTTCGTGTCTTAAGGAGGAGTCCGCTTAGCCTCCTGGGTTTTCTTCAAGTGCCACTAAGTCTTTGGTTGTTGTTCATCAAAACGTTCCTAGATGCGCCTGAAGAGTCCTTGGTGACTTTGGGTATGTTGAGTTGACGACGAAGGTGATTCTTCACGGCTGTTGTTGACAGGGTCTTCTAGTGTCCCCGTGATCGTGACAGTGCCTTCTTGTCTCTTGAGACGTCGAGAATTCTAGGTAGGCAACCTTCTATGCAATGTCATTAACAAGGCATGTTAGAGTTGTATCCTACCAGTCACGTTGACGCTATCATCGGCACTAAGAGCAGGGGATGAGGAGGACCATTTTCCTTCTCACTATGGTGAGGCGGACCAAATGGCAAGGTCCTCATCCACCGGTGGTTGCCGACATAACAACGAAAAGGACAGGTTGCTTCCTTAGAGATGCATTATCATGACATTGCATGCCTTGTACGCTAGTCATCGAAGGCCAAGGTGGAATCATCTTGGGGCTATGTGAGGGATCACTAGAAGAGTGTCTAGACGGGGGGGTGAATAGACTACTAGAAGAAATTTAAAACCTAACCTTTTCCCAAGTTAATTGGTTGGCAGATTTTAACAGTTTTAGCAAAGCTAGCAAGTCTAACATCCCTACACATCCATGTCAACAAATATGGCAGCGGAAAGTAAAGACATTGCATATGAAGTATAGTGTTGAGATAGGTAGATCAAACGCAGTTGGAGACGCATGGATTTTTCCAGTGGTTCCGATAGGTGGTGCAATCATACATCCACGTTTATGGAGTCTTCAACCCACGGAGGGTAATGGTTGCGAGAGTCCACGAAGGGCTCCACCCAAAAGGGTCCACGAAGTATCAACCTTGACTATTCCATAACGACTTCAATCCACGAAGGACTAGCCTCACTATGGGTAGATCTTCATGAAGTAGGCGATCTCCTTGCCCTTACAAAGTTCTTGGTTCACTCCACGACATGAAGTAGGAGGCTCCCAAGCAACACCTAACCAATCTAGGAGGCACCGGCATCCAAAAGGTAATTGGCTCGGTAATGACAATGAACTCCTTGCTCTTGTGCTTCAAGATGATAGAATCCTCAGCACCCAATCACTCTCTCAAAGATTTGGCATGGTGGAAGAGATGGGATTGGTGGAAAGCTACTTGGGGAGGCTAGAAATCAAGATCCATATGATTGGAGTGGAAGATCTTGACCTCAACATAAGGGTAGGTGGTTGTCTCTCAGAAAATCTGGTAGGACATGTATGGAATAGTTCTGAGTGCTTCTCTCTCGAGTAGGTGGTGGTGAAGGGGCATATATAGGAATCCCCCAAAATGCAACTGTTACACACAAAATGACCAACTCAGTAACACTGATATGATAATCTCAGTGGTACCGAAGTGACCAAAAGGTGGCAACTTTTGAATCTTGGTGAGACCGATATAGGAAACTCGGTTGCACCGATAAGGTGACCAACGGTCAGATTTCCAATCTCGGTGACGCCAATCCAACATTCTCGGTGGGACCGATAATGTGAATTTGCGTAATAGAAAGTTGGCAACCTAAACTCAGTGGCACTGGTATGGAATCGGTTGCGCCGAAGTGGCTAGGGTTTGGCTTGAGTCTGTCTAGGTTTTGGAATCGATGGCACCGGTATGGGAAAGTTGGTTGCATTGATTTTGAGTGTTAGGTATAGAACAGACTTTGTTGGGAGAGTTTGTGGATGTTTTTGGCGACTATCACTTGTGCATGTTTGAGCAAATTTTTCACCAACAAAACCTTACCCCCTTTTAATAGTATTGGCTTTCGTATGGACTCAAAGTGGTTTCTCACAAATATAAAATGTAGATTCCTCTTGCTTGAAGCTTGGCCAACCAATTTCCTTGCATCTTGGGGTTACTCCACAATATCCTTTAGCCAACCTTTTCTATAGACTGTATATGAAATACACTAGGTAAAAATATCAGTCCAAGCGACAATGTATGTTGTCATGAATTATCAAAACCACCAAGGGAGCATGTTGTGCTTTCAATGTGTCGAGGGTGTCACCATCTTCTGAGCCTTGATATCCTCATCCTTCGAGAAGATATCTTTTGTTTGTATCTCCTTGTCTAGTGTCGCCAACTTGGGTCCAGGACACATCGGCAATCGTTTGGCAAGGTGGCTTTCTTCCAGGTTACCCACGAGGATTACAAGGAATCCCCTGGTCAGGGGCATGAGGGTAGTAGCGGCCATTTGCAAAGTTTTGAATAGTAGACGAGGAGAGCCAAAAGAAGAATGGTGGAAGGGCTAGCGAAAATCCTTCAGTTTATTTGAAAGCTTAGAAGACCTAAGAAATATGGTAGCCTTTGCAGGTGTTTTTAAGGGTCTAGGAAAACAATTTTTTTCCTATCTAACGTCCATGCTAACTAAGGGCTTCCTACAGTCAGGATGGCTCTAATACCAGCTCTGTGGGGACCCCGACTCATAAGTCGTGATCTCCCAATGTACGTGCACAGTGATCCTAGAGATCAATGCTCACTGAACACACAGAAACTAAATAACATGAGTCTTACATGCATTACATACCGGTTTACTCAAATATGGCCTTCATGACCAAGCCTTCACATGATTGGAGTGGAAATCTTCAACGATAGCGTGAACCCATGCCATCTGCCTTAACCCTATAGGTAGTCTGGCTCGGAAGCGTCCTAGCTCGCATGTCCTTCACTGAACTAATCTTCATCATAAGCTGATCTTTCATGCCTGGCCAATAAAATAACCAGCGGCAAGGCAATGAGTAATTTGAATGTACTCGCAAGCAACCCATGTTTGGTATAATGCGTTAATAGTGCATGATATATCTCTAATAGGTAAGTTTTGTAGAAAGCTAATTTTGAGTGCAATGACATGATCAAGTAATTTAAGTAAGCATGCATCAACCACGAACAGGTGTCCATAAGGACATGTAACAGTCATCATCATAAGCAAGTCCTTAGACTTGTCTCATGTACTGCCTGAACATCTCATCTTCAGTCATCATGCCAAGTCATCTAGCTCGACTCAAATATCATCCTTGTCACCACACACACACTCAACAAGTTTTGAGGAAACATTTGGACGTAGCACAAGAGGGGTCATCCAACTGCCCTTGAACGTGGACACGGCTATTCGAATAGTTTTACACTCTCCAGAGGTTTGCACAGTTTACCGACAAGACTCGGGGAACTTCCGTGTCATCCACGACTCGCGGTATATAACATACCTGAGGTAAGCACCCGAACAATGCCTTTCCCCCGGCGATACTAAACAAAGAGTGCACTCGATTGGTACCCAGCCCTCATTATGTACATCATATGAGCCTCGCTCTAATCGTACCATCCATGAGGGGACCAACGGTGTGCCCGGTGCCTCTGAAGACAGTGCATGATCGTACATACCGGTAGGACCCCATATCGAGAGTGACCCCACCACTCCCGCCACTAGTAATGCGGGATCCTTGCCAGTACCCAAGAAGGTAATCAACAAAGCCCCGTCCCATAAGGGGTATCGTGGTTGCGCATATAAGGTTGGAGTAACGGTCGCAACTTACACCAACCCGTTTTTGAAAACCACATCACTCTCTTGTCCCGGAACACCACTTCTTTCTCAAGTGGTCACCCATCTCATCACATCTCCCTCGGGTGTTTGTGTCACTCGACGGGGTTTTCGCAAGGTCTTTGAAATCATTTCTTCCTTTCCATCACTATGCATAAGTCCCCAACACACTTGCATAGGATCTACTAGCATCCTAACTATACCCACCCACATAACCCTCATAAGGTGGTAGGGTTATGCATGATGCAAGTGTCAATGGTAAGAGTATCGAAGGCAACCCACCAAAGTGGTCACTGCTCCACATGAGCAAGCATAATGAAAGTAAAGTGCTATATGACATGCAATGAAAATGGTTTCTTAACATGGTCAAAGGTCTGCTTACCTGGCCTCAGCAAAGTCTTCGAGGTCTTCACACGCTTCTTGTCCACTCCGAGCACTTCGTCTACTTTGTCAACTATCGTTAGAAACAACCATAATGAGCAACAAATCAAGAAGACAATAAAAGTGCTATATAAATAGGAGTTTTATTTTTCTTGGAGACCCTGGGTCACAAGAAAAATAATCAGGAAGGTTTCATTGGATGTGGATCAAGGAGAACTTTCGAAATGGAGGAGAAGATGGAAATGATAATCCTTTAAGATGTCAACAGAATTTTTTTTTATCAAAATGAGTGGATGGACCCAACAAATAGGGCATGATTTTAGAAACCTGGGGAAATTGGTTTCACTGGATTTGGAGTTGGCATGATTTTCCTGTGGATTTTCAAAGTGGGCGGCAGGAGAGAGCTCGGGAGTGCCTTGGATGCACTCGGGCGGGGAGAGAACGAGCGCCAGTGCTGCCCTGGAGGCTTGCGAGCATCGGGGAGGAGTGTGGGACGCCGAAGAGAGATGCCTGGCATGCGTAGACACCCTTCCACAACCGGCCACGAGCTACAGGACAGCTGATGTTGGCAGAGCGCCAGTTTTGCATGCCGGATGCATGGTCACCACGCCAACTCATGTCTGGAGGAATCTTTTGGTCGAGAAACTATGTCTGGCATGCAAGGCATGCAGGCAGTAGAGTGGCGGTAAAATATCATGGTAAATGGAGCTGGCTAGAGGGGTTTTCCACAGCTCGGAAGTTTGCAGCAACAAACTTGGGGCTCACCCAAGGTTTTGTTACCGTTCTACTCTTTTGGTAAAAACCTTGTCTACTAGTCAAGGGATAGGAAGGACTATGCAACCACCAATTTTCAGATCATGGAGATGTGGGGGCAAGGTACTTGTAGTTCAAGGCTACAATTACTGCCCTAAATAATTTAACCCAAAAAGAGAGGGAGATTTAGGGATTTACCCCAAAAATAAATTACTAGAGTCCATGGCAAAGTTACTGGAGGTGGAAAAGGGGTATAATATGTTGTGGTAAAAAGTTGGGGGCAAGGGGAATATTTTTGGGCCCACTTTGCTTGTCCACAAGTTTATGGCTGAAGGTGTTTGTGCTGTGATTGGGCGATTTAGGGGAATCCTAAGACCTTAAGATTTACGAGGGGTAAATGGTAAGTCCATTTGGTCCTGATCACAAGTTTTGAGATGATTTGAAGAAAGTTGATAATGTAAACTTGGTAAACCCTAGAAATGGACTAAAATTGATTTCAATAGATCTGATCATGAAATTCTATTCCCCTTGATGAAGTACTTGATGTAGCATCATTACTTGGGTAATAGAGAATGCCCACAAAGTTTGGGATCAATAGGAGATACTTCACAATGTAAAGTTGATCAAATTTGGCTGTGGACAGGAATGGCTTTAGGATATTTTCGTGAACCAAAGAAATTAGGATTGAGATGAAACTTGGAAAGATGACCACATATATCATATGTGCCATGCTAGAATTTTCCTGGATCTATCTGGTAATATT
The DNA here is from genome assembly GCA_022496015.1 of Hordeum marinum. Taxonomy (NCBI): domain Eukaryota; kingdom Viridiplantae; phylum Streptophyta; class Magnoliopsida; order Poales; family Poaceae; genus Hordeum; species Hordeum marinum. Next base: position 121,747,921 of record CM039677.1, read on the forward strand.
TCTTATAGAAATATTTCAAATGCTTGAAATAGGCAGAAATGGTTTTGATTGGTTTTGTCCAATATTTTGAAGATGACCATGTGTTTAAACTCTTTTATATGCACAATATATGTCCACTAGGTTTTCCTAAATTTATTAAATATTTTTAAATCATATAAATAATTTTTCCTTATAAAAGACAATTTCTGGCCTTAAGAGAAAACCTTTAAATAAAATATGAAAATAGTCTTTTCAAATGACATTTTGTGGTTTTGGGAAGTTATATATATAGTAGGTTTCAAATAAAGCATTTGGGGAAATAGGATCCACCCAATTTGGGGACTTGTAGTGCAAATCTCAAATCAGGGGGTTTTGCAAACCTAATTTGAATAAAACCTTTTTGGTCAAAATAATATTTTGTAAAAATATAATTAAGTCCTATTCACATGACATGATCATTGGACAAGATTTGGGATTAAGGAAAAGAGTTTTGAGAGTAGGAGGGATTTTTTATCAATATAGAGCACTAGCAAGCAATCAGACAATCAGCAATCAAGTCAAGCATAACAAGCACACAAAATTTTTAATTGGCACTGAATTTTGAGTCATGATATCTTAGTCATGAGGCAAATCACAAGGTGTGACAGGACCCCTCCGCCTCCTCGGTGGGCCCTGGGCGTGTACAACCCATAGAGTTCGTACGGGTGGCTGGCACAATAGAACTGGGAAGTGTATCTGGCAGGTCACGAGGACGCTTTGGCCTCATGAGTGTCCCTACTTCTAAGGCGGTTTGTGGCTGAATCTTCTTGTAGATCGGGCCATTTGAGACCCCACTTGCTTATTCGTCTTCTTGAGTGAGGTAGTTTGGGAGCCCTCTTGGCACTCTATGTCCTCAGGTCCTGGTCCCGCACATTTCCCCACCATCATTAGGTACAACCGAAAACAAAGGATGCACTTCACGGGGTGAGGCCCAATCATTCCTGATGCTGACCGGAAACCAAGGGAGACACGGGGAGGCCAAGTGGCATTATGACCAATAAGGCTTGTGAGGAGCCCCCTTTGACGTTCAAGCGGTTCTACGTCTGCAGGTCCCGGTCCTACACATTTCCCCACCACCGTTAGGTATGACTGGAAACCAAGGACGCACTTCACAGAGCGAGGCCCCGGCGCTCCTGACGCCGACCAGATAACAGGACGACACAAGGAGGCCGAGTGGCATTATGACCAGTAAGGATCCTAAGGCTCAATGCTCAGGAGGCCCGTTGGCGCTCGAGCGGCCCCCATTCCATCCTATCGACTGCTGCCTTAGGAGGCCCCACGGCCTCCCGAGACTCCATGTGACGCACCGCAGCCGGAGCCCCCAAGCGGCCGTCGACCGCCCAATGATGCAAGTAAGGTAGAACATCAGGGCATAGAATAGACACACAAGAAACTAGTAAAATATGCATAAACGAAGCGACCGTAGGGCATGCCCTGATCACCTGAAGATCATGTGGTCGACTGGGTTCCCTTGGATAGATTGAACCAAAAAATTACCTGGCAACAGCCAACAAAAAGTCATCTAGCGGCCATGCCGGTGAAGAGTCGAATCCTCCGTCATTGCCTGGTCTTCCTCTCCTACGAGCACGACCTTCACGGGTCCGTCGTCTCCCGAGGCACGGAACCTTCGCTTGGTCTAGGCACCTCCTCCAACTCCTAGCTGCACCCCGCTAGGCAGGGCATCAGCATGGCTCGATGAAGGCGCTAGAAGGTGACGCCTGTGTTCGCCAACCCAAAGGGCATGCAGAAATAGGTGTTCAGATTGACCCATCCATGATTGGCATGCGCTGGCCAGAAGGGGCCTTGAGCTGCAGCCCTATTGATCGCGAGTGCGTTGAAGCAGACGCGCGGCTGATCAACCGTGCCGATGACGGAGACTACGATTGGTGGTTCTAGGTAGTCCCCGCGTTGCACGACATGGGATTCTCGAAGCTTTTCGGTTGCTCTAAGGATGGACTCTTGCGAACTTGGACCCATGCTCCATGATCCCAGCTCGTGCTGGCGAACATCAGAGCATGCTTCCAGGTTGTGCTCGAGCGCCTCTCTTGCCACGCCAACCAGACCGGAAACTTTCCCGATGGGAGCCCCTAGGCCGGGCCCAAGAGTGGCGCCGAGCATGTATTCCTATGCGATGGGAGGCGGGGCCCCACCCCCAATCGTAGAGGCTGAAGTTGCACGACGCCTTGTGGGGAGGAGTTGCTTCTTCTTCTTGTGTGGGTCCTCACAAGGCATTGTTTCATCCTCGTCGTCTGAGTGCTCAGCCGCCGCAACATGGTAAGCACACTCGAGACTACAGACGGCATCCTTCTCATCGCAGGCAATGGTGATGACGCCGCCACTCCCGGGCATCTTGAGGACGTTGTAGCCGTGCTGAATTACTGCCATGAACTTGGCGAGAGCCGGGTACCCCAGGATCGCGTTGTACGGAAGGAGGATGTGCGTGACGTCGAACATGATGATCTCGGTGTCTTAGTTCTTGCGCCCGCCGAAGGTGATTGGCAGACACAACTACCCGATGGGTATGGTGGACCCGTCTGTGACCCCCGAGAAGGGCTTAGTTAGCATGAGTTGTTCATACGGCACCTCGAGCATCTAGAAGGTCTAGATGGAGAGGATGTTGAGCCCCGCCCCATTGTCGATGACGGTCATGGTGACGAGGATGTTGCTGATGGTTGGGGTGCACAACATGGGGAGTTTGCCGGCCATGAACGAACACCTAAGCTGATCGCTTGAGTCAAAGGTGATGGCGTACCAGGACCAATTGAGGGGGTGCATCGCTTCAGGCTTCGGGAGAGCCGCATTCACCTCTCGGGAAAATTGCTCGAAGGCACGGTTCGATGCTAGGGCCTGGGCTCCACCCAAGATACAGGCCACCACTCTGATTTCCTGGAAGGCCCCAGCCCCATCATCTTGCATGTCTTCCTCTTTCCTTCTGAGTGGCGGAGGAAGTAGAGGTAGTTCTGACTCATGTCATGAGCCCACTAGAGGGTCGTCGCACTAGCGGTCCTCACGAGGTGGGTCAAGCCTACGGTCGCCCCGAGGTTGATCGCGCGAGCGGTCCTCCTAAGGCTGGTCGCGCCACCCATGGCACAGTTCCTCGTTGTCCCAGCGGCCTCCGTCGCGCCCTAGTCGGTCGCCTCGGCCGAGACGCCTGCTGAAGTGCTCGGCATGGATCAGCTAGAGTTCCTGGCAGTCGGCGATGTCGTGGTTGTTGGTGCTATGGAAGATGCATGTCGGCCTTCCTCCTAGGGGGTGGGTTCTTCTCCCCGGCTGCACTTTGCCTTGGGTTCGGCCGCAATCACCACCGGGGCCTTATACTTTGCTTCCTTGTCCTTGGTCTTCTTCTCTTCTAGCTCCGCCACCGGCGTCCTGAGGAGCTATAGGCGGCCCTCCTCGGCCTTGGCACACTTGTACGCCAGTTGAGCAAATGGCGAGCTCTTCCTTCATCTTGAGGTCAGTGACCCCGTTGAAGAAGGAAGAAATGATGGCCTCATCCGACGCCTTGGTAATCTTGAGGCGTGTGGTTCTGAAGCGTCGTATGAACTTGTGTAGGGTTTCCCCATCCTACTGCTTTATAAGCCGCAGGTCGTTCACGGTGGGCGCGTGGTCTCAAGTGCCTTGGAAGTTGGCGATGAAGGTTTTGTGCAAACCATCCTAGGAGGGTATGCATGCCTCCTAGAGGTTCAAGAGCCAGGAGAGTGCGCCACCCTTGAGCGCCATGGGGAACTAGCATGCCATGTCCTTGTCGTCTCCTCCTGCCGCCTAGATACTCAACGAGTAGAGCGATAGGAATTCGGCTAGGTCTACGGTGCCATCTTAACGCGGGGACTGGTCAGGCTTGAACTTGCAAGGCCACGCGGTCGGGTAGAGCTCCGGGGCGATGGCGAGGTTCCCCAACGGCTCGATGGGCGTCGCGTGCCAGAGGGCGACCTGGCCCTGACGCTCCTGTGGGGTCGCCTCGAGTGGTATCCGGCCGTGGCGCTAGGTCGGCCACACAGGGAATGCACATGCGTTGGTGTGTGGCCGGGGAACCACTTGGCAGCTTACTTCGTCCCCTGGCCTCGCCCTTGATTCGTGAGGCTGATCACAGGGGTGCGCTTCTCGCCTGGGCTCAGGGTCGGCATCACGCCGCGAAGGCGGAGGCTGCGCGTCTTGTACCACGTCATTTGGCAGGGACGGTTGTGATCGAAGCAGGTAGGAGAGCACCAAGGCCTCACCGGCTGCCCCGACAAGCTCCGCTATGCGCCGAAGCCAGTCTTTATAGTGGTTGGGAGTGGGGCAGTAGCAGAGCAATTCGTTAGCCATAACAAGTGCGCCTTGGCCACGCACCGGCCCTGGCCGAACGCGAGAGAATGAACCGGACGACGGGACGACCGATGGAGTGGTGGTGTGGCTGTCGTGCTGCGTGGTGACCGGCTGGGAGGAGTCTTGTTTCTCGTAGGCGTCGGGGACTATGGCGGCATTCGCCACAAGCGAAGATGACCTGCGTGCACCGGCCCCATCTGGGAGATGCGGGTGGCATGGCGCTCGGCGCAGGCTCGGCGAGCGTCAGACATCATAGCGGCGAGGTGGGAGGAGATCTTGGCTTGAGGGAGACTCCGACACCCCCCTCCCTGGCATGCTAAATGTCAGATTTTGGGCTCTGCAAAACCCTTAAGAGTCAAAAACAGGGGCATGTGCGAAGATCCCATGCAGCTTTGCCTGACCTAGATCGCTATTCAATGAACACAACAAAGAACTCGCACGATGACGAGGAAGAAGATGGACACGACAGTTTACACAGGTTTGGGCCGCTGCGAAGAGTAATACCCTACTCCTGCTTTGGTGGATTGCCTCTCATGGAGGTTTGGGCGGATGAACTAGTACAATGTGCTTGAGCCGCGTGAGGGTGCTCAAGATATGTTCTTGGCTGGCTATCTCGTGGTGGTGTATGGAGTGACTAAGTGTTGGATTGGATCGGTTGGAGAGTCAGACCCTCCTCTACGAAGCTGCCTACCCTCTATATATAGAGGTGACTTGGGTCCTCTACCCTTATCATCATGGTGGGAAGGGATCCCACAACGGCCAGTTTTGAAGTGGGACAGGGGGTGGTGCTTGCCCTGCCCAAAGGCGGTCTTCGTCTACAAAGTGGCTGTTGACAGCGCAGGGGTAGGCTCGCCGATGACATCCGCCCTGCAGGACAGGTGGTTGTGGTCTTCTTGCACCGGAATGTAAACATTTGGCGGTGCTTTGGGAACCCGCATACGTCCTTTCTCCATTTGCACCGAAGGGGAAACTACGCCGCCTGGCGGACTGGCGCCCGCCTGTCCTTCCTTGCATAGGAAACTCCGCTGCTTTGGAGGGGTCCTTAGGAGGCCCATCCTTCGCGGGTCTTGTCCCTGTTCTTCCTCACGAGGCTAGGGCCCTCGCAAGGGCCTTGTCTTCAATGGGGCCACACCTTGCTGCGTTTGGTCGATGATGTGGGCCATGCCCTGGGCCGCAGGTAGGCAGGTCTGGGTACACCCATTCCCAAAACGCCGACACCTTCCAATGGAACGTCCGTAGCTGGAGCCTGCACGGGGGCGCAACCGGTGGACCAGGTGGAGCCGGCAGAGCGGATGGTAAAGGTGGATCCGACAGAGCCCCCGGTACCACTAAGGGGCCGACAGGATCCGTTGGCACGTACATGGACTCCGACTCGGAGGAGGGCTTGATCGATGGCTTGCGCAACTGCTGGAGGGAGAAGTCAGCCCGGATGGCTGGGCGGGTGGAGCCAATTTTCGCCAAGGTGTCCGCAGCCTTGTTGTCCGCCTGGGGGACGTGATGGAACTCACATCCCTTGAAGGAGCCGGTAAGATGCTGGATGAGGAAGAGGTAGGTTGCCATGTTGGCGTCCTTGGCGTCCAATTTGCCAGAGACTTTCTACACAATGAGGTCGGAGTCGCCAAAGCATAAGATGCGCTAGATGCCAATTTATTTGGCGAGCTAGAGGCCATGGACGAGCGCCTCATACTCGACCATGTTGTTGGAGGCGGCGAAGTGGATCTAGAGCACATACTTGAGATGGTATCTCTTAGGAGATGATAGGACAATGCCGACTCCCAAGCCGGTCCGCATCTTTGAGCCGTCAAAGTGCATGCACCAGTGTGTAGAGTCCGGGGGAGGCGGCACGAACTGGGTCTTGGCCCAGTCAAAGAGGAAGTCAGCCATGGCCTGCAATTTGATTGTGTTGTGTGGCTCGTACGGGATCTCATAGTCGGCGAGGGCGATTGCCCACTTGGCAATCCTACAGGTGGCGTCACGTCCACTCATGATCTCGCCTAGCGGCGCCGTGCTCACGACGGTGATGGTGTGTTCTTGGAAGTATTGGTTGTTCGTCTCGGCAGCGAAGTATATGCCATAGCACATCTTTTGGTAGTGGGGGTAGTTCTTCTTGGAGGCGGAGAGGACCTCGCAGAGGTAGTAGATGGGACGCTAGACCGACAGCCCCTTGGCCTCCTCTATCCGCTCCACTATAAGGACGACGCTGATGTCGCTCGTGGGTGCCGCGATGTACACGAGCATGGGCTCCTTATCAGCCGGCGTGGCCAGGGTGGACTTGCCTTAGTTCGCGGAATGCCTCGTCCACCTAGTCAGTCCACTCGAACTTGGCCGGCTTTTGGGTGGAGTCGGCGGCCGGCTAATTAACCACCATCTTCCTCATGAGATGGTAGAGGGGCAGGGCCTTCTCCCCCTGCTGGCTGACGAACCGGCTGAGCGAGGTGAGGCAGTCGGTGAACTTCTAGATATCGCGGAGCCGGGTCGGCTTGGGCATTCTCTCGATCGCCCTGATCTTCTCTGGGTTAGCTTCAATGTCGTGAGCAGATACAAAGAAACCCAGGATCTGGCTGGCTGGGACGCCGGAGACATGCTTCTCCTAGTTGAGCTTGACCTTGTACTCGCACAGGTTGGCGAAGGTCTCCCGGAGGTCGTCGAGGAGGCTGAAATGCTTCTTGATCTTGATGACAATGTCATCAACGTAGATGTGGACGTTCCTGCCGATCTTTCGCAGGAGGCACTTCTGCATGCAGCGCTGGAAGGTCGCGCCTGCATTCATCAAGCCGAAGGACATGGAAATGTAGAAGTAGGCCCCGAAAGGGGTCATAAAGGAGGTGTTCACCCAGTCGGCTGGATCCAGTTTGATCTGGTGGTAGCCTGAGTAAGCGTCCGGGAAGGATAGAAGATCGCAGCCGGACTTGGATTCGATAACTCGATTGATCTGTCGCAGGGCAAACGGGTCCTTGGGACATGCCTTGTTCAGGCTCGTGTAGTCGATACACATGCGCCAAGTCTTGTTTATCTTCAGCACCAGGACTCGGTTGGCCAACCAGTCCGGGTGGAACACTTCCGTGATGAAGCTGGTTGCGAATAGACGGGCTATCTCCTGATCTATAATGTGTCGCTTCTCCTCAGAGAAACGCCATAGTGGTTGCTTGACCGGCTTCGCATCCAGATGCATGTGAAGTTTGTGCTCGGCGTACTTCCTTGGAACACCCGACACGTCCTTAGGAGACCATGCAAAGATGTCTCGATTTTCACGGAGGAAATCGACGAGATCGCCTTCCTATTTGTTTCTGAGGTTCGCGCCAATGGTGATGCACTGCTTGGTGTTAGGCGGTTCGAATGGCACCTTCTTGGTGTCCTTGGACGCCAATGGTGAGCCACAAGCCGGTCGAGCTGCCGCCTCTCCTTTGCAATCACTAGAGCTTCGGCCAGCAAGCTGCCAACGCGAGCACACTCGATCGACGTCTCGTAATTACCAGTGATGGTGATGATGCCCTTGAGGCCCAACATCTTGAGCTTCAGGTAGGCATAGTGGGGAAACACCATGAATTTGACAAACGTCGGTCGCCGCAGTAGCGCGTGGTAGCGGCTGCTGAGGTCCACCACCTCAAACATATTGGCTCATGACGGAAGTGGTGCTTGTCACCGAAGAGGTGGTCGAGCCGGATCTTGCCGATTGGGGAGCAGGACCGCCCTGGCATGATGCCATGGAAGACCTTTCTGGATAGGCTGCAAGTCTGTCTCCTTGAGCCCCAGCTTGATCATTGTGTCGCGGTAGAGGATGTTGATACTACTACCACCGTCAACCAACAACCGCGAGAAGCGACATGTGCATCTTACAGAGATGATGTGGGATCGAGGGCGAGGGCGAGGGCCCAACTTCGGAATCATTGCCGGGTGGTCCGCCCGACTCCAGGTGACCGGCTTGTTGGACCAGTGCATGAACTAGGGGGTCGTAAGCATGGTGGCATTCAGCTCATGCTAGTGTCGGCGCTGTGTATGCTTGTCCATCTCCTCGTGCTAGAGCCCCCTCCTGCGTGCATCCCTCGGGAACGCAGCAAGGAGGGGAGCCGCTAGGGACCTTCTTGGGGTTGGATGCAACCATTGGGGGGCACCCATTGTTGTTTATCCCCCGCACCAGGCGTGGGGCTTCCACCTTGCGTGGGCATAGTCATTGGTGGACCGTGTCAATAGCCAGCACGGAGCTCTGGCTTCCGCGTTGCATGGGCATAGTCATTGGTGGACCACGTTGACTTCTCCGCCAGCGCTGGGCTTTGGCTGCCACATTGTGTGGGAAGGGACCCCTCCGCCTCATCAGGGGCCCTGGGTGTGTACAGCCCATAGAGTTAGTAATCGTGGCTAGTATGGTAGAACTGGGAGGTGTATTGGGGAGGTTCCTAGGAAGCTTTGGCCTCGCGAGTATCCCTACCTCTAAGGCGGTTTGCGCCTGAATCTTTTCGTAGATGGGGCCATTTGAGACCCCACTTGCTTCTTCTTCTTCTTGAGTGAGGTAGTTTGGGAGCCCTCTTGGCACTCTACGTCCTCAGGTCCGGGTCCCAAACATTTCCCAACCATCATTAGGTACGACCAGAAACCAAGGACACACTTCACGAGGCGAGGCCCCGACATTCCTGATGCCGACCGGAAACCATGGACGACACGGGGAGGCCAAGTGCCATTATGACCAGTAAGGCTCGTGAGGAGTCCCCTTTGACATTTAAGCGGTTCTATGTCTGCAGGTCCTGGTCCTGCACATTTCCCCACCACCGTTAGGTATGACAGGAAACCAAGGACGCACTTCACGGAGCAAGGCCCCGGCGCTCCTGACGCCGACCGGGAACTAGGACGACACTAGGAGGCCTAGTGGCATTATGACAAGTAAAGCACCTAAGGCTCTATGCTCAGGAGCCCCCCTTAACGCTCAAGCGGCCCCCATTCCATCTTATCGGCTGCTGCCTCGGGAGGCCGCTGGGCCTCCCGAGACTCCATGTGACGCGCCGCGGCCGGAGCCCCCGAGCAGGGGTCGACCACCCAACAATGCAAGTAAGGTAGAACATCACGGCAAAGAATAGACGCACAAGAAACTACTAAAAGATGGATAAATGAAGCGACGGTAGGGGTGTGTCTTGATCTGTCACAACCCTAGCTAGCTTACCTAGGACATCATGTGTGTGCATCATGTTTCACTTTTTGCATCAAATTGAAATGGGGATTAACAGAAACCCCAAACACTTCATTTGAATCAAACCAAGTTAATGGTTGTGAAAACCCAACAAATCCAAAATGCCCATCTAAAATGTTCCCTATGTCTGATAAATGTGGACATGCATATACCAGGGGTCATTCTAAATATTTGAATATTTATAGCGTTTCAAAATAAACATTAAAGCTGCTGAAAATGACAAATAAAGCATTATAAATATTTCAGTTTTCAAAATATTCTAATTTTTTTATAGAAGTTTGAAATATTCAAACTGAGTTCTATAAAATATTTGGGATATTTTATACCTAGCATTTGTGCCTAAAAATAAATAAAACAAATGTCAGAAAAATAAAATAGAACTGGAATTCTAAAAAAAGAAAAGGAGGAAGCATGTGGGCCGGCCCATCTGGGCCAACACCATCGTCGTCCTCCTGGCGGCCAAGAGGACGAGCGTGTGCTCGTCGTGTGCCCGCACCAGTGCTGCCATGCAGCCTCCTGCGTGCCTGCTTCCCCCGCCGCGTTGGTGAGAGGATGAGGATGCCGCTGCCGTCCCCATCTCTCTCTCTCTCTCGCCATTCGCCCCCTGCCTCTTCCCTCTCCTCTGCCCGCCATGGCCGCCACCTTCTCGTTGTCGTAGCCATCGCTCTAGCCCCTCTTTAGCTTCGCCGTGACGTGACGGTCTTCTCTGCTGAAATAAATGGTCCCGGAGGCCCCGAACGTCGACCTCGATGCCTTCTTCTTCCTCGGTCACCGGAGACCGCCACCACCCGGTCGTCGCAAGCAAGGCCTCCCCAAGCCCGCTCTAGTCGTCGTTGCATCCGCTGTGAGCTCCTGCTCCCTTTCCCCCTCTTTCCCCCTTCGATAGCATGCTCTAGCGCCGGTTCCCCTCAGGTCCGAGATCTCCCCTGTAACACCCCGTTACGCCTGGCGGGATCTAGACTAGCCCCACAGACCAACACTAGTCTTTCCTATGCACTTTGTCCTCACTCGTGCACACCCGGGACCAACTTCCCGGTTGATCACTGTCATGATTTGGTCACGGAAGATGTCCGGGTGAACGTACTTAGGTCGGAGCTATCGCAACTGGGTGGCGTCTTGAGAGGGGTTACTCAGAATCGAGAGACGCGAGTTTTTACCCGGGTTCGGCCCCTCCGACGGAGGTAAAAGCCTACGTCCTACTTGCCTGGTATTGATGATGATGAAGATCTCTCGGTTACAAGGGTGTAGTTTTGACTACCTCTAATCACGAGAGTCTCTAATGTCTTGTCTATCTAAGATCTGTCTATTGAGACGTCTAAAAACTTAACCCTCTCGGGTTGACTAGCCCCTCCTTATATAAGCTGAAGGGGCGGCTTACATGTAGAGTCTGAGTCGGATTGAGACTTCCTATAGCAACTTCCCAGCATGGGCTTCTCTTCATGGGCTTCTGAGTCACCTTACCTGGGCTGGGACCGTTTGCTTCTTTTGAGTCACGTATGTGAATGTGTTGCTAGCATTCAAACGTCAAAGAACCCGGGCCGACATGACTAGTCGTAGAACCCAAGTGGCACATCTGTACAGGGACTGGCATACGTAACCCAACAATGCAGGTGTCGATCTCTAGCGTGTGTAGACCAGTCATAGCAAGTTACAAGGACTCCATGACACCGTGGGACATAAATGTCATCACTACACGTAGACAAGTCGTACCAGGCTACAGGGACTCCATTACACTATGAGACATTTCCCTGAGGGGACAGACACAGCATCAAAGAAGGATAAATGGCAGTCAATCAATGTGTCCGGAGCAGTAGCAAGCTACCAAGGCTCGACGGAAGCACAAAGAGGTAGTTCCCCGTAAAGAGTACTACTAAAGGCACACGACTTGGTGTCAAATCCCATACATACCGTTGCACGTCACACATCTGCACGACATGCCCGATATGCATAGATACAACTATGGCATCACAACATAACCATACAACATTACGACATTTATTTAGAAGGCTCGGAAGAGCCAATACAATAAGATGTTACAAACAGGGGTCACAAGACCCAACATTCGGAGCATTCAAACAAGCAAGCGGAAGTTAAACATGTCTATGTACAGAGATCTACAAAAGTTGTTGGAGGAGCCTGAAAAGCTATAATGACCCTACCAAAGGAACCAGACCTCTGTTTGGGATTCCCAAGCTAATCCGGTCTACATCGAACTTCACGTTGAAAATACCACTAATGAGACTGACGTCTCCTCTGCAAAAACACAAATTAAGCAAACGTAACTACAAGGGTACTTAGCAAGACTTACATCAGAACTAACTACACATGCATTAGTATCAATGAAGGGGGTTGTGGAGTTTATTGCAGCAAGCCAGCTTTGGCTCTTGGCTAACCTATACTACGACTACAAGTAGTATCTTTGAGGTCGGCTACCGCACACGAGTCGACATATTCTCCAATCAATACACCACTATGGATCCCCTTCTGTCTCCCTACGAGAAGGCCATCCATAGCACCCACGCTAATCTTGCGTATTTTAGAAGTATCCATTTCAATTATGTATGAACCACAAAAGCAATCCAAGTAGTCCATATCCAAGGAGGCGGCTATTTGAATAGTTTATTTAACCCTACAGGGTTATACTTCTTCACACACGCTCCCGCCACTTATCACCATGTGCACGTAAAAAGGCACCTCGGCAACCTTCAAGCGGAAGCCCAGCGAGGGAGTCGGCCACAACTGTCAACCACACAAGACCCTAGTCCTGGTTTATCGCCTATTTGAGACTAAACCCGCACGGAAGTCTGGCCGAAGTTTCCGCTACGGCCTCAAACGATGTGCGCAAGGTTCCCAAGCCCACCGTTCGGGTGCCACTTGGTACACCGTGCCACTGTGCCTATATCGCATCACAGTCCACCCCATCGGGCAGTACTATGCACGGCTGCCAACACTTTTCCTACAAACACTAGAAACTAGTTGCAACTCCTAGACAGAGGTCTAGGCGATTAATAGGCCGAGAGGGTCAATTAAGTATCCCAATGGGTGGTAGTATCTTGTCTTGAATAACATACACAGAACTCAGTTCTTAAGGATGGTCCTAATGAGACAACCCACCATGTACTCCTACATGGCCTCTCATCACTACCTTTACCAAATCGTGTTCACACACTTGCTCTCATACAGTAGGACATGAACACATCCATTCCGATTCATCACCCGGATGGATCAGACCCGACACGACACAATTCTAAGCATAGCAGGCATAGCAAGTAAGCAAGCATGGATGAGTAAGCACAACAAGGCTCAAGCAGTTGCTACTCATGCTAAGTGGTTTCAACTATTTACTATGGCAAAGACAGGTCATGCAAAGGAATGGGTTCAACTATCAAGAACAGGTAACAATTGAATCGTTGTTGTCCTAATGCAGTAAAAGAGAGCAGGAGCAAGAGAGTGGGTTCATATCAGTATGCTCAAGGGGGGTTGCTTGTCTGACAGTCCTGAAGATATTAGTTCTCTTCATTAGTGTCAATGTTCACATCGTCGGAACCATCGTCTACCGAGAAGGAACAAGCACCGACAAACAGGAAGAAGGAACATATTCAATGTGATGCAACAATCATGATGCATGTAATGGCATGTTAAGTTATTGAATTGACCTAGTGCTATAGGTAGTCATATTAAGTGAAGTGGAATTCAAACTTATACTAAATTCCAACTCCAACACTATTTATTAAATTACGCTGATCATGAAATGTCCTACTTGGTGATGTTAACTTGTTCAAACATGCATGATCATGGCCCAAACAGATTCATTGGATTTTTCTGATTATTTTTCATATATAAATTATCTTCATCTGACTTACGGATTATTTTCTATGATTTTTAGAAGTTTTAAATATTTTCTGAAAATATTAAATCATTTAATGATATATTTTAAATTCAGAAACATTTATCGGGTCAACATGACGTCATCATGATGTCATCAGGTCAACTGACTGCCCAGGGTCAAATCGGACAAGTGGGTCCCACTGGTTAGTGAGCCATTGATTAAATAGGGGTTGTTTTTTAACTAACTAATCATTTCTGTCTCGTTAAATTTGTGGGGACCATTGTTAGTGTCTCTAGGGTGTCTAATTAGTGGGTTAATTGACCCCTAATTGGGGCCACGTCAGCCAGGCCAGAGGGAGGCCGACGATGACCACAAAGGTCGATGATGGCATGCCAGACTTCTACTTCCGGTGTCTACTGGCGGCGCTGACCACACCAGAGGTGAGCTCTGGCTCACCTGGATCTAGGGGAGTGATAGGGGGGTCCGCGAGGTGGCTCAAGCGAGGCCGGCAAAGAGCTACGGCGGCGTCCGAAACTTGGCCACGGCGGAAGTCATGGCCACGGCACGAGCACGGCTAGAAGAAGGGAGGGGAGAGGAAGAGAATCTCACAAGGGGGCTTCCGGGATGATCGGCTTGCTCGGGGAGGCGCGGTGGCCGCGAATTCGTCGATGGAGTCCGGTGGATCCAAGGAGGAGAGCGAGGGGGAAAGAGAGGAATGGGGGGAGGAGAAATGGAGGGGGTCTCGATCTGGATGTCTCTCGGGGCTTATCCCCTCGCTTGGAGGGCCTACATGCAAGGAGGAGGTGGCCATGGCGCGCAACGACTGCGCGCGCGACATCCTTCTAGCCAAAGGTGGAAGAAGACCGGTTCGCCCCTGGTGGGCTGGGCCGGCTTCTTCCCTGGCCCAGGTAACACAGGTAACTCTCTCTCTCTCTCTCTCTCTCTCTCTCTTTTCAAATTTGTTTTATATTTTCTATTAATTCAATATATTTTGGTTTGGAGAAAAATACCATACCATTATATAAAAACCTGAAATTAATTATGGACCAAGTGGAATGAACCAATGCCACACATAAAGTTTCAGATTCATTGGGCTTATATTTTATATAAATATAATATAAATCCAATTCAAATAATTGATGGTTTAACTCAAATGCCCAATATAAATATTTTTGTGATCCCTAAAATATTGGTTTGGATTTTTACCTTATGCCAATATTTTCTTAGGATACCAGGAACATTTTCCTGGACTTATTTGATGTCATTTTTATATTGTTCTTTTGACAAAAATCTCTCTGAGGTTTGAGTAATTCCTCATTTCAAATTCATTTGAATTTAACATGATGCATGGAGGCCCACTAATGCATCTAATAAAATTAATTGCAACAAATTCTAGGGCTGTGACAACTGACCCCCACTAAACATGAATCTCGTCCCGAGATTCAGGCGTAGGGTATGAGGATAGAAGGGGACACAAAACTAACACAATCTTCATGATCGAGTTGCCCTTCTCGAGGATGTTGATTCATTGCATCATGCTGATCTTGACATCTTTGCCTTCGAGATCTTCATCCAACAAAAAGACAACAAGGATAGAAAGCTCTATAGGAATTGATCTTTACGAAGATCAAGCGACTCATGACCAACTCATGGAATGAGATGTGATAACGTCTCTCGAGCTGGGACACAAAACACACATCAAGAACAATGATTGGAGCAGATGACGGAGGTTGAATTGGTAGGAAACAATTCCACACTAAAACAGATGGTGATGAGGTTTGAAAGTAGCGAGGAGATAATTGCCATAATACCATTACAGGGCACCTTAGGGGAGGTGACTCGTAGGATTATCCCTTAAGTGGCAAAAAGAATTACTTTTGATACCGAGATCATTGAAACTCTTCATACCATCGTAAGGCAATTCACAATGATCATTTGAAGGAATTCGAAAGAATGGTATACTTAGATTGGAATGGAAACTAGAGTTATAAAACAACTCGGTAATGGAAGGCACATTCCCACTAATACCGAGGGCATAACCTAGTGTCTGAGTGTGCTCTCAAGAACTTGAGCATCTCCATATTCATCAGATTTTTTACCAACATCCGTGCCAAGGATTCTGGCAACACCTCATACTATCATGATGAATAATGATGGAGGATGCAGATGCAAAGGAAGACACCACTTTCTCTGATTTCACCTTAGCTATGCCAAGGGAGCGAAATTTGGATGATCGACTGAGAGACATTTAGCACTCCGCTTCTAATGTTCTCCTTGATAAAATAGCGTAACCCAATTATAGGTAACGTTTGGAATCTAGAACATCATGTAAAAAGGTCGGACTTCGGGATGTCAAAGGGTCCATGAGAAATAACTTTTGAATAAGTCAGGCGAAAACCTCATGGGGAAGTGGCTAAGGTTGCTGATACAAGATATTATAACAATAGGTCTTTCGGCATAGGTGCGTTAGCCACAACATCACTTTACGGGTTACAGCGAGACCAATATTATAATTTTTGGGAACGTTCCAACCGTATATATGCCTGAGATTCAGATCTGGTTGGTGCTGGGATATTCCAGACTCAGCATGTCTAAAGTGCAAAGTTTGCAACACAAATCAAAAAGATGGTGTTGCGAGATTCTCGGGAAATGAACTACGGAAGCCAACTCCAAAACATGAGCTGGTTTGCAAGACAAATGTGAACACGATGTCCAGGGCAAGCATGACCACATGGTCTTACAACAAAACACTACCGAGTTCGGGGTAGGAACCATCATTACGGATAACGAAGTCGGGTGCAAGTCAGTCTGGTACCTTCAGGAGTAGCACTTCACTTCTTTTCCTTGAACAAGTCAATCAGGGGCTTGGTGTGCTAGGGAATACATATGGAATGGAGGGGGCCAGCCTATCAAACCATATCATACTTTGCACATGCATGACTAACTTGGGATGATCCCAAAGGAAGCAAAAATAACTTTCCTCGAATTCATGGAGTCCACTTGCATCTAATGCACATGAACTAAGAGGGAGTCACTTATTACACCTAACATATACTTCACGAAGAACATAAAGATATGCCTACAAAGTTTCCAACACTAGATTCATGTTCATCATGAGTCATGGAAGAGATGAAGATATTGTCGATGGGCTCAACAACAATTCATCACGATACCCATATAGATGGAATTCCACAACTTCTGAGGACAAGGTGATAGCATTGGTCAGACCGAAATACATAACGGTGTATGCTCGAGGATACAACCACGAGTAAAACAACATTAGAGAAATCTTTAGTTATGATTTTGATTTGACGATAGCCCATACTCAAATCAATGGTTGTACAAGATAATAGGTGCATCAGTTGGTCACAAGGATCAATCGATGAAGATATCGTCTTTGTTCTACCCATACAAGCACAAAAACACAAGATGTCCATTTAACATGAGCTAAGTTAGATCAAGCTTCTATCTTCCAACTCTCCAAGTTGTACTTTAGCTTAACCAACTAGTTCAGGGGTATCCAATACAGATTGTTGGAGAAAGGTGGTTTATAGCAAAACCATCTTGATCACGAACTCAACATAACGGTCAAGGAACACCTTGGTAATACTTCCGAGAAGATATTCGAAAAATCATGATCCACCGATATGTTATCAAGCTCGAGAATAATTTTTCTTTTCAAGGCAAGACGATATGATCAACAGTGCGAAAGATTGATACAATCCGATAACTCTTGATCGAAAAGTGTAGCATGGTAAATGGACTAGGTAGCACGATCAATCTTAGTATGACAATTCGTTTACCATCACACCAAGAGTGAGATTATTGTCCATTAACTACCAAGCAACAACGTTGCTAGGAGTATTGATTACACACATAATGATTCACTTGTCGGTATTCTGGTTTCAACAACACAGAGACCGGGGAATGAATGATGATGGCTAGAAGTATCACTACATCAAGATTTCATAAGAGGGAGTGCAGTTCTCATGATAATCTTGACATGAAGAGGGTAATACCTGAAGGTAGAACCGAGTAAAAGCTGAATTGGCATTTTGATCTGCGGAATATAACTTCTTTGACCCAATCCAAGAAATGGATGAGGTACGAGAGTTTGCTTCTCCTAGTCATTCTGAAATAGAATGGCTTGATAGACCACAAGAATAGTCGACATCGATAAGACAATGCATGACATACACTTGACTATCCATTGATAGATAAAGGTCAAAATACAATTGAAGAGGGGCAACTCAAGAGCACATGATTTTTCTTGAGTTGTAGATGCATAGATTGAATATTTCAAACAGAGTTCAACATGTTTCTTCCAGATAATCCACGCAGAAATGAAGAATTGGTAGAGTCACAATAATGAAATGGAGATCTCATCACGAGCACCCTTGTTGTGATATTAAGGTCACAAGGAACTTCTACCATAATGGATCATGGTATTGGAAGAATGATATACCACAAACCATGAGGACTATAACAAGGTTACAAACATCCTAAAGGAACGAGCAATTACTATCAACAGAAGTGAGCGGAATGATTCTTGAGTTCAAGAACCCAGATACAAAATACCTATTGACTAAGTAGCATCACAACATGATTTTGATAATGATGGCCAGAATTATCACACTGGAAACAAAAGACACAACTAGACTATGGGTGGTTCACTAAAACAACATGGTTTCGTGAACACCTTCATCAAACACGTCGAGGTAATACAGTACCTCAACTCAAAAATTAGTGTGCTTTGTCTGGCATGAAAGACATTGACTCAAGACGAAAGAGTTTTGCAATTGCATCAGATAATTTAGAAACCTTGGATAACTCGGACAGCATAACGGTTGTACGGGCATGAAATATGAGACAACCTGCACAAGAAAATTGACAACATGAGAAAGAATTCTTATAGAGGCATCGATCCAGAAAGTAAACATCTTTCCTATCGGTCTCCTGCATAGTAACCCGTCCTCCTAATAGATAGATGAGAAGGCCTAGTTCTTAATCCTCATAGAAAAGAAGAGGGTGACTCAGAATTAGAATGACACAAGGAAAGGAGTAAAAAGAGCCTTACGTTCCCTTGCACAATCAATTCCCTTATCTAACTAAAGCAGTTCTAGACTCAACATCAACCAATTTGGCTTGGTAATCCTACAGGCAGTCAAGCTCTGATACCAAAGCTGTCAAGACCCCGATCCTAAGCCATGAGAATCCAGCCTGTAACACATCACATCACTTTCCGGTCTCACGCATGGTTATATCCACGGTTGCCACCTTATATGGGCCGGGACCATTTGCGTCTTTTGACTCACATATGTGAATGTGTTACTAGCATTCAAATGTCAAAGAACCCAGACCGACATGACTAGTCGTAGAACCCAAGTGGCACATCGTATAGGGATAGGCATACGTAACTCAGCAATGCAGGTGTCGATCTCTAGCGTGTGTAGACGAGTCATAGCAAGCTACAAGGACTCCATTACGCTGTGGGACATAAATGTCATCACTGCACATAGATGAGTCGTAGCAGGCTACAGGGACTCCATTAAACTGCGACATTTCCCTAAGGGGACAGACACAACAACAAAGAAGGATACATGTCGGTCAATCAATGTGTCCGGAGCAGTAGCAAGCTACCAAGGCTCGGTGTAAGCACAAAGAGCCAGTTCCCCGTAAAGAGTATTACTAAAGGCACACAACTAGGTGTTGAATCCCATACATACCATCGCACATCACACGTACGCACAACATGCCCGATATGCATAGATACAACTATGGCATCACAACATAACCATACAACATTACAACATTTTTGTAGAAGGCTCGGAAGATCCAATACAATAAGATGTTACAAGCAGGGTTCACAATACCCAACATTCAGAGCATTCAAACAAGCAAGCGGAAGTTAAACATGTCTGTGTACAGACATCTACAAAAGTGGCTGGAGGAGCCTGAAAAGCTACAACGACCCTACCAAAGGAACCAGACCTCTCTGGGATTCCCTAGCTAATCCGGTCAACATAGAACTTCACGTCAAAAATACCACTAATGAGACTGACGTCTCCTCTGCAAAAACATAAATTAAGCAAACGTGAGTACAAGAGTACTCAGCAGGACTTACATCAGAACTAACTACACATGCATCAGTATCAATGAAGGGGGTTGTGGAGTTTATTGCAGTAAGCCAGCTTTGACTCTTGGATAAACTATACTATGACTACAAGTAGTATCTTTGAGGTGGGATTGCGCACACGAGTCCACATATTGTCTAATAAATACACCACTATGGATCCACTTCTGTCTCCCTATGAGAAGCCTATCCATAGCACCCACGCTTATCTTGCATATTTTAGAAGTATCCATTTCAATTATCTATGAACCACATAAGAAATCCAAGTTGTCAATATCCGAGGACACGGCTATTCGAATAATTTATTTAACCCTGCAGGGGTATACTTCTTCACACACGCTCCCACCACTTATCTCCATGTGCACGTAAAAGGCACCTCGACAACCTTCAAGCGGAAGCCTAGCGAGGGAGTCGACCATGACCGTCAACCATACAAGACCCTAGTCCAGGTTTATCGCCTATTTGAGACTGAACCCGCACGGAAATCCGGCCGAAGTTTCCGCTACGGCCTCAAACGATGTGTACAGGGTTCCCAAGCGCACCATTCGGGTGCCACTTGGTACACCGTGCCACTATGCCTATACCGCATCGCAGTCCACCCCATCGGGAAGTACTATGCACGGCCACCAACACTTTTCCTACAAACACCAGAAACTAGTTGCAACTCCTAGACAGAGGTCTAGGGGATTAATGGGCCGAGAGGGTCAATTAAGTATCCCAATGTGCGGTAGTACCTAGTCTTGGATAACATACACAGAACTTAGTTCTTAAGAACGGTCCCAATGAGACAACCTGCCATGTACTCCTACATGGCCTCTCATCGCTACCTTTACCAAATCGTGTTCACACACTTAGCTCTCATACAGTAGGACATGAACACATCCATTCCGATTCATCACCCGGATGGATCAGACCCGAGATGACACAACTCTAAGCATAGCAGGCACAAGAAGTAAGCAATCATGGATGAGTAACCACAACAAGGATCAAGCAGTTGCTACTCATGCTAAGTGGTTTCAACTATTTACTGTGGCAAAGACAGGTCATGCAAAGGAATGAGTTCAACTACCGAGAACTGGTAACAATTGAATCGTTGTTGTCCTAATGCATTAAAAGAGAGCAGCAGCAAGAGAGTGGGTTCATATCAGTATGGTCAAGGGGGTTTGCTTGCCTGAAAGTTCTGAAGATATTACTTCTCTTCATTAGTGTCAATGTTCACATCGTCGGAACCATCGTCTACCGAGAAGGAACAAGCACCGACAAACAGGAACAAGTAACACATTCAATGTGATGGAACAATCATGATGCATGAAATAGCATGTTAAGTTACTAAATTGACCTAGTGCTATATGTAGTCATATTAAGTGAAGTGGAATTCAAACTTATACTAAATTCCAACTCCAACACTATTTATTAAATTGTCCAAATCATGAAATGTCCTACTTGGTGATTTTGAGACAACTGCAAAAGATTGGAAAAGCATAAGCACTCGACTTTCTAGACTCAAATCTCTTCTCCATCTTTTGTCACACCAACATTACTCTCGTACTGACATTCACTTGCAAACAAGCTAGCTAGTGGTCCATGGATGGTAACTCGTCATCCTAAGCAATAGATGAGAGGCCTAGTTCTTATCCTCGTAGAAAAGATGAGAAAGACTCGGCATAGAATAACTTGGGAAGAGGAGTAAAAAGATCCTTACGTTCCCTTCGACAATCAATTCCCTTAATTTTCTATAGTGTTTCTGAACTCAACTTTGACCGGTTTGGCTTGGTAGTCCTACAGTCAGTCAGTCTCTGATACCAACGCTATCGGGACCCCGATCCTAAGTCATATGAATCCACACTGTAACATATCACATCACTTTGCGGCCTCATGCACGGTAAGCTCCATGGCCGCAACCTTACCTTAGCCGGGACCGTTTAGGTCTATTGGCTCACGTATGTGAACATGTCACTAGCAATCAAACGACAGAGAACCCGGGCCGACATGACTAGTCATATAACCCAAGTGGCACATCTGTACGGAAACAGGCATACGTAACCCAGCAATGCAGGTGTCGGCCTCAAGCGTGTGTAGACGAGTCATAGGAAGCTACAAGGACTCCATTATGCTGTGAGACATAACTTCCATCACTTCATGTCGACGAGTTGTAGCAGGCTACAGGGACTCCATTACACTGTGAGACATTTCCCCAAAGGGACAGACACAACAGCAAAGAAGGATACATGCCGGTCAATCAATGTGTCCGGAGCAGTAGCAAGCTACCATGGCTCGGTGGAAGCACAAAGAGGCAGTTTCCCGTAAAGAGTACTACTAAAGGCACACAAATAGGTGTCGGATCCCATACATACCGTTGCACGTCACACGTACGCATGACATGCCCGATATGCATAGATACAACCATGGCATCACGACATAACCATACAACAACTTTTATTTAAGGGGCTCACAAGAGCCTTGCATAATATGTTCTTACAGATAGGGGTCACATGACTTGACACTCAAGTCATACAAACAAGTTCTTACAAACCAAGCGGAAGCATAAGCTGTGTGAGTACAGATAGATGAAAGGGTAAAAAGGCACATGGCCTGACTATCTACAGCCCGCCATAGGGCATACGGTCGTAGCTGGGACACCAGCTATTTGGCATCGTCGACATCTAGAAAGAACCCACTTGATGGGTCCTGGGTCTCGTCTACAACATTGATTAAGCAAACATGAGTACAAACGTACTCAGCAAGTCTTTAAAGCAGACCTAGTCTATTCATGCTCATGTATCAACAAAGGGGGTTGGTGGAGTTTATGCAACAATGCCAGCTTTGACTCATGTCTAACCTACACTACCCAATTTTAACTCTTTGTTAATACACCACCATGGATCCACTAACTCCATGTTAATACACCACCATGGATTCATTTCCCTCTCCTGGAAGAGTGCCATCCATGGTACTCACACTTGTCTTGATAATTTTATGAGTATCCATTTGATTATCCATGAACAACATAAGCTTTCCAAGTAGTTGATATCCGAGGACGCGGCTATTCGAATAGTTTCATACCCTGCATGGGTGTACTTCTTCACAACCGCTCTCGCCACTTATCATTGTGTGCTCATAAAACCATGCACCTCGGCAACCTTCAAGTGGAAGCCCAGCGAGGGAGTCGGCCACGACCGTCAACCACATAAGACCTCTAGTCCAGGCTATCGCCTATTTGAGATTGAACCCGCATGGAAGTCCGGCCGAAGTTTCCGCTATGGCCCCAAACGATGTGCGTAGGGTTCCTAAGCCAACCATTCGGGT
Organism: Hordeum marinum; assembly: GCA_022496015.1. Lineage (NCBI taxonomy): Eukaryota > Viridiplantae > Streptophyta > Magnoliopsida > Poales > Poaceae > Hordeum > Hordeum marinum. The sequence goes on from CM039677.1 coordinate 121,770,691, forward strand.
GACCCTTGGTACACCGTGCCACTGCCTACCGCGTCGTAACTCACCCCTAGGGTTCGCGCTATGCACGGCCTCCAGCATGCTAGAAACACCAGAAACTACTTGCAATTGCTGTACTAAGGACTAAGCGATTGATAAGTCGAGAGGGTCAATTAAGTATCCCAACGTGTGGTAGTAACTATTCTTGGATCACAAACACGGAACTCAGTTCCTAAGAATAGTCCCAATGAGACAACCCGCTATTTACTCCTACATAGCCTCTCATCGCTACATTTACCAAATCGAGTTCATCATAAGCTTATCACATCGGAACAACAATGTTTCACTCCAGTTCATCACCCAGATGAATCAGACCTGACACAACTCTAAGCATAGCAACCATAGCAGGCAAAGTAAGCTAAGCACAACATGGCACAAGCATCTACCAGGTATGCTAGGTTGCAAGGTTTAGCTATTTACTGTGACAATGATAGGTCATGCATAAGAATAGGTTCATCTACCGTGTATGACAGACATGTGAACGGTTGTCCAAATGCAATAAACAAGAGCAGGAGCGAGAGAGTGGGATGTTATCGAATGATCAAGGGCGTTGCTTGCCTTTCTTGGTAGCGGGAAGGTTCTCTCCTTCGTTGGAATACTCAAGGGTATCCTCAGAAGTAGGGCCTACCGCAATGCAGATAAATATCATTCAATACACGCAAGTGCAACAATATGCTGCATGATCATGACATGGTAGCATGTATGATTGAGCTAATGCAACTAGTGTCCAAGTTAATTTGAAGTGAGTTTGAATATAGGTTCAAAGTCGTTCTTCATTTCAAATTCCATATTTTAACCTATTAGCAAATGTCGATGTTCTTCTACATAGGTGGCTCTAACATGCATTATAATAGCACCTTTAGATTCATTGGATTTTTCTAATAAATTTTCATATATAAATTATTTCCATCTAAGTTACAAATTAATTTATATGAATTTTTGAAGTTTTAAACATTTTCTGGAATTATTTTAAAACTAGAAATTTCTTTTAGTACATCAGCCTGACGTCATCATGGCGTTAGTAGGCCAGCTGACCAGGCCAGGTCATACCTGACAGGGTGGGGCCCTCATGTTAGTGACTCAATCACTTAATGAGAGAATTAAAACTAATCTGAATTACTTAATTAACACTCGCCCACTGGTTAGTGACTAATTATATTAATTAATTAAATTGCTAATCAGGATTTGACTAACAGGGCCCGGCCCCACTTGCCAGTGACCCAGGGGTCAAACCCCTAGTGGTCAAATTGGTTGAATCGCCGGCGTTGAGCCGCCGGCGACGTCAGGGACGACGAAGGGGGTTGAGATTCCTCCTCAGGCGACCAAATGGACGTAGAGGGCACCAAACTGCTCTACTTGCTCGCGTGCCTCGAGCCCGACACTTCCTAGGGTCTAGGATGGTCAGAATCGGTGCCAGCGATGAACATGGCGGCTGCCGGAGCTCGGGCGAGCACGGGCTCGTCGAGCCGGAGCTCGAACGAGCCACCTGAGGGTTCCTAGGGCTGCCTGGGATCATCCCGAGCACGACTACATGCTCAGGTGCGAGCTTGGGCCACTTTGGCCACGGCTATGCCATGGCCGGCAGCGAGCTTCGCTCGGCTCTAGCTACCGACAGGGCTAGAGGAGGGGAACGGCGTCAGGGCTAGGGGAAACAATCCGGGGCCTCACCGGAGGGTCTTCTGGCGCCTTGGCATGGTCGGGGACGCACGGGAGACGGCGAATCGGCAACGTCTTCAGTCCGGCGAGGGGAAGAACAGAGGAGAGAAGGGGGAGGAATGGCAAGGGGAACGGGTCCAGGCAGCGGCGGAGCATATCCTCTCGCCAGCGCGATGAGGAGGCGGCCAGGCAGGCAGGGAGGAGGTGGCCAGCGCATGGCCACGCCCGGCTGTGGTGGAGGCACGCACCTGCTTCTCCTCTTGGCAGGAGGAAGAAGACGCTGCTGCCCCCTGTGGGCTGGGCCTCTTCTTTAGGTAAGCCCAGGTGGGTTTTCTCCCCCCTTTTTCTTATTTGCATTCTTTTCTAGTTTCTGACATTTGTTTTATTTTATTTTCAGGCACATATGCTATTTTAGAATATTTCAAATATTTTATATATTGAAGTTTGAATATTTCAAACTTATCTAAAAAGTGTTCAGGATATTTTGAAAACTAAAATAATGATAATGCTTTATTTTATATTTTCAAAAGCTTTATCATTTATTTTTAAATTGCTAGAGTTGTCCAAATATTTAAAATGGCCCCTTTTATAATCATGTCCATATTTATCAGACATAGGGAACATTTTGTAAGGGCATTTTGGATTTCTTAAATTCTCACAACTTTGAATTAATTTGAATCAAATATGAGCTTGGGGTTTCTTTTAGTCCCCATTTCATGTTGATGCAAAATTGTAACATGACATACACACATGCAAGCCTATGACATCTAGCTAGGGATGTGACATTAGCATTAGTTTAATTATTTAATTAATCAATTTAATTAAGCTAATGACCCACTCACCGTGGGCCCTACCCTAATATAATTAGTAATTATTTAATTAGTTAAGTCTGTTAATAGTTGGGTCACTGACCAGTGGACCCCACTAGTCAAGTTTGACGTGTCAATAGTTTGTTGACCAGCTGATGTCATGATGATGTCATGCTGATGCAATAAATAATTTTCTGAATTAAATTAATTCCAGAAACTATTTAAAACTTAGAAAATTCATAGAAATTAATCTATACTCAGATTGAAATAATTTATATATGAAAATTTATCAAAAAAATCCAATGAATCCAGTGGTGCTGTTATCATGCATGTTAGAGCAACCTATGTAGATAAACATTTACATTTACTAATAGGTTAACATATGGAATATGAAATGGAGAATGATTTTGAACCTATATTCAAAATCACTTCATTTAACTTGGACAGTGGTTGCATTAGCTCATCCATACATGCTGCCATGTCATGATCATGCATCATATTGTTGCACTTGTCGTGTATTGATTGCTATTCCTCTGCATTACGGTAGGCCCTGCTTCTAAGGATACCTTCGAGTATTCCAACTAAGGAGAAAACCTTCCCGCTTCCCAGCAAGGCATGCAACCCCTTTGATCTGTCCAATAACCTCCCATTCTCTCGCACCTACTCTTGTCGATTGCATTAGGACAAACGTTCACTTGTCTATCATACACGGTAGATGAACCAATTCCTTTGCATGACCTGTCATTGTCATAGTAAATAGCTAAACCTTGCAACCTAGCATACCTGGTAGATGCTTGTGCCATGATGTGATTTGCTTACTTTGCCTGCTATGCTTGCTATGCTTAGAGTTGTGTCAGGTATGATTCATCTGGGTGATGAACTGGAGTGAAACAATGTTGTTCTGATGTGATAAGCTTATGATGAACTCAATTTGGTAAAGGAAGCGATGAGAGGCTATGTAGAAGTACATAGCATTCTTAGGAACTGAGTTCCGTGTTTGTGATCCAAGGCTAGTTACTACCACACGTTTGGATACTTAAATGACCCTCTCGACTTATCAATCGCTTAATCCTTGGTCTAGGAGATGCAAGTAGTTCCTAGTGTTTATAGTATGCTGAAGGCCATGCGTAGCGCTGACCCTACGGGTGGGTTACGACGCGGTAGGCAGTGGCACGGTGTACCAAGGGTCACCCGAATGGTGAGCTTGGGAACCCTGCGCACATCGTTTGGGGCCGTAGCGGAAACTTTGGCCGGACTTCCATGCAGGTTCAGTCTCAAATAGGCGATAGCCTGGACAAGAGGTCTTGTGTGATTGATGGTTGTGGCCGACTCCCTCGATGGGCTTCTGCTTGAAGGTTACCGAGGTGCATGGTTTTATGAGCACATAACGATAAGTGGCGAGAGCGTGTGTGAAGAAGTACACCCCTGCAGGGTATAAAACTATTCGAATAGACGCGTCCTCGGATATGGACTAGTTGGAGAACTTATGCTGTTCATAGATAATCTAATGGATACTCATAAATATATCAAGACAAGTGTGAGTACTATGGATGGCACTCTCGTGGGAGACGGAAGTGAATCCATGGTGGTGTATTGTTGTGGAGTTAGTGGACTCGTGTGCAATATCTAAAATTTAAACAAAGAGTTAAAATTGTGTAGTATAGGGTAGCCATGAGTCAAAGCTGGCATTGCTACATGAACTCCACCACTCCCTTTGTTGATACATGAGCATGGATAGTCTAGGTCTACTTTAAAGACTTGCTGAGTACGTTTGTACTCACGTTTGCTTAATAAATGTTGCAGATGAGACTCAGGACCCATCAGGTGGGTTCTATCTAGATGTCGACGATGCCGAATAGCTGGGGTCCCAGCTACGACCTTACGCCCTGTGGCGGGCTGTAGATACTCAGGCCATGTGCCTGTTTGCCCTTTCAAGTGTCTGTACTTAGACATCTTTATGCTTCCGCTTGGTTTGTATGAACTTGCTTGTATGACTTGAGTGTCAGGTCATGTGACGCCTACCTATAAGAACATATTATGCAAGGCTCTTCTAAGCCTCTTAAATAAAAGTTGTGTTGATGTATGGTTATGTTGTGATGCCATAGTTGTATCTATGCATACCGGGCATGTCGTGCATACGTGTGACGTGCAATGGTATGTATGGGATCTGACACCTAGTCATGTGCCTTTAGTAGTACTCTTTACGGGAAACTGCCTCTTTGTGCTTCCACCGAGCCTTGGTAGCTTGCTACTGCTCCTGACACATTGATTGACCGCCATGTATCCTTCTTTGTTGTTGTGTCTGTCCCCTCAAGGAAATGTCTCGTAGTGTAATGGAGTCCATGTAGCCTGCTATGACTCGTCTACATGCAGTGATGACATTTATGTCCCATAGCATAATGGAGTCCTTGTAGCTTGCTGTGACTCATCTACACATGCTTCAGGCCGACACATGCATTGTTGGGTTACGTATGCCTATTTCCATACAGATGTGCCACTTGGGTTCTATGACTAGTCATGTCGGCCCGGGTTCTCTGTCGTTTGATTACCAGCAATATGTTCACATACGTGAGCCAAATGACGCAAACGGTCCCGCCTAAGGTAAGGCTATAGCCGTGGAGTTTACCATGCGTGAGGCCGCAAAGTGATGTGATGTGTTATAGTCTAGATTCATATGACATAGGATCGGGGTCCCAACATTATCACCTGAAGATCATGTGGCCGAGTGGGCGCCCTTGGATGGAGTGAACCAAAAAATTACCTGGCAACAGCCAACAAAATCATCTCGCGGCCATGCCGGTGAAGAGCCGAAGCCTCCGTCATTACCTGGTCTTCCGCTCCTACGAGTGCGACCTTCACGGGTCCTTCGTCTCCCGAGGGCCGGAACCTTCGCTTGGTTCGGGAAGCTCCTCCAACTCCTCGCCGTGCCCCGCCAAGCAAGGCATGAGCATGGCTCGATGAAGGCGCTGGAAGGTGATGCCTGCATTCGCCAACCCGAAGGGCCTGCGGTAGTAGGTGTTCGGGTTGAAGGTGATGCCTGCATTCTCCATGATCGGCACGTGCTCGCGAGAAGGGGCCTTGAGCCACAGCCCTATTGATCGCGAGTGCGTTGACGCAGACGCGCGGCTGATCGACCGTGCCGATCAGGGCGATTGCGATTGGTGGTGCTGGGCAGTCCCCGCCTCGCACGGCCTGGGCTTCTCGAAGCTCTTCGATTGCTCTGACGACGGACTCTTGCGAACTTGGACCCACGTGCCATGATCCCAGCTCGTGCTGGCGCGCTTCAGAGCGTGCTTCCAGGTGGTGCTCGAGCTCCTCTCTTGCCTCACTGACCATACCGGAAACTTCCCCGATGGGAGACCTCGGGCCCGGCCCAAGAGCACCGCTGAGCGTGCTTTCCTATGCGATGGGAGGCAGGGCCCCACCCTTGAGTGCAGAGGCTGAAGTTGCAGGATGCCCTGCGGGGAGGAGTTCCTTCTTCTTCTTGTGTGGGTCCTCACGAGGCATTGTGTCTTCCTCGTCGTCCGAGCACTCAGCCGCCGCAGCACGGTAAGCACGCTCGAGGGTACAGATGGCATCCTTCTCAATACAGGCAATGGTGATGACGCCTCCACTCCCTGGCATCTTGAGGACGTTGTATCCGTGGTGAGTTACTGCCATGAACTTGGCAAGATCCGGGTACCCAAGGATCATGTTGTACAGAAGATGGATGTGTGCGACGTCGAAGACGATGATCTCGATGTCGTAGTTCTTGTGCCCGCCGAAGGTGACAGGCCGACGCACCTGCCCGATGGGTGCGGTGGACCCGTCAGTGACCCTCAAGAAGGCCTTAGTTGGCATGAGTTGTTCATACGGCACCTGGAGCGTATCGAAGGTCTTGATGGAGGGGATGTTGAGCCCCGCCCCACTCTCAATGAAGGTCTTGGTGACGAGGACATTGTTGATGTTTGGGGTGCAGAACATGGGGAGTTTGCCGGCCATGAACAAACACCTGAGCTGATCACTTGAGTCGAAGGTGACGGCGGTCCGGGACCAATTGAGGGGGAGCATCGCTTCAGGCTTCGGGAGAGACGCATTCACCTCCCGGGAAAATTTCTTGAAGGCACGGTTCGATGTTGGGGCCTGGGCTCCACCCAAGATACAGGCCACCGCTCTGATTTCCTAGAAGCCCCCAGCCCCTTCGTCGTGACTGTCTTCCTCTTTCCTTCATGTTGGTGGAGGAAGCGGAGGTCGTCCTCACTCATGTGGGAGGGCCTCACGAGGAAGACCACATTGTGAGCCCTCCGGAGGGTCGTCGTGCCAGCGGTCCTCATGAGGCGGGTCGCGCTAGCGGTCGTCCAGAGGTTGATCGCGCCAGTGGTCCTCCTGAGGCTGGTCGCGCCACCCCTAACGCGGTTCCTGGTTGTCCCAGCGGCCTCCGCCGTGCCCGAAGCCTCGATCGCCTCGGCCGGGGCACCTGCTGAAGTGCTCGGCGCAGATCAATCAAAGTTCCTGGCAGTCGACGGTGTCGTGGTTGTTGGAGCCATGGAAGATGCATGTTGGCCTTCATCCTGGGGGGTGTTCTTCTCACCAGCTGCGCTTTTCCTCGGGTTCGGCCGAAAGCACCGCCGGGGACTTGCACTTTGCTTCCTTGGCCATGGTCTTCTTCTCTTCTAGCTCCGCCACCAGCGGCCCGAGGAGTGATAGGCGTCCCTCCTCAGCATTCGCAGACTTGTTCGCCAGGTTGAACATCTCCAAGGTAGAGCATAGTTCATCGTTCATGGCGAGCTCTTCCTTCATCTTGAGGTAAGTGACTCTGTCGGAGAAGGGCGAAATGATGGTCTCGTCCGACGTCTTGGGAATCTTGAGGCGTGTGGTTATGAAGTGTTGGATGAACTTGTGGAAGGTTTCCCCATTCTACTGCTTCATACGCCGTAGGTCGTTCATGGCGGGGACGCGGTGGCGAGTGTCGTGGAACTTGGCAATGAAGCGTTTGCACAGACCATCCCTGGAGGGTATGCATGCCTCCGGGAGGTTGAAGAGCTAGGAGAGTGCGCCAACCTTGAGCGCCATGGGGAACCCGCATGCCATGACCTTGTCATCTCCTCCTGCCACCGGGATACTCGGCGAGTAGACTGATAGGAATTTGGCTAGGTCTGTGGTGCCCTCATAATGCGGGGGCAGGTCAGGCTTGAACTTGCAAGGCCTTGCAGTCGGGTTGAGCTCCGGGGCAATGGCGAGGAACCCCATCGGCTCGACGGGCGCCGCTTGCGCGAGGGTGACCTGGTCCGGATGCTCCTGTGGGGCCGCCTCGAGTGGTATCCGGCCACGGCACTGGGTCGACAGCGCAAGGAATGCACGTGCCTCGGCGTGAGGCCGGGGAACCACTTGGCAGCTTACTTCGTCCCCCGTCCTCCCCCTCGGCTCATGGGGCCGGTCACAGGGGCGCGCTTCTTGCCTGGGCTCGGGGTCGGCGTCGCCTCGCAGAGGTGGAGGCTGCGCGTCTTATACCACGTCATTTGCCAGGGACGGTTGGGGTCAAAGCGAGTAGGAGAGCGCCGAGGCCTCACCGACTGTGCCGACAGGCTCCTCGATGCACCAAAGCTAGTCTTCGTAGTGGTTGGGAGTGCGGCAGTAGCAGAGCAGTTTCTTAGCCATGACGAGCGCGCCTTGTCCATGCACCGGCCCTGGACGAACATGAAAGAATGAACCGGAAGCCAGGACGATCGACGGAGTGGTGGTGTGGCCATCACGTTGCGCGGTGACCGGCTGGGAGGAGTCTTGTTGCTCGTGGGTGTCGGGGCCCATGGCGGCATTCGCCACAGACAGAGGTGACCTACGTGCACCAGCACGGCACACCGGCGCCGTTTGGGCGATGCGGGTAGCTTGGCGCTCGACGCGGGCTCGGCGAGCATCAGACATCGTAGCTGCAAGGTGGGAGGAGATCTTGGCTTGAGGGAGACTCCGACACGCCCCTTAGACGGCACGCCAAATGTTGGATTTTGGCCTCCACAAAACTCTTAAGATTTAATAACAGGGGCGTGTGCGAAGATCCCCTGCAGCCTCAGCCGACCTACCTTGCTACTCGATGAACACAACAAAGAACTCGCACGATAACGAGGAAGAAGATGGAAACGATAGTTTACCCAGGTTTGGGCCGCTGCGAAGAGTAATACCCTACTCCTGCTTTGGTGGATTGCTTCTCGTGGAGGTTTGGGTGGATGAACTAGTACAATGTGCTTGAGCCTCATGAGGGCGCTCAAGATGTGTTCCTGGCTGGCTATCTCATGGTGGTGTATGGAGTGACTAAGTGTTGGATCAGATCGGTTGGAGAGTGAGGCCCTCCTCTACGAAGCAACCTACCCTCTATATATAGAGGTGCCCCGGGTCCTCTTCCCTTATCATAATGGCGGGAAGGGATCCCACAATGGCTTGTTTTGAAGGGGGACAGGGGTTGGTGCTCGCCCTGCACAAAGGCGGTCTTCGCCTGAAAAGTGGTTGTTGACGGCGCAGGGATGCACTTCTTCTGGTTGAGCTTGACCTTGTACTCACGCAGGTTGGCGAAGGTCTCCCGGAGGTCATCGAGGAGGCTGAAATGCTTCTTGGTATTGATGACGATGTCGTCAACATAGATGTGGACGTTCCTGCCGATCTGTCGCAGGAGGCACTTCTGCATGCAGCGCGGGAAGGTCGCGTGTGCATTTTTCAAGCCGAAGGACATGGTAATGTAGTAGTAGGCCCTGAAAGGGGTGATGAAGGAGGTCTTCAACCGGTTGGCTAGATCCAGCATGATCTGGTGGTAGCCTGAGTAGGCGTCTAGGAAGGATAGAAGATCGCAGCCGACCGTGGAGATGATAAATTGATTGATCCGTAGCAGGGCGAACAGGTCCTTGGGACATGCCTTGTTCAGGCTCGTGTAGTCGGTACACATGCGTCAAGTCTTGTTTTTCTTCAGCACCAGGACTAGGTTGGCCAACCAGTCCGGGTGGAACACTTCCATGATGAAGCCGGATGCGAATAGCCAGGCTATCTCCTTGTCTATCTTGTGCCGCTTCTCCTTAGAGAAACGGCATGGGGGTTGCTTAACCATCTTCGCATCCAGCCGCACGTGAAGTTTGTGCTCGGCATACTTCCTCGGAACACCCGACATGTCCTTAGGAGACCATGCAAAGATGTTCCGAGTCTCACGGAGGAAGTCGACGAGCTCGCCTTCCTATTTGCTTCTAAGGTTGGCGCTAATGGTGATTCACTGCTTGGTGTTAGCCGGGTCGAGTGGCACCTTCTTGGTGTCCTTGGACGGCTGGAAAGATGCCTCTCCAGCCATCTGGGATGGGGGAGACGACATTGCTGGCTGCTCAGCGGCTTGAGCCACGAGCCGGTCGAGCTGCTGCCTCTCCTCCATGATCATCAGACCTTGGGCCAACAGACTGCCATCGCGAGCACACTCGATCGACGTCCTTTGGTTACCGGTGATGGTGATGATGCCCTTTAGTTTAGGCCCAACATCGTAAGCTTCAGGTAGGCATAGTGGGGGAAATGCCATGAATTTGACGATCGCCGGCCACCCCAGTTCCGAGTGTTAGGGGATGTTGAGGTCCACCACCTCAAACATATTGGCTCACGACGGAAGTGGTGCTTGTCGCTCAAGAGGACATCGAGCTAGATCTTGCCGATTGGGGAGTAGGACCGCCCCCGCACGATGCCGTGGAAGACCATCCGGCTCGGCTGCAACTCCATCTCCTTGAGCCCTAGCTTGATCATCGTGTCGCAGTATTGGATGTTGATGTTGCTACCACCATCGACCAAGACCCGCGGGAAGCATTATGTGCGTCTTGCAGAGACGATGGTGGGATCAAGGATGAGGGCGTAGCTGCCCAGGTTCGGCATCGCTGCTGGGTGGTCACCCTGGCTCCAGGTGACTGGCTTCTCAGACCAGTGCATGAACTGGGGGGTCGTAGGCATGGTGGCGTTCACCTCATGATGTAGCCGGCGCTGGGTATACTTGTCCGTCTCCTCACTAGTGAAGACGACAAAGGCCCCATCTTGATAGCGGTACTAGTCATGGTGGCTGCTGTCGCATGCTGCCGGAGCCAGTGATGGGGCTGCCGCCGGAGTCGGAGCCGGAGCTTGTGGCGGCGTTGGTGGAGGAGACGGTAGTCCCTCTCCTCGGTATAGCCGTTGTAATAAGCTGCACTGCCAGAGCATGTGCATTGATGGCTTGACCACAGAATGGTGCTTGCAGGGTAGGTCGAGCATCCGCTCGAAGGTGAGCTTGGGATGCCAGGCGACCTTGCCAGCGCGCTGACGCTAGCCGGGGGCCTGGGCAACCGGCTTCTCTTCTTCGGTGGTGGCGACTTGCCGGCTCCCATAACGGGATCTGGCTGGTCAGGTTTGTGCTTGTTGTTATGTTGATGCTGATTGTCGACAGCCGGCCGTGGTGCAGCAGACGATGGGGTTGGTTTGGCGGGAGTGGTTGCCTTGACCAGCAAGGCAGATTCGGTCATCGAGTACCTGTCCTCCTTGGCTATGAGGTCCACCAGGGTAGCCCGCTTGGAGCTTAAGAGCTTGTCCTTGAGGTGGGTGTCGTCGCGGCATCCCTTGATAAAAGTACTAGATGGCCTGCACCTCGTGCACTCCCTCGTAGGAGTTGTGGAGCTCCGTCCATTGGGTGAGGTAGTCATGGAGGGCCTCGTCCGGGGTTTGGATGCACATGGCCAGCTCGCGGGGGCGATGTCACCCCCAAGATGTGGTCTTATCCCTATTTGGGCATGAGGGCCTCAACAGGGATAGAAGCGCATCTCGTCGTGTTGCAAGAATGGATATCATTACAAGTACATGTACAGAAGAGATGAGTATATGGAATTGGCTTACACTCGCCAAAAGCTACATCAGAGTCACATCAATACAACACCATACTCAAACATCATACAGAAGAGCACGCTCCGACTACAGACGAAAACAAACGACAAAATGACATCCATCCTTGCTATCCCAGGCTGCCGCCTGGAACCCATCCTAGATTGATGATGATGAAGAAGAAGAACTCCAAATCAAATGAAGCAACACGCTCACGTCAAATCATTGCATTACCTATACCTGCAACTGTTGTTGCAGTAATCTGTGAGCCACATGGACTCAGCAATCTCATTTCCAAGGGTATCAAGACTACTAAAGCTTAATAGGTGAGGTATGGTTAAGTGGTGAGGCTGCAGCAAGCGACTAAGCATTTGTTTGAGTGGCAAACTTACGTGTACAGAAAGTAAAGTATCGTGGTCTATGCATAACGTACATGAACTAGTAATGATCACTAACTGATCCCGAACACCTACTTATGTCAATCATAACCCCACTGTGTTCTCTTTCGGATAAGGACTCACGAGAAGAGACAGTCATGGTTACGCACATAGTTTGTGTATTTTATTTGAGTTTACTTCAAGTTTGCTATGAACGGGTGTTAAACAAAATATCCAAGTTTGCCACATAACCGTGGCACGCCTTCTCGAAAAGATTTAGCCCTGTAGGGGTGCTCCAACTCATCCATCATAAATTAACCACACGCAACGGGAATAACCTCGACCATGGATCTCGTGATCATCCTAGGCAATTCCAAAGGAAATCCGACACCTCGAGATAGCCCAAAGAAGATCAGAGTTCCTCACTTAAGTCGTTCAAGAAAGGTAAAATAAATCCAGCAAGGCCGCCCGGCGTGTCGACAAAACCGATAGGATCTGCGTATCTCGTTCTCAGGACATGACCAGATGAGCGCAGCGTATAGTGGCCTGATAGAAATCTCCCGAGTTGCCCTGGGTTGGCCCCGCACACGACTCTAGTTTGGACCAACACTCATGAGGAGCACTGGCCCGGGGGTTGATTAAATTATCCGCGGGTGCCGGCGGGTCCCTATGCAATTCATTAGTTATTAGGAAAATGTAGTACCAATGTTGGGCCTTGCCAGACAAGTTTTATCCCAAAACAAAAATAAAGGGGTCCCCATAACAACCCCGAGCATGTCAGGAGCGCTCAATTATGGAACATAACACCGCCGGTTCACAAATATCTAGGGCGGCAAGAGTGGAACAAAACACCAAGCAAAAGGCCAAGCCTTCCGCCCTTCACCAAGTATATAAGTGCATTAAATTAAATAGCAACAATATTGTGAAACCCAAAGAATGTCCATGTTGTCACATGGAAGCAATTGGACCTGCATCTAGAATGCTATAAGAAGGGTTGAGCAAGTAGTAACATAGCCAAACAAAGGTTTGCTGGGAAGGTGGAGGGTTAGAGGCTTTCATGGCAATGTTGGGAGGCTTGACAAACAAGTGGTAGGTAGCATGACATAATGATAAAATCGAGACAACTAGCATATCAATGATAGTAGTGGTATCCAGGGAAATGAGTCCATAAAGAAGACGAGCCAACGTAGTCGAACGAATCCTCACACTCCGAACGCTTTCGGAACTCTATCGAGCAGAAGCAATCCGAAACGAACAATCAACAAAAGATACACCACAACATATGCATGGCACGATGTGCAAACAAATATGACGCATGTTTGGTTCAGTTATGCAAGGCACGACAATTCACATCAAACAACTACTACACGTTGAGTGAAGTTCAATATGCAACGAGTTGCATATTGACAAAACTCCCGGTTGAATAATTAGTTCACTCTCGTTTAGGTACTGATCAATGTTAAATGTTGATGGGCATGGCAAGAGGTGAAGCATAAGTAAACTACACTATCTAGGCATCTTAAATGAGGTCAGAAACAACTTATAGTGTTTCCGAAACGACCTCATATGTTAATTTCGAAATTGGTCCAGATCTGAACTAATCATATTTTATATTTGTTAAACAACAAAATAAAGTGTACCATGCAATTCTACATGTCATTCTAGTCGATTTACATATATGGAATATCTCAAACGGAGCTACGGTCTAAAAGATATGAGCAACACAAGATGCATATGTCATGAATGCAAATGCATGAAAAATACAATCACAAACATTTCAAATCATGAATGCAGTAAGTTATTATGAAAGTACATGAGATTCTAAGCAAGTCTCAGATGCAACATGTTCAAAACGGAGCTACGGTTCACCAAATATAACCAACACAAGTTTTAATTAAAATCTGCCCAAAACAGCAAGATAGCATTTTGCATGCATGAAAACAACAAGCTACAAGATCCTAAAATGCACAAACTAATCATGGGGCAGTGTAATATAACACACACTTCATTTCATCTTCACATGTCATATTCAAAACATGCATGGATCACATGGTAGGATGCTTGCAACATGGCTACTTGAAAACAGTTTTAGACTTTGTGAAAATAGAAGTTTTTGACAGAGCAGTTTTTATCACGAAGGCATATTGACAACAGTAAAACTATATTCTACAGGTCATATTATGGCATGAAAATTAACAGCATGATAGAGGACATTATCTACTACAAATAACTCCATTACACCAACCCCGAAGGAGTTCTAGATCAGTAGCAAAACACATGGCAGGACAGCAACAAAATATTATAGATTCCAGACTTCGAAATATTTTAGCATCTCAAAACAGCACAATTTTATAGCATGTAGAAAACAAGAAAACAACACCTAAACATGCATTTCTATGGCAAGCAAAATGACGAGGTGCTAGGACACATACCAAAGGGCATATCTCATGTACAAAACTAATTCATATCATGCATGTATTAAATCACACGAAAATAACAAAAGGGCATCACAGAAAAATCGCATGCACCAAAGATGCTCAAATGACAAAACTAAATGCACAGATAAATTATATGGATTTTTCTACCCCGAAAACATATATAATATGCATAGGTTCATGTGGGAAAATATGTCACAATTAATTATGCAAGTTTGCGGAATAACCCCGTTAGCAACTAGAAATGAAAGTTAAGGGCAATTATTACAATGAATAGGTTTGTCATGCATGACAATGCAAAGCCGATAACATGAACTTTTTTTAATAATATATGGTTGTATTCAATCCCGATGCACGTTAAGTAAATATGTTAACGCAACATAATATTATTTACGCAAAATGATGCAAAACAGCAAGCTTCGATATATACCATGGATGAAAATGACATATACACTATTGATGCATTTATTTTTGCAATCTTCACATCTAAAACATTTTTATAACGGCGAGCGGTTAATTATCTATTAGCAATTTAAAATGTCCAATTTACTGTAATTAAAGAAAAAATGTAACGGGCCTAACAGAAAAAAAGAAAACGGCGCAGGGGGGCTGCTCACCTCGTGGGCATTGGCCCATTCGATGGGAGGCGGCTGGGCCGCGCGGGGCGAGGGGAGGCAGCTGGGCCGAGCCCAACGGGGCGCTGGCGGTCAACGCCCCCGCGGGATCGGCGCTCGTCCTCATCCTCCCGATCGGATCGGGGAGGCAGAGGCGGCGGCGCCATGGCGGAGCGGTGAAGGGGATGGCAGGGATGGGCGGAAACGGGCCAGAGGCGGCCGGAGCCGATGATCCCCAGCCTGATCTAGGCGGTGGGGAGCTTCCCGGCGAGGGACGGCGGCGGCAATAAACTGTAGAAGGGAGAGCGCCGCGGGGTCAGAGGGAGAGAGAGAAATGAAGGGAGAGAGAAGAGAGAGAAGCGGCGGTGAGGTCCCAGCGGCTCCTGGTCGCCGGCTAGCTTTGGTGGCCTTCCAGCCAGCGCGTAGGAGGAGGCGGCCGAGGGAGATCGGGGATCGGGGCAGGGAGCGCTCAGGCGCCTGCGAGCTCGGGCGGCGGCGGCCTCGGGCCCGGGTGGGCTCAGATGGGTCTGGGCAGGCTGGCGGCTAGAGGAGGGAGACAGGCGCGGTTGGGGTTTGGTTGGCTTGGAAATCGAGGAGGATTAGGGTTAGCTGCCAAATTAGGAAGGGCTAGCATTCCTTTTATAGCAAGAGGGGCTAGATAGAGGGTTTCGCACCGTTTTCGGACCCTCCAATCGTGATCGGGCGGTCCAGAAGTGGAGGGGCTAGCAAGCGGGCACGTGGGTTGTGTAGATCGGCTATGGGGAGATGAGAGGGAAGGTTTGCGTCCCGTGACACGAGGGTTTTTAAAACACCGAAACGTCCAACGAATAACCGATGACCGCACTGCTACGGTTGACCGACGGGGTATCGAACAAAGTTAGAATGCGACGAAATTTGGCAGGCGGTCTACCTACACTATAATAAGACCGCATGCCAACTTTCAACCCAATCCGGGAATATTTGAAAGGCACTTTTAAAAACAATATTCTTACAATGCCACGGGCGCGTGCGTGTGTGGTTGGTCTACAAATGGGCAACGGCAAGAACGAAGAGAACCGACAACTACGAACGGATGCAAGTTTGAAAACTCATGTTGACAAAATTTTGATGCTATGCAGATGATGCGAATGATGCGATTATGAATGCAACCCACAAACAAAACACAGACAAGAATGGAAAGAAAGGGGAATCTTCTGGAATCTTATGGAGCGTTGGTCCTGGGCTGTTACAACTTTCCTCCACTACACGAGGATCTCGACCCGAGATCTAGAATGAGAAGGGGAAGAGAAAGAGCAAGAGGTAAAACTTAGTTTATTCTCAGACGAATGATTGAAATCCACAAACCTTGAAGGTTACAAGGATATGAAGAACGATATGAGGAACAAGCAACAATTCACAGGAAATTTTTGGCAGCACTTCAGTAGGATAGAGAGGAAAAAATAGATATGATGGAAAGAAATTGAAAGAGACACACCAAACATCCGTTGAATTAGGATCAAACCTTCATAAGACAGAAGGATCATGTAAAGATTTCATAACACTCCGGTAAAATGAATAAGAAATGAAAGAACATGATCTTGATCGTACTAGATGTGGGTTGAAAAGAGCGACACCACAAAGCCTCCGGAACAAAGAATAGAAGCTAGATCTTTGGAGAGAAGGGAACGGAGAAGAAAATAACAACTTGTACCAACATTGAACTCTAGAAGCATCTTACAAGAAGAGATAGAATATGGTTGTTGAAAAAAATCAACAACGAAAAGAATAGCTTGTTATGGGCTTATGAAAAACATCTCAAAATTATGAGGTGACAACCTGCCACAACAGGAACAATTGTTTACTTAAGAGCAACAAGATATGCAAAACTTCTTTCACCAAGAGGAGAAGGAGAAAACTTGGATCATTTTATAAAACCATGATAGCAACAATCCTTAGGAAATGCTTTATGTGAAATCCAATCCAAGATAACTCCGAGAAGACAAGATGGTTTACTTATCTTATTCTTGACAATTTTCCTTCGAGACTCCTCATATCCAAGAATTCAATAACACCATCTCAAAATACAATGGAGAAGGAATTGAACTTAGAGATCAAAGATAAAGAACAGTTAGCACCTCCAACAAGAATCTTGAAGAACACTTGAAAATGAAAGAAATCTCGATGAATCACCATGAAGAACCTTCGGAAGAACTCTAAAACGAAAGGACGAGAGAAAAGAATTGAAGGTTGAAAAAGAACAAGATTGTGGACTTCCAATAATTTAGATGATGCTAAGCGAAGAGATCTTGGGAAAACATGAAACTCTGGAAAAGAAAAGATAATACCACTTGAGATCAATAATTTGATATCATGAACACTCCGGAAGAAGGATTGAAATCACCTTGATGAAAAGAATAAGAATCATGGTATGCTTATCTTTCAGAAAGTTAAACTGATGACAAACAACGGATTTGGCATACCACTTATCCTTTTGGAAATGATAGAAAAGATAGATAGAGCACAAACTTGAATAGATCTTGAATGATACACCGGAAAGAATTCAAAACTAATGAGGATACTATGATTGAACAAGGATACATGGGGACGAAGAGATCATGATCCACCTAATGGAAAAATTTCACAAGGCACCGGAATAATTGAGAGACGAACGAACAGGCAACAATTGAGAAGAATTTGAGAACGAAAGCTAAAAGCTAAGAACAAAGAATCTTCTGAAATGATGGCCTTCGGAGGATCGAGAAATGAAAAACATTATGAAAGCACCTGATAGATATGGGAGAAATAACTCATGAACAAAACAATTTGAGATGATAGCAACAGCCTAAAACCAAGAATCTTTGGAAGAACGAACAATGATTTAAGAGAAACTCTCCTTCGGTCTCCAATGTAGAGAATGGTGACGAGAAACAACACCATGAATTACTGATACCCTCCGGAAGAATGAATAAGGAAATGTTGAGCCAACAATGAAAATGATTTAGAGCGATCTTTGTGAAGGCGTATGACTGATTAAATTCATTCTTACGTCATATTAGAAGAGAACTTGAGAACATCTCCGGAAAGATTAGAAGAGCTAGGTAAGATCCTAGGGAAAACACCTATGGGTCATGGGCCCACTCAAAAGAAACCACCGTTGAAACAATTGATTAAAAGAGAGATTGCACCGGTACAAATTAAGAACTTGATGAGATGAGAACCTCGAAATAATTTGGAAGGAATGAAACAAAATGCGAATCTCTGAGATATCTTCAGCACTCCGGATAGAATAGAGATATGAATAAGCAAGAGAGGCTTGAATAAGAATTCGAACATGGGAGAGCATTACAGAATGAAAAGGATAAGATGAGCACCAAAGCTTGAATTGAATCCATCGGAGAAGAATAAAAACAAGAACAAAGAATATGAGGATAGACCTTGAAATTGAAAAACCTGAGAATATTCACAAAGAATCACCGGAAACAAGATAGAAGAAAAGATAGCGGAAGCATTACATGAATAGAAAAGACACTTGGATGAGAATTCAATCATTGAAATAAAAGGGCAGGAGGGTGGGAAAAACAAAGAAAACTTTGAACAGATGAGAAAAACTCAGGAATGAAATATGAGGATTGGTCTTGCAATATTGGGGATGATAGAATTACCTTGAAGAAAAGCACACCGGTAGGAAAAGAATTAATATGATAACTTCATTGGGAAAAAGAATTATCATTCCCACAGAAATATGAGAACACTTCCTAGGAAAGATATGAAATCACCACTTGACATTGAAGCAACTCGAACTACCATATTCAAAACAAAACAAAGGATGAGGCTTAAGGAACAAGCAAGAACAAATACATACCCACTATGCACTTTTCGAAAGATAATCATAGGTACCTACTTGAATTCCAACCTAAGAACTTCCAAAAACTTTCTGGTTATGCGATCCGGTGTGGGGGATACGAGGAAATATCTCACACAACTAACAATCCTACACCCCAACTGTATCCATCCTTCAACACATAACAAGAGGCTTTCACAAATTCATCTAACTCGAATCCTCGATATCAGAACGAGACTAAACCATGGTGGTACCCCGTACGCCTCCCCAGTACTAGGTGGCTCCGACCTTATCTCACCACGACAAGTATTTAAGCAATTCCGAACATTCTTCGTCCTGAGATACCAAGGAAGCTGAATGATAATGATGTCCCAAGAATTCCCTTGAGCTCAACTCCCCAGAAGAAATCAAGTCAGACAGGAGGCACCAAGATAGAACCCTGTCACATCGGTATCTTACAGATTCCAAAATACCCACATGATCCTAAAAAAAGTTAAGCGAGAAGAGGAGTAGAATCAAAATTCCTAAGTCAAATACCTCACCAGAGCATAAAAGAGGAGTAAAAGGAATTCTACTCTCCGATATAACTAGACTCAAAGTAGATTTTTACTAGACTCAACTCGGCCAAGTTCGATCAATCAAGGGGGCTCCTAGGTCGGTACAGGCTCTGATACCAACTTGTCACGCCCTAGATGTGCTCCTATCCTTATTTCGGCACGAGGGCCTCGACAGGGATAGAAGCGCATCTCGTCATGTTGCAAGAATGGATATCATTACAAGTACATGTACAGAAGATATGAGTATATGGAATTGTCTTACACTCGCCACAAGCTACATCAGAGTCACATAAATACAACAACATACTCAAACATCATACAGAAGAGCACGGTCCGACTACAGACGAAAACAAACGACAAAATGACATCCATCCTTGCTATCCCAGGCTGCCGCCTGGAATCCATCCTAGATTGATGATGAAGAAGAAGAAGAACTCCAAATCAAATGAAGCAACACGCTCACATCAAATCATCGCATTACCTATACCTGCAACTGTTGTTGCAGTAATCTGTGAGCCACAGGGACTCAACAATCTCATTTCCAAGGGTATCAAGACTATTAAAGCTTAATAGGTGAGGTATGGTTAAGTGGTGAGGCTGCATTAAGCGACTAAGAATTTGTTTGAGTGGCTAACTTACGCGTACAGAAAGTAAAGTATCATGGTCTACGCATAACGGACGTGAACTAGTAATGATCACTAACTGATCCTGAACACCTACTTACGTCAATCATAACCCCACCATGTTCTTTCGGATAAGGACCCACGAGACGAGACTGTCACGGTTACGCACACAGTTGGTGAATTTTATTTTAGTTTACTTCAAGTTTGCTATGACCGGGTGTTAAACAAAGTATCAAAGTTTGCCACATAACCACGGGCACGGCTTCTCGAAAAGATTTAACCCTGCAGGGGTGCTCCAACTCATCCATCATAAATTAACCACACGCAGCGGGAATAACCTCGACCACGGATCTCGTGATCATCCTAGGCAATTCCAAAGGAAATCCGACACCTTGAGATAGCCCGAAGAAGATCAGAGTTCCTCACTCAAGATGTTGGAGAAAGGTAAAACAAATCCAGCAAGGCCGCCCGGCATGTCGACGAATTCAATAGGAGACACGTATCTCGTTCTCAAGACACGACCAGATGAGCGTAGCGTACAGTGGCCTGATAGAAATCTCCCGAGTTACCCTGGGTTGGCCCTGCACACAACTCTAGTTTGGACCAACACTCATGAGGAACACTGGCGCGGGGGTTGATTAAATTATCCGCGGGTGTCGGCGGGTCCCTATGCAATTCATTAGTTATTAGGCAAAGGTAGTACCAATGTTGGGCCTTGCCAGACAAGTTTTATCCCAACATTAAAATCAAGGGGGTCCCCATAACAACCTGGAGCATGTTAGGAGCGCTCAATTATGGAACATAACACCGGTTCACGAGTAACTAGGGCGGCAAGAGTGGAAAAAACACCGAGAAAAAGGCCAAGCCTTCCACCCTTAACCAAGTTTATAAGTGCATTAAATTAATCAGCAACAATATTGTGATAACAAAATAATGTCCATGTTGTCACATGGAAGCAATTTCACCTACAACTAGAACACTATAAGAAGGGCTAAGCAAGCGGTAACATAGCCAAACAAAGCTTTGCTGGTAAGGTGGAGGGTTATAGGCTTTCATGGCAATGTTGGGAGGCTTGAAAAACAAGTGGTAGGTAGCGTGACATCACGATAAAAGTGAGACAACTAGCATAGCAATGATAGTAGTGGTATCCAGGAAAATGTGTCATCTTGCCTGAGATCCCGCTTGGAAGAAGAACGAGACCGTGAAGAAGACGAGCCAACGTAGTCGAACGAATCCTCACACTCCGAACGCTTTCGGAAGTCTATCGAGCAGAAGTAATCCGAAACAAACAATCAACACGAGATACACCACAACATATGCATGACACGATGCGCAAACAAATACGATGCATGTTTGGTTTAGTTATGCAAGGCATGACAATTCACATCGAACAACTACTACACGTTGAATGAAGTTCAATATGCAACAAGTTGCATATTGACGAAACTCCACGTTGAATATTTAGTTCACTCTCGTTTAGGTACTCATCAATGTTAAATGTTGTTAGGCATGGCAAGAGGTGTAGCATAAGTAAATTACACTATCTAGGCATATTAAATGAGGTCGAAAACAACTTATAGTGTTTCCGAAACGACCTAATATGTTAATTTCGAAAATGGTACAGATCTGAACTAATCATATTTTATATTATTTAAACAACATAATAAAGTATACCATGCAATTCTACACGTCATTCTAGTCAATTTACATATTTGGAACATCTCAAATGGAGCTACGGTCTAAAAGAGATGAGCAACACAAGATGCATATGTCATGAATGCAAATGCATGGAAAATACAATAACAAACATTTCAAAACATG
Organism: Hordeum marinum; assembly: GCA_022496015.1. Classification (NCBI taxonomy): domain Eukaryota; kingdom Viridiplantae; phylum Streptophyta; class Magnoliopsida; order Poales; family Poaceae; genus Hordeum; species Hordeum marinum. The sequence goes on from CM039677.1 coordinate 121,792,274, forward strand.
AATGCAGTAAGTTATTATGAAAGTACATGAGATTCTAAGCAAGTCTCATATGCACCATGTTCAAAACGGAGCTACGGTTCACCAAATATAACCAACACAAGTTTTAATTGAAATATGCCCAAAACAGCAAGATAGCATTTGCACGCATGAAAACAACAAGCTATAAGATCATAAAATGCACAAACTAAGCATGGGGTAGTAGAATATAACACAATTCATTTCATCTTCACATATCATATTCAAAACATGCATGGATCACATGGTAGGAAGCTTACAAGATGGCTACTTGAAAACAGTTTCAAACTTAGTGAAAATAGCAGTTTTTGACAGAGCAGTTTTTATCACGAAGGCATATTGACAACAGTAAAACAATATTCTACATGTCATATTATGGCATGAAAATTAACAGCACGCTAGAGGACATTGTCTACTACAAGTAACTCCATTACACCAACCCCAAAGGAGTTCTAGATCACTAGCAAAACACATGGCAAGACAGCAACAAAATATTACAGATTCCAGACTTAGAAGTATTTTAGCATCTCAAAACAGCACATTTTATAGTATGTAGACAATAATAAAACAACACCTAAACATGCATTTCTATGGCAAGCAAAATTACCAGGTGCTAGGACACATATCAAAGGGCATATCTCATGTACAAAACTAATTCATATCATGCATGTATTAAATCACACGAAAATAACAAAATGGCATCACAGCAAAATGACATGCACCAAAAATGCTCAAATGACAAAACTAAATGCACAGATAAATTATATGGATTTTTCTACCCGAAAAACGTATATAATATGCATAGGTTCATGTGGGAAAATATGTCACAATTAATTATGCAAGTTTGCGGAATAACCCCGTTAGCAATTATAAATGCAAGTTAAGTGCAATTATTGCAATGAATAGGTTTGTCATGCATGAAAATGCAAAGCCGATAACATGAACCTTTTTTTTATAATATATGGTTGGATTAAATCCCGATGCACGTTAAATAAATATGTCAATGCAACATAATGTTATTTATATCATGCAAAACAACAAGCTTCGATATATATCAGGGAAGAAAATGACATATACATTATCGATGCATTTTGTTTTGCAATTTTCACATCTAAAACATTTTTATAACGGCGAGTGGTTAATTATCTATTAGCAATTTAAAATATGCAATTTACTGTAATTAAAGAAAAAATGCAACGGGCCTAACAGAAAAAAAAGAAAACGACGCAGGGGGGGCTGCTCACCTCGTGGGCCTTGGCCCATTCGATGGGAGGCGGCTGGGCCGCGCGGGGCGAGGGGAGGCAGCTGGGCCAAGCCCACGCGGGGTGCTGGCGGTTAACGCCCCCGCTGGATTGGCGCTCGTCCTCATCCTCCCGATCGGATCGGGGAGACAGGGGCGGCGGCGCCATGGCGGAGCGTCGTAGGGGATGGCAGAGCTGGCCGGAAACGGGCCGGAGACGGCTAGATCCGATGATCCCCGGCTGGATCTAGGCGGTGGGGAGGTTCCCCGGAGAGGGACGGCAGCGGCAGAAACCTGCAGAAGAGAGAGTGATCGCGGGGTGAGAGGGAGAGAGCGAAATGGAGGGAGAGAGAAGATAGAGGAGCGGTGGCGAGGTCCCAGCGGCTCCTGGTCGCCGACGGCGGCTGGCTCCGGTAGCCTTCCAGCCAGCGCGGAGGAGGAGGTGGCCGAGGGAGATCGGGGATCGAGGCAGGGAGTGCTCAGGCGCCTGTGAGCTCGAGCGGTGGCGGCCTCGGGCCCAGGCGGGCTCAGATGGGTCTGGGCGGGCCCGGCGGCTGGAGGAGGGAGACAGGCGTAGTTGGGGCTTGCTTGGCTCAGAAATCGAGGAGGATTAGGTTTAGCTACCAAATTAGGAAGGGCTAGCCTTCCTTTTATAGCAAGAGGGGCTAGGTAGAGGGTTTCGCACCGTTTTCGGACCCTTCCATCGTAATCGGGCGGTCTAGAAGTGGATGGGCTAGCAAGCGGGCACGTGGGCTGTGTAGATCGTCTATGGGGAGATGAGAGGGAAGGTTTGCGGCCCGTGACAGAGGGTTTTTAAAACACCGACACGTCCGACGAATAACAGATGACCGCACTGCTACGTTTGACCGAAGGGGTATCGAACGAACTGAGAATGCAACGAAATTTGGCAGGCGGTCTACCTACACTATAATAAGACCGCATGCCAACTTTCAACCCAATCCAGGAATATTTTAAAGGCGCTTTTAAAAACAATATTCTTACAATGCCACAGGCGCGTGCGTGTGTGGTTGGTCTCAAAACGGGCAACGACAAGAACGGAGAGAACCGGCAACTACGAACGGGTGCAAATTTGAAAACTCATGTTGACAAAATGTCGATGCTATGTAGATGATGTGAATAATGCGATTATGAATGCAACCCACAAACAAAACACATACGAGAATGTAAAGAAAGGGGAATCTTCTTGAGCGTCGGTCCCGGGCTGTTACAGGCGGCCGAGCGAAAGCCTCCTTGAAGTCTGTCTAGGTCCCGGGCTTGTAGGTGCTAGTGAAGTTGCGGACGAAAGCCTCCTTGAAGTTTGTCCAGGTGTTGATGCTACCGGCCGACAGGCTGTTGAGCCATGTCCGGACCGAGCCAATCTACATGAGGGGGGCGTATCGCACGGCTACGCGCTTGTTGAGGGAGTCCTGGATTAGGGTGTCCTCAGATAGCCGACCTATTGTTATGGCCGGACTATGAGGGCTACTTACTGACCTCTGAAGGATTTGAAGGCCCAAAAACTTCAGGAAATTAGGCTTGCGCTCCACGTCTAATGTAATAGTTAGGCAAGTTATCTCTTTGGCATATAACTGACCATGTGTAAACCCTAGGCGTCCTCGGCATCTATATAAGCCAGAGGGTTTTAGGGTATAGGAAGAACAACTCATCCATGGTTAGTTATATGATCTTGAGGTAGATCAACTCTGTAACCCCTTACACCATCAATACAATCAAGTAGGACGTACGGTATTACCTCCATAGGAGGGCCCAAACCTGGGTAAGCTCGTGTCCCCTTTGTTCCTGTTACGGTCAATCCTAGTCTCACTGTACGCGACCCCCTACCCCAAATCTGCTGGTTTTGACACCGACATTGGTGCTTTCATTGAGAGTCCCTCTATGAGGGAGATGGAATCGACGCCTGGGTAGATCTTCCCCTTCGGCAGCATTGTGCTGCATGCTGATTTCGCCGGCCATCTAGACCGCGTTGAGAGCTTCGCCCTTGATCAAGAGGTCAGATTCGGAAACTTTGAGTTTTCTGTCGACTCTCGGAGCAACTTGTCACTAATCGGGCTCACGGCTTTGCCCGTAGCCCCTAAGGACTCTCAGGCCTTAACCTCAAGCCCCTTCTTCGGACATACCAATGGGGTCACCCAGGGAGGTAGTCCAATCTCTCATCCCGGTCTGACCATATGACCGGACATATGTTCCTTCCGAACACTCCCCATGGGTGGACTTCACGGGGGTTAACTCCATGAGTTCCGAACAGCTGGATCCGATTGGGCCCTCTGCTGTGGACGAGGCCTTGGAGCAATTCTTGTCGATGAGGATCACCGACGATCCAGCCCCGATCTACTCCTAGCCCGGTTACAGTTCGGACAGGGACGGATTTTTCAACCCACCCACCACCAACTCGATAGCCACTGTCGAATACTTAACGGACATGATAGACTATGCCTCTGAGGGGGCAGAATCCATGGATGAAGAGGACTGTGCTCCCACCCCCATTAACACCGGGAGTTTGGCCGGCACTTCTACATACGACGTCTACATGGTGGATACTCCTGCCACCACCAACAACAATACGCCTCACAACGACAGTGACAAATTGGGTGATGCGCCATCAAGGCGCTAGAAATCGCATAAGCGGTCCAATAGCAAAAAACAGAAGAAGAGCTATTATCAGCAGAGGGGAAGGTAATGCCCCAACCTATCATGACAATCCCGATATCCCCGAGCACCCGTTGGACGATACGGAAGAGCCTAGGTCAAAACGGCCCCGAGACGGTCAATGACCTCGAAGGCGACGATTACCTTCCCCTCGTCAAGGAGGAAGATATACCGAAAGATGATGACTTGTACATCCTTGCTAACCTCGAGGATCAGGTAGAAATCAGGCAACGGCTCGTAGCAACAGCTCGCAGCCTAAAGGCCAAAGAATGGCAACTCAAAGCCGAACAGGCCGACCTCAATGACCAATGGACGAAAGTCCTCTCAGTCGACGAAGTATACGGCACTAGTCTGGCAAACCAGCCCAAAAGCTACCCTCGGAGAAGGTTGCTACCACAATTATATGACCAACTTACTAATACTCCATCTCCAAACCATCCTCCATACAACAAGTCGGACCGCCCCCTTGTGGTTGGGACAGGACGACCGACGACGCCTGTTACATACTGGCAGCACTCCGAAGACGGGGCAAGGAGCCACTAGATCCCAATGACACGTTCGACCTGTGAGATGACTTGGATCATAGACCAGGCCGTACTAGATCCATCTATGGTTCCAGAGAGTACACGCGCGATAGACCCGGTGAATACAAACCATGGTTCGACCAAAACAACATAGTCTGGGAACGCAACTGGCCCCATACATACGGCGAATACAGGAGCAGCATAACATGGGTTAGAGGCGCCGCTCACCCTCTGTGCTTCACAGATGAGGTAATGCGGCATCAGTTTCCCGAAGGGTTCAAAACCGTGAATATAGAGTAGTACGATGGGGCCACTAACCCAGCTGTATGGATTGAGGACTTCCTCCTTCATATCCATATGGCACAAGGAGATGATCTCCATGCCATCAAATACCTACCTCTTAAGCTTAATGGGCCATCTCGGCACTAGTTAAATACCATCCCTGAAAACTCCATTGGATGCTGAGAAGACCTAGAAGATGCGTTCTAGTCTAACTTCCAGGGGACCTATGTGCGCCTGCTGGACTCTTCTGATCTCAGCAACGTTGTCCAGAAGCCCGGCGAGCCCGCTCGGCAGTTCTGGAATCAGTTCTTGACTAAGAAGAACCAAATCGTGGACTATCCAGACGCTAAGGCCATAGCCTCCTTTCGGCACAATACTCGGGACGAATGGCTGGCCCGCCAGCTAAGCCAAGACAAGCCTCGAACTATGTCCTCCCTTACCTGCCTCGTTACCCAATTTTGCGTGGGCGAGGATAACTGGCTGGCTAGACGCAGCCACAATTCTGATGATCCCGTGGCACCTGAAGCCCAGGATGGCAACTCAAAGACAAAGCATAATAAGAATAATCGCCGATATAATAATAGTGATGCCGATGACACGACTATTAATGACGGGTTTCGGAACTCCCGACCTGCGTAGCAGAAGAAGCCCCCTAAAGGAAATTGTGATGGACCCACACAACTCTAGAAGATCATGGAAAGGCCTTGCGAAATCCATGGAACTTCAAAAAAGCACGCCAACCACACACACCGCAACTGCTAGGTGTTTAAACAGGCCGGGAAGATACAACCCGAAGACCAAGGCAAAAGCTCACGCAACAATGACGAAGATGAGCCTCAGGGTCCATTTGGTGGCAGACAGAAGAAGTTCCCTCTCGAATTAAAAACGGTGAACATGATATACGCCACCCACATACCACAGAAGAAGAGGAAGCGCGCCCTCCGGGAAGTCTACGCGATGGAACTAGTAGCCCCGAAGTACAACCCATGGTAGGCATACTCGATCACTTTTGATTGGCGTGATCATCCGACCAGTATCCATCATGGGGGTTTGGTGGCCCTCGTCCTAGACCCCATTATAGATGGGTATTACCTCACAAAGGTCCTAATGGATGGAGGAAGTAGCCTTAACCTGATTTACTCAGATATGGTGAAAAAGATGGGCATTGATCCATCGAGGATCAAACCCAGCAGCACTACCTTCAAAGGAGTGATCCCGGGCGTTGGGGCCCGATGCATGGGCTTAGTAACTCTAGAGGTCGTGTTCGCCCCAGCCGATAACTTTCGCAGCGAAGACTTGATCTTTGACATCGTGCCCTTCCGTAGCGGCTATCACGCGCTACTTGGACGGATAGCGTTCGCTCGTTTCAACGCGATTCCACACTACACATACCTCAAGCACCAGATGTCGGGCCCCAAGGGGGTCATTACTGTCAACGGCAACACCGAGTGCTCCCTTAGAACTGAGGAACATGAAGTGGCCCAAGCGGCCGAATTCAGCTATAGAGAAGATCGGCAAGTTCCGAATTCCACCATAAAGGCACATAAGGCTGTGAAGCGAGTTCGGCTTCAGACCGAAAACTCGGATCCTTCATCTTCCCCTCTATAGGGACTCACCCCCCACCGCACAATTCCTAGACCAGCAACGTATGTGCCGAGGATACACAACTTCGCACTTACAATTCCATAGGAACCGATGGCGACATAAAGGTGGGTGTTCGGCTGGCCCAACCTAATTCCACCAATACATCTTCGGACAAGATGCAGGCGCTCTAAAGATAGCATGCCTACGACATAAAGCTCACCCACAGTTCTGCAGCCTCTCACGATTTCGTTAGCAAAACCCGCCCGCCGAACACTAAACACCCCATCGAGGTGCATCCAAGACTAGGAGTTAACTAGCAAGGGGGTATATCGAGGACGTCAGGTCACCAATTGAAGACCCCTGGTACAACAAGTCCTGTAGGACTTTATTTCTTATTTTTCTTTCGCATACCTGTTAACAGTTGCTTCGGCAATCTGTGCCATAAGACTTGTTGAGAAAATGCAAAAAGATTTGGCGCAAGTACGCCTCATTTGTCCTATTTTCGGCACATACTTTTTCTCCTTTCTCCCTCTTCTCGTGAACCTATTCGGTATGACGCAAGATAACCGACTAATAGACCGGGCTCGATTTCAAACACAAATCGCCTTAACTATCATGTGTTTGACGTCTTGGCGTTCACTTTATATGCATCGGTTCTGAACTATGTCTTTGGTCATTAAGATGGGTTGCCCGGCTCCTCTGCTTGCCCCTTTATTTTCAGCTCGTTCGGCTAAAAGGGGAAAGGGAGCACCCCTGCGGTTGTGCTTCCTGAAACTGCGTTATATTGACTAGGGGGTATAAATAGGCGATTTTTACAAATTCATCACTTGAGGAATTTCAACTTGAGGAATTTGAAATGTGATGAATAACTAGCAGCGGATTAAGTACTCAAGTGCATGATGAACATAGAAACAACATAGTCATGATCATGAGATGAACATGCACAAAGTATAGGTAGCGTGAAACAGGATAAGCAGTGATGAACAAGGTAACTTGAAGAATTTGAGGTGAGGAAATTGTGAACGTCTTCTGTAAAACTATTCAACTAGTAACGATCAATTTCATCAACAAGTATAGGAGGAATAGAGGGGTTGAGGAAATAGAACCAGGTAGCTCGATGAAGACAATGGTTTGATGACCGAGTTCCAACAGCCGTGACAGTCGTACATCTGGTTTGGAGCGGCCTTGTATTTAAACTAGAGGACACACGGTCCCAGGACACATAGTCCTTACCGTATTCTCCCTGATCTAAGGTCACACAGTCCTCACCCAACACTCGTGGTAAGTCTTCAGGGTAGACTTCCAAAACCGTCACAAACTGGTCACCCGACGATCCACCATTTACTGGTGGATGCTCTAGACCAAGGTCACTTCGTGATCCCCAGTTAACTACAGGATGCACTAGACCATGACGCCTAACCGTCTGGAGGATGCACAGTACTCAAAGGTAACAAGTGTCGGTTCCACACAGGAATTTCTATAGTGATGCTCAATCACTTTGGGTTTGGTGGTTTAGTTGTGGGTTTTTCCTCACTGATGATTTTCTCTCAAAGTCCTCGGAGGATGGGTTGCTCACAAATGACAAGTGTCAGTTCTCTCGGAGCAGCCAACAAACTAGTGGTTGTGGGGGTAGCTATTTATAGCTAGGGTGCAACCTGACATAATAAGACATAAATGCCCCCAATGATATGACCGTTATGTGGATATTTTGATTGGGGACAGCTAGCGCTAAGCACAACAATGGTCGGAATTTGGAACTATGAAAGTCCTCAAACATATCATGTTCCTCACTTGTAGGCAATTCGCACTGGCGAAATCCTAACTCCTCAGTCACATCAATTTCCACAGAGACCAGAAGAACTTCGTCTCTGTCACTGAAGAACTTGACTGAACCGCAAGAGATTTCCAAAGGCTTCACTCGAAGGATTGGATAGGTTGAGGATTTTGGAGTTGAGCATTAGTTGGGAATTTTCCTTAGTATTACCTCGGCCCCCTTTAACAATATGGTGTTTCCTATGACTCAAAGAAAGGAAATGAAACTACGAAAACAAAAGTCTTCATGCTTCATAGTCCTCATTCATATCTTCAAGTTCACACCAACTTCTTCATTTTCAAAGTCTTCAGGGAGTACCAAAGTCTTCAGCAAAGTCTTCACCAAAGTCTTCAGTTGAAGACATACATTTTTAGGGGTCGGTAATCTCTGACTTATTTGAGGAATTTGCTTTGGACTGCAAATTCACATGGCAGGTTAAAACATGTAGAACTCCCCCTATACCTTGTAATTCATACACGCATTTAAACATATGATATGAAGAATTTGAAATGCGTGATGAAAATGGTGTCTGATGAAATTCAGCATGCATGCATTAACATACTTGAGGAAATAAGCATGCGTAAAGCAGTTCAAAACAGTCAAACCATCATTGGACTTAAGTTTACAACTCAATCAACAAAAGCTTCAGAAGCGCAAGAGTTGTAACTTAAACAAAAAACAGCCCATATATAGAGACCCGCTTGAAGACTAATTTAAATTTTCTCCCCCTTTGTCATCGAAGACCAAAAGGGGAGAAAAAGTGAGGACTAACGCCCCTTGAAGAATTTCATCGTGTTGGTGAGGAAGGAGCACCAGCATTGTTGGGGTCGTTTGTCGTTGTAGGGACCACCATAGTGTCGTCAATGTCCTCAACTTCATCTATCTTACACGATGAAGTATATGAACTTGTGACCATTAGAGGAAATTGAACTTCCTTGAATTTCTTCTGTGGTTGACAAGCCCAGTCAAGATGTTCCTCAAGGTCCAGTTCCTTCAGTTCTTCAAGAGTCTTGAGGTGAGACAACATTGCCCAAGAGCGATTGAGGATTTCATGCACATAGTAGTGATTCGTCTTCATGGAGTTCTGCGTCATAGTCATGTTTTGCACAATGTAACCAAGCTGATGCTTCACCCACTTGTGATTGCGATTGACCTTCTTATGAAGACTTATGAGAAGATCACGATCAGTCATCACACGACGGGAAGACTCTTGAGGTTTTTGAGCTGAGGCCTTCGCTTCTGAGTCCTGAGTTGCAGTGTCATCATTGGTGGAGAAAGATGCAGCTTCGCGAAACTGTCCATCCAATGGATGAGTGCCTTGATCAATGACAACCTTGCCGTTTCCTTCCACTTAGTCAATTGTGCTCTTGAGGACATCAATCAGAGGCAAGAACCCGAAATGATTCTAGAAGTCCGCCTTGAAGGGAACTGAAGGCTTTGCTCTGATAAACTTCATGATCCAAGATGCATAAGGCTTCAGTTCAAATGGGGCTAGAGAAGCATTAGACAATGTACTCATGAAGAAATCATGGAAGTTGATGGGAATCCCATGAATGATGTTGAACAGCATATTCTTCATGACTCCCTCCACTTCCTCTTCATCAGAGTTGTGGCCCTTCTGAGGACATAGAGTATTTGTGAGAATGCGGTAGACTGTCCTGGGCACATAAAGCAAATCTTTCACTAAGAAGGTTTTTCCTCGAGGCTTTCCAGGAGCCCAAGGCTTCATCAACACTTGCATTAGTTGATTTGGAAGAGCAGGTTCATCAAACAGTCGACGAGCTTCTTTTGAAGGAATTGGCACTGGGACGGATCGAAGCAATTCTAAAGCTTGAGCAGTAAGATGAGTTGATCCTTTCATCCAGTCCAAGACCCAGGAGTTGATGTCTGAGGCATCACCTGTGATGTGTAGTGTGGCATAGAATTGAAGAACTATTTCTTCATTCCAGTCACAAATGTCCACACAAAAAGGAAGGATTCCTGTATCATGAAGAACTTGGAGCATTGGCGTGAACGATGGAAGTGTTTCCATATCAGCATGAGGAATTTGATGGTGCACGAACACTTTCTTCTCGTCGAACAGTATTGATGCATAATAATTCATCTGAGTGGTAGTCCAGAATCTTATTTGACCGGCCCTTGCTGAGTGAAGAACATGTGCTCATTGCAGAAATTTCTTTTGAGGAATTTTGGGAATTTTGAGCCTTTGAATGGCATCGTGGGTTTCGGCTGAATATTTGGCTTGAAGCGGCCCTTGATCTCCTTCGGCATGGGAGGAATTTCCTCAGACTGAGGAATTTGTGGAGCAGTTTCCTTAGTGGTAGGTGGAGCATCAAAGTCATTAGCTGATGCAACTGGAATTTCTTAAGTGGCTGGAGCAGCCATGTCATTAGATCCTTCATGAATTTCTTCAGTCTGAGTTGGGGACTGAGGAATCTGTGACAGAGGAGTGGTCATTGGGGAGTTTGGGTGAGTAGCATCCCAATATTAATCATTGATGACAGGTGTTGTGTTGCTAATGTCCACGTCCTCATGTATTTCTTCAACGCCGACCTCTTCAGCTGTAAACTGAGGCGAGGGTGATGAAACCAGTGGAGTTGAAGCATTTGCTTCGACTTCAATTTGTTCATCAATCTGCTCTGTTGAAGCAGCAGAATGATCTTCTTCATCTTTATCATTTTGGATAACATAGTCAACACCAAATGGAACAATCTCATAGGCTGGTGCTGAGGAGATTGGAGTGGCATCTAATGGTTCAGTTGAAGATTTTGTCAGGGTCCTCAACTTCTTCATGGCTGAGGAATCTGAATTTGAAGGTTTTATCTTTAGTGCCTTCTTCTCAGCAGCCTTAGTTTTCTTCGCTTCTGATGTAGAGGGAAGGTTGATTGTCTTCACCTTTGATGATTTGTTTCTTTCAGCTGAAGGTGAAGGTGCTACATTTTCTTCAGGCACGACTGATGCAGTTGCCCTTGAGGTATCAATTTCATTAGGCGCAGCAAACACTTCAGCTGGCTTGTCAGTTTCTTCAAGCACAGTAGTGGAGGTTGTCCTGCTTTGTTCTTCAACAGTCTCACTTTCTTCAGCTACGCTTGGATTTTCTTCATTAGGCTGAGCAGATTCATCAGCCTGAGCAATTTGTGGTTGCGATCAAGCTGCTACTCTTGTGTTGTGGTGCTTAACAGCAGCTTGGGCAGCCCTCACGAATCTCACTTTGGTGCCCTTCCACTCAGCATCATACTGTTCTTGTTCATCAGAGAGGCAGCAAATTTCAGACTTAATGGTGATGAGTTGATTTGGAGTCAAATTCATCACGTTATTCCTCAGAATTTTTTCTTTCCGATCCCTATTCCTCTTAGCTGTCTGAGCTTGTTCTCTTTTCCATTTTTCCTCAACAATAAAGTGGGTGAGGACATGGTCCACACCCAGAGGTAGGTTTAGTGAGGAAATTGGGGTGTTGGGATCCTCATGCCATATGTCTATGAAATTGAGGATCATCTTGGGATCCAACAGTAGTGGAACAGAGCTGCCTTTGGCCGTTGCAGCCTTTTCCAGACTTTCTCTAATGATTTCTTCAAGTTCTTCATCATCAGCTTCATCATCATCCTCAGATCCTGAGGGTACAGTTACCACTGCTTTGCTTGTGTGAGGACTTGGTCTTTGTCCTTGTCCAGCAGTTTTCTTCAGTTTCAACACTGTAGGACTTGTTGAAGACGTTGCTTTAGCAGCGGGGCTTGCAGATATCTTTGAAGATTTTGAGAATCCCTCTATCCTTTGACATGATGCAAGGTGCACAGGAGTTTCGGACTTTGTAGTAGCAGTAGAGGACTGAGCAGCTACAGGGCCAGCGGCTGAGGCGTTTGAAGATCGAGGCCTTTGAGCTTGAGGAATCTGCTGTGATGACTTTGAAGTTGAGGAAGATTACTTCACAGTAGATTTCTTCATCATTGATTTCTTTGAAGCACTGGCAGAGGCTCTGGAAGTGGCAGCAGCAGCTGAGTCTTCATTGAACCTCTTCACTGCAGCTTTGGCAGTTCTCTGAAGTTTGAGTTGATGCTTTGCCCACTCTGCGGGAAAGTCTTCTTCGGGAGCAACACTGGAGGGATCAACCACTTGATCATTAGCTGGAGGATCCCTATTGCAAGGGGGTTTGAGTGGGAACTTCTTCATTTATTTGGGAGTAACATAGCGACACTCCTTCCATTCCCTCACCCACCTCCGTTCAATCCTATGAATTCTGATCTTTCTTTGTTGTTTTGTCTCTTTGCCATGTATGGATTCATCTGATGTACGGTAACCACCATACAGATGTTCACCGATTTCAAAAGCAGTATTTTGTTCAGCCTTCTTTCGACCTTTCTGTGGCTTCTTCCCATCAGCCATTTTCTTTAGCTCAGGATTTTGACCTCTTGAGGATTTTGAAGAAGTGCACAATTTTTCCTCAAGAAATGTTGCAAATGAGTTAAGTTGATGAGAACCTAGTGATTCATCAGCGGACATGGTTGTACCTGTGAACAGAGTATAGGTGCGAGGAATTTGAAGAGGTAATATGCGTTCTCAGAATGTTTTCAATAAAATCAGGTGTGAGAAATTTGACCATGGGTATCTTGAGGAATTTCACTAAGTGTTCTTTGTCTTAGGTTCCAGAGTTGTGCAAATTTTGGGGATTCACACAATTGAGGAATCTTGAAGAAAATCATAACGTAGGGAAAATCATCAAGTGTATGAACATGTAAGGTGATTTTAAAATGAAATTCTTGAAGAATAAACACCTTTGTGAAGATTTAGGAGTAACTGAAGATCAACAAGGGAAGTAAAAATAAAGTTTATTTACCCTGGTAAAGAACACGACAAACTAAGGAATGAGATTGGAAGTTCGTCAATCCAGATCTCCCATGCCCTAGCTCGGCAGAGGGAGACAGCTACAGCAGCGGCGGGGTGAAGACTTCGGCCGCCGATATGAGTACGGCGATGGCGAGGTCGAGGCAATGAAGCTCCTCCACACTGGAAATGAGGATTTTAGTAGTGGCACTAGGTTGGAGCTCGGGAGAGAGTGGGAGTGAGGAGTAACCGAGCACAGTGAAAGGGGAGGGGGTATTTATAGTGGAGGTGAAAACCAATCTGTCCGAAGATTTTGGACCAGATTGCCCCTGACCCTTGCTCTCCTTGCGATAGGTGTCACCCATGTTCTGAGTAGTGGCGATAGTGGGGGATCATGGGTTATCCAGTCATGGGAGTCGGAACCGTTTGAGCAGGAAACGCCGAAAATTTTGATGGTGAAAATTTTAAGTTTTTATTCGCAAATTCTTCAGCTGTCAAGGACAGAGTGAAGACTTCGAACGAGTTTCAAAGTAGAACGCATATGAAGAATTTGTGAACAAACTGAGTTGAGTTTAGCATAAAGGGGAAAAAGGACCGATCACATTCACTTAGATGAAAATCAACTTGAAGAATTAGCAATAAGTGAATGCTGTTGAGGACATTGAAAACTCAAATATATATATATATATATATATATAGTCAATGAAAACATGAGTTTCATAGTTTGAAGAATTTGACAAGTTGATGAATTTGAAAAGTTGAGGAATTTGCAAACTTGAGGAATTTGAAAATTTGAAGAATTTGCAGAATGACGAAAAAATCAACTTTGAAGGATTTCAACTATGGTTGGTGGCATGAACCACCGTATAAGAATGATGACTTCAGACACCGCGTACAATTGTCGTAGGGTTCCGAGATTCAAATTCTTCAGTAATTTCTTCACAATTAGAGGGTTATTCTTCATTGATTAAAGAAACATTTTACTTCGTGTCTTGCTCATCTAATGCATCAATTTTGAATAAGTGTTAGGATGTGTGTCCTTTTTCAAAGAACATTCGAAGATTATAAGATATTTAGCTCACACCGCAACTTGCAAAATCTCTTTTCGTCCAAGGGCTTTGTGAAGATATCGGCCAATTGTTCTTCAGTGGGGATGTGTTCGATGGAGATGTCGAGCTTGAGTACATGGTATCGAAAAAAATGATGACGAATCTGGATGTGCTTGATCTTGGAATGCTGAACTGGGTTGTACGCAATCTCGATGGCACTCTCATTGTCGAAGTAGAGAGGCACACTCTTCAACTTGATGTCGTAGTCCTTGAGCGTTTGCTTCATCCATAGTAACTGAGCGCAACATGAACCAGCAGCAATGTACTCATCTTCAGTAGTACATAGTGAAACGCAGTTCTGCTTCTTTGAGGACCAATGGACTAAGGATTGTCCGAAGAAATGACATGTGCCTGAGGTTGATTTGCAATCCACACGATCTCCACCATACTCAGCATAAGAGTACCCGACGAGGTGAAGATTTGAGTCGTTGAGATAACATAATCCAAGCGTTGGTGTGTGAGCTAAGTATCAAAGAATATGGTTCACAGCCTTATGTTGTGATTCCTTCGGTGTTTCTTCTAATTGAGCACACATGCAAATACTCAGCATAATATCAGGCCTAGATGCACATAGATACAATAGTGAGCCAATCATGGAGCGATATACCTTCTGATCAAAATCTTTACCATTTTCGTTAGTGCAGAGGTGGCCTTTTGAAGGCATTGGAGTTTGGACGCCTTTGCAATCTTGCATGTCAAATTTCCTCAGAACATCCTCGAGGTATTTCTCTTGTGAGATGAAGATGTCGTTGTCTTGCTGACGAATTTGAAGACCTAAGAAGAATTTCAACTCTCCCATCATAGACATTTGATATTCTTCACTCATTATATAGGAAAATTCATCACTGTAACATTTGTCAGTACAGCCAAAGATAATATCATTTATGTATATTTGGCATATGAACAGTTCATTGTCATAGAATTTTGTGAAAAGAGTTGGGTCGAGTGAACCGGGTTTGAAGCCTTTCTTCATGAGGAATTCCTTCAGAGTGTCGTACCACGCCCGAGGGGCCTCCTTGAGGCCACAGAGGGCCTTGTTGAGTCTGATGACTTTGTCAGGATGCTTAGGGTCTTCAAAACTTGGAGTTTGAGCAACATATACTTCTTCCTCAAGCTTACCATTGAGGAATGCACTTTTCACATCCATTTAATATAAGATGATATCATGATGGTTAGCATAAGCAAGCAATATGCGAATAGCTTCAAGTCTAGCAACAGGTGCAAAAGTTTCATCAAAGTCAATTCCCTCAACCTGTGTGTAGCCTTGAGATAGAAGACAAGCCTTATTCCTTACCACAAGGCCATTTTCATCTTTCTTTTTGCGGTAGATCCACTTGGTGCCTATCACTTTATGCTTGAATTGAGCTTGAATTGATACAATTCATCTTGCGTAGCTTGAATAAACTTAGGCTGCTTGAATGCTTCATCAACTTTCATGGGCTCTATGATAGAGACAAAGGCAAAGTGCCCACAAAAGTTAGTCAAATGTGAAGGCTTTGAGCGAGTGAGAGGACCTAGTGCGTTGATGTCATTGATCGTTTTGTCAATCTACACTTCATTTGCAAGTCTTGGATGAGCAGGTTAATGTGGGTGAGGATTTTCTTCAGCACCATTTTCTTTAGGTGTATCAGCATGAATGTCTTCACTCATTGGAATGACTTCCTCAGTGGGTATGATGTCTTCAGTAGCCTTCAGCTTAATGGATTCCTCAGGAGACTGTTCATCTAACACAGAAGGCAGGTGCTCTCTTTGCAAACCATAAATTTCATCGAACCACACATCTACAGTTTCAACAACCTTGTGGTGGTAGGTGTTGAACACTCTGTAGGTGTGTGAGTCCTTTTCGTAACAAAGCATAAAACCTTCATGTGCTTTCGGTGCAAATTTAGAACTATGGTGAGGATCTCTAATCCAGCATTTTGCACCGAAGGCTTTGAGATAACTTACATTGGGTTTCTTGCCAGTCATAAGTTCATAAGAAGTCTTCTCGAAGAATTTGTGAATATATACCCTGTTAATGATGTGGCATGCAGTATCAATTGCCTTAGGGCTGAAGCGACGAGGAGTCTTGTATTCATCAAGCATGTTGCAAGCCATCTCAACAAGAGTCCTGTTCTTGCGCTCCACGACATCGTTCTGCTGAGGGGTATAAGGGCAGATAACTCGTGAGTAATACCAAGTTCATCAATATATTCATCAATATTGGTGTTTTGAACTCAGTCCCATTATCACTCCTGATATGCTTGATCTTGACGCCGAAGTTGGTGGAGGCCCTTGAAGCAAATCGTCTGAAGACATCCTGGACTTCAGACTTGTACATAATAATATGCACCCAAGTGTAACGAGAGTAATCATCAACAATGACAAAGCCATACAAACTTGAAGAATTTTTTAGTGTGGAGTAATGAGTGGGGCCAAAGAGATCCATGTGAAGCAATTCAAAGGGTCGAGTCATGGTCATGATTGTCTTTGAGGGATGCTTGGATCTGGTCATCTTCCCAGACTCAACTGCACCATAGAGGTGCTCCTTGAGGAATTTGACACCTTCAATGCCAATTACGTGCTATTTCTTCACGAGCGTGTGTAAGTTCCTCATACCAGCATGTCCAAGTCGTCGATGCCACAACCAGCCTTTTGAGGACTTTGCAAGTAGGCATGTGGCAGGCTGAGGACCTTTAGAGAAATCAACAATATACAAGTCTCCTCTCCTAAAGCCTTCAAAGACTATGGAGTTTTCAGATTCCATGACGATAGCACAGCGATATTTTCCAAATACGATAACGATATCAAGATCACAAAGCATTGAGACAGATATAAGGTTGAATCCCAGGGATTCGACAAGCATCACCTTATCCATGGTTCCGTCCTTTGAGATTGCAACCTTAACTAGACCAAATACCTTGCTTTTTCCTTTGTCTGCTTAGGTGATTAGCTTCAGATGAGATGGAGCAAGTGGCAAATTCATCAGAAGACTCTTGTCACCAATCATGTGGTTTGTGCATCCACTATCGAGGACCCACTCAGTAGCTTTTGGAGTTTCATCCTACACATGAATTAGTACAACTTACGAACTCATATGCTTTAGAGTGAAGAATATGACATCAATTTCATCAGACAGAATTTCATCACACAAGATAATAAGCAAGTAGTGTGAGGACGTGAGAAATGAGGAATTCATTTCTACAAGGTTAGCTTGCGTCCTTTCAAGCATTTCCTCAGGTCTGCAGCAAATTCATCAGATGTTTAAGTTCATCTGGAGACCTGACCCTACATAAGAGATTAGCTTAATTTCTTCACCACCTACATCTGAAGGGGTGGTAAAGAGTTCATCATTCGGCGAGAACCATATGAGAAGGGAGGCATTGAAGCAAGTGCGCTTCGTTTCAAAGGGCAAGGGTTAGAGTACTCATATGAATAAGCAGAGAAATTCTTCGAGGACTTATGAACATAATGGTTTGAAGAATAATGCACATAGTCACAACTCTTAGATTTTCCCTACGAAACAGAGGCATTAACACGAGAATTATATTTTTGACAATTTGAGGAATTTGGTCCAAGTGAAACTTTGGTCCATATGAGGAATTTGATCTGGGGTTCCTGTTCTTCATAAGTGGTGTCGTGAGGATATTCTCTTGAAGATTTTGTAGGTAGCTCTTGGGAAACCAGATTTTCTTCATAGGTGAACTGTTCCTGCAGTGAGTTCCAAAAAATCTAACAAAAATGCTTTACCTTTCTGATTTTTGAAGAACTTGTAGTTTGAGTCAAGTGACTTATCAGATGAATGTGAAGTTTCACAAGTAAATCCAGATAAAGTGGATGGATCTACAGGAGGCCCTTTCGCAGTAACCCATGAGGGTACTGCTCAGGTGTCCAGTCGGATCCATCAGTGTCGAGTTTCCTCACAAAGGCAATACTCTCTTTCCTAGGGTTCCTGTTCAGAATCTTCTTTTTGAGGACATCACAAAGGGTTCGATGCCCTTGGAGGCTTTTGTACATGCCTGTCACATACAATCCCTTCAACCCTGCATTTTCATGAGTGATACTTGTGGTATCCT
Organism: Hordeum marinum; assembly: GCA_022496015.1. Classification (NCBI taxonomy): domain Eukaryota; kingdom Viridiplantae; phylum Streptophyta; class Magnoliopsida; order Poales; family Poaceae; genus Hordeum; species Hordeum marinum. The sequence goes on from CM039677.1 coordinate 121,810,381, forward strand.
TAGATGAGGAATTTGAGACCATTAGAATAGTTGAAGAATTTGCAGCAATAGAAGCATTTGAACATTCAGGTCAAGAATTAGCAGTTTCATGTTCGATGCATTTCAAACAAGGTGGAACAAATTCTTCCGGAGCGTTACTGATGTGTTGAGCAAGTAAGGAATCGTTTTTCCTTTGGAGATACTCATGTGACACCATTAGTTTCTCAAGATCTTGCTTTCTTTGAAGAAATTCATAAGAGAGCTTCTCATGATCAGCTAAGAGGTCATTATGAGTACTCTGAAGGTTATCATACTTTGTTTGAAGACTTTTGAGATCGTCAGACAGAGTTTGAGTCCGATCCATTTCATCGTTTAATAGACCATCGCTTTTGTCTAGTATTTTCTAAAGCTTTTCAAGTGTACTTTGTTGCTTAGTGGAAAGTTTAACAAGTTTAGCATAGATATGTTTCACATATTCATCAGATTCACCTTCACTTGATTCAGAAGAGAAATGATGTTTGTGTACCTTTGAACCTTTTGCCATGAAGCAATAGGTGGGAGCACAATCATCATTGCTGACGTCAGAGTCGTTGGAGTAGTCATATTCTTCATCGTTGAAGATGGACTTGTTGACGAAAGCAGTAGCGAGTACAAGGCTAGCGACAACACATTCAGATTCAGATTTGCACCTCAGATTTTTCCACTTCTTCATATTCTTCATATTCTTCTTCAGAATCCATTTCCTTGCCAATGAAAGCTCTAGCCTTTTTGGAACCATTCTTCTTGTGCTTTGAGGACTTTGAAGATGAGGACTTTCTAGATGAAAACTTTGAAGATTTATTCTTTTTCCTCGAGTCATCAGAACTATCATCCTTGTATTTCTTCTTCTTCTTTGAATCTTTTTCCTAGAGAGGACAGTCAGAGATAAAGTGACCAGGCTTCTTGCAACGATGACATATTCTTTTCTTGTAGTCTTCTGAGGAATCTGATTTCCTCAAACCACTTTTTGATGACTTTCCAAATCCACCTCTCCTTGAGAACTTCTGGAATTTCCTCACAAGCATTGCTAGCCCTGACTTAGTTCTTTAGGATCAACAAGGCCGTTGTCAGAATCTTCTTTGGATGAGGAAATTGCTTTTGCCTTCGGAGCACGAGATCTTCCATAACTTGGCCCATAGAGGTCTCTCTTCTCAGCTTGCTGGAATTCATGAGTATTGAGTCTCTCAAGAATATCAGCAGGATCAAGTGACTTGTAGTCTCCACATTCTTGGATCACCAAGGCTAGAGTATCGAACGAGGAATCAAGAGATCTTAGTAGTTTCTTCACCACTTCATGATTAGTGATATCGGTGGCACCTAGTGCTTGAAGCTCATTGGAGATATTAGTGAGGCGATCAAAAGTTTGTTGAACATTTTCATTGGCAAGTCCCTCGAAGCGGTTGAAGAGATTGCGAAGAACATCAACACGAGAGTCACGTTGAGTGGAAACACCTACGTTGACTTTGGACAGCCTATCCTAGATAAGCTGAGCAGACTCCAAAGCACTCACTCTGCCATACTGACCTTTGCTCAGACGGCCACAAATGGGTATTCTTCGCTTGAGAACGAGTTGCTTGAATCTCTTCACATCAGCAGCGTTGATCATGGGAGTAACAGAGGGAACACCATTTTCCACAACGTACCAGAAATCGTTGTCAATAGCTTCAAGGTGCATGCGCATCTTGTTCTTCCAGTAGGGGTAGTCCATCCCATCGAAGGTAGAACATCCCGTGGAGAACTTGATCATACCTGCAGTCGACATAACTAGAACTCCAGGTGGTTAAACCAAAATCACACAGAACAAGGGAGTACCTCGCTCTGATACCAATTGAAAGTACGTTATATCGACTAGAGGCGGGTGAATAGGTGATTTTTACAAATTCATCACTTGAGGAATTTCAACTTGAGGAATTTGGAATGTTATGAATAACTAGCAGTATATTAAGTACTCAAGTGCATGAGGAACATAGCAACAAAATACTCATGATGATGAAATGAACATGCACAAACTATAGGTAGCGTGAAATAGGATAAGCAGTGATGAACAAGATAACTTGAAGAATTTGAGGTGAGGAAATTGTGAAAGTCTTAAGTCAAATTCTTCAACTAGTAATGATCAATTTCATCGACAAGTATACGAGGAACAGAGAAGTTGAGGAAATAGAAACAGGTAGCTTGAGAAAGACAATGGTTTGATGACTCTGTTCCAACTGCTGTGACAGTCATACGTCTGGTTTGGAGCGCCTGGTATTTAAACCAGAGGACACATAGTCGCAGGACACACAGTCATTACTGTATTGTCCTTGAGCTAAGGTCACATAGTCCTCGCCCCTCACAAAGTGGTCACCCGGCGATCCACAATTTACTAGTGGATGCTCTAGACCAAGGTCACTTCGTGATCCCCAATTGACTTCAGGATGCACTAGACCATGACGCCTAACTGTCTGGAGGATGCACAATCCTCAAAGGTAACAAGCGTCGGTTCCACATAGGAATTTCGTCAGTGATGCTCAATGACTTTGGGTTTGGTGGTTTAGTTGTGGGTTTTTCCTCACTGATGATTTTCTCTCAAAGTCCTCGGAGGATGGGTTGCTCTCAAATGACAAGTGTCAGTTCTCTCTCGGAGCAGCCAAAAAACTAGTGGTTGTGGGGGTGCCTATTTATAGCCAGGGTGCAACCTGACATGATAAAACATAAATGCCCCCAATGATATGACTATTATGTGGATATTTTGATTGGGGACAGCTGGCGCTAACCACAACAACGGTCAGAATTTCGAACTATGCAAGTCCTGAGTCATATCATGTTCCTCACTTGTAGGCAATTCGCACTGGCGAAATCCTAACTCCTCAATCAGATCAATTTCCTCAAAGACCATAAGAACATCATCTCTGTCACTGAAGAACTTGACTGAACCGCAAGAGCTTTCGAAAGGCTTCACTCAAAGGATTCGATAGGTTGAGGATTTTGGAGTTGAGCATCAGTTGGAAATTTTCTTTGGTATTACCTCGGCCCCCTTTAACAGTACTGTGTTTCATATGACTCAAAGAAAGGAAATGACACTATGAAAACAAAAGTATTCACGCTTCATAGTCCTCGTTCATATCTTCAAGGTCACACCAACTTCTTCATTTTCAAGCTCTTCAGGGAATACCAAAGTTTTTAGCAAAGTCTTCACCAAAGACTTCAGTTGAATACATACATTTTTAGGGGTTGGTAATCTCCTAATATATCAGACTCCTTATCGACTTATTGATCATGTGTACGCTCACAAACACATTAGTTCCTTAACCTATAAGTCTTAGATACACCAAAATCACTAAGGGCACTAGATGCACTAAAACTTCCAGATAGTCCGGTTAATTACCTTAGGAGAGAAAGCCGAAAACAGATTGTCCTAGTACGCGCGATCCGATCTATGAACATCAAGCTAGAAGTATTATACTTGAATCCTCGTAAGCAGTTATTTCGTGTTACACGAGGAACTTGCCCTTTGTGAAAACATTATGGTGTTGTCTTTGGCCTCGGTTCGTCCGAACATCGCAAACGCTCCGGTGGCTAATCGTATGCTTCCCGTAGTCCTTTTCATGCCCCTTCGGTTAAGTGAAAGAAATAAAGCACTATAATTTGATTGCCTAGTCTGCTGCACTACCTAAGCGACACAGTGCATTGGCATAGACCCCATGTAGTATCTACATGGGCGCTGAAGCCGACGACTCGCATCTTTCAGTATTAAACGACCACACAGGAGTTATAAAGAAATGCAAAACCATATAAGAGCAGATACTAATATCATTAAAAGTTGTCACGAGTCTTCGGACACATTACAAGCTCATTCAAATAATTTTTCACCTGAACACTATGACGCTATCACCCGAGCACTCTCCATCACTCCATCTAAGTATAGCTCAGGGAGTCGGTGCTCCTTCCCAGGTGGAGATGGGTCGGTAGCGACCTTCATTGGATTGAGCCCTAGCCAGTACACTTTGGCCTTGGAAAGGGCCACCCAAACTCCTTCGATGCAAGTGGAGCGCTTGACAGCGTCGAGGCGGGGCATACCAGCGGTCAGTCTCTACACCAGGCCAAAGTAACAGCCTGGGAGTTGCTCGTCGGGACATAAGCGGATGCAGAGGTCCTTCATGGCCGGCTCCGCCATCTGGTGCAGCTCCATTAGCTGTTTCAGCTGTTCCACCAGAAGAGGAGGATGCTCGGGGGCTCCGAGCTGTGCCTAGAACTTCCGAGCTTCATCTTCCTCTCCCTGCTAGGAAAATAGATGATTGACATCTGCCATGCTCTTCTAGAGATCGGCGGATGCACCTGAGGATCGCCACACCCGGGTCAGCAATTCGAATCTGCTATCCCCGAATACGCACTTTAGGGAGTATGGCTTACCATCTGCTATTTCCTTCGCTTGGCGCACTTGCTCCTCGTAGAACCGTATGTCCATCCGCTCCTTATGGAGATCGGATTTCATGGTGGACCGTTCTGCCGAGCTCGCCTTATCCTTTTGCTCTAAGGCCTCGCACTTCTTGCTAGCGTCCTTGAGCTCATCCTGTATTTCCGCCACAGGAGCCTGATGTTTATGGCTGGTGGTGACAGGGTTATTACCCTTGGGTAGGCCTAAGTAGCAAGGTTCTCCTCCCCGCTTTGAAGAAAAAGTATGCGACTGGCTATCCACGGCCGACTGGAGCGCAACCGGCTGTGGCGATCACCGGCTGGCTCACGGACGGCTGGTTGAGGAGCCGGCTCGACACCCAGCCGGCTGGGCATGACCGGCTGCCTCCGGGCCGCCTCCTCCATTGACCCCAGAGGAGACATGCAACGTCCCGTCCCTCTATGCAAGGGTACGGCGAAACGACGTGACCGGCACGACGGGCATCATTGTAGCCACAGTGGCCACTAACGCACGGGTGCACATGGCTATAGTCTGGCTGTCCAGGCCGCTGACCTTGGCGAGTAAGATCGGGTGGGGAAACAGTGCCGGCATGCCCCATCCCACTCGATTACCTGCCACGGCATGGCTACAGTACAGTCGGCCATACCGGAGACTTTGGTTGGCTGGCACTAGACGACGCCTCCCGGGCGGCCCATGCCATGGCAAGTGGGCGAGGTCCAATCGCGCAGCCGGCTGGCGGCCCCTAGCAGGCAACGGGACCGCGCAGCCGGTGGACCCTACAAGAGACGTGACGGCTCGAAGGGCGGGACCCCCCGGTCACCTGGAGAGGCTGCCAGCCTGGTCCCCCCACACACGTACCTCAGGAACATTGTAAGCCGGGGGGTGGCCTATAAAACCCACCAAGCCCCCCATGAAACGGGGACAGACAACTCTCGTGCTCACACACCCACGGGACATCTCCCTTACTCACATCCTCAGTAGTGGAGGAAGACGAGCTGACTGCTCCTTCTTCCTCCTCTATACATAGCTCTACAAGCAACCTTGTAAACACACCTATCCATCAAACTAGACCAAGCAGACTAGGGGTGTTACCCCCCATAAAGGGATCTGACTTGGTACATCATGTGTCATCACCGCTTGTACCTAATCCCGCACCCGGAACCCGTCGGCGTCCTACGGCCCCAACCACCTACGATAAGCCTACCCGTGGCATCTGTCATGAGGAAACGACGACAGTTGGCACCCACCATGGGGCCATACGCGGCGCCGGGCATCGATGCACGTCTAGGCGTAACCGCGGGCTCAGTCCAACGGCTCCTGCGATCCCATGGGAGCGATGGCCATCATCTTCTACCTCCTCCGGACTTGCATATGATGAGGTTGACGCCGCCACGGCCCATGTTTGACACCTCCGACCCGCTCGGTGCGGCCCTCTGGGGCTTGAGCACCCCTATTGCCTCGACGGCAAACCCCGCACCGCCGTGGCCAACCTCGAGGTGGCTCGCCGCCTCTTGCTCAAGGACGCCACCGCCCTCACGGCCATAGGGCACCGCATGGAGGCCGCTCAGTGGGAATACGCTTCGGCCTATGGTATCACCCTGGCTGGCACTGACCCCACCCGACGTGGTGATGTGCGCGACCACGTTCGCATGGTCGCCGAAATCTTGGGTGACAAGATGTCTGTCTATGACACCCCCGCAGCCAATCTGCGGGCACTCAAGGTGGCCTACGAGGATTTGGCTACCTTGGAGGGCGAAGAACGTGCCTCCCACGAGCGTCACATCACGGACCTCATCGATGCTGCCGACGCGCAACAGCATTTGCTCGCGACGGGCGGCGCCACCTCCGAGGGCCCTCGGCTCAAGCGCGAGGGCACAGGGATAGCTGGCCGTCAGCCAGCTAAGCACTCGAGCTCCCCTCGCGTCTGCGGCCGTCGGGTCGACGAAAGGGACCCCAACCCCTCTCAGCTGTCGGGGAGCGAGCAGCCGGCTGTTAACAGCCAACACACTAACAATCCGCCTCGTAGCAGCCGCCACCACAAGGCGCCGGCAGCCGCCAGTCGGTGCAGCCGCGGGCATACTGTGCCCCTGCGGTGTGAGCCAGAACGGTCGGTTCCGACCATCATCCACCCCGAGGTCTCGGCCCGGATAGGACCACGCGTCCCGCGCAGTAAGAACGACACCCGCAACCGCATCGACCAGCTCGCGCAGTCGGCCCTCCTCGAGGAGGAGGGCTTGATTGGCCCAGCCTGTTTTGGCCCTCGTATCCGCAACGAGCCATTCCCGACCGGCTTCACGCTCCCCCGAGACACCCCGAAGTACAACGGGTCCGCGAAGCCCGAGGACTGGCTGATCGACAACACCACCGCAGTCGGCATCGCCAGGGGAAACAAGCTCGTAGCCGTTCGCTACGCTCCCCTCATGTTCATCGGCTTGGCCCGCACATGGCTCAACAGCCTGGCAGCTAGTAGCATCAACACCTAGACGGACTTCAAGGAGGCCTTCGTCTGCAACTTCACCAGCACCTACAAGCAGCCTGGCCGCCCCCGTGAACTAGCCATGTGCGTTCAGGGGCCAGACGAGTCCCTCCGCGACTACCTCACTCGGTGAACTAAGCTCTGCAACTCTGGCGAGGGGGTGCATGACGTAGAAGCCATACAGTACTTCATCGAAGGCTGTCGATACAGCACCCCCCTCAAGCACAAGCTCCTGTGCTGTGAGCCGGCTACACTCGCCAAGCTCATGACGAAGGCGGACAAGTACACCACGGCTGATTCAGCCATTCGGGTCAAGACGACCCCGCCCGCCAAGGCGACGGTGATGCCGGCAACGTCCTGGCTGGCTTCCGACAATCGACAACCATAGAACAACAAGCGCAAGAATGACCAGCCGGATCCCTGCTATGGGAGTCGGCAGGTTGCCACCATCGAGGAGCAGGAGCCAGCTGCCCAGTCTTCCAGCCAGCGCCAGCACACTGGCAAGGCTGCCTGGCAGCCGAAGCTCACCTTCGAGCAGATGCTTGACCTCCCCTGCAAGAACCAATCAGGGGCAAAACCCTCCATGCACACACTCTGACAGTGCAGCTTCTCATAGTGATTGGCCCGGGGGGTGGCCTTCCGGCTCCTCCCGCGCCTCCTGCCAGCGCGCCGGCGCTGGCCCAGCTACCGCCCCGGCGTCGGCTCTGGCTCTAGCCCAAAATGACGGTTGTCTTCACGACCAGTTCCCCAACTAGGACGGTTGCTATGTCATCTTCACCAGTGAAGAGACGACCAAACATGCTCAACGCCGGCTCCATCGTGAGGTGAACTCCACCATGCCGGCAACTCCCCAGTTCATGCACTGGTCGGAGAAGCCGGTCACCTGGTGTCATGCCCAATATGTGTGCCTATCCATATTAAGGCACGAGGGCCTCGCAAGGGATAGAGGCGCATCTCGTCGTTTGCAAGTATAGCATCATTACATCATACATTAAAGAAGAGATGAGTATATGAGTTGGCTTACACTCGCCACATACTAAATTACAATTCCACACAAGAGTCAAACATCAATATTAAGACAGGGTCCAACCACAAACGAAAACAAATGACAAAAGCAGATGCAATGATACTATCTCGCTAGTCCTGAAGATCCTGACCATGGTCCTCTACTCATCCGGATAAGTCACATACATCCTGCCTCTTTCCTCGTCATACTCCAACTGGAGCTGCCTCAGATCATCCTGCACGAACTCATCTGTACCTGTACAAGGATTGTTGTAGTAATCTATGAGCTACAAGGACTCAGCAATCATGCGCCCGGGTACCAAGAATATTCAAGCTTAATGGTTGGGATGGGGTATGTGTTCAGTTATAGTAGTACTAAGCATTTATGGTGGCTAAAGTTACGTTACATGAAAATAAATATGTGGCCTACGATAAACGATCGTATCTTGGCCTACGATAAACGATCGTATCGAGAATGACCTCTATGAGATCTTGAACACTTACTTACGTCAATCATAACCGCACCATGTTCTCTCTCGGATCATCTTCACGAGCAGAGACGATCACGGTTACTCACATAGTTGGCGCATTTTATTTAGAGTTTACTTCAAGTTAACTATAACCGGGTGTTAAACAAATATCCAACTTGCCACATAACCGCGGGCATGGCTTTCCAAAAGATTTGACCCTGCAAGGGTGCTCCAACTAGTCCATCACAAATTAACCACACTCCGCGGGAATAGCCTCGACCACGGATCTCGTGATCATCCTAGGTAACTCCAAAGGAATTCCAATGCCTCGAGATAGCCCGAAGAAACTCAGAGCTCCTCACGCAAGACAATCGATAAAGGTAAAACAAATCCAGCAAGACCTCCCGACATGTCGATGAACTCGATAAGAGTCGTGTATCTCGTTCTCAGGACACGACAGATGAGCGATGGCTACCATGCCAATCACCGAGTTGCCTCGGGCGGCGTTAATAAGCTGCTCTGGGTTGGACCAACACTCATGAGGAGCACTATCCTGGGTTGTTGATTAATCCACGGGGTTGCAAAGCCCTATGCAAATTTTATTAAGTTGTTAAGCAAATGTAGTACCAATGTTGGGTCTTGCCAGACAAGTTTTAATCTCAACCGAATAAACAATGGGGTCCCCATAACAACCCCGAGCATGTTAGGAGCGCAAAGGATGGAAACATAACACCGGTAACAAGAAACTACGGTGGTACCAGCGGAAAAAACACCTAGAAAAAGGCCAAGCCTTCCACCAATACCAAGATATATATGTGCAAGAAATTAAATAATGGATAATATTGTGATATGTCAAATCCATGTTATCACATGGAACAACCTGCACCTGCAACTAAGAATGCTATAACAGGGGCTGAGCAGCGGTAACTTAGCCAATCAAAGGTTTGCTAGGATGTGGAGGGTTAGAGGCCATCATGGCAACTAGGAGGCTGACATTCAAGTGGTAGGTAGCGCGAAAGTAGCGATAAGATCGAGATAACTAGCAAGCGAAAATAGTATCGGGATCCGGGTATGATCATCTTGCCTGTTGGTTCTTTAGTGGAACAAGTAGCGGGATCGTCGTAGATGTACTCGCCTGGCTCTTCATACTTAGGTTCAACGTTCGTGTCTACACAAAAGAAACAACAAGAATAAACGAACAACCGTGGTGCAATGCACAAGCAAGAATAATGCATGCTTATTTGAAGAGTTTTAGCATGGCAATCCTAACTAGTCATGTTTCACATGAAAAGGATTGGTTGTTAATGAATCTAGACAAAACCTTGTGATAAGTTATTTACACAATGCATGAACATGGCAAATATGTATGCATCATGCAAAAACGATACAAATGCATATGAAGAATGTAAGAAGCGGAGTTACGGTTCTCACGATACGATCACGAGAAGATACGAAGGCAAAACACCAGACGAGAAGGACCTGGGCTATTTCTTGGCATTCCAAGGTAGCCACTGGATAGGCAATTAAAATCCAACAACAATAGAGCCAAAGATCAAACAATTCCATGGATTGTAGCTCCCACAAGTCACAAAACAATAAAACAAACAATCTGACACAAAACAGGAACATAGCAACTTACATAGCCAACAACTTGAGCTACAGGAATCCTTCAACCACAAACATAGCAACTTAGATAGCCGACAACTTGAGCTACATTGCAACTTACATAGCCAACAACTTGAGCTACAGGAATCCTTCAACTTGAGCTACAGCAAACTCATTCATACCTATACAAGGTAGGGACAGCACTTGGGCTGTCACACCTGGAGCCAGGCAGATCACCCCGCTGTGATGCCAAGTCCCGGCAGCTATGCCCTGCTACTCGACCCCACCATCGCCACCGAAAAGCACACCTACCGCTTGTCATGGGTGCTGGTAGATGGTGGCAGCAACATCAACATCCTTTACCTCGACACGATGCACAAGCTAGGGCTGAAGATAGAAGACCTACAGGCGAGCCGGACGGTCTTCCATGGCATCGTTCCTGGGAAGTACTGCTCCCCTGTCGGCAAGATCATGATCGACATCCTCTTCGGCGGACCCGACCAATTCCACCGCGAGCCAGTGCTGTTCGAGGTCGTGGACCTCACAAGTCCCTACCACGCACTGTTGGGCCAACCGGCCCTTGTCAATTTCATGGAGGTCCCCCATTACGCCTACCTCAAGCTCAAGATGTCGGGCCCCTAGGGAATCATCACCATTGCCAGTGATTACAAGATATCGATCGAGTGCGCTCGAGACGGCAGCCTACTGGCTGAGGCTCTAGAAATCGCCGAGGAGAAGTGATTGCTCGACCGGCTCGTGGCCCTTGCTACCAGCCATACGGCCATGTCGGCTCCCCCCTCTCAGTGCGTCAGCGAGGCCTCCTTCCAGCCGTCCAAGGACACCAAGCAAATCCCGCTTGACCCATCCAACCCTACTCAGTGCGTCACCATCGGCTCCTGCCTCGACAGCAAATAGGAAGGCAAGCTCATCGACATCCTCCATGAGAATCGGGATATCTTTGCATGGTCCCCCAAGGACATGCTGGGTGTTCCGAGGAAGTTCGCCAAGCACAAACTACACGTCCGACCAGGCGTCAAGCTGGTCAAGCAACCACTTTGTCGTTTGTCCGAGGAGAAGCGGCATACTATAGGAGAAGAGATCGCTTGGCTACTCGCAGCCGGGTTCATCATGGAAGTTTTCCACCTGGACTGGCTGGCCAACCCAGTCCTGGTGCTGAAGAAGAACAAGATCTCGCGCATGTGCATTGACTACACCAGCCTGAACAAGGCATGACCCAAGGACCCATTCGCCCTGCCGCGGATCAATCAAGTCATCGACACCACAACCTGCTATGACTTGTTGTCCATCCTGGACGCCTACTGAGGCTACCACCTGATCAAGCTAGATCTGTAGGACCAGCTCAAGACCTCCTTCATGACCCCCTTAGGGGCCTACAGCTACATCACCATGTCCTTCGGCCTGAAGAACGCAGGCGCCACCCTCCAGCAGTGCATGCAGAAGTGCCTCATGTCTCAGATAGACAGGAACATCCACGTCTACCTTGACAACATCATCTTCAAAACCAAGAAGCACTTCAGCCTCCTCGACGACCTCCGAGAGACCTTGGCGAACCTACGCGAATAGAAGATCAAGCTCAACCTAGAGAAATGCGTCTTCGGCGTCCCCGCCGGCCAGCTCCTAGGTTTCTTCGTGTCCACCCGCAGCATCGAAGCTAACCCAGAGAAGATCAGCGCAATCGAGCGCATGCCCAAGCCAACGGGCTCCACGACGTCCAGAAGTTCACCGGCTACCTCGCCTCGCTCAGTCGGTTCATTAGCCGGCTGGGGGAGAAAGTCTTGACCCTCTATGGGCTCCTTGGCAAGACGGCTCTGGCCGAGCCGGGTCACACCAAGAAGCCGGGCATGTTCGATTGGCCCAACGAGGCGGACGAGGCCTTCCGTTGCATCAAGAAGGCTCTCACCTGCGCGCCCATCCTAGCCATGCCGGCTGAGAAGGAGCCTCTACTCTCCTACATCGCGACAACCACTCCCATCATCAGCGTCGTCCTGGTGGTCGAGTGACCGGAGGAGGGCAAGTCCCTGTCGGTCCAGTGCCCCGTCTACTACCAAATCGAGGTGCTCTCCGCATCCAAGCAGAACTACCCCCACTACTAGAAGATGTGCGATGGCATATACTTCGCCGCCAAGAAGGTCAAGCAGTACTTCTAGGAGCATACCATCACCGTGGTGAGCATGGCCCCGCTCGGCGAGATCATGAGCGGTCAGGACTCCACCGACCAGATCGCCAAATGGGTCATCGCCCTTGCCGACCACGAGATCTGGTACGAACCTCATACCACCATCAAGTCACAGGCATTGGCCAACTTCCTCATCGACTGGGTGGGGACCAAGTTCGTACCGCCTCCACCAGATTCCATGCATTGGCGCATGCATTTTGCCGGCTAAAAAATGAGGACCGGCCTGGGTGCCGGCATAGTCCTCTCCTTCCCGAAAGGTGACGAGCTCAAGTACGTCCTCCAGATCCACTTCGCCGCCTCCAACAACGTGGATGAGTACGAGGCCATCGTCCATGGCCTCCGGCTCTCCAAGGAGATCGGCATTAGGAGAATCATATGCTTCGGCGACTCCAACCTCGTGGTGTAGAAGGTCTCTAGCGAATGGGACGCCAGGGACGCCAACACGGCCAGCTACCGCTTCCTCGTACAACAGCTCACCGGCTCCTTCGAGGGTTGTGAGTTCCACCACATCCCACGGGTGGACAACGAGGTGGCCGACGCGCTGGCAAAGATTAGGTCCACCTGGCAGGCCATCCCAGCAGGTGTCTCCCTCGAGCGACTGCTCAAGCCCTTGATCAAGCCTTCCCCAGAATCAGAATCCATCTTCGTGCCGGTAGACGCTACCGGCCCATCAACGACTCCGGCTGCCCCTTAGGCGTCTTCACCACTGGCTCCCTCAACCTCGGTCGCCTTGCTGGCACCAGTCGAGCTGGCTGCATCCGGGGCAGTCGGCTCCGACGCCGCGACTGTCATGATGGCAATCGACACCGTCACGGCCGTCCCCGACTCGGGGGTTGAAGAGCCGACCCCGGGGGCTGGCGAGCCGGTCCCGGGGACTGATCATTCTAGTCTGAGGGCTCCTAAGCCGGTGCCCGTCTTGGCCCCCTCATGGGCACAACCCATCCTGGCATTCCTTCTGCGTGGCGAACTCCCCCCGGACGAGGCCGCAGCGAGGCAAATTCAGTGCCGGGCCTCATCATACATCATCATCAATAACGAGCTCGTCCATCGCACCACCACCGGTGTCTTTCAACGGTGCGTCCAGCCAGAAAAGGGTCTAGAGATCCTCCTCGACATCCACCAGGGCGAGTGCAGGCATCACGCTGCCTCCAGGACCCTGGTGGCCAAGGCTTTCCGCCATGGTTTCTACTGGCCCACCGCTCTCGAGGCGGCCAAGAAACTGGTCGACGAGTGCGAGGGCTGCCAGCGCTTCAGCATGCAGAGCCACCACCCTCGAGACCATCCCCCTCTCGTGGCCCTTTGCTGTCTAGGGCTTGTACATGGTGGGTCCCTTCAAGACTGCACGAGGTGGCATGACACATTTGCTAGTGGCTATCGACAAATTCACCAAGTGGATCGAGGCATGACCAATCAAGAAACAGGACGGCCCCACAACGGCACGAGTTTCGCCAAGGGCGCGGTCGCGCGTTTCTACTCCAAGCAAGGCATCCGGCTCGACCTGGCCTCTGTTGCTCATCCACAGTCAAACGGCCACGTCGAGAGGGCAAACGGCCTCATCTTGTCCGGCATCAAGCCCCGGCTCGTAAGACCGCTGGTGAGATCAGACGGTTGCTAGGTCGACGATCTGCCGGATGTCCTTTTGAGTCTCAGGACCACCCCCAACTGATCAACCAGCTACACGCCCTTCTTCCTTGTATACGACTTCGAGGCGATCATCCCCACCGACATTGAGTTCGACTCGCCTCAGGTCGTGTCACACCCTATGTTTGTATCACCTTGTCATGTTTGGATTTATAAAATATGGAGCCAACTAAAACTTTTTCAAAGTGCTTGTGCTTGTTTGCAATGATGTTTGCTTGCTTGATGATTGTGGTTTATGGCACTCCTAGATTCTATTCCATTTCAAATTCATCTTCATTGACACAAACACCTTGCACAATGATCATGCCATGTGAATAGTGCCCAAAACTATTTTTATCAAATTTTGTTTTAACCAAAAATGATTTATTCAAATTAGGTTTTCAAAAACCCCTGAAATGAGGTTTGGACTTCAAGTCCTCGAATTGGGTGGATTATTCTTGCTCAAAAGCTTTACTTCAAACCTACTATCTTTATGACTTTCGAAAACCACCAAGTATTAATTTTAAAGATTATTCTTATATTTTACTTAAAGGCTTTTTCTTAAAACCGGAAATTGTCTTTCATAGGGAAAAATTATTTAAATGCTTTTAAAATATTTGAGAAAATTTAGGGAAACTCAGTGGACATATATTTTCCATATATATGAGTTTCAACACAAGGGCATGTTCAAATCATGGGCAAAACCCCTTAAAACCCTTTCTGTTCAAATCCAGCTTTTGAAATATTTCTATAAGAAATATTCTGAATAAATTCCAGGAAATTTCCAGAAAGTCAACACTATCTTAGGTGATGATCTTGCAAAGTTTCATCTCAATCCAAATTGATTTGCTTCATCAAAGAATCCCCAAACCCTTCTTGTCCAGATTCAAATTTGAGCAACTTTACATTATGAAGTTTCTCCCCTTGACCCCAAACTTTGTGGGCATGCTATAATGACCAAATAGTGATGCCACAATAAGTGGTGCGTCAAGGGTAAAAGTCTAGCATCACTAGATCTGTAGAAACCTGATTCTGTTTGTTTCTAGAGTTTACCAAGTTTCCATTGTCAACTTATCCCCCTTGAGTTCAAACTTGGTGAATCATCTCATTCTTACCTAGCCTTTGACCCTGGTAAATACCTCAGTAAGTTGGTAGATTCTTCTTGCCCAAAACCTTATCAAACACCTTCTGGTAATATACTAAAGTTGCTATTTCTACCCCTTCCTTTTTTACCCTTACCCCCAAATTCTTACCACAGTCTTGGTAAGTACCTTGTACCTCCAGTAACTCTCCCTGGCCAAGACTTCTTGGGTAAGTGGGGTAAAATCCTCATTTTACCCCCTGGACAGGAGTTTTCCCTCTCTCTCTGCCTTCCTTCTCTCCTAAGGAACCCCAGAGCATCCAAAGCATTTTTCCTCTTATCCTAAGGCCCTAGGACCCCTAGACATAGGTGGCCACGCAGCAGATGCCGTTGGCATGTCGTGGCATGCCAAACGTGCGCTCTAGAGTGCGCTACAGTGTCGACAGGCACTGTAGCCACTGGCCACTGCATGGCCCCGACTGCCTCGGGCTCCTCCCTCTCGCTACATAGCTGGCCTCGGCATCCGGGACATGTCGTCTGGTCACCCCCCCTCCTCTCTCTCCTCCTCCCTTGCCCTCCCCCGCGCGTGCCGAGCGCCACCTGGCTTGGCCAACTCATAGGCTCACATGCGCGAGCCTCTCTCCCTCTCTCTTCCCTCCCCAGGGCCTAGACCGGCCCCAGTAATATCCCTGACTCATCCCCTCCCTCTCCCATGGCCTCTGGCCTCAGCCACGAGCTCGCGGATGCACCCGAGCTCGGTGGACCGAGGGCCACCTTCTTGAGGCCCTCCCCGAGCTCTCTCTCTCCCCTCTAGTCACTCTCTCCTATCCCCAATAGACCCCCTCCATGCTCTAGGGACCTCTCGAAGCCCCTGCGCTTGGGATCGAGCCGAGGACCGCCGCGGCGACCTCGTCGTTGATCGCCTGGTAGCGGCCCCCTATGGTGCCCATTCTTCTCCTACTGGTCTTCCCTCACACTCCTGACCCGTTTCCTCCTTGCCCCAGTCTTGTTTGCAGCTCAGAGAGGCCCCGACGAACCCTCCCGAAGCATCCTCTACCGTAGGAGCTCGTCGTGGGCGACTCCTACCGCCTCCGGCACTTCTACAGCCTCCATAGAAACGGCGGGTTGTTGCTGAGATCAGTCCCGCCTTCGCCTGCCATCGTCATGCCCTTCAACGTCGTCGGCGAGCACACCGACCTCCCAGCCACAGGATTGAAGATGACAGGCGGGGCCTGCCTATCATCCTCACCCACCTTCCCCTCCTCTCTCTGTTGCTGGCCTTCGGGCCCCAGCTGTCAGGTTTGAACGCGGGCGCTCGCGTGCCGGTTCGCTTGGGCTGGTTGGCCTCTAGGCCGGCCCAGCTGTTGGCCACCTCCGGCCAAGGCACTGTGCCCTTCTCTTTTCCTTTTCTTTTTCTATGGCACATTTTAAAAATTCCACAGGACCCAATATAATTCCAATGACAATATTTCTTCCACAAAAAATCTTAGAATACTCCCTAGAATTTATTAGTGCCAACTGTAAAAATGTTTGAAAACATTTCATATACTGCTTTAATTTAAAACCCCTATATTTTTGGTATTTCATATACTTCTTTAATTTAATGTAGAATACTCCCTAGACTAATATTTTTAGAATATCTTGTGGTATTTATCAGAGTAGGGTAGCATTTTTGATTGTAGCTTGTGTGCTCTGTTTTTGTGTGTTGCTTATTTTTATCACTATCTATTCGCGACAATAGATTGTGCGGTCAACAAAGACATTGGACACGAAGACTTCGAAGACCTGAGAGACTTTGTTGAGCCAGGCAAGCAGCCCTTTGACAATGTTAAGAAGCTTTTTCATGCATATCATATAGCACTAGTTGTTTTGATGATTGATCATGATGGGGTGTCCCCCCTTCAGTGGGTTGCCTCCGATACTCTTACCGTTGAAACTTGCATCGTGCATGACACTACCACCTTATGAGGGTTATGCGGGTGGGTGTAGGTAGGATGCTAATATATTCTATGCAAGTGGGATGTGAGTTATGCATAGTGATGGAAAGGAAGTGATTCTTTCAAAGACTTTTCGAAAACCCCATCGGGTGCCACTAATGCCCGAGGGAGATGATGATGATAAGTTGGGTGACCACTTGACAAAGAAGTGGTGTGCCGGAACAAGATAAGAATGTGTTTTCAAAAACAGATTGGTGTAGGTTGCGACCGTTACACCAACCTTACATGCGCAACCACGATGCCCATTATGGGACGGGATTTTGTTGATTACCTTGCTGGGTACTGGCAAGGAGCCCGCATAACTAGTGGTGGGAGTGGCATGGTCACTCTCGATACGGGTTCGTACCGGTACATACGATCATGCGTTGTCTTCACAGGCACCGGGCACACTGTTGGTCCCCTCATGTGTGGTACGATTAGAGCAAGGCTCGTGTGATGTACATCGTGAGGGCTGGGTACCAATCGAGTGGACTCTTTGTCAAGTATCGCTAGGGGAAAGGCATTGTTCAGGTGCTTACCTCGGGTATGTTACATACCGCGAGTCATGGACGACACGGAAGTTCCCCGAGTCTTGTGGGTAAAGGGTGCAACCTCTGCAGAGTGTAAAACTATGCGAATAGCCGTGTCCACAATCAAGGACAGTTGGATGACCGCTCTTGTGCTACGTCCAAGTGTTTTTACAAACTGGTGTATGAGTGTGATGGAGACAAAGATGGTACTTGAGCTAAGTCTGATGACTTAGCATGGGAAGTGATCTAAGTCCGATGACTTGGCATGATGAATGAACATGAGGTGTTCAACCCCTACTTATTATGATATCTGTAACTTGTTCAGATGGATATCTGCCTATTGTTGATGCATGCTTACTAGTTACTTGATCATGTCATTGCATTTGAAACTAGCTTTCCGCAAATTACCTACTTTGTGCTATATCATGCATCATTATTACCTTGTTCCACAACTTGGGTTGCTTGTGACTACATTCAAAGTACTCATTGGCTTGCCACTGGTTATTTAATTGGCCAGGCATGGACCAACAGGAGTATGTTGAAGAGTTCGTTGGTGACGAACATGCGAACTAGGATGCTTCTCAGTCAGAATGCCTGTAGGTTAGGGGCAGATGGCATGGGTTCACGCTTTTGACCAAGATTTCCGATGTTTGTTCTATTTAAGTGTTTGTCCATTGAGGCCCTATCCATGTAAGACTAGACCTTCATGGTATTTATTTGTGTAAGACGCTAAATGTGGATGTAAGACTTGTTATTCAGCTTCTGTGTGTTCATTGAGCATTGATCTCCGGGATAACTATACACGTGCATTCAGTGATCACGACTTATGAGTCGGGGTCCCCACAGGTCGCCCTATACATGGAGTAGGACGCAAAGGAGGCAAGAGAAGACGTTGTCGACTTACTTAAAGAAGCCCGCAAGCTAGCCTTGAGCGGGACGACAATCTACTAGCAAAAGCTCCGGGACTACCACAACAAACCGATCCGGTCGCTCTCCTTCCGCGAAGGGGACCTGGTGCTCAGGCGGATCCAGCGGATAGCCGGATAGCACAAGTTGTCCTCCCAATGGGAGGGCCCGTTCATCATCAGCAAGGCGCTGCACAATAACGCGTACTACCTAATAGACGCCCAGAAGCCGCAGAAGCGCAAAAGAGGCGCCTCGGCGAGGAGACCGGGCGCCCATGGAACAAGGCACTCCTCCATCCGCTTGACTGCTGAAAATAACTGTGTATGTATGTATCCCTCCCCTTTTGGGCTTACGAATGCAATGGGTGTCCCAGGTCGGCTCTGGGGCATGCCCTTTTCGTTTCCCTCAAAGGTCTCCTCATTCACCGGCTCCCTAACCCGGCTCCGAGGCACGGGTGCTCGCAAGCTGGTCCTAGGACGCCTCTCCTAAAAATCGACCAGGTAGTGTGAGCTGAGCAAGCCCTCCCACCCCTCTCGGCTACAGATTTGGCTCCCGCCTGTCCGGCTGGCGGGGCCTCGGGGCAATGCAACTTAGCACACACGAATGCTCGATCGCAAAGGGCATGCCGGCTAGGTCCACCCGGACCACCGCCTCGCCTGTGCCACTCAACTTACCCAAAAAAGTTCTCGCGGTTCCTAAGTTTAGAACCGTCTCCCTCGAGCTGGACGCCCCGACCCAGCTACAGACCGGCTCCAGGTTGTCGGGCTGGTGGGGCCGAAACCAAAGGGGAAAAGGGACATAATAGAAGGAACCAAAGGGACAAAAGAGGGTAAGGACGAGCAGGCATGCGTAATAAGGCAAACACTTCAAACATTCAGAATGCAAATTCTAAGATAAAAGAGGCCCACGACCATCATAGTTCATTACATTACACCCCCAGTGGGTGGACTTAAGTCTAACACGCAGGAGAGATAACAAAGGAAAAAAAGATAAAACGCCCGAGGCTTAGACCACCAGCGCGTCGCCAGCTGACACGCCTCCAGTCAGCGCATCACTGGACGGCTCGACTCCCGCCTCGGAGGTGGTTCCAGCCTTCGGGTCGGCTTCCTTGGCCTCTGAGGCAGCCTCCACGGTCCCCGCCGTCTCGCCGCTGGAGTCGGTACTCCCATCGGCAACCTCCTCATCCTCCGGACCTTGGGGAATGCCGAAGTAGTCTTCGGCCGCCGGCTCGCCGTCCTCGCCAAGGGCCGGCAGGAGCTCATCCGGGTCGACGTACGACATGAGCTTGTTGGCACGGCGGACTAGGACCATCTCACGGGCCGCCCGCTCCTCGACCAGCTCATCCTGCATGGTGGCCAGCTGGTCCAGGTCCATGCCATGGTACCACGAAGTATCGAACCGGAGTGCCATCAGCGCTTCGGCTCGTGCCACCGCCGGATTCCAGACCTCGAGCTAGGCCACGGCGTGCTCCAGCCACAAGGCCACATGATTCTCCGAAGCTCCTCCACAGCCCGCCCACAAGCCAGTGATAATGTCCTTGCCAGCCATCTTCAGCCGCTCCACACTCTACTCGAGGTGTATCAGCCGGTTTTCTATGGCGATCCCAAGCTCTGCCAAGCGCGTGTGAAGATACTCTCGGTGCTCCTCGACGACACGCTCAACATGACGCTGGGTTTCCCGGAAGCGCCCTAAAGAAGAAAGGGAAGAAGGAGAGAAAAGCGAATCTAGAACAAGAACCAGCAAGGAAAAAGGCAACCAACTGAAAAAGAGAAAATTGGACACTCACGCTCGATGGAGTCGTCCGTCTCGATGGCAAAATGAAGTGACGAGTCCTTCTCCGACACTAGCACCGCCTCCCCCTCGGCGAGGAAACCCTTCAGCTCCTCGAGCGTCCTCTTGAGGTGGGTCACCTCGCCTAGGATGATGGTGGTCCGCCGGGCGGCGTCAGCCCTCTCCTTGACGGCCTTCTCCTTGGCCGACAACTCCCGTGACACGTCGGCCTTGAGGCGGTCCTGGGCTGCCTCCCCATTCACCAGCAGTGCGGCCAGCCGGTCCTTCTCTTGAGTGAACGCCTAGACGCTTGCCTCCACATGCCGCAGGGTGGTGTCGACTGCCTCCGTGAACCGGACCAGCTCCTGGCGGCACCATTCCATGAAGCTCCCGGGATCCCCGAGCCCGGGGACCGGGCCGCCTTCCAGGGGAGTCGAAAGGGCCAGGATGTGGACCAGAGCCTCCCAGTTTGAGAGCACGTCCTGCATGGACCTCCGGACCCGGATGCCGCTGCCACCCATCCCGGTGCTCGCCATGGTGCCGGCCGTCGGGGGAGGATTGATTACGGCGAGGTCCTGGGAATCGGTCCCCACAGGCCCTTCGCACGGCGCCAACACTGCCTCCTCCTCCTACCGGCCCGACGCGGCGGCCGTGACGGATGACGCTTCATTCTCCATGGCCGACGCCTCCGGCGCTGCCTCTGACGCCTCCTCCAGGGCCACCGGAGCCTCCGGCACATCAGCCTGGGCCGGTCGGCCACGAGCGGTGTGTCAGCCCAAGATGCGCGCCTATCCATATTAAGGCACGAGGGCCTCGCAAGGGATTGATGCATATCTTGCCGTTAGCAAGAATAGTATCATCACAACATACAATACTGAAGAGATGAGTATACAAGATTGGCTTACACTCGCCACATACTAAATTACAATTCCACACAAGTTCATAACATCAAGTTGAAGACAGGGTCCGGCTACGGACAAAAAAATTGATAAAACAGATGCAAATGATACTATCAAGCTATCCCAAAGATCATGACCATGGTCCTCTACTCATCCGGGTACGTCACGCACATCCTGCCTCTCTCCTCATCATACTCCCACTGGAGCTGGGTAAGATCATCCTGCACGTACTCATCTGAACCTGTACCTAGAGTGCTGTAGTAAACTGTGAGCCACAAGGACTCAGCAATCATGCGCCCGGGTATTGAGACTATTCAAGCTTAAAGGTTGGGATGTGGTAAGTGTTTAGTTTGCAGCAGCACTAAGCAGTTATGGTGGCTAACTTACATAACACGAATGTAAATATGAGTGGCCTACGATGAGCGATTGAATCTAGTACAATCTCTATGAGATCCTGAACACTTGCTTACGTCAATCATAACCCCACCGTGTTCTGTCTCGGAACGTGTTCACGAGCAGAGAGGATCACGGTTACTCACACAGTTGGTGTATTTTAATCAGAGTTTACTTCAAGTTTACTATAATCGGGTGTTAAACAAATATCCAAGTTGCCACATAACCGCGGGCACGGCTATCCGAAAGATTTAACCCTGTAGGGGTGCTCCAACTAATCCATCACAAATTAACCACACTCCGCGGGAATAGCATCGACCACGGATCTCGTGATCATCATAGGTAATTCCAAAGGAATTCCAACTCCTCGAGAAAACCCAAAGAAATTCAGAGTTCACACGCAAGATATTCGATAAAGGTAAAACAAATCCAGCAAACTGAGTTGATGAATATCATGCCGAGATGAGTTGAGGAATATCATGCCGAGATGAGTTGATGAAGTACCCATAGACACTATCCTTGACGTATACAACTCTACAAATTGAGCTGCCGAGATAGATTCTTTGACTCGCAGGAAATGAGCAACTTTTGACAGCTTGTCGATAACCACAAAGATGGCATCGTTGCCTCTCTTGGACTTCGGAAACCCAGTGACGAAATCCATCTCCACATGATCGAATTTCCACTCTGGGATAGGCAAAGGCTGAACAAGACCTGCTGGACATTGATGCTCCGCCTTCACTAAACATCACACTCGTTCACAAACTGAGCAATTTCATGATTCATGCGAGTCCACGAGAAGGTTTTCTTAAGATCCTGGTACATCTTTGAACTGCCTAGATGAATGGATAGAACAGAATTGTGTGCTTTGTCCAAGATAACCTTTCCGAGATCACCTTTTGGA
Organism: Hordeum marinum; assembly: GCA_022496015.1. Lineage (NCBI taxonomy): Eukaryota > Viridiplantae > Streptophyta > Magnoliopsida > Poales > Poaceae > Hordeum > Hordeum marinum. The sequence goes on from CM039677.1 coordinate 121,832,627, forward strand.
ACAACAAGACGGTCCTCAAAGAACAAGGTATCTGTGTCATCAACACAAAAGCACTTATACTTCGGGATTCTCTTGGCCACACCTTTCTTCACTTTCTTCACCATAGCGTCAAGAAGTTGCGCTTGGCGAACCTGATCTTCTAGAGTCGGAGAGACTTGAAGATTGGAAATAAATCCTTGTGGAATCATCTGAAGGTTGAGCTTGCGGAAGGCTTCACAAAGGTCGGGCTGAAGAGGCTTCAGAATGAGACTATTACAGTATGCCTTACGGCTGAGCGCATCTGCAATGACATTTGCTTTCCCAGGTGTATACTCAATGCTTGGATTGAAGTCCTCAAGCATTTCCACACAAGGATATTGCCGAAGATTGAGATTGGGTTGAGTGAAAATTTACTTCAAGCTCTTGTGATCGGTGTACACCTCAACTGGTCTACCCAACAACAAATGCCTCCAAGTCATTAGAGCATGCACAACTGCCGCCAACTCAAGATCAAGAGTGGGGTAGTTCTTCTCGGTAGGCTTGAACTGACGCGAGGTATAAGCCACAATCTTCTTGTCTTGCGTGAGAACACCACCAAGACCTTGGAGACAAGCATCACAGAAAACTTGGAAAGGCTTAGACTGCTCAGGAGGAACAAGAACTGGAGCTTAAGTCAGTCTCTCCTTGAGCGTATTGAATGCTACATCACACTCAGGAGTCCAAACATACTTGACACTCTTCTGGAGAATATTTGCAGAGGCTTGGCAATTTGAGAGAAGTTCTCCACAAACCTTCTGCAATAACTGGCAAGCCCGAGGAAGCTCCAAAGCTGCTTCACATTCTGAGGAGGTTACCACTTCACGATTGCCTCAACTTTCTTGGGGTGCACTTTAATTCCCTCAGCAGAGATGACATGCCCGAGGTACACCACTTCATTGAGCCAGAACTCACACTTGGAAAACTTGGCATAGAATCGATGTTCCCTTAACTTGTCAAGCACAAGGCGGAGATGCTCTGCATGCTCTTCTTTTGTCTCCGAGAACACAGGGATATCATCCAGATAGACCAAGACGAATTCATTCTTGAAAGGAGAGAAAATGAAATTCATCAATATTGAGAAGGTTGGAGAAGCATTCGCAAGACCAAACGACATGACGGTATACTCATAAAAGCCAAAACTTGTCCTGAAAGCGGTCTTAGGAATGTCTTCTTCGCAAATGCGATTCTGATGATAACCCATGTGAAGATCAAGCTTCAAGAAAACCTTGGCACCTTTCAGTTGTTCAAACAACTCATTGATGTTAGGAAGTGGGTATTTGTTTTTGATTGTCTTCTTGTTCAATGGACGGTAGTCGACACAAAGATTATCTGTGCCATCTTTCTTCTTGACAAACAAAACTCCACAACCCCATGGAGAAGAGCTTAGTCTAATCAGACCCGGACGTTCGTCCTCATCTAGTTGCTTCTTCAACTCTTTCAGCTCTTCGGGGCCAAGTTTATATGGGCGTTTGCCGAACGGTTCTGGTCTGGGCTCGAGATCAATCACGAACTCAACTGGACGGTGTACAGGAATTCCTGGCAATTCTTCTCGAAAGACATCTTCATACTCACAAACCATCAGAATTTGAGAAACCGCGGAGATTTCACCCTTCTCATTAAGAGCAAATAGACGGATTGTGTCATCGCAAGCCGCGAATATAATCACATCTTCTGAAGGATGAGTCAGTTTGACTTCTTTTGCTTTGCAATCAATATGAGCCTTATTCATAGCCAGGAAGTCCATGCCCAAAATGAGATCAATATCAGAATTCCCAAGAACATAAGGAGAAGCCAGAAAAGAATAATTGCCCATCTTGATAGAAACATCCAGAAGAATGGAGGTGGTTTTCAAGGCCACACCCAGAGAAATGACACCCAAAGGTCTAATCAACATCTCGAAAGAGAAATCATTCTTCATAGCAAAAGGTCTATAAATGAATGAATGCGATGCACCAGAATCAAATAACACTTTTGCAGGAGTAGAATTAACTGAGAGATTACCCATAATCACATCATTGGACTGCTCTGCTTCAGCCGCATTCACCATATTCAATCTTGCGGTCTTGGGATTATGCTTCACCATAGCATTTCCTGGAGGCTTGACAGGAGGATGATGTAGAAGACGTCGCTGGTTTCACTTGTTAGCATAGTGACCCTTCCGGTCACACTTGTGACAAGTTGCCTCAGAAAGCGGACAAACATTTCCTGGAGGAGGAACAAGAACAACCTTGGACGCCTGGGGTCTGTGCTGGAATCCTGGGTTGGGTGGGTGGGAAGAACCATGACCACCTAACTGCTTCTGCTGCTGAGGAGGACGAAACGGAAGAGGATTTGGTGCCCAATACTTTTGCTTCTTGGAAACCATCTGAGAGCCAGAAGAACAAGAATATGAATCCCTTGAACGCTTCTTGGAGTTCTCTAACTTGAGCTGAGCTGCTTCAACCCTCAAGGCCATGTTGTAGAACTGCTCGAACTCCCGAGGATCTCGAAGAACTAGGCCTGGCAGAAGCTCATCCTTGAGACCACCTCTAAACTAATAGATCATAGCCTTGTCATCTGGAACATCTTGCTTAGCATAACGGGTTAGATTCTAGAACTTGACGTTGTACTGGTAGACAGACTTGCTTCCCTGCTTCAGGTGCCTGAACTTCTCACGAATCTCCTCGACAAAGCTTGTCGGAATGTAATGAGCTCTGTAGTCACGACGGAAATCGTCCAATGTAACAACACGATTGCCCCTGGAATCCTTGTACTGCTGCAACCAATCAGCTGCTTGACCCTTGAGCTGGAATAATGCAAATCTGACAAAGTCCTCTGGCATGACATTGCTGCACTCGAAATGCTTACTCATACCACGAAACCAATCATCAGCATCAAAAGGCTGCTCACCAAAGGTGAAAGACTTGGTCTGGTTGGCAAGGAACTAAATGAGCGTTGCAAACTGAGGCTGATTCTGAAAATTCCCTTGAAAACCTTGCTGACCATGCTCCCTTTCTTGCAACAGTCTGAGCAACATCTGAGTTTCGCATTGGTTGTGGCCATCACAGCTTGTCAAGCTTCTGGAGGAGGAGGCGGAGGAGGCGGAGGCGGTGGCGGCGGTGGAACATCAGACTGCTCCTCACCATGACCCGGATTGTTGCAAGTTGGTGGAGCCATCCTGAAGATGGACAAAACCCATCAGCACCTCATTGATAAGATGAATTCAAAGCTAAATCAAATGCTTGAAAGAAATTGAACAAATAACAACACGACCTTCCTACTGAAAAATTAGTAAGAACGCTTCTTCGGTTCATGATACCATCATCAGATATAATAAGCCACTTGCAATAACACAAAAGTATTGAGCTAAGCGCTCGGAACAAATGTACATGCCCATATATATCTGAAGACGATGATCCTAGATGACTACAAGATTTCCCACCTATGAACTTCCGAAAACTTTCTTGTTATGCAATCCGGTGTGGGGGATACAAGGAGGAAATATCTCACACAACTAGCAATCCTACACCCCAACTGTATCCATCCTTCAACACATAACCAGTGTCTTTCACAAACTCATCTAATCTTGAATCCTCGAACTCACAACGATACTAAACCATGGTGGTACCCCGGACGCCTCCCCTGTACTGGGTGACTCTGACCTTATCTCACCACGATAAGTATTGAAGTAATTTCGAACACTCTTCGTCCTGAGATGTCAAGGAAGCTGAATGGTAATGATGGGCCAACATTCCCTGGTGCTCGACTCCCCAGAAGAAATCAGGTCAAACAGGAGGCACCAAGACAGAACCCTGTCACATTGGTATCATATAGACTCCAAAATACCCGCGTGATCCTAAAAAAATTTATAGGGAGAAGAGGAGTAGAATCGAAATATCTAAGTCAGATACCTCACCAGAGCATAGAAGAGGAGTAACAAGAATCCTACTCTCCGATATAACTAGACTCAAAATAGCTGTTACAAGACTCAACTCGGCCAAGTTTGATCAAGCAAAGGCTGCTATGGTCGTATGGCTCTAAATACCAACTTGTCACGCCCAAGATGCACGCCCTATCCATATTAAGGTACGAGGGCCTCGCAAGGGATAGATGTGCATCTTGTCATTAGCAAGAATAATATCATCACAACATACAATACTGAAGAGATGAGTATACAAGATTGTCTTACACTCGCCACATACTAAATTACAATTCCACACAAGTTCATAACATCAAGTTGAAGACAGGGTCCGACTACGGATGAAAACAAACGATAAAACAGATGCAAATGATACTATCAAACTATCCCAAAGATACGTGCAAGGTCCTCTACTCATCCGGGTACGTCACATACGTCCTGCCTCTCTCCTCATCATACTCCCACTGGAGTTGGGTAAGATCATCCTGCACGTACTCACCTGAACCTGTACCTGGAGTGTTGTAGTAAACTGTGAGCCACAAGGACTCACCAATCATGCGCCCGGGTACCGAGACTATTCAAGCTTAAAGGTTGGGATGTGGTAAGTGTTTAGTTTGCAGCAGCACTAAGAAGTTATGGTGGCTAACTTACGTAACACGAATGTAAATATGAGTGGCCTACCATGAGCGATCGAATCTAGTATGATCTCTGTGAGATCTTGAACACCTTCTTATGTCAATCATAACCCCACTTTGTTCTCTCTCGGATCATGTTCACGAGTAGAGACGATCACGGTTACTCACACAGTTGGTGTATTTTAATTAGAATTTACTTCAAGTTTACTATAACCGGGTGTTAAACAAATATCCAAGTTGCCACATAACCGCGGGCACGACTTTTCAAAAGATTTAACCCTGCAGGGGTGCTCCAACTAATCCATCACAAATTAACCACACTCCACAGGAATAGCCTCAACCACGGATCTTGTGAGCATCATAGGTAATTCCAAAGGAATTCCAACACCTCAAGAAAACCCGAAGAAAATCAGAGTTCACACGCAAGATATTCGATAAAGGTAAAACAAATCCAGCAAGACCACTCGACGTCTCGACGAACCCGGTAAGAGCTGCCTATCTCGTTCTCAGGACACGATGGATAAGCTAGTGTACGGTGGCCTGATAGAAATCTGACAAGTTGCCCTGGGTTGGCCCCACACAGTGTTCTAGTTTGGACCAACACTCATGAGGAGCACTGGCCCAGGGGTTGATTAAATTATCCATGGGGTTGCAAAGCCCTATGCAAGTTTTATTAAGTTATTAACAAATGTAGTACCAAAGTTGGGTCTTGCCAGACAAGTTTTAATCTCAACCGAATAAAGAAGGGGGTCCCCATAACAACCCCGAGCATGTTAGGAGCGCAAAATATGGAAAACATAACACCGGTAACAAGGAGCTAATGACGGTAACAGCGGAATAAATCACATAGCAAAGGCCAAGCCTTCCACCAATACCAAGATATATATGTGTACTAAATTAAATGGTAGAAAGTATTGTGATATCGAAATCCATGTTATCACATGGAACAACCTGCACCTGCAACTAAAATGCTATAAGAGGGGCTGAGTAGCGGTAACTTAGCCAATCAAGGGTTTGCTAGGATGTGGAGGTTAGAGGCTGTCATGGCAATTAGGAGGCCGATATCAAGTGGTAGTTAGCGCAATTGTAACGATAAGAGTGAGATACTAGCAAGCAAAAATAGTATCGGGATCTGGGAACGATCATCTTGCGTGTTGGTTCTTCAGTGGAACAAGTAGCGGGGTCCTCGTAGTGGTACTCTCCCGGGTCCTTATACTTGGTATCAACACTCGCGTCTACCCAAGACAAATAGCAACAATAAACATCCAAACAAGGTGCTATGCACAACCAAGATGATGCATGATTCATTTATGAAGAAGTAAACATGGCAATCCAAAACTAGTCATGTTTCACATGCAAAGTTTGTTTATTAATTAATCTGGACAGAACCTCATGTTGGGTTATTTAGACATGCATGAACATCTCAAATATGGATGCATCATGCAAAATCCATAGAAATGCATATAAAGAACGCCAGAAACGGAGTTACGGTTCTCACGATACGCTCACGACAAGGTACGGAGGCAAATACACAAGACCACCAAGCCATGGGCTAATTCTTGCATTCCAAGGTAGCCACTGGATAGATTATGAAAAATCACGCACAATAGACTCAAAGATCAACCAATTCCATGGAGTATAGCTCCCATAGTCACAAAACAATAAAACTCACAATCTGCCACAAAACAGCAACATAGCAACTTACACAACTCACAACATGAGCTACAGCAACCCTACAGCCACAAACAAGATATTGACACAATCTACAAAACACACACATCAACTTATACAACTACACAAACAGCAAAGGTGGCTCACATCAATAAGCATGAAGCAATCAAGTTGACATGATGAAACAACTTTCTGGGACTCGGTGAAAATTCCAGTTTTCTGGAATCTGAGTTAATAAAGTAGTAAGTTGGCAGTAGTAGTTAAATATGCGAAAGAGCACCTATTGGCATGAAAATTAATAGGATGGTATTAGACAACGTCTACTTCAAGTAACTAACACTGAGTATGAGCAAATTCACAACCTGCAACTAGATGTCGCCCACTCTTCATGGCATAAAAATAACAGCAGATTCTCACACTTGGTGGTTTTTAGCAGGCTGAAACAGAAACATCAAGTTGGTCACTTTGCAGCATGTTCCCACTTATATGGGTGATTCTCATATTAAACAGAAAATACCATGGCATACTAGATATAAAATACTAGCACTTCCTAGTTGGCACATGTCCCAAGGGAAGCATGGATTAAATCGTGCAAAAAATGACAAAAAGGCATCTCAGCTAAAATGACAGATCTATGAACTTGCTCAAAAGTGAAATCTGTGAGTTCCAATGGATTCATTAGCTCTTTCTACCCCAAAACCATGTGTCATACTCATATGCTCATGTGAAACATCAAGGCACACTCAATAGCAAACTACCATATACTATTCATAAGCCAAAACTTACTCTAATAGGACATGCGCATAAATGGACAGGAGCATATTTGGCAACTTAGCTAAGAATGGAAATGAGATGACAAAACCTACATAACAAGCATATGTCATCAAAGGGGTATGTTAAGTGGGAAAACACACTAGCCCCCCCCCACACACAAGTGCACATGGCACCTCACTCACAAACACACTCATGTGTGTGGGTGGTCATCCACACAAAATACATACATATATGCTCAATGCATATATTCATATGTATATGTAGATGGTCACACACACACACTCTCTCACACACACAAACACTTGCATGTACATCACATAGATATACACACATACACTCTCAACACCACACACACACAACTAGATAAACACACACTAAACATACACAAGAACACATAAGACACATGCATATGTGCTCACACACATATGCACTACACACCACTCACATGCACACACACACACACTCAAATACAAATGCACACATATATATGAGCACACATAGTAGTACCTACACTACACACACACTACAAAACACAAAAGAAAACAGGATCACCTACATCTGCACAAGATACATCTACACATACACATACAAATAAAAGAGCAACACAAAAGAAAGCAAAAAACAAAAAGCAATAGGGAAAAAAGGGGGGCTCGGGCTCGAGACCAAGACCTCCTGGTCTTTCCCCATGAGCCCGACCACTCTGCTACGACGACGACTGGTAAGAGAGGGGCCTTCGGCTGCACTAGTACACACACGCACGCAAGTTAACTGACGAAACTGAACCCACGCGATAGCGGCGACAGGGCAACGGCAGCGACAATTCGCGGCGATCCACGGCAGATCCGGCGACGCAAGCGACTCTCACGCACCAGGGGACATCCACGGTTCCATTCCCCTACTCACCTTGTGGTGAGGACGAAGGAGGCGAGCGGCAAGTGCTTGCCTTGCGACCAGCGGCGACAGATGTGGCGGCGACCACCTAACGAGCTACGCAAGGACAAAAGGGCTATGGTGACGGGTTGCTCACCTTGGGAGAAGGTGACGACGAGCCGGTCAAGACGGAGTCGACGGAGGGGAAGAAGACAGCCATAGTCGAAGCAGGGGAAGAAGACGGTGGAGCAGGAACTTCTGGCGAAAACGAGGCCGTCGCTACAGAGCTCCTTCGGGGCTCCTACCGACGGGAATGAAACACCGGGAGAACCCCCCGAGCTCCACGCTATCACCACCATGGACGCGACGCACCGGAGACGCGGCGACGAAGACCGGCGGCAGCTCTGAGCCTCACTACACTCTCCTAAACCTTACCTTGCAAGGGAAAAGAGAATAGAAAGGAGGGAGAATGAGGGGACGATGGGAGCTGCGACTGCGGCGGCGGGGAGAGGAAACGTAGCCGAGGAGGGGGCACGCACGCCGAGGGGCTTTATACCCTCAGGCTGACGGCAACAGTGACGGAAAGAGGACGGCGGACGCGGCTCTCCCTCACCTGAACCTGACGGCGACAGAAAAGGGGGCAGGTATCCGTCCCAGAGCGGGCTGGGCCGTGGGAAGGCCCACCTGCCTCTCTCTCTCTCTCGAAAAGAAAACAGAGAAGGTTTTCCTTTTTTTAAACACAACCACACTAAACCAAATCCCTAGAGCAAATAAAAATCTTTTATGCAAAACAAAAATAATTTTGCAAAGTAAATAATAGAAACTATTTAATAAAAATATTAAGTTGATTTACTGGGCAGGTTATTTTAATATTTTTGAAAATAACAGCCCCTAATTTATTAATATAAGTAAGGCTACCACTTGAACATTTTTAAATAATTTAAGAAGCAACCTAATTCTGCTAATAAAATAGTATGAAGAGAAGGGGGTGTTGGAAGGGGATGTTTGATAAGGGAATAGAGAGGGGAAGAAGAAGAGGTTGCACACATGACTCCAACCACACTCAAACACCACACAACACAAGGCACACTCACAACCACCACATCATACAAAGACACATGAGAACAAGCAAGGCATGATGAATGATATGATGGATGAAATGATGCATGAATGCAAACAACACATGGATGAAAAATTGCAATTCATATCATAGCTCATGAAAGAAAGTTCATACAATGGGTTACATGCCATAAAAGGAAGGGACAACACTTGGGCTGTCACACGGTGTTACTTCCGGCACATCCGGCCGGGTCCCCTCCGGGGCTGGCTCCGTAGCCGCCGCCCCCCGCTCGGGCCGCCTCCTCCGCGGATGGGGGCGCAGGCGGCTCCATGCCCCCCCCGCACAGCTCGCTCGATGGGTGCCTCGACAGACGGGTCGAATCCGCCGCTGAGTGTGATGCCTACGCGGGGTCCACGGACCTCCTCCGCCTTGCGCCGCTTGAAGTCCCGGAATGCAAGTCCCCACCTCGCATTCCGGACTTTGTGGCTCGCAGCTCCGCAAGCCTCCTCTTCTCCTCCCGCTACGTGGTCGCATGCTCGTGGGCCAGTCGGCTGGCAGCATCCGTCGGGTCCACCGCCGACTCCCCTTCGTGGACCTCGATGGGATCCCTGTGGTGCATAAGGTTCAATCACCCACTAGCTTGCGACTCGGAAGGAAACACTCGCAAGAAAAAGAAAACACTTACCAGGTGATGACGGGTAAAGCCCGCTTGGCGTGCACCGGCAGCTTCCGTGTGGCCACCTTCACCAGCTTATAGACGGGTGGTGGGGCCACCCACTCCTCCTGAGCCGCCCTCTTCGCCCGGTTGGTGGCTCCGGCCGCCGGGGATTGAGCTGGCCGCTCCTTGCTCCACCCACGCCGACCCTATTGAACTGAGGGGGAGGCGCGTTCAGGATCATCACATCATCGTCATCGTCATCATCGTCATTTGTCCAATCCCAGATTGTGGGACCAATAGGGAACTCAACGGCTCCGCTGGGCTCCCAGGCTGCACTGGACCCTTCGGCTCCGTTGGTCCCGCCGGCTCATGGGTCTGCTGACTCCTCGACCACTCCCGATGAGTCCACTCCCTCTTCAGGCGGGCCTCCCCGCTTGTAGTCTTCGGAGTCGGAGTGGTCATGTTCCGCCTTGACGATTTGGGGGTGCAGACCATCCGGCGTGTTCTGTCGCACCAACAGGTGCGGTCAGCACGGTAAAGTAAGGTCCGTTGCTGGCTGTCAGCTGGAAAGAATCAAATAAAAAGAAGCCGCCTCAATGAAAACGTACCAGGGGGGACAGTTGATGCAGTTGTACGGCTCGATGCCGAACGTCCACGACACCGGCACTGGCTTGAACGTCATGACGGCGTTCACCAACATTGCCTCCTGAGCCGGCATCAGGTCGACAATCGTAAGCCGAAAGGGGTCCCGGCGGCCGGACATGTCACAGATCTGGTATGGCCTCATCTCGAGAGGCAGTACCAGGCACAAGATGAAGGCTGCCACCAGATCGTAGGTGACCAACCCCTCTGCGCTCTTCAGCTGCGCGAACCGGCCGAGCTCTGCCACAGCTACTCTGTGTGGGGCGGCTCCTGGCCAGTTCGCCCCGGAGGAATGCGCGTTGACGAGCGCAGGCACTCGGATGTAGTCCAGGTATGGGTCGGTGTTCTTCACGTAGAAGAACGTCCGATGCCACCCCTTCATAGAGTCGATAAGGGAGAAGGGCGGGAAGTGCGTGGTGCCACGGCAGCACACCACCGTGCCCCCACAGTCATTGATTTTCGGCGCCTTGAGATAGAAGAGGGAGTTGAAGAGATCAAGGAAAGGGCGAACCCTCAAGTACCCCTCACATGGCGTCACGAAGCCGGCGAGGTAACGAATGGGGTTGGGCTGAGGTGGTGCGGCTGAATATCTAAGGTATCCATCAACAACCGGAAGAAATAGCTCACCGGAAGCCTGAAACCGCGGAAGAAGTGCCAAAGGAAGACGACATGCTCCCCTGTCTGCGGCGCCGACATCACCTCATCGCCTGGCGTGCGGGCGATCACACGCTCTGTCGGTGGCAGCATGCGCACGGGACGGAGGTCCATGATGGCCTCCTCGGTGACAAAGGATCCATCCTAGCTTCCTCCACGCCCGTCGGCCATTACGGCGGCTGGACGGTGTGCGGGCGCGTTTGCGAGCCCGGGAGCATAGATGCGCGACGGAGCAGGGGAGGCGAAGAGAAAGGCAGCAAGGGGGCAAGAGGGGTGCGGGTATCTCCGCCCCCTGCCCTTCCTCCCCTTTTAAATGGGGAGGCCACGACCGGGGGACGTGGAGATTAACTACGCCCACTCCCCCGGAAACTCCACGCACGAGTGGGTGGCTCGGGCCGTAACTACCGCTTCGGAGCATGGAGGATCCTGGCCTACGCGCCAAGGCCTAGTGGGCTAGCCCCAGGGCGGCATCCCGTCTGCCCATGTGCACGGGGCCTGCAACATCATTAACCGCCGCGTGGCACGCAGTGGCCGACCCAGGTCTCGGGGTGACGCACCGGAACCCAAGGCATCGGGTCCAACTACCGACCCGGCTGGCCTTCTCTGTTGACCCCGGGGCGGACATGAAACGTCCCATCCCTCAACAGACGGGTATGGCAACATGACGTGACCACCACGACGGGCATCATTGTAGCCATAGTGGCCGCTGACGCACGGGTGCGCATGGCTACAGTCCGGCCATCCAGGCCGCTTACCTTGGCGAGCACGACCGGGCAGGGAGACAGTGCCAGCACGCCCCAGCCCACTCGATTACCTGCCCCGGCGTGGCTATAGTAGAGCCGGCTGTACCGGAGACTTCGGTCGGCTGGCACTAGACGACGCCTCTCGGGCGGCCTGTGCCGCGGCAGGTGGGCGAGGGCCAATCGCGGAGCCGGTTGCGGGCCCTAGCAGGTGACGTGACCGTGCAGCCGGTGGACCATACAGGTGGCGCGACGGCTCAAAGGGCGGGACCCCCTGATCACCCGGAGAGGCTGCCAGTCGGGTCACCCCACACATGTACCTCAGGAATATTGTAAGACGGGGGGTTGGCCTATAAACCCCCCGAGACCCCCATGCGACGGGGACGGACAACTCTCACGCTCACACACCCACGGGACATCTCCCTTACTCACATCCTCAGTAGTGGAGGAAGACGAGCCGGGCGCTCCTTCTTCCTACTCTAGACACAGCTTTAGGAGCAACCTTCTAAACACATCAATCCATCCAACTAGACCAAGCAAGACTAGGGGTGTTATCCCCCACGGAGGGCCCTGGACCTTGGTACATCGTGTGTCATCACCTCTTGTACCTAATCCCGCACCCAGAGTCCGTCGGCGTCCTTCGGCCCCAACCACCTACGATAAGCCTACCCATGGCATATGTCATGAGAAAACAATGACAGGTGGCTTCTAGGGCGGAGAGTGCGGTGGTCACTTATTTGGCCGCCACCTTCTCAATGACCGCTTCATCCTTGGCACATTGAAGCTCGCCCTTGAGCTTTTTGATCTCTTTCGACGAAGCTGCAAAATGATAAAATTGTATATAAAACGAATCTACATTGACAGTATTTGGGGGAAAGTATTCGGATTTAGTTCGTGCTTACCCTGGGCCTCGTTGAACCTCTCGTTGAGGGCTTCCACCTCATCCTCGGAGCGGTTGAGCTTCCGATGTAGCTTGTCCAGCTTGGCACTATTTTTGGCTGCCGCTGATGACGAAGCCTATATTACACACACAATTCATATATCACATCGACACTCACTTCCCAAATTATAGACAATCCGATCATACATCGATTTATTCTAGCATGCTGATCACTTAGAGTGCTTCTAGTGCGTTATCAGATGCACATGTGACCCCTAGGTCTGCTTGTTCACGTCACCTAGGGCTCAGGGGCTAGCATGTATACAATACTAATAAATAAAAATCTTGGAAAATATCGGGCGACTTACTTCAAGGCCCGCAAGGAGACCTTTGAAGGCCTCCTTCAGTCCGTTGTCAATGGACTGGAAGCTTTGTAGTACCGCACCCATAAGGGTGTGGTGATCCTCGAGGATGGAGGCGTTCCATAAAGCCTCCTCCACAGCCGACCACCTATTGGTCGGCGGTGCTGGGGATGATCGGATTTCCCGATCACCCACCGGAGACTGGACCGGTGCCTCCGGAGGTACAGTGTGTGCCAGAGATGTCCTCGGAGGGGACTGATTGCCCACTCGTCCGATCTCCTCGGTATCCGGGCGGGGCGTTGTCCCCCAGTATTCGGTGGCCGAAGCTAACGCTTTGGCCTAGGTGCTATCTCTCTTACCCCTTGTGTCCGCTTCCATTGGAGTAGGCTAGGACAACACCTCCACGGCGTCCTTAGTGGCGCCTGGAGTGGTGGGGTGTGAGGTATCCCCTCTCTCCACCAGTTCGGCGGGTGGGGTCTCCCCATCCGATACCACCTCGGTGGGGACAACACGTGGGGGGTTGTAGGACCAATAACCTGTGTGTTAGCAAACTCTGAATCTACTAGTTATAGGTAGGAGGGTCTTCGGGTCCTAACGTGGATGGAATGGGCTTGACCCTTAGGATCCTTCATCGAACCTCCTCGGGGTCTTCGGACGTAGAGCTTGAGTTGTGATAGCCCAAGTGTTGTACTTACCTTTTATGGCATGTAATCTATTGTATGAACCTTGTGTCATGAGTTATGCAATGATTTTACATCTTGTCATACCATGCCTTGTTTTGCATTCATGCATCATGCATCATAGCATTCATCATACAATGCTTGTTTTTCTTGTGTCCTTGTTTGGTGTGGTTGGTTGTGAGTGTGACTTGTGTTGTGATGTGGTAGGATCATGGGTACTAACCTCCTTCTCTTCCCTCTCTTTGGCTTTTCAACAAAAACCCCAACATAATGCCCTTTAGTTCCCATGGTATTTTTATAAACAGAATTAACTTTCTTTTAAATTGCTAAAAAATGTTCAAGAGGTAGCCCGATATATATTATTAATTTAGAGTTTGGTTCTTTGAATGTTTGGGGTTTGTATGCTTTTGTGTTTTAAATAACAGGAGCTGTTATTTTTTTAAAGGTATTAAAAATTACTTGTCCAAAATCTTCTTAATATTTTTATTAAATAGTGCATATTGTTTTCTTTACAAAACTATTTTTGTTTGTACTAAAAATCCTTTATAATTTTCCCTCAGGTTTTTCTTGTGTTGCTATGTTTTGAAAAGCTTTAAAAACATCTCTGTTATTTGTTTTCGAGAGAGAGAGAGAGAGCCAGGTGGGCGTTGCCTCTCCCGTGGCCCAGCCCGCTCGAAGAGACGGCCACCTACCGCGTCCTCCTTCTCCGTCATTGAGTGTAGAGAGAGAGCCGCTCGGCCGTTCCCCTTTTCTGTCGCCATCGCGTCAGCCCGTGGGTATATAGCCCCCCTCGGCGTGCGTGCCCCCTCGGCTAGGATTCCTCTCCTCCCCGCCACCGCCAAAGCTCCCATCGCCCTCTCAATTCCTCTCCCTCCTCTCTTCTTTTCCCCTACCAGGTAAGTTTCAGAGAGTTCAGAGAGAGCAGCAGAGTAGTTGCCGGTGACCAGCTCGTCGTCTCCGTCGGCGTCGTCATCAATCATGGCATCCAAGAGCTCGGAGTTCATCCATGCATTCGATCCCCGCCGCTAGGAGCCCCGGAGAGGCTTTGTAGCAATTACTCCATCATCGCCTTTGCCGGAGGGTTCCGCTCCACCGTCTTCTTCCCCTGCATCGACTCCGGCATGCGTCTTCGACCGCTCCATCATCTCCTTCTCATTCGGCTCATCGTCACCTTCCCCAAGGTGAGAAACCGGTCCCCATACCCCCTCCTTCCCCGCATAGCTCGTCGGGTAGTGGTCGCCGTGTTCGTAGCCGCTGGTCGAAAGGTGGGTGCTTGAAGCTCGCTTCCTTCCTCCTCATTGCAAGGTGAGCAGGGGAATGGATTCCCGGTGGTTCCTTCTTGCGTGAGAGCCCTTTTGCATCGCCAGGATCTGCCGTAGTCGCCGGAATTGTGCTCACTGTTGCTCTATCGCCGCAGTTGTTCGGGTTTTCAATTTCGTGAGATTCATAGCGCGTGTGTGTATATGAGAGGCAGTGCCCCTCTTTTGTTAACGATCGCACGCATAGGAGAGTAGTTGGCACTAGGGGAAATGACCATGAGGTCAAGGGTTCGAGCCCGAGCCACCCCATTTTTGTTTTCTTTTCGTTCTTTTGATATTCTTTTGTTTTCTCCCTCTTGCTATATGTGTGTGTAGATTATAAAACAACATGTGGTTTTAAATTTTGCTTGCCTGTCATGTATGTATGTGTGGGTGGGGTGTGTATATGTGTGTGTTTCATGCATACACACATAGATTTGTGTATGTGTGTGGCTAAGACATATTTGGATGTGTGTGTGCATATGTGTGTGGGTGAACACCCACACACACATGAGCATGTGTGTAGTGAGTGTATGTGCCTAGTGCACTTGTCCATGTGAGAGGTGTATGTGCCATATGTTTATGGATATGGTGCGTGTGTGTGTGTGGTTGACACCCCCTCCTCATGGGTGGTATGCTCTTGACTGAGCCTATGCTCATATGGCCTTAGGCATATGGAGTATGTGTGTGTAGGCCTTTGTAGTGTGAGTGTTTAGGGTGTATGTGTGTAGGGGACTAGTGGGTTTCCCCCACTTGACATACCCTTTGTTCCTTATGCTTGTTAGTAGGTTTTATTAACATTTTCCATGTTATATAAGATTACAAATCTTCTTAGGATCATATTTACTCATGTTCATTTAGAGTAAGTTTTAACTTATAAGAGTAGGTAGTAGTTTTGCTAGTGTAGTTGTGCCATGATGCTTCACATGAACATATGAGTATGACACATGTTTTTGGGGTAGAAAGAGCCAATGAATCTACTGGTGCTTTCAGATTTCACTTTTTAGCAAGTTTATAAAACTATCATTCTCAGCTATGATGCTACATTGTCATTTTTGCATGATTTAATCCATGCTTGCTTTGGGGCATGTGCCAACATGGAAGTGCTAGTGTTTTATATGTATTATGCCATGGTATTTTTTTTTAACATGAGAATCACCCATATAAGTGGGAAACATGCTGCAATGTAGCTAACTTGATGTTTCTGTGTTCACCATGCTAAATATTTCTCAGTCTGAGAGTCTGTTGTTATTATTTATGCCATGTAGAGTGGTTGACATCTTGTGATGTGTTGAGAATTAGCTCATGCTCAGTGCTAGTATTTTGGAGTAGATGTTGTCTACTACCATCCTGTTAATGTTCATGCCAAGAGGTGGTATTTAGCACCTTTAACTTATGTTGTCAACATGCTACCAGATTAACTCAGATTCCAGAAAACTGTTTTTTTCACTAAGTCACTGAAAACTGTTTCATCATGTCAACTTGATAGCTTCATGCTTGTTGATGTCTACCTTTTTTGCAGATTATGTAGTTGCATAAGTTGATGTATGTGTTATGTAGTTTCTGTAAATATCTTGTTTGTGGTTGTAGGGTTCCTATAGCCTAAGTTGTGGGTTGTGTAAGTTGCTATGTTGCTATTTTGTGGCAGGTTGCTTGTTTTAGTGTTTTGTGACTGTGGGAGCTATACTCCATGGAATTGATCGATCTATGAGTATATTGTGGTTGGTTTTTCATTGCCTAACTAGTGTCTACCTTGGAATGCCAAGAATTAGCCCATGGCTTTGTTGTCTTGTGTTTTGCCTTCGTACCTTGTCGTGAGCGTATCGTGATAACTGTAACTCCGTTGCTTACGTTGTTTATATGCATTTCTATTGATTTTGCATGATGCATACATATTTGCCATGTTCGTGCATGTTTAAATAACTTAACATTAGGTTCTGTCCAGGTTCATTAATAAACAAACTATGCATGGGAAACATGATTAGTTTTGGATTGCCATGTTAAATTCTTATAAATGAATCATGCATCATCTTGGTTGTGCATTGCACCTTGGTTGGATGTTTATTGTTTATGTTTGTCTTGGGTAAACGCGAGTGTTGATACTGAGTACGAGGACCCAGGAGAGTACCATTACGAGGATCCGACTACTTGTTTCGCTGAAGGACCAACACGCAAGATGATCGTACCCGGATCCCGACACTATTTTTGCTTGCTAGTTTCTTGCTCTTATCGTTACTATTGCGCTACCTACCACTTGAATGTCATTCTCCTAATTGCCATGATAGCCTCTAACCTCCACATCCTAGCAAACCTTTGATTGGCTAAGTTTGCGCTGCTCAGCCCCTCTTATAGCGTTCTTAGTTGCAGGTGCAGGTTGTTCCATGTGATAACATGGATTTGGCATATCTCAATATTATATGTTATTAATTTAATGCACATATATTTCTTGGTATTGGTGGAAGGCTTGGCCTTTTGCTACATGTCTTGTTTCGCTGTTACCGCCATAGTTCTTGTTACCGGTGTTATGTTTTCCATATTTTGCGCTGCTAACATGCTCGGGGTTGTTATGGGGACCCCCTTGTTTATTCGGTGGAGATTAAAACTTGTCTCGCAAGACCCAACATTGGTACTACATTTTATTAATAACTTCATAAAATTTGCATAGGGCTTTGCAACCACGTGGATAATTAATCAACCCCCGTGCCAGTGCTCCTCATGAGTGTTGGTCCAAACTAGAGCACTATGCGGGGCAAGCCCAGGGAAACTTGGGAGATTTCTATCAGGCCACCATACACTAGCTTATCCGTCGTGTCCTGAGAACGAGGTACGAGACTCTTATCGGGTTAGTCAACACGTCGGGTGGTCTTGCTGGATTTGTTTTACCTTTATCGAGTGTCTTGCGTGTGGACTCTGACTTTCTTCGGGTTTTCTCGAGGTGTTGGAATTCCCTTGCAATTACCTATGATGACCACAAGATCCGTGGTCGAGGCTATTCCCGCGGAGTGTGGTTAATTTGTGATGGATTAGTTGGAGCATCCCTGGAGGGTTAAATCTCTTCGAGAAGCCGTGCCCACGGTTATGTGGCAACTTGGATATTTGTTTAACACCTAGTTATAGTAAACTTGAAGTAAACTCTAATTAAAATACACCAACTGTGTGAGTAGCCATGATCGTCTCTCCTCATGAACACGATCCGAGAGAGAACACGGTGGGGTTATGATTGATGTAGGTAAGTGTTCGGGATCTCATAGAGGTCATACTAGATTCGATCGATCATCGTAGGCCACTCATAATTATTTTCATGTTACGTAAGTTTAGCCATCATATATCCTTAGTGCTGCTGCAAACTAAACACGTACCCCTTCCCAACCTGTAATCTTGAATAGTCTCGGTACCCGGGCGCTTGATTGCTAAGTCCTTGTGGCTCACATATTACTACAACCCACCAGGTACAGGTACAGATGAGTACGTGCCGGATGATCTTACCTAGCTCTAGTGGGAATATGATGAGGAATGAGGCAGGTTGTACGTGACTTTCCCGGATGAGTAGAGGACCATGGTCGTGTTCTTCGGGATAGCAAGATAGTATCATTTGCATCTATTTTATTGTTTGATTTTCGTCCGTAGTCGGACCCTGTCTTCATCTTGATGATTTGAACTCTGTGTGGAATTGTAATTTAGTGTGTGGCGAGTGTAAGCCAACTTGTATACTCTTCTCTTCTTCAATGTATGATGCAATGATTCTATACTTGCGAACGGCAAGATGCGCCTCTATCCCTTGCGAGGCCCTCGTGTCTTAAAATGGATAGGCGCGCATCTTTGGCGTGACAAGTTGGTATTTAGAGCCATATGACCATAGGATCCTTTGCTTGATCGAACTTGGCCGAGTCGAGTCTAGTAAAATTATTTTCAGTCTAGTTATATCGGAGATTAGGATTCTCTTTACTCCTCTTCTATGCTCTGGTGAGGTATTCGAGTTAGGAATTTTGATTCTACTCCTCTTCTCGCTCCAAATTTTTTTAGGATCACGAGGGTATTTTGGAGTCTATATGATACCAATGTGACAGGGTTCTGTCTTGGTGCCTCCTATCTGACTTGATTTCTGCTGGGGAGTCGAGCTCCAGGGAACATTGGCACATCATTATCATTCAGCTTCCTTGATATCTCAGGACGGAGAGTGTTCGAAATTACTTCAATACTTATCGTGGTGAGATAAGGTCGGAGTCGCCCAGTATTGGGGAGGCGTCCAAGGTACCACCATGGTTTAGTATCGTTGTGAGTTCGAGGATACGAGTTAGATGAAGTTGCGAGAGCCTCTGGTTATGTGTTAAAGGATGGATACAGTTGGGGTGTAGGATTGTTAGTTGTGTGAGATATTTCATCCTTGTATCCCCCACACTGGATTGCATAACCAGAAAGTTTTCGGAAGTTCATAGGTGGGAAATCTTGTAGTATTCTAGGATCATCTTCTTCAGATGTATGTGGCCATGTACATTTGTTCCGAGCGCTTAGCCAATACTTTTGTGTGATTGCAAGTGGCTTCTTATATCTAATGATGTTACCATTAAACCGAAGAAGCATTCTTACTAATTTTTTAGTAGGAAGGCTGTGTTGTTATTTGTTCAATTTCTTTCAAGCAGTTGATTCAGGTTTTGAATTCATCTTTCAATGAGGTGCTGATGCATTTTGTACATCTTCAAGATGGCTCCACCAACTCGCAACAATCCGGCTCGTGGTGAGGAGCAGACTGATGTTCCACCACCACCCCCGCCGCCGCCACCTCCGCCTCCTCCTCCAGAAGCTTGGCAATCTGTGATGGCGACAACCAATGCAAACACTCAGATGTGGCTCAGGCTGTTGCAAGAAAGGGAGCAGGGTCAGCAAGGATTTCAAGGGAATTTTCAGAATCAACCTTAGTATGCGACACTCAATCAGATCCTTGCTAACCAGCCCAAGTCTTTCACCTGTTGTGAGCAGCCTTTTGATGCTGATGATTGGCTTCGTGATATGAGTAAGCATTTTGAGTGCAGCAATGTCAGGCCAGAGGACTTTGTCAGGTTTGCATCGTTCTAGCTCAAGGGGCAAGCAGCTGATTGGTGGCAGTAGTACAAGGATTCCAGGTGCGATCGTGTTGTTACTTGGGATGATTTCCGCCATGACTTCAGGGCTCATTACATTCTGACAAGCTTTGTCGAGGAGCTGTGTGAGAAGTTAAGGCACTTGAAGCAGGGAAGCAAGTCTGTCTACCAGTACAACGTCGAGTCCCAGAATCTAGCCCATTATGCTCAGCAAGATGTTCTAGATGACAAGGCTATGATCTATCAGTTCAGAGGTGGTCTCAGGGATGAGCTTCTACCAGGCCTAGTTCTTTAAGAGCCTCGTGAGTTTGATCAGTTCTACAACATGGCTTTGAAGGTTGAGCAAACTTAGGTCAAGTTGGAGAACTCAAAGAAGCGTTCAAGGGATTCATATTCATCTTCTTCCAGCTCTCAGATGGTTCCCAAGCAGCAGAAGTATTGGCTGCCAAATCCCCCTCCGTTTCATCCTCCTCAGCAGCAGAAGCAGTTTGATGGTCGTGGTTCTTCCCACCCACCCAACCCAAGATTTCAGCAGAGAACCCAGGCGTCCAAGGCAGTTCTTGTTCCTCCTCCAGGCAATGTTCGTCCACTTTCGGAGGTGACTTGCCACAAGTGTGGTCAGAAGGGCCACTATGCAAACAAGTGCAACCAGCGGCATCTCCCGCCTCCTCCTCCTATCAAACCTCCAGGAAATGCTATGGTGAAGCATAATCCCATGACCGCAAGAGTGAATATGGTGAATGCAGCTGAAGCAAAGCAGTCTAGTGATGTGATTGTGGATAATCTCTCGGTTAATTCTATTCCTGCAAGAGTTTTGTTTGATTCTGGAGAATCACATTCATTCATGTCTAGACCTTTTTCTATGAAGAATGATTTTTTTCGGAGATGTTGTGTAGACCTTTGGGTGTTGTTTCTCTGGGGGAGGCCATGAAAACCACCTCCATTGTTTTGGATGTTTCTATCAAGATGGGCAATTATTCTTTCTTGGCTTCTCCTTATGTTCTCGGTAATTCCGACATTGATCTCATTTTGGGCATGGACTTCCTGGCTATGAATAAGGCTTATATTGATTCTAAAGCAAAAGAAGTCAAGCTGACTCCTCCTTCAGAAGATGTGATTATATTCGCAGCTCGTGATGACACAATCCGTATCTTTGCTCTTAATGAGAAGGGTGAAATCTCGGCGATTTCTCAAATTTTGGTGGTTTGTGAGTATGAAGATGTCTTTCCAGAAGAATTGCCAGGAATGCCTCCGCACCGGCCAGTCGAGTTCATGCTTGATATCGAGCCCGGAACTGAACCGGTCTGCAAGCGCCCGTATAAATTTGGACCCGAAGAGCTGAAAGAGTTGAAGAAGCAGATAGATGAGCAAGAACGTCTAGGTCTGATCAGCCCAAATTATTCTCCATGGGGTTGTGGTGTTTTGTTTGTCAAGAAGAAAGATGGCACAGATCATCTTTGTGTCGACTACCATCCATTGAACAAGAAGACAATCAGAAACAAGTACCCACTTCCCAACATCAATGACTTGTTTGAACAACTAAAAGGTGCCAAGGTTTTCTCGAAGCTTGATCTTCGCATGGGTTATCATCAGATTCGCTTTCCCGAAGAAGACATTCCTAAGACCGCGTTAAGGATGAGGTTTGGCTCTTATGAGTACACCGTCATGTCGTTTGGTCTTGCGAATGCTCCTCCAACCTTCTCAATAATGATGAATTTCATTTTCTCTCCTTTCAAGAATGAATTCATCTTGGTCTATTTGGATGATATCCTTGTGTTCTCGGAGACAAAAGAAGAGCATGCAGAGCATCTCCGCCTTGTGCTTGACAAGTTAAGAGAGCACCAATTCTATGCCAAGTTTTCCATGTGTGAGTTTTGGCTCAATGAAGTGGTGTACCTTGGGCATGTGATCTCTGCCGAGGGAATTAAAGTGCACTCTGAGAAAGTTGAAGCAATCTTGAAGTGGGAACCTCCTCAGAATGTCAAGCAGCTTTGGAGTTTCCTCGGGCTTGCTAGTTATTGCAGAAGATTTGTGGAGAACTTCTCTCAAATTGCTAAGCCTCTGTCCAATCTCCTCCAGAAGAGTGTCAAGTATGTTTGGTCTCCTGATTGTGATGTGGCGTTCAATATGTTCAAGCTAAGACTGACTTGAGCTCCAGTTCTTGTTCCTCCTGAGTAGTCAAAGCCTTTCCAAGTATTCTGTGATGCTTCTCTCCAAGGACTTGGTGGTGTTCTCATGCAAGACAATAAGACTGTTGCTTATACCTCGCGTCAGTTGAAGCCTGCCGAGAAGAACTACCCCACTCATGATCTTGAGTTGGTGGTAGTTGTGCATGCTCTAATGACTTGGAGGCATTTGTTGTTGGGTAGACCAGTTGAGGTGTACACCTATCACAAGAGCTTGAACTACATTTTCAATCAACCCAATCTTAATCTTTGGCAGTCTCGTTGGGTGGAAATGCTTGAGGACTCCAATCCAAGCATTAAGTATACTCCTGGGAAAGTAAATGTCATTGCAGACGCACTCAGTCGTAAGGCGTACTACAATAGTCTCATCTTGAAGCCCCTTCAACCTGAGCTTTGTGGAGCCTTCTGCAAGCTCAACCTTCAGATGATTCTGCAAGGATTTCTTGCAAATCTTCAAGTTTCTCTGACTCTAGAAGATTAGGTTCGCCAAGCGCAGCTTCTTGATGCCATGGTGAAGAAAGTGAAGAAAGGTGTGGCCAAGAGCATTCCGAAGTATAAGTGCTTTCGCGTTGATGAAAAAGGTACCTTGTTCTTTGAGGACCATCTTATGGTTCCAAGAGGTGATCTAAGAAAGGTTATCATGGACGAAGCACACAATTCTCTTCTATCCATTCATCCAGGCAGTTCAAAGATGTATTAGGATCTCAAGCAAACCTTCTAGTGGACTCGCATGAAACGTGAAATTGCTCAG
Organism: Hordeum marinum; assembly: GCA_022496015.1. Classification (NCBI taxonomy): domain Eukaryota; kingdom Viridiplantae; phylum Streptophyta; class Magnoliopsida; order Poales; family Poaceae; genus Hordeum; species Hordeum marinum. The sequence goes on from CM039677.1 coordinate 121,855,482, forward strand.
TTTGTGAACAAATGTGATGTTTGTCGCAGAGTGAAGGCAGAGCATCAACGTCTAGCAGGTCTTGTTCAGCCTTTGCCTATCCCATAGTGGAAATTTGATCATGTGGAGATGGATTTTGTCACTGGGTTTCCCAAGTCCAAGAGAGGCAATGATGCCATCTTTGTGGTCAACGGAAAGCTGCCAAAAGTTGCTCATTTACTGCTAGTCAAAGAATCTATCTCGGCAACTTAGCTTGTAGAGTTGTATACGTCAAGGATAGTGTCTTTGCATGGTATTCCTCAGCTCATCTCTTCTGACCGTGGAAGTCTATTTACTTCCAAGTTTTGGGAGTCCTTCCAGACTGCTATGGGTACCAAGATCCGTTTCAGCACTCCGTTCCATCCACAGACAAGTGGTCAAGTTGAAACAGTCAATTAGATCCTTCAAGACATGCTCATAGCCTGTGTGATTTCGTTCAGCATGAAGTGGGAAGACTGCCTTCCATATGCTGAATTATCATACAACAATAGCTTTCAAGCTAGCTCGGGCAAGGCCCCTTTCGAGATTCTCTATGGTAGAAAGTGCCGTACCTCGCTCAACTGGTCTGAAACCGGTGAGCGTTAGATTTTGGGAATGACATGATCACTGAAGCAGAAGAAATGTGTCATGTCATTCGCGAGAACCTCAAAGCAGCGCAGTCCCGACAAAAGAGTTATTATGATAACAAACATCGGGATGTTTCCTTTCAAGTGGATGATCTATTCTATCTCAGAGTTTCTCCCATGAAGGGCACTCAGCAGTTTGGAATTAAAGGGAAGCTAGCTCCTCGTTTTGTTGGTCCTTTCAAAGTTGTTGGCAAGAGAGGTGGTCTTGCATATCAACTAGAGCTTCCTCCAAATTTTGTGAACGTGCATGATGTCTTCCATGTTTCTCAGCTCCGGAGATGCTTCAAGACTCCTGAGCGAACCATTGACCTCCAAGACATCAATCTCCAAGAAGACCTCTCTTATCGTGAGCATCCATTTGCAATTCTCGAAGAAACTGAGCGTAAGACTTGCAACAAGTCTATCAAATTCGTCAAGGTGAACTGGTCTCATCATTCTGACAAAGAAGCTACATGGGAACGTGAGGACCTTCTCCATTCCGAATTTCCTGACTTCTTAAGTTCCTAGATCTCGGGTCGAGATCCTCTTGTAGTGTGGGAGAGTTGTGATATCCCAAGTGTCGTCCCTACCTTTTATGGCATGTAATCTCTTGTATGAACCTTGTGTCATGAGTTATGCAATGATTTTGCATCTTGTCATACCATGCCTTGTTTTGCATTCATGCATCATGCATCATAGCATTCATCATGCCGTGCTTGTTTTTCTTGTGTCATTGTTTGGTGTGGTTGGTTGTGAGTGTGACTTGTGTTGTGATGTGGTAGGATCATGGGTACTAACCTCCTTCTCTTCCCTTTCTTTGGCTTTTCAACAAAAACCCCAACCTAATGCCCTTTAGTTCCCATGGTATTTTTATAAACAGAATTAACTTGCTTTTAAATTGCTTAAAAACTTTCAAGAGGTAGCCCGATATATATTATTAATTTAGTGTTTGGTTCTTTGAATGTTTGGGGTTTGTATGCTTTTTTGTTTTAAATAACAGGAGCTGTTATTTTTTTAAAGGTATTAAAATTTACTTGTCCAAAACCTTCTTAATATTTTTATTAAATAGTGCATATTGTTTTCTTTACACAAGTATTTTTGTTTGTACCAAAAATCCTTTATAATTTTCCCTAGGGGTTTTCTTGTGTTGTTGTGTTTTGAAAAGGTTTAAAAACAGCTATGTTATTTGTTTTCGAGAGAGAGAGAGACAGGTGGGCCTTGCCTCTCCAGCGGCCCAGCCCGCTCGAAGAGACGGCCACCTGCCCCGTCCTCCTTCTCCGTCAGTGAGTGCAGAGAGAGAGTCGCTCCGCCACATCGCCGTCGCCGTGAGCCTATGGGTATATACCCCCCCTCGGCATGCGTGCCCCCACGGCTAGGTTTCCTCTCCTCCCCGCCGCCGCTGCAGCTCCCATCTCCCTCTCAATTCCTCTCCCTCCTCTCTTCTTCTCCCTTGCCAGGTAAGTTTCCGAGAGTTTAGAGAGAGCAGCAGAGTAGTCGCCGGCGACTAGCTCATCGTCTCCGTTGGCGTCATCATCGATCATGGCATCCAAGAGCTCGGGGTTTGTCCCCGTGTTCGATCCCTGCCGCTAGGAGCCCCGGAGTGGCTCTGCAGTGACGGCTCCGTCGTCGTCGTCGTCGTCGGAGGGTTCTGCTCCGCTGTCTTCTTCCCCTGCTTCGACTCCGGCGTGCGTCTTCGACCCCTCCGTCGTCTCCTTCTCGTCCGGCTCGTTGTCACCTTCCCCAAGGTGAGCAACCGGTCCCCGTAGCCCCCTCCTTCCCTGCATAGCTCGTCCGGTAGTGGCCGCCGTGTTTCATCGTCGTCGGTCGCAAGGTGGGTGCTTGAAGCTTGCTTCCTTCCTCCTCGTTGAAAGGTGAGCATGGGAATGGATTCCCAGTGGTTCCTTCTTGCGTGAGAGCCCTTTTGCATCACGAGGATCTGTCATTGTCGCCGGAATTGTGCTTGTCGTTGCTCTGTCGCCGCAACTGTTCGGGTTTTCAGTTTCGTCAGATTCGTAGCGCGTGTGTGTATATGAGAGGCAGTGCCCCTCTTCTATTAACAATCACATGCGTAGCAGAGTGGATGGCACTAGGGGAAATGACCATGAGGTCATGAGTTCAAGCCCGAGCCACCCCATTTTTCTTTTCTTTTCTTTCTTTTGATTTTATTTTGTTTTTACCCTCTTGCTATATGTGTGTGTAGATTATAAAACAACATGTGGTTTTAAATTTTGCTTGCCTGTCATGTATGTATGTGTGGGTGGGGTGTGTATATGTGTGTGTGCTTCATGCATACACACATAGATTTGTGTATGTGTGTGGCTAAGACATATTTGGATTTTTGTGTGTTCACCCACACACACATGAGCATGTGTGTAGTGAGTGTATGTGCCTAGTGCACTTGTGCATGTGAGAGGTGTCTGTGCCATATGTTTATGGATATGGTGCTTGTGTGTGTGTGTGGATGACACCCCCTCCTCATGGGTGGTATGCTCTTGAGTGACCCTATGTTCATATGGCCTTAGGCATATGGAGTATGTGTGTGTAGGCCTTTGTAGTGTGAGTGTGTAGGGTGTATGTGTGTATAGGGGACTAGTGGGTTTCCCCCACATGACATACCCTTTGTTGCTTATGATTGTTAGTAGTCTTTATTAACATTTGCCATGTTATGTAAGTATATAGAAATCTGTTTAGGATCATATTTACTCATGTTCATTTAGAGTAAGATTTAACTTATAAGAGTAGGTAGTAGTTCTGCTAGTTTAGTTGTGCCATGATGCTTCACATGAACATATGAGTATGACACATGTTTTTTGGGTAGTAAGAGCGAATGAATCCATTGGTGCTTTCAGATTTCACTTTTGAGTAAGTTTATAAAACTGTCATTTTCAGTTGTGATACTACATTGTCATGTTTGCATGATTTAATCCATGCTTGCTTTGGGGCATGTGCCAACATGGAAGCGCTAGTGTTTTATATCTATTATGCCATGGTATTTTTGTTTAACATGTGAATCACCCATATAAGTGGGAAACATGCTGCAATGTAGCTAACTTGATGTTTCTGTTTTCACCATGCTAAATATTTCCAAGTCTGAGAGTCTGTTGTTATTATTTATGCCATGTAGAGTGGTTGACATCTTGTGATGTGTTCAGAATTAGCTCATGCTCAGTGCTAGTATTCTGGAGTAGATGTTGTCTACTAACATCCTGTTAATTTTAATGCAAAGAGGTGGTCTCTAGAACCTTTAACTTATGTTGTCAACATGCTACCAGATTAACTCAGATTCCAGAAAACTGTTATTTTCACTAAAAATTGTTTCATCATGTCAACTTGATAGCTTCATGCTTATTGATGTGTGCCTTTTTGCAGATTGTGTAGTTCCATAAGTTGATGTATGTGTTAGTTAGTTTCTGTCAATATCTTGTTTGTGGATGTAGGGTTCCTGTAGCTCAAGTTGTGGGCTGTGTAAGTTGCTATGTTGCTGTTTTGTGGCAGGTTGCTTGTTTTAGTGTTTTGTGACTGTGGGAGCTATAATCCATTGAATTTACCGATCTTTGAGTCTATTGTGGTTGGTTTTTCATTGCCTAACTAGTGGCTACCTTGGAATGCCAAGAATTAGCCCATGGATTTGTTGTCTTGTGTTTTGCCTTCGTACCTTGTTGTCAGCGTATTGTGAGAACCGTAAATCCGTTGCTTACGTTCTTTATATGCATTTCTATCGGTTTGGAAAGATGCATCCATATTTGCCATTTTCATGCATGTTTAAATAACTTAACATCAGGTTCTGTCCAGGTTCTTTAATAAACAAACTCTGCATGGGAAACATGACTAGTTTTGGATTGCCATGTTAAATTCTTATAAATGAATCACGCATCATCTTGGTTGTGCATTGCACCTTGGTTTGATGTTTATTGTTGCTGTTTATCTTGGGTAAACGCGAGTGTTGATACTGAGTACGAGGACCCAGGAGAGTACCACTACGAGGATCCCGCTACTTGTTTCACTAAAGAACCAACAGGCAAGATGATCGTACCCGCCTCCCGACACTATTTTTGCGTGCTAGTTTCTCGCTCTTATTGTTACAATTGTGCTACCTACCACTTGAATGTCAGCCTCCTAATTTCCATGATAGCCTCTAACCTCCACATCCTAGCAAACCGTTGATTGGCTAAGTTAGCGCTGCTCAGCCTCTCTTATAGCATTCTTAGTTGCAGGTGCAGGTTGTTCCATGTGATAACATGGATTTGGCATATCACAATATTATCTGTTATTAATTTAATGCACATATATATCTTGGTATTGGTGGAAGGCTTGGACTTTTGCTAGGTGTCTTGTTCCGCTGTTACCGCCATAGTTCTTGTTACTAGTGTTATGTTTTCCATATTTTGCGCTCCTAACATGCTCGGGGTTGTTATGGGGACCCCCTTGTTTATTCGGTGGACATTAAAACCACCCGCGCCTGCCGCGCCCTCTTCGGGGCAGGAGAAGTACCTGCCCCAGGGCGTCCGAAGATGCCGCTCTCCTCTTGGTGCGGGTGAATATCCTCCCCCTTGCTCTCGACCTCCTCCTCCTCTTCTTCATGCTCTTAGGACACCTCCTGATTAGAGGAGGTGGGGGTGTCCTCGGATATGGCATCAGGCTAGTCCCTGATGCGAAGGACAGCCTGGCATGGTTTCTTCTTCTTCTCTTTCTTTGTGGGAGCCTCGTAAGGCTTCTCCACGAGCATCTTGGCTAACAACCCGGTCCTCTTGTCTTCGGGTTGAGGAGACGGACTGTTGATGTTGATGGCTTTCTTCTGCCATCTCTGCTAGAACATATCGTATAAGAGGATATACGGATTCTCTATGTAGTAAGCCCAACCAAGCAGGGGAATATCATACCTCGGAATCGGGCTTGGTGGCTTGCTATAACAGCCCGGCATCGAAGCTCCAGAAGATTCCCCTTTTATTTTTGTTCTCGTCACGTGGTTCGTTTGGTTCTTGCATTCATCATCGCATCATTCGCATCATATGCATAGCATCATCACTCGTTTTTGAAAACTTGCATCTGTTCATAGCTGCCGGTTCTCTCCGTTCGTGTCGCTGACCATTTCGAGACCAACCACACACGCATGCGTCTGCGGCATCGGTAAAAATATTATTTGAAGTGCGTATAAAATATTCTCGGATCAGGTTAAAAGTTGGCTTGCAGTCTTGTTATATTGTATGTAGACTGCCTGCCAAATTTTGTCGCATTTCGAGTTCTTTTGATACCCGAACGGTCGACCGTAGTGGCACCATCATTGGTTTAATTGTCAGATGTTCCGGTTTATAAAAAATTATGTCAAGGGCTGCAACCTTCCCTCTCTCCCCAGCCCATAACTCCTCTCACACATCCCACTAGCCCACCTAGCTATCTCCCTCCGCTTTCGGACGTCCGAACGAAATCGAACGGTCCGAAAACGGATGAAATCCCCGTAACCTAGCGCTCCTTCACTATATAATCCCCTCCCCTTCCTAATTTGGACCTAACCCTAACCCTGCCACGTTTTCCACTCGCCTCCAGCCCTCAGCCGCAACTTGGCACACCTTCTCCCACCTCCAGCCGCCAGGGCCCGTCGAAGCCCATCGCATGGCCCGCCCGAGCCCATCTGGGCCCGAACGAGCGTCGTCGCCTGAGCCTCAGGTGCCCAAGCGTGCCCCTGCCACCAGGGCCTCGCCAGTGCCCGTGCCCGAGCTCCCATCCCTGCTGCCCTTCACGAAGAGACCGCCGGCCACCGGAGTATTGCCAGCGACAAGCCCTTCAACCTCCAGGGCGGTTCCCTACTGCCCCTCTTCTCCTTATTCTCTCTCATCTATCCCCCTCTAATCTCCGTCCTCCTGTGCCCGCAGTGCCACCCTGCCTTGGAGATCTCGCACCGCTATTGAAGCTTCGCCGCCGGCCATCTCCGTCGCCAGATCCGAGGGCCTAGGCCTGAATCTACCCGTCCCCGTCCTGCTCCTATCTGCCTCGACCCAAGCCCCAAGTCCCTTGCCATGGATGCATCCTATCTCTCATTGGGAGGAGGACGACCGAGGAGCCGCTCGCTCGATCCAGGCATGTGCACCGCCCCCTAGTGCCTTGTGGGCCCCGCCCCCCATTTAATAACTTTTCAAGCGTGCATCGTATGTAAAAACTTTATATATGTAAAATGACTAGAATTTCACGTAGATTCACAATAAGCAACTCTACCATGTGTTTAAAATGTTTAACATGATGTTTTCATGTAATTTGCGTAGATGCCATGCTAAAAAGATTTATTTCATAACTAAATAACCGTAGCTCCGTTGAAAATATTTCATATATGTAACTTGACTAGAAAAATGTGTAGAATCTCATTTCACACTCTATTTTGCTCTTAAACAACTCAAAAATATGGCTAGTTCAGATCTGGACCAAACTTAAGATATGCATATGAGGTCATTCCGGATTTCTTATTCGTTACTTCCGGCCTCATTTAAAATGCCTAGATAGTGAAGTTTATTTATGCTTCACCTCTTTCCATGTATGACAAGATTTAATATTGATGAGTACCTAAACGGGAGTGAAATAAATAATTTGAACGTGGAGTTTCGTCAATATGCAACTTGTTGCATATTGAGCTTGACTTTAATATGTAGTAGTTGTTTCATGTGAAATGCCATGCCTTGCATATTTAAATCGGACATGCATCATATTTGTTTGCGCATCATATCATGCATATGTTGTGGTGCTATCGCGTGTTGATTGTGGTTTCCGGTTTGCTTCTTCCCGATTGAGTCCCGAAAGCGTTCGGAGTGTGAGGATTCGTTCAACTATGTTGGCTCGTCTTCTTCATGGACTCGTTCTTCTTCCAAGTGGGCTCACAGGAAAGATGACACATTTGCCTCGATACCAGTACTATCATTGCCATGCTAGATGTCTCGTTTTTTACCACTATGTCACACTACCTACCACTTGTTTGACAAGCGTCCCAACATTGCCATGATGAGCCTCTAACCCTCCACCTCCCGGCAAACCATTGTTTGGCTATGTTACTGCTCGCTCAACCCTTCTTATAGCGTTTCTAGCTACAGGTGCAATTGCTTTCGTGTGACAACATGGACATTCTTTTGTTATCACAATATTATTGCTATTTAATTTAATGCACATATATACTTGGTTAAAGGTGGAAGGCTTGGCATTTTTCTCGGTGTTTTGTTCCACTTTTGACACCCCTAGTTACTTGTGTACCGGTGTTAAGTTCCCTATTAAGCGCTCCTAACATGCTCGGGGTTGTTATGAGGAACCCCTTGATTTTCGTTTTAGGATAAATCTTGTCTGGCAAGGCCCAACATTGGTACTCCATTTGCCTAATAACTAATAAAATTACATAGGGACCCTCCAGCACCCGTGGATAATTAATAAACAACCCAGGCTAGTGCTCCTCAAGATTGTTTGTCCAAACTAGAGCACTATGCAGGGCCACCCTCGGACAACTTGGGTGATTTATATCAGGTCACTATATGCGTCGCTTATCCGTCATGTCCTGAGAACGAGATATGCAGCTCTTGTCGGGATCATCAACACGTCGGGAAGCCTTGTTGGATTTGCTTTACCTTTCACGAATGTCTTGTGCGAGGAATTCTGTTTTACTTCAAGATATCTTGAGGTGTGGTCTTCTTGTGGAATTGCCTATGAAGATCAAGACATCCGTGGTCGAGGTTATTCCCGCTGCGGGTGGTTAATTTGTGATGGACGAGTTGGAGCAGCCCTGCAGGGTTAAATCTGTCGGAAAGCCATGTACGCGGTTATGTGGCAACTTGGAAAAGTTTGTTTAACACCCGGTCATAGCAAACTTGAACTAAACTCACATAAAATACACCAACTGCGTGCGTAACCGTGATTGTCTGTTCTCGTGAGTCCTTATCTGAGAGAGAACATGGTGAGGTTATGTTTGACGTAAGTAGGTATTCAGGATCACTTAGTGATCATTATTAGTGTTTGTCCGTTATGCGTAGACACCATAATTTACTTTCTTTATTCGTAAGTTAGCCACTCAAATAAATGCTTAGTTACTTGTTGCAGCCTCACCACTTAACCACACCTCACCCATTAAGCTTTAATAGTCTTGACACCCTTGGAAATGAGATTGTTGAGTCCTTGTGGCTCACAGATTACTACAACAACAGTTGTAGGTATGGGTAATGTGATGATTTGATGTGAGCGTGATGCTTGTTTGATTTGGAGTTATCCTTCTTCTTTTTCTTCGTCAATCTAGGATGGGTTCTAGGAGGTAGCCTGGGATAGCAAGGATGGATGTCATTTTATCGTTTGTTTTCATCCATAGTCGGACCATGCTCTTATGTATGATGATTGAATATGTTGTTATATTGATGTGTCTCTGATGTAGCATGTGGCGAGTGTAAGCCAATTCCATATGCTCATCTCTTATGTACATGTACTTGTATTGATATCCATTCTTGCAACACGACAAGATGCGCTCCTATCCCTGTCGAGGCCCTCGAGTCAAAATAAGGATACGGTCACATCTTGGGTGTGACACGCGCACACCCTTGTCCTCCTCCTCGGATGGCCAGCTCTTCATCGACTTGAAGAGCGCCTTCCACAGCTTCTCCCGCGTAGTACGGAAGAGATTCTGGATTGTGGGCTCGGCTTCGAGTTCTCGAGTCCATAGGGGAGTGTCCCGACGCGAGAAAGGGAGGATGCATCTTCGGAGCATCACCTGGACCACATCGGCTAGCTTGATGCCCCCATCAACCAGGGAGCGGAGGCGCTTCTGCAGATCGGTCACCTCTTTGCCTGATCCCCAGACCAGGCCCTTTCTAGGCCATGAAGCCAGTCTGGTGGGGTGACCGGATAGGAATGCGTCGGCAGCGAGTTGGCCCTCTTCTCGTGGTTCGGTGACATATAACCACTCCTTTTGCGATCCTTTGATGGTGTCGATGAAGGTGCCCGACAGCCACCCGACGTGGGCGAGCTTGCTGATGACTGCCTCGCCGCAGTCCACGTGCTTGCAGCCGACATAGTTGGGCTTGATATGGAAGACCTACAGCCAGAGCCCGAATTGCAGCTCAACGCGCAGGAAGGCCTCGCAAACGAGGGTGAACGCCGAGATGTGCATGATGGACTTCGGCGGGAGGTCGTGGAAGTCGAGGCCGTAGAAGAACGTTAACCCCCTGACGAAGGGGTGGAGTGGGAAGCTCAACCCCCTAATGAAGTGGGGGATCAACACCACTCTCTCGCCTTGCCTGGGGGTGGGTGTCACTTGGCCTTCTCTGCCGCGTGGTGAGGGATGTTTGTGGGGAGGTAACCAGATTTCTTGAGGTCGAGTATGTCCTTGTTGGTGACCATGGAAGCTTCGCACTGGCCATTGGAACCTGCCATTGCCGAGCTCTAAGTTGAGGGCAGAGATACCTAGATCTATGCTCTCGAGGCGCAAGGGAATGGGAGGCGGAGAAGTCGAATGGAGAACGTAAAAAGGCCTTTGGTGTTTTCATTCTCTATTTATGAGGCTTGCCGATGTGGATTCCCCTCGCCACGCCATGAATCCCTCCACTTCCCAAGCTGCATGAGTCATTGCATGCGTGTGGTTAAGTATATCCCTATAAAACAGGACACGATCGGTATATTTATAGATCATGACGATTAAAACAGCCTCGAACCGCGAATCCAGTCTATACAACTGGTCTGGAGGTCGTGGTGGGTCGTAGCCTTTTGTCAGAAATGCCATCAGAGGGCCGTTGTTTATCCCTAGATGTTTGGTCTTCAAAGCCAATCAATTTACAGTATTCGTACGTGCCACTATGCGGGAGACTACTTGTCATCGGAGGCCGAACTACGATTCGGCAGGAAGGAACTCACCTCGCAAGCCAAAGACTCTATTCGCGAAGTAGTCGAAGCTGAAGACCCTTGGCGTTGGAGGCAAGTTCGGGGCATAATGAGGGAGTCCTAGATTAGGGGGTCGTCGGATAGCCGACCTATTCTTATGGGCCAGACTATGAGGGATACTTACCGAACACCAAAGGATTTGAAGGTCCAATCTCCAAGATGTAAGCTTCGGGAAACAAGGATTGTGCTCCACATCTAATGTAGTAGTTAGGCAAGTTATCTCTTCGGCATGTAACTGACCATGTGTAAACCCTAGGAATCCTCGGCATCTATATAAGCCAGAGGCTTTTAGGGTATAGGAAGAACAACTCATCTAGGGTTAGTAATATGCTCTCGAAGTAGATCAACTTTGTAACTTCTTACACCATCAATACAATAAAGCAGGATGTAGGGTATTACCTCCATAGGAGGGCCCGAACCAGGGGTAAACTCGTGTCCCCTTTGTCTCCTGTTATCGTCTATCATAGTCTCACAGTTTGGGACCCCCTACACGAGATCCATCGGTTTTGACACCGACACTTGTTCCCCCTGGCAATGCCAACTGTGGTGGTCTAGTCGATCAGGCAGTCCTTCGGCTTGGCGGTGCCGTTGTATTTTGGGGTGTCGCAAGGGAGAGTGAAGCTGGCCTGGAACGGCTCATTTCTGATCCGGGGGCCGAAACACGTCGGGCCGATCGAGCCCTCCTCCTCAAAGAGGGCCGACTATGCTAGCCAGTCAATTCGGGTCAAGGCATTGTTTTCGCTTTGAGGGATTCATGGGCCAAGGTGAATCACGAGCTCAGGGGAGACCGTTGGAGCCGGACAATGCGCACGTTCCTGCCGCGAGGGCAAGGTGTGGGCATGCGGGCACCGACGTCCTTGTCCGACCCGTTGGTGCGCCGGCTGGTGACAGCCGTCGGCTCATTTGCATGCTGAGAGCACGTGTTGCCGGAGCCCCCGCCATGCCTAGCAGAGCCGCGAGGGGGGGGGGGTCTGAGGCGTGTCGAACCGCCCGTCATAGGCTGACAGCAGACAAGCCGTCTCCCTCAGGAGGCAGGACCTCGGAGACGAGGTTGCTGTGGTCGAGCCAGGCCTGTTACGCATTGGCTGTTTTGATGAGGTCCTGGATGTGTTGGTCCTACAGGGTGTGCTCCTCGCCCTCCAAGCTTGACAGGTTGGCGTAAGCCACCTGGGCGGCCCTCATGTTGGTCGCCAACATATCATAGGTGGCCAGGCAGCCACCGAGGATTTCTGCGACTGTGGATGTTGTTCCGCCGGCTAGGCTTAGTGCCAGCCGGCATGAGGCCATAGGCGGAGTTATACTCCCATTGCACGGCTTCCATCCGGTGCCTGGCTGTGGTGAGAGAGGTGGCCTATGCGAACAACAGTTGGCGCACGGCCTCCAACTCATTCGTAGCAATGTCTTGGTTGGTTGTTGGTGTAATGGGGGTGCTCAGGCCTCGAAGGGTGGAGCGGATGGGGTCAGTGACGCCATCGCCGGCGGTAGTGGCGGTCGCTAGCGCACCCGCCCAGACGCGGCCAGAAGTCATGGAGGAGCCGGTGGTCAGCACCTCCGCGATGATGCAGGAGTCGCATGCACCGCCCATGGGTGTTCGGTCTATTCACGGGGGCGGGTTGCAGCATTCGAGCACCACACTGGGGTACTCATCGAGCGTTCTCGTGTCGTCGAGGCGCAGCTCTGCAGTGAGAGCACATAGGCCGTTGATGTCGAGCCGAGCGTCGATGCAGTTCAGCTTGGGGGAGGAGACGGTGGTTCCGCACGTGAGGTGGGTGGAACCGTGGTCAGGAGCCGCGGGAGCTTCCATGAGGGTGGACCCTACGGGCATGCTGATCAGACCGGACATGAGACGCCCGGCGGAGTTGGCAAGGTTTATCGCCCGGAGTATGACTCCCGCCAGCGCCGCGTTTGGCCCCAGTGTGAACGCCAACTGTCGTTGTTTTCAGACGACAGATGCCATGGGTAGTCTTATCAAGAGTGGTTGGGGCCAATGGACGCCGGTGGACTCCATGAGCGAGATCAGGGACAAACGGCGTGGGACACACGATGTACCCAGGTTCGAGTCCCTCCATGGGAGGTAATACCCCTAGTCCTGCTAGTCTGGTTGATGAACCAAAGGGGGCTGCAATGGTGCTCCTTGAGCTGTATGGATAGAAGAGGAAGAAGGAGCTAGCTTGCGTTCGTTGCCTCTCTATGTGGGAGTGTGTGTGTGTGTGTTGCTATGGTAGTGATCGCCCCGTGCACGGGGAAGCCCTAGGCGATTTTAAAGGCCAACCCCGCGGAATACAATATTAATAGAGGGTGCCGGAGGGCCCCAACTTAACGTCTCTCTAGCCAGCAATGGGGCCCAGCTGAGGGTTCTTATCGTTGGTAGGGCCCTCTGTCTGCGGGGTCCAGTCAGGAGCCGGAGGGGGCCCACTATAACAGCTTGGGGCCGACGCTCAAGAACATTCCATTTTTATTCCACTATCATTATGCAATTTGTTTGGTTTTTGCATTCATTATCGCATCATTCGCATCGTCTGCGTGGCATCTGGCATCTTCACTCGGTTTTTAAAACATGCATCCGTTCGTAGCTGCCAGTTCTCTCTGTTCGTGACGTCGACCATTTCGAGATCAACCACACATGCATGCGCCCGCGGTATCGATAAAATACTGTTTTTAAAGTGCCTATAAATATTCTCGAATTGGGTCGGAACCTGGTGTGTGGTCTTGTTATATTATAGGTGGACCGCCTGCCAAATTTCGTCGCAATCAGAGTTTGTTTGATACCCCAACGGTCGCCCATAGCGGCACCGTAACGGTTTAATTATAGGACGTTTTCAGTATCGTAAAACCTGTCACAGGCCACCAACATCACTGTCTTCTCAAGCCAAGGAACTCTACACAGCCCACCTAGCCTATCCTAACCCATTCCCTTGACCGGAGCCATCCGATCTCGATCCTAGGACTCGAATCGGTGCAAAAACTGCTAACCCTAGCCCATAATTGCTATAAATAGATGCCCATCCCTGCCTAATCTGGCCTAACCCTAGCCTCCTTGGGATCCACACCTGCCAACCAGCTCCCCGCCACCTCCTTACCTATATCCCACCTTGTGTGGCCCTCTTGGCCCAGATTGGAGCCCGCCCGAGCCTATTTGGGCCCGAACAATCCCATCCGCCGCCGCCCGCTCCCAATCCAGGGAAAGGAGCTCCCCGAGCTCCCTGGCAAGCCTCGCCGGAGCCGCCTCGCCCCGCGCTGCCCCTGCCGGCCACCGAAGCATTGCTTGTCGGACCTCGCTTGCGCCGCCCGCCACCGTTGCCCGTGGACAGCGTCGCTGCCGTGCGCGACCTCGCCAAACATGCGTCGTGGAGCTGCCTCGAACTCCGACCACCGACCAGCAACTCGCCTTCATCGGGAACGGGACCCCCCACCCTAGATCTGGCCGGATCCGCAGCCTTCGCCCGTTTCCCCTCGCTGCCTCGTGTCTGGTTGCCAGAGCCCCAGTCCGGTCGCCACCAAGATCTCCCGCCTCCTCCTGCTCGAGGGGAGGACGAGGGGATCGAGCCGCTCGCCCACCCCGCATTGACCTATGCATGGGCCACGTGCCTCCATCATGGGCCGCGCCAAGCCCAGCCGGCCTGCTTGGCCTCCTCTCCGTCGCCCCAATCTGGCCCATGGTGAGCACCCACAAATCCCTCGCCCAAAGCGAATTTAGTTATCCTGCGCTCATATTTTGGCCCATTAACGTGTTTTGTTACTTGCAGGGAAATACATGTTTTTAAAATGTCCATATATAATTAACCGTGCATCACATCAAGATGTTTTATATATGTAAAATGTGTAGAATCTTGTGTATAATATTAAAGTCCCACTTTCATCAATGATAAAAATTGTTTTACATGTTGTTGTTTTTTAAATTGCATAAAAGCCATGTTTTGCATTGCACATATTCATTAAATGATGCATCGGTTACAAAACTAGTGTAAGCAAATGTGTAGCATTTTTAGATGCCTTTTTCATGCATGCTAAATATATTGATGTGATGGGTGTATTTAATTTGCATACAGAACTTACTAAAAATGGTTTATGTCCTAATCTCGTATCATTGTGGTGTCATTTTTTTATATAAAAACCCACATGTTATATATGATTTTAGGGTAGAAAAATCCATTGAATTTATCTGTGCATTTAGTTTTGTCGTTTGAGCAATTTGTGTGCATGCCATTTTGTTGCTATGATGCCCATTTGTCATTTTTGTGTGATTAAATCCATGCATGATATGAAATAATTTTGAACGTGAGTTATGACCTTGGACATGTGTGCTAGTACCTGATCATTTTCATTGCTAGCACCTGACCTTGGACATGCAAGATATGGGGCTCTTATCAGGTTCTGTCAGTATGCCGGGCGGCCTTGCTGGATTTCTTTTTACCTTTCTCGAATGTCTTGCGTGTGGGATTTTGACGACACTTCGGGCTATCTCGAAGTTGAGATTTTCCATCGGGATTCCGGAAATACTATGGGTGATTATGCAGTTGAGGGTTCAAACGCGGCGTGTGGTTAATTTGTAATCGATGAGTTGGAGCACCCCTGCAGTGTTAAAGCTTTCGGAAAGTTATGCCCACAGTTTTGTGGCAACTTGGAAACTTTGTTTAGCACCCAGTCATAGCATACTTGAAGTAAACTCAAATAAAATACACCAACCATGTGCATAACCGTGACTGTCTCTTCTCGTGAGTCCTTAACCGTGACTTTATCTTCGTAATTGTGACAATGCCTCCTTGTCTTTTGAGACGTCGAGGGTCCCAGGGAGGAAATCCTTTATGCAATGACATTGAGAAGGCATGGTAGAGTTGTTTCCTATCGGTCTCGTTAACGATAGCATCAGCACCAAGAGCGGGGGATGGTGAGGACCGTTTTCCTGGCCACTATAGTGAGGCTGGACAAATGGCGAGGTTCTCATCCACCGGTTGTTACCGATATAACAACGAAAAGGACATGGTTGCTCTATTAGCGATGCATATCATGACATTGCATGTATTGTGCCCTAGTCATCGAAGGCTAAGGTGGCATCATCCTTGGGCAGTGTCGAGGGTGTCACCATCTTCAAAGCCTTGATATCCTCATCCTTCGAGAAGATATCTTCTGTTGGTAACTCCTTGTCTAGTGTCACGAACTTGGGTCCAGGATATGTCGGCAATCATCTAGCAAGGTGTCCTCCTTCCAGGTTACCCACGAGGATTACCAGAAATCCCGTGGTCAGGGGCACAAGGGTAGTAGCGACCATTTGCAAAATTTTGAAAAGTAGACGAGGAGAGCCAAAAAGAAAAATGGTGGAAGTGCTAGGCACAATCCTTCAGTTTATTTGAAAGCTTAGAAGAGCTAAGAAATATGGTAGCCTTTGCAAGTGTTTTGAAGGGTCTGGGAAAATAATTTTGTCCTAACTAATGTGCATGCTAACTAAGGGCTTCCTACAGTCAGGATGGTTCTGATATCAGCTCCATGGGGGCCCCGACTCATAAGACATGATCACTAAAGGTACGTGCACTGTGATCGTAGAGATCAATGCTCACTAAACACATAGATACTGAATAACAAGAGTCTTACATCCATTACATACCGGTTTACTCAAATATGGCCTTCATGGCCAAGTCTTCATATGATTGTAGTGGAAATCTTCAACGATAGCTTGAACCCATGCCATCTGCCTTAACCCTATAGGGATTCTGAGTGGGAATTGTCCTAGCTCGCATGTTCGTCACCAAGGTAATCTTCATCATAACCTGATCTTTCATTCCTGGCCAATAAAATAACCAGTGGCAAGCCAATGAGTACTTTGAATGTACTCGCAAGCAACCCATGTTTGGAACAAGGCAATAACAACGCATGATATAGCACTAACAGGTAAGTTTTGCAAAAAGCTAGTTTTGAGGGCAACGACATGATCAAAAGTAACTTCAGTAAGCATGCATCAACCATGAACAGGTTTTCATAAGAACACATCATAGTCATCATCATCAGTAGGGGGTTGGACGTCTCATGTTCAACCATCACACCAAGTCCTCAGACTTCTCTCATGTATCGTCTAAACATCTCATGTTCAATCATCGTGCCAAGTCATCCGACTCGACTCAAATATCATCCTTGTCACCACACACACACACACACCAAATTTGCGAAAACATCTGGACGTGGCATAAGTAGCGCCACCCAACTGTCCTTGACCGTGGACATGGCTATTTGAATAGTTTTACACTCTGCAGAGGTTGCACACTTTACCCACAAGATTCAGGGAACTTCCGTGTCATCCATGACTCGCAGTATATTACATATCTAAGGAGTGCACCCGAACAATGCCTTTCCCAAGGTGATACTAAACAAAGAGTCCACTCATTGGTGTCATCCCTCATGATATGCATCACTCGTATCATCCATGAGGGCATGCAACGGTGTGCCCGGTACCTGTAAAGACAACGCATGACCCTCCACTCTGGGATGACCCCATCTCGAGAGTGACCTCTTCACTCTCGCCACTAGTAATGCGGGCTCCTTGCTAGCACCAACCATAGTAATCAACAAATCCCCTTCCCTTATAGGGGTAGAGTAGTTATACATGTAAGCTTGGGACGGTCGACAAATCCTCAACCCTCCGTTTTCGAAAACACACACTCACTTACTCCGGTACACCACTTCTTTCTCAAGTGGTTACCCAACTCATCATAATCGCCCTCGATCATTAGTGGCACCCGACGGGGTATTCAAAAAGTCTTTGAAATCCTTTTTTCCATCACCATGCATATTCCTAATCCCACTTGCATAGCATCTACTTTCATCCTATTTACACCCACCCGCATGACCCTCATAAGGTGGTAGGGTCATGCACGATGCAAGTGTCATCGGCAAAGTATCAGAAGCATCCCACTAAAGTGGACACCACATCATCATGATCAATACAACAAAATTAAGTGCTATATGCCATGCAATAAAATGGTTCATAGTCATGGTCAAAGGGATGCTTGCCTGGCTTAGCAACGTCTTCGAAGTTTTACACGCTTCTCATCCAACTCTCAACTATCATCGGTAAACAACCACAATTAGCAACACAACAAGCAGATAAATAAATGTGCTCTATAAATAGGAGTTTTAGTTTTCTAGGACTCCTCTGGTCATGAGAAAAATAAACAATGAGGTTTTGATGGATGTGGGTCAAGGGGGAGTTTTGAATGGTGGGAATGCTAGAAATGATGATCCTTCAAGATGTCAACAGAAAATATTTCATAAAAATGAGTGGAGAAATTCATAATTTAGGGCATGATTTTAGAGACATGTGGGAAGTGGTTTCACTGGATTTGGAGTTGGTATGAATTTCCTAGCGATTTGCAAAGATGAGATAAATGGAAAACTGGGTTATTTAGTGGATCCACCAGAATAGGTACATGGTAAAAATGTTCACCATGGCTAGAAAAAAAGGGTATGACACTTAGAGTACCTATAAATTGGAATTACTCCATTTGGAGATTATATGGATGCTCTAGGAATTTTAAAAGGTGGCTCTCCAATAGTTAAATTTCAATTTAAATTTGAATAGTAGAGAGGAGTTTGTGGCAAAAATATGTAGGATATATTTTGGGATAGAGGAATATTATAGGAACCTCTAGGATTTTGAATCAACGGATTTGGAGTTAAGATGAATTTAATATCTATTTTTGATTGCCTCTGAAAATAAAAACATGAAGAAATTATTAGAAGGCCAACCTGCGCACAGGGTGCAAGTTAAAAAATGGGCCGACCCAGCTCAGCGCACACACGGCCATGTCGGAAGCGTAGTCCTGTGGAGTATGCCTTCCCAGTGGGGTGGCGGCCATCGGAGACCCGCCTCCACTTAAACCAGCAGGCCTGGCTAGCTGGGTCGCCGACTCGCGGGCCCCGCCTGTCAGGCCCTCCTTCCTCCTCCCGCTTTAGCAAAGGAGGAGTAGGGGAGGCAGAGCCGTGCGGCTCCGGTGCCCGCCCCCGCGTCGCCGGCCGTCCCTAGCAGTGCTCTGGCTCAGGCGCGCTCGGGACAGTGGGCCACATCCGCTTGGGTGTCGTACGCCCATGGGGAGAGGTGCAACGGCGAGGGACGGGTGGCTACGGAGGTGACCGCCGGTCATGAAAGGCACGGCACCACGAGCAAGCAAAATGGAGAGGTGGGAAGGCCCTTGCGGCAGAGCAGGGAGCTCCGGTGAGGCTCGAAGGAGAAGAGAGAGGCCATCGTGGACGAATTTTGACAGGGGGCCAACGGAGACATGGCGGCCATGGGGGTGGATGCAGGGCACGGTAGGGCAAAACGGGGAGGTTCAGGAGGCTCAAGGGAGGCTACAGGACAATGTGTGTCGATAGAGCGTCGTTGCTGCAAGCCAGTAGCATGGTCACCACGTCAACGCATGTCCAGAGAGTCCTTTTGGGCGGCCAAACGTGTCTGGCATGCAAGGCATGCATGATATAGGTCACTGGTAATTTTCAAGGGGAATGGAGCTGGTTGCAATGGTTTTTTTCTGCTAGGAAGTTTGCAACAACAAACTTGGAGCTTATCTAATGAGATTTTCCTATAAGACATTATGGGTAAAACCTTGTCTAGGGTACCTAGCCATGGAAGGACTATACAACAACCAATTTTCAGATCATGGAGGTGAGAGGGCATGGTACTTGTAGTACAAAGCTACACTTACTGCCATAATGTAGGTTTAGATGGACTCATCACATTTTCCATGTGAGCATGCCATCTTTGGGCTTGGATAGATGCAAATGATGCCTTGGAAAGGTTTGGGGGCATTTTTAGGAACAGAATAATGGGAGAGGGGAAAGAAGAGGTCTTGCCATGGTAAAAGAGAGGGAGAATGAGGGAGTTACCCCACAAATAATTAACTAGAGGCCATGGCAAAGTTACTAAAGGTAGAAGAGGGTTATAATATGTTGTGCTAAAAAGTTGGGGGCAAGGGGAATCTTTTTGGGCTTACTTTTCTTGTCCACAAGTTTATGGCTGAAGGTGTTTGTGCTGTGATTGGGCTAGGCAGGGCAATCCTATGACCTTGAGATTTACCAGGGGTAAATGGTATGTCCATTTGGTCCTGATCACAAGTTTTGTGATGATTTGAAGAAAGTTGATATTGTAAACTTGGTAAACCCTAGAAATGGACTTCTATAGACCTGATCATGCAATTATATTCCCCTTGATGCACCACTTGATGTAGCATCATCATTTGGGTGATAGAGAAATCCCACCAAGTTTGGGATCAATAGGAGATACTTCACAATGTAACGTTGATCAAATTTGGCCCTGGATAGGAATGGCTTTAGGATATTTTGGAGAACCAAAACAATTGGCATTGAGATGAAACTTGGCAAGATGACCACATATATCATATGAGACATGCTAAAAATTTCCTGGATTTATTTGAGAATATTTCTTATAGAAATATTTCAAATGCTTGGAATAGGCAGAAATGGTTTTGAAGGGTTTTTTCCAATACTTTGAACACGACCATGCCTTGAAACTCTTATATATGGACAATATATGTCCACTAAGCTTTCCTAAAAAAATTCCAAATATTTTTAAAGCATATAAATAATTTTTCCCTATGAAATACCATTTTTGGTCTTAAGAAAAAGCCTTTAAATAGAATATGAAAATAATCTTTTAAAATAATATTTTGTGGTTTTGGGAAGTTATATATATAGTAGGTTCCAAATAAAGCGTTTGGGGAAAAATGATCCACCCAATTTGGGGACTTGCAGTGCAAATCTCAAATCAATGGGATCCACCTAGTTTGAATAAAACCTATTTGGAAAAAAAAATATTTTGTAAAAATATAATTAAGTCCTATTCACATGGCATGATCATTGGACAAGAGTGGGGATCAAGGAAAAGAGTTTTGAGAGTAGGAGGGATTTTATGAATATAGAGCACTAGCAAGCAATCAGACAATCAGCAATCAAGTCAAGCATAACAAGCACACAAAAGTTCTAATTGGCCCTGATTTTTGAGTCATGATAACTTAGTCATGAGGAAAATCACAGGGTGTGACACCTGATAAGCCTCTAACCCCCTTCACATCCGAGCAAACCTTTGTTTGGCTATGTTACCACTTGCTCAGCCCTTCTTATAGCATTTCTAGCTGCAGGTCCAATTGCTTCCATGTGACAACATGGACATTCTTTTGTTATCACAGTATTATTGCTATTTAATTTAATGTAGATATATACTTGGTAAAAGGTGGAAGGCTTGACCATTTGCTCGGTGTTTTGTTACACTTTTGCTCAGTGTTTTGTTCCACTTTTTCCGCCCCTAGTCGCTTGTGTACTAGTGTTATGTTCCATATTGAGATCTCCTAACATCCTCGGCGTTCTTATGGGGACCCCCTTGATTTTCATTTTAGGATAAAGCTTGTCTGGCAAGCCCCAACATTGGTACTACATTTTCCTAATGACTAATAAAATTGCATAGGGACTTTCCGGACCCCGTGGATAACTAATCAACCCCTCCCCCCCCCCCCCGACCAGTGCTCCTCATCAGTGTTGGTCCAAACTGGGCAATATCCAGCGCCCCCTGCTCACCCGGGGTCTCAGCCAACCCGACGCCTTGCCCATCCGGTCATACCCTGAGAACGAGATGCGCGGCTCTTATCGGGTTTTATCGCTATGCCGGGCGGCCCTACTGGATTTGTTTATACCTTTCTTGAACGCCTTGTGCGTGTGATTTTGACGACACATTGGGCTATCTCGAAGTTGAGATTTTCCATCGGGATTCCGCAAGTACTACAGGTGATTCCACGGTTGAGGATTTCCAAAGCGGCGTGTGGTAATTTGTGATGGATTAGTTGGAGCACCCCTGTAGGGTTAAAGCTTTTCGAAAGCCGTGCCCACAGTTATGAGGCAACATGGAAACTTTGTTTAACACCTGGTCATAGCATACTTGAAGTAAACTCAAATAAAATACACCAACCATGTGCATAACCATGAATGTCTCTTCTCGTGAGTCCTTATTAGAGAGAGAACATTGTGGGATTATGTTTGACGTAAGTACGTGTTCACGAACACTTAGTGATCAATTTAAGTTCATGATCGTTATGCGTAGACCACCACACTTATTTTCTATACTTGTAAGTTAGCTACTCAATAAATTCTTACTTGCTTGCTGCAGCCTCACCACTTAACCATACCTCGCCCATTATGCTTTGCTAGTCTGGATACCCTTGGAAATGAGATTGCTGAGTCCCTGTGGCGCACAAATTACTACAACAACAATTGCAGGTACATGTAATGTGATGCTTTGACATGAGAGTGATGCTTGTTTGATTTGGAGTTCTTCTTCTTCTCCTTCTTCGTCGATCTAGGATGGGTTCCAGGCGGCAGCCTAGGATAGCTAGGATGGATGTCACTTTATTGTTTGATTTTGTCTGTAGTTGGACCCTGTTCTTATGTATGGTGTTTGAGTATGTTGTTGTACTGGTGTGCTCTTGATGTAGCTTGTGGAGAGTGTAAGCCAATTCCATTCTTGCGTACATGTACTTGTAAAGATATCCATTCTTGCGACACGACGAGATGCACTTCTATCCCTGTCAAGGTTCCGAGCCAAAATAAGGATAGGATCGCATCTTGGGCATGGCACCCACCTTATAGGGGCCCATGCCCGTCGCGTCGAGGCACGGGTCATTCTTTGAGGCGTGGTCTAGTGGCAGCTGGCCGCGGTCATCGATACGATCGACTGCGCTGTAGGAACATTGGGGCACGTAATGGAGTGGTTGAGGGTGTGCTTGCATTGTGTCGTAAGGCCGGTCGTAGTCCGACAGGGTCAGAGGCATTGTCGCCCTCACTGTAGCCATGCGGGTGCTGACCCCCGATGCGACGGGGGGCAATCTAGCCATGCGCGCCCCTGCCACGGTATCCAGTGCATCGCTGGTTAGAGAGGCAATCTTTTCCGCCTCTAGCCGGCCAGCCTGGCGCAGCCGTCACCGTAGAGTCGGACTGCAGGGGGAGGCGGCTCACCCTGAAGTCGTTTAGAAAACTTGGAGTAAAGAGCCGACTGAGGATACCCCAGGGTTATCCCCCCATCAATGTGGATCCTAAATTTAAGCCGGTGAGGCAATTCCTCTGGTGTTTCAATGAGGACAGACGTAAAGCTATAGGAGAAGAATTTGCCTAGATCTCGGCCATTGGGTTTATCGTGGAGGTTTTTCACCCGGAGTGGTTGGCCAATCCCATGCTCGTCCCTAAGAAGAATGGCACAAGGCGGATGTGTGTGGACTACACAAACCTTAAGAAGTCTTGTCCGGTTGATCCATTTGCTCTCCCCGGTATCAACCAGATCATTGATGCGATGGCTGGTTGCGAGAGTTTATCTTTCATGGATGCTTATTCTGGTTAGCATCAGATCAAGATTGCTGTCAAGGACTAGGAGAAACCATGTTTCATACCACCTTTTCGATCTTTTTGTTACGTGTCTATGCCACTCGGACTCAAAAGCGCTCAGGCGATTTACCAACGTTGTAGGCAGAACTACCTTCATAATCAAATTGGGCACAATGTTCATGCTTATGTGGATGATATCGTGGTCAAGTCAAGGAAGAAAGAGACTCTGCTTGCTGGTTTGAAAGAAACTTTTGATAACCTCCTGGTTTACAAGATGATGCTTAATCTGGCTAAGTGCATTTTTGGCGTACCTACAGGCAAACTATCGGGATTTTTCGTCCCAAAGCGGGGTATCGAGGCTAACCCGAAGAAAATCAAGGCCATCACTTCACTTTCTAGAACCGGCGTGTATCAAAGATGTTCAACGCTTGGTGGGTCGTATTGCCACCTTAAGCCGATTCATAAGCTGCCTGGGGGAAAAGGCTATCCCTTTATATCAGATGATGAACAAGACAGATAATTTCATGTGGAGTAACACGACCAATGATGCATTGGAGGCGCTCAGAAAGCAGTTAGCTGAGACGCCTGTCTTGACAACTCCCGTAGACAAAGAGCCTTTGCTCCTATACATGGCAGCTAATAATAGAGATGTGAGCGCGGCAGTTGTGCTAGAGTGCAAGGAGATAGGTAAAGAATACCCAGTCCAGCGACTAGTTTATTATGTCAGTGATATTTTGACCGAGTCCAAGCAAAGATACCCACATTAGCAGAATCTAGTATTTGGGGTGTTCATGGAGAATTGCAAGCTGAAGCATTATTTCCTTGGACATCCAATTACATTGGTTAGCTCTACTCCTTTGGGAGATATGATTCAAAACAGAGAGGCCACCGATAGAATTGCTAAGTGGGCACTTGAGCTCGGGCCTCTTAATGTGAGGTATGTGCCTTGATCATCTGTCAAGTCTCAGTCCCTGGGGGATTTTATCAATGATTGGATAGAATGTCAAGCACTCGAGGAGAAGCCGGCAATACATATTGGTCAATCCACTTTGACTCATCCAGGCAGATGGAAGGTTCAGAGGCTAGAGTTGTTTTAAATTCCCAATGAGGTGATAAATTTTCCTATGTCTTAAAGTTGATGCTTCCCTGTACCAACAATGTAGCTGAATACGAAGCTTAGCTCCATGGCCTTCGTGTGGCCACGAAGATGAATTTGATTCGGGTTAGGTGTTTAGGCGATTCAGACCTCTTGGATCAACAAGTCTCAGGCACGTGTGATTCCAAGTACGCTCGGCGGTTTATTGTCAGGTGGTTGATATCATCGCCGGACATTTCAAGGGATATCACGTGGATCACATTAATCAGCGGAAGAACGAGGCGGCTGATGCCCTGTCATGGCTTAGGTCTCTATGTAAGCCGGTGCCACCTAATGTGTTGCTTGATGTGTTGCATAATCCATCGGTCAAGTTACCTTCAGACCCGGAGGGACAATTGGTGGCGGATCTTCATGCTATTCCTGATTGGATGCTGCATTATCTGGCGTATCTGGCCCATGGCGAGTTACATGATGATGACACTTTGGCATGACAAATCAGGAGGCGGTCTAAGTCCATAACTATGTCAATGGAGAGTTACATAGATACAGTGTGACTGGTGTTTTCAGCATTGTGTTTCTCCTGAGGAAGGTCGGGAAATTTTAGAGGAGATACACGCAGGCGACTACAGTCATCACGTCGGCTCAAAATCTTTGGTGCCCAAGGCTTTTCGGCATGGTTTTTATTGGTTAACGACTCATAAGGATGCAAAAGGCATAGTACTTTAATGCAGTGGTTGTGAGAAATTTGAACGACAAGCGCACGTGTTGTTTTAGGAATTTCTAATGATTCCGATCACTAGGGCGTTTACGGTATGGGGCTTGATATGGTTGGACCGTTTAAAATGTCTAAGGATAAGAAGACCAACCTATTGGTGGCGATTGATAAGTTTACCAAGTGTATGGGAGGCGGAACCAGTTTCCATGGGCGATGTGACAACTGATGCTCACTTCGTCAAAAAGCCAATCTTGCATTTCGTTACCTACCAACATCATCACTAATAATGGTACAAATCTGTCTAAAGGGGCTATGAAAGAGTTTCGTCATAGTGAACACATCTTACTTGATGTCTCCTCGGTAGCCCATCCATAGTCTAACGGTCAAGCAGAATGTGCTAACCAGGAATTTTGAGAGGCATTAAACCCCGGCTTATGGTTCCTTTGGAACAAACGCCCGGTTGTTGGGTTCAGGATTTGCCTTTAGTTCTTTGGCACAACAGAACCACTCCCAACAGATCAACATGCTACATGCCTTTTCTCATGGTTTATGGCGCATAAGTAGTTCTCCCTAGTGATATTCGTCACGACTCGCACATGGTGGCGGCTTACGTCGAAGATGCTAACGAGACGGCGCGTCAGAACAAACTTGATGCTTTGGATGAAGAGCGGGATCTTGCAGCAGCACGATCGGCAATTTACCAACAAGATTTGCATCGTTGTCATAGACGCAGGGTTAAAACCCAGACATTCCACGAAGGCAACTTAGTGCTCCGTTTGATGCAAGGTCAGATAGATATGCATAAGTTATCACCACCTTGGGAAGGACCTTTTGTGGTTAGCAATAATCTCAACAATGGGTCCTATTATCTCATAGATATGCGGGAAAGTGACAAGTCACGTACCTCTGGGCAGGAAACTAGTAGGCCATGGAATATTGCTCATCTTCGACCTTATTACACTTGAGTCCTTCGCTCTCATCAATGTACAGACCTCTGTCACTGTCTATACCTTTTTATAATTAGTATAATAAAGTTGGCATCCCCATAATTCGGGGCATTTGCCGTTTTTCTTCCAATGATGCTTTGTGCAAGAGTTGGTTCTTCATACTGTCACTTGGGTGCTTCGAACTTAATGAGTTTATCTTTCATACCCTCTTGACCGGCTTACATGCCATATTTGAGTTAAACATGTCTATTTGCAACTTGCTACTCCACCAGGTGACACGTCGTACGTTGGACAGTCAATCTTGTTCAAAACCCTGAACTTGTCAAAGTTAAAACGACGATTTATGTCACCGGAGAGCCGAATTACAGAGAGCTAGGATAAACTCACCTGTCTGCTATAGTCTCTCCTCTATGTGGCTCATTTGTACTCCTAACACTCAATCTTTCTTAAGACCCTGAATTCGTTAAGGTTAAAACAAAGGATTTATTTCACGTGAGAGCCGTCTTACGGGATTATAGGCGTTCATGCCTAGCTTCTTTGAATCAAAAACTTTAATTTTTTTCCAAAATTATAAATAAGAGTTGATATATTTTGGTTGTGCCTTCAAAGCTGCCTTACAGCAAAAGAAGATATACATGTCTATACTTTCTATTTGTTCTTTTACATGGATTTTTCCTAAGAGAGTTCTAAGTTCTTGGATGAAAATTGATCCAAATTCTTGTCGTCCATTGATCAAACTTGCAGCTATTATAACCCGCCAACAAATTTTTTGTATGTGTTTTCAAGATTATGGGCTACTAAGTTATTAACTCGCCCAGGAGTGTGGCCATAAGTTGCCAGCACAGGAGTTGGTGAATTGATACTAATTCTACTTTCCTAAAGCGTCAAGACATATGATCACCTCAAGCATACACATGATTGGTGACGGTTGCAGCTGTTAAACCGCCAGAATATAAGTGGATCAAGCATACTCGCAGGCATTGCAAAAGTCACAGTTTGTCGAAAGCTATTCTATTACAAGGCCACAACCGGGCCCTTCAAATTTCTGGGTAAGTGTTTTTTAGAGTTAGATAACTCTGAGCCACCCATAGTACCATCCGAGTTACGATCAAGAGAAGCAATCTCGCCTTGATGCGGAGAAGTGGAAGGCGCCAGATAATCTTGTGTTGGCTCTTTGTCGTCTGCCATCTGGAGATTATCCTAAGTCCAGTGGATGCCAGTTAATGCCTCGGAGGTGGCTTCATCGTTAGGAATAAGAGAAGGATCAATGTCAAAGGCAAAGTAGTGCTTACGAATTTGAGGAGTTAAGTATATAATTGCATGGGAAGGCACCTTGATGAGAATGTTGTTGTCATCGTGAGCCAGCTGATACTTCTTCAAATTTGCTTCTTGCACAAGATTGCATGCTAAAGGCCTCATATCCTTGACGCATCTAGTAAATTCGGCTTCGATGAAGTCGGTTCCATCATCATTATATTGTGGATGCCCGCCAGCCAGATCTGTCATGCCTAGCTCGGATTGCCATGCTTTTGGCCCGACTTAAGGCATTAAGGGCCCCTGCACAGGCGGCTGACAATTTTATCTCCTCTATCTGTGATGGGCCAGTTAATAAGTGCTCCAGCACGTCCTTGATGAGTGGCGGAGGTTTTTTGCCAAAGGATGTAACTACAAGCATCCGCAAACTCCCATCATATAGCTTCTCCGTCAAGGCATAAATAACTTTTAGCTTCACCAGCATGCCTTGGCCAAGGTTGACGCTCCTGGCACCTGTTGCACAATCCAAAGCATAAGTTAGCAAAGGATCTTTAAGTTGTCGTGTGATATACGCCGCAATCTCTTTCATTCGTTAGTTATTTCAAATATAGATCAAGTTGGTGCACTTATCGAACATGGCGGCTGTCATCTAGGATATCTGTTGTTTTAAGCCGGTAAGCTCTTTAGTGATTGGCTCAAGCTCTTTCTCAGCGTCCTCTACATGCTTCAGTAAGGCACTCTTTTTCAACTCCAGAGTGGATTTTTCAGCAGTGAAATTGCTCTTTAGCTATTCTATTTCTTCCAAGGCAGACTTCCGCTTTGATCCAGCCTTGTTTCTCCTGGCTTCCAGCGTTTCTACACTATTGTTTATGTTGCCAAGATGCGACTCTTTAAAGGTTAATGCTTCCTATAAAAGGATTGAAGAGTACGGTTGGGAATCAGTTTTCAAACAAAGTTGTTTTATTCAAGTCCCAAGCACATTGCAAGCAATGCACTCGGCACTTGGGGGCTAATGTAGGTCATTTTCAATTTCTATTATGACCCGGCTCATCTTCTACAAAGTTAAGCCGGCCCTTTGGGGCTACGAGCACATTTTTTGCGAAGTGCTAAATTATAAGACCCGACTCGTCTTCTACACGGTTAAGCCGGCCCTTGGGCGCTACGAGCGCATTTTTTGCGAAGTGCTAAATTATAAGACCCGACTCGTCTTCTACAAACTTATGTCAGCTCTTGGGGGCTACGAGCGCGTTTCTTACAAAGTATTAAATTGGAAGACCCGACTTATCCTTTCAAGAATAAGCCGGCCCTTGGGGGCTACATTGGTATATATCTATAAGACGGAAGGGTGTTAAGTTAGTACCTCTTATTTGTTTTCATCATGCTTACTAAGTCGGCTTCCATGTCGCGGATGGTATGAAGGCGGTTCAAATAACTCGCGTGTAGCTCGTTAGCAATAAATGTTGCATAGTCCTGCAGATCCAACTTGAACTTGCCTTCTTCCAGTGAAGGCCATTCTTCCTATTTCTTCGCAAGTACATTGGAGATGCCTGGGGGCCTTATAACCTGTTTTAGTGATGACAACATCATCGGTGCTCTTCTCAGAAGAGAGTTCCTCAATTAGTGATAAGATAATTGGAACAGACAAATCACGCTTGCAGACCAGGTCAACATGCGTGTCCTTGGCTTCAGAAAGAATTTCCTCAGCCTGCAGAGGCGGATCATTGTGTTGGGTAGTAGGGTTGTCAGAACTTTGGATAGGGGCTTCACGAGGTTTCGACGCCTCTTTCTCCAGCTCAGAGACCTCCGAGATTTCAGAAGAGCCGATCATTCTATGTTTCTTGCTCGTCTTCACCTTGGCCCTCTAACAGTAATAGACAAGGTTATAAGCACATGATAAACAAGTTGTTTGACATCAACAAAGGTAAACTCTTTACCCAGGTTTAACAATCAAGGAAGGTAGTTGGGTGCCATTAGAGTAGACAGAAGACGGAGGTGTCTCCTGATAAGTAGAGATGGAAAGGATTAAACAGTTGTGCATAAGACTGGCATGGGAAAGAAATAAAGTTGGGCTAGCAGGCACCTCAGCGCGACGTTTCCGGGGAGCCGGAGTGTTGGATAAACCAGCCATAAGATCTTTAGAGCCGCCACTCTCGGTCTAACGCCTAGACTCGTGTTCTTGCTTATTAAAAAGAAAGTTGGGGTCCAAGTGAGCAAGAAGATGTGAAAATTTTACTTTTCGGATGACCCATCATGTTTTTTCTCTTGGCAAGGGTTCTGAGTCCGAGGAGATGTAAGTTACCTCTGCGGTGCTAGTATGACTTGTCTCCGTTTCGCCCTGAGAGGAGCTGGCGTCAATAAGTTGCATAAAAACAAGGCCAAGGGAGTCAAGTTCTACCTCTGAATCATCTTGGGCTGATGTTTTCTTTGGAAGACCCAAAGCACGGGTTTTAATTGCTTTTGCTTTCTTCTTTTTTGTAGAAGTTGCAGTTAGTCTCCTTTTCTTGAAGGGAGATTCAGCCTACATGCATTTGTAGAAAGATTAGAAAAATGTGAAGTACAAAATTCAGATGAAACAAGGACTTTGTTGAATGATTTCTTACCTCTGGAGCCGGATTATGAACATAGAAGGGATTTAACCCCGTCTTGTTCCAAACCTCTCGAGGTTCTCCAAGAAGTGATTTGACAATTGAATTGAGGTCTTTATCTGTCAGAGGCATCTAATTAAAGCGTAGAGGGTCAACCACCTCACCAGTATACTTACACATTAAGCTATCGCGCCGGCTGAGCGAAAAAATTCTCAAAGTAACCCGAAAATGGGTTAAATCAATGCCAGTTAACCCATTAGGTAAAAAAGCCCCGATCTTTGAAAATATGGGAGCCTATTGAGCTTGTTCTAAGGAGGATAACCGGTATGGAAACTCGGTGGTGGTGCAAAGCCGGTAAGGACGGTAACCCGACAATGGTTTCTCTTCAGCCGGGGCCGTGTCTCTATAGTAGAACCAAGTGTGATTCCAGTCCTTGGTATGGGTAGAGAGGACAACAGAGGGAAAAGATACATCTCTCCGCCTTTGGATGGAAATGCCTCCAAGCTCGAGACTTGGCACATCTGCAATTTCAGTCTAACGGTTGAAGTAAAAGAAATCTCTGAAAAGATCAATGGTGGTCTCCTCTTGTTGGGGAACGTTGCATGGGAAACAAAAAATTTCCTACGCGCACGCAAGATCTATGCATGGTGATGAGCATCTATGAGAGGGAGAGTAGATCTATATACCATTGTAAATCACTTAGCGTGAAGCGTTAAGAAACCCAATTGATGTAGTCGAACGTCTTCGCGATCCCAATCACAAGTCGTCCCGCGATCCAATCACAATCCGTCCGGATCTAGCGCCGAACGGACAACACCTCCGCATTTAGCACATGTATAGCTTGATGATGATCTCCTTCTTGATCCAGCAAGAGGGAGCGGAGAGGTAGATCGGTACTCCGGCAGCACGACTGTGTGGTGATCGTGGTGGTGGATCTATTCCGGCAGGGCTTCACCTAAGCACTACCGAAACCGATCTAGAGGAGAAAACATCTAGAGGGAGATAGGCAACACATGACTTTTTTAGTTGCGGCAGTCCTCCCACTCCCTCTCTATTTATAGGAGGAGGAATAGTGCCGCGTGAACATTACTGCGTGAATAGTAATCATCTTTCCCATGTAATGCCTCTTATCTCCTATTTCAAAGTTTGTGAGGGTTTTGGACGTCCACCCTAAAGACTTAACACAAGTGTTGGGCGAGGACTTTGTGACCTTATCTCAAGGAGAATACGGTAAGGACTGTGTGTCCTGGGACTGTGTGTCTTCTGGTTTAAATACCAGGCCACTCCAAACCAGACGTACGACTATCACAGTAGTTGGAACTGGGTCATCAAACCATTGTCTTCATCGAGCTACCTGGTTCTATTTCCTCAACCCCTCTATTCTTCGTGTACTTGTTGATGAAATTGATCATTACAATTTGAAGAATTTGACTGAAGACTTTCACAATTTCCTCATATCAAATTCTTCAAGTTACCTTGTTCTTCATCTGCTTATCCTGTATCACGCTACTTGTAATTTGTGCATGTTCCATTTCATCATGATGACTATGTTGTCGCTATGTTTCTCATGCACTTGAGTACTTAATTCGCTGCTAGTTATTCATCATGTTTCAAATTCCTCAAGTGATGAATATGTAAAAATCGCCTATTCACCCCCCCCTGTAGTCAATATAACGCACTTTCAAATATAAAATATGTTTAGTTCAGATCTAGACCAATTTCAAAATTAACATATGGGGTCATTTCAGAAATACTATATGTTGTTTCTGGCCTCATTTAAAATGACTAGATAATATAGTTTCATTATGATTCACCTCTTGACATGCTTACCAACATTTAATCTTGTCAAGTAAATAAACGAGAGTGGCCTAAATGATTCGAATGTGGAGTCTCATCAATATGCAACTTGTTGCATATTGAATGTCACTTAATGTGTACTATTTGTTGTGCTTTGTCATGTCATGCATACTCGTATGGACATGCATCATATTTGTTTGTGCATCATGTCATCCATATGTTGTGGTGTTTTGTCACACCCAAGATGCGACCCTATCCTTATTTTGGCTCGAGGGCCTCGACAGGGATAGGAGCGCATTTCTTAGTGTTGCAAGAATGGATATCATTACAAGTACATGTACAAAAGAGATGAGTATATGTAATTGTCTTACACTCGCCACAAGCTACATCAAGATCACATCAATACAACAACCTATTCAAACATCATACATAAGACCAGGGTCCGACAACGGTCTAAATCAAATGATAAAATGATATCCATCCTCGCCATCCCAGGTTGTGACCTGGAACCCATCCTAGATCGATGATGAAGAACAAGAATTACAAATCAAATTGAGAATCACGCTCACGTCAAATCATTGCATTACTTGTACCTGCAACTATTATTTTAGTAATCTGTGAGCCACGGGGATTCGACAATCTCATTTCCAAGGGTATCAAGACTAGCAAAGGTTAATGGGTGAGGTATGGTTAAGTCGTGAGACTGCAGCAAGCGACTAAGTATGTATTTGAGTGGCTAACTTACGAGTACGGAAATTAAAGTATGGTGGTCTACGCATAATGGACATGAACTAGTAATGATCATTAAGTGATCCTTAGCACCTACTTACGTCAAACATAACCCCACCGTGTTCTCTCTCGGATAAGGACTCATGAGAAGAGATAGTGATGGTTCTTTTATTTGAGTTTACTTCAAGTTTACTATGACCGCATGTTAAACAAGGTTGCCAAGTTGCCACATAAACGCGGGCACGGCTTTCCGAAAGATTTAACCCTGCAGGGGTGCTCCAACTCATCCATCACCAATTAACCACACGCAACGGGAATAACCTCGACCATGACTCTCGTGATTTCTTAGGCAATTCCATTGGAAAACCTCAACCTCAACATAGCAAAAAGTATCGGAATTCCATGCACAAGACCTTTGAGAAAGGTAAAACAAATCCACCAAGGCCACCTAGCGTGTCGACTATCCCGATAGGAGCCATGTATGTTGTTCCCAGGACAACACGGATTGTCCAAACTTTCGGTAGGCCAATCGTAGAATTGCCCCTGGCGGCCACCGGCGGTTGACAGGTTGGACCAACACTCATGAGGAGCACTAGCCCGAGGGGTTTATTAAAGATCCACGGGTGCCGCGGGTCCCTATGCATTTTTATTAGTTATTAGGTAAATGTAGTACCAATGTTGGGCCTTGCCGGACAAGCTTTATCCTAAAATGAAAATCAAAGTGGTCCCGATAACAACCCCGAGCATGTTAGGAGCATTCAATATGGAACATAACTGTAACACCTTGTGTTTGTATCACCATGTTATGCTTGGATTTACAAAATTTGGAGCCAATGAAAACTTTTTCAGTGCTTGTGATTGCTTGAATTGTTGCTTGTTTGCTTGGTGTGTATAGCACTCTTAGATTCTATCCCTCTCCATAATCATCTTCCTTGACCCAAACCTCTTGCCCAATGATCATGCCATGTGAATAGTGCACAAAAATAGTTTCTATCCAATATTATTTTGACCAAAAAGGATTTATTCAAATTAAGTTTTCAAAAAACCCTGAGTTGAGGTGGATCCTTTTTCCCCAAAGGCTTTACTTCAAACCTACTATATATATGACTTCCCAAAACCACCAAATATTAATTTTAAATGTTATTTTAATATTTTATTTAAAGGCTTTTTCTTAAAACTAGAAATGGTTTTTCATAGGGAAAATTTATTGAAATGCTTTAAAACTATTTGAGAAAATTTAGGAAAACTCAATGGACATATATTTTCCATATATATGAGTTTCAACACATGGTCATATTCAAATCATGGGCAAAACCCTTCAAAACCCTTTCTGCCCAAATCAAGCTTTTGAAATATTTCTATAAGAAATATTCTCAATAAATTCCAAGAAAATTCCAACAGATCAACATTGTCATAGGTAATGATCTTGCAAAGTTTCATCTCAATCCAAGTTGATTTGATTCATCAAACTATTCCAAAACCATCCCTATCTAGATTCAAATTTGAACAACTTTACATTGTGAAGTTTCTTCCCTTGACCCCAAACGTTGTGGACATGTTCTAATAACGAAATGATGATGCTACACTAAGTGGTGCAGCAAGGGGATTAGCTTAGCATCGCTAGATCTGCAGAAACTAGATTCTGTTGATTTCTAGGGTTTCAAAAAGTTACATTGTGAACTTTCATCCATCCATCTCAAACTTGGTGATCAGGCCTAATTCCAACCACCATTTGATCCTGTCAAATATCATGGCAAACAAAGTCCCTTTGCTTTCCCTAATCTCCATCAAACACCTTGTGGCCATTTCTAAAAATTACTGTTTTCACCACTTCTACTCTCCCCCTTGCTCTCAAATTTTTGCCACAACCTCTCAGGGTTACCTGCTACTTCCAGTAAAATTTGTGAGGCCTCAGCTCAATAATGGGTGGGGTAAAACCCCCATTTTACCCTCTAATTCACCATGACAGGAGCCTCTCCCCTCCCATTTCTTTCCTCCCTAGCTCACCCTAGCTCCAAAGCACCCAAGGGGCATCTAAGAAAACCCCATGAGCATCAAGACAAAGTGGGGCACACCAGAGCGCACGGGCAACGGTAATACCAGCCATATGCACGCTCTAGGGCATGCAACAGTGCGCTCTCACACAGTAGTCGCACCAATCCCGAGGCACCCAACAGCCTAGGGATGCGGGGAGCTTTCCCCTGAGATGCCCTTGATGTCCGCAAGCCTCCACCCTATCGGCCCCCTCATCCTTCTCTCTCCGACAACCTCCCGCACGCATGCTCGACGCTGCCCAGCTTTGCCAACCGTGGGGCTCACACGCGCACACTGCCCCGCCTCTCTCTCCTCTCCCCATGGCCTAGAACAACCCCAAGAGCACCCCAGACACGTTCCCTCCCCCAACCGTGGCCTCTGACCTCGGCCACGAGCTCGCAAGCGCACCCGAGCACGGTGGATCGAGGGCCACCTACTTAAGGCCCTCCTCGAGCCTCCTCTCCCCTCTAGTCTCTCTCTCCTCGTCCCAGCAGAACCCTTGTGCCCCCCGGTGAGCTCCTGACGCCTCTGTTCTCGGGATCGAGCCGAGCGCCATCGCATCATGCCACCGGTGTTCATGAGGTAGCAGCCTCCTCCACCCCTATTTGGCCTCGATTTGGATCCTTTGCTTCCTCCTCACCTGTTTCCCCTTGTCCCCATCCCTTTTGCAACATGGAGCGGCCCTAGTGATCACTCCTGAAGCTCCTCCGCCGTGGATTCTTTTTCGCCGGTGACCAGGTTCTCCCTACCGGATGCCTCCACCTCCTCCGGAATGGCGACCCAGTCCCGAGCTTGTTCCCGCATTCTCCTGCCATCGCCGTGCCCCGCACCGCTGCCGGTGAGCATCGTCGTCCCCTGTCCAGAGGTGGGTGATGAAAGGTGGGACCCCCTACAATCCCCACACCCCTCTCCCTCGCCTTGCTCTCACTGACATTAGGGCCCGTGCGTCAGGTCTGAACCTGGCTGCGCGCGCGCCCGCAACTCTGCTGGGCCGGCCTGGCCGGTTGGGCCCGATACGGCTGGGCATTCGGCCCAAGGCACCGAGGCCTTTCCCTTTTTCTTTTTCTGTAGGTTTTTCGAAAATCCCACAGGATTAAATATAAATCCAATTCCAAATATTCTTCCACCTAAATTCTTAGCTTAATGCATAGTATTTAATAGTGCCTTTTGTATAAATTTTTGAAAAACTTTTATGCAGTGATTTATTTTAAAACCTATTTTAGGCATATTTTTGCCTCTGTTTAATAGTTTTTAAAATATTTTCATAGCTAACCTTAGACAAATATTTTTATTATACTTTTTAGTATTTACCAGAATAGGGTAGCATTTTTAATAGCTTTGTGTGCTCTATTTTTTGGTGATGCTTATTTTTATCGTTATTTATCGTGACGATAGATTGCGCTGTTGACGAGGAAGTTGGACCCAAAGACTTTGAAGACCCTGAAGATTTTGTTCAGCCAGGCAAGCATCCTTTTGACCATGTTAAGAAACTTTTTCATGCATGACATATAGAACTTGTTGTTTCGATGATTGATCATGATGCGGAGTTCCCCCTTCGGTGGGATGCCTCCGGTACTCTACCATTGATACTTGCATCATGCATGACCCTACCTTTCTTATGAGGGTTGTGTGGGTGTGAGTAGTTAGGTTGCTAGTAGATGCTACGCAAGTGGGATCGGGTATATGCATGGTGATGAAAATAAAGAGGTGATTTCAAAGACTTTTCAAAAAACCCGTCAGGTGCCACTAATGCCCGAGGGAGATGATGTTGAGTTGGGTGACCACCTGAGAAATAAGTGCTATGCCGGAACAAGTTGAGGGTTTGATTTTGAAAATGGATTAGATTTAATATTTGTCGAGTGACCCAACCTTACATGTGCAACCATGATACCCCTTATGGGACGGGGCTTTGTTGATTACTATGGTTGGTGATAGCAGAGAGCATGCATTACCAGTGGCGAGAGTGAGGTGGTCACTCTCGAGACGGGGTCATCCCGGAAGTGGAACGCCATGCGTTGTCTTTACAGGCACCGGGCACACCGTTGTGTGCCCTCATGGATGATCCGTGTGATGTATGTCATGAGGGATGGCACCAACGAGTGGACTCTTTGTTTAGTATCACCATGGCAAAGGCATTGTTCGGGTGCTTTCCTCGGGTATGTAATATACCGTGAGTCGTGGATGAGACGGAGGTTCCTCGAGTCTTGTGGCTAAAGCACGCAACCTCTGCAGAGTGTAAAACTATCCGAATAGCCATGTCCACGGTCAAGGACAGTTGGGTGGTGCATCTTAGACTATGTCCACATGTTTTCACAAACTTGGTGTGTGTGTGTGCGGAAGATAGAAGGATGATAATTGCGTCAAGTCTGACGACTTGATGTGGTGAAAGAACATGAGATGTTCAACCCTTGCTTATGATGATATCTGTAACTTTCTCATATGGATAACTCCCAACTGTTGATGCATGATTACACATAGTTACTTGATCATGGCATTGCATTTAAAATTTGCTTTCCGGAAAATACCTACTTAGTGCTATAGCATGCATAATTATTACCTTGTTCCACGACTTGGGTTGCTTGCGGGTACATTCAAAGTACTCATTGTCTTGCCACTGGTTATTTAATTAGCCAGGCATGGAAGGACAGGAGTACGGTGAAGAGTTCGTTGGTGACGAACATGCGAACTAGGATGCTTCCCAGTCAGAATGCCTGTAGGTTTAAGGAAGATGGCATGGGTTCACGCTTTCGATCAAGATTTCCGCTCTTTGTTGAGTTTAAGTTTTTGGCCAATGTGGCCCTATGTCTGTAAGACTAGAGCTTCATGGTCTTTATTTGTGTAAGACGCTAAATGTGGATGTAAGACTCTTGTTATTCAGCTTCTGTGTGTTCGGTGAGCATTGATCTCTGGAATCACTATACACATGCATTCGGTGATCACGACTTACGAGTCGTGGTCCCCATAGAGCTGGTATTAGAGCCATCCTGACTATAGGAAGCCCTTAGTTATCATGGACGTTAGTTAGGGTAAAACCGTTTTTAAAACTACATCTAGCACCCATACTTAGGAGTTCCGCACTATTTACCTCTTCTATTCTTCACACAACACTCTGCTGACTCTCCTTCCTTCAAACCTTTGTAGATGGCCATCGTACTCGAAGCCTTCCTGACATCCAGCTTTCACTTATTCCTTGGGGATAGCCTGGAGAAGTGCCAGTTTCGCCAACAATTTGTTTTCCTCTACCACGAGCACTGGGTGGATACCGTCACAAAGGAGTACCACGTGGATGTGGTCGTGAAGGCAAACGACTCCCCGACCAGTTGGTTCTTTGAAGGACCACAGATGGAGATCGTGATACTTGCAGTCAAGTCAGTTGCACGCAAGGCACTTCTACACCTACGAGACATCATTCGAAAGATGGATGACGAGCCTGATACTCGCTACCTTCCTTTTCAGAAAGGATGATCTAGGTGAGAGTTGGACGTTGGTTCCATCCCAGGAGGATGGCACACCACTCAGGTTCCATACCTACTTCAACCTCTCCGCCGATAGTCTGGTTCACCACTTGATCAAGGAGTCCATGAAGCTTCACGAGGAACTTCACCACACCCGAGAGCTTCTTTGGCAAGCCAAGACGAAGCCAAAGAAGATCAAGAAGGATGGAGCCCTCGAGGGACAACCAGCCGTCGCTTACCAAGGAGGAGTACCCCCAGCTAGAGATGCACCCACATGTCGTCATCGCATGAGTACAAAGGAGTGTCGTGAGCTCTTCACCGACCCTCCAACAAAGCGTCGTCGGGATGGGCCTCCTCGCTCCCTGACCCCTTCGACCGGTAATGATGCCCGTTCATCAGATGAACAGGAGGAAGACCGAGAGGGGCGTGACTACGAGACTGAGCACTCCACCACCTGAGTCCGAGAACCCCTAGGGTAGGATCAGTCATGTACCCCTAGGGTAGGATCGTTCATATGAAACCATGTGTGCTTGTTGCTTGTTTTGTTGTTTGTGTTCCGATGCGAGTCGTGGTTTTTCCTTAGGCAACATGTAAGAGACTCCATCGTCTATCTTACCTAAATGTATGTGTTGGTCTTTCGACCTTTGTTTTACCACACTTGCACTCGACCAACCCCGTTAGGCATGCTTCTTTCCGTTGTTGCTTTTCCTCTCGTCTATCCTAGTTGTATGCCTTGGCTGCTCCGAACAGGATGGTGACTGCTACCCGTAATAGCTTGTTCACCAACCCTAAAGTGGGCAACTCAAGCGAGCAACAGGGAGCTGGTGGGACTGCTCATGTTGAGGACACCAGGAGCAGCCACAAGGCGACATTCCCTCGCCACCACCTCAACCGGAGAACATGACCATAGCTCAATTTCTCCAAGTTCTCCGGGAGGAGTGCGAAGCCAACAATGCTGCTATTCAGCAGATGGCTCAGGCCCTTGTGAACAACTAGCAACAAGGCAGGAATGGCAATGGACGCTCCACTATGTCTAAGTTCATGAGGAATTCGCCCACGACCTTCATCGAGACTGCTGAACCCTTGGATGCTGACGACTGGATCTGCACCATCAAGGACCTCCTTGCACTGGTCAATTGCAATGAGGACCGTGAGAAGGTTCTTTATGCCTCTCACTGCCTTGGGGGTACCGCCCAAGCTTGGTGGGATGGATTCAAGGTCATGCAAGGCGATCCTGTGATCACTTGGGATAACTTCAAGGAAGGATTCCGCACCATCCACATTCCTTCTGGGATCATGGCTCTCAAGAAGACAGAATTCCGAGCGTTGAAGCAAGGAAGTGGCTCTATCAAGGAGTACCTACAGCTGTTCAACCTGCTGTCAAGGTATGCACCTGAAGATATCAACACGGAGGAAGCCAAGAAGGAACGCTTCATGGAAGGACTTCAACAGACCCTGCAATATCAGCTCATCGTCTGCGACTGTCGTACCTTCCTCGACTTGGTGAACAAGTCCCTCACCCTGGAAGACAACATCGTTCCATACACGACACTCACAAGTGCAAGATGATCAGCAAGGGTAGCTCCAGCAACCAGAAGCCTCGCCCCTGGCAGCCAGCCCCAACCAAGCTGACCTATCAACCACAGTAGGCTAGACCTCCTACGCCTCATCCGAGCTACTAGCCTTAGCAGTATGCAATCCCAGGCCAGCTTATAACAACCCTAATAACAACAACGGTGGCAGGAACTACAACAACAACCCTGGGCAAGTCACTTGTTTTGGGTGTGGTCAGTCTGGACACATCTCTAAGCTATGCCCCAACAAGAAGCCGGATGCACCGCGCCCCAATGCGTCGAATCAAGGTCCAGGCCGTGGAGAACCACCAAGGAACCCAGCTCCTCACAACCAGCCCAACAATGGAAAGGGTTGTGTGAATCACGTCACCACAGAGGAAGCCCATGAAGAACCGGACGTCATACTGGGTACGTTCCTCATCAACTCAACCCCAGCAATAGTAATGTTTGATTGTGGAGCTTCGCATTCTTTTGTCACCCAAAATTTTGCACTAGATAGTGGCACGAAGCCCACACCCCTGGGTAGTCGTATGTTGATACAAACCCCGGGATCAGTTATGAAGTCTGGGATAGGTTGTAAGGGAGTTGAGATTAACATCAACAGGGTAGACTTCCTAGGAGACCTTATAGTTCTGGATTCACCGGGCTTGGACGCCATCCTTGGCATGAATTGGTTGACCAAGCACCAAGGCTCGTTAGACTGTGCCAAGAGGATTGTTACCATGACCAATAGCCAAGGAGTGGAAGTCAAGTATGTTCCCAACCCTGCCTGCACCCAAGCCCCTCCTGCAAACTGTTTATCAGGAATTGAGTTGGATAAAGTGTCAGTGGTATGTGAATACCCGGATGTATTTCCTGATGAGCTGCCC
Source organism: Hordeum marinum (assembly GCA_022496015.1). Lineage (NCBI taxonomy): Eukaryota > Viridiplantae > Streptophyta > Magnoliopsida > Poales > Poaceae > Hordeum > Hordeum marinum. The sequence goes on from CM039677.1 coordinate 121,895,417, forward strand.
CGAATGCCTCCTGACCACGACATTGATTTCATCATTGACCTTATGCCCGGATCAAGGCCCATCTATAAAAAGCCCTAACGAATGGGATCCGAAGAGTTGGCTGAATTGAAGAAGCAACTGGCAGAGGAGCTCGGGAAAGGATTCATTCGATCTAGTGCCTCTCCTTGGGGATCACCTGTTCTATTTGTGTCGAAGAGGGACGGAACTATAGACTCTGTGTCAATTACCGATCCCTCAATGAAGTCACAATAAAGAACAAGTACCCACTCCCCAAGATTGAGGACCTGTTCGATCAGCTAAACGGAGCCATGGTGTTTTCCAAGATCGACCTCAGGTAAGGGTACTGTCAGCTGAAGACCAGACCCCAAAACATTCCTAAGATGGCGTTTGTAACCCGGTATGGCCTGTATGAGTACACAGTCATGTCATTTGGGATAACCAATGCCCCTGCCTACTTCATGTACCTCATGAATAATGTCTTCATGGAGTACCTGGACAAGTTTGTTGTCGTCTTCATAGATGACATATTCGTCTTCTCCAAGTCTGAAGAAGAGCATGAGAAACACTTGAGATTGGTTCTAGACAAGCTTCGAGAGCACCAGCTTTATGCCAAGTTCAGGAAGTGTGAATTCTGGCTGCATGAAGTTGGATTCTTGGGTCATGTGTTGACTGTAGAAGGATTGTTAGTGGATCCTGCCAATATTGAAGCCGTGACTGAATGGCAATCCCCAACCACCGTGAAGGAAGTCAGGAGCTTCCTCGGACTCGCGGGATATTACCACAAGTTCGTGGAAGGATTCTCGAGCATTTCCTGACCCATGACCCAGCTTTTGAAGAAGGACAAGAAGTTTAAAGGGACAGCTAAGTGCGAGGAAAGCGTCCAGGAGCTCAAGAAGAGATTGACCACAGCCCCAGTTTTGGCCACCCCCGATATTCACAAGGAGTTTGTGATATATTGTGATGAATCGACAACCAGGCTTGGAGGTGTTCTGATGCAAGAAGGCAGAGTTATAGCATATCTATGGAGACAGCTATGTCCTCATGAAGAGAACTACGCTACTCATGATCTTGATTTGGCAACCGTGGTTCATGCCTTGAAGACATGGCAACATTACCTTCTCGGGAAGCGATGCAAGATATACACAGACCACAAGAGTTTGAAGTATGTTTTCACTCAGAGGGAATTGAACATGAGGCAGCGAAGATGGTTGGAGTTGATCAAGGATTACGACCTCAGTGTTCAATACCACCCTGGAAAGGCTAATGTGGTAGCAGACGCCTTAAGCAGAAAGGCTTGTTCCTTGAATGCCATGATTAAGGAAAGGCTAGCCGCCCTATATGAAGAGCTTGAAAGCTTCGGCTTGGAACTAGTCGCACCTGGATTCCTCGCCAACCTCTAGAAAGGCCTACCTTGATGGATGATATCAAAGAAGCTAAGAGGGGATATAAGAGCATTGAAGGCATCAAGAGGAAGATCAAGGCAGGCAAGGCCCTAGGATTTTCAGTGGATGAACAAGGAGTTGTATGGTTTGGGAATTGCATCTGCGTACCCAACAAAGAGGAGATCAAGAACTTGATCTTGAAAGAGTCTCATGACACTCCGTATTCCATCCATCCTAGAGGAACCAAGATGTATCAAGACCTCAAGGCAAGATTCTGGTGGCATGGCATGAAACGGGAGATAGGCACCTTTGTTGCCAAGTGTGATATATGCCAAAGAGTCAAAGCTGAAAACCAGCGACCCATTGGGCTGTTGCAACCTCTCAAAGTGCCTGAATGGAAGTGGGACAAAGTCAGGATGGATTTCATCACCGGATTACCAAGTTCAAGTAAAGGGCATGATTCTATTTGGGTCATTGTCGACCACCTGACCAAGGTAGCCCATTTCATTCCTGTCAAGACCACCTATGATGGAAGCCAGCTCGCAAACCTCTACATAAACCGCATTGTAAGTCTTCACGGAGTTCCAAAGGTGATAGTGTCGGACTGAGGCACCCAATTCACCTCAAGATTCTGGAAGAAGTTTCAAGAAGCTATGGGTACCAAGCTCTCCTTCAGCATTGCTTTTCACCCCCAGATCGGTGGGCAAACAGAATGAGTAAATCAGATACTCGAAGATATTCTTTGCGCTTGTGTTTTGGCGTATGGAGCCAAGTGGGAAGATTGCCTACCATTCGCCGAGTTCCCCTACTACAACAGCTATCAGTCGAGTCTTCAGATGGCACCATTTGAGGTGTTGTATGGACGCATGCGCCATACTCCCCTCAATTGGTCAGAGACCAGAGAAGGGTTAGTCTTTGGACCAAACATACTCCGCGAGGCAGAGGAGAAAGTTAAACTTGTGCGAGAGCGCCTTGAGACCGCCAAGGCAAGACAAAAGAGCCATGCCAACTCTCACCACCGGGAAGTTAGCTTCGACAACGAAGATCATGTCTATCTTCGAGTCACACCTCTTTAAGGAACCAAGCGTTTCCACGTCAAAGGAAAGCTTGCACCCAGATACATCAACCCCATCAATGTCACCACAAGACGAGGATAAGATGCCTATCAGCTAGAGCTACCTTCTGAGCTATCGGATGTGCACAACGTCTTTCATGTGTCACAACTCCGGAAGTGTCTCCAAGTTCCCAACCGCCCCGACCTCTACAAGGACATCGACCATCAAGACATCGATCTTCAACCAGACTTCACTTATCATGACACGCCAGTTTGCATTCTGGATGAGGCAGAACGTTGCACTCGAAGCCACACCATCAAGTACATCAAGGTCCAATGGAGTAACCACACTGAAGTTGAAGCAACCTGGGAGCGTGAAGACTATCTTAGATCTGAGTTTCCGTATCTTTTTAGTGCATAGCCTAGGAATCTCGAGAATGAGATTCTTGTAAGGGGGGTAGGTCTGTCACACCCTATGTTTGTATCACCTTGTTATGATTGGATTTACAAAATTTGGATCCAATTAAAACTTTTTTAGTGCTTGTGCTTGCTTGAATTGTTGATTGTTTGCTTGGTGTCTATGGAACTCTTAGATTCTATCCCTCTCCATAATCATCTTCCTTGACCCAAACCTCTTGCCCAATGATCATGCCATGTGAATAGTGCCCAAAACTATTTTTTATCCAATATTATTTTGATAAAAAAGGATTTATTCATATTAAGTTTTCAAAACCCCTAAGTTGAGGTTTGCACTTTAGGTCCTCAACTTGGGCGGATCCTTAAATTGGCAGCTTCCCAAAACCACCAAATATTAGTTTTCAAGATTATTTTAATATTTTATTTAAAGGCTTTTTCATAAAACCAGAAATGGTTTTTCATAGGGAAAAATTATTTACATGCTTTCAAAATATTTGAGAAAATTGAGGGAAACTCAGTGGACATATATTTTACATATATTTGAGTTTCAACACATGGTCATATTCAAATCATGGGCAAAACCCTTCAAAGCCCTTTCTGCCCAAATCGAGCTTCTATGAAAATTCCAGTAGGTCAACATTGGCATAGGTGATGATCTTGCAAAGTTTCATCTCAATCAATGTTGATTTGATTCATCAAACTATTCCAAAACCATCCCTGTCTAGATTCAAATTTAAACAACTTTACATTGCGAACTTTCTTCCCTTGACCCCAAACTTTGTGGACATGTTCTAATCACCAAATAATGATGCTACACTAAGTGGTGTATCAAGGGGATTATCTTACCATGGCTAGATATACAGAAACTGGATTATGTTGATTTCTAGGGTTTCACAAAGTTACATTGTGAACTGTCATCAATCCATCTCAAACTTGGTGATCAGGCCTAATTCCAACCACCATTTGATCCAGTCAAATCTGATGGCAAGAAAATTCCATTTGCTTGCCCTAATCTCCATCAAACACCTTCTGGCCATTTCTAAAAACTACTGTTTTCACCACTTCTACTCTTCCCCTTGCTCTCAAATTTTTACCACAATCTCTCAGGGTTACTTCTACTTCCAGTAAAATTTGTGTGGCCTCAGCTCAATAATGGGTGGGGTAAACCCCCATTTTACCCTCTAATTCACCATGACAGGAACTTCTCCCCTCCCATTTCTTTTCTCCCTAGCTCACCCTAGCTCCAAAGCATCCAAGGGGCATATAAGAAAATCCCATGAGCTTTAGGACAAGGTGGGGCACCCCAGAGCGCGCGGGCAATGGCAATGTCGGCCATATGCGTGCTTTGGAGCATGCTACAGTGTGCTCCCGCACGGTAGACGCACCCATCCCGAGCCACCCGACAGCCTATGGATGTGGGGAGCTGTCCCCTGATATGCCCTCAACGTCCGCAAGCCTCCACCCTGTCGGCCCCCTCCTCCTTCTCTCTCCGACGACCTCCCGCATGCATGCCCGACGCCGCCCAGCTCGGCCAACCGCGGGGCTGGCACGCGCGCGCTCCCCCGTCTCTCTCTCCTCTCCCCCTGGCCTTGACCAACCCCATGAGTGCCCCAGACATGTTCCCTCCCCCTCCCATGGCCTCTAACCTCGTCCTCCAGCTCGCGGGCGCACCCGAGCTCGGTGGACCAAGGGCCGCCTACTTAAGGCCCTCCCCGAGCCTCCTCTCCCCTCTAGCCTCTCTCTCTCCTCGTCCCAGCAGAACCCCTGTGCCCCCCGATGAGCTCCCGAAGCCTCTGTGATTGGGATCGAGACGAGTGCCGCTGCATCGGGTCGTCGGCGTTTGTGAGGTAACGGCTTCCTCTGCCCCCGTTTGGCCCCGATCTGGATCACCCGCTTCCTCCTCACCTGTTTCCCCCTCGTCCTTGCCCCTTTTGCAGCATGGAGTGACCCCGGTGATCACTCCCGAAGCTCCTCCATCGTAGCTTCTTCGTCACCGGCGACCAGGGCCTCCCCGCCGGCTGCCTCCACCTCCTCTGGAACGGCGACTCAGCCCCGAGCCTTGTCCCGCATTCTCCTGCCATATCGTGCCCTACACCACCGCCGATGAGCATCGCCATCCCTAGTCCAGAGGTGCGTGATGACAGGTGGGACCCACTGTCATCCCCACACCCCTCTCCCTCGCCTTCGCTCTTGCTGATGCTGGGGCCCGCGCGTTAGCTTTGAACCTGGCTGTGTGCGCACCTGCAGCTCAGCTGGGCCGGCTTGGCCGGTTGGACCCGGTACGGTTGGGCATTCGGCCCAAGGCACTGAGGCCTTTCCCTTTTTTTCTTTTTTCGGTTGTTTTTTCAAAAATCCCACAGTATTAAATATTAATCTAATTCCAAATATTCTTCCACCTAAATTCTTAGATTAATGCATAGTATTTAATAGTGCCTTTTGTATAAATTTTTGAAAAACTTTTATGCAGTGTTTTATTTTAAAACCTATTTTAGGCATCTTTGTGCCTCTGTTTAATAATATTTTAAAATATCTTCACAGCAAAACCTTAGACAAATATTTTTATTATAGTTTTTAGTATTTATCAAAATAGGGTAGCATTTTTAATAGCTTTGTGTGCTCTGTTTTTGGGTGATGCTTATTTTTATCTCTATTTATAGAGATGATAGATTGCGCTGTTGACGAGGAAGTTGGACTCGAAGACTTTGTTGAACCAGGCAAGCAGCCCTTTTACCATGTGAAGAAACTTTTTCATGCATGACATATAGCACATGTTGTTTTGATGATTGATCATGATGCGGTGTCCCCCCTTCAGTGGGATGCCTTCGGTACTCTACCATTGATACTTGCATTGTGCATGACCCTACAATTCTTATGAGGGTTGTGTGGGTGGGAGTAGTTAGGTTGCTAGTAGATTCTACGCAAGTGGGATCGGGTATATGCATGGTGATGGAAATAAAGAGGTGATTTCAAAGACTTTTCAAAAAAACGTCAGGTGCCACTAATGCCCAAGGGAGATGAATTTGAGTTGGGTGACCACTTGAGAAAGAAGTGGTGTGCCGGAACAAGTTGAGAGTGTGATTTCAAAAACGGATTAGATTAAAGATTTGTCGACCGTCCTAACCTTACATGTGCGACCATGATACCCCTTATGGGATGGGGCTTTGTTGATTACTATGGTTGGTGCTATCAGAGAGCCCGCATTACCAATGGCGAGAGTGAGGTGGTCACTCTCGAGACGGGGTCATCCCAGAAGTGGAAGGCCATGCATTGTCTTCACAGGCACCGGGCACACCGTTGCGTGCCCTCATGGATGATACGCATGATGTATATAATGAGGGATGGCACCAATGAGTGGACTCTTTATTTAGTATCACCATGGGAAAGGCATTGTTCGTGTGCTTACCTCCGGTATGTAATACACCGTGAGTCGTGGATGAGAAGGAACTTCCCTGAGTCTTGTGGGTAAAGCACGCAACCTCTATAGAGTGTAAAACTATTCGAATAGTCGTGTCCATGGTCAAGGATAGTTGGGTGGTGCTGCTTAGACTATGTCTAGATGTTTTCGGAAACTTGGTTTGTGTGTGTGGAAGACAGAAGGATGATAATTGCGTCAAGTCGGACGACTTGATGTGGTGAAAGAACATGAGATGTTCAACCCCTGCTTATGATGATATTTGTAACTTGCTCATATGGATATCTGCCAATTGTTGATGCATGCATACACATAGTTACTCGATCATGACATTTCATTTAAAATTAGCTTTCCGCAAAATACCTACTTAGTGCTATATCATGCATCATTATTACCTTGTTCCACAACTTGGGTTGCTTGCGAGTACATTCAAAGTACTCATTGGCTTGCCACTGGTTATTTAATTGGCCAGGCATGGAAGAACAGGACTATGGTGAAGAGTTCATTGGTGACGAACATGCAAACTAGGAGGCTTCCCAGTCAGAATGCATGTAGGTTTAAGGCAGATGGCATGGGTTAACGCTTTCGATCAAGATTTCCGCTGTTTGTTGAGTTTAAGTGTTTGGTCAATGTGGCCCTATCTATGTAAGACTAGACCTTCATGGTCTTTATTTGTGTGAGACGCTAAATGTGGATGTAAGACCCTTGTTATTCAGCTTCTGTGTGTTCAGTGAGCATTGATCTTTGGGATCAATGTACATGTGCATTCGGTGATCACGACTTATGAGTCAAGGTCCCCACAATAACACCGGTACACAAGTTACTAGGGGCGGCAAAAGTGGAACAAAACACTGAGAAAAAGGCCAAGCCTTCCACCTTTACCAAGTATATACGTGCATTAAATTAAATAGCAATAATATTGTGATATGACAAAAGGATATCCATGTTGTCACATGGAAGCAATTGCACCTACAACTAGAACCTCCACTCTCGGTTAGGTACTCGTCAATATTAAATTTTGTTAAGCATGGCAAGAGGTGAAGCATAAGTAAACTATCTATTTAGACAGCTTAAATGAGGCCAGAAGCAACACGTAACATCTCTGAAATGACCTCATATGCTATTTATAAATTTGGTACAGATCTGTCCTAACACAATTTTATAGTTGTTAATAACCAATATAAAGTGTGCCATGATATTCTGCATGTTTTCCTAGTCAAGTTACATATGTGGAACATTTTGAACAGAGCTACGGTTATGTAGTTATGAAATAAATCATTTTCACATGGCTTTTACCCAAAACTAAACAAACAACAAGTTTAAACATTTTGAACATGGTTTGAAGTGGCATATTGTTAATCTACACAAAATTATGAACATTTTTCATATATTAATTATTTACATGTGATGCACGATTGAAAATTTATTATATATATGCATGAAATCTAGGGCCTTTTTTGCAATTTTATAATTCACTAGATAATTAGCAAAATTTGCAGCAGGGAAAAACATGAGATAGGTCTAATCCGGCTGGCCCAACAGTTACAGAGGGTGCGACATTACTATGGTACGCTCATGGCAAGGGTTAGGGCTCGGGATAGCTCACGTCGTGGGTTGCGGCCGAGTTGATGGAGAGATCTGGACGTGTTGGGCCTTGATGGTTCCAGCCCACGCGAGCGAGCCAGGGAGGCAAGTGCCGGTCCACGGTGAAGGGTCAACGGGGCGAACGGCATGCGGTGCTCCTATGTTCGTCGTCTCCTGACAAACAAAGATAATGACAATGCTGGACTGGGCACAGGAAAGGCCGGAGATGGGGATGATGGCCGCAGGAGGAGGCGGACCCAGGCGAGGTTCGTAGGGCCCGGCCTGTAGCATGCAATAGCGCCGCTCGGGGCACGGATGGACTACAGCTTGGCGTTAGAGGCTTTCATGGGCGGACATGGCGAAGCACAGGGGCAACTCGGCGAAGAGGTAGGGTACCCAGCACGATGCAGAGGAGGCGAGCCGGTCCATCGAGGCTGGAACAGGCAGGTCCAAGCATAGCGGTTCCATTCTCGGTGACGAGCCTTGGATTCCAACAAGGTGGCGGTGACAACTTGATCCTGATAGAGAAAAGAGGGAGATGGGACGCATGAGGGAGGGAGAGAAAAAATCCAAGATATGGAAGAAGAAAGGGGCACGTGGGGAGCTTGGTCTTACCGGCGATGTCCGGCATGAGGCAGCGCGACGTGAGGAGCTCCTCTGTCGAGGTTTGGGGTGGTCGGAGACAAGCAAAACGGCAGCGGCAGGGCTCGGGGACGGCCATGGCTGTCCCTTGTGGTTTGTTTAGACAAAGAAAGAAGGGAGATTAGACAGATAAGGGAATTACGGGAAAGAGAGGAGGGGAAGAGGGATCCGGCCTAGAGGTCCTTCGACCGGGCTTGGGGAAGATCTAAGGTGACGAGGCGAAGCTCTGATCGAGGCAGGTCCTCGGATCCATGAAGCAGAGGAAGGAGGGGAAGAAGAGGTCGGTGGGGCCTGGTATCCTTGGGCTGGGCTCATGGCAGGAATGGAACTAGGGCGGCGTCATGGTTCGATCCGATAGAGCAGGGGAGGCCTTAGCCAAGCGGGTTATGGCTCCGGGTGCGATCGAGGTAGAGCTTGGGGAAGAAGGGGTGGAGTGGCGGCGGCATGGAGGAGAGGGAAAATGGAGTGAGAAGGGAAACTAGGATCGGCGCTGGTGTCAGTGTTGAAACCGACGGATCTCGGGTAGGGGGTCCCGAACTGTGAGACTAGGATCGAAGGTAACAGGAGATGAAGGGGACACGAGTTTACCCACGTTCAGGCCCTCCAATGCAGGTAATACCCTACGTCCTGCTTGGTTGTATTGATGATATAAGAGGTTACAGAGTTGATCTACCTCGAGATCGTATAGCTAACCCTAGATGAGTTGTTCTGTCCCTATAACCTAAAACCCTCCGGCTTATATAGATGCCGAGGATGCCTAGGGTTTACACATGGTCGGTTACATGCCGAAGAGATAAACATGCCTAACTACTACATCAGACTTGTAGCTCAAGCCATGCTTCCCAAATCTTCCATCCGGGAGATTGGGCCTTCAAATCCTCTGGTGTTCGGTAAGTATCCCTCATAGTCCATCCCACAACAATAGGTCGGCTATCCGAGGACCCCCAATCCAAGACTCCCTCAGTAGCCCCCAAACTTGCCTCCAACTCCATGGGTGTTCAGCTCCGACCGCTTTGTGAACAGAGTCTTCGGCTTGCGAGGTGAGTTCCTTCCGATGACAAGTAGTCTTCCGCATAATGGCATGTCTCAATACCATAAATAGATTGGCTTTCAAGCCCGAAGTTCAGGGGGTAAACAACGGCCCTCTGACGACCTTTCTAACGAAAGGCTATGGATCACCACGACCGCTAGTCCAGTTGAATAGACTCGATTCGCGGTTCGAGGCCGTTTTAATCATCACGATCTATCAAGATACCGATCTTGTCCCGTTTTACACGGGATACACTTAATCACACACACGCAATGGCTCGCATGTCTCGGTAAGTGGAGGGATTCACGGCGCAGCGAGGGAAGCCAAAATCATCAGATCATAAAAAGAGAAAGAAAACCTCAAAGGCTTTTCACGTTCTCCATTCGACTTCTCCGCATCCCATTCCCTTGCGCCCCCAGAGCATAGATCTAGGTTTCTCCACCCCCACCTTCGAGCTCAGCAATGGCGGGCTGCAACAGCCAATGGGAAACTTCCACCGTCACCAACTAGGACATACTCGACCTCAAGAAGGCTGGATACCTCCCCGCCAACATCCCTCACCGCACGACGGAGGATGGCCAAGTAATCCGCACCCCCAAGCCAGGCGAGAGGGTGGTGTTCATCCCCCACTTCATCAAGGGGTTGAGCTTCCCACTCCACCCCTTCATTAGTGGGCTAATGTTCTTCTACGGCCTTGAGTTCCACGACCTCCTGCCAAATTCCATCATGAACATCTTGGCATTCATCCTCGTCTGCGAGGCCTTCCTCCGCATCGAGCCACACTTTGGGCTCTTGCTGCAGGTCTTCAACATCAAGCCCACGTGTGTCGACGGCAAGCACGTAGATTTCGACGGGGCCGTCATCGGCAAGCTCAACCATGTTGGGTGGCCGTCGGGCACCCTCAGCGAGACCATCAAGGGGTGGCAAAAGGAGTGGTTCTACGTCACCGAACCACAAGAAGAGGGCCAGCACCCCGTCGCCGCATTCAGATCTGGTCCCCCAACCATACTGGCTTCATGGCTCAAAAAGGGCCTGGTCTTAGGTTCGGGCAAGGAGGTGACCGATCTGCAGAAGCGCATTTGTGCCTTGGTCGAGGGGGCACCAAGTTGACCGATGTGGTCTAGGTCATGGTCCGAAGACACATCATCCCCTGTCAGCGCCAAAACACCCCCCTGTGGGCTCGGGAACTCGAAGCCGAGCCCACAGCCCAGAATCTCTTCTGCACTACGTGGGAGAAGTTGTGGAAGGCACTTTTCAAATCAATGAAAAGTTGGCCATCCGAGGAGGAGGACAAGGGTCTGCACGCCACCAAGACTGATTCCGAGGTACGATATTCCCTAGCTTGGTCAGCTTCATTACACTGAACATTCCTATAACCTCTTATCTAATCTGTTCTGGCAGAGATGGCTGAAGAAAGTCGTTAACATTAATTGTCCGGCTCCTCATCCCGAAGACGAGAGGACCGGGCTGTTAGCCAAGATGCTCGTGGAGAAGCCTTACGAGGCTCCCACAAAGAAAGAGAAGAATAAGCAACCAGGCCGAGCTTGACTTTGCATCAGGGACCATCCTGATGCCGCATCCGAAGATACCCCTGCCTCCTCAAATCAGGAGGAGGCCGATGAGGAGGAAGGAGAAGAAGAGGAAGAGGTTGAGGTCGAGAGCGAGTGGGGAGGCAATCCCCCCCCTCGTGCCAGGAAGAGAGCAGTGTCTTCAGACGCCTCAGGGCAGGTCGCTTCTTCTGCCCCGAAGAGGGCGCGCCAGACGCGGGTGGTTCTGTCTGAAGACAGCAAGGACTCAAGCTCCACATCCGAAGACCCTGAGGATGTTCCCCGAAGGAGCCTAAGCGTCAAGCCCCCCCCAAAAAAGGTTAGGATCCGAAGACCCTCCAATTCATTATGAGTAGATTTATAGTTTGCTAACATGGAAGTTATTGGTCTTGCAGCCCCCGTACATTCTCTCCACCAAGGTGATATCGTACGGGGAGACCCCGCCCGCCGAACTGGCGGAGAGCAGGGACGCCTCACACCCCCCCCCCCCCACTACAGGCGCCATGAAGGTGTCGTCCCAGCCTACTCTTATGTAGGTGGACACAGGGGGCGAGGGAGATCGTATCATGGCCGAGGCTAACGCTTCAGCCACTGAAGACCGGGGTGCACCATCCCGCCCCGACACCGAGGGGGCTGGACGAGCGGACGCTTAGTGCCCTCCAAGAACATCTTCGGAGTGCACTATGCCTCTGGAGGCATCCGTCCAATCCCCGGTGGGTGATCAGGAAATTCGATCATATCGGGCTCCACCGACCAATAGGTGGTCGGCCATGGAGGAGGCGCTATCGAGCGCCTCCATCACCGAGGATAACCACACCCTTATCGGTGCAATACTACAAAGCGTCCACTCCATTGACAACAGACTTAAGGAGGCCTTCAGAGGTCTCCTTGTGGGCTTTCAAGTAAGTCACCCGATATTTACAAAGATTTTTATTTATTAGCATTGTATACATGACAGCCCCCGAGACATAGGTGAGGTGAAAAAGCTCACCTAGGGGTCACATCTGAATCCGATGCCACCCTGGAGGCACTTTAAGTGTCCAGTATGTTAAAATTACCTAACATATGATCAAATTGTCTACAATTCAGAAATTGAGAGCTCATGTGATGTATTAATTGTGTGTGTAATGCAGACTTCGTCATCGGCGGTGGCCACAAATGGCACCTAGCTGGAGGAATTAAATCGAAAGCTGAAGCGCTCCGAGGACAAAGTTGTGGCCCTCAACCAAAGGCCCGACGAGGTTCAAGGTTTGTTGAGACAGAATCTGAAGGCCTTCGTCTGAATTTTGTAGTCTGAATACTATGCAGATTCTTGATCTATGTATACTGCACGCGTAGCCGTAGTGAATGACGTGGAGAGGCTCAAGGCTGAGCTCCAGCGCGTGAAGGACAAGACGGGCTCCGAGAGGGCGGACGCTAAGGAAACAGCTACCGCCCTTTCTGCCATGCGGGCCACTAGTGGCAACCATAAAGCTCGTGTGGAAGAGGTCCAATAGGAGCTCAAGGATGCCAACAAGAGATGCGAGGCCTTGGAATAGAAGAACAAAGCGAGCTCGGCCGAGCTGTCCACCATGAAAGACGACCTCTAGAAGGAGCGGATGGACAGACGGTTCTACAAGGAACAAGTGCTTCATGCCAAGGAAATAGCCGGTGGTAAACCATACTCATTAAAGTGCATATTCAGGGATACCAGATTCGAGTTGCTTACCCGGGTGTGGTGATCCTCAGGCATGTCTGCCAATCTCCAAAAGAGTGTGGCGGACACCAATCAGCTGTTTGCCTCGCGGGGTGAGGAAGATGAAGCCCGGATGTTCTGGCCACAGTTCGGAGCCCTCGAACATCCTCCTCTCTTGGTGGAGCAGCTGAAACACTTGATGGAGCTGCACCAGATGGCGGAGCCAGCCATGAAGGACCTTCGCATCCGCTTATGGTTCGGCGAGACGCTACCAGGCAGCTACTTCGGCCTGGTGCAGAGACTGATCGCTGCCATGCCCTGCCTCGACACCGTCAAGCGCTCGTCCTGCATCGAAGGAGTCTGGATGGCCCTTGCCAAGGCCAAAGTGCACTGGACGGGGCTAAATCCGATGAAGGTCGGCAACGACCCGCCGCCACCCGGGAAGGAGCACCGACGCCCCGAGCTATACTTCGATGGAGTGATGGAGAGTGCTTGGGTGATAGCGTCGCAATGTTCGGGTGAAAAATTATTTGAATGAGCTTGTTACATGTCCAAAGACTTGTGATAACTTTTTATGTTATTAGTATCTGCTCTTATATGGTTTTGCATTCCTTTATAACTCCTATGTGTAGGATTAATACTAAAAGATGCGAGTCGTTGGCTTTAGCCCCATGTAGATACTACATGGGTGTCTATGCCAATACACTGTGTCCCTTACCCGTATAATCGAAACCCAAAGGCGGTATAGTGCGGCAGATTAGGTAATCAGACTATAGTGCTTTATTTCTTTCACTTAACCGAAGGGGAGCGAAAAGGACTACGGGAAGCGTACGATTTGCCACCGGAGTGTTGTGATGTTTGGACGAACCGTGGCTGAAGCCAACATCATAATGTTTGCATAAAGGGCAAGTTCCTCGTATAACACGGAATAACTGCCTATTATGATTAAAGTATAATACTTCTAGCTTGGGGTTCACAGATCAGATCGCACATACTATGACAGCCCGTTTTCGGATTTCTCCCCTGAGGTGCTTGACCAGACTATCCGGAAACACAATTGCAGGGGTGCTCCCTTTGCCCTTTTAGCTAAAGGAGAGCAACATAAAGGGGCAAGCACAGGAGCCGGGCAACTCAACTTAATGATGAAAGACATAGTTCGGAACCGACGCATATAAAGTGAATGCTAAGACGCCGAACACACGATAGTTAAGGTGATTTGTGTCTAAAATCGAGCCCCCAATCTATTAGCCGGTTACCTCGCGTCATACCGAACAGGTTCATGAGAAGAGGGAGAAAGGATAAAAAGTATGAGCCAAAAATAGGACAGATGAGGCATACTTGCGCCACGCAATTTTGCATTTTCTCTACAACTCTTATAACTCGGATTGCCGAAGCAACTGTTTACAGGTACGCAAAAGAAAATAAGAAATAAAATCATACAGAAGTTATTGTACCACGGGTCTTCAATTGGTGACCTGACGCCCTCGATATGCCCCCTTGCTAGTTGACCCTGCTCTTGAATGCACCTTGATGGGTGTTAGTGTTCGGCGGGCGGACTTTGCTAACAAAATATTGAGAGGCCGCCGCATTGAAGGTGAGCTTTACGCCGTAGGCAGGCTTTTTTAGGAGTGCCTGCATTTTGTCTGAAGACGTATTAATGGTACTAGGTCGGTCTAGCCGAACACCCACCTTTATTTCCCCACCACTTCCTATGGAATCTTAAGTGCGATGTTGTGCCCCCTCTGCACATACTTTGTTGGTCCTAAAATTGTGCGGTGGGGCGCGAGTCCCTATAGAGGGGAGAGGAAGGATCTGAGTTTTCTGTCTGAAGCCGAACTCGCTTCCCAGCCTTATGTGCCTTTATAGCGGATGCCGGGACTTGTCGATCTTCTTTGTAGCTGAATTCGGCCGCTAGGGTCAGTGCATGTTCCTCAGTTCTAAGGGAGCGCTCAGTATTGCCGTTGATAGTAATGACCACCTTGGGGCCGGCATCTTGAGCTTGAGGTATGCGCAGTGTGGGACCGTGTTCAAACGAGCGAACGATGTCCGACCCAGCAGCGCGTGATAGCTGCTGTGGAAGGGCACGATGTCGAAGATCAAGTCTTGGCTGCGAAAGTTATCGGGTAAGCCAAACACGACTTCCAAAGTTACCAAGCCCGTCCATCAGGCCTCAACGCCTGGGATCACTCCATTGAAGATAGTGCTACTGGGAATGATCCTTGACGGATCAATGCCCATCTTTTTCACCGTATTTGAGTAAATCAGGTGCAGGCTACTTCGTCCGTCCATTAGGACCTTTGTGAGGTGTGATACCCATCTATAATGGGGTCTAGGACGAGGGCCGCCGAACCCCCATGATGGATACTGGTCAGATGATCATGCCGGTCAAAGGTGATAGGGTATACCGACCATGGGTTGTACTTCGGGGTTACGGATTCTACCGCGTAGACTTCCCAAAGGGCCTGTTTCCTCTCCTTCTATGGTATGTGGGTGGTGTATATCATGTTCACCGTTTTTTACTTCGGGAGGGAATTTCTTCTATCCGCCACCAATTGGACCCCGAGGCTCATCTTCGTCCTTGTTGCGAGGGCTTTTGACTTGGTCTTCGGTAGGTATCTTTCCAGCCTTCTTAAACACCCAGTAGTTGCGGTCTGTGTGGTTGACAGGCTTTTTCGATGTCCCATGGATTTGGCAGGGCCTTTCCATGATCTTCTCGAGCTGAGTGGGTCCGTCGCGATATCCTTTAGGGGGCTTCTTCCGCTGCCGCGGTCGAGAGTTGCGGAATCCGGCATTGACAGCCATGTCATCAGCATCACTCTTATTGTGTTGGCGCTTATTCTTGTTGTGCTTTGGCTTTGAGTTGCCATCCCGGGCGTCAGGTGCCACGGGATCTTCCGAATTGTGGCTGCATCTTGCCAGCCAGTTATCTTCGCCTGTGCAAAAGTGGGTCATGAGGGAGGTTAGGGCGGACATGGTCCGAGGCTTGTCTTGGCCTAGCTGGCGGATCAGCCATTCATCCCGAATATTGTGCCGGAAGGAGGCTATGGCCTCAGCATCCGGACAGTTGACGATCTGGTTCTTCTTAGTCAAGAACCAAATCCAGAACTGCGAGCGGAGTCACCAGGCTTCTGGATGACGTTGCTGAGATCGAAAGAGTCCGGTGGGGTGGACATAGGTTCCCTGAAAGTTGGAGGGAAACGCATCTTCCAGGTCTTCCCAGCATCTAATGGAGTTTTTGGCAAGGATGTTTAACCAATGCCGAGCTAGCCCCATAAGCTTAAGAGGGAGGTATTTGATGGCATGGAGATCATCTCCTCGCACCATGTGGATATGGAGGAGGAAGTTCTCGATCCATACAGTTGGGTCAGTGGTCCCGTAGTACTGTTCTATATTGACGGGTTTAAACCCTTCGAGGAACTGATGCCGCATTACCTTGTCTATGAAGCATAGTGGGTGAGTGGCGCCTCTGAACCACACTATGTCTCGCCTTTATTAGGCGTCATTATGGGGCCGGTTGCGTTCTCGAACTTTGTTGTTTGGGTTGAACCATGGTTTGTATCCACCGCTTCTATCGGGCGAGTACTCTCTAGATCCATAGATGGATCTTGTGCGGCCTGCTCTATGATCCAGGTTATGTTGTAGGTCGAACCTTTCATTGGGCTCTAATGGCTCCTTACCCCGTCTTAGGGGCACTTCCGGTATGTAACCGGCGTCGTCAGCCATCCTGTCACGACCACGAGGGGGAGGTTCGGCCTGTCGTATGGAGTACGGTCTGGAGATGGGGTATCAGTAAGTTCATCATCGAATTGTGGTAGCAGCCTTCTCCGAGAGTAGCTTTTGGGTTGGTTTGACATACCAGTGACGTATACTTCCTCGGCTGAGAGGACTTTCGTCCATCGATCATTGAGGTCAGCCTGTTCGGATTTGAGTTGTTGTTGTTTGGCCGTTAGGCTGTGAGCCGATGCTATGAGATGCTACCTTATTTCTTCCTGATCTTCAAGGTTATCAGGGATGTACAAGTCCTCGGCTTCATGTGTGTCTTCCTCCTAAATGGGAGAAAGGTAAACATTGCCTTCGGGTTCGTTGACATTATTAGGATTGCTTTGGTCCTCATGCCCTTCCGGACCCTCAAACGGGTGCTTGGGGATATCGAGATTGCCATGATCGGCGGGGATATTACCGTCCCCGTTGCTGATAATAGCTTTTCTTCCCTTTTAACTTTTGGACCGCTTATGCGATTTCCAGCGCCTTGATGGTGCATCGCCCAATTTGTTGCCGTCATTGTGAGGCATGTTGTCGTCATTGGTGGCAGGAGTAACTACCATGTAGACATCATATGTAGAAGTGGCGGTCCAATTCCTGGTGTTGACAGGAGTGGGAACACGGTCCTCCTCATCCACGTATTGTGCCTCCTAAGAGCCATAATCTAGCACGTTGGTAAATATTCAACGGTGGCTATCAAGTGGGTAGTGGGTGGGTCGAAAAATCCGTCCTTGCCCGCACTATAACCAGGCCGAGCATAGATCGTGGCTGGATCATTGGTGATCCTCATCGTCGAGAATTGCTCCAAGGCCTCGTCGACCGCTGAGGGCCCGATCGGATCCAGATGTTTGGAACTCGTGGAGTTAACCCCCATGACGTCCACCCATGGGGAGTGTTCGGTAGGAACACGTGTCCAATCATATGGCTTGATGGCCGAACCGGGTTGAGAGATCGGCTTGCCACCATGGGCGACCCCATTGGCATATCCGAAGAAGGGGCTCGAGGTTAAAGCCTCCGAGTTCTTGGGGGCTGCAGGCGAAGACGTGAGCCCGATTTGTGACAAGTCACCCCGAGAGTCGACGGAGAACTCTAAGTTTCCTAATATGACCTCTTCATTAGGGGACAAGCTCTCAATGCGGCCTAGATAGCCAGCGGAATTAGCATGCAGCACAATGCTGCCGAAGGCAAAGATCTGACCAGGGACGAAAACATCCATGTTGTGGACCTCTTCGTTGATGACTAGGCGGAGCGTCGATTGCATCTCGCTCATAGAGGAACTCTCAATGAAAGCACCAATGTCAGTGTCGAAACCGGCGGATCTCGGGTAGGGGCTCCCGAACTGTGAGACTAGGATCAACGGTAACAGGACATGAAGGGGGCACGAGTTTACCCAGGTTTGGGCCCTCCAATGGAGGTAATACGCTACGTCCTACTTGGTTGTATTGATGAGATAAGGGGTTATAGAGTTGATCTACCTCGAGATCGTATAGCTAACCCTAGATGAGTTGTTTTATCCCTATACCCTAAAACCCTCCGGCTTATGTAGATGCCGAGGATGCCTAGGGTTTACACATGGTCGGTTACATGCTGAAGGGATAAACATGCCTAACTACTACATGAGACTTGGAGAGTAAGTCATGCTTCTCGAAGCTTCCATCCTGGAGACTAGGCCTTCAAATCCTTCGGTGTTCGGTAAGTAGCCCTCATAGTCCGGGCACAACAATAGGTCGGCTATCCGAGGACCCCTTAATCCAGGACTCCCTCAGTTGGTTTATAGGGGCTTAGGGGTCGCTCCTGACCATCAAATCAATGGCATGGCCGACGTGGATCCCTAGATGAGCTGCCGTACAGAAGGTAGAAGAAGAACATGAGTGTTCGGTGGGGTTGGGCTGTTCGAAGGGGTAGGCTTTATGAGCTTCAGGTGGGATGGCCCTCTCATCTCCATCGGATCTCCCTCTTTGGTGAATAAACAGAAATCTTGGATAAAGAAAACAAACACTCAGAGGAGTAGGAGTGGAATTAGACCTCACTAGATATTTCCTTAACATCATCAAAATTCATTGGATTAGATAAAAATGGTTTGAGGATTTTTGGAATACAAAATTTGGACAAGTTGAATAGAACACAATAATATTCAATTTTCAAAACCATTCAAATGGACTCGGATGGGGATGAAATTTCTAATGGATGGCCCTACAAATTAGATGTGATTTGTCGGCAGATTTGGAACATTAATTTGAGCAACAAAAACGTGACTCAAATATCCAATTCAAAATGAAAAGAAGGTGGAAGTTGAATTTGGACAAGGGAAACTTGAGCATGGCTTTGATGGAAGTTTCAAGAGATTAAATGGATAATCAAAGTAGAAGAGGAGGTGCCAACACAAGATCAAAACAATCACCACAATAATATGGAGATGATGCATGATGCAACATAAAACAAACCTCTCAATCATGCAAGCAAATAATATAGAACCAATAAATGATGGTCTTGATCTCAAAATGGTCAACGAATATAACGGGAAGAACCGGTAACTACGAATGAATGCAAGTTTTGAAAACTGATGGTAACAGAGTGTCGATACAATTCGAATGATGCCAATGATGCGATGATGAATACAACAAACATACAAATCACACGACGACAATGGAATAAAAGGGGATTCTTCTAGAGCGTCGGTCCCGGGCTGTTACAACTCTTCTCCACTTACAAGAGAGTTAAAACTTAGTTGCTTCATTGACAAACAAGTGAAATCAACAAACCCTTAAGGTTGCAAGTGATGAAGAATGATATGAGAAACAAACAAGATTCAAAAGAAATTTGGGCAGCACTTGATGGAAAAGAGAGGTAAAACTTGATAAGATAGAGAGAACTGGAATAGGGATCACAACACATCAGTTAAATGGACAAGCAAGAGAATACAACGATCTTCTCAAAACAAGATGATAGATCGACAAGAGAAACATCACAATGCCTTGGAACAAAAGAATAGAAGCTAGACCGACGGAAAAAAGGAAGGGAGGAGAAAATAACAACTTCTACCACAATTGAATTATAAAAGCATAGGTTGAATGGAGTTGTTGAAAAACCAACAACGAAAGAATTAGCTTGTGGTGGTTTATGGAAACCATCCTGAAATTATGAGGTGAGAACCGGACACTAATGGAAACAAAGCTTGCTTGGAAGCAACAACATATGCATAACTTCTTTCACCAAGAGGATACATAGAGAAATTGGAACTTGATAAGCAACATGATAGGAACAATCCTTAGGAAAGGCTTTAGGTGAAATCCAATCAAAGAAAACTCCGAAAAAGAAATGATGGGTTTAATTATCTCACTCTTGGTAAATTATATTCAAGACTCCTCATGAACCAAGAATGCTATAACACCATCTCAAAAGATGAGGGGGGATGGATTGCACTTTTAAATTCAAGAGAAAGAATGCTTGAGCTTCTCCAAGAAAATATTGAAGAATACTTCGAGAATGATAAAATTCTTAAAGAACCACCACGACGAACCTCTGAAGAACTTCGAAATGAAAGGATGATAGAAAAAATTGAAGTTTGAAAAAGAAAAGGATTAAGGCCTGCTATTATTTAGATGAAGCTTTACAAAGAGATACTTGATAAAACTTGGAACTCCGAGAAAGAAAAGATGAACAACTTAGAATTGAGAAGTTGATATCATGAACAACTCTGAAAGAAGGATTGAAATCACCAGAATAAGAATGATGTTATGTTTATCCTTGATCAAGTTAAATTAATGACAAGCAACGGATTTAGCATACCACTTATTCTTCTTGAAAAAGATTTGAGAGAGATTCATAAGCTTGAAGAAGTCTTGAACAAAACACCAGTATGAATTCACAAATGAATGAGGAAACTATGAATGAATGGAACTACTTGAGCATGAAGAGATCATGATCCACCTAGCAGAACTAGAATGATCCACCGGAATAATTGAGATATGAACGAAGGGACAACAATTGAGAAGAATTCAACAACAGAAGCTAAAAGCTGAGAACGAGGAATCTTCTGAAATGACCGTTTTGGAGGATCGAGAAATGAAAACAATTATGAAATGGATCAGATAGATATGAAAAGCATTACTCATGATGGAAAAAAATTGCACAGAATAGCATGAAGTTGAAAACCATGAATCTCCGAGAATGGACCA
This sequence comes from Hordeum marinum, assembly GCA_022496015.1. Lineage (NCBI taxonomy): Eukaryota > Viridiplantae > Streptophyta > Magnoliopsida > Poales > Poaceae > Hordeum > Hordeum marinum. The sequence goes on from CM039677.1 coordinate 121,916,100, forward strand.
AGATTTAAGAGAAGCTCTCTTTCAGTCTTCAGCGTCGAGAGTGACGACGACAAACAACTCCATGAATTACTGAGATACTCCGGTACAATGAATAAGGAAAGGTTTAGCCAATGATGAAAATAATTCGAAGTGATCTTGGAGAACGAATATGACTGATGAAATAGATTCTTATGTCATATTGAAAAGAACTTGAGGGCATCTCCGGAAAGATTAGAAGGGCCACGTAAGATCCTGGGAAAAAACCTGTGGGTTATGGGCACACTCAAAAGAAACCATCGTTGAGACAATTGCTTATAAAGAGATATTGCATAAGAAAAATTAAGATGAGGTGAGAACCTCAAAATAATTTAATAGGATATGAATGGGAATGAAAGTCTTATGAGATATCTTCAGCACTCCGGATAGAATAGAGAGAGACGAAAAACAAGAGATACTTGGACAGAATTTCCGACATGGGGAAGCATATAGCGATTGAAAAGGATACGACGAACACCGAGATCTTGAATTGAATGCGCCGGGAAGGAAAATAATAATAAAGAAATGATGAATTCAAATCACTAGAGGATCTTCCCAATGAATCACTTGATACGATACAAAAGAAAAGATAACGAAAGCATCGATGAAAAGAAAGGCATTTGGATGAGAATTTAATCATTGAAGAAAAAGGGCGGGAGGGTGGGAAAAACAAAGACAACTTAGGACGGATGAAAAGAACTCTGGGAATAAACACGAGGATTGATCTTGCAAATATTAGATATGATTGAATATCTTGAAGAGGAGCGACCGGTTGAAAGGGATTTCATGACACTTCCAGTTGATCCAAAAGATTAGCAATCACATGAAAATATGCGAACACAATTTAGGAAAGATATAAAATCACCACTTGACATCGAAGCAACTCGAATTACCATATTCAAAACAAAACAAAGGATGAGGCTTTCGTAAGCTGGAAACAATACATAACCCACTATGCATTTGTTGGAAGGATAATCCTAGGTAGCTACTTGAATTCCCACCTAAGAGCTTACGAAATCTTTGGTTATGCAATCGGGTGTTTGGGATACAGGGAAGCAAAATATCTCACACAACTAACAAGCTCTACACTCCAACTGTATCCATCTGCCAACACATAACCCAGAAAACCTCGGAAATCATGTACCTCAGACCTTCGAAAAACATCTGATATACTAGCTGTAGCAATACCTTTGATCGCTCTCCCCAGTACTGGGTGGCGCCAAATATTCTCACCACCTCTGGTATTCCGGAACTGCCACGATACAAATGTGATGACAACACCTCGGAGCTCAACTCACCGCGACACTGCCACAACCCCTAAATGTCAGGACGCACAAGGAACAATGTTCTCATCACAAAGATATCGGAACGATCCCAACAATACCCGCATGATCCTAAAAAACTTTTGAGAGAAAAAGAGAAGAGGAGTAGAATTAAAAATTCCTAAGGCGAATACCTCACCAGAGTATAGAAGAGGCGTAAAAGAAACCTACTCTCCGATATATAACTAGACTCAAAATAGTTTTTCACTACACTCGGCTCAGCCAAGTTCGATCAATCAAGGAGGCTCCTAGGTCAGATCCTAGCTCTAGTACCAAGTTGTCATGCCCAAGATGCGACCCTATCCTTATTTTGGATCGAGGGCCTCGACAAGGATAGGAGCGCATCTCGCCATGTTGCAAGAATGGATATCAATACAATGACATGTAATTGGCTTACACTCGCCACAAGCTACATCAAGATCACATCAATACAACAATATATTCAAACGTCATACATAAGAGCAGGGTCCGACTATGAACGAAATCAAACGATAAAATGACATCCATCCTTGCCATCCCAGGCTGCCACCTGGAACCCATTCTAGATCAAAGAAGAAGAAGAAGAAGAAGAGGAACTCCAAATGAAATCAAGCATCGCGCTCACATCAAATCATCGCATTACATGTAGCTGTAACTAGTTTTTTAGTAATCTGTGAGCCTCGGGTACTCAACAATCTCATTTCCAAGGGTATCAAAACTAGCTATGCTTAATGGGTGAGGTATCGTTAAGTGGTGAGGCTGCAGCAAGCGACTAAGCATGTATTTGAGTGGCTAACTTACGAGTACAGAAAATAAAGTATGGTGGTCTATGCATAACAGACGTGAACTAGTAATGATAACTAAGTGATCCTGAACACCTACTTACATCAAACATAACCCCATTGTATTCTCTCTCGGATAAGGACTCACGAGAAGAGACAGTCACGGTTACGCACACAGTTGGTGTATTTTATTTGATTTTACTTCAAGTTTACTATGACCGGGTGTTAAACAAAGTATCCAAGTAGCCACATAACCATGGGCATGGCTTTCCAAAAGATTTGACCATGCAGGGGTGCTCCAACTCATCCATCACAAATTAACCACACGCAGCAGGAAAATCTCAACCTCGACCACGAATCTCGTGATTTCTTAGGCAATTCCATTGCAAAATCTCAACCTCAAGATAGCCCAAAGTATCGGAAATACCATGCACAAGACGTTCGAGAAAGGTAAAACAAATCCAGCAAGGTTGCCCGGCGTGTCGACGATCCCGATAGGAGTCACATATCTCGTTCTCGGGACATGATGGATTGTCCAAACTTCCCGTACGCCAATCATAGAGTTGCCCCTGGCGTCCACTGGCGGTTGGCAGGTTGGACCAACACTCGTGAGGAGCACTGGCCCAGGGGATTAATTAAAGATCCGCGGGTGCCGGCGGGTCCCTATGCAATTTTATTAGTTATTAGGGAAATGTAACACCAATGTTGGGCCTTGCCAGACAAGCTTTATCCTAAAACAAAAATCAAGGGTGTCCCCATAAAAAACCTTGAGCATGTTAGGAGCGCTCAATATGGAACATAACACCGCTACACAAGTAACTAGGGGCAGCAAAAGTGGAACAAAACACTAAGCAAAAGGCCAAGCCTTCCACCTTTACCAAGTATATACGTGCATTAAATTAAATAGCAATAATATTGTCATATAACAAAAAGATATCCATGTTGTCACATGGAAGCAATTGCACCTGCAGCTAGAAACGCTATAAGAAGGGCTGAGCAAGCGGTAACATAGGCAAACAATGGTTTGCAGGTGGGATGGGTTAGAGGCTTATCATGACAATGATGGGAGGCTTGACAACAAGTGGTAGGTAGCGAGACATAACGATAAAAATGGGACAACTAGCATAGCAATGATAGTAGTGGTATCCAGAAAAATGTGTCATCCAGCCCAAGTTCCCGCTTGGAAGAGAACGAATCCATGAAGAAGACAAGACAATGTAGTCAAACGAATCCTCACACTCCGAACGCTTTCGGAACTCTATCGAGAAGGAACCAATCCGGAAACAACAATCAACACGACATAGCACCACAACATATTCATGACATGATGTGCAAGCAAATATGATGTATGTTTATTTAATTATACATGGCATGGTAGTCACAACAAACAATTACTACACATTTAGTGAAGCTCAATATGCAACGAGTTGCATACTGATGAAACTCCACATTCAAATATTTAGTTCACTCTCGATTAGGTACTCATCAATATTAAATATTGTTAAGCACGGCAAGAGATAAAGCATAAGTAACTATCTATCTACGCATCTTAAATGAGGCCGGAAGCAACACATACCATGTCTGAAATGACCTCGTATGCAATTTATGAATTTGGTACAGATGTATCCTAACACAATTTTATAGTTGTTAAACAGCAATATAGAATGTGCCATCAGATTACATATGTAGAACATTTTGAACGAAGCTACGGTTATGTAGTTATGAAATAAATCATTTTCACATGGCTTGAACACAAAACGAAACAAACAGAAAGTTTAAACATTTTGAACATGGTTGAAAGTGGCATATTGTTAATCTACACAAAATTCTGAACATTTTTCATATATTAAGTTTTTACATGTGATGCACGGTTGAAAAGTTATTATATGCATGAAATCTAGGCCTTTTTATGCAATTTTATATTTCACGAGATAATTAGCAAAATTCCAAGTGGGGAAAAATATGAGATTGGTCTAATCTGGCTGGCCCAACAGTTACAAAGGGTGCCACCCTACTATGGTACGCTCATGGCGAGGGTTAGAGCTGGGGACAGCTCACCTCGTGGGCTGCGGTCAAGTTGCTGGAGAGATATGGACGTGTTCGGCCTTGATGGTTCCAGCACACGCGAGCTAGCCGGGGAGCCGAGTGCCGGTCCACGACGAAGGGTCAACGGGGTGAGCGGGGAACGGTGCTCCTGTGTTCATCGTCTCCTGACGAACAGAGACAGCAGCAGCGCTGGATTTGGCGCCAGAAAGGCCGGAGATGGGGATGATGACCGGAGGAGGAGGTGGACCCGGGCGAGGGTCGTCGGGCCCATCCTGTTGCGTGCGACAGCGCCGCTCGGGGTGCGGATGGACGACAACTTGGCGTTAGAGGTTTGCACGGGCGGACATGGCGAAGCAGAGGGGCAACCGGGTGAAGAGATCTGGCGCCCAGCGCGATGCATAGGAGGCGAGCTGGTCCGTCGAGGTTGGGAACGGGCAGGTCCGAGCATGCCAGTTCCGTTCCCGGAGACGAGCCTTGGATTCACACAAATGTGGCGGCGACAACTTGATCCTGACAGAGAAAAGAGGGAGACGGGACGCGCGAGGTGTTGGTTTTGAACTCTAGATCAAAACAACCAAGTGCTGTGTACGTACGATACAAGCTAGCAATAACACAAGCACACTGCTTAATTGATGAACAGTGTGCACGTCTTGCTCTGAAGCACGTCTTGCTTCGGCTAGCTAGATCAAGCGAATCGAACGACGTCGCCGGCGAAACCTCACGGAACAAACCACAGCGAATCGATGGCCAAAGGCTCGTGTCGAGCTTTCCAATATTTCTTCTCTTTTTCTTTTTCGTTGTGTTTACAAGGGCTGGGGGTAGAGGCATATATATGCTAAGCGTAGCCTACTTCTAATCCTACTCGGTGTAGTACTACTAATCCTACTCGGTTTGCAATACTAACCAAACTAGGACACACATTACAACTAGATTAATTACTACATTCACCTCCTTAATCTGGTTGCTTTGTCTCCATTGCTTGCACTCCAATTTTCTACCTCATCTCGATGAACTTCTGTCGACCGAGGGACTTGGTGAAAATATCGGCAAGCTGGTCTTTCGTGTTCACGTGCTGAACTTCGATCATCCCTTCCTCAATGCACTCCCGGATGTGGTGGAACCGAGTGTCTATGTGCTTTCTCCTTTCGTGATGAACCGGATTTTTGCACAATGAGATTGCAGCTTGGTTGTCGATCTTCAATGACACCTTCTGCACCTCCCGCTTCGTAAGAATAGCTAGGAGTCTTCTCAGCCACACTGCTTGACAAGCCGCCGTGCTTGCCGCTATGTATTCTGCCTCGCATGAAGACAGTGCCACCACCTTTTGCTTCTGAGAATTCCAGCTAATCGGATTCGGACCAAGGTAGAATACCATGCCCGTTGTGCTCTTCCGGTCATCCACATCACCTGCCATGTCACTATCTGAATATCCACGAAGGATCAATCCTCCCTTTCCCTTTCTGTACGTGCAGCCAAGATTAATAGTGCCTTTCACATAGCGCAAGATTTGATTGACCGCGCTCATGTGTTCGGTTGTCGGATTCTCCATGAAACGACTCACGATCCCGACTGAATAAGCCAAGTCAGGTCGGGTATGCACCAAGTATCTTAGACTGCCCACAATGCTTCGATACATTGTGGTGTCCACCGGCGGATTTGAGCTACGCTTGCTCAACTTGTGACGTTGGTCCATTGGAACTTGTGTCTCGTACCAATCTGACATGCCACACTTTTCCAATAACTTGACCGCATAAGCCGATTGACATAGGGAAATCTCACCGGAGCTTTGCTTCACTTCGATGCCGAAGTAATAGCTGAGTAATCCCAGATCGCTCATGCTAAACTTGTTCTTCATTTGCGCCTTGAAACGTTCAATCTCTTGTACGCTATCTCCGGTGATAATCAGATCGTCGACATAAACTCCCACTAGCAGGTTTGAGCCTTTGGAGTTCTTTGTATAGACTGCATGCTCAAGGGGACATCTCTTGAATCCGAGCGAGACCAAACTTCGGTCTAACTTTGAGTTCCAAGCTCTTGGCGCTTGCTTCAATCCGTAAAGTGCCTTCTTGAGCTTGTAAACTTTCCCTTCTTCGCCTTTTTTCTCGTAACCGAGGGGTTGTTCTACGTACACTTCTTCTGTGAGATCACCTTTGAGAAAAGCGGATTTAACATCCATATGATGAACCTTCCAATCCTCTTGTGCTGCCAAAGCTAGGAGCACTCTCACCGTCTCGAGTCGAGCAACCAGTGCAAACACCTCATCGTAGTCAACTCCTTGACATTGTACGTAACCCTTTGCAACGAGTCTTGCTTTGTACTTCACAATAGCACCCTCCGTGTCCTTCTTTAACTTGTAAACCCACTTCAAACCTATGGCCTTTTGGTTCAGAGGTCGGGTTACCAAAGTCCACGTGCCATTGCTCTCAATCGCCTTCATCTCATCATCCATGGCGTGCATCCAGCTAGGACTTTTCCTTGCCTCTACGAAGTTCGACGGCTCCTCAACTCCGAGCAGACATAGTCCGGAGTACTCGAGTGTAACTGGCTTTGTGTACTTCTAGACTTTCTTGAGGGTCTTGTAGCGGCGAGGCCCGGAGGAGTCCGTTGTAGCTTGCGAAGGAGGCGACACAAATTGTGTCGGTGTTGATGCACTTGAGGAAGACGGCTGAGTCTCAGGCGTGTCATCGACATCCGTGTCATCGACGTAGTCGTTGTGACCGTGACCATCATCTTGATTGTCGTTGTCAATATGCACCTCGTTGTCGATGTCGTCGCCGAGATCTCCGCTTGTGTCGTGCACGTCGTTGTCGCTATCACTTTGCGACCCATGTGCGTCGTTATCGGTGTTGGCACCATGATGATCACTACCATTGTGGTCACCTTGGTTGGGCGTCTTGCTAACCACCTGGACGTCTTCCCCTGCATCATCATCAGGAAACTCAACTGTGAATATGTTACCGTTTGGAGTATCGTTGGCTGCTTCGCTCCAATTCCACGCTTTGTTTTCTTCAAACACAACGTTGCGTGAAATCCGTAGACGCTTGGTTTGTGGATCATAGAAGCGGTATGCCTTGGTGCCAGAACTGCTCTCGTATCCGATGAACACCATCTTGGTGCTACGATCGGCAAGCTTTGAGAGATGCGGCTCTGCCGTTTTCACATGTGCCACGCACCCGAACGTCCGTAGATGAGACACATTTGGCTTACGTCCGTAAATTGCTTCATACGGAGTCTTGCCGAGCACCGCCTTCGTCGGAGCCCGGTTGAGAAGATAGACCGCTGTTGAGACAGCTTCTCCCCAAAAGGTCCCCGGCAGGTTCCTGCTCTTGATTAAACTCCTTGCCATATCAACGACGGTTCGATTACGCCTTTCAACAACCCCGTTCTACTGCGGCGTATAAGGTGCCGTGAGGAACCTTTTTATGCCAATCTTCTTGCAGTAGTCGTTGAACTCGTTTGAAGTAAACTCTCCGCCGTGATCTGTCCGTAGAGCGCGAACCTTCAACTTGTGTTCCATCTCCGTTGCAGCCTTCAGCTTCTTGAACGCTTCAAATGCCTCATCTTTAGATCGTAGGAGAACGACCCACATATATCTTGAGTAGTCATCTACCACAAGGAAGAAGTACTTCTTTCCTGCGTGAGTTGCCGGGGTGATAGGGCCACAAAGATCACCATGGAGTAGCTCGAGTGCATCACTTGCACGATAGGTAGACTGACCAGGGAACGGCCTGCGGTGCTGTTTTCCAACCAAGCACCCGTCACATACTCGATCAACATGGTCGATAAATGGCATCCCAGATACCATCTCCATCTTTGACATCTTCTTCAAGGCGTAGAAGTTAACGTGTCCAAATCAAGCATGCCATAACCACGAATCATCATCACTCTTGGCGAGCCAACACTCCGGTTGAGATTGATCAAGGTTGAGGATATAGAGTCTGTTCCGTGTGCGATTAACACGAGCCAGCATGTTTCGGAGGTTGTCGAAGATCGTCATCACTCCATTCTCGATATTCACCTTGCATCCATTCTCGTCAAGCTTCCCGATAGAGATGATGTTGTTGCGAAGCCGTGGGATGTAGTACACTCCGGTCAGTATGCGATGTTCGCCTGTGAGACCCTCGAAGAGGACAGATCCTTGCCCGCAAATCTCCACAGCTGAACCATCACCGAACTTGACCGAGCCTTCAACATCATATTCCAGCTCGAGGAATTTCTCCTTGCACCCCGTCATGTGGTTACTGGCACCCGTGTCGAGATACCACGACACGTTCTGATCCCCGGATAGCTTTGGTGTCACTTTCTTCTCATGAAGTAGCACCTTCCGGCTTGGTTTCACAACCACCGTTTCAGCGAGATCACAAACTTCGGCCATCAGAAGACCTGGACCTTCGTCTTCTTGCTTCGCCAAATTTGCCTTGATCTCCCGCTTGTTAGGCTTCGGACAATCCTTTGCAAAGTGACCCATCTCGTTGCAGTTATAGCACTTGACCTCGGATAAATCCAAGTTCCGTGGCTTCCGTCCTTTAGATTGGTCCGCCTTACCACGACCTTGTGGATTGCCTTTTCCTTTGCCTTTTCCGGTTTGTCCGTCGCGCTTCGCGTTGCTTGAGCTTTCACTACCGTCATGCCTTCCTTTGCTACTTGGGGCCTCCCAATCTGTGCGCGAGTACATGAGTTGGTCACTACCTCCTCCTTTGCCTTTTCGACAGCCACGAGCATTCTCTTCCCACGTTCGCAGGCGTCCGATTGCCTCCGTTATGGTCATGTCGTTGATGTCGTAAAGCTGCTCGAGTGTGCCGATGATGTACGTCAATTTGTCAGTCACTGAACTGAAAAATTTCTCCACAATCTCGGTCTCCTCGAGCTTTGCACCAAGCGCGCGGATCTCTCCCACCAGAGTAGTAAGACGCATGGCATAGTCATTCACCGATACAGTTTCCTCCATCTGCAACTTGTGAAATTGGCGCTTCAGCACTTGTGCCCGAGCCTTGGTGACGCGATCTTCTCCGATCCTCATCTCCTTGAGTGCGTTCCATGCCTCTTTTGCCGTCTCAAACTCCGCCAATGTCATCAGCACGGAATCCGGCACGGACTGGGCTATGGCGGCCATGGCACCTTCGTCGCACTCCTCGTCGACGTCGTCGTCCATGATTGCCTGCCACACTCGAAGAGTTCGGAGAATAATCTTCATCTTCACCGCCCACACGCCATAGTTGGCGTCGGTGAGCATCGGGTACTGGATGGGGATGTTGCGATGTGCCTAGACGTTGGCGCCACCCGTTCCTCCACCACTGGTCGCTGACTTGCCACTCTTCTTCACCTTGTCGCCGTTCTTGTTCACCTTGGAACCGCCTTTGCCGGACTTGACTGACTCAGCGTCGCTGTCCGTCATCGCAGATCGTAGATCGTCGAGGCTCTAGATACCAATTGTTGGTTTTGTACTCTAGATCAAAACACCCAAGTGCTGTGTACGTACGTACAAGCTAGCAATAACACAAGCACACTGCTTAATTGATGAACAGTGTGCACGTCTTGCTCTGAAGCACGTCTTGCCTGGGCTAGCTAGATCAAGCGAATCGAACGACGTCGCCGGCGAAACCTCACGGAACAAACCACAGCGAATCGATGGCCAAAGGCTCGTGTCGAGCTTTCCAATATTTCTTCTCTTTTTCTTTTTCGTTGTGTTTACAAGGGCTGGGGGTAGACGCATATATATATATGCTAAGCGTAGCCTACTTCTAATCCTACTCGGTGTAGTACTACTAATCCTACTCGGTTTGCAATACTAACCAAACTAGGACACACATTACAACTAGATTAATTACTACACGAGGGAGGGAGATAAAAGAACCTAGGAGCTGGAGGAAGAAAGGGGCGCGCGGGGAGCTCGGTCTTACCGGCGAGGTCCAGCATGAGGCAGCGCGATGGGAGGAGCTCCTCCGGCGAGGTCTGGGGCGGCCGGAGACAAGCAAAACAGCGGCGGCGGAGCTCGGGGACGGCCATGGCTGTCCCCTGTGGTTCGTTAAGACAGAGAAAGAAGGGAGATTAGATAGAGAAGCGAATTACAGGAAAGAGAGGAGGAGGAGAGGGATCTGGACTGGAGGTCCTTCGATCCGGATCGGGGAAGAACTGAGGCGACGAGGCAAGGCGCTGATCGAGGTGGGGTCCTCGGATCTGTGAAGCAGAGGAAGCAGGGGAAGAAGAGGTCGTTAGGGCCTAGCATCCTTGGGCTTGGCTCATGGTGGGAATGGAACCGGGGCGGCGTCGCGGTTCGATCCGACGGAGCAGGGGAGGCCATTGTGTCTAGCTCGGCCGATGGGGAGGCCTTAGCCGAGCCGGTCATGGCTCCGGGCATGTGCGAGGTAGAGCTTGGGGAAGGAGGGGTGGAGCCGCAGCGGCATGGAGGAGAGGGAAAACAGAGTGAGGAGGGAACCTAGGGCCGGGGTTGATGGGGTTATTATCCCAGTCATGTCAAAGCAACGGGGTCATTCTCCTCCCGCTTCAAAGAAGAACAACGCGGACCAGCCGATCGTGGTCGGATGGAGGACGTTCGGCTCGAGCCGACGCCGGCTGGCGCTCCGGACGACTGGTCAAGGAGCCGGCTCGACCCGCGGCTAGCTGGGCGCGGCCGGCTGCCTCCGGGCCGCCTCCTCCGTTGACCCTGGGACGGACGTGCGACGTCCCGTCCCTCTGCGCGCGGGTACGATGACACGACGCGACCGACACGATGGGTCGCCCTGTGGCTACAGTGTCCGCTAACGCACTGCAGCGCATGACTACAGTCCGACCGTCCCGGTCGCTGACCTCGGCGAGCACGACCGGGCGAGGGAACAGTGCCGGCATGCCCTCGCCCACTCGATTAGCTGCCTCGGCGTGGCTACAGTACCACTGGCCGTATCGAAGACCTCGGCCGGCTGGCGCTAGACGACGCCTTCCGGGCGACCCGTGCCGTGGCAGGTAGGTGAGAGCCAATCGCAGAGTCGGCTGGCGGGCCCCAGTGGGGGACAGGACTGCTCAGCTGGTGGACCCCATCGACGATGAGACGGCGCAAAGGGTGGGACCCCCTGGCCAGCCGGAGAGACTGCTAGCCAGGCCCCCCTACCCCTGTACTTTAGATATATTGTAGAGCCCGGGGGGTAGGCCTATAAAACCCCTCGAGCCCACCATGCAACGGGGACGGATGATCACTCTTGCACACCCGTAGAACCCCCAGAACCCCACTAGTAGGAGAGAAAGACGAGACGGCTGCTACTTCTTCCTCCTCTAGACACAGCTCCAGGAGCGCCCTTGTACACATACCTATCCATCCAACTAAGCCAAGCAGGACTAGGGGTGTTACCTCCCACGGAGGGCCCCGAACCTAGGTACATCGTGTGTCACCATCGCCTGTGTCCAATCTCGCACCCAGAGCCCGTCGGCGTCCTCCGGCCCCAACCACCTACGATAAGCCACCCCTTGGCATCTGCCATGAGAAAACGACGACAGTTGGTGCCCATCGTGGGGCCGTACACGGTGCCGGCCGGATTCATGCTCCGGGCGGGACCCCTCGCCATTCCTCGCCATCGCCGCACGTCCAGGCAAAACCGCGGGCTCGTAGGGCTTGCTCCGGCACGCCCTGTGGGCGACTCCGTCGACCTCATGGCCGATATCGACGCGCTCAGCGAGCGCTTTGGCAGGCTCAGCCTCGCCAAGGCTCCGGCCGCGGACGAGTACCCCGGGCAGGTGCTCGTCTGCGACGATCCTCCCACAGCCGTGGGAGCACTCGCTGCGACTCGGCCCATCGGCTCCCACTTTCGCGTGGGGGTGTTGGTAGTCATCTCCTCCACCTCCTCCGGACGCGCGCGGACCACGGCTGTCGCAGACGTGGCCCGTGTCGGCACCTCCGATCCGCTTGGTGCGGCCCTCCGGGGCCTGAGCACCCCTATCGCCCCCGACGGCAAACCCCGCTGCCGCTGCGGCAGACCTCGAGGCGGCTTGTCGCGTCCTGTTCGAGGACGCCACCGCCCTCGCAGCTATGCGGCGCCGCATGGAGGCCGCCCAGCGGGAATATGCTTCCGCCTACGGTCTCACCTCGGCTGGCACCGGGCCCAGCTAGCGTGGGGCCGTGCGTGACCGCGGCCGCGTGGTCGCCGAAATCCTTGGCGGCAAGATGCCCGTCTAGGACACCCCCGCAGCTAACTTGCGGGCCCTCAAGGTGGCCTATGCGTATTTGGCCACCTTGGAGGGTGAAGAGCGTGTCATTCACGAGCGCCACATCGAGGAGATCATCAATGTTGCCGACTCGCAGCAGCGCCTGCTCACGTCGGGTGGCACCGCCAACGGAGGGCCCCGACTCGAGCGCGAGGGCACGGGGACTACTCCCCATCACCTGGCTCAGCATTCTAGCTCCCCTCGCGTCTCCAGCCGCTAGACCGGAACAAACAACCCCTGACACTCTCAGATGCCGGGGAGCGAGCAGCCGACTGATAGCAGCCGGCGCACCAACAACCCGCCTCGCAGCGGGCGCCACCAAGAAGCGCCGGCATCCGGCAGCCAGTGCAGCCACGGGCACACTTCACCCCCATGGCGCGAGCGGGAACGGACGGCTCCGCCCGTCATCCGCCCCGAGCTCTCGGCCCGGATCGAGCCGTGTGTCCCCAGCAGCGAGAACGACGCCGGAAACCGCATCGACCACCTCACGCAGTCCGCCCTCCTTGAGGAGGAGGGCTCGATTGGTCCGGCATGTTTCGGCCGTCGGGTCCGCAACGAGCCGTTCCCGACCGGCTTCACGCTCCCCCGAGACACTCTGAAGTACAATGGGGCTGCCAAACCCGAGGAATAGCTGATAGACTACACCATCGCGATCGGCATCGCCATGGGAAACAAGCGAGTAGCCGTTCGCTATGCCCCCCTCATGTTTATCAGCTCGGCCCGTACCTTGCTCAACAGCCTGGCGGCCGGCAGCATCAACACTTGGACAGACTTAAAGGAGGCCTTCATCCTCAACTTCTCCGGCACCTACCAGCGGCCCGGCCACCCCCGCGAACTCGCAATGTGCATTCAGGGGCCGGACGAATCCCTCCGCGACTACCTTACTCGATGGATCGAGCTTCGCAACTCCTGCGAGGGGGTGCACGAGGTACAAGCCGTGCAGTACTTCATTGAAGGTTGTCGAGACGGCACCCCCCTCAAGCACAAGCTTTTGTGCTCCGAGCCGGCCACGCTTGCCGAGCTCATGACCAAGGCGGACAAGTACGCCATGGCCGATTCGGCTATCCAGGTCAAGACGACCGTGCCTACGAAGGCGACGACGACACCGGCCACGACCCGGGCTGCTGCCGACAACCGACAGCCGCAAAACAACAAGCGCAAGAACGACCAGCCGGATCCCCGCTACGGGAACAGGCAGGTTAATACCATCGAGGAGCAGGAGCCGGCTGCCCAGCCTTCCAGCCAGCGCCAGTGCACTGGCAAGGCTGCCTGGCAGCCAAAGCTCACCTTCGAGCAAATGCTCAACCTCCTCTGCAAGAACCACTCAGGGGGCAAACCCTATACACGCACGCTCCGGCAGTGCAGCTTCTCACAGCGACTGGCCCGGGGGGGACGGCCTTCCGGCTCCTCCCACGCCACCAGCCCGTGCGTCGGCCCCGACCCAAGCTACCGCCCTGGCACCGGCTCTGGCTTCGGCCTAGAATGACAGCCGTTTGATCGACCAGTTCCCCAACCAAGACGACTGTTACGTCGTCTTCACTAGTGAAGAGACAGGCAAACATGCTCAATGCCAGCTCCATTGTGAGGTGAATGCCACCATGCCGGCCACTCCCCAGTTCATGCACTCGTTGGAGAATCTGGTCACTTGGAGCCAGGCCGATCACCCCGCTATGATGCTGAATCCTGGCAGCTATGCCTTGGTCCTCGACCCCACCATCGCCACCAAGGAACGAACTTGCCTCTTCTCATGTGTGCTGATAGATGGTGGCAGCAGCATCAACATCCTCTACCTCGACACTATGCACAAGCTGGGGCTGAAGATAGAAGACCCGGAGGCGAGCCGGACGGTCTTCCACGATATTGTGCCTGGGAAGTCCTGCTCCCCTGTCGGCAAGATCACGCTCGATGTCCTCTTCAGCGGACCCGGCCACTTCCGCCACAAGCCGATGTTGTTCGAGGTCATGGACCTCGGAAGTCCCTACCATGCGCTGTTGGGCCATCCGGCCCTTGTTAGCTTCATGGTGGTCCCTCATTACGTCTACCTCAATCTCAAGATGCCGGGCCGCAAGGGAATCATCACCATCGTGGGTGACTACAAGATGTCGCTCGAGTGCGCTCAAGACGCCAGCCGGTTGGCTGAGGCCCTGGAGATCGCCGAGGAGAAACGGCAGCTCGACCGGCTCGTGGCCTTTGATGCCAGCCGGCCGGCCGTTCGGCTGCTCCGTCACAATCTGTCGACGAGGGACACCAAGCAAATCCTACTCGACCCGGCCAACCCAGCTCAGGGCGTCACCATCGGCTCCCACCTCAACAGCAAATAGGAAGGCGAGCTCGTCGACTTCCTCCGTGAGAATCGGGACATCTTCGCATGGTCCTCCAAGGACATGCCGGGTGTTTCGAGGATGTTCGCTGAGCACAAACTCCCCATCCGGCTGGATGTCAAGCCGGTCAAGCAACCCCTGCGTCGCTTCTCCGAGGAGAAGCGACATACTATAGGAGAAGAGATTGCACGGCTGCTTGCAGCCAGGTTCATCATGGAAGTGTTCCACCCGGACTAGCTGGCCAAACTAGACCTGGTGCTGAAGAAGAACAAGACCTGGCGCATGTGCATCAACTACACTAGCCTGAACAAGGCATGTCCCAAGGACCCGTTCGCTCTGCCGCGGATCGATCAAGTCATCGACTCCATGGCCGGTTGCGACTTGCTGTCCTTCCTGGATGCCTACTCCGGCTACCACCAGATCAAGCTAGACCCAGAAGACTGGCTGAAGACCTCCTTCATCATGCCCTTTGGGGCCTACTGCTACATCACCATGTCCTTCGGCCTGAAGAACGTAGGCGCCACCTTCCAACGGTGCATGCAGAAATGCCTCCTACCTCAGATAGGCAGGAATGTCCACGTCTACGTCGACAACATCGTCGTCAAAACCAAGAAGCACTTCAGCCTCCTCGATGACCTCCGGGAGACCTTCGCCAACTTGCGCGAGTACAAGATCAAGCTCAACCCGGAGAAGTGTGTCTTCGGCATCCTGGACGGTCATCTCTTTGGTTTCTTCGTATCCACTCGCGGTATCGAAGCTAACCCCGAGAAGATTAGCGCGATTGAGCGCACGCCCAAGGCTACCCGGCTCCACGACATCTAGAAGTTCACCGGCTGCCTTGCCTCGCTCAGCCAGTTCATCAGCCGGCTCGGGGAGAAGGACTTGCCCCTCTACGGGCTCCTTCGCAAGACGGACCTAGTCGAGCCGGGTCAAACCAAGAAGCCCGACATGTTCAACTGGCCCGACGAGGCGGACGAGGCTTTCTACGCGCCCATCTTGGCCGCGCTGGCTGAGAAGGAACCCCTGCTCGTCTACATCACGGCGACCACCCACGTCATCAGCGTCGTCCTGGTGGTCGAGCGTCCGGAGGAGGGCAAGTCCCTGTTGGTCCAGCGACCCGTCTACTACCTTAGCGAGGTCCTCTCCGCATCCAAGCAGAACTATCCCCACTACCTCAAGAACTGCTATGGCATATACTTCACTGCCAAGAAGGTCAACCAGTACTTGCAAGAGCATACCATTACCGTGGTGAGCACGGCCCCGCTCGGCGAGATCATGAGCAGCTGGGACTCCACCTACCGGATCGCCAAACAGGTCATCGCCCTCGCTGATCATGAGATCTAGTATGAGCCAAGAACCGCCATCAAGTCACATGCATTGGCCGACTTCCTCGTCGACTGGGCGGAGACGGAGTTCATGCCACCTCCCCCAGACACCATGCATTGGCGCATGGATTTCGACGGCTCGAAAATGAGGACCGGCCTGGGTGCCGGCATAGTCCTCTCCTCCCCGAAAGGTGACCAGCTCAAATATGCCCTCCAGATCCACTTTGCCGCCTCCAACAACGTTCTCGAGTACGAGGCCATTGTCCATGGCCTACGGCTCGCCAAGGAGATCGGCATCAGGCACATCCTCTACTTCGGTGACTGCGACCTCGTGGTGCAACAAATCTCTGGCGAATGGGACGCTAGGGATGCCAACATGTCCAACTACTGCTTCATCGTACAACAGCTCACCGGCTCCTTCGAGGGTTGTGAGTTTCATCACGTCCCACGGGCAGACAACAAGGCGGCGGACGCGCTGGCAAAGATCAGCTCCACCCGATAGGCCATCCCAATTGGTGTCTCCCTTGAGTGGCTGCTCAAGCCATCGATCATGCCTTCCTTAGAATCAGAATCAATCTTCATGCCGGCGGGCGCCACCGGCCCACCAACGGCCCCAACCGTCTCTCCGGTACCTTCGCCACCGGCTCTGAACCATCGGCCGCCTCGCTCGCACCAACCGAGTCGGCAGCGTCCGAGGCGGTCGGCTCCAACAACGCGGCCGGCATGATGATCATCGACCAGCCGGTCCTAGGGATTGGCGACCCAGTCCCGAGGACTGGTGAGCCGGTCCCAGGGGAAGTGCTCCCAGTCCCGAAAGCTCCCGAGCCGGTCGCAGGGGCTGGCGAGCCGGCCCCGGCGACTCCCGAGTCGTTCCCCGTCATGGCCCCCTCATGGGCCCAACCCATCTTGGCGTTTCTTCTACGGGGCGAGCTGCCCCTGGACGAGGCTTTGGCAACGCAAATCCAACGCCGGGCCATGGCGTACGGCATCATCAACAACGAGCTCGTCCACTGCAGCACCACCGGCGTCTTCCAGCGATGCGTCGAGCCGGAAAAGGGTATGGAGATCCTCCTCGACATCCACCAGGGTGAGTGTGGGCACCACGCCGCCTCCAGGACCCTGGTGGCCAAGGCTTTCCGCCATGGATTCTTCTGGCCGATTGCTCTCGAGGCGGCCAAAAAGTTGGTTGACGAGTCCTAGGGCTGCTAACGCTTTAGCACGCAGAGCCACTTGTCGGCAATAGCCCTCCAAACAATCCCCCTCTCGTGTCCCTTCGACGTTTGGGGGCTGGATATGGTGGGCCCATTCAAGACCGCTCGAGGCGGCATGAAGCACTTGCTTGTGGCTATCAAAAAATTCACCAAGTGGATCGAGGTGCAGTCAATCAAGAAGCTGAATGGCTCCACGGCCATCCGGTTCATCGACGACATCATAGTGCGCTACAGCGTTCTCCATAGCATCATCACCGACAAGGGCACGAACTTCGCCAAGGGGCACTCTCACGTTTCTGGTCAAAGCAAGGAATCCGGCTTGACCTGGCCTCCGTCGCTCATCCACGGTCAAACAGCTAGGTCGAGAGGGCGAACGGCCTCATTCTGTCCGGCATCAAGCCCCGGCTCGTGACGCTGCTGGTAAGGTCGACTGGTTGCTGGATCGATGAGCTATCGGCCGTCCTTTGGAGTCTCAGGACCACCCCGAACCGTTCAAGCGGCTACACTCCCTTCTTCCTTGTGTACTGGTCCGAGGCGATCATCCCCAACGACATCAAGTTCGATTAGCCTCGGGTCGCCCTATACACGGAGAAGGACGCAAAGGAAGCAAGAGAAGACGATGTCGACCTACTCGAGGAAGCTCGCGAACTGGCCTTGAGTCGGACGACAATCTACCAACAGATGCTCCGGCATTACCATAGCAAGCGGATCTGTCCACTCTCCTTTCTCGAAGGGACCTGGTCCTCAGGTGGATCCATCGAACAGCCGGAAAACACAAGTTGTCCTCCCCATGGGAGGGCCCGTTCACCATCAGCAAGGCATTACACAACAACGCGAACTACCTGATTGATGCCAAGAAGCCACAGAAACGCAAGAGAGACGCCTCCGGCGAGGAGTGTTGGAAATATACCCTAGAGGCAATAAATAAAATGTTTATTATTATATTTCCTTGTTCATGATAATCGTTTATTATCCATGCTATAATTGTATTGATTGGAAACACATTACATGTGTGGGTAAATAGACAACACTTTGTCCCTAGTATGCCTCTAGTGAACTAGCTCGTTGGTCAAAGATGGTCAAGGTTTCCTAACCATTGACATGTGATGTCATTTTTTGATAACGGGATCACATCATTAGGAGAATGATGTAATGGACAAGACCCAAACTACAAAGGTAGCATATGATTGTGTCAGTTTATTGCAACTGTTTTCTGCATGTCAAGTATTTGTTCCTATGACCATGAGATCATGCAACTCACTGACATCGGAGGAGTACCTTGTGTGTATCAAACGTCGCAACATAACTAGGTGACTATAAAGGTGTTGTACAGGTATCTCTGAGGGTGTTTGTTGGGTTGGCAAGGATCAAGACTGGGATTTGTTACTCTGTGTGACGGAGAGGCATCTCAGGGCCCACTCGGTAATACAACATCACAATAATCCTTGCAAGCAATGTGACTAAGTGTTAGTCAAGGGATCTTGTATTAAGGAACGATTAAATAGACTTGCCGGTAACGAGGTTGAACTAGGTATGGAGATACCAACGATCGAATCTCGGGCAAGTAACATACCGAAGAACAAAGGGAACATCATATGGGATTAACTGAATCCTTGACATAGAGGTTTGACCGGTAAAGATCTTCGTAGAATATGTAGGAACCAATATGGGCATCCAGGTCCCGCTATTGGTTATTGACCGTAGAGGTGTGTCGGTTATGTCTAGATAGTTCTCGAACCCGCAGGGTCTGCACCCTTAAGGTTCGGTGACGTTTCGGTAGTATAGAGTTATGTATGGTGGTGACCGAAGGTTGTTCTGAGTCCTAGATGAGATCCTAGACGTCACGAGGAGCTCCGGTATGGTCCGGAGGTAAATATCGATATATAGGGAGTCCTATTTTGGTCGCCGGAAAAGTTTCGGGCTCATCGGTAGTGTACTGGGAGTGCCGGTAGTGTACCGGGGGACCATTGGGAGAGGTATTTCGACCCAAGAGGCTAACTGGGCTGTGGGAGGAGGTAAACCAGCCCCTGGTGGGCTGGCCAAAGCCTCCTCTAAGGGCCCATGCGGCTGGAGTGGTTTGAGAAGGAAAAAATCCAAAGGTTGAGAGGTGAAAAGAGTTTCCAAGTGGAAAGGAGGAATCCTACTCCTAATAGGATTGCAGTAGGACTCCTCCACCTCCAATTTCGAGAAAAACTTGTGAGTTTGAGGCTGCCTCCTCCCCTCCCTCCCTCGTATATATACTAGGGGATTTAGAGAATTTTTTTACCCTAATAGCCACGTTCTACCTCTCCTCTAGATCGGATTTCGGTGGTGCTTAGGCGAAGCCCTGCTGGAATAGCTCCACCACCATCACCGCAACGCCGTCGCGCTGCCGGAGAACTCATCTACCTCTCCGCTCCCTCTTGCTGGATCAAGAAGGCACAGATCATCGTCGAGTTGTACGTGTGCTGAATGCGGAGGTGCCGTCCGTTCGGCGCTAGATCGGAAGGACCGTGATCAAGATCGCGAGATGGATCGTGATGAGATCGCGGGACGGATCATGATGAGTTCGCGGGACGGTTCATGATTGGATCGCAGGACAGATCGTGATGAGATCGCGGGACGCTCGGCGATTTGGATCGCAAAGACTTCCGACTACGCCAACCTCGTTTCTTAACGCTTCCCGCTTAGCGATCTACAAGGGTATGTAGATCCACTCTCCCTCCCGTAGATGCTCATCACCATGGATAGATCTTGCGTGCACGTAGGAAATTTTTTGTTTCCCATGCAACGTTCCCCAACAGTGGCATCATGAGCTAGGTCTATGTGTAGATGAGATCTCGAGTAGAACACAAAGAGTTTGTGGGCGTTGATGCTTAGATTGCTTCCTCCCTTGGTCGTGTTTTGGTTTTGCGGTATTGTGGGATGAAGCGGCCCGGACCAACCTTACTCGAACGCTTACGAGAGACCGGTTCCATCGACTGACGTGTAACCTCGTCGCACAAAGATGGCTGGCGGGTGTCTATTTCTCCTACTTTAGTTGGATCGGATTCGAAAAAGGCGGTCCTTGAGAAGGTTGAAAAGCAACTTATGTATCACTGTTGTGGTTTTTGCGTAGGTGAGAATTGTTCTTGCTAGATACCAGTAGCAGCCACGTAAAACATGCAACAACAATTAGAGGATGTTTAACTTGTTTTTGCAGGGTATGTTGTGATGTGATATGGCCAATTACATGATGAGATATATGTGATGTATGAGATGATCATGTTTTGTATAGAATATCACGACTTGCATGTCGATGAGTACGACAACCGGAAGGAGCCATAGGGTTGTCTTTAATTATTGTATGACCTGCGTGTCAATCATTAAGCGCTATGTAATTCTTTACTTTATCGTTAAACGGTAGCAATAGTAGTAGAAGCATGGTGGGTGCGACAACCCCGATGGCGACACGTTGATGGAGATCAAGATGATGGAGATCATGGTGTCATGCCGGTGACGATGGAGATCATGTCGGTGCTTTCAAGATGGAGATCAAAAGCACAAGTTCATGGCCATATCATGTCACTTATGATTTGCATGCGATGTTAATCTTTTTATGCACCTTGTTTTGCTTAGGATGATGGTAGCATTATAAGGTGATCCCTCACTTAATTTCAAGATAAATTGTGTTCTCCCCGAGTTTGCACCATTGTGAAAGTTCGTCGTGTTGAGACACCACGTGATGATCGGGTGTGATAGACTCTACATTCACATACAACGGGTGCAAGCCAGTGTTGCACATGCAGAACACTCGGGTTAAACTTGACGAGCCTAGCATGTACAGACATGGCCTCGGAACACAAGAGACCGAAAGGTCAAACATGAGTCATATAGTATATATGACCAACATGATGATGTTCACCATTGAAACCACCTCAACTCACGTGATGATCGGACTTGAGTTGGTGAATTTGGATCATGTGTCACTCGAATGACTGGAGGGATGTCAATTTGAGTGGGAGTTCTTCAGTAATATGATTAATTGAACTCATTATCATGAACATAGCCAGTAGTGTCTTTGCAATATGTTGTAGATTACTTGCTCGCGCTGTAGCTCCCTTGAATTTTTATATGTTCCTAGAGAAATAGAGTTGAAAGATGATGGTAGCGATATTGCGGACTGGGTCTGTGATCTGAGGGTTTTCCTCATTGCTGCACAAAAGGCTTATGTCCTTAATGCACCGCTCGGTGCGCCACCCCCTCTAGCATCGTCTGTAGATGTTGTGAACATCTGACAAGCATGTTCCGATGACTACTTGATAGTTTAGTGCGTCATGCATTACGGCTTAGAATTGAGGCTCCAAAACGTTTTGAACATCACGGAACATATGATATGTTCTAAGAGCTGAAATTGGGATCTCAGGCTCGTGCCCATGTTGTGAGATATGAGATCTCCAACAAGATTCTTTGCCTGCAAGATGAATGAGAATAGCTCAATCGTTAACCATGTGCTCAGATTGTCTGGGTGCTACAATCGCTTGAATCGAGTGGGAGTTGATCTTCCAGATAAGATAGTGATTGATATAGTTCTCCAAGTCACTGTCACTAAGTTACTAGAACTTGGTGATGTACTATAAAATGCCAGGGATAGAAATAATGATCCCTGAGCTGTTCGCGATGTTTGACACCATGAAGGTAGAAATCAAGAAGGAGCATCAAGTGTTGATGGTTATTAAAACCCCTAGTTTCGAGAAGGGCAAGGGTAAGGAGGGAAACTTCATGGATGGCAAGTCAGTTGCTGCTCTAGTGAAGCAACCCAAAGTTGAACCCAAACCCGAGACTAAGTGCTTCTATTATGAGGTGAGCAGTTGCTGAAGCGGGACAACCCTAGATACTTGGTAGATAAAAAGTTTGGCAATGTCGACACAAGTGTATTTGATATACGTGTTATTTATGTGCACCTTGCTAGTACTCCCAATAGCACCTGGGTATTGGATACCGGTTCGGTTGCTAAATGTTAGTAACTTGAAATAAAAGCTATGGAATAAATGGAGACTAGCTAAGGGTGAGGTGACGATGTGTGTTGGAAATGTTTCCAAGGTTGATGTGATCGACACCGCACGCTCTCTCTACCTTTGGGATTAGTGACGAACCTAAATAAATGTTATTTGGTGTTTTGCGTTGAGCATGAGCTTGATTAGATCATGTTTATTGCAACACGGTTATTCATTTAAGTTAGAGAATAATTGTTATTTTGTTTACATGAATAATACCTTCAATGGTCATGCACCCAGTGAGAATGGTTTGTTGAATCTTGATCATAGTAATACACATGTTCATAACATTGATGCCAAAAGATACGAAGTTAATAATGATAGTACCACATACTTGTGGCACTGCCGCTAAATGTCATATTTGGTAGAAAGCGCATGAAGAAACTCCATGTTGATGGATCTTTGGACTCATTCAATTTCGAATCGGTTGAGACATGCGAACCATGCCTCTTGGGCAAGATGACTAAGGACCCTGTTTTCTGAATTGATGGAGCGGGCAAGTGATTTATTGGAAATGATACATGTTGATGTATGCAATACAATGAGTCTTGTAGCGTGCGGTGGATATCATTATTTTCTTTCCTTCACTGATGATTTGAGTAGATATAGTGTATGTTTACTTAATGAAACACAAGTCTCAATCGTTTGAAAAGTTCAAGAAAATTCAGAGTGAAGTTTAAGATCATCATGACAAGAAGATAAAAATGTCTGCGATATGATCGTGGAGGTGAATATCTGAGTTACGAGTTTGGCATACAACTTTAGACAATGTGAAAGTCATTTCACAACTCACGCC
The DNA here is from genome assembly GCA_022496015.1 of Hordeum marinum. Classification (NCBI taxonomy): domain Eukaryota; kingdom Viridiplantae; phylum Streptophyta; class Magnoliopsida; order Poales; family Poaceae; genus Hordeum; species Hordeum marinum. Next base: position 121,939,105 of record CM039677.1, read on the forward strand.
ATCTGGAACACCATAGTGTGATGGCGTGTCCGAACGTCATAGTCATGCTCTGTTGGATATGGTGCGGGCTATGATGTCTCTTATCGTTTTGCTACTATAGTTTTGGGGTTATGCATTAGAGACAACTACATTCACTTTAAATAGGGCACCATCTAAATCCGTTGAGATGACACCGTGTGAATTATGTTTTGATAGAAACCTAAGCTATCATTTCTTAATGTTTGGGGTTACGACGCTTGTGTGGAAAAATGTTTTCACCTAATGAGATCAAAACCAAAGCGGACAAATGCATCTTCATAAAATGCCCTAAGAACAATTGGGTAAACCTTCTATCTCAGATCCAAGCATAAAGTGTTTGTTGCTAAAACTGGGTCCTTTCTCGAGAAAGAGTTTCCCTCGAAAGAATTGAGTGGGAGGAAGATAGAACTTGATGAGGTTGTTGAACCTTTGTTTCAACCAGAGAGTAGCGCAACGCAGAAAGATGTTTCTGTGGAACCTATGTCAGTTGAAGAGGAAGTAAATGATGATGATCATGAAGCTTCGGATCAATTTACTATCAAACTTCATAGGTCGACAAGGATGTGTACTGCTCCTGACCGGTACGACAACCCTATCTTGGAGGCCATGTTGTTGGACAATGATGAACCTACGAGCTGTGGAGAAGTGATGATGGGCCCGAATTCCAACAAATGGTTAGAGGCCATGAAATCCGAGAAAGGATCCATGTATGAAAACCAACAATAGACTTTGGTAGACTTGCTCGTTGGATGGCAGGTCGTTGAGTACAAATGGACCTTTAAGATGAAGATCGACGCTGATGGTGAATGTCACCATTTATAAAGCTCAACTTGTAGGAAAGAAGTTTCCACAAAGTTCAAGGAGTTGACTGCGATGAGACTTTCTCACTCATAGCGATGCTAAAGTCTGTTAGAATTATGTTAGCAGTTGCTGCATTTTTCAATTATGAAATCTGGCAGATGGATGCCAAAACATCGTTTCCTTCCTTAAGCAAAGGTTGTATGAGATACAACCAGGAGGTTTTGTCAGTCCTAAGGAGGTTAAAAGGTGTGCAAGCTTCAGTGATCCTTCTATGAACTGAAGTAAGCATCTCGGAGTTGGAATATACACTTTGATGAGGTGATCAAAGTTTTTGATTCTATACAAAGTTTATGAGAAACTTGTATTTACAATAAAGTGAGTGGGAGCACTATAGAGTTTCTGGTAAGCATATGTGGTTGACATATTGTTGATTGGAAATGATGTAGAATTTCTGGAAAGCATAAACGGTTGTTTGAAAAGAGTTTTTCAAAGGAAGACCTGGATAAAGCTACCAAATTGTTGAGCATCAAGATCTATGGAGATAGATCAAGATGCTTGATGAGACTTTCAATGAGTACATACCTTGACAAGACTTTGAAAGAGTTCAAAATGGATCAGTCAGAGAAAGAGTTCTCGCCTGATTTGTAAGGTGTGAAGTTGAGTGAGACTCAAAGCTGGACAATGGAAGAAGAAAGAGAAAGGACAAACATCGTCCCCTATGCCTTAGCCATAGGCTCTATATTATGCCATGTTGTGTACCGCACCTGGTGTGTGCCTTGTCATGACTCTGTCAAGGGGTACAAAAGTGATCCAGGAGTGGATCACTGGACAACGGTGCAGATTATACATAGTAACTGGATGCAAGCTTTAACACCAATCCGGATGACTCTGTCAAGGACATGTTTTTCCATTATGGAGGTGATAAAGAGTTCTTTGTAAAGAGTTACGTCGATGCAAGCTTTAACACCAATCCGGATGACTCGTAGTAGCAATCTGGATACATATAGTGGAGCAGCCATTTGAAATAGTACCAAGTGGAGTGTGGTAGTAGTGTTTATGGTTTGACATAGAGATTTTTAAAGTACACACGAATCTAAATGTCGCAGACCCGTTGACTATAAGACCTCTCTCACATGTAAAGCATGATCGAGCCCCAGAACTCATTGGGTGTTAGATTCATAACAATGCGGATCACATGATGATGTGAACTAGATTATTGACTCTTGTGCAAGTGGGAGACTGGGAAATATGCCCTAGAGGCAATAAATAAAATGTTTATTATTATATTTCCTTGTTCATGAAAATCGTTTATTATCCATGCTATAATTGTATTGATTGGAAACACATTACATGTGTGGGTAAGTAGACAACACTTTGTCCCTAGTATGCCTCTAGTGAACTGGCTCGTTGGTCAAAGATGGTCAAGGTTTCCTAACCATCAACATGTGATGTCATTTGATAACGAGATCACATCATTAGGAGAATGATGTGATGGACAAGACCCAAACTACAAACGTAGCATATGATCGTGTCAGTTTATTGCTACTGTTTTCTGCATGTCAAGTATTTGTTCCTATGACCATGAGATCATGCAACTCACTGACACCGGAGGAGTACCTTGTGTGTATCAAATGTCGCAACGTAACTGGGTGACTATAAAGGTGCTCTACAGGTATCTTTGAGGGTGTTTGTTGGGTTGGCATGGATCAAGACTGGGATTTTTTACTCTGTGTGACGGAGAGGTATCTCAGGGCCCACTCGGTAATACAACATCACAATAAGCCTTGCAAGCAATGTGACTAAGTGTTAGTCACGGGATCTTGTATTATGGAACAAGACAAGTAAAGAGACTTGCCGGTAACGAGGTTGAACTAGGTATGGAGATACCGACGATCGTATCTCGGGCAAGTAACATACCGAAGAACAAAGGGAACATCATACAGGATTAACTAAATCCTTGACATAGAGGTTCGACCGATAAAGATCTTCGTAGAATATGTAGGAATCAATATGGGCATCCAGGTCCCGCTATTGGTTATTGACCGTAGAGGTGTCTTGGTCATGTCTACATAGTTCTCGAACCCACAGGGTTTGCACACTTATGGTTCGGTGACGTTTCGGTACTTTATATATTTATGTATGGTGGTGACCAAAGGTTGTACTGAGTCCCGGATGAGATCCCGGATGTCACGAGGAGCTCCGGCATGGTCCGGAGGTAAAGATTGATATATAGGAAGTCCTATTTTGGTCGCTAGAAAAGTTTTGGGCTCATCGGTAGTGTACCGGGAGTGTCGGTAGTGTACCGGGGAACCATCGGGAGAGGTATTTCGACCCAAGAGGATACATGGGCTGTGGGAGGATGTAAACCAGCCCCTGGTGGGCTGGCCGAAGCCTCCTCTAAGGGCCCATGCCGCTGGAGATGTTTGAGAATGAAAAAAGTCCAAAGGTGGAAAGGTGGAAAGAGTTTCCAAGTGGAAAGGAGGAATCCTACACCTAATAGGATTGGAGTAGGACTCCTCCACCTCCAATTTCGACCAAACCTTGAGGGTTTGAGGCTACCTCCTCCCCTCCCTCCCTGGTGTATATACTAGAGGATTTAGAGTAAAAATTTTACCCTAATAGCCACGTGCTACCTCTCTTCTAGATCGCATTTTCTCCTCTAGATCGGTTTTTGGTGGTGCTTAGGCAAAGCCCTGCTGGAATAGCTCCACCACCATCTCCACAACGCCGTCGCACTGCCGGAGAACTCATCTAACTCTCCTCTCCCTCTTACTGGATAAGGAAGGCAGAGATCGTCATCGAGCTGTAGGTGTGCTGAACGCGGAGGTGCCGTCCGTTCGGCGCTAGATCAGAAGGACCATGATCAAGATCATGAGACGGATCGTGATGAGATCGCGGGACGGATCATGATGAGTTGGCGGGACGGATCATTATTGGATCGTGGGATGGATCGTGATGAGATCGCGGGACGCTCGGCGATTTGGATCGCAAAGACGTTCGACTACACCAACCACGTTTCTTAACGCTTCCCGCTTAGCGATCTACAAGGGTATGTAGATCCACTCTCCCTCTTGTAGATGCTCATCACCATGGATAGATCTTGTGTGCACGTAGGAATTTTTTTGTTTCCCATGCAACGTTCCCCAACAAGGAGACGGGGCACAAATGGAACGCGGCGCTCCTCCACCCGTTCTACTGCTGAAAAAAACCGATGTATCTATGTATCCCTACCCTTTTGGGCTTATGAATGCAAAGGGTGCCCTAGGCCGGCTCTTAGGGCAATCCCTATTTTGTTTCCTCCAAAAGATTCCTCGTTCACCGGCTCCCCGACCCGGCTCCCGGGCCCGGTGGCTCGCCGGCTGGTCTTAGGTCGTTTCTCCCAGAAATTGGCTAAGTAGTGTGAGCCGGCCAAACTTCCCCACCCCTACCAGCTATAGAACAGGCTCCCGGTTGTCCGGCTGACGGGGCCTCGGGGCGGCAAGGTTTTGCTCACACGAAGAGTCAAACGAAAGGGGATCCCGGCTAGGCCCAGCCGGACCACCGCCTCGCCTGTACCACTCTACTTATCCCAAAGAACCCTTGCGCTTCCTAAGTCCCGAACCGGCTCCCTCGAGGAGGACTCCCCGACCCAGCCATAGACCAGCCCCCGGCTGTTGGGCTGGCTGGGCCGAAACCTAAGGGGAAAAGGAAAAGGACCCAAAAAACGAAAACGGCGAAAAGGGATAAGGACGAGTCAGCAGGAGCAATAAGGAAAACACACTAGATTTCACAACACAAACGTTAAGACAAAAGTGGCCCACGGCCAGCATGGTTCATTACATAAACACCCCGAGTGGGTGGACTTGAGCATAACTTGCAGGAAACAAAAAAAAGATACACAAATATGCCTGGGGGCTCAGGCTACCGGTGCGTCGCCAGCCGGCGTGCCCCCAACTGGCGCATCGCTAGGCGGCTGGACTCTCGCCTCGTAGGTGGTCGCGGCCTTTGAAGAGGCCTCTACGGTCCCGGCCGTCTTGCCGCTCGAGTCGGTGTTCTCGTCGACGACCTCCTCGTCCGTTGGGCCTTGAGGGATGCCGAAGGAGTCTTCGGGCAGCGGCTCGCCTTCTTGGCAATCGTCGGCAGGAACTCGTCCGCGTGGACGTACGACGCAAGTTCATTGGCCCGGAGGACGAGGGCCGGCTCATGGGCGTCCCGCTCTGCGGCCGGCTTGTCGCGCATGGTGGCCAGCCTGTCCAGATCGACACCTCGATACCATGAGGTGACGAGCCGAAGCACCATCTATGCACCGGCCCGGGCCGCCGACGCCTTCCAGGCCTCGAGCCGGGCCACGGCCTGCTCCAGCCATAGGGCCATGCTGTTTGCCGGAGCTCCCCCGTGGCCCGGTCATAGAGCAGCGATGACCTCCTTTCCGGCCGTCTTTAGCTGTTCCACGCTTCGTTCGAGATGGGTCAGCCGGTACTCGATGGCAACCCCAATCTCGTCCACGTCCCACGGGGTCTCCTGCTCAATGCAGCAACCCTGCTCCCAAAGGTACTCCCGATGCTCCTCGACGGCGCGCGTAGTGCGAAGCTGAGTCTCTGGGAACCGCCCTAAGGGAAAGAAGAAGAAGAAGGAAGAAAGGCAAATCAAAACACAAGAACCAGCAAAGGAAAAAGCGACCGACTGGGGAAGAGAAAGAAAGGCACTTACCCTTAATGGCGTTGTCCACCCCAAGGGCGAAGTTGAGCGCCGCCGTCCGCTCCGTCTCCACATCCGCCTCCGACACGACAAGGGAGCCCCGGACCTCCGCGAGCATCCTCTTGAGGCGGGTCACTTCGTATTGGAGGGGGGCTGTCCTTTGGGCGGAATCAGCCGCCTCCTTGACGACCGTCTCTCGGGTCGCCACCTCCTTCGCCGCCTCAACCTTGAGCCGGTCTCGGGCCGCCTCCCCATCCACCAGCAGCGCGGTCAGCCAGTCCTTCTCCTGCGCGGCTGCCTAGACGTCCTGTGCCAGCCGGTTCCGCTCGGAGACGAGGCCGGTCTTCTCATCTTGAAGGGCGGTGAGGTCACCTGCGAGGCAAAGTTCCAATCGTCAGCCGGCTCCCGGGGGCGGCGCTCCCCTCCCACAAAGTTCAACTGACCTCACACACGCGTCAGCTACTCCTCCAAGCGGTGGAAGCTGTGTTTGCCACGGTCGTGGATGGTGACCACCTCCTCGAACAGCTTCTGCCGCAGGGAGGTTCCCTCCTGTCATGAGGAGGCAAAGATCAGGGCATGCTCAAAAAAGATCTGGCCTGGCTGCCCGTCTACTGGTGAGCCGAGCCGCATCTCGGGGGCTACACCCAGTGGATGTGCTTGCGTGGCCCAGTGAGAATCCTAAGACAATGCAAAACGACCGTACTTACCTCAGCACGCTGCAGGGCGGCGTCTATTACCTCCGCGAACCGGGCCCGCTCCTAACGGCACCAGTCCAGGACGCTCCCCAAATTCCCGAAGGAGGGGACCAGTCTGCCCGCCTGGGGAGCCGGCAAGGCCAACATGCACGCTAGTGCTTCCCAATCTTGGAGCACCTCCTGCATTGTTCGCAGGGTCCTCCGGGCTCGGCTGCCGTTGCCACTTGGGCTCGCTGCAGCACTGGCTGCCGAGGGCGCGTTGATGACGGCAAGGGTCCAGGAGGCACCTTCTGCTGGCCCTCCGCCCGATGCCGTCGCCGCCTTCGCCTCCTGCCGCTCCGGTGCGACGATCGCGACGGACGGAGCCTCTGCCTCCGTGGCCGCCACCTCCGGTGCCACCTTAGATGCCGCCTGTAGGGCCGTCGGGGCCTCCGACACGACAGCCTGAGCTTGCTCGGTCGCCCGCGGGGTCAGGACTGGCACCTCGCTCCGGGCCGCCTCGAGAGCCGACTCCACCGTCATCGCCCTCGCTTGGTCCGTCTCCTCCGTGGATGGAGGCACCGGCGGTTCCATGGCCGCCCCTCGTGGCTCGCTCGACGGAGGCCGCGACATCTCGGTCGACTCCGCCGCTGAGTCAAACACCCGCGGGGGATCCACGGACCCCCTCCGCCTCTGGCTGCTCGAGGTTTCGGAGCGCGAGGCTCCTCCTCGCGTGCCAGACTTAGAGGCTTGTAGCTCCACGAGCCTCCTCTTCTCCTCCCGTTGGGTGGCCGCGTGCTCGCGGGCCAGCCGGCTGGCAGCGTCCGTCGCTTCCCCCGTCGGCTCCCACTTGTGGAGCTCGATGGGGTCCCTGCAACTCCCAAGGACCGATTACCTACCGGCTCACAACCTGAAAAAAGAACAAACAAACGGAAGAAAGACTCACTTGACGACAAGGGGCAAGGCCCGCTTGCCGCTCGGCGGCGGCTTCCGCGCCACCACCTTCACCCGCTTGGGGACTGGTGGCGGTGCTACCGACCCCTCCTAGGCCGGCCTCTTCGTTTGGCCGGCTGCGCTGGTCGTCGGGTCTTCAGCCGGCCTCTCCTCGCTCCTCCGACCCTGGTGCGCTGAGGGGGGAGGCTCGTTCAGAATCATTATATCATCGTCATCGTCGTCGTCCGTCCAATCCCTGATCGAAGGGGCAAGAGGGAACTCACCCGCTCCGCTAGGCTCCCTGGCCATGCAGGATCCTCCGGCTCCGCTGGGGCACCGGCCTGCAGGTCCGCCGGCTCATCGGCTCCTCCCGAGGAGTCCACCTCTTCCTCCGGAGGGCCTCCAATCTCATAGTCTTCAGAGTCGGGGTTTTCACACTCTGCCTCGAAGATCTGAGGGTGCGGGCCTTCCGGCGTGTTCTGTTGCACCAACAGCTGTGGTCAGCACGACTAAGTAAGTTGTAAGGCCGTTCACCTGTTTCGCCACCTGAGCCGGTGTCAGGTCAACGCTGGACAGCCGGCAGGGGTCACACCGGCCGGACATGTTGCAGATCCGGTGCAGCCTCAGCTGGAGGGGCAACACCCGGCACGAGATGAATGCCGCCACCATATCGACGGTGACCAGCCCCTCGGAGCTCTTCAGCAGCGCGAGTTGGCCGATCTCCTCCAGGGCCACGCCGCGCGGGGCAGACCCCAGCCAGTTCATCTGGCTGGACTACACGTCGACAAACTGGGGCACCCGGATGTAGTCCGTGTTTGGGTTGGCGTTCTTCACATAGAAGATAGTTCGGTGCCACCCCTTGACAGAGTCAATGAAAGAAAGAGGAGGGAAGCGCGCGACACCACGGCAGCACACCACCGTGCCCCCGTAGGCACGGACTTTCAACGGCTTGAGATAGAAGAGCACGTTGAAGAAATCAATGAAGGGGAGAACGCCGAGGTACCCCTCACACAGCGTCACGAAGGCAGAGAGATACAAGATCGCGTTGGGGCCGAGATGATGCGGCTGGAGGTCGAAGGTATCAATGAAAAGTCGGAAGAAGAGACTCACCAGGAGCACAAAGCCCCGAGAGAAGTGCTAGAGGAACACGACGTGCTCCCCTGGCTACGGCGCCATCACCATCTAGTCGCCTGGTGCGCGCGCCACCACCCGCTCTGCCGACGGCAGCTTGCGCGTGCGGCAGAGCTTCGCAATATCGGCCTCTCCGACAAAGGAGCCGGCCCAGCTCCCTCTATGTCCATCAGCCATCTCGGCGGCGGGGCAGCGCGTGGGCACGAATGCGGGCTCGGGCATGGTGACACGCGAGGGGGCGAGGAGGACTAAGAAAAGCAAGAAGATGAACATAAAGAGAGCAAGCGAGACGCGGGTGTCTCCGACCGCCTGCCTCCCTCCCCTTTTATAGGGGAGGACACGATCGGGGGACGTGGGATTAACTGCGCCCACTTCCCCGGAAACTCCGTGTGCGTGGGTGGCCCCACACAGTAACGACCACTTCGGGGCGCAAAGGATCCCGACCTGCGCCCCGAGGCCTACCTGGCTACGACTGGGACATAGCGGACTAGGCCCAGGCCGATGCCCCGTCTCCCCCGCGTGCACGGGGCCCTCCACATCATTACTTGCCACGTGGCGCGTGGAGAGCCTACACGGGTCCCGGGGCGACGCACCGGTACCCAAGGCGTCGGATCCAACGGCCGATCTGGCTGCCCTTTTGGCTTCGCGCCGGATGCGGGTATTGCTGGGGAGAAGCTGCTGGCTCCCCTCCATCCGCCGGATGCGGGCCCCCGCCGGCTTCGGGGACTACGGATGGGGTTATTACCCCCAGGTATGCCAAAGCAACGGGGCTAATCCCCTCCCACTTCAAAGAAGAACAACGTAGATCGGCCGATCATGGCTAGCTGGAGGACGTCGGCTCGAGCCGACACCGGCTGGCGCTCCGGACGGCTTGTCAAGGAGCCGGCTCGACCCACGGCCGGCTTGGCGCGGCCGGCTGCCTCTGGGCCGCCTCCTTCATTGACCCTGGGACGGACATGCGACGTCCTGTCCCTCTGCGTGCGGGTACGACGACACGACGCTACCGGCACGACGGGCGGCCTGTGGCTATAGTGTCCACTGACGCACTGCAGCGCATGGCTACAGTTCGACCGTCCCGGCCATGACCTCGACGAGCGCGACCGGGCGAGGGAACAGTGCTGGCACGCCCTCGCCAACTCGATTACCTACCTCGGCATGGTATAGTACCGCCAGCCGTACCGGAGACCTTGGTCAGCTGGCGCTAGACGACGCTTCCCGGGCGACCTGTGCCATGGCCGGTAGGCGAGAGCCAATCGTAGAGCCGGCTGGCGGGCCCCAGCGGGGGATAGGACCGCTCAGCTAGTGGACCCCATGGACGATGAGACGGCATAATGGGTGGGACCCCCTGGCCAGCCGGAGAGAGTGACAGCCGGGTCCCCCACCCTTGTACTTTAGATATATTGTAGAGCCGGGGGGTTGGCTTATAAAACCCCCTGAGCCCCCCACACACCGGGGATGGACGATCACTCTCACACACCCGCGGAACTCCCAAAACCCCTCTAGTAGTAGAGGAATACAAGCCGGCTGCTCCTTCTTCCTCCTCTAGACACAGCTCCAGGAGCGCCCTTGTACACATACCCATCCATCCAACTAAGCCAAGCAGGACTAGGGGTGTTACCTCCCACAGACGGCCCCGAACCTGGGTAGGTCATGTGTCACCACCGTCCGTGCCCAATCTCGCACCCGGATCCCATCGGCGTCCACTGGCCCCTGCCACCTATGAGAAGCCAGCCCATGGCATATGTCGCGAGAAAACCACGACAAGGGTAGCTTTATAGGGGGGTAGTGGTCCCTCCCGGCCGTCAAATTAATGGCCTTGCCAATGTGAAGCTCTGGATGAGCTATCGTACAGAAGGTAGAAGAAGAACAGGAGCGATCGGTGGGGTTGGGCTGATCGAAGGGGTAGGTTTTATGGGCTTCAGGTGGGATGGGTCTCTCCTCTCCCTCTGAATTCCCTCTTTTGTGAATAAACAGAAATATTGGAGAAAGAAGAAAAATGCTCAGAGGAGTAGGCGTGGAATTAGCCGTCACTAGATATTTCCTCAACATCACAAAAATATATTGGATTTGATAAAAAAATGGTTTGGGGATTTTTGGAAGATAAAGTTTGGACAAATTTGAATAGAACACAATAGTATTGAATTTTGAAAACCCTTCAAATGGACTCGGATGGGGATTAAATTTCCAATGGATGGCCCTACACATTAGATGTGGTTTATGGCCAGATTTGGAACATTAATTTGAGCAACTAAAATGTGAGTCAAATATCCAATTCAAAATAAGAAGAAGGTGCAAGTTGAATTTGGACAAGGGAAACTTGAGCGTGGCTTTGATGGAAGTTTCAAGAGATTAAATGGATGATCAAAGAAGAAGAGGAGGTGCCAACACAAGATCAAAACAATCACCACAATCATATGGAGATGATGCATGATGCAACATAAAACAAACCTGACAATCATACAAGCAAATAATACATAACAAATAAATGGTGGTCTTGGTCTCAAAACGGTAAAACTACGGTAACGGGAAGAACCGATAACTATGAATGAATGCAGGGTTTGAAAACTGATGGAACAGAGTGTTGAGACAGTGCAAATGATGCGAATGATGGGATGATGAATACAACAAACAAACAAATCACACGATGTCAATGGAATAAAAGGGGATTCTTCTAGAGCGTCGGTCCCGGGCTGTTACATGTTTATTGTGTGTTGATTGTTGTTTCGGGATTGTTTCTTCTTTATAGAGTTCTGAAACTGTTCGGAGTGTGAGAATTCGTTTGACTACACTGGTTCATCTACTTCATGGATTCATTCTTCTTCCGAGTAGGATCTCAGGCAAGATGACCATTTCCCTGGATACCACTACTATCATTGCTATGATAATTGTCTTGCTGCTGTCATTATGTCTTGCTACCTACCACTTGTATGTCAAGCCTCCCATCATTGCCGTAAAAAGCCTCTAACCCCTCCACATCCCAGCAAACTATTGCTTGGCTATGTTACCGCTTGCTCAGACCCTCTTATAGCATTGCTAGTTGAAGGTGCAGGTGGATCCATGTGATAACATGGATATCTTGAGATATCACAATATTATTGCAATTTAATTTAATTCACATATATACTTGGTCAAAGTTGGAAGGCTTGGCCTTTTGGTCGGTGTTTTGTTCCACCTTTGCCACCCTAGTTACTTTTGTACCGTTGTTATGTTCCAGATTGAGCGCTCCTAACATTCTTGGGGTTGTTATGCGGAGCCCCTTGATTTTTTGGGATACAACCCTTCTGGCAAGACCCAACATTGGTACAATTTGCTTAATAACAAATAATAAATATGCATAGGGCATCATCACCCAGTGGATAATTAATCAACCCCCAGGCCAGTGCTTTTCTTGAGTGTTGGTCCAAATTAGAGCATCGTGCGAGGCCAACCCGAGACAACTCGGGAGATTTCTATTAGGCTACCATACGCTTCGCTTATCCGTCTTGTCCATAAAACGAGATACGCGACTCCTGGGGTTTATCGACATGTCTGGTGGTCTCGCTGGATGTCACACCCTATGTTTGTGTCACATTGTTATGTTTGAGTTTATAAAATTTGGAGCCAACTAAAACTTTTTCAAAAGTGCTTGTGTGCTATGTTGTTTGCTTGCTTGCTGATTGTGTTATTTGGCACTACTAGGTTCTATTCCACTTCATATCTCATCTTCCTTGTTCCAAACCTCTTGCCCAATGATCATGTCATGTGAATAGTGACCAAAGTTATATTTTATCAAATTTTGTTTCAACCAAAAATGATTTACTTAAATTAAGTTTCCAAAACCCCCTGAAATGAGGTTTGCACTGCAAATCCTCAAATAGGGTGGATTCTTCTTTTCCAAAAGCCTTATTTCAAACCCACTATATATAAGACTTCCCAAAACCACAAAATATTATTTTTAAAGATTATTTTCATATTTTATTTAAAGGCTTTTTCTTAAGGCCAGAAATGGTTTTTCCTAGGGAAGGGTGACCACTTGAGAAAGATGTGGTGTGCTCGAACAAGTTGAGGGTGTGTTTTTCCAAAAGGGATTAGATTTAAGATTTGTCGACCGTCCCAACCTTACATGAGCAACCATGATACCCCTTATAGGACAGGGCTTTGTTGATTACCTTGGTGGGTACTAGCAAGGAGCCCTTGTTACTAGTAGCGGGAGTGGCGTGGTCACTCTCGATATGGGGTCATACCAGTATGTACGATCATGCGCTGTCTTCACAAGCACTGGGCACACTGTTTGTCCCGTCATGGATGGTACGATTAGAGCAAGGCTCATGTGATGTACATAATGAGGGTTGGGTACCAATCGAGTGGACTCTTTGTTTAGTATCACCGGGGGAAAGGCATTGTTCGGGTGCTTACCTCGAGTATGTTATGTACCGCGAGTCGTGGATGACATGGAAGTTCCCCAAGACTTGTGGGTAAAGTGTGCAAACTCTGCAGAGTGTAAAACTATTCGAATAGCCGTGTCCACTGTCAAGGACAGTGGCGTGGTGATGCTTAGACTATGTTCGGATGTTTTTGTGAAACTTGGTGTGAGTATGGATGTGATGGTGACAAGAGGTCACATGAGCTGAGTCCGATGACTTAGCAAGGGAATTAAACTAAGTCCGATGGCTTAGCATGATGAAGGAACATGAGATGTTTTACCCCTACTTATGTTGATATCTGTAACTTGTTCATATGGATATCTGCTAATTGTTGATGCATGCCCACTAGTTACTTGATCATGACATTTGCATTCAAGTTAGCTTTCCGAAAAATCACCTACTTAGTGCTATATCATGCATCATTGTTACCTTGTTCCACAACTTGGGTTGCTTGCGAGTACATTCAAAGTACTCATTGGCTTGCCACTGGTTATTTAATTGGCCAGGCATGGAAGAACAGGAGTATGTTGAAGAGTTCGTTGGAGACGAACATGCGAACTAGGACGCTTCCCAATCAGAATGCCTGTAGGTTAAGGTAGATGGCATGGGTTCACGCTTTCAACCAAGATTTCCGATGCTTGTTCTGGTTTAAGTGTTTGGCCCATGTGGCCCTATCTATGTAAGACTAAGACCTTCATGGTCATTATTTGTGTAAGACATTAAATGTGGATGTAAGACTTTTGTTATCCAGCTTCTGTATGTTCAGCGAGCATTGATCTCTGGGATCACTGTACACGTGCATTCGGTGACCACGACTTATGAGTCGGGGTCCCCACAGAGCTGGTATCAGAGCCATCCTAACTGTAGGAAGCCCTTAGTTAGCATGGACGTTAGCCAGGATAAACCCAACTTAGGAATTCTACACTATTTACCTCTTCTTATCTTCACCACACCCAGGAGCTACTTAGGCAAGCCAAGATGAAGCTAGACAAGATCAAGAAGGATGGAGCCCCCGAGGGATGACCAACTGTCACTTACAGAGGAGGAGTACCCCTAGCTAGTGATACACCCACACGTCGTCGTCGCATCAGTGCGAAGGAGTACCATGAGCTCTTCACCGACATGCCAGCAAAGCATCGTCGGGATGGACCTCCTCGTTCCCCGACCCCTTTGATCGGGAACGATGCCTGTTTAGATGATGAACCGGAGGAAGACCAAGAGGAGCATGACTACGAGACCGAGCACTCCACCACCTGAGCCCGAGAACCCCTAGGGTAGGATCAGTCATATATCCCTCATGCGAAGTCGAGTCCGTGTAATGGTTCATAAGAAACCATGTGTGCTTGTTGTTTGTTTTGTTGTTTGTGTTTCGATGCAAGTCACGCTTTTTCCTTAGGAAACATGTAAGCGACTCCATTGTCTATCTTAATATATGTTGGTCTTTCGACCTTTCTTTTAACATACTTGCACTTGACCGACCCCCTTAGGCACGCTTTTCCGTTATTGCTTATCCTCTTGTCAATCCAAGGTGTTTGACTTGGCTGCTCCAAACAGAATGGTGACTACTACCCACAATAGCTCCTTCACTAACCCTAAAGCCGGCAACTCTAGCCAACAATAAGGAGCTGGTGGGGCTTCTCACACTGGAGCACACCAGCAGTAGCCACAAGGCGACATTCCCCCTCCACCACCTCCACCGGAGAACTTGACCATAGCTCAGTTTCTCCAAGTCCTCTGGGAGGAGTGCGAAGCCAACAATTCCGCTATCCAGCAGATGGCTCAGGCTCTCGTGAAAAACCAGTAGCAAGGCAGGAACGACAATGGCTAGTCCACGCTGTCTGAGTTCATGGGGAAATCGCCATCAACCTTCACCAAGACTGCTGAACCATTGGATGCTGATGACTGGATCCGCAACATCGAGGACCTCCTTGCATTGGTCAACTGCAATGAGGATCATGAGAAAGTGCTTTATGCCTCTCATCGCCTCGGAGGTACCGCCTGAGCTTCGTGGGATGGATTCAAGGTCATGCAAGGAGAGTGCGTGATCACGTGGAATGACTTCAAGGAAGGATTCCGCACTTCCCATATTCCTTCTGGGATCATGGCTATCAAGAAGAGAGAATTACGAGTGCTGAAGCAAGGAAGTGGATTTGTCAAGGAGTACCTACAGAATTTCAACCTAGTGTCAAGGTATGCACCAGAAGATGTCAACACAGAGGCTGCCAAGAAGGAACGCTTCATGGAAGGACTTCAACAGGACCTGCAGTATCAACTCATCATCTATGACTGTCGTACCTTCTTATACCTGGTGAACAAGGCCCTCACGCTGGGAGAGAAGCATCATGCCATCGATGACACACGCAAGCGCAAGATGATTAGCAAGGGAAGCTCAAGCAACCAGAAGCCTCACCCCTAGCAACCAGCCCTAGCCAAGCCAACCTATCAGCCGCAGCAGGCCATACCTCCTACACCTCGTCCGAGCTACCAACCTCACATGTATGACAATCCCAGGCCAGCCTACAACAACAACCCCAACAACAACAATGGTGGCAGGAACTTCAACAACAACCCTGGGCAAGTCACTTGCTTTGGATGTGGTCAGTCTAGACACATCTCTAAGCTTTGCCCCTACGGGAAGCCAGATACATCGTGCCCCAATGCGCCAAACCAAGGTTAAGGCCGTGGAGCACCACCAAGGAACCCCGCTCCCGCAACCATCCCAACAACGGCATGGGTCGTGTGAATCACGTCACCACAAAGGAAGCCCAGGAAGACCCATACATCATACTGGGTACGTTCCTCGTCAACTCAACCCCAGCAATAGTATTGTTTGATTGTGGAGCTTCGGGTTCTTTTGTCACCCAAAAGTTTGCACTAGAGAGTGGCATGAAGCCTACACCCCTGGGTAGACGTATGTTCATACAAACCCTGGGATCAGTTATGAAGTCCGGTATAGGTTGTATGGGAGTTGAGATTAACATCAACGGGGTAGACTTCCTAGCCGACCTTATCATCCTGAAGTCAGAAGGCTTGGATGTGATCCTAGGCATGGGCTGGTTAACCAAGCACCAAGTCTTGTTAGACTATGCCAAGAGGATTGTCACAATGACCAAGAGCCAAGGAGTGGAAGTCAAGTATGTTCCCAACCCTGCCCCGACTCAAGCTCCGCAGGCTAACTGTCTGTCGAGAGTTGAGTTGGATCAAGTGCCAGTGGTATGGGAATACCCGGATGTGTTCCCGGATGAGCTGCCTGGAATGCCTCCTGATCGTGACATTGAGTTCATCATTGAGCTTATGCCCGGATCAAGGCCCATCTATAAGTAGGACAACATGATGGGATCCGAAGAGTTGGCTGAGTTGAAGAAATAACTGGCAGAGCAGCTCAGAAAGGGATTTATTCGCCCTAGTGCCTCTCCTTGGGGATCGCCTGTTCTATTTGTGTCGAAGAGGGACAGAACAATCAGACTC
The DNA here is from genome assembly GCA_022496015.1 of Hordeum marinum. Lineage (NCBI taxonomy): Eukaryota > Viridiplantae > Streptophyta > Magnoliopsida > Poales > Poaceae > Hordeum > Hordeum marinum. Next base: position 121,955,210 of record CM039677.1, read on the forward strand.
TGTGTTGATTACCGTTCTCTCAATGAAGTCACGATAAAGAACAAGTACCCACTCCCCAAGATTGAGGACCTGTTTGATCAGTTGAATGGAGCCAAGGTGTTTTCCAAGATCGACCTCAGGTCGGGGTACTACCAGCTGAAGATCAGACCCCAAGAAATTTCGAAGACGGCATTCGTAACCCGGTATGGCCTGTATGAGTACATGGTCATGTCATTCGGGTTAATCAATGCCCCTGCCTACTTCAGGTCCCTCATGAATAAAGTCTTCATGGAGTATTTGGACAAGTTCGTTGTCGTCTTCATTGATGACATACTTGTCTTCTCCAAGTCTGAAGAAGAACATGAGGAACACTTGAGATTGGTCCTAGATAAGCTTCGAGAGCACCAGCTTTATGCCAAGTTCAAAAGTGAGAATTCTGGCTGCATGAAGTTGGATTCTTGGGTCATGTGTTGACTGTAGAGGGATTGTCAGTGGATCCTGCCAAGATTGAAGCCGTGACTGAGTGGCAAACCCCAACCACCGTAAAGGAAGTCAGGAGCTTCCTCAGACTCACGGGGTATTATCGCAAGTGTGTGGAAGGGTTCTCGAGCATTGCCCGACCCATGACCCAGCTTTTGAAGAAGGACACGAAGTTTGAATGGACAGCTAAGTGCGAGGAAAGCTTCTAGGAGCTCAAGAAGAGATTAACCACAACCCCTGTTTTGGCCACCCCCGATATTCACAAGGAGTTTGTGATATATTGTGATGCATCAAGAACTAGACCTCAAGGAGTTCTGATGCAAGAAGGCAGAGTCATAGCATATCTTTCCAGATAGCTACGTCCTCATGAAGGTAACTATGCCACTCATGATCTTGAGTTAGCCGCCGTGGTTCATGCCTTGAAGACATGGCGACATTACCTTCTGGGGAAGCGATGTGAGATATTCACAGACCACAAGACTTTGAAGTATATCTTCACTCAAAGGGAATTGAACATGAGGCAGTGAAGATGGTTTGAATTGATAAAGGATTACGACCTCAGTGTTTAGTACCACCTGGAAAGGCCAATGTGGTTGCAGACGCCTTAAGCAGAAAGACTTGTTCCTTGAAAGCTATGATTAAGGAAAGGCTACCCGCCCTGTATGAAGAACTTGAGAGCTTCGGCTTGGAACTGGTTGCACAGGATTCCTCGCCAACCTACAAGCAAAGCCTACCTTTATGGATGATATCAAGGAAGCCCAGAGGGACACGAGAGCATTGAAGGCATCAAGAGGAAGATCAAGGCAGACAAGGCCCCAAGATTCTTCGTGGATGAACAAGGAGTTGTATGGTTCGGGACTCGCATTTGCGTACCCAACAAGGAAGATCTCAAGAACCTGATCTTGCAAGAATCTCATAACACTCCCTACTCCATCCATCCTGAAGGAAACAAGATGTATCAAGAACTCAAGGCAAGATTCTGGTGGCATGGCATGAAACAAGATATAGGCACGTCCGTTGCTAAGTGTGACATATGCGAGAGAGTTTAAGCTGAGCATCAGCGACCCGCTGGACTATTGCAACCTTTCAAAGTGCTTGAATGGAAGTAGGATAAAATCGGGATGGATTTCATCACCGGTTTGCCAAGGTCAACCAAGGGACATGATTCCATTTGGGTCATTGTCGACCACCTGACCAAGGTAGCCCACTTCATTCCCATCAGAACCACCTATGATGGAAACCAGCTCGGGAACCTCTACATCAACCGGATTGTGAACCTTCACGGAATTCCAAAGGAGATTGTGTCCGATCGAGGAACGCAATTCACCTCAAGATTCTGGAAGAAGTTTCAAGAAGCTATGGGAACCAAGCTCTCCTTCAGCACTACTTTTCATCCCCAGACCGGTGGACAAACGGAACGAGTAAATCAAATACTTGAAGATATGCTCCATGCTTGTGTTTTGGCATATGGATCCAAGTGGGAAGATTGCCTACCATTCGCCGAGTTCTCATACAACAACAGCTATCAGTCAAGTCTTCACATGGCACCATTTGAGGTGTTGTATGGACGCAAGTGTCGTACTCCCCTCAACTGGTGAGAGATCGGAGAGGATTAACTTTTGGACTAGACATCCTCCGCAAAGCTGAAGAGCAAGTTCAACTTGTCCAAGAGCGCCTTGAGATGGCCAAGTCAAGACAGAAGAGCCACGCCGACTCTCACTGCCGAGAACTGAACCTCAACGTCGGAGATTATGTCTACCTCCACGTCACGCCTCTCAAAGGAACCATGCGTTTCCATGTCAAAGGGAAGCTTGCACCAAGATTCATCGGCCCCTTAAAGATCACCGCAAGACGAGGGGAAGTTGCCTATAAACTGGAGTTACCTCCCGAACTGTCGGATCTGCACAACGTCTTCCATGTGTCATAACTCCGGAAGTGTATGCAAGTTCCCAACCGCCCTGACCTCTACAAGGATATCGACCATCAAGCCATCAATGTTCAGCCAGACCTCACTTATCGTGAGAGGCCTGTTCTCATTTTGGATGAAGCCAAGCACTCCACCCGAAGCCGCACCATCAAGTTCTTCAAGGTCCAGTGGAGCAACCACACTGAAGCTGAAGCAACCTGGGAGCATGAAGATTATCTTAGATCGGAGTTCCCGTATCTTTTTAGCGCTTAGCCTAGGAATCTCGGGGACGAGATTCTTGTAAGGGGAAGGTCTGTCACACCCTGTGTTTGTGTCACATTGTTATGTTTGGGTTTATAAAATTTGGAGCCAACTAAAACTTTTTCAAAAGTGCTTGCGTGCTATGTTGTTTGCTTGCTTGATGATTCTTATGTGGCACTACTAGGTTCTATTCCACTTCATATCTCATCTTCCTTGTTCCAAACCTCTTGCCAAATGATAATGCCATGTGAATAGTGACCAAAAATATTTTTTATCAAATTTTGTTTCAAACAAAAATGATTTATTTCAATTAAGTTTCCAAAACCCCCTCAAATGAGGTTTGCACTGCAAATCCTCAAATTGGGTGGATTATTCTTTTCCAAAAGCTTTATTTCAAACCCACTATATATAAGACTTCCCAAAACAACAAAATAATAATTTTAAAAATTATTTTCATATTTTATTTAAAGGCTTTTTCATAAGGCCAGAAATGTTTTTTCCTAGGGAAAAATTATTTAAATACTTTGAAAATGTTTGAGAAAATTTAGAGAAACTTAGTGGACACATATTTTCCATATATTTGAGTTTCAACACAAGGGCATGATCAGATCATAGGCAAAACCCCTCAAAACCCTTTCTGCGCAAATCAAACTTTTGGAATATTTCTATAAGAAATATTCTCAATAAATTCCAGGAAAATTCTAGCAAGTCAACACTATCATGAGTGATGATCTTGCAAAGTTTCATCTCAATCCAGGTTGATTGGGTTCATCAAATCATCCCAAAACCATTCCTGCCAAAATGAAATTTGAGAAACTTTAAATTGTGAAGTGCCTCCCCTTGGCCTCAAACATTGTGGGCATGCTCTAATGGCCAAATAGTGATGATACACTACGTGGTGCATCAAGGGTAAAAGCCTAGCATCAGTGGATCTGTAGAAACCTGATTCTGCATATTTCTAGTGTTTAATAAATCCTCATTGTCAACTTTTTCCTCTTAAGCTAAAAATTGGTGAATCCCCTCATTTCTACCTAGACTTTGACCCTGGTAAGTATCTCAATAAGATGGTAACATCTTCTTGACAAAAACTCCATCAAACACCTTCTGGTGATTTTTTGTAAAATCAGCTTTTTCACCCCTTTCCCTTTTACCCTTGGCCCCAACTTTTTACCACAATCTCTGGTAAGTGCCTTGCACCTCCAGTAAAGTCTCTAGCGCCAGAGAGCATGAGTGCATGGGGTAAAAGCTCCATTTCCCTCTCTGGACAACATCTTTTTCTGTCTTTCCCTTTCCCTTCCGTTTCTCCCTAGCCCTGCTTAGCCTCTAAGGCATACAAAGAGCATCTCCAGGCCTTCCAGCAGCTAGTGGACAAGGTGCGGCACCCTAGAGCACGCAGGCAACGGCAATGGCGGCCATGCGCACGCTCTAGAGCGTGCTACAGTGCGCTCCCGCACTATAGCCGCCGCCCAATGGCCGGCCCCGAACACCTTGGGCCTCCCTCACGTGTCCCCCGAGGCGCCCTCGGCATCTGTGACACACCAAGCTGTCGGCCCCCTCTCTCTCCTCTCTCCTCCGCCCTCCCACACGCGTGCTCGGTGCCGCCCGGTTCGGCCAACTAGGGAGCTCACACACGCAGGCATCTCTCCCTCTCTCTTTCTTCCATTTGGCCTAGACCGACCACAGGAACGCCCCTGGCTCGCCCTCTCTCTCTAGTGGCCTCTAGACTCGGCCACGAGCTCGCCAGCACACCAGCGTTCGGTGGACTCGCCCCCATCTATAAAAGGGTCGCCCGGGCCCCTCTCTCGCCTCTACCCCCCTCTTGTCTCCCTAGAAACCTCCCTGAGCCCCCCTGAGAGCCCCCAACGTCTCTGTGCTCGAGATTGACCCGAGGGCCGCGGCGGCCATTTCCTCGTCGATCTTTGAGTACGAAGCCTCTCCGGCCCCCATTTCTCTCCCGTTGGACCTCCCTTCCCCTCCTGATGCAACCCCCTCCTTCCCATCCTCTTTGTTGGCTGAATCGGCCTCGGCGACCATCTCCTGAAGCCATCTCCACCGTGGGTGCTCGCCGCCAGCGACTCCGGCCACCTCCAGCCTCCGTTCGACCTCCCCTGGAATGGAGACTCTTCCCCGAGCCCGTTCCCACCATCGCCCGCCGTCGTTGTGCCCCGTGCCGCCGCCGATGAGTAGCTGCCCTCCCTGTCCTGAGGTGGGAGAAGGACGTGACAGGTGGGGCCAACCTGTCGGCCTCTCTTTCCCTCTCCCGCGTGCGTTGTCTCTCTCCCCCTGAGTCGCCGACGACCGGGCCCCACGCGTCAGGTTTGAACCTGACCGCACACGAGGCCTGCTGGCTGGCCAGCTGGGCCGGCCTAGCCTCTGTCCGCCTCTGGCCAAGGTCCCAGTGGCTTTTCCCCTTTCTTTTTCTTTTTCTTTTCTGTGGGATTTTGCGAAAATCCCACATAGCCCAAATAAAATCGTATGACAAAACTTTTTGCACCTAAATTCTTGGAATATTCCATAGAATATATTAGTGCCATTTGTAAAAATATTTGAAAAACTTTTTAGTACTATTTTTAATTAAAAATCCCTATTTGTCATTTCCTGCCTTTGTTTAATACTCCCTCTATCCTAGAATAAATGTCATTGATGTAGTACAAAATTTATACTAACTTAGTACTAAATCTACTACACTTATTTTGGGACGGAGGGAGTAGTTTTTAAAAATATTTTTCACAGTAAATATTAAACAACCATCTTAAGATAGTCCTTAGTATTTATCAGAATAGGTTAGCATTTTTATTAGTAGCTTGAGTGCTGTATTTTTGTGTGATGATTATTTTTTTCCGTTATTCTATGGCAACGGTAGATTGCATTGTTGACGAAGAAGTTGGACCCGAAGACTTCGAAGACCCCGGAGACTTTGTTGAGCCAGGTAAGCAGCCCTTTGAACATGATGAGAAACCATTTTCATTGCAAGTCATATAGGACTTTACTTTCATCATAATTGATCACGTGATGTGGTGTTCCCCTTTCGGTGGGATGCCTTCAATACTTTTCCTTTGACACTTGCATTGTGCATGACCCTATCACCTTATGAGGGTTATGCGGGTGGGTGTAGTTAGAATGCATATAGATGCTACGCAAGTGGGATGGGATTTATAAATAAATATGGAAAGGAGATAAATGATTTCAAAGACTCTTTCGAAAACCCCGTCGGGTGCCACTAATGCCCGAGGGAGATGATGATGAGAAGGTTGACCACTCGAGAAAGAAGTGGTGTGCCGGAACAAGTTGAGGGTGTGTTTTTCGAAAACGGATTAGATTTAAGATTTGTCGACCATCCCAACCTTACATGCGCAACCACCCTCTTATGAGATGTGGCTTTGTTGATTACCTTGGTGGGTACGGGTAAGGAGCCCACATTACTAGTGGCGGGAGTGGCATGGTCACTCTCGATACGAGGTCTTACCGGTATGTACGATCATGCACTGTCTTCACAGGCACCGGGCACACCATTGGTCCCCTCATGGATGGTATGATTAGAGCGAGGCTCATGTGATGTACATCATGAGGCCTGGGTTCCAATCGAGTGGACTATTTGTTTAGTATCACCGAGGGAAAGGCATTGTTCGGGTGCTTACCTCGGGTATGTTACATACCTCGAGTCGTGGATGGCACAGAAGTTCCTCGAGTCTTGTGGGTAAAGTGTGCAACCTATGCAGAGTGCAAAACTATTTGAATAGACGTGTCCACGGTTAAGGACAATTGGGTGGTGCTGCTTAGACTGCGTCCAGATGTTTTCCTGAAACTTGGTGTGAGTATGGATGTGATGGTGACAAGAGGTCACATGAGCTGAGTCCGATGACTTAGCAAGGGAATTAAACTAGGTCTGATGGCTTAGCATGATGAATGAACATGAGATGTTCTACCCCTACTTATGTTGATATCTGTAACTTGTTCATATGGATATCTGCTAATTGTTTATGCATGCCCACTAGTTACTTGATCATGACATTTGCATTCAAATTAGCTGTCTGCAAAATCACCTACTTAGTGCTATATCATGCATCATTGTTACCTTGTTCCACAAGTTGGGTTGCTTGCGAGTACATTCAAAGTACTCATTGGCTTGCCACTAGTTATTTAATTGGCCAGACATGGAAGAACAGGAGTATGTTGAAGAGTTCGTTGGAGAAGAACATGCGAACTAGGACACTTTCCGGTCAGAATGCCTACAGGTTAAGGCAGATGGCATGGGTTCACGCTTTCGACCAAGATTTCCGCTGCTTGTTGTTTTAAGTGTTTGACCTGTGTGGCCCTATCTATGTAAGACTGAGACCTTCATGGTCATTATTTGTGTAAGATGTTAAATGTGGATGTAAGACTCTTGTTATCCAGCTTCTGTGTGTTCGGTGAGCATTGATATCTGGGATCACTATAAACGTGCATTCGGTGACCACAACTTATGAGTCGGGGTCCCCACACTGGATTTGTTTTACCTTTCTCAAACATCTTGTGCTCGGGATCAGAGGATAATTTGGGTTATCTCGAGGTTGAGGTTTTCCACCAGGATTCTAAGGATACTACGGGCTATCTCGTGGTTGAGGTTTTCCATGCAGCTTGTGGCTAGTTTGTGATGGATGAGTTGGAGCACCCCTGTAGGGTTAAATATTTTGGAAAGTCATGCCCGCGGTTATGTGTCAACTTGTAAATTTGTTTATTATACGTTCATAGAAAACTTGAAGTAAACTAAAATAAAATTCACCAACCATGTCTGTAACCGTGACTCTCTCTACTCGTGAGTTCTGAACCGAGAGAGAACACGGTGGGGTTATGTTTGACTCGAAAGTATGTGCTCAGGATCACTTCTTGATCATTACTAGTTCATGCACGATTATGTGTATATCACCATTATTATTGTATTCGTAAGTTATCCATTCAATAAATGCTTAGTGCTTGTTGCAGCCTCACCACTTAACCATGTCTGACACATTAAGCTTTGCTAGTTTTGATACCATTAGAAATGAGATTGCTAAGTTCCTATGGCTCACAGATTACTACAACAACAATTTTAGGTACAGGTAATGCTATACTTTCATGTGAGAATGATGCTTGTTTGGTTTGGAGTACTTCTTCTTCTTCTTCTTCATCGATCATTGGATGGGTTCTAGGCCGGGAGCCTGGGATAGCAAGGATGGATGTCACTTTTATCATTTGATTTGATCCATAGACGTACCCTGCTTTCATGTATGATTATTGATATTGATGATTGTATTGAGATGTCATGTTGTATCTTGTGGCGAGTGTAAGCATATTTTATATACTCACCTCCTCTTTACATGTACTTGTAACGATACCCATTCTCGCAAAACGAAGAGATGCACTTCTATCCCTATTGAGGCCCTCGAGCCAGAAAAGGATAGGACCGCATCTTGGGGTTACAGGTTGGTATCAGAGCAATAACGACCTAGGAGCCCCCTTGATTGATCGAACTTGGCCGTGTCGAGTCTACAGGAAACACATATTTTGAGTCTAGTTATATATATAAGAGGGTAGGATTATTTTTACTCCTCTTCTATGCTCAGGTGAGGAATTCTAACATAGGAATTGCAATTCTACCCCTCTTCTCACTCAAATTTTTGTAGGATCATGCGGGTATTTTGGAACCTCTATGATGCTGATGTGACGGAATTCTGTACTTGGTGCCTCCCATTTCCAAGGAGTAGAGCTCCAGGGGATTCTTGACACATAGTTGTCATTCAGTTTCCTTAGTATCTCAGGACGTGGATCTTCAAAATTGCGTCCATAATATTTCTGGCAATAGAAGTTTGAAGTCACCCACTACTGGGAGAGCGTTCGGATGTACTGCCATAATTAGTATCTTTGAGATTACGAGGGTCTGAGGTAGATGAGTTTCTGAGACCTCTGGTTATGTGTTGATGATGTGTTACATTGGAGCGCAGTATCATGCTAGGAGTTGTGTGAGGTTTTTCTCTTTGTATCTATGGACCCGATTGCATAACCGGAATATGTTGGGAGTTTTGAGGTGGGAATTCAAGTAGTTACCTAGAATTTTCCTCCCAACAAATGCATAATGGGTTATGATTTGTTTTCATCTTGTTTCATAAGCCTCATCCTTTGTTTTATTGGAGTATGGTAATCCGAGTTGCTTAGATGTCAAATGATTATTTTATATCTTTGTTAAGTAGGTGTCCTCATATTTCTATGGGAATTCTTATCCTCTGGCATTTCTCCCGCGGCTTCGGGCTCCCGGTGAGCCACTTCTTCTGGCTGATGACGGACATATTCGACCTGCAGGCGCACCATCTTGGCCCCAACACCATCCTCTACCTCACCGGCTTTGTGACGCTATGCGAGGGGTACTTGGGGGGGTTCTTCCCTTGCTCGACCTCTTCAACTCTCTCTTCTATCTCAAGTCATTGAAGAGCAACGTGTGTGGGGTGCGGCAGTGTGCTGCCGCAGCACGTGCTTCCCGCACTTCTCCCTCATCGACTCCGTCAAAGGGTGGCACCGGACATTCTTCTACGTGAAGAACGCCAACCCGTAGCAGGACTACATCCGGCTGCCTCCCTTTGTCGACATGCAGTGCACCAAAGTCAACTGGTCGGGAGCCTCCCTGTGTGGGGTGGCTCTGGCGGAGCTCAGCTGGCTCGTGCAGCTGAGGACTGCTCAGGGGCTGGTCACCTCCGATATGGTGGCGGCCTTCATCTCATGCAGGGTGCTACCTCTCCAGATAAGGCCGCACCGAATCTGCGACATGTCCGGCCGCCGAGACCCCTGCCAGCTGACGACCGTTGACCTGACGCCGGCTCAGGTGGCGACGCGGGTGAACACCATCACGACGTTCAAGATGGCGCCGGTGTCGTGGACTTTCGGCATGGAATCGTGCGACCGCATCAACCGTCCTCCCCTGGTACATTTTGTCGAGGCGGCTCTTTTCATTTGATTCTTTCTAGCTGGCAGCCGGCATCAGACCTTACTTCTCCGTGCTTACCGCAGTTGTTCGTGCGATAGAAAACGCCGGACGGCCCGCACCCCCAAATCTTCGAGGCGGAGCATGATCACCCCGACTACGAAGACTATGAGCAGGGAGGCCCGCCTGAAGAGGGGGTTGACTCATCGGGAGGGGTCGAGGAGCCGGCCGACTCGCGAGCCGGCGGGTCCAGCGAAGCCGGAGGATCCGGCGCAGCCGGAGGATCCGGCGCAGCCGGAGAGCCTAGCGGAGCCGGTGAGATCCCTATCGGTCCGACGATCAGGGACTGGACTGATGACGATGATGACGACGATGATTATGAGATGATCCTGAACGCACCTCCCCCATCAGTTCAGCAGGGCCGGCGTGGGTACAACAAGGAGCGGCCGGCTCAAACCCCGGCGGCCGGAGCAACCAGCCGAGCGAAGACGCCGGCTCAAGATGCGCCGACAGCCCCGCCGCCTATCCATAAGAGGGTGAAGGTGGACGCACGGAAGCCGTCGGCGAGCAACAAGCAGGCTCTGCCCGTCTTCACCAGGTGAGTGTCTTCTTTTTCCTTGCATGTGTTTCTTTCCAAGTCGCGGTACTGTGGGTGTTTGACCCTTGTGCATCAAAGGGACCCCATCGAGCTCCATGAAGTGGAGTCGGCGGTGGACTCGACGGACGCAGCCAGCCGGCTGGCCCGCGAGTACGCGACCATGCGGCGGGAGGAGAAGAGGAGGCTCGCGGAGCTGCGAGCCTCAAAGTCCGGAACGCGAGGTGGGGCCTCGCATTCTGGGACTTCGAGCAGTGCGAGGAGGAGGAGGTCCACAGACCCCGCGCAGGCATCGGACTCGGCGCTGGAGTCAACCCGTCTGTCAAGGCCCCCGTCGAACGAGCCATGAGGGGCGGCTATGAAGCCGCCTGCGCCCCCGTTCATGGACGAGGCGGCCCGAGCGGGGGCGGCGGCTACGGAGCCGGCCTCCAAGGTGACCCGGCCAGAGGTGCCGGACGTGACACCACCCACGGCCGAGCTGGCCCAGGTTGACGTGTCGGGGGCTCCGGTGGCACTGGTGGCGACCGCCACTGAGACGGAGACATCGTCCACCGCGGTCACTGCGCCGGGCCGGCAAGGGGCAGAGGAGGCATGAGCAGCGGGCGAGGGGCCATTGGGGACTGATTCCCGTGCCCTTGTCGTCATCAACCGTCCCCCGGCGGCCTGTACCATGGCGAGTGTCGGGGCGGGTGGCGACAGTAGCCAGGCCCGGAGGTCCATGCAGGACTTGATCCGGGACTAGGAGGCGTTGGCGCGCGTCCCAACCCTTCCGACTCCCCTAGCAGGCAACCCGGTCCCCGCGCTCGGGGAGCTAGGTAGCGTCCTAGATCGGTGCCGCCAGAAGCTGGCCTGGTTCGCAGAGGCAGTCGACACCACCCAATGGCATGTGGTGGTAAGCGTTGTTGTCTTTATCATATTTTTCAATGGGGGCGCGCAAGCGCACCCACTGGGTCTAGCCCCCGAGATGCAGGTTGGCTGACCGGCTGACGGGCAGCAGGGCCGGATCTCCTTGAGTGTCTTTTGACTTTGGCTTTATGTGGCATGTGGGGAACTCCCAGCGGAAGAAGATTTTTGAGGAGGCGGTTTCGATCCATGCCCGCGAAAGCATGGATTCTACCGGCTGGAGGAGGAGCATGCACGAGTGCAAGGTACGTTCGGTCTTGCGGGGAGGGCGGTGACCCAGGAGAAGGACCGGCTAGCCACCCTGCAGGTGGATGGGCAGGCGGCCCAGGACCACCTGAAGGCCGACATGGCGCGGGAGGTGTCAGCCAAGGAGAAGGCTGTCAGTGAGGCGGCCAAAGCCGCCCAATGCACTGCTGCCCTCCTAAACGAGGTGACCCGCCTCGAGAGGACGCTCGAGGAGCGCAAGGAGGCTCTTGCCGAGGTGGAGGCGGTGCTGGCATCAGAGCGGGACTCCTCGCTCCATTTTGCCATCGAGACGGATGACTCCATCGATCGTGAGTGTCCTATTTTCTTTTTTCAGCCGGTTGCCTTTTTCCTTGTTGGTTCTTGTTTTTGATTCGCCTTGCTATCCTTCTTCCCTTTCTTCTTTAGGGCGTGTCTCGGAAACCCACCGCCATGCTGAGCGTGCCATCAAGGAGCACCGGGAGTATCGCCGTGCGCAAGGGCGCTCCATTGAGGGGGATGCTGCGTGGAGTATGGCGGAGCTTGGGCTCGCCATAGAAAACCGGCTGATCCACCTCGAGCGAAGCGTGGAGCGGCTGAAGACGGTTGGCAAGGAGATCATCGCTGCCTTGTGGCCGGGCCGTGGAGGGGCTCCAGAGAGCCGTGTGGCCTTGTGGCTGGAGCAGACCGTGTCCTGGATCGAGGTCTCGAAGGCGTCAGTAGCGTGAGCCGGTGCGCAGATGGCGCTCCGGTTCGTAACTTCGTGGTACCGCGGCGTGAACTTGGACCGGCTGGCCACCATGCGGAACGAGGAAACTAAGTAGCGGGCGGCCTGTGAGTCGATCCTTGTCCGCCGCGCCAACGAGCTTGCGTAGTACGTCGACTCGGATGAGCTCCCACCAGCCCTTGGCGAGGACAGCGAGCTAGCGACCAAAGACTCCTTCGGCATCCCCCAAGGTCCGGAGGACGAGGAGGTTGCCGACGAGAGTACCGACTCCAGCGGAGAGACGGATGGGACCGCGGAGGCCGCCTCGAAGGCCAAGGAAGCCGACCCGAAGGCCGCAACCACTTCCGACACGGGAGTCGAGCTGCCCAGCGATGCGCCGGCTGGAGACACGCCGATTGGCGACGCGCCGGTGGCCTGAGCCGCCGGGTGTCTTACCTTTTTTCCTTTGTTATCTTTCCTGCATGTTGTCTTAAGTCCACCCACTGGGGGTGTAATGTAATGAACCGTCATGGCTGTGGGCCTCTTTTATCTCAAAATTCGTATTCTGAATAATTGATGGGTTTGCCTATCACACGTGCCTGCTCGTCCTTACCCTCTTTTGCCGCTTTGGTTCCGTCTGTTCTGTCCCTTTTCCCCTTTGGTTTCGGCCCTGCCAGCCTGACAACTAGGAGCCGGTCTATAGCTAGGTCAGGGCGTCTGCCTCAAGGGAGCTAGTTCTGAACTTAGGAACCACGAGAGCTTTTTTGGGTAAGTTGAGTGGCATAGGCGAGACGGTGGTCTGGCTGGACCTAGCCGGAAACCCCTTTGCGATCGAGCTTTCATGTGTGCTAAGTTTTGCCGCCCCGAGTCCCAGTCGGCCGGATAGCTGGGAGCCGGATCTGTAGCTAGGAGGGGTGGGGGGCCTTGCTTAGCTCACACTACTTGGTCGATTTTTGGGAGAGGCGACCTAGGACCAGCCGGCAAGCCCTCGGGCCCGGGAGCCAGGCCGGGGAGCCGGTGAGTGAGGAGACCTTTGAGGGTAATGAAAAGGGAGTGCCCCAAGAGCCGGCCTGGGGCACCCGTTGCATTCATAAGCCCAAAAGGGGAGGGATACATACATACACTATTTTTTCAGCAGTAAAACGGACGGAGGAGCGCCACGTTCCATAGGCGCCCGGTCTCCATGCCGAAGGCGCCTTTTTTGTGCTTCTACGGCTTCTGGGCGTTTATTAGGTAGTATGCGTTGTTCTGCAATGCCTTGCTGACGATGAACGAGCCCTCCCATGGGCAGGACAACTTGTGTTGTCTGGCTCTCCGTTGGATCCGCCTGAGCACCAAGTCCCCTTCGCGGAAGGAGAGCGGCCGGATCCGCTTGCTGTGGTAGTGCCGGAGCTTCTGCTGGTAGATTACCATCTGGCTCAAGGCCAGATCACGGGCTTCTTCGAGTAAGTCGACGTCGTCTTCTCTTGCCTCCTTTGCGTCCTTCTCTGTGTAAAGGGCGACCCTAGGCGAGTCAAACTCGATGTCGGTGGGGATGATTGCCTCGAACACGTACACAACCGACAACTCATCGACCCAGCAGCCGGCTGACCTCACCAGCGGCGTTACGAGCTGGGGCTTGATGCCGGACAGGATTAAGCCGTTTGCCCTCTCGACCTGGCCGTTTGACTATGGATGAGCGATGGAGGCCACGTCGATCCGGATGCCCTGCTTGGAGCAGAGCTGCGCAAGAGCGCCCTTGGCAAAGTTCGTTCCATTGTCGGTGATGATGCTATGGGGGACGTCGTTGCGAACCGTGATGTCGTCGATGAACCGGACGACCGTGGGACTATCCGGCTTCTTGATTGGCCGGGCCTTCACCACTTGGTGAATTTGCCGACGGCCACCAGTAGATGTGTCATGTTGCCTCATGTGGTCTTGAATGGGCCCACCATGTCCAGCCCCTAGACAGAGAAGGGCCACAAGAGGGGGATGGTCTGCAAGGCCGACGCCGACAGGTGACTCTGTGTGCTGAAGCGCTGGCAGCCCTCGCACTCGTCGACTAGCTTCCTGGCCGCCTTGAGACCATGAACGAAAGCCTTGGCCACCAGGGTCTTGGAGGGGGCATGGCGCCCACACTTTCCCTAATGGATGTCGAGGAGGATCTCCATACCCTTTTCCGGCTCGACGCATTGCTGAAAGACATCGGTGGTGCTGTGATGGACGAGCTCGTTCTTGATGATGCTGTAGGCCGAGGCCCGTCGCTGAATTTGCCTTACCGTGGCCTCGTCCGGGGGGAGCTCGCCACGAAGAAGGAATGCCAGGACAGGCTGGGCCCATGAGGGAGCAGAGACGGGGGCCAGCTCGGGAGCCCCCGTGGCAGGATGATCAGTCCCCGGGACGAGCTCGCCAGTCCTCGGGACCCGATCGCCAACCCCCGAGGCCAGCTCGTCAGCCCCCGGGTCGGGGACAGTCGTGGCGGCGTCGATTGCCAGCGTGACATCCACGGCATCGGAGCTGTCTGCTCTGGATGCAGCCAATTCAACTAGTGTCAGCAAGGCAGGCGAGGTCGATGGAGCCAGAGGCAAAGATGCCGAGGGGGCAACCAGAGCCGCCGATGGGCCAGCAGCGTCTGCCGGCATGAAGATGGATTATGATTCGGGGGAGGCTCTATCGATGGCCTGAGCAACTGCTCGAGGGAGACGCCTGCTGGGATGGCCTGCCGGGTGGAGCTGATCTTTGCCAGCGCGTTGGCCACCTCGTTGCCCGCCCGTCTGACCTGGTGGAACTCATATCCCTTGAAGGAGCCGATGAGCTGTTGTACGTGGAAGCGGTAGCTGGCCATGTTGGCATCCCTGACATCCCATTCGCCAGAGACCTGTTGTACCACGAGTCCGGGGTCGCCGAAGCATAGGATGCGCCTCATGCCGATCTCCATGGCGAGCCAGAGGCCATGGTCGATGGCCTCGTACTCGTCCACGTTGTTGGAGGCGGCGAAGTGGATCTGGAGGGTGTACTTGAGCTGTTCATCTTTCGGGGAGGAGAGGACCATGCCGGCGCCTAGTCCGGTCCTCATTTTTGAGCCGTGAAAATGCATGCGCCAATGCGTGGAGTCTGGGGAGGCGGCACGAACTCGGTCTCCGCAGTCGACGAGGAAGTCGGCCAATGCCTGCGACTTGATGGCGGTACACGGTTTGTACCGGATCTCATGGTCGATGAGGGCGATTACCCGTTTGCCGATCCGGCCGATGGAGTCCCGGCCGCTCATGATCTCGCCGAGCGGGGCCGTGCTCACCATGGTGATGGTGTGCTCCTAGAAGTACTGCTTGACCTTCTTGGCGGCAAAGTATATGCCATAGCAAATCTTCTAGTAGTGGGGGTAGTTCTGCTTAGATGCGGAGAGGACCTCGCCGAGGTAGTAGATGGGGCGCTCGACCGATAGAGATTTGCCCTCCTCCGGTCGCTCAACCACCAAGACGACGCTGATGACGCGAGTGGTCACTACGATGTAGGCGAGCAAAGGTTCCTTCTCAGCCGGCACGACCACGATGGGCACATGCGTGAGAGCCTTCTTGAGGCCGCGGAAGGCCTCGTCCGCCTCGTCGGGCCAATCAAACCTGCCCGGCTTCTTGGCGTGACCCGGCTCGAGCAGAGCAGTCTTACGAAGGAGCCCGTAGAAGGGCAAGGCTTTCTCCCCCAGTCGGTTGATGAACAGGCTGAGCGAGGTGAGGCAGCTGGTGAACTTCTAGACGTCGTGCAGTCGGGTCGGCTGGGGCATGCGCTCGATCGCGCTGATCTTCTCTTGGTTAGCTTCGATGCCACGGGCAGACACGAAGAAACCTAGGAGCTGGCCGGCTGGGACGCCGAAGACACACTTCTCCGGGTCGAGCTTGATCTTGTACTCGCACAGGTTCGCGAAGGTCTCCTGGAGGTCATCGAGGAGGCTAAAGCGCTTCTTGGCTTTGACGATGATGTCGTCGACATAGACGTGGACGTTCCTGCCTATCTAAGGCAGGATGCACTTCTGCATGCACCACTAGAAGGTGGCGCCTGCGTTCTTCAGGACGAAGGACATGGTGATATAGCAGTAGGCCTCAAAGGGCGTGATGAAGGAGGTCTTGAGCCAGTCCTCCGGATCTAGCTTGATCTGGTGGTAGCCAGAGTAGGCGTCCAGGAAGGACAACAAGTCATAGCCGGCCGTGGAGTCGATGACTTGATCGATCCACGGCAAGGCGAATGGGTCCTTGGGGCATGCCTTGTTTAGGCTAGTGTAGTTGATGCACATGTGCCAGGTCTCATTCTTCTTCAACACTAGGACTGGGTTGGCCAGCCAGTCGGGGTGGGAAACTTCCATGATGAAGCCGGGCGATCTCTTCTCCTATAGTATGGCGCTTCTCCTCGAAGAAATGGCGTACCGGTTTCTTGACCAGCTTGACGTCTGGCCGGATTTGTAGTTTGTGCTCGGCAAACTTCCTCGGAACACCCAACATGTCCTTGGGGGACCATGCAAAGATGTCCTGATTCTCACGGAGGAAGTCAACGAGCTTGCCTTCCTATTTGCTGTCGAGGCGGGAGCCGATGGTGATGCACTAAGCGGGGTTGGCCGGGTCGAGCGGGATTTTTTTGGTGTCCTTGGACGGCTGGAAGTAGGCCTTGCAGACGGATTGCCAGGGAGGAGTCGGCACGGCCGGCTAGCTGGCAGCAAGGGCCACGAGCCGGTCGAGCTGCCGCTTCTCATTGGCTATTCCAGGGCCTCGGCCGGCCGGCTACTGTCTCGAGCGCACTCAAGCGACATCTTGTAGTCACCCATGATGGTGATGATCCCTTGGGGCCTGGCACTTGAGCTTCAGGTAGGCGTAGTGGGGGACCGCCATGAACTTGACGAGGGCCGGTCGGCCCAACAGCGCGTGGTACGGACTTGCCAGGTCCACTACCTCGGACAGCACCGGCTCATGGCGAAAGTGGCTGGGGCCGCCGAAGAGGACGTCAGGCATGATCTTGCTGACATGGGACCAGGACTTCCCAGACACGATGCCATGGAAAACCATCCGACTTGCCTACAGGTCTTCTATCTTCAGACCCAACTTGCGCATATTGTCGAGGTAAAGGATGTTGATGCTGCGGCCACCATCTATCAGGACCCATGAGAAGTGGCACGTGTGCTTCTCGGTGGAGATGGTGGGGTCAAGGAACAGGGCATAGCTACCGGGACTCGGCATCATGGCGGGGTGATCTGCCCGGCTCTAGTTGACCGACTTCTCCGACCAGTGCATGAACTGGGGAGTTGCCGGCATGGTGGCGTTCACCTCACGGTGGAGCCGACGTTGAGCATGTTTGCTCGTCTCTTCACTGGTGATGATGACATAGCAACCGTCCTGGTTGGGGAACTAGTCATGCAGGCGACTGTCATTTTGGGACGGCGCCGGAGCCGGCACTGGGGTGGTAGCTGGGGCCGGGGCCGGCGCACAGGCAGGCGGCATGGGAGGAGCCGGAAGGCCGTCCCACCCGGGCCAATCACTGTGAGAAGCTGCACTATCGGAGCATGTGCATAGAGGGTTTGGCCCCAAAGTGATTCTTGCAGGGGAGGTCAAGCATCTGCTCGAAGGTGAGCTTCGGCTGCCAGGCAGCCTTGCCAGTGCGCTGGCGCTGGCTGGAAGACTAGGTAGACGGCTTCTGCTCCTCGATGGTGGCGACCTGCCGGCTCCCGCAATGGGAGTCCGGCTGCCCATTTTTGCGCTTGCTGCTCTACGGCTTCCGGTTGTTGGCAGCCGGCCGGGACGCAACCGGTGTTGACGTTGCCTTAGCAGGTGGGGTCATCTTGACCCGAATAGCAGAATCTGCCATGGTGTAGTTGTCCGCCCTGGTCATGAGCTCGGCGAGCGTAGCCGTCTCAGAGCACATGAGTTTGTGCTTTATGGGGTTGCCGTCATCACAGCCTTCGATGAAGTACTGTATGGCTTGCACCTCGTGCACCCCTTCACAGGAGTTGAGGAGCTCGGTCCACCGGGTGAGGTAGCCGCGGAGGTACTTGTCCGGCCCCTGAATGCACGTGTCCAGTTCACAGGGGCGACCCGGCCGCTTTTAGGTGCCGGTGAAGTTGTGGACGAAGGCTTCCTCA
The DNA here is from genome assembly GCA_022496015.1 of Hordeum marinum. Classification (NCBI taxonomy): domain Eukaryota; kingdom Viridiplantae; phylum Streptophyta; class Magnoliopsida; order Poales; family Poaceae; genus Hordeum; species Hordeum marinum. Next base: position 121,973,290 of record CM039677.1, read on the forward strand.
AAGTCCATCCAAGTGTTGACGATGCCGGCCGCCAGGCTGTTGAGCGAAGCGCTGGACGAGCCGATCAACATGACGGGGGCATAGCGAACAACTACGTGTTTGTTACCCCTGGTGATGCCGACCGCGGTGGTGGAGTCGATCAGCTAGTCCTTGGGCTTGGTGGCCCCATTGTAATTCGGGGTATCTCAGGGGAGCGTGAATCCGGTTGGGAACGGCTCATTGCGAATCCGAGGGCCGAAGCATACCAGACCAATCGAGCACTCCTCTTCGAGGAGGGCCGACTGCGCGAGCCGGTCGATGCGGAGGCGAGCATCATTCTCGCTGTGGGGGACACGTGGCCCGAGCCAGGCCGAGAGTTCGGGGTGGATGACGGGCGAAACCGACCGTTCCGTCTCGCACCGCAAGGGTGGAGTATACCCACGACTGCGTCGGTTACCGCTAGCCGGTACCTCGTGGTGGCAACCGCTGCGAGGCAGGTCGTTGGTGCACCGACTGTTCACAACCGGCTGCTCGTTCGCTGGCAGCTGAGAGGGCTGGGGGTTGCTTGCCCCAACCCGGTGGCCAGAAGCGCGAGGGGAGCAGGAGTGCTGAGCCGGCTGACGGCCAGTAGTCCCCGTGCCCTCACGCTCGGGCCAGGGGCCTTCGGAGGCGGCACAGCCTGCCGCGAGCAGGTGTTGCTACGCGTCAGCGACGTTGGTGAGGTCCTTGATGTGACACTCGCGGGCGGCAAGTTCTTTGCCCTCCAAGGTAGCCAAATCCTCGTAGGCTACCTTGGCGGCCCACAGGTTGGCTGCGGGCGTGTCATAGATGGGCATCTTGCCACCCAAGATATCGACGACCACGCGACCACGGTCGCGGATAGGACCACGCCAGCTGGGCTTAGTTCCATCCATGGTGAGACCATAGGCGGAAGTGTATTCCCGCTGGGCGGCCTCCATGCGGCCCCGCATGGCCATGACGGCGGTGGCGTCCTCAAACAGGAGGCGGAGAGCCGCGTCGAGCTCGGCCATGGCGGCGTCGGGGTTTGCCATTGGGGCAATAGGAGTGCTCAAGCCCTGGAGGACCGCACCGCACACATCCGAAGGAGGTGGAGGAAATGGTGTCCACTGCCCCCATGCGATCGTGGAAGCTGCTGGAATGGGTCGCAGCGAGTGCGCCCACAGCCGTGGGCTGACCGACGCAAACGAGCACCTGCCTAGGGTACTCGTCGATGGCCGGAACCTCGGGAAGGCTGAGCCTGCCAAAGCGCTCGATGATCGTGTCGATGTCGAACGTGAGGCCGACGAAGCTTCCCACAAGGCATGTCGGAGCAAGCCCCGCAAGTCCGTGGTTTCGCCTAGACGTGTGGCGACGGTGGGGAATGGCGAGGGGTCCCACCCGGAGTATGAATCCGGCCGGCGCCATGTATGGCCCCATGGTGGGCGCCAACTGTCGTCGTTTTCTCATGACAGATGCCATGGGTAGGCTTATCATAGGTGGTTGGTGTCGGAGGACGCCGACGGGCTCCGGGAGCGGGATTAGGTACAAGTGGTGGTGACACACGATGTACGTAGGTTCTGGGCCCTCCGTGGGAGGCAACACCCCTAGTCCTTCTTGGTATAGTTTGATGGATGGGTATGTTTACAAGGTTGCTCCTCGAGCTATGTTTAGAGGAGGAAGAGGGAGCAGCCGGCTCGCCTTCCTCCGCTACAAAGTGTGAGAATGTGGGAAGTATCCCGTAGGTGTGTGCGTGAGACTTGTCGTCCCCGTTGCATGGGGGGCTCGGGTGGTTTTATAGTCCAAGCCCCGACTTACAATATTCCTGAGGTACATAAGTGGGGGGACCTGGCTGGCAGCCTCTAAGGCTGACCTGGGGGTCCTGCCCATAGAGCCGTCTCGTCGCTTTAGGGTCCACCGACTGCATGGTCCTGTCGCCCGCTAGGGCCCGCCAACTGGCTCTAGGATTGCCCCCGCCCACCTACCGCGACATGGGCCGCCCGGGTGGCGTCGTCTAGTGCTTGCCGGCCGAAGTCTTCGGTACGGCCAGCTGGACTATAGCCACGCTGGAGCAGGTAATCGAATGGGCGAGGGCATGCTGGTATTCTTTCCCCGCCCGATCGTGGTCGCCAAGGTCAGCGGCCTAGACGGCCGAACTGTAGCCATGCACATCCGTGCGTCAGCAACCATTGTGTCTACAAGGGCGCCCGTCGTAGCGGTCATGTTGTGTTGCCGTACCCACGTGCAAAGGGACGAGACGTTGCTTGTCCGCCCCGGGGTCAACGGAGGAGGCGGCCCGAGGGCAGCCGGTCATGCCCATCCTGTTGGGGGCCAAGCCGACTCCTTGACCAGCCGTCCCCGAGCCAGCCAGCAGTCGCACCTGCCAACTGCGCTTCAGCCAGCTGGAGCCAGCCGGTCGCGTAGTTTTTCTTCGAAGCAAGGAGGAGAACCCCGTTGCTTTGGCCTACCTAGGGGTAATAACCCCCTCATGTGTCATGCAGTCACCTTGGCATGCATACATCGTTGTCCCGCCTCCATCAATCAAATTGTGTTGTCGACATGGCCGACGGACTAGGGGCTTTGCCATCGTGCCGCCGAACTACTTCGGCTACCTCATGACTGGCTTGGGGGCTGGGACCTTGACCCAGTACAAGCTCGGCACACGTCACAAGCACATTAACCAGCTAAGTCCCTTTCATGCTCACTTTATTCAATTTTTAAAATTTTTCGGTTCGACCAAGCATTATAATTTTTTCACAAAAAGTTGTTTGCGAAAAACTTTCCTTGTCAGAACTTTTTTTTACAAACAAATTCAAAATACCCCGTTTACTTAAGGGCTTCCTTTATGAAGACATTCCTCTTCCATGTGATTATTAATGTATGGCACCCTTCCTTGTTCGTGTTTACGCCAATATATGCATCATGTTGACTTAAGTGTTCCGCAAAGCTGGGTTGCCTTGCTCCTGTGCTTATTGAAAGCCCATTTGCTCCCTTGGTGGTTTTGGTAATTAATAACAACATATATGTCATTGAACTAATGTTTCCACTAAGTACCTTACAGGAAATGTTCAATGATATGATTGGCAAAAGGAGATTGGGAGAAACCCCAAGATGCAAGGAAATAGGTTGGCCAAGCTTCAAGCAAGAGGACTCTACATTTTATATTTGTGAGAAATCACTTTGAATCATAGGAAAGCCAATACTATTAAAAGGGGGTAATGTTTTGTTGGTGAACAATATGCTCAAACGTGCACAAGTGATAGTCGTCAAAAACATCCACAAACTCTCCCTCCAAATTCTGCTCTATACCTAACACTCAAAATCGGTGCAACCAACTTTCCCACTTCGGTGCCAGCAATTCAAGAACCTAGACAGACTAAAGCCAAACCCTAGCCACCTTTTGGTCACTTCGGTACCACCGAGATTAACACATCGATGTCCCCGAGTTGGTCATTTTGTGTGTAACGGTTTGATTTTTGGGGATGCCTATATATACCCCTTCACCACCACTTACTCGAGAGAGAAGCACTCAAAACTATTCCATACATATCCTATCAGATTTTCTGAGAGACAACCACCTACCCTTATGTTGAGGTCAAGATCTTCCACTCAAATCATATGGATCTTGATTTCTAGCCTCCCCAAGTTGCTTTCCACCAATCCCATCTCTTCTACCAAGCCAAATCTGTGAGAGAGATTGTGTGTTGAGGAGTCTATCATCTTGAAGCACAAGAGCAAGGAGTTCATCGTCATTACCTAGCCTATTACCTTTTGGAGGGTGGTGCCTCCTAGATTGGTTAGGTGTCGCTTGGGAGGCTCCTACTTTATGTTGTGGAGTGAACCAAGAAATTTTTAAGGGCAAGGAGATCGCCTACTTCATGAAGATCTACCCATAGTGAGAATAGTACTTCGTGGACGGAAGCCGTATGGAATAGTCAAGGTTGCTACTTCGTGGACCCTTTTGGGTGGAGCCCTACATGGACTCTCACGACCGTTACCCTTCGTGGGTTGAAGACTCCATAAACGTGGATGTACAATAGCACCACCTATCGGAACCACAGGAAAAACATCGTGTCTACAATTGTGTTTGATCTTCCTACCCTATCCCTTCTATACATGCTTGTTGTTACTTTCCGTTGCTATATACTCTTGGACTTGCATGTGTGGGGTGTACTTGACTTGCCATGAAATGCTAAAAACTGTCAACCCTAAAAATTGGTATAGCAAAACCTTTAATTGGTCAAGTAGTATAATCACCCCCTCTAGACATACTTTCGATCCTATAAGTGGTATCAGAGCTTTGGTCTCCATTGCTTAGGTCTCACAACCTAGGAGAAGTATGGCGTCTACTGAGGGAAGTTATCACCGTAGAGGTCCGTACTTCGATGGCACTAATTTTGCTAGTTGGAAGCATAAAATGAAAATGCATATTCTTGGTCATAACCCCGCCGTTTGGGCTGTTGTTCATGTTGGCTTGCAAGGTGAGTTCTTTGCGGATGGACGGGAATCGGATCGTGAAGCGACCACAGATGAATTGAAGATGTTGCAACTCAATGCTCAAGCATGCAGCATTCTCTTCAATTGCTTATGCCCCGAAGAATTCAAAAAAATCAGCCGTCTTGAGAATGCAAAAGAGATTTGGGATACTTTGGTTGATATGCACGAAGGAACCGAGTTCGTGAGAGAATCCAAGTTAGATGTTCTTCAAGGTCAGCTTGACAAGTTCAAGATTAAGGATGGTGAACGAGTCGTAGAGATGTACTCTAGGCTAGCTCTCATCACCAATGAGATTGTCGGCTTAGGAAGAGAAGAAATGACCGACAAGTTCATCATCAAGAAGATACTTAGAGCTTTGGATGAGAGATACGACACCGTGTGCACATTAATCCAAATGATGCCAAACTACAAAGATCTCAAGCCTATGGAAGTCATTGGAAGGATTGTTGCTCATGAGATGACACTGAAAGATAATGAAGAGCTTCATCACAAGTCTGGCGGTGCTTACGAAGCTACAAGTGATTTTCCCGCAACTTCAACCAACAACCTTGTCACCAATGAAGATATAAAGCCTCATGGTCAAGAAATTCGACAAGTTCTACAAGAATAGAGGCAAAGAAAGTAACTCCAACTCAAGATATGAAGAGAAGCATTCGTCAAGTCCTGACCACAATTGCTACAATTTTGGGAAGCCCGGACACTACTCAACTGAGTGCACGGCTCCCTACAAAAGAAGAGAAGAGTCACCTCGAAGATGAAGCTCAAGAAATGAGTCACCACAAAGTGAGAGAAGGATTAGAGATGATCGTTATGAACAAAGAGACTCAAGGAGAAGTAGAGAATCGTAGAAGAAGGACAAGCACACAAGGAGCGACACGAGAAGAAAACATCAGCCTCATGTTGGTGAATGGGTTTCCGGCTCCGACTCCGACAACCACTCTGAGAGAAGCTATCACTCCGACTCCGACTATAGTCAAGAATATGGTGTTGCCGGAAGTGTTCTAGTGACTACCAGATCCTACGATATATTTGATTCACCAAACAAAGGGAGTGGAAGTTGCTTCATGGCTACAGGCCCCAAGGTATCACAACCTGAGTATCTTGATTTTGATAGTGATGAAGATGATTTACTTTGTGATGATGACTTGCTTTGTGATAGAACTAGTGATATTGATCAAAATGAACTTGATAATTCTCATGCTAGTCAAGATAAGTCATTTTATGATGATAAGATCAAAATAGAACAACTAACTAAAGAACTAAACACTCTTAAGTTAGCTCATGAATCTACTCTCAAAGATCATAGAGAGCTTGTGAGAACTCATGAGAAGCTACGCTTCGAGAAGCTCAACTTGGAGCAAGAACATGAGTTTCTCAAAGCTACCAATGACGATGTCTGAAAGAAGACCTCATCTTATCTAGACAAACGACTACTCTTGTCTACCTTCATGCCTCAAGTTAAAACTATGCAATCTAGTAACAAAGGTAAGAAAGGTACTTCGTCTAGTAGCAACAATATAGATGCTAAACCCAATGATGTTGCTTCTAGTAGTTCTATTGATTCCATTGATGATGATTCTCTTAGCCAAGTTACACTTGAGAAAGAAAATGCTTTATTGAAAGGAATTATAGAAAAGGGTATCTACAAGAGTCTTGCTGGATGTAAGCAATTTGAGGAAATTGTACGCAAGCACGGAGGATACCGAAGAATCGTTGTGTTGGGTACTTCAATGCAAATGGAGTTGAGTGGGGAGAAGGTAAATATCCCAAGCCCAAGTTTGTTCCTCAAAAGGATAAGTATGAAAATACTGTTTCCAAAGGGACAAACACTCAAGATGAAATTCCACCACAAGACCACAAGCTAAAGGGCAAGAACAGTCTTCAAGAGGACATTGACTCATATGAAGATGAACCCCTAGCTTTGGTGGAGAGGGTTCCCAAGGATAGTTCAAGATCGACTACTACAAAGGCCACTTCAACACCAAGGATCCCCATCAACTTGATGAGGGTCCCCAAGAAGAAGAACTAGTAAGTTCTTGAGGGGTGACTCCGCCAATGAAATTCACTCACATTCATTATTGGCAAGGACTTTTTGCAGTCAACATCAACTCAATGCAATAGTACAAGGAGTCACACATTCCCTCAAAGGTAAGCAAGGGACAAGGTAATCAACAAATCAATGGACATCATAACACATGCTTTGCACTCCATGTCCATAGATATCCTTGTATTTGTCTCTTGTGTGTTGGGACTAACCCATGTAGGTGAGAGGAGTAAGGAAAGAACAAGGATGGTCCCAACTCTTGGTGATCTTCATCAACATTGAGCATCCACAACTACCTCACCAACATGAAGTGTTCATCGACAAAACCCAAGGTTAGTTTATCCCTCTTACAGGGGGATGTCACATTAAGGGGGAGCTTTACCCTAAGACTTGAGTCAAAGCATCTCTTAGTATGTGACACCATTAAATGCTTTATGAAAAAGTGGTAACCCCACTTGTGCTTAAACGATGAGTATGACCTATGATCAAGTACTCTTACTTGGGTCCTAAGTCAAATACTCATATATAGATGACTTCGTCATTGCCCAAGTGCTTGTTAGATGCTAGAGTGTTTGTGCCTGTTTGTAATGGTTTCTTTTGACATCTTATTGTGTGAGCAGGTTGGTCTGCATTTATTTTCTCATTCAAGGACATCCAATTGTTGCTATTTGGCTTTTGATTTATCTTTTGCCAACTGGATGGACAAGAATTCCTAGGACCACTCTTTAGCTATCTATGCTTTCTCACCTCATATTCCATTCATGCTGCATCACAAAATTTGAACAAGTGCTTTTCGATCCCTCTGTGTGGAGCACTCGGAGTTCTGTATCGGCAAGGACTAAGCATTAAAACCTCCCAAGTGCAACTCGGTGGAACCAATCCCAAAAACTTGGTCTCACCGAATGCCTAGGGTTGATCTGGTTTTCAATATCGGTAACACCGATTTCATATTCTCGGTTACACCGAGTTTCCCTGTCATCTAACAGTTTTGGAACTCGGTGACACCAAAAACTTAAAATCGGTATCACTGACAGTGAAGGGTATATATGCTTGGGACCACCGACACTTTAAAATTTCAATCTTCAATGTCGCGCCCCAGAACCCTAAGCTGCCGCTTCGAGACCCCTGGTCGTCACCCTTGTCTTCCCAAGCTCCTCCACCGTTGGGAATCGCCGCCGTCGATGAAACCTACCCCACCGTCGCCAGCGTAGAGGATCCATGCCAAGCTAGGGTACAGATTCGACCTCTAGTGCGCTCCCATTCTGACTCTTGCGCATTGGACTTAATTTTCTCTACAAGCCACCCCTTGCTCATATATCCATCCAATCAAATCTGCAAAATCTCGAGTTAAATGAATTTTTCTACGGTTTTGTTGTCCGCCCGATACATCTCAGTGGAACCGAAACGGAAATATCGATCTCACCGATATAATTTTCTGTGTGGTTGAGAACTGACTCAGTGAAACCGAGTGGCTCTTTTCGGTCCTACCGAAAAGGCTGCGAAGTTCCTATTAAGGAGTTGGTCTGTCTCAGCCCCACCAAAAAATTCATTTCGGCTGTACCGATATGTATGTGACAGATTGCAAAACTTTTGAAAACTCATTGCTCATATTTCAAATACAGCCTCATTTTGTGATAACTCATCTCCTTCTGCTCATCTATACTCTATTCCTAGGGTCAGCATGTCAGGTTCAGAAGACAGTCAGAATATGTCAGAGCAGGGAGCAGACATGAGTTCTCGAACAAGCCCAGAGCCCAGTTCATTCTCAGATCCAGGCACCCCCAGCTCTCATGGGTTGCCCAAGGCTGCCACCAGAACCAGCAAGAAGTTGAACTCAGATGAAGAAGATTCAAACTTTGCGCCTGAGGAGATTCTTGCTAAGAAGCAAGAGAAGGCTGCCAAGAAGGCTGGAACAGAAGCTACTTCCTCTAGAAGAGTTGTCAGCAAGATATATGCTCCCACTTCTACCTTCAAGGCTCATGATACTACCATAGCAACAATGTCTATTGAAATCCCCAAGAAAGCTATGCCTAAGAAGGTAGGGGAGAAGAAGTCTAGAAAGAGGATCATTCATATAAGTGGAAGGCCTACCTCCATGTTTGAGGATCGAGAAGAAGCTGCTGCTGCTGAGGAAGAGGAGGTTGAGCTAGCTACAAAGGCTCCTCCCAAGAACAAGGCAAAGAAACTGATGTTTGATGCTATGCCTAAGACCAGCACATCCAAGAATGCTGCTGAGAAGCCCGAGAGGACAACTAGGTAGATTCCAGCTTCTGAGAAGAACAAAGGAACTGCTCCCAGAGTTGATGATGAGGATGATTCACCTCTAGGGACAGGCACTAAGTTCACCACTCAGGGCAGATCAGCCACTGTGCCAGCTCCTTGAGCTCCATTAGCATCTGCTCCATCAGTGACCACTCTAGCTCCATCCACGACGTCTGCAGAGGTCTTTGCTGATGTTGTCCTCTCGACTCCTTCATCAACAACCAGAGGAGATATGCCCAAGAACATTTAGATATATGCCTTTGAACTTTTTGGTAACTTGTTGCCAAAGGGGAAGAAGTGTATATAGATCTTTAGGCTTCGAGGGAGAGAGCAATTTGGTTTTTATTGCTTTTCAAAACATTTGGTTCTTTTGGTTTGATGTGAGATACATGTGTATTATGCTACTATGTTATGGGTGATGCTACTATTTCCTATCATCTTAATGCTCATGAGATGATGATTCACCTTTGCTTGATTGTGTTGTGTTTTTATTCATTCTAATTATTCTCACACACCACCAAGTTGTATGTGACATGGAAGAAGTGGCCCATATACCTAATCAATTGTGCATTTGCATTCAAACGGAAATTCAAAATAATGCACAAATTCAGGGGGAGCTCTTGCTTATCACATACCTCTCAAAGCGACGATTAATTTCATTCATTTTATCATATGTCGAAGCTTTGATCTATATGTTGTCATCAATTAACAAAATGGGGGAGATTGAAAGCACATTTGCTCCCTTGGTAGTTTTGGTAATTAATAACAACATATAAGTCATTGAACTAATGTTTCCACTAAGTATATTTTAGGAAATGTTCAATGATAGGATTGGCAAAAGGAGATTGTGGAGAAACCCCAAGATGCAAGGAAATAGGTTGTCCAAGCTTCAAGTAAGAGGACTCTACATTTTATATTTGTGAGAAATCACTTTGAGTCATAGGAAAGCCAATACTATTAAAAGGGGTTAAGGTTTTCTTGGTGAACAATATGCTCAAACATGCACAAGTGATAGTCGCCAGAAACATCCACAAACTCTCCCAACAAAGTTTGTTCTATACCTAACACACAAAATCGGTTCAACCAACTTTCCCACTTCGGTGCCACCGACTCTAGAACCTAGACAGACTCAAGCCAAACCCTAGCCACTTCGGTGCAACCGATTCCATACCGGTGCCACCGAGTTTAGGTTGCCAACTTTCTGTTACGCAAATTCCCATTTTCGGTTCCACCGAGAATGTTGGATCGGCGTCACCGAGATTGGAAATCTGACCAATGTTCACCTTATTGATGCAACCGAATTTCCTATATCGGCCTTACCGAGATTCAAAAGTTGCCACCTTTTGGTCACTTCGGTACCACCGAGATTAACACATCGGTGTCACCGAGTTGGTCATTTTGTGTGTAACGGTTGGAATTTTGGGGATGCCTATATATACCCCTTCACCACCACTTACTCGAGAGAGAAGCACTCAGAACTATTCCATACATATCCTATCAGATTTTCTGAGAGAGAATGTCACATCCCTAGCTAGATGTCATAGGACAGCATGGGTGTTGCATCATGTTTCATTTTTGCATCAACATGAAATGGGGATTAAAAGAAACCCCAAGCTCACATTGAATAAAAATAATTCAAGTTGGTGAAAATTCAACAAATCCAAAATGCCCTACCAAAATGTTCCCTATGTCTGATAAATATGGACATGATTATAACAGGGGCCATTTTAAATATTTGAACAATTGAAGCAATTTAAAAATAAACGATAAAGCTTCTGAAAATATCAAAGAAAGCATTAACATTATTTTTAGTTTCCAAAATATCCTGAATTTTGTTAGATAAGTTTGAAATATTCAAACTTCAATATATAAAATATTTGGGATATTTTAAATTAGCATATGTACCTGAAAAGAAAATAAAACAAATGTTAGAAATAGGAAAACAGAAAAGAAAATGAAGAAAATAAAGTAGAAAGGAAAAGGGTGGATGAACCTAGGCCGGCCTAGCTAGCCTAGCTCCATCGACGTCCTCCTGGCGGCGAGGAGGATAGGCGTGTGGCCGGAGCGCGCGCGCGGGCGTGCCTCCACGCTGGCAGCTGCCTGCCTGCTTCCCCTCGCCAGGCGATGGGGATAAGCTCTAAGAGCCGTCCCCATCGCCCTCTCCCTCTAGCCCTCGCTCGCCTCTCTACTCTCCTCCTCCTCTGCTCTACCATGCCCGCGGGTGCCTTAGCTTCGCCGCCGTAGTTCTAGCCGCTCCCCCTCGCTCCTGAGCCCTCCAATCGCTTTGCCTCATCGCCTTCTCCCTCCTCGTTGAGCCTCGCATCGCCAAGAGCCCCGAAGCACCGTCCCCGAGCTCGTCGTACTCCTCAGACGCGAAGCTTCGCCACCGTTGATCGCCGTCTCTGAGCCCTCCCCGAGCAAGCTCTCGACGGCTTCATGTCTGTTGTGAGCTCCCGGCTCTTTCCCCTCTCCTTTCCGGCCTTTTCCCCCCTCTGTAGGCCCCGATTGAGCCCGCTCCCGAATGACCTGCCGCACGAACTCATCGTCGGCGATGCTCCGATGACCAGTTGGTCCATCAGAGGCCACCATCGAGCTCGTGGGGCCACGTAGTGCTTGTAGAGGCCTAGTTCCAGCCGTGTCTTGCTCTGGTTCGATGAGTCGTGCCCGTCTGAGCTCCGGCAGCCGCCGTGCTCATCACCGGCGCAGACTCCGGCCATCCCAGCCCATTGGAAGTGTCGGGCTCGACGCGCGCGAGCAAGTAGAGCAGTTTGGTGCCCTTCGCCGTACATTTGGTTGCCGGAGGAGGAATACCGACCCCCACCGCCGTCCCTGACGTCGCCGACGGCTCAACGCCGACGAGTCAACTAGTTTGACCACCAGGGGTTTGACCCCTAGGTCACTGGCAAGTGGGGCTAGGCCCTGTTAGTCAAATTTAGGTTAATAACTTAATTAACCAAATTAATTAACCTAATTAGTCACTGACTAGTGGGCCCAGTGTTGATCAAGTAATTAGGACTAGTTTTAGTTCTTTAATTAAGTGACTGGGTTACTGACGAGTGGGTCCCACCCTGTCAGGTTTGACCTGGCCTGGTTAGCCGACCAGCTGACGTCGTGGTGACGTCAGGCTGACACCTTTAATCCTTTTCCAGTTTAAAAATAATTCCAGAAATTATTTAGAACTTTAAAAATTCATATAAATTAATCTCTAAATCAGATGAAAATAATTTATATATGAAAATTTATCAGAAAAATCCAATGAATCCAATGGTGCGCTTATCATGCATGTTTGAGCAACCTATGTAGAAGAACATAGACATTTGCTAATAGGTTAAAATATGGAAATTGAAATGAAGAATGATTTTGAACCTATATTCAAACTCACTTCAATTAACTTGGACACTAGTTGCATTAGCTCATCCATACATGCTACCATGTCATGATCATGCATCATATTGTTGCACTTGCGTGTATTGATTGTTATTTGTCTACATTGCGGTAGGCCCTACTTCTGAGGATACCCCCGAGTATACCAACGAAGGAGAGAACCTTCCCGCTACCTAGCAAGGCAAGCAACCCCCTTGATCATTCCTATAACATCCCACTCTCTCGCTCCTGCTCTTGTTTATTGCATTAGGACAAACGTTCACTTGTCTGTCATACACGGTAGATGAAGCTATTCTTATGCATGACCTGTCATTGTCACAGTAAATAGATAAACCTTGCAACCTAGCATACCTGGTAGATGCTTGTGCCATGATGTGCTTAGCTTAATTTGCCTACTATGCTTTCTATGCTTAGAGTTGTGTCAGGTCCGATTCAACTGGGTGATGGACTGGAGTGAAACATTGTTGTTCCGATGTGATAAGCTTATGATGAACCCGATTTGGTAAAGGTAGCGATGAGAGGCTATGAAGGAGCACATAGCGGGTTGTCCCATTGGGACCGTTCTTAGGAACTGAGTTCCGTGTTTGTGATCCAAGAGTAGTTACTACCACACATTGGGATACTTAATTTACCCTCTCGACTTATCACTCCCTTAGTCCTTAGTCTAGGAGTTGTAAGTAGTTTCTGGTGTTTATAGCATGCTGGAGGCCGTGCGTAGCTCTGACCCTAGGAGTGGGTTACGACGTGGTAGGCTATGGCATGGTGTACCAAGGGTCACCCGAATGGTGGGCTTGGGAACCCTGCGCACATCATTTGGGGCCGTAGCGGGAACTTCGGCAGGACTTCCGTGCGGGTTCAGTCTCAAATAGGCGATAGCCTGGACTAGAGGTCTTATGTGATTGACGGTCATGGCTGACTCCCAAGCTGGGCTTCCGCTTGAAGGTTGCCGAGGTGCCTGGCTTTATGAGCACGCAACAATAAGTGGCGAGAGCGTGTGTGAAGAAGTACACCCCTACAGGGTATGAAACTATTCGAATAGTCGCGTCCTTGGATATGGACAACTTGGATAACTTACGTTGTTCATAGATAATCAAATGGATAGCCATAAAAATATGAACACAAGTGTGAGTATCATGGATGCCACACTCCCAGGAGAGGGATGTGAATCCATGGTGGTGTATTGTCATGGAGTTAGTGGACTCGTGTGCGATATCTAAGATTTAAACAAAGAGTTAAAATTGTGTAGTATAGGTTAGCCATTAGTCAAAGCTGGCACTGCTACATAAACTCCACCCCCCTTGTTGATACATGAGCATGAATAGACTAGGTCTGCTTTAAAGACTTGCTGAGTACGTTTGTACTCATGTTTTCTTAATAAATGTTGCAGATGAGACCCAGGACCCATGAGGTGGGTTTTTTAGATGTCGACGATGCCGAATAGCCGGTGTCCCAGCTACGACCTATGCCCTGTAGTAGGCTGTAGATAGTCAGGCCATGTGCCTTTTTACCCTTTCATCTATCTGTACTCAGACAGCTTATGCTTCCGCTTGGTTTGTATGAACTTGTTTGTATGACTTGAGTGTCGGGTCATGTGACCCCTATCTGTAAGAACATATTATGCAAGGCTCGTCTGAGCCTCTTAAATAAAAGTTGTCATATGGTTATGTTGTGATGCCATGGTTGTATCTATGCATATCGGGCATGTCGTGCGTATGTGTGACATGCAACGGTATGTATGGGATCCGACACCTAGTTGTGTGCCTTTAGTAGTACTCTTTACAAGAAACTGCCTCTTTGTGCTTCCACCGAGCTATGGTAGCTTGCTACTGCTCCGGACACATTGATTGACCGGCATGTATCCTTCTTTGCTACTGTGTCTGTCCCTTCGAGGAAATGTCTCGCAGTGTAATGGAGTCCCTGTAGCCTGCTACGACTCGTCTACGTGCAGTGATGGCATTTATGTCTCACGGCGTAATGGAGTCCTTGTAGCTTGCTATGACTCGTCTACACATGCTTGAGGCCGACACCTGCATTGTTGGGTTACGTATGCCTGTTTCTGTACGGATGTGCTACTTGGGTACCACGACTAGTCATGTCGGCCCGGGTTCTCTGTCGTTTGATTGCCAACGACAGTTTCACATACGTGAGCCAAAAGACGCAAACGGTCCCGGCTAAGGTAAGGTTGCAGCCGGTGAGGCCGCAAGGTGATGTGGTATGTTACAGTGTGGATTCATATGACTTATGATCGGGGTCCCGACAACGTTGGTATCAGAGCCTGACTGACTGTAGGACTACCAAGCCAAATCGGTCGAAGTTGAGTCTAGAAACACTATAGGAAAGTAGGGGAATTGATTGTGGAAGGGAACGTAAGGCTCCTTTTACTCCTCTTCCCAAGTTATTCTATTCTAAGTCATTGTCATCTTTTTATGAGGTTAAGAACTAGGCTTCTCATCTATTGCTTAGGATGACGAGTTACTAACCATGGACTAATATCTAGCTTGTTTGCAAGAGAATGTCGGTTCTCAAGTATTGTTTCTGTGACAAACAGATGGAGAAGAGATTGAGTCTAGAAAGTCGAGTGGTTATGCTTTCCCAATCTTTTTTAGTTGTCTCAAAATCATTTTTGAGAAATAACAGCCGCTATGCTGTGCAATTTCTGCTAGTCTCTAATGTCTTTGCATCATTCTCTGTTTCACATGCCCCCTCGTCCTTCCCGTCAGGTGGCCCGTCTGACCAGGTGTATCGATGTATCGGGTCACATGGCCATGTTGGTTAGAGTTATGATGGAGGCTGGCTACCGTTGGTACCTAGAGTACATAGTGGACGAACAACATCGAGATTTCAACCAGAGTCAGTATCTCTGTACTGTTAAGATATATCCTTCATATCCTGGAGCTGTAGAGCCGCTTCACTAGACTTATGGACTAGGTGTCACCATAGATATGGCAGTTCAGGAGGCCGCTTACACCATGCTGACTATCATGAGGTTTCACCATGGTCTGCTTCAGAACACAGAGCTCTGTTATGTTCCTTCTTACATGGGAGGATAGGATGGTTATCTTAGCGCAGCCTACTTTGATCATTCCCATGAGGACCCTAGGCTGCAGGTGACCGCTCAGATGTTGGAGAACAGGGGTCGTGATGCACGTGCCCTTTGCATGAAGCTTTATGCCACACGTGCATGTCTTTGGACAGCCCTGACGCAGTTGGCACCTATCGTGCAGACAGGCTATGGAGATTTGGAGATGCTGACCCCATCACGGACTCATCTGCCAGCACACGTAGACTGGCCCAATGTTGGAAGCATCACCCCTCTTCGAGGACCGCTGTTGCCGCCAACAAGGGGACCAAGGCCACATCAGTGTCCAGATCCCCAGGTTCAGCTCCCAGGTCATGGGGTTAACCTGTATGAGGCATTCTACGGCGATGCTTGAGTACGTGGATGTTAGTACTAGTATGGTAGTAGTCGTATCGCCACAGTCCTGTGTGTCTTGTGGGATATGATTGAGGTTGAGAGTTGGGTTCCGGAGGTGTAGATAGATAATGTATAGGAAGCTTGTAATACCTCCGATGAGTTGTGTCATCTCTCTGTAGTTTGCTTTCAGCTTGGTCTTGTACTGAACTATGTCATGATGTGTATGAATCATGGTGTTCATATGGAAGTTGTTATTACCATGTTATTTGGGTGCTTACCCTGCATGCCATGTTGTCCAGTACATTCCTTATCTCATGTCTTAGGGTTGATGTCCTCTATGTTTAAGCTGTGGGTTTGTTTTCCCAGGATGATGGCAACTAGGAATAACCCCGTGCCTACCCCCGAGCAGGGCGAGGGAAGCCAACCAAGGCAAGAGGATCTGCCACATGTGCCTTCTTTGGCAGAACTAATGCTAGAGGCTGAAAGGAACAAGAGAGAGACCAACAGGCTGCTGCAACAAATTGAGAAAAACACAACGCGTGCTCCCGCAATGATGTCAATGATGGCGTGTCACTCGGTGATTTCGTCAGGCTATGCCCACCGAAGTATCATCATTCGGTCGACCCACTCGACACGGATCACTGGCTGACCATCATGTTCTGCAAGATCCGGGCTGCCAATGTGTCCGAGGCTAACAAGGTGACGTTTGCAACCTACTTTCTAGAAGGACCCTCCAATCTGTGGTGGGAAAATTATGAAGCCAAGCGTCCCACAGGCCCGCACCAACTTGGGCAGAATTCAGTGCAGCATTTCATACCCATCACATCCCGGAAGGGCTGATGGATCGCAAGAGAGAGGAATTCTATGCTTTCACCCTGGGGCAGACTCTGAGTGGATGCCTATACCCGTGAGTTCGGCAATCTTGCTCGCTATGCTCCGGAGGAAGTTTCAATCGATGCTAAGAAGCAGGCTAGGTTCCATAAGGGACTTAACCCCGAGCTCCGTCGAGATCTACGTCTGCATGAGTGCACAACCTTATAGGCTCTCGTCAACAAGGCTATCAATGTCGAGTCTGGACAGACTGACTATGAGGCCACGAGGAAGCACAACCGTGACTTTAGCCCCGCATCTAGCTCGGGCTCCAACAAACGCCGGGTGTGGGTGCCCAACGCAGCTCTACCGCCAAGATACACCGCAAGGCCATCCCTCCAGGCGCCTCGCCCAGCTCAGCCCAACCCTCACTACTAGGAAAAGGGCTATAGATGATATGGCCACTAATGGCGCACCAGACAAGTGGTGCGCCACTAATATATAGTAATGGCGCATCGCGAGTTGGTGCACCATTAGTGTGGTAGACACTAATGGCGCACCAGACACACGGTGCGCCATTAGTAACAATTTTTTTTTTGCAAAAATTCTAATGGCGCATCTCCATCTGGTGCGCCATTAGTAACCAGGGTTACTAATGGCGCATTCGTAGCTGGTGCGCCATTAGTAACAATTTTTTTTGCAAAAATTCTAATGGCGCACCTCCATCTGGTGCGCCATTAGTAACCAGGGTTACTAATTGCGCATTCGTAGCTGGTGCACCATTAGTAAGAATTTTCTTTTTTTGCAAACTTCTAATGGCGCACCTCTAGCTGGTGCACCATTAGTAACCCTGGTTACTAATGGCGCATTTGTCTGTGGTGCGCCATTAGTAACCTGGGGCCAGCTAGATATTTTGGACAGCCACACCTACAAACTCACTTGCCCCACTTCATTCTCTCCACCTCCTCCTCCAAGCTTGTGTCGGCTGCCTCCTCCTCCTCACCTCATTTGCACCATAGATTCATCAAAATTCAGTGGTTAAATTACCTTTTTTGATAGGGAAGTAAGGGGAAAGCTATCTTTATGTTGTAGATCTACTTTCTTTCTCCCTAGCTCGCTCCAACAACGTGCACATGCACTTTTTATGGCCTTGCTAGACCTATGTATGTTTGTGGTGTTGCATATGTTTGTGGTGTTGCATATATGTTTGTGTTTGCAGGTACTAGTATTTGAAATGCGATAGTTGCCAATATTTTGCCAGAATGTTGATTCATTTCCTTTTCGGCGAGAATTTTGGCACTATGCATTATTTTTGGTCCTATTTTTAGGGAAAGTCATGCCAATTTTTTTCTTGGTTCTAAAATATCGTTTTGCTCTAACCCGCAGGCGACCATGGTCCGCACGATGACCGAAGGCATCGTGAATAGGTTTTTGAGCTCCGCGAAGGCCGAGATGCTTCAAGAGAACGAGACGGAGATAAGATGTCCGTGTCGAAGATGCAAGCTGAAGAGCCTTATTGCGGACCCGGATTCCGGGCAGGTGCGGGACCACCTTCTCTTGCGTGGTTTCATGGATGGCTATCGGTGGCAAGGTGTTGAAGATGACTATGAAGTCGTCCATGGGGGTCGGGCAAGAAATGAGGAAGGGCAGCAAGGCAACCACCACGGCGAGGGCGGGCGAGAAGACGAAGAATCTCCAGGACATGATCATGACGGTGATGTTGTATGCATTCATCATGTAGAAGATGCCGGACATGATGATGAGGAAGATCAAGATGAAGGGCATGATCATGAAGATGAAGATGCCGGAGCAGACGACGATGGAGGCTGGGTGCAGGATCCTCATATTCAAGAGCTTCTTCTCAAGCAGACGGATAACGCAAGAGCTGCCGCCCGAGAGAAAGCCAAGCTGGATCAACTAGAGATAGACGCGGTTACTCCATTGTATGAAGGATGCAGGCCCGAGGATACTCGCCTGAAAGTAACGCTCATGGCTCTAGAGATGAAGATAAACCACAAAATGACCGACGCATGCTTCGACGAGATCATGCCATTCTAGCACGAACGTCTTCCCAAGGGGAACAAGTGCCCGACCAGTTTCGAGGAGGCGAAGAAAATCATGTGTCCTCTGGATTTACCGCACGTGAAATACCATGTGTGCATGAACAATTGCATCATTTATCGGGACGAGCACGCGGACTCTACCATATGTCCGGTGTGCGGCGTCACTGGATACAAGAAGAGGAAGAAAGCTCCTCGAAAAGTGGTGTGGTACTTTCCGATCACTCCTTGTCTGCAGCGGTATTTCGTGGACCCTAAGGTAGCAAAGCTTCTGCGTTGGCACGCGGGTAGGGAGGAGAAGAAGCGGGAATATGACGCAAATGATCCGGAGATAAATAAAAAAGACAAGATGCTGAGTCACCCTAAGGATGCGAGCCAGTGGCAAGCGTTGAACTTCGAACACCCACAATTTGGGAACAATCCAAGGAACATCGTGTTGGGCGCGAGCACCGATGGAGTCAATCCGTTTGGCAGCCAGAGAAGCACACATAGCACCTGGCATGTGTTTGTGTGGATGTACAACCTTCCCCCTGGTTGTGCATGAAGAGGAAGTAAATTCACATGAGTATGCTAATTGAAGGGCCGAAACAACCAGGGAACGACATCAATCTGTATCTGGGGCTGCTGAAAGAGAAGCTAGACACACTGTGGAAAACGCCAGCTAATACGTGGGATGCCGCAGAGAAAGAATATTTCCCTATGAGAGCCGCACTGCTCACGACGGTGCACGACTATCTCGGTTACGGATATGTCGCGGGGCAGGTGGTCCACGGATTTTCTGGATGCGTCAGGTGCATGGATGACACAACGTATCGCCAGCTAGATAGAGATCCCGGGTCTTCGAAAACCGTGTTCATGGGACATCGAAGGTGGCTTCGCGACGATGACTCATGGAGAAAACGCAAGGATCTGTTCGATGGTGAAACTGAACCCCGAAGACGCCCGCGTACGAGGAGCGGCGAGGAAATAGACGAGCTGTTGAAAAATTGGAAAGATTGCCCACTACCGGGAAAGAAGCAAAAGGCGCCAGAGCCGGGAAAGAAGCGAAAGGCGCCAGAGCCGCTGCTGAAGGTATGGAAAATGAGGTCTGTTTTCTGGGACTTGCCGTACTGGAAGATCCACCGTGTGCCTCACAGCCTTGATGTCATGCATATCACGAAGAACGTGTGAGAGAGTCTGCTTGGTACCCTGCTCAACATGCTAGAGAGGACCAAAGATGGGCCGAAAGCAAGGGCAGACTTGAAATCAATGGGCATCAGGGAGGAGCTTCACGCTAATGGTGATGATGATGAGGCGAAGCAGGACACAGAAAGTCGTCGCAAAGGCACCAAGAAGACCAGAAATGACTACCCTCCCGCGTGCTTCACTCTAAGTCAGGAGGAGATCGAGCAGTTTTTCACCTGCCTCGTAGAAGTAAAACTTCCTTACGGTTACGCGTGGAAGATAAGCAGATACCTAGACCCAGCGAAGCAGAAGTTCAGCAGGATGAAGTCTCACGACTGTCACGTGCTGATGACGCAGATACTTCCAGTTGCAATCCGTGGGATCATGGACGCGCACGTCCGTGAAACGCTATTTGGCCTATGCAACTTTTTCGACGTCATCTCTCGGAAGTCGGTTGGCGTGAGGCAACTCAGAAGGCTACAGGAAGAGATCGTGGTGATACTATGCGAGCTTGAGATGTACTTCCCGCCCGCATTCTTTGACGTTATGGTGCATCTGCTGGTCCATATCATGGAGGATATCATCCAACTCGGGCCGACACTCCTGCACAGCATGATGCCGTTATGGTGTCATCAAAGGATACGTTCGCAACATGTCACGTCCAGAGGGAAGCATAGCCAGGGGCTTTCTGACCGAAGAGTGCATCTCCTACTGCACGAATTATCTAGGCATCGAGAACCCCGTTGGTCTGCCCATCAACACGCACCTTGGCAGGCTTGCTGGATGGGGTCACCGTGAGGGGCGCCGCGAAATGCATGTCGACTTCGAGGGTCGACTCGCCGACTTTGAAAGAGCAAACCTAGTCGCGCTACAACACATAGACTTGGTCGATCCTTGGGTGGTAGAGCACAGAACCTTTATTGAGAAGACGTACAATGACCGAGGCCAACAGAGGACGGACGGAGATATAATCAAAGAGCACAACTCATGTTTCACGCGTTGGTTCAAGCAGAAGCTTCTGTCGTGCCCTTTACATGAGGATTCTTCCGCGGAAGAATAACTCATATTCGCCTTGTCACAGGGCGCCGAGCACAACCTGATGACCTATGAGGCGTACGATATCAACGGCTACACATTCTACACCGAGGACAAGGACATGAAGAGCGATGGTTATCAGAACTCTGGGGTAACGATGGAATCCTACACCGGTAATGACAAGGACAGATACTACGGAAGGATCGAGGAGATCTGGGAGCTGAGCTACACTCGAGAGAAGGTCCCGACGTTCCGTGTCAGATGGGCCAAGAGCGTCCTAAAAGAAGACCGGTATTTCACCACCATGGTTATACCCGAAGCCAAATCCAAGACCGCGGGCGCAAACGCCACCGCGAAAAATGAGCCATGGGTACTGGCTTCCCAAGTGGACGAATGCTTCTTCATTACCGACCCGTCAAAGCCTAGTCGTGTTGTCGTGAGGAGAGGCAAAAGGAAGATCATCGGAATGGATGGAGTTGCCAATGAGCAAGACATCGACAAGTACGGCGACCCGAAGATGGAACATGACGACGACGATGAAGTAGCAGCATACACCACAAGAAGAAGCAGGACCACCCTACCTAAAGGACGTCCGTTCCACAGAAGAACTCCGTTTGCGAAAAAGAAGGGCAAGAAGAGATTGTGAACAGATAGCTATAGCTAAGATCGATTGTATTTAAATCGTAGTCTTCATTTCTGGATTGTATTACATGGGCACTTTTTGAACTCGATCATGAATATTTTTAAATTTCATGGGCACTTTTTGAATTCATGAATATTTTTTCAAATCTGATCTCTATCCCCCCGGCCGCATGCACCCTCCCCCGCTAGCTCCACCGCCACCGAGACGACCCACCGCACCCTCCCCGGCCCGCTCCACCGTCGCCGAGCACCACCCGCACCCTCCCCCGCTCCACCGCCGCCGACGACCCATTCATATTTTTCATATTCATATTTATAAAAAAATTGTTCATATTCATATTCATATAAATATAAATATTCATATTTATAAAAAAATTATTCATATTACTGTTTTTATGAAAAAATTAATGTTTTTTCATATTCATATTAATGGCGCACCACTCGGGGATGCGCCATTAGAATGTGAAAAAAAACATTCTAATGGCGCACCCGCGAGCAGTGCGCCATTAGGATGTGAAAAAAAACATTCTAATGGTGCACCGCTCGGGGGTGCGCCATTAGAAATCTTTAACTAACTCCCCCGATGTACCCCTTCGTCCCTCCCTCTCGCCAGATCCACCTCCTCTCCCGTCTCCGGTCGCCATTGCCGCCAGTTCGCCATCGCCGCCACCCTGGTCGCCATCGCCGCCACCCTGGTCGCCTCCTCCTCCCTGGTCGCCATCGCCACCACCCTGTTCGCTGCAAGGTACGAGCCTCCTTCCTCCCTCCTCTCTCCTCTCTCCTCCCTCCCTCCTCTCTCCTCTCTCCTCCCTTCCTCCCTCCCTCCCTCCTCTCTCCTCCCTCCCTCCCTCCCTCCTCTCTCCTCCCTCCCTCCCTCCCTCCCTCCTCCCTTCCGTGTGTGCGTGCCAAGGATCTGCATTGTGCCCGATTTTTCTCTGAAGACACAGCCACCAAAGATGATCTTCTTCCTTGCACATATTGTAGAGCATGGCGAGACTGGGACGTTGTTCTCTGAAATCCACACTGTTGCGGCGCTTCCAAACATTCCAGCACGCACCAACCATCATGAACTGCTTCACAAAGTTGCACTAGAAAATGATATGGTATGTCGTTTGTTCTTCACTAATGGAAGATCCGACATTGAGATTCAGCAGAACGAGGGAGCTGCGATATTGGATTCTAGCTTGAGAGAGAAGCCAGCCAAAAAATCTGAACTTGCATGGAGAAAAGTTGTCACAAACGAAAGAGGAGAACAGAGCATCCACACTCCCCATGTGAGAATTAACATGGATCTGAGGGAGTAATTATCTATACTTGTGATTTTTAATTATCAATTTATCATTTTCAACTTAGTATCTTCACAAGAATTATATATGCATATTTTAAGTTGGGAAAGCGCACGATTATAAGAAATTGTGATGCTCCCTCCGTCTTTTGACACAAGTCCACTAGAATGGTCTCCGTGGTGATTCTTTTTATCAAACATCTGCCATAAATCTTTGAGAATTAATCTCTTGAGAAACTTGATCATTACTTACGGTCATAACATTTTGGTAAAATCTATAAGAAATTGTTATTGTGTAATTCAGTCTTATAGATTAGTATATGGTAATCTGATAAGAATGCACGCTCCTTCGTGGCATGTTTTCACCCTGAAGACCTAAATATATGTTACTCTAAGGGTCAAAGTTTGATTTACTTGTAATTCATCTGGAATTGAGTTTGATTTCCGTATGTTATGGGGAGACAACAGATATTGCTATATGTTCATTCTTGAGGGTACAGACTTGCTGGGTTTTGTCTCTAACCATCGTGTCGTGATGATTTTGCAGGTACCCCAAGAGGCCCTTGAGTTTGCCGGAATGTCGATTAACTTCCGTTCTGGCAAATTCGGGTACTCCATATGTCCTATTTTCAGCAATGCTCATGCTGAAATTTTCCGTGAAGTTTAGCATGACTTTGCTCAAAATAGGTCATATGGGGTACTTGCGACTAATGCATGGGCCGGGGTATCTTAGTACTTAATTAAGTAGGATCAACTGCCCCTTTATTCTTGCTCCATTAAACCATAGGTGGCAATAGAGCCAAGTGATTAGGCCCAACTTAGAATTCTCCTTCCCTTTTCTTGATAGGGTATATTATTAGAAGATACCCATATATATCAGTCAACTTAGGGTGCCTCGGCATCGATAAACCCTGAATGATGAAAACTTAACTTAGCATTTAGGGTGCCTCAGCGTCGACAAACCCTAAATTATAAAACCTTGGCTTTTAGGGTGCCTCGGTGTCGATAAAAACCTAAATGACGAAAGCTTAGGCTTTTAGGGTGCCTTGGTGTCGACAAACCCTAAATGATAAAAGCTTAGCTTTTAGGATGCCTCGGTGTCGACAAACCCTAAATGATGAGACCATGATCTTGTTCCTTGACAATAACCAACTTTTTGACCAAACTTTTTTCCTATTTAGACTGAAACATGGCCCACAACAATGAGGCCGGCGGTTCGGGCGGCAAGCAATTCTGGGAGCTGTCCCAGGAGATGGAGGAACAACCTCACCTCTATGAGGACGCCGCGGAAGACACAGATCCTGACTACACAACCCATAGTGGCGTCGGGGATGACACCACTGATGGTGCCGCCGAGGATGCCACCACTGATGGTGCCGTCAAGGATGGCACCACTAATGGTGCCGCCGAGGATGCCACCACTGATGGTGCCGCCGAGGATGCCACCACTGATGATGGCAGCGCACGCACAGATGGCAGCCAACTGAAGAGGCAACGGAAGGACCGGCGCCCGAATGCGCTCCGCACCGTCAAGGAGGAATTTACTCAAGTGGACTCCGACGGGCATCCAACGGAGCCCAAACATATAGTCAAGGGGTACTCGGTTCAGCTCGGGTGCATTCTCCGGAGCATCGTCTCGATCAACACCAAGAACCTAAGGCATAAGGACCGAGGGAATTTGCGCAACCTCCTCTTCATGAAGCTGCACGAACGATACAAGTTCCCCGCTGAATTTGAAAACACACGGCTCTCAGGGAATAAAGTGAATAGTGCCGCCCTCACGAGGATTAGCAAGGCCCTGTCTACTTGGAGAAGCGCGGTGAAGAGAATGATTGACAAAGGTGATAGTTATGAGAAGATCAAGGCGAAAAATCCTTCGATCAGCGAAGATGACTACAAGGAGTTCAATATCAAGTGCGAGAGCAGCACAACCTACGAATCAAGTCAGTGGGGGAAAGAAATGCGGGAGTTGAACTTAGGGGAACACAAACTCGGTCCCGGCGGTTACAGAGTGGCGGAGCCTATATGGGACAAGGAGGACGCGGAGCGTGCCAAGCAAGGCCTACCGCCCCGCTTCGAGAAATATAGTGACAAGCAGACCAGGAACTATGTCAGGCCCCGGTACAAGGAGGACCCGGTAACAAAGGAGCTTACCACGGATCCGACGACCAGGGCGCTTGAGCTTGTTCTGGCGAAGGAGACTGAAAGTAGTAGCGCGGGGTCGTCTCAGAGCACCCCTTGGGACAGCACTCTAAATAGGGCGTTGAACGTAATTAAAAACAAGGATAAGCTCACTAAGCCGTCGTCAGCTGGTCGTGTGGCCGGCAAAGGCTTGTCCAAAAAATGGTCGTCATACTATAACTCTTGTGGGCGAAAGGAGAGAAAGACCAGCTCGGAAAGCCAGTCGTGCGAGGTTCAAGAACTCAAGGCACAAGTGGCGCGGATTACGGAGATAGTCTCAGAGCAAGTGCGAGACCAACTGGGAGCGACGATCACCGCCATTATGCCTACCTTGGTTGAGAGGCTGCGGGGGTGGATTGCGGGCGGCCAACAGGGGCCACCCCCGATTCCCAGCTTCACGGCCAGCAACTCGCACAACGCGCAGGCGGTGCCATTGGTGTCTCCGGCGGCGGCGGTATTGGTGTCTCCGGCGGCGGCGGTATTGGTGTCTCCGACGCCGGCATGGGCATTGGAGCTTAATGCACCCAGGTGTACGCCGGCCGGCACCTCGGCGGCAAGCGGCCCCTCCGTCAATTGCACACCTGCCGTTGGCGGTGCCTCGACATTAGCCGAGCTCGACACCATCATCATGGTAACTAATTAAGCCTCTCCGCCGAGGACTTCATCTCCTTGCCTTTGACTGGGTATCCCTGACGCCCTACATGTTTTCGCAGGGCGCCGCCGACATTCCGTGCACTCTCCTCACTTCATGAATGACGAGTTGGTCGATGTCGCCAAGGGAAAAATCGTTCAACCGGGCAACCCCGTGTTCCACGGTAATCCGATGCCACCCACCGTGTATAGGGTTCAACTGGTTCGGGTGCTGCCAGGCTGCGACGAGTTGTTACCTCCGATTCGACCCGTCGGGGCCGACGAAGATGATCTGATGACCCTCAGCGCCTTCCTAAGCTGGCCCCTGCTTTGGCCTCAGAGCCAGATTCATTTGGGGACGGGGGACACCACCCCAAAGACAACACTGTCAGTCGTGCCGGCGCCAAGCCATGGCAAGACCGCCGCAACGCTACCGGACATGCCGGACATCCCTATGGCACAGGATCCGAACATGCATATGGCACAGGATCCGGACGACGATGACAACGATGACGGTACATTTACCAACGTCGATAAGTACTTTGCCGAACATGGGTACGATGAAGAATTCTTGGGGCCTCCTTCTCAAGAACCCAACCCTACGAAAGACGATCGCGATCTAGCTGCTACCGCGGAGAAACCCAATTGCAACAGGCGTCGTCTGGCGTTCAGTTCTGAGGAGACGCCTCCAGCTGCCGACTTCACCGAGCCTCAGATAGCCGAGGTGCGAAATATTATCAGTCCCAACACACTCAAGAAGGCGGTCTATGAGCAGAACTCGGTCCCATTACAGCAGATCAAGAAGGGACGGAAAAGAAAGAGCAACAAGGGTGCGAGCCAGCCGGCACCGAGTACGATCCGTGCTCAGGACGGGCCAACTTCACCTAAGGATATCTCGAGTAGGGTGCATTTGGCAGGTAGGCCAATGCTACCACCGAATATGCTCAATGCTGCAACCGGTGCTATTCGGAGTCTCCATGACAGTGTTCTTTCTTTGGAGAAGCGGTGTCTCAGAGAGAATGACGTGGCATACCCAGTTTTCGTGGCCAAGGTGCCAGAGGGCAAGGGCTTTGTGGATAACTCCGTCGGGGGTACGATCGTCCTGCGGTTTGATGACATCTTCGCTATGTTTAACCTTCATCCGCTGCACTACACCTTCGTTCGGCTATTTTCGCTGAGTATGGAGATGCGGATCATTAGAGACAAGACCCCAGACATCGTGATAGTCGACCCCTTCTACATGCATGCCAAGATCTTGGGCAGCGCTGGGGACCGGCAAGTCGCGAGTTCTTACCTCGAAGGCGTCATTCTGGCAAACCCAGATAAGGATAACTTCCTCGTGCTTTACTTTCCCGAGTAAGTCGTCCCCTCAACCGTCCCGTAACATATGATTTCTTAGATTTGGATCGTCTTTTTTAACATTCCGTGTTTTGTGCAGTGACACACATTGCACACTCATCCTCTTAAGCCCGAAATATTCCATGGCCACGTATTTCGACTCGGACCGTCAGTCGAAGAAAGACTACACAAATGTCAAGAAAGTTCTTGATGATGTTCTCCCCGGCTATGCCAAATCTGGAGGCACCTTCACCAGGGCAGTTCGTAAGTACGGCAAGCACGTGTTCGCCCACAATACGACGTTCTGCTGCGTCAAGCACCCGCCTGGCGGTCATAAGGATGCCTACTACGCCATCCATCACATGCGGGCGATCGTACGGGACCTTCATCACCTTTTGCTACCAAGTAATCTCAAAGATTGGGCCGAGAACTTGTCGGCAATCCAGGACGCAGACATCAGACAAGAATTCTTTCGCATCTAGTCGGAGTTTGCGGAAATCATCCATCAAGATGTCCTTCGTACCTCGGGGCAGTTCAACCTCAGAAATCAACCGTCCAACAGTGAGATAGACACAACGCTACAAATGCAGGCTGACAACGCCCGCGATTTCATGACCATCACGAGAGACGGCGGCTTCATCCACGCTCCGGTCCCTTTAGTCGAGTCCAAAGTAGTGATGCTCTGTGTAGTTCTGAAACATCGATTGGCTCATGTTGTAATTAAACTTTAATGAACTTGTATGTCTCTTTGGTTTGGACAGTCGTTCAACTTAGATGTAATCGATGCTATTGATGTCTTGCTTTTCTCTTCCGATCCTTTTGTTCCATACTTATATATTGCTTATGTATTGTCCGTGAATTGCTACTAACGTTTTGTTTAGCTAGTGCATAGAGATGCCGTCTTATGTCATGTACAAGGGTAAGGTTCTCGGAGTCTACGACAACTGGGAGGAGTGTCGGAGACAGGTTCACCGTTTCAACGGTAACATTTACAAAGGGTACACCACTAGGGCGGAGGCGGAATCTAGATACGCGCGCTATCTAGCGGGAGAGAGGAGGGAGCGTTGGAGGAACTGGATGAAGACCAGTTTCATCGGGATTATGCTCATCGTGATGACCGCAGCTCTCTTCTATGTGATGGTAGTTTAGATGATCGATATCGACTTGTAATGTGAAGACAAACTCGCTACTTGCGGTCTCGAGACTTGTAATGTTCTATCTTTGTTCGGTCTTTTGAATTCGGAGACTAATATGATGATTTGTATTCAGAGACTAATCTTCTATTGTATTCGATGAATCTGCTGTTTCTGTGTCGTGTTGTATAAATTCTGTCCAATAATATATTCTGTAACCTGTGAAAATATCAAAAAAGAAAAAAAATTCCTAATATTCATACTAGTGGCGCACCACACAAGACTCTAATGGCGCACTGTAAAAAAGACTCTAATGGCGCATCAGCCACTAGTGCGCCATTAGTATGCCAAAGCACACGGGTACATATGGCCCCCTGGGAGGCATACTAATGGCGCACTGTTGGCTATACTAATGGCGCACGGCCTAGTGCGCCATTAGTACACTAGATTCTAAGGGCGCAGCAGGGGTGCGCCATTAGAATTTAATTCTAATGGCGTGGTACTAGTGGCGCACCACCAGTGCGCCATTAGTAGGCAAAAGTGGTGCGCCACTAGAATGCATTTTCCTAGTAGTGCCTCCAGCCAGGGCATTTGGAGGACCACCTGCCAATGTTGCTCCCATGCCACCGTGGTATGCTATAAATGTGGAGAACCAAGAAACTACTCTCGTGATTATCCTCACGCTAATGCTAAGCCGTCTGGACGTGGGAAGCCGAGAGAAGCCTTCTATGTGAAGCTAGCTCCTGCTCGTGGACGAGTGAACTATGTTTCTTCTAAGGAAGCCATTGAGGATCCTGATGTTATCCTAGGTATGCTCCTTGTCAATAGTCATCCAGCATCTGTTCTATTTGATACTGGGGCATCTCATTCTTTCATCTCAGAAAGTTATGCACAGTTGTATAACATGCCTTTTTGTGATATGCCTACTCCTTTAGTAGTTCATACTCCTGGTTCAAAGTGGCAAACTTCTAGAGTGAGCCATGATAATGAGATTCTGGTGGATAGGCTAGTCTTCCAGCATCTTTGATATCCCTCAAGTCTTCGGACATCAATATCATCTTAGGCATGGATTGGATGAAAGCCCACTATGCTAAGATTGATACTCACACATCCATCGGGCGAGATAGTTAATGTCTCCACTCGTACAACCAAGCGCCAACTCTATTCCCTCAATGCTAGCCCTCTTCCAAAGTTAGAAGATATTCCGGTAGTCTGTGACTTTTCGGATGTCTTTCCAGAAGAACTACCAGGAATTTCTCCTGTCAGAGATGTTGAGTTTTTGATAGAGCTTATTCCAGGGACTGTCCCAATAGCCAGAAGACCCTATAAGATGGCACCATTAGAACTATCTGAACTCAAGATCCAACTGGATGAGGCTTTGAAGAAAGGTTTCATCCAACTTAGTTCTTCTCCTTGGGCTTGTCCCGTCCTCTTCGTCAAGAAGAAGGATGGATCGGATCGGATGGTTGTAGATTATCGGCTAGTGAATCTGGTCACCATAAAGAACAAGTATCTGCTCCCCAGGATCAACGATTTGTTTGATCAACTCGCTGGATCCTATGTCTTTTCCAAAATGGATTTGAGGTTGGGATACCATCAAATCAGAATTAGAAATGGGGACATTCCCAAAACGGCTTTTCTTACTCATTACGGCAAATACGAGTACACCGTCATGTCCTTCGGTTTAACCAATGCCCCATCCACCTTCTCTCACTTGATGAATTCGATTTTCATGGAGTATTTGGATAAATTTGTCATGGTTTACCTCGATGATATACTCATCTACTCGAAGAACGAACAGGAACATGCCGAGCATCTAAGGCTGGTATTGATGAAACTTCGAGAGCACCGTCTGTGTGCCAAATTCTCCAAGTGTGAATTTTGGTTTCTAGAAGTGACATATCTAGGCCATGTGATCTCTGGTAAGGGTATTGCTGTCAGTCCTGAGAGATTTTAGGCCGTCCTTGATTGGACTCAACCTGAATCGGTTAAGCAAGTTCGGAGTTTCCTTGGCTTAGCGAGCTATTGTCGCCGCTTTGTCGAGAATTTCTCCAAGGTTGCAAAACCTCTGACTGAACTCCTCAAGAAAGATAAAAGGTTTGAGTGGACTCCACAATGTGAGCGCAGTTTTCAGGAGTTGAAAAGACGACTGACCTCTGCTCCTGTTCTGGTGGCACCAGACTTCTCTAAGGACTTTGTTATCTATTGCGACGCCTCGCGACAAGGATTAGGTTGCATTCTCATGCAAGATCGTCATGTGATTGCATACGCATCTCGACAGATGCATCCACATGAGGATAATTATCCAACACAAGATCTTGATCTTGCAGCTGTGGTCCATGCACTGAAAACCTGGCGACATTACCTTCTGGGCAATCGTTGCGAAATTTACACTGATCACCAAAGTCTGAAATATATTTTCACCCAGCCGGATTTGAATCTCAGGCGAAGACGGTGGGTTGAGTTGATTACATATTACGACTTAGGGATAAATTACACCCCGGGGAAAGTCAATGTCATGGCTGATGCACTAAGTCGTAAGTCTTATTGTAACAACCTAATGTTACAACAAGGTCAACCACTTCTCCATGAGGAATTTAAGAAGTTAAACCTCCACATTGTTCCTCAAGGATTCCTAACCAACTTGGTGGTGAAACCTAATCTTAGGGATCAAATAGTAGCTGTCCAGAAATATGATAAGGGTATATCCCGGATCAAGGAGAATATTGCTAGCGGAAATGCTAAAGATTTCTCCAAGGACATTGAAGGTGTTGTGTTCTTCGAGAACCGGTTGGTGGTTCCCAAGAGCACACGCTAAAGACAGCTGATCCTTAAGGAGGCTCATGATTCTCCTCTCACAATTCATTCGGGTAGTACCAAGATGTATCAGGACCTATGCTAGAGGTTCTGGTGGACTAGAATGAAGAGAGAAATTGCCCAGTTCATTGCTAATTGCGACGTTTGTCATCGCGTGAAAGCAGAACATCAAAGGCCTGCTGGCACCCTTCAACCTTTAGCTATTCCTGAATGGAAATGGGATAAGGTCAGTATGGATTTCATTACCATATTTCCCAGGACTAAGAGAGGGAATAATGCTATCTTTGTGGTCATTGACCGCCTTTGCAAAGTGGCTCATTTTCTTCCTGTCCGGGAGAGTATAACTGCTAGCCAGCTAGCGGAGTTATATGTTTCTCGAATAATTTCTCTTCATGGTGTTCCTTTGGAGATTAACTCAGACTGCGGAAGTACCGTTACTTCCCGATTTTGGGAAAGTTTTCAAACTGCTATGGGGACTCATCTATCCTTTAGCACTGCTTTCCATCCGCAATCAAGTGGTCAAGTTGAGCGAGTCAATCAAATCCTCGAAGACATGCTCCGAGCTTGTGTTATATCTTTCGGTATGAACTGGGAGAAATGTCTTCCATTTGCCGAATTTGCATATAACAATAGTTATCAATCAAGCTTGGGCAAAGCCCCTTTTGAAGTTCTCTATGGACGAAGGTGTCAAACACCTCTTAACTGGTCGGAAACCGGAGAGAGGCAACTCTTTGGGCCGGATATGATCCAGGATGCAGAGGAGCAAGTTCGCATTATTCGTGACAAGTTGAAAACAGCCCAATATCGTCAAAAGAGACAATATGATCGCCATCATAAGGCAGTGACCTATGAAGTTGACGAGAAGGATTACCTTCGGGTTACACCTCTAAAGGGTACCCATCGATTCGGTATCAAGGGCAAGTTGGCTCCTCGTTACATTGGACCTGTTCGCATTCTTTCCAAATGAGGAGAGGTTGCCTACCAATAGGAACTTCTGCCGCATCTTTCCATGGTTCATGATGTCTTCCATGTCTCGCAACTCAGGCGTTGCTTCTTGGACCCTGTCCGTGAGGTAGACCATGAAGCGCTTGATCTCCAAGATAACCTTACATATCGAGAATAACCTGTTTGTATTCATGATCAAGCTGAGCATACCACTAGGCGTCAGAACATCAAATTTCTCAAGGTTCAGTGGTCACAACATTCTGAAAAGGAGGCCACATGGGAAAGAGAAGATCATCTTTGACTAGAGTACCCCGCGCTCTTCTCGACGACTTAAAAATCTCGGGACGAGATTCTTTTGAGTGGGGGTGAGTTGTCACATCCCTAGCTAGATGTCAAAGGACATCATGGGTGTTGCATCATGTTTCATTTCTTGCATCAACATGAAATGGGGATTAAAAGAAACCCCAAGCTCACATTAAATCAAAATAATTCGAGTTGGTGCAAATTCAACAAATCCAAAATGCCCTACCAAAATGTTACCTATGTCTGATAAATATGGACATGATCATAACAGGGGCCATTTTAAATATTTGAACAACCGAAGCAATTTAAAAATAAATGATAAAGCTTCTAAAAATATCAAATAAAGCATTATCATTACTTTTAGTTTCCAAAATATCCTGAATTTTTTTAGATAAGTTTGAAATATTCAAACTTCAATATATAAAATATTTGGGATATTTTAAATTAGCATATGTACCTGAAAAGAAAATAAAACAAATGTCAGAAATAGGAGAACAGAAAAGAAAATGAAGAAAATAAAGCAGAAAGGAAAAGGGAGGATGAACCTGGGCCGGCCCAGCTGGCTTAGCTCCATCGTCGTCCTCCTGCTGGCCAGGAGGACGGGCGTGTGGCCGAAGCGCGCGCGCAGGCGTGCTCCACGCTGGTAGCTGCCTGCCTGCTTCCCCTCGCCAGCGCGATGGAGATAAGCTCTGAGAGCCGTCCCAATCGCCCTCTCGCTCTCGCCCTCGCTCGCCTCTCTGCTCCCCTCCTCCTCTGCTCCGCAATGGCCGCCTGTGCCTTAGCTTCACTGCCGTAGTTCTAGCCGCTCCCCCTAGCTTCTGAGCCCTCCAATCGCTCTGCCTCATCGCCTTCTCCCTCCTCGCTGAGCCGCGCATCGCCAGGAGCCCCGAAGTGCCGTCCCCGAGCTCGTCTTCCTCCTCGGACCCGAAGCTTTGCCGCCGTTGATCGCCGTCTCCAAGCCCTCCCCGAGCGAGCTCTCGACGGCTTCGAGTCCGCTCTGAGCTCCTAGCACTTTCCCCTCTCCTTTCCGGCCTTTTCCCCCTTTATAGGCCCCGATTGCACCGGCTCCTGAATGACCTGCCGCACGAGCTCATCGCCGGGAATGCTCCGGTGACCAGTTGGTCCATCAAAGGCCACCATCGAGCTCGTGGGGCCGCGTAGTGCTTGTAGGTGCCTAGTTCTGGCCGTGTCTCGCTCTGGTTCGACGAGCCCGTGCTCGTCTGAGCTCCGGCAACCACCGTGCTCATCGCCGGCGCGACTCCGGCCATCCCAGTCCCTGGGAAGTGTTGGGCTCGACGCATGCGAGCAAGCAGATCAGTTTGGTGCCCTCCGCCATCCATTTGGTCGCCGAAGGAGGAATTACGACCCCCTCCGCCATCCCTGACGTCGCCGGCGGCTCAACGCCGGTGAGTCAACCAGTTTGACCACCAAGGGGTTTGACCCCTGGGTCACTAGCAAGTGGGGTCGGGCCCTATTAGTCAAATTTAGGTTAATAAGTTAATTAACCAAATTAATTAACCTAATTAGTCACTAACCAGTGGGCCCAGTGTTGATTAAGTAATTAGGATTAGTTTTAATTCTCTAATTAAGTGACTGGGTCACTGGCCACTGGGTCCCACCCTGTCAGGTTTGACCTGGCCTGGTCAGCCGACCAGCTGATGTCGTGGTGACGTCAGGCTAACGCCATTAATCCTTTTCAAGTTTAAAAATAATTCCAGAAATTATTTAAAACTTTAAAAATTCATATAAATTAATCTGTAAATCAGATAAAAATAATTTATATATGAAAATTTATCAGAAAAAGCCAATGAATCCAATGGTGCTCTTATCATGCATGTTAGAGCAACCTATGTATAAGAACATAGACATTTGCTAATAGGTTAAAATATGGAAAACGAAATGCAGAACGATTTTGAACCTATATTCAAACTCATTTCAATTAACTTGGACACTAGTTGCATTAGCTCATCCATATATGCTACCATGTCATGATCATGCATCATATTGTTGCACTTGCGTGTATTGATTGTTATTTGTCTGCATTGCGATAGGCCCTAGTTCTGAGGATACCCCCGAGTATTCCAATGAAGGAGAGAACCTTCCCGCTACCTAGCAAGGCAAGCAACCCCCTTGATCATTCTGATAACATCCCACTCTCTCGCTCTTGCTCTTGTTTATTGCATTAGGACAAACGTTCACTTGTCTGTCATACACGGTAGATGAACCTAATCTTATGCATGACCTGTCATTGTCACATTAATAGCTAAACCTTGCAACCTAGCATACCTGGTAGATGGTTGTGGCATGATGTGCTTAGCTTACTTTTCTTGCTATGCTTGCTATGCTTAGAGTTGTTTAGAGTTGTGTCAGGTCTGGTTCATCTAGGTGATGGACTGGAGTGAAACATTGTTGTTCCGATGTGATAAGATTATGATGAACCGATTTGGTAAAGGTAGCGATGAGAGGCTATGTAGGAGTAAATAGCGGGTTGTCTCATTGGGACCGTTCTTAGGAACCGAGTTCCGTGTTTGTGATCCAAGACTAGATCCTAGTTGGGCTTCCGCTTGAAGGTTGCCGAGGTGCCTGGTTTTATGAGCACACAACGATAAGTAGCGAGAGCGTGTGTGAAGAAGTACACCCCTACAGGGTATGAAACTATTCGAATAGCCGCGTCCTCGGATATGGACAACTTGGATAACTTATGTTGTTCATACATAATCAAATGGATAGCCATAAAAATATGAAGACAAGTGTGAGTATCGTGGATGGCACACTCCCAGGACCCATGAGGTGGTTTTTTTAGATGTCGACGATGCCGAATAGCCGATGTCCCAGCTACGACCTATGCCCTGTAGCGGGCTGTAGATAGTCAGACCATGTGCCTTTTTACCCTTTCATCTATTTGTACTCAGACAGCTTATGCTTCCGCTTGGTATGTATGGACTTGTTTGTATGACTTGAGTGTCGGGTCATGTGACCCCTATCTGTAAGAACATATTATGCAAGGCTCGTTTGAGCCTCTTAAATAAAAGTTGTCGTATGGTTATGTTGTGATTCCATGGTTGTATCTATGCATATCGGGCATGTCGTGCGTACATGTGACGTGCAACGATATGTATGGGATCCGACACCTAGTTGTGTGCCTTTAGTAGTACTCTTTATAGGAAACTGCCTCTTTGTGCTTCCACCGAGCCATGGTAGCTTGCTACTACTCCGGACACATTGATTGACCGGCATGTATCCTTCTTTGCTGTTGTGTCTGTCCCTTTGGGGAAATGTCTCGCAATGCAATGGAGTCCCTGTAGCCTGCTATGACTCGTCTACGTGCAGTGATGGCATTTATGTCTCATGGCGTAATGGACTCCTTGTAGCATTCTACACACGCTTGAGGTTGACACCTTCATTGCTGGGTTACGTATGCCTGTTTCCGTATGGATGTGCCACTTGGGTTCTATGACTAGTTATTTTGGCCCGGGTTCTCTGTCGTTTGATTGCCAGCGACATGTTCACATACGTGAGCCAAAAGAC
This sequence comes from Hordeum marinum, assembly GCA_022496015.1. NCBI lineage: Eukaryota > Viridiplantae > Streptophyta > Magnoliopsida > Poales > Poaceae > Hordeum > Hordeum marinum. The sequence goes on from CM039677.1 coordinate 122,008,739, forward strand.
TTAAACGGTCCCGGCTAAGGTAAGGCTACATCCGTGGAACTTACCGTGCGTGAGGCCGCAAGGTGATGTGATATGTTACAGTCTGGATTCATACGACTTAGGATTGGGGTCCCGACAACGTTGGTATCAGAGCCTGACTGACTGTAGGACTACCAATCCAAACCGGTCGAAGTTGGGTCTAGAAACACTATAGGAAAGTAGGGGAACTGAGAGTGGAAGGGAACGTAAGGCTCTTTTTACTCCTCTTCCCAAGTTATTCTATTCTGAGTCATTCTCATCTTTTATACGGGGTCAATAACTAGGCTTCTCATCTGTTGCTTAGGATGACGAGTTACTAACAATGGACTAATAGCTAGCTTGTTTGCAAGAGAATGTCAGTACTCAAGTATTGTTGGTTTGAAAAACAGATGGAGAAGAGATTGCGTCTAGAAAGTCAAGTGGTTATGCTTTTCCAATCTTTTGCAGTTGTCTCAAAATGCTTTTTGAGCAATTACAGTCGTTATGTTGTCCAATTTCTGCTAGAGTCTCTAATGTCTTTGCATCTTTCTTTGTTTCAGATGCCCCCTCGTCCTTCCCGTCAGGTGGTCCGTCTGACCAGGTGCATCGATGTACTAGGTCACACGGGCATGTTGGTTAGAGTTATGATGGAGGCTGGCTACCGTTGGTACCCAGAGTACATAGTGGAGGAACAACATCGATATTTCAACTAGAGTTAGTATCTGTGTACTGTTAAGATATATCCTTCATATCCTGGAGCTGCAGAGCCGCTTCACTGGACTTATGGACTAGGTGTCACCATAGATATGGCAGTTCAGGAGGCCGCCTACACCATGCTGACTATCATGAGGTTTCACCATGGTCTGCTTCACAACATAGAGTTCTATTATGTTCCTGCTTCCATGGGACGATAGGATGGTTATGTTAGCGCAGCCTACTGTGATCATTCCCATGAGGACCCTAGGCTGTAGGTGACCGCTCAGATGTTGGAGAACAGGGATCGTGATGCACATGCCCTTCGTATGGAGCTTTATGCCACCCGTGCACTTCTTTGGACAACCCTGACACAGTTGGCACCTATCGTGCAAACAGGCTATGGAGATTTGGAGTTGCTGACCCCATCGCGGACTCATCTGCCAACACACGTAGACTGGCCCGATGTTGGAGGCATCACTCCTCTTCGAGGACCACTCTTGCCACGAACAAGGGGACCAAGGCCACATCAGTGTCCTTAAGATTTCCGGGGATCACAAGCTAGAGTGTTTCCAGATCCCCAGGTTCGGGTCCCGGGTCATGGGGGTAACCTGTATGAGGCATTCTACGGCGATGCTTGAGTACGTGGATGTTAGTACTAGTATGGTAGTAGTCGTATCGCCATAGTCCTGCGTGTCTTGTGGGATATGATTGAGGTTGAGAGTTGGGTTCCAGAGGTGTAGATAGATAATGTATAGGAAGCTTGTAATACCTCCGATGAGTTGTGTCATCTCTCTGTAGTTTGCTTTCAGCTTGGGCTTGGACTGAACTATGTCATGATGTGTATGAATCATGGTGTTCATATGGCAGTTGTTATTACCATGTTGTTTGGGTGCTTACCCTACATGCCATGTTGTCTAGTACATTCCTTATCTCATGTCTTAGACTTGATGTCTACTTTAAAGACTTGTTGAGTACGTTTGTACTCATGTTTGCTTAATAAATGTTGCAGATGAGACCCAGGACCCATCAGGTGGGTTCTTTCTAGATGTCGACAATGCCGAATAGCTGGTTTCCCAGCTACGACCTATGCCCTGTGGAGGGCTGTAGATAGTCAGGCCATGTGCCTTTTTACCCTTTCATCTATCTGTACTCAGACAGCTTATGCTTCCGCTTGGTTTGTATGAACTTGTTTGTATGACTTGAGTGTCGGGTCATGTGACCCCTATTTGTAAGAACATATTATGCAAGGCTCGTTTGAGGCTCTTAAATAAAAGTTGTTGTATGGTTATGTTGTGATGCCATGGTTGTATCTATGCATATCGGGCATGTCGTGTGTACGTGTGACGTACAACGGTATGTATGGGATCCGACACCTAGTTCTGTGCCTTCAGTAGTACTCTTTACAGGAAACTACCTCTTTGTGCTTCCACCGAGCCATGGTAGCTTGTTACTGCTCCGAACACATTGATTGACCGACATGTATCCTACTTAGCTGTTGTGTCTGTCCCTTCGGGGAAATGTCTCGCAGTGTAATGGAGTCCCTGTAGCCTGCTACGACTCGTCTATGTGCAGTGATGGCATTCATGTCTCACGGCGTAATGGAGTCCATGTAGCTTGCTATGACTCGTCTAAACACGCTTGAGGCCGACACCTGCATTGCTGGGTTATGTATGCTTGTTTCTGTACGGATGTGCCACTTGGGTTCTATGACTTGTCATGTCGGCCCGGGTTCTCTGTCGTTTGATGGCCTACGACATGTTCACATACGTGAGCCAAAAGATGCAAACGGTCCCGGCTAAGGTAAGGCTGCAGTCGTGGAACTTACCGTGCATGAGGCTGCAAGGTGATGTGATATGTTATAGTCTAGATTCATATGACTTAGGATCGGGGTCCCGACAGAGAACCACCTACCCTTATGTTGATGTCAAGATCTTCCACTCCAATCATATGGATCTTGATTTCTAGCCTCCCTGAGTTGCTTTCCACCAATCCCATCTCTTCTACCAAGACAAACCTGTGAGTGAGAGATCGTGTGTTTAGGAGTCTATCATCTTGAATCACAAGAGCATGGAGTTCATCGTCATTACCGAGCCTTTTACCTTTTGGAGGGTGGTGCCTCCTAGATTGGTTAGGTGTTGCTTGGGATCCTCCTACTTCATGTTGTGGAGTGAACCAAGAAGTTTGTAAGGGCAAGGAGATCGCCTACTTCGTGAAGATCTACCCATAGTGAGGCTAGTCCTTCGTGGATGGAAGCCGTATGGAATAGTCAAGGTTGCTACTTTGTGGATCCTTTTGGGTGGAGCCCTCCGTGGACTCTCGCGACCATTACCCTCCGTGGGTTGAAGACTCCATAAACGTGGATGTAAGATAGCACCACCTATCGGAACCACGGGAAAAAACATCGTGTCTACAATTGCGTTTGATCTTCCTACCATATCCCTTCTATACATGCTTGTCGTTACTTTCCGCTGGTATATACTCTTAGACTTGCATGTGTAGGGTGTACTTGACTTGCCATGAAATGCTAAAAATTATCAACCCTAAAAATTGGTATAGGCAAAACATTTAATTGGTCAACTAGTCTAATCACCCCCCTCTAGACATACTTTCAATCCTACACTTACCCCTACGTTCTCAACTGTTCGGCTAGGGAGTAAAAGGGAGCACCTCTGCGATTGTTACGATTGGGTCATCCGAACTCATACCTCAGACGGGTGAAGCCGTAAGCTCTCACTCTTACTGTTTTCCACTATGGTCGGGCACGACAGAAGACAAGCATACATAAATCTATTGCACACCCCTCATGGTAATCATGAGAACCCAAAGAAAGGAACCGTTGGAGGAACTATTTTCTTTGAAGATGCTTCTTATATTAAATAGTAATATAGCATAAGTTCGCTGGGCATGCTTTGTCTGTTATAGCCTAATGGCCTGATTGCCTAGTTATTGGAAACACCTCCGATCCTCAGATGGCATAGTAGATAACAGTTTTCGGCCCTTGGCCGAAGAGGGAGAAGCCGACAGACGGTTAAGATGCGTTTAAAGTTTGAACGAACACATATATGATATAAGTACTTCAGTACATACAATCATTATATACAAAATTATTTTACCCAAGTCACCTAGGGGCTCTTAAATTTGTATGAGTCGTTTTATAAAAAATGTTTCTTCTTAGTCATTGCAAAGTCCTTTTCTACTACTCCCTTTTCCGACACTAGCATGCGGTCAATAGCCGGTAGCCTAGTTTCTCTCTAAAGCCGCTTGAGTTTAGTTCGCTAAACAAGCCTCGAAAAAACACTCCACCCTCGGGATATGGAGGTTGAAGCCAAAGGATGATCCGCTTGAAGTTTGAGAGATCGGATGTATCATGCTAAAGCACGACTCAAGCACATGTTAATTTTAAGACCATTTTTCGGATTGGCACCAAAACTCTTGATTTAGTTTGACCCTCAAAGTTTCTATGTAAGTTTTTTGGCTTTTTGAGATTATGGTAGTTTTAAGCTTTTTGTATGTTTTTTAGGAGGAGGGACATCGTCTTGACCGAGGTGCCCTACGTAATAATTCAGCTCGAGAAATGTTTTCTGACCCGCTGTTTGGCATCTTCTCTGCCAACATCCACCTCAGCGTCTCGAATATTTCTCTAGATGCATCAGTTTCGAATTGTGTCTTTGGTCAATAGTTGGGTCGCCCTACACCTGTGATTGCCTCCTACACTCCACTTTGTTCGGCTAGGAGTGCAAAGGGAGAACCACTACGATTGTACTTCTGGTTTAACAGGTCAAGTACCTCAGTGGAGAAAGCCAAAAACTGTCTTTCGCAATGAGCGTAAACTGGTCGGCGATCCGATCACCGTATTAAACAACAGACCTTTCATAAAATTAGTCGGCGTGTTAACGGCCTGACCTCGTCTGACGCTGAACACTAACTGGGGGCTAGTAACTGGCCTCCCAAACAGTAAGCTCTTGTGACTAAGTGAAAGTTATAAAGCCTAGCTATCTGATTGCCTCGTTTCCGCTAGCACAACGGTCTCAGGACATTGAGAAATCGGCTAAGGGTTGTCTTGTTACTACAAAAACACCCAGTGTAGCATTTACAAAGGGGTTGAAGCCGACGATGTGCCACTCTCAAATGATAAATAGTCACGGAGGAGTCAAAATAGCATATATCATTAAATAATTTATATTCAATATGCGAGTGCTGCCTTCCGTAACCATCGTTACAAATCCATTAATATGCCGGGTTGCCTGGCTCCTGTGCTTCCCCCCTACATTCCCGATAGTTCGGGTAGGAGGTAAAGGGAGCACCTCTGTGATAGTTACTTCCGCGTCATCCGGGTTAGTACCTTAGACTCGGTGATGCTGAAAGCTAGCCATCTTAAGAATATAATTAGTCGGCAATGACAGAAGTGAAAATTTCCGTTCATTAATGACCATAGAGTTTGGGAACATTCCCCGAACTAATTCCTCAATATTTTCCTTCCACATTGATCGGAGTTGAGGTTTCACGATCATGGTCGACATGACATCCTGGGAAAAGAAACTTATAGAGGAACTTTTTTTCCCAGAAGATGTTTCTTACGTTAATAGTAACATAACATATCTATCCGCGTACCTTTGTTTATAAAACCATATGACCGGATTGCCTTGTTTGTCATAAATCTTTGCCGTTCTAAAGGATTTATAAGGTATGACAAACACTCCTCGCAACTTGGTGAGGAGGTTGAAGCCGATGATCGGTCAACAAAGTCTTGTACAATGCGGATTTGAGAATTAATGATGTAAAGTACTTGGATGCATAGAATCATTACACATAAATCGTGTCGAATGTAAAAAAGTTTGTGTCAAACATATATTGACCCTTAATTCGACCACCCATGCCCAAATTAGACCACCTACAACATTGCCTATTAAATGAAGCAAAGTCAAAGCACAATAGAGTTTTTAGGAGATTTGATCCTTAGGTTGGTCAGCTGTACCGAACCCGAGTCTCAAAAACTATTGCGTAGCACGTTTCCATACATGACGTATGCCTCCAAGCAGGAACTTGATCCTTAGGCCGATTTTGCAAATCGACCTAAGTCTCAGGGGCTACTGGGATCAGTGGTTTTATTTTCTTTATTATTTTTTCCTTTAGGTGCATCTCTGGTTATAGACCGACACACACCTTGAGGGATACTGGCTATAATTCTCGGTAGAGAATAAATTGCAGCGATCGGAAATAATTTCCACAAAAAATCAGCCTACTACTGAGGTGGTGCCCTATTTTAGAAGCAGTCCGGTGTAATGCTCGGATGCATGTGGTTGGCTCAATAGAGGGCATTGCCGGCATTAAGCTCGGCTAAACTCGTTCAACCTTTTCAAAGACCGAAGTAATATATGACACCTCGGACGCCGACCAGTGTTGGAGCTCGGCTACGCAAAACACCTCGGAAGCAGTCTGACATAAGGCTCAGATGCGAATGGCTGCCTCCATAAAAACTATTCCGATAGTTAAGCTCGGATAAGGTCCTTCAAATTTTCAGAGACCGAGCTAATTTATGACACCTCGGATGCAATCCGGCGTTGGAGCTCGGACGTAGCCCATCATTGGCGCTCAGATGCCGATCAGCGTTGAAGCTCGGCTGCAAAAGACACCTCGGATGCAGTCTGGCATTAGAGCTCGAACGCAACAGGATACCTTGAATGCCAAATAGTGTTGGAGCTCAGCTGTGGAAAGATGCCTTGGAGGTAGTTCGGCGTTGGAGCTTGGACACAAGAGGACGCAGTCGCACGGGAAACACTTCAAACCCTAGGTGTGGTGTAAAATATTACAAGGAATTGATAAAGGCTGATAACTTAACGGGGCTCGTAGGATGCCCGACGTGTGAACTCTTCAGATACACCTTGGCGATCCTCAAGATCAGAGATGGGAACATATGTTGAACAAGTTTTCAAGAACACAGCTGAAGATGAAGAGCAGTTCGGAAGAATCGAGGAGCGTCCCCAACTGGAAGACTGTTTTAGGGGGCTACTGATGGTGTCTTGGACTAGGGGGTACTCACCACGTCGTCTCCCGACCAGTGGCTGGGGCCGAGGACCCGCAGGGCGATTCACTAATGGGCCAATTCGGAGATCCCATGATGAATACAAGGGAGATTCCACAAGACTTGGCGCACAAGACAACGACTTCTCTAAACCCTAGGCCAATGGTGCATTATATAAACCAAGGCTGGGCTAGTCAATAGACAAGCTCAATCTCATATTCATTACCACTATCTCGTGGTAGATACCTATACTATGTACTATCCCCATATCAATACAATCAAAAGCAGGACGTAGGGTGTTATCTCCTTGAGTGAGCCCGAACCTGTGTAAAATCCTGTGTCCACGTTACCATCACTCCAAGATGCCTAGCTTAGGACCCCTACTACAAGATAAGCCGGTTTTGACACCGATAGCTGGGAACTCAATTAATCGAGAATAGACATAAAGAAATGGTCGGAAGGCAAGTAGAAACCTCTCTCCACATGGGTCACTAGGAGGACCCACTCATCCCCTGCGGCGAAGGCTTGAGCTCCCCCATGTCGGGCACCCGCCACTTCCTGACGGTCAGAAGCACCTGGTTCTCCAGCTCGATCAGATGGGCCTTCGTGACCCGTGATGCGGGCTAGTCGACCTGCAGCCGACCCGATGGAGCGCCAGTGCTCGATGAAGAACCTGTCGAGCCGCAATTTTCCTGGTCGGCCTTCGTGGACGAACTCTTTCCCATCTCCATCTATCGGATGGGCGCTGGGTGTTGATTCTCATAGGGGATCGAGGTGGCGGACGACAGCGGATTCGCGGAGGAGAAAGGATGAGGAGGAAGTTGATACGTCTCCAACGTATCTATAATTTTTAATTATTCCATGCTATTATATTATCTGTCGTGGATGTTTTATATGCATTAATATACTATTTAATATTATTTTGGGGACTAACCTATTAACCTAGAGCCCAGTGCCAATTTCTTTTTTCCTTGTTTTTAGTATTATAGATAAGGAATATTAAACGGAGTCCAAACGGAATAGAATCTTCACGATGATTTTTCTTGGACCAGAAGACATCTACCAGACTTGGAGAGGAGGGAAGCAGACCTACGAGGAGGTCATCAGCCAGCCTGGCATGGCCATTGGGAGGCCCTTGGCTTGTGGCCCCCCCCGCAGGTCCTCCAACCCTAATCTTCGTCCTATAAATTCTCAAATATTCCCTCAATACCAAAAAGAACCACGATAAACTTTTCCGCCACCAGAAGCCTCTGTTCCCGAGTCATCCAATCTTGGAGCATCTACATCAACTGTATTGCCCCTCCGATGATGCATGAGTAGTCTGCCACAGACCTACGGATATAATAAAAACTTTCATATTAAGTGCATTGAATATTATGAGAAGATAGATTCCTTGCATAAAGTTTTGAGATATAAAGATGGTGATATTAGAGTCATGCTGGGAAGTAACTGTGGATTGGTAGAAATACTTGTGTAAAGGTTTGTGATTCCCGTAGCATGCACGTATGGCAAACCGTTATGTAAGGAAGTCCAAGAATGATTTGTTTATTGATTGTCAACCTTGGTGTGAGGGTCGGGAGAGCGCAATGGTTAATTCCTACCAACCTATCCCCTAGGAGCATGTTGGGGAATGTTGCATGGGAAACAAAAAATTTCCTACGCACACGCAAGATCTATCCATGGTGATGAGCATCTACGAGAGGGAGAGTGGATCTACATGCCATTGTAGATCGCTAAGCGGGAAGCTTTAAGAAACGCGGTTGGTGTAATCGAACATCTTCACGATCCAAATCGCCGAGTGTCCCATGATCTCATCACAGTCCGCCCCGCGATCCAATCACGATCCGTCCCACGAACTCATCACGATCCATCCCATGGTCTCATCATGATCCGTCTCACGATCTTGATCACGGTCCTTCCGATCTAGCGCTGAACGGACGGCACCTCCACGTTCAACACACATATAGCTTGATGACGATCTCCGCCTTCTTGATCCAGCAAGAGTGCGTGGAGAGGTAGACGAGTTCTCCGGGAGTGCGACGACGTTGCATCGATGGTGGTGGAGCAATTCCAGCAGGGCTTCGCCTGAGCACCGCTGAAACCGATCTAGAGGAGAAACTAGGAACTAGAGGAGAGGCAGCACGTGGCTTAGGGTTTCTTGATGTGTCATGTAACATCCCAAAATTCCATTTTGGAATGTTATGAAATATAGCTATGCATCATCATCATCATTGCTTGAATGTATGAAATAGTTGAAATGCTTCTTTTAACTTTTTGAAAGTCCCTTTCTATTTTCAATATGTTGCTTTCACCTATTTGAAAACCTTGGAAAAAGTTCAAAATAAGAGGGGGGTATCATGACACTCCACACCAAGGTCATCTTGGTGATATATTTGAACAATAAGAACCAGGGAGTATTTTGAAAAATATATTTGCAAAAGGATTGAAAGGCAAATAGGCAATTTCTGAAAATAATATTTTTTGGCAAATATTCAAATGGAAGAATAAAAATGTTCAATAAATGGCATTAAGTCGAAGGCATTTATTCTTCTGTTACTTTTGATATATACTTTTCCTATATTTGGAATTAAGTCGAAGGCATTAATTGAGTTTTACTGCGCTGAATATTTGAAAAAAAGGAAAATCTTTAAAGCTTTAAAGGCCGGTCGGCCCATCCGCAGTTAACGCCCCATCCCGACCTTCCTTCTATTTGGTCACCGACGGCACTACTGCGCTCTCCCTCTCTCTGACAGCGGGCCCCGACCGACCGACCGCCGCCGTCGCCAGGGATCTCTCCCCGGATCTCCCTCCTCCTTCATTCTCTCGCCCCCTCACCGGCCTTATAAATAGCCGGACTCCTCCGCACCGCGTCCCCCCTGAACCCCTCTCTCTCCCTCGCCAGAACACCCGCTCGAGCTTGTCGAAGCTCTGCCCCGACCGAACCCTCCCCGAGCTCCTGGCCGTCGTCTCCCTCGCCCTCAGCTCCGTCCGACACCACCACTCGACTCCGGACGATCACCGCCGTCGCCTGGACCTGTCTGACAACCTCCTCAACCACCGGAGCAACTTCCCCGACCAGCTTCGATCACCGGCCGCCGCCGTCCTCGCCGGAGACCACCTCGACCATCCCTGTAAGCCACCGGACCTCTCTGGACCGTCAGATCTGTAGACGATGATCCATATTAGATCTAATTAAACGGCGAACCATTTTCTTTTAAGCCTCGGTCGACTGTCCGCAACACCCGCACGCACGCTCTTTCGACCAATAGGAACCTGACACGTAGCCCCTGTCTGATCGTTAGTTTTTCTCTTTTTCTTTTATAATTTAGAAAACAGAATGCATCCTGATTTTTTATCATATCTTTTAAACTATTCATTGTTTTTAGTTGATTCTTTGTGCATTAGTTCACATTTTTGATGTATTTTATGTCTGTATGTTTAGATTTCAAATTTGAGCTTTAAATTTTGAATCTAATCAAATTTGTTCAAATTACTAAAATCTGAATAACTAGAGTTTAAAAATAGATTTTTGTATGAATATTTTTGCTACAGATTGGTATTAGTTAGGACTATAAGCATGCTTAGTTTGAGAATTTTTAGGATGGATTTGTTTAGTGTTTTAACTATAAAAAGAATCTGCCTAGTGGTTAGTATAGTTTAAATAATTTAGTTTTAGTTAGTTCAAATCAGAATTGTTATATGTTGTTTTTAGTAGGTTCTGTTGTTTAAACATTAGGTGTTTTACTTGCTGATAATAATAATATAATTTTCTTAGTTTATTTCTATATTGTTATAGGAATCTTTACTCTTTTTCAACTAGGTTTAATTTGATTAAAACACACTAGTTAGTAATAGTTTTTTTAATATAAAGTTTATATAATTAAATTCTGTTTTCTAAGAAAAGTTTTAGTAAATTCTTTTCTGTAAGGAGAATTGTTTTATTAAGAAAATTGTAGTTTATTTCACTCTATTGTTAATAAACTCTAGCCCACTTCATGTAGTAGTGTTTATCAAAACTTTTAAAACCCTACTAAACTTTTTTTCTTAAACAAACTTTAAATGGATTTAATTCTGTTTATTAATAAAATATTTCTATTGTTCTTTTCTGACAACTATTGTTTTGTTAATACCAATAATTGTATGTTATTAGTAGTAGTTTACCCATCAACTTTAGAAAACCCAAACTATGTTTTGATCTCCTTTTATTTTGATTGTGCCTTGTTTTGTCTTGAGTGATTACTAGTTCATTCCTGAATTTTGTGAGTTACAATATTTTGTTGTATGCTTATTGAGTGCTCTTGTTTGATTCGTTATATCATCTGGAGTGCGAAGCTTGTTACCTAGAGTCCCTCGAGTACGAAGATCGTCAATCAGGCAAGTCACTTTGATCATGTTTACCCTTGTTTTATTGCATTAGTTCTACCACCCACAAATTGCATGCAAAGTAGGTAATTGGAAATTTGGTTACTTGATGTAGTATCATGTGGTAGGCACCCCTCAACCTTTTGACACTTTGGCCTCGGGAAACGTTAAATTAGTTTTGTTATGCCATTAATAGACGGGGTTGGATGTGTGATTCATGAGAGTTGTGAGGTAATAATTTCAAGACCTACTATGATCAAGACTTCAAGATTTCCTAGTTTTCAACATACCTCTGGGTGGATGATGGTTGAACGGTGCCCTGGAGAAACCAGTGGTTAGCTTAGATGATGCTGGAGATGTGCCAGTATTCATGTAGAAAGGTCCACCCAAGCACGAAGAGATGGATGGAAGCTTCAAGACCCAAGGCTTACCTGCACAGCCACAAGTCATTATGGGCTCTAGCTTGGTTGGATATCATGGTGACCCTGGACAGACGGTGCTACGAGATGTAGAAGAACGGTAGGAAAGGATGGGCACCGATAGAGTCGCAGGGAAACCCTTTGGAAGACCATGTTTTGGTCATCCGTTTCACAAACACCCTGAAGTGCGAGAAATCAAACGAAGGCAACCAAATCTTGTGGGGAACATGTGCAAAACTCTATAGAGTACTCAGACCTAATCGATTAGCCCTGTCCACGGTCATGGACAACTTGACCCAAAGGAACTGAAACTTCCGGAACCCTCAACACAATTAATATGATGATGTGGGTATTAATAACTTGGGTAAGAGAATTGGTTGGTCGAACCATCTCATAAATCAACCAACTTAGTAATAATTTTGCTTAGCCCTCTCTTGATGTAGGAAAATTGGCTTTACGCAAAAACTTACTACCCCACCTGCCATATATGCATGTAGATTAGATGATTATCTTTTCACCCCTCTCTTGTGACTTTGCCGGCATATTCCATATGCTGACCTACATGGCTGCAACGTATCATGTTGCAGAATACTTTTTCGACCAGGAATGAGGATACGCTCTACGCTCGGTGAGATGCCCTTGGAGTCAGATGGACTCATCTACCTTCAATGCTTCCGCAAGATTTAGATATTCTCATGAGTTGGCCTTCAGCCACTTTATTGTAATCTTTATTGTAATAAAGGACTCGATATGAGATTTACGATTAATAAATGCTGTGTGATTTCCCTTTGATATATACATTGATGTATCGTGTGTGTACCAGCATGATCTTGGGATGGTACGGAAACACCGGAGATTCGACCTTTCAGGTCGGGTCAGTACAGAAATGGTATTAGAGCACACGCTGACCGTAGGACGTTACCTCTAGGACTGGAAAAGCCTTAGGACTTATTCTCTTTTGTCTTTAAAATTCTATTACTCTCATCTACTCGTTTCTGACTTCCCTACGATTATTTCAAAATTTATAGATGGCCACCTTCATCCCAGTTGTGATCACGGAGTTTTGCCAGCCTGACGCAACGATGCCCTTTGGTAAGGAGCTGATGAGGATCGTCAAGGACGTGAGGATTGCTTTACCGAGCATCACAGGGACTCCTATCATGTCTTTTCCAGAAGACGGACGCTACAGGATCGAGGTGCACATTCCCGGGAAGACCTTTGGGAATCGGAAGGAACCCATCGACTTCAAGTTTGTGGCACCCAGCTGGATACTTGGGAGAGACATGGCCATTCATCGTGCCCTTGGACGTATTCAGGAGGAATACAGAGGTGGAACCATTTCACCAGGACTCAGCGTGGTTTGTCGTAGGGATGCCAATGGAAATATCATAACCACTCCCACTGTAGACACCACCATTTCCTATATCCAGACCATGGAGATGCACGTCAGAACCTTGGAGCTTCAGGTACGTGCTGCCACGAAGACAATCAAGAGGGTGATGAACCGTGAGATTGACCTCGAAGCTGACTTACGGGAAGCCGAGTATGAGCATGAGTATGAGGTGAAGTATTTCTTAGAGAGGATCGACAAGCCGAACACTCACATCGCCACTCTGGAGGAACAGATGGACATGGGTGAAAATCTTCCTCCTGAGGGAGACATGGCTCCTTTGATGAGCAACGATGATGACTATGAGGAGAGCACCACTGGAGGAGGCTCCGTCACCATGTATTTCTGAGGACAACTTTAGTTATGCCCCCATGTATCTTCATTTTTGTCATTAACGCGTAGGTTGATGCTTGGTCTGAATGGAGATTTGTATCTCGATGTTGACATTGATTGAATAAATGAATGAGTGTTGGTGTGATATGTTTGTGCATTGCATATGGGTAGTGATTTTCTTTTTAGGTCCTTGATCTATTCTATTTCTCACCCCTCTAAAAACAACAAGATGCCTCCACGACGTGAGTCTGACTTCACTTTCCCGCCGAAACTCACGCAACTCCTTCAGCAGCAGAATGCACTGATGCAGCTATTGATCCAGAATCAGACCAACAACCAGAACAACAACAACCACCATCCACCTCAGGCTGACAACCTCGCCTGTTTTCTGAGGTTGAACCCTCCAACTTTCTCCAGCAGCACTGAGCCCATTGTGGCAGATGACTGGCTCCGTAAGATGGAGAGGGAACTCGTCACCGCTGGATGTACTAACGCTGAGAAGGTGCGCTTTGCCGCACATCAACTCAAAGGACCAGCAGCTTCATGGTGGGAGAACTACAGCACCACATATCCTATTGCTCATGTGACTTGGGAGCAGTTCAAGCTTGCTTTCCGCACCGCTCATGTCTCAGCTAGAGCCATGAGTCTGAAGAAGCACGAGTTTCACAACTTGCGCCAGGGTAATCGCTCCGTGGCCCAATATGTGGACGAATTCAGTATGTTGGCCCGTTATGCACCAGGAGATGTGGCCGATGATGCAGCCAAGCAGGAGAAGTTTCTGGAAGGACTCAACGATGAGTTGAGCATGCATCTGGTAGTGGCTACCTTCAACAACTATCAAGAGCTGGTGGACAAGGCCCTCATCTTGGAGGGAAAGCAGCAACAAATTGAGAACCGCAAGAGGAAGTATACTCAAGGGAAGTTTAACTCTGGACCTCATCAGAAGCCCCGCTACTCCCCGTACTCAGGAAATACCGGATCAGGGACCGGTAAGTTTGGGAGGCACACTCATGCCGTGCACAACCATGGAGGCCACAACCATGGAGGAAATGGGAATGCCCGTCCCAACAATGGAAACTTCAAGAATGACAATGGGAATGGGAACAACAACCAGCATCGTCATGCTCCTACTCAAAAGGATTTGAGCCACATCACCTGTTTCAAGTGTTAGAAGACTGGGCACTATGCTACTGAATGTCCCCAGAGCAAGTAGGGAAATGGAAACGGCAACAACAATGGCAACTCAATAGCTAAGAAGCCCAACCCTTTTCCCCGTGCTCAGGTGAACCACCTCGATGTGGAAGAAGTCTATGATCAGCCCGAGACTGTGGTTGGTAAGTTTTTATTGCATTAACGTCCAGTTAGAGTACTTTTTGATTCTGGTGCAACTCATTCATTCATATCAAGGGTAGTTGTGGAAAAGTATGGTTTGCCCACCAAAATCCTTAGTCAGCCCATTAAGGTCAGTTCCCTAGGAGGTATGATGATGGCAGGGATAGGATGCCATGCCTTGAAGCTCAATATAGGAAACCATGTTTTTCCCACCGACCTCATTGTCTTAGAGTCGCAGGGATTGGATGTAATCCTAGACATGGATTGGATGACCAAGTATGAAGGAAACCTTGATTTCCCTAGCAAGTCTATTTCACTCACCACTCCGGAGAACAAGAGGATTAAGTATGTATCCCGACGCACACAGATGAGTGCTCGGTTAAATTCCCTCACAGGAGTTGTTCAAGAGGAAGTACCGGTTGTACGAGACTTTCCAGATGTATTCCCACAGGAATTACCAGGCATGCCACCAGATAGGGAGATTGAGTTTCTAATTGAGCTAATACCAGGGACAGCCCCAATTTCCAAGAGACCCTATCGGATGCCCTCAAATGATCTACTAGAAATCAAGAAGCAAATTAAGGAGTTATTGGACAAAGGGTATATTCGCCCAAGTTCTTCACCTTGGGGAGCCCCAGTTCTCTTGGTGGAGAAGAAGGATAAAACCTTGAGGATGGTAGTCGATTATCGTGCCTTGAACGAGGTGACTATCAAGAACAAGTACCCTCTGCCGATGATTAATGACTTGGTTGATCAGCTCGTAGGAGCCAAAGTATTCTCCAAGATCGATCTTCGATCAGGGTATCACCAATTGAAAATTCGTGAACAGGATATACCCAAAATATATTTCACCAAAAGGTATGGCTTGTATGAGTATACTGTCATGTCTTTTGGTTTGACAAATGCTCCTTCTTACTTCATGAGTTTGATGAACAAAGTGTTTATGGAATATTTGGACAAGTTTGTCGTGGTGTCATCGATGACATTTTGATATTCTCCAAGAATGAGGAAGAACACAAGGAACATTTGCGTTTAGTTCTGGAGAAGCTTAGAGAGCATCAGTTATATGCCAAGTTCATCACATGTGAATTTTGGCTGACGGAAGTCGGATTCCTTGGACATATTATTTCCGGAGAAGGAATAGCCGTAGACCCCGCTAAGGTTGAAGCCATCACCGAGTGGAAGTCACCAACCTCAGTTAAGGAGATCCGCAGTTTCCTCGGACTTGCCGGATATTACCGGAGGTTCATTGAGAATTTCTCAAAGATTGCCAAGCCCTTGACGGAGTTGTTGAAGAAAGAGTCTAAGTATATTTGGACTGAGGAATGTGAAGCCAGTTTCTAGGAGTTGAAGAAACGTTTGGTCATAGCCCCAGTGTTGATTTTGCCCAATATTCGGAAGGACTTCCAGGTTTATTGTGATGCTTCACGTCAAGGACTTGGAGGAGTACTCATGCAAGATGGAAAGGTTGTAGCTTATGCATCCAGACAACTACGACCTCATGAGTTGAATTATGCCACCCATGATTTGGAACTAGCAGCCGTAGTGCACGCACTCAAGACCTGGAGACATTTCCTTATCCGAAATAGTTGTGATGTTTACACCGACCATAAGAGCCTGGAATATATCTTCACGCAGAAGGAGTTGAACCTCAGATAAAGGAGATGGTTAGAGTTAATCAAGGACTATGACATGAGATTACATTACCATCCAGGAAAGGCAAATGTTGTGGCAGATGCTTTGAGTCGGAAGAGTTATGTGAACACACTCACAGCGGGAGGATTACCTCAGGAGTTAGCCGATGATCTCAAAGAGCTCCGGCTAGAGATAGTTCCAAGAGGATATGTTGCCACACTGGAAATCCAGTCCACCTTGACCGAAAGAATTCGTGAAGCCCAGAAGACGGACAAGGAGATAGCTGAGATTAAGCAGACAATGAAAGATGATAAAGCTAAAGGTTTTCGTGAGGATGAGCACGGAACTTTGTGGTTCGAGAACCGAATCTATGTGCCCAAAGACCCAGAGCTCAGGAAGTTGATACTTCAAGAAGCTCACGATTCACCTTACTCGATACACCTAGGCAACACCAAGATGTATTTGGATTTGAAGGAAAGTTATTGGTGGACAGGTATGAAGAAGGATATTGCGGAACATGTTGCAATATGGATGTTTGTCAGCGAGTAAAGGCGGAACATCAGAAGCCAGCAGGGTTACTCCAACCTTTGCCGATACCCGGGTGGAAATGGGAAAAGCTTGGTATGGACTTCATCACAGGACTACCCAGGACCCGTTCAGGTTATGATTCCATCTAGGTAGTGGTCGATTGTTTGACCAAGGTGGCTCATTTCATTCCAGTGAAGACCACGTATACCAGTGCTAAGTTAGCCAAGATATACATGACCAGGATCGTGTGTCTGCATGGAGTTTCGAGGAGTATCGTGTCAAATAGAGGAACACAATTTACCTCAAAGTTTTTGCATCAGTTACATGAAACATTGGGTAGAAGACTGGAGTTCGGTACAGCTTTTCATCCACAGACCGATGGACAGACTGAGAGAGTCAACCAGATTCTGGAGGACATGTTGAGAGACTGTGCACTAGACTATGGATCTAGTTGGGATGACAACTTACCTTACATAGAATTTTCATACAACAACAGTTATCAGACCAGTCTGAAGATGGCCCCTTTCGAAGCTTTATACGGAAGGAGGTGCAGAACACCATTGATGTGGGATGGTGTTGGAGACCAAAAACTTTTTGGTCCTGACCTTATCCGAGATTCTGAAGAGAAAGTCAAGCTGATTCATGATAGACTCAAGATAGCTCAATGTCGATAGAAGAGTTATGCTGACAGTAAACGCAAGGAAGTGACATATGAAGTGGGAGACCGAGCATATCTTCGTGTGTCCCCACTTCGAGGAATCCAGAGGTTTGGTGTTAAAGGAAAGTTAGCACCCAGATTCATAGGCCCCTACAAAATTCTGGAACGTAGAGGCGAAGTTGCATACAAGCTAGAATTACCAGAAGGATTGTCCAGAGTTCATGATGTTTTCCATGTGTCCCAGCTGAAGAAATGCCATGCTGAGATGGTTGTTATTCCTTTGAGAGACACCGTGCCCCTAGAGGCCATACAACTTGACACTGATCTAACCTATGAGGAGAAGCCTGTCAGAATCCTCGAGATTGCCAACAGAGTTACCCGCAGCAGGATCATCAAGTTCTGTAAGGTTTTGTGGAGTCACCACACCGAGGAAGAAGCCACCTGGGAACGCGAAGAAGATCTTCGTAGAGACCACCCGCACCTATTTTCTAGTCAACCCGAATCTCGAGGGCGAGATTCATCTTAAGGTGGGTAGGTTTGTAACATCCCAAAATTCCATTTTGGAATGTTATGAAATATAGCTATGCATCATCATCATCATTGCTTGAATGTATGAAATAGTTGAAATGTTTCTTCTGACTTTCTGAAAGTCCCTTTCTATTTTCAATATGTTGCTTTCACCTATTTGAAAACCTTGGAAAAATTTCAAAATAAGAGGTGGGTTTGAATATGTTGTTCAAATTACTAAAATCTGAATAACTAGAGGTTAAAAATAGATTTTTGTATGAATCTTTTTGCTACTGATTGGTATTAGTTAGGAATATAAGCATGGTTAGTTTGAGAATTTTTAGGATGGATTAGTTTAGTGTTTTAACTATAAACAGAATCTTCCTAGTGGTTAGTATAGTTTAAATAATTTAGTTTTATTAGTTCACATCAGAATTGTTATATGTTGTTTTTAGTAGGTTCTGTTGTTTAAATATTAGGTGTTTTACTTGCTGATAATAATAATATAATTTGCTTAGTTTATTTCTGTATTGTTATAGGAATCTTTACTCTTTTTCAACTAGGTTTAATTTTATTAAAACACACTAGTTAGTAATAGTTTTTTTTATATAAAGTTTAGATAATTAAATTCTGTTTTCTAAGAAAAGTTTAAGTAAATTCTTTTCTGTTAGGAGAATTGTTTTATTAATAAAATTGTAGTTTATTTCATCTATTGTTAATAAACTCTAGCCCACTTCATGTAGTAGTGTTTATCAAAACTTTTAAAACACTACTAAGATTTTTTTCTTAACAAAACAGTAAATGGATTTAATTCTGTTTATTAATAAAATATTTCTATTGTTCTTTTCTGACAACTATTGTTTTGTTAAGACCAATAATTCTATGTTATTAGTAGTAGTTTAACCATCCAATTTAGAAAACCCAAACTATGTGTTGATCTCCTTTTCTTTTGACTGTGCCTTGTTTTGTCTTGAGTGATTACTAGTTCATTCCTGATTTTTGTGAGTTACAATATTTTGTTGTATGCTTATTGAGTGCTCTTGTTTGATTCGTTAGATTATCCGAAGTGCGAAGCTTGTTACCTAGAGTCCCTCGAGTACGAAGATCGTCAATCAGGCAAGTCACTTTGATCATGTTTACCCATGTTTTATTGCATTAGTTCTACCCCCCCCCCCCCAATTGCATGCAAAGTAGGTAGTTGGAAATTTGGTTACTTGATGTAGTATCATGTGGTAGGCACCCCTCAACCTTTTGACACTTTGGCCCCGGGAAACGTTAAATTAGTTTTGCTATGCCATTAATAGACGGGGTTGGATGTGTGATTCATGAGGGTTGTGAGGTAATAATTTCAAGACCTACTATGATCAAGACTTCAAGATTTCCGAGTTTTCAACATACCTCTCGGTAGATGATGGTTGAACGGCACCCTGGAGAAACCAGTGGTTAGCCTAGATGATGCTGGAGATGTGCCAGTATTCATGCGGAAAGGTCCACCGAGGCACGAAGAGATGGATGGATGCTTCAAGACCCAAGGCTTACCTGCACAGCCACAAGTCATTATGGGCTTTGGCTTGGTTGGATATCGTGGTGACCCTAGACAGGCGGTGCTACGAGATGTAGAAGAACGGTAGGAAAGGATGGGCACCGACATAGTCGCAGGGAAATCCTTTGGAAGACCATGTTTTGGTCATCCGTTTCTCAAACACCCTGAAGTGCGAGAAATCAGACGGAGGCGCCCAAATCTTGTGGGGAACATGTGCAAAACTCTGCAGAGTACTCAGACCTAATTGATTAGCCCTGTCCACGGTCATGGACAACTTGAGGCAAAGGAACTGAAACTTCCGGAACCCTCAACACAATTAAAATGATGATGTGGGTATTAATAACTTGCATATGAGAATTGGTTGGTGGAACCATCTCATAAATCCACCAACTTAGTAATAATTTTTCTTAGCCCTCTCTTGATGTAGGAAAATTAGCTTTACGCAAAAACTTATTACCCCACCTGCCATATATGCATGTAGATTGGATGATTATCTTTTTACCCCTCTCTTGTGACTTTGCCTTCATATTCCATAGGCTGACCTACACGACTGCAACGTATCATGTTGTAGAATACTTTTCCAACCAGGAGTAAGGATACGCTCTACGCTCGGTGAGATGCCCTTGGAGTCAGATGGACTCATCTACCTTCGATGCTTCCGCAAGATTTAGATATTCTCATGAGTTGGCCTTCAGCCACTTTATTGTAATCTTTATTGTAATAAAGGACTCGATATATGATTTACGATTAATAAATGTTGTGTGGTTTCCCTTTGATATATACATTGATGTACCGTGTGTGTACCAGCATGATCTTGGGATGGTACGGAAACACCGGAGATTCGACCTTTCAGGTCGGGTCGATATATGTCCCAAGTGCTATCCTCGCCCCTCTATTTATGTGCTGAGCCCTGGGGTCAAAACTTGGAGAAAAATCCTCCTCAAGGTCTGTTTTCCTGCAAGGCAAGAGTCCTTCTCGGACACGAGGACCAGACGCCAAGGTCCTCGGCGTCTGGCCCCAAACGCCAGGGTCCTTGGCGTCTGGCCCCTGGCCTTTGCAAAACAGCTTTTGCACCTTGCTAAAGCCTCATGGGATTTACCCCTTCGCCCAAATAAAGTGTTCCTGTACTCCGAACATTTCAGGAAACATGTGAAACTATTCTAGTGAATTCCGAAACCCTTCCGGAGACCGAACACTATTATCCCATATATCAATCTTTACCTGTAGACCCTTCCGGAGCTCCTCGCAACGTCCAGGATCTCATCCGGGACTCCGAACAACCTTCGGTCACCACCATACATAACTCTATACTACCAAAACGTCACCGAACCTTAAGTGTGCAGACCCTACGGGTTCGAGAACTATGTAGACATGACCGAGACACCTCTATGGTCAATAACCAATAGCGGGACCTGGATGCCCATATTGGTTCCTACATATTCTACGAAGATCTTTATCCGTAAAAACACTATGTCAAGGATTCAGTTAATCCCGTGTCTTGTTCCCTTTGTTCTTCGGTATGTTACTTGCCCGACATTCGATCGTCGGTATCTCCATACCTAGTTCAATCTCGTTACCGACAAGTCTCTTTACTCATTCCATAATAGAAGATCCCGTGGCTAACACTTTAGTAACATTGCTTGCAAGGCTTGTTGTGATGTTGTATTACGGAGTGGGCCCTGAGATACCTCTCCGTCACACGGAGTAACAAATCCCAGTCTTGATCCATGCCAACCCAACAGACATCCTCGGAGGTACCTATAGAGCACCTTTATAGTCACCCACTTATGTTGTGACGTTTCATACACACAAGGTACTCCTCCAGTGTTAGTGAGTTGCACGATCTCATGGTCATAGGAACAGATACTTGACATGCAGAAAACTATAGCAATAAACTGATACGGTGATTTGCTACATTTATAGTTTGGGTCTTGTCCGTCATATCATTCTCCTAATGATGTGATCCCATTATCAAATGACATCTCATGTCCATGGCTAGGAAACTTTGACCATCTTTGATAAACGAGCTAGTCTATTAGAGGCATACTAGGGACACGGTGTTGTCTATGTATCCACACATGTATCTAAGTTTACGATCAATACAATTATAGCATGGATAATAAACGATTATCATGAACAAGGAAATATGATAATAACCAATTTAATATTGCCTCTAGGGCATATTTCTAACTGTCTTCGACTTGCACTAGAGTCAATAATCTACTTCACATCACCTTGTGATTCGCATTGTTTTGAATCTAACACCCAATGTGTTATGGGGCTCAATCTTGCTTTGCATGTGAGAGAGGTCTTATAGTCGACGGGTCTGCGACATTCAGATCCGTGTGTACTTTGCAAAGCTCTATGTCAAACCGTAAACACTACTACAAAACTCCACTTGGAGCTATTCCAAATGGCTGATCCAGTATACGTAGTCAGATTGCTACTAAGAGTCATCCAGATTGGTGTCAAAGCTTGCATCGACGTAACTCTTTACGACGAACTCTTTATTACCTCCATAATCGAGAAATATTTCCTTAGTCCTCTAGTTACTAAAGATAATCCTGACCGCTGTCCAGTGATCCACTCCTGGATCACTTTTGTACCCCTTGATGGACTCATGGCAAGGCACACACAGGTGCGGTACACAGTATGGCATACTATACAGAGCCTATGGCTAAGGCATAGGTGACGATGTTCGTCCTTTCTCCTTCTTCTGCCATGGTCGAGCTTTGAGTCTGACTCAACTTCACACCTTACAAATCAGGCAAGAACTCTTTCTTTGACTGATCCATTTTGAACTCTTTCAAAATCTTATCAAGGTATGTACTCATTGAAAGTCTCATCAAGCATCTTGATCTATCTCTATAGATCTTGATGCTCAACAATTAGGTAGCTTTATCCAGGTCTTGCTTTGCAAAAACACTTTCAAACAACCCTATATGCTTTCCAGAAATTCTCCATCATTTCCGATCAACAATATGTCATCCACATATGCTTATCAGAAACTCTATAGTGCTCCCACTCATGTTATTTTAAATACAAGTTTCTCATAAACTTTGTATAGTCTCAAAAACTTTGATCACCTCATCAAAGCATATATTCCAACTCCGAGATGCTTGCTCCATCCCATAGAAGGATTGCTGGAGCTCGCACACCTTTTTGTATCCTTAGGACCGACAAAACCTTCTAGTTGTATCACATACAACCTTTCCTCAAGTAAACTATTAAGGAAACGATGTTTTGACATCCATCTGCCAGATTTCATAATTGAAAAATGCAGCAACTGCTAACATAATTCCAACAGACTTTAGCATCGCTACGAGTGAGAAAGTCTCATCACAGTCAACTCCTTGGACTTGGCGGAAACTTCTTTCCGACAAGTCGATCTTTATAAATGGTGGCATTTACCATCAGCATCTGTCTTCATCTTAAAGGTCCATTTGTACTCGACGACCTGCCGTCCAACGATCAAGTCTACCAAAGTCTATACTTGGTTTTCATACATGGATCCTTTCTCAGATTTCATGGCCTCTAACCATTTGTCGGAATCCGGGCCCATCATCGCTTCTTCATAGTTTGTAGGCTCATCGTTGTCGAATAACATGATTTCCAAGACATGATCACCATACCACTCAGGTGAAGTACGTACCCTTGTCAACCTACAAGGTTCGATAGTAACTTGATCCGAAGCTTCATGATCATCATCATTAACTTCCTCTTCAACTGACGTAGGCTCCACAGAAAAATCTTCCTGCCCTGCATTACTCTCTCGTTGAAACAAAGGTTGAACAACCTCATCATGTTCTATCTTCCTCCCACTCAATTCTTTCGACAGAAACTATTTCTCGAGAAAGGACCCGTTTTTAGCAACAAACACTTTGCACTTGGATCTGAGATAGAAGGTACGCCCAACTATTCTTAGGGTATTCTATGAAGATGCATTTGTCCGCTTTGGGTTCGAGCTCATTAGGTGAAAACCATTTTCCCATAAGTGTCGCAGCCCCAAACATTAAGAAATGACAGCTTAGGTTTCTGCCAAACCATATGGTGTCATCTCACTGGATTTAGATGGTGCCCTATTTAAAGTGAATGTAGTTGTCTCTAATGCATAACCCCAAAATGATAGTGGTAAAATGATAAGAGACATCATAATTCGCACCATAGCCAATAGAGCATGACTATGACGTCCGGACACACCATCACACTATGGTGTTCCAGGTGGCGTGAGTTGTGAAACAACTTTCTCATTGTCTTAAGTTGTATACCAAACTCGTAACTCAGATATTCACCTCCACGATCATAGCGTAGATATCTTATCTTCTCGTCACGATGATCTTAAACTTCACTCTGAATTTTCTTGAACTTTTCAAACGATTCAGACTTGTGTTTCATTAAGTAAATATACACTATTATCTACTCAAATCATCAGTGAAGGTAAGAAAATAACGATATCCACCACACGCTACAAGACTAATTGGATTACATAAATCAACATGTATCATTTCCAGTAAATTGCTTGGCCGCTCCATCAATCCGGAAAACGGGGTCCTTAGTCATCTTGCCCAAGAGGCATGGTTCGCATGTCTCAACCGATTGGAAAATGAATGAGTCCAAAGATCCATCAGCATGGAGTTTCTTCATGCGCTTTATACCAATATGAAATTTAGTAGCAGTGCCACAAGTATGTGGTACTATCATTATTAACTTTGTATCTTTTGGCATCAATGTTATGAACATATGTATTACTATGATCAAGATTCAACAAACCATTCTCACTAGGTGCATGACCATTGAAGGTATTATTCATGTAAACAGAATAACCATTAATCTAACTTAAATGAATAACCGTGTTGCAATAAACATGATCTAATCACATTCATGCTCAACGCAAAACACCGAATAACATTTATTTAGGTTCGTCACTAATCCCTAGGGTAGAGAGAGCGTGCGATGTTCATCACATAAACCTTGGAAACATTTCCAACACACATCGTCACCTCACCCTTAGCTAGTTCTCCGTTTATTCTGTAGCTTTTATTTCGAGTTACTAACATTTAGCAACTGAACCCGTATCCAATACCCAGGTGCTACTAGGAGTACTAGCAAGGTACACATCAATAACACGTATATCAATTATACTTCTGTCGACGTTGCCAGCCTTCTTATCTACCAAGTATCTAGGGTTGTTCCGCTTCAGCGACCGCTCTCCTCATAATTGAAGCACTTAGTCTCGGGTTTGGGTTGAACTTTGGGTTGCTTCACTAGAGCAGCAACTGACTTGCCATCCATGAAGTTTCCCTCCTTGCCCTTGCCCTTCTCGAAACTAGTGGTTTTACTAACCATGAACACTTGACGCTCCTTCTTGATTTCTACCTTCGCGGTGTCAAACATCACGAACAACTCAGGGATTATTATTTATACCCCTAGCATTTTATAGTTCATTACCAAGTTCTAGTATCTTAGAAATAGTGACTTGGAGAACTATATCAATCACTATCTTATCTAGAAGATCAACTCCCACTCAATTCAAGCGATTGTAGCACCCATACAATCTGAGCACATGCTCAACGATTGAGCTATTCTCTTTCATCTTGCATGCAAGGAATTTTGTTGGAGATCTCATATCTCGCAACACGAGCATGAGCCCGAGATCCTAATTTCATCTCTTAGAACATCTGATATGTTCCATGATGTTCAAAACATTTCGAAGCCTCAATTCTAAGCCGTAATGCATGATCCACTAAACTATAAAGTAGTTATCAGAACGTGCCTGTCAGATGTTCACAACATCTACAAACGACTCTAGAGGGGTTGGCGCACCAAGCGGTGCATTAAGGACATAAGCCTTCTGTGCGGCAATGAGGACAATCCTCAGATCATGGACCCAGTCCGCAATATTGCTACCATCATCTTTCAACTCTATTTCTCTGGGAACATATAAAAATTCAAGGGAGCTACAGCGCAAGCAAGTAATCTACAACATAATTTGCAAAGACACTACTGACTATGTTCATGATAATGAGTTCAATTAATCATATTACTGAAGAACTCCCACTCAAATTGATATCCCTTCGGTCATTTCAGTGATACATGATCCAAATTCACCAACTCAAGTCCGATCATCACATGAACATCATTATGTTGATCATATCTACTATATGACTCATGTTTGACCTTTCGGTCTCTTGCGTTCCGAGGCCATGTCTATACATGCTAGGCTCGTCAAGTTTAACCCGAGTGCTTTGCATGTGCAACACTGGCTTGCACCCGTTGTATGTGAACGTAGAGTCTATCACACCCGATCATCACGTGGTGTCTCGGCATGACGAACTTTCGTAACGGTGCACACTCGGGGAGAACACAATTTATCTTGAAATTAAGTGAGGGATCGCCTTATAATGCTACCGTCGTCCTAATCAAAACAAGGTGCATAAAAGGATTATCATCACATGCAAATCATAAGTGACATGATATGGCCATGAACTTGTGCTTTTGATCTGCATCTTGAAAGCACCGGCATGATCTCCATCGTCACTGGCATGACACCATGATCTCCATCATCTTGATTTCCGTCAATGTGCCGCGATCGGGGTTGTCGCGCCCACCACGCTTCTACTACTATTGCTAAGTAAAGCATTACATAATGCTTAATGATTGACACGCAGGTCATACAATAATTAAAGGCAACCCTATGTCTCCTGCCGGTTACCGTACTCATCGACATACAAGTCGTGATATTCTATATAACGCATGATCGTCTCATACATCACATATATCTCATCATGTAATTGGCCATATCACATCACAACATACCATGCAAAAACAAGTTAGACGTCCTCTAATTGTTGTTGCAAGTTTTACGTGGCTGCTATGGGTATCTAGCAAGAACAATTATCAGCTACACATAAACCGCAACGGTTATACATAAGTTGCTTTTCAACCTTCTGAAGGACCGTCTTAGTCGAATTTGATCCAACTAAAATAGGAGAAATAGACACCCGCCAGCCATCTTTGTGCAACGAGGTTACACGTTAGTCGATGGAACCGGTCTCTCGTAAGCGTATGAGTAAGTTTGGTCCGGGCCGCTTCATCCCACAATACCGCTGAACCAAAACATGACCAAGGGAGGAAGCAATCTAAGCATCAACGCCCACAAACTCTTTGTGTTCTACTCGAGATCTCATCTACACGTAGACCTAGCTCATGATGCCACTGTTGGGGAACGTTATATGGGAAACAAAAAATTTCCTATGCACACACAAGATCTATCCATGGTGATGAGCATGTACGAGAGGGAGAGTGCATCTACATACCCTTGTAGATCGCTATGCAGGAAGCGTTAAGAAACGCGGTTGGTGTAGTCGAACGTCTTCGTGATCCAAACTGCCGAGCGTCCCATGATGTCATCACGATCCGTGTCGTGATCCAATCATGATCCGTACTGCGAACTCATCACGATCCATCCCGCGATCTCATCATGATCCGTCTCATGATCTTGATCACGGTCCTTCCGATCTAGCACCGAACGGATGGCACCTCCCCGTTCAACACACATATAACTTGATGACGATCTCCGCCTTTCCAGCAAGAGGGAGCGGACAGGTAGATGAGTTCTCCGATAGCACGACGACATTGCGGTGATGGTGGTGGAGCAATTCCAGCAGGGCTTTGCCTAAGCACCGCTAAAACCGATCTAGAGGAGAAACTATGAACTAGAGGAGAGGCAACACGTGGCTTAGGGTTTCTTGATGTGTCCCAAGTGCTAGCCTCGCCCCTCTATTTATATGCTAAGCCCTATGGTCGCAACTTGGATAAAAATCCTCCTCAAAGTCGGTTGCCCTCAAGACAAGAGTCCTTCTCGAACTCCAGGACCAGACGCCAAGGTCCTCGGCGTCTGGCCCCAAACACCAGGGTCCCTGACGTTTGGCCCCTGGCTTCCGCAAAACAGCTTTTGCACTTTCCTAAAGCCTCATGGTCTTTACCCCTTGGCCCAAATAAAGTGTTCCTGTACCCCGAACATTTCGGGAAACATTTGAAACTATTCCAGTGAATTCCGGAACCCTTCCGATGACCAAACAGTATCTTCTCCGGGACTCCGAACAACATTCCGGAACCCATATATCAATCTTTACCTCCGGACCATTCCGGAGCTCCTCGTAATGTCCAGGATCTTCTCCGGGACTCCGAACAACCTTCGGTCACCACCATACATAACTCTATACTACCAAAACGTCACCGAACCTTAAGTCTGCAGACCCTGCAGGTTCGAGAACTATGTAGACATGAGCGGGACACCTCTACTGGCAATAACCAATAGCGGGACCTGGATTCCCATATTTGTTCCTACATATTCTACGAAGATCTTTATCGATCGAACCACTATGTCAAGGATTCAATTAATCCCGTATGTTGTTCTCTTTGTTCTTCGGTATGTTACTTGCTGGAGATTCGATCGTAGGTATCTCCATACCTAGTTCAATCTCATTACCGGCAAGTCTATTTACTCATTCCATAATACAAGATCCCGTGGCTAACACTTTAGTCACATTGCTTGCAAGGCTTGTTGTGATGTTGTATTACTGAGTGGGCCCTGAGATACCTCTCCGTCACACGAAGTAACAAATCCCAGTCTTGATCCATGCCAACCCAACAGACACCCTCGGAGGTACCTGTAGATCACCTTTACAGTCACCCAGTTACGTTGCAACATTTGATACACACAAGGTACTCCTCCGGTGTTAGTGAGTTGCACGATCTCATGGTCATAGGAACAGATACTTGACATGTAGAAAACTGTAGAAATAAACTGACACGATCATATGCTATATTTAAAGTTTGGGTCTTGTCCATCATATCATTTTCCTAGTGATGTGATCCTGTTATCAAAGGACATCTCATGTCCATGTCTAGGAAACCTCAACCGTCTTTGATCAACAAGCTAGTCTATTAGAGGCATACTAGGGACACGGTGTTTTCTATGTATCCACACATGTATCTAAGTTTCCGATCAATACAATTATAGCATGGATAATAAACGATTATCATGAACAAGGAAATATGACAATAACCAATTTATTATTTCCTCTAGGGCATATTTCCAACAGAGCATGCGTCTAATACTTTGCTTTGATGACTAATAGACTTTTGTAATAAGTATGTGAGTTCCTTATGACTAATGTGAGTCCATGGATTATATGCACTCTTACCCTTCCACCTTTGCTAGCCTCTCTAGTA
Source organism: Hordeum marinum (assembly GCA_022496015.1). Lineage (NCBI taxonomy): Eukaryota > Viridiplantae > Streptophyta > Magnoliopsida > Poales > Poaceae > Hordeum > Hordeum marinum. Next base: position 122,037,398 of record CM039677.1, read on the forward strand.
CCACGCAACTTTTGCCAGTGCAATAAACCCACCATATATCCTTCCTCAAAAAAACACCATACCTACCTATTATGGCATTTCCATAGCCATTCCAAGATATATTGCCATGAAACTTCCACCCTTCCATTTATTATGACACACACCATCATTTTCATATTGCCCTGCATGATCGTAAGATAGCTAGCATGATGTTTCCATGGCGTGTCCATTTTTTGAAGTCATTTGCTATGCTAGATCATTGCACATCCGAGTAAACGTCCGGAGGCATTCATATAGAGTCATATTTTTTCTAGATATCGAGTTTTAATTCTTCAGTTGTAAGTAAATAAAATTGTGATGACCATCATTATTAGAGCATTGTCCCATGTGAGGAAAGGATGATGGAAACTATGATTCCCTCACAAGTTGGGCTGACCCTCTGGACTTTATGAAAAATAAAAGAGGCCATTGAATCCCAAATAAAAAAAGAGAGGCCAAACATGCCCACCAAAATAAAATAAAAAATATATGAGAGAAAAGAGAGAAGGGACAATGAGGCTACTATCTTTTTCCACACTTGTGTTTCAAAGTAGCACCATGATCTTCATGATAGAGAGTCTCCTATTTTGTCACTTTCATATACTAGTGGGAATTTTTCATTATATAACTTGTCTTGTATATTCCAATGATGGGCTTCCTCAAATTTCCCTAGGTCCTCTTGAGAAATCAAGTTGGATGCACACCCATTTAGTTTCTTTTTGAGATTTCATACACTTATAGATCTAGTGCAGCCATTTCATGGCAATCCCTACTCACTCACATTAATATGTATTAATGGGATCTCCATAGCACGTTGATATGCCTAGTTGATGTGACACTATCTTATCCTTTTTCCTTATAACCTCCACCATATTCTATTCCACCTATATGCTATGTCCATGGCTCACGCTCATGTTTTGAGTGAGAATTGAAAAGTTTGAGAACTTAAAAGGTGTGAAACAATTGCTTGACTTGTCATTGGGGTTGTGCATGATATAAATACTTTGTGTGGGGAAGATGGAGCATAGTCAGACTATATGATGTTGTAGGGATAACTTTCTTTTGCCATTATATTTTGAAGAGACACCATGGCTTTGTTAGTATGCTTGAAATATTGTTGTTTTTTTGTCAACATTAAGCTTTTGTTTTAAGTCTTATGGATTTGAACATTTATGGCACAATAAAAAATATTACATCGATAAATATGTTAGGTAGAATTCCACATCAAAAATTCTGTTTTTATCATTTACCTACTCGTGGACGAGCAGGAATTGAGCTTGGGGATGCTGATACGTCTCCAACTTATCTATAATTTTTGATTGTTCCATGCTATTGTATTATCTGTTTTGGATGTTTTATATGCATTGATATGTTATTTTATATTATTTTTGGGACTAACCTATTAACCTGGAGCCTAGTGCCAGTTTCCTTTTTTCCTTTTTTTTTGAGTATTGTAGATCAGGAATATTAAACGGAGTCCAAACGGAATAAAATCTTCGCGATGATTTTTCTTGGACCAGTTGACATCTACCAGACTTGGAGAGGAGGGCAGGAGACCTGCCAGGAGGTCATAAGCCACCCTGGTGCAGCTAGGGGGCACCCCCTAGATTGTGGGCCCCCTGCAAGTCCTCCAACCCTAATCTTCGGCCTATAAATTCCCAAATATCCCCCCAATACCAAAAAGAACCACGATAATACTTTTCCACTGCCGAAAGCTTGCGTTCCCAAGAGATCCAATCTTGGAGCCTTTTTCGGTAATCTGCCGGAGGAGGATTAGGTCACGGAGGGCATCTACATCAACTCCATTGTCCCTGCGATGACGCGTGAGCAGTCCACCACAGATCTACGGGTCCATAGCTGGTAGCTAGATGGATTCATCTCTCTCTCTGCTGCCCAATACCATGTTCTTCATGATCTTCATAGAGATCTATCCGATATAATACTCTTTTTTTAGTGTGTTTGTCGAGATCCGATGAATTGTGGGTTTATGTTCAGATTATCCATGAATATTATTTGAGTCTTTCCTGAATTCTTATATGCATGATTTCATATCTTTGCAAGTCTCTTCGAGTTATTGTTTTGGTTTGGCCAACTAGATTGGTAATTCTTGCAATAGGAGAAGTGCTTAGTTTTGGGTTCAATATTGCGGTGTCCTCACCCAGTGACAAAGTAGGGGTAGCGAGGCACATATTGTATTGTTGCCATCGAGGGTAAAAAGATGGGGTTTTCATCATATTGCTTGAGTTTATCCCTCTACATAATGTCATCTTACTTAATGCGTTACTCTGTTCTTCATGAACTTAATACTCTAGATGCAGGCACGAGTCGGTCGATGTGTGGGGTAATAGTAGTAGATGCAAAATCATTTCGGTCTACTTGACACGGACGCGATGCCTACATGCATAATCATTGCCTTGGATATCGTCATAATTATGCGCTTTTCTATCAATTGCTCGAGAGTAATTTGTTCACCCAACCTGTTATTTCCTTCAAGAGAGAAGCCTCTAGTGAAACCTGTGGCCCCTAGGTCTACTTTCCATATCATATTTTTATACCTATATACCAAAAATACCTTGCTGCAATTTTATTTAACTTTTACTTCTCGCGATCTTCCATATCTATATCTATCAGATCTAATCCTTGCAAGTAATCCTGAAGGGATTGACAACCCCTTTATAGCATTGGGTGCAATTGTTTGATTGTTTGTGTAGGTGCATAAATTGGTGACTTACTTGTTTCTCCTACTAGATGGATACCTTGGTTCTCAACAACTGAGAGAAATACTTATCTACTTTGCTGCATCACCCTTTCCTCTTCAAGGGAAAACCAACGCAAGGTCAAGAAGTAGCAGAGATCTGCTTCTCTCCTCTATCGGGGCACTATTTATACTCAACATGACCGAATCGCCGGCCGTCAATCACCAGACGTAGCAAGATCCACAAAATCTGGCGTGTGGAGCCATCTCTGCACATGGAGGAATTTCATGGAGGAAATGCAGGCATCGTGCCCACTTCCCTCACTACTGCGACGCAACAACTCCCGCTCACGCTGTTCATGTTTCAAATACACGGAATTTCTGCTGCTAAGCAACCTGATAGGGTGTGGCGTCCACCCGATCCAGATTACGTGTTTAGTTCTTACCGAATGCCCTCTGTCAGTCCCTATTCACTCGGGCATGTTGTATGGAAATCAAATGCTTTCGCTAAACCTTCAAGTTCAGATATAGATCAAGAGACAATGGGGATAAGAACCCTAGGCAACGACCTCGGCGGTAATCTCCTCCGAGAGAAAACCTTGTACCTGCAAGTTGCTGACAATGGACCGGCCGGTCCAATCACTTGGAAATCTCTAATCCCGATTCCGTTGTGGCTCTTCCTTATAGTCGAGTGACATGGGGCCTAAAACGGCCTCCGACCCCCCTCAGAGTTCCAAAGCCACTCCGAGCGATATTCACTCATCCATCCAAACCTCAACCGATTTTGGGGCTAATGGTGAGGTCACTTACTAGTGGTAGGGTCACCGAGTGGACAACCAAGGCCCACATAGGTTCTCACACACATGACGAAGTCCTAGGACTATGGCTGCACTTGGCTGATGAAGTTAGTCGGGCGTCCCACCTCCAATCGAATGCATTCCATCACTTGTAAAAGAGAGGACATGAGGATGATGTGGGAGCTTCAATGATCGAGGACTTAACATTGTACATAAAGCACAGTCATGGCAGCTAAGACGTCTCCAATGTATCGATAATTTTTGACTGTTACATGCTTATATGTTATCATTCTAGGATACCTTTTGGGCATTTATTTACAAAATTATGATATTTTTGAGCACTAACCTATTGACCTAGTGCCTAGTGCTAGTTGTTGTTTTCTGCATGTTTTCACTTTTCAGGTTTACAATACCAAACAAAGTCCAATTGCCACAAAACTTTTTTTGTGATTTTTCCTAGACCAAAATAGGACCTAGAAGCTTCGGAAGGAGGTCGGGAGCCGCACGAGGGCAGCGACATGAAATAGGGCGCGCCCTGGGGGGGGCTGATGTGTGCTGGCCACCTCGTGACACTCCTGATGGCCCTCTCTAGCCTAAAAATTCTCTAATATCACAGAAACCCTAGAGGAGGTCCGGAAATACTTTTTATGCTGCCACAAGTCTCTGTTCTGATGGGAGCCCATCTAGAGCTCCCTTCCTGCACCCAGCCGGAGGGGGATCGATCACGGAAGGCCTCTTCATCAAGCTTCCTTCCCTCATGATGATGTGTGAGTAATTCACCACAGACCTATGGGTTCTTGGCTAGTACCTAGATGGCAATATCTCTCTCTCTCTTAATCTTCAATACAACATTCATTGCATCTTTGCCTTGATCTATCCGATGTAATACCTTTGTGTGGTGCGTTTGTTGGGATCCGATGAATTGTGGGTTTATGTTCAGATTATTCATGATAAATATTTGAGTCTTCTCTGAAATCTAATACGATTCTTATGTGCACGATCATTATAGCTTCGTAATTCTCTCTGATCTATTGAAATAGTTTGGCCAACAAGGTTGATATTTCTTCGGTGAGACAGGTGCCTTGTAGTAGGTTCAACCGGGCGAGTTTGTATATCCCAGTGAAAAAGTACGGGACAGCATGCGTCTTTGTGTTTCTGATACTAAGGATGAAATGATGGGTTTTATTCATATTTATCGAGTTTAGTTTACCTACGCCATATCATCGTCCTTGAATCATTACTCTAGTTTACTTAGTACTCTAGATGCATGCTGGATAGCGGTCGATGAGTGAAGTAATAGTAATAGGTGCAGGCATGAGTCAGCCTATTTGGTTATGGATGTGATGCCTATATACACATGATAATTACCTTGAAAATTGCATAACTGTCTGCTTTTCTATAAATTGCTCAATAGTAATTTGTTTACCCACTGTATGTTATTTTCTTGAGAGATATCACTAGAGAAAACTATGCCCCCCATGTCTATTCACCTATATATTTAAAAATTGTAGTATTACCTTGATCCCATTTATTTTCTTTTATTTTATTTTGCAATTTAAATTATCTACACAACTCACTTGCCTGCAAATAACGAGACCAAGGGGATTGACAACCCTCTTGCCAGTGTTGGGTGCAAGTTGTTTGCTCTTTTGTGTGCAACTGCTGAAGACGATTGAGGATTGATATTCCTATTGGTTCGATAAACCTTGATTTCATAACTAAGGTAAATACTTAACCTCATTTTTCTGCGATAACCCGTTCCTCTTCACGGAAAACCCAACGCATATCACAAGTATCAAGAAGGATTTCTGGCGCCGTTGCAGGGGAATATCATCATAAACTATCAAGTAAGTTCACACAAATTATCATTCACTTATTGTTCTTTTTATTTGTTGTTATATTTAGTTTGTCTCATAAAAATAAAAAATATTTATCTTTGCTTGTTACTAGTTTACTCCTTTTCTTATTTTGCTCTCTTAAAAAGTTGCTATCATGTCTGATTTTGAAGTTAGTGGTGTTTCCGCCTGTACTGTAGAAGCCCTTGATCCTACAACTTCACCTTGTGCTAAGAATTCTAAAAGAAATTTTTATGAAGATTCCAAGGAAAAACTTGATAATCTTGCGAATGATGATCCTTCTGAAAGTGAACCCATTTTGCAAATAAAGAAACTTCATATAGGTAGTTGGAATATTATTGGAAAAAGTGTGATTCAAGATTTTTTTCCCACTTGTGCGGGATCATTACCGTTGATAGGAGGTCCCATTTTTGCTAGAACTACAAGTTGTGTGGATGACATATCTTTGCTTAGAACACAGTTGGAAAGATAATTTGTCCATATGCATCCTTTCAAATAATGGTTATTTCTAGAATTCTCTAATATTCAGGAAGCTCTTAGTAAACGTCTAGACACTATATTTCTTGTTCAAGAATTTAACAATATCATACAAGAAGATAGAGATATATTTTCTCATTATAGGTTTAACTGTGAATGCCCACAATTACAAGGAATCCTTTATGAGTTGAAAGGTATAAGGAAACCAAGATCCACAGATTATGTTGCTTATTATGAAAATCTTAGAAAGAAGGTTCCAGCTAATGTCGTCATTGTTAAAATTTCTGAACATAATCATAAATTTGCTATACCAAAAGTTGGAAGGGGTTACGAGCTTGAGCGAGAATTGAGGAAATATCTTTATAGAAACTGGTACAATGAAAAGATGATTATCACTTATGAGAAACCTAAAGAGGAGCCTCCTATTCCTCCTAAAATAGATCTCTTGGACCCTTGTGTTGTGAAGTTTAGTCTCTTCAATTGTTTTTGACTACATATTATAAAAAATGCTACTGAAAGAAGGGAATATGATTCTAGTATGACAGATCATTTCCATTATTATTACAAAACTTGGAACTATGCATTATGCCTAGCTAGGGGCATAAAACAATAGTGCTTGTTTGGAGGCAACCCAATAGTTATCTTTACTAGCAAAATACCCATGTGTTGCTATGGGATGAATTTGTTATTATATTTACAACACAACTGAGTGTCCTAACTAATGCAAAACAATACATTTTATACTCTCTAAATACATATTTAGTTTGGTCCATGTGTGAATCTCAAGTAACTTATTGGTGCCTCGTCGTGCATGGGACACAAATATTGTTTGTACAAAATAACAAGATAACTCAGCATATTTGGTAGAGTTCCACGATGGCATCCAAAATCACAAATATGTATTTTCTTGATGTATAAAGTGAAATTTCATGGCAAAAAACTGATATACCTTGACATGTGGAACCTGGACTTAGACACCACGAAAATGTTAAATAGATAAAAATCCGTGCAAAAATACAAAATTATAGTGACATGCCCAATAATAATTCATAAATATATGCTCAATATGACATGTTTTCACTGATATAACATGTTTTCATTCATATAAGTAAAATATTCATTTTGTATCTCACCAATTCGTTCTTACCAATCCCTAGCCTCTTCTAGCCCTTCATTTCCATTTTGTTTATTCATGCTTGCTCTAATATTGTTGTTAGTCTATGCCAAGATTTAAAATACCGTATATGAGGTTCATATCATTTTTGCTTGAACAAATCGATGTCGGATATCTAGTTATATATCGGATGATATGCAAATATATCAGAGGGGATATATCTCTAATGGAAATCTATTTTCTGCCGAATTGGAGCTCTATATAGAAAATGCTCTTATTGAAACCATTTTCTACTGGAAACAGCTTGGCCCTTCTACTAGAAACAACTTTGCCCTTCTACTGGAAATTTTTTTGCCACTGACATTTCCAAAATCTTTATTAAACTTTTGTCATAGACTTACACAAAATATACAATTCAAAGGGAATAAAACGGAAGGCAAGTTGCACTTTTTGGAAAAACATGCAATAGCACCTGCCATAGGAGTATTTGTTAGTACTACTGCTACTCAACGATCTGGGACACTAAGGTAAACCCAAGAATACAAAAGAAATTTCCGTCAATGAGGAATATGAAGGTAACTTTATGTGTTGCTATGGTTGTCTACATGACATCATTGGTCGTCCGCCACACTCTGAAAGTTGCGCCCCTAGCCTATATACAACAAGAAGAAGATAATTCATCATACAAAATGGAATAACAAACATAAATCAGGCAACAATCCTGAATTTCCATTATAAAAAACAACCATCTCCTAGATTTATGAAAAAATAAGATTTATCTCACCCTGTATGATACAAATGGTTTCAAACATAATTTATACACAATTAATTCCACCATGCATAGTTGTATTGCAATGATCTTAGGGAAATTAACTTCGAGTTTTCATGAAACTAGAAGTTGAAGGCCTATATAGCCCCTTTAAAAGTTTATTTGCATGCAGAACTTAAATAATACTATATTTCGTAAGAAAAAGGAAACACATGCAAATTTATAATCTAGGAGCTAAGTTAACACTTCTCCGCTATGTATTTTTAAGAATTCATTTAGAAGCAGAAAAGATTGCATACTACTTTTTTTGGCAACATTGCAAAGTAAACTCTTAAATTATTAATGCAACATATTTTAATAATAAAAGATAGTGTGCTCATTACCTATCTCTCTCCCATCTATACTTACTTGTAGTGTATCCATGCCCACAAATTGTCACCATGCATCCATGACACTGCAATCTGTACTCATGAGCTTTAACAACCGGGAAAAAGTTCCAATCCCCAATTCATCACAAATTTCTTGGTTCTGACCAAAGAAATTTGTTCATGTGAATAGATTAGGTCTGCAATGCTAGAAATTAAACATAAGCATGAATATTAGAAAAATCTGCAGACGTCACCTGAATATCAGGTTTGCAATAACAAATTGCATTAAGAGTTTGTTGTCTCCATACTATGGAAATCACACTCCAAACGCATCTACAGTTCTACGCTGGACCTCACTTACTGCCTTCACAGGTCATGACACCTCAGTTTAACTTTGTTGTCTTCGCCGCACTGCCATGTTTCTTCTTCGTTGCTGGATATCTTGCCATAGGTCACGCAAACTGGTGCAAATAGACATCTATTGAGAATGACCATATAGAGCAAATAGCTATCTACTGAGAATGACCATATAGCATCGCTATGAGTCCTCATGCTAAGACTTTTCATTTTAGAAAGTGTAGTGACAATGCTCCAGATGGAAGTTGAAACTCACTAATAAGAAGGCTCTCACAAAGTTAGTCCGACAATCAGTGGTTAAGGAAAATCACATACTACATTTAAATGATAGGGGAGATGACAACACTGTTATTCAGAACCCTTGGAAGCGGTACAAAAGAAGTGTAGTCTCAATGTAGAGAAACCAGTAACTTAATTCTTCCATGGATTTTGGGTATATATAATGATTTTAATAATTGGTCAAAACAATACAATACTAAAAAAATTCTTGTGAATATGCAATGTAAGTGAACGAATGTAAAGTGCATGTGCAATGGATAAGGTGCACGATGAAGTTAGATATTACTTACTTTTTGAAGTCTTGCTAGATCATGGTGCTCCATGTGTAACTTCAGCTCTATATTGATGATATAAGCGACAACACTGTAGGTACAATAATATAATCACAAGCAGGCCCTTCAAACCAAATCTTTGTAGCAATATTGATAAGTTGGGGTGTTTTCTAGGAATGAGGGATTATGTTTTCTTCACAGTCAATGTCGACCACATCTTTGAATGGAACTTGATCACGTCTTCTTCGCAAGAAGATGGCTATATACCTAATTTTTTTGATGAATTTATTAATAGAGTTTTCAGTCTATGGATAAGAACAAATATTTAAAGGACAACCTGGTTATATCGTAGTTTCTAATGTTGCAGACAAATTACTAAATAAAGCTGTTTTTAGCAGGCACTAATTAGAATGCCTTACTTTAAGTTGCTTGAATGCAGGAGAAAGCATATATGCTAATTTAATTTTGGCAAGCACTCTCTCAGGGTTGGATATCAATACATGTTCAGCTTCGGTGGGTAGTTCATAGCTAATATTCATACATGAAGACACATGATTATTGTGGAATCAATTCCAAAACTGAAATGTGCCTTTCCCGGTAGTGGGGAGTGGACATTTTTTGCCTTCTTGCCTTGAAGCTAAATCTGTTCTCCAAAGGTTGTTCGACGCTAGGCTCATTTCTTTACTTGCTAGAATTATGCTATGCACAAATGGTGACCCTTAAAAATAACGTCCAAATTGATCAAACTATTTTTTCGAGCACATTATTTCTTAATTCCATAGTATCCATATTATTGTCGGTGTGCCAAAATCATATGGCCAGTGCTCTCTGCACATGTGAAATCAGAAGAGGTACATGCTATTTACATGATGTATGAATCATATCTGATCTATTCACAACCATTTATGACATTTCAGTATTCAGATGGTTGCTCACAGAAAGCAAGTCAACCCAATATGCACACTTCTAATAAAAAGGAAACTTCGCTTCTACCAGCTATCCCTAGCAACAGCCAGCCGCATGACCCTCACCTTCCTTGGCATCAACCTGCCATGTAACAAAGGTTGAATTATGGCAAAATAATCTTGAACTATATAAAACCAAATGATGATGTGAATATAAAAGTCACATGATACCTACAACTGATCTAACAAACTAAATTGTTACCATATGCCTGTTTTTTTCCGATTTGGCTCATACATGAACAACCAACTTTAAAAAAGAAGAAACACACAACACATAAATTGAAAGGCCTTATATAATATTGCAGTGTTCCTAGCTCCAGCAACATTGCCGAAATATGCATCGCATCATACCCTGAGGCAACAATCAAACATGACAGTTCTCCATTTATGAATCAAGTTAATATGGTGGAATCAGGAATAAATGTAAAATTATTTTCTAAGAGGAATCAATCTATATATTTAAACAATATTGGAGGGTAGTACCAAACCTAACATGATTCAAGAGTTTTGCATCAGGACCAGAGTGACACATATATAACTGAGATAATGTGAGAAAGCTACTCATTCATGTGGATCATTGAATAGATAAGAAGTGACATATTTCCGTGTCAGCCAGTGGATATGCAAATTTTGTGCAGAGTCGCATTTGGTGCTACAAGATCTAAAGGAAAAAATACAGTGAATCGCTCACACTGCTGCTGTAGGCTAACCTACCTTCAGGACGTAGTCGATCCGCTTGGAGGAGTACATCACATGAGGAAGATGTATAGGACATTTGATGTTTGCGTCATCGAGTTAGTATGTGTCATCACGAGAGGACGATGTACATGACACGTCAGACATAATTGGTGTCAAGCACAAGATAAACCAAAATAACTATATAAGTCTTCCGGGAGAAAAATCAAACACCCTGGACAGCGTCTTCCCGTTGGGCAACATGCACACAAGCATGCACATTGATAGGATTAAGGTTCTTGTATATATACCTTTGGATGTCAGCATTACAGTGCACACAACAGCTGCCCTCAAGCACACACATCACATAAACATCGATATCATCGCACCTTCTCTTGCTCCATAGTGCCCATGTCCGGCTCCTCGGTTAGAGCCGGCACACATCCTGCGTGCAATGATGACTCCTAGCGGCTACTGAAGCGACGACCAATGGATAGCAAGGCGATGAAAACATTGGGGGGAGGCCTCTCTTGGGTATGTATTGGTGGGAGGCACCGGAGTGGCTAGGGAGGCTACATCCTAGGAGGGAGGCGAGGCCAGGATAGGGATAGGGTTTACCGGGCGGCGTATAGGGGTGGCTTGGGTTTTTTCGGTAGAAAGAGAGACACATTTTTTAGTAAACGATGGGAGGGGAGACGAAAAAAACCCGGTGAACGTTGGCTACCAATTGCCCCTTTAGGAGTAGAGATTTGAAGAATGAAGGTTGATGAGATACATATCTGTTGATTAGTCAATGTTTTTTTCAAATTCGTTATTTGCTTCCGTAAGATCCTTTATTTTGTTTCCTAAAGTAAATTGCATTGATGACAGAGATCAGTTGATTTGGGTAAGTTAGGAAAGTTATATGTGTGATATTTTATGTTTGGAAAGTGTATGTTTGGAAAGTGTTGGTTACAAGGTAATCAAAATCAAAATCAGGAATGGATCGGGAAGGAGATCGAGGAGGATCGAAAAAGAATCACTTCCTTACTGTTTTTAACGTATTTGGTTAGGAAAGATTTTATTGGTTGGGTGAAAGAAAACCGGACAAAAAACCAAACAAAGGTGGAAGAGGGAGACGAAAAAAAATCAAGATTGAAGATACCAACTCCCCAATTAGGAGTAGAGATTGTTTGCTTTTTACTTTATTTTTTCTTGTTATAACATGATTATTACCTCTGTGTTGATTATGTTTTTATGTTTTAATTAGTGTTTTTGCCAAGTAAAGCATTTGGGATGACTCATAAGATGAGTAGAAACGACACAGAAACAATACAAAAACTTTTGACTATAATACATGAATTTTCATTTTTTTACCAGAGCGTGATAATGATCTTAAAGTTTTACAAAATATTTCTATACATTTTCGAGGTTTTCTTAAATTTTCAGATTTTTTTGAATTGCGGAAGTATCGTCTCTATACATATTTCTAGAGACTGTTGTGTTAATGACAAATTCTATTTTTGGTTGCATAGTTTGCTTGTTTTGATTATGATATGGATTGTATCGGGCGTATAAGCCAAGAAAAAAGTTAGAATACAGTACCTTTGATGCAAAAATTAAATGAAAATCAATTTATAACTATACCTAAAGTATTCAATATGTTGCTTATACTAACAGATCTCACGAAGTTTTGTTGAGTTTTATGTGATTGAAGTTTTCAATTTTTGGGTGTTATCCTGATGGACCACGGAATAAGGAGTAACAAGAGCCTAAGATTGGGGATTCCCAAGGAAACCCAAGGTAATATTCTAAGGAATATTCAGTCTTTTAAGCTTGGGGGTGCCCCAAAATGCATCCCCTCTTTCGTCTCAATCCATCGGCATGTCACTTGAAGCTACATTTTTAATCATCACATGGTATGAGTTTTGCCTGGAGCGTTGTTTCTTTTTGTTTTCTTTTACTTTAGGTTTGACACAATCATCATTTTATAGGCACACCTATTGGAGGGAGACACATCTATTTTAGGGAGACACACCTTCATCATAATTTGTTAGGATACTCTATGTACTTCACTTATATTTTTTGAGCTTAGCGGTTGCTCTAGTACTTCACTTATTTATTTTTGAGTACAGTGGCGTGTAGATTTTATATAAATAATTTCACTCTCACTCTTCACATATATTTGTTGGAGAGTTAATGAATAGTGATGGTAATTTGCATGGGTCATAAGACTACTCTAAAAACAATAGGTATTCAATGAGTGGTGAGCAAAACCATCATGTAGTACACATAGAGAGATTTCAGGTTAATGACATTGATGTGGTGATATGAAAAAGGTGTGAGTTCATAACTGTTGATTCGTAGAAGTGTCTATATTAAGAGGTTTTAACTTCTTGTTCATCTAATAATTAAAGAGGCATGGTGTTGATGTGTGAGCATTTCTATTCCTCGTTGAAATCCTAGTAGAGGGTGCGCGATGGTTAACTCCCGCCAAACTCCTCCCTCCGGGCATGAGAGTAGTAATTTGATTTATGATTAAACTAATAGAACTTTGCAATGAGTTCTTTATGACTAGTGTGAAACTATGGATATATGCAATTTCACCTCCTCATATTTTCTAGCATCTTTGGTACCGTGCCTTGCCCATTCTCATGTCGGGGATCGGTGCAAATCTTGCCAGTGCATCCAAACCCTGTGACATAATATGCTCTGTTGCACATAAGCCGCGTTATATATTACTAAAAATAGCCACCATAACTACCTATCATGGCATTTCCATCGCCATTCCGAGATATATTGCCATGCAACCTCCACCGTCACTACATAAGACTTGCATTTCCATTGTCATATAGCTTTGCATGCTTGTAAGATAGCTAGAATGATATTTAAATGGCTTGTCCGTTTTGATATCTTATGCTACCCTCAATCATTGCGCATCCTGGTGCATGCCAAATGCTTTTATATAGAGTCATATCAGGTTTCCATATCGAGTTGTAAGTGAATAAAAGTGATGCTCATCATTATTAGAGCATTACCCAAGTGAGGAAAGGATTATGGAGACTATGATTCCCCACAAGACGGGATGAGACTCTAGACGAAAAATGAAAAATGGGCAAGGCCAAATGAGCCCACCATAAAAAAGGAAATTGGGGGGCGAAAAAAGGAAAAGAATCCCACAAAGAAAAAAACAAATAAATGAGAGAAAAAGATAGAAGAGACTTTGCTACTATCCTTTACCACACTTGTGACTCAAAGTGGCACCATGTACTTCACATAGAGAGTCTCTTGTTTTATCATTTCCAAATGATAGTGGGAATTACCTTTTCATTATAAACTTGGCTTGTATGTTCTTATGACGGGTTTCCTCAAATGGTTGAGGTCTTCATGAGCAAGAAAGTTGGATGCACACTCCAATTAGCTTCAGTTGAGCCTTCATACACTTATAGCTCTAGTGCATCATTTGCATGGCAATCCCTCCGCTTTGCATTGACATCTATCGGCGGGTATCTCCATAGCCTGTTGGTACTCCAAATTGATGTGAGACTATATTCCCCACTTTTTACCCCTTTGATATCTACCATCATATTCTATTCCACCTACATGCTATGTCCAATGGCTCACGCTCATGTATTGCGTGAAGAATAAAAAGTTTGATACATACTGAAAAAGTATGATCCAATTGCCTGACTTGGACACTATGGTGCTTAACATTCATATTAATGTGGATAAGATGGAGACATGCCTTTCTTAATATAATAAGATGAATGGGGGTAAATATTCCTTAAGGATCACATCATTTGAAAGCTTAATTATTTTGTTTCTTATACTTATAAGTATTTCTATGTTACTCTTTGTTAATTCATCGTTTCTCAATGAGTATACGTATTAAACATTACATAATGGGTAGCACGTCAAATGAAAAATTCTATTTTTATCATCTACCTACTGGAGGACAGGTAGCAATTAAACTTGGGGATGCTTGATATGTCTCCAACGTATCTATAATTTTTGATTGTTCCATGCTGATATATTATCAATAAAGGATATTTTTGGGGCATTTGTTTACTAATTTATAATATTTTGGAGCACCAACCTATTGACCCAGTGCCTAGTTGTGGGATCACTAGAAGAGTATGTCTAGAGGGGGGTGAATAAACTACTAGCACAAATTAAAATCTACGCAATATCCAAAGTTAAGTGTTGGCAGATTTTAGCAATTATAGCAAGTCTAGCACACCCTACACATGCAAGTCATCATGTATACCATAGGAAAGTAAAGACATTGCACATGGAAGTAACGAGTTGATATAGGGAGATCAAACGCATGAAGGACACGAAGGTTTTTCCCATGGTTCCAATAGGTGCTGCTATCGTACTTCCACATTTATGGGGACTTCAACCCACGGAGGGTAACAGTCGCAAGAGTCCTCAGAGGGCTCTACCCATGGAGGGTTCCACGACATAGCAACCTTGTCTATACCATGATGGCCTACGTCCATGGAGGACTAGCCTAACTCGTGGTAGATGTTCATGAAGTAGGCGATCTCCTTGCCCTTACAAACATATTTGTTCAATCCAAAATATGAAGTAGGAGGCTCCACCCTCCAAAAGGTAATAGGTTCGATAGTGTCGATGGACTCCTTTCTCTTGTGCTTCAAGACGATAGACTCCTCAACACTCAATCACTGTCTCATATATTTGGCTTGGTGGAAGAGATTGATTGGGTGGATAGCAACTTGGGGAGGCCAGAGATCAAGATTCATATGGTTTGAATGGAATGTCTTGATCTCAACACATGCGTAGGTGGCTCCCTCTCAAAAAATCTGATGGGATAAGTGCAGATCTGTTCTGAGTGGTTATCTTACGAGTGAGTGGTTGTCAAGGGGTATTTATTGGCATATCCAAAAATCCAACCGTTACACATAAAGTGACCAACTCGGCGACACCGATGTGTGAATCTCGGTGGTACTGAGTTGCTCCAAAGGTACCAACTTTTGAATCTCGGTGAGAACGATGCAGGAATCTCGGCGGTATTGATAAGGTGTCCAATAGTCAGAATCCACATCTCGGTGACACCGATTCAAAATATTGGAATTTCTAATTTTGTAAATTGAGGTAATAAAAATTCCACACATGTATCTAACGAGCTAGTCTATCAGAGGGATACTAGGGATATGGTATTGTCTATGTATCCACACATGTATCTGAGTTTGTGATCAATACAATTCTAGCATGGATATCAACGATTACCATGAACAAGGAAATATGATAATAACTAATTTATTGTTGCCTCTCGGGCATATTTCCAACAAGAACATGTCCACTAGTGGGCATGGGAGTTTTCATACCTTTGCACTCTTGCATGTTGAACTTCTTGATCAAGTCCTTGGTGTACTTGGTTTGAGAGATAAATGTAACTTCTCTCATTTTCTTGATTTGTAGACCAAGGAAGAATTTCAGCTCACACATCATAGACTTCTCATACTTGTTCGACATCAACCTTCCAAATTTCTCACCAAATTGTCGGTTAGTAGATCCAAAGATAATGTCATCCAGATAAATTGGGCACACAAATAATTCTCCATTAACTCTCTTTGTGAATAAGGTTGCGTCAATTTTACCAACTTCAAAACCTATTTCAATAAGAAACTTTGTTAGGCATTTATACCAAGCACAAGGAGCTTGCTTAATACCATATAAAGCTTTGCAAAGTTTGTAAACGTGGTCAGGTTTCTTAGGATTTACAAATGTGGGAGGTTATGTAACATAAACTTCCTCCTTTATTTATCCATTTAAAAAGGCACTTTTCATATCCATTCGGTAAATAGTGATGTCATGGTGATTGGCATAAGAAAGAAGAATTTGAATGGCTTCAAGTCTAGCAATGGGGGCATAGGTCTGAGCATAGTCCATACCTTCGACTTGCATATACCTTTGGGCTATGAGATGCGCCTTGTTGTGTACAACTTGACTGTCTTCATCTTTCTTGTTTCGAAACACACATTTTGGGCCAATGATGTTTTTCTCGTCCTTGGTCTTCTCCACTAGTGTCCACACTTCGTTCCTCTCAAAGTTGTAAAGCTCTTCATGCATGGCGTTCACCCAATGTTCGTCTTCAAGAGCTTGTTCAACCTTCATGGGTTCGATGATAGAGATCAATGAATAATGCTCACAAAAATTTGCTAAGCGATTTTTAGAGCGAGTGATCCTCCCTGTTTGTATGTCACCGAAGATTTGGTTTAGGGGATGGTACTTGGTCACTTATGTTCGAACTTGGGGTAGCTTTGGCTTGTTGGGTGGTGGAGTTTCTTCTTCATCATCTCCTTCATCTTTGTTCTTGTCGAAGGTGTCATCTCCTTGAGGTGGCGGTGAAGGAGGTTGTGGTGGATCTTCATGATGTACTTCCTCCTCCTCTTCATCTTGTCGTGTACTACTTGTGGATGCTTCCATGTTGTTTTGTTGGTAGCCTTGATGCGAAGTAGGATCTTCCACTTGGGTTGATGAAGTACTTTCCTTCACCTCCTTGGGACTAATCCTCCAGATGGGTAATTCTTGGATAGCTTCCAAAGTATCTTTATCTCCTACATCATTTGGCAATTGTTCGTCTTGCGAATCATTAGATTCATCAAATTTCACATCTACCATCTCTTCAACTTTTCGAGTGAAGTTGTTGTAAACACAGTAGGTGTGATAGTTTGATCCATAATCAAGTAGGAAACCTTCATGAGATTTGGGAGAAAATTTAGCACGACGATACTTATCAAGAATGTAGCACTTAGAGCCGAATACCCAAAACTATCCACCTTGGGGTTTGTTACCGGTGAGTAGCTCGTACGCCATTTTACCAAGAAGCTTATGCAAGTAGAGTCGGTTTGTGGCATGACATGTTGTTTCCACGGCTTCTGCCCAAAAATGTCTTGGCGTCTTGTATTCATCAAGCATCGTTCTTGGGATCTCAATGAGGGTTCAGTTCCTCCTCTCAATAACTCCATTTTGTTGAGGCGTGTACGTAGCCGAGAACTCATATGAAATACCTTTTTCATCAAGAAAGGTATCCACATGGGTGTTCTTGAACTCCGATCCGTTATCGCTTCAAACCTTCTTGATCTTCACTTCAAATAGATTTTGCGCGTTGCATGCAAAGTTCCTGAAGATCTTTTGTACCTACGACTTATCATCAAGAAAGGATACCCATGTAAATATGGAATAATTATCAACTATAACTAGACCATAAGAGTTTCCACCGAGACTCTTGTAAGTATTGGGACCAAAAGGATCCATATGTAGTAACTCAAGTGGTCTCCTAGTAGTCATGATGTTTTTGACTGGGTGACTTCCACCTACTTGCTTTCCATCTTGACAAGCGCTACAAAGCATATTTTTTGTCAAAGATAACACCTTCGACACCAAGAATGTGATCGCCCTTGATAAGCTTATCTAGATTGCGCATGCCTACATGTCCTAGCCTTCTATGCGATAGCTAACCTTTAGATGATTTTGCAATGAGACAAGTACGGAGTTGAGCCTTTTTAGTGAAATCGACAATATATAGATCACCTCTACGAATACCGGTAAAGGCAGTTTTATGAATATCATGACGAAACACTTTGAAATCTACTTTAGTAAATAGAACACTGAAATTGAAGTCTGCTAGTCTAGATACGGAAAGAATATTGTAGCCAAGGTATTCAACAAGCATGGAATTTTTAACAGAGATATCCTGAGATATAGCCACCTGACCAAGACAAAGTACCTTACCCTTAGAGTTGTCTCCAAAGGTCGCGTACCTCTGCGGTCCTAGATTTGGTGTGATCTCTTGGAACATGTCTTTATCTTCGGTCATATGATCAGTGCATCCATTGTTGATAATCCACTCTTTTCCACGGGACATGTAATCCTTGAAGTTTGCCATGAGACTTAGGCACTTCTTCGTCTTGGCACATTCGTTCTTCATTGTCATCATTAGGTAGAATCTCCTCGTCATAGAAACCAATAGATTCGTTAGAATTTTGACTAAGACTGTGTTTAGGCTTATGTATGTGAATGGCTTCTACAACAATGTTACTAATGGTAGTGACATCTCCTTTAGCACGCATAATACCACAAAGCTCAAATAAGCATTTATCAAAGTTTGGATCACTAGACTTCATTCCATGAAAACCAACAGTTTTATGAAAAAATTCATCAAGATTACTTAATGAATAATTTGTTTACCATTTCTCCAAATCATTCCACAAAGTATAATCACATTCAGAATTCTTCAATTGAGTAAGCACAAATCTTGTTAAACCTGTAACGATAAGATTGACAGTTCTGAGGTTACCAATCATATCAATTTGCTCTTCGTATGTGGGATGTAATTCATTGATGGGGAACACATAGGGATTTTCAATATGCTTCCTCAAATGGAATTTGTCAAATAGATCAATCATAACACCTTTCCATTGACTATAGTTCTCTCCATCAAGAATAGGCCCTTTACAACTCAAACTCTCCAAATTAGACATATCCATATTCCTCCAAAGGATATTAAACCAAGCTTATGGAGACCTTGCTTTGATACCAATTGTGGGATCACTAGAAGAGTATGTCTAGAGTGGGGTGAATAGAGTACTAGCACAGATTGAAATTTGCACAATATCCAAAGGTAAGTGTTGAAAGATTTTAGCAATTATCTAGCACACCCTACACATGCAAATCATCAAGTATAGCAGTGGAAAGTAAAGACATTGCCCATGTAAGTAAGGAGTTGAGATAGGGAGATCAAACCCATGAAGGACATGAAGATTTTTCTCATGGTTACGATAGGTGGTGCTATCATACATCCACGTTAATGGAGACTTCAACCCACGGAGGGTAACGGTCACGAGAATCCACGGAGGGCTCTAACCACGGATGGTTCCACAAAGAAGTAACTTTGTCTATACCATGATGGCCTACGTCCACGGAGGATTAGCCTAACGTGTGGTAGATCTTCATGAAGTAGGCGATCTCCTTGCCCTTAAAAATGTCTTGGTTTAGTCCACAACATGAAGTAGGAGGCTCCCAAGCGACACCTAACCAATCTAGAAGGTACCACCCTCCAAAAGTTAATAGGCTCGATATTGTCAATGAACTCCTTGCTCTTGTGCTTCAAGTTGATAGTATCCTCAACACTCAATCATTCTCTCAAATATTTGGCTTTGGTCAAAGGGATTGATTGAGTGGAAAGCACCTTGGGGAGGCTATAGATCAAGATTCACATGGTTGGAATGGAATGGCTTGATATCAACACATGAGTAGGTGGCTCTCTCTCAAAAACTTAGCTGGTATGAGTGGGGAGCTGTTCTGAGTGCTTCTATTGCGAGTAGGTGGTGTTGGTGGGTTATATATAGGCATCTCCTAAATTTCAACCGTTACACCTAAAGTGACCGACTTGGTGACACCCATGTGTGAATCTCGATCGTACCAACTTGCTCCAAAGGTAAGTTTTGAATCTCGGTGAGACCGATACATGAATCTTGGCGGTACCGATAAGGTGTCCAACGGTCAGAATCCACATCTCAGTGACGCCGACCCAAAAACTAGGAATTTCTGATTTTCTGAATCAAGGTACAGAAAGTTTGTGTGACAGCCCAAGTGCTGTCCCTACCTTTTATGGCATGTGTATTGTATGAACCTTGTTGCCATGAGCTTAATGAAATGATTTGCACCTTGTCATACCATGTCTTGTTTTTGCATTCATGCATCATGCATCATTTCATCCATCATGCCATGCTTGTTTCTTATGGGCCCTTGTGTGGTTGGTAGTGATCTTGTGTTGTGTGGGGTGATGTGGTTGGAGTTATGTGGTGCATCTCCTTCTTCTTCCCCATCTTTATTTCCTTTTCAAACAACCCTTCCAAATTAACCTTTCCTTCTATGTTATTTCAATAGCAGATTTAAGTTGCTATTTAAATTGGTTAAAAATGTTCAAGAGGTAGCCCAATATGTATTATTAATTATGATTAGGGTTCTTTTGATGTTTGAAATTCTATGCATGTGAGGTTTAAACAACCAGGGGCTATTATTTTAAAACTATTAATATTACTTGCTTCAAGAAAACCTAGTAAATTTATTTACATAGTTCTCGTATTCTTTTAGTCAAATATATTTTGTCTTATCAAAACCCTTCTATTTTTCTCTGGGGTTTTTCCTTTTTCTTGTTGTTTTGTTTGAATGGAAAAACCCTGTGTTTTCCTTTTTCCGAGAGAGAGAGTAGAGAGGTGGGGCTTGCTTCCCCGTGGAACAGCCCGCTCGAGGGAACGGCCACCTCCCCATCCTTCGTCTTCGTCAGTGAGCATGTGAGAGACCAGAGAGCGCGCGCCTCCGCTGTCCCCTTTTTGCCGTCCGTCGCCGTCAGCCCCGAGGGTATTTAAACCCCCTCGGCATGCGTGCCTCCTCTGCTGTTTCCTCTCTCCTCTCGCGTTGCCGCCAGCTTCTTCTCCCTCTCCCTTCTTATCCCTCCTCTTTTCTTTCCCCTCTATCAGGTAAGAATTCATAGAATTTAGGGAGAGAAGCTAGTGTCGCGCCGGTCGTCTCCGCCGTCATCGCCGCGTCTGCGGTGGGCCTTGTCCCCAGTGGACATGGCGTGGTGCTCTGGGTCGTCGCCCGTGCTCGTTTTCGCCATAGTTGTGGGTGCTATTACCTTGCGACTCGTGGTGCATATGTGTGGGGGTGCGACCCCCGTAGGTGCAGCTTTCCCCTGCTCCGTTTCCCCTTGCCGGAGTTTCCCTGTAGCTGCCGGAGTCGCCACCGCCGTTGCCTATCACCGCAGGTGTTCATATTTTCCAGTTTCGTCACACTTGTGCGTGTGTGTGTATTAGTTCAGCCATTCCCCTCTCCTGTTAAGTGCCACGTCGATAGCGCAGTGGTGTGGCTTGGGGGAATCGACCGTGAGGTCGCTGGTTCGAGCCTGAACCTCTTCCCCCCTTTTTTTCTGTTTTTCTTTTCTTTTTCTTTTATTTGTTTCTCCTTTTATATATGCATGTATGTTTTTTTATTTTCTGCTTATATATGAATATGTATGTGTGTATGTGCATACCTGCTTATATATGAGTGTGTGTGTATGTGGGGTGTAGGGTGGTGTGCACATATGTGTAGGTATGTGTTTTGCATAGTGTGGTATGCACATATGTATGCATGTGTGTATTTGAGTGTGTGTGTGTGGATGAACACCCTCCCTCATGGGTGGTATTTTCATGAGAGGGATTGTGCTCATATGCCCTTAGGCATATGAAGCCAGGTGTGTGCTTGCTTGGTAGTGTGTGTGTATAGAGAGTGTATGTGTAGGTGACTAGTGGGTTTCCCCACTTGACATACCCTTGTTGGTAAATGCATGTGTTGTAGGGATTATTAGTTATTGCCATTTTAAACTAAGTTCCCAAATCTGGTTATGTCCAAATATGCTCATGTCCATTTAGAGTAAGTTTTAACTTATAAGAGATGGGGTGGTTTTGCTTGTATAGTTGTGCCATGTTGCTTCTCTTGTATATATGAGTATGACACATGATTTTGGGGTGGAAAGATCCAAGGAATCCATTGGTACAATCAGATTTCACTTTTGAGCAAGTTTATAAAACTATCATTTTCTTGTGTGATTCTACTTTGTCATTTTTGCATGAATTAATCCATGCTTGCTTTGGGGCATGTGCCAACATGGAAGTGCTAGTGTTTTATGTCTGTTATGCCATGGTATTTTTGTGTGACATGTGTCTTGGGAATGAGCCTAACAGTAGATGGTAGGGGTACGAGTGGAGAGGGCAAAGTCCTAGCTACGACGAGGGTGTACACACGGACGTATGAGTTCAGGCCCCTCTCGTGGAGGTAACAACCCTACGTCTTAGTGCTCGGGAGCTTTATGTCGTGTGGAATGTTGAGATTACAATAGATTCTAACCCTTGTGCAGGAGGGGAAGGGCGGCTTATATAGAGTTCGCTGCCCCTCATAATGGCTCCGCATCAAAGGGTATGGTCGTGGGGTTTAAAGTCCGCCGTTACAGGTAACGTACATAGTAAAAGCTATTAATGACCATTTAACCAGCGTCTGCCCGTTGGGCTCTTGATGATGGCTCCTGGTCTTCTGGCGTCGAGTGAAAGTGAGGTCTTCTGAGTGACACGCGACTGCCGAGTGAGAGCAGGAGTCCTCGAGTGGATTACTATCGAGTGACTTTGAACATCTCCAGGGATCCACTCGGAAGTTCATGGTTGATCTTCAAGTCCTCCCATATAGTGTCCTTAGGTAGGGTATGTGGGTCATGCCTAGGACCCTACACTAGGTACATATGCTCGTCATTAGCCCCCGAATGGATCGGGGTTTGAGTGGTGGAAGGAGGTATCTACGTAGACCTTGAGTTAGTGCATCAAATCCTCCGAATGATATTTGGAGTTTCCATGAAACTTGTGTCGATTGAACTCTGAGCATTAGCATTCATTCATGATCAACATGTAAAATCTTCCAAATGATGTTCGGGGCTTCAACGAAACTTGTGTCGATTAAATTCTTCTCCGCTTGCCCGAATCCATTCAGACATAAAGGTGTCCGAGTGGATGTTCAGCATTCGCTTTGGTCCGAGTGAGCTGGCAGTATCTTGGGAGGCGACGGGTCGGTCTCACAGACCCAGACTTTCAGGAATCCGAAAATTTGGGAAGCGCGCGCGCTCGGTGATTACGCCACGATCAGGGCAAGTGGAGGTCCGATGCCTCGATTTTCTCCCCGGTCGTACCGCCACGTACCGAGCGCCGACAGCGGTTGGCGTGTGTGGTAACCTCGCGGGTCCACTGGTTAGTGAGACACTCGGCGGCGTATAAAGTCGTCAGTGCCGCGCTTTGCATAGTACCTCCGCCAGTTCTTTCTCTCTTTTCCTCCGCCTCCTCTGCTCGCAGTGCCCAACTCCAATCTCCTTCGACGAGAGCATCCACGACGGAGATGAAGAATCCGACGGAGAAGCTGGAGCGCGCGAAGAGGGGGGCGGCAAAGCTCAAGCTCAAGAAGCCCTCGACGGCCAGATTCACCGTGCTGGCGGGCTGGATGCAGGGGGATTGGATCGCCTTTGTCGTCTCCCGTGAAGACATAGGGGGCCTCGTCTCTGACGGGCTTGTGGCGGACGACGCCTGGAGGCTGCCGGGGAAGGAGCGCGAGCCGGAGCCGCGCGACGGGGAGCGGGTTCTCCTTCTCTCCCATGTCGAGTGAGGTTTTTCTCTCCCGCCCCATCCATAATTTAGGGGCTCCTGAATTTTTTGGTGCCCAACTGCACCACCTCTCGCCCAACACCATAGCTTATCTGTCTGTAGTCGTCACTCTGTGCGAATGTTTCCTGGGCTGTTCTCCCCATTGGGGACTATTCAAACGCCTCTTCACGATGGAGAAAGCCCTCCCCGCTGACGGGAACACCCACGTACTCCAGCTGTGCGGAGGGTTAGGAGTTCAGAAATGAGCTCATAGCTCCTTCCCTGCCATGACCTTCCGAGAATCTGTAAGGGGTTGGCAGTCGACCTGGTTTTACTGCAAGGATGCAGCATCGCCAAATATGTCGACTGGCCTTTCCCCCTATACACCGAACCATCCAGCTATTCCCAAGTCCCTGAAGGTGACTGAAGCAGAGCACGTCCAAGTGGGAATCTTGGTAGAAGCGGTGGTGCAACTGATCTGGGGCGGGGTGACTGGCATGGATCTATTAGAGACATTTCTAGGTCGACACATCCAGACGCTCCAAGCCAGGGACCATATAATGTGGCATTATGCAGGCCTTGAGGACTCGACAAGGGCGCATCATGAGGAAGTTCCTCAGAGAACTGTCGAGCAGTGGCTCCGTAGCATCACCGGGGCATGCGACAACCCCTTGGGAGCCAAGAGGATCCTGCCGTACTCGGCCGAAAACCCGCGGAAGAACCTGGTGAGTTGGGTGATATTGACTGATGTATTGTACTGTCGAGTTATATATCGAACTGACTTCTTTGCTTGAATCATGCAGGAATGGACGCACATGCACTCGCCCATTCTCAACGGAACGATGTTGAAGACGGCATGGTGAGCGAAGGCGGCAGCGTGGACGGCGACGGTTCTTCCGACTCCGAGGAAGAATATGAGGACTTGGGCAAGGAGAAAGAAGTCGAGTCATCTCCCCACCACGAAAGCCGCACCAAGTCCCACTAAGACCTGTCGACTGTTGAGGACAAGGCTCTGGGCCCTAGTGAGAGGAATCTGAAGCACAGCCGCCCCTCGACCGCCGAGCCGAGCGAGAAACTGGCCAAGCAGCCCAAGCCAGCCGTCACCAAGCCTCGCAAGGAACTGCCTCGCATGAGGGTGGCCATGCATGTTGTCTACACGTAAGTATTTATTTCCGTACTTGTTCTGTCGACTGAAGTCCGGAGTTGTATTTGACCGAATGCCACTCAATTTGTCCAAGCTCCTACATCTGTGTCTTCGCCTCATCGAGATGGAGGGGATGCAATGGATGTCGACACTGATGACGCGGCCACTTCTCATAGAGGTTAGATAGTTGTTGGTTCGTCCGAATGGGACTCGACATATGCAGATGTTAACACTGTCATTTATCGATGCAGAGATCATTCAAGTGGAGGACGACGAGGAGCGACTGGACACTTCGCGCCCTCGCATCCAAAGAGCGTTGTCGGTGCAAGCACTTCAGCGGTAGACTGCAGAGTCTTCCCAGGGGGGAGGTGGCTCGACACAGCCTAGGGCTGAACCTGCAGTACCTTTGTCACGTGCTCCTCCAACCGTCTCGACCGATATGGCGTCGACTCCAACTAGGCCCCCTCAGACTACCTCAGCTGCTCTTGCGACCATGCCGACCCCACCTGTGACGGCCTTCCCTCTGCATCGTACCCCAGAAGATCAAACTGGGGCTGTGAAGGAAGCCATGATCCAGGTAGAGTAGCTCATGCTAAGGACCAAGGAGGCGTACGAGGCCAACAAACTGGCTTTTGACATCAGCGCAGCCCTCCGCACCAATGTCTGAGTAAGTTCAATTGTAATTCCTATGTTTTCTTGGCTGCTATACACCCACTGGGTGATTGCCGTAGAATGTTGAACTTTCCCCATTTGAGTAAATCGCATCGTAGTCGAGTAGGATCGGGATTGATAGTACGCGTGGTACTTATGTCACTCGACATGTTGAGTGTGTTTTCTGACGAGTTATTCGACAGATCGAGAATTAACTGTCTCAATGGGGGCGCTCTTAGCACACCCACTTGGTGTAGTCCCCGAGACCGCTGTCCAATGCTTGCATCGGCAGGGGTCTTTAGAGTTTATTGTATACGGGATACATTTTGTCTTTGGATCACACCACTCCGTAGATACCTTGTAAGTTTCATGCATATTATTAGCAAACCATGACATGACAGTACATAAGGATCGACTGCACTTCATAGAGTAGAGGGGGTGCGTCACTCGATGGGTCAAGTGTCATGACAGGGCTGACCTTGTCGAATGTTTGAATAACCAGTGGGGGCACGCTAAGTGCACCCACTGGGTGTAGTGCCCGAGGCTACTGTTCATCGTAGACGATAAACAATAGGATTGAAAACTTGTCGTACGCGTGGTACTAGTGTCACTCGACATGTCGAGTGTATTTTCTGACGAGTTACTCAACAGGTCGAGAGTTAACCATCTCAGTGGGGGCGCTCTTAGCGCACCCACTGGGTGTAGTCCCCGACCGCTGTCGAGTGCTTGCACCGGTAGGGGTCTTTATAGGGACAGCTTTAAATTTGAGTATGGCATGCGTAGCGCCATGGCCACTCGACATGTTGAGTAGACTTTTTGTTTGAATTCTTCCAAGATGGTCATTAGCTGGTTTTAATAACTCAGTCGACTGTCCAGGAACCACTTTCTGATTGACCTCCTATCTTTTGTTGGTTCCAGATGGCTTGCGAATTTGGGACGCAGTACAAGGAGATGGAGGAGGAGAGGAACCAGTTGCAGGTGGACCTGGCGGTTGCCAACAACGCCCTGGAGCGAGCACGTGCTGAGCTGAAATCTCTGGGAGGTAATTACTATCGACTGTCACCATTCCCATCTTCACTTTTCATGTTTTGAACCGAGTGCTCTCACTCGAACAGACATGCGCAATGAAAACAGTCGACTCCAAGCGCGACTCAACAATGTTGTTTCTTTATATTCCATGAAGAAGGCACTAGAGGAGAAGGACAAAGCACTCGCCAATGCCGAACAGGTGGCCAGGGAAAAAACTGAAGCTGCAGATCAGAAGCTGGCGGCTACACAGAAACTGGAAGAAGAGAACACGAAACTCAAGCAGGAGCGCGCAGACCTCGTCAAAAGGGCCGAGCAGCTGAACAAGAGGAGCAATGGCCTGGAGAAGCATTTGGGCGAGTTCTCGAGGATGATGTATATTTTGCCTGACGGTAAGTATTTTTGTCGACTGAGATTTGTAAAATCCTTGAGGGTCACAGTTCACCGATTCTCCTCCCATTCCCCATTCTTCAACAGAATTCTGCCAAGACTTTGAGAAGGAGACAGAGGAGGTTGAGCCCAATCTAGATCCCACCAAGTCTCCTGTCGCAGACGCAGTGGCCATGAACATGCTCCGACTCAATTTCCGGCTCCAGGGCATCTAGGCGTATCTTGTCTAACTGAAGTCTGCAATGGAGAGGATCAACAAAGAGCTATGGCCTGAGGACACCCTCCAGCTTGACCTCAATGCTATGATGGCTCGCCTGGACGAACTTCCAAGTCGAGTGCAGGCCTGGAAGAAATCTGCCGCTTCTTGTGGGGCTGACGTGGCATTGTCACTCGTCAGGGTCCATTGCAGGGACATGAAGGAGGAGAGGTTGAAGGATCTTCAGGTGGTCAACACGAAGAAACTCCAGTTTGAGGAGTTCATGTAGACCTTCATCAAAGCAGCCACCAGAATCGCTGACGGCATCGACCTGGACACCTTCGTCGAGCCCGCCAGTCCATCACCTGCTTGAAAAAGTAGTCTTTGAAAGAAACAATTAAATTTGCCTCGGTATGCTGAGTGGATATGTATCCTTAAAAACTTCGTTCAGGCCTCGGGCCTAAACACATTTGCTTCCACACGAAACATTTATCTGTGGTTTACCATTTGGATATTATTCGTATTTGGCTTTCAATCGTTTGTACGACTGAGTTTGTTTTTAACTTGCGCGAAGCATGTTCGCGGCTAAGCCCCCGAGTGTGAGGATTTTTCATCACTCGGAGTATTTTCGAACTTAGGCGAATTCGATTCGCAGCTAAGCTGTCGAGTGGATGGATTACTATCCACCCACCGAGGTTTTTAACATAGGCAAAATATGTTTCGTAGTTAAGCCGTCGAGTGTGAGGATTGCTCATCACTCGAAGTATTTTTGAACTTAGGCGAATGTCGATTCGCGGCTAAGTTGTCGAGTGAATGGATTATTATCCACTCGATGAGGTTTTTAACTTAGGAGAAACATGTTCGCAGCTAAGCCCCCGAGTGTGAGGATCGCTCATCGGTCGGAGTATATTTGAACTTAGGCGAATTTTGATTCGCATCTAAGTTGTCGAGTGAATGGATTACCATCTACTCGACGAGGTTTTTAACTTAGGTGAAATGTGTTTCGCAGCTAAGCCCCCGAGTGTGAGGATCGCTCATTACTCGGAGTATATTTGAACTTAGGTGAATGTCGATTCACATCTAAGTTGTCGAGTGAATGGATTACCATCTACTCGACGAGGTTTTTAACTTAGGTGAAACGTGTTTTGCAGCTAAGCGCCCGAGTGTGAGGATCGCTCATCACTCGGAGTATTTTTCAGCTTAGGCGAATGTCGATTCGCATCTAAGTTGTCAAGTGAATGGATTACCATCGCCTCGACGAGTTTTTTTAACTTAAGCGAAACGTGTTTCGCAGCTAAGCCCCTGAGTGTTAGGATCGCTCATCACTCGGAGTATATTTGAACTTAGGCGAATGTCGATTTGCATCTAAGTTGTCTAGTGAATGGATTACCATCTACTCGATGAGGTTTTTAACTTAGGCGAAACGAGTTTCATAGCTAAGCCCCCGAGTGTGAGGATCGCTGATCACTCGGAGAATTTTTGAACTTAGGCGAATGTCGATTCGCATCTAAGTTGTTGAGTGAATGGATTACCATCGCCTCAACGAGTTTTTTCTACTTAGGCGAAACGTGTTTCACAGCTAAGCCCCCGAGTGTGAGGACCACTCATCACTGGGAGTATATTCGAAATTAGGCGAATGTCGATTCGCATCTAAGTTGTCTAGTGAATGGATTACCATCTACTCGACAAGGTTTTTAACTTAGGCAAAATGTGTTTCGCAGCTACGCCCCCGAGTGTGAGGATCGCTCATCCCTCGGAGTATTTTTCAACTTAGGCGAATGTTGATTCGCATCTAAGTTGTCGAGTGAATGGATTACCATCATCCGACCAGTTTTTTTGAACCCAAGCGAAGACGGATTCACAAATAGGCCGTCGAGTGGATGGACTGGTATCCACCCAACATGGTTTTTAACTTAGGTGACACATGTTTCGCAGCTAAGCCCCTGAGTGTGAGGATTGCTCTACACTCGGAGTATTTTCGAACTTAAGTCGATTCGCAGCTAAGTTGTCGAATGAACGGATTACCGTGCACTCGACGAGGTGTTTAACCCAAACGAAGACGGATTCGCAAATATGCCGCTGAGTGAATGGACTGCTATCCACCTGACAGGGTTTTTAACTTAGGCAAAACATGTTTTGAAGCTAAGCCCACGAGTGTGAGGATTGCTCATCACTCGGAGTATCCCCAAGAATGTAACTGCGCGTTGATGAAGTACTCTTATTACATCAGAAAACTCTTGTCTCAAGTGTAAAAACGTCGAAGCAGGTCTGCATTCGAGGCTCGTGGTTCATCCATCTGCTTCATGAGATTATACAAGTGATAGGCTCCATTGTTTAGCACCTTAGTAACAACAAAAGTGCCTTCCCATGCACAAGCAAGCTTGTGAGGTTGGTGCTGATTCACTCGGAGCACCAAATCTCCCTCGTGGAACGCTCGGCTTCTGACATTCCTTGCATGGAAGCGTCATAGGTCTTGCTAATAGGCTGTGGTCCGGATCAGAGCCATCTCACACTCCTCCTCCAGGAGATCTACCCCATCCTGTCTGGCCTGTTTAGCTTCAGCCTCAGAATATAGCTCCACTCAAGGAGAATTGTGGGCCAAGTCACTCGGCAGTATAGCTTTAGCACCATAGACAAGGAAGAAAGGAGTTCGTCCAGTCGACCGATTATGTGTTGTCCTCAACCCCCACAAAACAGACGGCAGCTCAGTTACCCACGCACCAGCAGCATGATCCAAATTGCGCATGAGACGAGGCTTTAGACCTTGCAGAATGAAACCATTAGCCCGCTCAACTTGCCCATTGGTTTGAGGATGTGAAACGGAAGCGTAATCCACTCGGGTGCCTTGGGAGTTACAGAATCTCCTGAATTCTTCCAAGTCAAAATTAGTGTCGTTGTCCATGATGATGCTGCGGGATGCCGTATCGGATAATGATCTCCCTCATGAACGTGACCGTCGTGCGGGAATTCAGCTTCTTAATGGGCTTGGCTTCAATCCACTTGGTGAATTTGTCGACTGCTACCAAGAGATGGATGAATCCTCCTTTTTCGGGTCGGAAGGGACCAACCATGTCGAGTCCCCAAACCGCAAACGGCCAGGCGAGCGGAATTGTCTTCTGAGCAGACGCTGGCTTGTGTGATAGATTTGCATAGAACTGGCAGCCCTCGCAGTGATCAACAATGTCCTTAGCCATCTCATTATCTTGTGGCCAGTAAAAACCAGCTCGTTATGCTTTAGCGATGATCACCCTTGAAGAGGTATGGTGCCCGCAAGGTCCCGAGTGGATTTCGTCTAGAATCATTCGACCTTCTTCGGGGGAAATGCAGCGCTAGGTGACACCACTTACACTCTCTCTGAATAGCTGATCTCCCATCACAGTGAAAGCCTTGGACCTGCGCACAATTTGTCGAGCCTCTGCTTCATCTTCAGGGCGCTCTTGTCTGAGGATAGAGGCAATGTATGGCACAGTCCAGTCGGGAATGATAACTAGCACCTCCATGACCAGGACAATCACAGCAAGAACATCAACTTCAGTCGAGTCAGAGGAGCTTAAAGCTTGTGGGTCCTCTTCAGTGAAGGGACCCTCTTGAATCGAAAGAGTGTGCAAATGCTCCAGGAACACTCCGCTGGGGACAGGCCATCGAGTGGAATCAATCTTGGACAGCTCATCAGCAGCTTGATTTTTCAGTCGAGGAACATGGTGAAGTTCCAGGCCTTCAAATTTCTTCTCTAGCTTCTGGACTGCATTGCAGTATCTAGTCATAGGAGGGTTTCTAACATCCCACTCTTTCATCACTTTATTCACCACCAAATCTGAGTCGCCACAAACCATCAGGCGCTTCACGCTGAGTGAGATAGCCATGCACAACCCATACAAAAGTGCTTCATACTCTGCCTCATTTTTGGAGGAATCAAAGTGAATTTGCAAGACATAGCTGAGCTTGTCATCTCTGGGGGATATCAAAACAACACCAGCACCGGACCCATTCAACATTTTGGAGCCGACGAAGAACATTGTCCAATGCGGTGAGTGAACTTGGATGGGCTGTTGTTGTTTAGTCCACTCGGCCATGAAATCTACCAATGCTT
The DNA here is from genome assembly GCA_022496015.1 of Hordeum marinum. NCBI lineage: Eukaryota > Viridiplantae > Streptophyta > Magnoliopsida > Poales > Poaceae > Hordeum > Hordeum marinum. The sequence continues at coordinate 122,068,706 of CM039677.1, forward strand.
GGGACTTGATTGCCTTCTTGTCCTCGAATCTGATGTCGAAGTGTCCAAGCTCAATTGCCCATTTAGCCACTCGACCTCATGCGTTGCAATTATTGAAAATCTCGGATAAAGGAGCATCGCTTACGACTGAGATCGAATGGTCTTGGAAATCTGTGCCACCTTCTTCGCTGATAGGTAAATACCATACACCAGCTTCTGATAGTGTGGATATATTTGCTTTGAGGGGAACAATACTTCCAATACATAATGAACTGGGCGCTGGACTTTATAGGCTTTACCTTCCTCTTCTCGCTCGACAGTCAGCACTATACTAATGAACTGATTTGTGGCCACGATGTACAGGAGCAAGGGCTCTTTGCTCGCAGGAGGGGCAAGCACCGACTAGATGGAGAGCAGGGCTTTGAGCTCAACAAATGCTGCTTCGACTTCAGGAGTCCAGTCGAATGTGTCAGACTTCTTCATCAACTGATATAAGGGCAGAGCCTTCTCACCAAGACGAGAAATGAATCGACTTAATGCTGCCAAGCAACCTGTGAGCTTCTGAACGTCGTGCACTCGCATTGGAGTCTTCATACGGGTAATGGCGCTGATCTTCTCGGGATTGAAATCAATTCCTCGCTCGGAAACGAGAAAACCGAGCAACTTGCCGTAGGGACACCGAAGGTACATTTGGCCGGATTCAGCTTTATGTCGAAACGCCTCAGATTGGCGAATGTCTTAGCCAAGTCAGCTAACAGGTTGGAACCTTTGTGGGAATTGACAACTATATTGTCCATGTACACCTCGATATTCCGAGGGATCTGGTTGAGTAAACATTTCTGAATCATGCGCATAAAAGTAGCGTCGGCATTCTTCAGAACAAAAGGCATGGTGATGTAGCAAAAGCACCCAAACAGGATGATGAAGGCTGTTTTTATTTCGTCTGGGCCGGAAAAACGGATCTGATGATACCCAGAATAGGCATCCAAAAATGATAAACGCTCGCACCCCGCTGTCGAGTCAACAATGTGATCTATGCGGGGGAGCGCAAAATGGTTTTTGGGCACACCTTATTGAGATGTTTGAAGTCAATGCACATGCGCAACGACTTATCTTTCTTGGGCACCATAACAACATTCGAGAGCCACTCAGAGTGGTAAATCTCCCGAATGAACTTGGCTTGCAAGTGACGGGCCACTTCTTCTCCGTTTGCCTTGTGCTTCTCCGTCGCGGATCGACACAAATGCTCCCTGGTGGGCTTGGCCTTCGGATCCACATGCAGAGGGTGCTCAGCCAGCTCCCTAGGAATCCCCGGCATGTTAGCAGACTTCCATGCAAAGATATCCCAGTTCTCACGGAGGAACTGGATGAGCTCGGCTTCCTATTTACTGTCGAGTGCTGTTGAGATATTTGTCAGGGCAACAGTTGGATCCGTCGGGTGGATGTGCACCTTCTTCACTTCCCCTTCCAACCGAAATGCCGACTCGGAAGCCGGCTTTTTTGCGCAGAGCAAATCAGCAGGGTCAGCGGTTTTCTTGTACTCTTCCAGCTCGACCATGGCCATCTGTTGATCGGCGATCTTGGAACCTTGCTAGAGACACTCTTCAGCCCGCTGCCGATTGCCAGTGACCGTTATCACGCCCTTAGGGCCTGGCATTTTCAACTTGAGATACACGTAACATGGTCGGGCCATGAAACGTGCATAAACGGGTTGACCCAAGATGGTGTGGCAAGCACTCTTGAAACTCACGACTTCAAATGTCAACTTTTCTTTTCGGAAATTTTTGCTATCTCCGAATGCCAAATCCAATGCTATCTAGCCGAGTGACTTGGCTTTCTTTCGTGGGATGACACCATAAAACTGCATGCTGCTCTCGCCCAGATGGGACATTGGAATACCCATCCCTTTTAGGGTAACCGCATACAGAATGTTCAGGCCATTGCCACCGTCCATGAGGACCTTTTTGAGTTGAGTCCCCTGCACCACCGGATCGACTACCAGAGCCTGTCAACCGGGAGTGGCACACGACCAGGATGGTCTGTCTGGTCGAATGTGACAGCATATTGAGACCATTTGAGGTAGGTGGGGGTGTCTGGCATAGCCATGTTGATTTCTCTATTGATGACTTTCAAACGACTCTTGCTCTCGACGTTAGCAAAGATCACCAGTGTAGAAGTGACATCCGGGAATGTTTCCTTTTCCTCATCTTCATCTTCTTTTCAGGAGATTTCCCACTCGACTAGTCTCCCTTGAACTGTTGTACGAGGGTTCAACACTGTCGAGTGGTATGCTTGGGGAAAATCAGGTTACCTTCTGCATCTTTCCTCGTGTGCATTACACACGGCTGATCCAAGATGTCAGTTCCTGACTGACCCTTCCCCTTCTTGGGGGCATACTGAGCATTGGCCTTGCCCTTGGTCTTTGTCTGAGTCGCAAGTGCGTCTGCCTCTGCCGGAGCTGGGTCTTCACCCTTTCGCTTCCGTTTCCGATTGTTGCCGCCGCCAGACTCATTAGCGAGTGCTTTTCCTTTGCCGCTTAGGAGGCGGTCTTCTTCCTCGCCATTGGCGTAGCGAGTGGTAATTTCCATCATCTTGTCGAGTGAAATGTCACCAGTGCGCCAGAATTTCAGGTACAGCTCCCTATATCTCACACCGGCCTTGAAAGCACAAACAGCTTGGTGTTCCGACACATTCTCCACCGTATGATGCAGGGTGGACCATCGCTGAATATAGTCTCTTAAAGTTTCATTGGGCTTCTAGATGCAGTGTTGTAAGTCGACCAGACCTGTGGGGTGCTTGCAAGTGCCCTCAAAGTTTCGGACAAACACTCAGGCAAGATCTTCCCAACAATGTATGCTGGAAGGAGCCAAACGATTCTACCAAGCTCGAGCTGAACCATCCAACATGAGGGGCAGGTGCTTCATTGCGACATTGTCATTTCTGCCGCCAATCTACACAGCCACTCGATAATCATCTAACCAAGTCTCTAGTTTTGTTTCACCAGAAAACTTTCCGATCCCCGCTACCATTCTGAAGTTGGGGGGAATCTCTAGAGAACGTATAGCTCTGCTGAAACACTCTGGACCAGACACCATAGCTGAGCTTCCACTTGGAACATCTCTGTCGATTCCCTCTCTGTAGGCTCTGCTCTTGTCGATCCGCTTTTGAACAAGATAGGTGCGGGCGTCAAAGTCCGTGTCCCGTTCATCACCAATGGAGTGCCTATCGCCGGGGCCCGTACGGGCCACTCCGCGGAGGAGTGGGCACTTGACGGTGGTCTTCGCAGTGATGCTGAGCTCTGTCTTGCCCTTCATGAAAACCGCCGCCTCGATGACACAAGGGCGATCCAGGGCTATGTGCTGACTGAACGGTCTCTGCCCTAGGTGAATTGCTGTATATCTTCTGACAGGAATGACAAACTGCTGAATTCTGACATTGGGCTGCATCCAACAGCGCTCTGATCTACAACAGCCCTCTACCATCCTCTGACCGGGACGGCTGAATGGAATCTGCTATCCTAGCATAGCAGCAACATTAAGCACAAGAGTTCGGTATACCTCAACGCTATCGTGAGATCCAGTCGGAAACAATTGTCGATGACGTTGACAGGGGTGTGGCGGGCGCACTCATCGGTATCTTCCTGGAGCTCTTCCAGATGAATGCGCGTGGCCTCCAAAGCTTGGGCCTCAGCAGTCGTACCGATGATGGGGGTATGAAGGACCTCCTCATCATCACGCAGCTGCACGTTCGACGGGCCTCCAGCCTTGTGCTTGCCACGACCGAAGCCAGGCGGTGAACTCTAATGAGAGCCCGCCATCAAGGCCTCCGCTGCGGGATCGTAGCTTTCACACTCGAAAGGCACGTCGGATGGATCGGAATTCGACTCGAACACGCCATGAAGCGACTCGGCAGGCTCGAGGACTGCAACCTGCGAAGAAGCTTGACGCGCCGCTACGTGTTCGACCCATCGCTGGAGTCGTGAGAGGCCGGACCGCTTGCGACCGTGAACGGCGAGAGCAACCGACGTGTAGGGGGGCGACGGCTGACGCAGCAACACGCCGCAGGGACTCGCACGGAAGTGCGTCGCCCCGCGGACCAGGAGCGCCTTGACATCGAGAGGCGCCTGCTGGAGCCACACCGAATCATCGGCGATGAAGGTGAGTGTCGTCGTTTTCTCACGGCAAATGCCATAGGCTGGCTTATCGGTGGTGTTGGGGCCATTGGACGCCAATGGGCTCCGGGTGCGGGATTGGGCACGAGAAGTTGGAGACACGCGACGTACCCAGGTTCGGGGCCTTCCGTGGGAGGGAATGCCCCTACTCCTGCTTGGATTCATTGGATGGATGGATAAGTATACACAGGTGCTCCTAGAGCTGTGTTCGGAGGAGGAAGAAAGGAGCAGCCGGCTCATCTCCCTCTGCTATTGGGAAGGGTAAGAGAGCTCCCTATGTGTGTGTTCTTGATCGGGGGTTCCGTCCCCGTTGTATGGGGGGCTCGGGGGGTTTTATAGGCCAACCCCTCGGCTCTTACAATATGATTTAGGTACCAGGGTGGAGGGACATGGCTGGCAGCCTCTTCGCCAGGCCAGGGGGTCCCGCGACTTGTACTGTATTGTCATGGGAGGGGCTCGCCGGCCGAGCAGTCCCATCCCTACTGCGACCCGCCGACGGGCGCCGCGATTGGCCCTCCCCCACCTGCCCCGTTACGGGCCGCCCGGGGAGGTGCCGCCTAGCGCCAGCCGGCCGAGGTTGTCAGTACGGCCGGCGACACTGTAGCCACGCCGGGGTAGGCACTTGAGTGGCGGAGGCGTGCTAGAACTGTTCCCCGTCCAGTCACGCTCACTGAGGTCAGCGGGCCGAACGGATGGACTGTAGCCGTGCGGGACAGCGCATCAGCGACCACTGTGGCCACAAGGTCGCTCGCCCCGCCAGTCACATTGCGCTGCCGTACCTGCGGCCAGGGAGACATGACAGGGGGTGTCCGACCCCAAGTCAATGGGCTGCCCGGCTCGTGGGCGGCCGACTGCTTGGCCAGCCGGGCAGGAGCACGCCCGGCCGCTAGGCCGGCCAGCCAAAACGCCAGCCGGAGACGGCTCGTGTGGCATGTCCCCAGCCGGCCTCGTCCAGCCAGCAGATTGATTTTTCTTCGAAGCAGACTTGAGAGGACCCCGTTGCCTTGGCCTACCCCGGGATATGAACCCCGTTAGTAGCCCCCGAAGCCAGCGGGGGCCCACGTCCAGCAGACGGTGGGGTGTCGGCAGCTTCCCCCAGCCTAGCCCGCCGCCGGCCCGAAGGCGAATTGGCATCCGAGCTAGCTATAGGACCCGACACCTCGGGTTCTGGCGCATCGCTTCGGGGCACGCGTTGGCGCGCGACTTGCCACGCGGCACGTAATGGTGTGCTGGGCCCCGCGCACGCGGGGAGACGGGACGTCTCCAAGGCCTAGTCCGGTAGGGCCCAGGCGTAGCCAGGTAGGCCTCGGGGCCGTGGCCGGATCCTTTGCACCCCGATACGGCCGTTAGGGCCAGAAGCGACACACTCGCGCGGGATTTCTGGGGAACGTGGGCGCAGACGATCCCACGTCCCCGGTCGTGTCCTCCTAGATAAAAGGGGAGGGAAGGGAAGGGGGTGGAGGTACCCGCACCACACTTGCCCCCTTGTAGCCCTTCTCGCCATTGCTCCTTGCTTCTTGGCATCGCCTCCCCTCGTGCTGCCGTGCTCGAGCCCATGCACACGCCCGCACGCCGCTCCACTGCTGAGATGGCCGATGGACGCGGCGGTAGCTGGGGAGGATCCTTCGTCACCGATGCCGATATCAAGGAGCTGCACAAGGTGCGGATGCTACCGCCGCCCGAGTGGGTGGCCGCCCGTGCGCCAGGCGGTGAGCTGGTGCCGGCGCCGCAGCTAGGGGAACCGGTAGTGTTCCTATCGCACTTCTCCCGGGGCTTCGCGCTCCCGATGAGCAACTTCTTCCGCCTCTTCCTTGAAACCCTCAACCTTCAACCCCACAATCTTGGACCCAATGCCATATTTTATCTCTCTGCCTCCGTGGCGTTGTGTGAGGGGTATCTAGGAGTTCTTCCTTTTCTTGGCCTCTTTAACACGCTTTTTTATCTCAAGCCATTGATCAACAATGCATGCGGGGGGCACGGTAGTGTGTTGCTGCGGCGTTGCCCATTTCCCTTCCCTTTCTTTGGTTGACTCCGTCAAGGGGTGGCACCGCACATTCTTCTACATGCGGAACGTCGACCCGGCGAAGGACTACATTGGGCTACCACCGTTCGAGGACTGCCAATCGTCCCAGCAGAACTGGCCAGCGTCGGCCCCGCATGGCGTCACTCTAGAGGAGCTAGGCCGGCTGAGGGAGCTAAAGAGATCTGAGGGGCTGGTCACCTCCGATCTGGTGGTGGCTTTCATATCGTGCCGGGTGTCACCTCTTCACATCAGGCCGCACCGGATGTGCGACATGTCAGGCTGGCACGACCCCTGCCGGCAGTCCACCGTGGAGCTGACGCTGGCTCAGGTGGGGAAGCGGGTGAATGCCCTCATGACGTTCAAGCTGAAGCCCGCCTCGTGGTCATTCGGCATGGAGCCATATGACCACATCAACTGCCCCCTGGTAAGTCTGCTTGTAGAGGTTTGCCTTTTGCTTGATATCCCCAGCCGGTAGCCATCTGGTGCGACAGAACACCCCAGATGGCCCGCATCCGCAAATCTTCGAGGCGGAGCGGGCGGACTCCAAATCTCGGGACTTCCTAATGGGGGTCCCACGAAAGAGGGTGTGGACTCCTCCGGGGAGGCCGACGAGCCGCGGGGCCGCGAGGCGGCGCTCCCAGCGGAGCCGGAGGGTCCGGAGCAGGCGGGGGACCCATCGGAGTGGGTGAGTTCCCTCTTGGTCCCTCCATTCGCGATTGGTCGAACGATGAGGATGATGATGACGATGAGCTGATGATCCTTAATGGACCTCCACCTACAGCGCGCCCGGACCGGACGACCGAGGAGTTCCCACTTCGAGGCCCGGCCGCCGAACCGGCTGTCAGGGAAAAAGGCCGGCCCAGGAGGGGTCGGCGGCTCCATCGTCTGACCCGAAGCGGGTCAAGGTGGCTACATGGAAGCCGCCGCCTCGCGCCAAGCAGGCCTTGCCCCTCGTCATCGCGTAAGTCCTCTACGCTTCTTCCCTTGTTTCCTGTTTTCGTCTTTCCGGGGCCGCAGTGACCCCATCGAGCTCCAAGAGGAGGGGGCGCCTAATGAGCAGGCAGACGCCGCCATCCGGCTGGCCTACGAGCACACGGCCACCCTAAGGGAGGAGAAGAGGAGGCTCGCGGAACCGCGAGCCTCCCGGTCCGGCACGCGTGGAGGGGCCGGATGCTCCGGAACTTCAAGCGGCTGGTGACGCAAGGGGGCGACCGAGCCGCCGCGGGCCTCAGACTCAGCGACAGAGTTCGCCCGCCTGTCAAGATCCCCTCTAGCAAGCCGCGAGACGTGGCCATGGATCTGCCGCCGGCCCTGCCCGCATGGGAGACGGTGACGGGGCCGGCCCCCGAGGCGGCTCGACATGAAGTACTGGAGGTGCCCGTGCTAGCCCCCGAGCCGGCCCGGGAGGAGGTGATACCGGAGGCGATGTCGGAGGCGGCAGTTGTGGAGGTAGAGCAGCCCTCCGGCGTGAGCGACGCGCCGGAGCGGTAGACAAGTGAGGCGGCAACGGCGCCCGGTGAGGGGCTAACGGGAGGCGACTCCCGGTCCCTCGCCATTATCAACCCGCCCCCAGCGGCCAGAGCTGCGGCGAGCCCGGACTGGGTGGCGCTAGAGAACATGTCGGCCCTACCGGCGCCTCCGCCAGGCGGCCCGGTCCCCTCCCTTGGGTATCTAGGGAGTGTCCTGGACCGATGATGGCAGGAGCTGACCCGGTTCGCGGAGGCAGCGGACACCGCCCTTCGGCGTGCTGAGGTAAGCTTCTCCTTTTGTACTTAGTATTCTTAGTTAGGGCGCGCAAGCACACCCACTGGGTGTAGGCCCCGAGATGCAGGCTGGCTGACCGGCTGACGGGCAGCTGGGTTGGATCTCCTTCGAGCACGTTTTTGACGTTCTCCCCTTTTTGCAACAGGAGGGAGCCTCCCTACGGCAGAAGCTCTTTGCAGAGGCGGTCTTCATCCACGACCGCGGCAAGTACGTCTTCTATCGTTTGGAGGAGGAGCTGGCCCGTGTGCAAGGTGAGTTGCTTTTTGCGGTTTGAGGCGTGTAGCCCCTCGGGGTCGGCGGCTTTACGCCTGTTTTACTGATGCTATCATTGGTACGCAGGCGAGCTAGCCACCCTTCGGGAGTAAAAGACCGGGCTCGCCGCCAAGCGGAACCGGCTGGCGTGGGATGTCTAGACGGCCGCCCAGGAGACAGACCGGCTGGCCACGCTGCTGGTTGACGGCGAGGCAGCCCGCGACCTGCTGAAGGCCGAGGCGGCAAAGGAGGCGGTAGCTCGGGAGGCGGCCGTCAAGGAGGCGGCTGACGCTGCCTTGAGGACTACCGCCCTCCAAGGCGAGGTGACCCGCCTCGAGAAGTCGCTTGAGGAGGCCAAGGGTTCTCTTGCCGCCTCCGAAGTGGCTCGGGCAGCCGAGCGGGTGGCGGCTCTCAACTTTGCCATCAGTGTGGATGATGCGATCGAAGGTAAGCGCTTGTTTCTTTCTTTTTCGATTGGTCACCTTCTGCTTGCCGCATCTTTGTGCTTCATCTGGTTTTCCTTTTCTACTTCCCTTCTTCCCCTTAGTGCGGTTCCCGGAGACCCACCGCCATGCCGTGCAGGCTGTTGAGGGGCACCGGGAGCACCTTCAGGGGTACGACCGCTCCATTGATGAGCATGCCCCGTGGGATGTGGACGAGATCGGGCTCGCCCTCGAGATGCGGATGACCCATCTCGAGCGGAGCATGGAGCGGCTCAAGACCGCTAGCAAGGAGGTCATCTCTGCACTTTGGTCGGGCCAAGGAGGAGCTCCGACGCATCACGTGGCGTTGTGGCCTGAGCACGCCATCTCCCGCCTCGAGTCCTGGAAAGCCTCGGCCGCCCGAGCCGGAGCGCAGATGGCTCTTCGGTTCGTCACTTCGTGGTATCGGGGGGTGGACCTCGCCCGACAAGTGACGATGCGGGACATGCCGGCTGCGGAGCGGGAGGCTCGCGAGCCGGCCCTTGTCTGGCGGGCGAATGCGCTCGCGTCATATGTCAACGTGGATGAGTTCCTGCCTCCCCTTGGAGAAGACGGCGAGCCGCTGTCCGAGGACTCCTTCGGCATCCCCCAGGGCCCAGACGATGCCGAAGTTCCCGACGAGAGCACCGATTCAAGCAGCGACATGGCGAAGACCAAGGAGGCCGTTGCGAAGGGCAAGGTGGCCGACCCAAAGGCCGTGAGCAGCTCCGGGACTGGGACCAAGCCGCCTCTCGACGTGCCGGCTGGCGAAGCGCCGGTGTCTTGAGCCCCCGGGCATCTTCCTATTTTGCTCTTTGCTGCACTTTGAACTTGGATTCGATCCACCCACCGGGGGTGTGAATGTAATGAATTGAATGCCGGCCATGGGTCGTTTTGCTTTATGTTATGAATACTCTATATTTTATGTCTTATGAATTTTGCCTCCTCCACCTTACCCCTTTTTCCCTCGCCACGCCCCTTTGCACTTCTACTTTGTTTCCCCTTTGGCCTCAGCCCCGCCAGCCCGACAGTCGGGAGCCGGTCTGTGGCTGGGTCGGGGCGTCCGCCTCGAGGGAGCCGTTTCAAAAACATAGGAATCGCGAATGGTTTTTCGGGGTAAGTTAAGGGGCTAGAGACGCGGCAAGGGTCCGGCCGGGCCTAGAAAAGGCCCCTTCCCGTTTTGACCTTTGGTGCGAGCCAAACCTTGCCGCCCCGAGGCCCCATCAGGCGGACAGCTGGGTGCCGGTCTGTAGCTGGTAATGGTGGGGAGGCTTGGCCGGCTCAGATTTACTTAGTCTTTTCTGCGGAGAGACACTTCTAGGTCCAGCCAGCTAGCCCCCGGGCCCGGGAGCCAGACCGGGGAGCCGGTGAGTGTGGAAATCTTTGAGATAAACGAAATGGGACGTGCCCCAAGCGCCGGCTTGGGACACCCATTGCATTCATAAGGCCAAAAGGACGGGGATACATACATATGTTGATTTTTTCTTAGCAGTAAAACGGGCGCAGGAGTGCCGCGTACCATGGATGCTCCATTTCTTCGCCGGAGGCGTCTCTATTGTTCTCCTGTGGCTTTTGGGCGTCTATTAGATAGTACGCATTGTTGTGTAGCGCCTTGCTAACGATGAACGAGCCCTCCCATGGGGAGGACAACTTGTGCTGACCAGTGGTTCGTTGGATCCGTCTGAGGACCAGGTCCCGCTTGCGGAATGAGAGCGGCCAGATCCTCTTGTTGTGATAATGTCGGAGCTTCCGCTGGTAGATTGTCGTCCGGCTCAAGGCTAGCTCACGAGCCTCCTCGAGCAGGTCGACGCCGTCTTCTCTTGCTTCCTTGGTGTCCTTCTTCGTGTATAGGGCGACCCGAGGCGAGTCGAATTCAATGTCGGTGGGGATGATCGCCTCGGACCCATACACGAGAAAGAACGGGTTGTAGCCGGTTGAACGGTTAGGGGTGGTCCTGCAACTGCAAAGGACGGCCGGCAGCTCGTCGATCTAGTAGTCGGCCGACCTGACCAGCGGAGTCATGAGCCAGTGCTTGATGCCGGATAGGATTATGCCGTTTGCCCTCTCGACCTGGCCATTTGATTGCGGATGAGCGACGGAGGCCAGGTTGAGCCGTGTCCCTTGCTTGGAGCAGAAACGTGCAAGCGAGCCTTCGGCAAAGTTGGTGCCATTGTCGGTGATGATGCTGTGGGGGACGCCTTAGCGTACCATAATGTCATTGATGAATCGGACGGCCATGGGGCCATCCAGTTTATTGATGGGCCGTGCTTCGATCCACTTGGTTAATTTGTCCACGGCCACCAGCAAGTGCGTCATGCCGCCTTGAGCGGTTTTGAAGGGGCCCACCATGTCCAGCCCCCAAATAGCAAAGGGCCACGAGAGGGGGATGGTTTGGATGGCTTTTGCCAGCAGGTGGCTTTGCATGCTGAAACATTGGCAGCCCTCGCACTCGTCGACCAATTTCTTGGCCGCCTCGAGAGCCGTGGGCCAATAGAAGCTGTGGCGGAAAGCCTTGGCCACCAGGGCCCAGGAGGCGGTGTGGTGCCTGCACTCGCCCTGGTGGATGTCGAGGAAGATCTCTTGGCCTTTTCCCAGCTCGACAAACCGCTGGAAATCGCCGGTGGTGCTGCGATGGACGAGCTCGCCATTGACGATGCTGTAAGCCAAGGTCCGGCATTGTATCTGCCTAGCCAGAGCCTCGTCCGGAGGCAGCTTGCCTCGTAGAAGGAACGCCAAGATGGGCTAGGCCCATGAGGGATCTGCGACGAGAGTTGGTTGAAGAGCTCCCGGGGCTGGTTGGTCAGTCCCCAGGACTGGCTCACCAGCCCCCGGGGCCTGCTCGGGAGCCCCCAAGGTTGGTTGGTCAGCCCTCGGGCCTGGCTCGCTGGCCCCTAGAGCCGGCAGCTCGATGACCATCATGCCGACCACGTCGTTGGGTCCGTCCGCCCTGCGGGGCCAGCTGGGCAACCGACGGCTTGAGAGCCGATGACGGAGTTGCTGGGGAGGCGGCCGGCGCCGTTGATGGGCCGGCGGCGCTTGTCGGCACGAAGATTGACTCGGACTCTGGGAGGGCTTGACCGACGGCTTGAGCACCCATTCGAGAGAGACGCCGGCTGGGATGGCCTGTCGGGTGGAGCCAATTTTTGCCAATGCGTCCGCCGCCTCGTTATCTGCCCGGGGGATATGGTGGAACTCGCAACCCTCGAAGGAGTCGGTGAGTTGCTGCAGGAGGAAATGGTAGCTGGCCATGTTGGCATCCCTGGCATCCCATTCGCCAGAAACTTGCTGCACCACAAGGTCGGAGTCGCCGAAGCAAAGGATGTGCCTGATGCCGATCTCCTTGGCGAGCCGGAGGCCATGAACGATGGCCTCGTACTCCGCCATGTTGTTGGAGGCGGCGAAGTGGATCTGGAGGGCGTACTTCAGCTGATCACCTTTCGGGGAGGAGAGAACTATGCCGGCACCCAGGCCGGTCCTCATCTTCGAGCCGTCGAAGTGCATTCGCCAATGCGTGGAGTCCGGGGGAGACGGGACGAACTCCGTCTCCGCCCAGTCGATAAGGAAATCCGCCAATGCTTGCAACTTGACGGCGGTTCTCGACTCGTATCAGATCTCGTGATCGGCGAGGGAGATCACCCACTTGGCAGTATTGTTTGACCTTCTTGGCAGCAAAGTATATGCCGTAACACATCTTCTGGAAGTGGGGGAATTTCTGCTTGGACGCGGAGAGGACCTTGCTGAGGTAGTAGACGGGCCACTAGACAGGCAGGGCCTTGCCCTCCTTCGGACGTTCAACCACCAGCACGATGCTGACGACCCGGGTCGTCGCGGCGATGTACGCAAGTAGTGATTCCTTCTCAGCCGGCGCAACCAAGATTGGTACGCGGGTGAGAGCCTTCATGAGGCCGCGGAAGGCCTCGTCCGCCTCGTCAAGCCAGTCGAAGGTGCCCGGCTTCTTGGTTTGACCCGGCTCGATGAGAGCCGTTTTGCGAAGGAGCCCGTAGAGGTGCAGAGCCTTCTCCCCTAGCCGGCTAATGAACCGACTGAGCGAGGCAAGGCAGCCGGTGGACTTCTGGACGTTGTGGAGCCGGGTCGGCTTTGGCATGCGCTCGATCACGCTGATCTTCTCGGGGTTAGCTTCGATGCCGCGGGCGGACACGAGGAAACCCAATAGTTGACCGGCGGGGACGCCGAAGACACATTTCTTCGGGTTGAGCTTGACCTTGTATTCGCGTAAGTTTCCGAAGGTCTCCCGGAGGTCGTCGAGGAGGCTGAAGTGCTTCTTGGTTTTGGTGATGATGTCATCAACGTAGACATGGATGTTCCTACCTATCTGAGGCGGGAGGCACTTTTGCATGCACCGTTGGCAGGTGGCGCTTGCGTTCTTCAGGCGGAAGGACATGGTGATGTAGCAGTATGCCCCAAAGGGCGTGATGAAGGAGGTCTTGAGGCGGTCTTCCTAGTCGAGCTTGATTTGGTGGTAGCCGGAATAGGCATCCAAGAAGGACATCAAGTCGCAGCCGGCCGTGGAGTCGATAACTTCATCGATCCATGGCAGGGTGAATGGGTCCTTGGGACATGCCTTGTTTAGGCTGGTGTAATCGGTAGACATGCGCCAGGTCTTGTTTTTCTTCAGCACCAGGACTGGGTTGGCCAACGAGTCTCGGTGGAAAACTTCCATGATGAACCCGGCCGCGAGCAGTCGCGCGATCTCTTCTCCTATAGTGCGCCGCTTCTCCTCGGAGAAGCGGCGTAGGGATTGCTTGACCGGCTTGATGCCCGGCCGGATGTGTAGTTTGTGCTCGGAGAACTTCTTCGGAACACCCGGCATGTCCTTGGGGGACCATGCGAGGATTTCCCGATTCTCGCATTTCCCGATTCTCACGGAGGAAGTCAATGAGCTCGCCTTCCTATTTGTTGTTGAGCCGGGAGATGATCGTGACGCACTGAGCCGGGTTGGCCGGGTCGAGCGAGATTTGCTTGGTGTCCTTGGACGGCTGGAAGGAGGCCTCGTCGGTGGATTGCGAGGGGGAGCCGGCAGGGCCGGCTGGCTGGCGGCAAGGGCCACGAGCCGATCGAGTTACCGCTTCTCCTCGGTGATCTCCAGGGCCTCGGCCAGCCGGCTACCATCTCGAGTGCATTCAAGCGACATCTTGTAGTCGCCCTTGACGGTAATGATTCCCTTGGGGCCCGACATCTTGAGCTTGAGGTAGGCATAGTGCGGGACTGCCATGAAGCTGACTAGAGCTGGCTGACCCAGCAGCGCATGGTAGGGGCTTGCGAGGTCCATGATGAGGATATATACCTAGGGTAGGGTCCTAGGCAAGGCCCACATAACCTACCTAAGGACACCACATGGGAGGACTTGAAGATCAAGCATGAACTTTCGAGTGGATCTCTGGAGACATTCAAAGTCACTCGATAGTAATCCACTCGAAGACTCCCGCTCTCACTCGGCAGTCGCGTGTCACTTCATAGACCTCGCTTCATTCGACGCCAGAAGACCAGGAGCCATCATCAAGAGACCAACGGGTAGATGCTGGCTTAATGGCCCTTAATAGCTTTAACTATGTACATTACCTGTAATGGCAAACTTTATACCCCACGACCAGACCCTTTGATGCGGGGCCGTTATGAGGGGCAGCGAAATCTATATAGTCCGCCCCTCCCCTCCTGCACAAGGGTTAAGAAAACTATTGTAATCTCTACATTCCACTGGACATAAAGCTCCGAAGCATGGAGACATAGGGCTATTAAGTCCAGGAGAGGGGCCTGAACTCATACATCTATGTGTACACCCTCGCCGTAGCTAGGACTCTGCCCTCTCCATTCATACCCCTACCAGCTACTGTCAGGCTCGTTCCCACGACAGTTGGCGCCCACCGTGGGGCAGGCGTCTATGCGACTTCTAGCGAGGTTGCGTGTTTCATCCTTCAACATGTCCTCCGGTGGTGTTTTTGCTCTGGGCCGCGAGATCCTCTTTAGAACGCTCACTTTCATCACCGACGATACGGCATGGCTTTAGGAGGCGCCTCTCGATGTCGAGGCGCTCCCGGTCTGCGAGGCCGCGCATTTCCGTGCGACGTGTTGCTGCGTCAGCCGTCGACCCCTTACGCATCGGCTCCTCTTGGCGTTCATGGTCGCAAGAGGTCCGGTCGCTCAGGACTCCAGCGGTGGGTCGAACACGCAGCGGCGCGTCAAGCTTCTTCGCAGGTTGCAGCACTCGAACCTGCCGAGTCCCTTCATGGCCTGTTCGAGTCGGATTGCGATCCGTCCGACATGCCTTCCGAGTGCGAGAGCTGTGATCCCGCAGCGGAGGTCTTGATGGCAGGCTCTCATCAGCGGTCACCACCTGGCTTTGGTCGTGGTGAGCACGAGGCTGGTGGCCCGTGGAATGTGCAGTCGCTCGCGATGAGAAGGTCCTTCATACCCCCATCGTCGGCGCGATCGCCGAGGCCCAGGCTTTGGAGGCCGTGCGCGTTCGTCTAGAAGAGCTTCAGGCAAAGATCGACAAGCACGCCCGTCCATGCCCACTGCGCCCTAGTCGACGTCAGCGATAGTTGTTCCCGACTGGATCTCACAATGCCGTCGAGGTATACCGAACTCCCGTGCTTAATGTTGTTGCTGCTACTAGGATAGCAGATTCCATTCAGCCGTCCTGGTTAGAGGCTGGTAGAGGGCTGTTGCAGATCAGAGCACTATTAGGTGCGGCACAATGCGAGAATTCAGCAGTTTCTCAGTCTTGTCACAAGATGCACAGAAATTCACCCAAGGCAGAGACCGTTCAGTCGGCATATAGTCCTGGGTCGCCCTTGCGTCGTCAAGGCGGCAGTTATCGTGAAGGGCAGGACAGATATCAGCACCACCGCGAAGACCACCGTCGAGTTCCCACTCCTCCACATAGTGGTCCATATGCGCTTCGCCACCAGGACGATAGGCACTCATTCGGTGACTAGCGGGACACGGACTTTCATGCCCGCGCATACCTTCATCAGAAGCAGATCGACAAGAGTAGAGCCTACAGAGAAGGACACGACACAGATGTCCCGAGTGGAAGCTCAGCTGCAGTGTCTAGTCAAGAGTGTTTTAGCAGAGCTATACATTCTGTGGAGATTCCCCCCAACTTCAGAATGGTGGCGGGGATCAGAAAGTTTTCTGGTGAAACAAAACCAGAGACTTGGCTAGATGATTATTGAGTGGCTGTGCAGATTGGTGGCGGGAATGACAACGTCGCAATGAAGCACTTGCCTCTTATGTTGGATGGTCCAGCTCGAGCTTTGTTGAATTGTTTGGCTCCTTCCAACATTCATTGTTGGGAAGATCTTTCCCGAGTGTTTGTCCGGACCTTCGAGGGCAGTTGCAAGCACCCCTCAGGTCTGGTCGACTTACAACACTACGTCCAGAAGCCCAGCGAAACCTTAAGGGACTATATTCAGCGATGGTCCACCCTGCATCATACGGTGGAAAATGTGTCGGAACACCAGGCGGTTTGTGCCTTCAAGGCCGGTGTGAGATATAGAGAGCTATACTTGAAGTTTGGGCATACTGGTGACATTTCACTTGGCAAGATGATGGAAATTGCCACTCGCTATGCCAATGGCGAGGAAGAAGACCGCCTCCATAGCGGCAAAGGAAAAGTAATCGCCAACGAGTCTGGCGGCGGCAACAATAGGAAACAAAAGCGGAAGGCTGAAGACCCAGCTCTGGCAGAGGCGACAGCACTGGCGACTCAGTCGAAGAACAAGGGCAAGGTGAAAGCTCAGTATGCCCCCAAGAAGGGGAAGGGTCAGCCAGGAACCGATATCTTGGATCAGCCGTGTGTGATTCACACGAAGAAAGATGCAGAAGGCAACCTGATATTTCCCAAGCACACCACTCGACAGTGTCGCACCCTCATCCAGCAGTTCAAGGGAGGCCAGTCGAGTGGGAAATCTCCTGAAAAAGAAGATGAAGATGAACAAAAGGAAACATTGCCGGATGTCACTGCTACACTGGTGATCTTTGCTAACGTCGAGGGCATGAGCCGTCTGAAAGTCATAAATAGAGAGATCAACATGGCTATGCCGGACACCCCCACCTACCTCAGATGGTTTCAGTATGCTATCACATTCGACCAGACTGACCATCCTGCCCGTGTGGCCACACCCGGTCGACAGGCTCTGGTAGTTGATCCGATGGTGCAGGGGACTCGACTCAGAAAGGTCCTCATGGACGGCGGCAGCAGCCTGAACATTCTGTATGCGGATACCCTGAAGGGAATGGGCATTCCTATGTCCTGTCTCAGAGAAAGCAACATGCATTTCCATGGGGTCATCCCAGGAAAGGAGGCCGAGTCACTCAGCCAAATAGCATTGGATGTGGCATTCGGAGATAACAAAAAATTTCGAAAAGAAAAGTTGACGTTTGAAGTCGTGGATTTCAAGATTGCTTACCACACCATTTTGGGTCGACCCGATTATGTACATTTCATGGCCCGACCATGTTACGTGTATCTCAATCTGAAAATGCCGATCCCTAAGGGCATGATAACGGTCACTGGCAATCGACAACGGGCCGAAGAGTGTCTCCAGCAAGGGTCCAAGATTGCCGATCAACAGATGGCCATGGTCGAGCTGGAGGAGCAGAAGAAAACCACCAACCCTGCTGATTTGCTCCACGCAAAAAAGTTGGCTTCCGAGTCGGCATTTCAGTCGGCAGGAGAAGTGAAGAAGGTGCACATCCACCCGACGGATCCAACCGCTCCCCCGACGAATATCTCGACAACACTAGACAGCAAATAGGAAGCCGAGCTCATCCAGTTCCTCCGTGAGAACTTGGATATCTTTGCATGGAAGCCTGCTGACATGCCGGGGATTCCCAGGGAGCTCGCTGAGCACCGTCTGCGAGTGGATAAGAAGGCCAAGCCCATCAGGGAGCATTTGCGTTGATCCGCGACTGAGAAGCGCAAGGCAATCAGAGAAGAAGTGGCCTGTCTCATGCAAGCCAAGTTCATTCGGGAGATTTACCACTCCGAGTGGCTCTCAAATGTTGTGATGCTGCCCATGAATGATAAGTCATTGCACATGTGCATTGACTTCAAACATCTTAATAAGGTGTTTCCGAAAGACCATTTTCTGCTCCCCCGCATAGATCAGATTGTTGACTCGATAGCGGGGTGCGAGCGTTTATCGTTTTTGGATGCCTATTTTGGGTTACCATTAGATCCGTATGTTTGGCCCAGATGAAATAAAAACAGCCTTCATCACCCTATTTGGGTGTTTCTGCTACATCACCATGCCTTTTGGTCTCAAGAATGCCAGTGCTACTTTTATGCGCATGATTCAGAAATGTTTACTCGACCAGATCCCTCGTAATGTCGAGGCGTACATGGACGATATAGGGGTCAAGTCCCACAAAGGTTCCGACATGCTGGCTGACTTGGCTGAGACATTCGCCAATCTGAGGCGATTCGACATAAAGCTGAATCCGGCCAAATGTACCTTCGGTGTCCCTAGCGGCAAATTACTCGGTTTTCTCGTTTCCGGATGAGGAATTGATGTCAATCCCGAGAAGAGCAGGGCCATTACCCGTATGAAGACTCCCCTGTGCATACACAATGTTCAGAAGCTCACAGGTTGCTTTGCAGCATTGAGTCGATTCATTTCTTGTCTTGCTGAGAAGGCTCTGCCCTTGTATCAGTTGATGAAGAAATCAGACACATTTGACTGGACTCCTGAAGCCGAAGCAGCGTTTGTTGAGCTGAAAGCCCTGCTGTCCACCCAGCCAGTGCTTGCCGCTCCTGCTAGCAAAGAGCCCTTGCTCCTGTACATCGCGGCCACTAATCAGGTCGTCAGTATAGTGTTGACTGTCGAGCGAGAAGAGGAAGGCAAAGCCTATAAGGTTCAGCGGCCAGTTTATTATTCTCGGAAGTTTTGTCCCCCTCAAAGCAGAGATATCCTCATTATCAAAAGCTGGTGTATGGTATTTACTTATCAAAGAAGAAGGTGGCACATTATTTCCAAGACCATTCGATCTCAGTCATAAGTGATGCACCTTTATCAGAGTTTTTCAAAAATCGCGACGCATCAGGTCGAGTGGCTAAATGGACAATTGAACTGGGACACTTCGACATCAGATTCGAGGCCAAGAAGGCTATCTAGTCCCAAGCATTGGCAGATTTCATGGCCGAGTGGATCGAACAGCAACAGCCTATCCAAGTTCACTCGGCGCATTGGACAATGTTCTTGGACGGATCCAAAATGTTGAACGGGTCCGGTGCTGGCGTTTTTCTGATATCCCCCAGAGGCGACAAGCTCAGCTATGTCTTGCAAATTCACTTTGATTCCTCCAACAATGAAGCAGAGTATGAAGCACTTTTGTATGGGTTACGCATGGCCATCTCGCTCGGCATCAAGCACTTGATGGTTTATGGCGACTCAGATTTGGTGGTGAATCATGTGATGAAAGAGTGGGATGTTAGAAACCCTGGTATGACTCGATACTGCAATGTAGTCCGGAAGCTGGAGAAGAAATTTGAAGGTTTGGAACTTCACCATGTTCCTCGACTGAAAAAATCAGGCAGTTGATGAGCTATCCAAGATTGGTTCCACTCGACGGCCTGTCCCCAGCGGAGTGTTCCTGGAGCAATTGCACATTCCTTCGATTCAAGAGGATCCCTTCACTGAAGAGCCCCCGCAAACCTTAAGCTCCTCTGACTCGACTGAAGTCTATGTTCCTGCTGTGATTGACCTAGTCATGGAGGTGCTAGTTATCATTCCCGACTGGACTGTACCGTACATAGCCTATATCCTCAGACAGGAGCTTCCTGAAGATGAAGTAGAGGCTCGACAGCTTGTGCGCAGGTCCAAAGCTTTCACTGTGATGGGTGATCAGCTTTTTAGAGAAAGTGTGTTTGGTGTCACCCAGCGCTGCATTTCGCCCAATGAAGGTCGAATGATTCTAGATGAAATCCACTCGGGAACTTGCGGACACCATGCGTCTTCAAGGACGATCGTTGCTAAGGCATACCAAGCGGGTTTTTATTGGCCACGGGCTAATGAAATGTCTAAAAACATTGTTGATCATTGCGAAGGATGTCAATTCTATGGAAACCTGTCACACAAGCCAGCATCTGCTCTGAAGACAATTCCACTCGCCTGGCCGTTTGCGGTTTGGGGGCTCAACATGGTTTGTCCTTTCCGACCCGGAAAAGGAGGATTCACCCACCCGTTGGTAGCAGTCGACGAGTTCACCAAGTGGATTGAAGCCTAAGTTAAAAACCTCGTCGAGTGGATAGTAATCCATCCACTCGACAGCTTAGATGTGAATCGACATTCGCCCAAGTACAAAATACTTAGAGTGACGAACTATCCTCACACTCGGGAGCTTGGCTGCGAAAGCACTTCGCCTAAGTTAAAAACAAAAGCAG
Organism: Hordeum marinum; assembly: GCA_022496015.1. NCBI lineage: Eukaryota > Viridiplantae > Streptophyta > Magnoliopsida > Poales > Poaceae > Hordeum > Hordeum marinum. Next base: position 122,088,763 of record CM039677.1, read on the forward strand.
TCGAACAGATGATTGAAAGCCAAAGCGCGAGAAAAATCCAAAGGATAAAACCGTGGATAAACGTCTTGTGCAGAAGCAAATGTGCTCAGGCCTATTTCCTGAATAAAGTTTTAACGGATACAGTTCCACTCGGCATACCGAGGCAAATTTAATTATTTTTTTCCAAAGACTGAAGTTTCTAGGCAGGCAACGGATTGGCGGGCTCGACAAAAGTGTCCAGGTCGATACCGTTGCAATTCTGGTGGCCACCTCGATGAAGGTTTCCATGAAGTCCTCGAACTAGAGTTCCTTCGTGTTTACCACTTGGAGCTCCTTCAGCTTCTCCTCCCTCACGTCCCTACAATGGACCCTGACTAGAGACAACGCCACGTCGGCCCCGCAATGAGCAGCAGCTTTTTTCCAAGCTTGCACTGGACTAGGAAGTTCGTTCAGGCGAGCCATCATGGAGTTGAGGTCGAGCTGAAGAGTGTCCGCAGGCCATAGCTCCTTGTCGATTCTTTCCATAACAGATTTCAATCGAGAGATATAGGCTTGGGCACCCTAGAGCCAAAAGTTGAGCCGCAGCATGTTCATCGCCACCGCATCAGCAACTGGCGACTTGGTGGGGTCAAGCATGGGCTCAATCTCCTCTGTTTCCTTTTCAAAGTCTTGGCAGAATTCTGTTGAAGAAGGAGAATCGGTAAGCTGCAACCCTCAATTTTTCTTGCAAATGTCAGTTGACAAGAAATACTCACCGTCGAGCAGAAGATACATCTTCCTCGAGAATTTGCCCAGATGCCTCTCCAAGCCATTGCTCCTCTTGGTTAGTTGCTCGGACTTCTTGACAAGATCCGCATGCTCCTGCTTCAGCTTGGCGTTCTCCTCTTCCAGTTTCTGGATGGCCGCCAACTTGGTTAGATGTAGCTTCAATTTTTTCCTTGGCGACTTGTTGGGCGTCAGCAAGTGCTTTGTCTTTCTCCTCTAGTGCCCTCTTCATGGAATCTAAAGAAACACCATTGTTGAGTTGCGCTTGGAGTGGACGGTTTTCATTGCGCATGTGTGTTCGAGCGAGAGCACTCGGTTAAAAACATAAAAAGGGGAAGATGGGAATGCTGACAGTCGGCACTTATTACCTCCCAGAAACTTCAGCTCAACACGTGCTTGTTCTAGGGCGTTGTTGGCAACCACCAAGTCCACCTACAATTGGTTCTTCTCCTCCTCCATCTCCTAGTACTGCGTCCCAAGTTCGCAAGCCGTTTGGAACCAACAAAAGACAGGAGTTCAATCAGCAAGGAGTTCTTGGACAGTCCACTGAGTTATTAAGACTGACAAATGCCCATGTCGGAAGAATTCAAACAGAAAGTCCACTCGACACATCGAGTGGCTCTAGCGCTCCGCATGTCGTAAACAAATTCAAATAGAAAGCTATCTCTATTAAGACCCCTGCCGATGCAAGCACTCCATAGAGGTCTCACGGACTACACCCAGTGGGTGCGCTAAGAGTGCCCCAGTGAGACGGTTAACTCTCGATCTATCGAGTAACTCAGTAGAAAACACACTCGACAAGGTCAGCCATGTCGTGACACTCAACCCATCGAGTGATGAACCCACCCTACTCTATAGAGTGCAGCCTATCCTTATGCAGCGTCATATCATGGTTTGTAAATAATATCCATGCAACCTACAAGGTAGATGTGGAATGGTGTGATTCAAGGCGAAGTGTATCCTGTATACAATAGACTCTAAGACCCCTGCCGATGCAAGCAATCGACAGCGGTCTCGGGGACTACACCCAGTGGGTGCGCTAAGAGCGCCCCCACTGAGACGGTTAACTCTCAATCCGTCGAGTAATTCGTTAGAAAAAATAACACTCGACAAGGTCGGCCCTGTCGTGAAACTCAACCCATTGAGCGACACACCTCCCCCACTCTATGAATTGCAGTCGATCCCTATGCAACGTCATATAATGGTTTAATAATAATATCCATGAAACCTGCAAGGTATCTATGGAGTGGTGTGATTCGAAGACAAAGTGTATCCTGTATACAATACACTCTAAGACCCCTGCTGATGCAAGCAATCGACAGCAGTCTAGGGGACTACACCCAGTGGGTGCGCTAAGAGCGCCCCCACTGAAACGGTTAACTCTCGATCCGTCGAGTAACTCGTCAGAAAACACACTCAACATGTCAAGCGACAATAGTACTGCGTGTGCTACCAATCCTAGTCCTACTCGACTATGATCCAATTTATTCGATTTGAGAAAGTTAAAAAATTCTACGGCAATCACCCAGTGGGTGTACGACAGCCAAGAAAAGACAATAATTCAATCGACAATGGACTTACAATCGAACTTACTCAGACATTGGTGCATAGGGCTACGCTGACGTCAAAAGCCAGCTTGCTGGCCTCGTATGCCTCCTTGGTCCTCAGCATGAGCTGCTCCGCCTGGATCATAGCTTCCTTTGCAGCTCTGGTTTGGTCTTATGGGGTGCGATCCAGAGGGAAGGCCGTCACAGGTGGGGTCGGCGTAGTCGTTGGAGCAGCTGAGGCAGCCTGAAGAGGTCCGATCAGAGCCGACGTCATGACGATCGAGACGGTTTGGAGGAGCATGCAACAGTGGCGTTGCAGGCTCAACCCTCGGTCGCGTCGAGTCACCTCTCCTCTAGGAGGACTCCGCAGTTGAGCGCTGAGGTGCTTGCGATGATGACGTCCTTCGGGTGCGACTGCACGATGTGTCTAGTGGCCCCTCATCGTCCTCCACTTGAATGACCTCTACAACAATCGACAACATCAACATCTGCAGGTGTCGAGTCCTATTCGGACAAACTAGCAACTTTCTTACCTCTATGAGAAGTGGCAGCGTAGGAGGTATCAACGTCCATCGCGTCGTCTTCATCTTGACGAGGCAAGGTCACAGATGTTGCAGCTCTGACGGATTAGACAGCTTTCACTCAGATATAACTCAAGACTTCAGTCGACAGAACAATTCAGAAATGTACACTTACCTGGAGACGACAGGTACGACCATCCTCATACAGGGCAGTGCTTTGGGTGGCTCGGAGGTGGCTTGCTTGGGCTGCTTGGCCAGTCTTTAATTTGACTCGACAGTTGAGGGGCGGCTCCACTTTGGGTTCTTCTTGCTTGGGCCCGGGGCTTTGTCCTCAGCAGCTGCCGGGTCATGGAGGGCCTTAGTGCGGCCTTCACGTCGAGGAGGCGACTAGACTCCTTCCTCTTCGCCAGAATCTTCATATTCATCCTCAGAATCAGAAAGTCCATCTCCGTCCATGCTGCCGCCCTCGCTCATCATGCCGTCATGCACATGGTTCCCATTGGGAACAGGCAAGTGCATGTTCATCCATTCCTTCATAATTCAAACAAGAGAGTCACACTACAAGTCAATACATCACTCCACGGTATAAATGTATCAGTCGACAGCACATGTCTCACCAGGTTCTTCGGTGGGTTTTCAGCCGAGTAAGCCCGCATCCTCTTCGCTCCCGAGGGGTTGTCACAAGCCCCAGTGATGCTCCGAAGCCACTGCTCAACAGTCTCCTGCATAACTTCTTCTGGATGCATCCTAGTCGAGTCCCCCGGACCTGCGTAGTGCCACATGGTGTGGTCTCTGGCCTAGATTGGCTGTATACGTTGACCCAGGAACGTTTCAAGCAGATCCATGCCTGTCACCCCGCCCCGGATCAGCTGAACCACTACCTCGACTAAGATACCTACTTGGACATGTTCCTCGTCGGTCACCTTCAGGGACTTGGGAGCAGCGGGTCGGTCAGGTGAAAATGGGGGAAGACCAGTCGACATGTTAGGCGGCGCTACATCTTTGCAGTAGAACCAGGTTGATTGCCAACCTCGGACAGACTCGAGGAGAGTAATGGCAGGAAAGGAACTACGTTGCCTTTTCTGGACCCCTAAACCTCCGCACAATTGGAGCACGTGTGTCTTCCTGTCGGCGGCAAGGATTTTCTTCACAGTCTATGATCTGACCGTGAAGAGATGCTTAAACAACCAACAATGGGGAGAGCACCCCAGGAAACACTCAAACAAGGTGACGAATGCAGACAAGTACGCCATGGTGTTCAGCGCAAAGTGATGCAGCTGTGCACCAAAGAAATTCAGAAATCCCCGAAAGAATGGGTGGGGTGGCATGGTGAAAAACCTATTTATACATGGGAGAGGAGAAGAACCCGCTCTCCGTCGCGTGGCTCTGGCTCGCGCTACTCCCCTGGCAGCCTCCAGGTGCCGTCCGCCACCAGCCCGTCGGAGACGAGGCCCTCGAGGTTGGCGCGAGTGACAACAGAGGGGAGAAAATCCCCCTGCATCCACCCCACGGGTGCGGTGAACCGAGCGGTCGAGGGCTTCTTTCCCTTGAGCTTCAACGTACCCTTCTTTGCGAGCTCCAGCTTCTCCGTCGCGTTCTTCGTCATCGGAGCGGTGGCTCTGGTCAGAGGAAAGCAGTGTGCTGCGTTGGGGAGCAGAGGAGGCGGAGGAAGAGAGGGAGAATTGGCGGAAGGTACTGTGCGATCCGTGGCTCAGGATGCTTTATATGCTGCCGAGTGTCTCACTGACCGGTGGGCCTGTGAGATAACCACACACGCCAACCACTGACGGCGCCCAGTGTGTGGCGAGATGACTGGCACGAGAATCAAGGCGTCGTGCCTCCACTTGCCCCGATCGTGGCGTCATCTCCACGTGTGCGCGCGCTTCCCAAATTTTCGTATCCCGGAGAATCCGGGCCCGTCAGACCGACCCATCACCTCCCAATGATGCACTCGATTCACTCGGACACTTTCAAGTCTGAATGAATCGAGGCGAGCGGAGAAGAATTCAATCAACGTAAAATTCGTTGAAGACCCGAATATCATTCGGAAGATTTTGCATGTTGTTCCTGAATGAACGCTAATGCTCAGAGTCCAATCGACGCAAGTTCCATGGAAATCCCAAATATCATTTGGAGGATTTGATGCACTAACTTAAGGTCTACGATGATATCTGCTTCCACCACTCAAACCCCGATCCATTCGGGGGCTAATGACGAGGATATGTACCTAGGGTAGGGTCCTAGGCAAAGCCCACATACCCTACCTAAGGACACCACATGGGAGGACTTGAAGATCAAGCATGAACTTCCGAGTGGATGTCTGGAGACATTAAAATTCACTCGACACTAATCCACCCGGAGACTCCCGCTCTCACTCGGTAGTCGCATGTCACTCGGTAGACCTGGCTACATTCGACGCCAGAAGACCAGGAGCCATCATCAAGAGCCCAACGGGCAGACGCTGGCTTAATGACCCTTAATAGATTTAACTACGTACGTTACCTGTAACGGCAAACTTTACACCCCACGCCGAGACCCTTTGATGCGGGGCCGTTATGAGGGGCAGCGAATTCTATATAAGCCGCCCCTCCCCTCCTGCACAAGGGTTAAGAAAACTATTTTAATCTCTACATTCCACTCAACATAAAGCTCCCGAGCACTAAGACGTAGGGTTGTTACCTCCACGAGAGGGGCCTAAACTCATACGTCTGTGTGTACACCCTCGCCATAGCTAGGACTCTAACCTCTCCATTCGTACCCTTACCATCTACTGTCAGGCTTGTTCCCATGATAGTCCACGACCACGAACAGTACCGGCTCGCGGCGGAAGTAGCTGGGTCCGCCGAAGAGGACTTCGAGCATGATCTTGCCTACAGGGGAGCTAGACCTCCCAAGCACGATGCCGTGGAAAACCGTCCGGCTCGCCTGCAGGTCTTCTATCTTTAGCCCCAGCTTGTGCATCGTGTCGAGGTAGAGGATATTGATGCTGCTGCCACCATCTATCAGCACCCATGTAAAGCGGCAGGGTCGATCCTTGGTGGCGATGGTGGGGTCGAGGACTAAGGTGTAGCAGCCAGGATGTGGCATCACCGCAGGATGGTCGGCCTGGCTCCACGTGACCGGCTTCTCCGACCAGTGCATGAACTGGGAGTTGCCGGCATGGCGGCGTTCACTTCACGACGGAGCCTGCGCTCCGCGTGCTTGCCCGCCTCTTCGCTGGTGAAGATGATGTAGCAATCGTCTTGGTTGGGGTACTGGTCCACTAGCCGACCGTCGTTTGGGGCCGTTGCCGGCTCCGGGGTGGCATCTTGGACCAGGCTGGTGCACGGGCTGGCGGCGCTGGAGGAGCCGGAAGGCCATCCCCCTGGGCCAATAGCTGTGAGAAGCTGCATTGCCGGAGCGTGTGCATGGAGGGTTTGGCCCCCAAGTGATTCTTGCATGGAAGATCGAGCATCTACTCGAATGTGAGCTTCAACTACCAGGTAGCCTTGCCAGCGCGCTGGCGCTAGCTAGAAAGCTGGTCAGCCGACTCCTGATCCTCGACAGTGTTGACCTGCCGGCTCCCGTAGCGGGGATCCGGCTGGTCGTTCTTGCGCTTGTTGCTCTGCGGCTGACGGTTGTCGGCAGCCGGCTGGGCCGCGGTCGGCGCCATTGTGGCCTTGGCCAGCGGAGCCGTCTTGACCCGGATGGCAGAATCGGCCGTGGCATATTTGTCCTCCTTGGTCATGAGTTCGGCCAGCATGGCAGGCTCGGAGCATAGAAGCTTGTGCTTGAGAGGGGTGCCGAATCGGCAACACTCGGTGAAGTATTGCACAGCTTGCACCTCGTGCACTCCCTCGCAGGAGATGCGGAGCTTGGTCCACCGGGTGAGGTAGTCATGGAGGGATTCGTCCGGCCCATGAACGCACATAGCAAGTTCACGGGGCCGGCCAGGCCGCTTGTAGGTGCCGGTGAAGTTGCGGACGAAGGCCTCCTCAAAGTCCGTCCACGTGTTGATGCTGTCGGCCGCCAGGCTGTTGAGCCAGGTGCGGGCCGGGCCGATGATCATGAGGGGTGGTGTGTGCCCCGGCTGCGCCGGATGCCAGATGCCAGCGCTTCTCGGTAGTGGCCGCTATGAGGCGGCTCGTTAGTGAGCCGGCTGCTAACACCCGGCTGCTCACTCCTTGGCGGCTGAGAGGGCCGAGGGTCATGCGTCTCGATCCGATGACCGGAGACATGACGGGAACAGTAGTACTACGCCGCCTGGCCGCTGGCAGTTCCCGCGCCCTCGTGCTCGGGCCGGGGGCCTTCAGCGGTGGTGCCGCCAGGCGCGAGGTGATGCTGCTGTGCATCGACAGCGTCGATAAGCTCCTTGATGTGGCGCTCGTGGTCGGCACGCTCTTCGCCCTCCAAGGTGTCTAGTTCCTTGTAGGCCACCTTTAGGGCTCGCAGGTTAGCTGCGGGGGTGTCATAGACGGGCATTTTTCCGCCGAGGATTTCGGCGACCACGCGGCCGCGGTTGCGCACGGCCCCAAGCCGGCTGGGCTCGGTGCCAGCCGGGGTAAGGCCGTAAGTGGAGGCGTATTCTCGTTGTGCCGCTTCCATGCGACGACGTGTGGCAGCGAGGATGGTGGCATCCTCGAACAGGATGCGACGAGCCGCCTTTGGGTCGGCCATGGCGGTATCGGGGTTTGCCGTCGGGGCAATCGGGGTGCTCAAGCCTCGGAGGGCCGCACTTACTGGGTCGGACGTGCCGACGCGGGCGGTAGCGGCGGTGGTCGGTACCCGCGCCCGTCCGGAGGCGGTGGAGGAGGTGATGGCCATCACCCCCTCACGGTCGCAGGACCCGCTGGGGCGGGCCGCAGTGGGTACTCCCACGGTCATGGGCGGGCCGGCGTAGACGAGTACACCCGCGTGGTACTCACCCGCTGCCGGAGCCTCGGCAAGGCTGAGCCTGCCGAAGCGCTCGGTGAGCGCGTCGATGTCGGCCGCTAGGCCATCGGAGTCGCCCATAGGGCATGCCGTAGCAAGCCCCACGAGCCTCCCACGGTTTCGCCGGGCCGAGAGGCGGCGGCGGGGAATGGCGAGAGGTCCCGCCCGGAGCATGAACCCGAACAGCGTCGCGGATGGCCCCACGATGGGCGCCAACTATCGTCGTTTTCTCACGACAGATGCCATAGGGTGGCTTATTGGTGGTGTTGGGGCCATTGGACGTTGATGGGCTCCGGGTGCGGGATTGGGTACGAGAAGGTGGAGACACGCAACGTTCCCAGGTTCGAGGCCCTTCATGGGAGGTAATGCCCCTAGTCCTCGTTGGATTTTTTGGATGGATGGATAAGTATACAGAGGTGCTCCTAGAGCGGAGTTCGGAGGAGGAAGAAAGGAGCAGCCGGCTCGTCTCCCTCTGCTACTGGGAAGGGTATGGGATCTCCCTATGTGTGTGTTCTTGATCGGGGGTTCTGTCCCCGTTGCATGGGGGGCTCGGGGGGTTTTATTGGCCAACCCCCTGGCTCTTACAATATGATTTAGGTACGAGGGTGGAGGGACCCGGCTGGCAGCCTCTCCACCAGGCCAGGGGGTCCCGCGGCTTGTATTGTCTCGTCGTGGAAGGGGCCTGCCGGCCGAGTGGTCCCTTCCCTGCCGGGACTTGCTGACGGGCGCCGCGATTGGCCCTCCCCCACCTACCCCTGCACGGGCCGCCCGGGGAGGCTTCGCCTAGCGCCAGCCCGCCGAGGTCGTCGGAACGGCCGGTGGCACTGTAGTCACGCCGGGGCTGGCCCTCGAGTGGCAGAGGCGTGCTGGAACTGTTCCCCGTTTGGTCACACTCAATGAGGTCAGCAGGCCGGAAGGATGGACTGTAGCATTGCGGGATGGCGCATCAGCGACCAGTGTGGCCACAGGGTCACTCGCCCTGCCAGTCACATTGCGCTGTCGTACCTGCGGTCAGGGAAATGGGACAGGGTGTGTCCATCCCCAAGTCAATGGGCTGCCCGACTCGTGGGCGGACAGCTGCTTGGCCAGCCGGGTGGGAGCACACCCAGCCGCTAGGCCGGCCGGGCAAAACGCCAACTGAAGATGGCTCGTGTGGCGTGTCCCCAGCCGGCCTCGTCCAGCCAGCCGATTGTTTTTTCTTGAAAGCAGAGTGGGGAGGACCCCGTTTCCTAGGCCTACCCCGGGATATGAACCCCATCAGTGAGCGGTCCAAAACGGATCTCGTGGCCCAGAGCAAAAACACCGCCGGAAGACATGTTCAAGGATGAAAATCGCAACCTTGCCAGAAGTCGCTTAGACGCCTGCCCCACGGTGAGCGCCAACTGTCGTGGGAACGATCCTGACAGTAGATGGTAGGGGTATGAATGGAGAGGGCAGAGTCCTAGCTACGGCAACGGTGTACACACGGATGTATGAGTTCGGGCCCCTCTCGTGGAGGCAATAGCCCTACGTCTCAGTGCTCGGGAGCTTTATGTCATGTGGAATGTTGAGATTACAATAGTTGCAAACCCTTGTGTAGGAGGGGAGGGGAGGCTTGTATAGAGTTTGCTGCCCCTCATAATGTCCCCGCATCAAAGGGTCTGGTCGTGGGGTTTAAAGTCTGCCATTACAGGCAACGTACGTAGTAAAAGCTATTAATGACCATTGAACCAGCGTCTGCCCGTTGGGCTCTTGATGATGGCTCCTGGTCTTCTGGCGTCGAGTGAAAGCGAGGTCTTCCGAGTGACACGCGACTGCCGAGTGAGAGCGGGAGTCTCTGAGTGGATTACTGTTGAGTGACTTTGAATGTCTCCAGGGATCCACTCGGAAATTCATGATTGATCTTTGAGTCCTCCCATGTAGTGTCCTTAGGTAGGGTATGTGGGTCGTGCCTAGGAACCTACCCTAGGTACATATCCTCGTCAACATGAGAATCACCCATATAAGTGGGAAACATGCTGCAAAGTAGGTAACTTGATGTTTATGTTTTCACCATGCTAAATATTTCCAAGTCTGAGAATCTGTTCTTATTTTTATGCCATGAAGAGTGGTTGACATCTTGTGATATCTTGAGAATTAGCTCATGCTCAGTGCTAGTATTTTTGAGTAGATATTCTCTAGTACCACCCTGTTAATTTTCAAGCCAAGAGGTGGTCTCCAACCCCATTGAATTCTGTTGTCTACATGCTACCAGATTAACTCAGATTCCAGAAAACTGTTATTTTCACTAAGTCCCAGAAAATTGTTTCATTATGCCAACTTGATAGCTTCATGCTTATTGATTTGTGCCTGCTTTCCAGATTGTGTAGTTGGATAATTTGATAAGCATGTTGTGTAGTTTCTGTCAATACCTTGTTTGTGGCTGTAGGATTCCTGTAGCTCAAGTTCTGGTCTATGTAATTTGCTATGTTGCTGTTTTGTGGCAGATTGCTTGTTTTATTATTTTGTGACTTGTGGGAGCTATACTCCATGGAATTCCTTGATCTTTGACTCTATTTTGCTTGGTTTTTCATTGCCTAACCAGTGCCTACCTTGGAATGCCAAGGAATAGCCCAGGTCCTTGTTGTCTTGTGTTTTGCCTTCATACCATGTCGTGAGCGTATCGTGAGAACCATAACTCCATTTCTTACGTTCTTCATATGCATTTTCATCATTTTCACATGATGCATCCATATTTGCCATGTTAATGCATGTATAAATAACTTAAAATAAGGATTTCCATGTTAAAACTCTTCACCTAAGCATGCATCATTCTTGCTTGTGCATTGCACCATGGTTGTTTGTTTATTCTTGCTGTTTATTTTGGGTAGACGCGAGCTTTGAACCTGAGTACAAAGAGCTAGGCGAGTACAACTATGAGGATCTCGTTACTTGTTCCTCTGAAGAACCAACAGGCAAGATGATCGTACCCGGATCCTGATACTATTTTCGGTTGATAGTTTCTCGCTCTTATTGTTACAATTGCGCTACCTACCACTTGAATATCAGCCTCCTAATTTCCACGATAGCCTCTAACCCTCCACATCCTAGCAAACCTTTGATTGGCTAAGTTACCCCTGCTCAGCCCCTCTTATAGCGTTCTTAGTTACAGGTTCAGGTTGTTCCTTGTGATAACATGGATTTGGATATCACAATATTATATGTTATTAACTTAATGCACATATATATCTTGGTATTGGTGGAAGGCTTGTCCTTTTGCTAGGTGTTTTGTTCTGCTGTTACCGCCATAGTTTCTTGTTACCGGTGTTATTTTTCCATACTTTGTGCTCCTAACATGCTCGGGGTTGTTATGGGGACCCCCTTGTTTATTCGGTTGAGAGTAAAACTTGTCTGGCAAGACCCAACATTTCTACTACATTTGCTTAATAACTTAATAAAATTTGCATAAGTCTTTGCAACCCCGTGGATAATTAATCAACCCCCGGGCCAGTGCTCCTCATGAGTGTTGGTCCAACCCAGAGCAGCTTATTAACGCAGCCCGGGGCAACTCGGTGATTGGCGTGGTAACCATCACTCATTCATCATGTCCTGAGAACGAGATACATGGCTCTTATCGGGTTCGTCGACCCGTCAGGAGGTCTTGCTGGATTTGTTTTACCTTTATCGAATGTCTTGCGTGTGGACTCTAACTTTCTTCGGGTTATCTCGGGGTGTTGGAATTCCTTTGGAGTTATCTATGAAGATCACGAGAACCGTGGTCAAGGCTATTCCCGCGGAGTGTGGTTATTTGTGATTGACTAGTTGGAGCACCCCTGCAGGGTAAAATCTTTTCGAGAAGCCATGCCCGTGGTTATGTGGCAACTTGGATATTTGTTTAACACCCGGTTATAGTTAACTTGAAGTAAACTCTAAATAAAATACACCAACTGTGTGAGTAACCTTGATCATCTCTGCTCGTGAACATGATCTGAGGGAGCACAACGTGGGGTTATGATTGACATAAGTAAGTGTTCAGGATCTCATAGAGGTCATACTAGATTGGATAATTCATCATAGGCCACTCATATTTATTTTCATGTTCTGTAAGTTTAGCCACCATATATGCTTAGTGCTGCTGCAAACTAAGTTTGAATAGTCTCGGTACCCAAACGCCTGATTGCTGAGTCCTTGTGGCTCAAAGATTACTACAACACTCCAGGTACAGGTACAGTTGACTACGTGCAGGATGATCTGACACAGCTCCAGTGGGAATATGATGAGGAAAGAGGCAGGATGTACGTGACTTATCTAGACGAGTAGGAGGACCATGGTCGTGATCTTTGGGATACTGAGATAGTATCATTTGCATCTGTTTTATCATTTGATTTGGTCCGTAGTCGGACCCTGTCTTCATCTTGATGATTTGAACTCTGTGTGGAATTGTAATTTAGTATGTGGTGAGTGTAAGCCAACTTCTATTCTCATCTCTTCTGTAATGTATGATGCAATGATGCTATACTTGCGAACGAAAAGATGCGCCTCTATCCCTTGTGAGGCCCACGTGCCTTAATATGGATAGGCGCGCATCTTGGGCGTGACAGTTGGCAACCTGAACTCGGTGGCACCGAATCAGAATCGATTGCACCGATGTGCTAGGGTTTTCCAGGGCTCTGTTTAAGATTGTAAATCGATGGGACCGAGTGGAAGATGTTGGTTGCACCGATTTTTATGAAAGGCTTGGACAAAGTTTTGTGGAGGAGTTTGTGGGTGTTTTTGGTGATAACCACTTGTGCACATGGAGCATCTTGTTGAGCAATAGTACCTTACCCCCTTTTAATAGTATTGGCTTTCCTATGGACTCAAAGTGATTTCTCACGAAGGAAGATGTAGAGTCCTCTTTCTTGAAGGTTTGCCAATGCTATCCCTTCTCCTTCTTCTTCAGGGGGATACTCGGCACGCTCCTTTGCCAACCTTCTCTGTGGACTTTATCTGAACTATACTTGATAAAAGTATTAGTCCAAGAGAAAATGTATGTTGTCATGAATTATCAAAACCACGAAGGGAGCATATTGTCCATTCGCCAGTGCCAATTGTTTTTTGCTGCATGTTTACAGTACTAATGCAGTTGAATTGCCACGAAACTTTTTTATGATTTTTCTGGACCAAAAGAAGATTTAAAAGTTTTGGAAGGAGGCCGGGTGCTGCACAAGAGCACCAGCACACAACAGGGTGCGCCCTGATGTGTGTTGGCCCCCTCGTGGCTCTCCCGACGCCCCTCTGTGGCCTATAAATTCTCTAATATTACAGAAACCCTAGAAGATGTCTCGAAATACTTTTTACGCCGCTGCAAGTCTCTGTTCCAATGGGAGCCCATCTAGAGCTCCGTTCCAACACCCTGTCGGAGGGGGGATTGATCACGGAGGGCCTCTTTATAAACCATGCTGTCCTCACGATGACGTGTGAGTAGTTCACCACAAACCTACGGGCCCGTAGATATTACCCAAATGGAAATCTCTCTCTCTCTCTCTCTCTTGATATTCAATACAACATTCATCGAATTTTTTCCTTGATCTATACGATGTAATCCCTTTGTATGGTGCGTTTGTTGGGATCCGATGAATTCTGGGTTTATGTTCAGACTTATCATCATAAATATTTCAGTCTTCTCTGAAATCTAATATGATTCTTATGTGCATGATCATTATAGCTTTGTTGTTCTCTTCGATCTATTGAAATAGTTGGCCAACTAGATTGATATTTCTTTGTTGAGAGAGGTACGTTGTAGTAGGTTCAATTTGGCGAGTTTCTGTATCCCAGCGACAAAGTAGGGAACAAGATGCATTTTGTGTTGCTACTACTAAGGATATTTATTCATATTTATTGAGTTTACTTTGTCTACATCATGTCATCGTCCTCCAAGCATTAGTCTACTTTACTTAATAATCCAGATGCATGCTAGATAAGTGTCGATGAGTGGAGTAATAGTAATAGGCGCATGCAGAAATCGGCCTATTTGCTTACGGTCGTGATGCCTATATACAGACGATCATTGCTGTGAAAATCGCATAACTATCATGTTTTCTATCAATTGCCCAACAATAATTTGTTTACCCACAATATGCTATTTTTACGAGAGATACCACTAGAGAAACTACAGCCCCCCGGTCTATTCACTTATTTATTTACAAATGCTACTATTACCTTTATGCCATTTATTTTATTTTATTTTATTTTACAATTTAGGATTATCTAAACAACTCACTTGCTTGCAAATATCAAGAGCAAGGGGATTGACAACCCTCTTACCAGCGTTGGGTGCAAGTTGTTTGCTCTTTTGCATGCACCCCCTGAAGACAGTTGAGGATTGATATTCCTATTGGTTCGATAAACCTTGATTTCATAACTAAGGGATATACTTACCAACATTGTGTTGCGGTAACCCACTCCTCTTCATGGAAAACCCAATACAAATCACAAGTATCACTAGCTGCTACATGTAATGTCCCTAGTTAGGAATGTTGTTACTAGTAACCCTCATAGTTACTCTCATTTAATGCCCTTGCAATGGCACTCGGCGGGTCCTGGAGAATTCTATATAAGACACCCCCAAGCTCTATTACAATGGTTCAGTAGCTTGTTGTAATCATACCTCCACAGAAAATACAATCCTCCGGGCATGGGACATGGGTCTTTACCTCATGTGAGAGGAGCCTGAACTCGTAAAATCCGATTGTTACACCTGCCATAGCTTGGCATCCCCCTCATTCATACCCCTAGTATTATTTTCAGGATCACTTCCATGACACCAACCCCATGGATAATTAAGCAACTAACCTGGCCAGTGCTCCTCATGAGTGTTGGTCCAAAACGGGCTGCCTGCGGGGCTGCCTCAGGGAAACTCGAGGATTGGTTTAACTCATAGAGAGTCACATCTGGTTGTGCCCTCAAAATGAGATATGTGCCGCTCCTGTCGGAATCTTGCCTATCGGGCGGTCTTGCTATTTTTTACCTTTAATGAATGTATTTTGGACCAGGCTTGCAAGTATAGTGGGGGCTATCTCGTGGTTGAGATTTTCCACCACATCTTGTGGCTAGGTTGTGATGGATGAGTTGGAGCACCCCCTGCAGGGTTAAATCTCTATGAAATCCATGCCCACGGTTATGTGGCTACTTTGAAACATTATAATACCCGATAATAGAAAACTTGAAACAACTCCAATTAAAATATACCAACAATGTGTAACTTTATGAGGGAGTCCAAGAAGAGAACACAGTGGGGTTATGTTTTAGTCGTAAGTAGGTGTTCAGGATCACTTCTTGATTATTACTAGTTCATGACCTTTATGTGTATATCACTCTTCTTATTCTTGTACTCGTAAGTTAGCTAGATATAAAGTCCTTAGTGCTGCTGCAACCTCACCACTTAACCATACCTCACACATTAAGCTTTGTTAGTCTTGATACCCTTGGTAATGAGATTTCTGAGTCCTCGTGGCTCATAGATTCCTACAACAATAGATGCATTCACATGTTATGCGATGATTGATGTGAGAGAAATGGTTGTTCTATTTGGATTTTATCTTATTCTTCCTCATCGATCACATGATGGGTTCTAGGTTAATAACCTGGGATTAACAGGGTGGAGGTTGTCTTCTTTTATATCTGATTTGATCCGTAGTCGGATCCTGCTCTTTTGTATGATGGTTGTATGTATTGATGCACTGAGATATTTATGTTGTAGCATGTGGCGAGTGTAAGCCATCTCCATTTACTCATCTCTTCTTTATATGTATGGTGATGATTTGCATTCTAGCGAAGCGACCCGAAATGCGCTGCTATCCTTATTGAGGCCCCCAAGCCGTTGTGAGGATAGTGCCGTATTTTGGGCGATATAAGGGTAAACGAATTATACCCTCCATTAGGACAGCTGGTCGTAGGAGCAATGGTGGCGGCAACGCCCTCTGCTGCCTTCTTGTCGGCTTCAATCTTCTCGAAGATGGCACGTTTGACGTTGGTGTACATGGTGATGATGAAGGCGACGTGGACATAGATTAAGCAGAAAAACGGCGGTGAGAAGTCATGTAGGAGATATTGCCGAATAACCTAATCACCCCTCTCCCGTATATGATCCATAGAGGCAAGGTTTCGAAGGCGTGCTGTCTCGTCAACTTTGTACATGGTGAACAAGATGAAGTCGCTGGCAACACCCGGAGAAAAAGGAACGACACGGGTGGTGCACATGGAGGAGATGTGATATTGTGACAGCCCGGGACTGACGTTCCAGGAGATTCCAGAAGATTCCCTTTGTGTTTCCGTTTTCGTTTGTGTTTTGTTTGGATTGTCGCATTCATCATGGCATCATTCGCATCATCTGCATCGCATCATCGCCTGTTTTCAAAAACTTGCATTCGTTCGTAGTTGCTGGTTCTCTCCGTTTCGCCGTTGCCCGTTTCGAGTCCAGCCACACACACACGTGCCCGCGACATCTTTTAAATAAAACCATTTTTAAGCGCGCGCAAAAATATTCTCGGACCGATTTGAAACTTGTCATGCGGTCTTGTTATATTGTAGGTAGACCGCCTGTCAATTTTCGTCGCGTTCTGAGCTCGTTAGATACCCCGTCGGTCACTCGCAGCAGAGAGGTTATCGGTAGTTATCTGACGTTCGTCGGACGTTCTCGGCGTTTTAAATCTCAGTGTCACGGGTCACAGACATCCCTCTCTTCCCTCCTAGTCCCTCCGCACAGCCTACCCGCAGCCCGTCCCTTCGCTTCCGGACCGTCGGACCGACACCCGACAGTCCGAAAACGGACAGTGTCGTAACCCTAGCCCCCTTCCCTATTTATAGCCCCACCTCGTGTTGCGTGCCACCAAACCCTAGCCAGCCCCTTCTCCCACCTCCAGCCAGCCCGCCCGAGCCCATCCGGGCCCGAATCGGCTCGTCCCCGAGCTCTCCTGAGCTTCCCCGTGGTTCCATGGCGAGATCCCCGAGCCCGAGCTCCCAGCCTCGCCCGTGCCAGCTCCCGCGCCGCCCTGCCGAACGCCGGTCCTTGCCGGAGCCGCCGCTGGCAGCCGCCTCACCGGAATGGCCGCGCCGCCGCTCCTCCCTCCTCTCTTCCTCTCCCTCCTTTCTCTATCCTAGGCTCCATGGCTCCATGGCTCCCTCTGTGCCAGGTCACAGCCGCCGTGGATGGATGCCCAGCTCCGCCGTCGGCTGCCTCCGCCGCCGGACGCGCATCCCCTTGGCCTGGATCCGCCGCTGTCGACCTCCTCGCGCCGTCGGAGGCCGGTCTTCCCCTTGCTGTGGTGCACAGCCGCCAGCCCTGCCTGGATAAGGAGGAGGAAGAGACGAGCGTCCCGCTGGCTTGGCCCCGTTGACCCAGCCTTGCTAGCGCTCGGCCCGCCCAGCTAGGCCCAGCTCCCTTCGCCTCTCTGCCCGAGCTAAACCGGCCCATGGGCCAGGGTGAGCCCAGCTCCCCCGTCCATTTTTATTTATTTTTCTTTTGTTTTTTTTCTTTTAGCCACTTGCAATTGTTAGTGCTCATATATATTTGTCCATGCACCGCTTGCAATAACTTTCAACATGTAAAATGGCTAGAATATTATGTGGATTAATAATATGCCATTCGCACCCATGCCTAAAACTAATTAACATGTCATATTGCATATTTTGCATTATTTGCATTTTCATAATTAATTAACCGTGCATCGAAATTAATAATATCACATATTAAAAATGTTCATCCCATTCGCACCTCATTTTCATGCATGATAAAATTGTTGGCATGATGTTTGCATTTAATTTGCATTAATGGATTGCTTTTACGTGAATAGGCCTATTACCCGTTTATTTAATTGTGATTAATTTTCTACATGAACATATGCATATTATATATGTTTCCGGGGTAGAAAAATACATAGGATTTATCGGTGCATCTAGTTTTGTCATTTGAGCATGTTTGTGTGCATGTCATTTCATCGTGATGGTCTTTTGTCTTTTTCATCGGAATTAATCCGGACATGATATGAAAATATTTTCAACATGAAACTTGCTCTTTGATATGTGTCCTAGCCCATGGGCATCTTGTTTGTCATAGAAATGCATGTTTAGGTGTTGTTTCGCTGTTGTCAACTTGCTATGAAAATCTGTTATTTTCAGGGTCCAAAATATTTCTAAGTATGGAATCTGTTATATTTTGTTGCTGTCTTGCCATGTGATTTGCTAGTGATCTAGACCTCTTTTGAGGTTGATGCAATGGAGTTATTTGTTGCTGATATTGCCCTCTAGTGTGCTCTTTAGTTTCATCCCATTCCATGACATGTAGCTTATGTTTTCACTGCTGTCAATATGCCTTCATGATAAAAACGGCACTGTCTCAAAATGCTATTTTCACCAAGTCTGAATCTGTTTTCAAGTAGCCTTCTTGTGAGCTTCCTACCAAGTGATCCATGCTTGTTTTGCTTATGATATGTGAAGATGAAATGATGTGGGTGTTGTATGCTATTGCCCCATGCTTGTTTGCGCACTTTGGAGTCTTGTACATTGCTGTTTTCACATGTTCAAAATGCTATGTTGCTGTTTTTGGCAGATTTCAACTAAAGCTTGTTTCGATGATTGTGGTTGAACGTAGCTCCGTTTCGAGCATTCCATATATGAAACTTGCTTAGAATTGCATGTAGTTTCATAATAACTTGCTGCATTCATGTTTTGAGAGGTTTATGATTGCATTTCCCATGCATTTGCATTCATGGCATGTGCATCTTGTGTTGCTCATATCTTTTGAACCATAGCTCCGTTTGAGATGTTCTATATATGTAAATCGACTAGAATGACGTGTAGAATAATATGGTATGCTTTATTTTGCTTTTTAATAAATATAAAATATGATTAGCTCAGATCTGGACCAAATTCATAAATTAACACATGGGGTCATTTCGAAAATGCTATAAGTTGCTTCCGGCCTCATTTAAGATGCCTAGATAGATAGTTTACTTATGCTTCACCTCTTGCCATGCTTAACAACATTTAAAATTGTCGTGTACCTAACGAGAGTGAACTAAATAATTCGAACGTGGAGTTTCGTCGATATGCAACTCGTTGTATATTGAGCTTCACTTAATGTGTAGTCTTTGATTGTTGTGATTTGTCATGCATTGCATATTAAACCGGACATGCATGATATTTGTTGTGCATCGTGTTTTGCATATGTTGTGGTGTATCTTGTGTTGATTGTTTGTTTCGGATTGCTTCTTCTCGATAGAGTTCCGAAAGCGTTCGGAGTGTGAGGATTCGTTCGACTATGATGGTTCGTCTTCTTCATGGACTCGTTAATCTTTTGAGCGGGATCTCAGGCAAGATGACTCATTTCCTTAGATACCATTACTATCATTGCCATGCTAGTTGTCTCGTCTTTTATCGTTATATCTTGCTACCTACCACTTGTTTGATAAGCCTCCCAACATTGCCATGATAAGCCTCTAACCACTCCACAACCCAGCAAAACATTGTTTGGCTATGTTACCGCTTGCTCAGCCTTTCTTATAGCGTTGCTATTTGCAGGTGCAGTTGCTTCCATGTGCCAACATGGACCTTCCTTTTGTTATATCATGCTGCAATTTAATTTAATGCACATATATACTTGGTAAAGGTGGAAGGACTGGCCTTTTGCTTGGTGTTTTGTTCCACTCTTGCCGCCCCTAGTTTCTTGTGAACCGGTGTTATGTTCCATAAGTGAGCACTCCTAACATGCTCGGGGTTGTTATGGGGACCCCCTTGATTTTCGGGTTAGATTAAAACTTGTCTGGCAAGGCCCAACGTGTTGGAAATATGCCCTAGAGGCAATAATAAATTAGTTATTATCATATTTCCTTGTTCATGATAATCGTTTATTATCCATGCTATAATTGTATTGATCGGAGACTTAAATGCATGTGTGGATACATAGACAAAACCATGTCCCTAGTATGCCTCTAATGGACTAGCTCGTTGATCAAAGGATGGTTAAGGTTTCCTAGCCATGGACATGAGATGTCATTTGATAACGGGATCACATCATTAGGAGAATGATGTGATGGATAAGACCCAAACTACAAACATAGCATATGATCGTGTCAGTTTATTGCTACTGTTTTCTGCATGTCAAGTATATGTTCCTATGACCATGAGATCATGCAACTCACGGATATCGGAGGAGTGCCTTGTGTGTATCAAACATCGCAACGTAACTGGGTGACTATAAAGGTGCTCTACAGGTATCTCCGATGGTGTTTGTTGAGTTGGCATGGATCGAGACTGGGATTTGTTACTCCGTGTGACGGAGAGGTATCTCAGGGCCCACTCGGTAATACAACATCACAACAAGCCTTGCAAGCAATGTGGCTAAGTGTTAGTCACGGGATCTTGTATTACGGAACGAGTAAAGAGACTTGCCAGTAACGAGGTTGAACTAGGTATGGAGATACCGACGATCGAATCTCGGGCAAGTAACATACCGAAGAACAAAGGGGACGTTATACGGGATTAACTAAATCCTTGACATAGAGGTTCGACCGAAAAAGATCTTCGTAGAATATGTAGGAACCAATGTGGATGTCCAGGTCCCTCCATTGGTTATTGACCGTAGAGGTGTCTCGGTCATGTCTACATAGTTCTCGAACCCGCAGGGTCTGCACACTTAAGGTTCGGTGACGTTTCGGTAGTGTAGAGTTATGTATGGTGGTGACCGAAGTTTGTTCGGAGTCCCGGATGAGATCCCGGACATCACGAGGAGCTCCGGAATGGTCCGGAGGTAAAGATTCATATATAGGAAGTCCCAGTTTGGTTTCCGGAAAAGTTTCGGGCTCATCGGTAGTGTACCGGGAGTGCCGGTAGTGTACCGGGAGTGCCGGTAGTGTACCGGGAGGCCTCCGGGAGGGGTATTTCGACCCCAAGAGGTCCATGGGCTGTGGGAGAATAATAACCAGCCCTTAGTGGGCTGGGAAAACAGCCACAAAGGCCCATGGCGCAGGAGAGAAAGTCCTAAAGCAAAAAGTGGAAAATCAGCCAATAGGAGGCAATCCTACTCCAACTAGGATTGGAGGTGAAGTAGGATTTCTTCCCACCTCCTATTTCGGCCGACCCAAAGGCCTTGGCTGCCTCTCCTCTCCTCTCCTCCTATATATACTAGTGGATTGGGTGGTTTTTGGACAGAATTTCCGGCCACGTGCTACCCGTTTCACCGGTGCACAGTTTCTCCTCTAGATCGGTTTTCCGCGGCGCTTAGGCGAAGCCCTGCCGGAATCACTCCACCACCATCACCGGAGCGCCGTCACGCTGCCGGTGAACTCTCTCTCCTCTCCACCTCCTCTTGCTGGATCAAGATGGTGGAGATCGTCATCAAGCTGCACGTGTGCTGAACGCGGAGGTGCCGTCCGTTCGGCGCTAGATCGGAAGGACCGTGATCGAGATCGAGAGACGGTTCGTGATGAGATCGCGGAACGGATCGTGATGAGTTCGCGGGACAGATCGTGATCAACATCGTGAGACGGATCGTGATGAGATCGCGGGACGGATCGTGATGAGTTCACGGGACGGATCGTGATTGGATCGCGGGACGGATCGTGATGAGATCGCGGGACGCTCGGCGATTTGGATCGCGAAGATGTTCGACTACACCAACCGCGTTTCTTAACGCTTCCCGCTTAGCGATCTACAAGGGTACGTAGATCCACTCTCCCTCTCGTAGATGCTCATCACCATGGATAGGTTTGCGTGTGCGTAGGAAAATTTTTGTTTCCCATGCGACGTTTTCCAACAGTGGTATCAGAGCTAGGTTGATGGTTCGATGAGATCTCGAGTAGAACACAAAAGGTTTGTGGGCGTTGATGCTTAGATTGCTTCCTCCCTTGGTCGTATTTTGGTTCAGCGGGATTGTGAGATGAAGCGGCCCGGACCAACATTACTCGTACGCTTACGAGAGACCGGTTCCCTCGACGCAACTTGTTGCCTAGATGGCTTGCGGGTGACAGTTTCTCTCACTTTAGTTGGATCGGATTCGACAAAGGCGGTCCTTGAGAAGGTTGAAAAGCAAACTAGTGTATCACCGTTGTGGTTTATGCGTAGGTGAGAATCGTTCTTGCTAGATACCCATAGCAGCCACGTAAAACATGCAACAACAATTAGAGGACGTCTAACTTGTTTTTGCAGGGTATGTTGTGATGTGATATGGCCAATTACATGATGAGATATATGTGATGTATGAGATGATCATGTGATGTATAGAATTTCACGACTTGCATGTCGTTGAGTACGGCAACCGGCAGGAGCCATAGGGTTGTCTTTAATTATTGTATGACCTGCGTGTCAATCATTAAGCGCTATGTAATGCTTTACTTTATCGCTAAGCAGTAGCAATAGAAGTAGAAGCAGGGCTGGCGCCACAACCCCAATGGCAACACATTGATGGAGATCAAGATGATGGAGATCATGGTGTTGTGCCGGTGACGATGGAGATCATGCCGGTGTTTCGAAGATGGAGATCTTAAACACAAGTTCATGGCCATATCATGTCACTTATGAATTGCATGAGATGTTAATCCTTTTATGCACCTTGTTTTGCTTAGTACGGCGGTAGCATTATAAGGTGATCCCTCACTTGAATTTCAAGATGAACTGTGTTCTCCCCGAGTGTGCACCGTTGCGAAAGTTCGTCGTGTTGAGACACCACGTGATGATCGGGTGTGATAGACTCTACGTTCACATACAACGGGTGCAAGCCAGATTTGCACGCGCAGAACACTCGGGTTAAACTTGACGAGCCTAGCATGTACAGACATGGCCTCGGAACACGAGAGACCGAAAGGTCGAACATGAGTCATATAGTAGATATGATCAACATAATGATGTTCACCATTGCAGCCACCTCAACTCACGTGATGATCGGACTTGAGTTGGTGAATTTGGATCATGTATCACTCGAATGATCGGAGGGATGTCAATTTGAGTGGGAGTTCTTAAATAATATGATTAATTGAACTCATTATCATGAACATAGTCAAAGTGTCTTTGCAAATTATGTTGTAGATTACTAGCTCGCGTTGTGGCTCCCTTGTATTTTTATATGTTCCTAGAGAAATAGAATTGAAAGATGTTGGTAGCAATATTGCGGACTGGGTCCGTGATCTGAGGATTGTCCTCATTGCTGCACAGAAGGCTTATGTCCTTAATGCACCGCTCGGTGCGCCACCCCCTCTAGCGTCGTCTATAGATGTTGTGAACATCTGACAGGCACGTTTCGATGACTACTTGATAGTTTTGTGCGTCATGCATTACGGCTTAGAATTGAGGCTCCGAAACGTTTTGAACGTCACGGAACATATGAGATGTTCTAGGGGCAGAGATTGTGATCTCAGGCTCGTGCCTGTGTTGCGAGATATGAGATCTCCAACAAGATTCTTTGCCTGTAAGATGAAGGAGAATAGCTCAATCGTTGAGCATGTACTCAGATTGTCTGGGTACTACAATCGCTTGAATCAAGTGGGAGTTGATCTTCCAGATAAGATAGTGATTGATATAGTTCTCCAAGTCACTGTCACTAAAGCTACTAGAACTTAAGTGATGAACTATAATACACCAGGGATAGAAGTATTGATCCCTGAGCTGTTCGCGATGTTTGACACCGCGAAGGTAGAAATCAAGAAGGAGCGTCAAGTGTTGATGGTTAATCAAACCACTAGTTTCGAAAAGGGCAAGATCAAGGAGGGAAACTTCATGGATAGCAAGTCAGTTGCTGCTCCAGTGAAGCAACCCAAAGTTGAACTCAAACCCGAGACTAAGTGCTTCTATTATGAGGTGAGAGGTCGCTGAAGCGGAACAACCCTAGATACTTGGTAGATAAGAAGGCTGGCAACATTGATAGAAGTATATTTGATATACGAGTTACTAATGTGTACCTTGCTAGTACTCTTAGTAGCACCTGGGTATTGGATACCGGTTCGGTTGCTAAATGTTAGTAACTCGAAATAAAAGCTACGGAATAAACGGAGAACTAGCTAAGGGTGAGGTGACGATATGTGTTGGAAGTGTTTCCAAGGTTGATGTGATCAACATCGCACGCTCTCTCTACCTTCAGGATTAGTGACGAACCTAAATAAATGTTATTTGGTGTTTTGCGTTGAGCATGAACATGATTAGATCATGTTTATTGCAATACGGTTATTCATTTAAGTTAGAGAATAATGGTTATTCTGTTTACATGAATAATACCTTCAATGGTCATGCACCCAGTGAGAATGGTTTGTTGAAATCTTGATCGTAGTATTACACATGTTCATAACATTGATGTCAAAAGATACAAAGTTAATAATGATAGTACCACATACTTGTGGCACTGCCGCTAAATGTCATATTGGTATAAAGCGCATGTAGAAACTCCATGCTGATGGATATTTGGACTCATTCGATTTCGAATCGGTTGAGACATGCGAACCATGCCTCTTGGGCAAGATGACTAAAGGACCCCGTTGGATGGAGCGGGCAAGTGATTCATTGGAAATGATACATGTTGATGTATGCAATCTAGTGAGTCTTGTAGTGTGCAGTGGATATCGTTATTTTCTTACCTTCACTGATGATTTGAGTAGATATAGTGTATATTTACTTAATGAAACACAAGTCTGAATCGTTTGAAAGGTTCAAGCAAATTCAGAGTGAAGTTTAAAGATCATCGTGACAAGAAGATAAAAATGACTGCGATATGATCGTGGAGGTGAATATCTGAGTCACGAGTTTGGCATACAACTTAAGACAATGTGAAAGTTGTTTCACAACTAAACGCCACCTGGAACACCATAGTGTGATGGTGTGTCCGAACATCATAGTTATGCTCTATTGGACATGGTGCGTGCTATGATGTCTCTTGTCGTTTTACTACTATAATTTTGGGGTTATGCATTAGAGACAACTACATTCACTTTAAATAGGGCACCATCTAAATCCGTTGAGATGACACCATATGAATTATGGTTTGATAGAAACCTAAGCTGTCGTTTCTTAATACTTGGGGCTGCGGCACTTGTGTGAAAAATGTTTTCACCTAATGAGGTCGAACCCAAGGCGGACAAATGCATCTTCATAGAATACCCTAAGATCAGTTGGGTGAACCTTCTATCTCAGATCCGAGTGCAAAGTGGTTGTTACTAAAACGGATCCTTTCTCGAGGAAAGGTTTCTCTCGAAAGAATTGAGTGGGAGGAAGATAGAACTTGATGAGGTTGTTAAACCTTTGTTCAACCAGAGAGTAGCGCAGCGCAGAAAGATGTTTCTGTGAAGCCTACGTTAGTTGAAGAGGAAGTTAATGATGATGATCATGAAGCTTCAGGATCAAGTTACTATCGAACTTCGTGGGTCGACAAGGATGTGTACTGCTCCTAAGCGGTACGACAACCCTGTCTTCGAGGTCATGTTGTTGGACAGCGATGAACCTACGAGCTATGGAGAAGCGATGATGGGCCCGGATTCCGACAAATGGTTAGAGACCATGAAATCCGAGATAGGATCCATTTATGAAAACCAAGTATAGACTTTGGTAGACTTGCTCGTTAGACGGCAGGTCGTTGAGTACAAATGGACCTTTAGAATGAAGACAGACACTGATGGTGAATGTCACCATTTGTAAAGCTCGACTTGTTGCAAAGTTGTTTGTGACAAGTTCAAGGAGTTGACTGCGAGGAGGCTTTCTCACTCGTAGCGATGCTAAAAGTCTGTTGGAATTATGTTAGCAGTTGCTGCATTTTCAATTACGAAATCTGGCAGATGGATGTCAAAACGTCGTTTCCTTAACGGTTTACTTAAGGAAAGGTTGTATGTGATACAACCAGAAGGTTTTGTCAGTCCTAAGGATGCTAAAAGATGAGAGAGCTTCAGTGATCCTTCTATGGACTGAAGCAAGCATCTCGGAGTTGGAATATACACTTTGATGAGGTGATCAAAGTTTTTGTAGTTTATACAAAGTTTACGAGAAACTTGTATTTGCAATAAAGTGAATGGGAGCACTATAGAGTTTCTGATAAGTATATGTGGTTGACATATTGTTGATCGGAAATAATGTAGAATTTCTGGAAGGCATAAAAGGTTGTTTGAAAAGTGTTTTTCAAATGAAGACCTGGATAAAGCTACCTAATTGTTGAGCATCAAAATCTATAGAGATAGATCAAGATGCTTGATGAGACTTTCAATGAGTGCATACCTTGACAAGATTTTGAAAGAGTTCAAAATGGATCAGCCAGAGAAATAGTTCTCGTCTGATTTGTAAGGTGTGAAGTTGAGTGAGACTCAAAGCTCGACAACGGCAGAAGAAAGAGAAAGGATGAATGTCGTCCCCTATGCCTTAGCCATAGGCTCTATATTATGCCATGCTGTGTACCGCACCTATGTGTGCCTTGCCACGAGTCTGTCAGGGGGTACAAGAGTGGTCCAGGAGTGGATCACTGGACAGCGGTCGGAATTATCCTTAGTAACCAGAGGACTAAGGAAATGTTTCTTGATTATGGAGGTGATAAAGAGTTCGTCGTAAAGAGTTACGTCGATGCAAGCTTTAACACCTATCCAGATGACTAGTAGTAGCAATCTGGATACGTATAGTGGAGCAGCCATTTGGAAATAGTACCAAGTGGAGTGTGGTAGCAGTGTTTACGGTTTGACATAGAGATTTGCAAAGTACACACGGATCTGAATATCGCAGACCCGTTGACTATAAGACCTCTCTCACATGCAAAGCATGATCGAGCCCCAAAACTCATTGGGTGTTAGATTCATAACAATGCGAATCACATGGTGATGTGAACTAGATTATTGACTCTAGTGCAAGTGGGAGACTGTTGGAAATATGCCCTAGAGGCAATAATAAATTAGTTATTATCATATTTCCTTGTTCATGATAATCGTTTATTATCCATGCTATAATTGTATTGATCGGAGACTTAAATGCATGTGTGGATACATAGACAAAACCATGTCCCTAGTATGCCTCTAATGGACTAGCTCGTTGATCAAAGGATGGTTAAGGTTTCCTAGCCATGGACATGAGATGTCATTTGATAACGGGATCACATCATTAGGAGAATGATGTGATGGATAAGACCCAAACTACAAACATAGCATATGATCGTGTCAGTTTATTGCTACTGTTTTCTGCATGTCAAGTATATGTTCCTATGACCATGAGATCATGCAACTCACGGATATCGGAGGAGTGCCTTGTGTGTATCAAACATCGCAACGTAACTGGGTGACTATAAAGGTGCTCTACAGGTATCTCCGATGGTGTTTGTTGAGTTGGCATGGATCGAGACTGGGATTTGTTACTCCGTGTGACGGAGAGGTATCTCAGGGCCCACTCGGTAATACAACATCACAACAAGCCTTGCAAGCAATGTGGCTAAGTGTTAGTCACGGGATCTTGTATTACGGAACGAGTAAAGAGACTTGCCAGTAACGAGGTTGAACTAGGTATGGAGATACCGACGATCGAATCTCGGGCAAGTAACATACCGAAGAACAAAGGGGACGTTATACGGGATTAACTAAATCCTTGACATAGAGGTTCGACCGAAAAAGATCTTCGTAGAATATGTAGGAACCAATGTGGATGTCCAGGTCCCTCCATTGGTTATTGACCGTAGAGGTGTCTCGGTCATGTCTACATAGTTCTCGAACCCGCAGGGTCTGCACACTTAAGGTTCGGTGACGTTTCGGTAGTGTAGAGTTATGTATGGTGGTGACCGAAGTTTGTTCGGAGTCCCGGATGAGATCCCGGACATCACGAGGAGCTCCGGAATGGTCCGGAGGTAAAGATTCATATATAGGAAGTCCCAGTTTGGTTTCCGGAAAAGTTTCGGGCTCATCGGTAGTGTACCGGGAGTGCCGGTAGTGTACCGGGAGTGCCGGTAGTGTACCGGGAGGCCTCCGGGAGGGGTATTTCGACCCCAAGAGGTCCATGGGCTGTGGGAGAATAATAACCAGCCCTTAGTGGGCTGGGAAAACAGCCACAAAGGCCCATGGCGCAGGAGAGAAAGTCCTAAAGCAAAAAGTGGAAAATCAGCCAATAGGAGGCAATCCTACTCCAACTAGGATTGGAGGTGAAGTAGGATTTCTTCCCACCTCCTATTTCGGCCGACCCAAAGGCCTTGGCTGCCTCTCCTCTCCTCTCCTCCTATATATACTAGTGGATTGGGTGGTTTTTGGACAGAATTTCCGGCCACGTGCTACCCGTTTCACCGGTGCACAGTTTCTCCTCTAGATCGGTTTTCCGCGGCGCTTAGGCGAAGCCCTGCCGGAATCACTCCACCACCATCACCGGAGCGCCGTCACGCTGCCGGTGAACTCTCTCTCCTCTCCACCTCCTCTTGCTGGATCAAGATGGTGGAGATCGTCATCAAGCTGCACGTGTGCTGAACGCGGAGGTGCCGTCCGTTCGGCGCTAGATCGGAAGGACCGTGATCGAGATCGCGAGACGGTTCGTGATGAGATCGCGGAACGGATCGTGATGAGTTCGCGGGACAGATCGTGATCAACATCGTGAGACGGATCGTGATGAGATCGCGGGACGGATCGTGATGAGTTCACGGGACGGATCGTGATTGGATCGCGGGACGGATCGTGATGAGATCGCGGGACGCTCGGCGATTTGGATCGCGAAGATGTTCGACTACACCAACCGCGTTTCTTAACGCTTCCCGCTTAGCGATCTACAAGGGTACGTAGATCCACTCTCCCTCTCGTAGATGCTCATCACCATGGATAGGTTTGCGTGTGCGTAGGAAAATTTTTGTTTCCCATGCGACGTTTTCCAACACAACGTTGGTACTACATTTTCCTAATAATTAATGAACTTGCATTGGGGATATTTTTTCGGACCCCGTGGATAATTTAATCAACCCCCGAGCCAGTGCTCCTCATGAGTGTTGGTCCAAACTAGAGCACTGTGCGGGGCCAACCCAGGGCAACTTGGGAGATTTCTATCAGGCCACTGTACGCGTCGCTTATCCGCCGTGTCCTGAGAACGAGATACACCGATCCTATCGGGATCGTCGACACGTCGGGAGGCCTTGCTCGATTTGTTTTACCTTTCTCGGACGTCTTGAGTGAGGAACTCTGATTTTCTTCGGCTTATCTCGAGGTGTTGGATTTCCTTTGGAATTGCCTAGGAAGATCATGAGATCCATGGTTGAGGTTATTCCCGCTGCGTGTGGTTAATTTGTGATGGATAAGGTGGAGCACCCCTGCAGGGTTAAATCTTTTCGAGAAGTCGTGCCCGTGGTTATGTGGCAAACCTGGATACTTTGTTTAACACCCGGTCATAGAAAACTTGAAGTAAACTCTAATAAAATACCCCAACTATGTGCGTACCCGTGACTGTCTCTTCTCGTGAGTCCTTATCCGGAAGAGAACATGGTGGGGTTATGATTGACGTAAGTAGGTGTTCAGGATCAGTTAGTGATCATTTCTAGTTCACGTCCGTTATGCATAGACCACCATACTTTAATTTCTGTACTCGTAAGTTAGTCACTCAAATAAATGCTTAGTCGCTTGCTGCAGCCTCACCACTTAACCATGCCTTACCTATTAAACTTTAATAGTCTTGATACCCTTGGAAATGAGATTACTGAGTCCCCGTGGCTCACAGATTACTACAACAACAGTTGCAGGTACAGGTAATGCGATGAATTGACGTGAGCACATTGCTTGATTTCGTCCGTAGTCGGACCCTGCTCTTTTGTATGATGTTTGAGATGTTATTGTATTGTTGTGACTCTGATGTAGCTTGTGGCGAGTGTAAGACAATTCCATATACTCATCTCTTCTATACATGTACTTGTAATGATATCCTTTCTTGCGAACGCATCGAGATGCGCTTTTATCCCTGTCGAGGCCCTCGTGCCAAAATAAGGATAGGACCGCATCTTGGGCATAACAGATATGCTCTCGTGGCAGCTGGGGTTGGCCAATGCCTCACATATATATGGTCATCCAAGTGGAGAGACATGGGCTAGACCCATGTCTGAGTCTGTGATATCCCACGATCCAACTTCTCGGATACTTGACGCATCTGTTACAGACTCTCTGTTCCTGATCGGCAAAAATAAGTGCATAGATATGAGCTCATCTCGGCTCAAACCTGCAACCCACAACACATTATGGCAAGGCGGGCGGCGGACGAGGAGTGCGCGAGGACCACTTCTGTTCTTAAGCGCCAATAACGTGTGAAGAGAATCCCTTATACGGAGGTCCAACTCCTCTCTAACTACTGGAGTGGGACTAAAAAACTTCCCAACATCCTTTGTCATGACACCTACACGGGTCATTAGAGATTTTTCAAAAATTATTGGATCGCCCTAAAGCTCACCCCATATTTCAAAAAAAACTAGACATTTTTGATGAAACATTAAACACTTCTCCTTCAGTACAACCCCTAGACACAATGACGGCCTAGATCCCACGATACCCTTTCCTAAAAAAGGGCAGGATCGTCATTCCGTTGGGCCGATGTACGCGCGTCAGCCCCGCGGCGCACAACAGATGGTCCGATCATCATACATGTACAACGCGTACCCCACATCAAACGACGTGACTTGTGTTATCCCCCCATCGAACTGCATCAATTCCAGATGGCCCGTCGGTTTACGAGGCCACCGCCCATGTCAGTTCCCATGGCCACCGCCATCAATTCCACCTGCACCGACAGTCGCCCCTGGCGATGCGGCCCGTTCGCCACCCATGACGGACGTGATGACCGTCAGCTCCTGAGGCCGTTGTCTCCCGAGGAGACACCTTTACTCCAGGAGAATAATGCCGCCCACCTGCCCGTCGCCTTCCAGGGGGCTATATAAATCCACGACGCTCCTCTCCGATGCCTAGACCCTCAAAACCTCTCTCTAGTGTTTCCTCTCTCCCGCGTCTCCCTCTCCACCCCCTCCGGTGATGGCCTTATAATATGCCGGCGGAAATAGCTCTGGAGCCGGAGATGATGACGGACCGAGCATCTAGCCGACAAGCCTTGATGGGTCGACAACAGAGAAGCTCTACATCCTACTGGTGCTGCCGGGGTGCCTGCTCGCAGAGCCATGGAAGGTCGACAATGATGTCTACGCAACGCTTGGCCCCGGCACTACGGCGGTGGAGCATCGTAACCACCGCGGCGACCGGTGCAATATCGTCGGTCGTCACATGTTTTCTGATACCAAGTCGTATGCCGACATCATCGGGCAGTTTCCGCGCACGTCGGCTACCACGGGCAGCCCTGTCAACTCTGACGGTGGACAACAACGCCGTGTGCGGTGGGCATTACCCTCACAGGCCCCACCGGCCCCTCTAGTAGGCCCGCTAGATGTTGATCTCCCACCGAAGCAGGTAGTCCTCCGAGAGGTCGGCGACCCTGACGACACTCTGTGGTTTCTTGTTGCCCTACATGTGTGGATCACTATAAGAGTATGTCTAGAGGGGGGTGAATAGACTCCTGGAAGGAATTTAAAATCTAAAAATGTTGCAAAGTTAAGTGTTGGCAGATTTTAGCAATTATAGAAAGTCTAGATACACATGCAAGTCATCAAGTATAGCAGCAGAATGTAAAGACATTGGACATGAAAGTAAAGAGTTGAGATAGCGAGATCAAACGCAAGAAGGACACGAAGATTTTTCTCATGGTTCCGGTAGGTGGTGCTATCGTACGTCCATATTTATGGAGTCTTCAACCCACGAAGGGTAATGGTCGCAAGAGTCCACGGAGGGCTCTAACAATGAAGGGTTCCATGAAGAAGAAGCCTTGTCTATACCATGATGGCCTACGTCCACGAAGGACTAGCCTAACTCGGGGTAGATCTTCATGAAGTAGGCGATCTCCTTGCCCTTAAAAATTTCTTGGTTCACTCCACAACATGAAGTAGGAGGATCCCAAGCGACAGCGAACCAATCTAGGAGGCACCACCCTCCAAAAGATAGTAGGCTCGATAATGTCGATGAAATCCTTGCTCTTGTGCTTCAAGATGATAGACTCCTCAACACACAATCACTCTCTCACATATTTGGCTATGCTGGAAGATGTTGATTGGGTGGAAAGCAACTTGGGGAGCCTAGAGATCAAGATTCATATGGTTGGAATGAAATTTCATGATCTCAACACATGAGTAGGTGGCTCTCTCTCAGAAAATCAGTTGGTATGAGTGGGGATCTATTCCGAGTGCTTCTCTTGCGAGTGAGTGGTGGTGGAGGGGTATGTATAGGCATGTCCAAAAATCCAACCGTTACAACTTAAGTGACCAACTCGGTGACACCAATGTGTGAATATCGGTGGCACCGAGTTGCTCCAAAGGTAGCAACTTTTGAATCTTAGTGAGAACGATACAAGAATCTCGGCGGTATCGATAAGGTTTCTAATGGTCAGATTGCACAGCTCGGTGACGCCGATTCAAAAACTCGGAATTTCTGATTTTTTAATTGGGGCAATAGGAAGTTGGCAACCCAAACTCGGTGGCACCAAACCAGCATCAGTTGCACCGAAATGCTAGGGTGAACTTGATGAGGATGGTCAAGGTTGATGAATATCATCTTGAGTTGGGAGCAATCCTTGTTATTTTCATTCACTTTTCACCAACATAGGTTAGTCACACAAGGAAGAACATGATATATCCAAATAACAAGATATCAATAGTTAGCTGATACTACTTGAGACATATATGTCAAGGATATGTTTCGTTGTCTTCCTATCATCATAAAAGCGCGGTTGTGGATACTTGGTCATGACAAGATTGCTTAAGATATGAGTTGTTGGAAATCTTTTGGAGTGTTGTTCTTCCAAGTACCTACAAAATGTTAGATGCAAGCGCTAGTAGAAAACATGGAACAAGTCCCGGTTGCAGAGGTCCTCTAGTCCCAGTTATGGAACCGGGACAAAACAAGCAAGACTAATACCCAAAATCTTTAGTCTTGGATTGCTTATGAACCGGGACCAAAGGTGCTCCATGTGGTCGCTGCGGGGCGCCCAAGCAGGAGGACCTTTATTCCTGGTTGGTAACACCAACCGGGACCAAAAGGCAGCAGCCACGTCAGGTGCTGTTTTTTTAGAAGGGGGTTATTGGGTTGTGGAGGGTTAGTTTAGGGGTTTCATATTGTGTTAGCTAGATAATAGAAATAAGTGACCTCTCTTTATCTGTGTTTGGTCAATGCTAGGTAACATACATATAGAGAGAACTCAGCGCTAGCTAATAAGCAAATGAAGGAAACCATTAATTTCACAAGATCATCATGTTGAACATATATAGAGAGAAGTGATATCTCTTTCTCCGTGCTAGGTCGAACAACAAGTTTTCGCATATCTATCCGATGCTACTACATATATAGAATATAACGTCTCTTATAATCTCTAACATCATGTACCTAAGATCAAATAGCAATTCCACATGGTATTCTCCATCTTCAGGTATGACGTTCCTAATAAAGAATCCCGCCAATTCCTATTGAATTTCTCGTATGCGATCATGTTTTTCGGATTTCGGGCTCCGCAAAACCCTTGAGATTCGAACGCAAGGGCGTGGGCGAAGATCCCCTGCAGCCTCACCCGACCTAGCTCGCTATTCGATGAACACAACGAAGAACTTGCACGATGACGAGGAAGAAGATGAACACGGCAGTTTACCCAGGTTTGGGCCACCGCAAAGCGTAATACACTACTCCTGCTTTGGTGGATTGCCTCTCGAGTAGGTGTGGTGGATGAACAAGTATAGTGTTTCAGGGCCTCCTGAGGGTTCTAAGTGCTGTCTGAGGCTCCATGTGGTTTGGCGACTGTGGAGTTGGTTGATAGGGTTCGGATTTGGGCGGATCGGATTCGGGATCTGTCACACCCTGTGTTTATATCACGTTGATATGTTTGGGATTATAAAATTTGTAGCCAACTAATTTTTTTTCAAAGTTCTTTTGCTTGTTTGAAATGATGTTTGCTTGCTTGATGATTCTGGTATGGCACTCCTAGATTCTATTCCACTTCATATTCATCTTCCTTGACCAAAACATCTTGCCCAGTGATCATGCCATGTGAATAGTGACCAAAACTATTTTTATCAAATTTTGTTTTAACCAAAAATGATTTATTCAAATTATGTTTTCAAAACCACCTGAAATGAGGTTTGCACTGGAAGTCCTCAAATTGGGTGGATTCTTCTTCCACAAAGACCTTATTTCAGATCTACTATATATATGACTTTCCAAAACCTAAAAATATTATTTTTAAAGATAATTTTCATATTTTATTAAAAGGCATTTTCTTAAGGCCAGAAATGGTTTTTCCGAGGGAAAAATTATTTCAATGCTTTGAAAATATTTGAGAAACTCCATGGATATATATTTTCAATATATATGAGTTTAAACACAAGGGCATGTAAAAATCATGGGCAAAACCCCACAAAAAACCCTTCTATCCAAATCAAAGATTTGGAATATTTCTATAGGAAATATTCTCAATAAATTCCAGGAAAATTTCAGCAAGTCGAAAATATCATAAGTGATGATCTTGCAAAGTTTCATCTCAACCCAAGTTGATTTGGTTAATCAAACCACCCCAAAACCCTTCCTGTTCAGATTCAAATTTGAGCAACTTTACATTGTGAAGTGTCTCCCCTTGACCCCAAACTTTGTGGGCATGCTCTAATAACCATATAGTGATGCTACAGTAAGTGGTGCATCGACAGTTAAAGTCTAGCATCACTAGATATATAGAAACCTAATTTTGTTAGTTTCTAGGGTTTACCAAGTTTCCATTGTCAACTTTTCTCTCTTGGGCTCAAACTTGGTGAATCCTCTCATTTTTACCTAGCCCTTGACCCTGTTGAATATCTGAGTGTGTTGGTAAATATTTCTTGACCAAAACTCTATCAAAAATCTTCTGGTCCAGTGATAAAACGACCATTTCCACCCCTTACTCTTTTACCCTTGCCCCGAAATTTTTTCCACACCTCCTGGCAATGCCCAAGCACCCTTAGTAAGAATTCTAGGTCATCAAGCCACTAGTAGGTGGGGTAAAACCCCCCATTTACCCCTTGGACAACACCATTTCTTTCCCTCTCACCCTTTTGTTCTATCCTAAGGCATCTCCAGAGCCCTCCCCTAGCCTCTCATAGCCCTTGGGCATCTCCAGTATTCCCAAGACGCAAGAAGACATGCGCGTGGGCTTAAAATATGCCAGGTCACGCCATATGGGCGCTTTAGAGCGCGCTACAGTGTTGCCGCACTATAGCCACCCCTGCTTGGCGCCGCCCGACAGCCTTCGGCCTCCCCCGCGTGTCCTCCTGGTCGTCCTCAACGTCCACAGCACGGCAGGCGGTCGGGCCCCTCTCTCTATTCTCTCCTCTGCCCCCCTCGGGCGTTCCTGTCATCGCCCGAGTCGGCCAATGCGCGAGCTCGCACGCGTGGGCACCAGACCCCTTCCCCGCTCTCTCTCCATCGCCCTAGACCTGGACTGCATCCAGGAACTCCTTGGACTCAAACCGGAGCCCCGTGGCCTGTGGCGACGGCCACGCCCTCGCCGGCGCACCACAGTGCGGCGAACCGATTCTCCCTATAGAAAGGGCCTCCCCCCGAGCTCTCTCCGTTTCTCTATCCCCCTCTCCTTCTCTATCGTCCACCTAGAGAGCCCCAGCTTCTCACCGTGCTCCAAGCGCTCGGGATCGACCGGAGATCGCCGCGGCATCGCCACCGTCGATCTCCCGGTAGCGGCCTCCTCCGGCCCTGCTTCTTCTCCAGTTGGTCCTGCCTCGACACATTGACGCATTTCACCGCTCTCCCCATCCTTTTTACAGCAAGGGACGACAACACCGACCCCGTCCCGAAGCTCCTCCACCACAGGACCTTGTCGCCAGCGATCTGCGCCTCCCTGACGACCATGTCCAGCACCCATCGAACGGCGGTAACCTCCTGAATCCATCCCTGCCCTCTGGTTCCCTCGTCGTGCCCTTCCTCACCGCCGGTGAGCACCCTCCCCCTCCTGTCGAGAGGAAGGACACGACAGGTGGCCCCCACCTATCATCCCCACTCCCCTCTCCCTCTCCTTCTCTCTTGTTGACGTTGGGGCCCGCGCATTAGGTTCACACCTGGCCGCATGCGCCTGCAGCTTAGGTGGGCCGGCCTGGTCGGTTGGCCTAGTGCGGCTAGGCACTTACCCCAGGGCACAGTGCCCTGTTTCTTTTTTCCTTATTTTGTTTTCTTCCAAAACTCCACAGGGCACAAATTAAATCTAATTCCAAATATTTTTCCACCTAAATTCTTAGAATAATCCATAGAATTTATTAGTACCACTTGTAAGAATGTTTGAAGATATTTTTAGTACTATTTTGATTTAAAACTTCTATTTAGCACTTTAAGCTCCTGTTTTAAATAGTTTTGAAAATCCTTTTAAGTTCAAAAACATAGACAAATATTTTTAGTATAGCTTGTGGTATTTATCAGAGTAGGGTAGCATTTTTTATAGTAGTTTGTGTGCTCTATTTTCGTCTGTTGCTTATTTTTATCGCTTTTATTCACGACGATAGATTGCGCGGTTGACAAAGAAGTTGGACCCAAAGACTTCTAAGACCCTGGAGACTTTGTTGAGCTAGGGAAGAAGCCTTGTGACCATGTTAAGAAACCTTTTTCATTGCATGACATATAGCACTCTACTATTGATATACTTGATGATGTGAAGTAGTGACCCCTCTAGTGGGTTGCTTCCGATACTTTTGCCATTGACACTTGCATAGTGCATGACCCTACCACCTGATGAGGGTTATGCGGGTGGGAGAAGTTTGGATGCTAATAGATGCTATGCAAGTGGGTTGGGTTTTTATGCATGGTGATGAAAGGAAAACAATAATTTCAAAGACTTTTTGAAAACCCTGTTGGGTGCCACTAATGCCCGAGCGAGATGATCAAAACATGGGTGACCACTTGAGAAAGAAGTGGTGTGCCGAAGCAAGTTGAGAATGTATTTTCGAAAACGGATTAGATTTAAGATTTGTCGACCGTCCCAACCTTACATGCGCAACCACGATACCCCTTATGGGACAGGGCTTTGTTCATTACTATGGTTGGTGCTAGCAAGGAGCCTGCATTACTAGTCGCAAGAGTCAAGTGGTCACTCTTGAGACGGGGTCGTCCCAGAGTGGAAGGTCATGTGCTGTCTTTACAGGCACCGGGCACACCATTGCGTGTCCTCATGAATGATACTAGTGATGTACATCATGAGGGATGGAACCAACGATTGGACTCTTTATTTATTATCACCATGGGAAAGGCATTGTTCGGGTGCTTACCTCGGGTATATTATGTACCGCGAGTCATGGATGACATGGAAGTTCCACGAGTCTCGTGGGTAAAGTGCGCAACCTTTGTAGAGTGTAAAACTATTCGAATAGCCGTGTCCACGGTCAAGGATAGTTGGGTGGTGCTACCTAGACTATGTTCGGATTTTTTCTTGAAACTTGGTGTTAGTATGGATGTGATGGTGATAGAGAGGTCACATGAGCTAAGTTCGAAGACTTAGCATGGGAATTGAACTAAGTCTGATGACTTAGTATGATGAATGAACATGAGGTGTTCCACCCCTACTTATGATGATATCTGTAACTTGTTCATATGGATATCTGGTAATTGTTGATGCATGCCTACTAGTTACTTGATCATGTCATTTGCATTCAAAATTAGCTTTCCGCAAAATTACCTACTTAGTGCTATATCATGCATCATTATTACCTTGTTCCACAACTTGGGTAGCTTGCGAGTACTTTCAAAGTACTCATTGGCTTGCCACTAGTTATTTAATTGTCCATGCATGGAAGAACATGAGTATGTTGAAGAGTTCGTTGGTGACGAACATGCAAACTAGGACGCTTCCTAGTCAGAATGCCTGTAGGTTAAGGCAGATGGCATGGGTTCACGCTTTTGACCAGATTTCTGCTGCTTGTTCTATTTAAGTGTTTGGCCCTCGTGGCCCTATCTATGTAAGCCTTGACCTTCATGGTCTTTATTTGTATAATATGCTAAATGTGGATGTAAGACTCTTGTTATTCATTTTCTGTGTGTTCAGTGAGCATTGATCTTTGTGATCACTGTACACGTGCATTTGGTGACCACAACTTATGAGTCGAGGGTCCCACAGAGCTGGTATTAGAGCTATCCTGACTGTAGGAAGCCCTTAGTTAGCATGGACGTTAGATAGGATGAAATCACTTTCAAACTACACCTAACACCTATACTTAGGGAATTCTGCACTATTTACCTCTTCTATTTTTCACACAACACATTGCTGACTCTCCTCCTTTCAAACGTCTGTAGATAGCCGTCGTACCCGAAGCCTTCCTGACATCCGGCTTTCCCTTACTCCTTGGGGATAGCCTGGAGAACTGCTAGTTACACCAACCACCCATTTTCCTCTACCACGAGCACTGGGTCGATGCCGTCACGAAGGAATACCACGTAGATGTGGTCGTGAAGGCAAACGACTCCCCGACTAGTTGGTTTTTTGAAGGACCACGGATGGAGACCATGATACTTTCCGCCGAGACAGCTGCACGCAAGGCACTCCTACACCTTCGAGACACCAGGAGGATGGAACACCACTAAGGTTCCAAACCTACTTCAGCCTCTCGTCCGATAGTCTGGTTCCCCACTTGATAAAGGAGTCCGTGAATCTCTGCGAGGAACTTTAACACACTCGGGAGCTACTTCGGCAAGGCAAGACGAAGCCAGAGAAGATCCAGAAGGATGGAGCCCCCGAGGGACGACCAGGTGTCGCTTATCGAGGAGGAGTACCCCCATCTAGTGATGCACCTACACGTCGTCATCGCATGAGTGCGAAGGAGTACCGTGAGCTCTTAACCGACCCGCTAGCAAAGCTTCGTCAGGATGGGCCTCCTTGTTCCCTGACCCCTTCGACCGAGAACGATGCTCGTTCAGATGATGAATAGGAGGAAGACCCATAGGAGCGTGACTACGAGACAGAGCATTCCACCACCTGAGTCCGAGACCCCCTAGGGTAGGATCAGTCAGGTACCCCTCATGTGAAGTCGAGACCGTGTAATGGTTCATATGAAACCATGTGTCCTTATTGTTTGTTTTGTTGTTTTTGTTCTGATGCAACTCACGCTTTTGCCTTAGGCAACATGTAAGCGACTCCATCGTCTATCTTAATATATATGTTGGTCTTTCGACCTTTGGTTTAACATACTTGCACTTGACCAACCCCCTTAGGCGCGCTTTTCCGTTATTGCTTATCCTCTCGTCTATCCCAGTTCTTTGAGATGGCTGCTCCAAACAGTATGGTGACTGCTACCCACAACTACCCACAACAGCTCCTTCACCAACCCTGAAGCCGGCAACTCAAGCCAGTAACAGGGATCTGGTGGGGATGCTCACGCTGGAGGACACTAGGAGCAGCCACAAGGCGGCATCCCCCTCCCCCACCTCCAACGTAGAACATGACCATTGCTCAGTTTCTCCAAGTTCTCTAGGAGGAGCGCCAAGGCAACCATACTGCTATCCAGCAGATGGCTCAGGCCCTTGTGAACAACCAGCAGCAAGGGAGGAACAACAATGGCCGCTCCATGCTGTCCGAGTTCATGAGGAATTCGCCTCCAACCTTCATCGAGACTGTTGAACCATTGGATGCTGATGACTGGATCCGCACCATTGAGAACCTCCTTTCATTTGTCAATTGCAATGAGGACCATGAGAAGTTGATGTATGCGTCTTACTGCCTTGGCGGTACCGCCTGAGCTTGGTGGGATGGATTCAAGGTCATGCAAGGAGAACATGTGATCACTTGGAATGACTTCAAGGAAGGATTTCGAACCGCCCATATTCCTTCTGGGATGATGGCTATCAAGAAGAGAGAATACCGAGCGCTGAAGCAAGGAAGTGGCTCTGTCAAGGAGTACCTGCAGAAGTTCAATCTACTGTTAACGTATGCACCTGAAGATGTCAGCACGGAGGCTGCCAAGAAGGAACACGTCATGGAAGGACTTCAACAGGTCCTGCAGTATGAGCTCATCGTCTGTGACTGTCGTACCTTCTTCGACTTGGTGAACAAGGCCCTCATGCTAGAAGACAAGCGTAGAGCCATAGATGACACTCACAAGCGTAAGATGATCAGCAAGGGTAGCTCCAGCAACCAGAAGCCATGCCCCTGGCAGCCAGCCCCAGCCAAGCCAACCTATCAGCGGCAAGAGGCTAGACCTCCTGCGCCTTGTCCGAGCTACCAGCCTCAACAGTACGCCAATCCTAGGCCAGCCTACAACAACAAACCCACTAACAACAACGGTGGCAGAAACTTCAACAACAACCCTCGGCAAGTGACTTGCTTTGGATGTGGTCAGTCTAGACATATCTATAAGCTTTGCCCCAAGAAGAAGCCAGATGCACCGCGCCCCAATGTGCCCGCTCAAGGTCAAACCCATGGAGCACCCCCAAGGAACCCAGCTCCCCGCAACCAGCCCAACAATTGCAAATGTCGTGTGAATCACATCACCGCAGAGGAATCCCAGGAAGACCCAAACGTCATACTGGGTACGTTCTTCATCAACTCAACCCCAACAACAGTATAGTTTGATTGTGGGGCTTCACATTGTTTTGTCACCCAAAGGTTTGCACTAGAGAGTGGCATGAAACCTACACCCTTGGGTAGTCGTATGTTGAGACAAACCCCAAGTTCAGTTATGTAGTCCGAGATAGGGTGCAAAGAGTGAAGATTGACATCAACGGGGTAGACTTCCTAGCAGATCTTATAGTTCTAGATTCACCCGGCTTGGATGTCATCCTTGGCATGAATTGGTGGACTAAGCACCAAGGCATGTTAGACTGTGCCAAGAGGATTGTCACCATGACCAATAGCCAAGGATTGGAAGTCAAGTATTTTCCCAACCCTGCCTCCACTCAAGCCCCTCAGTCTAACTGCCTATCGGGAGTTGTGTTGGATCAAGTCCCAGTGGTATGTGAGTACCACTGGAGTGCCTCCCTAATGTGCTTCCTCATGAGCTGCCCGGAGTGCCTCCTGACTGCGACATTGAGTTCATCATTGAGCTTATGCCCGGGTCAAGGCCCATCTATAAGAAGGCCTACACGATGGGATCTGAAGAGTTGGCTGTGTCTTGGTTTTATCACGGCAGATGTCCGGGTGAATGGACTTCGGTTTGAGGCCATCGCTAACGTGATGGACTCCAATGGGTTGATAGGGACGAGAGACACGGATTTACCCAGGTTCGGCCCCTCAACTCGAGGTAATAGCCTACGTCCTGCTTGTGTTTTTATTGCTTGATGTATCGATTACAAGAGAGCAAACGATTGGCCTAATATTCGATAACCTAATCTCTAAGTCGCCCCAGGTCTACCCTTATATAGGAGGTCTAGACCACGGGTAATACAATTGGTACCGACTCTCATTGTCCATCCGAGTCTTCCTCTATCTTCTTGTCCAAGTTGTCCTCGGGCGGCTTACACACCCGGGTCTTCTGGGCCACTGTCTGGCCCACCTTATGAGCCACCAAGCTTCCTGGGCTTTAGGACACCGGCTCACCTTGGGCCAGTATACGAGCCGCCAAGCATAACCCGGAGCCTTCAGGGCGGGTCATGCCGCGAGGTTATATTCCCAACATTAGGCCCCAGGTTGATTTGAGCTTGCTCACTTCACCATCTTGTCTTGCTCTTTTGGTGAGTCGCCCGAGATGACTTGCCATGACGTCATGTTGGCCCTGCCGGAAAGATTCGCTGACGTACCCACCAAATCTTTGCATTAAGTGACTATCCCAAAATCGAGGCATCTGCCTCGGCCGAAACATTTCCGTCACCTAGATTTTCGCGCTCCTTCTACCTTCTCCTTTTAAATAGGACTGCCCCAGGCGATTTACTACTTCTCCCCCTGGCTTCCTCGTCTTCCTCTTCTTGACGCAGTCGCTTCCATCACTTCCAGCTCCGGCGCCACCTCCGCTGCGTCGACGACAAGCTGTTGCATCCACCTGTGCGAATTAGAGCTTCATCCGTGTTTCATTGTGCCGTCGACGGTAAGCTCGTGCTTCTTCTTAGATCCATTACCGCGCTGGTAGGGTTTGCAGGAAGCCCGTTGCCTTCGCGTGGGTTCTTTCGGCGCCATGGCTCGGGGTCCTCCGACGCCGTCCGCACCCTTGACGCTCACGCTGTCCGCGCCGCCGTGCACGGGGCGACCGCGCACAATGCATGGGCCCATCGCGGCTCCTTCTCATCGTTTCAGTTTTCATCTGCTTAGCCTGTTCTTCGCTAGGTCTAAAATAGGAACCTTTTTCCCTCTTTTGTAGATCCATAAATATATCAGTAGCTTGTGAAACCTGTTTTCCAGGATTTAGCCAAATTTCCCCCCTCCGCGCTTGCTCTCATCAGCCGGAGTGTAGCACCTTATACATAGACTCTTTAAACTCATAAGCCGCCATAGATTTTAATCTCCTCTTAATTCGCCGTGTTTTAATTTTCACAATCTTTGAACCGGCAGAATGTCTCGTGGCCCGAACTCCTATAACTGGGTCGGGTCGTGCGTTACGGAAGAGTTTTTGATGGACTTTGTTTACACTGGCACTCTCCTTTCCAAAGATGCCATCCACTGGCGGGTCCCGGGTGATGAACTGAGGCCCGTTCCCCAAGAAGGAGAGGTGGTCGTTTTCTTGGACCATATTGAGTGGGGCTTCGTGTCTCCCGGCTCAAAATTCTTCCGTGATGTCCTTCATTTTTACAAACTCTATCCTCAAGACCTCGCCCCCAACTCCATTTCAAACATGTGCAACTTTCAAGTGTTGTGTGAAGTCTATCTCCAAGCCAAGCCGTCGGTAGGCCTGTTCCGGGAGTTCTTCTATGCCAACCATCAAACTGAAGTGAAGGCTGGTCCGAGCCTCGAGCTGGGCGGAATTTCTATCCAAAGGCGGCGGGACATCACTTTTCCGGCTATGCAGCTGCCGAGTCACCCAAAGGACTGGAATAAAATGCGGTTCTATTGCAAAGATACTTCCCCAGAGGGTGAACGTCCACTGCCGGGTTACTGTCCTTCCCGTCTCAAGACAACTTCAGAACTTCCCGGCCGGCTGTCCGCTTTAGAGTGCGCAAGATATGAGCTGGCTCATGCCAAGATTAAGGCCCGCATGGCCAACGCTTAACCGGACTGGACGTGATCCGCTGCTGGATCTCTTGGCAGATCATGTCGTTAAGCCACAGAAGCAGCCTTATGTGCGAGTACAAGGGCAAATACAACCGTTCACTCTACTTCAGCCGGTCAAACTTGATAGAAGATGACATCACCACTGCTATCAGGAGTCTCGTTCATGAGACATCTGAAGCCTGCAGCGCTATCGGGTTGATCCCCTTTAGTGCCCTTAATTCGGCCCCAGACGTAAGGCGATTTCTTCCCATCCGCCTCTTGGACTTTACTTGTACCTTGCTGCTCTATTGCCCTCAACTGGCTTATTCTTTCAGGCCGACTCTGACTTCTGGAAGAAGGAGTACATCCCTCCCTTGAAGAAGACCAAGAATAAAGCCCCGACCAAGAAGCCCAAGAAGGACACCACGCAAGAGGGATGGTTTGACCCGCCACGGTCATCCGGCTCAGAGGTAAAAATTTAGTTGTTTTCTCAGACCTTGTCTTCTCATCTCACTAACACCTGTTTTACTCTCGGGATGATGTGGAGACCAGCCGCGTCAACGCCCCTGAGGTAATCTACATTTCTTCCGGCTCAGAATATTTTGTCCCCCGGACACCGCGGCGGTTTATTGGAAAAGTTCCTCTCTCTCATCCTCTTGCTTATCTGGGCCCTCAATTTCTTTTTTTTAAAACAACAACAGGCTGATCGTCGTCAGACCTAGAGCGCCGGCTCTACAGACCTCGTGTCCGGTTTACCGAACTCCCCGGCTCCAAAGACATGCCCTACAGAGGTATGTATATCTTGTTTGACTGGTTTACCTTGTCATTTCAATATTGTCTTATGTTTTCTCAATTATCTCTCAGAGGTCACCTTCCTCTGGCGACTCTTCAACGACCGCCCTACTGCCTCCCAAGATTAATCCGTTGTAAGTGTTTCCTCTAATCTTAAATTTAGTTCTCTTAGCGGCTGTAACCCTTGGGTTCTGATCTTTGTGCTTTCTAGGGCTCAAGCCAAGCGCAGAAAAAACAA
Source organism: Hordeum marinum (assembly GCA_022496015.1). Lineage (NCBI taxonomy): Eukaryota > Viridiplantae > Streptophyta > Magnoliopsida > Poales > Poaceae > Hordeum > Hordeum marinum. The sequence goes on from CM039677.1 coordinate 122,132,619, forward strand.
CAGGTCCTCCCCTGGACCTGCTGCCTAAGAGCCGGAGCATGGCCAGCCGGATGAGTCGCGGCCGTATGTGGACCTCCCAGCAACATCTGAGGAGCCGGCTGCAGATGATGTCATTCCAGGGAGCCCGCCAAGGAACTCTTCCAAACCGCCAAGCCCTGGCCAGGTGACCAAGGAAACCAGCGCTCCAGACGTTGTGATTACTAGCATTGGCTTTCACTCTCCCCCGGCTCACGTGCTGACCAAGCATAACGAACCGGCTGAAGCTTCAAGGAAATTGGAGTTTGAACCCTCTGCTTTAGAGAAGATGACAGCCGAGGAGCTGCATGCTGGTTATATGAACCGGCTATCCACAAGCCGGGATCTAGAGCTCCAGCTAGTTAACCTCATGAAGAAGAAATATGAGGTATTCCTTTTTTCCTTATATCCTTACGTAGCCCCCAAGTGTCGGCTTAATCTTTCCAAAGGTTGAGCTGGGACTTTCACGATCATCCTTGTTATGAAAAACCAGTATATAACCCCCAAGGGCCGGCTCAATTATTCATAATTTTGAACTGGAACTTCTTAGTAGATAAATAAGAGAGCTAATACTAGCCCCCAAGGGTCTGCTCAATCTTGTTCAAAGTTGAGTCGGGACTTTCATGCCGAACTTCTGAAGATAGACATTAGCCCCCAAGTGTCACGCATTTTGCTTGCAATGTATTTGAGACTTGCCCGTTCATTCTATGCTTTGATGTGTCACAGGAAACCTTAACTGAAGCCGTGTCACAATTGGCCGACATAAAAGCCAATTTGTCCGCACAACAAGCTACTCGGAGAGCCACTGATGACAAATGTCGGCTCGTGTCCGAGGAGTTGGTTCAAATCAAGGCCGACTTCACCACTTTCAAAGAGTCAGCCGGCTCTAAAAAATCTTCATTGACTAAGCGGGCGGATGATCGTATCAGATGAGCTCCAATCTTTGAAACGCCACATCACCAAAATGACAGCCGCCCTCTTTGGTGAGTTTCTGGCAACTTTCACTCGATTGGCATATAATACTTGTGCTGGCGACTTACCATGAAATCTTCGACTTACACAGGCCCTAGGAGCCGCCAACTGGCCTCTGACAGCCTGCTGCTCTTGAAAGCCATCTACACCCTGATAGAGCAACTCTACTGTGGTGCAGTGTGCACCATCAAAGTTGTGCAGTACAAAGATAAGATTCCTGCGACTCTCAAGGGCGTCTTGGAGCTCTTGTCCACAATGCCCAATCAGATTGCCAAGTTGAAGAAATCAGCTGTGCGCCAAGGGGCGATTACGGGCATCAGCCGGGCCTTGGCTTTCTCTCCGGAGCTGACCTCGGCCGAGATGATGGATGGATTCCCGTCAAAGAAAGACGACGGCTTTGAGTTCACCGGTGCTGACTATAACCGGTGCTTAAAGGATTCCAGAGTGCTGGCTTCTGTCTTAGCGGAGGAAGCTGACCTGACGACCTACCAGCGGCTTATGGCCCTAACCAAAAGAGAATCCGCGGGTCGCTTTTCGAGTGCAAGGACTTAACGCCTGCCTGCAGTAAGGACCTCTTCGCTCCTGACCTTGATCCATCTCCGTACTTTGAAGAAGGCTCTTTTGCGGCTCTAACGAATTGCAACTGGGACTTGGACAATCTCCAGATCAGGGCCACCGAAGAGCCGAAGTAGGATGACTCGACAACTAGCTATCCCTTACCCTGAAAAACTTGTAAGAGCCGACTCTTCATGACTTGTCGTGTGGCTTTGAAACAAAAAATTTCCGAAATTTTGGGCTCCTCAAGGAGTGTATGTGATAGACTAGATGCCACTTTTGCTTCTGTGGAATCTTGTTCTATTCTGCTATATAAAATGATTCGTCTCTTCAACTGTCATTGCCTTTGTATGATGTTTTGAGCCCTTATGCTGCTTTGTTAACATAGAAGACATCTGTAGCCAAGACTAGGTAACCTACACCCGGAGGTGGTAAGCCCCCTTGGCAATCATAGCCAATCTGGTTAGTGGAGGATGGCATAAAGCCTAGCCGATAAGGCATTAGAAGCTATACCCGGAGGTAAGAAGCTGCCCTCTACCGGTTGTTTAAGGTTAGATAAGCTACACCCGGAGGTGGGAAGCCCCCTTGACAACCATGGCTAATCTGGTTAGCCAGAGATGGCATAAAGCCTGTCCGATAAGGCATTAGAAGCTATACCCAGAGGTAAGAAGCCGCCCTTTGCCGGTTGTTTAAGGTTAGATAAGTTACACCCGAAGGTGGGAAGCCCCCTTGACAACCATGGCTAATCTGGTTAGCCCGAGATGGCATAAAGCCTGCCCGATAAGGCCTTAGAAGCTATACCTGGAGGTAAGAAGCCGCCCTCCGCCGGTTGTTTAAGGTTAGATAAGCTACACCCGGAGTTGGGAAGCCCCCTTGACAACCATGGCTAATCTAGTTAGCTGGACATGGCAAAAAGCCTCACCGATAAGGCATTAGAAGCTATACCCGGAGGTAAGAAGGCGCCCTCCGCCGGTTGTTTAAGGTTAGATAAGCTACACCCGGAGGTGGGAAGCCCCCTTGACAACCATGGCTAATATGGTTAGCCAGAGATGGCATAAAGCCTGGCCGATAAGGCGGTAGAAGCTATACCCGGAGGTAAAAAACTTCCTACAACCGCGGCTAATCATGTTAGCCGGAGATTTGGCATGAAGCTGGCCGATAGGGTGTTAGAAGAGATACCCGTCGGTAAGAAGCCCCCTTCAGTAATATGTCATAAACGCCGGCCGATAAAGCATTAGAAGCGATACCCGAAGGTAAGAAGCCGCCTTCCACCGTGGCTAATCATGTTAGCCAGAGATTTTGGCATAGAGCTGGGCCGATAAGCATTAGAAGCGATACCCAAAGGTAAGAAGCCACCCTCCACCATAGTTGATCTATCGACTGGAATTTTTATGAACTCTTCTTGTATGAACAACGATGTGGGTAATAAAAGATGTCCCGTCTTGTGAGGATGTTATCCTATTTATATATGGTATGTACAATGATAGTATACAATGGTGAGTCTCAACACCCTTATGTGAAATACAGCCGTAGATGTGCTATATTCCATGGCCGGCAGGTTTCCTGACCCGCCGTTTGTGAGTCATCCCTGATATTGACGAGATAGTATGACCCATTGTTGAGATTTCTACTGACCACAAATGGTCCTTCCCAAGGAGGAGATAACTTATGCATGCTTGTCTGGTCCTGAATCAACCGGAGCACTAAGTCACCTTCTTGAAATGTCCGGGTCTTGATTCTGCGGCTGTGGTAGCGGCGCAGGTCTTGTTGATAGATCGCCGATCGGGAAGCCACCAGCTCCCGTGCTTCTTCCAAAGCATCCAACGCGTCTTGACGTGCCGTCTCATTATCCGTCTCAACATACGCTACTACACGTGGCGAATCATGCCGGATGTCACTCGGCAATACTGCTTCAGCACCATACACCATAAAGAAAGGTGTATAGCGTGTTGATATATTGGGTGTAGATCTATTACTCCATAAGATGGAAGGCAATTCTTCTACCAAACACCTGGGATTCCATTATAAAGGAAGCATAAGCCGTGGGTTGATGCCCCTTAAAATCTCTTGATTAGCATGCTCGGCCTGACCATTAGACTATGGATGCGCAACTGCTGAAACATCTAGCCGAATGTGCTCCTTGTGACAGAACTCTTTCATAGCCCCCTTAGATAGATTTGTGCCATTGTCGGTGATAATGTTGTGAGGGTAACCAAAACGGTAAATCAGCTTCTTAACAAATTGAACCACCGTACCCGTGTCACACTTGCTAACCGGCTCTGCCTCCACCCATTTGGTGAATTTATCGACCGCCACGAAGAGGTGCGTTTTCTTATCTTTGGATCTTTTGAAAGGTCCTACCATGTCTAGCCCCCAGACTGCAAACAGCCATGCAATTGATATCATCCTTAACTCTTGAGCCGGAACATGAGCACGCCGGCCGAACTTCTGACAGCCGTCACATTTGCGAACCAAGTCCTTTGCATCCTTGTGAGCTGTCAACCAGAAGAACCCGTGCCGGAAGGCCTTGGCTACCAGCAACCTCGAGCCAGCGTGATGTCCACAATCTCCGGCATGAAATTCATTCAAGATTTCTTGACCCTCCTCAGGTGAGACACAACATTGAAAAACGCCAGTCACGCTGCACTTGTGCAATTCACCATTAACTATCATCATTGATTTGGTGCGCCGGGTAATCTGTCTGGCCAGGTCTTCATCATCGGGTAACTCGCCCCGGGTCAGATAGGCCAGGTAGGGGATAGTCCAATCTGGGATAGCGTGCAAAGCCGCCACTAACTCCCCTTCCGGGTCAGGAATAGCCAAATCCTCTTCTGAAGGTAACTTAACAGTCGGATGATGTAAGAGGTCCAGGAATACATTGGGCGACACCGGCTTTTGTTGGGAGCCTAGCCGTGACAGCGCATCTGCCGCCTTATTGTTGCGATGATCAATGTGAACCACCTAATACCCCTTGAAGTGGCTGGCAATGATATCAACCGCCTGCCGATAAGCCGCCATCCGTGGGTCTTTGGAGTCCCAAGTACCCGAAACCTGCTGAGACACGAAATCGGAGTCGCCCAAACACCTTACCCGGCTTAAATTCACCTCCTTGGCTAATCTAAGCCCATGAAGCAGAGCCGCATACTCAGCCGCATTGTTAGTGCATGGGAACATTAGCCGGAGCACATAACAAAACTTATCACCTTTAGGAGATGTCAAAACAACTCCTGTGCCTAACCCTTCTAGTTGCTTGGATCCATCAAAGTGTATAGTCCAGTAGGTATTATCCGGGTTTTCCTCAGGGGCTTGGCCTTCTCTATTCTGGATTTTGTCCCCCAACGGAGCAGAACTAACCACGGTTATCTGGTGCCCTAAAAAATTGTGCTTTAATTTGCGGCTGGCCATGAAAACCCCATATACCAGCTTTTGCCAATGCGGGTACCTTTGCTTGGACTCGGTCAGGACCTCATTGATATAGTAAACTGGCCTTTGAACCGGATACTCCTTTCCAAACTCCTTGCGCTCCACCACAACCGCAGCGCTTACTGCCCGATTGTTAGCCACCACGTATAAAAGTAATGATTCTTTCTCAACCAGAGCAGCCAACACCGGCGGCTCAGTCAACTGTTTCTTGAGCACCTCAAGTGCTTCAGCTGCCGCCTTGCTCCCGACGAATTTATTCGTCTTCTTCATCATTTGATATAAAGGAATAGACTTCTCTCCAAGGCGGCTTATGAAACGGCTCAACGCGGCGATCCGCCCCGCCAAGCGCTGGACATCATTAATGCAGGCCGGCTCTGATAGAGAAGTGACAGCCTTGATTTTATCCGGGTTAGCTTCAGTGCGAAGTACAGAAAACAGAAACCCCAGGAGCTTGCCAGCCGGAACACCGAAGACACATTTAGTCAGGTTAAGCATCATCATATAGACCCGGAGATTATCAAAGGTTTCCTTTAAGTCACCCAAAAGGGTCTCCTTCTTCCTGGATTTGATCACGATGTCATCTACGTAAGCATGGACGTTGCGGCCAATCTGATTGTGAAGGAAGTTCTGCACACATCGCTGATAAGTCACCTGGGCACTCTTGAGCCCAAAAGGCATAGATACATAACAGAAAGCACTGAAAGGTGTAATAAAAGCCGTCTTCTCTTGGTCTTTAACTGCCATCTTGATCTGATGATAGCCTGAGTAAACGTCCAGGAAACACAAGCTTTTAACAGCCCGCCGTAGCATCAATGATTTGATCAATACGAGGGAGGGCAAACGGATCAACCGGGCAAGCCTTGTTAAGGTTCGTGTAGTCCACACACATACGCCACGTGTCATTCTTCTTGAGCACCAGCACCGGGTTAGCCAACCACTCCGGGTGAAAAACCTCAACAATGAAACCCGCTGCCAAGAGCCGGGCAACTTCTTCCCCAATGGCCTTGCGTCTCTCCTCATTAAACCGCCGAAGAAACTGCTTAATTGGCTTAAACTTTGGATCCACATTAAGGTTGTGCTCAGCAAACTCTCTCGGTACACCCGGCATGTCAGAAGGTTTCCATGCGAAGATGTCCCGATTCTCACGGATGAATTCAATGAGCGCGCTTTCCTATTTGGGATCCATGTGAGCTCCCATGATGAACTGTTTGGATGAGTCGCCCGGAGTGAAATCTACCGCCTTAGTATCATCCGCTAAAAACTTAAGGGGCGGCTCAACCTCCATGGTAGCCTTTTTCAGGAGGGTCCTATCCTTCGGGTCAACATTCTCCTTGTAAAATTTAAGCTCCTCTTGAGCACAACTGGACTCTGCGTAAGCCGCATCTCCTTCCTCACACTCAATGGCCGTCTTTGGGTCACCATGAACAATAATGGTACCTTTTAAGCCGGGAATCTTGAGCTATAGGTACACATAGCAAGGCCTAGCCATAAATTATGCATAAGCCGGACGTCCAAACAGTGCGTGGTATGTACTCTTGATTTTTACCACCTCAAACCACAAGGACTCCACCCTGTAGTTATACTCGTCGCCAAAGGCCACTTCCAAAGAAATCCTGCCCACCGGATATGCTGACTTTCCTGGCACCACACGATGAAAAATGGTGGATGAGGGTTTTAAATCTTTGTCTAGCAATTTCATCCGCCGAAAAGTATCGTAGTAGAGGATACTAATACTGCTGCCTCCATCCATTAACACTTTATTCACCATATACCCTCCCACTTGGGGGCCCACAACCAAAGCCAGCTGCCCTGGGTAATCCTCCCGGCTCCATGTTATATCATACTTACACCATCGTAAATACTGTGGTAGGGCTGGTCCAACCGCATTGACCGCCCGCTTGCACAACTTCTGATCCCTTTTGTTGAGACTGGTCATGAAAACCTGATACTGACCGGAGCTGAGCTGCTTCGGGTTACTCTGATAACTAGACTGATTATGCTGTTGCTGATTGCTGTTACCAGAATGCTGCTGATGTCCTCCTTGACTACCTTGACCTGGGTGACAAGACCCTGAGCCGCCGGACCCAAAACCGGCCCCTGACCCGCCGTGTCCAGAGCCACCCAACGGGCTACCGTCCTGATTGTTGGGTCGTGTAAAGTGATTCTTAAGTTTCTGCATGAAACAGCCCTCTCCCCATGTGTGGTTCGCCGGCTTATCTGGCTGGCCATGATCCGGACAAGGACCCTTCAGCGCCTCCTCCAAATTAAAGGCATGCCTGTCCTTATTAAAAGGTGGCCTAAACCTCCTGTTGCCCTTGGGGTGATTCTGATTGGTACTTGCATTGGCCACCAGTTCTGACCCGGCCTTAGGATTCTTATGTTTGCTCTGCCTACCATTGTTGCCATACCCTTGCCCTGATTGCCCTTCTTGCCTTGGCCGGCCTTCTCCTCGTCGGAGCCCGGATCCTTCGTGTTGTCCGAGTCGGCTTATTTCGTGAGAGCCGTCATGATCTCTCCCATATCTTGACATGTGCGCTTGATCCAGCCAAGCTTCTTCTTTAATGGGACAAAGTGGCATTTCTTCTCTAGGATCAGTACTGCCTGAGCCGCCATGATCTGCTCTGAAGAGTGGATGATGGTCGAGACCCGCCGTACCCAATGATGAGCTGACTCATTCTCCTGTTGAACACAGTGATCAAGATCCACGATGGTCATGGGCTGTTTACACGTTCCCTGAAAGTTGTTAATGAATCTGGCTCTCACCTCTGCCCATGAGTTGATGGTATTGGGCGGCAATCCCTTTAACCATGTGTGGGCTGGGCCTTCAAGCATCATAATAAAGTATTTGGCACAAACTACCTCACTGACGTCCATCATCTCCATGGCTAGTTCCTAACTCTCCACCCAAGCCTCTAGGGGTAAATCAGTGGTGTAATTTGGAACTTTGCAGGGCCCATTGAAATCCTTTAGCAGCTGCTCACTCCGTAGAGCCGGTGATAAACATGGCACTCCCCACTCTGGTGGTTCCTCCAACTCCTACTGATACGGATGGCGCGGGCTCCTGGTGAGCTACCTCGGCTAAAGCTGTCACCTCTTGCTGGCCTCTTGCATCCATAGAGGGCCGATGACCCGTTGGAATCTCTGGGAGCCGATTGCCGCTGGAACCCGCTAGCGACTCGTAACGCCGGCTAAAACTCTGGCTAGGGAGAGGGGTTGAATGAACACGGCTCCAGCTGTAGGTGTACTTTTCCTGCTGGGCCGTCGTCGTCTGCGAGTATCCAAAGGCGTTTCGCACATCCTCCACAAAGGGCGCCTCATCCGGAATATGAATTGTTTCGAGCCGGGTGGCTGCTGCAACCATATGTCACACGGCTCCAGCTGTAGGTGTACTTTTCCGATGAATACGTTCCTCGCTACCCCTACTATGTCACTAGGTGAGGACACCGCAAGATTGAACCGAAAACCAAGCACTTCTCCCATTGCAAAAATTACCAATCTAGTTGGCCAAACCGAACCAATAACTTGAAGAGACTTGCAAGGATATGATATCATGCATATAAGAAATCAGAGGAGATTCAAATAAGATTCATGGATAATCTAAACATAAACTCACAATTCATCGGATCTTGACAAACATACCACAAAAGAGGATTACATTGGATAGATCTCCATGAAGATCAAGAAGAACATGGTATTGAAGATCAAGGAGAGATAAGAAGCCATCTAGATACTAGCTATGGACCCGTAGGTCTGTGGTGGACTACTCACGCATTGAGGGGAAATGGAGTTGATGTAGATGCCCTCCGTGATCGAAACCCCCCTCCGGCATATTATCAAAAAAGGCTCCAAGATTGGATCTCTCGGGAACGGAGGCTTCCGGCGGCAAAAAAGTATTTGTGTGGCTTGTTCTTATGTTGCGGGAATATTTGGGTATTTACAGGCCAGAGAATAGGGTTAGGAGACCTGCCAGGGAGCGACAAGCCTGCTATGTGCGGCTAGGGGGGCCTAGCAGGCTTGTGGCACCTTGGCACCTCCCCTGATGTGCGCTCCAAGGTTGATCGACTTGTTTCCTTCCAGAAAAATTCCTTTCGAACGTTTTATTCCGTTTGGACTCCGTTTTATATCCCATATCTGCAAAACTCAAAGACAAGAAAACACAAAAGTTTGCACTTGCCTCTAGATTAATAGGTTTGTCTCAAAAATAATATAATATAGCAAATTAATGCATATAAAACATCCAAAATAGATAATATAATAGCATGCCATCATCGAAAATTATAGATACGTTGGAGACGCATCAACATCCCCAAGCTTAATTCCTGCTCGTCCTCGAGTAGGTAAATGACAAAAACAGAATTTTTGATGTGGAGTACTACCTAACATATTTATCCATGTAATATTATTTATTGTGGCATGAATATTCAGATTTGTAAGACTCAAAACGAAAGCTTAATATTGATATAGAAACAATAACCTTTCAAGCATACTAGCAAAGCAATTGTATCTTTTCAAAATATAATGGCAAAAGAAAGTTATCCCTACAATATGATATGGTTTGGCTATGCTCCATCTTCCCCACACAAAGTATTTATAACATGCACAACCCCGAGGAAAAGTCAAGCAATTGTTGTCACTTTCTCAAACTTTTTCTACTCTCACGCAATACATGAGCGCGAATCATGGATATAGCACTATAGATGGAATAGAGTATGGTGGAGGTTGTCAAGGAAAGGGAGAATATAGTATCACATAGTCTAAGCGTATCACCGGGCTATGGAGATGCCCATCAATAGATATCAATGTGAGTGAGTAGGGGTTGCCATGCAACAGATGCACTAGAGCTATAAGTGTATGAAAGCTCAATAGGAAACTAAGTGGACGTGCATCATGAGGAAAAAATTCCCCTATCTATATGAAAGTGAGAAAATAGGAGACTCCCTATTGAAGATCATGGTACTACTTTGAAGCTCAAGTGTGGAAAAAGGTAGTAGCAATGTCCCTTCTCTCTTTTCTCTCATTTTTTTGTGTGGGCATCTAAGACCTCTTTTATTCATTTTATTTTTTTATTTGGGCTTCGATGGACTTTTTTTCATAAAGTCCGGAACTTCATCCCCACTTGTGAGGGAATCATAGCTTCCATCATCCTTTCCTCACATCGGACCTGCTCTATTAAGGATAATCATCAGACCTCTATTTACTTACAACTCAAAATAATATTACAACTCCATACGTATGACAAAATATGACTCTATAGGCAATATGGAAGTGATGGTGCATGTCATAAAAGGAAACGGTGGAAGTTGCGTGGCAATATATCTCGGAATGGCTATAGAAATGCCATAATAGGTAGATATGGTGGATGTTTTGAGGAGAGATATATGGTGGCTGTTTTGAGGAAGGTGTTTGTTGTACCGGCGAAGGTTTTGCGGTACTAGAGAGGCTAGCAAAAGTGGAAGGGTGAGACTGCGTATAATCCATGGACTCAACATTAGTCATAAATAACTCACGTACTTATTGCAAAAGTCTATTACTCATTGAAGCAAAGCATTGAATGCATGCTCTTAGGGGCGAGGTTTGTAGGAGTTAACCATCGCGCGCCCCTAACCCTCACACAAAGGCCAACAATCTATAAAAAAGTCATGCTCCGACTTTCTTGCATAGCGGTTCACCATACGTGCATGCTACAGGAATTACAAACCTTTACACAAGTATTTTTACCAAGTCACAATTTACTTCCTAACATGACCCTTAACATTACCATCTTTATATCTCAAAACTTCATGCAAGGAAGCAAACTTCTCATAAATACTCAATGCACTTAATATGGAAGTTTTTATTATATCCCTTTTGGATGCCTATCATATTATGACTAAATTCATAACTTAGACCAATTACCATGCTGTTTTACAAAATATCAACATAATATAAGCGAGGTACGAGAGTTCAAGTATTTCTATAAAATGAAAATACTACTATGCTCTGAAAGATATTAGTGAAGCACATAGAGCAAAATTGCCCAACTCGAAAGATATAAGTAAAGCGCCTAGAGTATTCTAATAAATTCACGATTCAGCGTGTCTTTCTCAAAAGATGTGTGCAGCAAAGATGATTGTGGCAAACTAAAAAGCAAAGAATCATATCATACAAGACGCTCCAAGCAAAACACATATCATGTGGTGAATAAAAATATAGCCTCAAGTAAATTTACCGATGCATTGAAGACGAAAGAGAGGATACCTTCCAGGGCATCCCCAAGCTTAGGCTCTTTGGCATCCTTGAATATGACTTGACGTACCTTCGTCATCCCCAAGCTTAGGCTCTTGCCACTCCTTATTCCATAGTCCACCAAATCTTTACTCAAAACTTGAAAACTTCACAACAAAAAATTTAACATAAAACTCGTGAGATCCGTTAGTATAAGAAAATAAATCACCACTTTAGGTACTGTTGTGAACTCATTCTTAGAACAATATTTGCTAGACCATGAAAATTATATGCATATGAATGAAAGTAATGAAATATATAGGAATTTCTTTGATCAGCATCCTATTCTGAAAAACACAACTTGCCTGTTGAAATACTTGGGGATCCTCCTCCACCCAAGGTTGATCCCGTGTTTGAGCTTAAAAAATTACCAGGTACTTTGGAATATGCTTATCTTAGTGAAAATAAGATATATCCTGTTATTATTAGTGCTAAAATTTCAATGTATGAATAACAAATATTACTAAAAACTCTGGGGAAGCACCGTGCTGCTATTGGATATACTCTTGATGATCTTAAGGGCATTAGTCCCACTCCATGTCAACACAAAATTAAAATGGAGCCTGATGTTAAACCAGTTGTTGATCACCAACGACTGTTCAATCCTGAAATGAAGGAAGTGGTAAGAAATGAAATATTAAAGCTTCTGGAGGCAGGTATAATTTACCCTATTGCTGATAGTAGATGGGTTAGTCCTATTCATTGTGTCCCTAAGAAAGGAGGTATTACCATAGTTCCTAATGATAAAAATGAATTGATCCCGCAGAGAATTGTTACAGGTTATAGAATGGTAATTGGTTTTAAGAAATTGTATAAAGCTACTAGAAAAGATCATTACCCCTACCTTCCATTGATCAAATGCTAGAAAGATTATCCAAACACAGACATTTCTCCTTTTTAGATGGTTATTCTGGTTTCTCTCAAATACCTATGTCAAAAGAGGACCAAGAGAAGACCACCTTTACTTGCCCTTTTGGTACCTTTTGCTTATAGTAATATGCCTTTTGGTTTATGCAATAAACCTGCTACCTTTCAAAGGATTGTTGAGGTTTTCATGGATGATTTTTCCGTTTACGGAACTTTTTTTGATGATTGTTTGAGGAGCCTTTATCGAGTTTTGCAGAGATGTGAAGAAACTAATCTTGTCTTGCATTGGGAGAAGTGCCAGATTATGGTGAATGAAGGCAATGTATTGGGACATAAAATTTCAGAAAGAGGTATTAAAGTTGATAAGGCTAAATTTGATGCTGTTGAAAAAATGTCATGCCCTACGGATATCAGAGGTATAAGAAGTTTCCTTGGTCATGCTGGTTTCCATAGGACATTTATTAAAGATTTCTCTAAGATTTCTAGGTATCTTTCTAAGCTCTTGCAAAAAGATGTTCCATTCATTTTTTATGATGATTGTGTGGAAGCATTTGAAATTCTCACGAATGCTTTGATTTCTCCACTTGTTGTTCATCCACCTGATTGGAACCTACCCTTTGAAATTATGTGTGATGCTAGTGATTATGCTGTTGGTGCTGTTCTAGGCCAAAGAGTTGATAAGAAATTAAATGTTATTCATTATGCTAGCAAAACTATAGACAGTGGTCAAAGAAACTATGCTACCACTGAAAAGGAATTTTTAGCAGTTGTGTTTGCTTGTGATAAGTTTAGACCCTATATTCTTGATTCTAAAGTAATTGTTCATACTGATCATGCTCCTATTAAATAGCTTCTACTACAAGAAATTGATTTGCATATTGTTGATAGAAAGGGTGCTGATAACCCCGTAGCAAATAATTTGTCTAGGTTAGGGAATTTTCTTGATGACCCACTACCTATTAATGATAGATTTCTAGATGAAAAATTAGTTGTCAAAAATGCTTCTTGTAATGCTCCTTGGTATGTTTATTATGCTAATTACATTATCGCTAAATTTATACCGCCTAGTTTCACATACCGACAAAAGAAAACGTTCTTGTATGATTTAAGACATTACTTCAGGGATGACCCGCACCTTTATAAAGAAGGAGTAGATGGTGTTATTAGACATTGTGTACCTGAGCATGAACAGGAACAGATCCTACGGAAGTGTCCTTCTGAGGGCTACGGAGGACACCATGCTAGAGATATGACTGGACATAATGTATTACAATCTGGTATTTATTGGCCTACTCTCTTGAAGGATGCTCGTAAGTTTTTTTTGTCATGTGATGAATGTCAAGGAATTGGCAATACTCTTTTGTTATTGAACCATTTCATGTTTGGATTTTTGATTATATGGGACCTTTTCCAACTTCCAACGGGTATATTCATATTTTAGTTGCTATTGATTACGTTACTAAGTGGGTAGAAGCTATTCCAACTAGTAGTGCTGATCATACCATCTATATTAAGATGCTTAAAGAAGTTATTTTCCCTAGATTTGGAGTCCCCGAATATTTAATGACTGATGGTGGTTCACATTTTATTCATGGTGCTTTCCATAAATTGCTTGCTAAGTATGATCTTAATCATAGAATTGCATCTCCTTATCTTCCTCAGTCTAGAGATCAAGTAGAATTAAGCAATTGGGAAATTAAATTGATCTTAAAAGACGGTTAATAGATCTAGGAAGAATTGGGCTATGAAACTTGATGATGCATTATGTGCTTATAGAACTGCTTACAAGAATCCTATGGGTATGTATCCATATAAAATGGTTAATGGTAAAGCATGTCACTTACCTCTAGAGCTAGAGCATAAAGCTTAATGGGCAATCAAAGATATCAACTATGATTCCAAACTTGCTGGTGAGAAGAGTTTATTTGACATTAGCTCACTTCATGAATGGATAACTGAGGCCTATGAGAATGCCAAGCTGTTTAAATAGAAAGTTAAGAGATGGCATGATAAAAGGATACAAAAACGTGAATTCAATGTAGGTGATCATGTCTTGCTACACAATTTCCAATTAAGATTTTTTGCAGGAAAACTTCTCTCTAAATGGGAAGGACCATACATTAGCTCAATTCAATGTATATCGTTCCGGTGCCATCAAGATCAACAATGCCGAAGGCCCAAATCCGAAGGTGGTAAACGGGCAAAGAATCAAACACTATATTTCAGGTACTCCCATTAATGTTGAAACCAATGTTATCAATACCATAACTCCCGAAGAGCATATTAGGGAGACTTACGAGAATGTTTCAAACTCTGAAAAGGAATAAGTATGTGGTACGATAAGTAAACCAACTCCAAAAGTTTCCCAATAGAAATTTTATTCAGTTTTGGAATATTTAAGAAATTAGGAAAATAAAAAGTAGTCCGAAGGACGCACGGGTAGGCAACAAGCCTGCTAGGTGCGGCCACCTTCCCCGGCCGCTGCTAGGGGCTTGTCACCACCCCATGCACCCAAGGACTCCATTTTCTTGTGGAACACTCCTTCGGGTCGGAAAAAATTCATTATATAATATCCCAAAGGTTTGCACTTTCGTATAACGACAATACTTCCTGATTTCGTTTTGAGTTGTTTCTGTAACAAATTGAGATCGTCATGGCATCCCCCGGTGCTCCGAAGGACTAGTTTTTCGAGAAGTCATCAACCCCTACCTTGCAGAGGTGTTGCAACACCCTCAAAGCATTGAGATGTGTGAGGGGTTGCTGCACATCCGTGACGTTGACGGGCCAAAGAAGACCAGAAGCGTGGAAACAACGCTCGAAAAAATGGAGCAACAAGTATTCAAGTGCCAAGGAATGGTGGAACATGGACTCAATGCCAATCATATGATGATCTTGGAGTTTACTCATAAACAGAAGATGGACACCAAGGACATTCTGGAGTAGATCTTCAAGCTTTACGACAAAATTGAGCATCTGCAAGCCTAGATCTATGATCTACAAAACCAAAACTGTGAGTATGAATACAAATTTAAGAGAATGAGTTCGGTTGCAGATTTGAGGATTCCGGAGACTCATTCATCTTTTTATGATGGTGAGCTAATGCCTTGGAAGACGGAGGAAAAAATTCTAACCTCATCAACAACTCCACCACCATCACCTCCAAAGAAGGACACCTGAGTACATGGGTATGGGCACTCCCCTTGGCTGGTGCCAAGCCTGGGGGAGGTTCCCCTCTATCGTATCACATCACACCTTTTTCCTATTTTGTTTTTCTTATATTTCCTTGTTCGATCCTTCTTGATTATGTTTTGATCCAGTAGAATAAAATTTGAGTATGATCTACCTTTTAGTTTTCGCTTTTGCTCCCCTTATGTAAGCAAGTCCGAGAATTATAATAAAAAGTAGATTTGATGAGAGGGCTTTGCTAGATTAATATGCACTTGAAAGTAGTGAATAAAGAATAATAGAACAAAAGAAAAGAGTATACATAGTGATGATATGGGGAGTGATGACTTTACATATAAAAAGTATGTTGATTGAAATTTGTTGGGAGTTATCAAACATAGGAATTGGTCATTGGTGCAATTGAAAGGAAATGATAAAGAAAGAGAGGTTGACATATATATATATATATATTATGTTGGACATGTTTTATAACTGTGACCACCCATTAAAATACTACTTGCCAATAAGTTGATGTTGGACTAGGAAGACAACATAATAGGTTATGTTTGCTTGCCTCCGGATAGAAGTTATATGGTTTTAGATCCTCCAACATGCCGTGCTTGCTTCCACCTCATATTAGCCAAAACTTCCACACCAAGTAGAGATAATACTTGTGCATCCAAACACCTCAACTCAGTTTTGCGATGAGAGTCCACCATACCTACCTATGGATTGAATAAGATCCTTCAAGTAAGTTGTCATCGGTGCAAAAAGGCAATAAAAATTGCTCTTGAATATGTGTGATCTTTTATTGTAAGGGAAATAAGCGTTGTACAAACTCGTGATAGTAAAGAAATAAAACCGCAAGCTTCTTAATAGAGGATGCTATCACAAAGGACAATAAAACACAGTGTTCCTCTGCACTAAGAGTTTGTGCATCCAAATGCAAAAAGCACACGACAACCTCTGCTTCCCTCTATGAAGGGCCTATCTGTTACTTTTACCTTTTAGAACTTACCTTTACGCAAGAGTCACGGTGGTCTTCACCAATTCCTATATTTTGTCTCTCTTGGCAAACATTATGTGTTGGGGAACGATCTCAACTTATATATTCGTCCGGATGTGGGTGATCATCAGTTATTATTGTTGACATCACCCTTGAGGTGAATAATTGGGAGGAAAAACTATAAGTCCCTATCTTCCTCTATGTTCGATTAAAGCTTTGATCTTGTGGGTACCACGCGAGTTATAGCAATTGTGTAACACTAAAAGATGATTGATTGTGTGGATTTGCTTTACAAGCTCTTATATTGACCCTTTTCGATGTTATGTTAAATTGTCAATTGCTTCAAGGACTAAGATCATAATTGGTTGGTTGTCAATAGAGTTCTTGGTTCATACATTATCTTGTGAATGAATTGTCACTCTAGTATAAAGAATCTCATACAATTAGTATTTCTGTTCTAAAGTTGATCATGATGCCATCATGTCCGTGTTTTTTTTATCGACACCTCTATCTCTAAACATGTGGACACATTCATTGATCTTGGCTTTTGCTTGAGGGCAAGCGAGGTCTAAGCTTGGGGGAGTTGATACATCCATTTTGCACCATGATTTTATATTGATATTTATTGCATTATGGGCTGTTACTACAAGTTATGGTACAATACTTTTGCCTTTCCTCTGTTACTTTACAGGTTATGGTACAATACATTTTCGGATTTAATAAAAAATACTGGCGCAAGAATCAAACAGAGGGGGGCCACCTACAGGCCACAAGCCTGGTAGGCTCGACCACACCCTGCCCGCACCTAGCAGGCTTGTGGGGCCCTTGTGGCTCCTGCGATGCCCATCTTCTCCTATATGAAGCATTTTGACCTAGAAAAAAAAATTAGAGGAGAGATTTCGGGATGAAGAGCCGCCGTCTTGAGGCGGAACTTGGACAGAACCAATCTAGAGCTCCAGCATGGCTGTTCTGCTGGGGAAACTTCCCTCCCACAGGGAGAAATCGAAGTCATCATCATCACAAACATCCTCTCATCAAGAGGGGGTCAATATCCATCAACATCTTCACCAGCACCATCTCCTCTCCAAACCCTAGTTCATCTCTTGTATCCGATCTTTGTCTCAAACACCTCAGATTGGTACCTGTGGGTTGCTAGTAGTGTTGATTACTCCTTGTAGTTGATGCTAGTTGGTTTACTTGGTGGAAGATTATATTTTCATATCCTTTATGATAATTAATACTCCTCTGATTATGAACATGAGCATTTTTGTGAGTAGTTACATTTGTTCCTGAGGACATGGGATAAGTCTTGTTATAAGTAATCATGTGAATTTGGTATTCATTCGATATTTTGATGAGATATATGTTGTATCTCCTCTAGTGGTGTTCTGTGAGCATCGACTATATAACACTTCACCATTATTTGGGCCTAGGGGAAGGCATTGGGAAGTAATAAGTAGATGATGGGTTGCTAGAGTGACATAAGATTAAACCCTAGTTTATGCGTTGCTTCGTAAGGGGCTGATTGGGATCCATATGTTTGATGCTATGGTTATGTTTACCTTAATTCTTCTTTCGTAGTTCTGGATGCTTGCGATAGGGGTTAATCATAAGTGGGAGGGTTGTCCAAGTAAGGGCAACACCCAAGCACCGGTCGACCCACATATCAAATTATCAAAGTAATGAACGTGAACCAAATGAGCATGATGAAAACTAACTTGATAGATGTCCTGTGGGATGAGCACCTATGGGATCGGAGGGATCCCTTTCAGTTCGGCGGGGGAGAAGGCTCGCGCAAAGAGCCGCTATGATGAACAACACGTGGGGATTCTACCCAGGTTCGGGCCGCAAGGATGCGTAAAACCCTACTCCTTCTTGGCTGTATTCAGAGTGTCGTTAGGGTTCTTGCTACAGGGGCACTGTGAGCAGCTGCCATTGGTGTGATCTAGAAGGTCCAAAGATTCCAAGGACCAAAAGTCCTCTACCGTATCGCCCTCAGCCTCCTTTTATACTCTGAAGGGGATCCCTACAGTAGCGTATAATGCATACACGGCGTGTACAGAACTACAACGCTAACATACCTAACACTAACGGAGTAGGACATGCGCATTTAATGCACCGTCAGGCATCTCTGTCCGTCTGTGGGGTGGGACGGGAGCCCGTCCCTATCGACACTACTTAGCTCCCTCCAACGCCGATGCCGTGACACGCGTCCAGGTGGATCAACACCTGGCCTGTGCGCTGGCGGGGCCTTGCCGGGGCGTCGCCTTGCCGGGTCTTGCGGGGCTTTGTCTTTTCCTGAGGGTCCGGTGGTCATCCTAGCAAGGCCTTGCCGGGAGTCTGAATTCTCCTACGCTGGTACCTGGCAAGTCCCTGTTGGGCCTCGTCGCCAGGGTGCTACCACTGCCCATGCACGAGTATAGGGGCACTAGGAAGCCCAAAACTCTATTGCACCGAGAGAAGGCCTCGGGCCTAGGCCACACACGTCGCGAGGAGCTATTGGGCTAGGCCCAAACAATGCACGGGCATGAGTGGCAGGGCCTTGTGGTTGTGATCATTGCGCTTGTATCGCTTCCCCACGACGTCCATTGAATGCAGGATGTGGGATACGTGCCTGGCGCAGCCGTCAACTCTTCAATTACTGCATCAGGTCATTTCTACCTCACGTGCCGCATGCATAGCGGGGAGCCAGCAACGAGCGCCCATGACTTGAAGTCACTAGGAAAAGCAGTAATTGTAGGGCCGTGGATTGGAGCAATGGGGCTGTTTTGCCCCGTGATCGAGGGCGCTGCTATTGGGGAAGGTGGGCAGCGACCCTTGGAGCGGGGGAGGGCCATCCCCCGTGCTTCTCCCTATAAATTGGGGGATAGAATTGGCGATGCTCATCCATCCTCCCTTCATTCTCCGAGCGAGAACCTCCATAGCTTGCCCTTCCATGTTTCCCCGGTCTTCGAGTGGCGTTTGCCCTCAGCCATGAACAGGGGGCGAGGGTGCCCACCGTCCTCAGCTTCAAGGAGGATCTCTCATCAGGATCATGCCACTGCTTCAGCCACAGAGGTGGAGGGCGGCCCGAGCGCGCGTAGTGGAAGGGGCGCAAGGGGTCGGGGCCGTCGTGGATGCCGAGGTCGGGGGAGGCGGAGCGCTGCCCCACCTCCTCCTCCAACACCGGGCCTTTTCCTTGAGGACACCCATGCCGAGGGGATGGCGCTAGAGTTCATACTCGAACTGGCCGGTCCCATACAAAGCCTTCTACGCCTCCCCCGCCCCTTCTTTAGGGAGATGGAGGCCGACGAACCGCCCGTCCTGTGGTTACAGGCGCATGGTTGTTGCAATGGCTCAACACTGGTGGACGTTGAGTACCCAGCGAGTTGCATCATGTTCCTTAGGCGCGGCTAGAAGACCTTTGCCCGTGCCCACAATCTCCAGGAAGGGCACGTCCTTCGTTTTAAAATGACGGAGGCCAATCTGCTCTCTTTCAAGATTTATGAGCGCTCAGGCATCTGTCTCACGTGCTGCAAACAGAGCTTGAGCGAGAGTGATGAGGAGGACAGTGGCGAAGACAACAATGATGAGTCCGGTCTTCGGGCGCAAGTCGGAGCCCAATGACTCGAGCTCGGACTAACCATCAACCGCACCATCATTGCCAGCCTCAAGCCTCTCGCCCTCCCGGTAGGATGACCTTGCCGGGGGCCTTAGTCTCGGGCGCTGCCTCATCTTCCAGTTGGATCTTTCGGCAGGACCGTGGACTTCGGCTTATGGGTTCATCCCCCTTTTCGCCCGCGCTGGCCTTCTCCTCTACGCAATGCTAGTCCATGAGGGGCCAGGTTCTTGCCTGCCCATCTGGCATCCCTCCTCCTCCGTGTAGTGTTGGTCCATAGGGGTCAGGCCAGGCTTCTGCCGGGGGCCTCTCGCCATCTTTTTCTTCTTGTAGCCCGCCTCCCCTTTCTATCTTTTTCTTCTTGTAATCTCCCCTAGGGGATAAAATCAAATAAAGATGTACTTAGTAAAAATTGATATGTCATGTAAATTTCACCCTAATTTGAATGACTGTGTATTATCTTCCTAGTTAGACTGTTTATGTGCATGGAACTTTCCCTATGCCTTCTCGGAAGATTCTCGCTGACGTACATAGCCCTATCGCGAGCGCTTTGAGGAACGGGTCCTTAGCAGCCTGCTAGTGGTGCCACTGCCGGAAAGATACCTTGGCGTCCTTGGTACAGCCATTCATGGTGTTGGTCGCACTCGAAACAGAATAAAGGCGCGAGCGCTGTCACTTCAGTCGTTGAGCAGATTCGAAACGAAACAAGGAGCGTGTGCGCGACCACTTAAGTCGTTGAGCGGTCCCGAACACAATGAGGGCGCAGCAAATCGCGGCAAGGTTCCTGTGCGTGCAGGTTTTCCATACAGAAATCGAAATCGTCCAAGGAAAATAAATCCATGGCAAGAATTCTCTGGGGGTTTTGCAACTTATCTTTTTGTTGTCATACTCCTTTCGGCAAGTTCTCTTTTTTTGGGACATCGCTCATGGGTAGCCATACCACCATTCCCCCCTGGCAAAGCTACACGTGAGGTGACCTTCTGTCCTTTGAGAAAAAGAAAGAAGAGAAAATATGGGTGTGGAACATTGGCGGTCCGTTAGCTCTTCTCGGGAGCAAGTGTAACGCAATATCTTAGACAAACATGCACATAAGTAAACATGAAAATCGATCAAGATTGCGGAACAAATATCTTTATTCAACTATGCACAGGGTCTGAGCCTTGCTTTGTACCAAGGATTACATGCTTCAGCGGCAAGACTTGTACAAAAGGTGGTTGCCAGGAGGCCCAGCAACTGCGCCTTACGGGTAGAACTTGCGAAGATGTTCGATATCCAGGAGTTGCTCACTGGGACACCATCCTCGTTCTCCAAGCATAGTCCATCAGGCCTGGTGACTCATACTACCCTATAAGGGCCTTCCCACTTTGGCGTCAACTTGTTGGAATTCTTGGCAAACTGAACTCGCCGAAGAACAAGGTGGCCTTCCTCAAGAATTCTGGCATTAACTTTGCAGCTATGGTAGCGGTGTAAAGCCTGCTGGTAGCGTGCAACTCTTACAACAGCCTGAAGACGGTCTTCCTCAAGGAGCGTCGCATCATCTTTCCGCAACTGCTCTTGCTCGAGCTCATTATAAGCGATCACTCGAGGTGGCCCGTATATGAGTTCCATGGGGATAACTGCCTCCGCCCCATATACGAGGGAGAAGGGTGCCTGGCCGGTAGCTCGATTTGGTGTCGTTCTGATTGACCGAAGAACAACCAACAACTCATCAATCAAGTGACTTCCCAATTTGCGCACCTTGTCGAAAGTTTTCGTCTTGAGGGCTCGCAGTACTTCAACAATAGCCCTTTTCGCTTGGCCGTTGCTGCTTGGGTGGGCAACGGAAGCAAAACAAATTTTGCTGCCAAATTTTGTCAAAATTTTGTTGAAAGTTTTCGTCTTGAGGGCTCGCAGTACTGCATTAAGGTGCAGCTTATGAACTATGTGCCATTGTCGGTGATGATCATGTTGGGAACACACAAGCAAAAAACTAGTCCTTTGAAGAACTTGGCGACTGACTGTGTTGTCACCTTTCTCACTGCTTCCACTTCTAGCCATTTTGTAAACTTGTTGATTGCAACGTACAAGTACTCAAAGCCCCCGGCAGTGAGCGGAAAGGGCACCAAGATGTCGAGCCGCCAAACCGAAAATGGCCAGGAGAGAGGGATTGTTTGAAGGTCTTGAGCTGGTTGATATAATTTCTTTGAATGAAACTGACATGCTTCACACTTGGCTACTAATGCAGTTGCATCTTGGAGGGGAGCGGGACAAAAGAAACATTGCCGGAATTCCTTTCCAGCAAGTTCCCTTAATCCTATGTAGGAGCCACATATGCCTCCATGTATCTGTACCAACAACCCTAGTCCGTCCTCCAGAGAAATGCACTTGAGCTTCACACCATTCGGTCTCTTTCTATATAGGAAGTTATCTACGAACTGGTACATATGAGACTGACGGGCTAGTTTCTCTGCTTCCTCTTATTCCTCAGGGGTTCTCCCATTTGAAGGAATCATACGATGTGCTATGCCCATGCTAGAGCCTGGGGCTTGACAACAAGGACTAAAGGCATACCCTCTATCGGTGGAGCGATTTTCTTGATGGCAAGGGCCTAAGGGTCCCCCAGATCCTGCAGCACCCCAACAAGTCTGGCGGGAGTGTGCGCTTCCATGGCAAGAGCTGGAGACTCCGCTGGAGCATGGCGCTTACCGGCAAGCCTGACGTAGTCCCGGCAACCTCGTCGCATGCGGCTTCTGGGAGCTCTACCAGGAAATACTTGCCGGAACTCAACCTCCTTCTTTTCTCTTGTGCAGTTGATGGCGTCACAGAGCGTTGAGTCAGCCAGAGCACGAAAGTTCCCGGTTCCAAAGGCAACTTAAGGGCAGCACACTTTGACAGACCATCGGCAACGCTGTTCTCCGCATGTGGAACGTGCTCCATTTGAAGGACGGCAAGACGTTCTTCCAACTTCCTCACTTCATCTACATAATCTTCCATCAATGGACTCTAGTAATATTTATTCACTTGCTTGACGACAAGCTGAGAATCACCCCCGACAATAAGTTTCTTGATCTCAGGGTCTGCCACAATCCTGAGAACGACAAGTAGCCCTTCGTACTTGGCAGTGTTGTTTGTTGATCTCTCCCGAGGAAAGTGCATCTGAATCACATATTTGAGGTGCTCTCTAGTGGGTGCGACAAGAAGCACTCCGATACCGGCGCGTTGTAGCGAGAAAGCTCCATCAAAATAAATGATCCATTCTTGATTGGTTTCCTTACCAGGGAGAGTTGACTCTGAAACTTCTTCATCGGGCATTGGGGTCCACTCTGCAATGAAATCCGCCAAGGTCCGCTCTAAATGGTCGAAGTGCTTTAAAACATGAGACCAAAGTTTGATAGTTCCAAAGTCCACTCTACAATCATGCCGATAGCTTCTAGGTTCCGCAAGATCCGCTATAGTGAGAAGCGAGTGAGAACAGTGATCTCATGTGCTTGGATGTAGTGGCGCAGCTTCCTCGAGGCCATAAGAAGGCCGAAGAGCAACTTTTGCACGCCAGAATATCTCAACCTAGCCCCCTACAACAGGGAGCTGACAAAATAGACCAGGCGGTGAACTACCTTCTTCTTCTAGTTTGCCTCTTTCAACTGCGCAGATCATCCCTTGCCGGCACCAGACCTTGCCGGGGAATGTCCTGGCTCGTTTCTTGGTGGACCCTACCATTGCCGCTGGTTCTTCATCAACTTCTTTTTCAGTCACTAGTGCAGCACTCACCACTTGATTTTTTGCCACCAGATATAGCAGCAACGGCTCTTGTGGTTTTTGCGTGACTAGGACTGGCGGAGAGGAGAGGTACTTCTTCAAATCCAGTAGCGCTGCCTCCACTTCCGGAGTCCATTTCATTGGACCTACCTTCTTCAAGATTTTGAAAAAGGGCAGGCCGCGCTCAGTAGATTTTGAGATGAACCTACTCAGAGCAGCAACACAGCCGGCAAGACGGCGTACATATTTGACTCGTCTTGGCGCCTCAATTTTCTCAATCTCTTTGATCTTATTGGGATTTGATTCGATTCCTTGTTGAGATACAAAGAACCCGAGAAGCTTTACGGATGGGATGCCGAACATACGCTTCTCAAGGTTCAACTTCATGTTGATCTTGCGTAGATTGGAAAATGTTTCTTCTAGGTCTGATATGGGTGTAGCCTTGTCATTGGTTTTGACCACTATGTCATCCATATAAGCATCGATATTTCTATGTAGTTGGGGCTCAAAACAAATCTGGACCGCTCTTGCAAATGTAGAACAAGCACTTTTCAAACCGAAAGGCATATGCAAAAAGCAATACTTACCACATGGGGTGATAAGTGCGGTCTTCTCCTTGTCTTCCTTGGCCATGGAAATCTGATGATAACCGGAATAGGCTTCAAGGAAAGTCAACAAGTCGCAACCGGCGGTGGAGTTCACAATCTGGTCGATGCGCGGCAAGGGAAAAGGATCTTTAGGGCAGGCTTTGTTGATGTCTGTGAAGTCAATGCATAGCCCCAATTTTCCATTGGCTTTGCGCACTACGAATGGATTTGTCAACCATGTTGGATGGAGTACTCCTCTGATCAAGCCAGCCGCTTCTAGTTTCTTGATCTCTTTGGCAATAAACTATTGCCGCTCCAATGCTTGCTTCCGAACCTTCTGCTTGTCGGGCCGCGCGTGTGGCAGACGACAAGGTGGTGCTCAATCACCTCCCTCGGAACACCGGGATATCAGATGGTTTCCATGCAAACACATCGATATTCGCCCGCAGGAAGGCAACGAGCACACTTTCATATTTGTTGTCAAGGGTAGAACTTATGGTTAAAGTTCCCCTCGTGCCATCCTTCTTGGCAGGCACCTTCTTGGTTTCTGGCGGAGCAGCCTTGGACTTTTTGTTCTTGCCGGTGGAGCTCTTTGGCACATTGTCAATGGGAGCACAACACTCCGAGGAGGTGCGCTTACCGGAATGTGCGATAGAGGCTTTGCCATTCTTCTCCCCCCAGGAGCTTCAGCGACAAGAGCAAGGGCCTTGGCGGCAATTGTTGTGACTGCACCCTGGTATAACTGGTCGGTGCAGATAAGTGTGCTTTTCTTGTCGGAGTTGATAGTGATGACGCTCATTGTCCCGGGAATCTTCAGCACATTGTAAGCGAAGTGGGTGGCCGCCATGAACTTCACAGATTATTGCTGGGCGACCAAGGATGCCGTTGTACGGCAACAAGATCCTGGCGACGACAAAAAAAGATCTTCATTTTGAAATTGATATCACTACCAAACGTCACCGGCAGCGTGACCTTGCCCTTCGGCTGAGTTCTTCCTGAATTGACCCCTTGGAAAGCGCCTGACGGCTGGAGATCCTCATTAGGTATTTACAGCCTCTAGATGACATCAAGCAAAATCAGGTACAGGCTGGCCCCACTGTCGACTAGCATCTTCGTCACCTTGAGGATGCGGATTGTTTGTGAAACCAACAATGACAGGCACCTGACTGCAGTTATGCGATCAGGATGATCCTCGCCGTCGAAGGTGATAGGAGTGTT
Source organism: Hordeum marinum (assembly GCA_022496015.1). Classification (NCBI taxonomy): domain Eukaryota; kingdom Viridiplantae; phylum Streptophyta; class Magnoliopsida; order Poales; family Poaceae; genus Hordeum; species Hordeum marinum. Next base: position 122,158,024 of record CM039677.1, read on the forward strand.
GGACCACTTCAGATGTATCTGGGCAGCAATAGAGGGATCCGCCGCATTAACCTCACGTGCCCACTGTTTAAGTTGGCGGTGGGAGGAATGCGATGAGGCACCTCCCTCAACACACATCATCTCCGTAGCCTTCTGGAAATCATGCTTGTTGGACTTGTCGTCCTCTTCGACGTCGTCATCATCTCCCTCTTGCTTGTTAGGGCCACGGGCGGGCCAGTCTTTTTGTTGCTTGGTCTTGCCGCGATGACCTCCTCCGACAACATTCTTCTTGCCGGACCCGTCAGCACCATCCTGGCCTTTCTCTTTATCTTGCCTCTCTTACTCGGCTTTTTTCTTCTCGACAAGCTTCTCAACATGCCGACAGTCTTGGAGATCATGGCCTTTGGTGCGATGGATCTTGCAATACTACTTGCCGGAGCCTTCTGGCTTGTTGGCATCCGCCATGGTGTGGCAGGAGGCGCACCCGGCAACATCATCGCCCGGGCCATCAACCTTTCCTTACTTGGGGGCGTCGGGGTTGCCGGATCCCTCGAAGGCAAGCACGGCCTTTTCCTTGTGCTTCTTGTTCCACCGCCGGCCCTTCTTTGCTGGGTGGAGGTGTCTTCATCTTCAGACTTTACCCCTGCGCCAACATCTTCGCTGGGGAGTCTCCTCCCTTCTTCAGCTCGAGCACATTTGTTTTCCAAAGCATAAAGCTCAGCGACATCCCTGACTCTATTCATCACCAGCTCTTCCGGCATCCTGTGGTTGCACACGTTCTGATGGAACCCGCTGATAACAGCATCTGGTATGTTGTGGTGCACGCGGCTAAATCTTTGGATGTACTTGCGCAAAGTTTCACACTCCTTCTCAGGGATAATGTGTAGATCACTTTCCTGTCTAGGAGATTGATGACCTCCTGTGAAGGCGCCAACAAACTCGTGGCATAGGTCTGCCTAGGAGGCGATGGACCCCTCTGGCAAGTGCATGAACCACGACCTGACATTGGGCTTAACTACCAAAGGGAAGTAGTTTGCGAGTACCTTGTCGTCGCGACCCTCGATAGCCTACACCGCATTGGTGTAGATGCTCAGGAACTACGACGGATGAGTCTTGCCGTCATAATTCTGTTGGACTTCTGGTTTGAAAGAGAGGGAGTTGGGCCACTAGACTTGCCGCGGCTCATGGGTAAATGCTGGACAACCCACCACGTAAGGTAGGCTGACAGGATACCCTGGCGTAGACTTGTTTGCAGTGGGCACCATGCTCCTACCAGACTGGAGGTGCGCTTCCCGCTGCCGCTCGATTGCGGTTCGAGTGTCTTCCTTGCCTCGTTCTCGAAGAACTTGATGCTGGTCGCGGCGCGTCCGTGGCTCAGACGACGCCGTTGAGTAACCATCGTAAGCGTCAGTTCGTCGAGTCGGTGACCGACGTTATTGTTGTGGAGGAGAGTGCGCCAAGGACGCACCGCCTCCGGCCCTCTCACCACTGGCATGAGCCGAATTAGTGGACCAAAACTTATCTGCGAGGCTGAGGAGGCTCTGAATTGTGGCTCTCCATTCGTCGAGCTTCTCCATAGCTAGATGGACGTTTAGGAGTAGCTGTACCCGCGCCAACGCTTCCTCCAGCATGGTCGACAGCGAATGGCACGAGGAACGCGAGGCGCTCTGACTTCTAACTGTGTTAGAAGGAGCACTGCCGCGGTTCCATGACGGAACGCCACTCCCACTATCATGCTGGCGAGCATGCTGGTCCCACGCACCTTGGGAGTGATGCGCATGTGCTTTTCCGTGGGGACATTGAGAACTGCGGGCGCCGTGGCGCGACACTTCACGCACGTCCTTGGAAGGTCGCGGCATAGGCGCCGATGTGGGTGCCCTGGAAGATACCCTTCTGCCCCGGAGTTCGTCATACCACCCACAGATGGTAACACTCCGTCCTGAGGACCAGGGGCGCGGGGGTTCCCGCCGCCGCCATGGGCATCTCTGCGTCAAGCGACCACTTAAGTCGTTGAGCGGTCCCAAACACAATGAGGGTGCAACTAATCGCAGCAAGGTTCATGTGCATGAACACAATCAGGCGATGGACCCCTCTGGCAAGTGCATGAACCACGACTTGACATTGGGCTTAACTACCAAAGGGAAGTAGTTTGTGAGTATCTTGTCATCGCGACCCCCGGCAGCCTACACCGCATTGGTGTAGATGCTCAGGAACTCCGAGGATGAGTCTTGCCGTCATAATTCTCTGGGACTTTTGGTTTGAAAGAGAGGGAGTTGGGCCACTGGACTTGTCGCAGCTCACGGGTAAACGATGGACAACCCACCTCGTAAGGTAGGCTGACAGGATACCCTGGCGCAGACTTGTTTGCAGTGGGCCCCATGCTCCTATAATACTGGAGGTGCGCTTCCCGTCGCCGCTCGATTGCGGTTCGAGTATCTTCCTTGCCTCGTTCTCGAAGAACTTGACACTGGTCGCGGCGCGTCCGTGGCTCAGACGACGCCGTTGAGTAACCATCGTAAGCGTCAGTCCGTCGAGTCGGTGACCGACGTTATTGTTGTGGAGGAGAGTGCGCCGAGGACGCACCGCCTCCGACCCTCTCACCATTGGCATGAGCTGGCTTAGTGGACCGAAACTTATCTGCGAGGCTAAGGAGGCTCTGAATTATGGCTCTCCATTCATCGAGCTTCTCCATAGAAGGATGGAAATGTAGGAGTAGCTGTGTCCGCGCCAACGCTTCCTCCGGCATGGTCGACAGCGAATGGCACGAGGAACGCGAGGTGCTCTGACTTCTAACTGTGTTAGAAGGAGCACTGCCGTGGTTCCGTGACGGCACGCCACTCCCACTATCATGCTGGCGAGCATGCTGGTCCCATGCACCTTGGGAGTGATGCGCATGTGCTTTTTCATGGGGACATTGAGAACTGCGGGCGCCGTGGCGCGACTCTTCACGCACGTCCTAGGAAGGTCGCGGCATAAGCGCCGATGTGGGTGCCCTGGAAGATACCCTTCTGCCCCCGGATTTCGCCATACCACCCACAGGTGGTAACACTCCGTCCTGAGGCCCAGGGGCGCGGGGGTTCCCGCCTCCGTCATGGGCATCTCTGCGGCAAGCGTCGTCGCTTGCTTGGCCTTGATCACCGGAGCATCGCGGAAGTACTGAACCTCCGCCTCCTCCTCCTCCACACATGTCTATGCCATCTCCTGTCCGCGCAGATACAGGGACAGCGGACGTGGATGTGCCAACAACTGTCAAGCCCTTCTTCTTGGGGGCCATGGCAATCATGAGTATGAAGAAACTGGCGCACTGATCACCAGAACAGGTTCGCACAACTTAGCTCCCCCAACCTGGCGTGCCAAAGATGTCATGGGGGATGAGCACCTATGGGATCGGAGGGACCCCTTTCGGTTCGATGGGGGAGAAGGCTCGTGCAAAGAGCTTCTCTGATGTACAACACGTGGGGATTTTACCCAGGTTCTGGCTGCAAGCATGCGTAAAACACTACTCCTACTTGGCTGTATTTAGAGTGTCCTTAGGGTTCTTGCTACACGGGCGCTATGAGCAGCTGCCACACGTGTGAGCTAGAAGGTCAAAGGATTCCAAGGACCAAAAGACCTCTACTGTATTTCCCTGGGCCCCATTTTATACTCTGAAGGGGATCCCAACAGTGTCGTACAATGCGTACATGGGGTGTAAAGAGCTACAGTGCTATCATACCTAACACTGATGGAGTAGGATAGGCGCATTTAATGCACTGTCAGGCATCTCTGTCCATCTATGGGATGGGATGGGAGCCCTTCCCATTGGAACCGCTTAGGTCCCTCCAACGCCGATGCTGCCACACGCGTCCAGGCGGATCGACACTTGCCTATGCGCTGGCAGGTCCTTGCGGGGCTTCGCCTTGTCGGGTCTTGCCAGGGATTTGTCTTTTCCCGAGGGTTCGATGGTCATCCTGGCAAGGCCTTGCAGGGAGTCTCAGTTCTGCTGCATTGGTACCTGGCATGTCCCTACTAGTCCTCGACGCCAGGGTGGCTACCAATACCCATGGACGAGTAAAGGGGCACTAGGAAGCTCAAAACTCTAGTGCACCGACAAAAGAAATTCCCATATGTCCTCGGGAGCACTTTGCTCTATATGGGAGTTTGTCTAGGCTTGTCCTTTGCTAGAAAAAGGATTGGGGTACCTTGCTGCACCTTTGCTACACTTTTTACTTGTTACTCGTTACGAATTATCTTATCACAAAACTATTTGTTACCGATAATTTCAGTGCTTGCAGAGAATACCTTACTGGAAACCGCTTGTTATTTCCTTCTTGTCCTTGTTGGGTTCGACACTCTTACTTACCAAAGGGACTACGATAGGTCCCCTATACTTGTGGGTCATCAAGAATCTTTTCTGGCGCCATTTTCGGGGAGTGAAGCGCCTTTGGTAAGTGGAATCTAGGAAGGGAAAATTATATAGTGTGCTGAAATTTACTATCACTTGTCACTATGGAAAGTAATCCTTTGAGGGGCTTGTTTGGGGTATCTTCACCTCGGCCGAAAACACAAAGTATTGTCCCTCAACCTACTAAACCTACTAAAAATATTTATTATTAAATTCCTTCAGGTATGATAGAGAAACTACTGGCTAATCCTTATGCAAGAGATAGAACACTACATCCTGATTTGCACCTAATCTATAAGGATGAAGTTTGTGGATTATTTAAGCTTGTAGGTCTACCCGCGGATCACGTCAAGAAGAAGGTATTTCCTTTATCTTTGAAGGAGAAGGCATGGACATGGTATAGGCTATGTGATGATATTGGATCATGGAGCTACAACCGATTCAAGATGGAATTTCATCAGAAATTCTATCGTATGCATCTAATTCATCGTGATCGGAATTATATTTATAATTTTTGGCCTCGTGAAGGAGAAAGAATCTCTCAAGTTTGGGGGAGGCTTAAGTCAATGTTATATCATGCCCTAATCATGAGCCCTCGAGGGAAATTATTATTCAGGATTTTTATGCTCGGCTTTCTCGTATTGATCAATCTATGCTCGATACTTCTTGTGCCAGTTCCTATATGAAGAAAGATATTGACTTCAAATGGGATTTATTGGACAGAATTAAATGCAACTTTGAAGATTGGGAACTTGACGAAGGTAAGGAGTCAGGTATGAACCTTAAGTTTGATTGTGTTAAATCTTTCGTCGACACCAATGCTTTTCGTGAATTTAGCACTAAATATGGACTTGACTCTGAGATAGTAGCTTCTTTTTGTGAATCTTTTGCTGCTCATGTTGATCTCCCCACGGAGAAGTTGTTTAAATATCATCCTCCAACTGAAGTGAAAGTATTTGAACCTATTAAACTTGAAGAACTATTACTTATAATGTTGATCTTGTTATTCCCACTACTTATTTTGAGAAACCACCTTTCCCTATTAGAATAAAGGATCATGCTAAAGATTCAACTGTCGTTCGTAAGAGCTGTGCTAGAACACCTACACCCCCTAGGCAAATTAATATTGAGGCTAGTATTGCTATGGTTAAGGATCCCTTGGTTGATAATAGTGATGGGCATGTTATTCAATTTTGTGATGAAGTTGCTAGAATTGCTAAACCTGATGCTAAAGATAGGCATAGACCCATTGTTGGCACGCCTGTTGTTTTTGTTAAAATAGGAGATCATTGTTATCATGGCTTATATGATATGGGTGCTAGTGTGAGTGCAATTCAATTTTCCTTATTTAAAGAGATTATGAATGATATTGCACCAGCTGAGTTAGAGGAAACTGATATTACAATTAAGTTTGCTAATAGAGACACTATATCACCAGTTGGGATTATTAGAGATGTTGCATTATTTTGTTGGAAAATAAAATATCCTACCGATTTTCTTGTTCTTGGTTCCCCCCAAGATGATTTTTTTCCCATTATATTTGGTAGAGCTTTCTTGAATACCGCTAATGCCAAGATAGATTGTGAGAAGGAAACGGTTACCGTAAGTTTTGGGGATACATCTCATGAGTTTAATTTCCCTAAATTTCATACACAACACCATGATAAAGAATTTCCTCGTAAGGATGAAATGATTTGTCTTGCCTCTATTTTGGTGCCTCCTACTAATCCTTTAGAGAAATATTTGCTAGACCATGAAAATGATATGCATATGAATAAAAGGAATGAAATAGATAGGATTATTTGATCAACAATCTATTCTGAAACACAACCTGCCTGTTGAAATACTTGGGGATCCTCCTCCACCCAAGGGTGATCCCGTGTTTGAGCTTAAGAAGATATATCCTGTTATTATTAGTGCTAACATTTCAGAGCATGAAGAACAGAGATTATTGAAAACTTTGAAGAAGCATCATGCTGCTATTGGATATACTCTTGATGATCTTAAGGGCATTAGTCCCACTCTATGTCAGCACAAAATTAAAATGGAGTCTGACGCTAAACCATTTGTTGATCACCAACGAAGGTTGAATCCTAAAATGAAGGAAGTGGTAAGCAATGAAATATTAAAGCTTCCGGAGGCAGGTATCATTTACCATATTCCTGATAGTAGGTGGGTTAGTCCCGTTCACTGTGTCCCTAAGAAAGGAGGTATTACCATAGTTCCTAATGATAATAATGAATTGATCCCGTGGAGAATTGTTACAGGTTATAGAATGGTAATTGATTTCAAGAAATTGTATAAAGCTACTAGAAAAGATCATTACCCTCTATCTTTTATCGATCAAATGCTAGAAAGATTATCCAAACACACACATTTTTGCTTTCTAGATGGTTATTCTGGTTTCTCTCAAATACCTGTGTCAAAAGAGGACCAAGAGAAGACCACCTTTACCTGCAATTTTGGTACCTTTGCTTATAGAAGTATTAATTTTGGTTTATGAAATGCACCTGCTACCTTTCAAAGATGCATGACTGCTATATTTTCCGATTTCCGTGAAAGGATTGTTGAGAGGTTTTGATGGATGACTTTTCCGTTTACAAAACTTCTTTTCATGATTGCTTGATCAACCTTGATCAAGTTTTCCGGAGATGTCAAGAAACTAATCTTGTCTTGAATTGGGAGAAGTGCCACTTTATGGTGAATGAAGGCGTTCTATTGGGACATAAAATTTCCAAAAGAGGTGTTGTAGTTGACAAGGCTAAAGTTGATGCTATTGAAAAAATGTCGTGTCCTACGGAGCTCAGAGGTATAAGGAATTTCCCGTGTCATGCTGGTTTCTATAGGAGATTTATTAAAGATTTCTCTAATATTTATAGGCCTCTCAAAAATATGTTCCATTCGTTTTTGATGATGATGATGATTGTGTAGAAGCTTTTGAATTTCTTAAAAATGCCCTGATTTCTGCACCTGTTGTTCAACCACCTGATTGGAACCTACCTTTTGAAATTATGTGTGATCCTAGTGATTATGCTGTTGGTGCTATTCTAGGACAAAGAGTTGATAAGAAACTAAATTTTATTCATTATGCTAGCAAAACTCAAGATAGTGCTCAAAGAAACTATGCTACCACTAAAAAGGATTTTTTAGCAGTTGTGTTCGCTTGTGATAAGTTTAGACCCTATATTGCTGATTCTAAAGTAACTATTCACACTGATCATGCTGCGTTTAAATATCTCATGGAAAAGAAAGATGACAAACCTAGACTTATCAGGGGGGTTCTTCTGCTACAAGAATTTGATTTGCATATTGTTGATAGAAAGGGTGTTGATAACCCCGTAGCAGATAACTTATCTAGGTTAGAGAATGTTCTTGATGACCCACTACCTATTAATGTTGATTATGCTAATTACATTGTCGCTAAATTTATGCCGCCTAGTTTCACATACCAACAAAAGAAAAGGTTCTTCTATGGTTTAAGACATTACTTCTAGGATGACCCACACCTTTATAAAGAAGGAGTAGATGGTGTTATTAGACGTTGTGTACTTGAGCATGAACAGGAATAGATCTGATGGAAGTGTCATTCTGTGGCCTACGGAGGACACCATGCTGGAGATAGGACTGCACATTAGGTATTATAATCTGGTTTTTATTGACCTACTATCTTCAAGGATGCTTGTAAGTTTGTCTTGTCATGTGATGAATGTCAAAGAATTGGCAATATTAGTAGACATCAGGAAATGCCTATGAATTAATCTCTTGTTATTTAACCATTTGATGTTTGGGGTTTTCATTATATGGGACCTATTCCAACGTCCAACGGGTATACTCGTATATTTGTTGCTGCTGATTATGTTACTAAGTGGGTAGAAGACATTCCAACTAGTAGTGCTGATCACAACACCTCTATTAAGATGCTTAAAGAAGTTATTTTCCCTAGATATGGAGTCCCAAGATAGTTAATGACTGATGGTGGTTCACATTTTATTCATGTGCTTTCAGTAAATTGCTTGCTAAGTATGCTATTAATCATAGAATCGCATCCCCTTATCTTCCTCAGTCTAGTGGTCAAGTAGAATTAAGCAATAGAGAAATTAAATTGATCTTGCAAATTGATCTTGTCAAGTAGAATTAAGGAAGAATTGGTCTAAGAAACTTGACGATGCATTATGGGCTTATAGAACTGCTTACAAGAATCCTATGGTTATGTCTCCATATAAAATGGTTTATGGTAAAGCATGCCACGTACCTCTAGAGCCAAAGAATAAAGCTTATTGGGCAATCGAAGAGATCAACTATGATTTCAAAGTTGCTAGTGAGAAGAGGTTATTTGACATTAGCTCACTTGATGAATGGAGAACCCAGGCCTATGAGCAAGCCAAGTTGTTTGAAGAAAAATTTAAGAGATGGCATGATAAAAGGATATATAAGTGTGAATTCAATATAGGTGATCATGTCTTGCTATACAATTCTCGATTAAGAGTTTTTACAGGAAAACTTCTCTCTAAATGGGAAGGACCATACATCATCGAGGAAGTATACTGCTCCGGTGCCATCAAGATCAACAACTCTGAAGGCACAAATCCAAAGGTGGGAAATGGGCAAAGAAGCAAACACTATATTTCAGGTACTCCCATCAATGTTGAAATCAATGTTATCAATACCATAACTCCCGGAGAGCATATTAGGGAGACTTACCAAAATGTTTCAGACTCTCAAAAGGAATAGGTACGTGGTACGGTAAGTAAACCGACACCAAAAGTTTCCCAATAGCAATTTTATTCAGTTTTGGAATATTTGAAAAATAGGAAAAATAAAAGGCAGTCGGAAGGACGCATGGGGAGGCAACAAGCCTGCTAGGCGTAGCAACGCCCCCCCCACCGCCGCCATGCCTAGGGGGCTTGACACCACCGCATGCGCCCCCGCACTCCGTTTTCTGTTGGAACACTCCTTCAGGTCAGAAAAATTCATTGTATAATCTCCCGAAAATTTGCACTTTCGTATAACGACAATATCTCCTGATTTCATTTTGAGTTGTTTGTGCGGCAAATTTAGAGCAAGGTATCGTCCCAAGAATCGACCGGGGAGAGTCGTGTTTCTCACCCAACACAGGAGCCCGAGGCATACATTGAAGCTAACCACTTTGGGGGAACCATGGAGGAGCATATGGAGGCTGACTTAAAAAGGGTGGATGCCATGGAGGAAGACCAAGAAGTTAACACTCATCCACAACCTGGGGGCATGTTGGAAGAACTTCTGAGCGCAACAATCCCGAATTCGGTCATTCCTCCCAATGCTAAATTCCTTACTTCTAAAAACTTGAAAAAGAGTGTTGTCTTTTCACCCGCAGCAATAAGACATCCCTGGATGAAGGGATCTCTCTCTGTCAATGGGAAACTGCACAAGCAAGTAATGTATCTCAAGCAGCAAAATAATAAGTTTGAAGAGGAGAATCACATTCTGAAGGGTATCATGGCCAAGAACATCGCACCATCACCTCCGAAGAGGGACACCTAAGCACATGGGTATGGGCACTCCCCTTATCTTGTGCCAAGTTTGGGGACATGCCCCGGTATCGTATCACACCACACCTTTTTCCTTTTTCCTTTTTATTATCTTTCCTAGTTCGATCCTTTTTGATTTTGTTTTAATCCAGTAGAATAAAAGATTTAGTATGATCTACCTTTTAGGTTTTTCTTTTGCTCCCCTTATGTAAGCAAGTCCGAGGGTTATATAATAAAAAGTAGTTTTGATGAGAGGGCTTTGCTAGATTATTATGCTCTTGAAAGTAATGAATATAGAATAATAGAACAAAAGCAAAGAGAATACACAGTGATCTTATGGGGAGTAATGACTTCACATATAAAAAGTATTATGATTGAAATTTGTTGGGAGTTAACAACGTAGTAATTGGTCATTGGTGCAATCGAAAGCAAGTGATAAAGAAACAGGGATTCACATATAAGTATATTATGTTGGACATCTTTTATGATCATGACCACTCACTAAAATATTAAATGCCAAGAAGTTGATGTATGACATGGAAGTAAACATAATAGGTTATGTTTGCTTGCCTCCGAATAGAAGTTATATGCCAAGAAGTTGATGTATGACAAGGAAGTAAACATAATTCTTGTTTCATATTTTATCTTGTGAATGAATTGTTGCTCTAGTATAAAGAATATCATACAATGAGTATTGCTGTTCTAAAGTTGATCATGATGCCTTCATGTCCGTATTTTATTTTATCGACACCTCTATCTCTAAACATCTGGACATGTTCATCGATCTTGGCTTTCGCTTGAGGGCAAGCGAGGTCTAAGCTTGGGGGAGTTGATACGTCCATCTTGCATCACACTTTTGTATTCAAATTTATTGCATTATGGGCTGTTAATACACATTATGGTACAATACTTATGTCGTTTCTCTCTTATTTTACAAGGTTTACATGAAGAGGGAGAATGCCGGCAGCTGGAATTCTAGCCTCGAAAAGGGGCAAATCTGAGATACCTATTCTGCACAACTCCAAAAGTCCTGAAAATTTATGGGGAATATTTTTGGATTTAATAAAAAACTCCCGGCGCAAGAATCAACCAGAGGGGGGCCACCTGCTGCCCACAAGCCTGCTAGGCGCGGCCACCCCTAGCCCTGCCTAGTAGGCTTGTGGGGGGCCTGTGGCTCCTCCGACTCCCATCTTCTGCTATATGAAGCTTTTTGACCTGGAAAGAATCAGAAGAGAGCTTCTGGGACAAAGTGCCGGCACCTTGAGGCGAAACTTGGGTAGAAACAATCTAGAGCTCCGACAGGGCTGTTCTGCCGGGGAAACCTCCCTCCCGGTGGGGGAAATCAAAGCCATCGTCATCATCGACGGTCCTCTCATCGAGAGGGAGTCAATCTCTATCAACATCTTCACCCACAACATCTCCTCTCCAAACCCTAGTTCATCTCTTGTATACGAACTTTGTCTCTACACCTCAGATTGGTACCTGTGGGTTGCTAGGAGTGGTTATTACTCCTTGTAGTTGATGCTAGTTGGTTTACTTGGTGGAAGATCATATGTTCAAATCCTTTATAATAATTAATACTACTCTGATCTTGAAGATGAAGATGTTTCGTGAGTAGTTACATTTGTTCCTGAGGACATGGGATAAGTCTTGTTATAAGTAATCATGTGAATTTGGTATTTGTTCGATATTTTGACGAGATATATGTTGTCTCTCCTCTACTGGTGGTATGCAAATCTCGACTACGTAACACTTCGGCATTATTTGGCCCTAGGGTAAGGTATTGGGAAGTAATAAGAATATGATGGGTTGCTAGAGTGACATAATCTTAAACCCTAGTTTATGTGTTGCTTCGTAAGGGGTTGATTTGGATCCAAATGTTTCATTCTATGGTTAGGTTTACCTTAATTCTTATTTCGTAGTTGCGGATGCTTGCGATAGGGGTTAATACTAAGTGTCATGGTTTTCGAAGTAAGGGCAGCACCTAAGCACCAGTACACCCACGTAACAATTTATCAAAGTAACGAACGCGAACCAAATGAGCATGATGAAAACTAGCTTCACGGAAATTCCCATGTGTCCTCAGGAGCACATTGCTTTATATAAGAGTTTGTCCAGGCCCGTCGTTTGCTACAAAAAGGATTGGGCTACCTTGCTACACCTTTGCTACACTTGTCACTTGTTACTCGTTACAAATTATCTTATCACAAAACTATCTGTTACTGACAATTTCAGTGCTTCCAGAGAATACCTTACTGGAAACTACTTGTCATTTCCTTATGCTTCACGTTGGGCTAGACACTCTTACTTATCGAAAGGACTATGATAGATCCCCTATACTTGTGGGTCATCAAGAATCCTTTCTGGCGCCGTTGCCAGGTAGTGAAGCGCCTTTGGTAAGTGGAAACTGGTAAGGAAAAATTTATATAGTGTGCTGAAATTTACTATGTCACATCCCAAAATTTCATTTTGGAATGTTATGAAATATAGCTATGCATCATCATCATTTTGTTGGAATGTAATGAATTTTGTTGAAGTGCTTCTTTTGAAATTCTGAAAGGCCATTTCTATTTTCCCATGTATTTGTTTCACCTATTTGAAAACCTTTAGAAATGTTCAAAGAAAGAGGGGAGTAACATGACACTCCACACCAGGGGCATCTTGGTGAAATATTTGAGCAATTAAACGAGGGGGTTATTTGAAAATTTATCTCAAAAGGACTTAAAATCAATTAGCCATTTTCTGAAAATAAATTTTAAAAAGATATTCAATATTACAGAGGAAAAATCTTCATTAAATAGCATTAATTCTCCTCATCATTTTGATATATATATTTCCTATGTTTGGAAATATTTTGAATGCATTAAAAGAGTTTTTACTGCGTTGGAAATAGAAAAGGAAACGTTTTAAATAGAAACGGGCAGGCCCACCGTCTTTAATTCCCGAAACCACTCCGGGTCGGCCACCGACACGCTAACCATGCCCCCACCCTCACTGATGCGCAGGACCCGCCGTCTGACTGCGGCGTCAGCGCGGTCATCCCCTTCCCCATGCTCGACCGCCATCGCCGGAGATCCCTCTCCGTGGATCTCGCCCCTCGTGCCTTCCCCGACCACCGCACCGCCCCTATATAAAGCCCTGACTCTCCTCTCTTCGTTCCACCCCTGAAACCCTGTTTTCCCTCACCGGAGCACTATGCCAGACCTCACCGGAGTTCGGCACCCAACCGAACGTCCCCGAGCTCGTGCCCTTCGCCACACTCACCCACAGCCCCCTTCGACGCCACCAATTGACACCGGAGACTCGCCGCCGCCGTTTGAAGCCTTCAGACGCCGCCCCCGACCACTACACCATCATCCCCAAGCATCTTCGACCACCAGCCGCCGTTGACCTCGCCGGAGACCCCACCCCCTCTCTGTAAGCCTCCACCTCCACCCGTAGCCGTCGGATCCATAGTCAACGCGCGAGATTAGATCTGTTTAATAAACGAACCGGTACGCTTTATCTGTCGGTCGTCCGCACGTTAGCTCTCACGCGCACGCCCTCGCGGCCAATCACAACATGACACGTAGACCCTGTCCGATCGATAGGAAGTTTTTCTTTTTCTTTTCTGTTTTAGAAAACAGAATGTATTCTGTTTTTGTTCTTATCATGTCTTTTAAAATATTTGGTATTTTTAATTGATTCTTTTTGCATTAGTTCACAAATTTGATGTAGTTTATGTCTGTATGCTTAGATTTCAAATTTGACCTCTAAATTTCGAATCTATTCAAATTTGTTTAAATAACTAAAATCTGTATAACTAGAGTTTAAAAATATATTTTTGAGTGAATCTTTTTGCCACTGTTTGGTATTACTTAGACCTATTATTCTACATGGTTTGAGAATTTTTAGAATGAATTTGGTTACTGTTTTTAACAAAAACAGAATCTATTTAGTTCTTAATAGATTTTAATTAAATTGACTTTTATTTAATTTGAACCTGAATTGGTTTAGCTTTTGTTTTTAGATTTTAGTAGGTTCTGTTGATTCAACATTAGGTGTATTTTTTTGTTAATAAAATATGTTTTTCAAATTTTTTTGTGCTCTAGTTTTAATAGGTACATCTTGTTTTCACCATTTATATTTTTTAGAAAAAAGTTTGTAGTAATTCTTTTAGCACAATACTTTTTATAATGAAATACTTCTGTTTTCAAATAAAATTTTATATTTACCTTTCGGTTATCTAAAATGTCTAGTTGTTCAAAACCAATTTATTTATTTTGACTTTTTATGTCTTACTAGAGATTTTGACACCAAAATTTTATAGTCTTATACTTTAAGTGATTTTTCTTTTGATTGTGCTTTTGTTTGTTGAGGCATTTGTTTACCTTGCTGTTGAATGAATTGTATTGTGTTTATGCTTATGGTGTGCTCTTGTTTGATTCATTAGATCATTCGGAGTGCGAAGCTTGTTATCTAGAGTCACTTGATTACGAGGATCGTCAGCAAGGCATGTCACTTTGACCATGTATACCTATGTTTTATTGCATTAGTTCTTCCATATCCCCAATTGCATGCAAAGTAGGTAAATTGGAAACTTGGTTACTAGTTGTAGTATCATGTGGTAGGTACCCCTCAACCCTTTGACACATTGGCCCCGGGAAACGTTGATTTACATTTTTGCTATGTTATTAGTAGACGGGGTTGGTTGTGTGATTCATGAGAGTTGTGAGTTAATAATTTCAAGACCTACGTGATGATCAAGTCTTTAGGACTCCGAGTTTTCAACATACCTCTGGGTGGATGATGGTTGAATGGCGCCCTGGAGAAACTAGTGGTTAGCCTAGATGATGCTGGAGAAGTGCTAGTATTCATGCTGAAAGGTCCACCCAGGCACAAAGAGATGGATGGATGCTTCAAGACCCAAGGCTTACCTGCACAACCACAAGCCATTATGGGCTCTGGCTTGGTTGGATATCGTGGTGACCCTGGACAGGCGGTGCTACGAGATGTAGAAGAATGATAGGAAAGGATGCACACCGACAGAGTCTTGGGGAAACCCTTTAGAAGACCATGTTTTGGTCATCCGTTTCTCAAACACCCGGAAGTGCGATAAATCCAACGGAGGTGATCAAATCTTGTGGGGAACGTGTGCAAAACTCTGCAGAGTACCCAAACCTAATTGATTAGCCATGTCCACGGTCATGGACAGTTTGAGCCAAAGGAACTGAAACTATCTGGAACTCTCAACACCATAAATTACATTGATGTGGGTATTTTAAGATCAACTTGGGTATGAGAATTGGTTGGTGGAACCATCTCATTAATCAACCAACATTGTAGTAATTATGCCTTTGCCCTCTCTTGTTGTAGGAAAAATTGGTTTTATGCAAAAAAAAACTTACTACCCCCACCTGCCATATATGCATGTAGACTAGATGATTACTTTACCCCTCTCTTGTGACATTGCCAGCATATTCAATATGCTGACCTACACGGCTGCAACGTATCATGTTGCAGAGTACTTTTCCGACCAGGAGTGAGGATACGCTCTATGCTCGGTGAGATGCCCTTGGAGTCAGATGGACTCAACTACCTATGGAGCTTCTGCAAGATTAGTTATTCTCATGAGTTGGCCTTCAGCCACTTTATTGTAATTCTTATTGTAATAAAGAACTCGATATGAGATTTTCGATTAATTAATGCTGTGTGATTTCCCTTTGATATATACATTAATGTACCGTGTGTGTACCAACATGATCTTGGGATGGTACAGAAACACCGGATGTTCGACCTTTTAGGTCGGGTCGCTACATACTATCACTTGTCACTATAGAAAGTAATCCTTTGAGGGGCTTGTTTGGGGTATCTTCACCTCAATTGGAAACAGGAAGAGTTTTCCCTCAACCTACTGAACCTACTAAAAATATTTATTATGAAATTCCTTCGGGTATGATAGAGAAACTGTTGGCTAATCTTTATGTAGGAGATGGAACAATACATGCTGATTTGCATCTAATATATGAAAAGAGCTTGATGTCTAATACACAACCTTCTTCTTGTAGACTCGTGTTGGTCCTTCAAGCGCACAGGTTTGTAGGACAGCGGTAATTTTCCCTCAAGTGGACGACCTAAGGTTTATCAATCCGTGGGAGGTGTAGGATGATGATGGTCTTTCTCAAGCAACCCTCCAACCAAATAACAAAGAGTCTCTTGTATCCCCAACACACCCAATACAATGGTAAATTGTATAGGTGAACTAGTTCGGCGAAGAGATGGTGATACAAGTGTAATATGGATGGTAGATATAGGTTTTTTTAATCTGAAAATATAAAAACAGCAAGGTAAAAAATAGTAAACAGCGCGCAAAACGTTCTATAAATGCTTGGAAACAAGGCCTAGGATCCATACTTTCACTAGCGCAATTTCTCTCAACAATATTGACATAGTTGAATCATATGTAAGCACCTCTCGTGCGACAAAGAGTTCACTCCAAAGTCACAAATAGCGGAGAACTAACGAAGAAATTATTGTAGGGTACGAAACCACCTCAAAGTTATCTTTTATGATAAATCTTATGAGCTATCCCTATAAGAGTCATGAATAGCCCTAGAATTCGTACTAAAATAACACCTTAATATACACATAAACCAAAACCCTAATGTCACCTAGATACTCCAATGTCACCACAAGTACCCATGGGCTTGATTATACGATGTGCATCACATAATTTTAGATTCATCATATTCAATGGAACACAAAGAACATCAAAGAGTGCCCCAAAGTTTCTACCGGAAAGTCAAGACAAAAACGTGTGCGAATCCCTATGCATAGATTCCCAAGGTAACGGAACCCGCAAGTTGATCACCAAAATATACATCAAGTGGATCAATAGAATATCCCATTGTCACCACCGATATCCCATCGCAAAACATGCATCAATTGTTTCTCAAATCCTTAAAGACTCAATCCGATAAGAAAACTTCAAAGGGAAAACTCAATTCATCACAACAAGATAGAGAGTGGAAAACTCCATATGATTCATATATATCAATAAAGCTTGCGGTACATCAAGATCGTGCCATCTCAAGAACACGAGAGAGAGAGATCAAACACATAGCTACTGGTACATACCATCACCCCCGAGGGTGAACTACTCCCTCCTCATCACGGAAACCGTCGAGATGATGAAGATGGCCTCCGGTGATGGTGTCCCCCTCCGGCAGGGTGCCGCAATGGGCTCCCGATTGGTTTTTCATGGCTCTGGAGATTTGCAATGGCATAACTCCTGATGTAGGTTTCTTTTCGGAGGTTTCTCTATTTATAGGAATTTTTGGCGTCGATCTCACATCAAGGGGTGCCATGAGGCGGCGACAAGCCTGCTAGGCGCGGCTAGGGGGGTGGCTACTCCTGGCAGGCTTGTGACCTCCTCCTGGCTCTTCTAGGCCCACTCCAATGCTTCTAGGGTCTCTTTTGGTCCAAAAATCATACTAAATTTTCAGGCCATTCCGAGAACTTTTATTTCTGCGCAAAAAATGATAGCATGGTAGTGCTGCTAAAAACAACGTTAGTCCGGGTTAGTTCTAATAAATCGTACCAAAATCATATAGAATTATTGTAAACATGTCATGAATACTTCAGAAATTATAGATATGTTGGAGACGTATAAGCATCCCCAAGCTTAATTCCTGCTCGTCCTCGAGTAGGTAAATGATAAAAGAAATAATTTAGGAAAGTGTTAATGCTAGCAAGTGCACTATTTTGATCAATGATAATTCCATTCACTTTTTCTAGCATCATTATGTATCATAAATAGTAGCTCATCTCATAAAACTTCTCATGATGAAATAACAAGCTATCCACATGTTAAAGTATAGACTAACAAACTATGCTTTCAGTCACCAAACTATTGCAATTCAGATTATTTTCACGAAGGGTCTATGTAATAGCTTTGATTTAGCAAATTTCACATAGTAAACTATCATATAGTCTTACATGACTGCTAACACTCAAAGCATATTTTTAGAGAAAATGGGATCCGTCGAACACAAAGAAACATAGGGGCTTAAAGTTTTGCCTCCCAACTTATTTATCATGTAGATAATTATCAAAAATAATAATTCATGATCACATATATTTGAATGGCCATATATGCTTGGATCTTTCCCCATCACATGACGCTTGCCAAGGGATAAAGGAGAAATATAGGAAGTGCTTAAGATCACCATGGCTCTTGCATAAAGGTAAGTACATGAAAGTAAAAGTTAGAGCATTCGTAGAGGGAACCATATATTTGCAGGTGCCAGAGCTCGAGCTTTTAAAATAGAGATGAATAATAATTTTGAGCGGTATGCTTTTATTGTCACCATAACAACCGAGAGATCTTGGTATCTTCCATCCTAGATACATTATAGGCGGTTCCCAAACAGAATGTTAAAGTTCTTACTCCTCCTCCACCAATCAATCACACTCCACGGCGAGCCGAATCCACGAGTTCCGTCCATACCAACAACATTCCTGGGGAGTTTTTTTAATTATTTGCATTTTTTCTTTGATTTCGGGACTAGGAATCCCTATTACCAGCCACTTTCTCATGAATGATAGTGATTCAACACATATCGTGAGAATAACCCACCTAGCATGGAAGATACTGACAGCCCCTAGTTACTATATGAGCAATTTGGGCATATGTCATGGATTTGTCACGGCAGATGTCCGGGTGAACGGACTTAGGTTCGGGGCGAGATGCAACTACGTGGCGGCTTGAAGGGGTTGATTGGAATCGAGAAGACACGGAGTTTTACCCAGGTTCGGCCCCTCCGATGGAGGTAAAAGCCTACGTCCTGCTTGTCTGGTATTGATGATGATGAAGATCTCTCGGTTACAAGGGTGCTAATTGCTACCTCTAATCACGAGAGCCTCTAATATCTTGTGTTGTCTAAACTTGTAGACTTGTGTCTCTTGAGAACTTGTCCCTCTAGGGGTGCTCTACCCCTCCTTATATAAGTGGAGAGGGTAGGTTTACAAATAGAGTCCTACTAGGAGTAGGATTAGGACTAGTCTCTCACGAATCCTACTCCGGGTCTTATTTCCTTTAAGGGAATCCTTCTCTCTTGTGGGCCTTCTCCTGTGGGCCTTCTCTTGTGAGCCGCCTGGCGCCGGCTCACCTGTCGGGTCTTGGGCTTGGCCATCCTATGAGTCGCTTGGCCGGGTCATTAATAAGATGTCATGTCTTCGGCCGGGTTTCCTGTGAGTCGCCAGGCTGGGTCATACCATGGGGTATATCCCCATCATTAGCCCCCAGGTTAGATTGAATTCATTCATGGTAAGCTCCTGAAATAAGAGTAACAAATATGTTAAGTGGCTAGCTGGCTCCTTTGGCCGGCTTAAAAAATGGCTTCTCAGAAATCCGGGTCTTTTCTCCATATGAATGAGTCATCTTGATAATCATCTTTCTTGTTAATGTCTTTTGAAAAACGTTGAGAATATAACACCCATATGCCATTTAGTCGGCTTCCAATACTCTTGGCGGGTCATCTCCGCCGGGTCATAATCATTGATGATGTCGGGTCATTATCGTTGGTAACTCCGGGTTAAATAACTAGAATCCTGCTGACTTGATAAATATTGGGATGAAAAAATCCATCTGATGTAGAACCGGACTTCCATTGTTGTGTAGCAGGGCAGCTTATATAAACTCTGGCGGGTTATGATCTTTTGATAACACCGGGTCATAAGTGTTTGTGACGCCGGGTCTAACAACTGAACTCCATATTTAATATCTTGAAAATTTTCCTCAAAGTTTTTGATATGTCCATATTACCTGTAGCCCCCAAGCTCCGAGATTATCCATGATAACTTGGTGCTTTGCAAATAACATTTTGGACTGTGTAACCCCCAAGTGCCGGGTTGTCCTGCCTGTAGCAACCTGGGACTTTTAATTGCCTTATATATTATAATGCTTTAACGGGTGTAGCCCCCAAGGGCCGGCTCACCAAAAAGCTTCGGCGGGTGTAGCCCCCAAGGGCTGGCTCATCAGAAAGCTTCTGCAGGTGTAGCCCCCGAGGGCCGGCTCATCAGAATGTGATGCGCCGGGTCTTCAATTTGAATCTCTTAATCAGTTGGAACAGTTGAATACTATAGCCCCCAAGTGTCAGGTCAGTAAGAATTACTGGGCTGGGACTTTAGAAAAATATAGAAGGGCCGTCTCATCTCCTTGAGATAATATGGTCTTGCTAACAATGTAATGGTTTGAAACCCGACTTGCATTAGCCCCCAAGTGTCGTGGTGCATGCTTGCAGCAACATGGGACTTGCATAATTGATATAAACTTGGACTTGGATAATGTAGCCCCCAAGTGTCGGGTTGTCTGCCTGCGGCGACTCGGGACTATGTGAGAATAATATGACTCACCATAATTTGTTGAATGAATCTTTGACCGTGGTCGTAATATAACCCGGAATGAATATCCTGGAATAATTCCTTTATCTTTGACATGAATTTCCTGCTCGTGGTTGCGGTGCTGAAAGTGCCTTATATCGGCTAGAGGGGGGGTGAATAAGCGATTTTACAAATTCATCATTTGAGGAATTTCAACTTTGAGGAATTTGAAATGTGATGAATAACTAGCGGTGGAATAAGTACTCAAGTGCATGATGAACATGGTGACAATGTAGTCTTCATGATTAAATGAAACATGCACAAATAGAGAGTAGCGTGATACAGGATAAGCAATGATGAGCAAGGTAACTTGGAGAATTTGAGGTGAGGAATTTGTGAAAGTCTTCAGTCAAATTCTTCCAACTGTAAAAATCAATTTCATCAACAGATATATGAGGAATAGAGGGGTTGAGGAAATAGAACCAGATAGCTTGATGGAGACAATGGTATGATGACCCAGTTCCAACTGCTGTGACAGTCGTACGTCTGGTTTGGAGTGGCCTGGTATTTAAACCAGAGGACACACAGTCCCAGGACACACAGTCCTTACCGTATTCTCCTTGAGATAAGGTCACACAGTCCTTGCCTAACACTCGTGGTAAGTCTTCATGGTAGACTTCCAAGACCCTCACAAACAGGTCACCCCGCGATCCACAATTTACAGATGGATGCTCTATACCAAGGTCACTTCGTGGTCCCCAATTGACTGCAGGAGCACTAGACCATGACGCCTAACCGTCTAGAGGACGCATAGTCCTCAAAGGTAACAAGCGTCCGTTCCACACAGGAATTTCTTTAGTGATGCTCAATCACTATGGGTTTTGTGGTTTGGTTTGTGGGTTTTTCCTCACTGACTATTTTCTCTCAAAGTCCTCAGAGGATGGGCTGCTCTCAAATGACAAGTGTCAGTTCTCTATTAGAGCAGCCAACCAGCTAGTGGTTGTGGGGTTGGCTATTTATACCCAGGGTGCAACCTGACATGAGAAGTCATAAATGCCCCCAATGATATGACTGTTATGTGGATAAGAACGATTGGGGACAGCTGGCGCTAAGCACAGCAACGGTCGGAATTTCGAACTATGAAAGTCCTCAGCTTATCATAATCCTCACTTGTAGGCAATTCGCACTAGCGAAATCCTAACTCCTTAGTCAGATCAATTTCCTCAGAGACCATAAGAACTTCGTCTCTGTCTCTGAAAAACGTATCTGAATTGTAAGAGATTTCCAAAGGCTTCACTCGAAGGATTGTATGGGTTGAGGATTTTGGAGTTGAGCATCAGTTGGAAATTTTCCTTAGTATTACCTCGACCCCCTTTAACAGTACGGTGTTTCCTATGACTCAAATAAAGGAAATGAAACTACAAAAACAAAAGTCTTCACGCTTCATATTCCTCATTCATATCTTCAAGGTTGCACCAACTTCTTCATTTTCATAGTCATCACAAAGTCTTCACCAAAGTCTTTAGAAAGTCTTCAGCAAAGTCTTCACTTGAAGACATTCATTTTTAGGGGTCGATAATCTTCGAATATATCAAACTCCTCATCGACTTATAGAGCCTGTGTACACTCACAAACTCATTAGTGCCTTAACCTATAAGTCTTCAATACACCAAAATCACTAAGGGGCAATAGATGCACTAACAATCTCCCCTTTTTGGTGATTGATGACAAATAGGTTAAGTTTTCAACGGGGATAAACATATGAACTGAAAGTACAGATTTTGAGGAATTTGATTGCAAGATATAGAAGCACTCCCCCCGAAGATGTGCATATTTGAGGAATTTGCTTTGGGCTGCAAATGCACATGGCAGGTTCAGAACATGGAGAGCTCCCCCTATATCTTGTAATTCATACACACATTTGAATATGTGAAATGAAGAATTTGAAATGCGTGAGGAAAATGGTGTCTGACGAAATTCACCATGCATGCATTAAGGTAATAAACATGCAAGGAAATAGTTCAAAAGTGTCAGACGACCATCGGACTTAAGTTTACAACTCAATAACCAAAAACTTCAGAAGAGCGAGAGTTGTAACTTAAACAAAATAGCCCATATATATGTAGACCCGCTTGAAGACTAATTCAAAATCCATGAGAAATTTCATCTTGTTGGTGAAGAAGGAGCGCCAGCGTTGTCGGGGTCAATTGTTGATGCAGGTCCAGCAGCAGTATCGTCAATGTCTTCATCCTCATCGTGCTCGCGAGATGAAGAACAGGAACTGGTGACCATCAGAGGAACTTGGACGAGTGCCTTGATCAATGACATACTTGCCTTTTCCTTCATCAATTGTTCTTTTGAGGACTTCAATCAGGGGGCAGAAAACTGAAATGATTTTGGAAGTCAGCCTCAAAGTGCATTGAAGACTTTGTTCTGAGGAAATGCATAATCCAGGGAGCAAAGGGCATCAACTCAAATTGTGACATAGCAGCATCGGCCAGAGTCCTCATGAAGAAATCTTGAAAATTGATGGGAATCCCATGAATCATGTTGAAAAGCATATTCTTCATGAGTCCTTCACTTCTTCTTCTTCAGAGTTGTGCCCCTTTTGAGGAAATAGGGTGTGAGTGAGGATGCGATAGACTGTTCTTAGTACATACAACAAATCCTTCACAAGAAAGGTTGTCCTTTGAGGCTTTCCAGGCGCTAATATCTTCATCATCATATTCATCGTATGATTCGGTAGTGGTGGATCATTGAACAAGCAGCGAGCTTCATCTGAAGGAATTTGAACTGGGACAGACTGAAGCAATTCAGAAGTGCTTGCAGTGAAATGAGTTGTTCCGGTCATCCAGTCCAAGACCTAGGAGTTGATGTCTGAGGAATTTCCACTAATGTATAGAGTGGCATAGAATTGAAGAATCAACTCCTTGTTCCAGTCCCAGACATCTACACAGAAGGGAAGAAGCCCAACATCATGAAGAACCTGGAGCACCGGCGTGAATGATGGAATAGACTCCATGTCCACATGAGGAATATTATGGTGCTCGAAGATTTTCTTCTTGTCACATAGAACAGAGGCATAGTAGTTCATTTACGTAGGAGTCCAGAACCTTGTGCGGCCAGTCCGAGCAAAATCATATGGATTTGGTCCTGTGAAGAACATGTGTTCATTGAAGAAATTTGTCCTGAGGAATTTGCGGCAGACCGAACCTTTGAATGGCATTCTTTGCTTAGGTTGAAGATTTGGTCGAATGCGCCCTTTGATCTTAGTTGGCATGGGAGGAACTACAGACTGAGTGATTTGTAGAACAGGTTCCTCAGTAGTGGCCGAAGCATCAATTTCCTCAGCTGTTGCAGCTGGAATTTCTTCAGGGTCTGGAAGATACAGGTGTTCATAATCTTCAGGTATTTCCTCAGTTTGTGAAGGTGACTGAGGAATCAGCATTAGAGGAGTTGCCACAGGTGAGTTGGGATGTGCAGATTCCTCATCAAGAGGCCCTGAGGAAGTAGCCGAATGATTCTCTTCTTCGTGCGGAATGTCATATGCTTCTCCAATTGGCACAATAGCATAGGCTGGTGCCGAGGAAATTGGAGTTGCATCAAGTGGTGTAGCTGAGGAACTTTTAAAAGTTTTCAACTTCTTCAACACAGGGGCTCTAGAAGTTGATGCTTTTCTTTTGAGGGGATTTTCCTCAGCATGAGAAATTTCTTCAGGAAAGACTGATGTAGCCACCCTGGGTGGTTCAGTTCCTTCAGGCACAGTGGATTCTTCAGCTGGCCTATCAGATTCTTCAGGCACAACATTGGGGGTTGTCCTGGCATGTTCATCAGTGGTCTGAGTTTCCTCAGCAGCACTGGTAGTTGCTTTTGATGCAAAAGCTCTTTCTTCAGCAGTTTCTTCAGGCTGAGCATTTTGATCAGCAGCCTGAGGAATTTCATATTCAGTCTGAGCATTTTCTTCAGATTGCGTCTTTTGTGGTTGTGATCGAGCTGCAACCCTCGTGTTGTGATCCTTTACAGCTGCATTAGCAGCCTTGACGAGTCTCACATTGGTGCCCTTCCATTTAGCATCATATCTTTGTTGATCCAAGGAGAGGGTGTGAATCTCGGACTGAACTGTGACCAGTTGATTTGGGGTCAAGTTCATCACATTTTCGTGTAGAAACTTTTCTTTGCGAATCTTGTTCCTCTTAGCCCTGTGAGCTTGCTCTCTTTTCCATTGTTCTTCAGAGATGAAGTGGGTGAGGACATGATCCACTTCAGGAGGCAGATTTAGTGAGGAAAGTGGAGTACTTGGGTCCTCATGCCATATATCAATGAAGTTGAGGATCAACTTGGGATCCAACATGAGAGGAACAGAGCTTCCCTTTGCTTTAGCAGCCCTGTGCTGACTCTGTATGATGATTTCTACCAATTCCTCATCATCAGCATCAGCATCATCATCTGAAGAATCTGAGGGGATTGTAACCAGAGCCTTGCTGGTGTGAGAGCTTGGTTTTTGATTACGTCCAGCTGTCTTCTCCAGTTTAAGTGCAGAGGGACTGGTTGAAGACATTGTAGTATTGGAGGGGCATGCAGTGAGCTTCGGCACTAACGTGGAACCCTCAGTCCTTTTGCATGTTGCCAGATGCACTAGAGTTGAGGACTTTTTGACTGTTACAGATGACTGAGCAGCAACAGTTTCAGGAGCTGAAGGTTTTCTGGGCTGAGGCCTTTGACCTTGAGGAATTTTCACTGAAGATTTTGAAGAGTCAATTTTTAGAGCAGATTTCTTTACCATCTTCTTCGGAGCACTAGCAGAAGCTCCAGCAGAGGCAGCTGTAGCAGAATCCTTGTTGAATTTCTTCACAGTCTCTTTGGCTTTCCTCGCCAATTTGGCTTGTTGCTTTTCCCACATGGCAGGAAAGTCCTCACCAGTTTTGATGCTAGAAGGATCGGCAATTTAGTTAGGAGCTAGAGGAGGCCTGCTGCAAGGTGGTTTCATAGCGAATTTCATCATGAATTTTGGAGTTACATAACGATATTCTCTCCATTCTTTGGCCCATCTCCTCTCAATCTTTTGCAGACGAATCTTCCTTTGCTTGGTCGTCTCCTTTCGATGAGTTTCTTCGTCAGGTGTGCAATATTCATCATACAGATCCTCAGGGATCTCAAATGCAGTGTGCATATTTGGCTTTTTCCCTCCTTTCTGAGGTTTCCTTCCATCAGACATTTTCTTCACTTGAGGAATATGAACTCTTGAAGATTCTGAAGAGGTACACGGTTTTTCTTCAAGTAGCGCTGCAAATGAGTTAAGTTGATGAGAACCTAGTGATTCATTAGCGGACATGTTGTACATGTGAATAGAGTACAGGTGCGAAGAATTTTAAGAGGTCATATCCGTTCTCAAAAAATTTAAGAGAGATAGGTGTGAGGAATTTGACCATGGATGTCTTGAGGATTTTTACTAAGTGTTTTTATCCTCAGGTTCCAGAGTTGTGCAAATTTGAGAATTTGCACAATTGAGGAATCTAGAAGAAAGTCATTACTTAGGAAAAATCATCAAGTATCAGGTATGAGGAGATGAAGGTGCTTGTGTATTTGATTTATAACATTTAAACACATATTTGAGGAATAGTAGTTGTAGTCGAGGATCAAACAGGGTCCGTAAAAAAAATTTAATTACCCTGGTGAAGAACACGACGAACACAGAGATGAAATGAGGAGGTTCGTCTGTTCAGATCTCCCACGCCCTAGCTTGGCAGAAGGAGACAGCTACAGCGGCGGTAGGATGAAGATTTCCGCGGCCGATGCGAGTACGGGACGACGAGGTTGATGCAGCGAAGGTCTTCCTCACCGGCGACGATGACTTTAGCGGTGGCGCTTGGATGGGGCTCGGGAGAGAGATGAGATGCGGAGTAACCGAGCACAGTAGATGGGAAGGGGGCATTTAAAGAGGAAGTAAAAATGGATCCTCCCGAAGATTTTGGAGAGGATTACCCCTAACCCTTGCTCTCCACGCTACAGGTGTCACCTACGATCTGGGTAGTGAAGATTGTGGAGGATAATGGGTTATCCAGGCGCGGGAATCGGAACAGTTTGAGCGGGAACCGCCAAAAATTTTGGTAGTTGAAGATTTCAAAGTTTTAGTTCGCAAATTCTTCAGCTGTCAAGGACACAGTGAAGATTTTGAACAAGTTTCAAGTAGAACGCATATGAGGAATTTGTGAACAGACTGGGTTGAGTTTAGCATAGACGGGGAAAGGGTCCGATGACATTCACCTAGATGAAAATCAACTTGAAGAATTAGCAATAATTGAATGTTGTTGAGGACATTAAAAAAACTCAAAAGTATATATATATATAGTCAATGAAGAATATTTGTCTCAAAAGTTTTGAAGAATTTGAAAAGTAGAAGAATTTGAAAGACTTGAGGAATTTGCAAATTTGAGGAATTTGATAATTTGAAGATTTTGCAACAGTGCTCAATTTTGAAGAACTTCAACTTTTGGTTGGTGGCGTAACCCACCGTATAAGAATGATGATTTCAGACACTGCTTACTATTGTCGTAGAGTTCTGAGAATCAAATTCTTCGTTAATTTGTTCACACTTAGAGAGTTATTCTTCATTGATTGAAGAAAAGTGTTACTTTCTGTGTTGCACATCTAAGTCATCAATTTTGCATACGTGTTAGGATGTGTGTTCTTCATCAAAGAACATTCGAAGATTCTAAGATAGTTAGCTCACACCACAACTTGCAAAATCTCTTTTCATTCAAGGGCTTTGTGAAGATATCGGCCAGTTGTTCTTCAGTAGGAATGTGATTGATGGAGATGGCGCCCTTGAGTACATGATCTCGAAGAAAGTGATGACGAATCTGGATGTGCTTGGTCTTGGAGTGCTGAACAGGGTTGTACGCAATCTTGATGGCACTCTCGTTGTCACAGAAAAGAGGCACATTCTTCATCATGATGTTGTAGTCCTTGAGGGTTTGCTTCATCCGTAGTAACTGAGCACAACGCGAGCCAACAGCAATGTACTCAGCTTCTGTAGTAGAGAGTGAAACGCAGTTCTGCTTCTTCGAGGACCAACAGACTAAGGATCGTCCGAGGAAATGACATGTGCCTGAGGTTGACTTGCAATCCACGCGATCTTTAGCATAGTCAGCATCAGAGTATCCGACGAGATGAAGATTTGAGCCCTTGGGATACCACAATCCAAGTGTTGGTGTGTGAGCTAAGTATCGAAGAATGTGTTTCACAGCCTTATGGTGTGATTCCTTCGGAGTTGCTTGGAATCGATCACACATGTAGACACTTAGCATTATATCAGGCCTAGATGCACATAGGTACAATAAGGAGCCAATCATGGAGCAGTATACCTTCTGATCGAAATCTTTACCATTTTCATCAGTGCAGAGATGGCCTTTGGAAGGCATTGGAGTTTTGACGCCTTTGCAATCTTGCATGTCGAATTTCCTCAGAACATCTTTGAGGTATTTCTTTTGTGAGATGAAGATGCCATTGTCTTGCTGATGAATTTGAAGACCTAAGAAGAATTTCAACTCTCCCATCATAGACATTTGATATTCTTCACTCATCATATAGGCAAATTCATCACTGTAACATTTGTCAGTACATCCAAATATAATATCATCAACATATATTTGTCATATGAACAGTTCATTGTCATAGAATTTAGTGAAAAGAGTAGGGTCGAGTGAACCGGGTTTGAAGCCTTTCTTCATGAGGAATTCCTTCAGAGTGTCGTACCACGCCCGAGGGGCCTGCTTGAGGCCATAGAGGGCCTTGTTTAGTCTGAAGACTTTGTCTAGATGCTTAGGATCTTCAAAACCTAGGGGTTGAGCAACATATACTTCTTCCTCAAGCTTACCATTGAGGAATGCACTTTTCACATCCATTGGATATAAGATGATATTATGGTAGTTAGCGTAAGCCAGTAATATGCGAATAGCTTCAAGTCTAGCAACAGGTGCAGAAGTTTCATCAAAGTCAATTCCCTCAACCTGTGTACAACCTTGAGCTACAAGTCGATCCTTATTCCTCACCACAAGACCATTTTCATCTTGCTTGTTGCGGTAGATCCACTTGGTACCTATGATGTTATGCTTGCGAGGATCTGGCCGCTTGACAAGTTCCCACACGTTGTTGAGCTTGATTTGATGCAATTCCTCTTGCATAGCTTGAATCCATTCGGGCTCCTTGGATGCTTCATCAACTTTGGTGGGCTCTAAGATAGAGACAAAGGCAAAGTGCCCACAAAAGTTAGTTAGATGTGAAGCTTTTGAGCGTGTGAGAGGACCTGGTGCATTGATGTCATCGATGATTTTGTCAATCTGCACTTCATTTGCTACTCTTGGATGAGCAGGTTGACGAGGCTGAGGAGTTTCATCAGCACCATTTTCTTCAGGTATATCAGCATGAGAGTCTTCATTTGTTGAAATGATTTCCTCAGTGGGTATGACATCTTCAGTTGCCTTCAGCTTGATGGATTGCTCAGGAGATTGTGCATCTAACACAGAAGGCAAATGCTGTCTTTGCGAGCCATTAGTTTCATCGAACCGCACATCTATAGTTTCAACCACCTTGTGATGGTAGGTGTTGAAGACTTTGTAGGTATTCGAGTCCTTTCCATAACCAAGCATAAAACCTTCATGTGCTTTCGGTGCAAACCTAGAACTATGGGTTTTGCACCGAAGACTTTGAGATAACTTACATTGGGTTTCTTGCTTGTCATGAGCTCATATGAAGTCTTCTTGAGGAATGTGTGAAGATATACCCTCTTGATGATGTGGCATGCAGTATCAATTGCTTCAGGCCAGAAGCGACGATGGGTTTTGTATTCGTCAAGCATGGTTCGAGCCATCTCAACAAGAATCCTGTTCTTGCGGTCCACGATGCCATTTTGCTGAGGAGTGTAAGGAGCAGATAACTCATGAGTAATAGCAAGTTCATCAAGATATTCATCAAGGTTAGTGTTCTTGAATTCAGTCCCATTATCACGCCTGATATGCTTGATCTTGACGCCAAAGTTGGTGGAGGCCCTTGAAGCAAATCGTCTGAAGACATCCTGTACTTCATTTTTGTACAGAATGATATGCACCCATGTATAATGAGAGTAATCATCAACAATGACAAATCCATACAATGTTGAAGAATTTGTTAGTACGGAGTCGTGAGTGGGACCAAAGAGATCCATATGAAGCAATTCAAAAGGTCGCGTAGTGGTCATGATTGTCTTCGAGGGATGCTTGGATCTGGTCATTTTCCCAAATTCACATGCACCACATAGGTGGTCCTTGAGGAATTTCACACCCTCGATGCCAATGACGTGCTTTTTCTTCACAAGTGTGTGCAGATTCCTCATACCAGCATGTCCAAGTCGTCGATGCCACAGCCAGCCTTCTGAAGACTTTGCAAGTAAGCAAGTGGCAGGTTGAGGGCCTGTAGAGAAATCAACAATATACAGGTCTCCTCTCCTAAAGCCTTCGAAGACTTTGGAATTGTCAGATTCCATGATGACAATAGAACGATATTTCCCAAATATGACAACCATATCAAGATCATAAAGCATTGAGACAGACATAAGGTTGAACCCGAGGGATTCAACAAGCATCACCTTGTCCATGGTTCGGTCCTTTGAGATAGCAACCTTACCAAGTCCCAATACCTTGCTTTTTCCTTTGTATGCGTAGGTGATACGCTTCAGAGGAGATGGAGTGAGTGGCAAATTCATCAGTAGATTCTTGTCACCCGTCATGTGGTTTGTGCATCCACTGTCAAGAACCCACTCAGTAGCTTTTAAATTATCATCGTGTAGACGAATTAGTACAACTTATGAACTCATATGCTTCAGAGTGAAGAATATGATATCAATTTCATCAAAAAGAATTTCATCACACAAGATAGTAAGCAAGTAGAGTGAGGACGTGAGAAATGAAGAATTCATTTCATCATGGTTAACTTGTGTCCTTTCAAGCATTTCCTCAGGTCTCCAGCAAATTCCTCAGATGTTCAAATTCATCTGGAGACCTGACCCTGCATAAGATGTCACTTTGTGTTCTTCACCACCCACATTTGGAGGGGTGGCAAAGAATTCATCATTCTACGAGAACCATGTGAGAAGGGAGGCATTAAAGCAACTGCGCTTCGTTTCACAGGGCGAGGGTTAGAGTATTCAAATGAATAAGGAGAGAAATTCTTCTAGGACTTATGAACATAATGGTTTGAAGAATAATGCACATATTAATAACTCTTTGGTTTTCCCTGCGAAACAGGGGCATTAGCACGAGAATGATGATTTTGACCATTTGAGGAATTTGGTCTGGGGTTCCGATTCTTTATGAGTGGTGTCGTGAGGACATTCACTTGAAGATTTTGTAGGTAGCTCTTGGGAACCTAGATTTTCCTCATAGGAGAACCGTTCCTACAGTTAGTTCCAACATATCTAGCAAATACTTCACTTGACTTATTTTTGAAGAATCTGTAATTGGAGTCAAGTGACTCAACAGAGGAATATGAAGTTTCACAAGTAAAGCCAGATAAAGTGGATGGATCCACAGGAGATCCTTTTGTAGCAACCCATGAGGTTTTGGGGTATTGCTTAGGTGTCCAGTAGGATGCATCAGCGTTGAGTTTCCTCACAAAGACAATACCCTCTTTCCTAGGGTTCCTGTTAAGAACCTGCTTTTTGAGGACATCACAAAGGGTTTGATGCCCTTTGAGACTTTTGTATATGCCTGTCACATACAATTCCTTCAACCATGCATTGTCATCAGTGATACTAGTGGTATCCTTAGATGAGGAATTTAAGACCACGGGAATAGTTGAAGAAATTGCAGCAATAGAAGCATTTGAACATTCAGGTGAAGAATTTGCAGTTTCACGTTCGATGCATTTCAAACAAGGTGAAACAAATTCTTCCTAAGCGGTACTGATCTGTTGAGCCAGTAAGTAATCGTTTTCCCTTTGGAGATCCTCATTTGACACCCTCAGCTTTTCAAGATCTTGCTTTCTTTGAAGAAATTCATATGAAAGCTTCTCATGATCGGCAAAGAGGTCGTTATGATGACTCTGAAGGTTATCATACTTTGCCTAAAGACCTTTAAGATCAACAGACAGAGTTTGAGTCCGATCCACTTCACGGTTTAACAGATCATCGCTTTTTTCTAGCATTTTCTGATGCTTTTCAAGCGCACTTTGTTGCTTAGTGGCAATTTTAACAATTTTAGCATAGCTAGGTTTCACATAATCATCAGATTCACCTTCACTTGATTCAGATGAGGAATGATGTTTGTGTACCTTTGAGCCTTTTGCCATAAAGCAATAGGTGGGAGCATAATCATCATTGTTGACATCAGAGTCATTGGAGTGGTCATATTCTTCATTGTTGAAGATGGACTTTCTAACGAACGTAGTAGTGAGAGCAAGGCCAGCGACACCAGATTTTGATTCCTCCTCAGATTCTTCCTCTTCATATTCTTCAGATTCTTCCTCAGAATCCATTTCCTTGACGATGAATGCTCGAGCCTTTTTGGAACCATTCTTCTTGTGCTTTGAGGACTTTGAAGATGAGCACTTTGCAGATGAGGACATTGAAAATTTCCTCTTTTTCTTTGAGTCATCAGAACTATCATCTTTGTATTTCTTCTTCTTCTTTGAGTCTTTTCCCAGAGAGGACAATCTGAGATAAAGTGGCCAGGCTTCTTGCAACGATGACATGTTCTCCTTTTGTAATCTTCTGAGGAATCTGATTTCCTCAAGCCACCTTTTCATGACTTTCCAAATCCACCTCGTCTTGAGAACTTCTGGAATTTCTTCACAAGCATCGCTAGTTCCTGACTTAGTTCTTTAGGATCACCAAGACTGCTGTCAGAATCTTCTTCTTGAGATGAGGAAATTGCTTTTGCCTTCAGAGCACGAGATCTTCCATAGCTTGGCCCATAGAGGTCTCTTTTATCAGCTTGTTGGAATTCATGAGTATTGACTCTCTCAAGAATATCAGCAGGATCAAGATCTTTGTAGTCTCCACGTTCTTGAATCATGAAAACTAGAGTATCAAATGAGGAATCGAGAGATCACAGCAGTTTCTTCACCACTTCATGGTCAGTGATATCAGTGGCACCCAGTGCTTGAAGTTCATTTGATATATCAGTGAGGCGATCAAATGTTTGTTGAACATTTTCATTGTCAAGCCTCTTGAAGCGGTTGAAGAGATTGCGAAGAACGTCAACACGAGAGTCACGTTGAGTGGAAACACCTTCGTTGACTTTGGACAGCCTATCCCAGATAAGCTTAGCAGATTCCAAAGCACTCACTCTACCATACTGTCCTTTGCTCAGATGACCACAGATGATATTCTTCGCTTGACAATCAAGTTGCTTGAATCTCTTCACATCAGCAGCTGTAACAGTGGGAGTGACAGAGGGCACACCATTTTCCACAACATACCAGAGATAGTTGTCAACAGCTTCAAGGTGCATATGCATCTTGTTCTTCCAGTAGGGGTAGTCTGTCCCATCGAAGGTAGGACAGCCCGCGGAAACCTTGTTATACCTGCAGTCGACATAAGTAAAACTCCAGGTGGTTAAACCAAAATCACATAGAGCGAGGGAGTACCTGCTCTGATACCAAGTGAAAGTGCGTTATATCGGCTAGTGGGTGAAAAGGCGATTTTTACAAATTCATCATTGAGGAATTTCAACTTTGAGGAATTTGAAATGTGATGAATAACTAGCAACGGAATGAGTACTCAAGTGCATGAGGAACATAGTGACAGCATAGTCTTCATGATTAAATGAAACATGCACAAATAGAGAGTAGCGTGATACAGGATAAGAAGTGATTAGCAAGGTAACTTGGAGAATTTAAGGTGAGGAATTTGTGAAAGTCTTCAGTCAAATTCTTCCAGCTGTAACAATCAATTTCATCAACAGATATATGAGGAATAGAGGGGTTGAGGAAATAGAACCAGATAGCTTGATGAAGACAATAGGATGATGACCCAGTTCCAACTACTATGACAGTTGTACGTCTGGTTTGGAGCGGCCTGGTATTTAAACCAGAGGACACACAGTCCCAGGACACACAGTCCTTACCGTATTCTCCTTGAGCTAAGGTCACAAAGTCCTTGCCTAACACTCGTGGTAAGTCTTCAGGGTAGACTTCCAAAACCCTCACAAACAGGTCACTCGGCGATCCACAATTTACTGATGGATGCTCTAGACCAAGGTCACTTCGTGGTCCCCAGTTGACTGCAGTAGCACTAGACCATGACACCTAACTGTCTGGAGGATGCACAGTCCTCAAAGGTAACAAGCTTCAGTTCCACACAGGAATTTCTTTAGTGATGCTCAATCACTATGGGTTTTGTGGTTTGGTTTGTGGGTTTTTCCTCACTGATGATTTTCTCTCAAAGTCCTCAGAGGATGGGTTGCTCTCAAATAACAAGTGTCAGTTCTCTATAAGAGCAGCCAACCAGCTAGTGGTTGTGGGGGTTGGCTATTTATAGCCAGGGTGCAACCTGACATGAGAAGTCATAAATGCCCCCAATGATATGACCGTTATGTGGATAAGAACGATTGGGGACAGCTGGCGCTAAGCACAACAACGGTCGGAATTTCAAACTATGAAAGTCCTCAGCTTATCATAATCCTCACTTGTAGGCAATTCGCACTGGAGAAACCCTAACTCCTCAGTCAGATCAATTTCCTCAGAGACCAAAAGAACTTCGTCTCTGTCTGTGAAAAACGTGTCTGAATTGCAAGAGATTTCCAAAGGCTTCACTCGAAGGATTGTATGGGTTAAGGATTTTGGAGTTGAGCATCAGATGGAAATTTTCCTTAGTATTACCTCGACCCCCTTTAAAAGTACGGTGTTTCCTATGACTCAAAAAAGGAAATGAAACTACGAAAACAAAAGTCTTCATGCTTCATATTCCTAATTCATATCTTCAAGGTCACACCAACTTCTTCATTTTCAAAGTCTTCACAATGTCTTCAACAAAGTCTTCAGAAAGTCTTCAGCAAAGTCTTCACTTGAAGACATTCATTTTTAGGGGTCGATAATCTCCGAATATATCAAACTCCTCATCGACTAATAGAGCCTGTGTACACTCACAAACTCATTAGTGCCTTAACCTATAAGTCTTCAATACACCAAAATCACTAAGGGGCACTAGATGCACTAACAGGTGCAACCCGGCAAATATAAGTTTGAGAAATCCATGAGTGTTGTAGATTACTATAGAGCACAATTAAAGAAATCCGAGAACCGGCCAATTAGATGACACGGCATTATATCCAATAGGGCGGTTCTTGAAAGATAATAATTTCTCAGAGCTGGTTTGAAAAAATCCCAATCATTTATTACTGGTTATGATAAACCATAAAGATCCAGCCATGCTGGCTATTAAAAAATCCACTTGCCTTTGGAGAATACTTTAACGGCGGCTCATCCTTAAGAGATAAAACCTACAAAAATGAACAAGACAAAATATATTCTGCATTGTTGTGAGGGTGGCTTGAAAAAGCACAACCCGGAGATGTTTTATACCTTTCATAACATTGCTCCTTTTCTCATAATCTTGATCTGACCCGGCTTGATAAGTCGGCATGTTACCTGGAGGTTGGAAAGATCCCTTGAATAATCCACGGCTGACATGTCAACCGGAATGGCATAAAGCCGGCTGTATGAAGGGTAATGTAAGCTATACCCGAAGGTAAGAAGCCTCCTTTTAACTGCAAATTTTGTACCTTTGTATGCGAACACCGATTGTCGATGGGCGATATAAGCTATACCTTAAGGAAAGACGCCTCCATCGACAACCGTGGCTAATAATTAGCCCGAGATGGCATAAAACCGGCTGTTTGAAAGGAGATGTAAGCTATCCCCGAAGGCAAGAAGCCTCTTTCAGCAGCTACTGTTGATAAGCAACTGAGTTTTCGCGTAAACGCCGATTGTTAGGGTGAGATAAGCGATCCTGTCGGTAAGAAGCCCCCTTCGACAACCGCGGTTAATAAGTAACCGGAAGTGGCATAAAGTCGGCCATTATGGTGAGATAAGAGATACCGGTCGGTAAGAAGCCCCCTTCCATGGTCGTAGTTGATAAGCAACTGGAATTTGGTGTACATGCTGTTGTCTTAGGGTCATGTAAGCTATACCAAAGGTAAGAAGCCTCCATCAACAACAGCGCTTAATGTAACCAAACTAGGATTCAATGCTTGAATTCATACCAGTTTAGGGTCTCTAGGCGAGATTGGCCGTCAATTTCTTGAACCGGCTCAGGGTCTCTAGGCGAGATTGGCCATCAATTTCTTGAACCGGCTCAGGGTCTCTAGGAGAGATTGGCCGTCAATTTCTTGAACCGGCTCAGGGTCTCTAAGCAAGATTGGCCGTCAATTTCTTGAACCGGCTCAGGGTCTCTAGGCGAGATTGGCCGTCAATTTCTTCAACCGGCTCAGGGTCTCTAAGCGAGATTGGCCGTCAATTTCTTGAACCGGCTCAGGGTCTCTAGGCAAGATTAACTGATAAGAGTTCAATGGGTCACCTCAATCTTAGCCAGTGCAGGGTCTCTAGGCAAGATTGGCCGTCAGCGTACAAAACAGAATATTATTTCAAGGTTTAGAGTTTGGCACATGCAAAATTACATGGAACGGAAGGTAAATACCGCATATAGGTAGGTATATTGGACTGGTATGGAACAACTTTGCGTTTAAGGGTGTTTGGATGCATAAGTAGTATTTCTACTTGGTGCGGATGTTTTTTACCTAATATGAGGTGGAAGCAAGCACCACATGTTGGAGGATCCAAAACAATATAACTTCTATAGAAATATACCCAAGCATAACTCATTACATTGTCTTCCTTGTCCAACTTCAACAAATTTTCTCACGTTTGAAAATAATTAGTGGGGATTCAGAATCATAGAAGATGTCCAATATAGTATATTCATATGTGAAATCTCTCTTCCTTCAATATTCTTTCATGAATGGTTCAAGTGACAAATGCGGTGTTTGCTAACTTTCAATAAATTTGACCACCTATACTTCTTATACATGAAGTCATTACTCCCCATGGTATAAGTATATTAAGCATATATAATTTCATACTTATGATATTCAATTCATTCAACCATTTACGCATAGGATACAAGTAAAGCACGAGAGTAAATGACAAAACTACTCCAAAACATATAAGTGAAGATCAATGAGTAGTCAAACAATTAAGTAGCTCAGTGAGGACTTTATCTCTCTCTATCAATAAAGATTTTCAGATCTGAGTATTTTATTTAAACAACAAGCAAAAAAAAATTAGCACTCCAATAATAGCATGCATCATGTGAACGAATAAAAATTTAGGCTCAACATAGGCTAACTGATAGTTGACGAAGAGAGGTGGGATGCATAGCATCCCCAAGATTAGATTCTTGAGACTTCTTGAAATATTTACTTGGGCTGCCTTGTACATGCCCAAGATTGACCTTTTGTATTTTTTTCAATCATCTCATATCATGGTTTCACGTATTCTCGAAAACTTCATCTACACAAAACACGAAAAGAACTCATGAGTTAGATTAGTACACATAATAATAAATCAACTCTTTATGTACTGACAAGACAAGTTTCACAATAATTTTCAAACATTAGGTACTGTATAATATCATTTCCACAATTTAAATTTACCCATATAGGCTATGGAAACTATAGGATAAGTGGATAACAAAACTATGAGAGCAATCTGTCGAAACAGAACAATATGTAGCAATTTATTATAACATTGTACTTATGTAACTCAAAACATTATGAAAATTTACGTGAAAACAACGTGTAAACATTTCAGAAACATTCCACGTTCCAGTAAAATATGAAAATTCTAACACTACATCAGAAGTTTCTGTTTTTACCCATCACATATCAAAACATGCAATGCAAGCATCCTAAAGGCATTTCTTGGAAATTCTTATTGAAAAACAAGATTATAAATAACACCCAACAGATAACAAAAAAATAACATGACGCTCCAAGCAAAACTCATATTATGTGACGAATAAAAATATAGCTCCATGTAAGATATACCGATAGTGTTCAAGACAAAAGAGGGGATGCCTTCCGGGGCGTCCCAAGCTTAGACGCTTGAGTCTTGTTTGAATATTACCCTTGGGGTGCCTTGGGAATCCCCAAGCTTAGTTTCTTTTCACTCCTTATTCTCCTCATATCGGTGTCTCACCCAAAACTTGAAAACTTTAATCACACAAAACTTAACGGAACATGGTGAGAAGGGTTAGTGTAATAAAGATAGATCATTCACTTAGGTACTGTCAAGGCAAGATTCATAATTATTCCCGCATGATACCTACTGTATTCCTTTATTTTCACAATTTATATTACTCAATATAAGCTATAGGAATACTTGAAACAAGCAAACTATGCATGCAAAACAGAATTTATGAAAAACAGAACAGTCTGTAAAGATCTAAATGATCTCCATAGTTCCCTAACTCTAAACATTATGAATAATGATAAAAATCAAGTTATTAGCCTAGCAATGTTGTGGAAAATTTTCATAATTTTTTGACTCCCCAATAAAATCATATAATTCAAATACTGGACGCAAATCATTCTGTTTTTGCACCGAATGAAACAAGTAAGTATCCACACTATACCAAAGGCTTTACTTCGCACTTTATTGAAATAAAAGACACAAAACATGATTACTACAGTATCTTAGTCATGTGAACACATAGAAAGAGAAAGTAAAAGTGTTGGGTTGTCTCCCAACAAGTGCTTTTCTTTAATGCCTTTTTGCTGGGCATGATGATTTCAATGATGCTCTTGTAGGAATAATAATTGAAACATGCAAAAGAGCAAAATGAATCTCATGACAAGCACATTTAAGTCTAACCCACTTCCTATGCATAGGAAGGCAAAACAAGCATAACTTCAAAACCTTGAACACATTGAGAGGAAACTTGATATTATTGATATTCCTACAAGCAAATGTTCCTCCCTCATAATAATTTTCAATAGCATCATGAAGGAATTCCACAATATTATTAACCAGCACATAAAGCATTATTTTCATTGTCTACAAGAATAGAAATTGTTTCACTCTCCACATAAGCAATTTTGTTTTCATTCATAATAGTGGGAGCAAACTCAACAAACTAACTATCATGAGATACTTGATTGACATAACCACATTGAATATTAAAATCATGATGAAAAGTTTCATGGTTGTCATTACTCTTTATAGCATCTGTGTCATCACAAAAATAATCATAGATAGGAGGCATGTCATAATAATAATAGTTTTGCTCATCAAAACATGGGGGACCAAAAATATCTTCTTCGTCAAATATAGCATCCCCAAGCTTGTGGCTTTGCATATCATTAACATCATGTATATTCAGAGAATTCATACTAACAATATTGAAATCATGCTCATCATTTAAGGATATAGTGCCAAAGTTTATAATAACTTCTTCTTCTAACATTTGAGCACAATTTTCCTTGCCATCATTTTCACAAAAGACATTAAAAGATGAACATACGAGACAACCTCAATTCCATTTTTTGTAGTTTTATTTTATAAAACCAAAATACTTAAAAACAATAAAACAAAAGATTTGATTGCAACATCTAAAGATATACCTTCAAGAACTCACCTCCCCGGCAACGGCGCCAGAAAAGATCTTTATGTCTACTACAAAACCTTCTTCTTGTAGGCTCGTGCTGGGCCTCCAAGTGCAAAGTTTTGTAGGACAGAGGCAATTTTCCCTCCATGGGAGGTGTAGGATGAGGATGGTCTCTCTCAAACAACCCTGCAAACAAATAACAAAGAGTCTCTTGTGTCCCCAACACACCAAATACAATTGTAAATTTTATAGGTGCACTAGTTCGGCAAAGAGATGGAGATACAAGTGCAATATGGATGGTAGATATAGGTTTTTGTAATTTCAAAATATAAAAACATCAAGGTAACAACTAGTAAACAATGAGAAAAACGTTCTATAAATTCTTGGAAGCAAGGCCTAGGATCCATACTTTCACTCTCGCAATTTCTCTCAACAATATTGACATAGTTCAATCATATGTAAGCACCTCTCGTGCGACAAAGAGTTTGCTCGAAAGTCACAAATGGCAGAGAACTAACGAAGAAATTATTGTAGGGTATGAAACCACCTCAAAGTTATCTTTTATGATCAATCTTATGAGCTATCCCTATAAGAGTTACGAACAGCCCTAGAGTTCGTAGTAAAATAACACCTTAAGATACACATCAACCAAAACCCTAATGTCACCTAGATACTCCAATGTCACCACAAGTACCCATGGGCTTGATTATACGATATGCATCACGTAATTTCAGATTCATCATATTCAATGCACCCCAAGAACTTCAAAGAGTGCCCCAAAGTTTCTATTGGAAACTCAAGAAAAAAACATGTGCGAACCCCTATGCATAGGTTCCCAAGGTAAAGGATCCCACAAGTTGATCCCCAAAATATACATCATGTGGATCAATAGAACATCCCGCTGTCACCACGGATATCCCATCACAAGACATGCATCAAGTGTTTATCAAATCCTTAAAGACTCAATCTGATAAGAAAACTTTGAAGGGAAAACTCAATTGAGCATAACAAGATAGAGAGGGGAAAACTCCATATGATTCATATATGTATATATATATCAATAAAGCTCGTGGTACATCAAGATCATGCCATCTCAAGAACACGAGAGAGAGAGAGATCAAACACATAGCTACTGGTACGTACCCTTAGCCCTGAGGGTGAACTAGTCACTCCTCGTCATGGAGACCGCCAGGATGATCAAGATGGCCTCCAGCGATGGTTTCCCCCTCTAGCAGGGTGCCGGAATGGGCTCTCGATTGGTTTTTCATGGCTCTGGAGGTTTGCGGCAGCGGAACTCCCGATCTTCGTTCCTTTTAGGTGGTTTCTATATTTATAGGATTTTTTGGCGTCGATCTCACGTCAAGGGGTGCCACGAGGCGGTGACAATTCTGTTAGGCACGGCAAGGAGGGTGGCCGCACCTGGCAGGCTTGTGACCTCCTCGTGGCTCTTCTTGCCCAAATCCAATGATTCGGGTGTCTCTTTGGGTCCAGAAAAAAGCATACTAAATTTTCAGCCCATTCCGAGAACTTCTATTTCTGCACAAAAAACAACACCATCGTAGTTCTGCTGAAAACAACGTCAATTCGGGTTAGTTGTAATAAAATTATATAGAATTATTGTAAACATGGCATGAATACTTCATAAATTATAGATACGTTGGATACGTATCAACATGTCAAGCTCCATCCCCTCATATCCATCCATTATTTCATCCACCGTCACAACAGCATAGCCATGTGGAATCGGTCTGCAGTGGAAAGTTCCCTCAGCTCCGTGGAAGCCACACCGCTTCTCCGATGAGATGGTAGTGTAGCTTCTGGGGCGGCATCAAAGGAGGGATCTTTGTGTCGCCCAGATGGTAGGCCGGTAGCTCGCTGGCTCTCAAGTTCCGCTAGTTTTGCTAATCTTCCATTGACCTTCTGTATTTCACTTGCTTCCAATTTCCCCTTTCTCTCTCGGCGTCTATAACCTCCGATGTCTAGAAACCCATGCTTCCATGCAACAGAGCCTGATGTACCTCGTGTTCGTGCAGGGTGTTCAGGATTCCCAAGGGCCTCTGTTATCTCATCCTTATCTCTGTCAGGAATGAACGTCCCTTCCTGTGCTACCTTGATTGCTGCCTGAAGCTTTGTATGGGTATGTAATAGCCCTGGACCGACAGTCCAGAAGATTCCCCTTTATTTTCCTTCTCGTCGTGTGATTCATTTGGTTTTTGCATTCATCATTACATCATTTGCATCATGTACATAGCATCATCGCTTGTTTTCAAAAACATGCATCCGTTCGTAGTCGCCGGTTCTCTCTGTTCTTGTCGTCGCTCGTGTCATGACCAACCACACACGCACGTGCCCGTGGCATCGCTAAAAATATTGTTTTACAAGTGTGTATAAAACTTTCTCGTATTGGATCAAAACTTGGCAAGCGGTCGGAATATATTGTAGGTAGGCCGCCTACCAAATTTCTTCACAATCAGAGGTCGTTTGGTAGCCCAACGGTCGACCGTAGCGGCACCGTCATCGGATATTCCTGAGACATTTTGGTTTCTAAAACCTCGTGCCATGGGCCACCAACCTCCCTCTCTTCTCAGCCCACAACTCCTCTAACACAGGCCACCTAGCCCACCTCAACCAACCCCGCGACCGGAGCCGTCTTATTGCGATTGTACAACTCGAATTGGTGCAAAAACCCTCCAAAACCTAGCCCCTACCCTATATAAACCCCCTCCCTTCCTAATTTGGACCTAACACTAGCCCTCCTCGAAATCTGCATCAGATAAACCCCTAGCCACTAACTCCACCCTCTCCAGCCGTAGGGCCTGCCAGGCCCATCCGAGGCCCACCTGGGCCTGAACCAGCACCGTCGGCCAGCCCCGCGAGCGTCGGTCTATCCGACCCGCAGACAGCGGAGCTCCTACCCGAGCTCCCTCTTCGACCCCTCCAAAGGCCTTGCCAGCCGACCTGCCGAGTCATCGCCGGCGACCAGAGCCACCAAATCTTGCCCCGGTCGCGCCGCCCCTCGCGTCTCTCCTCCCATTCTGCTCCCTCTCTCTCCCTCATGTGTCTCTCCCTCTCTCTATGTGAAGCAAGCTCCGCCATGGCCATCGACTGGAGCTTCATGCTCCCCCACACCAGAGCTCCCTCTGTAGACCAAGCTGCTCGTTCCGCATGACGTCTCGTGGTCGCGCCGAACCTCCTGAACGCTCCCCTCGGGCGTGAGCAGGACGCCGACCGACATGAGCCAGCACAAGTGGGTCATGGCTCGACCCGGCCCAGCTCGCTCGCTCGCCTCAGCCCAGCCGCCCAGGGCCAACCTCTGCTTCCGGCCCATGAGGCCTGGTAAGCGCTTCTTTCCTAGCCCCCGCCATTGGGCGAGTTTTTTGTCTTGTGCCCACCTGTTGTTGCAGCCCAGTAATCGCAGATTCGGCCAATGTGATATTTTTTCCTACCCAGCGATTTGTCTTTTAACCTGTGTATTATTTGCGGTACTGACAAATGCATGTTTTAAAATGCTCATAAATTAATAAACCATGCATGATATGCCAAAAATTTATACATAAACATGTATGTATAGGTTATTAATATCTCTTTTTCATACATGATAATCGTTTATTGTGATGTATGCATTAAATTCGTATAAATGCCATATTTTGCATTTCACATATATGTTTAACCGTGCATGGGAATTAATCAAACTCTATATGAAAGATGTGTGGATTATTATATATCGCATTTTCATGCATGCTAAAAATATTGGTGTGGTTGTTGCATTTAATTGCATGAATTACTTGTTAAATCGGTTGATGTCATAACTTGCATAATTAAATCTGACATATTTTTCTACTTGAACCTATGCATTTTATATATGTTTTAGGGGTAGAAAAATCCATAGAAATTATTTGTGCATTAGCTTTTTCATTTGAGTAATTTTGTGTGCATGTCATTTTTGCTATGATGGCCTTTTGTTATTTTCGTGTGATTAAATCCATGCATCATATGAAATAATTTTGTTATTGAGATTTGCCCTTTGACATGTGCACTAGCACCTGGTCTTTTTGCTTGCCATAGAAACGCTTGTGTAGGTCTTGTTTTATTGTTCCCAACATGCTATAAAAATTCTGCTGTTTTCAGGGTCCAAAATATTTCTACGTCTGGAATCTGTAACATTTTGTTGTTGTCTTGTCATGTGTTTTGCTAGTGATTTAGAACCCTTTGGTGTTTGGTGCAACGGAGTAATTTGTAGTTCATAATGTCCTCTAGCATGC
The DNA here is from genome assembly GCA_022496015.1 of Hordeum marinum. Classification (NCBI taxonomy): domain Eukaryota; kingdom Viridiplantae; phylum Streptophyta; class Magnoliopsida; order Poales; family Poaceae; genus Hordeum; species Hordeum marinum. The sequence goes on from CM039677.1 coordinate 122,201,155, forward strand.
TGTAAAGTTTCATGACATAGTATGCCCTGTAGCTTATAGTTTTACTTCTGTCAATATGCCTTCGTCATAAAAACTGCACTATCAAAACTGCTATTTTCATCAAGTCTGAAATTGTTTCCAATTAGCCATGTTGTGAGCTTCATACCATGTGATCCATGACTCTTTTGAGTATGATAGGTGAAGATGAAATGAAGTGTGCCTTAGATGATACTACCCCATGCTGAGTTTCCGCATTTTAGGATCTTGTAGCTTGGTTTTTTCATGCGTGCAAAATGCCATGTTGCTGTTTTGGACACATTTGCACTAAACCTTGTATGTGTGTTTGTGGTTGAACCGTACCTCTGTTTTGAATGTGTTATATATGAAACTTGCTTAGAATTTTATGTAGTATCATAATATCATGTTCCATCCATGTTTTGAAGTGCTTGTGGTTGTCATTTTCATGCATTTTGCATTCATGGCATATAATCTCGTGCAGATCATAACTTTTAGACCGTAGTTGTGTTTTGAATGTTCTGTATATGTAAATCGACTAGAATGACGTGTAGAATTGCATGGTATATTTTATATGTTGTTTAACAAATATAAATTATGTTTAGTTCAGAGCTGTACCAAATTCATAATTTAGATATGGGGTCCTTTCAGAAATACTATAAGTTGTTTCCGACCTCATTTAAGATGCCTAGATAGAAAGTTTACTTATGCTTCACCTATGGCCATGTTTTTCAACATTTAATATTTCCATGTACCTAAAAAAGAGTGAACTAAGTATTCCAATGTGGAGTTTCATCAATATCCAACCCGCTGCATATTGAGCTTCACTTAATGTGTACAAGTTGATTGTTGTGTTTTGCCATGTCATGCATAATATGCATCATATTTTTGGTGCATCATGTCATGCATATGTTGTGGTGCTATCACGTGTTGATTGTTGTCTTCGGATTGTTCCTTCTTGTTGTGGGAACAAACACCTACGGGATCACGGAGACCCCTTTCGGTTCGGCGGGGTGAAGGATCGCACAAAGAGCCGGTTTGATGAACAACATGCGGGGATCTTTACCCAGGTTAGGGCCACATGGATGCATAAAACCCTATTCCTGCATTGTTGTATTGAGAGTGTTCTTAGGGTTCTAGCTAGAGGAACGCTATGAGCAGCTGCCACGTACGTGAGCTAGAAAGTCCCAAAAGTCCAGAGGTCAAAAGTCCTCTACCGTATCGCCCCGGGTCTCCTTTTATACTGTGAAGGGGATCCCAACAGTGGAATATAGTGCGTACACGGGGTGTAAAGAGCTACAGTGCTATCATAACTAACACTGATGGAGTAGGAAAGGCGCATTAAATGCACGTCAGACATCTCTATCCGTAAGTGGGATGGGATGAGGGACCGTCCCATCGACGCCGCTTAGATCCTTCCAACGTCGACGCTGCGACACGCGTCCAGGTGGATTGACACCTACCCTGTGTGCTGGCGAGGTCTTGCCAGGGCTTTGCCTTGCCGGGCCCTTTTCACCTGGGGGTTCAATAACCCTCCCTGCAAGACCTTGCCGGTGATCTTGATTTTCCTGTGTTGGTGTCTGGCAAGTCTCTATTGGACATTGCTTCCAGGGTGGCTACTACTGCCCGTGCACGAGTAAGCGGCACTGGAGACCCCAATACTCTAGTGCATCGACAGGAGCCCCCAGGCATGGGCCACACACGTCACGAGACACTGTTGGGCTAGGCCTAATCAGTGTACGGGAACGCGTGGCAGGGCCTTGCAGTTGTGATCATTGCGCTCGCTGTGCTTCCCCATGACGCCCATTGAATGCGGGACATGGGATACGTGTGCGGCGCAGCCTTCAAATTTTTAATTACCCCATCAGGTCATTTCCGCCACGCGCGCCGCAAGCATAGTGGGGAGTCAGTAATGGGCGCCCGTGGTTTTAAAGTCACTTGGAAAAGCAGTAACTGCAGCGCCATGGATTGGGGCAACGGGGTGGTCGTTGTTCGCCCCGTGATCGAGGGCACCGCTATTGGAGGAGGTGAGCAGGTTCCTTTGGAGTGGGGATAGCTGTCCCTCGCACTTCCCCCTATAAATAGAGGGGTAGTGAGGGCAGTGCTCATCCATCCTTCTCCCATAACTTGCCCTTATGTGTCTTCCCAAATTTTGAGTAGAGCTCGCCTTTAGTCATGACGACGGGGCAAGGGCGGCCACCGTCCTCAGCTTCAAGAAAAGGCTCCCGTCTAGATCATGCCGCCGTTTAAGCCACAGAGGCGGAGGGTGGTTCAAGCTCGTGCGGTGGAAGGGGTGCAAGGGGTCACGACCAACATGGAGGAAGAGGTCGGGGGAGGCGGAGCACCGCTCCACCTCCTCCTCTGACACAAGGCATCTCCATTGAGGAGACCCATGCTGAGGGGAAGGTGCTAGACTTCTTCCTCGAGCTAATCGGTCCCCTCCGGAGCCATCTGCGCCTCCCTCGCCTCTTTGCCAGGGCAATGGAGGATGACGAGCGGCCCGTCCTGTGGCTATGGGCGCACGGTTGTTGCAATGGCGTGACACGGGCGTATGTCGAATACCCGGCGAGCCGCATCATGTTCCTTAGGCCTGGCTAGTAGATCTTCACCCGTGCCCACAACCTCCAGGAAGGGCATGTCCTTCGTTTCAAAATGACGGAGGCTAATCTGCTCTCCGTCAAGACTTACGGGCGCTCGGGCATCCGTCTCGGCTACTGTGAAGAGAGCTCGAGCGGCACCGACAGCTCCCCCTCGAGCGACAGCGATGAAGAGGACGGTGTCGGTGAAAGCGACGACGAGTCCGGGTGTCAGGCCGTCAAGCCGAAATATGACGAGCTGAGCTCTGACTGATCGGCGGCCGCATCCTCATCGTCATCCTCGTGCCTCTCCTCCTCCCGGTAGGTCGGGCCTTCTGGGTTTTCTCTGTCCCTCTCCTCGATGCAATGCTGGTATGGGGGAGGCCATGTTCTTGCCTGCCGATCTGGCAGCCCTGATCCTCCACGTAGTGCTCGTCCAGAGGGGTTAGGCCGGGCTTCTACCAGGGGCCTCTTGCCAACTTTTTCTTCTTGTAATCTCCCCTAGGGGAGAAAGTCAAGAAAAGATATACTTAGGAAAAAGCAATATCTTATGTAAATTTCACCCCATTTTGAATAATTGTATGTTATCTTCCTTGTTAGACTGTTTCTTTGCAAGGAACTTTCCCTACACCCTCTCAGAAGAATCTTACCGTTGTGTGTAGCCCTACCGCGAGCACTTTGAGGAACGAGTCTTTAGCAGCCTGGTGGTGTTGCCACTACCGGGAAGATACCTTGGCGTCCTTGGTGCAGCCATTTAAGGTGTTGGTCGCGCTGGAAATAGAATAAGGGCGCGAGCGCTGTCAATTCAGTCGTTCAGCGGACTCCAAACAAAACAAGGAGCACGGGCGCGGCCACTTAAGCCATTAAGCGGTTCCCGTGCGTGCAAGTTTTCCAGACGAATTCTACAGTAAGCTTTTTTTGGGACGTCGCCCGTAGGTATCCATACCACCATCCCCCCTGGCAAAGTTGCAAGCGAGGTAACCATCTGTCCATTGAGAAAAGGAAAGAAGAGAAAATATGGATGTGGAACCTTGGCAGTCCGTTAGCTCTTGCCGGGAGTAAGTGTAACGCAATATCTCAGACAAACATGCACATAAGTCAACATGAGAATCACTCAAGATTTGCAGAACACTTATCTTTATTTAACTACGCACAGGGTCTATGCCTGGCTTTGTAACAAGGATTACATGCTCCAGCGGCAAGACTTGTACAAAAGGTGGTTGCCGGGAGACCCGGAAACCGCGCCTCATGGGTAGAACTTGCGAAGATGTTCGATATTCCAGGAGTTGCTCACTGGGATGCCATCTTCGGTCACCAGGCGGACTGCGCCAGGCCTGGCGACTCGTACTACCAGACAAGGGCCTTCCCACCTTGGCGTCAACTTGTTGGAATTCTTGGTGGATTGAACTTGCCGAAGAACAAGGTCGCCTTCCTCAAGACATCTACCATTAACCTTGCGGCTATGATAGAGGCACCAAGCTTGCTAGTAGCATGCAGCTCTCATAGTAGCCTGAAGATGGTCTTCCTCAAGGACCATCACAACATCTTGCCGCAACTGCTCTTGCTCAAGCTCATCATAAGCGAGCACTCGAGGTGACCCGTATATGAGTTTTGTGGGGAGAACTGCCTCCATCCCATAGATGAGGGAGAAGGATGTCTTGCCGGTAGCTCGATGTAACACCGCATTACGCCTGGCGGGATCTAGACTGGCCCCACAGACCAACACTAGTATTTCCTGAGCACTTTGTCCTCACTCGTGCGCACCCGGGACCAACTTCCCGGTCGGTCACCCATCCTAGAATCATTCCAAGCCAAGCACGCTTAACTTTGGAGTTCTTTTCGAGTGGGCTCCCGGAAAAGAAGGAATTCCTTGTTGATATGAGTAGTCTATCATTCCTATTAAGCCAGGCTCTCACATACACCCCCACTTAAAGGAACCGACGTCCTCGTTGGCCCATCAGGAACGTTCCCTTTTGGCACACGTAGCCGCTCCCGGTCCGGCACATGTGCCATGCTGTGTGCCACGACGGGGCACACACGCCATGCGCCACATGCCCGTGCACCTGTGCATGCCCATGTAACCGCAAGGGTCAGCTCTGATACCAATTCTAACACCCGGTTACGCCTGGCGGGATTTAGACTAGCCCCACAGACCAACACTAGTCTTTCCTGCGCACTTTGTCCTCACTCGTGCGCACCCGGGACCAACTTTCGGGTCGGTCACCCATCCTAGAATTGCTCCAAGCCAAGCTCGCTTAACTTTGTAGTTCTTTTCGAGTGGGCTCACGGAAAATAAGGAATTACTTTTTTATATGAGTATTCTATCATTCCTATTAAGCCACGCTCTCACAATCGATTTGGTATCGTCCTTATTGACCAAAGAACCACCGGCACCTCATCAATCCAGTGCCTTCCGCACTTGTGCAGCTTGTCGAAAATTCTTGTCTTGAGGCCTCGCAGCACTTCAGCATTAGTCCTTTCCTCTTGGACGTTGCTCCTTCGGTGGGCAACAGAAGCAAAACAGATTCTGCAGCCAAGGTCTTGGACATACTGCCTGAAGGTGCGGCTCATGAACTGTGTGCCGTTATCAGTGATGATCCTATTGGGAACACCACAGTGGCACACTAGTCCCTTAAAGAACTTGACGGCTGACTATGTTGTCACCTTTCTCACTGCTTCCTCTTTTGGCCACTTTGTGAACTTGTCGATTGCAACATACAAGTAATCAAAGCCCCCGGTGGCACGGGAGAAGGAGCCCAAGATGTGGAGCCCCTGGACCGAAAATGGCCAGGAGAGAGGGATTGTTTGAAGTACTTGAGCTGGTTGATGTAATTTCTTTGAACGAAACTGACATGCTTCACACTTGGTTACTAATAAAGTTGCATCCTGGAGGGCAGAGGGCCAAAAGAAGCCTTGCCGGAATGACTTTCCGGCAAGTGCTCTTGATCCTATGTGGGAGCCACATATGCCTCCATCTATCTCTGCCAACAGCTCGAGTCCATCCTTCTGAGAAATGCACTTGAGTTTCACACCTTTCGGCCTCTGTATGTATAGGACGTTGTCCACGAACTAATACATACTAGACCGGCGGGATACTTTCTCTGCTACTCCTTGTTCCTCAAGGAGTTCTCCTGTCCGACGAAAACGGATGACGTGCTCTGCCCATGCTGGAGCCTGGAGCTCGAAAACAAGTACTAAAGGCATGTCCTCTGCCGGGGAAGCATTTGTCTCGACGGCAAGGGCCTGAGTCTCCGCCAGAGCCTGCTGCACCCCGGTAAGCTAGGCGGGAGTGTGTGCTTCCACGACAAGAGCTGGACGCTAGAGCACGGCACCCACCGGCAAGCTTGACGGTGTCACCGGCAACATCCTAACCGGCGGCTTCTGTGAGCTCTGCTAGGAAATACTTGCCAGAACTCAAATTCCTTCTTTTCTCTTGTCCAGTTGATGGCATCACGGAGGGTTGAGTCAGTCAGAGCACGAAAGTTCCTGGTTCCACAGGCAACGTAAGGGCAGCACACTTTGACAGGCCATCGGCAACGCTGTTTGTGATCTCTCTCTAGGAAAATGCATCTGAATCACATACTTGAGGTGCTCTCCGGTGCGTGCAACAAGCAACACTTTGGCACCGGCACCTTGCAGCGAGAAAGACACATCAAAATACATGAACCACTCTTGATTTCTTTCCTTGTGGGGGAGCATTGACTCTAGAACTTCTTCATGGGGCGTCGGGGTCCATTCCGCAATGAACTCCGCAAAGGCTCCTTTCTGGATGGTTGAAGTGCTTTGAAACTTGAGACCAAAGCTTGACAGTTTCAAAGCACACTCCACAATCCTGCCGGTAGCTTCTGGGTTCCTCGAGGCCATAAGAAGGTCGAAGAGAAATTTTTGCACGCCAAAATACCTTGACCTAGCCCCCTGCAAAAGGGAGCTGACAATATAGACTAGGCATTGCCCCACCTTCTTCCTCTAGATTGTCTCACTGCGCAGATCTTTCCTTGCCGGCACCAGACCCTGCCGGGGAACACCCTGGTTCGTCGCTTGGTGGCCCTGCTATTAGTGCTGCTTCTTCATCAACCTCTCTTTCAGCAACTAGTGCAGCACTCACCTCTTTATTTGTTGCTGCTAGATACAGCAACAATGGCTCTTGTGGCTTTGGCGCGACTAGGACCAGCGAGAGGAGATGTACTTCTTCAAATCGTGCAGCACTGTCTCTGCTTCCGGAGTCCATTTCATTGGACCCACCTTATTCAAGATTTTGAAAAAGGGCAGGGCGTGCTCAGCAGATTTTTAGATGAACCTACTCAGAGCAGCAACACAGCCAGCAAGACGGCGCACATCTTTGACATGTCTTGGTGCTTCAATTTTCTCGATTGCTTTGATCTTGTTGGGATTTGCTTTAATTCCACGTTGAGATACAAAGAAACCGACAAGCTTGTCGGATGGAATGCCAAGCATACACTTTTCAGGATTGAGCTTCATGTTGATCTTGCGCAGATTTGCAAATGTTTCTTCTAGGTCTAACATGAGCGTAGCCTTGTCCTTGGTTTTGACCAATATGTCATCCATATAAGCCGCCATATTTGTATGTAGCTAGGGTTCAAAACCAATCTGGATGGCTCTTGCAAATGTAGAACCAGCACTATACAACCCAAAAGGCATATGCAAAAAGCAATATGTACCACATGGGTGATAAATGCAGTCTTCTCTTCGTCTTCCTTGCCCATGAAAAACTGATGATAGCCGGAATAGGCGTCAAGGAAAGACAACAAGTCGCAGTCGATGCGCGGCAAGGGAAAAGGATCTTTGGGGCAGGCTTTGTTGATGTCTGTGAAGTCAATGCACAACCTCCATTATCCATTTGCCTTGCGCACTACAACTGGATTGGCCAACCATGTTAGATGAAGTACTCCTCTGATCAAGCTAGACGCTTCTAATTTCTTGATCTCATCGGCAATAAATGGTTGCCGCTCCAAAGCTTGCTTCTAGACCTTCTACTTGACGGACCGCGCGTGTGGGTAGATGACAAGGTGGTTCTCGATCACCTTCCTGGGAACACCAGGGATATCAGATGGTTGCCATGTGAACAGATCGACATTCGCCCATAGGAAGGCAACGAGCGCACTTTCTTATTTGCCGTCAAGGGTGGAACTTATGGTGAAAGTTCCCCCCGTGCCATCCTCCTTGGCGGGCACCTTCTTGGTCTCTAGTGGAGCTGCCTTAAAATTCTTGCTCTTGCCGGTGGAGCTCTCTGCCACATCGTCCACAGGAGCGCAGCACCCCAAGGAGGTGCGCTTGCCGGAATGTGTGCTAGAGGCCTTACCGGTCTTCTTTCCCTTGGGAGCTTTTGCGACAGGAGCAAATGCCTTGGTGGCCGGTGCTGCAACTGCACCCCGGTAGAGTTGGTCGGGGCAGATAAGTGCATCTTCAGCACATTGTAAGCAAAGTGGGTGGCCGCCATAAACTTGGCCAGTGTTGGGCGACCAAGGTTGCCATTACGCCAACAAGATCTTGGCGACGTCAAAGACGATCTTCTCTGTTCTGAAATTGATATCACTGCCAAATGTCACCGGCAGCGTGATCTTGCCCTTTTGCTGAGTTCTCCCTGAATTGACCCCTTGGAAAGCGCCTATCGGCTCGAGATCTTCATCAGGAATTTGCAGCCCCTGGATGACATCAGGTGAGATCACACTCAGGCTGGCCCCAACAATGGCAGGCACCCGACCGTAGTATGCGATCAGGGTGATCCTTGGCGTCGAAGATGATATGAGTGTTGGACCACTTCAGAGGTCTCTAGGCACCGATAGAGGGATCTGCCGCATTGACCTCGTGCACCCGCTGTTGAAGTTGGCGGTCAGAGGAATGCGATGAGGCGCCTCCATCGATGCACATCATCTCTGTAGCCTTTTGCAACTCATGCTCACTGGACTCGTCGTCCTCTTCGATGTCATCATCATCACCTTCTTGCTTGTCGCGGCCGTGCATGGGCCGGTCTCTTTGTTGCTTGGGCTTGCCGCGGCAGCCTCCTCGGCCAACGCTCTTCTTGCCGAACCCCTCAGCACCATCCTAGCCTTTCTCCTTGTCTCACCTCTCGTACTTGGCTTTTTACTTCTCGGCAAGCTGCTCAACTTGTCGGCAGTCTTGGAGGTCATGGCCTTTGGTACGATGGATCTTGAAATACTACTTGCCGGAGCCTTCTAGTGTATCAGCAGCTGCCATAGCATGGTAGGAGGCGCACCCGGCAAAATTGTCGCCGGGGTCACCAACCTTACCTTTCTTGGTGGTACCGGGGTTTCCAGATCCCACAACAGCAAGCATGGCCTTGCCCTTGCGTTTCTTGTTTCGCCGTCGGCCCTTCTTTGCTAGGTATAACACCCTGTGTTGTACCACCTTGTTATGTTTGGATTTATAAAGTTTGGAGCCAATTAATTTTTTTCAGTGCTTGTGCTTGTTTGCATTGTTGCTTGCTTGCTTATTGATTGTTGTGTATGGCACTCTTAGATTCTATCCCTCTTCATATTCATCTTCCTTGACCCAAACATATTGCCCAATGATCATGCCATGTGAATAGTGCCTAAAACTATTTTTATACAATTTTGTTTTGACCAAAAATGATTTATTCAAATTAGGTTTTTAGAAACCCTTGAGTTGAGGTTTGCACTGCAAGTCCTCAAATTGGGTGGATCCTTCTTCCCCAAAGGCTTTATTTCAAACCTACTATATTTATCACTTCCCAAAACCACCAGATATTAATTTTAAAGATTATTCTTATATTTTATTTATATGCTTTTTCTTAAGACCGAAAATGGTTTTTCATAGGGGAAAATTATTTAAATACTTTCAAAATATTTGAGAAAATTTAGGGAAGCTCAGTGGACATATATTTTCCATATACATATGAGTTTCAAAACATGGGCATGTTCAAATCATGGGCAAAATCCCTCTAAAGCCTTTCTGTCCAAATGAAGCGTGTGAAATTTTTCTATAAGAAAAATTCTCAATGAATTCCAAGAAAATTCCAGCAGGTCAACACTACCATGGGTGATGATCTTGCAAAGTTTCATCTCAAAGTTGATTTGGTTCATCAAACCATCCCAAAACCCTCCCTGTCTAGAGTCAAATGGGAACAACTTTACATTGTGAATTTTCTCCCCTTGACCCTTAACGTTGTGGACATGATCTAATCATGAAATAATTGTGCTACACTAAGTGGTGTATTAAGGGTAAAAGCTTAGCATATCTAGATCTATAGAAACCTGATTCTATTAGTTTCTAGGGTTCACAAAGTTTCCATTGTTAGCTTTGCTCATTTGAGCTCAAATCTGGTGATCCATCTCCTTTTTATCTAATAATTGACCCAGTTGAATATCTTAGTAAGTTGGTAAACTTATCTTGCCCAAACACCCATCAAACACCTTCTGGTGAAATGGTAAAGTACTTGTTTTCCCCAATTTCACTGCCCCCTTGCCTCCAAACTTTTACCACACCCTCTTGCAGTGCCGAAGCACCCCAAGTAAAAACCTTAGGTCCATAAGCCACTGGAATATGGGGTAAAACCCCATTTTCACCTCTGGGCAGACCTGGGAGGTACATTTTTACCCTCTCCTCTTATCCTACCTCTCTCCCAGGGCATCCAATGCATTTTTCCCCTAGCTTAGGCGCCCCTATATCCCCCTAGACACCCTTGGCCACGCACAAGATGCCATTGGCAGGCCGTGGCATGCCAACTGCGCGCTCTAGAGCACGCTACAGTGCCGACAGGCACTGTTGCCGTTGCCCACTACATGGCCCCGACCACCTCGAGCACTCCCATCTCGCCAGATGGTCGGCCTTGGCGTCCGCAACATGCCGCCCTTGTCCCCCCTCTTCTCTCTCCCTCCATTGGCCCCCTTGCATGCGTTGCGGCTGCCCGAGCCGGCCAACCGCGGAGCTCACACGCGCGCTGCCCCGTCTCTCTCCTCTCTCCCGCTGGCCTAGACCAACTCCACATGCACCCTAGGCTCGCTTCCTCCCTCTTCCGTGACCTATGGCCTATCTCCCCTCTGGCCTCTCTCGCCACTCCCTAGTAAACCCCATGTGCGCCGCGGAGAACTCCTGAAGCCTTTGCGCTCAGGATCGAGACGAGGACCGCCGCGGCGACCTCGTCACTGATCTCCTGGTAGCGACCCCCTTCGGTCCCCATTTTCCTTCCGCTGGTCTCCCCTTGCTCTCCTGACCCATTTCCCCCTCGACCCCCTCCTGTTTGCAGCTCGGAGAGCCCCCGACGATCTCTCCCGAAGGTTCCTCCGCCAAAGGTGCTCACCGCCGGCGACTCCGACCGCCTTCGGCGCCCCTTCGACCTCCAGGGGACCGATGACTCGACCCCGAGTCCATCCCCGCTCTCTCCTGGCACCGTCATGCACTCCACCGCCGCTAATGAGTCTCCCCCTCGCTGCTCCGAGGTGGGAGAAGGATCCGACAGGTGGGTCTCACCTGTCGGCCTCCCATCTCCCCTCCCATGCTCTCTCTTCCCACACGGTCGCTGACAGCTGGGCCCCGCGCGTCAGGTTTGAACCTGACCGCACGTGTGGCTGGCTGGCTGGCCAGTTGGGCCGGCCCAGCTGCTGGCTGCCTCTAGCCCAGGCTATGAGGCCTCTCCCTCTTTTTCTTTTTATTTTCTAATAGTTTTTTCTAAAAATCCCACAGGATTAAGTAAAAATCCAAATCGAATTATTTTTCCACCTAAATTCCTAGAATAGACCATAGAATTTATTAGTGCCACTTGTAAAAATATTTGAAAACCTTTTATGTACAGTTTTATTTTACAACCCTTTTTGGCATGTTTATCCACTATTAAAAATAGATTTGAAAACCTTTTTCATGTCAAAACCTTAGGGGAATATTTTTATTATTGTTTTTAGTATTTATCAAAATAGGATAGCTTTTTAATATTAGCGTTGTGTGCTCTGTTTTTGTGTGATGTGTATTTTATCGCTACTTAGAGCGACGATAGATTGCGCTACTAACGAGGGAGTTGGACCCAAAGACTTTGTTGAGCTAGGCAAGCAGCCCTTTGACCATGTTAAGAAACTTTTTCATGCATGATATATAGCACTTGTTGTTCCGATGATTGATCATGATGTGGTGCTTCCCCCCTTCGGTGGGTTGCCTCCGACACTTTTACTGTTGACACTTGCATTGTGCATGATCGTACGACCTTATGAGGTTTATGCGATGGGTGTAGATAGGACCCAAATAGATGCTATGCAGGTGGGATGGGATTTATGCATAGTGATGGAAAGGGAGAGATGATTTCAAAGACTTTTTGAAAACCACGCCGGGTGCCACTAATGCCCGAGGGATATGATGATGAGTTGGGTGACCACTTGGGAAAGAAGTGGTGTACCGAAGCAAGTGAGTGTGTGTGGTTTTCAAAAATGGATTGGTGTAATTTGCGACCATTATTCCAACCTTACATGTACAACCACGATACCCCTTATGTGACGGGGCTTTGTTGATTGCTATGGATGGTGCTAGCTGGGACCTTGCATTACTAGTGGAAAGATAGAAGTGGTCACTCTTGAGATGGGGTCGTCCTGGAAGTGGAAGGCCATGCGCTATCTTTATAGGCACCGGTCACACCGTTGCGTGCCCTCATCGATGATACATGTGAGGTATATCATGAGGGATGGCACCAATGAGTGGAATCTTTGTTTAGTATCACCATGGTAAAGACATTGTTTGGGTGCTTACCACGGGTATGTGATGTACCGTGAGTCCTGGATGACACGGAAGTTCGCTGAGTCTTGTGGGTAAATTGTGCAACCTCTACAGAGTGTAAAACTATTCGAATATCCGTGTCCATGATTAAGGATAGTTGGATGACCACTCGTGTGCTACGTCCAAATGTTTTCACAAATGATGTGTGTGCGTGTGTCGGTGACAAGGATGGTAGTTGAACTAAGTCCGATGACTTAGCATAATGGATGAACATGAGATGTTCAACCCCTGCTTATGATGATATCTGTAACTTGTTCATATGGATATCTGCCAACTATTGATGCATGTTTACCTAGTTATTTGATCATGTCATTACATTAAAAATTAGCTTTCCGCAATTTGCCTACTTAGTGTTATACCATGCATCATTATTACCTGTTCCACAACTTGGGTTGCTTGCGAGTACATTCAAAGTACTCATTGGCTTGCCACTGGTTATTTAATTCGCTATTTATGGAAGAACAGGAGTATGTTGAAGAGTTCGTTGGTGATGAACATGCGAACTAGGATGCTTCCCAGTCAGAATGCCTGTAGGTCAAGGCAGATGGCACGAGTTCATGCTTTCGATCAAGATTTCCACTTCTTGTTCAATTTAAGTGTTTGGTCCTTATGGCCCTATGTCTGTAAGACTATACCTTCATGGTCTTTATTTGTGTAAGACACTACATGTGGATGTAAGACTCTTGTTATTCAGCTTCTATGTGTTCAGTGAGCATTGATCAATGGGATCACTGTACACGTGCATTCAGTGATCACGACTTATGAGTCGGGGTCCCCATAGAGCAGGCATCAGAGCCATCCTGACTATAGGAAGCCCTTAGTTACCATGGACGTTAGTTAGAATAAAACCTTTTTCAAAAACTACACCTAGCACCTATACTTAGGAATTCTATACTATTTATCTCTTCTATTCTTCACACAACACTTTGTTGACTCTCCTCCCTTCAAACCTTTGTAGATGTCTGTCATACATGAAGCCTTCTTGACGTTTGGCTTTCCCTTACTCCTTGGGGATAGTCTGGAGAAGTGCCAGTTGCACCAACCACCCATTTTCCTCCACCACGAGCACTGGGTCGATCCCGTCACGAGGGAGTACCATGTGGATGTGGTTGTGAAGGAAAACAACTCCCTGACTAGTAGGTTATTCGAAGGACCACAGATGGAGACCATGATACTCGTAGTCGAGTCAGCTACACGCAAGGCACTCCTACACCTTCAAGACATCGTTCCAGAGATGACTGACGAGCCGGCTACTCGCTACATTCCCTTTAGGAAGGATGATCTTGGCGAGAGTTGGAAACTGGTTCCGACCCAGGAGGACGGCACACCACTCAAGTTCCACACCTACTTCAGCCTTTCTGCCGATAGTATGGTTCACCACTGGATTAAGGAGTCTGTGAAGCTCCACGAGGAACCTCATCACACCCGAGAGCTAGTTCGGCAAGCCAAGATTAAGCCAGACATCATCAAGAAGGATGGAGTCCCCAAGGGATAACCAGTTGTCGCTTATCGAGGAGGAGTACCCCCAGCTAGTGATGTAACTACGCGCCGTCATCGCATGTGTGCGAAGGTGTACTGTGAGCTCTTCACCGACCCGCTAGCAAAGCATCATCGGGATGGACCTCCTCGTTCCCCGACCCCTTCGACTGGGAATGATGCCCATTCAGATGATGAACAAGAGGAAGACCCAGAGGAGCGTAGCTACGAGACCGAGCACTCCACCACCTGAGTCCGAGAATCCGTAGGGTAGGATCAGTCATGTATCCCTCATGTTAAGTCGAGTCCGTGTAATTACTCATATGAAACCATATGTGCTTGTTGTTTGTTTTGTTTTTTGTGTTCTGATGCAAGTTGTGCTTGTGCCTTAGGCAACATGTAAGCGACTCCATCATCTATCTTAATATATGTTGGACTTTCGACCTTTGTTTTACCACACTTGCACTCGACCAACCCCCCTTAGGCGCGCTTTTCCATTGTTGCTTTTCCTCTCGACTATTTTAGTTGTTTAACTTGGCTACTCCAAACAGGATGGTTACTGCTACCCGCAACAGCTCCTTCGCCAACTCTGAAGCCGGTAACTCAAGCCAGCAACAGGTAGCAGGTGGGGCTGCTCATGCTAGAGGACACTAGGAGCAGCCACAAGGCGACATTCACCCGCCACCACCTTCACCGGAGAACATGACCATAGCCCAGTTTCTCCAAGTTCTCTGGGAGGAATGCCAAGCTAACAATGCTGCTATTCAGCAGATGGCTCAGGCCCTTGTGAACAACTAGAAGCAAGGTAGGAACAGCAATGGCTGCTCCACTCTGTCTGAGTTCATGAGGAATTCACCCCCAACCTTCACCGGGACTGCTGAACCATTGGATGTTGATGATTGGATCCGCACCATCGAGGGCCTCCTTGCACTTGTCAATTGCAATGAGGACCGTGAGAAGGTGCTTTATGCCTCTCAGTGCCTCGGAGGTACCGCCCGAGCTTGGTTGGATGGATTCAAGGTCATGCAAGCTGAGCGTGTGATCACCTAGAATGACTTCAAGGTAGGATTGTGCACCGCCCATAACCTTCTGGGATCGTGGATATCAAGAAGAGAGAGTTCCGAGCCTGAAGCGAGGAAGTGGCTATGTCAAGGTGTACCTACAGAAGTGCAACCTGCTGTCAAGGTATGCACCTAAAGATGTCAACACAGATGGTGCCAAGAAGGAACGCTTCATGGAAGGACCTCAACAGACCTTGCAGTATCAACTCATCGTCTGCGATTGTCGTACCTTCTTCGACCTGGTGAACAAGGCCCTCATGCTAGAAGACAAGCGGCATGCCATAGACGACACTCGCAAGCGCAAGATGATCAGCAAGGGTACCTCCAACAACCAGAAGCCTCGCCCGTAGAAGCCAGCCCCAGCCAGGCCGACCTATCAGCCACAACAGGCTAGAACTCCTTCGCCTCGTCCGAGCTACCAGCCTCAGTAGGATGCCAATCCTAGGCTAGCTTACAACAACCCCAGTAACAACAACTGTGGCAGGAACTACATCAACAACCCTGGGCAAGTCACTTGCTTTGGATGTGGTCAGTCTGGACACATCTCTAAGCTCTGCCCCAACAAGAAGCCCGATGCACCGTGCCCCAATGCGCCAACTCAAGGTCAAGGCCATGGAGCAGCACCAAGGAAGCCCGCTCCCCGCAACCAGCCCAGCAATGGCAAAGGTCGTGTGAATCACGTCACTGCAGAGGAAGCCCAAGAAGACCCAGATGTCATACTGGGTATGTTCCTCATCAACACAACCCCAGCAACAATATTGTTTGATTGTGGAGCTTCGCATTCTTTTGTCACCCAAAAGTTTGCATTAGATAGTGGCATGAAACCTACACACCTGGGTAGCCATATGTTGATACAAATCCCGGGATTAGTTATGAAGTCTGGGATAGGTTTTGAAGGAGTGAAGATTCACATCAACGGGGTAGACTTCCTAGCAGACCTTATAGTTCTAGATTCACCAGGCTTGGTTGTCATCCTTTGCATGAATTGGTTGACCAAGCACCAAGGCATGTTAGACTGTGCCAAGAGGATCGTTACCATGACCAATAGCCAAGGAGTGGAAGTCAAGTAGGTCCCCAACCCTGCCTCCACTCAAGCCCCTCAGGCTAACTGTCTATCGGAAGTTGAGTTGCATCAAGTGTTAGTGGTGTGTGAATACCCGGATGTCTTTCCAGATGAGCTGGCCGGAATGCCTCCTGACCGTGACATTGAGTTCATCATTGAGCTTAAGCCCGGATCAAGGCCCATCTATAAGAAGGCCTATAGGATGGGATCCGAAGAGTTGGCTGAATTGAAGAAATAACTGGCAGAACAACTCATAAAAGGATTCATTCGCCCTAGTGCCTCTCCTTGGGGATCACCTGTTCTATTTGTGTCAAAGAGGGATGGAACTATCAGAATGTGTGTCAATTTCCGTTCTCTCAATGAAGTCACAATAAAGAACAAGTACCCACTCCCCAAGATTGAAGACCTGTTTGATCGGTTGAATGGAGCCAAGGTGTTCTCCAAGATCGACCTCAGGTCAGGGTACTACCAGCTGAAGATCAGACACCAGGACATTCCGAAGATGGCATTTGTAACCCAGTATGGCCTGTATGAATACACATTCATGTCATTTGGGTTGACCAATGCCCCCGCTTACTTCATGTACCTCATGAATAAAGTGTTCATGGAGTACTTGGACAATTTTGTTGTCCTCTTCATTGATAACATACTCGTCTTCTCCAAGTCTGAAGAAAAGGATGCAGAGCACTTGAGATTGGTCCTAGAGAAGCTTTGAGAGCACCAACTTTATGCCAAGTTCAGCAAGTGTGAATTTTGGCTGCATGAAGTTGGGTTCTTGGGTCATGTGTTGATTGCAGAAGGATTGTCAGTGGATCCTGCCAAGTTTGAAGCCGTGACTGAGTGGCAAACCCCAATGACTGTGAAGGAAGTTAGGAGCTTCCTCGAACTCGCGGGGTATGACCGCAAGTTTGTGGAAGGGTTCTTGAGCATTGCCCGACCCATGACCCAGCTTTTGAAGAAGGACAAGAAGTTCGAATGGATAGCTAAGTGCGAGGAAAGCTTCCAAGAGCTCAAGAAGATATTGATCACAACCCCCGTTTTGGCCACCCCCAATATTCACAAAGAGTTTGTGATATATTTTGATGCATCGAGAACTGGGCTTGGAGGTGTTCTAATGCAAGAAGGCAGAGTCGTAGCATATCTATCTAGACAGCTACATCCTCATGAAGAGAACTACGCTACTCATGATCTCGAGTTGGCAGCCGTGGTTCATGACTTGAAGACATGGCGACATTACCTTCTAAGGAAGCGATGTGAGATATACACACACCACAAGAGTTTGAAGTATATTTTCACCCAAAGAGAATTGAACATGAGGCAGCGAAGATGGTTGGTGACGAACATGCGAACTAGGACGCTTCCGAGTCAGAATGCCTCTAGGTTAATGCAAATGGCATGGGTTCACGCTTTCGATCAAGATTTCCACTGCTTGTTCTATTTAAGTGTTTTGTCCTGGTGTCCCTATCTATGTAAGACTAGACCTTCATGGTCTTTATTTGTGTAAGACGCTAAATGTGGATGTAAGACTCTTGTTATTTAGCTTCTCTGTGTTCAGTGAGCATTGATCTCTGGGATCACTATGGATGTAAGACGCTAAATGTGGATGTAAGACGCTAAATTCGGTGATCACGACTTATGAGTCAGGGTCCCCACACCAGGGTGGCGTTGTCTTCATCTTCAGAGTCGACCCCTGCGCCAGTGTCTTCACCGGGGGTGTCTCCTCCCTTCTTCTGCCCAAGAACATCCTTGACCCTATTCATCCCTGACCCTATTCATCCCTGACCCTATTCATCGCTGACCCTATTTGTCTGCCAGAGCATATAGCTCGGCAACATTCCTGACCCTATTCATCGCCAGCTCTTCCTGGATCCTACGGTTGTGTACGTTCTGATGGAACAAGGAGATAACAGCGGCAGGGTGAACGTCTGGTATGTTGTGATGCATGCGGCTGAACCTTTGGATGTACTTGCGCAAAGTTTTGCTCTCCTTCTGTGGGATGACGTGCAAATCGCTTTCTTGACCAGGAGCTTGGTGGCCTCCGGTAAAGGCGCCAAAAAACTCATGGCACAAGTCTGCCCAGGAAGCAATGGAATTCTCCAGCAGGTGCATCAACCACGACATAACATTGAGCTTGAGCACCAATGGGAAACAGTTGGCGAGTATTTTGTCGTCGCGCCCCCCGACAGCTTGCACCGCAATGGTGTAGATGCTTATGAACTCCGACGGGTGAGTCTTGCCATCATACTTCTTCGGGACCTCTCGCTTGAATGTGCAAGAGCTGCGACATTGGACTTGCCATAGCTCACGGGTAAACGCTAGACAACCTAGCACGTAAGGTAGGTTGACAGGATACCCTGGCGCAAACTTGTTTATAGTGGGCCCCGCGCGCCTATCGGTTTGAAGGAGCACCTCCCGCCGTTGCTCGATTGTAGTTCGAGCATCTTCCTTGCCTTGTTCTCGAAGAACTTGATGTTGGTCGCGGCGAGTTCGTGGATCGGACGACGCCATCGAGTAACCATCATAAGCGTCGGTCCATCGAGTCGGTGATTGGCGTTGTTGCTGTCGAGGAGAGTGCACCGTGGTCGCACCGCCTTCGGCCTTCTCACCACTGGTTAGAGCCGGCTCGGTGGACCGAAACTTATCTGTGAGGCTGAGAAGGCTCAGAATGGTGGCTCTCCATTCGTCGAGCTTCTTGCAACATGGTCGACAGCGAAGGGCGCGAGGAACGCGAGGTGCTCTTACTTCTAACCGTGTTACAAGGAGCTCCATCGCGGTCCCGTGATGGCACACCACTTCCACTAGCATGATGGCGAGCATGCTAGTCCTATGCACCTTGGGAGTGGTGCACAGGAGCTTTTCCGTGGGGACGTTGAGAACTACCGTTGCCATGGAGTGGCTCCTCGCGCGCGTCTTGGGAAGGTCGCCGCGTAGGCGTCAGTGTGGGTGCCTTGGAAGATGCCCTTCCACCCCTATAGTTCACCGTACCACCCACGGGCGGTACCACTCCGTCCTGAGACCCAGCGGTGCAGGGGTTCCTACCGCCTCCTTGGGCGTCTCCGCGGCGGGCGTCGCCGCTTGCTTGGCCTTGATCACTAGAGCATCGCGGAAGTTATGGACCTCCGACTCCTCCTCCTCCACCCGTTTCTACGCCGTAGCCTATTTGCGCAGATACAAGGACAGCGGATACAGATGGGCCAACTTCCGTCAGACCCTTCTGCTTGGGGGCCATGGTGGTGATGAGTAAGAAGGAACTAGCGCACTAATCACTAGAACAGGTTTGCATGACCATATCCCCCATACCTGGCGCACCAAAAATGTCGTGTGGAACGAGCACCTATGGGATCGGCGGGACCGCTTTCGGTTCAATGGGGGAGAAGGCTCGCACAAAGAGCAGGTCTGATGAACAACGCGCGGGGATTTACCTACGTTCGGGCTGCAAAGATGCATAAAACCCTACTCCTGCTTGGTTGTATTGTGGGTGTTTTTAGGGTTCTTGCTATAGGAGCGCTATGAGCAGCTACCACGCGTGTGAGCTAGCAGGTCCTAGGTCAAAAAGCCAAAAGGCTAAAAGTCCAAAAAAAGTCCTCTACCATATCGCCTTGGACCTCCTTTTATACTCGAAAGGGGATCCCAAGAGTGGCGTACAATGCGTACATGGGGTGTACAGATCTACATGCCTGTCATACCTAACACTCATGGAGTAGGACGGGCGCATTTAATGCATCGTGAGGCATGTCTTCCCATCTTTGCGGGGCTTTGCCTTGTCCGAGGGTTCGATAGCCATGCCGGCAAGATCATGTCGGGGGCTTGATTTATTTGTTCTTTTACCTAGCAGCTCCTTGCTGGGCCTCGTCGCCAAGGTGGCTACTACTGCCCAAAAAAGGCCCAAAACTCTACTGCACCGACACTCTATGTGAAGCAGGCCCTGCCATGGCCATTGACCGAAGCTTTGAGCTCCCCCGGGCTAGAACTCCCTTCGCAGACCAAGCCGTGGATCTGGACGGGATCGTCCAGATCCGCCCGTTCCCGATTAGGGTGTAGCTAGCAGGACCTTCATACTGCTCTGGATGCATGCCGTCTTTTTCGTGCACACGTTGCTGGTCCTCCCGTGCCTCCAGTGTATATTTTGTCTTCCCATACACTCCCAAGAATCCTAGCAAGATTATTCGTCACGTGCATCATGTCGATTGCAGAGTGGACCTCTAGGTATTTCCAATAGGGTAGGTCCCAAAATATAGATTTCTTCTTCCACATGGGTGCGTGTCCCTCATCGTCAGTCAAAACAAATAATAATCTGCAACCCTTTTCAAAGATTACTTGTAAATCATTGACCATATCAAGTATGTGATCACCAGAACGGAGGGCGGGCTTCTTCCGGTGATCTGCCTCACCTTTGAAATTCTTTCCTTTCTTTTGACATTTATGGTTGGTCGGAAGAAACCGATGATGCCCCAGGTACACATTCTTCCTGCATTTGTGAAACTATATATTTTTGGTGTCATCTAAACAGTGCGTGCATGTATGGTATCCCTTGTTTGTCAGTCCTGAAACTTTACTAAGAGCAGGCCAATCATTGATCGTTACAAACAACAACGCATGTAGTTAAAATTCCTCCTAATTGTTCAAATCCCACACAAGTACACCTTTTTCCATTCCATAGTTCTAAAACTTCATCAAGTAATGGCCTTAGGTACACATCAATGTCATTGTTGGGTTGCTTAGAACCTTGGATGACCACTGGCATCATAATGAACGTCCGCTTCATGCACAACCAAGGAGGAAGGTTATGCATACATAGAGTCACATGCCATGTGCTATGCTTGCTGCTCTACTCCCCGAAAGGATTAACACCGTCTACACTTAAACCAAACCATACGTTCCTTGGGTCACCTGTAAAGGTCCTCCACTTCCTCTCGATCTTTCTCCACTTTGACCCGTCGGCGGGTGCTCTCAACTTCCCGTCTTTCTTATGGTCTTTTATGTGCCATCACATCAACTCGACATGCTTTTTGTTTGTAAACATACTTTTGAACCATGGTTTTATTGGATCATACCACATAACCTTGGCAAGAACCCTCTTCCCGGTGCGCTGGCCCTCAACATCACCAGGGTTATCTTGTCTGATCTTATACCGTATTGCACCGCATACCGGGCATCCATTCAAATCCTCATACGCACCGCGGGAGAGGATGCAGTCATTAGGGCATGCTTGTATCTTCTGCACCTCCAATACTAGAGGGCATAGAACCTTCTTTGCTTCATACGTATTGCTGGGAAATTCGTTATCCCTTGGAAGCTTCTTCTTCATTATTTTCAGTAGCAAACCAAATTGCTTGTCAGATACACCATTGTCTGCCTTCCATTGTAGCAATTCTAGTGTGGTACCGAGCTTTGTGTTGTCATCTTTGCAATTTTGGTACAAGCCTTTTGTGTGATCCTCTAACATGCGATCGAACTTCAACTTCTACTTTTCACTCTTGCATTCTCTATGTGCATGAACAATGACCTGGCAAAGATCATCATCGGGCACATCATCTGGTTCCTCTTGATCTTCAGCTTCCCACATTGCAGCATCACCGTATTCAGGGGCAGATAGTTGTCATCATCCTCTTCTTCTTCGTTGCCTTCCATCATAACTCGTCTTTCTGTATGCTTGGTCCAAACATTATAGTGTGGCATGAACCCTTCTCAAGCAGGTGGAAGTGAAGGATTTAAGAGTTGGAGTAATCTTTTGCATTCCCACACACAGTACACGGATAATGCATAAAACCGTTCTGCTTGTTTGCCTCAGCCGCTTCGAGAAAATTATGCAGGCCCTCAATATACTCAGAGGTGCGTCGGTAACCACACATCCATTGTCGGTTCAGCTGTCTGCATTATATAATTAAGTATATCAAAAACTATTACAGAACATAATGAATAGAGAAGTTACCAAATTAATAGAAATTCATCATCACATTAAAGCCAAAGTATAGTAGTGACCAAAATAAATACATAAAGTTCATACATAGTTCTCACTTAACAACATATAGGTCTCTAGAGCATCTAATTAAAACATACATTGAAACTATGTAAAAAAATTAAATGCAACAACGAATGCGATCATAACCGCAACTAAGGTACCAATTGATCCAACGCCATATTGATACCAAGCCTTGGTATGAATGGCATATTTTCTAATCTTTCTAATCTGCAAGCGCATTACATCCATCTTGATCTTGTGATCGTCGACAACATCGATGACATGCAACTCCAATTACATCTTCTCCTCTTCAACTATTTTTAATTTTTCTTTCAAGTAGTTGTTTTTTTTCAAACAAATTTAACTTCTCGACAAGAATTTCTATGTCGGTCGGAATTTCCAGTTCATATAACTCCTTGATAAAAACATCTATGTCACGTTGGTTAGTATAATTGTCATCAACACTAAATGAAACAAATAGTAATAAAATATTATATACCACATCCGAATCATAGACAGGACGTGGGCCGACGGGGACGGATACCAGAACCATGGCACTATATAACAGCAAACAATAATAAAAGTAAGAAAATTATACAAGTATCTATCTAAATCATACACTTAAGAAGTTTTTATTTTAAAAGGAATATAAGAACAAGAGGCACATCATGGTGGTTTCGGCGATGAGATCAGCGCGGGCGGTCGACGACGGTGAGGACGGGGACGGGACAGGACAGACCACCAAACATAGACAAATCTTGAGGAAAATGGAGCTTGGAGGTCATGCATGGAGAGGTGAATGCTTTAGTGTGGCTTGGGAATTTCATCAAACACCACATGTGCATAGGAGGTGAGAGCTAGAGCAACACACACCTCATGTGCACACGCCGACCAAAAAACAGAGACTGAGCGGGCAGGGGCAGGGTATATATAGGCTAATATATTTAGTCCTGGTTGGTGGCTAGAACTGGGACATAAGGCCGATCTCTGGTCCTGGTTCCAGCCAAGAACCGGGACTAAAGGTGCTGGGCCAGGAGCGAGGTCCACTGGTCTCGGTTCTTGTCTGGAACAGGGACCAAAAGTGTTAGCTGAACCAGGACCAATGGAACCCGAGGCCCGGCCGGCTCCCTGGCCTCATGAACCGGGATAGGTGAACCCTTTGGTCCCGATTCATAAGTGAACCGGGATTAATGCCCGTATCCTGGCCTCAACCAAAGCCCTGTTTTCTACTAGTGAAGACAAGGGAGCATAGAATTCCAAGATATATGATATTCAAGATTATAATAGCATGGAATGGTAAGGAGGCTCATCCCCTTGCATGCATCCGAGTGAACTTAGAACAAGTTTGAAGCATCAATGATGTTCAACTCACTCCTCAAGTGACAAAAACTTTTTCATTAAGTGGCTTAGTAAAGATATCGGCCAATTGCTTGTTAGTATGAACATGCTTAATACTAATATCTCCTTTGGCAACATGATCACGAATGAAATGATGTTGAACTTGATTATGCTTGGTTCGAGAATGTTGCACATGATTATGAACAATCTTAATAGAACTCTCATTGTCACAAAGTAATGGCACATGTTTCAAATAGGTTCCATAATCTTTAAGCATTTGTGTCATCCATAATAATTGCGCACAACATGATCCGGCAGCAATATATTTAGCTTCCGTGGTAGATAGAGATACCGATTTTTTTCTTGGAGGACCAAGACAAAAGAGATCTAACAAGAAATTGACATGTACCCGACGTGGATTTTCTATCAACCTGATCATCGGCAAGTCCGAGTCAGAGTATCCAACAAGATTAAAATAAGATACCCTGGGATATCGAATGCCAAAGTTTAGTGTATGTATCAAGTATCTCACAATGAGTTTCACAGCCTTAAGATGGAATTCTTTAGGTGCAGCTTGATATCGGGCAAACATGCACACAATAAGCATAATACAGGGACAGGAGGCACATATATATAGCCGTGAACCAATCATTGATCGATAAACATTTTGATCAACCGGTTCACCCTCCTTAGTGAGATCATCATGTCCTCTAGTGGGCATGGTAGTTTTCATACCTTTGCACTCTTGCAAGTTGAACATCTTGATAAAGTCCTTGGTGTACTTGGTTTAAGAGATGAAAGTACCTTATCTCATTTGCTGTATTTGTAGACCAAGGAAGAATTTCAGCTCACACATCATGGATATCTCATAGTTCTCTAACATCAACCTTCCAAATTTCTCACCGAATTGTGGTAGTAGATCCAAACATAATATCATCCACATAAATTTGGCACACAAATAATTCACCTTGAACTCTCTTTAGGAATAAGTTTGCGTCAATTTTACCAATTTCAAAACCTTTTTCAATGAGAAACCTCATTAGGCATTTATACCAAGCACGAGGAGCTTGCTTAAGTCCATATACAGCTTTGTGAAGTTTGTAAACGTGGTTAGGTTTCTTAGGATTTACAAAACTAGGTGGTTGCTTAACATAGACCTATTCTTCAATCTCACCATTTAAAAATGCACTTTTAATGTCCATTTGATAAAGTGTGATATCATGGTGATTGGCAAAATCAAGAAGAATTTGAATGGCTTCTAGTCTAGCAACGGGGGCGTAGGTCTCACCGTAGTCCATACCTTCGAATTGCGTATATCCTTGGGCTACGAGGCGAGCCTTGTTGCATATGACTCGACTGTATTCATATTGCTTGTTCCGAAATACCCATTTCGTGTCGATGATGTTTTGCTCGTCCTTGGTCTTCTCCACGAATGTCCATACTTCGTTCCTCTCGAAGTGTTGAAGCTCTTCATGCATAGCGTTGACCCAATCCACATCTTCAAGAGCTTGTTTAACCTTCAAGGGTTCAAGGGTTCAATGTTCGTGTTAGCTTGGTGAGTTTTAGAGCGATTTATCCTCACTGTTTGTATGTCACCAAAGATTTGGTTTAGGGGATGGTTCTTGGTCACTTGTGCTCGAACTCAGGGTAGCTATGGCTTGTTAGTTGGTGGAGCTTCTTCTTCATCGTCTCCTTCATCTCCGTTGTTGTCAATGTGGTCATGTCCTTGAGGTGGTGGTGAAGGAGGTTGTGGTGGATATTCATGATGTACTTTCGCGTCCTCTTCATCTTGCTGCGTACCACTTGTGGATGCTTACATGTCGTTTTGTTGGTAGCCTTGATTCAAAGTGGGAGCTTCCATTGGGGTTGATGAAGTACTTACCTTCACCTCCATGGGACGAATCTTGCCGATGGGCAAATCTTCGATAGCTTCTGAAGGATATTTATCACCTACATCATTTGTCAATTGTTTGACTTGTGAACCATTAGACTCATCAAACTTCACCTCTACCTCCTCTTGAACTTTTCGAGTGAAGTTGTTGTAGACACGATACGTGTGAGAGTTCGATCCATAACCAAGTTGGAAGCCTTCATGAGATTTGGGAGCAAATTTAGCATGGCAATGCTTATCAAGAATGTTACACTTGGAGCCGAATAACCAAAAGTATCCAACTTGGGGTTTTTTACCAGTGAGAAGCTTGTATGCCATTTTATCAAGAAGTTTGTGCAAGTAGAGTCGGTTTGTGGCATGACATGCTGTTTCCACGGCTTTTGCACCAAAAGTGTCTTGGCGTCCTATATTCGTCAAGCATCACTCTTGCCATCTCAATGAGGGTTAGGTTCTTTCTCTCAACAACTCCATTTTGTTGAGACGTGTACATAGCCGACAACTCATGTGAAATACCCTCTTCGTTGAGAAAGGTATCCACATGGGTGTTCTTGAACTCCGATCCATTATCACTTCGAACCTTCTTGATTTGCACTTCAAATTGATTGTGCGCTTTGCGTGCAAAGTTCTTGAAGATCTTTTGTACCCGCGACTTATCATCAAGAAAGAATACCCACGTAAATCTGGAAAAATCATCAACTATTACTAGACCATAATTGTTTCCACCGAGACTCTTGTAAGCATTGAGACCAAAAAGATCCATATGAAGTAACTCAAATGGTCTCCTAGTACTCATGATGTTCTTGACTGAATGACTGCCACCTACTAGCTTTCCTGCTTGACAAGCACTACAAAGCCTATCTTCATCAAAGATAACATGTTTGACACCAAGAATGTGATCACCCTTGATAAGCTTATCTAGATTGCGAATGCCTACATGTCCTAGCCTTCTATGCCATAGTCAACCTTTAGAAGATTTTGCAATGATACAAGTATGAGGTTGGGCCTTTTTAGTGAAATCTACAATGTATAGATCTCCTTGATGAATACCGATAAAGACAATTTTATGATTATCAAAGCGAAACACTTGGCAATCTACTTTGGTAAATAGCGCATTGAAACCGAAGTCTGCTAGTCTAGATATGGAAAGAAGATTGTAGCCAAGGGATTCAACAAGCATCACATTTTGAATAGAGCTACCATGAGATATGGCCACCTTACCAAGGCCAAGTACCTTACCCTTAGAGTTGTCTCCAAAGGTCATGTATAGTCATGTGATTGGTGCATCCACTATCGAGAATCCACCCTTTTCCACTGGATATGTAATCCTTGAAGTCTGCCTTTAGACTTAGATTCTTCATGACCTTTTCATGCTCGATGTCGAACAACTCATCTTCATCATAGTAGCCATGTTCTTCATTTTCATCACTTGGTGGAATCTCCTCATCATAGAAACCAAGAGAGTTGTTAGAATCATAACCGTGACAATGTCCAAGTTTATGAATGTGAATGGCTTCAATAATAATATTGTTGATAGTTGTGACATTCCTTTAGCACACATAAGATCACGAAGCTCAAATAGGCATTTATCAAAGTTTGTATCACTAGGCTTCATTTTGTGAAAAGCAACAATTTTAGGTAGAATTTTATCCATATTACTTAATGTAAGATTTGGATATCGTTTCTCCAAATCATTCCACAAAGTATAAGCAAATGCAAAGTTCTTCAATTGAGAAAGCACAAATCTTGGTAAACCTCTAACAATTAGATTGACAACTCTAAGGTTACCATGCATGTCAATTTCCTCTTCATGTGTGGGATGCAATTCATCAATGGGGAGCACATCAGGATTTTTAATATGTTTTCTCAAATGGAATTTGTCAAATAGATCAATCGTGGCATTCTTCCATCGAGTATAGTACTCTCCATCAAGAATGGGCACTCTACAATACAAACTCTCCAGACAAGACGCATTCATCTTCCTCCACGGTGACGAAACCGAAGCAATGGAGACCAAAGCTCTGATACCAATTGTGGGATCACTAGAAGAGTATGTATTGATAGGGGTGAATAGACTATTAGCAGGAATTTAAAATCTACATAAGGTGCAAAGGCAAGTGTTGGCAGATTTTAGCAATTATAGCAAGTCTAGCACACCCTACACATGCAAGTCATCAAGTATAGTAGTGGAATGTAAAGACATTGCACATGACAGTCCAGAGTTGAGATAGGGATATCAAACGCATGAAGGACACAAAGATTTTTCCCGTGGTTCCGATAGGTGGTATGTGGGGACCCCGACCCATAAGTCGTGATCACCGAATGCACATGTACAATGATCCCACAGATCATTGCTCAGTGAACACACATAAGCTGAATAACAAGAGTCTTACATCCACATTTAGCGTGTTACACAAATAAAGACTACGAAGGTCAAGTCTTACATAGATAGGGCCACAAGGGCCAACCGCTTAAATAGAACCAACAACGGAATCTTGATCGAAAGCGTGAACCAATGCCATCAGCCTTAAACTTATAGGCATTCTGACTCGGAAGCATCCTAGTTCGCATGTTTGTCGCCAACGAACTCTTCAACATACTCCGATTCGTCCATGCGTGGCCAATTAAATAACTAGTGGCAAGCCAATGAGTACTTTGAATGTACTCGCAAGCAACACAAGTTGTGGAACAAGGTAATAAAGATGCATGATATAGCACTAATTAGGTAATTTGCGGAAAGCCGATTTTTAATGCAATGACATGATCAAGTAAGTAAGTAAGCATGCATCAACACTTTGTTAGATATCCATATGAACAAGTTATAGATATCATCATAAGCAGGGGTTCAACATCTCGTGTTCACTTATCATGCTAAGTCATTGGACCTAGTCCCACTATCATGCTAAGTCATTGGAATTAGCTCAAGTACCATCTTTGTCTCCAAAACACACACCAGTTTGTGAAAACCATTTGGACGTCGCACAAGAGCGGTCATCCAACTGTCCCTGACCGTGGACATGGCTATTCAAATAGTTTTACACTATGCAGAGCTTGCACACTTTACCCACAAGACTCGGGAAACTTCTGTGTGATCCACGACTCGCGGTACATCACATACCCGAGGTAAGTAATCGAACAATGCCTTTCCCCTAGCAATACTAAACAAAGAGTCCACACGATTGTTACCCAGCTCTCATGATGTACATCACACGAGCCTCGCCCTAGATCATACCATCCATGAGGGGACCAACGGTGTGCCCGATGCCTGTGAAGACAATGCATGATCGTACATACCGGTACGATCCTGTATCGAGAGTGACAAGGCCACTCCCGCCACTAGTAATCTGGGCTCCTTACCAGTACCCACCAAGGTAATCAACAAAGCCCCGTCCCATAAGGGGTATCGCGCTCGTACATGTAAGGTTGGAATAATGGTCACAACTTAAACCAATCCGTTTTTGAAGACCACAGTCACTCACTTCCTCCGGTACACCACTTCTTTCTCAAGTGGTCACCCAACTCATTATCATCTCCCTAAGGCATTAGTGGCACCCGACGGGTTTTCGAAAAGTATTTGAAATCATTTCTTCCTTCCCATTAGTATGCATAAATCCCATCCCACTTGCGTAGCAACTATTAGCATCCTATCGACACCCACCCGCATAACCCTCATAAGGTGGTAGGGTCATGCACGATGCAAGTATCAACAGTAAGAGTATCAGAGGCAACCCACCGAAGGGGAAACTCCGAACCATGATCAGTCATCGAAACAACAAGTGTTATATGTCATGCACGAAAAAGTTCCTTAACATGGTCAAAGGGGTACTTGCCTAGCTCAACAAAGTCTTCAGGGTCTTCGAAGTCTTCGGGTCCAACTTCCTCGTCATCGCGCAATCTATCGTCGCGAATAAATAGCGAGAAAATAAGCATTAGACAAAAATAGAGCACACACGCCAACTATAATGCTACATAGGTGTTTTAAATTAAAACAGTACATAAAATGTTTTCAAACATTTTTACAAATGGAACTAAAATATTCTAAGATTTTAGCTGAAGGAATTTTGACCATTAGATAATTATTTTTCCGTGTGGAATTTTTGGAAGAACAGAGAAAGAGAAAAAGGAAAAAGATTCACTGTGCCCTCTCGGGCCAAAGTATCGAAGCCGAGCAGCCCAAAAGGGAAACCGGCCCAGGCTGAGGCGCCGCGCGTGGCAGGTTTAATATTAAACCTGCCCTCGGGCCCTTCTTGCCAGCGAGAGATTAGGGGGGCAAGGGGATGATAGGTGGGCCCCACCTGTCATCCCTCTCCTCGCGACAGGGAGCATGGGAGGCTCACCGGAGGCGCTGAGGTCGACGTCGAGGCCAGCGAAGGGCACGGGCATGCTTGGGGGAGCGCCGCTTATCGCGTGGAACCGTAGGGGCCACCGGGGCAGAGGCAATCGACGGTGAGGGTTTGGTTTGGGTGTGGGCTCCCGATCGTAGGGGTGAGCAGGCTAAGCACGGGGGAGCAGCAGAGGGGAGGAGAGAGCAAGGGAGAGGAGCGGGAGGAGCGGGAGGCCTTCAATAGAGTGGCTGCCGGTCCACCGTGGACGCGGTGTGCCGGTGAGGACGGGGCCATCGCCACTAGCCATGGGGAAGGAAGGGAGCGTGTCCAGGGCGGTCGTGGGGGAGGTCTAGGCTAGGCTAGGGGGAGAGAGGCGGGGGAGCGTGCACGTGCGAGCTCCCTGGTTGGCCGAGCTGCGCGGCGCCGGCACGCGTGCGGTAGGTCGCCGGAGAGAGAGGAAGGAGGGGGCCGACCGCATGGAGTCTTGCGGATGTGGAGGGGGACAGGGGGACAAGTTGGGGAGGCCAGAGGCTGCCAGGATCGCTCGTTGGGGAGCGGCTACAGTGCGGGTGCGCACTACAGCACGCTCCAGAGCGCGCGCTTTGCATGCCGGGGCATGCTGTTGGAACTTTGGGCGCATCCTCTTGTGTCCGAGGAAGGAGGGCGCCGACCGCATGGAGTCTTGCGGATGTCGAGGGGGACAGGGGGACAAGTTGGGGAGGCCCGAGGCTGCCAGGATCGCTCGTTGGGTAGCGGCTACAGTGCGGGTGCGCACTATAGCATGCTCCAGAGCGCGAGCTTTGCATGCCGGGGCATGCTCTTGGAACTTTGGGCGCGTCCTCTTGTGTCCAGGGGATCCAGGGTAGCTTAAACAATGCATATGAGGCTAGGGAGGCATCTGGAGGTGCCTTAGGGTAGAAGGAAAGGTGAGAGGGAGATAAACGGGTGCTGCCCAATGGTAAAAATGGAGGTTTTACCCCCCAAATCATTGAGCTACGCCCCTGAAGAATTTACTTGAGGTGCTTGGGCACTTCCAGAAGGTGTGGTAAAAGTATGGATGCAAGGGAAATAGAAAACATGGTGAAACTAGTGTCTTTACTATTTTTACCAAAAGGTGTTTGATAGGATTTTGGGAAAGAAGAATTTACCAACTTACTGACATATGTAACAAGATCAAATGCTAGGTAAAATGAGATGGATCACCAAGTTTGAGCTCAAGTGGGAAAAGTTGACAATGGACACTTTGTGTACCCTAGAAATTAATAGAATCAGGTCTCTGTAGATCTAGCTATGCTAAGCTTTTACCCTTGATGCTCCACTTAGTGTAGCATCATTATTTGGTAATTAGAGCATGTCCATAAAGTTTGAGGTCAAGGGGAGAAACTTCACAATGTAAAGTTTCTCAAATTTCAATCTGGACAGGAAGGGTTTTGGGATGGTTTGATGAACCAAATCAGCCGGGATTCAGGTGAAACTTTGCAAGATCGCCACCTATGAGAGTGTTGACTTGCTGGATTTTTCCTGGAATTTATTGAGAATATTTCTTATAGAAATATTTCAGAAGCTTGATTTGAATAGAAAGGGTTTTGAGGAGTTTTGCCCATGTTCTGTACATGCCCTTGGGTTGCAACTCTTATATACGGAAAATATATGTCCACTGAGCTTCCCTAAATTTTCGCAAATATTTTGAAGGTGTTTAAATAATTTTTCTCTATTGAAAACCATTTGTGGCCTTAAGAAAAAGCCTTTAAATAAAATATTAATATTTGGTGGTTTTGGGAAGTCATAAATATATTAGGTTTGAAATAAGGCTTTTGGGAAAGAAGAATCCACCCAATTTGAGGACTTGCAGTGCAAAACCTCATTTCAGGGGTTTTTGAAGACCTAATTTCAATAAATCATTTTTCGGCAAAACAAATTTTGGTAAAAAAATAATTTTAGGCACTATTCGCATGGCATGATCCTTGGGCAAGAAGTTTGGGTCAAGGAACATGAATATGGAGAAGGATAGAATGTAAGAGTGCCATCCACAACCATCAACAAGCAAACAAGCATCAATTCAAACAAGCACAAGCACTTGAAAAAGTTTTAGTTGGCTCCAATTTTTACAGCTCCAATCATAACAATGTGATACAAACACAGGGTATCACAGACCTACCCCCTTAGAAGAATCTCGTGCCCGAGATTCCTAGGCTAAGACCTAAAAAGATAAAGGAACTCTAATCTAATATAGTCTTCACGCTCCCAGGTTACTTCAGCTTTAGTGTGGTTGCTCCATTGGACCTTGAAGTACTTGATGGTGCGGCTTCGGGTGCAGCATTGAGCTTCATCCAAAATGTGAATAGGCCTCTCACAATAAGTGAGGTTTGGTTGAAGATCGATGGCTTGATTGTCGATGTCCTTGTAGAGGTCGGGGCAGTTGGGAACTTGAAGACACTTCCAGAGTTGGGATACATGGAAGATGTTGTGCCCATCCGACAGTTCAGAAGGTAGCTCTAGCTGATAGGCAACTTCTCCTCGCTTGTCGGTGATCTTCAAGGGACCGATGAACCTTTGTGCAACTTTCCCCTTGACATGAAATCGCTTGGTTCCTTTGATAGGCGTGACATGGAGATAAACATGGTCTCCAAAACGGAAACTCTTGTCCCGACGGTGAGAGTCGGCGTAGCTCTTCTGCCTAGTCTTGGCGGTCTCAAGTCGCTCTCGGACGAGTTGAACCTTCTCTTCTACTTCATGGAGGATGTTTGGTCCAAAAACTAATCCTTCTCCGGTCTCTGACTAGTTGAGGGGAGTACGACACTTGTGTCCATATAACACCTCAAAGGGTTCCATCTGAAGACTCGGCTGATAGCTGTTATTGTAGGAGAACTTGGCGAAGTGTAGGCGATCTTCCCACTTGGCTCCATATGCTAAAACACAAGTGCGGAGCATATCTTTGAGTATCTGTTTACTCATTATGTCTGCCCACCGGTCTGAGGGTGCAAAGCAGTGTTGAAGGTGAGCTTGGTTCCCAAGGCTTCTTGGAACCTATTCCAGAACCTTGAGGTAAACTGGGTGCCTCGATGCGATACAATCTCCTTAGGAACTCCGTGAAGGCTCACAATCTAGTTGATGTAGAGGTTGGCCAATTGGTTCCCATTGTACGTTATCTTGACGAGGATGAAGTGGGCTACTTTGGTCAGGTGATCGACAAAGACCCAAATGCAATCATGCCCTTTAGTTGACCTTGGTAAACCGGTGATGAAATCCATCCCGACTTTGTTCCACTTCCATTCAGGCACTTTGAGAGGTTGCAAAAGTCCAGCAGAATCTCTGGCATATGTCACACTTAGCGACAAATGTGCCTATCTCCCGTTTCATGCCATGCCACCAGAATCTTGTCTTGAGGTATTGATATATCTTGGTTCCTCTAGGATGGATGGAGTATGGAGTGTCATGAGCTGCTTGCAAGATCATGTTCTTGAGCTCCTCTTTGTTTGGTACGCAGATGCGACTACCAAACCATACTACTCCTTGTTCATCCACTGAGAATCGTGGGGCCTTTCCTGCCTTGATATTCCTCTTGATGCCTTCAATGCTCTCATGTCCCTTCTGAGCTTAATTAATATCATCCATCAAGGTAGGCTTGGCTTAGAGGTTGGCAAGGAATCCAGGTGTGATCAGTTCCAAGCCGAAGCTTTCAAGTTCTTCATACAGGATGGGTAGACTTTCCTTAATCATAGCATTCAAGGAACAAGCCTTTCTGCTTAAGGCGTCTGCTACCACGCTGGCCTTGCTGAGGTCGTATTGAACACTGAGGTCATAATCCTTGATCAACTTGAACCACCTTCGCTGCCTCATGTTCAATTCCCTTTGAGTGAAAATATAGTTCAAACTCATGTGGTCTGTGTATATCTCACATCGCTTCCCCAGAAGGTAATGTCTCCATGACTTCAGGGCATGAACCACGGCTGCCAACTCGAGATCATGAGTTGTGTAGTTCTCTTCATGAAGTCGTAGCTGCCTGGATAGATATGCTACAAATCTGCCTTCTTGCATCAGAACACCTCCAAGCCTGGTTCTTGATGCATCACAATATATCACAAACTCCTTGTGCATATCGGGGGTGGCCAAAACTGGGGTTGTGGTCAATCTCTTCTTGAGCTCTTGGAAGCTTTCCTCGCACTTAGTTGTCCATTCGAACTTCTTGTCTTTCTTCAACAGCTGGGTCGTGGCTTGGGCAATGCTTGAGAACCCTTCCACGAACTTGCAGTAAAATCCCGCGAGTCCGAGGAAGCTACTGACTTCCCTCACGGTGGTTGGGGTTTGCCATTCAGTCACGACTTCAATCTTGGCATGATCCACTGATAATCCTTTTGCAGTCAGTACATGACCCAAGAATCCAACTTCACGTAGCCAGAATTCACACTTTCTTAACTTGGCATAAAGCTGGTACTCTCGAAGCTTCTCTAGGACCAATCTCAAGTGCTCCTCATGCTCTTCTTCGTAGTTGGAGAAGACGAGTATGTCATCAATGAAGATGACAACAAACTTGTCCAAGTACTCCATGAAGACTTTATTCATGAGATACATGAAGTAGGCAGGGGCATTGGTTAACCCAAATGACATGACCGTGTATTCATACAGGACATACCGGGTTACAAATGTCGTATTTGGAATGTCTTGGGGTCTAATCTTTAGCTGATAGTACCCATACCTGAGGTCGATCTTGGAGAAGACCTTGGCTCCATGGAACTGATCGAACAGGTCTTCAATCTTCGGGAGTGGGTACTTGTTCTTTATCATGACTTCATTGAGAGAACGGTAATAGACACAGAGTCTGGTAGTTCATTCCCTCTCTAACACAAATAAAACAGGTGATCCCCAAGGAGAGGCGCTAGGGCGAATGAACCCTTTTCTGAGCTGCTTAGCTAGTTGCTTCTTCAATTCAACCAACTCTTGGGATCCAATCCTGTAGGCCTTCTTATAGATGGGCCTTGATCCGGGCATAAGCTCAATGATAAACTCAATGTCACGGTCAGGAGGCATTCCGGGCAGCTCATCAGGAAACACATTTGGGTATTCACATACCACTAGCACTTGATCCAACTCAATTCCCGATAGACAGTTAGCCTCAGGGGCTTGAGTGGAGGCAGGGTTGAGGACATACTTGACTTCCACTCCTTGGCTATTAGTCATGGTGACAATCCTCTTTGCACGGTCTAATAAGCCTTGGTGCTTGGTTAACCAGTCCATGCCTAGGATCACATGCAAGCCTTTCTGACTTTAGGATGATAAGGTTTGCTAGGAAATCTACCCTGTTGATGTTAATCTCAACTCCCTTACAACCTATCCCAGACTTCATAACTGATCCTGGGGTTTGTATCAACATACGACTACCTAGGGGTCTAGGCTTCATGCCACTCTCTAGTGCAAAATTTTGGGTGACAAAAGAATGCGAAGCTCCACAATCAAACAATATTGTTGTTGGTGTTGAGTTGATGAGGAACGTACCCAGTATGACGTACGGGCCTTCCTGGGCTTCCTTTGCGGTGATGTGATTCACCCGACCATTGCCACTATTGGGCTGGTTGCGGGGAGCGGGGTTCCTTGGGGGTGCTCCACGGGCTTGATCTTGGTTTGGCGCACTGGGCCACGGTGCATGTGGCTTCTTGTTGGGACACAACCTAGACATGTGTCCTGGCTGACAATATCCAAAGCAAGCGACTTGCCGAGGGTTGTTGTTGTAGTTCCTGTTGTCGTTGTTGTTATTGGGGTTGTTGTAAGCTGGCCTGGGATTGGCATACTGCTGAGGCTAGTAGCTCGGACAAGGCGTAGGAGGTCTAGCCTGCCGTGGCTGATAAGTTGGCTTGGGTGGGGCAGGCTGCCAGGGGCAGGCTGCCAGGGGCAAGGCTTCTAGTTGCTGGAGCTACCCTTGCTGATCATCTTGCGTTTATGAGTGTCGTCTATGGCATGAAGCTTGTCTTCCATCATGAGGGCCTATTTCACCAGGTCGAAGAAGGTGTAACAGTCGTAGACAATGAGCTAATACTGCACGGTCTGTTGAAGATCTTCCATGAAGCGTTCCTTCTTGCCAGCTTCTATGCTAACATCTTCAGGTGCATACCTTGACAGTAGGTTGAACTTCTGCAGGTACCCTTGACTTAGACACTTACTTGCTTCAGTGCTCGGAATTCTCTCTTATTGATAGCCATGATCCCAGAAGGAATGTGGGCGGTGCGGAATCCTTCCTCGAAGTCATTCCAAGTGATCATACACTCACCTTGCATGACCTTAAATCCGTCCCACCAAGACCGGGCGATACCTCTGAGGCAGTGAGAGGCGTAAAGCACCTTCTAAAGGTCCTCGTTGCACCTAACCAATTCAAGGAGGTCCTCAATGGTGCAGATCCAATCATCAACATCCAATGGTTCAAGAGTCTCGCTGAAGGTTGCGGACGAGTTCCTCATAAACACAGACAGGGTGGAGTGGCCATTTTCGTTCATGCCTTGCTGCTGGTTGTTCACAAGGACCCGAGCCATCTGCTGGATAGCAGCATTGTTTGCTTGGTGTTCCTACCGGAGAACTTGGAGAAATTGAGATATGGTCATGTTCTCCGGTGGAGATGGTGGCGGGGGAATGTCTCCTTGTGGCTGCTCCTGCCGTCCTTCAGCGTGAGCAGCCCCACCAGCTCCCTATTGCTAGCTTGAGTTGCCGGCCTCAGGGTTGGCCAAGGAACTGTTGTGGGTAGCAGTCACCATCCTGTTTGGAGCAGCCAAGTCAAACAACTGGGATAGACAAGAGGAAGAGTGACAATGGAAAAGCGCGCCTAAGGGGTTGGTCGAGTGCAAGTGTGTTAAAACAAAGTTCGAAAGACCAACATATATTTAGATAGACGATGGAGTCTCTTACATGTTGCCTAAGGAAATAAGTGCGACTTGCATCGGAACACAAACAACAAGCACACATGGTTTCATATGAACCATTACACGGACTCGAATTCCCATGAGGGGTACATGACTGATCCTACCCTCGGGTTTCTCGAACACAGGTGGTGGAGTGCTCGGTCTCGTAGCCACGCTCCTCTGGGTCCTCCTCTTGTTCGTCATCCGAACAGGCATCATTCCTTGTCGAAGGGGTCAGGGAACGAGGAGGTCCATCCCGACGATGCTTTGCTGGCGGGTTGGTTAAGAGCTCATAGTACTCCTCCGCACTCATGCGATGATGACGTGTGGGTGCGTCATTGGCTAGGGGTACTCCTCCTCTATAAGCGACACCTAGTCGTCCCTCGGGGGATCCATCCTTCTTGATCTTGTGTGGCTTCGTCTTGGCTTGCCGAAGTAGCTCCTGGGTGTGATGAAGTTCCTCACGGAGATTCATGGACTCCTTCATTTGGTTATGAACCAGACTATCCGTAGAGAGGATGAAGTAGGTCTGGAACCTGAGTGGCGTGCCATCCTCCTTGGATGGGATCAGTGTCCAACTCTCGCCAAGCTCATACTTCCTAAAGGGAAGGTAGCGAGTAGCCGGCTCGTCAGCCATCTCTGGAATGATTTCTCGAAGGTGTAGGAGTTCCTTGCATGCAGCTGTCTCGAATGCATGTACCATGGTCTCCATCCATGGTCCTTAAAAGAACCAACTTGTCGGGGAGTCGTTTGCCTTCACGACCACATCCACATGGTACTCCTTTGTGACGGAATCGAACCAATGATTGTAGTAGAGGAAGATGGGTGATTGGCGAAACTAGTACTTCTCCAGGCTATCCCCAAGGAGTAAGGGAAAGTCGGATGTCAGGAAGGCTTCGGGTACGACAGACATCTACAAAGGTTTGAAAGGAGGAGAGTCAACAGAGTGTTGTGTGAAGAATAGAAGAGGTAAATAGTGCAGAATTCCTAAGTATATGTGCTAGGTGTAGTTTTTGAAAACGGTTTTATCCTGACTAATGTCCATGCTAGCTAAGGGATTCCTACAGTCAGGATGGCTCTGATACGAGCTCTATGGGGACCCCGACTCATAAGTCGTGATCACCGAATGCACGTGTATAGTGATCCCTCACTGAACACACAGAAGCTGAATAACAAGAGTCTAATATCCACATTTAGTGTCTTTCACAAATAAAGACCACGAAGGTCAAGTCTTACATAGATAGGGACACAAGGGCCAAACATTTAATAGAACCAACAGCGGAACGTTGATCGAAAGTGTGAACCCATGCCATCAGCCTTCAACCTACAGGCATTCTGATAGGGAAGCGTCCTAGTTCGCATATGTTTGTCACCAACGAACTCTTCAACATACTCAGGTTCTTCCATTCCTAGCATATTAAATAACCAGTGGCAAGACAATGAGTACTTTGAATGTACTCACAAGCAACCCAAGTTGTGGAACAAGGTCACAAAGATGCATGATATAGCAGTAAGTAGGTAATTTGTGGAAAGCAAATTTTGAATGCAATGACATGATCAAATAAGTAAGTAAGCATGCATCAACAGTTTGGCAGATATCCATATGAACAAGTTATAGATATCATCATAAGCACGGTTGAATATATCGTGTTCACTTTTCATGCTAAGTTATCGGACTTAGTCCCATTGTCATGCTAAGTCATCGAACTTAGCTCAAGTACCATCTTTGTCACCAACACACACACACCAGTTTGAGAAACATATTTGGACGTAGCACAAGAGCGGTCATCCAAATATCCTTGACCGTGTACACGGCTATTCAAAAAATTTACACTCTCCAGAGGTTGCACACTTTACCCACAAGACTCGGGAAACTTCTGTGTCATCCACGACTCGCGGTACATCACATACCCGAGGTAAGTACCCAAACAATGCCTTTCCCCTAGCGATACTAAACAAAGAGCCCACTCGATTGGTACCCAGCCCTCATGATGTACATCACACGAGCCTCGCTCTAGATCGTACCATCCATGAGGGGACCAACGGTGTGCCCGGTGCCTGTGAAGACATCGCATGATCGTACAAACTGGTACGACCCTGTATCGAGAGTCACCATGCCACTCCTGCCTCTATTAATGCGGACTCCTTGCTAGTACCCACCAAGTTAATGAAATAAGCCCCGTCCCATAAGGGGTATCATGCTCGTACTTATAAGGTTCGACTAACGGTTGCAACTTACACCAATCCGTTTCCGAAAACGACAGTCGCTCACTTGCTCCGGTACACCACTTCTTTCTCAAGTGGTCACCCAACTCATCATCATCTCCCTCGGGCATTAGTGGCACCCGACGGGGTTTTCGAAAAGTCTTTGAAATCAATTCTTCGTTTCCATCACTATGCATAAATCCCATCCCACTTGCGTAGCAACTGTTAGCATCCTATCTACACTCACATGCATAAACCTCATAAGGTCGTAGGGTCATGCATGATGCAAGTGTTAACGGTAAAAGTATCGGAGGCAACCCACCGAAGGGGAAACTCCGCACCATGATCGGTCATCAAAACAACAAGTGCTATATGTCACGCATGAAAAAGTTTCTTAACATGGTCAAAGGGCTGCTTGCCTGGCTCAACAAAGTATCCAAGGTCTTCGAAGTCTTCAGGTCCAACTTCCTAGTCAACCGCGCAATCTATCATCGCGAATAAATAGCGATAAAATAGGCATCACCAAAAAACAGAGCACACAAGCCACTAATAAAAATGCTATCCAACTCTGTTAAATACTAAAGACTATATTAAAAATATTTATCTGGGGTTTGAACTTAAAAACATTTTCAAAACTATTTAAAACAAGAGATATAATGCTAAATAGGGGTTTCAAAATTAAAACAGTGCATAAAATGTTTTCAAACATTTTTACAAATGGCACTAATAAATTCTATGGAATATTCTAAGATTTCAGGTGAAGGAATTTTGAACATTAGATAATTATTTTGCCCTGTGGAATTTTCGGAAGAACAAAGAAAAAGAAAAAGGAAAAAGATTCATTGTGCCCTCTCGGGCCACAGTACCGAAGCCGAGCCGGCCCAGAGGGGAAACTGGCCCAGGCTGAGGCGCCGTGCGTGGTAGGTTTAATTTTAAACCTGCCCGCAGGCCCTTCTTGCCAGCGAGAGAGGAGGGAGCGAGGGGATGATAGGTGGGCCCCACCTGTCATCCCTCTCCTTGCGACAAGGAGCAAGGAAGGCTCACTGGAGGTGCTGCGGTCGATGACGAGGCCAGCTAATGGCATGGGCGTGCTTGGGGAGCACTGCCTATTGCGTGGGACCGGAGGGCGCCGCCGGGGCAGAGGCAATCGCCAGCGAGGGAGAAACCCTTACGGTGGTGAGGGTTTGGTTCGGGCGTGGGCTCCTGACCACGGGGGGCGAGCGGGCTGAGCATGGGTTGCAGTAGAGGGCAAGAGAGAGCGATGGGAGAGGAGCGGGAGGCCTTAAATAGAGGGGCCGTCGGTCCACCATGGACGCGGTCCGCCGGTGAGGACGGGGCCGTCGCCACAGGCCACGAGGAAGGAAGGGAGCCTGTCCAGGATGCTCGTGGGGGAGGTCTAGGCTAGGGGGAGAGAGGAGAGAGGCGGCGGAGCGTGCGCGTGCGAGCTCCCTAGTTGGTCGAGCTACGCGGCGCCGGCACGCGCGCGGGAGGTCGCCGGAGAGAGAGGGAGGAGGGGGACGATCGCGTGGAGTCTTGCGGATGTCGAGGGGGGCAGGGGGGACAAGTTGGGGAGGCACGAGCCTATCGGGAGTGCTCGTTGGCCAGCGGCTAGAACGCGGGTGCGCACTATAGCACACTCTAGAGCGCGATCTCTGCATGCCGGGGCATGCTCTTGGCACTTTGGGCGTGTCCTCTTGTGTCCAAGGTATCCAGGGGAGCTTAAACAATGTATATGAGGCTAGGGAGGCATCTGGAGGTGCCTTAGGGTAGAAGGAAAGGTGAGAGGGAGAGAAATGGGTGCTACCCAGGGGAAAAATGGAGGTTTTACCCCCCAAATCATCGATGTATGCCCCTAAGGAATTTACTGGAGGTGCTTGGGCACTGCCAGAAGGTGTGGTAAAAGTTTGGAGGCAAGAGAAATAGAAAAAATGGTGAAAATAGTGTGTTCACTATTTTACCAGAAGGTTTTTGATAGGGTTTTGGGCAAGAAGAATTTACTGACTTACTGAGATATTCAACTGGATCAAATGCCAGGTAAAAATGAGATGGATC
Source organism: Hordeum marinum (assembly GCA_022496015.1). NCBI lineage: Eukaryota > Viridiplantae > Streptophyta > Magnoliopsida > Poales > Poaceae > Hordeum > Hordeum marinum. Next base: position 122,241,735 of record CM039677.1, read on the forward strand.
ACCAAGTTTGAGGTCAAGTGGGAAAAGTTGACAATGGAAACTTTGTGAACCCTAGAAATTAACAGAATTAGGTGTCTGTAGATCTAGCTATGCTAAGCTTTTACCATTGGTTCTCCAACTTGTGTAGAATCATTATTTGGTAATTACAGCATGTCCACAAAGTTTGAGGTCAAGGGGTGAAACTTCACAAAGTAAAGTTCCTCAAATTTGAATCTCGACAAGAAGAGTTTTGGGATGGTTTGATTAACCAAATCAACCTGGATTGAGGTGAAACTTTGCAAGATCACCACCTATGATAGTGTTGATTTGCTTGAATTTTCCTAGAATTTATTGACAATATTTTTTATAGAAATATTTCAAAAGCTTGATTTGATTAGAAAGGGTTTTGAGGTGTTTTGCCCATGTTCTGAACATGCCCTTGTGTTGAAACTCATATATATGGAAAATATATGTCCACTGAGCTTCCCTAAATTTTCTCAAATATTTTCAAGGTGTTTAAATAATTTTTCCCTATGAAAAAACAACTGTGGCCTTAAGAAGAAGCCTTGAAATAATATATAAAAATAATCTTAAAACTTAATATTTGGTGGTTTTGGGAAGTCATAAATATAGAAGGTTTGAAATGATGCTTTTGGGAAAGAAGAATCCACCCAATTTGAGGACTTGCAGTGCAAAACATCATTTCAGTGGTTTTTGAAAACCTAATTTGAATAAATCTTTTTTAGGCAAAACAAAATTTGGTGAAAAAATTGTGTTAGGCACTGTTCACATGGCATGATCATTGGGCAAGAAGTTTGGTCAAGGAATATGAATATGGAGAAGGACAGAATGTAAGAGTGTCATCCACAACCGTCAACAAGCTAACAAGCATCAAATCAAACAAGCACAAGCACTTGAAAAAGTTTTAGTTGGCTCCAATTTTTATAAATCCGATCATAAGAATGTGATGCAAACATAGGGTGTGACATGGTTCTATCGTACGTCCATGTTTATGGAGTCTTCAACCCATGGAGAGTAATGGTCGCGAGAGTCCACGGAGGGCTCCACCCATAAGGCTCCACGAAGTAGCAACCTTGACTATTCCATAACAGCTTCCGTCCACGAAGGACTAGCCACACTAGGGGTAGATCTTCATGAAGTAGGCAATCTCCTTGCCCTTACAAACTTCTTGGTTCACTCCACAACACGAAGTAGGAGGCTGCCAAGCGACAGCTAACCAATCTAGGAGGCACCACCCTCCAAAAGGTAATAGGCTCGATAATGTCGATGAACTCCTTGCTCTTGTGCTTCAAGATGATAGACTCCTCAACACTCAATCACTCTCTCACGGATTTGGCTATTGTGGAAGAGATTGATTGGGTGGAAAGCAACTTGGAGAGGCTAGAGATCAAGATTCATATGGTTCGAATGGAATGGCATGATCTCAACACATGAGTAGGTGGCTCTCTCTTAGAAAATCAGTTGGTATGAGTAGGGATCTATTCTGAGTGCTTCTCTTGTGAGTGAGTGGTGGTGGAGGGGTACATATAGGCATCTCTGAAAATCCAATCGTTACACCTTAAGTGACCAACTCGGTGACACCAATGTGTGAATCTTGGTGGTACTGAGTTGCTCCAAAGGTAGCAACTTTGTAATCTCGGTGAGATCGATACATAAATTTTGGTTGCACAACTCGGTGACGATGATCCAACAAACTCGGTGGGACCGATTTTGTGAATTGGGGCAACAGGAAGTTGGCAACCCAAACACGGTGCCACCGAACCCGAAATGCTAGGGTTTGGCTTGGGTCAGTCTGAGTGTGGGAATTTGTGGCACCGAGTGGGAGTTGTCATTGCACCAATTATGGATATTTGGCTTTGAACAGACTCTCGTGGAAGAGCTTGTGGGTGATTTTGTTGACTATCACTTGGGCATGTATGAGCATTTTGTTCACGAACAATACCTTACCCCCTTTTAATAGTATTGGCTTTCCTATGGACTCAAAGTGATTTCTCACAAAGTAAAATGTAGAGTCCTCTTCATTGAAGCTTTGACAATGCTATTCCTTCTTCTTCTTATTCATGGGGATACTCTCCACACAACTTCTTGCCAACCCATCTCACTCTATGGACTTTATCTTAAGTACACTAGATGAAGGCCGACCTATTTCTATGGGCCAGACTATGTGGGATATTTACCGAACACAATATTCATGGAAGACCCTATCTCCAAGATGGAAGCTTCAGGAAGCGCGGATTGTACTCCACGTTTGATGTAGTGAATAGGCATTTTTATCTCTTCAGTGTATAATCGATCATGTGTAAACCCTAGGCACCCCTGGTGTCTATACAAGCCAAAGAGTTTTAGGTTGTAGAGAGAGGACAACTCATCTAGGGTTAGCTATTCAATCTCGAGGTAGATCAACTCTATGACCGCTGATATCATCAATACAACCTAGAAGGACGTATGGTATTACCTCCATAGGAGGGCTCGAACCCGGGTAAATCTATGTCCCCTTCGTCTCCTGTTACCATCGGTTCTAGTCTCATAGTTCGGGACCCCCTACCTGAGATCCGCCGATTTTGACACCGACATTGGTGCTTTAATTGAGAGTTCCTTTGTGAGCACTTAAGGGATCGATGTCTCACCTTGTGATCAACGAAGAGGTCCGCAACATGGACACTTTCGTCCTTGGATAGATCTTCGGCTTTGGCAGTGTTGTGCTGCACGCCGACCCGACCGGACATCTAGGTAATGACGAGAGCTTCACCCCTGATCAACAGGTCCGATTCGGGAACCTAGAGTTCTCTATGGATTCTATGGGCGACTTGTCATCGACTAGGTTCGCAAATTCACTTGCCACGCCCGAAAACTCTGAGGCTCTAACCTCAAGTTCTTTCTTCGGTCACACCATCGGGGTTAGCCACGGTGGTGTTCCCGCTCCTGGTGCGTAACTGGACATAGTTTCAGAAGGCCGAACACTTGTTCTTGCCGAACATCCTTCTCGTTCAGACGCATTGGAGGTGAACTCTGATGGTTCCGGGTAGTATGATCTGAGTGAGCCCTCGATGTTCAACGAAACCCTAGATCAGATCTCATCAATGGAAATTTCTAACGATTCAGCCCCAATCCATGCTCAGATCGATTACAGTAAGGGTCAGGATGAATTTTTTTACCCACCCACTGCCCACTTGATAGCCACAGTCGAAGATTTAACGGACATGCTGGACTATAACTTCGAGGAGGCAGAATACATGGATGAAGAGGATTGCACCCCCACCACTATTAACACCAGGCGATGGGCCGAAGCTTCAACATATGACGTCAACATGGTGGACACTCCTAATGGTGATAAAACTCCTAATAATGACAGCGAAAAGTAGGGCGACGCACCGTTAAGACGCCGGAAACCGCATAAGCAGTCCAAAGACAAAACGGGAAGGAAAGCTATTATCGGCACCGGCGACGGAATTACCCCCGAGGACCGCGACGAACGTGATATCCCCGAACACCCGTTAGATGTTCAGGAAAGGTCCAAGGACCATAGTAACCCCGACGACTTCAAAGACTCCAAGGACGATACCTAGCTCCCCCTGTCGTGGAGGAGGACATCCTAGAAGCCAATGACTTGGACACCCCTGATAACCATGAATATTAGGAACTACTCAGACAACAACTCATCGCGATAGCTCGTAGCATGAAAGCTCAGGAATGACAGCTCAAAGCTGAATAGGATGACCTCAATGATCGATGGACAAGAACCCTCTCAGCTGAGCAACGACATGGTACTGATCTATCGGACCAGCCCAAGAGCTATCTATGAAGAAGGCTGCTGCCACAATTTGACGACGAGCTCACTGATACTTCGTCTTCGAAACATACCCCATACTACAAGTCGGACTGCCCTCCTCGCGGGCATGATCGAACGGCTAGTGACACCTGTTATAGACCGGTGATGCCCCAAAGACGTGGAAAGGATCCACTAGAGCCCAATGACAGGCCACACAAGATCCATCTACGGATCCAGAGGCTACTCACCTAATTGATAGGAAGGGTACAGACCATGGCTCGACCGAAGTAATAACACAGATCAGGAATGCAACTGAGCTAGAACAGATGCCAATTATAACCGCGACATAGCTTGGGTTCGAGGCGCCGCTCACCCGCTGTGTTTCACGGATGAAGTGATGCGGGATCAGTTCCCATGGAGCTTTAAACCGGTGAACATCGAACAGTACGATGGGACAACTGACCCAACCGTATGGATTGAAGATTTCCTCCTCCACATACACATGGCACGAGGAGATGACCTCTACGCCATTAAGTATCTCCCCCTCAAACTTAAGGGGCCAGCCCGGCACCGGCTAAATATCCTCCCCGAGAATTCCATCGGATGCTGGGAAGAACTGGAGGATGTGTTCTGCTCTAACTTCTAGGGAACCTATGTTTGGCCGCTGGACTCCTCCGACTTAAGCAATGTCATACAAAATCCCGGAGAGTCTGCGCGACAATTATGGAATCGCTTCTTGACCAACAAGAACCAGATTATCGATTGCCTAGACGTCGAGGCAAAAGCCTCTTTTCGGAATAATATTCGGGACGAATGGCTGGCTCGCCAGCTCGGCAAGGATAACCCTCGGACCATGGCTGCCCTTACTTCCCTGATAACCCACTTTTGCATGGGTGAAGATAATTGGCTAGTAAGACACGGCCACAACTCCAGAGATCCAGGAACCTCCGAAGTTCGGGAAGGCAATGAGGAACCCGAGCGCAACAAGAACAAGCATCGACACAATAACAGCGATGCTGATAACACGGCTGTTAATGCCGGCTTCCACAACTCCAGTCCTGGGTAGCGGAAGAAGCCTACTAAAGGCAATCGTGATGGACCCACCCCGCTAGAAAAGATCATGGAAAGGCCTTGGCAAATCCACGGGACTCAAGAGAAGCCCGCCAACCATAAACACTGCTATTGTTGGGTGTTTAAGCAAGCCGGGAAGCTCCCACCTGAGGATCAAAGCAAGAGCCCCTGCAGTGAGGATGAGGATGAGCCTCGGGGCCCGATTGGTGGTGGCCAAAAGAAATTTCCTCCAGAAGTCAAAACAGTAAACATGATATACGCCACCCATATACCTAAGAAGGAGAGGAAAGCGCCCTTCGAGAGGTTAACGCTATGGAGCCCGTAGCCCAGAAGTATAACCCATGGTCGGCATATCCGATCACCGTTGATCGGCGCGATCACCCGACTAGTGTCCATCACGGGGGTTCGGCCACACTCGTCCTCGACCCCATTATAGATGGGTTTCACCTCACAAAGGTCCTAATGGACGGAGGAAGTAGCCTTAACCTGATTTACTCAGACACGATGAAAAAGATGGGCATAGATCCGTCAAGGATCAAACCCAGTAACACTATCTTTAAAGGAGTGATCCCAGGTGTCGAGGCCCAATGCATGGGCTCTGTAACCCTAGAAGTCGTGTCCGGCTCGCCTGATAACTTTCACAACAAAGACTTGATCTTCAACATTGTGCCCTTCCACAGCGGCTATCACGCCCTGCTCGGTCGGACAATGTTTTCTCGTTTCAAAGCCGTCCCGCATTACTCATACCCAAGCTCAAGATGCCTGGCCCCAAATGGGTTATCACTGTTAACGGCAACACAGATCGCTTTCTGTGAACTGAGGAACATGCGTTGGCCCTAGTGGCCGAATTAACTACAAAGATGATCGACACGTTCCGACTTCTGCCGTAAAGGCACGCAAAAATAGGAAGCAAGCTCGCCTTCAGCCCAAACTCTCGGAGCCTTCCCCTCCCCTTAAATAAGGACTGTCCCCCCATCGCACACCCCTAGGACCAGCAAAGTACGTGTCAAGGAGGCACAACTTTGCACTTGAAATTCCATGGGTACCGGTGGGGAAACAAAGGAGGGTGTCGGGCTGGACCCAGCCACTACTATCAACATGTCTTCGGACATAATGCAGTGACCATTCAAAGGCCCGCCAATGGTGTAAAGTTTATCCATAATTCTACGAATTCTCAAGACCTTGTTTGCAAGATCCGTTCTCCGAACAATACCACCTGTCGAGGTGCACCAAAGATCAGGAATAAACTAGCAACAGGGCACATCGAGGGTGTAAGACCACCAATCGAACACCCCTGGTACAACCACTCCTGTAATTTTGTTCTTCACATACCTGTAAGTAGTTGCTTTGGCACTCCGAGTAATAAGAGTTGTTGAGTAAAAATATAGCATCAATTTACATGTTTGTCTGGTTGTCCTTTTTGGCACATATTTTCCTTTTCTCCCTCTTCTCGCGAAACAGTTCGACATGTTACAATGCAACTGGATAATACATCGGGGGATCGAAGCTTACAAACAAATTGCCTTACATATAGTTTATTATGTGTTCGTCATCTTGGAGTTCACTTTATATGCATCGGTTCCGAACTATGTCTTAAGTCAATAGTTGGGTAGCCCAACTCCTGTGCTTACCCCTTTACATACCGCTCGTTCGGCTAAAATGGCAAAGTGAGAACCCATGCGATTGTGTTTCCGGATAGTCTGGTCAAGCACCTCAAGGGAGAAAGCAGAAAAATGACCGTCATAGTATGCGAGAGCCGGTCTGTGAATCCGAGCTTAAAGTGTTATACTTAAATCCTCATCAGAGGATATTCCGTGTTGTGTGAGGGGTTTGCTCTCCATGAAAACCATGTGATGCGGGCCTTAGCCACGGGCCATCCGAACATCACAACACTCTGGGGGATAGTCTTTAGCCCCCCGCAGTCCTTTTCGCGCCCCTACGGCTATGTGAAAGAAATAAAGCACTATACTGTAATAGCCTAGTCCGCCGCACTTTACCACCTTCGGGTTTCGATAACTCGGCTAAGAGACACAGTGCAGGACCTAAAGACTGGCCAGACGCAGTTGAGCCAAGGCTGGAGCCAACTCTTCATGCAGCAGTCTGATGCTGAGCAGGCACAGGAAGAGGCCAAACAACGGGCTACCGCAGAGGATGCTCGCTTGACGGAGCGTCATGTCTTGCTCGATGCCCATGAGGAGGACCTTGCCGCTTGCGAGAAGGTGCTTGCCGATAAGCTCCGCGGCAAGGAAGTGGAGCTCAATGATCTCGTCATGCGGCAAACCCAGGAGCTAGAGCATAAACATAAGGAGACGCCTGAGGCCCTAACTATGGACCATGCCAGCAAGCTGAAGGAGGACGTCCACGCAGCTGAAGCTACTGCCGCCACCAAGAATTTGCAGGAGGAGAGGGCGAAGAAGCTGGAGGCTGTCCTCGAGGATCTTGACAAGGAGGTCTCGGCGCTCAAGACTGAAAGGGCAAAGCCATCGCTAGTCTCATGGAGGTGCAGGTCACCATTTCTGACAAGACCAAGAAGCTCTCTTCAGCCAACGAGTCCATCAGTGACCTGAACCTGAAGCTAGCCATGCTGACTGGCACCCTCGAGGCCGCCAAGACCCGAGAGAAGGCTCTGGTTAAGGAGCTCCACGATGAGAAAAAGCTAGGCGAGAGCGCCGCTAACACCCACAACGACTAAGTACATGGAGTGGAAATCTGGAGTGAGAAGCTTGTCGACATCGTGGAGAAGCTTGCCGAGCAAGTGTCCGCCATGGTCCTGGAGGGCCTCATGTACTCTCCTGATGACAGGATGTCTATGAGCGCCAAGTTGACCATGTTCTTCGAGAGCCTACTTGGGGCCCTTGAGCAGCTTCACCCTGACCGGGCATTCCACCTGGCCAGCGAATCATGTAAGCTCCGCCAGGTCGTTCTCCACAAGGTGCTCATCAAGGTGGCATACAGGAACCCCGGTCTCAACCTCACCAACGTCCTTGACCACTTGCCGAAGAGTGTAGATGTCAAGGCACTTGGGTAACTCATCACGCCCATCGTCGAGAGGGTAAGCCAAGTCACGCGGGTTGAAGGCAATCACCAGGATTAGTTGCCTTACTCCTTGCTGCCGCACATACCAATTTTTTATATTTTATGTTAGAACCTCGGCAAGGCCGATGTAATATTTCCTCTTATGCTTTGAACAACCATTACGTTAACTTTCTTGCTTGATTTATCTCTGTACGTATTCACCCGACGCTTGATCGGAAACTTGCCGGCGCACACACCTCTGCCGCGAGCGCTAGGTGTGGTACCTTAGTAGCCTACTGGCGAAATTGCCGCTGGCAAGAGTCCCTGGTGCCTCCAGTGCAGCCACCTAGACTGTTGAGCGGACTCGAAATACAATAGGGATGCAACCAATCGCAACAAGGTTCCTCCGCGTCCAGGTTCTCCATACAGAAGTCGAGACCGTCCAAGGAAAATAACTCCATGACAAGAATTGACTTGGGGTTTTTCCAACTTATCTTTTTGTTGTCGTGCTGCCCTCGGCAAGTTTTTTTGGGGACATCGCTTATAGGTATCCGTACCACCATTCCCCATGGCAAAGCTGCATGCGAGGTGACCTTCTGTCCTTTCAGAAATATAAAGAAGAGAAAATATGGATATGGAACCTTAGCGTTCCGTTAGGCCTTGCTGGGATTAAGTGTAATGCAACACTTCAGACAAACATGTACATAAGTAAACATGAGAATCGATCAGGATTGCAGAACACTTATCTTTAATCAACTACGCACAGGGTCTGAGCCAGGCTTTGTACCAAGGATTACATGCTTCAGCGACCAGACTTGTGCAAAAGGTGGTTGCCGGGAGGCTCGGCGACCGCGCCTTATGGGTAGAACTTGCGAAGATGTTTGATATTCTAGGAGTTTCTCACTGTGATGCCATCTTCGGTCTCTAGGTGGACTGTGCCAGGCCTGGTGACTCGTACTACCCGATAAGGGCCTTCCCATTTTGGCGTCAACTTGTTGGAATTCTTGGTTGACTGAACTCGCCGAAGAACAAGGTCGCCTTCCTCAAGACTTCTGGCATTAACTCTATGGCTCTGGTAGTGGCGCAAAGCTTGCTGGTAGCGTGCATCTCTCATAGCAGCCTGAAGACGGTCTTCCTGAAGGAGCGTCACGTCATCTTGCCGCAACTTCTCTTGCTCGAGCTCACCATAAGCGAGCACTCGAGGCGACCGTATATGAGTTCTGTGGGGAGCATTTCCTCCACCCCATAGACGAGGGAGAAGGGTGTCTGGCCGTAGCTCGATTTGGTGTTGTTCTGATTGACCAAAGAACCAATGGCAACTCATCAATCCAGTGTCGTCCGCACTTGTGTAGCCTGTCAAAAGTTCTTGTCTTGAGGCCTCGCAACACTTTCGCATTAGCCCATTCCGCTTGGTCGTTGCTCCTTGGGTGGGCAACGGAAGCAAACCAGATTCTACTGCCAAGGTCTTGGACATACTGCATGAAGGTGCGGCTCGTGAACTGTGTGCCATTGTTGGGAACACCAAAGCCGCAAACCAATCCTTTGAAGAACATGATGGATGACTGTGCTATCACCTTCCTCACTACTTCCACATCTGGCCACTTTGTGAACTTGTTGATTGTGACATACAAGTACTCAAAGCCCCCGGCAGCACGGGGAAAGGGGCACAAGATGTCAAGCGCCCAGACCGAAAATGGCCAGGAGAGAGGGCTCTTTTGAAGGGATTGAGCTAGTTGACACAATCTCTTCGAATGAAACTGGCATGTTTCACACTTAGTTACTAATGTCGTTGCATCCTGGAGGGCAGTGGGCCAAAAGAAAGCTTGCCATAATGCCTTTCTGGCAAGTGCTCCCGATCCTATGTGAGAGCCACATATGCCTCCATGTATCTCTGCCAACAGCTCCTGTCCATCTTTCTGGGAAGTACATTTGAGTTTCACACCGTTCGGCCTCTTTCTGTAGAGGGCGTCATCTACGAACTAGTACATATGAGACCAACATGCTACTTTCTCTGCTTCCTCTTGTTCCTCAGGGTGTTCTCCTGTCTGAAGGAAACGGATGATGTGCTGCGCCCATGCTAGAGCCTAAGGCTCGACAACAAGGACTAAAGGCATATCCTCTACCGGGATAGAATTTTCCTAAACAGCAAGGGCCTAAGGACCCTACAAAGCCTACTGCACCGTGGCAAGCCTGACGGGAGCGTGTGCTTCCACGGCTAGAGCCGAAAGCCCTGTCGTAGCACAACCATCATTGACAAGCCTGCGTTGTCCCTAGCAACCTTCTCGCCGGTGACTTCCGTAAGCTCTGTTGGGAAGTACTTGCCGGAACTTAAATTCCTTCTCTTATCTTGCCTAGTTGATGGTGTCATGGAGGGTTGAGTTAATTGGAGCATGAAAGATCCTGGTTCCATAGGTAACTTAAGGGCATCACACTTTGACAGGCCATCGACAATGTTGTTTTCTACACGTGGAACGTGCTCCATTTGCAGGCCATCAAAACGTTCTTCCAACTTGCTCACTTCATCTACATAAGCTTCCATCAACGGGATCTGGTCATCTTTGTTCACTTGCGTGACGGAAAGTTGAGAGTCACACGTGACAATAAGTTTCTTGATCCCAAGGTCTGCCGCGATACTGAGAATGGCAAGCAGCCCTTCGTACTCGGAAGTGTTGTTCGTTGATCTCTCCCGGGGAAAGTGCATCTGAATCACATATCTGAGGTGCTCTCTGGTGGGTGCGACAAGTAGCACTCCGACACCGGCACCTTGCAACGAGAAGGCTCCATCAAAATACATGATCCATTCTTGATTGGTTTCCTTGCTAGGGAGTGTTGACTTTGGAACTTCTTCATCGGCCGTTGGGGTCCACTCTGCAATGAACTCCGCCAAGGCCCTGCTATCAATGGTCGAAGTGCTTTCCAACTTAAGACCAAAGCTTGAATGTTCCAAAGCCCACTCCACAATCCTGCCGGTAGATTCTAGGATTCACAAGATCCGCTGTAGCGGGAAATGGGTGACAACGATGATCTCATGTGCTTGGAAGTAATGGCGTAGCTTCCTCGATACCATAAGAAGGCCGAAGAGAAACTTTTGCACGCCAGAATGTCTCTACCTAGCCCCCTGCAATAGGGAGCTGATAAAACAAATTGGGTGTTGCGGCACTTTCTTCTTCTGGATTGCCTCATTCAACGGCGCTGGCCCTCCCTCGCCGACAGCAGACCCTGTCAGGGAATGTCCTGGCTTGTCACTTGGCGGCCCTGTCGTTGCCGCTGCTTCTTCATCGACTTCTCTTTCAGCCACTAGTGCAGCACTCACCACGTGATTCGTTGCCGCCAGATACATTAGCAATGGATCTTGTGGTTTTCGCGTGACTAGGACAGGCGGAGAGGATATGTACTTATTAAAATCCTACAGCGGCGCCTCCGCTTATGGAGTCCATTTCATTGGACCTGCCTTCTTCAAGATTTTGAAAAAGGGCAGGGTGCACTCAGCAGATTTTGAAAGGAACCTACTCAGAGCGGCAACACAGCCGGCAAGACGGCGCACATCCTTGACTTGTCTTAGTGCTTCAATTTTCTCAATCGCTTTGATCTTGTCAGGATTTTCTTTGATTCCTCGTTGAGATACAAAGAACCCAAGAATCTTTCTAGATGGGACACTGAACACACTTCTTAGGGTTGAGCTTCATGTTGATCTTGCGTAGGTTGGCAAATGTTTCTTCTAGGTCTGATATGAGCGTAGCCTTGTCCTTGGTTTTGACCATTATGTCATCCATATAAGCCTCCATATTTGTATGTAGCTGGGGCTCAAAACCAATCTGGACCGCTCTTGCAAAAGTAGAACCAACACTTTTCAACCTAGAAGGCATACGCAAAAAAGCAATACGTACCACATGGGGTGATAAATGGGGTCTTCTCCTCGTCTTCCTTGACAATGAAAATCTGATGATAACCGGAATAGGCGTCAAGGAAAGACAACAAGTTGCAACTAACGGTGGACTCCATGATCTGGTCGATGCGCAACAAGGGAAAAGGATCTTCGGGGCAGACTTTGGTGATGTCTGCGAAATCAATGCACAACCTGCATTGCCATTCGCCTTGTGCACTATGATTGGATTGGCCAACCATGTTTGATGGAGTACTCCTCTGATCAATCTAGCTGATTCTAGTTTCTTGATCTCTTCGGCAATAAACTGTTGCCGCTCGAAAGCTTTCTGCCGGACCTTCTGCTTGACGGGCCGCACATGTGGCCACGCAGAAGACGCCAAGAGAAATGCCATGGCATGAAAAAGCCGCGCTCCAGAGTGCGCTACAGTGTCGACCGCACTGTAGCCACGGCCCAATGGTTGCCTCCGACCACCTTGGGCCTCTCCCACTTGTCCCTCGTGGAGCCCTCAATATATTTGACATGCTATGCGGTCGACCCCCTCCTCTCTCTCCTTCCTCCGACCACTCTCGTGCGTGCACAACACCACCCGAGCCGGCCAACGCGGGGGCTCACACGCGTGGGCGCCATACCCCTCCCCCGCTCCCTCTCTCCCTTTCCCTGGCCCTAGATTGCATCCACGAACTCCCTAGACTCAAGCACGAGTCCCCCGTGGCCTGTGGCGCCAGCCTCGCCCTCACTGGTGCACCGCAGTGCGGTGGACCCGTTCCCCCCTATAAAAGGGGCCTCCCCCGAGCTCTCTCCTCTTCTCTGACCCCTCCCCTCCTCCATGGACCACCCGGCCGAGCCCCAGCTCCTCCCCCTCCCTCTGTGCTCGGGATCGAGCCAAGCGCCGCCGCTTCGGGCCGCCACCTTCCGCGTGGTAACTGACCCCCTCTGCCCTCGTCTTTCCCCGATCTGGAGCTCTTGTCTCCCCCTAACCAGTTTCCGCTCGTCTCCACCTCCGTTTGATGCCTAGGGCGACCGAACCATCCCCTTCCCGAGGTGCCACCGGCAGACTTCCTCGTCGCCGACGAACGGGAGCCTCCCGGCGTCCCCCTCCTCCACCACTGGACTGAGGCGAGCCGCTGAGCACAACAGTGCCTTCTATTCACCTCCCCGTGTCCTGTAGCCGCCGGTGAGCTCCCTCTTCCATCCCTGGCCCAAGGAAGGTGACGAAAAGCGGGCCCCGCTTGTCATCCTCCATAGGTTCCCTACCTTCCTCTCTCTCGCAGACGAGCCTGACGCGTTGGTCAAGTTTGAACCGGCATGCACGTGCCAGGCTTGCGTGGGTTGGCTCCGCTGGCTGGGCTGATCTGACCAGCCACTTTTGGCCCATTTCCCCGAGTCTTTTCCTTTCTCTTTTTCCTGAAAAGCCAAATAATCACCCATGACACATTATTTGTCCTATTGAGATAATTCCAAGTCCACAAATCTTAGAATATTCCATAGATTTTTTTAGTGCCATTTGTAAAAATGTTTGAAAATATTTTATATACTATTTTATTTTAAAACCTATGGTTAGGCCCCTTTTAGCATTTGTTAATTAGTTTCCAACATATCTTTCACAACAAAGCCCTAGGAGAATATTTTTAGTACGATTATTTAGTATTTATCAGTATAGGTTAGCATTTTTAATAGTGGCTTGTGTGCTCTGTTTTTGGGTGTTCTTATTTTTATCACTTTATTTCGCGACGATAGATTGCGCGGTTGACGAAGAAGTTGGACCCGAAGACTTTGAAGACCTCGGAGACTTTGTTGAGCCAGGCAAGCAACCCTTTGACCATCTCATGAAACCATTTTCATTGCATGACATATAGCACTTTACTTTTTTCATATTTGATTATGTGGAGTGGTGACCCTCCGGTGGGTCACTTCCTAAACTTTTACCTTTGACACTTGGATCGTGCATGACCCTACCACTTTATGAGGGTTGTGCGGGTGGGTGTAGAGAGGATGCTAATAGATGCTACGCAATGGTTCAAATTTATGCATGGTCATGGGAATAGAAATGATTTCAAAGACTTTCCAAAAAACCCGTCGGGTGCCACTAATGCCCGAGGGAGATGATGATTAGTTGGGGAACTACTTAAGAAAGAAGTGGTATGCCAAAGCAAGTGAGTGTGTGTTGTCGAAAAAGGAGAGTTCTAAGGTCTGTTGACCGTCCCAACCTTACATGCGCAACCACGATACCCCTTACGGGACGGGGCTTTGTTGATTAACTTGGTGGGTACTAGCAAGAAGCCCACATTACTGGTGTGGGAGTGGCATAGTCACTCTTGATACGGGGTTGTACCGGTATGTATGATCATGCCCTGTCCTCACAGGCACCGGGCACACCGTTGGTCCCCTCATGGATGGTACGATTTAGAGAGAGGCTCGTGTGATGTACATCGTGAGGGCTGGGTACCAATCGAGTGGACTCTTTGTTTAGTCTTGCTAGGGGAAAGGCATTGTTCGGGTGCTTACCTCAGTTATGTTATATACCGCTAGTCGTGGATGACACGGAAGTTCCCCAAGTCTTTTCGGTAAAGTGTGCAACCTCTTCAGAGTGTAAAACAATTCGAATAGCCACATCCGGTGTCATGGACATTTGGAGTTCCATCTTAGACTACGTCCGGATATTTTCATGAAACTTGGTGTGAGTATGGATGTGATGGTGACGAAGAGGTCACATGAGCTAAGTCCGATGACTTAGCATGGGAATTGAACTAAGTCCGATGACTTAGCGTGATGAATGAACATGAGGTGTTCAAACCCCTAATTATGATTATACCCATAACTCGTTCATATGGATATCTTCTTATTGTTGACGCATGCTTACTGGTTACTTGATCATGTCATGCATTTAAAATTCGCTTTCTGCAAATTACCTAATTAGTGCTATATCATGCATCATTGTTACCTTGTTCCACAACTTGGGTTGATTGTGAGTACATTCAAAGTACTCATTGGCTTGCCACTAGTTATTTAATTGGCCATGCATGGAAGAACAGGAGTTTGTTGAAGAGTTCGTTGGTGACGAACATGCGAACTAGGATGCTTCCCAGTCAGAATGCCTGTAGGTTAAGGCAGATGGCATGGTTTTGCTCTTTCGACCAAGATTTCCGCAACTTGTTCTATTTATGTGTTTGGCCCTTGTGGCCCTATCTATGTAAGACTAGACCTTCAGGGTCTTTATTTTTGTAAGACACTAAATGTGGAAATAAGACTCTTGTTATTCAGTTTTTGTGTGTTCAGTGAGCACTGATCTCTGGGGTCACTATACAGGTGCATTCAGTGATCACGACTTATGAGTCGGGGTCCCCACAGAGCTGGTATTAGAGCCATCCTAACTGTAGGAAGCCCTTAGTTAGCATGGGCCTTAGTTAGGAAAAGACTGCTTTCAAACTACACTAGCACGTATACTTTGGGAATTCTGCACTATTTATCTCTTCTATTCTTCACACAATACTTTGTTGACTCTCCTCCTTTCAAACCCTTGTAGATGGCCGTCGTACCCGAAGCCTTCCTCATCCGGCTTTCCCTTACTCCTTGGGGATAGCCTGGAGAAGTGCCAGTTTCGCCAACCACCCATTTTCCTCTACCACGAGCACTAGGTCGATGCCGTCACGAAGGAGTACCACGAAGATGTGGTCATGAAGGCAAACGACTCCTTGACCAGTTGGTTCTTTGAAGAACCACTGATGGAGACAATGATGCTTGCCGTCGAAACAGCTGCATGCAACGCACTCCTACACCTTCGAGACATCATCCCAGAGATGGCTGACGAGTCGGCTACTCGCGACCTTCCTTTTAGAAAGGATGATCTTGGCGAGAGTTTGACACTGGTTCCGACCTAGGAGGATGGCACACCACTCAGGTTCCAGACCTACTTCATCCTCTTTGCCGATAGTTTGGTTCACCACTTGATTAAGGAGTCCGTCAAGCTCCGCGAGGAACTTCACCACACCCGAGATCTACTTCGGCAAGCCAAGATGGAGTCAGACAGGATCAAGAAGGACAGAGCCCTTGATGGATGACCAGCTGTCGCTTATAGAGGAGGAGTATCCCCAGCTAGTGATGCACCTACACATCGTCATCACATGAGTGCGAAGGAGTACTGTGAGCTCTTCACCGACCCGCCTGCAAAGCATCGTCTGGATGGACCTCCTCATTCCCTGACCGCTTCAACCGGGATGATGCCCATTCAGGTGATGAACAGGAGGAAGACCCAGAAGAGCATGACTACGAGACCAAGCACTCCACCACCTGAGTCCGAGAACCCCTAGGATAGGATCAGTCATGTACCCCTCATGCGAAGTCGAGTCCATGTAATGGTTCATATGAAACCATGTGTGCTTGTTGTTTGTTTTGTTGTTTGTGTTCTGATGCAAGTCGTGCTTTTGCCTTAGGCAACATGTAAGTGACTCCATCGTTTGTCTTAATATCTGTTGGTCCTTCGACCTTTTATTTTGTCACACTTGCACTCGACCAACCCCCTTAGGCGTGCTTTTCCGTTATTGCTTTTCCTCTCGTCTATCCCAGTTGTTTGACTTGGCTGCTCCAAATAGGATGGTGACTGCTACCCACACCATCTCCTTCCCTGAAGTCGGCAACTCAAGCCAGCAGCAGGGAGCTGGTGGGGCTACTCACGCTGGAGGACACCAGGAGCAGCCAAAAGGCAACATTCCCCTGCCACCACCACCACTAGAGAACATGACCATAGCGCAGTTTCTCTAAGTTCTCCGGGAGGAGCACCAAGCCAAAAATGCTGCTATCCAATAGATGGCTCAGGCCCTAGCGAACAACCAGCAGCAAGGAAGGAATGATAAGGGCCGCTACATGTTGTGTGAGTTCATGAGGAATTCGCCCCCAACCTTCATCGAGACTGCTGAACCATTGGATGCTAATGACTGGATCCACACCATCGAGGACCTCCTTGCTCTGGTCAATTGCAATGAGGACCGTGAGAAGGTGCTATATGCCTCTCACTGCCTCGGAGGTATCGCTCGAGCTTGGTTGGATGGATTCAAGGTCATGCAAGGACAATGTGTGATCAGTTGGAATGACTTCAAGGAAGGATTCCGCACTGCCCATATTCCTTTTGGGATGATGTCTATCAAGAAGAGAGAATTTCGAGCACTGAAGCAAGGAAGTGGCTTTGTCAAGGAGTACCTACAGAAGTTCAACCCGCTGTCAAGGTATGCACCTGAAGATGTAAACACGGAGGCTGCCAAGAAGAAACGCTTCATGGAAGGACTTCAACAGACCCTGTAGTATGAGCTCATTGTCTGTGACTGTCACACCTTCTTCGACCTGGCAAACAAGACCCTCATGCTAAAAGACAAGCGTCGTGCCATAGACGACACTCGCAAGCGCAAGATGATCAGCAAGGGTAGTTCAAGCAACAAGAAGCCTCGCCCCTGGTAGCTAGACCCAGCCAAGCCGACCTATCAGCCAGAGCAGGCCACACCTCCTTCACCTCGTCCGAGCTACCAGCCTCAGCAGTATGCCAACCCCAAGCCATCTTACAAGAGCAATCCCAATAACAACAACGCTGGCAGGAACTTCAACAACAACCATGGACAAGTCGCTTGACTTGGATGTGGCCAGCCAGGACACATCTCTAGGCTGTGTCCCAACAAGAAGCGAGATGCACCGTGCCCCAATGATCCCACTCAAGGTCAAGCCCGTGGAGCACCACCATGGAACCCCTCTCCCCGCAACCAGCCCAACAATGGCAAGGGTCGTGTGAATCACGTCACCACAGAGGAAGCCCAGGAAGACCCAGACGTCATACTGGGTACGTTCCTTGTCAAGTCAACCCCAGCAACAATATTGTTTGATTGTGGAGCTCCGCATTCTTTTGTCACCCAAAAGTTTGCTTTAGAGAGTGGCATGAATCCTACACCCCTGGGTAGTCGTATGTTGATACATACCCCGAGATCAGTTATGAAGTCTGGGATAGGTTGTAAGGGAGCTGAGATTAACATCAACGAGGTAGACTTCCTAGCAGATCTTATCATCCTAAAGTCCGAAGGCTTGGATGTGATCCTAGGCATGGACTGGTTAACCAAGCACCAAGGCATGCTAGATTATGACAAAAGGATTGTCACCATGACCAATAGCCAACGAGCGGAAGTCTAGTATGTTCCTAACCCCGCCTACACTCAAGCCCCTTAGGCTAACTGTCTATCGGGAGTTGAGTTGGATCAAGTGCCAGTGGTATGTGAATACCCGGATGTTTTTTACTGATGAGCTGCCCAGAATGCCTCCTGACCGCGACATTGAGTTCATCATTGAGCTTATGCCCAGATCAAGGCCCATCTATAAGAAGGCCTACAAGATGGGATCCGAATATTTGGCTGAATTGAAGAAGCAACTGGCAGAGGAGCTCAGAAAAGGATTCATTCGCCCTAGTGCCTCTCCTTGGCGGTTGCCTGTTCTATTAGTGTCAAAGAGGGACAGAACTATCAGACTCTGTGTCAATTACCGTTCTCTCATTGAGTTCACAATAAAGAACAAGTACCCACTCCCCAAGATTAAAGATCTATTTGATCAGTTGAACGGAACCAAGATGTTCTCCAAGGTCGACCTCGGGTCTGGGTACTACCAGCTGAAGATCAGACCCCAAAACATTCTGAAGACGGCAATATGTAACCCGGTATGGCATGTATGAATACACAGTCATGTCATTTGGGTTAACTAATGCCCCATCCTACTTCATGTATCTCATGAATAAGGTCTTCATGGAGTACTTGGACAAGATCGTTGTCGTCTTCATTGATGAAATTCTTGTCTTCTCCAAGTCTGAAGAAGAACATGAGGAACACTTGAGATTGGTCCTAGAGATGCTTCAAGAGCACCAGCTTTATGCCAAGTTCAGCAAGTGTGAATTTTGGCTGCATGAAGTTGGCTTCTTGGGTCATGTGTTGACTGTAGAAGGATTATTAGTGGATCCTGTCAAGATTCAATCCGTGACGAAATGGCAAACCCCAACCAGCGTGAAGGAAGTCAGGAGCTTCCTCGGACTCGCGGCTTACTATTGCAATTTTGTGGAAGGGTTTCAAGCATTGCCCGACCCATGACCCAACTTTTGAAGAAGGACAGGAAGTTTGAATGGACAGCTAAGTGCGAGAAAAGCCTCCAGGAGCTCAAGAAGAGGTTGACCACAACCCCAGTTTTGGCCACCCCCAATATTCACAAGGAGTTTGTGATTTATTGTGATGCATCAAGAATCGGGCTTGGAGGTGTTCTGATGCAAGAAGGCAGAGTCCTAGCATATCTATCCAGACATCTACGTCCTCATGAAGAGAACGATGCAACCCATGATCTCGAGTGCAGTCGTGGTTCATGCCTTGAAGACATGGCGACATTACCTTCTGGGGAAGTGATGTGAGATATTCACAGACCACAAGAGTTTGAAGTATATCTTCACTCAAAGGGAATTTAACATGAGGCAGACAAGATGGTTTGAGTTGATCAAGGATTACGACCTCAGTGTTCAATACCACCCCAGAAAGGCTAACGTGGTAGCAGACGCCTTAAGCAGAAAAGCTTGTTCCTTTAATGCTATTATTAAGGAAAGTCGACCTGCCTTGTATGAAGAACTTGAAAGCTTCGTCTTGGAACTGGTTGCACCTGGATTCCTCGCCAACCTCGAAGCAAAACCTACCTTGATGGATGATATCAAAGAAGCTCAAAAGGGACATGAAAGCATTGAAGGCATCAAGAGGAAGATCAAGGCAGGCAAGGCCCTAGGATTCTCTGTGGATGAACAAGGAGTTGTATGGTTCAGGAATCGCATTTGCGTACCCAACAAGGAGGAGCTCAAGAACCTGATCTTGCAAGAAGCTCATGAGACTCCCTACTCCATCCATCCTGGAGGAACCAAGATGTATCAAGACCTCAAGACAAGATTCTGGTGCCAGCACGTTCGTAGCCAAGTGTAACATATGCTAGAGAGTCAAGGCAGAGCATCAGTGACCCACTGGACTCTTGCAACCTATCAAAGTGCCTGAATGGAAGTGGCACAAAGTCAGGATGGATTTCATCATACGTTTACCATGGTCAAGCAAAGAACATGATTCCATTGGGGTCATTGTCGACCACCTGACCAAGGTAGCCCATTTCATTCCCGTCAAGACCACCTATGACGGTAACAAGTTAGCCAGTCTCTACATCGAGCATATCGTGATCCTTCATGGAGTTCCAAAGGAGATCGTGTCGCATCGAGGCACCTAGTTCACCTCAAGATTCTGGAAGATGTTTCAATGGGAACCAAGCTCTCCTTCAGCACCCTTTTCACCCCTAGAACGGTGGGCAGACTGAATGAGTAAATCAGATACTCGAAGATATGCTCCGCACTTATGTCTTGGCTTATGGAGCCAAGTGAGAAGATTGCGTACCATTTTCCAAGTTCTCCTACAACAACAGCTACTTGGCAAGTCTTCAAATGGCATGATTTGAGGTGTTGCATGGACGCAAGTGCCGCACTCCCCTCAACTGGTCACAGACCGGAGAAGGATTAATTTTTGGATCGGACATCCTCCATGAAGCCGAAGAGCAAGTTCAACTTGTCTGAGAGCGCCTGGAGACCGCTAAGTCAAGACAGAAGAGACACGCCGACTCTCACCGCCGAGACGTAAACTTCTGTGTCGGTGACCATGTCTACCTCCGAGTCACGCCTCTCAAGGGAACTAAGCACTTCCATGTCAAAGATAAGCTTCCACCAAGGTACATCGGCCCCTTCAAGATCACCGCTATGCGAAGAGAAGTTGCCTACCAGCTAGAGCTACATTCCGAGTTCTCGGATGTAAACAATGTCTTTCATGTGTCACAGCTCCGGAAGTGTCTCGAAGTCCCAACCATCCTGACCTCCACAAGGATATCAACCGTCAAGCCATTGATCTGTAGCTAGACCTCACTTATCGTGAGAGGCCAATTCGCATTTTGGATGAAGCCAAGCGCTACACCCGAAGCCACACCATCAAATATTTCAAGGTCTAGTGGAGCAACCACACCAAAGATGAAGCAACCTGGGAGCGTGAAGACTATCTTAGATACGAGTTCTCTTATCTTTTTAGCGCTTAGCCTAGGAATCTCGAGGATGAGATTCTTGTAAGGGGGGAAGGTCTGTTACACCCTGTGTTTATACCACATCGATACGTTTGGGTTTATGAAAATTGGGAGCCAACTAAAACTTTTTCAAAGTGCTTGTGCTTGTTTGCAATGATGTTGCTTGCTTGATGATTGTGGTTGTGGCATCCTACATTCTATTCCAATTCATAATCATCTTCCTTGACCCAAACCTCTTGCCCAATGATCATGCCATGTGAATAGTGCCTAAAACTATTTTTATCAAATTTTGTTTTAACCAAAAATGATTTATTCAAATTAGGTTTCCAAAACCCCCTGATGTGAGGTTTGCACTGCAAGTCCTCAAATTGGGTGGATTCTTCTTCCCCAAAGACTTTATTTCAAACCTACTATATATTTCCAAAACCACCAAATATTAATTTTAATGATTATTTTTATATTTTATTTAAAGGCTATTTATTAATTCCAGAAATGGTTTTTCATAGGGAAAAATTATTTAAAACCTCTGAAAATATTTGAGAAAATTTAGGGAAAACTCAGTGGATATATATTTTCCTTATATATGAGTTTCAGCTCATGAGCATGATCAAATCATGGGGAAAGCCCCTCAAATCCCTTTGTGTTCCAATCAAACTTTTGGAATATTTCTATAAGAAATATTCTCAATAAATTCCAGGAAAATTCCAGGAAGTCAACACTATCGTAAGTGTTGATCGTGCAAAGTTTCACCTCAATCCAAGTTGATTTGGTTCATCAAACCATCCCAAAACCCTCTCTGTCTAGATTCAAATTTGAGCAACTTTACATTGTGAAGTTTCTCCCCTTAACCTTAAACTTTGTGGGCATGTTCTAATCACCAGATAGTGATGCTAAACTAAGTGGTTCATCAAGGGTAAAAGCCTAGCATCAATGGATCTATAGAAACCAGAATCTGATGATTTCTTGGTTTCCACTAAGTCCCATGGTGAACTTTCATCAAACCTTCTCAAACTTGGAGGCAAGCCCTATTTTTGACCACCCTTTGACCCTGTTAATTATCAAATCATGTAGGATTCATCTTCTAGGCCAAATCACCATCAAACACCTTCTGGTGAAATGGTAAGTCCCTGTTTTGACCTCCCTCGTCTTAACCTTGCCCCCAAACTTTTACCACAACCCCTTTGGGTCACTAGCTACCACTAGTAACTCTTCCTGGCCAAGACTCCATATGTAAGTGGGGTAAAACCCTCCTTCTACTCCTCTGTACACTAGTTCCTCTCCCTTTCTCTCAACTTTCCTTCTCTCCTAAGGGACCCAGGGCATCCAAGACCCTTTCCCTCTATTCTTTCCCCTCCTCTATCCCCTAGACATAAGTGGATGCATAGAATATGCCAAGAGCAATGCGATGGCATGCAAAAGCCACGCTCCAGAGCATGCTATAGTGCCGACCGCACTGTATGCGCGGCCCAATAGCTGCCCCCGACCACCTTGGGCCTCCCTCACCCGTCCCCCGAGGAGCCCTCAGCGTCCGTGAGATGCTATGCGGTCGGCCCCCTCCTCTCTCTCCTTCCTTTGACCCCTCTCACGCATGCCCGACACTGCTCGAGCCGGCCGATGCGTGGGCTCGCACGTGTGGGCGCCAGACTCCGCCCCCGCTCCCTCTCTCCCTTTCCTTGGGCCTAGACCGCATCCACGAACTCCCTGGACTAGAGCCGGAGTCCCCCGTGGCTTGTGGTACCAGGCTTGCCCTCGCCGGTGCACCGCAGTGCGGTGGACCCATTCCACCCTATAAAAGGGGCCTCCCCCGAGCTCTCTTCCCTTCTATGGCCCCCTCTCCTCCTCCATTGACCGCCCGGCCAAGCCCCAGCTCCTCCCCCTCCCTCTGTGCTCGGGATTGAGCCGATCGTCGCCGCTTTGGGCTGCCAGCTTCCGTGAGGTAACCGCCCCCCTCCGCCATCGTCTTTCCCCAATCTAGAGCTCTCGTCTCCCCCTTACCAGTTTCCGCTCGTCTCTGCCTTCGTTTGATGCCTAGGGCGACCGGACCATCCCCTTCCCGAGGAGCCGCCGCCGGACTTCCTCATCGCCAGCGAACGGGAGCCTCCTGGTGTCCCCCTCCTCCACCACTCGACCGGTGGCGAGCCCCTGAGCACAATGGTGCCCTCCGTCCGCCTCCCCGTGCCCTGTGGCAGCCAGTGAGCTCCCACTTCCCTCCATAGGTCGAGGAAGGTGATGACAAGCGGGCCCCGCTTGTCATCCTCCCTAGGTTGCCCGCCTCCCTCTCTCTTGCTGACCAGCCTGGCCTGCTGGTCAGGTTTGAACCGGCACGCACGCGCGCCAGGATCGCGTGGGTCGGCTCCACCGACTGGGCCGATCTGACCAGCTACTTTTGGCCCATTTCCCCGAGCCTTTTCCTTTTTCTTTTTCCTGAAAAGCCCAAAATCGCCCAGGACACATTATTTGTCCTATTGAGATAATTCCAACTCAACAAATCTTAGAATATTCCATAGAATTTGTTAGTGCCATTTGTAAAATTGTTTGAAAATATTTTATATACTATTTTAGCCTCTGTTAATTCGTTTCCAAAATATCTTTCACAACAAAGCCCTAGGAGAATTTTTTTAGTATGATATTTAGTATTTATCAGTATAGGTTAGCATTTTTGATAGTGGCTTGTGTGCTTTGTTTTTGTGTGTTGCTTATTTTTCTCGCTTTATTTCGCGACGATAGGTTGCACAGTTGATGAAGAAGTTGGACCCAAAGGCTTTGAAGACCCTGGAGACTTTCTTGAGCCAGGCCCACAGCCCTTTTACCATGTGAAGAAAGCATTTTCATTGCATGACATATAGCACTTTACTTTTTTCATATTTGATCATGTGGAGTGGTGACCCTCCGGTGGGTCACTTTCGAAACTTTTAACTTTGAAACTCGCATCGTGCATGACCCTACCACATTATGAGGGTTCTGTGGGTGTAGATAGGATGCTAATAGATGCTACACAGTGGTTCAGATTTATGCATGGTGATGGGAAAAAATGATTTCAAAGACTATTTGAAAACCGGTCGGGTGCCACTAATGCCTGAGGGAGATGATGATGTGTTGGGTAACCACTTGAGAAAGAAGTGGTATGCCAGAGCAAGTGAGAGTGTGTTTTCAAAAATGGAGAGTTCTAAGGTCAACTGACCGTCCCAGCCTTACATGCGCAACCACGATACCCCTTGTGGGACGGGGCTTTGTTGATTACCTTGGTGGGTACTGGCAAGGAGCCCGCATTACTAGTGGCGAGAGTGCCATGGTCACTCTCGATACGGGGGCGTACTGGTATGTACGATCATGCGCTGTCTTCACAGGCACTGGGCACACCGTTGGTCCCTTCATGGATGGTACAATTTAGAGCGAGGCTCGTGTGATGTACATCGTGAGGGCTCGGTACCAATCGAGTGGACTCTTTGTTTAGTATCGCTAGGGGAAAGGCATTGTTCGGGTGCTTAGCTCAGGTATGTTATATACCGCGAGTCGTGGATGACACGGAAGTTCCCCGATTTTTGTGGGTAAAGTGTACAACCTCTTTAGAGTGTAAAACAATTCGAATAGCCGCATCCACGGTCATGGACAGTTGGAGGTCCTTCTTAGACTATGTCCGAATGTTTCATGAAACTTGGTGTGAGTATGGATGTGATGGTGACAAAGAGGTCACATGAGCTAAGTCCGATGACTTAGCATGGGAATTGAACTAAGTCTGGTGACTTAGCATGATGAATGAACATGAGGTGTTCAAACCCCTAATTATGATGATACCCGTAACTTGTTCATATGGATATCTCCCTACGCATGCTTACTGGTTACTTGATCATGTCATTGCATTTAAAATTAGCTTTTCGCAAATTACCTACTTAGTGCTATATCATGCATCATTGTTACCTTGTTCCACAACTTGGGTTGCTTGCGAGTACATTCAAAGTACACATTGGCTTTCCACTGGTTATTTAATTGGACAGGCATGGAAGAACAGGAGTATGTTGAAGAGTTCGTTGGTGACGAACATGTGAACTAGGACGCTTCCTAGTCAGAATGCCTGTAGGTTAAGGTAGATGGCATGGGTTCACGCTTTTGACCAAGATTTCCGCTGCTTCTTCTATTTAAGTGTTTGCCCCTTGCGGCCCTATATATGTAAGACAAGACCTTCATGGTTTTATTTGTGTAAGACGCTAAATGTGGATGTAAGAATCTTGTTATTCAGCTTCTGTGTGTTCAGTGACCATTGATCTCTGGGATCATTGTGTTGGAAATATGCCCTAGAGGCAATAATAGATTAGTTATTATCATATTTCCTTGTTCATGATAATCGTTTATTATCCATGCTATAATTGTATTGATCGGAAACTCAGATACATGTGTGGATACATAGACAACACCATGTCCCTAGTATGCCTCTAGTAGACTAGCTCGTTGATCAAAGGATGGTTAAGGTTTCCTAGCCATGGACATGAGATGTCATTTGATAACGGGATCACATCATTAGGAGAATGATGTGATGGATAAGACCCAAACTACAAACATAGCATATGATCGTTTCAGTTTATTGCTACTGTTTTCTGCATGTCAAGTATATGTTCCTATGACCATGAGATCATGCAACTCACGGATATCGGAGGAGTGCCTTGTGTGTATCAAACGTCGCAACGTAACTGGGTGACTATAAAGGTGCTCTACAGGTATCTCCGATGGTGTTTGTTGAGTTGGCATGGATCGAGACTGGGATTTGTTACTCCGTGTAACGGAGAGGTATCTCGGGGCCCACTCGGTAATGCAACATCACAATAAGCCTTGCAAGCAATGTGACTAATTGTTAGTTGCGGGATCTTGTATTACGGAACGAGTAAAGAGACTTGCCGGTAACGAGGTTGAACTAGGTATGGAGATACCGACGATCGAATCTCGGGCAAGTAACATACCGAAGAACAAAGGGAACGATATACGGGATTAACTGAATCCTTGACATAGAGGTTCGACCGATAAAGATCTTCGTAGAATATGTAGGAACCAATGTGGACGTCCAGGTCCCGCCATTGGTTATTGACCGTAGAGGTGTCTCGGTCATGTCTACATAGTTCTCGAACCCGCAGGGTCTGCACACTTAAGGTTCGGTGACGTTTCGGTAGTGTAGAGTTATGTATGGTGGTGACCGAAGGTTGTTCGGAGTCCCGGATGAGATCCCGGACGTCACGAGGAGCTCCGGAATGGTCTGGAGGTAAAGATTCATATATAGGAAGTCCCAGTTTGGTTTCCGGAAAAGTTTCGGGCTCATCGGTAGTGTACCGGGAGTATCGGTATTGTACCGGGAGTGCCGGTAGTGTACCGGAGGACCTCCGGGAGGGGTACTTCGACCCCAAGAGGTCCATGGGCTGTGGGAGAATAATAACCAGCCCTTATTGGGCTGGGAAAACAGCCACAAAGGCCCATGGCGCAGGAGAGAAAGTCCTAAAGCAAAAAGTGGAAAATCAGCCAATAGGAGGCAATCCTACTCCAACTAGGATTGGAGGTGAAGTAGGATTTCTTCCCACCTCCTATTTCGGCCGACCCAAAGGCCTTGGCTGCCTCTCCTCTCCTCTCCTCCTATATATACTAGTGGATTGGGTGGTTTTTGGACAGAATTTCCGGCCACGTGCTACCCGTTTCACCGGTGCACAGTTTCTCCTCTAGATCGGTTTTCCGCAGCGCTTAGGCGAAGCCCTGCCGGAATCACTCCACCACCATCACCGGAGCGCCGTCACGCTGCCGGTGAACTCTCTCTCCTCTCCACCTCCTCTTGCTGGATCAAGACGGTGGAGATCGTCATCAAGCTGCACGTGTGCTGAACGCGGAGGTGCCGTCCGTTCGGCGCTAGATCGGAAGGACCGTGATCGAGATCGCGAGACGGTTCGTGATAAGATCGCGGAACGGATCGTGATGAGTTCGCGGGACAGATCGTGATCAAGATCGTGAGACGGATCGTGATGAGATCGCGGGACGGATCGTGATGGGATCGCGGGACGGATCGTGATGAGATCGCGGGACGCTCGGCGATTTGGATCGCGAAGATGTTCGACTACACCAACCGCGTTTCTTAACGCTTCCCGCTTAGCGATCTACAAGGGTATGTAGTTCCACTCTCCCTCTCGTAGATGCTCATCACCATGGATAGGTTTGCGTGTGCGTAGGAAAATTTTGTTTCCCATGCGACGTTCCCCAACAGTGGCATCATGAGCTAGGTTGATGGTTCGATGAGATCTCGAGTAGAACACAAAAGGTTTGTGGGCGTTGATGCTTAGATTGCTTCCTCCCTTGGTCGTATTTTGGTTCAGCGGGATTGTGAGATGAAGCGGCCCAGACCAACATTACTCGTACGCTTACGAGAGACCGGTTCCCTCGACGCAACTTGTTGCCTAGATGGCTTGCGGGTGACAGTTTCTCTCACTTTAGTTGGATCGGATTCGACAAAGGCGGTCCTTGAGAAGGTTGAAAAGCAAACTAGTGTATCACCGTTGTGGTTTATGCGTAGGTGAGAATCGTTCTTGCTAGATACCCATAGCAGCCACGTAAAATATGCAACAACAATTAGAGGACGTCTAACTTGTTTTTGCAGGGTATGTTGTGATGTGATATGGCCAATTACATGATGAGATATATGTGATGTATGAGATGATCATGTGATGTATAGATTATCACGACTTGCATGTCGATGAGTA
Organism: Hordeum marinum; assembly: GCA_022496015.1. Lineage (NCBI taxonomy): Eukaryota > Viridiplantae > Streptophyta > Magnoliopsida > Poales > Poaceae > Hordeum > Hordeum marinum. Next base: position 122,269,297 of record CM039677.1, read on the forward strand.
CGGCAACCGGCAGGAGCCATAGGGTTGTCTTTAATTATTGTATGACCTGCGTGTCAATCATTAAGCGCTATGTAATGCTTTACTTTATCGCTACGGTAGCAATAGTAGTAGAAGCATGCAGGGCGTGACAACCCCAATGGCAACACATTGATGGAGATCAAGATGATGGAGATCATGGTGTTGTGCCGGTGACGATGGAGATCATGCCGGTGTTTCGAAGATGGAGATCTTAAACACAAGTTCATGGCCATATCATGTCACTTATGAATTGCATGAGATGTTAATCCTTTTATGCACCTTGTTTTGCTTAGTACGGCGGTAGCATTATAAGGTGATCCCTCACTTGAATTTCAAGATGAACTGTGTTCTCCCCGAGTGTGCACCGTTGCGAAAGTTCGTCGTGTTGAGACACCACGTGATGATCGGGTGTGATAGACTCTACGTTCACATACAACGGGTGCAAGCCAGATTTGCACGCGCAGAACACTCGGGTTAAACTTGACGAGCCTAGCATGTACAGACATGGCCTCGGAACACGAGAGACCGAAAGGTCGAACATGAGTCATATAGTAGATATGATCAACATAATGATGTTCACCATTGCAGCCACCTCAACTCACGTGATGATCGGACTTGAGTTGGTGAATTTGGATCATGTATCACTCGAATGATCGGAGGGATGTCAATTTGAGTGGGAGTTCTTAAGTAATATGATTAATTGAACTCATTATCATGAACATAGTCAAAGTGTCTTTGCAAATTATGTTGTAGATTACTAGCTCGCATTGTGGCTCCCTTGTATTTTTATATGTTCCTAGAGAAATAGAATTGAAAGATGTTGGTAGCAATATTGCGGACTGGGTCCGTGATCTGAGGATTGTCCTCATTGCTGCACAGAAGGCTTATGTCCTTAATGCACCGCTCGGTGCGCCACCCCCTCTAGCGTCGTCTATAGATGTTGTGAACATCTGACAGGCACGTTTCGATGACTACTTGATAGTTTTGTGCGTCATGCATTACGGCTTAGAATTGAGGCTCCGAAACGTTTTGAACGTCACGGAACATATGAGATGTTCTAGGGGCAGAGATTGTGATCTCAGGCTCGTGCCTGTGTTGCGAGATATGAGATCTCCAACAAGATTCTTTGCCTGTAAGATGAAGGAGAATAGCTCAATCGTTGAGCATGTACTCAGATTGTCTGGGTACTACAATCGCTTGAATCAAGTGGGAGTTGATCTTCCAGATAAGATAGTGATTGATATAGTTCTCCAAGTCACTGTCACTAAAGCTACTAGAACTTAAGTGATGAACTATAATACACCAGGGATAGAAGTATTGATCCCTGAGCTGTTCGCGATGTTTGACACCGCGAAGGTAGAAATCAAGAAGGAGCGTCAAGTGTTGATGGTTAATCAAACCACTAGTTTCGAAAAGGGCAAGATCAAGGAGGGAAACTTCATGGATAGCAAGTCAGTTGCTGCTCCAGTGAAGCAACCCAAAGTTGAACTCAAACCCGAGACTAAGTGCTTCTATTATGAGGTGAGAGGTCGCTGAAGCGGAACAACCCTAGATACTTGGTAGATAAGAAGGCTGGCAACATTGATAGAAGTATATTTGATATACGAGTTACTAATGTGTACCTTGCTAGTACTCTTAGTAGCACCTGGGTATTGGATACCGGTTCGGTTGCTAAATGTTAGTAACTCGAAATAAAAGCTACGGAATAAACGGAGAACTAGCTAAGGGTGAGGTGACGATATGTGTTGGAAGTGTTTCCAAGGTTGATATGATCAACATCGCACGCTCTCTCTACCTTCAGGATTAGTGACGAACCTAAATAAATGTTATTTGGTGTTTTGCGTTGAGCATGAACATGATTAGATCATGTTTGTTGCAATACGGTTATTCATTTAAGTTAGAGAATAATGGTTATTCTGTTTACATGAATAATACCTTCAATGGTCATGCACCCAGTGAGAATGGTTTGTTGAAATCTTGATCGTAGTATTACACATGTTCATAACATTGATGTCAAAAGATACAAAGTTAATAATGATAGTACCACATACTTGTGGCACTGCCGCTAAATGTCATATTGGTATAAAGCGCATGTAGAAACTCCATGCTGATGGATATTTGGACTCATTCGATTTCGAATCGGTTGAGACATGCGAACCATGCCTCTTGGGCAAGATGACTAAAGGACCCCGTTGGATGGAGCGGGCAAGTGATTCATTGGAAATGATACATGTTGATGTATGCAATCTAGTGAGTCTTGTAGTGTGCAGTGGATATCGTTATTTTCTTACCTTCACTGATGATTTGAGTAGATATAGTGTATATTTACTTAATGAAACACAAGTCTGAATCGTTTGAAAGGTTCAAGCAAATTCAGAGTGAAGTTTAAAGATCATCGTGAGAAGAAGATAAAAATGACTGCGATATGATCGTGGAGGTGAATATCTGAGTCACGAGTTTGGCATACAACTTAAGACAATGTGAAAGTTGTTTCACAACTAAACGCCACCTGGAACACCATAGTGTGATGGTGTGTCCGAACATCATAGTTATGCTCTATTGGACATGGTGCGTGCTATGATGTCTCTTGTCGTTTTACTACTATAATTTTGGGGTTATGCATTAGAGACAACTACATTCACTTTAAATAGGGCACCATCTAAATCCGTTGAGATGACACCATATGAATTATGGTTTGATAGAAACCTAAGCTGTCGTTTCTTAATACTTGGGGCTGCGGCACTTTTGTGAAAAATGTTTTCACCTAATGAGGTCGAACCCAAGGCGGACAAATGCATCTTCATAGAATACCCTAAGATCAGTTGGGTGAACCTTCTATCTCAGATCCGAGTGCAAAGTGGTTGTTACTAAAACGGATCCTTTCTCGAGGAAAGGTTTCTCTCGAAAGAATTGAGTGGGAGGAAGATAGAACTTGATGAGGTTGTTAAACCTTTGTTCAACCAGAGAGTAGCGCAGCGCAGAAAGATGTTTCTGTGAAGCCTACGTTAGTTGAAGAGGAAGTTAATGATGATGATCATGAAGCTTCAGGATCAAGTTACTATCGAACTTCGTGGGTCGACAAGGATGTGTACTGCTCCTAAGCGGTACGACAACCCTGTCTTCGAGGTCATGTTGTTGGACAGCGATGAACCTACGAGCTATGGAGAAGCGATGATGGGCCCGGATTCCGACAAATGGTTAGAGACCATGAAATCCGAGATAGGATCCATTTATGAAAACCAAGTATAGACTTTGGTAGACTTGCTCGTTAGACGGCAGGTCGTTGAGTACAAATGGACCTTTAGAATGAAGACAGACACTGATGGTGAATGTCACCATTTGTAAAGCTCGACTTGTTGCAAAGTTGTTTGTGACAAGTTCAAGGAGTTGACTGCGAGGAGGCTTTCTCACTCGTAGCGATGCTAAAAGTCTGTTGGAATTATGTTAGCAGTTGCTGCATTTTCAATTACGAAATCTGGCAGATGGATGTCAAAACGTCGTTTCCTTAACGGTTTACTTAAGGAAAGGTTGTATGTGATACAACCAGAAGGTTTTGTCAGTCCTAAGGATGCTAAAAGATGAGAGAGCTTCAGTGATCCTTCTATGGACTGAAGCAAGCATCTCGGAGTTGGAATATACACTTTGATGAGGTGATCAAAGTTTTTGTAGTTTATACAAAGTTTACGAGAAACTTGTATTTGCAATAAAGTGAGTGGGAGCACTATAGAGTTTCTGATAAGTATATGTGGTTGACATATTGTTGATCGGAAATAATGTAGAATTTCTGGAAGGCATAAAAGGTTGTTTGAAAAGTGTTTTTCAAATGAAGACCTGGATAAAGCTACCTAATTGTTGAGCATCAAAATCTATAGAGATAGATCAAGATGCTTGATGAGACTTTCAATGAGTGCATACCTTGACAAGATTTTGAAAGAGTTCAAAATGGATCAGCCAGAGAAATAGTTCTCGTCTGATTTGTAAGGTGTGAAGTTGAGTGAGACTCAAAGCTCGACAACGGCAGAAGAAAGAGAAAGGATGAATGTCGTCCCCTATGCCTTAGCCATAGGCTCTATATTATGCCATGCTGTGTACCGCACCTATGTGTGCCTTGCCACGAGTCTATCAGGGGGTACAAGAGTGGTCCAGGAGTGGATCACTGGACAGCGGTCGGAATTATCCTTAGTAACCAGAGTACTAAGGAAATGTTTCTTGATTATGGAGGTGATAAAGAGTTCGTCGTAAAGAGTTACGTCGATGCAAGCTTTAACACCTATCCAGATGACTAGTAGTAGCAATCTGGATACGTATAGTGGAGCGGCCATTTGGAAATAGTACCAAGTGGAGTGTGGTAGCAGTGTTTACGGTTTGACATAGAGATTTGCAAAGTACACACGGATCTGAATATCGCAGACCCGTTGACTATAAGACCTCTCTCACATGCAAAGCATGATCGAGCCCCAAAACTCATTGGGTGTTAGATTCATAACAATGCGAATCACATGGTGATGTGAACTAGATTATTGACTCTAGTGCAAGTGGGAGACTGTTGGAAATATGCCCTAGAGGCAATAATAGATTAGTTATTATCATATTTCCTTGTTCATGATAATCGTTTATTATCCATGCTATAATTGTATTGATCGGAAACTCAGATACATGTGTGGATACATAGACAACACCATGTCCCTAGTATGCCTCTAGTAGACTAGCTCGTTGATCAAAGGATGGTTAAGGTTTCCTAGCCATGGACATGAGATGTCATTTGATAACGGGATCACATCATTAGGAGAATGATGTGATGGATAAGACCCAAACTACAAACATAGCATATGATCGTTTCAGTTTATTGCTACTGTTTTCTGCATGTCAAGTATATGTTCCTATGACCATGAGATCATGCAACTCACGGATATCGGAGGAGTGCCTTGTGTGTATCAAACGTCGCAACGTAACTGGGTGACTATAAAGGTGCTCTACAGGTATCTCCGATGGTGTTTGTTGAGTTGGCATGGATCGAGACTGGGATTTGTTACTCCGTGTAACGGAGAGGTATCTCGGGGCCCACTCGGTAATGCAACATCACAATAAGCCTTGCAAGCAATGTGACTAATTGTTAGTTGCGGGATCTTGTATTACGGAACGAGTAAAGAGACTTGCCGGTAACGAGGTTGAACTAGGTATGGAGATACCGACGATCGAATCTCGGGCAAGTAACATACCGAAGAACAAAGGGAACGATATACGGGATTAACTGAATCCTTGACATAGAGGTTCGACCGATAAAGATCTTCGTAGAATATGTAGGAACCAATGTGGACGTCCAGGTCCCGCCATTGGTTATTGACCGTAGAGGTGTCTCGGTCATGTCTACATAGTTCTCGAACCCGCAGGGTCTGCACACTTAAGGTTCGGTGACGTTTCGGTAGTGTAGAGTTATGTATGGTGGTGACCGAAGGTTGTTCGGAGTCCCGGATGAGATCCCGGACGTCACGAGGAGCTCCGGAATGGTCTGGAGGTAAAGATTCATATATAGGAAGTCCCAGTTTGGTTTCCGGAAAAGTTTCGGGCTCATCGGTAGTGTACCGGGAGTATCGGTATTGTACCGGGAGTGCCGGTAGTGTACCGGAGGACCTCCGGGAGGGGTACTTCGACCCCAAGAGGTCCATGGGCTGTGGGAGAATAATAACCAGCCCTTATTGGGCTGGGAAAACAGCCACAAAGGCCCATGGCGCAGGAGAGAAAGTCCTAAAGCAAAAAGTGGAAAATCAGCCAATAGGAGGCAATCCTACTCCAACTAGGATTGGAGGTGAAGTAGGATTTCTTCCCACCTCCTATTTCGGCCGACCCAAAGGCCTTGGCTGCCTCTCCTCTCCTCTCCTCCTATATATACTAGTGGATTGGGTGGTTTTTGGACAGAATTTCCGGCCACGTGCTACCCGTTTCACCGGTGCACAGTTTCTCCTCTAGATCGGTTTTCCGCAGCGCTTAGGCGAAGCCCTGCCGGAATCACTCCACCACCATCACCGGAGCGCCGTCACGCTGCCGGTGAACTCTCTCTCCTCTCCACCTCCTCTTGCTGGATCAAGACGGTGGAGATCGTCATCAAGCTGCACGTGTGCTGAACGCGGAGGTGCCGTCCGTTCGGCGCTAGATCGGAAGGACCGTGATCGAGATCGCGAGACGGTTCGTGATAAGATCGCGGAACGGATCGTGATGAGTTCGCGGGACAGATCGTGATCAAGATCGTGAGACGGATCGTGATGAGATCGCGGGACGGATCGTGATGGGATCGCGGGACGGATCGTGATGAGATCGCGGGACGCTCGGCGATTTGGATCGCGAAGATGTTCGACTACACCAACCGCGTTTCTTAACGCTTCCCGCTTAGCGATCTACAAGGGTATGTAGTTCCACTCTCCCTCTCGTAGATGCTCATCACCATGGATAGGTTTGCGTGTGCGTAGGAAAATTTTGTTTCCCATGCGACGTTCCCCAACACATTGTACACGTGAATTCGGTGATCACGACTTATGAGTCGAGGTCCCCACACTGGGGTCTTTGAAGTCTTCGGGTCCAACTTCCTCTCTAACAGCGCAATCTATCGTCGCGATAAAATAACGGTAAAAATAAGCATCACACAAAACAGAGCATAGAAGCCACTATTCAAAATGATATCCTACTCTAATAAATACTAGAGACTATTGCAAAAATGTTTGTTTGGTATTTTTTTATGAAAAATATTTTGTAAAACTATTAAACAGAGGCAGATAATGCCAAATAGGGTTTTTTAAATTAAAACAGTACATAAAATGTTTTCAAATATTTTTATAAATGGCACTAGTAAATTCCAGGGAACATTCTAAGATTTTTGGTGGAAAAATATTTGGAATTAGATTTAATTTGTGCCCTGTGGAATTTTTGGAAGATCAGAGAAAAAGAAAAAGGGAAAAGAAAAGGCATAGTGCCCTAGCCAGAGGCGGCCAGCAGTTGGGCCAGCCCAGAGGCCAACCAGCACAGCCGAACTAGCGCGCGACCGCCCGCATTCAAACCTGACGGTTGGGGCCCGAATGCCAGCAATAGAGAGAGGAGGGGGAGGGAGGTGAGGATGATAGGCGGGCCCCGCCTGTTATCTTCAACCTCACGGTAGGGAGGTCGGCGTGCTCACCGGCGACGATACAGGGCACGACAACGGCAGGCGAAGGTGGGGATGAGCTCAGCGTTGACCCGCCATTCCTCTGGAGGTCAAAGAAGTGCCGGAGGCGAACAGAGTCGCCGACGACGAGCTCCTTCGGCGGAGGATGCTTCGGGAGGGTCCGTCGGGGCTTTTCTGAGGTGCTAACACGACCGGGGCAAGGGGGAAACGGGTCAGGAGAGCAAGGGAGACCAGCAGGAGAAGAATGGGGACCGGAGGGGCCCGCTACCAGGGGATCGGCGGCAAGGTCGCTGCGGCGGTCCTCGGCTCGATCCTGAGCGCAAGGGCTTCGGGAGGTCTTCGAAGCGCGCAGGGGGCTACTAGGGAGAGGAGAGAGACACCAGAGGGTAGAGAGAGCTCGGGGAGGGCCTTAACTAGGCGGCCCTCTGTCCACCGAGCTCAGGTGCGCCCGCGAGCTCGTGGCTGGGGCCAGAGGCCATGGGAGAGAGGGGGCTAGTCAGGGGTGTTCCTGGGGCCGGTCTAGGCCATGGGGAAGAAAGAGAGAGGAAGAGATGTTCGCGCGTGTGAGGCTACGGGATGACCGAGTTGGGGGAGTGCAAGGGAGGAGGAGAGAGGAGGGGGCCGACTGGCCGGCATGTCCCGGACACCAAGGCCAGCCAAGTGGGGAGAGGGGGGAGCCCGAGGCGGTCAGGGCCATGTAGTGGCCAATGGCTACAGTGCCTGTTGGCACTATAGCGCACTTCAGAGCACGCGTTTTTCATGCCCCGACATGCCATGACATCTTCTGCGTGGCCACCTATGTCTAGGGAGATAGGGAAGGGTTTAGAATAGTGGAAAGTGGCCTTGGATGCCCTGGGATTCCTTAGGAGAGAAGGAAAGCTAAGAGAGAGGGAGAGAAACTACTGTCCAGAGGGGTAAAAGGAGGGTTTTACCCCGATTACCTATGGAGTCTTGGCCAGGAAGAGTTATTAGAGGTAGCTAGTAACCCAGAGGGTTTGTGGTAAAAGTTTAGGGGCAAGGGTAAAAGAGGAAGGGGTGGAAATAGTGCTTTTATTATTTTACCAGAAGGTTCTTGATAAGGTTTTTGGCAAGAAGAATATACCAACTTACTGAGATATTTACCAGGGTCAAATTATAGGTAAAAATGAGATGATTCACCCATTTAGAGCTCAAGGGGGAAAATTTAACAATGGAAACTTGGTAAACCCTAGAAATTAACGAAATCAGGTTTCTGTAGATCTAGTGATTCTAGGCTTTTACCCTTGATGAACTACTTAGTGTGTCATCACTATTTGGTCATTAGAGAATTCCCACAAAGTTTGATGCCAAGGCAAGAAACTTCATAATGTAAAGTTGCTCAAATTTGAGTCTGGATGGAGGGTTTTTTGGGATGGTTTGATGAAGCAAATCAACTTGGATTGAGATGAAACTTTGCAATATCATCACCTATGATGGTGTTGACTTGCTGGAATTTTCATGGAATTTATAGAGAATATTTCTTATAGAAATATTTCAAAAGTTTGATTTGAACAAAAAGGGTTTTGACGAGTTTTGCCCATGATTTGAATATGCCCTTGGGTTGAAACTCATATATGTGGAAAATATATGTGCACTTAGTATCCCTAAATTTTCTCAAATATTTTCAAAGCATTCAAATAATTTTTCTCTAAGAAAAACCATTTCTGTTCTTAAGAAAATACTTTAAATAAAATATAATAATAATCTTTAAAATTTACAGTTGGTGGTCTTGAGAAGTCTTATATATAGTAGGTTTGAAATAAAGTCTTTCAGGAAGAAGAATCCACCTAATTTGAGGACTTGCAGTGCAAACCTCATTTAAAGGGGGTTTTGAAAACCTAATTTGAATAAATCATTTTTGTTTAAAACAAAATTTGATAAAAATAGTTTTGGGCACTATTCACATGGCATGATCATTGGGCAAGAGATCTGGGACAAGGAATATGAATATGAAGTGGAATAGGATCTTGGAGTGCCATATAACACAATCATCAAGCAAGGAAACATCATTGCAAAAAAGCACAAGCACTTTGAAAAAGTTTTATTTGGCTACAAACTTTATAAACCCCAACATATCAAGGTGATACAAAAACAGGGTGTGACCACTCTTGAGTAATTTTTCATATAGTGTACCAAGTGTGAAATGTGCTTTGGAAATATAGTGTAACAACACATATAGTCAAATTTTGTGTTTCTTAATATTACATATTACATAAGACACTGGAATAATTAATGTGAAATTAGTTATAGAAGTAGTACACAAGATAGATCCATTATAATTTTGAACATTTTCATATGCCATATAGAACTCTTAACACATGATACATCAACACATGTATATATAATAGATAATACCTAAATGGTACTACAAACAAAGAACCATTAACATATCTGGACATTTGGAACTCATTTAACCAATAAGAAATCGACAAATAACTAGATTTCAAAAAGGAGGTGCATAAGAATAAGAAACAAAGCCATACCTTGTGAATGAAGTGCGGACAATATAACTTTTAGATAAGATTCATATTTATGATAGTTTAAAAAGATCTTCCTTTTGTTGAATGAAACGAGACAATTCTAATTTCTTAAGATACTTCATGTGAAAGTATAGAGCAAAGGTAGGAGAAGAATAGTCATTGGAGGAAGGTTCTGTTGGGCGCCCGTAAGGTAAGAGAAGTAACTAGTCAAGATTCCACTGCACCCGTTCCCTTAAAGTTGTTAGTTCGACGTGAGTATTCATGTACCAGTCACTGAAATATGAATTTACATTTCTATCAAATGAGCTTTTGTCACATGAGTCTCTTCAATAGGGCTATAATGGTAAAATTATACTTCAGCCTTTCAAAGTATTTATATTTTACTTTTGCCGCTTGGTACTTCCGAAAGGTCAAGTAAGATATTTTCATCCCATAGCTTGTCTAGGAAGATTCGCATGCAATCAATTATGTCCTTAGTTTCTAATAACTATAACATGGCTAATCTTCTGGTTTAAAAAAATTCAATTATGAATCACATATCATTTTGTTTGTATAATGAAATATATAATCATAAAATATTGTGATCGTGATGTAAATTTTTATATCTTTTATAACATACTTTTATCCTTTTTAACTATATTCTTGTACTTGAAATAAATAATTTCTCCTTAGAAAATGATTTATATATTTTTGGATACATGTTTTGTTTTATTATATGAATGATGCTGCAGCTTTAAAGTTATTCCGGAAATATTCTCTATCTCTTTGTTGTCACATGCTATGATAAGTGATATATTCCAATGCATGTCTCTTTGTCGTCAAATGTCTTCTTAAAGTTGTATAAATATGTCATACTACAAGCATAGAAGAAGAAGCATTTCAACTAGCAATGCCTCCTTGAAAAGGTAATAAGATAGTTGATGAATCGCCACCAAAAAAATGAAACAAGTGCAAAATGCCTGGGTGGTTGACACCTTCAAGCAACTCCAACCAGTCCAATGAGGCCTCTAAGGATGAAGTTGATGTTATGAAGAAGAATAAAATCATGTCCTATTTCTCTTCAAACATATATAATGAAAGTTCTCATTTATCTAAAGAGGTAATTGATTTCCTAAGGCCTTACTTGATTGGTGAGGAAGTTAAGGCAAATGCAAGGATGGGAATAATGAAAAACAAAAGTTGTTAAAGTTATTCAGAACCAATAGAAAACATCATTATTCTCTCCTCTGATGATGATTTAGAAGAATGGGTTTTCGTAACACTATATGTTTCAGTGTGTTAAATGTAACTTTTTCTACTTATGATGATCCATATGAATCTTATTATGTTGTAATATTTATGTTATGTGAATTTTTATCACGTATTATATTCTCTGATGATAATTTCATATGTTTAACAGATATATATGAAATCAGTAAGTAATATCACATAATGTAAAAAGTATGTTATATAAGATATTATATTAATAAAAGGAATATTTTTCTTAACACAAATATTTTTATAATTTTAAAACCGTACATCTGATAAACTTAATAAGTTTGAACATACTTGCAAATAGAAATACAATCTATTACAATCAATTGAGTTCTCGTGCACCGCAAATACATCACACATGATAAACACTTGATTCAAACTAAAAGATCTTGCATCTGCTCAAAGGTTTCTTCCTCAACATATATAATAAGAAAAATAGGTAAATTAAACGTTTATTAATAAAATGGTATATTAAAATTGAATTATACTACAATGTAATTAATATTTATAGTTTTGCATAGCAAAATGTTTTCACTAACAATCTCTTATTCAGTAGTTTCAACACTTCATTCCTCATCCTCGTGTCCATCGATGACACCTAGGGACATAGAAAGTTGTATATGTATAAGTCAAATATATTTATCAAAGAAGAAATAATTATGAATGTTTATTAATTTTACTTTTCTACTAACTTGGGACATAGAAAGTTGTATATCGATAGATTGCTCTTGTAACTTCAACACCAAATACCTTTGGTGCTACAACATTTGCAAGATCTAGCTCATAGATTTCGGTGCATGTCCTAATAAGTATTTTCTCACGATCATCATAAATATGAACTATCACCCCATGTGTCCTCTAACATACATGTGGTGTTGTAGTAAACGTTATTATGTTGAGGAGATCTATCACCTTATCAGGTATCCATGATACTGTGTATCCGAATCTGATTTCATCTTCCAAGTAGTTAGTATGAAAGAGCTAAGTACTGCAATGCCCACATAATCATTATTTTTCTTAAGAACATGAACATTCCATCAAAATATAGCGTTCACTTTTGTAGGATTTTCAGTATAATACATGCCATGAGTTACCATGACAACCAGTATTATATCCAAAGATATGCTTGAACTTGACAACCAGTATATGGCATCACCAATTTTAGTTCCTGCACGAAACTCCATGTATGAAACAGTTGTTAAAGGAGCCATTGCACATTGCCAGACTGATGTAGTAGAATAAAAAGTAAAAACCTTTGTTGTGGTCATTCCAGTTGCTATCCATATTATTTTGGTAGTCAAACCATGGCAACCATCTTTGTGGTCATGATCAGCAGTACAAGTAACACTACCCTAGCTGTTTACCTCATCCTCTGGTTCATTTCTAAATTTTGTATTACCTGTAGTAGGATCCCGAACAGCAAGGATGCTAACCATTGAACAAACAATCAGAACTTTGCCATGTCTAACATTAATTATCCTTAAGTTGTTCAGGAACTCATCATCAAAAGAGCTCTGCAATTCTTGTTCAAAGTGTTGATAACTAACTATATCTGTATACTCTCCAACAAGTATGAATCTGAATAGGTTTTCTAGTTTCGTGAATATATCAAGCAGAGGTGGTATTTTGTGCCAATACAAAAGTAGTTTCTTGTGTATCCTAATTGTTATCAGTTTTTTCCACTTTTTACAAACAGCCGTAAGTCCAAGGATTTGATTTGGGTGACAGGTTACTGAAGATAATATGATCTTCTTAATGTAATCTGGAAGTACAGCGAGATCCCCTATTTCATTTATGATCTCAGCCTCCATTGGACGATATCTGCATGTCATTTAAATGATGTTAATTGTTTTCAAATAACTTTTATCATTATAACACATATAGATTATCATCTTCTATAATATATAATAAAATGCTTCCACATAAAATAGGTTATAGATAATATATTAAAATTCATATTTCAAATAAAATAGCCAAATTTTTAAATTTCACAATCAGTACTTATACGTTGCTTTGAAGGTAATATTATTCACATTAGTTCTAAAAGACATATATAAGCATGATGCATATTAAATATCACATTTCATGCATTACAAAAAGATGTCATATTCAAAATTCTGTATTTGAAATGTGTACTATTTTGTATTTAAAACTATACCTAGTATATTACATTTCACATTAGCTTCAATGCAATTATATCATCAAAATGTCAAATTAAGATTAACATATAACAGACCTATTTGTCCAACTACTATAACATATAATTATATCTAATATCAAAGGTTTAAAAACTATGAAAAATTAATTTCACTTTAATTAGAAACTACAAATTTCACATTGTTTGAAATGGTTTCAAACTTAAAATTCAAATAATCTATTAGGTCATACATTTTCACATAACAAATGTGAATTTTCATTCAGTAGCAACAAATAATAACTATACATTTTCACATAACAAATGTGTGAATTTGTAAAAAAAAATTGTATTCCAATTTAACACTTATGTTATGCCTTCCATGGGAAAAATTAATATGTATCATTTAAAGTAGTATTTTATCTATATCATACCACATATCATAATGAAAAAAAGTTTCGCAAAAAGTTGAAATCATATTTTTTGCACATTTGTTTACATAGAATGACATGTCAATTTGTAACATATATCATATATCACATATGCCACGGTGAGCATATATAGAACAATAGACATCTATGTCCATAATCATACCACATGATACATGTTTCACCATATGCGTGCTTTACAAAACCAATTTCAAGAACACCAACACATATTTTCATGGCAGAAACATGAAGAAGAATGGTCAGATTTACCTGATGGGACACCTTTCAAACCGTTTATTGAGGAACTATTTATTTATTCATGGGGGATGAGCTATCAACAAGAAATATTTGTTTGCTGAGTTTCGTATGAAAGGGAGGAAAATGAGAAGTTGTATGAAGGGAGAGGAAGAAGGCACCTATTTTTTATGACCCTATAGATACTACCAATGGAAAAAAGTAGTACTTGTACTCTATAGTAAACTAGTGAGGACACTATCGTGGGAACGAGCCTGACAGTAGAAGATAGGGGTACGTAAGGAGAGGGCAGAGACGTAGCTACGACGAGGGTGTACACACGGATGTATGAGTTCAAGCCCCAATCATGGATGTAACAGAACTACGTCTAAGCACTCGGGAGCTTGTGTCGTGTGGAATATGAGTGTTACAGGGGGTGCGAACCCTTCTGCCAGAGGGGAGGGGAGGCTTATATAGAGTGCACTGCCCCTCATGAATACCCCGCAACCAAGGGTTTGATCGTGGTAATAAAGGCATATGTTATTGATAACGTACGTAATTAATGCTACTAAAGGTAACTAGTCGAACGCTTGTCTGTCGGCCTCCCTAGAGTGGCTTCTGGTCTTCTGCGGTCGACTAACCTTTACTTCTTCCGAGTGCAAGGTGACTATTGAGTGAAGGGAGAAACCTCCGAGTGGATGTTCTATTGAGTGACTCATGTGCCATGGTGACTTCAGTCGGAGTCTTCCTTGTAATGTTTAAGTCCTCCAATGCTATTTCCTTTGGTAGGGTATGTAGGTCAGGCCTAGGACCCTAGCTTAGGTACATATCCTCGTCATTAGCCCCCGAATGGAATGGAGTTCAAGTGAAAAAGGTATCGATGTTGGTTCTGATAAGGCACAAAAAGTCCGGATGCATTCTAGGGCTTTACGGAAATCTACGTCGACTGGAGTCTTTATCATTTGCCCTGATCGATTCTTCCTTGATAAGCGTCTGAGTGAACTTGAGCATAGACTCACGTCCGAGTGAAAAATAGGATCTTTTGATGCGATAGATCACTTTGTTAGGCCAAGATTTCACGGGATTCGAAAATTTGTAAAGCGTGCGCCGCGCGATGATAACACAACAATTGGGGCAAGTGGGGGCATGACGCCTCGATTTCTGTGATGCCTTTTACGTCACGTACAACACTTCCTCCGTGGCCGAGATTGTCACGCCCAAGATGCACGCCTATCCATATTAAGGCATGGGGGCCTCGCAAGGGATAGAGGCGCATCTTGCCGTTCACAAGTATAGCCTCATTACATCATATATTACAGAAGAGATGAGTATATGAGTTGGCTTACACTCGCCACATACTAAATTACAATTCCACACAAGAGTTTTAAACATCAATATGAAGACGGGGTTCGACTACGAACGAAAACAAACGATAAAAGCAGATGTAAAGGATACTATCTCGCTAGTCCCGAAGATCACGACCATGGACCCCTACTCATCTGGATAGGTCACGTACATCCTGCCCCTCTCCTCGTCATACTACCACTGGAGCTGCGCCAGATCATCCTGCACGATCTCATCTGTACCTGTACCTTGATTGTTGTAGTAATCTGTGAGCCACAAGGACTCATCAATCATACGCCCAGGTACCGAGACTATTCAAGCTTACAGGTTGGGATGGGGTATGTGTTTAGGTTGCAGCAGCACTAAGCATTTATGGTGGCTAAACTTACATAACATGAAGATAATTATGTGGCCAACGCTAAAATGATCGAATCTAGAATGACCTCTATGAGATCCTGAACACTTACTTACGTCAATCATAACCCCACTGTGTTCTCTCTCGGAACATGTACACGAGCACAAACGATCACGGTTACTCACACAGTTGGTGCATTTTATTACAGTTTACTTCAAGTTAACTATAATCGGTTGTTAAACAAATATCTAAGTTGCCACATAACCGTGGGCACGACTTTCCGAAAGATTTGACCCTGCAGGGGTGCTCCAACTAGTCCATCACAAATTAACCACACTCCGTGGGAATAGCCTCGACCACGGATCTTGTGATCATCCTAGGCAACTCCAAAGGGATTCCAACACCTTGAGATAACCCGAAGAAAGTCAGAGCCCACACGCAATACACATGATAAAGGTAAAACAAGTCCAGCAAGACCACCCGACGTGTCGACGAACCCGATAAGAGCCGCGTATCTCGTTCGCAAGACATGACAGATAAACACAGTGTATAGTGTCCTGATAGAAATCTCCCGAGTTGCCCCGGGTTGGCCCCGCACACGGCTCTAGTTTGGACATCACTCATGAGGAGCACTGGCTCGGGGGTTGATTAATTATCCACGAGATTGCAAAGCCTTATGCAAATTTTATTAAGCTATTGAGCAAATATATAACCAAAGTTGGGTCTTGCCAGACAAGTTTTAATCTTAACCGAATAAATAAGGGGGTCCCCATAACAACCCCGAGCATGTTAGGAGCGCAAAGTATGGAAACATAACACCGTTAACAAGAATCTATGTCTATAACAGCGGAACAAAACACCTAGCAAAAGGCCAAGCCTTCCACCAATACGAAGATATATATGTGCATTAAATTTAATAACAGATAATATTGTGATAAGCCAAATCCATGTTATCACATCGAACAACCTATAACTGCAAATAAGAACGCTATAAGAGGGGCTGAGCAATGGTAACTTAGCCAATCAAAGGTTTGCTAGGATGTGGAGGGTTAGAGGCTATCATGGCAATTTAGGAGGCTGACATTCAAGTGGTAGGTAGGGCAATTGTAATGATAAGAGCAAGACAACTAGCAAGCGAAAATAGTATCGGGATCCGGGTATGATCATCTTGCCTGTTGGTTCTTCAGTGGAACAAGTAGCGGGATCCTCATAGTTGTACTCGCCAGGCTCTTCGTACTCAGGTTCAATGTTCACGTCTACCCAAAATAAACAGCAAGAATAATCAAACAACCATGGTGCAATGCACAAGTAAGAATGATGCATGCTTAGGTGAAGAGTTTTTAACATGGCAATCCTAACTAGTCATGTTTCACATGCAAATGGTTGGTTATTAACGAATCTTGACAGAACCGTATGTTAAGTTATTTACACATGCATGAACATGGAAAATATGGATTCATCATGCAAAAACGATAAAAATGCATATGAAGAACTTAAGAAACGGAGTTACGGTTCTCACGATGCGCTCACGGCAAGATACGAAGGCAAAACACAAGACAAGAAGGACCTGGGCTATAACTTGGCATTGCAAGGTATCCACTGGATAGGCAATGCAAAACCAACCACAATAGAGCCAAGATCAAGCAATTCCATGGAGTATAGCTCCCACAAGTCACAAAACAACAAAACAAACAATCTGCCACAAAACAACAACATAGCAACTTCCACAGCCAATAACTTGAGCTATAGGAACTCTACAACCACAAACAAGGTATTGACAGAAACTAAATAACATTCTTATCAACTTATCCAACTACACAATCTCGAAAGGAGGCACACATCAATAATCTTGAAGCTCACAAGTTGGCATGATGAAACAGATTTCTAGGACTTAGTGAAAATAACAGTTTTCTGGAATCTGAGTTATTCTGGTAGCATATTGACAGCAGAAACTAATGGTGCTATAAACCACCTCTTGGCATGAAAATTAACAGGATGCTAGAGGAGAACATCTACTTCAAATTACTAGCACTGAGCTTGAGTTAATTCACAACATATCACAAGGTAGCAACTACTCTTGATGGCATAAAAATAACAGCATATTCTCAGACAGAAATATTTAGCATGGTGGAAACAGTAACATTAAGTTAGCTACTTTGCAGCAAGTTCCCCACTTACACGGGTGATTATCATATCAAACCAAAATACCATGGCATAATAGGCATAAATCACTAACACTTACATGTTGGCACATGCCCTAGAGCACGCACTCTTATAAGTGAAAACTTACCCTAAATGTACATGAGCATAAATGAACATGTCCAGAATTGGAAATGTAGCTATAATTGGAACAGATCAAATTAACACTACAAATCATGGCACATGATAAATAAATAATGTATGACAAGTGGGGCATGGCCCACTTGTCACACACACACACACACCCAATCCTACACACCACTACCACATACACACACATGGAAAATTTGCACAAGTGCATATTGCACATACACTCACCTATCTGTGTGGGTGCTCATCACTCACACACATATGCTCACATATATGCAAAAGTGCATATATGCACAAACACATGCATGTGACACCACACTCACACACATACACTCACATACACAAGTATTCAAGCCCACACACACATGCACTACACATACACATGCTTTACTAAATAGAAAGGAAAGAAAAAATCAATCATCTAATATGTATGTATACACATACAAATACACACATGCCACATATAAAAGAAAGAAATCAAAAAAAACAAAGGAAAGAAAAAACATAAAAGGGGGTGTGTGCGGGGTCGAACCCCAGACCTCACGGTCTCAACCCCAAGCGCACACCACTGCGCTACTGCTTCGACTGCTAATAGGAGAGGGGTACTGCGCATCTAGTACTAAATCAGTGACGATACTAACAAAACTGAATAAAAACAGTACCTACAGTGGCAGACCACAGCGGCGGCAAACTACGGCGTCTACATGGGCTAACAGGCATCTCCGGTGAGGGGAAAGCGATGCGGGGGCCTGCTGCACCTACGGGGAATCCATTCCCCTACACATCCTGCGACGAGGAGGACGGAGGCAAGCTCAAGATCCCACCTTTCCGACCGGTGGCGTTGGACACGACGGTGACAACACAGCAACCTATGTGGGGAAGAAGGAGCTGCGGGGATCGGCTGCTCACCGAGGGGTTTTCGGAGGCGCAGGGACACGAACGACGACGAGATGGAGGGGAAGAAGAGGAAGAAGATGGCCGGTGACGTGCTTCTCTGCTTGTGGATGACGGCAACGCAAAGCGGCGCTGCGGGAGGTGCTCCTGACCTCCTAGCGCCGGGAACGGAATGCGGACGACACCTGCGAGATCCACGCCATCTCCGACCTTGACGAGCTGGCCACCGGAGACGGGACGAAGACGCGAAAGCTCTTGCGCCCGCTCTCTCTAAACCTCTCATCTCTACTTCCTATCTGACAGAGAAGAGGGGAAGGGGGGACATGAGAAGGGAGAAGGAGGAAGAGGGGAGCGGCGGTGGCGAGGGAAAGAGAGAGGAACCCTAGGGATCCGCACCCTTTTAAAGGGCTGGCCTCGACATCCGTGAGCCCCTGACGGCGTCGGCGTTGGCTCTCTCACGCGCTCTCTCTCACAGGCGTCGGCGACTGAACCTGACAGCGAAGGACGGGAGCAGATAGCCGTTCCTTGCGAGCGGGCTGGGCCCCGCGGGAAGGGCAAGGCCTACTCAATCTCTCTCATGTAGAGAAATAAACCAGCTAGCTTTATCTTTTTTCTTAAACAACCCACCTTCAAAAGCCCCACAGAAATGATTAAAAAGTTTTTGATAAAAACGAAAGCACTTCTACCAACAAGAAAATAAGACCTTATTTATAACAAAAACTAGTTGATTTTTAGAGCAACTAATTTTAAATATTATAAAAGCAACATCCCCTTCTTATTTTAAGCCCCCAAGATCATAAAGCACAAACATCAAAAGAACAACACTCACAAGCTTGAAATATTATAGGCTTTCTCTTGAACATTTTTAAACAATTTAATTTAACACTTAATAATGTTGTTAATGCAATGGGAATAAAAGAGAATGTTGGATTGTTTGAAAAATAACGAGAGAGGGGGGAGGAGATGAGCCCATTCCAACACAACCACACAACACTCACTTATGCAACAAGTCAAGAGCACATCACAAATCAATATGCATGCACGATGATGAATGATATGATGCATGAATGCATGAGACAAAGCATGACAAGGACCAAACTCATCTCATTAAACTCATGACAACAAGGTTCACTTAAGATTACATGCCCAACAAGGTACGGACAACACTTGGGTTGTCAGAACTCTCCCACACTACAAGAGGATCTCGACTCGAGATCTAGGAGCGAAAGAACTCTGGAAATTCGGAACGGAGAAGGTCCTCGCGTTCCCAAGTAGCTTCTTTGTCAGAATGATGAGACGACTTCACCTTGAGGAACTGGATAGATTTGTTGCGAGTCTTATGCTCAGTTTCTTCGAGAATTGCCACTCAATGCTCACAATAAGAGAGGTCTTCTTGGAGATCAATGTCTTGGAGGTCAATGGTTCGCTCGAGAGTCTTAAAGCACCTCCGGAGCTGAGAAATAGGGAAGACATCGTGCACATTTGCGAAATTTGGAGGAAGCTCTAGTTGATATGCAAGTCCACCTCTCTTGAGAACAACTTTGAAAGGACCAACAAAGAGAGGAGCTAGCTTCCCTTTAATTCCAAACCGCCGAGTGCCCTTCATGGGAGAGACTCTGAGATAGACTAGATCATCCACTAGAAAAGAAACATCCCGAAGTTTGTTATCGTAATAACTCTTCTGTCGGGACTGAGATGCTTTGATGTTCTCATGAATGACACGACACATTTATTCTGCTTCGGTGATCATATCATTGCCCAATATTTGACGCTCACCGGTTTCAGACCAGTTAAGGGAGGTACGACACTTCCTACCATAGAGAATCTCGAAAGGGGCCTTGCCTGAGCTAGCCTGGAAGCTATTGTTGTATGAGAATTCAGCATATGGATGGCAGTATTCCCATTTCTTGCCGAACAAAATCACACAGGCTCTGAGCATATCTTCAAGGATCTGATTGACTCTCTCAACTTGACCACTTGCATGCGGATGGAACGCAGTGCTGAAATGGATCTTGGTACCCATAGCTGTTTGGAAGGACTCCCAAAACTTGGAAGTAAAGAGGCTTCCATGGTAAGAAGAGATGAGCTGAGGAATACCCTTCAAAGATACTATCCTTGACGTATACAACTCTGCAAGCTGAGCTTCCGAGATAGATTCTTTGACTGGCAGGAAATGAGCAACTTTTGACAGCTTCTTGATAACCACAAAGATGGCATCGTTTCCTCTCTTGGACTTGGGAAACCCAGTGACGAAATCTAGCTCCACATGATCGAATTCCCACTCTGCGATAGGCAAAGGCTGAAGAAGGCCTTCTGGACGTTGATGTTCCATCTTCACTCTGCGAGAAACATCACACTCGTTCACGAACTGAGCAATTTCACGTTTCATGCGAGTCCATGAGAAGGTTTGCTTGAGATCCTGATACATCTTGGAACTGCCTGGATGAATGGATAGAAGAGAATTGTGTGCATCGTCCATGATAACTTTTTTGAGATCACATTTTGGAACCACCAAACAGTCCTCAAAGAACAAGGTATCTTTGTCATCAACGCAAAAGCACTTATACTTCGGAATGCCCTTGGCCACACCTTTCTTCACTTTCTTTACCATAGCGTCAAGAAGTTGCGCTTGGTGAACTTGATCTTCCAAAGTCGGAGAAACTTGAAGATTGGCAAGAAAACCTTGCGGAATCCTTTGAAGGCTGAGCTTGCGAAAGGCTTCACAAAGCTCGGGTTGAAGAGGCTTCAGGATGAGACTGTTGCAGTACGCCTTACGGCTGAGCGCATCTGCAATGACATTTGCTTTCCCAGGAGTATACTCAATGCTTGGATTGAAGTCCTCAAGCATTTCCACCCAACGAGACTATCAAAGATTAAGATTGGTTTGAGTGAAAATGTACTTCAAGCTCTTTTGATTGGTGTATACCTCAACTGGTCTACCCAACAACAAATGCCTCCAAGTCATTAGAGCATGCACAACTGCCGCCAACTCGAGATCATGAGTGGGGTAGTTCTTCTCGACAAGCTTCAACTTATGTGAGGTATAAGCAACAATCTTCTTATCTTGCATGAGAACACCACCAAGACCTTGGAGAGAAGCATCACAGACTACTTGGAAAGGCTTTGACTACTCAGGAGGAACAAGAACTAGAGCTGAAGTCAGTCTCCGTTTGAGCGTATTGAACACCACATCACACTCAGGAGACCAAACATACTTGAGACTCTTCTGGAGGAGATTGGACAGAGGCTTAGCAATTTGAGAGAAGTTCTCCACGAATCTTCTGCAATAACTAGCAAGCCCGAGGAAGCTACGAAGCTGCTTCACATTCTGAGGAGGCTCCCACTTCAATATTGCCTCAACTTTCTCAGGGTGCACTTTAATTCCCTCGACAGAGATCACATGCCCAAGTTGCACCACTTCATTGAGCCAAAACTCACACTTGGAAAACTTGGTGTAGAATCGATGCTCACTTAACTTGTCAAGCACAAGGCGGAGATGCTCTGCATGCTCTTCTTCTGTCTCCGAGAACACAAGGATATCATCCAAATAGACAAAGACGAACTCATTCTTGAAATGAGATAAAATGAAGTTCATCATTCTTGAGAAGGTTGGAGGAGCATTTGCAAGACCAAATGACATGACGGTGTACTCAGAAGAGCCAAAACTCGTCCTGAAAGCGGTTTTAGGAATGTCTTCTTCGCGAATGCGAATCTGATGATAACACATGCGAAGTCAAGCTTCGAGAAAATCTTGGCACCTTTCAGTTGCTCAAACAACTCATTGATGTTGGGAAGTGGGTACTTGTTTCTGATTGTCTTCTTGTTCAATGGACGGTAGTCGACACAAAGCCGCTCCATGCCATCTTTCTTCTGGACAAGGAAAACACCACAACCCCATGTAGAAGAACTTGGTCTGATCAGACCCAGACATTCTTGCTCATCTAGCTTCTTCTTCAACTCTTTTAGCTCTTCGGGGCCAAGTTTATAAGGGTGCTTGCAGACCGGTTTAGTTCCGGGATCGAGATCAATCACGAACTCGATTGGCCGGTGCGGAGGCATTCCTGGCAATTCTTCTGGAAAGACATCTTCATACTCATTAACCACCGGAATTTGAGAAATTGCCGAGATTTTACCCTTCTCATTAAGAGCAAAGAGACGGATTGTGTCATCGTGAGCCGCAAAAATAATCACATCTTACGAAGGATGAGTCAGCTTGACTTCTTTAGCTTGACAATCAACATAAGCCTTATTCATAGCTAGGAAGTCCATGCCCAAAATGAGATCGAAGTCAGAATTACCGTGAACAATTGGAGAAGCCAGAAATGAATAATTGCCCATGTTGATAGAAACATCCGAAACCAAGCAACTGGAATTCATTAACTTCCTAGGAGACACCACTGACACGGTTCTAAGGAGATCTTGACATGCAAACTCATGCATTGCAAAGAATGAACGGGACATGAAATAATGCGGTGCACCATTATCAAACAAAAGTTTTTGCAGGAATAGAATTAACTGAGAGATTACCTATGATCACTTGAGAAGAATCCTATGCCTCTGCTGCATTCACCATATTCACCCTTGCTGACTTGGGATTATGCTTCACCATAGCATTTCCTGGAGGCCTGACTGGAGGAGGAGGCAGAAGACGCTGCTGGTTGCACTTGTTTGCATAGTGACCCTTCTGGCCACACTTGTGAAAAGTCACCTTAGTAAGCGGACGAACAATGCCTACAGGAGGAACAAGAACTGCCTTGGATGCCTGGGGTCTCTCCTCAAATCCTGTGTTGGGTGGGTGGGAAGAACCACGACCACCGAACTACTTCTGCTGCTTAGGAGGATGAAACAGAGGAGGATTTGGCACCCAATACTTCTACTGCTTAGGAAACATTTGAGAGCTGGAAGAAGACGAATATGAATCCCTTGAATGCTTCCTTGAGTTCTCCAACTTGTGCTCAGTTTCCTCGACGTTCAATGCCATGTTGTAGAACTGATCAAACTCACGAGGCTCTTGAAGAACTAGGCCTGGTAGAAGCTCATCCTTGAGACCACCTCTGAACTGATAGATCATCGCCTTGTCATCGGGAACATCTTGCTTAGCATAGCAGGCTAGATTCTGGAACTCGATGTTGTACTGATAGATAGACTTGCTTCCCTGCTTCAGGTGCCTGAACTTCTCACTCGTCTCCTGGACAAAGCTTGTCGGAATGTAATGGGCCCTGAAGTCACGACGGAAATCGTCCCAAGTAACAACACGATCGCCCCTGGAATCCTTGTACTGCTACCACCAATCAGCTTCCTGACCCTTGAGCTGGAAAGATGCAAATCTGACAAAGTCCTCTGGCCTAACATTGTTGCACTCAAAATGCTTACTCATATCACGGAGCCAATCATGAGCATCAAAAGGCTGCTAACAACAGGTGAAAGACTTGGGCTGGTTGGCAAGGAACTGATTGAGTGTCACAACCTGAGGTTGATTCTGAAAATTCCCTTGAAAGCCTTGCTGACCCTGATCTCTTTCTTGCAACAGCTTGAGCAACATCTGAGTGTTCGCATTGGTTACGGCCATCACAGCTTGCCAAGCTTCTGGAGGAGGAGGCAGCAGGGGTGGTGGAACATCAGCCTGCTCCTGACCACGACCCGGATTGTTGCGTATTGGTGGAGCCATCCTAGAGATGGACAAAACATCAAGACCTCATTGATAAGATGAATTCAAAAGCTAAATCAAGTGCTTGAAAGAAATTGAACAATTAACATCACAGCCTTCCTACTGAAAAATTAGTAAGAATGCTTCTTTGGTTTATGATAACATCATCAAATATTACAAGCCACTTGCAATGACACAAAAGTATTGAGCTAACTGCTCGAAACGAATGTATAAGCCCACATAAATCTGAAGAAGATGATCCTAGATAACTACAAGATTTCCCACCTAAGAACTTCCGAAAACTTTCTGGTTATGCAATCCGGTGTGGGGGATACAAATAGAAATATCTCACACAACTAGCAATCCTACACCCCAACTGTATCCATACTTCAACACGTAACCAGAGGCTTCCACAAATTATCTAACTCGAATCCTCAAACTCACAACAATACTAAACCATGGTGGTACCCCGCATGCCTCCCCAGTACTGGGTGACTCCGACCTTATCTCACCACGACAATTATTGAAGTAATTCTAAACACTCTCTGTCCTGAGATATCAAGGAAGTTGAATCATAACGATGTGCCAACATTCCCTGGAGCTCGACTCCTCGGAAGAAATCAAGTCAGACAGTAGGAACCAAGACAGAACCCTGTCACATCGGTATCAAATAGACTCCAAAATACCCGCGTGATCCTAAATTTTTTTTTGAGCTTGAAGAGGAGTAGAATCAAAATTCCTAAGTCGAATACCTCACCAGAGCATAGAAGAGGAGTAAAAAGAATCCTACTCTCCAATATAACTACAATCAAAATAGTTTTAACTAGACTCGACTCGGCCAAGTTTGATCAAGCAAAGGCTCCTATGGTCGTATGGCTCTGAATACCAACTTGTCACGCCCAAGATGCATGACTATCCATATTAAGGTACGGGGGCCTCGCAAGGTATAGAGGCGCAAATTTTGCCGTTCGCAAGTATAGCATCATTACATCATACATTACAGAAGAGATGAATATATGAGTTGGCTTACACTCGCCACAAACTAAATTACAATTCCACACAAGAGTTTCAAACATCAATATGAAGATAGGGTCCAACTACGAACGAAAACAAACGATAAAATTAGATGTAAATGATACTATCTCGCTAGTCTCGAAGATCACGACCATGGACCCCTACTCATCCGGATAAGTCACGTACATCCTGCCCCTCTCCTGGTCATACTCCCACTGGAGCCGCGTCACATCATCCTGCACGAACTCATCTGTACCTGTACCTGCATTGTTGTAGTAATTTGTGAACCACAAGGACTCAGCAATCATGCGCTCGGATACCAAGACTATTGAAGCTTAAAGGTTAGGATGGGTATGTGTTTAGTTTGCAGCAGCACTAAGCATTTATGGTGGCTAAACTTACGTAACATGAAGATAATTATGTGGCCTACGCTAAAATGATCGAATCTAGAAGGACCTCTAAGAGATCCTGAACACTTACTTACGTCAATCATAACCCCACCGTGTTCTCTCTCGGATCATGTACACGAGCAGAGACGATCACGGTTACTCACACAGTTGGTGCATTTTATTAGAGTTTACTTCAAGCTAACTATAACCGGTGTTAAACAAATATCCAAGTTGCCACATAACTGTGGACACGGCTTTCCAAAAGATTTCACCCTGCAGGGGTGCTCCAACTAGTCCATCACAAATTAACCACACTCCACGGGAATAGCCTCGACCATGGATCTCGTGATCATCCTAGGCAACTCCAAAGGCATTCCAACACCTGGAGATAACCCGAAGAAAGTCAGAGCCCACACACAAGACACTCGATAAAGGTAAAACAAGTCCAGCAAGACCACCCGACGTCTTGACGAACCCGATAAGAGACGCGTATCTCGTTCTTCGAACACGACGGACGAGCATAGCCTATAGTGGCCTGATAGAAATCTCCCAAGTTGCCCCGGGTTGGCCCCGCACACGCCTCTAGTTTGGACCAACACTCATGAGGAGCACTGGCCCGGGGGTTGATTAATTATCCACGGGGTTGCAAAGCCCGATGCAAATTTTATTAAGTTATGAAGCAAATGTAGTACCAAAGTTGGGTCTTGCCAGAAAAGTTTTAATCTTAACCGAATAAATAAGGGGTCCCCATAACAACCCCGAGCATGTTAGGAGCGCAAAGTATGGAAACATAACACCGGTAACAAGAATCTATGACGGTAATAAAGGAACAAAACACCTAACAAAAGGCCAAGCCTTCCACCAATATCAAGATATATATGTGCATTAAATTTAATAACAGATAATACTGTGATAAGCCAAATCCATGTTATCACATGGAACAACCTATACCTGCAAATAAGAACGCTATAAGAGGGACTAAGCAGCGGTAACTTAGCCAATCAAAGGTTTGCTAGGATGTGAAGGGTTAGAGGCTATCATGGCAATTTAGGAGGCTGACATTCAAGTGGTAGGTAGCGCAATTTTAACGATAAGAGCGAGACAACTAGCAAGCAAAAAAATTATCGGGATCCAAGTACGATCATCTTGCCTGTTGGTTCTTCAGTGGAACAAGTAGCGAGATCCTCATCGTGGTACTCTCCTGGCTCTTCGTACTCAGGTTCAACATTCGCGTCTACCCAAAATAAATAGCAAGAATAAACAAACAACCATGGTTCAATGCACAAGCAAGAATGATGCATGCTTAGGTGAAGAGTTTTTAACATGGCAATCCTAACTAGTCATGTTTCACATGCAAAGGGTTGGTTATTAATGAATCTGGACAGAACCTTATGTTAAGTTATTTAGACATGCATGAACATGGAAAATATGGGTGCATCATGCAAAAACAATAAAAATGCATACGAAGAACGTAAGAAATGGAGTTACGGTTCTCACGATACGCTCACAAGACAAGAAGGACCTAGGCTATTCCTTGGCATTCCAAAGTAGCCACTGGATAGGAAATGAAAACCCAACCACAATAGATCCAAAGATCAAGCAATTCCATGGAGTATAGCTCCCACAAGTCACAAAACAGTAAAACAAACAATCTGCCACAAAACAACAACATAGCAACTTTCACAGCCAATAACCTGAGCTACAGGAATCCTACAGCCACAAACAAGGTATTGACAGAAACTACATAACATTCTTATCAACTTATCCAACTATACAATGTGGAAAGGAGGCACACGTCAATAATCATGAAGCTCACAAGTTGGCATGATGAAACAGATTTCTGGGATCAGAGTTAATCTGGTAGCGTTTTGACAACATAAACTAATGGTGTTATACCCCACCTGTTGGCATGAAAATTATCAGGATGCTAGAGGACAACATCTACTTCAAATCTCTAGCACTGAGCTTGAGATAATTCATAACATATCACAAGATAGCAACCACTCTTCAGGGCATAAAAATAAAAGCAGATTCTCAGACTGGAAATATTTAGCATGGTGGAAACAGTAACATTAAGTTAGCTACTTTGCAGCAAGTTTCCCACTTATATGGGTGATTATCATATCAAAAAAATACTGTGGCATGATAGGCATAAATCTCTAACACTTCCATGTTGGCACATGCCCCAAAGCAAGCATGGATTAATTCATGCAAAAATGACAAAGTAGCATCACAGCAGAAAATAGCAGTTTTGCAAACTTTCCCAAAAGTCAAATCTAATTGCACCCACGGATTCCTTGGATCTTTCTACCCCAAAATCATGTATCATACTCATATAGTCACATGAAGCATCATGGCAAAAACTACATAGCAAAAACACCATCCACTCTTATAAGTGAAAACTTACCCTAAATGTACATGAGCATAAATGAACATGTCCAGATTTGAAAATGTAGCCATAATTGGAACAGATCTAATTAACACTACAAATCATGGCACATGCTAAATAAATAACGTATGACAAGTGGGGCATGGCCCACTTGTCACACACACACACACACCCAATCCTACACACCACTACCACATACACACACACATGGCAAATATGCACAAGTGCATATTGCACATACACTCACCTATATGTGTGGATGCTCATCACTCACACACATATGCTCACATATGTGCACAAGTGCATATATGCACAAACACATGCATGTGACACCACACTCACACACATACACTCACATACACAAGTATTCAAGCCCACACACACACATGCACTACACATATACATGCTTTACTAAACAGAAAAGGAAGGAAAAAATCATCTAACATGTATGTATACAGATACACATACACAAATGCCACATATAAAAAAACAAATCAAAAAAACAAAGGAAAGAAGAAAAAAACACAAAACGGGGGGTGTGCGGGGTCGAACCCCAGACCTCACAGTCTCACCCCCAAGCGCACACCACTGCGCCACTGCTTCGACTGCTAACAGGAGAGGGGTACTGCGCATCTAGTACTAAATAGGCAACGATACTGACGAAAGTAAATAAAAACAGCACCTATGGCGGCAGACCACGGCAGCAGCGAACTATGGCATCTACATGGGCTACCAGGCATCTCCGGCGAGGGGAAAGTAATGCGGGGGGCTACTGCACCTACGGGGAATCCATTCCCCTACTCATCCTGCGACGAGGAGGACGGAGGCGAGCTCAAGCTCCCACCTTTTCGACCGGCGGCGATGGACACGACGGCGACAACATGGCGGCCTACGTGGGGAAGAAGGGGCTGCGGGAATTGGCTGCTCACCGAGGGGTTTTCGGAGGCGAGGGGACGCGAATTACGGTGAGAAGAAGGGGAAGAAGAGGAAGAAGAGGGACGGCAATGAGCTTCTCTACTTGCGGATGATGGCAACGCGAAGCAGCGCTGCGGGAGGTGCTCCTCACCTCGTAGCACCGAGAACGGAACACGGACGACACCCGCGAGCTCCACTCCATATCCGACAGTGACGAGCTGGCCACCGGAGACGAGACGAAGACGCGACAGCTCTGGCGCCCGCTCTCTCTGAACCTCTCCGCTCTGCTTCCTACCTGACAGAGAAGAGGAGAAGGGGGGCAGAGAAGGGAGAAGGAGTAAGGGGGAGCGGCAGCGGCGAGGGAAAGAGAGAGGAACCCTAGGGATCCGCAACCTTTTAAAGGGGCGGCCTCGACGTCCGTGAGCCCCTGACGGCGATGGCGTGGGCTCTCTCACGCACTCTCTCTCACAGGCGTCGGCGACTGAACCTGACGGCGAAGGACGGGAGCAGTTAGCCGTTCCTTGCGAGCGGGTTGGGCCGCGAGGGAAGGGCAAGGCCCACTCCCTCTCTCTCACGCATAGAAATAAACCAGCAAGCTTTATCTTTTTTTTAAAAAACAGCCCACTTTCAAAAGCCCCGCAGAAATGATTAAAAAGGTTTTTGATAAAAACAAAAACACTTTTACGAACAAGAAAATAAGACCTTATTCATAAAAATAACTAGTTGATTTTTAGAGCAACTAATTTTAAATATTTTAAAAGCAACAACCCCTTTTTATTTTAAGCCCCCAAGATCATAAAGCACAAAACATCAAAAGGACGACACTCACAAGCTTGAAATATTATAGGCTATCTCCTGAACATTTTTAAACAATTTAATTTAACACTTAATTATGTTGATTAATGCAATGTGAATAAGAGAGAATGTTGGGCTGTTTGAAAAAGAATGAGAGAGGGGGAAGGAGATGAGCCCACTCCAACACAACCACACAACACTCACTTATGCAACAAGTCAAGAGCACATCACAAATCAATATGCATGCATGATGATGAATGATATGATGCATGAATGCATGAGACAAAGCATGACAAGGAGCAAACTCATATCATTAAACTCATGACAACAAGGTTCACTTAAGATTACATGCCCAACAAGGTAGGGACAGCACATGGGTTGACACAGGGATACACGGAGATCCGGCGGGCCCGTAGGTCAGTGACTCACTCGGGAACATATAAGATAGGACTGCACAGGGGCTGGCACATTGCTCCTCCACCATTCCCCTCTTTTCCTTCGCCTCCTTTGCTCCACGCACGTTGCTCAGATCTACCTCGATGACCGCCACCGCGATGACGAAGAGCAAGACGGAGAAGCTCGAGCGTGCCAAGAAGGGGGCCAAGGCGAAGAAGGCCTCAGGCGGCCAATTCACGGCGCCTCCGGTGTGGATCCAAGGGGATTTTCTCCCGTTGACGGTCACGACAGAGGACGTATAGAACCTCGTCGCCGATGGGCTGATAACCGACGGGTCGGGGAAGCTGTCGGAGGGCGAGATCGAGCCAGAGCCGCGCGAAGGGGAGTGAGTCCTCCTCCTCACCCACGTCGAGCGAGGTTTTTCTCTGCCTCCCCATCCATTCGTCTGTGGGTTCTTGAACTTTTTCGGAGTGCAACTTCACCATTTCCCTTCGAATGCCATCTCATATCTTGCCGCTTTCGTAACCATGTTTGAATGCTTCTTTCGTTGTCCCCCTCATTGGGGCTTGTTCACACATATCTTCCCTATCCGATACCACTCGGTCAAAAAAGCCAACCCAGACGATATTAAGACGCATGTCATCCACTTATGTGGTGGCCTAGGACTCCAAAAGGGAGTGCGTTTTCGTTGATAACTTTTCCTGAATCTATTCGGGGCTGGCAGTCGACTTGGTTTTACTGTAACGACATTGCATCTCACAACATGTCCACTGGCCTTCCACCCTTCACACCAGAGAGACACACTACTCCCAACTTACTGTCAGTGACAGAGGGAGAGAAAGTCCAGGTACGAATGTTAGTGAACGCAGTAGTAAATCTGATTCATGGCATAGTGACTGGTATGGACCTGCTGGAGACATTTCTCGGTCGATGAATCCAGCCCCTTCAAGGGAGGGACCATGCTATGTGTCACTATTCAGCCACTGGGGACACCACTCGGACACATCCATATGAAGTCTTCGAGAAGACTGTCGCATAGTGGCTTCGAAGCATCACTCGAGCCTATGACAAGCCCCTGGGAGCCAAGTGAATCTTGCCCTTCCCTGCTGAGAACCCGCCGCGGAATCTGGTAAGTGATATCTTTGTCGAATGCTTTCATGTCTTGTTGGGTGATAGGGTCTTCAGTCGACTAACTTTACTGTTTGTGTGTGGTAGGAGTTAACGAACATGCATTCACCCGTGCCGAATGGAGAGCAGCTAGATGATGGAGAAGAGAGCGCAAATAACAGCATAGATGTTGATTACACCAAAGACAATGAAGGCAGCGGTGACAACTCAGAGGAGAGTGAGAAAGAGGTACAGTCCCCTCCACGCACTGAGCATCGTTCCAAGCAGCGCCAAGACCTAGTGGCTACCCCAAGCAAACCTTTGACATCGAGCACCAGGAACCTGAAGCGCGACCGGGCTGCAACACTTGAGTTGACTAAGAGAGCCGCAAAACATCCCTGGTCCGATGCACTGAAACCTCGGAAGGCTCTGCCCCGCATTAAGATCACCGTGCCCATTGCTTCAATGTGAGTGTTCCTTTTCCTTTTGTTGTTGTGGAACTTCATGCCTTTGCTGACCGAGTGGAATTTGTCTGCCAAAGCTGCTACCTCGGTGACGTCGCCTCCAAGAGATGAAGAGGAGCCTATGGAAGTGGACACTGATGATGTGGACACCTCTCAACGAGGTACAACAAATCTTCACTCTACTTTGTTTTTTTGAAAATGATTCGTCAATTGAATAAGTTAACCTTGTCGATTGGTAGTTGCAGATGTCATCCAATTGGAGGACGATCAGGAGCCACATCAGGGTAAGGTGGTTGAAGGCATGACGTTGGCCACCCACATGTATGCGCTCGAAGAACATCGTTAGGGAAAATGCCTCGTAGGTCGACTGTTGAATCGTCTCAAGGACTTGGCGACTCGTCCCGAGCCAGAATGGAACTCGCGGCTCTGCTGTCGAGTGCCCCACCAGCTATTTCAACTCTTGTGGCCTCAGCGCCAATTTGGCAACCTCAAGAAACCATTGCGACCTCAGATGCAGCACTAACTCACCCGATTTCCGCATTCCCTTTCTACTCCATCCCAAAGGACCAGATTGGAGCTCGCAAAGAGGCTATGATCCAGGCTAAACAAATGATGTTGCATACGAAGGAGGCATACAAGGCCAGCAAGTTGGCTTATGATGCCAGCTTTGCGCCAATGTCCGCGTAATTGCGACTGTAAGTTCATTTCCGATTGAATTCTCGTCCATCTTGACTCTAAAACCACTGGTGTTTTATTTTGATGCATACTTGCTTGTTTTCCTATCGATTAGATCAGGTCTTAGTCGAGTGGTCTCTGATCTAGTGGGGGCATGTAGAGTGCACCCACAAGGTGTAGTCCCCGAGACCGTTGTCGAATGGCGGAGACATCGGCAAGGGTCTTATATTTGTTTTAATAGTGGCTTGACTCTCGACAGATCGAGTGATGGTAGTTCTGGTGGGTGCACGCTGAGTGCACCCAGTGGGTGTAGTCCCCGAGACCGTTGTTGAGTGCTTGCATTGGCGGGAGTCTGATAGAGACAATGTTTGCATGTTTGCTCCTTTTTTTGGACAAGTCGGATCTGATGTAGTCTCTAGTGGGGGCACGCTGAGTGCACCCACTTGGTGTAGTCCCCGAGACTACTTTCGATCGTTTGCAATGGCCAGTAGTCTTAAGAACTTGGACTCGGGGTCCTTTTTCGTACTTGGAGTACGGTTGTCACTCGGTTGTCGAATGTGTTCTTTTGCTTAGTGTTTTAAGGACGGGAGGTCCCAACAGGCAAGACCGATCCTGGATGTTTCATGAACATCATTTCCATGAGCCATGATATGACACAGGTTTCATGGGCATCATTTCCATCAACCATGATATGTCGTAGGTTTCATGGACATCATTTCCATCAACCATGATAGGATGCCTTGCAGGGGTGTGGGGTGGGGCGGTGGGCCACAATCTAATCGACTAAACTAGGTCCTTTCCACTTGGGGGTGGAGAAATATTGATGTCAACTGAACTACTTCTTTGTTGATTTCAAAAAGCTTGTGAACTTGGGACTGAGTACGTCGACTTGGAGAAGGAGAAAAACAAGCTTCACCTGGATCTGCAGGTGACCAAGAACGACCTAGACCGTGCACAGACCAAGCTGAAGACTCGGGAGGTAATCCTTATCGACCAACTGAACTATCACTCATATCTTAAATGGTTTGAACCGAGTGTCTTCACTCGAACAGACGTGTGTGATGAGAACCACCGACTCCAAGCGCGACTCAACAATGTTATTTCTTTATATACCATAAAGAAAACACTTGAAGATAAATACAAGGCACTCGTTGATGCTCAGAAGGTGGCGAGGGAGAAAACCGAGGCTGCCGAGAAGAAGCTTGCCGCAGCCAAAAAGTTGGAAGAGGAAAACACCAAACTCAAGAAAGAACGTGTCGATTGGATCAAGAAGGCCGAACAACTGAGCAAGAGGAGTAATGGTCTGGAGAAATATTTGGGAGACTTCATGAAGAAGATGTTCAACATGCTTGAAGGTAACTTTCTATCATCGAGTGAATTTCCTTAATTCCTGCAGGACAGTAGTGTGACCATCTTTTCATTCCCCCTTCGGAAAGAATTCTGCCAAGATGTTGACAAGGAGACCGAGCAGATTGAGCCAAATCTGGACCCCACCAAGTCACCCATCGGGGATGTTGTGGCCACGAACATGTTTTGGCTTGACGCCCATCTTAAAAGCGTTCAAGAGTATATCACTCGACTCAGGGTTGCCCTGGATAGTATAGACAAAGAGCTATGGCCAAAATATGCCTTCCAGACCAACCTTGACTCGATGATAACCCACCTCAACAACATTCCCAGTCGAGTGCAAGCATGGAAAAAATCTGCTGCTCACCGAGGAGCCGACGTAGCACTTTCACTCGTCCGAGTCCATTGCAAGGAGGCCAGGGAGGACAAGATGAAGACTCTTCAGGTGGCCAACACGAAGAAACTTCAATTCGAGGACTTCATGGAGACCTTCATTGAAGCAGCCACTCAGATCGCTGATGGGATTGATTTGGACATGTTTGTCGAGCCCGCGAGTCCCACTGGTGCTTGAAAAAACTTTATTTGCCTAGGTATGCCGAGTGATGGTGTAAACGTTTAAAACTTCATTCAGACCTTAAGCACGAGTGTTTACGTTTGTGCGGGCTACTTTTATCTATGCTAGTAATTCTGGATTTATCTGCATTTTGCTTTCAATCCTTTGCTTTGCTAAGTTTGTTTGGTTCCTGAGTGAAATGAATGTTCATTACTCAGAAGGATTTTGAACTTAGGCAAAAACTGGTTTGCGGCTAAGTCCCCAAGTGAGAAGAATGCTCAACACTCGGGAGGGTTTGTAACTTAGGTGAAGACTGGTTCGCTCCTAAGCCCCTGAGTGAGAGGGTTGCTTGTTACTCAGAGAAGTTTTCAACTTAGAGGAAGACTAATTCGCAGCTAAATTTCTGAGTGAATTGGATGCTCCGCACTCGGCAGCTTTTTTTTAACTTAGGCGAAAGCTGGTTCGCAGCTAAGCCCCCGAGTGAGAGGATCACTTGTCACTCGAAGAAGTTTTCAAGTTAGACGAAGACTGATTCGCAGCTAAGTTTCTGAGTGAATATGATGTTATCCACTTGGCAAGGTTTTTAACTTAGGCGAAAACTGGTTCGCATCTAAGCCCCCGAGTGAGAGGATCGCTCGTCACTCAGAGTGTTTTCAACTTAGACGAAGACTGATTCGCAGCTAAATTTCCGAGTGAATATGATGTTATCCACTAGGCAGGGTTTTTAATTTAGGCGAAAACTAGTTCGTAGCAAAGCCCCTGAGTGAGAGGTCACTCATCACTCGGAGAAGTTTTAAACTTAGATGAAGACTGATTCGCAGCTAAGTTTCCGACTGAATAGGGTGCTATGCACTTGGCAGGGTTTTTAACTTAGGCGAAAACTGGTTCGTGGCTAAGCCAACGAGTGAGAGGGTCCCTCGTCACTCGGAGAAGATTTGTACTTAGACGAAGACTGGCTTGCAGCTAAGTTTCCGAGTGAATAGGGCGCTATCCACTCGGCAGGCTTTTTAACTTAGGTGAAAACTGGTTCGCAGCTAAGCCCCCGAGTGAGAGGATCGCTCGTCACTCAGAGTGTTTTTGAATGTCAGGTTGTGCGATCGGAATCGACAAAAGACCGTGGGAGTCATAACTTTGATAAACGACATTCTCTGGAGTAATCTTAGTACATCAAACCAACTTAGTCATCAAGTATAAAAACGTCAAAGTAAATCCGCGTTCCAGGCACACGACTCATCGATATTATTCTTTAGTTTGAAGAGGTGATAGGCTCCATTGTTTAGTACTTTGGTGACGACGAAAGGACCTTCCTACACGGGGGCAAGCTCTTGTGGCTGCTGCTGATCCACCCGGAGCACCTGATCACCCTCATGGAATGACCGACTCTTAACGTGCCTTGCATGGAAGCGACACAGATCTTGCTGGTACATAGTCGACCGAATCAGAGCCATCTCACACTCTTCTCCCAGGAGATCCACACCGTATTGTTAGGCTTGTTCAGCCTTAGCCTCGGAGTAAATATCTACACGTGGAGAATTGTGAAGGAGATCACTCGGCAAAAGAGCCTCGGCTCCATACACCAAGAAGGAAGGAGTGCGCCCCATCGACCGATTCGGAGTCATCCTCAAGCCCCACAGTACAAACGACAATTCAGTCACCCAAGCTCCAGCTGCATGTTCAAGATCTCGCATGAGTCGATGCTTCAACCCTTGAAGGATAAGGCCGTTTGCTCGCTTAGATTGACCATTAGTCTGAGGGTGCGCAATGGATGCGTAATCCACTCGAGTGCCTTGGGTGAAGCAAAAGTGTTTGAACTCTTTTGAGTAGAAGTTTGAGCCATTGTCTGTAATGATACTGTGAGAAACTCCATACCGGAACATTATCTCTTTCATGAATTTTATTGCAGTGCGCGAGTTCGGCTTCTTTATGGGCCTAGCCTCAATCACTTAGTGAACTTGTCGACTGCTACAAGCAGATGAGTAAATGCACTCTGCCTGTTCGGAAATGGCCGACCATATCCAAGCCCCATATAGCAAATGGCCAGACGAGTGGAATAGTCTTCAAGGTAGATGCGAGCTTGTGTGACAAGTTTGAGTAGAACTGACAACCTTCGTAGAGATCAACAATCTCCACGGCGAAGTCACGATGATGAACATGCACTAGTAAATGGTATGGTCATGCACATAGATGTGTTTGTGACCACGTGCATAGAGGAGAAAAAGAAGAGCGTTCAGTTTGAGATTGGCATTAGACGTGCATGTGGAGGAAACCAAGAAAAAAAGCATCCTAATTATTTTTGTAAGCCACATTTAGAAGATGGCATGAAGGAGTCCATAAACCATCGTGAATGTTTCCCTGATAGAATTATTTGCTACGTCAGAATCAAAACAAGAAGATTATTTACGTTTCTATTTCTGCCCCGCAAGGAAAAGATAAACATAAGGATTCTATTTATTTGGGAATTATTAAGTTTAAAAGACATCGGATGGGGTCCACCACAGCCAGGGAAGAAGCCAGTGACACATGCATCAGAAATAGAAGTTTTTGTTTCTTTATCTAATCAAGTCGGTTTAGTATGTACGTGGGAGTTATCTTTTCTTTTAAATATGTATCAAATACTTGCTTTCCAAGCTACTTACGGTGTGCGTGCATAAGGTCCTTGGGTCAAGTTAGGGTGTGGCTATTATATAAAGCCTAATTAGTCCTTTGTAAAATTCAGGTTATATTTTATATGAAATAGACACAATGTATTTTTTAGGGTAGACACCTGTATCAAGTTTTGGAGGGATCTTTAAAAAATCTCTGTGTTGCGATTTCTTCATAGAAATTGTTTTGCGCATGAGTACCGTCGTTGAGATTGGTTTTTTCGTGCTGAGCCGCAAGGTTCAAACCTTCTACTTCGTGTACATCGCGTGCGCGGACGAGAAGTTGCTACTGGTGGTGGTGGAGTGTCGTGAAAGATCGGACCGCAACAACAGATCGGATCTCGTCACGAGGTTCGGTCTACATCAAGTGGTATCAAAGCATCAGGTTGTTCACGACACTATGAAGAAGATGGCGAGTGCATCGTTGTTCAGTAACTTAAGTTATTGATTTTGGGTTGAGGAGGAAGGCCGTTGGGATGGGCTTTTTCACACCCGTGTTGTGGTGAGAGAGAGATCGTGTGCCATCACAATCGATCACATGTATTAGATCAACGCTACAAGCATCGAGATGGTGGAGAAGTTGGAGCTACCAATGACTCCATGTCCACAACCATACTCGTTCCGTTGGGGTCATGAAGAGCTCACTGTAACGCACCGGACCAAGGTACCCTTTTTGTTGGGCAATTTTTTTTGCGAGGATTTGTGCGATGTGATTCCGGCATCAATGATTTCATGTCACTTGTTGTTGGGCGAGCCATGGTACAAAGAGCATGGTGTTGCGTATGATTTTCATACACACAAATATATTGTCAAGAAGGGTAAGAAGTACAAACTCGTGTCCATGGGTGAGGATCGTTTTATTGCTTGGAGGAGAGACCATCACAAGAAGATAAAAGAAGAGGAAGATGCAAAAAAGAACATGGTCAAAGCTCTAGAAACTTCTAAGATCAACATTCAATCTCTAAATGAAAATAATGCTCAAGTGATTGAGTCGAAACCGAGGACGGTTTCCATTCAAGTGGGAAAGGATGATGCGACCTAGTGTAATGTAAATATTGAGTTCTTTAATGTTTTGCCTAAAGCCGGTATTGTTCAAAAATATACACCGGAGTACGTACGGCGAAGTCACGATGATGAACATGCACTAGTAAATGGTATGGTCATGCACATAGATGTGTTTGTGACCACGTGCATAGAGGAGAAAAAGAAGAGCGTTCAGTTTGAGATTGGCATTGGACGTGCATCTGGAGGAACCCAAGGAAAAGAATATCCTAATTATTTTTGTAAGCCACA
Organism: Hordeum marinum; assembly: GCA_022496015.1. Lineage (NCBI taxonomy): Eukaryota > Viridiplantae > Streptophyta > Magnoliopsida > Poales > Poaceae > Hordeum > Hordeum marinum. The sequence goes on from CM039677.1 coordinate 122,307,524, forward strand.
TCTAGAAGATGGCATGAAGGAGTCCATCAACCATCGTGAATGTTTCCCTGATAGAATTATTTGCTACGTCAGAATCAAAACAAGAAGATTATTTACGTTTCTATTTCTGCCCCGCAAGGAAAAAATAAACATAAGGATTCTATTTATTTGGGAATTATTAAGTTTAAAAGACGCCGGGTGGGGTCCATCACAGCCAGGGAAGAAGCCAGCGACACATGCATCAGAAATAGAAGGTTTTGTTTCTTTATCTAATAAAGTCGGTTTAGTATGTACATGGGAGTTATCTTTTCTTTTAAATATGTATCAAATACTTGCTTTCCAAACTACTTAGGGTGTGCGTGCGTATGGTCCTTGGGTCAAGTTAGGGTGTGGCTATTATATAAACCCTAATTAGTCCGTTGTAAAATTCAGGTTATATTTTATATGAAATAGACACAATGTATTTTTTAGGGTAGACACCTGTATCAAGTTTTGGAGGGATCTTTAAAAAATCTCTGTGTTGCGATTTCTTCATAGAAATTGTTTTGCGCATGAGTACCGTCGTTGAGATTGGTTTTTTCGTGCTGAGCCGCAAGGTTCAAACCTTCTACTTCGTGTACATCGCGTGCGCGGACGAGAAGTTGCTACTGGTGGTGGTGGAGTGTCGTGAAAGATCGGACCGCAACAACAGATCGGATCTCGTCACGAGGTTCGGTCTACATCAAGTCGTATCAAAGCATCAGGTTGTTCTCGACACTATGAAGAAGATGGCGAGTGCATCGTTGTTCAGTAACTTAAGTTATTGATTTTGGGTTGAGGAGGAAGGCCGTTGGGCTGGGCTTTTTCACACCCGTGTTGTGGTGAGAGAGAGATCGTGTGCCATCGCAATCGATCACATGTATTAGATCAACGCTGCAAGCATCGAGATGGTGGAGAAGTTGGAGCTACCAATGACACCATGTCCACAACCATACTCGTTCCGTTGGGGTCATGAAGAGCTCACTGTAACGCACCGGACCAAGGTACCCTTTTTGTTGGGCAATTTTTTTTGCGAGGATTTGTGCGATGTGATTCCGGCATCAATGATTTCATGTAACTTGTTGTTGGGCGAGCCATGGTACAAAGAGCATGGTGTTGCGTATGATTTTCATACACACAAATATATTGTCAAGAAGGGTAAGAAGTACAAACTCGTGTCCATGGGTGAGGATCGTTTTATTGCTTGGAGGAGAGACCATCACAAGAAGATAAAAGAAGAGGAAGATGCAAAAAAGAACATGGTCAAAGCTCCAGAAATTTCTAAGATCAACATTCAATCTCTAAATGAAAATAATGCTCAAGTGATTGAGTCGAAACCGAGGACGGTTTCCATTCAAGTGGGAAAGGATGATGCGACCTAGTGTAATGTAAATATTGAGTTCTTTAATGTTTTGCCTAAAGCCGGTATTGTTCAAAAATATACACCGGAGTACGTACGGCGAAGTCACGATGATGAACATGCACTAGTAAATGGTATGGTCATGCACATAGATGTGTTTGTGACCACGTGCATAGAGGAGAAAAAGAAGAGCGTTTAGTTTGAGATTGGCATTGGACGTGCATCTGGAGGAACCCAAGGAAAAGAATATCCTAATTATTTTTGTAAGCCACATCTAGAAGATGGCATGAAGGAGTCCATCAACCATCGTGAATGTTTCCCTGATAGAATTATTTGCTACGTCAGAATCAAAACAAGAAGATTATTTACGTTTCTATTTCTGCCCCGCAAGGAAAAAATAAACATAAGGATTCTATTTATTTGGGAATTATTAAGTTTAAAAGACGCCGGGTGGGGTCCATCACAGCCAGGGAAGAAGCCAGCGACACATGCATCAGAAATAGAAGGTTTTGTTTCTTTATCTAATAAAGTCGGTTTAGTATGTACATGGGAGTTATCTTTTCTTTTAAATATGTATCAAACACTTGCTTTCCAAACTAATTAGGGTGTGCGTGCGTATGGTCCTTGGGTCAAGTTAGGGTGTGGCTATTATATAAAGCCTAATTAGTCCTTTGTAAAATTCAGGTTATATTTTATATGAAATAGACACAATGTATTTTTTAGGGTAGACACCTGTATCAAGTTTTGGAGGGATCTTTAAAAAATCTCTGTGTTGCGATTTCTTCATAGAAATTGTTTTGCGCATGAGTACCGTCGTTGAGATTGGTTTTTTCGTGCTGAGCCGCAAGGTTCAAACCTTCTACTTCGTGTACATCGCGTGCGCGGACGAGAAGTTGCTACTGGTGGTGGTGGAGTGTCGTGAAAGATCGGACCACAACAACAGATCGGATCTCGTCACGAGGTTCGGTCTACATCAAGTGGTATCAAAGCATCAGGTTGTTCACGACACTATGAAGAAGATGGCGAGTGCATCGTTGTTCAGTAACTTAAGTTATTGATTTTGGGTTGAGGAGGAAGGCCGTTGGGCTGGGCTTTTTCACACCCGTGTTGTGGTGAGAGAGAGATCGTGTGCCATCGCAATCGATCACATGTATTAGATCAACGCTGCAAGCATCGAGATTGTGGAGAAGTTGGAGCTACCAATGACACCATGTCCACAACCATACTCGTTCCGTTGGGGTCATGAAGAGCTCACTGTAACGCACCGGACCAAGGTACCCTTTTTGTTGGGCAATTTTTTTTGCGAGGATTTGTGCGATGTGATTCCGGCATCAATGATTTCATGTCACTTGTTGTTGGGCGAGCCATGGTACAAAGAGCATGGTGTTGCGTATGATTTTCATACACACAAATATATTGTCAAGAAGGGTAAGAAGTACAAACTCGTGTCCATGGGTGAGGATCGTTTTATTGCTTGGAGGAGAGACCATCACAAGAAGATAAAAGAAGAGGAAGATGCAAAAAAGAACATGGTCAAAGCTCCAGAAATTTCTAAGATCAACATTCAATCTCTAAATGAAAATAATGCTCAAGTGATTGAGTCGAAACCGAGGACGGTTTCCATTCAAGTGGGAAAGGATGATGCGACCTAGTGTAATGTAAATATTGAGTTCTTTAATGTTTTGCCTAAAGCCGGTATTGTTCAAAAATATACACCGGAGTACGTACGGCGAAGTCACGATGATGAACATGCACTAGTAAATGGTATGGTCATGCACATAGATGTGTTTGTGACCACGTGCATAGAGGAGAAAAAGAAGAGCGTTCAGTTTGAGATTGGCATTGGACGTGCATCTGGAGGAACCCAAGGAAAAGAATATCCTAATTATTTTTGTAAGCCACATCTAGAAGATGGCATGAAGGAGTCCATCAACCATCGTGAATGTTTCCCTGATAGAATTATTTGCTACGTCAGAATCAAAACAAGAAGATTATTTACGTTTCTATTTCTGCCCCGCATGGAAAAAATAAACATAAGGATTCTATTTACTTGGGAATTATTAAGTTTAAAAGACGCCGGGTGGGGTCCATCACAGCCAGGGAAGAAGCCAGCGACACATGCATCAGAAATAGAATGTTTTGTTTCTTTATCTAATAAAGTCAGTTTAGTATGTACATGGGAGTTATCTTTTCTTTTAAATATGTATCAAATACTTGCTTTCCAAACTACTTAGGTTGTGCGTGCGTATGGTCCTTGGGTCAAGTTAGGGTGTGGCTATTATATAAAGCCTAATTAGTCCTTTGTAAAATTCAGGTTATATTTTATATGAAATAGACACAATGTATTTTTTAGGGTAGACACCTGTATCAAGTTTTGGAGGGATCTTTAAAAAATCTCTGTGTTGCGATTTCTTCATAGAAATTGTTTTGCGCATGAGTACCGTCGTTGAGATTGGTTTTTTCGTGCTGAGCCGCAAGGTTCAAACCTTCTACTTCGTGTACATCGCGTGCGCGGACGAGAAGTTGCTACTGGTGGTGGTGGAGTGTCGTGAAAGATCGGACCGCAACAACAGATCGGATCTCGTCACGAGGTTCTGTCTACATCAAGTGGTATCAAAGCATCAGGTTGTTCACGACACTATGAAGAAGATGGCGAGTGCATCGTTGTTCAGTAACTTAAGTTATTGATTTTGGGTTGAGGAGGAAGGCCGTTGGGATGGGCTTTTTCACACCCGTGTTGTGTCGAGAGAGAGATCGTGTGCCATCACAATCGATCACATGTATTAGATCAACGCTGCAAGCATCGAAGATGGTGGAGAAGTTGGAGCTACCAATGACACCATGTCCACAACCATACTCGTTCCGTTGGGGTCATGAAGAGCTCACTTTACGCACCGGACCAAGGTACCCTTTTTGTTGGGCAATTTTTTTTGCGAGGATTTGTGCGATGTGATTCCGGCATCAATGATTTCATGTCACTTGTTGTTGGGCGAGCCATGGTACAAAGAGCATGGTGTTGCGTATGATTTTCATACACACAAATATATTGTCAAGAAGGGTAAGAAGTACAAACTCGTGTCCATGGGTGAGGATCGTTTTATTGCTTGGAGGAGAGACCATCACAAGAAGATAAAAGAAGAGGAAGATGCAAAAAAGAACATGGTCAAAGCTCCAGAAATTTCTAAGATCAACATTCAATCTCTAAATGAAAATAATGCTCAAGTGATTGAGTCGAAACCGAGGACGGTTTCCATTCAAGTGGGAAAGGATGATGCGACCTAGTGTAATGTAAATATTGAGTTCTTTAATGTTTTGCCTAAAGCCGGTATTGTTCAAAAATATACACCGGAGTACGTACGGCGAAGTCACGATGATGAACATGCACTAGTAAATGGTATGGTCATGCACATAGATGTGTTTGTGACCACGTGCATAGAGGAGAAAAAGAAGAGCGTTCAGTTTGAGATTGGCATTGGACGTGCATCTGGAGGAACCCAAGGAAAAGAATATCCTAATTATTTTTGTAAGCCACATCTAGAAGATGGCATGAAGGAGTCCATCAACCATCGTGAATGTTTCCCTGATAGAATTATTTGCTACGTCAGAATCAAAACAAGAAGATTATTTACGTTTCTATTTCTACCCCGCAAGGAAAAAATAAACATAAGGATTCTATTTATTTGGGAATTATTAAGTTTAAAAGACGCCGGGTGGGGTCCATCACAGCCAGGGAAGAAGCCAGCGACACATGCATCAGAAATAGAAGGTTTTGTTTCTTTATCTAATAAAGTCGGTTTAGTATGTACATGGGAGTTATCTTTTCTTTTAAATATGTATCGAATACTTGCTTTCCAAACTACTTAGGGTGTGCGTGCGTATGGTCCTTGGGTCAAGTTAGGGTGTGGCTATTATATAAAGCCTAATTAGTCCTTTGTAAAATTCAGGTTATATTTTATATGAAATAGACACAATGTATTTTTTAGGGTAGACACCTGTATCAAGTTTTGGAGGGATCTTTAAAAAATCTCTGTGTTGCGATTTCTTCATAGAAATTGTTTTCCGCATGAGTACCGTCGTTGAGATTGGTTTTTTCGTGCTGTGCCGCAAGGTTCAAACCTTCTACTTCGTGTACATCGCGTGCGCGGACGAGAAGTTGCTACTGGTGGTGGTGGAGTGTCGTGAAAGATCGGACCGCAACAACAGATCGGATCTCGTCACGAGGTTCGGTCTACATCAAGTGGTATCAAAGCATCAGGTTGTTCACGACACTATGAAGAAGATGGCGAGTGCATCGTTGTTCAGTAACTTAAGTTATTGATTTTGGGTTGAGGAGGAAGGCCGTTGGGCTGGGCTTTTTCACACCCGTGTTGTGGTGAGAGAGAGATCGTGTGCCATCGCAATCGATCACATGTATTAGATCAACGCTGCAAGCATCGAGATGGTGGAGAAGTTGGAGCTACCAATGACACCATGTCCACAACCATACTCGTTCCGTTGGGGTCATGAAGAGCTCACTGTAACGCACCGGACCAAGGTACCCTTTTTGTTGGGCAATTTTTTTTGCGAGGATTTGTGCGATGTGATTCCGGCATCAATGATTTCATGTCACTTGTTGTTGGGCGAGCCATGGTACAAAGAGCATGGTGTTGCGTATGATTTTCATACACACAAATATATTGTCAAGAAGGGTAAGAAGTACAAACTCGTGTCCATGGGTGAGGATCGTTTTATTGCTTGGAGGAGAGACCATCACAAGAAGATAAAAGAAGAGGAAGATGCAAAAAAGAACATGGTCAAAGCTCCAGAAATTTCTAAGATCAACATTCAATCTCTAAATGAAAATAATGCTCAAGTGATTGAGTCGAAACGAGGACGGTTTCCATTCAAGTGGGAAAGGATGATGCGACCTAGTGTAATGTAAATATTGAGTTCTTTAATGTTTTGCCTAAAGCCGGTATTGTTCAAAAATATACACCGGAGTACGTACGGCGAAGTCACGATGATGAACATGCACTAGTAAATGGTATGGTCATGCACATAGATGTGTTTGTGACCACGTGCATAGAGGAGAAAAAGAAGAGCGTTCAGTTTGAGATTGGCATTGGACGTGCATCTGGAGGAACCCAAGGAAAAGAATATCCTAATTATTTTTGTAAGCCACATCTAGAAGATGGCATGAAGGAGTCCATCAACCATCGTGAATGTTTCCCTGATAGAATTATTTGCTACGTCAGAATCAAAACAAGAAGATTATTTACGTTTCTATTTCTGCCCCGCAAGGAAAAAATAAACATAAGGATTCTATTTATTTGGGAATTATTAAGTTTAAAAGACGCCGGGTGGGGTCCATCACAGCCAGGGAAGAAGCCAGCGACACATGCATCAGAAATAGAATGTTTTGTTTCTTTATCTAATAAAGTCAGTTTAGTATGTACATGGGAGTTATCTTTTCTTTTAAATATGTATCAAATACTTGCTTTCCAAACTACTTAGGGTGTGCGTGCGTATGGTCCTTGGGTCAAGTTAGGGTGTGGCTATTATATAAAGCCTAATTAGTCCTTTGTAAAATTCAGGTTATATTTTATATGAAATAGACACAATGTATTTTTTAGGGTAGACACCTGTATCAAGTTTTGGAGGGATCTTTAAAAAATCTCTGTGTTGCGATTTCTTCATAGAAATTGTTTTGCGCATGAGTACCGTCGTTGAGATTGGTTTTTTCGTGCTGAGCCGCAAGGTTCAAACCTTCTACTTCGTGTACATCGCGTGCGCGGACGAGAAGTTGCTACTGGTGGTGGTGGAGTGTCGTGAAAGATCGGACCGCAACAACAGATCGGATCTCGTCACGAGGTTCGGTCTACATCAGGTGGTATCAAAGCATCAGGTTGTTCACGACACTATGAAGAAGATGGCGAGTGCATCGTTGTTCAGTAACTTAAGTTATTGATTTTGGGTTGAGGAGGAAGGCCGTTGGGCTGGGCTTTTTCACACCCGTGTTGTGGTGAGAGAGAGATCGTGTGCCATCGCAATCGATCACATGTATTAGATCAACGCTGCAAGCATCGAGATGGTGGAGAAGTTGGAGCTACCAATGACACCATGTCCACAACCATACTCGTTCCGTTGGGGTCATGAAGAGCTCACTGTAACGCACCGGACCAAGGTACCCTTTTTGTTGGGCAATTTTTTTTGCGAGGATTTGTGCGATGTGATTCCGGCATCAATGATTTCATGTCACTTGTTGTTGGGCGAGCCATGGTACAAAGAGCATGGTGTTGCGTATGATTTTCATACACACAAATATATTGTCAAGAAGGGTAAGAAGTACAAACTCGTGTCCATGGGTGAGGATCGTTTTATTGCTTGGAGGAGAGACCATCACAAGAAGATAAAAGAAGAGGAAGATGCAAAAAAGAACATGGTCAAAGCTCCAGAAATTTCTAAGATCAACATTCAATCTCTAAATGAAAATAATGCTCAAGTGATTGAGTCGAAACCGAGGACGGTTTCCATTCAAGTGGGAAAGGATGATGCGACCTAGTGTAATGTAAATATTGAGTTCTTTAATGTTTTGCCTAAAGCCGGTATTGTTCAAAAATATACACCGGAGTACGTACGGCGAAGTCACGATGATGAACATGCACTAGTAAATGGTATGGTCATGCACATAGATGTGTTTGTGACCACGTGCATAGAGGAGAAAAAGAAGAGCGTTCAGTTTGAGATTGGCATTGGACGTGCATCTGGAGGAACCCAAGGAAAAGAATATCCTAATTATTTTTGTAAGCCACATCTAGAAGATGGCATGAAGGAGTCCATCAACCATCGTGAATGTTTCCCTGATAGAATTATTTGCTACGTCAGAATCAAAACAAGAAGATTATTTACGTTTCTATTTCTGCCCCGCAAGGAAAAAATAAACATAAGGATTCTATTTATTTGGGAATTATTAAGTTTAAAAGACGCCGGGTGGGGTCCATCACAGCCAGGGAAGAAGCCAGCGACACATGCATCAGAAATAGAAGGTTTTGTTTCTTTATCTAATAAAGTCGGTTTAGTATGTACATGGGAGTTATCTTTTCTTTTAAATATGTATCAAATACTTGCTTTCCAAACTACTTAGGGTGTGCGTGCGTATGGTCCTTGGGTCAAGTTAGGGTGTGGCTATTATATAAAGCCTAATTAGTCCTTTGTAAAATTCAGGTTATATTTTATATGAAATAGACACAATGTGTTTTTCAAAATAGACACCCGTATCAAGTTTTGAAGGAATCTTTAGAAAACCTTTGTGTTGCGATTTCTTCATAGAAATCGTTTTGCGCGTGAGTACCGTCGTGGAGATTGGTTTTCTCGTGCTGAGCCGCAAGGTTCAAACCTTCTACTTCGTGCACATCGCATGCGCGGACGAGAAGTTTCTACTGGTGGTGGTGGAGTGTCGTGAAAGATCGAACCGCAACAACAGATCGAATCTTGTCATGAGCTTCGGTCTACATCATCGCGTACATAATCTACCAAATAAGCAGCCCTCCTCTTGTACAGTATCTACCGTCCATTAGCCACTAATCATATGGCCATGCACTGGTCTCATGGAAGTGCTAGGGATCAGTAGTCTGATCCCTAGTGGTTTCCTGTAAGCTACTATCTTCGTAGTGCAAGGTAATTTATTACTAGTGTCATTGATGTATTCATTTATTATGTTATAGACTCATCTTATCTCGGAAAGTGCTATGTTATAGTAAGATATTACGTTACTCTAAAAGCCCTTCTCCTCATTAACTACATGCCACATAAGCAAACTTGTCTTGAGAAATGGTATGTTACTAGCTAAGTTACTCTCACTATGATCACCCTTATATTTGGGAAATGCTTTATATCTGTATTCTGACTCAAAGCATTCTCCAAAAGACTCGCTAGCCATTGATGTTTACTTAATGAGAAGTAACGACTTAATTCCTTGCTTCTTAGCTATAATCACCCGGTTTTCATGCATGTTCACATGACCCCTCCACGGATCACTGGTCGTTCCATCTTCCCCAATCCCATGTTCCTCCCACCTTCTGCCATGCCACATTCGAGCTTACCTTCCACAAACATCGCCCAAGTCTGCTTTTAAATCACCGGCAGAATAAATCCCGTGTTCACTGGGATTCCAAGCCACCTCACCCGGGGGTCTCTATCCACCACAGATGGTATATCCACCCCTGTCGCGTCCCACTCCTTGATGGTGCCGTTGGGCAACCTCTCGTACAGGTTGAATCGTGTGCCTGTCCCCTCTCCACAGTGATGGCAACTCACGTACCTGACCATATGAATTCGGATTTTACGTCACTCATTTACGTATGTACTGTTTTTAACTTATTTTTTGTTGATTTCATAGTTCAAATCTGTACAACGCAAGCAATTGATGTTCTTTTCTGAAAGTAAAATTTTTTCACTAGCAGATTGCATTTTACTCTTGTTGATTTGTGTTGTTATCATATGTTTGCCCGCCATGCAATGTTTAAAGGTCGCAAAATCCTAATTAATTTACAATTTTAAAATTCCATTCTTCCAATACAGATTGTTATGTTTAGATAGCAATAATTTCATGCTTCAAAATAGCAATGCTTTTCAAAGAATACAAATAGTTTGTGTACCATGATTTTTCTATGTATGTATATTTTGTTTCGATTTAAACACCTCATACATTAACATTCTGAGGAAGGTTGTGAAACATTTTCTAAATTTTAGAACCCTCCTTATAATGCGACATAATATTACAATCTGGTTTCAATATGCTTCCTTGACATCTACATTGTTCTCTATTCTTGTGTTGATAGAGCTTCAACTAGTCTGATCTACATAACTTATGTTTCCATTGGATTCCCTGTATGTGGAGCTTATAAGGTAGTTTATAGATTACACAAACTTGTGTAGATATGCTGGCGGCAATTTTATAGTTAATCTCTGTTTTCAAATTCTTACGTTTCTGGTTAAAATGAGATATATTGATATAGTAGTCTTTTCATGCTTCCAATGAATTAATGGTGCTTCGAGTTAGTACTACACATGCTTCTACTGTATCAAGGTAAATTGCTTCTACAATTCCACATATTTTTGTGAATTAGACATGTAGGTAGTAGAAACATGCATTTCCTAATGTTGGTCAGCATCTTAGTTTGTCTTTTCTTCCAATTAAGAGAAGTAGTATTGACATAGCACAGTTCCATGTTTACATGTCTTGGGGCTTCGAAAATATACTCATATGATTCCTCTGTCTCATAGATTGCTTCCAATACTTCAGTTTTCTTTTACAGCAAACAAGGCGATTAGTTCCATTGGATTGATATCACCATTTTAGTATCACATACAATACTATATTTTTTGTTGGGTCCACATTTTTTGCTTTCATAGAATACTCCCATTTTTTTGTAGAGGCTAATGTACTTTGCTTTTATATGTTCTAAGTTTACCCACGATAATGAAACAATGCGAAGCTGAGTGTATGCTCAAGACTCATCTTCTTTTTAATGGGGATGGAACTGCGCACAACATGGCAAGAAGTGTACATGCTGTAAGTTTAGAGAAAGAGGGATTGCATGCATCGATGATTTGATTGATCATGCACCAGACACATATATAGGTACAAGGGGGTGCATCTCATGTCTTGTCTTCCAAGATACATACAAGTTATAGAGGGAGGGAGACGTGACAAGTGGAGTATAAAAAAACAGACATATACACGTGTACGTAGAGTATGCATGTTCAACATCCCCTCCCCCCCCCCCCCCGCGCAGTCAAAGCGTCGCCAGAGACGCACAGACTGGACCGAAAGCCCTCAAAAGTCAAGGTTGGTAGTCCCATAGTCATGACATCTGCAAACTGCTGATCGATGGGCACATGCAGAACTTGAATGCGGTCAATCGCAACCTGCTCACGAACAAAGTGGATATCGAGCTCGATGTTCTTGGTGCGTCGATGATGAACTAGGTTTCCCGAGAGGTAGACCGCGGAAACGTTGTCACAGAAGACAAGTGTGGCCTTAGGAACCTCACACAGCAACTCCTGAAGAAGCTGACATAACCAAGAACACGCTGCAACTACATTCGCCACACCGCGATACTCTGCCTCAGCACTCGAGTGAGAAACCATGGGTTGTCGCTTAGACGACCACGATATCAGTGAAGGCCCGAGGTAGACATAGTAACCGGAAGTGGAGCAACGAGTGTCGGGGCAGGCCGCCTAGTCCGCGTCAGACTAGGAGACGAGGTCGGTGACGGGGGAGGCCGTCAGGGTGAGACTCATCGCCATGGTGCCACATATGTATCGAAGAATACGTCTCACCGGGGTCCAATGAGTGTCACACGGAGAGTGCATGTGAAGGCACACCTGCTGCATGACATACTGCAGGTCCGACGGCGTCAGTGTAACGTACTGAAGAGCACCAACAATAGACCGGTAGAAGGCAGCGTCGGACGCCGGAGTACCCCACGATTGCAGACACCTTGGCCTTTGTATCAACAGGCGTAGAAACAGGCTTGCAGTTAAGCATGTTAGCTCGTTGCAAAATCTCATGGGCATACTTCGGTTGATGCAGAAAAAAGCCCGTAGTGTGGCGGACTACCTCGATACCAAGGAAGTAATGCAGGTCCCCAAAGTTCTTGAGAGCAAACTCGGCGCTAAGACGAGCAGTGATCTGCTAGAGCAGCGCAGAAGATGATGTTGTGAGGATGATGTCATTGACGTAAAGAATGAGATACGCGGTGCCGATGCCTTGATGATAGACGAATAATGAGGCGTCGGAACGGGTGGACCGAAACCCCTTCTAGTGAAGGAAAGTCGCCATACACTTGTACCAAGCCCGGGGATGCCTGCTTCAAACCGTAAAGGGACCGAGAACGCAAACATACTTGATCCGGGTGTGCCTCGTCGACAGAGCCTGTGGGCTGCTGACAAAACACCTGCTCCTGAAGATGACCATGCAAGAAGACGTTGGACAGGTCCAGCTGGTGAATAGGCTGTTGAAAATATGCCCTAGAGGCAATAATAAATTAGTTATTATCCTATTTCCTTGTTCATGATAATCGTTTATTATCCATGCTTTAATTGTATTGATCGGAGACTCAGATACATGTGTGGATACATAGATAGACACCATGTCCCTAGTATGCCTCTAGTAGACTAGCTCGTTGATCAAAAGATGGTTAAGGTTTCCTAGCCATGGATATGAGATGTCATTTCATAACGGGATCACATCATTAGGAGAATGATGTGATGGACAAGACCCAAATCACAAACGTAGCATATGATCGTGTCAGTTTATTACTACTGTTTTCTGCATGCCAAGTATATGTTCCTATGACCATGAGATCATGCAACTAACAGCCATCGGAGGAGTGCCTTGTGTGTATCAAACGTCGCATCATAACTGGGTGACTATAAAGGTGCTCTACAGGTATCTTCGAGGGTGTCTGTTGGGTTGGCATGGATCAAGACTGGGATTTGTTACTCCGTGTGACGGAGAGGTATCTCAGGGCCCACTCGGTAATACAACATCACAACAAAGCCTTGCAAGCAATGTGACTAAGTGTTAGCCACGTGATCTTGTATTATGGAACGAGTAAAGAGACTTGCCGGTAACGAGGTTGAACTAGGTATGGAGATACCGACGATCAAATCTCGGGCAAGTAACATACCGAAGAACAAAGGAAACGTTATACGGGATTGACTGAATCCTTGACACAGAGGTTCGACCGAAATAGATCTTCGTAGAATATGTCGGAACCAATATGGTCATCCAGGGCCCGCTATTGGTTATTGACCGTAGACGTGTCTCGGTCATGTCTACATAGTTCTCGAACCCGCAGGGTCTGCACACTTAAGGTTTGGTGACGTTTCGGTAGTATAGAGTTATGTATGGTGGTGACCGAAGGTTGTTCGGAGTCCCGGATGAGATCCTGAACATCACGAGGAGCTCCGGAATGGTCCGGAGGTAAAGATTCATATATAGGAAGTCCTATTTTGGTTCCCGGAAAAGTTTCGGGCTCATGGGTAGTGTACCGGGAGTGCCGGTAGTGTACCGGGGGACCATCGGGAGAGGTATTTCGACCCAAGAGGCTTCATGGGCTGGGGGAGAGTGAATATCAGCCCTTAGTGGGCTGGTGAAAACTCCCACACAAGGCCCATGTGGCTGGAGAAGAAAACCCAATAGGAAAAGGTGGAAAAAGGAAAAAAAAGGGGGACGAATCCTAGTCCTACTAGGATTGGAGGAGAGTCCTGCAGTCCTAGTAGGTTCGGCCGACCCTATGGGGCCTTGGCCCTTGCGCCAGCCCTCCTCCTCCCTCCCTCCTATATATATTGGTGGACTTGGGTGATTTGCACCTGATTTTACAGCCACGTGCTACCCGTTCCACCGGTGCTCCTCTAGATCGTATTTTCGCAATGCTTAGGCGAAGCCCTGCCGGAATTGCTCCACCACCATCGCCGGAGTGCCGTCACGCTGTCGGTGAACTCTTCTTCCTCTCCACTTCCTCTTGGTGGATCAAGACGGTGGAGACCGTCATCAAGCCGCACGTGTGCCGAACGCGGAGGTGCCGTCCGTTCGGCGCTAGATCGGAAGGACCGTGATCAAGATCGCGAGACGGTTCGTGATGAGTTCGCGGGACGAATCGTGATGAGTTCACGGGAAGGATTGTGATGAGATCGCAGGACGGATCGTGATGAGATCGTGGGACGAATTGTGATGAGTTCGCGGGACGGATCGTGATTGGATCGCGGGACGGATCGTGATGTGATCGCGGGACGCTCGACGATTTGGATCGCGAAGATGTTCGACTACACCAACCGCGTTTCTTAATGCTTCCCGCTTAGCGATCTACAAGGGTACGTAGATCCACTCTCCCTCTCGTAGATGCTCATTACCATGGATAGATCTTGCATGTGCGTAGGGAAGTTTTGGTTTCCCATGCGATGTTCCCCAACACAGGCTAGTCAGGCGAGACGACAAACAGGAGGACGGTGCGAATCATACCCGGTTTAACAACCGGCGCAAAGGAGTTGGTGAAGTCCACGCCTGCTCACTGTCGAAATCCGCGCACCACCCAGCGCACCTTATAGCACTCAAGAGAACCATCGGGACGTGTCTTGTGGCGGAACACCCACTTGCCAGTGATGACGTTGGCATGAGGGGGCCGCGGAACAAGCCGCCAAGTATGGTTGCGCCGGAGGGCGTCAAATACCTCATGCTTTGCTGCAAGCCATTTTGGATCCCGAAGGGCTGCACAAACGGAGGATGGGAGCGATGACGAGGACGATGTCCAGGAAGCACATGCATACTTATCCTAGGGGTAGCGCGAAGTAGGCCAAAAGGTCCCAGCACGATCCCGTGTTATCACCCCGAAGAGGGGCGCATCACCGGTCGAAGGAACCCAAGCGAACATGGGAGATGATGATCACGAGGTCGAAGCAGACAAAGTCCCCAAGCCAGAGGCATCCGCGCAAGAGGTGTCCGATGGGACCACCGTGGTGGTCGAGGAGGATGGGGAGGTGGAGGCAGTCACGCCAGAAGGATCCCTAGTAGGACCGGAGGGAGCCCTGGCAGCACCGGAGGGATTCCCGGTAGCAGCGCCGATGGTAGCCCCACCCGAGAAGCCAGGGGAGCTGGAGGAATCCGATGGGACCGACGAGGCAGAGGGTGTCGGGCTCTGGGGCGAATCCGAGGTAGTGCTTGGAGTAGAAGGCGGCCTGCCAATGGTGGTGGCAGGGACGGACCGCGACCGAGTGCCATGGTAGGGTAGAGGCGCACCACGAGAGGCTGTAGGGAGCTCGGTGGAGAGTGGTACCTTCGGAAAAGGGAACACCATGTCATCAAAGTACATGTGTTGCGAGGTGTATACGCGATTATACACGGGATCATAACACCATTAACCTTTGGTGTTGGGTGGCTAGCCGAGAAAGATAGAAGGAACAGACCATGGAGCGAGTTTATGAGGGGTTGTGGACGCAGTACTATGATAACAGAGACACCCGAAGATGCGAGGACCATCATAAGATGGAGGAGCATCGAAAAGGATCTGGTGAGGCGTGTAATTCCAATGCGGACGACAGGGACGGATGTTGATAAGAAGGGTGGATGTGACGAGAGCATGTGGCCAAAACCAGGGAGGCACAATAGAGTTGAAGAGCAACGTGTGAATGCAATCATTAAGAGTGCGGAGTATGCACTCGGCGCAGCCGTTGTTGTGATGTGTAGGGACAAGTGAGGCGGAAGATAGTGTCGTGATAAGAAACAAGGTGGCGAAGAGCGGCGTTGTCAAATTATTTTCCATTATAAGTTTGGAGTGCGAGGATGGGACGACCAAACTATGTGGTAACATAGGAATAAAAAGCGGTGAGTGTGGCCAAGGCGTCAGACTTGCAATGAAGAGAAAATGTCCACACATAATGCGAGAAGTCATCTAAAATCACCAAATAGTAAAGATAGTCTGTGTTGCTAGCAACCGGGGATGTCCACACGTCGTTGTGAAGTAACTGAAACGGAAAAGTAGAAATAGTGGTCGACTCACTAAAGGGAAGACGAACGTGCTTGCCGAGATGGCAGGGCTTATAGGTATGATCATCAACCTTATTACATGAGAGTAAAAAACTCGAAAGAATTCAACGCAAAACAGTGGAGTTGGGGTGTACCATATGATCATGCCAAAGGTCTACGCCGAAAGCGAGGGAGACTAGATAGGTGGAGGCGTTGGTGGAGGGGTGCACCGGGTACAGCTCGTCGGGGCTATCACGTCGGTGAAGTACCATCCGGGTATAGGCATCCTTCACAGAAAAACTAATAGCGACAAATTCAATGTTAAGGGGGTTCTCATGAGAAAGACGACAAACATAAACAAGGTTCGTGACTAAGTCAGGAGAAACAAGAACATTAGACATGTTGATGGGTGTAGACGAGGAACGAAAAGAGGTGTGATCTATGTGAGTGATGGGTAAAGAGGAACCGTTACCAACAGTGATACAAGTGGGAATACAAACAGGAGTGGAAGATGATAGGTTACCGGGGTGAGAGGTCATATGAGCGGTGGCGCTCGAGTCCATGTACCAATCTCCACGACCACCATAGTTGGTCGGTGACAGGGCAGAGTGTAGAGCAGCTAGAAGAGCGGGATCACATGGCAGCGGAACCGGCGAGAGGTAGGACCCGTCATAAGGTGAGCCGCCATATGGAGAGGTCGGGGCAGCAGGATAGCCGCCGACCATCCGCATCGTAGGCAGGGCCGAATATATGGTGGCGCTAGGGGCCGCAAGGTATGCCTAGTGTCCCGTTGGGTGTCGCCCCAGGGGGCCCGGTGCTGGGACCCGAGGCACCGACATCGAATATGCGTGGACAACGCTAGTCCACGAATTCATGTCGTAGGTCTAGGACGGGGCGGGATGTTGCTGACGAGGCACCCACTCGGCCGGTTGTTGCTGATGCTTCTAGCGGCCGCCCCCACGGCAATTGTTGCGCCAACAGCTACTACTGCTATGGTGGCATGGGAGGAGCAGGCGGCAATAGGAAGAAGCCCGGGGGCGCGGGAGGCACCGGGGCCCGGGGGAGCTCTGTCTAATACGTCCATTTTGCATCATGCTTTTATTATTTATTGCATTATGGATTTTTTATTACACGTTATGGTACAAAACTTATGCCTTTTCTCTCATATTTTAGAAGGTTTACATGAAGAGGGAGAATGCTGGCAGCTGGAATTCTGGACTGGAAAAAGGAGCAAATCTAAGATACCTATTCTGCACAACTCCAAAAGTCCTGAAAATTTACGGAGAATATTTTTGGATTTAATAGAAAATACTAGTGCAAGAATTAACTAGAGGGGGGCCACCTGGAGGCCATAAGCCTGCTAGGCGTGGCCACCCCCTGACCACGCCTAGCAGGCTTGTGGGGCCCCTGTGTATCCTCTGACGCCCATCTTCTGCTATATGAAGCGTTTTTACTTGGAAAATCCAGAAGAGAGCTTTCGGGACGAAGCGCCGCCGTCTCGAGGCGGAAATTGGACAAAACCAATCTAGAGCTCCTATAGGGCTAGTTGTTCTGTCGGGGAAACTTCCCTCCCGGAGGGGGAAATCGAAGCCATCGTCATCACCAACGATCCTTTCATCGAGAGGGGGTCAATCTCCATCAACATCTTCACCGACACCATCTCCTCTCCAAACCCTAGTTCATCTCTTGTATCCGATCTTTGTCTCAACACCTCAGATTTGTACCTGTGGGTTGCAAGTAATGTTGATTACTCCGTGTAGTTGATGCTAGTTGGTTTACTTGGTGGAAGAGCATATGTTCAGATCCTTTATGATAATTAATACTCCTCTGGTCTTGAACATGAACATGTTTTGTGAGTAGTTACCTTTGTTCCTAAGGACATGGGATAAGTCTTGTTATAAGTAATCATGTGAATTTGGTATTCGTTCGATATTTTGATGAGATGTATGTTGTCTCTCCTCTAGTGGTTTTATGTGAACATCAACTACATAGCACTTCACCATTATTTGGGCCTAGGGGGAGGCATTGTGAAGTAGTAAGTAGATGGGTTGCTAGAGTGATAGAAGCTTAAACCCTAGTTTATGCGTTGCTTCGTAAGGGGCTGATTTGGATCCATATGTTTCATGCTATGGTTGGGTTTACCTTAATTCTTCTTTCGTAGTTGCGGAGGATGGCGATAGGGGTTAATCATAAGTGGGGGTTGTCCAAGTAAGGATAGCACCGAGGCACGGGTCCACCCACATATGAAATTATCAATGTAACGAACCTGAATCAAATGAGCCTGATGAAAACTAGTTTGACATAAATTCCCATGTGTCCTCGAGAGCACTTTGCTTTATATAAGAGTTTGTCCAGGCCTGTCCTTTGCTAAAAAAAGGATTGGGCTACCTTGCTGCACCTTTGCTACACTTGTCACTTGTTACTCGTTACGAATTATCTTATCACAAAACTATCAGTCACCAATAATTTCAGTGCTTGCAGAGAATAGCTTACTGTAAACTGCTTGTCATTTCCTTCTGCTCCTCATTGGGTTCGACACTCTTAATTATCGAAAGGACTACGATAGATCCCCTGTACTTGTGGGTCATCAAGACTCTTTCCTGGCGCCGTTGCCGGGAGTGAAGCGCCTTTGGTAAGTGGAATTTGGTAAGGAAAAATTTATGTAGTGTGCTGAAATTTACTATCACTTGTCACTATGGAAAGTAATCCTATGAGGGGCTTGTTAGGGATATCTTCACCTTGTGGGGTTCTACCGTAGGTGCATCGCATGCAAATTAAAATTTTCCTATGCGCAGAACATCCAAGAACATGCTATGAAGATGGATCATAGATTGTTACCACTAGACGCGCAATGTCGTGTAGCAGCAGTAGAGTTGGGGCAGCACATTCATGTGGTCCATCTCCTCCCCGTCCGATCTCCCCCAAACAGCTGTTCCGATCTCCCTCGAACAGCCGGTCGTTGGATCCCACATACAGGTTCGCCAAAGCGGCGCAAGTGCACCACCTCTAACGGTATCCGCGCGTGCAGGAGGAACACCCGTGCAGCGGACTGCTAGGTCCGATCACATGGTCGGCAGCGGCGAGTGGAGGTGTCTAGTTGCAACTCATGCAAAGCCCTAATGACGGGGCCGAAGCAATCAACCGGATGGGTGTGCCGCACCTCCATTATATGTAGGCATCCATCACGGGCTCAACTCTTGGGCCTCGCATGGATCCTAAAGCCCACGTGTTCCTTCCATTAAGAGTGCAACCCTTTAGGTTCTCGTCCACTTGGTCGCGAGTCAGACAACATTTGACTCGACAGGTCGGTAGCGGCCTCTAGCAAGATGTGCTGACTCCAAGTGTCCGATGAAGCTGGTTAGGCGAACCTGTACTTCACACTTCTGTTCCCTTTGCCACACGATATATGTTGTCATGCACAAGGCGACATGGTCATCCTTGTTGCAGCATGACCTCTTTCTCGTTCCGGTGAATCTGACCAACACTTCGGATTTTCTCATAATCCTCATCGCATGGCCATGCTTATCCAGGTCTGATCACCCGAGGGGGACCAGAGTATATCTCTCCTGGTAGGAGGGGAAAATCCCATCTTGCTCGACCATGTCTCACAGCATGGGTCTGGACAAGCCCGAAACCTACCTTTGTAACTACCCAGTCACGGAGTAGCGTTTGGTCGGCTCAAAGCAAGTCTGTCACCATCTCGAGTACATGCACTAGCTTAGTTCTTCGGACATAGAACGTATGTTGTACCAGAGACTCACAGATGACCTATCGGTGCATCTCATAGTTGGTTCTGTCCAACTCAACAGACCTTATCGCGACTCGGATCCGACTAGGTTGAATCCGACAAGACCTTTCTGAGTCCATATTATCTGGCTAGCATCCAATGCTACATGGTCAGTGAGACCGAACCATCCACCGTGTCATATGCTAGTCTGATTAGTTGCGCGTCCGCACAACCCTTTCAACTAGGGACCATTTAGGACAGTTATCATACAATGCATAGTCTCACAAACAAGTCACGTACTTATTAATACACATCACTGATAATGTCCAGGGACTATCTTTATTCATAAACACATAGGAAATATCATCATACATTATTGCCTCTAGGGAATATCTCCAACAATCTCCCACTTGCACTAGAGTCAATCAAATAGACATCGAATGCTCATAGCTCTAACGTGCCCCTCATGCTTGGGTTGTGGAAGCGACTTTGTCAACGGATCTGCAACAGTTGCATATGTATGAATCGTGCGCAAATTAGTATCACCTTTCTGTACGAGCTTTCGTATCAAGTGATATTTCGGTCTATGTGCCTAGTCTTGTGGTGTTACCTCAGCTCCTTGGCCTGTGTGATGGCAGCTGAATTATCGCAATAAAGGTCCAACGGTTTTGACCAGCCCGGGAACACACCAACATCTTCGAGGAACTTCCAAATCCAAACACCTTCCTTTGCGGCTTCACGAGCCACAATGTATTCGGCCTCTGTTGTGGAGTTAGGCACTATATCTTGCTTGGAACTCGTGCAGCTCACTGCTCCTCCATTCATGGCATACACAAATCCAGTTCGCGATCGACAATTATCCCTGTCGGTTTGGAAACTAGCATCAGTGTAACCCTTTACGTAGAGCTCCTCCTCACCCCCATAAACTAGGAACATCTCTTTAGTCCTTTTCACGTACTTCAAGATAGTTTTCACCACTGCCCAGTGACTCTCACCTAGGTCAGCCTGGTATCTGCTTGTTAAGATTATTGCATAAGCAACATCAGGCCGTGTACATAGCATGGCATACATGATGGATCCAATTGCCGAGGCATATCGAATCATACTCATCCGATTTCGCCCATGAGAAATCGTAGGACTCTGAGTCTTGCTTAGCCCTATACCATGTGAGACGGGCAAGAATCCTATCTTGGCCTCACTCGTATTGAACCTCTTCAACACTTTGTCTATGTACATGCGCTGGCTTAAGCCGAGCAGCCTCCTGGATCTATCTCTATAGATCTTGATACCTAAAATGTACACTGCCTCTCCAAGGTATTTTGTCGAAAACTTGCCATTCAATGATTCCTTGACTGAGTTCAGCATTGAAACATAATTTCCAATTAGTAGTATATCATCCACATACAAGATCAAAAATACTACCGAGATCCCACTAGACTTCTTGTATAAACAATAGTCCTCTTCGTTCTTGATGAAACCAAGGTCAACGATGACTTCATCAAAACGAATGTTCCAACTCCGAGCTGCTTGCCTCAATCCATAAATGGACTCTCAAGTTGCATATTTTACTAGCGTTAGTTGGATCGACAAAACCTTTAGACTGTATCATGTATACATCCTATTTTAAATTTCCATGAAGGAGAGTCGTTCTGACATCCATCTGCCTTATATCATAATCGAAATATGCAGCAATAGCTAGTATGATCCTCACCGACTTTAGCATCGCTACTAGCGAGTAGGTCTCGTCATAGTTAATACCTTGAACCTTTCCATAACCTATAGAGACAAGCCGAGATTTGTGGATCTAAACATTTCCATCAACATCGGTTTTCTTCTTAATGACCCATTTGCCACCAATGGGAACTATGCTAGGTGGCGGATCAACCAAGTCCTAGACTTGATTGTCATCCATGGACTTTAACTCAGATCTCATGGCCTCTAGCCATGCCTCAGAATCTAGGCTCACCATCGCTTCCACATACGTGTCTGGCTCGTCACTTTCTAGCAACAAAACGTCGCGCACTCTGCGCAATCTTTTCGACTTCCTTGGCTCCAGTGCCGACTCCACTACGGGTTCTTTCACCGACTCCGGTGTGATCTCATCACCAACCAAGTTATCCCCGAGTGGCTCTCGAATTTCTTTGAGTCGCACTGTTCTCCCACTGTCCTCCTGACTGAGAAACTCTTTCTCTAGGAAAACCCCGTTCCGAGCAACAAACACTTTGTTCTCTTCACGGTTGTAGAAGTTATATCCCAATGTTTCCCTCGGATATCCCACGAATATTCATTTATCCGACTTGGGTGTAAGATTGTCCGACATGAGTCACTTGACAAATGCTTCACAACCCCAAATCTTGAGAAAAGACAAACTAGGACTCTTCCCAGTCCACATCTCATGTGGATTCTTGTCTATGGATTTTCATGGTACCCTATTAAGTGTGAAAGCTTCAGTTTCTAGAGCGTATCCCCAAAATGACAAGGGTATATCCAATTTGCTCATCATCAACCGGACCATGTCCAACAAGGTTCGATTTCTCCTTTCTAACACACCATTTCTCTGCGGCGGACCCAAAGGTGTGAGCTGAGGTACTATACCTCGGCTTTTCAATATGAGGCAGAAATAATGTTTCGACTAAGTGCGGGAATGTAATAACAATAATTCAATTCCAAAATAAATTCAGAAGGAAGCTTGAGCTGCATCGTGCCGACCTCCAACACAGCAACTCCTGCTTTGTTGCCGACTCGGATGTCAATCTCCCCTTGTGCCACATGCCTAGTTCTTACCAGCCCCTGTATCGAGTTGCAAATATGAACAACTGATCTGGTATCAAATACCCAAGAGCTACTAGGTATGTTAGCAAGGTAAATGTCTATAACATATGTAACAAGTGTACCATTGCCTGAAGAAGCATCTCTGGCCTTCTTGCCATGCTCAGCAAGCCACTTGCTATAGTTCATCTTCCAGTGACTAGCTTCCTTGTAGTGAAATCAAATGGTCTTTGAGTTCGGTCCGAACTTCGGCTCAGTGGCAGAGACAACCTTCTCCGTGCCATTTTCCTTACCCTTTTTCTTGGACCAACTCTTCTTTAACTTAGCCGAGTTCTGCACCATCGACACTTGATGCGTGCCTTTCTTAATATCTTGCTCTACCACCTTGAGCATCCCATGTAATTTAGTGAGATTCTCATCCATGCCATGCATATGATAGTTTGAGACAAACCTCCCATAGCTAGGTGGAAGAGAACCCAAAATTGCATCCATGGATAGCTCGTCCCCAAGTGGGAAGCCTAAACGATCCAAAGCTTGCACGTACCCGATCATCTTGATCACATGCAGGCTCAATGGATCACCCTCCTCCAGCTTACAATCCGTCAAGGGCTAACATACGTTAAACCTTCCAGTCCTTTCCTGCACCTGAAACATGCTCTTCAAACTCTCGATCATATCGAAAGCCTGAATGTTTTTGAAATGCTGTTGCAAATTGGGCTCCATACAAGCTAGCATGAGGTAGCTGATCTCGTTTGATTCATCAAAGAGTTTCTGGTGGGCATTCTTGGTTGTGGCGTTAGCATTCTCGGCAGGTTCCTCTCGAAGTGGATCCTCTAGAACATGTTCCTTTTTATCGTGCTTGAGAACAATTCTCAGATTTCTATACCAGGTGGTAAAGTTTGTTCATTCAGTTTATCCTTTTCTAGAATTGATTTCAATGCAAAGTTGGGTTGAGCAGGTGGTGCCATTGATCTACAACAGAAAATATGCAATCACTAAGCAATGTGTTTATGTAGATTAATTCAAGCCTTAAACAAAACTAATCCCATTAAAGTTGGCATCCCTTGCAAACTCTGAGTGATTCAGGACCCGTCTAGAGTAAGCGACTAGTGAGCTTTAGCATCACTGCTAGCCAAATTGCCTATTCGGTAAGCAACATGATGCTAATTGTATCTCTATACGACTCCTGTCGGTTGGGTAGATATCTCATACCCCGGCTCCCAACCTTCTTTGCCACAAGGCCCAAAACCGTTTTCATAGCCTTTTCAAGTTAACCCGATGCAGTGCATGTACGTGTCCGACACGAACCCTCCAGTTCAAGGACACCAAATAGCACCTCAATTTTATGAGCCCACTACTAGAATTACTTGACGTGCGAAGGTGCAACATCCGGAATGGCAATATACTTGATATTTAATGAGGGATCTTTCTACCATTATAACATGCATAGAAACAAGAAGCAATATCAATCACATATAAACATAAACTTGTGAAATAGTATGGCTCCTTCATGGGCGTCCTTCCATGGTCGGCTCCTACTCCGATGACCAAGGCGGAACTCCATCTTGTCCGTCACGCCAGGACGCCAAAACCTCGAACTTGATCTCTATACTCCAACTACTATAACTGGTAATGAATTTATAGAGAATCAGAAGTCGACACGTAGGTCGTTATACAATATAATGACAGCACTTTGGCTCCTGCCGGCTAACAATCATGACACGCATGTCATGTTAAATTACACACATGCATCACATACATATGAGCCACACTATTCACATCAAACCTGCAAAACAAACTTATGCATAGAATTGCATTCTACCGGTTTGTGTGATCGTGTATGAAATACAAGGCGGTACACACATAGTGGTCCTGGTCTCATTGGTCATCGATATACAAGGCGTTTTTTGACATCACAGATCGCATCTGCACTTCGATCACGCTGAATTTTCTGATCTGACTGATCTCATTGATCATCGCGAACCCGATTCAGATTTACGTTTCACGGTTAACCCCGATGGAGGATACCGACTAGTAGGGGTAGGTTGTGTCACGACCTCATCGTTTCCGATTGATAGAAAATATAGCCTCAATCTATCCCGATGTGTAGTTGATCTCATCAACCGTGCGCATAGCCGATGTCATGAATGATGACGGATCTCATCCGCCGCCTCCGCATATCAAACATGCATCCAATCTAAATCCAAATCCTATAAGAGAGGCTCTGATACCATTCTTGGGTTCTACCGTAGGTGCATCCCATAAAAATTAAAATTTTCCTACACGTAGAACATCCAAGAACATGCTAGAGATGGATCACAGATTGTTACCACTAGACGTGCAATGCCGTGTAGCGGAAGTAGAGTTCGGGCAGTGCGTTCGTGAGTTCTGTCTCCTCCTCGTTCGATCTCCCTCGAACAATCGTTCCGATATCCCTCGAAAATCCGGTCACCAGATCCGAGGTACAGGTTTGCTGGAGCGGCGCAGGCGCACCGCCTCTAACGATATCCGCAAGTGCAGGAGGAACGCTCGTGCGGCGGACTGCTAGGTCCAATCACACGGTCGGCGGCAGCGAGTGGAGGTGGATAGTTGAAACTCATACAAAGCCCTAATGACGGTGCCGAAGCGATCAACCGTATGGGTGTGCCGCACCTCCACTATATATAGGCATCCGATGCAGGATCAACTCTTGGGCCTCGCATGGATCCTAAAGTCCATATGTTCCTTCCCTTAAGCGCGCGACCCTTTAGGTTCTCGTCCACTTGGTCACGAGCCAGATGACATCCGACTCGACAGGTCGGTAGCAGCCTCTAGCAAGACGTGCCGACTCCAAGTGTCTGATGAAGCTGGTTAGGCGAACCTATATTTCACACTTTTGTTCCCTTTGCCTCACGATATATGTTGTTGTGCACAAGGCGACATGGTCATCCTTGTTTCAGCATGACCTATTTCTCGTTCCGGTGAATCCGACCAACACTTTGGATTATCTCATAATCCTCATCGCATGGCCATGCTTATCCAGGTCAGATCACCCGAGGGGCCTAAAGTATATCTCTACAGGTAGGAGGGCAAATCCCATCTTGCTCGACCATGTCTCGCATTCTGGGTCTGGACAAGTGATACGTCTCCAACGTATCTATAATCTATGAAGTATTCATGCCATGTCTGCAATAATTCTATATGATTTTGCTATGATTTTATTAGAACTAACCCGGACTGACGCTATTTTTAGCAGAACTACAGTGGTGTTGTTTTTGTGCAGAAATAAAAGTTCTCGGAATGAGCTGGAAATTTACGAAGAATATTTTTTGGAAATATAAAAAATACTAGAACGAAGAGTCACTAGAGAGGAAGGCCGAGGAGTCCACAAGCCTCAAGAGCACGACCACCCCCTAGGCGCGCCCACCAGGCTTGTGGGCCCCTCGGGAGTCCACCGACCTCCCTCCCAGCTCTATAAATCCTCAAATATTCCAAAACCCCTGAGGCATAACCTAGATTGGGAGTTCCAATGCTGCACACCTCCAGAACCACGAAAAACCAATTTTGGCCCTCTCTGACACCCTACCGGAGGGGGTCACCATAACCGGAGTCAATCTTCATCGTCCCGGAGGGGCCATCAACACCATGGAGGCCAAGGACCAGAGGGAGAACTTCTCCCTATACAGGGGGAGGCCATGGAGGAGGGAGCTCAAGAGGGAGAACCTCTCCCCCTCTCTCCCGGTGGTGCCGAAGTGCCACCGGGGAACCATCGCCGCTGTGATCGTCTTCATCAACATCACCTTCTTCATCACCATCCTCATCTCCTTTTAGTGGTCCACTCTCCCGCACCCCGCTGTAATCACCTACTTGAACATGGTACTTTATGCCACATATTATGATCCAATGATGTTTTCATGATCTAGATAGGTTTGAGTTGTATGTTTATTTAGGTCATGTCCTATGGTGCCTTCCGTGCCGTGTACACATAAAGGATTCCCACCGTAGGGTGTTGCAATATGTTCATGATTCGCTTATAGTGGGTTGTTTGAGTGAGAGAAGCATAAACCCGAGTCTGAGAGTTGTTGCATATGGGATAAAGGGGACTCGATGCTTTAATGCTATGGTTTGGTTTTACCTTAATGATCTATAGTAGTTGCGGATGCTTGCTAGAGTTCAAATCATAAGTGCATATGATCCAAGTAGAGAAAGTGTGTTAGCTTATGCCTCTCCCTCATATAAAATTGGAATAATGATTTCCGATCTTGTTAACAATTGCCTAGCATAATTCCGCACACCGACCCATCATTATTCCACACACACTATTTGTAATACATTGTAATATTATGATAACAACACCTATTTTTATATTTTAGTTCTCCAATATGATGAAAAGCTATCCTCTTCATACCCACAAAGTAGTTTTATTTCTCGTTTATAGATGGAAGCAAATGTTCGGTGTACATAGAGTCGTATTGGTGGTAGATAGGACTTGAGAGAATATTGTCCTTACCTCTAGCTCCCTGTGGGTTCAACACTCCATACTTATCACTTCCACCTTTGGAAATTGCTACGATGATTCCTTGAACTTGGGGATTATCAACAAGCCAAAAACCTACCTTTGTAATAACCCAGTCATGGAGTAGCATTTGGTCGGCCCAAAGCAAGTCTGGCACCATCCCGAGTACATGCGCTAGCTCAGGTCTTAGGACATAGAACATATGTTGTACCAGAGACTCACAGATGACCTGTCGCTATGTCTCATAGTTGGGTCTGTCCAACTCAGACCTTATCTCGACTCTGATCCGACTATGTTAAATCCAACCTGACCTTTGTGAGTCCATATTATCCGGCTAGCATCCAATGCTACATGGTCAGTGAGACCGAACCATCCACCGTGTCATATGCTAGTCTAATTACTTGTGCGTCCACACAACCCTTTCGACTAGGGACCATTTAGGACAGTTATCATACAATGCATAGTTCACAAACAAGTCACGTACTTATTAATACACATCACTGATAATGTCCAAGGACTATCTTTATTCATAAACACATAGGAAATATCATCATACATGATTGCCTCTAGGGCATATATCCAACACACCTCAACCGGAAAACACAAAGAGTTGTCCCTCAACCTACTGAAAATATTTATTCTGAAATTCCTTCGGGTATGATAGAGAAATTGTTGGCTAATCCTTATGCAGGAGATGGAACACTACATCCTGATTTGCATCTAATCTATGTGGATGAAGTTTGTGGATTATTTAAGCTTGCTGGTCTGCCCGAGGATCATGTCAAGAAGAAGGTCTTTCCTTTATCTTTGAAGGAGAAGGCATTGACATGGTATAGGCTATGTGATGATATTGGATCATGGAGCTACAACCGATTGAAAATGGAATTTCATCAAAAGTTCTATCTTATGCATCTAGTTCATCGTGATCCAAATTATATTTATAATTTTTGGCCTCGTGAAGGAGAAAGAATCCCTCAAGCTGGGGGGATGCTTAAGTCAACGTTATATTCATCTCCCAATCATGAGCTCTCGGGGGAAATTATTATTCAGAATGTTTATGCTCAGCTTTCTTGTAATGATCAATCCATGCTCGATACTTCTTGAGTTGGTTCTTATCTGAAGAAAGACATTGACTTCAAATGGGATTTATTGGAAAGAATTAAATGAAACTCTTAAGATTGGGAACTTGATGAAGGTAAGGAGTCTGGTATGAACCTTAAGTTTGATTGTGTTAAATCTTTTGTAGACACCAATGCTTTTTGTGAATTTAGCACTAAATGCGGACTTGACTCTGAGATAGTAGCTTCTTTTTGTGAATCTTTTGCTGCTCATTTTGATCTCCCCAAGGAGAAGTGGTTCAAATATCATCCCCCCATTGAAGTGAAAGTAGTTGAACCTATTAAAGTTGAAGAGAAAACTATTACTTATAAAATGTTGATCTTGTTATTCCCACTGCTTATATTGAGAAAGCACCTTTCCCTGTTAGAATAAAGGATCATGCTAAAGCTTCAACTGTGGTTCATAAGAGTTGTGCTAGAACACCTACACCCTTGAGAAAATTAAAGTTGAGCCTAGTATTTCTATGGTCAAGGATCTCTTAGATGATAATACTGATGGGCATGTTATTCAATTTTGTGATGAGGCCGCTAGAATTACTAAACCTGATGCTAAAGATAAACATAGACCCATTGTTGGCACACCTATTGTTTCTGTTAAAATAGGAGATCATTGTTATCATGGCTTATGTGATATGGGTGCTACTGTGAGTGCAATTCCCTTTTCCTTATATAAAGAGATTATGAATGATATTGCACCAGCTAAAGTAGATGAAATTGATGTTACAATTAAGCTTGCTAATAGAGACACTATATAACTAGTTGGGATTATTAGAGATGTTGAAGTCTTGTGTGGGAAAATAAAATATCCTACTAATTTTCTTGTTCTTGGTTCCCCACAAAATGATTTTTCCCATTATATTTTGTAGACCCTTCTTGAATACCGTTAATGCCACGATAGATTTTGAGAAGTAAATGGTTACCGTACCTTTTGGGGATATGACTCATGAGTTTAATTTCTCTAGATTTCGTAGACAAACCCATGATAAATATTTCCCTAGTAAGGATGGAATTATTGGTCTTGCCTCTATTGTTGTGCCTCCTATTGATCCTTTAGAGCAATATTTGCTGGACCATGAAAATGATATGCATAATAATGAAAGTAATGAAAGAGATAGGATTTTCTTTGATCAGCATCCTATTCTGAAACACAACTTTCCTGTTGAAATACTTGGGGATCCTCCTCCACCCAAGGGTGATCACGTGTTTGCGCTTAAACAATTACCAGATACGTTGAAATATACTTATCTTGATGAAAAGAAGATATATCCTATTATTATTAGTGCTAACCTTTCAAAGCATCAATAACAGAGATTATTGAAAACTCTGAAGAATCATTGTGCTGCTATTGGATATAATCTTGATGATCTTAAGGGCATTAGTCCCACTCTATGTCAGCATAAAATTAAAATGGAGCCTGATGCTAAACTAGTTGTTGGTCACCAATAATGGTTGAATCCTAAAATGAAGGAAGTGGTAAGAAATGAAATATTAAAGCTTCTGGAGGCAGTATCATTTACCCTATTGCTGATAGTAGATGGGTTAGTCCCATTCATTATGTCCCTAAGAAAGGAGGTATTATCGTAGTTCTGAATGATAAAATGAATTGATCTCGCAGAGAATTGTTAGAGGTTATAGAATGGTAATTGATTTTAGGAAATTGAATAAAGCTACTAGAAAAGATCATTACCCTCTACCTTTGATTGATCAAATGCTAGAAAGATTGTCCAAACACACACATTTCTGCTTTCTAGATGGTTATTCTGGTTTCTCTCAAATACTTGTGTCAAAAGAGGACCAAGATAAGACCACCTTTACCTGCCCTTTTGGTACCTTTGCTTATAGACGTATGCCTTTTGGTTTATGCAATGCACCTACTACCTTTCAAAGATGCATGACTTCTATATTCTCTGATTTTTGTGAAAGGATTGTTGAGGTTTTCATGGATGATTTTTCCGTTTACATAAGTTCTTTTGATGATTGTTTGAGCAACCTTGATCGAGTTTTGCAGAGATGTGAAGAAACTAATCTTGTCCTAAATTGGGAGAAGTGTCACTTTATGGTGAATGAAGGCATTATCTTGGGACGTAAAATTTCCGAAATACGTATTGAAGTTGACAAGGCTAAAGTTGATGCTATTGAAAAAATGTCGTGTCCTATGGATATCAAAGGTATAAGAAGAATCCTTGGTCATGTTGGTTTCTATAGGAGGTTTATGAAAGATTTCTCTAAGAATTGTAGGCCTCTCACTAATCTTTTGCAAAAAAAAAGATGTTCCATTCATTTTTTATGATGATTTTGTAGAAGCTTTTGAAATTCTTAAGAATGCCTTAATTTATGCACCTGTTGTTGAACCACCTGACTGGAACCTACACTTTGAAATTATGTGTGATGCTAGTGACTATGCCGTAGGTGCTGTTCTAGGACAAAGAGTTGATAAGAAATTAAATGTTATTCATTATGCTAGACAAACTCTCGTCATTCCTCAAAGAAACTATGCTACCACTAAAAAGGAATTTTTAGCAGTTTTGTTCGTTTGTGATAAGTTTAGAACCTATATTGTTGATTCTAAAGTAACTATTCACACTGATCATGCTGCTATTAAATATCTCATGGGAAAGAAAGATGCTAAATCTAGACTTATTAGGTGGGTTCTTCTACTACAAGAATTTGATTTGCATATTGTTGATAGAAAGGGTGCTGATAATCCCGTAGCAGATAACTTGTCTAGGTTAGAGAATGTTCTTTATAACCCACTACCTATTGATGATAGCTTTGCTGATGAACAATTAGCTGTCATAAATGCATCTCGTAATGCTCCTTGGTATGCTGATTATGCTAATTACATTGTCGCTAAATTTATACCACCTAGTTTCACATGCCAACAAAAGAAAAAGTTCTTCTATGATTTAAGACATTACTTCTGGGATGACCCACACCTTTATGAAAAAGAGTAGATGGTGTTATTAGACATTGTGTACCTGAGTAGGAACGGAAGTGTCATTCCTAGACCTACGGAGGATACCATGCTGGAGATAGGACTGCACATAAGGTATTACAATCTGGTTTTTATTGGCCTACTCTCTTCAAGGATGCTCGTAAGTTTGTCTTTTCATGTGATGAATGTCAAAGAATTGGCAATATTAGTAGACGTCAAGAAATGCCTATGAATTACTCTCTTGTTATTGAACCATTTAATGTTTGGGGTTATTATTATATGGGACCTTTTCCAATGGCCAACGAGTATACTCATATTTTAGCTGTTGTTGATTATGTTACTGTGGGTACAAGCTATTCCAACTAGTAGCGTTGATCACAACACCTTTATTAAGATGCTTAAAGAAGTTTTTCCCCTAGATTTGGAGTCCCCAGATATTTAATGACTGATGGTGGTTCACATTTTATTCATGGTCCTTTCCATAAATTGCTTGCTAAGTATGATGTTAATCATAGAATCGCATCCCCTTATCATCCTTAGTCTAGTGGTCAAGTAGAATTAAGCATTAGAGAAATTAAATTGATCTTGCAAAAGATGGTTAATAGATCTAGGAAGAATTGGTCTAAGAAACTTAAGGATGCATTATGGGCTTATAGAACTGCTTACAAGAATCCTATGGGTATGTCTCCGTATAAAATGGTTTATGATAAAGCATGTCACTTACCTCTAGAGCTAGAGGATAAAGCTTATTAGGCAATCAAAGAGCTCAACTATGATTTCAAACTTGCTGGTGAGAAGAGGTTATTTGACATTAGCTCACCTGATGAATGGAGAACCCAGGCCTACGAGAATGCCAAGCTATTTAAAGAGAAAGTTAAGAGATGGCATGATAAACGGAAACAAAAGCATAAATTCAATGTAGGTGATCATGTCTTGCTATACAATTCTCGGTTAAGAATTTTTGCAGGAAAAACTCTCTCTAAATGGGAAGGACCATACATCGTCGAGGAAGTATATCGCTCCGGTGCCATCAAGATCAACAACATCGAAGGCACAAATCTGAAGGTGGTAAACGGGCAAAGAATCAAACATTATATTTCAGGTACTCCCATTAATGTTGAAACCAATGTTATCAATACCATAACTCCTGAAGAGCATATTAGGGAGACCCACTGGAATGTTTCAGACCCCAAAAAGGAATAGGTACGTGGTACGATAAGTAAACCGACTCCAAAACTTTCCCAATAGCAATTTTACTCAGTTTTAGAATATTTAAAAAGTTAGGAAAATAAAAAGTAGTCCAAAGGATGCATGGGGAGGTGACAAGCCTGCTAGGTGCGGCCACCCCTTGGTCGTGCCTATGGGGCTTGTCACCACCCTGTGCGCCCCTCAGACTTTGTTTTCTTGTGTAACACCCCTTTGGGTCGGCAAAAATTCATTATATAATCCCCCGAAGGTTTCGACTTTCGTATCACGACAATACGTGTTGTTTTCGTTTTGAGTGGTTTCTGCAGCAGATTTAAATCGTCATGGCGTCCCCCGGTGCTCCGAAGGACAAGGTTCTTGAGAAGGTCATCATCCCTTACCTTGCAGAGGTGTTGCAGCACCCTCAAACCATTGAGATGCATGAGGGGGTGCTGCACATCCATGAAATTGCGGGGCCAAAGAAGACCAAAGTGTGGAAACAAGGCTCGAAGCAATGGAGCAACAAGTATTCAAGTGCCAAGGGATGGTGGAACATGGACTCAATGCCAATCATATGATGATCTCGGAGTTTACCCATAAACACAAGGTGGACACCAAGGACATCGGGGAGCACATCTTCAAGCTTTACGAGAAAATTGCGCATCTCCAAGCCCAGATCTATGATCTGCAAAACCAAAATTGTGAGTATGAAGACAAATTTAAGGGAATGAGTTTGGCTCCAGATTTGAGGATTTCGGAGACTTGTTCATCTTTTTATGATGGTGAGCCAATGCCTTGGAAAACAGAGGACACGTTTCCATCTTCATGAAAAACTCCACTACCACCACCTCCGAAGAAGGACACCTGAGCACATGGGTATGGGCACTCCCCTTGGCTTGTGTCAAGCTCGGGGGAGGTGCCCCGGTATCTTATCACACCACACCTTTTTCCTTTTTCGTTTTTATCTTTCTTAGTTAGATCCATTTTTATTTTTTTGATCTAGTAGAATAAAAGTTTTAGTATGATATACCTTTTAGTTTTTTCTTTTTCTCCTCTCATGTAAGGAAGTCTAAGATATATATAATAAA
The DNA here is from genome assembly GCA_022496015.1 of Hordeum marinum. Lineage (NCBI taxonomy): Eukaryota > Viridiplantae > Streptophyta > Magnoliopsida > Poales > Poaceae > Hordeum > Hordeum marinum. Next base: position 122,340,707 of record CM039677.1, read on the forward strand.
AAGTAGTTTTTATGAGAGGGCTGTGCTATATCATCATGCTCTTGAAAGTAATGTAGATAGAATAATAGAACAAAAGCAAAAAAGAATACATAGTGATCTTTTGGGGAGTGATGAATTCACATATAAAAAGTATGGTGATTGAAATTTCTTGGGAGTTAACAAACATAGTATTTGGTCATTGGTCCAATTAAAAGGAAGTCATAAAGAAAGAGAGATTCACATATAAATATATTATCTTGGACATCTTTTAGGATTGTGATCACTCATCAAAATAGTACAGGTGAAGAAGTTGATGTTGGACAAGCAAGACAACATAATAGGTTATGTTTGCTTACCTCCGGACAGAAGTTATATGGTTTTAGATCCTCCAACATGTCGTGCTTGCTTCCACCTCATATTATCAAAACATTCTGCACCAAGTAGAGATACTACTTGTGTATCCAAACTTCTCAAACCAGTTTTGCCATGGGAGTCCACCATACCTACCTATGGATTGAATAAGATCCTTCAAATAAGTTGTCATCGCTGCAAAAAGGCAATAAAAGTTGCTCCCAGATATGTGTGATCTTTTATTGTAAGGGAAATAAGCATTGTACGAACTTGTGATAGTAAATAAATAAAAGTGACATACTGCATAACAAAGGTTCCTATCACAAAGGGAAATACAACATGGTGTTCCTCTGTACTAGGAGTTTATGCATCCAAAACAAAAATCACATGACAACCTCTGGTCCCCTCTGCGAAGGGCCTATCTATTACTTTTCCTTTTAGAACTTACTTTTATGCAAGAGTCATGGTGGTCTTCACCAATTCCTATAGTTTCTCTCTCTTGGCAAGCATTATGTGTTGGGGAATGATCTAGACTTATATATACACTCGGATGTGGGTGATCATGAGTTATTATTGTTGACATCACCCTTGAGGTGAATAGTTGGGAGGCAAAACTATAAGCCCCTATCTTTCTCTGCGTTCGACTGAAGCTTTGAACTCATGGGTACCTCATGAGTGCTAGCAATTGTGTAAGACTAAAACTTGATTGAGTATGTGGATTTGCTTTACAAGCTCTTATATTGACTATTTCCGATGTTATGATAAATTGTCAATTGCTTCAATGATTGAGATCATAGTTTGTTGGTTGTTAACAGAATTCTTGTTTCATACTTTATCTTGTGAATGAATTGTTACTCTAGTATAAAGAATATCATACAATGAGTATTGTTGTTCTAAATTTGATCATGATGCCCTCATGTCTGTATTTTATTTTCTCGACACCTTTATCTCTAAACATGTGGTCATATTCGTGATCTCGACTTTCGCTTGAGGGCAAGTGAGGTCTAACCTTGGGGGAGTTGATACGTCCATTTTGCATCATGCATTTATATTGATATTTATTGTATTATGGGCTGTTATTACACGTTATGGTACAATACTTATGTCTTTTCTCTCTTATTTTAGAAGGTTTACATGAAGAGGGAGAATGCCGGCAGTTGGAATTCTGGACTAGAAAAGGAGCAAATCTGAGATACCTATTCTGCTAAACTCCAAAAGTCCTAAAAATTTACGGAGAATATGTTCGGATTTAATAAAAAATGCTGACGCAAGAATTAACTAGAGGGGGGCCCCTGTAGGCCACAAGCCTGCAAGGCGCGGCCACCCCCTGGCCACGCCTGCCCTGTGGCTCCTTCGACGCCCATCTTCTGCTATATGAAGTGTTTTGACCTGGAAAAAATCAGGAGAGAGCTTTCTAGATGAAGCACCGCCATCTCGAGGCGGAACCTTGACAGAACCAATCTAGAGCTCCGGCAGGGATGTTCTACCGGGAAACTTCCCTCTCGGAGGGGGAAATCGAAGCCATCATCATCACCAACGATCCTCTCATCGAGAGGGGGTCAATCTCCTTCAACATATTCACCAGCACCATCTCCTCTCCAAACCCTAGCTCATCTCTTGTATCCGATCTTTGTCTCAACACCTGAGGTTGGTACCTGTGGGTTGCTAGTAGTGTTGATTACTCCTTTTAGTTGATGCTAGCTGGTTTACTTGGTGGAAGATCATATGTTCATATCCTTTATGATAATTAATAGTCATCTGATCTTGAACATGAACAAGTTTCATGAGTGGTTACGTTTGTTCCTAAGGACATGGGATAAGTCTTATTATAATAAATCATGTGAATTTCGTTTTCGTTCGATATTTTGATGAGATGTATGTTGTATCACCTCTAGTGGTGTTATGTGAACGTCGACTACATAACACTTCACCATTATTTGGGCCTAGGGGAAGGCATTGGGAAGTAATAAGTAGATGATGGATTTCTAGAGTGACACAAGCTTAAACCCTAGTGTAAGGGCATATTTCTCCCTAAGTGGTTTTCGTGATTGATGACAATACCTTTGCGGACTAACCATGTGCGTTGAGCATTTCAGATATGTCATGTCTAGGCACAAGACGATTCAGTGCCCCTCGGAGCCTCTCGAAGACGGTTGTTCTCTACGTTTCCTTTCGGTGGATTTGAGTCATAGGAAAGCCATACTATTAAGAGGGGGTTCTCTTTGGAAAGGTTTGGGTGGAATCAACACGTACACATCTATTCCTTTGCACCACCTTTCCCTCACTTCAATGGAGCTTCAACTCGTTTTCTTCCCTGTGCAAAGTGAAAGCCTGTGGGGTGTTTACTTTCAGTTGTTAGTGGTAGTACCGCTCAAAGGAGAGGTAGTACCGCAGATGCCAGCAGTAGTACTGCTCGGTGGAGCAGTTTTACCGCTGTCTCCTGTCCTGGAATTTACGCCTACGGTAGTGGGCGCGAATGTAATTTTTTACATACGCCCTATTACGGTAGTACCGTGATTCGCGTCCGGTACTACCGAGCTGGACTTTTTCGTAGTTTCCCTTTCTACGGAGGTAGGCACGGAAATAATTTTTTACCTCCGTGCATCTCCAGTGCCAGCCTCTACCAACCATGCGGTAGTACCGCTTGGGCTCGCGGTAGTATCGCTCCAACGGTTCTACCGCTTGTTTCCTAGTGTGATCAGCCAGAGCCTGCTACTGCCGTGCGAGCGGTAGTACAGCATACGGCAGTGATAGTACCGCAAGCCCTCACGGTAGTACCAAGGGATTTGCGGTAGTACCGCAATGCGCGGGGCTGTGGGTGTGGATAACGGTTGGATCTTGTCCCCCACTATAAAAGGGAGGTCTTCTTCCTCAAGAAGCTTACCTCTTTCTTCCCAAAACTCCATTATTTCTCTAAGCTCCATTTTAGCCTGATCTCCCTCCCTAGACAATCAAACTTGTTGATTTTCTAGGGATTGGTTGAGAAGGCCTCGATCTACACTTCCACCAAGAGAAATTCGATTCCCCCCACTAATCCCTCACGGATCTTATTAGTCTTCGGTGTTTGAGCACCCTAGACAGTTGAGGTCACCTCGGAGCCACAATCCATTGTGGTGAAGCTTCGTGGCGAGGGTGTGAGGAGAATACGATGGCCCTAGTGGCTTCTTGGGGAGCATTGTGCCTCCACACTGCTCCAACGGAGACTTACTTCCTCACAAGGGAAGGAACTCCGGTAACACATCCTCGTCTCCACCGGCTCCACTTTTGTTTATCTCGCACCTTTACTTCTTGCAAGCTTTTATTGTGATATATGCCTTGCTTGCTTGTGTACTTATTGTGGTTAGCATCATATAGGTTATTCACCTAGTTGCACATCTAGCCAACTTATTTGATTCTAAGCCTAAATTCTTAATGAAAAGTAAAAAAGTGTTATTGCCTATTCACCCCCCTCTAGTCAACCATATCGATCCTTTCAATTGGTATCAGAGCCACGTCTCTTTATTAAGGGTTTCACCACCCAAAGAGTATGGCTGGCGAAGAGGTGCGTGTGGGAGAACTTCCCTAGGCCATGGGAGTGAACACGGTCTCACACGAGGATTTGAATGAGGCCTCTTACTGAAATCCTCCATGGCGATCGAGGTTCAATCCATGTTCAAAGATTTCCTTAATACTCTTAAAATGTCTACCGATACGGCGCAAGTGGTCAAACCCACTAACTCGACATCGGATGTCAACTCCGGTAAGGAGGGGGCTAGTGCCGACAAAGATAATCTTTCTCAAGGAGTTAATGGGTCGGGGAGCTTTGCCTCTATTCCCCCTCCCGTGGTCTATGGAGGACCGCTGCATCCACCTCATATAGTTAATCTTGGTCCTCCTCCTAAACTTGTTAAGAATGATTTTGCTAACTGGGTTTTCAGTATCATGTCTCATTTAGATCACAGCTCAATGCATCTCACGAGAGTCATTGAAGAAGGATACTATCCTCATGATCCATGCAATCTTACTCGAAGAGAACAATCGGATAAATAGCTAAATTCTTCTGCCTTGTTTTATACTCCAAGCTGCTATTCCTACTGAATACCTACCTCACCTGCGGCCCTTCACTGTTGCTAAAGAGTGTTGGGAACACATCATCTCCATGTACAAGGGCAGCTCAAGCATTAAACGGTCAAACTATGAAGTTGTCCTTGATTAATCACATAAGTTTGTGATGATAGAGGATGAGGAACCACGTGAGCTCTATAGAAGGGGAACGCTCTCGCTGTTTCCCTCAAGGATCATGGAAGCAAAGATGTGGATGATACTTGGATCAAGCATAAGTTTCTGAAGGCCATCATGCCCTACAACAAGGCCATGTCCATTGTCATCAGTCAAAGGCCGGACTTTCACACCTTATGGTCTGGTGATGTGTTCGATGAATTTATTGCTATGAACATCCTGAATACAATAGCTGACAATGCTCTCGTTTGCGTTCAATGATCAAAGAAGTCCTCTCCCAATCTTGCATTGAAGGACAAGGTCAGTCAAGAGGAAGAAGAAGAAGAAGAGGGTTGCCTCAAGGACATCAAATATGCTTATCATGAGCACATGGCTCTTGTGTCTAGACAATTTTGGGGCAACAAGAGAAACACAAGGCCCAACTTCTCAAAGAACAACTCAAATGGGTCAAAGGGCAAGCAACGTGTGAGAACTTGCTACAATTGTGGTAATGTGAGTCACTTTGTGGTGGATTGCCCATATGAGAAGAGGGAAGACAATGGTGGCAAGCTCATTCGCAAAGATAAGGCCAAGTCCTTCCCCAACAAAACCAACTTCATCAAGAAGGCCCCTCACAAGGTATTGGTGGCTCAAGAAGAGTATGGCCTTGGATGATGATGTCGATGACGAAGACACAAGCGGTGAAGTAATGGCAATGGCATCCGTGGCAATTGCTTCCTCTACTCCAACAAAGGTGTCACTCTTCGACGCCCCCAATGAGAACATCGTCGCGAGGTGCCTCATGGCCAAAAGGTATCACTAAGGTAACCTCCAACGTCAAAACCTCAAACATTAAGACTTCGTTTTCTTCCACTCTTGAGGAGTCACAAAATGATGTGCTTGCTAAAATATGTAAAGATTATGATCATGCTATTGTTCTTAACCGTGTTCTCAAGTCTGAGAAGATTTCACTCGGGGTGGACCATGATTGACTCAAGGATGAGCTTGGCACACTCGGCAATGCTCACAAGGCGTTGAAGTGTGCTCATGACTCTCTTAAGGAGTCGCATGATGAACTCCAAGTGAAACTCACTAAGGAAATTGCCACGTGTCCTCCTTTTGTTCTAATTGATAATGCCTCTGCTACTAACCCATGTTGTGAGCATGCACATCTTGTGGAGGAAAATGTCAAGCTAAAATAGCAGCTAACAAAGGGCTTGGTGTCGTGTATCCAAGGTGAGAAGACACGCAATGACCTTTTGAGTAATCATAAAGAATTTGTAGCAAAAGAAGGAGTGGGTTTTGCACTCAAGAATAATGAGAAGAAGAAGGTGAACACAAAGGAAGTTCCACCGTTCAAGCGAACCTTTGTAAGAGCAGGAGAAGGTCCTCATGATAAGAAGGAAGACAAATTTATATTGGAGAATGCCAAGAAGGGCAAGAACAAGAACACCCACCCCTACAAGACCGGCGACTTTAACCCCTCTTATATTTTATGCCGTGCTAGTGATGGGCATGTTTATGCCAAATATGTTGGTTCTTCTTATGAGTACATTGAATGGTGTATTTCGGTTCCTAAGACCCTTGTTGCTAACATGAAAGGACCCATTAAATAATGGGTACCAAAATCCAAACATTGATCTCTTGTAGGGGTTAACTTCCGGAGGAACATCATGGTTGCTCTATAGTGGAGCGACAAATCATATGACCAGAAGCAAGGACTTGGTGGTGGATGTTCATCCTGACACATCTGTGGCCACCCAAGTCTCATTTGGTGATGATGCAATTTCAAAGGTATTGGGTCTTTTCAAGGCGATAATCTCTCTGGAACTCTCCATAGAAAATGTTATGCTTGTTGAGACCCTCGCATACAACTTACTTTCAATTCATCAACTCGCAACCATGGGTTTTAGTACCTTCTTTGGTATTGACTATGTGACCCTTTTTTGGAGCAAGACTCTTAAAGTAGATTTTGTTGGGCATGTCGAGAACGGTCTCTATGTGGTGAACTTCTCGGAGCAACCCACTAAGACCGCGACTTGCTTAATGGATAAAGTTGATGTGGGATGGCTGTGGCATCGCCGGCTAGCCCATGTCAATATGAGATCTTTCCAAAGACTCCTCAAAGGGGATCACATTCTTGGACTAACAAACGTGAGTTTTGCCAAAGATCGTTCTTGCAGTGCTTGTATCGAAGGAAAGCTACATGAAAAGGCTCATCGTCCAACCACTACAATCTACTCAAAGAGGACCTTAGAGCTCCTTCACATGGATCTCTTTGGCCCTCCATCTTTTGACAGTCTTGGTGGAAGAAAATATTGCTTGGTGATTGTGGATGATTTCTCGAGATATACTTGGCTTAATTTCTTCAATAAGAAGAGTGAAACCCAACAGACCGTCATCAACTTTGCAAATGAAGTCCAACGTCAACATGATGCATTGATTTTTGATGATTATAAGTGACAATGGCACTGAGTTCAAGAATTACACCCTAAATGAGTTTCTCGGTAATGAAGGGATACAACACCAATATTCCACACCTTACATCCCTCAACAGAACGGTGTCACTGAGAGGAAGAACCATACATTGGTTTATGCGGCAAGAACCATGATGGCGGAGTTTAAATCACTGTACAACTTTTGGGCCGAAGCCATCAACACGGTGTGTCATGCATCTAATGGGCTCTATCTCCGCAAAGGCTTGAATAAGACTCCTTATGAGATTCTTACCGGGAACAAGCCCAACCTCAAATACTTCAAGGTGTTCGGTTGAAAGTGTTTCACTCTCAAGAAAGGTGCTTGTTTGTCTAAATTTGAATCTAGAGCCCATGAGGGCATATTTGTTGGTTATGCTGCAGACTCTCATGCTTACCATGTCCTCAACAAGTCCACGGGACTCATTAAGGAGACGAGTAACATAGAGTTTGATGAAAATAGTAGCTCCCAAGTGGAGCAAAGTGGTCTTTGTGATACAGGTGATGAAATTCCTCCCCAAGCCATAAGAAGAATGGGTGTGGGATACTTCCTACCCCTTGAAGAACCTCTTGTGGCCGAAGGACAAGGATAATGTTCCACTCAAGTGGAACCATCACCGACGCAAGACCCACATGCTTCCTAAGAACAAAATGAAGGCTCTCCACCACATGGACAAGATCAAGGGCAAGATCAATCTTCTGATGATGGTGTTTCACCAAATGATGCCCAAGATCAAGTTCCCGTCTCCAAGCACGTTCAAGATCAAGATCTTCTTCAAGAACAAGAACAAGTTCACGAAGGCGATCAAGTTCATCAAGATGATGACTCTCAGAATGTTGTCCCTCAACCTTCCATGGAGGAAATCTTAGAGAGACGAGCTGCCAAGAAAGTCGCCAAGAATGCTGCCAAGCTCAAACTTAGACAACATATGTTGGAGAATGTCTATGGCGACTTGCAAAAAGGGGTAACCACTCTTAAGGTTCAAGATGCGCTCGAGGATATGGAGCGGGTTGAAGCTATGCATGATGAACTCAACAACTTCAAGCGGAACCAAGTGCAGCGACTCGTGCCAAGACCTAAGGAGAATCACAATGTCATTGGAACTAAATGGATCTTCAAAAACAAGCAAGATGCGAACGGTATTGTCATTCGCAAGAAGGCAAGATTGGTGGCACAAGGATAGTCCCAAGTCGAGGGTAACGACTAGGGTGAAACTTTTGCTCCTGTTGCTCGCCTTGAATCTATTCGCATGTTGCTTGCGTATGCCTCTCATCATAACTTTAAATTATATCAAATGGATGTCAAGAGTGCTTTTCTTAATGGCCCTCTTAAGGAGTTGGTATATGTTAAGCAACCCCCAAGGTTCAAGGATCCCAAGTTCCCCAATCATGTATACGTTCTCGATAAGGCTCTCTATGGCCTTAAACAAGCCCCACGCGCGTGGTATGAGCACCTTATCGACATGTTGCAAGATCGTGGGTTTGAAATTGGGAAAATCGATCACACTCTTTTTACAAAGAGGGTCAAAGGGAACTTGTTCATATGCCAACTATATGTTGATGATATTATATTTGATTCTCCTAACAAAGTTTTCAATGAAGAGTTTGCCAGTTTGATGACAAACAAGTATGAGATGTCCATGATGGGAGAGTTGAAGTTCTTCCTTAGTTTCAAAGTCAAGCAACGTAGCCAAGGTACCTGCATCAATCAAGCCAAATACACTCAAGACATGCTCAAGAGGTTCAAGATGGATGAGCTCAATCCTCCCAAGGCCAACACTCCCATACCACTCAAATGCCATCTTGACAGTGATCCCAATGGTAAAGCGGTGGATCAAAAGGTATATCGCTCCATGATTGGATCCTTGCTTTACCTTTGTGCATCTATATTGGATATCATGTTGAGTGTGGGTATTTGTGCACGATTTCAATCCGCACCTAAGGAAAGTCACCATGTGGTTGTCAAGCGAATCTTTCGATATTTGGCTTATGGTATCCCAAGGGGGCTTCGTTTGATCTCGTTGGATATACTAACTCGGATTGGGCGGGAGACCGCGTGGATAGAAAGTCCACTTTCAGAAGCTACCAATTTCTTGGTCAGTCTTTGGTAAGTTGGTCTTCAAAGAAACAAAATTGTGTTTCTCTCTCGTCCACCGAGGCCGAGTATGTAGCTGTTGCTAGTTGTTGTGCTCAGATTCTCTGGATGAGGCAAACTTTAAAGCATTATGGTGTCAATTGTGACAAAGTGCCTCTTTACTTTGATAATGAAAGTGCCATTATGATCTCCAGCAACCCAGTTAAACATTGCAAGATGAAGCATATTGATATTCGTCATCACTTCCTTCGGAAACACGTCATGCGTGGAGACATCAATCTTATTCATCGGAGCACTAACGAACAACTTGCAAATATTTTTATGAAGCCATTAGATGAAGCAAGATTTCGCGAGTTAGGGCATGAGCTAAATATCATTGATTCGAGCAATGTGGATTGACTTAGTGCACACCTCCCCACACTCATTGTTATGTCTTGTCTAGGTGTAGGCATGGATTTAGGGGGAGTCTAGTTCTCTCAATGAACTATCCCTCCTCCTATTATGCATAAACTAATCAAAGTCTTTCACATTTGCCATTTTTTTGATGGTTACTATGCTTCAAAAGACGAGTCTTGGTCATGGGCCCAAGGATAATTCTTCGCGGTGCCATACCATCTGACTCAAACCTAGGTGGATCTAGGGCCACCACCCTCTCTTCATGTGAAGTAGAGGTTCATCGTTTGGTCGTATTTTACTTTTTATACTCTGGTGGACCATGCTCGTGTTTTTGCCTTGCATCGTCGTTTTATCTTGTCTCCCGTTTTTGTGCGAAAAACTATCTTTCTCTTCTTCTCTTTTCTTCGAAAATTTGCACTTAGTGGGTTGCACGGTACTACCATGGAGAATCACGGTACTACCGCTTGGAGCGGTACTACCGCTTACCGTGCGGAAGTAAAAAATTACTTCCTCTCACTGAGTGGTACTACCGTGATGACCATGGTACTACCGTGACATCGAGTGGGCGTGGGGGTTAAGAGCTGGCAGGGGGATTTCCAGTCTCCCCCATACCGCATTTTCTCTTCCCCTCACGTCTCTCTCTCCTTCTCACAACTAACGCCGAAGCACCTCGCCGAATCTTCTTTGTCTCCGGCCACCCTCCTCCTACTTCCTCCGGTAGGATGGTTCCCCACCTTGTCCTCTTGCCATGGACCCCGGTATTTCCCCGAAATCTTCTCGTTTTGCTTCTCTATTTTTGAATCTAGATTTTGGGGAAATATGAGATGGTCTCGTTTTGTTTGATCCAATTTGTGCATGAGGAGATGGTTTGAGGGTGTTAGTGCAGTAGAAGTGCATATTGATAGGATAAAATGGGATAACTTTCAATCTATGGCAGTACCGCTTCGATCTTTTCATCTCTGTTCATGCGAGATCCGCCCCGTGCTGCACTATCGTACCCTGTGCGGTACTACCGCTTGTCGGGTGGAAGAAAATTTTTACTTCCGCTTCCGCCACGGTACTACCGCGTCTTGGGCGGTAGTAATTTTTTACTTCCTCGCCAGCCATGGTACTACCGCTCCCAGTGGTACAACCGCGTCTGGTGCGATAGTAAATTTTTACTTCTGCTCACTGGGTGGCAGTAAAATTTTACTTCTGCTCCAGCCATGATACCACCGCTACCAGTGGTACTACCGCGTCTGGGGCGGTAGTAAATTTTTACTTCTGCATACACCACCGATACTACCGTTTGATCCGAAGCTACCTCCTTTTCTCCTGTCTATTCTCACTTCTACATAATTTTCGTGTCTTCTTTCGTCCTTGCCTTACCTTTTTTGTTTGTCCCTTGTGTTTGCGTTCTGTGACATAGGTGGTGGCTTTGGTTCCGGCTTTGTTCCAGGATGCTCCAATCCTTCTCGTGACACTAGCTCCAAGTGTCTCCGCAATCTTGATGCTCCTGAGGGATCCAATGACCCACCCCGCCATTTCAAGAGGACCGCATCCAAGCTCAAGCCACAAGTTGACAACTATGAGCACATGCCCCAAGCCGAGTTTCTTGCTCGACGGTTGATCGATCCCTATGTCAAAAAAGGGGAAGTTTCCAGGTCCAATGAGTTGTTCTGGACCAAGCAGCAGTTTCTCATCCACGTTGACGTGATCAAGGGCAATAAAATCTATATGTTCCTATCCAATACATTGATATGGCTCATATGAGGAAGCATCCAAAATACTTCGGTGAGGCTCTGGGTTTGGTGGAGCAGTTTACTATCGAGGACATTATCTTGTTCCACCTTGACTTTGATCCCGAGATAGTGGGTCAGTTCTTTGCCTCTGTCCACTTCCACACTGATGAGGACCGGAGCATGACTTGGATGACCAATGGCAAGAGACTGTCTGCCACTTGGAAGAACTTCATGGATCTGTTGCATGTTCCTGATTCAGGGCTTGATGTGCCACTTGGACTGCGCCCTCACGGCAACCCTCACCCATCACGTAAGGAGCAGTTCGTGCCATTCTCTATTTTGAAGACTTTACAATCTGGTGAGCGTGTTTCTGTGATCAATCCCTTTCTTGATGTCATGCACCGGATCTTCCACAACACTCTGTTTCCTTGCATGGGCGACAAGGACAAGGTGCACTCCTATCTGGTGGATATGTTGCTTCTTTGTGAGAAAGGTAGAACTGAAGAACTTGACACCCTTGATGTGTCTCACATTATGTGGACTGAGCTTCGCACTGTTGTATTTCATCTTAAGGTCCCCATTTATGGGCTCTACTTGTTTTTCCTGATTCATACTACTTGGGACAAGACCCTTCCCGGTGAGGACTTGCAGCAGCACTTGTTTCTTCATGAGCCCATTCGAATGCGTATGAAGGACAAGTGGACCAACACCACCACTCAACCAGCTCCTGCTCGTATGGAGGTTGATGAGGATGAGATCGAAGAGGAGGAAGATGACAGTTCTGAGTCCTATGTGCCACTGCTTTCTGAGCCATCTTGGGCCAAGAAGCTCTCTCACAAGATGAGGACCTTGTTCTGCATGCAGGCCAAGGGTCAGTATCAGTCTCACGTTGCCCAGAAGGAGAGTCGCCAGCGTGACAAGCGTATTCTGAGGAAGCTTGGCAAGACCATCTCGAGTGGGTCTGAGAAGGACATCACTCCTGAGGCCACTTGGATGGCGAAGCAGTAGTTCCACTAGGCTGATTAAGATGTGGAGTCCATCCCAAATGCTTCAGAGGAGGAGCCAGATGACTAATCTTTCTGCATGGGAGCTACCACCTATGTGTTAGGTGTCCTCTCTGCCTTTTTGAAATCTCGATGCCAAAGGGGGAGTGTAGGATTTGCGAGTATTTGTGTTGTTTTGTCGTCTCTTTGCTTTCGTTGAACTTTGGTTTATGTCGTTTGTGTGTATCCAAGAGACTTCCTCTATCATATGGTGTGAGACATATGCTATCACTCCTACCTTATTATGGTCTAGTATGATTGGTAGCTTGTGAGTCTGTCTCTTACGTACCCTTATCTTCATGCTCACATGCTATGCCTAGTTTCCATACTTAGTTTTGTTGATTCTATTACAAGGATTGCATTGCTTATAAAATATAGGGGGAGTGTTGATCCTAGTGTGTGTGCCTTGCAGTCCAAAGCATATCTAGAGTATGCACACATCTAGGGGGAGCTCGTCTATATTATGTAGGTCTTGGGTTTGCATATGTTCATTTTATATCTTTATGTGCAAATCCCGTATTGTCATCAATCCACCAAAAAGGGGGAGATTGTAAGGGCATATTTCTCGCTAAGTGGTTTTGGTGATTGATGACAATATCTTTGCGGACTAATCGTGTGCATTGAGAATTTCAGATATCTCATGTATAGGCACAAGACGATTCAGTGCCCCTTGGAGCCTCTCGAAGACGGTTGTTCTCTATGTTTACTTTTGGTGGATTTGAGTCATAGGAAAGCCGTACTATTAAGAGGGGGTCCGCTTTGGAAAGGTTTGGGTGGAATCAACACGTACACATCTATTCCTCTGCACCACCTTTCCCTCGCTTCAATGGAGCTCCAACTCGTTTTCTTCCCTGTGCAAAGTGAAAGCGTGCGGGGTCTTTACTTTATGTGGTCAGCGGTAGTACCGCTCAAAGGAGCGGTAGTACCATAGGTGCCAGCGGTAGTACCGCTCGGTGGAGCGGTAGTACCGTTGTCTCCTACCCAGGAATTTACGCCTGCGGTAGTAGGTGCGGATGCAATTTTTTACATCCGCCCTATTGCGGTAGTACCGTGATTCGTGTCCAGTACTACCGTGCCAGACTTTTTCGTAGTTTCGCCTTCTGCGGAGGTAGGCACGGAAGTAATTTTTTACTTTCGTGCATCTCCAGTGCCAGCCTCTGCCAACCATGCTGTAGTACCGCATGGGATCACGATAGTACCGCTCCGGTGGTTCTACCGCTTGTTTCCTATTGCGATCGACCAGAGCCTGCTACTCCCGTGCGAGCGGTAGTACCGCATATGGCAGCGGTAGTACCGCAAGACCTCACGGTAGTATCGTGGGATTTGCGGTAGTACTGCAATGTTCGGGGCTGTGGGTGTGGATAACGGTTGGATCTTGTCCCCCACTATAAATGGGAGGTCTTCTTCCTCAAGAAGCTTATCTCTTCCTTCCCAAAACTCCATTGTTGCTCTAAGCTCCATTTTAGCCCGATCTCTCTCCCTAGCTAATCAAACTTGTTGATTTTCTAGGGATTGGTTGAGAAGGCCTCGATCTACACTTCCACCAAGAGAAATTTGATTCCCGAAACTAATCCCTTGTGGATCTTACTACTCTTGGGTGTTTGAGCACCCTAGATGGTTGAGGTCACCTTGGAGCCACAATCCATTTTGGTCAAGCTTCGTGGTGACGTGGGAGCCTCCAATTAAGTTGTGGAGATTGCCCCAACCTTGTTTGTAATGGTTCGGTTGCCACCTTCAAGGGCACCAATAGTGGGATCACAACGTCACACATTGTGTGAGGGCGTGAGGAGAATACGGTAGCCCTAGTGGCTTCTTGGGGAGCATTGTGCCTCCACACCGCTCCAACGGAGATGTACTTCCTCACATGGGAAGGAACTCCGGTAACACATCCTCATCTCCACCGGCTCCACTTTTGGTTATCTCGCACCTTTACTTGTTGCAAGCTTTTATTGTGATATATGCCTTGCTTGCTTGTGTACTTATTGTGGTTAGCATCATATAGGTTATTCACCTAGTTGCACATTTAGCCAACCTATTTGATGCTAAGCCTAAATTGTTAAGGAAAAGTTAAAAAGTGTTAGTTGCCTATTCACACCCCCCCTCTAGTCAACCATATCGATCCTTTCATCTAATTTATGTGTTGCTTCGTAAGTGGCTGATTTGGATCCATATGTTTCATGCTATTGTCAGGTTTAACTTAATTCTTCTTTCGTAGTTGAGGATGCTTGCGGTAGGGGTTAATCATAATTGGGGTGTTTGTCCAAGTAAGGGAAGCACCCAAGCACCGGTCCACCCACATATCAAATTATCCAAGTAATGAACGTGAATCAAATGAGCATGATGAAAACTAGCTTGATAGTGTTATAGGAAGTACCCGCGGCGACGGTGGTGTGTTGCACCTACCACTACTGGAAAAAAGGCAATTAGTGGCGCACCAGTTTTTGCTATTAATGGCGCACTATAGGTGCGCCACTATTAACACGCCACTAGTAACAAATAGTAATGGCGCACCTCTGGTGCGCCATTAGTATCCCATATAATATTGGCGCACCTCTGGTGCGCCATTAGTATCCCATATAATATTGGCGCACCACATAGTGCGCCATTACTATGTCCAACAGTGCGCCATTACTATGCCTCCTAGGGGGCCATATTTACCTTCACCTATGCCCCGAAGTGCGCCATTACTATGCCCCATAATGCGCCACTGGTATTTAGCCTTGGTGCGCCACTAATGCTCAATATGGTGCGCCACTACTGGGGGGCATATTTTCCTTCACCTATGCCCCAAGTGCGCCATTACTATGCCCGATAATGCGCCACTGGTATTTATCTTGGTGTGGCACTAATGCTCAATATGGTGCACCACTAGTATGAATATTAGGAATTATTATTTTTTGCTTTTCTGGTATTTGCACAGGTTACAAAATACGTTACAGCATAGAATACAAACATCACACAATAGAATTCATCATATTAGTCTCCAAATTCGAAATAGCGAACAAAGTTCAAACATTAGCCAAGCTTAGGTCTCGAGACATTAGCAAAGTTCATCATATTAGCCGAGTTTGTCGTCACATTACAAAGTCGATATCGATCATCTAAACTACCATCACATAGAAGAGAGCTGCGGTCACGATGAGCATCATCGCGATGAAACTGGTCTTCATCCGGTTCCTCCTCCGCTCCCTCGTCTCTCCCGCTAGATAGCGCGCATATCTAGCTTCCGCCTCCACCCTAGTGGTGTACCCTTTGTAACTGTTACCGCTGAAATGGTGAACCTGTCTCCAACACTCCTCCCAGTCGTGGTAGACTCCGGGAACCTCACCCTTGTACGCAACATACGACGACATCTCTATGCACTAGACAAACAAAATGTTAGTAGCAATTCACAGATAATATATAAGCAATATATAAGTATGCAACAAAAGGATCGGAAGAGAAAAGCAACACATTAATAGCATGATTCATGGTCCTACTAATAAATAGAATCGATTACATATAAGTTGAACGACTGTCAAAACTAAAGAGACATACAAGTTCATTAAAGTTTAATTACAACATGAGCTAATCGATATTTTAGAACTACATAGCATCAATACTTTTGACTCGACTCAGGGACCGGAGCATGGATGAAACCTCCGTGTTTCATGATGGTCATGAATGTGCGGTCGTTGTCAGCCTGCATTTGTAGCGTTGTTTCTATTTCACTGTTGGACGGTTGATATTTGAGGTAGAACTGCCCCGAGGTACGAAGGACATTTGGATAGATGATTTCCGCAAACTCTGACTGGATGCGAAAGAATTCTTGTCTGATGTCCGCGTCCTGGATTGCCGACAAGCGTGTGGCCCATTCTTTGAGATTATTTGGTAGTATAAGGTGATGAAGGTCCCGGACGATCACCCGCATGTGATGGATGGCGTAGCAGGCATCCTTCTGATTGCCAGGCGGTTGCTTGACATAGGGGAATGTCATTACGTGGGTGAACACGTGCTTGCCATACCTACAAATTGGCCTCCTGAAGGTGCCTCCAGATTTGGCGTAGCCGGGGAGAGCATCATCAAGAACTTTCTTGATAATTGTGTAGTCTTTATTCGACTGATGGTCCGAGTCGAAATACGTGGCCATGGAATATTTCGTGCTTAAGAGGATGAGTGTGCAATGTGTGTCACTGCACAAAACACGGAATGTTAGAAAAAAAAGAATGATCGAAATCTAAGAAATCATATGTTAGGCGGCAGTGAGGGGATGCCTTACATGGAAAAGTAAGGCATGAGGAAGTTATCCTTATCTGGGTTCGCCAGAATGACGCCTTTGAGGTATGAACTCGCGACTTGGCGGTCCCTAGTGCTGCCCAAGATCTTGGCACGCATGTAGAAGGGGTCGACTATCACGATGTCTGGGGTCTTGTCTCTATTGATCCGCATCTCCATACTTAGTGAAAAATAGCCGAACGAAGGTGTAGTGCAGCGGATAAAGGTTAAACATAGCAAAGATGTCATCAAACCGTAGGACGATCATACGCCCGATGGTGCTATCGACAAAGCCCTTGCCCTCTGGCACCTTGGCCACGAAAACCGGGTATGCCACATCATTCTCGGAGAGACGCCACTTCTCCATAGAAAAAACACCGTCATGCAGACTCCGCATAGCACCGGTTGCAGCATTGAGCAGATTAGTCGGTAGCATCGGCCTACCCGCCACATGCACCCTCCTCAAGATATTCTTAGGTATTGGTGGCCCGTCCTGAGCACGGATCGTACTCGGTGCCGGCTGGCTCGCACCCTTGTTATTTTTTCTTTTCCATCCCTTCTGGTTCTTCTATTGTAATGGGATCGAGTTCTGCTCAGAGACCACCTTCTTGAGTGTGTTCGGGTTGATAATATTTCACACCTCGGCTATTTGAGTCTCGGTGAAGGCGGCAGCTAGAGGCATCTCCTGAGAACTGAACAGACGACGCCTGTTGCAATTGGGTTTCTCCGCGGTAACAGCTAGATCGCGATCGTCTTTTGCAGGGTTGGGTTCTTGAGAAGGAGGCCCCAAGAATTTGTCACCGTACCCATCTACATTGATGTACTTATTGACGTTGGAAAATGTACCGTCGTCGTCGTCCGGATCCTCTGCCATATGCATGTCCGGATCAGCTGACGGCGATAGCGTTGCGGCGGTCTTGCCCTGGCTTGGCGCCGGCACGACTGGCGGTGTTGTCTGTGGGGTGGTGTCCCGCGCCCCCAAACAAATCTGGCTCTTCGGCCAAAGCATGGACTAGTTTAAGCAGGCATTGAGGGTCATCACATCATCTTCGTCGGCCCCAGGGGGTCGATACGGAGGTAACAAGTCGTCGCAGCACCGTAGCACCCGAACCAGTTGAACCCTATACACGGTGGGTGGCATCGGATTACCGTGGAACACGCGGTTACCCGGTTCAACAATTTTGGCCTTGGCAACATCGATCAACTCGCCGTCCATGAAGTGTAGGAGAGTGCATGGAACGTTGGCGGCGCCCTACGAAAACATGTAGGGCGCCAGGGATGCCCAGTCAAAGGCAAGGAGATGAAGTCATCGGCCGAGGCTTAGTTATCGTGATGGCGTCGAGATCGGCTAATGTCGAGGCACCGCCAATAGCGGGCATGCAAGTGATGGAGGGGTCGCTTGCTGCCGAGGTGCTAGCCGGGATATCCTTCCCACACCTGGGTGCATTAAGCTCCAATACCGGCGCCGACGCCGGAGACACCAATGCTGCCTACGCCGGATACACCAATGCCGACGCATTGTGCGAGTTGCTGCCCGTGAAGCTGGGAATCGGGGGCGGGCCCTGTTGGCCGCCCGCAATCCACCCCTGCAGCCCCTCAACCAAGGAAGGCATAACGGCGGTGATCATCGCTCCCAGTTTGTCTCGCATTTGCTCTTGGACTATCTCCGGAATCTGCGCCACTTGTGCCTTGAGTTCTTTAACCTCATGCTCCTGGCTTTCCGAGCTGGTCTTTCTCTCCGTTCGCCCAGCCTTATAGTATTCCGACCATTTTGTGGACAAGCCTTCGCCGGCCACACGACCAGCTGACGACGGCTTACTGAACTTATCCTTTTTTCACTACGTTCAGCGCCCTATTTAAAGTGGTGTCCCAAGGGGCAGACGGGGAGCTCTGAGACCCCGCGCTACTCCTTTTAGTTTCCTGCGGAAGGAACGTGAACCATTTATAAATTTGGCTTCATTAATTAGATTGCAACCATATGGAGCTATTTACGCGAGGGTGTATTCCTTACCAAAACACGCTCAAGCTCCTTCACCTTCGGATCCGTGGTAAGATCCCTTGTTACCGGGTCCACCTTGTATCGGGCCCTGACGTAGTTCCTGGTCTCCTTTCATGGTATTTATCGAAGAGGGGCGGTAGGCCTTGCTCGGCACGCTCCGTGTCCTCCTTGTCCCATTTACATTCCGCCACTCTGTAACCGCCGGGACCGATTTTGTGGACCCCTAAGTTCAAGTCCCTCATATCTTTCCCCCACTGACTTGATTCCGCGGATGCGTTGCTCTCGCACTTGATCTTGAACTCCAGGTAGTCATCTTCACTGATCGAAGGATTTTTCTCCTTGATCTTCTCGTAACTATCACCACTTAGAATCCTTCTCTTCACCGCATCTCTCCAAGTAGCCAGGGCCGTGCTCATCTTCGTGAGGCTGGCATTGTTCACTTTATTCCCTAAGAGGCGTGTGTTTGCGAAGTCACCGGGGAACTTGTATCGTTCGTGTAGCTTCCTGAAGAGGAGGTTGCGCAAATTCCCTCGGTCACGATGCCTTAGATTCTCAGTGTTGATCGAGACGGTGCTCCACAGAATGCACCCGAGTTGTCCCGCGTACCCACGGACTAATTCTTTGGGTGCCGTTGGATGCCCATTGGAGGACACTTCAGTAAATTCCTCCTTGACGGTGTCGAGCACGTTCGGGCGCCGGTCCTTCCGTTGCCTCTTCGGTTGGCTGCCATCTGTGTGTTCGCTGCCATCATCAGTGGTGGCATCCCCGACGGCACCATCAGTGGTGTCATCCCTGATGCCACAAGGGGTTGTGTAGTCGGGATCGGTGTCTTCCGCGGCTTTCTCATAGCGGTGAGGTTCTTCCTCCATCTCCTGGGACAGCCCCCAGAATGGCTTGCCCGAACCGCCGGCCTCATCGTTGTCGGCCATGTTCGCTCTAAATAGGAAAACTATAAAAGCTATAAAATAGTTTGCATTTCAACTTAAGGGAAAACTATAAAAGCCACTTAGAAATATTTGCTTTGTAGAAATAACATTGTCTCTAAATGTTGATTAATTTTTGTTTCAGTTGAGAATCGGGCACCTTCTAGGTCAAGAAAATTGGGCATGAGCTTTGCTAATTTTCTTGACCTAGGAGTGCCCCATTCTCAACCGAAACGGAAATTAATCAACATTTCAGGAGAAAGGGGTAACTATTTGTCCTGGAGTCAACATTCCAGGACACACAGGTGCTTAGCAATTTAAAATATTGACAGGCCTATGCATCCAGCGCTCTAGACACTTGCATAATACTGTATAACATAATATACCTTCTAAACAGGCTACTGAGACCATGGGCAAGAAGGAATCAACATAGGTAAGACAATGGATATTTTCGGCATTCATATAAACTGTAGATAGTGTACATATGCTTTTGAAATGCTCCTACATGCCTCTCCAAGGTCCAATACATCCAAGGATGACTACAAAATCCATACTCATTCTCCATCCAATCTTATTATCTAAATTACTACATTAGTTATGATGAATGAGACAGACTGCAAGCTAATTAATATATTTTTTCCTTTATATTATGTTTCTCTGAACTAAATTGTCCATTCTTTTCTCAAGGGCAGAACTAACATAAAGTAGTTATTTTTCAGGTACCAAGGATGAAATGATTTCAGCGGGTCTCAAGCATGGTTTCTTTCTGATTGCAAGGATGAACTTTACAAAGGGTATGTTTGAGAAAGTAATCACATAACTATACATGTTTTCTAAGCATCTAAGATGATTTCTTGTTCAGTTTGGTGCTAGTATTTTAGAGCCCAAATGTAGAGATGCATAGCTTGATTCTAGAAGTAAGGGTAGCCTCGTTTGATATACATGGGTTGTGAAGAGGTGATCGTGTGGCTAAAGAATGATGTGAATGATGGAAAGAGCTCCAAGGCTAACTTAGAACAGCATTCAGAGAATCAGAGACTACATGAATGTGCAGAACACTAAACAAATTCACAGTCCATTAAATTAAATTGTTGTAAGGCAAACTCCCATCGGCAAAGACAACTTCTTCTATGATTCATTAATTAAAGTTACAGCAGATTAGTTAATTACCCAAAAGAGTGAATTGATATGCACTACAAAGTCAAAATTACTGACAACTTGTATGATTCAGTGATTTTGTTCTCACCTTCATTACAACATTAGATGGAGAAGCTAATTTGACCACCGCGACCTCGCCGCCACCACCTCTGGTCTGGGCTTCACTCTTTGCTGCTGCCGTCCTTTTTTGGCTTCAGTTTTAGCAGAGCAACAGTAAGCCAGCAGTGTCCCTTGTCCTTTGTAGGCGACAACGACGGGGGCGGAGAGGTTGCCGTCGTTGAGGGCGATGATGCCCTTGTTGAAGTATCTGACGGATGCCGCCACGGCCATGA
Organism: Hordeum marinum; assembly: GCA_022496015.1. NCBI lineage: Eukaryota > Viridiplantae > Streptophyta > Magnoliopsida > Poales > Poaceae > Hordeum > Hordeum marinum. The sequence goes on from CM039677.1 coordinate 122,361,629, forward strand.
AGAGCGATGGCTTGGTCGAGGGGGACACAAGAGACAGAGGAGCAGGAAGCAGCAAAACTTGATTTCACAAGGGAGACAAACATCGTCAGAAACCCAAACTGAATCGACTGAAAAACGAACTGATGGAGATTTGATCCAAGAGGTACACACATGGAAGCAAGCTGTTTCATGGCGACGACTTGAGACCTGAGTGCAGCATGCAGGATGGACCAATCAAAGCGAAGCAGAGATTGAGCATTAACGAGAATCTGGGTCGCACTAGAGCTTCAGTAAGCTCAAGGACATACGCTAAGATTGTCATTTGTAATCAAACTTGCAGGGACTATTAGGTGTGATGTGCTATGCAATTTGCTAAGGCTTTAGTTTGAGTATGTAGTTTTGTGTGTGTGTGTGTCATCACTTAGAACAGCATTCAGAGAATCAGAGACTACATGAATGTGCAGAACACTAAACAAATTCAAGTCCATTAAATTAAATTGTTGTCAGGCAAACTCCTGTCGGCAAAGACAACTTCTTCTATGATTCATTAATTAAAGTTACAACAGATTAGTTAATTACCCAAAAGAGTGAATTGATATGCACTACAAAGTCAAAATTAGTGACAACTTGTATGATTCAGTGATTTTGTTATCACCTTCATCCATTGACCATTGACAGAGGAGGAGACAGGGAAGTGAGGAGGAAGAGGAGCTCATAGAGCCGGAGGAGCCGGGGCAGCTGGGTTAGGGCCGGTGTATCTCCAGCGAGTTATTGCCGGAGGAGCACCGGCGAGCCGTGGCCGAGCTTAGTGAAGCGGGTCGGGAGAGGCGTCTTGCAGCGGTGCGCAGGCGATCACGGGAGAGGCGGCGGGAGGAGGAGCGCCGGCCGGACTCGGAGTGGCGTTGTGGCGGCAGGCGGGCGGCATAGGGAGGCACACCGGCAAGTTGTGGGCGAGGGCACGGTCGTAGCTGGTGTGGCGGCTGGGGTTAGAGAGCGTCTCGTAGGCCTCCTGCACCTGGATGAGGCGGCCAGGCGGGCTCCGGCGGGTGGCGGTGGGGGAGGCGGGAGGCGGGAGGCGAGGGCGGCGAGGGCGGGGGTGGGAAGCGACGACAGAGCGGGGCTGGGAGGGCGAAACCCTAGCCAGATGTGAAAGAAGGGGAAGGCGGGAGGCGGGAGGGGAGGGATGGAAGGCCATAGTGGGGGAGGGTTAGCAATGGCGCACCTTTTAGGGCTGCACCATAAAAACCGTGATAGCAATGGCGCACCTTCTCCTGGTGCGCCATTACTAACTTTTTTTTATTGGTATATCAATGGCGCACCTTTTAGGGGTGCGCCATAAACACCGTGATAGAAATGGTGCACCTTCTCCTGGTGCGCCATTACTAACTTTTTTTTATTTCTTTGGATTTTTAGTTCCATGTAATAATTTAAGATTTGAGATAAAAGAAAAGGAAAATGCAAATGGAGTGATAAAACCATTGTGCAAAGATTTAGAATTAGATGACATGGTTGAAATAAAGTGACATGAAATAACAGTCATCAAAGATTGAGCTTGCCACTGACACACACACACGCGGCCGACACGTCGTGATTCGATCTTAGCTATCTTTTCACAATTTTCTTGCCCTTCTTTCTCGCGGTTGAATAATTTAGCCCCGGTACCCCTTGAATTCTTCTCTTGAACGGACGTCCTTTAGGTAGGCTGGTCTTGCTTCTTCTTGTGGTGTATGGTACTTCATCGTCGTCGTCATCTTCCATCTTCGGGTCGCCGTACTTGTCGAAGTCTTGCTCATTGGCGACTCCATCCATTCCGATGATGTTCCTTTTGCCTCTCCTCACGACAATACGACTGGGCTTTGACGAGTCGGTAATGAAGAATCATTGGTCCACTTGGCAAGCCAGTACCCATGGCTCATTTTTCGCAGTGACGTTTGCGCCCGCGGTCTTGGATTTGGCTTCGGGTATAACCATGGTGGTGAAATACCGGTCCTCTTTTAGGATGCTCTTGGCCAATCTGACACGAAACATCGGGACCTTCTCTCCAGCGTAGATGAGCTCCCAGATCTCCTCGATCCTTCTGTAGTATCTGTCCTTGTCGTTACCGGTGTAGGATTCCATCGTTACCCCAAAGATCTGATAATCGCTCTTCCTGTCCTTTTCCTCGGTGTAGAATGTGTAGCTGTTGATATCGTACGCCTCATAGGTCATCAGGTTATGCTCGGCGCCCTGTGACAAGGCGAATATGAGTTTTTCTTCAGCGGAAGAATCCTCATGTAAAGGGTACGACAGAAGCTTGTCCTTGAACCAACGCGTGAACCATGAGTTGTGCTCTTTGATTATATCTCCGTCCGTCCTCTGTTAGCCCCGGTCATTGTACGTCTTCTCAATAAAGGTTTTGTGCTCTACCACCCAAGGATCTACCACGTCTATGTGTTGTAGCACGACTAGGTTTGCTCTTTCAAAGTCTACGAGTCGACCCTTGAAGTCGACATGCATTCTGCAGCGACCCTCGCGGTGACCCCATCTAGTGAGCCTGCTGAGGTGCCTATTGATGGGCAGACCAACGGGGTTCTCGATGCCTAGATAATTCGTGCAGAAGGAGATGCACTCTTCGGTTAGAAAGCCCTTGGCTATGCTTCCATCTAGACGTGCCCTGTTGCAAACGTATTCTTTGATGACACCATTCATCCTTTCGAACGGCATCATGCTATGCAGGAACGTCGGCCCGAGTTGGATGATATCCTCCACGATACGGACCAGCATATGAACCATAACGTCGAAGAATGCAGGCGGGAAGTACATCTCAATCTCGCATAGTATCACCACAATCTCTTCATGTAGCCTTCTGAGTTGCCTCACGCCAACCGACTTCCGAGAGATGACGTCGAAAAATTTGCATAGGCCAAATAGCGTTTCACGGATGTGCGCGTCCATGATCCCACGGATTGCAACTGGATGTATGTGCGTCATCAGCACGTGACAGTTGTGAGACTTAATCCTGCTGAACTTCTGCTTCGCTGAGTCTAGGTATCTGCTTATCTTCCCCACGTACCCGTAAGGAAGTTTAACTCCTACGAGGCAGGTGAAAAACTGCTCAATCTCGTTCTGACATAGAGTGAAGCATGCGGGAGGGCAGTCATATTCGATCTTCTTGGCCTTTTTCCTTTGCGACAACTTTCCGTGTCCTTCACCTCATCATCATCATCATCATCATTAGGGCGTTTTGCATGAAGCTCCTCCCTGATGCCCATTGATTGCAAGTCTGCCATTGCTTTCGGCCCATCTTTGGTCCTCTCTGGCATGTTGAGCAAGGTACCAAGCAGACTCTCGCACATGTTCTTCGTGATATGCATGACATCAAGGCTGTGAGGCACACGGAGGATCTTAAAGTATGACAAGTCCCAGAAAACAGACCTCGTTTTCCATACCTTCAGCAGCGGCTCTAGCGCCTTTCGCTTCTTTCCTGGCGGTGGGCACTCTTTCCAATTTTTCAATAGCTCATCTATTTCCTCGCCGCTCCTCGTACGTGGGCGTCTTCAGGGTTCGGTTTCACCATCGAATAGATCCTTGCGTTTTCTCCATGCGTCTTCGTCGCGAAGCTACCTTCGATGTCCCATGAACATAGTTTTCCAAGACCCGGGATCTCTATCTAGTTGGCGATACATTGTGTCATCCATGCACCTGATGCACGTAGAAAATCCGTGGACCACCTGCCCCGCGACATATCCGTAACCGAGATAGTCGTGCACCATCGTGAGCAGTGCGGCTCTCATAGGGAAATATTGTTTCGCTGCGGCGTCCCATGTATTGGCTGGCGTTTTTCACAACGTGTCTAGCTCCTCTTTCAGCAGCCCCAAATACAGATTGATGTCGTTCCCTGGTTGTTTCTGCCCTTCAATTAGCATACTCATGTGAATGTACTTCCTCTTCATGCACATCCAGGGGGAAGGTTGTACATCCACACAAACACAGGCCAGGTGCTATGTGTGCTTCTCTGGCTGCCAAACGGATTGACTCCATCGGTGCTCGCGCCCAGAACGATGTTCCTTGGATCGTCCCCAAATTCTGGGTGTTCAAAGTTCAACGCTTGCCACTAGCTCGCATCCTTAGGGTGACTCAGCATCTTGTCTTTTTTATTTATCTCCGGATCATTTCCGTCATCTTCTCGCTTCTTCTCCTCCCTATCCGCGTGCCAACGCAGGAGCTTTGCTAGCTTAGGGTCCGCGAAATACTGCGGTAGAAGAGGAGTGATCGGAAAGTACCACACCACTTTTTGAGGAGCTTTCTTCCTCTTCTTGTATCGAGTGACGCCGCACACCGGACATATGGTAGACTCCGCGTGCTCATCCCGATAAATGATGCAATCGTTCATGCACACATGTATTTCACATGCGGTAAATCCAGAGGACACATGATTTTCTTCGCCTCCTGGAAACTGGTCGGGCACTTGTTCCCCTTGGGAAGACGTTCGTGCTAGAATGACATGTTCTCGTCGAAGCATGCATCGGTCATTTTGTGTTTTACCTTCATCTCCAGAGCCACGAGCGTTACTTTCAGGCGGGTATCCTCGGGCCTCCATCCTTCATACAATGGAGTAACCGTGTCTATCTCCAGTTGATCCAGCTTGGCTTTCTCTCGGGCGGCAGCTCTTGCATTACCCGACTGCTTGAGAAGCAGCTCTTGAATATGAGGGTCCTGCACCCAGCCCATCGATGGTCCGGCATCTTCGTCTTCATGATCACGCCCTTCGTCTTGATCTTCCTCATCATCATGTACGACATCTTCTACATGATGACTGTGTCCTGCATCTACTTCGTGATCATGTCCTGGAGATTCTTCGTCTTCTCGCCCGCCCTCACCGCTATTGTCTTGCTGCCCTTCCTTATTTCTTGCCCGGCCCCCCTGGACGACTTCATTATCATCTACATCACCTTGCAACCGATAGCCATCCATGAAGCCACGCACGAGCAGGTGGTCCCGCACCTGTCTGGAATCCGGGTCCATAAGGCTCTTCAGCTTGCATCTTCAACACGGACATATTATCTCCGTCTCGTTCTTTTGAAGCATCTCGGCCTTCGCGGAGCTCAAAAACCTATTTACGATGCCTTCGGTCATTGTGCGGACCATGGTCGCCTGTAGGGTAGAGCAAAACGATATTTTAGAACCAAAAATGTTTTGGCATGACTTTGCCTAAAAATAGGACAAAAAAGAATGCATAGTGCCAAATTCTAGCCGAAACGGAAATGAATCAACATTCCGGCAAAATATTGGCAACTATCGCATTTGAAATACCGGTACCTACAAACACAAACATATGCAACACCACAAACATACGTAGATCTAGCTCAATGAGAAAAGTGTAGATCTAAGCCATAAAAAGTGTGTAGTTGGAGGGAGAAAAAAGTAGATCTAGAACATAAAGAAAGCTTTCCCCTTACTTACCTATAAAAAAAAGGAAATTTGACCACTTAATTTTGGTGAATCTATGGTGCAAATGAGGTGAGGAGGAGGAGGCAGTCGAGACCAAGCTTGGTAGAGGTGGAGAGAATGAAGTGGGGAAACTGAGTGTGGTCGGTAGCTATCAAAAATATCTAGCTGCTCTCAGGTTACCAATGGTGCACCTCCTAAGAATGCGCCACTAGTAACCAGGGTTACTAATGGCGCACCTGGTGTGTGGTGCGCCATTACTAGTTTTGAAAAAAAAATGAATTTTTTTTAGTAGTGGCACACCGTGGGTGAGGTGCGCCATTACTAGTTAAAACTAGTAATGGCGCACCAAACCCCGATGCGCCAGTGGTAAGTCTGGGGAGGGGGGGTGTGCCTAGGAGAAACTTAGCAGTGGCGCACCACACACAAGGCGCGCCATTAGTAATATAAACATTAGTGGCGCACCCATGTGTGGTGCGCCACTGCTATTTAGCAGTGGCGCACCACATAGATAGTGTGCCACTAATGTCTATATTAGCTATAGCCCTTTTTCTAGTAATGTGCTTCTTCACCTGCTTCATCCATCGTTCCTCCAGGCTAAGATAAGCGGTGAACTTGGGAAAGGAGGGTCCGTCATCAAGGTGAGGTTGGCGGCAGCATTGCCGAAATCCTCATTGAGGCCGGCGGTGAGCATGCTGAGGAGAGTGTCGTCGTCGATCTTGGCGCCGATGTCGCGAATATCATATGACAAAATCTTGAGGCGGCGAGAGTAATCGTCAATGGATTGATGATCTTGATGACAACCAAAAAACTCTTGTTGTAGAAAGACGCGACGCTGGAGACGGTTGTCAGTGAAGAGACCATTGAGTTTAACCCACATGGCGCACGCATCATCGGCATCGCACACAAGGTGTGGAACAAGTCCTTCGAGATGGTGAGGAAGAACCATCGGATGAGCGTGGCGTCGATGGCAGTCCACTCGGAGTCGTCTTGCATGGCGCCGGAATGGACGGAACTGTCGATGTGATCCATGATGTTGTACTCGCAAAAGACAAGCCAGAAGTAAGTCTTCCACGTGTAGTACGTGGAGTCATGGGGATCAAGGGTGACAGGGACACGCGCGTGGATGTCCAGGTTTGAGGATGTCGTCGAGATCCGGTCCGATGAAGGGGTTTGTGGTGCCGGACTGGGAGGAGTGGATCGACATGGCGGCTGGTGGAGTGGGTTGGCGCAGTGGCGGTTGGTAATGGCGGTGGAGCAAGGCTCAGGAGAGGAGGATGGCGATGCGGCCGCGGGTAGGGGAGGGCAGCGGCACCAGTGGGAGATGGCGGCGGTCCGGGTTAGGGTTTGGGAGATGGAGATGGCGGCACGACACCTAGGGTGAAGGGAAGGGGTGGCACGTCTGCGGTAGGAGAGGGCAGCGGCGTCTAGGGTGGGAGCGGCGGCGGCAGCTGCGGTTGTGAGGCGGCGACACAAGGCGATGGCAGCGGCTAGGACAGCGGAGAGGAGAGGATCGACATGCTATCTAATACCATGTAAGTTTAGAAAGAGAGAGATTGCATGCACCGATGGTTTGATTGACTGTGCACTAAGCACATATATGGGTACAAGGGGGTGCATCTCATGTCTTGTCTCCCAAGATACATACAAGTTATAGAGGAAGATAGACGTGACAAGTACAATATACAAGACCCATATCTATACATCGTGTACGCAGAGTATGTATGTTCAACACATGCCATAAACTATACAAAGCAACTAGATTGCTAGTAAAACAAAATCTGCAACATATGGAAGCATATATGAAAAATAAAGGAAACACGCTGTATGAGTCATAACGATGCTTTGCAAAAAAATTAGGAAAATGATTTGAAACATTCGTATGCCAACATCCGAACCGCCTCTTCCTTCTGACGCATGCCATGTCAGCCCACCCACATGCCCCCATTCTCTCTTATCTCTTGCCTCCTGCCCTCTCCATCTTCCTCCCCTTCCTCCATGCCTTTCTCTTTTTTAAAGCATTTACAATGGTGTTATCTTATTAGTGTCACGTAGGATAAATAATGAGATGGAGCAGAGAGAACTCATAAGAAAATGTTTTTTTATTTAAGAGAAGACAAGAGATGATCTCTTAAAACAATATGTCTCATCACGTTTTTAGCAATAACTAGTTATTGAATATAAAGCTAAGAGATGACTCATTGTAGACATTTTTTTGTCATCTCTAAATTACATGCAAGATTTGATATAAAACTATCTAATCAACCATTGTACATGCCCTTATCCTTTTTTCTTCTCGCACAGACACACGAGATGCTCTCGAAGCTATGCTATGAGGCGGAGCTGCTCGAGGTTAGCGGCTAGCCGGATGTAGCAAGGCAGTGCTGTAGTGATGCCCTGCTTCTTGCCGATGCTGCGACGACCGGCGACATACCGCGAGGCGATGTTGCGCCACTGTCATTGTGCTGCGAGTCGATGCTGCGATGATGTTGTCGTGCTGTGAGCCGATGTTTCGATGCCCCTCGTCCGAAGCATCCAGTGCTACAAGGCCACTCGCCGGCTGGAGCGTCGGTGCTTGCCGGAAGCATCTCATGCTGTGAGGCCACTTGCCCACGGGAGCGTCAGTGCAGAGAGGCTACTCGCCCGAATCATCTTATGCTGCAAAGGCCGCTCGTTCGATGGCCGGTCTTGCAGCGAGGCCGCCGGAGTTGCTACCACTCGCGGTGTTTGGTGCGAGCTTGACGGAGTTACTACGGCATTGCCGCCAACCGGTGTTGCGTCGGTCATCGCTCGACTGCACGCCGGTGCTGCGACGACATCGCTGCGAGCCGGTGCTGCATGCTGCAAGTCGTTGCTGCGACGGCGCCGCTGTCCTGCAAGACTGCCGAAGTTGCTCCCACCGGCGGTTTGCTGCGAGCCATTGCTGTGAGCCCGACGGAGTTGCTCCTGGAGCCGCGTGCGATGGCCGACTGCCTTTGACTAGAGTTGTGCTGCATCGTGAATGGCTCTGAAGGACTGGAGTGGAAAGGATCTGACCGGTATAGAGGAAGGGATCAGACTAGTCACAACGGGAAGTAACATAGAGTAGTAACATGCATATGTTACTAGTCTAAGTTACTACCTCCATAGTGGATAGTAACATAGTAATAGTAACATAGAGCCTTTCATTTATTAACTTATAGACTCATTTTGTCTTGATATACGTTATGTTACTCATAGAGGTAGTAACATGCTAAATTACTCAATTTCTTTCTCTTCCAATTAGTTAGCTGCCATATCATATTTTTTGCTTAGGTGGCATCTATGTTAACATCTATGTTATTCTTATTGTGACTAGTGTCACAAGGACAGGAGCTGTGCATCTAACGGCCATGAAGCCGGCTGTTGTTTTGGCATGCGACAGCCGGATGACGCCTAGCAGGCGCCATGAATTACTCGAACCATGGTTAGCGTTGGAAGCATGACTTTCATATGCTGGAAGTAAATTGAGCACATTTGTATTTCCTGGAATCACCTCGCTTGTGTGCTAGCTTCAACCATGTGATTATGGAAGCAAATTAAAATGATAGTAATGGAATCAGGATTTTGCGTCGAAAGAAGCGAACAACTTTGACATGGAAACATATAATTGAGAGATTGCGAGTTAATTTTGGGGGCATTAAGTACGGTCACATTAAATATGACGTGATTTATGGAGGTACTTATATATGGAAGGAAATCTCAGTTACCCGTCTACTCCTGCGGGCTTGTGAAACAGGGAGAGAGATCAGCAAGGGAAGAAATAAATAACCCGGTAATCAATCAATCAAACTTGTCTCTCTGGGCTGGCCACGGTGATAAAAGGAAACAAAGCCTGAATTACAGCGGCCGGATAGACTTTATATACCCACCCTCTTCCAACCAAGCACGCAAGGCAGCAAGCATTTCCGATGGCCCCCAAACACGCTCGCGCTCCATCTCCATCCAAGAGAACAACCATGGCGAAGCCTGCTGCCCCTCCGCCGCCGTCCTCTGCCCAGACCTCCAGCCACCTCTATCTTCTCACCCAGAGCCAGCACCAGGACACGGACCCGGAGGTGGAGCAGCCGCAGCAAGACAACGTCGATGACGCTGACGATAAGCCAGCCAAGAAAAGGGGGCGAGCGCGTCGCGAGTGAGCGGCCAGCGACGAGGTCACCATCCTCGAGGCGCTCATCGAGCACCGCCGCCAGCACAAGAAGCTGCCGGAGAGGTCCGACAACGACCTCTTCCAAGCCCTTGCCGAGCGTCTCGAGGACACGAGCCGGCAGCCTCTGCAGATCAAAGACAAGGTGAAAAGTTTGCAGCGCCGCTACTTCTCTGCCACCGGCCACCACAGCCCCTCCAGCTCGAGCCACGACAAGCGCCTCAACCAGCTCTCCGCCGAGATCTGGGGAGATTTGCCGAGCGTCCATGATAGTGTCCATGTTGGTAACGGTGGTGCTGATCGTCGGGCCAAGATGCGCAAGATGTTTCCGCTCGTAGCGCAGAAGGTGAATGATCTCGCCGACGTGCAGCCTGCGGCCAAAAGGCCGTTCCCTTTGCTTGCTGATGCTCGGCTTCGCTTGTTGGAGAATCGTCTTGAGAATATAAGATGGTCCGAAATGAATATCGATGTTAGGCTTGCGCGGATGCTGCTGAGGGCTTCAAAAAAGGTTTCAAAGAAGTAGTTGTTATTTTCAAAGAAGAAAAAGAGTAAAAGTAGTAGTTACGTATGTTTTTTCAGAAAATAATAATAATAAAGATTTGCTTAAGGTTACCATGCATTGCATGCTAGTTTGTGTAATCTAGATGCAGGATAGTTTGTGTAATCCGGCCATCACGATGTTATTTTCAAACTCAATGGACGTAACAAGTTACAAATAAAAACATGGCCTATTGTGTGCAAGTCAATTTGTTTCTCTGGATATTTCAGAATATCTTTTCCTTTCCTTTTTTGCGTTGCATGCTTTTCTGTCTGACTACGTTTGTGTTGCGCAATATTCCACTTCAACTACTAGCTAAATGCCCCGAGCATTTCCATAAAAAAAACATTGTTGAGCATCCGACTTATATGCTGGAGTTTGTTGTCAATTGTTGAAGACATCAATAGATGCATTTATCCTGGAGTTAAATACACTGAAAGATACCTCAAGTTATCATGTAAGATCGGTTTAGTGCCTAAAGCTGCAAAATACATGAAACTGGTGATCGAACTTGTCTGGAGCGTGTAAATACGATACCTCCATTCGTATACGCACGTACGTCCAGCCCATGTGGCATGCCAATATGACGGCGGCCCACCTGTCAATGGTTGAGAACGGGGAAGGCGCTACATGACACACCTGTGAGGATTTTTTTGAAACATCATTTTTATTTAATCACATAGAAAAGCTCTTCAAATTAGAAAAAATAATTGCAAGACGCAAGATCAATCCAGAGACCTCGGGCGCATTTGGTTGCCTGCACGAGGCCTAACCAGGCCTGCGCGGGAAGAAAACCGGTTGTTTGGTTGGCTACATACACGGTTGGGCTTGCATGGCACGATGTTTAAAGCACTCCTGGGCCTAGCTCCCTGGGAACGCTCGAATCGGCAGTTTCTCCAGAGCCAAGCCCGAGCGGTGCACGTGGGCGGCGGCTGCTGCACATGCGCAGCCATTCTCGAGAAGCTGCGTTGCTTCCCGAAGCACCGGCAGTTATTAGCCTCACCGCTCCCTCTCCCCACTCTCTCCCACTCTCCCAACTCTCACCGGCGGCGGCGGATCGGAGGAGAGCAAGAAGACCACCGGACTCCATCATCGGCGAGTGGATCATCACCTGGAACGCGGCAACGGGGGTAAGCACTTTTCTGTTCGTCCTGCACTACTTTTTCGCGTTCGATCCGGCGGTAGATTCGATCGATGGTGGGGAGGGAAATGGGGAATAGAGGTAGATAAGCATGGAACTTCATACTAGTTCACACTAGTTCATGCAAGATCAGAATAGAGGTAGATGCGGATGGAATAAAACAGGGATTGGGGGATTGGGGGTACACAACAGACACTGGCTAACCGCGGCGGCTGTTGAGGAGTATGGAGCAGCGGGTCGAGTGGTTGGCCTTCATCTTCTTGTCCATCGTCGTGCGGGTCGGCGGGTCATCGTCGTTCTTGGCGGAGCCGGGTCGATCTGCCAGCTACGATGGCCTGGCTTCGGCGCCCTCAATGGCATCTACACCGGTTCTTCCTCCTCCTTAGGCTCCCCACCGATGATCGCCGGCGACACGATTGTAGTCTCCCAGTACACTGCTGCACGACGGTCATTAGGAGCCCAGTAGTTCTTGTACTTGGACAACCTCTTCCTCTGTTTAGCATCATCAGAGATGGCCTGATTCGTGGCCCAGCGAATGATGTCGACTGCCATCGCGCCCTTCGCTGGGTTAGGAATCAGCGTCTTCAACTCTTTTGTAGTGGCCCTCATGAGCACTGCATCAGATTCCTTCTGCATGTCAGGCATGGAGCCGAAGTTCGAGCACACATCTATGGTGTTGTCAAACTTGGTGCGGTCACCAGTCGATCACCCGAGGAAGAAGGCCCTGTAGCCAATAACCCAAGGAAAAGAGGGCATTCATGCAACCAAACAACTTGCAGATGGTGCATTTGAGGCTTCATTTGCATAGCCAGACTGAGTTGAGAAGACTGTGCAATGCAGCTACTGTAGACTAAAGGAACCAAACATGCCCCTCATGGTTGCGGATTGCATTTCACGAGCAAGTTGTCCAAGAGGCCATATTGTGCTCATTGCATACTAACGAGGTCGAACTATATATATGGGGTTGCTATGCAAAAGGAAACAATGGAGTATGGACACATTGTATCATTTTTTTCCAAGTTTAAATAAATGGATTTGTACAGCTAAAAATATTCTGATTTTTTTTGTATATGCACACATAGAAGTGTAATCTATCTGTGTGAATTTTAATCAAAATTTCTGTTTGTATGTGAGTGTCACAAAAAAGAAAAATACATGCAGAAACCAGCTACTTTTTTTTCTTCCTTTTTTGTCTTATTTTGCATGGCACAATATAACATAATTTCGACAGAAATTTGAAAGTCACTTACAGCATATGCATACATTTTGTGTAAAAACGTCAACTTATTTTGGAACTTTTAAGTTCAGTTTTTAAGCCATAAAAAAACATGCTCAGTGGCCACCATGCTCCAAATATCCGCTTTGGTTGCTATGTAATTCTCTGAGCGATTGTTTTTATATATGGCTCTTCCATTGGCCCGCATAATTTTTCATGAAGTACTTTATTTTCATTTTCATATTCATTTAATATTTCAAAAAGGAAATGTAATAAAATTTTATAACTGTCATATAATTTAAACAAAGTGTTAGTACATTTAAAAAATGTTTACATGTTCTTGGAAAATGTTTCACATGTACTAAACCATATACTGTACTTTTGAAAAAAAATCACCATGCATTAAAAAATTGGTCAATTTTTAGTACTTGTTCTAGAAAAAATACAATATTGTAAATTTCTTAGTAATTTGGTATTTTAGAAATACAATGAAGATAAATAATAATTGTGCGTGATTGAGGTCCGAAATGAAGATACCTCTCGCAAGTACATATTAATGAAAATAAAAAAAAGTTTTAAAATACAAAATAATTCTATATTGATAATGTTGTATTTTTTAGATGGAAAATTTACATGTCATGAAATTAAACAGGAACTTGGAAAATAATAAAAAGAAAACCGGTACGTGAAAATGCATTGCGATGCGTATAATGCGTCTACAAAGATTTCTAGCTAACAGTTGTGCGCAAAGTATTCTAGCCGGCTGGCCAGTACATGAAGATACCTAGCATACATATATACATTGCATTTCTAGGCTTTCCTAATGATTAAAAAAATCTGAAGGAATCTTTAAAAAATCCTCATTCATCGTCCACCCAGCGCCTTCGCTCTCACCCACTGACAGGTGGGACATCTTCATGCTGGCATGCCATGCGGGCTGGATGTATGTACGGATACGATTGGAAGAACCGTATTTATACAGTCGAACAAATTTAATCAACAATTTTGTATATTTTACAACTTTAGATACTAAACTGATCATGCAGGACAAGTTGAGGCACCTCTAGTGTATTTAACTCTTTATCCTTCCACCCAAACAAAAACTATTTACACCAAATGCACGGTTTGACAGCCTTGATGAAGGCGTCGTCGCTATTGTTGTCATAACCCTGCCCTCGTTACTCAAGGGCTAACCCCAGGTTCAAGCTTCTTAAACCGGAAGATGGCAGGATCTTGATGGTGTGTTCTTTCTTGGGGGCACCATCCTAAAGTTGGATCTGGTTTGAGAGACCAGTGGTTATGGTTAGTATGGTGGTCATCGGTGGCACGTGTTACGGTGGCTATGTATCCGTCCGAAGATGGGGCTGTAGTGAGGCTATGGGGAGATTTGTCGGTCATTGGGGATGGTGTCCATGTCCGTAACGGTGGTGGTGATCGTCGGGCCAAGATGCGCAACATGTTCCCGCTCGTAGCATAGAAGGTGAATGATCTTGCCCACATGAATGTTGTGGGCAAGAGGTTGTTCCCTTCACTTGCCGATGCTCCACTTCGCTTGTTGGAGAATTGTCTCGAGAACATAAGATGGTCCGAAATGAATATCAATGTTAGTTTTGAGCGGATGCTGTTGAGGGGTTCAAAGAGGGCTTTAAAGAAGTTCTCCAATAAGAAGAAGTAGTTATTCTCAAAAAAGAAGAAGAAGAAGAAGAAGAAGAAGAAGTTAAATATATGTTTGAGAATAATAATAATAATAACTAAGGTTTGCTTAAGGCTACCATGCACTGCATGCTAGTTTCTATAATCTCGCCATCACCATGTTATGGTCAAACTCAATGGGCGTAACAGGTTACAAATAATAACATGGGCTTTTGTGGATAAATTAATTTGTTCCTTTGGATATCTCTTAATATAGTTTTCTTTATATTTTGGCATTGCATGTTTTTCTGTGGCTACTTTTGTGTTGCGCAATATTCCCACTACAACTACTAGCTAAATGCCGGTACATTGCCACAAAAGAAACCCATTGTTGAGCATGCGACTAATATTCTGGAGTCCATTGTAGATTGTGGAAGGCATCAACAAATGTATTTATCCTTCTATCCCAACCCAAAAATATTTACAACAAATGCACAGTTTGGCGGCCTTGATGAAGGTGTCTTCCTTGTTGTTCTCGTAACCTTGCCCGTGTTACACCAGGGGGAACCCTATGTTGAAGCTTCTCAAACCGGAAGATGGTAGCATCTCGATGTCATGTTCCTTCCTGGGGCACCGTCCTAAAGTTAGATCTGGTTGGAGAGACCCGTGGTTAGCATGGTGGCCGTCGGTGGCCCATGTGGCAGCGGCTATGTGCGCGCCAAGATGGGGATGTAGTGAGGCTATGGTAGTCGGCCCTTTGGCATGTACGCGGGCTCGTCGTGATCTGTTTGTTGTGGTGCAATCGAAGCTGCGTGGTGGGTCTCTGTGGCAACGATGACAAATAGTGGATAGCCTTTCTTGATGATCATTTGCAGCACCAACCTTGCATAAAGCTTCGTTGCTCGTCTTTCGTTGGCCCAACGTTGTCCTGTTGCAGGCGAGTGTGTTGTTAATTTGGAAGGATCTTCACATACTACTGGAATTTTAATGTATGCGGAGTGCTTGTCTCTTTGCGAAGAAACAAAATACAGGCACTCGGCAAAGCTAACTAAGCCAAGAGGCAAACTCGACAATAGATCAAACACAAACATTTACCGAGACATGTATCTGAAACATACTTGGAAAAAGGGAGAAACTCGACAAATGCTTTGTATGCTGAGAGCCAAACAATCAGTCGACAAATGCAAGTTTGCCAGTGGTTAATGGCTCGTTGACGGTGGATATACTTTGCCGAGATCCCATGACTTGGCTCTCGGAAAAGCATGGTTTGATTGCATGATTATTTTAGTCCCACCTCGCCTAAGGACAAGCGTCGTAGCCGGTTTAAATAGTCGGGTAGTCCAAAAGCAGTAAGCTTCGGTCTTCATTACACTCTTAAGGATATGGACTGTAACTACGAATATTTACCAGTTCCGCACAGAGAAGCTCCACAGTGACACTCCATATTCTTAATGAGAGCAATCATGGATACTACTAGCTCTTTTTATTTATTCAATTAAATTATTTTTGACTTTTTCGTCCGTGTGAGAGCTTTTGGTCTGACCGTGGCTCGTCCTCTTGGAGTTTGTCTTGTGTTGGTCCTTGGCTTAAGCACTTCTAGTTCCTCAATGAACCTGCATATAAATTGAGTTGTTGACGATGGGCTTTGATATATTTACTCATGGTTTGCTTGCTGTCTTGCCCACCATATCGCACACAGGGTTACCGCGAGTCCGACGAAGGAAACATGCAATAATGAGGCTTTGATGAAAAATAGCCATTGGCTTGCGCTAGGTTCAGTAGTTTCTCTCGAATACTCTTCCAATTTACCATTCAACCAGTGCCCATGTACACCTTGCCTTTGAACACTCGAAAAGGGAATGCCTCCATGAATCAGCTGCACCACAAAGGCCAAAAGCACATGTAGTAGACTTGTTTTGATGGGCTCTCTCGCCTTCTGTTGGCAACAAATTTGCGTGCTAAAGTCACATTGTTTTTAGGCGGGCGTCCGTTCCAATGGACTGCGCTTGTTCTGCCACGGTTGACGTCGACGTACACTCCGACTTGGCGAAGTGGTTATGCGACCGATCCATCGATGTTCCATTATAGCAGCAAGAAAATAATCACGGAACAATCAACTAGAAATAGAAAAGATAAATTTTAGAAACATATATTTTTTCATCGACGTTTACTCTGAATAATATTGTTGCTCATAGATGACAAGACTAAATATATGGAAATTTCTATCTAGTTATGTTCATCATGTTCAGTTGATTCGCGCTTGTTACTTTTATTATTTGATACGTGGGTGTACCGGTGCTAAGGTTCTCGTAGTGGTGGTGGTGACCATTGTGGTGGTCATGAGGAAATGGCACGGGTTTTTGAACCCATGGATTTCTAGCAACAAAGTCTTAGGAGGTGGATTATCAAGATCTTCAGCAGGTTCTATTTCTATCTCATTATCATTTTACTTATCAATATTTGGTGGAGAATCTGTATGGACATTATCATTATCACTAGGTTGATATTCGCCAACACATTGTGTTTCAACATCATAAATAGAAACATCATTATGACTCTCAGTAGTTTTTTCTATGACAGGTTCACTATAAGCATGCAGAGTCTTATCATTTTTCTTTTTAGATGGACTAGGTGCATCAACATTAATTCTCAGAATCTTGTTCAATTCTTTAAGATGACCTTCAGGAAATAGAGGTTCCTGAGTAATTCTACCTCCTCTAGCCATTACTTTAATATCCTGATCACTCATGTTCTCATTCATTTTCATAAGCAAATCATTTTGTGACTTCCCAACTTGATCTAATTGAGTATGAACCATGGAAGCATGTTTACCTATACATTTAGCATCATTAGCAATTCTAAACAGCAAGTCACTCAAGCGATCTATCATCATAGCATTACATTGTAATTGATCCTTGAGATAATTATTAAAATGTTCTTGATTAACAATAAAATTATCAAATTCATCCATGCATTGACTCGGGGTCTTAGTATAAGATATATCACTTTCATAAAATCTACAGATAGCACTTAATTCTACTACCTGTGTAGGGATGTTAAGTCCATGTATTTGTTCAACGGGTGGTAATTATTGATATCTTCAGAGTTAATACCTTTTTGTTTCATAGTCCTCTTGTCTTCTTGCATATCTTCTAGACTAAGGAATAGAATACATCTCTTCTTTTGAATAGATTCCAGTAGTGGTTCAGGAAGTGTCCAATCATTATCACTCTTCAAAATATTATCCAATGGGTCTTCATCCTACCCAATAGTTCTTTCCCTGAAAACAGAACCAGCACAACTATCTAGGTAGTCCCTAAAAGCATCAGTTAGTCCACCATAAAAGATATCAAGCATTTTATTTTTCTCAAGAGTATGATTACGCGAATCTCATTGTAGATGGAAAAGCCCTCCCAAAGCTTTAGGAAGATTATCTTATTCAATTTGCACATAGTTAAAAATTTCTTGTAAATCAGCTTGTTTCTTATGACTAGGGAAATATTTTTCAGTAAAGTAATAGATCATATCCTAGAGGCTACCCACACAACCAGGATCAAGAGTGAGGAACCATTTCTTAGTATCACCTTTTAACAACATAATAAATATAGGAGAAGTAGAAAATTAGGATGACGTTTCATTTTCTCCATCATAGATTTTCTTTCAGTTCGCATAGTAGTTTATTCAAATTATCTCTATCATTACAAGCAAGGAAGTCTCTTTCTATATCCCCATCCATTAACCCTCGGGTATACCAGGCATTTCATATCTATTAGGAGAGCTAGTCATAATAGATGAATCAAAGTGTTCATCAATTTCAGCATTCTCAAGTTCTCTAGCTTTAGCAATATGAGTGTCAAGTAATTTATTTAGTGGCACAGTTTTAGTTTCATAAAGCATAGAAGTAGTATCATCATTAATTTTAGAAGTAGCATCATCAAGTACTTGAGAATTATCAGAACGACTAGCAACTGGTGGTGTCATAAGCTGATTCAAAAATAGTAGGTGAATCAAAAGAAGAGCTAGATGCTAGTTCCTTACCTCCCCTCGTCTTAGAGGGTACAATCTGCTTCTAGTATCTTTCAGATTCTTCATCGTGAAAATTGGATAGCCTTGGTGAACACAATAAATATAGCTTTTCTCCCCGGCAACGGCACCAGAAAACTGTCTTGATAACCCACAAGTATAGGGGATTGTAACAGTCTTCGAGGGAAGTTATTTACTCAAATATGTTGATTCAACACAAGGGGAGCAAAATAATATTTATTGGTCTTGGAAATTGACTTCTCAATTCAACCACACCTAGGTTATCTCTACATAGAAAAAGTTTTAGTAGCACAACAAAATAGTAGTAGTAATGGCAATGGTAACAACAACAATTTTGTAGTTATTGTAACAGTAAGAGCATCAATAGGAACTTAGAAAAATTCTGTATATGAAAGGCGTAGGCCATCGATCGGTTATGGATGATGATTTAGATGAAATCAATCATGTAACAGGTACATACTAGAGCGACATAGAACTAGCTCCAATTCATCGATGTAATGTAGGCATGTATTCCGTATATAGTCATACGTGCTTATAATAAGAACTTGCATGACATCTTCTATCCTATCCGCCTATCGAAGTGATACGTCTCAAATGTATCTACTTTTCCAAACACTTTTGCTTTGGTTTTGGACTCTAATTTGTACGGTATGAATGAAACTAACCCGGAATGACGTTGTTTTTAGTAGAACTACTGTGGTGTTGTTTTTGTGCAGAAATAAAAGTTCTAAGAATCAGACGAAACTTTTTGTGAATTATTTTTGGAACATATGAAGAATTATGGAGTGAAGAACTACCGTAGGGGGCTGCCTATGGGCCACAAGCCAACATGGCACGTCTATCCCCTATGGGCACGTCCTGTTAGCTTGTGGGGCCCGTGTGGATCCCCCAAACTAATCTAAGTCCGATAAAGTCCCATCTTCATATATAAAAATAGTAGAGAATATTTTATCATGTTTTACGATACAAAGCTGCCGCTATCTCCTGTTCTTCCTTGGAAGGGCTGATCTGGATTCTGTTTGGGGCTCTGGAGAGGGGTATTCGTCCCCGCCATCATCACCAACCCTTCTTCATCTACACTGTCATAATGATCACCACGGGGAGTAGGTAGTTGCTTTGTAGGCTTGCTAGACTGTGTTGGGAATGGATGAGATTGATCATGTAGTCGGCTATTTTTTTAAATAATATGTTTTTTATTTAATTAGTCAAAAATTACACTGGTTCAAAAATTTCAAAAATAATACACCGTCAGCCTGGCCGAAGCCGACTGCCTCCAGTCGGCTCTGCCAAAGCCCGTTAGTTCCTACCGGCTTTGGCTAGACCTCCGGTTCCAGTCGGCTTAAAAATGGTCAGTTAGAACTAATCGGTTTACCCATGGCCGATAAGTACTAATCGTCTTAGCCAAAGCCAATTAGCTCTAATCGGTGTTGGCAAAGCCAATAGGTGCGTGAATTCAGATTTTTTGCTATATTTTGTAATTTTAGTCTTCATGTTTAATTCAGATGTATTTTATATTATTTGTGTGTATTTTCTTGTTTTGGAGGCATATTGTTTTATATAAGCATGACATATATGTGTTGTCCTCGCTAAACTAACTAATGACTGAAATAGAACATGAATATGTCTCATACATAAGTAAATAGCCATTTGTCTCATACATAGAATACACATATGTTTCATACATAATTAGATAGTCATGTCTCTACTGATAGATGGAAGCTTCACTGACGACGTCTACCTCGGCGCTCACGGGGTGTGCTAGGCGTACTCCAACCTAACATGTGGGGTGGCCTAATGTTACAAGGAGGAATCTCGAACCCGCCATCGTCATACTGTGTATCCTGGGTGGGCCATGGTGGAGCATTCGAAATCATGTCGATCCACATGTTTTGTGGCGATAATGGATCTTCGTGTTTACTCGCGCACCCAGATCCGGATGCCTCCTGATATGCATAGAATCCAGCAGGAGGAAACATTAATAATGAATAAAATATGTAGTATGAACTAATATTAAAAGAATAAATATTAAGAGAAATACCAATTGAATGTTGTTGAAACATGAAACCCGCTGTGGGACTTTGCTGTTATGGTGGAGGCCGAAACACAAAGCTAGACGAGGGACCATGGTGTTGTGGGTGCTGCCACGCCGGACTGCTAGCCTTGTCAGGAGGGGGTGGATGGGGCGTCGGCTGCTATTCTAGGCGTGGACGCCGCTGATGTCGTTGCATGGAGGGACACGGTTGCTGCTGCTGCTAGTGGACGCGGTGAACAACGTCCGAGGTGCGGGTGCACATGATAGCCCTGTAGACATCTCATATTTTCTACTCCATGCGTTATAACCATGACTGCACCTAAGACCTAGGTACAATGTCACTATGAAGATCGAATGCCAACTCATCCTGAAATTGTCATGATGATTTTTAAGTATGTATGATAAATTATGTAACATCAAGATGCATTAGATAAAGACAATAGATGTTACCGCCTACTGCTTGGAGCCCAAAGTATCATAGCTCATGTACGTAACCGACGTAACATAGGTCGGTATCTCCTGTGCATTATAGTGTTGAACAATGCGTAACTGTGCCCCTCTCATGTACTTATCCAAATAAGCATTGAATCCCCCGAGATCAAACCCGACATTCTTGTGCCAAAGACGTGTCATTACAGTATCCCAGTCCATAACATACTGCTGTCGGTCTACTAAAGATTGGGTCTTTTAGTACCCCTTACTTGTGCACGGGTAGTTGTAGCCACACCAGTGGCAAGTCCTGCTAGGGGACTGCTAGATGCAAGTACGAAGATGTCAAGAAAATGTTCAAGCCAACAATCACAACAACGAAGACCAAAAGCTAGGACCCTGGCAAGATCTTGCCGAGGATGCCCACGGGGCCCCGGCAAGACATGCATCCGGCAAGATCTCACCATCCTGCCAGCGTAGAGACCAGGTGTCATCCCTCCTGGATACGTGTTAAGGCATCTAGCGATGGTGGAGGTTAAGCGATGCCAATGGGATGGGTTCCTGTCCCATCCGTAGAAGATCAGGGACGCCTGATGGAGCATTAAATGTGTTTGTCCTATGCCGTCAGTGTTAGGTATAACAAGATAATAGCTATTGTACATCTCGTGTATGTATTGTACGCCACTGTTGGAGACCCCGTGGTCATATAAAAGAAGGCCCAAGGCATTATGACAGAGGACTTTTAGGATGTTCTGGCTCACATGCATAGCGGTTGTGTACTGTTCATCACACAACGCTCCTGTAGCCAGAACTCAAACACTCATAATACACTAAAGCAGGAGTAGGTTTTCACGCTTTTCAGCAGAAGAACCTGGGTAAAATCCCCTGCACCGCCCGCCAGATCTGCTATTTGTGCTCGCCCTTCTCCCTGCCGAACCACAAAGGGATCCATGCGATCCCATAGGTGTCATACCCCGACACCTTTGGCATGCCAGATAGGGGGAGAGGGTTGCATCAACCTGATCTAACAATCAGCATGCCAGTTTCTTCGTCATCCATCATCTTCATCGCCATGGCCCCCAAGAAGAAGGGCCTTACGATGGTTGATCCATCCACGTCTGGTGTGCCTGTAGCCACTCGGGCAGGTGACGATGTGGATGCGGACGGAGGAGGCAGAGGTCTTGAGCCTTCACGATGTTTTGGTGATCAAGGCCAAGCCAGCGGCGCCATTCGCAGCGACGACGACAACCCACACGCTGCTGGATCTCAGGACGGAGCTGTACTACCTATGGGCGGTGCAGTGAACTCCAGGAATGGAAGGGCGCCTTCTAAGACACCCACGCCTGCGCATACGCCGCGACCTTCTCAGGTTGCACGCGATGAGCAGCATCGTGACATTGGTGGTCCCAAGCGCCCCCATGGAAAGACTCCTGAGCATCACTCTCGAGATGCGCGGAACCCGCATGCATGCCAAAATGCTGGTGGAAGTGGTGAGCGGTCGCAGTACCATGATGGAGCTCCTTATAACACGGTTAGGAGTGAGAGCACCTCACGTTCTTTGAACCTTTCATCGCCGACTACATCAGCAGAAGCATTGGCATGAGTAAAGCTACTCCTCAATTTTCCTCCTGCTGCGGAGAAGCTTGATGAGTGGAGAGCTACTATTCGGAGCCTCGTTAGCTTCCCTGATAGAGATAGGATGCAATGGGCAGAGCCTTCATAGCGATGGTCCATCGAGTCAGCATGCACTAATGGCGACAAGGCCGGAGGTGGCACGACCATGGTGCACTCTCCTCCGCGGCGGTAGCAGCGTTCGCCGACTCGACAGGTCGGCGCCTGTGGTGACGATGCAACGGCGTCGTCTGATCCGTGAACTCGCCGCAATCAACGTTAAGTTCTTTGGGAGCGAAGCAAAGAATACGCTCGGACTACCATCGAGTGGCAGCGGGAAGCATGCCATCAATCTGATTGGCGCGTAAGACCCACTATAGACAAGCCTGCGCCAGGGTATCCTGTCAACCTACCTTATGAGGTGGGTTGTCCAGCATTTACCCGTGAGCTGCGGCCAGTCCAGTGGCCCTATTCCTGTACATTCAAACCAGAGGTCCCGAAGAAATACCACAGAAAGACTTACCCGTCAGAGTTCTTGAGGATCAACACCATTGCAGTGTAGGCTGCCGGGGTTTGCAAGGAGAAGATACTCGCCAACTACTTCCCATTGGTACTCAAGCCCAACGTCAAGTCGTGGATGATGCATCTGCCAGAGAATTCCATTTTTCCTAGGCAGATCTGTGTCATGAGTTTTTTGGCGCCCTTACCGGAGGGCACCAAGTTCCTCGATAGGCAAGTGATTCGCATCTCATTTCCGAGAAAGAAGGTGAAACCTTGTGCAAGTACATTCAGAGATTCAGCCATATACATCACAACATCCCACACGTTCATCATGCTGTTGTTATCAACGCGTTTCATCAGATAGTGCACAACTTCAGGATGCGCGAAGAGCTAGCGATGAACAATGTGACGGATGTTGCTGAGCTCTATGCTCTGGCTGATGGATGTGCTCGAGCTGAAGAAGGGAGGAGACTCCCTGGCGAGGATGCTAGCGTTGGACTCGACTCTGAAGATGAAGACACTGCCGCCCTAGCAAGGAAAGGCCGACGGCGGAACAAGAAATGCAGGGACAAGCCTGTTCTTACTGTCGAGGAATCCGGCAACCTCAAGACCGCCAAGAAGACTGAGGTTGACGGCTCCGGCACGGAGGTTGTTGAGTGCATCGCCTGTCAGGCCTTGGCGGCTGCCGACAAGCCGGAGGGCTCCGACAAGTAGTACTGCAAGATCCATCGCATGAAAGGCCACGATCTAGAAAACTTTCGTCAAGTTGAGAAGCTTGCCGAGAGGCAGAAAGCTGAGTATGTGAGAAGAGATAAGGAGAAGCACCAAGATGGTGCAGAGGGGTCCGACAAGAAAAGTGGCGGCCGAGGAGGTTGTCGCGACAAGGCCAAGCAGCAGGAGAGGCCCACTCAAGGCTGCGACAAGGAACAGGGGGATGATGATGGCAACGAGGAGGACGACAAGTACAACGAGCATGAATTTCAAAAAGCTATAGGCATCATGTGCGTCGACTGAGGCGCCTTGTTGCCTTCTCCTCACCGCCAGCTTAAACAATGGGCGCGCGAGATTAATGCGACAGAGCTGTCTGCCGATGCCCGAAAACCATTGAGATGGTCTCACACGCCTATCATTTTTTACGCCGAGGGTCACCCTGATCGCATAACTACAGTCAGGTATATTCTATTGTTGGTTTCGCCAAAAATTCGCAACCTCACGGTGACGAAAATGTTAGTTGATGGTGGGGCCGGTTTGAACTTGATCTCACGTGATGTGATCAGAAGGTTGCAAATTCCTGACAAAGATCTCGAGGAGACGGGCACGGTTCAGGGGATCAATCCAGCGAGCAGCCAGCCGAAGGGCAATATCACACTACCGGTAACATTTGGTAGTGACCTGAACTTCGGGACAAAGTAGATTGTTTTCAACGTCGCCAAGATTCCATTGCCATATAATGCGATCCTTGGCCGTCTAGTGCTGGCCAAGTTCATGGCGGCATCGCAGTATGCTTATAATATATTGATGATGCCCAAGCCGATTAGCGTCGTCAGAATCAACTCTGACAAGAAGGATGCACTTAACTGCACCAACAAACTTTATCGGGAGGCAGTTGCAGCACCTGCCACCAAGGCACTTGCTCCTGCCACTAAAGCTTCTGGGGGGGGGGGGAAGAAGACCGACAAGATCTCTAGTACATGCTCACTCCGGCAAGTGCACCTCCTCGGAGTGCTGTGCTCCAGTTGACAATGTTCTAGAGAGCTCCATCGGCAAGAACAAGAAATGCAAGGCAGCTCCACCAGAAACCAAAAAGGTGTCGGTCAAGGAGGATGGTATGGGTGGAACCTTCACCATAAGTTCCACCCTTGACTACAAATAGGAAAGCGCGCTCATTGCCTTCGTGCGGGCGAACGTCGATGTGTTTGCATGACAACCATCTGATGTCCCCAGTGTTCCTAGGGAGGTAATTGAGCACGACCTTGATGTTTTTCCTCACGTGCGGCCCGTCAAGCAGAAAGTTAGGAAGCAAGCCTTGGAGCGGCCAGAATTTATTGCCGAGTAAATCAGGAAGTTGGAAGTGGTAGGTTTGGTCATAGGAGTGCTCCATCAAACATGGTTGGCCAATCCGGTTGTAGTGCACAAGGCGAATGGGAAATGGAGGCTCTGTATTGACTATATAGATCTCAATAAAGCATGTGCAAAAGATCCTTTCCCCTTGCCGCACATTGACTAGATCGTGGACTCCACTGCCAGCTGTGATTTGCTATCATTTCTTGACACTTATTCAGGATATCATCAGATCTTCATGTCTAAGGAAGACGAAGAGAAGACCGCATTTATCGCCCCATGTCGTATGTATGCCTTTCGGGATGAAAAGTGCTGGTTTAACATTTACAAGAGCAGTCCAGATCGGTTTTGAGCCTCAGCTACATAGAAATATGGAAGCTTATATGGATGACATAGTGGTTAAAACCAGGGACAAAGCAACACTCATACAAGATCTAGAAGAGACGTTTGCAAATCTACGCAAGATCAATTTGAAACTCAATCCCAAGAAGTGTGTGTTTGGTGTTCCGTCCGGCTAGCTTCTCGGATTCTTTGTATCTCAGTGTGGGATCGAGGCGACCCCCGACAAGATGAAGGCAATGGAGCAGATTGAAGCACCAAGACGCACAAAGATGTGTGTCGTCTTGCCGGCTGCGTTGCGGCTCTGAGTAGGTTCATCTCAAAATCCGCTGAGCGCGCCCTGCCCTTTTCCAAAATCTTGAAAAAGGAAGGCCCAATGAAGTGGACTCCAGAAGCGGAGGAAGCGTTGTAGGATTTGAAGAGGTACCTCCCCTCTCCGCCAATACTAGTCGCATCTAAACCACAAGAGCCGTTGTTGCTATACTTGGCTGCGAAGAATCAAGTGGTTAGTGTTGCGTTAGTGGCGCAGAGAGAAGTGGACGAAGAAGTAGCGACAAAGGCAGGGTCGCCAAGCGATGAGCAACGATTTTCCCTGGCAGAGTCTGGTGCCGGCAAGGCAAGATCTGAGCAGATAAATGAAGAGACACAGAGGAAGAAGATGGTGGAGCACCCGTCGTCACTCGCTTTCCGTTGCAAACGGATTTTGTGAAATCCACATGCGACCGATAGGATTGTGGATTGGGTTTGGAATTGTCAAGCTTTGGTCTCAAATTTGAGAGTACTTGAACTATCCAGAGCAGGGCCTTGGGAGAATTCATTGCAGAATGGACTCCATCACCGGACGAAGAGATCCAAGAAACAACTCTCCCTGGCAAGGAAACAAATCAAGAATGGATTATGTATTTTGATGGGTCTTTCTCCCTGCAAGGAGCCGGTGCTCGCGTGTTGCTTGTCGCACCAACCAGAGAGCACCTCAAATATGTAGTTCAGAGGTTGACAAACAACACCACAGAAAATGAAAGGCTGCTTGCCGGTCTCAGGATCACGACAGACCTTGGAATCAAAAAGCTCATTGTCAAAGTTGATTCACAACTTGTCCTCAATCAGAGCCCGTTAGTGGAAGCCTACGTAGATGAAGTGAGGAAGTTGGAGGAGCACTTTGATGCTCTGAAAACAAAGCATGTTCCCCATGTAGAGAACAACATTGCCGACAAGCTGTCAAAGCGTGTTTCCCTCATGTTACCTATGGAACCAGGTACTTTTGTGCTCCAATTGACTCAGCCATCCATAGCGTCACCAGCAAGGCAAAAGAATGAAGTTGAATTCCAGCCAATACTTTCCCTCAGACCTCCCAGAAGCTGCCAACAAGGAAGTTGCGGAGATCAACGCCAAGCCTGCCAGGGGGCAACAGGCTCTGGTAGGGTCTCATGCCCTTGTCGTAGATACAAACGCTCCCGTGGCAGAAGACATGCCTTTAGTCCTTGCCATCGAGCCCCAAGATCCAGCATGGGCAGATTGCATTGTTTAGTTCCTTCAAACATGAGAACTCCCCGAGGAACAGGAAGAAGCATAGAAAGTAGCCGGTCAGTCTAATATGTACAAGTTTGTGGACAATGTCTTGTATAGAAAGAGACCGAATGGTGTGAAATTGAAGTGCATTCCTCGGGAGGATGGACTGGAGCTGTTGGCAGAGATACATGGAGGAATATGAGGCTCCCACATAGGATCAAGAGCTCTTGCCGGTAAGGCATTCCGGCAAGGTTTCTTTTGGCCGACTTCTCTGCAGGATGCAACTGCACTAGTAACCAAGTGTGAATCGTGCCAGTTCCATTCAAAGAAAGTACATCAACCAGCTGAAGCTCTTCAAGCAATCCATCTCTCCTGGCCATTTTCGGTCTGGGGGCTCGACATCTTGGGCCCCTTTCCCCATGCTACCAGGGGCTTTGAGTACTTGTACATCGCGATCGACAAGTTCACAAAGTGGCCAGAAGTGGAAGCAGTGAGATAGGTGACATCACAATCAGCTATCAAGTTCTTCAAAGGACTAGTTTGCCGGTTTGGTCTACAAAACAGGGTCGTCACTAACAATGGCACACAATTCACAAGCCACACCTTCATGCAATATGTCACAGACCTTGGCGGCAAGATCTATTTTGCTTCTATTGCTCATCCAAGGAGCAACGCCCAGCGGAAAGGGAAAATGCTGAAGTGTTGCGAGGTCTTAAGACAAGAACTTTCGACAGGCTGTGCAAGTGCCGAAGACGCTGGATTGATGAGGTGCCGACGGTTCTTTGGTCAGTCAGAACGACACCAAATCGAATCACCGGCCAGACACCATTCTCCCTGGTATACTGGGCGGAAGCAGTTCTCCCTACGGAACTCATATACGGGTCACATCGAGTGCTCTCTTATGATGATCTTGAGCAAGAGTAGTTGCAGCAAGATGATGTAACGCTCCTTGAGGAAGATCCTCTTCAGGATGATGTGCGAGTTGCAAGCTACCCACAAGCTTTGTGCCGCTACCATAGCTACAAAGTTCATGCCCGAAGTCTTGAGGAAGGTGACCTTGTTCTTCGGCATGTTCAGTCGGCCAAGAATTCAAACAAGTTGACGCCAAAGTGGGAAGGCCCTTCTCGGGTTGTACGAGTCACCAGGCCCGGCGTAGACCGCCTAGAGACAAAAGATGGCGTTCTAGTAAGCAATTTCTGGAACATTGAACATCTTCGCAAGTTCTATCCATAAGGCGCGGTTGTCGGTTCCCCTGGCAACCACCTTTTGTACAAGTGTCACACCCTATGTTTGTATCACATTGTTATGTTGGGTTTATAAAAATTGGAGCCAACTATAACTTTTTAGAGTACTTGTGCTTGTTTGCAATGTTGTTGCTTGCTTGATGCTTGTGTTATATGGCAATCCTAGATTCTATTCCACTTAATATTCATCTTCCTTGACCCAAACCTCTTGCCCAATGAATCATGCCATGTGAATAGTAACCAAAACTATTTTTATCAAATTTTGTTTTAACCAAAATGATTTATTCAAACCAGGTTTTCAAAACCCCCTGAATTGAGGTTTGCACTGCAAGTCCTCAAATTAGGTGGATCCTTCTTTCCCAAAGGCTTTATTTCAAACCCACTATATATGACTTACCAAAACCACAAAATAATATTTTTAACAATTATCTTTATATTTTATTTAAAGGCTTTTTCTTAAGGCTAGAAATGGGTTTTCATAGGAAAAAAGTATTTAAATGCCTTGAAAATATTTGAGAAAATTTAGGGAAATTCAGTGGACATATATTTTCCATATATATGAGTTCCAACACAAGGGCATGATCAGATCATAGGAAAAACCCCTCAAAACCCTTTCTGTTCAAATCCATGTTTTGGAATATTTCTATAAGAAATATTCTCAATAAATTCTAGGAAAATTCCAGCAAGCCAACACTATCATAGGTAATGTTCTTGCAAAGTTTCATCTCAATCCAAGTTGAGTTGGTTCATCAAACCATCCAAAATCCATCCCTTTCCAGAATCAAATTTGAGCAACTTTACATTGTGAAGTGTCTTAGCTTGACCTGAGTCTTTGGGGCATGCTCTAATGACCAAATAGTGATGGTACACTAAGTGGTGCATCAAGGGTAAAAGCCTAGCATCAATAGATCTACAGAAACCTGATTCTACGAATTTCTAGGGTTTAGCAAATCTTCATTCTCAACTTTTCCCCCTTAAGCTCAAACTTGGTGAATCCTCTCTTACTTACCTATCCTTTGCCCCTGGTAAGTATCTCAGTAAGGTGGTAAAGTTTTCTTGCCCAAAACACCATCAAACACCTTCTGGTGAAATGGTAAAACCACCATTTCCAACCCTTAACCTTTTTCCCTTGCCCCTAAATTTTTATCACAGCCTTATGTGGATACATTTCACCTCGAGTAAA
Organism: Hordeum marinum; assembly: GCA_022496015.1. Taxonomy (NCBI): domain Eukaryota; kingdom Viridiplantae; phylum Streptophyta; class Magnoliopsida; order Poales; family Poaceae; genus Hordeum; species Hordeum marinum. Next base: position 122,390,680 of record CM039677.1, read on the forward strand.
AGTCTCATGGCCATAGCCCAAGTGTAATGTGGTGAAAACCCCATTTACCCCCCTCGACGACATCTTTTGTCTCTCTCTTCCCTTTTCCTTCTACCCTAAGGCTTCTCTAGAGCTCTCCCTAGCACCTTCTAGCCGTTTGGCATCTTCTAAAGGTCCAAGACACAAGAGGACACGCAAGGGGCTTAAAATATGCCCAGGCATGCCATTTGGGCTCTAGAGCGTGCTACAGTGCGTTCCTGCACTGTAGCTGCCCCTGCCCGGCGCCGCCCGACAGCCTTGGGCCTCCCCCGGGTGTCCCTCTGGTCGGCCCTGGCGTCCATGACGTGACAAGTGGTCGGTCCCCTCTGCCCTCTCTCTCTCATGCGCGCACGACACCTCCCGAACCGGCCAACGGCTGCGCTCGCACACGCGCACCCCCGGGCCCCCCTCCTGGCTGCCTTCCATTCTTCTGGGCACGGACCACGTCCATGAAGCCCCCAGACATGGCCAGGATCGCCTCGTGGCCCGTGGCGATGACCTGGTCCTCACCGGCGCACCACGTCCACGGTGGACCGGCGGCCTATCTACTTAAAGCCTCCCCGCTCCTCCTGCTCCTCCCTCCTCCCTCTCCCCCTTCCTCCACTCTCCCCCGTGCCTAATGCACTCTTCCTCGTGGTCGGGAGGCCCCTCCCGCACAAACCCTTGTCGCCGTCGGGCATCCCCCCTCACTAGCATTCCCCTCTCTGCCCGGCGACCCCGTGACCACCAACTGATGTGCGGGAGCCCCGCGAGTACACCGGTGCCCTCCGTTTCCGCCGCCGTGGCCTGGAGCCCCCCTCCGGTGAGCCCCTCTGCTGTTGTCGCGAGGAGAGGGATGACAGGTGGGGCCATTCTGTCATCCCCTCGCCCCTACTCTCTCACAGGCAGGCCGGGCCCGCGGGCAGGTTTAGAATTAAACCCGTCCCACGCGTCTCCTCGCCTGGGCCGGTTTTCCCCGTGGGCCGGTTCAGCTGGATGGTTCTGGCCCGAGAGGGTACAGTAGCCCTTCCTCTTTTTCTTTTTCTGATTATCTTCCAAAAATTCCACGGATCCAAATATTTATCCAATGCCCATATTTTTTCCACCTTAAATCTTGAAATAATCTATAGAATTTAATAGTGCCACTGGTAAAAATGTTTGAAAATAGTTTTAGTACCATTTTATTTTAAAACCTATATTTGGGCACCTTTTTGCCTCTATTAATTATTTTCCAAAATGTTTTTCACAAGCAAACCCTAGGAGAATATTTTTAGTATGACATTTAGTATTTATCAGAGTAGGTTAACATTTTCTATAGTACTTGATTGCTCTGTTTTTGGTGTGTTGCTTGTTTGTATCACTTTATTTGCGATGATAGATTGCGCGGTTGACGAAGATGTTGGACCCGAAGACTTCGAAGACCCTGGAGACTTTGTTGAGCCAGGCAAGCAGCCCTTTGACCATGATAATAAACTAGTTTTATTGCATGTCATATAGCACCTTACTTTCATTGTATTTGATCATGTGAACTAGTGACCCCTCCGGTGGGTTGCTTCCGATACTCTTACCATTGACACTTGCATCGTGCATGACCCTACCACCTTATGAGGGTTATGCGGGTGGGAGTAGTTAGGATGCTAGCAGATGCTACACAAGTGGGTTTGGGCTTATGCATAGTGATGAAAAGGAAATGAATCTTTGAAAGACTTTTTGAAAACCCCGTCGGGTGCCACTAATGCTCGAGGAAGATGATGATGAGATGGGTGACCACTTGAGAAAGAAGTGCACCAGAACAAGTGAGTGTTGTGGTTTTCGAAAACGGATTGGTCTAAGTTGCGACCGTTATTCCAACCTTACATGTGCAACCATGATACCCCTTATGGGATGGGGCTTTGTTGATTACTATGGTTGGTGCTAGCAAGGAGCCCGCATTACTTGTGGCAAGAGTGAAGTGGTCACTCTTGAGACGAGGTCGTCCCAGAGTGGAAGGTTATGCGTTGTCTTTACAGACACTAGGCACACAGTTGCGTGCCCTCATGGATGATACGAGTGATGTATATCATGAGGGATGGCACCAACGAGTGGACTCTTTGTTTAGCATCACCATGGGAAAGGCATTGTTCGGGTGCTTACCTCGGGTATGTTATATACTGTGAACCATGGATCGACATGAAAGTTCCCCGAGTCTTGTGGGTAAAGTGTGCAACCTCTGCAGAGTGTAAAACTATTCGAATAGACGTGTCCACTGTCAAGGACATTTGGGTGACTGCTCTTGTGCTACGTCCAAATGTTTTCACAAACTGGTGTGTGTGTGTGTGTTGGGGACAAAGACGGTACTTGAGCTAAGTCCAAAGACTTAGCATGGAACTTGAACTAAGTCTGATGACTTGGCGTGATGGATGAACATGAGGTGTTCAACCCTTACTTAAGATGATATCAGTATCTTGTTCATATGGATACTTGCCTATTGTTGATGCATGCTTAATAGTTACTTGATCATGACATTGCATTTAAAACTAGCTTTCCGCAAAATTACCTACTTAGCGCTATATCATGCATCATTGTTACCTTGTTCCACAACTTGGGTTGCTTGCGAGTACATTCAAAGTACTCATTGGCGTGCCACTAGTTATTTATTTGTCCATGCATGGAAGAACAGGAGTTTGTTGAAGAGTTCGTTGGTGACGAACATGCGAACTAGGACGCTTCCCTGTCAGAATGCCTGTAGGTTAAGGCAGATGGCATGGGTTCACACTTTCGACCAGGATTTCCGTTGCTTGTTCTATTTAAGTGTTTGGCCCTTGTGGCCTTATCTATGTAAGACTAAGATCTTCATGGTCATTATTTGTGTAAGACGTTAAGTGTGGATGTAAGACTCTTGTTATTCAGCTTCTGTGTGTTCAATGAGCATTGATCTCTAGGATCACTGTACACGTGCATTCGGTAACCACGACTTATGAGGCGGGGTCCCCATAACAAGTCTTGCCGGCAAGGCATGTAATCCTTTCTACAAAGATAGGCGCAGACCCTATGCAAGTTGAATAAGATCAAGCGTTCTACAACTCTTGTCGATTTCCATGTTTACTTATATGAATGTTCATCTGAGATGTTGCATTACACTTATTTCTAGAAAGTACTGACGAACCGCCAAGGTTCCATATCTCTATTTTCTCTTCTTTCTTTTTCTTCAAGGATAGAAGGGTCCCTCGCGTACAAGTTTGTCGGGGGGTGATGGCATGGACGCCAACAAGCGATGTTCAGAATTGACATCTTGTAGGAAGGAGTAAATCAACGAAAAGCTAAGTTGCAAAACTCTAAGTATTTTTTTACTGTGAAGTTATTTTCCTTGGATGATTTCAACTTTTGTATGGGAAACCTGCATGCAAAGGAACCTTGTCGTGATCGGTTGCGCCCTTACTCTGTTTTGTGTCTACTCAACAGCTTAAGTGGTTGCACTGAAAACGTCACGGTAACCTTGCCATGATCGGTTGCGCCCTTACTCTGTTTCAAGTCCACTCAACAGATTAAGTGGCTGCACTAAAAATGTCAAGGTATCTTGTCGGCAGCAGCACTGCTAGTAGGCTGCTAAGGATCCGCTCCTCAAAGCGCTTGCGGCAGGGCTGCATGCACCAACAAGTTTCCGATAAAGCGGAGGGAGTGTACCATACAAAGAGAAATCTAACAAGAGGTATAACATGCATTCGTTCAAAGTGAATGAAATTTACATGATATGGCGTCTCTTCCTAAGCAAATATTTATTTTACTTCTCCCCTAGGGGCAGATTACAAGAAGAAAAATTGGAAGAGACCCCCGACAAGAGCCTAGCCTGACCCCTCTGTCGGTGTCAAAACCGGCGGATCTCGGGTAGGGGGTCCCGAACTGTGAGACTAGAAGCGATGGTAATAGGAGACAAAGGGGCACAGATTTACCGAGGTTCGGGCCCTCCTATGGAGGTAATACCGTATGTCTTGGTTGGTTGTATTGATGATATGGGGGGTTACAGAGTTTATCTACCTCAATATCGAATAGTGAACCCTAGATTAGTTATTCTGTCCCGATGCCCTAAATCCTCTGGCTTATATAGACGCCAAGGATGCCTAGGGTTTACATATGGTCGGTTTCATGCCGAAGAGATAAACATGCCTAACTACGACTAATAACTTGGAGAGTACACCATGGCTCCTCTAAGCTTCCATCTGGCATAGGTGGTCTTTGATCCTCCGATGCTCACCTTGCGGCCCATACAGTCTGATCCATAAATGATAGGTCGACTATCCGAGGACCCCCTAATCCAAGAATCCGGCAGTAGCCCCCGGACTAGCCTTCAACGCTGATATATATCCATCCAATCTCCGTATGTCATCATCTTTGGCTTGTGAGGCGAGTCCCTCATCCCTCTTTGTTCAGCAACCGAGCAGTCTTCCATAAGATCCCAAGCGTCGCGGGAATAAGTCCATCATAATAACCACGCATGTTCCTCGATTTTCGGGCGTCGTGGGGAGGTGAGTGGTTAGTGATTTTTACAATCTTGCCCCTCCATAGCGGAAGCACCACACATTTAATTAAACAAAATCATGGCTCAGACCACATCCTCCTCTTCCTCATCGAAAGAAACCCCTATCTGAAGCTCCACGAAAAACATGTCTAATGCCCCAAGCTCCTCCACGCGCCCCTGTGGCTCAAGTCCAGGGGACTGGACTAGCTGCTCCGTTGCACTCCTGCGGCTTCGCAATCTGGAGACCCATAAGTATCTCCCTTCTTTAGATCTAGCGGTGACCCATGCAGGTCTGCTTTCTTACAACGAAGAAGCTTTATTATAGCGTTTCCCCAATCTTAACAAGGGGGAGTGCATATGAGTCGTATCCTTTGTCCTATGGGGTCAAGGGTTTCCAATCCATTTGTTCCTGAGGGGATTGCTAGAGTTCTACGAGATCCAACTCCACCACCTTACTCCAGGGTCCATCTTCCACATCTCGAGCTTCGTTGCTCTCTGTGTGATCTTCCTAGGGTGCGAGCCGCACTTTGATTTGTTGATAAAATACTTCTGTCTCTTCCCGCGAACTCGGGACAACAAATTCTTGGAGGTCGGCAGATCTGAAGTGTGTCGCATAGCGGGGCAGGGTATCCGACTCCACCGAAGAAATCTGAAGATTGGACTTCAGAATGGTTTTATATTGAAGACGTCCCCCTGTTCGAGCCAACTCGGACAGGTCTTCCCGAATACTCCGACGCCCTCCGAAAGAAGATATACAACTGGCGGCTGAGGAGTTCGTCCCAGGAGGAAAGCATCGAGGTGTGGCGCCTAGTAGCTCAGGTGCGGATGCTCGCCCACCATGAAATAACAGTGATCGACGTCAAGGCCGCCGCCATCTCCCGGTGTGTTCAACCCCTTAAACATAGGGTACACCCCTTGTGGCAATACAACGGGACGAGCGACACCACACGCTCTTGAAATCTAGGGCCCGCCAATCCGACGGTGTTGGCCGACGCACTTGCCGACCTTTACAAAGGAGAGCAGGAGGACTTTATTCGGCGAGAAACCAAGGAAGGATATTCGTCCCACATTCCTATCGAATGGGTAAGCCTTTCTCTCTCTAACATGAACATAGTTCAGGGTCTCCATTCTGCACTTTATTTAGCTGAAGCCTTGCGTGAATAGGAATGGAGGAGTTTCATCGAGACAGTCAATTGTCCGGCTCCTCAGCCTGAGAACCATTCATGCGACAATTATCTGGGTTTCAGCAAGGTCTTGGATCTTCTACTTGACTTTGAACATGGTGTCTATCTCCAGGATAGCGTCGACCAATCCCCGGTGGCTATCATAGTTGATTACCCCTGGTTATTCTCCATCCCCGCAACAAGCAAGAAGAAAAGCTTGTCCCACAACAAGCCAGCTACCAACAGCGCCTCGGACGCGACGGCTCCGACTCCCAAATGTCATAGATCCACGTGCCATACACCGGCAGCCGAAGCCGCGGTCGAGTCGGAGGCCAACAAGGATCCTCCGAAAGAGCCGCCCATGGGGACGAATCCACTTGCCCGCTCATCTAGGAGGTACATCATTTGACTATTCACTCATTCTTAGTAAATAGAGTCTTATGACAGTTTTGTTTTATTGAAATATTTAGGCGAAATGGCCAGTCCTATCCTACCGAAGAGGTTACTAGGGTGTTCAGAGACGCCCAAAATTCCTAAACTATAGCTCATGCAGCTCTTGCTGTAGAAGCCGCCATGGACAATCCAGCACCTGCTGATTCTAGTGATGGTGTATCCATTACCAAATCAGAGATGTGAGCGCCATGAATTACCGGTAACAGTGGGAGGCCCTGCAGCATCCAATATTCTTCGAACCCGAGTTCGGTGCCCTACACTCAGTGGATGCACACATTGGACCTGCCCGAGCCGTGTTTGGCGAGGCTATGAAGTTGATATTAGCCACCATGTAGGTAAGTGGTCGGCCTTTTATAGAGTCCGAATACTCATGTAAACCCAGTAGCCCCCAAGCTATAATTTGATTTGGAACAAACGAATTAAGGGTCTCTGCAATGTTGGACTGCTGACGCAGGATTCAAAGCAACATGCCGAGCAATTGGCCAAGGAGTTGGAGGACAGCCACACAGAAGTGCAATCTGTGAAGGCTGAACTATTGCAAGTGAAGAGCTTCACCCAAGAGGCCCATGGTGGGTGTACCTTTACTTCTAATATTAATGTATTATCGTGCCTCATGCGCGGATTCCATGTAGCAGCCGAATAAATAGGGCACATGCAATGGTAGTTGGAGGAAGCCCGAGACTCTCAACGGTACGCTGAGTCCCAGCACGAGGCTGGCTGCCTTATTCGGCAAAACAGGCCGCAGAAATTAAGAATTTGAAGATTCAGTTGGCCCAAGCTCAAGAAGAAAACCAAAATGGGGCATGTTCGGTAGGTGTCATTCTATTATCAACAAATATATCCTATGCATGAAGTAAAAGTAAGTACATTGTTGCCTCATGTACAGGTCTCCTATCCGCGCATCCTCAAGAGGAGATCGGATCATACCAGGGGAACCTGCTGAAAGAGTTGACTTCTCTCCATGGGTGTGTGCAGAAAGCAATGAAAGGCATGGTAAAGGCACTATGGCCTACCGAACAACCGCTTGAAGGGCTAGCCGAATTGGTGGATCGATTCAAGAAGGCTCGGAATAGGTTTGAGCTGTGCAAGACTTCGGCTTGCCATGAGGGAGCACGAGAAGCATGGGCGATTACCAGGACCTGTTACACCAGACTTAATCCTGAGCATATGGCGCGGGTTGGTACCATGGGATCGGATGGGAAAGAAGTACCACTCCACCTGGTGTATGACCAGGTGATTCCTGCCGTCCATCTTTCACAAGAAGACTACCCCCTTGACACCATAATCGATAATCTCGATCAGCAGCCGAACATGTAATTTAATATGTACTTGTTGTATAAAACAATCTGTTTTGTAAACTTTGTCTTAACCGCCCATCGGCTTCCACCTCCCGTGCGATGAGCTCGGAAGTGTTCCTCCTCGTTTGTCACTCCGAAAGGGCGAACTGTATTCAGGGAACCAGGCAATCCGGCCATGCGGTGCGAACAGACAGAAAGCACACAGAAAGATATGTTATAATACTACTTAGGGTAATAAACATGTTTCGAGGAAAATAGTACCTCTATCTATACCTTTCATTCGGGCTCTATGAAGGTCATAGATAGAAGTCCGCATACTCTTAGTATGCGACTAATTGTGCTTTGGGAAGAAAAGACCCAAACAACGATGATAATGACCGGAGCCGTATAAGGTGTTTCTGTCACAACCGACAATTTGTCTATGTAAGTTAGCTAGGTTTCGTCTTGACCCGTCTGAGGTACCTGTCCGGATAACCCGGTCATAAAAATCGCAGAGGTGCTCCCTTTACCCTCTAGCTGACCAATCGGGAACTTAGAGGGTAATCACAGGAGCGAGGCGACCCAGCTTGGCAAAGTCTTAGTTCGAATTAATGCATATGATGGCTTGAACGTGACAAAAGAAACATGTGTGCACGATAAGTGTGAGCAAATACTTGTAATATAAAAACATTGGCTTCTAGAAGAAACCCCCACGTGCTGTTTTCGAATTTATCACTTTATGGTGTATGCCGATAATCTTTAATACATGATCGGTTCAACCGAACATAGGGAATAGAAATTGACCCTACCAAACAGCAAAATGGAAAGGGAAGAAGAAAAAGGCAAAAATAACAAGAGTAAAAATAAAAATTACATGGGAGTTAGAAGGCACCGGTTTGTCCGTAGAAGCGTCGAAGATGAGCTGCATTCCATGGGTTTGGTACAAGGCGGTTGTTGGATGGACTCCGAAGACGATAGGAACCTCCCGCAACTACTTCGTCGATGATGAAGGGACCCTCCCATTTGGGATTGAGTTTATGCTTCTGTTTCGCTGGGAGTCATAGGATGAGTTCACCTATGTTGTATGGTTTTGCCCTGACCTCCCTACTTTGGTAACATCGAGCTTGCTGTTGGTAAAAGGTGGAGCTAGCCCGAGCTATGTCATGCTCTCCCTCCAAGGTGTGTAAGTCGTCATGCCGATCCAACTCGGCCTCCTTTTCGTCATACATGCACAAGATTTGTGCATCGTGAATAATGTCGCACGGGAGGACTACCTCTGCCCATTAGACTAGAAAGAACGGTGTGTAACCCGTTGATGTGTTCGGGGTGGTGCACAGGTCCCATAAAACGGAGTCGAGTTCCTCCACCCAATGGCAGTCGGACTCGTGAAGAGATCATACCAAACGTGGCTTAATGCAACTCATAATGATACCGTTTGCTCGTTCGACTTGTCCATTGGTCTGCGGATGAGATACCAACGCGTAATCGAGCTTTATGCCCATTTTTGCGCACCAGACCTTGACCTCTTAGGCTATGAAGTTGGATCCGTTATCCATTATTACACTATGCGGGACACCGTAATGGTGTACCACGCTAGATATGAAGTCGATCACTTGTCCGGATTTAGCTGACTTGACTGGGTTTGCTTCTATCCATTTGGTGAATTTGTCAACCATGACCAGTAGGTATTTATTTCTCTTGGTCCACCCTTTAAGGGTCCGACCATGTCCAGCCCCCAGACCGTGAAAGTCCAAGTGATCGGAATAGTACGAAGAGCTATTGGGGGCATGTGACTTTTATTTGCAAAGAGTTGACATCCTACGCAATAGGCCAAAAGAAACCAGTTCGAAAGGCCTTGCTGACAAGGGCTCTTATCGCGGCGTGATGACCGCCGATGCCTGCGTGGATTTAGGCGAGGAGCTCATGCCCTTCTTGCTCGGATATACACTGCTGTAATATTCTGGTTGTGCTTTTCTTGTATAACTCACCCTCATGTATTTTGTAGGCATTGGATCCTCGAACTATGCGCCGAGGCTCGGTTTGATCATCAGGGAGTTCCTTGCGAAGAAGATAAGCAAAGAAGGGATCTGTCCATGGCGCTATTACTGCCATTACCTCATGAGCCAAAGGCGTTTCATTCATTACGGAGCCGCCGATAATGCCATTGTCTGGTTTATTTATGGTGGGAACAACATCGTCCACCATATTCGTACCGGCGCCATTGTCATTGTCCTGCCACACTACGAATGGCTTAAAGAGCTGTTCCACGAAGGTGTTTCTCGGGACAGGATCGCCCTTGGCTCCCATGCGGGCCAATATGTCAGTGGCTTGGTTGTTGTCGCAAGTGACATGGTGAAATTCCAACCCCTCGAACCGAGCCGATATCTTAAGGATGACATTTCTATATGCAGCCATCTTCGGGTTTTTGGTGTCAAATTCGCCGTTAAATTGGGATATGTCCAAGTTTGAGTCTCCCCGTACCTCGAGCCCTCGTATGCCCATTGATACCGCCATTCGAAGACCACGAAGGAGAGCTTCATATTTGGCTACATTGTTGGAGTCGGCATACATGATTTGCAAGACGTATCGCATGTTGTCGCCTATGGGGAATATGAGGATAACTCCAGCCCCAGTCTGGCCAAGGTCTTGGGTCCATCAAAGTACATTGTTCAATGGGAGTATGCACTGTATTCCTTGGGGAGCTCAGCCTCTGTCCATTCAACCAGGAAGTCCACTAATACCTGAAATTTAATGGCACGGCGTGGCTTGCAGGTTATTTGAAAGGGAAGGAGATCAATGGCCCACTTGGCTATGCGGCCGATGGCGTCCATGTTGTTGATTATATCATTCAGGGGACCTCAGATGCAACTGTTACCGCACACTCCTGGGAGTAGTGTCTGAGTTTCCTTGATGGCATAAATATTGTATAGGCTATCTTTTCGTAATGCGGGTATCTCGACTTGCACTACGTTAGCACCGCTGACACAAAATATACCGGTTTCTGAGACTAGAATTTGTGTCCCTCCTCATGTCGTTCAACGACGAGCACCATGCTGACAACTTTTTGGTGGCCGATATGTATAAAAACATGGGATGACCGACACCTTGTGCCATGACTATGGGATTGGTTGCCAGTAGTGTTTTGATTTCTTCTAATGCAGCCACTGCCTCATTGGTCCATTCGAACTTGTTGATCCGCTTCAGCAGCTTATAGAGCGGCAACGCGTTCTCTCCGAGGCAGGAGATAAAGCGGATTAATGCCACTACACATCCAGCTAGCCTCTAGATGTGCTTCAACTTTGTGGGAATTGCAAGTTCCGATAGAGCAAGAATTTTAGCTGGATTTGCCTCTATTCCTCTATGGGAGACGATGAATCCAAGCAGATTATCAGAGGGACCTCCGAATACACATTTTTCCGGATGTCTCGACAGTCTTACAGACTTGTGTCGCGAGACAGGTCTAGATCATGCGTTGGTATGTGTCCATAGTGTTTTTAAGCCCAAAAGGCATCATGTTGAAGCAGAACGGCCTGTAGGGGGTGATGAATGCGGTAGCCGCTTGATCAGATTCCTTCATTTTAATTTGATGGTATCCAGAGTAAGCATCGAGGAAGCACAACAAATCGTGTCCGGTTGTGGCATCATGATCTGGTCCATGCGTGTTAACGGGAAAGGGTCCTTGGGGCAGGCTTTGTTAAGGTCTTTGAAATCGACACACAGCCACCAGGACTAGTCTTTCTTGGGTACCATCACTAGGTTTGCCATCCACTCGGGGTGTTTAATATCTCGAATAAATCCAGCCTCGAGCAGTTTAGCTAATTCTTCACCCATGGCTTGCCATTTGTGGTTGGAGAAGCAACACAGAGTTTGTTTCACAGGCTTAAAGCCTGGGATAATGTGTAGACTGTGTTCGGCAAGCCGTCGTGGGGTCCCAGGCATATCGGAAAGATGCCACCCAAAAATATCGCAATTTTGGTGAAGGAAATTCCGCGATGCTTCATCCACGAGGGGATCATGATGGGCTCTGATGGACGCTATCTTATTGGGGTCCGTCGGATGTACCTGAAATTTGATGATTTCGTCTGCGGATTTGAAGGACGTGGACTTGGGCCTTTTGCTAGGGATCACATTGTCCTTATTAAGTGTCGACCATAATGCGGTCAATTCTTCGGCTGGGAAAGTCTCCACTAATGCCTCGAGGGCGAGTGCTGCCATTTTATTTTTGGCCCGAAGGGCGATGTTCAGATCACTTGCAATCGTGATCACTCCATTTGGTCCTGGCATTTTGAGTTTCATGTACCCGTAATGGGGTATAGCCTGGAACTTTGTAAAGGCGTCATGTCCCAATAGAGTGTGATAGCCACTCGAGAAGGGGACGATGTGGAAGAGAAGTTCTTCGGATCGGTAGTTTTCAGGCGTGCCGAACACCATGTCCAAGACGATACATCCAGAACAACATGCCTCTTTCCCCGGGATAATTCCCCGGAAGGTTGTATTGCTATGTTTGATCCGAGATCGGTCGAACTGCATTATTTCTAGGGTGGCTTCGTATATAAGGTTAAGACCACTACCGCCGTCCATTAGCACTTTGTGTGCCTCTATCCATCAATTATGGGGTTCAAGACTAGTGCGGCCGGTGAGTGACCGAGAGAAATGGTCGGCTGGTCAGTGTCCCCGAAAGTAATCGGTATGTCTACACATGGCTAGTGGCTGCCAGATGGTAGACCTGTTCGAGCTCACCAAGAACTCTTTTACACATGTTCCTTGAGGGGAAGGTCTCATAGACCGGTGGGACTTCGGCATTGTATCCGGGCAGCAAAGGGAAGCGATTACTCGACAGAGGTGTTTCAAGGATGGCATCGCTGCTTTTTGCGACTTGCTTGATGACCCCGCGAGATCTAAGGCTGTGAGTTGGGTTTGTGTTAAATAACACAAAATGTATAGGGCAAGGTTTGTCCAATAGTCTATCGAGGACAGTGCCGGTCCTTGAAAGGGGCTTGTTTCTTTTTTCGACTCGTTCGTACCTGGCTGGCCGCTTTGTCGGTATCCTCTTTTTCCAAGCTCCTCGATGGTGTTCGGGGAAAATTTGTTCCGAGAACAAATGTTCGGATTGCCAGACGCACTCCATGGCACAATAGTTTTGTACCAAATCGGATAACTCCGAAAAGTCGCTTATGTGTCAGCGGGCCAGGGCATTAGGAAACCCTTCATCATGGCAATTGTGGATGAAAATTGTCGTCATTTCTGGGTCACTAAGACCTTTTACTCTGCTCCTAGCGAGTAGGAGTCTGGCCCAAAAGTGATGGACTGATTCTCCTTGTAGTTTCTTAATACCCCTAAATGCCGAAGACACGGTCTTTGGTGCGATACTGGGATGATCGTCTCGGGCGGTGGGTGGAAAAAAATCGATTCCAAACCACATTCACTGTTCGGAATTACAGTTTCTGAATCGTGCGATGGGTCCTGGACCGGTGATGGTCTGGCTTAAGAGTGATTCCCTGCCTCTTGCTCGCCGACAGAGTCTCGGTGATCGAGGACTGGGGTATAGACTGTTTTCAATTCCGTTTGTCGGAACGAATCCGCATCCGGACACTCGATAGTAGCGACAAGGTGGGTTACCGGAAAGGCATGAATCTCCCTGTCATCGAGTTTGATACCGAGCTGATCATAGATCGAATCCTGGTCATCCGATCGAACAACTCGTTTAAGTACGAGGCGATGGTAGGATGGGTGTCACTGGGACGAGTGGATTCATCAAGTGGCGTGACGGTTCCAGAGCCATGCCGGAGCGGATCTGTGTTCCATCTAACCATGAGACATGATGTCTTTGGTGTCAAGGTATCCGGATTTACAGGTTTATCTTCGAGGGTCGAAGGTTCCATTAGAACAAGTATTTCCCGCGAATCACCCATGAACTCTAAGGTTCCGGACTTGATACTCTTTTTGAGGGAAAAGCTTCCGATCTGGCCATGACGGTTGATCGGGCTGGCATGCAACAAGATGTAGTCACCGACGAGACTCTGATCGGGGGCGAGAGTCCCCTAGATGCAGATCTCGTTGCTCGCAATGAGGTGAGCCATCGATTCCTTTGGTGCTCACAGAGGAACTCTCAATGAAAGCACCAACGTCGGTATCAAAACGGGTGGATCTTAGGTATGGGTCCCAAACTGTGAGACTAGAATCGACGGTAACATAAGGCAAAGGGGGCATAGATTTACCTAGGTTCAGGCCTTCCTATGGAGGTAATACCCTACGTCTTGCTTGGTTGTATTAATGATATGGGGGGTTACAGAGTTGATCTACCTCGAGATCGAATAGCTAACACGAGATGAGTTATTCTGTCCCTATGCCCTAAACCCTCTGGCTTATATAGACGCCGAGGATGCCTAGGGTTTACACATGGTCGCTTACATGACGAAGAGATAAACATGCCTAACTATGACTAATAACTTGGAGAATACGACATGGCTCCTCGAAGCTTCCATCTGGCGTAGGTGGTCTTTGATCCTTCGATGCTCATGTTGCGACCCATACAGTCTGGCCCATAAACGATAGGTCGACTATCCGAGGACCCCCTAGTGCATGACTCCCTCACCCTCCAAGACCAGCACCGCATGAAGGGTGGAACTTCCAACAGGCAAGACGAAGCCGAAGTCAATAGGCCTGCTGAGAGATTCAACTGGAAGATGAGGTAGCGCTTGGGACAAGGACCCCTGTTAAGGTCGCTCCTGCGAGAGAGGGAGGGGCGTGAGCTGACGGTGATGGTGCGGCCGACGATCACTCGGAGCCCAGGTCGTCGTATTCCGACTTGATGGCCTGGAGCTTGCACTCATCGTTGTCATCCTCACCGACACTGTCCTCCTAGTCACTGTCACTCGAGGAGTAACTTTTGGCACCGCTCGAGCTTTCCTCGCAGTAGCAAAGGCAGGCAGCTAAGCGCCCGTAAATCTTGACAGAGAGCAGGTCGGCCTCCACCATCTTGAAGTGGAGGACATGCCCATCTAGGAGGTTGTGGGCACGGGCGAAGGTTTTCGAACCGCGCCTGAGGAGCATGCCGCACCATTGCAACAGCCATGCGCCCAACGCCATAGATCGGGCGGCTGGTCAACCTCCATCACCCTTGCAAAAGGGTGAGGAAGGCGCAGATGGCTCCGAAGGGGACCGTGCAACTTGATGACGAACTCCAGCACTCTCCCCTTAGCATGGGTCTCTTCAAGGAGGGGGTCTTTCATCAGAGGAAGGGGTGGAACGGCGCTCCGCCTCCATCGACCACGGCCTCCACGTGAACCCCGACCCCTCGTACCTCTTCCACCACGCACGCTCGAGCCACCCTTAACTTCCGTGGGTAAAGAGGTGGCATCATCCCGAAGGGAACCCCTGGATGTTGGGGCGGAGGACAGTGGCCTCCCTTGCCCCCTATCCATTGCTAAGGGAGAGCACAACTCAAGACCGGGAAGGTGTAAAAGGGCAAGCTCTGGAGATTCTGACTCAAGAAGGGAGGAAGGATGGATTATCATCGCCCCTTGCTACCCCCTAATTTATAGGGAGAGGCACGGGGGCTCGCTGTCCTCTTCCCCAAGAGTCGCCATCCATCTCCACCAATCCCGTAGCCCACGATCACCGGCGAACAGGTAACCGCTCCATTACTCCTATCCATGGTGTTGCGGTTTTTGTGACGATCAGGACTTTAAGTCATGGGTGGCCATTGCCAACTCCTCGCTATTCATGCAACGCACGTGGCGGAAATGGCCTGGCACAGTAACCTGAATAATTACGACCACCGACTCCTGCCACGTGTGCCTGTGCACTATTTGGGCCTAGCCCAACAATGCCTTGCACCCGTGTGTGGCCTAGTCCTGGGGGCTCCTGTAGGTGTACTAAAGTTTGGGTCTTTTAGTACCCCTTGTGCATCGGAAGTTGTAGCCACACCAGTGTCGAGGCCTGCCAGGGGACTGCTAGATGCAAGTATGAAGATGTCAAGAAAACGTTCAAGACAACAATCACAAGTCCGAAGACCAAAAGCTAGGACCCCAACAAGATCTTACCGGGATGCCCCACGGGGCCCCAACAAGATGTGCACCTGGCAAGATCTCACCATCCTCCCAGCACAGAGACCAGGTGTCATCCCTCCTGGATACATGTTAATGCATCTAACGATGGTGCAGGTGAAGCGGTGCCAATGGGACGGGCTCCTCTCCCGTCCCTAGAAGGTCAGGGACGCCTGACGGAGCACTAAATGTGTATATCCTATGAACTGTGTTTGGTATGATAACACTGTAGCTACTGTACATCTCGTGTATCTATTGTACGCCACCGTTGAGACCCCCTGGTCATATAAAAGGAGGCCCAAGGCGTTATGAGAGAGGACTTTTAGGATGTTCTAGCTCACACGCATAGCGGCTGTGTGTTGTTCATCACACAACGCTCCTGTAGCCAGAACTCAAACACTCATTATACACTAAAGCAGGAGTAGGGTTTTACACTTCTCAGCAGCCCAAACGTGGGTAAAAATCCCTCGCGCTGCCCTATTGACACCTGATTTTGGCACGGTGCAAAATGCAATAAAGATGGACTCAAATGAAAAGGTTTTTTCTACGAGAAAGTTCATATTGCCAAATGAAACAACCTTGATGTTTAGGCCATCACCATTCGGCATCATTTCAAGGGCCAAATTACACTTGGATTGTCATGTAGATGTTCTGAGTGCTTTTTGGTCGATCACGCCTCCAAGACAACCTCGAATAAAGGAATGTTCTACATGGATTTTCTTTGTCTCGTCGAGCTGATCGGTTTTGATATATAAATTATCTCAATCTGACGTCGTATGCAAAAGTTAGAGCGACCAGAGTGCAGCCCTACCATAAAGCAAAATGTGGCGTAGGAGATCACATACATGTGTGATGGGTCACGCGAGTCATTCGGTCCTCAAGACGTCTTCGGATGGAAAAACTTACAGCATGAAAAAGTTTGTGTCGTCGAGGATGGATTTTGATATATAATTCTTCTCAATCCGAGGTCGTATGCGACTTGGAGAGGCAAAACAAAATCGGCCTGGAGTATCACTCGGGACTTCCGACTGAAAGTTTGTTGGCCGAGTGAAAAGCTTGCCGTACGACCGAGTGAAATTTTGCCGGCTGAGTGAAGAGTCTGCCATCCGGCCGAGTGAAATGTTTCTTGTCTGGTCGAGTGAAAATTTTTCCGACCGGCCGAGTGAAAATTGCAAACCAAGTAAAAAGTATCGGTCGAGTGAAAGTGTCGGCCGAGTGAAATCGCCATCTGAGTGAAAAATGTCGTCCGAGTGGAAGTTCAAAATGACCTCGTCTAGAAAAGTGTTCAACATGAAAGTTGCTCGTAACATCGAAACGGTCAACTTTTCTTTTCAGGTCATTATCATCTGAGATAGTAAGCGGCCTGCAGAGATGCTACAACACTCGGACAGTCCAGTTTGCTACGTGACCGAGTCCGATTCAAAGTTAAAGATGACCTCATGGATTATTCAAGAAGGCTTTATTTGGGAAAGTGAACAACATACGGATCATTCGCCTTGTCGAGGCACACAAACTTGATGTTTGGACCGTCTTCATCAGAGGTAATATGCAGATTCCACGGCCACGGAAGGAGCAAGACAGAAGATTGGGCCAGATTTGGGTTGAATCCGAGTGGGACTAGAACTAGGACTCTAGGACGTGAATTGATGTAATTTTCTTGTAAGGAAAGCCTAGATGAATCCTTTGCTTGTACGGGAAGTCCAGCCACCTCTTATATATGTTGGGGGTGATGGCCGATTGAACAACACACAATCGAACAAACACATCTACTATTTTTTCGTGCTCATCTATATCCTACCCTTGTATCTTTCTTATCGTTCTTCGTAGGTTCTTCTTCTTGGGGGGCAGCGATCCACGAGGCCCTAGGGGAGATCAGGTCGACCTAGGGCAGCCCATAGCCTCCGTGCACCCTGACGGGGTCCCTCCCGGGCGCGTAGGGTTTCGGGTTATCAAAAGCACCTGCCAGATTGCTTGCGTACCGCGCTTCCGGACGGTTCCCCTTTGACGTGAGCTGCGGTGCATCACCCCCGACGTCGAGCATACACACCTTTTGGCGACTCTGTTGGGGACGAAGCTTTGAATGGTCTCCATCCCGTTCTTGCTACGAGGAGAGCGTCATCAAGCGGCTGCAATCTACACGGTAACATGCATCATAAATCTGCTTATGTAGATGCAAATAGCCATTATATTGTTGTCACTAGATCATTTTATCGGCATAGCATGTCAGCTAGCCCTAACAAGCAAAGTTTGACTATGTATCCTGTTGGAGAAGCTTGGGAATTACATAATTGCGAAATGCAACTTAAAGGTCCGAACTTTCGTGCATCGACAACTCCCTTCAATATGTCAGTGAACACCACGATGAGTTCGAGTGATCAATATAAGACACCTCATGCAGAGGAGGGTTTTTCACAGTTTTGTCCGTCGGTAGCCGTCTCACAATATGCGGGTTCGTCCTCAAACATGCCGATGGATGGGGGAATCGGCCATGCTTCCATTATCTATTTGGCCGGTTATCCTCACTCATCATATATCACACGTCGTGAGGTTAATTGTTCAGCAACATATGCACATAAAAATATTCATGACTCAGCTCATCTTCATGGTTATTGCCGAGTGAATGAAGATTCTATAGGAGCATCTATGTATAATATTGCAAAAGGTGAGGTGGATCTGGCTGCTTTAAAAAGTTTAGCCCAGAATAAGCATATTACTGCTCTTTGCATTGAGCAACATGATAAGGGTTTGGTACCTGATTATGAGGCACTAAGAGATAAGGTTTTGCAAGAAGACAACGTGTTTCCAATTGACCAAATTGGTGAGAGGAAATATGGTTCAACAATAGTGCATACGTCTTCACCTATCATTGCAGCGTGTTATACACCCCCTATACAATTGCAAAATTTCGGCAACATCAGTTCATTGGCAAAACATCCTAAAAGCATTGGGGGGCAAGCTGATCCAAGGAAGGACGGATTTAAAGAAAAATATGTGGCCCGAATGGACAAGGTCAATCCAAAGATCACAGGGAATTCTGTCAACAATTTTACCACACCGACTCTTGACAAGTTACCAGCAGAATATCGACAGGCTTATGAAGCACTCAAGAAGAAGCGTGATGAGTAAGATTTGCAAGAATACGTAAAGTCCCTTCCTTTATGCAGCAACCATGTTGGTCCCTCAGCGATGTTGATGCAACATAAAACAGAAGCTTTGCAAGCCAAACAACAAAAAAGGATTCACTCGGTTAATAGGGTTGATTAATAGGGTTGATTCAGTAGAAACCGAGTCAAATATGACTAAATCGTCTACAGCCGAGTCAAATGGTTCCTTTAAAGCCAAGACAATGATGGATTCAGTTGAAACCGGATTGAGCACCGAGACGGCCAAAGTCGAGTGCATAGAGTTAATATCGAGTGCATCGAGCCAACCGAGTGCATCGAGCCAGTTAAGGCCGAGTGCATCAAGTCAGCCCTGTACATTGAGTCATCCGAGTGCATCACCGGCTATATGTTGGGGGTTATGACCGATTGAAAAACACACAATCAAACAAACACATCTACTACTTTTTCGTGCTCATCTATCTCCTACCCTTGTATCTTTCTTCTCGTTCTTCGTACGATCTTCTTCTTGGAGGGCAGCC
Organism: Hordeum marinum; assembly: GCA_022496015.1. Taxonomy (NCBI): domain Eukaryota; kingdom Viridiplantae; phylum Streptophyta; class Magnoliopsida; order Poales; family Poaceae; genus Hordeum; species Hordeum marinum. Next base: position 122,409,756 of record CM039677.1, read on the forward strand.
ATCCACAAAGTCTTAGGGGCGATCAGGTCGACCTAGGGCAGCCCATAGCCGCCGCACACCCTGACGAGGTACCTCCCGGGTGCGTGGGGTTTCGGGTTCTCAAAAGCTCCCGCCAGATTGCTTGCATACCGCACTTCCATACGGGTCCCCTTCGACATGAGCTACGGTGCATTACCCCCGAAGTCGAGGGTACACAATGATGTGTTCGTGTGCGAACATGTCCGTCAGATCTCCTCTTCGTGCGTTCTCCTCTCCCTGCCGAACCACAAAGGGATCCACGCGATCCCATCGGATTCGTACCCCGACAACTAGTGAATCCTATTGAGCCACTGAGCTCTCGTCCTGCTTGTCCCCTTCCTTGTGGTCCCGTAATTGAGGTGTATATCTAACAATTAACTGATGATTCACTGTGAGAGACAATGCAACAATGAATAAGTATAACCTATGGACTACTCCTAGAAGCGGGTTGTCTGTAGGTGGCGGCTCGACCATCTGTTGAAGATCGAATTGCCTCATAACCCACCGCCGCACCATCTCGTTGACGAAGATATTGAAGATGATCTTCGATTTCCTCATCCATTTACCATCATCTCCCGTGGATAGCTCTGAAATACCACCGGGGTATCTGGAAAGTATGGATGTTTGCGTGTACGGTTGCCAGATCACCCCGGTGTATGTATCGAACTGCTCGTTTAATGCCGTGTAGACTCGCCTAGTCTGGTCACTAGCATAGTGTCTCTATGCAAAACATAGGGTAGTTTCAGCCATAGTGTATGCAAAGAAGGTGCATTAAAAAATACCACAAGACATACCTTGTGATAATCCACAAGTATAGGGGATCAGTTTTAGCCTCTTTCGATAAGTAAGAGTGTCGAACCCAATGAGGAGATAAATGTATAACAAATATTCCCTCAAGTTCTATCGACCACCGATAGAACCCTACGCATGCTTGACGTTCCCTTTACCTAGAACAAGTATGAAAGTAGAAGTACTTTGTAGGTGTTGTGGTATAGGTTTGCAAGATAATAAAGTGCACGTAAATAAAAACCAGGGGCTGCTTAGATAAAGTAACAATTATGTTAGTTTACCGAGTGTGGAGAAGTGGTGGTAGGAGTTACGGAATTGTCCCAAAGCAATTGACTACGTTACTAGACCGATAGCAAGTTTTATGTGGGAAAGGCCACTACTAGCATCTCATCCCTTACATGGAATTCTACGCACTTATGATTGGAACTATTAGCAAGCATCCGCAACTACTAACATTCATTAAGGTAAAACCCAACCATAGCATTAAGATATATTGGTCCCCCTTCAATCCTGTATTCATCAATTTCTATGCCAGGCTGAAGCTTCTATCACCCTTGCCCTCCAATACATAGTCCTATCAGCATACAACTAACCCTATGGTGTGATCCACACGCGCGCTCATATGATGGGCACCAAAGGACATCAACATAACCACAGGCAAGTTAAACCAAACATAGCAATTCACGAATCACCGATAGGACAACAAAAATCTATTCAGACATCATAGTATGCCAACACATCGTTGCATAATAATATGAGGCATAAGCACCATGTTCAAGTAGAGTGTACAACGGGCTGCGGGAGAGTGGACCATTATAGATAGATGGCGGAAGGTGATGGAGGTGTTTGTGAAGATGACAAAGTAGCTGGAGTAGATCGCTGTCACGATGATGGCCCCAACGGCATTCCGGCGCCACCGAGAGCGAGGGAGAGAGATCCCCCTCCTTCTTCTTCTTCCTTGACCCCCTTAGATGGGAGGTGGGTGTCCCCTCTGGTCCTTGGCCTCCATGGCGGCGGAGGGGCGGGAGCCCCTCTGAGATTGGATCTCTCTCTTTGTTTCCTTTTGTTCCAAATGCTGGCCTTTCACCGTTTCTTAAATTCCTGGTGGTCCGTAACTCCTATTTGGCTGCAATTTTAACACGATTTTCATCCGGATATTATCATTCTTTTGGCGAAAGAAGGGCCCCAACTGCCTTAAGGGGTGACCACAAGCCACCCAGGCACGCCCAGGGGGTAGGGCGCGCCCCTACGACTTGTGGTCCCCTCGGGCATCGTCTCGTGTTGATTCTTTTTCCAAAAAATCACATATATTCCAAAAAAATACTCCGTAAGTTTTTATCGTGTTTGGACTTCGTTCGGTATGGATATTCTGCGAAAGAAAACATGCAACAAATAGGAACTCGCACTCGCCACTTAATCAATATGTTAGTCCCAAAAATAGTGTAAAAAGTTGTCAAAAGTATATGAAAGTTGTAGAATATTGGCATGAAACAACCAAAAATTATATATATGATAGAGAGGTATCAACATGCCCAAGCTTTATTCCTGCTCGTCCTCGAGTAGGTAAATGACAATAAAAATAATAATTTTTGATGTGGAATGCCACCGAGCATACTCTTGTTCACATAATCTAGTCATGGCATGAATATTAAGACCCGATTGAGTCAAAGCAAGAGTCTATCATTTGACATACAGATAGAAATACTTGAAGCATACTAACAAAGCAATCATGTCTTCTCAAAATAACATGGTCAAAGAAAGTTATCCCCACAAAATCATATGGTCTATCTATTCTCCATCTTCCACACACAATGTAATAAATCATGCACAACCCCGACGACAAGCCAAGCAATTGTTTCATACTTTTGATGTTCTCAAACTTTTTCTACTTTCACACAATACATGAGCGTGACCATTGATATGGCACTATAGGTGGAATATAATATGGTGGTTGTGGAGAAGATAGAAAGAAGGATATAGTCTAACATCAACTAGCCATATCAATGGGCTATGGAGATTCCCATCAATAGATATCAATGTGAGTAAGTAGGGATTTTCATGCAATGGATACACTAGAGCTATAAGTGTATGAAATCCAAAAAGAAACTAAGTGGCTGTGCATCCAACTCACTTGCTCATGAATACATAGGGGAATTTGAGGAAGCCCATCATTGGAATATACAAGCCAAGTTCTATAATGAAAAATCACACTAGTATATGAAAGTGATAATATAGGAGACTCTCTATCATGAAGATCACAGTGCTACTTTGGAGCACAAGTGTGGTAAAGGATAGTAGCATTCCCCCTTCTCTCTTTTTCTCTCTTTTTTTAATATGTTTTTTCTCTTTTTTTGGGATCTTTTGCCTTTTTTATTTGGGATTCTTTGGATTCTGTTTTTTTGTCAAGTCTAGAGACTCATCCCAACTCGTGAGGGAATCATAGCTTCCATCCTTTCCTCACATGGTACAATGATCCAACAATCATGATCATCACACTTTTATTTACTTACAACTCAAGAATTACAACTCGATACTAGAACAAAATATGACTCTACATGAATGCCTCCGGTGGTGTACTGGGATGTGCAATGATCTTGTGTAGCAATGACATGAAAAAATGGACAAGCCATGAAAACATCATGCTAGCTATCTTACTATCATGCAAAGCAATATGAAAATGATGGTGCGTGTCATAATAAATGGAACGGTGGAATTTGCATCGCAATATATCTCGCAATGGCTATGGAAATGCCATAATAGTTAGGTATGGTCGCTGTTTTGAGGAAGGGAAGATGGTGGGTTTAGTGCACCGGTGAAAGTTGCACGGTACTATAGAGGCTAGCAATGGTGGAAGGGTGAGAGTGTGTATAATCCATGGAATCAACATTAGTCATAAAGAACTCACATACTTATTGCAAAAAACTATTAGCTATCGAAACAAAGTATTAGACGCATGCCCCTAGGGGAGAGGTTGGTAGGAGTTAACCATCGCGTGCTCCCGAACCTCACACAAAGGATGACAATCAATAAATAAATCATGCTCCGACTTCGTCACATAACGGTTCAGTATACATGCATGCTATGGGAATCACCAACTTTAAAACAAGTATTTCTATGAATTCACAACTACTCACTAGAATGACTCTAATATCACCATCTTTATATCGCAAAACTATTGCAAGTAATCAAACATATAATATTCAGTGATCTACAAGTTTTATGTAGGATTTTTTGACTAATCATGTGAATGACCAACTCCCATTAACTCTCTAAATAAATATAGGTGAAGCATGAGAGCTTAATTCTTTCTACAAAATATATGTCCATGCTCTAACAAATATAAGTGAAGGAAAAGAGCATTCTACAGATGGCAGTTCTCTATGTGTAGAGGAATAGGCAATCCGAACTTCAAATGATATAAGTGAAGCACGTGAAGCATTCTATAAAGCCATATTCAAAAGATATAAGTGAAGTGCATGAAGCATTCTATAAATCAACCAAGGACTATCTCATACAAGCATGGTGCATAAAAGAAAATGAAAAAAAACAAAAGACTCTCAAAGAATTTGCACATATCATGTGATGAATAAAAATATAGCTCCAAGTAAAATTACCGATGGTCGTTAGACGAAACAAGGGATGTCTTCCGGGCATCCCCAAGGTTAGTTGCTTTGATGTCCTTGAATATTACCTTGGGGTGCCTCGGGCATCCCCAAGCTCAGGCTCTTTCTACTCCTTATTCCTTCATCCATTGTGATCTCACCCTAGACATGAAAACATAAATCACACAAAACTTAAGAAAACCCTCGTGAGATCCGTTAGTATAATAAAGTAAATTACCACTTTATGTAATTTTGGGAACTCATTCCAAATTCATATTAGAATTATATCTGCTATAGTCCAAGTTCAACATTGTTCATACCCCCCGATACTACCCATAGATTCATCAAAATAAGAGAACAATGCTTAGAAAACAGAATCTGTCAAAAACAGAACAGTTTGTAGTAATCCGAACATCTAGTATACGTCTGTAACTCCAAAAATTGTGAACAATTACGAAAAAAAAACCGATTTGCATAGGATTAGTGTGTAAAATGTCAGGAACTTTTGACATTCCAGTAAAAAAATTCACGCACTACAGCCAAAGTTTCTATTTTTGCACTACACTCACCAAACAAGCAATCTAATCATCATAAAGGAAACTCTTGGCACATTATTTTTATAATACAATGGATTTGTACAAGCGGATAATTATTTTTGTTGAAAATTTTCTATAATTAAGACTCACAAAGTTTCCATAGGCATGAACAAAGTTCAAGGAGCTCCCCCACTTCAACGGGGCTCGTCCTTCTTACTTTCACTTCTCTTTTTGGAAAAGTTTTAGGTTCCCCTCTTTATTTTTTTTTGAACAATATAAAAACACACAAGAGAACAAAATGACTATCTAGAACTTCCAGGTTGTCTCCCTGGAAACGCTTTCTTTAAAGCCATTAAGCTTGGCATAAAGTGCTCAAGTAATGTATATCAAAGACAATTGTAAATAACAATGATTTATAATTTAGTAGTGAGAACAAAGTAACATATCATTCAACAACAAAGGTTAACTTTTTTCCTATGCATTGGCATGTCATAAAAGAACAGTTCATGCACACAAAGTAAAGGCTAATACATAGCATAAGCAGTTTCTTGCAATTTTATCATATTGGAAACATAGAGAGGTGGAGATGTAGTTCCTCTCTCATAATAATTGAAAGTATGAGCAGAAAGCACATGCATATTATATTTATCAAAATCATCATGAGCAATAGTAGAACGCAGCGCATCAATATAGTCCTTAATAAGCACAAACTTCTCTGGTATAGTATAGTTGGGAGAATTCAGAAAGATAATAGGACTATCATGCGTGGGTGCAATGGCAACAATTTCATTCTTAACATAAGGAACTATAGCAAGTCAATCTCCGTAAGCATAATTCATATGGGCAGCATGGCCACAAGTATAGCAAGGATCAGTTTCATCAAAAAGGGATATTTCAAATGAATCCAAGGGATCATAGCAATCAACATAGCATTCATCCTTCGATAAACATGAAGGGAAATTAAACAATGTATGAGTTGAAGAGTTACTCTCCTTAGAAGGTGGGCACATGTAGCTAATCTACTCTTCCTCCTTTTGTACTTTGCTCTCCTCGTCATATTTTTCATCTAATGAGCTCACAGTGTCAGGAATTTCTTCTTCCATAGATTCCTGCAAAATATTAGTCTCTTCTTGGACAGAAGAGACTTTATCAATAAAATCATTAATATTGACATTATATTTATAACTCTCATAGAAATATCTAAGTATAGCAATATTTTTAGATCTGTAAACACCATCATCATAATTTTCATACTCCTCAAACAAACATTTAATTTCACAAGCACCCATAAAAAGAACGAATTCTTCTATTTGTTCCACATCATAGTAATCATATATACCATTAGCATAAGAAGCCAAGATTTCCTTATAATTAAATTTATATGAAATGGGTAGGTGTGGAGACTTCATCCTAGAGCAACAAGTATAATCATATCTCAAGCATAAATTCCAAGCATACCAATGTAACATGAATTTGATCCCATAATAGTTTCCCTTTTTGACCTAAGCAATAATCCCTAAAGTATTCACCTTGATCCAACGTGTGTCCCATTATATAATTGAATGAGTTTTTCTCAGGATTATGAAAGTAGTGCATAATATCTTTCACATAACAAGCATCGAGGGTTTTAGGAGGTTCCCCATCTCCACGAGTAGCAAGTACACCTAATTTTTTTTGTTTTTCGTGTTCCGTATCCATAACTAAAGATAGAGAACAACTTAGAAAAAAAAATCTTCTTAGTGATAAAGAAAACAAGAACACACGAGAATATTCACCCCATGCTATGGCTCCCCGGCAACGGCGCTAGAAAAAGGTCTTGATAACCCACAAGTATAGCGGATCAGTTGTAGCCTCTTTGCATAACTAAGAGTGTCGAACCCAACAAGGAGATAATGGTATAAAAAATATCCCCTCAATTTCTATCGAGCACCCATACAACTCTATGCACGCTTAGAGTAAGCTTTACTTGGAACAAGTATTAAACTGGAAATACTTTGTAGGTGTTGTTGGATAGGTTTGGAAGATAATAATGAGCACGTAAATAAAAACTAGGGGCTTCTGAGATAAAGTAACAATTAAGTTAGTTTAACGAGTGTGGAAAAGTGGTTGTAGGAGTTGCAGAATTGTCCCTAAGCAATTGACTACGTTACTAGATTGATAACAAGTTTTACGTGGGAGAGGCCACTGCTAGCATCTCATCTCTTACTTGGAGTTCTATGCACTTACGATTGGAACTATTAGCAAGCATCCACAACTACTAACATTCATAAAAGGTAAAACCCAACCATAGCATTCAGATATATTGGTCCCCCTTCAATCTCGTATCCATCAATTTCTATGCTAGGATGAAGCTTCTATCACCCTTGTCGTCCAATACATAGTCCTATCAACATACAACTAACCCTATGGTGTGATCCACGCACGTGATCATATGATGGGCACAAAAGGACAACAAAATAACCACAAGAAATTTATACCAATCATCACAATTCACGAATCACCAATAGGACAAAAAAATCTACTTAGACATCATAGTATGGAAACACATAATTGGATAATAATATGAAGCATAAAGCACCATGTTCAAGTAGAGGGTACAGCGGGTTGCGGGAGAATAGACCACTGTAGATAGATGGAGGTGTTGGTGAAGATGATGGAGTTGTTGGAGTAGATCACCGTCACGATGATGGCCCCGGCGGTGTTCCGGCGGCACCGAGAGAGTGGGGGAGAGAGAACCCTTCCTTCTTCTTCTTCCTAGACCTCCGCTAGATGGGAGCAGGGTTTCCCCTCTGGACCTTGGCCTCCATGGCGGCGGAGGGGTGGGAGCCCCTTCGAGATTGGATATCTCTCTCTGTTTCCTTCTATTTCTAAAATCCAGATTCTGGCCATTCATCGTTTCTTAAATTCTCGGAGCTGAAATTTTAACATGATTCTTATCCGGATATTAGCTTTCTTGCGGCGAAAGAAGGGCCCCAATAGCCTTAAGGGGTGACTACAAGCCACCCTAGTGCGCCCAGGGGGTAGGGCGCGCCCCTACGGCTTGTGGGCCCCTCGGGCATCGTCTCGCGTTGATTCTTTTTCCCAAAAATCACATATATTCCAAAAAAATCTCCGTAAGCTTTTATCGCAAATCTCCGTAAGCTTTTATCGCGTTTGGAATGTGTCTGGTATGGATATTCTGTGAAACAAAAAACATGCAAGAAACAGGAACTAGCACTGGGCGATCGATCAATATGTTAGTCCCAAAAATAATATAAAAAGTTGCTAGAGGAATATGAAAGTTGTAGAATATTGGCATGAAAAAATCAAAAATTATAGATACGACAGTGACGTATCGCCTTGCGACATGTCCAACAAAGACCGGAAGTAGGCATGTCGATGTGTTCAGCATCGAAGAGGTTGCCCACAGGGAAACCATCCTCAACATCAATGTTTGGTCGTCCTATGGAGAACATTTGCCATGACCGCCGAAGCCCAAATCCTTGGTTTGATCTGATTTAGCATCTCAGCTCTCATAATCTCCAGTGCAATAGGGATGTAGCGCGTGCTTATAGTGGTGACATGGTTCTCTATGAACATCACCTTCACAAGAAGCCACATTAGGTATGTCTCCAGGCTGCGAGTGATCTCACTAGTGCAACGACGTACTATACAAATAGTTTTAACCCCTTTCCGTGCCATACTTTGAAACCATCGCCTTGCATGTGTGGGTGATAGGGAGGGTCCATCCCACATGACATGTAATAGTCATCGGTGATGGTGTCCAACGAACGCAAACGTTTGTCAAAATTAAGTGTAGGGGATGTCCGCATCTATCACAAACGAGACTCAATGGTCAACCATTTGAGATATGGTGGACTTCCCAAACGACCCATCCTTGAAACCCGTGTGAGATCACACTAACATCACACGCGTTATTATGTGGTTCACCGTTTATGATGTGCACCAAATCACAAATAGTTCACGACTATGAAGCGTGTATGATAAGGGGTATATCACAAACATTTATATTGAATGAACCGTTGGTGATATTTAACTAAGACTATAATCTAACCATCGTACAAGTATTAGATAGGTTTAAGAAATGTTGTACTTGCGTATGACAGGATAAGAATCGCACGCTCTATTCTGAGGTCCAACATTTGCAATGTGATATGTCTCCAACGTATCTACTTTTCATCACACTTTTGCTCTTGTTTTGGATTCTAATTTGCATGATTTGAATGAAACAAACCTGAACTGACGTTGTTTTCAGCACAACTATCATGGTGTTGTTTTTTGCACAAATAAAAGTTCTCGGAATGGAACGAATTTTTTTGTAGATTTATTTAGGAATGTATGAGGAATTATGAAGCCAAAAGCCACCATATAGGGGGCCCAAGTTGCCCACCATCTACCAGGGCACGCCATGCCTCGTGGCGGCCGCGTAGTGGAGGGTGGACACCTCATGGGACCCCCGTCCCTAATTACAATGCTATAAATTCACAAATCTCCAGAAAAATTAGGAAAACGAATTATCGTGTTTCACGATACGGAGCCGCAGCCACCTCCTGTTCTTCATCAGGAGGCCAGATCTAGAGCCCGTTTGGTGCTCCGGAGTGGGGAATCTTTGGTCTTCGTCATCATCAACCCTTCTCCATCGCCAATTCCATGATTGTCCCCATCGGGAGTGAGTAATTCCTTCGTAGTCTTGCTGGTCAGTGAGCAGTTGGATGTGATTCATCATGTAATCGAGTTAGTTTTGTTATCCCTAGTATCCACTATGTTCTAAGATTGATGTTTTTGTGACTTTGCCATGCTTAATGCTTGTCACTAGGTCCCGAGTGTCATGGTTTCAGATCTGAACCATTTATGTTATCATGATTATATCGATGTTCTTGATCCGGTCTTTCCTAGTCATATGCACCTATTATGTGTGATCATGCGTCAACCCCATACCGACAATATATGGGATACTTCAAGGTGATGACCGTAGTTTGAGGAGTTCATGTATTCACTAAGTGCTAATGCTTTGTTTCGGTTCTGTATTAAAAGGAGGCCTTAATATCCCTTATTTTCCTTATGGACCCCTCTACAACGAGAGGGTAGGACAAAAGATGGCATGCAAGTTTTTTTATAAACATGTATGACTATATACGAAATACATGTCTACATTACATTGACGAACTGGAGCTAGTTCTGTGTCGCCCTAGGTTATGACTGTTATATTATGAATATCATCGAACAAATACTCCGATCCAGTGCCTACGATCTTTCCACTTATTTCTCTTGCTAAGTTACTATTACTGTTGTTACTGTTGCACTTGCTACAAAACTATTGCTCCTACTGTTGCCACTACTGTTATTGTTACCACTGCTATCAAACTATCATACTACTGTGCTACTGATCACTCTACTGCAGATATTTATCTCTAGGTGTGGTTGAATTGACAACTCAACTGCTAATACTCTCAAATATTCTTGGGCTCCCCTTGTGTCAAATCTATAAATTTGGGTTGAATACTCTATGCTCGAAAACAGTTGGGATCCCCTATACTTGTGGGTTATCAAGACCTTTTTGTGGCACCGTTGCCGGGTAGCATAGCTATATTTGTTGAGTGACTTGGGATTTATATGAACTTATCACTATGAAGAATCTCAAGGATAGTAAAACCAAGATTTTCCCCTCTAATAGGAGGGGAGGTATGGAACTGCTATTACACTCATTACTTGATTCACCTTTTATTATGAGTAATCTTGCCACACCACCACATGCTATTAATCCTGATATTGATGATGCTACTTTTGGTATGAATGATACTTATGATGATGCTAGTACCATGCTTGATGATACTGTGCCATTAGGTGAATGTCTTGATGAACAAATTGCTAGAGCTAAATAGAATTAAATCATTGAATCTGCTGAAACTAATGAGAACTTTGAAACTGATGATTATGAAACACCTAATAGGCCTAGCTCTCCTAGATTTGAAATGCCTCAGATACCTGAAGGTTATGCTTTAGATGGAGAAATAGCTAGAGAGATTCTTGCTTGTAGGGATTTAAATAATGTTAAGAAACTACTATGCAAGTATAAAGAAAAGACTCTGAATGCTAAAATGAAATGTCATCCTAAGTTTGCATGTTCACCTATATTTGTTTCTGATAAGGATTATGAATTCTCCGTCGACCCAGAGTTAATTACTTTGGTTGAATCCGATCCTTTTCATGGCTATGAAACTGAAGCTGTGGTAGCACACCTTATTAAGCTGAATGAGATAGCCAACCTATTTTCTCATGATGAGGAGATTCACTATTATTATATTCTAAATTATTTCTGTTTTCATTAAAGGGTGATGCTAAGATATGGTACAATACTCTCTCTCCTTGTTATTTCCATAGTCCCCAGGATATGAGTTACTACTTCTATAGAAAATATTTTCTTGCTCATAAGAAACAAGCTGCCTTACATGAAATATTTACTTTTGTGCAAATCGAAGAAGAGAGTCTCTTAGAAGCCTAGGGGAGGCTCCAATTGCTTAATGCTTTGCCTAATCATCCACTTAAGAAAAATGAAATACCTGATGTCTTCTATAATGCACTAACTGATGCTTCTAAGGACTTCCTAGATAGTTGTGTTAGTTGTGTTTTCGAGGAACGAACTATCGAACAAGCTGAGGAACTATTGAATAACATATTGAAAAACTATGATGATTGGACTGTCCCTGAACCACCAATTGAACCCACCCCGAAGAAGAGGGGTATCTTATTTGCTAGTCTTGAAGATATGAAAGAGCCAAAGAAATGTATGAAGGAAAAAAGTATTAAAGCTGAGGATGTTAAGAATTTACCACCTATCAAAGAAATACATGGGCTCAACACACCACCACCTCCACAAGTGATAGAGGTAAATTTTGTATTAAAGTTTGATGAAGGTTATATCCCTTACAATAAACATCCTAGTCAAAGCTTATATGATTTTGATAACTACATTATGAAACAAGAGCACTTCAATGCAAATGTTTTGAGACACTTGAAATATAATTCTGATATGATTTCTTGCTTGGGTGACTTGTTATTTATAATTAGTAATGATGTTAGAGGTGTAGGAAAACATGCCTCTATGGTTCAAAGTTAGTTAGAACAAGTTGCTAAATTTCATAGAGAATTTCTTGATGAAATGAATATTAATATGAATGATCATGCTATTAGAGTAGTGACTAGAGGAAGTAGAATGACCCAATAACCTCTTTATCCTAAGGGACATCCTAAAAGAAATGATCAAGACTCTCAAGGAATTAATGTTGATATACCTAGTCTTTCTAAGAAGAAAAAGAAAAAAATGATAGGACTTGGCATGCTTCTAGTGAACCTGAGATAGAAAAACCTCATGATGATAATATCGATGTTTATATTTCTGAAGTTGAAACTCAATATGGTAATGAACATCCACCTAGTGATAGTGATGTTCATGAGGATACTCAATCTACTAATGACAAAGAACCAGATAATGTTGTAGAAATAGAACCTGTTGTTGATCTTGATAACCCACAACCTAAAAATAAACGCTGTGATAAAAGAGACTTTGTGGCTAGAAAACCTTGTAAAGAAAGAGAACCATGGGTTAAAAAACCCATGCCCTTAGCACCTAAACCATCTAAGAAAAAGGATGATGAAGAATTTGAATGCTTTGCTGAAATGATTAGGCCAGTCTTTTTGCGTACCCGTTTCACAGATATTTTAAAGATACCTCCTTATGCTAAGTACATGAAAGACATCATCATTAATAAAAGAAAGATATGAGAAGTTGAAATCTCCAACATGCTTGCTAATTATTATTTTAAGGATGGAGTACCAAAAAACTTGGACATCTTGGAATACCAACTATACCTTGCTCCATTAAAAGAAATTATGTTAAAACTACTTTGTGTGATTTAGGAGCTGGTCTTAGTGTTATGCCTTTCTATTTATATAAAAGACTTGATTTGAATAAACGCAGACTATCGTGGTTTTGTCATGGTAGATGTGTGAAGACTTAGGTTCGAGGCCTTCGCTAAGGTGATGGACTCAAAGGGGTTGATCGGGATGGGAGGCACGAGTTTACCCAGGTTCGGCCCCTTGGGAAGAGGTACAAGCCTATGTCATGTTTGTGTTGTATTTGTTAGAGTATCGATACAAGGGAGCGGATTCTCTTGACCTAGCTATCGATCAATTGGTTTCTATCTAAGCCACTCTAGGACTCACCATTATATAGGAGGTCGAGGCCCTGGCGTTACAAGAGTCCAAACCGACTCATACAAGGCATTCGACCCTATCTCTAAGCCGCCTTCCCTTCTTGGGCAAGCCATCTCTGGGCGGCTTACGCACCCTGATCTCGCACCATCTTGTGTCTCTGGGCCTTCACCTTGGCCCGTCTGGGAAGTTGCCATGTAGCCTGACCCTCAACCTTCAGGCCCACCTTGAGGGTCTTTACAATGAGCCGCCAGGCGTTGCCGACCCCTCCTGGGTGGGTCTTGTCATGGGGTTATATCCCCAACATTAGGCCCTAGATTGATTTGAACCTATTCATGTTAATCTGCAAACTCACTTGGCGGCAAGTCTTACGTCTTTGTTACCCGAAAGAGAAAAACTCATAACCCGCCATGGATGACATCATCTCGGATGTGCCAAAAAGAAACCACAATGTTGCAACGGATCGTCTCATTAAACGGTTGGCCCGAAATTCGAGGCATCCCTTTCCATCAATCAACACTACGTCTCCTCAATTCTCGCGTGCACTGTTGCGGTCACATCTCATAAATAGGGAAATGAGGGCTCCCATTCTTTTCTCCGCCGCCACTATCCTACTTCTTCCTCTAGACGCTTGCGTCACCGAAGCTCACTGCGCCTAACCAAACCTTGCCGTCGTCTCCAACACCGGCCGCTACATCAACCTGACTTGGTCCAGAGCCTCCCTACTTCATCCGCATCCTGAAGATTCGATTCCCATCCCTTGATAGATCTGCACTTATCTGTTTAGATTTCTCCCGAGCTCGTCGGGTTCCTTCAGTGTTCATGGTCGCTCATCCAAATGTTCTTTGTAGTTTATATGATGAATAACTCTTTGAATGTCATAACGCTGCCTAACTCACACGGCCATCCTCCAAATGATCATGTCCTGCTCATTGCACATACGCAACCCATTTTAATCCGCATAATAACCACCTGTTCCTCCACTGCCCTTTCAGGTTTAGAAAATATTTATTTTATCTTCATCCGTAGATCTTGCAATTGTAGATGTGATATGCGAAACATGTTTGTCCACACTTAGCAAGATTTTCAATATTGCCTTATTCATTTAACCCGTTGTCACTATGCCGGCTCTCTCTAATAAAATATGATGGTAGCTTAGAATTTAGCGATGATCCGCCTAGGCATCATCGTTCCTTTAACCATGGTCATCTTAAACACATAGCATTTTTAACCCGCCACACGTTGCGTCTTTTCACAGTTTAACCCGCCATCATGTAGAAAGCCCCAACTTCTTATGATTGGGTTGGCTCCGGAGTCACCGAGCTGCTTCTACATGACTTCATAGAGATGGGTGTCTTGCCGGCTCAGAACGTCATTCATTGGCAGGTCCCAGGTCAAGAAATCAGACCCACCCCTCAGGAAGGAGAAGTTGTCATATTTACTGATCACCTCCTCCGAGGTTTTAGGCCGCGCGGGTAAAAAAATTTCCGGGACATCCTTCACTTCTCCAAGCTCCATCCACAAGACACAGGCCCCAATTCTTTCACCAACATGTGTTAGTTCCATGTTCTATGTGAAGCATATCCACAAGAAGAGCCGTGTGTTGACTTCTTCTGCAACTTCTTTTACATCAACCACAAAACTGAAGTAGCGGCTGGACCAAGCTTGGAACTTGGAGGCGTCTCTATTGAAAGGCAGAGAGAATGCCCTATCCAGCAACTACCTTGTCGAGTCACCCCAAAGACTAGAACAAAACTTGGTTTTATTGAAAGGATACTTCCCCGAAAGAAGAGAAGCCACTGTCGGGTTACCGCCCTACCCGGCTTTGCACCTCCACTGAGATTCCAGATCGGATGTCTACCGTAGAGTGAGTAAAATATGCCCGGCCTTCACAAAAATCATGGCCTTAATGGATAATGGCTTGACTATTGTTGATATAACCCGTTGCCTGGTTTCCTGGAGAATCTTGCCATTGAGCCGGCATGATAAACTCATGTGCGAATATACGGGTGTAGTGGATGACGCTCTTTATTTGAACACCACACCTCCGGCAGATCAAGATCTCAACTCCATCGTCAAGTCACTTATTTCTGAACCTCAAGACGTTTGCAACAAAACTGAGTTGAACCCTTTTTGCGTCAAGAATCCAGCTCCAGACGTAAGAATCCTTTCTAGCAAAGTACTCGTCTTGTCTTAACTTTCTGCCTTATTCTTGTTCACTTTCCGGCGGCTTACACACAGGCGAACTCTAATTTATGGAAAAATAAATATACCCCTGCCTTGAAGAAGAAGAATAAGGCGGGTAAAACCCATGGTCGCAAGAGGAAAACCTCTACTCGAGAGCTACTTGAGCTTGAAGACTTGGAGGTAGAACTTGACTCTCTTGGCCGCCTCTTTATGCAACTTATTGATGATGATTGTTCACAGGAGGAAGCAGAAACAAGTCATGCCGACGCCCCTAAGGTAACTTATATTTCCTCCGACTTAGAAATCTTGCCACGAGAGAAAATATGGCGGTCATCCGGAAAGCTCCATCTTCACATCCTCTCGCTTACTTAGATCCCAACTTTCTTTTGAAAAAGAAACAACATGACTCCAGACGTCAGACCCGGAGCACCGGATCTAAAGACCTCTTGGCCGGCTTGCCAAATTCTTCAATTCCTAGGAAACGGCGTGCTAAGGTATTCCTTCAACCAACTCCAATGTCTGTATACTCTTTTTGTGTTGTAGTCTTACTTTATTTTTTTACCCTCTTAACCTTTCAAGAGGTGCCCCTTCATCCGGTGACTCGACTACATCCAAGATGCCTCCTCTTAAAATCAACCAAGAGTATGTACCTTTATACTCAACATTATATGCTAACGCCCTTGTCCTTCTGCTATATAATAGTCTTTTTGCTCCCAGGGCTCCAGCAAAAGGAAGGAAAGTAGGCGGGTCAACCACCACTCCCACTGCTCAAGAGTAGGAGACTCCCAAGCCGGTTTCTCCTACAGCTCATGTTGGGCCTTCTGAGGCTAGAAAAGATGCTCCTGAATATGTTCCTCAATTTTTTGAGCCGGTTGATCGTGACATGGCTTCTCCTGAAGGCCGTCCAGAGACCGAGCCTAAGCCGCACATGTCACATCCCTAGCTTAAGCATGAATTAGGATCCATGTTGTGATTGCATCATGTTTAAATTCTTTTTAAAATTGAAATGGTGATGATCAAAACCCTAGCACAATTGAATTCTAATAGGCCCAACCAAAAATATTTTTCAATAAGCTAAAGTGGCTCTCAAATTTTTTCATCATTTCTGGAAAAATGGGGAAGCATCAACCAAAAGTGATTTATAATTTTAGAATCATTTTTGCATATTGAATTAAATCAATAATTATTCATATTGGGGTTTAAAATGCTATAAATATTTTAAAAGCTCCAACAAAATTGGAACTTGGCTAGGGCCTTTGGAATATTTCCTTTAGTGCCCAGAAAAAGTTTCATATTTTTATAAAATATTTTAGTGCCTAATATAAAACAAATGCAATAACAGAAATAGGAAAAAGAACAAAATTTAATAAAAAAAGCAAAGAGGCCCAGGAGGGGCTGGCCCAGCTGGCCCAACCAGCCTCCATCGTCTTCAACCTCCTGCCAGTAGGCAGGAGGGCGTGTGGCAGGGGCGCGCCGTCACGCGCCAGCCACCTCCTGCCTGTCTGCCTGCCCTGGAGACCCCCAGGAAGCACCAGCGCGCCCTTCTCCGCACCGTGCCCCTCTTCTCCTCCCTCTCTCTCGCCCTGTGGCTCTCTCTCTCTTGCCCTCTTCCCCCTCTGCTCTCTCCCGCGCATGGCCAAAGCCGTCGCTGCCGTCAATCCGTCGTCGCCGCGCGTCCCCGACCATGCCACCAGCGCTAGAGGCCCCCGATGAGGCCCCAGTCCTTCTCCCCCTAGCCCCCGCTACCATTTTCCGCTTCTAGCACGCGGTCCGCCTTGGCCGAGCTCCGGCCATCGCGAGTGAGGTCGCCGCCGCCCGCTCCGGCCTCCCCCGCCGAGCTCCGGCCATCGCGAGTGAGGTTGCCTGAGCTGACCGATGGGCCCCATCGTCAGGTGATTCGCTTAAGGCTAACCACCATTTAGTTGACCCCTGGGCCACTGACACGAGGTCCTAGCCCTGTTTTTTTCCAGTTAGATTAATTAAAACCTAGTTAGATTAGTGAGTGAGTTACAGGTGGGGCCCAGCCACCAGGTTTGACCTGGGCTGGCGCCATTGACCTGCTGACGTCACTTTGACATCATGCTGACGCATTATTCCAATTTTGGAATAAATAAATTCTATAAATTACTAAAAACTTAGAGAATTCATATAAATAAATCGGTAAATCAGATGAAAATAATTTATATATGAAAATTGATCACAAAAATCCAATGAATCCATCTGTACCATTTGCATGCATGTTAGAGCAACCTAAATAGGTAAACTTGAACATTTTGGTTTAAATGCATTGTGGAACTCCATATATGAAGTTGAATTTGAACCTTGAGTTCAAACCTACTTCATTTAAATCTGTTGCTAGATGCATTAGCTCAAACACATCATATTGCCATGTCATACTCATGCATCATATTGTTGGATTTTTGATGTGTATTGATTTGTTCCCCTTCGATGGTTGTTCTTCGTGTTCGGCACTGTTCCGGAGGATACGATCGAGTATCCATCTGAGGAGCAGTAACGTGTGATCGTCTTATCAGGCAAGCACCCCCTTGAACATATCTGATACAATCCCACTCTCTCCCTCTTGATCTCACTTATTGCATTAGAACAAAACGTTTCAACTTTTACATGTTTCGGTAGTTGAACCCATTCCTCTGCATAACATGTCATTGTCACAGTAAATAGCTGAACCATGCAACCTAGCATACCTAGTAGATGCTTGAGCCCTGTTGTGCCTTTGACCTTCTATGTTTGCTATGCTTAGAGTTGTGTCAGGTCTGATTCATCTGGGTGATGAACCGGCGTGAACTGAACTTGTTCTGATGATGAGAGTTAAGTTGTGAACACGATTTGGTAAAGGTAGCAATGAGAGGCCATGTAGGAGTACATGGCGGGTTGTCTCATTGGGACCGTCCTTAAGAACTGAGTCCTGTGTATGTTGTCCAAGATTAGCTACTACCGCACATTGGGATCCTTAATTGACTCTCTCGACTTATTAATCGACTTGAGCTCTATCCAGGAGTTGCAATTAGTTTTCTCGTGTTTGTAGGATATGTTAGTAGTCTACCGAGTGGCACCCCGTATAGGTGGGCTTGGGACAGACTAGGCATTCTGGCCCGGTGTACCAAGCGTAGTACCATCCGTCGAGGTGGGCTTGGGAACCCTGTACACATCATTTGGGGCCGTTGAGGAAACTTCGGCCGAACTTCCTTGCGGGTTCAGTCTCAAATAGGTGATAAACCTAGACTAGAGTCTTGTGTGGTTACTCAGGTCGTGGCCGACTCCCTCGCTGGGCTTCCGCTTGAAGGTTGTAGAGGTACCTTTTTACGAGCACATGGCGGTAAGTGGCGAGAGCATGTGCGACGAAGTACACCCCTGGAGGGTAATCAATCTATTCGAATAGCCATGTCCGCAGATATGGACTACTTGGATACTTATATAGTTCATAGACAATTTAAAAGGTTACTCATAAAAGCTTCAAGACAATTGTGAGTACCGTGGATGGCACTCTCGTAGGAAGACGGGAGCGGATCCATGGTGGTGCATTGTTGTGGTGTTAGTGGACTCATTTACGCTTCACAAAACTTTTCAAAGTTATGAAAGCCGTAGTACAGGATAGCCACCGAGTCAAAGCTGGCTTGCTACGTTGAACCCCACAACCTCCTTGTTGATACTGATGCATATGTAGTTAGTTCTGATGTAAGTCTTGTTGAGTACTCAGTACTCACTGTTGCTTAATTATGTTTTTGTAGAGGACACTCCAGTCTCGCTAGTGGTTTCTACGATAAGATCGATGTTGGCCGTTTAGGTTGGGAATCCTAGCCAGAGGTCTGGTTCCTGTGGAGGGACTTGTAGATAGACAGGCTTCCTCAGCCTTCTTATTTTCAAGATGTCTGTACCCAGACATGTTAAGCTTCCGCTTGTTGTTTGTATGATTTGTGTGTTTGGTCATGTGACCCTTGCTTATAATATCACACTATGTTGGCTCTTATGAGCCTCCTAAATAAATGTCATGTTGTTGTATGGTTATGTTGTGATGCCATAGTTGTATCTATGCATATTGGGCATGTCGTGTGTACGTATGACGTGCAACGATATGCATGGGATTTAAAACCTAGTTGTGTGCCTTTAGTAGTACTCTTTACAGGGAATAGCCTCTTCGTGCTTCCATCGGGCCTTGGTAGCTTGCTACTGCTCCGGACACATTGATTGACTAGCATGTATCCTTCTTTGCTGCTCTGTCTGTACCTTGGGGGAAATGTCTCGCGGTGTAATGGAGTCCCTATAGCCTACTACGACTCGTCTACGTGCAGTGATGACATTTTTTTCACACGGCATAATGGAGTCCTTGTAGCTTGCTATGACTCGTCTACACACGCTAGAGGCCGACACCTACACTATTGGGTTACTTATGCCTATTCCTGTATGGATGTGCCACTTGGGTAGTACGACTAGCCATGTCGACCCGGGTTCTTTGACGTTTGGATGCTAGCGACATATTACATACGTGAGCCAAAAGATGCAAACAGTCCCGACACAGGTACGGTGGCAGCCGTGGAGTTAACCGTGTGTGAGGCCGCAAAGTAATGTGATGTGTTACATGCTGGATTCTTATGGCTTAGGATCGAGGTCCCGACAGCGTTGGTATCAGAGCTAACCGATTGTAGGATTACCGAGCCAAACTGGTCGATGTTGAGTCTAGCAACTCCTTAGTTATATAAGGGAATTGTATGTCGAAGGGAACGTAAGGCTCTTTTTATTCCTTTCCCCATGTTATTCTGATTCTGAGTCACCCTCTCCTTTTCTACGGGGATTAAGAACTAGGCTTCTTATCTGTCTACTAGGATCTCGTGTTACTATTCTATAGACCTATAGGAATGGTTGATCTGAGTTTCAATCCAGTCCTCGAGTGTTATCTGTGTAGCTTGTTAGCTCAATCAGAATCTTGAGATGGTCATGTTGAGGTGTCGTGGCACCTAAATCTTTTGCAGGATGTCTCATTTCTGACATTCGCAACCGTTATGCTGCCCAATTTTTTCCCTCGGATTTCTTTGAAGATCAATGCTTTTGCATTCCCTCTTATCTTTTGGTATGCCGCCATGTCTAATCCTAGTTTCTCATCATCAGGATGTCCCGTAGTACCCAGGCTGCCATTGGTCACAAGAAGGGCCAGAGACATGGAACCAAAGATGCTGAAGTTCTGTCGGATTCACCTTCGTTGGCTCAGTTCATGCTAGACATTGAGAAGGACAAGCGTGAGTCAAATCTCTTACTGGCACGTATTCAGGAAAACACCGCACATCAATGTGCTAGAACAGTGACCATCCGTGATTTCATCAAGCTCTACCCACCCACCTTCCATCACTCCATTGAGCCACTCGATGCAGATGATTGGCTCCGTAGCATCACAAACAAGCTGCGTTCCACCAACGTGGCCAAGGCTGACAAGGTCACCTATGCTACATATTTCTTGGAGGGTCCTGCTAGTGTATGGTGGGAGAACTATGAGACTATAATTCCAGCTGGCCAGATTTCTAGCTAGAAAGAATTCACAGAGGTTTTCCATGAGCATCATATTCCTCAGGGTCTCATGGACCTAAAGAGGGAAGAGTTTTGTAAGCTTACCCAGTGTAAGATGCTGTAGATGTTTACAGTCGAGAGATTGAGAACCTTGCACGTTATGCCACAGAAGAAGTGCCATGCATGCTAAGAAGCAAGCTAGGTTCAGGAAGGGTCTCAACCCAAAGTTGCGTCGTGATCTTCACCTACATCATTGTGACACCTTCCAAGATCTTGTGAACAAGGCCATTAATGTAGAGATAGCTCAGTTCACCTATGAAGAATCTCGCAATCACAACCATGATTTGGCTTCTACCTCAGGTCCTAGATCCCAGAAGCACCAGATTTGTGTTCTGAACTCATCGCTTCCTCCTGGATATGCATCGAGGCCAACCTATGTGACGCCTCGTCCAACTCAGCAAAATGCTCCACCCAGACCTGTTGGTGGACCGCCTGTCAATGCGATTCCACGTCATATTTTTGTAATTTCCTACACGTGTGGAGAACCAGGCCACATCGCTCGCAATTGCACTCAGTCCAATGGTGTATCACCTCAGTCTGGAAAGTCTTTTGACCGTAGTAAGTCACCAGTCAAGGTGATCCCTGCGAAACCAACCATCATTGTACAGGGATGTGTGAATCACGTCTCAGCCAAAGAAGCTAATGATGATCCAGGAGTTCTCCTTGGAATGCTCCTTGTCAATTGCCATCCAGCATCAGTTCTATTTAATACGGGAGCATCGCGTTCCTTCATCTTGGAAGGCTATGCCCGGTTGCACGACATGTCATTTTGCGATATGCCAACTACTCTTGAAATTCAGACTCCAGGGTCTAGATGGCAGACCACAAGAATAAGCCATGGAAATGAAATCCTTGTTGATAGACTTCTATTCCTTGCTTCGTTGATAGCTCTCAAGTCTTCAGATATTAATATCATCTTGGGTATGGACTGGATGATAGCTCACCATGCCAAAATCTATTGCTCCACCCGGTCTGTTAAGCTTATGCATCCATCTGGCAAGATAGTCCATGTTTCAACACGAGTTGCAAAGCATTAGCTCTTTTCACTCAATGCCAACCCTCTTCCCGAGCTTGAAGATATACCGGTAGTAAGAGATTTTCCAGATGTATTTCCAGAAGAATTTCCAGGCATTCCGCCTTACACGGATGTAGAGTTTGTGATAGACCTCATCCCAGGAACTGTTCCAATTTCCAGAAGACCTTATAAGTTGGCACCCTTGGAATTAGCTGAGCTCAAGAAGCAACTTGATGAGTCCTTGCAAAAGGGTTTTATTTGACCTAGCTCTTCTCCTTGGGCTTGTCCCGTCCTCTTTGTGAAGAAAAAGGATGGAACGGATCGTATGGTTGTGGATTACCAACCAATAAATTTGGTGACAATAAAGAATAATTATCCGCTACCCAGGATCAATGATTTGTATGATCAACTTGCTGGATCTTCAGTGTTCTCCAAGATGGATTTGAGGTTAGGCTACCATCAAATCAAGATTAAGAATGGAGACATTCCCAAGACGGTGTTCGTCACTCGTTATGGCCAGTATGAGTACATAGTCATGTCCTTTGGACTAACCAATGCTCCAGCAACATTTTCCTGTTTGATGAACTCAATCTTCATGGAAACTTAGATAAGTTCGTCGTGGTTTACCTCGATGATATTTTGATTTATTCAAAGAATGAAGAAGAACATGCTAAGCACCTCGCACTTGTGCTAGAAAAACTTAGAGAGCACCGTCTTTATACCAAGTTCTCCAAGTGTGAATTTTGGTTACCTGAAGTGACCTGTCTTGGTCATATGATCTCTGGAAAGGGCATTGGAGTTAATCCTGAAAGAGTTCAGGCCATTCTCGACTAGACCCCACCTGAAACAGTTAAGCAAGTTAGAAGTTTCCTTGGTTTAGCAAGCTATTGTCGCCCCTTCGTGGAGAACTTCTCCAAAGTTGCCAAGCCTCTGTCGGAACTCCTTAAGAAAGATAAGATGTTCGAGTGGACCCCACAATGTGAGCACAGTTTCCACGAACTGAAGAGACGTTTGACCTATGCTCCCATGCTTGTGCCAACTGATTTATCCAAGGACATTGTCATCTATTGTGACACTTCTAGACAAGGACTTGGATGTGTTGTTATGCAAGACCGATAGGTGATCGCCTATGCATCCTGACAGTTGTACGCACGTGAGGAAAATTATCCAACACATGATTTGGAGCTTGCAGTAGTAGTCCATGCACTGAAGGTATGACGACATTACCTTCCTAGTTATCGTTGCGAGATTTACACAGATCACCAAAGCCTGAAGTATATTTTCACTCAACCAGATCTGAATCTCAGACAAAGACGATGGTTAGAGCTGATTATGGATTGCGACTTAGGAATTACTTACACCCCAGGGAAGGCAAATGTCATGGCGGATGCGTTATGTCGTAAATCCTATTGCATCAATCTTATGCTACAACAAGGTCAACCCCTTCTTCATGAGGAATTTTGCAAGCTTAACCTCCACATTGTTCCTCGTGGATCCCTTTCAACATTGGTTGCAAAACCTACTCTGGAGGATCAGATTATAACAAGCCAACAGTATGATGCCGGTATTACCCGGATCAGGGATAATGTTGAAAAAGGAATTGCTAGTAGTTTCTCCATTGATGATAGAGTTGCAGTATATTTTGGGAATCGGTTGGTAGTTCCTAAAAAGCAACAACTTCGAGAGTTGATCCTTAAGGAGGGTCATGAATCTCCACTCACCATTCACCCTCGCAGCACGAAAATGTATCAGGACCTACGCCAAAGGTTCTGGTGGACTAGAATGAAGAGGGAAATCGCTCAATTCATTGCTAACTGTGATGTTTGTCATCGCGTGAAGGCAGAGCATCAGAGACCTGCTGGCACCCTTCAGCCTTTAGCTATTCCTGAATGGAAATGGGATAAAGTTGAAATGGATTTCATCACCGGATTTCCCAAGACCAAGAAGGGAAATAATGCAATCTTCGTGGTTATTGATCGCCTTTCCAAAGTTGCTCATTTCCTTCCTGTCTTAGAGAGTATCACTGCTAGTCAGTTGGCGGACTCGTATATCTCTCGAATAGTATGCCTGCATGGTGTTCCATTGGAAATCAATTAAGACTGTGGAAGTCTTTTCACCTCTCGATTTTGGGAATGTTTCCAGAATGCTATGGGAACCCATATCTCCTTTAGCACTGCTTTTCACCCTCAATCAAGTGGTTAGGTTGAAAGAGTCAATTAGATTCTCGAAGACATGCTCGGAGCTTGTGTCATCTCATTCAGAATGAATTGGGAGAAGTGTCTTCCATTTGCCGAGTTTGCATATAACAACAGCTACCAATCCAGTCTGGGCAAAGCTCCTTTTGAAGTTCTTTATGGACGAAGATGCCGAAAACCTTTGAATTGGTCAGAGCCCGGGGAAAGACAATTCTTTGGGCCAGATACGATTCAGGAAGCAGAAGAGAAAGTTCGCTTTATTCATGAAAATCTCAAGACAGCTCATTCTCGTCGGAAAAGTCAGTATGATGGCCATCATAAGGAAGTAACTTATGAGGTGGACAAAAAGGCTTACCTTCGGGTTACTCCTCTGAAGGGTACCCATCGTTTCGGTATCAAGGGAAAATTGGCTCCTCGTTACATTGGTCCTTTTCGCATTCTTGCTAAACGAGGAGAGGTTGCCTACCAATTGGAACTGCCCCCGCATCTTTCCCGAGTTCATGATGTCTTCCACGTCTCTCAACTCAGGCGTTGCTTCAAGAATCCTATCCGTGCAGTGGACCGCCAAACGCTTGATCTTCAAGATGATCTTTCGTATCGAGAATATCCTATTCGTATTCTCGATCAAGCTAAGCGTGTAACCCGGCATTGAAATATCAACTGTCTGAAGGTTCAATCGTCGCATCATTCCAAGAATGAAGCTACCTGGGAGCATGAAGATCGTCTTCGATTTGAGTATCCGGCTCTTTTCCCGTCGACTCCAGAATCTCGGACGCGATTCTTTTAAGTGGCGGTGAGTTGTCACGTCCCTAGCTTTAGCATGCATTAGGATCCATGTTGTAATTGCATCATGTTTAAATTCTTTTTAAACTTGAAATGGGGATGATCAAAACCCTATCACAATTCAATTCAAATAGGCCCAACCAAAAATATTTTTCAATAATCCAAAGTGGCTCTGAAAAATGTTCGTCATTTCCGGAAAAATGGGGAAGCATCAACCAGAAGTGATTTATAATTTTAGAGTGATTTTTGCATATTGAATTAAATCAATAATTATTCAGATTGGGGTATAAAATGATATAAATATTTTAAAAGCTCCAACAAAATTGAAACTTGGCCAGGGCCTTTGGAATACTTCCTTTAGTGCCCATAAAAAGTTTCATATTTTTATAAAATATTTTAGTGCCTAACATAAAACAAATGCAATAACAGAAATAGAAAAAAGAACAAAATTTAATAAAAAAAGAAAAGAGGCCTAGGAGGGGCTGGCCCAGCTGGCCTAGCCAGCCTCCACCGTCTTCAACCTCCTGCCAATAGCCAGGAGCGCATGTGGCAGGGGCGCGTCGACACGTGCCGGCCACCTCCTGCCTGGCTGCCTGCCCTGGAGGCACCCGGGAAGCGCCAGCACGACCCCCTCCCCATCGTGGCTCTCTTCTCCTCCCTCTCTCTCGCCCTGGCGCTCTCTCTCTTGCTCTCTTCCCCTCTGCTCTCCCTCGCGCATGGCCGAAGCTATCGCCATCGTCCATGAGGCGTTATCGCGCGTCCCCGACAATGCCACCGGCGCCAGAGGCCCCCGGTGAGGCCCCGGTCCTTTTCCCCATAACCCCGTTGCCGTATTCCCCTTCTAGCGCGCGTGCCACCTCGGTCGAGCTCCGACCGCCGCGAGTGAGGTCACCGTCGCAGGCTCCCCGGGTGCGCGCGAGTGAGGGCTCCGCCCTAGTGCCCCCGGCTGCTGCTCCCGTGGCCAGTAGCGTGGTCGCCGCCGCGACCAGAGGTGGCCGGCTACGGGTCGTCGCGTAAGTCGAACGGTGGGCCCCATTGTGAGGTGATTAGCTTAAGGCTAATCACCATTTAGCTGACCCCTGGGTCTCTAACACGAGGGTCCAGCCGCCAAGTTTGACCTGGGTTGGCGCCTTTGACCTGCTAACGTCACTATGATGTCATGCTGACGCATTATTGCAATTTTGGAATATAAAAAATCCTGAAATTACTAAAAACTTAGAAAATTCATATAAATTAATCTTTAAATCAGATGAAGATAATTTATATATGAAAATTGATCAGAAAAATACAATGAATCCATATGTAGCATTTTCATGCATGTTAGAGAAACCTAAATAGGTAAACTTGGACATTTTGGTTCAAATGCATTATGGAACTCCATATATGAAGTTGAATTTGAACCTTGAGTTCAAACCTACTTCATTTAAATCTGTTGCTAGATGCATTAGCTCAAACACATCATATTGCCATGTCATACCAATGCATCATATTTTTGCATTTGATGTGTATTGATTTGTTCCCCTTCGATGGTTGTTCTTCGTTGTAGGCACTGTTCCGTAGGATACAATCGAGTATCCATCTGAGGAGCAGTAACGTGTCATCGTCTTATCAGGCAAGCAACCCCATTGAACATATCCGATACAATCCCACTCTCTCGCTTATTGCATTTGAACAAAACGTTTCAACTTTTACATGTCCTGCTGTTGAACCCATTGCTCTGCATGACATGTCATTATCACAGTAAATAGCTGAAACATGCAACCTAGTATACCTGGTAGATGCTTGAGCCCTGTTGTGCCTTTAACCTGCTATGCTTGCTATGCTCAGAGTTGTCTCAGGTCTGATTCATCTAGGTGATGAACTAGAGTGAATTGAACTTGTTCTGATGATGAGAGTTATGTTGTGGACATGATTTGGTAAAGGTAGCGATGAGAGGCCATGTAGGAGTAATGGCGGGTTGTCTCATTAGGACCGTCCTTAAGAACTGAGTCCTATGTATGTTGTCCAAGATTAGCTACTACCACACATTGGGATCCTTAATTGACTCTCTCGACTTATTAATCGACTTGAGCTCTATCCTGGAGTTGCAACTAGTTTTCTGGTGTTTGTAGGATAGGCTAGTAGTCTACCAAGTGGCACCCCGTATTGGTGGGCTTGGGACAGACTAGGCATTGTGGCCCGGTGTACCAAATGTAGTACCATCCGTCGAGGTGGGCTTGGGTACCCTGTACACATCATTTGGGGCCGTTGAGGAAACTTCGGCCAGACTTCCTTGCGGGTCCAGTCTCAAATAGGCGATAAACCTGGACTAGAGTATTGTGTGGTTAGTTAGGTCGTGGCCGACTCCCTCACTGGGCTTCCGCTTGAAGGTTGCCGAGGTGCCTTTTTACGAGCACATGGCAGTAAGTGGCGAGAGCAGGTTTGACAAAGTACACCCCTGCAAGGTAATCAATCTATTCGAATAGACGCGTCCACGGATATGGACTACTTGGATACTTATATGGTTCATAGAAAATTTAAAAGGTTACTCATAAAAGCTTCAAGACAAGTGTGAGTACCGTGGATGGCACTCTCGTAGGAAGACGGGAGTGAATCCATGGTGGTGTATTGTTGTGGTGTTAGTGGACTCGTGTACGCTTCACAAAACTTTTCAAAGTTATGAAAGTCGTAGTACAGGGTAGCCACCGAGTCAAAGATGGCTTGCTACATTGAACCCCACAACCTCCTTGTTGATACCGATGCATATGTAGTTAGTTTTGATGTAAGTCTTGCTGAGTACTCAGTACTCACTGTTGCTTAATTATGTTTTTGTAGAGGAGACTCCAGTCTCGCTAGTGGTTTCTACGATAAGATCGATGTTGGCTGTTTAGCTTGGGAATCCCAGCCAGAAGTCTGGTTCCTATGGAGGTCCTTGTAGATAGACAGGCTTCCTCAACCTTCTTCTTTTCTAGATGTCTGTACCTAGACATGTTAAGCTTGCGCTTGTTGTTTGTATGATTTGTGTGTTGGGTCATGTGACCCCTGCTTGTAATATCACACTATGTTGGCTCTTGTGAGCCTGCTAAATAAATGTTGTGTTGTCGTATGGTTATGTTGTGATGCCATACTTGTATCTATGCACACCGGGCATGTCGTAAGTATGTGTGACGTGCAATGATATGTAGGGATTCGACACCTAGTTGTGTGGCTTTAGTGGTGCTCTTTATAGGGAACTGCCTCTTTGTGCTTCCACCGAGCCTTGGTAGCTTGCTACTACTCCGGACACATTGATTGACCGACATGTATCCTTCTTTGCTGTTGTCTCTGTCCCTTCGGGGAAATGTCTCGCGGTGTAATGGAGTCCCTGTAGCCTGCTATGACTCGTCTACGTGCAGTGATGACATTTATGTCCCACGTCGTAATGGAGTCCTTGTAGCTTGCTATGACTCATCTAGACACGCTAGAGGCCAACGCCTGCACTGTTGGGTTACTTATGCCTGTTCCTGTACGGATGTGCCACTTGGGTTCTATGACTAGTCATGTCGACCCAGGTTCTTTGACGTTTGAATGCTAGCGATATATTACATACGTGAGCCAAAAGACGCAAACGGTCCCGGCCCAGATAAGGTGGTAGCTGTGGAGTTAACCGTGTGTGAGGCCGCAAAGTGATGTGATGTGTTACCTGCGGGATTGTTATGCCTTGGGTTCGGGGTCCCGACAGCATAGCCCTTCACAAGCCCCCGAGGACACGGTTCCTCTAGAAGTTGCTATCACTGGGACGGGTTACAACTCTACTGCTCCTCATGTATTAACAAAGGATACCGGCAATGATGAGGCGCCCTCACCAAAGAAGGTTGACTTTGCATTCCCCAACTTGGAGAAGCTAACTGCAGACGAGTTACACACTCGTTATCTGAACAGTCTCTCTACAAGCCGTAACATGGAGCACCCAAGATCTGGTTTAATATTGCAAATAGTAGACCGGGTCTTCCAAGTTTTGTTATATTGCAAGTAACTTGGCATGTTTCCCCCAAGTAAGGGGTTAATATAGATAATAAGCAGGTACTTTACTTGAAAATAAAATCCAAGTGTAGCCCCCAAGTCCGGTTCATTATGGCAATGATGAGCCGGGGCTTTATTGCTTAAAAATCCCAAGTGTAGCCCCGAAGTGCCGGCTTAACTTCTTGAAGATGAGCTGGAACTTCATTGCTTAGAAGCGCCAAGAGTAGCCCCCAAGGGCCGGCTTAACTTCTTGAAGATGAGACGGGGCTTTCTAGCATTATAGACTTTGAGAGAAAAGATAAACATTAGCCCCCAAGTGTCAAGTATATTGCTTGCAATGTTCTTGAGACTTGTAATATTATTGTTTCATCACTTATGAATACTAATGTGCCTTCTTGGCGACTTAGAACTCATGAAACTTATTTGCACTATGCAGGAAGCTTTGACCACTGCTGATTCTGACGTGACCGGTCATAGAGAAAATGTTGCCTCACAACAAGCTGCTCGGGCTGAGGCAGAAGAAAAATGGCGGGTCTCCATCGAAGAACTTGAGAAAGTACAAGCCGACTTTCCCGTATTCAGGAAAGCCGCCGAAAATCTGAACAAGACATATTGACGAAGCATGCAGAAGACGCTGATGAGAGGCTCAAACTTGTGACAGAAGAGTTGAAAACGCTCCAGCGCCATATATCTTGGATGACTGTAGCCAGCTTTGGTAAGTACTCGACACTTAGAAAAATTCCGTAGTTTGTCGAAAAATTGTGCGAGCGGCTTATAACTTCTTATTTTCTCTACAGGCCAGAGAAGCCGCCAACTGTCCTCCTATAGTTGGTTGAAGCTAAAAGCAGTCTATACCTTCACAGAACAGTTATACTTCGGGACCCTTTGCACCATCAAGTCAATCCTGACTAAGAAAGGTGTCCCCAAGTTCATGAAAGGGGTAATAGAAATCTTGTCCACCCTGCCTAAGTAAATCTAGAAGCTAAAATGATTAGCCTCCAGAAATGGAGCAATGGTCGCGTTAAGCTGGTCGCTGTGTTTTGCTCCGGAGCTCACCACTGAAGAGATGATCGTTGGCTTCCCGTCCAAGAAGGATGATCGCTCAGAGTTCACTCAAGGAGATTGTGCGCACTATATGAAGGCCTCGCGAGTGCTCGCATCGACACTTGTCAATGAGATTGACTTAACCTCATATCAGGCGGCTTATGGCAAGGATAGCAAACGAGTGCGATGCCCAACTTTCGAGGCCAAAGACTTGATTCCTACATGCCATAAGCAACTCTTCGCTCCTAAAATTGACCTGTCTCCCATCTTTGACGGAGCTTTGTTTGAAGCTTTAAAAAATTGCAATTGGGACATGGACAATCTTCAGATCGAAGAGATCAAAGACCCGATACAGGATGACCCACCGTCGAGTTGAACAAGTTGCCCCTGATTGAAGGTAACCCGGCTGGTTCAACCGCTAGGTTAGAAGTGATGCAAGAAACTTTAAGTCCGCAGATTTATTTGGGCTCTTTGAAGAGCTATGTAATAGTCTTAGCAAAAACTTGATTGCCTTTGCCATTCCATCATGCACATATGGTATTTGAATAGCTTCATGTGCTTATCTATCTTTCCTTCTTGCTATAACCATCCTACTTAACGGCGGCTTATCATAGAAGACAAGACCTCCAAAACAAACAAAACAGAGCATATTTTGTATCATTTTACGGCGTCCTTAGAGGCATAACCCAAAGATGTGAAATCTTTTTATGACCTCGCTTTTTCTTTTTTCTAAAACTTAGGCACGGAGTCCAAAACTCATATACCGGCTCTCTCATGGCACAAATTCGTTGTTTGAACCTTAACAGTACATGGTCTTGAAAAAGAGTAACTATTAAGAGTACAACAAGCCATATTGGATAGGCGCAACAGGGCATGAGTACCCCGAGAAATATAAGCTAGCTCTCATGTGACATAAATCCGTCGTTTGAACCTTAAATAGTGTACGATCTTTAAAAAGAGTAACTGAATAAGAGTACGAATGGGCCACAAGGCGGAGATACGCAGCAGATAGGTGAGTTTATCTTCGCATTCCATAAGATGGACCTCACGTGACAGAACTCGCCGTTTGAACCTTAACCAATATAGAGTCTCTGGTGAGCATGACTGTCAAATACTGTGAGCAACTCAGGATCTCTGTTCAGGATTAACTATTAAGTGTTCGGCGGGTCACGTAGAAGAGTAGCAGCAACATACAAGAAGGTTTAACTCGGCCTTGCGGTGGCTGAAAAGCCGATCAAGAAGGTGTGAAACCTAAACCCGATGGTTTGGAATCGCCCAAACGACCTTGTTGACGGAATCAACTTTTGGGTATACAACCTAGCCTTGTAGTGGCTGAAGAGCGGATCAAGTGGGTCTGAAAGCTAAACCTGACGGGTTGGAAGCCCCCTAATGACCTTGTTGACATAATCAACTTTTGGTATGTAACCCGGCCTTGTTGTGGCTGAAGAGCCGATCAAGAGGATGTGAAAGCTAAACAAAGCGGGTTGGAAGCCCCCTAATGACCTTTTTGAAACATCCACCTTTGCACAATCTTGCATGAAAAACGACAGAAGCCCTGTCTTGTAGGGATGCCAACTTTATTATATGAAAAAGTTATATACAGTGATGGATGTATCTACATTGATGAGAGTCGATGACTCAAGTGTAGTAAGGCCAAAGATGATAAATATTCCATGGCATGTTGGTCTCCTGCCTAGAGGTACGTGACTTGTCACCTTCCTGCACATCAATGAGGTAATATGACCCATTATTGAGATTTCTATTGAACACAAAAGGTCCTTCCCAATGGGATATAACTTGTGCATATCTGTCTGATTTTGAATCAAACATACCACCAAGTAGCCTTCTTGAAATGTTCGGGTCTTGACTCTATGGCTACGATAGCGACCGAAGTCTTGCTAATAAATCGTCGATAGTGCTGTTGCAAGATCTCGCTCTTCATCCGAAGCATCTAATGCATTCTGTGCCGTCTCATTGTCAGTTTCAACATAAGCTGTCACCCTAGGCGAGTCCTGAGGAGTATCACTTGGTAAGAGGGCTTATGCGCCATAAACCATGAAGAAAGGTGTATAGCCTATTGCCCTGTTGGGGGTGGTTCTGATACTCCAAAGAACTGATGGTAACTCCTCCACCCAACAACCCGGCATTCTCCGTAAAGGAACCATAACCGGGGTTTTATTCCTCTCAAAATCTCCTGATTGTCACGTTCTGCCTGACCATTGGACTGCGGATGAGAGACAGCAGAAACATCAAGCCCCTTAGACAGATTTGTACCATTATCCTTGATGATACTATGAGGGTAACAAAAAACGTAGATCAACTTTTTGACAAATTGAAACGCCGTGGCCGCATCACACTGGCTAACCGGCTCAGCCTCGACCCACTTGGTAAACTTATCAGCTGCACCAAAAGGTGGGTCTTCTTGTCTTTAGATCTCTTGAAAGGCCCAAACATATCAAGCCCCCAGACCGCAGTCACCGAAATGTATTTCATCTAGGATTTTTTACCCTCTTTAGGAGAAACACAACGCTGAAAAACGCTGGTTATGCTGCACTTATGTAACTCACCATTGACGATAGTCATTGACTTAGACCACCTCACGATTTCTCTCGCCAAATTTTCGTCCTCACGCAACTCGTCATGAGTCAGATACGCCAGATAAGGCAACGTACAAGGAATAGCATTGAGACCTGCCACCATCTGCCCATCCGGGTCAGGTATAGCCAGATCCTCCTCAGAAGGTAACTTAACAGAGGGGTGATATAACACATCCAAGAAGACGTTAGTGTTGGGTTCTACCGTAGGTGCATCGCATGCCAATTAAAAATTTCCTACGCGTAGGACATCCAAGAACATTCTACGGAGATGGATCACAGATCGTTACCACTAGACGCACAATGTTGTCCAGCGGAAGTAGAGTTGTGGCAGCGCGTTCGCGTGGTCTGTCTCCTCCTTGTTCCGATCTCCCTCGAACAACCGATCCGATCTCCCTCGAACTGGTAGTCGCCGGATGCCATGTACAGGTTCGCCGGAGCAGCACAGATGCGCTGCCTCTAACAGTATCCACGCACTGTGCACTATCTTTCCAAACTCTGTGGCTCCGGTGCCGACTCCACTACGAGTTCTCTGACCAACTGTGGTATGATCTCCAGCAACCGAGTTGTCCCCGAGTGGCTCTTGAATTTCTTCGAGTCACACCATTCTCCAACTAGCCTCCCGACTGAGAAACTCTTTCTCTAGGAAAACCCCGTTCCGAGCAACAAACACTTTTTTCTCTTCTTGGTTGTAGAATTTATATCCCAAGGTTTCCATCGAATATCCTAGGAATACACGTTCATCAGACTTGGGTGTAAGCTTGTGCGACATGAGTCACATGACAAATGCTTCACAACCCCAAATCTTTAGAAAAGACAAACTAGGACTCTTCCCAGTCCACATCTCATGTGGTGTCTTGTCGATGGATTTTGATGGTACCCTATTAAGTATGAAAGCTGCAGTTTCTAGAGTGTATCCCGAGAATGACAAGGGTAAATCAGATTTGCTCATCATTGATCGGATCATGTCTAACAAGGTTTGATCTCTCCGTTCTCACACACTATTTCTCTGCGGCGTACCTGGAGGTGTGAGCTGAGGTACTACACCTCGGCTTTTTAGATGATTATCAAACTCATGGCCCATGTACTCACCTCCACGATCTGATTGTAGAAGTTTTATCGTCTTGCCGAGTTGATTTTCAACCAAGTTCTAAAACTATTTGAACTTTTCAAAAGTTTCTGACTTGTGCCTCATCAAATAGATATATCCATATCTACTCAAGTCGTCGGTAAAAGTTATGAAGTACTGATAGCCACCTTTGGCTATTGTGCTCATTCGACCACACACATCACTTTGTATAAGCTCCAAGAGCTCGGCCGCCCTGTCGCAACTCTTTGCAAAAGGAGACTTAGTCATCTTTCCTAGCAAGCTTGATTCGCAAGTCTGGAACAACCCGAAGTTGGACGAAGTTAGGAGTCCATCATCATGGAGCTTCTTCATGGTTTTCAGACAAATATGTCCCAGCCGGAAATGCCAGAAGTATGTCGGATTTATCTCATTAGGCTTATGCCTCTTGACATTCATGTTATAGATTGGTTCTGTTTCTAGATTTAAAATAAATAGCCCATCTACTATGGGTGCATAGCCAGGGAACATTCCATTCAAATAAAATGAACAACAATTGTCCTTTATATTGAATTCATAACTTTGACACATCAAGCATGAGGCAGAAATAATGTTCCGACTATGTGCGGGAATGTAATAATAATTATTCAATTTCAAAATAAATCCAGAAGGAAGCTTGAGCTGCATCATGCCGACCTCCAATGCAGCAACTCTTGCTTTGTTGCCGAATCTGATGTCAATCTGCCCTTGTGCCACATGCCTAGTTCTTACCAACCGCTACATCGAATTGCAAATATGAACAACCGATCCGGTATCAAATACCCAGAGCTACTAGGTATGTCTGCAAGGTAAATATCTATAACATATGTAACAAGTGTAACTTTGCCTGAAGAAGCATCTCCAGCCTTCTTGTCA
This sequence comes from Hordeum marinum, assembly GCA_022496015.1. NCBI lineage: Eukaryota > Viridiplantae > Streptophyta > Magnoliopsida > Poales > Poaceae > Hordeum > Hordeum marinum. The sequence goes on from CM039677.1 coordinate 122,444,269, forward strand.
TGCTCAGCAAACCACTTGCTACAGTTCCTCTTCCAGTGACCAGCTTCCTTGTAGTGAAATCAAATGGTATTTGAGTTCGGTCCGGACTTCGGCTCAGCAATGGAGACAACTTTCTTCGTCCCCTTTGCCTTACCCTTTTTCTTGTACCAACTCTTCTTGAACTTAGTCGAGTTCTGCACCATCAACACTTGATGCGTGCCTTTCTTAATATCTTGCTCTGCCACCTTGAGCATCCCATGTAATTCAATGAGATTCTCATCCATGCCATGCATATGATAATTCGAGAAGAACCTCCCATAGCTAGGTGGAAGAGAACCCAAAATTGCATCCGTCGACAGCTCGTCCCTAGGTGGGAAGCCTAAATGATCCAAAGCTTGCACATACCCGATCATCTTGATCACACGTAGGATCAGTGGATCAACCTCTCTCAACGTACAATCCATCAAGGATTGCCAGACGTTGAACCCCTCTGTCCTAGCCTACACCTGAAACATGCTCTTCAAACTCTCGATCATATCGAAATCCTGAATGTTTTCGAAATGTTGTTGCAAATAGAGCTCCATACCAGCCAGCATGAGGCAGCTGATCTCGATTGATTCATCAACGAGTTTTTGGTGCGCATTCTTGGTTGTGGCATTAGTATTCTTGGTAGGTTCCTCTGGAAGTGGATCCTCTAGAACATGTTCCTTTTTATCGTGCTTGAGAACAGTTCTCAAATTTCTATACCAGGTAGTAAAGTTTGTTCCATTCAGTTTATCCTTTTCCAAAATTGATTTCAATGCAAAGTTGGGTTGAGTAGGTGGTGCCATTGATCTACAATAGAAAATACGCAATCACTAAGCAATGTGTTTATGTAGAGTAATTCAAGCATTAAAAAGAACTACTCCCACTGAAGTCAGCATCTCTCCACAAGCTCTCAGTGATTCAGGACCCTTCTAGCGTGAGCGACTAGTGAGCTTTAGCATCACTGCTAGCCAACTTGTCTATCCGGCAAGCAACCCCTAGCTAATCGTATCTCCATATGACTCCTATCGGTCGGGTAGGTATCTTATACCCCGGCTCCCAACCTTCTTTGCCACAACGCCCAAAACCGTTTTGATAGCCTTGTCAAGTTAACCTGATGCAGTGCATGTTCATGATCGACACGCCCCCTCCAGTTCAAAGACACCTAGTAGCACCTCAATTTTATGAGCCCACTACCAGACGTGCTTGACGTGCGAAGGTGCAACATCCGAAATGGCAATATGCTTGATATTAATGAGGGACCTTTCTACCATACTAACATGCATAGAAATACGAAGGAATATCCATCACATATAAACATAAATATGTGAAATAGTATGGCACCTTCATGGATGTCCTTCTAGGCTGTATCCAACTCCGACGACCAAGGCGGAACTCCATCTTGTCTGTCATGCCAAGACACCAAAGCCTCGAACATGATTTCTGTCCTCCAACTACTACAACGAGTAATGAATTTATAGAGAATCACAAGTCAACACGCATGTTGTTATACAATATAATGACAGCACTTTGGCTCCTGCCGGCTGACAATCATGACACGTAGGTCATGTTAAATTACACACATGCATCATATACGCATGAGCCATACTATTCATATCAAACCTGAAAAACAAACTTATTCATAGAATCGCATTCTACCAGTTTGTGTGATCATGTACGAAATACAAGGTGATACACACACACGAAGGTCCTGGTATCATGGATCATCGAAAAACAAGGCGTTTTCGGAAATCACAGATCACATCTGCACTCCGATCACGCCGAATTTTCTGATCTGACTGATCTCATTGTTCATCGTGAACCCGATTAGGATTTACGTTTCATGGTTAACCCCGATGGCGGATACCGACCAGTAGGGGTAGGTTGTGTCATGACCTCATCAATTCTGATTGACAGAAAACATAGCCTCAACGATCCAGATGTGCAGTCGATCTCATCAGCCGTGCACATAGCTGATCTCATGAACGATGACATATCTCATCTGCCGCCTCCACATATCTAATATGCATCTGATTAGAATCTAAATCCTACAATAGAGGATATGATACCAATGTTGGGTTCTACCATAGGTGCATCGCATGATAATTAAAATTTTCCTACGCGTAGAACATCCAAGAACATGCTACGGAGACGGATCACAGATCGTTACCCCTAGACGCGCAATGCCGTGCAACAGAAGTAGAGTTGTGGCAACTTGTTCGTGTGGTCCGTATCCTCCTCATTCCGATCTCCCTCGAAAATCCGATGTACAGGTTCCCCGGAGCAGCACAGGTGCACCGCCTCTAATGGTATCTGTGCGTGGAGGAGGAAGACCGTGCGGCGGACTGCTAGGTTCGATCACACAGTCATCGGCAGTGAGTGGAGGTGGCTAGTTCCGACACATGCAAATCCCTAATGATGGCGTCGATATGATCAATCGGATGGTTGTTCCGCACATACACTATATATAGGCATCCGGCGGGGGCTCAACTCTTGGGCCTCATACGGATCCTAAAGCCCACATGTTCCTTCCCTTAAGAAAGCGCCCCCTTAGGTTCTTGTTCACTTGGTCGTGAGTCAGATCACATCCGGCTCACCTAGTCGGTAGCAGCCTCTAGCAAGGCATGCTGACTCCAAGTGTCTGATGAAGCTGGTTAGGTAAACATGTTATTCACACTTCTGTTCCCTTTGCCACACAGTATATGTTGTCATGCACAAGGCAACATGGTCATCCTTGTTGCAGCACGACCTCTTTCTCGTTCTGGTGAATCTGACCAACACTTTGGATTATTTCATAATTCTCATTGCATGGCCATGCTTATCCAGGTCAGATCACGAGGGCCCAGAGTATATCTCTCCTGATCGGAGGGGCAAATCCCATCTTGCTCGGCCATAGCTCGCAGCAAGGGTCTGGACAATCCCAAAACCTACCTTTGTAACTACCCAGTCATGGAATAGCGTTTGGTTGTCCCAAACCATGTCTGTCACCATCTCGAGTACATGCACCATCTCAGGTCTTAGGACATAGAACTTATGTTGTACTAGAGACTCATAGATGACCTATCAGTGCGTCTTACAGTTGGGTCTGTCCAATTCAGACCTTGTCTCGACTCGATAACTACATCGAATACGACCAGACCTTTCTTAGTCCATATTATCCGTCTAGAATCCAATGCTACATGGTCAGAGAGACCGAACCATCCACCGTGTAATATGCTAGTCTAATTAGTTGTGCGTCCACATGACCCTTTCGACTAGGGACCATTTAGGACAGTCATCATACAATGCGTAGTCTCACAAAAAAGTCACATACTTGTTAATAAACATCAACGATAATGTCCAAGGACTATCTTTATTCATAAACACATCGGAAATATCATCCTACATGATTGCCTCTAAGGCATATCTCGAATAGTTAGGCGGCACTGGCTTACGCTGAGAGCCCAGCCTTGACAATGCATGGACCGCCTTGGTCTTCCGACGGTCAATATGATCCACCTGATAACCCTTGAAGTGGCCAACAATGATGTCCACCGCCTGATTGTAAGATGCCATCCGTGGGTCTTTGGAATCCCACGTGCCTGAGACCTGCTGAGCCATGAGGTGTGAGTCGCCAAGGCATCTAACCTGGCTCAGATTCATCTCCTTAGCCACACTGAGGCCGTGAAGTAAGGCTTCATACTTAGCTACATTGTTAGTACAAGGAAACATTAACCTTACCACGTAAGAAAACTTGTCACCTCTAGGGGAAGTTAAGACAACTGCAGACCCTAATCCTTCCAATTGCCTCGATCCATCGAAGTGAATCAGCCAATATGTGTTGTCCCGTTTCTCCTCGGGCGACTGACACGCTGTCCAATCGTTTATGATATCCACCAAGCCTGAGATTTGACACCTGTGTGAGGCACATACTTCAGATTAATGGCACCAAGCTCTAGTGCCCACTTAGCAATCCTGCTAGTGGCCTCCCTATTTTGGATTATATCTCCCGACGAGGGAGAGCTAACCACAGTGATCTGGTGTCCAAGGAAGTAGTGCTTTAACTTGTAGTTTACCATGAACAACTCATAGATAAATTTCTACCAATGTTGGTATCTTTGCTTGGAAGCTATCAAGACCTCATTGGCATAGTAAACCGGCCTCTGGACTGGATATTCCTTCCCTGCCTCCTTATGCCCCACAACAATCACGGCACTGACTGCCCTATTATTAGTCGCCACGTATAAGAGCAAAGGTTCTTTCTCACTTGGAGCAGCCAAGATCATCGGCTCAACCTCAAGCGCCTCAGCCACAGCCTTACTCCAAACAAAGTCATCCATATTTTTCATCATCTGATACAGAGGAATAGCCTTCTCGCCCAGGCGGCTGATGAAACGGCTTAAAGCGGCGATACGAACTGCCAAGCGTTGTACATCTTTAACACTCGATGGCTTAGAAAATGACATGATGGCCTTTATGTTATCCGGGATAGCCTCAGTGCCTCGCTCTGAGACCAAGAAACCCAAGAGCTTGCCCGTAGGAACCCCGAAGACGCACTTGGCCGGGTTAAGCATCATTTTGTAGACCCGTAAGTTGTCAAACGGTTCCTTCAAGTCGTCGAGCAGAGTCTCCTTCTTCCTTGACTTTACCACAATATCGTCCACATAGGCATGAACATTGCACCCAATATGACTGTGAAGGAAATTTTGCACATAGCGCTGATAAGTCGCCTACGCATTCTTAAGCCCGAAAGGCATAGACACATAGTAGAAAGCCCCAAAAAGTGTTATGAACAACGCCTTCTCTTGGTCCTTAAGTGCCATCTTGATTTGATGATAGGTTGAATAACCATCCAGGAAGCATAAACTCCCATGACCTGCTGTTGCACCAATAATTTGGTCGATACGGGTGTCGGGAACCCGATCCTAAGTCATATGAATCCAGACTGTAACATATCACATCACTTTGTGGCCTCACGCATGGTAAGCTCCACGGCTGCAGCCTTACCTTAGTCGGGACCATTTGCGTCTTTTGGCTCGCGTATGTGAACATGTCGCTGGCAATCAAACGATAGAGAACCCGGGCCGACATGACTAGTCATAGAACCCAAGTGGCACATCCGTACGAGAACATGCATACGTAACCCAACAATGCAGGTGTCGGTCTCAAGCGTGTGTAGACGAGTCATATCAAGCTACAAGGACTCCATTACGTTGTGGGACATAAATGTCATCACTGCATGTAGACGAGTCGTAGCAGGCTACATGGACTCCATTACACTGCAAGACATTTCCCCGAAGGGACAGACACAACAGCAAAGAAGGATACATGCCGTTCAATCAATGTGTCCGGAGCAGTAGCAAGGTACCAAGGCTCGATGGAAGCACAAAGAGGCAGTTTCCCGTAAAGAGTACTACTAAAGGCACACGACTAGGTGTCAGATCCCATACATACCGTTGCACATCACACGTACGCATGACATGCCCGATATGCATAGATACGACTATGGCATCACAACATAACCATACATCAACACAACTTTTATTTAAAAGTCTTAGAAGAGCCTTGCATAATCTGTTCTTACAGGTAGGGATCACATGACCCGACACTGAAGTCATACATGCAAGTTCATACAAACCAAGCGGAAGCATAAAGTTGTCTTAGTATAGATAGATGAAAGGGTAAAAAGGCACATGTCCGGACAATCTATAGCCCGCCACATGGCATAACGTCGTAGCTGGGACACCAGCTATTCGACATCGTCAACATCTAGAAAGAACCCACCTGATGGGTCCTGAGTCTCATATGCAACAGTTATTAAGCAAACATGAGTACAAAGGTACTCAGCAAGTCTTTAAGATAGACCTAGACTATTCATGCTCATGTATCAACAAGGGGAGTGGTGGAGTTTCTACAACAATGCCAGCTTTGACTCATGGCTAACCTACACTACACCATTTTAACTCTTGTTTAGATTTTAGTTATCGCACATGAGTCCACTAACTCCATAACAATACACCACCACAGATTTACTTCCCTCTCATAGGAGAGTGCCATCCACGGAACTCACACTTGTCTTGATATTTTTATGAGTATCCATTTAATTATCTATGAACAACATAAGCTTTCCAAGTAGTCCATATCCAAGGACGTGGCTATTTGAATAGTTTCATACCCTACGGGGGTGTACTTCTTCACATATGCTCTCGCCACTTATCGTTGTATTCTCATAAAACCATGCACCTCGGCAACCTTCAAGCGGAAGCCCAGCGAGGGAGTCGGCCACGACTGTCAATCACATAAGACCTCTAGTCCAGGCTATCGGCTATTTGAGACTGAACCCGCACGAAAGTCCAGCCGAAGTTTCCTCTACGACCCCGAACGATGTGCGTAGGGTTCCCAAGCCCACCATTTGGGTGACCCTTGGTACACCGTGCCTCTTCCTACCGCATCATAACCCACCCCTTGGGTCAGCGCTACGCATGGCCTCTAGCATGCTATAAAAACCAGAAACAACTTGCAACTCCTGGACCAAGGACTAAGCGATTGATAAGTCGAGAGGGTCAATTAAGTATGCCAACATGTGGTAGTAACTAGTCTTGGATCACAAACACCGAACTCAGTTCGTAAGAACGGTCCCAATGCGACAACCCGCTATGTACTCCTACATAGCCTCTCATCGCTACCTTTACCAAATCGGGTTCATCATAAGATTATCACATTAGAACAACATTGTTTCACTCTAGTTCAACACCCAGATGAATCAGACCTGACACAACCCTAAGCATAGCAAGCACAGCAGGCAAAGTAAGCAAAGCACAACATGGCACAAGCATCTACCAGGTATGCTAGGTTGCCAGGTTTAGCTATTTACTGTGACAATGATAGGTCATGCAAAGGAATAGGTTCATCTACCATGTATGACAGACTAGTGAACGTTTGTCCTAATGCAATAAATAGGAGTAGGAGCGAGAGAGTGGGATGTTATCGGAATGATCAAAGGGGTTGCTTGCTTGCTGTGTAGCGGGAAGGTTTTCTCCTTCGTTGGAATACTCGGAGGTATCCTTAGAAGCAGGGCCTACGGCAATGCAGATAAATAGCAATCAATACACACAAGTGCAACAATATGATGCACGATCATGACATGGGAGCATGTATGGATGAGCTAATGCAACTATTTTCCAAGTTAATTTGAAGTGAGTTTGAATATAGGTTCAAAATCATTCTCCATTTCATATTTTATAAGTTAACCTATTAGGAAATGTCAATGTTCATCTACATAGGTTGCTCTAATATTCATGATAACATCACCATTGGATTCATTGGATTTTTTTCATAAATTTTCATATATAAATTATTTCAATCTGAGTTATAGATTAATTTCTATGAATTTTCTAAGTTTTAAATTGTTTCTGGAATTATTTTAATTCAGAAAATTCATTACTGCATCAGCCTGACATCATCATGACGTCAGCTGGTCTACAGAACGTTGGCAGGTCAAACCTGACCAGTGGGGCCCACTGGTTAATGACCCAGCCTCTAACAGAGCTAATTAATTAACTAATTACTAATTAGTTTAGGGTAGGGGCCACTAGTCAGTGGGCCATTAACTTAATTAATTTAGTTAATTAAATTATTAATCCAGTTTTGACTAACAGGGCCCGGCCCCACTTGCCAGTGATCTCGGGGTCAAACCCTTGGTGGTCAAACTGGTTGACTCGCCGGCGTTGAGCCGCCGACGACGTCAGGGACAGCAGAGGGGGTCGGGTTCCCTCCTCCAGCAACCAAAAGGACGGCGGAGGGCACCGATCTACTCTGCTCGCTCATGCGCATCGAGCCCGACACCTCCGAGGGGCTGGGATGGCCGGAATCGGCGCCGGCGATGAGCACGGCAGCTGCCGGAGCTCGGGCGAGCACGGGCTCGTTGAGACAGAGCATTAATGAGCCACCTAAGGACTCCTACGGCTGCCTGGTATCATCCTGAGCACGTCTACGTGCTCAGGTGGGAGCTTGGGCCGCTGCAGCGACGACCACGTACTCGCCGGCGGCGAGGAGCTCTCGGACCCGAGGGGATCCGACGCTAGAGCGTGCTAGCGAAGGGGGAAAAGAGGGAGAACGAGTAGGAGCTCACAGTAGATGCAGCGGCGATGAGAGCGGGTTCGGGGAGGCCTTGATTGCGACGCACGGCCGGTAGCGGTCTCCGGTGACTGAGGAGGAAGAAGGCGGCGAGGTCGGCGCTGCGAGGCCTCCGGGCTTGATTCTTTCGGCAGAGAGGACCGGCACGTCACGTCAGAGCTAAAGGGGGGCTCGGGAGCGAGGGGGAGCTGATGGAATGGCAGCTACGGCGGCGAGAAGGCGGCGGCCATGGCGGGCAAAGGAGAGGAAGAAATTAGGGGGGCGAATGCGAGAGAGAGAGATGGGGACGGCAGAGGCATCCTCATCCTCTCGCCAGCATGGCGGGGGATGCAGGCGCATAGGGTGCTGCGTGGCAGCACTGGCGCGAGCGCACGGCGAGCACACACTCGTTCTCCTAGCCGCCAGGATGACGACGACGGTGCTGGGCCAGCTGGGCCGGCCCAGGTGCCTCCTGCTTTCCATTTTTTTACATTTCTAGTTCTGTTTTGATTTTCTGACATTTGTTTTATTTATTTTTAGGCACAATTGCTAATTATAAAATATCCCAAATATTTTGTAGAACTAAGTTTGAATATTTCAAACTTCTATAAAAAGTTTCAGAATATTTGAAAATCTAAAATAATGATAATGCTTTATTTGGCATTTTTAGCAGCTTTAATATTTATTTTTAAATTGCTATAAATGTTCAAATATTTAAGATCGACCCTGATATATTCATGCCCATATTTATCAGACATAGGGGACATTTTAGATGGGTATTTTGAATTTTTTGGTTTTTCACATTCATTAAGTTGGTTTGATTCAAATGAATTGTTTGCGGTTTCTTTTGATCCCCATTTCAAATTGATGCAAAATAATTGAAGTATGATGCACACACATGCTGTCCTAAGACAATTAACTAGGGACGTGACAACGGGGGAGAGCAAACGGGTCAACTGGATAGGCCTTGTTAAGATCCGTGCAGTCCACAAACATACGCCACGTGACATTCTTTTTAAGCACCAGGACGGGGTTTGCTAACCACTCCGGGTGAAAAAGCGCCTTGATGAACCTTTCTACTAGGAGCCGGGAAACCTCTTCTCCAATTGCTTTATGCCGCCCTTCTCTGAAACGGTGGAGGAATTGCTTAATCGCTTAAACTTGGGATCCACATTAAGGTGGTGCTCAGCAAACTCTCTCGGTACACCCGGCATGTCAGACTTCTTCCATGCAAAGATGTCTTGATTCTCACGGATGAATTCGATGAGCACTTTCATATGTGGGGTCCATGTTAGCCCCAATAGTGTACTGCTTCGATGAGTCGCCCGGAGTGAAATCCACCAGCTTAGTATCATCTGCCGCAAACTTCAAGGGCGGCTCAGACTCTGTACTGGGTTTCTTCAATCGAGTCATATCCGCCAGGTCAACATTATCCTTTTAAAACTTTCAACATTATCCTTTTAAAACTTGAGCTCTACCTCCGCACAGCTTGACTCCGCATAGGCATCTTCACCCCTGCTCACACTCAAGGGCCACCTTTCAATCACCATGCACTGTAATCGTTCCTTTGAGAGCCGACATCTTGAGCTTCAAGTAAACGTAACAGGGCCTGGCCATAAACCTTGCAAAAGACGGCCGGCCAAACAAGGCTTGATATGGGCTCTTAACATTCACCACCTCAAACCACAAGGTCTCCACCCTATAGTTCTATTCATTCCCAAACGCCACCTCGAGGGCAATCTGGCCCACTAGATAAGCCGACTTGCCCGGCACAACACCATGGAAAACTGTTGATGATGGCTTGAGAGCCTTATCAGTTAACCCCATCCACTGGAAAGTCTCATTGTACAGGATGTTGATGCTGCTGCCACCATTCAGCAATACCTTTGTAAACTTGTGACCTCCCACCTCAGGTGCTACCACAAGCGCTAAGTGCCCCAGGATATCAATCCGTGTCGGGTGATCCTCCCTACTCCATGAGATAGGATACTCATACTACTTCAAATAATGTGGGAGAGCCGGCGTTGCCATGTTGACTGGCCTCTTGTGTAGATTTTGATCTCGTTTGTATATGATTCTAGTGAAGACATGATACTAGCCTCCACTGAGCTGCTTTGGGTTACTATGGTACCCTGACTGGTTGTTTTGCTGCTGACCACCATTGCCTGGATGTTGATGGTGACCACCTTGATTTCCTTGACCTTGATAACCAGAACCCGAGCTGCCCACACCGAAACCTATCGCTGACCCGCCTGGATCTGAGCCACCTGATGGCCCATTACCGTTGTTGTGACGTTGGTTAAGGCTGTATTCTCAGAACTGCCACATAATACTGCAATATCTCCATGCGTGGCCTGCCGTGCTTACCGGGTATGTTGCGCTCTGGGCAAGGCTTACGGAGCATCTCCTCCAAGTTAAAAAGGAGCTTTACCCTTGTTAAAGGGTGACTTGAAATTACCATTACCATTGGCATGATTATTCACAGTGCTGGCATTCGATACTAGTTCTGACCCACCATTCGAGTTCTTTCTTTTGCCCGGGTTGCTATTTCTAGCTCCGTTCTGCTGTTGACTCTTGCCATTGTTATTCTTCTTACCCTGAGCTCGGATCCTTAGTAGAACCTTAATATGCATACTTTGTGAGAGCGGTCATGAGCTCAACCATGTCTTGATAGGAACAGTTGAGCCGCCTGAGCTTCTTCTTAAGGGGTAAGAAGTGACAGCTTTTCTCTAAAATCAGGACCGCCAGAGACGCCGAGATGTTCTTGGACGAGTTGATAACAGTTGAAACCTGCCGGACCCAATGATGGGCCAATTCATCCTCATGATGTACACAATGGTCAAGATCCACAATCGTTATAGGATGTTTGCATGTTCCTCGGAAATTGTTGATAAAGCGTGCCTTCAACTCAACCCAAGATGTGATGGTATTAGGAGGAAAACCCGTCAACGACGTGCGAGCTGGCCCTTCTAACATCATGATGATGTATTTTTTCCAACCGCCTAACTAACGTCTAACATCTCCATGGCGAGCTCATAACTTCCGATCCAAGCCTGAGGGGGTAAATCGGCCATATAGTTAGGCACCTTACGCGGCCCATTAAAGTCCTTGGGCAGACGCTCGTTCCTTAGAGCCGCCATCAGGCTTGGCACACCAACTCCCTTGGATGAGGCGCCAGCCCTCACTGAGGCGGAAGGGGCTATTGGAGCTGGCTCAAGGATCACTGTGTAATCTGTCACTGGTATTGACCCCCGCTGAGCCCAACCCCTATCTATGATCTCCTGAGCATTGATCCAAGCCGAGTTGTCATTGGGCGGGTTGTGTTACCGCTCGCTGCTGGAAACCGCCAGCGACTCTATGTGCCGACTGTAGCTACAACTTTGGATGGGTGTGGAGTGCACATGACTCCGGTTGCGCGTGTACTTTTCCTTCTGAGCAACTCCCGTCTGCAACAAATTAATGGTGTTCTGCACCTCCTGAGCAAACGACATTGCTTCGACGAAGGGGAGTGCATCGAGCCTGGAAGCCACCGCTATCATGTTCTCCTCCGGGCTAGAATAATGGACAAGCGGTTTCATAAGGTGTCGTGGCGGAGTTCGATTCCTTCATGGAGGATCTTGCTGTCGCCGTGCCTCAGCAACCCGGGTCACCACCGGTGGCGTACTCGGCCCCGCTCCGGGAGTGTTGAAGAGGTTTCGGGTCTAAATAGGGAGGCCTACTTGGGTCCTCCTCCAAAGAACCACCTCCGAAGCACGCTTGTCCAAGCTAAAACAAAGAGCCTCCACCCTCAGACGTTTCGACTAAGCGTTCATCTGAATTTGCAACGTGTTGCTATCCTCCTAGGCCTGAGCCATCAGCCACATAATCTAGGTATTCTCTGCATTACCCTCTGCCTGATTTCTAGCTATTATATCAGTGGCCTCAGGGCTGTTAACTCATCCATTAATTCCAGCAAGACCTGAGCCGAAGACTTAGGAGGCCCGACATCTGGCGTGGCGGCTCCTACCGTTGCTCCGGATGTCATGCCATTGAAACCCGGAACAGGCCCTACATTGGATACGGCGGCTCGGCTTGGCGGGTCGTAGGGCTCCGAAATACTGTTACCATCGGCATAGCCCCCGAGCCCGTCATCGTGAAGATGATAGATTGACTTCGCATCTCCAGTAGAGGATCCTTTTTCTGAAAGAGACAAAGTCCCCCCTTGAGACGGAGTCTTCCCTGCCTTGCGTGAAGCCGACGAAGACACTCCTCCGCCTGGGTTGAACACGGGCGGGTTGCGCACGCCTGTCGTGGGGAACAAACACCTATGGGATCTGAGCGACCCCTTTTCGTTCGGCGGGGGAGCAGGCCCGTGCAAAGAGCAGGTCTGATGAATAGCATGCGGGGTGTTGACCAGGTTCGGGCCGCAAAGATGAGTAAAACCCTACTCCTGCTTGGATGTATTGTGGTTGTTCTTAGGGTTCTAGGTACAGGAGCATTGCGAGCAGCTGCCACGCGTTTGAGCTAGAAGGTCCCAAGTCGAAAAGCCCAAAGACTAAAACTCCAAAAGTCCTCTACCGTATCGCCCTGGGTGTACTTTTATACCCTGAAGGGAATCCCAACAGTGGCATACAGTGCATACATGGGGTGTACAGAGCTACAATGCTATCATACCTAACACTAACGGAGTAGGACAAGCACATTTAATGCACCATCAGGCATCTCTGTCCATTTGTGGGACGGGAGAGGAGCCTATCCCATCGGCACCGCTTAGCCCCCTCCAGCACTGACGCAGCAACACGTGTACATACGGATCGACACCTGGCCTGTGCGCTGGCTGGGCCTTGCCGGGGCTTCACCTTGTCGGGTCTTTATCTTTGCCTAAGGGTTTGATGGTCATCCTAGCAAGGTCTTGCCTAGAGTCTTGATTCTCTTGTGCTTGTACTTTGTACCTCCCTGCCAGGCCTTACTGCCAGGGTTGCTAGTACTACCCGTGCATGAGTAAGGGGCATTGGAGAGCCGAAAACTCCAATGCACGGACTGGAGCCCTCGGACCTGGGCTAGACACGATGCGAGGCGTCGTTGGGCTAGGCCCAAACAGTGCATGGGCACGCATGGCAGGGCCTTGTGCTTGTGATCATTGCGCTTACTGCACCTCCCCATGATGCCCATTGAATGCGAGACAGGGGATACTTGCGCGGCGTGCCTCTCAAATTTTCAGTTACGGAGTCCGGTCATTTCCGCCACGCATGCCGCATGTATAGCGGGGAGCCAGCAGCGGGCACCCGTGACTTAAAGTCCCTGGGAAAGGTAGTAACTGTAGCGCCATGGATTAGAGCAACGGGGCGGTTACTATTCGCCCTATGATCGAGGGCACCGCTATTGGAGGAGGTGGGCAGCGACCCTTGGAGCGAGGGAAAGCCAGCCCTCGCGCTTCCCCCTATCAATTGGGGGATAGCGATGGTGGTGCTCATCCATCCTTCCCCCCTTCTCTGAGCGAGAACCTCCATAGCTTCCCCTTCCACGTCTTCCCAACCTTCGAGTGGCGCTCGCCCTCAACCATGAACAGGGGAAGAAGGCGGCCACTGTCCTCGGCTCCAAGGAGGAGCTCTCGTCGGGACCATGCCACCGCTTCAGCCATAGATGCGGAGGGTGGCCCGAGCACTGATACGTCTCCAACGTATCTACATTTGCAAACACTTTTGCCCTTGTTTTGGACTCTAATTTGCATCATTTGAATGGAACTAACCCAGACTGACGTTGTTTTCAGTAAAATTGCCTTGGTGTTACTTTTGTATAGAAATAAAAGTTCCAGGATTGACCTGAAAATTTATGGAGAATATTTTTGGAATTAATGAAGAATATTGGCGAAAGAATCAACTACCGGGGGTCCACCACCTGGCCACAAGCCTGGTGGGTGTGCTCACCTCCTAGGGCACATCCCTGTATCTTGTGGCTCCCCTAACGCTCCTCCAACCTCGCTTCCACTTCTATATATTCCTAATCGGGGAGAAAAAAATCAGGAAGAATAATTCATCGCGTTTCAAGACATGGAGCCGCTGCCATCTCCTGTTCTTCCTTAGGAGACCAGATCTGGAGTCCGTTTTGGGCTCCGGAGAGGGGAAATCGACGCCTTCGTCATCACCAACCATCCTTCATCACCAATTCCATGATGTTCTCCACCGTTCGTGAGTAATATCATCGTAGGCTTGCTGGACAGTGATGGGTTGGATGAGATTTATCATGTAATCGAGTTAGTTTTGTTAGGGTTTGATCCCTAGTATCCACTATGTTCTCAGATTGATGTTGCTACGTCTTTGCTATGCTTAATTCTTGTCACTAGGGCCCGAGTGCCATGATTTCAGATCTGAACCTATTATGTTTTCATGAATATATATGTGTTCTTGATCCTATTTTGCAAGTTGTAGACACCTATTACGAGTTATGATCCGCATCCCCTAGGGTGACAATAAATGGGATTCTTTCCGGTGATTACCGTAGTTTGAGGAATTCTTGTATTCTCTAAGTGCTAATGCTTTGGTCTGGTTCTCTATTAAAAGGAGGCCTTAATATCCCTAAGTTTCCAAAAGGACCCTGCTGCCACGGGAGGGTAGGACAAAAGATGCCATGCAAGTTCTTTTCCATAAGCACGTATCACTATATATAGAATACATGCCTACACTACATTGATGAATTGGAGATTGTTCTTCGTCACCCTATGTTATAACTATTGTAGGATGAATGCCATCCGACATAATTATCCATCACCGATCCATTGCCTATGATATTTCCATATATTGATCTTTGCTAAGTTACTTTTTTGTTGCTATTGTTAGAAACACTACAAAACTGCTACTATCACTTTTGCCGCTGATACCGTTACTTTTGTACTACTCTGCTACTGAATACTTTGCTGCAGATATTAAGTCTTTCAGGTGTGGTTGAATTGACAACTTAGCTGCTAATATCGACAATATTCTTTGGCTCCCCTTGTGTCGAATCAATAAATTTGGGTTGAATAGTCTACCCTCAAAAACTGTTGCGATCCCCTATACTTGTGGGTTATCAAGAAATTTTTCTGGCGCCGTTGCCGGGGAGCATAGCTCTATTCCCTGAGTCACATGGAATATATATCTATTGATCACTATGAGGAATATTAAAGATCCAAAACCAAGATATATCCCTCAACTACGAGGACAGGTAAGGAACCGTCATCTAGCTCTGCACTTGATTCACCTTCTGTTATGAGTAACTTTGTGACACCACCACCTGCTAGTAATTCTGATATGTCACAAGTAATTGATGATGCTACTTCTGCTATGCATGATGCTTATGATGATACTTTTCTTGATGGTACTGTGCCACCGGGTGAATTTCTTGATGAACAAATTGCTTGAGCCAATGCCACTAGTTGAAAATGGCCCATTAGTCCCGGTTCTAGGCCCATTAGTCCCGGTTCTGGAACCGGGACTAAAGGGTTCGGACTAAAGCCCTAAACCTTTATTCCCGGTTCCCTTACAAACCGGGACAGAAGGGGCTCCATGTGGCCTCTATGGTGATCCTAGGCAGGAGGACCTTTAGTCTCGGTTGGTAACACCAACTGGGACCAAAAGGCATCCACGGTTTAGCATCTGGCAGCTGCTGGGTTTTTTGTTTTTCTGAAGCGGGGGGGGGGGGGGGGGGGGGTTAGGCAGTTTTGGAGGATTAATTTAGGGGTTTCATATTGTGTTAGCTAGCTAATTAATAGATAGGAGTGTCCTCTCTTTCTCCTTTCTTGGTCGACGCTAGCTACTATAGAGAGAACTTGACACACTAGCTAGAAAGCAAATGAAGGAACCATTAAGTACACAAGATCGTCATGAACATATACAGAGATAAGTGATTGACATCTCTTTCTCTAAGAGATTGGTCGAACAACAAGTTTTCGTATATCAATCCGACGCTACTAGCTACGTATATACAATATAAGATCTCTTACAATTCCTAAGATCCAATCACAAATCCACATAGTATTCTCCATCTTTAGGTATGACGTGGTCAAGAAAGAATCCTGCCAATTCCTCTTGAATTGCTCATATGAGATCTTGTGGTAGGAGTTCATCTCGCATCTACCACATCTAAATTTAAGATCGGGGTCAATAGATGCATATATATATATGAATAAAAATCAACACAATTGATGGTAATATATAAAATAAAATTGTGAATATTAATTACGTACTTCAAATTGTTTGTTAGAGAAGCCCCTCTCAAAGGTCGATTGGCGAATGAGCTCACATACGTAGTATACACATAAAACAGTCCCTTCTTTTTGGTACAAGCACTTTACGAGAATAGAGTTCAATCAAACTGATAAGCAAGCATGGTAATGATATATTGATGAAATTTCGAATCAATTAGAGATGTGCGGAACTAGTTAGTACTACTTACTTTGGGGTGTGTAAATCGCAACTCTTTGTTTAGATCGGGAACCTTTCAGGTGAAGGTCTTCCAAACCCTGCCAGGAAAAGAAAATTATACTTGGTATTAGGAAATTAATGAAAGTTGCATGCTGATATGGTCCCGGTATTCACTAAACTTACTTCTTGAGTGTTGCAGTCATGTTCACATAATTCTCAGGATCATTACATCTCAAGCTTAATGGATAGCAGAATAAAGTGGTAACTATGCATGCATATATAACTCATCAATTACATTACTTAACCTCGAGTAAGTGAAACCGAGTATATAGAGAAGACAACAACACTCACTTGAAGTTGTAAGAAAAGAGTATTTCCATTTTGTTTTGATGTGCAAGGAACGACTTTAGCAAGTTCTCCTCGGTCACTGCGGTTACTTCGTATCGACCATTCATTTATGGCATCTGATCTAATGAACCCAACATCGAAGAATCCTACTTTTTTGCATTCGACGATCTTCAATCTGCATAATATAGTGATGATAATTATATATATACATGCAATGAATGAGCTAAGCTAGAGACTTAACTATAGAAGTAATAATTACAGACATTAGGTAGTAATGAGTTGTATGTCAAGGGTCCGTTGATTGTATAACTGAGATAACTCCTCAAATTGAATAGGCATCACAGGAAGTCAAAAGAATTCGTGCTCTGGTTTCACTACCACATACATAGTGTCTCTCCCAGACTCCAAGCAGGTTTTCATGTACCACTCATCCAAATTGTTTATTATCGTTGTTAGAGGAGCAGGATCAGGTTTCACGAGAGGCTTCCCATGCACGTATTCTTGTTCTTCTCTGGTTACCTCAACCATTTCAAAAAGTACATCATCCCCCAAGTAATCACTAAGTTTGGTACCGGGCAGTATCAGTGAATGATTAGCAATGTCGCTAGACACCTTGAGCGGAGGGCACGATTGCCTCTCCTATTCACCAAGATGGGGAATTTTTTTCCCACTTTTTCGTTCTTTGACTCGGGAAGCACTAGAGATACTTCTTGACCGCTGTGCTTCATTATATGTTTTTATAGTACAGCGGTCATAGTTTGATGGCAGCGGAGGCGGTGATGGTTGCTTTAGGGCATCCAGAGTACGCTTTTGTTTCACCAGATCTACCATTTCCTTCGGAGGTGGCTGTTTCCATGCAAACTGGGCCTTCACTTCGGCTTTACTGATCTCAGCACTTCCTTTGTCAGTCCTCTCACATGGTATCTTTGTAACAGGCTTGAGGCTTGGAGAAAATTTGTATTTTTTGCCGCCTATTGTACTGCTAGCCCCTGGAGTGGTGGCGGCGTCTCTCTTCTGTCGTGGCTGATGCGCCGGAGGAGGCGTAGTGTCCTGACATGCTAGAGGAGGATGAGGAGGAGGAGGCTAAGTGGGCTGACACGCGGGAGGAGGAGGAGGCGGAGTGGCCTCACACGCTGGAGGAGGCGGACTGCTCCGACGCGCTGGGGTAGGTAAAGGCGGAGGCGGAGTCCCATCACGCGTCGGAGGAGCCGAAGAAGGAGGCGGAGTGCCCTAATTACTCGCTGGAGGAGGAGGAGGAGTAGGCGGAGTGCCCTGACTCACCGCAGGAGGAGGAGGAGGCGGAGGCGTCAAGTTTGGAAGCTTGATGTACTCCTTCGGCCATAGACGGGGTAGTTTCTGGGGTAGCTTCGTGCCGCTGAGATGGTTGGATGGCGGGGTAGCTTCTGGGGTAGCTTCGTGCCGCTAAGATGGTTGGCCGGCATCTCGCTAGCTCTCAGCTTCCTCTAGCGTTTCTATTCTTGCATTGAGCTTCAGTATTTCGCTTCGCTCCGCTTTCCTCTTTCTCTGTTGGCTTCTATAACCGCTTGCGCCGAGAAACCAAACCTTCCACGGAACGGAGCCTGGCATGCCTTGTGTTCGTCGAGGGTGCTCAGCATTCCCTAGGGTCCCAGTCAGCTCGTCCTTCTCTCTGTTGGGAATGAACGTCCCTTCCTACGCTACGGTGATATACTTCTCAAGATTCATGACAAGTATTGCAAGTTTCTCATTCGTCCAACGACACTTCCCTGTTTCAGGGTCTAAAGTTGGCCCAACCCCGAAGAACCAAGTCCTTGAAATGTCTAGCCAATTATATGTCTGTGGTTGGACCCCGTTAGCAAGCAAGTAATTCTCACCTTTGTCCCACAATGGTCGGGCTTTGAGGTAGCCACCTGACCCCGTGTGATGGCGATACTTCTTCTTTGTAGCATTGTTCTTGTCTATCTCTGACATTTACTTACTCTTCTCTGATTTCTTGTAGGCCATAAATGCGGGCGAGTGATCTCTTATCTTCTCAAATCGGCCGATGAATTCTGGAGTCATCCCTTTGTCGACAAACTTCGATTTCAACTCATTCTTCCACCTCCTGAATTGATCTGCCATCTTCTAAGAGCACACGCCTTGACAATTGGCTCTATAACTGGCTTATTCGGATCCTCCTCTCGCGGTAGGGTGAAATTTGCCTTCTACACGGTCCAAAGACCATCTTTGTGTCTATCGGTGACATAATGACCTTCATGGGCATCGTCCTTAGGCTTATTCCATTGCTTGATGCTGATTGGGATGTTTTCCCTAACAATAGCTCCGCACTGAGCAGCAAATGCGTCCTTGGTCCGCTTTGGTTCAATCGGTAGGCCATCATCCGCGAGTGTTGTGATCGTGAACCTTTCTTCCTTGCCCAACATTTTCTTCGGGCCTTGTCTCGTTATCGAAGTTTGTCTCGATCCGAAGGGCTATATAAAAGAAGAAAAAAGAGTTAATATATACCAAAACAATTAAGGCATCAATTTGCTAGTCAGCACATGATTAATTAATATATATACCTCGCCGGACTTTGTAACATCTCCCTCCTCCGTTCGATCACCGGAGTCGCCACCATGGTCTCCTTCTACCTCCGGCATTCGGTGACCGGAGCGATCATGATCATGTCCTTCCTCCTCCATTGTTTGATCACCGGAGCATTAATCCTCTCCTTTATGACCATCAGTGTCGTTGAGAAACGACAAGACAACATCAGCATCGCCTCGGATTATGTCCCCCAACAACTGTTCTTCTTCCAAGTGTCCTTGATCCATAGTTTGTTCAAATATTAAAACATGGCAATTATTATACTTCTATATGATTTGGGATGGTCTCGACAATGCTTCCACGGTTAGGGGTGGCCCTCGATGCTTCTAGGGTTTGGTCGGGCGAGAGGGCCAGGATTCTCTTCACCTTTTAGGGATTTAACAAAATGGCACTATTCTAGATTTGTAGAAAATGGTCCATATTTTTCCTGATCTCATCTACCCTTCTATATGTCACGTTGTCTAGTGTCAAAGGATTCAACAAAACCACGGCTTCATCATTAGCCGGAAGTAATAGGCGCATAATGGTACGAAGCTCTCCAAAATTGTTTTGGATCGGAGTCCCGGATAGGATAATTAGCTTTTTGGTATGAAGTTCAGCAAAATCCTTCCGAATATCGCTATTTGGAAGGTCATTCCTAAAATTCGTATGAAAAAGCGAATTATTCTATCTGGAACTCTGTTCCGAAATAAATTTGAAGAGCTTCGTAGGATCATACGCTGGTTACTTCCAGCTGATGATGAAGCCATGGATTTCTTCAATAGTTTGACACACAACATGACATATAGAAGAATATATATAGATGGGATCAGAAAAAATTGGATCAACTTGTGCACATCCATAATGGGGGCATTCTTGATAAATCTATATTACCGGAATTTTCTATATGAACATTTTACCTTAGTAACTTAGAAAAAAAATGTTATCGGGGAGGGGGTATATCGGCAACGCTTTTTTCTAGGGTTTGGGTGGCCTCGAGAGTTGGTTGCCCGGTATGTGGGGAAGGGGGTGAACATTTTACCTTAGTAACTAAGGGGGAGTGCTGTGATGTGAGTGGCCTAGATTGTCGGTTGGTTGACCAAGTCTTCAGGTTTTGATGTTTTAATTAACTAATTAATTAATTAATAGATTTTCTACTTATTTTTACAATTATTTAAATCAAGCAGGACCCACATGTCATAGACATAGGCCAGCCCAGTCAGCGTTGACCGGGTCAACTTGGCCATGTGGGACCCAGGGTCAGTGTCTGAGCGGTGGGGCCCGTGGCGCCACGTCAGCGCTGAGTCAGCATTGGCCACCAGAGTGCTCCAGTGAGCCCGAGTGCGGCAATGAACTCCGGCGATCCCGGATTCATGCTATGGTTAATCGTTTTGCGTGCGGCCGGGCCCATTCGAACGGCCACTCCGAGCCGCATCGGGCGATAGGCACAGCTGGAGCTAGGGAGGCTAGAAAGGTCGTTGGCAATGAGTGTAGGTGGCGGTTACAGGTGCGTGGCGGGGACGGTTGCACAACGCGCTTGCAGACAAAACAAGGGGCCAAGGGGGATCTACGAGCGCGCGCGAGCTCAACGGGCAG
Organism: Hordeum marinum; assembly: GCA_022496015.1. NCBI lineage: Eukaryota > Viridiplantae > Streptophyta > Magnoliopsida > Poales > Poaceae > Hordeum > Hordeum marinum. The sequence continues at coordinate 122,465,232 of CM039677.1, forward strand.
CAGTGCATGACCAAAAGGTCACCGTAAGCTCGCCGGCAATTATCTCGCATGGCAATGGGCTCGGCCATGGTGGGGATCAGAGCTAGCGGCCAAATACAATGGTGAGAGGAGAGGGGAAATGATGCGGGCCTTACAGCGGCCCTGTAGACGTGCAAAGCGTGCACGGGGGAGGCTCGACGACGACGAAACCGACGACGGCGTACGACGGCGGCCCGAGGAGGAAGAAGGTGCGAGGACGGTGATGTAGGGTGGGGAGACTAGGGCGGGGGTGGCGACGACGGGTGGGGGTCGCAGCTGTGGGGCGAAGGCGACGACGGGCTCGGGGATGCCGATGATGAGGACGGCGGTCTCGCAGAGGCGACAACGCGGCGACGGGGATGGGGTAGGCGGGACATGAAAATTGAAATTTTCTAAGTGCCTCTTATATACAAGAAACATTGGTCCCGGGTTGTGGCACCAACCGGGACCAATCACTACTAGAAAGCAGACCTTTTTCGTCTGCCTCATTAGTCCCGATTGGCTTTTGAACCAACACTAATGTGCTCATTAGTCAAGTTCGTGACGGGCATCATTAGTGCTGGTTCGTTCCAGATCTGTAGTCTCGGTTCGTGCCACGAACCAGCACTAAAGGTGTGGTGGCAGGCTGGCGTCAGCTTGGGGCCTCATGTGGACCTTTAGTCTCGGTTGGTGGCTCCAACCGTGACTATAGGCTAACCTTTAGTCGTGGTTGGAGCCACCTACCGGGACTAAAGGTTCCCCTATATGAAATCCTTTGGCGCCAGCCCGAGCACAATCCTCTATGTTCTTTCCCTTTCCTCTCCTCTCTGTTCTTCCTCTCTTCCTCGAGATCATCCTGCATTTTCCCAAAATTTGTCAAAATTTGGAGGCATCCCATCCATCCAAGTGTTCACAAAGGTTAGCAACTTTGTACTTTCAGCTCTTATTGCTAGATTAGCTCTTGAAGTGCTCTATAAGTATAGTAATTTGTGGGTTTTAGTTTGTATGTGGTAGGTTATTTGATTTTATGCAATTTGAGCTCAAATTAACTTCTTACTTTGCATTTGTAGGTGTGGTTTACTTAGTGCCTTCCTGTCCCCGTCCTAACCACCGTCGATCGCCCGCACTGTCCCGTTACTGGCACCACCTTGGTGAGCCTCTTGTTCTTATCCTTTTTATAAAAAAACCATGTTTGTAATATTCAGTTAGTTACTTGTATAGTTTTCTTACCTATATTGTTGTCTGTTATACATAGTGCCAAGGTTTTGAAATCCGTCCCCGTCGGCCCTCATCCGGTTTATGATGCGAATGTGGTATATACTCTCTTTTATAACTTTTTGTTGCATTTCGTGTTTATGACAATTATGCCAATTAAGTTGACATAGATATTTTTATCTAGGAGGTATGTGAACCGGAGATTCCAACTGACATAGATATTCTCGTCAAGAAGTTAAATTTAGTTGAAAAAGAAAATGAGTATTTGAAAGAAAAATTGAAAAGAGTAGAAGAAGAGAATATGAAACTAGAGTTGTATGTTGCCGATGTCGTCGATGATCACAAGATCAAGATGGATGCAATGCGCTTGAAGATTAGAAAATTTAAAAGATATGCCATTGATAGTGAGGCTTGGTATCGCTATGCTGTTGGATCAATTGTTACCTTAGTTACGATGTTGATCGCATTTGTTGTTGCATTTAAACGCTTTAGCTAGAGAGCTTGTTTGTTGTTTTATGAGAACATGTTTGTATAAACTTTATGTACGAACTTGTAATAATTTGGTCTTTTCGGTGTTGTGTTATGAATATGAACGGATAATGGATGTACGACGGCCCATGCTCTCTCAAGTTCATTAATGGCGTGCATACTTTTCTGGTTGTGGTTGAGGCAAACAAGCGGCTGGATGGTTTTATGTATTGTCCATGTGCTGGCTGTAAGAATGATTGAAATTACTCTAACTCAAGAACCATTCATGTCCACCTGTTTGAGTCCGATTTCATGTCCGGCTATAACTGTTGGACCAAGCACGGAGAAAGAGGGGTCCTAATGGAAGAGATGAAGAAGAAGAGGACGATGACAGCTATCCTGGCCATGGGTTCCATGAATACGATAGTACAAAAATGTGGTAAGAAGTTGTGCCTACAATGCAGGAAGGAGCTGAAGAAGAGGCATCAGATGAGCCCGCTGATGATCTTGGTCGGGCCATTGCCAAGGCAAAGAGAAACTACGCAAGTGAAAGGAGAAGCTGAAGTTGCAGCGCATGTTAGAGGATCACAGAAAAGGGTTGTACCCAAATTGTGAAGATGACAATAAAAACATGGGTACCACACTGGAATTGCTGCAATGGAAGGCAGAGAATGGTGTATCTGACAAGGCATTTCAAAAGTTGCTGATAATGTTAAATAAGAAGCTACTAAAGGACAACGAATTGCCTGAGAGTACGTACGAAGCAAAGAAGACTGTATGCCCTCTAGGATTAGAGGTCGAGAAGATACATGCATGCCCTAATGACTGCATCCTCTACCACTTTGAGTATGAGGATTTGAATGCATGCCCGGTATGCTGTGCATTACGCTATAAGATCGGCCATGATGACCATGGTGATGTTGATGGCAAGCGCCCCAGGAAGAAGATTCCTGCCAAGGTGATGTGGTATACTCCTATAATACCACGGTTGAAACATTTCTTCCAAAACAAAGAGCATTACAAGTTGATGCGATGGCACAACGAAGACCGTAAGAAAGACGGGAAGTTGAGAGTGCCTGCCGACGGGTCGCGGTGGAGAAAAATTGAGAGAAAGTGGGAGGACTTTGCAAAGGATGCAAGGAACGTATGGTTTGGTTAAAGTGTAGATGGCATTAATCCTTTTGGTGAGCACAACAGCAATCATAGCACATGGCCTGTGACTATATGTATCTATAACCTTCCTCCTTGGTTGTGCATGAAGCGAAAGTTCATTATGATGCTAGTGCTCATACAAGGCCCCAAGCAACCTAGCAATGACATTGATGTGTACCTAAGGCCCTTGGTTGAAGAATTTTTATAGTTGTGGAATGGAAAAGGTGTATGTGCATGGGATGTGAAAGATCAGGAGGAATTTGACCTACATGCATTGTTGTTTGTAACCGTCAATGATTGGCCTGCTCTTAGTAACCTTTCAGGATGGACAAACAAGGGATACCACGCATGCACACACTATTTAGATGATACCGATAGTATATATTTGGATAAATGAAAAAAGAATGTGTATCTAGGGCATCGTCGATTCCTTCAAAGTAGGCATCCCGTAATAAAGAAAGGCAAGCATTTCAAAGGTGAGGCAGATCACAGGAAGAAGCGTCGCCGCCGTACAGGTGATGACATACTTGATATGGTCATGGATTTAAAAGTAACCTTTGGCAAGGGTCCTGGAGTGCAATCTGTTCAGAATGACGTTGACAAACGCGCACCCATGCGGAAGAATAAATCTGTATTTTGGGACCTACCATATTGGAAAGACCTCGAGGTACGCTCGACAATCGATGTGATGCATGTGACGAAGAATCTTTGCGTGATCCTGCCTGGCTTCTTGGGCTTGTATGGGAAGACAAAAGATGCGACAGAGGCAAGGAAGGACCAACAACATTTGTACGGAGAAGACGACATGGATCCAAAGCAGTTTTAGGGTCATGCCAGCTATGCTCTTACCAAAGAAGCGAAGGAAATCTTCTTCGAATGCCTTCTCGGTATGAAGGTCCCGTCTGGCTTCTCGTCGAATATAAAGGGACTAATAAATATGGTAGAGAAAAATTTCCAAAACCTACAGTCTCATGACTACCACGTGATTATGACACAACTGCTTCCCGTTGAATTGAGGGGGCTTCTACCGGAAACCGTTTGATTAGCTATTATGAAGCTATGTACATTCCTGAATGCAATCTCTCAGAAGGTAATTGATCCAGAAATCCTACCAAGTTTAGAGAATGATTTGGTGCAATGTCTTGTCAGTTTTGAGTTGGTGTTCCCACCATCCTTCTTCAATATCATGACGCCAGAAGGAAGTATTTCTTCAATAGTTTAGTTGAATTCCTCAATGTTTTGAGTTGGTGTTCACCTAGTTGAGGAGATTGCCGTTCTGGGTCTTGTATTTCTACACAATATGTTCCCCTTTGAGAGGTGCATGGGAGTCTTAAAGAAATATGTTCATAATCATGCTATGCCAGAAGGAAGCATCTCCAAGGGCCATGAAATAGAGGAGGTAATTGAGTTTTGTGTTGACTTTATTCCTGACATTAAGCCAATTGGTGTTCCTGAATCACGGCATGACGGCAGACTGGGTGGAAAGGGCATGCTAGGAAAGAATTCACTAATATGCCGGGACGGGCATTCTTTGGCGCAAGCACACTACACAGTTCTACAAAGTTCCACCTGGGTGGCTCCGTATATCGAGCAACACAAAAATATTCTATGCTCCCAACACTCGAAGAAGTTTGACGACTTGATTACACATGAACAAACGATGACTTTCGCCAGTTGGTTGCAAACACGTCTCATGCATGACGACACTATTGAAGATGACCTGTACTTGCTGCCCAAGTTACCATCTTCGACTATATTTACTTTCAAAGGGTACGAGATAAATGGGAATACATATTACATGATCACCCAATACAAAAAGAGCGCCAAACAAAACAGTGGTGTCCGCTTTGATGCAGCAAAAAACAATGGGCCAAAGGACACATATTATGGTTATGTAGAGGAGATATGGGAACTTGACTATTGACTTGGTTTGAAGGTCCCTTTGTTTAGGTGCAAATGGGTCAATCTTATAGGAGGCGGGGTAAAGGAAGACCTGCACTACGGAATGACAACAGTGGATCTCAACAATCTTGGGTATGCAGACGAACCATTCGTCCTAGCCAATGATGTGGCATAGGTTTTCTATGTGAAGGACATGTCTGCCAAGCCGAGAAATAAAAAGATAAGGAAGCAAATACATCATGCGATGAGCCAAAGCGCCACATGGATATTTTAGGGAAAAGAAACATCATGGGTGTGGAGGACAAGACAGACATCTCAGAAGATTATGAAAAGTTTCATGAAATTGCTCCCTTCATAGTGAATCTTGACCCGAGCATCAAGTTAAATAATGAAGATTGACCATGGTTATGATGCAAAGGGACACACGCGAAGAAAAAGTTGTACACCCAAAGATCCCACTCTGGATGTGACCGGCTTCTCTAGTTAGTTTCCGGACTTATATATCTAGAAAGTTCCACTTGGGACAAACCGAAGGGAATCTTTATAATAGTAGTGTACTTATGTGTTTTGTGCATTCAGTATGCACCATTCGAAGGCAGGCCATCAATTTTCAACCCTTTCTGACTTCATTTGCTATTTTCATGCATTTACTGATTTTTTGAGCTAAATGACCGTGAAATTGATAAGCACTACAAATGAACTCTGAAAAGTTTGAAAGTTGGCATGGTATCATCATTTCACCCACATAGCGTATGCTAAAAAGTTGAGAGGGTTATGGAAAAAACGGGATGCACTTCGTGTACAAAATGGACAATCTCTTTTGAAGTATCAGGGTTTCAAAGGAAAACCCGCCTGTTACAATAGCAATTCACTTTTCTACTTATTTCAACTCCAGACTTTTTGTGCGTTCAGTATGAACAATTCGAAGCCACGTCATCAATTTTCAACCCTTTCTGACTTCATTTGCTATTTTTCATGCATTTACTGATTTGTTTTTGAGCTAAATGACCCTGAAATTGATTAGCATTACAAATGAACTCTGAAAAGGTTGAAAGTTGGCATGGTATCATCATTTCACCCACATGGCATGTGCTAAAAAGTTGAGAGGGTTATGATAAAAACTGGATGCAATTCGTGTACACACTGGACAATCTCTTTCGAAGTATGAGGGTTTTAGACGAAAACTCGTCTGTTACTAAGGCATTTCATTTTTTAAATAACCTAATAATTACCAAATTGAATATAATGATAAAACATACTAATAGTAAACAACAGAAAAAAGAATCACTGAAAAATCTATTTTTGAATTAAAGTTATTCACAAACTAGTGATTCACACAAATTTCAAATAATTCAAAATTAAAGTATTCAAATCTGAAAACTACTAGCACTAAGAGAAATTTTATAATTTTTTACCTAAAGAAAAAAGATTCACAAACAAACTCTAACTAAAGCAAAAAACAACTCGGAAACAAAAGAAAATAAATAAAGCAGAAAATAAAAAAATAAAAAATACTAAAAAAGCCCGCATACTGGGCCGCCACGGCCTGCATACGAACAGAAACCCAACCTCTTGTTGGCCCAGGACGCAGGCTCGTACGACCCAGTAGACCCCCACAGGGCGGTAGAGGTGCGGTAGGCCTGGAAAGCCTGCTTAAGAGAGGATCTCAACACGGTAGCCACAACAGGGCTTATAAACCGGTGCGAGCTCCTCTTGACTAGCGAGGTGGGACTAAACATCCACCCCACCACTCGCTGGCACAAAGAGGCCTTTTAGTCGCGGTTGGTGGCTCCAACCTTTAGTCCCGGTTGGTGCCACCAACCGGGACTAAAGGTGGCTATTAGTCCCTGTTAGCGCCACCAACCGGGACCAAAGGTCCATGTTCATCAGCCCAAAGGGAAGGAAGCACTGACTGTTGGTCCCGGTTGGTGGAGCCAACCGGGACAAAAGGGTGGCATTGGTCCCTGTTGGAGCCACCAACCGGGACCAATGGGGGCATTATTTATTTTTTCTATTATTTTTGTTTTGTTTCTTGCTTTATTTTTTTTAAAATCCAGTAATTTTCTTCTGTTATTTTAGTTCATTATTTTTAACAAATAAATACTTTGATAATTTTAGTTGCATAATTTCCATTCTTTTTGTTTTATTTTTTTCTTTTGTTTTTTTTGCTTTATTTATTTCGAGTGTGTTTTATCATTATATTCGTTTTTCTATTAATGGTTTGAACAAAAAATACTTTGATAATTTTAGTTGCATAATTTTTATATAATTATAGTTTCAAAAATACTAGAGGTTTATAAAAGCATTTAAGTTGACTCTTTTTTGAACTCCACTCCCACGATGTTTTGAAAGAAATTAAAAAGCACTTGAAATGAACTCTGAATATGTTGACAGTTGGCATGTTAGCGTCATTTCACCCACATAGCCTGTGCTAAAAAGTTGAGAGGGTTACGGCACAAACTAGATGCACTTTGTGTACAAAATGGACAATCTCTTTCGAAGTATCATGATTTCGGACGAAAACTCATGTGTTACAAAGGGATTTCATTTTTTTGAACTTATTTGAACTCCATACTTTTTGTGTGTTAAAAATGAAACATTCAAAGCCACATCATCAATTTTCAACTCTTCCTAATTTTCCTAACTTGATTTTTTTGAGCTAAATAACCTTGAAATTGAAAAGTACTTCAAATGAACTCAGAAAAGGTTGAAGGTTGGCATGGTATCATCATTTCACCCACATAGCATGTTATAAAAAGTTGAGAGGGTTATGGCAAAAAATGGATGCACTTCGTGTATAAAACAGACAATCTCTTTCGGAGTATCAGGGTTTTGGACGAAAACTCATGTGTTACAAAAGGCATTTCATTTCTTCACATGTAACTTCAATGATATAGTTGTGGAGAGAAAGTCTTCAATTTTTCTTCACTTGTGTCCTTTGCTTATTGCGTCGTAACCATGGATAATCTTCATCGTTTAATAGGGTGCTTGGGTCAGCCTTGACTTTGAAGGGAGAATTTCATGAAACTTTACATAATCTTCAGACATGTCTGTCTTGCACTCCAATCCGATGATGTCTCTTTTTCCTGAAAGAACTATGTGGCACTTTGGCTCATCGTATGATGTATTCGCTTCCTTATATTTTTTTCTTAGTTTGGTAGACATATCCTTCACATAGAAAACCTGCACCATATCATTGGCTAGGACGAATGGTTCGTCTGTGTACCCAAGATTGTTCATATCCACTGTTGTCATTCCGTACTGTGGATCTTCCTGTACCCCGCCTCTTGAAAGATTGACCCATTTGCATTGAAACAAAGGGACCTTGAAATCATGTCCATAGTCAAGTTCCCATATGTCGACTATGTAACCATAATATGTGTCCTTTCCCCTCTTGGTTGCTGCATCAAAGCGGACACCGCTGTTTTGTTTGGTGCTCTTTTGATCCTGGGAAATTGTGTAAAGTGTATTCCCATTTATATTGTACCCTTTGTATGTCATTACAATCGAAGATGGTCCCCTGGCCAACGAGTACAACTCATCAGAAACAATGTTGTCACGCATGAGACATGTTTGCAACCAATTGTCAAAAGTCCTGATGTCTTCACATGTAATCCAGTCGTCACACTGCCCCGGGTATTTGGAGCACAGAATATTCCTGTATTCATCGACATACGTGGTCACCAAGGTAGAATTCTATAGAACCGTGTAGTGTGCTTGAGACCAAGAAAGCCTGTCCCGACATATTATTGAGTCCGCTCCTAGCGTGCCTTTTCCAGACAGTCTCCCCTCATACCGCGATTGAGGGAGACCAATCTTCTTAAGGTCAGGAATGAAGTCAACACAAAACCCAATGACATCCTCTATTTGATGGCCCATGGATATTCTTCCTTCTGGCCTAACGTGGTTACGAACATATTTCTTTAAGACTCCCATGAACCGCTCAAAGGGGAACATATTGTGTCGAAATACAGGGCCCAGAACGACAATCTCGTCAACTAGATGAACTAGGACATGCATCATGATATTGAAGAAGGACGATGGGAACACCAGCTCAAAACCAACACGACAATCACCCCAATGAGGACGGGGACGGGCCAGGACGGACCGCCGATCCTAGAAAAATCTTGAGGAAAATGGAGCTTGGACAAGGGGATAAGAGAGGAGAAACCTTAAGTGTGGCTTGGGCATTTCATGGAACACCTCATGTGCATAGGAGGTGAGCTATAGGAGCACAAAGCTCTCCCCTTGCCGGGCAGAAAAATAGAGCAATCTGGAGTGCTCTTCTCGCTGGTGAGGGGGTATATATAGGCATCTCATTGGTCCCGGTTCGTGCCTAAAACCGGGACTAAATGACCCCATTTGGTCCCGGTTATAGCCACAAACCAGAACCAATGGCTGTGGGCTAGGAACGAGGCCCATTGGTCCCGGTTGGTGTTTGGAACCGTGAACAAAGGGGTCCTACGAACCGGGACCAATGGCACACGAGGACCGGCTGGCGCCCTGGCCTCACGAACCGGGACCAATGCCGCCATGGGTCCCGGTTCATGAGTGAACTGGGACTAATGGGCTGGCCCTACCTGGACCAAATCCCTGTTTTCTACTAGTGTGCTGAAATTGATAGTATTTCTGAATATGATGAAATTATTGAAACTAAAAACTATGATACACATGCTAGACCTAGCTCTCCTAGATATGAATTGCCTGATATACCTAAGGGTTATGTATGGAAGGAGAGGTAGCTAGGGACTTTCTTTCTTGTAAGGATAGAGATGATCTTAAGAAATTGCTTCGCAACTGGAAGGACAAATCTTTGAATGCTAGAATGCAATATGATCCTAAGTTTGCTACTTCACCTATCTTTGTAACTCATAAGTATTATGAATTCTCTATCAATCCTGAGTTAATAACTTTGGTTGAATCTGATCCTTTCCATGGTTATGAATCTAAAACTGTTGTGTCACATCTTACCAAATTGAATGATATAGCCACCCTATTTACTCATGAGGAAAAAATTCGCTATTACTATATTCTTAAGTTGTTTCATTTCTCATTAAAGGGTGATGCTAATATGTGATTTAATTATCTCGCTCTTGGTTGTGTGCGTAGTCCCTAGGAGATGATTTATTACTTCTCTGAAAAATATTTTCCTTCCCATAAGAAACAAGCTGCCTTGCAAGAAATATTTACCAATGTGCAAATTGAAGAAGAGAGTCTCTCACAAGCTTGGGGGAGGCTTCTCCAATTACTTAATGCTTTGCCTGATCATCCTCTCAAGAAAAATAAAATACATGATATCTTTTATAATGGACTAACCGATGCTTCTAGGGACCACCTAGATAGTTGTGATGGTTGTGCTTTCAGGGAACAAACTATTGAACAAGTTGAATTACTATTGAATAATATATTGAGCAATGATAATGATTGGACTATTCCCGAACCACCTTCAAAAGCAACTCAGAAGAAAAGAGGTATTCTATTCCTCAGTCCTGAAGATACGCAATAGTCAAAGAAATCTATGAAAGAAGAGGGTATTAAAGGTGAAGATGTTAAGAATCTACCACCTATTGAAGAAATACATGGTCTTGATAACCCAACACAGGTAGTAGAGGTAAATTCTCTCCGTAGATTTGATTAAAGAGATATTCCTTATAACCAGTCTGCTAGCCAATGCTTGGATGACTTTCATAATTGTATTATGAAGCAAGAAAATTTCAATGCTTATGTTAGTAGACAATTGAAATATAATGCTTACAGGCTTGATCACTTGGGTGATTACTGTCAATGACCTTAAGCTTATTATTAAACATGCTTCCATGGTAACCACTCAAGTAGAAAAAGTACTTAAGTCTCAAAATCATTTGCTTAATGAGATGAATAGTAAATACAATGATAATTCTTCTAAAGTTGTGACTAGAGGTGGTAAAATGACTTAGGAACCTTTGTATCGTGAGGGCCATCCTAAGAGAATTGAGCAAGATTCTCAGAGAGTTAATACGGATGAACCTATTTATTCCAATAAGAGTAGGAAAAAGAATGATGATAGTACTTTGCATGATGCTAGTAAACCTATTATAGATACATCTGAGAATCCAAATGATATTTCTATGTTTGATGCTGAGACACAATCTGGTGATGAACTTGAGCCTAGTGATAATATTAATATTGATGTTTATGTTGATGCTCAACCCCATAATGATAAAAATGTGTAGATTGAACTTGCCGATGATCTTGATAACCCACAACCTAATAATAAAAGATATGATGAAAGAGACATCATTGTTAGGAAACATGGTAGAGATAGAGAACCATGCGTTTTGAAACCCATGGCCTTTCCTCCTAGACCATCTAAGAAAAAGGATGATGAGGATTTTGATCGCTTTGTTGAAATGCTTAGACCTGTCCTTTTGCGTATGCGCTTGACTGATATTTTGAAAATGTCTATTTATGCTAACTATATGAAAGACATTGTGATAAATAAAAGAAAGATACCGGAAGCTGAGATTTCCACCATGCTTGCTAATTATAAACTTAAAGGTGGAATACCTAAGAAACCAGGAGATCACGGAGTACCTACTATACCATCCTCTATTAAAGGAAATTATGTTAAAACTTCTTTATGTGATCTTGGAGCTGGTGTTAGTGTTATGCCTTTCTATTTATACCGTAGATTTGATTTGAATGAGTTGACACCTACTAAAATCTCTTTGGAAATGGCTGATAAATCAAGTTCTCTGCCTATCGGTATTTGTGAGGATGTACCTGTCATAGTTGCAAATGCTACTATCTTGACAGACTTTATTATTCTTGATATTCTCGAGGACGACAGTATGTCGATCATCCTTGGTAGACCCTTTTTGAATACTGTAGGGGATGTTATTGATGGCAACAAGGGCAATGTCACTTTTCATATTAATGGTAATGAGCATAATGTACACTTTCCGAAGAAACAACGTCAAGTTCATAGTATCAAATCTATTGACAAATTCCAACGATTATTGTTGGAGACTTTGAGTTCCCTCTTCCTAGTGTCAAAGAAGAAATATGATATACTTATTGTTGGGGAAATGCATATCCCCAGTAAGGCATCTTAGTGTTATTCGAAAATTCTTTGGTTTTATATTTTTCGAAAGAAGTTTGTTAATAAGACTTGATCAACCTTATTGATGGATTCCTTTTGATGAGCATGAGATGGATGAATTTAGAAAGCACAACTTCCTCTACCTAACTTTTACTTTCTGTTACCTAGATGAAAGTAAGTAAAATATGCTATTATTTTTCTGTTTTATGTGTTTCCCATGCAATAAAAAAGTGACCTAAAAATAAAAGTTCTTCAAATGTCCATAAAATGGAGTATGATTTTTTCTGGAATATTTAAGAATTTTTGGCACCGAGTATGCATCAGGGGGCCGTACCGGTGGGCCACAAGCCTGCAGGGCGTGCCCACCCCCTAGGCGCGCCCTGGTTGCTTGCGGGTCCCATGTGGCCCTGCTTCACTCATTCCATCACCCATTCACTTCATCTTCCCCCAGAAAAATTGCACCATTGCTGAAACCCGTGTTCCAGCTCATCTTACTGCCATTTTCGATCTCCTTGCTCAAAGCTCCATTTGCGAAACTGTTTTAGGGGATTACTCGTCGGTATGTGACTCCTAGAATGGTCCAATTATTCAATGAGAAGCCATACGGGACCTTCATACTGAGCAGGCATTCAAAGAAGAATTCCGTCTCTTATTTGGTAAGAACGTAGCTCGCAGAACCTACATACTGCTCTGGATGCATGCCGTCTTTTACATGCACACGTTGTTGTGTATCTTTTGTCTTCCCATACACTCCCAAGAAGCCTAGCAGGTTCACGCAAACATTCTTTGTCACGTGCATAACATCGATTGCAGAGCGGACCTCTAGGTCTTTGTGATATGGTAGGTCCCAAAATGTAGATTTCTTCTTCGACATGGGTGCGCGTCCCTCAGCGTCATTCGGAATAGATAGTCCACCGGGACCCTTTCCAAAGATTAATTGTAAATCATTCACCATAGCATGTATGTGATCACCAGTATGGAAGGCGGGCTTCTTCCAGTGATCTTACTCACCTTTGAAATGCTTTCCTTTCTTTCGACATTGATGGTTGGTCGGAAGAAATCGACAATGCCCCGGGTACACATTCTTCCTGCATTTGTCCAAATATATATACTGTCGGTGTCATCTAAACATAGTGTGCATGTGTGGTATCCCTTGTTTGTCTGTCCTGAAAGGTTACTGAGAGTAGGCCAATCATTGATGGTTACAAACAGCAACGCATGTAGGTCAAATTCCTCCTGTTCGTTCTCATCCCACACACGTAGACCTCTTCCACTCCATAGCTGTAAACGTTCATAAACTAATGGCCTTAGGTACACATCAATGTCATTGTCGTGTTGCTTAGGGGCTTGGATGAGCACCGGCATCATAATGAACTTCTGCTTGATGCACAACCAAGGAGGAAGGTTATACATACATAGAGTCACATGCCATATGCTATGCTTGCTACCCTGATCCCCAAAAGGATTAACGCCATCTGCACCTAAACCAAACCATACGTTCCTTGGGTAACCTGTAAAATCGCTCCACTTTCTCTCGATCTTTCTCCACTGCTGCCCGTCAAAGGGTGCTCTCAACTTTCCGTCTTTCTTACGGTCCTCTTTGTGCCATCGCATTGACTTGGCATGCTCTTTATTTCTTAATAGACGATTGAACTGTGGTATTGTAGAAGCAAACCACATCAACTTGGCATGAACCCTCTTCTTGAGCACTCACCATCAACATCACCAAGGTCATCTCATATGACCTTATACAGCAATGCACTCCATATAGAGCATGCGCTCAAATCCTCGTACACATCGTGGTAGAGGATGGAGTCACTAGGGCATCCATGTATCTTCTGCACCTCTAATCCTAGAGGGCATACAACCTTCTTTGCTGCGTACATACTGTCGGGCAATTCGTTATCCTTTGGAAGCTTCTTCTTCAATATTTTGAGTAGCTTCTCAAATCCTTTGTCAGTTACACCACTCTCTGCCTTCCACTGCAGCAATTCCAGTGTGGTATCGATCTTTGTGTTGCCATCTTCGCAATTGGGGTACAACCCTTTTTTTGGTCCTCTAGCATGCGATCAAACTTCAACGTCTCCTTTTCACTTTCGCATTGTCTCTTTGCATCAACAATGACCATGCGAAGATCATCATTGGGCACATAGTCTGGTTCCTCTTGTTCTACATCTTCCCCCATTGCAGCATCACCATATTCAGGAGGCACATAGTTGTCATGATCCTCTTCTTCTTTGTTGTCTTCCATCATAACCCCTCTTTCTCCGTGCTTGGTCCAAGCATTATAGTTTGGCATAAAACCCTTCTCAAGAAGGTCGAAGTGGAGGGTTTTAGAGTTGGAGAAAGCCTTCATATTCTCACGGACAATACATGGACAATGAATAGAATTATTCTGCTTGTCTGCCTCAGCCGCTTCGAGAAAATTATGCAGGTCGTTAATATACTCGGCGGTGCGTCGGTCACTGTACATCCATTGTGTTTCATCTGCATGCTTTATATAATAAAGTGTATTAAAAACCATTACAACATATCATGATTAGAGAAGTGACCAAATTAATAGAAATTCATCATCACATTAAAGCCAAAGTACAATAGTGACCAAAATAAATACATACAGTTCATACATAGTTCTCATTATTGAACAACATATAGCTCTCTAGAGCATCTAACTAAATTAAACATACAGTGAAACTACGTAAAAATATTAAATGCAAAAACAAATGCGATCATGACGCTACTAAGATACCAATTGATGCAATGTCATAATGATACCAACCCTCAGTATGAATGGCATATTTTCTAATCTTTCTAATATTCAAGCGCATTGCATCCATCTTGATCTTGTGATCGTCGACGACATCGGCGACATGAACTCTAACTGCATATTCTCCTCTTCAGCTCTTTGTAATTTTTCTTTCAAGTCGGTGTTTTCTTTTTCAACTGAATTTAATTTCTCAACAAGAATTGCTATGTGGGTTGGAATTTCCGGTTCAACTACCTATTTGTAGATTAAAAAATATGTGTCACGTTGGTCGGCATAATTTTCATAAACACTAAATAAAACAAATAGTTATAGAAGATAGTATATACCACATTCGAATCATAGACGGGACGAGGGCCGACAGCGGCGGATACGAAAACCATCGCACTATATAATAACAAACAATAATAAAAGTAAGAAAAATACAAAAGTATCTATATAAGTCATACAAGTAAAAACTTTTTTCTTTTAGAAAGAAGATAAGAAGAAGAGGCTAACCATGATGGTATCGGCACCAAGATGGTTGTGGGCGATCGACAGCGGTGAGGATAGGGACGGGACAGGACGGACCGCCAATCCTAGATTAATCTTGAGGAAAATGGTTCTTGGACAAGGTGATAAGAGAGGAGAAACCTTAAGTGTGGCTTGGGCATTTCATGGAACACCTCATGTGCATAGGAGGTGAGCTAGAGCAGCACAAAGCTCTCCCTTTGCCGGCCAGAAAAATAGAGCAATCTGGAGTGCTCTTCTCGCTGGTGAGGGGGTATATATAGGCATCTCATTGGTCCCGGCTCTTGGCTGGAACCGGGACTAAATGACCCCATTTGGTCCCGATTCTAGCCACAAACCAGGACCAATGGCTGTGGGCCAGGAGAGAGGCCCATCGGTCCCGGCTTGTGTCTGGAACTGGGAACAAAGGGGTCCTACGAACCGTGACCAATGGCGCACGAGGCCCGGCCGGTACCGTGGCCTCGCGAACCGGGACCAATGCCGCCATGGGTCCCCGTTCGTGAGTGAACCGGGACTAATGGCCTTGCCCGACCTGGACCAAAGCCCTATTTTCTACTAGTGTGATGAAACTGATAGTATTTCTGAATATGATGAAATTAGTGAAACTAAACACTATGATACACCTGCTAGACCTAGCTCTCCTAGATATGAATTGCCTGATATACCTGAGGGTTATGTTATGGAAGGACATGTAGCTAGAGACTTTCTTGCTTGTAAGGATAGACATTATCTTAAGAAATTGCTTCACAAGTGGAAGGACAAATCTTTGAATGCTCGAATGAATATGATCCTAAGTTTGCTACTTCACCTATCTTTGTAACTCATAAGGATTATGAATTCTCTGTCGATCCTGAGTTAATTACTTTGGTTGAATCTGATCCTTTCCATGGCTAGGATTCTGAAACTATTGTGTCACATCTTTCCAAATTGAATGATATAGCCACCCTATTTACTCCTGGGCAAAAAATTCGGTATTACTATATTATTAAGTTGTTTCCTTTCTCATTAAAGGGTGATGCTAATATATGATTTAATTCTCTTGCTCTTTGTTGTCTGCGTAGTCCCCAGGACATGATTTATTACTTCTCTAAAAAATATTTTCCTTCCCATAAGAAATAAGCTGCGTTGCAAGAAATATTCAACTTTGTGCAAATTGAAGAAGGGAGTCTCTCACAAGCTTGGGGGAGGCTTCTCCAATTACTTAATGCTTTGCCTAATCATCCTCTCATGAAAAATGAAATACATGATATCTTTTATAATGTACTAGCCGATGCTTCTAGGGACCACCTAGATAGTTGTGATGGTTGTGTTTTCAGGGAACAAACTATTGAACAAGTTGAATTACTATGTAATAATATATTGAGCAATGATAATGATTGGACTATTCCCGAACCACCTTCAAAACCAACTCAGAAGAAAAGAGGTATTCTATTCCTCAGTCCTGAAGATACGCAATAGTCAAAGAAATCTATGAAAGAAAAGGGTATTAGAGTTGAAGATGTTAAGGATCTACCACCTATTGAAGAAATACATGGTCTTGATATCCGTAGTACAGGTAAGTACAGGTAAGTACCTATTGAAGACACAGGTAGTACAGGTAAGTTCTCTCCGTAGATTTGATTAAAGAGATATTCCTTATAACTAGTCTGCTAGCCAATGCTTGGAAGACTTTCATAATTTTATTATGAAGCAAGAAAATTTCAATGCTTATGTTAGTAGACAATTGAAACCTAATGCTTACATGCTTTGATAACTTGGGTGATTATCTTAAGCTTATTAGTAAACATGCTTCCATGGTAACCACTCAAGTAGAACAAGTACTTAAGGCTCAAAATCATTTGCTTAATGAGATGAATAGTAAATACAATGATCATTCTACTAAAGTTGAGACTATAGGTGGTAAAATGACCCAGGAACCTTTGTATCCTGAGGGCCATCCTAAGAGAATTGAGCAAGATTCTCAGAGAGTTAATACGGATGAACCTATTCATTCCAATAAGAGTACGAAAAAGAATGCTGATAGTACTTTGCATGCTGCTAGTGAACCTGTTATAGATACATCTGAGGATCCAAATGATATTTCTATTTTTGATGCTGACACACAATCTGGTGATGAACATGAGCTTAGTGATAACATTAATATTGATGTTCATGTTGATGCTCAACCCAATAATGATAAAAATGTGTAGATTGAACCTGCTGATGATCTTGATAACCCACAACCTAATAATAAAAGATACGATGAAAGAGACATCGTTGATAGGAAACATGGTCGAGAAAGAGAACCATGCGTTCCGAAACCCACGGCCTTTCCTCCTAGACCATCTAAGAAAAGGATGATGAGGATTTTGAGCGCTTTTTGGAAATGGTTAGACCTGTCCTTTTGCGTATGCGCTTGACTGATATTTTGAAAATGTCTCCTTATGCTAACTATATGAAAGATATTGTGACAAATAAAGGAAAGATACCGGAAGCTGAGATTTCCACCATGCTTACTAATTATACATTTAAATGTGGAATACCTAAGAAACCAGGAGATCCCGGAGTACCTACTATACTATGCTCTATTAAAGGAAATTATGTTAAAACTTCTTTATGTGATCTTGGAGCTGGTGTTAGTGTCATGCCTTTCTATTTATACCGTAGACTTGATTTGAATAAGTTGACACCTACTAAAATCTCTTTGCAAATGGCTTATAAATCACGTTCTCTTCCTGTCGGCATGTGTGAGATGTACCTGTCATAGTTGCAAATGCTACTATCTTGATGGACTTTATTATTCTTGATATTCTCGAGGACGACAGTATGTCGATCACCCTTGGTAGACCCTTTTTGAATACTATAGGGGATGTTATTAATGGCAACAAGGGCAATGTCACTTTTCATATTAATGGTAATAACCATACGGTACACTTTCCGAAGAAACAACCTCAAGTTCATAGTATCAACTCTATTGAAAAATTCCAACGATTATTGTTGGAGACTTTGAGTTCCCTCTCCCTACTGTCAAATAAGAAATATGATATACTTATTGTTGGGAAATGCATATCCCCATTAAGGTATCTTAGTGTTATTCGAAAATTCTTTGGTTTCATGTTTTATGAAAGAAGTTTGTTAATAAGACTTGATCAACCTTATTGATGGATTCCTTTTGATGAGCATGAGATGGATGAATTTATAAAGCACAACTTCCTCTACCTAACTTTTACTTTCTGTTACGTAGATGAAAGTAAGTAAAAAATGCTATTATTTTTCTATTTTATGTGTTTCCCGTGCAATAAAAAAGTGACCTAAAAATAAAAGTTCTTCAAATGTCCATAAAATGGAGTATGATTTTTTTTGGAATATTTAATAGTTTTTGGCACCGCGTATGCATCACGGGGCATTACCGGTGGGCCACAAGCCTACAGGGTGCGCCCACCCCCTGGGCACGCCCTGGTTGCTTGCGGGTCCCACGTGGCCCTCCTTCACTCATTCCAGCACCCATTCACTTCATCTTCCTCTAGAAAAATTCCACCATTACTCAAACCCGTGTTCTAGCTCATCTTGCTGCCATATTCGATCTCTTTGCTCAAAGCTCCATTTGCGAAACTACTTTAGGGGATTACTCGTCGGTATGTGACTCCTGGAATTGTCCAATTATTCGACGAGAAGCCAGACGGGACCTTCATACTGAGTAGACATTCAAAGAAGATTTCCTTCTCTT
This sequence comes from Hordeum marinum, assembly GCA_022496015.1. Lineage (NCBI taxonomy): Eukaryota > Viridiplantae > Streptophyta > Magnoliopsida > Poales > Poaceae > Hordeum > Hordeum marinum. Next base: position 122,484,027 of record CM039677.1, read on the forward strand.
CTTTGGTAAGAGCATAGCTGGCAGGACCTTCATACTGCCCTAGACGCATGCCGTCCTTTTCATGCACACGCTGCTGTGTATCTTTTTACTTCCCATACACTCCCAAGAAGCCTAGCAGGTTCAAGCAAAGATTCTTTGTCATGTGCATCACATCGATTGCAGAGCGGACCTCTAGGTATTTCCAATAGGGTTGGTCCCAAAATATAGATTTCTTCTTCCACATGGGTGCGCATCCCTCTGCGTCATTCGGAATAGATAGTCCGCTGGGACCCTTTCCAAAGATTAATTGTAAATCATTGACCATAGCAAGTAAGTGATCACCAGTACGGAGGGCGGGCTTCTTCCGGTGATCTTCCTCACCTTTGAAATGCTTTCCTTTCTATCGACATTGATGGTTGGTCAGAAGAAATCGACGATGCCCCACGTACACATTCTTTCTGTAGTTGTCCAAATATATACTATCGGTGTCATCTAAGTAGTGTGTGCATGTGTGGGATCCCTTGTTTGTCTATCCTTAAAGGTTACTGAGAGCAGGCCAATCATTGATGGTTACAAACATGAACGCATGTAGGTCAAATTCCTCTTGTTCATTCTCATCCCACACACGTAGACCTCTTCCACTCCATAGCTGTAAAAGTTCATAAACTAATGGCCTTAGGTACACATCAATGCCACTGTCGGGTTGCTTAGGGCCTTGTATGAGCACCGACTTCATAATGAACTTCTGCTTGATGCATAACCAAGGAGGAAGGTTATACATACATAGAGTCACATGCCATGTGCTATGCTTGCTACCCTGATCCCCAAAAGGATTAATGCCATCTGCACTTAAACCAAACCATACGTCCTTGGTTCACATATAAAGTGACTCCACTTTCTCTCGATCTTTCTCCACTACGACCTGTCAGTGGGAGCTCTCAACTTCCCGTCTTTCTTACGGTCCTCTTTGTGCCATCGCATAGACTTGGCATGCTCTTTATTTCTGAACAGACTTTTCAACCGTGGTATTATAGAAGCACACCACATTAACTTGGCATCAACCCTCTTCCTGGGGCGCTCGCCATCAACATCACCAAGGTCATCTCGTATGACCTTATACCGCAATGCACTGCACACCGAGCATGCGTTCAAATCCTCGTACGCATCGTGGTAGAAGATGCAGTCACTAGGGCATGCATGTATCTTCTGCACCTCCAATCCTAGAGGGCATACAACCTTCTTTGATGCGTACGTACTGTCGGCAATTCATTATCCTTTGGAAGCTTCTTCTTCAATATTTTTAGTAGCTTCTCAAATCCTTTGTCAGTTACACCATTCTCTGTCTTCCACTGCAACAATTCTAGAGTGGTACCGAGCTTTGTGTTGCCGTCTTCGCAATTTGGGGTACAACCCTTTTTTTGATCCACTAGCATGCGATCAAACTTCAACGTCTCCTTTTCACTTTCGCATTGTATCTTTGCATCAACAATGACCATGCGAAGATCATCATCGGGCACATTGTCTGGTTCCTCTTGTTCTACATATTGCCCCGTTGCAGCATCATCGTATTCAGGAGGCACATAGGTGTCATCATCCTCTTCTTCTTTGTTGTCTTCCATCATAACCCCTCTTTCTCTGTGCCTGGTCCAAACATTATAGTGTGGCGTAACACCCTTCTCAAGCAGGTCGAAGTGAAGGGTTTTAGAGTTGGAGAAAGCCTTCGTATTCTCACGGACAATACATGGACAATGAATAGAACCATTCTGCTTGTTTGCCTCAGCCGCTTCGAGAAAATTATGCAGGCCGTTAATATACTCAGAGGTGCATCGGTCACGGTACATCCATTGCGGTTCATCTGCATGCGTTATATAATAAAGTGTATTAAAAACCATTACAACATATCATGAATAGAGAAGTGACCAAATTAATAGAAATTCATCATCACATTAACGCCAAAGTACAATAGTGACCAAAATAAATACATACAATTCATACATAGTTCTCATTGTTGAACAACATATAGTTCTCTAGAGCATCTAATTAAATTAAACATACAACGAAACTACATAAAAATATTAAATGCAACAACAAATGCGATCATGACCGCTACTAAGGTACCAATTGATGCAATGGCATAATGATACCAAGCCTCAGTATGAATGGCATATTTTCTAATCTTTCTAATCTTCAAGCGCATTGCATCCATCTTGGTCTTGTGATCGTCGACGACATCAGCAACATGAAACTCCAACTTCATCTTCTCCTGTTCAACTCTTTGTAATTTTTGTTTCAAGTCACTGTTTTCTTTTTCAACCGAATTTAATTTCTCGACAAGATTTGCTATGTGGGTTGGAATTTCAGGTTCAACTTCCGCCTCCTAGATTAAAAAATATATGTCACGTTGGTCGGCATAATTTTCATAAACAGTAAATAAAACAAATAGTTATAGAAGATAGTATATTCCACATTCGAATCATAGACAGGACGAGAGCCGACGACGGTGGATACGAAAACCATCGCACTATATAATAAAAATAATAATAAAAGTAAGAAACTTACGCAAGTATCTATCTAAGTCATACAAGTAAAAAAAATCTTTTAGAAAGAAGATAAGAAGAAGAGGCTAACCACGATGGTGCCAGCACTGAGATGGGTGTGGGCGATCGACGCTGGTGAGGATGGGGACGGGACAGGACGGACCGCTAATCCTAGACAAATATTGAGGAAAATGGAGCTTGGACAAGGTGATAAGAGAGGAGAAACCTTAAGTGTGGCTTGGTCATTTCATGGAACACCTCATGTGCATAGGAGGTGAGCTAGAGAAGCACAAAGCTCTCCCCTTGCCGGCCAGAAAAATAGAGCAATCTGGAGTGCTCTTCTCGCTGGTGAGGGGGTATATCTAGGCATCTCATTGGTCCCGGTTCGTGGATAGAAGCGGGACTAAATGACCCCATTTGGTCCCGGTTCTAGACACAAACCAGGACCAATGGTTGTGGGCCAGGAGCGAGGCCCATTAGTCCCAGTTGGTGTCTGGAACCGTGAACTAAGGGGTCCTATGAACCGGGAACAATGGCGCACGAGGCCCGGCCGGCGCCCTGGCCTCACGGACCGGGACCAATGCTGCCATGGGTCCCGGTTCATGAGTGAACCGGGACTAATGGGATGGCCCGACCTGGACGAAAGCCCTGTTTTCTACTAGTGTGCTGAAACTGATAGTATTTCTGAATATGATGAAATTATTGAAACCGAACACTATGATACACCTGCTAGACCTAGCTCTCCTAGATATGAATTGCTTGATATACAAGGGAGGTAGCTAGGGACTTTCTTTCTTGTAAGGATAGAGATGATCTTAAGAAATTGCTTCGCAAGTGGAAGGACAAATCTATGAATGCTAGAATGCAATATGATCCTAAGTTTGCTACTTCACCTATCTTTGTAACTCACAAGGATTATGAATTCTCTGTCGATCCTGAGTTAATTACTTTGGTTGATTCTGATACTTTCCATGGTTATGAATCTGAAACTGTTGTGTCACATCTTACCAAATTGAATGATATAGCCACCCTATTACTATATTCTTAAGTTGTTTCCTTTCTCATTAAAGGGTGATGCTAATATATGATTTATTTCTCTTGCTCTTGGTTGTGTGCGTAGTCCCAGGACATGATTTATTACTTCTCTAAAAAATACTTTCCTTCCCATAAGAAACAAGCTGCCTTGCAGGAAATATTTAACTTTGTGCAAATTGAAGAAGAGAGTCTCTCACAAGCTTGGGGGAGGCTTCTCCAATTACTTAATGCTTTGCATGATCATCCTCTCAGGAAAAATGAAATACATGATATCTTTTATAATGGACTAACCGATGCTTCTAGGGACCACCTAGATAGTTGTGATGGTTGTGTTTTCAGGGAACGAACTATTGAACAAGTTGAATTACTACTGAATAATATATTGAGCAATGATAATGATTGGACTATTCCCGAACCACCTTCAAAACCAACTCAGAAGAAAAGAGGCATTCTATTCCTCAGTCCTGAAGATACGCAGTAGTCAAAGAAATCTATGAAAGAAAAGGGTACTAAAGCTGAAGATGTTAAGAATCTACCACCTATTGACGAAATAGATGGTCTTGATAACCAGACACGGGTAGTAGAGGTAAATTCTCTCCGTAGATTTGATTAAAGAGATATTCCTTATAACAAGTCTACTAGCCAATGCTTGGATGACTTCCATAATTTTATTATCAAGTAAGAAAATTTCAATGCTTATATTAGTAGACAATTGAAACATAATTCTTACATGCTTGATCACTTGGGTGATTATCTGAGTAGAATTATCAATGACCTTAAGCTTATTAGTAAACAATCTTCCATGGTAACCACTCAAGTAGAACAAGTACTTAAGGCTCAAAAACATTTGCTTAATGAGATGAATAGTAAATACAATGATAATTCTGCTAAAGTTGTGATTAGAGGTGGTAAAATGACTCAGGAACCTTTGTATCCTAAGGGCCATCCTAAGAGAATTGAGCAAGATTCTCAGAGAGTTAATACGGATGAACCTATTCATTCCAACAAGAGTAGGAAAAAGAATGATGATAGTACTTTGCATGCTGCTAGTGAACCTTTTATAGATACATCTGGGAATCTAAATGATACTTCTACTTTTGATGCTGGGACACAATCTGGTGATGAACATGAGCCTAGTGATAACATTAATATTGAAGTTCATGTTGATGCTCAACCTAATAATGATAAAAATGTGTAGATTGAACCTACCGATGATCTTGATAACCCACAACCTAATAATAAAAGATACAATGAAAGAGACATCGTTGCTAGGAAACATGGTAGAGAAAGAGAACCATGCGTTCCGAAACCCATGCCCTTTCCTCCTATAGCATCTAAGAAAAAGGATGATGAGGATTTTGAGTGCTTTGTTGAAATACTTAGACCCGTCCTTTTGCGTATGCGTTTGATTGATAGAAAATGTCTCCTTATGCTAACTATATGAAAGATATTGTGACAAATAAAATAAAGATACAATAAGCTGAGATTTCCACCATGCGTGCTAATTATACATTTAAAGGTGGAATACCTAAGAAACCAGGAGATCCTGGAGTACCTACTACACCATAGTATATTAAAGGAAATTATGTTAAAACTTCTTTATGTGATCTTGGAGCTGGTGTTAGTGTTATGCCTTTCTATTTATGCCGTAGACTTGATACGAATAAGTTGACACCTACTAAAATCTCTTTGCTAATGGCTGATAAATCAACTTCTCTACCTATCGATATTTGTGAGGCTGTACCTATCATAGTTGCAAATGCTACTATCTTGACGGACTTTATTATTCCTGATAATCTCGAGGACGACAATATGTCGATCAGCCTTGGTAGACCCTTCTTGAAACCGTAGGGGATGTTATTGATGGCAACAAGGGAAATGTCACTTTTCATATTAATGGTAATGAGCATACGGTACACTTTCCGAAGAAACAACCTCAAGTTCATAGTATCAACTCTATTGAAAAATTCCAACGATTATTGTTGGAGACTTTGAGTTCCCTCTTCCTACTGTAAAAGAAGAAATATGATATACTTATTGTTGGGGAAATGCATATACCCATTAAGATATCTTAGTGTTACTCGAAAATTCTTTGGTTTCATGTTTTTCGAAAGAAGTTTGTTAATAAGACTTGATCAACCTTATTGATGGATTCCTTTTGATGAGCATGAGATGGATGAATTTAGAAAGCACAACTTACTCTACCTAACTTTTACTTTCTGTTACCTAGATGAAACTAAGTAAAAAATGCTATTATTTTTCCGTTTTATGTGTTTCCCGTGCAATAAAAAAGTGACCTAAAAATAAAAGTTCTTCAAATGTCCATAAAATGGAGTATGATTTTTTCTGGAATATTTAAGAATTTTTGGCATCGAGTATGCATCAGGGGGCCATACTGGTGGGCCACAAGCCTGCAGGGCGCGCCCACCCCCTGGGTGCACCCTGGTTGCTTGCAGGTCCCACGTGGCCTTCCTTCACTTATTCCAGCACCCATTCACTTCATCTTCCTCCAGAAAAATTCCACCATTGCTGAAACCAGTGTTCTAGCTCATCTTGCTCCCATTTTCGATCTCCTTGCTCAAAGCTCTATAGCGAAACTGTTTTAGGGGATTACTCATCGGTATGTGACTCCTCCAATGGTCCAATTAGTTTTTGTTTTGGTGCCTTATATATTGAAAATTTTGCTATTGTAGTGACCTTGTTTTTGAGCTTGCATGTGAAATTTGCATGGTCCTATGTAGTTTTGATGCATGATATAGTCTCTAGACACTTGAGGGAGTAGTTGCTATGAGTTTTGTTTATTTTTGTTCACCTTTATTTTGATTCACTACAAATTTCAGAAATTTTTCAGACAAAGAAAAGATGTTCAGGAGAATGTACCAAGGTGGTTCCTCGAGCACGAAAATTCCAAGACTCGCGTTACGTGAGCCCAATTTTGAACCACCGATGGAAGCTCGAGTGCGGCCTTGTGAATGGCCGTCGGATCAATTCATGGACAACGCCGGGTTCAAGGATGAGTTTTATGCGTACATAAGGAATGCTGGCATTGAGGATTTTATTTCAGACCAATGAAAGCAATATTATCAACTCACTTATTCTTTTGTGCGGAGGTTTGAATTTTCAGCCAAGCGTAATTATCATTCTGTCCTATTTAATCATTATGATAAGTCCTACACCATGGACATAGAGGATATTAATGATGCATGCAAAATTCCACAGTGGGGTAGCCATAGCGATCCTCATAAAAATGAATATAACTATTTACTTGCTAGCTTCACAGTGGGAGAAACTAGAATCATTACGCAAGCTACTTTGGGGAGCATTCACTTTCCGGTTATACATTATTTTCCTCTCTTCATAGGTAGATGTCTTAACGGTAAACATGAGCATAGCCACCTTTGTGTGTCTAATCTAGGTATTCTTAAGAGTGTTGTAATGGTAGATAGACGATATAACTTGGGGGCTATTAGTGCTAGGAGGTTACATCATAATACTAAGGATGGAGATTTCTTTGGTGGAATTTATGCCACCCGTGTAGCTAAGTATCTTGGGGTACCATTAGAGAGAATGATATTGAGTTACCCCTTGCTTTTCTTGATTATGAGGCTTTGGTGCGCTACCAGTTTCTTGAAAGGAATGAACAATCCCTCCAGTACCGACTAATTTTTGACTAACGACATGATGTCCATGTTACCCTTCCTACTCCTGCCTTCTTTAACTTTTATGAAAAACTGATATACTTTATAACCAGACAGAGTTCGCCTTCATGCCGCAGTCGTTCAGGCAGTAGCCGCTACAACCCAGTACAACCCCAGCTATGACTTCAGATATTATCAGGGCCAGCCATCGCCCTAAACCAACTTAGGCCAAAAGCCTAAGCTTGGGGGAGTACGTATTTCTCACCGACATTACATTCATGTTCACACACTCAGTTTAGTTGTCGGTGCTCATACTTTTTGGTTGTACTACCATGGTAGTCTATTTGTTATTTATGCTTTCTTCTTGTGTGTTTGATTAATCTTTAAGAAAATCCAAAAAAATATTTCTAGCTTTACCTTCTAGTTTGCTTAGTTGTATCATTAATAGAAAGCCCAAAAAGATTTCTCTTTCTTCTTTTGCTTGTTGGGAGCTTTCCTGTGTAAATAATTTTTCTTTCTTTTCTTTGGGTCGTAAGGAGAAGAGCACGATGACATGTTGAGTGGCTCTCACATGCATTATTGTTTATCTTATATAGAGCCCATATTTCTTTGCCTTCCCTTTTGATTTATTGTTTGCAGATTCCAGCTTAATCTAATGCACGTGCACTCTTATCATTATTCACATCATTCGGTCTTGCAAGTGAAAGGCAATAGTGATGATATATGATGAACTGACTGAGATGGAGAAAAGCTGGTATGAAGTCGACATGTCTTACTTTTGTAAATATGATTAGCTCATCGTTCTCAATTACACCCATTATAGATGAAACATGTTTGAAATGACAATTAGAGATTATAGTTGCTCATACCATGCTTAATTAGCTTAGAGTGGATAATGGTTTGTCTTGAGTGCCAACATGCGCATGAAAATGGTTGTAATGTAGTATGATAGAATGGTGTCATCCTCTGAATGACTCGAGTGTCTTGACTTGGCACATGTTCACGCATGTAGTTGAAACAAACCAACATAGCCTCCACGGTGTTTATGTTCATGGTGATTTATATCCTACTCAAGCTTGCATTCAATGTTGGCTAATCTCAAAGCATGTTTATGACTATTGTCACTCTCTAGTTGGTCGCTCCAGAGTCTTTTGCTAGCCTTCACTTGTACTAAGAGGGAATACTGCTTGTGCATCCATCTCCATAAGCCCAAGGTTGTTCCATATGAGTCAACCATACCTACCTATATACGGTATTTACCTGTCCTTCCAATTAAATTTGCATGTGCCATTCTCCAAATCTTCAAATAACTATTCCATTTTGTATGCCCAAATCGCTCATCTAGTGACTAAGGGCTGTCAGTATCTTCCATTCTAGGTGGGTTATTCTCACGATATGTGTTGATTAACTATCATTCACAAAAAGTGGATGGTACTCGGGATTCCCAGTCCCATGATCAAAATTCAAATCAAACTACAATAAAACAAAACTCCACCAAGATTGTGTTTGTATGGACGGTACCCGTGGATTCCTCCCGCCGTGGAGTGTGATTGATTTGGTGGAGGGGGAGTAAAAACTTTACTATTCTATTTGGGAACTCCCTATAATGTATCTAGCATGGAAGATATCGAGATCTCTTAGTTGTTATGTTGTTAATGAAAGCATACCGCTCAAAATTATTATTCATCCTTGTTTTAAAAGCTCGCGATCTGGCACCTCTGCAAATCAATGCTTCCCTCCGAGAAGGGCCTATCTTTTTTTACTTTACCGTTGAGTCATCGTCCTCTTATAAAAGGCACTTGTTAGAGAGCACCACCGTCATTTGTATGCTTTGCTATTAGTTGATATTGAGTATGAGTATGACTGGTTCTCTTTTACCATGAATTACAATGTCAAGTCAGCCCTCGTTCTTCGGAGGTGCTCTGCATTTATGTTTTGCAGTCTCAGGAAGGGCTACCAACATACCATTTCATATTGTATCATGATTGTTTTTATAAAATTGTTGTCATCCGAGACTTATTATTATTGCTCGCTAGTTGATTATGCCATTGATATGAGTAAATGAGAGACCAAAATGTTATTGTGAATGTGGTTAGTCTATAATCTTTGCTGAATATCTAAACATAAGTTAGACATATTTACAATGGCAGGATCAAATAGAGTTTGTAATAGTTTTTCTTTATCACTTTCAGTTTATCAACTTAATTGCCTGAGGACAAGGAAAGGTTTAAGCTTGTGGGAGTTGATACGTCTCCAACGTATCTACTTTTCCAAACTCGTTTGCCCTTGGTTTAGACTCTAATTTGCATGATTAGAATGGAACTAACCCGGACGGATGTTGTTTTCAGCAGAATTGTCTTGGTGTTATTTTTGTGCAGAAATAAAAGTTTTCGGATTGACCTGAAAATTTATGGAGAATATTTTTGGAATTAATAAAATATATTGGCAAAAGAATCAACTACAGGGGTCCACCACCTGGCCACAAGCCTGGTTGGCGCGCCGACCCCCTAGGGCGCACCCCTGTGGCTTGTGGGCCCCCTGACGCTCCTCCAATCTCATTTCCACTTCTATATATTCCAATTCGGGGAGGAAAAAATCAGGAAGAAGAGTTCATCACATTTCACAATAGGGAGCCGCCGCCATCTCCTATTCTTCCTCGGAGACCAAATCTGGAGTCTGTTTTGGGCTCTGGAGAGGGGAAATCGACGCTTTCATCATCACCAACCATCCTTGATCACCAATTCCATGATGCTCTCCACCGTTCATGAGTAATATCATTGAAGGCTTGCTGGACGGTGATGGGTTGGATGAGATTTATCATGTAATCGAGTTAGTTTTGTTAGGGTTTGATCCCTAGTATCCACTATGTTCTCAGATTGATGTTGCTATGACTTTGCTATGCTTAATGCTTGTCTAGGGCCCGAGTGCCATGATTTCAGATCTGAACCTATTATGTTGTCATGAATATATATGTGTTCTTGATCCTATTTTGCAAGTTGTAGACACCTATTACGAGTTATGATCCGCATCCCCCATGGGTGACAATAACTGGGATTCTTTCCAGTGATTACCATAGTTTGAGGAGTTCATGTATTCACTAAGTGCTAATGCTTTGGTCCGGTTCTCTATTAAAAGGAGGCATTAATGTCCCTTAGTTTCCAATAGGATCCCGTTGCCACGGGAGGTTAGGACAAAACTTGTTATGCAAGTTCTTTTCCGCAAGCACGTATGACTATATATTGAATACATGCCTACATTACATTGATGAATTGGAGCTAGTTCTGTGTCACCCTATGTTATAACTATTGCATGATGAATGCCATCTGACATAATTATCCATCACCTATCCATTGCCTACAAGCTTTCCATATATTGATCTTTGCTAAGTTACTTTTCCGTTGCTATTGTTACAAACACTACAAAACTACTATTATCACTTTTTCCACTGTTACCGTTACTTCCGTACAACTTTTCTGCTAAATATGTTGCTGCAGATATTAAGTCTTTCAGGTGTTGTTGAATTGACAACTCGGATGCTATTACTCGAGAATATTCTTTGGCTCCCCTTGGGTAGAATCAACAAATCTGGGTTCAATACTCTACCCTCGAAAACTGATGCGATCCCCTACACTTGTGGGTTATCAAGCGCGCATGGTGGAAGAGGCGTGAGGGGTCGTGTCCGTCGTGGAGGCCAAGGTCAGGGGAGGCGAAGTGCTTCCCCACCTCCTCCTTTGATGCCGGGCCCCTTCCTTGAGGAGACCCATGCCAAGGAGACGACACTAGAGTTTGTCCCATCGGGATCCATCTACGCCTCCCTCGCCCTTTTGCCATGGCGATGGAGGCCGACGAGCCGCCCGTCCCGTGGTTACGAGTGCATGGTTGTTGTAATGGCATGACACGGGTGGACGTCGAGTACCCAGCGAGTCACATCATGTTCCTCAAGCGCGCCTGGAAGAACTTCACTCGCACCCACAACCTCCAGGAAGGGCATGTCCTTCGTTTTAAAATGATGGAGGCCAATCCGCTCTCCGTCAAGATTTTTGGGCGCTCAAGCGTCCGTCTCAGCTGCTGCGAAGAGAGATCGAGTGGCATCGAAAGCTCCTCCTCGAGTGAGTGTGATGAGGAGGACAACGGTGAAAACGACGACGACGAGTCCAGTCTTCGAGCGGTCAAGTCGGAGCCCGGACTGACCGTCGGCCGCACCATCACCACCATCCTTATTTTGGCACGAGGTCCTCGATCGGGATAGAAGTGCATCTCGTCGTGTTGCAAGAATGAATATCATTACAAGTATATTTACAGAAGAGATGAGTATATGCAATTGGCTTACACTCGCCACAAGCTACATCAAGATCACATCAATACAACAACATACTAAAACATCATATATAATAACAGGGTCCGACTATGGACGAAATCAAATGATAGAATGACCTGCATCCTAGCTATCCCAGGCTGCCACCTAGAACACATCCTAGATTGATGAAGAAGAAGAAGAACTCCAAATCAAACAATCATCACACTCACATCAAAGAACCGCGTTACCTGAACCTACAACTGTTCTTGTAGTAAACTTTGAGCCACAGGGACTCAGCAATCTCATTTCAAAGGGTATCAAGACTATTAAATCTTAATGGGTGTGGTAGGGTTAAGTGGAGAGGCTGCAACAAGAGACTAAGTATTTATTTGAGTGGCTAACTTACAAATACAAAAAGTAATGTGGGTGGTCTACGAATAATGGTCGTGAACTAGTAATGATCACAAAGTAATCCTGAACACCTACTTACGTCAATCATAACCCCACCATGTTCTCTCTCATATAGGGACCCAGGAGAACAGACAATCATGGTTACACACATAGTTGGTGTATTTTATTAGATTGTACTTCGAGTATGCTATGACCGGGTGTTAAACAAAGTTTCCATGTTTTCCACATAACGGCGGGCACATCTTTCCAAAAGATTTAACCCTGGAAGGGTGCTCCAACTCGTCCATCACAAATTAACCACACGCGGCGAGAATAACCTTGACCATGAATCTCGTGATCTTCCTAGGCCATTCCACTGGAAAACCGTAACCTCGAGATAGCCCGAAGTATTTTAGGAATTCCTCATTCAACACATTCGAGAAAGGTAAAACAAATCCAGCAAGGTCGCCCGACATGTCGACGAACCCGATAGGAGCCACGCATCTCGTTCTCGGGACACGACTGTATAAGGTAGTGTACGGTGGCCTGATAGAAATCACAAAGGTTGCCCTGGGGTGGCCCTGCATAGTGCTCTAGTTTGGACCAACAGTCATGAGGAGCACTGGCCTGGGGGTTGATTAAATTATCCACGGGTGCCGGTGGGTCCCTATGCATTTTTTAGTTATTAGGAAAATGTAGTACCAATGTTGGGCCTTGCGAGACAAGCTTTATCCTAAAACAAAAATCATTGGGGTCCCCATAACAACCCCAAGCATGTTAAGAGTGCTCAATTATGGAACATAACACCGGTTCACAAGTAACTAGGGGTGGCAAGAGTGGAACAAAACACCAAGCAAAAGTCTAAGCCTTTCACCCTTTACCAAGTATATATGTGCATTAAATTAAATAGCAATAATATTGTGATAACGAAAGAACGTCCATGTTGACATATGGAAGCAATTGCACCTGCAGGTAGAAACACTCTAAGAAGTGCTAAGCAAGCAGTAACATAGCCAAACAAAGGTTTGCTGGGAAGGTGGAGGGTTAAAGGCTTTTCATGGCAATGTTGGGAGGCTTGACAACCAAGTGGTAGGTAGCGAGACATAATGATAAAAGCGGGGCAACTAGCATAGCAATGATAGTAGCGGTATCTAGGAAAATGTGTCATCTTGCCTGCGATCCCTCGGAAGAAGAACTAGTCCATGAAGAAGACTATCCAACATAGTCGAATGAAGCCTCACACCCCGAATGCTTTTGGTAATCTATCGAGAAGGAACAATCCGAAAACAACAATCAACACACGGCACAGCACAACATATGCATGACATGATGCGCAAACAAATATGTTGCATGTCCGGTTTAGATGTGCAAGGCATGGCAAATCACATCAAACAACTAATACACATTAAAGTGAAGCTCAATATGCAATGAGTTGCATATTGATGAAACTCCACGCTTGAATTACTTAGTTCATTCCCGTTTAGGTACACATCAATGTCAAATGTTGTTAGACATGGCAAGAGTTGAGGCATAAGCAACTAGTACATCTAGACATATTAAATGAGGCTGGAAACAGCTTATAGCATTTGCAAAAATGACTCCATATGTTAGTTTCGAAATTTGGTCCAGATCTAACCTAAGCATATTTTAGAGTTGTTAAACAAAAAAATAAATGTCACCATGAGATTCTACACATTTTTCTAGCCATGTTACATATGTGGCACTTTTTTTATCAAAAATATGGTTTAAAAGTTATTGAACAATTCATTTTACATGGCATTTAGTCAAATTACATGAAAACAGCAAGTGAAACATTTTAAACATATGTGAGAGTTGGTTATTGTGAATCTACACAAAATTATAAGCAATTTTCATATATATATTGTTTTCATCCGATGCACGGTTGAAAAGTTATTAATGCATGAAATTAGGGTTTTTTCTGCAATTCTGTAAATCTTGGATAATTAGCTAAATTCGCGGAGACTAAAGAAATAGACCTGGGCCGAATCTGCAATAGGCCCGAAACAGAGTGAGCGCGACATAGTAATACTACGCACGGGCTCTAGATAGGCAACCGTGGGCTCACCTTGTGGGCTTGGCCCAATCGGTGGGGCAGCTCGACCTGCTCCTGGTGCGGATCTGGGCCAGGGGGAGGCGCGGCCCACAGCGGGCGAGGTGGCCTCAGAGCGGTCAACGGGGCTCGACCTCATTGTCTTCATTGTGCAGGAGACGAAAGCCGGCGGCGCCATCCGGTGGGAGGCAAGGCGGAGGCGGGGATGACCGAGGACGGGCAGAACGGAGGCGGCATGGTCGGATCCGGTGATCCCCGATCGGATCTGGGCTGCGGCGAGTGGAGCTTCGGGCGGCCCTGTCCTTGGCAAGGAGAGAGAGGTCAGGGAGGGGGAGACGGGGAACAGGAGAGAGAGGGTGATGGGCGAAGGACTGGCCTGGAGGCTCATCGGCAGCGGGGCTCCGGCGGTGCTTCGGTGGTCTACCTGCGGGGCGGCCTCAAGATGCACCGGCACGGGGTGAGGGAGCTCGGGGAGATCTTGTCCCTAGATCATGAGCGGATGACGGTGGATGAGGGCTGGCAGCAGCGGGGATCTAGGCATTGCGGGCCCCGTGCGGGTCGGCGGCGCTAGGAGGTGGGAGGAGGCGGTGACGGTGGCGTGGTTTTCGAGGCAAGGGTTTAGGGTTTCTCAATTAGGTTAGCAGTTTTTGCACCGATTCGAGCCGTACAATCGAGATCGGACGGCTCCGGTCGCGAGAATAGGATAGGCAGGGCTAGGTGGACTGTGTAGAGGGGGTGTGGGCTAACGAGAGAGCGAGGTTTGCGGCCTATGACATGATTTTGAAACACCGAGAAAACATATGATAATTTGACCGGCTAGTGCCGCTATATATTTAACCGCTAGGGTAACAAATGACCTGGAATGCAACAAAACTTGGCAGGTGGCCTACCTACAATAAAACCAGACCGCATGAAAACTTTCAACCCAATCCGAGAATATTTTATGCGCACTTTAAAAATAATATTTTTCGATGCCGCGGGAGCGTGCATGTGTGGTTGGTCTCGAAATGGTCGACGACACGAGCGGAGAGAACCGGCAGCTACGAACAGATACAAGTTTTAAAAAACGAGTGATGATGCTATGCTGATCATGCGAATGAAGCAATGATGAACGCGACAACCAGCCAAAACACATACGAGAATGGAAATAAAAGGGGAATCTTCTAGAGCGTCGGTCCCAGGCTGTTACACTCACGCCTCTCCCGCTCCCAGCAGGATGACCTTGCCGGGGGACTTTGTCCTGGGCGCTGCCTCATCTTCCAGCTGGATCTTCTGACAGGCCCATGGACTTCGGCTTCTGGGGTCCATCCTCCTTTTTGCCCGCGTTGGCCCTCTCCTCCATGCAATGTTGGTCTAGTAGGGACCAGGATCTTGCCTGCCCATCTAGAAGCCCTGCCCCTCCATGCAGTGTTGGTTGAGAGGGGTCCGACTTGGCTTCTGCCAGGGGCCTCTCGCCATCTTTTTCTTCTTGAAGCCCACCTCCCCTTTCCATCTTTTTCTTCTTGTAATCCCCCTAGGGGAGAAACTCAAATAAAGATGTACTTAGGAAAAAGTGACATCTCATCTAAAGTGGGTATGTTATCTTCCTTGTTCGACTGTTTCTTTGCATGGAATTTTCCCTATGCCCTCTTGGAAAAATCTTGCCGGTGTGTGTAGCCCTACCGCAAGAGCTTTGAGGAATGGGTCCTCAGCAGCCTGTTGGCGGTGCATCTGCTGGCAAGATACCTTAGCATCCTTGGCGTAGCCGTTCAAGGTGTTGGTTGCGCTCGAAACAGAATAAGTGCGCGAGCGCTGTCTCTTGAGTTGTTGAGCGGACTCGAAATGAAACAAGGAGCGTGGCCGCGACCACTAAAGCCGTTGAGTAGTCCCGAAACATAGCGAGGGCGCAACCAATCGTGGCAAGGTTCCCATGCGTGCAGGTTTTCCACACAAGAATCGAAATCGCCCAAGGCAAATAACTCCACATCAAGAATTGACTTGGGGTTTTGCAACTTATCTTTTTGTACATCGCCCATAGGTATCTATACCATTATCCCCCCGGCAATGTTGCACGCGAGGTAACCTTCTGTCCTTTGAGAAAAAGAAAGTAAAGAAAATATGGCTGTGGAACCTTGGCAGTCCGTTAGCTCCTGCCGGGAGTAAGTGCAATGCAATATCTCAGAAAAGCATGAACATAAGTAAACATGAGAATCAGTCAAGATTTGTAGAACACTTACCTTTATTCAACTACGCACAGGGTCTGAGCCTGGCTTTGTACCAAGGACTACATGCTTCAGCGGCAAGGCTTTTACAAAAGGTGGTTGCCGGGAGGCCCAGCCACTGCACCTCATGGTAGAACTTGCGAAGATGTTCGATATTCCAGGAGTTGCTCACTCGGATGCCATCTTTGGTCTCCAAGTGGCCTACGCCAGGCCTGGTGACTCGTACTACCCAATAAGGGCCTTCCCACTTCGGTGTCAACTTGTTGGAATTCTTGGCGGACTGAACTCCCCAAAGAACAAGGTTGCCTTCCTCAAGACATCTGGCATTAACCTTGCGTCTATGATAGCGGCGCAAAGCTTGTTGGTAGAATACATGTCTCACAACAGCCTAAAGACAATCTTCCTCAAGGAGCGTTGAGCCATCGTGCCGCAACTGCTCTTGCTCAAGGTCATCATAAGCGAGCACTCGAGGTGACCCATATATGAGTTGTGTGGTGGGAACTGCCTTCGCCCCATAGACGAGGGAGAAGGGTGTCTGACCGGTAGGTTGGTTTGGTGTCATCCTGATTGACCAAAGAACCACCAACAACTCATCAACCTAGTGCCTTCCGCACTTGTACAACCTGTCGAAAGTTCTTGTCTTGAGGCCTCACAACACTTCAGCATTAGCCCTTTCCGCTTGGCGGTTGCTCCTTGGGTGGGTAACAGAAGCAAAATAGATTCTGCTGCCAAGGTCTTGGACATACGGCATGAAGGTGCGGCTCGTGAACTATGTACCATTCTCAATGATGATCCTGTTGGGAAAACCAAAGTGGCAGACTAGTCCTTTGAAGAACTTGACGGCTGACTGTGCTGTCACTTTTCTCACTCCTTCCATTTTCGGCCACTTTGTGAACTTGTCAATTGCAACATGCAAGTACTCAAAGCCCCCGGCAGCGCGGGGAAAGGGGCCTAAGATGTCGAGCCCCAGGACCGAAAATGGCCAGGAGAGAGAGATTGTTTGAAGGGCTTGAGCTGGTTGATGTAATTTCTTTGAATGAAACTAGCGTGCTTCACACTTGGTTACTAGCGCTATTGCATCTTGGAGGGTAGTGGGCCAAAAGAAACCTTGTTGAAATGCCTTTCTAGCAAGTGCTCTTGATCCTATGTGGGAGCCACATATGCCTCCATGTATCTCTGCCAAAACCTCCAGTCCATCGTCCCGGCGGGCTAATTTCTCTGCTTTTGCTTGTTCCTCAGGGAGTTCTCTTGTCTGAAGGAAACGGACAATGTGATGTGCCCATGCTGTAGCCTGGGGCTCGACGACAAGGACTAAAGGCATGTCCTCTACCGGGGAACCATTTGTCTCAACGGCAAGGGCTCGAGGCACTGCCGAAGTTTGCTGCCCCCCAGCAAGCTTGGCGGGAGCATGCGCTTCCACGGCAAGATCCTGACGCTCCACCGGAGCACGGCGCTCACCGGCAAGCCTGACGTTTTCCCCGAGAACCTCCTTGCCGGCAACTTCTAGGAGCTTTGCTAGGGAATACTTGTCGGAACTCAACTTCCTTCTTTTCTCTTGTCCAGTTGATGGTGTCATGGATGGTTGAGTCAGTCGGAGCACGAAAGCTCCTGGTTCTACAGGCAATTTAAGAGCAACACACTTTGACAGGTTGTCAGCCACGTTGTTTTCTGCCTGCGGAACATGCTCTATTTGCAGGCCGTCAAAACTTTCTTCCAACTTCCTGACTTCATCTTCATAAGCTTCCATCAATGGACTCTGATAATCTTTGTTCACTTGCCTGACGACAAGCTGAGAATCACCCCTTACATAAGCTTCCATCAATGGACACTGATAAGTTTCTTGATTCCTAGGTCTACCACGATCCTGAGACCGGCAAGCAGCCCTTCTTACTCAGTAGTATTGTTCGTCGACCTATCCCAGGGAAAATGCATCTGAATCACATATTTGAGGTGCTCTCCGGTGGGTGTGACAAGCAGCACTCCTACACCGGCGCCTTGTAGGGAGAAACCCCCATCAAAATACATGACCGACTCTTGATCAGTTTCCTTGTCGAGGACGGTTGACTCTGGATCTTCTTCATCTGACGTTGGGGGTCCATTCTGCACTAATCTCCGCCAAGGCTCTGCTCTAGATGGTCAAAGTTCTTTCAAACTTGAGACCAAAGCTAGTCAGTTTCAAGGCCCACTCTACAACCTTGTCACTAGCTTCTCGGTTCCGCAAGATCTGCTGCAACGGGAAGCGAGTGACTACGATGATCTCATGTGCTTGGAAGTAATGGCGCAACTTCCTCGAGGCCATGATAAGGCCTAAGAGAAACTTTTACACGCTAGAATATCTTGACCTTGCCCCCTGCAAAAGGGAGCTTACAAAATAGACTAGGCGCTGCACCACCTTCTTCTTCTGATTTGTCTCGTTTAACTGCGAAGATCCTTCCTTGCCGGCACCTGAGTCTGCCGAGGAATGTCTTGGGTTGTCGCTTGGCGGTCCTGCCGCGCCAGCTGTTTCTTCGTCAACTTCTCTTTTAGCTACTAGTGCAGCACTCACCACATGATTTGTCGCTGCTAGATATAGCAGCAATGGCTCTTGTGGTTTTGGTGCAACTAGGACTGGCGGAGAGGAGAACTTCTTCAAATCCTACAGCACTGCCTTCGCTTTCAGAGTTCATTTCATTGGACTTGCCTTCTCCAAGATTTTGAAAAATGACAAGGCGCGCTCAGCAGATTTTGAGATAAACCTACTCAAAGCAACAACACAACTGGCAAGATGATGCACATCTTTGACATGTCTTGGTGCTTCAATTTTCTCAATTGCTTTGATCTTGTCGGGATTCGCTTCAATTCCACGTTGAGACACAAAGAACCTGAGGAGCTTGCCGGATGGGACTCCGAACACACACTTCTCAGGGTTGATCTTCATGTTCATCTTGCGCAGATTTGCAAATGTTTCTTCTAGGTCTGATATGAGTGTAGCCTTGTCCTTGGTTTTGACAACTATGTCATCAATATAAGCCTCCATATTTCTATGTAGTTGTGGCTCAAAACCAATCTGGACTACTCTTGCGAATGTAGAACCTGCAGTTTTCAACCCGAAAGGCATACGCAAAAAGCAATACGTACCACATGGGGTGATAAATCCGGTCTTCTCCTCGTATTCCTTACCCATAAAAATCTGATGATTGCCTGAATAGGTGTCGAGGAAATGAAACAAGCCCCAGCCGGAGGTGGAGTCCACAATTGTCACACCCTGTGTTTGTATCACCTTGACATGTTTGGGTTTATAAAAATTCGAGCCGACTAAAACTTTTTCAAAGTGTTTGTGCTTGTTTGCTATGATGTTGCTTGATTCATGATTGTGTTATATGGCACTCCTAGATACAATTCCACTTCATATTCATCTTCCTTATCCCAAAACTCTTGCCCAACGATCATGCCATGTGAATAGTGCCCAAAACTATTTTCATCAAACTTTGTTTTAACCAAAAATGATTTATTCAAATTAGGTTTTCAAAACCCCCTGGAATAAGGTTTGCACTTCAAGTCCTTAAATTGGGTGGATTCCTTTTTACCAAAAGCTTTACTTCAAACCTACTATATATAAGACTTCCCAAAACTACAAAATATTATTTTCAAAGATTATTCTTATATCTTATTTAAAGACTTCTTCTTAAACCCAGAAATGGTTTTTCATAGGGAAAAATTATTTAAATGCTTTGAAAAAATATTTGAGAAAATTTAAAGAAACTTAGTGGACATATATTGTCCATATATATGAGTTTCAACACCTGGGCATGATCAAATCATGGGCAAAACCCCTCAAAACCCTTTCTGTTCAAATCAAACTTTTGGAATATTTCTATAAGAAATATTGTCAATAAATTACAGGAAAATTCCAGCAATTCAACACCATCACAAGTGATGATCATGCAAAGTTTCATCTCAATCCAAGTTGATTTGGTTCTTCAAACCTACTCAAAACCCTTTCTCTCCAGATTCTAATTTAAGCAACTTTACATAGTGAAGTGTCTCCCCTTGGCCTCAAACTTTGTGGGCATGCTCTAATGACAAAGTAGTGATGATACACTAAGGGTGCATCAAGGGTAAAAGCCTAGCATCAATAGATCTATTGAAACCTGATTCTGCAAATTTCTAGGGTTTATCAAGTTTCCATTGTCAACTTTTTCCCCTTGGGCTCAAACTTGGTGAATCCTCCAATCTTTACCTAGCCTTTGACCCTGGTAAATAACTCAATGAGTTAGAAAACTTATCTTGCCCAAGACCATACCAAACACCTTCTGGTGATATGGTAAAACCCCCATTTCCACCCCTTTCCCTTTTACCCTTGCCCCCAAATTTTGACCACAACCTCCTGTGGATTCATTTCACCTCCAGTAAAAGTCGCATGGCCATAGCCCAGGTGTGATGTGGTGAAAACCCCATTTACCCCCTCGACAACATCTTTTGTCTCTCTCTTCCCTCTTCCTTCTACCCTAAGGCTTCTCTAGAGCCGTCCCTAGCACCTCCTAGCCGTTGGGCCTCCTATAAAGCCCAAGACACAAGAGGACACGCAGTGGGCTTAAAATATGCCCAGGCATGCCATTTGGGCGCTCAGGAGCGTGCTACAGTGCGCTCCCACATTGTAGCCGCCCCTGCCCTGCGCCGCCTGACAGCATTGGGCCTCCCCCGCGTGTCCCCCTAGTCACCATCGGCGTCCATGACGCGGCAGGCGTCCATGACGCGGCAGGCGTCGCCCCCCTCTCTCACCTCTCTCTTGCGCGCAAACGACACCGCCCGAACCGGCCAGTGGCCACGCTCACACACGTGCACCGCCGGGCCCCCCTCCTAGCTACCTTCCCTTCGACTAGGCGCTAACCGCATCCATGAAGCCTGCAAACATGGCCGCGCTCGTCCTCGTGGCCCGTGGCGAAGCCCTGGTCCTCACCGGCGCACCACGTCCACGGTGGAACGGCGGCCCGTCTATTTAAAGCCTCCCCGCTCCTCCTGCTCCTCCCTCCTCGCTCTCCGCTTTCCTCTGCTTCTCCCCTATGCCCAGTGCGATCTCCCCCATGGTCGGGAGCCCTCTCCCGACCCAAACCCTCGCCGCGGCCGTCTGGCATCTCCCCTCACCGGCGTTCCCCTCTCCCCTCGGTGACCCCGCAACCTCCCATCAACGCGCGGGATCCCCCCAAGCTCGCTAGTGCCCTCTATTCTGTATGCCGTGGCGTGAAGCCCTCCAGCGAGCCCCTCCTACGCTCCTGTCATGATGAGGGGGATTATAGGTGGGGCCCATCTATCATCCCCTGGCGCCCCTCCTCTCTCTCTAGTAGGGCGGGCTCGTGGGCAGGTTTAAAAACAAACCTGCCGCGCGCGGCTCCT
Source organism: Hordeum marinum (assembly GCA_022496015.1). NCBI lineage: Eukaryota > Viridiplantae > Streptophyta > Magnoliopsida > Poales > Poaceae > Hordeum > Hordeum marinum. The sequence continues at coordinate 122,505,548 of CM039677.1, forward strand.
CGCCTGGGCCGGTTTTCCCCATGGGCCAGTTCGGTTGGAGGGTTCTGGCCCGAGAGGGTACAATAAACCTATCTATTTTCTTTTTCTTATTATCTTCCAAAAATTCCACAGATCTGATTAAGTATCCAATGCCCATAATTCTTCCACCTAAATTCTTAGAATAATCCATAGAATTTATTAGTGCCATTTGTAAAAATGTTTGGAAATATTTTTAGTACTAATTTATTTTAAAACCTATATTTAGGCACCTTTTTGCATCTTTTATTTAGTTTCCAAAATATTTTTCACAACAAAACCCTAGGAGAATATTTTTAGTATGGCATTTAGTATTTATCAGAGTAGGTTAGCATTTTTTAATAGTGACTTGTGTGCTCTGTTTTGGTGTGTTGCTTATTTTTTATCACTTTATTTCGTGACGATAGATTGCACGGTTGACGAAGAAGTTGGACCCGAAGACTTCGAAGACCCCGGAGACTTTGTTGAGCCAGGCTAGCAGCCCTTTGACAATGATAAGAAATCATTTTTATTGCATGTCATATAGCACTTTACTTTCATCATATTTGATCATGTGGAGTAGTGATCCCTTCTTTGGGATTCTTCCGACACTCTTACCATTGACACTTGCATCGTGCATGACCCTACCACCTTCTGAGGGATATGCGGGTCGAAGTAGTTAGGATGCTAGTAGATCCTACGCAAGTGGGATCGGGATCTATGCATGGTGATGGAAGGAAAGAAATGGTTTCAAAGACTTTTCGGAAACCCCGTCGGGTGCCACTAATGCCCAAGGGAGATGACGATGAGATGGGTGACCACTTGAGAAAAAAGTGGTGTGTCGGAGCAAGTTGAGAATGTGTTTTCGAAAACGGATTAGATTTAAGATTTGCCTGAAATGCGCAAGCACGATACCCCTTATGGGACGGGGCTTTGTTGATTACCTTGGTGGGTACTAGCAAGGAGCCCGCATTACTAGTGGCGGGAGTGGCGTGGTCACACTCGATACGGGGTCGTACCGGTATGTACGATCACGCTTTGTCTTCACAGGCACCGGGCACACCATTGGTCCCCTCATGGATAGTATGATTAGAGCGAGGCTCGTGTGATGTAGATTGTGAGGGCTGGGTACCAATCGAGTGGACTCTTTTTCTAGTATCGCTAGGGGAAAGGCATTGTTCGGGTGCTTACCTCGGGTATGTTATATACCGTGAGTCATGGATGACACAGAAGTTCCCCGAGTCTTGTGGGTAAGGTGTGCAACCTCTTGAGAGTGTAAAACTATCCGAATAGCCGTGTTCGCAGTCATGGACAGTTGGGTGGTGCTGCTTAGACTATGTCCGGATGTTTTCGTAAAACGTGGTGTGAGTATGGATGTGATGGTGACAAGAGGTCACATGAGCTAAGTCCGATGACTTAGCGTGGGTATTGAACCAAGTCCGATGACTTAGCATGATGACTGAACACGAGGTGTTTAACCCCTACTTATGATGATATTCTTAACTTGTTCATATGGATATCACAAATTGATGACGCATGCTTACTAGTCCCTTGATCATGTCGTTGCATTTAAAAATAGCTTTTCCGCAAACAACCTACTTAGTGCTATATCATGCATCATTGTTACCTTGTTCCACAACTTGGGTTGCTTGCGAGTACATTCAAAGTACTCAGTCGCTTGCCACTGGTTATTTAATTGGCCAGGCATGGAAGAACAGGAGTATGTTGAAGAGTTCGTTGCTGACGAACATGCGAACTAGGACGCTTCCCAGTTAGAATGCCTGTAGGTTAAGGCAGTTGGCTTGGGTTCATGCTTTCGACCTAGAATTCTGCTGCTTGTTCTATTTTAAGTGTTTGGCCTGTGTGGCCCTATCTATGTAAGACTAGACCTTCATGGTCTATATTTGTGTAAGATGTTAAATGAGGATGTAAGACTCTTGTTATTCAGCTTGTGCTTGTTCAGTGAGCATTGATCTCTGGGATCACTATACATGTGCATTTGGTGATCACAACTTATGAGTTGGGGTCCCCACAACAATCTGGTCAATGCGCGGCAAGGGAAAAGGATCTTTGGGCTAGGCTTTGTTAATGTTTGTGAAGTCAATGCACAGCCGCCATTTTCCATTTTCCTTACGCACTACAACTGGATTGGCCAACCATGTTGTATGGAGTACTCCTCTTATCAACTCAGCCGCTTCTAGTTTCTTGATCTCTTCGGCGATAAACTATTGCCGCTCCAAAGCTTGCTTCTGGACCTTTTGTTTGTCGAGCCGCGTGTGTGGGCAGACGACAAGGTGGTGCTCACTCACCTTCCTGAGAACACCGGGGATATCAGATGGTTGCCATGCAAACACATCAACATTCACCCGCAGGAAGGCAACCCGTGCGCTTTCCTATTTCTCTTCCAGGTTGGAACTTACGGTGAAAGTTCCTCCTATACCATCCTCCTTGGCAGGCACCTTCTTGGTCCCTAGAGGAGCTACCTTGGACTTCTTGCTCTTTGCCGGTGGAGCTCTCTGGCACATCGTCAACGGGAGCACAGCAGTCCGAGGAGGTGTGCTTGCTGGAATGCGGCGACAAGCGTGCTTTCGAATTTGTCTTCCAAGGTGGAACTTATAGTGAAATTTCCACCCGTACCATCCTCCTTGGAGGGCACCTTCTTGGTCTATGGCGTAGCTGCCTTGGACTTCTTGCTCTTGCCGCTGGAGCTCTCTAGCACATCGTCAATGGGAGCGCAGCACCCCGAGGAGGTGCGCTTGCCGGAATGCGTGCCAGAGGCCTTGCTAGTCTTCCTCCCCCTGGGAGCTTCAATGGCAGGAGCAAGTGCCTTGGCAGCAGGTGCTGCAACTGCCCCTGGTAGAGTTGGTCGCCATGGATAAGTGTGCTTTTGTTGTCGGAGTTGATCATGATGAAGCTCATCGGCCAGGGCATCTCCAGCATGTTGTAAGCGAAATGGGTGGCCGCCATGAACTTGGCCAGTGCTGGGTGACCAAGGATGCCATTGTACGGCAACGAGATCTTGGCAACGTCAAAGATGATCTTTTGTGTTCTGAAATTGATATCACTGCCAAATGTTATCTGCAGCGTGATCTTACCCTTCCGCTGAGTTCTCCTGGAATTGACCCCATGGAAAGCCCCTATTGGCTCGAGATCTTCATCAGGAATTTGCAGCCTCTGGATGACATCAGGTGAGATCAGGTTCAAGCTAGCCCCACTGTGCATCTTTATCACCATGAGGTTGCGAATAGTTGGCAAGACCAACAACGGCAGGTACCCAACCGTAGTTATGCGATCAGGGTGATCCTCGGTGTCAAAGATGATAGGGGTGTTGGACCACTTTAGAGGTCTCTGGGTATCGATAGAGGGCTCTGCCGCGTTAATCTCGCGCGCCCACTATTTAAATTGGCGGTGAGGGCAATTCGATGAGGAACCTCCCTCGGTGCATATCATCTTTGTAGCCTTCTGGAACTCCTGCTCCCTAGACTCGTCGTCCTCCTTGTTGTCATCATCATCACCCTCTTGCTTGTCGCGGCCATGAGCGACTAGTCTTCTTGCTGCTTGGGCTTGCCGTGGTGACCTCCTCAGCCAACGCGCTTCTTGCCGGACCTCTCAGCACCATCCTGGCCTTTCTCCTTATCTCGCCTCTCATACTCTACTTTTTGCTTCTCGACAAGCTGTTCAACTTGCCTGCAATCTTGGAGATCGTGGCCTTTGGTCTGATGGATCTTGCAGTACTGCTTGTCAGAGCCTTCTGGCTTGTTGGCAACCGCCATATCATGGCAGGAGGTGCACCCAACAACATCGTTGCCGGGGTCATCAACCTTGCCCTTCTTGACGATACTGGGGTTGCCAGATCCCTCGAGGCCAAGCACGGCCTTGCCCTTGCGCTTCTTGTTCTGCTGCCAACCCTTCTTTGCCGGGGTGGCGGTGTCTTCATCTTCAGATCGACCCCTGCACCAGCGTCTTCATCGGGGAGTCTCCTCCCTTCTTTAGCCCGAGCACATTTGTCTGCTAGAGCATAAAGCTCGATAACATCCCTAACCCTGTTCATCGCCAGCTCTTTCCACATCCTGCGGTTGTGCACATTTCGAATGAACACGCTGATAATAGCGGCAGGATGAATGTCTGGTATGTTGTGGTGCATGCGACTGAACCTTTGGATGTACTTGCGCAAAGTTTCTCCCTCCTTCTCAGGGATGATGTTCAAATCGCTTTCCCGGCCAGGAGATTGATGGCCTCCGGTAAAAGCGCCAAAAACTAATGGCACAAGTCTTCCCAGGAGGCGATGGAATTCTACGGCATGTGCACCAACCACGACCTGACGTTTGGCTTGAGCATCAATAGGAAGTAGTTGGCGAGTATCTTGTCGTCGTGACCCTCGACAGCTTGCACCGAGATGGTGTAGATGCTCAGCAACTCCGACGAGTGAGTCTTGCTGTCATACTTCTCCAGGACCTCTGGCCATAATGTGTGGGAGCATCGGCAACTGGACTGTCCGCAGTTGACGGGTAAACGCTGGACAACCCACCTCGTAAGGTAGGCTGATAGGATACCCTAGCGCAAACTTGTCTACGGTGGGCCCCGCTCACCTATCATCTTGAAGGCGTGCCTCCCGCCGCCGCTCAATTGTAGTTTGGGCGTCTTCGTACCCTCGTTCCTAAAGAACTAGACGGTGGTCGCGGCGAGTCCGTGGATCGGATGACGCCATCAAGTAACCATCGTAAGCGTCCGATAATCGAGTCGGTGACCGGCGTTGTTGCTGTGGAGGAGAGTGCACCGTGGTCACATCGCCTATGGCCTTCTCATCGCTGGCGTGAGCCCACTCGGCAGACCGAAACTTGTCCGTTAGGTTGAGGAGGCTCTGAATGGTAGCTCTCCAATCGTCGAGCTTCCCCACAGCAGGAGGGAAGTTTAGGAGTAGTTGTGCTCGCGCCATCTCTTCTTCTTACGTGGCCGGTAGCGAATGGCACGAGGAACGCAAGGTGCTTTGAGTTCTAACCGTGTTAGAAGGAGATCCACCGCGGTCCCGTGATGGCACGCCACTCCCACTAGCATGCAGGCAAGCATGTTGCTCCTGCGCACGTTGGGGGTGATGTGCGGGAGCTTTTCCGTGGGGACGTTGAGAATCGTGGGTGCCATGGCGCGGCTCCTCACACGCGTCTTGGGAAGGTCATGGCATTGGCGTCGGCGTGGGCATCCTGGAAGATGCCCTTCCACCCCAGAGTTCACCCTGCCACCCACAGGCGGTACAACTCCGTCCTGAGACCCAGCGGTGCGGTGGTTCCCGCCGCTGCCATCGGCGTCTTCGCGGCGGGCGTCGCCGCTTGCTTGGCCTTGATCACCATAGCTTCACAAAAGTTCTGAACTTCCACCTCCTCCTCCACCTGCGTCTACGCTGTTGCCAGTCTGTGCAAATACTAGGACAGCGGAAGCTGATGGGATAACCACCGTCAGGCCCTTCTTCCTGGGGGCCATGGCGATGATGAGTATGAAGGAACTCGCGCGCTAATAACCAGAACAGGTTCACACGACCTACTGAACTCCTACCTAGCGCGCCAAAGATGTCATGGGGAATGAACACCAATGAGACCTGAGCGGCCCCTTTCGGTTTGGCAAGGGAGCAGGCTCGTGCAAAGAGCAGGTCTGATGAACAACATGTGGGGTTTTTCCCAGGTTCAGGCCGCAAAGATGCGTAAAACCCTACTTGTACTTGGTTGTATTGTGGTTGTTCTTATGGTTCTAGCTATAGGAGCGCTGCGAGCAGCTGCCACGCGTGTGAGCTAGAAGGTCCCAAGTCGAAAAGCCCAAAGACTAAACGTCCAAAAGTCCTCTACCCTATCGCCCTGGGCCTCCTTTTATACTCTGAAGGGGATCCCAAGAGTGGCGTATAGTGCGTACATGGGGTGTACAGAGCTATAGTGCTATCATACCTAACACTGACGGAATAGGACATGCGCATTTAATGCACCGTCAGGCATCTCTATCAGTCTGTGGGATGAGACAGGAGCCCGTCCCATCGGCATCGATTATCCCCCTCCAACGCCGATGCTACGACATGTGTCCAGGCGGAACGACACCTGGCCTGTGCACTGGCAGGGCCTTGCCGAGGCTTTACATTGTCGGGTCTTGGTCTTTGCCGGAGGATTTGATGGTCATCCCAGCGAGGTCTTGTCGGGTGTCTTGATTCTCCTGTGCTTGTACTTGGCAGCTCTCTATCGGGCCTTACTGCCAGGGTGGCTACTATTGCCCGTGCACTAGTAAGGGGCATTGGAGAGCCCAAAACTCCAGTGCACCGACCACGCCGGGTTGTCTCGATAAGGTTGGTGGAAACGTCCAGCCCGGGCATAGATCTGTCGATCTTGCCGATGAATACGTGAATGTTGCTGAAGGGAACCCGGTACCCGTACTTGATCTAATCGGCCTCCGGTCCCCATCCAGCATCATCGATGTAGAGATTACCATAGTGAATGTCAGTGATCATGCCAACGACGTATCCCTCGATCCCTGGGAGAGATCCCTTTGAAACCTCCACACCACTGTGCGCTAGCCCCACCATGGGTGCCAACTATGGTGGTTTTGTCACGTCAGATGTCCGAAAACTTAGGTTCGAGTCCATCGCTAAGGAGGTGGACTCAAAGGGGTTGATTGAGACGAGAGACACGAGTTTACCCAGGTTCGGCCCCTTGGGAAGAGGTAATGGCCTACGTCCTGCTTTGTGTTGTATTAATTGGAGTATCGATTACAAGAGAGCGAATTCGCTTGACCTAGCTATCGATCAATTGGTTTCTGTCTAAGACGCCCCAGGACACAACTTTATATAGGAGGTCGAGGCCCTAGGGTTACAAAAGTCCAAATGAACTCATACAAGGTATTCGACCCTGTCTCTAAGCCTCCTTGCCTTCTTGGGCAAGCCGTCTCCGGGCGGCTTGCGCGCCCGGGTCTCACGCCATCTTCTGTCTCTACGCCTCCACCTAGGCCCATCACGGAAGCCGCCATGTGGCCTAGCCCTCAACCTTCAGGCCCAATTTGAGGGTCTTGACTATGAGCCGCCAGGGGTGACCCGGCCCCTCGTGGGCGGGTCTCGCCATTGGGTTATATCCCCAACACACATGTAATAAAATATCATTGCAAATGGTTGACAAAACAACTACCATACCTATCGGTATTTGTGAGGATGTGTCCGTTGTTGTTGCATATTTTACTATCTTGACGGACTTTGTTATTCTTGAGATGACCGAGGACGACAACATGTTGATTATCTTTGGTAGACCCTTCTTGAATACCGTAGTGGCTGTCATTGATTACAATAAATGCAAGGTCACTTTGCATATCAATGGTAATGAGCATATGCTACACTTTCCGAAGAAACAATTCCAACTGAATGGTGTGAATGTTATTGAAAATTCTTCGACACTCATTATTGGGAGCTTTCAATTACCTCTACCTACAGCCAAAAAGAAATATGATATTATTATTATTGGGGATATGACTATCCCCGTTGAGGTAACCTAGTGTTTTATGAAAATTCTTCGGTTTCATGCTAATTGAAAGCGGTTGTTAATAAGACTTCATGAACATTATTAATGAATCATTTTCAAGAGGTATGAAGTTGATGAATTTAGTAGACACAACTCTTTGTATCCACTTTTAGTTTTTTGTTTTTCGTAGTTAAATAAAATAAGTTACATGTTTATCCTACCTTCTGATTTCTCCGGTGCAACAAAAATGACACAAAAATAAAATTCTTAGAATGGCGTGAAAATTTAACATGATTGTTTCTAATTATTTGCGAATTTCTGGAACAAATAATACCATAGGGGGTGCACCTGGTGGCCACCCTCCACCAAGGTGTGCCAGACCCCCCTGGCGCGACCTGGTAGAGGGTGGACCCCAGGTGGGTCCCCTAGTTATCCCTTTAGCCCATGTCGTCACTTAACTCCAGAGAAATATTCACCATTGCTCTCTCCCACGTGTTCTTGCTCAAGAACCCGTGGATTTTAATCTCTTTGCTCAAAGCTCTTTTTCTGAAACTGTTTTAGGGAATTGCTTCTCGGTATGTAACTCCCCCATTGCTCCAATTAGTTTTTGATTTATTGTTTTATTTTAGAATAATTATCTTCTGTTGGTGGTGCTGTAGATGAGTTGGCATGTCGTATTCTTAGATTCCTAAGTAGTTTAAATGCTTGATATGGCCTCTATGCATCCCTAGGAGTAGTTGCTATCAATCTTATGTAGTTCTGGATGAAAAAAATTCAGAATTTTATTTTTATAAAATAAGAAGAATTTCTTTAGGAAGTACTCCTCCAAGAAGAGCGCTAAGGGAGTTATTGGGAAGTCGTATGATAGTGACCCACACATTTCAAGGAAGGAAGAAGTGTGGCCATGCAAATGGCCACATGTTCCCTTTATGGAGGAGGTCGGTTTCTACCAAGAATTTTCTCCATTTATTGACAATGTTGGTCTGACCAACTTCCTCGCAGATAAGTGTGACCAGTATCGCATCCTCACAAATTCCTTTGTACAAAGCTTTAATTTCCTAAGTAGGAATAACCCTCCTGTGGTGTAGTTTAATCTATATATTAAAAACTACAATATACCATTCACTAACTTTTGTGACATATGTCTTATTCCTTCAAGTGGGAATTGAGAGACCCTAGACCAGCAGAGTTTGAGGATTTAACAGTGGGTGATAACAGAGGCGTGTCGAAAACCACGGCCACTAGTTTGTAGTTTCCTTCTGTGCACTACTTTTCTATATTCATTTCTATGTGTTTAACTACTAAGGAAAAGGTCGGTGCACTCAGTGCTTTGGACCTTGCCATTTTGCAACGTCATTATATGATGATTAAAATTTTGGCCTAGGAGGTATCATTGCATGACATATACAACTTAACAAGTGCAAGGGCAAGATATTTTAGTGAATCTCTTAGGAGTTCAGATACGCCCTCATGATTATCTTTTTGCCAAGGTTTATATAGACTATAGGTCGTTGCAGGATCACCAATTTATTGATGAGGCTGACCTCTTTCATAATATTTGCTATAATCTGGTATTTAGAGCCATAACCCATGATGTTATTCCGTTTCCTGCTCCTTATTTGTTTGATTCTATTACCAGGAACGGATACAAAATTATGCCAAATGATATCATCGCCTACCGGAACAACCAGGCCGAGACAGAGGATGAGCCCTAGGAGTGGGATGCTCAGGTCCATCCACCATCACACTTCAACATGGGACCGGACAGCTACCATGGATGGTGATTAACAATCTAGGAAAAAAGCCTAAGCTTGGGGGAGTAAGTATTTCCACTGACATTACATTCATGTTCACACATTTGATTTCAGTTGTCGGGGTTCACACTCTTTCATTGCATTATCCATGCTAGATTTATTTTTCTGGTTTTCTTCTTGTGTGTTTGAAAAACTTTGAGAAAATATAAAAATACTTCTTCCTTCTTTTTGATTTTGATTTTTATTTTAGTTAGTTGTAGTATTAAAAGAAACCCAAAACGATTTATCGTTTCTTATTACGCTTGTTGGGAGTTCTCTCGTGTAAATAGTTTTCTATTTTTGTTTTTCCTTCTCTTATTCACTTCTCCAAGAAAAACTAAAAACTGCAAACATATTTTAGTGTGTTTATCTAAAATTCTCTTTTTTTATCGAGTTATACAAGGTGAGAAACAAGAGGAAAATGTTGAGTGGCTCTCATATGCATTACTGTTGATCTAACACAGAGCCCATATTACTTTGTCTTCTCCTCTTGAATAAAATGTTTGCAGATTCCAGCTTAGTCCATGACACTCTTGCCCTATTTTTATTTTCATGTGGTTCGATTGTGCAAATGAAAGGCAATAATGACCATATTTGATGAATTGACTGTGGCTAAGAAAAGCAGGTATGAACTAAACTTGTTCTTGTTTTTGTAAATAAGTCTAACCTAGTATCCATGGTTCATGCCATGCTCAAGTAGCTAGGAGTGGATAATTATTTATCTTGGATGTCAGCATCCACTAAAATGGTTGTGATGTAGTATGATGATATGGTATCCTCCTCTGAATGTTTCAAGCGGCTTGACTTGGTACATGTTCACGCATGTAGTTGAATCAAAACCAAAATAGCCTTCATGATATTTAGAATCATGGTGTCCATATCCTACTCATGATAGCATTCAATGATTATTATTCATAATGCATGTTTATGACCGTATTCGCTCTCTAGCTGGCTGCTTCTCAACCTATTTGACAGCCTTCACCTGTACTAAGTGGGAATTCTGCTTATTCATCAAAAACCCTTAAACCGGAGTTAATCCACATGAGTCCACCATATCTACCTAGATGTGGTATTACCCTGCCTTTCCAAGTAAATTTGCATGTGCCGCCTCTAAGATTTGGAATGACATCTATTTTGTGTGCCTGGACCAATCATGGAGTGACAGGGGGTGGTTAGTATCTTCCATGTTAAGCGGGTTACCCTCATGATGAGTGTTTATTCACTTGTCCTTGCACGAGATGGGCGGTAATAGGGATTCCCAGTACCAAAGTCAAAATAAATGCAAATAAATAAATAAAACTCTCTAGGAATGTTGTTGGTTTGGATGGTACACGTGGATTCGGCTCGCCGTGGAGTGTGTTTCGTCATGGTGGGGGAGTAAACCTTTACCACTTGGGAACCGCCAATAATTTGTTTAACATGGAAGATATTGATAGCTCTTGGTACTAACGTTCAAATTTTGAGTGTACCTATCAAAATTATACTTATCTATTCTTTAATATCTGTGCTCTGGAACTTCTGCAAATCCCTGCTTTCCTCTGCGAAGGGACTATCTATTTACTTTAATGTTGAGCTACTGCTTTCTAAAAATAAGCGCCAGATCTGAGACCACTATTTTCATCCTCATGCATTATGCAGAGTGAATGTTGGATGCATCATGAATGGTATTTCTACCATGAATTACAATGTTTAGTCGCTGCTTGAACTTTGGAGGTGCTCGGCATTTATGTTTGCGGTCTCGGGCTAGCGAGATACCACTATTGTCATATTATATCATGATTGTTTTCATAAATGTTTGGACTTGAGATATCTTATTATTGCTCGCAAGTTTCTTGGTCATTGATGTGAGTTAATATAGTATTTAAGAGTTATTTTTGACATGGTTAGTGAAGATCTTTCCTAAAAACCTGGGTGCTAGTTAAGCATATGTAAGTAAACAAGAACAAAAGAGTTCGTAAAAGTTTTTCTTTCGCACTTTTAGTTTGTCAACTGAATTTCTTGAGGACAAGCAAGGGTTTAAGCTTGGGGGAGTTCATACGTCTCCAATGTATCTACTTTTCGAATGTATCTAATTTGCATGGTTCGACTGAAACTAACCCGGACTGACGCGGTTTTCAGCAAAACTGCCATGCTGTTGTTTTTGTGCAAAAATAAAAGTTCTCGGAATGGAACAAAAAAATTGGATATATATTTTGGAATATATGAGGAATTATGGATCCTAAAGCCACTTTAGAGGGGGGATAGGGTGCCCACCCTCTACCAAGGCGTGCCAGACCCCCCTGGCGCGGTCTAGCGGAGGGTGGACACCTCATGGGCTCCTTGACCCTAATTCCAACGCTATAGCTTCACAAATATTCGGAAAACAATCAAGGAGAGAGAATTATCGCGTTTCACAATATGGAGCCACCGCCAGCTCCTATTCTTTATTGAGAGGCCAGATCTGGAGCCCGTTTGGGGCTCCGGAGAGGGGAATCTTTGGTCTTCGTCATCATCAACCCTTCTCCATCACCAATTCCATGATGCTCCCCACTGGGAGTGAGTAATTCTTTCATAGGCCTATTTGTTGGTGAGGAGTTGGATGAGATTCATCATGTAATCGAGTTAGGTTTGTTAGGGCTTGATCCCTAGTATCCATTATGTTCTAAGATTCATGTTGCTATGACTTTGCCATACTTAATGCTTGGCAATAGGGCCAGGGTGTCATGATTTCAGATCTATATCATCATTATATCTATGTTCTTGTTCCGATCTATAACAGCACAGGACCGATGCTCCAGATGATTCCCCTTTGTTTCCATTCTGGTATGTGTTTCGTCTGGTTGTTGCATTCATCAATGCATCATTCGCATCATCTGCATAGCATCATCACCCGTTTATGAAAACTTGCATCCCTTCGTAGTTGCTGGTTCTCTCCGTTCGTGTCGTCGACCGTTTCGAGTCCAACCACACACACACGTGCCCATGGCATCGTTAAAAAGACCGTTTTTAAAGCGCAGAAAAAATTATTATCGGATTGGGTCGAAACTTCGCATGTGGTCTTCTTATATCGCAGGTGGACCACCTACCAATTTTCGTCGCGATCGGAGTCCACTTGATACCCGAACAATTTATCGTAGCGGTGCCGTATTGGTTTAATTGTCGGACGTTTTCAGTATCGTAAAACTTGTCACGGGCTGCAAACCTCCCTCTCATCTCCACCAAGCCCCTCTACACAGCCCATTGCAGCCCACCTAGCCTCTCCCGCGGCCGGAGCAGCTCGATCGAGATGCTACGATCGAAATCAGTGCCAAAACTCTAATCCTAGTCCCCTTTCCTATTTAAGCACCCCAAACGAACCCCTAATGGAAACCCTAGCCTCTTCCTAGGAATCCGTGCCGCCAGCCGACCTCCCACCACTCAGCCTCCAGCGTCTCCCTTCTCCCAGCCGCGCGGGTTCACAAGCCCAGATCTGGCCCGCCCTGGCCCGGATGCAGCCGCCACCGCCCATACGCCGCAGCCCGTGGATGCCCAAGCCTTGCCTCCCATGCCCAAGCTCTAGGCCCGCACCTGGTGCCCCGTGCCTCCGCGACGTCCCTGCCGGACCGGCCGCCGCCGGCGAGCACCTCAGCGGAGGCCAGTGTCCTGCCGCTCTCCTTCTCTTCCCCTTCTCCTTCCTCCTTGCTCCCTAATATCTTTGCCATTCCTTCTTGTCGCAGGTGCTGCCACCATGGGCGCCATCCCAGAGCTTGCCTCACCGGACCTCCATGTTGTGGGGAATGGGCGGATCCGGGCCGCCCCATTCTAGATCCGGTAGACCCATCGCCGTCCGGCCTTTTGCCACCGCCGTTGCCCAGCGCCAGAGCCGCCGCCTCCCTCCTCGGCCTCGAGCACGGGAGGAAGGGGATGAGCACCGCTGCCCTGCTTGATCCGCGAGCCTTGACCGCGCCAGCCCCGCGTCGGTCTGCCCCTCGCCCCGCGTGGCCCAACCACACCACGCCATCGACTAGGCCTAGCCCACTAGGTGAGGAGTCCAGCTCATGTGCTATTTGTCGCCCTGGGCGTCATTTAGTTACCCTCTGCTCACTTCTGTTGGACCTTGGTTCAGATTCGGCCGAATATATTTTTTTCCTCTGTTCCGAATTTATCAATTATCCAGTGATTAATAAATTACGGAAAAATCCATGATTTAAAATTGCTAATAATAATTGTCCGTGCATCGTATGAAAATAATGTAGATATGTAAAATGTCCAGAATTTCGTGTATTTTACTAATATTCAACTTTCATGCATGTTAAAAATATTTAAAAATGTTATTTTCATGGATTGGCATGATGGCCTTTTTAAATGAATTAATTCTTAGCAACTTAACTGTGCCTCGGATCGAAATGCTTTATATATGAAACTTGTCTAGAATTTCACGTTGATTAATAATTTGGAAGTTTGAACCATGTGAAAACTTTTTAAACTTTATGTTTACTGTAATTTACATTAATGCCATGTTAAATGATTTATTTCATAACTAATTAATCGTAGCTCCGATGAAAATGTTCCACATATGTAACTGGACTAGAAAATCGTGTAGGATCTCATGGAACACTTTATTTTGCTTTTTAACAAACTCTAAAATGTGGTTAGTTCAGATCTGGACCAAATTCATATTATGCTTATGGGGATGTTTCAGAAATGCTATATGTTTCTTCCAGCATCATTTAAGATGCCTAGATGTTGTAGTTTACTTATGCTTCACCTCTTGCCATGTTAAACAACATTTAATATTGATGAATACCTAAACAAGAGTGAACTAAATAATTCAAACATGGAGTTTCGTCAATATGCAACTCGTTGCATATTAAACTTAACTTAATATATAGTAGTTGTTTGTTGTGCTTGCCATGCCATGCCTTGCATATTTAAACCGGACATGCATCATATTTGTTTGCTCATCATGTCATGCATATGTTGTGGTGTACCTTGTGTTGATTGTTTGTTTCGGATTGCTTCTTCTCGATAGAGTTCCAAAAGCTTTCGGAGTTTGAGGATTCATTCGACTAAGTTGGCTCGTCTTCTTCATGGACTCCTTCTTCCAAGCGGGATCTTAGGCAAGATGACACATTTCCCTGGATACCACTACTATCATTGCCATGCTAGATGTCTCGTTTTCTATTGCTATGTCACACTACCTACCACTTGTTTGTCAAGCCTCCCAACATTGCCATAAAAAGCCTCTAACCCCTCCACATCCCAGCAAACCTTTGTTCGGCTATGTTACCGCTTGCTCAGCCCTTCTTATAGCGTTTCTAGCTGCAAGTGCAATTGCTTCCATGTTACAACATGGACATTCATTTGTTATCACAATATTATTGCTATTTAATTTAATGCACTTATACACTTGGTAAGGGGTGGAAGGCTTGGCCTTTTGCTCGGTGTTTTGTTCCACTCTTGCCGCCCTAGTTACTTGTGAACCGGTGTTATGTTCCATAACTGAGCGCTCCTAACATGCTCGGGGTTGTTATGGTGAACCCCTTGATTTTTGCTTTGGGATAAAGCTTGTCTGGCAAGGCCCGACATTGGTACTACATTTTCCTAATAACTCATAAACCTGCATAGGGAGTAATGAACCGAGGATCTAAATCAACAACCCGGGCTAGTTTGCCACATGAGTGTTGGTCCAAATTAGAGTTGTGTGCGGGGACAACCCGGGGCAACTCGGGAGATTTCTATCAGGCCACTGTATGATGTGCTCATCTGGTCGTGTCCTGAGAATGAGATATGCGGCTCCTATCAAGTTCGTCGACACGCCGGGCAGCCTTGCTGGATTTGTTTTACCTTTCTCGAACGTCTTGAGTGAGGAATTCCGATTATTCTTCGGGCTATCTCGAAGTGGCGAATTTCCTATGGAATTGCCTAGGAAGATAACGAGATCCGTGGTCGAGGTTATTCCTGTTGCGTGTGGTTAATTTATGATGGATAAGTTGGAGCATCCCAATAGGGTTAAATCTATCGGAAAGCCGTGCTCGCGGTTATGTGGAAAACTTGGGTACTTTGTTTAACACCAGGTCATAGCAAACTTGAAGTAAACTCTAATAAAATAACCAACTGTTTGTGTAATCGTGACTGTCTCTTCTTGTGAGTCCTTATGCGAGAGAGAACACGGTGGGGTATGATTGACGTAAGTAGGTGTTATTAGTTAGTGATCATTACTAGTTCACGTCCGATATGCGTAGACCACCATACTTTAATTTTTCTACTCGTAAGTTAGCCACTCAAATAAATGCTTAGCCACTTGCTGGAGCCTCACCACTTCACCATACCTCACCCATTGTGCTTTAATAGTCTTGATACCCTTGGAAATGAGATTGCTGAGTCCCTGTGGCTCACAGATTACTACAACAACAGTTGCAGGTACAGTTAATGCGATGATTTGACGTGAGAGCGATGTTTGATTTGATTTGGATTTACTCTTCTTCTTCTTCATAAATCTTGGATGGGTTCCACGCTGCAGCCTAGGATAACAAGGATGGATGTCATTTTGTCGTTTGTTTTCGTCCGTAGTCGGACCCTGCTCTTCTATATGATGTTTGAGTATGTTGTTTTATTGATGTGATATTGATGTAGCTTGTGGCGAGTGCAAGCCAATTCCATATACTCATGTACTTGTAATGATATCCATTCTTGCAACACAACGAGATGCGCTTCTATCCCTGTCGAGGCCCTCGTGCCGAAATAAGGATAGCAACGCATATTGGGCGTGACACGATCTTGCCTAGTCATATGCACCTATTACGTGTTACGATCTGTCAACCCCATAGTGATAGTATTTGGGATGCTTCGCGATGATGACCGTAGTTTGAGGAGTTGATGTATTCACTAAGTGCTAATGCTTTGTTCGGATTCTCTATTAAAAGGAGGCCTTAATATACCTTAGTTTCCTTATCACAACTGGAATCAGAACATTTGCCATCAGCTAGTAGAAAATAGACGACAAAGAGCTAGCAGACGGCAAAGGGGGCTTTGCCATCAACAAGTTCTTGGCCATTTGCGAGCTGATGGCAAAGATTCTTTGTCGTAGGCTAGCAGAAGACAAAGAGGTGGGGTGGGGGCCGAGTGGAGGCTAGCTTAGGGCAATGTCCCACCCCACCTCTTTGTCATCCGTTAGCAAACCACAAATAATTTCCCATCTAATGGCCCGTTACCCCCCTCCTCTGTGCTCTATCTCTTTCTCTCTCTCTCTCCCCGAACGCACCCCCGACCACCACCCCGCCACCGCCCCGACTCCACGCCGCTCCGGCCCTCCGCCCGCCGCTCCGCCCCGACCACCGCCGCCCGACGCCCACCGCCAGCGCCCCGAACCCTCCCCTGCCCCGGCCTCCTCCACCGTCCCCGCCCTACACCCTCCCTTGCACCGGCCTCCTCCACCGGCCCCGCGCCCGCCCCTCCCCTGCCTCGGCGTCCTTCACCGGCCCCGCCCCGCCCCCACCCCTGCGGCGACGCTGCCCCCTCCCCTGCCCGCTCCAGTGGCCCCCCTTCACCGGCCCCGACCAAGCCGCCTCGACCACCGACACCGCCGCTGCCGCACCCTGCCGCCGCCGCACCCCGCCGCCGCCCCGACCCCCACCGGTGACTTTAATTAGGTTTAGTTTTTTTCTGTTTTTTTAGATTTAGGTTTAATTAGTTTAGTTTACTTCATAGGTTAGAAAAAAATAAGTTAGTTCGTTAGTTTTTCTGTTAAGTTAGTAAGTTAGTTAGGAGGAGGAGTAGACGAAATGAAGAAGAAGACGAAGAGAGAACAAGAAGATGAAGAGAAGGAGACGAAGAACAAGAAGGAGAGGAAGGAGAATAAGAAAAGGAAGAAGAAAAGGAGGAGGAGGAGGAGGAGAAGAAAAGAAGAAAAAGAAGAAGGAGAATAAGAAGAGGAGGAGGAGGAGGAGGAGAAGGAGAAGAAAAAGAAAAGGAAGAGAAGAGGAGAAGAAGAAGAAAAGGAAAAAGGAAAATCGGGTCGAGGATCGGGGACGGGGTCAAGAAGAAAAAGAAGAAGACAAGCAGACATTGCTTGAAAAGGATCTTTTCTACAGCGTTCCTCACGACAAGCATCGACCGATCCTTCTGCGTCTGCCGCAACCCCGATCGGTCCTTCTACATCTCACCCTAGAGCAAACCCGACCGGTCCTTCACCTTCGTGATGATGGTAAGTTTTCCCAAGTGTTTTTCTTGACAAATGCATACTTAACTTAACAAATGACCTAATTAGCTCCAAAATGACATATACTTAGCATATTTTCCTCAAAAATGACATAATAACCTTACTTAGCTCCAAAATGATATATTCTACCTAGGATGGATATAAAATGACCTATCATTAGCTTTTTTTTCATCCAAAATGACTTGATATGCTTAGTTAGCTAGAACATGGCGTAATTACCTAGGATAGCTAAATAATGATCTATAGCTAGCTTAGCTAGTTCATTTATGACATAATTAGCTCACTTAGGTACAAAATGGCATAACCACCTAGGATAGCTCAATAATGATCTATAATTAGCTTAGCTGGTTCATTTATGACATAATTAGCTCACTTGGGTAAAAAAATGGCATAATAACCTTGGTTAGGTCCAAAATGACCTATACTTAGATTATTTTCCTCAAAAATGACATAATAACCTTACTTACCTCCAAAATGATATATTCTACCTTGCATAGCTATAAAATGACCTATACTTAGCATTTTTTCCTCCAAAATGACCTGATATGCTCAGTTAGCTAGAAAATGGCATTACTACCTTAGAGAAGAGGAGAGGATAGGAGAAAACGAAAGAGAAGATAAATTCTTATTCTTCTTTTTCTTCTTATTTTTTTGTTTTTTTTCTAGCTAGTCTTCTTATCCTTCTAACTTTTATCTTACCTAATTTACAGATTTCCTATAGATGAGGAAGCTTGCATCGATGGATTGTACTCTTCTACTTGTGCTTCCTTTTTGTTTATGGAAACTTGTTGGAAACTTGTTTTGGATATGTATGTATGGATATGTTGTTGGAAACCATTGTATGTTGGATATGTTATTGGAAACTTGTATGTTGGATATGTTGTTGGAACTTATTGTTGGTATGCTTGTTGAAACTTATTGGTGGTATGCTTGTATTGTTGATATGTTGGATTTATATGTGAAATTCTATCAATTGAATGATTTTAAGAAAACACAGAAAAAACAGGGGCTATATAGCCACTTTATCGTCTACTGATAGATGGCAAAGGTCTTTGCCGTCAGCTAGAGGATGGCAAAGCTGCCATGTGGCAGGTACCTGTGCAACCTGGGGTAGCACTAGGCTGGCCTAGGTGGGTTCTTTGTCGTCCGCTGGTAGACGACAAAGACCTAAGGTTCTTTTCCGTTTGCCAGTAGACGGCAAAGAACCCACCTAGGCTAGCAAAGAAACACGTGCTTTGCCGTCAGCTGGCAGACGGCAAAGAACTAAGGTCTTTGTCGTCTGCCAGCGGACAACGAAGCACGCCGTTAAGCCCTTAACGGAGCTAAGTTCCCACGTGTGCCGTCCATGCCCTTTGCCGTCCGCTGGCAGATGGTAAAGATCCAATGGTCTTTGTCATCTGCCAGTAGACGGCAAAGCGCCCTTTACCGTGGCTTATTCAGCCGGATAGTTGGCCGTCTGCATGCTGGACGGCAAAGCCGCTGTCTGCCAGCGGACGGCAAAGCGCCCTTTACCGTGGCTTATTCAGCCGGACAGTTGGCCGTCTGCTAGCGGACAGCAAAGCTTTTGCCGTCCGGCATGCATGCCTTTGCCGTCCGGGATGGCTGACGGCAAAGTGCCTGATTTCTGTAGTGTATGGACCCGCTACCACGGGAGGGTAGAACAAAATATGTCATGCAAGTTCTTTTCCATAAGCATGTATGACTATACATGAAATACACGCCTACATTACATTGAGAAACTGGAGCTAGTTCTCCATCGCCCTAGGTTATGACTGTTATATGATGAATATAATCCAACAAATACTCCGATCAAGTGCCTACGATATTTCCACTTATTGCTCTTAGTAAGTTAATATTACTGCTATTACTATTGCACTTGGTACAAAACTATTGCTGCCACTGTTACAGCTACAGTTATAGTTACCACTACTATCAAACTATCATACTACTTTGCTACTGATCACTTTGCTACAGACATTTATCTCCAGGTGTGGTTGAATTGACAACTCAATTGCTAATACTCATTATGTGTAGTAAAAAAGGTACATGGTTCTGAGTTAATATACTTCATATCACTTTAGCCTTGGACAAACTGTAAATAAATAGTTTAATTGCCAGATTTTTACCCTTTGTATTAGCAATCTTTATTAGTTTCCTTGCGTGATGATGTCTCCATACCACTACATAATATACAATTACATACAATGCACAAACATATTGGGTGTATTAGTGTCTTTTATGGGGCGAGGGGAGTATAACATGGGAAACAAATATAGCCATGTGAACCAAAAACCATTAAAATAGGCATACGCTCACTACATGTGGCTTAACAACAACCAAAAAAAGTCATTCATAATGGTATTGTTGAAATTGCATAGAACAAAGCTTGTACTTAAACATCAAATTATATAATTGAACATCCCAGAGTAAAAAACTGGCGGTGTACAAATAACTAAACAAGGCATACTACATCAACCAAATAGTCATTCATATCTGTATTGTTCAAATTGCATAGAACGTAACATATTCTTAAACATCAAATTCTATGATTGAACATCACATTGTTAGAAAACCGAAATAAACAGGCGCATGTTAACTACACCAACTTTAACATGAACCAATTGTAGGATTGAACAACCAAATCTAGCAATTGAAGCTAGACATATGTTCACTACAAACAACCAAAAACAACTAAACAAGCTATATTCTCACTACAGACAACCAAACATAGGCATTCGTGAAATTGAACTGAAAATTAACACTCGAGCGTTGGGCGCACTTGTCGATGAAAAGTTGTCATCGTCAATGAGACCTGACTTGGCAGCTGACGACGCCTAAACATCACCATAGAACACAACTTCCATAAATGACAAAAGGGTCTTGTTGGCGATGATGGAAAATTCCTAACAGCAAAGCAGCGTATATCATATGCAGAGTACAAACAACCAATTATAGGTATATGCTAACTAAACACATCCAAACATAGATAGTGAAATTGAACTGAACAATTCATACTCCAGCATATCAAATTGGACTTTCGAACATTACAATTCATACTCCAGCACAGCAAATTCCTGGCAGCAAAGCACAGTATATTAGAGGCATACTACAAACAACTAAATATAGCAATTGAAACTGGACAAATCATAACAACAAACCACCAAAAAACCTTTAAAGGAAGCATATACTCGCTACAACAGATTTAACAAAGACCAAACAGTCATTCATATCAGTATTGTTGAAATTTCATAGAAGATAGAACCCATCATGTGCTTAAACATCAAATTGTATGATTCAACATCACATCGTGAGAAAATTGGAATAAACAGGGACGTGTTAAATACACCAGCTTTAATGCGAACCAATTGTATGATAGAACAACCAAATCTAGCTATGAAATTGGACATATGTTCACTACCAAGAACCACATATCACGGTAAACAATGTATATGCTCACTATAGACAACTGAACACATTAGCACTGAAATTGAAGTGAACAATTCATACTCTGGCATATTGTAGGATCGAAAGTAGGTCTAGAGGGGGCTAATTAGACTACTTGACCAATTAAAAATCTACCTCTTCCATATTTTAAGTTTTGGCAGATTTAAGCATTCATAGAAAGTCAAGTATACCCTACACATGCATGTCTACGATTATAGCAGGGGAAAGTAAAGACAAGCATGAATAGTAGAGGAAGGGTAGGAAGATCAAACGCAATTTGGAGACATGATGATTTTTCCCATGGTTCCGATAGGTGGTGCTATCGTACGTCCACTTTTATGGAGTCTTCAACCCACGAAGGGTAACGGTCGCAAGAGTCCATGGAGGTCTCTACCCACGAAGGGTTCCACGAGGAAGCAACCTTGACTATACCATGATGGCCTATGTCCACAGAGTACTATCCTAACTCTGGGTAGATCTTCACGAATTAAGCGATCTCCTTGCCCTTACAAACTTCTTGGTTCACTCCACAACACGAACTAGGAGGCTCCCAAGCGATACCTAACAATTCTCGGAGGCACCACCCTCCAAAAGGTAATAGGCTCGACAATGTCCATGAACTCCTTGCTCCTGTTCTTCAAGATGATAGACTCCTCAACACAAAATCACTCTCTCAGAGACTTGGCTTTGGTGGAAGAGATTGATTGGGTGGAAAGCAACTTGGGAGTCTAGAGATCAAGATTCATATGGTTGGAATGGAATGTCATGATCTCAACACATGAGTAGGTGGCTCTCTCTCAGAAAATCAGTTGGTATGAGTGAGGATTTGTTCTGAGTGCTTCTCTTGCGAGTGAGTGGTGGTGGAGGGTGTAAATATAGGCATCTCCAAAAATCCAATCATTACACCTAATAAGTACAAGTCGGTGACACTGATGTGTTAATCTCAGTGGTACCAAGTTGCCTAAAAGGTAGCAAGTCTTGAATTCGGTGAGACCGATACATAAAACTCGGTTGCACTGATAAGGTGACCAACGGTCAGAATGCCAGACTCGGTGACGCCGATTCAACAAACTCGATGGTACCAATTTTGTGAATTTGCGTAACAGAAAGTTGGCAACCCAAACTTGGTGGCACCGAAGAAGAATCGGTTGCACCGAAGGGCTATGGTTTGGCTGAGTCTGTCTGATGCTGAGAATTGGTGGCACCGAGTGGAAAGTGTTAGTTGCACGAATTTTGGATATTTGGCTTCGGACAGACTTTTTTGGAAGAGCTTGTGGGTGTATGTGGTGACTATAACTTGTGCACATATGAGCATTTTGTTCACCAACAGTACCTTACCCCCCTTTTGATAGTATTGGCTCTCGTATGCACTCAAAGTGATTTCTCACAAAGTAAAATGTAGAGTCCTCTTGCTTGAAGCTTTGCCAATCTATTTCCTTGCATCTTGGGGTATTCCACAATCCTTTTGCCAACGCATCATTGAACTTTTCCTGACACATGCTTGGTGGAAACATTAGTTCAATGATATATATGTTTTTATCAATTACCAAAACCACCAAGGAGGCAAATGTGCTTTCAATCTCCCACTTTTTGGTAATTGATGACAACATATAGATCAAAGCATCGACATATGATATAATCCATGAATATAATCATTGCTCTGAGAAGTATGTGATAAGCAAGAGCTCCCTCTAAATTTGTGCATTATTTTTAAATCTGCGTTTGAATGCAAATGCACAATCGATTAGGTACATGGGTCACTTCTTCAATGTCACATACAACTTGGTGGTGTGCGAGAGTAATAAGAGTTAATATCATAGCACAACACATCAAGCAGAGTGAATGATCATCTCATAACCATCAAAAGGATAGGAAATAGTAGCAACACACATTAAAGCATATGATCAAACACGAACAAAAGTATAACACAAGCAACCAAAAGACCAAATGTTTTTGAAACACCAATAAAAATCAAACGCTCTCTCACTCAAAGCCTAAAGATCTATATACAACTTCTCCCCTTTGGCAACGTGTTACCAAAAAAATCAAAGAGATATAGCTAATCATCCTTTTGGGGCTGATCTGCTCCTTTGTTCGATGTTGGAGTCGAAAGAACTGCGTAGGCAAAGACCTCTGCAGATGTCCTGGACGGAGTTGGAGTAGCAACTGGTGGCACTGGAGGAGCTGATGGAGCTGAAGTCACAGTAGCTGGTGCAGACAATGAAGGTCTCATCTCTAGAGCTAGCATTCTAGGTGTCCTCGCCTGTGTCCTGAACTGGGCAGTCGTCCTGATAGGTGCACTATCCTCATCATCATCAGAATTACACTCTGTAGAGGAGAGACGGATAGGAGGTTCATCTACTTCCTTCTTCAGCTCGGTCATTGTATTGGTCAGCCCATCCGCCTTGTCATTGTGGGTCTTGACTCTATCCTCAAAGATCCTCACAAGACTGTTCTAGTTATCCAATAAGCCTTTGATATCCTTCTTCATGTCCATCACCGTAGTGATGAAGAGAACCATCTCCTCATTCCTAGATCTAGGGACTTGAGCACTAGTGGTTTAGCTGCCTCTGCCTCTGCCTGAGCTCCAGCTAATGTGGGATGGTCTGAGTCCATCACCACAATGTTGTCCTTGAAGTCTGGCTATAGGGGAAAGTGTGGTATGTCCAGAGCGAGGATGTGCTTCTCCATCTTGGAGATGATGAGCATCTGAATGCACGGTGCATGGCAGCATGAGCGTTTCTCATCAGCAGCAATCTTCTTCACAGTCTCCACTAGGAGATCCATTGCTCTAAATCTTTGGTGATGGTCAATAAGAACCAGCAGGTTGATGGAGTATCCTCGAATCATCTTCTTTTCACCTGACTTGGGCATCAAAGTATGCCTCAAAATAGTGTTCATGGTGCGAAGACCTTCCTGGAGGTGATAGCTAGATCCTAGCTTGTGGGACTGAAGCTGTGCAACATGAATGGCATTGTAGATTTCCTTCATGGCACTGTGGCTTGCCTTGGACTCTAAGTGTACGCATATAACTCCATTGTGTGCCTCTGGGACTCCTAAGATGGCAGCCCATTCATCAACAGTAGACTCATATCTTGCTCCTTCTGTCATCCACACAATCCTACCATCTCCATAGAAGTGAGCAGTGTAGTAGAATTGTATAATCATGTCTAGGACAATTGTAGAATCGTGCCATCAAGTGAATTGTTTCCCAATAAACATGTCTAGGACAATGTAGTAGAAATTGTCTTGCACACTCAGGAAGTAGTCTTCATTCGCCTTGATGTACTTCCAGTCAACATATCTCATGTCACGCACATATGGACTCTTCTCAAGCAGCACAGTCTCATAGAAATCTTGTTGCTCCTTGGTGTACAACCTGTATTCCATAGTTATACTCCTCCTCCAAGAGTAAGGATTAATGGCTCTCCACTCTCTCAAACTTGCATCCTTGTTTTTCTTCATATCAACAACAAGTGGATGATTGGTATTGTGCTCTCAAAGGTGAGGTTTGAGCTTCATCAAAGTAGACATATTATCCTCATCAACTTCTTTCAAGGTAGATCCCTTGTTCTTCTCAGAGGCTAGAATGTCTCTGGTAGTCCTCTTGGACTTCTCAGCAACAGCCTTCTTGGGTGCAGACTTGGTGCTCTTCGAGGGACCTTGCTTTGGCATAACATCTGCCAATTGTTTGTTCTGGTTCTTCTTGGGAGGGGCCTTGAAAACATGCTCTTCCTCCTCCTCCTCCTCCTCAACAGCAGCACCTGTAGCCTCCTCAGCATCCTCAAACATTGAGGTAGGCCTACCAACAACAAGGATAATCCTTTTCCTGGCCTTCTTCTCTCCTGCTTTCTTACGCAATGACTTCCTTGGGGGCTCAATGGTCATGGTAGGCCTAGCACTCTCAGGTGCTCTCATAGACTCTGGAGGGGCATATACCTTGTTGATCACCCTCCTAGAAGAGGTGGCTTCATTTGCTGACTTCCTGGCAGCCTTGTCTTGCTTCTTAGCAAGAACTTCCTCTGGCACAAAGTCTGAATCCTCCTCATTTCGATTTAGATTCTTCCTGGTCCTAGTAGAAGCATTGGGCAACCCATGAGAACTAGGGGTGCCTGGATCTGAACATGAGGAAGACCCAGGGCTAGTGCGTGAACTCATGTCAATGTTCTGCTCCTGCATATTCTGGATGTCCTCAACATCTGACGTATTTGACCCTGTGAATAGAGTATAGAAGAGTGGAACATGACAAGTCATCACAAAATGCAACTGGTTTTCGAAAATTTGAACAAAAGATTCTCAAGGTTTGCATTCTGTCACATGAAAATCGGTACAACCGAAGCAAAAAAATTCGGTGCTACCGAGACTGACTTTCCCTTTAATAGAAACTTGGCAATCTTTTCGGTGAGACCAAAAAAGAGTACCTGGTTTCACTAAGATCGTTCTCAGCAGCACAGAGGGAAAATCGGCAACACCATTTTGTTCGCTTCAGTTCCACCGAATTTCATGGAGCGGACGACAAACCCTGGATACTAGATCGTTCGCTATGCTAATGGAGTTTTTGTGGATAGATCGATCTCAAATGGTGGCTAGATGATGGAGAAACCCTAATGTAAAAGAATCGGATGTTGGAGTGCAAGAGGAAGTGAAATCGTACCCAAGCTTACTGACAACTTCGCTACGGCAGCGAAGGCGTGGAGATACCGTCAGCGGCGTGGACTCCCAACGACAGAGGCGCTCGGGAAGTCAAGGCGATGACTAGGGGCTCCTTTTCGGCAGCTTAGGGTTCTGGGGCGTGACGGTTTGAGGATTGAATTTCAAAGCGTCGAGTCCATAGCATATATACCCCTCGCTCCCGGTGACACCGATTCTAAATGTTTGGTGTCACCGAGTTTCTCAACTACTAGTTGACCGTGAAACTTGGTGTACCCGAGAATATGGAATCGGTAGTACTGAGATAGAAAACAAGATCAACCCTAGGCATTCGTTGAGACCGAGATTTTTGAGTTGGTTCCACCGAGATGCACTTGGGAGGTTTTAATGGTTAGTCCTTTGTTGATACGGAACTCCGAGTGCTCCTCACACAGAGAGATCGTAACGTACTTGTTCTATTTTCTTGATGCAGCATGAATAGAACATGAGGTGAGAAAGCATAGATAGCTATAGGAGTGGTCCTACGCATTATTGTACATCCAATTGGCAAATGAAAAATCAAAAGCCAAATTGCAACAATTGGATGTCGTCGAATGAGTAATAAATGCAGACAAACATGCTCACACAATAAGATGTCAAATGAAAACATGGCAATCATGCACAAACACACTAGCATCTAACAAGCATTTTAGAAATGACGGAGTCATCTATATGTGAGTATATTGACTTAGGAGCCAAGTTAGAATACTTGATCATAGGTCATACTCATTGTTTAAGCACTAGTGGGATTACCACTTTTACATAAAGCATTTAATGTTTTCACATACTATGAGATGCTTTGACTCCATCCTTAGAGTAAAGCTCCCCCTTGATGTGACATCCCCCCATAGGAGGGATGAACAAACCTTGGGTTTTGTCGATGAAGACTTCATGTAGGTGAAGTAGTGGTGGATGCTCAAAGTTGATGAAGATCACCATGAGTTGGGAGCATCCTTGTTGTTTCATTACTCTACTCACCTACATGGGTTAGTCCCAACACACAAGAGACAAATACAAGGATATCTATGGTCATGGAGTGCAAAGCATACATGATGATGTCCATTGATTTGTTGATTACCTTGTCCCTTGCTTACCTTTGAGGGAATGTGTGACTCCTTGAACTATTATATGAAGTTGATGCTGATTGCAACTAGTTATTGCCAATAAAGAATATGAGTGGATTTAATTGGCGGAGTCTACCCTCAAGAAATTCTCTAGTTCTTCTTCTTGGGGACCCACATCAAGTTGATGGGGATCCTTCGTGTTGAAGTAGCAGTTGTAGAAGTTGAGCTTGTAGTAGCCTTGGGAACCCACTTCACCAAAGCTTGGGATTCCTCTTCATATGAGTCAATGTCCTCTTGAAGCTTGTTCTTGCCTTTGAGCTTGGGGTCTTGGGGTCAAAGGTCATCTTGAGCTTTTGTTCCCTTGGGGAGAGTATTTTCATACATCTCCTTTTGAGGAACAAACTTGGGATTGGGGTATTGACCTTCTTCACTTTCAACTCCATTAGCGTTGAAGTAGCCAACACCACGGTTCTTCCGGCATCATCCTTGTTTGCATACAATCTCCTCAAAATGCTTGTACCCGGCAAGACTCTTGTAGATACCTTTCTCTATGATACCTTTGAAAGGTTGGTTTTCTTGCTCAAGTGTAACTTGGCTAAGAGAAGAGTTAGTGGGAAAAATAGAACTACTAGAAGCAATATCATTGGATTTATCATTTTTAATGCTACTAGTTGAAGAACCTTTCTTGCCTTTGTTTCTAGTTTTCTTAGTATTAACTTGTGGCATGAACATAGTCAAGATATTTCGTTTGGCTAGAAAAGAGGAAGTATTCTTTTGAAGATCATCATTGATAGCTTTAAGGAAATCATCCTCTTGCTGTAAATTGAGCTTCTCGAAGCGGAGCTTCTCATGTGTCCTTTCAAGCTCTCTATGATCATGTAGAGTAGAATCATGAGCTAACTTAAGAGTTTTTAATTCTTGAGTTAGTCATTCTATTTCCAACTATTCATCATCACATTACTTATCTAGACTAGAGTGATTACTAGTAAGGTTCATCTTGACTAACGTTACTAGATTTGTCAAATATCAAGTCATCTTTATTTAACAAGTCGTCCTATCATTATTGAAATCAAGATACGGGGTGTGATAACTTACAGCCTTTAGCCATGAAGAAACATCCAGTCCCTTCATTTGGTGAATCAAATAGGTCGTAGGACTCGGTTGTCACTAGTGAAAGTCTGCCAACACCTTCATCTTGACTATAGTCGGAGGTGTTGTGGTAGTTTCTCTCGGAGTGGTTGTCAGATTCGGAGCCGAAAACCTGTTCACCAACATGAGTTTGATGTCTTCTTCTTGAGTAGCTCTTGGTGTACCTGTCCTTCTTCTCCAAGTACCTACTTCTCCTTGAGGGTCTTCGTTCATAATGATCATCCCTACTCCTTCTCTCTCTTCGAGGTGAGTCTTCTCTTGAGTTTCATCTTCTTGGTGAATCTTCTTTCCTTCAGCAGGAGCCGTGCACTCATTGGAGTAGTGTTTGGGATTCCCACAATTGTAGCAGGTTTGGTCACGACTTGACGAACGCTTCTCTTCATATCTTGAGTTGGATCTTTGATCTTGGCCTCTATTCTTTTAGAATTTGTTGAAATTATTGACCATGAGGCTTATCTCTTCATTTGTGACAAGGTTGTCGCTTGAAGTTGCGGGAGCATCACTTGTGGTGAAGCTCTTCCTTGTCCTTGAGTGTCATCTCATGAGCAACAATCCTTCCAATCACTTACGTTGTCTTGGGATCTTTGTAGTTGGGCATCATTTGGATCAATGTGCATATGGTGCCATATAGATCATCCAAAGCTAGAAGTATCTTCTTGATGATGAATTTGTCAGTCATTTGTTTGCTTCCTAAGCCGGCAATCAAATTGGTGATGAGAGCTAGCCTAGAGTACATCTCAGTGACTCCTTCACCATACTTCATCTTGAACTTGTCAAGATGACTTCGAAGAACATCCAACTTGGATTCTCTCACAGATTCGGTACCTTCATGCATATCAACCAAACTATCCCAAATCTCTTTTGTATTCTCAAGACATCTGATTTTGTTGAATTCTTCGGGGCATAGGTAGTTGAATAGAATGTCGTATGCTTGAGCATTTAATTGCAACATCTTCACTTCAGCCACAGTCGCTTCACAATCCAGTTCCCTTCTATCCGCAAAGAATTCACCTTGCAATCCAACACGAACAACAGCCTAAACAGCGGGGTTATGACCTAGAAGATGCATTTTTATTTTGTGCTTCCAACTAGCAAAATTAGTGTCATCAAAGTACAAACCTCTACGATGATAATTTCCCTCATGCGTGCCATCAATGCAATGGAGACCAATGCTTTGATACCACTTGTAGGATCGAGATTAGGTCTAGGGGGGTAATTAGACAACTTGACCAATTAAAAATCTACTTCTTCCCAATTTGAAGTGTTGGCAAATTTTAGCATTCATAGCAAGTCAAGTACACCCTACACATCCATGTCTATGAGTATAGCAGCGAAAATTAAGAACAAGTATGAATAGTAAAGGAAGGGTAGGAAGATCACACGCAATTTGGAGACACGATGATTTTTCCCATTGTTCCGATTGGTGGTGCTATCATACGTCCACATTTCTGGAGTCTTCAAGTCACGAAGGGTAACGGTCGCGAGAGTCCATGGAGGGCTCTACCCACAGAGGGTTCCACGAAGAAGAAACCTTGACTATAGCATGATGACCTACGTCCATGGAGGTCTAGCCTAACTCTAGGTAGATCTTCAGAAAGTAGGCGATCTCCCTGCCCTTACAAACTTCTTGGTTCAATCCACAACATGAAGTAGAAGGCTCCCAAGTGACACCTAACCAATCTAGGAGGCACTAACCTCCAACAAGTAATAAGCTTGGCAATGTCGATGAACTCCTTGCTCTTGTGCTTCAAGATGATAGACTCCTCAACACACAATAACTCTCATAGATTTGGCTTTGGTGGAAGAGATTGATTGGTTGGAAAGCAACTTGTGGACGCTAGATATCAAGATTCATATGGTTGGAATGGAATGTCATGATCTCAACACATGAGTAGGTGGCTCTCTCTCAGCAAATTAGTTAGTATGAGTGGGGATATATTCTGAGTGCTTTTCTTGCGAGTGAGTGGTGGTGCAGGGGTATATATAGGAATTTCCAAAAATCCAACCCTTACACCTAATAAGTAAAACTCGGTGACACCCATGTGTTAATCATGGTGGTACAGCGTTGCTTAAAAGGTAGCAACTTTTGAATCTCGGTGAGACCGATACATAAAACTCGGTTGCACCGATAAGGTGACCAACGGTCAAATTGACAGACTCGGTGATGCCGATTCAACAAACTCGGTGGTACCAATTTTGTGAATTTTCGTAACAGAAAGTTGGAAACATAAACTCGGTGGCACCAAAGCAGAACCAGTTGCACCAAAGGGCTAGGGTTCGGCTGAGTCTGTCTGAGGCTGAGAATCGGTGGTATCAAGTGGAAAGTGTTGGTTGCACTGATTTTGGTTATTTGGCTTTGCACAAACAGTTGTGGAAGATCTTGTAGGTGTATGTGGTGACTATCACTTTTCCACGTATGAGCATTTTGTTCACCAACAGCAACTTGCCCCCTTTTGATAGTATTGGCTTTCCTATGGACTCGAAGTGATTTATCACAAAGTATAATATAAAGTCCTCTTGCTTGAGCCTTTGCCAATCTATTT
Organism: Hordeum marinum; assembly: GCA_022496015.1. NCBI lineage: Eukaryota > Viridiplantae > Streptophyta > Magnoliopsida > Poales > Poaceae > Hordeum > Hordeum marinum. Next base: position 122,535,881 of record CM039677.1, read on the forward strand.
CCTTGCATGTTGGGGTATTCCCCAATCCTTTTGCCAACCCATCATTAAACTTTCCTGAAACATGCTTAGTGCGAACATTAGTTCAATGACATATATGTTGTTATTAATTACCAAAATCACCAAGGGCGAAAATGTGCTTTCACATATCAAAATTGCACTTTTCAACAATTGATACCCCTCGGAAGAGCCTCGACTGGGGATGCACATGATGCGCTCCCTGTTGTGGCATCTTAGCTCCTTGCCTTTGGATGAACATGTCTGCAGGATGACGTCCCTAATGTCGTAGATGGGCTATTTCGCCTTGGAAGAGACAGATTGGGCGCCCTTATTGTCGTCGTCAATGATGCATGACTTCCATCTGACGATGTCGAGCCATATATATATATAGAACGCGACCTTCAGAGATAACAAAAGGGTCTTGATGGCGATGAAGACAAATGCTGACAGGGAAGCAAGGTAGAGAAGCAACGGGGGTGGGGGCATGGAGGAAATCTAAGTAGGTTGGACCCCAAGGGGTGGGGGTGCGTCACTTAACCTGTGTCATTGCCCTCGTCAAGCCATCCCTGTCGACAAGCTCGACGTTGTAGCAGGCTGTCGGGACATACAGACATGCGCAAGCCACCTTATCAAAATCCACGACCCAGTCATCATACAGAGCTTCCCCGAGGGGCCTCGGCGGCCACCTCGCCGTCGTTCAGCAGATAGGCCTCAATATACCTATTTTTGTCCATTCCCTTCTCCAGCTCCCCGGGAAGCATAGCCGGGCTGAGGTAGGGACACTCTCGATTGTGGGTGAGGATGGGGATGGGGATCTACAGGGAAGAGGGTGCTTCACATGACGAAACTACGGGTGAACCAGAGTTGTGCGTGCATTATTCGACATGGAGGAGCACCACTGTTGATTGCACGGACGACTCTAGTCCAACTCCATTGTGATGGATCTTCATGAGGACTTCGAGATAGTGACGGGAAGGACTATAGAGGATGATGGTGGATTCAGGGGTGGCGGCGGTGGGCTAGCTATAGTTCGAGCAAGGGAGAGGAGTGGTGTGTGCTGGACGGAAGTTTTACTCTCTCTTTTTACGTATTTTGAGAACAAGTTTTGTTGTGGGGAGGGGGTAGGTGGTGTTTTAGGAAATGCCGTGCGGCTACTGGAAATTTTACTAGGCAGGAATGCCAGGATGTCAGGGCTACTTAAAATTTGGATTACGGGATTGAAGCGGCGCGGCCAGGGCGGGAGCAACAAACAACCTACACAGTAGTCACACAATAAGTGTGTTCTATAAAATAGGAAAAACCCGTGGAATCTCCATTTTTCAAATGGCTCAAGGCGGTAGATATTTTTATGAGGGAAGTCTCGTGGAACCCAGTCGTGTCAGGCGCCCACCAATGGACTGTGCTGATGTGCCGGCGGTGGATGGAATGATTCTGTTAAGTACAATCGCAAACGATTGTTACATTCGAATCGGTTCCTATTTACTCCTAGAATAATAATATATAGGGGTATTTCGTCAAAAAAATGCGGGAAAGGGGTCAGAACACATACACGCCTACATGTGGAACAAATATATATATATATATATATATATATATATATATATGCAGAGAGTGGTCTTATCATTCAAAATACCCAATGCGCAACTTTGATGTGGAACATGTCTCCTCCGTCGCCACTTCGTGTTGGTGGAGGGGGGATCCTAGCCAAAAATAATTGCCCCTAAACAGGTCTTGCATATCACTCATGTTGTAACACGAAAATGAAACATATACATGAATCTATCATGGTCAAACCACTCCATCTCTTTTCCGGTCAAATGTGGACTATGGCCCATGTGCCTCGAAACACGGACATCCCGACCAAACAATCAATGCTTTTGGTCAAACCTCTCCCATTGTCGGTCGGAAGAATGGACATCCACCGAGGCCAATGAATGGGCATGACATCGATAACCACATGTCGAAGACAGCCATCAGATGTTGGTGGGACAAACATGTGTACGGAAATGTTGTGTTGCATTTGAATTCATTAATATACCTCATGTGTAACTTTTATGTGTCACATTATTTGGAACGGGAAGCCCCCCCCCTACGAGTGTTCATGACGCGTACAACTAGTAACTGGAGCGTCAATGGGAACGATTCGCGCATACATAGGCACGTGCTCAGACTTGGGTAAGGAAACTCAGATGTCCTATATAATATATAATATAACACAAAACCATTGAAGCTTCCACCATTGTAATGTCTCTTTCCTTGCCAGTCAATGTGATGGACATCCACGCGGGCCCAGGAATGGACTTTCCAACGACAACCACACGAAGTAGTATCCGAGGACAATCACCGTCTAAGCATAGATCATACATATGCATGGAAGTGTTGGGTGATGTTTACATACCCAACACCCAAACTTTAGCATGGCACGCCTTCCTCAGGAATCTTAAAGTTTGCACAGAAAGCAAGGTTCACGACGCGTAGTATATATGTACCCCCTCATTCGAGCCGATGGGAGAGACAATCCTTCTTACACTACACACACTCAAATTATACCATGTAATATCACACCCAAGGCCTACCGCAAACATCGACCAAAAAAGAGTCCACAATAATTAACCTCTCTCGTTGTGGTACAAGAGTACCCGAGGCCACATATGGGAGTGACACTAATAATAGTGTGAGGCAGCGGTGTCCGAGGACAACCACTGCCTCCACGCTCCCCTAACATATGTACGAAGGTGTTGTGTGATGTTTTGAATACCCAATGCAGACCTTTCATGTGCCACCTTTGCAAATCGGAAAAAACAAAGGTTCACAACTTGTACAATGAGAACACGCATGCACCCATGCACCCAAACGTTTGTCTGTAATCTCACCATGATATTCGCCGAAACACAGACTGGGATGAATCCACCTTTGATGAAACACCTCTCGCGCATGCCATCCAAGGTGATAGACCACATGGGGGCAACAAATGTATGTGTGAGTGGTAAGTGCATGAGTGAGTGTACGAGGACCACCTCCGCATGCATGAGAAACAAACATATGCATTAAAAGCTCATGATCGAGATGCTTTAAATATATACCCAATGCACGATTTTTGACGTGGCACATGTTCCTCACTTGAAGCTATCAATGGTTAAAACCGTTACCCGCATCACCAAGGGTGTTTGCTATATTAGGGCACAGAGAAGTGCCAGCTTGAATTCCCATGGGGAAGATGGTGGGTCAAATAACTTACCCAATGTGCAGGATGGGGAAGGGGATGCGATATGCATAGCATTACCCGCCTTAACCATGCAGTACTGACATGTGGGATCTAAAACTAGTAGACCCCATGTAATTTGCGACCTCGGTCACCCAAATTTCCACATAATCCACCCATCTGGCCCAAATATCCTTAAGAAATCCCATACATAGCCACAACATATTGTTTATTACGTTGAAATACTGTTTTTCACTTAAATACTATCAAATGTTGTTCTTAAATGGATGTTGGGTCTCCCCACGGGGATAAAGAAGTCAAAACAGGGATGGGAAACTTTTTATCCCCGTGCACAGGTATGGTGATGGTGATGGGAATGGGAGGGCGGTGATGGGGACGGGCATGGGAAAGATTTTATCCTCGCGCACGGGTACGGAGAGGGTGACGAGAATGGGAAATGGTTAAAACACCCCCACTCGTCCCAACACACCACCGTCACTTCAAGGCATGCACGTTGTTGGGGCTGTATGCGAGTAAGGTTACCTTCCGTTGTTCTCTTTGTGAAATTTGTCTAAGTTAGAGAATCTGTAGTTATTTTAATGCCATGTTTAGGTGTTGCTACCAAGTGTTCTGTTGTGTTCTAGCTCATGCACAGTGCTAATGATTTGTAGTAGATGTTGTCCTCTGTATACCTACTAAGTTTCATGCCATGATATTACCTCTAGGTTATTTATTTTACTACTGTCAAGTTATTATTAGGTGAATGCCAATTCTGTCAAACTGTAATTTTCACCAAGTCCCTGAAATCGGTTCCATTATTCCATCTTGTGAGTATCATTGCTTAGTGATGCTTTCTTCCTTTCAATATGTGTAGTTGGACGATTTTTTAAGCATGCTATTTAGATTCTGTGTCTACTTTGGGGGTAGCTAGAAACCTCCTATAGCTTTGGATATTCGTTGTGGGACTTGCTATGTTGCCGTTATTGGACAGGTTGTGTGTGGTTTGTTTTGTGAATTGTGTGAGCTATGCTCCATAGTTTTTCTTGATACTTAGCTCCATTGTTGCTAGTTTTTCATTTCCTCCCCAGTGGCATCCTTGGAATACCAAGGAATATCCCATGGCCTTCCTTGTCTTGTGTTTTGTCTTTGTTAGAGATTGTGCCTTGCCGTGAGCGCCCCGTGAGCTATGTTACTCCGTTTGCGACAGTCTTCATATGCATTTGTATCGATTTTGCATGGAGCATTCATATTTTCATGTTCATGCATGTTCCCACAACTAAACATGAGTTGTTGTCCATAATTCTAATAACTTAACAATTGCATGAAAAACATGACTAGCTTAGGGTTGCCATGTTAAAAACTTCAAATGGATCATGCATCATCTTGTTTGTGCATTGAACCATGGTTGTTTGTTTATTTGGTGTTGTTTTCCTTTTGGTGGACGCGAATGTTGAGGCGGAGTACGAGGATCCAGGAGAGTACAACTACAAGGACCCAGCTCTTTGTCCCTTTGAAGAATCAACAGGCAAGATGACTGTACCCGGATCCCGACACTATTTTTTCCTTGCTAGATGTCTCGCTCTTATCATTATGCTTTTGTTACCTACCACTTACTTGTCAAACCTCCTACATTTCCATGAAAGCCTCTAACCCCTCCCTACCTAGCAAACCTTGTTTGGCTAAGATAGCACTGCTCAGCCCCTCTTATAGTGTTCTTAGTTGCAGGTTGTTTCCATGTGGTACCATGGGTATCTAGAGTCATCACAATACTCTGCTATTTAATTTAATGCACCTATATATCTTTGTAAGGTGGAAGGCTTGGCCTTTTGCTCGGTGTTTTGTTCCATCTTTGCTGCCATAGTTGCTTGTTACACGTGTTATGTTCCCTATTTTGCGCTCCTAACATGCTCGGGGTTGTTATGGGACCCCCTTGACTATTCGTTTTAGAATAAAGCTTGCCTGGCAAGACCCAACTTTGGTACTATATTTTCTTAACAACCTAATAAAATTTCATAGGGCTTAGCTACCCCGTGGATTAAACAACAACACGGGCCAGTGCTCTTCATGAGTCTTGGTCGAAAATGGCTGTAGCCGGGGCCACCAACTGGTGTGCCAGTCAGAAACTTAGCCAATCAGTCATGTACTGAGAACGAGATATGCGGCTCTTATCAGGTTCGTCAACACGTCGAGCGGTCTTGATGGACTTGTTTTACCTTTCTCGAATGTCTTGAACGAGGAATTCCAATTTTTCTTCGGGCTATTTTGAGGTTGCGGGTTTCCAATGGAATTGCCTAGGAAGATCACTAGATTTGTGGTCGAGGTTATTCCTGCAGCGTTTGGTTAGTTTGTGATGGATGAGTTGGAGCACCCCTATAGGGTTTAATCTTTTCGGAAAGCCATGCCCGCAGTTATGTGGCAACTTGGAGATTTGTCTAACACCCGGTTATAGTTAACTTGAAGTGAACTCAAATAAAATACACCAACTGTGTGCATAACCATTACTGTCTCTGCTCGTGAACATGAACTGAGAGAGAACATGGTGGAGTTATGATTGACGAAAGTAGGTGTTCAGGATTACTTAGTGATCATGCTAGATCATGACCTTCTTGCGTAGTCCACCATATTTACATTCTTGTCCCCGTAAGTTAGCCACCAAATACATGCTTAGTGCTTGCTGCAGCATCACCACTTAACCTTTTCCCAACCTATTGGCTTACATAGTTTTGGTACCTGGGTTATGAGATTTTTGAGTCCCTGTGGCTCACAGATTACAACAATACAGGTGCGGGTCTTGATGAGTACTTGCCAGAAGATGTGACTCAGGTCCAGTAGGAGTACGATGAAGGAAGTAGGCATATGTACGTTACCTATCCCGACGAGTAGGGAGCTTCTTGGTGGTGATCCTGGGATAGCAAGGCAGTTTTACATTGCTTCTTTTCTTTGTTTGATTTCGTCAATAGTCAGACCCTGTCTTCTGGATGATGTATGAATAATTTGTGTGAACATGTAAGATAGCTTGTGGCGAGTGTAAGACAACTCATATATTCATCTCTTCCTACATGTATGCAATGTTTACTGCACTTGCGAAATGACGAGATGAGCTTATATCCCAATTGAGGCCCTAGTACCAAAAATAAGGATAGGACCGCATCTTGGGCATTACGGGCGGTGATGTGGACGGGGATGGGACTACAATATACCCACCTGAGTAATCCACATTGTTAGCTTGATGCCAAACTAATCGGACAACACAACATGGTGGCGCACATACGATGCGTATGGCTCGTCGGACCCCACACCCCCACTCGTCGCACCAAACCACCGTCACTTCAAGGCATGCACGCTGTTGGGGCTGGATGCACACGATCACCTATGGGGATATCAGCCCTTTTGAGGTTGGGCGGGGGCCATGGACACAAGCACGAAGAGCGGATATGGTGAGACGATCCAACGATTTACCAAGGTTCGGAACGCTATGAAGCGTAAAACCCTACGCCTTCTTTGTGGGTGGATTGATCTTAAAAAGGGAACACTAAGAGCGTGCAATGCTCCTGCCCGGCAAGGGTTGCCTGCGCAGGAGCTATTACGCGCGTACAAATGCTCCAAAGTCTGAATCCTCAACTAGCTTGCCTTGGGCCCCTTTTATAGTACAAGGGGCGACTACAGTGGAAAAGCAGACAATGTTTGGTGATTAGATAGCTAGCAGAGCGTATCATAGCTAACTCTGGTATTAGAGACAAAATACCATCATGGCTAGTCTAGGTGGCGTGCAGGGGTGCATCCCTGGCAAGCTTATACCATGGCTCTAGCTAACCGTTGCTTCCCACTTCAACACGTTTAAGGACGGGTGTTAATGAGCGGTAATCTTCCTTCCAGCACGTAGCCACGTGTTTAGCGAGAACCTTTTAGCCACCTAGGGGCTTGACACCGCATCGACAAGTGACTGGCATTGCGATGAGGTGGAGCGGTGACAGGTTGGCTCACGTTTGTCGAGGGATGGCTTGCCGGAGCTTCGGGAGGGTGCGTACGACCCGGTCCCCGGCAAGAGCTGGGGGCGTACTTGGCCCGCAACAGTCCTAGGGTTGGGATGCCGCGTAAAGCTTGTTGTAGTTTATCTTGATCATTGCCGGCTTGTCTTGCTTTGTGGAGGTTTTTTTACCATTGTCGCCTATGCCTAAGTCAGGGGCATTGGGTACCCATATCCCAGTGCACCGATAGGAGCCCCCGGGAAAGTCCCACATGTGCTCACCAAGTGGCATTGGACCGGGCCCAAATTTCATGCACGGGCGCGCAATGTGAGGGAGTAACTGCCAACTTAATGGTAAGCACTTACCCATTTTCTCAGGCCGTTTCCACCACACACGTCGCAAGCATAGTGTGGGGCTACCAGCGGGTGCGTGTGACATAAAGCTCAGGTCATGGCAGAAACCGCATCGCCATTGATTGGAGCAATGGCGCGGTTACCTGTTTCGCCCATGATCGCGGGTAGTGGGATTGGTGGAGATGGGTGACGACCCTTGGAGTGGGGGAGAGCCAGCCCCCACGCCCTCCCTTTAAATTGGGAGGTCTCGAGAGGTGATGCTCATCCATCTTCTCCTCTTCCTTGAGTCCGAACCCACAGAGCTCGCTTCTGCTTATTTGTCCTGAGTGGCGCCCGTCCCCCTAATGGTCTGGGGGAGGGGCTTAGCGATTGTGATGACCATTGTATGGTACTCCCCTTGTGTGCATGCTCAGCCTCCACCTTGGGTCGCCGGTCTTGGGAGGATGGCCGGTCGGAGAATCTCGAGGTGGGGGAGACGGCGGTACGGTGGCTGTGGTGGAGATAACTGCGGCGATATCTTCACTGTCATGTCACCCACTACCCTAGGCCTGACGGGGTACCACATGGTGACCAGTGCACTAGGTCCCATAGTAAAGGTGCAGCGCTGTAGTGGATCACAGTATCCATACTTCTTCTTCCAGGCGACGAAGGCAGATCGTCCGCTTAGTCGTTGGTCAAGCGTGAGTCATCGTAGTAGCGGTTCTCCTCAAATCAAGGTGAAGTTCTCCATCCAAGGCGTCACGTACGACATGACAGGGTGGGAACATTTTGGCTGTGTGCACCTCTTTACGGCAGGGGGAATTCCCCGCCTTTGGCCACCGGGGGCGACCATGCTCTCTGTGAGGCTCTTAAGGGGCCCGGGGCTTGCCTTTGCCGTCGCATTGAAAGCTTGGATGGCGAAGGTCGGGGCAGCTATGGAGACGTCCCCCCGAGCGACGGTGATGATGAAGATGACAGTGGGTCGTCCTGAGCACCGACAAAACCATCATCAATAGCTGGGCTTCGGCAGCGCCTCTGCCCTCACTCGCCCTCTGCCTTCTTCCTGCCTGCCTGTTCCGTCTACCCCACCTGGGTGTAGGGTCGTTCGGCTCCTCCAGGGTACGTGTCCCTCTGGTCCTGTCGGGGAAGCGCTGAATCCCACCCAGGTGCTCCTTTTGCCCTCTACTTCTCTTCCACCTAATCCCTAAGAGGAGAGGGACAAGAAAGGCATTACGGGGCAATTATCTTTTTATGTCAAAAGATGTAGGCTCTTGCCAATTTCTAATTAGTCATAATGTAACCTCTACCCATCTTGTATAGAAAATGAATGAGAAAAGTGCTATTTTCTTCCTGCAAGTACAATCCTTTTATTTCCTTGTTTATGCTGTCTTGGGATGTGTTGTCCTTGCTACATGTTGCCACTTGTCGGATCATAACTCAACCATGAGTGCCAAGGGAAAATGAGCCCCCGGCAACAGGTCGTTGTTGTTCCCCGCTAGAGCTCCTTGCCGGTGTCGGCGCAGCCTCCATAGTTGTTGAACAAAAATAGGGGGCACCTCCCGACAAGGGTTTCACCACATGGAGGACTCTACTACCCACAGTGAGGGAGATACTACGGAATTCCTTGGGGCATCGGAAAACCATTGAACTTGGGATGACTAATTGTACTTATCTTTCCCAAGTTGTATCCCTCTTGAGGGCTTGATGGGGGGTTGTCCTCGTTGCTTCACTCCACTTCTCTCTCTTCCCGATGGTAAATTGCATAGGGATAGAAAAGTAACAAAGATTGCAGGTTCATCAAGCACTCTAGCAAATCTTGTATCTTAAAAATGATAACATTGCCACCATGGAAATGTGTAATAAGCATGTAAGATGAAGATATGATGCAATGCCTATCTTCATTATTGTTGCACGGGTTCTGCGCCTGGCTTTGTACAAAGGGTTACATGCAACCTCGGCAATGCTTGTATGAAAGGTGGCTGCCGGGGTCTACACCCGGCAACCGCACCTTACGGGTAGACTTACGAAGATGCTCAATATTCCATGAGTTCAGCACTCTGGTGCCATCTTTGGACCCTAGACGAACATCGCCGGGTCTGGTGACTCGTGCTACCCGGTAAGGGCCTTCCCACTTTGGCGGCAACTTATTGGTACCCTTGGTGGACTGAACACGCTGAAGGACAAGGTCGCCTACCTCAAGGCTCCGGGCATGAACCCTTCGGCTATGGTAGCGGCGCAGGGCTTGCTGGTAGCGTACAACACGCATAGTAGCCAGGAGATGGTCTTCCTCGAGAAACATGACATCGTCATGTCATAGCTGTTGTTGCTCTACTTGGTCGTAGGCAAGCACTCGAGGTGACCCATATATGCATTCAGTGGGGAGCACTGCTTCTGCCCAGTACACTAGGGAGAAGTGTGTCTGGCCAGTAGCTCGATTAGGTGTAATTCTAAGTAACCAAAGAACCGCCGGTAGCTCGTCTATCCAGCACTTGTCGCTCTTCCACGGCTTATGAAAAGTCCTTGTCTTGAGTCCTCCTAGCACTTTAGCATTCATCCTCTTGACTTTCCCATTGCTTCCAGGATAGGCAATAGAGTCGAAGTATAACTTGCTCCCAAGGCTCTGCATATATTGCATGAAGGTGTGGCTAGTGAACTGGGTGCCATTGTCAGTGATCACCCTGTTAGGTACTGCAAAGCGGCACACCAGTCCTTTCATGAACTAGATAGCTGACTGTGCAGTCACCTTCCTCACTGGATCCACCTCAGGCCACTTTGTGAACTTGTCGGTTGCCATGAAAAAACTCAAAGCCCCAGATAGCGCGTGGGAAAGGGCCTAGGATATCGATCCACCAGACCAAGAATGGCCAGGATAAAGGAATTGTTTGCAGAGATTGTGTTGGTTGATGGATGTTCTTGGAGTGAAACTGACAACCTTCACACTGACCAGCTTAGAGGCGTCCTAGAGGGTAGTGGGCTAATAGAAACCCTACCGGAAAGCTTTACCGACAAGGGCTCTCGATCCTCTGTGAGAGACACATACCCCTCCGTGGACTTCCACCAATAGCCCTGGTCCGTCCTCCCGGAAGATGCACCTAAATTTCACACTGTTTGGTCGTCTTATGTACAAGGTGTCATCAACAAACAAGTACATACTTGATTGACGGGCTACCTTTTCGTCTTCCTCTTGCACCTCGAGGAGTTCTCATGTCTGAAGGAAGTGAACTATGTGTTGTGCCCAGGTTCGAGCTTGTGGCTCGACAACAAGGACCAGTGGCATCTCCTCATCTGCGGGAGCGCTTTGTCTCAATCGTGAAGACCTGAGGTCCCACGGTAGGGAGTTGCTTATCAACCGCGACGGGACTTTTCCCGGCAGTATCTCTACTAGTGGCTTCGGAGAGCTCTATCGGGAAATGCTTGCCGGAGTTCAACTTCCTTCTCTTTCTGGTCATTACCAACGGGGATACTGATGGTTGGGCGAGGCAGAGAACAAAAGTTCCCGGTTCCACAGCAAGCTTCTTCATAGCACACTTCGATAGATGGTCAACAATGATGTTTTCTACTCGGGGAACATGCTCTGTTTGTAGGCCATCAAAGTGCCCCTCCAATGTCCTCACCATTCCCATGTATGCTTCCATCAGTGGTCTCTGGTAACCCTTGTTGACTTGCTTCACGACAAGTTGAGAGTCACCTTGGACAACCAGTCTCTTGATCCCCAACTCTACCGCGATTCTAAGTCTGGCAAGGTGTCCCTCGGACTCAGCGATATTCTTGGTGGCTTCCTCCAGGGGAAAGTGCATTTGGACTAGGTACTTTAGGTGCTCTCTGGTGGTGGCAACGAAAAGCACGCCTGCTCCGGCACCCTAAAGTGAAAAGGCACCAACAAAGTACATGATCCAGTCTTTGGGCGCTTCTTTGCCGGGGAGTATTGTCTTTAGAACTTCTTCATCGGGCGTGGGCGTCCATTCTGCAATAAACTCCACCCAGGGTCTGCTTTGAATAGTGGAAGTCCTCTCATACTTCAATCCAAAACTTGACAACTCTAGTGCCCACTCAACTATCCTACCAGTGGCCTCGAGGTTCCTCAGTATGCGTTACAATGGGAAACGGGTAACAATCGTGACCTCATGGGCTTGTAAGTAGTGCTGCAGATTCCTCGAGGCCAAGATGCGGCCGAAGATCATCTTTTGTACTCCAGAGTACCTCGATCTAGCTCCTTGCAATAAGGAACTGACAAAGTACACGGGTTGTTGCACCATCTTCTTCTTCACCACCTCCTTAGATACACTTTTGTCCATTTGTTGAGGTCACCCTTGATCATTATTGGGTCCTGCTGCGGATACTTCTGTATTGCTCCCGATGACACTAGCAACAACCATTGAATCTTCATACGCCTCCCTCTACACCACCAACGCTGCACTAACCACTTGGCTTTTCGCTGCTAAGTACAACACCAACCGCTCCTGCGGTTTAGGTGCGACCAAGGTGGCAGGACAAGAGAGGTCCACTTCATAGGGCCAACCGTCTGCAAGATCCTGAAGAATGACAAGGCATGCTCAACAGACTTGGAAATGAACCTGCTCAATGCGGCAACACGTCAGGTCAAACACCTGATATCCTTGATGGTTTGGGTGCTTGAATTTGTTCGATCGCCCTGACCTTGTTGAGAATAGCCTCTATTCCTCGCTGGGACACAAAGAACCAAAGTTGCTTGCCGGATTGGATGCCAAATACACACTTCTCAGGGTTGAGCTTCAAGTTGATCTTGTGTATGTGTGCGAAAGTTTCCTCCAAATCTTGTATGAGAGTTGCTTCGTATTTGGTCTTGACTATAATGTCATCCATGTAAGCTTCCACATTTCTATGCAGTTGAGGCTCAGAACCTATCTTAACTACATTGGCAATGGTTGAACCAACACTCTTCAACCAAAAGGGCATACGCACGAAACAATATGTGTCGCAAGGGGTTACGAATGCAGTCTTCTGCTCATCATCTTTGGCCATGAATATCTGGTGGTACTCAGAGTAGGCATCAAAAAAGGAGAGCAAATCACATCCGAAGGTGGAATCGACAATCTGATCTATGCGCCGCAGGGGAAAGAGGTCCTTCCGGCAAGCCTTGTTCAAGTTAGTGAAGTCTATCCAAAGCCTCCATTTCCCATTCGCCTTGCGCACCACCATCGTGTTTTGTAGCCAAGTTGGATGCAATACTCGTCTGACCAAACCAGCTGCTTCAATATTCTTGATTTTCTTGGCAATAAATTGTTGCCGCTCCAAGGATTGTGTTGTAACCTATTGCTTGACGGGTCAGACATGAGGGCAGACAGCAAGGTGGTGCTCAATTACATCGCTGGGAACACTGGGGATGTCACGTGGTTGCGAGGCAAACACATCGACATTCGCCTGCTGGAAGGCAATGAGCATGCTTTCCTATTTGTGAGTAAGGGTAGCATTAATGGTTAAGGTACCACCAGTGTTGTCGTCCCTTGCCGGGATGTTCTTCGTCTTAGGATAAGTGGCATTGGTCTTCTTGCTAGTGGAACTCTCTGGCAGGTCATCATCGGGTGTAGCGCACTCTAGAGAGGCGGGCTTCTCGGAGTCCTTGCCAGCTCTCCTGCTAGCCTTCTTTGATCTCTTCGGCTCCTTGGCAAGAGCTGGAACGTCTGTCCACGCATCTCCTACCACATCGCCGTACATCTTGCCTACCCAGATAACTGCATTCTTCTTATCAGAGGGGATGGAAAAGATCATAGTGGGCCCTGGCATCTTCAAGGTATTGTAAGCATAGTGAGATGTTGCCATGAATTTCGCTAGGGCTGGGCAACCAAGGATTCCGTTGTCAGGGAAAGGGATCTCAGCCACGTCGAACACTATCCTCTCCGTCCAGGAATTCAGCTTGTCGCCGAAGATTACCAGCAGAGTGATCTTTCCCTTGGACCGTCTCCTTTCGGGGTTGATTCCCTGAAAGGTACCCGAAGCTTCGAGCGCTTCACTGTGAATCTGCAGTTTATCAGCCACCTTAGGGCAGATCAAGTTCAATCCGGCCCTACCATCAACTAAGATCTTAGACACCTTGAGGTTACAAATTGTCAGGTGTCGGCGTCAAATTCAGTATTTCTCGTAGCAGGGGTCCTAATCTAGGCGTCTTGGAGTGATGGTAATGAGGACACAGGATTTTACCCAGGTTCGGGCTCTCTTGACGAGATAATACCCTATGTCCTCCTTTTGATTGTAGTGATATGGGGAATAGTACAGAGTACATGTATCTACCACGAGATTATGAGATGTAATATAATTATCTATTGACTAGCCTAGCCTCAGTTTATATATGCACCATAGGCCTAGGGTACAGAGGAGTCCTTGTCTTGTGCACCAAGTCTTGTGGAATCCTCCTTTTATTCGGCATGGGCTGCCCGAAGTGTCCCATTAGTGAATCATGACGGGGGTCCTTGGCCCGACCAACTAGTCGGGAGATGATGTCATGAGTATCCCCTAGTCGAGGACACCATCATCGGGGAAACTAACAATGACAAACATCCGACCGTAGTAGTACGGTCAGGAGGGTTCTCTTCGTCAAAGATGATAGGCGTGCGGGACCATTTGAGTGGCTTCTTAGATTCCGCAGTCGGCTCCACGACATTGGCATCATGCGCCCACTGTTTGAGTTGGCGGTAAGAGGAGTGCAAAGAAGCACCCCCGTTAATGCACACGACTTCATTCACTTTCTCGAATTCCCTGTCATTGGACTCCTCATCATCTTTCCCATCCTCACTCATGTCATATGTTTCCTTCTTCTCACGGCCTCTAGTAGGCTTTTCCTTTTGCTACGGGGTTTTGCCGCGATGGCCTCCTCTGCTACCACGGCCCTTTCCAGCAGCACTGCCTTGCCCTTTCTCTTTGTCGTGCTTCTCATATTTCTGGACTTCCCTGTTTTCCCAGTGTAGCGACCCGACCTGACAGGTCAAATCTCTGGTGTTTCCGTACCATCCCAAGATCATGCTGGTACACACACGGTACATCTATGTATATATCAAAGGGAAATCACACAACATTTATTAATCGTAAATCTCATATCGAGTCCTTTATTACAATAAAGATTACAATAAAGTGGCTGAAGGGCAACTCCTGAGAATATCTAAATCTTGCGGAAGCTTCAAAGGTAGTGAAGTCCATCTGACTCCATGGGCATCTCACCGAGCATATACCGTATCCTCACTCCTTGTCGGAAAAATACTCTGCAACATGATATGTTCCAGCCATGTAGGTCAGCATATGTAATATGCCGGCAAAGTCACAAGAGAGGGGTGAAAAGATAATCATCTAATCTACATGCATATATGGCAGGTGGGGTAGTAAGTTTTTGTGTAAAGCCAATTTTCCTACATCAAGAGAGGGCTAAGCAACATTATTACTAAGTTGGTTGATTAATGAGATGGTTCCACCAACCAAATTCTCATACCCAAGTTATTAATACCCACATCGTCATATTAATTGTGTTGAGGGTTCCGGAAGTTTCAGTTCCTTTGGCTCAAGTCGTCCATGACCGTGGACATGGCTAATCGATAAGGTTTGAGTACTCTGTAGAGTTTTGCACACGTTCCCCACAAGATTTGGTCGCCTCCGTTTGATTTCTCGCACTTCAGGGTGTTTGAGAAATGGATGACCAAAACATGGTCTTCCAAAGGGTTTCCCTGTGACTCTGTCGGTGCCCATCCTTTTCTACCGTTCTTCTACATCTCGTAGCACCGCCTGTCCAGGGTCACCACAATATCCAACCAAGTCAGAGCCCATAATGACTTGTGGCTGTGAACGTAAGCCTTGGGTCTTGAAGCATCCATCCATCTCTTTGTGCCTGGGTGGACCTTTCCGCATGAATACTGGCACATCTCCAACATCATCTAGGCTAACCACTGGTTTCTCCAGGGCGCCGTTCAACCATCATCCACCCAGAGGTAAGTTGAAAACTCAAAGTCTTGAAGTCTTGAACATCTTGCAGGTCTTGAAATTATTACCTCACAACTCTCATGAATCACACAACCAACCCCGTCTACTAATAGCATAGCAAAATTGAATCAACGTTTCCCGGGGCCAAAGTGACAAGGAATTGAGGGGATCCTACCACATGATACTACAACAAGTAACCAAGTTTCCAATTACCTACTTTGCATGCAATTGGGGGGATGGTAGAACTAATGCAATAAAAACATGGGTAAACATGATCAAAGTGACTTGCCTGGTTGACGATCTTCGTACTCGAGGGACTCTAGGTAACAAGCTTCACACTCCGGATGATGTAACGAATCAAACAAGAGCACTCAATAAGCATACAACAAAATATTGTAACTCACAAAAATCAGGAATGAACTAGTAATCACTCAAGACAAAACAAGGCACAATCAAAAGAAAAGAAGATCAACACATAGTTTGGGTTTTCTAAAAGATGATGGGTGAACTACTACTAACAAATAGAACTATTGGTATTAACAAAACAATAGTTGACAGAAAATAACAATAGAAATATTTTATTAATAACAGAATTAAATCCATTTATAGTTTTGTTAAGAAAAATCTCACTAGGGTTTTAAAAGTTTTGGTAAACACTACAACATGAAGTGGGCTAGAGTTTATTAACCATAGAGTGAAATAAACTATAATTTCATTAATAAAACAATTCTCCTAACAGAAAAGAATTTACTAAATATTTTCTTAGAAAACATAATTTAATTATCTAAAACTTTGTTAAAGGAAACTAGTACTAACTAGTTTGTTTTAATCAAATTAAACCTAGTTGAAAAAAGTAAAGATTCCTATAATATTATAGAAATAAACTAAGCCAATTATATTATTATCATCAGCAAGTAAAACACCTAATGTTTAAACAACAGAACCTACTAAAACAAAACATAACTAATTCTGATTTGAACTAACTAAAACTAAATTATTTAAACTATACTAACCACTAGGCAGATTCTGTTTATAGCTAAAACACTAAAAAAAATATCTTAAAAATCTTCAAACGAATCATGATGACAGTCCTAACTAATACCAAGCAGTAGCAAAAAGATTCGTACTAAAATCTATTTTTAAACTCTAGTTTTTCAGATTTGAGTAGTTTGAGGAAATTTGATTAAATTAAAATTTTAGAGCTCAAACTTAAAATCTAAGACCACAGGGTGAATATACATGAAATATGTGACCTAATGCAAAAAGAATCAACTAAAAAAACCAAATAGTTTAAAAGATATGATAAAAACAAAATCAGGATGCATTCTGTTTTCTAAATCAGAAAAGAAAAAGAAAAAACTAACGATCGGACAGGGGCTACGTGTCAGGTTCCTATTGGTCGAAGGAGCATGCGTGCGGGTTATTCCAGGCGGTCGACTGAACGTTAGAGGGTACTGGTTCGAGTTATAAATGGATCTCATCTCGTGCATAGACTACGGATCCGACGGCTACGGTGGAGACATCGACTTATAGAGAGGGGATCGGGGTTCTCCGGCGAGTTCGACGGCGGCCGGTGGTCGAAAGTGGTCGGTGAGCATGCTGCGGTGGTCAGGGGCGGTGTCCGAGGTGCTCAGGCGACGGCAGCGAGGCTCTGGAGTAGTCTGGTGGTGTCGGAGACGGCTGGGTTGACGGAGACGACGGGCACGAGCTCGGGAAAGATCCGGTGGGGATCCGAACTCCGACGAGTTCGTGTGGGGTGGTTCTAGCGAGGGCAGAATGGGGGCTCAGGGTGGAATGGATAGAGGAGAGTGAGGGCTATTTATAGGACAAGGTGCGGGGTCGGGGGAGGGAAAAAGGAGGGAGATCCAGGAGAGGAATCTCCGACGAAGGCGGCGCGTGCGCGAGGAAGAGGATGACCGCACGGATGGCACCATCGGACAGTGGGTCCGGCTCATCAGTGAGAGGGAGAGCGGCGTCAGCGCATCGGTCGTCCGGTTCATAATGAATTCGCGAGTTAATGCTCGTGGGCCGGCCCGTTTTCAAATAAATTCGTTTCCTTTTTAATATCCAGAGCAGTAAAACTCATTTAAAAGCATTGAAAACATTTGCAATTATAGGAAATATATATATCAAAATGATCAGGAGAATTAATGCTATTCAATGAACATTTTTCCTCTGTCATTTGAATAATTTTAAAAATAAATATTTTTAAAAAAATGCCTATTTGGTTTTAAAAGCTTTTGCAAATATTTTTCAAAATAACCCCTCGTGTTTATTGTTCAGATAAATCACCAAGAAGTCCCTGATGTGGAGTGTCATGTTACTCCTCTCTTTCTTTCAACTTTTCCAGAAGTTTTCAAATAGGTGAAACAAGAAAAGAGGAAAGATGAAAGTGCATTTAAGAAATTCAAAAGAAACACTTCAACCATTATATTCATTCAAACAATGTGATGATGATGCATAGCTATATTTCATAACATTCCAAAATGAAATTTTGGGATGTTACAAACCTACCCACCTTAAGATGAATCTTGCCCTCAAGATTCGGGTTGGCTAGAAAATAGGTGCGGGTTGTCTCTACGAAGATCTTCTTCACGTTCCCAGGTGGCTTCTTCCTCGGTGTGGTGACTCCACAAAACCTTACAGAACTTGATGATCCTACTGCGGGTAACTCTGTTGGCAGTCTCGAGGATCCTGATAGGCTTCTCCTTGTAAGTCAAATCACTGTCAAGCTATATGGCCTCTAGGGGCACGGTGTGTCTCAAAGGATTATCAGCCATCTCAGCATGGCATTTCTTCAGCTGGGAAACATGGAAATCATCATGAACTCCAGACAATCCTTCCGGCAATTCCAGCTTGTATGCAACTTCGCCTCTACGTTCAAGAATTTTGTAGGGGCCTATGAACCTGGGTGCTAACTTTCCTTTAACACCAAACCTCTTGATTCCTCGAGGTGGGGACACACCAAGATATGCTCGGTCTCCTACTTCACACGTCACTTCCTTGCGTTTGCTGTCAGCATAACTCTTCTGTCGAGATTGAGCTATCTTGAGTCTGTCACGAATCATCTTGACTTTCTCTTCAGAATCTCGGATAAGGTTGGGACCAAAAAGTTTTCGGTCTCCTACACCATCCCACATCAATGGTGTTCTGCACCTCCTTCTGTATAAAGCTTCGAAAGGGGCCACCTTTAGACTGGTCTGCTAACTTTTGTTGTATGAGAATTCTGCATAAGGCAAGTTGTCATCCCAACTAGATCCATAATCTAGTGCACCAGCTCTCAACATGTCCTCCAGAATCTGGTTGACTCTCTCAGTCTGTCCATCGGTCTGCCGATGAAAAGCTGTACTGAACTCCAGCCTCGTACCCAAAGTTTCATATAACTGATGCCAAAACTTTGAGGTAAATTGTGTTCCTCTATCTGACACGATACTCCTCGGAACTCCATGCAGACATACGATCCTGCTCATATATATCTTAGCTACCTTAGCACTGGTATAGGTGGTCTTCACTGGAATGAAATGAGCCACCGTGGTCAAGCGATCTACCACTACCCAGATGGAATCATAACCTGAACGGGTCCTCGGTAATCCTGTGATGAAGTCCATACCAAGCTTTTCCCATTTCCACTCGGGTATCGGCAAAGGTTGGAGTAACCCTACTGGTTTTTGATGTTCCGCCTTTACTCGCTGACAAACATCACATACCGCCACATGTTCGGCAATATCTTTCTTCATACCTGACCACCAGTAACTTTCCTTCAAATCCAGGTACATCTTGGTGTTGCGTGGGTGTATCGAGTATGGTGAATCATGGGCTTCCTGAAGTATCAACTTCCTGAGCTCTAGGTCATTGGGAACATAGATTCGGTTCTCAAACCACAGAGTTCCTTATTCGTCCTCACAAAAACCTTTAGCTTTAACATCTTTCATTCTTTGCTTAATCTCGGCTATCTCCTTGTCCGTCTTCTAGGCTTCACAAATTCTTTCGGTCAAGGTGGCCTAGATCTCCAGTGTGGCAACATATCCTCTTGGAACTATCTCTAGCCGGAGCTCTCTGAGATCATCGGCTAACTCCTGGGATAATCCTCCCGCGGTGAGTGTGTTTACATAAGTCTTCCGACTCAAGGCATCTGCTACCACATTTGCCTTTCCGGGATGGTAGTGTAATCTCATGTCATAGTCCTTGATTAACTCTAACCACCTCCTGTGTCTGAGGTTCAACTCCTTCTGCGTGAAGATATACTTCAGGCTATTATGGTCGGTGTAAACATCACAACTATTTCCTATAAGGAAATATCTCCAGGTCTTGAGTGCGTGCACTACGGCTGCTAGTTCCAAATCATGGGTGGCATAATTCAACTCATGAGGTCGTAGTTGTGTGGATGCATAAGCTGCAACCTTTCCATCTTACATGAGTACTCCTCCAAGTCCTTGACGTGAAGCATCACAATAAACCTGGAAGTCCTTCCGAATATTTGGCAAAATCAACACTAGGGCTGTGACCAAACGTTTCTTCAACTCCTGGAAACTGGCTTCACATTCCTCCGTCCAAAAATACTTAGACTCTTTCTTCAACAACTCCGTCATGGGCTTGGCAATCTTTAAGAAATTCTCAATGAACCTCTGGTAATATCCGGCAAGTCCGAGGAAACTGCGGATCTCCTTAACTGAGGTGGGTGACTTCCACTCGGTGACGGCTTCAACCTTAGCGGGGTCCACTGCTATTCCATCTCCAGAAATAACGTGTCCAAGGAATCCGACTTCCGTCATCCAAAATTCACATTTGCTGAACTTGGCATACAACTGATGCTCTCTAAGCTTCTCCAGAACTAAATGCAAGTGTTCCTTGTGTTCTTCCTTGCTCTTGGAGAATATCAATATGTCATCGATGAACACCGCGACAAACTTGTCCAGGTATTCCATGAATACTTTGTTCATGAAACTCATGAAGTAAGCAGGAGCATTTGTCAAACCAAAAGACATGACGGTATACTCATACAAGCCATACGTTGTGGTGAAAGCTGTTTTGGGTATATCCTGTTCACGAATTTTCAATTGGTGATACCCTGATCGAAGTTCGATCTTGGAGAATACTTTGGCTCCTACGATCTGATCAAACAAGTCATTAATCATCGATAGAGGGTACTTGTTCTTGATAGTCACCTCTTTCAAGGCACGATAATCGACTACCATTCTCAAGGTTTTATCCTTCTTCTCCACCAAAAGAACTGGGGCTCCCCAAGGTGATGAACTTGGGCGAATATATCCCTTGTCCAATAACTCCTTAATTTGCTTCTTGATTTCTAATAGATCATTTGCGGGCATCCGATAGGGTCTCTTGGAAATTGGGGCTGTCCCTGGTATTAGCTCAATTAGCAACTCAATCTCCCTATATGGTGGCATGCGTGGTAATTCTTCCGGGAATACATCCGGAAAGTCTCGTACAACCGGTACTTCCTCCTGAACAACTCCTGTGAGGGAATTTAACCCAGCACTCATACGTGTGCGTCGGGATACATACTTAATCCTCTTGTTCTCCGGGGTGGTGAGTGAAATAGACTTGCTGGGACAGTCAAGATTTCCTTCATACTTGGTCATCCAATCCATGCCTAGGATCACATCCAATCCCTTCGACTCTAAGACAATGAGGTCGGTGGGAAAAACATGGTTTCCTATATTGAGCTTCAAGGCATGGCATCCTATCCCTGCCATCATCATACCTCCTCGGAACTAACCTTAAATAGCTGACTAAGGGTTTTTGTGGGCAAACCATACTTTTCCACAACTACCCTTGATATGAAAGAATGAGTTGCACTGGAATCAAAAAGTACTGTAACTGGACGTGAATGCAGTAAAAACTTACCAAACACAGTCTCGGGCTGATCATAGACTTCCTCCACATCAATGTGGTTCACCTGAGCACGGGGAAAAGGGTTGGGCTTCTTAGCTGCTAAGTTGCCGTTGTTGTTGCCGTTTCCATTTCCTTGCTTGCTCTGGGGACACTCAGTAGCATAGTGCCCTGTCTTCTGGCACTTGAAACAGGTGATGTGGCTCAGATCCTTTTGAGTAGGAGCGTGACGGTGCTGGTTGTTGTTCCCATTCCCATTGTCAGTCTTGAAGTTGCCATGGTTGGGACGGGCATTCCCATTTCCTCCATGGTTGTGGCCTCCATGGTTGTGCATGGCATGAGTGTGCCTTCCAAACTTACCGATCCCTGATCCGGTATTCCCTGAATACGGGGAGTAGCGGGGCTTCTGATGAGCTCCAGCGTTGAACTTCCCCTGAGTATACTTCCTCTTGCGGTTCTCAAGTTGTTTTTGTTTTCCCTCCAAGATGAGGGCCTTGTCCACCAGCTCTTGGTAGTTGTTCAAAGTAGCCACTACCAGCTGCATGCTCAACTCATCATTTAGTCCTTCCAGAAACTTCTCCTGCTTGGCCGCATCATCGGCCACATCTCCTGGTGCATAACGGGCCAACATGCTGAATTCGTCCACGTACTAGGCCAAGGAACGGTTCCCCTGGCGTAAGTTGCGAAACTCACGCTTCTTCAGGCTCATAGCTCCAGCTGAGACATGTGCGGTGCGGAAAGCTTGCTTGAACTGCTCCCAAGTTACATCAGTAATGGGGTGTGTGGTGGTGTATTTCTCCCACCATGAAGCTGCTGGTCCATCCAGTTGATGGGCGGCAAAGCGCACCTTCTCAGCGTCAGTACATCCAGCGGTGACAAGTTCCCTCTCCATCTTACGGAGCCAGTCATCTGCCACAATGGGCTCAGTGCTGCTGCAGAAGGTTGGGGGATTCAGTCTCAGAAAACGGGTGAGGTTGTCACCCTGAGGTGGCAGGTGGTGGTTGTGGTTGTTGGTCCGATTATGAATCAACAGCTGCATCAGGGCGTTCTGCTGCTGGAGGAGTTGCGTGAGTTCCGGTGGGAAAGTGAAATCGGACTCACGTCGTGGAGGCATCTAGCTGTTTTCAGAGGGATGAGAATTAGAGTAGAACAAGGGCCTAGAAGGAAAATCACTACCCATATGCAATGCACAAACATGTCACATCAAGCACTCATTCATTTATTCGACTCAAGGTCACACATCGAGATACAAATCTCCATTCAAACTAAACATCGACCTATGCTTTAACGACGAAAATGAAGATACATGGGGGCACAACTAAAGTTTTCCTCAAAAGTACATGGTGACTGAGCCTCCTCCAGTGGTGCTCTCCTCATAGTCATCATCGTCGCTAATGAAAGGAGCCAAGTCTCCCTCGGGGTGAAGATTTTCCCCCATGTCCAGCTGTTCCTCCAGAGTTGCGATGCGAGTATTCAGCTTGCCGATCCTCTCTCAGAAATCCTTCACTTCATACTCATGCTCGTACTCGGTTTCCCGTAAGTCAGATTCGAGGTCAATCTCGCGGTTCATCTGCCTCTTGATCATCTTTGTTTCAGCACGCACCCGAAGCTCCAAGGTCCTAACGTGCGTCTCCAAGGTCTGGATATAGGAAATGGTGGTGTCTTCAGTGGGAGTGGTTATGATGTTTCCATTGGCATCCCTGCGACAAACCATGCTGAGTCCTGGTGAAATGGTTCCACCTCTGTATTCCTCCTGAATACGTCGAAGAGCATGATGAATGGCCTTGTCCCTCCCATGAATCCAGCTGGGTGCCACAAACTTGAAGCCGATGGGTTCCTTCTGATTCACAAAGGTCTTCCCTGGAATGTGCACCTCAATCCTGTAGCGTCCGTCCTGTGGAAAAGACATGATAGGAGTCCCGGTGATGCTCGGCAAAGCAATCCTCCCGTACCTGACGATCCTCATCAGCTCCTTGCCAAAGGGCATCGTTGCGTCAGGCTGGCAAAACTCCGTGATCAACACTGGGATGAAGGTGGCCATCTATAAATTTTGAAATAATCGGAGGGAAGTCAGAAACGAGTAGATGAGAGTATAAGAGTTTTAAAGACGAAAGGGAAATAAGTCCTAAGGCTTTCCAATCCGAGAGGTTACGTCCTACGGTCAGCGTGTGCTCTGATACCATTTCTGTAGCGACCCTACCTGAAAGGTCGAATCTCCGGTGTTTCCGTACCATCCCAAGATCATGCTGGTACACACACGGTACATCTATGTATATATCAAAGGGAAATCACACAACATTTATTAATCGTAAATCTCATATCGAGTCCTTTATTACAATAAAGATTACAATAAAGTGGTTGAAGGCCAACTCATGAGAATATCTAAATCTTGCGGAAGCTTCAAAGGTAGTGAAGTCCATCTGACTCCAAGGGCACCTCACCGAGCGTAGAGCGTATCCTCACTCCTGGTCGGAAAAATACTCTGCAACATGATACGTTGCAGCCGTGTAGGTCAGCATATGGAATATGCCGGCAAAGTCACAAGAGAGGGGTGAAAATATAATCATCTAATCTACATGCATATATGGAAGGTGGGGTAGTAAGTTTTTGCGTAAAGCCAATTTTCCTACATCAAGAGAGGGCTAAGCAAAATTATTACTAAGTTCGTTGATTAATGAGATGGTTCCACCAACCAAATTCTCATAACCAAGTTATTAATACCCACATCATCATATTAATTGTGTTGAGGGTTCCGGAAGTTTCAGTTCCTTTGGCTCAAGTCCTCCATGACTGTGGACATGGCTAATCGATTAGGTTTGAGTACTCTGCAGAGTTTTGCACATGTTCCCCACAAGATTTGGTCGCCTCCGTGTGATTTCTCGCACTTCAGGGTGTTTGAGAAATGGATGACCAAAACATGGTCTTCCAAAGGGTTTCCCTGCGACTCTGTCGGTGCCCATCCTTTCCTACCGTTCTTCTACATCTCGTAGCACGGCCTGTCCAGGGTCACCACGATATCCAACCAAGCCAGAGCCCATAATGACTTGTGGCTGTGCAGGTAAGCCTTGGGTCTTGAAGCATCCATCCATCTCTTTGTGCCTGGGTGGACCTTTCCGCATGAATACTGGCACATCTCCAACATCATCTAGCCTAACCACTGGTTTCTCCAGGGCGCCGTTCAACCATCATCCACCCAGAGGTAAGTAGAAAACTCAGAGTCTTGAAGTCTTGATCATCTTGTAGGTCTTGAAATTATTACCTCACAACTCTCATGAATCACACAACCTACCCCGTCTATTAATAGCATAGCAAAATTGAATCAACATTTCCCGGGGCCAAAGTGACAAGGAATTGAGGGGGTCCTACCACATGATACTACAACAAGTAACCAAGTTTCTTATCTACTTTGCATGCAATTGGGGGGATGGTATAACTAATGCAATAAAAACATGGGTAAACATGATCAAAGTGACTTGCCTGGTTGACGATCTTCATACTCGAGGGACTCTAGGTAACAAGCTTCGCACTCCGGATGATCTAACGAATCAAACAAGAGCACTCTTTAAGCATACAACAAAATATTGTAACTCACAACAATCAGGAATAAACTAGTAATCACTCAAGACAAAACAAGGCACAATCAAAAGAAAAGAAGATCAACACATAGTTTGGGTTTTCTAAAAGATGATGGGTGAACTACTACTAACAAATAGAACTATTGGTATTAACAAAACAATAGTTTACAGAAAAGAACAATAGAAATATTTTATTAATGACCGAATTAAACACTACTACATGAAGTGGGATAGAGTTTATTAACCATTGAGTGAAATAAACTATAATTTTATTAATAAAACAATTCTCCTAACAGAAAAGAATTTACTAAGACTTTTCTTAGAAAACAGAATTTAATTATCTAAAACTTTGTTAAAGGAAACTATTACTAACTAGTTTGTTTTAATCAAATTATACCTAGTTGAAAAAAGTAAATATTCCTATAATATTATAGAAATAAACTAAGAAAGTTATATTATTATTATCAGCAAGTAAAACACCTAATGGTTAAACAACAGAACCTACTAAAACAAGATATAACTAATTCTGATTTGAACTAACTAAAACTAAATTATTTAAACTATACTAACCACTAGGCAGATTTTGTTTATAGCTAAAACACTAAACAAATTTATCTTAAAAATCTTCAAACTAAGCATGATGACAGTCCTAACTAATACCAAGCAGTAGCAAAAAGATACATAGAAAAATCTATTTTTAAACTCTAGTTATTCAGATTGGATTAGTTTGAGAAAATTTTATTAAATTCAAATTTTATGACTCAAATTTAAAATCTATGACTACAGGGTGAAACTACATGACATATATGACCTAATGCAAAAAGAATCAACTAAAAAAACCAAATAGTTTAAAAGATATGATAAAAACAAAATCAGGATGCATTCTATTTTCTAAATCAAAAAAGAAAAAGAAAAAAAACTAACGATCCGACAGGGGCTATGTGTCAGGTTCCTATTGGATGAAGGAGCGTGCGCGCGGGTGTTTGCGGGCGGTCCACCGAACCTTAGAGGATACCGGTTCGAGTTATAAATGGATCTAATCTCGTGCGTAGACTACGGATCCGACGCCTACGGTGGAGACGGCGACTTACAAAGAGGGGATCGGGGTTCTCCGGCGAGTTCGACAGCGGCCGGTGGTCGAAAGTGGTTGGGGAGGATGCTGCGTTGGTCGGGGGCGGTGTCCGAGGTGCTCAGGCGACGACGGCGAGGCTCCGGAGTAGTCTGGTGGTGTCGGAGAGGGCTGGGGTGACGGAGACGACGGGCACGAGGTCGGGAAAGATCCGGTGGGGATCCGAACTCCGGCGAGTTCGTGTGGGGTGGTTCTAGCGAAGGCAGAGTGGGGGCTCGGGGTGGAATGGAGACAGGAGAGTGAGGGCTATTTATAGGACCAGGTGCGGGGTCGGGGGAGGGAAAAAGGAGGGGGATCTGGGAGAGGAATCTCTGGCAACGGCGGCGCGCGCGCGAGGAAGAGGATGACCGCGCGGATGGCGCCATCGGACAGTGGGTCCGGCTCATCAGTGAGAGGGAGAGCGGCGTCAGCGCGTCGGTCGGCCGGTTTGTTATGAATTCGCGAGTTAATGCCCGTGTGCCGGCCCGTTTTCAAATAAATTCGTTTCCTTTTTATCCAGAGCAGTAAAACTCATTTAAAAGCATTCAAAACATTTCCAATTATAGGAAATATATATATCAAAATAATGAGGAGAATTAATGCTATTCAATGAACATTTTTCCTCTGTTATTTGAATACTTTGAAAAAATAATTGTTTTTCAGAAAATGCCTATTTGGTTTTAAAAGCTTTTGCAAATATTTTTCAAAATAACCCCTGGTGTTTATTGTTCAAATAAATCACCAAGAAGTCCTTGATGTGGAGTGTCATGGTACTCCCCTCTTTCGTTGAACTTTTCCAGAATTTTTCAAATAGGTGAAACAAGAAAAGGGGAAAGATGAAAGTGCATTTAAGAAATTGAAAAGAAACACTTCAACCATTATATTCATTCAAACAATGTGATGATGATGCATAGCTATATTTCATAACATTCCAAAATGAAATTTTGGGATGTTACACCTAGCGGCAGCAGCCTCTCGGCAATTAGTACATGTGGCAACTCCCTTGCCAGGGGTTTCGGCTGTCGCCTTCTTGCTGGCACTGAGGTCTCTAGAGCTCTCAATGGCCTATACCACATTTCCTTTGCGCTTATTATTGCGCTTCCTATTTCTCACCTTCGGGTTAGGGGCGTCCTCGCCATCATTAGAGTCGATTTCGATGCTTGCCTCCTCTCCAGGGAGTTGTCTTCCTTCTTACTCTTGAGCACACTTCTCTGTCAAGGTGTAAAGCTCATTGATAGATTTGGGGAGCTTGACATTCATCTTGGCTCACATCCTCCTATTATGCGCATTCGAATGGAATGCGACAATGACAGCTGCGGGGTGAATTTCTGGGATGTTGTGATGCACTCGGCTGAATCTCTGGATGTACTTCCTCAAAGTTTCTCCCTCCTTCTGTGGGAGGACTTGAAGATCGTTGGGCTGACCTGGCTCCTGGTGACCACCTGTGAAGGCTACAACGAACTCGTTGCACAAATCATCCCAGGATGAAATGGAATTTTCCAATAGGTGCATCAACCACAATCTACAATTTTCCTTAAGTGCCAAAGGGATATAATTGACGAGCACCTTTTCATCTCTTCGTCCCGTGGCTTGGACAGCCATCGTGTATATGCCTAGGAACTCTGCTGGGTTTCATTTCCCATCGTATTTCTCCAATAGTTTAGGCTTGAAAGCTCGGGTCGATGTCCAGCAGACCTGTGGGGACCCCGACTCATAAGTCGTGATCACCGAATGCATGTGTAAAGTGGTCCCATAGATCAATGCTCATTGAACACATAAAAGTTGAATAAGAAGATTCTTACATCCACATTTAGCGTCTTACACAAATAAAGACCATGAAGGTCTAGTCTTATATAGATGGGGCCATAGGGGTCAAACACTTAAATAAAACAAGCAGCGGAAATCTTGATCTAAAGCGTGAACCCATGCCATCTGCCTTAAACCTACAAGCATTCTGACTAGGAAGCATCCTAGTTCGCATGTTCGTCACCAACGAACTCTTCAACGTATTACTATTCTTCCATGCCTGGCCAATTAAATAACCAGTGGCAAGCTAATGAGTACTTTGAATGTACTCTCAAGCAACCCATGTTTAGAACAAGGTAATACAATGCATGATACAACACTAATAGGTATTTTGCAGAAAGCTAATTTTGAATGCAATGACATGGTCAAGTAACTAGATAAGCATGCATCAACAGTTGGCAGATATTCATATGAACAAGTTACAGATATGATCATAAGCAGGGGTTGAACATCTCATGTTTATTCATCACATCAAGTCTTCACACCTATCTCAAGCATCATACTCTTGTCTTCCATACACACACACACCAAGTTTGCGAAAACATCTGGACGTGGCATAAACAGCACCACCCAACTGTCATTGACCGTGGACATGGTTATTCGAATAGTTTTACACTCGGCAGAGGTTGCATGCTTTACCCACAAGACTCGGGAAACTTCCATGTCATCCACGACTCATGGTATATTACATACCCCAGGTAAGCACCCGGACAATGCCTTTTCCATGGTGATACTAAACAAAGAGTCCACTCGTGGTATACATCACACGTAGCATCCATCAGGGCACGCAACGGTGTGCCCGGTGCCTATAAAGATAGTCCATGGCCTTGCACTTCCGGGATGACCCCGTCTCGAGAGTGATCACTTCACCGTCGCCACTAATAAAGCGGGCTCCATGCTAGCACCAACCATGGTAATCAACAAAGCCCCGTCCCATAAGGGGTATCATGGTCGCACATGTAAGGTTGGGACGGTCGACAAATCTTAAACCCTCGGTTTTTGAAAACACACCCTCAACTTGTTTCGGCACACCACTTATTTCTCAAGTGGTCACCCAACTCATCATCATCTCCCTCGCGCATTGGTGGCACCCGACAGGGTTTACGAAAAGTCTTTGAAATCATCTCTTTCTTTACATCACTATGCATAATACTGATCCCACTTGTGTATCATCTACTAGAATCCTATCTACACCCACCCGCATAACCCTCATAAGGTGGTAGGGTCATGCACGATGCAAGTGTCCATGGTAAAAGTGTCGGAAGCAACCCACCAAAGTGGTCACTACTCCACATGATCAAGTATAACAAAACTAAAGTGCTATATGACATGAAATGAAAATGGTTTCTTAACATGGCCAAAGGGGCTGCCTGCTTGGCTCAACAAAGTCTTCAGTGTCTTCAAAGTATTCGGGTCCAACTCCCTCATCAATAGCGCAATCTATCATCGTGAATAAAAGCGATAAAAATAAGCATCACACAAAAACAGAGCACACAAAGCTAATATCAAAAATGCTACCCTACTCTGATAAATACTAAATACTATATTAAAAATATTTGTTTTTGATTTTGTTATGAAAAACATTTTTAAAACTATTTAACATTGGCCAAAAGATGCCTAATTTGGGTTTTAAATAGAACAATATATAAAAGATTTAAAAAAAAATCTAGTCTTAAGAAAAAGCCTTTAAATAAAATATAAAAAGAACCTTTAAAATTAATATTTGGTGGTTTTAGGAAGTCATAATTATAGTAGGTTTGAATCAAAGCCTTTGGGGAACAAGGATCCACCCAATTTGAGGACTTGTAGTGCAAACCTCAACTCACGGGTTTTTCAAAACCTAATTTGAATAAATCTTTTTTGGTCAAAACAAAAATTGATAAAATAGTTTTGGGCACTATTCACATGGCATGATCATTGGGCTAGAAATTTAGGTAAACGAAGATGGATATGAAGAGGCATAGAATCTAAGAGTGACATATACCACAATCAACAAGCAAACAAGCAACAATTCAAACAAGCACAAGCATTGAAAAAGTTTTAATTGGCTCCAAATTTTATAAATCCAAACATAACAAGGTGATACAAACACAGGGTGTGACAGACCTACCCCCTTACAAGAATCTCGTCCCCGAGATTCCTAGGATAAGCGCTAAAAAGATAAGGGAACTCAGATCTAAGATAGTCTTCACGCTCCTAGGTTGCTTCAGCTTAAGAGTGGTTGCTCCGTTGGACCTTGATGTACTTGATGGTTTGGGTTCGGGTGCAATGCTCTGCCTCATCCATAATGCAAATGGGCCTCTCATGATAAGTGAGGTCTGGCTGAAGATCGATGGCTTGATGGTCGATGTCCTTGTAGAGGTCGAGGCGGTTGGGAACATGGAGACACTTCCGGAGTTGTGACACATGAAAGACATTGTGTACATCCGATAGCTCGGAAGGTAGCTCAAGCTGATAGGCAACTTCTCCTCGGATTGCGGTGATCTTGAAGGGGTCGATGTATCTTGGTGCCAGCTTTCCTTTGACGTGGAAGCGCTTGGTTCCTTTGAGAGGTGTGACCCGAATGTAGATATGGTCACCGACACAGAAGCTCACTTCTCGGCGATGGGAGTCAGCATAGCTCTTCTGTCTTAACTTGGAGGTCTCAAGGAGGTCTCGGACAAGTTGAACTTGCTCTTCTGCCACGCGGAGGATGTCTGGTCCAAAAATTAATCCTTCTCCAGTCTCTGACCAGTTGACCGGAGTACGACAATTGCATCCATACAACACCTCAAATGGTGCCATCTAAAGACATGACTGATAGCTGTTGTTGTAGGAGAACTCAACAAATGGTAGGCAATCTTCCTACTTGGCTCCATACGCCAAAACACAAGCATGGAGCATATCTTCGAGTATTTGATTCACTCATTCAGTTTGCCCATCGGTTTGGGGATGAAAAGAAGTGCTGAAGGAGAGCTTAGTTCCCATAGCTTCTTGAAACTTCTTCCACAATCTGCAGGTGAACTGGGTTCCTCGATCCGACACAATTTCCTTTGGAACTCCGTGAAGACTTACGATGCGGTTGATGTAGAGGTTTGCGAGCTGGCTTCCATCATAGGTGGTCCTGAAGGGAATGAAATGGGCTACCTTGGTCAGGTGGTCGACAATGACCCAAATTGAATCACATCCTTTGCTTGACCTTGGTAATCCGGTGATGAAATCCATTCCGACTTTGTCCCACTTCCATTCAGGCACTATGAGAGGTTGCAATAGCCCAGCGGGTCACTAGTGCTCATCCTTCACCCTCTGCCATATGTCACACTTAGAAACGAACGTGCCTATCTCCCGTTTCATGACATGCCACTAAAATCTAGCCTTGAGGTCTTGATACATCTTGTTTCCTCTAGGGTGGATGGAGTTTGGAGTGTCATGAGCTTCTTGCAAGATCATGTTCTTGAGCTACTCTTTGTTGGGTACACAGATGCGATTCCCAAACCATACATCTCCTTGTTCATCCACCAAGAATCATGGGCCTTGCTTGCCTTGATCTTCCTCTTCATGCCTTCAATGCTCTCGTGTCCCTTCTGGGCTTCCTTAATATCATCCATCAAGGTAGGCCTTGCTTCAAGGATGGTGGGGAATCCTAGTGCAACCAGTTACAAGACGAAGCTTTCAAGCTCTTCATACAGGGCGGGTAGCCTTTCCTTAATCATGGCATTCAAGGAACAAGCATTTCTGCTTAAGGCATCTGCTACCATGTTAGCCTTGCCATAGTGGTATTGAACAGTGAGGTCATAATCCTTGATCAACTCCAACCTTCGTAGCTGCCTCATGTTCAATTCCCTCTGAATGAAAATCTACTTCAAACTCTTGTGGTCTCTGTATATCTCAGATTACTTCCTAACAAAGTAATATCGCCATGTCTTCAAGGCATGAACCACGGCTTCCAACTCAAGATCATGAGTAGCATAGTTCTTTTCATGAGGACCTAGCTGTCTAGAAAGATATGTTACGACCCTGCCTTCTTGGATCAGAACACCTCCAAGCATGGTTCTTGATGCATCACAATATATAACAAACTACTTGTGAATATCGGGGGTTGCCAAAACTAGGGTTGTGGTCAATCTCTTCTTGAACTCCTGGAAGCTTTCCTCGCACTTAGCTATCCACTCGAACTTTTAAACCTTCTTCAAAAGTTGGGTCATGGGTCGGGCAATGCTCGAGAACCCTTCCATGAATTGCGGTAATATCCCGCGAGTCCATTGAAGCTCATGACTTCCTTCACGATGGTTGGGGTTTGCCATTCAGTCACGGCTTCAATCTTGGTAGGATCCATTTATAATCCTTCTGCATTCAACACATGACCCAAGAATCCAACTTCATGCAGCTAGAATTCACACTTGCTGCACTTGGCATAAAGCTGGTGCTCTCCAAGCTTATCTAGGACCAATCTCAAGTGTTGCTCATGCTCTTCTTCTGACTTGGAGAAGACGAGCATGTCATCAATGAAGACGACAACAAACTTCTCCAAGTACTCCATGAAGGCTTTATTCATGAGGTACATGAAGTAGGCAGGGGCATTGGTTAACCCAAATGACATGACCGTGTATTCATACAGGCCATACCGGGTTACAAATGCCGTCTTCGGAATGTCTTGGGGTCTGATCTTCAGCTGATAGTACCCAGACCTGAGGTCGATCTTGGAGAACTCCTTGGCTCCATTCAAATGATCGAATAGGTCTTCAATCATGGGGAGTGGGTACTTGTTCTTTATTGTGACTTCATTGTGAGAATGGTAGTCGACACAGAGTCTAATAGTTCCGTCCCTCTTTGACACAAATAGAACAGGTGAACCCAAGGAGAGGCACTAGGGCAAATGAATCCTTTTCTGATCTGCTCTGCCAGTTGCTTCGTCAATTCAGCCAACTCTTCGGATCCCATCCTATAGGCCTTATTATAGATGGGCCTTGATCCGGGCATAAGATCAATGATCAACTCAATGGCAAGGTCACGAGGCATTCCGGGAAGATCATCAGGAAACACATCTGGGTATTCACATACCACTTGCAATTGATCCAACTCAATTCCCGATAGAAAGTTAGCTTGAGGGGCTTGAGTGGAGGCACGGTTGGGAACATACTTGACTTCCAATCCTAGGATATTAGTCATGGTAACTATCCTCTTGGCACAATCTAACAGGCCTTGGTGCTTGGTCAACCAGCTCATGCCAAGGATGACATCCAAGCCCGGTGATCCAGAACTATAAGGTCTGCTAGGAAGTCTAACCTGTTGATGTTAATTTCCACTTCTTTACAACCTATCCTAGACTTCATAACTGATCATGGGGTTTGTATCAACATACGGCTACCCAGGGGTGTAGGTTTCATGCCACTCTCTAAGGCAAACTTTTGGGTGACAAAAGAATTCGAAACTCCACAATCAAACTATATTGTTGTTGGGGTTGAGTTGATGATAAACGTACCCAGTATGACATCCGGGTCTTCCTAGGCTGCCTACATGGTGACGTGATTCACATGACCCTTGCCATTGTTCGGTTGGTTGTGGGGATCGGGGTTCCTTGGTGGTGCTCCACGCCCTTGAACTTGAGCTGGCGCATTGGGGCGTGGGGCATCTAGCTTCTTGTTGGGGCAAAGCTTAGAGATGTGTCCAGACTGACCACATCCAAAACAAGTGGCTTGCCCAGGGTTGTTGTTGTAGTTCCTGTCGTCGTTGTTGTTATTGGGGCTATTGTTGTAAGATGGCCTGGGATTGGATCAATGATCAACTCAATGGCAAGGTCACGAGGCATTCTGGGAAGATCATCAGGAAACACATCTGGGTATTCACATACCACTTGCAATTGATCCAACTCAATTCCCGATAGACAGTTAGCTTGAGGGGCTTGAGTGGAGGCACGGTTGGGAACATACTTGACTTCCAATCCTGGGATATTGGTCATGGTAACTATCCTCTTGGCACAATCTAACAGGCCTTGGTGGTTGGTCAACCGGCTCATGCCAAGGATGACATCCAAGCCCGGTGATCCAGAACTATAAGGTCTGCTAGGAAGTCTAACCTGTTGATGTTAATTTCCACTTCTTTACAACCTATCCTAGACTTCATAACTGATCATGGGGTTTGTATCAACATATGGCTACCCAGGGGTGTAGCTTTCATGCCACTCTCTAAGGCAAACTTTTGGGTGACAACAGAATGCGAAGCTCCACAATCAAACTATATTGTTGTTGGGGTTGAGTTGATGATAAACGTACCCAGTATGACATCCGGGTCTTCCTAGGCTGCCTCCATGGTGACGTGATTCACATGACCCTTGCCATTGTTCGGTTGGTTGTGGGGATCGGGGTTCCTTGGTGGTGCTCCACGCCCTTGAACTTGAGCTGGCGCATTGGGGCGTGGGGCATCTAGCTTCTTGTTGGGGCAAAGCTTAGAGATGTGTCCAGACTGACCACATCCAAAACAAGTGGCTTGCCCAAGGTTGTTGTTGTAGTTCCTGTCGTCGTTGTTGTTATTGGGGCTATTGTTGTAAGATGGCCTGGGATTGGCGTTCTGCTAAGGCTGGTAGCTCGGACGAGGCATAGGATGTCTAGCCTGCTATGGCTGATAGGTTGGCTTGGCTGGGGCTAGCTACCAGGGGCAAGGCTTCTTGTTGCTGGAGCTACCCTTTCTGACCATCTGGCGCTTGCGAGTGTCATCTATGGCATGCCGCTTGTCTTCCAGCATGAGAGCCTTCTTCACCAGGTCAAAGAAGGTGCGACAGTCGCAAACGATGAGCTGATACTGCAGGGTTTGTTCAAGTCCTTCCATGAAGCGTTCCTTCTTGGCAGCCTTTGTACTGACATCTTCAGGTGCATACCTTGACATTAAGCTGAATTCTACGTGTACTCCAGAGCCACTTCCTTGCTTTAGCGCTCGGAATTCTCTCTTCTAGATAGCCATGATCTCAGAAGGAATGTGAATGGTGCGGAACCCTTCCTTGAAGTCATTCCAAGTGATCACTCGCTCACCTCTCATGACCTTGAATCCATTCCACCAAGCTCAGGCGGTACCTCCAAGGCAGTGAGAGGCATAAAGCACCTTCTCACGGTCCTCATTGCAATTGACCAGTGCAAGAAGGTCCTCAATGGTGCGGATCGAGTCGTCAACATCCAAGGGTTCAACAGTCTCAGTGAAGGTTGGGGGTGAATTCCTCATGAACTCAGACAGAGTGGAGCGACCATTGCCGTTCCTGCCTTGCTGCTCATTGTTCACAAGGGCCTAAGCCATCTACTGAATGGAAGCATTCTTGGCTTGGCGTTCCTCCTAGAGAACTTGGAGAAACTTAGCTATAGTCATGTTCTCTAGTCGAGGTGGTGGCGGGGGAATGTCGCCTTGTGGATGCACCTGGTGTCCTCCAGCGTGAGCAGTCCCGCCAACTCCTTATTGCTGGCTTGAGTTGCCGGCTTCAGGGTTGGCGAAGGAGCTGTTGCGGGTAGCAGTCACTATCCTGTTTGGAGCATCCAAGTTAAACTACTGGGATAGACGAGAGGGAAAGCAACAATAGAAAAGTGTGCCTAAGGCGGTTGGTCGAGTGCAAGTGTGGTAAGACAAAGGTCGAAGGACCAACACATATATTAAGATAGACGATGGATTGCTTACATGTTTCCTAAGGCAAAAGTGTGACTTGCATCGGAACACAAACAACAACACAATCAGCAAGGACACATGGTTTCATATGAACCATTACACGGACTCGACTTCGCATGACGGGTACATGATTGATCCTACCCTAGGGGTCCTCGGAATTAGGTGGTGGAGTGCTCGGTCTTGTAGTCATGGTCCTCTGGGTCTTCCTCCTGTTCATCATCCGAACAGGCATCATTTCTGGTCGCAGGGGTCCAGGAACGAGGAGGCCCATCCCGACGATGCTTTGCAGGCAGGTCGGTGAAGAGCTCACGGTACTCCTTTGCACTCATGCAATGACAACCTGGGGATGCATCTCTAGCTGGGGGTACTCCTCCTCTGTAAGCGATAGTTGGTCGTCCCTCGGGCGCTCCATCCTTCTTGATCTTGTTTGGCTTTGTCTTGGCTTGCCGAAGTATCTCTTGAGTGCGGTGAAGTTCCTCGCGGAGCATCACAAACTCCTTAATCAAGTGGTGAACCAGACTATCGACGGAGAGGCTGAAGTAGGTTTGGAACTTGAGTGGTTTGCCATGCTCCTGGGTTGAAACCAGTGTCCAACTCTTGCCAATATCATCCTTTCTGAAAGGAATGTAGCGAGTAGCCGACTCATCAGCCATCTCTAGAATAATGTCTCATAGGTGCAGAACTGCCTTGCATGCAGCTGACTCGACTGCGAGTATCATGGTCTCCATCCGTGGTCCTTGAAAGAACCAACTAGTCAGGGAGTTGTTTGCCTTCACGACCACATCCACGTGGTACTCCCTCATGACGGCATCGACCTAGTGCTCGTGGTAGAGGAAAACAGGTGGTTGATGAAGCTGGCACTTGTCTAGACTAACCCCAAGTAGTAAGGGAAAGTCGAATGTTAGGAAGGCTTCGGGTATGATGTCCATCTACAAAGGTTTGAAGGGAGGAGAGTCAGCACGGTGCCATGTGAAGAAACAAAGAGATAAATAGTACAAATTTCCTAAGTATAGGTGCTAGGTGTACTTTTGAAAATGGTTTTATCCGGACTAACGTCAATGCTACCTAAGGGCTTCCTATAGTGAGGATGGCTCTGATACCAGCTCTATGGGGAACCTGACTGATAAGTCGTGATCATCGAATGCATGTGTACATTGATCCTAGAAATCAATGCTCACTTAACACACTAAAGCTGAATAACAAGAGTCTTGCATCCACATTTGGCATCTTACACAAATAATGACCATGCAGGTCTAGTCTTACGTAGATAGGGCCATAGGGGCCAAACACTTAAATAGAACAAGCAACGGAAATCTTGATCGAAAGCGTGAACCCATGCCATCTTCCTTAAACCTACAGGCATTCTGACTAGGAAGCGTTCTAGATCGCATGTTCGTCACCAATGAACTCTTCAACGTACTCCTGTTCATCCATGCCTGGCCAATTAAATAACCAGTGGCAAGCCAATGAGTACTTTGAATGTACTCGCAAGCAAACCATGTTTGGAACAAGGTAATACAATGCATGATACAACACTAATAGTTATTTTCCATAAAGCTAATTTTGAATGCAATGAAAAGGTCAAGAAACTAGATAAGGATGCATCAATGGTTGGCAGATATCCGTATGAACAAGTTACATATATCATCATAAGGAGGGGTTGAACATCTCATGATTATTCATCACATCAAGTCTTCAGACTTGTCTCAAGCATCATAATCCTGTATCCCATACACACACACATCAAGTTTGCGAAAGCATATGGATGTGGCATAAGCGGCACCACACACCTGTCCTTGACCGTGGACATGACTATTCAAATAGTTTTACACTCTTTAGAGGTTGCGTGCTTTACCCACAAGACTTGGGGAACTTCTGTGTCATCCACAACTCGTGGTATATTACATACCCGAGGTAAGCACCCAAACAATGCCTTTCCCATGGTGATACTAAACAAAGATTCCACTCGTTGGTGCTATCCCTCATGGTATATTGAGAGACGTAGTAGTAAATCAAAATTTTCCTACGTTTCACGAAGATCTATCTATGGAGAACCTGACAACGAGCACAGGGGAGTGAATCTTCATACCTTTGAAGCTCGCAAAGCGGAAGCGTTACAAGAACGCAGTTGGTGGAGTCGTACTCGCAGCGATTCAGATCACGGTGGATTCCGATCTAAGTGCCGAACAATGGCGCCTTCGCATTCAACACACGTGCAACCCGGTAATATCTCCTATGCCTTGATCTAGCAAGGAGGAAGGAGAGGTTGAGGGAGTGCTCCGGCAGCACGACAGCGTGGTGACGGTGGAGCTGCATGGTATTCCGGCAGGGCTTCGCCGAGCACTACGGTGGACGTGGAGTAGGAGGAGTAGGGCTACATCGAGGGAGAGAGAGATGCGTGTCTCTGGCAGCCCCAAACCCTCCACTATATATAGTAGGAGGAGGAGGGAGGGCACAGACCTAGAGTTCCCACCCTAAGGGCCGGCGACAGCCCATGATCCCATCTGGTGTGGCGCCTAGAGGGAGAGAGGGGAGGGCGGCGCCCTAGGTGGGCCTTAGGCCCATCTGGGCTAGGGTTTGCACCCCTCTCCTCTTGTGTTGTGCCTTGGGCCCTAGTGGGGGGCGCACGAACCCATCTGGGGGCTGGTTCCCTCCCACTTGCGGCCCATGCAGCCCTCTGGTGTAGGTGGCCCCACTTGGTGGACCCCTAAACTCTTTCGGTGGTCCCGGTACGTTAACGGTGATGCCCAAAACACTTCCGATGATCAAAACCTCACTTCCTAAATCTGAATCTTTACCTATGGACCATTCCGGAACTCCTCGTGACGTCCAGGATCTCAACCGGTACTCCGAACAACCTTTGGTAACCACATACACTATTTCCCTATAACCCTAGCGTCGTCGAACCTCAAGTGTGTAGACCCTATGGGTTCGGAGGCATGTAGACATGACCGAGGCATATCTTTGGTCAATAACCAACAGCGGGATCTGGGTACCCATGTTGGCTCCCATATGCTCCACGATGATCTCATCGGATGAACCACGGTGTCAGGGATTCAATCAATCACGTATACAATTCCGTTTGTCCGCCGATATGATACTTGCCCAAGATTTTATCATTGGTATACCTATGCCATGTTCAATCTCGTTACCGGCAAGTCTCTTTACTCATTCCGTAACACATCATCCCGTGGCTAACTCCTTAGTCACACTGATCTCACTATGATGATGTCTTACCGAGTGGGACCAGAGATACCTCTCCATCACACGGAGTGACAAATCCCAATCTTGATTTGTGCCAACCCAACAGATACTTTCGGAGATACCCATAGTGTACCTTTATAGCCACCCAGTTACATTGTGACGTTTGGCACACCCAAAGTATTCCTACGGTATCCGGGAGTCGCACAATCTCATGGTCTAAGGAAACGATAGTTGACATTAGAAAAGCATTAGCAAACGAACTACACGATCTTGAGATATGCTTAGGATTGGGTCTTGTCCATCACATCATTCTTCTAATGATGTGATCCCATTGTCAACGACATCAAATGTCCATGGTCATGAAACAGTGACCATCTATTGGTCAATGAGCTAGCCAACTAGAGGCTCACTAGGGACATGTTGTGGTCGATGCATTCACACATGCATTACGGTTTCTGGTTAATACAATTATAGCATGAACAATAGACAATTATCATGAACAAGGAATTACACTAACAACCATTTTATTATTGCCTCTAGGGTATATTTCCAATAGTGTCCCACTTGGACTAGAGTCAACAATCTAGTTACATTGTGATGTATCGAACACCCATAGAGTTCTGGTGTTGATCTTGTTTTGCTCGTGAGAGAGGTTTAGTCAATGGATCTATGACATTCAGGTTCGTATGTACTTTACAAATATCTATATCTCCTTCCTGAATGTAATCTCAAATGGAATTGAAGCGGCATTTGATGTGTCTTTTCTTCTTGTGAAACCTAGGCTCCTTGCCAAGGGCAATAGCTCCAGTGTTGTCACAGAATAGAGTCATCAGGCCCAACGCATTGGGAATCACTCCAAGGTCGATGATGAACTCCTTCATCTAGACTCCTTCCTTTGCTGCTTCCGAAGCAGCTATGTACTCCGCTTCACATGTAGATGCCGCCACGATGCTTTGCTTGCTGCTGCACCAGCTTACTGCCCTTCCGTTCAAAATATACATGTATTCGTTTTGTGACTTGGAGTCATCCGGATCTGTGTCGAAGCTAGCATCGACGTAAACCTTTACGACGAGCTCTTCGGCACCTCCATATACGAGAAACATGTCCTTGGTCCTTTTCAGGTACTTCAAGATATTCTTGACCATTCTCCAGTGTTCCGCTCTGGGATCACTTTGGTACCTCCCTACCATACTTCTGGCAAGGTTCACATCAGGTCTGGAACGCAGCATGGCATACATAATAGAGGCTATGGCTGAAGCATAGGTGTCGTCGTTTTCTCACGGAAGATGCCATAGGGTGACTTATCGTAGGTGGTTGGGACCGAAGGATGCCGAAGGGCTCCGGGAGCGAGATTGGCCACAAGCGGTGTCGACACACGATGTACCCAGGTTTAGGGCCCACCCGGTGAGGTAACACCCCTAGTCCTGCTTGGTTTAGTTATATGGATGGGTATAGACACAATGGTGCTCCTGTAGCTCTGTCTAGAGGAGGAAGAAGGGGCGGCTGACTCCTCTTCCTCCACTGATAGAAGGGGTTGTGTGTGTGTGGAGATACTCGTTCGTGCGTGACTCTGTCCCCGTTGCATGGGGGCTTGGCAGGGTTTATAGGCCAACCTCCTAGCTCTTGTAATATGTTCTAAGTACAAAGGTGGGGGGACCCGGCTGGCAGTCTCTTTGGTTGGCCAGAGGGTCCCACCGTTCGTGTCGTCTCGTCACTTGTAGGGGCCACCGGCTGAGCGGTCCCATCTCCTGTTGGGGCCCACCAGCCACCTCGACGATTGGCCCTTGGCGGGTTGGCGTCGCCTAGCGCCAGCCGGCCGAAGTCGTCGGTATGGCCAACCACACAATAGCCACGCCGGGAAAGGTAATCAATGGTGAGGGTGTGCCGGCACTGTTCCCATGCCCGGTCGTGCTCGCCGAGGTCAGCGTCCAGAACGGTGGCATTATAGCCACGCGCTGCAGTGCGTCAGCGGCCACTGTACCCACAGGGCAGCCCATCGTGTCGGTCGCATCGTGTTGTCGTACCCGCGCGTAGAGGGACGGGACGTCGCATGTCCGTCCCAAGGTCAAGGAAAGAGCCGGCCTAGAGGCAGCTAACCACGCCCAGCCGGCCGAGGGTCCAGCCGGCTGCTCGACCAACCGTCCGGGAAGCTAGCCGGCACTGGCTCGTGCCAAACGTCCTCCAGCCAGCCGCGGTCGGCCAGTCGCGTAGTTTTTCTTCGAAGCAAAAGGGGGAAGACCCCGTTGCTTTGGCCTAACTAGGGGTAATAACCCCGTCAGTAGTCCCCGAAGCCTGCAAGGGCCCGCATCTGGTGGACGATGGGGAGCCGGCGGCTTCCCCTCAGTGATATCTGCCTCCATCTCGAAGGCAAAAGGGCAGCTGGGTCGGCCGTTGGACCTGACGCCTCAGGTACCGGCACGCCGCCCTGGGACCCACGCCGGCACGCGGCATGCCACGTGGCGAGTAATGATGTCGCGGGTCCCGCGCACACGGGAAGATGGGACGTCACCTAGGCCTAGCCCACTAGGACCCAGGCGTTGCCCAGTAGGCCTCAGGGCGCAGGCTAGGATCCTCTAAGCCTCGAAGCGGCCATTACGGCCCGGGGCCACCCACGCTCGCGCGGAGTTTCTGGCGGGAGTGGGCGCAGTCAATCCCACATCCCCCGGTAGTGGCCTCCCCTATAAAAGGATAGGAAGGGCAGGAGGCGGAGGTACCCGCACCTCACTTGCCCCCTTGCTGCCCGTCTTGGTCGCCTCCCTTTTTTCCTCACGCGCCACCGCACCCGAGCCCGCACCCGTGCCCGCACGCCACACCGCTGCCGCGATGGTCGCACGCGCGTGGGGCGACGAGACAACGTTGGCGCCATAGCTAGGGGAACAAGTCGTGTTCCTCTGGCACTTCTCCCAGGGCTTCAGGATCCCGGTGAGTATCTTGTTTTGCCTCCTTCTTGATACCGTCGACCTCTAGCCGCACAACCTCAGCCCAAAATCGATTCTCTATCTCTCCGCCTTTGTGACGTTGTGCGAGGGGTACCTCGGTATCCTTCCTTTCATTGAACTCTTCAATGCTCTTTTCTACCTCAAACCTATGAAGAGCGCCGCCTGTGGGAGCATGATGGTGTGCTGCCACGGCGTCGCTCGCTTTCCCCCTCTCTCTTATTGACTCCGTCAAGGGGTGGCACCGAACGTTCTTCTACGTGAAGAACGTCGACCCAAGGACAGACTACATTCGGCTGCCGCTGTTTGAGGACAGGCAGTCCTCCCAGTAGAATTGGCTGGGGGATGCCCCGCGCGGCATGGCCCTGGAGGAGCTTGGCTGGCTCATGTAGCTGAAGAGCTTCGAGGGTCTAGTCGCTACCGACCTGGTGGTGACCTTTATCTCGCGCCGGGTGTCGCCCCTGCAGCTGAGGCCGCATCGGATCTGCGACATGTCCGGTCGGCGCGACCCCTGCCGGTTGTCCACCACTGAGTTGACGCCGGCTCAGGTGGCGAAATGGGTGAACACCCTTACGACGTTCAAGCTGAAGCCCGCCTCGTGGTCCTTCGGCGTGCAGCTGTATGACCGCATCAACCGGCCTCCCGTGGTAAGTTTTTTTCGAGCTGTTTTCTTTTCGTTTGATATTCCCCACCCGACAGCCAGCTAGAGAACTTACTTTGACGTGCTGACCACAGTTGCTCGTGCGACAGAACACGCCGGACGGCCCGCACCCTCAGATCTTCAAGGAGAAGCGTGAAAACTCTGACTCCAAAGACTACCAGATGGGAGGCCCTCTGGAGGAGGGGGTGGACTCCTCGGTAGGAGCCGATGAGCCGGCGGACCCACGAGGCGGCGCTCATGGTGGAGCCAAAGGGTCCGGCGCAGCCACGAAGCCCAGCAGAGCGGGCGAGTTCCCACTTACCCCCTCGGTCAAGGACTGGACAGATGATGATGATGATGATGATGACTTGATGATGTTGAACGAGCCTCCTCCCTGAGTGCGCCAGGTTCGGAGGAGCGAGGAGAGGCCGGCTCAAGCCCCGGCGGCCGGAGCGGCCGGCCTGGGGAAGGAGCCGGCTCAGGGGGACCGGCGGCCCCGTCGCCTGGCCCGAAGCGGGTGAAGGTGGCCGCACAGAAATCACCGGCACGTGCCAAGCGGGCTTTGCCCTTGTCATTGGGTAAGTCTTTATTTCGTGTAAGTTTTTCTTCCGCCTCATGAGCCGGTTAATGACCGGTTCTTGCGCGCTGCAGTGATCCCATCGAGCTCCAAGAGGAGGAGACGGAGGGGCAGCCGATGGATGCTTCTAGTCGGTTGGCCCGTGCACACGTGGCCACCCAGCGGGAGGAGAAGAGGAGGCTCGTGGAGCTGCAGGCCTCCAAGTCCAGGACGCGAGGAGGGGCCTTGCACCCCGGGACCTCGAGCAGCCGGAGTCGGAGGGGGTCGGTGGATCCTCCGCAGGCGTTGGACTCGGCAGTGGAGTCAACCCGTATGTCGAGACCTCCGTCAAGCAAGCCATGAGGTGTGGCTGTGGACCCGCCAGCGCCTCCGCCCGTGCAGAAGATGGTCCACACGAGGGCGGCAACGACAGAGCCGGCTCCTGAGGCGGACCGGCCTGATCTGCCGAAGGTGATCCCGCACATGGCTGAGCCAGCCTGGGCCGAGGTGCCGGAGGTCCGACGGCCCTGGAGGCGGCGCCGAAGGCTGCG
The DNA here is from genome assembly GCA_022496015.1 of Hordeum marinum. Lineage (NCBI taxonomy): Eukaryota > Viridiplantae > Streptophyta > Magnoliopsida > Poales > Poaceae > Hordeum > Hordeum marinum. The sequence continues at coordinate 122,579,170 of CM039677.1, forward strand.
GCCACGGAGGTGGAGGTGCCCTCTATCGCGACCAACGCGCCGGAGCGGTAGGAAGAGGAGGCAGCGATGGCGCTCAGTGGGGGGCGTTAGGAAGCGACTCCTAGACCCATGCCATCATCAACCCGCCCCCTACAGCTGGAGCCACGGCGAGCCCGGGTGGCAGCGACGGACGGGCCCGGAGGACCCTACGGTCGATGCAGGAGGTGGTCCAAGACTGGGAGGCGCTGGCGAGCGCGCCGGCTCTACCGCCCCCCAGGTAGGCGGCCCGGTCCCATCCTTTGCAGACTTGGGGAGTTTCTTGGACCGGTGCCGGTAGGAGCTGGCCTGATTCGCAGAGGCGACAGACACTGCCCTGCAGCTGGCGGAGGTAAGCAGGCTGCTCTGACTTAGAATTTTCAGCGGGGGCACACAAACAAACCCACTACGTGTAGCCCCCGAGATGCGGGCCGGCTGGCCGGCTAACGGGCAGCCGGGCCGGATCTCTTTTGAGCGTGTCTTTGACCTTTGCCTTTTTGTGGTAGGAAGGAACCTCCCTACAGCAGAAGCTATTCGCGGAGGCGATCGCCATTTACGACCAGGACAAATACAACATCTACCTCCTAGAGGAAGAGTTGGCCCATGTGCAAGGTTAGTTGCACTTCGCAGGAGGGGCACATAGCCCCCGGGAGTCGTCTAATGCCTGCCGTGACTTGCAGGTGACCTGACCGCGCTTCAGGGGGAGAAGACCGGGCTTGTCTCCGAGTGGGACCGGCTGGCACAAGACATCCAAGCGGCCGCGCAGGATACGGACGGGCTGGCCGCACTGCTAGTCGACGGGGAGGCGGCCCGGGATCGGCTCAAGGCCGAGGCGGAGAAGAAGGTGGCGGCCCAGGAGATGGCCATCAAGGAGGCAGCTCATGCCGCCCTGAGGACTGCCGCCCTCCAAGGCAAGGTGACCCAGCTCGAGAGAACGCTCGAGGAGGTCAGGGGTTCCCTCACCATGTCGGAGGCGGCTCGAGAGTCGGAGTGCAAGGCGGCGCTCAACTTCGGTCTTGGAGTGGACGACGCGATCGAAGGTAAGTGCTAGTTTTTCTCTTCCCGAGCCGGTTGCTTTTCCCTTTGCCGTTTCTAGTGTTTCAACTTGCCTTTCTTTCTTCTCTTCTTCTTTCTTCTAGGGCACTTCCTGGAAACTCAGTGTCGCGCTACGCATGCCGTTGAGGAGCACCGGGTGTACCTCCGGGATTGCAATCGCTCCATCGAGGAGGATGCCACGTGGGACGTGGACAAGATCGCACTCGCCATCGAGATATCGATGACCCATCTCGAGCGGAGCGTGGAGTGGCTCAAGACCGCCGGCAAAGAGGTCATCGCCGCGCTATGGTCGGGCCACGGGGGATATCCGATGCACCACGTGGCTCAGTGGCTGGAGGATGCCGTCCCTTGCCTCGAAGCCTGGAAGGCGTCGGTTGCCCGAGCCGGAGCGCAGATGGCGCTCTGGTTCGTCATGTCGTGGTACCATGGCGTGGATCTAGGGCATCTGGCGACCATGCAGGACGTGCCGGCCGAGCCGGCCCTTGTCCAGCGGGCCAACGAGCTCACGTCGTATGTCGACGCGGATGAGTTCCTTCCGGCTCTTGGCAAAGATAGCGATTCGCTGCCCGAGGACTCCTTTGGCATCCCCCAAGGCCGGGCGGCTGATGAAGTTGCCGACGAGAGCACCGACTCGAGCGGCGATCCGGCCGAGAATGAGGATCCTGCCTGAAAGGCCAAGGAGGCCGACCCAAAGGCCACGACCACCTCTGAGGCGAGAACCGAGCCGCCCCGCGACTTGCCCGTTGTGGGCACGCCGGCTGGCGACACGCCAGCCGCCTGAGCCCCCGGGTGTTCTTTTATCTTTCTCTTTTTTCTCCCTGCATGTTAAGCCTGAATCCACCCACTGGGGGGTGTTTATGTAACGAACTAATGCTGTCCGTGGGCCGCTTTTGCCTTAATATTTATGCCATGAACAGTTTGCCGTGTTTGACTTGTGACTCATGCGCCTCGTCCTTATACTTTTTTGCCTGCTCGACTTTTTTTGGTTCTACTCCTTTTCCCCTCTGGTTTGGGCTCCGCCAGCCCGCCAGCCAGGAACTGGTCAGAAGCTAGGTTGGGGCGTTCGCCTTAGGGGAGCCGGTTCAAAACTTACGAATCGCCAGAGCTTTCCGGGATAAGTAGACTGGTAGAGACGCGGCGATGGTCCGGCTAGGCCTAGAAGGGGTCTCCCCTTGTTTTGGCCTTTCGTGTGAGCCAAACCTTGCCGCCCCGAGGCCCCGTCAGTCGGACAGCGGGGAGCCGGTTCTGTAGCTGGTAAGGGTGGGGAGGTTTGGCCGGCTCACATTACTTAGCTAGTTTCCGGAGAGGCGTTCCAGGTCCAGCCGGCTAGCCCCTGGGCCCGGGACCCGGATCGGGGAGATGGTGAGTGAGGAACACTTTTGAGGGAAACGAAACGGGGTGCGCCCCAAAACCCGTCTTTGGGCGCCCATTGCATTCATAAGCCCAAAAGGCTGTGGATACATACATACATTGGTTTTTTCAGCAGTAAAACGGGCGCAGGAGTGCCGCGTTTCATGGGTGCTCCGTCTCTTCACCAGAGGCATCTCTTTTGCGCTTCTGTGGCTTCTGGGCCTCTATTAGATAATATGCGTTGTTGTCTAGTGCCTTGCTGACAATGAATGGGCCCTACCATGGGGAGGACAGCTTGCGTTGTCCGACTGTTCACTGGATCCGCCTGAGGATGAGGCCCCCCTCGTGGAAAGAGAGTGGCCGGATCCACTTGTTGTGGTAGTACCGAAGCTTTTGCTGGTAGATCGCCATCCAGCTCAAGGCCATCTCGCGAGCTTCCTCGAGTTGGTCAGCGCCATCTTCTCTTGCCTCCTTTGCGTCCTTCTCTATGTATAGGGCGACCAGAGGCGAATTGAACTCGATGTCGGTGGGGATGATCGCCTCAGACCCATACACAAGGAAGAAGGGAGTTGTTGAACGGTTCGGGGTGGTCCTGAGACTCCAAAGGACGGCCGACAGCTCGTCGATCCAGTAGCGGGCCGACCTTAGCAGTAGTGTCACGAGCCGGGGCTTGATGCCAGACAGGATGAGGCGTTCGCCCTCTCCACCTGGTCGTTTGATTGCGGATGAGTGATGGAGGCCAGGTCAAGCCGAATTCCTTGCTTGGAGCAGAAGCATGCGAGTGTGCCCTTGGCGATGTTGGTGCCATTGTCGGTGATGATGCTGTGGGGAACGCCATAGCGCACCGTGATGTCGTTGATGAACCGGACGGCCGTGGGGCCGTCCATCTTCTTGATTGGTCACGCCTCAATCCACTTGGTTAATTTGTCGACAAGCACCAGCATGTGCGTCATGCCGCCTCGAGCGGTCTTGAATGGGCCCACCATGTCCAGCCACCAAACAGCGAAGGGCCATGAGAGGGGGATGGTTTGGAGGGCCGTTGCCGACAGGTGGCTTTGCATGCTGAAGCATTGGCAGCCCTCGCACTCGTCGACCTACTTCTTGGCCACGTCGAGAGCCGTCGGCTAGAAGAACCTGTGGCGGAAAGCCTTGGCCACCAGGGTCCGGGGGCCGGCATGATGCTTGCACTTGCCCTGGTGAATGTCAAGGAGGATCTCCAGACCCTTTTTCGGCTAGACGCATCGCTGGAAGACACCGGTGGTGCTGTGGTGGACGAGCTCGTTGTTGATGATGCCATAGGCCATGGCCCGGTGCTGGATTTGCCTTGCCAAAGCCTCGTCCGGAGGCAGCTCACACCGCAGAAGAAACGCTAGGATGGGTTGGGCCCACGAGGGGGGCAAGATGGGGGCTGGCTCGGGAGCCCCCAGGACTGGTTGATCAGCCCACGGGACTAGCTGGCCAGCCCCCGGGACTGGTTGATCAGCCCCCGGGACCAGCTGGCCAGCCCCCAGGACCGGCTCGGGAGCCCCCGAGACTTGTTGGTCAGGCCCTGGGGCGATTTCGCCAGCCCCTAGGGCTGGCTGGTCGATGATCATCATGACAGCCGCGCTGCCGGGGTCGGCCGCCCCGCATGCCGCCAGCTTGATCGGAGCCGACTGGGCAGCAAACGGTTCGGGAGCCTATGGTGAAGGTGCTGGAGAGGTGGCCGGGGCCATCGATGGGCTGGTGATGCTCACCGGCACGAAGATTGACTCTAATTCTGGGGAGGGCCTGATCGGCGGCTTGAGCAGTCATTCGAGGGAGACGCCGGCTGGCATGGCTTGCCGGGTGGAGCCAATCTTTGCCAGCGCATCCGCCACCTCATTGTCTGCCCGTGGGACGTGATGAAAATCACAGCTCTCGAAGGAGCCGGTGAGCTTTTGCACGAGGAAGCGGTAGCTGGCCATGTTGGCATCCCTAGCATCACACTCGCCGGAGACTTGCTGCACCACAAGGTCGGAGTCAGCGAAGCAGAGGATACGCCTGATGCCGATCTCCTTGGGGAGCCAGAGGCCATGGACGATGTGTTGGGGAACGTCGCATGGGAAACAAAAAATTTCCTACGCACACGCAAACCTATCCATGGTGATGAGCATCTACGAGAGGGAGAGTGGATCTACATACCCTTGTAGATCGCTAAGCGGGAAGCGTTAAGAAACGCGGTTGGTGTAGTCGAACATCTTCGCGATCCAAATCGCCGAGCGTCCCGCGATCTCATCACGATCCGTCCCGCGATCCAATCATGATCCGTCCCGTGAACTCATCACAATCCGTCCCGCGATCTCATCACGATCCGTCTCACGATCTTGATCACGATCTGTCCCGCGAACTCATCACGATCCGTTCCGCGATCTCATCACGAACTGTCTCGCGATCTCGATCACGGTCCTTCCGATCTAGCGCCGAACGGACGACACCTCCGCGTTCAGCACACGTGCAGCTTGATGACGATCTCCACCGTCTCGATCCAGCGAGAGGAGGTGGAGAGGAGAGAGAGTTCACCGGCAGCGTGATGGCGCTCCGGTGATGGTGGTGGAGTGATTCCGGCAGGGCTTCGCCTAAGCGCTGCGGAAAACTGATCTAGAGGAGAAACTGTGCACCGGTGAAACGTGTAGCACGTGGCCGGAAATTCTGTCCAAAAACCACCCAATCCACTAGTATATATAGGAGGAGAGGAGAGGAGAGGAAGCCAAGGCCTTTCGGTCGGCCAAAATAGGAGGTGGGAGCAATCCTACTTCACCTCCAATCCTAGTTGGAGTAGGATTGCCTCCTATTGGCTGATTTTCCACTTTTTGCTTTAGGACTTTCTCTCCTGCGCCATGGGCCTTTGTGGCTGTTTTCCCAGCCCACTAAGGGCTGGTTATTATTCTCCCACAGCCCATGGACCTCTTGGGGTCGAAATACCCCTCCCGGAGGTCCTCCGGTACACTACCGGCACTCCCGGTACAATACCGATACTCCCGGTACACTACCGATGAACCCGAAACTTTTCCGGAAACCAAACTGGGACTTCCTATATATGAATCTTTACCTACGGACCATTCCGGAGCTCCTCGTGACGTCCGGGATCTCATCCGGGACTCCGAACAACCTTCGGTCACCACCATACATAACTCTACACTACCGAAACGTCACCGAACCTTAAGTGTGCAGACCCTGCGGGTTCAAGAACTATGTAGACATGACCGAGGCACCTCTACGCTCAATAAACAATGGCGGGACCTGGATGTCCACATTGGTCCTACATATTCTACGAGGACCTTTATCGGTCAAACCTCTATGTCAAGGATTCAGTTAATCCTGTATGATGTTCCCTTTGTTCTTCGGTACGTTACTTGCCCGAGATTCGATCGTCGGTATCTCCATACATAGTTCAACCTCGTTACCGGCAAGTCTCTTTACTCGTTCCGTAATACAAGATCCCGCAACTAATAATTAGTCACATTGCTTGCAAGGCTTATTTTGATGTTGCATTACCGAGTGGGCCCCGAGATACCTCTCCGTTACACGGAGTAACAAATCCCAGTCTCGATCCATGCCAACTCAACAGACACCATCGGAGATACCTGTAGAGCACCTTTATAGTCACCCAGTTACGTTGCGACGTTTGATACACACAAGGCACTCCTCCGATATCCGTGAGTTGCATGATCTCATGGTCATAGGAACATATACTTGACATGCAAAAAACAGTAGCAATAAACTGACACGATCATATGCTATGTTTGTAGTTTGGGTCTTATCCATCACATCATTCTCCTAATGATGTGATCCCGTTATCAAATGACATCTCATGTCCATGGCTAGGAAACCTTAACCATCCTTTGATCAACGAGCTAGTCCATTAGAGGCATACTAGGGACATGGTTTTGTCTATGTATCTACACATGCATTTAAGTCTCCGATCAATACAATTATAGCATGGATAATAAACGATTATCATGAACAAGGAAATATGATAATAACTAATTTATTATTGCCTCTAGGGCATATTTCCAACACGATGACCTCGTACTCGGCCACGTTGTTGGAAGCGGCGAAGTGGATCTGGAGGGCGTATTTGAGCTGATCACCTTTCGGGGAGGAGAGGACTATGCCGGCACCCAGGCCGGTCCTCATCTTCGAGCCGTCGAAATGCATGCGCCAGTGCGTGGAGTCTGGGGGAGGCAGAATGAACTCCGTCTCCGCCTAGTCGACGAGGAAGTCTGCTAATGGCTGCGACTTGATGGCGGTTCTTGGCTCGTACCGGATCTCATGATCGGCAAGGGCGATGACACATTTGATGATCCGGACGGTGGAGTCCCGGCCGCTCATAATGTCGTCGAGCGGGGCGTGCTTACCACGGTAATGGTATGCTCCTGGGCTCGACCTTCTTGACAGCGAAGTATATGCCATAGCACATCTTCTAGTAGTGGGGGTAGTTCTACTTGGACGCGGAGAGGACCTCGCAGAGGTAGTAGACGGGTCGCTGGACTGGCATGGACTTGGCCTCCTCCGGCCGTTCGACCCCCAGGACGATGCTGATGACGCATGTGGTCACCGCGATGTAGGGGAGGAGTGGTTCCTTCTCAGCCGGCATGACCAGGATGGGCGCGCGGGTGAGAGCCTTCTGGAGGCCGCGGAAGGCCTCGTCCGCCTCGTTAGGCCAATCGAAGACGTCTGACCTCTTGGTTTGACCTGGCTTGATTAGAGCCGTCTTGCGAAGGAGCCCGTAGAGTGGTAGGGCCTTCTCCCCCAGCCGGCTGACGAACCGGCTGAGCGAGGCGAGGCAGCCGGTGAACTTATGGACGTTGCAGAGCCGGGTCATCTTTGGCACGTGCTCGATCGCGCTGATCTTCTCGGGGTTAGCTTCAATGCCGCGAGCAGACACGAAGAGACCCAAGAGTTGACCGGCAGGGAAGCCGCAGACACACTTCTCCGGGTTCAGTTTGGTCTTTTACTCGCGCAAGTTCGCGAAGGTCTCCTGGACATCATCGAGGAGGCTAAAATGCTTCTTGGTCTTGACGATGATGTCGTCGACGTAAACGTGGATATTCCTACCTGTCTGAGGCAGGAGGCACTTCTACATGCACCGTTGGAAGGTGGCGCCTGCGTTCTTTAGGCCGATGGACATGGTGATGTAGCAATAGGCCCAAAAGGGCGTGATGAAGGAGGTCTTGAGCCGGTCTTCCGGGTCTAGCTTGATCTGGTGGTAGTCGGAGTAGGCGTCTAGTAAGGGCAGCAAGTCGCAGCCGGCCATGGAGTCGATGACTTGATCAATCCGCAATAGAGCGAACGGGTCCAACACCAGGACTTGTTCAGGCTAGAGTAGTCGATGCACATGCGCCAGGTCTTGTTCTTCTTCAGCACCAGGACTGGGTTGGCCAGCCAGTCCGGGTGGAACACTTCCATGATGAACCCGGCTGTGAGCAGCCGGGCGATCTCTTCGCCTAATGTATGTCGCTTCTCCTCATAGAAATGGCCTAGGGCTTGCTTGACTGGCTTGACGTCCGGCCTGACGTGGAATTTGTGCTCGGCGAACTTCCTCGGAACACCCGGCATGTCCTTGGGGGACCATGCAAAGATGTCCCGATTCTCACGGAGGAAGTCGACGAGCTTGCCTTCCTATTTGTTGTTGAGGCGGGAGCCGATGGTGACGCACTAAGACAGGTTGGCCGCATTGAGTGGGATTTCCTTGGTGTCTTTGGACGGCTGGAAGGAGGCCTCGCTGACAGATTGCGAGGGTGGAGCCGGAACGACCGGTTGGCTGGCAGCAAGGGTCACGAGCCAGTCGAGCTGTCGTTTCTCCTCGGCGATCTCCAGGGCCTCGGCCAGCCGGCTGCCATCTCGAGCGCACTCGAGCGACATCTTGTAGTCGCCCTTGATGGTAATGATTCCCTTGCAGCCCGGCATCTTGAGCTTGAGGTAGGCAGAATGGGGGACCGCCATAAAGCTAACAAGAGCCGGTTGGCCCAACAGCGCGTACTAAGGACTCACGAGGTCCACGACCTCGAACAGCACAGGCTCGCGGCGGAAGTGGCCAGGTCCACCGAAGAGGATGTCGAGCATGGTCTTGCCGATAGGGGAGCAAATCTTCCCAGGCACGATGACGTGGAAGACCGTCCGGCTCGTCTGTAGGTCTTCTATCTTCAGCCCTAGCTTGTACATCGTTTCGAGGTAGAGAGTGTTGATGGTGGGGTCAAGGACCAAGGCGTAGCTGCCGGGATTCTCCATCACGGCAGGATGATCGGCCTGGCTCCACGTGACCGGCTTCTACAACCAGTGAATGAACTAGGGAGTTGCCGTCATGGTGGCGTTCACCTCACGGCGGAGCTGGCGCTGAGCGTGTTTGCCCGTCTCTTTGCTGGTAAAGACAACATAGCAACCGTCCTGGTTGGGGAACTAGTTGATTAGAAGACCATCGTTCTCGGCCGGAACCAAAGCCAGCACCGGGGCGGCTGCTTGGGCCGGGGCCGGCGCACGGGCTAACGGCGCGGGACAAGCCGGAAGGCAGCCCCCCCGGGCCAATCGCTGTGAGAAGCTGCACTGCCGGAGCGTGTGCGTAGAGGGTTTGGCCCCCTGAATGGTTCTGGTAGGGGAGGTCAGCATTTCCTCGAAGGCGAGCTTCGGTAGCCGGGCATCCTTGTCGGTGCGCCGGCGCTGGCTGAAAGGCTGGGCAGCCTGCTCCTGATCCTTGACGGTATTGACCTGCCGGCTCCCGTAGAGGGGATCCGGCTGGTCGTTCTCGCGTTTGTTTTTTTGCGTTTGCCGGTTGTCGGCTACCGCCCGGGTCATGGCCGATGTCGTCATCGCCTTGGCAGGCGGGGTCATCTTGACCCGGATGGCCCAATCGGCCGTGGTGTATTTGTCCGCCTTGGTCAGGAGCTCGTGTAGCGTGGCCGGCTCGGAGCACAGGAGCTTATGTTTCAGAGGGGTGCCGTCCCGGCAGCCCTCGATGAAGTATTGCATGGCTTGCACCTCGTGGACCCCCTCACAGGAGTTGTGGAGCTCGGTCCACCAGGGGAGGTAGTCGCGGAGGGATTCGTCCGGCCCCTGAACGCATATGGCAGGTTCATGTGGACAGCCAGGCCGCTTGTAGGTGCCAGTGAAGTTGCGGACGAAGGCCTCCTCGAAGTTCGTCCAGGTGTTGATGCTGCCGGCCGCCGGGGTGTTGAGCCAGGTGCGGGCCGAGCCGATCAACCTGAGGGGGACGTAGCGAACGACTACGCGCTTGTTCCCCCTGGCGATGCCAACCGCGGTAGTGTAGTCGATTAGCTTGTCTTCGGGCTTGGCGGCCCCGTTGTATTTTGGGGTGTCTCTAGGGAGCGTGAAGCTGGTTTGGAATGGCTCGGTGCGGATCCGGGGCCGACGCAGGCCGGAGCAATCGAGCCCTCGTCCTCGAGGAGGGCAGATTGCGCGAATTTGTCGAGGCGGTTGCAGGCGTCATTCTCACTGCGGGGGATGCGTGGTCCAAGCCGAGCTGAGAGCTCGGGATGGATGGTGGGCAGCATCGACTGCCCCGACTCGTGTCGCGGGGGTGGCATGTGCCCGTGCCTGCACCGGCTACCAGATACCGGCGCTTCGTGGTGGAGCCGGATGCTCGCTCCCCAGCGTCTGAGTGGGACGGTTTTTTTTGCTCCGGCTCGGAGGCTGGAGCCGCGAGGGGAGCAGGAGTGTTGGCCTGCCTTGCGTCCGGCAGTTCCCATGCCCTCGTGCTCGGGCCGGGGGCCTTCAGTGGCGGCGCCGCCCGTCGCGAGTAGATGCTGCTGCGCATCAGGAGCATCGATGAGCTCCCTGATGTGGCACTCGTGGCCGGCACACTCTTCGCCCTCCAAGGTGGCCAGTTCGTCATAGGCCACCTTGAGGGCCCGCAGGTTTGCTGCGGGCATGTCGTAGATGGTCATTTTGCCGCTGAGGATTTTGGCGACCACGCGACCGCAGTCACACATATCCCCACGCCGACTGGGCTCGGCGCCAACCGGGGTGAGTCTGTAGGCGGAAGCATACTCCCGCTGTGCCGCCTCCATGTGGTGTAGCATGGCCGCAAGGGTGGTGGCGTCCACGAACAGGACGTGACGAGCCGCCTCGAGATCGGTTGCGGCGGTGTCGGGGTTTGCCGTCGGGGAGATCGGAGTGCTCAAGCCCCGAAGGGCCGCGCCGAGCGGGGCAGACGTGCCGACGCGGGCAGCGGCAGCGTTAGCCGCAACCCGTGCCCGTCCGGAGGCGGTGGAGGAGGTGATGGGCATCACTCCCACGTGACTGTGAGAGCCGTTGGACTGAGTCACAGCGAGTGCGCCCATGGCCACGGGCGGACCATCGGAGACGAGCACCTTCGCGGGGTCCTCGTTAGCGGCCAGAGTCTCAGCGAGGCTCAGCTTGCCGAAGCGCTCGGTGAGCTCGTCGATATCGGCCGTGAGCGCGTCGATGTCGATCATGAGGCCGACGGAGTTGCCCGAAGGGCGTGCAGGAGCAAGCTCCACGAGCCCCCAACGGTTTCTCCGGGACGAGCGGTGATGGCACGGAATGGCGAGGGGTCCCGCCCGGAGCATGAAACCGGCTGGCGCCGCATACGGCCCCACGGTGGGTGCCAACTGTCGTCATTTTCTTAGGGCAGATGCCATAGGGTGGCTTATCATAGGAGGTTGGGAATGAAGGATGCCGACGGGTTCCGGGAGTGAGATTGGGCACAAGCGGTGTCGACACACGATGTACCCAGGTTCAGGGCCCTCTGGAGAAGGTAACACCCCTAGTCCTGTTTGGTTTAGTTATATGGATGGGTATAGATACAATGGTGCTCCTAGAGCTGTGTCTAGAGTTGGAAGTAGGGGCAGACGGCTCCTCTTCCTCTACTGATAGAAGGGGTTGTGTGTGTGTGGAGATGCTCGTTCGTGCGTGCCTCCATCCCCATTGCATGAGGTGGCTCGGTGGGTTTTATAGGCCAGCCCCCCGTCTCTTATAATATGTTCTAAGTACAAAGGTGGGGGGACCCGGAGGGCAGTCTCTTCGGCTGGCCAGAGGGTCCCGCCGTTTGTGTCGTCTTGTCACTTGTAGGGGCCACCGGCTGAGCAGTCCCATCTCTTGTTGGGGCCCACCAGCCGGCCTGATGATTGGCCCTCGCCCACCTGCGGCGGAACGGGCCGCCAGTTTGGCATCGCCTAGCGCCAGACGACTGAAGTCGTCGGTACGGCCAGCCGCACTGTAGCCACGCTGGGACAGGGAATCGAGTGGTGAGGGTGTGCCCGCACTTTTCCAATCCCCGGTCATGCTCGCCGAGGTCAGTGTCCGGGACGGTTGGACTGCAGCCATGCGCTGCAGTGCGTCAGCGGCCATTGTAGCCGTAGGGCCACCCATCGTGCCGACTGCGTCATGTCATCTTACCCGCGAACAGAGGGACAGGATGTCGCATGTCCATCCCAAGGTCAACGAAAGAGCCGGCCCGGAGGCAACCGGCCATGCCTAGCCGACCGAGGGTCCAGCCGCCTTCTAGACCAACAATCCGGGGTCCTAGCCGGCACTGGCTCATGCCAAATGTCCTCTAGCCGGCCGTGGTCAGCCGGCCATGTAGTTTTTCTTCGAAGTGAAAGGGGGATTACCCCGTTGCTTTGGCCTACCTAGAGGTAATAACCCCGTCAATAGGGGATAACACTCATCTCTTCTCTGTCCTTTGCCATGGTTGGGCCTTGAGTCGTACTCAATCTCACACCCTATAACACAGGCAAGAACCCCTTCTTGGACTGATCCATATTGAACTTCTTCAATTTCTTGTCAAGTTATGTGCTTTGTGAAAGATCTATGAGGCGTCTCGATCTATCTCTATAGATTTTGATGCTTAATATGTAAGTAGCTTTACCAAGGTCCTTCATTGAAAAACACTTATTCAAGTAGGCCTTTATGCTTTTCAAAAGTTCTATATTATTTCCCATCAACAATATGTCATCCACATATAATATGAGAAATGCTACAGAGCTCCCACTCACTTTCTTGTAAATACAGGGTTCTTCATAAACCTATATAAACCCAAACGCTTTAATGTCCTCATTAAAGCGAACGTTCCAACTCCAAGATGCTTGCACCAGCCCATAGATGGACCGCTGGAGCTTGCATACCTTGTTAGCATCTTTAGGCTCGACAAAACCTTCCGACTGCATCATATACAGCTCTTCCTTAAGGAAGCCATTAAGGAATGCCGTTTTGACATCCATTTGCAAGACCTCATAATCATAAAACGCGGCAGTTGCTACCATGATTTGGACGGACTTCAGCATCGCTACGGGTGAGAAGGTCTCGTCGTAGTCAACTCCTTGAACTTGTCGATAACCCTTAGCGACAATCCAAGCCTTATAGACGGTCACATTACCATCCACGCTAGTCTTCTTCTTAAAGATCTCTTTATTTTCTATGGCTCGCTTATCATTAGGCAAGTCCACCAAAGTCCATACTTTGTTCTCATACATGGATCCTATCTCGGATTTCATGGGTTCAAGCCATTTATTGGAATCCGGGCCCACCATCACTTATTCATAGTTCGAAGTTTCACCGTTGTCCAACCACATGATCTCCAGGACAGGGTTGTCGTACCACTCTGGCACGGAATGTGTCCTAGTGGACCTTCGAATAGCAACTTGATCTGAAGTTTCATGATCATCATCATTCACTTCCTCTCCAGCCAGTGCAGGCTCCACGGAAAACAACTTCTTGTGCTACGCTACTCTCCGGTTCGAATGGAGGTACAATTACCTCATCAAGTTCTATTTTCCTCCCACTTACTTATTTCGAGAGAAACTCTTTCTCTAGAAAGGACCCATTCTTGGCAACAAAGACTTTGCCTTCAGATGTGAGGTAGAAGGTATACCCAAGAGTTTCTTTGGGGTATCCTATGAAGACGCACTTTTCCACTTTGGGTTCGAGCTTCTCAGGTTGAAGTTTCTTTGCATAAGCATCGCATCCCCAAACTTTCAGAAAAGACATCTTAGGTTTCTTTCCAAACCATAATTCATACGGTGTTGTCTCAACGGATTTAGATTGAGCTCTATTTAAAGTAAATGCGACAGTCTCTAATGCATATCCCCAAAATGATGGCGGTAAGTCGGTAAGAGACATCATAGATCACACCATATCTAATAGACTGCGATTACGACGTTCAGAGACACCAGTTCGAAGAGGTGTCCCAGGCGGCGTGAGTTGTGAAACAATTCCACATTTCCATAGGTGCATGCCAAATTCGTGTCATAAATATTCTCTGCCACGATCAGATCGTAGGCACTTTATTCCTGTCACTTTGATTCTCTACCTCACTCTAAAATTCCTTGAACTTTTCAAAGGTTTCAGACTTGTGTTTCATTAAGTAGACATACCCATATCTGCTCAAGTCATCAGTGAGGGTGAGAACATAACGGTAGCCACCGCGAGCCTCAACGCTCATTGGACCGCATACATCGGTATGTATTATCTCCAACAAGTCAGTTGCTCGCTCCATTGTTCTGTAGGATGGAGTCTTGGTCATCTTGCCCATGAGGCATGGTTCGCACGTGTCAAATGATTCAAAATCAAGAGACTCCAAAAGTCCATCAGCATGGAGTTTCTTCATGCGTTTGACACCAATATGACCAAGGCGACAGGGCCACATGTAAGTGGGACTATCATTATCAACCTTACACCTTTTGGTACTCACACTATGAACATGTGTAACATCACATTCGAGACTCATCAAAAATAAGCCATTGACCAGCGGGCCATGACCATAAAACATCTCTCTCATATAAATAGAACAACCATTATTCTTAGATTTAAATGAGTAGCCATCTCGCATCAAACAAGATCTAGATACAATGTTCATGCTCAAAGCTGGTACTACATAACAAATATTGAGGTTTAAAACTAATCCCAAAGGTAGATGTATAGGTAGCGTGCCGACGGCGATCACATCGACCTTGGAACCATTCTCGACGCGCATGGTCACCTCGTCCTTTGCTAGTCTCCGCTTATTCCACAGCTCCTGCTTGGAGTTACAAATGTGAGCAACTACACCAGTACCAAATACCCAGGAGCTACTACAAGCGCTAGTAAGGTACACATCAATAACAAGAATATCACATATACCTTTAACGTTGCCGTCCTTCTTATCCGCTAAGTACTTGGGGCAGTTCCGCTTCCAGACGGGTTCCCTTGCTATAAAAGAACCCAGTCTCAGGTTTGGGTCCATTCTTCTTCTTCTTCCCGGCAACTTGCTAACTGGGCGCGGCAACTGCTTTGCCGTCCTTCTTGAAGTTCTTCTTACCCTTGCCTTTCTTGAAACTAGTGGTCTTATTCACCATCAACACTTGATCCTCCTTTTTGATCTCGACCTCCGCTGATTTCAGCATCAAGTACAACTCAGGAATGGACTTCTCCATACCCGGCATGTTGTAGTTCATCACAAAGCTCTAGTAGCTAGGTGGGAGCGACTGGAGGATTCTATCAATAACTGAGTCATCCGGAAGATTAACTCCCAGCTGAGACAAGCGGTTGTGCAACCCAGACATTTTGAGTATGTGCTCACTGACAGAACAATTCTCCTCCATCTTACAACTGAAGAACTTGTCAGAGACATCATATCTCCCGACCCGGGCATGAGCTTGTAAAACCAATTGCAGCTCTTGGAACATCTCATAAGCTCTGTGTTACTCGAAATGCTTTTGGAGCCCCAGTTCTAAACTATAAAGCATGTCGCACTGAACCAGGGAGTAATCATCACAGCGCGACTGCCAGGCGTTCATAACGTCCCGAGCCTCTCGGAAAATGGGTGTGTCACCTAGCGGTGCATAAAGAACATACAATCTTTTGGAATCTATGAGGATGATCCTCAAGCCATGGTCCCAGTCCGCATAGTTGCTTCCATCATGTTTCAGCTTGGTTTTCTCTAGGAACGCATTGAAGTTGAGGATAACATTAGCGTTGGCCATTGGATCTACAATATAGATTGTAAAGACAATTTTAGACTAAGTTCATGATAATTAAGTTCACATAATCAAATTATTTAATGAACTCCCACTTAGATAGACATCTCTCTAGTCATCCAAGTGACACATGATCCATGTCAACTAGCCCATGTCCGATCACCACGTGAGACGGACTAGTTATCCATGGTGAACATGTCTAGGTTGATCGTATCTTCTATGCGACTCATGTTCGACCTTTCGGTCTCCCGTGTTCCGAGTCCATGTCTTTACTTGCTAGGATTGTCAAGTCAACCTAAGTGTATTGCATGTGTAAATCTAGCTTACACCCGCTTTATGCGAACGTTAGAACCTATCACACCCGATCATCACGTGGTGCTTCGGAACAACGATCCTTAGCAACGGTGCATAGTTAGGTTGAACACATTTCTTGGAATTTTAGTGAGAGGTCATCTTCTTTAGCTACCGTCGTTCTAAGAAATTAAGATGTAAACATGATAAACATCACATGCAATCAATATAGTGACATGATATGGCCAATATCATCTTGCTCCTTTGATCTCATTCTTCGGGGCACAATAATCATCAATGTCACCGGCACGACACCATGATCTCCATCATCGTGTCTTCATGAAGTTGTCTCGCCAAGTATTACTTCTACTACTATGGCTAATGATTAGCAATAAAGTAAAGTAATTACATGGCGTTTATGATTGACACGCAGGTCATACAATAAATTAAGACAACTCCTACGGCTCCTGCCGGTTGTCATACTCATCGACATGCATGTCGTGAATCCTATTAAAACAACATGACCATTCTCATACATCACAATGCATCACATCACATCCTTTGCCCATATCGCATCACAAGGCATATGCTGCAAAAAGAAGTTAGACGTCCTCTAATTTGTAGTTGCATGTTTTTACATGGCTGCTATAGGTTTCTAGCAAGACCGTTTCTTACCTACGCCATAACCACAACGTGACATGCCAATTGGTATTTACCCTTCATAAGGACACTTTTCATAGAATCCAATCTGTCAAGGTGGGAGAGACAAACACCCGCTAGCCACCTTATGCAACAAGTGCATGTCAGGTGGTGGAACCGGTCTCACGTAAGCGTACGTGTAAAGTTGGTCCGTGCTGCTTCATCCCACAATACCGCTGAATCAAGATAAGACTAGTAACGGTAAGCAAATAAACAAGATTGACGCCGACAACAACTTGTGTTCTACTCATGCATAGATTCTACGCATAGACCTAGCTTTGATACCACTATTGAGAGATGTAGTAGTAAATCAAAATTTTCCTACGTGTCACCAAGATCTATCTATGGAGAAACTAGCAATGAGCAAATGGGAGTGCATCTTCATACCTTTGAAGATCGTAATGTGGGAGCGTTACAAGAATGCAGTTGGTGGAGTCGTACTCGCAGCGATTCAGATCATGGTGGATTCTGATCTAAGCACCGAATAGTGGCGCCTCCGCGTTCAACACACGTGCAGCCCGGTGATGTCTGCTACGCCTTGATCCAGCAAGGGGTAAGGAGAGGTTCAGGGAGAGCTCTGGCAGCATGACGGCATGGAGACGGTGGAGCTGCGTGGTACTCTGGCAGGGCTTCGCCAAGCACTACGGAGGACGAGGAGTAGGAGGAGTAGGGATGCATCGAGGGAGAGAGAGATGCGTGTCTTTGGCAGCCCCAAACCCTACACTATATATAGGAGGAGGAGGGGGGAGGGCACATCCCTAGGGTTCCGAACCTAAGGTCCGGCGGTAGCCCCAGATCCCATCTGGTGCGGCGGCCACAGGGAGAGAGGGGAGGGCGGCGCCCTAGGTGGGCCTTAGGCCCATCTGGGCTATGGTTTGCCCCCTCTCCTCTTGCGTTGCGCCTTAGGCCCTTTTGGGTGGCGCACCAACCTTTCTAGGGGCTGGTTCCCTCCCACTTGCGGCCCATGCAGCCCTCTGGTGCAGGTGGCCCCACCTGGTGGACCCCCGGAACCCTTTCGGTGGTCCCAGTACGTTACTGGTGATGCTCGAAACACTTCCGGTGATAAAAATCTCACTTCCTATATATGAATCATTACCACCGGACCATTCTGGAACTCCTCGTCATGTCCGGGATCTCACCCAGGTCTCCAATCAACCTTCGGTAACCACATACACTATATCCCTATAACCCTAGCATCATCGAACCTTAAGTGTGTAGACCCTACCGGTTTCGGAGGCATGTAGACATGGTCAAGACATCTCACTGGTCAATAACCAACAGCGGGATCTGGATACCCATGTTGGCTCCAACATGCTCCACGATGATCTCATCGGATGAACCACGATGTCGGGGATTCAATCAATCTCGTATACAATTCCCTTTGTCTACTGGTATAATACTTGCCCGAGATTCGATCGTCGGTATCCCTATACCTTTTTCAATCACGTTACCGGCAAGTCTCTTTACTCGTTCCATAACACATCATCCCGTGGCTAACTCCTTAGTCACACTGAGCTCATTATGATGATGTCTTACCGAGTGGGCGCAGAGATGCCTCTCCGTCACACGCAGTGACAAATCCCAGTATCGATTCGAGGCAACCCAACAGAGACTTTCGGAGATACCCGTAGTGTACCTTTATAGCCACCCAGTTATGTTGTCACGTTTGGCACACCAAATTATTCCTACGGTATCCGGGAGTTGCACAATCTCATGGTCTAAGGAAACGATACTTGACATTAGAAAAGGTTTAGCAGACGAAGTACACGATCTTGTGCTATGCTTAGGATTGGGTCTTGTCCATCACATCATTCTTCTAATGATGTGATCCTGTTATCAATGACATCCAATGTCCATGGTCATGAAACGGTGACCATCTATTGATCAACGAGCTAGCCAACTAGAGGCTCACTAGGGACACGTTGTGGTCTATGCATTCACAAATGCATTATGGTTTCAGGTTAATACAATTATAGCATGACCAATATACAATTATCTTGAACAAGGAAATACGATAATAACCATTTTATTATTGCCTCTAGGGCATATTTCCAACACGTTATACATCACACGCATCATCCGTGAGGGCACGCAATGGTGTGCCCGGTGCCTGTAAAGATAACGCATGGCCTTCCGTTTCCGGGACAACCCCATCTCGAGAGTGATCCCTTCATCCATGCCACTAGTATTGCAGGTTCACTTCTAGCAGCAACCATGGTACTCAACAAAGCCCCGTCCCATAAGGGGTATCGTGGTCTCACATGTAAGGTTGGGATGGTCGACAAATCTTAAACCCTCCGTTTTCGATAACACAACCTCAACTTGTTCCGGCATACCACTTCTTTCTCAAGTGGTCACCAAACTCATCATCGTCTCCCTCGGGCATTATTTGCACCCGACGGGGTTTTAGATAAGTCTTCGAAATCATCTCTTTCTTTACATCACTATGCATAATCCCGATCCTAGTTGAGTAGCATCTACTAGCATCCTATATAAACCCACATGCATAACCCTCATAAGGTGGCAATGAAAATGTCATGCATGATGCAAGTGTGGATGGTAAAAGTGTCGGAAGCAACCCACCGAAGTGGTCACTACTCCACATGATCAAGTATAACGAAAGTAAACTGCTATATGACATGCAATGAAAATGGTTTATTAACATGGTCAAAGGGTTGCTTGCCTAGCTCAACAAAGTCATCAGGGTCTTCAAAGACCTCGGGTCCAACTCCCTCGTCAATAGTGCAATGTATCGTCAATAAAAGCGATAAAAATAAGCATCACACAAAAACAGAGCACACATAGCTAATATAAATAATGCTACCCTACTCTGATAAATACTAAAGAATATATTAAAAATATTTGTTTAAGATTTTGTTATGAAAAACATTTTGGAACTATTTAACAGAGGCAAAAAGATGCCAAATTTGGGTTTTAAAATAGAGCAGTATATAAAAGATTTTCAACAATTTACACAAAAGGCACTATTAAATTCTAGGGAATATTCTAAGATTTTAGGTGGAAAACTTATTGGGTTTGGAGTTATTTTCTGGTGTGTGGAATTTTGGGAAAGCTGTGAAAAAAGAAAAACAGAAATGATATTGTGCCTTTGTGGGCCAAAAACACCGCAGTCAAACCAACCTAGAGGGGAACCGGCCCAAGGCGAGCGATGCCCGCGGCAGGTTTATTTTTAAACCTGCCCACGAACCCAACCCGGAAGCAAGAGAGGGGGAGGGTGAGGGTAAGATAGGCGGGCCCCACCTATCATCCCTCACCTCACAACAGGGAGCAGAGGGGCCTCATCGGCGAGGCCTCAGGCCACGATGGTTGAAGCGGAGGGCACCAGCGTGCTCAGGGGGTTCCCGCGTGTCGGAGGGTGGTCGAGGCGGTCGCCGGGGCTGAGGGAATCGCCAATGAAGGGGAAACCCGCACGATAGCGAGGGTTTGACTCGGGATCGAGCTCCCAACCAAAGGGACGAAGGGGCTGGGCACGGGAGAGCAACTTAGGGGAGGAGGGGGCAAGAGGAGAGTAGTGGGAGCTCGGGGGGAGGTGTTTTATAGGCGGGCGACAGTGTACCGGGTCCGTCAGGTGCCGGTGTGGACGGGGGCGTCGCCATGGGCCATAGGGGCGCCCCGAGCCGTGTCTGCGGTGGACGTAGACTTGGTCCACGCTCGCGGACAGGAAGAGGGCGGCTAGGGGGGACCAGAGGCGCACGCGTGCGAGCTTGGCCATTGGGGCTCTTGGCCGGTGCCATGCGCGGGCTAAGGAGAGCAGCAGAGGAGGAGGGAGGAGGGCCCGACCTCCTGGCGCCTTGCGAACATGGAGGGTGGCCAGGGGACATGCTCCCACATTCCTAGGCTATCGGGTGGCTCAGGATGGGTGCAGCTATAGTGCGGGCATGCATTGTAGCATGCTCCATAGAATGCCTTTGGCATGCCGTGGCATGCGTGCGTGCTCTGGACGCGCTCCTGCATGTCCATGAGCTTTTGGATGTTCTGGAGATGCTCTAGGAGCTAGGGGAGGCTGGGAGAAAAAGAAATGGAGTGGGGAGATGGTAGAAATGATGCTGCCATGGTGAAACAGAGTGGTAAATGTGGGTTTTGCCTCACTTACCCTGTGAACCTTGGCTAGAGAAATTTACTTGGGGTGAAA
This sequence comes from Hordeum marinum, assembly GCA_022496015.1. Lineage (NCBI taxonomy): Eukaryota > Viridiplantae > Streptophyta > Magnoliopsida > Poales > Poaceae > Hordeum > Hordeum marinum. Next base: position 122,599,687 of record CM039677.1, read on the forward strand.
GGCAATACTAGATATTTGTGGTAAAAATTTGGAGGGAAGGGAAACAATAAAAGTGGTGAAAACGGTAACTTTACCATTTTACCAGAAGGTGTTTGATGGGTGTTTGGGCAAGATAAAATCACCCACTTACTATGATGTTCAACATGATCAACTGGTGGCTCAAAATGAGATGGATCACCAAATTTGAGCTCAAATGGGATAGTTGACAATGAAAACTTTGTGAACCCTAGAAACTAACAGAATCAGGTTTCTGTAGATCTAGTTATGGTAAGCTATTACCCTTGATGCACCACTTAGTGTAGCATCATTATTTCGTGATTAGAACATGTCCACAAAGTTTGGGGTCAAGGGAAGAAACTTCACAATGTAAAGTTATTCAAGTTTGAATCTGGTCAGGGAGGGTTTTGGGATGGTTTGATGAACCAAAACAACTTGGATTGAGATGAAACTTTGCAATATCAACACCTATCTAGTGTTGACTTGCTAGAATTTTCCTGGAATTTATTGAGAAAGGGTTTTGAGGGGAATTTTCCTGGAATATCCAAAAGCTTGAGTTGGACAGAAAGGGTTTTGAGGGGATTTGCCCATGATTTGAACACGCCCATGTGTTGAAACTCATATATATGGAAAATCTATGTCCACTGAGTTTTGCTAAATGTTTTCAAATATTTTGAAGGCATTTAAATAATTTTGCCCTATGAAAAACCATTTCTAGTATTAAGAAAAAGCCTTTAAAATATATAAAAATAACCTTTAAAATTAATATTTGTTGGTTTTGGGAAGTCATAATTATAGTAGGTTTGAAGTAAAGCCTTTGGGGAAGAAGGATCCACCCAATTTGAGGATTTGAAGTGCAAACCTCAACTGAGGGGTTTTTGAAAACCTAATTTGAATAAATTCTTTTAGGTCAAAACAAAATTTGATAAAAATAGTTTTGGGCACTATTGACATGGCATGATCATTGGGCAAGAAATTTAGGTCAAGGAAGATGAATATGAAGAGGGATAGAATCCAAGAGTGCCATATACCACAATCAACAAGCAAACAAGCAACAATTCAAACAAGCACAAGCATTGGAAAGTTTTAATTGGCTCCAAATTTTATAAATGCGAACATAACAAGGTGATACAGGGTGTGACAGGACCCGTCGCAGCTCGCTAGTGAAGGCGGGGCAGCCGACCTCGTAAGGAAGGTACCCGCCAACACTCGTAGGCGCAGGGTTGCCAACATTTGTACCGTTGTGCCTGTCGGATTGACAGTGAGCTTCCCTGCATCACTTGACGGTGATACATGCGTCTTCTTTCCACCGGTCTTCGTGGATGCGCCGTTGATCTCAGTGGTTGCTCGGGTCGGATGAGACTATGGACGCCTCGTCGTGATCGTTGGCATGTCAAACTTATTGCGGTTGCCTCTTGGCCTGTTGTCAAGGAGGAGATTTCACTATTGGTGTAAGACCCTCGACGTGTTCGTCGCCCCACGCTACTGCTGCCGTTCACGTACGCCGTGATGGCACTGCACGCCATCACTTGTTAGCTTCGACGAACGAGATCAAGCTCTGAATTGTAGCTTTCCATTCGTCCATCTTATTGGCCATCATGGACTCGCGCCATGGCTTCCTTGGTTGCGTCTAGCATGGCGAAAGAGGCGGACCGCAACGTCGCTCGGCTCTTGCTGGGCCAAAGAGAAGTGTCACCGTGTTCTTTGCATCGTGCGGCACTCCCCGGGGCCATCTTATGCACAAGAGGCCGAGCTTGTAGATTTGGAATCTTGCTCGGTGCTCCATCTTGTTACGTGCGGGTTGTGTGACCAACAGCCCTGCCAGTGGTGATGGCAGCTCTAGGGTCATGGCTTGCCCCAGAACTTTCCAATGCTTTCCGTTCCACCTTCGACCGTGGTGGAGTGGACGGGGGCGCCTCCTACGCTGGTCGCATCACCCATGATGCCTGCCTCACTTGCGAACTCTGCGGTGTGGATGGCACCCGCAGCCATGAGAGAGGGAGCCTTCGAAGTGGAGGGATGTGCGGCCGCACCGGATTTCTGCTTGCGAGCAATTGTTGGAGAAGATAACAAAGAAGATCGATGCACCGATCGCAATCTCGGGTCCGCACAAGTGCACCCCCCCAACCTAGCACGCCAAAGATGTCAAGGATGGATTCACACGATCACCTATGGGTCCATCGGCCCCTTTGTGGTTTGGCAGGGGCGTCGACGCAAGCACGAAGAGCAAAGATAGTGAGGCAATGTGGCGGTTTACCCAGATTCGGGCTGTTGTGAAGCGTAAAACCCTACTCCTGCTCAGTGGGTGGATTGATCAACGAAACAGGAAGAGCGTGTAACGCTCTTGCCCGTCAAGGATTGCCTTTGGGGGACATATTCAAAAGTATGAATCCTCAACTAGGTTGCCTTGGGCCTCCTTTTATAGTGCAAGGGGCGACCATAGTGGCCAAACAAACAATGTCTGGTGATTAGTTAGCTAGCAGAGCTTATCATTCCTAACTATGCTATTAGAGACAAAATACCATCATTGCTAGTGTAGGTGGTGCGTAGGGGTGCATCCCCGGCAAGCTTATACCACCGCTCTAGCTAACCGTTGCTTCCCACCTCGACACGTTTAAGGACGGGTGTCAATGAGGGGTAATCTTCCCTCCAGCATGTAGCCACGTTTCTAGCAAGAGCCTTTTAGCACCTTGGGCTCAACACCATATAGATAAGTGACTGGCCTTGTGATGAGGTGGAGCGGTGACAGGTTGGCTCATGCTTGTCGGGGGATGTCTTGCCGGAGCTTGGGAGGGCGCGTACGACCCGGTCCCCAGCAAGCGCCGGGGGAGTACTTGGCGCGCAACAGTACTAGAGTTGGGTTGCCGTGTAAAGCTCATTGTAGTTTGTCTTGATCATTGCAGGGTTGTCTTGGTGTGTGGAGGTTTTTTTTACCGTCGTCGCCTGTGCCTAAGTGAGAGGCACTATGACCAATATCCCAGTGCACCAACAGGAGCCCCCGGGTCTGGCCCACACATGCTCGCGAAGTGCCATTCAGCCAGGCCCAAATTTTATGTACATGTGCGCAATGTGAGGGAGTAACTTCCAATTTAATGGTCAGCATTGACTTATTTTCTCAAGCCGTTTCCGCCACGCGCGCCACATGCATATAGTGGGGCCACACGAGTTAAAGCTCGGATTGGAGCAATGGGGAGGTTACCTGTTTTGCCCATGATCGTGGGTAGTGGGATTGATGAAGATGTGCAGCGACCCTTGGAGCGGGGGAAAGCCAGACGACGCACCCTCCCTATAAATTAGGAGGTCTCATGAGGCGATGGTCACCCATCTGCTCCTCCTCCTTGAGTCTGAACCCATAGAGCTCGCTTCTGCTTCTTTGTCCTGAGCGGTGCCCATCCTCCTAATGGTCAGGGGGAGGGTCTTAGCGACTGCGAAGGCTACCGTATGGTACTCCCCTAGTATTCATGCTTGGCCTACACCTTGGGCCTCCGGTCTTCGGTAGATGTCCGGTCGGAGAGTCTCGGAATGGGGGAGCAAGCATTATGGTGGGCGCATCGGGGATAACCATAGTGATGTCTTCACTGTCGTGTCACCCGCTGCCCTAGTCCTGACGGGCTACCACATGGTGACCACTACACAATAGCCCATAGTAAAGGTGTAGTGCTGTGGTGGATCGATCGCGCTATCCGTACTTCTTCTTCGAGGTGATAGAGGCAGATCATCCGCTTGGTCGCTGGTCAAGTGTTATTTTTCGTAGTAGCGGTTCCCCTCGAATCATGGTGAAGTTCTTCATCCATGGCGTCATGTACTACGTGCCAAGGTGGGAATATTTTGGTTGTTTGCACCTATTTATGGCAGGGGAATTCCCCACCTTTGGCCACCGGAGGCAACCATGCTCTCTAGGAGGCTCTTTAGGGGGCCCGGCGCCCGCCTTCGCCGTCGCGTAGAAGGGTTCTATGGTGAGACGCAGCCCCCAAGCGACGGTGATGATGAAGATGACGGTGTGGTGGCCTAAGCACCGAAAGCACCATTGTTAGTCGCTGGGCTTCAGCAGCGCCTCCGCCCGCACTCGCCCACCGCCTTCTTCCTGCCTGCTGGTTTCGTCTACCCAACCTGGGTGCAGGGACCTTCGGCTCCTCCAGGGGACGCGTCCCACCGATCCTGTCGGGGAAGCACCGGATCCCACCCAAGCGTCCCTTTTGCCCTATCTTTCTCTTCCGCCTAATTCCTAGGAGGAGAGGGACAAGAAAGGCTTTACGGGGCACTTATGTTTTTTATGTCAAAATATGTAAGCGCTTTCCAATTTCTAATTACTCAAAACGTAATCTCTACCCATCATGTATCAAAAATGAATGAGAAAAGTGCTATTTTCTTCCAGCAAGTACTATCCTTTTCTTTCCCTATTTATGTTGTCTTGGGATGTCTTGTCCTTGCTACACGGATCCACTTGCTGGATCATAACTCAGCCACGAGTGCCAAGGGAAAACGAGCCCCCAGCAATTGGCGGCGTTGTTCCCCGGTAAAGCTCATTTCCAGTGTTCGTGGAACCACCATAGTTGTTGAACAAAAACAAGGGGTGGCTCATGCCGATAACAGTTCTCACCATGTGGAGGACTCCACTACGCACATCGAGGGAGATACTATGTATTTCCTCTAAGCATCGAAAAAAACAATGAACTTGGGATGTGTAATTGTAGTTATCTTTCCCTGGTTGTATCCCTCTTGAGAGCTTGATGGGGGGTTTTCCTCGCACCTTTGCTCCTCTTCTCTGTCTTCCCGACGTCCGTTGCGTAGGGACAAAAGTATCAAAGATTACAGGTTCATCAAGCACTCTAGCAAATCTTATACCTTAAAAGCGATAACATTGCAATCATGGAAATGCGTAATGAGCATGTAAGATGATGATATGATGCAATGGCTAGCTTCATTATTGTCGCACAGGGTCTGCGTTTGGCTTTGTACAACGGGTTACATGCAACATCGGCAATGCTTGTACAAAAGGTGGATGCCGGGGTCTACGCCCGGCAACTGTGCCTGAGCCGCTGGTTTTAACATTCTCACTACACACAATCCTCTCTCACCCCCCGCATCCTCTCTGCTATTTTCAATCGCCATCAGCGGCCTCCCTATACCATCATAGGGAGTAACCATGTCGATGCCGGGGAAGCACCCGAGCCCAGCATGAAGGTGGGCACAAAGATTGTCATCATCGAAGATGATGTATTGCACGGACAGCAGCGCGGCATTAACTTTGTCGCTCCGGCTGTGCTTTCCCAGTCGGAGATAGTGGTCCACTTTGACTCCAACAAACACTCTAGAGACGACAAAGACTCGAACAGAGAACCAGTTGGTCATATATATCCATTTTTGGTCAATACATATGATAGGCTGATTGGCGTGCTACCAAAACATGACATGCCAAATTTTGGCATCAAATTAGTTAATTTCAATTTAGGGTTCACGTTGTCGCATGATATAGTATGTTTCATAAACTTTGCCTTGCGAATTCGCATTATAAATATACAAACGTCACATGTTTTACTATGTATAGGTGCTATTTGACGATGTGGACAGAGAGGATGAAGACGCCAAAGAGAGGTTCAAGAGGCAAATGTTTAGAGACCTTATTGGTGGAAAGTATACCAAGCGTGTCAGGAAGAATAGGGGCTATGGATGCCCATTCTGCAACCATAAGATTAACAACACGTAATCGAGTGTTCTGGCGCATGCAAGGGGACGAGCTGTTGGCTCCATCAAGCATAAGTATTCTCACAAGATAGCGCATGCCACACATGCCCAGTTCCTAGAGAATCTTAACGATTAAGCATGAAGATGAGATGTTGGATTAATCATTTCGAAAAAAAAATTGATTGAATCTATCTATTTTGTGTTTATTATATATATGCTTGTGTGTTATATTTTTCGTGAGATTGAAACTGTGCGACGACTTTCATTATGCGGTATCTGCATCAAAATGGAGTGTTAGTTTACTTAAGAGTAATATCTATATAGGATTTATCACACACAATTAGATCTAATAAATTGTTTCCTATGAAGCACATTATTCTAAGATAGAAACCCTCAAAATCTCTTGAAAACAAACTCAGCTCCCACACATCACAAAACCATCGCCTACTCCCCTCCCCCTCCCCTCGCTACCCAGTAGCACCTACACTAAAACTTGTACTCTGGACCTCTCCATGCATGTTACCGCCTATCACCGCAGGAACCACTTAGCTCGATGTCTATCGCCGCCGCAGGCAGCCGCAAAACACCACCGCATATCTCCAGTGCCGATTGCTACGGCCTATCGGCATTGACTTTGTTGACGCCGTTCGTTGTCGACCCAGCTCACCTGCTTAGGGAATCTTCAGTACTAGTTTTTCCCCATGAAGAACTAAGTAACTAATCTACTGAAATATTTCTGCTCGTCACTTAACCCAATCCATCGGCCCCTTTTAATCGTCCGTCCAAAATCACCGTGGATTCATGTTTCTTCTAGGTCATTTGAGGGTTTTCATTCATAGAGTGTACAGTGCAAGGACACGTTAGGGCTATGCGGACTCAGCCAAAACACCGAGGAGTTTCACCATACCAGACGACTTCATGGAGCGCACAGTATGTTCAATCTCACACTACCTAGGTTGACATGCATGGCCTATTCATTTTTTGAACCTATACTATAGATGGCTACATTTGGATAAAAGGTATCACATGCAACACTTACGTCAAATGTGATTTCTTCTTCTTCTTATTGTTCTCCTTCTATATTAGGAAAATTAACAATGTATTGTTCTTTTGTTTACTCTCATATATATTTGCATGACATCATGGTTACATTATCTATTTACTTGAATTTTTTTGTCCTTTCAAATCAACTGACGTGCATGTTGTTCTTTTAAGTACTACTCCCATACCATCATGTTACCCTGTTCTATAACAATCTTATCAATTCTTGTGGTACATCCTTTCCATTGCAAGGACAACTACATCGCTAAATCTTGTCCTTTACATAACTGAAGACTCCAATGATGTCATATTTAGCACAAATAATGGATTTACAATCATTGTTTCTGTAAGCTCGCCCTAAAATAACGCCGCACCTAAAAGAGCCTTACAATACAATAAATGCTAACATGCCCGACGACATTCTTTGCCCATGCTTTGTTGGAAGTAATTGTTCTTTGTAGTATCTGCATGTTGACTTGCATAGAAATATCAATGTAATTTTGTAGTATTTTAGTAACCAATTGGGATTTCATTTTCTTAATCTGCTAAAACTGTTCCTACCTAGCAAGTAATAACTTGTAACTACAATGCACTATTCTTCTACCCTGATCTACCTACATAATCAGTATCCTGCCACTGCTCCACTCTGGACAGAAAGATACGCCTACGTTCGTCGACTTCATCAGCAGCCTCCCTAAAGATATGTTCAGATTCATCATCTCCCTCCTCCCTATCGAGGATGGCATGCGCAAAGCTGTCATCTCTCGGCGGTGGTGCCCCCTATGGCATTGCACCCGTCTCAGCATCATATGCGATCACATGCTTTGCACTGGCTATCGCAAAAGGTTGGATTCATTATCCTCGATCATTGGCATGCACTGTGGCCCAATCAAAGGCCTTACCACGAGCAAGTTCCATTCCAATGGCAAGGACTAAGCCAAGCTTTACGAGTGGTTATTATCGCCATTCCAAGATCATCTCGAGGAGCTCACTTTTAATGAAGGAAAAAAGCGCCCGTTGCCACCCTCTGCCCTGTGCCTCGCTCCAACGCTATGCTTTGCAAGGTTCTTGAATTGCCATTTCCCCAGATTAAAGCCAATCCCGCTTGTTTGCTACCTCGACTGAAGTACTTTGACCTCATCACCATCTACATCCTAAAGAACGACATGGAGCGCCTGCTCTGCAGCTATACTGCGCTCGAGTACCTTCATATTCAGGCGATCATTGGCTTGAGTAGCCTCCACTTCACCTCCATGAGTCTTCGGGCAATTTGTGTGTATTGCTGGTGTTGCAATAGGAGATTGCACAAGGTGAATCATCAAATGGTCATTGTGAGCATGCCTTTAATTGAGATATTACTTGTTGTTGATGAACAAGGTCCAACAAGAATCAGGGTCATTCATGTGCCCAAAATTGATAGTGTTTGGCTACTCGCTCATCAACTTATTTGAACTTGTTTTTGGATCCATAACAGTCCATGTACAACAATCACTCTCTTCTCATTCTTTAATTAACATTTTTTCTCTCTATCAAAGATGTTTGTGCATTTGTCATCCACAAAATCATATCGACAAGCTTGACCCCGTATCTATGGAGAGTGAAGGTCTTTACAGTTGAATCTATCGACCCTAACCTAGACCAAGTTGTCAGATTGCTGAGATGCTTTCCATACCTAGAGAAGCTATATGTCGAAGTGATGCTCTTTCATGTTAAATTTTAACCACAAGGGAGTTCAAATTTTGAAACCCTACAAATTGTAAGAGGTGTGTTGTGTGTCTAAGAAGTAACACAATCTCTTGTTTTGCAAATATGGTTAGGACTGATAGTGCATAATGTGATACAATATAACAATCCCATCGAATGCCTTGATCTCCATATCTTATAAATTACTTTGAACTCCTACCGAGGGACCTTACCGAAGATTATATTCGCTAGGTTCTTTATTGTGAGAGCAAGTGTGCTAAAGATAATAATATTTCCCTACATTTATTGCACAAAAAAGAATGGTTTCATGGTGAGCTCTAGCGACTAGGAAAGAATGGAAAACTCTCTACACAAGCTCAATTTTGTTTTGCAACTTCATTTCACAGACTATTTGGAAGTCGTAATTCCAAGCCCATAAATGAAATGTCAGTGGTGGATCCCTTTGCAGAAATATTGAAGTTGCCAAACTCGTAGTAATATCAGTATGAACCTATCATATGTGTTCATGTTCAACTAATCAGGGCGGGCGTCTAGAGTTGCATGACAAAGTATCTGCATAAGCAGAATTTCATTTCTATTATCGGTTTGAACCTTGTAATCTTTGAATTTGAGCCTTGTACTTCTGGAATTTGAACCATTGTACTATTTCTATCATTTGTGATACAGAAATGCAAATGACATCTAGGGAGACTCTTATTTTGGTAGTACTATCTTTTCCTTAGTAGGAAATGGTCAATTAATATATGGACATCGATATGCAATTGAAGATTAATATCCGGACCTTAAGAAGCAGAACCACGACCGAGGGTATGTTGTGCAACTCCAATGGCGCTCCTAGTGGCTGCTAACGATGAGCGCCGGTTCACCATGCATGCCATAGTGGACACACCCGGTCGGTTTGTGGTGTACACCAAACATCTAATATGGATGGAGAACTCCAACATGATGGACCTGTTACTTGACAAGGACAAGTGCAATGTGGTTTGGTTCGAGCTCGCGTCCCACCGCATGCTCTGCTCTCATGTCCCTACGTGTTCTTTGCTCTCGCACCCCTCCACGCGAGCTCTGCCAGCGGTTGGGGCTGGCCCACGATCACGTTCGGGGATCCATACGCATGCGGTTGAGCCACACGCGTCGCCCCATGCAGTTACATGCTCCACGACTTAATCACACGCTGCAAAAACAGCCATCCGAACGTGCAAGTTTTCTAGGATGTCCGGCCCCCATTTATACCCACAACCATTAACAATAGTCTCTTCATGCTTTCAATCGCGCCCCTCAGCACAATAAGCACACCCTGGATGACGCATACAGAGAGGATGACCAACGGCGCTCCAATGAAGTTCGGCATGCATCATGTGGAGACCCACATGAGGAATATAGGCCTCACAGTGGTGTATACCAACGACCCAGGCATGGTGGAGGACTCCATCGACACCATGGAGCTAGGGATGTCACCCACAAGGTATGGGTACAGGTGGAGCCTCCCCATACCCTTACCCATCCCGCCTGAGCTTAATTACCCGTACCCATACCCATCAACAGGTACAATTTTTGCCCATACCTATTACCCGACAGGGTAGATGGGTACTCGTGGCTAAAATTACCCATATTTACAAAGCAGCATATATTATAGTCATAAACTTCGTCATATATTATAGTTTACAAAAATAGATTATAACAACAACATATACATATAAACAACATCATATAGTCATAAACAACAACACATATATCTACATGTTCAGTTCACAAATTCTTCTCATAGTGTAGATTGTAAAGAGAATTTTTAGTTTACATAGATTTTATACGGGTACATGGGTATGTGGGTATGGGTTGTATGATCACATACCCTTACCCGCTCTACACGATGGGTTTCAGATTTTCCTATTTACATACCCATGGGTAAATTCTTGTCCTATACCCTTGCCCTAATAGGGTTTTTACCCGCATGGTGTGTGGGTGATGGTACCCATTCCCATCCCTATATGGAGCGGCTGCTTGATGCGGATGACAAGTACAAAGTGGTCGGCTTCGACCTTGCTTACACCGGTGGTCATGCCAGGCATGATCAGAATGTTGTTGTTGCCAAGTTGTGCATGGGCCATCATGTCCTCCTCTACCACTATTGCCTGGCCATAGTGCCTTGTAATCATTTCACTAGGTTTTTCGCTACGGTGGACACAACCAGCGATCTGAAGGTGCTCAAGACTTCGGGCTTGGCCTGCCAGAAGCTTTTCGACATCCGCATCCACTAAGGTGTCTGGGGCACCAATAAGAACATGGACACCCATGTTGACCTGGACGAGGCCATCATCGACCCCTACTACCCTGACATGAATGCTAAGTGTGGCAAGAACAAGTCTGTCTGGAACAGGGCCTGGGTGAAGAAACTAGATGAATATCACCTTCAGCAGCGACCAAGGAGGCTTACAAATGCTACGAGATGTTCAGACGAATCGTTGACATGAGTAAGTGCCTCCTACCTGAAGACAGCGAGGGATCGAGCCACAAGCAGAGCGTTGGCGGCAAGCATCACAAGAAGTAGATGATTTGATGACCATTTCTCAAGTCTCATACTCCCTCTATGTAGAAATATTCGTAGTTTGAGGGATAAGTTCATTATGCATGTAATAGTTTATTGAGATGTGTGTCAATGTTATGTGTGTATTGGATGCCTAATTTGGTTATGCAATCATGTTCTTCTAAACAGAGCATAGATGAGGGCAGATTGAGCAAATCATATCTCATACGGAATAAACAACCAAATCCATCGGTGATGATTTCATCAGTCCTAACAATTCTTTATCCAGAACCATTTGCCAAGAACACATTCGTGTGGCCTATGTAAAGGACACACATCTTGATCTAAGAAACCGTTTGGGATATTTTTTTGCTTATTGCACATCGTACATCCCAAGGGCCTGTATGCTCTCTAACACACATCTTGATCTATGTAACCGTTTATGTTATTTTATCTCATCACAAACAGTTCATCCGAGTGATCTCTATGCCGTCTATCGCACAGGTGATCATCTGGACAATCGTTTGTGTTCTACTTGATCATCGCAAACAGTTTATCAGGGTGAACTGTATGCCATACATCGCAGACACTTGTATTTTTATAACCGTTTGTGTTATATTGTACAATCGCAAACAATTTTTCTAGGACAACTTCTTGCCAAACATCGCACACGCAACTCTTTTTAGATCGTATTTGATGGATACGCCATAGCACACAGTTGACGTCATCACCGACAGAGCTATAACTATACCATTTGCAATTTGGTCATCGCACATAGTTTTGTCGAAGGGTCGTTGATTGATGTGTCTTCTTTGGACCATTGTGTAGTAATGTATATGTCACATTCGTAGGGACATTTGGATATCCCGGGAAATTCTGGATCTATATTGAGTAAAGAGAAGGTATTTGTGAATAACAAATGTATCTTTAGAACTTGAACCATGATAAATTAAAGATATGTGGCTGATGAACTAGCCCTAAAATGGAGCAACCATTCATACTTAGGTCTGTGAGGCTCTAACGAAAGAGCCGGAGCCTCATCATACACACTATCGAAATGTTTTGCCATAGATGCCCCCCAACAGGGTGGGTCGTCCAACGGTCCTATGGCAGGACCTGACAACGTTAGTCCCAGCGGCATTGAGACATCCTCCAGAGTAGGAGCCATCTCTCCCTAGCGGAAGTGGAACATGTGGGGTCTCAGTCCTGCATCGGTCCACTAAGCAGGTGACAAAAGAGGAGTCAATGGAGAGGTGCTTGGTAGAAAAGAGGTCTAAGTGTCCTAAACTAGACGTGCGAAAGGTACAAGCCCATCCCATTTCAACCTGCATATCAGAATAAATTAATAAAGATAGTTTGTCCCATTAATATATCTTCTTAAAACAAATAAATAGAACACATACCTATCAACCCAATCCGGGTGTATCCTCCAGTCCACCTTAGAAGTGCGAGTGACAAGGGGTTCGAGCTTTTTCTCACTTAATAGCGCATCACGATGATTATTGTCAATGTCGCGTTTAAGCAAGCACATTCGCTCCATTCCTATAATAATGCATTTAATCCGAATTGAAAGATAGTGCCACAAGTAATATAACTTTAAAATATTGTTCCACACCTAGTAAAAATCAAAAGATAGTGCCACACTTAATACAAATTTAAAACGTACTGCCACACTTAGTACAAATTAAAAGATAGTGACACACTTAATACAAATTGAAATCATACTACCACACTTAGTACAAATTAAAAACATAGCCTAGCTTATTCCTCTTGTTCTCCCTCTTGCTCTTTCTCTTCCTCCCCTTCGTCCCTGGCTACCTCGTCCATGCCTAGTGCCCCTTCCAATGCTAAAAGTGGGAAATTGAGGGTCACTATGCCCACATTCATTCCATATAGTGCATTGCATGGTGCACCCTGTGGCTTTAGATTCATCCATATCATTTCTAATGCGGTGACACTATCGTCTACCTATAGAAGCACGCATATTCTCAGGCTGTGGAATGTATCGCCTTTCAGCCGGGTCAACGGTGTTGAAGTTACCCATAGATCGAAAACCCATCAACTCACATGTCTAGGTATTGAGGACGGACTCTTTCAAAAAAATTGGATACACGAATGAGATTGCATGTAGTCCTAGGTTCCCGCAAGAAGCAAGTACATGCGAGCACGGTAGGTGAAGCAACTTCTGTTTGTTGCATGTGTAGTCACACATTGGCCAGACATTATTTCCAATTTTCACCTCATGCATCCTCACCTCATTTGTACATCCAAATTTGTTGTTAGCTAAGTGGACCTAGAACCTTTTCTCTAGATTTCCGATGGCGACAACACTGTGTGGCCGGGATTTTTCCATCTTTTCATCCATGTACTTCATAACCTTTTCATAGTAACGTGTGTTCGGGTTGTTAGTGATATGTGGGTCGGCGCTTTGACATCTATCTATGAAATACTTCACTGTGCCATAGAAAATTCCTTCCACGACGGTTGTAAGTGGCAAAGCCATGTTTCCTCTAAGGACAAAGTTATATGTTTCAGCGATATGTTAGTCATGACACCGTACCTTGCTCCATGTGTGTCATGCAACAGAGACCACCTCTCCAAAGGCTCATGTTCTATACACTGATCAAAGGTTTTAATTGTCCTTCCAAGCCTTCTCCTATTACCAGGAGAGTCAAATCCTTGCAAGTCACAAAGTCCAATAGGTTCTTCCTCCATAGCAGCTGATCCTATTGCTAACTATGCAGCTACTGCTTCAACATGTTCCCTCACAGTTGCATCTCTTGCAGCTCTCCTGTCCCTAACATGTCCATGTGTGCAAACATTAAGTGTGCTACATATTAAATCATACTTCCATAGTTTGTTCTGCTTGTAGAGTTTCTTGAATAGATTCATCAGGTTCTTATTTCTGAATTGCGAGAAAAATTGCCCCAAGATGGCGCATGCTCCAACGGCTCTGCAAGTTGTGCCATGGAGTTTTCCCATGTACTTCCTAGTGAGAAAAGTGCCATCTACACATATCACAAGTCAACAATGTCTGAAAGCTTCAATGTAGACACCAAAAGAGAAGAACAATCTATGCAGCACCCTAATAGTTGGGAACTCTGGCATGAACAAGTCTTGGATGACGACATAGGTGCCTGGATTTCGGTCATGCAGTGTGTGCAACAACCGGACAACATAGTCATATGCATCGAAATACGAACGAAATCTGGTCTCAAGTGCCCCCGCCATATCCCTCCAAGCCTTGCTATAAGAAATTTTGTACTTGAACCTGATGAAGACCTTTTTTTGGATAGCCTTCACTTCCATCGCTTTGCTCTCCACTATCTCGCAGTAAACCAATCGAGCAATGACCAAGGACGTAAGGTTGGGATGATCTTGAGGGATACATGGAATAACACAAGTGTGATGAACTAGGTCAGTGATGACCCATCTTGTGCCATACTTAGGGAGATAGACATGCTCCCCCGTGGAAGAACCCTGGTTTCTGCATACCATTGTCAAGTATTTCTGACTTGACACATCAGCTACAAAATACGTTTGAGTGGGCATTTCCCAATGGATGATTGCATCCTTCAGATCTTCTTTGTTTTGATACAAGGCACCTGTCGCAATCTTGTTCCCGTGATATTGCCAGGCAGAATCATGACCATCGTTCACGGTCATTGCAGATGAGAAGTCATGATTCCATGATACAGGAATAGGCACCTCATGTGTGTTCTCTTATTCGTCCGACTTAGTTGTGGGAACCCCGACTCATAAGTGGTGATCACCGAATGCACGTGTACAGTGATCCCAAAGATCAATGCTCACTGAACACACAGAAGCTGGATAACAAGAGTCTTACAGCCACATTTAGCGTCTTACACAAATAAAGACCATGAAGGTCTAGTCATACATAGATAGGGCCACAAGGGATAAACACCTAAATAAAAAAGCAGCGGAAATCTTGATCGAAAGCATGAACCCATGCCATCTGCCTTAACATACAGGCATTCTGACTGGGAAGCGTCCTAGTTCGCATGTTCGTCACCAACAAACTCTTCAACATACTCCTGTTCTTCCATGCCTAGCCAATTAAATAACCAGTGGCAATCCAATGAGTACTTTCAATGTACTCGCAAGAAACTCAAGTTGTGGAACAAGGTAATAATGATGCATGATACAGCACTACGTAGGTAATTTGCGGGAAGCTGATTTTAAATGCAACGACATGATCTAGTAAGCGTGCATCAACAATTGGCATGTACCATATGCACAAGTTACAGATATCAGCATAAGTAGGGGTTGAACACCTCATGTTCATTCATCATGCGAAGTCATCGGACTTAGTTACATTCCCATGCTAAGTTATCGGACTGAGCTCACATGACCTCTTTGTCACCAACACACACACAACAGTTTATGAAAACATTTGGACGTAGCACAAGAGTGGTTATCCAACTATCCTTGACCATGGACACGGAGTTTCGAATAGTTTTACACTCTGAAGAGGTTGCACACTTTACCCACAAGACTCGGGGAACTTCCGTGTCATCCACGACTCACGGTATATAACATACCCGAGGTAAGAAGCCGAACAATGCCTTTCTCATGGTGATACTAAAGAAAGAGTCCACTCGTTGGTGCCATCCCTCATGATATACATCATGAATATCATCCATGATGGCATGCAACAGTGTGCCCGGTGCCTGTAAAGACAGTGCATGGCCTGCCACTTCTGGGGTGACCCCGTCTCAAGAGTGACCACTTTACTCTTGCCACCAGTAATGCGGGCTCCTCGCTAGCACCAATCATAGTACTCAACAAATACCCGTCCCATAAGGGGTATCATGGTCGTACATGTAAGGTTGGAATAATGCTCGCAACTTACACCAATCCGTTTTCGAAAACCACAACACTCACTTGTTCTGGAACACCACTTCTATCTCAAGTGGTCGCCCATTCCATCATCATCTCCCTCGGGCATTAGTGGCACCCGATGGGGTTTTCGATAAGTCTTTGAAATCTTTTCTTTCCTTTCCATTACCATGCATAAAAACCCAACCCACTTGCGTAGCATCTATTAGCATCCTAACTACTCCCACCCGCATAATTCATATGAGGTGGTAGGGTCATGCACGATGCAAGTGTCAACGGCAAAAGTATCGAAAGCAACCCATCGGAGGGGTCACTACTTCACATGATCAAGTATAAAAAAAGTAGAGTGCTATATGTCAGGCAATGAAACTGGTTCCTTAATAGGGTCAAAGGGTTGCTTGCCTGGCTCAACAAAGTCTATGGGGTCTTCGAAGTCTTCGGGTCCAACTTCTTCGTCAACCGCGCAATCTATCGTCGCGAATAAAAGCGATAAAAATAAACAACGCACAAACTACTATCAAAACTGCTACCCTACTCTGATAAATGCCACAAGACATACTAAAAATATATTTCTATGTTTTTGAACTTAAAAAGATTTTCAAAACTATTTAAAATTGGAGCTTATAATGCTAAATAGGGGTTTTAATTTAAAACAGTACATGAAATGTTTTCAAACATTTTTACAAATGGCACTAACAAATTCTATGGACTATTTAAGGATTTAAGGTGGAGGAATATTTGGATTTAGATGAATATACAAATGTGTGGAATTTTTGGAAGATTAAATAGAAAAAGAAAAAGAAAAGGGGTATTGTGCCCTCTCGGGCCATAGTACCGGAGCCGAGCTGGCCCAGGGGCAGATTATTTCCAGGCTGAGGCGCCGCACATGGCAGGTTTATTTTTAAACCTGCCCATGGGCCCTGCTTGCCAGCGAGAGAGGAGGGGGTGAGGGGATGATAGGTGGGTCCCACCTGTCATCCCTCTCCTCCCGACAGGGATGAGAGGTAGCTCACCAACGGCGTCTTGGGCCACGACGGTCCAGGCGGAGGGCACCGGTAGCCGAGGGGGGCGCTAGGGTGAAGGGAATCACCGGCAAGGGGAGGTGCCCGACGGCGGCAAGGGTTTGGTTCGGTAGTAGGTTCCCGACCACGGGGCGAGCGGGCAGAGCACGGGGGAGCTGCGGAGGGGAGGAGAGAGCAAGGAGAGAGGGACAGGAGCTCGGGTAGGCCCTCTCTATAGGCGGGCACTGGCTCACCATGGAGAAGGTGCGCCAGTGAGCACGGGGTGCTTGCCACAGGCCGCGAGGGAGGAAAAGAGCGTGTCCAGGGTGCTTGTGGGTGCGGTCTAGGCAAAGGAGGAGAGAAGAGAGAGGTGGGGGAGCTCACGCGTGCGAGCTGTCTGGTTGGCCGAGCTGCACGACACCGGGCGCACGCGCGGGGGTCGCCAGAGAGAGAGGGAGGAGGGGGCCGACCGCATGGAGCGTTGCGGACATCAAAGGGGACAGGGGGGACAAGATGGGGAGGCCCAAGGCTGTCAGGAGCGCTCATTGGGCAGCAGCTACAGTGCGGGTGCAGACCGTAGCACGCTGCAGAGCGCGAGCTCTGCATGTTAGGGCATCCCCTTGGCACAATGGGTGCGTCCACTAGTGTCCTGGGGATCTATGGGGTTTAACAAAGGTGGATAGGGCATTGGATGCTCTGGGCTCCTTAGGAGAGAAGGAAGATTGAGAGAGAGAGAGGGAAAACTTCTGTCCAGGGGGTAAAATTAGGATTTCACCCTACTTACCTAAGGAATGTTGGCCAGAGAGAGTTACTGGAGGTGGAAGGTACTTACCAGAGGCTGTGGTAAAAATTTGGGGGCAACGGTAAAAGAGGAAGGGGTAGAAATAGTAACTTTTACCATATTACCATAAGGTTTATGATAGGGTTTTGGTAAAGAAGAATCTACCAACTTACTAAGATATTTACCAGGGTCAAATGCTAGGTAAAAATGAGATGATTCACCAAGTTTGAGCTCAAGGGGAAAAGTTGACAATGGAAACTTGGTAAACCCTAGAAACTAACAGAATCAGGTTTCTATAGATCTAGATATGATAAGATTTTACCCTTGATGCACCACTTAGTGTATCATGACCATTTGGTGATCAGAGCATGCTCACAAAGTGTGAGGTCAAGGGGAGAAAGTTCACAATGTAAAGTTCCTCAAATTTGAATCTAGACAGGAATGGTTTTGGGATGGTTTCATGAACCAAATGAACTTGGATTGAGGTGAAACTTTGCAAGACCATCATCTATGATAGTGTTGACTTGCTGGAATTTTCCTGGAATTTATTTGGAATATTTCTTATAGAAATATTTCAAAAGCTTGGTTTGAACAGAAAGGTTTTTGATGGGTTTTGCCCACGATTTCAACATGCCCTTGTGTTGAAACTCATATATATGGAAAATATATGTCCATCGAGTTTCCCTAAATTTTCTCAAATATTTTCAAAGCATTTAAATAATTTCTCCCTAGAAAAGAACATTTCTAGTCTTAGGAAAAAGCCTTTAAATAAAATATAAGAATAATCTTTAAAATTAATATTTGGTGGTTTTTGAAAGCCTTATATATAGTGGGTTTGAAATAAATCATTTGGGTAAGAAGAATCCACCCAATTTGAGGACTTGTCGTGCAAACCTCATTTCAGCGTTTTTTCGAAAACCTAATTTGAATAAATCATTTCTGGTTAAAACAAAATTTGATAAAAATAATTTTGGGCACTATTCACATGTCATGATCATTGGGCAAGAGGTTTGGGATAAGGAATATGAACATGAAGTGGAATAGAATCTAGGAGAGACATGCACCACAATCATCAAGCAAACAACATCATTGCAAACAAGCACAAGCACTTTGAAAAAGTCTTAGTTGGCTCCAAATTTCATAAACCCAAACATATCAATGTGATACTAACATAGGGTGTGACAGACCTTCCCCCATTACAAGAATCTCGTCCCCAAGATTCCCAGGCTAAGCGCTAAAGAGATAAGGGAACTCTGATCTAAGATAGTCTTCACGCTCCCAGGTTGCTTCAGTTTCAATATGGTTTCTCCACTAGCCCTTGAAGTACTTGATTGTGCGGCTTCGGGTGCAACACTCAGCTTCATCCATAATGCGAACTGGCCTCCCATGATAAGCGAGGTCTCGCTGGTGATCGATGGCTTGATGGTCGATGTCCTTGTAGAAGTCAGGGTGGTTGGGAACTTGTAAATACTTTTGGAGTTGTGACACATGGAAGACGTTGTGCACATCCAACAGCTCGGAACGTAGTTCTAGCTGGTAGGAAACTTCTCCTCACATGCCAGTGATCTTGAAGGGCCCGATGAATCTTGGTGCAAGCTTTCCCTTGACGTGGAAACGCTTGTTCCCTTTGAGAGGTGTTAGTCGGATGTAAACATGGTCCCCAACACGGAAACTCATGTCTCAATGGTGAGAGTCGTTATAGCTCTTCTGCCTAGTCTTGGCAGTCTCGAGTCGCTGTCAGACGAGTTGAACTTGCTCTTCTGCTTCGCGGAGGATGTCAGGTCCAAAAACTAATCGTTCTGCGGTTTCTGACCAGTTGAGGGGAGTATGTCACTTGCGTCCATACAACACCTCAAATGGTGCCATGTGAAGACTCGCTTGGTAGCTGTTGTTGTAGGAGAACTCGGCGAATGGTAGGCAATCTTCCCACTTGGCTTCATATGCTAAAACACAAGCGCGGAGCATATCTTCGAGTATCTAATTTACTCGTTCTATTTGCCCACCAGTCTGAGGGTGGAAAGCAGTGCTGAAGGAGAGCTTGGTTCCCAAGGCTTCTTGGAACCTATTCCAGAACCTTGAGGTAAACTGGATGCCTCGGTATGATACAATCTCCTTAGGAACCCCGTGGAGGCTCACAATCCAATTGATGTAGACGTTTGCCAATTGTTTCCCATTTAGGTTGTCTTGACGTGAATGAAGTGGGCTACCTTGGTTAGGTGATCAACAATGACCCAAATGGAATCATGTCCTTTCCTTGACCTTAGTAATCCAGTGATGAAGTCCATCCCGACTTTGTCCCACTTCCATGCAGGCACTTTGAGAGGCTATAATAGCCCATCGGGTCGCTGATGCTCAGCCTTGACTCTCTGGCATATGTCACACTTGGAGACAAATGTGCCTATTTCCCGTTTCATACCATGCCACCAGAATCTTGCCTTGAGGTCTTGATACATCTTGGTTCCTCTAGGCCAGATGGCATATGGAGTGTCATGAGCTTCTTGCAAGATCAAGCTCTTGAGCTCCTCCTTGTTGGGTACGCAGATGCGACTCCCAAAACATACAACTCCTTGTTCGTCCATGGAGAATCCTGGGGCCTTGCCAGCCTTGATCTTCCTCTTGATGCCTTCAATGCTCTCAGGTCCCTTCTGGGCTTCTTTGATATCATCCATCAAGGTAGGCTTTGCTTCGAGGTTGGTGAGGAATCCTGGTGCAACCAGTTCCAAGCCGAAACTTTCTAGTTCTTCATATAGGGCGGGTAGCCTTTTCTTAATCATGGAATTCAAGGAACAAGCCTTTTTGCTCAAGGTGTCTGCTACCACATTGGCCTTTCCAGGGTGGTACTGAACACTGAGGTCATAGTGCTTCATCAACTCCAACCATCTTTGCTGCCTCATTTTCAATTCCCTTTGAGTGAAGATATACTTCAAACTCTTGTGGTATGTGAATATCTCACATCGCTTCCCTAGAAGGTAATGCCGCCATGTCTTCAAGGCATGAACCATGGCTGCCAACTCAAGATCAGGAGTTGCGTAGTTCTCTTCATGCGGTCATAGTTGTCTGGATAGATATGCTACAACTCTGCCTTCATGCATGAGAACACCTCCAATCCTGGTTCTTGATGCATCACAATATATCTCAAACTCCTTGTGAATATCGGGGGTGGCCAAAACTGGGGCTTTGGTCAATCTCTTCTTGAGCTCTTGGAATTTTTCCTCGCACTTAGTTGTCCATTCAAACTTCTTGTCCTTCTTCAATAGCTGGGTCATGGGTCGGGCAATGCTCGAGAACCCTTCCACAAACTTGCGGTAATATCCCGCGAGTCCGAGGAAGCTCCTGACTTCCTTCATGGTGGTTGGGGTTTGCCATTCATTCACGGCTTCAATCTTGGCTGGATCCACTGATAATCCTTTTGGGGTCAGCACATGACCCAAGAATCCAACAATGGGTCACAAAAGAATGAGAAGCTCCACAATCAAACAATACTGTTGCTAGGGTTGAGTTGACGACGAACGTACCCGGTATGACATTCGGGTCTTCCCAGGCTTCCTCCATGGTGACGTGATTCACCCTACCCTTGCCATTGTTTTGCTGGCTGTGGGGAGCGGGGTTCCTTGGTGGTGCTCCTTGGGCTTGACCTTGGTTTGGTGCATTGGGGCATAGGGCATCTGGCTTCCTATTGGGGCAAATCTTGGAGATGTGTCCGGACTGACCACATGCGAAGCAAGTGACTTGCCCAGGGTTGTTGTTGAAGTTTCTACCACCATTGTTGTTATTGGGGTTGTTGTTGTAAGCTAGCCTAGGAGTGGCATATTTCTCAGGCTGGTAGCCCGGACGAGGTGTAGGAGGTCTAGCTTGCTGTGGCTGATAGGTTGGCTTGGCTGGGGTTGGTTGCCAGGGGAAAGGCTTCTGGTTGCTGGAGCTACCCTTGCTGATCATCTTGTGCTTGAGAGTGTCGTCTATGGAATGACACTTGTCTTCCAATATGAGGGCCTTGTTCACCAGGTCGAAGAACATATGACAGTCACAGATGATGAGCTGATACTGCAGGGTCTGTTCAAGTCCTTCCATGAAGCGCTCCTTTTTGACAATCTCCGTGTTGACATCTTCAGGTGCATACCTTGACAACAGGTTGAACTTCTGCAGGTACTCCTTGACAGAGCCACTCCCTTAGTTTAGTGCTCGGAATTCTCTCTTCTTGATATCCATGATCCCAGAAGGAATGTGGGCGATGTGGAATCCTTCCTTGAAGTCATTCCAAGTGATCACACGCTCACCTTGCATGTCCTTGAATCAATCCCACCAAGCTCGGGCGGTACCTATAAGGCATCGAGAGGCATAAAGTACCTTCTCACGATCCTCATTGCAATTGACCAGTGCAAGGAGGTCCTCATTGGTGTGGATTCAGTCATCAACATCCAACGGTTCAGCAGTCTCGGTGAAGGTTGGGGGCGAGTTCCTCATGAACTCAGACAGAGTGGAGCGGCCATTGCCGTTCCTGCCTCGCTGCTAGTTGTTCACAAGGGCCCGAGCCATCTGCTGGATAGCAGCATTTTTGGCTCGGCGTTCCGCCCGGAGAACTAGGAGAAGTTGAGCTATGGTCATGTTTTCCGATGGAGGTGGTGGCGGGGGAATGTCGCCTTGTGTCTGCTCTAGGTGTCCTCCAGCGTGAGAAGCCCCACCAGCTCCCTGTTGCTTGCTTGAGTTGCCGGCTTCAGGGTTGGTGAAGGAGCTGTTGCAGGTAGCAATCACCATCCTGTTTGGAGCAGCCAAGTCAAACAACCGGGATAGACGAGAGGAAAAGCAATAACGGAAAAGCGCGCCTAATGGGGTCGGTCAAGTGCAAGTGTGTTAAAACAAAGGTCAAAAGACCAACATATATATTAAGATAGACGATGGAGTCCCCTAAATGTTGGCTAAGGCAAAATCGCGACTTGCATCGGAACAAAAACTACAAAAAAAAACAAGCACACATGGTTTCTGTTGGAAATATGCCCTAGAGGCAATAAATAAAGTGTTTATTATTGTATTTCCTTGTTCATGATAATCGTTTATTATCCATGCTATAATTGTATTAATTGGCAACATGGATACATGTGTGGATACATAGACAAACACAATGTCCCTAGTATGCCTCTAGTAAACTAGCTCATTGATTGTAAGATGGTTAAGGTTTCCTATCCATGGACATGAGATGTCATTTGATAACGGTATCACGTCATTAGGAGAATGATGTGATGGACAAGACCCAAACTACAAACGTAGCTTATGATCGTGTCAGTTTATTGCTACTGTTTTCTCCATGTCAAGCATATGTTCCTATGACGATGAGATCATGCAACTCACAGATATCGGAGGAGTACCTTGTGTGTATCAAACGTCGCATCGTAACTGGGTGACTATAAAGGTGCTCGATAGGTTTCTCCGAGGATGTCTCTTGAGTTGGCATGGATCAAGACTGGGATTTGTTACTCTGTGTGATGGAGAGGTATCTCAGGGCCCAGTCGGTAATACAACATCACAATGAGCCTTGCAAGCAATGTGACTAATTGTTAGTTGCGGGATCTTGTATTACGGAACGAGTAAAGAGACTTGCCGGTAACGAGATTGAACTAGGTATGGAGATACCGACGATCGAATCTCGGACAAGTAACTTACCGAAGAACAAAGGGAACATCATACAGGATTAACTGAATCCTTGACATAGAGGTTTGACCGATAAAGGTCTTCGTAGAATATGTAGGAACCAATGTGGACATCCAGGTCCCGCCATTGGTTATTGACCATAGAGGTGTCTTGGTCATGTCTACATAGTTCTCGAACCCGTAGGGTCTGCACACTTAAGGTTTGGTGACGTTTCGGTAGTATAGAGTAATGTATGGTGGTGACCGAAGTTTGTTCGGAGTCCCATATGAGATCCTGGACGTCACGAGGAGCTACGGAATGGTTTATAGGTAAAGATTCATATATAGGAAGTCCCAGTTTGGTCGGCGGAAAAGTTTCGGGCTCATCGGTAGTGTACCGGGAGTGCCGGTAGTGTACCGGGAGACCTCCGGGAGGGGTATTTCGACCCTAGAGGGTCCATGGGCTGTGGTAGAATAATAACCAGCCCATAGTGGGCTGGTGGAACAGCCACAAAAGTCCCATGGTGCCAGGAGAAAAAAGGCCTAAAGAAAAATGGTGAAAAAAGGCAAAAAAGGGAGAGTCCTACTCCTACTAGGATTGGAGGAGGAGTAGGACTCCTCCACCTTGGCCGGCCAACTCCTCGAGGGACTTTCCCTTGCGCCAAGGCTGCCTCTCCTCTCCTCCTATATATACTGGTGGAATAGAGGGTTTTTGCATAGAATTTACGGCCACGTGCTATCTGTTCCACCGGTGCTCCTCTAGATCGGTTTTCCGCAGTGCTTAGGCGAAGCTCTGCCGGAATAGCTCCACCACCATCGCCGGAGTGCCGTCACGCTGCCGGTGAACTCTTCCTCCTCTCCACCTCATCTTGCTGGATCAAGACAGTGGATATCATCATCAAGCTGCACGTGTGCTGAACGCGGAGGTGTCATCCGTTCGGTACTATATCGGAACGATCGTGATCAAGGCCACGAGACGATCGTGATTGGATCGCGAGACGGATCGCGACGAGATCGCGGGACGGTTCGTGATTGGATCGCGGGACGCTCGGCGATTTGGATCGCGAAGAAGTTCGACTACACCAACCACGTTTCTTAATGCTTCCCGCTTAGCGATCTACAAGGGTACGTAGATCAACTCCCCCTCTCGTAGATGCTCATCACCATGGATAGGTTTGCGTGTGCGTAGGAATTTTTTTTGTTTCCCATGCAACGTTCCCCAACAGTGGTATAAGAGCGAGGTTGATGGTTCGATGAGATCTTGAGTAGAACACAAAAGGTTTGTGGGCGTTGATGCTTAGATTGCTTCCTTCCTTGGTCGGATTTTGGTTCAGCGGTATTGTGAGATGAAGCGGCCCGGACCAACATTACTCGTACGCTTACGAGAGACCGGTTCCCTCGACGCAACTTGTTGCCTAGATGGCTTGCGGGTGACAGTTTCTCCCACTTTAGTTGGATCGGATTCGACAAAGTCAGTCCTTGAGAAGGTTGAAAAGCAAATTATGTATCACCATTGTGGTTTTTGCGTAGGTGTGAATTGTTCTTGCTACAAACCCGTAGCATCCACGTAAAACATGCAACAACAATTAGAGGACATCTAACTGGTTTTTGCAGGGTATGTTGTGATGTGATATTTGGCCAATTACATGATGTGATATATGTGATGTATGAGATGATCATGTGATGTATAGAATTTCACGACTTGCATGTCATTGAGTACAGCAACCGGCAGGAGCCATAGGGTTGTCTTTAATTATTGTATGACCTGCGTGTCAATCATTAAGCGCTATGTAATGCTTTACTTTATCGCTAAATGGTAGCAATAGAAGTAGAAGCAGGGCTGGGGACACAACCCCGATGGCGACACATTGATGGAGATAAAGATGACGGAGATCATGGTGTCATGCCGGTGACGATGGAGATCATGCCGGTGCTTTGAAGATGGAGATCTTAAGTACAAGTTCATGGCCATATCATGTCACTTATGAATTGCATGTGATGTTAATCCTTTTATGCACCTTGTTTTGCTTAGTACGACGGTAGCATTATAAGGTGATCCCTCACTTAAATTTCAAGATAAAATTGTGTTCTCCCAGAGTGTGCATCGTTGCGAAAGTTCGTCGTGTTGAGACACCACGTGATGATCGGGTGTGATAGACTCTACGTTCACATACAACGGGTGGAAGCCAGTTTTGCACACGCGGAATAATCGGGTAGTAGATATGATCAACATAATGATGTTCACCAATGTAGCCACCTTAACTCACGTGATGATCGGACTTGAGTTGGTGGATTTGGATGATGTGACACTTAGATGACCTGAGGGATGTCAATTTGAGTGGGAACTTTAGTAATTTGATTAACTAAACTCATTATCTTGAACAATAGTCTAAATGAACTTTGCATATTTATGTTGTAGATCAATGGCTCGCGCAGTAGCACCCCTGAATTTTAATGTGTTCCTAGAGAAAGATAAACTGAAAGATGATGGAAGTAACTTTGTTGACTGGTCCCGTAATCTGAGGATTATCCTCACGGCTTCCCAGAAATCATATGTCCTTGATGCACCACTTGGTGACCAACCAGAACACATGACCTCCGAAGACGTTAAGAACGCTTGGGAGGCATGTACTGGAGATTACTCAATAGTTCAGTGTGCAATATTGTATGGCTTAGAGCCGGGACTTCAAAGACGTTTTGAACGTCATGGAGCATATAAGATGTTCCAGGAGTTGAAGTTTATCATTCAAAAGAACGCCTGGATCGAGAGGTATGAAACCTCCGATAAGTTTTATGCTTGCAAGATGGAGGAGAATGGGTCTATAAGTGAACATATACTCAGAATGTCTGGGTATTCAACTCGTCTAGCGGAGTTGGAAATTGCCCTTCCGCCAGAGGCGATCACTGACAGAGTTATTCAATCACTTCCACCTAGTTACAAGAGCTTTGTAATGAACTATAACATGCATGGGGTGAACAAGTCAGTCGCCGAGCTGTTTGCGATGCTAAAAGTCACCGAGTCTGAAATCCAGAAAGAACATCAAGTGTTGATGGTTAATAAAACCACTAGTTTCAAGAAAAATGGCAAAGTCAAGGGCAAGGGCAAGAAGGGTAAAACCAAGAAGGATGGCAAAGCAGTTGCTACTCCTGCAAAGAAGCCCAAGTATGGACTCATGCCAGAAACTGAGTGCTTTCATTGGAAAGGAACTAGTCACTGGAAGTGGAACTGCCCCAAGTACCTGGCTGACAAGAAGGCGGCCAACGACAAACAAGGTATATATGATATACATGTTATTGATGTGTAGCTTACTAGCTCTCGTAGTAGTGCCTGGGTATTCCATACCGGTTCGGTTGCTCACATTTGCAACTCAAAGCAGGAACTACGGAATAAACGAAGGCTGGCAAAGGACGAAGTGACAATGCGCGTGGGAAATAGTTCCAAGGTTGATGTGATCGTCATCGGCACGCTCTCTCTTCAATTACCATCCAGATTAGTGATGAACCTGAATAATTGTTATTTAGTGCCTGCGTTAAGCATGAACATTATATCTAGATCTTGTTTATTGCGAGACGGTTACTCATTTAAATCAGAGAATAAAGGTTGTTCTATTTACATGAGTAGTATCATATTGAATCTTGATAGTGATGACAGACATGTTCATAACATTGATGCCAAAAGATGTAGAGTTGATAATGATAGTACCACTTTCTTGTGGCACTGCCGTTTAGGTCATATTGGTGTAAAACGCATGAGGAAGCTCCATGCTGGTGGAATTTTGGAGTCACTTGATTTTGAATCACTTGACACATGTGAACCATGCCTGATGGGCAAGATGACTAAAACGCCATTCTCTGGAACAATGGAATGGGCAAGTGACTTATTGGAAATCATACATACTGATGTGTGCGGTCCAATGAATGTTACAGCGCGTGGTGGATACCGTTATTTTCTCACCTTCACTGATGACTTAAGTAGATATGGGTATGTTTACTTAATGAAACACAAGTCTGAAACGTTTGAAAAGTTCAAGCAATTTCAGAGTGAAGTTGAGAATCATCGTAACAACAAGATTAAGTTCCTACGATCTGATCGAGGAGGTGAATATCTGAGTTATGAGTTTGGCATTCACTTAAGACAATGTGGAATTGTTTCGCAGTTGACACTGCCCGGAACACCACAGCGTAATGGTGTGTCCGAACGTCGTAATCGAACCTTATTAGATATGGTGCATTCTATGATGTCTCTTGCTGATTTGCCACTATCGTTTTGGGGTTATGCATTAGAGATAGTTGCATTCACTTTAAAAAGGGCACCATCAAAATCCATAGAGACGACGCCATATGAACTGTGGTTTGGCAAGAAGCCAAAGTTGTCGTTTCTTAAAGTTTAGGGATGTGATGCTTATGTCAAAAAGCTTCAGCCTGAAAAGCTGGAACCCAAAGCGGAGAAATGCGTCTTCATAGGATACCCAAAAGAGACAGTTGGGTATAGCTTCTATCTCAGGTCCGAAGGCAAAGTGTTTTTCACTAAAAACGGAACATTTCTTGAGAAAGAGTATCTCTCGAAAGAATTGAGTGGGAGGAAAATAGAGCTTGATGAGGTTATTGAACCTTTACTTCAACCAGAGAGTAGCACAGCGCAAAAAGGTGTTTCTATGGAACCTACAATGGTAGAGGAGGAAGTTAATGATGATGATCATGAAGCTTCGGATCAAGCAGCTATTGAACCTCGTAGGTCGACAATGCCGCGTACTACCCCTGAGTGGTATGGCAACCCTTTCTTGGAGGTCATGTTGTTGGACAACAATGAACCTGCGAGCTATGGAGGAGCAGTGATGGGCCCAAATTCCGAGAAATGGTTAGAGGCCATGAAATCCCAGTTGGGATCCATTTATGAAAACAAAGTATGGACTTTGGAAGTATTACCTGAAGGGCGAAAGGCCATTCAGAACAAATGGATCTTTAAGAAGAAGACAGACGCGGACGGCAATGTCACCGTCTATAAAGCTCGACTTGTGGCAAAGGGTTTTTCACAAGTTCAAGGAGTTGACTACGATGAGACTTTCTCACCCGTAGCGATGCCTAAGTCTGTCAGAATCATGTTAGCAATAGCTGCCTATTTCGACTATGAAATTTGGCAGATGGATGTAAAAACAGCGTTCCTCAACGGTTTCCTTGAGGAAAAGTTGTATATGATGCAACCCGAAGGTTTTGTCGATCCAGAGAATGCTGGCAAAGTTTGCAAACTCCAACAATCCATTTATGGACTGGTGCAAGCATCTCGGAGTTGGAATAAGCGCTTTGATGAGGTGATCAAAGCGTTTGAGTTTATACAAGTTTACGGAGAAGCTTGTATTTACAAGAAAGTGAGTGAAATATTGCTGATTGGAAACAATATAGAAATGCTGGAAAGCGTGAAGGAATATTTGAACAAGAGTTTTTCAATGAAGGACCTAGGAGAAGCTGCTTTCATATTAGGCATTAAGATCTATAGAGATAGATCGAGACGCTTAATAGCACTTTCACACAGCACATACCTTGATAAAGTTTTGAAGAAGTTCAAAATGGAACAGTCCAAGAAGGGGTTCTTGCCTGTATTACAAGGTGTGAAGTTGAGTAAGACTCAATGCCCAGTAACTGTAGAAGATAGAGAAAAGATCAGTGTCATCCCCTATGCTTCAGCCATAGGCTCTATCATGTATGCAATGCTGTGCACAAGACCTGATGTCAGCCTTGCCATAAGTATGGCCGGAAGGTTGCAAAGTGATCCTGGAATGGAGCACTGGCAAGCGGTCAAGGATATCCTTAAGTACCTGAAAAGGACTAAGGAAATGTTGATCGTTTATGGAGGTGATGAAGAGCTCGTCGTAATGGGTTACATCGATGCGAGCTTTGACACTGATCCGGGCGACTCTAAGTCGCAAACCGAATACGTATTTATTCTTAACGGGGGAGTAGTGCAGTTCCAAGCAAAGTGTGGTAGCTGACTCTACGTGCGAAGCGGAATA
Source organism: Hordeum marinum (assembly GCA_022496015.1). Lineage (NCBI taxonomy): Eukaryota > Viridiplantae > Streptophyta > Magnoliopsida > Poales > Poaceae > Hordeum > Hordeum marinum. Next base: position 122,628,909 of record CM039677.1, read on the forward strand.
CATCGCAGCCTCAGAGGCGGCGAAGGAAGGTGTCTGGATGAAGCAGTTCATGACAGATCTTGGAGTAGTGCCCAATGCACTGAATCCAATGAACCTGTTCTGTGACAACACTGGTGCCATTGCTCTGGCCAAGGAACCAAGGTTTCACAAGAGGACCAGACACATAAAGCGACGCTTCAACTCCATCCGCGATTACATCTTGGAGAAAGACATAAATATTTGCAAAGTGCACACGGATCTGAATGTTGCAAACCCATTGACTAAACCTCTTCCAAGGGCTAAATATGATCAACACCAAAACTGCATGGGTGTTTGATTCATTACAATGTAAATCAGATAGTGATGTGAACTAGATTATTGACTCTAGTGCAAGTGGGAGACTGTTGGAAATATGCCCTAGAGGAAATAAATAAAGTGTTTATTATTGTATTTCCTTGTTCATGATAATCGTTTATTATCCATGATATAACTGTATTAATTGGAAACATGGATACATGTGTGGATACATAGACAAACACAATGTCCCTAGTATGCCTCTAGTAAACTAGCTCGTTGATTGAAAGATGGTTAAGGTTTCCTATCCATGGACATGAGATGTCATTTGATAACGGGATCACATCATTAGGAGAATGATGTGATGGACAGGACCCAAACTACAAACGTAGCTTATGATCGTGTCAGTTTATTGCTACTATTTTCTGCATGTCAAGCATATGTTCCTATGACCATGAGATCATGCAACTTACAGATATCGGAGGAGTACCTTGTGTGTATCAAACGTCGCAACGTAACTGGGTGACTATAAAGGTGCTCTACAGGTGTCTCCGAGGGTGTCTGTTGAGTTGGCATGGATCGAGACTGGGATTTGTTACTCTGTGTGACGGAGAGGTATCTCAGGGCCCAGTCGGTAATACAACATCACAATGAGCCTTGCAAGCAATGTGACTAATTGTTAGTTGCGGGATCTTGTATTACGGAACGAGTAAAGAGACTTGCCGGTAACGAGATTGAACTAGGTATGGAGATACCGACGATCGAATCTCGGGCAAGTAACTTACCGAAGAACAAAGGGAACATCATACAGGATTAACTGAATCCTTGACATAGAGGTTTGACCGATAAAGGTCTTCGTAGAATATGTAGGAACCAATGTGGACATCCAGGTCCCGCCATTGGTTATTGACCATAGAGGTGTCTTGGTCATGTCTACATAGTTCTCGAACCCGTAGGGTCTGCACACTTAAGGTTTGGTGACGTTTCGGTAGTATAGAGTAATGTATGGTGGTGACCGAAGTTTGTTCGGAGTCCCGGATGATATCCTAGAGGTCACGAGTAGCTCCGGAGTGGTCCGGAGGTAAAGATTCATATATAGGAAGTCCCAGTTTGGTCGCCGGAAATGTTTCGGGCTCATCGGTAGTGTACAGGGAGTGTCGGTAGTGTACCGGGAGACCACCGGGAGGGGTATTTCGACCCTAGAGGGTCCATGGGCTGTGGGAGAATAATAACCAGCCCTTAGTGGTTTGGTGAACAGCCACAAAAGGCCCATGGCGCCAGGAGAAAAAAGGCCTAAAGAAAAAAGATGAAAAAAGGCAAAAAAAGGAGTCCTACTCCTACTAGGATTGGAGGAGGAGTAGGACTCCTCCACCTTGGCCGGCCACCTCCTAGAGGGCCTTGCCTTTGCGCCAAGGCTGCCTCTCCTCTCCTCCTATATATACTGGTGGAATAGAGGGTTTTTTCATAGAATTTACGGCCACGTGCTACCCGTTCCACCGGTGCTCCTCTAGATCGGTTTTCCGCAGTGCTTAGGCGAAGCTCTGCCGGAATAGCTCCACCACCATCGCCGGAGCCCCGTCACGCTGTCGGTGAACTCTTCCTCCTCTCCACTTCATCTTGCTGGATCAAGATGGTGGAGATCGTCATCAAGCTGCACGTGTGCTGAACGCGGAGGTGTCGTTCGTTCGGTACTAGATCGGAAGGATCGTGATCAAGGCCACGAGACGATCGTGATTGGATCGCGTGACGGATCGTGACAAGATCGCGCGACGGTTCGTTGTTGGATCGCAGGACACTCGGCGATTTGGATCGCGAAGAAGTTCGACTACACCAACCGCGTTTCTTAACGCTTCCCGCTTAGCGATCTACAAGGGTACGTAGATCAACTCCCCCTCTTGTAGATGTTCATAACCATGGATAGGTTTGCGTGTGCGTAGGTATTTTTTTTGTTTCCCATGCAATGTTCCCCAACAGTTTCATAGGAACAATTACACGGACTCGACTTCGCATGAGGGGTACATGACTGATCCTACCCTAGGGGTTCTCGGCCTCAGGTGGTGGAGTGCTCGGTCTCGTAGTCACGCTTCTCTGGGTCTACCTCCGGTTCATCATCTAAACGAGCATCATTCCCGATCGAAGGGGTCAGGGAATGACGAGGTCCATCCCAATGACGTTTCGCTGGTGGGTCGGTGAAGAGCTCACGGTACACCTTCGCACTCATGTGATGACGACGAGTAGGTGCATCACAAACTGGGGGTACTCCTCCTCGATAAGTGGCAGCTGGTTGTCCCTCGGGGGCTCCATCCTTCTTGATCTTGTTTGGTTTTGTCTTGGCTTGCCGAAGTATCTCTCGGGTGTGGTGAAGTTCCTCGCGGAGCTTCACAGACTCCTTCATCAGGTTATGAACCAGACTATCGGCGAAGAGGCTGAAGTAGGTCTAAAACCTGAGTGGTGTGCCATCCTCCTTGGTTGGAATCAGCGTCCAACTCTCGCCAAAGTCATCCTTCCTGAAGGGAAGGTAGCGAGTAGCCGTCTCATCAGCCATCTCTGGAATGATGTCTCGAAGGTGTAGGAGTGCCTTGCGTGCAGTTGTCTCGACTGCAAGTATCATGGTCTCCATTCGTCGTCCTTCAAAGAACCAACTGGTCAGGGAGTCGTTTGCCTTTACAGCCACATCTACGTGGTACTCCTTCATGACGGCATCAACCCAGTACTCGTGGTAAAGGAAAATGGGTGGTTGGCGAAACTGGCACTTCTCCAAGCTATCCCCAGGAGTAAGGGAAAGCCGGATGTCAGGAAGGCTTCACGTACGACTGCCAGCTACAATGGTTTGAAAGTTGGAGAGTCACCAGATTGTTGTGTGAAGAATAGAAGAGGTAAATAGTGCAGAATTCCCTAAGTATAGGTGCTAGGTGTAGTTTGACAGCGGTTTTCATCCTAACTAACGTCCATGCTAACCAAGGGCTTCCTACAGTTGGGATGGCTCTGATACCATCTCTGTGGGGACCCCGACTCATAAGTCGTGATCACCGAATGCATGTGTATAGTGATCCCAGAGTTCAATGCTCACTGAACACACAGAAACTGAAGAACAAGAGTCTTACATCCACATTTAGCGTCTTACACAAATAAAGACCATGAAGGTCTAGTCCTACATAGATAGGGCTACAAGGGATAAAAACTTAAATAAAAACGCAACAGATATCTTGATCGAAAACATGAACCCATGCCATCTAACTAACCTACATGCATTCTGACTGGGAAGCGTCCTAGTCCACATGTTCGTCACCAACGAACTCTTCAACATACTCCTGTTCTTTCATGTCTGGCCAATTAAATAACCAGTGGCAAGCCAATGAGTACTTTGAATGCACTCGCAAGCAACCCAAGTTGTAGAACAAGGTAATAATGATGCATGATACAACACTACATAGGTAATTTGTGGAAAGCTGATTTTAAATGCATCAACAATAGGTAGATATCCATTTGAACAAGTTACAGATATTATCATAAGTAGGGGTTGAACACCTCATGTTCATTCATCATGCTAAGTCATCGGACTTAGTTCAATTCCCATGCTAAGTCATCGGACTTAGCTCACGTGACCTCTTTGTCACCAACACACACACACACCCGTTTATGAAAACATTTGGACGAAACACAAGAGCGGTCATCCAACTGTACTTGACCATGGACACGGTTATTCGAACAGTTTACACTCTATAGAGGTTGCACACTTTACCCAAAAGACTCGTGGAACTTCCGTGTCATCCAGGACTCACGGTATATAACATACCCGAGGTAAGAACCCGAACAATGCCTTTCTCATGGTGATACTAAACAAAGAGTCCACTCATTGGTGCCATCCCTCATGATATACATCACGCATATCATCCATGAGGGCACGCAATAGTTTGCCCAGAGCCTGTAAAGACAGCGCATGGCCTTCCACTTCCGGGACGACCCCGTCGCAAGAGTGGCCACTTTACTCTTGCCACTAGTAATGCAGGCTCCTTGCTAGCACCAACCATAGTACTCAACAAAGCCCCGTCCCATAAGGGGTATCGTGGTCGTACATGTAAGGTTGGAATAGCGGTCACAACTTACACCAATCTGTTTTCGAAAACCACAACACTCACTTGTTCCGGAGCACCACTTCTATCTCAAGTGGTCGCCCATCCCATCATCATCTCCCTCAGGCATTAGTGGAACCCGATAGGGTTTTTGAAAAGTCATTGAAATCTTTTCTTTCCTTTCCTTTACCATGCATAAAAACCCGACCCACTTGCATAGCATCTATTAGCATCCTAAATACTCCAACCCTCATTACCCTTATAAGGCGGTAGGGTCATGCACGATGCAAGTGTTAATGGCAAAAGTATCGGAAGCAACCCACCGGAGGGGTCACTACTTCACATGATCAAGTATAACAAAAGTAGAGTGCTATATGTTAGGCAATGAAAATGGTTCCTTAACATGGTCAAAGGGTTTCTTGCCTGGCTCAACAAAGTCTCTGGGGTCTTTGAAGTCTTCGGGTCCAACTTCTTCATCAACCGCGCAACCTATCGTCGCAAATAAAAGCGAAAAAATAAGCAACACACAAAAATAGAGCACTCAAACTACTATCATAAATGCTACCCTACTCTGATAAATGCCACAAGATATACTAAAAATATATTTCTAGGTTTTTGAACTAAAAAATATTTTCAAAACTATTTAAAATAGGAGCTTATAATGCTAAATAGGGGTTTTAATATAAAACATTACATGAAATGTTTTCAAAAAAAATTACAAATGGCACTAATAAATTCTATGGAATATTTCAAGATTTAACGTGGAAGAATATTTGGATTTAGATGAATATACAAATCTGTGGAATTTTTCGAATTTTAAAGAGAAAAAGAAAAAGAAAATGGGTACCGTGCCCTCTCGGGCCACAGTACCATAGCCGAGCCGGCCCAACGGGAGATCCGGCCTAGGCTGAGGCGCCGTGCACGACAGGTTTATTTTTAAACCTGCCCGTGGGCCCTGCTTGCCAGCGAGAGAGGAGGGGTGAGGGGATGATAGGTGGGCCCCACCTGTCATCCCTCTCCTCGCGGCATCTCCGACCACGGCGGTCCGGGCGGAGGGCACCTGCTTTCTCAGGGGGCTACCGCGTGTTGGTGGGTGGCCGAGGGGGTCGCCGAGGGTGAAGGGAATCGCCAGTGAGGGGAGGTGCCCAACGGCAGCGAGGGTTTGGTTTGGGAGCATGCTCCTGACCACGGGGCGAGCGGGGTGAGCGCGGGGGAGCTGTGGAGGGGAGAAGAGACCAAGGAGAGAGGGGCAAGAGCTTGGGGAGGCCCTCTTTATAGGTGGGCATCAGCTCACCCTGGACGCGGTGCGCCGGTGAGCACGGGGTGCTCACCACAGGCCACGGGGGAGGAAAAGAGTGTGTCTAGGGTGCTTGTGGGTGCGGTCTAGGCCAGGGGAGAGAAGAGAGAGGAGGGGGCGCGCGCGCGTGTGACCCCTCTAGTTGGTCGAGATGCACGGCACCGGGCACGTGTGTGGGGATCGCCGGAGAGAGAGGGAGGAGGGGGCCGACTGCATGGAGCATGGCAGACGTCAAGGGGAACAGGGGGGGACAAGATGGGGAGGCCCGAGGCTGTCGGGAGTGCTCACTTGGCAGCAGCTACAGTGCGGGTGCCCTCTGTAGCGCGCTCCAGAAGACCAGCTCTGCATGCCAGGGCATCCCCTTGGCACAATGGGCGCGTCTACTTGTGTCCTGGGGATCTAGGGGGGTTTAGAAAAGGTGTATAGGGCATTGGATGCTCTGGGTTCCATATGAGAGAAGGAAAGTTGAGAGAGAGAGAGGAAAACTCCTGTCCATGGGGTAAAATGAGGATTTTACCCTACTTACCTAAGGAATATTGGCCAAGGAGAGTTAATGGAGGTGCAAGGTACTTACCAGAGGCTATGGTAAAAATTTGGGGGCAAGGGTAAAAGAGTAAGGGGTAGAAATAGTAACTTGTACTATATTACCAGAAGGTGTTTGATAGGGTTTTGGGCAAGAAGAATGGTAAAAATGAGATGATTCACCAAGTTTGAGCTCAAGGGAAAAGTTGATAATGGAAACTTGGTAAACCCTAGAAACTAACAGAATCAGGTTTCTGTAGATCTAGATGTGCTAAGCATTTCCCTTGATACACTACTTAGTGTAGCATGATCATTTTGTGATCAGAGCGTGCTCACAAAGTTTGAGTTCAACGGGAGAAACTTCACAATGTAAAGTTCCTCAAATTTGAATCTGGATACGAAGGGTTTTGGATGGATTGATGAACCAAATGAACTTGGATTGAGGTGAAACTTTGCAAGATCATCATCTATGATGGTGTTGACTTGTTGGAATTTTCCTGGAAGTTATTGAGAATATTTCTTATAGAAATATTTCAAAATCTTGGTTTGAACAGAAAGGGTTTTGAGGGGTTTTGCCCATGATTTTAGCATGCTCTTGTGTTGAAACTCATATATACGGAAAATATATGTCCACCGAGTTTACCTTAATTTTCTCAATTATTTTCAAAGCATCTAAACAATTTTTCCCTAGGAAGGACCATTTCTGGTCTCAAGAAAAAACATTAAATAAAATGTAAGAATAACCTTTAAAATTCATATTTGGTGGTTTTGGAAAGCCTTATATATAATGGGTTTGAAATAAAGCCTTTGGGTAAGAAGAATCCACCCAATTTGAGGACTTGTAGTGCAAACCTCATTTGAGTGTTTTTGTGAAAACCTAATTTGAATGAATCAATTCTGGTTAAAAAAATTGATAAAAATAATTTGGGCACTATTCACATGGGATGATCATTGGGCAAGAGGTTTGGCACAAGGTAGATGAACATGAAGTGGAATGGAATCTAGGAGTGCCATGCACCACAATCATCAAGCAAACAACATCATTGCAAACAAGCACAAGCACTTTGAAAAAGTTTTAGTTGGCTCCAAATTTTATAAACCCAAACATATCAATGTGATACTAACACAGGGTGTGACATTAGTGGAATCATGAGCAATATCACCATCTCTATCTTCATCCTCCATCTGGTTTTGCATTTGCCCATCTATCTCGTCAGCATCCGCCTTGCCACTGACATGGTCATCTACATTTCCTCCTTCTGCCTTATTGCTCTGCCCCGATTCGTAAACATCATCACCAACATGGGACACATAATTTGGTATTGAATCATGCATCCCTTCACTACTCTGGCCATAATCGTAACTACATTCGGCTTCAAGTGCACTAACCTACTTCACCATTGGGAGCGGTAAGGCGATAGGACTACATCACCTACTCTCGCAAGCTTGTAATTAGAGCACCCACTAAGCATCCCACTCTATATGCTTCAAATAAAAATAAATATTTGAGCTAGACCGAGTCCGTAATGCATTAACACCGATAGTGTGTGTTTCAATATTAAACCCTAAACATCTGGCCAGCCATTCTATCAACTAACTAACAGACCGTGTTTCAAGGGAAGTGACTAGCACCTCAATGACCTGAAATTCACTTAGATGGGGTGACAAAGGTATTGATCTTGCTCTTCGCAGCAGTGAGGGTTACTTATACTGTGTTCTGTTTAGACATTGCCGGGTGAGAAGTAAATTACATGGTCTTTCCTGGGAGGAACTTGTGAGTGATTATGGTCTCCGTCATCGTGACATTATGACTGTTAGGTTTGAGCACTATGGAACTATGATTGTTGTTGATTTTCATCAGGATGGTGTTATGTTGTTTCCTTTACCCTGTGTTGGTAAGTTTTTTTTAGTTATTTTATATTTTGGTTCAGCTTATACTTTTTGTTGTTTTGATGAACTTGTGAAAATAATTTTTTGTAGGTCTTGAGTATCTAAGTGAAACTGAGAGGGAACTTGTTGAGAGTTGTTTTTATAGTCGTGGTGTCAGTCTGAATTATCAGCAAATGCATTTCATGTCGCGGCGGCTGTTTGATGACAACTACATATTGTGTACTCCTTTTGTTCATAGGATTGATTCCATGAATGTTAATTGTCAACATATGGTGAGCTATGTTTTTGGCTACTTTTTATTTATATGTTCTTTGCTCTAGTGTACTATTTTAAATTTGTAAGATTAACACCATATAACTTGATGTTTTTTTCAGGTTATTCCGAGCATGGTTGTGAGGAGTTTGAAGGATTTTTTGTCAATTCCTAGGACTGGTTCTTTGACTCTTGAAATTACTTTCGACTCTGAAGATGATGATCTATCTATGAGCATTCCTTGTTTCTACTTTATTTGCTTGGGTGGTAGAATGGTGTTCAACAAGGAAGGTTTCGGTGATTTTCTTCGGGCATCGTCTATTGAAGTAAACAATTTGGTGCTCATAATCTTCAAATAGCGTGATCAGGAGCTTGCTGTTATTTTCAGCCCTCTGTCGTAGTGATCCTACTTATAGACTTTGAAGTGAAACCTTTATGTGGCGTATAGTTATATGCAGATGTTTTAAATCAAATCTACGGTACAATAGATTGTTACTCATAATTATAGATATTCAGATATGTAAGACTTATATATCTATAGGTGGACTGTGCTTCTTGTCTCCCAGCGAGTCATGTGTCTCTCACATTGTACATCCGTGCACCTTCCTAGTATAAAATCGTGTTGTAGTTTTACATCACGCATCGTGTTTTCGTGTCTTGCTAGCATGTGTGCATATCCTGTTTACAGATACACGCATCTTCCTATTATGAATTTGTGATTCTGTTTTGCATCATGGACATTCCTATTCAAAAACCATGCATCGTGTTTCCAATCAGCCGTTCCTCTCATGCACGCACCGCTGTGGATATGCTGTGTAGAGATACGGTGCATGTTACTAATATAAAACAGTGCTCTATCTTACATCTGAGCCAGGCCTCTCATGCACGCACCACCGTGGACGTGCTGTGTACAGATACGCTGCATGTTACTAATATAGAACAGTGCTCTGTCTTACAGATGAGCCGTGCCTCTCTTGCATGCACCGTCGTGGACGTGTTGTGTACAGATACGATGCATGTTACTAATATAAAATAGTGCTCTGTCTTACATATGACCCGTGCCTCTCGTGCACGCACCGCCATCAACGTGCTGTGTATAGATACGGTGCATAATACTAATATAAAATAGTGCTTTGTCTTACATATGAGTCATGCCTCTCGTGCACGCACCGCCGTGGATGTGATGTGTATAGATACGGTGCATGTTACTAATATAAAACAGTGATGTGTCTTGCATCTGAGCCGTGCCTCTTCTGCACGCACTTCCGTGGACATGTTGTGTATATTATATGCTCAATGCAGGTTCTGGAGAAAGAACGGAATGGAGACTATTTTGTACCGACAAACAATATACGTGAAGAATTAAATGTAAAAATAGAGCCTAGACAGAAATAATATAATGTATTGTATCTAGCACCATAAAAATATTGCTACGGCTTCCAGAAATATACCCATGACTAATTATTCTATTGTTTTGCTGTTTAATACTTTTCAATAGGAGAATGGCGAGGAGGTATGGAAAATATGTGCATATTTGGAGAAAGACGAATGGATATCTGAATATTCAAGAAACATTAGCATCCGCTGTAGTAAAGTGTCTTGTAAGTTTTCTTGTGTCTGTAGGAGACAAAGGGACAGCAAGATTTATTTTTCTTGTGGCCTTAGGCTTTATGACATGTAGGGCCACCAGATAGGTTACGGTTCGTATACATAGAGGTAGTGAAGACCTAACCGTCTTTCCAGATCCACCGTACACATCGCTATCTTACCCCAGCAATGGAAATGGTGATCTACGCTACCCTAGCACCAAGATGGCGAGGCGCGCTTCACGGGCAACGCCATCCACTGGGTGTGCGGTGCTGGTCAAAGGTGCAATAGGCGGCGATTTCCGCCCGCTCGACCAGACGAACATGGAGAGGGATCTCGTCTGGAAATCATCATCAGCCTGCCGAACGCCGTCCTAGGTGAGACCGTCTCCCGTCTCCCCACCAAGGATGTCGCCCGCACACAAGTTCTCGCGTCGCGGTGGCGGCCCCTATGGCGCACCGCTCCTTTGAATCTCGACTGTCGTGAGATCCCTGCTACTCGTATTTTTAACCATCTCGAAACAGTTCATATAGAGACCACCTCCTGTGTATCCAACTACATCAATATTATAGAGACCACCTCCAGTGCAGACCATCTACCGTTGACGCATGGATTCGATCGCCAAAACTCGACAATATTATTCCGGTGCTTGAGTCCTACTTTTTATCCCGCAATTCGTGAATCACGAGGTCACATCACTAAATGCATGCCCTTCACCTATGCTTCCACCACTGATGTCCATCTTCCGATTTTCCTCTTCTTTGCACATCGTCAGCTTCGCTCTTTGCCAGATAGGTGACAACTATGTCCAAATGCGTGAATTGTTGCTGCTCAAGAGGCTTTCCCTTGTGCTGGTTGATATGTCAGATGCCTCTCTGGAGAGCATAATCCACTCGAGTTGTCCTTCACTCGAGTTACTTCTGCTTGTTTTGAACAAAAAAACCATTGCATCAAAATAAACTTAGCTAAGCTTTTAAGCATTGGCATCTCCTATGGGAAATTTGAACTCATTATCCAGGATACCCCTCTACTTCAAGGGCTAATTTATGATTTGGATAACAGACCCCGCAGTTAACCATTGTCTCTACACCTAATTTGGAGACATTGGGTGAATTCATTAACCCGGGTGACTACGATTCTCTCGAGGTACTAAATTTCCACAATACTTTCACCTTGTTACATTGGAGGAAACGAGTTTGATGTCATCCAACCTTTTATTTTATTAACTTTGTTCTACGTTTCCTGAAGGGTTCGATGGCTGTTGGGCTAACATAAATACGACAATCCATCGGGACATTTTTTATATTGCAGCATTATAAAGTTGAGCAAGCTTTTCAATTGTCGTACCTCTTTACAAACCTGGAGAACTTGTTTGTTGCAGTAATGGTTTTCACAAACATTTCATAGTGTAGCATTCATACCTCTGTCTCAAACAATTTGTCTTACATTTGTCTGGATTGGTATACATGTGTCTACAAAAGCTTTATTGATAGATACATTCGGATCTAGACAAACATATGACAAGATTTTGGGGATGGACATAATATAATTAATCATTCTTCTGCTGTCTCCACTTACGTTTTGTTTTCTCAACCTACTCGCATGTTTTAGGGAGGATTTAATCATTCTGGTGGTAAACGAGTATTTCGGCGCCGTAAGTTCCAACTATTTGTCAAAGACCATCCCATTCGTCTCAAGACAGTAACACTAGAAGATTACGAAAGTTTTCAGTAACACATTGAATTTGCGACGTTCTTTATTTTGAGTGCAAGAGAGTTGGAGACCATCAAGATTAAGTTTCACTACCTTCCAGGATTCCCGTCCCCAGAAACCAGGTTACATTTTTATGCAGAGCAACAGATGGTGCTTAAGTGGGACAAGAGGGCTTCAGGTTGGATTTAACAAACAATAGTGTTGAATACCTAGACTTGACCAATCCATTCAACTGTGAATGTTTAAAACAGCTCTCTACGGTGAAGCTTTTAGAGTTACATGTTGTAGCGCCTTTTGTGGGGAAGCTTATGGAGCTTAGAGATTAGACATGATCAAAAAACCTTTGTAATTTTTGTATCATCTGTAAGGTTTTTTGTTTTTTTCCTTGTAAGGTTGTTTGTTGTACTCGACAAAGCAGTTCACATGTCCTAAAATCAATCGAGTTTCTGTCATTTTCTCTCGACATTTTAATGAGTCTCTAGTCCCGGGGAAATGACGTGATGAACGTTTGCTTCATTAATGTGACATAATAGATGAGGGCAATTCACATGTAGTCACAACATTGTGTTACCGGCATGAAGAACCATGTACATCATGGGCGTCTCTACAGCAATGACCTGTGCATTCCATGGAGCACACACTAGAATGTAGCTAGTAGTATGTGTTGGCTCCAGTAGCAACAATGCTGATTCTCCCACACGTTCGTGGTTTTCCTTGTATACATTCTAACAATGCCTGATGAATCAGTGACATCGGAAAGCACATCTACCCAATCCTCCCATGTTGCCTTTCCCATTTAACCTTTGTCCTTTCTCTATCGGCACAGTCAATACCTAACCATCTTTTCAAATCCACCACACACAGCGCTGCTTTGGGGCTCCATGACACCCCGAAGATGGAGGTGGAGGTGGAGTATGCTACCCCTAGTGTGAGGAGATCGAGGCTCGCACCACTAGTGACGCCATCCTCTGTGTTTGTGGTGATGGTCGAGGGGGCACGGAGCACCGAGGGTCCGTGTACTAGATCTTGGGAGCAAGATCAATCTCGTCCTAACTACATCAGCGACCTCCCAAACAAAATCCTAGGTGAGATCACCTTCCATCTAACCACGAAAGAAGTCATTAGAACTCAAGTGCTGGCACATAGGTGGCGCCATCTCTGGCGCACCACTCCTCTGAATCTCGACTGCAGCGAGATCCTTGTCGGACGTATTTTTAACCCGATAGAAGCAGTGCATATCGACACAATCTCCATGCTCCACACCAAGGAGTTGATCCAAATAAGATACTTTCAAACTCGATGTCGTGGACAATCTGTCGTTGATGATGTGAGCTTTCCTGAAGTCATCCTCTCCGTCATGAGGGCACAGTTCACCGCTTCTACATCCTGGCGTGCTACCTGCAGTTTAGACCCTCTATCGTCGACGCTTCGCTTCGATCTCCCTAACTGGAAAATGTCCAACTGCTTGAGTTCTACTACGTGTTCCCACATTTCTTGCGAAAGACTATGAGTCTACCGTTCACGTGCCCTTCATCTATGTCCTCACCATCGACGTCCATCTTGTGGTTTTCTTCGTCTCTCCACACTATCACTTTTGCTCTTTGCCAAATACGAGACACCTATGTTGGAATGCTTGAACTACCACCGGTGAAGAGACTTTCGCTTCTTGACGTTGATATATCAAATGTCTCACTGCAAAGAATAATCCATTCTTGTTACCTTGCCCTGAGGTGGCTTCTTCTTGTCTGTAATAACCTAGATCACTACATCAGAATAAACTCTCCTATGCTATAAAGCATTAGCATCCTTTGTGACAATGGCAAACTCGTTATCGAGGATGCCCCCTCACTTGTACAGCTGATTCATGACATCCCTAGAAGACACTTGGAGATAAATGTTGTCTTGGTGCCTAAACTTGAGGCACTGGGTTAATTTTATTCAGGGTACCCTGATTCCAAGATTGCGTTTGGCTCTACAGTTATTCAGGTACCGATTTTGCGCCTTACTCTGATTTGCTTATTTTTGAGCACATAGGTTTCATGTCATCCAACGTCTCTAATGTATTAATTTTATGGTATATGCTCAATGAAGGCCTTGTCCATAGTCCGCATATCAATAGTGGTTCATTCTATCAAGACGTTGCTTATCCACATGTCATTCGACCTCGACAAGGTCATTCCCTTGATGTAATGCTTTCCAAGCTTGCAGAACCTGCTCATAGAGGTAATGATTTTCAAACACGTTGGAAAGCCCATACTATGCATACTGTAGTATAATTAATCAATGTTTTACCATTTTTGAAGTATCTCTCTTTATAGGCATTATTGAGTTTTTTTGCTCTTCATGTATGCTTAGGGAGGATTCAGTCATCAAGAAGGTGTAACAAATAAGTGGCGTCATAAGTACGGGCTGTTCCATAGGCATCATGACATTTGCGGGAAGACAGTAATGCTGGAAAAGTACTGGCACTGCCGGAAAAAGATTAATTTTGCGATGTTATTTATCCATAATGCAAAGGCGCTAGAGCCAATGAGGCTTAAGTTTTGTTCCCCCCGGGCCTGACGGAAAACTTTTACAAACAGCAATAGAGAGCCCTTATGTGGGAGAACAAGGCCTCTAGATGTGCTCTCCTTAAGTTATCAACATCCTCCAACCACATGGACTTGGACTTGGTAACATATATGTGGGAGAAACAGTGTCCAGGCGTCGATTTACCAGATCCATTCAACTGTGGTTGCTGATAACAGTGCTCGTGCTGGTAGAGTTAGGTGTTGTTGCGCCCTTTCTAGTCTAAGTTTTATCTAAACATGTCTTTTGAACATCATCACATTGTCTCTATTGTTCTTATGACTGCATGTTTATGTGTTTTTGATTTCATGTCAATCCTATGGAAATGCGCAAACTCATGCATTTGGCACGACACAAATTTAGACACACTGATATGGTTGTCGTCTTACATGATAGAGATAGCTGTTAGTTGCAACAGATTTGGTTCTCATGCGCCTCTCCCGAGTTAAAAATGTTCCACTGTGGGAATTAATCGTGTGACCGGACAAGCCTTCCATGCACGTGCGCTCGTTATATCATGACCGTAGTTCTGTCGTAGCAGCACATCCTTTTCTCTGTTTGTGCGTCATTTTGGTGGGTAAACTGTGCTTCATGTTTCCCTCTAACATACCAAGGCTATAGAACCGCCTTCATTTTTTCACTTTCTTTGAAGGCCTCTGCTGTAGCATCATGTCTTTTCCTCTATTTTAACGGAACTGTTTTACAAAAAACTGTGCTGCTAGTAAACGCAAGGCCGCAGTTGACATTTTATATCATGGAAGTTTGCTTCAAAAAAACGTGCTTCGTGTTTCCCTACAGCATACGTAGACCCGTGGATCTAACGCATGCAAACCTATGCGTCTGGTTAGCAAAGATTCGTGCTTTCCTTTTTATATCGGGGAAGTTTGCTGCAAAAAATAGCGTTTCGTGTTTCCCTCTACCAGACGCAGACCCGTGGATCTAACGCGTGCAGACCCGTGCGTCTGGTTAGCATGGATCCGTGCTTTCCATTTTATATCACGTTAGTTCGTTGCAAAAAAACGTGCTTCATGTTTCCCTCTAGCATACGCAGACCTATGGATCTAACGCGTGCAGACCTGTGCGTCTCGTTAGCATAGATCCGTGCTTTCCGTTTTACATCATGTTAGTTCGTTGCAAAAAACCATGCTTCGTGTTTCCCTCTAGCATACGCAGACCCGTGGATCTAACATGTGCAAACCGTGCGTCTGGTTAGCATAGATTCGTGCTTTCGGTTTTACATCACGGAATTTCGCTGCAAAAAACCGTGCTTCGTGTTTCCCTCTAGCATACGCATACCCATGAATCTAAAGCATGCAAACCCATGCGTCTGGTTAGCATAGATCCGTGCTTTCCGTTTTACATCACGGAAGTTTGCTGCAAAAAACCATGCTTCGTATTTCCCTCTAGCATACGTAGACCCATGGAACTAACGCGTGCAAACCCGTGCGTCTGGTTAGGATAGATCCATGCTTTCTGTTTTACATCACGGAAGTTCACTGCAAAAAACCGTGCTTCGTGTTTCCCTCTAGCATACGCAGACCCGTGGATCTAACACGTGCAAACCCATGCATCTGGTTAGCATAGATCTGTGCTTTCAGTTTTACATCGCGGATGTTTGCTCCAAAAAACCGTGCTTCGTGTTTCTCTCTAGAATACGCAGACCTGTGGATCTAATGCGTGCAAACCCATCCGTATGGTTAGCATAGATCCGTGTTTTCCATTTTACATCGCGGAAGTTTGCTGCAAAACACCGTGCCTCGTGTTTCCCTCTAGCATACGCAGACACTTGGATCTAACACGTGCAGAGTCGTGCGTCTGGTTAGCATAGATTCGTGCTTTCCATTTTACATCACGTTTGTTCGCTGCAAAAAGCCATGCTTTGTGTTTCCCTCTAGCATACGCAGGCCCGTGGATCTAATGCGTGCAAAATGTGCGTCTGGTTAGCATAGATCCGTGATTTCGGTTTTACATCACGAAAGTTTGCTGCAAAAACCGTGCTTCGTGTTTCCCTCTAGAATACGCAGACCCATGGATCTAACGCGTGTAGACCCGTGCGTCGGGTTAGCATAGATCCGTGCTTTGCATTTTACATCACAAAAGTTCACCGCAAAAAACGGTGCTTCGTGTTTCCCTCTAGCATATGCAGACCTGTGGATCTAACGTATGCGTGCAAACCTGTGTGTCTGGTTAGCATAGATCCGTGCTTTCAGTTTTACATCTAAGAAGTTCTCTACCAAAAACCGTGCTTCGTGTTTCCCTCTAGCATATGGATACCCGTGAATCTAATGCGTGAAAACCCGTGCGTCTAGTTAGCATAGATCCGTGCTTTCAGTTTTACATCACGGAAGTTCGCGGCAAAAAACCGTGCTTCGTGTTTCCCTCTAGCATACGCAGACCCGTGGATCTAACGCATGCAAATTCGTGCATCTGGTTACCATAGATTTGTGCTTTCCATTTGACATCGCAAAAGTTCGTTGCAAAACACCATGCTTCGTGTTTCCATCTAGCATACGCAGACCCTGGATCTAACGCGTGCAAACCCGTGCATCTGGTTAGCATAGATCCGTGCTTTCCTTTTTACATCACAAAAGTTCGCTGCAAAAAAACCATGCTTCATATTTCCCTCTAGCACACGCACACCCGTGGATCTAACGTGTGCAGACCCGTGAATCTGGTTAGCTTACTTTGCTTGCTATGCTTTGAGTTGTGTCAAGTCTGTTTCATCTGGTGATGAACTAGGGTGAAATAATGTTGTTCTGATGTGATAAGCTTATGATGAACCCGATTTGGTAAAGGTAGCGATGAGAGGCTATGTAGGAGTACATAGCGGGCTATCTCATTGGGATCGTTCTTAGGAACTCAGTTCCGTGTTTGTGATCTAGGACTAGATACTACCACATGCTGGGCCCTGAAATATGCCTAGGAGTTGTAAGTAGTTTCTGGTGTTTATAGCATGCTGGAGGCCATGCGTAGCACTGACGCTACGGGTGGGTTACGACGCGGTAGGCAGTGGCATGGTGTACCAAGGGTCACCTGAATGGTGGGCTTGGGAACCTTGCGCACATCGTTTGGGGCCATAGCGAAAACTTCGGCCAGACTTCCGTGCGGGTTCAGTCTCAAATAGGATATAGCCTGGACTAGAGGTCTTATGTGATTGACGGTCGTGGCCGACTCCCTCGTTGGGCTTCCGCTTGAAGGTGGCCGAGGTGCATGGTTTTATGAGCACATAGCGATAAGTGGCGAGAGCGTGTGTGAAGAAGTACACCCCTGTAGGGTATGAAACTATTCGAATAGCAGTGTCCTCGGATATGGACTACTTGGAAAGCTTATGCTATTCATAGGTAATCAAATGGATACTCATAAAAATATCAAGACAAGTGTGAGTACTGTTGATGGCACTCTCCCAGGAGAGGGAAGTGAATCCATGGTGGTGTATTGTCCTAGAGTTAGTGGACTCGTGTGCAATATCTAAAATTAAAACAAAGATTTAAAATTGTGTAGTGTAGGTTAGCCATGAGTCAAAGTTGGCATTGCTGCATAAACTCCACCACTCCCCTTGTTAATACATGAGCATGAATAGACTAGGTTTGTTCTAAAGACTTGTTGAGGGCGTTTGTACTCACGTTTGCATAATAAGTGTTGCAGATAAGACCCAGGACCCATCAGGTTGGTTCTATCTAGATGTCGACGATGTCGAATAGCTGGTGTCCCAGCTACGACCTTATGCCCTGTGGTGGGCTGTTGATAGTCAGGCCATGTGCCTTTTTCCCCTTTCATCTGTCCGTACTCAGATAGCTTTATGATCGTTCTTGGTTTGTATGAACTTGTTTGTATGACTTGAGTGTCGGGTCATGTGACCCCTATCTGTAAGAACATATTATGCAAGGCTCGCCTGAGCCTCTTAAATAAAAGTTGTGTTGTTGTATGTTTATGTTGTGATGCCATAGTTGTATCTATTCATATCGAGCATGTCGTGCATACGTGTGACGTGCAACCGTATGTATGGGATCCGACACCTAGTCATGTGCCTTTAGTAGTACTCTTTATGGGAAACTGCCTCTTTGTGCTTCCATCAAGCCATGGTAGCTTGCTACTGCTCCGGACACATTGATTGACCGGCATGTATCCTTCTTTGCTGTTGTGTCTGTCCCTTCGGGGAAATGTCTCGCAGTGTAATGGAGTGCCTGTAGCCTGCTATGAATTTTCTATGTGCAGTGATGACATTTATATCCCACAATGTAATGGAGTCCTTGTAACTTGCTATGACGCGTCTACACACGCTTGAGGCCGACACCTGCATTGTTGGGTTACGTATGCCTGTTACCGTACGGATGTGCCACTTGGGTTCTATGACTAGTCATGTCGGCTCGGGTTCTCTGTCATTTGATTGCCATCGACATGTTCACATACGTGAGCCAAAAGACACAAATGGTCCCGGCTATGGTAAGGCTCCAGCCATGGAGCTTACCGTGTGTGAGGCCGCAAAGTGATGTGATATGTGACAGTCTGGATTCATATGACTTAGGATCGGGGTCCCGAGACCGATATAGTGTAGTTAGGAGAATTCGAAAAGATAAGAGGACTATCATGTGTGGGTGCAATAGCAACAATTTCATTCTTAACAAAAGGAACTATAGCAATTTCATCTCCATAAGCATCATTCATATTGGCTTCATGGCCACAAGCATAGCCAACATCAATTTCATCAAAAAAGAGATATTTCAAATGAATCCAAGGGGTCATAGCAATCAACATAGCATACATCCTTTGGTAAGCACGAAGGAAAATTAAACAATGTATGAGTTGAAGAGTTACTCTCATTAGAAGGTGGGCACATGTAGCTAATCCTCTCTTCCTCCTTTTGTTCTTCGCACTACTCCTCATCATTTTCATCTAATGAGCTCACAGTTCCAACAATTTCTTCTTCCATAGATTCCTACAAAATATTAGTCTCCTTCAGGACAGCAAACATTCTCTCAATGAGTGCATCAATGTCAGAATTATATTCATAATTCTCATCGCAATATTTAAGTATAGCAAAAATTTCAGGTCTATAAATAGCATCATCATAATTTTCACACTTCTCGACCAAAGACTCAATTTCATAAGCATCCTTAAAAGTAGCGAATTCTTCTATTCATTCCACATCATAGTAATCATAAATACCATTAGCATAAGAAGCCAAGGTTTCATTATCATTAAATTTACATGAAAAAGGAAGGTGTGGAGCTTTCATCCTAGAGTAACAAGTATAATCATATCTCTGCCATAGATTCCAAGCATACCATTTCAACATATAAATTTGATCCCATAACAATTTTCCTTTTTCAGTCAGACGATAATCCCTAAAGTATTCACGTTGATCCAACGTGTCTCCCATTATCAAGTTGAACGCAGTTTTCTCAGGATTATCAAGGTAGTGCATAATATCTTTCACATAACGAGCATTGAGGGTTTTAGGAGGTAGCCCATCTCCATGAGTAGCAAGTACACCTATTTTTTTTGGTATTTCGTGTTCCATATCCATAACTAAAGATAGAGAACAACAAATAAAAGCTACTTAGTGATAAAGCAAACAAGCACACACGAGAATATTCGCCACACGCTATTTCTCGCCGGCAACGGCGCCAGAAAAAGGTCTTGATAACACACAAGTATAGGGGATCAATTGTAACCTTTATCGATAAGTAAGAGTGTCCAACGCAACTAGGAGCTAAAGGTAGAACAAATATTCCCTCAAGTTCTATCGACCACCAATACAACTCTATGCACGCTTAACGTTCACTTTACCTAAAACAAGTATGAAACTAGAAGTACTTTGTAGGTGTGATAGGATAGGTTTGCAAGAAAATAAATAACTCAGAAATAAAAACTAGGGGCGGCTTAGATAAAGAAACAACTAAGTTAGTTTAACTAGTGTAGAAAAGTGGTGGTAGGAGTTGCGGAATTGTCCCTAGGCAATTGATAACTAGACCGGTAATCATTATTGCAATTTTATATTAGGGAGAGGCATAAGCTGACATACTTCCTCTACTTGGAACATATGCACTTATGAATGGAAATCTAGCAAGCATCCGCAACTACTAAAGATCATTAAGGTAAAACCCAACCATGGCATTATAAGGTATCAAGTCCTCTTTATTCCCATATGCAACAACCCACCTACTCGGGTTTATGCTTCTGTCACTCAAGCAACCACCATAGGCAAATCATGAACACATTGAAACACCCTACATCGAGGATCCCTCATGCTTGCACGAGACGGAGAGCACCATAAGACAGCACCAATAATAAAACATGCAACTCAAACTAATCATGATCATCAATCAACCAATAGGACAAAATAGATCTACTCAGACATCATAGGATGGCAACATATCATTGGATAATAATATGAAGCATAAAGAACCATGTTCAAGTAGAGGGTAAAGCGGGTTGTGGGAGAGTGGAACTCTATAGATAGATGGGGGAAGGTGATGAAGGTGTTGGTGAAGATGACGGATTTGTTGGAGTAGATCGCCGTCACGATGATGGCCCCGGCGGCATTCCGGCGCCACCAGGAGAGAGGGGAAGAGAGCGCCCTTCTTCTTCTTCCTTGAACTCCTACCTAGATGGGAGGAGGGTTTCCCCTCTGGTCCTTGGCCTTCATTGCGACGGAGGGCGAGAGTGTCGGTGCACTAGAGTTTTTGAGCCATGTAGTGCCCCTTTACTCGTGCATTGTAACTAGTAGTCGCCCCGGCTGCAAGGCCCAGCAATGACTTGTCAAGCACAAGCACAGAAGACTCAAGACTACCAGCAAGACCTTGTCGGGAGGGCTATAGAGCCTCCAGGCGAAGCAAGGCCCCCGGCAAGGCAAGGTCCCGGCAAGGCAAAGCCCCGACAAGAACCGCCAGCACATAGGTGACGTGTCGATTAACCTGGACACGTGTCGCGGCGTCGACGTTGGAGGGAGCTAAGCGGCGGCGATGGGACAGGCCCCCGTCCTATCCCACTAACGGACTGAGGCGCTCGATGGTGCATTTAATGCTCTTGTCCATTAGTGGGATAGGACCAGCTCTTGGCGCGAGCCTGCCCCGTGCCGAATCGAAAGGGATCCCCATGATCTCATAGGTGTTCGTTCTCATGGTATCTTTGGCATGCCAGGTAGGGGAGAGAATGAGTGGTGCGAACCCGTTCTGGTAATCCGCGCCCCAGCTTCATCATCGCCATGGCTCCCAAGCGGAAGGGCCTGACAGATGTTGGCCTATCCACGCCCGCCGCCCCTGTGTCTACACAAGCGGAAGACGGCGGAAACGCGGGTGGAAGAGGAAACTCTGAAATTCCGCGACACTCCGGTGACCAAGAACAAGCAAGCGGCGATGCTCGCCGTGGAGACGCCCATGGCGGCGGCGGGAACAACCATGCCTCTAGGCCCCGAGACCTTCTAGGACGCCCACGCCAGCACCCATGCCGCGACCTTCTCAGGATGCGCGCGAGGAGCCGTGTTGCGGTGCCCGCGGTCCTCAACACCCCCATGGGAATCCTCCTGCGCATCGTTCCCAAGATGCGTGAGACCAACATGCAAGCGGGAGTGGTGTGCCGATGCGAGACCATGGCGGTGCTCCTTTTAACATGGTTAGGAGTTAGAGCACCTCACGTTCCTCGCACCGCTTGCTGTCATCCACGGCGAAGGAAGCGATGGCTCAAGCGCAACTACTCCTGAACTTCCCTCCTGCTGTGGAGAAGATCGGCGAATGGAGAGCCACCATTCAGAGTCTCCTCAACCTCGTAGATAAGCTTTGGCCCGTTGGGCCGCCTCAGATCAGTGGTGAAGTGCTCGGAGTCGGCACGACCTTGGCACACTCTCCACCGCGACAGCATCGCTGGTCGCCAACCCGACGAACCGACACCTACGGTGGTTACTCAACGGCGTCGTGTGACCCATAGACGCGCCGCGATCAGCATCATGTTCTTCGGGAACGTGGCAAGGAAGACACCTGAACCACGATCGAGCGACGACGAGAAGCACGCCTCCGATCGGGCAGGCGCGCGAGGCCCACTTTAGACAAATCCATGCTGGGGTACCCTGTCAGACTACCTTACGAGGTGGGCTGTCTAGCGTTTGCCCATGAGCTGAAGCAAGTCCAGTGGCCCAACTCCCGCACGTTCAAACCATAATTCCTGGAGAAGTATGACGGCAGGACCCATCCACTAGAGTTCCTTTGCATCTACACCATTGCAGTGCAGGCAGCCGCGGGCCATGATGACAAGAAATTGGGCAACTATTTCCTGTTGGCGCTTAAGCCCACGTCAGGTCCTGGCTGATGCACTTTCCGGAGGGGTCCATCGCTTCCTGGGCAAACCTGTGTCACGAGTTCATTCGCTACTTCACCGGAGTTCATCAAGCTCCTGTCCATTAGACCGATCTGCACATCATGCCCCATAAGGAAGGGAAAACTCGGCGCAAGTACATCTAGAGGTTCAGTCGCGTTCACCACAACATCCCAGCCACTGTTATTAGTGCGTTCCATCAGAACATTTGCAATCGCAGGATGCAGGTAGAGCGGGCGATGAGCAGAGTCAGGGACGTCGCCGAGCTTTACGCTTTGGTAGAAAAGTGTTCTCGGGGATGAAGAAGGGAGAAGACTCCCCGGCGAACATGTCGGCATACAGGTCGACTCTGAAGATGAGGATACTGCTGTCCCGGCAAAGAAGGGCCGGCTTTGACAGCCCAAGTGTTGTCCCTACCTTGTTGGGAATGTAATCTTGTATGAACCTAGTGGTCATGAGTTATGAAATGAGTTTTCTCCTTGTCTTGCCATGTCTTTGTCTCATGCATTCATGCATCATATAATTCATCGTTATGTCCTGCATATGGTTTATGTGGTGAGTCTCTTGTCTTTGAGTGTGTGGAGTGTTCTGGTGTTGTGTGGTGCAACAACCCCCTCTCATCCCCTCTCATTTTTAACTTGCAAAAAACCCTCTTATTCCTCTCTTATTTTCTCATGATAAAATAACTTGGAATTTTCTGTTAAGAAAATGTTCTGGTATGAGGGTATATTATTTTGAGTATGTATGTGTAGCTCTCTGTGATGTTTGAACTTGGGCTCATTTGTTTTGCTAAATAACAGGGGGCTGGCTATTTTTTTAAAAAGTATTTAAATTACTTGTACTAAAAAAATCATCGTGATATTTTAGTAAATAGGGAATTTCATTTTTAATGTCAAAATATTTGTGTTCTTGCAAAAGTCCTTTTATTTTTTCTCTAGAAGGTTTTCTTGTGTTGTAGTTTTTTTAAAGAGAAAACTCCCTGTTGTTTTGTTCTGTGTGAGAGAGAGAAAGAACTGGGCTGGCTCCTCCCTGCGCGGCCCAGCCTAGGTGGCCAAGCGCCTTCCTGCCCCACCGTTCGTCTCCGTCAGCTTTATGGAGAGAAAGCAAAGAGAGAGTTGCGTCGCCATGAGTCTTCGCCGTCCATCGCCGTCTCCCTCGGGCCTTTTAAGCCCCCCCCTCGGCGTGCGTGTCCCTTCTCTATGGTTCCACGCTCCTCCTTGCGCAGCCGCCATCGCGTTTCTCCCCTTCTTCCTCTCCCTTCTTCACCTTCTTCTTCCGGTTTAGAGAGAGCAGAGAGAAATTCAGAGTAGGTGTGTGTTCGTCTTCACCGTCGTCGCCACGTCTCCGGTGGGCCTCGTTGCCGTCAGAGATGGCGTGGAGATCGCGAGTTTCGTTCCTGGTGCTAGGGGGTGAGGAGCACCCTTGCAGCGCCACCCCATCGTTGCCATCGACCACAAGGAGAGAAGCTCATCGCCAGCCATCTTCTTCCTCTTCTTCCCCTCCGTCTCGCCGTCGTCCACGTCCCCGCGCCTCCGAAAACCCCTCGGGAGCAGACGATCCCTGCAGCCCCTTCTTTCCTCGCGTAGGCCCGCGTTCGTCACCGTCATGTTCATCCTCCGCCGTGCCTAGAGCCAAGCAGAAGCTCGAGCTTGAGTGCCCCTTAGCGCCATTTGGTGTGGGGATGGGTTCCCCTAGGACCCCCGTCCTCCCCGCTAGTGGTCTCTGTTGCCAGAGAGGCCAGCCATCACTGGAATTTGCCGCCGCATGCCGCTGTCGCCGGTGTCTCATTAATTTTCAGTTTTGTCAGTAGCAGGATGTTAGATAGAATTAGTGGGCTTGTCCCCGTCCTTTGATAACACCCGTAGCCATAGCGAAGTGGTAGCGCTCGCGGGTGAGACCGTGAGGTCTGGGGTTCGAACCCCGCAGACCCCCACTTTTGTTTTGATTTTTTTCCTGTTGTTCTTATTTTCTCTTGCATGTGAATTTGTGTGTATGTGGATGTGTATACATACCTGATGGCTGTTTGTTTTTCCCCTTTTCTATTAGATATATATGTATTTGTGTAGTGTCTGTATGTGAAGTGCATATGTGTGTGTGTGAATTTATGTGTGTGAGTGTGGTGTCACATGCATGTATATGTGCAATATGCACTTGTGCAAATTTGCCATGTTTGTGTGTATGTGTGGTAGTGGTGTGTAGGTTTGTGGTGTGTGTGTGTGTGGTGAAAAGTGGTGTCATGTTGTTATGTAGTGTTATTTAGCTCTTTTCCTGTTATAGCAATATTACCAAATCTGGATAGGTCCATTTGTGATCATGTTCATTTTGGGTAAGTTGTCACTTATAAGAGTGGATGGTGAATTGGTTATGTACTTCTTATCATGTTGCTTCATGTGAATATATGAGTATGATACATGATTTTGGGGTAGAAAGACCCAAGGAATCCATTGGTGCAATTAGATTTCACTCTTGAGCAAGTTTTCAACTGCTATTTTCTGCTGTGATGCTACTTTGTCATTTTTGCGTAAATTAATCCATGCGTGCTTTGGGCATGTGCCAACAGGAAAGCGTTAGTGTTTCATGCCTATTATGCCATGGTATTTTTGTTTGAGATGAGAACCACCCATATAAGTGGGAAACTTGCTGCAAAGTAGCTAACTTAATGTTACTGTTTTCACCATGCTAAATATTTCTAAGCCTGAGAATCTGCTGTTATTTTTATGCACTGAAGAGTGGTTGCCCTCTTGTGATATGTTGTGAATTAGCTCTAGCTCAGTGCTAGTGGTTTGAAGTATATGTTGTATTCTAGCATCATGTTAATTCTCATGCCATGAGGTGGTCTCTATCACCATTAGTTTCTGTCTCAGATTCCAGAAAAACTGTTATTTTCACCAAGTCCCAGATTTCTGTTTCATCATGCCAACTTGTGAGCTTCATGCTTATTGATGTGTGCCTCCTTTCCAGATTGTGTAGTTGGATAAGTTGATAAGCATGTTATGTTGTTTCTGTCAATGCCTTGTTTGTGGATGTAGGATTCCTGTAGCTCAAGTTGTTAGCTGTGAAAGTTGCTATGTTGCTGTTTTGTGGCAGATTGTTTGTTTTATTGTTTTGTGATTTTTGGGAGCTATACTCCATGGAATTGCTTGATATTTGGCACTATTGTGGTTGGTTTTTAATTGCGTCACTAGTGGCTACCTTGGAATGCCAAGGAAGAGCTCAGGTCCTTCTTGTCTTGTGTTTTGCCTTCGTATCTTGTCGTGAGCGTATCGTGAGATCCGTAACTCCGTTTCTTACGTTCTTCATATGCATTTTTATCGTTTTTGCATGATGCATCCATATTTTCCATGTTCATGCATGTGTAGATAACTTAATATAAGGTTCTGTCCAGATTCATTAATAAACAATCCTTTGCCTGTGAAACATGACTAGTTAGGATTGCAATGCTAAAACTCTTCAAATAAGCATGCATCATTCTTGCTTGTGCATTGCATCGTGGTTGTTTGTTTATTGTTGATGTTTATTTTGGGTAGGCGTGAACGTTGAACCTAAGTACGAAGAGCCAGGCGAGTACAACTACGAGGATCCTGCTACTTGTTCCACTGAAGAACCAACAGGCAAGATGATTGTACCCAGATCCCGATACTATGTTCGATTGCTAGTGTCTCGCTCTTATTGTTACAATTGCACTACATACCACTTGAATGTCAGCCTCCTAATTGCCATGATAGCCTCTAACCCTCCACATCCTAGCAAACCTTTGATTGGCTAAGTTACCGCTCCTTAGCCCCTCTTATAGCGTTCTTAGTTGCAGGTGCAGGTTGTTCCATGTCATAACATGGAGTTGGCATATCACAATATTATCTGTTATTTGATTTAATGCACATATATACATATATATTGGTATTGGTGGAAGGCTTGGCCTTTTGCTAGGTGTTTTGTTCCGCTGTTACCGCCATAGTTTGTTATTACCGGTGTTATGGTTTCCATACTTTGCGCTCCTAACATGCTCAGGGTTGTTATGGGGACCCCCTTGTTTATTCAGTTAAGATTAAAACTTGTCTGGAAAACCCAACTCTGGTGCTACATTTGCTTAATAACTTAATAAAAATTGCATAGGGCTTTGCAACCCCGTGGATAATTAATCAACCCTCGGGCCAATGCTCCTCATGAGTGTTGGTCCAAACTAGAGCGCTGTGCGGGGCCACCCCAGGGCAACTTGGGAGATTTCTATGAGGCCTCCCTATGCGTCGCTTATCCGTCGTGTCTTGAGAACGAGATACGCGGCTCTTATCAGGTTCGCCGACACGTCGGGTGGTCTTGTTGGATTTGTTTTACCTTTATTGAGTGTCTTGCGTGATTGCTCTGACTTTCTTCGGGTTATCTCGAGGTGTTGGAATTCCTTTGGAGTTGCTTAGGATGATCACGAGGTCCGTGGTCGAAGCTATTCCCACGGAGTGTGGTTAATTTGTGATGGACTAGTTGGAGCACCCATGCAGGGTCAAATCTTTTAGAAAGTCGTGCCCACGGTTATGTGGAAACTTGGATATTTGTTTAACACCCGGTTATAGTTAACTTGAAGTAAACTCTAATAAAATGCACCAACCATGTGAGTAACCATGATCACCTCTGCTCGTGAACATGATCCGAGAGAGAATACAGCAGGGTTATGATTGACGTAAGTAAGTGTTCAGCATCTCATAGAGGTCACTCTAGATTCGATCGTTCATCGTAGGCCACATATTTATCTTCATGCCACGTAAGTTTAGCCACCATAAATGCTTAGTGCTGATGCAAACTAAACACATACCCCATCCCATGCTTTAAGCTTGAATAGTCTCGGTACCCGGGCGCATGATTGTTGAGTCCTTGTCGCACACAGATTACTACGACAATCTTGGTACAAGTACAAATGAGTTCATGCAGGATGATCTGACCCATCTCCAGTGGGAGTATGATGAGGAAAGAGGCAGGATGTACGTGACTTTTTCGAATGAGTAGAGGACCATGGGCATGATCTTCGGGACTAGCGAGATAGTATCATTTGTGTCTGCTTTGTCATTTGTTTTCGTCCGTAGTCGGACCCTGTCTTCATATTGATGTTTGAACTCTTGTGTGGAATTGTAATTTAGTATGTGGCGAGTGTAAGCCAACTTGGGTGTGACACCAGCGACGGAACAAGAAGCGCAAGGGCAAGACCGTGCTTGCCGTCAAGGCATCCGACAACCCCGGTGCCACCAACAAAGCCAAGGTCGATGACCCCAGCAACGATGTTGCAGGGTGCGCCTCCTACCACGTCCTGGCGGCTGCCAGCAAGCCAGAAGACTCTAGCAAGAAGTATTGCAAGATCCATCACACCAAAGGCCACAACCTCCAAGACTGCGGACAAGTTGAGCAGCTTGCCGAGAAGCAGAGGGCTGAATATGAGAGGCAAGACAAGGAGAAGGATCAGGATAGTGCTAAGGGGTCTGGCAAGAAGCGTGTTGGCCGAGGAGGTAGCCCCGGCAAGCTCAAGCAATAGAAGGACTGGCCCACCCGTGGCACCGACAACAAAGAAGAGGATGATGATGCCGAAGGCAATGGCGAATCCAGTGGGAATGAGTTTCAAAAGGCTACAGAGATGATGTGCATAGAGGGAGGCGCCTCATCACGCTCCTCTCACTGCCAACTCAAACAGTGGGTGTGCGAGGTTAACGTGGCAAAGCCCTCTATCGGTACCCAGAAGCCTCTGAAATGGTTTAACACTCGTATCATCTTCGACGCCGAGGACCTCCCGGATTGCGTAACTATGGTAGGATGCTTGCCGTTGTTGGTTTCGCCAACAATCTGCAAACTTAAGGTGACGAAGATGTTAATCGACAGTGGGGCCAGCCTGAACCTAATCTCGCCCGGTGTCAACCAAAGGCTGCAAATTCCTTATGAAGATCTCGAGCCGACAGGCGCCTTCCAAGGGGTCAACTCAGGAAGAACTCAACCGAGGGGCAAGATCACGTTGCTAGTGATGTTCGACAGTGATATGAACTTCAGAATGGAGAAGATCGTCTTTGACGTTGCCAAGATCTCGTTGCCATACAACGGCATTCTCGGCCATCCGACACTATCCAAGTTCATGGAGGCCACCCACTTCGCTTACAACATGCTGAAGATGCCCGGACCAATGAGCGCCATTGCCATCAACTCTGACAAGAAAAGCCCGATTATCTGCACCGACCAACTCCACCGGGGCGTAGTCGTAGCACCTGTCACCAAGGCACTTGCTCCTGCCGCTAAACATCTCGGGGGTAAGAAGACCGGCAAGACCTCCGACGCATAGTCCGGCAAGCACACCTCTTTGGGGTGTTGCGCTACCATTGAAGATATGCCTGAGAGCTCCACCAGCAAGCGCAAAAAGTCCAAGGCGGCCCCGCTAGAGACCAAGAAGGTGCCCGCCAAGGAGGATGGCACGGGGGGAACTTTCAGACTAAATTCCACCCTTGACCACAAGTAGCAAAGCACGCTCGTCGCCTTCCTGTGGGCGAATGTCGATTTGTCTGCATGGCAACCGTCTGATATTCCTGGTGTTCCCAGGAAGGTGATTGACCACCACCTTGCTATCTGCCCACACGCGTGGCCGTCAAGTAGTAGGTCCGGAAGCAAGCTTTGGTACGGCACAATTTATTCCCGAGGAGATCAAGAAACTAGACGTAGCTGGCCTGATTAGAGGAGTACTACATTCGACATGGTTGGCCAACCCGGTTGTAGTGCACAAGGCAAATGGTAAATGGAGGTTGTGCATTGATTTTACAGACATCAACAAAGCATGCCCCAAGGATCCTTTTCCCTTGCCGCGCATCGACCAGATTGTGGACTCCACCGCTGGTTGCGATTTGTTGTCTTTCCTTGACGCCTATTCCAGATATCATCAGATTTTTATGGCCAAGGAAGACGAAGAGATGACCGCGTTTTTCACCCCATGTGGTACGTACTACTTTTTGCATATGCCTTTTGGGTTGAAAAGCACTGGTTCTACCTTTGGAAGAGCAGTCCAGATTGGTTTTGAGCCCCAGCTACATAGAAATATGGAGGCTTATATGGTCGACATAGTGGTCAAAACCAAGGACAAGGCTATGCTCATACCATACTTCGAAGAAATATTTGCCAACCTGCGCAAGATCAATAAGAAGCTCAACCCCGAGAAGTGTGTGTTCGGCGTTCTGTCGAGCAAGCTCCTCGGGTATTTTATATCTCAACGGGGAATTGAAGTGAACCCTGCTGTCGGGACCCCGATGCTAAGCCATAAGAATCCAGCCTATAACACATCACAACACTTTGCGGTCTCACGCACGGTTATCTCCACGACCGCCACCTTACCTGGGCCGGGACCGTTTGAGTCTTTTGACTCACGTATGTGAATGTGTCGCTAGCATTCAAATGTCAAAGAACTCGGGCCGACATGAGCAGTTGTAGAACCCAAGTGGCACATCCATACAGGGATAGACATACATAACCCAACAATGTAGGTGTTGATCTCTAGCATGTGTAGACGAGTCATAGCAAGCTACAAGGACTCCATTACGCCATGGGACATAAATGTCATCACTGCACGTAGACGAGTCGTAGCAGGCTACAGGGACTCCATTACACTACGAGACATTTCCCCGAAGGAACAAAAAACGCAGCAAAGAAGGATACATGCCGGTCAATCAATGTGTCCGGAGCAGTAGCAAGCTACCAAGGCTCGGTGGAATCACAAAGCGGCATTTCCCCGTAAAGAGTACTACTAAAGGCACACAACAAGGTGTCGGATCGCATATATATCGTTGCATGTCACACGTACGCACGACATGCTCGATATGCATAGATACAACTATGGCATCACAACATAACCATACAACATTACAACATTTACTTAGAAGGCTTGGAAGAGCCAATACAATAAGATATTACAAACAGGGGTCACACAGACCCAACATTCATAGCATTCAATCAAATAGGAAGAAGTTTAAATATGTCTCGGTACAGACATGTACAAAAGAGGCTAGAGGAGCCTGAAAAGCTACAACGACCCTACCAAAAGAACCAGACCTTTGTCTGGTATTGCCAAGATAATCCGGTCAACATCGAACTTAACGTTATAACGATCAATAATAAGACTGACATCTCCTCTGCAAAACATAAATTAAGCAAACGTGAGTACAAAGGTACTCAGCAAGACTTACATCAGAACTATCTACATATGCATCAGTATCAATGAAGGGGGTTGTGGAGTTTATTGCAGCAAGCCAGCTTTGACTCTTGGCTAACCTGTACTATGACTACAAGTGCTTTCTTTGAGGTGGGATAGCGCACACAAGTCCACATATTCACCAATCAATACACCACTATGGATCCACTTCCGTCTCCCTATGAGAAGGCCATCCATAGCACTCACGCTTATCTTGCGTATTTTAGAGTATCCACTTCAACTTATCGATGAACCACATAAGTTCTCCAAGTAGTCCATATCCAAGGATACGGCTATTCGAATAGATTCATAACCCTACAGGGGTGTACTTCTTCACACATGCTCCCGCCACTTATCGCTATATACACATAAAAGGCACCTCGACAACCTTCAAGCGGAAGCCCAGCGAGGGAGTTGGCCACGACCATCAATCACACAAGACCCTAGTCCAAGTTTATCGCCTATTCGAGACTAAACCCGCATGGAAGTCCGGCCGAAGTTTCCGCTACGGCCTCAAACGATGTGCGCAGGGTTCCCAAGCCCACCGTTCGGGTGCCACTTGGTACACCGTGTCACTGTGCCTATACCGCATCATAGTCCACCCCGTCGGGAAGCGCTATGCACGGCCTCCAACACTTTTCCTACAAACACCAGAAACTAGTTGCAACTCCTGGACAGAGGTCTAAGCGATTAATGGGCCGAGAGGGTCAATTAAGTATCCCAATGTGCGGTAGTATCTTGTGATAACATACACAGAACTTATTTCTTAAATATAGTCCCAATGAGACAACCCGCCATGTACTCCTACATGACCTCTCATCGCTACCTTTACCAAATCGTGTTCACACACTTATCTCTCACATAGTATGACATGAACCTTGTCATTTTGATTCATCACGTAGATGGATCAAACCCGACACGACAAGGCTCAAGCAGTTGCTACTCATGCTAAGTGGTTTCAACTATTTACTATGGCAAAGACAGGTCCTGCAAAGGAATGGGTTCAACTACCGAGAACAAGTAACAGTTGAATAATTTTTGACTTAATGCAGTAAAAGAGAGCAGGAGCGAGAGAGTGGGTTCATATCAGTATGCTCAAGGGGGTTTGCTTGCCTGACAGTCCTGAAGATATTACTTCTCTTCATTAGTGTCGATGTTCACATCGTCAGAACCATCGTCTACCGAAAGGGAACACCATCGGTAAAACAAGGAAGGAACACATTCAATGCAATGCAACAAACATGATGCATGATATGACAAGTTAACATACTCAATTGATTTATAGGAATAATTAGCCAAGTTAATGGAAGTGGAATTCAAACAAGTTTGAATTCCAACTCCAAATGATATTTCCTCTATTGCTCTAATCATAATATGTCCTACTTGGTGATATTAACATGCTCAAACATGCATGATCAGGCATAAACAGATTCATTGGATTTTTCTGATCATTTTTCATATATAAATTATTTTCATGTGACTTACAGATTATTTTCTATGATTTTTAGAAGTTTTAAACATTTTCTGGAATTTCCTGATTTATTTTATTACCAGAAGATCAATTAATGCGTCAGCATGACGTCAGGGTGACGTCAGCAGGTTAACAAGGCCAGGTCAGGGTCAAACCTGTCTAGTGGGGACCACTGGTCAGTGACGCGGGACTAGTCCCGCGCTAACCGGGGGTTTGATCGACTCCAGGGCCCACTAGCCAGTGGGTGGGGGGATGATTAGTAGGGGGATTAGCACTAATCGCCGTGCCATGTCGGCACCCGCCGGAGCTAGGCCGGCGGAGACCAAACCTGTGACGGGGCTCGCCGGAGTTGGCCAGAACGGCGCTATAGGCCACGGTTTCGAGTGCGGTTTGCGGCTACTACTTGCTGGCTCTCGCCCGCATCCACTGGAGGCCATGGGAGCTTGCGGGGTGTTAACAGGAGACTCGAGGATGTGGTCGACGAGCTCGGGGAGGCTCCTACGGCGACGAATTGGCGACGGCATCCGCCAGTCGAAGGTGGAGAAGACGGCGGCGTGGTGCTCCTCAGATTGCTTGGCTCGCTGAGGAGGTCGGGGCCGATGTCATAGTTCTTTTTGGCACGGGGATAGGGCAAGGGGTTCCTAGGCTATGAAGGGAACAGCAGCGAGGCGGTGATGGCTTCGGTCATGGCTGTGATGGTCATCGGAGACAAGGGATAAGAGACAGAGCGAGGGGGAAGAGAGTAGAGGGGTCATCCTGATCCAGACAGATCTGGGGTCCTAATTCCCTCCTCCAGCGAGGCTAGCAGGTAGGAGGCGTGGTGCCACGGTCGTGCGCGTCGTGCCTCCCTTTGCCTCTGCCTACTGGCAGAGGTAGGGGACGACTGGCACGGGCTAGGTGGGCCGGCTGGGCTGCCAGGCCTGAGGGAAGTCCCCTTTTTTAAGGTTTTTTTTGTTTTCTATTTTCTTTTCTTCTGGCATTTGTTTTATTTTGTGAGGCCAAGATACCTAGCACAATAATACCCACATATTTAATGAAATATAGTTTGATTATTTCAAACTTCCACAAAAAGGTTTGGGCATTTTTGGACATCTATCATATTTATAATGCTTTATTAGTCAATTTCAGTTGCACTAGGTTCTCATTTTAAAATGATATTCTTGGTTTGAAAATCTATCTTTCTCTGATATGGAGTTACCAATATTTATGAGAGACAATAAACATTTTAAGGCATTTCTGATTCATTGAAATTATTTTTAAGTTTAACCTATTTGAATTTTATTTGAGCTAGGGTTTGATCATCCCCATTTCAGGTTTCATTTGATTTTAAACATGATGCCATGATGCCCATGCTGATTTTGATGCAAACAATTTCAAGCAAATTCTAGGGCTGGTGACACCCGATAAGATTAAAGCGATTGAGCAGCTCGAGGCACCAAGACAAGCCAAAGATGTGCGGCGTCTTGCCGGTTACATCACGGCTCTGAGAAGGTTCATTTCAAAATCTGCAGAATGCGCCCTTCCCTTTTTCAAAATCCTAAAGAAGGATGGTGTGATGATATGGACTCTGGAAGCGGAGGTGGCGCTGCAAGATTTGAAAAAATACCTCTCCTCTCCGCCAGTCCTAGTCGCGCCAAAACAACAAGAGCCGTTGCTGCTGTACTTGGCGGTAATGAATCAAGTGGTGAGTGCTACACTTGTGGCTGAAAGAGAAGTTGACGAAGAAGCAGTGGCAACAGCAGCGACGCCAAGCGACGAGCCAAGACGTTCCCCGGCAGGGTCTGGTGTCAACAAGGAAGGATCTACGCAATTAAATGAGGCAATTCAGAAGAAGAAGATGGTGCAGCCACTAGTCTGCTTTGTCGGCTCCTTGTTACAGGGGGCTAGATCAAGATATTCTGGCGTGGCAAAACTGCTCTTCGGCCTCCTTATGTCCTCGAGGAAGCTATGCCACTACTTCCAAGTGCATGAGATCACCATTGTCACCCGCTTCCTGCTGCAACGGATCTTGCAAAACCCGAAGGCTACCGGCACGATTGTGGAATTGGCTTTGGAACTATCAAGCTTTGCTATCAAGTTCGAAAGCACTTCAAACATTCATTGCAGGGCCTTGTCAAAGTTCATCATAGAATGGACCCCAACGCCCGACAAAGAGGTTCGAGAGTCAACTCTTCCCGGCAAGGAAACCAATCAAGAGTGGATCATGTATTTTGACGGAGCCTTTTCGCTAGAAGGCTCCGATGCCGGAATGCTGATTATCGCACCCACCGGAGAGTCCCTCAAGTATGTGGTACAGATGCATTTTCCTCGGGAAAGATCAACAAACAACACTGCCGAGTACGAAGGCCTGCTTGCCGGTCTAAAAATCGCGCGGACCTCACAATCAGGAAACTTATTGTGAGGGGTGATTCTCAACTTGTCGTAAGGCAAGTGAACAAGGATTACCAGAGTCTGTTGATGGAAGCTTATGTAGACGAAGTGAGGAAGTTGGAAGAAATTTTTGATGGCCTACAAATGGAGCACGTTCTACATGCAGAGAACAGCATTGTCGATGGCCTGTCAAAATGCGCTGCCCTTAAGTTACCTGTGGAACCAAGAACTTTCGTGGTCCAGCTGACTCGACCCTCCGTGACACCGTCAACTGGACAAGAGAAGAGGAGAGAGTTAAATTCCGGCAAGCATTCCCCAGCAGAGCTCCCAGGAGCAGCCGGCGAGGAAGTTGCCGAAGAGAATGACAGGCTTGTTGGTGAGCACCGTGCTCCGCCGGAGCCCCGGGTTCTTGTCATGGAAGCACATGCTCCCGCCAGGCTTGCTGGGGTGCAGCGGGCCCTAGCAGGGTCTCAAGCCTTTAGTCCTTGCCATCGAGCCCTAGGCACAGCACACCGTCCATTTCCTTTAGGCAGGAGAGCTTCCCGAGGAACAAGAGGAGGCAGAGAAAGTAGCCCGCCGGTCTCATATGTACCAGTTCGTGGATAACATCCTATACAGGAAGAGACCGAATAGTGTGAGAGTCAAATGTATCTCCTAGGAAGATGGACTGAAGCTATTGGCAGATATACATGGAGGCAGATGTGGCTCCCACATTGGATAAAGGGCCCTGGTAACCAAGTGTGAAGCGTGCCAGTTTCATTCAAAGAGATTACATCAACCAGTAGAAGCACTTCAAATGATCCCTCTCTCCTGGCCATTCTCGTTCTGGGGGATCGACATCTTGGGTCCTTTATCCCGCTCTGGTGGGGGCTTTGAGTACTTGTATGTCGCGATCGAGAAGTTCACAAAGTGGCCAGAAGTGGAAGCGGTGACAAAGGTGACAACACAATCAGCCATCAAGTTCCTCAAAGGACTAGTCTGTCACTTTGGTGTTCCCAACAGGATCATCACTGACAATGGCATGCAGTTCACAAGCCGCACCTTCATGATGTACGTCGAATACCTTGGCGGAAAGATCTGTTTTGCCTCTGTTGCCCACTCAAGGAGCAACAACCAAGTGGAAAGGGCTAACGCTGAAGTGATGCGAGGCCTCAAGACAAGAACTTTCGACAGGCTCCATAGGTGTGGAAGGAACTGGATTGATGAGTTGCTAGTGGTTCTTTGGTCTATCAGGACGACACCAAGTCAAGCTACGAGTTAGACACCCTTCTCCCTTGTCTATGGGACGGAGGAAGTTCCCCCCACGGAACTCATATATGGGTCTCCTCGAGTGCTCCCTTATGATGAGCTGGAGCAAGAGCAGTTGCGGCAAGACGACGCAACACTCCTTGAGGAAGACCGTCTTCAGGTTGCTGTGAGCGCTGCGTGCTACCAGCAAGCTTTGTGCCGCTACCATAGCCACAACGTCAATGCCAGGAGTCTTGAGGAAGGTGATCTTGTTCTTCGGCAAGTTCGGTCTGCCGAGAATCCAAACAAGTTGACGCCGAAGTGGGAAGGCCCTTATCGGGTAGTAAGAGTCACTAGGCCCGGCTCGGGCCACCTGGAGACCGAGGATGGCATTCCGTTGAGCAACTCCTGGAATATCGAACATCTTCGAAAGTTCTACCCATGAGGCACAGTTGCCGGGCCAACCCCGGCAACCACCTTTTTTACAAGTCTTGCCACTGAAGCATGTAATCCTTGGTACAAGCCAGGCTCAGGCCTTGTGCGTAGTTCAATAGAGATCAGTATTTCACAACCTTGGCTGATTCTCATGATCATTTACGTAGATGTCTATCTAAAGCGTTGCACTATACTTAATCCCGGCAAGGGCTGATGGACCGCCAAGGTTCCATACCCATATCTTCTCTTCTTTCTTGTTGTAAAGGATGGAAGGACACCTCGCGTGCAGCTTTGCCAGGGGGATGGGAGTACGGATACCTATGAATGACGTCACAAAAAACTTGATAGAAGGGTAAAGGAAACAAAGCTAAGTCATGAAAACCCCATTTGAATCCTGGTCGTAAAGTTATTTTCCTTGAGCAATTTCGACTTCTGTATGGAAAACCTACATGCGTGGGAACCTTGCGCAATTGGATGCGCCCTCACTGCGTTTGGGACCGCTCGACGGCTTAAGTGGCTTCGCCCGTGCACCTTGTTTCGTTTCGAGTCCGCTCAATGATCCAAGTGACATCGCTAGGACCCTTATCCAGTTTTTGAGTAAGGTCGATGCCTTGAACAGTCGTGCCAAGGATGGCAAGGTATCTTGCTGGCAGTGGCACCGCCAGTAGGCTCCTAAGGACCCATTCCTCAAAGGCCTTGCCTAGGGAAAATTCCATACACAGTGGCACCGCAATGGCACCGCCAGTAGATTCTTCCAGAAAGGGCCTAGGGAAAATTCCATACACAGAAACATTTTAACTTGGAAGATAACATAGCAGTCATCCAAGGCATAAGCAGATAGCATTACATCGGCCTTGCCAAGACTCTACCACGAAATAAATTGTTCTTGGCATGTGCAGCGATGAGGAGTGGGGCAACTAATCTCAGCGGTCTCCCTCGACCCGCTTGACCTGGCTTACCCGCTCGACGATGGGCGTGAAAAGTTCCTCGATCGCCTGGACGTCCACACCCTTTAACAACGGTCAAGGACGTTGGCAAGGTTGAGGGCGGGATTCTTCTATGCCACCTTGACGAGCACCTTGCGGAGGACACCCTAGCAGAGCTTTCGCGATTCATAGGCCCGGTGGGCCGCCTAGTCGGAATGGAGCTTGTGGAGACCCTTGCGCTCGTGGGGACCCTGTCGTCAGGAGAGTACGAGGGGCCCTCTATGCCCATGGCGGACAGTTGATCGGCGATCTTCTCCATGACGTCGACGAGCTTCTCGGTCCATACTTCCACTCCACGCACATAGTCATTGTGTGAGATGATGGTGATCTTGACAAGTTGCTTCTCATCGTGGAGCTCCTTCACCAGAGCCTTCTCCCGAATCTTGGTGGCCTCGAGAGTCCCAGTCACCGTGGTCAGCTTCGAGGTCAGATCGTCGATGGACTCGTTGGCCGCGGAGAGCTGCTTAGCCTTGTCGGAAACGACGCCTTGCACCTCCATCAGGCTGGAAATGGCTTTGTTCCACTCGGCCTTGACTGATGAGACCTTCACACCTTGATCTTTAAGGACCACCTCCAGTTCCTTCACCCTCTCCTCGAGTGAGCTTTTGGCGGTATCAGTAGCCTCAGCTGCGTCGACGGTTGTGATAGCCCAGGTGCTCCCCTTGCCATTTGTGGTCACGTAACCTTTCTGAACCTTGTTGCCATGTGTTGACTGATAGGATTTGCTCATTGCCATTCCATATCATGCATCATGCATCATGCCATCTCATCTTCATGTCATGCATTATATATTTTGTGGTGTGCTTCCATGTGACAGTTGTTGTGATGTTGTTAGCCGATCTTGTGTGATGTGTGGATGTGTGCAAGTGTGGTTAGCTCCCTCCCTTTCCCTTATTTTCAAAACTATCTAAACCTGTTTTATTCCTTTAGTTTTTCTACAGAAGAATTAACTTGTTAGTAAAATCTGTTAAAAAATTTCAATGTGTAGGGAATATTATTTTGAGTAAATATGTGTTGCTCTCTTTGGTGTTTGAGCTTTGGGCTCTTGGGAGTTTGCAATAAACAAGGGTTGTTTATTATATAGGTATTTAATTTACTTACTCTGAAAATCATCTTTCAAATTTTATTAAATAGGGCTTATTTCCTTTTGTGTCAAAGTATTTTTGTTTTGTGAAAAACCCTTTTCTTTTACTCTGGGGCTTTTTTCTTTTTTCTTTTATTTATAAATAGGAGAGACCTCTTGTGTTTTTAGAGAGAGAGAGAAGATGGGCCTTTGCCCTCCCGCTCGGCCCGGCCTAGCCTCTAGCGGCAACCTGCCTCGCTGTTCGTCTCCGTCAGCTTTAGGGAGGAAAGCAAAGAGAGAACGAGCGCCACCGTGAACTTCAGCCGTCGAGCGCCGTCTCCCCGGTCCTTTTAAACCCTCCTCGACG
Source organism: Hordeum marinum (assembly GCA_022496015.1). Classification (NCBI taxonomy): domain Eukaryota; kingdom Viridiplantae; phylum Streptophyta; class Magnoliopsida; order Poales; family Poaceae; genus Hordeum; species Hordeum marinum. Next base: position 122,667,510 of record CM039677.1, read on the forward strand.
TGCGTGCCCCATCGCCTAGGGTTCCGTGTCCCCCTCCTGCCGCCACCGCTTCCATCTCCCTCTTTACCCCCCTTCTCCTTCTTCTTCTGTCAGGTGAGATTCAGAGAGGGTGAGTTCAGAGAGCTGAGCGCCGGTGTCTTCGGTTGTCGTCGTCGCCTCCGGTGGCCCGCTCGTCGCCGTTGGAGATGGCGTGGAGCTCGCTGGTGCCGTCCGCATCCCGTTCCCGGTGCTATGGGGGTGAGGAGCATGTCACACCCTGTGATTTGCCTCATGACTAAGATATCATGACTCAAAAATTAGGGTCGTTTCAAACTTCTGTGTGCTTGTTATGCCTGACTTGATTACTGATTGTTTGATTGCTTGCTAGTGCTCTATATTCATAAAATCCCTCCTACTCTCAAAACGCTTTTCCTTGATCCCCACTCTTGTCCAATGATCATGCCATGTGAATAGGACTTAATCATATTTTTACCAAATATTATTTTTGCCAAAATCGATTTATTCAAATTACATTTGCAAAACCCCCTGATTTGAGATTAGCACTGCAAGTCCCCAAATTGGGTGGATACTTTTTTCCCAAATGTTTTATTTTGAGCCTACAATATATATAACTTCCCAAAAACCACAAAATATTATTTTAAAGTATTATTTTCATATTTTATTTACAGGCTTTTTCTTAAGGCCAAAAATTGTCTTTTATAGGAAAAAATATTTAAATGCTTTAAAAAAATTGGAGAAAAATTATGAAGACTCAGTGGACATATATTGTCCCTATATAAGAGTCTCAACACATGGTTATGTTCAAAGTATTGGGCAAAACCTCTCAAAACCATTTCTACCTATTTCAAGTATCTGAATATTTCTGGAAGAAATATTCTCAAATAAATCCAGGAAAATTCCAGCTTGTCACATATGATATGTATGGTCATATTGCCAAGTTTCATCTCAATCCCAGTTGTTTTGGTTCACCAAATTATCCCAAAACTCTCTCTCTCCAGATCCAAATTTGAGCTACTCTACATCACCAACTACCTCCCCTTAATCTCAAACTTTGTGGACATGCTATAATCCTCCAATAATGAATCCACACCAAGTGGTGCATCGAGGGGATCAAATTAACTTGTCCAAATCCTATCCAAACCAGTTCTGTTCGTTTCAAGAATTTGGTAATGTTACATTGCCAAGTTTCCCATTGAGCCCCAAACTTTTTGTGCATGTTATGGTCCCAAAAAAACCCTTTGGCACGCTCCTCTATGCTACTTCCCCTCTCCCCAATCTTGTCAACTGAAGACCAGCTACACCGGATGCACCAAGGATCCACCTCGACAAGCAACCGACACCGAAGACTTCGACTACAACAAACTCAACAAGACGCAACCCCGTAGACTTATGCTTATTCCTCAAGATTGGAAACCTTCCCTTGCCCAACTTATACCTCACAAGCTCCCCAGCACAAGTCTCTGGTCACGTGTTTAATACACGGATTTTCGGAAGAACTTATTGAGCTTCAATAATCCCCTGCTTTGCACTGGGTTCATTATGGAACTAGTGATCATAGTGAACAAACATCCTTCATTCTTACTCTAGCACAAGAACCTTGATGCCATAGGGAGGATCATTCTAAGGGTATGTGAATTGTGGACAATGATTGGATTTAGCCATAATAAATGTCTTGAGGAAATAGTTGAGACCCTTTGATGGATTACGAGGCTTAATGTTGGGAGACGAACTTGGTGGGTCCACATTGATAGAGTAGCATAACTTACTTGTCCCTTGAGAAAATTGGATTAATAGGACAAATATGATCACAAGCTGAAATTATTGGTGGATAAATGACTTGACTGTGGCAACTAATATTGATAATGGATTGATGGTGTTACGATAGTGACGAGAGTAAGTAGTAGGGAATTCTTACTAGACGTAAACCTTGGATTTAAATATGTGATCCTACTAGGTGCTCGAGAACAATTAAGCCACATGGATCAGAGTAATTTGGATTTAGTCCAATGATCTTGATAATGACACCATATTTCTTGGTGGATGATAGTAGAAGGAATCGGATGATGTTAGGAATAATTTAGGGATCTATATAAGCTCAACCTTGGAGTGTAGTTGGACATGAGATTGGAAGTTCATGACAATAGTCCTTGCAATGATATGTGGATTATATCGACTCAAGGAGATTATGTTGGACGCCATCGATGATGGATTTGTAGCAGTAATGGGTCATGTAACAAAGGATGATTTTCGTGGATTGATTAAATTGGATTCGTAGGGGAAAAAAGATCTTGGAGTGGTTTATTCCATGTTTCCTTAGCATAGTGATGCAATACCTTAGATCTTGGATAGGTCAGCAGGACACTTGGATTTGTAGTGTCATTGTCAAGCTTAGAGGCTTGTGAATTTTCCCGAGGATTTTTATATAGGGATATAGATGAGTTAGCTATAGTATACATATGAGATTTTTCAGCATAGCCATTCTCTCAAAACCTTGGAGATATGAGTAGCATATGCAATATTGGATCTGACTTATATCAGATGATACCTTCGAGGATATAAGGTGATTTTGTTTGGAGTATTAGGCAGTCCTATTGGCATCTAATAGTTGTGCTCAGGATAAGGTGTTAGATGTTCACTCACACCCTAAGCTCATTGGAACCCGAAGCTTCCATGATGCGGTCGGGCTAAGACAATAGGCTCTTGCTCTAAGTCGAAAGACCATGGTCGATACCCCCATCGTGACCACCTGGAGTAGATGACCGCCTCTCTCACACATCCCATGAGCAATGTGTTTATGTGGTATTGGAGGAATACAATGTTATCCCCACGAATGACATACTTATTTACCCAATGAGAGGAAGGAACACCTTATTCCTGTTTGGACCAGCCCCAAGAATACTAACTACCATGCCTCTCAAGTATAAGGTCACACCTTGAAAAAGTTGGACACCGTGAAGCACCCTCCCTATAGGAGAAAACTTTCTTGCCCAAACAAGATGAAGGGCCACTGCGATTGCGAAGCCACGACAATGACGAAGTAGAAGCAAGAGAAGGCAATCACCACTCCTCTTCCGGCTACATCAACTAGACTACATCCTGAAGCATCTACGTTGAAGCCCGATGAGCCCTTGGACATCAAGGGGTTTAAGGAGCCCCTCGCTTTCAAATGGTTACCTATTAGTTCCTGAATATGAAGGGACCGAGGAGCTGATAACGCTCCTCATTCCACCACCTTGATGGTGTACGTTGAGCGTGACGTCCCTGCTCCCTTCAAATGCCTAGAATGGAGTAGAACGACTGTCATGACCTCATTGCTAGCCCCTTTTTGGTTCAATCTGGGGTGTAACCCGTGAGTCGACCATGGTAAGCCACCTATCAAATGTAGTTCACCCCGCTTGCCAAGCCTTAGACCTTGAGGACTGGGTGGCTGGTCTATACTTTTGGGTATCCAACTCATCTAGGACCCCCCCTCAGAACCTTCCCAGATGGTAGAACCCGTTTTGACACCAAGTCTCTAAGCTCAGTCTTAGGGGTGAGACTCAGCGCAGACCTTGCCATGGAGAGACAAGTAGACGAAACAATCAAAGACCCTCGAGAAACATGAGTCCATGACAATGAAGACAAATGACCAGAGTAGAATGAAGAATCTACCTGGGAAGCTTACTCAAGCAGAAGATCTCGACGAGAAGCCCACGACGACACCCCTCAACACTCTCAAGGATGGGGACCACCTAGAGCTGAAGACCCCTGCTTTAAGGAAGATAAGGACTTCCCCGTCAATGAGAAGCTACACCGAGACTCGTCCCTTCCATTCTAACGCGAGACATGTATATGTCACTAACCCACGTGAGCAGTCCCAGGGCCAGCACACAGACACACTACTTGGCCAGGTATTTTGACTTTGGGATACCTACACAAGCCAGGCCCTTGCTAGAACCTCGTCCACCAAACCTTTAACCATTAGGCAAGCCTAGCAGGTTGCTCGAACCCTGTTCCTCCTCAGTCAAAGTGAACAATGCAATTGAAGGCATATCATCAGGCACTTCAAGATCCAAAAGGACAACCACTCAGGAGTAGAAGCCACATGGGAAAGGGAAGACTACCTCACCTCTGGATTTCCGCATCTTCCCACGCCTATCGTAGGAATCTCGGGGACGAGATTCTTGTAAGGAGGGTAGGTTTGTCACACCTTCTGATTTGCCTCATGACTAATATATAATGACTCAAAAATCACGGCTGTTTAAAACTTTTGTGTGCTTGTTATGCTTGACTTGATTACTAATTGTCTGATTGCTTGCTAGTGTTCTATATTCATAAAATCCCTCCTACTCTAAAAACTCTTTTCCTTGATCCCCACTCTTGTCCAGTGATCATGCCATGTGAGTAGGACTTAATCATATTTTTACCAAATATTATTTTGGCCAAAAAGGTTTTATTCAAATTAGGTTTGCAAAACCCCCTGATTTGAGATTTGCACTGCAAGTCCCCAAATTGGGTGGATACTTGTTCCCCAAATTCTTTATTTGGAATCTACAATATATATAACTTCCCAAAAACCACACAATATTATTTTAAAAGATTATGTTCATATTTTATTTAAAGGCTTTTTCTTAAGGCCATAAATGGCCTTTTATAGGGAAAATTTATTTAAATGCTTTAAAAATATTTGAGAGAATTTATGAAGACTCAATGGATATATATTGTCCCAATATAAGAGTCTCAACACATGGTCATGTTCAAAGTATTCGGCAAAACCTCTCAAAACCATTTCTACCTATTTCAAGCATTTGAAATATTTCTATAAGAAATATTCTCAAAAAAATCCAGGAAAGTTCTAGCCTCTCACATATGATATGTGTGGTCAAAGTGCCAAGTTTCATCTCAATCCCAATTCGATTGGTTCAACAAAATATCCCAAAACCCTCTCTGTCCGGATAAAAATTTGAGCAACTCTATATTACCAACTCCCTCCCCTTAATATCAAACCTTGTGGACATGCTATAATCCTCCACTAATGAATCCACACCAAGTGGTGCATCAAGGGGATCAAATTAACTTGTCCAAATCCTATCAAAACCAATTCTATTGATTTCAAGAATTTGGTAATGTTACATTGCCAAGTTTCCCTATTGGGCCCCAAACATTTTGTGCATGTTTTAGTCCCAAAAACATGCTACCATATCAAGTTGTATAGCAGAGACGATAGTTTTTCTTAGCTAGATCTAAACAACTCCATTTCTGCCCATTTATAGGGTTTGAAACTTTTGCATTGGCCACTTTCTCTAACTTAGGTCAAAACTGGTGATCAAGCTTATTTATACCTATTCCTCAATACTGTTAACTTTCATATGAATCTCAGCAACTTAGCTGGCCCAAAACTCTATCAAACACCTTCTAGAGAAAAACCAAAACTGGTGTTTTCACCTCTTCCATTGATCTCCTTAACCTCAAATTTTTACCACAGCCCCTTGTAGGTACCCTGCACCCCCAGTAAAGTTTTCATGGTCATTGCTCAAAGGTTGATGTGGTAAAAAAACCATTTACCCCCTGGACAGCAAGATTCCACCTCTCTGTCCATTTCCTCTCTAGTCTATTGTATCCCCAGGGCATACAAGGCCACCTAGACCTTATTTATTTCCCCCTAGATACCCTAGACACAAGAGGACACGCCAAAGAGGCTGCGGACAATGCCATGGCAAGCAGAGCACGCGCTCTGGAGCATGTTACAGTGCATCCACACAATGTAGCTTACCCAATCAGAGGCACCCGATAGCCTTGGGCCTCGTGGTGCTATCCTTTGAGACCACCTCGGCGTGCGTGACATGGCTAGCGGTTGGCCCCTTCCTCCCTTGCCATCCTTCTCGCCTTGCTGAGCTCACCCATCACCTCCTAGCTCGGCCAGTGGGTCCACGAGCTCGGGGCCCTCCTAGAGCAAGCCCCGCTCCCCCATCCTCGTACCCCTCAACCTGGACGACACCCACGAATGCCGTAGACACCTCCCCACCCTCTCCCTCTACCATGAAGGACGGCTCTAGGAACTCCTGTGCGCACTGTCCATGGTGAGCCCAAGCTCGCCACATCAGGGCCGTGACCGGGCACCCCTCTATTCTCCTTGGCGCTCTCCCTCCTCCCACAAAACCCCAGGACCTCTCCGCTTGCTCTCCCTGGCCTCCTTCGTCGTGCATGGCCGAAGAAGGCCGGTGGACTCCACTCAAAATTCAACCACGATGGTCTCTCCCAGCCCCTCTGGTCCTCACAAGAGCCACCACACGTCTTCCTCGACCTCCCCCATGACTCCTCCCCCCTTCCGCATGACCGCTGCACCGATTTCCATGGCCACCATCGCCTGTCCCCACCGTGTCCGAAGGGTCGCCTCCCCAAGCACTTCTCGGTGAGAATGGGACCCCTAGGTGGACGTAGCAGTACCTCCCGAGTGCTTCGGTGGCCGGAGCATCGCTGGTAGTGGCTCCGACCACTGGGACGATGCCGGCAAGCGCTCGGTCGTCCAAGAAAAATAAAACTCCCATTTATAGAGCACTTTTATTTTCTGTTTGTTGTGTTTTTGATTATGGTTGTTTACCGACGGTAGTTGGCGAGATATGCAGACTGCCCGGAGGTGGACGAGAAGCGTGTGAAGACCTCGGAGACGTTGTGAAGCCAGGCAAGAATCCCTTTGACCATGATGAGAAACCATTTTATTGCATGTCATATAGCACTTTACTTTCATCATAATTGATCATGTGATGTGGTGTTCCCCTTTTGGTGGGATGTCTCCGACATTTTTCCATTGACACTTGCATCGTGCATGACCCTACCACCTTATGAGGGTTATGCAGGTGGGTGTAGTTAAAATACATATAGATGCTATGCACATGGGATGGGATTTATGCATGAAGATGGAAAGGAGAGAAATGATTTCAAAGACTCTTTCAAAAAACCCGTTGAGTGCCACTAATGCCCAAGGGAGATGATGATGAGAAGGGTGACCACTCGAGAAAGAAATGGTGTGCCGGAATTGAGGGTGTGTTTTAGAAAACGGATTAGATTTAAGATTTGTCGACCGTCCCAACCTTACATGGGCAACCACGATACCCCTTATGGGACGAGGCTTTGTTGATTACCCTGGTGGGCACTAGCAAGGAGCCCACATTACTAGTGGCGGGAGTGGCGTGGTCACTCTCGATACGGGGTCGTACCGTTGGTCCACTCATGGATGGTACAATTAGAGAGAGGCTCGTGTGATGTACATCGTGGGGGCTAGGTACCAATCGAGTGGACTATTTTTTTAGTAACGCCGGGTGAAAGGCATTGTTCGGGTGCTTACCTTGGGTACGTATATACCGCGACTCGTGAATCACACGAAAGTTCCCCGAGTCTTATGGGTAAAGTGTGAAACCTCTGTAGAGTGTTAAACTAGTCGAATAGCCGTGTCCACGGTCAAGGACAAATGGGTGGTGCTGCTTAAACTACTTCCCGATCTTTTCGCAAACTTGGGGTGTATGTGTGGTGACAAGGATGATACTTGAGTCGAGTCGGATGACTCGGCATGATGACTGGACATGAGATGTTCAGACGGTGCATGCGACATGTGTAGCGACCCGACCTGAAAGGTCGAATCTCCGGTGTTTCTGTACCATCCCAAGATCATGCTGGTACGCGCATGGTACATCAATGTATATATCAAACGGAAATCACACAACATAAATTAATCGAAATTTCATATCGAGTCCTTTATTACAATAATGATTACAATAAAGTGGTGGAAGGCCAACTCATGAGATTAACTAAACTTGCGGAAGCTTCAAAGGTAGATGAGTCCATCTGACTCCAAGGGCATCTCACCGAGCGTAGAGCGTATCCTCACTCCTCGTCGGAAAAGTACTCTGCAACATGATATGTTGGAGTCGTATAGGTCAGCATATTGAATATGCCAGCAAAGTCACGAGAGAGGGGGAAAAGTAATCATCTAGTCTATATGCAATTATGGCAGTTGGAGTAGTAAGTTTTTGCATAAAGCCAATTTTTTCCTACAACAAGAGAGGGCAAAGGCATAATAACGACAATGTTGGTTGATTAATGAGATGGTTCCACCAACCAATTCTCATACCCAAGTTGTCATTAATAACCCACATCAGTATAATTAATTGTGTTGAGAGTTCCAGATAGTTTCAGTTCCTTTGGCTCAAGTTTTCCATGACCGTGGACATGTCTAATCGATTAGGTTTGGGTACTCTACAGAGTTTTGCACACGTTCCCCACAAGATTTGGTCGCCTCCGTTTGATTTCTCGCACTTCAGGGTGTTTGAGAAATGGATGACCAAAACATGGTCTTCTAAAGGGTTTTCATGAGACTCTATCGGTGCCCATCCTTTCCTACCGTTCTTCTACATCTCGTAGCACCGCCTGTCCAGGGTCACCACGATATCCAACCAAGCCAGAGCCCATAATGACTTGTGGCTGTGCTGGTAAGCCTTAGGTCTTGAAGCATCCATCCATCTCTTTGTGCCTGGGTGGACCTTTCCGCATGAATACTGGCACATCTCCAGCATCATCTAGTCTAACCACTGGTTTCTCCAGGGCACCGTTCAACCATCATCCACCCAGAGGTAAGTTGAAAACTTGAAGTCTTGAAGACTTGATCATCATGTAGGTCTTGAAATTATTAACTCTCTCAACTCTCATGAATCACAAAACCAACCCCGTCTACTAATAGCATAGCAAAATGTAAAACAACGTTTTTCCCGGGGCCAATGTATCAAAGGGTTGAGGGGTACCTACCACATGGTACTACAACAAGTAACCAAGTTTCCAATTTACGTACTTTGCATGCAATTGGGGTGATGGAAGAACTAATGCAATAAAACATAGGTATACATGGTCAAAGTGACTTGCCTCGTTGACGATCTTCGTATTCGAGGGACTCTAGGTAACAAGCCTCACCCTCCGGATGATCTAACGAATCCAACAAGAGCACTCTATAAGCATACATCAAAAGTTTGTAATTCACAAAATCAGAAATGTAACTAGTAATCAATCAAGACAAAACAAGGCTCAATCACAAGAAAGAAAAATCAACACATAGTTTTGTTTTCTAAAAGTTGATGGGTAAACTATTACATAATAAGCTACTACTAACAAAGTAGAACTATTTGTATTTGTACTAACAAAACAATAGTTGATAGAAAAGAAACAATAAAAATATATATTTGATTAACAGAATTAAATCCACTAAAAACGTTTGTGAAAGAATGCTTCTAAAGTTAATTTGTTTTATAAAACACTACTTAATAGAATAGGTTATAGTTTCCTCTAACAATAGGATATGAAATAAACTAACTATTTACTTTATTAACAAAAAATTATCTTAACAGAAAACAATTTACTAAAACTTTTCTTAGAAAACAAAATCTAATTATCTAAACTTTGTTAAAAGAAACTATTACTAACTAGTTTGTTTTAATCAAATTATACCTAGTTGAAAAGGAGTAGAGTTCCTATAAGAATAAAGTATAAAACTAAGCAAATTATCTTATTTATTAACAACAAGTAAATTTCCTAAAGTTGAAACAACAGAACCTACTAAAACAAAATATAACTAATTCAGATTTGAACTAACAAAAAAATTAAATTAATTAAACTATACTAACAACTAATCAGATTCTGTTTTTTGTTAAAACACTAAAAAAATTCATCCTAAAAATTCTCAAACTAAGCATGGTGACAGTCCTAACTAATACCAATCAGTGGCAAAAAGATTCATACAAAAATCTATTTTTAAACACTAGTTATACAAATTTTAGTAATTTAAGAAAATTTGATTAAATTCAAAATTTAAAGTTTAAATTTAAATTCTAAAACTACAGATATAAACTACAAGTAATACGTGACCTAATACAAAAATAATTAACTAAAAACACTAAATAGTTTAAAAGGTACAACTAAAACAAAATCAGAAAACCTTCTGTTTTCTAAAACAAAACAGAAAAGGAAAAAAAACTAACGAACGGCCAAGGCTAAGTGGCAACTTCCTATTGGGTGCTAGCATGCGCGCGTGGAAGCTAACGAACGGTGGACAAAATCTAGAGGAAAACGGTTCGTGTTTTAAAACGATCTAATCTGGATCGTAGGATCCAGATCCGAAGGTTGAGACAAGGTGGGGGCTCACAGCGGTGGTCGGGGTGGTGCTCCGGTGACGTCGACGGCGGCGGGAAGCAGAAGGTGGTCGGGGAGGTTGCTTCGGTGGTCGGGGAGAACGACAGAGAGGTCCAGGGAACGGCGGTGAACCTCCGGCGATGATTGGCAGCGTCGGACAGGCGTGAGGTGGAGGGAGGCGACGGCTAGGTGCGTGGGGAGGATCGGGAGCGGCAGGAACTCTGGCGAGCTCGTTCGAGCAGCGTCTTGGCGAGGCAGAGGGGGTTTTGGGGGGGGGGAATGAAGTGCGGAGGGTGACCTCCTTATATAGGGCTGCGGGTGAGTGAAGGGAAGGAAGGGGAGTGAGATCCGGCGAGCGCGCGATCTCCGGCGATGACCGTCGGGCGCGAGGAGGGTGATGGCCGCGTGATTGCAGCGAACGGTCGGGTGGGCTCCACTGTCAGCAAGGCCGATAGAAAGGAAAGTCGGGAGGAGGCTTAAATGCAGATTGGCCGACCGGGTATTTAACGCTTTAAATGATTTCTTTTTTCCAATTTCCAGCGCAGTAAAATCCTTTTAATGCATTCGATTTAATTCCCAATATAGGAAAATATATATTAAAATTATCATAAGAATACGTCGGTGGCCATTTATTGAACATTTTTCTTCTGCCATTTGAATACTTTCAAAAATATAATATTTTCAGAAATTGCCTATTTGGTTTTTACAAATATTTTTCAAAAGACCCCCCTGGTTTTATTGTTCAAATAAATCACCAAGATGACCCTGGTGTGGAGTGTCATGTTACTCCCCTCTTTTCTTTGAACTTTTCCAGAAGTTTTCAAATAGGTGAAACAAGAAAAGGGGAAAGATCAAAGTGCATTTCAGAAATTCAAAAGAAACACTTCAACCATTATATTCATTCAAAAAATATGATGATGATGCATAGCTATATTTCATAACATTCCAAAATGAAATTTTGGCATGTTACAACATATCTGAGGACTTGGTGTGATGAATGAACATGAGAGGTTGAACCCCTGCTTACGAAGATGACACTGACGTGTTCTTATGAACACCTGTCGAAGGGTGATTCATGTTTACTTAAGTTACTTTATCATGTCATTGCACTCAAAACTAGCTTTCTAGAAAACTTGCCTATTAGTTCTACATCATTCATTATTATTGCCTTGTTCCAAACATGGGTTGCTTGCGAGTACATTCAAAGTACTCATTGGCTTGCCACTTGTTATTTTATTGGCCAAACATGAAAGATCAGGTTATGATGAAGATTACTTTGGTGACGGACGTGCGAACTACGACGCTTCCCAATCAGAATGCCTGTAAGGTTAAGGAAAATGGCATTGGTTCACGTTATCATTGAAGATTTCTGCTGCAATCACATGAAGACATAGCCATTATGACCTTATTTGAGTAAACCGGTATGTAATGGATATATGTCTCTTGTTATTCAATTTCTGTGTGTTCAGTGAGGATTGATCTCTGGGATCATTGTGCACGTACATTAGGTGATCATGACTTATGAGTCGGGGTCCCCACAGAGCACCGCTTGTAGCGTCGTCCCGTCGTCGTCGTCGTCTGCAAGTGAGGAGTCGCGTCGCCGGCCTTCTTTGAGCCTTCTTCCTCGCCCTCAACCATCGGAGGACCGGCTGCTCGTCGACCCCCTCTGTGAGCGTTGAGCCCGACTTTCCCCTAGCCGTAGCATAGCGTTGCGTCCGTTCACCATAGAGCTCGCCGTTGCCGCCATGTAGTGCAAGGCAGGGCCTTGAGGGCCGTCGCGTCCGTCCCCGTCGTCGCGAGACGAGCAGGGGAACAGATTCTCCCATCTCCCCGCTTTCTCCTCTGCCAGTTCGCGCTGCCGGAGGCCCCCTTGTCACCGGAATTGCCGCCGCCGTTGTCTGTCAATGCAGTGCGCGCCAGGTTCAGTTTTGTTAGTTAGCTGCTTGGCCTATTAGTTGTAGTGAGCTCGATACCCCCTTCTATTGAGATCCGAGGTAGTAGCGAAGTGGTTTGTACGCTGGGGAGACGACCGGTAGGTCGTCGGATCGAATCCCAGCCTCCCACCTTTTTGTTTTCCTTTTTATTGATTGGCTAGGAGGTGTGTGTGTGTGTTCGGATCTGGTGCGGCCACTGCCCGGATCTGGTGTGACCATGTACTATGTGTGTGTGTTCCTGTGTGTGTGAGTCTGGTGTTGGATCTGCTGTGGCAGCAGATCTAGGGCTGTGTGTTTGTGTTGATGTGTATGTGTGTGTGTTGTTGTGTGTGTGACAACTGGGCCTGGCCCCACTTGTCATCCACTAGGGGGCACTGGTGACTATGCCAGGTGCCCCCCTGCTATTGTTTTTCTTTTATTGTTTTAGTGTTTATGTGATATAAATAGGATATTTCTATTTTTGGTAATATTCTTAAATTGGATATGAATATATATGAACATGAGCATTTTTTAGTAGGTTTCAACTTATAGGAATTGTTGGTATTTTTCTAGCTAGTGTTTTGCCATGTTGCTCCATGCAAACATATGAGTGTGATATATGATTTTGGGGTAGAATCACCCAAGGAATTCATTGGTGCAACTTGTTTGGTCATTTGAGCAAGTTTGCCAAAATGTCATTTTGTCTCAAAGTGTCATTTTGTCAGTTTAGTTATAATTAATTCATGCATGATATGATATTTGTGTCCACATGAAAATTGTAGGCTTTGATGAGTAGAATGCCATGGTATTTTCTTTTGACATGATAAACTTGCATATAAGTTGGAACCATTCTCCAAAGTGGCTATTATAATGTTCCTGTTTTCAACATGCTAAATATTTCTAAGTCTGAGAATCTGTTAATATTTTTATGCCATGGAGTGGATGCTAACAAGTGATATGTTGTGAATTTGCTTAAGCTCAATGCTAGTGTTTTGAAGTAGATGTTGCTCTCAACCATCCTGTTAATTTTCATGCCATGAGGTGGCCTGTATCACCATTACTTTCGGCTGTCAACTTCCTACCAGCTTAACTCAGAGGTCGTCTGTATCACCATTAATTTTCGACTGTCAAGTCCCTAAAATTTGTTTCATCATGCCAACTTGTGAGCTTCATGCCTATTGATATGTGCCACCTTTCCAGTTTGTCTAGTTGGATCATTTTATAAGCATGCTATGTAGATTCTGCGAATGCCTTGTTTGAGGTTGGAAACATCCTGTAGCTCTAGATATTCACTGTGAAAGTTGCCATGTTGCTGTTTTGTGGCAGATTGTTTGTTTTAGTGTTTTGTGACTTGTGAGAGCTATGCTCCATGGAATTGTTTGATATTTGACTCTATTGTGGTTGGTTTTTCATTGTCTAACCAGTGGCTACCTTGGAATGCCAAGGAATAGCCCATGGCCTTCATTGTCTTGTGTTTTGCCTTGGTAACTTGCCGTGAGCGTAGCGTGAGAACCGTAACTCCGTTTCCTATGTTGTAGATATGCATTTGTATCGATTCTCCATGAAGCATCCATATTTTCGATGATCATGAATGTTTAAGTAACTTGACATGAGGTTCTATCCAGAATTGTAAATAACTAAACTATTGCATGAGATACATGACTAGTTTAGGACTCCCATGTTAAATATTTCAAATCAATCATGCATCATCTTGTTTGTGCATTACACCTTGGTTGGTTTATTATTTTTGTTGTTTCTCTTGGGTAGACATGAGTATTAAATCTGGGTACGAGGATCCTGGAGAGTACCACTACGAGAACCCCGCTCTTCGTCCCTCTAAAGAACAAACAGCCAAGATGATGGTTCCCGGATCCCGGCACTATTTTTGCTTTGCTAGATATTTAGCTCTTATTGTTACATATGCGTTACCTACCACTTGAATGTCAAGCCTCCTTCATTGCCATGATATCCACTAACACTCCACATCCTAGCAAACGTTGTTTGGCTAAGTTACCGTTGCTCAGCCCCTCTTATAGCGTTCTTAGTTGCAGGTGCAGGTTGTTTCCATGTGGTAAAATGGATTTCTGGCATATCACAATATTATTTTCTATTTAATTTAATGCAAATATATATCTTGGTATGGTGGAAGGTTTGGCCTTTTGCTTCGTGTTTTGTTCCGCTTTTACCGCCATAGTTTCCTGTTACCGATGTTATGTTTCCATACTTTGCGCTCCTAACATGCTCGGGGTTGTTATGGGGACACCCTGGATTATTCAGTTGAGATTAAAACTTGTCTGGCAAGACCGAACTTTGGTACTATTTGCTTAAACAACTTAATTAAATTGCATAGGGCTTTGCAACCCCGTGGATTAATCAACAACCCGGGCCAGTGCTCCTTATGAGTGTTGGTCCAACCCAGAGCAGCTTATTAACGCCGCCCGGGGCAACTCGGTGATTGGCGTGGTAACCATTGCTCATCCTTAGTGTCCTAAGAACGAGATACACGGCTCTTATCGAGTTCGTCGACAAGCCGGGAGGTCTTGCTGGACTTGGTTTACCTTTCTCGAGTGGCTTGCATGAGGGACACTGATTTTCTTCGGACTATCTTGAGGTGTCGGAATTCCTTTGGAGTTGCCTAGGATGATCATGAGATCCGTGGTTGAGGCTATTCCCGCGTAGTGTGGTTAATTTATGATGGACTAGTTGGTGCACCCCTATAGGGTTAAAACTTTCGGAAAGTCAGCCCCGCGGTTATGTAGCAACTTGGATATTTGTTTAACACCCGGTTATAGTTAACTTGAGGTAAACTCTAATAAAATGCACCAACTATGTGAGTAATCGTGATCGTCTCTACTCGTGAACATGATCCGAGAGAGAACATGGTGGGGTTATGTTTGATGTAAGTAGGTGTTCAGGATCTTTTAGAGGTCATGCTAGTTCTCGATCGTTTATCGTAGACCACATATTTACTTTCATGTTCTTGTCAGACTAGCCACCACAAATGCTCAGTGTTGCTGCAAACTAAACACTTACACCCATCCAACCTATAAGCTTGAATAGTCTTGGTAGCCGGGCCCGAGATGATGAGTCCTCGTGGCTGACATATTACTACAACAAATATTGGTGCAGGTGAAGATGAGATCATGCAAGATGATGTGACGCAGCTCTAGTGGGAGTATGACGAGGAGCGTGGCAGGATGTACATCACTTATCGAGACGAGTAGAGTGGTTGTGGTCGTGATCTTCCGGGCTAGCAAGCCAGTGTCATTGCATCCTTTTGTTCTTTGTTTTTGTCCGTAGTCGGACCCTGTCCTTGGATTGATGTTTGAATAATGGTGTCGAATTGTAATTTAGCATGTGGCGAGTGTCTAGCAACTCATATACTCCTCTCTTCATAAATTTATGTAATGATGTTATACTTGCGAACGGCAACATACGCCTCTATCCCTGTCGAGGCCCTCGTGGCTAAATATGGATAGTCAAGCATCTTGGGAGGGACAATGGCCTCCTTTAGCTTGCCGGCGTGGTCTTCTGCCAGGGCTCCGAGTGCCTCCGTCTGCCCCTGCTCCAGCCCCTGGGTTCGCCGTGCGACGCGATCCTCAAGCTCCACTTCCTTGCGGCTGAGCTTGTCGGAGAGTTCCTTCTCGCGAGCGATAAGGTCTTCCTCTTGGCCGTGAAGCAAGATGCGACACTCTATCAAACGAGCGTCCTCTTTGACGGCCCGTTGTTTGGCCTCCTCCTGCGCCTATTCAGCGTGAGACTGCTGCATTTAGAGTTGGCTCTAGCCTTCACACAGTCGCGACTGACCAGTGTGCAGGTCCTTGGAGGCTTGGGCATACCAAGTCTGGGTCTCCTCGACGCGTTCTTGGAAACTGGCCTCGGCAGCTTCGATGACTGCATCCCTAGAGTTGAGTTTCTCCTTCTGGGCGTGGTGAAGAGCCTGAAGCGTCCAAAAGCCGTCGCCCATGGCCAGGAGGAGCCGCTGCTCCTGGAATTTGCTGCTGGCCTTTGGCTTGTTAACAATGTCAAGCCCGACGACGACGATGGCCTCCTCAACAAGGACCCCCTCCTCAGGCGGCTCCCTAGCGCTTACTGCGTCGGGGATGCTGATGAACAGGTTGTCGCCAACCTTGAAGTACCTGCTCGATGAAGGGGCTTAGGACGCGGATGGCTGGCCCTAGCGGCCTCGGCGCTAGCGGCCTCGGCGGCGGCATTCTTGGTGTCCTCGTCAGCAGCGTTCTTAGCGTCCTCAGCCTCGGCGCTCTTAACGACTTCTTCAGGGCGGAATGTCTGAAGACCAGGAAGGCGAACCAAGCAAAGCTAAGGAGGAAGTTTAGGAAGACAGAAAAAAGGGGAATACCTTTGCCAACGACGATTACCGGCGGAGACCCGCTAGTGCTTGAGCTTGCCGGCCCTTCCTGATCACGATAGAGCATGCCGGAGGAAGTCCTTGCCAGAGCAAAATCCCTAGGCGGTGAATCCGGGGCGGTCGCCGATGACTCTCCTTGTCGCTATCCTCCTCCTTCATGTACAATGATGTCAGCAGTAAAGATGCACACCCCAGTGTCTGCCAGCGGGAAATGAGTAATGAACTCATGCTAGGGGCACCACCGGGGGCTAAGTCGGGGACTACGAGGTGGGATAGTCTCCGGATTGGCAGTAGTCCCCCTTGGCCTGCCTGACGTGCTTACCTACGAACCCTCAATCGTTGAAGTCTTTGCCCTCTTTGCGACCTGCTACGCCAGCGTTTCCGCGTCCCTATGGAGAAAAACCAAGATGGATTAGACAAGTAGGGAAAGAGAACCGAGGATTGGGAAAAGACGGCAGGATCCTTACTCTTCTTCTTCCTCCCCCGAGCTAAGGGCAGAAAGGTTGAAGGCGACCTCTGCCGTGGATCCTCTGGGAGGAGGTGGAGGGGTGCTCCTGGATCGCTTGTCCGGGGCAGGCGCGGGCTGCTGACGAACTTCTTGTCACTGTGCAGCCTTGTCGGTTGCCCCCTTGTAGGGGGCTGCGCTACTCGAAGAGGCTTGCCGAGCTGGGAGCCCGACGGCGGTGTTCCTAAGGACGTGCCCTTTCCTTTGGACGAGGGGCAGGACCTCCTCGAGCAACTCCTCCTCGGATGCGTCTTCGGCAAGCTGGCCCGGGGTAGACGTGTCGCCTCACTCCTCGGTGATCTCGCCCTGCCCGACATGATCCTCGCCCGGTGATACTTCCCTTTCCCCGCCTTCGTCTTCCAAGAAGCCGGTGCTGTCGGCCTCCTTGGCAAGCACCGCTTCTTCTGCCATGCTGGTTATGTACGCCAGCTCCTCTTCGGTGGTGTTGTGGACGAGTGCCTCCTCCTTGCGGGTGGCCGTCTCCGACAGGTTGTTGAAAAACTTTTGCGCCTCCTCCGCAGACGGCTCCATCCAGGTTGCGTCAAGGCTATGGGAATCGAGCACTGGCATCAGGGCAATGATTCTGCCCAAGGCCGAGTTATTGCACAAGGGGACTGTGGTGCTCCTGAACAACCTCTCACAGAGGGCCCCGTGCTGCATGGTGGTCAGATTGTGGTTTAGGCCGGGTGCAACCTCATGATGTCCGCCACATTCCTAAAATCCCAGGCTGGCCTTCGCTTGTTCTGCAAGGGGGTGATGTGTCGGCAAAGGAAGTCAGCGCCTATGATCTATATGGAAAGTCCGGCGCCTTGGAGGCGGTGGATCCTAGTGATCACGAGCGTGAGCTTCTCATCCCAATGGTCGAGGGCGCTCTAGTCATGGCCACGCACCATCTTGGTCTACCGTGGCATATAGAAGGGCTGGGGCTTCTCCACTCAGAGCCAGCACAACTTGCCCCGCCACTCATCCCATCTATCACAATAAGCCCCTTTAGGGTAGAACTCCTTGGTTCCTGGAATGGGCTCTACCTTGCTGGATGCGGGGGGTGAAATAATGGTGGAAGAGAGCACTGCTAGGGGTTACTCCGGCAAAGTTTTCACAGAGGTGTGCGAAAACCACCGTGGATGTCATAGTTTTCGGCATCAAATCCAGGAGTAGGAATCCATAAGTAAGCATAAGGTCGATAAAGAAGTCCGAGTAAGGGTGGCAGAGACTGTAGTACAAGTAATCGGCAAAGAAAGGGTATTTGCTTGGACCTTCACCGAAAGGACCCGGGCTCATGCAAGTGGCAGGTTGCACCTCCATCGTCGTCGCCCACATCCACCCGTACCGCCTCTTCAGGGCGGCCACACTAAGCCCCGGCGGGACAATGACACGCTCCCACCATGATGGCTTTGGGTGGCATGGTGATGGCAGGGATGGAGACCGACGACGAAGAGGGGGTGGGGCCGCTAACGGATGTAAGAGGCTCTTCCTTGGGCTCAAGGAGGAAGACAAGAACGGTTCTCAGACTAGGAAAGCTGATAGGTAAATGGGCATTGGCTCTGCAATCTCCACTTTGTGGAGAAGGCCGGGGGCAGTCTCTTTTTACCGAAAACATGATAATACAAAAACGCTCCACAAGTGCACTGCTTTAATGGCCACGCCGCGAACGTATCCCACTACCCGCATTCAATGGGCATCGTGGGGAAGCACTACCACGCGTGCCCATTCACTAGTTGGGCCTAGACTAACAACGCCTCGTGACGTGTATGGCCCAGGTCCGGGGGCCCCTATTGGTGCACTAGAGTTTTTGGGCCATCTAGTGCCCCTTTACTCTACACGGGTAGTACTAGCCGCCCCGAAGGGCAAGGCCCAGCAAAGACTTGTCAAGCACCAGCACCGAAGACTCAAGACTACTGGCAAGACCTTACCGGGAGGGTTGTAGAGCCTCCAGGCGAAGCAAGGCACCCAGCAAGGCAAGGTCCCGGAAAGGCAAGGCCCCGACAAGCACCGACAATACATAGGCCATGTGTCGGTTCACCTAGACGCGTGTCATGGCATCGGTGTTGGACGGAGCTAAGCGTCATCGATGTTGGAGGGAGCTAAGTGGCGCCGATGGGATGGGCCCCCGTACCGTCCCACTAACGGATTGAACCCCTGACTCTTGTCCTACTGCGTCAAAGTTAGGTATGATAGCACTGTAGCACTGTGAATCCCATGTGCACACTGTACGCCACTGTTGGGATCCCCTTAGGTACAAAAGGAGGCCCAGTGCATTACAGAGAGGAGGTTGGATAGTAAGAAAGGTTAGAAGGTTACATAATCAGATAGTTGGGCCCTTAAAAATGGGACAGCCCGATAGTTAGACAACTAGAGGTTACCATGCTCACGTCGCAGCCGTTCATGGCGCTCCTATAGCTGGAACCCTAGAACACGATCAATATAACCAAGCAGGAGTAGGATTTTACGCACCGATGTGGCCCGAACCTGGGTCAAAACTCCCCATGCGCTGCTTACCGGACCGGCTCTTTGTGCGAGCCTACACCCTACCGAACCGAAAGGGGTCCCCATGGTCCCGTAGGTGTTCTTTCCCACGACAGAGAGCCCCTCCAAGATTTGTTCTCTCTCTCTCTGTTTCCTTTTGTTTCTGCGCTCCCAGATTCTGGACTTTCACCGTTTCTTAAATATCCGGATATCCGTAAATCCGATCAGGCTGAAATTTTGAGGGGATGTTCCTTATAAAAATATATTTCTTGCGGCCAACGAACATCTCCAAATGACCTAAGGGGTGGACACAAGCCCTCAGGGAGCGCCCTACCCCCCAGGGCGCGCCCTCCAGGCTTGTGGGGCCCTCGGGCATCGTCTTCTGTCGATTCCACATCCGAAAATTCACATATATTCCAAAAAAAATCTCCGAAATTTGTATCCCATTTGTACTTCGTTTGATATGGATTTTCTGCAAAACAAAAAACATGCAACAAATAGGAACTGCCACTGGGCACTAGATCAATATGTTAGCCCCAAAAATAGTATAAAAATTTGCCAAGAGTATATGAAGTTGTAGAATATTGGCATGAAACAATAAAAAATTATAGATACGATGGAGACGTGTCAATCTGCAAGGAGAGAAATAACAAATTTAAGAAAAATATTATAAATCTCAATGGTACAGCTCGTTTGTTTCAACAATATATAGTGTAACATCTTGTGCTTTGAAACAAATCAAACTTACTTTGTAGATAAAAATGATGACCTCGTATCAGTGAGTGGCATCAAGTGCATTATGAATATACCACCGTCGTCCCTATCAATTGAGAGTAATATATCGGTGATTATAGGATAAATAAGACATATGAATTATTAATTACAGTTTGACAAGCACATATTGATGTACAGGTACAGTAACAAGAGACTCACTGACTTTTCGAGTTAGTTATGCATGTCACAGGTTGTACACTGAATTTGTTTATTCTGTGCGGATAGGTATTGTAAGCTAAATGGTACGCTCTCTTGAAGTTTTCAATCACAATATCTGAATGTTCCTTTATACCCTCATAATTGATAAAAGGACACAGGATCTTGAAGCATTTCTTCTCGAAATTAATGATTATCAAGTATATAAAGTGGCCCTGTCTCATAGGAATTAACGCCTCAATCAATGAGCAAGAATATTTGTGAGGGGAACTAATAGGAAAAACTGGATAAACAAAGACCAACACACTAGAGCAAAGTTAGCAAGATCAACTCACAAAGTTGCAAACGCTTGACATCTTGTAGCCAATTGTTTTTTCTACAATGTATTGTTTTAGAGGTTCAATGCTTGCATCTTTGACCTGAAATTTGTCCTGCAAAATATAGATGCTCCCTTACTTTTCTTTGGTACAGTTCTTTATTCATATTTAAAAAAAGAAAGAGGAATTAAATTAAAACTTACTCAAGCTTTGATGTACATTATGTGGTTGTGTAAGTTGTGTCTACTGTTAAATTGTTCTTGCAACAACAACTCTGAGTCAGCATCCATCACGTATTCGATGGTCAACCAGTTTTGTTTGATGAAAAATATCCTCTTGCTGCCAAAAAAGGCCCATTAAATTTTATGAATTACTTATTTTCACATTTAACTTGATTAGAGGCAACGATTTTTCAAAATGCAAGTATAGCCCTAATCTATAGTGACAAGAAGAACAGCTATGTGATCAAACTACAAGGACAATTTTGTTGAAACGTGGTGAAACCAAAACTTTGTTTTGATGTAATATGTAAACAACAACAAAAATGAAAACTATAGGCTAACCACTTGAATGTCTTAGCTCCAAGTTTCTAGTCATAATAATAATAATAATAATAATAATAATATTGTTATTATTATTTCAATTGAGCAAAACTTTTCTACAACAAGAACAATGATCTCATTACTTGTCATCTCTGCCTGGTGGCGGCGTCTTCTCCACAACTATTTCGTAGATGAGTTTCTCTATGAGTGTAGAATCTCTTATAACCAACAATCTGAAGGAATCATGTTGGTTATTTGTTGGATCAGTTAGCCAGGGCTGTTGTTGTAGATCATAATGATTGTTCTGGGAGTGAGGTGCATTGGAACCGACTTGACCATTACCGATATGTTGATGTGGGCATGAAGAATGTGTATTATTTGTCCGTGAATGTCAGCTGCTGTAACTTTGCTGGTGGTTATGCTAATGGTTGTATTCATTGGGTTGGCATTGCTGGTTGTGCAAGTGATCATTATTTTGGACATTTCTATGATGGGAGGATTGGAAATTACAATCAGAAGGTTGTTTTTGGTATTGTTGGTTGAAGAACTAGAGATTATAATCAGAGGGGGGTTGTTCGTGGCAATGTGTGGATAGAGTATTTGGTCTGGGAGTTTGTGACCAGGCAGACTAGGTTAAATCCACAGAGTGTGATGTAGCAATGGGAGATTCTAACAAAGGAGATCGGGTTAAACCCACAGAGTACGTCATAGCAGTGGGCTGTGAGAAGCAACTAACGTTTAGCATTGACATCGGGGCTGATGTGGTAGCTATAGTTGAACCTTCAGTATAAGTAAGTGTGGACCTCGCTGATGAGCTTGTAGGCCCGGATATGTGCATCGGAGTATTAGGTTGACAGTCTTTGAAGCCTACATTCTCAGAGTTGGTTGGCATGTACTGTTGTTTTGTTGCCTTGTCAATTTCTTCATATATTGTTGGGTCAGACCATATGCTATCATATTCAATGAATGCAGCGTCATGGAGGGCTTTTTGGTTGTCAACAACTTGTCGCTTTTGGAAAGATGTTTGGGTGACTGTCCTAAAGGCTCTATTATCCTTACTCTTTTCTTCGTTTTCAGCATGGCCTCATTTGCTCCATTGAGCATCATCAGTGAGGGTCTCTTGTCAGCTGTCATTCGTTAGTTGGCTTGGTTTACATGATGGCTCTTCAAGACTTTAGCACTGACACTGTTAGTTTGATTCTCGGTAGCTGGTTCCCATATTTGTATAGTAGCATCTTTGCTTGTGCTCTTAAAAGTGGCAGCAAAAGATTGAGTATCACTAGTGGATGAAGGTTTTTTCTGTTGAGCATGTTCACGAGTTGTGTGAACCAGTTCAATTCTAGAACCGCTACCGGAACTACAGGGGACATCTACTGTATTAGTGGGCGTGTGGCTGAACTTGGAGTCTACTGCAAATTCATATGATTTGGACATAACCAATCTTGTTCTCATCACTCAAATTGCTAGTAGCATTGACTTGAGCTTTCATGGTGGGAGATGAGCATTTGTCGGTAGCAGTGTCTATCTTGTTAACGACTTCGGATACAATGAACTTATCCATGCTTTTTGGAAAAATTTCAGCAATTGTGTCATCGGCGTTGGAACGTGCAATATTGTCTGGCATTTGAATAAACAGAGAAGCAGGATGCTCAATAGTCTCACTTATCAATGGAGCGACGGTGTTTAACTGCTTCTCATCTATACAGTGTGAGGTGTGAGCATCAGCAGCAGCAAATTCCCTTGATTGTGTTGGTTGTGTGATTACATGTTCCCATTCTGTGGAAGTTGTGCAGATGTTGGCTGCAGTTCGTGGAGTGTTCTCAGATGAATTTTCCCCAGTTAGCATCATTCATGTGTTCTTGTCCAACACGTCAGATGTTGACATGAAATGTTCATGAACAGGTATCCCATCAAGGCATCCATTATAAAAGTGTATTAATGTTTCTAGATGTGACCTAGCATTAGCATCCAAGTCATTGGTCTTGAGGTCTATCTCAATCACCTCCAAGTGCAATTTAAGCTCGGTTGATGTTTGACGCTGTAAGGACAGCTGGGTATTGAACTATTCCTTATCATACTGGTTTTGGGAGGGTGACACAGGAGTACCGCAACAACCATTTAGATTATCCATCGAGTATGATGAGGCACATGCAAAATTGCTTGAGCCACTTCTACATCATCTTTGAGGATTTTCTTTGTGGCAATAAGGAAGTGATGGAAAAGTGGAAGGAAGTGATGAAAATGTTTCTTCTCCATTGGATTCATCTTTCTGTAAGTTACAATATACGCCGCGGTCAGTTCGTTTGACTTCTTGCACACCAAATTCCCTACCAATAGAAAGAACCTTTACTAGTTTCTGCTCAATGACGGGTTGAATCACACAAAAAAATTATGTGTACATCCCGTTAATGATTTTGCGAATATCTGCTTTAGCCTATAAACAAGACATAAAAAACAACATCTTATATTAATATAACATTAAATGAATAATAACATGAAAAAATCTATATGGAATGCTAGACTTTAGGAAACATAGTGAAGACTACTGCATGAAGGATACGAGGAATCACACACGGCCTATCCAAGAATCACAGTTATAAAAATCACATAATCACATCTGGACTACTGTTGGGTAACACATGTAGCCTACTATATGAAGCACAACTAATTTACCATGTGAGGAAGGGCTATAACTATCATAGAACCAAAAACTACCTACTGTTTGTTCTCAAGCAGCACAACTAACCTACTGTAGGTAGGAGGCACATGTAACATAAATGAAGCATGTTGTAGAAAGCACGACCAACATGTAACCTATTGTAGGTAGCACACATAAAATCATTGAGTAGTGTCAGTTATATCCTAATGCAGCAAGCCTAGGTACCTGTTTCCTATATATGCTAACTTATATGTTGACTCAGTCTGAAAATTTACAGGGTGTGCAATTATTGACAATTTAAAACAAAAATATAGGTCATGTGTTTGATATGACTAACCAAAGATAATTTGCATTCTGGCAGAAACTGTATGGGTCAAATTAAATTAAGGTATGGAAGCTAAATCATTGTGTTGAGAGGTAAAATTCCAGAGGGTAACAACGAATGAACTTCACTCACATGGTGTTTGCCAAAATTTACTTCCTGTGATGACAGTCTATCTAGGTTAGTATAATTATTAACAGTGTCTGTATCCTAGATAGGTAGCCTCGATGGCAAATCATTTTTCATATGCATGACCTTGATATCCTGGTACTCAAAGTAGCTTATCTGCTAGAGATAAAAAGGTTAAAAATGGATCATATGCTCAGCACTTACGACGGAAGAGAATTCAAAGAAAAAAGTAGTGAACCAACCACAGGTATCAAGAGGCAGCCACACAATGCGCAGACGAATTCCTTATCCTTGAATGTCTGGAGTGATGTCACCAACTTGTCTAGAGTAGCTCCGGACCAATCATATGATGGTATATCTAATGCTGGTCCTTCAAGAGCTGCTAGATAATATGGGCTTACACATTCATTTGTCGTTGGGCATAGAAATACTACGGTTCCAAACATCACAAAAACCGGCTGAAATAATTCTCCTGACAGTTCCCGAGTCATGAGATCAATTAGTTCTTTGATGCTTGGAGTCTGCACAACACAATTTTTCTCAGACTTAACCTGACATCTAAAAGCTTCTGAGCAACTTTTAGCAATCATTTTGCATCCTAGTGGAATTCCCAGTATGGGGTGCATGGTGTAAGAGTTTATAAGGAATGTGAATCAACTAGGTAATATGAAAGAACTTGAGCTGTTGTCAAAGTAACATACAAGCCATTGAATGAAACACCTTAGTAGCTCTTGGCAGCACAAGTCTAGTAGATTCCCGGAACCAATGTCTCTAACAAGTTGCTTATGGTCGTCTGTTAGCTTGTCACAAACAGATATGAACTTCTTAAGTCTCATTTTTGTACTGAAATCTTCTTCATACTTGGCCATTGTAACTGTTGTGCCAAGAAAATTAAGAATGGAATTTTAAAAAATGTATCGAATCTTCAGTATAAAAATCTTGCGAATAAGAAACACATATGAGACAATTATTACTCATTTTTTGAAAGCAAATGCAACAAGACACATGGGAATCACTCAAAAAAGAACCTACTGCGAGCCTGATAATTGCTTCTTCCTTTTGTACTCCTGAATGAGCTTTTAGTGCGCTATATGTTGGGACTCGGTCCTTATCCTTTCCTTTTCTAGTTGTTCAGGGACCATGAAATATTGTGTCACGAGCTCTGTGCCATCGACAGACTGAGATTGGGTCTGTGAGAGCTGTGTATTAGAGTCCATCCCATACATTATTACATAACAGGCCATGAGACATGATGATTACTACCTCAACTAGCTAGGACAGATATTAACAGTTGATGTGACATTATCATTGACATCTAAATTAATTGAGAGAGATATTTAGTCTGGGTTAGCTAGCATAAGTACTATCTGACTATTATAGAGGATGAAAGTTGTTCGTAACACTTTGAATAGCAGGATCGAAATTAAAATCAGCATACAACTGACATGTCAGAACAGTGGGTCAATCGAGTGAAACCTCAGTCGGAACTGTAAGTAACACCCATCAAATCATTCATGTGAATCAATTTGACGACCCCAACCAGCGACCCTAACCCCTGGGATTTCGAAAAGTATTTTGATAAATTTAATTCGTGCCCCATCTCTCTCGTGTTGCGTTCCTCATCCAACATAAATTTAGCAGGTCTTGCCGAAAAAAATCGTTCAAAATTTGAAACAACATGCGAAGCGCTGTGACGAGGAAGAAAGTAGCAGGTACAAGGTGTAATGTGTTTCCTCAACAGGAGGCTCATGACATGGAGGAAGAGGGTGGGTGATTCCTGAGGGGAAGAGGGAGGACTAGAGAGAAATTATATGACCAATCAGTAGAAATTCCTTGGGAGAGCTAGGATATCAAGCCCCAAATTTTTTTCAATGATGCCATATGGGGAGTGAACGAACTGATATCTAGAATTCATTGATGGCTGACCCCACTGGCCAGATAGGGAGTGAACAAACTGAGATATGGAATTCATTAACGGCCGACCCCATAGGTCAGTAAGATCAACCATTGTAGAGCCCGCATATCACTACGGCTCGACTACATCTAGGACTTTCTGTTTTGTTGCACGAAAAGTGACCCCACTTGTCTGTCAAAGAAACCTTTGGAGGGCCCATGTGTTAGTACGACGACTCAGGTTCAGCTCCAAACTTTTTCCTGCAGGCAAAGAGAAAAGGATGCTCTCTTTATTATTTCGCGTCTCCGTCCCTTTTCATGTGTCTCGTTCAAATTCAGAATCACCCATGGATATTTGAGAGTTGCCTTGATCAGGAAAGTAGATCGCGCACAAAACTGAAGTGGATCTGGGTCTGAGCAGTCTAGGGTTTAGATTCAGCAAACAAAGGTTAGCTAAAAAATAATCAAGTCATCCTGTGATGTTTCCCGACACATGTGGTAGATTGGATTTTTTCTGCTAGGCGTTTTTAATCCTTCCTAATGAACTAGCACGGTCACTTCAATATATTTATGTTCTGGTTATGCATCTTCGATGTTCTTGTTGGTTTTATGTATCCTTATTTTTTAAGCATGGTTTCAGTTTTCTCATAGTAGGAGGTAGTGTGTGTCATAATTCGTATTGGAGCCCTTCTTATGTAATTGACAATGCAACCGCCTTAGTTGGTCTTCACGGCGGTGAAAAGAGAAGCTTCATGCCATAATTGTTGTGTCATCATTGTTAATTTCCCTAGCGATGTCGTGTGTGAGGAATAAATGTGTTATGTTCCATGTTGGATTTTGAGCATTGATACTTTTGCAGGAACATGATGTTTTTAACCATATTTCATGGCGATCTATTGTTATATTATGACGTAGTGCCAGATTAGCACAAGGATCTTACATGTGTTTGGTATCCCGTGTAGTATGTTAAATAAAATATATTCTATACGTCAATTCTATTTAACTAAAATTACTTGTCAATTCTATTGCAGTGAATAGAAGTTATTTACATGTTAGCTAAAAAAACTAGCATGTTCAAATAGCATTGTATAACAATTTTTAGGTCTTTGTATAAATTTTTTCCCCTACGGATGTTCAGGATCGGACCAGCTAATCAAGGTAGTAAGGTTGGTGTATCTCTAAATGATATCACAAAGGCTTATGAAAAGAAGGTAACAGCAACAAGTGAATCACACTAGAGTCATTTGCGGCGAAATCAATTGAACCTTAGGTTTTGGATGCTATCTTCTCTTTCTTTCTTTGCATTATATATTCTCAAGGCGTAATGTGTCACTATTGATTAATGTAACGTTTAGGACCATGGGCATCAATAAAAGGTAGAAAAAATCATGAATATTTCTTGGTTGAGTGTTGTAACGCGTCACTATTCCATCTATGTTCTCTGTAGTTAAATATCGATAGGTGGGAGACAAAGAAACTACTGCAAGTGGAGAACAAAAAAAGAGTGCAGATGGTGTTCAGCACGCACATGCCAGACGGGCTAGGGTAAATGCATTCAAGGTTGAGAAACAGGTGCTCGGCATGCGTCCCACCTAGGAAGAACCTGTGCAGCAGACACATGCTAAAAATTGCAACACAGAAACTTTGCTATAAATTTTGTTGTAATGTCCCCCACTTTGGCCTATAATCCAAAGTTGCAACACAGAGATTGTAAAAATTTAATCTTGAAAATTTCATTGTGTTTTTCTGTGCCATAGGCCTACGAGCAAAGGAACAAGGATCAAGCGAGTCCACGTCGAGAACAAAGGCTCCAATGGATTGGATATACTGGCAACAATTTAAAGATGACGACGCATGGTCCTATGAGAGGATCGCCATAGGCGTTCAGCATGAGAGGTCCTTCTGGTGGATCTCCGATGGCATTCAGCATTGTCAACGAGATCTTCGATGCACGGAGGATGTCACCAAAATGTGTTGAGCAGGAGAGACAGGAGGAAAGAAAGGTGACTACCCAACTATTTCTCACCTGCTTTAGATTGTAGAGTGCAAGCAGAAGCACGACCATGCCTCTCTGATTGTAAAGTGCAAACAAAAGCACGGTCGTGCCTTCGGCATGCCCACCAACGTGGATTTGGTGCGTCCACAGCCGCGCATCTTACCTGATATAAATCCATGACTGTGGTTTAGATCACAGATGTTCCTATCAAAAATCTACTACTAAATCCTGGTAGATGTTTCTCCAAACAACAGAGCGGAACAAATGATGGACCGTACAAAAATCTGTTTTAAAACTTTCTATACGAGAAAATAACCTGCATATGTGTCACGTGCCTCTGATATCTAATTTGTTGCAACCTTCATGTGCAGGACTTGACAAAGAGCATGACAGATGAGCCAAATAACTACAAGATTCCTTTACCCATAGTTAAGGCAAAACAACCTACAAAGAATCAAGTAGTATACAGAGACGTCTATGGTGATAGCACAAATGTTATGGTGGAAGCAGTGTAGGTCCTAGGGTTTCCGGGTACCGGAGGTACAGAAAACAACATTCGTGAAGATGAAGGGAGAGAAGGAGGCAACAAAATTCGGGAAGTAGTGATGGACCGGACCTCAAGCAGTGATGGCGCCCTCGCATCCGACCAACAAGCAAGCTGCAGCAGCGCTGTAAGAAACAAGCTAATGCCTGGTTATGAAAGTATTGATATCTCAAGTGACAATGATGACCGCAATGTAGACACGTTAGACAACATTGATATGGGTAAGGCAACGTAAGAAGAGAAAGATATGGACGAAATATTCAAAGGAAGCGTATTCCCATCGATTGAGGAAGTGATGCAAGCATGTGAACTAGAGGATGGCTTGCATTTCAAAACA
Source organism: Hordeum marinum (assembly GCA_022496015.1). Lineage (NCBI taxonomy): Eukaryota > Viridiplantae > Streptophyta > Magnoliopsida > Poales > Poaceae > Hordeum > Hordeum marinum. Next base: position 122,696,584 of record CM039677.1, read on the forward strand.
AGGGACGATACCTTCTTTTTCTTCTGTACATATGCTAGAAAGGTTGGTTTTTCTATGAAGCGATCAACCACTAGAAGAGCAGGTCCTGAGCATCAGATTGACAAGCTAGTGTTCCGATGCATAAAGGAAGGTGCTAATAAAACAACCGAGAGACTTGTGAAGCACAGAAGGAGCAATTTCTTGATTAGGACAGGCTGCCCCGTTGAGATAACAATAAAGAGAGACACATAGAGAGTTATATGGTACTTGAGGAATATACGCCTAGAGCGCAACCACGTGCTACACCCGTCTGACTGGATGCTGAAATTTATGAGGTGCTATAAGAACATGAGACTCGAGGATAATTTTTTTATCTAGGTCCTTTAGAAGGCAAGGCTAGAGCCAAGGAAAGTGATACAGATCTTTATTGCCATGGGTAAACCGAGGCGAGGAATTATGTTCGACACGATTGACATAAGAAACATTGCATGCAAGGACAGGGCTGGAGAAAGGAACACAAATATCGAGGACACCATGAATCTCTTTGCAGAAATGCAGAGGAAGAGGGCAGGGTTTCACCATGTGGAAGAGAATGACAGAAACAACGTGGTGCGAAGCCTATTCTGGACAGACTCCTTATGCAAGATGAATTACGGCCTGTACGGAGATTTCGTGTCTTTTGACACAACATTTTCCACGAATATCTATGGCTTACCGTTCGCACCAATCATAGGTGTTGACAACCATGGGTCAACCGTCCTATTTGCAATAGGCCTCTTAAAGGATGAGATTATATCGTCATTCAAATGGCTCCTAAGTACATTTGTCGAGGCAATGGGAGGAATGGAACCGAAGTACATAATAACAGACCAGGACAAGGCGATGAAGGCGGCAATAGAGCAAGTACTTCTGAGGACCAGACACAGGTTCTGCTTGTTGCATATACGGAAGAACTTGAAGGAGATTAATGCAACAGTGTTTGCGCAACACCTAGGGATGTCTGATGAGTTATCTAATAATCAAAAACTCACTAAATCCAGATGAGATGGAAGGTCCATGGAGAAGAGCGATTTCAAAATACAATGTAGAAGGAAACACACATCTGAATACATTATGGAAACTACGTACATTTTGGGTGCCACCCACTTCAAGGACTGCATTTATCCATTCTCATCAACAACCACGCGTAGTGAGAGCACAAACTCAATCTGGAAAAATTATGTGAACCACAAGGATACCATAACGAGGTTTGTCGGTGCATATAACATCATTCAGCAAAATTGCCTATCCACACTTGACAAGAAAAGGCACCGAATAGAAGAGAAGATACCATCGCGAGAGATAGGTTTTCTTATTGAAACAGAAGCAAGTGAAATATAGACTAATGAAATTATCAGGAAATTTCAGCTAGAGTTGTGCAACTACACATACTATAAGTGCCACGACCTGGCAAAAGGTAGGCAATACCTTTTAAAAAAGATATCATCGAAAGAAAAAGACAACAAACCATACCGAGGTGAGGAATTCTATAGTTCTGAATTCAGGGTAGAGGTGGATGAGCATAAGGAAATATACACATGCAGCTGCAAGAATATGACTAGGGGTGGCATTTAGTGCTGCCATGTACTTAAGGTTATGGACGAGAGAGGTATGGTTGAGCACCTTCCAAAGTCTTTTATCATCCCAAGATGGACCACGAATTGGTCAGATAGCTTGAGACTTCTGGCTACAAGTCAATGTAACAGCATGACTGCACAAGAAGATGAATCTATGAGATTTGGTCTCGCATATGCAGAGTTGTCCGATATATGGTCACATGCTTGTAGAAAGGACAAAGCATACAATGTGCTACTGGAGTGGATGCAAGAAATGAAAATAAAAGTTATGATGGCACTTGCAAATGAAACATACACGGGGAAAAATACATGTGATGCAAGTCACAAAAAGCCTCCTAGGAGTGGTTCGAAGGGAACGAAAAAAGGAGACCGAATCAAAGCTGGTTTTGAGAAGAAACGAAAAAAAGCAAACCCATTTGCTGACGTTGCGGGACAAAAGCTCATACGAAAACAATTTGCCCGACTAACCCGGAAGTGATTGAAGAAATGAGTATTCAAGAGGGGAAGAGGAAAGCACGTGTGGAGAATAAGGCAAGGTCAATGAAATGGCCGACAACACCAACGACCACATCAAGAATATCAAACGGAGGAGGAGAATGCACTCCAAGTCGAGGACAAAGACGGTTAACACCAGCATCAACGCCAACAATCCCACTAGAATCAAAATCAAAGTCCGCCAATAGAGCATCAAAAGCAAAGTCCTCAACCACACCAGAATCTAGTATAACACAAGGAAGACACACAAAATGTCCGCAAGCAGACTTGATTCAAGGAACAGAATGTCCGTAGCCTACCTTGAGAAGAGAAAGAACGGAATGGAGACTATTTTGTACCGGCAAACAATATGAGTGAAGAATTAAAAGCTAAAAATAGAGCCTGAATAGAAATAATATGATGTACAGTATCTAGCACCATAGAAATATTTCTACAGCTTCGAGCAATATACCCATGACGAATTATTCTAATTTTTTTTCATTTATTATTTTTAATAGGCGAATGGTGAGGAAGTATGGAAAGTGTATGCAGATTTGGAGAAAGAAGAATGGATATGTGAATATTCGAAAAATAGTACCATTCGTTGTAGTAAAGTGTCTTGTAAGTTTTCTTGTGTCTGCAGGCGAGAAAGGGACAACAAGATTTTTCTTTTCTTGTGGCGTGGTAATAAAAAATAACTTGTAAGTTCTGTTTTATGGTACAATAGAAGCGACATACAAGACCTATAGGTTTATTTCTATATTTACCCAGTGGTGCGGTTGCGCCATCTGATAATTAATGTGTGAACACGTGGCTGTGCATGTGCAGCTATGCCTATTTTGTCTTGGCGGTGTTGCACCTTTGACAATTATGTTTTGGCACTCTTCTTGAACAGACGGAATGACCGAAGACATTTTGAACGCAGAGTCACGGACGTGTGTTTTATGCATGTATACACGTGCCTCTAAAGACCGGACGCCCTACTCCTGTGATGTTTTACATGGAGTGCCTCCACTAGAGTCCCGGTTGTGCTCTACAAGCGGACGTGTTAGACATACTATTTTATAGCCCAGAGGTAGTACCATGGTTTTGCTACATCATCGCCCGTGCTTCTGCTTTAATGTTAAAGTGCACGATGCACGTTCATAGCATCGCCTCTCATTTTTATTGTTTTGTGATTTTTTTTCTTGAATGAATTAAGGCCAATACTTGTAAAGAAAAAAAGATTGTTGTTCCTTAGGGTTTATGACATGTAGGTCCAACAGATGGGTTATGGCTCTTATACGTAGAGGCAGTGAAGACCTAACTGTCTTTCTAGATGCACTATACACACTGCTGTCTTACCACGGCAATGGATATGGGGATATGCGCTGCGCCTAGCACAAAGATACCGAGGCTCGCTCCATCCGTGGACCTAACGCGTGCAGACCCATGCGTATGGTTCTCATAGATCCGTGCTTTCCATTTTACATCACGGAAGTTGCTGGTAAAAAACGTGCTTCGTGTTTCCTTCTACCACAAGCACACCCTAGGACCTAATGCGTGCAGACCCGTGCATATGGTTCACATAAATCCGTGCTTTCTATTTTACATTGCGTAAGTTGCTGGTAAAAAACCATGCTTTATGTTTCCCTCTACCACAAGCACACCTGTGGACCTAATGCATGCAGTCCCGTGCATGTGGTTCTCATATATCCCTGCTTTTCGTTTTATTTCGCGGAAGTTGCTAGTAAACAACCGTGCTTCATGTTTTCGTCTACCACAAGCACACCCCTGGACCTAACACATAAAAACCCTTGCGTGTGGTTAACTAAAAATATTGATTAAAGAAAAAAAATACACGATCACAGACAAACCCACGGTGCCAACGGTTGCATCAATAAAACCCACGATCACAGAAGAAGAACAATCCACGATCTCCTCGACCGCATCACCATGGAAGATCGTGCGGTTCCTCCCTTGCGGGCATTCTCGGCCATAAGTACACACCTCCAGAACAACATAGATCACCATTGCGCTACCATCACTTCCCCTCCCAGTCTTTCCTCTCCACGAGAAATCCACGAATCCTTCTCAAGGAGGGTTCTCGACGATGGGTTTTATCAGGGAACTCAAGGAGCTGGAGGCGCACGACACCATCAAGTTGCACGTGATCCACACCAATGACTTGAAGAATGTGGAGGAAACGATCAAGCACAACGAGCGGCACCTCAAGTACCAAGACAACCAGATCGTCGGTGTTAATGTCGAGTACACCAACTAGTGCACACGCAGAAGGCCGCCCTCGTCGAGCTCTCCATTGGAAAAACCCAACCGGTGCTGCTGTTCCAACTGAGCGTCGCCAAAGACAAGTGAACGGCATTTGACAACTTCCTCGCAGACACAAGGTACACTTTTGCTAGCTTCTCTATCGACCAGGACATCAAGAAGCTTGACCGCGTCGTCCTGGAGATCGGCCACTTCGTGGACATCCAGAAGGAATGTAGGGTGCCCGAAAGCATCAAATACTTGGACTCTCTTGGCGACGTCTCCTCCATGTTGATCGACGACTACTACATCGACATGAAGTACAAGATGACCAATCAAGATCGCATGCTCTGGTACAAGATGCCCCTGTCCGAGAAGAACCACGAGTATGCGGCAAAGGACGCTTACGCCACGTATGAGATATGGCGCCTCCTCACCGTCGCGCAAGATGGACTTTGCCGCGCAAAGCCGGAGAAGTCCAAGAAGCACTCCAGGAAGTGGTGAAGATGAAGATGACGCACCCCAAGAAGTATCTTTAAGATTGCTCGTAGTCATCTTAGATTACAATTTATTTTTCTTACGAGTTGTTAGTTTGCTTTTGCTTTCCCCAGTATGTTTGTGTTGTAGTTGATTTGCTTTGGAATCATGTAGTAGTTTGCTTAAGTACGAAACAAGCTTAGTCTGATATAAATTACAGGATGCTGGAGTAGTATGTGGCTGGTGAAGATGAAGTTTTCCCTCTAACATACCACGGCCATAGAACCTCCTTCATGTGTCACTTCCTTTGAAGGCGTCTATCGTAGCAGCATGTTTTTTCCTCTATTTCAACGGATCTTCTTTACAAAAAACTGTGCTACTAGTAAACGCAAGACTGTGCTTTCCGTTTTACATCACGGAAGTTCCCGGAAAAAAACTTGTGCTTCGTGCGACCCTCTAGCACACGCACAGCCATGGATTTAATGCGTACAAAAATGTGCGCCTATTTAGCATACACCCGTGATTTCCGTTTTATATCATGGAAGTTCCCGGCAAAAAACTGTGCTTCGTGTGACCCTCTAGCACACGTACACCCATGGATTTAACGCGTGCAAAAACGTGCGCCTGTTTACCGTACATCCGTGCTTTCCGTTTTACATCATGAAAGTTCCCTAGAAAAAACCATGCTTCGTGTTTCCCTCTAGCATACGCAGACCCTGGATCTAACGTATGCAAACTCATGCGTTTGGTTAGCATATATCCGTTCTTCCCATTTTACATCGTGGAAGATCCCTGCGAAAAACTATGCTTCGTGTTTCCCTCTAGCATACGCAAACCCGTTGATCTAACGCGTGCAGACTTGTGCGACTAGTTAGCATAGATCTGTGCTTTCCTTTTTACATCGCGGAAGTTCCTGGCAAAAACTGTGCTTCATTTTTCCCTCTACCACAACCATATCTATGGACCTATCGCTTAACACCCATGCATACTGCATGCACACATTCGTGATTCGAAATGGTTCTTGATACTGCCCTATATTTTTTTATCTTTATATTTTTTATTTTTCTATATTCTGAAAATTAATTTCATCTTCGATTTTTTAAAATTTATGGAGGGTTTCTCTTAATTGTAAGTTCTTTCCTCTTTTTGATTGATGTTGTTAAATTAGCTAATTTTGCACAGACATTTTTAAATAGCCGTGTACATAGACAGACACATGAAATGAAAACTTCTAGTTGGGATGATGGTCCCACGTGCTGCGGCCGCAGGCAAGCCGCATCGCATTTCATAGAGCGTTGTTCACTTACTCAAACGTGGCACTCCGCTACCCCTCCACGCGCCCCACTACCGCATGTTCAGTTTCCCAAACATTTACATAGGTGCCACCCCAGTCATAGAGTCCCTTGACATTGGAACTGTCTCTTTTTTCCTTGCTATCTCCTCTCCTACATTCCCCATCTCTTTCTCCGGCGTTTCCTCTCATCCTTTTCCTCGGAAACTCTCATATTTCGATGGGATCTGATCCCTTTTTATGCTTCCTTGGGTTGTTTTGTTCAGGCACTTCATTGAGGTCCGTCGTCGTTCCATCCTCATTTCTATTTCTTCTTATTTATTCAGATGAGTTTATAAAAAGGTTTCATGTGTCAGTAGTGTAACTCTTAGGTTCCTAAATCATTAATATGATTCTCTATGCGATTAGTGTGGCCCTCGTTCTGTAGGGTTCCTCGTATAAATTTCATGTACTTATTATTTTTTTGTACACTAGCTGGATTTTTTTGACTGAAACCCTGAAGCAACCATTTCTTTAGGGTTTCTTTTTTTCTTTCTATTTTCCTATGTAGATGTTATGCTTTCAACTAGATCAAGCATTTGTTTAGTTCCCGATAGTTTTTTTTGTAGATATAGTTTGTTGGAACAGTTATCAATCAAATAGACACATTTGCTCGTTCTTCTGGATCTAATTTATTTGGGTTATCAATTTTTGTAGATGGACACATTTTCTTGTTCAACATCAAAGAGAAAAGGAGAGGTTTCTAAGGTTACAAAGTTGCTCAATAATTATTGTAGTAGTATGCTTATTTTGTGTGTGTTATGCTTTCATATTGATATTTACATGTTAATCTTTCCGTCGTAGGCCAAAAGGCTCAGAGTGGATTCTAATGAAGTTGATGATGACACTTGTCGTGTAAGTTGATTTTTCTCCTGCCATTCAAGTTTGTAAAAGCTTTCTTACTATTTATATGTTTAAAAGCTATAGTCTATTAGTTACTATAAAGAGTTCGTTAGACTAGTTGCGATGCAATAGCTTGACGGGTAGGTGAAGCACGTCATCAGCTGGTAGTAAGCTTATTTTTAGATGTATCCAGAGCATGTTGATACCAATACCCACGTCCATGCTTGCGCACGCTTCACCTCCATGCCTATAGGGGCTGCCCACACGTCCCTCTAAGGGTTGCAAACACATGCCCGTAGAGGCTTCACTTGCGTACCTGTAGAGGCTTAGCCACTATGGATGTAAAGGCTTCACTCCCAACCGTTAAGAGGCTTTAGTCTAGTGCCTCTACATCATGTCCCTGCAGTTACAGACTTCACTCTCCCATGTCTCTTGTGCCTAAAGACCCATGCTTTACAAAGTGTCTACATCCGTTTTTGTAGTGACTTGACTTCTTCGCCTTGGCCGCCTGTTGTGCAACACACCCATGGTTATAAGGGCTTCACTACCATTCCTATAAGGGCTTCACTCCATTGCCTTTAGCGGCTACACAAACGTGCCCTTAGATGCTATAACCACGTGTCTATAGATGCTTCAGTCATGTGCCTGTAGAGGCTTCACTCGCATGCTTGTAGATGCTTCAGTCCCCTGCCTATAGAGGCTTCCCTCCCGTAACTTTGCACCACGTCCCTGCAGGTATAGGCCTCACTCTCCAGTGTCTCTTGTGCCAACACACTAGTGCTTTACATACTGGCTACACCTAATCTTGTAGTGCAACATGCCTATGGCTATACTTTCTAACTGGGCATACGGACGCACGCCACTGCTACCAGTGCCTCGAGAACCCCACGTTCGTGCCTGTAGGGGCTTCACAAACGTGCTTGTAGATGCTTTCGTACCATCCGTGCAGAGGCTTCTAACACGTGCCTGTAGATGCTTCGGTCCCATGCTCGTAGAGGCTTCACAATGGTGCATGTGTGGGCTTTAGTCGTGTGCCTATAGATGCTTTCTTCCTGTGCCTGTAGAGGCTTAAATGGCATGCCTGTAAATACTTCAGTACCGTGCCTGTAGAGGCTTCAGTCACGTGCCTGTGCCTGCTTCAGTCACGTGATTGTAAATGCCTCACTCGCGTGCCTATAGAGGTTGCACTCAAGTGCATGTGCATACTTCAGTCATGTGATTGTACATGCTTCAGTTCCGTGCCTGTAGAGGCTTAAGTCACGTGCCTGTCCTGTGACTAAAGATCCAAATTCGAAAAGCCAAAAGACTAAAGGTCCAAAAGTGCTCTACCGTATTGCCATGGGCGTACTTTTATACTCTGAAGGGGATCCCAACAGTGGCGTACAGTGTGTACATGGGGTATACAGAGCTACATTGCTATCATGCCTAACACTAACGGAATAGGATAGGCGCATTTAATGCACCATCAAGCATATCTGACTGTCCACGTGACATGACAGGAGCCCATCCCATCAGCACCGCTTAGTCCCTCCATCGCCAATGCCGCGACACGTGCCCAGGCGGGGCGACACCTGGCCTGTGCGCTGGCGGGGCCTTGCCGGGGCTTCGGCTTGCCTGCTGGATCGATGTCCATACCGGCAAGGTCTTGCCAGGGGTCTTGATTCTTCTATGCTTCTACCTGGCAACTCCCTTCCGGGCCTCGTCGCCAGGGTGGCTACTATTGCCCGTGCACGATTAAGGGGCACAGGAGAGCCCAAAACTCTAGTGCACCGACAGGAGCCCCAAGGCCTTGGCCACACACGGTGCGAGGCGTTGTTGGGCTAGTGCGAAACAGTGCAAGGGTTTGCATGGTAGGGCCTTGCAGTCGTCATCATTGCGGTTGTTGCACCTCCCCATGATGCCCATTGAATGCGGGACATAGGATACGTGCGCGGCGCGGCCATTACAACAACGCGCCCACAAAACCTTTTTATATTATTTTAGTAAAGAGGCTGCCCTGCACCTTCCCCATAAAGAGCAAATTGCAGACGCACTTCTCATTTTCCTCTTGTCTTTCCCAATATGAGAACCGCAGTTGTCTTCCTCCTCGGGCACGAAAAAGAGCTCCTCCCATTCATCAACGCCTCCACGCCCTCTCCGTCTTCAGCCCCCGCCCATATAGCCACCATGCCACCCAAGCTAGCAAGGGCAAGGATGCAGAAGTTGTCCCGGAGAACAAGCTGGTGAGGATATGCAAGGAGCACGACGTCTTTCCACCCGGGCTTGAAGTGGGCCCTCTGAAGGAGCGATACCGGTGTATGTGGGCGACGGAGACGACGGCGCATCCCGCCACCCGCGTGAATCCAGGTCCTTCCGTGGGTGGCCCAAATAAATATCCTTTCCTTGCCGATTATTTTTTACTGTAGACTCTGCTGCGGCAAACCAAGATGGTCCGTGGCCACGACTAGAGTGCCCTTGACCCTACGGATGGGAAGCTCACAGTCGCGACCACCAGGATTCACCGCCTCAGAAACGGCAGACTCATACTAGAGATGATATGTGCCGATTTCCTTCACTAGCGCATTCCTCCCCTACAGAATAAGGGGAGGCCAGCTTGGGAATTTTGGAACATGGCAGACATCATGAGGCTGCGCCCCGGGATGAACCACAATCTAATAGTTATGCAGCACGGAGGTCTCTGGAAACTGTTCAGGAGCGATGTGGTACATGAGCTACCGGCAGGCATAGTCCCCTTGTGCAGCAATTCTTCCATAGGTAAAATCATCGCCATGATGTCGGCGTTCGACGCCCATAGCCTTGATGCGTCCTAGATCGAGACATCTATAGAGCAAGTGCAAGTATTTTTTGGTAACTTGGTGGAGATGGCCATCCGCAAGGAAGAGGGCCTCATCCGCGACACCACTAAAGAAGAAATGTCATACATCGCTAGCAGGGCGCAGGAAGCAGATCTGGCCACAGAGGCCGATGGTGTCGGCTTCTTGGAAGACGAAGCCGGCGGAGCGGAAACATTGTCGGACGAAAATCTTGTCGGGTAGGGCGGGACCAACAATGAGCAAGGCGGCACATCCGTCTGGGGCCATCCTGCTGAAGACACAAATGAGGAGGAGCTGCTCGAGGAGGCCCCGTCTCTTGTGACAAGGAACAGGTGCGTACTTCGGAGCGCCACCTCTAGCTGAAGGAGCCCGTCGATGCTGCCGAAGCTACAGAGGCCGCCAAGAACTTGCTGGGGGAGAGGGTGAAGAAGCTGGAGGCCAACCTTGAGGATCTTGGCAAGGAAGTCTCGTTATTCAAGTTTGAAAGAGACAAAGCCCTCGCTAGCCTGACGGAGATGTAGGTCGCCATATCCAGCAAGACCAAGAAGGTCTCTTCAGCCAGCGAGTCCATTGATGACCTAAACCTAAAGCTGGCTACGATAACCGAGACTCTCTAGACCGCCAAGACCCGCGAGAAGGCTCTAGACAAGGATATCCAAGATGAGAAGGAGCTTGTCAGGAGTGCTGCTACTGTCCACAATGACTATGTACATGGAGTACAAGTCTGGAGATGCTTGACGTACAACGGTCTGCCATGGGCCTGGAAGTCCCCATGTACTCTTCCAACGACAGATTGTCCACGAGTCCCAAGGTGACCATGTTCTTCGAATGTATGCTTGGAGCCTTGGACCAGCTTCACTCCGACCGGGCATCCAACTTGGCAAGCGAATCGCGCAAGCTCTGCCAGGTCGTTCTCCACAAGGTGCTCGTCAAGGTGGCATATAAAAACCCCGGCATCAACTTCTCCAATGTCCTTGACAGCTTGCCGAAGGGCGTAGACGTCAAGGTGCTTGAGGAACTTGTCACGCCCATCATCGACAGGGTAAGCCAAGTCCAGCAGGTCGAAGGCGATCGCCGGGATTAGCTGCCTTACTCCTCGCCTTCATCCATGCCAAGAACAGTTTAGCTTAAGTTAGAATTTTGGCACGACCGGTGTAATATTGCTTGTTATGATTTGAACAACTGTTATGTTATCCTTCTTGTTTACTTTCTCCATGTATGCACTCACCCTATGTTTGATTGGAAACTTGCCGGTGCACACACCCCTGCTGCAAGTTCTAGGTGCGGGACTTTAGCAGCCTGCTGGCGGGGCTGCCGTTGGCAAGAGACCCTGGTGTTTTCAGTGTAGCCACGTAGACTATTGAGCGGACTTGACAGAGAATAGGGACACAACCAATCGCAACAAGGTTCCTTCGCGTTCAGGTTTTCCATACAGAAGTCGAAATCGCCCAAGGAAAATAACTCCACATCAAGAATTCACTTGGGGTTTTGCAACTTATCTTTTCGTTGTCGTACTCCTTCCGGCAAGAGATCTTTTTTGAACGTCGCCCGTAGGTATCCATACCACCATTGCCCCCGGCAAAGCGGCATGCGAAGTAACCTTCTCGCCTTTGATAAAAAGAAATAAGAGAAAATATGGATGTGGAACGTTGGCAATCTGTTAGCTCTTGCCGGGAGTAAGTGTAATGCAATATGTCGGACAAACATGCACATAAGTAAACATGAGAATCAATCAAGATTTATAGAACAATTATCTTTATTTAACTATGCACAGGGTTTGCGCCTGGCTTTGTAGCAAGGATTACATGATTCAGTGGCAAGACTTGTACAAAAGGTGGTTGCCGGGAGACACGACAACCGCGCCGCATGGGTAGAACTTACGAAGAATGTCGATATTCTAGGAGTTTCTCACTGGGATGCCATCTTCGATCTCTAGGAGGACTACGGCAGGCCTGGTGACTCGTACTACCCGATAAGGGCCTTGCCACTTTGATGTCAACTTGTTGGAATTCTTGGGGACTGAACTCGCTAAAGAACAAGGTCGCCTTCCTCAAGACTTATGGCATTTACTTTGCGGCTATGGTAGTGGCGCAAAGCTTGCTGGTACCGTGCAACTCTCACATCAGCCTGAAGATGGTCTTCCTCAAGGAGTGTCGCGTCATCTTGGCGCAACTGCTCTTGCTCAAGCTCATCATAAGCAAGCACTCGAGGTGACCCATATATGACCTCTGTGGGGAGAACTGCTTCCGCCCCATATATGAGGGAGAAGGGTGTCTGGACGGTAGCTCGATTTTCTGTCATTTTGATTAACCAAAGAACCACCAAAAACTCATCAATCCAGTGCCTTCTTCACCTGTGCAGCTTGTCGAAAGTTTTGATCTTGAGGCCTCGCAACACTTCAGCATTATCCCTTTCCGCTTGGCCATTGCTCCTTGGGTGGGCAACGGAAGCAAAACAGATTCTGCTGCCAAGGTCTTGGACATACTACATGAACGTGCGACTCGTGAACTGTGTGCCATTGTCAATGATGATCCTGATGGGAACACCAAAGCAGTAGATTGGTCGTTTGAAGAATTTGACGGCTGACTGTGCGGTCACCTTTCTCACTCCTTCTACTTCCGGCCACTTTGTGAACTTGTCGATTTGAACGTACAAGCACTCAATGCCCCTGGCAGCGCGAGGGAAGGGGCCCAAGATGTTGAGCCCCTAGACCGAAAATGGCCAGGAGAGAGTGATTGTTTGAAGGGCTTGAGCTAGTTGATGTAATTTCCTCGAATCCAAATAGGCTGCTTCACACTTGGTTACTAACGCAGTTGCATCCGAGAGGGCAGTGGGCCAAAAGAAACCTTTCCGAAATGCCTTTCCGGCAAGTGCTCTTGATCCTATGTGGGAGCCACATATGCCTCTGTGTATCTCTGCGAACATCTCCAATTCATCCTTCCGAGAAATGCACATGAGTTTCACGCCATTTGGTCCCTTTCTGTACAGGACGTTATCTACAAACTCATACATATTAGACCCGCGGGCTACTTTCTCTGCTTCCTCCTGTTCCTTAGGGATTTCTCCTATCTGAAGGAAAGGGACGATGTGTTGTGCCCATGCTGGAGCCTAGGGCTCAACAACAAGGATTAAAGGCATATCCTCTATCGAGGAAGCATTTGTCTCAAGGGCAAGGGGCTGAGGCACCGCCGGAGCCTGCTGCCCCCTGGCAAGCCTAGCGGGAGTGCGTGCTTCCACCTCAAGACCCGAAGGCTTTGCCGGAGCACAATGCTCACCGCCAAGCCCGACGTTGTCCCCGGCAACCTCCTCGTCGGCGGCTTCTGGGAGCTTTGCTGAGAAATACTTATCGGAAATCAACTTCCTTATTTTCTCTTGTCCTGTTGATGGTGCCATGGAGGGTTAAGTCAGTTGGAGCACGAAAGTTCTTGGTTCCACATGCAACTTAAGGGCAACACACTTTGATACTCCACCGGCAACGCTATTCTCTGCACACCGAACATGCTCCATTTGCAGGCCGTCAAAATGTTCTTACCACATACTCACTTCATCTACATAGGCTACCATCAATGGACTCTGGTAATCTTTGTTCACTTGCATGATGACAAGCTGAGAAGCACCCCTGACAATAATTCTCTTGATCCCAAGGTCTGCCACGATCCTGAGACCGGAAGCAGTCCTTCATACTCACCAGTATTTTTTGTCGATCTCTCTTGGGGAAAGTGCATCTGAATCACATATTTGAGGAGCTCTCCGGTGGGTGCGACAAGAAGCACTCCTGCAACGGTGCCTTGCAGTGAGAAAGCCCCATCAAAATACAAGACCCACTCTTGATCGGTTTCCTTTGCCGGGGAGAGTTGACTCTGGAACTTCTTCATCTGGCGTTGCAGTCCATTCTACAATGAACTCCACCAAGGCTCTGCTCTAGATGGGCGAGGTGCTTTCAAACTCAAGACCAAAGCTTGATAGTTCCAAAGCCCACTCTACAATCCTGTCGGTAGCTTTAGGGTTCCGTAAGATCGGCTGCAACGGGAAGCGAGTGACAACGGTGATCTCATGCGCTTGGAAGTAATGGCACAACTTCCTCGAGTCCATAAGGAGGCAGAAGAGCAGATTTTGCAGGCCATATTATCTTGACCTAGCCCCCTGCAAAAGGGAGCTGACAAAATAGACTGGGCGTTGCACCACCTTCTTCTTCTTCTGAATTGTCTCTTTCAAGTGTGTAGATCCTTCCTTGCTGGCATGAGACCCTACTGGGGAATGTCTTGGCTCGTCGCTTGGTGGCCCTGCTACTGCCGCTGCTTCTTCATCAACTTCTCTTTCAGCCACTAGTGCAGCACTCACCACTTGATTTGTTGCCGCTAGACACAGCAGCAACGGTTCTTGTGGCTTTGGCGCGAGTAGGACCGGCGGCGAGCAGAGGTACTTCTTCAAATCCTGCAGTGCTGCCTCCGCCTCCGGAGTCCATTTCATTGGACCTACCTTCTTCAAGATTTTGAAAAAGGGCAAGGTGTGCTCAGCAAATTTTTAGATGAACCTACTTATAGCAGCAACACATCCGAGAAGACGACGTACATCCTTAACACGTCTTGGTGCTTCAATTTTCTCAATTGCTTTGATCTTGTTGGGATTTGCTTCAATTCCATGCTGAGATACAAAGAACCTGAGAAGCTTGCCGGATGGGACGTCGAACACACACTTCTCATGGTTGAGCTTCATGTTTATCTTGCGCAGGTTTGCAAATGTTTCTTCTAGGTATAATATGAGCGTAGTGTTGTCCTTGGTTTTGACCACTATGTCGTCCATATAGGCCTCTATATTTCTATGTAGGTGGGGCTCAAAACCAATCTGGACCGCTCTTGCAAATGTAGAACCAACAGTTTTCAATCCAAAAGGCATACGCAAAAAGCAATACGTACCGCATGGGGTGATAAATGTGGTCTTCTCCTCATCTTCCTTGGCCATGAAAATCTGATGATAGCCTGAATAGGCGTCAAGGAAAGACAACAAGTCACAACCGGCGGTGATGTCCACAATCTGGTCGTTGCGCGGCAAAGGAAAAGGATCTTTGGGGTAGGCTTTGTTAATGTCTATGAAGTCAATGCACAACCTCCATTTTCCATTCACCTTGCGCACTACAACTAGATTGTCCAACCATGTTTGATGGAGTACTCCTCTGATTAAGCCAGCCGCTGCTAATTTCTTGATCTCGTCGGCAATAAACTGTAGCCGCTCCAAAGCATGCTTCAGGACCTTCTACTTGACGGGTCACGCATGTGGGCAGACAGCAAGGTGGTGCTCAATCACCTTCCTGGGAACACTGGGGATATCAGATGGTTGACATGCAAACACATCGACATTCGCCCATGGGAAGGCGACAAGCGCGCTTTCATATTTGCCGTCAAGGGTGGAACTTATCGTGAAAGTTCCTCCGATGCCATCCTCCTTTACGGGCACCTTCTTTGTCTCTGGTAAAGCTTCCTTGGACTTCTTGCTCTTGTCGGTGAAGCTCTCCGGCACATCGTCAATGGGAGCGCAGCACCCCGAGGAGGCGCGTTTGCTGGGATGTGTGCAAGAGGCCTTGCCGGTATTCCTCACCCCGGCAGCTTCAGCGGCAGGAGCAAGTGTCTTGGCGGCAAGTGTTGCAACTGCCTCCCGGTAGAGTTGGTCAGCGCAGATAAGGGCGCCTTTCTTCTTGGAGTTGATCGTAATGACGCTCATTGGCCCGGGCGTCTTCAGCACATTGTAAACGAAGTGGGTGGCCGCCATGAACTTGGCCAACACTGTGCGACCAAGGATGCTATTGTACGGCAACTTGATCTTGGCAACATAAAAAACAATCTTCTCTATTCTGAAATTGATATCGCTCCCAAACGTCACCAGCAGCGTGATCTTGCCATTTGGCTGAGTTCTCCCTGAATTGACCCCTGGGAAAGCGCCTGTGGGCTCAAGATCTTCATCAGGAATATGCAGCCTCTGGATGACATCAGGCGAGATTAGGTTCAGTCTGGCCTCACTGACAACTAGCATCTTCGTCACCTTGAGGTTGCGAATTGTTGGTGAAACCAACAACTGTAGGCACCTGACCACAGTTGTACGATCATGATAATCCTCGGTGTCAAAAATGATAGGAGTGTTGGACCACTTCAGAGATTTATGGGCACCGATAGAGGGCTCCGCCGTGTTAACCTCGCGCGCCCACTGTTTAAGTTGGCAGTGAGAGGAATGCGACGAGGCACCTCCCTCGATGCACATCATCTTTGTAGCCTTCTGGAACCCATGCTCACTGTACTTGTCGTCCTCTTCTAGGAAAAAGCCTAGTAGTAGTGTTGGTTAAACGGCTAGTAGTAGTGCGGGTGTCCGTGCTACTACTATCGCACTACAACTAACTGGTAGTAGTAGTGCTGGTTCATCTTGGGCTACTAGTACATGTGTTAGTAGTAGCGCTGGTGCCACACGCGCTACTACTAACTATTTGTAGCGCGTGCCCGTGACCCACGCTACTACTATTAATTTGAAAAACCAAAAAAATCGCGACCGCCGACCGAAGATGGGCCCCTT
Source organism: Hordeum marinum (assembly GCA_022496015.1). NCBI lineage: Eukaryota > Viridiplantae > Streptophyta > Magnoliopsida > Poales > Poaceae > Hordeum > Hordeum marinum. Next base: position 122,712,921 of record CM039677.1, read on the forward strand.
CGAGGAGTAGATCCCGTGCACCGCCAGCCGGAGATGGGGAAGAGATAAATCCATGGCGGATCTGCAGGTGGGCACCATGGCTGCCGCTTGACCTTCTCGCAGCTCGAGGGGAAGGGAGGGTACAAGATGGGATGGGATGAGATGGGAGGAGGAGAGGGTGGGGCAACGACGGTGGTGAAGGAGAGAGTAGGGGGCATTGCTGCCGGCAGTGAGGTCAAGAGGAGATGGAAAGGTGTTGGGTGGTGACACCAATGCATGAGGGGAGGGGAGGGGAGGAATGAATCTGAGAGAGGGGGAGAGTGATGCGCGTGAGAGAGAAAGGAGCGCAGGGGAGAGGCTTACGGTGGCGGTGGTCTCGGGGAGGGGAGTGGCAGCGGCAGTGCAGAGGGCGGCGATGACGGTGAGGTCGAGGGTAGCCTCAGGCAGCAGTGGTGAGGTCGACGGTGATAGTGGCGATAGACAGGAATTGGGGAGAGTAGAAGAAGTGGAGAGGGGGGAGGAGTGGTGGACTTAGGAAATTTTGAGCCGGCCCGCGCGGGGCTAGCTGAAAAAGCAGTAGCGCTTTTTTGCAGCAAGCGCTGCTACTACAAATAGTGTTGGTGGGCTCGTCGGGTCCAGCTTAGTAGTAGCGCTCTTTCCGTTTCCAACGCTACTGCTAAGATTTTAGCAGTAGCGCTTTTTTGCAGCGAGCGCTGCTACTACAAATAGTCTCGGTGGGCTTGTCGGGTCCAGCTTAGTGGTAGCGCTCTTTCTGTTTCCAGCGCTACTGCTATGTCTTCACTTGTAGCGCTTATAGAAGCCAGTGCTACTACTGCTTAGCAGCAGCGGTTTTCTTTTTCCAGCGCTACTAATACTGTCCTGCCTATAAGGTTTTTCCTAGTAGTTGTCGTCACCCTCTCGCCTATCGCAGCGGCCGGCAGGCCGGTCTTTTTGTTGCTTGGGCTTGCTGTGGTGACCTCCTGGCCAACGCGCTTCTTGCCGGACCCCTCATCACCATCGTGGCCTTTCTCCTTGTCTCACCTCTCATACTCGGCTTTTTGCTTCTCGACAAGCTGCTCAACTTGTTGACAGTCTTGGGGATCGTGGCCCTTGGTGTGATGGATCTTGTAGTATTGCTTGTCGGAGCCTTCTGGCTTGTCGGCAGCTGCCATAGCATGGCAGGAGGCACACCCGGCAACATCCTTGCCGGGGTCGTCAACCTTGCCCTTCTTGGCAGTACCGGGGTTGCCGGATCCTTTAACGGCAAGCACGGCCTTTCCCTTGCGCTTCGTGTTATGCCGCCGACCCTTCCTTGTTGGGGAAGTAGTGTCTTCATCCTGAGAGTCGACCCCTGCGCCAGCGTCGTCGTCGGAGATCCTCCTCCCTTCTTCAGCCCGAGCACATTTGTCTGCCAAAGCATAAAGCGCGGGAACATCCCTGACCTTGTTCATCGCCAGTTCTTCCCGCATCATGGGGTTGCGAATGTTCCGATGGAACGCGCTAATAAGAGTGGCGGGATGAACGTCTGGTATGTTGTGGTGCACGCTACTGAACCTCTGGATGTACTTGCGCAAAGTCTTACACAAATAATGACCATGAAGATCTAGTCTTACATAGATAGGGCCACAAGGGCCGAACACTTAAATAGAACAAGCAGCAGAAATCTTGATCGAAAGCGTGAACCCATGCCATCTGCCTTCACCCAGAGGCATTCTGACTGGGAGGCATCGTAGTTCGCATGTTGTTCACCAACGAACTCTTCAGCATACTCTTGTTCTTCCATGCCTGGCCAATTAAATAACCAGTGGCAAGCAAATGAGTACTTTGAATGTACTCGCAAGCAACCCAAGTTGTGGAACAAGATAATAGTGATGCATGATGTAGCACAAAGTAGGTAATTTGCGGAAAGCCAATTTTGAATGCAATAAAATGATCAAGTAGCTAGGCAAGCATGCATCATCAATTGACGAATATCATCATGAGCAGGGGTTGAACATCTCATGTTCATTCATTATGCTAAGTCATCGGACTTAGTCAATCGTCAAGGTAAATCATCGGACTTAGCTCTGGTAACCTCTTTGTCACCAACACACACACACACTCACACCGAGTGTGCGAAAACATCCGGACGTAGTTTAAGAAGGACCTCCAACTGTCCATGACCCTAGAAACGGCTATTAGAATAGTTTTACACTCTGTAGAGGTTGCACACTTTACCCACAAGGCTCGGGGAACTTCCGTGTCATCCACGAATCGCGGTATATAACATACCCAAGGTAAGCACCCGAACAATGCCTTTCCCCTGGCAGTACTAAACAAAGAGTCCACTATATTGGTACCCAGCCCACATGATGTACATCACTCATAGCATCCATGCAGGGACCAACGGTGTGCCCGGTGCCTGTGAAGACAACGCATGATACCGGCACGACCCTGTAACGAGAGTGACCACACCGCTCCCGCCACTAGTAATGCAGGCTCCTTTCCAGTACCCACCAAAGTAAACAGAGCCCCATCCCATAAGGCGTATCGTGGTTGCGCATGTAAGGTTGGTACAGTCAGTAGACCTTAAAACTCTTCGTTTTCATAAACACACTCTCAACTTGTTCCGATACACTATTTCTTTCTCAAGTGGTCACCCATCTCATCCTCATGTCCCTCAGGCATTAGTGGCACCCGACATGGATTTCGAAAAGTCTTTGAAAGTATTATTGCTTCCATCACCATGCATATTCCAGATACCACTAGAGTAGCCTTTATTAGCAACATAACTACTCCCACCCGCATAACCCTCATAAGGTGGTAGGGTCATGGATGATGCAAGTGTCAACGGCAAAAAGTATCGAAGGCAACCCACCGAAGTGGTAACTACCCCACATGATCAAATATAACGAAAGTAAAGTACTATATGACATGCATTGAAAATGGTTTCTTAACATGGTCAAAGCGTTGCTTGCCTGGATCAACAAAGTCTTCGGGGTCTTCAATGTCTTCGGGTCCAACTCCCTCGTCAATAGCGCAATCTACCATCACGATAAATAACGGTAAAAATAAGCATCACACAAAAACAGAGCACACAAGCTACTATTAAAAATGCTACCCTACTCTGATAAATACTAAGGCTATACTGAAAATATTTGTCTAGGGTTTTGAAGTTAAAAGGGTTTTCAAAAATATTTAAATAAGGGGCTAATAATGCCAAATAGGGGTTTTAAATTGATATAGTAGAAAAAGATTTTCAAATATTTTTACAAGTGGCACTAATACATTCTATGGAATATTTCAAGGTTTTAGTTGAAAGAATATTGGGCGTTGGATTTATTTTCTGCCCTGCGAAATTATTGGAAGGAGGAGGAAAAAGAAAAACAGAAAAACGCATTGTGCCTCTCGGTCCAAATGCACCCAACCTAGCTAGCCCAAAAGGGGAACCGGCCCAGGGCGGGACGCCGCGCGCGACACGTTTAATTTTAAACCTGCCCGCGGGACCATCTTGGTAGCGAGAGAGGAGGGGGTGAGGGGATGACAAGTGGGCCCCACCTATCATCCCTCTCCTTGCGACAAGGAGCGGGGGAGGCTCACCGGAGGGGTTGTGGTCGACGGTGAGGCCTGCCAAGGGCACGGGTGTCCTCACGGGAGCGCCGTGTGTCGCATGGGCCTAGAGGGCGTCGCCGGTGCTGAGGGAAACACGACGAGGGGGGAATCCCACATGAGGGCGAGGGATTGGCTCGGGATCGACCTCCGAAACATGGGGACGAGGGGGGCTGGGCACTTGGAGCGGCTGAGGGGAGGAGAGAGCAAGGGGAGAGAAGCGGGAGCTTGAGAAGGGCATTATATAGGCGGGCGGTGGTGCACCATGGGCGCGGTGCGATGGTGAGGACGGGGGCATCGTCATGGGCCATGGGGGTGACCTGGGCCATGTCTGTGGTGGTCGTGGACGCGGTCCGCATCCACGGGCAGGAGAAGGGTGGCTATGGGGGGTCTAGGGCGCGCGCGTGCAAGCTCGGCCATTGGAGCTCCTGACCGGTGCCATGCGAGGGCTGAGGGGGGCACCAAAGGAGCAGGGATGAGGGGCCCGACTACCTGGCATCTTGCGGACGTCGAGGGGCGGCTGGGGGACATGCTCCCGCATCCCTAGGATGTCGAGTGGCTAAGGTTGGGTGCAACTTCAATGCGGGCATGCACTGTAGCATGCTCCAGAGCATGCCTTTGGCATGCCATGACATGCTTGCATGCTCTGGACGCGCCCCTACATGTCCACAAGCTTTTGGATGGTATGGAGATGCTCCAGGAGCTAGGGGATGCTTGGAGATAAAGAATTGGGGGTAGGGGAGAGGTAGAAAGTTAGATGCCAATGCTATCCATTATGAAAAATGGGGGTTTTACCCCACCTCCCAGTGGCTTATGGGCCTGAGGTTTTTACTAGAGGTAGATGGTAATCCTGAGGGGTTGTGGTAAATGTTTTATGGCAAGGGGAATAGTCAAAGGGGTGAAAATAGTGACTTTACTATTTCACCAATAGGTGTTTGATCGGTGTTTGGGCAAGAAAGGTTTACCCACTTACTGAGTTATTCAACACGGTCAAATGTTAGGTGATAATAGGCCTGATTACCAAGTTTGAGCTCAGCTGGGCAAAGTTGGCAATGGAATCTTTGTGAACCCTATAAACTAACAAAATCAGGTTATCTGTAGATCTAGTTATGCTAAGCTTTTACCCTTGATGCACCACTTGGTGTAGCATCATTATTTGGTGATTAGAGCATGTCCACGAAGTTTGGGGTCAAGGGGAGAAACTTCGCAATGTAAAGTGGTTCAAATTTGAATATGGACAGGGAGGGTTTTGGGATGGTTTGATGAACCAAATCAACGTGGATTGAGATGACACTTTGCAACATCATCACCCATGATGGTGTTGACTTGCTGGATTTTTCCTGCAATTTATTAAGGATTTTTCTTATAGCAATATTTCAAAACCTTGATTTGAACACAAAGGGTTTTGAGGGGTTTTGCCCATTATTTCAACATGCCCATGTGTTCAAACTCATATATATGGGAAATATATGTCCACTAAGTTTCCCTAAATTTTCAAAAATATTTTGAAAGAATTTAAATAATTTTTCCCTATGAAAAACCATTTCTCATCTTAAGAAAAGGCCTTTAAATAAAATATTAAAATATAGTAGGTTTGAAATAAAGCGTTTGGGGAAGAAGGATCCACCCAATTTGAGGACTTGCAGTGCAAACCTCATTTCAGGGGGTTTTGAGAACCTAATTTGGACAAACCCTTTTTGGTAAAAATAAAATTGGATAAAAGTAGTTTTGGGCACTATTCACATGGCATGACCATTGGGCAAGAGGTTTGGGTCAAGGAAGATTAGTATGGAGAGGGATAGAATCTAAGAGTGCCATACACAACAATTCAACAAGCAAGTATGCAACAAATCAACCAAGCACAAACATTGAAAAAAATTTAATTGACTCCAAATTTTATAAATACAAACATAGCAAGGTGATACAAACACATGGTGTGACACCATCGCCTTAGCGATGGCCTTGAACCTAAGTCTTCGGACATCTGCCGTGACAAAACCACGACAGTTGGCACCCATTGTGGGGCTAGCATGCGATGGTGTTGAGTTCGCAAAGGGCTCTCTACCAGGGAACAAAGGATACGCCATCGGCTTGATGACAAAATGTCGCTACGGCAAGCTCTACATCGATGATTCAGGGTGGGGGCCGGAAGCCGGCTCAATCGAGTACGGCTAGCGGGTTCCGACTGGTAAGATGCACATGTTCATCGGCAAGCTGGACGGATCTAAACTTGGGCCGGACATTTACACCGACCTCGTTGAGACGGCCCAGTGCGTGATACCCGCCTGTGTTCAACCCGAGCGGAAGAGTGTTTTCGTCAGCTTTACGCAGGACAGGGGGATTCCTGGTCGGGAGAAACCTTGGCTTTCTCAGATGAAGGACCTTCCAGTGAGGGTGAGGAGTCAATCTATCAACTTCATGACGCCGCGCTAGGGGGCTATGCCATTGGTGACAGTATTTCGGAGCCCTATGACCCTCCGAGACGAGCTGTCGCGTTCATGCAGGGCCCGACACTGGCTTCCAACGATGCGACTTCCAGAGCGGCGGCTGGAGCGCCCCCCCCCGATGTGGAGCCTCCTAAGACGCTGGCTCAAGTTTTACTAGAGCTCATGGAGGAGCTAGCGACTCTGATGGCCATGGAGGTGATAGCCGAGAATCAGGCGGAGCACAACGCTGAGATTAACCAGATCAAGGGACAGATGGCTCAGGCCCAGGACGATATCAATGCAATGCAAGTTCAGATGAATGTTGAGTCGGAAAATTTGAGGGTGGAGGCTCTCCGTTTTGATCTGGATCAGAGGGCGTTGGATGCTGTTTAACATAGAAGGACTCAAGTCGGACTACCTATTCAGCCTCAGAATGTTTTCAATACTCCTGGGGCCGGACCAAGTATGCCACCAAATGTGATCGGGGTGGTAGAGGCGCTGCGGAAGTTAGGCCCGCCACGGAGGAACAAATATTTGTCAAGACACATTGTGACGCCACCTGACCATTACTCTAATCCGGTGGAAAATATGATAGCGGCGGCTGCCAGGCTTGACGCCCTCCCCTTGGCTGAAGGAACATAGTTTGCTGAAGAGGCAAGAGAGGTACACACACACCCGAAGCCAGGTGCACTCCACGTTGGTTCATAGCCGTAGCTACAGCCGACGCATTGAGTGGCCAGCGGTGTCCAACAATTTTATCAAAACAATCATGATACAGTATGACATAATGGTATCTCGCTAGCCCTTTCTGAGACCGCAAAACATAAATGCAGAGAACCTCTAGAGAACAAGGGTTGACTAAATATCATAATTCACGGTGAGAGAGATCCTGTCATGCTCATACTCAATATCAATTAACAGCAAGGCATAAAAATGACAATGGTGCTCTCTAACTGTTGCCTTTTATAAGAGGATGATGACTCAACAATAAAGTAAATGGAAAGACCCTTCGCAGAGGGAAGCATTGATTTGCGGAGGTGCCAGAGCTCGAACTTTTCAAATACAGATAGGTAATGAATTTGGAGCGGTATGCTTTCGTTCCTCACATAACGACCAAGAGGTTTTCAATATCTTCCATGCTTGATACATTACAGGCGGTTCCCAAACAGGATGTTAAATTTTTACCGCCTCCACCAATCAGGCACACTCCATGACGGGCCGAATTCACGGGTACCGTCCATACAAACACAGTCATGGGGGAGTTTTGTTTAATTATATTTTGCTTTTTATTTCGAGAATGGAACTGGGCATCCCGATTACCAGCCACTTTCTCATGAACGATAGTGAATCAACACATATCGTGAGAATAACCCACCTAGCATGAAAGATAATGACAGCCCCCAGTCGCCACATGAGCGATTTGGGCATACAAAAAAGAAAGTTTATTTGAAGGTTTAAAGTTTAGCACATGCAAATTTACTTGGAAGGGTAGGTAAATACCGCATATAGGTAGATATGGTGGACTCATATGGAAGAACTTTGGGTTTATTGAGATGGATGCACAAGCAATATTCCCGCTTAGTACAAGTGAAGGCTAGCAAAAGACTGGGGAGTGACCAACTAGAGAGCGACACAGTCATCAACATGCGTTGAGATTAACCAACATCGAATGCAACCATGAGTAGGATATAATTCACTATGAACATAAATATCATGGAGGCTATGTTGATTTTTTCAACTACATGCGTAAACATGTGCCAAGTCAAGCCACTTGAATCATCCAGAGGAGGATACCATTCTATAAAACTACATCACAACCATTTTAATGCGCATGTTGGCACTCAAGACGAACCATTATCCACTCTTAGCTAATTAAGCATGGCACGAATAACTATAATCTATAATTGTTATTGCAAACAAGTTCAACCCATATTGTACTAAATTCGGAACGACGAGCCGATCATATTTACAAAAGCAAGATAGGTTGAGTTCATACCAGCTTTTCTCCATCTCAATCTTTTCATCAAATGTCGTCATTATTGCCTTTCACTTGCACGACTAAATGAGGTGAATAATACTAAGTGTGCCCGTGCATTGGACTAAGCTAGAATCTACAAACAATAAACCACATGAGAAGACAAGGAAATATGGGCTCTTTGTAAGATAAACAATAGTGCGTATGAGAGCCACTCAACACGTCATTGTGGTCTTCTCCTTACGGCCCAAAGAAAAGAAAGGAAAATTATTTACACGGGAAAGCTCCCAACAAGCAAAAAGAAGGACAATAAATCTTTTTGGGTTTTCTCTTTCATGTTACAAATAAGCAACTAGGAAATAAAGCTAGAATTAATTTTTTTGTATTTTCCTCAAAGTTAATTAAACACACAAGACGAAAGCATAAAGAAGAAAATAAACTACCATGGATAGTACAATGAAAAAGTATGAAGACCAACAACTAAAATAAGTGTGTGAAGATGAATGTAATATCGGTGCGAAATACGTACTCCCCCAAGATTAGGCTTTTGGCCTAAGCTGGTGTAGGGCCACGGTTGGAAATAACCTTCTTCGGGATACTCCAGAAGACAATGAGGGTTCCACTGGTTAGCAACCTCCTTTGGCTCCCACTGAAAAACCGGGATCTGATATGGATCCAGAGCCGGTGCTAGCTGAGTAGCTGGGGGTTGTGCCAAACCCCAATATCGGTAGATGTCAACAGACATAATAGTGTACTTGCCTAAATGAATATCGAACAGAGCAGAAGTAGGCAGAGTAATAATCTCACAAGTACCCTCATTAAATACTAAATTGTAAAGTAGCCTCCTATCATCAGTCTTTTTAATAACATCATGGGCTACCATACGGTCATAATCTAGAAACTTCGAGGGTATCAGCTTTTCATCTTTCTCGTGAAGCCTAATGGGTATCTCAAAATGTTTAGCCAACCGAGATGCATAGATACATCTGAATATGGGCCCCTTCGAACGGTTGGTGTTCAACCGTTGGGCCACCACAGCGGCCAGACTAAAAGTTATATCAGCAAGTAAAGCATGGCGCAAAATAGCAAGGTCTGGGGCACTAAGGCTTCCACTCTTCGAGCGACCAACTAAACATCTTACCACAAATAATGAATAATAGCGTAGCATAGGAAAATGTAAACTAGCTGTTGTTGCCTTTGAAATGCCTCTCTCTTCCCCTACAGTGACAGTGGTAATAAAGTCTTCCACGTCTCGACAACGTGGTTCCCTGATGTTGCCCTCATAGGGTATCTTGCAAATCTTGCAAAAAATGCTACTGGTTCATTTTCTTGTGCACATCATATAAATGAAATTTTACTGTAGGAGGTTCTTCCCTAGGAAGAAAGTGAAAATTTTGCCCAAAGGGATTAGTGAGCAATAGGTACTGGTCACACTTATCGTTAAGGAAGTCGTTGATGCCTGCATTCTCGGCCAAATAATATAAATCTTCTTAAATTCTAGCCGCCTTCGAGAATGTGTCACACGGCCATTCACATGGTCGGATTTCTGCGATGCGAGGAAGATTTTATTTGGGCTTCTCCTTCATTTCATTTTCATCTTCCCTAGAACCCCGGCTTGAAGAACCTCTTAGTAACATTCTCAACATTTCTGAAAAAATCTGAAATTTTTAGTGAGAGAAAATAAAGGTGAACATAACTCAACAAAACTCATAGAAACTACTCCCTCTAGTGCCTAGAGACCATATCATGCATCAAAAGTACTTGGGACCATAAAAAATTGACATGCAAGCTCAAGAACAAGGTCACCACAGCAACAAAAATTTGCAATATATAAGGCACTAGAACAAAAACTAATTGGATCATTGAAGGAGTCGCATACTGGTGAGCAATCCTCCAAAACAGTTTTGCAAATGGAGCTTTGAGAAAGGAGATCGAAAATGGCAGCAAGATGAGATAGAACATGAGTTTGAGCAATGGTGGGATTTTTTCTAGAGGAAGGTGAAGTGAATGGGTACTGGAATAAGTGGAGGGGGGCCACATGGGACCCACAAGCCCCAAGGGCGCGACCACTGGGTGGTCGCGCCTTGTAGGCTTGTGGCCCACTGGTGCAGCCCCTTGATGCATTCTCAGTGCCAAAAATTCTTAAATATTCCAGAAAAAATCATACTAGATTTTCACGGGATTCTGTGAGCTTTTATTTGCAGGTCATTTTTCTATTCCACGGAAAACTCATAAAACAGAAAAATAGCTTTTTTACTTAATCTCATCAAGGTAACAGAAAGTAAAAGTTAGGTGCAGGAAGTTGTGCTTTCTAAATTCGTCCATCTCATGCTCATCAAAAGGAATCCATCAATAAGGTTGATCAAGTCTTATTCACAAACTTCTTTCGAATAATATGAAACGGAATAATTTTTGAAAAACACTAAGTTACCTCAATGGGGTATGCATTCCCCGAACAATAATTATATCATATTTCTTCTTGACAGTAGGAAGAGGGAACTCAAAGTCTCCAATAATAATTGTTGGAATTTTTCAATAGAGTTGATACTATGAACTTGAGGTTGTTTCTTTGAAAAGTGTACCGTATGTTCATTACCATTAATATGAAAAGTGACATTGCCCTTGTCACAATCAATAATAGCCCCTTCAGTATTCAAAAAGGTTCTACCAAGGATGATCGACATACTGTCATCCTCGAGAATATCAAGAATAACAAAGTCCGCCAAGATAGTAGCATTTGCAACTATGATAGGTAGAGGAGTTGATTTATCAGACATTTGCCAAGAGATTTTAGTAGGTGTCAACTTATTCAAATCAATTCTACTGTATAAAGATAAAGGCATAACACTAACACCAGCTCCAAGATCACATAAACAGTTTTAACATAATTTCCTTTAATAGAGCATGGTATAGTAGGTACTCTAAGATCTCCTAGTTTCTTAGGTATTCCACCTTTAAAAGTATAATTAGCAAGCAAGGTGTAAATCTAAGCTTCCGGTATCTTTCTTTTATTTGTCACAATATCTTTCATATACTTAGCATAATGAGACATTTTTAAAATATCAGTCAAGCGCATACGTAAAAAGACACGTCTAAGCATTTCAGCAAAGTACTCAAAGTCCTCATCGTCCTTTCTCTTGGATGGTTTAGGAGGAAAGGGCATGGGTTTCTAAACCCATGGTTCTCTTTCTCTACCATGTTTCCTAGCAATAAAGCCTCTTTTATTGTATCTTTTATTCTTAGGTTGTGGGTTATCAAGATCATCAACAGGTTCAATCTCCACATCATTATGATTACTGTGTTGAGCATCAGCATTAACATCATTACTAATGTTATTACTAGGCTCATGTTCATCACCAGATTGTGTCTCGACATTAGAAATAGAAATATCATTTTGGTTCTTAGACACATCTATAATAGGTTCACTAGCAACATGCAAAGTACTATCATTATTCTTTTTCCAACTCTTATTGGAAGGAATAGGTGCATCAGTGTTAACTGTCTGAGAATCTTGTTCGATTATACAAGGATGGCCCTCGGGATACAAAGGTTCCTAAGTCATTCTACCACCTCTAGTCACAACTTTAACAGAATGATTATTGTCTTTACTATTCATATCATTAAGCAAATCCTTTTGAGCCTTAAGTACTTGTTCTACTTGAGTGGTTACCATGGAAGTATGTTTACTAATAGGCTTAAGATCATTGAGAGTTCTACTGAAATAATCACCCAAGTGATCAAGCATATAAGCACTATGTTCCAATTGTCTACTAACATAGGCATTGAAATTTTCTTGCTTCATAATAAAATTATCAAATTCATCCAAGCATTGGCTAGCAGGCTTATTATAAGGGATATCTCCATCATCAAATCTACTGAGAGTATTTACCCCTATACATGTGTTGGTTTATCAAGACCATGTATTTCTTCAATAGGTGGTAGATTCTTAACATCTTCAGCTTTAATAACTTTTTCTTTCATAGATTTCTTTGCCTCTTGCAAATCTTTAGGACCGAGGAATAGAATACCTCTTTTCTTTGGAGTTGGCTTTGGAGGTGATTTGGGAATAGTCCAATCATTATCATTGCTCCATATGTTATTCAATAGTAGTTTAGCTTGTTCAATGGTTCGTTCCCTCAAAACACAACCAACACAACTATCTAGGTAGTCCCTAGAAGCATCGGTTAGTACATTACAAAACATATCAAGTATTTCATTTTTCTTGAGAGGATGATCAGGCAAAGCATTTAGTAATTGGAGAATCCTCCCCCAAGCTTGTGGGAGACTCTCTTCTTCAATTTGCACATAGTTAAATATTTTCTACAAGGCAGCTTGTTTCTTATGGGCAGGAAATTATTTTTCACAAAATTGATAAACCATGCCCTGGGGACTACACACACAACCAGGAGCAAGAGAATTAACCCATTTCTTAGCATCACCCTTTTATGAGAAAGGAAACAACCTCAGAATGTAGTAATAGAATTTTTTCCTCATGAGTAAATAGGGTGGCTATATCATTAAATTTGGTAAGATGTGGCACAATAGTTTCAAATTCATAAACATGGAAAAGATTAGATTCAACCAAAGTAATCAACTCAGGACCGATAGATAATTCATAATCCTTATCAGTAACAAAGATGGGTGAAGTACCAAACTTAGGATCATATTTCATTCTAGCATTGAGAGATTTTTCCTTCCACATGCAAAGGAATTTCTTGAGCTCATCTCTGTCCTGACAAGAAAGTCCCTAGCTACCTCTCCTGCCATAACATAACCCTTAGGCATATCAGGCCTGCAGGTGCCCCCCTTTGGTTAATTCTTGCGCTATTATTGTTTATTAATTCCAAAAATATTCTTTGTAATTTTTCAGGACGATTCAAGAACTTTTATTTCTGCACAAAAATAACACCAAGTCAATTCTGCTAAAAATAGCGTCAGTTTGGGTTAGTTCCATTCAAATCATGAAAATTAGAGTCCAAAACAAGGGCAAAAGAGTTTGGAAAAGTAGATACGTTGGAGACGTATCAGTGGCCCTATTTAAAGGGGTGGAAGGCCAAATGGGGCGTGCAGGAATCAAGGGGAGAAATGAAGACTGACCAAGACGGACGGCTCGATTTTCGGGCCGACCGTTTAATGAGAGGATCTACGGCATACGTCCCAGAATCTTTTCGACATGTATGAAGGTGACATCACGGCGGGTCATGTGTTTTCCCTTTCGGGTGACATGGGTGTGATACTCTCCGCTGGGTAGAATGTGGAGATTGACATGCAGAAGCTCAAATCAATTTGGGGCCTAATGTTGGGGATATAACCCCGTGGTAATGACCCTCCCAAGAGGGGCCGGGTCATACCTGGCGGCTCGTAGTGTATGGGATAGAAGAGGAAGATTGGTCTACACGGCAGCTCACTAGATGTGCTAAGATGGAGGCCTAGAGTTAGGAAGAAGACGCAAGACCCGGGCGCGTAAGCCGCCTAGAGATAGCCTGCCGAGTCGGCCAGGCGGCTTAGAGACAGAGTCAGACACGTTGTAATAGCTGGTTTGAGATTTCTATAACCCGTGGTCTTGACCTCCTATATAAAGGTGAGACCCTGGGACGGCTTAGACAGAAACCAATTGATCGAGAGCTAGGTCAAGCGAATACGCTCCCTTGTAATCGATACTCCAATCAATATACACAAAGCAGGATGTAGGCTTTTACCTCATCTCGAGGGGCCGAACCTAGGTAAATCTATGTCTTTCGTCCCAACCAACTCCTTTGAGTCCACCGCCTTAGTGATGGCCTTGAACCTAAGTCTTTGGACATCTGCCATGAAAAAACCACGACCTATAGGTAATCGAAAGCTTCCAATAATGAGTGTCAAAAAAAATTCAATAACATTCACACCATTCACTTGGAATTGTTTCTTTGGAATTTGCACTGGATGCTCATTACCATTGATATGAAAAGTGATCTTGATGTTATTGCAATAAATAATAGCCTCTGTAGTGTTAAAAAAAGGGTCTACCAAGGATAATTGGCATGTTGTCGTCCTCGTGCATCTCAAGCATAAGAAAGTCTGTTAAGATAGTAACATTTGCAACAACAAGGGAACATCCTCACAAATACAGATAGGTGTGGCAATTGATTTTTCAGCGATTTGCAATGATATTTCAGTAGGTGTGAGTTTATTAAAATCAAGTCTTTTATATAAATACAAAGGCATAACACAAACACCAGCTCCTAAATCACACAATGCAGTCTTGACATAATTTCTTTTAATGGAGCAAGATATAGTTGATATTCCAGGATTTCCAAGTTTTTTAGGTACGCCATCCTTAGAATATATATTTCAACTTGGGGTATCTTTCATTTATTAGTGATGATGTCTTTCATGTACCTAGCATAGGGAGGCATTTTTATGATATCCGCTAAACGAGAATGCAAAAAGAACGGCCTAATCATTTCATCAAAACGTTCACTCTTCATCATCCTTTTTCTTAGATCGTATAGGTGGAAAGGGTTGTGGGGACCCCGACTCATAACTAGTGATCACCGAATGCACGTGTAAAGTGATCCCAGTGATCAATGCTCACTGAACACACAGAAGATGAATAACAAGAGACTTACATCCACATTTAGTGTCTTACACAAAAAAAGACCATGAAGGTCTAGTCTTACATAGATAGGGCCACAAAGGCTAAACACTTAAATAGAATAAGCAGCGGAAATCTTGATCGAAAGCATGAACCCATGCCATATGCCTTAAAACTATAGACATTCTGACTGGGAAGCGTCCTAGTTCGCATGTTCGTCACCAACAAACTCTTCAACAAACTCTTGTTCTTCATTCCTGGCCAATTAAATAACCAGTGGCACGCCAGTGAGTACTTTGAATGTACTCGCAAGCAACCCAAGTTATTGAACAAGATAATAGTGATACATTATATGGCACTAAGTAGGTAATTTGCGGAAAGCTAATTTTGAATGTAATGACATGACCAAATAACTAGGTAAGAATGCATCAACAGTTGACAGATATCCATATGAACAAGTTACATACATCATCATAAGCAGCGGTTGAACATCCTATATTCCTTCATTATGCTCAGTCATCGTACTTAGTCAATCGTCATGCTAAGGCATCGGACATAGCTCAAGTACCATCCTTGTCTCCAGCACACGCATACACATCATTTGTGAAAACATTTGGACGTAGCACAAGAGTGGTCATCCAACTGTCCTTGACCGTGGACACGGCTATTCTAATAGTTTTACACTCTGCAGAGGTTGCACACTTTACCCACAAGACTCGGGGAACTTTCGTGTCATCCATGACCCACGGTACATAACATACCCGAAGTAAGCACCCGAACAATGCCTTTCCCCTGGTGATACTAAACAAAGAGTTCACTCGATTGGTACCCAGCCCACATGATCTACATCACTCGTAGCATCCATGTAGGGACCAACGGTGTGCCTGGTACCTGTGAAGATAGCGCATAATCGTCCATACCGGCACAAACCCGTATCGAGAGTGACCATGCCACTCCCGCCACTAGTAATGCGGGCTCCTAGCTAGTACCTACCAAAGTAATCAACAGAGCCCCGTCCCATAAGGGGTATCGGTCGTATGTGTAAGGTTGGAATAACGGTCGCAACTTACACCAATCCGTTTTTGAAAATCACACACACTCACTTGGTCCAGTACACCACTTCTTTCTCAAGTGGTCACCCAACTCATCATCATCTCCCACGGGCATTAGTGACACCCGACGGGGTTTTCGAAAAGTCTTTGAAATCATTTCTCCCTTTCCATCACTATGCATAATCCCATCCCACTTGCGTAGCATCTATTAGCATCCTATCTACACCGACCCGCATAACCCTCATCAGGTGGTAGGGTCATGCATGATGCAAGTGTCAACGGTAAAAGTATCGAAGGCAACCCACCGAAGGGGGGCACCACATCATGATCCATCATGGAAACAACAAGTGATATATGTCATGCATGAAAAAGTTTCTTAACAAGGTCAAAGGGCTGCTTGCCTGGCTCAACAAAGTCTTCGGGGCCAACTCCCTCGTCAATAGCGCAATCTATCATCGCGATAAATAGCGATAAAATAAGCATCACACTAAAAGAGAGCACACAAGCTAATATTAAAAAGCTATCCTATTCTGATAAATACCAAAAACAATAATAAAAGTATTCTCCTAAGGTTTTTGACATGAAAAATGTTTTGAAATGTATTTTTAAGAGTGGCTAAAAATGCCAAAAAGGGGTTTTAATATAAACCTATACATAAAAGGTTTCCAATATTTTTACAAGTGCAACTAATAAGTTCTATGGAATATTCGAGGAATTTAGGTGGAAAAATTATTGGGTTTGGAGTTATTTTCAGATCAGTGGGATTTTTGGAAAACAGAGGGAAAAGGAAAAAGGAAAAAAGAAAAGGGCACTATGCCCTGGGCCAGAGGCGACCAGCAGCTGGGCCGGCCCAGCTAGCCAGCCAGCCAGCCTCACACACGGCCATGTTCAAACCTGACGCGCGGGGCCCGGCTATCTGCAACCGCGAGGGGGAGGGACAGAGCGCGGGAGGGGGAGAGAGGACGATCGGTGTGTCCCACCTGTCGGATCCTTCTCCTACCTCGGGGCAAAGAAAGGAAGGAGCTCACCGGCGATCATGTGGGAACGGCGATGGCAGGCGGAGGCGGGAACGGGCTCGGGATGGAGTCATCGTTCTAGGGGAGGTCGAGGGGGCGCCGGAGGCGGTCGGAGTCGCCGGCGGTGTGCACTTGCGCTGGAGGGAGCTTTGGGAGAAGGTCGCTGGGGCCATCCCGTGGTGCAAAACGGAAGAGGAGAAGGGGGAAAAGCATCAGAGGAGTGAGGGAGGAGCAGACAAAGAAGAGGGATAACCGGAGGGGCTCTGTACCTGGAGATCGACGACGAGGTAGCCGCGGCGGTCGTCGGCTCGATCCCGAGCACAGAGGCATCGGGGGCTCTCCGGGGGGCACAGGAGGGCTACTGGGTAGTGGAGAGAGAGGTTCAGGAGGCTCTTATATGGGCGCCTGATGGTCCACCGAGCTCGGGTGCGCCGGCGAGCTCGGGGCATTGGCCAGAGTGGAGCAGAGGGGGCGAGGGCACGTCTGTGGTGCTCGTGGGGTTTGTCTAGGCCGAGGGGGAGAGGAGAGAGAGGTGGGGGAGCGCACGCGTGTGAGCTCCCCGATTGGCCGTCTTGAGCAACCGAGGCGCGTGCGAGGAGGTCCAGAGGAGGGAGAGAGAGGAGGGGGACAAGGGGCAGCGTGTTGCGGACGTCGAGGCCGACCATCTGGCGAGAGGGGGTGCTCGAGGTGGTCGGGGCCATGCAATGGGCAAGGGCTATAGTGCCTGTCGGCACTGTAGCATGCTCCAGAGCGCGCGTTTGGCATTCCACGGCATGCCAACGACGTCTAGTGTGTGGCCAAGGGTGTCTAGGGGAATCTAGGGCTTCTAGGATAAGAGAAAAACGCCTTGGATGCCCCAGGAGAAGAATAGAGTAAGAGGGGAGGGGAGAGAGAGCTCCTGCCAGGGCTTTCCAGGGGTAAAAATGGGGGTTTTACCCCATCTCCCAGTGGCTCAAGGACCTGGGATTTTTACTGGGGGTGCCTGGTCACTGCGAGAGGATGAGGTCAAAATTTGGAGGCAAGGGAAATAGAGAAAGGGGTGAAAACAGAGACTTTACCATTTCACTAGAAGGTGTTTGATGGTGTTTGGGCAAGAAAATTTTACCCACTCACTGAGATACTCAACAGGGTCAAATGTTAGGTGAAAATGAGATGGATCACAAAATTTGAGATCAAATGGGCAAAGTTGAGAATGGAAACTTTGTGAACCCTAGAAACTAGCAGAATTAGGTTTCTGCAGATCTAGTTATGCTAGGCTATTACCCTTGATGGACCTCTTAGTGTAGCATCACTATTTGGTGATTAGAGCATGTCCACAAAGTTTCGGGTCAAGGGGGTTAACTTCACAATGTAAAGTTGTTCAAATTTGAATCTGGACAGGAAGGGGTTTGGAATAGTTTGATGAAGCAAATCAACTTGGATTCAGATGAAACTTTGTAAGATCATCAATTATGATAGTGTTGACTTGCTGGAACTTTCCTGGAATTTATTGAGAATATTTCTTCTAGAAATATTTCAAAATCTTGATTTGAACAGAAAGGTTTTTGAGGGGTTTTGCCCATGATTTGAACATGCTCATGTCTTGAAACTCATATATATGGAAAATGTATGTCCAATGAGTTTTCGTAATTTTTCTCAAACATTTTAAAAACATTTAAATAATTTTTCCCTATGAAAAACCATTTCTGGTCTTAAGAAAAAGCTTTTAAATAAAATATGAAAATAATCTTTAAAATTAATATTTGGTGGTTTTGGGAAGTCATATATGCAGTATGTTCGAAATAAAGCCTTTGGGGAAGAAGGATCCACCCAATATGAGGACTTGAAGTGCAAACCTCATTTCAGGGGGTTTTGAAAACTTAATTAGGATAAATCCTTTTTGGTCAAGATAAAATTTGATAAAAATAGTTTTGGGCACTATTCACATGGCATGATCATTGGGCAAGAAGTTTGGGTTAGGGAAGATGAATACGAAGAGGGATAGAATCTAAGAGTGCCATATACCAGACTTCAACAATCAAACAAGCAACAATTCAAACAAGCACAAGCATTGAAAAACTTTTAGTTTGCTCCAAATTTTATAAATCCAATCATAACAAGTGATACAAAACACAGGGTGTGACACACCTAACCCCCTTACAAGAATCTCATCCCCGAGATTCCTAGGCTAAGCGCTAAAAAGATAAGGGAACTCGGATCTAAGATAGTCTTCATGCTCCAAAGTTGCTTCAGCTTCAGTGTGGTTGCTCCATTGGACCCTGAAGTACTTGATGGTGCGGCTTCGGGAGGAGAGCTTAGTTCCCATAGGCTCTTGAAACATCTTCCAGAATCTCGAGGAGAACTAGGTGCCTTGATCCGATAGAATCTCCTTAGGAACTCTATGAAGGATCACGATACGCTCGATATAGAGGCTGGCTAGCTTGTTACCATCATAGGTGATCTTGACGGGAATGAAATGGGATACTTCTGTCAGGTGGTCGATAATGACCCAAATAGAATCATGTCCTTTGCTTGACCTTGGTAAACCGGTGATGAAATCCATCCTGACTTTGTCCCTCTTCCACTCAGGCACTTTGAGAGGATGCAATAGCCCAGTGGGTCGCTGGTGCTCAGCCTTGACTCTCTGGCATATGTCACATTTGGAGACAAAGGTGCGTATCTCCCGTTTCATGCCATGCCACTAGAATATTGACTTCAGGTCTTGATACATCTTGGTTCCTCCAGTATGGATGGAGTATGGAGTGTCACTAGCTTCTTGCAAGATCAAGTTCTTGAGATCCTCTTTGTTGCGTACATGGATGCGATTCCTGAATCATACAACTCCTTGTACATCCACTGAGAATCTTGGGCCTTTCCTGCCTTGATCTTCCTCTTGATGCCTTCAATGCTCTCGTGTCCCTTCTGAGCTTCCTTAATATCATCCATCAAGGTAGGCTTTTCTTCGAGGTTGGCAAGGAATCCTGGGGCAATTAGTTCCAAGCCGAAGATGTCAAGCACTTCATACAGGGCGGGGAGCCTTTCCTTAATCATAACATTCAAGGACCAAGCCTTTCTACCTAAGGCGTCTACTACCACGTTGGCCTTTCCGGGGTGGTATTGAACATTGAGGTCGTAATCCTTGATCAACTCCAACCATCTTCGCTACCTCATGTTCAATTATCTTTGGGTGAAAATATACTTCAAACTCTTGTGGTATGTGTATATCTCACATCGCTTTCCTAGAAGGAAATGTCCCCATGTCTTCAAGGCATGAACCATGGCTACCAACTCAAGATCATGGGTTGCGTTGTTCTCTTCATGAGGTTGTAGCTGTCTAGATAGATATGCTACGACTCTGCCTTCTTGCATCAGAACAACCCTGAGCCCGGTTCTTGATGCATCACAATATATCACAAACTCCTTGTGAATATCAGGGGCGGACAAAACAAGGGCTGTGGTCAATCTCTTCTTGAGCTCCTGGAAGCTCTCCTCACACTTAGCGATCCATTCGAACTTCTTGTCCTTCTTCAAAAGATGGGTCATGGGTTGGTCAATGCTTGAGAATCCTTCCACGAACTTGCGGTAATATCCTGCGAGTCCGAGGAAGCTCCTGACTTCCTTCACGATGGTTGGGGTTAGCCATTCAGTCACGGATTCAATCTTGGTAGGATCCATTTATAATCCTTCTACAGTCAGCACATGACCCAAGAATCCAACTTCATGCAGCCAGAATTCACACTTGCTGAACTTGGCATAAAGCTGGTGCTCTTGAAGCTTCTCTAGGACCAATCTCAAGTGTTCCTCATGCTCTTCTTCAGACTTGGAGAAGACGGGTATGTCATTAATGAAGACGACAACGAACTTGTCCAAGTATTCCATGAAGACTTTATTCATGAGGTACATGAAGTAGGCAGGGGCATTGGTTAACCTCAATGACATGACCGTGTACTCATACAAGCCATACCGGGTTACAAATGACGTCTTCGGAATGTCTTGGTGTACGATCTTCAGATGATAGTACCCAGACCTGAGGTCGATCTTGGGAAACACCTTGACTCCATTCAACTAATCAAACAGGTCTTCAATCTTCGGGAGCGGGTACTTATTCTTTATTGTGACTTCATTGAGAGAACGGTAATCGACACAGAGTCTGATAGTTCCATCCCTCTTTGACACAAATAAAACAGGCAATCCCCAAGGAGAGGCACTAGGACAAATGAAAACTTTTCTGAGATGCTCCACCAGTTGCTTCTTCAATTCAGCCAACTCTTTGGATCCCATCCTATAGGTCTTCTTGTAGATGGGCCTTGATCCGGGCATAAGCTTAATTATGAACTCAATGTCGCGGTCAAGAGGGATTCCGGTCAGTTCATCAGGAAACACATCCGCGTATTCACATACAAGTGGCACTTGATCCAACTCAATTCCTGATAGATAGTTAGCCTGAGGGGCTTGAGTCGAGGTAGAGTTGGGGACATACTTGACTTCCACTCCTTGGCTATTGGCCATGGTGACAATCCTCTTGGCACATCTAACAAGCCTTGGTGCTTGGTTAACCACTCCATGCCTAGGATTACATCCAAGCCTTCTCACATCACGATGATAGTGTCTGCTAGGAAATCTACCCCCTTGATATTAATCTCAACTCCCCTACAACGTATCCTAGACTTCATAACCGATCCCAGGGTCTGTATCAACATACGACTACCCAGGGATGTAGGCTTCATGCTACTCTCTAGTGCAAACCTTTGGGTGACAAAAGAATGCAAAGCTCCACAATCAAACATTACTGTTGCTAGGGTTGAGTTGACGAGGAACGTACCCAGTATGACGTCTGGGTCTTCCTGGGCTTCCTCTGCGGTGACGTGGTTCACACGACCCTTTCCATTGTTGGGCTGGTTTTGGGGAGCGGGGTTTCTTGGGGGTGCTCCATGGCCTTGACCTTGGTTTGGCGCATTGGGGCGTGGTGCTTCTTGCTTCTTATTGGGACACGACCTAGAGATGTGTCCTGGCTGACCACATCGAAAACAAGAGACTTGCCCAGGGTTGTTGTTGTAGTTCCTGCTTCCATTGTTGTTGTTGGGGTTGTTGTAAGTTGGCCTGGGATTGGCATATTGCTGAGGCTGGTAGCTCGGACGAGGCGTAGGAGGTCTAGCCTGCTGTGGTTGATAGGTTGGCTTGGCTGGGGTTGGCTGCCATGGGGAGGCTTCTGGTTGCTGGAGCTACCCTTGCTAAACTTCTTGCGCTTGCGAGTGTCATCTATGGCATGACGCTTGTCATATAGCATGAGAGCCTTGTTCACCACATCGAAGAAGGTACGATAGTCGCAGACGATGAGCTGATACTGCAAGGTCTGTTGAACTGCTTCCATGAAGCGTTCCTTCTTGCCAATCTCCGTGTTGATGTCTTCAGGTGCATACCTTGACGGTAGGTTGAACTTCTGCAGGTACTCCTTGACAGAGCCACTTCCATGCTTCGGCGCTCGAAATTCTCTCTTCTCGATATCCATGATCCTAGAAGGAATGTGGGCGGTGCGGAATCCTTCCTTGAAGTCATTCCAAGTGATCACACACTCACCTTGCATGACCTTGAATCCGTCCCACCAACCTCTGGCGGTACCTCCGAGGCAGTGAGAGGCATAAAGCAACTTCTCACGATCCTCATTGCAATTGATCGGTGCAAGGAGGTCCTCGATGGTGCGGATCCAGTCATCAGCATCCAATGGTTCAGCAGTCTCGGTGAAGGTTGGGGGCGAGTTCCTCATGAACTCACTCAGAGTGGAGCGGCCATTGCCATTCCTACCTTGCTGCTGGTTCATCACAAGGGCCTGAGCCATCTGCTAAATAGCAGCATTGTAGGCTTGGCACTCCTCTTGGAGAACTTGGAGAAATTGAGCTATGGTCATGTTCTCCAGTGGAGGTGGTGGCAAGGGAATGTCGCCTTGTGGCTGCTCCTGGTGTCCTCCAGTGTGAGCAGCCCCACCAGCTCCCTATTGCTGGCTCGAGTTGTCGACTTCGGGGTTGGCGAAGGAGCTTATGTGGGTAGCAGTCACCATCCTATTTGGAGCAGCCAAGTCAAACAGCTGGGATAGACAAGAGGAAAAGCAACAACGGAAGAGCGCGCCTAAGGGGGTCGATCGAGTGCAAGTGTGGTTAAACAAAGGTCGAAAGACTAACATATATTAAGATAGACGATGGAGTCGCTTACATGCTGCCTAAGGCAAAAGCATGACTTGCATCGGAAGACAAACAACAAAACAAACAATAAGCACACATGGTTTCATATGAACCATTACACGGACTCAACTTCGCGTGAGGGATACATGACTGATGCTACCCTAGGGGTTCTCGGACTCAGGTGGTGGAGTTCTCGGTCTCGTAGTTACGCTCCTCTGGGTCTTCCTCCAGTTCGTCATCCGAACAGGCATGTCGAGACCCGGATCCTAAGTCGTAGGAATTCAGCCTATAACACATCACATCACTTTGCGACCTCACACACGGTAACTCCAAGGCTGCAGCCGTACCTTATCCGGGACCCTTTGCCTATTTTGGCTCACGTATGTGAATATGTCGCTAACATTCCAACGACAGAGAACCCGCGCCGACATGACTAGTCATAGAACCCAAGTGGCACATCCGAATGGGAACAGACATACATAACCCAGCAACGCAGGTGTCGGCCTCAAGCGTGTGTAGACAAGTCATAGGAAGCTACAAGGACTTCATTAAATCGTAGGACATAAATGTCATCACTGCACATAGATGAGTCATAGCAGGCTACAGGGACTCCATTACACTACAAGACATTTCCCCAAAGGGACAGACACAGCAGCAAAGAAGGATACATGCTGGTCAATCAATGTATCCGGAGAAGTAGCAAGATACCAAGGCTAGGGGGAAGCACAAAGAGGGAGTTCCCCGTAAATAGTACTACTAGAGGCACAAGGCTAGGTGTCGGATCCCATACATACTATTGCACATCACACATACGCACGACATGTCTAGTATGCATAGATACTAGGGCATCACAACATAACCATACAACAACATAACTTTTATTTAAGAGGGTCAAAGGAGCCTTGCATAATACGTTCTTAGAGGTAGGGGTCACAGGACCCGACACTCAAGTCATACAAGCAATTTCATACAAACCAAGCGGAAGCATAAAGTTGTCCGGGTATAGACAGATGAAAGGGTAAAAAGGCACATGGCTTGACTATCTACAGCCCGCCACAGGGCATAAGGTCGTAGCTCGGACACCAGATATTCGGCGGCGGCGACATCTAGGTAGAACCCACCTGATGGTTCCTGAGTCTAATCTGCAACATTTAGTATGCAAACATGAGTACAAACGTACTCAGTAAGTCTTTAAAGCAGACCTAGTCTAATCATGCTCATGTATCAACAAGGGGGCTGGTGGAGTTTATGCAGCAATGCCAACTTTGACTCTTGGCTAACCTATACTACACATATAAATTCCTTGTTCATATTTTAGATATCGCACACGAGTCATCTACGAGAGTGCCATCCACTGTACTCATACTTATCTTGAGATTTTTATAAGTATCCATCAAGTTATCTATGAATAGCATAAGTTCTCCAAGTAGTCAATATCCAAGGACGCGGCTATTCGAACAGATTCATACCTTGCAGGGGTGTACTCCTTCACACACGCTCTGGCCACTTATCGTTGTGTGCCCTTCAAATCATGCACCTCGGCAACCTTCAAGCGGCAGCCCAGCGAGGGAGTCAGCCATGACCGTTAATCACAAAAGACCTCTAGTCCAGGCTATCGCCTCTTTGAGATTGAACCCGCACAGAAGTCTTGCCGAAGTTTCCTCTACATCATGCCACTGACTACCGCGTCGTTACCCACCGCTATGGTCAGCGCTACGCACGGCCTCCAGCATACTATAAACACCAGAAACTACTTGCAACTCCTGGACCAAGGACTAAGTGATTAACAAGTCGAGAGGGGTCGAGTTACCGGAACCCAATGTGTGGTAGCATCTAGCCTTGCATCACATACACGGAACTCATTTCCTAAGAAAGGTCCCGATGGGACAACCCGCTATGTACTCCTACATAGCATGTCATCGCTACCTTTACCAAATTGGGTTCATCAATAAGGTTATCACATCAGAACAATATTGTTTCACTCTAGTTCATCACCCAGATGAGTCAGACCTGACACAACTCTAAGGATAGCAAGCAAAGTGGGTAAAGAACATCATGGCTAAAGCATCTACCAAGTATGCTAGGTTGCAAGGTTTATGTCACAACCCTAGCTTAGGAGCTGCTTGTCATTGCATGTGGATCATGTCATCATGTTTACATTCAGTTGAAATATGAAATGGCGATTAACAGAAACCCTAGCATCTCACTTAATAAATAAAATTCCAACAATTGAATTCTCAATGTTCTCAAAATGCTATACAAAAATGTTACCCCTCTTTGATAAATGTTGGTAACAACATATCAGGGGTGAATTATATATTAACAACTATTTTGGAAAATTTAATAAACTAGGAAAGTTTCTGAAAATCATTAATAAACCACTGTAAATATTTTAGTTGCATCAATTTTTCTAAAACTTTTTGTAAACTCTTGAAATATTCCAAATAGACCCCACAAATATTTTCAGGAATTTTTGCTTTATAGTTTTTGCCCAAACAAAATCAAACAAAATAAGGAAATAAAAAAACAGAAAAATAAAGGGGAAAAGGAGCAAACCTAGCGACTTACCTGCGTGTAGCCCACCCGGCCCAACTGGCCCAGTGGCTAGTCGTCCCTGACCTCTCGCCAGGAGGACGAGAGGGCGTGTGCCTGACGCATGAGGCCACGCGCCAGGGACACCTCCTGCATGCTAGCCTGGCTAGAGGAGGGGATGAGGACCCTAGAGCCATCCGCATCGAGGTCACCCCTCTTCCTTCTCCTCCCCTCTATGGTTCTTCCCCTTTCCCTTGCCGCTTCCACCGCCGGCTATTGAAGCTTCCCGCTGCCGATTCGCTTGCTCCAGCTCTTCCCCGACCTCGCCGTCGACTCCACACGAACCTTCGTGAGCCTCTCTTCCTCTCCTCTGTCCTTCTGCTGTCTCGGGTGCCCCCTAGCTAGCATCCCCGTCGAAGGCGAAGCTTCTCTCCGTCGGTGGGGATGTGGCCCTGGCTACAGCCACCACGGCCTGCTCTCGACCTCGTCATCGTGCTCTGAGCGTTCCTAGGGTCCGATTGCACCGAGCATCTGATCCTCCCGTGCCCTATAGCCTCATTGTCGTCGTTGCCCGAGCTCCGGCCACCACACAAGTTGTCGCCGCCGTCGTTCTAGACCTCCCCAACTCAAGCCGATTGCATCGTTGGACGCGGCCAACGACTAGCGTTGCATAGGGCCAAACCGCCACTCATTTGGTCATCGGAGGGCGATTACCGAGCACCTCTGCCGCTTCTGGCCTCGCCGGCGTTGAGCCGCCGGTGGGTTTGACCCCCTGATCAGATTTGACTTCTCCGGAGTCAATGGCAGGTGGACCCAACCCATGGCCTGATTAGGTCAAATAATTTATTTATTTAAATTAACCTAATGACCCACTGACTAGTGGGCCCAACCCCTTAATTATTTTCATGAGGATTTAATTAAACCTAATTAACCCCATGTGTCATTGACATGTAGGTCCGGCCACTTAGGTTTAACCCTGGCCGGCCCTGTCGACCTGTGACGTCACCTTGACGTAATGCTGATGCAATAAAGTATTTCTGCAATTAAAATAAATACTAAATGATTTATTTATTTCATAAAATTCTTAAAACTTCTAAAAATCATAGAAAAAATCAAGAGGTCAGATGAAAATAATATATATATGAAAAATGATCAGAAAAATCCAATGAATCTTTTTATGCCATGATCATGCATGTTTGAAAAAGTTAACCTCACCAAGTAGGACATTTTATGATTAGGACAATCTATGAATTATCATTTGGAGTTGGAATTCAAACTTGTTTGAATTCCACTTCAATTAACTTGGCTAATTATTCCTCTAGGTGTATACAGTACCTTAATTTGTCATGTCATGCATGATGGTTGTTACATTCCATTGAATGTCTTCCTTTCTTGTTTGCCAGTGTTTGTTCGCTCTTAGTAGACGATGGTTCCGATGATGTGACCATTAACAGTAATGAAGATAAGTATTATCTTCAGGACTCTTAGGCAAGCAACCTCTCCTTGAGCATGCTGATATGAACCAACTCTCTCGCTCCTGCTCTCTTTCATTGCATTAGGACAATCACGATTCAACTCTTACATGTTCTCGGTAGTTGAACCCATTCCTTTGCATGACCTGTCTTTGCCACAGTAAATAGTTGAAACCACTTAGCACCAGTAGCAACTTCTTGAGCCTTGTTGTGCTAACTCATCCATGCTTGCTTATTATGCCTGCTATGCTTAGAGTCGTGTCAGGTATGATCCATCTGAGTGATGAATCGAAATGGATGTGTTCATGTCCTACCATGTGAGAGCTAAGTGTGTGAACACAATTTGGTAAAGGTAACGATGAGAGGCCATGTAGGAGTACATGGCGGGTTGTCTCATTGGGACCGTCCTTAGGAACTGAGTTCTGTGTATGTTACCCGAGACTAGCTACTACCGCACATTGGGATCCTTAATTGACTCTCTTGACTTGTTAATCGACTTGATCTCTGTCCAGGAGTTGCAACTAGCTTCTGGTGTTTGTAGGACATGCTAGTAGTCTACCTAGTGGCACCCCGTACAGGTGGGCTTGGGACAGACTAGGCATCATGGGCCGGTCTATCAAGCGTAGTACCATCCATTGAGATGGGCTTGGGAACCCTGTACACATCATTTGGGGCCGTTGAGCAAACTTCAGCTGGACTTCCTTGCACATTCAGTCTCAAATAGGTGATAAACCTGGACTAGAGTTTTGTGTGGTTAGTTAGGTCGTAGCCGACTCCCTCCCTGGGCTTCTGCTTGAAGGTTGCAGAGGTGCCTTTTTATGAGCACATGGCGGTAAGTGGGGGGAGCACGTGTGATGAAGTACACCCCTGAAGGGTTATGAATATATTCTAATAGCCACGTCCTCGGATATGGACTACTTGGAGAACTTATGTGGTTCATAGATTAGTGAAATGGATACTTCTAAAATATGCAAGATAAGCGTGAGTGCTATGGATGGCCTTCTCGTAGGGAGACGAGAGTGGATCCATAGTGGTGTATTGATTGGTGAATATGTGGACTCGTGTGCACTATCCCACCTCAAATAAAGCAATTGTAATCATAGTATGGATTAGCCAAGAGTCAAAGTTGGCTTGTTGCAATAAACTCCACAACTCCCTTCGTTGATACTGATGCATATGTAGTTAGTTCTGATGTAAGTCTTGTTGAGTACCCTTGTACTCATGTTTGCTTAATTTATGTTTTTGTAGAGAAGACATCAGTCTCATTAGTGGTATTTATGACATGAAGTTTGATGTTGACCGGATTAGCTTGGGAATCCCAGATAGAGGTCTGGTTCCTTTGGTAAGGTCGTTGTAGCTTTTCAGGCTCCTGCGGCCACATTTGTAAATGTCTGTACCCAGATATGTTTAACTTCCGCTTCTTTGTTTGAATGCTCTGAATGTTGGGTCTTATGACCTCTTCTTGTAACATCTTATTGTGTTGGCTCTTCCGAGCCTTCTAAATGAATGTTGTAATGTTGTATGGTTATGTTGTGATGCCATAGTTGTATCTATGGATATCGGGCATGTCATGCATACGTGTGATGTGGAACGGTATGTATGGGATTCGATACCCAGTTGTGTGCCTTTAGTAGTACACTTTATGGGGAAATGCCTCTTTGTGCTTACACCGAGCCTTGGTAGCTTGCTATTGCTCGAGACACAGTGATTGACCGGCGTGTATCCTTCTTTGCTGGTGTGTCTGTCACTTTGGGGAAATGTCTCGCAGTGTAATAGTATCCCTGTAGCCTGCTATGACTCGTCTACGTGTAGTGATGACATTTATGTCCCATGGCGTAATGGAGTCCTTATAGCTTGCTATGACTCGTCTACACACGCTAGAGATCGACACCTGCATTGTTGGGTTACGTATGCCTGTCCCTGTACGTATGTGCCACTTGGGTTCTATGAATAGTCATGTCGGCATGGGTTCTTTGACCTTTGAATGCTAGTGACACATTCACATACGTGAATCAAAAGACGCAAACAGTCCGGGCCCAGGTAAGGTGGCAGCCATGGAGGTAGCCATGTGTGAGACCGCAAAGTGATGTGATGTGTTACAGGCTGGATTCTTATGGCTTAGGATCGGGGTCCCGACAGCTTTGGTATCAGAGCTTGACTACCTATAGGATTAACAAGCCAAACTGGTCGATGTTGAGTCTAGAACTATTTTAGTTATATAAGGGAATTGATTGTGGAAGGGAACGTAAGGCTCTTTTTACTCCTTTCCTCATGTCATTCTAATTCTGAGTCACCCTGTTCGTTTCTACTGGGTTTAAGAACTAGGCCTTCTCATCTATCTATTGGGATGACGAGTTACTATGCTGGAGACCTATAGGAAAGATGTTGTCTTTCTGGATCGATGTCTCTATAAGAATTGATTGTCATCTTGTTAGTTTTCTGGTGCATGTTGCCTCATATTTCACGCCCGTACAGCCGTTATGTTGTCCGAGTTATCCAAGGTTTCTAAATTATCTGATGCAATTGCATAACTCTTTCATCTTGATTCAATGTCTTTCAGGCCAGACAAAGCACACTAATTGTTGAGTTGAGGTACTCTATTACCTCGACGTGTTTGTTGAAGTGTTAGGAAACCATGTTGTTTCAGTGAACCACCCAATAGTCTAGTTGTGTCTTTTGTTTCCAGTGTGATAATTCTGGCCCTCATTATCAAAAGCATGTTGTGATGCTACTTAGACAATAGGTATTCTGTATTTGGGTTCTTGAACCCAAGAATCATTTTTTCCCTCCCGTTGATAATATTTGCTTGTTCCTTTAGGATATTAGTGCCCTTGTTATAGCCCTCAAGGTTTGTGGTATGTCATGCTTCCAATACCATGAAACAGTTATGACGGAAGTTCTTCGTGAACGGAAGATCACAACAAAAGTGCTCGTGATGAGTCCTCCATTTCATAATTGTAACCCTACCATTTCTTTCATTTCTGCATGGATTATCTAGAAGAAACATGTTGAACTCCGTTTGACATATTCAATCCATGCATCTATGACTCACGAAAAATCAGGTGCTCTTGAGTTTTCATTCTTCAATTGTATTCTTACCTTTATCTATCAATGGATAGTCAAGGGTATGTCATCTACTGTCTTATCGATGTCGACTATTCTTGTGGTCTGTCAAGCCATTCTATTTCAGAATGACTAGGAGAAGCAAACTCCCGCACCTTATCCATTTGTAGGATTGGGTCAAAGAAGTTGTATTCCGTAGCTCAAAATGCCAATCGAGCTTTTGTTCTATTCTACCCTATGGTTTTACCCTCTTCATGTCAAGATTATCATGAGAATTGCACTCCCTCTTATGAAATCTTGATGTAGTGATACTTCTCGCCATCATCATTCATTCCCAGGTCTCTATGTTGTCTGCAACCAATATACCGACAAGAGAATCATGATGTGTGAAATCAATACTTCGAGCAACTTTGTTTATTGGTAGTTAATGGACAATAATCGCACTCTTGGTGTGATGGTCATTGAAGCGTCATAATAAGAATGATTGTGCTACCTAGTCAATTTTCCACGGTAAACTTTTCGGTTAATGGGTTAGGATTGTGTCAATTGTTCGCTCTGTTGATCGTATCATCTTGCCCTGAAAAGCAAGATTGTTCTTGAGCTTGACAACATATCGGTGGATCGTGATTTTTCGAATATCTTCTCGAAAGTATTACCAAGGTGTTCCTTAACCGTTATGTTGAGTTTGTGATGAAGATGTTTTTTCTATAAAACATCCCTCCTCCAAGAATTTGTGTTGGATACTACTGAACTAGTTGGTTAAGCTAAACAACAATTTGGAGAGTTGGAAGATAGAAGCTTGATCTAACTTAGCTCATGTTAAAGGGATATCTTCTGTTTTTGTGCTCGTGTGTGTGGAACAAAGATGATATCTTCATCAATTGATCCTTGTGATCAATTGTTGCACCTATTGTCCTATTCAACCTTTGATTTGAGTATGGGCTATCGTCAAATCAAAATCAGAACCAAAGATCTTCCTAATGTTATTTTACCGTGGATGTATCCTAGAGCATACACCATTATATCCTTGGTCTGACCAATGCTATCACCTTGTTTCCATAGTTGTGGAATTCCATCTATATGGATATCTTGATGAATTGTTGTTAAGCCCATCGACAACATTTTCATCTCTTCAATGACTCATGATGAACATGAAGCTAGTGTTGGAAACTTTGTAGGCATATCTTCATGTTCCATTCGTGAATTATATCTTAGGTGTAAGAAGTGATTCCCTGTTATTTCACATGCATTAGATGCAAGTTACCACCGTGAATTCGAGGAAAGTTATCTTGCTTCCTCCTGAATCGTCTAAAGTCAATCATGCATGTGCGAAGTATGCTATGGTTTGATAGCTTTGGAACCTACAATCCATATGCATTTCCTAGCACCTAAGCTAGTGATTATCTTTTTCAAGGAAAATAATTTAAGTGCTCGTCCCGAAGGTACCAGACAGACTTGCACCGGACTTCGCTACCTCTAATGATGGTTCCATCAAGAACTCGGTAGAGTTTTGTTGTAAGATTTCTGCGTGGTCACAATTTTCTTGGACAGTGTGATCACATGTGTCTTGCAATCCATCTCATGTCTTGGAGTTGGCTTCCATAGTTCATTTCCTGATAATCTTGCAACATCATCTCTTCGATTTGCGTTGCAACCTTTCCACTTCATACATGCTGAGTCTAAAATATTTTGGCACCAACCAGATCTAAATTTCAGACAAATATAATGGTTGGGACATTTCCCCAAGAATTATAATATTAATCTCTCTATAACCTAGCAAACGGATGTTGTGGCTAATATACCTATCAAGAAGACCTACTATTATAATATCTTGTTTCAGCAACTTGGCCACCTCCCCATGAGGACCTTGTATGACTTGTCCTGGAAGTTATTCCTCATAGACCCTTTGAGATTATGAAGTCCGACCTTCACTTGATGTTATAGATATTGAGCATTTCCGGTAAATGGTTATGCTATTTCATAAAGGAGAAAATCTGAAGCGGAGTTCTAAATGTCTCTCGGTCGATCATCCAAATTTCGTTCCTTGGAATAGTTAAGGTGAAATATGAGAAAGGGATGTGTTCCTTTGCATCTGCATCCTCCATTGTTATTCATCACTGTAGTATGAGGTGTTACCAGAATCCTTGGCATGGATGTTGGTAAAACTTTGATGAACATGGAGATGCTCAAGTTCTTGAGAGCACGCCCAGAAACTAGGTTATATTCTCGATATTAATTAGAATGTGCCTTCCGTTGCTGAGCTGTTTTATAACTCTAGTTTCCCTCTGATCTAAGTATGCCATTCTTTGAGTTCCTTCCAACGATCATTTGCGAATTGCATTAGGCTGGTATGAAGAGTTTCAATGATCTCTATATCAAAAGTAATTCTTTTTGCCACTTAAGGGATAATCCTACGAGTCACCTTCCCTAAGGTGCCCGTTATGGTATGAAGGGCAACTAACTCCAGGCTACCTTGAAACCCTGTCACCATCTGTTCTAAGCATGGAATTGTTGCCTAGCAATTGAACCTCCGTCATCTGCCTCATTCATTGTTCTCGATGTGTGTTTTTTGTCCCAGCTCGATAGATGTTATTACATCTCATTCAATGAGTTAGTCACGAGTCGCTCGATCTTCGTAAAGACCGATTCTTGTAGAGCTTTCTATCCTTGTTGTCTTTTGGTTAGATCAAGATCTTGAAAGCAAAGACGTCAAAGTCAAGATGACGAAGTGAAGCAACATCTTCGTGAAGAGCAATTGGATCGTGAATATTATGGTAGTTGTGTCCCCTTTGTACTCATACCCTACGCCAAAATCTCGGTGCGAGATTCTTGTTTAGTGGGGGTGAGTTGTCACAGCCCTAGCTTAGGAGCTGCTTGTCATTGCATGTGCATCACGTCATCATGTTTAAATTAAATTGAAACATGAAATGGGGATTAACTGAAACCCTAGCATCTCATTGAATAAATAAAATTCCAACAATTGAATTCTCAATATTCTCAAAATGCTCTTCAAAAATGTTCTCCCTCTTTGATTAATGTTGGTAACACCATATCAGGGGTGAATTATATATTAAGAACTATTTTCGCAAATTTAATAAACTAGGAAAGTTTCTGAAAATCATTAATAAACCACTCTAAATACTTTAGTTGCATAAAATTTTCTAAAACTTTTTGTAGAGTTCGGAAATATTCCAAATATACCCCACAAAAATTTTCTGGAATTTTTGCTTTATAGTTTTTGCCCAAACAAAATTAGACAAAAGTAGGAAATAAAAAAACAAAAAAATAAAGGGGAAAAGGAGCAAACCTAGCGACTAACCTGCATGTAGCCCAGCCAGCCCAACTGGCCCAGTTGCCAGTCATCCCTGACCTCTTGCCAGGAGGACGAGAGGGCGTGTGCTAGACACGTGAGGCCACGCGCCACTAATAGCTCCTGCCTACTAGCCTGGCTGGAGGAGGGGATGAGGACCCTAGAGTTGTCTGCATCGAGCCCACCAGTCTTCCTTATCCTCCCCTCTCTGATTTTCCCCCTCGCCCTTGTCGCTTCCAACGCCGGCTAATGAAGCTCGTCAGCATGGACCGAGCGTTCCTAGGGTCCGATTGCACCCAGCATCTGGTCCTCTCGTGCCCTGTAGCCTCGTTGTCGTCGCTGACCGAGCTTCGGCCGCCGCACAAGTTGTAGCCGCCTTTGTTCTAGACCTCCCCAGCTCGAGCTGATTGCACCATTGGACGGGCCCGATGACTAGCGTCGCATAGGGCCAAACCGCCGCTCATTTGGTCAACTGAGGGCGATTTCCGAGCACCTCCGCCGCTTCTGGCCTCGCCGACGTTGAGCCACCGGTGGGTTTGACCCCCCCGATCAGATTTGACTTCTCCGGAGTCAATGGCAGGTGGGGCTAACCCCTCTCCTAATTAGGTCAAATAATTAATTTGTTTAAATTGACCTAATCACCCACTCACAAGTGTGCCTAACCCCTTAATGATTTTTATTAGGATTTAATTAAACCTAATTAACCGCATGTGTCATTGACATGTGGGTCCGGCCAGTCAGGATTGAACCTGGTCGACCCTATTGACTATGACGTCACCCTGACGTAATGCTGATGCAGTAAAGTATTCCCCAATTAAAATAAATACTAAATGATTTATTTATTTCATAAAATTCTTAAATCTTCTAAAAATCATAGAAAATAATCTATAGCTCAGATGAAAAGAATTTATATATGAAAAATGATCAGAAAAATGATCATGCATATTTTAAGAAGTAAACGTCACCAAGTACGACATTTTATGATTAGGACAATATATGAATTATCATTTGGAGTTGGAATTCAAACTTGTTTGAATTCCAATTCAATTAACTTGGCTAATTATTCCTCTAGGTCAATTATGTACCTTAACTTGTCATGTCATGCATCATGGTTGTTGCGTTGCATTGAATGTGTTCCTTTCTTGTTTGTCGGTGTTTGTTCCCTCTCAATAGACAATGGTTCCGATAATGTGACCGTTGACACTAATGAAGAGAAGTATTGTCTTCAAGACTGTCAGGCAAACAACCTCTCCTTGAGCATGCTGATATGAACCAACTCCCTCGCTCCTGCTCTCTTTTGTTGCATTAGTACAATCAGGATTCAACGGTTACATGTTCTCGATAGTTGAACCCATTCCTTTGCATAACCTGTCTTTGCCACGGTAAATAGTTGAGACGACTTAGCACGAGTAGCAACTGCTTGAGCCTTGTTGTGCTTACTCATCCATGCTTACTTACTATGCCTGTTATGCTTAGAGTCATGTTGGGTATGTTCCATCTGAGTGATGAATCGAAATGGATGTGTTCATGGCCTATTGTGTGAGAGCTAAGTGTTTGAAGACGATTTGGTAAAGGTAACGATGAGAGGCCAGGTAGGAGTACATGGCGGGTTGTCGCATTGGGACCGTCCTTCAGAACTGAGTTCTATGTATGTTATCCAGGACTAGCTACTACCGCACATTGTGATCCTTAATTGACTCTCTCGACTTATTAATCGACTTATTAATCCCCCGAGTATCGTTAAGATACTCGGGGGTATCCTGGGAAGCAGGGCCTACCGCAATGCAGATAGTTAACAATCAATACACGACAAGTGCAACAATATGATGCATGATCATGACATGACAACATGAATGGATGAGCTAATGCAACTATTATTCAAGTTGGATAGAGTGGATTTGAATATAGGTTCAAAGTCGTTCTCCAATTGATATTCCATACATTGTCCTATTGCTAAATGTCAATGTTCATCTACTTGCGTTGCTCTAACATGCATGCTAACAGCACCATTGGACTCATTGGATTTTTCTGATAAATTTTCATATATAAATTATTTCAATCTGAGTTACATATTAATTTATATGATTTTTCTAAATTTTAACTATTTTCTAGAATTAATTTAAATCAGAAATTCCTTTAATGCATTAGCATGACATCAACATGACGTCAGCTGGTCAACAGCCCGTTGACAGGTCAAACTTGACCAGTGGGGTCTATTGGTCAGTGATTGAGTCACTAACAAGGGTTAATTAAATCATTAACCACTAATTAATTAGAATGGGGCCCACTTTAGTGGTCATTAGGGTATTTAATTTAATTAATTAATTTTTTAAGCTAATATTAATTAAATAGGGTCAGGCCCACCTACTAGTTGACCTAGGGGTCAATCCTCGGTTAAACCCGAGGCTAATTGGGCTTTGACCCCTAGTGGGGCCTACTATCAGCGTCTGCTTAGCGGTTAAGTGGTGGGGTTAGGCTACTAATGAACGGCCACGTTGGACGTCGCCGGAATCTCGCTGACGGTGACCAAACTGACGGCAGTTTTGCACAGGATCGCACAAACGGCGACGGCTGGACGTGCGGAGACCACCAGGATGGAGCTCGCGCATGTCCGCATCCATCTCATGCGTCAGACGGTCGTGGGGGCGCCGGAATCGCTGCCCGACAATGAGCTTGGCGGCGGCCGGAGCTCGGGTTCAAGGGTTTAGCGCATAAAAGGGCTGGGGCTAAGCTCCCACAACACCTACGCGACACTACAAACTCAGCGGTGGCCTCTAAGGAACCACCTGGTCGCTGGAAGGTCATCGGGGATGAGTTTGCGCGGTGGCGCTCTTCGGGTGTCGGCAGAATCGGGGCATCTAGGGTGCCACTGAACAAGAGAAAGGGGGAAAGGAACCGGGGCTCACGGTGGTTGCGATGGCGTCGGAGGCATGCTCGGGGAGGATCTTCTTGCGGCGGACGGAAGGCGGCGGTCTCCAGTGGTCGAGGAGGAAGAAAATGACGGTGTCGTGTCTGGGAGGCCTCCGGGCTCAATTCCTTCGGCGGGGAGGATCAACGCGTCAAGGCAGGGCTTCTGGGCTGCTCGGGAATGGAGGGGAGTGGCTGGAGGTGTGGCTCTACGGCAACAAGGCTGCGGCGGCCATGGCAACAGAGGGATGAGGAAAGGTAGATGGGAGGAATGCGAGAGGGAGAGAGCGATGGGGACGGCAACAACATCCTCATCCCACTCGCCAGCACGACGGGGGGTAGGCGCACAAGGAGCGGCGTGCCAGCTCTAGTGCGAGCGCGCAGCGACCACACGCTCGGCCTCCTGGCCCGTAGGAGGACGAAGGCAGTGCTGGGCCAGATGGGCCGGCCTGGCCTGGGCCTAAGGTGAGATTCCCTCTCTCTCTCTGCTTCTTTTTTTATTTCTTTCTGTTTTGCCTTTTCTGACATTTGTTTTATTTTGATTTAGGCACAAATGCTAGACACAATAATACTCATATATTTTATAGAGGTTAGTTTCAATATTTCAAACCTCTAGAAAAAGTTTCAGACTGTTTTGAATGTGTAAAATAATTATAATGCTTTATTTGGCATTTCTAGAAGCTTTATTATTTATTTTAAAATGACACATATTTTCTAGAAATTAGAATGTCCTCTAATATAATAATGTCAGCATTTATCAGACATGGGGGGCATTTTTGATGGGCATTTTGGATTTGTTTATTTTTCATATCTTTTTAATTGGTTTGATTCGGGTGAGGGATAGGGTTTATGTTAATCCCCATTTCATGTTGATGCAAAAAATAAAACATGATGCACACTCATGCCAAATAAAGCAAGGCTAACTAGGGATGTGACAAATCACCCCCACTCGAAAGAATCTCGTCCTGAGATTTGGAAGTCGTCAGGAAGAGCGTGGTTTACTCTAGTCAAAGTCGACCCTCTCTTTCCCATGTGGCTTCCTTCTCGGAATGGTGTGACCACTAAACCTTGAGAAACTTGATGTTTCGACATCGAGTGGTACGCTCAGCTTGATCAAGAATACGAACATGGTATTCTCGATATGTAAAGTTATCTTGTAGATCAAGCGCTTCGTGGTCTACTTCGTGGATAGGGTCCGAGAAGCAATACCTGAGTTGCGAGATGTGGAAGACATCATGAACCTTGGAAAGATGCGGCGGGATTTCCAATTGGTAGGCAACCTCTCCTCATTTAGCAAGAATGCGAAACAGTCCAATGTAACGAGGAGCCAACTTGCCCTTGATACCGAATTGTTGGATACCCTTCAAAGGTGTAACCCGAAGATAATCCTTCTCGTCAACTTCATAGGTCACAGCCTTTTGATGGAGATCATATTCGCTCTTTTGATTATATTGGGCTATTTTCAACTTTTCACAACTAATGCAAACTTGCTCCTCTGCATCCTGGATCATATCCAGGCCAAAGAGTTGCCTCTCTCCGGTTTCTAACCAGCTA
Source organism: Hordeum marinum (assembly GCA_022496015.1). NCBI lineage: Eukaryota > Viridiplantae > Streptophyta > Magnoliopsida > Poales > Poaceae > Hordeum > Hordeum marinum. The sequence goes on from CM039677.1 coordinate 122,750,524, forward strand.
AGAGGTGTTCGACATCTTCGTCCATACGGAACTTCAAAAAGGGCTTTGCCCAAGCTTGACTAATAACTATTGTTATAAGCAAATTCGGCGAATGGAAGACATTTCTCCCAATTCATACCGAAGGATATATCACAAGCTCTGAGCAGATCTTCAAGAATTTGATTGACTCGCTCAACTTGACCACTTTACTGCAGATGGAAAGCAGTGCAAAAGGATAGATGAGTCCCCATAGCATTTTGGAAGCTTTCCCAGAATCAGAAAGTAACGATACTTCCGCGGTCTGAGTTAATCTCCAAAGGAACACCATGAAGAGAAACTATTCGAGAAACGAATAACTCCGCTAGCTGGCTAGCAGTTATACTCTCCCTAATAGGAAGAAAATGAGCCACTCTGGAAAGACGGTCTATGACCACAAAAATAGCATTATTCCCTCTCTTGGTCCTGGGAAATCCGGTGCTGAAATCCATACCGACCTTATACCATTTCCATTCAGGAATAGCTAAGGGTTGAAGGGTGCCATTATGCCTTTGAAATTCTGCCTTAATGTGACGACAAATGTCCTAGTTACCAATGAACTGAGCATTTTCTCTCTTCATCCTAGTCCACCAGAACCTCTGGCGTAGGTCCTGGTACATCTTGGTACTACCAGGATGAATCGTAAGAGGAGAATCATGAGCCTCCTTAAGGATCAGCTACCACAGATGTTGCTTTTTTGGGACCACCAAGCGGTCCTCAAAGAAGACAAAACCCCGATCATCCTTCGAGAAGCATCTAACATTACCCTTCCTAATGTTTTCCTTAATCCGAGATATCCCGGCATCATGCTTCTAGGCTTCTATTCTTTGATCCGTAAGAGTAGGTGTCGCCACCGGGTTGGAAAGGAATCCTTGAGGAATAATGTGAAGGTTCAACTTCCGAAATTCCTCATCGAGAAGTGGTTGACTTTGTCGTAACATCAGGTTGTTACAATAAGAATTATGACTTAGTGCATCAGCCATGACATTGGCTTTCCCCGGGGTGTAAGTTATCCCTAAGTCATAATTTGTAATCAACCCAACCCATCATCTTTGCCTGAGATTCAAATCTGGCTGGGGGAAGATATATTTCAGACTTTGGTGATGAGTGTAAATTTCGCAACGATTACCCAGCAGATAATGTCGCCAAGTTTTCACTACATGGACTATAGCTGCAAGCTCAAGATCAGGTGTTGTATAATTAACCTCATGTGGACGCAGTCGTCGAGATGCGTATGCAATCACATGACAAGCTTGCATAAGGATGCAACCTAATCCTTGTCGCGAGGCGTCATAATAGATAACAAAGTCCTTTGAGAAGTCTGGTGGCACCAGAATGGGAGCAGAGGTCAGGCATCTTTTCAGTTCCAGAAAGTTGTTCTCGCATTGTGGGGTCCACTCAAACTTTTTATCGTTTTTGAGGAGTTTAGTCAGAGGCTTCGCAACCTTGGAGAAGTTCTTGACAGAGTGGTGACAATAGCTCGCTAAGCCAAGGAAACTCCGAACTTGCTTAACCAGTTCAAGTGTGTCCAATCAAGGTCGTCCTGAACTCTCTCAAGATTGACAACAATACCTTTACCAGAGATCACGTGTCCTACATAGGTCACTTCTGGTAACCAAAATTCACACTTGGAGAATTTGGCATAAAGACGATGCTCTCTAAGTTTCATCAATACCAGCCTTAAATGCTCGGCATGTTCCTGTTTGTTCTTCGAGTAGATGAGTATATCGTCGAGGTAAACCAAGACAAATTTATCCAGGTACTCGATGAAGATGAAATTCATCAAGAGAGAGAAAGTGGATGGGGCATTGGTTAAACCGAAGGACATGACGATGTACTCGTATTGGCCATAACGAGTAACAAAAGCTGTTTTTGGAATGTCCCTCTTTCTAATTCTGATTTGATGGTATCCCAACCTCAAATCCATCTTGGAAAAGATAGAGGATCCAGAGAGTTGGTCATACAAATCGTTGATCCTGGGGAGCGGATACTTGTTCTTTATGGTGACTAGATTCACTGGCCGACAATCCACAACCATCTGGTCCGATCCATCCTTCTTCTTGACGAAGAGAACGGGGAAAACCCAAGGAGAAGAACAAGGACGGATGAAACCGTTCTTCAAAGCCTCATCGAGTTGTTTCTTAAGTTCGGCTAGTTCTAAGGGTGCCATCTTATAGGGTCTTCTGACTATTGGGACAGTCCCTGGAATGAGCTCTATCACAAACTCTACATCTCTGACAAGAGGATTCCTGGCAGTTCTTCGGGGAAGACATCCAGAAAATCACGGACTACCAGAATATCTTCTAGTTCTGGAAGAGGGCTAGCATTAAGAGAATAGAGCTGGCGCTTGACAGCTCGAGTGGAGACATTAACTATCTCACGCGATGGATGTGTAAGCTGAACATTCCTAGTATGACTATCAATCTTAGCATAATGGGCTTTCATCCAATCCTTGCCTAAGATGATATTGATGTCCGAGGACTTGAGGGCTATCAAAGATGCCAGGAAGACTAGCCTATCCACAAGAATCTCATTGTCATGGCTCACTCTAGAAGTTTGCCATTTTGAACCAGGAGTCTGAACTACTAAAGGAGTAGGCATATCACAAAAATATATGTTATGCAACTGTGCATAACTTTTTGAGATGCTCCAGTATCAAACAGAATAGATGTTGGATGGCTATTGACAAGGAGCTTACCTAGGATAACATCAGGGTCCTCAAGGGCTTCTTCAGCAAAACCATAATTCACTCGTCCATGAGCAAAAGCTGGCTTCACATAGAAGGCTTTTCCCGGCTTCCCACGTCCAGTCGGCTTGACATTGTTCTAGGGACACTCATGGGAATAGTGTCCTGGTTGTCCACATTTGTACCAGACAACGGTGGAAAAGGGAGCAACATTGATTGGGGGACCTCCAAATGTCCTGGCTGGAGGGTTGGGCTGAGCTTGGTGAGGCGCCTAGAAGGATGGCCTCGCGGTGTACCTTGGTGGCAGAGCTATGTTAGGCACCCACACCCGATGTTTGTTCGATCCTGAGGCAGATGCAGGGCTAAAGTCACGAGTGTGCTTCTTAGTTGCCTCGTAGTCAGTCTATCCATTTTCGGCGTTGATAGACATGTTGACGAGGGCCTGGAAGGTAGTGCCTTCATGCAGACACAGGTCTCGTCGGAGCTCAGGATTAAGTCCCTTACAGAACCTAGCCTATTTCTTGTCATCGGTCGACAATTCCTCTAGCGTATAATGAGTAGTGGCAGGTTCTCTTGCCTTGGTTGGCTTCCCTCGCCCTGCTCGAAGGTAGGCACGGGGTTATTCCTAGTTGACACCATCCTAGGAAAACAAACTCACAGCTTAGACAAGGAAGACATCAACTCTAAGACATGAGATATGGAATGTACTGGACAACATGGCACGCATGGGTAAACACCCAATCAACATGGTAATAGGTAAACTGCCATATGAACACCATGATTCATACACGCCATGACATAGTTCAGTACAAGCCCCAACTGAAGTACAAACTACTGAAAGATGATACAAATCATTGGAGACATTACAAGCATCCTATACATTATCTATCTACATGTCCAGAACTCAACTCACACCTCAGTCATATCCCACAAGATACGCATGACTGTGGCAATACAACTACTACAATACTAGTACTAACATACACGTACTCAAGCATCGCCGTAGAACACCTCATATAGGTTACCCCCATGACCCGGGAGCTGAAATCTGGAAACACCTAGCCTGCGATCCCTGGAAACCGTAAGGACACGAATGTGGCCTCAGTCCTCTGGTTGCTGGCAACAACGGTCCTCGAAGAGGAGTGATGCCTCCAACATCGGGCCAGTCTACGCGAGCTGGCAGATGAGTCCGCGATGGGCTCAGCATCTCCAAATCTCCATAGCCTGTCTGCACGACAGGTGCTAGCTGCGTCAGGGCTGTCCAAAGATGTGCACGGGTAGCATATAGCTCCATGCGAAGGGCACATGCATCACGATCCCTGTTCTCCAACAACTGAACGGTCACCTGAAGCCTAGGGTCCTCATGAGAATGATCATAATAGGCTGCACTAAGATTACCATCCTCTCCTCCTAGAGTAGCAGGAACATAGCAAAAGTCAGTGTTCTATAGCAATCCATGGTGAGATCTCCTAATAGTCAACATGGTATAGGCGGCCTCTTGAACTACCATGTCTACGGCGACCCCTAACCCATATGTCCAATGGAGCGGCTCTACAGCTCCGGGATATGATGGAGATATCCTAACAGTACACAGGTACTGACCCTGGTTGAAATCTCGATACTGCTCCTCCACTTAATACTTTGGGTACCAACAATAACCAGTCTCCATCATAACTCTAACCAACATGGCCGTGTGACCCGATACATCGATGCACCTAGTCAAACGGACCACCTGACAAGTAGGACGAGGGGGCATCTAAAACAGAGAATGATGCAAAGTCATTAGAGATCCTAGCAGAAATTGGATAGCATAACAGGTGTAAGTGCTCAAAAAGATTTTGAGACAACTGCAAAATATTGGATAGCATAACCACTCAGATTTCTAGACTCAAGTTTCTAATCCAACTGATTGTCACACCAAACAATAACTAAATACTAGAGTCCACTTGCTAACAAGCTAGCTACTGGTCCATGGTTAGAACCCGTCATCCTACGAAATAGATAAGAAGCCTAGCTCTTAACCCCGTAGAAAAGGTGAGGGTCACTCAGAATAGAATAACTCGGGAAGAGGAATAAAAAGAGCCTTACGTTCCCTTCCACAATTAATTCCCTTACATTTCTATAGTGTTTCTAGACTCAACTTCAACCGGTTTGTCTTGGTAGTCCTACAGTCAGTCAGGCTCTGATACCAACGCTGTCGGGACCCTGATCCTAAGTCATAGGAAACCAGCCTGTAACCCATCACATCAATTTGCGGCCTCACGCACGGTAACTCCACGGTTGCAACCTTACCTTAGCCGGGACCGTATCCGTCTTTTGGCTCACGTATGTGAATATGTCGCTAGCATTCAAACGACAGAGAACTGCGGCTAACATGACTAGTCATAGAACCCAAGTGGCACATCCGTACGGGAACACGCATACATAGCCCAACAATGCAGGTGTCAGCCTCAAGCGTGTGTAGACGAGTCATAGCAAGCTACAAGGACTCCATTACATCGTGGGACATAAATGTCATCACTGCATGTAGACGAGTCGTAGCAGGCTACAGGGACTCCATTACACTGCGAGACATTTCCCCGAAGGTATAGACACAACAGCAAAGAAGGATACATGCCGATCAATCAATGTGTCCAGAGTAGTAGCAAGCTACCAAGTCTCGGTGGAAGCACAAAGAGGCAGTTCCCCATAAAGAGTACTACTAGAGGCACATGGCTAGGTGTCGGATCCCATACATACCGTTGCACGTTACACATATGCACGACATGCCTGATATGCATAGATACACCTATGGCATCACAACATAACCATACAACAACATAACTTTTATTTAAGAGGTTCAGAGGAGCCTTGCATAATATGTTCTTACAGGTAGGGGTCACCTGACCTGACACTCAAGTCATACAAGCAAGTTCATACAAACCAAGCAGAAGCATAAAGATGTCTGGGTATAGAAAGATGATAGGATAAAAAGGCACATGGCCTGACTATCTACAGCCCGCCACAGGGCATAAGGTCGTAGCTGGGACACAAGCTATTCGGCATCGTCGACATCTAGGTAGAACCCACCTCATAGTACCTAAGTCTCATCTGCAACATTTATTACGCAAACATGAGTACAAAAACATACTCAGCAAGTCTTTAAAGAAGACCTAGTCTAATCATGCTCATGTATCAACAAGGGTGGTGGTGGAGTTTATGCAGCAATGCCAGCTTTGACTCTTGGCTAACCTATACTACACATATAAATTCTTTGTTCAAATTTTAGATATCGCACACAAGTCCTCTAACTCCACATCAATACACCACCATGGATTCACTTCCGTCATCTACGAGAGTGCCATCCACGGTACTCACACTTGTCTAGAGATTTTTATAAGTATCCATCAAGTTATCTATGAACAACATAAGTTCTCCAAGTAGTCCATATCCAAGGACGTGACCATTCAAAGAGATTCATACATTACAAGGGTGTACTCCTTCACACACGCTCTCGCCACTTATCGCTGTGTGCTCTTTAATCCATGCATCTCGGCAACCTTTAAGCGGAAGCGCAGTGAGGGAGTCGGCCACGACCGTTAATCACACAAGACCTCTAGTCCAGGCTATCACCTATTTGAGTCTTAACCCGCGGGGAAGTCTGCCTGAAGTTTCCGATACGACCCCAAACGAGGTGCGTAGGGTTCCCAAGCCCACCATTCGGATGAACCTTGGTACATCATGCCACTGCCTACCGCGTCATAACCCACCCCTAGGGTCAGCACTACGCATGGTCTCTAGCATACTATAAACACCAGAAACTACTTGCAACTCCTAGACCAAGGACTAAGGGATTAATAAGTCGAGATGGATCGAGTTACTGGAACCCAATGTGTGGTAGTAGCTAGCCTTGGATCACATACATGGAACTCATTTCCTAAGAATGGTGCCAATGAGACAACCCGCTATGTACTCCTAGATCGGGTTCATCATTAAGCTTATCACATTAGAACAATACTATTTCACTCGAGTTCATCACCCAGATGAGTCAGACCTGACACAACTCTAAGCATAGCAAGCAAAGTGGGTAAATAAAATCATGGCTCAAGCATCTACTAGGTATGCTAGGTTGCAAGGTTTGGCTATTTGCTGTGACAATGACATGTCATGCAGAGGAATGGGTTCATCTACCGCATACAACAGGCAATTGAGCATTTGTCCTAATTCAATAAAAAAGATCAGGAGCAAGAGAATGGGATGATATCAGAATGATCAATGGGATTTCTTGCCTTGCTGGCAAGCGGGAAGGTAATCTCCTTCGTTAGGATACTCGGGGGTATCCTCGGAAGTAGGGCCTACCACAATGCAGATAGGTAACAATCAATACATGGCAAGTGCAACAATATGATGCATGATCATGACATTGCAACATGAATGGAACAACTAATGCAACTATTATTCAAGTTGGATAGAGTGGATTTGAATATAGGTTCAAAGTCGTTCTCCATTTGATATTCCATACATTGAGCTATTGCTAAATGTTAATGTTCATCTACTTATGTTGCTCTAACATGTATGAGAACATCACCATTGGATTCATTGGATTTGTTTGATAAATTTTCGTTAATAAATTATTTCAATAAGAGTTACTACCTCTGTCCATAAATATAAGACGTTTGAGAAACTTGTATCAAGTCTCTAAAACGTCTTATATTTATGAACAGAGGGAGTACAAATTAATTTCTATGATTTTTCTAAGTTTTAATTATTTTGTGGAATTAATTTAAATCATAAATTCCTTTAATTCATCAGCATAACATCAACATGATGTCAGCTGGTCAACAGCTCGTTGACAGGTCAAACCTGACTAGTGGGGTCCACTAGTCAGCGACTCAGTCACTAACAAGGGTTAATTAAATCACTAACCACTAATTAATTAGAATGGGGCCCACTTTTAGTGGTCATTGCGGTAATTAATTTAATTAATTATTTTTTAAGCTAATTTTAATTAAACAGGGTCGGGGCCCACCTGCCAGTTGACCCAGGGGTCAAACCACGGTCAAACCCAAGTCTAATTGGGATTTGACTCCCTATGGGGCCTACTGTCAGTGTCTACTTAGTGATTAAGTGGTGGGGTTAGGATGGTAATGACCGGCCACGTCGGACGTCGCTGGAATCTCGCCGGCGGTTGGACGTCGCTGGGTTTTGCGTCGGAGTCACGCAAACGGTGACGGCTGGATGCGCGGAGACCACCACGATGGAGCTCATGCACGTCCGCATCCATCTCATGGGTCTGACGGTCACGGGGGCACCGGAATCGCTGCCGGCGATGACCTCGGGGTCGAGGGTTCAGTGTGCAAAAGGGCTCGGGCTAAGCTCTTACAGCAGCTATGCAACACTACGAACTCAGCGGTGGCCTCTAAGCAACCACCTGGTCGCCGGAAGGTCATCGATGATGAGTTTGCGCGGCTGCGCTCTTCAGGTCTCGGCGGAATCGGGGCATCCAGGGCGCAACTGAACAAGAGAAAGAGGGGAAAAGGAACCGGGGCTCACGATTGTTGCGACCGCGTCGGAGGCGCGCTCGGGGAGGCTCTGCTTGTGATGGACGGACGGTGGTGGTCTCCGGTGGCCGAGGAGGAAGAAGATGACGGGGTAGTCATTGGTAGGCCTCCGGGCTTGATTCCTTCGGTGGGGAGTATCAGCGCGTCGAGGCAGAGCTTCTGGACTGCTCAGGAACTGAGAGGAGTGACTGGAGGTGCGGCTCTACGGCGGCAGGGTTGCGGCGGCCATCATGATAGAGGGAAGAGGAGAGATAGAGGGGCGAATGGGGGAGGGAGAGAGCGATGGGAACGGCAGCGACGTCCTCATCCCTCTCGCCATCACAATGGGAAGGCTGGCGCACAGGGAGCTGCATGGCAGCTCTGGCGCGAGCGTGCAACCACTACGCGCTTGGCCTCCGGGACGCCAGGAGGACGAAGGCGGTGTTGGGCCAGATGGGCCGGCCTGGCCTGGGACTAAGGCGAGATTCCCTCCCTCTATGCTATCTTTTTTATTTCTTTCTATTTTTCCTTTTTTGACATTTGTTTTATTTTGATTTAGGCACAAATGCTAGGCACAATAATACTCAGATATTTTATAGAGCTTAGTTTGAATATTTCAAACCTCTACAAAAAGTTTCAGAATATTTTGAATGTCTAAAATAATTATAATGCTTTATTTGGCATTTTGAGAAGCTTTATTATTTATTTTAAAATGACACATATTTTCTAGAAATTAGAATTTCCCCTGATATAATATTGTCAGCATTTATCAGACATGGTGGGCATTTTTTATGGGCATTTTGGATTTGTTGATTTTTAACATCTTTTGAATTGGTTTGATTCAGGTGAGGTGATAGGGTTTCTGTTAATCCCTATTTCATGTTGATGCAAAAACAAAACATGATGCACACTAATGCCAAACAGAGCAAAGCTAACTAGGGATGTGATAGGGCATCATTCCCGGTCGATGGGGTCGGGGAACGAGGAGGTCCATCTCGATGACGCTTTGCTGGCGGGTCGGCGAAGAGCAAACGATACTCCTTTGCATTCATGTGATGACGACATGTGGGTGCATCTCTAGCTAGGGGTACTCCTCCTATGTAAGTGATAGTTGGTTCTCCCTTAGGGGCTCCATCCTTCTCGATCTTGTCTGGCTTCGTTTTGTCTTGACGAAGTAGCTCTCGGGCGTGGTGAAGTTCCTCGTGGAGCTTCACAGACTCCTTCACCAAGTGGGGAACCATACTATCAGCAGAGAGGCTGAAGTAGGTCTGGAACCTGAGTGGGGTGCCATCCTCCTGGGTTGGAACCAGTGTCCAACTCTTGCCAAGATCGTCCTTCCTGAAGGGAAGGTAGCGAGTAGCCGGCTCGTCAGCCATCTCTGGAGTGATGTCTCGAAGGTATAGGAGAGCCTTGTGTGCAGCTATCTTGACTACAGGAATCATGGTCTCCATCTGTGGACCTTCAAAGAACCAACTGGTTGGGGAGTCGTTTGCCTTCACAACCACATCCACGTGGTACTCCCTCGTGACAGCATCGACCCAGTGCTCGTGGTAGAGGAAAACGGGTGGTTGGCAAAACTGGCACTTCTCCAGGCAATCCCCAAGGAGTAAGGGAAAGCCCGATGTTAGGAAGGCTTTGGGTACGATGGCCGTATACAAAGGTTTGAAGGGAGGAGAGTCAACAAAGTGTTGTGTGAAGAATAGAACAGGTAAATAGTACATAACTCCTAAGTAAAGGTGCTAGGTGTAGTGTTGAAAAAAAACGTCTTTTATCCAGACTAATGTCCATGCTAACTAAAGGCTACCTACAGTTAGGATTCTCTCATACTAGCACTATGTGTACCCCGACTCATAAGTCGTGATCACCGAATGCACGTGTATAGTGATCCCAGAGATCAATGCTCACTAAACACACAGAAGATGAATAACAAGAGTCTTACATCCACATTTAGCGTCTTACACAAATAAAGACCATGAAGGTCTACTCTTACATAGATAGGGCCACAAGGGAGAAACATTTAAATAGAACAAGCAGAGGAAATCTTGATCAAAAGCGTGAACCCATGTCATCTACCTTAAACCTACAGGCATTGTCACTGGGAAGCGTCCTAGTTCGCATGTTTGTCACCAACGAACTCTTCAACATACTCCTTTCTTCCATGCCTGGCCAATTAAATAACTAGTGGCAAGCCAATGAGTACTTTGAATGTACTCGCAAGCAACCCAAGTTGTGGAACAAGATAATAGTAATGCATGATATAGCACTAAGTACGTAATTTGCGGAAAGCTAATTTTGAATGTAATGACATGACCAAATAACTAGGTAAGCACGCATCAACAGTTGACAAATATTCATATGAACAAGTTACAGACATCATCATAAGCAGGGGTTGAACATCTCATGTTCATTCATTATGCCAAGTCATCGGACTTAGTTAATCGTCATGCTAAGTCATTGGACTTAACTCAAGTACCATCCTTGTCACCAACACACACACACATCATTTGTGAAAACATTTGGACATAGCACAAGAGCGGTCGTCCAACTGTCCTTGAATGTGGACACGACTATTCAAATAGTTTTACACTCTGCAGAGGTTGCACACTTTACCCATAAGACTCGAGGAAGTTCCGTGTCATCCATGACTTGCTGTATATAACATACCCGAGGTAAGCACCTGAACAATGTCTTTCCCCCGGTGATACTAAACAAAGAGTCCACTCGATTGTTACCCAGCCCACATGATGTACATCACTCGTAGCATCCATGCAGGGACCAACAGTGTGCACGGTGCCTGTGAAAACAATGCATGATCGTCCACGCTAGTCCCGCCACTTGTAATGCGGGCTCCTTGCTAGTACCCACCAAAGTAATCAATAGAGCCCCATCCCATAAGGGGTATCGTGGTCTTACATGTAAGGTTGGAATAATGGTCACAACTTACACCAACTTGCTCTGGTACACCACTTCTTTATCAAGTGGTCATCCAACTCATCATCATCTCCCTTGGGCATTAGTGGCACCCGACAGGGTTTTCGAAAAGTCTTTGAAATCATTTCTCCCTTTCCATCACTATGGATAATCCCATCCTACTTGTGTAGCATCTATTAGCATCCTATCTACACCCACCCGTATAACCCTCATAAGGTGGTAGGGTCATGCATGATGCAAGTGTCAACAGTAAAAGTATCATCAAAACAACAAGTGCTATATGTCATGCATGAAAAAGTTTCTTAACATGGTCAAAGGGCTGCTTGCCTGGCTCAACAAAGTCTTTGGAGTCTTCAAAGTCTTCGGGTCCAACTCCCTCATCAATAGCGCAATCTATCGTCGCGATAAATAGCGCTAAAATAAGGATCACACAAAAACAGAGCACACAAAGCTAATATTAAAAAGCTATCCTATTCTGATAAATACCAAAAAACTATAATAAAAATGTTCTCCTAAGGTTTGTTACATGAAAAATGTTTTAAAATCTATTTTTAACAGTGGCTAAAAATGCCAAAAAGGGGTTTTAAAATAAAACTGTACATAAATTGTTTTAAAATATTTTTACAAGTGACACTAATAAATTCTATGGAATATTCTTGGAGTTTAGGTAGAAAAATTATTGGATTTGGAGTTATTTTCAGATCTGTGGGATTTTAGGAAAACAGATGGAAAAAGAAAAAGCAAAAAAAAGAAAAGTGCACTGTGCCCTGGGCCAGAGGCGGCCAGCAGCTGGGCCGGTCCAGCTGACCAGCCAGCCAGCCTCGCGCATGGCCAGGTTCAAACCTGACGCGCAGGGCCCAGCTGTTTGCTACTGCGAGGGAAAGAGAGAGAGCGGGAGGGGGAGACAGAGGCTGACAGGTGGGTCCCAACTGTCGGATCCTTCTCCCACCTTGGGGCAAAGAAAGGAAGGCGCTCACCGGCAACGATGCGAGTCACGGCGATGGCTGGCGGAGGCGGGAACGGGCATGGAAGGAGTCGCCATTCCAGGGGAGATCGAGGGGGCGCTGGAGGCGGTCGTAGTCGCCGGCGGCGAGCACTTGCGGCGGAGGGAGCTTTGGGAGAAGGTCGCCGGGGCTGTCCCGTGCTGCAAAACAGACGGGGAGAATGGGGATAAGCATTAGAGGTGCGAGGGAGGATCAGCCAAAGAAATGGGAGGACCGGAGGGGCTTTATACCCGAAAATCGACGACAAGGTGGCCATGGCCGTCCTCGCCTCGATCCCGAGCACAGAGTTGTCGGGGGCTCTCCAAGGGGCACAGGAGGACTGCTGGGGAGTGGAGAGAGAGACCATAGGAGAGAGAGGTTCGGGAGGCTCTTATATGGGTGCCCGGTGGTCCATCGAGCTTGGGTGCACCGGCGAGCTCGGGGTTGGGGCCAGAGTCGAGCAGAGGGGGCGAGGGCACATCGGCGGTGCTTGTGGGGTTGGTCTAGGCAGAGGAGGAGAGGAGAGAGAGGCGGGGGAGCGCGCGCGTTTGGGCTCCTCGGTTGGCCAGCTCGGACGTTCACGACGCGTGCGAGGAGGGCCAGAGGAGGGAGAGAGAGGAGGGGTGACAAGGGGCGACGTGTTGCGTACACCGAGGCCAACCATCTGGCGAGAGGGGGGCACTCGAGGTGGTTGGGGCCATGCAGTGGGCAATGGCTGCAGTGCCTGTCGGCACTATAGCATGCTCGACAGCGCGCATTTGGCATGCCACGGCATGCCAATGGCGTCATGTGCGTGTCCAAGGGTATCTAGGGGAATCAAGGGCTTCTAGGATAAGATAAAAATGCCTTGGATGCCCCAGGAGAAGAATAGAGTAAGAGGGGAGGGGAGAGAGAGCTCCTGCCAGGGCTTTCCAGGGGTAAAAATGGGGGTTTTACCCCATCTCCCAATGGCTGAAGGACCTGGGATTTTTACTGGGGGTGGTTGGGCACTACCAGAGGATGAGGTAAAAATTTGGAGGTAGGGGAAATAGAAAAAGGGGTGAAAACAGAGACTTTACCATTTCACCGGAAGGTGTTTGATGGGTGTTTGGGCAAGAAATTTTACCCACTCATTGGGATACTCAACAGGGTCAAATATTAGGTGAAAATGAGATGGATCGCCAAATTTTAGCTCAAATGGGCAAAGTTGACGATGGAAACTTTGTGAACCCTAGAAACTAGCAGAATTAGGTTTCTATAGATCTAGTTATCCTAGGCTATTAGCCTTTATGCACCACTTAGTGTAGCATCACTATTTGGTGATTAGAGCATGTCCACGAAGTTCGGGGTCAAGGGGGGAAACTTCACAATGTAAAGTTGTTCAAATTTGAATCTCGACAAGAAGCGGTTTGGAATAGTTTCATGAACAAAATCACTTGGATTGCGATGAAACTTTGCAAGATCATCACTTATGATAGTGTTGACTTGCTGGAATTTCCTGGAATTTATTCAGAATATTTCTTATAGAAATATTTCAAAAGCTTGATTTGAACATAAAGGGTTTTGAGGGGTTTTGCCCATGATTTGAACATGCTCATGTGTTGAAACTCATATATATCGAAAATATATGTCCAAAGAGTTTTCCTAAATTTTCTCAAATATTCTGAAAGTATTTAAATATTTTTTCCTGAAAAATCATTTCTGGTCTTAAGAAAAAGCCTTTAAATAAAATATAAAATAATCTAAAAAAATAATATTTGGTGGTTTTGGGAAGTCATATATGTAGTAGGTTTGAAATAAATCCTTTGGGAAGAAGGAACCACCCAATTTGAGGACTTGTACTGCAAACCACATTTCAAGGGGTTTTGAAAACTTAATTTGGATAAATCCTTTTTGGTCAAGATAAAATTTCATAAAAATAGTTTTGGCCACTATTCACATGGCATGATCATTGGGCAAGAAGTTTGGGTCAAGGAAGATGAATATGAAGAGGGATAGAATCTAAGAGTGCCATATACCACACCTCAACAATCAAACAAGCACAAGCATAGAAAAAGTTTTAATTGGCTCCAAATTTTAGAAATCCAAGCATAACAAGTGATACAAAACACATGTTGTGACAAGGGCATGGGTTTTTGAAACCATGGTTCTCTTTCTTTACCATGTTTCCTAGACACAAAGTCTATTTTATTATATTTTTTATTTTGGGGTTGTGGGTTATCAAGATCAACAGCAGGTTCTATTTCTACATCATTATCTGGTTCTTTACTATTACTAGGTTGGGTATCCTCATGAACATGACTATCATTATCATTATCACTATGTGGATGTTCGTTACCAGATTGAGTTTCACCATCGGAAATAGAAACATCATTATTATCATCAGTTGGTTTTTCTATCTCAAGTTCACTAGAAGCATGCAAAGTCCTATCATTTTCTTTTTCTTTTTCTTCTTAGAACTACTAGGTGCATTAACATTAATTCCTTGAGAGTCTTGTTCAATTCTTTTATGATGACCATTAGGATAAAGAGGTTCTTGAGTCATTCTACCTCCTCTAGTTACTACTATAATAACACGATCATTCATATTATTATTCATTTTAGCAAGTAATTATTTGTGAGATTTAGCAACTTATTCTAAATTAGTTTGAACCACAAAGGCATGTTTTCCTACACTTCTAACTTCATTACTGATTCTAAATAACAAGTCACTCAAGCAAGCAATAATATTAGAATTATATTTCAAGTGTTTTAGAACTTTTGCATTGAAGTGATCTTGTTTCATAATGTTGTTATCAAACTCATGTAAGCATTGACTAGGATGTTTATTGTAAGGGATATCACCTTCATCAAACTTTAATAAAGAATTACCTCTACCACCTGTGGAGGTGGTGTTTTGTTGAGCCCATGTATTTCTCCAATAGGTGGTAAATTCTCAACATCCTCACCTTTAATACCCTTTTCCTTCATACATTTCATTGCCTCTTGCATAACTTTAGGACTGAGAAATAAGACACCCCTCTTCTTCGGAGTGGGTTCAATTGGTGGTTCAGGAAGAGTCCAATCATCATAGTTCTCCAATATATTATTCAATATTTCCCCAGCTTGTTCAACAGTTCGTTCACTGAAAACACAACCATCACTACTATCTAGGAAGTCCCTAGAAGCATCAATTAGTCCATTATAGAAGATATCAAGTATTTCATTTTTCTTAGGAGGATGATCAGGAAAATTATTAAGCAATTGGAGAAGCCTCCCCCAAGCTTGTGGGAGACTCTCTTCTTCAATTTGCACAAAGTTAAATATTTCCTGTAAGGTTGCTCGTTTCTTATGTGCAGGAAAATATTTTTCAAAGAAGTAGTAGATCGTGTCCTGGGACTACCCACACAACTGAGAGTAAGAGTATTGTACCATATCTTAGTATCACCCTTCAATGAGAATGGAAATAATTTGACAATATAATAGTAGCATATCTTCTCATCATGAGCAAATAGGGTGGCCATATCAGTTAGCTTAGTAAGGTCTGCTACCACAGTGTCAATTTCATAGCCATGAAAAGGATCGGATTCAACCAAAGTATTTAACTCCGGGTCGACAGAGAATTCATATTCCTTATCAGTAGCAATGATAGGTGAAGTAGCAAACTTAGGATCACATTTCATTTTAGCATTCGAAGTCTTTTCTTTATACTTGCATACTAGTTTAGTAACATCATTTCTATCCTTACAAGGAAGAATCTCTCTAGCTATTTCTCCATCTAAAGCATAACCTTCAGGTATCTTAGGCATTTCAAATCTAGGAGAGCTAGTCTTATTAGGTGTTTCATAATCATCAATTTTAAAATTCTCATCAGTTTCATCAGATTCAATGATTCCATTCTCTTTAGCTCTTGCAATTAGTTCATCAAGAAATTCACCTAATGGCACAGTATCATCAAGCATGGTACTAGCATCATCATAAGCACTATTCATAGTAGAAGTAGAATCCTCAATATCAAGATTAATAGCATGTGGTGGTGTTGCAAGTTGTTAGTGCATCTAGTGCCCCTTAGTGATTTTGGTGTATTGAAGACTTATAGTTTAAGGCACTAATGTGTTTGTGAGTGTACATAGGCTCTATAAGTCGATGAGGAGTTTGATATATTCGGAGATTATCGACCCCTAAAAATGTATATCTTCAGGTGAAGACTTTGTTGAAGACTTTGTTGAAGACTTTGTTGAAGACTTTGTGAAGACTTTGAAAATGAAGAAGTTGGTGTGACGTTGAAGATATGAATGAGGAATATGTAGCGTGAAGACTCTTGTTTTCGTAGTTTCATTTCCGTTATTTCAGTCATAGGAAATACTGTACTGTTAAAGGCGGTCGAGGTAATACTAAGGATAATTTCCAACTGATGCTCAACTCCAAAATCGTCAACCTATACAATCCTTCGAGTGAAGCCTTTGGAAATCTCTTACGGTTCAGACAAGTTCTTCACTGACAGAGATGAAGTTCTTCTGGTCTCTGAGGAAATTGATCTGACTGAGGAGTTAGGATTTCGCTAGTGCGAATTGCCAACAAGTGAGGAACATGATAAGCTGAGGACTTTCTAGTTCGAAATTCTGACCGTTGCTGTGCTTAGCGCCAGCTATCCCCAATCATTATTATCCACATAACGGTCATACATTGGGGGCATTTATGTCTTACCATGTCAAGTTGCACCCTGGCTATAAATAGCCACCCCACAACCACTAGTTGGTTGGCTGCTTCGAGAGAGAACTGACACTTGTCATTTGAGAGCAACCCATCCTCCGAGGACTTTGAGTGAAAACCATCAGTGAGGAAAATACCACAACCAAACCACCAAACCCAAAGTGATTGAGCATCACTAAAGATATTCCTGTGTGGAACCGACACTTGTTACCTTTGAGGACTATGCATCCTCCAAACGGTTAGGCGTCATGGTCTAGTGCTCCTGCAGTCAATTGGGTATCACAAAGTGACCTTTGTCTAGAGCATCCAGCAGTAAATTGTGGATCGTTAGGTGACCAGATTGTGAGGGTTTTGGAAGTCTACCCTGAAGACTTACCATGAGTGTTGGGCAAGGACCGTGTGATGTTATCTCAAGGGGAATACGGTAATGACTGTGTGTCCTAGGACTGTGTGTCCTCCGTTTTAAATACCAGGCCCCTCCAAACCAGACGCACGACTGTCCTAACAGTTGGAACTGGGTCACTAAACCATTGTCTTCATCAAGATACATGGTTCTATTTCCTCAAGCCTTTCATTTCCTCGTATAAATGTTGATGAAATTGAATTTACTGTTTGAAGAATTTGTCTGAAGACTTTCACAATTTCCTCACCTCAAATTTTTCAAGTTACCTTATTCCTCACCTGCTTATCCTGTATCACGCTACTTGTACTCTGTGCATGTTTGATTTCATGATGACGACTATGCTGTCGCTACGTTCCTCATGCACTTGAGTACTTATTCCGCTGCTAGTTATTCATCACATTTTAAATTCATCAAAGTTGAAATTCGTCAAGTGGTGAATTTGTAAAAATTGCCTATTCACACCCCTCTAATCGATATAACGCACTTTCAATTGGTATCAGAGTAGGTACTCCCTCGCTCTGTGTGATTTTGGTTTAACCACTTGGAGTTCTAGTTATGTCGACTACAGGTATGATCAAGGTTTCCGCGGGGTGTCCTACCTTCGATGCGACAGACTACCCCTACTGGAAGAACAAGATGCGTATGCGCCTTGAAGCTATTGACAAGGATCTCTGGTACGTTGTGGAAAATGGTGTGCCCTCTGTCACTCCCACTGTTACTAATGCTGATGTTAAGAGATTCAAGAAACTCGATTCTCAAGCGATGAATATCATATGTGCCCGTCTGAGCAAAGGTCAGTATGGCAGAGTGAGTGCTTTGGAGACTACTAAGCTTATCTAGGATAGGCTGTCCAAAGTCAACGAAGGTGTTTCCACTCAACGTGACTCTCGTGTTGATGTTCTTTGCAATCTCTTCAACCGCTTCAAGAGACTTG
Source organism: Hordeum marinum (assembly GCA_022496015.1). NCBI lineage: Eukaryota > Viridiplantae > Streptophyta > Magnoliopsida > Poales > Poaceae > Hordeum > Hordeum marinum. The sequence goes on from CM039677.1 coordinate 122,768,666, forward strand.
ACAATGAAAATGTTTAGCAAACTTTTGATCATCTCACAAATATCTCCAATGAGCTTCAAGCACTGGGTGCCACCGATATCACTGACCATGAAGTGGTGAAGAAACTGCTAAGATCTCTTAACTCCTCATTGGATACTCTGGCTTTGATGATTCAAGAACGTGGAGACTACAAATCACTTGACTCTGCTAATATTCTTGAGAGACCCAATACTCATGAATTCCAACAAGCTGAGAAGAGAGACCTCTACGGGCCAAGCTATGGAAGATCTCGTGCTCTGAAGGCAAAAGCAATTTCCTTATTCGAGGAAGAAGATTCTGACAGCAGCCTTGGTGATCCTAAAGAACTAAGTCAGGAACTAGCAATTCTTGTGAGAAAATTCCAGAAGTTCTCAAGGAGAGGTGGAATAGGAAAGTCATCAAAAAGTGGCCTTAGGAAATCAGATTCCTCAAAAGACTACAAGAAAAGGACTTGTCATCGTTGCACGAAGCCTGGTCACTTTATCTCTGACTTTCCTCTCTCGGAAAAAGATTCAAAGAAGAAGAAGAAATACAAGGATGATAGTTCCGATGACTCAAAGAAAAAGAAGAAATCTTCAAAGTCCTCATTTGCAAAATCCTCATCTTCAACTTCCTCAAAGCACAAGAAGAATGGTTCCAGAAAGGCTCAAGCATTCATCGGCAAGGAAATGGATTCTGAGGAAGAATCTAAATAATATGAGGAAGAGGAAGAATCTTCAACATTGAAGAATATAACTACTCCAACGACTCTGACGTCAGCAATGATGATTATGCTCCCACCTATTGTTTCATGGCTAAAGGCTCGAAGGTACACAAACATCATTCCTCATCTGAATCAAGTGAAGGTGAATCTGATGAATATATGAAACCTTGCTTTGCTAAACTTGTTAAAATTGCCACTAAGCAACAAAGTGCACTTGAAAATCTTCAGAAAATGCTAGACAAAAGTGATGATCAGTTGAACTATGAAGTGGATCGGACTCTAACTCTGTCTGACGATCTCAAAAGTCTTCAGACAAAGTATGATAACCTTCAGAGTCATCATAATGACCTCTTAGCCGATCATGAGAAGCTTTCTTATGAATTTCTTCAAAGAAAGCAAGATCTTGAGAAATTGAGGGTGTCACATGAGGATCTCCAAAGGGAAAACGATTCCTTACTGGCTCAACAGATCAGTACTACTTAGGAAGAATTTGTTCCACCTTGTTTGAAATGCATTGAACGTGAAACTGCTTATTCTTCACCTGAATGTTCAAATGCTTCTATTGCTGAAAATTCTTCAACAATTCTTGTGGTCTCAAATTCCTCATTTGAGGATACCACAAGTATCACTGATGACAATGCAGGGTTGAAGGAATTGTATGTGACAGGCATATACGAAAGTCTCAAAGGGCATCAAACCCTTTGCGATGTCCTCAAAAAGCAGATTCTGAACAGGAACCCAAGGAAAGAGGGTATTGCCTTTGTGAGGAAACTCAACGCTGATGGATCCTACTGGACACCTGAGCAGTACCCCAAAACCTCATGGGTTGTTGCGAAAGGACCTCTTGTAGATCCATCCACTTTATCTGGCTTTACCTGTGAAACTTCATATTTCTCTGATGAGTCACTTGACTCGAACTACAAATTCTTCAAAAATCAGAAAGCTGAAGTATTTGCTACATTTGTTGTTACTAACTGCAGGAATGGCTCTCCTATGAAGAAAATCTGGGTCCCCAAGAGCTACCTTCAAAATCTTAAAGTGAATGTTTTCACGACACCACTCATGAAGAATAGGAACCCCAGATCAAAGTCCTCACTTGGACCAAATTCCTCAAATGGTCAAAAATATCATTCTCATGCTAATACTTCTGTTTCTCAGAAAAAATCTAAGAGTTATGAATATGTGCATTATTCTTCAAACCATTATGTTCATAAGTCCTTGAAGAATTTCTCTGCTTATTCATTTGAGTACTCTAATCCTCGTCCTGTGAAACGAACCGCACTTACTTCAATGCCTCCTTTCTCACATAGTGCTCACAGAATGATTAACTCTTTGCCACCCCTCCAGATGTGGGTGGTGAAGAAATTGAACTAATTTCTTATGCAGGGTCAGGTCTCCAGATGAAACTGAACATCTGATGAACTTGCTGCAGACCTGAGAAATTGCTTGAAAGGACGCAAGCTAACCATCATGAAATGAATTCCTCATTTCTCATGTCCTCACACTTCTTGCTTACTATCTTGTGTGTGAAATCCTATCTGATGAAATTGATGTCATATTCTTCACTCTGAAGCATATGAGTTCGTAAGTTGTACTATTTCATCTGCAGGATGATACTCCAAAAGCTACTGAGTGGGTCCTCGATAGTGGATGCACAAACCACATTACGGGTGACAAGAATCTACTGATGAATTTGCCACTCACTCCATCTCCTCTGAAGCATATCACCTACGCAGACAAAGGAAAAAGAAAGGTATTGATACTTGGTAACGTTGCTATCTCAAATGATCGAACCCTGGATAAGGAGATGCTTGTTGAATCCCTTGGGTTCAACCTTATGTCTGTCTCAATTCTTTGTGATCTTGATATGGTCGTCGTATTTAGAAAATATCGTTGTGTCATCATCATGGAATCTGAAAATTCCAAAGTCTTCGAAGGCTTTAGGAGAGGATACTTGTATATTGTTGATTTCTCTACATGTCCTCAACCTGCCACTTGCTTACTTCCAAAGTCTTCAGAAGGCTAGTTGTGGCATCGACGACTTGGACATGCGGGTATGAGGAACTTACACATGCTCGTGAAGAAAAAGCACGTCATTGGCATCTAGGGTGTCAAATTCCTCAAGGACCATCTCTGCGGTGCATGTGAATCTGGGAAGATGACCAGATCCAAGCATCCCTCAAAGACAATCATGACCACGACACGACCCTTTTAATTGCTTCACATGGATCTCTTTTCCCCCACTCATTGCTCCATACTAACAAATGCTTCAAGTTTGTATGGCTTTGTCATTGTTGATGATTACTCTCGTTACATATGGGTGCATATTATTCTGTACAAGAATGAAGTCTAGGATGTGTTCAGACGATTTTCTTCAAGGGCCTCCACCAACTTCGGCGTCAAGATCAAGCATATTAGGAGTGATAATGGGACATAATTCAAGAACACTAATCTTGATGAACTTGGTATTACTCATGAGTTATATGCCTCTTATATTCAACAGAATGTCATCATGGAGCACAAGAACAGGACTCTTGTTGAGATGGCTAGCACCATGCTTGATGAATACAAGACTCCTCGTCGCTTCTGGCCTGAGGCAATTGATACTGCATGTCACATCATCAATAGGGTATATCTTCACAAATTCTTCAAGAAGACTTCATATGAACTTATGACTGACAAGAAACCCAATGTAAGTTATCTTAAAGTCGTCGGTGCAAAATGATGGATCAGAGATCCTCACCATAATTCTAAGTTTGCACCGAAAGCACATGAAGGTTTTATGCTTGGTTACAGAAAGTACCCGCACACCTACAAAGTTTCAACACCTATCATCACAAGGTTGTTGAAACTGTAGATGTGCAGTTCGATGAAACTAATGGCTTGCAAAGAGAGCACCTGCCTTCTATGTTAGATGAACAGTCTCTTGAGGAATCCATCAAGCTGAAGGCAGCTGAAGATACCATACCCACCGAGGAAGTCATTCCAACGAATGAAGACACTCATGCTGGTACACCTGAAGAAAATGGTGCTGATGAAAATCCTCAGCCACGTCAACCTGCTCATCCTAGAGTTGCAAATGAAGTACAGATTGACAAAATCATCGATGACATCAATGCACTAGGTCCCCTCACTTTCTCAAAAGTTTCGCATTTAACTAACTTTTGTGGGCACTTTGCCTTTGTCTCTATCATAGAGCCCACCAAAGTTCATGAAGCATTCAAGGAGCCTGAGTGGATCCAAGCTATGCAAGAGGAATTGTATCAATTCAAGCTCAACAATGTGTGGGAACTTGTCAAGCGACCAGATCCTCGCAAACATAACATCATAGGTACCAAGTGGATCTACCACAATGAGCAAGATGAAATTGGCCTTGTGGTGAGGAATGAGTCTCGACTTGTAGCTCAAGGCTACACACAGGTTGAAGGAATTGACTTTGATGAAACGTTTGCACCTGTTGCTAGGCTTGAAGTTATTCGCATATTACTTGCTTACGCTAACCATCATAATATCATCTTATATCAAATGGATGTGAAAAGTGCATTCCTCAATGGTAAGCTTGAGGAAGAAGTATATGTTGCTCAACCCCAAGGTTTTGAAGATCCTAAGCATCCTGACAAAGTCTTCAGCATAAACAAGGACCTCTATGGCCTCAAGCAGGCCCCTCGGGCGTGGTACGACACTCTGAAGGAATTCCTCATGAAGAAAGGCTTCAAACCCGGTTCACTCGACCCCACTTTTTTCACAAAATCCTATGATAATGAATTGTTCATATGCCAAATATATGTGGATGATGTTATCTTTGGTTGTACTGACAAACGTTACAGTGATGAATTTGCCTATATGATGAGTGAAGAATATCAAATGTCTATGATGGGAGAGTTGAAATTCTTCTTAGGTCTTCAAATTCGTCAACAAGAAAATGTCTTCTTCTTCTCTCAAGGGAAATACCACAGAGATGTTCTAAAGAAATTCGACATGCAAGATTGCAAAGGCGTCAAAACTCCAATGCCTTCAAAAGGACACCTCTGCGCTCATGAAAATGGTAAAGATTTCGATCATAAGGTATACCGCTCCATGATTGGTTCATTATTGTATCTATGTGCATCTAGGCCTGATATTATGTTAAGTGTTTGCTTGTGTACCCGATTCCAAGCAACACCGAAGGAATCACACCATAAGGCTGTGAAACATATTCTTCGATACTTAGCTCACACACCAACACTTGGAGTATGGTAACCCAAGGGCTCAAATCTTCACCTCGTCGGATACTCTGATGCTGACTATGCTAGAGATTGTGTGGATCACAAGTCAACCTCAAGCACATGTCATTTATTTGGACGATCCTTAGTCTGTTGGTCCTCGAAGAAGCAGAACTACGTTTCACTCTCTATTACTGAAGCTGAGTACATTGCTGCCAGTTCATGTTGCGCTCAGTTACTATGGATGAAGCAAACCCTCAAGGATTACGACATCAAGTTAAAGAATGTGCCTCTCTACTACGACAACAAGAGTGCCATCAAGATTTCATACAACCCAGTTCAACACTCCAAGACTAAGCCCATCCAGATTCGTCATCACTTTCTTCGAGATCATGTACTCAAGGGTGACATCTCCATTGACCACATTCCCACTGAGGAACAACTGGCCGATATCTTCACAAAGCCCTTGGATTAAAAGAGATTTTGCAAGTTGCGGTGTGAGCTAAATATCTTAGAATCTTTGAATGTTCTTTGAAGAAGGACACATATCCTAACACTTATGCAGAATTGATGATTTAGATGTGCAACACACAAAGTAACGTTTTTCTTCAATCAATGAAGAATAACCATCCAAGTGTGAAGAAATTAATGAAGAATTTGATTCTCAGAACCCTACGATAATTGTACGTGGTGTCTGAAATCATCATTCTTATACGGTGGGTCACACCACCAACTAAAGTTGAAATTCTTCAAGATTGAGTTTTTCGTCATTTTTGCAAATTCTTCAAATTATCAAATTCCTCAAATTTGCAAATTCCTCAACTTTTCAAATTCCTCAACTTTTCAAATTCTTCAAACTTTGAAACTCATGTTCTTCATTGACTATATATATATTTGAGTTTTCAATGTCCTCAACAGCATTCACTTATTGCTAATTCTTCAAGTTGATTTTCATCTAAGTGAATGTGATCGGACCCTTTCCCCCTCTATGCTAAACTCAACCCAGTCTATTCACAAATTCTTCGTATGCGTTCTACTTTGAAACTCGTTCAAAGTCTTCACTATGTCCTTGACAGATGAAGAATTTGTGAACGGAAGATTTGAAATTTTCACTATCAAAATTTTCAGCGGTTCCTACTCAAAGGGTTCCAATTCCCGCGCCTAGATTACCCACGATCCCCCACTATCGCCACCTCTAAGTACGTGGGTGACACCTGGCACGTGGAGAGCAAGGGTCAGGGGCAATCTTGGCAAAAATCCTCGTGCAGATTGGTTTTCACTCACTCTATAAATACCCCCTCCCCTTGAACTCTGCTCGGTTACTCCTCATCTCATCCCTCTCCCGGGCTCCAACCTAGCGCCGCCGCTAAAGACATCGTCGCCGGTGAGGAAGAGCTTCACTGCCTCGACCTCATCATCACCGTACTCGCATCGACTATGGAAGTCCTCATCCCGCTCCTGCTGTAGTTGTCTCCCTCTACCAAGATCTGAATGGACGAACCTCCCAGTCTCATCTCTTGTTCGTCGTGTTCTTCACCAAGGTAAATAAAATTTATTTTTACAGCCCTTGTTTGATCCTCAAATGCTCCTCATATTCCTCAAAATGTGTTTATTCTTCATGAACCTTATTCTAAAAGCACCTTACATCTTCACATTCTTGGTGTTTTTCCCGATGTAATGATTTTCTTCAAGATTCCTCAATTGTGTGAATCCTCAAAATTTGCACAACTCTAGAACCTGAGACAAAGAACACTTAGTGAAATTCCTCAAGACACCCATGGTCAAATTCCTCTCACATATGACCTCTTCAAATTCCTCACACCTATACTCTGTTCAAAGGTACAACATGTCCGATAATGAATCACTAGGTTCTCATCAACTTAAGTCATTTGCAGCGCAGCTTGAGGAAAAATTGTGTACTTCTTTAGAGTCCTCAAGTGTTCAAATTCCTCAAGTGAAGAAAATGGCTGATGGAAAGAAACCTCAGAAAGGTGGAAAGAAGTCAGTTGTGCACACTGCCTTTGAGATCCCAAAGGATGTGTATGATGAATACTGCACACCTGATGAAGAAACACATGGGAAAGAAACGACCAAGTAGAGAAAGATCCGTCTGCAATTTTTTTGAGGAAATGGGCAAATGAATGGAGGGAATCGTTATGTAACCCCAAAGTACATGATGAAATTTGCAGTGAAACCACCTTGCAGCAAGCCTCCTCTAGCTCAGAATCAAATCGCTGATCCCACAAGCCTCAGGACTGGTGAGGACTTTCATCATATGTGGGAGAAGGAGCAAGCCAAGCTAGCGAGGAAAGCCAAATAGGGTGTGAAGAAATTTAATGAGGATTCTGCTGCTGCTGCCTCTGCCGGAGCCTCTGCAAGTGCTCCGAAGAAAATGATGCTAAAGAAATCTTCTTTGAAGACAAGTTCTTCAACATCAAAACCTTCACAAAAAATTCCTCAAGGTCAAAGGCCTCGGCCAACAAAGTTTTCTGCTCTTGGAATAGTTGTTGCTCAGTCTTCTGCGGCAGCTACAAAGTCCTCAACCCCAGTGCATCTGTCAACATGCAAAAAGATCATGACAAGTCCCTCCACCACTTCAAAGTATTCAACAAGCCCCTCTGTGTTGATGCTGAAGAAAACTGCTGGACGAGGTAAAAAACCAGGTCCTCACACAAGCAAGGCTGTGGTGACAATACCCTTAGGTTCTTCAGAGGTTGATAATGATGATGATGAAACTAATGATGAGTAATTGGAAGAAATCATCAGACAAAGTCAGCAAAGGGCTGCTATTGCAAAAGGCAATATTGTCCCTCTTCTGTTGGATCCCCAAACGATCCTCAACTTCATCGATATATGGCATGAAGAACCAAGCACCCCACTTTCTTCACTAAAACTTCCTTTTGGAGTGGATCATGTCCTCACACGGTTCATCTCTGAAGAAAAGTGGAAGATAGAATAGGCTCTGAGAGCAAGGAGGAACAAAGATCGCAAAAAAATGTTTCTGCGAGACAATGTGATGAACTTGACTCCAAAACAGCTAGTCACAGTTCAGTATGAGATTCGTACTCTCTCTCAGGATCAAGAGAGGTATGATGCATAATGGAAAGGAACAAAGGTGAGATTTGTCAGGGCTGCTCAAGCTGTTGTGAAGGATCACAACTCTAGGGTTGTAGCTCGATCGCAACCACAAAAGCCTCAGTCTGATAAAACTCCTTAGACTGCAGATGAAATTCCTCAGGCTGCTGATGAAACTACTCAGCCTGATGAAACTACTGATGAAAATGCTTTTGCACCAGAAGCCACTGCCAATGCTACTGAGGAAACTCAGACCACTGACGATTATGCTAGGGCAACCTCCAATGTTGTGCCTAAAGAAACTGATAGGCCAGCTAAAGACTCCGCTGCACCTAAAGAAACTGAACCCACCAGCGCAGCTGCATCAGTCGTTCCTGAAGAAACTAGCACTGCTGAGGAAAAGACCCTCAAAAGAAAAGCATCAACTTCAGAAGCCCCAGCTTTGAAGAAGTTGAAGACTTTGCCAAGTTCTTCAACGAGACCAATTACTGCAACTCCAATTTCGTCAGCACCTGCCTACGCTATTGTGCCATTTGGGGTGGAGTATGTCATCCCAGAAGAAGACGAAAATCATTCTACTGCTTCCGCAAAGCAGGTTGATGATGAAATTGTTGTTGAAGATACTGCTTCAACCCCCAAGGTATCATCGCCCCAACTTCAGTTAATTGCTACGGAAGCTGGTGTTGAAGAAATTGATGAGGAAGTTGACATTGGGGACACTACTCCAGTCATCAATGATGAATATTGGGAATCTGCGCATCCGAATTCACCAATGACAACTCCTCTGCTGCAGATTCTTCAGTCACTTGCTCCGACTGAAGAAATACATGAAGAATCTGCAAACTGAATATTCAAGTCAGTGAAGAAATTCCAGCTGCAGCAGCTGATATTCTTGATGCTCCCGCCGCAGTTGAGGAACTTGTCCTTCAAATTACTCAGTCTGAAGTTCCTCCCATGCCAAAGGACATCAAGGGCCGCTTCAAGCCTAATCTTCAACCAAAGCTAAGGATGCCATCCAAGGGCTCAGCGCGCCCCAAATTCCTCAAGAACAATTTCTTCAATGAACACATGTTCTTCATAGGTCCAAACCCATATGACTCTGCTAGGGCTGGACGCAACAAATTCTGGATTGCAACACAACTCAACTACTATGCATCTGTTCTATATGACAAGAAGAAAGTCTTCGAGCACCATCAGATTCCTCATGCTGATATGGAAACTCTTCCAACATTCACACTGGTGCTTCAAGTTCTTCATGATGCAGGCATTCTTCCATTCTGTGTCAACATCTGCGACTGGAATGAAGAACTCATTCTTCAGTTCTATGCCACATTGCATATCAGCAACAATTATTTAGACATCAACTCCTGGATATTGGATTGGATCATAGGGGCAACGCACTTCACCTCTCAAGCCTCTTAACTGCTTTAGTGCGTCCCTGTCCCAATTCCCTCAAATGAATCCCGCAAGCTATTTGATGAACCTCCACTTCCAAACCAGCTGATGAAAGTGTTGATGAAGACATTGCCTCCTAGAAAGCCTCAGCGCACAATCTTCTTTGCGAAGGATCTGCTATATGTTCCAAGGACTGTCTACCGTCTCCTCACAAATATGCTATGACCTTAGAAGGGCCACAATTCTGAAGAAGAAGAAGTTGAAGGAGTCATGAAGAATATGCTCTTCAATATCATACATGGAATTCCCATTAACTTGCATGACTTCTTCATGAGGATTTTGGCCAGTGCTGTTGTAGCTCCATTTGAATAGAAGCCCTATGCGCCATGGATCATGAAATTCATCAGGCCAAAAACCTCAGTACCCTTCAAGGATGACTTTTAGAACAACTTTGGCTTCCTGCGTTTCCATTGAAGTCATCAAAAGTACAATTTCTTTAGTTGAAGGAAAAGGCAAGTCTGTTATTGATGAAGGAACTCATCCACTGGACGGATAGTTTCGCAAAGCTGCCTCCTTCTCTACAAATGATGACACTGCCAATCAAGACTTCGATGCAAAGGCCTCAGCTCACAAACATCAAGAGTCTGCCCCTCGTGTGATGACTGATCGCGAGCTTCTAATAAGTCTTCATCGGAAGGTCAATCGAAATCACAAGTGGGTGAAGCGTCAATTTGGTTACATTGTGCAGAACATGACTGTGACACAGAACACTATAATGAGGAATCACTACTATGCACATGAAAACCTCAACCGCACTTGGGTCGTACTGTCTAACCTCATGTCTTATGAAGAACTGTATGAGCTGGATCTTGAGGAACATCCTAACTGGGCTCGTCGAGCTCAGAAGAAATTGAAGAAAGTCCAAGTTCCTCTGATGGTCACAAGTTCATATTCTTCATCTCGAGAGCGCAATGACGATGAAGAGATTGACGACACTGAGGCAGGCTCCTTCCTCACCAACACGATGAAATTCTTCAAAGGGGCATTAGTCCTTACTTTTTCCTCCCTTTGGTCTGTGATAACAAGGGGGAGAAAATTGGAGTTAGTCTTCAAGCGGGTTACTCTATGGTGGTCTGACACTTCTGAACTATTTCCTCCCATGTTTATTTCCTCAAGTACCTTAACACATACATGCTGATTTTCGTCACACACCATTTTCCTCATGCATTTGAAATTCTTCATATCATATTTTCATATTCGTGTATGAATTACAAGATATAGGGGGAGTTCTCCATGTTTGAACCAGCCATGTGCATTTGCAGTCGAAAGCAAATTCCTCAAATATGCACATCTTCAGGGGGAGTTCTTCTATATGTTGCAATCAAATTCCTCAAAATCTGTACTTTCACTTCACATGTTTATCCCCGTTGAAAACATAACATATTTGTCATCAATCACCAAAAAGGGGGAGATTGTTAGTGCAGCTAGTGCCCCTTAGTGATTTTGGTGTATTGAAGACTTATAGGTTAAGGCACTAATGTGTTTGTGAGTGTTCACAGGCTCTATAAGTCGATGAGGAGTTTGACATATTCGGAGATTATCGACCCCTAAAATTGTGTGTCTTCAAGTGAAGACTGTGCTAAAGACTTTCTGAAGACTTTGAAAATGAAGAAGTTGGTGAGACCTTGAAGATTTGAATGAGGAATATGAAGCGTGAAGACTTTTGTTTTCGTAGTTTCATTTCCTTTATTTAAGTCATAGGAAACACCGTACTGTTAAAGGGGGCCGAGGTAATACTAAGGAAAATTTCCAACTGATGCTCAACTCCAAAATCCTCAACCTATACAATCCTTCGAGTGAAGCCTTTGGAAATCTCGTGCGGTTCAGACAAGTTCTACAGTGACAGAGACGAAGTTTTACTAGTCTTTGAGGAAATTGATATGACTGGGGAGTTAGGATTTCACCAGTGCGAATTGCCTACAAGTGAGGAACATGATAAGCTGAGGACTTTCTAGTTCGAAATTCCGACCGTTGCTGTGCTTAGCTCCAGCTGTCCCCAATCATTCTTATCCACACAACGGTCATATCATTGGGTCAATTTATGTCTTATCATGTCAGGTTGCACCCCGACTATAAATAGCCACCCCCACAACCACTAGTTGGTTGGCTGCTCCGAGAGAGAACTGACACTTGTCATTTGAGAGCAACCCATCCTCCAAGGACTTTGAGTGAACATCATCAGTGAGGAAAAACCCACAACCAAACCACCAAACCCAAAGTGATTTAGCATCACTGAAGAAATTCCTGTGTGGAACCGACGCTTGTTACCTTTGAGGACTGTGCATCCTCCAAACGGTTAGGCGTCATGGTCTGGTGCTCCTGTCGTCAATTGGAGATCACGAAGTGACCTTGGTCAAGAGCATCCAGCATTAAATTGTGGATCGTCGGGTGACCAGTTTGTGAGGGTTTTGGAAGTCTACCCTGAAGACTTACGATGAGTGTTGGGCGAGGAGTGTGTGACATTAGCACAAGGAGAATACGGTAAGGACTATGTCTCCTCTAGTTTAAATACCAGGCCGCTCCAAACTAGATGTACGACTGTCACAGCAGTTGGAACTGGGTCATCAAACCATTGTCTTCATCAAGCTACCTGGTTCTATTTTCTTAACCCTTTCATTTCCTCATATAACTGTTGATGAAATCGAACTTTACTGTTTGAAGAATTTGTCTGAAGACTTTCACAATTTCCTCACCTCAAATTCTTCAAGTTACCTTGTTCCTCACCTGCTTATCCTGTATCACACTACTTGTACTCTGTGCATGTTTCATTTTATCATGATGACTATGCTATCGCAATGTTCCTCATGCACTTGAGTACTTATTCCGCTACTAGTTATTCATCACATTTCAAATTCCTCAAGGTTGAAATTCCTCAAGTGATGAATTTATAAAAATTGCCTATTCACCCCCCTCTAGTCGATATAACACACTTTCACAAGTTTACTCGTAACAGAAGGTAAATCAAGTGCAGAGTGTGATGGCATTTCCTTAACTGCCCTCGTCTTAGAGAAAAAAAATTGGTTTTAGTATCCTTCAGATTCTTCATACTAAGAGTTGATATAAGTCCCAAGTGAATCCACAAATATAGCTATGCTCCACGGCAACAGCGCGAGAAAAAGGTCTTGATAACCCACAAGTATAGGGGTTTGCAACCGTTCTCGAGGGTAGAGTATTCAACCCAAATTTATAGATTTGACACAAGGGGAGGCAAAGCATATTTGAGAGTATTAGAAGTTGAGTTGTCAATTCAACCACACTTGGAGATAAATATCTGCAGTAGAGTGATCAGTAGCATTGTAGTATGATAGTATGATTGTAGTGGTAACAGTAACGGTAGCAGTAACAATAGCAGCAATAGTTTTGTAGCAAGTGTAATAATAACACGAGTAATAGTAACTTAGCAAGAGCAATAAATGGAAAGATTGTAGGTACTTAGTCGGTGTATTCGTTCAATGATATTCATCATATAATAGTCATAACCTAGGGTGACACAGAACTAGCTCCAGTTTGTTAATGTAATGTAGGCATGTATTCCGTATATAGTCATATGTGCTTATGGAAAAGAACTTGCATGACATATTTTGTCCTACCCTCCCATGGCAGCAGGGTCCATGAGGAAACTAAGGTATATTAAGGCCTCCTTTTCATAGAGAACCAGAACAAATCATTAGCACTTAGTGACTACATGAACCTCTTAAACTACGTTCATCACCACGAAGTATCCCAAATATTGTCACTATGGGGTTGACGGATCATAACACGTAATAGGTGCATATGACAAGGCAAGATAGGATCAAGAATATATATATATAACGATGACAAAATAAACATTTCAGATCTAAAATCATGGCACTCGGGCGCCAGTGACAAGCATTAAGCATGGCAAAGTCATAGCAACATCAATCTTAGAACATAGTCGATACTAGGGTTCAAGCCCTAACAAAACTAACTCGATTACATGATCAACCTCATCCAACTCCTCACTGAGCCGCAAGCCTACGAAGGAATTACTCACTCCGTGATGGGGAGCATCATGGAATTTGCGATGGAGAAGGTTTGATGATGACGAAGACCGAAGATTCCCCTCTCCAGAGCCCCAAACGGGGTCCAGATCTGGCCTCCCTATGAAGAACAGGAGGTGGTAGCGCCTTCGTATCATGAAATGTGATAATTCTTTCTCTTTTTTTCTAGATATTTGTGAATATATAGCTTGGAATTAGGCCTGGGGGCTCATGAGGTGTCCACCCTCCACTATGCCGCGCCAGGTGGGCCTAGCACCCCCTGGTAGAGGGTGGGCATCCTATCCCCCCTCTGGGGTGGCTTTTTGCTCCATAATTCCACAAATATTCCAAAATAAATCTCTTTTTTTGTTCCATTCTGAGAAATTTTATTTCTGCACTAAAACAACACCATGGTAGCTCTGCTGAGAACAGCTTCAGTCCACGTTAGTTTCATGTCTAGTATTGAGCCTATGAAAGTGGATGAAGCGCTTGAAGACCCGGATTGGGTGCATGCTATGCATGAAGAGCTGCGCAACTTCGAGATGAATGAAGTGCGGACACTTGTGGATAAGACCAAAGACGAAAAAACATCATCGGAACCAAATGGGTGTTTCGGAACAAGCAAGACAAAGATGGTCAAGTTGTTCATAACAAGGCACGTCTCTTGGCACAAGGCTACACACAAGTCGAAGGTATGGACTATGTTGAGACCTATGCCCCCGTTGCTAGACTTAAGCTATTCATATATTACATGCTTAAGCCAATCACCATGACATGACACTATACCAAATGGATATTAAAAGTGCATTTCTAAACAGGGAGATTTAGGAAGAAGTCTATGTTAAGCAACCCCCCAGTTTTGTTAATCCTAAGAAACCCAACCATATTTAAAATCTTCGTAAATCTGTTTATGGACTTAAGCAAGCCCCTCAAGCTTGGTAAAAATGTCTAATGGAGTTTCTCCTTGAAAAGGTTTTTGAGATTGGTAAAGTTGATGGAACCTTATTCACTAAGAGAGTTAATGGTGAATAATTTTGTGCCAAATTTATGTGGATGATATTATCTTTGGATCTACTAACCCACAATTTAGTGAGAATTTTCGAAGGTTGATGTTCGAGAACTATGATGTGTTCATGATGTGTGAGCTGAAATTTTTCCTTAGTTTGCAAATAAACCAAACGAGAGAATGAACTTTCATCTCTCAAAGCAAGTACACGAAGGACTTGATCAATAAGTTCAACATGCAAGAGTGTAAAGGTATGAAAACTCCTATGCCTACTAGTGGACATGTTGACCTCAGCAAGGAGGAGAAACCGGTTGATCAAAAGGTTTATCGATCAATGATCAGTTCATTGCTATATCTATGTGCCTCCCATCCCGCTATCATGCTTAGATATCAAGATGCTCTTAAAGAGTGTCATCTTTAGGTCATGAATAGAATTGTGATATACTTCATACATACAACAAACTTTGGCATTTGGTATCGCAAGGCATCTTCTTCTAACCTCGTTAGCTATTCCTAGTCAGATTATGCTGGGGATAAGGTTGATAGAAAATCCACCTCGGGTACTTGCCAAATTATTGATATCTCTCTTGTGTATTGGTCATCCAAGAAACAAAACTCGGTATCTCTATCTACCGCCTAAGAGGAATACATTGTCGTCGGATCATGTTGTGCACAATTCCTATTGATGACTCAAACTCTTAAGGATTATGGCATACATGTGAAACATGTACCATTGTTATGTGACAATGGGAGTGCAATCAAAATTGCTTATAACCCCATGCAACACTCTCGAACTAAGCATAGTCAAGTTCGACTCCATTTCATTCGTGATCATGTTGCCAAAGGAGATATCAAACTCAAGCATGTTAGTACTAACAAACAATTTTCAAATTTCTTTACTAAGACAGTTGATGACGAAGTGTTTTTTCAATTGAGGAGTGAGTCGAACATCATTGATGCTTCAAACTTGAGCTAGACTCTGTTGGCGTTCTAGGACCGGGGGTACCCAGACTTGCCTGCTTACGGCACATCACATGTCCCACCACAACGGCATGGTATGGCCCATCAACAAGCTCCTCCAGCGAAGACCCTCGTGAGGGCTCCCCACCTTGCAATGAGGACGACATCAAGACCTCCGAAGAGTAGCACCCCCAAGTTTTCTTCTCGAGGAGCGGAGATTCCTATGCAGGTGCCCAAACTCCCGAGGATGGGATGACATGAGTTCTGAGGACAAAGCCAGGCGGGCACTAGCAGGCGGAGGGGGAGGAAAACTTCCTCTTTTATGCTAAGGCGACAAGGACATCCACGGATTCCCAAGGAATCCCCCAAAGGTTTCCTTCCGAGTGCAACGCGACCGAGACCGCCGGATCGGTAGGACAAATGTCATTGCCGAGCCTGCCATCGAGTCACCCTCGAAGCTTTGGAGGCGATGACCACCTTTAGTCTGCATAACATGTACCTCCTGTCCCCTTTCAAATTTGGTCGTTGTGGATCACTTCCCACCAGTGCAATGAGGCTAGAGGACCGTGGCCCCTATGAATAGCCACCCGCTCCCACCATAGAAGGAAGGTTGAGTAGAGCTAGTTCATCACCACCAAAGGACCTCGTGAGGCCACTCCACACTGTACTAGTTCATCCTTAGTCTCCTCGTCAGGCCAATCCACCACAAAGCAGGAGTAGAGTTTTACACCACAAGGTGGCCTGAACCAGGGTAAATCTTTGAGTCTACTTTCTCCCTCGCTCACACTCATTCGTTGTAGCTAGGCCATAGGACGACAACCTTGAGAATTCCAGCCAGTTTAGATTCTCGCACACGCGCCAGTGTTTGAACCTAACGGGTTTTGCGACGCCTTGAATCCGACATTTGGCACGCCAGGTAGGGACGTGTTGAAATCTTCTCCGGTTCAACCCCGTCCTTGCTCCGTCGCTCCCATGGCCGACACGCGTCGAGTTCGAGGCGAGCACAGGGCCGCATGCGCCACACTAGTGGCGCCCGCGGGCCGTGGTGTCTCACGCTCCTTTGTCCCCCTAGCGGCCAACGCGGCTACTGATCCAGCTGCTCAAAAGTAGCAGAGCTCGCCACCACCCCTCACCGTACAACATGGCAGCCTCTTCGCTTCTCCGACCACCGCTTCCGCCGTGGCATCAAGCCCCTGCACTCGCCCCGGGACAACGAACACGCACGTTGTGATTCTAAGGGCACATGACAAGCCTTGCAGCCATCTCGTCGCATGTGTCATGTCCCCAAGGGCTCGCGTGGTTGCTTGCATCCTCGGCAGGTTGCAGGCGCCCACGATAGGCCGTCACATCAAGCAGCTCCTTCGCCAGGTGAGCACAGCACAGCCGTAGCCCGAGGCCGTGTGGGGTGAAGTAGGGCCATCTATTGACATCACCTTCGACTCCGGGGACCATTCCCGGACTACGGTCGCCTTTGCTACAGTCCCCATGCTATGCACTCCCACCGTCAACCATGTTGCGGTCACCAAGACACTCATCAACGGCGGCACCGGCTTCAATGTCCTCCCCGTGGAGACCTAGCAGGCCCTTCTTGGGGGTGGCCCAATGTCACACCTATGTTTGTATCACTTTGTTATGCTTGGATTTACAAAATTTCGAACCAATTAGAACTTTTGAGCGCATGCCTGTTTGAATTATTGCTTGATTTTTTTGTTGAGTTTGTTTTGCAATCTTAGGATCTACTCCTCTCCATATTCATCTTCCTTGAACCAAACTTCTTGCCCAATGATCATGCCATGTGAAAAGTGTCCAAAACTATTTTTATCAAATATTATTTTGACCAAAAAGGATTTATTCAAAATAGGTTTTCAAGAACCCCTGAGTTGTGGTTTGCACTGCAAGTCCTCAAATTGGGTGGATCCTTTTTCCCCATAGTCCTTATTTCAGACCTACTATATATACTTTCCAAAACCACCAAATATTAATAAAGATTGTTTTACTATTTTATTTAAAAGCTTTTTTATTAAGAGAAAAAAATGGTATTTTATATGCAATAACTATTTAAATGCTTTCAAAATATTTTAGTAAATTTAGGGAAACTCAGTGGACATATATTTTCCATATATATGAGTTTCAGCACATGGTCATGTTCAAAATCATGGGCAAAACCCCTCAAAACCCTTTCTGTCCAAATCAAGATTTTGAAATATTTCTATAAGAAATATTCTCAATAAATCCAAAGAAAGTCCCAGCATGGCAGCATTGTCATAGGTGATGATCTTGCAAAGTTTCATCTCAATCGAAATTGTTTAGATTCATCAAATACTCCAAAACCATCCCTGTCCTGATTCAAATTTGGACAACTTTACATTGTCGAGTTTGTTACCTTGAGCCCAAACTTTATGGGCATGTTCTAATCACCAAATGATGATGTTACACAAAGTGGTGAATCAAGGAGATTAGTTTAGCCTAACTAGATCTATAGAAACCTGAATCTATTGAATTATAGGGTTCACAAAGTTTGCATTATCAACTTTTCTCTATTGAGCTCAAACCTTGTGATCTCTCTCATTTTTACCCACAATTTGATCATGTTAAATATCATGGCAAGTAAACTCCATCTACTAGCTCAAACACAACATAAACACCTTCTTGCCATTTGTAAAAGCTATTGTTTCCACCACTTCTACTTTTCCCCTTGCTCTCAAATTTTTACCACACTCTCACATTGATTCATTTCACCTACGGTTACTTTTTATGGTCAAGACTCGATGCTTAAGTGGGGAAAAACTTACTTTTTCACCCCTGGGCAGTAATGGCAGCACCAATTCTACCCCCTCCTTTTTATTCTACCCCTCTCCTCACCTCTTAGAGCATCCAAGGAGCATCCCAGCTTACGCCATGGCATGCCAGAGCACAAGCAGCATGCCATGGCATGCAAAACGCGTGCTCTGGAGCATGCTACATTGCACTCCCGCACTGTAGACGCACCCATCCCAAACATCCCGGTCACCTAGGGATGCGGGGACTTGTCCCCTGGATTCCCTTCAACGTCCGGGTCCCTCCAAGTGGCCAGCCCCATCCTATTTCTCTCTCCTCCGACCACCCGCACACGTGCCCGCCACCACCCAGCTCGACAAACCATGGTGGTCACAAGCGTGCGCTCCCCACCTCACTCTCCTCTCCCTCTAGCCGTGGACGTGCCATAGCAACACCGTAGACACGCCCTCGCCCCTTTACCCGACCCCCGGCCTCGGCCCCAAGCTCGCCCGTGCATCCGAGTGCGGTGGACCATCGGGTGCTTATAAAAAGGGCCTACCCGACCCCATCTCTCTCTCTGGAACCTCCCTCTGTCTACCAATAAAGCTCCCGCGCCCAGTGCCCTTCACTTCAGGGATCGAGTGCTCGGGATCAACTGGAGCCTCGCCGCGTCGGGTCGTCAACGAGAGCCCCTCCTGCCCTCCTTCTTCTTCAGTTGCTCCTCCCTCACCCCACTGATGCATTCCCCCCTATTCCTCATCCATTTTGCAGCACGAGACAGCCCCAACGACCGCCTCCCAAATCTTCTCCGTCGCAGGACCTCGTTGTCGGCGACCCGCACCTCCTCGTCGACCATCTCCGGCACCTCGCGAATGATGACAACCTCCTAAGCCCATTTCCTCTCACTGCCCCCCTCGCCGTGCCGTGCTTCACCGCCGGTGAGCTCTCTACCCTTGGTCCTGAGGTGGGAGACGAACCCAATAGGTGGGCCCCACCTGTCGGCCTCTCACCTCTCCCTCCCGTAGCTCTCTCTGGCCACTGGGTCGTGCCTGTCAGGTTTGAAACCTGACACGTGCGGGGGCGCCAGCGCGCCTAGCATGGCTCGCCACTGGGGCGGCCCAACAGATGGCTAGCTCTGGCCTAGGGCACAGAGCCCTTCTCTTTTTCTCTTTTCTACTCTATTTTCCAAAAATCCCAGAGGGTTGAATAAAAATCCTATGCCAAATATTTTTCCACCATAAATCTTGAAATATTCTATAGAATTTTATTGTGCCATTTCTAAAATATTTTGAAAATATTTTATGTACTGTTTTATTTTAGAACACCTTTTTGGCATTTTTAGCCACTGTTAAAAATCGTTTTGAAAACCTTTTTCATACCAAAACCTTATTAGAATATTTCTAGAATAGTTTGTAGTATTTATCAGATTAGGGCAACATTTTAGAAGTAGAGTTTGTGTTCTGTTTTTATTGAGATGCTTATTATTTTCCCGTTATTTTAGCGCAACAATAGATTGCGCTACTGACGAGGGAGTTGGACCCGAAGACTTTGAAGACCCCAAAGACATTATTGATCCAGGCAAGCAATCCTTTGACCATGTTAAGAAACCATTTTAATGCATGTCATATATAACCTTATTCCTTGTTGTTGATTGTAGCGACCCAACCTGAAAGGTTGAATCTCCGGTGTTTCCATACCATCCCAAGATCATGCTGGTACACACACGGTACATCAATGTATATATCAATGGCAAATCATATAGATTTATTAATCTAAAATCTCATATCGAGTTCTTTATTACAATAAAGATTACAATAAAGTGGCTGAAGGCCAACTCATGAGATAAACTAAACCAAAGTCTTGCGGAAGCTTCAAAGGTAGTTGAGTCCATCTGACTCCAAGGGCATCTCACCGAGCGTAGAGAGTATCCTCACTCCTGGTCGGAAAAATACTCTGCAACATGATACGTTGCAGCCGTGTAGGTCGGCATATTGAATATGCCGACAATGTCACAAAAGGACGGTTAAAAGTAATCATCTACTCTATATGCATATATGGCAAGTGGGGTAGTAAGTTTTTGCATAAAGCCAATTTTTCCTACAACAAGAGAGGGCAAAACAAAAGTTATTACTACAATGTTTGTTGATTAATGAGACGGTTCCACCAACCAATTCTCATACCCAAGTTGTCATTAATACCCACATCAATATAATTCTTTGTGTTGAGAGTTCCAGATAGTTTCAGTTCCTTTGGCTCAAGTTGTCCATGACCGTGGACACGACTAATCGATTAGGTTTGGGTACTCTGCAGAGTTTTGCACACGTTCCCCACAAGATTTGGTCGCCTCCGTTGAATTTCTCGCACTTCAGGGTGTTTGAGAAACGGATGACCAAAACATTGTCTTCTAAAGGGTTTCCCTGAGACTCTGTCCGTGCCCATCCTTTCCTACCGTTCTTATACATCTCGTAGCACCGCCTGTCCAGGGTCACCACGATATCCAACCAAGCCAAAG
The DNA here is from genome assembly GCA_022496015.1 of Hordeum marinum. NCBI lineage: Eukaryota > Viridiplantae > Streptophyta > Magnoliopsida > Poales > Poaceae > Hordeum > Hordeum marinum. The sequence goes on from CM039677.1 coordinate 122,789,355, forward strand.
CCCATAATGGCTTGTGGCTATGCAGGTAAGCCTTGGGTCTTGAAGCATCCATCCATCTCTTTGTGTCTGGGTGGACCTTTCCACATGAATACTGGCACTTCTCGAGCAACACCTAGGCTAACCATTGGCTTCTCCAGGGCGCCGTTCAACCATCATCCACCTAGAGGTATGTTGAAAACTCGGAGTCTTGAAGTCTGGATCATCAAGTAGGTCTTGTAATTATCATCTCACAACTCTCATGTGACACTCAACCAACCCCGTCTACTAATAGCATATCAAAATTTAAATCAATGTTTCCCGGGGACAAAGTGTCAAAGGGTGAGGGGTGCCTACCACATGTTACTACATCAAGTAACCAAGTTTCCAAATTACCTACTTTGCATGCAACTGGGGAGATGGTAGAACTAATGCAATAAAAACATGGGTAAGCATGATCAAAGTGACTTGCCTTGCTGACGATCCTCGTACTCAAGTGACTCTAGATAACAAGCCTCGCACTACGGATGATCTAACGAATCAAACAAAGCACAAAATAAGCATAAACACCATACAATTCACACAACAGCAAGGTAAACAAAAAGATACTACCACAATCACTAGCACAATCAAAAGAAAGAAATCAACACAAAGTAGAAGACTGTAAAAGTTTTGGTGGCAAAATTTCTACTAAGACATAGTAAGACAAATTGGTTTCCAGCAATTTACCAATACATAATAGAAAAGTAAATACAAACCTTTTATTAGAAAACAGGAAGTATTTCATTATAAAAAATTTGTGCAAAAAGGATTACTACAAAACATTTTTCTAAACAATACTAATGGTGAAAACAAGGTTTACCAATTTAAACTAGAGCACAAAACAAATTAAAATATTTTTATTATCAGAAAATAATTCACACAATGTTGAACAACAGACCTAAAGGAACTACAATAAAAATTTAAACTAAAACAAAAATCAAAATAAACTAAAATAAAAACAATACAAATAAACACTAAGAAGAAACTAAACATAATTTTTTTTACTAAAAACCCTAATCTAAAATATCCTAAAAATTCTCAAACAGTGCTGGATGATAAACCTAACTAATACAAAATAGTGGTAAAAAGAATCACTAAAAATTAAATTTCTAAACTTAAGTTATTCAAGTTTTAGTGATTGGATCAAATTTAAAAAAACACAAGCTCAAATTTGAAAACTAAGACTACAAACAGAAACTACATGAAATTTGTGACATGTTGCAAAAAGAATCAAACAAAAAATCTAAATATTTTAAAAGATATAACAAAAATAAAAACAGGAATCATTCTATTTTCTAAAGAAGAAATAGAAAAATAAAAAAACCTAGCTAACGGACATGGATGACGTGGCGGCTTCCTATTGTTTTAAAGTGCGTGCATGCGGGTGTTTGCGGGCGGACGACCGAAGCGTGAAGGATAACGGTTCGACGTTTTAAAACTTCTAATCTGATCCGTTAACCCTAGATCCGATGGCTATGGGAGGGGGTGGCTTACAGAGGAGGAGGTCGGGGCTCCGGCGATGTCGACGGTGGCCGAATGTCGGAGGTGATCGGAGACAATGGTGCGGTGGTCGAGGGCGGCGTCCGAAACATCCAGGTGACGGCAGCGAAGCTCTGGCAACAATCGGTGGCGTCAGTTGGGGCTCGGGACGACGAAGGCGACGACCACGTGCTCGGAGGGCTTCGGCTGTTAGCCGAACTCCCGCGAGGTGGTGCGGTGGGGTTTTCTGGCGAGAGCAAGGGCGTTCGGGGGTGGAACGGAGTGCGGTGAGGCTGGGGCTTCTTATTGGTGCGGCGTGGGGTCGTGAGATGGAAAGGGGAGCGAGATCTGGGGCGGGAGAGATCTCCTGCGAGGTCGGGAGCGCGGGGAGGAAGATGAGCGCGGTGATCCCGCGGATGGTCGGTGCAGTCCGCGTGTCAGTGAGAGAGAAAATTGCGGACGTGCGTCGGTGGCCGATTCAGAGCGATTTCGGGGGTGGAGTTAAGGCAGGTGGGCCCATCGGTTTTAGTTAAAACGTTAAATCCTTTCCTTTTCTAATTTCCAGTGAAAGGAAAACTCATTTATGGTATTCAAAACACTTCCAAAAATTGAAGATATATATATCAAATTGACCAGGGGTATAAATGCTATTTAATGAACATTTTTCCATAGACAAAATGAATACTTTAAAAAAATTATTTTCAGAAAATGCCTAAATTCATTTATATTCTTTTGCAATAAATTTTCAAATAACCCCCTGGTTTTATTTTTCAAATATTTCAGAAAGATGCCCTTGGTGTGGAGTGTCATGTTGCTCCTCTCTTTTTATGAATATTTCCAGGGGGTTTCAAGTAGGAGAAACAAGTATATGGAGAAAATGAAAGGGGCATTTCAGAGTTTTAAAAGAAGAACTTCAACAATTCATTTCATTCAAACAATGTGATGATGATGCATAGCTATATTTCATAACATTCCAAAATGGAATTTTGGGATGTTACATTATTCATGTGATGTGGTGACCACTTTGGTGGGATGCCTCTGATACTTTCCGTTAACACTTGCATCGTGCATGACCCTACCTCTTTATGTTGGTTATGCAGGTGGGTGTAGACTAGGTTTGCTTAGTAGTTGCTACGTAAATGGGATGTGTTTATGCATGGTGATGGAGACAAGGAAATGATTTCAAAGACTTTCCAAAAACCCCGTCGGGTACCACTAATGCCCAAGGGAGGTGAAGATGACTTGGGTAGCCACTTGAGAAAGAAGTGGTGTACCGGAACAAGTGAGTCTATGTGTTTTCAAAAACCGATTAGATTTAAGATTTGTCGACCATGCCAACCTTACATGTGTGACCACTCTACCCCTATATGGGATGGGGCTTTGTTGATTACTATGGCTGGTGCTCATAGAGAGCCCGCATTACCAGTGGCGAGAGTGAAGTGGTCACTCTCAAGACGTGGTCGTCCCGGAGTAGAAGGCCATGCACTTTCTTTACATGCACTGGGAACACCATTGCTTACCCGCATGGATGATACGTGTGATGTATATCATGAGGGATGGCACCAACGAGTGGATTCTTTTTTAAGTATCACCATGGGAAAGGCATTGTTTGGGTGCTTACCTCTGTTATGTGATATACCGCGAGTCGTGGATGACACGGAAGTTCCCCGAGTCTTGTGGGTAAAGCGTGCAACCTCTACAGAGTGTCAAACTATTTGAATAGTCGTGTCCATAGTCAAGGCCAGTTAGGTGGTGTTGCTTAAACTATGTCCTAGGTTTTCATAAACTCAGTGTGAGTGTGATGGTGATAAAGGTGATACTTGATCTAAGTCCGATGACTAGGCATGATGGTGAACACGAGATGTTCAACCCCCGCTTATAATGATAACTAAGTTTTGTTCACATGAGTACCCGTTAACAATTGATGCATGCTTACTCAGGCTACTTGATCATGTCATTGCATACAAAATCAGCTTTCTGCAAAACTTACCTACTTAGTGCTATATCATGCATTGTTATACCTTGTTCCACAACTTGGGTTGCTTGCGAGTACATTCAAAGTACTCATTGGCTTGCCACTGGTTATTTAATTGGCCAGGCATGGAAGAACAGGAGTACGGTGAAGAGTTCATTGGTGACAAACATGCGAACTAGGACACTTTCCAGTCAGAGTGCATGTAGGTTTAAGGCAGATGGCATGGGTTCACTCTTTTGACCAAGATTTCCGATCATTGTTATGTTTAAGTTTTTGGACCTTGCGGCCCTATCTATGTAAGACTTGACCTCCATGGTCTTTCTTTGTGTAAGACGGTATGTAAGGATGTAAGACTCTGGTTATTGAGCTTCTACGTGTTCAGTGAGCATTAATCTCTGGGATCACTGTACACGTGCATTTAGTGATCACGACTTATTAGTCGGGGTCCCCACACCCAAGGCCCGACCGCCCCATTGGTGCAGCTCCGCCTCCCGGTCACCTTCGGCACTCCTGACAACTACCGAACCGAGAAGATCGACTTCGACGTGGCCCACATCGGCCTCCCGTAACGCCCTCTTGGGATACCAGACCCTCGCCAAGTTCATGGCAGCAACGCACCCCGGCTACAATGTCATCAAGATGACGTTGAGTATCTGCACCATCTCCATGGCTGGGTACACCAAAGGCGCGGTTCGAGCCCTCATGCTTGCCTACATGGAGGTGGCAGCCACATGCCCCAGCACAGAGAGCGCCGCCCAGGGCTCGAGGGTTGCGGTGGCCCCGGCCCTCGATGTAAAGACGACAGTTCCGCTCCCGAGGCTGAAGCAGCATTCAGCCCTGGCTCCGAAGGAGCGGTGCAGGCTCTAAAGGCCGCACCCATGAAGAAAAGATGGTTATTCTTTCAGGACCGAGCTGAGACGAAGCAGCTGTTCATCCACGGCAAGAACTCGAGCCCAACCTACACCATCGGCATGGGCGTTGAACAAGGACGTGTTTGCGTGGGAGCCATCCAATCTCGTGGGTGCACCAAAGAGTTTAATTGAACACAACCTGATGGTGTGCCCCCATGCACACTTGGTGAATCAGAAGGCAAGACGGTAGGTGCAAGAAAAGCAAGCCTTCATCGTCAAGGAGGTCCACAAGCTGCAGGAGGCTATCGTGTCAAAACCGGCGGATCTCAACTTGGGGTCTCGAGCTATGAGACTAGAATCGGTGGTAACAAGAGACGAAGGGAACAAGGATTCACCCAGGTTCGGGCCGTCCTATGGAGGTAATACCCTATGTCCTGCTTGATTGTATTGATCATATGGGGGTTAGAGAGTTGATCTACCTCGAGATCTAATAGCTAACCCTACATGAGTTGTCTTGTATGATGATATGATCTATGATGATCTGATCATCTGTAATGACTAGCCTGGCCTCGGCTTATATAAGACACCAGAGGCCTAGATAACAAGATTCATAGTCGGCTACGTCGGTGGAGAGGAGTCCTTTTCTTGATCACCAAGTCTTTTGGAATCTTCCTCATATGCAGCATGGGCTGTCCGAACTAGCCCATTAGTACACCACCATGGGGGTTCTCGGCTGGACCCATAGGTCAGGAGACAACATGGCGAGTACCCCCTAGTCTAGGACACCAGCACTATCCCCCTGAACCAGTCTTCAAGTTGGGGACGCTCCTCGTTTCTTCCGAACACCTCTTTGTCTTTGGTCGTCGGTCTTGAAATCTGGTTCAACAAATCTTCCCATCTTCGATCTTGAGGATCGCCAAACTATATCCAAAGAGTTCACACGTCGGGCATCCGAGGAGCCCCTTTAAGTTATCGGTTTTTATCAATGCCTTGTATTAGTTTATGCCACACCTAGGGTTTGAAGTGTTTCCCGTGCGGCGATGTGCTCTTGCGTCCGAGCTCTAACGCCGAACTACATCCGAGGCGTCTTTTCATAGCCGAGCTCCAACACTATTCAACATTCAAGGTATCCTCTTGCGTCCAAGATCTAATGCCAGACTGCATCCGAGCTCCAATGATGATTTGTGTCCGAGGTATCATAAAATACCTTGGACCTTAAAAACCTGAAGGAATTCATCCAAGCTTAATGTCAAAAATGCTCTATATGGACCCAACCAATTGTGCCCGAGCTTTATGCCGGACTGCTTCTGAGGTGCTTTGCACAACCGAGATCCAACACTGGTCGACATCCGAGGTTTCATATATTACTTCAGTCTTTGAATAGGTTGAACGAGTTCAGCCGAGCTTAATGCCGACCATGCCCTCTATTGAGCCAATGACCTGCCTCCGAGCATCACACCGGACTTCTTTAGAAATAGTGCACCACCTCGGTAGCGGGCTGATTTTTTGTGCACATTATTTCTAATTGCTGCAATTTATTCTCTACCGAGATATACAACTAGTAGCCTTGAAGGTGTGTGCCAGTCTAAAACCTAGAATGCATCTAAAGGAAAAATAATAATCAATCTAAAACACTAATCCCAATAGCCCCTGAGACTTAGGTTGATTTGCAAAATCGGCCTGAGGATCAAGTTCTTGCTGAACGACATACATTAGGGATAGAAACGTCGTATGCAGTAGTTTCCAAGACTCAGGTTGGGTGCGTCTGACCAACGTGAGGATCGAATCTCTTCAGAAACCGTATTGCTCTTTGAATTTGCTGCATTGAATAGGAAATGCAGTAGCCCCCGAGCCTTAATTTGAGAACGAGTTGTTGAATTAAGGATCAATATTTTTTTGACACAAACTTTGTTACGTTTGACGCAATTTATGGTTTAGCTCGGGGAATGTGACAATCACAGAGGTGCTCCCTTTACCTCCTAGCCGAACAATCAGGAACATAGGAGGTAAGCACAGGAGCCAGGCAACACAGCTTGGCTAAAATCTTAAGTCAAATTGATGCATATTTTTGGGTTTTTAACGATGATTACGGAAGGCATCACTCACATATTGAATATAAATTCTTTAATGCTATATGCTATATTTACTCCTTTGTGAGTGTTTATCATTTGAGAGTGGCCCATTGTCGGCTTCTACCCCTTTATAAATGCTACGCATAGTGCTTCCGCAGTAACAAGACAACCCTTAGCCGATGTCTCGATGCCAGGAGGCCTTGTGTTAGCGGAAAGGAGGCAATCATATATATAGGCTCTAGAACTTTCACTTAGTCACATGAGCTTAAAGTTTGGGAAGCCAGTTACTAGCCCCCGATTAGTGTTTGGCTTTATCCGGGGTCAAGCCGTTAACACTTCGACCAATTTTATGAACGGACCATGGGATAACCTCTGTCAGTCTAGAGTTTGACAGAGTCATTGGATTGCTGACCAGTTAGTGCTCATTGTCACAACCAGTTTTCGGCTTTCTCCACTGAGGCACTTAACGAATAGAATCGGAAGTACAATCGAAGTGGTTCTCCTTTCGCACACCTACCCGAACAAAGCGGAATGTAGGAGGCAATCAGAGGAGTAGGGCAACCCAACTATTGACCGAAGAAACAATTCCAAACTCATGCATATCAAGCAATATCCGAGACGCCGAGGTGGATGTCGGTAGGGAAGATGCCAAATAGCGGGTCAAAGGAGATTTCCCAAGTTGAATTATTACGTAGTGCACCACAGTCTAGATGAGGCCCCTCCCGCTAAAAAACATACAAATAGCTTAAAAGTGCGATATACTCGAAAAGCCAAAAAACTTACGTAAAAACTTTCACGTTCGAACTAAATCAAGTGTTTTGGTGCCAATCCGAAAATTGGTCTTAAAATTAACATGTGCTTCGGTCGTTCCTTAACATTATACATCCGATCTCTTAGATTTCAAGCGGGTTAGCATTTGGCTTGAGCATCCATATCCCGAGGGCGGAGTATTTCTCCGAGGCTTTAGAGAGAAACTAGGCTACCCAGCTAATGACCAAACACTCGTGTCAAAACAAGGAGTAGTAGAAAAGTACTTTGCAACGACCAAGAAGAAAACCCATTTATTATAACACACCTCATATATATTTAAGAGCCCCCAAGTGACTTGGGTAAAATAATTTTATGTATAATGATTGTATGTAACAAAGTACTTATATCATATATGTGTTCGTGTGAACTTTAAACGCATCATAACCAACCGTTGGCTTCTCCATTACGGCCAAGGGCCAAAAAGTGTTATCTACTATGCCATCCAAGAATATCGGAGGTGTTCCGAATAACTAGGCAATCAGGCCGTTAGGCTATGACAGACAAAGCGTGCCTAGGGAACTTATGCTATATTACTATTTAATGTAAGAAGCATCTTCATAGAGAATAGTTCCACCAACGGTTCCTTTATTTGGGTTCTCATGATTACCATGAGGGGTGTGCACTAGATTTATGTATGCTTGTCTTCCGTCGTGGCCGACCATAGTTGAAAATAGTCAGAGCACTAGGTTTCGGCTTCACCCATCTGAGGTACGAGTTCGGATGACCCGATCGTAACAATCGCAGAGGTGCTCCCTTTACTCCCTAGCCGAACAATCGGGAATGTAGGGGTAAGCGTAGGAGCAAGGCAACCTAGCTTTGCGGAACACTTAAGTCAACATAATGCATATATTGGCGTAAACACGAATAAGGAAGGGTGTGATACATTAATAATCATATGCAAGAGGAAAAGCTTCATAAAGGAAGTCCCCAAGTAAACAGGGTATTTGAATTTGTTTGTAGCAAATAAAGTTTTGACAAAGAATGTTTTCCACAAACATCATTTTGTAAAAAAAGTATAATGCTTAGTCGAACCGAACAAAATTTAAAACTAAAAGTTTTTGAGCATGCAAGCGACATAGCTGGTTAATGAACACGGTGTCGATGATGCGATCCGAGCCTGTGACGTGTGTCGATCTTGTAGTGGATCAATGTCCTAGTCCCTCGCCGGTCACAAGGTAGCCGAAGAAGAGCTCGGCTTGATGAAGTGACAACACAACACTTCGGAAGGCCAAGGAGAAAACCCTCGGTCCAGTCGAGCAGATGGAGTAGTTCAGTACCGTGACGGCGAAGCCCCCACATCCGTTTGCCATGTAGAATGCACAATTTGGTTGATGGAGGTGGGACAATGATGTACGCACACCAAGGTGACCGCATGACACAGCCAAAGTTTATTACGTGTGCACACAATATAGTGCAAGCCAAGAGAAATAACGAATAAAGGTAAAATAAAATAAAATTCTTCTACTTATTAAATAAGCGAAGCAAATAAGTAAAGGAATATACCATGGCCTTCCGAAGAGTTCAGGTTGATTTAGTGGCGATGCTCCACGGTCGATGTGGCAAGATGAAGTCCTCGGTCCAGTTAACATGGCGAAGCTATGATCGGCGGACGCCGAAGTCTCATACAGGTTGGCTGGTGACGCTGAAGTCTCCTGCCATCCGAGGTGTTGAAGCAGGTCGGTTGGTGACACCGAAGTTCCAGTAGTAGCTTGATGAAGGGATACCATAGCCCCAGTCTAGCCGAGGTGACGGATTAGGCCGATTGGTGACACCGAAGGCACTGGAGTGGGTTGGTGAGGAGATGGCGAAGCCACCTATCTAGCCAAACTGACGGAGTAGATCGGTTAGGTGACGCTAGAGCCCCATGCCAGCCGACATGTCAAAGCAGGTCGGTGTGGTGGATGTCATCTTGAAAAAGTAACGGCGCGCCGATGCCGACGCTGTTTGGATTTTGTGACGAGGTCGATGCTGGCTTGATGAAGCAACGGAGCACCCGACCCGTACAACCCTCGGATGACGAGGTTTGCTTGATGATTATTCGGCCCTTGCGATGCCGAACTCTTGGTCAGATGACCGACATGATGAGTAAATTTCCTTCAAAAAGGACGTCCGACAACCCCTTTATGAAAAAGATGAAGTCGGGTCGAATTTGTTTTCGCGCAAAAAATAGATCCAAAATTCTTTGTACTAACCGGATGTTTTCCGAAGTTTGAACGGGATTTTCCAATGTGCGTCCGAGCAACATGCTGGAGTCCTCACCCTAAACTTCTTCAAAGTCGACAGGGCTTCGGTAGATCAGAGATTGTTGGAGATATCTCGAGCAGAACACGAAGAAATTTTGCAGGGTTGTTATAGATACAATTGTGCACAATTCCACAGAAACAATCATCAAAGCGACACTCGAGGAAACGGGGACGACAAACAGAAATACGATGTCTAGAAAAACTGCAATCTGGACATGAGCCATCAATCCTTCTGGCGATTCGATAGTGGAACTCTAAATGAAAGCACTAATGCCGGTGCCAAAAACGGCAAATCTCGGGTAGGGGGTCCCTAGCTATGAGACTTGAATCTATGGTAGCAGGAGACGAAGGGGACAAGGATTTACCCAGGTTTGGGCCCTCCTATGGAGGTAATACCCTACGTCCTGCATGGTTGTATTGATGATATGGGGGTTACTGAGTTGATCTACCTCGAGATCCAATAGCTAACCCTAGATGAGTTGTCCTCGTATTATGATATGATCTACGATGATCTGATCGTCCCTAATGACTAGCCTGGCCTTGACTTATATAACACAGCAGAGGACGAGATAACAAGAGTCCTTGTCGGCTACGTCGGTGGAGAGGAGTTCTTGTCTTGATCACCAAGTCTTGTGGAATCTTCCTCGTATGCAGCCTGGGTTTTCCGAACTGGCCCATTTGTAAACCGCCATGAGGGTCCTCGGCCCGACTCATAGGTCGGGAGACGACGTGGCGAGTACCCCCTAGTCCAGGACACCGTCAGAGGCTAGCGTCATTTAGGAGGTGAGGTACCCTAATTGGCTAGCCAACCTTGTGGTTGTCCCCAAGAAGGGCGGGAAGGAGCGTATGTGCGTCGACTTCTTGAGCCTCAACAAGGCCTGCCAGCGGGATCCCTTCCCGCTCCCACGCATCGACCAGATCATGGTCTGCACCACCGAGTGCCACCTGCTGTATTTATTGGATGCCTTCTCGGGTTAGCATCAAATCAAGATGGCGGTGGAAGACGTCAAGAAGATGGCATTCTAATCCATCTGTGGCGTGTATTGCTACCCATGCATGCCATATGTGTTGTGGAACACTGGCATGACCTTCGAATAGTTGATGCTCATCGCCCTGGGACCACAACTAAGGATGAATGCCGAGGCTTATATCGATGACATCGTGGTCAACTTGCGGGAGGCGATGGCCCTGATCGAGGACTTGGAGGAGACGTTCGCCGGCTTGCATCGGGTGAACCTGAGTCTCAACCTCGAGAAGTGCGTTTTTAAGGGTCCCCTCCGGCAAACTACTGGTCTTCTTGGTGTCTCACCGCGGGATTGAGGCAACCCCCAAGAAGGTTAAGGCAATGAAAACATGCACCCACCACAAACCCTCAAAGAAATGCAGAAGGTGGCGGGCTGCGTGACCACCTTGGGACGCTTCATCTCTATGCTTGGCGAATGCGCCCTCCCCTTTTTCAAGCTCATGAAGAGGAAGGGCCCTTTCGAGTGGTCCCCTGAGGCAGAGGAGGCTTTCCAAGAGCTCAAGCAGTACCTCACAAACCCTCCCATCATGGTGGCACCCTGCGCTCGTGAGCCCTTTGTGCTCTACTTTGCGGCGAGCCTCACTCGGCTAGCGCAACACTCGTGGTGATCTGAGAGGAGCGCGCCAGCACAAATGCAAGGGTAGGTGACACTCAAGGATCCACACAGCACTCGCCACCTCGGGATGGCGCTCCTGAAGACCTTGCCTCCTCACCGACTCTAGAGGGACCTGAGCCCTTTGCACATCCTAAGGAGCAGGGTGGTGCTGGAAACCCACGCCTCGTCAACCATCCGATGTATTACGTTAGCACCGTACTGCTATATGTGCATGCATGCTACCCCATGCTGCAGAAGTTCATGCTCGCGCTGCTCATCACCTCAAGGAAGTTGTGCCACTACTTCCAAGGTCATCCCATCAAGGTCATCTCTACGTACCCTCTAGAGAAGGTGGTGTGCAACCCCAACACCGCCGGAAGGGTTGCAGAGTGGAACATCAAGCTGCAAGCTTTCCACCTAGAGTTAAGCACAACCAGGGTCATCAAGGGCACGACCCATGCTGACTTCATGGCAGAATGGATGGATGTACCTGACTGGCGGCTAGATGAGTGTCAGTCCCTTGTGCTTAGCGATGAACTGCCCGAAGGATGGTTCGTGCACTTTGATGGTGCCTTCACACGAAAGGGCACGGGGGCTGGGGTCATGCTCATCTCACCTACATAAGACAAGCTCTACTATGCCTTGCAGCTCTACTTCCAACTGGTTGGCCAGGTGGACCGGCCCAGCTGCTAGCCCCCTCTGGCCCAGGCATAGAGGCCCTCTTCCCCCTTTTTATTTTTATTTTTTGTGTGAATTTTTCTAAAAATCCCACAAGTTAGAAAATAAATCCAATTACAATAAATTTTCCACCTAAAATCCTAGAGTATTCCATAGAATTTAATAGTGCCATTTGTGAAAAATGTTGAAAACTTTTTATGCACAGTTTTATTTTAAAACCCATTTTAGGCACCTTTTGCCTCTGTTAAATAGCTTTCAAAAATATTTTTCATAGCAAAATCCAAAACAAATATTTTTAATATTTATCTGATTAGGGTAGCATTTTTAATATTAGCTTTGTGTTCTCGGCTTTTGCATGATGCTTATTTTTATCGCCATTTATCACCACGATAGATTGCGCTATTTACGAGGGAGTTGGACCCGAATACTTTGAAGAACTCGAAGACTTTGTTGAGCTAGGCAAGCAGCCCTTTGACCATATTAAGAAACCATTTTCATTGCGTGTCATATAGCACTTTACTTTCGTTATAGTTCATAATGTGGGGTAGTGACCACTTCGGTGGGTTGCTTCCGACACTTTTACCATTGACACTTGCATCGTGCATGACCCTACCACCTTATGAGGGTTATGCGGGTGGGTGTAGATAAGATGTTAGTAGATGTTATGAAAGTGGGTTGAGGTTTTATGCATGGTGATGGAACGAAGGAGATGGTTTCAAAGACGTTTTTGCATCATGTGTTTTGTGACCGCTTGAGAAAGAAGTGGTGTCACATCCCTATAAAGGAATCATAGGAACATCATGTGTTTGCATCATGTTTCAATTTGGCATCAACTTGAAATGGGGAGTTAAAGAAACCCCAAGCTCACTTTGAATCAAAACAATTCAAATTTGGTGAAAATTTCAACAAATCCAAAATGCCCACTAAAAATGTTCCCCATGTCTGGTAAATTTGGACATGATTATAACACGGATCATTTTAATTATTTGAACACCTAAAGCAATTTAAAAATAAATGATAAAGCCTCTGGAAATATCAAATAAAGCAATATCATTATTTTAGTTTTCATATTATCCTGAAACTCTTTGGATAAGTTTGAAATATTCAAACTTGATTATATAAATGTTTGGGATAATTTTAAGATAATATATGTACCTGAAAATAAAATAATACAAATGACAGAAAATAAAACAACAGAGAAGAAAAAGAAAAGAAAAGGGGGAATATTTACCTGGGCTAGGGAAGAAGCCGGCCCAACCCACCAGGGGCGAACCGGTCTTCTTCCCATCGGGTGCCACTAATGCCCGAGGGAGATGATGATGAGTTCGGTGACCGCTTGAGAAAGAAGTGGTGTCACATCCCTATATAGGAGTCATAGGAACATCATGTGTTTGCATCATGTTTCAATTTGGCATCAACTTGAAATGGGGAGTTAAAGAAACCCCAAGCTCACTTTGAATCAAAACAATTCAAATTTCGTGAAAATTTCAACAAATCCAAAATGCCCACTAAAAATGTTCCCGATGTGTGGTAAATTTGGACATGATTATAACAGGGATCATTTTAATTATTTGAACACCTAAACCAATTTAAAAATAAATGATAAAGCCTCTGGAAATATCAAATAAAGCAATATCATTATTTTAGTTTTCATATTATCCTGAAACTCTTTGGATAAGTTTGAAATATTCAAACTTGATTATATAAATGTTTGGGATAATTTTAAGATAATATATGTACCTGAAAATAAAATAATACAAATGACAGAAAATAAAAAAACAGAGAAGAAAAAGAAAAGAAAAGGGGGAATGTTTACCTAGGCTAGGGAAGAAGCCGGACTAGCCCACCAGGGGCGAACCGGTCTTCTTCCACCTCCGGCTAGAAGGACGCCCGACGCGTGGTCGCCACATGCCGGCCAGCTCCTCCCTGCCTGGTTGCTGGCCTGGAGGGCTCGGAGAGCGCCAGCACAAAGCCTCCTCGCCGTGGCCTTCTTATCCTGTCCCTCTCCCCCTGCGCGCTCCTCCTCTCGCTCTCTTTCTCCCCCCTGCTCTGCCATGGCTGAGCCCTGCTCGAGCTCGCCGCCGTCGCACTAGCCACCCCTCCGCCTCGCTAGGTAACCCCCGAGAACCGCCTCGAGCCCCTCGTCCTCCTCGTGACCCTAGAAGACGCCGGGAGCCCCTCTACACCGTGCCATCGGTATTCCTCCCCGCCGGCCACCTAAGCCCCGCCTCGACATTCTCCCCTGTCCGGACCTCCTCCTACCTCGCCGTCGCCTCTGCTGGAACCGTGGTGAGCCGCTGGTGCTCCTCCCCCTCTCCCCCTTCTCTCTCGTTCCCCGTAGACGTCGCGCCCTTCTTGCCCGAGCTTCGGCCGCCACTGCTCTCGACGCTGGCGTCGATCCCGACCACCCCAGCCTCTGGTTTGGGGCTAGATCGATGCGCGGTCGAGCGTAGGCTCTTCCAGTGCTCTCCGCCATCCATTTGTTCGCCGGAGGAGGGATTCCGACCCCCTCCGCCATCCCTGACGTCGTCGGTAGCTCAACGCCGACGAGTTAACCTATCTGACCACCAGGTGTTTGACACCTGGGTCACTGGCAGGTGGGGTTGGGCCCTTGTTAGTCAAATCTTAATTAAGAAATTAATTAGTTAATTTAGATAAACTAATCAGTCACTGACCAGTGGGCCAAGTGTTGTTAATTTATTAGGATTAGTTTTAATTCTTTAGTTAGGTGATTGAGTCACTGACTTGTTGTCCCCACATGTTTGGTTTGACTCTGGCCCGGTCAGCTGACCAACTAACGTCATAGTGGCGTCAGGTTGGTGACATATTTAATTTTGTAGTTTAAAAATAATTCCAATTTTTTTAAGAAACTTCAAAGATTCATATAAATTATTTGTAAATCAGATGAAAATAATTTATATGTGAAAATTTATCAGAAAAATCCAATGAATCCAATGGCGCTATTGTCATGCATGTTACAGAAATCTAAATAGGTGAACATTGACATTTACTAATAGGTTACTATATGGAATTTTAAATAAAGAACGATTTTGAACCTATATTCAAATTCATTTCAAATCAACATGAACACTAGTTGCATCAGCTCATCCATACATGCTATCATGCCATGATCATGCATCATATTGTTGCACTTGCGTGTGTTGATTGTTTCTTATCTGCATTGCGGTAGGCCCTGCTTCTGAGGATACCCCCGAGTATCCAGACGAAGGAGAGATCCTTTCCGCTACCTAGCAAGGCAAGCAACCCCTTTGATCATTCTGATAACATCCCACTCTCTCGCTCCTGCTCTTGATTATTGTATTAGGACAATCGATCACATGTTAGTCATACACAGTAGATGATCCTATTTTGCTGCATAACCTGTCATTGTCACAGTAAATAGCTAAACCTTGCAACCTAGCATACTTGGTAGATGCTTGTGCCATGATGTGCTTAGCTTACTTTGCATGCTATGCTTGCTATGCTTAGAGTTGTGTCAGGTCTGTTTCATTTGGGTGATGAACTGAGTCAAATGATGTTGTTCTGATGTGATGATCAACTCAATTTGGTAAAGGTAGCAATGAGAGGCTATGTAGGTGTACGTAGCAGGTTGTCTCATTGGGACCATTCTTAGGAACTGAGTTCCGTGTTTGTGATCCAAGGCTAGATAGTACCACACGTTGGGATACTCAACTCACCCTCTCGACTTATCATTCGCTTAGTCCTTAGTCCAGGAGTTGCATGTAGTTTCTAGTGTTTATAGCATGCTGGAGGCCGTGCGTAGCGCTGACCCTAGGGTGGGTTACGACGTGGTAGGCAGTGGCACGGTGTACCAAGGGTCACCGGAATGGTGGGCTTGGGAACCCTGCGCACATCGTTTGGGGCCATAGCGGAAACTTCGGCCGGACTTCCGTGCGGGTTCAGTCTCAAATAGGCGATAGCCTAGACTAGAGGTCTTATGTGATTGACGGTCGTGGCCGACTCCCTCGCTAGGCTTCCGCTTGAAGGTTGCCGAGGTGCCTGTTTTATGAGCACACAACGATAAGTGGCGAGAGCATGTGTGAAGAAGTACGCCCCTGCAGAGTATGGAACTATTCGAATAGCCGCGTCCTTGGTTATGGACTACTTGGAGATCTTATGTTGTTCATAGATAATCAAATGGATACTCATAAAAATATCAAGACAAGTGTGAGTACCGTGGATGGTACTCTCCTTGGAGAGGGAAGTGAATCCATGGTGGTGTATTGTTGTGGAGTTAGTGGACTCGTGTGCGATATCTAAAATGTAAACAAAGAGTTAAAATTGAGTAGTGTAGGTTAGCCATGAGCCAAAGCTGGCATTGCTGCGTAAACTCCACCACTTACTTTGTTGATACATGAGCATGAATAGACTAGGTCCGTTTTAAAGACTTGCTGAGTACGTTTGTACTCACGTTTCCTTAATAAATGTTGCAGACGAGACCTAGGACCCATCAGGTGGGTTCTTTCTAGATGTCGACGATGCCGAATAGCTGGTGTCCCAGCTACGACCTTTGACCTATGGTGGGCTATAGATAGTCAGGCCATGTGCCTTTTTAACCTTTCATCTGTCGGTACTCAGACTGCTTATGCTTCCGCTTGGTTTGTATGAACATGTTTGTATGACTTGAGTGTCGGGTCATGTGACCCCTATCTGTAAGAACATATTATGCAAGGCTCATCTGAGCCTCTTAAATAAAAGTCATGTTGTTGTATGGTTACGTTGTGATGTCATTGTTGTATCTATGCATATCGGGCATGTCGTGCGTACGTGTGACATGCAACAGTATGTGTGGGATCCAACACCTAGTCGTGTGCCTTTAGTAGTACTCTTTATGGGAAACTGATTCTTTGTGCTTCCACCGAGCCATGGTAGCTTGCTACTGCTCCGGACACATTGATTGACCGACATGTATCCTTCTTTACTGATGTGTCTGTCCCTTCGGGGAAATGTCTCGCAAAGAAATGGAGTCCCTGTAGGTTGCTACGACTCGTCTACACACGGTTGAGGCGGACACCTGCATTGCTGGGTTACGTATGCCTGGTTCCGTACGGATGTGCCGCTTGGTTTCTATGACTACATATGTCGGCCCGGGTTCTCTGTTGTTCGATTGCCAGCGACATGTTCACATACGTGAGCCAGAAGACGCAAATGGTCCTAGCTAAGGTAAGGCTGCAGCCGTGGAACTTACCGTGCATGAGGCCGCAAAGTGATGTGATATGTTATAGTCTGGATTCATATGACTTAGGATCGGGGTCCCGACAAGTGGTGTACCTGAACAAGTTGAGAGTGTATTTTCGAAAACGGAGAATTTTAAGGTCTGCTGACTGTCCCAACCTTACATGCACAACAACGATACCCCTTAAGGGACAGGGCTCTATTGATTACTTTGGTGGGTACTGGCAAGGAGCACGCATTACTAGTGGCGGGAGTGGCGTGGTCACTCTCGATACGAGGTCATGCCAGTTTGGAGGATCATGCGCTGTCTTGACAGGCACCGGGTACACCGTTGGTCCCTGCATGGATGCTACATGTGGAGTACATCATGTGGGTTGGGTACCAATCGAGTGGACTCTTTGTTTAGTATCTCCAGGGGAAAGGCATTGTTTGGGTGCTTACCTCGGGTATGTTATGTACAGCGACTCGTGGATGACATGGAAGTTCCTCATGTCTTGTGTGTAAAGTGTGCAACCTCTGTGCAGTGTAAAACTATTCGAACAGCCGTGTCCGCGCTCATGGACTGTTGGAGGTCCTTCTTAAACTATGTCCAGATGTTTTCGCAAACTTGGTGTGTGTGGGTGTGTGGATGTCGCAGAGATGACACGTGAGACAAGTCTGAAGACTTGATGTGATGAAAGAACATGAAGATGTTCAACCCCTTCTTATGATGATATCTATAACTTGCTCATATGGATATCTGCCAACTGTTGATGCATGCTTACACATAGTTACTTAATCATTACATTGCATTTAAAACTAGCTTTCTGCAAAATACCTACTTAGTGCTATATCATGCATCATTATTAATTGTTCCTCAACTTGGGTTGCTTGCAAGTACATTCAAAGTACTCATTTGCTTGCCACTTGTTATTTAATTAGCCAGGCATGGAAGAATGGGAGTACGGTGAAGAGTTGATTGGTGACGAACATGCGAACTAGGACGCTTCCCAGTCGGAATGCTTGTAGATTTAAGGTAGATGGCATGGGTTCACGCTTTCGATCAAGATTTCCGCTGCTTGATGAGTTTAAGTGTTTGGCCCTGGTGTCCCTATCTATGTAAGACTAGACCTCCATGTTCTTTATTTGTGTTATACGCTAAATGTTGATGCATGACTCTTGTTATTCCGCTTCCGTATTTTCAGTGAGCATTGATCTTTGGGATCACTGTACACGTGCATTCGGTGATCAGGACTTACGAGTCGGGGTCCCCACAGACATCCCCCCATAGGAGGGACAAACTAACCTTGGGTTTTGTCGATGAAGACTTCATGATGGTGAGGTAGTGGTGGATGCTCATGTTTGATGAAGATCACCAAGAGTTGGGGCATCCTTGTTGTTTCATTACTCTTCTCACCTACATGGGTTAGTCCCAACGTACAAGAGACAAATACAAGGATATCTATGGACATGGAGTGCAAAGCATATGTTATGATGTCCATTAATTTGTTGATTACCTTGTCCCTTGCTTACCTTTGAGGGAATGTCTGACTCCTTGAACTATTGCATAGAGTTGATGTTATCTACAAATAGTTCTTGCCAATAATTAATATGAGTGAATTTCATTGGTGGAGTCACCCCTCAATAACTTCTCTACTTCTTCTTGGGGACCCACATCAAGTTGATGGGGATCCTTGGTGTTGAACTAGCACTTGTAGAGGTTGAGCTTTTAGTAGCCTTGCGAACCCACCTCACCAAATCTTGGGATTCATCTTCATAAGAGTCAATGTCCTTTTGAAGCTTGTTCTTGTCCTTGATCTTGGTGTCTTGTGGTGGAAGGTCATCTTGAGCTTTTGTTCCCTTGGGAAGATTACTTTCATACTTCTCCTTTTTAGGAACAAATTTGGGATTGGGGTATTGACCTTCTTCCCAATCAACTCCATTAGCATTGAAGTATCCAACATCACGATTCTTCCGGTATCTTTAGTGCTTGTGTACAAACTCCTCAAATACTTTCCTTTGTTACTAGCTTGCTTAGAATTAACTTGTGGCATGAATGTAGATAAGATAAGGCACTTGGCTAAATAAGAGGAATTCTGCTTTCGAAGACAATCATTGATAGCTTTAAGGAACTCATGCTCTTGCTGTTAGTTGAGCTTCTTGAGGCGTAGCTTCTCATGTGTCCTTACAAGCTCTCTATGATCTTCTAGAGTTGACTCATGAGCTAACTTAAGAGTCTTTATTTATTAAGTTAGTTGTTCTATTTCCAACTTATCATCATGACACGACTTACCTACACTAGAGTGAGTACTAGCAAGTTGATTTTGACTAACATTACTAGATTTGTCAAATAGCAAGTCATCTTCAATTAACATGTCATCTTCATCACTATTGAAATCAAGATACTCGGGGTGTGAAACCTTAGGGCCTTTATCCATGATGAAACTTCCACTCCCTTCGTTTGGTGAATCAAATAGATCATAGGAGTTGGTAGTCACTAGTGCAAGTCTGGCAACATCTTCATTTGGACTATAGTCAGAGTTGGAGTGATAGCTTCTCTCGGAGTGGTTGTCGGATTCGGACCCAGAGACCGATTGACTAACATGAGCTTGATGTTTCCTTTTTGAGTAGCTCTTGGTGTACTTACCTTCTTCTCTGAGTCCCTACTTCTTCTTGAGGGTCTTCATTCATAATGATCATCTCTACTCGTTCTCTCTTCGAGGTGACTAGTCTCTTGAGCTTCGTCTTCTTGGTGACTCTTCTTTTCTCTTGTAAGGAGCCGTGCACTCGTTGGAGTAGTGTCCGGGCTTCCCACAATTGTAGCAGTTTCGGTCAGGACTTGACGAGCGCTTCTGTTCATATCTTGAGTTGGAGCTTCGATGTTTGCTTCTATTCTTGTAGAACTTGTTGAATATTTTGACCATGAGGCTTATCTCTTCATTTGTGACAAGGTTATCGCTAGAGGTATCGGGAGCATCACTTGTGGCTTTATAAGCACTGCTAGAATTCTAGTGAAGCTCTTCCTTGTCTTTGATTGTCATCTCATGGGCAACAATTCTACCAATCGCTTCTGTTGGCTCGAGATCTTTGTAGTTGGGCATCATTTGGATCAATGTGCAAACGGGGTCATATCGATCGTCCAAATCTCGAAGTATCTTCTTGATGGTGAATTTGTCAGTCATTTCTTCGCTTACTAAGACAACAATCTCATTGGTGATGAGAGCAAGCCTGGAGTACATCTCAGCGACTCCTTCATCATCCTTCATCTTGAACTTGTCAAGTTGATTTTGAAGAACATCCAACTTGGATTCTCTCATAGGTTCTATACCTTCATGCATATTAATCAAAGTATCCCAAATCTCTTTTGCATTCTCAATACGGCTGATTTTGTTGAATTCTTTGGGTAATAGATAGTCGAAGATAATGTCACATGCTTGAGCATTGAGTTGCAACATCTTTAACTCATCCGCGGTCGCTTCACGATCAGGTTCCCTTCCTTCCGCAAAGAATTCACCTTGCATACCAACACGAACAACACCCCAAATGGTGGGGTTGTGAACAAGAAAATGCATTTTCATTTTTTTCTTTGAACTAGCAAAAATTTTGCCATCAAAGTACGGACCTCTCCGGTGATAATTCCCCTCACTAGACGCCATACTCTCCTAGGTTGTGAGACCAATGCAATCTAGACCAAAGCTCTGATACCACTTGTATGATCGAAAGTAGTGCTAGAGGGGGGTGATTAGACTACTTGACCAAATGAAAATTTAGTTTTTCCCAATTTTAATTCTTGGCAGATTTTAGCATGCATAGTATGTCAAGTACACCCTACACATGCATGTCTAAGAGTATAGTAGCGGAATATAAGGACAAGCA
The DNA here is from genome assembly GCA_022496015.1 of Hordeum marinum. NCBI lineage: Eukaryota > Viridiplantae > Streptophyta > Magnoliopsida > Poales > Poaceae > Hordeum > Hordeum marinum. The sequence continues at coordinate 122,810,151 of CM039677.1, forward strand.
AGTAAGTAAAGAGAGGCTAGGAAGATCAAACACAATTGGTGACACGATGATTTTTCCCATGGTTCCGATAGGTGTTGCTATCGTACATCCATGTTCATGGAGTCTTCAACCCACGGAGGGTAACGGTCGCGAGAGTCCACGGAGGGCTCTACCCACAGAGGGTTCCACGAAGAAGCAACCTTGACTATACCATGAAGGCTTCAATCCATGAAGGACTAGACTCACTATGGGTCTCCTTGCCCTTACAAACTTCTTGGTTCACTCCCCAACACGAAGTAGGAGGCTCCTAAGCGACACCTAACTAATCCAGGAGGCACCACCCTTCAAAAGGTAATAGGCTCGGTAATGCGATGAGCTCCTTGCTCTTGTGCTTCAAGATGATAGACTCCTCAACACACAATCACTCTATCATAGATATGGCTTGGTAGAAGAGATTGATTGGGTGGAAAGGAACTTGGGGAGGCTAGAAATCAAGATCCATATGGTTGGAATGGAAGATCTTGACCTCAACACAAGGATAGCTGGTTCTCTCTAAGAAAATCAGTAGATATGAGTGGGGAACAGTTCTGAGTGCTTCTTTTTCGAGTAGGTGGTGGTGGAGGGGTATGCATAGGCATCTGCAAAAATCCAACCATTACACATAATAAGTCAGACTCGCTAGAACTGATGTGTGAATCTCGGCTAAACCGAAGTGACTTAATGTTAGCAACTTTTGAATCTCGATGAGACCGATATAGGAATCTCAGTTGCACCGATAAGATGACCAACGGTCAGAATGTCCAATCTCGGTGACGCCGATCCAACAATCTCGGAGGGACCGAAACTGTGAACTTGCGTAATAGGAAGTTGGCAGCCCAACTCTGGTGCCACCGAATGCAGTATCGGTTGCACCGACAATCCAGGGTTTGGATGATTCTGTCTAGGGTTTGGAATTGGTGACACCGAGTGTAGAATGTTGGTTGCACCGATTGTGAGTATTTGGGTTTGGAAAGGCTTTTTTTGGGAGAGTTTGTGGGTGTTTTTGGTCACTATCACTTGTCCACGTATGAGCATTTTATTCACCAACAAAACCTTACCCCCTTTCAATAGTATTGGCTTTCCTATGGACTCAAAGTTATTTATCACAAATGTAAAATGTAGAGTCCTGTTGCTTGAAGCCTTGCCAACCTATTTCCTTGCATCATGGGGTATTCCACAATCTCCACAATCCTTTTGCCAAACCTATCATTGAACATTTCCTGAAATATACTTGGTGGAAACATTAGTCCAATGACTTATATGTTGTTATAAATTGCCAAAACCACCAAGGGACCAAATGTTCTTTCATCGATGGACCGGGGGTCACTTTCCTGGGGACGAAGGGTGGAACACACGCCCATGTCCTCATGTCAGATGACCCCAGGATGGAGACGACGGGTGGAACACACACCCATGTCCCCAGTCCAGGTGATCCCAACCTGCAGACGGTGGGTGGAACACATGCCCATGTCTCCAGGGCGCGCGTCATCTCCTTGGACACGGAACGTGGAACATACGCTCATGTCTCCAGGTCAGGCTTCATTCAACCATGAGCGGGCAATCATGTACTCGCTGATGTCTCTAGGTCCGTCTCGGTCCATCTAGGACAGGGTATCGGGTACTTGCGTGAGGCCCCCTAATATCCCAGTGAGGTGCGCTAGGGCACCGCCTTGGGTGTTAGCCTTGTGCGTAGGGGAAGGGCCCCACCGAGCCCAGCCCGCAGCGCAGGGGGGCTACGACATTACTATTACAATGACATCCGATCTTAGGCTCTGGAACGCTCGAGGCACGGTTCCGGGGTAGGCCTTCCCAGCAGAGAGCGCGAGGGGTCCCCTACGCTCGAGGCCCCGTCCTGAGCCGACCCTACTTCGCCACGCTAAGATCGGGGGTGAGAAGTGGGCTTCATTTCCGAGAGACATGGAGCTCCCTGTACACCCCAGTACCAAATCGTGAAGCTCTCAGGTAATAATGAGTGAGTTGTACATGCCTGGAGCCCCCCGACGACGTGGAGGGGTTCCTTCCGATGCCCAAGTGGAAGCCCCATACTCCGCCCTGGCGGACAGCACTACCCTCCAATGGCTATGCCCATGCAACGTGGATGTTCTGCGCTGGGGGAAGACGAAGACTAGCCTAGGTGTCAGACGCGGATGTTGCTTGTTCCTTTTTGTCTTTGAATTTGCCTTCTTTTGGAAATGAAATTTGAAGTTATTGCGTTTTTCTTCTGGGGGAAGGGGTATCACTCCCTTTGGTAGCAATTTCCGGTTTGCGCCTCACTTTCTTTGGGGAGTTTGGCGATGGGCAACTCATCCCTTCCCCGCAAGCGACCGGTAAGCAGAGGCATGATGCGGGGGTTGCGCTATCGTGCACTCTCTACCAAGGCCTAGGGGCCCGGAAGCTCGCGTGGCACGGTCGTTCGTATCGGCAGGAATCCTTGACAAAGGGGAGCATCATGCTATACATCTCGTCATTCGAGGGCACCCTCAAAGGTCTTTTTCAAAATACATTAGAGTTTCCACTAGGCGACATTCATAACCCTAGCAGGTAAACAAGCAGACTACTCATGGGGAAATGCAGTCGTCATCGCTCTCGTCATAGCCACCACCATCGACCTCTCACTCCTTGGCTCCGGCATGGTCCTCCAGTTCATCAGAAGAAAGATCCACTATAAATTATTCCATGTGCTCCTCAACCCACTCGCCAAGGGTGCCTCGAATCATTTATGGTACAGGGGAAAGCAATGCCTCAAAGTCGAAGTGTGGGTCGAAGCGAAGGAGACGGCTGAAGAAGCATGAGGTCGCCTGCGCGAGGAAATCACGACGCTTCTACTATGCAAGCTCATTGATCATGTCCGCGCCCCCTCCAAGGTGCTCCACGTGCCTAGAAAAGAAGCCTAGGTATCTAGCGTCATTGGGGAGGAGGCGGCTCACGACACTCTTGCCGCCGATGTCACTCAAGGCCAAGTGGGCCCTCTTCTGGAGGGACCGGAACATACTGGAACGCATGTGCTGAAGGCCGCGGGCATGATTCGTCTCGTCCGAAGCCTTCTCCACGATGAAGGTCACACCCTTCACCTGGTTGTAGAGGGAGGAAAACTCAGCCTCGATAGCCACTTGGTCATCCATCACCGCTTTCTGGCATCATTCCAGCTCCACTAACTATCCCCCTTGAGGTCGCTCGCCTCTCTCTTGAGATGGTCGCGTAGGATTCCTAAGGCTTCAATAATCATGGAGAAGGGAGCGCCAAACCTCTGCCACCTTGTCATTGATCTCCTCCAGAACCTGCGCTCGCGGGTTGCGAGGGATTCCTCGATAAGCAACACGTGGTGCTCCCATACCTCTAGCCTCTCCTGCTCTAGTGTTTGCTCCAACGCCTCCATCTCCAATGCGTCTTCAAGCATGTGAGGGTAAGCACCGCCAGTGGGGAACTCGATCACCGGGCCATCAAGTGCGGCCTTCCGTGCCAGGATTCACCTTTCAAGGGCGGTGTTGAAGACTTGAAGGTCCTCAAAGTGTTCCTCAGAGGCCTTGCGTCGACTGTCGGCAGCTTGAGCCTCAGCAAGGGCGCGCTCATGAGCCTCCACCGCCGTGGCAAGGGACCCCTCGACATCTGCACGAGCGTGCTCGTGGTGCCGATGGCTGAGATTTACAGCAACTCCAAGATGATTCTGTTCCCACGCGAGGCACTGGTGCTCCATCTCTAGGAGGTTGTCGGTGTCGGCAAGCTCTAGCCCCAGGCGCCCAGTGCCTCCGCCACGGCTTGGGGCAGATGTCACGGCCCTAGAAATTGCTTGTATTAGTTCCATCATTGAGCATTCATTACATCATGTTTAACTTCAAATGAATTTGAAATGGGGATGATAAACCCTAGCACTTTAAAAAGATTAAACCAATTTCAATAATTATTTTCTTTTTCAAAGATTTTAGAATGTCTTTTAAAAATGTTCACCATGTCTTTTAAATGTTGGCAACAACATACCAAGGGAGAAGAATATTTTCACAACTAATTTGGCAAATTTAATATATCAGCACAGTTTTTGAAAACCACTATTAAAGCATTATAAATATTTAGTTGCTTAAAATTTCCTGAAACTTTTTTTGGAGCTTGGAAATATTCCAAATATACCCCATAAATATTTACAGGAATTGAGGCTTTATAGTTTTCGCCCAAACAAATTATAACAGAGAGCAAAAAAATAGAAATGGAAAAAAATTAATAAAAGGAAAGGAGCTTACCTGGCACTATTGTCCCAATCCTGTAGCAAGGCCCAGCCCACCAGTGAGGCGGTCATCTTCAACCTCTGCCATTAGGGAGAGGCGTGTTGACACGCCCACTGTCGCTGTGGCCACCTCCTGCCCGATAGCCTGGCTGGAGGAGGGGATGAGGATCTTAGAGCCGTCCGCATTGAGGACACTCCTCTCCCTTCTCCTCCCCACTCTAGTTCTCTCCCCGTCGCCCTCGCCGCTTCCACTGCCGGCTGCTGAAGCTTCCCTCCGCCGATTCGCTTAATCTAGCTCTTCCCCAACCTCTCCGTCGACTCCAGATGAACCACCATGAGCCCCTCTTCCTCTTGCCTCTCTTCCTGCTGTCTCGAGCGCCCCCTAGCTAGCATCCCCATCGAAGCCAAAGCTTCTCGCCGCCGGTCTGCTCTCGAGCTCGTCATCGTGCTCTGAGCGTTTCCAGTGCCCGATTGCACCCAGCATATGGTCCTCTCGTGCCCTGTAGGATCTTCGCCGTCGTTGCCAGAGCTTCGGCCATCGCACAAGTTGTCGCCGTCGTCGTTTTAGACCTCCTTAGCTTGAGCGCCAGATAGGGCCAAACCACCACCCATTTGGTCATCGGAGGGCGATTTCTGAGCACCTCTGCCGCATCTGGCCTCGCTGATGTTGAGCCGCCGGTGGGTTTGACCCCCCTAACCAGATTTGACTTCTCCGGAGTCAATGGCAGGTGGGGCTAACCCTTGGCTTAATTAGGTAAAATAATTAATTTCGCTTAATTAACCAAATCACCACTGACTAGTGGGCCCAGCCTCTTAATGATTTTGATTAGGATTTAACTAAACCTAATTAACCCCATGTGTCATTGACATGTGGGTCCAGCTAGTTAGGTTTGAACCTGGCAGGCGCTGTTGACATAATGATGTCACTATGTCATCATGCTGATGCAGTGAAGTATTTCTGGAATTAAAACAAATCAGTAAATGATTTATTATTTTCAAAAAATGTTTAAAACTTCTAAAAATCATAGAAAATAATATGTAAGTCACATGAAATAATGTATATATGACTGCCCTTAAGAATTGAGTTCTGTGTAAGTTATCCAAAACAACATACTACCGCATGTTAGGATACTTAATTGACCCTCTCGGCTTATTAATCGCCTAGATCTCTGTCGAGGAGTTGCAACTAGTTTCTGGTGTTTGTAGGAAAAGTGTTGGCAGCCGTGCATAGCACTGCCCGACGGGGTGGGCTGTGATGCGGTATAGGCACAGTGGCATGGTGAACCAAGTGGCAACCGAACGGTTGGCTTGGTAATGCTACGCACATCATTTGGGGCCGTGGAGGAAACTTCGGCCGGATTTCCGTGCGAGTTCAGTCTCAAATAGGTGATAAACCTATACTAGGGTCTTGTGTGATTGACGGTTGTTGCTGACTCCCTTGTTGGGCTTTCGCATGAAGGTTGCTGAGGTGCCTTTTATGTGCACATGGCGCTAAGTGGCGGGAGCATGTGTGTAGAAGTACACCCCTGCAGGGTTATGAATCTATTCGAATAGACGCGTCCTCGGATATGGACTACTTGGAGAACTTATGTGGTTCATAGATAAGTAAAGTGGATAGTTCTAAAATACGGAAGATAAGCATGAGTGCTATGGATGGCCTTCTCGTAGGGGGACAGAAGTGGATCCATAGCGGTGTATTGATTTGGTGAATATGTGGACTCATGTGCGCTATCCTACCTCAAAGAAAGCACTTGTAGTCGTAGTATAGGTTAGCCAAGAGTCAAAGCTGGCTTGCTGCAATAACTCCACAAACCCCATCAATGATACTCATGCGTATGTAGTTAGTTCTGATGTAAGTCTTGCTGAGTACCCTAATACTCATGTTTGCTTAATTTATGTTTTTGCAGAGGAGACGTCAGTCTCTTTAGTTGTATTTATGACGTGAAGTTCGATGTCGACTGGAATAGCTTGGGAATCCCAAACAGAGGTCTGGTTCCGTTGGTAGGGTCGTTGTAGCTTTTCAGGCTCCTCTAGCCAGTTTTGTAGATGTCTGTACCTAGACATGATTAACTTCCGCTTGTTGTTTGAATGCTCTGAATGTTCGGTCTTCTGACCTCAGTTTGTAACATCTTATTGTGTTGGCTCTTCCGAGCCTTCTAAATAAATGTTGTAATGTTGTATGGTTATGTTGTGATGCCATAGTTGTATCTATGCATATTGGGCATGTTGTGTGTACGTGTGACTTGCAATGGTATGTATGGTATTCGACACCTAGTTGTGTGCCTTTAGTAGTACTCTTTACGGGGAAATGCCTCTTTGTGCTTCCATCGAGCCTTTGTAGCTTGCTACTGCTCCCGACACATTGATTGACGGGCATGTATCCTTCTTTCCTGCTGTGTCTATCCCTTTGGGGAAATGACTCACAATGTAATGGAGTCCCTGTAGCCTGCTACGACTTGTCCACGTGCAGTGATGAAATTTATGTCCCACGGCGTAATGGAGTCCTTTTAGCTTGCTATGACTCGTCTACACATGATATAGATCGACACCTACATTGTTGGGTTACGTATGCCTATCCCCGTACGAATTTACCACTTGGGTTCTACGACTAGTCATGTCGGCACGGGTTCTTTGACATTTGAATGCTAGCGACACATTCACATACGTGATTCAAAAGACGCAAACGATCCCGACCCAGGTAAGGTGGCAGCCATGGAGATAACCGTGCATGAGAACGCAAAGTGATGTGATGTGTTACAGGCTAGATCCTTATGGCTTAGGATCAGGGTCCCGACAGCTTTGGTGTCAGAGCTTGTATGCCTGTAGGATTAGCAGGCCAAAGTGGTCGATGTTGAGTCTAGAACTGCTTTAGTTATATAAGAGAATTGATGTGTAAGGGAATGTAAGGCTCTTTTTACTCCTTTCCTTGTGTCACTCTAATTCTGAGTCACCCTCTTCTTTATTCTACGGGGACTAAGAACTAGGCTTCTCATCTATCTATTAGGATGATGAGTTACTATGCTGCAGACCTCTAGGAAAGTTGTCGTCTTCCTGGATCAGTGTCTTCATAGGAATTCAATATCTTGATGTCAGTTGTCTTGCATGTTGCCTGATATTTCATGCCCATATAGCCGTTATGTTGTCCGAGTTATCCAAGGTTTCTAAATTATCTGATGCAATTGCAAAACTCTTTCATCCTGAGTCAATGTATTTCAGGCTTGACAAGCACATTAATTGTTGAGTTGAGGTACTCTATTACCTCAACGTGTTTGATGAAGGTGTTTTGGAAACCATGTTGTTTCAGTGAACCACCCAATAGTATAGTTGTGTCTTTTGTTTCCAGTGTGATAATTCTGGCCACCATTACCAAAAGCATGTTGTCATGCTACTTAGTCAATAGGTATTCTATATCTGGGTTCTTGAACCCAAGGATCATTCTGCTCATTCCGTTGATAGTATTTGCTTGTTCCCTTAGGATGCTTAGTAACCTTGTTATATTCCTCAAGGTTTGGGGTATATCATTCTTCCAATACCATGAATCAGTTATGTCAGAAGTTCTTTGTGAACAAAAGATCACAACATGAGTTCTCTTGATGAGTTCTCCATCCCATAGTTGTGACTCTGCCAATCCTTCATTCTGCATGGATTATCTGTAAGAGACATGTTGAACTCTGTTTGACATATTCAATCCATGTATCTACAACTCAAGAAAAATCATGTGGTCTTGAGTTGCCCCTCTTTAATTGTATTCTGACCTTCACCTATCAATTGATAGTCAAGAGTATGTCATGCATTGTGTTATCGATGTCGACTATTCTTGTGGTCTGTCAAGCCATTCTATTTCAGAATGACTAGGAGAAGCAAAACTCCAGTACCTCATCCATTCTTGGATTGGGTCAAAGCAGTTGTATTCCGCAGATCAAAATACAAATTCAACTTTTGCTCCGTTCTACCCTGAGGTATTACCCTCTTCATGTCAGGATTGTCATGAGAACTACACTCCCTCTAATGAAATATTGATGTAGTGATACTTCTCGCCATCATCATTCGTTAACCGGTCTCTGTGTTGTCTGCAACCAGAATACCGACAAGAGAATCGTGATGTGTGAAATCAATACTCCTAGCAACTTTGTTGCTTGGTAGTTAATGGATAATAATCTCACTCTTGGTGTGATGGTCATTGAATTGTCATATTAAGATTGATCGTGCTACCGAGTCCATTTCCCATGGTGCACTTCTCAATCAACTAGTTAGCATTGTGTCAATCCTCTGCTCTATTGAGTATATCGTCTTTCCTCGAAAAACAAGATTGTTCTCGAGCTTGATAACATATCGGTGGATCGTGATTTTTCGAATATCTTCTTCGAAGTATTACCATAGTGTTCCTTGACCGTTATGTTGAGCTCGTGATCAAGATGGTTTTTCAATAAACCATCCCTTCTCCAAGAATCTGTGTTGGATATCCCCGAACTAGTTGGTTAAGCTAAACAACAACTTGGAGAGTTGAAAGGTAGAAGCTTGATCTAACTTAGCCCATGTTAAAGGGATATCTTGTGTTTTTGCTTGTGTGTGTAGAAGAAAGATGATATCTTCATTGATTGATCCTTGTGACATATTGATGCACCTATCATCTTGTACAACCATTGATTTGAGTATGGGCTATTGTCAAATCAAAATCAAAATCAATTTTTTTCCTAATGTTGTTTCTACTCCTGGATGTATCCTTGAGCATACACCATTATATCTTTTGGTCTCACCAATGCTATCACCTTGTTCTCATATTTGTGGAATCCTGTCCATATGGATATTTCTATGAATTGTTGTTGAGCCCATTGACAACATTTTTCATGTGTTCCATGATTGATGATGAACAAAAGCTAACATTGGAAACTTTCTAGGCATATCTGCATGTTACGTGCGTGAAGTATATGTTAGGTGTAAGAAGTGACTCAATCTTAGTTCACGTGCATTAGATGCAAGTTGCCGCCATGAATTTGAGGAAAGTAATCTTGCTTCCTTTGAGATTATCTCAAGTTAATCTTGCATGTGCCAAGTATGCTATGGTTTGATAGCCTTGCAACCTACAACCCGTATGCATTCCCTAGCACCTAAGCCACTGATTGAGTTGTTCAAGGAAAAGAAGTTCTTCTTAAGATCATGAATTATGCAAGGATTTCACTATCTTTCAATGATGGTTCTTAACCCGAACTCGGTAGTGTTTTGTTGTAAGTCCATGTAGTCATGCCTGTCCTGGACAGTGTGTAAACATGTGTCCTACAATCCATCTCATGTTTTGGAGTTGACGTCGTAGTTCATTTCCCGAGAAGCTCGCAACATCATCTCTTTGATTTGTGTTGCAACCTTTCATTTTTAGACATGTTGAGTCTGGAATATCCTGACACCAACCATATCTGAATCTCAGGCAGATATGATGGTTGGGACGTTTCCCCAAGAATTATAATATTGGTCTCTCTGTAACCCAGCAAAGGGATGTTGTGTCCAACATACCTATCCAGAAGACCTACTATTATAATATCTTGTTTCAGCAACTTGGCCACCTCGCAATGAGGACCTTGTATGAATTATTCTAGAAGTTTATTCTTATGGACACTTTGAGATTCCGAAATCCGATGTTTTTACTTGATGATCTAGATACCAAACCTTACCTATACTTGGGTTATGCTATTTCATCAAGGAGAATATTAGAAGCGGAGTGCTAACTGTCGCTCGGTCGATCATCCAGATTTTGCTCCCTTGGCATAGCTAAGGTGAAATCTGAGAAAGTGTTGTCTTCCTTTGCATCTGCATCGTCCATCATTACTCATCATGGCAGTATGAGGTGTTGCCAGGATCCTTGGCACGGATGTTGGTAAAAACCCTAATGAACCTGGAGATGGTCAAGTTCTTGAGAGCACGCTCAGACATTGGGTTATACGCTTAGTATTAATTGGGATGTGCCTTCCGTTGCCGAGTTGTTTTATAACTCTAGTTTCCATTCGATCTGAGTATGCCATTCTTTGAATTCCTTTCAACAGTCGTTTGCGAATTGCCTTAGGCTAGTACGAAGAGTTTCAATGATCTCTGTATCAAAACTAATTCTTTTTTCCACTTAAGGGATAATTCTACGAGTCACCTTCTCTAAGGTGCCCACTATGTTATGAAGGGCAATTAAATCCTTGCTGCTTTCAAACCACTTCACCATCTGCTTTAGCGTGGAATTGTTGCCTACCTATTGGACCTCCGTCATCTGCCTCATTCATTGTTCTTGACGTGTGTTTGGTGTCCCAGCTCGAGAGATGTTATTACATCTCATTCCATGTGTTGGTCATGAGTCGCTCGATCTTCATAAAGATCGATTCTTTTAGAGCTTTCTATCCCTGTTATCTTTCTGTTGGATGAAGATCCCGAAGGATGATGCAATGAAACAACAACTACGAGGATGACACTTGGATCATGAAGATTGTGTTAGTTTGTGTCAGCTCTGTACTCTTACCCTACGCTTGAATCTCGGGACGAGATTGTTGTTTACTGGGGGTGATTTGTCATAGCCCTAGAAATTTCTTGTATTAGTTGCATCATTGACCATTCATTGCATCATCTTTAACTTCAAATGAATTTGAAATGGGGATGACAAACCCTAGCACTTCAAAAAGATTAAACTAATTTCAATAATTGTTTTTCTTTTTCAATGATTTCAAAATGTCTTTTAAATTTTTTCACCATGTCTGATAAATGTTGGCAACAACATACCAGGGGTGAAGAATATTTTCACAACAAATTTGGCAAATTTAATATATCAACATAGTTTTTGAAAACCACTATTAAAGCACTATAAATATTTAGTTGCTTAAAATTTCCTGAAACTTTTTGTGCAGCTTGGATATATTCCAAATATACCCAATAAATATTTAAAGGAATTTAGGCTTTATAGTTTTTTCCCAAACAAATTATAACAAAGAGCAGAAAATAGATATAGAAAACAGAAATGAATAAAAGGAAAGGAGCTTACCTGGCACCGTTGGCCCAATCCTGTAGCAAGGCCCAGCCAACCAGCGAGGCGGTTGTCTTCAACCTCTACCAGTAGGCAGAGGCGTGTCGACACGCCCGCGATCGCCATGGACACCTCCTGCTTGCTAGCCTCGGTGGAGGAGGGGATGAGAATCCTAGAGCCGTCCGCCTCGAGCCCACTCCTCTCCCTTCTCCTCCCCTCTCTGGTTCTCTCCCCCTCACCCTTGCCGCTTCCACCACCGGCTGCTAAATCTTCCTGTTGCCGAGCCGCTTGCTCCAGCTCTTCCCTGACCTCTCCGTCGACTCCAGACGAACCCCCGTGAGCCCCTCTTTCTCTCCCCTATATTCCTTCTGTCTCGGGCGCCCCCTAGCTAGCATCCACGTCGAAGCCGAAGCTTCTCACCGCCGGTGGGGATGTGGCCGTGGCTACAACCACCATGGCCTTCTCTCGAGCTTGTCATCGTGCTCCGAGCATTCCCAGGGTCCTATTGCACCCAACATATGGTCCTCCCTTGCCCTGTAGCCTCGTTGCCATCGTTGCCCGAGCTTCGGCTGCCGCACAAGTTGTCGCCGCCTTCATTTTTGACCTCCTTAGCTCAAGCTGATTGCGCCGTTGCACGCGGCCGATGACTAGCATCACATTGGGCCAAACCGCCGCTCATTTGATCATCAGAGGGCGATTTTCCGAGCACCTCCGCCACATCTGGCCTCGCCGTTGTTGAGTCGCCGGTGGGTTTGACCCCCTGACTAGATTTGACTTCTCCGGAGTCAGTGGCAGGTGGGGCTAACCCCTGGCTTAATTAGGTCAAATAATTAATTTCACTTAATTAACCTAATCACCACAGGCTAGTGGGCCCAACCTCTTAATGATTTTCACTAGGATTTAACTAAACCTAATTTACCCCATGTGTCATTGACATGTGGGTCTAGCGAGTCAGGTTTGACCCTAGTCTACCCTGTTGACCTGCTGATGTCACTACAACATCATGATGGTGCAGTAAAGTATCTCTGGAATTAAAACAAATCAGTAAATGATTTAATATTTTCAAAAAATGTTTAAAACTTCTCAAAATCATAGAAAATAATCTGTTAGTCAGTTGAAAATAATTTATATATGAAAAATGATTAGAAAAATCCAATGAATCTGTTTATGCCATGATTATGCAGGTTTGAACAAGTTAACATCACCAAGTCGGACATTTTATGATTAGGACAATATATGAAATATCATTTGTAGTTGGAATTCAAACTTGTTTGAATTCCACTTCAATTAAATTGGTTAATTATTCCTCTAGGTCAATTCAGTACCTTAACTTGTCATGCCATGCATCATATTTGTTGCATTGCATTGAATGTGTTCTTTCCTTGTTTTACCGGTGGTGTTCCCTTTCGGTAGACGATGGTTCTGATGATGTGAACGTTGACACTAATGAAGAGAAGTAATATCTTTAGGAATGTCGGGCAAGCAACCCCCCTTGAGCATACTGATATGAACCCACTCTCTCGCTCCTACACTCTTTTATGGCATTAGGACAACAACGATTCAACTATTACATGTTCTCTATAGTTGAACCCATTGCTTTGCATGACCTGTCTTTGCCACAATAAATAGTTGAAACCACTTAGCAGGAGTAGCAACTACTTGAGCCTTGTTGTTCTTACTCATCCATGTTTGCTTACCATGCCTTCTATGCTTAGAGTCGTGTCGTGTCGGGTTTGATCCATTTGGGTGATGAATCAGAATGGCTATGTTCATGTCCTACTGCTTGAGAGCTAGGTGTGTGAACATGATTTGGTAAAGGTAGCGATGAGAGGTCATGCAGGAGTACATGACGGGTTGTCTCATTGGACCGTCCTTAAGAACTGAGTTTTGTGTATGTTATCCAAGACAAGATACTACCGCACGTTGGGATACTTAATTGACCCTCTCGGCTTATTAATCGCCTAGATCTCTGTCTTGGAGTTGCAACTAGTTTTTGTTGTTTGTAGGAAAAGTGTTGGCGGCCATGCATAGCGCTGCCCGACGGGGTGGGCTGTGATACGATATAGGCACAGTGGCATAATGTACCAAGTGGCACCCGAACGGTGGGCTCGGCAAACCTGCGCACATCGTTTGCCGCCATGGCGGAAACTTTGGCCGGATTTCCATGCAGGGTCAGTCTCAAATAAGTCATAAACCTAGACTAGGGTCTTATGTGATTGATGGTCGTGGCCGACTCCTCGTTGGCTTTCGCTTGAAGGTTGCCAAGGTGCCTTTTATGTGCACATGGCGATAAGTGGCAGGAGCATGTGTGAAGAGGTACACCCCTGCAGGGTTATGAATCTATTCGAATAGCCGCGTCCTCGGATATGGAATACCTGGAGAACTTATGTGGTTCATACATAAGTAAACTGGATAGTTCTAAAATACGGAAGATAAGCATGAGTGCTATGGATGGCCTTCTCGTAGGGGGACAGAAGTGGATCCATAGCGGATTGGGGGATCCCACCTTTCCACCCCAGAGGAGGTCGTGCCTCCCGAAGCCCCACATCTTCGGTCGAGGGGGGCCCAAGGGCACGGCGAGGCGTGCCCCTAGGGAAGGCCTTCAATGAGGGGCGTAGCCCCTCCCCTGAGAGTTGGAGGCCATGGATGAGGAAGATCGTGGGAAGCTCGCTCTCAAGGATTCCAGAGGACCGCACGAGCTCGGGTGTGGGCTGTCATGGGAACGAGTCTAACAGTAGAAGATAGGTGTACGAAAGGAGATGGCAGAGTCCAAGCTGCGTCGAGGGTGTACACACGGACGTATGAGTTCAGGCCACTCTCGTGGAGGTAACAACCCTACGTCTCATTGCTCGAGAGATCTTGTTATGTGGAATGTATGTGTTACAGAGGCTGTGAACCCTTGTGCCAGAGGGGAGGGGCGGCTTATATAGAGTATGCTGCTCCTCATGAATGTCAGGCAACCAAGGGTTCGATCGTGGGAATAAAGACATATGTTATTGGTAACGTGTACAATAAATGCTACTAATGACAACTGACCGAATGCCTGCCTGTTGGCCTCCCTGGGATGCCTTCTGGTCTTGCCGTGTTAACTGGTCACAGGATATCTCGAGGGACAGGAGACTGTCGAGTGGAGGGAGGAACCTTCGAGTAACTTAATTGTCGAGTGACTATCGCATCATGTTGACTTCAGTAGGAAACTCTATTTCCATCATTAAGTCCTCCAATATAGTGTCCTTAGGTAGGGTATGTAGGTCAAGCCAAGGATCCCGCCCTAGGTACATATCCTCGTCATTAGCCCCCGAATGGATCGGGGTCCAAGTGAAAAAGAGGTCGATGCCAGTTCTGACAAGGCACGAAAATTCCGAATGCACTTTGGGGCTTCAAGGAGATCTGCGTCGACTGGAATCTTCATCATTCACCCTAATCGATTCAGCCTTGATAAGTGTCCGAGTGACTCAAGAGGTACTTTGGATGTGACAGGTCGTTCTGTGAGACTCGGATTTTGCGGGAATCGAAAATTTGGGAAGCGCGTGCCTCGCAAAGATGAAACCACGACTGGGGCAAGTAGGAGCATGACGCCTCAATTTCTGCGTCGCCCATTAAGCCACGTACCGCGTGACATCTGCGGTCCAGATATATGAAGATCCGATGAGCCCGTAGGTCAGTGACGCACTCGGGCGCATATATAAAATAGATTATGGTGGCTGGCACAACACTTCTCCCCCAAATCCTCTCCTTTCCTCCGCTCCCTATGCTCCGTGCGCCGCCTAGCTCCACCTCGACGACCGCTATAGTGAGGTCGAAGGGTGAGACCGAGAAGCTCGAGTGCACCAAGAAGGGAGCCACCAAGACCAAGAAGTTGTCCAGTTCCTGATTCACGGCATCGGTGGGGTGGATCCAGGGAGACTTCCTCCCATCAACGGTCACAGCAAGGGATGTCGAGAACCTCGTAGCCGACGGGCTCGTGACCGACGTCGCATGGGGGCTGTCGGAGGGGGAAGCCGAGCCAGAGTCGCGCGACGGAAACCAGGTCCCCGTCCTCACCCACGTCGAGCAAGGTTTTTCCATGCCTCCCCATCCTTTCATTCGAGGGTTTCTGAACTTTTACGGAGCCTAACTTCACCACTTTCCACTGAATGTGATTTCATACCTTCCTGCTTTCTTCACCTTGTGTGTGTGCTGAGGGAATCCTAGATTAACGGGTCCTCGGGAAGACGGCCTATTCTTATGGTCTGGACTATATAGGCTACTTACCAAACACTGGAAGATTTGAAGGCCCGGTCTCCAAGATTAAAGTCGGGAAGCACGGCTTGCGCTCCACGTTTGATGTAGCAAATAGGCATGTTTATCTCTTCGGCATGTAATCGACCATGTGTAAACATTAGGCATCCTCGGCGTCTATATAAGCTGAAAGGTTTTAGGGTATAGAGACAGAACAACTCATCTAGAGCTAGCTATTCAATCTCGAGGTAGATCAACTCTGTAACCCTCCACATCATCAATACGACCAAGCAGGGCGTAGGGTATTACCTCCATAGGAGGGCTCGAACCTGGGTAAATAAGTGTCCCCATTGTCTCCTGTTACCATCGACTCCAGTCTCATAGTTCGGGACCCCCTACCTGAGATGTGCCAGTTTTGACACCAACATTGGTGCTTCCATTGAGAGTTCCTCTCTGAGCAAGATGGAATTGACATCTTGCCTGGTCATCAACGAAGAGGTCCGCAACATGGACACTTCTGTCCCCGGACAGATCTTCGCCTTCGATAGCGTTGTGCTGCATGCTGACCCCGCTGGCCATCTAGTCCGCGTTTAGAGCTTCGCCCCTGATAGAGAGGTCAGATCTGGAAACTTAGAGTTCTCTGTTAACTCTCGGGGTGACATGTCATTAATGGTGCTCGCAGCTTTGCCTGTAGGCCCCGAGGACTCTGAGGCTTTAACCTTGAGCCCCGTTGATACAATCATTGTATTCATGTTGTTATTTTATCATTCTTGGAATTTTACAATCATTGTATAGCAACTTTATATAATTTTTTGGGACTAAGCTATTGACCCTGTGCGCAGTGCCAGTTGTTGTTTTTTGCTTGTTTTTTACATCGCAGGAAATCAATATCAATTGGAGTCCAAACACCACAAAACTTTTTGGAGATTTTTTTGGACCAAAAGGAAACCAATGGGCTAGAGCTCCACCTAGGGGGTGCCCCGAGGGGGCATAACCCACTCGGGCGCGCCAGGGGCCCTGGCACGCCTAGGTGGGTTGTGCCCACCTCGGTGGCCCCCCGCACCCCCTCTTTGCACTATAAATTCCCAAATATTCCGAAACCCTTTGAGATATCCCTAGATCCAAAGTTCTGCCGACGCAAGCCTCTGTAGCCACCAAAAACCAACCGGGAGCCCATTCCGGCACCCTGCCGGAGGGGGAGTTCATCACTGGTGGCCATCTTCATCATCCCGGCAGCCACCACGATGAGGAGGGAGTAGTCCACCCTCGAGGATGAGGGTTTGTACCACTATCTATGTGTTTAATCTCTCTCTCTCTCTCGTCATCTTGAGATGTCATGATCTTGATATATCATGGGCTTTGTTAACATAGATTTATCATATGATGTTTCTCCCTTCTATACTCTTCTTGTGATGAATTGAGTTTTCCCTTTGAGATTTCGTTGTTATCGGATTGAATACTTTAATGGATTTGAGAACACTTGATATATGTCTTGCAATTGAATACTTCTGGTGACAATGGGGTGTCGTATTGATTCACTTGATATGTATTTTGGCATTCAACTGGCGGATTCCCGTGGTACATTGGGCTAATCGATGCATAGGGGTTGATGCACGTTCTTGTCTTTGTTTCTCCGGTAGAAATCTTGGGGCACTGCTTGAAGTTCTTTGTGTTGCATTGAGTATTATGAATCTGAAATTATTTGGTGTTGTTTTAGTATGAACTCTTGATTAGATCGATCGGAAGGAATAGCTTATGTTATTTTAGTATGAACTCTAGGATAGATCAAACGGAAAGAATACCTTTGAGGTGGTTTCATACCCTACAAAGAATTTATTCTTATGTTCTCCGCTATATAGGAAATTTGGAGTGATTCTTTGTTACATGTTGAGGGATGGTTATATGATCCAACTATGTTAGCATTGTTGAGAGATTGCACTAGCGAAAGTATGGACCCTAGGTCTCATTTTCAATAATTGCAATATCATTTGTGCTTTATTTTTTCATTTGCTACCTTGTTGTTTTTATTTATTCAGATTATAAAATATATTTCTACCATCCATATTACGCTTTGCCGAACTAGTACACCTATACAATTTGCCATTGTATTGGGTGTGTTGGAGACACAAAAGATTTCTTGTATTTGGTTGCAGGGTCGTTTGTGACAGACCATCTTCATCCTACACCTCTCAGGGATTTATATACCTTATGTCATCCACTTGAGGGAAAATTGCTACTGTCCTAGAAAACTCTACGCTTGGAGGCCCAACATGTGTCTACAAGAATAAAGTTGCGCAGTAGACATCAAGATCTTTTCTAGCACCGTTGCCGGGGAGGTGAGTGCATGAACGTATATCTTTAGATCTTGCAATCGAATCTTTTAGTTTCTTGTTTTATAACTAGTTTGGTTTATTAAATCAAACTACAAAAAAATGGAATTGAGGTTGCATCATATTATTGATCATCTTTGTAATATCTTTCTTGAAAATGATGGATCAGAAAATTGTGCTCAATTTTTGAAGAAGAAGTCAATAAAATATTTGAATGATGAGCATGATTGCAATGTTGTTGGTATGAATTGTTTGATTATCCAAAATGTTAATGATGATTGCACAAGTCATGACAAAAATGTTTCTTATAAGCATGTCAATTTTTGCGGAGTGAATTGGGAGTGCAAATGCACACCAAAAAGGGAAGATAGATTTTGTAAGAAGCATAAATATTTAGAAACGAAGAAGTTGCCAGAGAGGTTAGATGATTGTGCTGAAAGATCTGATTTCATTCGCCATCCTTGTTAACTTTGCAATGAACGTGGTCATTTAAATCTCCAATGCAAATTATTTCATAATTACACTTGAGCATCATAAAAAGTTTAGTCTTCTTTTGGGGTATTTCTTAATTTTGATCTAGAGGAAATTTATATGTTTTGTGCGGTAAATTACATTGAGAATCCTTATATTGCCAACTTCTAAAGACAATAAAACAAATAGAATATGAAGAGAGTACTAATGAAACGGAAAATATTTCCCAATACCCTCCTAGTGT
The DNA here is from genome assembly GCA_022496015.1 of Hordeum marinum. Classification (NCBI taxonomy): domain Eukaryota; kingdom Viridiplantae; phylum Streptophyta; class Magnoliopsida; order Poales; family Poaceae; genus Hordeum; species Hordeum marinum. The sequence continues at coordinate 122,828,642 of CM039677.1, forward strand.
TTATTATGACGGATCAGGTAACGAGGAGGAGCTTCCTATCCTATAAATCTCTTCAACAAGAAGCTTGAAAAAATTAATTAGACCCACACATGATGTGATGAAGAAGAAAATAAGAAAGAATAGACGTAAAAAGGTATCTCTCCCAAATAATGTTGCTCCTATCACCATTCTGCCTCATGAAAGTGAATCAAATATGTTGATGGAGGATGATGATATTGAATGTGATTTTGTGATACCTACTACTTGTTGTAATGATTATGATTGGCAGGCAATGATGTCCCTTATGATCTTGAGAATCTTTTTAGTACTTGCTTGGAAGAATATCATAATAATGTTTGCTATACTATTGGTGCCATTCATGCTATTGATAAGAATGATTGTGATCATATGGAAACCCACAAGATTGGGGATGCTATGTTTAATTAGTATGATATGTTTGAAGATTTACTTTCTGGAAATAATGCTTTTCCTAATCTTGGGGATGCCCCGGAAGGCATCCCCTCTTTCGTCTCCAACATTATCGGTAACCTCACTTGGAGCTATATTTTCATTCGTCACATGATATGAGTTTTGCTTGGAGACTCATTTTAAATTACTAGGATTATCTTTATGTTATTTATAATAATGTGTTGCATCTTTATGTTCAATAAAAATGTCAAGGATAGCCTTTACCATACTTATTTTGCAAGTCTACCTGTTGCTGTTCGAAAACAGAAAGTTTAGCGCTTTTGCAAAAATTCCCTAGAAAAGCTAGAACATGATAAACTGTTGAAACTTTTTGCAAGATAATATATGATAAATTTTCTACAGTGTGTTAAATTTTCAGAATTTTTAAAGTAGAATAAGTATGGATACTATTGCATTCTTTACAGATTGTACTATTTTGGCAGATTCCTATTATGTTTGCATTGTATGCATATGTTTGCTTGTTTAATGATTCTATTTGAGGATAGGAGTATTAAATATGCAGGGGAATTTAGTACGAAATGTTGAATAATAATTTTAATTATTTTCTATAGTAGATAATGATAAGGTTTTTGCATTATCTCATACTAACTTATCTCACGAGTTCTTGTTGAGTTTTGTGAGGATGAAGTTTTCAGTATTAGGTAAACCGTGATATGAAAGGAATTAAGAAGACACAAAATCTCAAGATTGGGGATTCCCAAGGCATACCAACCTAATATTTCAAGAAGTATCAAGCATCTAAGGTTGGGGATGCCCTAGTAGGCATCCCACCTTTCTTCATCAACAATTATCGGTTAGTATCGGTTGATCCTAAGTTTTTGCTTCTTCACATGATGTGTGATATTCTTGAAATGTTACTTTGTTTTGTTTTGCTTGCCGTTTTAATAAAATAAATAGATCTTAAAGTTTTTAAATAAAATGGCGTCCTCAAGTAATTGCCAGGGAGGCTAAGTAAGTGGCATTCACATCCCGTCAACGAAGCTCTTTCCTATGTCATTTACTTTTGTGCTTCACGTATATCCTATGAGTAAATTGTAGAATAAATTGAATGTCATGAAGTTGAAACCGTATCATGCCTAGTGGTAGCTTCACATTGGGTTTAGAAAGTGAAATCTTTTGAGGCTTGACAATGACAATATTGGTCTTACAAGCAATTCATGAGTAATTAATATAAGGAAGAGAACTTTCACATGCACATACACTATCCTGGAAATCTTTTGTGATTGTGAGACCCCATCAATATATTATATGCCAAAATTATTGACTTTGGAAAAGGAAGAAAATTTAATGAATAATGTTTTTCTCATATTCACATAGAAGTTATATTGTCATAGATCCTTCAACATATGGTGCTTGCCCCCCATTTTTGCTAGCCAAAAATTCTGCACCAAGTAGAGATACTACTTGTGCATCCAAAACCCCTCAAACCGAAATCTTATTTTCAAGATTCCAACAAACCTACCTAAGGATTGAGCAAGATCCTTCAAGTAAGTTGTCATCGATGCAATAAGGGAATAAAAATTGCTTCTAAAAGTGTTAGATCATTTAGTGTAAGAGAAAATTGAGTGTTGTACGAACTTGTGATGGCAAAGTAATAAAAGCGACGAACTGCATAATAAAGGTTGCTATCATAAGGGGCAATAGAATGTTACATTATTTTGCACTGAGGGGATGAACATACAAACAAACAAGTGCATGGCAACCTCTGCTTTCCTCTGTGAAGGGCCTATCTTTTACTTTTCGGTATTTACTTTTATGCAAGGAGTCAAAGTTTTCTCTCTATTCCTTTTTATTTTTCTCGTTTGGCAAGCATCATGTGATGAGGAAAGATCTAGGAACATATGTCCAGTTGAATATGGGTAGCATGAGTTATTATTGTTGACATCACCCTTGAGGTGAATACGTTGGGAGGCAAAACAATAACCCCCTATCTTTCTATGTGTCCGGTTGAAACATTTTTCTCATGTGTACGCGGTGAGTGTTAGAAATCATAAAATACTATATGATGGTTGAGTATGTGGATCTCTTACTTAAACTCTGTTGAATAAGTTGCATTACAATTGCTTCGTGACTGAGAACATAGGTTTTTGAGTTTCAAGAGAATTCCTGGTTTGAACCTTAACATGTGAATTGGTTGCTACTTTAACATGAGAATTTTTGTAAGAAGGAATTGCTATTATGATGCTAGAAAAAGTGACTGAAATTATCATTTATCAAACTTATGCACTTTGCTAGCATTCACACTTCATAAATTATTTCTTTTATCATTTACCTACTCGAGGACGAGTAGGAATTAAGTTTGGGGATGCTGATATGTCTCCAACGTATCTATGATTTATGAAGTATGCATGTTGTTATTTTATCATACTTGGATGTTTTACAATCATTTCGTAGCAAATTTATATCATTTTTTTGGACTAACCTATTGACCCAAGGTTGACTGCCAGTTGCTGTTTTTTGCTTGTTTTTTACATCGTAGGAAATCAATATCAAATGGAGTCCAAACACCACGAAACTTTTTGGAGATTTTTTTTAGACTAGAAGGAAACCAACGGGCCAGAGCTACACCTGGGGGTGCCCCGAGGGGGGCACAACCCACCATCCTAGCGCGCCCAGGTGGTTGTGCCCACCTCGGTGGCCTCCCGCACCCCCTCTTTGCACTATAAATTCCCCAATATTCTGAAACACTTCGAGGTAGCCCTATAGTAGAAGTTTCGCCGCCGCAAGCCTCTGTACCCGCCGAAAACCAATCGGAGCCCATTCCGGCACCTTGCCGGAGGGGGAGATCATCACCGGTGGCCATCCTCATCATCCCGGTGGCCACCACGATGAGGAGGGAGTAGTCCACCCTCGGAGCTGAGGGTTTGTACCCGTAGCTATGTGTTTAATCTCTCTCTCTCTCGTGATCTTGAGAAGTCACAATCTTGATATATCATGGGCTTTGTTAACATAGATGGATCATATGATGTTTCTCCCCTCTATACTCTTCTTATGATGAATTCAGTTTTCCCTTGGAGATTCCGTTGTTATCAGATTGAATACTTTAATGGATTTGAGAACACTCGATATATGTCTTGCAATTGAATACTCATGCTGACAATGGGGTATCGTATTGATTCACTTGATATGTATTTTGCCATTTAACTTGCAGATTCCCGTGGTGACATTGGGGTAATCGATGCATAGGGGTTGAAGCACGTTCTTTTCTTTGTTTCTCTGGTAGAAATCTTGGGGCACTCCTTGAAGTTCTGTGTGTTGGATTGAGTATTACGAATCTGAAATTATTTGGAGGACAAGCGACCCCCATGACAATAGTCAGAATTCGACCTCTCTCATATTTCGACCTTCGGTGATGGTCGCTACTCCTCCTTTCCCTAGTGCACTACAAATATATAGCACAAGGAAAATAAGGAGAAGTGACCCCACGACAATAGACGTGTCACAACCCTAGTAAGAGTCATAGGCTAGTATTGTGTTTGCATCATCATCATCATCTATGCATCAATATGAAATGGGGAGAAGAAGAAAACCCCACCCATTTAATGAATTAAAGGATTTCTAGATAAATGAAATTTCAACAAATCCAAAATGCCCATCAAAAATGTCCCCTATGTCTGATAAATAGGGACATGGATATACCAGGGGACACTTGTATTATTTGAACATTTAAAATAATTTGAATTAATGGTTTACATCCCTGGAAAATGACAAATAAAGCAAATATCATTATCACTATTTCCAAAATAATCTGAAACTATTATTATAAGTTTGAAATATTCAAACTACAATTTAGAAAATATGTGGGTCATTTTATAAAAGTCATTTGAACCTGCATAGGAAATAAAACAAGTATTAGAAAACAGGAAACATAAATAAAAGGAAAAGGGGAAAGAGCTTACCTGTGGCCCAACACTGTAGCAGGCCCGGCCCAGGAGCGAGCCGACGCCAGTCATCGTCCACCTCGCCAGGAGGACGCCGTGCGCGTGGTCGCCGCGCGCCGGCCACCTCCTGCCTGCCTGGTTTCCGTGGAGACCTCCGCGAGTGCCAGCGTGGAGCTCCTCGCCGCCGTGTCCTCCTATACTCTCCTCTCTCCCGCGCTCTCTCTCTCTCTCTCTCACATTTCTCCTCTCGGCTCCGCCATGGCTGACCCACGATTCTCCGATGTGTCGTCGTTCTAGCCAACCCTAAGCCCTCCTAAGCCAGCCAATCGCTCCGCCCGGACCTCCTCCACCTCCCAGACAAGCCACGCATCGCCGGAGGGCTTCTATCACCGTCGCACCGTCTTCTCCCTCCTCGGGTCGCCGGAGGGGAATTCGAGGCTCGCCGTCCATTCCGACTGCCCCCGAGGCCACTGACCAGCTCCCTAGATCCGCAGTGAGCTCCTCCTCCTTCCCCCTGCGTTCCCCCTCTCTTCCTCGCGCCGTAGCTAGCCTAGCCGTCGGACCCGAATCCACCTCGCCGCCGGCCATGGCACGGCCGTGGCCACAGCAGCCGCAGCCCACACCCGAGCATGTGCCTGTGCTCAGTGCGTCCCCAGGAGCCCGTAGCCGCCACCAGTTCCCCCCGCGTCCTGGTCGCCGTTTCCCCGTCGTCCCGAGCTCCGGCCACTGCCAAAACGGACGTGGCCGTCGACTCCGGCGACCCCGTGACCTCCTGCGGCTCCGGATGGATGCGGTTGTGCGCGGGCTACTCGCCAGTGGCCTTAGCTCGCTAGATAACCCCCTGTAGAAGAAACCCGACGGTCGCCGCCGTCTCTGGAGGTCACCGGCGTCAAGCCGCCGGCCAACTCCGGTGGGTTTGACCCGGGTGGACCCCTGGCTTGACTCTGTGAGTCAATGACAGGTGGGGCCCCTGTCTAGATTAGTTAAGTTAATCACGGATTACTTTAAATCATTTAGTTAAACTAATGTGACACTGACAAGTGGGCCCCGGTCTGCTAATTTGTTAGGATTAATTTTAATTAGTTAGTTAAACTAACCAGACACTGACATGTGGACCCGACATGTCAGGTTTGACTCTGGGCCGAGTCAGCTGACCAGCTGATGTCATCATGACATCATGCTTATGTCATAACTCATTTTCTTATTTTAAAATAATTCCAGAAAACGTTTAAAACTTTGAAAAATCATATAAATTAATCTGTAAGTCAGATGAAAATAATTTATATATGAAAATTTATCAGAAAAATCCAATGAATCCAGTGGTGCTACTCTCATGCATGATAGAGCAACCCAAATAGGTGAACTTGGACATTTTAGCATTAGGTCATTATATGGAATTTGAAATGAGGACAACTTGGAACCTATATTCAAATCTGAATTAAATAGACATGATCACCATTCACATTAGCTCACCCATGTATACCACTATACCATGATCATGCGTCATATTGTCGCATTTGCTTGTATTGATTGTTCTTATCTGCATTGCGGTAGGTCCGAATCCAGACGATACTACTCCGTACCCCGACGAAGGAGAGAACTCTTCAGCAACTCAGCAAGGGAAGCAACCCCATTGATCATTCCGATAACATCCCATTCTCTCACTCCTGCTCTCATTATTGCATTAGGACAAACGATCACATGTCAGTCATACCCGGTAGATGATCCTATTCTTATGCATGACCTGATCTTGTCACAGTAAATAGCTACACCTTGCAACCTAGCATACCTGGTAGATGCTTATGCCGTGATGTGCTTAGCTTACCGTCATGCCATACTGCTATGCTTAGAGTTGTGTCAGGTCTGATTCATCTGGGTGAGGAGTTAGAGTGAAACTGTGATGTTCTGATGTGTTGAGCTCATAACGAATCCGTTTTGGTAAAAGGTGGCGATGAGAGGCTATGTAGGAGTACATAGTGGGTTGTCTCATTGAGACCGTTCTTAGGAACTAGGTTCCGTGTTTGTGATCCAATATGAGATACTACCACATGCTGGGCCCTGAAATATGACCCCGCTCGACTTATCAGTCGCTTAGTCTTTGGTCGAGGTATTGCAAGTAGTTTCTGGTGTTTATAGCATGCTGGAGGCCGTGCGTAGCGCTGACCCTCGGGGTGGGTTACGACGCGGTAGGCAGTGGCACGGTGTAGCAAGGGCACCCGAATGGTGGGCTTGGGAACCCTGCGCACATCGTTTGGGACCGTAGTGGAAACATCGGCCGGACTTCCATGCGGGTCAGTCTCAAATAGGCGGTAGCCTGGACTAGAGGTCTTATGTGATTGACGGTCGTGGCCGACTCCCTCGCTGGGCATCCGCTTGAAGGTTGCCGAGGTGCATGGTTTATGGCACACAGCGATAAATGGCGAGAGCGTGTGTGAAGAAGTACACCCCTGCAGGGTTATGAAACTATTCGAATAGCCACGTCCGCGGATATGGACTACTTGGAGAACTTATGCTGTTCATAGATAATCAAATGGATACTTCTAAAAATCTCAAGACAAGTGTGAGTACCGTGGATGGCACTCTTCCGGGAGGGGAAGGTGAGTCCATGGTGGTGTATTGAGATGGAGTTAGTGGACTCGTGTGCGATAAGTAAAATTGTAACAAAGAGGGTAAAACTGAGTAGTGTAGGTTAGCCAGGAGTCAAAGCTGGCTTTCTGCATAAACTCCTCCACCGCTTTGTTGATACATGAGCATAACTAGACTAGGTCTGATTTAAAGACTTGCTGAGTATGATTGTACTCATCCTTGCTTAATTAATGTTGCAGAGGAAAACCAGGACCCATCAGGTGGGTTCTATCTAGACGTTGACGATGCCGAATAGCTGGTGTCCCAGCTACGACCCTGTGACGTGTGGCGTGCTGTAGATAGTCAGGCCGTGTGCCCTCTTTTCATTTCACTGTCCGTACTCGGATAGTTCTAAGTTTCCGCTGGCTTGTATGAACTTGTTTGTATAACTTGAGTGCCGGGTCATGTGACCCCTATCTGTAAAAACATATTATGCAAGGCTCTTCTGAGCCTTTTAAATAAAAGTCATGTTGTTGTATGGTTATGTTGTGATGCCATAGTTGTATCTATGCATAACGGGCATGTCGTGCGTACGTGCGGCGTGCAACGGTATGTATGGGATCCGACACCTAGTTGTGTTCCTCTAGCAGTACTCCTTACGGGAAACTGTCTTTTTGTGCTTCCACTGAGCCTTGGTAGCTTGCTACTGCTCCGGACGCATTGATTGATCGGCATGTATCCTACTTTGCTGCTGTGTCTGTCCCTTTTGCGAAATGTCTCGCAGTGTAATGGAGTCCCTGTAGCCTGTTACGACTCGTCTACGTGCAGCGATGACATTCGTGTCTCGCGACGTAATGGAGTCCGTGTAACTTGCTACGACTCGTCTACACACGATTGAGACCGACACCTGCATTGCTGGGTTATGTATGCCTGTTTCCGTACGGATGTGCCACTTGGGTTCTATGACTAGTTATGTCGGCCCGGGTTCTTTGTTGTGTGATTGCCAGCGACATGTTCACATACGTGACCCAACAGATGCAAACGGTCCTGGCCAAGGTAAGGCTGTAGCCGTGAAGTACCGTGCGTGAGGCCACAAAGTGATGTGGCTTGTTACAGTATGGAATCATATGACTTAGGATCGGGGTCCCGACAGCGTTGGTATCAGAGCCTGACTGACTGTAGGACTACCAAGCCAAACCGGTCGAAGTTGAGTCTAGAAACACTATAGATAAGTAGGGGAATTGATTTTGGAAGGGAATGTAAGACTCTTTTACTCCTCTTTCCAAGTTATTCTATGCTGGGTCATTCTCATCTTATCTACGAGGATAGGTACTAGGATTCTCATCTATTGCCTAGGATGACGAGTTACTAGCCATGGACCAATAACTAGCTTGTTTGTGAGTAAGCATGGATATCTTAGTGTTGTTGGTATGATAAACAGTTGGAGAAGAGATTTGAGCATAGATAGTTTTTGTTGAGCAATTACAGCCGTTATGCTGTCCGATTTCTGCTAGGATCTCTAATGTCTTTGCCTCATCCTCTGTTTCAGATGCCATCCCGCCCTTTCCGTCAGGTGGTCCGTATGACCAGGTGCATCGATGTGCCGGGTCACACGGCCATGTTAGTTAGAGTGATGATGGAGGCTGGATATCGTTGGTACCCGGAGTATACCGTGGAGGAGCAGTACCGAGATTTCAACCAGAGTCAGTATCTATGTACTGTTAGGATATACCCTTCATATCCTAGAGCTGCAGAGCCGCTTGACTGGACACATGGATTGGGAGTTACCATAGATATGGCAGGTCAAGAAGCTGCCTATACTATGCTGACTATCATGAGGTTCCACCATGGTCTGCTTCAGAACACGGAGTTCTGCTATGTTCCTGCTTCCATGGGAGGAGAGGATGGATATCTCAGTGCAGCCTATTCTGATCATTCCCATGAAGACCCTAGACTGCAGGTGACCGCTCAGATGTTGGGGAATAGGGACCGTGATGCACGCGCCCTACGCATGGAGCTCTATGCTACCCGTGCCCGTCTTTGGACAGCTTTGACGCAGCTGGCACCTGTTGTGCAAACAGGTTATGGAGATATGGAGATGCTGACTCCATCGCGGACTCATTTGCCAGCACACGTAGACTGGCCTGATGTTGGAGGCATCACCCCTCTTCGAGGACCGCTGTTGCCACCGACAAGGGGTCCAAGGCCACACCCGTGTCCTTGTGGTTTCCAGGGATTCCAGGCTAGAGTGTTTCCAGATCCGCAGGTTCAGCTTCCAGGTCATGGGGGTAACCTGTACGAGGCCTTCTACGGTGATGTTTGATTGCGAGGATGCTAGATCTAGTAAGCTAGTAGACGTATCGCCACAGTCCTGTGTGTCTTGTGGGGTATGATCAAGGTTGAGAGTTGAGTTCTGGAGGTGTAGATAGATAATGTATAGGATGCTTGTAATGCCTCCTATGAGTTGTGTCATCTCTCCGTAGTTGTTTTCAGCTTGGGTTTGTACTGAACTAAGTCATGGTGTGTATGAAACCTAATGTTCATATGGTAGTTGTTTTACCATGTTGATGGGTGTTTATTCTACATGCCATGCTGATCAAAGCATTTCCTAATTCTTGTCCTAGAGTTGTTGCTCGCTATGTCTAAGCTATGGGTTGTTTTCCCCAGGATGGTGTCAACCAGGAACAACCCCGTGCATGCTCATGAGCAAGGCGAGAGTAGCCATCCAAGGCAAGAAGAGCTGCCACGAGCACCATCTCTAGCAGAGGTGATGCTAGAAGCCGAAAGGAATAAGAGGGAGACCAACAGGCTATTGGAGAGGATTGAACAGAACACCGCACGAGCTCCCCACAGTGATCACCATGATGGAGTGTCACTTGGTGACTTCATTAAGCTGTGTCCGCCTAAGTACCATCACTCGATCGATCCCCTCGATGCGGATGATTGGCTAACCAGCATGTCACGCAAGATTCGAGCTGCAAATGTTTCAGAGGCCAACAAGGTGACCTTTGCAACATACTTCCTAGAGGGACCCGCCAACCTGTGGTGGGAAAGCTATGAAGCTATGCGTCCTCAAGGACCCGCGCCAACCTGGGCAGAGTTTAGCGCCGCATTTCGTCTCCATCACATCCCGGAAGGGCTGATGGACCGCAAGAGAGAGGAATTCTGTGCCTTCACCCAGGGCAGATTGTCAGTGGATACATACAGCCGCGAGTTTGGAAACCTTGCTCACTATGCTCCAGAGGAGGTCTCAACCGATGCCAAGAAGCAGGCTAGGTTCCGCAAGGGACTAAATGCTGAACTTCGTCGAGATCTTCATCTGCATGAGTGCGCCACCTTTCAAGCTCTCGTCAATAAAGCGATCAATGCTGAGTCCGGACAGACTGACTACGAGGCCACAAGGAGGCATAACCGTGACTTCAACCCTGCATCGGGTTCAGGACCCAACAAGCGCCGAATATGGGTACCCAATGCAGCTATGCCGGCAAGGTACACTGCGAGGCCATCCTTCCAGGCACCTCGTCCAGTTCAGTCCAACCCTCCACCCAGACCATTTGGAGGACCGCAAGCAAATGTTGCCCCTCGTGCTACAGTGGTATGCTATAAGTGTGGAGAACCGGGACATTATTCTCGTGAATGTCCCCAGAACAATGCCAAGCCCGCTGGACGCGGAAAACCAGGGAAAGCCTTCTATGTGAAGCCAACTCCTGCCCGTGGGCGAGTTAATTATGTGTCTGCTGAAGAAGCTCTTGAAGATCCTGATGTCATTCTAGGTACGCTTCTTGTTAATAGCCATCCAGCATCTGTTCTATTTGATACTGGGGCATCTCATTCATTCATCTCAGAAAGTTATGCACAGTTGCATAACATGTCTTTCTGTGACATGCCCACACCTTTAGTAGTTCAGACTCCTGGATCAAAATGGCAAACTTCTAGAGTGAGCCATGACAATGAAATTCTGGTGGATAGACTAGTATTCCTAGCATCCTTGATAGCTCTTAAGTCTTCGGACATCAACATTATTCTAGGTATGGATTGGATGAAAGCCCACTATGCCAAGATTGATACTCATTTTAGGAATGTTCAACTTACACATCCCTCGGGAGAGATAGTTAATGTCTCTACTCGAAAAACCAAGCGCCAACTCTATTCTCTAAATGCTAGCCCTCTCCCTGAGCTAGGAGATATTTCGGTAGTCCATGATTTTCCGGATGTCTTTCCAGAAGAACTGCCAGGTATTCCACCTGTCAGAGATGTCGAGTTTGTAATAGAACTTATTCCAGGGACAAACCCAATAGCCAGAAGACCCTATAAGATGGCACCCTTAGAACTAGCCGAGCTAAAAACCCAACTCGATGAAGCTTTGAAGAAAGGGTTCATTCGTCCTAGTTCTTCTCCTTGGGCTTGCCCCGTCATTTTTGTTAAGAAGAAGGATGGCTCGGAACGGATGGTTGTGGATTACCGACCAGTGAACTTGGTCACTATCAAGAACAAGTATACGCTCCCCAGGATCAACGATTTGTATGATCAGCTCGCTGGATCCTCTGTCTTTTCTAAAATGGATTTGAGGTTGGGATACCATCAAATCAGAATTAGAAACGGGGACATTGCTAAAACGGCTTTTGTCACTCGTTATGGCCAATATGAGTACACCGTCATGTCCTTCGGTTTAACCAATGCTCCAGCCACCTTCTCCCGACTGATGAATTCGATCTTCATGGAGTATTTGGATAAATTCGTCGTGGTTTATCTCGATGACATACTCATTTACTCGAAGAACGAACAAGAACATGCCGAGCATCTAAGGCTGGTATTGATGAAACTTCGAGAGCACCGCCTATACGCCAAATTCTCCAAGTGTGAATTCTGGTTGCCAGAAGTGACCTATCTGGGTCACGTGATCTCTGGAAAAGATAGTGCTGTCAATCCCGAGAGAGTTCAGGCCGTCCTTGATTGGACTCAACCTGAATCGATTAAGCAAGTAAGGAGTTTCCTTGGCTTAGCGAGCTATTGTCGCCGCTTTGTTGAGAATTTCTCCAAGGTTGCGAAACCTCTGACTGAACTCCTCAACAAAGATAAAAAGTTCGAGTGGACTGCACAATGCGAGCATAGTTTTCAGGAGTTGAAAAGACGACTGACCTCTGCTCCCGTTCTGGTGCCACCAGATTTATCTAAGGACTTTATTATCTTTTGCGACGCCTCGCGACAAGGATTAGGTTGCATTCTCATGCAAGATCGTCATGTGATTGCTTACGCATCTCGACAGTTGCGTCCACATGAGGATAATTATCCCACACATGATCTTGAGCTTGCAGCTGTAGTCCATGCACTGAAAACATGGCGACATTATCTTCTAGGTAATCGTTGCGAGATATACACTAATCACCAAAGTCTAAAATATATCTTCACCCAGCCGGATTTGAATCTCAGGCAAAGATGGTGGGTAGAATTGATCTCGGACTACGACTTAGGGATAACTTACACCCCGGGAAAAGCCAATGTCATGGCTGATGCGCTAAGTCGTAAGTCTTATTGTAACAATTTGATGTTACAACAAGCTCAACCGCTTCTCCATGAGGAATTTAGGAAGTTAAATCTTCACATTGTTCCTCAAGGATTCCTATCCAACTTGGTGGCGAAACCTACTCTTAAGGATCAAATCATAGCTGGCCAAAAGCGTGATAAGGGAATTTCCCGGATCAAGGAGAACCTCGTTAGCGGTCTCGCTAAGGATTTCTCTACAGATGATCAAGGTGTAGTGCTCTTTCAGGGCCGTTTAGTGGTTCCTAAAAGCCAACATCTCAGGCAGCTGATTCTTAAGGAGGCTCATGATTCTCCTCTCACAATTCATCCGGGTAGTACCAAAATGTATCAGGACCTACGTCAGAGGTTCTGGTGGACTAGGATGAAGAGAGAAATTGCTCAGTATGTTGCTAACTGCGACGTTTGTCGTCGTGTGAAGGCAGAGCATCAAAGGCCTGCTGGCATCCTTCAACCCTTAGCTATTCCTGAATGGAAATGGGATAAGGTCGGTATGGATTTCATCACCGGTTTTCCCAGGACCAAGAGAGGGAACAATGCTATATTCGTAGTCATTGACCGCCTTTCCAAAGTGGCTCGTTTTCTTCCTGTTCTGGAAAGCATTACTGCTAGTCAGCTAGCGGAGTTATATGTTTCTCGAATAGTTTCTCTTCATGGTGTTCCCTTGGAGATTAACTCAGACCATGGAAGTATCTTTACTTCTCGATTTTGGGAAAGTTTTCAAACTGCCATGGGGACTCATCTATCTTTTAGTACCGCTTTCCATCCTCAATCAAGTGGTCAAGTTGAGCGAGTCAATCAAATTCTTGAAGATATGCTTCGAGCTTGTGTTATATCTTTCGGTATGAATTGGGAGAACTGCCTTCCATTTGCTGAATTCGCCTATAACAACAGTTATCAATCAAGCTTGGGCAAAGCCCCTTTTGAAGTTCTCTATGGACGAAAATGCCGAACACCTCTTAACTGGTCAGAAGCCGGAGAGAGGCAACTCTTTGGTCCGGATATGATCCAGGATGCAGAGGAGCAAGTTCGCATTATTCGTGAAAAGTTGAAAACAGCCCAATCCCGTCAAAAGAGTCAATGTGATCGCCATCATAAGTCTGTGACTTACGAAGTTGATGAGAAGGCTTACCTTCGGGTTACACCTCTGAAGGGTACCCATCTATTCGGTATCAAAGGCAAGTTGGCTCCTCGTTACATTGGACCTTTTCGCATTCTTGCTAAACGAGGAGAGGTTGCCTACCAATTGGAACTTCCTTCGCATCTATCCAAAGTTCATGATGTCTTCCACGTCTCTCAACTCAGGCGTTGCTTTTCGGACCCTGTCCGAGAAGTGGACCATGAAGCGCTTGATCTCCAAGATAACCTTTCTTATCAAGAATATCCTGTTCGTATTCTCGACCAGGCCGAGCGTACCACCCGACGTCGGAACATCAAGTTTCTTAAAGTTCAGTGGTCACATCATTCCGAGAAAGAGGCGACATGGGAAAGAGAAGATCGTCTCCGACTAGAGTACCCCGTGCTCTTCCGGTGACTTCAAATCTCGGGACGAGATTTCTTTGAGTGGGGGTGAGTTGTCACAACCCTAGTAAGAGTCATAGGCTAGTATTGTGTTTGCATCATCATCATCATCTATGCATCAATATGAAATGGGGAGAAGAAGAAAACCCCACCCATTTAATGAATTAAAGGATTTCTAGATAAATGAAATTTCAACAAATCCAAAATGCCCATCAAAAATGTCCCCTATGTCTGATAAATAGGGACATGGATATACCAGGGGACACTTGTATTATTTGAACATTTAAAATAATTTGAATTAATGGTTTACATCCCTGGAAAATGACAAATAAAGTAAATATCATTATCACTGTTTCCAAAATAATCTGAAACTATTATTATAAGTTTGGAATATTCAAACTACAATTTAGAAAATATGTGGGTCATTTTATAAAAGTCATTTGAACCTGCATAGGAAATAAAACAAGTATTAGAAAACAGGAAACAGAAATAAAAGGAAAAGGGGAAAGAGCTTACCTGTGGCCCAACACTATAGCAGGCCCGGCCCAGGAGCGAGCCGACGCCAGTCATCGTCCACCTCGCGCTAGGAGGACGCCGTGCGCGTGGTCGCCGCGCGCCGGCCACCTCCTGCCTGCCTGGTTGCTGTGGAGACCTCCGCAAGTGCCAGCGTGGAGCTCCTCGCCGCCGTGTCCTCCTCTACTCTCCTCTCTCCCGCTCTCTCTCTCTCTCTCTCTCGCATTTCTCCTCTCGGCTCCGCCATGGCCGACCCATGATTCTCCGACGTGCCGTCGTTCTAGCCAACCCCGAGCCCTCCTGAGCCAGCCAATCGCTCCGCCCGGACCTCCTCCACCTCCCAGACAAGCCACGCATCGCCGGAGGGCTTCTATCACCGTCGCGCCGTCTTCTCCCTCCTCGGGTCGCCGAAGGGGAATTCGAGGCTTGCCGTCGATTCCGACTGCCCCCGAGGCCACTGACCAGCTCCCTGGATCCGCAGTGAGCTCCTCCTCCTTCCCCCTGCGTTCCCCCTCTCTTCCTCGCGCCGTAGCTAGCCTAGCCGTCGGACCCGAATCAACCTCGCCGCCAGCCATGGCACGGCCATGGCCACAGCAGCCGCAGTCCACACCTGAGCATGTGCCTGTGCTCAGTGCGTCCCCAGGAGCCCGTAGCCGCCACCAGTTCCCCCCCCCCCCCCCCCCGCGCGTCCAGGTCGCTGTTTCCCAGTCGTCCCGAGCTCCGGCCACCGCCAAAACGGACGTGGTCGTCGACTCCGGCGACCCCGTGACCTCCTGCGGCTCCGGATGGATGCGGTTGTGCGCGGGCTACTCGCCAGTGGCCTTAGCTCGCTAGATACCCCCCTGTAGAAGAAACCCGACGGTCACAGCCGTCTCTGGAGGTCACCGGCGTCAAGCCGCCAGCCAACTCTGGTGGGTTTGACCCGGGTGGACCCCTGGCTTGACTCTGTGAGTCAATGACAGGTGGGGCCCCTGTCCAGATTAGTTAAGTTAATCACGGATTACTTTAAATCATTTAGTTAAACTAATGTGACACTGACAAGTGGGCTCCGGTCTGCTAATTAGTTAGGATTAATTTTAATTAGTTAGTTAAACTAACCAGACACTGACATGTGGACCCCACATGTCAGGTTTGACTCTCGGCCGAGTCAGCTGACTAGCTGATGTCATCATGACATCATGCTTATGTCATAACTCATTTTCTTATTTTAAAATAATTCCAGAAAATGTTTAAAACTTTGAAAAATCATATAAATTAATCGATAAGTCAGATGAAAATAATTTATATATGAAAATTTATCAGAAAAATCCAATGAATCCAATGGTGCTACTCTCATGCATGATAGAGCAACCCAAATAGGTGAACTTGGACATTTTAGCATTAGTTCATTATATGGAATTTGAAATGAGGACAACTTGGAACCTATATTCAAATCTAAATTAAATAGACATGATCACCATTCACATTAGCTCACCCATGTATACCACTATGCCATGATCATGCATCATATTGTCGCATTTGCTTGTATTGATTGTTCTTATCTGCATTGCGGTAGGTCCGAATCCAGACGATACTACTCCGTACCCCGACGAAGGAGAGAACTCTTCAGCAACTCAGCAAGGCAAGCAACCCCATTGATCATTCCGATAACATCCCATTCTCTCACTCCTGCTCTCATTATTGCATTAGGACAAATGATCACATGTCAGTCATACCCGGTAGATGATCCTATTCTTATGCATGACCTGATCTTGTCACAGTAAATAGCTACACCTTGCAACCTAGCATACCTGGTAGATGCTTATGCCGTGATGTGCTTAGCTTACCGTCATGCCATGCTGCTATGCTTAGAGTTGTGTCAGGTCAGATTCATCTGGGTGATGAGTTAGAGTGAAACTGTGATGTTCTGATGTGTTGAGCTCATAACGAATCCGTTTTGGTAAAAGGTGGCAATGAGAGGCTATGTAGGAGTACATAGTGGGTTGTCTCATTGAGACCGTTCTTAGGAACTGGGTTCCGTGTTTGTGATCCAAGACGAGATACTACCACATGCTGGGCCCTGAAATATGACCCCGCTCGACTTATCAGTCGCTTAGTCTTTGGTCCAGGTATTGCAAGTAGTTTCTGGTGTTTATAGCATGCTGGAGGCCGTGCGTAGCGCTGACCCTCGGGGTGGGTTACGACGCGGTAGGCAATGGCACGGTGTACCAAGGGTCACCCGAATGGTGGGCTTGGGAACCCTGCGCACATCGTTTGGGACCGTAGTGGAAACTTCGGCCGGACTTCCATGCGGGTCAGTCTCAAATAGGCGGTAGCCTGGACTAGAGGTCTTATGTGATTGAGGGTCGTGGCCGACTCCCTCGCTGGGCATCCGCTTGAAGGTTGCCGAGGTGCATGGTTTATGGCACACAGCGATAAATGGCGAGAGCGTGTGTGAAGAAGTTCACCCCTGCAGGGTTATGAAACTATTCGAATAGCCACGTCCGCGGATATGGACTACTTGGAGAACTTATGCTGTTCATAGATAATCAAATGGATACATCTAAAAATCTCAAGACAAGTGTGAGTACCGTGGATGGCACTCTTCCGGGAGGGGAAGGTGAGTCCATGGTGGTGTATTGAGATGGAGTTAGTGGACTCGTGTGCGATAAGTAAAATTATAACAAAGAGGGTAAAACTGAGTAGTGTAGGTTAGCCAGGAGTCAAAGCTGGCTTTCTGCATAAACTCCTCCACCCCTTTATTGATACATGAGCATAACTAGACTAGGTCTGATTTAAAGACTTGCTGAGTACGATTGTACTCATCCTTGCTTAATTAATGTTGCAGAGGAAAACCAGGACCCATCAGGTGGGTTCTATCTAGACCTTGACGATGCCGAATAGCTGGTGTCCTAGCTACGACCCTGTGACGTGTGGCGTGCTGTAGATAGTCAGGCCGTGTGCCCTCTTTTCATTTCACTGTCCGTACTCGGATAGTTCTAAGTTTCCGCTGGCTTGTATGAACTTGTTTGTATAACTTGAGTGCCGGGTCATGTGACCCCTATCTGTAAAAACATATTATGCAAGGCTCTTCTGAGCCTTTTAAATAAAAGTCATGTTGTTGTATGGTTATGTTGTGATGCCATAGTTGTATCTATGCATAACGGGCATGTCGTGCGTACGTGCGGCGTGCAACGGTATGTATGGGATCCGACACCTAGTTGTGTGCCTTTAGCAGTACTCCTTACGGGAAACTGTCTTTTTGTGCTTCCATCGAGCCTTGGTAGCTTGCTACTGCTCCGGACGCATTGATTGATCGGCATGTATCCTTCTTTGCTGCTGTGTCTGTCCCTTTTGGGAAATGTCTCGCAGTGTAATGGAGTCCCTGTAGCCTGTTACGACTCGTCTACGTGCAGCGATGACATTCGTGTCTCGCGACGTAATGGAGTCCTTGTAACTTGCTATGACTCGTCTACACACGCTTGAGACCGACACCTACATTGCTGGGTTATGTATGCCTGTGGGATGCTTCCTCTCTCATAAATATATATCGTGGACACTCTCCCTCACTGAAAGACACACAAGGGGCCAAAACAGACCTAAAGTCAACCCATTCCATATATCGAGCAATGACATAGAAAAAATGCCCTATGTTTTGCCGGAATGACTGGCAAATCACAAATACTTGATATGTCCTACATTGTAGCACAAGTCATGCTAAAATTCATGAAACAAATTTGGCATGACCTTTAATAAAAACAGGACATATCGAGCGCCTGAAATTTGCCGGAACAGAAACGAATAAACATTCTGGAAAAACATAGGCCACTCGTAGGTACATTGCAAACAAGAACACCAAGACATCCTCTATATTCAGAATATGACATGTTCATTCTAGCACATGAGTAAAGTTGTGTGCATGATAATATGCGCCCCACGTGTTATACCGATAAAATATCACTAATACATTTATAATGAACTCGAATATAATATCACTAATATATCATCCCGAATAATCCAGTTAATGCATCATGAAATATTAACTAATACATCTCTAATATTATCATATAAGATCAACCTAACCCTAGAATCATCCTAAACCCCCTAATCAACCTAACAACCTAACCCTGGAATCAACCTAACCCACGTAATCAACCTAATCCCCCTAATTAACCTAAACCTAGAATCGACCTAACAAACCTAACCTGCAGAGGGAGGGGAGAGGGAAGAAGTAGGAAGGAGGGAGTAGGGGCTACCTACGGAGGGAGGGGCGCAACATTGAGGGAGGGGCGACAAGGAGGGAGGCCGCGATGGTGAAGAAGCGGGCAACAGTGAGGGAAGGTGCGATGGTCGGGGGAGAGGAGTGACGGCGAGGGAGGCCGCAATGGCGAGGGAGGGGGCGCAACGGCGAGTGAGGACCGAGGCGCGACAGTGGTGGCGTCGAGGTGATGGCGACGGTGACGGTGGCAGTCGAGCGAGAGGAGTGATGAGAGGGAGAGGGGATCGAATGGGAAGAGGGAGACATGGGATCGAATGGGGAGTGGCATTCAACGGTGGGGGTCGAGTAATAGTAGCGCTAGAACAGAAAATTGCTACTGCTAAAGTATTAGTAGTAGCATTGTATTTTCGACAGTGCTGCTACTACCAATACTGTCAGTTGGCTTGTCGGGCCCCAATTAGCGCTCTTTTTGTTTATAGCGCAACTGTTACCTACTTACTTGTAGCGCTTCCTAAATACAGCACTACAGGTAATTAGCAGCAACGCCTGTTACTTTCGAGCGCTACTCATATTGTCCCGTCTATAGGCCTTTTCCTATTAGTGTCGGCTAAGGGACATAGTGCATTGTCATAGACACCTCATGTAGTATCTACATGGGGCTGAAGCCGACGACTCTCATGTTTCAGTATTAAACAGCCACATAGGAGTTATAAAGGAATGCAAAACCATATAAGAACAAATACTAATATCATCAAACATTTGGACAAGTCTTCGAACGAGTTACAATTCATTAAATAAATGCTCGCCCGGGCACTGGGACGCTATCACCCGAGCACTCTCCATCGCTCCATCAAAGTATAGCTCGAGGCGCTATGCTCCTTCTCGGGAGGTAGTGGGGCGGTGGCTACCTTCATCAGCTCTAGGCCCGGTCAGTGATCCTTTGCTCTTGCAAGGGCCATCCTGACTCCCTTGATGCAGGAGGAGTGTTTGACTATGTCGAGGCGGGTCGACGCAACAATCAACCTCTGCACCGAGCCAAAGTAGATGCCTCGCAGTGCCTTGCTAGGCCATAAGCGGATGTAGAGGTCCTTCATGGCCGGCTCCGTCATCTGGTGTAGCTCCATCAGCAGTTTCAGCTACTCCACCAGATGAGGAGGACGCTTGGGGACTTCGAACTGTGGCCAGAACAGTCAAGCTTCCTCTCCTTCTCCCCGCGAGGCGAACAACTGATTGGCATCCGCCACGCTCTTCTGGAGATTGCAAGATGCGCCTAAGGATCGCCACACCCAGGTAAGCAATGTGAATTTGCTATCCTAGAATACTGTCTTTAGTGAGTATGGCTTATGAGCTGCTATGTCCTTGGCTTGGCGCACTTCCTCCTCGTAGAACCGTCTGTTCATCCGCTCCTTCTGGAGTTCAGTTTTTAAAGTGGACAGTTCGGCCGAGCTCGCCTTATTCTTCTGCGCCAAGGCCTCGCATCTTTCACTGGTGTCCTTGAGCTCCTGTTGGATCTTTGCCACGCGAGCCTCATGAAATCAACTGGTGGCCCGGATGGTGGAAAGGGTGACAACAGTTTCTTTAGCAGTCGTCCTCTCGGTGGCCACTTCATCCTTCGTGTGCTAGAGCTCAGCCTTGAGCCTCTCCATCTCCTTCGCTGAGGCTGCGCGTACATTATACAATGTAAAAAAGCTGCATTGACAGTATTCGGACGATAGAGTTCAGACAAAGGTATTTGGATTCTGTTGTGACATATCTTGAGCCTCGTCAAACCTTCGGTTAAGGGCCTCAACTTCGTCGTCGGAGTGCATAATATTCCGATTTAGCTCTTCTAGCTCGATGCCATTTATTGCCGCTGCCAATGATGAAGCCTGCGTTACACACACAGTTGATATATTACATGGGTTCTCAATTCCCAAATTATAGACAATCTTATCATATGTTGAGTTATTCTAGCATGCCGGACACTTGAAGTGTATCTAGTTCAATATCGAATAAAGAAGTGAACCCTAGGTTAGCTTTTTCACCTCACCTAGGGTTCGGGGGCTGCCATGTATATAATTCGAATAAATAAAAAAATTGCAAATAAGAACATCGGGTGACTTACTTGAAAACCTGATAAGAGACCTTTGAAGGCCTCCTTCAATCTGTTGTCAATGGACTTGATGCTCTGCAATACCACACCCAAGAGGGCGCGGTGATCCTCGGGGATGGAGGCGCTTGATAGAGCCTCCTCCATAACTGACCACCTATTGGTCGATGGTGCCAATGATGATCGGATACTTTTATCACCTACTAGGGATTGAACCAGTACCTCTGGAGGCATAGTGCACTCCGGAGATGTTATTGGAGGGGATTGACAACCCGCTCATCCGACCTCCTCGTTGTCCGGGAGGGGTGTCGCCCCCCAGTCTTCAGTGGTCGAGGCGTTAGCCCCGGCCACGGTATGGTCTCCCTAGCCACCGGTGTCCGCCTCCATAGAAGTGTGATGGGATGACACCTCCACGACGTCCCTCGTGGCGCCTGGAATGGTGGGATGCGAGGCGTCCCCCCTCTCTGCCAGTTCGGCAGGCTGGGTCTCCCTGTTCGATATCACCACGGTGGGGATGACACGCCGGGGGGGGGCTGCAAAGGCAATAACTTGCATGTTAGCAAGCTCTAAATCTATTTGTAATGAATGGGAAGGTATTTGGATCCTAACCTTTCAGGAGGGGGCTTGACCTGTAGGCTCCTTCACAGAACCTCTTGGAGGTCTTCGTACGCGGTGTCTGAGTCCAAACTATCGTCGCACAGAATCACCCGCGCCCGATGCACCCTCTTCTGGGTAGGAGGAGAGACCTCCTCCGGAGCGTCCGAAGACGCCGGTCTCTTCCTAGGACGGGGGAATTATCTCCTGCCTCGCCCTCGACCTCGGCCTCCTCCTCCTCATCTTCTTCCTCTTCCTCCTCCTCAGTCTCCTCCTGATTCGAGGAGGCGGGGGCATCCTCGAATGTAGCGTCAGGCTGATCCTTGAAGCGGATCCCAGGTTGGCCTAGTTTCTTCTTCTTCTATTTTTTCGTGGGAGCCTCGTAAAGCTTTACCACGAGCATTTTTGCTAACAGCCCGGTCCTCTCGTCGTCGAGCTGAGGTGCTAGACTGTTGATGTTGGCGGCCTTCTTCAGCCATTTCTGTAAATGCAGATCGGAAAAGGGGTTTTGAAACCTCTTTATGTAATAGAGCCGACGAAGCCAGGGTGTATCGTACCTCGGATTCGGGCATGTCAATGTGCAGACCCTTGTCCTCCTCCTCGGTTGGCTACCTCTTCTGTGATCTGAAGGGCACCTTCCACAACTTCTCCCGCATAGTGCGGAAGAGATTCCGGACTGTGCGCTTGGCGTTGAGCTCACGAGCCCAAAAGGGAGTATCCCGGCGCTGGCAAGGGAGGATGTGTCTTTGGAGCATCACCTGGACCACATCGATCAACTTGGTGCCCTCCTCGACCATGGAGCGGATGTGCTTCTGCAGGTCGCTCACCTCCTTTCCCGGTCCCCTGACGAGGCCCTTTTCGAGCCATGAAGCTAGTCTGGTGGGGGGACCAGATCTGAATGCGGCGGAGGGATGCTGACCTTCTTCTTGTGGTTCAGTGACGTAGAACCACTCCTTCTGCCACCCCTTGATGGTGTCAATAAGGGTGCCCAATGGACATCCGACGCGGGTGAGCTTGCCGATGACAGCTGCGCCGCAATCTGCATGCTTGCCGCCGACGCACTTGGGCTTGATGTTGAACACCTGGAGCCAGAGCCCAATGTGTGGCTCCATGCGCAGGAAGGCCTCGCAAACGAGGATGAACACTGAGATGTGCATGATGGAGGTCGGCGGGAGGTCGTGGAAGTCGAGGCCGTAGAAGAACATCAACCCCCTGACAAAGGGGTGGAGGGGAAAGCTCAACCCCATGATGAAGTGTGGGATGAACACCACCCTTTCGCATTGCTTGGGGGTGGGGACCTCTTGGCCCTCTTTCGCCGTGCGGTGAGGGATGTAGGCTGGGAGGTATCCGACTTTCTTGAGGTGCTGGATGTCTTTGTCAGTCATCGTGGAGGCTTCCCACTTGCCGTTAGAGCTGCAGCCCGCTATTCATGAGCTTGGAAGGTGTTGGGGATTTAACCCCGTGGTAAGACCCCACCAGGTGGCGTAGGGTCATACCTGGCGGCTCATAATCAAGACTAATGAGGTGGGCCGAAGACGTAGGCCTGGCCATACGGCGGTTTACCAAGATGAGCCAAGGTGAAGTCCCAGACAGAAGATGGTATGAAGACCAGGGCGGTTAATCCGCCCGGAGACGGTTTTCCCAAGATGGCAAGGCGACTTAGAGATAGGATTGTATATGTTGTAAGAGTCGGTGTAGGACTCGTGTAACATAGGGCCTCGACCTCCTATATAAAGGCGAGACCTCGGGGCGTCTTACACAGAAACCAATCAATCAAGAACTAGGTCAAGTGAATCCGCTGCCTTGTAATCGATACTCCAATCAATACAAGATAAGCAGGACGTAGGCCTTTACCTCTTCTTGAGGGGCCGAACCTAGGTCAACTCATGTCCCTCGTCTCAACCAACCCCTTTGAGTCCATCACCTTAGCAATGGCCTAAAACCTAAGTCTTCGGACATCTGTCGTGACAAAACCACGACTGTTGGCGCCCACCGTGGGGCTAGCTCTCGGTGGTGTTGAGTTCTCAAAGGGCTCTCTCCCAGGGATCGAGGGGTACGCTGTTGGCAGGATGAACAAGAGTCGCTGTGGTCAGCTCTACATCGATGATGCCGGCTAGGGCCCCGAGGCCGACTCAATTGAGTACGGTTTCCGTATCCCCTTCGACGGAATCCACGTCTTCATCGGCAAGCTCGGCGGATCGGAACCCTTGTCGGACATCTGCACCAACATCGTCGAGCCGGCCCGGCGCGTGCAACCCGCTAGACACGTGCAATCCGCACCTGCTAACCCGGCCAAGAAGCATGTCTTCGTAGGCTTTACTCAGGGCATGGATCTTGAAGTTTCTATGTCGCAGGAAACTCTCTTCTGCTTAGAGGATGGGTCTTCGCGCAGAGAGACAATCAATTTACCAGTTTCACGATGGCAGGCTCGGGGGCTACACCGAGCCTTACCCCGAGTCAGAATATCATGAGCCGAAGGATTATGCGTCGCCGAGCCATGCTACCGTCTTCATGCCAGGTTCAGCACCAGCCCCGAGTAGCACAACCGCCGGTGCAGTAGCATCGGGGGCTGGTAGGCCGCCAGCTCAGGTGCTTCTGGATCTGATGAATGAGCTCAAAACCCTGATGGCCACCGAGTTCATAGCCGAAAATCAAGCGGCCCGGAACACGGAGATCGCGAGGCTGAAAGACCAGATGACCAAGGTCCAACAAGAGATCAATGCGATGGAGGATTGGATGGAGGCAGAGGTAGAGCGCCTTAGGGTGGATGCTTTCGGCCTAGAGCTGGAGGAGCAGTCTACAGCAGCGGTTCAGCAGATGAGGGATCAGTCCCGCTTGTCGGATCAGTACGAGGCCAGGAACCTTTTCAACACGTCGAGAACAGGACGGACATTGGAAGTGCCTGGAAGCCGGCCGGCGGTTCAACAGCTTAACCCGCCCCGACGGAACCAGGCCTCACCAATGTCTTTCCCAACGCTGGCGGGTCATTATCCCAATCCAGCGAAGAACATAGTTGCGGCAGCAACCTAGCTTGGTATAATCCCTATCCCGGACGAGGCGCCTTTTGCAGCGGAGGTGCGGAACACTAATGGTTACCTGCAAATGGCGATGGCTCAGTAGGAGAAGTACACTCAACCCCTAGTCGCAGTCGCAGCTACAACTGGCATTATTAGTCACCGGCAGTTTCCAGAAGTGATCAACACCGGAACCCGTTGCGAGTTGATCGGGCAGCTCTCGATGCTCAGGCGGTAGTGGATTGAGCGAGAGCACTACGTGGGGCGGTGGCTCTGGCAGCGACACCGGTTCACCAAGAACCTGCAGACGCACCTTCCATCTCGGATGGAGCAGGAGTAACCTCTAGGATTGTGGGGGTGCCGAGCTTAGCTCCGGCTTTGCAGAATGAGCGCCTGCCGAAGGATTTCAAGGGCCCCCGCAAGGTCCCAAAATATACTGCTGACCTACCTCCGGAGGCTTGGATTGAAAGCTATGAGTTGGCCATGGAGATGTTAGACGTCAGTGCCACAGTATGTGCGAAATATTTCATCATGATGTTGGAAGGGCTGTCTTGCACATGGTTGAAAGGTCTGCCACCAAACACCGTTAATTTCTGGGCTGATCTCAAGGCGAAGTTCATCAAAAAATTCCGAGGAATGTGCAAGCAATCCATGACGATCATGGATTTAGACCAGTGTGTGCACCAGGAGGACGAATCGGCTCATCATTGGGTCCGGCAGGTCTCAACCATCATCCACTCATCTGAGCAGATCACGATGGCTCAAGCGGTTTTGATTCCGGAAAAGAATTGCCATTTTATGCCTCTAAAGCAGAAGTTTGGCCGGCTCAAGCACTTGTGTCAAGACATGGGGGAACTCATGGTGGCTCTCACCAAGTACGCCGACTGACAATACAAAAGACCCATGTTCTAATGAAGATAAATCAGGTCTAAGAAGAATAACAATGGCAAGGGTGCGGCTGGCGGCAACAGCCCTAGCAAAAGGAGGAATCCGAACAGCGGGTCAGAATTGGTGGCAAACACCAGCATCGGGAACAACCGTGCTAAGGGCAACAGGAACTTCAAGCAGTCCTTTAATAATGGTAAAACTCCGTTCAACCTAGAAGAGATGCTCAAGAAACCTTGTCTGGAGCACAGCCGTCCGAATAGGCCGGCGGGCTATACATGGAGGAATTGCCACATCAAGAGGCAGTTTCGGGGTTACAGCTTTCAACAACATCATAACAATGGTGGTGGCCCGCCAGGCAGCTTAGGAGCCGGCTATCAGGGTCAGGGAAATCAAGGAGGTCATCATCAATAATCTGGTGGTAGTAATCAGCATCAGAATAACCAATCTGGTTATCAAAGTAATCCAAAGCGGGTCAGCACGGGTCAATATCATATTTTTACAACCTGCCTTGACAAGCGAGACCAGAAGGTGCACAAGCGGGCGGTTAATGCTGTCACGTCGGCTCTTCCTCAATACTTTAAGTGGTCTGAGTAGGACATACCTTGGAGTAGAGAGGATGAACTGCCACGTGTTGACAACCCAGGGCAGCTGGATTTGGTAGTTGCCCCCTAGGTGGGAGGATACATGTTTACTAAGGTACTTATGGATGGCGGCAACATCATTAACATCATGTACTATGACACTTTACCCCAAGTTCATGTCTAGACCTTGCTATGTCTACTTACAGCTCAAGATGCCCGGGTTGAACGGAACGATTACCCTGCATGGTGATCGGAAGACGTCCATTGAGTGTGAGGAAGGGGACGCAGCTTATGCAGAGTCAAGTTGTGTTGATGCAGAGCTCAAGTTCTACAAGGAAAATAATGACCCGGAGGAAATGACTCCACTCAAAAAGCCTACCACGGAATCATAGCCGCCCCTCAAGTTTGCGGCGGATGATACCAAGCTGGTGGATTTCACTCCGGGCGACTCATCACAACAGTTCACTATTGGGGCCAATATGGATCCCAAATAGGAAAGCGCGCTCATCGAATTCATCCGTGAGAATCGGGGCATCTTCACATGGAAACCTTCTGACATGGCAGTTGTACCGAGGGAGGTCGCTGAGCACTACCTTAATGTGGATCCTAAGTTTAGGCCGGTTAAACAGTTCCTCTCGCGGCTCAATGAAGAAAGACGCAAGGCAATTGGGGAAGAGGTGGCCCGGCTTCTGGCGGCGGGGTTCATCGTTGAAGTGTTTCACCCAGAGTGGCTTGCTAGCCTGGTGCTAGTGCTTAAGAAAAACGACACGTGGCGTATGTGTGTGGATTACACGGATTTTAACAAGGCCTGTCCGGTTGACCCGTTTGCTCTCCCTTGTATCGACCAGATTATTGATGCAACAGTGGGTTGTGACATCTTATGCTTCCTGGACGCTTATGCCAGTTATCATCAAACCAGGATGGCAGTCAAGGACCAAGAGAAGACGGCTTTCATCGCTCCTTTTGGTGCTTTCTGCTATGTGTCTATGCCTTTCGGGCTCAAGAGTACCCAAGCAACTTACCAGCGTTGTGTGCAAAACTATCTCCATAGTCAAATTGGACGCAATGTTAATGCATATGTGGATGATATTGTGGTCAAGTCAAGGAAGAAGGAGACTCTACTTGATGACCTGAAGGAAACTTTTGATAACTTTTGGGTCTACAAGATGATGCTTAACCGAGCTAAGTGTATTTTTGGAGTTCCTGCGGACAAGCTCTTGGGTTTTCTGGTCTCCAAGCATGGCATTGAGGCTAATCCCGACAAAATAAAGGCTATTACTTCCCTGTATGAGCCAACATACATTAATGATGTTCAACACCTGGCGTGTCGAATCGCTACGTTAGCCGATTCATAAGCTGCCTGGGTGAGAAGGCTATTCCTTTATACCAAATGATGAAGAAGACATACAACTTTGTCTAGAGTTTGGCGGCTGGTGAGGCATTTGAGGCACTCAAGAAGCAACTCACTAAGCCGCCGGTCTTAGCTGCTCCGGCTGAGAAGGAACCTTTGCTCATATATGTGGCGGCTAATAACAGAGCAGTTATCGCCGCGATTGTTATTGAGCTTAAAGAGGTGGGGAAAGAATATCTGGTTAAGAGGCCGGTTTACTACATCAGTGAAGTCCTGATAGAGTCCAAGCAGAGGTACCCACACTGGCGGAAGATAATGGGGTGTTCATGGCGAATCGTAAGCTGAAGCATTACTTCCTAGGACATCAGATGACTGTGGTTAGCTCTACCCCGTTGGGAGACATAATTAAAAATAGAGAAGCCACCGATAGGATTACTAAGTGGGCATTGGAGCTTGGACCTCTTAATCTGAAATATGTTCCTCACATGGTGGTCAAGTCTCAAGCCTTGGTGGATTTGATAAATGACTGGACAGAGTGTCAGGAGCCCGAGGAGAAGCCAGATAACACGTACTCGATGATTCACTTGGACGAATCCAGGCAGCTTGAAGGATCAGGGGCTGGGGTTGTCTTCACCTCCCCTAAAGGTGACAAGTTATGTTATGTGCTAAGGTTGATGTTTCCTTGTACTAACAATGCAGCTTAGTATGAAGCTTTACTTCAGGGCCTCCGGGTGGCTAACGAGATGAACCTGAGCTAGGTTTGATGTCTCGGTGACTCAGATGTCGTGGACAAGCAAGTTTTAGGCATGTGGGATTCCAAGGACCCATGGATGGCGGCTTATCATCAGGCGGTGGATATCATCGCTGGTCACTTCAAGGAGTATCAGGTGGATCATATTGATCGTCGCAGAAACGAGGCGTCTAATGCATTGTCAAGGCTGGGCTCCTAGTGAAAGCCGGTGCCACCTAATGTGTTCTTAGATGTGCTACATCACCCGTAAGTCAAGCAACCTTCGGAGGAAGATTTGGCTATACCTGACCCGAAGGGGCAGCTGGTGGTGGCTCTGCAAGCTATCCCTGATTGGACGCTGCCTTATC
Organism: Hordeum marinum; assembly: GCA_022496015.1. Classification (NCBI taxonomy): domain Eukaryota; kingdom Viridiplantae; phylum Streptophyta; class Magnoliopsida; order Poales; family Poaceae; genus Hordeum; species Hordeum marinum. Next base: position 122,856,944 of record CM039677.1, read on the forward strand.
TACTATACATGACTCGTGGCGAGTTACCTGAGGATGAGACTTTGGCAAGACAAATCGTCACGCGATCTATGTCAATGACAATCATAAATGGTAAGTTACATAAGTGCAGCGTTACCGGAGTTTTCCAACGTTGTGTTTCACCCAAAGAAGGTAAAGAAATCTTGAATGAGATTCAGGCTGGCGATTGTGGTCATCACACCGGTTCAAAATCACTGGTGGCCAAGACCTTTCGGCATGATTTTTTTGGCTGACGGCTCGTAAGGATGCAGAAGACTTGGTTCTCAAGCACGATGGTGTCGGAAGTTCGGGCGGCGTGCTCACATGCCGGCTTAGGAATTGCGAATGATTCCAATTACCTGGCCGTTTGCGGTTTGGGGGCTTTATATGGTCGGGACTTTCAAGAGATCCAAGGACAAGAAGACCCACCTCTTAGTGTTAGTGAATAAATTTACCAAGTGGGTGGAGGCTGAGCCGGTCAGCAAGTGTGACGCAACTATAGTGGTTCAGTTTGTCAAAAAATTTATCTACCGCTTCGTTTGTTGGAAATATGCCCTAGAGGCAATAATAAATTAGTTATTATCATATTTCCTTGTTCATGATAATCGTTTATTATCCATGCTATAATTGTATTGATCGGAGACTTAGATGCATGTGTGGATACATAGACAAAACTATGTCCGTAGTATGCCTTTAATAGACTAGCTCATTGATCAAAGGTGATTAAAGTTTTCCTAGCCATGGACATGAGATATCATTTGATAAACGGGATCACATTATTAGGAGAATGGTGTGATGGACAATACCCGAACTACAAAACGTAGCAAATGATCGTGTCAGTTTATTGCTACTGTTTTCTGCATGTAATGTATATGTTCCTGTGACCATGAGATCATGCAACTCATGGATACCAAAGGAGTGGCTTGTGTGTATCAAATGTCGCAACGTAACTTGGTGACTATAAAGGTGCTCTATAGGTATCTCCTAGGGTGTCTGTTGAGTTGGCATGGATCAAGACTAGGATTTGTTACTCCGTGTGATGGAGAGGTCTCTCGGGGCCCACTCGGTAAGACAACGTCACAATAAGCCTTGCAAGCAATGTGAACTAATTGTTAGTCACGAGATCTTGTATTACAGAACAAGTAAAGAGACTTGTCGGTAACGAGGTTGAACTAGGTATGGAGATACCGACGATCGAATCTCGGGCAAGTAACATACCTAAGAACAAAGGGAACATCATACGGGATTAACTGAATCCTTGACATAGGGGTTCGACCAATAAAGATCTTTGTAGAATATGTAGGAACCAATATGGGCATCCATGTCCCGCTATTGGTTGTTGGCCGTAGAGGTGTCTCGGTCATATCTACATAGTCCTCGAACCCGCAGGGTCTGCACACTTAAGATTTGGTGACGTTTCGGTAGTATAGAGTTATGTATGGTGGTGACCGAAGGTTGTTCGGAGTCCCGGATGAGATCTCAGATGTCATGAGGAGCTCCGGAATGGTCCGGAGGTAAAGATTCATATATAGGAAATCCTCTTTTGGTCACCGGAAAAGTTTCGGGCTCATCGGTAGTGTACCGGGAGTGCCGGTAGTGTACCGGGAGACCACCGGGAGGGGTATTTCGACCCAAGTGGCTTTATGGGCTGTGGGAGAGTAAATACCAGCCCTTTGTGGGCTGGTGGAAGTCCCACACAAGGCCCATGTGGCGGGGAAGAAAAGCCCAAAGAGAAAAAGGTGGAAAAATGCAAAAAAGGCAAAAATAAGGACGAGTCCTAGTCCCACTAGGATTGGAGGAGGAATCCTCCGATCCCACGAGGTTCGGCCGACCCAAGGCTGCCTCTTTGGCATCCAGACCTCCTCCTCCTCTCCTCCAATCCCACTAGGTTCGGCCAACCCAAGAGGATTTTAGGGTTTTGGCACAGTATTTTCAGCCACGTGCTACCCGTTCCTCTAGTGCATAGTTTCTCCTCTAGATCAGTTTTCTACAGTGCTTAGGCGAAGCCCTACCAGAATAGCTCCACCACCATCGCCGGAGCGCTGTCACGCTGCCGAATAACTCTTCTTCCTCTCCGCTCCCTCTTGCTATATCAAGACGGCGGAGATCGTCATCAAGCTGTACGTCTGCTGAACGCGGAGGTGCCGTCCGTTCGGCGCTAGATCGAAAGGACCGTGATCAAGATCGCGAGATGGATCGTGATGAGTTCGTGGGACGGATTGTGATAAGTTCGTGGGAAGGATCATGATGAGTTCACAGGATGGATCATGATGAGTTCACGGGACTAATCATGATTGGATCGCAGGACGAATCGTGATGAGGTCGCGGGACGCTCGGCGATTTGGATCGCGAAGACGTTCGACTACACCAACCGCGTTTCTTAACCTTCCAGTTTCGCGATCTACAAGGGTATGAAGATCCACTCTCCCTCTCGTAGATGCTCATCACCATGGATAGATCTGCATGTGCATAGAATTTTTTTTGTGCAACGTTCCCCAACAGTGGCATCATGAGCTAGGTCTATGTGTAGATGAGATCTCGAGTAGAACACAAAAGGTTTGTGGGCGTTGATTCTTAGATTGCTTCCTCCCTTGGTCGGATTTTGGTACAGCAGTAATGTGAGATGACGCGGCCTGGACCAACATTACTCGTACGCTTACGAGAGACCGGTTCCCTCGACCGCAACTTGTTGCATAGATGGCATGCATGTGCCAGTTTCTCTCACTTTAGTTGGATCGGATTCGACAAAGGCGGTCCTTGAGAAGGTTGAAAAGCAACTAGTGTACCACCATTGTGGTTTTTGCGTAGATGAGAATTGTTCTTTCTAGATACCCGTAGCAGCCACGTAAAACATGCAACAACAATTAGAGGATGTCTAACTTGTTTTCACAGGGTATGTTGTGATATGATATGGCCAATTACATGATGTGATATATGTGATGTATGAGATGATCATGTGATGTATAGATTATCATGACTTGCATGTCGGTGAGTATGGCAACCGGAAGGAGACATAGGGTTGTCTTTAACTATTGTATGACCTACGTGTCAATCATTAAGTGCTATGTAATGCTTTACTTTATTGCTAAATGGCAGCAATAGTAGTAGAAGCATGTTGGGCGCGACAACCCCGATGGCGACACATTGATGAATATCAAGATGATGGAGATCATGGTGTCTTGCCGGTGACGATGGAGATCATGCCGGTGCTTTCAAGATGGAGATCAAAAGCACAAGTTCATGGCCATATCATGTCACTTATGATTTGCATGTGATGTTAATCCTTTTAGGCACCTTGTTTTGCTTAGGACGACAGTAGAATTATAAGGTGATACCTCACTTAAATTTCAAGATGAATTGTGTTCTCCCCGAGTGTGCACCGTTGCGAAAGTTCGTCGTGTTGAGACACCACGTGATGATCGGGTGTGATAGACTCTACGTTCACAAACAACGGGTGCAAGCTAGTGTTGCACATGCAGAACACTCGGGTTAAACTTGACGAGCCTAGCATGTACAGACATGGCCTCGGTACATAAGAGACCGAAAGGATAAACATGAGTCATATAGTAGATATGATCAACATGATGATGTTCACCATTGTAACCACCTCAACTCACGTGATGATCAGACTTGAGTTGGTGAATTTGGATCATGTATCACTCGGATGACCGGAGGGATGTCAATTTGAGTGGGAGTTCTTAAGTAATATGATTAATTGAACTCATTATCATGAACATAGTCAGTAGTGTCTTTGCAAAATTATGTTGTAGATTACTATCTCACGTTGTAGCTCCCTTGAATTTTTATATGTTCCTAGAGAAATAGAGTTGAAAGTTGATGGTAGCAATATTGCGGACTAGCTCCGTGATCTGAGGATTGTCCTCATTGCTGGACAGAAGGCTTATGTCCTTAATGCACCGCTCGGTGCGCCAACCCCTCTAACATCGTTTGTAGATGTTGTGAACATCTGACAGGCACGTTCTGATGACTACTTGATAGTTTAGTGTGTCATGCATTACGACTTACAATTGAGGCTCCGAAACATTTTGAACGTCATGGAACATATGAGATGTTCTAAGAGCTGAAATTAGGATCTCAGGCTCATGCCTGTGTTGCGAGATATGAGATCTCCAACAAGATTATTTGCCTGCAAGATGAAGGAGAATAGCTCAATCGTTGAGCATCTTCTCAGATTGTCTGGGTGCTACAATCTCTTGAATCGAGTGGGAGTTGATCTTCCAGATAGGATAGCGATTGATATAGTTCTCCGAGTCACTGTCACTAAGCTACTAGAACTTGGTGAAGAACTATAAAATGCCAGGGATAGAAATAATGATCCTTGAGCTATTCGTGATGTTTGACACCGCGAAGGTAGAAATCGAGAAGGAGAGTCAAGTGTTGATGGTTAGTCAAAACCTCTAGTTTCAAGAAGGGCAAGAACAAGGAGGGAAACTTCATGGATAGCAAGTCAGTTGCAGCTCCAGTGAAGCAACCCCAAGTCTAACCCAAACCCAAGACTAAGTGCTTCGATTATGAGGAGAACAGCCGCTGAAGCGGAACAACCCTAAATACTTGGTAGATAAGAAGGCTGGCAAAGTCGACAGAAGTATATTTGATATACGTGTTATTGATGTGTACCTTGCTAGTACTCCTAGTAGCACCTGGGTATTGGACACCGGTTCGATTGCTCAATGTTAGTAACTCGAAGTAAAAGCTACGGAATAAACGGATACTAGCTAACTGTGAGGTGACGATGTGTGTCGGAAATGTTTCCATGGTTGATGTGATCAACATCGCACGCTCTCTCTACCTTTGAGATTAGTGACGAACCTAAATAAATTTTATTTGGTGTTTTTGCATTGAGCATGAACGTGATTAGATCATGTTCATTGCAACATAGTTATTCATTTAAGTTAGAGAATAATGGTTATTATATTTACACGAATAATACCTTCAATGGTCATGCACCAAGTAAGAATGGTTTGTTGAAACTTGATCGTAGTAATACACATGTTCATAACATTGATGCCAAAAGGATACAAAGTTAATAATAATAGTACCACATACTTGTGGCACTACCGCTAAATGTCATATTGGTATAAAACGCATGAAGAAACTCCATGCTGATGGATCTTTGGACTCATTCGATTTCGAATCGGTTGAGACATGCGAACCATGCCTCTTGGTCAAGATGACTAAGGACCCCGTTTTCTGTTTTGATGAAGCGGGCAAGTGATTTATTGGAAATGATACATGTTGATGTATGCAATCCAATGAGTCTTGTAGCATGCGGTGGATATCTTTATTTTCTTACCTTCACTGATGATTTGAGTACATATAGTGTATATTTACTTAATGAAATGCAAGTCTGAATCGTTTGAAAGGTTCAAGTAGATTCAGAGTGAAGTTTAAGATCATCGTGACAAGAACATAAAAATGTTTGCAATATGATCGTGGAGGTGAATATCTGAGTTACGACTTTGGCATACAATTTTAGACAGTGTGAAAGTTGTTTCACAACTCACGCCACCTGGAACACCATAGTGTGATGGTGTGTCCGAACGTCATAGTTGTGCTCTATTGGATATGGTGCGTGCTATGATGTCTATTATCGTTTTGTTACTATAGTTTTGGGGTTATGCATTAGAGACAACTACATTCACTTTAAGTAGGGCACCATCTGAATCCGTTGAGATGACACTGTGTGAATTATGGTTTGATAGAAACCTAAGCTGTCATTTCTTAATGTTTGGGGATGCGACGCTTGTGTGGAAAATGATTTCACCTAATGAGCTCGAACCCAGAGCGGACAAATGCATCTTCATAGAATACCCTAAGAACAGTTGGGTGAACCTTCTATCTAAGATCCAAGCATAAAATGTTTATTGCTAAAACTGGGTCGTTTCTCGAGGAAAAGTTTCTCTTGAAAGAACTGAGTGGGAGGAAGATAGAACTTGATGAGATTATTGCACCTCTGTTACAACCAGAGAGTAGCGCAACGCAGGACGTTGTTTCTCTGAAGCCTACTTTAGTTGAAGAGGAAGTTAATGATGATGATCATGAAGCTTCGGATCAAGTTACTATCGAACGTCATAGGTCGACAAGGACGTGTACCGCTCCTGAGTGGTGCGGCAACCCTGTCTTAGAGGTCATGTTGTTGGACAACGATGAACCTACGAACTATGGAGAAGAGGTGATGGGCCCAGAAACCAACAAACGGTTAGAGGCCATGAAATCCGAGAAAGTATCCTTGTATGAAAACCAAGTATAGACTTTGGTGGACTTGCTCATTGGACGGCGGGTCGTTAAGTACAAATGGATCTTTGAAATGAAGACAGACGCTGATGGTAAATGTCACCATTTGTAAAGCTTGACTTGTTGCAAAGAAGTTTACGACAAGTTCAAGGAGTTGACTGCGATGAGACTTTCTCACTCGTAGCGATGCTAATGTCTATTGGAATTATGTTAGCAGTTGCTGCACTTTCAACTATGAAATGTGGCAGATGGATGTCAAAACATCGTTTCCTTAACAGTTTACTTGATGAAAGGTTGTATGTGATACAACGAGAAGGATTTGTCAGTCCTACGGATGCTAAATGGTGTGCAAGCTTCAGTGATCCTTTTATAGACTGAAGCAAGCATCTCGGAGTTGGAATGTAAACTTTGATGAGGTGATCAATGTTTTTGAGTCTATACAAAGTTTATGAGAAACTTGTATTTGCTATAAAGTGAGTGGGAGCACCATAGAGTTTCTGATAAGTATACGTGGATGACATATTGCTATTCGGAAATAATATGGAATTTTTGGAAAGCATAAATGGTTGTTTGAAAAGTGATTTTCAAAGGAAGACCTGAATAAAGCTAACTAATTGTTGAGCATCAAGATCTATAAAGATAGATCAAGATGTTTGATAAGACTTTCAATGAGTATGTACTTTGACAAGATTTTGAAAGAGTTCAAAATGGATTAGTCAGAGAGAAGTGTTCTCGCCTGCTTTGTAAGGTGTCAAGTTGAGTGAGACTCAAAGCTCGACCATGGCAAAAGAAAGAGAAAGGACAAATGTAGTCCCCTATGCCTTAGCCATAGGCTCTGTATAGTATGCCATGTTGTGTACCGCACCTGCGTGTGCCTTGCCATGAGGAGGAGTCCTAGTCCTACTAGGATTGGAGGAGGAATCCTCCAATCCCACTAGGTTCGGCTGACCCAAGGGCTGCCTCTTTGGCATCCAAGCCTCCTCCTCCTCTCCTCCTATATATACTAGAGGATTTTAGGGTTTTGGCACAAAATTTTCAGCCACGTGCTACCCATTCCTCTAGTGCATAGTTTCTCCTCTAGATCGGTTTTCTACAGTGCATAGGCGAAGCCCTGCCGGAATAGCTCCACCACCATCGCCCGAGCGCCATCACGCTGCTGGAGAAATCTTCTTCCTCTCCGCTCCCTCTTGCTGGATTAAGCTGGCGGAGATCGTCATCAAGTTGTACATGTGCTGAACGCGGAGGTGCCGTCCATTCGGCGCTAGATCGGAAGGACCGTGATCAAGATCGCGAGATGGGTCATGATGAGTTCGCGGGAAGGATCGTGATTAGTTCGCGTGCCAGATCGTGATGAGTTCACGGGACGGATCGTGATGAGTTCACGGGACTGGTCGTGATTGGATCGCGGACGGATCATGATGAGATCGCGGGACGCTCGGCGATTTGGATCGCGAAGACGTTCGACTACAATAACCGCGTTTCTTAACGCTTCCCGCTTAGCGATCTACAAGGGTACGTAGAACCACTCTCCCTCTCGTAGATGCTCATCACCATGGATAGATCTGCATGTGCGTAGGAAAATTTTGTTTCCCATGCAACGTTCCCCAACATCGGTTACCCTCATAGTATCATAACCGATAACGAAACGAACTTATCCAATGGGGCGATGCAAACTTTATGTGAAAGTGAGCACATCCGGATCAATGTATCTGCGGTTGCTCATCCAAAATCCAATGGTCAGGGAGAACACGCTAACTAGGAAATCTTGAGAGGCATCAAACCCCAGCTTATGGTTCCCCTGTAGAGAACGCCGGGTTGTTGGGTGGAGGAGTTGCCATCGGTTTTATGGAGCATCAAAACTACTCCCAAGAGATCAACAGGATATACGCCTTTCTTCATGGTTTATGGCACACAAGCCGTGTTACCAAGCGATATATGTCATGACTCGCCACAGGTGGCGGCTTACGTTGAGGAGGATAATGAGACAGCGCGTCAAGACGCGTTGGATGCTTTGGATGAAGAGCGTGTTCTATCGGCGACTCGATCGGCGATTTATCAACAAGACCTCTGTCGCTACCATAGCCGCAAATTTAAGACCTGGACGTTTCAAGAAGGCGACTTGGTGTTGCGTTTGATTCAAGATCAGACGGATGCGCACAAGCTATCCCATTCATGGGAAGGACCTTTCCTGGTTAGCAGAAATCTCAACAACGGGTCGTATTATCTCATTGATATACGAGACGAGTCAAGCACTTATAGGCATGAGACCCGCTGGTCGTGGAATATAGCTCATCTACGGCCTTACTCTACTTGAGTCATCAATACTCAATTTTGTACACCATCATTGTACATGTCACACATATATATATAATAAAATTGGCATCCCTACAAGCTGGGGCCTCTGCTGTTTCACGTATCTCAGCTTGTCCAAAAGTTGACTCCATCAACAAGATCATCTGGGGGCTTCCAACCCACCGGGTTTAGCTTACACGCCCTTTTGATCGGCTCTTAAGCCACAGTCACGTGGGTTATATACCCAAAAGTTGACTCCATCAACAAGGTCATCTGGGGGCTTCCAACCCACCAGGTTTACCTTACACACCCTTTTGATCGGCTCTTAAGCCACAGTCAGGCGGGTTATATACCCAAAAGTTGACTCCATCAACTAGGTCATTTGGGGGCTTCCAACACATCGGGTTTATCTTACATACCCTCTTGATCGACTCTTAAGACGCCGCAAGTTTGAGTTAAACCTTCCTGTATGCTGATGCTGCTCTGCTATGTGAGCCGCCGAACTCTTGCCAGTTAATCTCGATTAGAGACCCTGAGCTGTTCAAACATATTTGATAGCCATTCTCGCTAGAGACCCTATACTTGTCAAGGTTAAACCGGAGACTCTTGTCATCTGAGGGCCGGCTTACGGAAAGCAAGGACAAACTCCCCCATCTGCTGCCGACTCTCTACTATGTGGCCCATTCGTACCCTTAAACAGTTACTCTTTTAAAGACCCTGCACTGTTTAAAGTTCAAACGGCGGATTTATGTCATGTGATAGGTATCTTATGGGAATTAGGGTACTCATACCCGGGTGCGTCTCTTTCTGGTTTGTTACGCTCTTAAACAGTTAATCTCGCCTGCAGACCCTGAGCCGTTCAACGAAATTGACGACCACTCTCGATAGAGACCCTATACTATTAAAGAGTTCTAGTAGCGAGTCCACCCAGAAGAACCGGCATATGTGTTTTCAGAAAGGCAAGGTCAGGAGAGATTTGACATCCTCAGGTTGCGCTTTTTAAAGCCGCCCTCACATCAATGCAGAATATATTCTGCTATTTTTTTGCCGGCTTTGTGGCATGACATGCTGTTTCCATGGCTTCTGCCCAAAAGTGTCTTGGCGTCTTGTATTTGTCAAGCATCGTTCTGGCCATCTCAATAAGCTTCTAGTTCTTCCTCTTTGTCAAGAAAGGTATCCACATGGGTGTTATTGAAATCCGATCTGTTATCGCTTCGAACCTTCTTGATCTTTGCTTCAAATTGATCTTGTGCTTTGCATCAATTAATAATACCGACGCAAATCTGGAAAAATCATCAACTAAAACTAGACCATTGGAATTTCCACCGAGACTCTTGTAAGCATTGGGACCGAAAAGATTCATGTGAAGTAACTCGAGTGGTTTCCTAGTAGTCATGATATTCTTAATGGGATGGCTTCCACCTACATGTTTTCCAGCTTGACACGCACTACAAAGTCGATCTTTGTCAAAGATAACATCTTTAACACCAAGAATATGATCACCTTTCATTAGCTTATCTAGATTGTGCATTCCTACATGTCCAAGTCTTCTATGCGAAAGCCAACCTTTAGAGGATTTAGCAATTAAACAAGTGCGAGGCTTGGATCTCTTAGCGAAATCAACATTGTATAGATCACCTCTATGGAAACCGGTGAAGACCATTTTATGATTATGTTGTTGAAACACTTGGCAATCTACTTTTGTGAATAACACATTGAAACTAAAATCGCAAGTCTAGATATGGAAAGAAGATTGTAGCCAAGGGATCCAACAAGCATAACATTTTGAATAGAGCTATCATGGTATATGGCCACCTTACCAAGGACAAGTACCTTACCCTTAGAGTTGTCTCCAAAGGTCACATATCTTCGAGGATCTTAATTCGGCGTGATCTCTTGAAACATGTCTTTATCACCAGTCATATGGTCCATACATCCAGTGTCAAGAATCCACTCTTTTCCTCCGGACATATAATCCTAGAAGTTTGCCATGAGACTTAGATTCTTCATGATGTTCTCGTACTCCATGTCGAACAGCTCATCTTCACCAAGGTAGCCACGGTCCACATTGTCATCAGCAAGTGGGAAATCCTCGTCATAAAGAACAAGGGTTCCGTTAGAATTGTCATCATGAAAATGTTCAAGTTTATGAATCTGAATGGCTTAAAAGACAATGTTGTTGATAGTAGTAAAATCTCCTTTAGCACGCATAAGATCACAGAGCTCAAATAGGCATTTCTCAAAGTTTGGATCACTAGGCTTCATTTTGTGAAAATCAATAGTTTTATGAAGAATTTCATCAAGATTTCCTAAAGAAAGATTTGGATATCATTTCTCCAAATCTGTCCACAAGGTATAGGCACATGCAAAGTTCTTCAATTGAGAAAGCACGAATCTTGGTAAACCTCTAACAAAAAGATTGTCACATCCCTAGCTAGATGTGATAGGATAGCATGGGTGTTGCATCATGTTCCAATTTTGCATCAACATGAAATGGGGACTAAAAGAAACCCCAAGCTCACATTGAATCAAAATAATTCAAAGTTGGTGAAAACTCAACAAATCCAAAATGCCCTTTAAAAATGTTCCCTATGTCTGATAAATATGGACATGGTTATAACAGGGGTCATTTTAAATATTTGAACAACTGAAGCAATTTAAAACTAAATGATAAAGCTACTGAAAATATCAAATAAAGCATTATCATTATTTTAGTTTTCAACATATCCTGAAACTTTTTGGATAAGTTTGAAATATTCAAACTTCAATATATGAAATATTTGGGATATTTTAAAATAGCATATTTGCCTGAAATTAAAGTAAAACAAATATCAGAAGTTAGAAAAGAATTGAAATAAAAAAAGAGGGAAGAAAGCCCTCCTGGGCTTACCTGAAGAAGAGGCCCAGCCCACCGGGGCAACAGCGTCTTGTTCCTCCTGCCAGGACGAGAAGCAGCTGTGTGCTGCCCCCACAGCCGGTGGTGGCCATGCGCTGGCCACCTCCTCCTTGCCTACCTGGCCGCCTCCTCGTCGTGTTGGCGAGAGGATAGGCTCAGACACCGCCGAGCCGTTTCCCCCTTGCAATTTCCCCCTCTCCCTCTCCTCTGCTCCCCCTCTCTCCGGACTGAAGACGCCGGTGATTCGCCGCTCTCCCTGCGTCCCCGACCATGCTACGGTGCTAGAAGCCCCACCGGTGAGGCCCCGGACTGTTTCCCCCTAGTCCTGATGCCGTTCCCCTTCTCTAGCCCCGTCGGTAGCCAGAGCTGAGCGGAGCTCGCCGCCGGCCATGGCGTAGCCGTGGCCACAGTGGCCAAAGCTCGCTCCTGGCCAAGGGCTCGTGCTCGTAGCGCCTCCAGGAGCTCGTAGCTGCCCTCAGCTCCTCCTCCTGCGGCCTATAGCGCAGTAGCCGTTCCTTCCCGAGCCATCGCCGCCACAGAGGCCAAACTCGCTCCTGGCCACTAGATGTGCGCGTGCACGGTCTATCTCCCGACGTGGCCATCATCAGGAGCTAATCCCCCTTGATTAATTAGTCCTCCTGCCACTTACCAGTGGGCCCTAGGGTGGGTCAAACCCCTGGTCAGTGCGGAGTTCAGGCTCCTGTCCCTGACGTGCGGGCCCCGCACGTCAGGTTTGACCTGGCCTGGTCAGCCGACCAGCTGACGTCGTGGTGATATCAGGCTCACGGCATTAATCCTTTTCGAGACTAAAAATAATTCTAGAAATTATTTAAAACTTTAGAAATTCATATAAATTAATCTATAAATCAAATGAAAATAATTTATATATGAAAAATTGTCAGAAAAATGCAATGAGTCCAATGGTGCTATTATCATACATGTTAGAGCAACATATCTAGAAGAACATTGACATTTTCTAATAGGTTAGTAAATGGAATTTGAAATGAAGAAAAATTTTGAACCTATATTCAAACTCCCTTCAAATTAACTTAGACACTAGTTGCACTAGCTAATCCATACATGCTACCATGTGATGCACATGCATCATATTGTTGCACTTACGTGTATTGAATGCTAGTTATCTGCATTGTGGTAGGCCCTGCTTCTGAGGATACCCCCGAGTATTCCAACGAAGGAGAGAACCTTCCCGCTACCCAGCAAGGCAAGCAACCCCTTTGATCATTCCGATAACATCCCACTCTCTCGCTCCTGTTCTTGTTTATTGCATTAGGACAAATGTTCACTTGTCTGTCATACACAGTAGATGAACCTATTCTTATGCATGACCTGTCATTGTCACAGTAAATAGCTAAACCTTACAACCTAGCATACCTGGTAGATGCTTGTGCCATGATGTGCTTAGCTTACTTCGCCTGCTATGCTTGCTATTCTTAGAGTTGTGTCAGGTCTGATTCATCTGGGTGATGAACTGAGTGAAACAATGTTGTTCTGATGTGCTGCACATTGGTCGAAGATGCATGAAGCTACCCATGATACACAAGCAACAATCACTTGGGAAGAGTTCAAGATGACTCTGCAAAAATCTCTTGTTGTCACCAACACCCAGAAGCCCCGTTGCAAAGAAGTGAAGAAGATTTGTGCATGCAAGATATGTGGAGAGATAGGACACACCCACGAAGAACACAAGGAAGGATGCCCTCATTGTGAAGAAAATCACTGAGCTGAGGAATGCCCAACTGGGCAGGTGACATGTTTCTTGTGTGAAGGAACTACACATTACCCGGCTCAAGGCCAAATGTACCCCAAGGTACAATAATTCATCAAGCAGCAGAAGGAAGCCATGAAGGAAGCCTTCAGAGAAAATTTAGGAGAACTTGTGATGAAGGAAGATGTTGAAGACCCTAATGGAGAAGGCCTAACCAGATTTTACTCCAATGCCTGCTATTCATGTGGAGAAGAAGGACATTTCTCACAGGACTGTATGAAGGAAAGAAAAGAGTATCTGGGAAACTTTCCGACAGAAGAAGTGGAGTTTGATCCACAGGAAATTGAAAGTTTGATCGGAACAAAGAAGCCCAGGAAGAGAAACCGAAGACGTTCTCAGAACAACCCAATTTCTGCAAAGAAGGATCTGAGTCAGATCATGTGTTTCTGGTGCAAGAATTTAGGCCACTTTACCGATAAATGCCCAGAGAAGAAGGTTAAACATGAGTAGTTTGAGTTTTTGATTTTGGAAGTAATAAATGTAATAGGTAGCACTCTTACCATTTTGAAGTTGTGTAACGGAAGCCTCGGAGTTTGTAATGAAATTCATGAGATCAATGGAATTTATGATGTCATGATTCTCCTGTGTTGAATTATATGAGTTTCCACTCTAAGAACAAAGATCTCTGACCAATTTTAGAGGATATGAGAAAATATGGTCTATGCAGGCATGCGTGCATTTGATTTTAAGTGTGGTAGCAACCACACGGACAAATGAATGAAGAAAATGCCATTCATGTTCAGGAGTTTGGATAAGTGAATACAGGTGAAGAGAATGTGGAACCATATCCAAACTATGTGGATGATAACATTTGTGACAACGTGTCTTTGAAGTTGGAATATTGAGAAAAGGAATGATTGTGACGAAACCATACACAAGGTTAAACAGACTGATGGAAAGGAAAATCAATTCCACAGAGTGGCATCTAGACAATAATAAGTCTGTGAATTGTTACCTCAAGGGTATGGTGTAGTGAACTGAAGGTAATGTTGGAATATGGAACGATAGTAACCCAAAGAGTGAGTTAATGGTATCCATGTATTTAAGTGAACCCACAAATCACTAACCTTAGTATTGATAAAGATTAAGCCCTACCTTTGTGAAGGAAGGAACTTGGAAGAAGCTACAATTGATCAACAAACGTTTTTCTTAGGAGTATACAAAAACCAGAGAGTTCTGAAGAAATGATAGATGTTTTTGATTAGCTTGCAGAATCAATGGATTTATCCGAACTTTGTTCGTTGACAAGAGAAATTTCTGCAATGCTTATGAGGAAGCCCAACTGTTTGTATATGAGATTCACTAAACCTTATACAAGGTAATGATTTCAGTGCGACATGGCTTGGCCACCCTGACGACTTACTCTTATCATTCTCTTGCTATCCGGATTGGTAAATCTAAGTGACTCACCCATAGTAAAGAGACGACGTTCCTTGAAGCTTTTGTTTAAGCCTTAGAATTGTATGATGAAAACCCCTTGTATATGGCAGTTACTGTCATACGTAGGAATTTTACGGTGAGGAATGTAGCCAAGACCCATTTCACTGCAGGATAACCACTAATGGTAGACCACCATGAGATCTTCGATAAGTTATTTAGAATGATCGCGAGACTTGTTAGTTAAGAAGACCCAATATCTGAGAAAGTGCATTTTGTTATGAGAACACAAGATTTTGATATAACAAAAGAGCCTCATCGAAAGAACTATCATAAAGAATGTGAAGAGACAGATGCACCCAGAGGACTGTCATGACTTTTGAGGGACCAGTGACTCTCAGTTTAAGTTTGGTAGACCCCGCACCCTTTGGTTAATGGAATTGCTAGAAGACCCCATACCCTAACCTATTCTCTCTAGTCCTTTCGAATCTCGAGGACAAGATTCATTTTAAGTGTGGTAGGTTTGTAACATCCCAAATTTTGGAATGTTATAATAAATATTAGAATGAGTGTTTGTTTGCTTGAGTGGTTGAATTTAGTGAAATTTGAAACTTTTAAAAAACTTTTGAATGAGAGGGAATGACATGACTTTCCCATGTGCCTTTGAATTCAAATTCTTACATTTCAAATCAGTGAGAGAAGATGACATTACTTTTTCAATATAAAAAGATTTGAAGAGTGGATCTGAAACCATCTGAAAATTTTCTGATATGGAGTTCCTTTCATATTTGTATTTCCAATTTGAAGTTTGAAAGAATTCAAACCCCTTGACCAAAACTTGAGAGGAGTAACATGACACTCCACACCAAGGTTATTTTTGTGAAGTAGTTGAACCCCAAAACCCAGGGGGTTATTTGAAAAATTTATTGCAAAATATTTAAAATCAATTTAGGCATTTTCTAAAAATAATTTTTTTAAAGTATTTCTTTTGTCCGTGGAAAATGTTCATTAAATTCGATTTATTCCCCTGGTCAGTTTAATATATAAATATTCATTTGTTGGAAATGTATTGAATGCCATGAAGTAGTTTCCATTCTCTGTAATTAGAAAAGGAAAGGAATTAATGCATTTTCTGAAAATACTTTTTTTAAGTATTTATTTTGGTCGTGGAAAAATGTTCATTAAATTGAATTTATTCCCCTGGTCAGTTTAATATATAAATCTTCATGTTTTGGAAAGGCATTGATTGCTATAAAGTAGTTTTCATTCTCTATAAATTACAAAAGGAAAGGAATTAATGTTTTAATAAAAACCACTGAATCCGCCATTACTCCAATCCCACTGAATCCCACTGAATTAACTCCAATCCCACTGAATCCGCCATCTCCTCTCCCTTTCCTTTCTATGACCCCGAGCCGCTCCTATAAATAATCGAGGCCTCCCGCACCCCGTTCCACCCCTAAGCCCCATTCCCCGTGCCCTCTCGCCGCCGTCATTGCTCCCCGGAGCTCCGGCCACCACCGAAGCTCTCGAGCTTGTGTCGCTCCACTCCGACGCCCCAAGCTCTCCCGAGCCCACCACCTTCTCCACCTTGCTCGCGCGTCCCTCTCCATCCACTCGCCCGTGCCCCGCACCCACCGGAGTCCCCTCCCCGACGACCACCCGAAGATCCTCGCCGCTCACGAGCTCGCCGCCGTCAACCCCGTTCTCCCCGAGCCCCGCTGATGCCACCTACCTCGTCGCCGTGCTTGCCTTCCTCCGGGAGCTATTCAGCATCAGAATCTGAGCTCATCTTCCCCAACTCCGGCGACTATCACCGGTGAGCTCCAGAAAATTCCCGTAATTTTGTTTTTCAGAAAAATAGCAATCTTAAAAAAATCATATTTCCTAGTATACATATCCAAATTGAGTGATTCCAATTGCATTAGATCACAAATTTCGTAAAGCTTCTGAATAGGTAAAAAGTTATCATATTTGAGTAATTAAATCTGAGTATGATCAAATTCTTTGAAATCCTTAAATTTGACTTTACTTGAGTTTAATAAATTAGTTTTGGATGAATCTTTTTGCAAAATGTCAATACGTGTTTGGCGAATCCAGTAGGAGTTATCAAATTAATTTTTGATTAATTGAAAATTGATTTGTAGCAAAACAATACTGTTTTTACAATAGATTTGTTTTATTTTTAAACTTTCTATTTTATTTGTTTTTAATTAAATTTTTTGGTATGGTTGAAACATTATAATATGTTTCTGTTATACATCAGTATACAATTTTTATGATTAAAAAATATATTTTTCTACTGTTCTGTATTAAAATTTGTATAGATCATAACAAGAGTTTTATAATAGCAATTAGATGGATTCTTTTTGCAATTTAAACTTTGAGAAAAATACTTTCTATGGAGTTATTATTTTGTATTTTTATTTTCTGCTAATTTATTAGTTTAGTGTTGTCACTAGTAGTTAAGTTTTATTTAGGGCAAAACTATTTTTGTTGTATATTGTTAATCTTTATAGTTTTTCATGTGAAGTTTTCTTTGGATTTTATCTAGTTCTTTTTATTTCAATTTATTTTTTTTGTACGTCTTCATTTGTTGATTGTTAGTTTGAGTGCTAGAATGCTTGCTAGACATGATTTATTATGTGAATGAAATGTTTGACTATATAGATTTTGCAATGGAGAGTGACGAATAGTTCTATCAAGTTATTTCTGAGAGCGATATTAATCTTCATCAACAGTATAGGCAAGTTCACTTTGACAATCTATTTCATACCTATGTTTTGTTGCATGTAGTGACATCATTCAACAAATCCCTCCAGTAGTGTTATTGAAATTTTTGTAGTTGAGTAGAATGCATGAGGTAGGAACCCCCCACTTGTTACTAAAGCCCCGGGAAAGTTAGTTATTTTTATGCTATCCTAAAGTAGATAGGGTTTGGTATGAGTGTTCGTGAGTGGTCTAAGAAGGAGGACTCTACGTCAAGACGACAACTTCATGAAGGCATCTTCAAGTCCTGCATCTTCAAGACCTCAAGACTTCGAGACTCGAGAAACAAGTTTTCAATACACACCACTGGGTGAAGGATGGTTGATTGGGCATCCCTGGAGTAACCAGTGGATGGCCGGGATGCATGGAGAAGCGCCATGACATCTTGAGGAAAGCTTCACCTAGACTCAAAGAGACAGACGAATACTTCATGCCCGAAAGCTTACCTGTGTAGCCACAAGTCATTATGGGCTCTGGCTTGGTTGACCTTTGTTCTGACTCTGGCTGGGCAGTGCTACGAGGTGTAGTCGATGTTAGGAATGGATGGGCACTGACTGTAGTCAGGGAAACACTCTGAAATACCATGTTTCGTTCATCCTGTTCTCAAACACCCGGCAGTGCGAGGAGTTACAAGGAGGGAACGAATCTTGTGGGTAAAGTACACAACACTTTGCACAGTTAAACCTAATCGATTAGCCGTGTCTCGGTTACGGATAATTTGAGCTTCTAGACTTGGATCTATCTCTGAACTCTAAACACTGGACTGATAATTAATTGTGGGCAACTTATGATACTTGTGGGCATTAAGACATCGGTTGGTGGAACCATGTCATGTTAGGTAACTCTGTAGTGAAAACTCCATGACATGCCTTTGGTGTAGGAAAAGAAAATAAACCAGCTTTTCTGCAAAAACTCAGACACAGAGCCTCAAAGCCTTACTGCATATAGAATAGTTTTTATCTTCTCTTCTACTATGGTGATCTTGCCGGTACATTCAATGTACTGACCTACACGGCTGCAACGTCCTATGTTGCAGATAAGCTCTACAACGGGTAAGAGTACGATTCAGGGTTACGGTCTACACTCAACCTGCCGTTGGTGTTATTGGGAATCCACTCCCGTTGACTGTTTCCACTGAAATTTTAAGGTATATATGAACTTTACATTAATTACATGTGATTGCACTTTGGTATATACATTGATGTACTGTGTGTGCCAGCATACTGATCCAGGGATGGCACGGAACACACACAGGCTTGACTCGTTTTGAGTCGGGTCGCTACATATCCACACTATCCCAAAGGCTTTACTTGGCACTTTATTGAAATAAAATACACAAACATTATTACTACAGTAGATTAATCATGTGAATGCATAAAAAGAGAAGGTAAAAGTGTTGGGTTGTCTCCCAACAAGCATGTTTCTTTAACGCCTTTTAGCTAGGCATGATGATTTTAGTGATGCTCGTATAGGAAGAATAATTGAAACATGCAAAAGAGCATCATGAATCTCATGACAAGCACATTTAAGTATAACACACTTCCTATGCATAAGGATTTGGTGAGCAAAATATGTATGGGAGCAAGAATCAACTAGCATAGGAAGGCAAATCAAGCATAACTTCAAAACTTTGAACACATAGAGAGGAAACTTGATATTATTCCCATTCTTACAAGCATATGTTGCTCCCTCATAATAATTTTCAGTAGGATCATGAAGGAATTCCACAATATAACCAGCACATAAATCATTCTATTCATGATCTACAATCATAGAAATTTTACTACTCTCCACACAAGAAAATTTCTTCTCATGACTAATAGTGGGAGTATCATAAAAAAGTTGAATTCAAAAAATTGGTTCCACACTAAAAGAGTAATATTCAGTAAAAGGATATTCATAATTATAACAAGTATCATAATAGTAATCATTACTATTTTTCAGCACATTAGTATCATCACAATAATCATCATAAGTAGGAGGCATGCAATCATTATAACAAATTTGATCATTCAAAGTAGGGGGAATAAAAAGATCATATTCATTAAGAATAGCATCCCCAAGCTTGTAACGAACATTAATTGCAGCAAATAAATTCTCAAACATGTCATTTTCATAAAACATAGCATCCCACAGCTTGTGGCTTTGCATGTCATAAACATAATAACTCTCACAATTAAAGGTATGAATAGCTCCAACACTATAGCAATTATTATCATCATCTTCTAAGTTGGTGCCATAAATATTTTCAAGATTATAAGAATTATCATTATCTTCCCAATCATAATTATCACAACAAGCAATAGGCATAACAAAATCATCCTCAAGTGCATCATCTTCCACAACTACTTATGATTCATTCTCATGAGGCCTATCAATAATGGGAGCAACATTATTTGGGAGAGATACCTCTTTACCTTTAATTTGACTTCTTTTCTTATTCTTCACCACATTATGTGTGGGTTTATTTAATTCCTCAAAGCTTCTTCTTGAAGATGTTGGTTGAATAAAAAGCTTCGCCTCGTTACCTAATTCATCATAAGAAAAAATAGGAGGATATTGGGAAAACTCTTCCCCTTCATTAGTATTCTCTTCATATTCCATTTTATTTCCTGTCTTTAAGTAATTGGAAATATAAGGATTCTGAATGCAATTTACCACACAATACATATAGGTTTCATTTAGATCAAAATCAATCATTTTCATGAGAACCCAAGCTCGAACATCCGTAGTTTTATGTTTCATTTCTTCATACCCCAAAAATAGACCAAGTTAATAATGATTCTCAAGGGTAATGAGGTTATCAAAAAAATTGGACACAATTCGATCATGAAATAATTCACATTTAAAATTAAAATGACCACTTTCATTGCAAAGTTCACAAGGATGGCGAGAAATATTAAGTCTTTTGGCACAAACATATAGGCTCTCTTGCAACCATTTAGTTTATAAATACTTATGCCTCTTACAAAATCTATCTTCCCGTTTAGGCATGTCTTGACAAACTCTATGGACTCCACAAAAATTGACATGCTTATAAGAAATCTCTTTATCATGACTAGTGAAATCATCATTAGTACTATGGACATTCAGAGAATTCATACTAACAACATTCCAATCATGCTCTTTAGTGTCCAACATTTTAATAACTTCTTCTTCTAACAGTTGAGCACAATTTTCCTTTCCATCATTTTCACAAAAGAGATTGAAAAGATGAAGCATATGGGGCAACCTCAATTCCATTTTTTGTAGTTTATTTTATAGACCAAACTAGTGAAAAAAAGAAACTAAAAGATTTGATTGCAAGATCTAAAGTTATACCTTCAAGAACTCACCTCCCTGGTAATGGCGCCAGAAAAGAGCTTGATGTCTACTACACAACCTTCTTGTAGACTTGTGTTGGGCCTCCAAGCATAGAGTTTTGTAAGAGAGCGACAATTTTCCCTCAAGTGGATGAACTAAGGTTTATAAATCCATGGGAGGTGTAGGATGAAGATATTCTCTCTCAAACAACCCTGCAACCAAATAACAAAGAGTATCTTGTGTCCCCAACACACCCAATACAATGATAAATTGTATAGGTGCACTAGTTCGTCAAAGAGATGGTGACACAAGTGCAATATGCATGGTAGATATAGGTTTTTGTAATCTGAAAATATAAAATCATTAAGGTAACAAGTGAGAAAAGTGAGCAAAAACGGTATTGCAATGCTTAGAAACAATGCCTAGGGTTCATACTTTGACTAGTGCAATTTCTCTCAACAATACTAACATAGTTGAATCCATAGCCACAAATGTAAATACCTCTCGTGCGACAAAGAGTTCACTCCAAAGTCAAAAAAATAGAGGAGAGCTAACAAAGAAATTATTGTTGGGTATGAAACCACCTCAAAGTAATGTTTTCTGATCAATCTTATGAGCTATCCCTATAAGTGTCACGAACAGCCCTAGACTTCGTTCTGAAATAACACCTTAAGACACACATCAACCAAAACCCTAATGTCATCGAGATACTCCAATTTCACCACAAGTACCCATGGGCTTGATTATACGATATGCATCACACAATTTCAGATTCATTGTGTTCAATCCAACACAAAGAACTTCAAAGAGTGCCCCAAAGTTTCTGAAAGAGATTCAAGACGAGAACATGTGCCAACCCCTTTGCATAGATTCCCAAGGTCACGGAACCCGCAAGTTGATCACGAAAACATACATCAAGTGGATCAATATAACATTCCAATTTCACCATGGATATCCCATCGCAAGACATACATCAAGTGTTCTCAAATCCTAAAAGACTCAATCAGATAAGAAAACTTCAAAAGGAAAACTCAATTCATCACAACAAGATAGAGAGGGGAGAACTCCATATGATTCATCTATATAAATAAAGCTCGCGGTACATCAAGATCGTGTTATCTCATGAACACTTGAGAGAGATATCAAACACATAGCTATTGGTACATACCCTTATGCCTGAGGGTGAACTACTCCCTCCTCGTCATGGAGACTGTTGGAATGATGAATATGGCGTTCCGTGATGGTTTCCCCCTCCGGCAGGGTGCTGGAACGGACTCCCGATTGGTTTTTCGTGGCTCTGGAGGCTTGCAGCGGCAGAATTCCCGATCTAGATTTCTTTAAGGAGGTTTCTATATTTATAGGAATTTTTGGCGTCGATCTCAAGTCAAGGGGTGCCACGAGGCGATGGAAAGCCTGCTGCTATCGAGCTAGGGGGTGGCCGCGCCTAGCAGGCTTGCTGCTCCTCGTTGCTCTTCTAGCCCAACTCAAATGCTTTGGGGGTCTCTTTTGGTCCCAACAAAATCATACTAAATTTTCAGCCCATTCCAAGAACTTCATGGTAGTTCTGCTGAAAACAACGTTAGTCCGGGTTAGTTCTAATAAAATCATACCAAAATCATATAGAATTATTGCAAACATGGCATGAATACTTCATAAATTATAGATACGTTGGAGAATTATCAAAGGAAGGCGAATTAGCTCGACAATTCTGGAATCGGTCCTTGACCAGGAAGAACCAGATTATCGATTGCCCAGACTCCAAGGCAATAGCCTCCTTCCGGCACAATATTCAGGACAAATGGCTGGCTCGCCAGCTCGGTTTGGACAAGTTTAGGGCCATGTCCGCCCTTGCATCACTCATGACCCGCTATCTAGCGAGATGAAGCCACAACCCTGAAGAGCCCGACACCTCCGAAGTCCGGGATGGAAACGGTAACCCACGGCGCAACAAAACTAAATGCTGACACAACAACGGTGATGCCAATGACACGACCCTTAATGCCGGCTTCCGCAAACCCTGATCCGGGCAGTGGAAGAAGGCTTCTAAAGGCAATCGTGACAGACCTACCCCAATGGACAAATTAATGGAGAGGCCTTGCCAGATTCATGGCACTCAAGACAAGCCCGCCACCCATACCAACCGTAACTGTTGGGTGTTCAAACATGCTAGCACACTCACCACCGAGGAGCAAGGCAAGGGCAGACGCCGCAAGGACGATGACGAGCTTCGCGGTCTGAATAATGATATTTGCCACTCACAAACCCAAAATGGAGAGGAAGCGCGCCCTTCGAGAGGTCTATGCCATAGAGCCTGTAGTCCCGCATTATAACCCAAGCTTGGCGTACCTGAACACCTTTGATCGACGAGACCATGCGACCAGTGTCCATCTAACCCCATTATAAATTGGTATCATCTCACTGATGTAACAATCCAGAACCGACGCTCCAGAAGATTCCCCTTTGATTCCATTCTCGTCTTGTGGTTCATCTGGTTGTCGCATTCATCATAGCATCATTCGCATCATCTACATAGCATCATCACTCATTTTAACAGAACTTGCATCCTTTCATAGCTGTCGGTTCTCTCCGTTCATGGCATTGACCATTTAGAGACCAACCACACAAGCATGCGTCTGCGACACCGATAAAATATTGTTTCTAAAAGTGTGCATAAAATATTCTTAGATTGGGACGGAACTTGGTGTGTGGTATTGTTATATTATAGGTAGGCCACCTACCAAATTTCGTCGCAATCAGATGTCGTTTGATACCCGAATGGTCGATCGTAGTGGCACCATCATCGGTTTATTCGTCGGACGTTTGGGTTGATAAAACTTTGTGCCAGGCCGTAAACCTCCCTCTCATCCCCACATAGCCCAACTACACAGCCCACTAGCCCAACCTAGCTTGCCCCTCCATTCATGGTCATCGGATCGCGATCGAACTGACGAGGTTCAACCCACCCTAGTCCATACCCCTATATAACCATCCCATGGAGAGACCCCTCTCACTCTCTAGTGTTGCCCCATGTAAACTTGCAGCCACCCCCTAAAAATCCCACCTTCTAGCTCTACCTCCTCCCAAGCCAGAAACCCTAGCCCCAAGCCAAATTTGGCCTTCTGATCTAAAATCTAAGGATCAGATTTCGTCACCATGCGCCCGCCGGACATGTCCTCGCCACCGTCGACACCGCATCCCCGCACCAGCCCCCGCCGCCTTGCCGTCGTGCTGCTACACCATTGGAGTTCCCCTACCGCTCCTCCCAGCCGTCTCGTCGCTTGGAGCCCTCTGCTAATCGCCGCCTCGCCCGGAGCTCCCCCATAGCCGCCCCGAGCTGCCCGCTGGTCGCCGGAGATCCCCTGGATCTAATGGCCCGCACTGGTTCCAACCATCCCCGAGGCACCCTTCGTCGCCCCTGGCCGCCACAAGCCATGGCGCTGCCACCAAGTGCCTTCCGTTAGCAGATCGGAGACGGGGAGGAGCACCCCGTTGACATCTTTGCGTAGTTCGGCCTCCCTCCGTGTGGGCCCCGTGTGCCTAGAGGCCCAGCTCCTGCCCCGACCCAGCTTCCTCGACCGGGCCTTGAGCTCATGGTGAGCAAACCAGCCACTCCCTTTCTGCTATGTGACGCCATGTGCGTTGTAGTGTTAACCGTCGCCCATGCCTCTGTTTCGGGCCCTGTGCTAGACTTGACCCATTGGCATTTTTTTATTGCAGAGAAATGCATGTTTTGAAAATGCTCATAATTAACTAACCGTGCATCATGGGCAAAAAGTTGCATATGTAAAATGTGTAAATTCATATAGATTCATATATCCAACGTTGAACCATGAAAAAAATGTTTTAATATCATTTATTGTTTATTTTGCATATATGTCGTATCACTGCATCATACATAATACATAATTGTGCATACATATTTTTTGCATATTCCTATAGGTAAAATGTGTAGGTGAGGTATAACTATTTTACATGCATTACAAAAAAACTGTTTGTTGTGTTGGTTGCAATTATTTTGCATACATAACTTGCTAAAAACGTTTTATGTCCTAATCTCGCACAATTGTTGTGTCGTTTTTGTTAATATAAAACCTATGCATATTATATATGTTTTTGGGGTAGAAAAATCCATTGAATTTATCTGTGAAATTATTTTTGACATTTGAGTAATTTGGTGTGCATGTTATTTTTGCTAGGATGCCCTTTTGTTTATTTTGTGTGTAATAATAAATGCATATTTTGGAATAGTTGCAAACATTTGATATTCCCTTTGACATGTGCACTAGCTTCTGGTCATTTTGTTTGCCATGATAATCCTTGTTTAGGTGTTGTTTTATTGTTGCCAACATGCTTAATAGATGTGCTGTTTTGAGATGCTAAAATATTTGTAAGTTTGGAATCTGTAACATTTTGTTGCTGTCTTCCCATGTGTTTTGCTAGTGATATAGAACCCCTTTGGGGTAGGTGTAGTGGAGTTAATTGTAGTTGAGAATGTCCTTTAGTATGCTGTTAAGTTTCATGCTATAATATGCCCTGTATATTAAAGTTTTATTGCTGTCAAAATTCCTTCATGATAAAAACTGCACTGTCAAAACTGCTAGTTTCAAAGTCTGAAACTATTTTCAATTAGCAATGTTGTGAGCTTCCTACCATGTGATCTATGCCTCTTTTGAGTATGATATGTGAAGATGAAATGAAGTGTGTTGTATATGATACTGCCCCATGCTTAGTTTGCGCATTTTAAAATTTTGTAGCTTGTTGTTTTCATGTGTGCAATATGCCATCTTGCTGTTTTGAGCAGATTTGAAATAAAACTTGTGTTGGTTGTTGTGGTTGAACCGTAGCTCCGTTTTGGACATGCCATATATGAAACTTGCTTAGAATTTCATGTAGTATCATAATATATTGCTGAATTCATGATTTGAAATGTTTGTGTTTGTCATTTTCATGCATTTTGCATTCATGGCATATAATCCTGTGAGGGTCATATCTTTTAGACCGTAGCTCCGTTGTAGATGTTCCATATATGTAAACCGACTAGAATGACGAGTAGAAACTCTTTGTGCATCTTATTTCCCTATTTAATAAATATAAAACATGGTTAGTTCATATCTGGACCAATTTCGAAATTAACATATGAGGTCGTTTCGGAAATGCAATATGTTGTTTCCGGACTCATTAAACGTGCCTAGCTATGTAGCTTAGTTATGCTTCACCTCTTGCCATGTTTAAAGAATTTAATATTGTCGTGTACCTAAACGAGAGTGAACTAAATAATCGATCGAGGAGTTTCGTCAATATGCAACTCGTTGCATATTGAGCCTCACTTTAACGTGTAGTAGTTGTCTGATGTGATTTGCCATGCCTTGCATATTTAAACTGGACGTGCATCGTATTTTTTTGCGCTTCATGTCATGCATATGTTGTAGTGTTATCGTGTGTTGATTGGTGTTTTGGATTGTTCCTTCTCGATAGAGTTCCGAAAGCATTCGAAGTGTGAGGATTCGTTCGACTACCTTAGTCGTCTTCTTCATGGACTCGTTCTTCTTCCAAGCGGGATCTCAGGCAAGATGACACATTTCCCTAGATACCACTACTATCATTGCTATGCTAGATATATCATTTTATATCGCTATGTCATGCAACCTACCACTTGTTTTGACAAGCCTCTCAACATTGCCATGATAAGCCTCTAACCCCTCCACATCCCAGCAATCCTTTGTTTGGCCATGTTACCGCTTGCTCAGCCCTTCTTATAGCGTTTCTAGCTGTAGGTGCAATTGGTTGCATGTGACAACATGGACATTCTTTTGTTATATCACAATATTATTTCTATTTAATTTAATGCACATATATACTTGGTAAAAGGTGGAAGGCTTGACCATTTTCTCGGTGTTTTGTTCCACTCTTGCCTCCCTAGTTACTTGTGAACAGGGGTTATGGTCCATATTGAGCGCTCCTAACATGCTCGGGGTTGTTATGGGGACCCCCTTGATTTTCTTTTTCGGATATAAACTTGTCTGGAAAGGCCCAACATTGGTACTACATTTTCCTAATAACTAATAAACCTGCATAGGCAGTAATTAAACCGAGGATCTTTAATCAACAACCCGAGACAGTGCTCCTCATGAGTGTTGGTCCAAAACAGAGCCACTTGCGGGGCCACCTCGGGGCAACCCGAGGGATCTCTATCAGGTCGCCATATGTAGTGTTCATCTGGTCATGTCCTGAGAACGAGATACGCGGCTCCTATCGGGTTCGTTGACACGTCTGGCGGCCTTGTTGGACTTGTTTTCTTTTCTCGAACATCTTGCGCATGGGATTTTGACGACACTTCGGGCTATCTCGAAGTTGAGATTTTCCATCGGTATTTAGCAAATACTATGGGTGATTTTGCGGTGGAGGAAATCCAACGCGGTGTGTGGTTAATTTGTGATGGATGAGTTGGAGCACCCCTGCAGGGTTAAATCTTTTGGAAAGTCGTGCCCGCGGTTATGTGGCAACTTGGAAACTTTCTTTAACACCCGGTAATAGTTAACTTGAAGTAAACTCAAATAAAATACACAAACTATGTGTGTAACCATGACTGTCTCTTCTCATGAGTCCTTATCCGAGAGAGAACATGGTGGGGTTATGTTTGACGCAAGTAGGTGTTCAGGATCACTTAGTGATCATTACTAGTTCACGTCTGTTATTCGTAAACCACCATAGTTTACTTTCTGTATTCATAAGTTAGCCACTCAAATAAATGCTTAGTCGCTTGCCGCAGCCTCACCACTTAACCATACCTTGCCCATTAAGCTTTGCTAGCTTGTTACCCTTGGAAATGAGATTGTTGAGTCCCTATGGATCACAGATTACTACAACAACAGTTGGAGGTATAGGTAATGCGATGATTTGACGTCAGAGTGATGCTTGTTTGATTTAGAGTTCTTCTCCTTCATCATCAATCTAGGATGGGTTCTCCGCGGTAGCCTAGGATAGCAAGGATGGATGTCATTTTATCGTCTGATTTCGTCTGTAGTCGGAGCCTACTCTTATGTATGATGTTTCAATATGTTGTTGTATTGATGGGATATTGATGTAGCTTGGGGCAAGTGTAAGCCAATTCCATATACTCATCTCTTCTATACATGTACTTGTAATGATATCCATTCTTGCAAAACTACGAGATGCGCTTCTATCCTTGTCGAGGCCCTCGAGCCAACATTAGGATAGGATCACGTCTTGGGAATTATAACTAAAGTCCTAATGGACGGAGGAAGTAGCCTCAATATGATTTACTCACATGCGGTGAGAAAGATGGGTATAAATCTGTCAATGATGAAACCTAGCAATACTACCTTTAAAGGAGTGATCCCAAGCGTTGAAGCCCGGTGTAGGGGCTCTTTGAGCCTGGAAGTAGTGTTCGGTTCACCCGATGACTTCCGTAGAGAGGACTTAATCTGCGATATTGTCCCTTTTCGCAATGGTATCATGCCCTGCTGGGTCGCACATCGTTCGCTCGTTTCAACGCTGACCCACACTACGGATACCTCAAGCTCAAGATGCCCGGGCCCAAGGGGGTCATTACTGTCAGCGGCAACACAGAGCGTTCGCTCCGAACTAAGGAACATGCATTGGCCCTAGCGGCCGAATTCCATTACAATGACGAGCAGCCAACAATGAAATATGTTGTAAAGGCACGTAAGGTTGAAAACCGAGCTCTGTCTCAATCTGAAATCCCTGAATCTTTTTCTCCTCACTACACAGCCCTAATGGCCATCAAACATGTGTTAAGATGGAACAACTTTGAACACAAGATTCCGTGGGCATCAATGGGGAACAACTATCAAAGGAAAGTGTTCGGCTGGACCGAACTACTACCAGTACATGTCCTCGGGCATACCACAGGTACCATCAAGGACCTGCTAAAGCGTAAATCTCATCAATACTTTTGCGACTTCTGAAGATCATCTTCCCAAGGTCCGCTCGCCGACACCATCACCCTTAAAGGAATACAAGTCCCTAGGAGGCACATGAGCAAACAAGCGACAGGGCACATCAAGGACATTAAACCACCCATCAAAGACCCCTAGTACACCAAGTCATCTGTAAGCTTTATATTTCATGTTCAAATACCTATAAATAGTTGCTTCAGCAATTTGAGTTATAAGAATTATTGAGAAAATAAAAGACCATCATACATGGCCTCTTCACTGTATTTTATGCTACACACTCTCTTCTACCCTCATCAACGCTTCTTGTGAAACTGTTCGGTCTACATCATGATGCAACCAGCTAATAGACAAAGGGATCGAATTTAAAATATAACCCTAAGCATCACTGTGACACAATTGATCGTGTGTTTGGCATCTTGGATTTTGCATTATAAGCATTGGATCTGAACTACGTCTTGGGTCAATAGTTGGGTTGCCCGGCTCCTATGTTTGTCGTCTTACATTCTGCTCTTTCAGCTAAAAGGGAAAAGGGAGAATCACTAGGATTGTGCTGCCAGTTCGCCTGGTCAAGCACCTCGGGGGGAAAGCCAAAAACTGATTGTCATAGTAAGCGAGAACCGGTCTGCAAATCCGAGTACAAGTGTCATACTAAATAATCGATAGAGGTTATTCTGTGTTATAAGATCGGTTCCGTACTTTTACAAACCATGTGATGTCGGCTTCAACCTCAGTACATCTGAATATCACAAAACACTGGGGTCTAGTTATCATCCCCAACACTTTTTTAAGATCCAACGGGTAAGTGAAAGCGATCGAGCATCATAGTCTGATTCCCTTGCTCCCCTCACACTAACGCCTTCGGGCAACGATACCTTGGCTAAGGGTCATAGTGTGGAGGCAGAAACACCTCGTGTAGTATCTATGTGGGGGCTGAAGCCAACGACTCACAACTTTCAGATAAAACGACCACATGGGAGTCAAGATAAATACAGAGCTCAAAAGACATGATAAACCATGTGGCCTCATTATAAAGTGTTAACAGTCTTCGGACATATTACGACATGCTCACTCATAAAAAACATCCTTAGAGCATTCGGTATCTATCGCCCTAGCACCCTCCATCACTGCGGAGAGGTATCGCTCGGGGTGCCTGTACTCCTTTCCAGGGGGCGGAGGTGTGGTGGCCATCTTGGTCAACTTATGCTTCGTCCAGTGCAGCATTGTACTTGGAAAGGCCATCCAAGCTCCCTTGATGCATGTAGAACACTTTAGTGTGTCTGTCCGAGGTGCAGCATCGCACAATTTCTTCACTAAGCCAAAGTAGTTACCCAGAAGCGACTCTTCAGGCCATAGCCAGATGTAGAGATCCTTCATGGCCGGCTCCGCCATCCTGTGCAGCTCCATAAGATGCTTCATCTACTCATTCAGAAGAGGAGAGTACTTGGGGGATTCAAACTGTGCCCAGAATAGCCAAGCCTCATCGTCTTCATCTCGTGAAGCATAGAATTTGTTTCCGTCCGCTGCACTCTATTGGGGTTTGTACAGGCGCCTGGGGAACACCACACCTAGGTAAGCAATGCAAACCTACTACCACCAAAGGAACATTGTAGTAAATACAACTTACCATCTGTGATAGGCTTGACTTGGCGGATTTCCTCTTCAAAGAATTGCCTGTCCACCCGCACCTTTTGGAGCTGTGATTTCAGCATGGATAGCTCAGTGGCTTGCTCTTTGCCTTTCTAATCAAGGGCCTCGCACTTCATGCTGGCATCCTTGAGCTCCTCCTGCACCTCCTCCACCCGGGACTCATGCCTCTCGCTCACAGTTTTTAAGGTGGATAGTGCGGCTGGTGCTTGTTCGGCCACTGCTTTCTCATCCACGCCCTCCTACTTCATCTTTTCTAGCTCGGTCTTGAGTTTCTCAACCTATCTAGCCGAAGTTGTGGAAGCAATAAATATATAACTACACTAGTTTACTAGTATGAATAATTAAAGATAGGGCGTCAGGAGCCGCCCTAAGTCAAACTGACGCGACATCCGTGCGCTACGCAGGCCATCATTACCCTTCCTTTAATGTTGTTGCTCCCTTGGGCCTCCACTCCTCGGGACATGCGGATGTGACCTGACGATGATAGGTGAGGCGACATGAAGCAGGGTTGAGCGCGGATCAAGCTGACCCTTCGATGCCCGAGGGGCGCACGACGCCTGCTCTCCCATGATGCCTCATGGCCGCTGTTACGCCTATAAGTCCGCCCTCCCCCGGGGGGTCTTGCCATGTCGAAGCACCCGCTTCCTCCCATTGCTCCAGAGGAAACCCTCTCCTCTTCTCAGATTCTTCCTTTCCCCATGGCATTTAGAGGAAGCACTACTGGCGTAGTGAAGCACGCAGGACCGTCAGCTTCCTCGCCCTCTTTAGGAGGAAGCGGCAGGGGTCCCTCGGGGTCGGCGCAAGATCACCGACGCTGGGCCATGCTTGATGAGTGAGTACTCCGCCGCATCCTTCTTTCTTAGCGGTCATGTCCAGTGCACCGGACCTTATCATCTCCTCCTTTCACTACGCCTGCAGCCAAGAAACGTAGGCTTCGCAAACTACAGGAGGAGTTGGACGTGCTGCGGGCCCAGGTGCCATGCGCCAAGGCTGCCCTCTAGACCACCCTCAGGGGCGAAAAGGAGGCCAATGCAGAGCTCGTATCCCTCTAGGCCTAGGTCAAGGAGGTGGCCGACGCCGTGCAAGCTGCACAGGATGAGGTGGTGCATGCCAAGATGATCGAGTCCCAGCGTGCCAAGCTGTATCTTAATATCGCCCACCGTGCGGCCGACGTGGTGAGTCAGTTCGTCGAGGAAGCCCCCGCTCTACCGTGCGCGCATGGTGACGGGGGCTACATCGACTTCTTCCACAGGGTGGTGGAGACGTTGGAGACCGGCGTCTCCCGCATGAACGTAGACAGCGAGGACGACGCGCGCGACCTCCTGGACTTTGCCTGGACGCGCGTCTTCTCCAACTTGTGCCGCCATGCCTCGAAGCTCGACCTCCAGCGTGTCGTTGAATGGGTGTGTGAGGGGCTCCATACGCCCCTCCGGGATGAGGAGCGCCTGCACGTGGAGTCCCTGCTTGAGAAGTTCGTCCAGGTCCCTGCCTCTGGCGGGGAGGGCAGCCGGTGACTCGGACGGCGACAGCGAATCCTCCACCTAGGTCTCCCCTGTCTTCGTTTCCAGGTACCTGTAATATTTTATGAAAACTGGGCCCCTATGGGCATCGGTCTTTTCTGTATTACATTTGTCTCCGTCCTTCATTTTCTTAAATCGTTAGTCGCCTGCTTGCCATGATGTGACTTAGTTTCTTTGCGCGGGGCTTGGTGACATTGCCGATGTGGCCTGGCGATAGAGGCCGGAAGGGCCCTCGTGAGTCGCTCTCTCTTGAGGTGCAGCTTGTGGCCATCACTCCCCGGGTTCATGTCCTTGCTGCTCGTCGTGGTAGGGTCCCTCGCCTCATGCCATTTCTCTTGTTGCCTTAGGCCTCAGGGGTCTTGGTAGCCACACGTGGTGGCCCGCAGTACCTGTCGGCGTTCTGGTTATGGGGGTACCTAAACCTGCCTACCTATGGCCTAGAACATGGCTCGCCTCGTCATCCAGAGATGGCTTGGCGCGGCTCCACTCAAGACAAGGCCCTCGCGAGGACCCAGGCTCACAAGGAAGAACAACACCAAGACCAGCAAGGATGTGCCTCCTCAGGCCTCCTCCGGAGCAACGTATACCTCTATACAGAACCCGGCCTCAGGAGTCAAAGATGACACATGGAAGGACAGGTGGGCGCCAGCGTGCTAGGTGGTGCAATTTCCCCTTGGATGCAAAGGGAGCAGGGACATATGTGGTTTCCCAAAGCGCCTCTCAAAAGTTTCCATTCCAGTGCAACAAGACCACGAGCCCCGCTAGGCAGATGTCATTGCCGAGCACACGTTTGCATCATCGACAACTACTTTGCAGGCGAAGACCACCTTTGTGCAGGGTGGGGATGTACTCTTGTCCCCCTTAAAATTTGGCTATTGTGGGATCCCTTCCCTCCATTGTGATAAGTTAAGACGGTCGGGGCCACTGCTCTATATAGAGGCGAGGCTGCATCGTGGAGGCGGACGATACGCCCGACACCATTTGAGGGAACCACTCGATTAACCACAAGACAAGGCAGAGAGACAAGAACACCTTTAGAGCTCCTTCGTGAGGCTTGAAACCACTATACTAGTTCATCCACCACACCTCCCCGAGAGGCAATCCACCAAAGCAGGACTAGGGTATTACGCTTCCGAGCGGCCCGAACCTAGGTAAACCACATCGTTCATCTTCTTCCTCGTCATCGTGTGAGTTCGCTCTAGTAACCATTGGGTAGCGAGCTAAATGGGGCGAAGCTATAGGGGACCTTCGTACACGCCCCTGTGTTCGAACTTCGAGGATTTTACGGAGCCAGAAATCTAACATTGGGCGTGCCAGGTAAGGGGCGTGTCGAAGTCTTCCTCGACCCAAGCACTCCTCCGACCTTGCTGCCCCGATGTCTAATGCCCGCCGAACCCGCGTCAAGCACCGAGCTGCCTACGTTGCGTAGACAACACCCGTGAGCCACGCCGTCATGTGCCTGTCCCCCTCGCTTGTGGCCAATGCCACCACCACTACTAGGAAAAGGCCTGCTAGTGGTGCACCTATTTTGGCCACTAATGGCGCACTACAGGTGCGCCACTAGCATCACACCACTAGTAATTAATACTAATGGCGCACCCCTGGCGCGCCATTAGTATCTGGTATACTAATGGCGCATCAGGGACTGCACCATTAGTATATCACACGGTGTGCCATTAGTATGCCTCCCAGGGGGCCATATTTACCTTGTGCTCTGGCTTACTAATGGCGCACTTGTAGATGATGTGCCACTAGTGTGCTTACTGCAGTGCGCCCCTAAAGTGTAGAGTGGTGCGCCACTAGTATGAATATTAGGTATTATTTTCTTTTCTTTTCTGATATTTGCACAGGTTACAAAACATATTACTGCACAGAATATAGACAGCACAACATATAAATATCAGATTTATCGAATACAATAGAAGATTAGTCTCCGAATACAATTCATCATATTAGTCTCCGAATTTAAAATACCGAACAAAGTTAGAGCATTACAAGTCTCGAGACTGCGACTAGCGAGTTTGTCTTCACATTACAAGTCGATATCGATCATCTAAACTACCATCACATAGAAGAGAGATGCGGTCATCACGATGAGCATCATCATGATGAAACTGGTCTTCATCCGGTTCCTCCAACGCTCCCTCCTCTCTCCCGCTAGATAGCGCGCGTATCTAGCTTCCACCTCCGCCCTAGTGGTGTACCCTTTGTAACTGTTACCGCTGAAACGGTGAACCTGTCTCCGAAACTCCTCCCAGTCGCCGTAGACTCCGGGAACCTTACCCTTGTACACGACATACGATGGCATCTCTATGAACTAGCCAAACAAAATGTTAGTAGCAATTCACAGACAATACATAAGCTATATTTAAGTATGCCACAAAAGGATCGGAAGAGAAAAGCAACACATTAATAGCACGATTCATGGTCCTACTAATAAATAGCATCAATTACATATAAGTTGAACGACTTTCCAAACCAAAGAGACATACAAGTTCATTAAAGTTTAATATTACAACATGAGCCAATCGACATTTCAGAACTACATAGCATCACTACTTTCGACTCGACTCAGGGACCGAAGCGTGGATGAAGCCGCCATCTTTCGTGATGGTCATGAAATCTCGGGCGTTGTCAGCCTGCATTTGTAGCGTTGTTTCTATCTCACTGTTGGACGGTTGATATCTGAGGTAGAACTGCCCCGAGGTACGAAGGACATCTTGATGGATGATTTCCACAAACTTCGACTGGATGTGATAGAATTCTTGTTTGATGTCCACGTCCTGGATTGTTGACAAGCGTATGGCCCAATCTTTGAGATTATTTGGTAGCAGAAGGTGATGGTGGTCCCGTACGATCGCCCGCATGTGATGGAGGGCGTAGTAGGCATCCTTCTGACTGCCAGGCAGCTGGTTGACGTAGGGGAACATCATATTGTGGGTGAACACGTGCTTGCCATACCTACGAATTGTCCTGCTGAAGGTGCCTCCAGATCTAGCGTAGCCGGGGAGAACATCATCAAGAACTTTCTTGATATTTGTGTAGTCTTTCTTCAACTGACGGTCCGAGTCGAAATACATGGCCATGGAATATTTTGCGCTTAAGAGGATGAGTGTGCAATGTGTGTCACTGCACAAAACACGGAATGTTAGAAAAAAAGAATGATCGAAATCTATGAAATCATATGTTACGGGGCGGTGAGGGGATGAATTACTCGGGAAAGTAAGGCACGAGGAAGTTATGCTTATCTGGGTTTGTCAGAATGACGCCTTCGAGGTTTGAACTCACGACTTGTCGGTCCCCAGTGCTGCCCAAGATCTTGGCACGCATGTAGAAGGGGTCGACTATCACGATGTCCAGGGTCTTGTCTCTAATGATCCACATCTCCATACTCAGCGAAAATAGCCGAACGAGGGTGCAGTGCAGCGGATGAAGGTTAAACATAGCAAAGATGTCATCAAACCGCAGGACGATCGTACCCCTAATGGTGCTATCCACAAAGCCCTTGCCCTCTGGCACCTTGGCCACGAAAATCGGGTATGCCACGTCATTCTCGGAGAGACGCCGCTTCTCCAAAGAAAGAACAATGTCATGCAGACTCCGCATAGCACCGGTTGCAGCATTGAGCAGATTAGTCGGTAGCATCAGCCTACCCGCCACATGCACCCTCCTCGAGATATCCTTAGGTGAAGGTGGCCTGTCCTGAGCACGGATTGTACTCAGTGCCGGCTGGCTCGCACCGCCCTTGTTATTCTTTCTTTTCCATCCCTTCTTCTTCTGCTGTAATGGGATCGAGTTCTGCTCACAGACCCCCTTCTTGAGTCTGTTGGGGCTGATAATATTTCGCACCTCGGCTATCTAAGGCTCGGTGAAGGCGGCAGCTGGAGGCGTCTCCTGAGAACTGAAAGCCAGACGACGCCTGTTGCAATTGGGTTTCTCCGCGATACCAGCTAGATCACGGTCGTCTTTTGCAGGGTTGGGTTCTTGAGAAGAGGCCCGAAGAATTCGTCACCGTACCCATATTCGGCAAAGTACTTATCGATGTTGGTAAATGTACCTTCGTCTTCGTCATCGTCAGGATCCTGTGCCATATGCATGTCCAGATCCTATGCCATATGCATGTCTGGCATGTTCGGTAGCGTTGCGGTGGTCTTGCCATGGCTTGGCGCCGACACGACTGGCGGTGTTATCTTTGGGGTGGTGTCCCCCGCCCCCAAACGAATCTGGCTCTTCGGCCAAAGCATGGGCCAGCTTACGCAGGCGCTGAGGGTCATCACATCATCTTCGTCGGCCCCAGCGGGTCGAATCGGAGGTAACAAGTCGTCGCAGCCTGGCAGCACCCGAACCAGTTCAACCCTAAACACGGTGGCTGGCATCGGATTACCGTGGAACATGGGGTTTCCCGGTTGAACGATTCTACCCTTGGCGACATCGATCAAGTCGCCGCCCACGAAGTGCAGGAGAGTGCATGGAACATTGGCGACGCCCTGCGAAAACATGTAGGGCATCAGGGATGCCCAGTCAAAGGCAAGGAGATGAAGTCATCGACCGAGAGGCTTAGTTACCGTGATGGCGTCGAGCTCGGCTAATGTCGAGGCACCGCCAATGGCGGGCGTGCAACTGACGGAGGCGCCGCTTGCTGCCGAGGTACTGGCCGGCGTACACCCTAGTGCATTAAGCTCCAATGCCCGTGCCGGCGCCGGAGACACCAATACCGCCTCCGCAGGAGACACCAATGGCGTCGCCTGCGCATTGTCGTTGCTGGCCGTGAAGCTGGGAACCGGGGGCAGCCCCTCTTGGCCGCCCGCAACCCACGTATGCAGCCCCTGAATCAAGGTAGGCACAATGGCAGTGAGCGTCGTTCCCAGTTGTTGTTGCACTTGCTCTTGGACCATCTCCGGAATCCGCGCCACTTGTGCCTTGAGTTCTTGAACCTTGCGTGACTGGCTTTCCGAGCTGATCTTTCTTTCCTTTAGCAGACCAGCGTTATAGTATGACGACCATTTTGTGGACAAGCCTTTGCCGGCCACACGACCAGCTGACGACGGCTTACTGAACCTATCCTTGTTTTTCATTACATTCAACGCCCTATTTAAAGTATAATCCCAAGGGGAGCTCCGAGACGACCCCGCTCTACTGCTTTCAGTCTCCTGTGGAAGGAATGTGAACCATTTAGAAATTTGGCTTCATTAATTAGAATGCAACCATATGGAGCTAATTACGCGAGGGTGTATTCCTTACTAGAACACACTCAAGCGCCTTGGTCTTCGCATCCGTGGTAAGCTCCTTTGTTACCGGGTCCACCTTGTACCGGGCCCTGACATAGTTCCTGGTCTGCTTGTCACGGTATTTCTCGAAGCGGGGCGGCAGGCCTTGCTCCGCACGCTCCACGTCCTCCTTGTCCCATATAGGTTCCGCCACTCTGTAACTGCCGGGACCGAGTTGGTGGACCCCTAAGTTCAAGTCCCGCATATCTTTGCCCCGCTGACTTGATTCCATGGTTGCGCTGCTCTCGCACTTGATCTTGAATACCTTGTAGTCATCTTCGCTGATCGAAGGATTTTTCGCCTTGATCTTCTCATAACTATCACCTTTGTCAATCATTTTCTTGACCGCGCTTCTCCAAGTAGACAGGGCCGTGCTCATCTTCGTGAGGGCGGCACTGTTCACTTTATTCCCTGAGAGGCGTGTGTCTGCGACATCACCGGGGAACTTGTATCGTTCGTGCAGCTTCGTGAACAGGAGGCTGTGCAAATTCCCTCGGTCAGGATGCCTTAGGTTCTCGGTGTTGATCGAGACGGTGCTCCGGAGAATGCACCCGAGCTGAACCGAGTACCCCTTGACTAATTCTTTGGGTGCCGTTGGATGCCCCTCGGAGGACACTTCAGTAAATTCCTCCTTGACGGTGCCGAGCATGTTCGGGCGCCGGTCCTTCCATTGCCTCTTCGGTTGGCTGCCATCTATGCGTGCGCTGCCATCATCAGTGGTGGCATCCTCGGCGGCACCATCAGTGGTGTCATCTCCGACGCCACTAGGGGTTGTGTAGTCGGGATCGGTGTCTTCCGCGGCGTCCTCATAGCGGTGAGGTTCTTCCTCCATCTCCTGGGATAGCTCCCAGAATGCCTTGCCCGAACCGCCGGCCTCATCGTTCTGGGCCATGTTTCGCTCTAAATAGGAAAATAGTTTGGTCAAAAAGTTGGTTATTGTCAAGGGCCTACAAAACTGAATTTTGGAAATCTACAGAATGAACAAGCTAAGGGCTGCAAATGCCCGCAGGGCTTCAAGGGTGACGGCATAATGGCTGAATGTTCCATCTTCGGGTCGCCGTACTTGTCGAAGTCTTGCTCATTGGCGACTCCATCCATTCCGATGATCTCCCTTTTGCCTCTCCTCATGACAACACGACTGGGCTTTGACAGGTTGGTAATGAAGAGGCATTGGTCCACTTGGGAAGCCAATACCCATGGCTCATTTTTCGCGGTGGCGTTTGCGCCCGCGGTCTTGGATTTGGCTTCGGGTATAACCATGGTGTTGAAATACCGGTCTTCTTTTAGGACGCTCTTGGCCCATCTAACACGGAACATCGGGACCTTCTCTCCAGCATAGCTCAACTCCCAGATCTCCTCGATCCTTCCGTAGTATCTGTCCTTGTCATTACTGGTGTAGGATTCCATCGTTACCCCGGAGTTCTGATAACCATCGCTCTTCATATCCTTTCCCTCGGTGTAGAATGTGTAGCCGTTGATATCGTATGCCTCATACGTCATCAGGTTGTGCTCGGTGCCCTGTGACAAGGCGAATATGAGTTGTTCTTCTGTGGAAGAATCCTCATGTAAAGGGTATGACAGAAGCTTCTTCTTGAACCAACACGTGAAATATGAGTTGTGCTCTTTGATTATATCTCCGTCCGTCCTTAGTTGGCCTTGGTCATTGTACGTCTTCTCAATAAAGGTTTTGTGCTCTACCACCCAACGATCGACCACGTCTATGTGTTGTAGCGCGACTAGGTTTCCTCTTTCAAAGTCGGCGAGTCGACCCTCGAAGTTGACATGCATTTCGCGGCGACCCTCACGGTGACCCCATCCAGCGAACCTGCCGAGGTGCCTGTTGACGGGAAGACCAACGGGGTTCTCGATGCCTAGATAATTCGTGCAGTAGGCGATGCACTCTTCAGTCAGAAAGCCCCTGGCTATGCTTCCCTCTAGACGTGACATGTTGTGAACGTATCCTTTGATGACACCATTCATCCTTTCGAACGGCATCATGCTGTGCAGGAACGTCGGCCCGAGTTGGATGATATCCTCCACGATATGGACCAGCAGATGCATCATAACGTCGAAGAATGCGGGTAGGAAGTACATCTGAAGCTCGCATAGTATCACCACGATCTCTTCCTGTAGCCTTCTGAGTTGCCTCACGCCAACCTACTTCCGAGAGATTACGTCGAAAAAGTTGCATAGGCCAAATAGCATTTCACGGACATGCGCGCCCATGATCCCACAGATTGCAACTGGAAGTATCTGCGTCATCAGCACGTGACAGTTGTGAGACTTCATCCCGCTGAACTTCTGCTTCCCTGAGTCTAGGTATCTGCTTATCTTCCCTGCGTAACCGTAAGGAAGTTTTACTCCTACGAGGCAGGTGAAAAACTGATCGATCTCCTCCTGACTTAGAGTGAAGCACGCGAGAGGGAAGTCATTTATGGTCTTCTTGGCCTTTTTGCCTTTGCGACGACTTTCCATGTCCTACTTCGCCTCATCATCATCATCATCATCATCATCATCATCATCATCATCATCATCATTATTAGCGTGAAGCTCCTCCCTGATGCCCATTGATTTCAAGTCTGCCCTTGCTTTCGTCCCATCTTTGGTCCTCTCTGGCATGTTGAGCAGGGTACCAAGCAGACTCTCGCACATGTTCTTCGTGATATGCATGACATCAAGGCTGTGAGGCACACGGAGGATCTTCTAGTATGGCAAGTCCCAAAAAACAGACCTCGTTTTCCATACCTTCAGCAGCGGCTCTAGCACCTTTCGCTTCTTTCCCAGCTCTGGCCCCTTTCCCGGCGGTGGGCACTCTTTCCAATTTTTCAACAGCTTGTCTATTTCCTCGCCGCTCCTCGTACGCGGGCGTCTTTGGGGTTCGGTTTCACCATCAAACAGATCTTTGCGTTTTCTCCATGAGTCATTGTCGTGAAGCCACCTTCGTTGTCCCATGAACACGGTTTTCGAAGACCCGGGATCTATATCTAGCTGGCGATACGTTGTCTCATCCAAGCACCTAACGCATCTAGAAAACCCGTTGACCACCTACCCCGCGACATATCCGTAACCGAGATAGTCGTGCACCATCGTGAGCAGTGCGGCTCTCATAGGGAAATATTCTTTCTTTGCGGCATCCCACGTATTGGCTGGCGTTTTCCACAGCATGTCTAGCTCCTCTTTCAGCAGCCCCAGATACAGATTGATGTTGTTCCCTGGTTGTTTGGGCCCTTCAATTAGCATACTCATGTGAATGTACTTCCTCTTCATGCACAACCAGGGGGAAGGTTGTACATCCACACAAACACAGGCCAGGTGCTATGTGTGCTTCTCTGGCTGCCAAACGGATTGACTCCATCGGTGCTCGCGCCCAGCACGATGTTCCTTGGATCGTTCCCAAATTCTGGGTGTTCGAAGTTCAACGCTTGCCACTGGCTCTCATCCTTAGGGTGACTCACCATCTTGTCTTTTTTGTTTATCTTCGAATCATTTGCGTCATCTTC
Source organism: Hordeum marinum (assembly GCA_022496015.1). Taxonomy (NCBI): domain Eukaryota; kingdom Viridiplantae; phylum Streptophyta; class Magnoliopsida; order Poales; family Poaceae; genus Hordeum; species Hordeum marinum. The sequence continues at coordinate 122,897,493 of CM039677.1, forward strand.
TCGCTTCTTCTCGTCCCTATCCGCGTGCCAACGCAGGAGCTTTGCTACCTTAGGGTCCGCGAAATACCGCTGCAGACGAGGAGTGATTGGAAAGTACCACACCACTTTTCCAGGAGCTTTCTTCCTCTTCTTGTATCGAGTGACGCCGCACACCGGATATATGGTAGACTCTGCGTGCTCGTCCCGATAAATGATGCAATTTTTCATGCACACATGGTATTTCACGTGCAGTAAATCCAGAGGACACACGATTTTCTTTGCCTCATCGAAACTGGTCGGGCACTTGTTCCCCTTGGGAAGACGTTCGTGCCAGAATGACATGTTCTCGTCGAAGCATGCGTCGGTCATTTTGTGTTTTACCTTCATATCCAGAGCCATGAGCGTTACTTTCAAGCGGGTATCCTCGGTCCTGCATCCTTCATACAATGGAGTAACCGCGTCTATCTCCAGTTGATCTAGCTTGGCTTTCTCTCGGGCGGCAGCTCTTGCGTTATCCATCTGCTTAAGAAGCAGCTCCTGAATATGAGGGTCCTGCACCCAGCCCATCGATGGTCCATCGTCGTCTGCTCCAGCATCTTCACCTTCATTATCATGCCCTTCGTCTGCTCCGGCATCTCCCTCATCATCCTGTCCGGCATCTTGTACATGACGACTGTGTTCTGCATCTACTTCGTGACGATGTCCTGAAGATTCTTCGTCTTCTCGCCCGCCCTCACCGCGGTTGTCTTGCTCATGCCCTTCCTCATTTCTTGCCTTGCCCCCATGGACGACTTCATAATCATCTTCATCACCTTGCCACGGATATCCATCCATGAAACCACGCAAGAGGAGGTGGTCCCGCACCTGTACAGAATCCGGGTCCATAAGGCTCCTCACCTTGCATCTTCGACATGGACATCTTATCTCCGTCTCGTTCTTTTGAAGCATCTCGGCCTTCACGGAGCTCAAAAACCTATTCACGATGCCTTCGGTCATCATGCGGACCATAGTCGCCTGCGGGGTAGAGCAAAACGATATTTTAGAACCAAAAAAAAATTTGGCATGACTTTGCCTAAAAATAGGACCGAAAAGAATGCATAGTGCCAAATTCTCGCCGAAACGGAAATGAATCAACATTCCGGCAAAATATTGGCAACTACCGCATCTCAAATACCGGTACCTGCAACACAAACATATATGCAACACCACAAAAGTATGCAACACCACAAACATGCATAGATCTAGCTAGGCCATAAAAAGTGCATGTGCACGTTGTTGGAGGGAGAAAAAGTAGATCTACATCATAAAGAAAGCTTTCCCCTTACTTACCTATCAAAAAAAGGTAATTTAACCACTTAATTTGGATGAATCTATGGTGCAAATGAGGTGAGGAGGAGGAGGCAGCCGAGACAAGCTTGGAGGAGGAGGTGGAGAGAATGAAGTGGGAAAAGTGAGTGTGTTAGGTGGCTGTCCAAAATATCTAGCTGGTCCCAGGTTACTAATGGCGCACCACCTACAAATGTGCCATTAGTAACCCTGGTTACTAATGGCGCACAAGTTAGGTGGTGCGCCATTACTAGTGTTGCAAAAATAAAAATAAAAAAATGTTAGTAGTGGCGCACTGTGTGTGTGGTGCGGCATTACTAGTTTGAACTAGTAATGGCGCACTATACACTGGTGCGCCATTAGTAGTTATGAAAAAAAAAGTAAAAAAAAATTGTTAGTAGTGGCGCACTGGGTGAGTGGTGCGCCATTACTAGTTATAACTAGTAATGGTGCACTGTGCCCAGGTGCGCCACTACTAGTTTTGGAAAAATAAAAAAAAGTTTGTTAGTAGTGTCGCACCGTGGGTGTGGTGCGCCATTAGTGTCCATCACACTAATGGCGCACCAACACATGGTGCGCCACTGCTATATAGTAGTGGTGCACCACATGTGTGGTGCACCATTAATGTCCATATTATCTATAACCCTTTTCCTAGTAGTGCACGGGCTCGGATGCCCACGAACAATAAGACTCCTAGCCGGTCACCGCGTGGTGCGACGCCACACCGCCACTCCGTCGATCGTCCCAACTACCAGGTCGTCCTGCCATGTCTGGCCCGTGCCGGCGCACTGTTCGGGCACAATCACCATGGCAAATGAGCTGCTCCGCTACCGCCCTGCCCCCGACCGCTAAGACAACTAGTTTCGGTGCATCGCGGAGCTCGTCAGTTGTAATGCCCAAGATGTGACCCTATCCTTATTTTGGCTCGAGGGCCTCGACATGAATAGGAGCGCATGTCGTTGTTTTGCAAGAATGGATATCGTTACAAGTATATGTACATAAGAGATGAGTATATGGAATTGGATTACATTTGCCACAAGCTACATCAAGACACATCAATACAACAACATATTCAAACATTGTACATAAGAGCAGAGTCCGACTACGGACGAAATCAAATGAAAAAATGACATCCATCCTTGCTATCCCAGGCTGCTGCTTGGAACCCATCCTAGATCGATGATGATGAAGAAGAAGAACTCCGAATCAAACAAGCATCGCTCTGACGTCAAATCATCGCATTACCTATACCTGCAAATATATTTTTAGTAATCTGTGAGCCACAGGGACTCAACAATCTCATTTCCAAGGGTATCAAGACTAGCAAACCTTAATGGGTGAGGTATAGTTAAGTGGTGAGGCTGCAGCAAGCAACTAAGCATGTATTTGAGTGACTACCTTACAAACACAGAAAGTGTCATGGGGAACGAACACCTATGGGATCGGAGGGACCCCTTTACGGTTCGGCCAGGAGGAAGGCTCGCACAAAGAGCAAATTTGATGAACAATGCGTGGGGATCTTACCCATGTTCGGGCCGTAAAGATGCATAAAACCCTACTCCTGCTTGGTTGTATTGGATGAGTGTTTTTAGGGTTCTAGCTACAGGAACGCTATGAATAGCAGCTACGTATAACAGCTGGGAGGTCAAAAAGTCTAAAGACCGAATGTCCAAAAGTTATCTTCTGTAACTCCCTGGTTCTCCTTTTATATGATCAAGGGGATCCCAACAGTGATGTACAATGCGTACACAGGATGTACAAAGCTACAATGTTATCATACCTAACACTAACGGAGTAGGACAAGCGCATTTAATGCACCGTCAGGCATTTCTGACTATCTACGGGATGGGACAGGAGCCCGTCACATCGGCACCGCGTAGCCCCTCCATCGACGACACAGTGACACGTGCCCAGGCAGGGTGACACCTGGCTTGTGCGCTGGCATGGCCTTACCGAGGCTTCGCTTTGCTGGGTCCTGCCAGGGCTTTGCCTTGCTAGGGGTTTGAAGTCCATCCTATACTTGTATCTAGCAGCTCCCTGTCGGGCCTTCGTCGCCAGGGTGGCTACTAATGCCCGTGCACGAGTAAGGGGCACTAGAGAGCCCAAATCTCTAGTGCACCGACAGGAGCCCCTAGGCCTGGGCCAAACACGGTGCGAGGCGTTGTTGGGCTAGGTCCAAAAAGTGCACGGGCACTCGTGTCTGGACCTTGCAGTTGTGATCATTGCACTTACTGCGCCTCCCCACGACACCTATTGAATGCGGGACGTGGCATACATGCGCGGCGCGGTCATCAATTTTCAATTACCGTTTCAGGTCATTTTTGCGACAAGTGCTGCATGCATAGTAGGAAGCCAAGAACGTGTGCCCGTGACATCAAGTCCCGGGAAAGCCAGTAACTGCAGCACCATGGATTTGAGCAACAGGGCGGTCACAAGTATAGTGATCGCAACAGTTTTTGAGCGTAGAGAATTCAACCCAAATTTATTGATTTGACACAAGGGGAGCCAAAGAATATTCTCGAGTATTAGCAGCTGAGTTGTCAATTCAGCCATACCTGAAAGACTTAATATCTGCAGCAAAGCGTTCAGTAGCAAAGTAATATGGTAGTAACGGTAACGGTGGCGAAGTGATAGTAGGAGATTTGTAGTGATTGTAACAGTAGCAACGGAAAAGTAACTGAACAAAGATTTATATATGGAAAGCTCGTAGGCAATGGATCAGTGATGGATAATTATGTCGGATGGCATTCATCATGCAACAGTTATCACATAGGGTGTGTCACAACCCTAGCAGTGTCATACGCTAGCAAGGTGTTTGCATCATCATCATCATCATTTCATCAATATGAAATGGGGAGAAAGAAAAGAAACCCCAAGCATTCATGAATTAAAGAAATTCCAGATAAATGAAATTTCAACAAATCCAAAATGCCCATGAAAAATGTCCCCTATGTCTGATAATTAGGGACATGGATATACGAGGGGCCATTTGAATTAATTGAAGATTTATAATAATTTGAATTAATGGTTTAAGTCCCTGGAAAATGATAAATAAAGCAATTATCATTATCACTGTTTTCAAAATAATCTAAAACTGTTGTTATAAGTTTGGAATATTCAAACTTCAATTTAGAAAATATGTGGGTCATTTTGAAAAGTTATTTGGATCTACAAAGAAATAAAACAAATGTTAGAAAGCAGAAAACATAATTAAAAAAAGAAGAAAAGAAGAGGCTTACCTGGCCCAGAGTTGGAGGCGGCCCAGCCCACCAGGGCTAAGCGGTCATCTTCAACCTCTGCCAGTAGGCAGAGGTGAAGTGCCGCGCGGCGCCGGCGAGGCCTCCACCTCCTCCTTGCTCGCCTGGCTGCCGTGGCCCCCCCTGAGTGCGTCACGAGCCGCCTCATGCCTTCTCCTTTCCTCCGTCGCCGCTCTCTCTCTCGCGCGTGCATTCTCTCCGTCTGTCTCCGCCATGGCCGAGAGCTTCCCGAGCTCGTCGCCGACGTTCTAGCCAACCCCCGCGCCGCGTGAGCCAGCCAAAAGGACCGCCTGGACCTCCTCTTCCTTCCAGACGAGCCACGCATCACCGGAGGGCTTCTATCGCCATCGCGCCCCTGTCTTCCTCCTCGGGTCGCCGAAGAAGAATTCGAAGGTCGCCGCCCTTCCAGGTCCTCCCCGAGCCAGCCGTTGACGCCACTGCACTCGCCGTGAGCCCCTAGTTCTTTTCCCCCCTTTTCCCCCTTGATTTTAGCTGCGTAGCGCTGATTTCCCTTGAGCCCTAAAGCTCCCCACCGCCGGTGAGGTCGTGGTCGCCGTCGTGGCGACCCAAGCTAGTTTCTGAGTGCGCCATCGTGCTCAGGAGGCCTCGGATGCCCCGTTCGAGCTATGGCTCGATGAGCCCGTGCTCGTCCGAGCTCCAGCCGCCGCCAAGCTCATCGCCGGCGCCGATTCCGACCACCTCTTCTCCAGGGAAGGGTCGGAATGGACGCGCGCGTGTGCGTAGATCAGTTTGGTGCCCTCCGCCGTCCATTTGGTCGCCGGAGGAGGAAACCCGAGCCCCACCGCCGCTTCTGGAGTCGCCGGCGGCTCGTCGCCGGTGGCTCTGGTCGTTTTGACCACGGGGGTTGCCCCTGACAGGTGGGGCCACCCCCTAGTTAACCCTGGTTAGTCTAAAAAAACAATTAATTGAAATAATTAAGCTAGTTAGTCTATGACATGTGGGCCCATGGTCTGTTAATGATTAGGATTAGTTTAACTTTGTTAATTAAGCTAATCAGAGACTGACATGTGGACCCCACATGTCAGGTTTGACCCTGGCCAAGTCTGATGACCAGCTGACGTCATGATGACATCAGGATGATGTCATAAGTCAATTTCCTATTGAAAAATAATTCCAGAAATTATTTAAAACTTTGAAAAATCATATAAATTAATCTGTATGTCAGATGAAAATAATTTATATATGAAAATTTATCAGAAAAATCCAATGAATCCAATGGTGCTATCCTCATGCATGTTAGAGCAACCTAAATAGATGAACATGGACATTTTAGCATTAGGTCGATATATAGATTTTGAAAATAGAACAACTTTGAACCTATATTCAAATACATTTCAAATTGACACGACCAGTAGCTACATTAGCTCATCCATGCACATCATTATGCCATGTTCATGCATCATATTGTCGCATCTGCTTTTATTGAATGTTTGTCTACGTTGCGGTAGGCCCTAATCCGGAGGATACCACTCCGTACCCTGACGAAGGAGAGAAATCTTCCGCAAACCAGCAAGGCAAGCAACCCCATTGATCATTTTCGATAACATCCCATCCTCTCGCTCCTGCTCTTGTTCAATGCATTAGGACATTGTTACATGACAGTCATACATGGTAGATGAACCTAATCTTCTGCATGACCTGATCTTGTCACAGTAAATAGCTAAACCATGCAACCTAGCATACCTGGTAGATGCTTGTGCCGTGATGTGCTTAGCTTACCTTCATGCCATGCTGCTATGCTAGAGTTGTGTCAAGTCTGATTCATCTGGGTGATGAACCAGAGTGAAACTGTGATGCTCTGATGTGATGAGCTCATAACGAATCCGTTTTGGTAAAAGGTAGCGATGAGAGGCTGTGTAGGAGTACATAGCGGGTTGTCTCATTGGGACCGTTGTTAGGAACTGAGTTCCGTGTTTGTAATCCAAGACTAGATACTACCACACGTTGGGATACTTAATTGACCCTCTCGACTTATCAGTCGCTTAGTCCTTGATCCAGGTATTGCAAGTAGTTTCTGGTGTTTATAGCATGCTGGAGGCCGTGTGTAGCACTGACCCCCGGGGTGGGTTACGACACGGTAGGCAGTGGCACGGTGTACCAAGGGTCACCCGAATGGTGGGCTTGGGAACCCTGCGCACATCGTTTGGGACCGTAACGGAAACTTCGGCCGGACTTCCGTGCGGGTCAGTCTCAAATAGGCGGTAGCCAAGACTAGAGGTCTTATGTGATTGACGGTCGTGGCCGACTCCCTCGCTGGGCACCCGCTTGAAGGCTGCCGAGGTGCATGGTTTTATGAGTACACGGCGATAAGTGGCGAGAGTGTGTGTGAAGAGGTACACCCCTGCAAGGTTATGAAACTATTCGAATAGCCGCGTCCGCGGATATGGACTACTTGGAGAACTTATGCTGTTCATAGATAATCAAATGGATACTTCTAAAATTCTCAAGACAAGTGTGAGTACCGTGGATGGCACTCTTCCGGAAGGGGAAGGTGAGTCCATGGTGGTGTATTGTGATGGAGTTAGTGGACTCGCGTGCGATAAATAAAATTGTAACAAAGAGTTTAAAACTGAGTAGTGTAGGTTAGCCATGAGCCAAAGCTGGCTTTCTGCATAAACTTCCCCACCCCTTTGTTGATACATGAGCATAATTAGACTAGGTCTGTTTTAAAGACTTGCTGAGTACGATTGCACTCACCCTTGCTTAATTGATGTTGCAGAAGAAAATCAGGACCCATCAGGTGGGTTCTATCTAGACATTGACGATGCCGAATAGCTGGTGTCCTATCTACGATCTTGCCCGTGTGGTGGGTTGTAGATAGTCAGGCCATATGCCTCTTTTATATTTTGCTGTCTATACTCAGACCGCTTTAGTTTCCGCTGGCTTGTAATACTATGTTTGTATGACTTGAGTGCCGGTTCATGTGACCCTATCTGTATGAACATATTATGCAGGGCTCGTCTGAGCCTCCTAAATAAAAGTCATGTTATTGTATGGTTATGTTGTGATGCCATGGTTGTATCTATGCATATCGGGTATGCCGTGCGTACGTGCGACGTGCAACGGTATGTATGGGATCCGACATCTAGTTGTGTGCCTTTAGTAGTACTCTTTATGAGAAACTGCCTCTTTGTGCTTCCACCGAGCCATGGTAGCTTGCTACTGCTCCGGACACATTGATTGACCGGCATGTATCCTTCTTTGCTGCTGTGTCTGTCCCTTCGGGGAAATGTCTTGTAGTGTAATGGAGTCCCTGTAGCCTGTTACGACTCGTCTACATGCAGTGATGACATTCGTGTCTCGCGACGTAATGGAGTCCTTGTAACTTGCTACGACTCCTCTACACACGCTTGAGACCGTCTCCTGCATTGCTGGGTTATGTATGCCTGTTTCCGTACGGATGTGCCACTTGGGTTCTATGACTAGTTATGTCGGCCCGGGTTCTTTGTTGTGTGATTGCCAGCGACATGTTCACATACGTGAGCCAAAAGACGCAAACGGTCCCGGCCAAGGTAAGGTGGCAGCCGTGGAGTACCGTGCGTGAGGCCGCAAAGTGATGTGGCTTGTCACAGTATGGAATCATATGACTTAGGATCGGTGTCCCGACAGGGTGACACAGAACTAGCTCCAATTCATCAATGTAATGTAGGCATGTATTCCATATATAGTCATACGTGCTTATGGAACAGAACATGCATGACATCTTTTGTCCTACCCTCCCATGGTAGCGGGGTCCTATTGGAAACTAAGGGATATTAAGGCCTCCTTTTAATATAGAACCGGACCAAAGCATTAGCACTTAGTGAATACATGAACTCCTCAAACTATGGTAATCACCGGAAAGAATTCCAATTATTGTCACCATGGGGGATGCGGATCATAAATCGGAATAGGTGTCTACAACTTGGAAGATAGGATCAAGAACAGACATATATTCATGAAAACATAATAGGTTTAGATCCGAAATCATGTATTCCATACGAAAGTCGAAATCGTCCAAGGAAAATAATTCCACAATGAGAATTCGCTTGGGGTTTTTCAACTTATCTTTTCTTTGCCGTACTTCTTCCGGCAAGATTTTTTTAACGAACATCGCCGTAGGTATCCATACCACCATTTCCCCCCGGCCCGGCAAAGTTGCAAGCGAGGTAACCTTCTTTCCTTTGAGAAAAAGAAAGAAGATAAAATATGGATCTGGCACCTTGGCGGTCCGTTAGGTCTTGCTGGGAGTAAGTGCAATGCAATATCTCATATAAACATGCACATAAGTAAACATGAGAATCAACAAGATTTGCACAACACTTATCTTTATTCAACTATGCATAGGGTCTGCACCTGGCTTTGTACCAAGGATTACATGCTTCAGCGTCAAGACGTGTACAAAAGGTGGTTGCCGGGGGGGGGCCGGCAACCGCGCCTCCCCAGTAGAACTTGCGAAGATGTTCGATATTCCAGGAGTCGCTCACTAGGATGCCATCTTCCGTCTCCAGGGGGACTACACCAGGCCTGGTGACTCACACTACCCAATAAGGGCCTTCCGACTTTGGTGTCAACTTGTTTGAATTCTTGGCGGACTGAACTCGCTAAAGAACAAGGTTGCCTTCCTCAAGACTTTAGGCATTAACTTTGCGGCTATGATAGCGGCACAAATCTTGCTGGTAGCGTGCAACTCTCATAGCAGCCTGAAGACGGTCTTCCTCAAGGAGCGTCGCGTCATCTTGCCGCAACTGATCTTGCTCAAGCTCATCATAAGAGAGCACTCGAGTTGACCCACATATGAGTTCTGTGGGGAGAACTGCTTCCTCCCCATATATGAGGGAGAAGGGTGTCTATCCGGTGTCTCGATTTGGTGTCGTTCTGATTGACCAAAGAATCACTGACAACTCAGCAATCCAGTGCCTTCCGCACTTGTGCATCTTGGTGAAAGTTATTGTCTTCAGGCCTCAAAACACATCAGCATTAGCCCTTTCTGCCTGGCCGTTGCTCCTCAGGTGGACAACAGAAGCAAAACAGATTTTGCCGCCAAGGTCTTGGACATACTGCATGAAGGTTGGGAACACCAAAGCGGTAGACTAGTCCTTTGAAGAACTTGATTGCTGACTATGCTGTCACCTTTATCACAGCTTCCACTTCTGACCACTTTGTGAACTTGTCCATTGCAACGTACAAGTACTCAGAGCCCCCGGCAGCGCAGGGGAAGGGGCCCAAGATGTCGGGGCCCCAGAGCGAAAATGACCAGGAGAGAGGGATTGTTTGAACGGCTTGAGCTGGTTGATGCATTTTCTTCGAATGAAACTAGCATGCTTCACCCTTGGTTACTAGCGCAGTTGCATCCTGGAGGTCCATGGGCCAAAAGAAACCTTACCGGAATGCCTTACCAGCAAGTGCTCTTGATCCTATGTGGGAGCCACATATGCCTCCAAGGATCTCTACCAACAGCTCCCATCCATCTTCCCGAGAAATGCACTTGAGTTTCACACTGTACGGCCTCTTTCTATACAGGACGTTGTCCATGAACTGGTACATATTAAACCGATGGGCTACTTCCTCTACTAACTCTTGTTCCTTGGGAAGTTCTCCTGTTTGAAGGAAATGGACGATGTGTTGTGCCCGTGCTGGAGCCTCGGGCTCAACAACAAGGACCAAAGGCATATCCTCTGCCGGGGAAGCATGTGTCTCAACGACAAGGGCTTGAGGCCTCGTGTCACACCCTGCGTTTGTATCATTTGTTATGCTTGGATTTATAAAAATTTGGAGCCAATTAAAACTTTTTCATTGCTTGTGCTTGTTTGAATTGTTTGGCACTCTTAGATTCTGTCCCTCTTCATATTCATATTCCTTAACCCAAACATCTTTCCCAATGATCATGCCATGTGAATGGTGCCCAAAACAATTTTTATCCAATTTTGTTTTCACCAAAAATGATTTATTGAAATTAAGTTTCCAAAACCCCCTGAAATAAGGTTTGCACTGCAAGTCCTCAAATTGGGTGGATCCTTCTTCCCCAAAGGCTTTATTTCAAACCTACTACATATATGACTTCCCAAAACCACCAAATATTAATTTTAAAGATTATTTTAATATTTTATTTAAAGGCTTTTTCTTCAGACCAGAAATGGTTTTTCATAGGGAAAAATTATTTCAATACTTTCAAAATATTTGAGAAAATTTAGGGAATTTCAGTAGACATACATTTTCCATATATATGAGTTTAAACACATGGGCATGTTCAAATCATGGGCAAAATCCCTCAAAACCCTTTCTGTTCAAATCAAGCTTATGAAATATTTGTATAAGAAGTATTCTCAATAAATTCCAAGAAAATTCCAGCAAGTCAACAATATCATAATTGATGATCTTGCAAAGTTTCAGCTCAATCCAAGTTGATTTGTTTTATCAAACCATCCCAAAACCCTCCTTGTCCAGATTCAAATTTGAACAACTTTACATTGTGAAGTTTCACCCCTTTACCCCAAACTTTGTGGACATGCTCTAATATCCAAATAATGATGTTACACTAAGTGGTGCATCAAGGGTAAAAGCTTAGCATTACTAGATCTACAAAAACCTGATTCTCTTAGTTTCTAGGGTTCACAAAGTTTCTATTGTCAACTTTGCTCATTTGAGCTAAAACTTAGTGATCCATCTCATTCTTACCTAACATTTGACCCTGGTGAATATCTCAGTAATGTGGTAAATCTTTAGTGCGCAAAACCTCATCAAACACCTTCTGGTAAAATAGTAAAGTCACAATTTTCAGCCCTTTCACTATTCCCCTTTCCTCCAAATCTTTACCACAGTTGCTCCCTCACCTCTTACCCCTCCAGTAAAAACCCCAAGGCCATAAGTCACTAAGAGAGAGGGTAAAACCCCCCATTTTTACCCCTGGACAGCCCTGGCAGGAGCCCTGTCTCCCCTCCTCTCTTACTCTATTCTTCTCCCGAGGCATCCTATGCAATTTCTCTTAAACTAAATGCCCCTAGATTCCCCTAGACAGCTTTGGACGTGCACAAAACGTCGTTGGCATGCCGTGGCATGCCAAATGCGCGATCTAGAGCATGCTACAGTGCCGACAGGCACTGTAGCTATTGCCACTGCATGTCTCTAGCGGCCTTGGGCCTCCCCCTCGCGCCACCTGGTCCCACTTAGCGGCCTCGCCACACCACCTTGTCAGCCCCCTCATCTCTCCTCCTCGTTCTCCCTTCTCACGCGCATGTCGAGTGCCGCTCGACTCGGCCAACACACAGCCTCACACGTGCGCGTTCCTCTCCCTCTCTTCCCTCCCCTAGGCCTAGACCAGCCCCAGGAATACCGTAGACACACCCTCTTCACCTGTGCCCGACCCTGGCCTCGTCCCCGAGCTCGTAGGCCCACCCGAGCTCAGTGGACCACCGGGCGCCCATATAAGAGCCCCCCAGGGCTCTCTCCCCTCTGGTCTCTCTCTCCTCACGCCAGCATCCCTCCTGTGCCCCCGAAGAGCCCCCGACGCCTGTGTGCTTGGGATCGAGGCGAGGACCATCGCGGCCACCTCGTCATCGATCTCCGGGCATAGAGCCTATCCGGTCCTCCCTCTTCTCCGGCTGCTCCTCCCTCACCCCTCTGATGCTTTCCCCCTTCTCCCCGTCCTTTTTGCAGCACGAGTCAGCCCCGGCGACCTCCTCCTGAAGCTCCTCCGTCGAGGGACCTCGTCTCCGGTGATCTGTCCCTCCCCGTCGGCCATCTCCAGCACCCCCAAACGATGGCAACCTCCTGAGTCCATCCTTGCCCTCTGCTTCCCTCGCCAAGCCCTCCTTCACCGTCGGTGAGAGCCCTCCCCTTCCCGTCGAGAGGAAGGAGATGACAGGTGGCCCCCAGCTATCATCCCCCCACCCCTCTCCCTCTCCCTCTATCTCACTGATGCTGGGGCCCGCGCGTCAGCTTCAAACCTGGCCGCGCGCGTGCCCGTAGCTCAGCTGGGCCGGCCTAGCCGGTTGCCATGTGCGGCTGGGCACGTAGCCCAGGGCACAGTGACCTTTTTTACTCTGTTTTCCAAAAATTCAAAAGAACTGAGTATTAATCAAGTTACAAATATTCTACCACCTAAATTTCTAGAATATTCCATAGAATTTATTAGTGCGACTTGTAAAAATATTTGAAAACATTTTATGTACAACTTTATTGTAACACCCCTTTTTGGCATTTTTAGCCACTGCTAAAAAACAGATTTGAAAACCTTTTGAACTTCAAAACCTTGGGAGAATATTTTTAGTATAGTTTCTTGTATTTTATTAGAGTAGGGTAGCATTTTTAATATTAGCTTGAGTGCTCTATTTTTGTGTGATGCTTATTTTACCGTTCGCGACGATAGATTGCGCTATTGACGAGGGAGTCGGACCCGATGATCTTGAAGACCCCAAAGACTTTGTTGAGTCAAGCAAGCAGCCCTTTGACCATGTTAAGAAAAAATTCCGTGCATGACGTATAGCACTTGTTGTTCCGATCATTTATCATGATGTGATGCTCCCCATTCGGTGGGTTTCTTCCGATACTTTTACCGTTGAAACATGCATCATGCATGACCCTACCATTTTATGAGGGTTATGCGGTGGGTGTAGATAGAATGCTAATAGATGCTACACAAGTGGGATGGGATTTATGCATAGTGATCGAAAGGAAGAAATGATTTCAAGGAGTTTTCGAAAATCCTGTCGGTGCCACTAATGCCCGAGGGAGCTGATGATGAGTTGGGTGACCACATGAGAAAGAAGTGGTGTGCTGGAACAGGATGAGGGTGTGTTTCCGAAAACGGAGGGTTTAAGATTTATCGATCGTCCCAACCTTACATGCGCAACGACGATACCCCTTATGGGATGGGGCTCTGTTGATGACTTTGGTGGGTATAGGAAAGGAGCCCACATTACCAGTGGCGGGAGTGGCATGGTCACTCTCGATATGGGGTCGTGCTGGTATGGATGATCATGCCCTGTCTTCACAGGCATCGGGCACACCGTTGGTCCCCGCATGGATGCTACGAGTGATGTACATCATGTGGGCTGGGTAGCAGTTGAGTGGACTCTTTGTTTAGTATCGCCAGCAGAAAGGCATTGTTCGGGTGCTTACCTCGGGTATGTTATATACCGCGAGTCGTGGATGACACGGAAGTTCCCCGAGTCTTGTGGGTAAAGTGTGCTACCTCTACAGAGTGTAAAACTATTCGAATAGCCGTGTCCATGGTGAAGGATAGTTGGGTGGTGCTTCTTATGGCACGTCCGGATGTTTTTGGAAACTTGGTGTGAGTGTTTGTTTTGGTGACAAAGAGGCTACCTGAGCTAAGTCCGATGACTTAGCTTGACGATTGAGAAAGTCCGATGACTTAGCGTAATGATGGGACATGAGATGTCCAACCCCTGCTTCTGATAATATCCGTACTTGCTAATATGGATATTTGCCAAATGTTGACGCATGATTACCTAGTTACTTGATCGTGTCATTGCATTCAAAATTGGCTTTCCGCATGTTATCTACTTAGTTCTATATCATGCATCATAATTACTTGTTCCACAACTTGGGTTGCTTGCGAGTACATTCAAAGTACTCATTGGCTTGCCACTGGTTATTTAATTGGCCAGGCATGGAAGAACAAGAGTATGTTGAAGAGTTCGTTGGTGACGAACATGCGAACTAGGACGCTTCCCTATCAGAATGCCTATAGGTTAAGGCAAATGGCATGGGTTCACGCTTTCGATCAAGATTTCCGCTGTTTGTTCTGTTTAAGTGTTTGGCCCTTGTGGCTCTATCTAGGTAAGACTAGACCTTCGTGGTCTTCATTTATGTAGTATGCTAAATATGGATGTAAGACTCTTGTTATTCAGCTTCTGTGTGTTCAGTGAACATTGATCTCTGGGATCACTGTACACGTGCATTCGGTGATCATGACTTATGAGTCTGGGTCCCCACAGAGCTGGTATCAGAGCCATCCTGACTGTAGGAAACCCTTACTTAGCATGGAGTTAGTTTGGATAAGACTATTTTTCAAAACTACACCTAGCACCTATACTTAGGAATTCTGCACTATTTACCTCTTCTATTCTGCACACAACACTTTGTTGGCTCTCCTGCCTTCAAACCTTTGTAGATGGCCGTCGTACCCGAAGCCTTCCTGACATCTGGCTTTCACTTACTCCTTGGGGATAGCCTAGAGAAGTGCTAGTTTCACCAACCACCCATTTTCCTCTACCACGAGCATTGGGTCGATGCCGCCATTAAGGAGTACCATGTGGATGTGGTCGTGAAGTCAAACGACTCCCTGACTAGTTGGTTCTTTGAAGGACCACGGATGGAGACCATGATACTTCCAGTCGAGATAGCTGCGTGCAAGGCACTCCTACACCTTTGAGACATCATTCCAGAGATGGCTGATGATCCGGCTACTCGCTACCTTCCCTTTAGGAAGACGATCTTGGCAAGAGTGGACACTGGTTCCGACCCAGGAGGATGGCACACCACTCAGGTTCCAGACCTACTTCAGCCTCTATGTCGATAGTCTGGTTCACCACATGATTAAGGAGTCCGCGAAGCTCCGAGAGGAACTTCATCAAACCCGAGAGCTACTCCGGCAAGCCAAGACGAAGCCAGACAAGATCAACAAGGATGGAGACCTTGAGGGACGACCAGTTGTCGCTTATAGAGGAGGAGAACCCCCATCTAGTGATGCACCCACACGTCGTCATCGCATGAGTGCGAAGGAGTACCATGAGCTCTTCACCAACCCGCCGTCAAAGTGTCGTCGGGATGGACCTCCTCGCTCCTTGACCCCTTCGACCGGGAATGATGCCCATCGAGATGATGAGCAGGAGGAAGACCTAGAGGAGTGTGACTACGAGACCAAGCACTCCACCACCTGAGTCCGAGAACCCCTAGGGTAGGATCAATCATGTATCCCTCATGCGAAGTCGAGTCCGTATAATGGTTCATATGAAACCATGTGTGCTTGTTGTTCGTTTTGTTGTTTTTGTTCCGATGTAAGTCACACTTTTGCCTTAGGCAACATGTAAGCGACTCCATTATCTATCTTAATATATGTTGGTCTTTCGACCTTTGTTCTACCACACTTGCACTCGACCAAACCCCTTAGGCGCGGTTTTCCATTGATTGCTTTTCCTCTCGTCTATCCCAGTTGTTTGACTTGGCTGCTCCAAACAGGATGGTGAATGCTACCCGCAACATCTTGTTCACCAACCCTAAAGCCGGCAACTCAAGCCAGCAGCAGGTAGCTCGTGGGGCTGCTCACGCTGGAGGACACCAGGAGAAGCCACAAAGGCAACAGTCACCCGCCACCATGTCCACCAGAGAACATGACCATAACTCAGTTTCCCCAAGTTCTCCAGGAGGAACGCCAAGCTAACAGTGCTGCTATCCAGCAGATGGCTCAGGCCCTTGCGAACAACCAGCATCAAGGCAGGAACGGCAATGGCCGCTCCACTCTATCTCAGTTCATGAGGAATTCGCCCCCAACCTTCACCGAGACTGCTAAACCATTGGATGCTGATGATTGGATCCGCACCATTGAGGACCTCCTTGCACTAGTTAATTGCAATGAGTATCATGAGAAGGTGATTTATGCCTCTCACTGCCTCGGAGGTACCGCCCGAGCTTGGTGGGATGGATTCAAGGTCATGCAAGATGAGCGTCTGATCATTTGGAATGCCTTCAAGGAAGGATTCTGCACTGCCCACATTCCTTCTGGGATCATGTCTATCAAGAAGAGAAAATTCCGAGCACTGAAGCAAGGAAGTGCCTCTGTCAAGGAGTACCTGTAGAAGTTCAACCTACTGTCAAGGTATGCACCTAAAGATGTCAGCACGAAGGCTGCCAAGAAGGAACGCTTAATGGAAGGACTTCAACAAACCCTTAGTATCAGCTCATCGTCGACGACTGTCGTACTTTCTTCGACCTGGTGAACAAGGCCCTCATGCTAGAAGACAAGCGCCATGCCATAGACGACACTCCCAAGCGCAAGATGATCAGCAAGGGTAGCTCTAGCAACCAGAAGCCTCACCCTTGGAAGCCAGCCTCAGCCAAACCAACCTATCAGCCACAATAGGCTAGACCTCCTACACCTCGTCTGACCTACCAGCCTGAGCAGTATGCCAATCCTAGGACAGCTTACAACAACCCCAATAACAACAACGGTGGCAGGAACTACAACAACAACCCTAGGCAAGTCGTTTGCTTTGGATGGGGTCAGCTAGGACACATCTCTAGGCTGTGTCCCAACAAGAAGCCTGATGCACCGCGCCCCAATGCGCCAAACCAAGGTCATGGGCGTGGAGCACCCCCAAGGAACCCCGCTCCCCACAACCAGCCCAACAATGGAAAGGTTTGTGTGAACCACGTCACCGCAGAAGAAGCCCAGGAAGACCTGAACGTCATACTGGGTACGTTCCTCGTCAACTCAACCCCAACAACAGTATTGTTTGATTGTGGAGCTTCGCATTATTTTGTCACCCAAAAGTTTGCACAAGAGAGTGGCATGAAGCCTACGCCCCTGGGTAGCCGTATGTTGATACGAACCCCGGGATCGGTTATGAAGTCTGGGATAGGTTGTAAGGGAGTTGAGATTAACATCAACGGGGTAGATTTCCTACCAGACCTTATCATCCTGAACACAAAAGGCTTGGATGTGATCCTAGGCATGGATTGGTTGACCAAGCACCAAGGACTGTTAGACTGTGCCAAGAGGATCATTACCATGACCAATAGCCAAGGAGTGGAAGTCAAGTATGTCGCCAACCCTGCCTCCACTCAAGCCCCTAAGGCTAACTATCTATCGGGAGTTGAGTTGGATCAAGTGCCAGTAGTATGTGAATATCCGGATGTGTTTCCTGATGAGCTGCCCGGAGTGACTCCTGACAGTGACATTGAGTTCATCATTGAGCTTATGCCCGGATCAAGATCTACAAGAAGGCCTACAAGATCGGATCCAAAGAGTTGGCTGAATTGAAGAAGCAACTGGCAGAGCAGCTTAGAAAAGGATTCATTCGCCCTAGCGCCTCTCCTTGGGGATCACCTGCTCTATTTGTGTCAAACAGGGACGGAACTATGTGAGAGCCTAGCTTAATAGGAACAATAGACTACTCATATCAACAAGGAATTCCTTCTTTTCCAGAAGCCCAATCGAAAAGAACTCCAAAGTTAAGCGTGCTTGGCTTGGAGCGATTCTAGGATGGGTGACCGATCGGGGAGTTGGTCCCGGGTGCGCATGAGTGAGGACAAAGTGCGCAGAAAAGAATAGTGTTGGTCCGTGGGGCCAGTCTAGATCCGCCAGGCGTAACGGGGTGTTACAATTGGTATCAGAGCCGACCCTTGCGGTTACACGGGCATGCATGGGTTAGGTGCACAGGCATGTGGCGCATGGCGTGTGTGGCCTGTCATGGCACACAGCATGGCACATGTGCTGGACTATACACGCATACGTGTGCCAAAAGGGAACGTTCCTGATGGGCCAACGAGGACGTCGGTTCTTTTGAGTGGGGGTGTATGTGAGAGCCTAACTTAATAGGAATGATAGACTGCTCATATCAACAAGGAATTCCTTCTTTTCCGGAAGCCCACTCGAAAAGAACTCCAAAGTTAAGCGTGCTTGGCTTGGAGCGATTCTAGGATGGGTAACAGACCGGGAAGTTGGTCCCGGGTGCGCACGAGTGAGGACAAAGTGCACAGAAAAGACTAGTTTTGTCTGTGGGGCCAGTCTAGATCCCGCCAGGCGTAACGGGGTGTTACTAACTATCAGACTCTGTGTCGATTACCGATCTCTTAATGAAGTCACAATAAAGAACAAGTACCCACTCCCCAAGATGGAAGACTTGTTTGATCAGTTGAATGGAGCCAAGGTATTTTGCAAGATCGACCTCAGGTCGGTGTACTATCAGTTGAAGATCAGGTCCCAAGATATTTCGAAGACGGCATTTGTAAACATGTATGGCCTGTACGAATACACGATCATGTCATTTGGGTTAACCAATGCACCTGCCTAATTCATGTATCTCATGAATAAAGTCTTCATGGAGTACTTGGACTAGTTCGTTGTCGTCTTTATTGATGACATACTCGTCTTCTCAAAGTCTGAAGAGGAGCATGAGGAACACTTGAGATTGGTACTAGGGAAGCTTCGAGAGCACCAAATTTATGCCAAATTCAGCAAGTGTGAATTCTGACTTCGTGAAGTTGGATTCTTGGGTCATGTGCTGACTGCAGAAGGATTATCAGTGGATCCTACCAAGATTAAAGACATGACTAAATGGCAAACCCCTACCACCATGAAGGAAGTTAGGAGCTTCTTCGGACTCACGGGATATTACCGCAAGTTCGTGGAAGGGATCCCAAGCATTGCCCGACCCATGACCTAACTTTTGAAGAAGTATAAGAAGTTCGAATGGACAGCTAAGTGTGAGGAAAGTTTCCAAGAGCTCAAGCAGAGATTGACCACAACCCCAGTTTTGGCCACCCCCGATATTCGCAAGGAGTTTGTGATATACCGTGATGCATCAAGAACCTAGCTTGGAGGTGTTCTAATGCAAGAAGGCGGAGTCATAGCATATCTATCCAGATAGCTACATCCTCACGAAGAGAACTACACCACTCATGACCTTGAGTTGGCAGCCGTGGTTCATTCCTTGAAGACATGACGACATTACTTCTGGGGAAGCGATGTGATGTATACACAGACCACAAGAGTTTGAAGTATATTTTCACCTAAAGGGAATTGAACATGAGGAAAAGAAGATGGTTGGAGTTGATCAAAGATTATGACCTAAGTGTTCAATACCACACCGGAAAGGCCAACGTGGTAGCAGATGCCTTAAGCATAAAGGCTTGTTCCTTGAATGATAAGATAAAGGAAAGGCTACTCGCCCTGTATGAAGAGCTTGTAAGCTTCGGTTTGGAACTGGTTGCACACGGATTCCTCGCCAACCTCGAAGAAAAGACAACCTTGATGTATGATATTGAGGAAGGTCAGAAGGGACACGAGAGCATTGAAGGCATCAAGAGGAAGATCAAGGCAGGCATGGCCCCAGGATTCTCAGTGGATGAACAAGGTGTTGTATCGTTTGGAATCACATGTGCGTACCCAACAAAGAGGAGCTCAAGATTTTGATCTTGCAAGAAGCTCATGACATTGCATACTACATCCATCCTGGAGGAACCAAGATGTATCAAGACCTCAAGGCAAGATTCTGGTGGCATGGCATGAAACGGGAAACAGGCATGTTGATTGCTAAGTGCGACACATGCCAAAGAGTCAAGGCTGAGCCCCAGCATCCTACTGGGCTATTTCAACCTCTCACAGTGCTTGAATGGAAGAGGGACATAGTCGGGATGGATTTCATCACCGGATTACCCAGGTCAAGTAAAGGACATGATTCAATTTGGGTCATTGTCGACCACCTGACCAAGGTAGCCCACTTCATTCCTGTCAGGACCACCTATGATGGAAGCTAGCTCGCAAATCTCTACATCAACCGCGTCGTAAGTCTTCACGGAGTTCCAAAGGAAAAAAATTTGGATCGAGGAACCCAATTCACCTCAAGATTCTAGAAAAAGTTTCAAGAAACTATGGGAACTAAGCTCTCCTTCAGCACTGCCTTTCACGCCCAGACTGGTGGCCAAACAGAACGAGTAAATCAGATACTCGAGGATATGCTCCGCGCTTGTGTTTTGGCGTATGGAGCCAAGTGGGAAGATTGTCTACCATTTGCCGAGTTCTCCTACAACAACAGCTATCAGTCGAGTCTTGAAATGGCACCATTTGAGGTGTTGTATGGGCGCAAGTGCCGTACTCCCCTCAACTGGTCAGAGACCGGAGATTGATTAGTTTTTGGACCAGACATCCTCCATGAAGGAGAAGAGCAAGTCCAATTCGTGCGAGAACGTTTGGAGACCGCCAAATCAAGACAGAATAGTTGCGCCTACTCCCACCGCCGAGAAGTGAGCTTCCATGTCGGCGACCATGTCTACCTCCGAGTCATGCCTCTCAAGGGAACCAAGCGTTTCCACGTCAAAGGAAAGCTTGCACCAAGATACATCGGCCCATTCAAGATCACCGCAATGCAAGGAGAAGTTGCCTATCAGCTAGAGCTACCTTCCGAGTTGTCAGATGTGCACAACGTCTTTCACATGTCACAACTCCGGAAGTGTCTTCAAGTTCCCAACCGCCCCGACCTCTACAAGGACATCGACCATCAAGCCATCGATATTCATCTAGACCTCACTTATCATGAGAGGACAATTCGCATTTTGGATGAAACCGAGCGCTGCACCTGAAGCCGCACCATTGAGTACCTCAAAGTCCATTGGAGTAACCACACTGAAGCTGAAGCAACCTGGGAGCATGAAGACTATCTTAGATTGGAGTTCCCTTATATTTTTAGCGCTTAGCCTAGGAATCTCGGGGACGAGATTCTTGTAAGGGGGGAAGGTCTGTCACACCATATGTTTGTATCACTTTGTTATGCTTGGATTTATAAAAATTGGGAGCCAGTTAAAACTTTTTCAATGCTTGTGCTTGTTTGAATTGTTTGCTTGTTGATTGTGGTGTATGACACTCTTAGATTCGATCCCTCTTCATATTCGTCTTCCTTGACACAAACATCTTACCGAGTGATAATGCCATGTGAATAGTGTCCAAAACTATTTTTATCCAGTTTTGTTTTGACCAAAAATGATTTATTCAAATTAAATTTCCAAAACCCCCTGAAATGAGGTTTGCACTACAAGTCCTCAAATTGGGTGGGGCCTTCTTCCCCAAAGGCTTTATTTCAAACCTACTACATACATGACTTCCCAAAACCACCAAATATTAATTTTAAAGATTATTTTAATATTTTATTTAAAGGCTTTTTCTTAAGACCATAAATGGTTTTTCATAGGGAGAAATTATTTAAATACTTTCAAAATATTTGAGAAAAGTTAGGGAAACTCAGTCGCATATACTCCCCATATATATGAGTATCAACACATGGGCATGTTCAACTCATGGGCAAAACCCCTCAAAACCCTTTCTGTTCAAATCAAGCTTTTGAAATATTTCTATAATAAATATTATCAATAAATTCCAAGAAATTTCCAGCAAGTCAACACTATCATAAGTGACGATCTTGCAAAGTTTCAGCTCAATCAAAGTTGATTTAGTTTATCAAACCATCCCAAAACCCTCCCTGTACACATTCAAATTTTAACAACTTTACATTCTGAAGTTTCTCCCCTTCACCCCAAACTTTGTGGACATGCTCTAATCACCAAATAATTATGTTACACAAAGTGGTGCATCAAGGGTAAAAGCTTAGGATAACTACATCTACATGAACCTGATTTTGTTAGTTTCTGGGCTTCAGAAAGTTTCTATTGTCAACTTTGCTCATTTGAACTCAAACTTGGCAATCCATCTCATCCTTACCTCAGATTTGACCCTGGTGAATATCTCAGTATGTTGGTAAATCTTTCTTGCCCAAGACCTCATCAAACACCTTCTAGTAAAATAGTAAAGTAACTATTTTCACCCCTTTCATTATTCCCCTTGCCTCCAAATCTTTACCACAGTTGCTCCCTCACCTCTTACCCCTCCAGTAAAAACCTCAAGGCCATAAGTCACTGGGAGAGGGGGTAAAAACCCCATTTATACCCTTGGACAGCCCTGGGAGGAGCCCTCTCTCTTGTCCCCTCTTACTCTATTCTTCTCCTAGGGCATCCTATGCATTTTCTCTTACACTAAATGCCCCTAGATTCCACTAGACAGCTTTGGTCGTGCACAAAAAGTCGTTGGCATGCCGTGGCATGCCAAACGTGCGCTCTGGAGTAAGCTACAGTGCCGACAGGCACTATAGCCATTGCTCACTGCATGGCTCTGGCAGCCTCATGCCTCCCCCTCGCGCAACCTGGTCACCCTCGGTGTTCGTGCCACGCCACCTTGTCGGCCCTCGCCTCTCTCCTGCTCCTTCTCCCTCCTCCCGCGCATGCTGAGTGCCGCCCAAATTGGCCAACCCGTAGCCTCACACGCGTGTGCTCCTCTCCCTCTATCTTACCTCCCCTAGGCCTACACTAGCCCCAAGAACGCCGCAGACACGCCCTCTTCACCTCTGCCCGACCCTGGCCTCGGCCTCGAGCTCGCCGGCGCAACCGAGCTCAGTGGACCACCGGGCGCCCATATAAGAGCCCCCCAGGCCTCTCTCCCCTCTGTTCTCTCTCTCCTCACTCCAGCATCCCTCCTCTGCCTCCTAATGAGTGCCCAACGCCTCTTTGCTCGGGATCGAGCCGAGGACCGCCGCGGCCACGTTGTCGACGATCTTCGGGTATAGAGCCCCTTCGGTCCTCCCTCTTCTCCGAGTGCTCCTCCCTCACCCCTCTAATGCTTACCCCCTTCTCCCCGTCCTTCTTGTAGCACGGGACAGCCCCGACGACCTCCTCCTCAAGCTCCTCTGCCGCGGGACCTCGTTGTCGGCGATCTGCGCCTCCCCGTCATCCATCTCCGGCACCCCCCGAATGGCGGCAACCTCCTCAGTCCATCCCTGCCCTCCGTTTCCCTTGCTGTGCCCTCCTTCACCACCGGTGAGCGCCCTCCCCTTCCCGTCGAGAGGAAGGAGATGACAGGTGTCCCCTGCCTATCATCCCCATGCCCCTCTCCCTCTACCTCTCTCGCTGACGTTGGGGCCCATGCATCAGGTTCAAACCAGGCCGCATGCGCACCCGCAGCTCAGCTGGGCCGGCCTGGCCGGTTGGCCCAGTGCGGCTAGGCACTTAGCCTAGGGCATAGTGTCGTTTTCTTTTTCTTTTTTCCTCTCTTTTCAAAAAATTCCATAGAACTGAGTATTAACCAAATTACAAATATTCTTCCACCTAAATTACTAGAATATTCCATAGAATTTATTAGTTCCACTTGTACAAATATTTGAAAATATTTTATGTACAACTTCTTTGTAAAACCCCTTTTTGGCATTTTTAGCCACTGTTAAAAATAGATTTGAAAATCTTTTGAACTTCAAAACCTTAGGAAAATATTGTTAGTATAGTTTCTTGTATTTATCAGAGTAGGGTAGCATTTTTAATGTTAGGTTGAGTGCTATTTTTTTGTGTGATGCTTATTTGACCGTTATTTATCGCGACGATATATTGTGCTATTGACGAGGGAGTTGGTCCCAAAGACCTTAAAGACCCCAAAGACTTTGTTGAGCCAGGCAAGCAGCCCTTTGACCATGTGAAGAAACTTTTTCATGCTTGACATATAGCACTTTTTGTTCTGATGATTGATCATGATGTGATGCTACCCCCTTCGGTGGGTTGCTTCTGACACTTTTACCGTTGACACATGCATCATGCATTACCCTACCATTTTATGAGGGTTATGCGGGTGGGTGTAGATAGGATGCTAATAGATGGTACGCAAGTGGGATGGGATTTATGCATAGTGATGGAAAGGACGAAATGATTTCAAAGACTTTTCGAAAACCCTGTCGGGTGCCACTAATGCCCGAGGGATATGATGATGAGTTGGGTGACCACTTGAGAAAGAAGTGGTGTGCCAGAACAGGATGAGGTTGTGTTTTCGAAAACGAAGGGTTTAAGATTTGTCGACCATCCCAACCTTACATGCGCAACCATGATAGCCCTTATGGGACGGGGCTCTATTGGTTACTTTGGTGGGTACAGGCAAGGAGCCCGCATTACTAGTGGCGAGAGTGGCGTGGTCACTCTCGATACGGGGTCGTGCCGGTATGCACAATCATGCACTGTCCTCATAGGCACCGGGCACACCGTTGGTCCCCGCATGGATGCTACGAGTGATGTACATCATGTGGGCTTTGTACGAGTCGAGTGGACTCTTTGTTTAGTATCGCCAGGGGAAAGGCATGGTTCGGGTGCTTACCTCGGGTATGTTATATACCACGAGTTGTGGATGACACGGAAGTTCCCCGAGTCTTGTGGGTAAAGTGTGCAACCTCTGCAGAGTGTGAAACTATTGGAATAGACGTGTCCATGGTCGAGGACAGTTGGGTGGTGCTGCTTATGCCACGTTCGGATGTTTTCACGAACTTTGTGTGAGTGTATGTGTTGGTACAAAGAGGCTACCTGAGCTAAGTTCGATGACTCAGCTTGACGACTGACAAAGTCCGATGACTTAGCGTAATGATGGGACACGATATGTACAACCCCTTCTTATGATGATATCTATAATTGTTCATATGGATATCTGCCAACTGTTGGCGCATGGTTACCTACTTACTTGATCAAGTCATTGCATTCAAAATTGGCTTTCCGCAAGTTATCTACTTAGTGATATATCATGCGTCTTTATTATTTGTTCCACAACTTGGGTTGCTTGCGAGTACATTCAAAGTACTCATTGGCTTGCCACTGGTTATTTAATTGGCCAGGCATGGAAGAACAAAAGTATGTTGAAGTGTTCATTGGTGATGAACATGCGAACTAGGACGCTTCGCAGTCAGAATGCCGGTAGGTTAAGGCAGATATCATGCGTTCACGCTTTTGATCAAGATTTCCGTTGTTTGTTCTGTTTAAGTGTTTGTCGCTTGCGGCCCTATCTATGTAAGACTAGACCTTCGTGGTCTTCATTTACGTAAGACGCTAAATGTGGACGTAAGACTCTTGTTATTCAGCTTCTGTGTATTCAGTGAGCATTGATTTCTAGGATCACTGTACACGTGCATTCGGTGACCACGACTCATGATTCGGGGTCCCCACACCTTGACAGAGCCTTCTGCACCTGGCAAGCTTGGAGGGAGCATGTGCTTCCACGGCCAGAGCCCGAGACACTGCCGGAGCGCAGCGCTCACCGGCAAGCCTGGCATTGTCCCCGGGAACCTCCTTGCCGACGGCTTCTAGGAGCTTTGCCAGGAAATACTTGCCGGAACTCAACTTGCTTATTTTCTCTTGTATAGTTGATGGTGTCACGGTTGGTTGAGTCAGTCGGAGCACGAAAGTTCCTGGTTCCATAGGCAACTTAAGGGCAGCACATTTTGACACGCAGTAAGCAATGCTGTTCTCTGCATGTGGAACGTGCTCCATTTGCAGGCCGTCAAAATGTTCTTCCAACTTCCTCACTTCATATATATAAGCTTCCATCAATGGACTCTGATAATACTTGTTCACTTGCCTAACGACAAGCTGAGAATCATCCCTGACAATAAGTTTCTTGATCCCAAGGTCTACCGCGATCTGAGACCGGCAAGCAGCCCGTCATACTCAGTAGTATTGTTCATTCATCTCTCCCAGGGAAAGTGCATCTGAATCACATATGAGGTGCTCTCCAGTGGGTGTGACAAGCAGCACTCCATCACCGGCACCTTGCAGCGAGAAAGCCCATCAAATACAGGATCTACTCTTGGTTCGTTTCCTTGCCAGGGAGGGTTGACTCTAGAACTTCTTCATCTGGCGTTGGGGCCATTCTTAAATGAACTGTGCCAAGGCTCTGCTCTTGATGGTCGAAGTACTTTCAGACTTGGGACCCAAGCTTGACAGTTCCAAAGCCCACCCCACAATCCTGCCGGTAGCTTCTGGGTGCCCTAACAGCGAGAAGCAAGTGACGATGATGATCTCATGAGCTTGGAAGTAATGGCACACCTGTTGGGGAACGTCGCATTGGAAACAAAAAATTTCCTACGCACATGCAAACCTATCCATGGTGATGAGCATCTACGAGAGGGAGAGTGGATCTACGTACCCTTGTAGATCGCTAAGAGGGAAGCGTTAAGTAACGCGGTTGGTGTAGTCGAACATCTTCCCGCTATCCCATCACGATCCTACCCACGGTCCAATCACGATCCGTCCCGTGAACTCATCACGATCCGTCCCGCGATCTCATCACGATCCGTCTCACGATCTGTCCCGCGAACTCATCATGATCCGTTCCGCGATCTCATCACGATCTATTCCGCGATCTCATCACGAACCGTCTTGCGATCTCGATCACGGTCCTTCCGATCTAGCGCCGAACGGACGACACCTCCGCGTTCAGAACACGTGCAGCTTGATGACGATCTCCACCGTCTTGATTCAGCAAGAGGAGGTGGAGAGGAGAGAGAGTTCACCAGCAGTGTGACGACGCTCCGGTGATGGTGGTGGAGTGATTCCGGCAGGGCTTCGCCTAAGCGCTGCGGAAAACCGATATAGAGGAGAAACTGTGCACCGGTGAAACGGGTAGCACGTGGCTGGAAATTCTGTCCAAAGACCACCCAATCCACTAGTATATATAGGAGGCGAGGAGAGGAGAGGCAGCCAAGGCCTTTGGGTCGGCCGAAATAGGAGGTGGGAAGCAATCCTACTTCACCTCCAATCCTAGTTGGAGTAGGATTGCCTCCTATTGGCTGATTTTCCACTTTTTGCTTTAGGACTTTCTCTCCTGCGCCATGGGCCTTTGTGGCTGTTTTCCCAGCCCACTAAGGGCTGGTTAATACTCTCCCACAGCCCATGGACCTCTTGGGGTCGAAGTACCACTCCCGGAGGTCTCCCGGTACACTCCCGGCACTCCCGGTACACTACCGATGAGCCCGAAACTTTTCCGAAAACCAAACTGGGACTTCCTATATATGAATCTTTACCTCCAGACCATTTCGGAGCTCCTCGTGATGTCCGGGATCTCATCCGGGACTCCGAACAAACTTCGGTCACCACCATACATAACTCTACACTACCGAAACGTCACCGAACCTTAAGTGTGCAGACCCTGCGGGTTCGAGAACTATGTAGACATGACCGAGACACCTCTATGGTCAATAACCAATGGCGGGACCTGGACGTCCACATTGGTTCCTACATATTCTACGAAGATCTTTATCGGTCGAACCTCTATGTCAAGGATTCAGTTAATCCCATATAACTTTCCCTTTGTTCTTTGGTATGTTACTTGCCCGAGATTCGATCGTCGGTATCTTCATACCTAGTTCAACCTCGTTACCGGCAAGTCTCTTTACTCATTCCGTAATACAAGATCCCGCAACAAACAATTAGTCACATCGCTTGCAAGGATTATTGTGATGTTGCATTACCGAGTGGGCCCCGAGATACCTCTCCGTTACACGGAGTAACAAATCCCAGTCTCGATCCATGCCAACTCAACAGACACCATCGGAGATACCTGTAGAGCACCTTTATAGTCACCCAGTTACGTTGCGACGTTTGATACACACAAGGCACTCCTCTGATATCCATGAGTTGCATGATCTCATGGTCATAGGAACATATACTTGACATGCAGAAAACAGTAGCAATAAACTGACACGATCATATGCTATGTTTGTAGTTTGGGTCTTATCCATCACATCATTCTCCTAATGATGTGATCCCGTTATCAAATGACATCTCATGTCCATGGCTAGGAAACCTTAACCATCCTTTGATCAACGAGCTAGTCCATTAGAGGCATACTAGGGACATGGTTTTGTCTATGTATCCACACATGCATTTAAGTCTCTGATCAATACAATTATAGCATGGATAATAAACGATTATCATGAACAAGGAAATATGATAATAACTAATTTATTATTGCCTCTAGGGCATATTTCCAACAGTCTCCCACTTGCACTAGAGTCAATAATCTAGTTCACATCACCATGTGATTCACATTGTTATGAATCTAACACCCAATGAGTTCTGCGGATCGATCATGCTTTGCATGTGAGAGAGGTCTTATAGTCAACGGGTCTGCAATATTCAGATCCATGTGTACTTTCCAAATCTCTATGTCAAACCGTAAACACTGCTACCACAATCCACTTGGTACTATATCCAAATGGCTGCTCCACTATACGTATCCAGATTGCTACTACTAGTCATCCGGATAGGTGTTAAAGCTTGCATCGACGTAACTCTTTACGACGAACTCTTTATCACCTCCATAATCAGGAAACATTTCCTTAGTCCTCTAGTTACTAAGGATAATTCCGACCGTTGTCCAGTGATCCACTCCTGGACCACACTTGTACCCCTTGACAGACTCATGGCAAGGCACACACAGGTGCGGTACACAGCATGGCATACTATACAGAGCCTATGGCTAAGTCATAGGGGACGACGTTCGTCCTTTCTCTTCGTTCTGCCGTGGTCGAGCTTTGAGTCTCACTCAACTTCACACCTTACAAATCAGGCGAGAACTCTTTCTCTGACTGATCCATTTTGAACTCTTTCAAAATCTTTGTCAAGGTATGTACTCATTGAAAGTCTCATCAAGTCATCTTGATCTATCTCTATAGATCTTGATGCTCAATAATTTGGTAGCTTTATCCAAGTCTTCCTTTGAAAATCACTTTCCAAACAACCATTTATGCTTTCCAAAAATCCTACATTATTTCCGATCAACAATATGTCATCCACATATACTTATCAGAAATTCTATAGTGCTCCCACTCACTTTGTTGCAAATACAAGTTTCTCGTAAGCTTTGTATAAACTCAAAAACTTTGATCAACTCATCAAAGCGTATATTCCAACTCCGAGATGCTTGCTTCAGTCCATGGAAGGACCACCGAAGCTTGCACACCTTTTAGCATCCTTAGGCCTGACAAAACCTTCTGGTTCTTTCACATACAACCTTTCCTCAAGTAAACCGTTAAGGAAACGATGTTTTGACATCCATCTGCCAGATTTCATAATTGAAAACACAGCAACTGCTAACATAATTCCAACAGACTTTAGCACCACTACGAGTGAGAAAGTCTCATCGTAGTCAACACCTTGAACTTGTCACAAACATCTTTGCAACAAGTCGAGCTTTACAAATAGTGACATTCACCATCAGTGTCTGTCTTCATTTTAAAGATCCATTTGTACTCAACGACCTGCCATCCAACGAGCAAGTCTACCAAAGTCTACACTTGGTTTCATACATGGATCCTATCTCGGATTTCATGGCCTCCAACCATTTGTCGAAATCCGGCCCATCAACGCTTCTCCATAGCTCGTAGATTCATCGTTGTCCAACAACATGATCTCCAAGACAGAGTTGTCGTACCACTTAGGAGCAGTACACATCCTTGTCGACCTACGAAGTTCGATAGTAACTTGATCCTGAAGCTTCATGATCATCATCATGAACTTCCTCTTCAACTAACGTAGGCTTCACAGAAACATCTTTCTGCGCTGCGCTACTCTCTAGTTGAACAAAGGTTTAACAACCTCATCAAGTTCTATCTTCCTCCCACTCAATTCTTTCGCGAGAAACATTTCCTCGAGAAAGGATCCGTTTAAGCAACAAACACTTTGCACTAGGATCTGAGATTGAAGGTTCACCCAACTGATCTTAGGGTATTCTATGAAGATGCAATTGTCCGCCTTGGGTTCGACCTCATTAGGTGAAAACATTTTCCACACAAGTGTCACAGCCCCAAATATTAAGAAATGACAGCTTAGGTTTCTATCAAACCATAATTCACATGGTGTTATCTGAACGGATTTAGATGATGCCCTATTTAAAGTGAATGTAGTTGTCTCTAATGCATAACCCATAATTATAGTAGTAAAACGATAAGAGACATCACAGTATGCACTATATCAATAGGGCATGACTATGATGTTCGGACACACCATCACACTATGGTGTTCCAGGTGGCGTTAGTTGTGAAACAAATTTCACATTGTCTTAAGTTGTATGCCAAACTCGTCACTCAGATATTCACCTCCACGATCATATCGCGATCACTTTTATCTTCTTGTCACGATGATCTTTAAACTTCACTCTAAATTTGCTTGAACCTTTCAAACAATTCAGACTTGTGTTTCATTAAGTAAATATACACTATATCTACTCAAATCATCAGTGAAGGTAAGAAAATAACAATATCCACTGCACGCTACAAGACTCACTAGATTGTATACATCAACATGTATCATTTCCAATGAATCACTTGCCCGCTCCATCCAACGGGGACCTTTAGTCATCTTGCCCAAGAGGCATGGTTCGCACGTCTCAACCGATTCGAAATCGAATGAGTCCAAATATCCATCAGCATGGAGTTTCTTCATGCGCTTTATACTAATATGACATTTAGCGGCAGTGCCACAAGTATGTGGTACTATGATTATTAACTTTGTATCTTTCGACATCAATGTTATGAACATGTGTACTACTACGATCAAGATTTCAACAAACCTTTCTCACTGGGTGCATGACCATTGAAGGTATTATTCATGTAAACAGAAAAACCATTATTCTCTAACTTAAATGAATAACCGTATTGCAATAAACGTGATGTAATCATGTTCATGCTCAACGCAAAACACCAAATAACATTTATTTAGGTTCGTCACTAATCCTGATGGTAGAGAGAGCGTGCAATGTTGATCACATCAACCTTGGAAACACTTCCAACACATATCGTCACCTCACCCTTAGCTAGTTCTCCGTTTACTCCGTAGCTTATATTTCGAGTTACTAATATTTAGCAACCGAACCGATATCCAATACCCAGGTGCTACTAAGAGTACTAGCAAGGTACACATTAATAACTCGTATATCAAATATACTTCTATCAATGTTGCCAGCCTTCTTATCTACCAAGTATCTAGGGTTGTTCTGCTTTAGCGACCGCTCACCTCATAACAGAAGCACTGAGTCTCGGGTTTGAGTTCAACTTTGGGTTGCTTCACTAGAGCAGCAACTGACTTGCTATCCATGAAGTTTCCCTCCTTGCTCTTGCCCTTCTCAAAACTAGTGGTTTGATTAACCATCAACACTAGACGCTCCTTCTGGATTTCTACCTCCGCAGTGTCAAACATCGCGAACAGCTCAGGAATCATTATTTCTATCCCTAGCAACTTATAGTTCATCACCAAGTTCTAGTAGCTTAGTGACAGTGACTTGGAGAACTATATCAATCACTATCTTATCTGGAAGATCAACTCCCACTTGATTCAAGCGATTGTAGTACTCCCACTTGAATACATGCTCAACGATTGAGCTATTCTCCTTCATCTTACAGGCAAAGAATCTTGTTGGAGATCTCATATCTCGCAACACGGGCACGAGCCTAAGATCACAATCTCAGCTCCGAGAACATATCATATGTTCCATGACGTTCAAAATGTTTCGGAGCCTCAATTCTAAGCTGTAATGCATGACGCACTAAACTATCAAGTAGTCATCGAAACGTGCCTATCAGATATTCACAACATCTACAGACGACGCTAGAGGGGGTGGCGCACCGAGCGGTGCGTTAAGGACATAAGCCTTCTGTGCAGCAAAGAGGACAATCCTCAGATCACAGACCCATTCCGCAATATTGCTACCATCATCTTTCAATACTATTTCTCTAGGAACATATAAGACTACAAGGGAGCTACAGCGTGAGCTAGTAATCTACAACATAATTTGCAAAGACATTTTGACTATGTTCATGATAATGAGTTCAATTAATCATATTACCTAAGAACTCCCACTCAAATTGACATACCTCCGATCATTCGAGTGATAGATGATCCAAATTCACCAACTCAAGTCCGATCATCACGCGAGTTGAGGTGGCTGCAATGTGAACATCATTATGTTGATCATATCTACTATATGACTCATGTTCGACCTTTCGGTCTCTTGTGTTCCGAGGCCATGTCTGTACATGCTAGGCTCGTCAAGTTTAATCCGAGTGTTCTACGCGTGCAAATCTGGCTTGCACCCGTTGTATGTGAACGTAGAGTCTATCACACCCGATCATCACGTGGTGTCTCAACACGACGAACTTTCGCAACGGTGCACACTCAGGGAAAACACAGTTCATCTTGAAATTCAAGTGAGGGATCACCTTATAATGCTACCGTCGACCTAAGCAAAACAAGGTGCACAAAAAGGATTAACATCACATGCAAATCATAAGTGACATGATATGGCCATGAACTTGCGCTTTTGATCTCCATCTAGAAAGCACCGGCATGATCTCCATCGTCACTGGCATGACACCATGATCTCCATCTAGAAAGCACCGGCATGATCTCCATCTAGAAAGCACCGGCATGATCTCCATCAACGTGTCGCCATCAGGGTTGTCACGCCCTGCATGCTTCTACTACTATTGCTACCATCTAGCGATAAAGTAAAGCATTACATAGCGCTTAATGATTGACACGTAGGTCATACAATAATTAAAGACAACCCTATGGCTCCTGCCGGTTGCCGTATTCATCGACATGAAAGTCGTGATAATCTATACATCACATGATCATCTCATACATCACATATATCACATCATGCAATTGGCCATATCATATCACAACATACCCTGCAAAAACAAGTTAGACGTCCTCTAATTGTTGTTGCATGTTTTACGTGGCTGCTACGGGTATCTAGCAAGAACAATTCTCACCTACGCAAAAACCACAACGGTGATACACTAGTTGCTTTTCAACCTTCTCAAGGACCGCCTTTGTCGAATCCGATCCAACTAAAGTGAGAGAAACTGTCACCCGCAAGCCATCTAGGCAACAAGTTGCGTCGAGGGAACCGGTCTCTCGTAAGCGTACGAGTAATGTTGGTCTGGGCCGCTTCATCTCACAATCCCGCTGAACCAAAATATGACCAAGGGAGGAAGCAATCTAAGCATCAACGCCCACAAACCTTTTGTGTTCTACTCGAGATCGCATCGAACCATCAACCTAGCTCATGATGCCACTATTGGGGAACGTCGCATGGGAAACAAAAATTTTCCTACACACACGCAAACATATCCATGGTGATGAGCATCTACGAGAGGGAGAGTGGATCTATGTACCCTTGTAGATCGCAAAGCGGGAAGCGTTAAGAAACGCGGTTGGTGTAGTCAAACATCTTCGCGATCCAAATCGCCGAGCGTCCCGCAATCTCATCACGATCCGTCCCACGATCCAATCATGATCCGTCCCGTGAAGTCATCACGATCCGTCCCGCGATCTCATCACGATCCGTCTCACGATCTTGATCACGATCGGTCCTGCGAACTCATCACGATCCGTTCCGTGATCTCATCACGATCCGTTCCGTGATCTCATCACGAACCGTCTCGCGATCTCGATCATGGTCCTCCTGATCTAGCGCCGAACGGACGGCACCTCCGCGTTCAACACACGTGCAGCTTGATGACGACCTCCACCATCTTGATCCAGCAAGAGGAGGTGGAGAGGAGAGAGAGTTCACCGGCAGTGTGACGGCGCTCTGGTGATGGTGGTGGAGTGATTCCGGCAGGGCTTCGCCTAAGCGCTACGGAAAACCGATCAAGAGGAGAAACTATGCACCGGTGAAACGGGTACCACGTGGCCGGAAATTCTGTCCAAAAACCACCCAATCCACTAGTATATATAGGAGGAGAGGAGAGGAGAGGCAGCCAAGGCCCTTGGGTCAGCCGAAATAGGAGGTGGGAAGCAATCCTACTTCATCTCCAATCCTAGTTGGAGTGGGATTGCCTCCTATTGGCTGTTTTTCCACTTTTTTCTTTAGGACTTTCTCTCCTACGCCATGGGCCTTTGTGGCTGTTTTCCCAGCCCACTAAGGGCTGGTTAATACTCTCCCACAGCCCATGGACCTCTTGGGGTCGAAGTACCCCTCCCGAAGGTCTCCCGGTACACTACCGGCACTCCCGGTACACTCCCGGCACTCCCGGTACACTACCGATGAGCCCGAAACTTTTCCGGAAACCAAACTGGGACTTCCTATATATGAATCGTTACCTCCGGACCATTCCAGAGCTCCTAGTAACGTCCGGCATCTCATCCGGGACTCCGAACAAACTTCGGTCACCACCATACATAACTCTACACTACCGAAACGTCACTGAACCTTAAGTGTGCAGACCCTGCGGGTTCGAGAACTATGTAGACATGACCGAGACACCTCTACGGTCAATAACCAATGGCGGGACCTGGACGTCCACATTGGTTCCTACATAATCTACAAAGATCTTTATCGGTCGAACCTCTATGTCAAGGATTCACTTAATCCCGTATAACGTTCCCTTTGTTCTTCGGTATGTTACTTGCCCGAGATTCGATCGTCGGTATCTTCATACCTAGTTCAACCTCGTTACCGGCAAGTCTCTTTACTCGTTCCGTAATACAAGATCCCGCAACTAACAATTAGTCACATCTCTTGCAAGGCTTATTGTGATGTTGCATTACCGAGTGGGCCCCGAGATACCTCTCCGTTACACGGAGTAACAAATCCCAGTCTTGATCCATGCCAACTCAACAAACACCATCGGAGATACCTGTAAAGCACCTTTATAGTCACCCAGTTACGTTGCGAAGTTTGATACACAGAAGGCACTCCTCCGATATCTGTGAGTTGCGTGATCTCATGGTCATAGGAACATATACTTGACATGTAGAAAACAGTAGCAATAAACTGACACGATCATATGCTATGTTTGTGGTTTGGGTCTTATCCATCACATCATTCTCCTAATGATGTGATCCCGTTATCAAATGACATCTCATGTCCATGGCTAGGAAACCTTAACCATCCTTTGATCAACGAGCTAGTCCATTAGAGGCATACTAGGGACATGGTTTTGTCTATGTATCCACACATGCATTTAAGTCTCCGATCAATACAATTATAGCATGGATAATAAACAATTATCATGAACAAGGAAATATGATAATAACTAATTTATTATTGCCTCTAGGGCATATTTCCAACAACAGCTTCCTCGAGGCTATAAGGAGGCCGAAGAACAACTTTTGCACGCTAGAGTATCTTGACCTAGCCCCTTGCAAAAGGGAGCTAACAAAATAGACTGGGTGCTGCACCACCTTCTTCTTCTGAATTTTCTAATTCAACTCCGCGGATCCTTCCTTGTCTACACCAGACCTTGCCGGGGAATGTCCTCGCTTGTCGCTTGGCGGTCCTACTACTGGCACTGCTTCTTCATCAACTTCTCTTCCAGCCACTAGTGCATCACTCACCACTTGATTTGTTGCCGCTAGATATTGCAGCAACGGATCTTATGGTTTTGCCGCGACTAGGATCGGCAGAGAGGAGAGGTACTTCTTCAAATCCTGCAACACTGCCTGTGCTTCTGGATTCCATTTCATTAGCCCTGCCTTCTTCAAGATTTTGAAAAAGGGCAGGGGGCGCTCAACAGATTTTGAGATGAACCTACTCAGAGCAGTAACACAGCCGGCAAGATGACACACATCCTTAACACGTCTTGGTGCTTTAATTTGCTCAATTTCTTTGATCTTGTCGGAGTTTGCTTCATTCCACGTTGAGATACAAAGAACCCGAGAAGCTTGTCGGAGGGGACGCCGAACACACACTTCTCAGGGTTGAGCTTGATGTTGATCTTGCACAGATTCGCAAATGTTTCTTCTAGGTCTGATATGAGCGTAGCCTTGTCCTTGCTTTTGACCACTATGTCATCTGTATAAGCTTCCATATTTCTGTGTAGTTGGGGCTCTAAACCAATCTGGAACACTCTTGCAAATGTAGAACCAACACTTTTTAACTCGAAAGGCATTCACAAAATGCAGTATGTTCCACATGGGGTGATAAATGTGGTCTTCTCTTTGTCTTCCTTGGCCATAAAAATCTGATGATAGCCTGAATAGGCGTGAAGTAAAGACAACAAGTCACAGCCGGCGGTGGAGTCCACAATCTCGTTGATGAGCGACAAGGGAAAAGGATGTTTGGGGCAGGCTTTATTGATGTCTCTGAAGTCAATGCACAGCCTCCATTTTACATTCGCCTTGCATATTGGGGCAGGCTTTATTGATGTCTGTGAAGTCAACTGGATTGTCTAACCATGTTGGATGAAGTACTCCTCTAATCAATCTAGCCACTTCTAATTTCTTGATCTCTTTGACAATAAACTGTTGCCGCTCCAAAGCCTCCTTCTTGACCTTCTGATTGACGAGTCGCTCGTGTGGATAGACGGCAAGGTGGTGCTCAATCACCTCCCTAGGAACACCCAGCATATAAGATGGTTGCCATGCAAACACATCGACATTCGCCCGCAGAAAGGTGATGCACTTTCCTATTTGTCGTCAAGGGTGGAACTTATGGTGAAAGTCCCTCCCGTACCATCCTCCTTGGCAGGCACCTTATTAGTCTCTGGTGGAGCTGCCTTGGACTTCTTGCTCTTGCCGGTGGAGGTCTTCGGCACATCGTCAATGGGAGCGCAGCAACCCGAGGAGGCGCGCTTGAATTAATGTGCGCTAGAGGCCTTGCCGGTCTTCTTCCCCCCGGGAGCTTCAACGGCAGGAGAAAGTGCCATGGCAGCAGGTGCTGCAACTGCCTCCCGATAGAGTTGGTCGGCGCAACTAAGTGCACCTTTCTTGTCAGAGTTGATCATGATGACGCTCATTGGCCCGGGCATCTTGAGCACATTGTAAGAGAAATGGGGGGCCATCATGAATTTGACCAGCGTCGGGCGACCAAGGATACCATTGTACGACAATGAGATCTTAGCGACGTCAAAAACGACCTTCCCTGTCCTGAAATATATATCACTGCCAAACATCACCGGCAGTGTCATTTTGGCTTTCGGCTGAGTCCTCCCTGAATTGACCCCTTGAAAAGTGCCTGCGGGCTCAAGATCTTCATCACAAATTTGCAACCTCTCGATGACATCGGGAGAGATCAGGTTTAGGCCAAACCAAACCAACAATAGCAGGCACCCGACTATAGTTGTGCGATCAGGCTGATCCTCGGTGTCAAAAATGATAGGAGTGTTGGACCACTTGTGAAGTCTCTAGGCACCGATAGAGGGCTCTGTCGTGTTAACTTGGCGCGCCCACTGTTTTAATTGGCGGTGAGAGGAATGCGACAAGGCATGATATGTCCCCAACGTATCTATAATTTCTGATTGTTCCATGCTATTATATTATCTATTTTGGATGTTTTATATGCATTAATATGCTATTTTATATTATTTTTGGGACTAACCTATTAATCTAGAGCCTAGCGGCAATTTCTATTTTCTCCTTTTTTTTGAGTTTCGCAGATAAGGAATATTAAACTGAGTCCAAACGGAATAAAACCTTCGGAATGTTTTTTTGGAACACTAGGAACCTATGAAACTTGAGGAACAAGGCAGAGGAGCCTCCACGGGGCCACAATCCCTAGGGCTGCGGCTAGGGGGGTGGTTGCGCTGGGCAGGCTTGTGGGACCAGGGCTGCTCCCCTAAACCTAATCTTCGGCTATAAATTCCCAAATATTCCATCATTATCAGAACATGCCACAAAAACACTTTTCCTCTACGAGAAGCCTCCATTGCCGAGAGATCCAATCTTGGAGCCTTTCATGGTAATCTGCCGAAGGGGGATTCAATCAAGGAGGGCATCTACATCAACTCCATTGCCCCTTCGATGATGCGTGGGCAGTTCACCACACACCTACGGGTCCATATCTAGTAGCTATATGGCTTCCTCTCTCTCTTTGCTTCTCAATACCATGTTCTTCATGATCTTCATGGAGATCTATCCGATGTAATACTCTTTTGTGGTGTGTTTGTCGAGATCCGATGAATTGTGGGTTTATGTTCAGCTTATCCATGAATATTACTTGAGTCTTTCCTGAATTCTTATATGCATGATTTCACATCTTTGCAAGTCTCTTCGAGTTATTGGTTTGGTTTGGCCAACTAGATTGGTAATTCTTGCAATAGGAGAAGTGCTTAGTTTTGGGTTCAATCTTGCGGTATTCTCACCCAGTGACAAAGTAGGGGTACCGAGGGACGTATTGTATTGTTGCCATCAAGGGTAAAAAGATGGGAGGTTTCATCATGTTGCTTGAGTTTATCCCTCTACATCATGTCATCTTACTTAATGCGTTACTTTGTTCTTCATGAACTTAATACTCTAGATGTAGTACATGCAGAATCGTTTCGGTCGATGTATGGAGTAATAGTAGTACATGCAGAATCGTTTCGGTCTACTTGTCACGAACATGACACCTATATGTACAATCATTGCCTTGTATATCTTCATAAATATACCCTTTTCTATCAATTGCTCGACAGTAATTTGTTCACCCACTGTAATACTTGCCATCGTGAGAGAAGCCATCTAGTGAAACCTATGGCCCCCAGGTCTATTTTCCATATTATACTTTCAGATCTAAAACCAAAAATACCAAAAATACTTGCTGACAAATTTTACTTTTATTTTTACTTTCCGTTCAAGCATCCTATTCTATCTACCTCTGTTAGATCTCATCCTTGCAAGTAACCATGAAGGGATTGACAACCCTTTTATAGCGTTGGGTGCAAGAGTTTGATCCTTTGTGGAGGTACATCTATTGGTGATTCACTTGTATCTCCTACTGGATTGATACCTTGGTTCTCAAAAACTGCGGGAAATACTTATCTACTTTGATGCATCAAACCGTTCCTCTTCATGGGAAACCAACGCATGCTCGAGAAGTAGCAAGAAGGATTTTTGGCGCCGTTGCCAGGGAGATACATAGCAAGTCAAGATACCAAGTACCCATCACAAACTCATCTCTTGCATTTACATTATTTTCCATTTACCTCTCATTTTCCTCTCCCCCACTTCTATAATGATTTTCAGAAAATACCAAAAAGATTTTCCTTTTGATTCCCCCTTCTTTTGTTCGCCCTTCTTTTGCTTGTGTTTGCTTTTCCACCATGTCTGAAATAGGGGAGGTTATCACCGAAAATATGGGGGTATCGCTAGTCCTAATCTTGAGGAAAATTTTGAATCTGGCTCTCTAGATCATGAAACCGAATCTCTTCTAAAAACTAAAACTTTTCATCTTGGAGATGGAAACATTATCGGTACGAGCGTTATTCAAGAATTCTTTGATTGTACGGGAACGATACCTATGAGTAAGAGATCTATTCTTCTTAGCAAGAATAGTTACGTGGATGCTATTTTCATGCTCATTGAAAACTTGGAAAGGAAATTTGTGCAGATTCATCACGCTTTGCGGAAAGTGTTTTATAAACTTCCCAATATTAATCATCCTAAGGGTAAAAAGATTTCCACTATTATCCATATGCGATAATTTGATTTCATGATACAAGAAGCTAGGGAGATTTTTTCCTTCTATGATAAAGATGTTGAACACCCTCCTATTGAAAAAATCCTCAATGATAAATCAACCTTGCATAGCTTAGAATCTAGAGACTATCAATCTTATAGTGAAAATCTTAGGAAGAGAGCCCTATGCGGAAATAACTCATGCCTTATATCATGAAACCTATGAGGAATTTGATTGGATTACTAGGGGGATTTTGTAAGGGTATACGGATGATTTTCTTGAAGATATGGTTAAAGAATTTCTTCTAAATAAGATACATGTGTTATACGATGATATCTATGGTGATGATCTAGACCACGGGTTTATGAATGTTAAAATCACTAGCCACAGCCCCTTTCATGATTTAAGTTCTTCTACTAGAAAGGAAATAAAGAAAAGCATAGATCTATTTGGGAAATCTTTTTATGGATTGATCAAGTTTGGGTTGTTTACCAAAGATGACCATACCTAGATCTATTGCATTTTGCGTAGCTAGGGGCGTTAAACAATAGCGCTTGTTGGGAGGGAACCGAATTTTATTTTGCTTTCTGATTTTTCCTTCTGTTTTGGTGTGTTTGGAACATTATTAATTCTGTATTAATTGTGTTTTTGTGTTTAAATTATTGTTTGATCCAAGTAAAACCTTTCGGGTGTTCTATGGTAGTTGTTGATTTGATCCTCTTGAAAAACAGAAACTTTTGCACTTAGTCCAGGAATTTTCAAATTTTTTCATAGGATCTAATTGATCTGAAATTGTTAGAAAACATTGACATACAAATTTTCCTGGTTTTACTAATATTTCAGAATTTTTAGAGTTCCAGAATTATTCGAAGTTTACAGATTGCTACAGATTGTTCTGTTTTTGACACATTCTGTTTTCTTTGTGTTGTTTGCTAATATTGATGTATCTATGGGCCGTATCGGGGGGTATGAGTGATGGAAAAGTTAGAATACAGTAGGTATTAAAAAATATAAATAATGAATGAGTTCACAATAGTACCTAAAAGTGGTGATTAATCTTTTTATACTAACAGATCTCATGAGTTTTCTGTTGAGTTTTGTGTTGTGTAGTTTTCAAGTTTTGGGTGAAGATTCGATGGACTATGGAATAAAGAGTGGCAAGATCCTAAGATTGGGGATTCCCATGGCACCCCAAGTCATATTCAAGGATACAAAAGGGCCTAAGCTTGGGGATGCCCCGGAAGGCATCCCCTCTTTTGTCTTCAATCCATCGGTAAATTTACTTGAGGCTATATTTTTATTCACCACATTATATGTGTTTTGCTCGGAGCGTCTTGTATGCTACCAGTGTTTGCTTGTTAGTTTGCCACAATCATACTTGCTAAACACATCTTTTTAGAGAGACACGCTGAATCGTGAATTTGTTAGAATACTCTATGTGTTTCACTTATATCTTTTGAGCTAGGCAATGTTGCTCTAGTGCTTCACTGATATCTTTATAGAGCATGGTGGTGTTATATTTTATAGAAATCATCAAACTCTCTTTCCTCACTTATATTATTTTGAGAGTTTCTTAAAACAGCATTTTAATTTGCTTAGGTTATGAATTCAGTCCTAATATTACGGGCATACAAGAGGGATATAATAAAAACTTTCATATTAGGTGCATTAAAAACTATGAGAAGTTGGATTCCTTGCATATAGTTTTGAGATAATAGGGATGGTAATATGAGAGTCATGCTACTGAGTAGTTGTGAAATGAAGAGATACGTGTGTTAAAGCTTGTGATTCCCGTAGCATGCACGTATGGTGAACGTGAGTCATTATGTAATGAAGTTGGAGCATGATATGTCTAATGATTGTCGACCTTTTTGTGAGGGTCGGGAGCGCGCGATGGTTAACTCCTACCAACCTCTCCCCTAGGAGCATGCGTCTAATGCTTTGTTTGGTAACTAATAGACTTTCGCAATAATTATGTGAGTTCTTTATGATTAATGTTGATTCCATGGATTATACGCACTCTCACCCTTCCATTGTTGCTAGCCTCACTAGTATCGTGCAACTTTCGCCGGTACATCAAACCCTCTTTCCTCAAAATAGCCACCATATATTCCTCAAAACATCCACCATACCTACCTATTATGTCATTTCCATAGCCATTCCGAGATATATTGCCATGCAACTTCCATCATGTAGTTTTTCTATGACTTGCATCATCACTTCGTATCGCATATAGAGTTATATTTTGTCATACGAATCGAGTTACAAAATAAAAGAGGCCAGCGAAGCCAAAAAAAGGGGCCA
Source organism: Hordeum marinum (assembly GCA_022496015.1). NCBI lineage: Eukaryota > Viridiplantae > Streptophyta > Magnoliopsida > Poales > Poaceae > Hordeum > Hordeum marinum. Next base: position 122,939,331 of record CM039677.1, read on the forward strand.
AATAAGCCCACCAAAAAATAAAAAAAGGAGAGAATGATAGAAGGGACAAATGCTAATACCTTTTTTCCACACTTGTGCTTCAAAGTAGCCCCATGATCTTCACGATAGAGAGTCTCCTATTTTGCCACTTTCATATAACTAGTGGATATTCATTGCATGACCCCTTAGTTTTCTTTTTGAGCTTTCATACACTTAGAGCTCTAAGTGCATTTATTGCATGTCAATCCCGACTCACTCACATTGATATCTATTGACGGGAATCTCCATAACCTGTTTATACGCCGAGTTGATGTGAGACTATCTTCTCCTTTTTCCCTTGCACCTCCTCCATATTCTATTCCACCTATAATGCTATATCCATGGCTCACGCTCATGTGTTGCATGAGAGTTGACAAGGTTTGAGAACACTAAAAGTTTGAAACAATTGCTTGACTTGTTCATCAGGGTTGTGCATGGTTTAGATACTTTGTGTGGGGAAGATGGAGCATAGCCAGACCATATGATTTTGTAGGGGTGACTTTCTAAGGCCATGTTATTTTCGAAAGGACACGACTACCTTGTTGGTGTGCTCGAAGTATTACTATTTTTATGTCAATGTTAGACTATTGTTTTGTATCTATCGGATCTAAATATTCATGCCACAATAAAGAATGTTAGATGGATAAATATGTTATATAGCATTCCACATCAAAAATTCTGTTTTTATCATTTACCTACTCGAGGACGAGCAGGACATAAGCTCGGGGATGCTGATACGTCTCCAACGTATCTATAAGTTTTGATTGTTACATTCTATTATATTATCTATTTTGTATGTTTTATATGCATCAATATGCTATTTTATATTATTTTTGGGGCTAACCTATTAATCTAGAGCCTAGTGCCAATTTCTGTTTTATCCTTGTTTTTTGAGTTTCGCAAATAAGGAATATTAAACGGAGTCCAAACAGAGTAAATCCTTCGGAATGATCTTTTCTGGAACATAAGGAAGCTACGAGACTTGAGAACCAAGGCAGAGGACCCTCCATGGGGCCACAATCCCTAGGGTTGCTCCTAGGGGGTGGTCGCACCGGGCAAGCTTGTGGGCTTACGCCTGCTCCCGTAACCCTAATCTTCGGCCTATATATTCCCAAATATTCCATCATTATTGGAACAAGGCACAAAAATACTTTTCTGCCACCAAAAGCCTCCGTTCCCGAGAGATCCAATCTTGGAGCCTTATCCGGTAATCTGCCAGAGGGGGATTCGATCACGAAGGGCATCTACATCAACTCCATTATCGCTCCGATGATGTGTGAGTAATTCACCACAGACCTACGGGTACATAGCTAGTAGCTAGATGGCTTCTTCTCCCTGTTGCTTCTCAATACCATGTTCTTCATGATCTTCATGGAGATCTATCCGATGTAATACTCTTTTACGGTGTGTTTGTCGAGATCCGATGAATTATGGGTTTATGTTCATATTATCCATGAATATTATTTGAGTCTTTCCTGAATTCTTATATGCATTCTTTCATATCTTGGCAAGTCTCTACGAGTTATTGGTTTGGTATGGCCAACTAGATTGGTAATTCTTGCAATAGGACAAGTTCTTAGTTTTCGGTTCAATCTTGCGGTGTCCTCACCTAGTGACAAAGTAGGGGTAGCGAGGCATGTATTGTATTGTTGCCATCAAGGGAAAAAGATGGGGTTTTCATCATATTGCTTGAGTTTATCCCTCGACATCATGTCATCTTATTAATGCCTTACTCTGTTCTTCATGAACTTAACACTCTAGATGCAGGCAGGAGTCGGTCAATGTGTGGAGTAATAGTAGTAGATGCAGAATCGTTTCGGTCTAGTTGTCCTGGACGTGAGGCCTATATGCATAATCATTGCCTTGTATATCTTCATAAATATACCCTTTTCTATCAATTGCTCGACAGTAATTTGTTCACCCACTGTAATACTTGCCATCATGAGAGAAGCCATCTAGTGAAACCTATGGCCCCCTGGTCTATTTTCCATATTATACTTTCAGATCTAAAACCAAAAATACCAAAAATACTTGTTGCCATATTTTTACTTTTATTTTTACTTTCTGTTCAAGCATCCTATTATATCTATCTCTATTAGATCTCATCCTTGCAAGCAACCGTGAAGGGATTAACAACCCCTTTATACCGTTGGGTGCAAGAGTTTGATTGTTTGTGCAGGTACATCTATTGGTGATTCGCTTGTATCTCCTACTGGATTGATATCTTGGTTCTCAAAAACTGGGGGAAATACTTATCTACATTCCTGCATCAAACTGTTCCTCTTCACGGGAAACCAACGCATGCTTGAGAAGTAGCAAGGCACCTCCCTCAATGCACATCAACTCTGTAGCCTTCTGGAACTCATGCTCGCTGGACTCTTCGTCCTCTTAGACGGCATCATCATCACCCTCTTGCTTGTCACGACCACAAGTGGGCTGGTCATTTTATTGTTTGGGCTTGCCGCGTGACCTCCTCGGCCAACACGCTTCTTGCCGGACCCCTCCGCACCATCCTGACCCTTCTCCTTATCTTGCCTCTCGTACTCGGCTTTTTTGCTTCTCAGCAAGCACCTCAACTTGCCGGCGGTCTTGGATATCGTGGCCCTTGGTGCGATGGATCTTGCAGTACTGCTTGACGGAGCCTGCCGGATTGTCGGTAGCCGCAATCGCCTGGGAGGAGGCGCACCAGGCAACATCCTTGATTGGATCATCAACCTTGCCCTTCTTGGCGGTACCGGGGTTACCAGGTCCCTTGACGGCAAGCACGACCTTTCCTTTACGCTTCTTGTTATGTCGCCGACCCTTCTTTGCCAGGGTGGCGGTGTCTTCATGTTTAGAGTTGACCCCTGCGCTAGCGTCTTCGATAGGGAGCCTCCTCCCTTCTTCGGCTCGACCACATTTATCTGCCAGATCATAAAGCTCAGCAACATCCCTGAACTTGTTCATAGCCAGCTCTTCCCGCATCCTATGGTTGCGCACGTTCTAATGGAATGCGCTGATAACAACGGTAGGATGAACGTCTAGTATGTTGTGGTGCACACGGCTGAACCATTTGATGTACTTGTGCAAAGTCTCGCCCTCCTTCTGAGGGATGATGTGCAAATTTCTTTATTGACTAGGAGCTTGGTGGCCACTGGTAAAGGCACCAACAAACTCGTGGCACAGGTCTGGCTAGGAGGCGATGGATCCTTCCAACAAATGCATCAACCACGACCTGATGTTGGGCTTCAGCACCAACGGGAAGTAGTTGGCGAGTATCTTATTGTCACGATGCCCGATATCCTGCATCGCAATGGTGTAGATGCTCAAGAACTCTGACTGGTGAGTCTTGCCGTCGTACTTCTCCAGGACCTTCGTCTTGAAAATGCGGGAATTGGGCCACTGGACTTGCCACAGCTCACTGGTGAACGCAGGACAACCCACCTCGTAAAGTAGGCTAGCATGAAGCCCTGGTGCTGGTTTGCCTACAGCAGGCCCTGCACGCTTATCAGATTGATGGCGCGCTTCTTGCCGTCGCTTGATGGTAGTTTGAGCATCTTCCTTGCTTCGTTCCCTAAGAACTTGACGCTGGTCGCGGTGGGTCCGTGGATCGGACGCCGCCATCGAGTAACCATCGTAAGCGTCAGTCTATCGACTCAATGACTGGCGTTATTGCTGTGGATGAGAGTGCACAGTGGTCACACCGCCTCCGGCCTTCTCACCACAGGCATGAGCCGGCTCGGTGGACCGAAACTTGTTAGCGAGGCTGAGGAGGCTCTGAATGGTGGATCTTCATTCATCGAGCTTCTCTGTAGTAGGAGGAAAGTTCAGGAGTAGCTTTGCTCGTGCCATTGCTTCTTCCGACGTGGTCGACAGCGCACGGCAAGAAGAACGCGAGGTGCTCTGACTCCTAACGGTGTTAGAAGTAGCTCTATCATGGTCCCGCGATGGAACGCCACTCCCGCTAGCATGCTGGCGAGCATGCTGGTCCTGCGCACCTTGGGAGTGCTGCGCAGGAGGTTTTTCGTGGGGACGTTGGAAACCATGGCCGCCATGGCGCTGCTCTTCCGTCCCGGCATGGGTGCCGGTGTGGGCGTCCTAGAAGGTACCCTTCTGTCCCCGTAGTTCGCCGTACCACCCGGAGGAGGTACATCTCCGTCCTTGGTGGGGCTTTGTCAACATGCTCTTCTTCCTCCTCCTCCTCAGCAGCAGCACCAACAGCCTCCTCTGGATCCTCAAACATTGAGGTAGGCGTGCCAATAACATGAATGATTCTCTTCCTGACCTTCTACTCTCCTGCCTTCTCAGGCAAATATTTCCTTGGGAGCTTAATAGGCATGGTAGTCCTAGCACTCTCATGTGCTCTCATCATCTCTGGAGGTGCATATACCTTGCTGACTGTGGTGAAGATCTCAATGGCAGAGGAGCGCGGGGAGACAAGGGTGACGACCAGAGGGTCCTTTTCGGAAGCTTAGGGTTCTGGGGCGCGACGGTTTGAGATTGAATTTCAAAGCGTCAGGGTCCATAGCTTGTATACCCTTCATTGTCAGTGACACCGTTTCTAAATTTATTGTGTCACCGAGTTTCTCAACTGTGAGTTGACAAGGAAACTCGGTGTAACCGAGAATATGGAATCGGTAGTACCAAGATTGAAAAACCAGATCAATCATAGGCAATCGGTGAGACCGAGTTTTTGACTTGGTTCCACCGAGATGCATTTGGGAGGTTTAGTGGTCAGTCCTTTGTCCATACGGAACGCCGAGTGCTCCTCACACAGAGAGATCGAAAAGTACTTGTTTAACATTTGTGATGCAGCATGAATAGAGTATGAAGTGCGAAAGGTTAGATAGCTAGAGGAGTGGTTCTAGGCATTCTTGTATATCCAATTGGCAAATGAAAAATTAGAAGCCAAATAGCAACAATTGGATATCCTCGAATGAGTAAATAAATGTAGACCAACAAGCCCAACAAAATAATTAAGATGTCAAATGAAATCATGGCAAACAGGCACAAACACTTGAGCATTTAGAAAGCACTTTGTCGATGACGGAGTCATCTATATATCAGTATATTGACTTAGGATCCAAGTAAGAATTCTTGATTACAGGTCATACTAATCGTGTAAGCACAAGTGGGGTTACCACTTTTACATAAAGCATTTTATGTTGTCATATTCTATGGGATGTTTTGACTCAAGTCTTAGAGTACAGCTCCCCCTTTATGTGACATCCCCTCATAGGAGGGATAAACTAACCTTGTGTTTAGTCGATGAAGACTTCATGTAGGGGAAGTAGTGGTGGGTGCTCAAAGTTGATTAAGATCACCAGGAGTTGGGAGTATCCTTGTTATTTCATTACTCTTCTCACCTACATGGGTTAGTCCCAACACACAAGAGACAAATACAAGGATATCTATGGACATGGAGTGCAAAGCATATATGATGATGTCCATTGATTTGTTGAATACCTTGTACCTTTCTTACCTTTGAGGGAATGATTGACTACTTGAACTATTGCATGATGTTGATGTTCATCACAAGTTGATATCACAAGAGTCACCCCTCAAGAACTTCTCTAGTTCTTCTTCATGGGGACCCACATCAAGTTGATGGGGATCCTTGGTGTTGAAGTAGCACTTGTAGAAGTTGAGCTTGTAGTATCCATGGGAGCCCACTTCACCAAACTCGGGATTCATCTTCATATGAGTCAATGTCCTCTTGAAGCTTGTTCTTGCCCTTGAGCTTGGGCCCTTGTGGTGGAAGCTCATCTTGAGATTTTGTTCCATTGGGGAGAGTATTTCCGTACTTCTCCTTTTGAGGAACAAACTTGGGATTGGGGTATTGAACTTCTTCCCATTCAAGTCCATTAGCATTTAAGTAGCCAGCACCATGATTCTCCTGGTATCCTCCGTGCTTGCATACAATCTCCTCAAATTGTTTGAACCATTCAAGTATCTTGTAGATATCTTTCTCTGTAATCCCTTTCAAAATTTCATTTTCTTGCTCAAGTGTAACTTTGCTAAGAGAAGAGTGTCACGCCCAAGATGTGATCCTATCCTTGTTTTGGCTCGAGGGCCTCGACAGGGATAGGAGCACATCTCGTCGTTTTGCAAGAATGGATATCATTACAAGTTCATGTACCGAAGAGATGGGTATATGGAATTGGCTTACACTGGCACAAGCTACATCAAGGTCACATCAATACAACAACATATTAAATTTGATACATAAGAGTAGGGTCCGACTACGGATGAAATCAAATGATAAAATGACATCCATCCTTGCTATCAAAGACTGCCGCTTGGAATCCATCCTAGATCAATGATGAAGAATAAGAATTGCAAATCAAACAAGCATCGCGCTCACGTCAAATCATCACATTACCTGGACCTACAAGAGGGACTCGGCAATCTCATTTCCAAGGGTACCAAGACTATGAAACTTCATGGGTGAGGTATGGTTAAGTGGTGAGGCTGCAGCAGGGAACTAAGCATTTATTTGAGTGGCTAACTTACGATATAGAAAATAAGTATGGTGGTCTACGCATAACGAACGTGAACTAGTAATGATCACAAAGTGATCCTGAACACCTACTTACGTCAAACATAACCCCTCCATGTTCCCTCTCGGATAAGGACTCATCAGAAGAGACAGTCACAGTTATGCATACAGTTGGGGTATTTTATTAGAGTTTACTTCAAGTTTTCTATGACCGGGTGTTAAACAGAGTTTCCAAGTTGCCACATAACTACAGGCACGACTTCTCGAAAGATTTAACCCTACAGGGGTGCTCCAACTCATCCATTACAAATTACCCACGCGTCGCTTTGGAATTCCTCAACCACAGAATCACTCGTAGTATTTGCGGAATCCCGATGGAAAATATCAACTTTGAGATAGCCCGAAGTGTCATCGAAATCCCACGCACAAGACGTTCGAGAAAGGTAAAACAAATCTAGCAAGGCCGCCCAACGGGTCTACGAACCCGATAAGAGCCGCGTATATTGTTTTCAGGACACGACCGGATGGGTGTAGCTATAGGGAAAACCAACTGCCGAGTTTCCTCGAGGTGGCCCCGCAGGAAGCCCGTTTTGGACCAACACTCAGGAGGAGCACCGGGCCGGGTTGTTGATTAAAGATCATCGGATTAACTACTCCCTATGTAGGTTTATTAGTTATTAGGCAAATGTACTACCAATGTTAGGCCTTGCCAGACAAGCTTTATCCTAAAACGAATATCAAGGGGGTCCCCATAACAACCCCGAGCATGTTAGGGGCACTCAATATGGAACATAACACCGGTTCACAAGTAACTAGGGTGGCAAGAGTGGAACAAAACACCAAGAAAAGTCCAAGCCTTCCATCCTTCACCAAGTTTATATGTGCACTAAATTAAATAGCAATAAATTGGTGATAAAAATAGAATGTCCATGTTGACCCATGGAAGCAATTGCACCTATAGCTAGAATGCTATAAGAAGGGCTGAGCAAGCGGTAACATAGCCAAAAAAGTTTTGCTAGGATGCGAAGGGGTTAGAGGCTTATGATGGCAATGTTGGGAGGGTCGACAAACAAGTGGTAGTGTCGTGGAGAATGAATGCCTATGGGATCATGGGGATCCCTTTCGGTTCAGCGGGGGGCAGGTTGCGTGAAGGGTCGGACTGATGAAAAGCACGCAGGGATCTTTACCCAGGTTCGAGCCGCTCGGATGCGTAAAACCCTACTCCTGCTTGGTGGTATTGAGAGTGTTCTTAGGGTTTTTGTTATCGGGATGCTGCAAGCCACTGCGTGTGTGCCAGAGGGTCCCTAAAAGTGCAAAAGTCGAAAAGTCCAAAAGTCCCCTATCGTATCGCCCTGGGCCTCCTTTTATACTCTACGAAGATCCAAATAGTGGCGTACAGTGCGTACACGGGGTGTACAGAGCTACAGTGCTATCATACCTAACCCTGACAGAATAGGACAACTGCATTTAATGCACCGTCAGGTATCTCTGGCAGTTAGATGGACGGGACAGGAGCCCGTCCCATCAGCACCGCTTAAGTCTCTCCAACATCGACGCCGCGACACGCGTCTAGATGGATTGACACCTGGCCTATGCACTGGCGGGGTCTTGTCGGGGCTTCGCCTTGCCAGGTCCTTGCTTTGTCGGGGCCTTGCTTCGCCTAGGGGTTCAATAGCCCTCCCGGCAAGACCTTACCGGTAGTCTTGATTTTCCTGTGCTGTTATCTGGTAAGTCCCTGTTGGGACTTGCTGCCAGGATGGCTACCACTGCCCATGCACGAGTAAGGGGCTCTAGAGAGCCCAAAACTCTAGTGCACCGACATGAGCCCCCGGGCCTGGGCCACACACGTCATGAGGCGCTTTGCGGTAGGCACAATCGGTGTACGGGAACGCATGGCAGGACGTTGTGGTTGTGATCATTGAATTTGCTGCGCTTCCCCATGGTGCCCATTGAATGCTAGACGTGTGATACGTGTGCGGCGCAGCCATTACAGTAGCGCGCCAACGAAACGTTTCTATGTTAGCTTATTTTAGTAAAGAGACTTCCACATGCCTTCCCCATAAAAGTGGAAATTGTAGAGGCGCTGCTCATTCACCTCTCTCCTTCCCCAATCTGAGAATTGCCGTCGTCTTCTTCCTCGAGCCCGAAATAGATCCCCTCCCTCCTATCCATGCCACTGCTCTCTCTTCGTTGTCAGCCCCCGTGTTCGTCGCCCCCATGCGACCCAAAGCTAGCAAGGGCAAGGAAACAGAGGCCGTCTCAGAGAACAAGATGGTGAGGATGCGGAAGGAGCATGTTGTCTTTCTGCCAGGGCTCAGTTTGGATGTCCCAAAGAGGCAATATCGGTGGATGTGGGCGACGAGGACGGCGGCGCATCCCACCACCTGTGTGAGTCTAGGCCCCTCCGAGGACGGCCCAGGCAAATACCCTTTCTTTGCCGATTACTTTTACTGCGGGCTCTGTCCTCCCTTTTCGGAATTCTTCATCAACTTCATGTTCACCTATGGCTTCCATCTCTTGGATTTCACGCCAAACGCCATGATGTCTATTGTAGTTTTCGCCCACCTCTGCGAAAACTTTGTCAGAGTAGTCCCCAGAACAAATCTTTTCCGCCACTAATTTTTCCCCCGCATCCAACCAAGCGGAGCCCTTTCTAGTGCCGTCACTTGCATTCCAAGGCTAGGAACAAAGGAGATCTACCCTTATGGGGACTACTCTGATAGGTGGGACGAGTGGCGGGATACATGGTGCTGCATTCGACAGGAGAAGGTCCTGCCCTTCTATTTGTCGGGGCAGGTCAAAATGGTGCGCAGTGAGGACTGGGGTGCCATCGAGCCTGATGACGAGAAACTTATAGTCGGGACGACCAGTATCCTCCACAGGGACGTCATCCTTTCTGTAGAGATGATAGACGCCGATTTCCTTCGCTGGCGCATCGCTCCCTGCAGAATATGGGGAGGCCGGCTTGGGATTTCTGGAATGCGGCGGATATCATGAGATTGTGACCCGGGCTGAACCACAACCTGATCATTATGCAGCATGGGGCCCTCTACCAGAAGCTATTAAAGAGCGCCCCGGTATCTGAGTTGCCAACAGGCATAGTCCCTCTATGCAACAATGCCACCATAGGGAGAATAATCGCCATGGTGCCGGTGTTCGAAGCCCATAGCCTTGATGCATCTTGGATCGAGACGCCTGTCAACCAGGTGCAAGAATTATTCGATAATCTAGTGGCAAGGGGCATCCGCAAGGAAGAGGGCCTCGTGCGCGACACCACCGAGGAAGAGTTGGCATACATCACCAGCAAGGCGGAGGAAGCAGATCTTGCCGCGCAGTCCGGCAACACTTGCTTCTTGGAAGATAAATCTTGCGAAGGGGAAATATTGCCACACGAAGGCATTCCTGGATAGGGCGGGACCGTCAGGGAGCAAGGCGGCACGTCTGCCCGGGGCTGTTCTTCGAAGACGCAGCTGAGGAGGAGCAGTCCGAGGAGGCTCCATCCCTCGTGCAAGCGAGAAGGCGCGTCCTCCGCCAGGCTCCCCATTAGGCTCCCCATCCGCCAAACTTCTTCGAGCAGCACAACCTCCGCCAAGGGGGCGGCCGGCAAGGCCGCACGGCGGCAAGAAACCCACCGCGCACCCACGCCTGCCGCGGCCAAGCGACCTAGGAGAAACCCTCCACCTCCTCCCACGGGCACCATGGCAGAGGTCGCCTTCGACCTCTCCGCCCTTAGCTTGGCGAAAGAAGATAAGGAGTAAGAGTCCTGCTGCATGTTTCATTTTTTCCAATTTCTGGATTTTACATTACTCAGTTGGTTCGCTTTGCTTTGCTTTTGTAGGGACACGGAAACACCGGCACAATGGGTTGCGAAGAGGGGAGGACCTTAACTGCCAAGGAGTCATTGGCAAGCACCTTAGGCGCACCAAGGACGACCGCCATCAGCCCGGAGGCTAGCCCACGGCGCAACCCTCGACTCAATCCCCGGAGAAGCCCCTAGTGTGAGCCCATCACTCACTTCCCGCTGGCAAGTGCTAGGGTGTGCATCTTTACTGCTGACATCACCAGACATGCAGGTAGAGGACGACGACAGAGAGAACCACCGGCAACCATCCCGGACATGCCGCCCCCATCATCTACGCCACCCAGATGTGGGTCACCGGCAAGGACCTCCTCCAGCACACTTTACCTTGATGAGGGGGAGCCAGCAAGCATAGACACTGGTAGGTCTTCGCCTCGAGACAATTGCTAGCTTCTTGAACTTTGTCTTCTTGAAATTCCACCTAAATTTTATTTGGCTTGTTTTCCTCGCCTCCAGATGTTCCCTCGACAGAGGGCATGGATGTCGACAGCGTCATAGAGGAGACTGCCAGGGATGCCACCGCCGAGGCCACCAGGATTGCTGCCGAGGAGGCCGCCAAGGGTGCTGCTGCTGAGGCCGTCGAAGCCGCCAAGAACGCTGTCGCTAAGTCTGCCAGCGCTGAGGCCGCCAAGGCTGCGCAGCAGGAGGAGGCCATCTAGAAGTCTGCCAAGAAGGTCGATGGGGAGGACAGTGGTCGCACTAACGGCATCCCTGACGCAGGAGCGCCAAGCGCTACGCTGACCAATGAGCCACCAGCCACCAGGGAGGCAGTCGTCGAGGACGAGCCGCCTCCTCCTAAAGCCCCTTAATCGAACAAATATGTCAATGTTGGCCACAACCTGTTCGTCAGCATCCCCAGCATAGCAAGCACTGGGGTGCCACCTCAATGGGGAGTTCTTGTTGAGGAAGTCATCACTGCTGCTGGGCTTGACGTCATTGAAGAGCCAAGCTCTGGCAACAAATCTCAAGAGGAGCAGCTCCTCTAGACTATGGGTGACAGCTTCCAATAGTTTCGAGCGCTCCACCGTACCCGGAAGGAGAAGCTGTACTCCAGGGCGGCAGTCATGGAAGCGGCTAAGGCCAACTTCTAGGAGCGCATCAAGGAAACCCGGGCCTAGTTCGCCCAAGCCTCCCACGACCTGAAGACTGGACAAACGCAGCTGGGCCAGGGCTGGAGCCAACTCTTCATGCAGTAGTACGATGCCGAGCAGGCATAGGAAGAGGAGAAATAGCGGGCCACTGTAGAGGACGCTCGCTTGACGGAGCATCGTGTCCTGCTTGATGCCCGTGAGGAGGACCTCGCCACTCGGGAGAAGGTGCTTGCCGAGAAGCTCCGTGGCAAGGAAGTGGAGCTCGAGGATCTCGTCGCACGGCGGACCCAGGAGCTGGAGCAGAAGCATAAGGAGGCGCTCGGGGCCCTAACAGCGGACCACGCCATCAAGCCACAAGGGGCCGCCGACACAACTGAAGTTGTCGAGTCTGCCAAAAACTTACAATAGGAGAGAGTGAAGAAAATGGAGGCCGATCTTGAAGATCTTGGCAAGCAGGTCTCGTTGCTTGAGGCTGAAAGAGACAAGGCCGTCTCCAGCTTGATGGAGACAGAGGTCGCCATTTCTGACAGGACCAAGCATCTCTCTTCGGCCAAGGAGTCCATCAGCGACCTGAATCTGAAGCTGGCCATGCTGACCGGGACCCTCGAGATGCCAAGTCCTAGGAGAGGTCCCTGGTCTGGTATCTCAACGAAGAGAAGGAGTGGGTCAAGAGCGCCACCATCTCCCACAATGACTATGTGCATGGAGTGGAGATCTGGACCAAAAAGCTCGTCGATGTCGCGGCGAGGCTTGCCAAGATCCTGACCGCCATGGGCCTAGATGGCCCCACATATTCTACTAACACCGGAGGGTCCCCGAACACCAAGGTGACCATGTTCTTTGATAGCCTGCTTGGAGCCTTGGATCAGCTCCACTCCGACCGGGCGTCCCACATGGTCAGTGAATCGTGTAAGCTTTGCCAGGCCGTCCTCCGCAAGGTCATCCTCAAGGTGGCGTATAAGAACCCCAACCTTAACCTCACCAAAGTACTCGACCACTTGCCAAACGATGCACATGTAAAGGCGCTAGAGGAACTCATCGCGCCCATCGTCGAGCGCGTAAGCCAGGTCAAGCGGGTTAAAGGTGATCGCCGGGATTAGCTACCTCACTCCTTGTTGCCGCATATGTCAAAAACAAGTTATTTTATGTTAGAACCTCAGCAAGGCGGATTTAATTGCTTGTTATGTTTTGACCAATCGTTATGTTATCTCCCTTGCTTGATCTCTCCCCGTATGTGTTCACCCTATGCTTGATTGGAAACTTGTCGGCCCGCATATCTCTACCGTGAGCACTAGGTGTGGGACTTTAGCAGCCTGCTGGTGAAATTGCCGCTGGCAAGAGACACTGCTGCTTCCAGTGCAGTCACCTTGGCTGTTGAGCAGACTCGAAACAGAATAGTGGTGCAACCAATCGCAACAAGGTTCCTCCGCATGTAGGTTTTCCATACAGAAGTAGAGATCGCCCCAGGAAAAAAATCTTACGGCAATAATGTACTTGGGGTTTTTGTGACTTATCTTTTTGTTGCCGCTCCTCCGGCAAGTTTTTTTTGGGACGTTGCTCATAGGTATCGTACCATCATTCCCCCCAGCAATGCTACATGCGAGGGGTCCTTGTGTCCTTTGAGAAAAAGAAAGAAGAGAAAATATGGATATGGAACCATGGCGGTCCGTTAGTCCTTGTCGGGATTAAGTGCAATGCAAGACCTTAGACAAACATGTACACAAGTAAACATGAGAATCAAATAGGATTGTGGAACACTTATCTTTATTTAACTACACATAGGGTCCGAGCCTGGCTTTGTATCAAGGATTTCATGCTTCAGCGGCAAGACTTGTACCAAAGGTGGTTGTCGTGGGGCCCGGCAACCGCGCCTCATGGGTAGAACTTGCGAAGATGTTCGATATTCCAGGAGTTGCTCACTGGGATACCATCTTCGGTCTCCAGGTGAACTGCACCAGGTCTGGTGACTCGTACTACCCGAGAAGGGCTTTCCCACTTTGGCGTAAACTTGTTGGAATTCTTGGCAGACTTAACTCGCCGAAGAACAAGGTCGCCTTTCTCAAGACTTCTGGCATTAACTTTGCGGCTGTGGTAGCGGCACAAAGCTTGCTGGTAGAATGCAGCTCTCACAGCAGCCTGAAGATAGTCTTCCTCAAGGAGCGTCACGTCGTATTGCCGCAACTGCTCTTGCTCAAGCTCATCATAAGCGTGCACTCGAGGCAACCCGTACATGAGTTCCGTGGGGATAACTGCCTCTGCCCCATAGACAAGGGAGAAGGGTGTCTGGCCGGTAGGTCAATTTTGTGTTGTTCTGATTGACCAAAGAACCACCAGCAACTCATCAATCCAATTCGTTCCGCACTTGTGCAGCCTATCAAAAGTTCTTGTCTTGAGACCTCGCAGCACTTCAAAATTATCTCTCTGCTCTTGGTCGTTTCTCCTCTTGTGGGCAATCGAAGCAAAACAGATTTTGGTACCAAGGACTTGGACATACTACATGAAGGTGCAGCTCGTGAACTGTGTGCCGTTGTAAGTGATGATTTTGTTGGGAACACTAAAGCGGCAAACTAGTCCCTTAAGGAACTTGACAACACACTGTGCTGTCACCTTTCTCATTGCTTCCACTTCTGGCCACTTCGTGAACTTGTCGATCGCAACGCACAAGTACTCAAAGCCCTCGGCAGCGCGGGCAAAGTGGCCCCAAGATGTCAATCCCCCAGACCAAAAATAGCCAGGAGAGAGGGATTGTTTGAAGTACTTGAGCTGGTTGACATAGTATCTTTGAATGAATCTGGAATGCCTCACACTTGGTTACCAATGTCGTTGCATCCTGGAGGGTGGTGGGCCAAAAGAAGCCTTGCCGAAATGCTGTCCCGGCAAGGGATCTTGAGCCTATGTGGGATCCACATATGCCTCCATGTATCTCTGCAAACAGCTTCAATCCATCTTCTCAGGAAATGCATTTGAGTATCACACCATTCGGTTTTTTTCTATACAGGGTGTTGTCTATGAACTGGTACTTATTAGACCACCGGGCTACTCTCTCTACTTCTTCTTCTTCCCCGGGAAGTTCTCCTGTCTGAAGGAAATGGACGATGTGTTGCGCACATGCCAGAGCCTATGGCTCGACACCAAGGACCAAAGGCGTATCCTCCGCCGGGGTAGCATTTGTCTAGACAGCAAGGGCCTGAGGGCCTGCCGGACTCACATGCGCCCCGGAGAGCCTGGTGGGAGTGTATGCTTCTACGACTAGATCTGGGGGCCCTGCCGGAGCACAGTACTCACTGACAAGCCTACCGTTCCCTCAGGCAACCTTCTCGCACTCAGCTTCGGGGAGCTCTGCCGGGAAATACTTGCCGGAACTTAAATTTCATATCTTCTCTTGTCCTGTTGATGGTGTCATAGAGGGCTGAGTTAGTTGGAGCATGAAAGTTCCTAGATCCATAGGTAACTTAAGGGCAGCACACTTTGACAAGCCATCGGCAACGCTGCTCTCTGCACGTGGAACATACTCCATTTGTAGGCCGTCAAAACGTTCTTCCAACTTCGTCACCTCGTCTATATAAGCTTTCATCAACGGGCTCTGGTAATCTTTGTTCGTTTTCCTAGCAACAAGTTGAGAATCACCCCTGATAATAAGTTTCTTGATCCCAAGGTCTACCGCAATCCTGAGACCAGCAAGCAACCCTTCGTACTTAGCAGTGTTGTTTGTTGATCTCTCCCGGGGAATGTGCATCCGGACCACATATCTGAGGTGCTCTCCGGTGGATGCGACAAGCAGCCCTCTAGCACCAGCGCCTTGCAGCGAGAAAGCTCCAGCAAAATACATGATCCATCCTCGATCGGTTCCCTTGTCGGGGAGAGTTGACTCTGGAATCTCTTCATCGGGCGTTGGTGTCCATTCTGCAATGAACTCCGCTAAGGCCCTACTCTAAATGGTCAAAGTGCTTCCAAACTTAAGACCAAAGCTTGATAGTTCCAAATCCCACTGCACAATCTTGACGGTAGCTTTTGGGTTCCGCAATATCCACTGTAGCGGGGAGCGGGTGACAACGGTGGCCTCATGTGCTTGGAAGTAATGGCGCAGCTTCCTCGAGGCCATAAGGAGGCCGAAGAGCAATTTTTGTATGCCAGAATATCTTCAACGAGCCCTTGCAACAAGGAACTGACAAAATAGACCGGTCCCTGCACCACTTTCTTCTTCTGGACTATCTCTTTCAACTACGCAGATCCTTCTTTGCCGTAGTAGACCCTGTCGAGGACTGTCCCGGCTCGCCGCTCAGCGGTTCTGCCGTTGTTGCCGCTTCTCCGTCAACTTCTTTTTCAGCCACTAGTGCAACACTCACCACTTAATTTGTTGTCGCCAGATACAGCAGCAACAGCTCTTGTGGTGTCACGCCCAAGATGTGATCCTATCCTTATTTTGGCATGAGGGCCTCGATAGGGATAGAAGCGCATCTCGTCATGTTTCAAGAATGGATATCATTACAAGTACATGTACTGAAGATTTGATTATATGGAATTTGCTTACGCTCGCCACAAGCTACTTCAATATCACATCAATACAACAACATACTCAAACATCATACAGAACAGCAGGGTCCGACTACGGACGAAATCAAACGGTAAAATGACATCCATCCTTGCTATCTTAGGCTACCGCCTGGAACCCATCCTAGATTGATGAAGAAGAAGAACTCCAGATCAAACAAGCAACACGCTCACGTCAAATCATCGCATTACCCATACCTACAACTGTTGTTGTAGTAATCTGTGAGCCACAGGGACTCAGCAATCTCATTTCCAAGGGTATCAAGACTATTAAATCTTAATGGGTGAGGAATTGTTAATTGGTGAGGCTGCAGCAGGAGAGTAAGCATTTATTTAAGTGGCCAACTTACGAATAAAAAAAGGTAAAGTATGGTGGTCTACGCATAACGGACGTGAACTAGTAATGATCACTAACAGATCCTGAACACCTACTTACGTCAAACATAACCCCACCGTGTTCTCTTTCGGATAAGAACTCACGAGAAGAGACAGTCACGATTACGCACACAGTTGGTGTATTTGATTAGAGTTTACTTCAAGTTTGCTATGACCGGATGTTAAACCAAGTATCCAAGTTTGGCACATAACCACGGGCACGACTTTCGAAAAGATTTAACCCTACAGGGGTGCTCCAACTCATCCATCACAAATTAACCACATGCCGCGGGAATAACCTCGACCATAGATCTCGTTATCATCCTAGGCAATTCCAAAGGAAAATCGACACCTCAAGATAGCCCGAAGAAGAGCAGAATTCCTCACGCAAGACGTTCGAGTAAGGTAAAACATATCCAGCAAGGCCGCCCGACAGGTCGATGAACCCGATAAGAGCCGCGTATCTCGTTCTTAGGACATGACCGGATCGGCTAAGTTTGTGGCTGACACACCCATTGGTGGCCCCGGCTACTGCCATTTTGGAACAATACGCATGAGGAGCACGGACGGGGTTGTTGATTAATGCACGAGGTGATCATGTTCTATGCAAATTTTAGTTGTCATTAAGCAAATAGTACCAATGTTGGGCCTTGCTAGACCAGCTTTATCCTAAAACGAAAATCAAGGGGGTCCGCATAACAACCCCGAGCATGTTAGGAGCGCTCAATTAGGGAACATAATAACGGTTCACAAGTAACTAGGGTGGCAAGAGTGGAAGAAAACACCGAGCAAAAGGCGAAGCCTTCCACCCTTTACAAAGTATATAAGTGCATTAGATTAAATGGCAATAATATTGTGATAACAAAAGAATGTCCATGTTGTCACATGGAAGCAATTGCACCTGCAGCTAGAAACGCTATAAGAAGGGCTGAGCAAGCGGTAACATAGCCAAAGAAAGGTTTGCTGGGAAGGTGGAGGGCTAGAGGCTTTCATGGCAATGTTGGGAGGCTTCTCAAACAAGTGGTAGGTAGCGAAACATAACGATAGAAGCGGGACAACTAGCATAGCAATGATAGTAGTGGTATCCAGGGAAATGTATCATATTGCCTGAGATCCCGCTCGGAAGAAGAACGAGTCCATGAAGAGTACGGGGCAACGTAGACGAACGAATCCCCACACTCCGAGCGCTTTCGGAACTCTATCGAGAAGAAACAATCCAGAAACAACAATCAACACAAGATACACCACATCATATGCATGACACGATGTGCAAACAAATGGCATGCATGTCCGGTTTAAATATGCAAGGCATGACAATTCACATCAAACATCTACTACACATTAAAGTGAAACTCAATATGCAGCGAGTTGCATATTGACGAAACTCCACGTTCAAATTATTTAGTTCACTCTCGTTTAGGTACTCATCAATTTTAAATGTTGTTAACATGGCAAACGGTGAAGCACAAACAACAACAACATATAGGAAATGAGGGGGCTAGGTTAGGGAGTTTTGCACTGATTGAAGACGTACGATTGAGATCAGATGGCTCCGGTCATGGGAATAGGATAGGCTGGGCTAGGTGGCCTATGTAGATGGGATAGGTGGGGATGAGAGGGAAGTTTGCAGCTCGAGACAAAGTTTTAAACACCGAAAAACGTCCAACGAATAACCAATGACCGCACTGCTATGGCTGACCGTTCGGGTATCAAACGAACTCGGAATGCGACGAAATTTGCCAAGAGGTCTACCTATAATATAACAAGACCGCACGCCAAGTTTCAACCCAATCCGAGAATACTTTTCGCGCACTTTAAAAATGGTTTTTTTAACGATGACGTGGGCGCATGCGTGTGTGGTTGGTCTCGAAAGGTTGATGGCACGAACGGATAGAACCGGACGCTACTCACAGATGCTAGTTTTTGAAAACGAGTGACGATCCTATGTAGATGATGCGAATGATGCGATGATGAATGCAACAACCAAATGAACCACGTGACGAGAAAGGAAACAAAAGGGGAATCTTCTGGAGCGTCAGTCCCGGGCTGTTACAACTCTCCTCTACTACAAGAGGATTTCGTCCCGAGATCTAGAATGAGAAGGGGAAGAGCAAGAGCAAGAGGTGAAACTTAGTTTCTTCTTTGACAAGCGAGTGAAAACAATGAAACATGAAGGTTGGAAGGAGATGAAGAATGACAAGAGGAACAAGCAAGAATTCACAAGAAATTTCGGCAGCACTTCGGTAGGAAAGAGAGGCAAAATTTGACATGATTGAGTGAAATTGAAAGAGAGACACCAAACTTCGGTTGGATTAGAATCAAAACTTCATAAGATTGAAGTATCATGAAAAGATTTCACAACGTCCGGTTAATGGACAAGCAAGGGAAGAACATGATCTTAACAAGGCAAGACGATAGATTGAAGAGAGGAACATCACAAGGCCTCTATGACAAGAGAATAGAAACTGGATTGATGGAAGGAAAATAATGGATAAGAAAATGACAATTTTCGGCACAAATGAATTTGAAAAGCACAGGTTGAATGGAGTTGATGAAAAATCAACAAAGAAAACAATAGCTTGTTATGGGCTTATGGAAAAGATCTCAAAATTATGAGGTGACAACCTCCCAAAACATGAACAATTGATTGCTTGAGAGCAACAAGATATGCAAAACTTCTTTCACAAAGAAGTGGAGGAGACACTTGAATAATTTATGACACCACGATATCAACAATCCTTAGGAAATGCTTTAGGTGAAATCCAACCCAAGATAACTCCGAGAAAAGAAGATGGGTTAACTTATCTTGTTCTTGACAATTTTCCTTTGAGACTCCTCATAATCAATAATTTAATAACACCATCTGAAAACAGGGTGGAGAAGGAATTGAACTTACAATTCCAAGATAAAGAACACTTGAGCACCTCCAACAAGAATCTTAAATAACACTTCGAGGAGAATTACATCCTTAACAAACCACCATGAGGAACCTCCACAAAAGAGAGGATGATAGAAAACAATTGAAGGTTGAAAAGAACAAGATTCGGGCCTTGCTGTGATATAGATGAAGCTTCAAAAAGAGATATTTGAGCAACTTGAACTCCGGAAAAGAATAGAAGAACCACTTAGCAACGAGAATTTGATAGCATGAACCACTTCGGAAGAAGGATTGAAATCACCTCAAGGAACAAGAATAAGAATTGTGTTATGCTTATCCTTCATCAAGTTCAATTGATGACAAACAACGGATTTCACACACCACTTATTCTTCTTGAAAAGATTGAAGAGAAAGAGAGAGATAGATCACAAACTTGAAGAAGTCTTGCACGAGAACACCGGTAAGAATTCACAAACGAATGAGGATACTATGATTGAATGAAGATATGTGCGAACGAAGAGATCATGACCCACCAAATGAAAAACTTGAACGAAGCACCGAAATAATTGAAGGAACAACAATTGAGAATAATTAGAGAACGAAAGCTGAAGGCTAAGAACGAAGAAATCTTCTGAAACGATGGCCTTCGGAGGATCGATATATAAAAACAATTACGAAATGCACCGGATAGATATGGCAGGAATAACCCCTGAATGGAAACAACTTGAGATGATAGAAACAACTTGAAACCATGAATATTTGGAAGAATGAACAACCATTTAACAAAAACTCCCCTCGGGTCTTCAATGCTGAGAATGATGACGAGAAACATCACCATGAATTAGTGAGATACTCCGGAATAATGAATAAGGAAAGGTTGAGGCAACAATGAAAATGATTTAGAAGCGATCTTCAAGAAGGCATATGACTGGTGAAATTAATTCTTACATCATATTTGAAAAGAACTTGAGGACATCTCCGGAAAGATTAGAAGAGTCAGGTAGGATCCTGGAAAAAACCTGTGGGTTATGTGCCCACTCGAAAGAAACCACCGTTGAAATGAATGCTTAGAAAGAGAGATTGCACAAGTACAAGCTGAAACTTGATGAGGTGAGAACCCTCGAAATAATTTGGAAGGATTGAAAGAAACCATGAATCTTCTGAGATATCTTCAACACTCCGGATAGAACACAGATGAATGAATTAATCAGAGAGTCTTGATGAGAATTCCAACATGGGAGAGCAAATAGAGAATGAAAATGATATGATGAACACCAAGAACTTGAATTGAAACCACCGAAGAAGAATAACAACGAGATCAAAGAATATGAGGATCGATCTTGAAATTGAAACTCTTGAGAATATTCACAAAGAAACACCAGATACAAGATAGAAGAAAAGATAGCGGAAGCATTGATGAAGAGAAAGGCACTTGGAAGAGAATTTAATCATTGAAGAAAAAGGGGGGGAGGGTGGGAAAAACAACGAAAACTTGATAGAATTATATTGAAGAGAAGCACACCGGTAGGAAAATAATTGACATGATAACTTGAATGGGCAAAATAATTATCATTCCCACAGAAATATGAGAACACTTTTTTGGAAAGATATGAGATCACCAATTGACATCGAAGCAACACAAATTTCCATATTCGAAAACAAAACAAAGGATGAGGCTGACGAAACAAGCCAGAAACAAATGCATAATAGTGATTTCGCTCGATATATTCGTGGTAAGGTTCGCACGGGCTCGATCATACAATGGATTTCCATATTGAAATGACGCTCTAATATGCTCCCTAGGCGTAGCGAACTACAAGGCTTGACGAAGCATAAATCGAGACTGTCCTCTGTAAGAAAGACCGCAAACAAACAAATCCGCTAGATGTCGAACCCCAATCTCACATCATGATCTATTGGAAGAAAGCCTAGGTAACTACTTGAATTCCCACCTAAGAACTTCCGAAAACTTTCTTCGTTATGCAATCGAGTGTTGGCGATTCAAGGAGGAAATATCTCACACAACTAACAAACCTACAACCCAACTGTATTCATCCTTCAACACATAAGCAGAGGCTTTTGCAAGTCCATCTAACTCAGATCCTCAAAGCCACAACGATACTAACCATGGTGGTACCCTGGACTCCTCCTCAGTAATGGGTGACTCCGACCTTATCTCACAAAGACAAGTAATGAAGTAATTCCGAACACCCTTCGTTATGAGATACTAAGGAAGCTGAATGATAACGATGTGCCAAGAATTCCCTGGAGCTCAACTCCCTGGAAGAAATCAAGTCAGACAGGAAGCACCAAGATAGAACTCCGTCACATCGGCATCATATAGTTTCCAAAATACCCGTATCACCCTAAAAAAATTTGAGCGAGAAGAGGAGTAGAATCAAAATTCCTGAGTTGAATTCCTCACCAGAGCATAGAAAAGGAGTAAAAAGAATCCGACTCTCAGATATAACTAGACTAATTTTTTTACTAGATTCGACTCGTCCAAGTTCAATCAATCAAGGGGGCTCCTAGTTCGGTACATGCTTTGATACAAACTTGTCACGCCCAACATGTGATCCTATCCTTATTTTGGCATGAGGGCCTCGACAGGGATAGAAGCGCATCTCGTTGTGTTGCAAGAATGGATATCATTACAAGCACATGTACAGAAGATATGAGTATATGGGATTGGCTTACACTTGCCACAAGCTACTTCAATATCACATCAATACAACAACAGACTCAAACGTCATACAGAAGAGTAGGGTCCTACTACGGACGAAATCAAATGATAAAATGACCTCCATACTTGTTATCCCAGTCTGCTGTCTGGAACCCATCCTAGATTCATGAAGAAGAACTCCAAATCAAACAAGCAACACGCTCACATCAAATCATCGCATGACCTCTACCTGCAACTATTGTTGTATTAATCTGTGAGCCACAAGGACTCAGCAATCTCATTTCCAAGGGTATCAAGGCAATTAAAGCTTAATGGGTGAGGTATGGTTAAGTGGTGAGGCTGCAACAAGTGACTAAGCATTTATTTGAGTGGCTAACTTACGAATACAGAATGTAAAGTATGGTGGTGTACGCATAACAGACGTGAACTAGAAATGATCACTAACTAATCCTGAACAACTACTTACGTCAAACATAACCCCACCATGTTCTCTTTTGGATAAGAACTCACGAGAAGAGACAGTCACGGTTACGCACACAATTGGTGTATTTTATTAGAGTTTACTTCAAGTTTGCTAGGAGCGGGTATTAAACAAGGGATAATTTTATTTGAGCCCTTAGTTGTGTCATCGTCGACAAGAATACCCCTAGTTTTGGAAAACATGTGGTCATGCCCACATCACTTTGCTCGTCTTGTGTTTTACCCTTCGACTTTTTGACTTCATTTTGAAAACTTCATAACTATTTCATACTAACTTGGAAAAATGCCAATAATATATCAAAATGTTCGTAAACACATCACCGATATGTGCATGTCATTCGCATTCATGACAAAAGTGTTGGAAAGTCCCCATCACCTATATCAGCTAAAATTGATATGAGGACTTCTCAACAATTGTCTAATGAATGAAAATGCCATACACATATAGGTGATGGGTTTCTGAATATTTTGATATCTTATTTGCATTTTTTTGATTTAGTATGATATAGTTATGAAGTTTTGCAAATGAGAGTCAAACGGTCAAAGGGCAAAAAGACAAGACAAGCAAAGTGATGCGGGCTTGACCACGTGTTTTCCAAAACAAGGGGTATTCATGTCAACGGTGACACAACTAAGGGCTCAAATGCAATTATTCCATTAAACAAAGTATCCAAGTTTGCCACATAACAATGGGCATGGCTTTCCGAAAGATTTAACCCTGCAGGGGTGCTCCAACTCATCACAAATTAACCACACGCCGCGGGAATAACCTTGACCATAAATCTCGTTATCATCCTAGGCAATTCCAATGGAAATTTGACACCTCGAGATAGCCCGAAGAAGATCGGAATTCCTCATGCAAGACGTTCGAGAAAGGTAAAACAAATCCAGGAAAGGCTGCCTGGCGTGTCGACGAACCCGATAAGAGCCGCGTATCTCGTTCTCAGGACACGACCAGATCGGCTATGTTTCCAGCTGACACACCCGTTGGTGGCCCCGGTTACTGCCATTTTGGACCAACACTCATGAGGAGCACTGGCTCGGGTTGTTGATTAATCTACCGGGTGATCATCCCCTATGCAAATTTTAGTTTTTATTAAGCAAATAGTACCAATGTTGGGCCTTGCCAGACAAGCTTTGTCCTAAAACGAAAATCAAGGGGGCCCCATAACAACCCCGAGCATGTTAGGAGGTCTGAATTATGGAACATAACACCTGTTTACAAGTAACTAGGGCGGCAAGAGTGGAACAAAACACCAAGCAAAAGTCCAGGCCTTCATCCTTTACCAAGTGTATAAGTGCATTAAATTAAATAGGAATAATATTGTGATAACAAAAGAATGTCCATGTTGTCACCTGGAAGCAATTGCACCTACAGCTAGAAATGCTATAAGAAGGGTTGAGCAAGCGGTAACATAGCCAAACAAAGGTTTGCTGGCAAGGTGGAGGGTTAGAGGCTTTCATGGCAATGTTGGGAGGCTTGTCAAACAAGTGGTAGGCAGCGAGACATAACGATAAAAGCGGGGCAACTAGCATAGCAATCATAGTAGTGGTATCCAGGGAAATGTGTCATCTTGCCTAAGATCCTGCTCGGAAGAAGAACGAGTCCATGAAGAAGACGGGACAACGTAGACGAACAGATCCTCACACTCCGAACGCTTTTGGACTCTATTAAGAAGAAATAATCCGGAAACAACAATCAACACAAGATACACCACAACATATTCATGACATGATGCGCAAACAAATGAGATGCATGTCCGGTTTAAATATGCAAGGCATGACAATTCACATCAAACAACTACTACACATTAAAGTGAAGCTCAATATGCAGCGAGTTGCATATTGACGAAACTCCACGTTCAAATTATTTACTTAACTCTCGTTTAGTTACTCATCAATATTAAATGTTGTTTAACATGGCAAATGGTTAAGCACAAACAACAACAACATCTAGGCATTTTAAATGAGGCCGGAAGCAATATATATCATATCCGAAACAACCCCATATGCATGTTATGAATTTGGTCCAGATCTGTCCTAATACAATTTTCTATTTATGAAACATGGAAATAAAGTGTGTCAAGGGATTCTACATGTTTTTCTAGGCAAGTTACATATATAAAACATTTTCAACGGTGCTATGGTTCAAAAGTTATTAAATAATTCATATCGGCATGGCAATTATGGAAATTGCATGAAAACAACAAGTTAAACATTTTTATCACATGTGAAAGTTGGGCATTGTGAATTTACATGAAATTCTAGTCAAGTTTCATATATAAAGTATTTTGAACCGATGCACGGTTATGGAGTTAATAAATGCATGAACATTAGGGACTTTTCTGCAAATCTATAATTCTCTAGTTAATTAGCAAAATTCGCAGCAGGAAAAAAAACACAAACGGGCCAAATCTGCAATCGGGACCGAATAGGACGTGGCACAGGATAGCTAAACGTTGCACGGCTGGGTAATAGGGGCTGCTCACCCAGGGGCTCATGGGTCGGTCGAAGGGCGGTCTGGGTCGCGGAGGGGCGAGGACCACGAGGGCGGTCAACGGGAGCGATTGCTCCTCCTGACGTCCTGCTCGCTCCCGAGTAGGGGCAGAGCGGCAGCGGCGGAGCCCGTCATGGCCGAAGCTCCGGCGGGCTGAGGCAGCACGGCTGGCCCGGGGACAGCCAGATCCGGGCCAGGACCCACCGGATCCAGCCACGGAGGCGGTCAGTGGCGAGCAAGGACCGCCAGCGGAGCTAGCATCCATGGCGGCGGGGCTCTACGGGAAAAGAGGGAGGCCGTGGGTTAGAGAGGGAGAGGGAGAGGAACGATCAAGAGGGAAGGAGGTATGGCAGACCGGCGACCGGCGGCGACGGCTCTGGCGAGGGGCCGGTGGCTCGAGGGAGGCCGGGCGCGGGGCCAAAGGCGCGGGGTCGGGAGCCATGGGGCTCGGGAGGAGCTCGGGGCGTCGGCTGCCTGGTTCGGGCCCGGGCGCGCCTAGATATGGGCTTGGCGGGCCCACTGCGGGAGGTGGAAGGAGGCAGCTGCGAGGTGGCGCTGACTTGTTGGGGCGGCACGAAAATTGAGGCAGGGTAGGCTAGGGGTGTTATATAGGAAATGGGGGGCTAGGTTAGGGATTTTTGCACCGATTCAAGCCGTACGATCGAGATCGGACGGCTCCGGTCACGGGAATAGGATAGGATGGGCTAGGTGCGTTGTGTAGATGGGCTAGGTGGGGATGAGAGGGGAGTTTGCGGCCCAAGACAAAGTTTTAAAGACCAAAAATGTCCGATGAATAACCAATGACCGCACTGCTACGACTGACCGTTCGTGTATCAAACGAACTCGGAATGCAACCAAATTTGGCAGGTGGTCTACCTATAATATAACAAGACCGCATACCAGGTTTGAATACAATCCGACAATACATTTTGCGGGCTTTAAAAACGATTTTTTTAAACGATGCCGCGGGCGCATGCGTGTGTGGTTGGTCTCCAAAGGTTGACGGCACGAACGGAGAGAACCGGCAGATACTCACGGATGCAAGTTTTCGAAAATGAGTGACGGTGCTATGCAGATGACGCGAATGATGCGATGATGACTGCAACAACCAAACGAACCACGTGACGAGAATGGAAACAAAAGGGGAATCTTCTGGACCGTTGGTCCCGGGTTGTTACATGTGGTTTTGGCGCGACTAGGACTGGTGAAGAGGAATGGTACTTCTCTAAATCCTGCCGTGCTGCCTCCGCTTCCAGAGTCCATTTCATTGGGCCTACCTTCTTCAAGATTTTGAAAAAAGGAAGGGCGCGCTCTGCAGATTTTGAGATGAATCTACTGAGAGCAGAGCCCAGCCGGCAAGGCATCTCACGTCTTTGACTCGTCTTGGTGGTTCAATTTGCTCAATTGCTTTGACCTTGTCGGGATTTGCTTCGATTCCTCGTTGAGATACAAAGAACACGAGAACCTTTCCAGATGGGACGCCAAATACAATTTTCTAAGGGTTGAGCTTCATGTTGATCTTACGTAGATTTGCAAATGTTTCTTCTATCTCTGATATGAGCGTGGCCTTATCCTTTGTTTTGACCACTATATCATCCATGCAAGCTTCCATATTTCTATGTAGCTGGGGCTCAAAACCATTCTAGACCACTCTTGCAAAGGTTGAACCAGCACTTTTCAATCCGAAATTCATACGCAAAAACCAATATGTACCACATGGGGTGATAAATGTGGTCTTCTCCTCGTCTTCTTTGACCATGAAAATCTGATGATAGCCTAAATAGGCATAAAGGAAAGACAATAAGTCGCAGCCGGTAGTGCAGTCCACAACCTGGTCGATGCTAGGCAAGGGAAAAGGATCTTGGGGGCATGCCTTGTTGATGTCTATGAAATCAATGCATTGCCTCCACTTCCCATTCGCCTTGTGCACTACGACTGGATTGGCCAATCATGTAGGATGGAGTACTCCTTTGATCAGGCCAGCCACTTCTAACTTCTTGATTTGTTTGGCAATAAACTGTTGCCACTCCAAAGCGTGCTTCCGAACGTTCTGTTTGACGGGTTGCACGTGCGAACAGACGGCGAGGTGGTGCTCGATCACCTTCCTGGGAACACAGGGGATATCATATGGTTGCCATGCAAACACATCAACATGCGCCCACAGGAAGGCAATGAGCGCCCTTTTCTATTTTTCGTCAAGGGTGAAACTTATGGTGAAAGTTCCCCATGTGTCATCCTCCTTAGGGGCCACCTTCTTGGTCACCGGTGGAGCTTCCTTGGACTTCTTGCTCTTGGCGGTGGAGTTCTCTGGCACATCATCGACGGGAGCATAGCACTCTGAGGAATGTGCGCCAGAGGTGTTGCTAGTCTTCTTTCCCCTGGGAGCTTCAGTGACATGAGCAAGTGCCTTGGCGGTGGGTGCTGCAGCTGCCCCCCAGTAGAGTTGGTCGGCGCACATAAGTGTGCTTTTCTTGACCGAGTTAATGGTGATGACGCTCATTGGCCCTAGCATCTTCAGCATGTTGTAAGCGAAATGAGTGGCTGCCATGATCATCGCCAGTGCCGGGCGGCCAAGAATGCCGTTGTATGGCAATGAGATCTTGGCGACAGCAAAAATGATATTCTTCGTTCTAAAATTGATATCGCTGCCAAATGTCACCGGCAGAGTGACCTTGCCTTTTGGTTGAGTCCTTCCCGAATTGACCCCTTGGAAAGCACCTATTGGCTCGAGATCTTCGTCAGGAATTTGCAGGCTCTGAATGACATCGGGTGAGATCAGTTTTAGGCTGGCCCCACTGTCAACTAACATCTTCATCACCTTGAGGTTCTGAATTGTTGGTGAGACCAACAACGACAAGCACCCGACCGTAGTTATGCGATCAGGGTGATCCTCGGCGTCGAAGATGATAGGAGTGTTGGACCACTTTAGAGGTCTCTGTGCGCCCATAGGGGGTTCTGCTGCATTAACCTCACGCGCCCACTGTTTAAGATGGTGCTGAGAGGAATGCGATGAGGCTCCTTCTTCTATGCACATCATCTCTGTAGCCTTCTAAAACTCATACTCACTGGACACGTCGACTTCTTCGACATCATCATCATCTCCCTCTTGCTTGTCATGGCCACGGGCTGGCCGGTCTTTTTGTTGCTTGGGCTTGTCGTGACAACCTCCTCAGCCAACAAGCTTTTTGCCGGACCCCTCAGCACCGTCCTGACCCTTCTCCTTGTCTCGCCTCTTGTACTCGGCCTTCTACTTCTTGGCAAGCTGCTCAACTTCTCGGCAGTCTTGGAGATCGTGGCCCTTGGTGTGATGGATTTTGTAATCCTGCTTGCCGGCAGCTGCCAGGGCGTGGCAGGAGGTGCACTCAGCAACATCATTGTCGGGGTCATCAAACTTCCCCTTCTTGGAGGTGTCGGGGTTGCAGGATCCTTGGAGGCTAGCACGATCTTGCCCTTGCACTTTTTGTTCCTCCACCGGACCTTCTTTGTCGAGGTGGCGGTGTCTTGATCTTCAGAGTTGACCCCTGCACTGGCGTCTTCGCTAGGGAGCCTCCTCCCTTCCTCATCCCGAGCACATTTATCTACCAAAGCATAAAGCTCTACGATGTCCCTAACTCTTTTCATCGCCAGCTCTTCCCGCATCCTGCGGTTGCGCATGTTTTGATAGAACGCGCTGGTAACAATGGAAGGATGAATGTCTTGGATGTTGTGATGCACGCGGCTGAACCTTTGGATTTACTTCCGTAAAATTACTCCCTCCTTCTGAGGGATGATGTGTAGATCACTTTATTGGACAGGAGCTTGATGACCTCCTGTGAAGGCAGAAACAAACTCGTGGCACAAGTCTACCCAGGAGGCGATTGACCCCTCTGGCAAGTGCGTCAACCACGACCAGACATTCGGCTTAAGCACCAATGGGAAGTACTTGGCGAGTATCTTGTCATCGCGACCCCCGGCAGCTTGCACCGCAATGGCGTAGATGCTCAGGAATTTTGACGGATGAGACTTGACGTCATACTTCTCCAGGACTTTTGGCTTGAACATGCGAGAGTTGGGCCACTAGAATTGGCACAGCTCACGGGTAAACGCCGGACAACCCACCTCGTAAGGTAGGAAGACAAGATACCCTCATGCAGACTAGTCTATAGTGGGCCCCGCGCGCCTATCCGACTGGAGGCGTGCTTGCCGCCGCCGCTCGATTGTAGTTCAAGCGTCTTCCTTGCCACATTCTTGAAGAATTTGACATTGATCATGGCACGTCCATGGGTCGTACAACGTCGTCGAGTAGCCATCGTGAGCGTTGGTCCGTCAAGTCGGTGACTGGTGCCGTTTTTGTGGCAGAGAATGTGTTCAGGTCGTTCCGTCTCCGGTCTTCTCTCCACTGGCACGAGCCGTCTCGGTGGACCGAAAATTATCCGCGAGGCTGAGGAGGCTCTGAATGGTGGCTCTCCATTCATCTAGCTTCTCCCCAGCCAGTGAGAAGTTTAGGAGTAGCTGCGCCCGCACCATCGCTTCCTCCGACGTGGTCGGTAACGAACGACGCGAGGAGCGCGAGGTGCTTTGACTCCTAACCGTGTTAGAAGGAGCACCACCGCGGTCCCGCGTCGACATGCCACTCCCGCCTGCATGTTGGTGAGCAAGCTGGTCCCATGCATCTCGGGAAGGTTGTGCAGGAGCTTTCCCATGGGGATGTCGAGAATTGCGAGCACCTTGGCGCGGCCCTCCGCATGTGTCTTGAGAAGCGCGTGGCATAGGGGCCGGCGTGGGTGCCCTGGAGGATACCCTTCCGTCCTCGGAGTTTGTCATACCACCCACAGGTGGTACCGCTCCATCTTGAGACCCAGGGGCACGGGGGTTCCCGCTGCCGTCATGGGTGTCTCCACGACGATCATCGCCGCTAGTTTGGCCTTGATCACCGAAGCGTCACGGAAGTTACGAACCACCGCCTCCTCCTCCTCCACCCGTGTCTACGCCCTCTCCTGTCTGTGTAGATGTAGGGATGGCGGACGTGGATGGGCCAGCTGCTATCGGGCCCTTCTTCTTGGGAGCCATGGCGATGATGAGCGCAAGGTAATTGGCATGCTGATTACCAGAATGGGTTTGCACGACCCAACACCCCTACCTGGTGCGCCAAAGATGTCATGGAGAACGAACACCTATGGGATCATGGGGATACCGGTTCGGCGGCGGGGGGGGGGGTGCAGGTTGCACAAAGAGCCAGTCTGATGAAAAGCACATGTGGATCTTTACCCAGGTTCGGGCCGCATGGATGTGTAAAACCCTACTCCTCCTTGGTGGTATTGAGAGTGTTCTTAGGATTCTTGCTATAGGGATGCTGCGAGCGACTACCACACATGTGCGCTAGAGGGTCCTTGAAAGTGCAAAAGTCGAAAAGTCCAAAAGTCCCCTACCGTATCGCCCTGTGCCTCCTTTCATATTCTAAGGGGATCCCAATAGTGGCGTATAGTGCATACACGGGGTGTACAGAGCTACAGTTCTATCATACCTAACCCTGACGGAATAGGACATGCGCATTTAATGCACCGCCAGGCATCTCTGTCCGTTAGAGGGATGGGATGAGAGACTGTCTCATTGGCACCGCTTAAGTCTCTCCGACACCGACGCCGCAACACGCATCCAGATGGATTGACACCTGGCCTATGCACTGGCGGGGTCTTGCCAGGGCTTCGCCTTGCCGAGTCCTTTCTTTGTCGGGGCCTTGCTTCGCCTAGGGGTTCAATAGCCCTGCCGGCAAGAGCTTCCCGGTAGTCTTGATTTTCCTGTGCTGGTATCTTGTATGTCCCTGCTGGGCCTTGCTGCCAGGATGGCTACCACTGCCCGTGCACGAGTAAGGGGCGCTAGAGAGCCAAAAACTCTAGTGCACCGACAGGTAGGTAGCGAGACATAACGATGGAAGTGAGACATCTATCATAGCAATGATAGTAGTAGTATCTAGGAAAATGTGTCATCTTGCCTGAGATCTCGCTTGGATGAAGAACGAGTCCATGAAGAAGACGGTCCGTGAAGTAGATGAATGGATCCTCACACTCCGAACGCTTTCAGAACTCTATCGAGATGGAACAATCTGAAACAACAATCAACACATGGTACACCACAACGTATGCATGACATGATGTGCAAACAAATACGATTCATGTTTTGCATGACATGGCAAACCACAACAATCAACCTCTACACACTAAGTGAAGCTCAATATGCAACGGTTGCATATTGAAGAAACTCCATGATTGATTATTTAGTTCACTCTCATTTAGGTACACGACAATATTAAATGTTGTTAAACATGGCAAGAGGTGAAGCATAAGTAAACTACACTACCTAGGCATCTTAAATGAGGTCGGAAACAACTTATAGCATTTCTAAAATGACTCCGTAAGTTAATTTCGAAATTGGTCCAGATCTGAACTAACTATATTTTATATTTTTTAAACAGCAGAATAAAGTATACCATGCAATTCAACATGTCATTCTAGTTGATTTACATATATGGAACATCTCAAATGGAGCTACGGTCTAAAAGTTATGACACTCACAAGATGAACATGACATTAATGCAAAATGCATGAAAATGACAACCACGAACACATTAAAACATGAACGCAACATGATAATATGATACTACATGAAATTCTAAGCAAGTTTCATATATGGCATGCCCAAAACGGACCTACGGTTCAACCACAAACACCCATACAAGGTTTATTGCAAATCTATCCAAAACAGCAACCTGGCAATATGCACGCATGAAAACAACAAACTACAAAGGTCTAAAATGCACAACAAAGACATGGGGCAGTAGCTTACATGATGCACAAAGTTATATCACAGGAGCAAGTTGTTTAGGATCATGGATCACTCGGAAATAAGCTCATAAGATAGCTAATTGAAAACAGTTTCAGACTTAGTGAAAATAGCAGTTTTTGACAGTGCAGTTTTAATCACGAAGGCATATTGGTAGCAATAAAACTATATGCTACATTTCATATAATGTCAAGAAATTTAGTAGCATGCTAGAAGACATTATAAACTACAAATAACTCCACTACACAAACGACAAAGGTGTTGGAAATATGCCCTAGAGGTAATAAATAAAGTGTTTATTATTATATTTCCTCATTCATGATAATTGTTTATTGTCCATGTTATAATTGTATTGATTGGAAACACACTACATGTGTGGGTAAATAGACAACACTTTGTCTCTAGTATGCCTCTAGTGAACTAGCTCGTTAATCAAAGATGGTCAAGGTTTCCTAGCCATTGACATGTGATGTCATTTGATAATGGGATCACATCATTAGGAGAATGATGTGATGGACAAGACCCAAACTACAAACATAGCATATGATCGTGTCAGTTTATTGCTACTATTTTCTGCATGTCAAGTATATGTTCCTATGACCATGAGATCATGAAACTCACGGACACTGAAAGAGTGCCTTGTGTGTATCAAACGTTGCAACGTAACTGGGTGAGTACAAAGGTGCTCTACAGGTATCTCCGAGGGTGTCTGTTGAGTTGGCATGGATCAAGACTGGGATTTGTTACTCCGTGGGACGGAGAGGTATCTCAGGGCCCACTCGGTAATACAACGTCACAATAAGCCTTGCAGGCAATGTGAC
Source organism: Hordeum marinum (assembly GCA_022496015.1). Classification (NCBI taxonomy): domain Eukaryota; kingdom Viridiplantae; phylum Streptophyta; class Magnoliopsida; order Poales; family Poaceae; genus Hordeum; species Hordeum marinum. The sequence goes on from CM039677.1 coordinate 122,971,881, forward strand.
TAAGTGTTAGTGATGGGATCTTGTAATACAGAATGGGTAAAGAGACTTGCTAGTAATGAGGTTCAACTAGGTATAGAGATACCGATGATTGAATCTCGGGCAAGTAACATACCGGAGAACAGAGGGAACATCATACGGGATTAACTGAATCCTTTACATAGAGGTTCGACCAATAAAGATCTTCGTAGAATATGTAGGAACCAATATGGGCATCCAGGTCCCACTATTGGTTATTGACCGTAGAGGTGTCTCGGTCATGTCTACATAGTTCTCGAACCCGCAGGGTCTGCACACTTAAGGTTTGGTGACGTTTCGGTAGTGTAGACTTATGCATGGTGGTGACCGAAGGTTGTTTGGAGTCACGAATGAGATCTCGTACATCACGAGGAGCTCCGGAATGGCCCAGAGGTAAAGACTAATATATAGGAAGTCCTATTTTGGTCTCCGGAAAGGTTTCGGGCTCATCGGTAGTGTATCGGGAGTGCCGGTAGTATACCAAGAGTGTAGGTAGTGTACTGGGAGACCATTGGGATGGGTATTTCGACCCAAGAGGCTACATGGGATGTGGGAGAGTGAATACCAGCCCTCAGTGGGCTGGTGGAAGTCCCACATAAGGCCCATGCGACTGAGAAGAAAAGCCCAAAGAGAAAAAGTTGGAAAAAGGCAAAAAGACCAAAATAAGGAGGAGTCCTAGTCCTACTAGGATTAGAGGAGGAATCCTCCTCTCCTCCTTGGTTTGGCCGAAGCCAAGATGGCTTGGCCCTTGGGCCAAGCCTCCTCCTCTCTTCCTCTTATATATACTAGAGGTTTTAGGGTTTTGGGCACTTGATTTTCCGCCACGTGCTACCCGTTCCTCTAGTGCATAGTTTCTCCTCTAGATCGGTTTTCTGCAGTGCTTACGTGAAGCTCTTCCGAAATTGCTCCAACACCATCGCCGCGGTGCCGTCACGCTGCCGGAGAACGCGTCTACCTCTCCGCTCCCTCTTGCTGGCTCAAGAAGGCAGTGATCGTCATCAAGATGTACGTGTGCTGAACGCGGAGGTATCGTCCGTTCGGTGCTTGATCGGGACGGATCGTGATTGGATCGCGGGACGCTCGGCGATTTCGATCGCGAAGACGTTCGACTACACCAACCGTGTTTCTTAACGCTTCCCGCTTAGCGATCTACAAGGGTACGTAGATCCACTCTCCCTCTCGTAGATGCTCATCACCATGGATAGATCTAGCGTGTGCGTAGGAATTTTTCTGTTTGCCATGCAACGTTACCCAACAGTGGCATCATGATCTAGGTCTATGTGTAGATGAGATCTCGAGTAGAACACAAAGAGTTTGTGGGCGTTGATGCTTAGATTGCTTCCTCCCTTGGTCGTGTTTTGTTTCAGCGGTATTCTGGGATGAAGCGGCCCGGGCCAACATTACTCGTACGCTTACGAGAGACCGGTTCCCTCAACTGCAACTTGTTGCAAAAGATGGCTGCGGGTGCCAGTTTCTCCTACTTTAGTTGGATCAGATTTGACAAAGGTGGTCCTTGAGAAGGTTGAAAAGCAACTAATGTATCACTGTTGTGTTTTATTCATAGGTGAGAATTTTTCTTGCTAGATACCCATAACATCCACCAAAAACATGCAACAACAATTAGAGGACTTCTAACTTGTTTTTGCAGGGTATGCTGTGATGTGATATGCCCAATTACATGATGTGATATATGTGATGTATGAGATGATCATGTGTTGTATAGAATATCACGACTTGCATGTCGATGAGCATAGCAACCGACAGGAGCCATAGGGTTGTCTTTAATTATTGTATGACCTGTGTGTCAATCATTAAGCATTATGTAATGCTTTACTTTATGACTAAATAGTAGCAATAGTAGTAGAAGCATGATGGGCGCGACAACCCCGATGGTGACACGTTGATGGAGATCATGGTGTCGTGCCGGTGACGATGGAGATCATGTCGGTGCTTTCAAGTTGGAGATCAAAAGCACAAGTTCATGGCCATATCATGTCATTTATGATTTGCATGTGATGTTAATCCTTTTATGCACCTTGTTTTGCTTAGGACGACGGTAGCATAATAAGGTGATCCCTCACTTAAATTTCAAGATGAATTGTGTGCTCCCTGAGTGTGCACCGTCGCGAAAGTTCGTCGTGTCGAGACACCATGTGATGATCGGGTGTGATAGACTCTACGTTCACATAGAATAGGTGCAAACCAGTGTTGCACATGCAGAACACTCGGGTTAAACTTGACGAGCCTAACATGTACAGACATGGCCTCGGAACACAAGAGACCAAAAGGTCTAACATGTGTCATATAGTAGATATGATCAACATGATGATGTTCACCATTGTAACCACCTCAACTCACGTGATGATCGGACTTGAGTTGGAGCTTTAGTAATTTGATTAACTGACTCAGGTTAAATTTGGATCATGTGACAGTCAGATGACCTGAGGGATGTCAAGTTGAGTGGGAGCTTTAGTAATTTTATTAACTAAACTCAATATCTTGAACAATAGTCTAAGTAACCTTTGCATATTTATGTTGTAGATCCATGGCTCACGCAGTAGCACCCCTGAATTTTAATGCATTCCAAGAGAAAGCTAAGTTGAAAGTTGATGGAAGTAACTTTGTTGACTGGGCCCTTAATCTGAGGATTATCCTCACGGCTTCCCAGAAATCATATGTCCTTGATGCACTGATTGGTGACCAACCACAAGACATCTCATCCGAAGACGTTAAGAACGCTTGGGAGGCATGTTCTAGAGATTACTCAATAGTTCAGTGTGCAATATTGTATGGATTAGAACTGGGACTTCAAAGACGTTTTGAACGTCATGGAGCATACAAGATGTTCCACGAGTTGAAGTTAATCTTTCAGAAGAATGCCCGGATCTATTAGTGAGCATATACTCAGAATGTCTAGGTGTTCGAATCGTCTAGCAGAGTTGGGAATTGCCCTTCTGCCGGAGGCGATCACTAATAGAGTTCTTCAATCACTGCCACCTAGTTACAAGAGCTTTGTGACGAACTATAACGTGCATGGGATGAACAATTCAGTCGCCGAGCTGTTTGCGATGCTAAACGTCGTTGAGTCTGAAATCCAGAAAGAACATCAAGTGTTGATGGTCAATAAAACCACTAGTTTCAAGAAGATTGGGAGGGCAAGGGAAAGAAGGGTAAATCTAAGAAGGATGGCAAAGGAGTTGCTATTCCTATAAAGAAGCCCAAGCATGGACCCAAGCCAGAAACTAAATGCTTTCATTACAAGGGAACTGGTCGCTGGTAGCGGAACTGCCCCAAGTACCTGGCTGACAAGAAGGTGGCCAACGACAAACAAGGTATATATGATATACATGTTATTGATGTGTACCTTACTAGCTCTCGTTGTAGTGCATGGGTATTTGATACCGGTTCGCTTTCTCACATTTGCAACTCAAAACAGGAACTACGGAATAGACGAAGGTTGGCAAAGGATGAAGTGACGATGTGCATGGGAAATTCTTTCGCAGTCGCTGCGCGATCCGGTTCCCTTCCATCCGCAAAGAATTCACCATGCAATCGAACACGAACAAAGGACCAAATGCTGGGCTTATGACCAAGTAAATGCATTTTCATTTTGTGCTTCCAACTAGCAAAATTTGTGCCATCAAAGTACGGACTTCTACGGTGATAATTTCCCTCACTAGATGCCATACTCTCCTAGGTTGTGAGACCTATGCGATGGAGACCAGTGCTCTGATACCACTTGTAGGATCAAAAGTAGTGCTAGAGGGGGTTGATTAGACTACTTGACCAATTAAAATCTACTTTTTCCCAATTTTACGTCTTGCCAGATTTTAGCATTCATAGAAAGTCAAGTACACCCTACACATGCATGTCTACGAGTATTGCAGTGGAAACTAAAGACAAGCATGTAAGTAAAGGAAGGGTAGGAAGATCAAACGCAATTGGTGACATGATGACTTCTTCCCGTGGTTCTGATAGGTGGTCCTATCGTACGTCCAAGATTATGGAGTCTTCAACCCACGGAGGGTAAAAGACGCGAGAGTCCACGGAGGGTTCCACGAAGAAGCAACCTTAACTATACCATGATGGCCTATGTCCACGGAGGACTAGCCTAACTCGGGGTAGATCTTCACGAAGTAGGCGATCTCCTTGCCCTTACAAACTTTTTGGTTCACTCCACAACAAGAAGTAGGAGGCTCCCAAGCGACCCCTAACCAATCTAGGAGGCACCACCCTCCAAAAGGTACTACGCTCAATAATGTCGATGAACTCCTTGATCTTCTGCTTCAAGATGATAGACTCCTCAACACACAATCACTCTCTCAAAGATTTGGCTTGGTGGAAGAGATTGATTGGGTGGAAAGCAACTTGGGCAGGCTAGAGATCAAGATTCATATGGTAGGAATGGAATGGCATGATCCCAACATATGAGTAGGTGTCTCTCTCTCAAAAAATAAGTAGGTATGTGTGGGGACCCTGACTCATAAGTCATGATCACCGAATGCACGTGTACAGTCATCCGAGAGATCAATGCTCACTGAACATACAGAAGCTGAATAACAAGAGTCTTACATCCACATTTCGCGTCTTACACAATTAAAGACCATGAAGGTCTAGTCTTACATAGATAGGGCCACAAGGCCCAAACCCTTAAATAGAACAAGCAGCGGAATTCTTGATATAAGGCGTGAACCCATGCCATATGCCTTAAACCTACACGCATTCTGACTGGAAAGTGTCCTAGTTCGCATGTTCGTCACCAACGAACTCTTCAACGTACTCTTGTTCTTCCATGCCTAGACAATTAAATAACCAGTGGCAAGCAAATGAGTAATTTGAATGTACTTGCAAGCAACCCATGTTTGGAACAAGGTAAAACAATGCATGATACAACACTAATAGTTACTTCGCAGAAAGCTAATTTTGAATGCAATGACATGGTCAAGTAACTAGATAAGCATGCATCAACAGTTGGAAGATTTCCATATGAACCAGTTATGGATATCATTAAAAGCAGGGGTTGAACATCTCATGTTCATTCATCACATCAAGTCTTTAGGCTTGTCTCAAGCATCATACTCCTGTCTCCCATACACACACACACACATCAATGTTTGCCAAAACATCTGGACATGGCATAAGCAGCACCACCCAACGGTCCTTGACCGTGGACATGGCTATTCGAATAGTTTTACACTCAGCAGAGGTTGCACACTTTACCCACAAGACTCAGGAACTTCCGTGTCATCCACGACTCGCGGTATATAACTTCCCAAGGTAAGAACCCAAACAATGCCTTTCCCCTGGCTATACAAAACAAAGAGTCCACTTGACTGGTACCCAGCCCACATGATGTACATCACTGGTAGCATCCATGCGGGGACCAACGGTGTGCCCGGTGCCTGTAAAGACAGCGCAAGATCGTCCATACCGACACGACCCCGTACCGAGAGTGACCACGCCACTCCCGCCACTAGTAATGTGGGATTCTTGCCAGTACCCACCAATGTAATCAACAGAGCCCCGTCCCATAAGGGGTATCGTGGTTGCGCATGTAAGGTTGGGACGGTCGACAAATCTTAAACCCTCTGTTTTCAAAAACACAACCTCATCCTATTCCGGCACACCACTTCTTTCTCAAGTGGTCACCCAACTCATCATCATCTCCCTCGGGCATTAGTGGGACCCGACGGGTTTTCGAGATGTTCCTGAAATCATTTCTTCCTTACCATCACTATGCATAAATCCCATCCCACTTGCATAACATCTATTAGCGTCCTATCTACACCCGCCCACATAACCCTCATAAGGTGGTAGGGTCATGAAATATGCAAGTGTCAATTGTAAAAGTATCGGAGGCACCCCATCGAAGGGGTAGCACCACATCATGATCAATCATGATCATCAATGAAAAAGTTTCTTAAGATGGTCGAAGGGCTGCTTGCCTGGCTCAACAAAATCTTCGGGGTCTTCAAAGTCTTCGGGTCCAACTCCCTCGTCAATAGCACAATCTATCATTGCGATAAATAACGATAAAAATAAGCATCACACAAAAATAGAGCACACAAAGCTAATATTAAAAAGCTATCCTATTCCGGTAAATGCTAAAAACTGTCATAAAAATACTCTCCCAAGGTTTTCATATGAAAAAGGTTTTCAAATCTATTTTTAATAGTGGCTAAAAATGCCAAAAAGGGGTTTTAAAATAAAACTATAAATGTTTTTCAAATATTTTTACAAGTGGCACTAATAAATTCTATGGAATATTCTAGGAATTTAGGTGGAAAACTTATTGGGTTTGGAATTATTTCCATAACTGTGGGATTTTTGGAAAATAGAGGGAAAAAGAAAAAGAAAAAAGAAAAGCAAAAGGGCACTCAACCCTGGGCCAGAGGCAGCCAGCAGTTGGGCTAGCCTAGCTAGCCAGCCAGCCAGCCTCACGCGCGGCCAGGTTCGAACCTGACGCGCGGGGCTTGGCTGTGTGCGACCGCGAGGGGGAGAGAGAGAGAGGGAGGGGGAGAGAGAGGCCGACAGGTGGGTCCCACCTATCGGATCCTTCTCCCACCTCGGGGCAGAGAAGGGGAGGCGCTCACCGGCGACGATGCAAGTCACGGCGATGGCAGGCAGAGGCGGGAATGGGCTCGGGACGAAGTCGTCGTTCCAGGGGAGGTCGAGGGGGCGCCGGAGGCGGTCGGAGTCAGCGGCGGCGAGCACTTGCGGTGGAGGGAGCTTCAGGAGAAGGTCGCCGGGGCCGTCCCATGCCGCAAAACGGACGAGAGAAGGGGGAAAAGCATCAGAGGTGCCAGGGAGGAGCAGCCGAAGAAGAGGGAGGACCGGAGGGGCTCTGTACCTAGAGATCAACAACGAGGTGGCCGCAGTGGTCCTCAGCCCGATCCCGAGCACATAGGCGTCAGGGGCTCTCCGGGGGCATAGGAGGGCTGCTGGGGAGTGGAGAGAGAGACCAGAGGGGAGAGAGAGGCCCGGGAGGCTCTTATATGGGAGCCCAGTGGTCCACCAAGCTCGGGTGCGCCGGCGAGCTTAGGGTCGAGGCCAGAGTTGAGCAGAGGGGGCTGGGGCACATCTGTGGTGCTCGTGGCGTTGGTCTAGACCGAGGGGAGAGGAGAGAGAGGCGGGGGAGCACGCGCGCGTGAGCTCCACGGTTGGCCGGCATGGGCGGCCGCGACACGTGCGAGGAGAGCCATAGGAGGGAGAGAGAGGAGGGGGGACAAGGGGCGGTGTGTTGCGGACGCCGAGGCCGACCATCTGGCGAGAGGGGGCGCTTGAGGTGGTCGGGGCCTTGTAGTGGGCAATGGCTACAGTGCCTGTCGGCACTATGGTGTGCTCTAGAGTGCGCGTTTGGCATGCCACGGCATGCCAATGGTGTATTGTGCATGGCCAATGGTGTCTAGGGGAATCTAGGGCATCTAGGATAAGAGAAAAATTCCTTGGATGCCCCAGGAAAAGAATAGAGTAAGAGGGGAGGGGAGAGAGAGCTCCTCCCAGGTCTGTCCAGTGGTAAAAATGGGGGTTTTACCCCATCTCTCGGTGGCTTAAGGACCTGTTTTTTTTACTGGGGGTGCTTGGGCACGGCCAGAGGATGAGGTAAAAATTTGGGGACAAGGGAAATAGAGAAGGGGGTGAAAACAAACACTTTACCATTTCACTAGAAGGTGTTTGATGGGTGTTTGGGTAAGAAAATTTTAACCACTCACTGAGATACTCAACAGGGTCAAATGTTAGGTGAAAAAGATATGGATCAACAATTTTGAGCTCAAATGGGCAAAGTTGACAATGAAACTTTGTGAACCCTAGAAACTAATAGAATCAGATTTCTGTAGATCTAGTTATGCTAAGCTATTACCCTTGATGCACCACTTCGTGTATCATCATTATTTGGTTATTAGATCATGTCCACAGAGTTTTGGGTCATGGGGAGAAACTTCACAATGTAAAGTTGTTCAAATTTGAATCTAGACACGAAGGGTTTTGGGATGGTTTGATAAACCAAATCAACTTGGATTGAGGTGAAAGTTTGCAAGATCATCACCTATGATAGTGTTGACTTGCTGAAAATTTCCTGGAATTTATTGAGAATATTTCTTATAGAAATGTTCCAAAAGCTTGATTTAGACAAAAATGGTTTAGAGGGGTTTTGCCCATGATTTGAACATGCCCATGTGTGGAAACTCATATATATGGAAAATATATGTCCACTGAGTTTCCGTAAATTTTCTCAAATATTTTGAAGGCGTTTAAATAATTTTTCCCTATGAAAAACCATTTATGGTCTTAAGAAAAAGCCTTTAAATAAATATTAAAGTAATCTTTAAAATTAATATTTGGTGGTTTTTCAAAGTCATAAACATAGTAGGTTTGAAGTAAAGCCTTTGGGGAAGAAGGATCCACCTAATTTGAGGACTTGGAGTGCAAACCTCAACTCACAGGGTTTTGGAAAACCTAATTTGAATAAATCCTTTTTGATCAAAATAAAATTTGGTAAAAATAGTTTTGTGCACTATTCACATGGCATGATCATTGGGCAAGAGTTTTGTGTCAAGGAAGATGAATATGAAGAGGGATGGAATCTAAGAGTACCATATACCACAATCAACAAGAAAACAAGCAAAAATTCAAACAAGCATAAGCATTGAAAAAGTTTAATTGGCTCCAAATTTTATAAATCCAAGCATAGCAAGTGATACAAACATAGGGTGTGACAAACCTACCCCCCTTACAATAATCTTGTCCCCGAGATTCCTAGTCTAAGCGCTAAAAAGATAAGTGAACTCCGATCTCAGATAGTCTTCACGCTCCCAGGTTGCTTCAGCTTCAGAGTGGTTGCGCCATTGGACCATGAAGTACTTGGCGGTGCGGCTTCGGGTGCAACGCTCTGCTTCATCCAGAATGCGAACTGGCCTCTCACGATAAGTGAGGTATGGCTAAAGATCAATGGCTTGATGGTCGATGTCCTTGTAAAGGTCAGGGCGGTTGGGAACTTGCAGACACTTCTGGAGTTGTGATACATGAAAGACCTTGTGCACATCCATTAGCTCAGAAGGTAGTTGTAGCTGATAGGCAAGTTCTCCTTGCATTGCAGTGATTTTGTAGGGGCCGATGTATCTTGGTGCCATCTTTCCTTTGACCTGGAAACGCTTGGTTCCCTTGAGAGGCATGACCCGAAGGTAGACATGGTCACTGACACATAAGCTCACTTCTCGGCGGCGGGACTCGGCGTAGCTCTTCTGTCTTGACATGGCAGTCTCAAGGTGCTCTCAGATGAGTTGAACTTGCACTTCTGCCTCGCCGAGGATATCTAGTCCAAAAACTAATCCTTCTCTCGTCTCTGACCAGTTGAGGGGAGTACGACACTTGCGCCCATACAACACCTCAAATGGTGCCATCTGAAGACTCGATTGATAGCTGTTGTTGTAGGAGAACTCGGCGAATGGTAGGGAATATTTCCACTTGGCTCCATATGCCAAAACACAAGCACGGAGCATGTCCTCGAGTATCTGATATACTCGCTGTGTTTGCCCACCGGTCTGGGGGTGAAATGCAGTGCTGAAGGAGAGCTTAGTTCCCATAGCTTCTTGAAACTTCTTCCAAAATCTTGAGGTGACTTGGGTTCCTCGATCTAACACGATCTCCTTTGGAACTCCGTGAAGACTTACGATGCGGTTTATGTAGAGGTTTCTGAGATGGCTCCCATGATAGGTGGTCCTGACGGGAATGAAGTGTGCTACATTGGTTAGGTGATCGACAATGACCCAAATAGAGTCATGTCCCTTGCTTGACCTTGGTAAACCGGTGATGAAATCCATCCTGACTTTGTCCCACTTCCATTCAGGTACGTTGAGAGGATGCAATAGCCTAGTGGGTCATTGGTGCTCATCCTTGACTCTCTGGCATATGTCACATTTAGCGACAGATGTGCCAATTTCCCGTTTCATGCCATGCCACCAGAATCTTGCTTTGAGGTCTTGAGTACATCTTGGTTCCTCTAGGATGGATGGAGTATGGAGTGTCATGAGATTCTTTCAAGATTAAGTTCTTGAGATCCTATTTGTTGGGTACGCAGATTAGATTCACGAACCATACAACTCATTGTTCATCCACTGAGAATCCTGCGGCCTTTCCTGACTTGATATTCCTCTTGATGCCTTCAATGCTCTCGTGTCCCTTCTAAGCTTCCTTGATATCATCCATCAATGTAGGATTTGCTTCGATATTGGCGAGGAATCCAGGGGCAACTAGTTCCAAGCCGAAGCTTTCAAGCTCTTCATACAGGGCGGGTAGCCTTTCTTTTATCATAGCATTCAAGGAACAAGCCTTTCTACTTAAGGCGTCTGCTACCACGTTGGCCTTTTCGGGGTGGTATTGAACACTGAAGTCACAATCTTTGATCAACTCCAACCATATGCGCTGCCTCATGTTCAATTGCCTTTAGGTGAAAATATACTTCAAACTCTCGTGGTTTGTGTATACATCACATTGCTTCCCCAGAAGGTAATGTTGCCATGTCTTCAAGGCATGAACTGCGGCTGGCAACTCAAGGTCATGAGTGGCGTAGTTCTCTTCATGAGGACGTAGCTGTCTAGATAGATATTCTACAACTCTGTCTTCTTGGATCAGAACACCTCCGAGCCCGGTTCTTGATGCATCACAATATATCACAAAATCCTTGTGAATATCGGGGGTGGCCAAAACAGGGGTTGTGGTTAGTCTCTTCTTGAGCTCCGGGAAGCTTTCCTCGCACTTAGCTGTTCATTCGAACTTCTTGTCCTTCTTCAAAAGTTCGGTCATTGGTCGGGCAATGCTCGAGAACACTTCCACGAACTTGCGGTAATATCCCGTGAGTTCGAGGAAGCTCCTGACTTCCTTCAAAGTGGTCGGAGTCTACCACTCAGTCAGGGCTTCAATCTTGGTGGGATCCACTAATAATCCTTCTACAGTCAACACATGACCGAAGAATCCAACTTCATGCAGCCAGAATTCACACTTGCTGAACTTGGCATAAAGCTAGTGCTCTCGAAGCTTCTCTAGGACCAATCTCAAGTGCTCCTCATGCTTGGAGAAGACGAGAATGTCATCAATGAAGACGACAACGAACTTGTCCAAGTACTCCATGAAGACTTTATTCATGGGGTACATGAAGTAGGCAGGGGAATTGGTTAACCCGAATGACATGACCGTGTACTCATACATGCCATATCGGGTTACAAATGCCATCTTCGGAATGTCTTCGGGTTCTGATCTTCAGCTGATAGTACCCAGACCTGAGGTCGATCTTGGAGAACACCTTGGCTCCATTCAACTGATCAAAAAGGTCTTCAATCTTGGGGAGTGGGTATTTGTTCTTTATTGTGACTTCACTGAGAGAACGGTAATCGACACAGAGTTGGATAGTTCCGTCCCTCTTTGACACAAATAAAATAGTTGATCCCCAAGGAGAGGCACTAGGGCGAATGAATCCTTTTCTGAGGTGCTCTGCCAGTTGCTTCTTCAATTCAGCCAACTCTTCGGATCCCATCCTATAGGCCCTCTTATAGATGGGCCTTGAACCGGGCATAAGCTCAATGATGAACTCAATGTCACGATTAGGAGTCATTCTAAGCAGCTCATTTGGAAACACATACGGGTATTCACATACCAGTGACATTTGATCCAACTCAGTTCCCGATAGACAGTTGGCCTGAGGAACTTCAGTGGAGGTAGTGTTGGGAACATACTTGACTTCCACTGCTCTGCTGGTGACAATCCTGTTGGCACAGTCAAACAACACTTGGTGCTTGTTTAGCTAGTCCATGCCTAGGATCACATCCAAGCCTTCTAACTTCATGATGATAAGGTCTGCTAGGAAATCTATCCCGTTGATGTTAATCTCAACTCCCTTACAACCTATCCCAGACTTCATAACCGGTCCTGGGGTTTGTATCAACATACGACTACCCAGGGGTGTAGTCTTCATGCCACTCTCTAGTGCAAACTTTTGGGTGACAAAAGAATGTGCAGCTCCACAATCAAATAGTATTGTTGCTGGGGTTGAGTTGACGAGGAACGTACCTAGTATGACGTCTGGCTCTTCTTGGGCTTCCTCTGCGGTGACGTGGTTCACACGAACCTTGCCATTGATGGGCTGGTTGCGGGGAGCGGGTTTCCTTGGGGGTGCTCAATGGCATTGACCTGGGTTTGGCGCATTGGGGCGCGGTGCATCTGGCTTCTTGTTGGGACACAGCCCAGAGATGTGTCCTGGCTGACTACATCCAAAGCAATCGACTTGCCCAGGGTTGTTGTTGTAGTTCCTGATGCCATTGTTGTTATTGGGGTTGTTGTAAGCTGGCCTAGGATTGGCATACTGCTGAGGCTGGTAGCTCGGCGAGGCGCAGGAGGTCTAGCCTGCTGTGGATGATAGGTTTGCTTGGCTGGAGCTGGCTGCAAGGGGCGAGGCTTCTGGTTGTTAGGGCTACCCTTGCTGATCATTTTGTGCTTGCGAGTGTCGTCTACGGCACGACGCTTGTCTTCCAGCATGAGGGCCTTGTTCACCAGGTCGAAGAAGGTACGACAGTCGCAAACGATGAGCTTATACTGCAGGGTCTGTTGAACTACTTCCATGAAGTGTTCCTTCTTGGCAGCCTCCATGTTGATGTCTTTAGGTGCATACCTTGACAACAGGTTGAACTTCTGCAGGTACTTGTTGACAAAGCCACTTCCTTGCTTCAGCACTTGGAATTATCTCTTCTTGATAGCCATTAGCCCAGAAGGAATGTCGACGGTGCGGAATCCTTCCTTGAAGTCATTCCATGTGATCATATGCTCACCTTGCATGACCTTTAATCCGTCCCACCAAGCTCGGGTGGTACCTGTGAGGCAATGAGAGCCGTAAAGCACCTTCTCACGATCCTCATTGCAATTGACCAGTGCAAGAGGTCCTCGATGGTGCAGATCCAGTCATTAGCGTACAATGGTTCAACAGTCTCGGTGAAGGTTGGAGGCGAGTTCCTCACGAACTCAGAGAGAGTGGAGCAGCCATTGTCGTTCCTGCCTTGCTGCTGGTTGTTCACAAGGGCCTAAGCCCTCTGCTGGATAGCAACATTGTTGGCTTGGCGTTCCGCCCGGAGAACTTGGAGAAACTGAGCTATGGTCATGTTCTCCGGTGGAGGTGGTGGCGGGGGAATGTCGCCTTGTGGCTGCTCCTGGTGTCCCCCAGCATGAACAACCCCACCAGCTCCCTGTTGCGGGCTCGAGTTGCCGGCTTCAGGGTTGGCGAAGGATCTATTGCAGGTAGCAGTCACCATCCTATTTGGAGCAGACAAGTCAAACAACTGGGATAGACAAGAGGAAAAGCAAAAATGTAAGAACGCGCCTAAGAGGGGTCGGTCGAGTGCAAGTGTGGTAAAACAAAGGTCGAAAGACCAACATATATTAAGATAGACGATGGAGTCGCTTACATGTTGACTAAGGCAAAAGCACGACTTGCATCAGAACACAAACAACAAAAACAAACAACAAAAACAAACAACAAGCACACATGGTTTTATATGAACCATTATAAGGACTCGACTTCGCATGAGGGATACATGACTAATCCTACCCTAGGGGTTCTAGGACTCAGGTGGTGGAGTGCTCGGTCTCATAGTCACGCTCCTCTAGGTCTTCCTCCTGTTCGTCTTCCGAACAGGCATCATTCCTGGTCGAAGGGGTCGGGGAACGAGGAGGTCCATCCCGACGATGCTTTGCTGGCGAGTCGGTGAAGAGCTCACGGTACTCCTTCGCACTCATGCGATGACGATGTGTGGGTGCATCTCTAGCTGGGGGTACTCCTCCTCTATAAGAGATAGTTGGTCGCCCCTCAGGGGCTCCATCGTTCTTGATCTTGTCTGGCTTTGTCTTGGCTTGCCGAAGTAGCTCTTGGGTGTGATGCGGTTCCTCGCGGAGCTTCAAGGCCTCCTTAATCAAGTGGTGAACCAGACTATCGGTGGAGAGGATGAAGTTGGTCTGGAACATGAGCGGTGTGCCATCCTCCTTGGATGGAATTAATGTCCAACTCTCGCCAAGATCATCCTTCCTGAAAGCAAGGTAGCGAGTAGCCGACTCGTCAGCTATCTCTGGAATGATGTCTCGAAGGTGTAGGACTGCCTTGCGTGCAGCTGACTCGACTACAAGTATCATGGTCTCCATCTGTAGTCCTTCAAAGAACCAACTAGTCGGGGAGTCTTTTGCCTTAACGACCGCATCCACCTGGTACTCCTTCGTGACGGCACCGACCCAATGCTCGTGGTAGAGGAAAACGGGTGGTTGGCAAAACTGGCACTTCTCCAGGCTGTCCCCAAGGAGTAAGGGAAAGTCGGATGTCAGGAAGGCTTCGGGTACGACGGACATCTACAAAGGTTTGAAGGGAGGAGAGTCAGCAAAGTGTTGTGTGAAGAATAGAAGAGGTAAATAGTATAGAATTCCAAAGTATAGGTGCTAGGTGTAGTTTTTGAAAAATGGTTTTATCCCGACTAACATCCATGCTAACTAAGGTCTTCCTACTGTCAGGATGGCTCCGATACTAGCTGTGTGCGGACCCCGACTCATGAGTCGTGATCACCGAATGCACGTGTACAGTGATCCTAGAGATCAGTGCTCACTGAACACACGGAAGCTGAATAACAAGAGTCTTACATCCACATTTAGCGTCTTACACAATTATAGACCATGAAGGTCTAGTCTTACATAGACATGGCCATAAGGGCCAAACACTTAAATAGAACATGAGCAGAATTCTTGATCGAAGGCGTGAAACCATGCCATCTTCCTTAAACCTACAGGCGTTCTGACTAGAAATCGTTCTAGTTCGCATGTTCGTCAACAACAAACTCTTCAACGTACTCCTGTTCTTCCATGCCTGGCCAATTAAATAACCAGTGGCAAGCCAAAGAGTACTTTGAATGTACTCGCAAGCAACCCATGTTTGGAACAAGGTAAAACAATGCATGATACAACACTAATAGGTATTTTGCAGAAAGCTGATTTTGAATGCAATGACATTGTCAAGTAACTAGATAAGTATGCATCAACATTTGGCAGCTTTCCATATGAACCAGTTATGGATATCATTATAAGCAGGGGTTGAACATCTCATGTTCATTCGTCACATCAAGTCTTCAGACTTGTCTCAAGGATCATACACTTCTGGAATCAGCATGTTTGCCATCAGCCAGCTATTTGTCGTCTGCTAGCTCACGGCAAAGAAGTTCTTTGCCATCAGCTTGCAGAAAGCTAACAGCAAAGATGATATTGATGGCAAAGATCATGTTTGCCGTCAGTCAGCTCTATGCCGTCTGCTAGCGGACGGCATACAAGCTTTGCCGTCAGCTAGCAGATGGAAAAGAGCCTAGGTACCGGACTGCTAACGCCCACTTTCTTTGTCGTCTGCTAGCGGACGACAAAGCTTCTTTGCCGTCTGCCGCTTGTAGATGTCAAAGAAAGTGGCCGTTAGCAGTCCCGTACCTAGGCTCCTTGCCATCTGCTAGCACATGGCAAAGAGATGACCTAAATATCTCTCTCCCCTCTATTTTTCTCTCTCTCTCCCTCTCTCTTTCCCCTCTCTCACCCACGTGCACGAGTCGCCGCCCTGCCCTGCCCCGCCCTGCGCCACCGCTCCTCCCTGCACCACCCGTCGTCATGGTCGCTCCTCCCCATGGCCACCCCTCGCCCACCCCCGACGCCGTCAACTCCCTCGCCTATGGTGCCGGCTAGCCTCCCAGCCGCCCCCTCCCCTCATTGGCTCCCTACGCTGCCCCCTTACCGGACCTCCTCCCTGCGCCACCCCTCGCTGGTGCCACCCCTCGCCGCGACCACCCTCCCCCGCCCTCGGCCCTGCCCCCTCCCTAGTGGCCACCCCTCCCTCGCCTCCAGCGCCAGCCATCCTCACAGCCACCCCCTTCACTCGCTGGATCACGGTGCCGCACCCTCCTTGCGGCTTCCCCCTCCTCCTACCGCCCCGGCCGCCCCTGTCGCTCCGGCCGTCCCTAACTCCGGTGAGTGCAAGCCCCACCCCCACCCCACACCTTTTTTCTGCTTTTTTTCTTTTAAATTGGATAGTTACTTTATTTTTTTTACAATTAAATTAGGCAGTTAGTTTATTTTCTATTTTTTCAATTAGATAGTTAAATAGATAGTTAGTTAAAAAACATAGATAGAAAACAAAACTTAGATAGAAAATAATACTTAGAAGAAAAGAAGAGGAGAAAAAAACTAGAAGAAAACAAAAAAAGAAGAAGAAGAAGAAAAACAAAGAGGAGAGGAAGAGAAGGAGCATAGGAAAATGAGAAGAAGAAGAAGAAGAAAAAGAAGAACAAGAAGACAAGGAGAATGTAACATCCGAAAATTTCATTTTGGAATGTTACGATATATAGCTATGCATCATCATCACTTTGTTTGAATGTAATGAATTTGTTGAAGTGCTTCTTTTGAAATTCTGAAAGGCCATTTCTATTTTTCCATGTATCTGTTTCATCTATTTGAAAACCTTTGGAAATGTTCAAAGAAAGAGAGGAGTAGCATGACACTCCACACCAGGGCCATCTTGGTGAAATATTTGAGCAATTAAATCAGGGGGTTATTTGAAAATTGATCTCAAAAGGATTTAAAAATCAATTAGGCATTTTCTAAAAATAAATTTTTAAAAGATATTCAATATGATAGAGGAAAAATGTTCATTAAATAGAATTAATTCTCCTGATCATTTTGATATATATAATTCCTATGTTTGGAAATGTTTTGAATGCATTAAAAGAGTTTTTACTACGCTGGAAATAGAAAAGGAATGTTTTTAAAACGAACCGGGCCGGCCCACAGTCTTTAACTCCCGAATTCAATTGGGATCGGTCAACCGACGTGCTAACCTCGCCTTTTCTCTCACTGGCACGCGGGATCCACTGACCGACGGCGTCATCCGCGCGCCCGTCTCCTTCCTCGCGCGCGCCACCGTCACCGGAGATCCCTCTCTCCGGATCTCCCTCCTCTCTCCCTCTACCGACCCCGAACCTGGCCTATAAAAGCCCCAGCCCTCGCCGCACTCCATTCCACCCCGAGCCCCCCCACTACCTCGCCAGAACGCCACCGCACCACCTCGCCGGAGTTCGGACTCCAACCGAACCTTCCCAAGCACGAGTCCATTGCCTCCGTCGTCCCCAGCCCCATCCACCGCCGCGAATCGACGTCGAAGCTTCGTCGCCGTCGCCTGAGCACTTCGGACATCGCCCCGACCACCGCACCGCCGTCGACCTCGCCGGAACCTCGACTCCTCCCCTCTGTAAGCCATCGGACCCCCCTGGACCGTTAGATTTAGATCCAACGCTCCTGATTATAAGATTTAAACAGCGAAACGTTTTCCTCTACGCTTCGGTCGTCCGTTCGTTAGCACCCATGCACACATGGCGCCGACCAATCATAGCTTGCCACGTAGCACCTAACCGATCGATAATAGTTTCCATTTTTCTGTTTCTGTTTTACAAAACAAAATGTATTCTGTTTTTGTTTTTATCATATCTTTTCAAATATTTGGTCTTTTTATTCGATTATTTTTGCATTAGTTCACAAATTTGATGTAGTTTATGTATGTATGCTTAGATTTCATATTTAAACTTTAAATTTTGAAGCTAATCAAATTTGTTTAAATTACTAAAATCTGTATAACTAGAGTTTAAAAATATATTTTTGAGTGAATCTTTTTGCCACTGTTTTGTATTAGAGAGACCAATCATTCTACATAGTTTAAGAATTTTTAGAACGACTTTGGTTACTGTTTTTAACAAAAAACAGAATCTGTTTGGTTCTTAATACATTTTAATTAAATTGATTTTTATTTAATTTAAACCTGAATTA
The DNA here is from genome assembly GCA_022496015.1 of Hordeum marinum. Taxonomy (NCBI): domain Eukaryota; kingdom Viridiplantae; phylum Streptophyta; class Magnoliopsida; order Poales; family Poaceae; genus Hordeum; species Hordeum marinum. The sequence goes on from CM039677.1 coordinate 122,989,767, forward strand.
GTTTAACATTTGTTTTTAGATTTCATAAGGTACTGTTGACTCAACATTAGGTGTATTTTTTTCTGTAAATAAAATATGTTTTTCAAATTGTTTTGTGATCTAGTTTGAATAGGTTCATCTTGTTTTCACCATGTATGTTGTTTAGAAAAAGTTTTGTACTACTTCTTTTAGCACAATACTTTTATAATGAAATACTTTCTGTTTTCAAATAAGATTTTATATTTACTTTTCTGTTATCTAAATACCTAGTTGTTCAAAACAATAATTTTTGACTTATTATGTCTTAGTAGTGTTTTGACACAAAAAAATTTATAGTCTTATACTTTAAGTGATTCTTCGTTTGATTGTGCTTTTGTCTATTGAAGCATTTGTTTACCTTGCTGTTGAATGAATTGTATTGTGTTTATGCTTATGGTGTGCTCTTGTTAGATTCGTTAGATCATTCGGAGTGCGAAGCTAGTTATCTACAGTCACTTGATTACGAGGATCGTCAGCAAGGCGAGTCACTTTGACCATGTATACCTATGTTTTATTGCATTAGTTCTTCCATCTCCCCAATTGCATGCAAAGTAGGTAATTTGGAAACTTGGTTACTTGTTGTAGTATCATGTGGTAGGTACCCCTCAACCCTTTGACACATTGGCCCCGAGAAACGTTGATTTACATTTTGCTATGCTATTAGTAGACGGGGTTGGTTGTGTGATTCATGAGAGTTGTGAGTTAATAATTTCAAGACCTACATGATGATCAAGTCTTCAAGGCTCCGAGTTTTCAACATACATCTGGGTGGATGATGGTTGAACGGCACCCTGGAGAAACCAGTAGTTAGCCTAGATGATGCTGGAGAAGTGCCAGTATTCATGCGGAAAGGTCCACCTAGGCACAAAGAGATGGATGGATGCTTCAAGACCCAAGGCTTGCCTGCACAGCCACAAGCCATTATGGGCTCTGGCTTGGTTAGATATCCTAGTGACCCTGGACAGGCGGTGCTACGAGATGTAGAAGAACGGTAGGAAAGGATGGGCACCGATAGAGTCTCGGGAAAACCCTTTAGAAGACCATGTTTTGGTCATCCGTTTCTCAAACACCATGAAGTGCGAGAAATCCAACGGAGGCAATCAAATCTTGTGGGGAACATGTGCAAAACTTTCCAGAGTACCCAAACCTAATCGATTAGCCATGTCCACGGTCATGGACAGTTTGAGCCAAAGGAACTGAAACTATCTGGAACTCTCAACACAATAAATTACATTGATGTGGGTTATTAATGTCAACTTGGGTATGAGAATTGGTTGGTGGAACCATCTCATTAATCAACCAACATTGTAGTAATTATGCTTTTGCCCTCTCTTGTTGTAGGAAAAATTTGGCTTTATGCAAAAACCTACTAGCCCCACCTGCCATATATGCATATAGACTAGACGATTACTTTACCCCCTCTCTTGTGACTTTGCCAGCATATTCAATATGCTGACCTATACGGCTGCAATGTATCATGTTGCAGAGTACTTTTCTGACCAGGAGTGAGGATACGCTCTACGCTCGGTGGGATGCCCTTGGAGTCAGATGGACTCAACTACCTTTGGAGCTTCCGCAAGTTTTTGGTTTAGTTTATCTCATTAGTTGGCCTTCAGCCACTTTATTGTAATCCTTATTGTAATAAAGGACTCGATATGAGATTTCGTTTAATTAATGTTGTGTGATTTCCCTTTGATATATACATTTATGTACCGTGTGTGTACCAGCATGATCTTGGGATGGCACAGAAACACCGGATATTCGACCTTTCAGGTCGAGTCGCTACAAAGAAGAAGAATAAAGAGGAGAGGAGGAGAAGAAGACACCCTGACCCCCGACCCCCGACACCTCTTCAGCCTCCTGCTGACCGAAAAGGTGCTCCTCGGCCTTTTAGGGGCCACGGGGTCATAGTTTGTTAAATTATGAGTTAGGTCATATACATATTCTGATTCTAGCTATTATGAAAACATAATATTTGTGTTGCTCGAGTTTCATTTCAATGTGCAGTTGTTTCGTTGCTACCAGGGACTGTTGTTCGATGACCTCCCCATGCATTTGACGAGCTCCCCTGCTGCGTTCGTTGGTGAGCACAAATGACGTCTTCTCCCCCGGTACCCTTAAAAAATTTCCTCTGTTTCGTTCTTCATGCCAATGAAACTTGCTAGGTATAGGTGTCTTCAATCATCAGTATGCGTGACCACTATGCGTCTCCCGTTTGAAAGGGTTACATCTATAAATATGCATTTATTGGCATATTTATAACCGTGATTCTTTCGAATTGTCAAACATTATCCATGGACAGTTCGAATATGTGTAGATTGGGTTCATTTTCCCATATGCTCTGCTCCAGATCCGATGCAGAATTTTGCCAGTGCCTCCCTGTTGTTGTCCGGGTACACATCCTCTCTGCTTATTGCCGAGACGTGTATTAGGAGAATAGCAGGGAGGTGCTGCCCAAATTGTGCATTGGATCCAAAGCATAGCATGGGAAAACGAACCCAATCTTCACATACTCGAGGGGGATTAGGACCTATCTTTACCTACTAGCGTCTAGGTTGCATCGATGTAATAAAACTGACAAACTCTATTAACTGATGAATATGGTTTGCTGAATTATGTATATCTTTTTTGTGTGTCCAGTAGCTAGGCAAGATGAGTGATCGTGGCTGGATGTACACCGGTTACATTAGTTAGAAAGACATGACCCGTGAATGGATAACAAAAACCAAGGAGTTTGTGAGAGTCGCATTTGCAGATGGACAGAAAACAACCTAGTGCCCTTGTGTCAAGTGCGACAACTTTAAGAAGAAGTTAGAGTTTGAAATGATCAAATACCTGTAGAAGTGGGATTTTACACCTAATTATATAGTCTGTACATTTCAAGGTGAGTCTGCCCAACGTGCCAGAGTTGAGGTGATTCGTCATTGCACCGATGAGCATGGTACTGGGATCGAAGACATGGTGCAAGACTTTGATGATGCTCGGGATTCGGACGATAAGATGAAGGAATCTGCAAAGGCCTTTTATGAAATGTTTGAGTCAAAACATCCTCTCCACGAGCACACTGAGCTTTGTCAGCTGGATGCCATCGCGCAAGTAATGGCTCTGAAGGCTCAGTTCAACCTGGGCAGAGAATGCTATGATGCAATGATGACGATATTTGGACGCTTTCTACCCAATTCATCACCCAGATGAATCAGACCTGACACAACTCTAAGCATAGCAAGCATAGTAGGCAAAGTAAGCTAAGAACATCATAGCACAAGCATCTACCTGGTATGCTAGGTTGCAAGGTTTAGCTATTTACCGTCACAATGACAGGTCATGCATAAGAATAGTTTCATCTACCGCGTATGACAGACAAGTGAACGTTTGTCCTAATGCAATGAACAAGAGTAGGAGCGAGAGAGTGGGATGTTATCGGAATGATCAAGGGGGGTTGCTTGCCTTGCTGGGTAGTGGGAAGGTTCTCTCCTTCGATGGAATAATTGGGGGTATCCTCAGAAGCAGGGCCTACCGCAATGCAGATAAATAGCATTCAATACACGCAAGCGCAACAATATGATGCATGATCATGACATGGTAGCATGTATGGATGATCTAATGCAACTAGTGTCCAAGTTAATTGGAAGAGAGTTGGAGTATAGGTTCAAAATTGTTCTTCATTTCAAATTCCATAAAATAACCTATTAACAAATGTCAATGTTCTTCTACATAGGTTGCTCTAACATGCATGATAATAGCACCATTGGATTCATTGGATTTTTTGATGAATTTTCATATATAAATTATTTTCATCTGATTTACACTTTAATTTATATGAATTTTTAAAGTTTTAAACAATTTCCGGAATTATTTTAAAACTGGAAAATGAAATATTACGTCAGCCTGACGTCACTACGACGTCAGCTGGTCGGATGACCAGGCCAGGTCAAACCTGACGTGCGGGGCCCGCACATTAGTGACAGAGGCCTAAACTCCGCACTCACCAGGGGTTTGACCCACCCTGGGGCCCACTGGTCAGTGGCAGGAGGCTAACTAATCAGGGGGGATTAGCCCCTGATGATGGCCACGTCGGCGCCCACCGGAGCGGGGCCGGCGGCGACCATCCGCACGACGGCCATTTGGCGCGCGGAGGGCACCAGGAGATAGCTCGTGCACTCGCGCATCTAGCGTTGTGGCAAAGGGGGCTCGGGGGCCATCAGAGCTACGACCAACGACGACCCGAGCAGCGGCGAGCTTTGGGCAGCAAGGGAACGGTGCCTATGGCGAGGGACAGGCCACAAGAGGAGGGGGAAACGGAGCAGGAGCTCACAATAGGGTTGTTGGGGGAGACGGCAAGCTCGGGGACGCACACACGACCTCAAATCGCCGGAGGAAAGCTTCGGCGGCTGCTGGGGAAGAAACGGCCGCTGGAGGGCTCTCGGCTTCTTCTAGCATCACGAGGGGGACGAGCTGGTCATTGCGGGGCTGCTGGTGGGCTCAGAAGGGCACAGGCAGCGAGAACAATGGCGGCGAGCTCGAGCAGGGCTCGGCCATGGCGGCAAGGAGGAAAACAAGGGGGGGAGAGAGTTGCGGCAACTGTGAGGAGGAGAAATGGAGGGAGGGCTCGATCTAGACGTCTCCCTGGAGTCTATCCCTCCATTCAGGAGGGCACATAGGCAAGAGGTGGCTGGCGCGCGTCGACCACTAGCCCGGCGTCCTTTTGGCCGAAGGTGGAAGAAGACCGGTTTGCCCCTGGTGGGCTGGGCCGGCTTCTTCCCTGGCCCAGGCAAGATTTTAATTATTTACTTTTCAGTTTTCTTTTTGTTATTCCATTTCTGACATTTTTTCCATTTTATTTGCAGGCACATATGTTATATTAAAATATCCCAACTATTTTATATATTGAAGTTTGAATATTTAAAACTTATCTGAAAAGTTTCAGGATATTTAGAAAACTAAAATAATGATAATGCTATATTTGATATTTTTAGAAGCTTTATCATTTTTTAAAAATTGCTATAGTTGTTCAAATATTTTAAATGACCCCTTGTATAATCATGTCCATAATTATCAGACATAGGGGACATTTTAGATGGACATTTTGGATTTGTTGAATTTTCACAAACTTTGAATTGGTTTGATTTAAATATGAGCTTGGGGTTTCTTCTAGTCCCCATTTCATGTTGATGCAAAATTGGAACATGATGCAACACCCATGCTGTCCTATGACGTCTAGCTAGGGATGTGACACAAATCAACCCTAGGCAATTGGTGAGACCGAGATTGTGGGGTTGGTTCCACCGAAATGCACTTGGGGGGTTTTAGTGGTCAGTCCTTGTCGATACGGAACTCCGAGTGCTCCACACATAGAGGGATCGAAAAGTAGTTGTTCAAATTTTGTGATGCAGCATGAATGGAATATGAGGTGAGAAAGCATAGATAGATAGAGAGTGGTCCTAGGCATTCTTGTCCATCCAATTGGCAAAAGATAAATCAAAAGCCAAATAGCAACAATCTGATGTCCTCGAATGAGAAAATAAATGCAGACCAACATGCTCACACAATAAGATGTCAAAAGGAAATCATGACAAACATGCACAAACACTGTAGCATCTAACAAGCACTTGGGCTATGATGAAGTCATCTATATATGAGTATTTGACTTAGGATCCAAGTAAGAGTACTTGATCATAGGTCATACTCATCGTTTAAGCACAAGTGGGGTTACCACTTTTACATAAAGCATTTAATGTTGTCAGATACTAAGAGATGCTTTGACTCAAGTCTTAGAGTAAAGCTCCCCCTTAGTGTGACATCCCCCCATAGGAGGGATAAACTAACCTTGGGTTTTGTCGATGAAGACTTCATGTTGGTGAGGTAGTTGTGGATGCTCAACGTTGATCAAGATCACCAAGAGTTGGGAGCATCCTTGTTGTTTCCTTACTCCTCTCGCCTACATGGGTTAGTCCCAACACACAAGAGACAAATAAAAGCATATCTATGGACATGGAGTGCAAAGCATGTGTTATGATGTCCATTGATTAGTTGATTACCTTGTCCCTTGCTTACTTTTGAGGGAATGTGTGACTCCTTGAACTATTGCATTGAGTTGATGTTTAGTGCAAAAAGTTCTTGCCAATAATGAATGTGAGTGAATGTCATTGGCGGAGTCACCCCTCAAGAACTTACTAGTTGTTCTTCTTGGGGACCCACATCAAGTTGATGGGGATCCTTGGTGTTGAAGTAGCCTTTGTAGTAGTTGAGCTTTAAGTAGCCTTGGGAACCCACTCCACCAGACTTAGGGGTTCATCTTCATATGAGTCAATGTCCTCTTGAATCTTGTTCTTGCCCTTGAGCTTGTGGTCTTGTGGTGGAAGGTCATCTTGAGTGTTTGTCCCTTTGGGAAGAGTATTTTCAAACTTCTCCTTTTCAGGAACAAACTTGGGCTTGGGATATTGACCTTCTTCCCACTCAACTCCATTAGCGTTGAAGTAGCCAACACTATGATTCTTCCTTAACCTCCTTGCTTGCGTACAATTTCCTCAAATTGCTTAGATCCGGCAAGCCTCTTGTAGAAACCTTTCTCTATAATTCCTTTCAATGAAGCATTTTCTTTCTCAAGTGTAACTTGGCTAAAAGAATCATCATTAGTGGAATCAATAGAACTACTAGAAGCTACATCATTGGGTTTAGCATTTTTATTGTTGCTACTAGATGAAGAACCTTTCTTTCCTTTGTTACTAGATTGCTTAGTTTTAACTTGAGGCATGAAGGTAGACAAGAGTAGTCATTTGGCTAGATAATATGAAGTCTTCTTTCGGATATCGTCATTGATAGCTTTGAGAAACTCATGCTCTTGCTGCAAGTTGAGCTTCTCGAAGCGTAGCTTCTCATGAGTTCTCACAAGCTCTCTATGATCTTCGAGAGTAGATTCCTGAGCTAACTTAAGAGTGATTAGTTCTTTCATTAGTTGTTCTATTTTCATCTTATCATCATCAAATGACTCATCTTGACTAGCATGAGAATTATCAAGTTCATTTTGATCAACATCATTAGTTTTATCACACAGCAAGTCATCATCACAAAGCAAATCATTTTCATCACTATAAAAATCAAGATACTCGGGGTGTGATACCTTGGGGCCTTTAGCCGTGAAGCAACTTTGACTCCCTTCGTTCGGTGAATCAAATAGATCGTAGGAGTTGGTAGTCACTAGAGCAATTCCGGCAACACCATCATCTTGACTATAGTCGGAGTCGGAGTGATAGCTTCTCTCAGAGTTGTTGTCGGAGTCGGAGCCGGAGACCAATTCACCAACATGAGCTTGATGGTTTCTTCTTGTGTAGCTCTTGGTGTACTTGTCCTTCTTCTCCGAATCTCTACTTCTCCTTGAGTATCTTCGTTCATAACGATCATCTCTACTCCTTCTCTCTCTATGTGTTGACTCATTCCTTGAGCTTCGTCTTCGAGGTGACTCTTCTCTTCTTTTGTAGGGAGCCGTGCACTCATTTGAGTAGTGTCCAGGCTTCCCACAACTATAGCAATTGCAGTCACGACTCGATGAATGCTTCTCATCATATATTGAGTTGGAGTTTCTTTCTTTGCCTCTATTCTTGTAGAACTTGTTGAATTTCTTGACCATCAGGCTTATCTCTTCATTGGTGACAAGGTTTTTGCTTGAAGTTGCGGGAGCATCACTTGTAGCTTTGTATGCACTGCTAGACTTGTGATGAAGTTCTTCCTTATCTTTGAGTGTCATCTCATGAGCAACAATCCTTCTGATGACTTCCGTAGGCTTGAGATCTTTGTAGTTTTGGCATCATTTGGATCAATGTGCACATGGTGTCGTATCTCTCATCCAAAGCTCTAAGTATCTTCTTGATGATGAATTTGTTGGTCATTTCTTCGCTTCCGAAGCTAGCAATATCATTGGTGATGAGAGCTAGCCTAGAGTACATCTCTGCTACTCCTTCACCATCCTTCATCTTGAACTTGTCAAGCTGACCTCAAAGAACATCTAACTTGGATTCTCTCGCAGACTCGGTTCCTTCGTGCATATCAACCAAAGTATCCCAAATCTATTTTGCATTGTCAAGACGACTGATCTTGTTGAATTCTTCGGGGCATAAGCAGTTGAAGAGAATGTCGCATGCTTGAGCATTGAGTTGGAACATCTTCAACTCATCTGCGGTTGCTTCATGATCCGGTTCCCGTCCATCCGCAAAGAACTCACCTTTCAAGCCAACACGAACAACAACCCACACAACAAGGTTATGACCAAGAATATGCATTTTCATTTTGTGCTTCCAAGTAGAAAAATTAATGCCATCAAAGTACGGACCACTACGGTGATAACTTCCCTCACTAGACGCCATACTCTCCTAGGTTGTGAGACCTAAGCAATGGAGACCAAAGCTCTGATACCACTTGTAGGACCCAAAGTATGTCTAGAGGGGGTGTGATATGCCAAGTTTTGGGGTTCACAGTTTTTAGCTTTCATGGCAAGTCAAGTACACCCTACACATGCAAGTCTAAGAGTATATAGCAGTACAACAAGCATGTATAGAAGGGATAGGGTAGGAAGATCAAACGTAGTTGTAGACATGATGATTTTTCCATCGTTCCAATAGGTGGCGCTATCGGACATCAACATTTATGGAGTCTTCAACCCACAGAGGGTAACGGTCGCGAGAGTCCACGAAGGGCTCCACCAAAAAGGGTCCACGAAGTAGCAACCTTGACTATTCCATAATGGCTTCCGTCCATGAAGGACTAGCCTCGCTATGGGTAGATCTTCACAAAGTAGGCGATCTACTTGCCCTTACAAACATCTTTGTTCACTCCACAACACGAAGTAGGAGGCTCCCAAGCGACACCTAAACAATCTAGGAGGCACCACCTCCAAAAGGTAATAGGCTCCGTAATGACGATGAACTCCTTGCTCTTGTGCTTCAAGATGATAGACTCCTCAACACCCAATCAGTCTCTCACAGATTTGCCACGGCGGAAGAGATGGGATTGGTGCAAAGCAACTTGGGGAGGCTGGAGATCAAGATCCATATGATTGGAGTGGAAGATCTTGACCTCAACACAAGGGTAGGTGGTTCTCTCTCTCAGAAAATCTGATAGGATAGGTATGGAATAGTTCTCAGTGCTTCTCTTTCGAGTAGGTGGTGGTGAAGGGGTATATATAGGCATCCCCAAAAATCCAACCGTTACAAACAAAATGACCAACTCGGTGACACGGATGTGTTAATCTTGGTGGTACCAAAGTGACCAAAATGTGGCAACTTTTGAATCTCGGTGAGACCGATATAGGAAACTCGGTTGCACCGATAAGGTGACCAGCGGTCAGATTTCCAATCCGAGTGACGCCAATCCAGCATTCTCGGCGGGGCCAAAAATGTGAATTTGCGTAACAGAAAGTGGGCAACCTAAACTCGGTGGCACCGGTATGGAATCGGTTGCACAGAAGTGGCTAGGGTTTGGCTTGAGTCTGTCTAGGTTCTGGAATCGGTGGCACCGGTATGGGAAAGTTGGTTGCACCAATTTTGAGTGTTAGGTATAGAACAGACTTTGGTGGGATAGTTTGTGGATGTTTTTGGCGACTGTCACTTGTGCACGTTTGAGCATATTGTTCACTGACAAAACCTTACCCCCTTTTAATAGTATTGGCTTTCCTATGGACTCAAAGTGATTTCTCTCTAATATAAAATGTAGAGTCCTCTTGCTTGAAGCTTGGCCAACCTATTTCCTTGCATCTTGGGGTATGTCCACAATCCCCTTTTGCCAATCCTATCATTGAACATTTTCTGAAATATACTTGGTGGAAGCATTAGTTCAATGACTTATAGGTTCTTATTAATTACAAAAACCACCAAGGGAGAAAATGTGCTTTCAGGTTCGATAGGTAGCACTGACCTGGGAGCGATATGTGGCTGCCCAGGCCATGCCGGAGGAGATGGCTGATGGTGTTTTGTGCGAGACGGTGGCCAACATTGTGATCCGTTGGTTTTGGGTAATTTCTCCTTTACAGAATTAAAAATCAACAACACCTAGTGATTGTACTAATCAGTGTTATCTTGTGTGATTGTGTACCTTCTACAGGTGTCTTGAGGAACACGAGGTGAACGCGGCTATTGTTCTCATAGCCAAGTGCAAGCGTCTACATCAGAACATACGGCACGAGGCTCGGGTGTAGGCTATTCGAGACTACTACACCTTGACTAACATTAAGAGGGCCGAGAAGAAGTGCCACAAAAATTATCTGAGTTAGGAGAAGTTAACGAATGTAATTATCTATTCTTAAGGCCTTGTACTTAGTTTCCTTGATTTGATTCGTAGGTGTACCGCTGAAGTTTCCCTTGTCTAACTTAGGTGCCCCCGAGATGGTGTGCAGATAAGATGGTCTGTTGGGAGGCATTGGTGGATGAGTGGTGCTCTCCCAAATGGCTAGCCGACCACAACAAGGTCAAGGATAAGCGTGCCCAAATGAAAGGTGTGCCACACCATCAAGGGAGCTCCAACCTATTTGAGTACGGGGATCACTGGGTATGTGGTTTGCTTCATGATTCATGAAATTTCATTGTTCATGCTAGCTTGAGACCTTAACTAATATTTTGTTCCTCTCCTTTAGGTGCAAAAAAACAACAAGGAGGTTCCACCGCTGTTTGACCTCTATGCCATGGCCCATACCACCTCGTACAAGAAGGCCAAGGCATTCTCTAAGGATGACCTCGATCATCCAGAGAGCTTCAGCAACATCTCCTCTCACAACAAGCTCGTGTGGTACAGAGATGAGGGGAAGGCGAAGAAACGGTAGGACTTCAACCCGAGCCAGAGTCCTTTTGATCCAGAGCTCGTGATGATATCTGGTGGTAGGAGGCCCCATGGCTCGATAGCCATTGGGGATGGACTGATATGTTGTCCTAGAAGTCTCCCAGAGATCAAGAAGCGCCAAACGAGCTCCGATCCTGAGATAAGGCCTCGTCCATGGCCAATGGAGCTCGCCATCGAGGCTAGGGCACAGGATCTTCTGGTGGAGGCAAACAGGAAGGCGGCGCAGAGGGAGAGGGACATGGAGGAGAGGACGGCTAGGCTATTGGAAGAGGAGAGGAACCAGAACAATGCGATTCACCGGTCCCTATACGAGCTGCTCGTGGTAATTTTCTCCTGCATATTAGCCAAATCATGCATGTAATGTTTGTTTCATCACTAACTAATATGACTGACTCGTGAAAACAAAATGTGCAGACCGTCTGCCAGAACAATGGTCAGACCCCTCCGTCGAGGCCCCAGATTGGTATAGCACCCACGGTGAGTTTCATTTCAATGGTCATTAGTTACTAGTATTCACATTTGAGATGCATCATGCTAAGGAGACATTGCAAATGATCTTTCGTGCAGCGTGCCACCCGACAAGCATCGACCGATCCTTCTGCATCTGCCGCAAACCCGACCGGTCCTTCTTCGTCTCACCCTGGCGCAAAGCCGACCAGTCCTTCCCCTCCGTGATGATGGTAAGTTTTCCCAAGTGTTTTGCTTAACAAATGCATACTTAGCTTAATAAATGAACAATTTAGCTCCAAAATGACCTATACATAGCTTCTTTAGTTCATTTATGACATACTAAGCATACGTAGGTAAAAATGGCATGATAACCTTGGTTTAGCTCCAAAATGACATAGAGTTAGCTTATTTTCCTCCAAAATGACAAAATAACCTTACCTACCTCCAAAATGACTGATTATAACTAGGATAGCTCAAAAATGACCTACACTTGTCATTTTGTCCTCCAAAATGAGTAAATATGATTAGTTAGCTCAAAAAAGGCATAACTATTTAGGTTAGCTCAAAAATGACCTATACTTAGCTTCTTCAGTTCATTTATGACATACTTAGCATACTTAGGTAAAAAATGGCATGATAACCTTGGTTTAGCACCAAACTGTCATATCATTAGTTAGTTTTCCTCCAAAATGACAAAATAACCTTACCTAGCTCCAAAATGACAGATTTAAACTAGTATACCTCAAAAATGATCTACACTTAACATTTTTCCCTCCAAAATGAATAATTATGCTTAGTTAGCTGAAAAATGGCCTAACTACCTAGGATAGCTCAATAATGATCTATACTTAGCTTAGCTAGTTCATTTATGACATCATTAGCTTACTTAGGTAAAAAATGGCATAATAACCTTGGTTTAGCACCAAACTGTCATATCATTAGTTTATTGTCCTCCAAAATGACAAAATAACCTTACCTAGCTCCAAAATGATCGATTATAACTAGGATAGCTCAAAAATGACCTACACTTGCCATTTGTTCCTCCAAAATGAGTAAATATGCTTAGTTAGCTCAAAAATGACCTAACTACCTATGATAGCTCAATAATGATCTATACTTAACTTAGCTATTTCATTTATGACATAGTTAGCTTACTTAGGTAAAAAATGGCATAAAAACCTTGGTTTAGCTCCAAACTGTCATATCATTAGTTTATTTTCCTCCAAAATGACAAAATAACCTTACCTACCTCCAAAATGACCGATTATAACTAGGATAGCTCAAAAATGACATAATTAGCTTACTTTGGTAAAAAATGACATAATAACCTTACTAACCTCCAAAATGACCTATTTACCTAGCTTAGCTCTAAAATTACCTACACTTGGCATTTTTACCTAGCTTAGCTAAAAAATGGCATTTTTACCTACCTTAGTTAGAAGAAAAAGAAGATCAAGAAGAGGAGAGGAGAAAAAGAAAGAGAAGAAAAATTCTTCTTCTTCTTATTCTTCTAGCTAGTATTCTTATTCTAGTCTTCTTCTTCTTCTAGCTACTCTTCTTCTTCTAGTCTTCTTCTTCTTCTTCTTCTTCTTCTAACTTTCTTCTTTCCCAATTTGCAGATTTGCTTTCGATGAGGAAGCTTGCGTTGATGGAGTCTACTCTTCTTCTTGTGCTTCCTTTTTGTTTTCATTTTGTAGGATGAATAATGTGAAACTTGCTACCTATATATGTATGTATGGATGAAACCATTGTATGCTTGTTGTGGACTATGTTGGCTAGCGATATATGTTGCATATGGACTTTTCATTTGGTATGTATATACATGTGTTGGATGATCATATCCATATGGTAGGGATATGATTTGGTATGTATATGTGTTATTATGGTTGTTGAAAGTATTTTCAAATGTGTGTGTATATACATATATGTGAAATTCTGTGAAATTGAATGAATTTAATAAAAAAACAGAAAAAACAGGGGCTATGCAGGCTCTTTGCCATCTGCTGGCAGATGGCAAAGAGCTTTGCCATCAGCCAGTAGACGGCAAAGCTGCCACGTGGCAGCTACCTGTGCAACCTGGGGTAGCACTAGGATGGCCTATGTGGTTTCTTTGCCGTCCACTGGCAAACGACAAAGAACCTTAGGTCTTTGTTGTCTGCTAGTGGATGGCAAAGAAACCACATAAGCCGACAAAGAAACAGCTATTTTGCCATCCGCTAACGGACAGCAAAGATCCTTAGGTCTTTGCCTCTGCCAGCGGACGGCAAAGCATGCCGTTAACCCCTTAACGGTCGTAAGCTGCCACGTGTGCCGTCCATGGTCTTTGTCGTCAGCTGGCGGACGGCAAAGACCTAATGATCTTTGCCATTTGCCAGGAGACGGCAAAGCGCCCTTTACCATAGCTTATTCAGCCGGACGGTTGGCCGTCTGCTGGCCAACGGCAAAGCCTTTGCCGTCCGCCATGCATGCCTTTGCTGTCAGGGATGGCTGATGGCAAAGTTGCTAATTCCTGTAGTGATACTCCTATCTTCCATACACACACACACCAATGTTTGCGAAAACATCTGGACGTCGCATAAGTAGCACCACCCAACTTTCCTTGACCGTGGACACGACAATTCGAATAGGTTTACACTATGCATAGGTTGCACACTTTACCCACAAGACTCGGGGAACTTCCCTGTCATCCATGACTTGCAGTATATAACATACCCGAGGTAAGCACCCGAACAATGCCTTTCCCTGGCGATACTAAACAAAGAGTCCACTCGACTGGTACCTAGCCAACATGATCTACATCACTCATAGCATCCATGCGGGGACCAACGGTGTGCCCGGTGCTTGTGAAGACAACGCATGATCGTCCATGCCGGCACGACCCTGTATCAAGAATGACCACGCCACTCCCCCCAATAGTAATGAGGGCTCCTTGCCAGTACCCACCAAAGTAATCAACAGAGCCTCATCCCATAAGGTGTATTGTGGTTGCGCATGTAAGGTTGGGACGGTCGAAAAATCTTAAACCCTTCGTTTTTGAAAACACACCCTCATCCTGTTCCGGCACACCACTTCTTTCTCAAATGGTCACCCAACTCATCATCATCTCCCTCGGGCATTAGTGACACCCGACGGGTTTTCGAAAAGTTCTTGAAATCATTTCTTCCTTTCAATCACTATGTATAAATCCCATCCCACTTGCGTACGTAGCATCTATTTGTGTCCTATCTACACCCACCCTCATAACTCTCATGAGGTGGTAGGGTCCTGCACGATGCAAGTGTCAACGGTAAAAGTATCAGACGAACCCCACCGAAGGGGGAGCACCACATCATGATCAATCATCGAAATAACAAGTGCTATATGTCATGCATGAAAAAGTTTCTTAACATGGTCAAAGCGTTGCTTGCTTGGCTCAACAAAGTCTTTGCGGTCTTCAAAGTCTTCGAGTCCAACTCCCTCGTCAATAGCGCAATCTATTGTCATGATAAATAACGATAAAAATAAGCATCACACAAAAATAGAGCACATAAAGCTAATACTAAAAAGCTATCCTATTTTGATAAATGCTAAAAACTTGAATAAAAATATTCTCCTAAGGTTTTGACATGAAAAAGGTTTTCAAATCTATTTTAAACAGTGCCTAAAAATGCCAAAAAGGTGTTTTAAAATAAAACTGTACACAAAATGTTTTCAAATATTTTTACAAGTGGCACTAATAAATTCTATGGAATATTCTAGGAATTTAGGTGGAAAAATTATTGGGTTTGGAATTATTTTTAGATCTGTGGGATTTTTGAAAAAGGGAACAATAAAAAGGAAAAGGAAAAAGAAAAAGGAAAAAGAAAAGGGCACTATGCCCTGGGCTAGAGGCGGCCAGCAGCTGGGCCGGCCTAGCTAGCGAGCCAGCCTCGCACGCGGCCAGGTTCAAACCTGACGCGCGGGGCCTGGCTGTATGCAACCGCAAGGGAGCGAGAGAGAAGGAGGGGGGAGAGAGGCTGACAGGTGGGTGACACCTGTCGGATCTTTCTCCCATCTCGGGGCAGAGAAGGGGAGGTGCTCACCGGCGATGATGTGGGGCATGGCGATGGTAGGTGGAGGCGGGATCGGGCTCGGGACAGAGTCGTCGTTCTAGGGGAGGTCGAGGGGGCACCGGAGGCAGTCGGAGTCGCCGGTGGCGAGCACTTGCGCCAGAGGGAGCTTTGAGAGAAGCTCATCGGGGTCGTCCCATGCTGCAAAAAAGACGGGGAGAAGGGGGGAAAGCATCAGAGGTGCAACGGAGGAGCAGCCAAAGTAGAGGGAGGACCGAAGGGGCTCTGTACCCGGACATCAACGACGATGTCGCCGCGGCAGTACTCAGCTTGATCCCGAGCATAGAGGCGTGGGGGGCTCTCCCTGGGGCACAAGAGGGCTGCTGGGGAGTGGAGAGAGAGACCAGAGGGGAGAGAGGCCCGGGAGGCTCTTATATGGGCTCCCGGTGGTCCACTGAGCTTGGGTGCGCTGGCGAGCTAGGGGTCGAGGCCAGAGTCGAGCAGAGGGGGTGGGGGCACGTCTGCGGTGCTCATGGGGTTGGTCTAGGCCGAGGGGGAGAGGAGAGAGAGGCGGGGGAGCACGTGTGTGTGAGTTCCACGGTTGGCCGGCTCAGGGGACTGCAACACATGCGAGGAGAGCCAGAGGAGGGAGAGAGAGGAGGGGGAACAAGGGGTGGCGTGTTGTGGACGCCGAGGCCGACCATCTGGCAAGAGGGGGCATTCGAGGTGGTCAGGGCCATGCAGTGTACAATGGCTACAGTGCCTGTCGGTTCTGTAGCATGCTCTAGAGCGTGCGTTTGGCATGCCACGGCATGCCAATGGCATACTGTGCATGGCCAAGGGTGTCTAGGGGAATCTAGGGCATCTAGGATAAGAGAAAAATGCCTTGGCTGCCCTAAGAGAAGAATAGAGTAAGAGGGGAGGGGAGAGAGAGCTCCTTCCAGGACTGTCCAGGGGTAAAAGTAGGGGGTTTACCCCATCTCTCAGTGGCTTAAGGACCAGGTTTTACTGGGGGTCCTTATGCACGGCCAGAGGGTGAGGTAAAAATTCGGGGGAAAGGGAAATAGAGAAAGGGGGGGAAATGGAGACTTTACCATTTCACTAGAAGGTGTTTGATGGGTGTTTGGGCAAGAAAATTGTACTCACTCACTGAGATACTCAACAGGGTCAGATGTTAGGTGAAAAAGAAATGGATCACCAAATTTGAACTCAAATGGGCTAGGTTGACAATGGAAACTTTGTGAACCCTAGAAACTAACAGAATCAGATTTCTGTAGATCTAGTTATGCTAAGCCATTACCCTTGATGCACCACTTAGTGTAGCATCATTATTTTGTTATTAGAGCATGTCCACAAAGTTTGGGGTCAAGGGGAGAAACTTCACAATGTAAAGTTGTTCAAATTTGCATCTGGATAGGAAGGGTTTTGGGATAGTTTGATAAACCAAATCAACTTGGATTGAGGTGAAACTTTGCAAGATCATCACCTAGGATAGTGTTGACTTGCTGAAATTTTCCTGGAATGTATTGAGAATATTTCTTATAGAAATATTCCAAAAGCTTGATTTGGACAAAAAGTGTCGTGGTTTTGTCATGACAGATGTCGGAGGACTTAAGTTCGAGGCCATCGCTAAGGTGATGGACTCAAAGGGGTTGGTTGGGACGAAGGACACGGGTTTACCTAGGTTCGGCCCCTCAAGAAGAGGTAAAAGCCTACGCCCTTCTTGTGTTGTATTGATTGGGGTATGGATTACAAGGGAGCATGATTTGCTTGACCTAGTTCTCGATTTGTTGGTTTCTGTCTAAGTCACCCCAGGTCTCGCCATGATATAGGAGGCCAATACCGCGGGTCACACAAGTCTCATACCGACTCTTACAACGTATCTGAGTCTATCTCTATATCACCTTACCATCTTCGGAAAGCCGCCTCCGGACGGCTTAACCACCCGGGTGTTCCGGCTATCTTCCATTTCGGGCCTTGTGTTGGCACATTTTCGTAAGTCATCATATGGCCAGGCTTATGTCCTTGGCCCATCTACCTTGGTCTGGATCATGAGCTGCCAGGTACAACCCAGCCCACTTGGGCGGGTCATACCAAGGGGTTATATCCCCAACATTAGGCCCTAGGTTGAGTTGAGCTTGCTCATGTCAATCGTCCATTTTACTTGGCGGCGAGTCTCACTCTTCATTACCTGAAAGTAAGAAATGTAACCCGCCGTGACGTCATACTGGATATGCCAAAAAGATTCCCTGACGACCACAACGAATCTTTCATCATTAAACTAACGGCCCAAAAATCGAGGCGTCCGTCTCGGTCGGTCAATTTCGGTCGCCTTTATTCCCGTGCTTGTTTCCTCTTTCTAGCCCCTTAAATAGGACCGTGAATGGTCCTTCTCATTTCCTCTGGTTCCTATGCCTCTTCTTCTTCCTCTTGCCGCCACCGCCCCCGAGCTCCCTCGCTCCGGTGAAACTTCATTGTTGTCGTCACCCTAGGCCGCTGCATCAAGCTGAACGGACTAGAGTACTACCCGCGACCGCCGCATCATCTCCGGTATGTCTTTCTCCATCCCCTGGATCTATAGCTTAGGGTGAAAAATCCATGGAGTTCTTCGGTCTGCTAGAGCGAAGTCCTTCATAATGCCAAACAACGTATAGTCCAGTAGGTCTTGTTATGATTCTCTACCCGTTGGGTAAACCATAGGAAATTACCACCAATCTAGTACAGATCTATAGTTGCTTCCCTCTACTGTCCTTAAACTTTGCTAGTTCTTCCTCAGTTCTTCACTAGGTCTAAGATAAATCATTCTTCCTCTGTCCGTAGATTTGTCACTGCAAAGATAATATATGAATCATGTTTTCCACACTTAGTTGTATTTTGCTCTATTGCCCTGCAACGTAACCCGCCATTATACTTCTGGCTCTCGTCATGGACTACACCGGTGGCTTAGCTTCATAGAACTTAGATTTCATTAGCCGGCCTTAGTTGTCTGTCACCTTCTAACTTGCCGCACAATTTTACTTTCCACTATTTTAAGACGCCATTATGCCTCGTGCGTCCTCTTCCTGTAACTGGGTCGGCTCCGCAGTTGATGAGGAGTTGTTGAAGGATTTCGTAGACGCAAGGACCTTACCATCCAAAGATGTCATCCATTGGCAGGCTCCAGGCAATGAGAGGAAACACATTCCCCAAGAGGGCTAAGTAGTCATATTCGCGGACCACCTTATACGCGATTTCAGCCCGCCCGGCTCTAAATTTTTTCGAGACATCCTTCATTTCTTCAACATGCATCCTCAAGATATTGCACACAACTCCGTATGAAACATGTGCAACTTCCAAATGATCTGTGAACTTTACTTACAAGAAGAGCCATCGGTTGACCTCTTCCGTGAGTTCTTTTATGCCAACCGCCAGACAGAGGTAGCAACTGGCCCAAGCTTGGAGCTCGGCAAAATCTCCATCCAAAGACGACGGGATATGACCTTTCCGGCTGTTTGAATGCCAAGTCTCCCCAAGGAATGGAACAAAACCTAGTTTTATTACAAAGACACCTCTCTAGAGGGAGAACATCCATTGACGGGTTATCGTCCGACCCGACACCGCACCAATACTAAACTTCCAGACCGGATGTCGGCCTCCGAACGGGCGAAGTATGCTCGTGCTTACACCAAAATTAGAGCCCTCGTGGCCAATGGTCTAACAGGGATGGATCTAACCCACTCCTAGATCTCTTGGAGAGTCATGCCTCTGAGCCAGAGAAGCCGTCTCATGTGTGAATACATGGGTGATGCCAATGACCCCCTTTGCTTTATTGCTACCACGTTGTCAGAAGATAACATCGTTGCTGCCATCAAAAGCCTTGTCCATGAGTCTCAAGGATCTTGTTGCGCCATTGGATTACCACCTTTCTGTGCCGCAAACCCGGCCCCAAATGTAAGGGCGACTCTCAATCTCCTTACTTCTGTGTTACTTATTTATGTATGTCTACAATCTTACCCTTTTCTGGTGGCTTTTACTTTCAGGCTAGCTCCAGTTTCTGGAAGAAGAAATACATTCCTCCTCCCAAAAATTCTAAGGAGAAGACCGGCGGCCGAAAGAAGAAGACTGTACCTCAAGAGCAAGCTAAGGTTGACAATTCAGAGGTAGAACTTGACTCTCTTGACAGTCTTACTATGCAGCCTAGTGACAATAATAACTTCACAGGACGAGATGGAGACAAGTCATGCCAGCACTCCTGAGGTAACCTATGTCTCATCTGACTCAGAACATCTTGCACCACAGAAGATACGGCAGGTCATCCGAAAAGTCCCAATTTCTCATTGTCTTGCTTACTTAGACCCCAATTTTCTTTTGAAAAAGCAACAACAACTCTCCTGACGCCTGACCCGGAGCGCTGACTCTGAAGATCTTATGGCCAGGTTGTCTCACTCTCCGGTTCAACGGAAAAGGCAGGATGAGGTATTTTTTTTAGTTGGTTTAATTTTGTCAACCTTGCCTTACAACTTTACTCTATCTTTATAATGCTTTTAACTGCGTTCAGAAATTGCCCCCTTCATCAGGCGACTCTACGACAACGA
Source organism: Hordeum marinum (assembly GCA_022496015.1). NCBI lineage: Eukaryota > Viridiplantae > Streptophyta > Magnoliopsida > Poales > Poaceae > Hordeum > Hordeum marinum. Next base: position 123,009,661 of record CM039677.1, read on the forward strand.
AGTTGCCGCCTCTAAACATCAACCAAGAGTACGTGCTTTCATGCTTCCATCCTATCTTCGTTATCCTTGAACTTTATACAATAACCTTCTATGCCTTCCAGGGCTCACGCAAAACGAAGGAAGACCATCGGGTCTACCTCGGCCCCCAATGCCCAAGAACCGGAGACTACCAAGCCAGACTCTCCAAAGTTGCACACGCTAATCCTTCTGCTATCTCAAAGGATGTGCTCGGAGATTTTCATCGTTCTGTCAAGATGCTGGCCGATGAGACGGCAACTGAGAGTCCTTCAAGGACCAACTCTAAGCCTCCAAACCCTTCAACGGTCGTTGACGATTTGGATATTCCAGACGTCATCATTACCGGTACCCATTTTGAAACTCCTCAACCTCGTGTGTTGACAAAGCATACTGAGAAAGCTGAAGCCTTTGAAAAGCTGGATTTTGAGCTCCCCGTGCTAGAAAAGTTAACTACAGATGAACTACATGTCGGTTATTTGAACCGCCTCTCCACAAGCCGGAATATGGAGCTCAAGCTTGTTAATCCGATGAACAAAAAATATGAGGTACTCCTTCCTTTCCTTATACCCTTATGTGGCCCCCAAGAGCCGATTTAATATTTGTTAATGGTAAGCTGGGTCTTCCAATCCATGCTCTAAATAGAACCACTTAGCGTGTAGCCCCCAAGTATCGGCTTAATATGTAAATATTGAGCTGGTACTCAGTTTTAAGTAGTTGATCAAATGTAGCCCCCATGTTCGGGTCAGTATAGAAATAATGGGCCGAACTTCCCTCTAGAAAGAGCCAAATGTAGACCCCAAGTGTCGGCTTATCTTTGACAAATATGAGCCGGACCTTCATTGTAGAGGTGAACAAAGAGCCAAACATAGCCCCCAAGTGTGGGCTTATCTTTGACAAATATGAGCCGGAACTTCATTGTAGATGTGAACAAAGAGCCAAACGTAGCCCCCAAGTGTTGCCTTATCTTTGGCAAATATGAGCCGGGACTTCATTGTAGATGTGAACAAAGAGCCAAATGTATCCCCCAAGTGCTAGCTTATCTTTGACAAATATGAGACGGAACTCACTTGTAGTTTTAGAGAACAAATAGACATTAGCCCCCAAGTGTTGAGTATATTGCTTGCAATCTGTTTGAGACTTGCATTATATTTGTTAACTTAACCATCTGGCAATATGTTATCTTGGTGACTTACCCCTCTTTTACTTTTTGTCTGCCGCAGGAAGCTTTAAGCAATGCCAAGCCTAAACTTACCGGCTTAAAGAGCAATCTGGCCTCCCAGCAGGCCGCCGGGAGTGAAGCAGAGGAGAAGTACTGGCTTGCTGCCGAAGAGCTTACAAAAGCTAAATCTGAACTTGCTGTGTTCACAAAAGCTGCTGAGGCAGAGCAAACTTCTCTTGCCAAACATGCAGACGACGCTGATGAGTGACTCATGGTCGTATCAGACGAGTTGCAATCCTTGAAGCGCCATATCGGCAAGATGACATCTGCTATCTTTGGTAAGTACTAAATACTCAATCAATCTTCTTGCTTGAAAAGTTACACAGGCGGCTTATAACAGAAAATCTGTCTTGTGTAGGTCAAAGAAGCCATCAACTTGATGCTGACAACCTATTGCGGCTGAAAGCCGTCTATACTTTTTCCGAGCAATTGTATTGCGTTAATCTCTACACTATTAGGGCTATGTTGAACAAGGAAAGAATCCCCAAGTTCATGAAAGGAGTCATAGAGATGTTGTCAACTCTGCCAAAGCAAATTGAGGAACTCAAGAAATTAGCCGCCAGGAAGGGAGCCATTGCAGCAATAAGTCGGGCTTTGGCCTTTGCCCCGGAGTTAACTCCTTAGAAATGATGGATGGCTTTCCACCAAAGAAGGATGACGGCTCAGAATTCACACAAGCTGACTATGCTCGATGTATGAAGGCCTCCATGGTTCTTGCATCAGTGTTAGCGGAAGAAGTGAACTTGTCAACATATCAAGTGGGTTATAATGCTGAGAACAAGGGAGTGTATGGCCCAACCTTCGAGGCCAGGGATTTAACTCCAGCACGCCATAAGCATCTCTTTGCTCCTGACATTGACCCGTCTTCCCTCTTTGAAGAGGCAAACTTTGAAGCTTTAACCAACTTCAACTAGGACGTGGACAATCTTCAGATCGAGGAGATCGAAGACCCACCGTAGGTTGACCTGCCGTCCAGCTGATGAACTTGATAATGCCATGGTACAAACCTGGCTTTATGACCCGCCGAATCTTGGGGCGGTGTAAAAAAGTTTAAGTCCTGCTTTTTGATCTGTGTGGAGAGCATTGTAATAGGCCTTTAGAAAAACTTTGTCTTGCCTGAACTATGCCATCGTGCACATAAGAAATCGCTCACCTTTAACATATTTTGTCTTCCTTGTTCTTCAACTCATATCAGATGTTGTGGCGGCTCTTCTTAGAGAAAACAACTTGTGATAGCAGAATACTTTCCGCACTTATAGTTGGGCAGCTTAGAATACCACAACCCAGAGATGTTTTATCTTTCTTTTTACTTTTCGAAGAACTCATGTGCCGGTTCTCTTGGGTGGACTCGCTACTTAAAACTGTTTATCAGTAAAGGGTCTCTATCGAGATTGGCCGTCAATTTCTTTGAATCGGCTCCGGGTCTCTAGGCAAGAATAACTGGTAGGAAGTGTAACATCCCAAAAAGAGACGTGGTAGGGCATGGGTACCCCGATAGCCCATGAACTGCCTCTCACGAGACATAAATCCATCGTTTTAACCTTAAGCAGTGCAGGGTCTTTAAAAGATTAACTATCTAAGAGTACGAACAAGCCACATGGCAAAGAGTCGGCAGTAGATGAGAGAGTTTATCCTTGCTTTCCGTAAGTAGGCCCTCACGTGACAAGAACCATCGGTTTAACCTTAACTAGTACAGGGTCTCTATAGATATTGGCCGTCAATTTCTTTGAACCAGCTTAGGGTCTCTAGGCGAGATTAACTGGTAAGATTTCGGCGGGTCACCTAGCGGAGCAGCATCACCTTACAGGCAGGTTTAACCCTAGTGGCTTAAGAGCCAATCAAGAGGGTATGTAAGCTAAACCCGGTGGGTTGGAAGCCTCCAAATGACCTTGTTGACGGAGTCAACTGTTTGGCTTCAGAGCCGATCAATAGGGTCTGATAAGCTAAACCCGGCTGGTTGGAAGCCCCCTAGATGACCTTGTTGATGGAGTCAACTTTTTAGCTTAAGAGCCGACCAATAGGGCCTGATAAACTAAACCCGGCGGGTTAGAAGCCCCCAAATGGCCTATTGACAGAGTCAACTTTTGGGCTTAAGAGCCGACCAATAGGGTCTGATAAGCTAAACCCGGCGGGTTAGAAGCCCCTAGATGGCCTGTTGACAGAGTCAACTTTTTGGCTTAAGAGCCGATCAATAGGGTTTGATAAGCTAAACCCGGTGGGTTGCAAGCCCCCTAATTGACCTTTTTTGCACAAACTGAGATATGCGAAATGGTAGAGGCCCCGGCTTGCAGGGATGCCAACTTTATTCATATATATATATATGATATGTACAATGATTGTGTAAAATGTCACATCTCGATGACTTAATGTATAATAAGGCCGCAGATGAGTTATGTTCCACGGCCGGCGGGTCTCTTGCCCAGAAATGCTTTTCCTGCAAGGCATCCAACGCGTCTTGACGTGTTGTTTCATTATCCGTCTTGACATAAGCCGCCACCCATGGAGAGTCATGACGTATATCACTTGGTAACACGGCTTCCGTGCCATAAACCATGAACAAAGGCGTATAACCTATTGACCTGTTGGGAGTAGTTCTGATGCTCCATAAGACGGACGACAACTCCTCTACTCAACAACCCGGAGTTCACTCCAAAGGAACCATAAGCCAGGGTTTGATACATCTCAAGATTTCCTGGTTAGCACGCTCTGCCTGACCATTTGATTGTGGATGAGCAATCGCAGAAACGTCAAGTCGGATATGCTCACTTTCACAGAATGCTTGCATAGCCCCTTGGATAAGTTCGTGCCATTATCTGTGATGATACTGTGAGGGTAACCAAAATGGTAGATCAGCTTTTTAACAAACTGAACCATCATAGCCGCATCACACTTGCTGACCGGCTCAGCCTGCAAACGACCAGGTAATTGGAATCATGCGCAACTCCTGAGCCAGGACGTGAGCATGCTGGCCAAACTTCTGACATCCATCGCACTTGCGAACCAAGTCTTCCGCATCCTTATGAGTCGTCAGCCAGAAGAAGCCATGTTGAAAATCCTTGGCCACCAGAGATTTTGATCCTTCGTGATGACCACAATCGCTAGCATGAATTTCATTCAAAATTTCCTTGCAATCCTCAGGCGAGGCACAACGTTGAAAGACGCTAGTGATGCTGCACTTATGTAACTCACCATTGATGATTGTCATAGACTTAGACTGCCTCATGATCTGCCTCGCCACGTTTTCCTCTTTTGCTAACTTGCCACGAGTCAAATATGCCAGATAAGGCACAGTCTAGTCAGGAATAGCATGCAGAGCCGCCACCAACTGCCCCTCCAGGTTAGGTATAGCAAAGTCTTACTCTGAAGGTAACTTAACTAATGGGTGATGTAGCACGTCTAAGAAAACATTAGGCGGTACCGGCTTACGCTGAGAGCACAGTCTTGAGAGCGCGTCGGCCGCCTCGTTCTTGCGACAATCAGCATGATCCACTAGATAACCCTTGAAATGACAAGAAATGGCATCCACCGCTTGGCGAGAAGTCTCCATCCACGGGTCCTTGGAATCCCAAGTGCCTGAAACTTGCTGGGCCACAAGGTCTGAGTCGCCTAGAGACCTAACCCGTCTTAGGTTCATCTCTTTAGCCACCCGGAGGCCATGAAGCAGTGCTTCATATTCAGCTGCATTATTACTACAAGGAAACATCAACCTTAACACATAAGAGAACTTGTCACCTTTGGGGGAAGTTAAGACAACCCCTGCCACTGATCCTTCCAGTTGCCTGGATCCATCAAAGTGGATTGTCCAATATGTGTTATCCGGCTTTTCCTCGAGTGCCTAACACTCTGTCTAGACGTTTATGAAATTTGACCGCCGTGCGAGGCATGTATTTCAGATTAAGAGGTCCAAGCTCCAATGCCCACTTAGCAATCCTGTCGTTGGCTTCTCTGTTTTGATTATGTCTCCTAACGGGGCAGAGCTAACCACTGTGATCTAGTGCCCCAGGAAGTATTGCTTCAGCTTACGATTGGCCATGAAGACCCCATATACCGGCTTCATCCAATGTGGATACCTCTGCTTGGACTCTGTCAGGACTTCACTGATATAATAAACCGGTCTCTGAACCAGATATTCCTTCCCTGCCTCCTTGCGCTCAACGACGATCGCGGTGTTTACTGTCCTGTTATTAGCTGCCACGTATAAGAGCAAAGGTTCCTTCTTAGCCGGAGCCGCTAAGACTGACGGCTCAGTGAGCTGTCTCTTGAGTGCCTCAAATGCCTCACCCGCATCCACTCCAGACAAAGTTGTTTGTCTTCTTCATCATCTGGTATAAAGGGATGGCCTTCTCACCAAGGCGGCTTATGAACCGGCTTAACGCAGTGATCCGCCCCGCCAGGCGTTGAACATCATTGATGCACGCCGGCTCAGACAGGGAAATGATAGCCTTGATTTTGTCTGGATTAGCCTCAATGCCATGCTCAGAGACTAGAAAATCCAAGAGCTTGCCCATAGGAACGCCAAACACACACTTAGCCGCATTAAGCATCATCTTGTAGACCCGTAAGTTGTCAAAGGTTTCCATCAGGTAGTCAAGAAGAGTTTCCTTCTTCCTTGATTTAATCACAATATCATCCACATGTGCATGAACATTGCGCCCAATCTCACTTTGAAGACAATTTTGTACACTATGCTGGTAAGTCACCTGGGCACTCTTGAGCACAAAAGGCATGGACACATAGCAGAAAACACCAAAAGGCGTGATGAAAGCCGTCTTCTCTTGGTCCTTGGCTGCCATCTTCATCTAATGATAACCAGAATAAGCATCCAGGAAGCATAAAATCTCACAATACATACGCCACATGATCTGGTCGATATGGGGAAGAGAAAACGGGTCAGCCGGACAGGCCTTTTTAAGATCCGTGTAATCCACACACATACGCCACATGTCGTTCTTCTTAAGCACTAGCACCGGGTGGGAAAGCCACTCTGGGTGAAACACTTCAACGACGAAACCTGCCGCCAGGAGCCGGGCCACCTCTTCCCCAATGGCCTTGCGCCTCTCTTCGTTGAACCATCGTAGGAACTGTTTGACCAGCTTAAATTTAGGATCCATATTAAGGTGGTGCTCAGCAAACTCTCTCGGTACACCCGGCATGTCAAACGGCTTCCATGCAAAGATGTCCCGATTCTCACAGATGAATTCGATGAGCGTGCTTTTCTATTTAGGATCCATATTGGCCCCAATAGTAAACTGCTGAGATGAGTCGCCGGGAGTAAAATCCACTAGCTTGGTGTCATCCGCCGAAAACGTGAGGGGCGGCTCAGATTCTGTGGTGGGCTTTTTGAGTGGAGTCATGTCCTCTGGGTCACCATTCTCCTAATAAAACTTGAGCTCTACTTCCGCATAACTTGACTCTACATAAGTTGCGTCTCCTTCCTCACACTCAAAAGCCGTCTCCCAATCACCATGCACTGTAATCGTCCCGTTTAAACCCGACATCTTGAGCTGCAAGTAGACATAGCAAGGCCTAGCCATGAACTTGGCATAAGATGGATGTCCAAATAGGGCATGGTATGGACTTTTGATCTTGACCACCTCAAAACACAAGGTCTCCACCCTGTAATTGTATTCATCACGAAAGGCGGCTTCCAAAGAGATCTTACCCACTGGATAAGCTGACTTGCCAGGCACCACACCATGAAATACCGTCGAGGAGGTGCCTAAGATCCTTATCAAGCAACTTCGTTCGGCGAAAAGTGTCATAGTATAGAATATTAATGCTGCTGCCACCATCCATAAGCACCTTAGTAAACACATATCCTTCCACTTGGGGGAAAACTAACAAAGCTAGCCGGCCCGGGTCGTCAACATGCGGCAGGTGATCATCTCTGCTCCTAGTTATGTCATACTCGGACCACTTCAAGTATTGTAGGAGAGCCGGCGTAATTGCATTAACCGCCTGCTTGCGCAACTTCTGATCTCGCCTGTTAAGGCTGGTTGTTGAAACATGATACTGACCCGAGTTGAGCTGCTTCGGATTACTCTGATACCCAGACTGGTTACCTTGCTGCTGACTAATGCCACCAGATTTTTGTTTTTGCCTTCCTTGATTGCCCTGGCCCTGATAGCCGGATCCTGAACCACTGGAACCCGAGCCAGCTCCTGACCCGCCTGGCCCTAAGCCGCCTGGCGGGCCACCATCATTGTTGTTATGCTGCCGCAAGCTATAGTCCTGAAAAAGTTGCATAATGTGGCTATTCTTCCACGTGTGACCCGCAACACTATCGGGACGGCTGTGCTCTGGACAAGGCTTATTTAGCATCTCCTCCAAAATAAAAGGAGTTTTACCTTTATTAAAGGGTTGTCTGAAGTTCCCATTGCCCTTAGCACGATTGTTCCTGACGCTAGCGTTGGCCATCAATTCTCACCAGCCATCTCGATTCTTCCTCTTGCCTTGGTTGCACTGCCTGCCGCACCCTTGCCATTGTTATTCTTCTTGCCCTGACTGGGCTTTTCCTCATCAGAGCCCGGATCCTTCTTATTGTTAGAGTCAGTGTACTTTGTGAGAGCCGCCATGATCTCCCCCATGTCGTGACATGAGCGCTTGAGCCGGCCGAGCTTCTGCTTCAGAGGCGTAAAGTGAAAATTCTTCTCCAGAATCAAAACTACTTGAGCCGCCGTAATCTCCTCAGATGAGTGGATGATGGTTGAGACCCGCCGGACCCAATGATGAGCCGACTCATCCTCCTGTTGCACACAATGATCCAAATCCACAATCGTCATTGGCTGCTTGCATGTTCCTTGGAATGTTTTGATAAACTTCGCCTTTAACCCGGCCCAGGAATCTATGGTGTTGGGTGGCAAGCCGTTCAACCATGTACGAGCCAGCCCTTCCAACATCATGATAAAATACTTGGTACACACTATGTTGTTGATATCTAACATCTCCATCGCCAGCTCTTAGCTTTCAATCCACGCCTCAGGAGACAGGTCAATAGTGTAATTTGGGACCTTGTGAGGGCCCTTGAAATCTTTCGGCAAACGCTCATTCCGCAAAGCCGGCACCAGGCACGACACTCCACGGCCCGGGTGGATACCCCTACTCCCACCGAGATGGAAGGTGCAGGTTCTTGATGAGCCACCGCCACCAGAGCTGCCGCCTATCGCTGTGCCCTCACCCGGTCCACCAGGGCCTGAGCATCCAGAACCGCCTGATCGTCTCGTGGCGGATCTCGATGCTGATCACTGCTAGAAACCGCCAGTGACTCATACCACCGACTGAAGCTGCAACAGGGGATGGGGGTTGAATGCACGCGACACCGGCTATAGATGTACTTCTCCTGTCGGGCCATCCCCATATGCAGGTATGCAATAGCGTTCCGCACCTCTTCTGCGAAGGGCGCCTCGTCCGGGATAGGAATCATACCAAGCTGGGTTGCTGTTGTCACCATGTTATCTTCCGGGTTTGAATAATGACCCGCCAGCGTTGGGAAAGCCATTGGTGAGGCCTGGTTCCGTCGGGGCGGGTTAAGATGCTGCTATCGAGCCGCCGGCCGACTCCCAAGTGCTTCCGTGGTTTGTCCAGTCCCCGGCGTGTTAAAAAGATTCCTGGCCTCATATTGTTCCGGCAAGCGAGACTCATGCCTCATCCGCTGAACCATCGCTGCAGATTGCTGCTCTAGCTCCAGGAGGAAAGCGTTCGCCCTAAGGCGTTGTGCCTCTATATCCATCTGAGCCTTCAACATGCTGATCTGTTGTTGGACTTCAGTCATCTTGTCCTTTAGCCTTGCGATCTCTTCGTTCTAGGCGGTTTGATTCTCTGTCGTGACCTCAGTTGCCATCAGGGCTGTAAGCTCATTCATTAGATCTAGGAGAACTTGAGCCGTCGGCGGGTTGGCTCCCGACCCAGCTTCCCCAGCGGCTGTGCTGCTCGTGCCCGGTGCTGAACCGCCATGAAGACGGCCACATGCATCGGCGACCCATAGTCCTTGGACTCATGACACTCCGACTCATGCTAAAGCTCGTCGTAGCCCCCGAGCTTGCCATCATGAAGCGGGTAGATTGATTTTGTCTCTCCGCTCGAAGATTCACCCTCCGAGAAGACGAGAGTTTCTTGTGACATGGAACCCTCAAGATCCATGCCTTGAGTAAAACCGACGAAGACATGCTTCCTGCCCGGGTTAACACGGGCGGGTTGCACGTGTAGAGCGGGTTACGTGCGCCGAGCCAGCTCGACGATGTTGGTGCAGACGTCCAGCCCGGGTGTAGATTCGCCGACCTTGCCGATGAAGACGTGGATTCCACCGAAGGGAACTCGAAAACCGTACTCGACAGATTCAGCCTTGGGGCCCCAACTGGCGTCGTCGCTGTAGAGCCGGCCGTGACGACTCTTGTTCATCCTGCCAACAACGTACCCCTTGATCCCTAGGAGAGATCCCATTGAGAACTCAACACCAGCGAGCGCTAGCCCCATGGTGGAAGCCAACTGTCATGGTTTTGTCATGGCAGATGTCTGAGGACTTAAGTTCGAGGCCATCACTAAGGTGATGGACTCAAAGGGGTTGGCTAGGACGAAGGACACGGGTTTACCCAGGTTCTGCCCCTCAAGAAGAGGTAAAAGCCTACGTCCTACTTGTGTTGTATTGAATGGGGTATCGATTACAAGGGAGCGGATTTGCTTGACCTAGTTCTCGACTAGTTGGTTTCTGTCTAAGTCGCCAAGACCGCAGGTTACACAAGTCTCATACCGACTCTTACAACGTATCCGAGTCTATCTCTATATCGCCTTACCATCTTGGGCAAGCTTCCTCCGGGCGGCTTAACCACTCGGGTCTTCCTGCTATCTTCCGTTCCGGGCCTTGTCTTGACCCATCTTCGTAAGTCGTCATACAGCTAGGCTTACGTCCTTGGACCATCTACCTTGGTCTGGATCATGAGCCGCCAAGTACGAACTAGCCCCACCTAGGCCGGTCTTACCACAGGGTTATATCCCCAACAGAAAGGGTTTAGAGGGGTTTTTCCCATGATTTGAACATGCCCATGTGTTGATACTCATATAAATGGAAAATATATGTCCACTGAGTTTCCCTAAATTTTCTCAAATATTTTGAAGGCATTTAAATAAATTTTCCCTATGAAAAACCATTTTTGTTCTTAAGAAAAATCCTTTAAATAAAATATTAAAATAATCTTTAATATTAAGATTTGGTGATTTGGGAAGTCATAAACATAGTAGGTTTGAAGTAAAGCCTTTGGGGAAGAAGGATCCACGTAATTTGAGGACTTGCAGTGCAAACCTCAACTCAGGGTTTTGTTGAAAACCTAATTTGAATAAATGCTTTTTGGTCAAAATAGTTTTGGACACTATTGACATGGCATGATCATTGGGCAAGAGGTTTGGATCAAGGAATATGAATATGAAGAGGGATGGAATCTAAGAGTACCACATACCACAATCAATAAGCAAACAAGTAAAAAATTCAAACAAGCACACGCATTGAAAAAGTTTAATTGGCTCCAAATTTTATAAATCCAAGCATAGCAAGTTATACAAACACAGGGTGTGACAGTATGAGTGGGGAATTGTTCTGAGTGCTTCTCTCTTGAGTAGCTGGTGGTGGAGGGGTATATATAGGAATCCCCAAAAATCCAACTGTTACACCTACTAAGTCAGACTCGGTGACACCAATGTGTTAATCTCGGTGGTAGAGAGTTGACTCAAAGGTAGAAAGTTTTGAATCTTGGTGAGGCCGATACATAGAACTCGGTTGCACCGATAAGGTGACCAATGGTCAGATTGCCAAACTTAGTGACGCTGATTCAACAAACTCGATGTGATCGATTTTGTGAATTGGCGTAACAGGCAGTTGGCAACCCAAACTCGGTGTGACCAAAATGGAACCGGTTGCATCGAAAGGCTATGGTTTGGCTGAGTCTGTCTGAGGCTAAGAATTGGTGGCACCGAGTGGAAAGTATTGGTTGCATCGATTTTGGCTATTTGGCTTCGGACAGACTTTTGTGGAAGAGCTTGTGGGTGTATTTGATGACTATCACTTGTGCACGTATGAGTATTTTGTTCACCAACAGTACCTTACCTCCTTCTGATAGTATTGGCTTTCCTATGGACTCAAAGTGATTTCTCACAAAAGGTAAAATGTAGAGTCCTTTTGCTTGAAGCTTTGCCAATCTATGTCCTTGCATCTTGGGCTATTCCACAATCCTTTTACCAACCCATCATTGAACTTTCAATGAAACATGCTCAGTGGAAATATTAGTTCAATGACATATATGTTGTTATTAATTACCAAAACCACCGAGGTAGCAAGTGTGCTTTCACATTAATGCAAATTGCATGCAAACATCATTATAAATATTTCAAGCCTGGATGAATGTGGCATATTATGAATGCACGGTTGATTTCATATGACTTCTACAAAATGCAACTTTTGCTCAAATTTGTGCAGTCTTAAATTGAAAGAAAGGAAAAAAATAGACACCAGCTATGCTAGCCACTTTCAATAACAAGTGTGGCTAGGAGATGGATAACCGAGTCAAAGTGGAGAGGTCAACAGGTGCATTAGGTCCAATGTGCCACTGGCACAGAAGAAAATGCTAAAGAAACAACAAAACAAAGGGAAAACCAGGAATTGATCATAGCACCTCACTATTGAAGAAAACTTCTCTCACCACACCACCAGTAGCTCTGTTTGTGACAAAACTACAGCAGGTCGCTAGATGAAGCATACCAATTCGCTCAGCACTCCACCAGTGGCTCTGTTCGTCACAAAAACTATAGCAGGTCGCTAGATGAAGCATACCAATTCGCTGTGTGAACCAAACTGAAATCTTGCTGAACTAACAACGAGAAACAACAAAACAAAGGGAAAACCAGGAATTGATCATAGCAACTCACTATTGAAGAAAAATTCTCTCACCACACCACCAGTAGCTCTGTTTTTGACAAAACTACAGCAGGTCGCTAGATGAAGCATACCAATTCGCTCGGCACTCCACCAGTGGCTCTGTTCGTCACAAAAACTATAGCAGGTCGCTAGATGAAGCATACCAATTCGCTGTGTGAACCAAACTGAAATCTTGCTGAACCAACAACCAGACAAGCAAAAGAAAACAAGGTACCAGTGGCTCTGTTCGTCACAAACACTATAGCAGCTCGCTAGATAAAGCATACCAATTCGCTGTGTGAACCAAACTGAAATCTTGCTGAACTAACAACCAGAAACAACAAAACAAAGTGAAAACCAGGAATTGATCATAGAACCTCACTATTGAAGAAAACTTCTCTCACCACACCACCAGTAGCTCTGTTTTTGACAAAACTACAGCAGGTCGCTAGATGAAGCATACCAATTCGCTCGGCACTCCACCAGTGGCTCTGTTCGTCACAAAAACTATAGCAGGTCGCTAGATGAAGCATACCAATTCACTGTGTGAACCAAACTGAAATCTTGCTGAACCAACAACCAGACAAGCAAAACAAAACAAGGTACCAGTGGCTCTGTTCGTCACAAAAACTATAGCAGGTCGCTAGATGAAGCATACCAATTCGCTGTGTGAACCAAACTGAAATCTTGCTGAACCAACAACCAGACAAGCAAAACAAAACAAGGTACCAGTGGCTCTGTTCATCACAAAAACTATAGCAGGTCGCTAGATGAAGCATACCAATTCGATGTGTGAACCAAACTGAAATCTTGCTGAACCAACAACCAGACAAGCAAAAGAAAATAGGTCGCTAGATGAAGCATACCAATTCGCTGTGTGAACCAAACTGAAATCTTGCTGAACCAACAACCAGAAAAGCAAAAGAAGATTTGCTGAACCAACAACCAGACAAGCAAAAGAAAACAAGGGCACCTGGGATTCGAACCCTAGACCCCTTGGTTCAGGCATGAGGCGGCTACCAACAGACTACCGAGTCACTCATGGCAATTTTTGTAGAAACGCTAAAATAACCTGTCATACCAGAACAGACCTAGAAAATAACAGAGTTTCAGGTCGGGAGGAAGTTTCTTAGAGTGGGCATAACATATGTCATGGCCATGGTGAGAAGATACAGGGTAGGACCAGAGTGATCTCAAGGAGGCATGGATCCAGGGGAGGTCGTCCCATTCCCAATGACGACGAGGTCCGATGACGTGGGGGCGGTTGACGGCGAGCTCCGTGCTGCCATGGTGTTGTTGTTGTCTGAATAAGAAGCGACAATGAGAGTTCATAGAAGAACATGTGAAGGAATAAGAAAGAGAGAGAGAGAGGAATTCATGAGGGAGATGAGAGATATGGAGGATGAAGAGGGGTTTCCGGCGACTTGGTGATGGAGGTGGCCAATCCGGCGCGATGGAGTTCCCTGGTGGCGATGTTTGCCCCCTGGTTGGTGGCTCCTGTTCCTGGTTTGGAGAGAGAGAGGGGGAACAAGGTGACAGCAGGAGGAGAAGGAAAGAAGGGAAAGAAGGAAAGAGGAGCTGGGAAGGCATGACTACGTGACTTGTTCGTCGCTGAAGACGTTGAGGAGGCAGAGATCTGGCAGGAAGACCTCGGGAGTAAGGCGTTGGAGCGGATCTCGAGCTTTTGGTTGCAGGCACGGTAGGGTTAAGTACAGGCTCATGCGAGGAATAGACACGGTTGAGCTATGGTGCTCCGATCGCCTGGACGCGTCAGACTCGAGAGGGAGAGGCTTCGGCACCCATGCGATTGGATGGAGAGGTTGTTGTAGTGGAGTTGGTGGGTTGGCCATATGCTTCCATGAGGCAGGGGAGGAGACTACACAGGTTGAGGAGTGAGCATAGGATGGCTGCGGGAGGATTGCTTTGGCATGGAAATCGAGGAGGGACAAGAGGGAGGGTGGCGGCTAGTGGCTGTGAGTGGAGGCGGAGGAGATCCTGAGGAAGAAGGGGCATTGGTGGGGGTGTCTACAAGGGATAAGACGCCTATAATCTAGGGTTAGACTGATCTGGCTAGGGTTGCAATGCTATATATAGCAAGAAGGTAATCGGAGGATGGGTTTGAGGCAAATTTGGTCATCGGATCGTGATCACACGATCCGAGTTAGATGGAGGTTTAAGTGGGCTTGGGCTAAGATGAGAGTGAGGTGTTGCAGTCCGACACAGGTTTTAGAAATACCAAAAATGTTAGATAGTTGACCGGCTATAATGCCGCTATATATTTAATGGCTAGGGTATCAATCGACCTCTAATTGCGATGAAATTGGATAGGCGCTCTAGGTACACTAAATAAAGACCGCATGTCAACTTTTGACCCAATCCGAGAATATTTTATACGCACTTCTAAAAATAATATTTTATTGATGCCGCGGGCGCGTGCATGCGTGGTTGGTCTCGAAATGGTCAGCGACGACAAAGCTGAGAACAGGGCAACTACGTACGGATGCATGTTTTGAAAATGATTCATGATACCATGCAGACGATGCAAATGATGCACCGATGAATGCAACAACCAAATAAACCACACGATGACAACGGAATAAAAGGGGAATCTTCTGGAGCATCAGTCCCGGGCTGTTACAACTCTTCTCCACTAACAAGAGATCTTGTCCCGAGATATTAGAATGAGAAGGGTAAGATAAAGAGCAAGAGAAAGAGGTAAAACATAGTTGCTTCTTTGACAAATGAGTGAAACCAACAAACCTTGACGGTTGCAACGAGATGAAGAATGGCATGGGGAACAGGCAAGAATTCAAATGAAATTTGGGCAGCACTTGAGTACAAAATAGAGGCTAAACTTGGTAAAATGAAGAGGAGTGGAAAAGAGGACAGCACACTCCGTTAAATGGACAAGCAAGAAAAGAACAAGATCTTGATACACGAGATGATTATTCGAAGATAGCAACATCACAATGCCTCCGGAACAAAAGAATAGAAGCTAGATCCTTTGGAAGATCATAATGGAGAAGAAATGACAACTTCTACCAAAATTGTATTTGAAAGCACCCTTGGAAGGGAGGATTGAATGGAGCTGTTGGAAAACCAACAACGAAAATAAACAACTTGTTGTGGACTTATGAAACACATCTCAAAATAATGAGGTGAAAACCGGC
This sequence comes from Hordeum marinum, assembly GCA_022496015.1. Classification (NCBI taxonomy): domain Eukaryota; kingdom Viridiplantae; phylum Streptophyta; class Magnoliopsida; order Poales; family Poaceae; genus Hordeum; species Hordeum marinum. The sequence goes on from CM039677.1 coordinate 123,024,968, forward strand.
CACTAATGGAAACAAAGATTACTTGGAAGCAACAAGATATGGAAAACTTCTTTCACCAAGAGGATACATTGAGAACTTGGAACTTGATATGCACCATGATAGCAACAATCAATAGGAAACACTTTAGGTGAAACCCGATCCAAGATAACTCCGAGAATGAAATGATGGGTTTAGTTATCTCATTCTTGACAAATTTCCTTCGAGACTCCACATAATCAAGAATTTAATAACACCGTCTCAAAATACAAAGCATAAGGAATTCAACTTACAAATGCAAGATAATAACACTTGACCACCTCTAACAAGAATCTTGAAGAACACTTTGAGAAGAATTACATCCTTAATAACCCACCATGAAGAACCATCGGGAAGAACTCCAAAAGAAAGGATGTAGATAAATAATTGAAGGTTGCAAAAAGACAAGATTTAGGCCTTGCTATAATATAGACGAAGCTTCGAAAGAGATATTTGAGCAACTTCAACTCCAGAAAAGAAAAGAAGAACCACATAGAATCGAGAATTAGATATCATGAACAACTCTGGAAGAATGATAGAAATCTCGATGCAACAGGAATAAGATTTATGTTATGCTTATCCTTCATCACGTTAAATTCATGACAAGAAGCAGATTTCGCACACCACTTATTGTTCTTGCAAGGATTTGAAGAGAGAAAGATAGAGAGAGAGAGATCACAAACTTGAAGAAGTCTTGAACACAAATGAATAAGGATAGTATGATTGAATGAAGATACATGGGAACGATGAGATCATGATCCACCTAATGGAAAACTTGAACGAAGCATAGGAATAATTCGGATACGAATGAAGGGACAAAAATTGAGAAGAATTCAATAACGAAAGCTGAAAGCTAAGAACAAAGAAATCTTCTGAAATGATGACCTTCGGAGGATTGAGAAATGAAAACAACTCTAAAATGCATCAAATAGATATGGAAGGAATTTCTCATGATCAAAAACAATTGAAGAGGATGGCTCGAAGATGAAACCATGAATCTCCATGATAATGAACAAAGATTGAAGAGGAACTCTTTTTTGGACTTCAAAGATGAGAATGATGACGAGAACAACATCTCGAATTACTGAGACATTCCGGAACAATGAATAAGGGAAGGTTGAGCTAACAATGAAAATGATTTAGCTTGATCTTCGAGAAGAATATGACTGATGAAATTCATTCTTACGTCATATTGAAAAGAACTTGAGGACATCTCTAGAAAGTTTAGAAGATCCAATTACGATTCTAGGGAAAATGTGTGGGTTATGGGCCCACTGAAAAGAGACCATCATTGAAATGATTTCTTAGGAAGAAATTTTTCACCGTTACAAATAAAAACTTGATGAGGTGAGAACCTCAAAATGATTTGATAGGATTTTGAATGGAAACACAAATCTTCTGAGATATCTTCAGCACTCCGGATAGAATAGAGAGGGATCAATAAACAAGAGAGGCCTGGAAAGAACTTTTGACATGAAAAACATTTCACAAATGAAAAGGATATGAAGAACACTGACAACTTGAATTGAATCCACTGGAGAAGAAAACAAGGACGAAGAATGATGAAGCCAACACCTAAGCATCTTCACAATGAATCACTAGAGACAATACAAAAGAAAAGATAAAGGAAGCATCACATGAATAGAAAAGGCAGTTGAATGAGAATTTAATTGTTAAAGAAATAGGGTGGGAGGGTGGGGAAAATAAAGAAAACTTGGCATAGATGAGGCAGACTCCGGGAAACAATAAGTGGATAGATCTTGCAAATATTAAAAGGATTGAATGCGCTTGAAGAGAGCACACCGGATGAAAAGAATTGATATGAGAACTTGATTGAGCAAAAGAATTAGCATTCCCATAGAAATATGAGAACACCACTTCGGAAAGATATGAGATCACTAGTTGAGATTGAAGCACCACGAATTACCATATATAAAACAAAACAAAAGACGGGGCTTACGAAACTAGCCAGAAAAAAATCATGTCAGAGATACCGCTCAATCTTTTCATGGTAACGTTCATAGGGGATCGATCGTACATTGGATTGTCATATTGAAATGACACTCGAATATGCTCCCTAGGCGTACCGAACGACAAGGCTTGACAAAGCATATTTGATGACATATATCGAGACTGTCCTATGTAAGAACGAAAGTGAATAAACGAATCCACTAGATGTTGAACCCCAACGTCACATCACACATTTGTTAGAAAGATAGCCTAGGTCTCAAAATGTTCAGCAACGAGAATGGAGAGAACCAGAAACTACGATTGGATGCAAGTTTTGAAAAGAGTGATGACGCCCTGCAGACGATGTGAATGATGAGCTGATGATACTACGATTGGATGCAAGTTTTGAAAAGAGTGATGACGCCATGCAGACGATGCGAATGATGCGCTGATGATTGCAACAACCAAATGAATCACACGATGATAATGGAATAAAAGAAGAATCTTCTGGAGCGTCGGTCCCGAGCTGTTACATCAGTGCTGTTCGCGCCGCTTCAGCGCTCTCGTACTCGTTCTGAACCCATCCTTCCCTGGCAGAAGACGTGTCCCATGATGTGCCGCCACCTCCTCCACAACACAATGTCGACCCCAAGCCTAGGCATGAAGCACGCCAGCACGACCAGCTCCATGAGCCATGGGCAAGGGCAAGAGATGAAGTAAGCTTCCAGGTGGTGCCCTGGTCGCGCGTCGATGCGTGCACTCTCCCCGTGCTGCCAAACTAGCGTCGCGACCGGGCACCACTCGGGTCAGCCCCTCAGGAGTGTCAAGAACAGGCCCTGCCCACACATGCAAAAGCACCCGTCGAGCTGGTGGGCTACCTCGCCATTGCGCCGGAGGTCCATCCAACTACATGGCCCTGCAAGTTCAAACCCGATCGACCCCCTCACTATGACGGTACCTTGGATCCCACCGAGTTCCTATATCTATACTCGTTGAGCATCCGGGCAGCTAGTGGAGACTACAAGGTCATGGCGTGCTAGTTCCCATGGCCCTCAAGGGCGGCGCGCTCTCCTGGCTCCTTAACCTCCCGGAGGTGTCCATCACCTCCTGGGACGACCTGCGCAAGTGCTTCGTCAACAACTTCCAATGTACCCATGACCTCGCGCTCATCGTGAATGACCTGCAGCATGCGAAGCTACACGATGGAGAGACCAGCACAAGTTCATACAACGCTTCATGACTATGCACCTCATGGTCCCGAAGGCGTTGGATGAGGCTATCACCTCCGCTTTCACCGATGAAGTCGGGATCTCAAGATGAAAGAAGATCTTGCCAAGAAGGACGAACTATGCTTTGCCGTAGAGATGTTCAATTTGGCGAGGAGGGTCGCCTGTCACTCCTTGAGCCTCCGGCGGCATAGCTAGAGGCGAAGCGCAATGCCCTAGAGGTACTAGTGGCCGAGCCTGAGGCAAAGCACGACCGAGGCAAGGAGCATCCCGCAGGGGGGATACCAACCTGCATCTTCCGTGCCACAAACAACCAAAACACCACCGACTACTAGGAACTCCGGCCGGTTAGCGCTGAACACTTAAGCCGGCGCCTCAGAAGCACTGATAGTGGCTTCGGACACGGCGGAGGTTGCGGTGGCAGCCGTTAGGACAACCGGGAACCGTATCAGGGGTGGTGAGACCAGCCTCAGGAGGACCGCTAGCACGATCAGGCTTGGGAGGACCGCTGGCACAATCAGTCTCAGGATGACCGCTTGCGCGATGACCCTCTAGAGGGGTCACGCCCGGCCAACCTCATGAGGTTTTCCCTCATGAGGCTGGCCTACCACCACTACCACCTCCACCCAAAAGGAAGGAAGAGGACAGGCAGGATGATGGGGCTGGGGGCTTCCAGGAGGTCATGGCGGTAGCCTATATCCTAGGCGGGGCCCAAGCTCCAGCATCGAACCGCTTCTTCAAGCAGTTCGCGCGGGAGGTGAGCGTGGCTCTCCCAAACCCTGAGGCCATGCGTCCCCTCAAGTGGTCCCAGACTACCATCAGCTTTGACTCAAGGGATTAACTCAAGTGCTTGGCCAGGGCCGGTAGGCTCCCCATGCTGGTCACTCCGACCATCAACAACATCCTCGTCACCAAGACCCTCATCGAAAGTGGAGCGAGGCTTAATGTCCTCACTATTGATACCTTCAAGATGCTGCAAATACCATACGACCAGTTCATGCCGACCAAGACCTTTTTGGGAGTCACTAATGGGTCCACCTTCCCATTGGGCAAGTATGCCTACCCATCACCTTCGGTGACACAAGAACTACCACACCGTGATCATCGTCTTCAACGTCGCCTACATCCATCCCCCGTACAACGCGATCCTCGGCTACCCGGCCCTCGCCAAGTTTATGGTGACAACTCATCATGGCTACAACATCCTCAAGATGCCCGGGAGTGGCGGCATCATCTCCATCGCTTGCGATGAGAAGGATGTCGGCTGCTCCCTCGAGCATGCTTACCACGTTGGTGCGGCCGAGCGCTCGGATTACGAGGACGATGCCATGCCTCATGAGGATGAATGCAAGAAGAAGAAGAAGCTCACCCCCACAGAGCGCCAGGGGGTTGGAACCTCCAAGGCCGGAACCTCGGGCTCTGCATACGGGGACGGGGCCACACCTTCCATCGCATAGGAAAGCGCGCTCGGCGCCCCCTTGGGCCGGGCTTGGGGTCTTCCACCTAGGAGGCCCCTGGCTTGGCCGGCAGGACAACAGAGGCATTCGAGCACAACCTGAAGGCGCATCCTCATGTGTGACTACTAGGTCCAGGGGCTCGACGCGGGGCGTCGAGATTGCAAGAGTTAGTCATCAAAGCGATTGAGGAGCTTCACGAGGCACAGGCCGAGCGAGGAAGGGACTGCCTGCACCTCAAATTGCGGCTGCCATCGTCGGCCTGGTTGACGCTCGCAATCAACAGGGCCTCGTCCCAGGGCCTCTTTTGGCCGACACACGCCGCCCATGGTGGGTCTACCCTAACAACTACGTCCACATGCCCTTCGGCCTGGTGAACGTCGGCATCACGTTCCAGTGCCTTGCCCGGTCCATGATTGCACCTTGCCTGGCGAGACGCGACGAGGAGTTGGAGGAGATGACCGAACCGAGCATGGGTAACGAGCCTCGGGAGACGACGAGCCCGTGGGGGCCGTGCTCATGGAGGTACAAGATCAGGCTACAATGGCAGCTTTGACTCTTCAGCGGCATGGCCGCCAGGTGAATTTGTGTTGGTCTGTGCTAGGTAACTGTTTGTCTTGTTCCATTTAAGGGCACCCGACAGGGCGCATTATCCTCAAGTGATCAGGGTGTAACCCCCATAGCCACCATATTTACCCATACTTCAGCAGTTTTTCATGCATGCAATCTCTTCCCTAACGTTTCCCTTGCCTGCACGACTCCTCGCCAGTGTGAGTGCCATCACTCCCGAGTGATCCTACCTTCGGTCGCCTCGTGAGAGGACTGGACACGGCGGTTGTGCTCGGGTCCATCTCTGCAGCGTTAATAAATCCAGTGGCTGAGCTCTGTCTGGCGGGCCAGCCCCGTTCATGTCATCTCCTATGGTCACTAGTGCTTGGCTCTGTCGTGCGATGGACCTAGGGAGGACGTTCGGCGCAGGCTTCTATAAAATTTGTAGGACCTCGGGCGGCGCTATCCACAAGAAGACTTAGGCGCAAACCGCCTTTGAGCTAGGGACCTCACGAGGCCAAAGTGCCCTCGCGAGGCCAGCCATGCGTACGAACTCAATGGCCTATACATGCCCGAAACCCCCCACCCCCACCCCCCCAAGGACGCGGAGGGGTTCCTTCCCATGCATTGTGGAAGCCATAGCTCCATCCTAGTGGACAACACGGTCCATCAGTGACTATGCCCATGCAATGTGGAAACCCTACGCCTTGTACAGGGGATAAACAACTGAGGGCGCCCTAGTGGCTGCATCCAACCTCAGGAAAGCTCCTTGCGGCCCTGTTTCGCCGCATTCCCTAGGATGTTCGCATGAGGGGGCTACATGAGGAGGAACAAGCAAGTCACCAATGTATGCACCTACGTAAACAATCAAACTCTTGCACCCAACGCTATAAAGGGGTTGTCAATCCCTTCACGGTAATTTGCAAGGATTAGATATGATAGAGATAGATGTAAACGAGTGCGGAAAGCAAAAGATAAATAAACTGCAGCAAGGTATTTTTCGTATTTTTGGTTTATAGATCTGAAAATATATAATGGAAGTAGACCCCGGGGCCATAGATTTCACTAGAGGCTTCTCGCTTGAAGGAAAGTATCACGATGGGAAAACAAATTGCTGTCAAGCAATTGATAGAAAAGCAAATAATCATGTAAATATCCAAGGCAATGATTATGCATATAGGCATCACGTCTGTGTCAAATAGACCGAAACGATTTTGCATCTACTACTATTACTCCACACATCTACCGACTCCTACCTGCATCTAGAGTATTAAGTTCATGAAGAACAGAGTAACACATTAGGTAAGATGACATGATGTAGAGGGACAAACTCAAGAAATATGATGAAAACCCCATCTTGTTACCCTTTATGGCAACCATACAATATGTGCCTTGCTACCCCTAATTTTTCACTAGGTGAGGACACCGCAAGATTGAATCCAAAACTAAGCTCTTCTCCCATTGCAAGAATTACCAATCTAGTTGGCCAAACCAAACCAATAACTCGAAGAGACTTGCAAAGATATGAAATCATGCATATAAGAATTCAGAAAAGACTCAAATATGATTCATGGATAACCTGAACATAAACCAAGATTCACCTGATCTTGACAAACACACCGGAAAAGAGTATTACATCGGATTGATCTCCATGATGATCATGTAGAACAAGGTTTTGAAGATCAAAGAGGGAGAAGAAGTCATCTAGCTACTAGATATGGACCCGTAGGTCTGTGGTGGACTACTCACACTTAATTGGAGGGGCAATGGAGTTGATGTAGCTGCCCTCCATGATCGGATCCCCCTCCGGCAGATTACCGAAAAAGGCTCCAAGATTGGATCTCTCGAGAACGGAGGCTTATGTCGGCAGAAAAGTATTTGCGTGGCTCTTTTTGGTTTTGGGGGAATATTTGGGTATTTATAGGATGAAGAATAGGGTTAGGAGACCTTCCAAGACGTGCCAAGACTGCCAGGCACGGCCAGGGGGGTGCCCGCGCCTCCCTAGCTTATGACCTCCTAGCAGACGCCTGGTCGTCCACTCCACGTCTGGTAGATCTCTTTCCTTCCAGAAAAAGTCATTCTGAAGATTTTATTCCGTTTCGACTCCGTTTAATATTCCATATCTGAAGTACTCAAAAACAAGGAAAAATAGAAACTGACACTGGGCTCTAGATTAATAGGTTAGTCCCAAAAATATTATAAAATAGCATATTAATGCATATAAAACATCCAAACAGATAATATAATAGCATGCCATCATAAAAAATTATAGATACGTTGGAGACGTATCAGGATCCCCAAGCTTAATTCCTGCTCGTCCTCGAGTAGGTAAATGATAAAAACATAATTTTTGATGTGGAGTGCTACCTAACATATTTATCCATGTAATATTCTCTATTGTACCATGAATATTCGTATCCGTAAGACTCAAAACAAAATCTCAATATTGAAATAAAAATATAATATTTCAAGCATACTTGCAACGCAATTGTGTCTCTTCAAAATATAATGGCAAAAGAAAGTTATCCCCACAATATCATATGGTCTAGCTATGCTCCATCTTCCCCACACAAAGCATATATATCATGCACAACCTCGATGAAATGTCAAGCAATTGTTTCACATTTATTATGTTCTCAAACCTTTTCAACTCTCATGCAATACATGACCGTGAGCCATGGATATAGCACTATAGGTGGAATAGAATATGGTGGAGGTGGCCAAGGACAAGGAGAAGATAGTCTGACATCAACTAGGCGTATCAACGGGCTATGGAGATGCCCATTAATAGATATCAATGTGAGTGAGTAGGGATTGCCATGCAATGGATGCACTAGATCTATAAGTGTATGAAAGCCCAAAAATAATCTAAGTGGACGTGCATCCTGAACAAAAAATCCTCTAGTTATATGAAAGTGATAAAATTGGAGACTCTCTATCATGAAGATCATAGTGCTACTTTGAAGCACAAGTGTGGAAAAAGATAGTAGCAATGTCCCTTCTCTCTTTTCTCTCATTTTTTTGGTGGGCATCTAAGGCCACTTTTATTTATTTTTTATTTGGGCTTCGCTGGCCTCTTTTATTTTTCATAAAGTCCGGAATCTCATCCCCACTTGTGAGGGAATCATAGCTTCCATTATCCCTTCCTCACATGGGACATGCTCTAATAATGATAGCCATCACACTTTTATTTACTTACAACTCAAAAGAAAATTACAACTCGATACCTAGAACAAAATATGACTCTATATGCAATATGAAAGTGATGGTGCAAGTCATGATAAAAGGAAACGATGGAAATTGCATGGCAATATATCTCAGAAGGTCTATGGAAATGCCATAGTGAATACGAATGGTGGTTGTTTCGAGGAAAGATATTTGGTGGCTGTTTTGAGGAAAGATTTTTGGTGGCTGTTTTGAGGAAGGTGGGTTTATTGTACCGACGAAAGTTGCGTGGTACTAGAGAGGCTAGCAAAGGTGGAAGGGCGAGAGTGCATATAATCCATGGACTCGACATTACTCATAAAGAACTCACATACTTATTGCAAAAGTGTATTAGTCAGTGAAGCAAAGTATTGGCGCATGCTCCTAGGGGAGAGGTTGCTAGGAGTTAATCATCGCATGCTCCCGGCCCTCACACAAAGGTTGACAATCTATAAACAAGTCATGCTCCGACTTCCTTACATAACAGTTCACCATACGTGCATGCTACGGCAATCACAAACCGTTACACAAGTATTTTTACCAAATCACAATTACTTCCTAACACGACTCTTAACATTACCATCTTTATATCTCGAAACTCTATGCAAGGAATCAAACTTTATGCAAGGAATCAAACTTCTCAAAAATACTGAATGCACTTAACAGAGATAACTTTGTGATGGGTACTTGGTAGGCTTGATGTGTATCCTCCCCAGCAATGGCGCCAGAAATCCTTCTTGCTACATCTTAGCTTGCGTTCGTTTTCCCTTGAAGAGGAAAGGGTGATGCAGCGAAGTAGATAAGTATTTCCTTCAGTTGATGAGAACCAAGGTATCAATCCAGTAGGACGAACAAGTAAGTCATCAATGGATGCACCTACACAAACAATCAAACTTGTACACCTAACGCTATAAAGGGGTTGTCAATCCTCTTCATGGTTATTTGTAGTGATTAGATCTAATAGAGATAGATTTAAACGAGTGCAGAAAGTAAAAGATAAATAAATTGTAGCAAGGTATTTTTGGTATTTTTGGTTTATAGATCTGAAAATATATTATGGAAAGTAGGCATGGGGCCCATAGATTTCACTAGAGGCTTCTCTCTTGAAGGAAAGTATCACGGTGGGTAAACAATCATGTAGATATCCAAGGCAATGGTTATGCATATAGGCATCACGTCCGTGTCAAGTAGACCGAAACGATTCTGCATCTACTACTATTACTTCACACATCGACCGACTTCTGCTTGCATTGAGAGTATTAAGTTCATGAAGAACAGAGTAACGTATTAGGTAAGATGACATGATTTAGAGGGATAAACTCAAGAAATATGATGAAAACCCCATCTTGTTAACCTTGATGGAAACAATACAATACGTGCCTCACTACCCCTACTTTGTCACTGGGTGAGGACACCACAAGATTGAACCCAAAACTAAGCAATTCTCCCATTGCAAATATTCCCTACGGTAGATTACCAGAAAAGGCTCCAAGATTGGATCTCTCGGGAACGTAGGCTTCTGTCTGCGGAAAAGTATTTGCGTGTCTATTTTTGGTGTTGGGGAAATATTTGGGTATTTATAGGTAGCAGACCTGCCAGGAGGTGGCAAGCCTGCCAGGCGCGGCCATGGGGGTGGCCGCGCCTCCCTGGCATGTGACCTCCTGGGAGATGCCCTATCATGCACTCCAAGTCTGGTAGGTCTCTTTCCTTCCTGTCGTGGGGAACGAACACCTATGGGATCATTACATGGGGGAAAGGCTGGCACAAAGAGTAGGGAAGGCTCGCACAAAGAGTCGGTCTGATGAACAGCACGTGGGGTTCTTTACCTAGGTTCGAGCCGCACGGATGCGTAAAACCCTACTCCTACTTGGTTGTATTGAGAGTGTTTTTAGGGTTCTAGCTACATGAGTGCAATTAGCATTTGGCATGCATGTGAGCTAGAAAGGCCCAATAGTCAAAAAGTCCTCTACCGTATCGCCCTGGGCATCGTTTTATACTATGAAGGGGATCCCAACACTGGCGTATAGTGTGTACACGGGGTGTACAGAGGTAAAGTGCTCTCATACCTAACACTGACGGAGTAGGATAGGCGCATTTAATGCACTGTCGGACATCTCTATCAGTCAGTAGGACGGGACAGGAGCCCGACCCATTGTTACCGCTTAACCACCTCCAACATCGACGCCACGACACGTGTCAAGGTGGATCGACACCTGGCATGTGCGCTGGCAGGGCTTTGCCGGGGCTTCAGCTTGCCGGGGCCTTGCCTTGCCTGGGGGTTCAATAGTCCTCCCAACAAGGTAATGCTGGTGGTCTTGATTCTCCTGTGTTGGTATCTGGCAATTCCCTGCTGGGCCTCGCTGCCAGGGTGGCTAATACTGCACGTGCACGAGTAAGGGGCACTTGAGAGCCCAAAACTCTAGTGCACTGACAGGAGCCCCTGGGCCTGGGCCACACACGTCGCGAGGCGTTGTTGGGCTAGGCCCAATCAGTGTACGGGCATGCGTGGCTGGTCCTTGCGGTCGTGATCATTGCGCTCGCCGCGCTCCCCCATGATGTCCATTGATTGCGGGAAGTGGGATACGTGTGTGACGAATCTGTTATAGCAGTGTGTCCATGAAACGTTTCTATGTTAGCTTATTTTAGTAAAGAGACCGCCCCGTGCCTTCCCCATAAAAGAGGAAATTGCAGAGGCACTGCTCATTTACCTCTTGTCTTTCCCAATCTAAGAACCGCTATCGTGTTCTTCCCTTAGCCCGCAACAAAGCCCCTTCTTCCCATCCGTGCCCCTGCTCTCTCTTAGTCCTCCGCCCCCGCCCTCATCGCAATCATGCCGGCCAAATCTAGCAAAGGCAACGAAGCAGAGGTTGTCTCGGAGAACAACATGTTGAGGATGGGGAAGGAGTACGTCATATTTCCGACGGGGCTTGGCGTGGACATCCTAAAGAAGCAATATCGGTAGATGTGGGCAAGAAAGGCGACGGCGCATCCCGCCACCTTTCTTTGCCGATTACTTTATTTGGGGTTTGTCCACCTTTTTCGGACTTCTTCAATGACCTCATGTTCACCCACGGCTTCCAAATCTTGGATTTCACGCTGAATATCGTGATGTCCGTGGAAGTTTTCGCCCATATTCGCGAAAACTTTGTCAGAGTAGTCCCCATCACCGCTCTTTTGCACCACTACTTTTCCCCTTGCATCCAACCAGGAGGAGCCTTTTAGGCACCGTCACTTGGATTCCATGGCCAGGAACCGAGGAGGTCTACCCTGATGGGGCCAACTTTGACAGGTGGGACGAGTGGTGTGGCAAATGGTGTTCGATTCGGGAGGAGAAAATCCTGCCCTTCTGCTTGCCGTGGCATGCCAAAATGGTGCACGGTGAGGACTGTGGTGTCCTTGACCCCGAGGATGGGAAACTTATTGTCATGAACACCAGGATCCTCTGCCTCAGGGATGCCAGCCTTTCCGTAGAGATGATAGGCACCGATTTCCTTCGCCGGCGCATCCCTCCCTTGCAGAATAAGGGGAGGCTGGCTTGGGACTTCCGGATCGCGGCAGACATCATGATATTGCACCCCGAGATGAACCACAACCTGACCTTTATGCAGCATAGAGCCCTTAGTCAGAGGCTGTTCAAGAATGCTCCGGTACCCGAGCCACCGTCAGATGTAGTCCCCTTGTGCAATAATGCCGCCTTGGGGAGAATCATTGCCATGATGTCGGTGATCGACGCCCATATCCTCGACGCGTCTTGGAACGAGCTGCCTGCCGAGCAGGTGCAAGAATTCCTTGATAACTTGGTGGAAAGGTCCATCTGTGGGGAAGAGGGCCTCGTCCGCGACACCACTAAGGAGGAGCTAGCATACATTGCCAGTAGGGCGAAGGAAGCAGATGTTGCCGCGGAGGCCGGCAGCGCCAGCTTCGTTGAAGACAAAGCCGATGAAGGGGAAACACTACCAGATGAAGGCCTTGCCCGGGAGGGTGGGACCGCCGAGGAGCAGGGTGGCACGTCCGCCAGGGGTTGCCCTGCCGAAGACGCACTTGAGGAGGAGCCGCCCGAGGAGGCCCCGTCCCTTGTGCAAAGGAAAGGGCGCGTCCTTCAGAGCGCCGCCTCTGGGCTCCCCGTCCGTCAAGCTCCTTCGAGCAGCGCAGCCCCCAGAAAGGGGGTGACCGGCAAGGCCGCCCAGCGGCAAGAAACCCATCAGGAACCCATGCCTACCGCGGCCAAGCGATCCAGGGGAACCCCTCCAGCTACTCCCGCGGGCACCATGGCAGAGGTTGCCTTCGACCTTTCTACCCTTAGCTCAGGAGAAGAAGATGAGGAGTAAGGGTCCTGCCATTATATTTTACTTTTCTAACTTCTAGTATTTATTTTACTCATTTGATTAGCTTTCTTATGCTTCCACAGGGATGCGGAAACACTGGCACAACTAGTAGCGAAGAGGGCGAGGACCTCGACGGCCGAGGAGTCATCGACAAGTGCCTCAGGCGCGCCAAGGATGACCGTCGTCAACCCGGAGGCTAGCCCATGCTACAGCCCTTGATTCAGTCCACGGCGAAGCCCCCAACGTGAGCTCATCACTGACTTCCCTCTGGCAAGTGCCGAGGTGTGCATCTTTACTACTCACATCACCGGACGTACAAGAGGAGGACGGCAGTAGAGAGAGCCACCAGCGACCGTTCGAACACGCCACCCCCATCATCTACACCGCCCAGAGATGGGTCCCTGGCAAGGACCTCCTCCAGCACGCTTCACCGCGACGAGGGGGGCCAGCAAGCATAGGCACAGGTAGGTCTTCGCCGGTGACCATCGTTGACGCATGTATTCTTTGTTATGTTCATATCTCTTTTTTTGTCTTCTTGAACTTCCACCTAAGCTTTGTTTGGTTTGTTTCCTTGGCCTCCAGACATTCCCTCGATGGACGGCATGGATGTCGACACCGTCATCGAGGAGACTGCCAGGGATGCCGCCACCGAGGCCGATAAGATAACTGCTGAGGAGGCCATCAAGAGTGCTGTCGTTGAGGCCGGTGAAGCCGCCAAGAGTGCTGCTGCCAAGTCTACCAGCGCTGAGGCCACCAAGGCTGCGTAGAAAGAGGAGGCTGCAATGAAATCTGTCGAGAAGGTCAGTGAGGAGGCCAGTGGTCGCACTGACACCATCCCTGCTGCAGGAGCGCCAGGCGCTATGCCGACAATTGAGCCCCCACCTGCCGGGGAGGCGGCCGTCGAGGACCAGCCGCCTCCTTGTGAATCCCCTTCATCGAGTAGATACTTCAAGTTCGGCGACACCCTGTTTGTCAGCATCCCCAGCACGGCAAGCACTAGAGTGCCACTCGAAGGGGGAGTTCTTGTTGAGTAAGCCATCACTACTGTCGGGCTCGACATCGTTGAAGAGCAAAGCTCCAGCAACATTTCCAGAGAGGAGCAGCTCCTCTAGACCATGGGCGACAACTTCTGAAAGCTTTGCGCACTCCACCATTCCCGGAAGGAGAAACTAGACTCTAGGGCAGCAGTCCTGGAAACGGCCGATGCCAACTTCCAGTAGCGCGTCAAGGAAACCCAGTCCTGGTTCGCCCATGCTTCCCATGACTTGAAGACTGGATAGACATAGTTGAGCCAGGGCTGGAGCCAACTCTTCATGCAGCAGTCTGATGTCGAGCAAGCACAGGAGGAGGCTAAACGACGGGCCGCCGCTGAGGATGCTCACTTGACGGAGAATCTTGTGTTGCTCGATGCCCATGAGGAGGACCTTGCCTCTCGCGAGAAGGTTCTTGCCGAGAAGCTCTATGGCAAGGAAGTGGAGCTCGAGGATCTCGTCGCGTGGCGGACCCAGTTGCTGGAGCGGAAGCATAAGGAGACGCTCAAGGCTCTGACTACGGACCATGCCGTCAAGCTGAAAGGGGCCGTCGACGTAGCTGAAGCTGTCGAGGCTGCCAAGAACTTACAGGAGGAGCGGGTGAAGAAACTGGAGGCCGATCTTGAGGACCTCAGAAAGGAGGTCTCGTCGCTTGAGACTGAAAGGGACAAGGCCGTCCCCAGCTTAATGGAGACGCAGGTTGCCATTTCTGACAAGACCAAGCAGCTCTCTTCGGCCAATGAGTCCATCAATGACCTAAACGTGAAGGATCTCCTCGGTTGCCATGCTGACCGAGACACTCGAGACCGCCAGGACCCAAGAGAAAGCTCTAGTCAAGGATCTCCTCGGTGAGAGGGAGCGGGTCCAAAACGCTGCCATTGCCCGTAGCGATACGTGCATGGAGTGGAGATCTGGACTGAAAAGCTCGTCGATGTCGCGGAGAGGCTTGACAACCAACTGACCACCAGGGGCCTAGAAGGCCCCACAAAGTCTCTCGACGACAGGGTGTCACGAGCGCCAAGGTGACCATGTTCTTTGATAGCCTTCTTGGAGCCTTGGAGCAGCTTCACTCCGATTGGGTGTCCCACTTGGCCAGTGCATTGCGTAAGCTCTGCGAGGCCGTCCTTCGCAAGGTGCTCGTCAAGGTGGCGTATAAGAACCCCAACCTCAACCTAACCAACATCCTCGACCACTTGCCGAAGGATGTAGACGTCAAGGCGCTCGAGGAACTCGTTGCGCCCATCGTCGAGAGGGTAAGCCAAGTCAAGTGGGTTGAAGGCGATTGTCGGGATTAGCTGCCCCACGCCTCGCTGCCGCATATGTCAAAAAAAATTATTTTATGTTAGAACCTCGGAAAGGCCGATGTAATATTGCCCGTTATGCCTTGAACAATCGGTATGTTATCTTCCGTACTTGATTTCTTTCCATATGTATGGAACTTCCCCTACGCCTTCTAGGAAAAATCTTGCCGGCGTGCATAACCCTACCGCAAGAGCTTCGAGGAACGGGTCCTTAGCAGCCAGTTGGCACTGCTACTGCCGGCTAGATACCTTGGCGTCCTTGGTATAGCCGTTCAAGGTGTTGGTCTCGCTCAAAAAGAATAAAGGCGCGAGCGCTATCACTTGGATCATTGAGCGGACTCAAAATGAAACAAGGAGCGCGGGCATGACTACTTAAGCCGTCGAGCGGTCCCGAACACGGTGAGGGCACAGCCAATCGCGGCAAGCACCCGACCACCTTGAGGTTGTGGATCGTTGGCTAAACTAACAACGACAAGCACCCGACCGCAGTTACATGACCAAGGTGATCCTCGGCATCGAAGATGATAGGAGTGTTGAACCATTTCAGAGGTCTTTGTGCACCGATAAAGGGCTCTATCACGTTAACCTCGCACGCCCACTATTTGAGTTGGTGGTGAGAGGAGTACGACGAGGCACCTCCCTCTATGCACATCATCTCTGTAGCCTTCTAAAACTCATGCTCACTGGACTACTCATTGTCCTCTTCGACATCATCATCATCTGCCCTATTTTATTACTCCACGTGCGGGATGGTCTTTTGTCGCTTGGGCTTGCCGCAATGACCTCCATAGCCAACATGCTTCTTGCCGGACCCCTCGACACCATCCTGGCCTTTCTCCTTTTCTCGCCTTTCGTACTCGGCCTTTTGCTTCTCGGCAAGCTGTTCAACTTGCCAGCAGCCTTGGAGATCGAGGCCTTTGGTGCGATGGATCTTGCAATACTGCTTGCCGGAGCCTTCTGACTTGCCAGCAGCCGCCATGGCACACCCGACAACATCCGACAACATCGTTGCCGGGGTCATCAACCTTGACCTTCTTGGCAGTGCCTGGATTGTCGGATCCCTCGATGGCAACTACGGTCTTTCCCTTGCGCTTCTTGTTTCGCTGCCGGCCCTTCTTTGCCGTGGTAGCGGTGTATTGATCTTCAGAATCGAACCCTACACCAGCGTCTTCCATGGGGAGTCTCCTCCCTTCTTCAGGACGAGCACATTTGTCTGCCAAAGCATAAAGCTCGGTGACTTCCCTGACTCTGTTCATCACCAGCTCTTCCTGCATCCTGTAGTTGTGCACGTTCTGATGGAACGTGCTAATAATAGAGGCGGGATGAATGTCTGGGATGTTGTGATGCACGCGGCTGAACCTTTGGATATACTTGCGTAAAGTTTTGCCCTCCTTCTGAAGGATGATGTGTACATCACTTTCTTGGCCAGGAGCTTGATGACCTCCTGTGAAGGTGCCAACAAACTCGTGGCACAAGTCTGCCTAGGTGGCGATGGACCCCTGTGGCAAGTGCATCAACCCCGACCTGACGTTGGGCTTAAGCACCAACGGGAAGTAGTTGGAGAGTATCTTGTCGTCCGACCCCTGACAGCTTGCACCGCAATGGTGTAGATGCTCAGGAACTCCGACGGATGAATCTTGCCGTCATACTACTCCGGGACTTCTAGCTTGAACGTGTGGGAGTTGGGCCACTGGACTTGCCGTATCTCATAGGTAAATGCTGGAGGACCCACCTCATAAGGTAGGCTGATAGGATACCCTAGCGCAGATTTGTCTACAATGGGCCCCGTGCGCCTATCAGACTGGAGGCGTGCTTCCCGCTGACGCTCGATTGCAGTTCGAGTGTCTTCTTTGCCACGTTCTCGAAGAACCTGACACTGATCGTGGCATGTCCGTGGGTCAGACGATACTATCGAGTAACCATCGTAAGCATCGGCACATCAACTCGGTGACCGGCGATGTTGATGTGGAGGACAGTGCGCCAAAGTCGTGCCGCCTCCGGCCCTCTCACCATTGGTGTGAGCCGGCTCGGTGGACCGAAACTTATCTATGAGGCTGAGGAGGCTCTGAATGGTGTCTCTTCATTAGTCGAGCTTCTCCACAGCAGGAGGGAAGTTTAGGAGTAGTTCCGCCCAGGCCATCGCTTCCTCCGACATGGTCGGTTGTGAACGACACAAGGAATGCGAGGTGCTCTAAATCCTAACTATGTTAGAAGGAGCACCGCTGCTGTCCCATGTTTGCATGCCACTCATGCTTGCATGCTGGTCCCACGCATCTTGGGAATGATACACAGGAGCTTTCCCGTGGGGACATTGAGAACTGCGGGCGCCGTGGCGAGGCTCTCCACGCGCGTCCTGAGAAGGTCGCGGCGTACGCGCCGGCATGGGTGCTCTGGAAGATACCCTTCCGGCCGCGGAGTTCGTCGTACAACCAACAGGTGGTACCGCTCCGTCATGAAAATTAGGGGCGCGAGGGTTCCTGCCGCTGCCATGGGCGTCTCTACGGCGAGCATCGCCGCTTGCTTGGCCTTGGTCACCGGAGCCTCGCGGAAGTTATAAACCTCGGCCTCTTCCTCCTCCACTGCGTGTATGCCGTCCCCTGTCTATGCAGATACAGGGACGATGAACATGGATGGGCCAATTGCTGTCAGGTCCTCCTTCTATGGGGCCATCACGATGACGAGTATGAAGAAACTAGTGCGCTAATTATCAAAATGGGTTCGCACAACCTAGCATTCCCCTACCTAGCGCGCCAAAGATGTCGTGGGGGAACAAACACCTATGGGATCATAGGGACCCCTTTCGGTTCGGCGCGAGAAAGGCTCGCACAAAGAGCAGGTTTGATAAACAACACACGGGGATCTTTACCCAAGTTCGGGCCGCACGGATCCATAAAACCCTACTCCTGCTTGGTTGTATGTAGAGTGTTCTTAGGGTTCTAGCTAAAGGAGCACTATGACCAGCTACCATGCGTGTGAGCTAGAAAGTCCCAAAAGTCGAAAAGTCCTGTACCGTATCGCCCTGGGCCTCCTTTTATACTCTGAAGGGGATCCCAACAATTGCGTACAGTGTGTACACAGGGTGTACAGAGCTATAGTGCTATCATACCTAACACTGTTGGAGTAGGACAGGTGCATTTAATGCACCGTCAGGCATCTCTGTCCGTCAGTGGGATGGGATGGGAGCCCGTCCAATCGGCACCGCTTGTCACCCTCCAACTTTGACACCGTGACACGCGTCTAGGTGGATCCACACCTGGCCCATGTGCTGGCAGTGCCTTGCCGGGGCTTCGCCTTGCCGTGGCCTTGCCTTGTTTGGGGGTTCAGTAGTCCTCCCGGCAAGGTCTTGCCAGTGGTCTTGATTCTCCTGTGTTGGTATCTAGCAAGTCCTTGCTAGGCTCGCTGCCAGGGTGGCTACTACTGCCCGTGCACGAGTAAGGGGCACTACAGAGCCCAAAATTCGAGTTCACCGACATTGCAGAAAAAATCATTTTGAAGAAGTTATTCCGTTTGGACTCCATTTAATATCCCATATCTGCAATACTCAAAAACAAGGAAAAAACAGAAACTGGCACTAGGCTCTAGAATAATAGGCTAGTCCCAAAAATAATATAAAATAGCATATTAATGCATATAAAACATCCAAAACAGATAATATAATAGCATGCCATCATCATAAATTGTAGATACGTTGGAGACATGTCAAGCACCGTGGTTTTTAGCAAAGATTATGACTAACCATGTCAATAATAACTCTTAAAGCTAATATTAACTCATATCAATGACGTAAGAAACTAGCAAGCAATAACAAAATATCTCAAATGCAAACAGTTTGTCAAAACAATCATGATATAATATGACAATAGTGTTATCTCGCTAGCCATTTCTGAGACCGCAAAACATAAATGCAGAGCACCTCCAAAGCTCAAGCAGCGACTAAACATTGTAATTCGTGGTAGAAGAGATCCAGTCATGATGCATCCAACATTCAGTATACACAATGCAAAAGGATGAAAATAGTGGTCTTAGATCTCGCACCTATTTGATAAGATGATGAGTTAACATAAAAGTAAATAGACATTCCATTCACAGAGGGAAGCAAGGAATTGCAGAGGTGCCAGAGCTCAAGGCTTAACTAAGAGATAAGTATAATTTTGGGAGGTACACCCTTCCTGTCAATGTTACAACCAGGAGCTATCAATATCTTCCATGTTAAACAAATTAGCGGCGGTTGCAAAGCAATAAAAGTAAAGGTTTACTCCCCGTCCACCAACAAACACACTCCATGTCGAGTCGGATCCACGGGTTCCGACCATACCAACAACATTCCTGGGGGAGTTGTGTTTGATTATTTGCATTTCTTTTGATTTCGGGACTGGGAATCCCTATTACCTCCCCTCTCGTGTAAGGACGAGTGAATAAACACTCATCATGGGAATAACACGCTTAATATGGAAGATACTGACCACCCCCTCCCTTTGTCACAGTCTATTCATAAAATATCGTCATTATTGCCTTTAACTTGCATGATCGAATGATATGAAAATAATAATAATAGTGCAAGAGTGCCATGGACTAAGCTGGAATCTGCAAACATTTTATTTAAGAGGGGAAGACAAAGTAAGGTAGGCTCTTTGTTAGATCAACATTAATGTATATCAGAGCCACTCAACACTTTCATCGTGGTCATCTCCTTGGTATGAATCAACAAAAGGAAAAGAGAATTTCAGAGAAACACACTGAAATATGTTTGGAGTTTTTAGTTTTTCTTGAAGAAAGAAAATTAATGAAAGAAAAACAAAAATGAGAAGAATTATTCACAGGAGAGAACTCCTGCCAAGCAAAAGAACAAATGAGAAATATTTTGGGGTTTTCTTTTAATACTTCAACTAACTAAAGTAAAAAGAAACAAGAAATATTTTTGGATTTTCTCAAAGTTTTTCAAACACAAAAAAAGAAACTAAGAAAATAAATCTAGCATAAATAATGCAATGAAAATGTGCGAACACTGACAACTGGCATGAAATGTGTGAACATGAATATAATGTCAGTGGAAATAGGTACTGCTCCAACCTTAGGCTTTGGGCCAAAATGGGTAATCACCATCCGTAGTAGCCATCCGGTCCTAGTTTAAAGTGTGGTGGTTACGACACCTGAGCATCCCACTCCTGTAGCTCCTCCTCTATCACTGCCTGGTTGTTCTGGTAGGTAATAATGCCATCTGGCATGATCCTGTCTCCGGTCCTCGCAATAGAATAAAACGAAGTTGGTGCAGGCAATGGGATAACATCACAAGTTTGGAAGCTAAATACTAAGTTGTAGTGAATGTTATGAAAATAATCGCATGCATCAATAAATTGGTGATCCTGCAATGCCTTATGATCTAAATAAACCATGGACATAGGATAATCATAGGGGCGTATCTGAATATTAAAATGACTCGCTAAACAAGTAGCATAAATATCACCATGTATCTTGCCCTTACTCCTGTTGAGGTGTAGGTGATGTGAAACAATAGCCCCACAAGCTAAAGGTATGATCATTATGTAATGCGCAGCGTAATAGCGAGATCAGGGGCACTGAGTGCACTAACCTTCTCCCTAGTAGTTAAACACTTCGCGATAAATAAAGCAAAGTAGTGCACGGAAGGAAACTGTAGACTGGTAGGAGTGGCGCTTGGCATGCCTCTTTCATCACCCAATATAAAAATGAGGAGAAAGTCCTCATATTCCGCTAGTCTAGGGTCCCTTAATTTCCCAAAAATGAAAACTTTGCACAAATGAATTTGTAAGGATGTGGTGTTGGTCACACTTATCCGCTAGGAAGTTGGTCAACCCATAATTTTCAACAAATTGGGCAAACTCGCTATGGAACCCACCCTCCTCCATAAAGGGGTTATGTGCCCATTCGCACGGCCACACTTCCGCCTTCCTCAGAGTGTTGAGATCACTGTCCAACGATTCCCCAATGACTCCTTTATCATTCCACTTGGAGGAGTACATCCTAAAGAAATTCATCTTATTTCTACAAATAAATATCTGAAAAGTTTAGTTCGCAATTTTTTTGTCAATGAAGCTTAATAAGATTGATCACAAGTACTCATAGGGATGCCTAGGGACCATACCAAGCATTTAAACTACTTACAATTATAAGAATTCAACATCTAAGCTCATCTACAACAGCACCAAGAGTAGCTCATTATTCTAAAAATAGACCGCTAAATCAAAAACTAATTGGAGAAATGGGGGAGTCACATACCAAGAAGCAAACCCTCAAAACAGTGTCAGAAATGGAGCTTCGAGCAAAGAGATCAAAATCCACGGGTTTGTGAGCAAGAACACATGTGAGAGAGCTATGGTGATTTTTTCCTGGAAGTAGGGGGTGACATGGGCTAAAGGGGTAGGTGAGGGGACGTGCGTAGAGGGCCACAACCCACCAGGTCGCGCTTGGGGTTGTTGGCGTACCCTGTGTCTTGTGGGCCCCAAGTGCACCACCTTTGATGTTATTTGCACTAAAAATTCCAAAATATTCAGAATAAAATCATATTGATTTTTTAGGACATTCTGAGAACTTTTATTTTTGGGTCATTTTCTATTGCATGGAGAAAATTAGAAAATTGGATAAACAACACATTTTATTTTATTTAAGTAAGAAAAACACAATACAAAATGTGGATACAAAAAGTTGTGTCTACTAAATTCATCAAGTTCATATCTCTCAAAAATCATTAATAAGGTTGACCATGTCTTATTAATAACCACCTTCGATTAGCGTGAAACCGAAGAACTTTCGTAAAATACTAAGTTACCTAAACGTGGATATGCATATCCCCAACCATAATTATATCATATATCTCTTTAGCAGTAGGTAGAGTTAGATGAAAGATTCAAATAGTGAGCGTCAAAGACTTTTCAATAACATTCACACCATTCACTTGGAATTGTTTCTTCGGAAAGTGCCCCATATGCTCATTACCGTTGATATGAAAAGTGACATCGCTTTTATTGCAATCAATAACAGCCCCTAGAGTCTTCAAAAAGTGTCTACGAAGGATAATCGACATGTTTTCATTCTCGAGCATCTCAAGAATAACAAAGTCTATTAAGATAGTAACATTTGCAACAAGAATGGGCACATCCTCACATATACAAATAGGTTCGGCTATTGATTTGTGAGACATTTGCAAAGATATCTCAGTAGGTGTAAGTTTATTCAAATTAAGTCTATACAAATAGAAAGTCATAATACTAAGACCAGCTCCCAAATCAAACAACGTAGTTTTGACATAATTTCTGTTAGTGGAGCAAGGTATAGGTGGTATTCCAGGATCTCCAAGATTTGTCGGCACTCCATCTTTAAAAGAATAATTAGCAAGCATGGTGGATATTCCAACTCCAAGTCTCTTCGTTTTATTAGTGATGATGTCTTTCATGTATTTAGCATTAGGAGGCAACTTTAAGATGTTAGTTAAGCGGGTAGGCAAAAAGGCGGGCCTAATCATTTTAGCAAAGCATTCAAACTCTTCATCATCCTTTTTATTAGATGGTTTAGGTGTAAAAGGAATGTATTTTTGAACCCATGGCTCTTTCTTTATGATGTTTCTAGCCACAATTTTTTTTATCATATCATTTAGTTTCAGGTTTTGGGTTATCTAGATCAACAGTTCTATTTCGACATATTTATCTAGTTCTTTATCATTACTAGGTTGAGTATCCTCATGAAAATCACTACCACTATCATTATAACTAGGTGGATGTTCATTACCACATTGAGTTTCATCATTAGAAATAGAGACATCATTATTATCATCAGGAGGTTTTTCTATCTCAGGTTCACTACAAGAATGCAAACTCCTATCATTTTTCTTTTTCTTTTTCTTCTTAGAAGGACTAGGAGTATCGACATTAATTCCTTGAGAGTGTTGTATAATTCTTTTAGGATGACCTTCAGGATGAAGTGGTTCTTGGGTCATTCTACCTCCTCTAGTCACTACTCTAATAGCATGATCATTCATATTATTATTCATTTCATTAAGCAATTATCTTTGAGATTTAGCAACTTGTTCTACCTGAGTTAGAACCAAAGAGGGATGTTTTACTACACCTCTAACATCATCACTTATTCTCAATAACAAGTCACTCAAGCGAGCAATCATATCACAATTATATTTCAACTATTTCAGAACATTTGCATTGAAGTGATCTTGTTTCCTAATGTAGTTATCAAACACATATAAGCATTGACAAGGATGTTTATTGTAAGGGATGTCACCTTCATCAAACTTTAATAAAGAATTTACCTCTACCACCTATGGAGGTGGTGGTCTGTCAGGGCCATATATTTCTTCAATAGGTGGTGAATTCTTAAAATCCTCAGCTTTAATACATTTTTCCTTCATACATTTTTTTGTCTCTTGCATATCTTCAGGACTGAGAAATAGGATACCCATATACTTTGGAGTGCGTTCAAGTGGTGGTTCAGGGAGAGTCCAATCATCTTAATTCTTCAATATATTATTCAATAGTTCCTTAGCTTTTTCAACAGTTCATTCCCTGAAAACAAAACCAACACAACTATCTAGGATGTCCCTAGAAGCATGAGTTAGTACATTATAGAAGATATCAAGTATTTCATTTTTCTAAAGAGGGTGATGAGGCAAAGCACTAAGCAATTGATGAAGCCTCCCCCAAGTTTGTGGGAGTCTATCTTCTTCAATTTGCACAAAGTTAAATATTTCATGTAAGGCGTCTTTTTTATTATGAGCAGGAAAATATTTTTCAGAAAGTAGTAAATCATATCCTAGGTACTGCGCACACAACCAAGAGTAAGAATATCGTACCATATCTTAGCATCGCCCTTTAATGACAACGGAAAAAATTGAGAATATAGTAGTAGCAAATCTTCTCATCATGAGCAAAAAGGGTAGCTATATCATTCAACTTAGTAATATGTGCGACTACAGTTTCAGTTTAATGACCATGGAAAGGATCAGATTCATCCAAAGTAATTAACTCTGGGTTGGTAGAGAATTCATAATCCTTATTAGTAAGAAAGATAGTTCAAGTAGCAAACTTAGGGTCACATTTCATTCTAGTAGTCAAATTGTTTTCTTTTAGTTGCATAGTAATTTCTTAAGATCATCTCTATCCTTACAAGAAAGAATTTCTCTAGCTACTTATTCATCCATAACATAACCTTCAGGTATCTTAGGCATTTCGAATCTACGAGAGATAGGTCTAGTAGCAACGGCGCCAGAAAAAGGTCTTGATAACCCACAAGTATAGGCGATCGCAACTGTTTTCGAGGGTATCGTATTCAATCCAAATTTATAGATTTGACACAAGGGGACACAAAGAATATTTGAGAGTATTAGCAGTTGAGTTTTCAATTCAACCACACCTGGAGATAAATATCTGCCGCAAAGTGACTAGTAGCACAGTAATATGATAGTTTGATAGTAGTAGTAGTAGTAATAGTAGCGATAATGGTAGTAGTAATAGTTTTGTAGAAAGCGCAATAGTAGCAACAGCAATAGTAACTTTGCAAGAACAATATGTGGAAAACTCATAGGCACTTGATCGGTGTATTCGTTGGATGGTATTCATCATATAACAGTCATAACCTAGGGCTACACAAAACTCGCTCCAGTTCGTCAATGTAATGTAGGCATATATTCCGTAAATAATCATCCGTGCTTATGGAAAAGAACTTGCATGGCATCTATTGGTGTACCCTCCCGAGGTAGCAGGGTCCATAAGGAAACTAAGAGATATTAAGGCCTCCTTTGAATAGAGAACCGGAACAAAGCATTAACACATAGTGAATACATGAACTCCTCAAACTACGGTCATCACCGGAAGGTATCCCGATTTCTGTCACCCTCGGGTGTACGGATCATAACACGTAATAGGTGCATATGACTAGTCAAGATCGGATCAGGAACATAGATATAATGATGATAACATAAACGGTTCAAATATGAAACCATGGCACTCAGGCCTTAGTGACAAGCATTAAGCATAGCAACATAAATCTTGGAACATAGTGGATCACTCACTTCCAGTGGGGAGAATCATGCAATTGGTGATGAAGGAGGGTTGATGATGACGAAGACCAAAGATTCCCCTCTCTGAAGCCCCAAACGGTGTCACGGTCTGGCCTCCCGATGAAGAACAGGAGGTGGTGGCGGCTCCGTATCATGAAACGTGATGAAACTTCCTCCCTGATTTTTTCTCCAAAAATATTAATTTATAGTTCTAGAATTCGGGTCAGGGGGCCCACCAGGTGAGCACAACCCACTAGGCCGTGCCCAGGGGCTAGCGTGCCCTGGTGGGTGCTGCTCACCCTGGCCCCTTTCTCTATTGGTTTTTGGGTCCAATAATTCTTAAATATTCTGAAATAAATCTCCAAAAAGTTTTGTTCCATTCTGAGAACTTCTATTTCTGCACAAAAACAACACCATGATAGTTCTGTTGAAAACAGCATCAGTCCGGGTTAGGAATAGTACATACGATGGAGACGTATCAAGGCCACGTGTCAAGGCACTTTGGCTGACCGCGAGCGGCTAAAGCGACTAGCGGTCATGCAACGACCACACGGCTAGAGAGTAATCCATCTCCTGCCGCATTCGGTGTCTGTTGTTCCCGAATGACAGACCGCCAAAGATCCTAGTGATGCACACACCGATGGAGAACCTGGCCACAGCCACTCGGATAGATGAATCTATTCAACCATCTGGTTCCGTGGCTACAGAGGGCATTCGACAGATCCCAACTCGGCTAAAGGCCGTGCTGTGATAGAATTCAAAGTTATCACAATCACACCAGCGCATACAAAACAAATCCACATCGGCTGACACGTTCCAGTCTACACATAGCCCGCATGCATACAGAAAACACATACATTCTCTTCCTCTTCAGAGAGGCCTACATGGGGGACGCTGGTGCGACGACCATGATGGAAGTTGGATGCCCCCTCTAAGGAGTGGTTCGTACGGCAAGCGACCTTATGAAAGGGGTCGATCTGACCGAGAAGACCACGATCGGAATCTCCTGGCCCAGGGGCTATGAATAAGGTGGCCGGCGACCCCCGTAGCTCAACGCTAGATATATTATTACGTAGAATGTGGTGGACAAGAATACACTAATCAGAGACTGAGTGAGTGGATGGGGGACTTTAGGGCTCGAGTGTTTCAGTAGGTACATCCGAGAGGCACACATCCCCTCAAACTACAAGTTGGCAACGGGAATAAGAAAGTTTAACAACGAGTCCAAGCCAGAAACATGGCTCGAGGATTACTGAGTAGCCGTCCACATTGACGGCAGCATTAACTTTGTCGCGACGAAGCATCTTCCTCTCTTGATGGAGGGATCTGCCTAAGGCTGGCTGAATCGGCTACCCTCTAGTAGCATCTACTGTTGGGAGGAACGGGCACATGTGTTAATCAAGACCTTTGAGGAACTTACAAGCATCTGGGTGGGTAACAGAATTGTAGCATTGTGTCCAAAAGAGTAACAAAACTATCCGAGAGTACATTCCGTGTTGGACCACGCTGCACAATATTTTCGAGAGTGTTACCAAGCAGCAAGCCGTTTTGGACTTCAAGGTGGGCTAACAGAATTGCAGCATTGTGTCCAAAAGTGTAACAAAAGTCTGCGAGAGTACATTCAGTGCTGGAACACACTACACTATATTTTCGAGAGTGTTACCAAGCAACAAGCCGTTTGGGCCTTCAAGGCGGCCACACATAACCGAGATCTCATCCCAAAGTCCGGCCGATCGGGGGACCTGTCTCTCGCTCGGGCCATGAAATCGCCAATAAGTACACCAAAGGAGAAGAAGAAGACTCCCTACTAAGCAGCAAAGGGTGAGCCGGCAACAACGCTCAATTGGGAGAAAATGCTGGCAAAAAGTAGAAATGAAAAGCTGATCCTCCGAGAAAGACAAAAGATGTGGCACTTTCTGGCGAGGGGAAGCCTAAGTTGAAGAAGAAGAAGAAGAAGAAGAAGGAATGGGCTAAAAAGAAGAAGCCCGAGTACAAAACCGAGGTGTTGTATCAACCCTTTGTTGCCCATACTAATAAAGATTAGGAGGGTAATGTGATCTACCCAAAGCACACCACTTAGGTGCCGAATGCTCAAGGAAGATATGGGTAGAGAGACCTCCACAAATAAGGATCATGATGAAGAAGGTGAGGATGCTCCCGAGTAACCGAATGTTAACAAGGTCCTCAACACAATTTTTACTCACGTGGAAAGCCAGAGTCGGTAGAAGGTCATCAATCACGAGGTGAACATGGCAGCTCTGATTGTCGTCAAGTACCACAACTGGCAGAAGACTCCCGTATCCTTCGACCAGTCGGATCATCTAGCTCACATAGCCACCCGAGAGAGTTTGATTGTGCAATGTCCATATGGATGGAGGAAGTGGGATCAACATAATCTATGTCGACACACTCTAGGCAATGGACATTCCCATGTCCCAATTGAGCAAGAGCAACATGCATTTCCATGGGTTCATCCCCGGGAAGAAGGATGAGTCACTCGACGAAATCGCTTTGGACGTCGTATTCGAAAATGAGAAAATTTTATGAGAGGAATGTCTGATGTTCAAAGTGGTAGACTTTCACAGCCACTATCACGCCATTCTGGGCAGGCCCACCTATGCACGTTTCATGGCCCATCCATGTTACGTGTATCTAAAACATAAGATGCCCGAGCCAACAGGAGTGATCACGGTGACCGGCGATCCCATAGTCATTGAGGAGTGCGTCCAGCAAGGCTGCATGATTGCTAACGAGAAAGTACTTGCACTCGAACTCAATGGGTACAAGAAGGCGATGGACACTATAGATTTTCTCAAGTCCAAGCGGTCAGCAACGAAATCATCTTTCCAGTTGGACGGTGAGACAAAGCAAGTTCTCATTCACCCGAATGATTCGAGTGCCACCCTTACGAACATCTCAACGACACTCCATGAGGACTAGGATATCTTCGCGTGGAAGCCATCTAACATGCCAGGAGTTCCCAGAGGACTGGGTGAGCACCGACTCCGAGTAAATTCGAATATCAAACCGGTCAAGGAGCACATGCGTCGATCCTCCGTCGACAAGCGCAAGGCGATTGGTGAAGAAATCGCTCTGATCCTAGCTGTGAGGTGTACCATTCCAAGTGGCTTGCCAACCCAGTGTTGGTTCCCAAGATGGACACATCCCTCCGAATGTGCATCAACTTCAAGCACCTCAATCCGACCATCCCGAATGAACATTTTCCTCTTCCCCACATAGACCACATAGAAGATTCTACTGCAGATGTGAACGCATGTCTTTCCTGGATGGGTATTCCGGGTACCACCAGATCCGAATGGATGGACCTGATGACATAAAAACAGCCTTTATCACCCCATTCGGGTGTTTCTATTACATCGCGATGCCGTTCAGTCTAAAAAATGCAGGAACGAACTTCATGCGTTTCACCCAATAATGTTTGCAAAAGCAAATCCGTTGGAACGTGGAGGCGTATATGAATGACATCATGGTCAAGTCTAGAAAAGGTTTCGACTTTCTAGCAGACCTCGCTGAAACCATTGTGAATCTCGAACGTTTTCAGATAAAACTTAATCGTGTGAAATGCACATTTGGAGTCAAGTCATGTAAGCTACTCAGTTTTCTCGTTTCCTAATACGTCTTCAACATATATATAATTTTTGCTTGTTCCATGCTATTATATTATCAATCTTGGATGTTTTACAATCTTTTCATAGCAAGCTTATATCATTTTTTGGGACTAACCTATTGATATAGTACCAAGTGCTAGTTGTTGTTTTCGCTTGTTTCTTACTTCACACAAAATCAGTATAAAACGGAGGCCAAACTCCGTGGGGATTATTGTGGAATTTTTATGGACCATAAGGAAGCAGATGGGCCACGGATCACCAGAAGAGGGGGCCCAGTGTGGCCACCCTCCACCAGGGCGCGCTAGAGGCCCTGGCACGGCCTGGTAGAGGGTGGGCACCTTGGGGACCCCCTCAACTGACCATCGAGCCTAAAAATTACCAAATATTTAAAAAAAACTAGGGGAGTCAATGAAACACAATTCCAATCGCCGCAAGTTCCAGAACATCAAGATCCAATCTAACACCATGACGGAAGGGTTCATCTTCTTCATAGGTGCCTCTCCTGTGATGCGTGAGTAGTCCACCATAGACCTATGGGTCCGTAGGCAGTACCTAGATGGCTTCCTCTCTTTCTATGTTTCTCAATACAATGGTCTCTTGGAGATCTATCAGATGTAATGACTTTTGCTGTGTGTTTCTTGGGATCTGATGAATTTTGAATTCATGATAAATTTCTATCCATGAATATGATTTTAGTATTATTTGATCTCCTATTTGCATGATTACTTGTGGCCTCGTATTTCTTCTTCGAATCTTTGGTTTAGTTAGGCCAACTAGATCGTTTTTTCTTTCCATGGGAAGAGGTGCTTTGTGATGGGTTTGATCCTGCAGTGTTCTTTCCCTGTGGCAGAAGGGTCAGCAGGACACACATGTATCATTTCCATTAAGGATAACAAGATGGGGTCTATTCCTACATAAATAGATCTTCTCTACATCATGTCACAATTCTGATTGAGTTACTCCGTTTTCCCATCTTAATACACTAGATGCATGTTAGATAGCAGTCGATGTTTGGAGTAATAGAAGTAGATGCAGAATTGTTTCCGTGTACTTATCTTGGACGTCATGCTTATATAATGATCATTGCCCAGATATCGTCATGATTATTTGTTCTTGTATTAGTTGCCCAACTATAATTTGTTCACCCACTGTGCACTATACTCATGAGAGAAGCCTCTAATGAAACCTACGGCCCCCGGGTCTACTTTCCATCATATTGCTTTCCAACTACTATTTGCATCTTTTGTTTTCAGATGTATTAATCCAAAAAATACACAAACACCTTTCTGCACTTTTTGGTTACATATTTTATTTTGTGTTGTTGCGATATGTACTTGCTAAAACTATCATTACCTAATCTATCTTATTACCGTAGATAGCGTGACATCCTCTCTTTCACATCTCATTGTGATACGTCTCCAACATATCTATAATTTTTGATTGTTCCATGCTATTATAATATCTATTTTGGATGTTTAATATGCGTTAATATGCTATTTTATATTATTTTTGGGAATAACCTATTAACCAAGAGCCTAGTGCGAGTTTCTGTTTTTTCCTTGTTTTTGATTATTTTAGATAAGGATTATTAAACGCCGTCCAGACGGAATAAAATCTTCGCGATGATTTTTCTTGGACCATAAGACATCTACCAAACTTGGACAGGAAGGCAGGAGACCTACCATGAGGTCAAAAGCCACACTAGCGTGGCGAGGCGCCGCGCCCTTGGCTTGTGGCCCCCACAATAGTTCCTCTAACCCTCATCTTCGGCCTAAATTCCCAAATATTTCCCCCAATGCCAAAAAGAGCCGCAAAAATATTTTTCCGCCGCATGAAGCCTTCATTCCCGAGAGATCTAATCTTGGAGCCTTTTCCGGTAATCTGCCGAAGGGGGATTCGATCACGGAGGGCATGTACATCAACTCCATTTCCCCTCCGATGGTGCGCGAATAGTCCACCATATACCTATGGTTCCATTCGAGTAGCTAGATGGCTTCTTCACTCTCTTTGTGCTCCAATACCATGTTCTCCATGATCTTGATGGGGATCTATCCGATGTAATACTCTTTTGAGGTGTGTTTGTCGAGATCCGATGAATTGTGGGTTTATGATCAGCTTATCTATGAATATTATTTGGTGTTCTTTGATTTCTTATATGCGTGATTTCATATCTTTGCAAGTATCTTTGAGTTATTGGTTTGGTTTGGCCAACTAGATTGGTAATTCTTGCAATGCGAGAAGTGCTTAGTTTTGGGTTCAATCTTGCGGTGTCCTCACCCGATGACAAAGTAGGGGTAGGAAGGCACATATTGTATTGTTGCCATCAAGGGTAAAAATATGGGGTTTTCATCATATTTCTTGTGTTTATCTCTCTACATCATGTCATCTTACTTAATGCGTTACTCTGTTCTTCATGAACTAAATACTCTAGATGTAGGCATGAGTCAGTCGATGTGTGGAGTAATAGTAGTAGATGCAGAATCGTTTCAATCTACTTGAGACGGATGTGATGCTTATATTAATAATCATTGCCTTGGATATTGTCATAACTATGAACTTTTCTATCAATTGCTCGACAGTAATTTGTTCACCCACCGTGTTATTCTCCTTCAAGCGAGATGCCTCTAGTGAAACCTATGGCCCCTGGGTCTATTTTCCAGATTATATTTTCAGATCCCTATACCAAAAATACCAAAAATACCTTGCTGCAATTTATTTACTTTTTAATTTCCTCAATCTTTTACACATATCTCTATCAGATCTAATCCTTGCAATTAACCTTGAAGGGATTGACAACCCCTTTATAGCGTTGTGTGCAAGAGTTTAATAGTTGTGTAGGTGCATCTATTGGTGACTTGCTTGTTCCTCCTACTGAATTGAGACCTTGGTTCTCAAAAACTGAGGGAAATAGTTATCTAATTTGTTGCATCACCCTTTCCTCTTCAAGGGAAAACCAACACAAGCTCAGGAAGTAGCAAGAAGGATTTATGGCGCCGTTGCTGGGGAGGATACACATCAAGCCTACTAAGTACCCATCACAAACTCATCTCTTGAATTTACTGTATTTACTATTTCCCTCTCGTTTTCCTCTCCCTCACTTCTAAAATGATTTTAAAAAAAAACCAAAAAGATTTGCCTTTTTATTCGCCCTTCTTCCGTTCGCCTTTTTGTTTGCTTGTGTGCTAGATTGCTTGCTTTGTCACGATGTCTGAGAATACCAAGTTGTGTGACTTCTCCAATACTAATAATAGTGATTTTATTAGTACTCCGATTGCTCCCGCCACTAATGTGGTATCTTTTGAAAGTAATTCCGCTTTGCTTAATCTTGTGATGAAAGAACAATTTTCCGGCCTTCCTAGTGAAGATGATGCATCCCATCTAAATACTTTCATTGAGTTGTGTCGTGGGAATGAACACCTATGGGATCATAGGGACCCCTTTCATTTCGGAGGGGGGAAGGCTCGCACAAAGAGCCGGTCTAATGAACAACACGCGGGGATCTTTACCCAGGTTAAGGCCGCACGGACGCGTAAAACCCTACTCCTGCTTGATTGTATTGACAGTGTTCTTAGGGTTCTAGCTACAGGAGCGCTATGAGCAGCTTCCACACACATGAGGTAGAAAGCCCCAAAAGTCGAAAAGTCATCTACCGTATCGCCTTGGGCCTCCTTTTATACCCTTAAGGGGATCCCAATAGTGGCGTACAGTACGTATATGGGGTGTATAGAGCTACAGTGCTATCATAACTAACATTGACGGAGTAGGATAGACGCATTTAGTGCACTGTCAAGCATCTCTCTCTGTCAGTGGGATGGGATGGGAGCCCATTCCATCGGCACCGCTTAGCCCCCCTCCAACGTCGACGCCATGACATGCGTCCAGGCGAATCGACACGTGGCCCGTGCGCTAGCCAGGACTTGCCGGGGCCTTGCTTTGCCTGGGGGTTCCATAGTCCGCCCGGCAAGACCTTGTCGGTGGTCTTCGTTCTCCTGTGTTGGTATGTGGCAAGTCCCTGTTGGGCCTTGCTTCCAAGGTGGCTACTGCTCGTGCAGGAGTAAAGGGAACTAGAGAGCCCAAAACTTTAGTGCACCGACAGGGGCCCCCAGGCCTGGGCCACACACACCGCGAGGCGCTCTTGGGATAGGTCCAATCAGTGTATGGGCACATGTGCTAGGACCTTGCGATTGTGATCATTGCGCTTGCTGTGCTTCCCCATGATGTCCATTGAATGCGGCACGTGGGATATGTGCGCAACACAGCCTTCACCTTTTTAATTACCGCATCAGGTCATTTCCTCCACGCGCGCCACATGCATAGCGGGTAGCCAGCAATGGGCGCCCGTGATTTAAAGTCCATGGGAAAAGCAGTAACTGCATTGCCATGGATTGGGGCAACGGGGCGGTTGTTGTTCGCCCTGTGATCGACGACGCCACTATTGGAGGAGGTGGGTGGCATCCTTTGGAGTGAGGGAGAGCCAGCCCCCGTGCTCCCCCCTATAAATTAGGGGTTAGCGAGGGCGACACTCATCCATCCTCCTTCCATCTTCCGAGTGCAAACCTCCATAGTTCGCCCTTCCACGCCTTCCCATCCTTCAGGTAGCGCTCGCCCTTAGCCATGAACAGGGCATGGGGGCGACCACCGTCCTCTACTCCGAGGAGAATCTCTCACCAAGATAATGCCTCCACTTCAGCCACAGAGGCGGAGGGTGGTTCAAGCTAGTGCGGTGGAAGAGGCGTGAGGGGCCACGGCCGCCGTGGAGGCCAGGGTCGGGGGAGGCGGAGCGTTGCTCCACCCCCTCCTCCGATGCCAGGCCTCTCCATTGAGGAGACCCATGCCAAGGGGACGACGCTAGATTTCGTCCCCGAGCTGGACGATCCCCTCCGGAGCCATCTACGCATCCCTCGCCTCTTTGCCCAGATAATGGAGGGCGACAAGCCGCCCTTCCTATGGTTACGGGTGGCTGGTTGTTGTAACGGCACGACGCACATAAACGTTGAGTACCCAGCGAAACGCGTCATGTTTGTGAGGCGCGGCTGGAAGACCTTCGCTTTAAATGACGGATGACAATACACTCTCCATCAAGATTTATGGGTACTCCAGCATTCGTCTTAGCTGTTGCGAAGAGAGCTCGAGCAGTGCCGAAAGCCTATCCTCGGGCGAGAGTGATGAGGAGGACAACGGTGAAGATAGCGACGATGAGTTCGGTCTTCGAGGGGTCAAGTTGCAGCCCGATAACTCGAGCTCGTATTGACCGCCGACCACACCATCACCGCCAGCCTCACGCCTCTCCCCCTCCCGGTAGGATGTCCTTGCTAGGGGCCTTAGTCCCGGGCGTAGCCTCATCTTCCAGCTGGGTCTTCTGGCAGGCCCGTGGACTTCGGCTTCTAGGGTCCATCCCCCTTTTCGCCTGCGCTGGCCCTCTCCTCTGCGCAATGCTGATCCAAGAGGGGCCAGGTTCTTGCCTTCCCATCTAGCAGCCCTGCTCCTCCATGCAGTGCTGGTCCAGAGGGGTCCGGCCAGGTTTCCACCGGGGGCCTCTCGCCATCTTTTTCTTCTTGTAGCCTGCCTCCCCGTTACATCTTTTTCTTCTTGTAATCTCCCCTATGGGAGAAAGTCAAATAAAGATGTACATAGGAAAAAAGTGATACCTTATGTAAATTTTATCCTATTTTGAATGATTGTGTATTATGTTCCTTGTTAGACCTTTTCTGTGTATGGAACTTTCCTTACGCCTTCTCAGAAAAATCTTGCCGTCATGCGTAGCCCTACCGCGAGCGCTTCGAGGAACGGGTCCTTAGCGGCCTGCTAGTGGTGCTACTACCGGCAAGATACCTTAGCGTCCTTGGTACAGCCGTTCAAGGTGTTAGTTTCGCTCGAAACAGAATAAAGGTGTGAGCATTGTCCCTTGAGTCATTGAGCGGACTCGAAACGAAACAACGAGCACGTGCGCGACCACTTAAGCCGTCGAGTGGTCTCGGACACGGGGAGGGTGCAGCCAATTGCAGCAAGGTTCCCATGCATGCAGGTTTTTTGTATAGAGGCCGAAATCGCCCAAGGAAAATAATTTCACGGCAAGAATCTACTTGGAGTTTTTGCAACTTATCTTTTTGTTGTCGTGCTCCCTCCGGCATGTTTTCTTTTGTGATGTTGCTCATAGGTATCCGTACCACCATTCCCTCCCCGCCCACGGCAAAGCTGCACGCGAGGTGACCATCTGTCTTTTGAGAAAAAGAGAGAAGAGAAAATTTGGATATGGAACCTTGGCGGTGCGTAGCCCTTACCAGGATTAAGTGCAAGCAACACTTCAGACAAACATGCACATAAGTAAACATGAGAATCTTTATTCAACTACGCACAAGGTCTGAGCCTGGCTTTGTACCAAGGATTACATGCTTGAGCGGCAAGACTTCTACAAACGTGGTTGCCGGGAGGCCCGACAACCGCGCCTCATGGGTAGAACTTGCCAAGGTGTTCGACATTCCAGGAGTTGCTCACTGGGATGCTATCTTCAGTCTCTGAGCGGATTGTCCCGGGCCTGGTTACTCGTACTACCTGATAAGGGCCCGCCCACATCAGCATCAACTTCTTGGAATTCTTGCCTTCCTCAAGAGTTCTGGCATTAACTTTGCGGCTATGGTAGCGGCGCAAGGCCTAGTAGCGCGCAACTGTCACAGCAGCCTAAAGACGGTCTTCCTCAAGGAGCGTTGCGTCGTCTTGCCGCAACTGCTCTTGCTCAAGCTCATCATAAGCGATCACTCGAGGCGACCCGTATATGAGTTTTGTGGGGAGAACTGCCTCCGCCCCATGGACGAGGGACAAGGGTGTCTGGCCGGTAGCTATATTTGGTGTCGTTTTGATTGACCAAAGAACCACCGGAAACTCATCAATCCAGTGCATTCCCATCTTGTGCAGCCTGTCAAAAGTTCTTGTCTTGAGGCCCCACAGCACTTCAGCATTAGCCCTCTCCGCTTGGCCGTTGCTCCTCGGGTGGGCAACGGAAGCAAAATAGATTCTGCTCACAAGGTTTTGGACATATTGCATGAAGGTGTGAAACATAAACTGTGTGCCATTGTCAGTGATGATCCTGTTGGGAACACCAAAGCGGAAAACTAGTCCCTTGAAGAACTTGACGACTGACTGTGCTATCACCTTCCTCACTGCTTTCACTTCTGGCCACTTTTGAACTTGTCAGTTGCAACATACAAGTACTCAAAGCCCCCGGCAGCGCGCGGAAAGGGTCCCAAGATGTCAAGCCCCTAGACTGAAAGTGGCCAGGAGAGAGGGGTCGTTTGAAGTACTTGAACTGGTTGAGGTAATCTCTTCGAATGAAACTGGCATGCTTTACACTTGGTTACTAAAGTCGTTGCATCATGGAGGGCATTGGGCAAAAGAAGCCTTGTTGGAATGCCTTCCCGGCAAGGGCTCTTGACCCTACGCGGGAGCCACATATGCCTCCACCTATCTCTGCCAACAGCTCCAGTCCATCTTCCCGGGAAATGCATTTGAGTTTCACATTGTTCGGCTACTTTCTTTGCTTCTTCTTGTTCCTCGGGAAGTTCTCCTGTCTGAAGGAAACGGACGATGTGTTGTGCCCATGCTGAAGCCTGGGGCTCGACAGCAAGGACTAAAGGCATATCCTTTGCCGGGGTAGCATTTTCCTCAACAGCAAGGGCCTGAGGACCTACCGGAGCATGTTGCACCCCGGCAAGCCTGGTGGGAGCGTGTGCTTCTACAGGAAGAGCCAGGGGCCCTGCCACAGCATAGTACTCACCGCCCAGACCGCTGTCTCTCTAGCAACTTTCTCGCCGACGGCTTCCGGGAGACTTGCCGGGGAATACTTGCCGGAACTTAACTTCCGTACCTTTTCTTGTCTAGTTGATGGTGTCACTAAGGGTTGAATTAGTTGGAGCACCAAAGTTCCTTGTTCCACAGGTAACGTAAGGGCAACACACTTTGACAAGCCATCGGCAATACTGTTTTCTGCACGTAGAACGTGCTCCATTTTCAGGATGTCAAAACGTTCTTCCAACTTCCTTACTTCATCTACATAGGCTTCCATTAGCAGGCTCTGGTAATCTTTGTTCACTTGCCTGATGACAAGTTGAGAATCACCCCTGACAATAAGTTTCTTGATCCCAAAGTCTGTCGCGATCCTGAGACCAGCAAGCAGTCCTTCATACTAAGCAATGTTGTTCGTTGATCCCTCCCGAGGAAAGTGCAAATGAACCACATATCTGAGGTGCTCTCCAGTGGGTGAAACAAGCAACACTCTGGCACTGACGCCTTGCAGCAAGAAAGCTCCATCAAAATACATGATCCACTCTTGATCGGTTTCCTTGCCGGGGAGAGTTGATTCTGGAACTTCTTCATCGGGCATTGGGGTACACTCCTCAATGAACTCCGCCAAGGCCCTGCACTGAAGGGTCGAAGTGTTTTCAAACTTGAGACCAAAGCTTTATAGTTCCAAAGCCCACACCACAATCCTGTCGGTAGCTTCTGGGTCTCGCAAAATCCCATGTAGCAGAAAGCGAGTGACAACGGTGATCTCATGTTCTTGGAAGTAATTGCACAGCTTCCTCGAGGCCATAAGAAGGCCAAAGAGCAATTTTTGCACGCCAGAATATCTTGACCTAGCCCCCTGCAACTAGGAGCTGACAAAATAGACCGGTTGCTACACCACCTTCTTCTTCTGAATTGCCTCATTCAACTGCACAGATCCTTCTTTGCCGGCACCAGACCCTGCCTGGGAATGTCCTGGATCATCTCTTGGCGGCCCTGCCATTGTTGCTGCTTGTTCATCAACCTCTCTTTCAGTCACTAGTGCAGCACTCACCACTTGATTTGTTGCCGCCAGATATAGCAGCATCGGCTCTTGTGGTTTTGGCGCGACTAGGATAGGCGGAGAGGAGAGGTACTTCTTCAAATCCTGCAGCGCTGCCTCCACTTCCAGAGTCCATTTCATTGATCCTTCCTTCTTCAAGATTTTAAAAAAGGGCAGGGAGCGCTCAGCAGATTTTGAGATGAACCTACTCAGAGCAGCAACATAGCCGGCAAGACGTCAAACGTCTTTGACTCATCTTGGTGATTCAAGTTGCTCAATTGCTTTGATGTTGTCGGGATTTGCTTTGATTCCTCATTGAGATACAAAGAACCCTAGAAACTTGCCGGATGGGATGCCGAACACACACTTGTCAGGGTTGAGCTTCATGTTGATCTTGCGCAGGTTGGAAAATGTTTCTTCTAGGTTTGATATGAGCGTATCCTTGTCCTTGGTTTTGACCACCATGTCATCCATGTAAGCCTCCATATTTATATCTAGCTGGGGCTCAAAACCAATATGGACCGCACTTGCAAAAGTAGAACCAGCACTTTTCAACCCGAAAGCCAGACGTAAAAAGGAATGCGTACCACATGGGGTGATAAATGTGGTCTTTTCCTTGTCTTCCTTAGCCATTAAAATCTGATGATAACCGGAATAGGCGTCAAGGAAAGACAACTGATTGCAACCGGCAGTGGAGTACACAATTTGGTCGATGTGCAGCAAGGGAAAGTTATCTTTAGGGCATGCTTTGTTGATGTCTATGAAATCAACGCACAACCTCCATTTTCCATTCACCTTGCACACTAGGACCAGATTGGCCAACAATGTTGGATGGATTACTCCTCTAATCAAGCTAGTTGCCTCTAGTTTCTTAATATCTTCGGTAATAAACGGTTGTCACTCCAAAGCTTGCTTCTGGAGCTTCTGCTTGACGGGCCGCGCGTGTGGGCAGACGGCAAGGTGGCGCTCAATCACGGGGATATCAGATGGTTGCCATGCAAACACATCGACATTCGCCTGTAGGAAGGCGATGAGCACACTTTCCTATTTGTCGTCAAGGGTGGAACTTATGGTGAAAGTTCCCCCCGTGCCAGCCTCCTTGGCGAGCACCTTCTTGGTCTCTGGCGGAGCCGCTTTGGAGTTTTTGCTCTTGCTAGTGGAGCTCTCTGCCACATCCTCAACGGGATCACAACACTCCTAGAGGTGCGCTTGCCAGAATGTGAGCCGGAGGCCTTGCCGGTCTTCTTCCCCCCCAGGAGCTTCAGCGGCAGGTGCTGTGGCTGCACCCCGGTAGAGTTGGTCGGCGCAGATAAGTGCGCTTTTCTTGTCGTAGTTGATGGTGATGATGCTCATTGGCATGGGCATCTTCAGCATGTTGTAAGCAAAGTGGGTGGCAGCCTTGAACTTGGCTAATGCTAGGCGACCAAGAATTCCATTGTATGGCAATGATATCTTGTCAATGTCAAAAACGATCTTCGCCGTTATGAAATTAATATCACTGCCAAACATCACCAGCAGCATGACCTTGCCCTTCGGCTCTTGTCGGCTCCTGTCGGCTCTTGTCGGCTCCTGTCGGCTCGAGATCTTCGTTAGAAATTAGCAGCCTCTGAATGACATCAGGTGAGATCAGGTTCGGGCTGGCCCCACTGTCGACTAACATCTTCGTCACCTTGAGGTTGCCGATTGTTGGCGAAACCAACAACGACAAGCACCTGACCACAGTTATGCGATCAGGGTGATCCTCGGCATCGAAGATGATAGGAGTGTTGTACCACTTCAGAGGTCTCTGGGCACTGATAGAGGGCTCTGCCGCATTAACCTCACAAGCCCATTGTTTGAGCTGGCGGGGAGAGGAATGCGACGAGGTACCTCCCTCGATGCACATCATCTCTGTAGCCTTCTAAAACGCATGCTCACTGGACTCGTCGTCCTCGTCGACATCATCATCATCTCCCTCTTGCTTGTCGCGGCCACGGGTGGGCCGGTCTTTTTGTTGCTTGGGTTTGCCGCGGGGACCCCCTCGGCCAACACGCTTTTTGCCGGACCCCTCGGCACCATCCTGGCCCTTCTCCTTGTCTCGCCTCTCATACTCGACCTTCTGCTTCTCGACAAGCTGCTCAACTTGTCAGTAGTCTTGGAGATCGTGGCTTTTGGTGCGATGGATCTTGCAGTACTGCTTGTCGGAGCCTTCTAACTTGCCATCAGCCGCCATGGTGTGGCAGGAGGCGCACCCGGCAACATCGTTGCCGAGGTCATCAACCTTGCCCTTCTTGGCGGCGTCGGGATTGTTAGATCCCTCGGCGGCAAGTACAGTCTTGCCCTTCTGCTTCTTGTTTCGTCACCAGCCCTTCTTTGCCGGGGTAGCGGTGTCTTCATCTTCAGAGTCGACCCCTATGATGGCGTATTCTCCAGGGAGTCTCCTCCCTTCTTCATCCCGAGCATATTTTTCTACCAAAGCATAAAGCTCGGCGATGTCCCTAACTCTGTTCATCTCAAGCTCTTCCCGCATTCTGCGGTTGCGCACGTTCTGATGGAACTCGCTTATAACAGCAGCAGGATGAACGTCTGGGATGTTGTGATGCACGCGGCTGAACCTTTGGATGTATTTGCGTAAAGTTTTTACCTCCTTTTGAGGGATGATGTGTAGATCACTTTCTTGGCTAGGAGCTTGATGACATCCTGTGAGGCCACCAAGAAACTTGTGGAACAAGTCTACCCAGGCAGCGATGGACCCCTTTGGCAAGTGCATCAACCACTACCTGACATTGGGCTTAAACACCAATGGCAAGTAGTGGCGAGTATCTTATCATTGCACCCCTCGGATGCCTAGGAACTCTGACGGATGAGTCTTGCCGTTATACTTCTACGGGACTTCTGGCTTGAACGTGCGGGAGTTGGGCCACTAGACTTCCCGCAGCTCATGGGTAAACGCTGGACAACCCACCTCATAAGGTAGGCTGACAGGATACCTTGGCCCAGACTTGTCTACAGTGGGCCCTGCGAAGCCTATCAGATTGGAGGCGCGCTTCCCATCGTCGCTCGATGACAGTTCGAGCGTCTTCGTTGCCACATTCTTGAAGAACTTGACGCTGATCGCTGCATGTCCGAGGGTTAGACAGCACCGTCGAGTAACCATCGTAAGCGTTGGTTCATGGAGTCGATGACTTGAAATGCTGCTGTGGAGTAGAGTGAACCAAAGTCGCGCCGCCTCCGGCTCTCTCACCACTGGCGTGAGCCGGCTCGGTGGACCGAAACTTATCTGCGAGGCTAAGGAGGCTCTGAATGGTGGCTCTCCATTCGTCGAGCTTCTCCGCAGCAGGAGGGAAGCTTAGGAGTAGTTGCGCCCGTGACATCGCTTCCTCCGACATGGTCGGTAGAGAACGGCGCAAGGAACACGAGGTGCTCTGACTCCTAACCGTCTTAGAAGGAGCACTGCCATAGTCCCGCGTCAGCATGCCGCTCCTACTTGCATGCTGGTGAGTATGCTGGTATCGTGCATCTTGGGAATGATGAGCAGGAGCTTTCCCGTGGGGATGTTGAGAACTATGGGCCCCGTGGCATGACTCTCCGCGCGCGTCCTGAGAAGGTCATGACATAGGCGCCGGCGTGAGTGTCCTAGAAGATACCCTTCCGCCCCCGGAGTTAGTCATACCACCCGGAGGCGGAGGGCTCCGTCCTGAGACCCAGGGGCGTGGGGGTTCCCACCGCCGCCATGGGCGTCTCCGCAGCGAGCGTGGCCGCTTGCTTGGCCTTGGTCACCGAAGCATCGCGGAAGTTCTGAACCTCCGCCTCCTCCTCCTCCACCCGTGTCTACGTTGTCTCCTATCTGTGTAGATATAGGGAAGACGGACGTGGATGGCCAACTACTGTCAGGCCCTTCTTCTTAGGGGCCATGGTGATGATGAGTGTGAAGAAACTAGCGCGTTGATTACCAGAACGGGTTCCCATGACCTACCGCACCCCTACCTGGCGCGCCAAAGATGTTGTGGGAATGAATACCTATGGGATCATAGGGACCACTTTCGGTTCGACGGGGGGAAGGCTGGCACAAAGAGCTGGTCTGATGAATAACACATAGGGTTCTTTACCCAGGTTCGGGCTGCACGGAGCGTAAACCCCTACTCCTGCTTGATTGTATTGAGAGTGTTCTTAGGGTTCTAGCTACAGGAGTCCTATGAGCATCTACCACGCGCATGAGCTAGAAAGTCCCAAAAGTTGAAAAGTCCTCTACCATATCGCCCCGGGCCTCATTTTTTACTCCGAAAAGGATCCCAACAGTGGCATACAGTGCATACACAGGGTGTACACAGCTACAGTGCTATCATACCTAACACTGTCGGAGTAGGATAGGCGCATTTAATGCACCGTCAGGCATCTCTGTCTATCAGTAGGCACCGCTTAGCCCCCTCCAAAGTCGATGCTGCGACACGCGTCTAGGCAGATCGACAACTAGCCCATGCGCTGGCGAGGCCTTGTTGGGGCTTCGCCTTGCTGGGGCCTTGCCTTGCCAGGGCCTTGCTTTGCTTGGGGGTTCAATAGTCCTCCCGGCAAGACCTTGCCAGTTGTATTGGTTCTCTTGTATTGGTATCTGGCAAGTCCCTATTGGGCCTTGCTACCAGGGTGGCTACTACTGCATGTGCACGAGTAAGGGGCACTGGAGATCCTAACACACTAGTGCACCGACAGCCACTACTGCCCGTGCACGAGTAAGGGGCAATAGAGAGCCCAAAACTCTAGTGCACCAACAAGTTGTGTGATATGCAAAATAAGAAAGATGTGGATAACGATATTGTTAAATTGAATCTATTTCCGTTCTCACTACGAGATCATGCTAAAACTTGGTTTTCATCTTTGCCTAAAAATAGTATTGATTCTTGGAGTAAGTGTAAAGATGCTTTTATCTCCAAGAACTTTTTGCCCGCTAAGATCATATCCCTTAGGAATGATATAATTAATTTTAAGAAACTTGATCATGAGCATGTTGCAAAATCTTGGGATAGGATGAAAGTAATGATTAGAAATTGCCCCGCACATGGTTTGAGTTTATGAATGATTATACGAACTTTTTATGTGGGATTGAATTTTGCATCTAGGAATCTTTTAGATTCTGCCGTGGGTGGTACTTTAATGGAAATCACATTAGGAGAAGCTACTAAACTCCTAGATAACATTATGGCAAATTACTCTCAATGGCATACCGAAAGATCTCCTACTAGTAAAAAAGAGCATGGTATTGAAGAAATAAATACTTTGAGTGAAAAGATGGATGAATTAATGACATTGTTTGCTATTAAGAGTGATCCCATTTATCCTAATTATATGCCTTTGTCTTCTTTGATTGGAAATAATAATGAATCTATGGACGTGAATTTTGTTTGTAGGAACAATTTTGGTAATAACGCATATGGAGGTAATTTCAACCCTAGGCCGTTTCCTAGTAATTCCTCTAATAATTATGGTAATTGCTAAAAAAATCCTAATGTAAATTACAATAAGATTCCCTCTGATCTTGAGAACAATATTAAATAATTTATTAGTTCGCGAGAGGTTTTCAATGCTTCGATTGAAGAAAAAGTGCTGAAGATTGATGATTTGGCTAGGAACGTTGATACAACTTTGCTTGAGATTGATTCTTTGAAAATTATATCTAATACACCCAAGCATTATACTAATGAGTCTATAAATTCTATGAGAATTTTATTTATGAGTGAAGGAAAGAACCTCTAGAATGCGTGCTAAGCGTGAATAGCTTGAGAAACTGTGTTCTCGTGATAATAATGATGAAGATCTCAAAGTGATTGATGTGAATCCTATTGAATCTTTGTTTTCCAATATAAATTTTTATTAATATGGGACTGGAGATAAGTCAACTTCAGTTAAAATTCATCCCAATTATTCGGAGTTTATAGATCTCAATGCTAAAATTGATCAAAGTGGGATTGAAGAGATCAAAACTATAAATAGCAATGAACCCACTCTTTTGGATTTGAAGGACTTCAATTATGATAGATGCTCATTGATTGATCGTATTTCCTTGTTGCAATCCATGTTGAATTCTCCGCATTCTTATAATCAAAATAAGGCTTTTACTAAACATATCGTTGATGCTATGATGAAATCTTTTGAAGAAACACTTGAGTTGGAAGTTTCTATCCCTAGAAATATTCATGATGAGTGGGAACCTACTATTAAGATTAAAATTAAAGATTATGAATTCCATTCTTTGTGTGATTTGAGTGCTAGTGTTTCCACGATTCCGAAAACTTAATGTGATTGCTAGGTTTCCATGAACTTGATGATTGCTCTTTGAATTTGCATCTAGCAGATTCCACTATTAATAAACCTATGGGAAGGATTAATGATGTTCTTATTGTTGCAAATAGGAATTATGTGCTTGTAGATTTAATTGTTCTTGATATAGATTGCAATCCTACATGTCCTATGATTCTTGGTAGACCTTTCCTTAGAACGATTGCTGCAATTATTGACATGAAAGAAGGAAACATTCGATTCCAATTTCCATTAAGGAAAGGCATGGAGCACCTTCCTAGAAATAAAATAATATTTCCTTATGAATCTATTGTGAGAGCTACTTTTGGATTGCATACCAAAGATGACAATACCTAGATCTATTGTGTTATGCCTAGCTAGGGGAGTTAAACAATAGCGCTTGTTGGGAGGAAACCCAATTTTATTTTTATGTTTTGTTATTTACTTCTATTTTTTAGTGTTTCACATATTATCTCTCTAGTAATTGTTTTTTGGTGTTTAAATCAATGTTTGTGCCAAGTAAGACCTTTGGGATCGTCTCTCGTGATTGTTGATTTGATCTTGCTGAAAAATAGAAACTTTTGCACCCAGTCCAGGAATTTTATAAATTTATGAGAGAGTAGAATGTGTATGAAATTTTTACACAATATTGACATACAAAGTTCCCATTATTTAATAAATTTAATATTTTTGGAGTTATACAAGTATACGAAGTTTCCAGATTGCTACCTACTGTTCTGTTTTTGAGAGATTCTTTTTTCTTTGTGTTGTTTACCTATTTTGATGTATCTATGGGTCGTATCGGGGGGGGGGCAATGAACCATGGAGAATTTTGAATACAGTAGATA
The DNA here is from genome assembly GCA_022496015.1 of Hordeum marinum. Classification (NCBI taxonomy): domain Eukaryota; kingdom Viridiplantae; phylum Streptophyta; class Magnoliopsida; order Poales; family Poaceae; genus Hordeum; species Hordeum marinum. The sequence continues at coordinate 123,069,633 of CM039677.1, forward strand.
TTACACCAATATAAATAAATATTTAGTTCACAACAGTACCTAAAGTGGTGATTTATTTTCTTCTACTAACGGATCTCATGAGTTTTCTGTTGAGTTTTGTGTTGTGAAGTTTTCAAGTTTTGGGTAAAGATTTGATGGACTATGGAATAAGGAGTGGCAAGATCCCAAGCTTGTCGATGCCCAAGGCAACCCTAGGAATCAAGGATGCCAAAAATCCTAAGCTTGGGGCTGCCCTGGAAGGCATCTCGTCTTTCGTCTTGAATCCATCGATGAATTAACTTGAGGCTATATTTTTATTCACCAAATGATATGTGTTTTGCTTGGAGCGTCTTGTATGATATGAGTCTTTGCATTTTAGTTTGCCACAATCATCCTTGCGGCACACATCTTTTGAGATAGACACACATGAATCGTGAATTTATTAGAATACTCTATGTGCTTCACTTATATCTTTTGAGCTAGGCAATTGTGTTGTAGTGCTTCACTTATATGTTATTAGAGCACGGTGGTGTTTTGTTTTATAGAAATAATTCAACTCTTGTACCTCACTTATATTATTTTGAGAGTCCTTAAACATCATGGTAATTTGTTTAGGTTATCAATTTAGTCCTAATATAATAGGCATCCAAGAGGGATATAATAAAAACTTCCATATAAAATGCATTGAATATTATGAGAAGTTTGATTCGTTGCATAGAGTTTTGAGATATAAAGATGGTAATATTAGAGTCATGTTATGAATTAATTGTGAATTGGTAAAAATACTTGTGTAAAGGTTTGTGATTCCCGTTATGTAAGGTTGTCGGAGCATGATTTGTTTATTGATTGTCAACCTTTGTGTGACGGTCGGGACCGCACGATGGTTTACTCCTACCAACCTCTCCCTAGGAGCATGCATCTAATACTTTTCTTCGATGACTAATAGACTTTTTCAATAAGTATGTGAGGTCTTTATTACTAATGTGAGTCCATTGATTATACGCACTCTCACCGTTCCACATTTGCTCCCCTATCTAGTACCGTGCAACTTTCACCGGCGCACTACACCCACCATATATCCTTCCTCAAAACAGCCACAATACCTACCTATTATGGCATTTCCATAGCCATTCCGAGATATATTGCCATGCAAGTTCCACCGTTCTGTTGATTATTACACGCACCATCATTTTCATATTGCTTTGCATGATCGTAAGATAGCTAGCATGATGTCTTCATGGCTTGTTTGTTTTTTATGCCATTTGCTATGCTAGATCATTGCACATCCGGATAAACCGCCGAAGTCATTCATATAGAGTCATATTTTTTTCTAGATATCAAGTTGTAATTCTTGAGTTGTAAGTACATAAAAGTGTGATAACCATCATTATTAGAGCATTGTCCCATGTGAGGAAAGAATGATGGAAGCTATGATTCTGTCACAACTTGGGATGAGACTCTAGACTTTATGAAAAATAAAAAAGGCCAGCGAATCCCAAACAAAAAAATGGCCATTGATGCCCACCAAAAAAGGAGAGAAAAGAGAGTAGGGACAATGCTACTATGTTTTTTCCACACTTGTGCTTCAAAGTAGCACCATGATCTTCATGATAGAGAGTCTCTTGTTTTGTCACTTTCATTTACTAGTGGGAATTTTTCATTATATAACTTGGTTTGTATATTCCAATGATGGGATTACTCAAATTTCCCTAGGTATTGAGTAGCAAGAAAGTTGGATGCACACCCACTTAGTTTCTTTTTTAGCGTTCATACACTTATAGCTCTAGTGCATCCGTTGCCTGGCAATCCCTACTCACTTACATTGATATATATTGATGGGCATCTCCATAGCCCGTTGATACACCTATTTGATGTGAGAGTATATTCTCCTTTTTTCACAACCTCCACCATATTATATTCCTCCAATAGTGATATGCCCATCGCTCACTCTCATGTATTGCATGAGAGTTGAAAAGGTTTGAGAACATAAAAGGTGTGAAACAATTGCTTGACTTGTCATTGAGGTTGAGCATGATATAAATAATGTGTGTGGGGAAGATGGAGCATAGCCAAACTATTTGATTTTGTAGGGATAACTTTCTTTTGCCATTATATTTTCAAGATATACAATTGCTTTGTAAGTATGCTTGAAATATTATTGTTTTTATGTCAAAGTTAAGCTTTCGTTTTGAGTCTTCCAGATCTGAACATTCATGCCATAATAAAGGATATTACATGGATAAATATGTTAGGTAGCATTATACATCAAAAAATCTATTTTTATCATTTTCCTACTCGAGGACGAGCACGAATTAAGCTTGGGATGCTGATACATTTCCAATGTATCTATAATTTTTGATTGTTCCCTGCTATTATATTATCTGTTTTGGATGTTTTATATGCATTAATATGCTATTTTATATTATTTTTGGGACTAACCTATTAACCTAGAGCCTAGTGCCAGATTCTGTTTTTTCCTTGTTTTTGAGTATTATAGATAAGGAATATTAAACGAAGTCCAAACGGAATAAAATCTTCACGGTGATTTTTCTTGGACCAAAATACATCTACCAATCTTGGAGAGGAAGGAAGGAGACCTATCAGGAGGTCACAAGCCACCCTGGCGTGGCCAGGGGGTGTCCCCCTAGCTTGTGGCCCCCTAGCAGGTCCTCTAACTCTAATCTTCATCCTATAAATTCCCAAATATCCCCCAATACCAAAAAGAACGACAAGAATAATTTTCCGCCGCCGGAAGCCTCCGTTCTCGTGAGATCCAATCTTGGGTCCTTTTCTGATAATTTGCCGAAGGGGGATTCGGTCGTGGAGGGCATCTACATCAACTCCACTGTCCCTCTGATGATGCGTGAGTAGTCCACCATAGACCTATGGGTCCATATATAGCTAGTAGCTAGATGGCTGATTCTCTCTCTTTGTGCTTCAATACCATGTTCTCCATGATCTTCATGAGGATCTATCCAATGTAATACTCTTTTGCGGTGTGTTTGTCGAGATCCAATGAATTGTGGGTCTATGATCAGCTTATCTATGAATATTATTTGGTTCTTCTCTGAATTCTTATATGCATGATTTCATATCTTTGCAAGTCTCTTCGAGTTATTTGTTTGGTTTGGCCAACTAGAATGGTAATTCTTGCAATGGGAGTAGTGCTTAGTTTTGGGTTCAATCTTGTAGTGTCCTCATCCAGTGAGAAAGTAGGGGTAGCGAGGCACATATTGTATTGTTGCCATCAAGGGTAAAAAGATGGGGTTTTCATCATATTGCTTGGGTTTATCCCTCTACGTCGCGACACCTTACTTAATGCGTTACTCTAGATGCAGGCAGGAGTCGGTCGATGTGTGGAGTAATGGTAGTAGATTCAGAATCCTTTCAGTCTAATTCACACGGACGTGATGCCTATGTGCATAATCATAGCCTTGGATATCGTCATAACTATGCACTTTTCTATCAATTGCTCGACAGTAATTTGTTCACCGACCGTGTTATTTTGCTTCAAGAGAGAAGCCTCTAGTGAAACCTATCGCCCCCGGGTCTATTTCCATATTATAGTTTCAGATCTATATACCAAAAATACCTTTCTGTAATTTATTTACTTTTTACTTTCCGCAATATTTTACATCTATCTCTACCAGATCTAATCTGTCGGCATTCTGGGAATGGGGGTACCCAGCCCTGCGTGTGTGCGGCCCAGGACATGGCCCCCATCATTAGCCAGGCACGGCCTGGCGTGGCTCCTCTCAAGACAAGGCCCCTCGCGAGGACCCAAGGCTCACGAGGTAGAACGACTCCAAGAGCAGCAAGGATGGGCGTCCTTAGGCCCCCACCGGAGCGACGGAGATCTCTTTGCAGGACCCGGCCTCAAGAGTCAAAGATGATGCAGGGAAGGACAGGCGGGCACTAGCGTGCGAGGCGATGCAGTTTACCCTTTGGGCCAAAGGGAGCAAGGTTGTACACGGGTTCCCGAAGTGTAACAACCTGGGACCGACACTCAGAAGATTCCCCTTTTAGTCCATTGTCCCCGTGCGTTTCATGTGGTTGTCGCATTCATCATCACATCATTCACATCATCTCCATAGCATCATCACCTGTTTTCAAAAACTTGCGTCTGTTCGTAGTCACACGTTCTCTCTGTTCTTGTCGTTGCTCGTTTCAAGACCAACGACACATGCATGCGCCCGCGACATCATTTAAAAAACCATTTTTAAAGCGCACGAAAAATATTCTCGGATTGGTTCGAAACCTGGCCTGTGGTCTTATTAAAGTGTAGGTAGACTACCTATCGAATTTCGTCGCATTTCGAGTTCGTTTGATACCCGAACGGTTAACCGTAGCAATGCGGTCATAGGTTTGTTATCGGACATTTTTCGGTGTTTTAAAACCTTGTGTCACGGGCCACAAACCTCCCTCTCACCTCCTCATAGCCCATATACACAGCCGCCGCAGCCCACCTAGGCCCCCCTCCGCTTACAGGCCATCCGACCGAGATCGAACGGTCCAAAAACGGACAAAAACTGCTAAACTGCCCCCTTTGCCTATTTAAACAGCACCCCTTCCTAATTAGCAAACCCAAGCTCCCCACCTCATAATCCATGCCAGCCATCGCCCTATCTCCCTCCTCCCGCCAGAGGGCCCGCCCGAGCCCACGCGAAGCCCATCTAGGCCCGGATCCCGCTACCGCTCTAGGGAGGGAGTTCCCTACGCCCGAGCCAGATCGAGGGGAGGAGCCCCTCGATCCAGCGTCGTAGCCGCGCCTCGTGTAACCTCGCCGGTCGCCGAAGCTACACTGGAGTCTAGGGCCGCCACCTTGCCCTCTCTCTACCTCCTCCTCCCGCAACCTCTCTCACCTCGCCCTGTGTCTCTCCCCTGAAGGACTTGGCCGCCGGTCCCCCCAGGCGCCGCATGCCGCCGTTCCACGCCGGATCCGGTCGCCCCGAGCCTTCGCTGTCCTCCGCCATGAGCCCCACGGCTGGCCCTACCTCTGCTCTGGATCGAGTGGTAGGAAACTGATGCCCCTTTGCATGCGCCAGGCCTCGCCTCTGCGTGGGCTTCGCCTCGCCTGCGGCCCAGCTGCCCTTCGATCGGCCCATGAGGCCCTGGGTGAGCGCTCCTCTGCTATCCCTCGCCCGCGTGCGCACATTATCTATCCTTCACCCATGCCTCTATTTTGGGCCTATTGCAGATTAAGCCCAGTGCTTGTTTTTTTCCTTCCAGCGAATTTAGCATTATCGAGAGATTGCAGTTTTGCAAATTAGACCCCAAACTTCATGCATCAATAACTTTTTAACCGTGCATCGGATGAAAATAATATATATATATATATATATATATGAAACTTGACTAGAATTTTATGGAGTTTCACAATATCCAACTTTATCACATGTTTAAAATATTTAAACTTGCTATTTACATTACGTTTCACATATGCCATGTTAAAATGATTTATTTCATAACTAATTAACCGTAGCTCCGAATTAAATGTTCCACATATCTAATTTGACAAGAAAAATGTGTAGAATCACATGGTGACATTTATTTTGCTGTTTAACAACTCTAAAATATGGATAGTACAGATCTGCACCAAATTCATATTATGCTTATGGGGATGTTTCGGAAATGCTATATGTTGCTTCCGGCCCCATTTAAAATGCCTAGTTGATATAGTTGTTCATGCTTCACCTCTTGCCATGTTTAGCAACATTTAATATTGATGAGTACCTAAATGGGAGTGAACTAAATAATTTGAATGTGGAGTTTCGTCAATATGCAACTTGTTGCATATTTAACTTCACTTAATATGTAGTGGTTGTTTGTTGTGCTTGCCATGCCATCCCTGTGTTGCATATTAAACCAGACATGCATCATATTTTTTTTCACATCGTGTCATGCGTATGTTATGGTGTATCTTATGTTGATTGTTGTTTCCGGATTGCTTCTTCTTGATAGTTCCGAAAGCGTTCGGAGTGTGAGGATTCGTTCAACTACATTGGCTTGTCTTCTTCATGGACTCGTTCTTCTTCCATGCGGGATCTTAGGCAAGATGACACATTTTCCCAGATACCATTACTATCATTGCCATGCTAGATGTATTGTTTTCTATCGCTATGTCACGCTACCTACCACTTGTTTGTCAACCCTCCCCACATTGCCATGATAAGCCTCTAACCCCTCCACATCCGAGCAAACCTTTGTTTGGCTATGTTACCGCTTGCTCAGCCCTTCTTATAGCGTTTCTTGCTGCAGGTGCAATTGCTTCCATGTGACAACATGGACATTCTTTTATTATCACAATATTATTTCTGTTTAATTTAATGCACTTATACACTTGGTAAAGGGTGGAGGGCTTGGCCTTTTTGCTCAGTGTTTTGTTCCACTCTTGCTGCCCTAGTTACTTGTGAACCGGTGTTATGTTCCATAATTGAGCGCTCCTAACATGCTCGGGGTTCTTATGCGGACCCCCTTGATCTTTGTTTCAGGATAAAGCTTTTCTGGCAGGGCCCAACATTGGTACTATTGGTTAATAACAACTAAAATTTGCATAGGGCATGATCACCTTGTGGATGATTAATCAACAACCCGGGCCAGTGCACTAAAACATGACCCCACTTATAGCAACGGTTTTTTCCATCTCTAAAACTCCATATATGCATTGTTATTGTCTTTACCAACGGATTGGGATGTGTTGCCTTATCCAGCATTGCTAGCGCATAGTGCAACGCTTATACTGTCATTGGTAAAAGGGACCGTTGCAAGAGTACAACACATAAAATTGGCTGTTACAATGCTTTTATATGTTGGTTCTTAAAGTACGGGAATCAAAATTTGATTGCTAGGCAACAGAGAATTTTCAAGGATTCATGTGTTGGCGCATATAATCATATTATATATTTCCATCAATTAAATTAATGCTACACATAATGGTGATAATTAGGTATATTAACTGAGGAAAATAAATAAGAGAATATACTCACAAGAGGAAGAAATTATATATCGAATAAAATTGTTGGATTACAACAATGGATATTACAGGAGGAACATCATCGAAATGTGATGCATAATCTAATATTTTCTTGACAACAAAACCTAAAGAGAAAGTATCCATCAACATCCCTACAACTTAACTGAAAGTAACTGAGGAACATCACCCAACAGGAACATCCCACAACTTTACTAAAACTGAAAGCATCTATCATCATCATCATGAACCAGGATATCATCATCATTGTAGTATACTTGTTATGCACCCATATAATCTTCCATATAAATTTTCAATCTACAAAGAAAATAAAAAAATGAATTGTTAACATACAATGCATTGACACGATGAAAGTAGTGATAAAAGCAGGATATTAGACATGTACAAAGGTTGAAGGCCATGCAATCTCTTTTTTCTGCATTACCAATAGTATTGCAATTTTTGCGACTCTGTACCAAATCTTCAGTTTTCACAAGTGCTATATTACATTGCCCAAAATGCATTTTCATTTCAGCACCATCAGGTTTAAATTTAGGATCATAACTAAGAACTGTAGCGAGAGCTATGTCCCTGTTATGATTATGGAATGATACCGGCATGAGTGTTAGTTGTCATTGATGACTAAACAAGACACCGCAATATACGACATAGCCTGCAAAAAAACATGGCTCAAAAACATTATATGGACAGTAGGCTAAGCGCTGTTGTGCATTCATGGGCAATGTGAGTGACAATACTACTTCTCTTCTCTTCTCTTCTCCATTTAATTAACAAACTGAACCAAAACAGTTTTAATCATCTGAAACTGAACCAAAACATTTAGATCTAGTTGGTTTCAGTCAGCCAAGAGGAAACAGGGAAACCTACAGGTGCTCGCCACACTTTGGAACAAACTTACAGCCCCAAATCCAACAAGACGAATTTACCTGGTCATCACAAGCTTAGAGATCCATTGCTAATTCTGTACACCTATAGTCAAACTGTTTTGTTTGAAAATATTTGTTTATTGCTAAATAAATTTCTAAAGCCTACAACCCCAAATCCTATGAATTTGCATTGACAACAGCATAGAACCTAGCATGGCTCAACGTCCGTGGACACAATGAGCAGTAGTACAGTAGGGAGGGGAGAGTGTATACCTGCCACATCATCGTCCTTGACTTTCTTCATGGTGTCCCCCTACATCAAGTTGGTGCGTGCAGCTGCAAAGCCAAGAGAAAAAGGTTATGGTGTCTCATGCATCTCTAGAACAGCACAACACAAGTAAAGCTTCATCAAGTTCCATTCCTACTTAATAAAAGAAGAGAAAGCTATATTCTTCCCATCATATGTCTCCTAGTTTCTATATATGCAACTTTACATCTGGCTCAATGAATTTATCCCTGAGTTAGTTAGACTACTCATCAACTAGTGCATGTGAGCGGGCTAGATAATTTTAGTCTGCCATGTATAACTAGAACATTTTTATGTAAGAAAAAAATTAGAATCATAAATTGTAAAAGAAGCATACTTTTAAGTAATTGAGAAATATTAGATGTGATGCTATGTTTGCTTCCATGGCTGAAATAAATTTATTTTAATAAAGGCATTCATACATACTATGTACCATTCATATAAATAAAGTTTCCAAATTATAATTTATATGTAAAAGTTTGGGATCCGGGGTTAGTAAATATACAGAGGATATTAGTCAATATTGTGATTTCCTTTGATTACATAGCAGGAGTCTAAATCTTGTGAGATCCTAAAATTAGATGTCGAGGAAACCCAAATGGATCCCATGCTTTAGTGAGTTATGTTACAAAAAAGGAATACACAATTTCTAGTTAACAAATAAAAAATAAAGCTAACGTACATGAATATATGTCTTATATAAACCTTCATTAAGAAATGTTTTCTTAGATAAACACGTACATCACTTAAATCTTCTACATAAGAAACACATCCAGTGATTATGTTAAGTCACCTATAAATATAAAAAAGAAATGGTTGGCGGCTGAAAGCAGCAGTGCAACACTACTATTTGAAACTTCGATTATGTGGTGTTGCTAGAGGCGACCAGAGCTGCAAACCACCCCAACCGTATTCTTCCACTCCCTACAGCACAATCGAGTCAAGAGGAGTACTCATCCATACATGCGTGCAAGACAGATTTTTCTTCTTCATAAAATCAAGTCCATTGCATGGTTCTTTCTTGTTTTATGACTTTAAAGGATGGAAAATAGACCACAAATCACCGCACCATCATTTCCTTCACTCGACAGCCTCGCTGCCGAAGACGCCCACGGCCACCTAATCTGCTTCAAACTGTCATTGTTACACCTCCACTGCCACTAGAACCATCGTTAGATTGACTTAGCCTGAAAGAATATATGGTTGCCATGCTCAAAACCTTAAATAGGAAAATACTAAATACTGGAGAACAAAATGATTGGGGCCTTGGGGATATATACTGCATTAATTAGACCCTAACCTGATTTTTAAATATACCTAGGTGTTTTTTTTACTAATTGCCTCAAACACACTAGTTGTTGCGTAGATGAGCTTCAGAACCGCTAATTGGAAAGAGAACCATTCCCTACAATGTGGTTACACTAGAAAGAATATGCAACTAGGACTCAGTTAGCATGTGGTCGTCCTCTGCTTTGACAATTTATCAGCACAACAAAATCTAATTGACCTCAATCAGCACGCACTTGATTCCAAACAGTAGAAAATCCTAACACTACCAGAACAACAATGTCTCTCGATGTGCCACAGACCAAAGTAGAGGGGAGGGGTGGACCAACTCACCTGAAGCAGGAGGAGGAGGAAGCTCATGGCTGCTTCATCCCGATCAATAGCAAGGTTGTCCACTAGCCATTCCTCCCTGTGCGTCTACATGAGAAGTGAAGAGCAGGGGTTAGAGAAGGGATAGAGAGAGGATGAAGCCAGGGGATGGGATGCACTCACCGGATGAGACGAGGATGACATGGACACCGTCATCGAAACCCTAGCCATGGGAGGTGGATCGCGGGTGGGGTTTGGTGGCCTCGAGTGCTGGATCTAGCAATGGGAGGGATCTGCGGAGCGAGGGAACCCAAAGTTGTGCTTTGCTTTGGCGAGATTCGCTGGACATCACCTGAATCCGCCGCTGCAGGTAGCGCCATGAGGAGCCGCATGAAGAGAGTGGGATGGGACGCAAGAGGGACGGTTCAGTGGGGATGTGGTGGATCCGGTAGCCTCCCAAGCTGTGAGGTGGGAGGATGGGAGGGGGAGGGCCAGCGGCAAGGGCGACGAGGTGAGCCGGAGGAGGGTGACGAGGCATTGGTGGCGGCAATTTGGGAGATGAGGGGAGTCATGGGTAGGCACTGTTTCTCTTGTCTCTCTCTCTCCTTTCCTCTATTTATTTTTTATAAATACATGTATAATAAATAATCATGACAGGGTGATTAGGATCATGAGCTGCAAATCTAGAATGCATATGCTACAACACTTATATCCGTATCTATTCTAAATTTTACATTATATAGTCAAAATGTTGTAAAAGTTTTGTTGCTTTATAGGGGGTATCCTTGTAGTGGTGCTCCTCATGAGTGTTGGTCCAAAACGGGCTGCCTTCGGAGCCGCCTTGAGAAAACTCGGGGATTGGTTTTTCATGTAGCTAGTTCCATCCGGTCGTGTCCTAAGAACGAAATACGTGGCTCTTATCGGGTTCATCGACACATCGGGCGGTCTTGCTGGACTTGTTTTACCTTTATCGAATGTCTTGCATCAGGAACTCCGAAATTCTTCGGGCTATCCCAAGGTGTCGGATTTCCTTTGGAATTGCTTATGAATATCAAGAGATTCGTGGTCGAGGTTATTCCCGTGGCGTATGGTTCATTTGTGCTGGATGATTTGGAGCACTCCTGCAGGGTTAAATCTTTCGGAAAGCCGTGCCCGCGGTTATGTGGCAAACTTGGATACTTTGTTTAGCACCCGGTCATAGCAAACTTGAAGTAAACTCAAATAAAATACACCAACTATGTGCGTAACCGTGACTTTCTTTTCTCCTGAGTTCTTATCCGAAAGAGAACATAATGGGTTTAAGATTGACATAACTAGGTGTTCAGGATCAGTTAGTGATCATTACTAGTTCACATCCCTTGTGCGTAGACCACCATACTTTATTTTCTGTATTCGTAAGTTAGCCACTCAAATAAATGCTTAGTCGTTGCTGCAGCGTCACCACTTAACCATACCTCACCCATTAAGCTTTAATAGTCTTGATACTCTTGGAAATGAGATAGTTGAGTCCTTGTGGCTCACAGATTATTACAACCACAGGTACAGGTATAGGTAATATGATGCTTGAACGTGAGTGCGTTGCTTGTTTGATTTGGAGTTCTTCTTCTTCTTCATCAATCTAGGATGGGTTCCAGGCGGCAGCCTGGGATAGCAAGGATGGATGTCATTTTATCGTTTGGTTTCGTCCGTAGTCGGACCCTGCTCTTATGTATGATGTTTGAGTATGTTGTTGTATTGACGTGATATTGATGTAGCTTGTGGCGAGTGTAAGCCAATTCCATATACTCACCTCTTCTTTACATGTACTTGTAATGATATCCATTGTTTAAACACGATGAGATGCGCTCCTATCCCTATCGAGGCCCTCGTGGAAAAATAAGGATAGGGTGGCATCTTGGGCGTGACAAGTTGGTATCAGAGCCAAGTTCCAACCTAGGAGCCCCCTTGATTGATCGAACTTGGCCGAGTCGTGTCTAGTGAAAAAAACTATTTTGAGTCTAGTTATATCGGAGAGTAGGATTCTTTTTACTCCTCTTCTATGCTCTGGTGAGGTATTCGACTTAGGAATTTTGATTCTCGTCCTCTTCTCGCTCAAAAAAAATTTAGGATCACGCGGGTATTTTGGAGTCTATATGATACCGATGTGACAAGGTTCTATCTTGGTGCCTCCTGTCTAACTTGATTTCTTCCAGGGAGTCGAGCTCCACGGAATGTTGGCACATCGTTATCATTCAGCTTCCTTGATATCTCAGGATGGAGAGTGTTCGGAATTACTTCAATACTTGTCATGGTGACATAAGGTCGAAGTCACCCAGTACTAGGGAGGCGTCGCGGTACCAGCATGGTTAGTATCGTTATGCTTTCGAGGATCCGAGTTAGATGGACTTGCGAAGACTCTAGTTATGTGTTGAAGGATGGATACAATTGGGGTGTAGGTTTGTTAGTTGTGTGAGATATTTCCTCCTTGTATCCCCAACACCGGATTGGATAACCAAAAAGTTTTTTGAAGTTCTTAGGTGCGAATTCAAGTAGTTACCTAGGCTATGTTCCAATAGATCATGATGTGAGATTGGGGTTCGACATCTAGTGGATTCTTTCGTTCACAGTCTTTCTTACAGAGGACAGTCTTTATTTATGCTTCCTCATCCATTGTAGTTTGCTACGCCTAGGGAGCATATTCGAGCGTCATTTCAATATGACAATCCAATGTACGATCGAGCCCGGGCGAACCTTACCACGAAAATATCGAGCGGAATCTCTTTCATGAATTTGTTCTCGCTTGTTTCATAAGCCTCATCCTATGTTTTGTTTTCAATATGGTACTTTGAGTTGCTTCGATGACAAGTGGCGATTTCATATATTTCCCAAGTGTTCTCATACTCTTGTGGGATTGCTAATTCTTGCGCTCAACCGGAGTTGTCATATCAATTCTTTTTATCCGATGTGCTTCTCTTCAATTGAATTCTATCCTATTAAATATTTGCAAGATCAATCCTCATATTTTGTTCGGGAGTTTGTCTCATCCATCCTAAGTTTTCTTTATTTTCCCACCCTCCCGCCCTTTTTCTTCAATGATTAAATTCTCTTCCAAGTGCCTTTATCTTCATCAATGCTTCCGCTATTATTTCTTCATATTGTATCCGGTGATTTCTTGTGGATATTCTCAAGAGTTTCAATTTCAAGGTTTATCCTCATATTCTTTATTCTTGTTGTTATTCTTATCCGATGGATTCAATTCAAGCTTCGGTGTTCATCTTATACTTTCTCATTCGTTCAATGGTTTCCATGTTGGAATTTCTTTTCCAAGCCTCTCTTGATTATTCGTCTCTCTCTGTTCTATTCGGAGGCTGAAGATATCTCATAGATTCGTATTTTATTCATTCCTCCAAAATTATTTCGAGGTTCTCACTTCATCAAGTTCTTAATTTGTACCGGCGCAATCTCTCTTTTAATCAATTATTTAACCGGTGGTTTCTTTTCAGTGGGCCCATAACCCATAGGTTTTTTCCCAGGATCCTACCTGACTCTTCTAATCTTTCTGGAGATGTTCTGAAGTTCTCTTCAAATATGACGTAAGAATGAATTTCATTAGTCATATGCCTTCTTGAAGATTGCTTCTAAATCATTTTCCTTGTTGGCTCAACCTTTTTCTTTATTCATTATTCTGGAGTATCTCAGTAATTCATGGTGTTGTTTCTCGTTCTTCCAAAGATTCATGGTTTCAGGCTATTGCTTTCATCTCAAATTGTTTTGATCATGAGTTATTTCTCCCATATCTATCCGGTGCATTCAGAGTTGTTTTCATTTCTCGATCCTCTGAAGGCCATTGCTTTAGAAAATTTCTTCATTCCCAGCTTTCAGCTTTCGTTCTCAAATTCTTCTCAATTGTTGTTCCTTCGTTCGTATCTCAATTATTCTAGTGCCTTGTTCAGTTTCTATTAGGAAAATCCTGATCTCTTCATTCTCATGTGTCCTCTTTAGTTTCTAATTCATTATGGTGTATCATTCAAAACATCTTCAAGTTTGTGCTTTATCTATCTTTCTTATCTCATCCAAACGGATAAGTGGTATGCCAAATCTATTGTTTGTCATCAATTTAACTTGATGAAGGGTAGGCATATCATAATTCTTATTCTTGTTTCATCCAAGTGATTTCAATCCTTCTTACGGATTTGTTCACGATATCAAATTCCTTATCCCAAGTGGTCATCTTTCTTTTCCGGAGTTCCTAGTTTTTCTCAAGTATCTTGTCCTGAAGCATCATCTAAATCATTGGAAAGCCTCAATCATGTCTCTTAGCAACCTTCAATTCTTTTCTATCATCCTTTCATTCTAGAGTTCATCCTGGTGGTTTTTATGGTGGCTGCTAAAGATGTAATTCTTCTCGAATAGTTCTTCAAGATTCTTGTTGGAGGTGCTCAAGTGTTCTTATCTTGGATTTCTAAGTTAAATTCCTTCTCCATTGTCTTTTGAGTTGGTATTACTAAATCTTGATTATGAGGAGTCTCGAAGGAAAATTGTCAAGAATAAGATAATTAATCCATCATTCCTTTCTCGAAATTATCTTGGATTGGATTCACCTAAAGCATTTCTTAAGGATTGTTGCTACCATGGTGTTAAATGATTCAAGTGTATCCTCCTCCTTTTGGTGAAAGAATTTTTGCATATCTTGTTGCTCTCAAGCAATCAATTGTTTCTGTTGTGGAAGGTTGTCACCTCATAATTTTGAGATGTTTTCCATAAGCCCGTACCAAGCTATTCTTTTCGTTGTCGATTCTCCATCAACTCTGTTCGTCTACAGTTCTCAAGTTCAATGGTGGTAGAAGTTGTTATTTTCTTCTCCGTTCTTTTCATTCCATCAATCTATTTTCTCTTCTCTTGTTATGGAGGCCTTGTGATGTTGCTCTCTTCAATCTATCGTCTTGCCTTGTCAAGATCATGTTGTTTCTTTGCTTATTAATTTAACCGGAGTGCTGTGAAATATTTTCATCATCCCTCCATCTTATAAAGTTTTGATTTGAATCCAATAGAAGTTTGGGGTCGCTCTTTGAATTTCTTTCCATCATATCAAATTTTGCCTCTCTTTCCTACTGAACTACTGCCGAAATTGCTTTTGAAGTCTTGCTTGTTTCTCATATCATTCTTCATCTCTTACAATCCTTAAAGTTCATGTGGGTTCACTCGTTTGTCTTAGAAGCAACTAAGTTCTACCTCTTCCTCTTGCTTTTCTCTTCCCCTTCTCATTCTAGATCTCGGGATGAGATCCTAGTGTAGTGGAGGAGAGTAGTAACAGCCTAGGACCGATGCTCCAGAAGATTCCCCTTTTAGTCCATTGTCGTCGTGCATTTCGTGTGGTTGTCGCATTCATCATCACATCATTCACATCATCTGCATAGCATCATCACCCGTTTTCGAAAACTTGTATCCGTTCGTAGTCGCCGGTTCTCTCCGTTCTTGCCATTGCCCGTTTTGAGACCAACCACACATGCACATGCACGCGCCCGCAACATCATTTGAAAAAACCATTTTTAAAGCACGCGAGAAATATTCTCGAACTGGGTCGAAACCTGGCATGCGTTCTTATTATAGTGTAGGTAGACCGCCTGCCAAATTTCACCGCATTCCGAGTTTGTTTGATACCCGAATGGTTTACCGTAGCAATGCGGTCATCAGTTTATTATCAGACGTTTTTCGGTGTTTTAAAACCTCGTGTCATGGGACGCAAACCTCCCTCTCACCTCCTCATATCCCATATACACAGCCGCCGCAACCCACCTAGCCCCCCTCCGCTTTCGGGCCGTCCAATCGATATCGAACGGTCCAAAACGGACAAAAACTGCTAAACCTAGCGCCCCTTGCCTATTTAAACAGCCCCCCTTCCTAATTAGGAAACCCTAGCTCCCCACATCATAATCTGCGCCAGCCGTCGCCCTATCTCCCTCCTCCTGCCGCCGGGCCCGCCCGAGCCCGTGCGAAGCCCATTTGGGCCCAGATCCTGCTGCCGCTCCAGGGAGGGAGTTCCCTGCGCGCGAGCCAGATCGAGGGGAGGAGCCCCTCGATCCAGCACCACAGCCGCACCTCCCATCAGCTCGCCGATCGCCGGAGGACCCGCCGCCCCTCGTCGGAGCTCCGTTGGAGTCTGGGGCTGCTGCCTTGCCCTCTCTCTCCCTCTTCCTCCCGTAACCTCTCTCATCGTGCCCTCTCTCTCTCCCCTGCAGGACTTCACCGCCGGTCCCACGAGCCGCCGCATGCCGCCGTTACCCGCTGGATCCGGCTGCCCCGAGCCTTTGTTGTCCTCCGCCATGAGCACCACCGCCGTGAGCCCCGCCGCCGTCACTGCCTCTGCTCTGGATCGAGCGAGAGGAGACCGATGCCCCTTCACAGGCGCCAGGCCTCGCCTCGCCCGCAGCCCAGCCGCCCTTCGACCGGCCCATGAGGCCCTGGGTGAGCGCCCCTTAGCTGTCCCTCTCCCACTTGTGCACGTTAGATATCTGTCACACATGCCTCTACCCCGGGCCTATTGCAGATTCAGCCCATTGCTTGTTTTGTTCCTTCCAGCGAATTTAGCATTATCCAGAGATTGCAGTTTTGCAGATTAGACCCCGAACTTCATGCATCAATAACTTTTTAACCGTGCATCGGATGAAAATAATATATCTATGAAAATTGACTAGAATTTTATGTAGTTTCACAATATCCAACTTTCTCACATGTTTAAAATATTTAAAATTGCTGTTTACATTAATTTGCACATATGACTTGTTAAAATGATTTATTTCATAACTAATTAACCGTAGCTCCGAATTAAATGTTCCACATATGTAACTTCACTAGAAAAATGTGTAGAATCACATGCTGACATTTATTTTCCTTTTTAACAACTCTAAAATATGGTTAGTACAGATCTGGACCAAATTCATATTATGCTTATGGAGATGTTTTGGAAATGCTATATGTTGCTTCTGGCCCCATTTAAAATGCCTAGATGACATAGTTGTTCATGCTTCACCTCTTGCCATGATTAAAAACATTTAATATTGATGAGTACCTAAATGGGAGTGAACTAAATAATTCGAACGTGGAGTTTCACCAATATGCAACTTGTTGCATATTGAACTTCACTTAATATGTAGTGGTTGTTTGTTGTGCTTGCCATGCCATGCCATGCGTTGCATATTAAACCGAACATGCATCATATTTGTTTGCGCATCGTGTCATGAATATGTTGTGGTGTATCTTGTGTTGATTGTTGTTTCCGGATTGCTTCTTCTCGATAGAGTTCCGAAAGCGTTCCAAGTGTGAGGATTCCTTCGACTACACGGGCTCGTCTTCTTCATGGACTCGTTCTTCTTCCAACCGCGATCTCGGGCAAGATCACACATTTCCCTGGATATCATTACTACCATTGGCATGCTAGATGTCTCATTTTCTATTGCAATGTCACGCTACCTACCACTTGTTTGTCAAGCCACCCAACATTGCCATGATAAGCCTCTAACCCCTCCACATCCCAGCAAACCTTTGTTTGGCTATGTTACCGCTTTCTCAGCCGTTATTATAGCGTTTCTAGCTGCAGGTGCAATTGCTTCCATGTGACAACATGGACATTCTTTTGTTATCACAATATTGTTGCTATTTAATTTAATGCACTTATACACTTGGTAAAGGGTGGAAAGTTTGGCCTTTTTGCTTGGTGTTTTGTTCCACTCTTGTCACCCTAGTTACTTGTGAACCGGTGTTATGTTCCATAATTGAGTGCTCCTAACATGTTCGGGGTTGTTATGGGGACCCCCTTGATCCTCATTTCAGGATAAAGCTTGTCTAGCAAGGCCCAACATTGGTACTATTTCCTTAATAACAATTAAAATTTGCATAGGGCATGATCACCTCGTGGATAATTAATCAACAACCCGGGCCAGTGCTCCTCATGAGTGTTGGTCCAAAAGGGGCTGCCTGCGGGGCCGCCTCGAGGAAACTCGGGGATTGGTTTTTCCTGTAGCTAGTTCCATCTGGTCGTGTCCCGAGAACGAGTAACGCGGCTCTTATCGGGTTCGTCGACACGTCGGGCGGTCTTGCTGGACTTCTTTTACCTTCCTCTAATGTCTTGCATGATCTTCTTCGGGCTATCTCAAGGTGTCGGATTTCCTTTGGAATTGCTTATGAAGATCACGAGATCCGTGGTCGAGGTTGTTCCCGTGGCGTGTGGTTAATTTGTGATGGATTAGTTGGAGCACCCCTGTAGGGTTAAATCTTTCGGAAAGCCATGCCCGCGGTTATGTGGCAAACTTGGATACTCTGTTTAACACCCGGTAATAGAAAACTTGAAGTAAACTCAAAATAAATACACCAACTGTGTGCGTAACTATGACTGTCTCTTATCATGAGTTCCTATCCGAAAGAGAACACGGTGGGGTTAAGATTGACGTAGGTAGGTGTCCAGGATCAGTTAGTGATCATTACTAGTTCACGTCCGTTGTGCATAGACCACCATACTTCATTTTCCGTATTCATAAGTTAGCCACTCAAATAAATGTTTAGTCATTGTTGTAGCCTCACCACTTAACCATACCTCACCCATTAAGCTTTAATAGTCTTGATACCCTTGGAAATGAGATTGTTGAGTCCCTATAGCTCACAGATTACTACAACAATAGTTGCAAGTATAGGTAATGTGATGCTTGAACGTGAGCGCGTTGCTTGTTTGATCTGGAGTTCTTCTTCATCATCAATCGAGGATGGGTTCCAGGCGGTAGCTTGGGATAGTAAGGATGGATGTCATTTTATCGTTTGGTTTCGTCTGTAGTCAGACCCTGCTCTTATGTATGATGTTTGAGTATGTTGTTGTATTGATGTGATATTGATGTAGCTTGTGGTGAGTTTAAGACAATTCCATATACTCACCTCTTCTGTACATGTACTTGTAATGATATCCATTCTTGCAACACGATGAGATGCGCTCCTATCCCTGTCGACGCCCTCATGCCAAAATAAGGATAGGGCCGCATCTTGGGCGTAACACGAAGTCCTGCCCAAAGGTTTCCATTCCAGTGCACAAGACCACGACCACGAGCCCCACCGGGCGGATGTCATCGCCGATCCAACCATTGCATCATTGATAGCCACTTTGTAGGCGAAGAACACCTTTGGACAGTGTGCAGATGTACTCCTGTCCCCCTTCAAATTTGGTCGTTGTGGGATCCCTTCCCGCCATTGTGATAAGGGAAGAGGACCCGGGCCACTGCTATATATAGAGGCTTGGCCGCACCATAGAAGGGGGGCCCGATTCACGACTTAGCCACTCGACAAACCACGAGACTAGGCAGAGAGCCAAGAACACCACTTGAGCAACCTCACGAGGTTCGAAACCACTGTACTAGTTCATCCACCACACCTCCCCGAGAGGCAATCCACCAAAGCAGGAGTAGGGAATTACGCTTCACAAGGGCCCAAACCTGGGTAAACGGCCGTGTTCATCTTCTTCCTCGTCATCGTGTGAGTTTGTCACGGTAGCCATCGAGTAGCGAGCTAGGCAGGGCGAGGCTATGGGGGATCATCGGACACGCCCCTGTGTTCGAACCTCGAGGGTTTTGTGGAGACCGAAATCCAACATAATCCTTGCAAGTAACCGTGAAGGGATTGACAACCCCTTTATAGCGTTGGGTGCAAGAGTTTGATTGTTTGTGTAGGTGCATCTATTGGCGACTTTCTTGTTCCTCCTACTTGATTGATACCTTAGTTCTCAACAACTGAGGGAAATACTTATCTACTTTGGTGCATCACCCTTTCCTCTTCAAGGGAAAACCAATGCAAGCTCAAGAAGTAGCAGGTTGCAAGTATTTGTTTTTGTGTGTGTAGGTGTTGTTTGTGTGGGTGTGTGATCTTCCTCTATGGATTGATATATTGTTTTCATAACCGAGGGAAATACTTATTGTTGTTGTGCTGCATCATCCCTTCCTCTTTGCAGAACTACCGACGCAGTCTCAAGCCATGTCAAAGGAATTTATCGCGCCGTTGTCGGGGAGGAAGCAATCTCATCTATCAGGTTCCTAATCACAAATCTCATCTCCTTGCAATTTACATTATTTGATATTTGCCTCCCATTTTCCTCTCCCCCACTTCACAAATTTGCCATTTTATTTTCCCTCTCTTTTTTTTGCCCTTTTTCTTGTTAGATCTCTTGTTTGCCTAGGCATGATGCGTTAACGAAGATATTATTATGTTCGTTACCCCAATATTTTCTTTGAGATTGAAAAAGTACTAATGAATTTATGACTATATGGAATTTGAGCAAAATAAGTATGATCATTATGTAATGGACGGCATAAAATAGTGAGATCAAGGGAACTGAGTTCACCGACCTTCCCCCTGGTGGTTAAACACTTCGTGGTAAATAAAGCAAAGTAGTGCACGGAACGAAACAATAGAATCGTAGGAGTGGCGCTTGACACGCCTCTTTCATCACCCAATATCAAAATGAGGAGAAAGTCGTCAAATTCCACTGGTCTAGGGTCCCTTAATTCCCCATCAGAGGGAATCAGGCATATGTCGCTAAAGTCAGTAGGAAGTATCTGGTAGGGTTCAACATATGGATTAAACTACACCTTAGGAGGATTATTCTTACTCGGAAACTAAAAATTTTGCACAAAGGAATTTGTAAGGATGTGCTGCTAGTCACACTTATTTGCGAGGAAGTTGGTCAGCCTGTAATTTTTAAAAAATTGGGCAAACTCTTGATGGAACCCAGCCTCCTCCATAAACGGGGTATGTGGCCATTCACACGGCACCACTTCCGCCTTCCTCAAAGTGTTGAGGTCACTGTCCAACGATTCCCCAATTACTCCTTTAGCATTCCTCTTGGAGGAGTACTTCCTAAAGAAATTTATATTATTTCTACAAATAAATTTCTCAAAATTTTGGTCTGCAATTGTTTTTGCCAATGAAGCTTAATAAGATTGATAACAAGTACTCATAGGGATGCCTAGGGGCCATACCAAGCATTTATACTACTTAGAACTCTAAGAATTCAAAATGAAAGCTCATCTATAACAGCACCAAGATTAGCTAATTATTCTGAAAATAAACCACTAAATCGAGAACTAATTGAAGCAATCCATCAAAATAGTTCCAAAAATGGAGCTTCAAACAAAGAGATCAAAATCCACGGGTTTGTGAGCAAGAACACACGAGAGAGAGCTATGATGATTTTTTTCTGGAGGTAGGGGATGACATGGGCTAAAGAGCTAACTAAGGGAACCCATGTGGGGGCCACAACCGACCAGAGCACGCCTGGGGTTGCTGGCACTCCCTGGTGTCTTGTGGGAACCAGGTGCACCCCCCTCTGATGTTATTTGCACTAGACATTCCAAAAATTCAGAAAAAATCATGTTAAATTTTTAGGACATTCTGAGAACCTTTATTTTTGGGTCATCTTTTATTGCACAGAGAAATTAGAAAATAGGATAAACTTGCATTTTATTTTATTTAACTAAGAAAAATAGAAAACAAAAAGTGGATACAAAGAGTTGTGTCTAGTAAATTCTTCAACTTCATACCTCTCAAAATGATCCATTAATAAGGTTGATCAAGTCTTGTTAATAACGACCTTTGATTAGCAAGAAACCGAAGAACTTTCGTAAAACACTAGGTTACCTCAACGGGGATATACATATCCCCAACCATAATTATATCATATTTCTGTTTAGCAGTAGGTAGAGGTGGATGAAAGCTTCTGATAGTGAGTATTAGAGAATTTTCAATAACATTCACACCATTCACTTGGAATTGTTTCTTCAGAGAGTGCACCGTATGCTCATTACCATCAATAACAGCCCGTGGAGTATTCAAAAAGGGTCTACCAAGGATAATCGACATGTTGTCATCCTCGGGTATCTCAAGAATAACATTTGCAACAACAACAAGCACATCCTCACATATACCGATAGGTACGGTTGTTGATTGGTCAGCCATTTGCAAAGATATCTTAGTAGTTATAACTTTATTCAAATCAAGTATTTTATATAAAGAGAAAGTCATAACACTAACACCAGCTCTCAAATCACACAATGCAGTTTTGACATAATTTCTTTTAATGGAGCAAGGTATAGTTGGCATTCCAGGATCTCCAAGTTTACTAGGCACTCCATCTTAAAAAGAATAATTATCAAGCATGGTGGAGATTTCAACTTCAGGTATCTTGGTTTTATTAGTGATGATGTCTTTCATGTATTTAGCATAAGGAGGCATCTTTAAGATGTCAGTTAAGTGGGTACGCAAAAAAGAATGGCCTAATCATTTCAGGAAAGCGTTTAAATTCTTCATCATACTTTTTCTTAGATGGTTTAGTTGGAAAAGGCATGTGTTTTTGAACCCATGGCTCTATTTCTTTACCATGTTTTCTATCCACAAAGTATTTTTTTATCATATCGTCTAGTTTTAGGTTGTGGGTTATCAAGCTCAACAATAGGTTCTATTTCAACATCTTTATCTGGTTCTTTATCATTACTAGGTTGAGTATCCTCATGAAAATTACTATCATTATCATTATCACTAGGTGGATATTCACTACCAGATCGAGTTTCATCATCAGAAATAGAGACATAATTATTATCATCGGGAGGTTTTTCTATATTAGGTTCACTAGAAGCATGCAAAGTCCTATCATTTTTCTTTTTCTTTTTATTCATACAAGAACTAAGCGTATCAGCATTCATTCCTTGAGAGTCTTGTTCAATTCTTTTAGGATGAACTTCAGGATAAAGTGCTTCTTGGGTCATTCTACGTCCTCTAGTCACTACTCTAATAGCATGATCATTCATATTGTTATTCATTTCATTAAGCAATTCTCTTTGAGATTTAGCAACTTGTTCCAACTGAGTTTGAACCATAGAGGCATGTTTTCCTTCACCTCTAACATCATTACTTATTCTAAATAACAAGTCACTCAAGAGAGCAATCATATCAGAATCATATTTCAACTCTTTCAGAACATTTGCATTGAAGTGATCTTGTTTCCTAAAGTAGTTATCAAACTCATATAAGCATTGACTAGGATGTTTATTGTAAGGCATGAAAAATAATAAAGAATTTACCTCTACCACGCGTTGAGGTGGTGGTGTGTCAAGGCCATGTATTTCTTCAATAGGTGGTAAATTCTTAATATCCTCAGCTTTAATAGTGTTTTCCTTCATACATTTCTTTACCTCTTCCATATCTTCAGGACTTAAAAAATAGGATACCCCTCTTCTTTGGATTGAGTTCAAGTTGTGGTTCAGGGAGAGTCCAATCATCATAATTCTTCAATATACTATTCAATAGTTCCTTAGCTTGTTCAATAGTTCGTTCCCTCGAAACACAACCAGCACAACTATCTAGGAAGTCACTAGAAGCATCGATTAGTCCACTATAGAAGATATCAAGTATTTCAATTTTCTGAAGAGGGTGATCGGGCAAAGCATTAAGAAAATGGAGAAGCCTCCTCCAAGCTTGTCGGAGTCTCTCTTCTTCAATTTTCACAAATTTAAATATTTCCTTTAAGGCTGCTTGTTTCTTATCAACAGGAAAATATTTTTCAGAGAACTAGTAAATCATGTCTTGGGTACTACGCACACAAAGTTAGAGTATTGTACCAAATCTAACGTTCACTCTTTAATGATAACGGAAATAATTTGAGAATATAGTAGTACCCTATCTTCTCATCATGAGCAAAAATGGTAGCTATATCATTCAACTTACTAAGATATGCGACTACAGCTTTAGTTTAATAACAATGGAAAGGATCAGATTCAACCAAAGTAATTAACTCTGGGTTAAAAGATAATTCATAATCCTTATCAGTAACAAACATAGGTGAACTAGAAAACTTAGGGTCACATTTCATTCTAACATTTAAAGTCTTTTCTTTTAGTTTTCATAGTAATTTCTTAAGATCATCTCTATCCTTACAAGCAAGAATTTCTCTAGCTACTTCTCCCTCCATAACATAACCTTCAAGTATCTTTGGCATTTCAAATCTAAGAGAGCTAGGTCTAATAGGTGTTTCATAATTATCAGTTTCAAAGGCTTCATCAGTTTCAGTAGTTTCATCAATTTCAATAATTTCATTCTCTCTAGCCCTAGCAATTTGTTCAACAAGAAATTCACCTAGTGGAGCAGTATCATCAAGCAAGGTACTAGCATCATCATAAGAATAATTCATATAAGAAGTAGCATCATCAATATCAGGATTAATAGCATGTGGTGGTGTTGCAAGTTTACTCATAACAGAAGTTGAATCAAGTGTATAGTGTGATGGAAAATACGTACCTCCCCTTGTCTTAGAGGGAACAATCTTGGTTCTTGTATCCTTAAGATTCTTCATGGTGATAGATTAATATAAATCCCAAGTGACTCAGCAAATATAGCTATGCTCCTTGGCAATGGTGCCAGAAAAATGTCTTGATAACCCACATGTCTAGGGGATCGCGACAACTTTCGAGGGTAGAGTATTCAACCCAAATTTATAGATTCAACAAAAGGGGAGCCAAAGAATATTTGAGAGTATTAGCAGTTGATTTGTCAATTCAACCACACCCGGAGATAAATATTTATAGTAAAAAGTGATTAGTAGCACAGTAATACGATAGTTTTATAGCAATAGTAGCAGTAAGAGTAGCGGTAACAGTAGCAGTAATAATTTTGTAGCAAATGCAATAGTAGCAGCAGTAGTATTAACTTAGCAAGAACAATTTGTGGAAAAACCATAAGAGCTGGATCGGTGTATTCGTTGGATGATATTCGTCATATAACGGTCATATCCTAGGGCGACACAAAACTTGCTCCAGTTCGTCAATGTAATGTAAGCATGTATTCCGTAAATAGTCATACGTGCTTATGGTAAAGAACATGCATGACATATTTTGTCCTACCCTCCTGAGGCAATGGGGTCCATAAGAAAACTAAGGGATATTAAGGCCTCCTTTTAATAGAGAACCGGAACAAAGCATTAACACATAGTGAATACATGCACTCCTCAAACTTCGGTCATCACCGGAACGTATCCCGATTTCTGCCAACCCGATGTTTATGGATCATAACACATAATAGGTGTATATGACAAGGAAAGATTGAATCAAGAACATAGATATAGTGATGATAATATAATAGGTTCAGATCTGAACTCGTGGCACTCGGGCCCTAGTGACAAGCATTTAGAATAGCAACATAAATCTTGGAACATAGTGGATACTAGGGATCAAGCCCTAACAAAACTAACTCGATTACAAGATGAATCTCATCCAACTCCTCATGACCAGCAAGCCTACAGAGGAATTACTCACTCCCGGTGGGGAGCATCATGGAATTGGCGATGAACGAGGGTTGATGATGACAAAGACTGAAGATTCCCCTCTTCGGAGCCCCAGCCGGTCTCCATATCTGTCCTCGTGATGAAGAACAAGAGGTGGCGGCGGCTCCGTATCGTGAAACATGATGAAACTTCCTCCCTAACTTTTTCTCCAAAAATATGATTTTATAGCATTGGAATTAGGGAAAGGGGGCCCACCAGGTGAGCACAACCCACCAGGTCACGCCTAGGGGAGCTGGCACACCCTGGTGGGTGCTGCTCACCCTGGCCCCTTTCTCTGGTGGTTTTTGGCTCCAATAATTCTTAAATATTCTGCAATAAATCTACAAAAAGTTTTGTTCCATTCTAAGAACTTTTATTTCCGGACAAAAACAACACCATTGTAGTTCTGTTGAATATAGCATCAGTCCAGGTTAGTTTCACTCAAATCATGCAAATTAGAGTCCAAAACAAGAACAAAACGGTTAGGAAAAGTTGATACGATGGACATGTATCAAGGCCACACGTAAAGCCACTTTGGCTGAGCATGAGCGGCTCGAGTGACTCCAGCGGTCACTCCACAACCACGCGGCCAGAGAGCAACTCAGCTCTAGCCACGTTCGGTGTTCGTTGTTCCCGAATGAAAGACCGCCAAAGATCCTAGTGATGCGCACACCGATAGAGAACCTGGTTGCGACCACTCCGATTGCTGAATCTATTCAACTGTCTGGTTCCACAGCTAGAGACGGCATTTAGCAGATCGAGACTCTGCTAAAGACTGTGTTGCAACACAATTCAGAGATATCACAATCACACCAGAGCATACACAACAAATCGGCATGGGCCGATACGGTCCGATCTACGCATAGCCGCATGCATACGGACAGAACATACATTCTCCACTTCCGTGAGGCCCACACGGGGGACGTTGATGCGATGACCGTGACGTAAGTCGAACGCCCCCTCCGAGGAGTGGTTTGTACGGCAAACGGTCAACCTCACCGAGAAGACCACGATCGGAGTCCCCCGGCCCAGGGGCTATTAAGAAGGTGTCCAGCGACCCCCGTAGCTCAATGCCATATCTATCATCACGCAAAATGTGGGGAACAAGAACAGATCGATCAGAGACTAAGTTATTTTGTGGGGGACTTAAGGCTCGAGTGTTTCAGTAGGTACATCCGAGAGGCGGACATTCCCTCCAAAAAAGATTGGCAACGAGGATCGGAAAGTTTAACGACGTGTCCAAGCAGGAAACATGGCTTGAGGATTACCAAGTGGCCGTCCATATTGACGGTGGCAACGACTTTGTCGCAATGAAGCATCTTCCTCTCATGATGGAGGGATCTGCCTGAGGCTTGCTGAATCAGTTACCCTCTAGCAACATCTACTTTTGGGAGGACCTGGCACACGTGTTCGTCAAGACCTTTGAGGCACTTACAAGTGTCTGGGTCGGCTGATAGAATTGCAACAGTGTGTCCAAAAGAGTAACAAAACTCCACGAGAGTACATTCAACGTTGGATCACGCTGCACAATACTGTCGAGAGTGTTACCGAGCAACAAGACATTTGGGCCTTCAAGGCGGTCACTTAGTACCGAGAGCTCATCTTGAAGTTCGGCCGATTGGGGGACCTGTCTCTCCCTTGGGCCATGGAAATAACCAATAAGTACACCAATGGAGAAGAAGAAGATTGCCTACTAAGCGGCAAATGGTGAGCCGGTGACGCCCCTCAATCGGGAGGACACCACTCAGGTGTTGAATGCTCAAGTAATAGATGGGTAGAGAGACATTCACAAAGAAGGACGACGACGAAGAAGGTGAGGATGCTCCCCAGTATCCGAACATCGACAAGGACGTCAACATGATTTTTGCTGATGTGGAAATCAAGAGGAGGTTGAAGGTCTTCAATCAGGAGGTGAACATGGCGGATCTTATTGTCGTCAAGTACCTCAACTAGGCAAAGTCTCCCATTTCCTTCGACCAGTCGGATCATCCAGCTCACATAGCCACCCCTGGGAGGCAGGTGCTGGTTATTGATCTGACCGTCAATGGAATTTGACTGTGCAATGTCTAGATGGATGGAGGAAGCGGGCCCAACAAAATCTACGTCGACACGCTCAGGACAGTGGACATTCCGATGTCCCGGCTTGGTAACAACAACGTGCATTTCCATGGGGTCATGATATCTACTACACAACCTTCTTCTTGTAGACTCGTGTTGGGACTCCAAGTGTAGAGTTTTGTAGGACAATGACAATTTTCCCTCAAGTGGGTGACCTAAGGTTTATCAATCCATGGGAGGTGTAGGTGAATATGTTCTCTCTCAAAGAATCTCTTGTGTCCCGAACACACCCAATACAATCATAAATTGTATAGGTGCACTAGTTTGGCGAAGAGATGGTGATACAAGTGCAATATGGATGGTAGATATAGTTTTTTGTAGTATGAAACTATAAAAACACTAAGGTAAAAAATAGTACACGACATGCAAAAGGTTGTATAAATGCTTCGAAACAAGGACTAGGGTCCATACTTTCACTAGTGCAATTTATCTCAACAATATTTGCATAGTTGAATCATATGTAAATACCTCGTGCGACAAAGAGTTCACTCCAAAGTCACAAATAGCGGAGAACTAATGGAGAAATTATTGTAGGGTACGAAACAACCTCAAAGTTATATTTTCTGATCAATCTTATGAGCTATCCCTATAAGTGTCACAAACAACCCTAGAGTTCAAACTAAAATAACACCTTAAGATACACATCAACCAAAACCCTAATGTCACCTAGATACTCCGATGTCACCACAAGTACCTATGGGCTTGATTATACGATGTGCATCACGTAATTTTAGATTCGTCATGTTCAATCCAACACAAAGAACTTCAAAGAGTGCCCCAAAGTTCCTACCGGAAAGTCAAGACAAAAACGTGTGCCAACCCCTATGCATACATTCCCAAGGTCACGGAACCCGCAAGTTGATCACCAAAACATACATCAAGTGGATCAATAGAACACCCCATTGTCACCACGAATATCCCATCGCAAGACATACATCAAGTGTTCTCAAATCCTTAAAGACTCAGTCTGATAAGAACCCACAAGCCACGTTGAGAAGGTTCCCGAGGAAGTCACAAGGCAAGAGGCGTGCCCCTGTGGCTTGTGGCCTCCTCGGCCTTCCTCTCTGGTGACTCTTCGCTCCAGTATTTTTTATATTTTCCAAAAATATTTTTCATAAATTTCAACTCATTCCGAGAACTTTTATTTCTGCATAAAAACAACACCACGGTAGTTCTGCTGAAAACAACGTCAGTCCGGGTTAGTTCTAATAAAATCATACCAAAATCATATAAAATTATTGTAAACATGGAATAAATACTTCTTAAATTATAGATACATTGGAGACGTATCAGCATCCCTAAGCTTAATTCCTGCTCGTCCTCGAGTAGGTAAATGATAAAAGAAATCATTTATGAAGTGTGAATGCTAGCAAGTGCACAAATTTGATCAATGATAATTCCAATCACTTTTTCTAGCATCAATATATATCATAAACATTAGCTCATCTCATAAACCTTCATGATGAAATAACAAGCTATCCACATGTTTAAAGTATAGACTAAGAAACTATGCTTTCAGTCAACAAACAATTGCAATTATCCTTCTTTTCAGGAAGGGTCTATGTAAGAGCTTTGATTTAGAAAATTCCACATACTCAACTATCATATAGTCTTCCATGATTGCTTGTAATAAAGCATATTTTTAGGGCAAATGGCATCCGTCGAACAAAGAGAAAGATAGGGGCTTAGAGTTTCTGCTACCAACTTATTTATCATATAGATAATTGTCAACAATAGTGATTCATGATCAAATATATTAGAATGGCCATGTATGCTTGAATCTTTCCCCAACACATGACGCTTATCAAGAGAAAAAGGCGAAATATAGGAAGTGCTGAAGATCACCATGACTCCTGCATAAAGGTAAGTACTAGAAAGTAAAAGATAGGCCCTTCGCAGAGGGAAGCATTGATTTGCAAAGGTGCCAGAGCTCGAGCTTTTAAAACAGAGATGAATAATAATTTTGGGCAGTATGCTTTCATTGTGACCATAACAACCGAGAGATCTAGGTATCTTCCATGATAGATGAATTATAGGAGGTTCCCAAATAGAATGGTAAAGTTTTTACTCCCCCTCCACCAATCAATTACACTCCACGGCAAGCCTAATCCACAGGTACCATCCATACAAACAACATTCTAGGGGGAATTTTGTTTCATTATATTTGGATTTTATTTTTGAGCATGGATCTGGGCATCCTGAATACCAGCCAGTTTCTCGTGAATGATAGTGAATCAACACATATCGTGAGATTAATCCACCTAGTATGGAAGATACTGACAGCCCCTAGTCACTACATCAGCGATTCGGGCATACAAAACAGAATATTATTTTAAGGTTTAGAGTTTGGCACATGCAAATATACTTGGAACGGCACGTAAATACCACATATAGGTAGGTATGGTGGACCTTCATGGCAAAACGGGTTTAAAGGGTGTTTGGATGCACAAGTAGTATTTCTACTTGGTGCGGAAGTTTTGGCTAGTATGAGGTGGAAGAAAGCACCACATGTTGGAGGATCCATAAAAATATAACTTCTATACAAATATACCCAAAAATTACTCATTATGTTGTCTTCCTTGTCCAACCTCAACTAATTTCCCAAGTCTGAAAATAATTAATGAGCTCACAATCATAGAAGATATCCAAGATAATATATTTATATGTGGAATCTCTCTTTCTTCAATATTCTTTCATGAATTGTTCTAGTGACCAATGCGGTGTCTGCTAACTTTCAATAAATTTTACCACCTATACTTATTGTCTCTGAAGTCATTACTCCCTATGGGATATAAGTGAAGCACGAGAGTGAATGACAAACTACTAAAAAAGATATAAGTGAAGATCAATGAGTAGTCAAAGAATTAAGTAGCTATGTGAGGACTCTCTCTCTCTCAATAAATATTTTTAGATCTGAGTATTTTATTAAACAGCAAGAAAAATAAAAACAACACTCCAAGAATAGCACATATCATGTGAACGAATAAAAATTTAGCTCCAAGTAAGATATACCGATAGTGTTGAAGACGAAAGAGGGGATGCCTTCTGGGGCATCCCCAAGCTTAGACGCTTGAGTCTTCCTTGAATATTACCTTGGGGTTGCCTTGGGAGTCCCCAAGCTTAGGTTCTTGTCACTCCTTATTCTCCTCAGATGTGTGTCTCACCCAAATCTTGAAAACTTCAATCACACAAAACTTAACGGAACTTTATGAGAAGGGTTAGTGTAGTAAAGATAAACCATCCACTCAGGTACTGTCAAGACAAGATTCATAATTATTCCCACATGATACCTACTGTATGACAACATTCCAACAATTTATATTGCTCAATATAATCTATAGGAACACTTGAAATAAGCAAACTATGCATGCAAAACAGAATCTATCAAAAACAAAACAGTTTGTAAAGATCTGAATTATCACCGTACTTCACTCACTCTAACAATTCTGAAAAACTAGGACAACTCAAGGAATTTGCATTAAACACTGTGTAAAAATTTTAGAATTGTTTGACGCTCCAGTAGAATTAGAAAATTCATATATTGGACGCAAAACTTTCTCTTTTTGCACAGAATCAAACAAGCAAGTATCAACACTATCCCAAAGGCTTTACTTGGAAATTTATTGGAATAAAAGACACAAAACATGATTAATACATTATATTAATCATGTGAACACATCAAAACAGAAGGTAAATGTGTTGGGTTGTCTCCCAACAAGCACTTTTCTTTAATGCCTTTTAGCTAGGCATGATGATTTCAATGATGCTCACATAGGAATAATAATTGAAACATGCAAAAGAGCATCATGAATCTCATTACAAGAACATTTAAGTCTAACCCACTTCCTATGCATAGGGATTTTGTGAGCGAAAAATTTATGGGAGCAATAATGAACTTGCATAGGAAGGCAAAACAAGCACAAATTCAAAACTTTGAACACATAGAGAGGAAACTTGATATTATTGCAATTCCTACAAGCATTTGTTCCTCCCTCATAATAATTTTCAGTAGCATCATGAAGGAATTCCACAATATAATCAGCACGTAAAGCATTCTTTTCATGATCTACAAGCATGGAAATTTTATCACTCTCCACACAAGCAAACTTCTTATTCATAATAGTGGGAGCAAACTCAACAAAATAACTAGCATGTGATAATTGATTGACATAACCACTTTGAATATTAAAATCATGATGACAAGTTTCGTGGTTTTCATTACTCCTTATAGCATACGTGTCATCACAATAATCATCATAGATAGGAGGCATGTCATAATCCTAATAGTTTTGCTCATCTAAACTTGGGGTCTTCTTCATCAAACATAGCATCCCTGAGCTTGTGGCTTTGCTTATCATTAGCATCATGAATATTCAAGGAATTTGTAGTAACAACATTGCAACCATTCTCATCATACAAACATATAGTGCCAAACATTTTATTCACTTCTTCTTCTAACACTTTGGCACAATTTTCCTTTCCATCATTTTCATGAAACACATTGTAAAGATGAAGTATATGAGGCAACCTCAATTCCATTTTTTGTTGTTTTATTTTATAAAACCAAACTAGAGAAAAACAAGAAACTAAAATATTCAATTGAAAGATATATAGATATACCATCAAGCACTCACCTCCCCGGCAACAGCGCCAGAAAGAAGCTTGATGTCTACTACACAACCTTGTTCTTGTAGACTCGTGTTGGGCCTCCAAGCGCAGAGTTTTGTAAGACAATGGGAGTTTTCCATCAAGTGGATGACCTAAGGTTTATCAATCCGCGGGAGGTGTAGGGTGAACATGGTCTCTCTCAAACAACCTTGCAATCAAATAGCAAAGAGTCTCTTGTGTCCCCAACACACCCAATACACTGGTAAATTGTATAGGTGCACTAGTTCGGTGAAGAGATGGTGATACAAGTGCAATATGGATGGTAGATATAGGTTTTTGTATTCTGAAAATATAAAAATAGCAAGGTAACAAATACTAAACGGAAAGCAAAACATTGTATAAATGCTTGGAAACAAGACCTAGGGTCCATAATTTCACTAGTGCAATTTCTCTCAACAGTATTGGCATCGTTGAATCATATGTAAATACCCCTCGTGCGATGAAAAATTCACTCCAAAGTAAAAAATAGCGGAGAACTAACAAAGAAATTATTGTAGGGTACGAAACCATCTCAAAGTTATCATTTCTGGTCAATCTTATGAGTTACACCTATAAGTGTCACAAACAGCCCTAGAGTTCATACAAAAATAACGCCTTAAGATACACATCAACCAAAACCCTCATGTCACCTAGATACTCCAATGTCACCACAAGTACCCATGGGCTTGATTCTACAATGTGCATCACATAATTTCAGATTCGGCATGTTCAATCCAACACAAAGAACTTCAAAGACTACCCCAAAGTTTCTACCGGAAAGTCAAGACAAAAACATGTGCCAACCCCTATGCATAGATTCCCAAGGTCATGGAACCGACAAGTTGATCACCAAAACATACATCAAGTAGATCAATAGAACAACCCATTGTCACCACATATATCCCATCGCAAGACATACATCAAGTGTTCTTAAATCCTTAAAGACTCAATCCAATAAGAAAACTTCAAGGGAAAACCCAATTCATCAAAACAAGATAGAGAGGGGAAAACTCCGTATGATTAATTCTATATCAATAAATCTCGTGGTACATCAAGATCGTGCCATCTCAAGAACACGAGAGAGAGAGAGATCAAACACATAGCTACTGGTACATAACCTCTGTCCCGAGGGTGAACTACTCCCTCCTCATCATGGAGAGCGTCAGGATGATGAAGATGGCCTCCGATGGTGGTTTCCCCCTCCGGGAGGGTGCCTGGAGGTTTGCCGTGGCGGAACTCCCCATCTAGGTTTCTTTTTGGAGGTTTCTGTATTTATAGGAGTTTTTGGCGTCGGTACCACGTCCAAAAGTTTTCCAAGGAAGTCACAAGCCAGGGGCGAGCCCAAGGGGGGCTCCCATGTGGCTTGTGGCCTCCTCGGCCTTCCTCTCCGGTGACTCTTTGCTCTAGTATTTTTATATTTTCCAAGAATATTCTCCGTAAATTTTCATCTTATTCCGAGAACTTTTATTTCTGCACAAAAAAACACCATAGTAGTTCTGCAGAAAACAGCGTCAATCCCGGTTAGTTCTAATAAAATCATACCAAAATTATATAGAATTATTGTAAACATGGCGTGAATACTTCACGTATTACAGATATGTTGGAGATGTATTAGGTCATCCTTGGGAAGAAGGCTGAGTCACTTGGCCAAATCGCTTTTTACGTCGTATTTAGAAATGAGAAAAATTTCCGAAAGGAATATTTGATGTTCGAAGTGGTTGAATTTTGCAGCGCCTATCACGCCATTCTGGGCAGGCCTGCCAGGCATGTTTCATGGCCCGTCCATGGTACTTGTATCTTAAACTTAAGATTCCCGGGCCAAACAGAGTGATCACGATGACCGGCGATCCCATAGTCACCGAGTTGTGCCTGCAGCAAGGCTCCGGGATTGATAACGAGCAAGTACTCATGGTCGAACTCGATGGGTACAAGAAGGCGGTGGACACTACAGATTTGCTCAAGTCCAAGCGGCCAGCAACGGAATCATCTTTCCAGTTGGCTGGTGAGACCAAGCAAGTCCACATTCACCCGAATGATTTGAGAGCCACCCCTATGAACATCTCGACGACACTCGGTGAAAAATAGGAAGCCGTGCTCATCTAGTTCCTCTTTGAGGACTGGGATATCTTTGCCTGGAAGCCATCTAACATGCCGAGGGTTCCCAAGGGACTGGCTGAGCACCGACTCTAAGTCAATCCTAATATCAAACCGGTCAAGGAGCACATTGATACGTCTCCAACGTATCTATAATTTATGAAGTATTCATGCCATGTTTACAATAATTCTATATGATTTTGGTTCTATTAGAACTAACACAGACTGGCGTTGTTTTCAACAGAACTACTATGGTGTCGTTTTTTGTGCAGAAATAAAAGTTTTCGGAATGGGCTAAAAATTTACGGAGATTTTTTATGGACCAAAAGAGACCCCCAAACCACAAGAGCTGGGCCAAGAAGTGGACGAGGAGGCCACAAGCCTGCTGCCCCCCCACCTAGGCCACGCCCCCATGGCTTGTGCACTCATCGAGCACCCCGTTGATGTGAGACCGACGGCAAAAATTCCTATAAATACAGAAGCCTCCGAAAATAAACCTAGATCATGATTTACATCGTCGCAAGCCTCTGTAGCCACAAACACCCAATCGGGAGCCCCTTCTAGCACCCTGCCGAAGGGGGAAATCATCACGAGAGGCCATCTTGATCATCGTGGCGGTATCCATAATGAGGAGGGAGTAGTTCACCCTCGGGGATGAGGGTATGTACCAGTAGCTATGTGCTTGATCCCTTTCTCTTGTGTTCTTGAGATGACATGATCTTGATGTATTGAGAGCTTTATTGATATCAATGAATCAAATGGATTTTTCCCCTCTCTATCTTCTTGTGATGAATTGAGTTTTCCCTTTAAAGTTTTCTTATCTGATTGAGTCTTTAAATGATTTGAGAACATTTGATGCATGTCTTGTGATGGGATATCCATGGTGACAATGGGATTTTCTATTGATCCACTTGATGTATGTTTTGGTGATCAACTTGCGGGTTCCGTGACCTTGGGAATCTATGCATAGGGGTTGGCACATTTTTTTGTCTTGAATCTGGTAGAAACATTGGGGCACTCTTTTAAGTTCTTCGTGTTGGATTGCACATGATGAATGCGAAATTGTCTGATGCATATCGTATAATCAATCCATGGGTACTCGTGGTGACATTGGGGTATCTAGGTGATGTTAGGGTTTTGGTTGATGTGTGTCTTAAGGTGTTATTTTATTACAAATTATAGGGTTGTTCGTGACACTTATAGGTATAGCTCATAAGATTGATCGAAATAGATAACTTTGATGTGGTTTTGTACCCTACAACAATTTCTTTGTTAGTTCTCCGCTATTTGTGACTTTGGAGTGAACTCTTTGTCGCATGAGAGGTATTTACATATGATTCAACTATGTCAGTATTGTTGAGAGAAATTGCACCAGTGAAAGTATGAACCCTAGGCCTTGTTTCTAAGAATTTCAATAACATTTGTGCTCACTTTTATCATTAGTTACCTTGATGTTTTTATATTTTTAAAAAAACCTATATCTACCATCCATATTACACTGTTATCACAACCTCTTCGCCGAACTAGTGCACCTATACAATTTACCATTGTATTGGGTGTGTTGGGGACACAAGAGACTCTTTGTTATTTTGTTACAGGGTTGTTTGAGAGAGACCATATTCATCCTACGCGTCCCACGGATTGATAAAACTTAGGTAATCCACTAAAGGGAAATTTGCTACTGTCGTACAAAACTCTGCACTTGGAGGCCCAAGACGAGTCTACAAGAAGAAGGTTGCGTAGTAGACATCAAGCTCTTTTCTGGCACCGTTGGCGGGGAGGTGAGTGCTTGAAGGTATATCTTTAGATCTTGCAATTGAATATTTTATTTTCTTGTTTTTCACTAGTTTGGTTTAATAAAATAAAACTACAAAAAGATGGAATTTAGGTTGCCTCGTATACTTCATCTATACAATGTCTTTCGTGAAAATGTTGGAAATGAAAATTGTGCAGAAGTGTTAGAATAAGAAGTCAATAAAATGTTTGGCACTATATCTTTGTATGATGAGCATGATTGCAATGTTGTTAGTATGAATTCCTTGAATATTCATGATGCTAATTATATGCAAATCTACTAGCTTGGGGATGCTATGTTTGACGAAGAAGATATTTTTAGTGCCCCAAGTTTTGATGAGCAAAACTATTATGATGACAGCATGCCTCCTATATATGATGATTATTTCGATGACATGTATGCTATAAAGCGTAGAGAAAACCATGCATCTTGTCATCATGATTTTAATATTCAAAGTGGTTATGTCAATCAATTACCTCATGTCAATCAAATTTTATTGTGTGGAGAGTTATAAAATTTCTATGATTGTAGATCATGAAAATAATGCTTTATGTGCTGGTTATATTGTGGAATTACTTCGTGGTGCTACTGAAAATTATTATGAGTGAGGAACATATGCTTGTAGGAATTGCAATAATATCAAGTTTCCTCTCTATGTGTTCAAGGTTTTGAAGTTATGCTTGTTTTGCCTTCCTATGCTAGTTGATTCTTGCTCCCATAAATTGTTTGCTCACAAAATCCCTATGCATAGGAAGTGGATTAGACTTAGATGTGCTTGTGATGAGATTCATGATGCTCTTTTGCATGTTTCACTTTCAATTATTATTCCTATACAAGCATAATTGAAATCATCATGCCTAGCTAAAAGGCATTAAAGAAAAGGGCTTGTTGGGAGACAACCCAACACTTTTACCTTCTGTTTTTATGTGCTCATATGATTAAGATACTGTAGTAATCATTTTTTGTGTCTTTTATTTGAATAAAGTGCCAAGTAAAGCCTTTGGATAATGTGGATAGTTGCTTATTTGATTCTGTGCAAAAACAAAAAGTATTGCGTTCAGTATATGAAATATATGATTTTACTGGAGAGCCAAAAAATTCTGAAATTTTTACACAACATTTCAATGAAAATCATCTGATATGTACTAATTTTGAAGAATTTTCAGAGTAAGTTTGGTGACCATTCAGATCTTTATAGGCTGTTCTGTTTTTGATAGGTTCTGTTTTGCATGCATAGTTTGATTGTTTCAAATGTTCCTATAGCTTATATTGAGTAATATAAACTTTGGGAATGATGTAATAAAGTAGGTACCATGTGGTAATAACTATGAATCTTTTCTTTATAGTACCTAGGTGAATGATCTATATTTATTACACTAACCCTTCTCACAAAGTTCTGTTAAGTTTTGTGTGATTGAAGTTTTCAAGTTTTAGGTGTGACACCGATATGAGGAGAATAAGGAGTGACAAGAATCTAATATTGGGTATGCCCAAGGAACCTCCAAGGTAATATTCAAGGAAGACTCAAGCGTTTAAGAATGGGGATGCCCCGGAAGGCATCCCCTCTTTCATCTGCAACATTATCGGTACATCTTACTTGGAGCTATATTTTTATTCATCACATGATATGTGATTTTCTTGGAGCGTCATTATATTTTGTTGTTATCTATTATGTGTTATTTATAATCTTGTTTTTTAATAAAAGTTCCAAGAATTTCCTTAGGATGCTTGCATTGCATGTTTTGATATGTGCTGGGTAAAGACAGAAACTTCTTATGTAGTGTTTGAATTTTCATATTTTACTCGAACATGAAAAGTTTCTGAAATTATTTAGCATGTACTAAATTATCATAATTTTTTGAGTTATATAAGTACAATGGTTTAATAAATTTCTACATACTATTCTATTTAGACAGATTGCCGTCATAGTTTTGTTATCTACTTATCCTATAGTTTCCATAGCCTATATTGGTAGATATAAATTGTGGAAATCATAGTATACATTACCTAATTTTTGAATATTATTGTGCAACTTTTCTTGTCAGCACATGAAGTGTTGATTTGTTCTTATGTGTACTGACCTATCTCATGAGCTCTTTTTGAGTTTTGTGTGGATGAAGTTTTTGAGAATAGGTGAAACTGGGACATGACAAGATTGAATAAGACACAAAAGCTCAATATTGGGGATTCCCAAGGCAACCCAAATAAATATTTCAAGAATTCTCAAGCATCTAAGCTTGGGGATGGTACGCATCCCACCTCTCTTCGTCAACTATAGGTTAGCCTATGTTGAGCCTAAATTTTTATTCGTTCACATGATGCGTCTTCTTCCTGGAGTGATATTTTTCTTTTGCTTGATGTTTAAATAAAATAATCATATATGAAAATCTTTATTGAGAGAGTGAGAGGGAGAAAGTACTCACATATCTACTGAATTGTTTGACTAATCATTGATCTTCACTTATATGTTTTGGAGTAGTTTTGTCATTTACTCTCATGCTTTACTTATATCTTATGAGAAAATGATTGAATGAATTGAATATCATAAAACTGAAATTATATATGTTTTATACGCTTATCCCATGGGGAGTTATGACTTCACATATAAGAAGTATAGGTGGTAAGATTTATTAAAAGTTAGCAAACACCGCATTGTCCACTTGAACAATTCATGAAATAATATTGAAGGAATAGAGATTTGACATATAAATATACAATCCTAGACATCTTCTATGACTGTGAATACCCATTAATATTTTCAAACTTGAGAAAATTAGTTGAAGTTGGACAAGGAAGACAACGTAATGAGTTATGCTTGGGTATATTTGTATAGAAGTTATATTGTTATGGATCTTCCAACATGTGGTGCTTGCTTCCACCTCATACTAGCCAAACTTCCGCACCAAGTAGAAATACTACTTATGCATCCAAACACCCTTCAACCAAAGTTTCCCATACGAGTCCGCCATACCTACCTATATGCGGTATTTACCTGCCATTCCAAGTAAATTTGCATGCGCCAAACTCTACACCTTCAAATAACCTTCTCTTTTGTATGCCCAAATCTCCAGTATAGTTACTAGGGGCTGTCAGTATCTTCCATGCTAGGTGAGTTATTCTCACGATATTGTTGATTCACTATCATTCACGAGAAAGTGGCTGGTATTCGGGATTCCCAGTTGCATGCTCAATAATCAAATCTAAATATAATGAAACAAAACTCCCCCAGGATTGTTGATTGTATGGACGGTACCCGTGGATTCGGCTCGCTGTGGAGTGTGATTGTGATTGATTCGTGGAGTGGGATTTAAAACTTTACCATTCTGTTTGGGAAACACCTATAATTTATCTAGCATGGAAGATACTGAGATATCTCGGTTGTTATGTTGACGATGAAAGCCTACCGCTCAAAATTATTATTCATATATGTTTTAAAAGCTCGACCTCGGAGACCTCTGCAAACCAATGATTCCCTTTGCAAAGGGCCTCTCTTTTAATTTCTAGTACTTACCTTTATACAAGAGTCGGGGTGATCTTCACCACTTCCTATATTTCGCCTTTTTCTCTTGGCAAGCATCATGTGGTAGGGAAAGATCCAAGCATATATGGCCATTAAAATATATTTGATCATGAATTATTATTGTTGATAATTATCTATATGATAAATAAGTTGGGAGGCGAAACTTTAAGCCCCGATCTTTCTCTATGTTCGATGGATGCCATTTGCTCCAAAAATATGCTTTGAGTGTTAGCAATCATGGAAAACTATAGGATAGTTTAGTATGTGGAATTTAATAAATCAGAGCTCTTACATAGACCTTCCTGAAAATAAGATGAATTGCAATTTTTTGGTGACTAAAAGCATAGTTTGTTAGTTTTCAAGAAACTTTATGGTCTATACTTTAACATGTGAATAGCTTGTTACTTCTTCATGAGAAGTTTTATGAGATGAGATATTGTTTATGATATATAATGATGATAGAAAAATTGTTTCGAACTATCATTGATCAAGTTTATGCACTATGCTAGCATTCACACTTCATTAATTATTTCCTTTATCATTTACCTACTCGAGGACGAGCAGGAATTAAGCTTGGGGATGCTGATACGTGTCCAATTTATCTATAATTTATGAAGTATTCATGCCATGTTTACAATAATTCTAGGTGATTTTGGCATGATTTTATTAGAACTAACCCGGACTGACACTGTTTTCAGCAGAACTACTATCACTACTAGGAGAAACCTTATAGGCAGGAGCCTACTAGTAGCGCTGGAAAATTACAAATGCTGCTACTAAGTACTAGTAGTGATGTATTTGAGCAACGCTACAAGTAAGGTCTTAGAAGTAGCACTGGAATCTAGAAAAGCGTTTCTGCTAAGGGGGGCCCGACGATCCCGCCGATAGTATTTATAGCAGCAACGCTTTCTTAAGGAAAGCGCTACTGATATGCCTCTTATCAGTAGCGCTTGTTACCCACCAGTGCTATTGCTAAGTGTGCTGTGCACTTATCCTCTTCGCCCCGTATGACCCATCTCTCTCACTCTTTCCCTCTCTCCCTCCTCCCTCCCTCTCCCTGCGTCGCCGCCACTGCCCCTCACTCCCTTCCTCTCCCTGCGCCACCGCCTTGCCCCTCACTCCCTCCCTCTCCCTGTGTCACCGCCTCGCTCCTGACTCCCTCCCTCTCCCTGCGCCGCCACCTCGCCCCTTAATCCCTCCCTCTCCCTGCGCTGTCGCCCCTCTCTCCCTCCTCACTCCCTCATCGTCCCTGCGCCACCGCCGCCACCGCCACAGGTCCTCCTTGGCAACCTCACCCCCAACCCTGACCCCGACCTCGACCTCGGCCCCGAACATGACCTCGACCCCGGCCGACCCCGACCTCTGGCGAAACATCCCCATGCCTATAGGGTTCTTGCTAGGGACTAGATGATGCCCCGAACATTGTTGCGGGAATATTTGCAATATATTGTCTTTTATTATTTTCTATATATTTGCTTGATGAGGTGTCATACTTGCATCTTGAGAAAAAATAGGTTAGTGGGCGCTAGCTAAATTCAAATGAGATTATTCTTGTACAAATGATAACTAGAAAGTACAACATTAAACGATAAGAAAATTTTCTCATAGGAATTTGTCTCGACACCGACGATGCCCGACTCGCATCCTTGTCGTCGAGTGGTCCGCGATAGCCTTATTGATAGGCGCCATGTCCGGGACTGGGCTCCTTCGGGCTAGCACTGGGAGGTGCTACCTTCCCGGGCTCGGAGCATGGTGAGGAATCTAGGTCTCATCGTCGACACGAAGCTTCTGTGGTGGCGGTCACGTGGGCCACTTTCGGTGCGGAGGGAGCGGGCCCCGTGGAGGTGGTACGTTGTCGTGTCAGGGAGGAGGACGAGCACGTCCGTCGCTATATGGAGGCGTTGGACACTAGGTTCCACAATACCTGGCAGATTCTTCATGGATCTCACCCGAGTTATGATCCCGTGATGGTTCCCTATCTTTGGGTGTCCACCGCGAGCGACTCAGAGTGTTGGGGAATGTCGCATGGGAAACAAAAAAATTCCTACGCACATGCAAACCTATCCATGGTGATGAGCATCTACGAGAGGGAGAGTGGATCTACGTACCCTTGTAGATTGCTAAGTGGGAAGCGTTAAGAAACGTGGTTGGTGTAGTCATACTTCTTCGCGATCCAAATCGCCGAGCGTCCCGCGATCTAATCACGAACCAATCATTAACCGTCCCACGATCTCGTCACGATCCGTCCTGCGATCCGATCACGAACGTCTCGTGGCCTTGATCACGATCCTTCCGATCTAGTACCGAACAGACGGCACCTCCGCGTTCAGCAAACGTGCAGCTTGATGACGATCTCCACCGTCTTGATCCATCAAGAGGAGGTGGATAGGAGAGAGAGTTCACCGGCAGCGTGACGGCACTCCGGTGATGGTGGTGGTGGAGCAATTCCGGCAGGGATTCGCCTAAGCGCTGCGGAAATCCGATCTAGAGGAGCACCGGTGGAACGGGTAGCACGTGGCCGTAATTTCTGCCAGAACCCTAGCTATTCCACTAGTATATATAGGAGGAGAGGAGAGGAGAGGAAGCCAAGGCCTCTTTCATTCGGCCGGCTAGGGTGGGGTGGAATCCTATGCCACCTCCAATCCTAGTTGGACTAGGATTGCTCCCTATTGGCTGATTTTCCACTTTTTCCTTTAGGACTTTCTCTCCTACGCCATGGGCCTTTGTGGCTGTTTTCCCAGACCACTAAGGGCTGGTTAATACTCTACCACAACCCATGGACTTCTTGGAGTCGAAATACCCCTCCCGGAGGCCTCCCGGTACACTACCTGCACTCCCGGTACACTGCCGATGAGCCCGAAACTTTTCCGGCGACCAAACTGGGACTTCTTATATATGAATCTTTACCTCCGGACCATTCCGGAGCTCCCCGTGATGTCCGGGATTTCATACAGGACTCTGAACAACCTTCGGTCACCACCATACATAACTCTACACTACCGAAACGTCACCGAACCTTAAGTGTGCAGACCCTGCGGGTTCGAGAACTATGTAGACATGACCGAGACACCTCTACGGTCAATAACCAATGGCGGGACCTGGACATCCGCATTGGTTCCTACATATTCCACGAAGATCTTCATCGGTCGAACCTCTATGTCAAAGATTCAGTTAATCCCGTATCACGTTCCCTTTGTTCTTCGGTATGTTACTTGCCCGAGATTCGATCGTCGGTATCTCCATACCTAGTTCAACCTCGTTACCGGCAAGTCTCTTTACTCGTTCCGTAATACAGGATCCCGCAACTAACAATTAGTCACATTGCTTGCAAGGCTTATTGTGATGTTGCATTACCGAGTGGGCCCCAAGATACCTCTCCGTCACACGGAGTAACAAATCCCAGTCTCGATCCATGCCAACTCAACAGACACCATCGGAGATACCTGTAGAGCACCTTTATAGTCACCCAGTAACGTAGCGACGTTTGATGCACACAAGGCATTCCTCCGATATCCGTGAGTTGCATGATCTCATGGTCATAGGAACATATACTTGACATGCGGAAAACAGTAGCAATAAACTGACACGATCATATGCTACGTTTGTAGTTTGGGTCATGTCCATCACATCATTCTCCAATGATGTGATCCTGTTATCAAATGACATCACATGTCAATGGCTAGGAAACCCTAACCATCTTTGATCAACGAGCTAGTTCACTAGAGGCATACTAGGCACATAGTGTTGTCTATTTACCCACACATGCAATGTGTTTCCAATCACTACAATTATAGCATGGATAATAAACGATTATCATGAACAAGGAAATATAATAATAAACACTTTACATATTGCCTCTAGGGCATATTTCCAACAGTCTCCCACTTGCACTAGAGTCAATAATCTAGTTCACATCACTATGTGATTTACATGGTAATGAATCGAACACCCATACAGTTCTGGTGTTGATCATGTTTAGCCCTTGGAAGAGGTTTAGTCAACGGGTCTGCAACATTCAGATCCGTGTGCACTTTGCAAATATTTATGTCCTTCTCCTCGATGTAGAACCAGATGGAGTTGAAGCGTCGCTTTATGTGTCTGGTCCTCTTTTGAAACCTTGGTTCCTTGGCTAGAGCAATGGCACCAGTGTTGTCACAGAACAGGTTCATTGGATTCAGTGCACTAGGCACTACTCCAAGATCTATCATGAACTGCTTCATCCAGACACCTTCTTTCGCTGCCTCCGTGGCTGCGATGTACTCTGCTTCGCACGTAGAATCAGCTACCACGCTTTGCTTGGAAGTGCACCAGCTTACAGCTCCCCCGTTAAGAATAAATACGTATCCGGTTTGTGATTTAGAATCATCCGGATCAGTGTCAAAGCTTGCATCAATGTAACCCTTTACGATGAGCTCTTCATCACCTCCATAAACGAGAAACATCTCCTTAGTCCTGTTAAGGTACTTAAGGATATTCTTGACCGCTTGCCAGTGCTCCATCCCAGGATCACTTTGAAACCTTCCAGCCATACTTATGGCAAGGCTGACATTGGGTGTTGTG
Source organism: Hordeum marinum (assembly GCA_022496015.1). Classification (NCBI taxonomy): domain Eukaryota; kingdom Viridiplantae; phylum Streptophyta; class Magnoliopsida; order Poales; family Poaceae; genus Hordeum; species Hordeum marinum. The sequence continues at coordinate 123,113,428 of CM039677.1, forward strand.
CACAGCATTGCATACATGATAGAGCCTATGGCTGAAGCACAGGGGATGACGCTCATCTTTTCTTTATCTTCTACAGTCACTGGGCATTGAGTCTTACTCAACTTCACACCTTGTAACACTGGCAAGAACCCCTTCTTGGCCTGTTCCATTTTGAACTTCTTCAAAACTTTATCAAGGTATGTGCTCTGTGAAAGTGCTATTAAGCGTCTCGACCTATCTCTATAGATCTTAATGCCTAATATGAAAGCATCTTCTCCTAGGTCCTTCATTGAAAAACTCTTATTCAAATATTCCTTCACGCTTTCCAGAATTTCTATATCGTTTCCGATCAGCAATATGTCATCCACATATAACACTATAAACGCTATAGAGCTCCCACTCACTTTCTTGTAAATACAAGCTTCTCCATAAACTTGTATAAACCCAAACGCTTTGATCACTTCATCAAAGCGCTTATTCCAACTCCGAGATGCTTGCACCAGTCCATAAATGGATCGCTGGAGTTTGCAAACTTTGTCAGAACTCTTTGGATCGACCAAACCTTCGGGTTGCATCATATACAACTCTTCCTCAAGGAAACCTTTGAGGAACGCCGTTTTCACATCCATCTGCCAAATTTCATAGTCGAAATAAGCAGCTATTGCCAACATGATTCTGACAGACTTAAGCATCGCTACGGGTGAGAAAGTCTCATCGTAGTCAACTCCTTGAACTTGTGAAAAACCCTTTGCCCCAAGTCGAGCTTTATAGATGGTGACATTACCGTCTGCGTCCGTCTCCTTCCTATAGATCCATTTGTTCTGAATGGCCTTTCGCCCTTCAGGTAGTACTTCCAAAGTCCATACTTTGTTTTCATACATGGATCCCATCTCAGATTTCATGGCCTCTAACCATTTCTCGGAATCCGGGCCCATCACTGCTCCTCCATAGCTCGTAGGTTCATTGTTGTCTAACAACATGACCTCCAAGACAGGGTTGCCGTACCACTCGGGAGTAGTACGCGCCCTTGTTGACCTACGAGGTTCAATAGCAGCTTGATCCGAAGCTTCATGATCATCATCATTAACTTCCTTTTCTACCGTCGTAGGTTCCACAGAAACATCTTTCTGCGCTACGCTACTCTGTGGTTGAAGTAAAGGTTCAATAACCTCATCAAGCTCTATTTTCCTCCCACTCAATTCTTTTGAGAGAAACTCTTTCTCAAGAAATGTTTCGTTCTTAGCGACAAACACTTTGCCTTTGGATCTGAGATAGAATGTATACTCGACTGTCTCTTTTGGGTATCCTATGAAGACGCATTTTTCCACTTTGGGTTCCAGCTTTTCAGGCTGAAGCTTTTTGAGATAAGCATCACATCCCCAAACTTTAAGAAACGACAACTTCGGCCTTTTGCCAAACCACAGTTCATATGGCGTCGTCTCAACGAATTTTGATGGTGCCCTATTTAAAGTGAATGCAGCTGTCTCTAATGCATAACCCCAAAACGATAGTGGCAAATCGGCAAGAGACATCATAGAACGCACCATATCTAATAAGGTTCGATTACGACGTTCAGACACACCATTACGCTGTGGTGTTCCGGGCGGTGTCAACTGTGAAACAATTCCACATTGTCTTAAGTGACTACCAAACTCATAACTCAGATATTCACCTCCACGATCAGATCGCAGAAATTTAATCTTCTTGTTACGATGATTCTCAACTTCACTCTGAAATTGCTTGAACTTTTCAAACGTTTCAGACTTGCGTTTCATCAAGTAAATATACCCATATCTACTCAAGTAATCAGTGAAAGTGAGAAAGTAACGATATCCACTGCGCGCTACAACATTCATTGGACCGCACACATTAGTATGTATGATTTCCAATAAGTCACTTGCCCGTTCCATTGTTCCTGAGAAGGGCGTTTTAGTCATCTTGCCCATCAGGCATGGTTCACATGTGTCAAGTGATTCAAAATCAAGAGACTCCAAAAGTCCATCAGCATGGAGCTCCCTCATGTGCTTTACACCAATATGACCTAAACGGCAGTGCCACAAGAAAGTGGTACTATCATTAACTACTCTACATCTTTTGGCATCAATGTTATGAACATGTGTGTCATCATTATCAAGATTCAATATGAATAAACCCCTAATATTGGGTGCATGACCATAAAAGATATTACTCATATAAATAGAACAACCTTTATTCTCTGATTTAAATGACTAACCATGTCGCAATAAACAAGATCTAGATATAATGTTCATGCTTAACGCAGGCACTAAATAACAATTATTTAGGTTCATCACTAATCCCGATGGTAATCGAAGAGAGAGCATGCCGACGGCGATCACATCAACCTTGGAACCATTTCCCACGCGCATCGTCACTTCGTCCTTTGCCAGTCTTCGTTTATTCCGTAGTTCCTGCTTTGAGTTGCAAATGTGAGCAACCGAACCGGTATCAAATACCCAGGCACTACTACGAGAACTAGTAAGTTACACATCAATAACATGTATATCATATATACCTTGTTTGTCGTTGGCCGCCTTCTTGTCAGCCAGGTACTTGGGGCAGTTCTGCTTCCAGTGACCAGTTCCCTTGCAATGAAAGCACTCAGTTTCTGGCTTAGGTCCATGCTTAGGCTTCTTTGTAGGAGTAGCAACTGCTTTGCCATCCTTCTTGGTTTTACCCTTCTTGCCTTTGCCCTTGCCATTTTTCTTGAAACTAGTGCTTTTATTGACCATCAACACTTGATGTTCTTTCTGGATTTCAGACTCAGCGACTTTCAGCATCGCAAACAGCTCGGATGATGACTTGTTCATCCCGTGCATGTTATAGTTCATCACAAAACTTTTGTAACTAGGTGGCAGTGATTGAAGAACTCTATCAATGATCGCCTCTTGCGGAAGGGCAATTCCCAACTCAGCTAGACGGTTTGAGTACCCAGACATTCTGAGTATATGCTCACTGATAGACCCGTTCTTTGCCATCTTGCAAGCATAGAACTTATCGGAGGTCTCATACCTCTCGATCCGGGCATTCTTCTGAAAGATAAACTTCAACTCCTGGAACATCTCATATGCTCCATGATGTTCAAAACGTCTTTGAAGTCCCGGTTCTAAGCCATACAATATTGCAAACTGAACTATTGAGTAGTCTCCAGCACGAGCCTCCCAAGCGCTCTTAACGTCTTCGGAGGTCGTGTCTTCTGGTTGGTCACCAAGCGGTGCATCAAGGACATATTGTTTCAGGGAAGCCGTAAGGATAATCCTCAGATTACGGGCCCAATCAACAAAGTTACTTCCGTCATCTTTGAACTTAGCTTTCTCTAGGAACGCATTAAAATTCAGGGGTGCTACTACATGAGCCATTGATCTACAACATAAATATGCAAAGGTTACTTAGACTATTGTTCATGATAGTGAGTTTAGTTAAACAAATTACTAAAGCTCCCACTCAAATTAACATCCCTCGGGTCATCTGAGTGTCACATGATCCAAATTCACCAACTCAAGTCCGGTCATCATGTGAGTTAAGTTGGTTTCAATGGTGAACATCATTATGTTGATCATATCTACTATATGACTCATGTTCGACCTTTCGGTCTCTTGTGTTCCGAGGCCATGTCTGTACATGCTAGGCTCGTCAAGTTTAACCCGAGTGTTATGCACGTGCAAATCTGGCTTGCACCCATTGTATGTGAACGTAGAGTCTATCACACCCGATCATCACGTGGTGTCTGAACTTTCCCAACGGTGCACACTTAGGGAGAACACAATTCATCTTGAAATTCAAGTGAGGGATCACCTTATAATGCTACCGCTGTACTAAGCAAAACAAGGTGCATAAGAGGATTAACATCTCATGCAATTCATAAGTGACGTGATATGGCCATGAACTTGTGTTTAAGATCTCCATCTTCGAAACACCGGCATGATCTCCATCGTCACCGGCACAACACCATGATCTCCATCATCTTGATCTCCATCAATGTGTTGCCATTGGGGTATTGGCGCCAGCCCTGCTTCTACTTCTATTGCTACCGCTTAGCAATAAAGTAAAACATTACATAGCGCTTAATGATTGACATGCAGGTCATACAATAATTAAAGACAACCCTATGGCTCCTGCCGGTTGCCGTATTCACCGACGTGCAAGTCGTGAAAAATCTATACATCACATGATCATCTCATACATCTCATATATCTCATCATGTAATTGGCCATATCACATCACAACATACCCTGCAAAAACAAGTTAGATGTCCTCTAATTATTGTTGCATGTTTTACGTTGCTGCTACGGGTATCTAACAAGAGCGATTCTCACCTACGCATAAACCACAATGGTGATATATAGATTGCTTTTCAACCTTCTCAAGGACCGCCTTTGTCGGATCCGATCCAACTAAAGTGAGACAAACTGTCGCCCGCAAGCCATCTAAGCAACAAGTTGCGTCGAGGGAACCGGTCTCTCGTAAGCGTACGAGTAATGTTGGTCTGAGCCGTTTTATCTCACAATCCCACTGAACCAAAATCTGACCAAGGGAGGAAGCAATCTAAGCAACAACGCCCACAAACCTTTTGTGTTCTACTCGAGATCTCATCGAACCATCAACCTATCTCATGATGCCACTATTGGGGAACGTCGCATGGGAAACAAAAAAATTCCTACGCACATGCAAACCTATCCATGGTGATGAGCATCTACGAGAGGGAGAGTGGATCTACGTACCCTTGTAGATCGCTAAGCGGGAAGCGTTAAGAAACGCGGTTGGTGTAGTCGTACTTCTTCGCGATCTAAATCGCCGAGCGTCCCGCGATCTAATCACAAACCGTCCCGCGAACCAATCACGAACCATCCCGCGAACTCGTCACGATCCGTCCCGCGATCCGATCACGAACGTCCCGTGGCCTTGATCATGATCCTTCCGATCTAGTACCGAACGGACGGCACCTCCGCGTTCAGCACACGTGCAGCTTGATGACGATCTCCACCGTCTTGATCCAGCAAGAGGAGGTGGAGAGGATAGAGAGTTCACCGGCAGCATGACGGCACTCCGGTGATGGTGGTGGTGGAGCAATTCCGGTAGGGCTTCGCCTAAGCGCTCCGGAAATCCGATCTAGAGGAGCACCGGTGGAACGGGTAGCACGTGGCCGTAATTCCTGCCAAAACCCTAGCTATTCCACTAGTATATATAGGAGGAGAGGAGAGGATAGGCAGCCAAGGCCTCTTTGATTCGGCCGGCTAGGGTGGGGTGGAATCCTATTCCACCTCCAATCCTAGTTGGACTAGGATTGCTCCCTATTGGCTGATTTTCCACTTTTTCCTTTAGGACTTTCTCTCCTGTGCCATGGGCCTTTGTGGATGTTTTCCCCGCCCACTAAGGGCTGGTTAATACTCTCCCAAAGCCCACGGACCTCTTGGGGTCGAAATACCCCTCCCGGAGGCCTCCCGGTACACTACCTGCACTCCCGGTACACTACCGATGAGCCCGAAACTTTTCCGGCGACCAAACTGGGACTTCCTATATATGAATCTTTACCTCCGGACCATTCCGGAGCTCCTCGTGATGTCCGGGATTTCATACAGGACTCTGAACAACCTTCGGTCACCACCATACATAACTCTACACTACTGAAACGTCATCGAACCTTAAGTGTGCAGACCCTGCGGGTTCGAGAACTATGTAGACATGACCGAGACACCTCTACGGTCAATAACCAATGGCGGGACCTGGACATCTGCATTGGTTCCTACATATTCCACGAAGATCTTCATCGGTCGAACCTCTATGTCAAAGATTGAGTTAATCCCGTATCACGTTCCCTTTGTTCTTCGGTATGTTACTTGCCCGAGATTCGATTGTCGGTATCTCCATACCTAGTTCAACCTCGTTACCAGCAAGTCTCTTTACTCGTTCCGTAATACAAGATCCCGCAACTAACAATTAGTCACATTGCTTGCAAGGCTTATTGTGATGTTGCATTACCGAGTGGGCCCCAAGATACCTCTCCGTCACACGGAGTAACAAATCCCAGTCTCGATCCATGCCAACTCAACAGACACCATCGGAGATACCTGTAGAGCACCTTTATAGTCACCCAGTAACGTAGCGACGTTTGATGCACACAAGGCATTCCTCCGATATCCGTGAGTTGCATGATCTCATGGTCATAGGAACATATACTTGACATGCGGAAAACAGTAGCAATAAACTGACACGATCATATGCTACGTTTGTAGTTTGGGTCATGTCCATCACATCATTCTCCAATGATGTGATCCTATTATCAAATGACATCACATGTCAATGGCTAGGAAACCCTAACCATCTTTGATCAACGAGCTAGTTCACTAGAGGCATACTAGGCACATAGTGTTGTCTATTTACCCACACATGCAATGTGTTTCCAATCACTACAATTATAGCATGGATAATAACCGATTATCATGAACAAGGAAATATAATAATAAACACTTTATATATTGCCTCTAGGGCATATTTCCAACACAGAGACCTCTAGTGAACCGAGTTCACCGTCCTCCACATTGGATTATGAGGATATTTGATCTGTATTAGTGATCTTATATTATAATATTCGAGATGTATTAGTTAATATTTGATGATGCATTAACTGGATTATTCGGGATGATGTATTATTGATATTATATTCGAGTTCATTATAAATGTATTACTGATATTTTATCAATATAATGCATGGGGTGCGCCTCCTCTTCTTCTCTTCTTTGCGATATATTCAAGCGCGTGCCGTAATTTTTGAATCATGCACACAGCTTTACTCATTTGCTAGAATGAACATGTCATATTCTGAATATAGAGGATGTCTTGGTGTTCTTGTTTGCAATGTACCTCCGAGTGGCCTATGTTTTGCCGAAATGTTGATTCATTTCCGTTAATTTCAGGCGCTTGATACGTCATGTTTTTAGTAAAGGTCATGCCAAAAAAAATTCATGAATTTTAGCACGACTTGTGATACAATGTAGGACATATCGAGTGCTTGTGATTTGCTAGTCATTCCGGCAAAACATAGGGCATTTTTTCTATGTCATTGCTTGATATATGAAACGGGTTCACTTTAGGTCTGTTTCGGCTCCTTGTGTGTCTTTCAGTGAGGGAGAGTGTCCACCATATATATATGAGAGAGGAAGAATCCCGACTATTGTCGTGGGGGTCGCTTCTCCTTCTTTAACTTGTGATAGATATTTGTAATGCACTAGGGAAAGGAGGAGTAGTGACCATCACCGATGGTTGAAATATGAGAGAGGAAGAATTCCGACTGTTGTCATGGGGGTCGCTTCTCCTTCGTTCCTGTGTTCTAGACATTTTGGTGTAATGCACTAGGGGATGAATGGAGGAGCCACCATCACCGACGGTCATAATATCAGAGGGAGTGCCCACCATATACGTGACATGAGAGTTTAAGAAGGAAAGACTCGACAGACCTAAAGTCAACCCGTTGCATATTGAGTAATACTAATCTATGTGTAGATCAGTTTCCTGATAGTTGCCTTCGATCGATTTTAAATGTTTCAACTATGAACATAGGAAATGTCTGACGATGAAAGGGAATTTTTTATGTGTGAATACTACGAAGACGAGCGCAGCATGTGCGACAAGCCTTACCTAGTTGATGATAGGCGCTTCAGCATCATGTTGGATGAGACCTTTGAAGTGGATACAGTAAGTCACATTGACAAGTCTTTTTTCATAATTAAGCATGTCTTCTGCTTCTTTTGCTTCAACTTATAATTTTAATTTTTTACTATTCTACTAGTATCCCCTGCCATGCAAGAATTTATGTCTTGGATAAGATTGGTTTCGATACTAAAAAAGTATGGAGGTAAAGAGAGTTCACTTGAGTACCGAGCATGATTATACTTTTGCCATAAAATTGTACAATGCAGACACCTACTCCTATTTTGAATGCAAAAGTTAGAGAGCACTATGCAAGGCTTATGCATTTGAGCCTAATATGCTTATCACCATTGATATTCGTCCGGAAGATGAAATTGAAGGTAATATCGACATCTGGGTCGATGTGCAAACGCCTCCAGTTCTACCATTATGTGAGTTTCGCAACCATATTTATTAAGTAATTAATATTTTTTATTTAAAAATAGTTGACAACTAATTTCTATTGGCAGCTTATTTCCATTCAAGCAAACATGTCCAGCGCTTGGTAGACAACACCTACTACTGTCCGGGGGCTGAACTAAACTGCGAGGAGATAGGTCATTATGTTTCATGGCTTGAGGATCTTGATGCTGTCAAGACAGGTTATTTTCCTGTACTTCGAGATATTAGTACTCAAAATGTGCGACCACTAGTGTGCATATTGAACTACGGTCACATCTATCTAGGAAAGATGGTAAGATTTTTACTATTTGTCCTCAATGCATCTTTTGCATAATTCTTTTTAATCTAAACTTCATTGCTAAGTATGTTACTATGATGTTCTTCAACAGGGACTCCCGATGAGTGTTGTGCCTTGTTGTATTGAGTCTAAAGGTCGCATGACAATGGTTAGCTTAGAGCCAAGATATCATGTATTGCACATGAGTGCATTCATCATTTCTCGAAGCGGGCAAGTATTAATAGTCAAAGACTGGAGCAAAATTGTGAAGGATCTCACAGAAGTACTAGGGGCAGAAATCAGAATCGTAGCCCAAAATTAGGAGACAGCGTCATATGCATTCTTCAATATGATGAAGGAGTGATACACATGTTTTATGCTATCTTTCCTGAGAGAGAGCAGCAGGAGTAGGTCCTACGTATTAAGAACAATTATTTAGTGTTGATTATATATGACCAGTGACCTAGTGACCAAGGTGATGCCCAAGGTGATGATGAGGAGGAGGAGTTGTTATATGATGATGATGATGAGTTGTTGTTATTATAACTAGTGACCAAGTTGTTATATGATGTCTCATGGACGAAAATGATGATGATGAGGAGTTCTTATATGATAATGATGTATTATGATGATCTGATGAAACTACTATATAGAGCATGTATAAATACATCACAAATACGTAGAGGGGCATGAATCTGTGAAAGCAGTAATACTAGCAGCAGCGCTGGAAGCCATCTAGCAGCAGTGTTGGATTATCAGCAGCGCTTGCCCCTCTGCAGCACTACAGATAGTTAGAAGTAGCGCTGGTAAGTGTGGTGCTACTGCTAACCAGACTTAGTAGTAGCGCTGCACCAACCAGCGCTACTGCTATAACTTAGCTATAGCACCTTCTAACTATTGTTGTGGGGGTCTTAAAGAGTGCCCCAGCGCTACTAGTAAGGGTATTTCTAGCGCTACTACTAGGCTTTCTCCTAGTAGTGTATGGTGTCGTTTTTTGTGTAGAAATAAAAGTTCTTGGTATGGGCTAAAAATTTACGGAGATTTTTTATGGACCAAAAGAGACCCCAGAAGCACACGAGCTGGGCTAGGAAGTGGACGAGGAGGCCACAAGCCTGCTGGGCGCCCCCCTAGGCCGCGCCCCTGTGGCTTGTGAACTCCTCGAGCACCCCCTTGACATGAGACCTACGCCAAAAATTCCTATAAATACAGAAACCGCCGAAAAGAAACCTAGATCGGGAGTTCCGCCGCCACAAGCCTTTGTAGCCACGAAAAACTAATTGGGAGTCTGTTCTGGCACCCTGCCAGAGGGGGAAATCATCACCGGAGACCATCTTCATCATCCCGGTGGTCTCCATCATGAGGAGGGATTAGTTCACCCTCGGGGCTGAGGGTATGTACCAATAGGTATGTGCTTGATCTGTCTCTCTCTCTCATGATCTTGAGATGACACGATCTTGACATATCACGAGCTTTATTGATATAGATGAATCATATGGAGTTTTCCCCTCTCTATCTTCTTGTGATGAATTGAGTTTTCCCTTTTAAGTTTTCTTATCGGATTGATTCTTTAAAGGATTTGAGAACACTTGATCTATGTCTTGTGATGGGATATCCACAGTGACAATGGGATGTCCTATTGATCCACTTGATGTATGTTTTCATGATCAACTTGCGGGTTCCATGACCTTGGGAATCTATGCATAGGGGTTGGCACATGTTTTCGTCTTGAATCTCCAGTAGAAACTTTGGGGAACTCTTTGAAGTTCTTTGTGTTGGATTTAGCATGATGAATATGAAATTGTGTGATCCATATCGTATAATCAAGCCCATGGGTACTCGTGGTGACATTGGAGTATCTACGTGACATTAGGGTTTGGGTTGATGTGTGCCTTAAGGTATTATTTTAGTATGAACTCTAGGGTTGTTCATGACACTTATAGGGATAGCTCATAAGATTGATCGGAAAAGATAACTTAAAGGTCGCTTTGTACCCTACAATAATTTCTTTGTTAGTTCTCTGGTATTTGTGACTTTGGAGTGAACTCTTTGTCGCACGAGAGGTATTTACATATGATTCAACTATGTCAGTAATGTTTAGAGAAATTGCATTAGTGAAAGTATGAGCCCTAGGCCTTGTTCCTAAGCATTGCAATAAGGTTTGTGCTCACTTTTATCATGAGTTACCTTGCTGTTTTTATATTTTCAGATTACAAAAACCTATATCTACCATCCATATTACACTTGTATCATCATCTCTTCGCCGAACTAGTGCACCTATACAATTTACCATTGTATTGGGTGTGTTGGGGACACAAGAGACTATTTGTTTTTTGGTTTCAGGGTTATTTGAGAGAGACCAACTTCATCCTATGCCTCCCCTGGATTGATAAACCTTAGGTCATCCACTTGAGGAAAATTTGCTACTATCCTACAAAACTCTGCGCTTGGAGGCCCAACACGAGTCTACAAGAAGAAGGTTGCATAGTAGACATCACACATGCATCGATCCTCCATCGAGAAGCGCAAGGCATGTGGTGAAGAAATAGCTCCGCTCCTAGCTGTCGACTTCATTTGCGAGGTGTACCATTCTGAGTGGCTTGCCAACCCAGTGTTGGTGCCCAAGATGGACACATCCTTCCGGATGTGCATCGACTTAAGGCACCTCAATCGGGACTTCTTGAAGGAACATTTTCCTCCTCCCCAAATAGACCACATAGTATATTCTACTATCGGATGTGAACTGGTATCGTTCCTCGATGCGTACTCCGGGTACCACAAGATCCAAATGTATGGACCTGACGAACTAAAAACATCCTTTGTCACCCTATTCGGGTGTTTCTAATATATTACGATGTTGTTCAGTCTAAATAATGCAGGGGTGACCTTCATGTGTTTGGCGCAGTAATGTTTGCAAAAGAAAGTCAGTTGGAACATGGAGGCGTATATGGATGACATCATGGTCATGTCCAGAAGAGGTTCTCACATTCTGGCAGACCTCGCTCAAACCTTCGTGAATCTGCAGTGTTTTCAGATAAAACTTAATCCAGTGAAATGCACATTCGGAGTCCCGTCATGTAAGCTACTCGGTTTTCTCGTTCCTGATACGTATCCAACGTATCTATAATTTTTGCTTGTTCATTGCTGTTATATTATCAATCTTGGATGTTTTAGAATCATTTTATAGCAACTTTATATTATTTTATGGGACTAATGCATTGACATAGTGTCAAAGTGCAAGTTGTTGTTATTGATTTTTTTTATTTTGCAGAAAATCAGAACCAAATGGAGCCCAAAGACTATGAGGATTTTTGTGGATTTTTTATGGACTAGAAGGAAGCAGATGGGCCAAATATCACTAGAAGAGGTGGCCAAGGTGTCGGTGTAAAATCCAGCATATCTCGTAGTAGGGGTCCCAAGCTAGGTGTCTTGGAGCGATGCTAACATGGACACAGGATTTTACCCAGGTTCGGGCTCTCTCAAGGAGATAATACCCTACATCCTGCTTTTGATTATATTGATATGAGGAATAGTACAGAGTACATGTATCTACCATGAGATTATGAGACGTAATGTAATCATCTATTGACTAGCCTGGCCTCGGTTTATATATGCACCATATGCCTAGGGTTTAGAACAGTCCTTGTCTTGTGCGCCAAATCTGGTGGAATCCTCCTTATATTCAGCAAGGGCTGCCCAAAGTGGCCCATTAGTGCATCATCATGGGGGTCCTTGGCCTGACCCACTGGTCAGGAGACGACATGGTGAGTACCCCCTAGTCTTGGACATCGTTAGTAGCCCCATGAACAAGTCTTCAAGTTGGGGGGTGCTCCTCGGTTCTTCCAAACAGTTCTTTGTCTTTGGTCGTCGGCCTTTGAAACTGGTTCAACAAATCTTCACATCTTCGATCTTGAGGATTGCTGAGCTGAATCCAAACAGTTCACCCATCGGGAATCCGAGGAGCCCCTTTAAGTGCTCGATCTTTATCAATGCCTTGTAATGTTTACACCATACTTCGGGGTCATAGTGTTTCCCGTGCGGCGGCGTCCTCTTGCATCCGAGCTCCAACACCTAACTATATCCGAGGCATCTTTTCACCGCCGAGCTCCAACACTATTCGGCATTCAGGGTATCCTCTTGCGTTCAAGCTCCAACGTCGGACTGCATCCGAGGTGTCTTTTTGTAGCCAATGTCTGACGATGGTCGGAATCCAAGCAACCATAGATTACCTTAGCCTCTAAAACTTTGAAGGACTTCATCCGATCTTAAATGTCGGAATAGTCTTTTATGGAGCCAACCATTCACATCCGAGCTTTTTATGCCGGACTGCTTCTGAGGCGTCTTCGATCTTGAGCTTTATGCCGGACTGCTTCCGAGCTATAACGCCGGACTGTATCCGAGCTCCAATGATGATCAACGTCCGAGGTATCATAAACTACCTTGGACCTTAAAAATTAAAGGAATTCATCCGAACTGAATGTCGGAAATGCTCTCTATGGAGCCAGCCACTTGCGTCCGAGTTTTATGCCGGACTGCTTTTGAGGTGGTGCACCACCCCGACCGTGGGCTGATTTTTTGTGGATATTTTTTATTGGTGCAATTTATTCTCTGCCGAGATATATAGCCAGTAGCTCTCAAGTTGTGTGTCGGTCTAAAACCCGAGATGTACCTAAAGGATGACATAAAACCGCTGATCCCAGTAGCCCCTGAGACTTAGGTTGATTCGCAAAATCGGCCTGAGGACCAACTCCTAGCTCGGCAGCATACTTCAGAACACAAAAGCGGTGTGCACACACCTCGAGACTCAGGTTGGGTGCGGCCGACCTACCTGAGGATCATAATCTCCTTGGAAATTGTATTGCACTTAAATTTTCTGCATTGAATTTTCAGTGCAGTATCTCCCGAGACTTGGGTTGGGCAACATGGCCGAGCCTAGGATCGTACCTCCTCGGGAACTAGTTCAACCGTGATGTATGTTTTGACAACACCGAGGTGGAGTTCAGCAGTTAAGATGTCGAACTGTAGTTTAGAAAATAGTTTCACGCCGAACACCTCAACCAAGAGAATGTCACGCTTCCTGAAAGGAAAACATAAAATAGGTGAAAGATGTTATAAGCTCAACAAACAAAAAAATAGGCGTAAAAATCTTTTACGTCTAAATTGAATCATGTTTTTTGGTGCCAATATGAAATTGGTCTTAAAATTGTGCTTCTGTCGCGCTTTGACATGACACATCCGATCTCTAGACTTCTAGTGGGTTAGCCTTTGACTTCAACCTCCCTATCATGAAGGCGGCTTGTTTCTCAGGCTAGTTTAGCAAACTATACGCGAGCAGCTTTAGAGAGAGACCAGGCTACCCGGTTATTGATCATACACTTCAGTCGAGAAAGGAGTGATAGAAAAAGACTTTACAACGACTAAGAAGAAAACATCTATTATAAAACGGCTCATATTAATTTAAGATCCCCCAAGTGATTTGCATAAAAGAATTTTATGTATAATGAGTGTATGTACCGAAGTACTTATATAATATATGTGTTCGCCCGAACTTTGAACGCATCTTAACCGACCGTCGGCTTCTCCCTCTTCGGCAAAGGGCCGAAAAGTGTTATCTACTCTACCTACCAAGAATATCGGTGGAGTTTCGGATAACCAAGCAATCATGCCATGAGGCTGTAACAGACAAAGCGTGCCCAGGGAACTTATGCGATATTACTTATGTAACGTAAGAAGCATCTTCAAAGAAAATAGTTCCCCCAATGGTACCTTCCTTGGGTTGCTCATCATTACTACGAGGCTTGTGCAATAGATTTGTGTATGCATGAGTTTCGTCATGTGCCGACCATTGTTGAAAACAATAAGGGTGCTAGCTTTCGGCTTCACCCATCTGAGGTACGAGTTCGGATGACCCGATCGTAACAATCGCAGAGGTGATCCCTTCACTCCCTAGCCGAACAGTCGGGAACGTTGGGGTAAGCACGGGAGCAAGGCAACCCGGCTTTTCGGAACACTTAAGTCAACATGATGCAAATTTTGGAATAATATAGGAGCAAGGATAGAAGCTATACAATAATAATCACGTGCAAAGAGAAAAAGGTTTCGTAAAGGAAGTCCCCAAGTAAACGGGGTATTCGAATTTATTTGTGATAAACATAGTTTTGACAAAGAAACTTTTTCACAACATTTTTGTCAAAAAAGTATAATGCTTGGTCGAACCGAACAAAATTTACAACTGAAAGTTTTTGAGCATGAAAGCAACTTAGCTGGTTAATGTGCTCGGTGTCAATGACGTGATCCGGGCTTGTGGCGGGACGAGGATGCCCATCGAACTGTGACAGATCCGTGTGTACTCTTCGGCATGACCGAGGTCCCAGACGCCAAGCCCATCCCGAGGTGACCAAACAAAGAGTTCGGCACTCCGAAGTAGTGTCACGGATCGGCCGAAGTGGCGAGGAGAAGCCCCTAGTCCATCTAAGGTGGTGGAGTTAGTCGGCAAGGTGACGCCGGGATAACCGCATGACGGTGGTTGAAGTCAATTTCCTGCACTCGTAAAAAAGTGCAAGATAAAACTAATAACAAATAAAGATAATAATATACTTTAAAAAATCTTCCACTTGGTTAATTTAAGTGAAGCAAATAATTAATGGAATATGGCCTGGGCGCCGAGGTGCCTGAACAAAGAGTTCAGCTTGACGAAGTGGCGATGTTGCACGGTCGACGTGGCAATATGAAGTCCTCGTTGTAGTTAACATGGAGAAGTTGTGATAGGCAAACACCGAAGTCTCATGCAGGTCGGCTGGTGACTCCAAAGTCTCACGCCAGCCGAGGTGTTGAAGCAGGTCGGCTGATGACACCGAAGTCCTCGAAGTAGGTTGATGAAGGGATGCCAAAGTCCCCGTCCCGCTGAATTGACGTCGGCAGTGTGATGCCAAATTAATGAAGTGACAACACGGTATGCCAACACTAGGCATCACACCAAAGTGATGACACCATTCGGTCAACGGAGGTGAGGCGATGACATCGGCACGCCGAGGTGACCGTGTTACACTATCGAAGTCAATTACCTATGCACATAATATAACGCAGTCAAGGAGTAATAAAAAATAAAGGCAATAATATATATACATATATATATATATATACATTTGGGCTATTCTGTTTCTCGTAACAGGATATTATTCTGTTACCCAACTTGAACTGACGTAGTTTACAGATTGGACTAACGTGGTTTTCTACTTGAACTGATCTTCCTGTGTCTACGAAAAATGGAAACAGTGGATGCAATGAGGAGCTTCTGGGGGTTCTCTGGCCCGGTGTTGTGGGCCATTCATTACCAGAGGAGACATTTATGGTGTTCCGCACGTGCGCGCACTTACCTAGTCATGTTTTGCGATCTCAAGTCACCGGAGGTGACGGCATGGGCATTTGGCGGCAGGCGTGTTTTGGGCATTGGTGTTTACGGTCATGTTCATAGCCGTCAATTTTACGTCTGGTTTGTTGTTTTATGTTTTGTTTTGGATGTGAGAAATATCGATGTGTTAGAGTTTTTGGAGATTTTTCAGTGTAATTTTTGATTTCAAGTTTTGGTGTTCTTGGACGTTTGCCACATCCGCCATGCAAATGCGTTCTTCTTTTTGTGATGTTTCACTTTCGAATTGGTGTTGCAGGGAGAAAGATGAGGATTGTATGAAAAGATTTGTGTTGCTAATGTTGCTTCTTGAGTTGTTTAACCCCGGATTCCCATGTGATTTGGTCGTTGGCGGAGGTGGTGTATGGTGGCTGACTCTAGCTTGCGATTTCTTGTAATCTGCTCAAACTATGTAATTAAGTTGTGTGTTTCTTAGTGTTGTTTGAATTGTTGTCGTATGTGTAGTTGGACTTCTTCGTGTCAAAGTTGTATTACTATGCGTTGACATCGGAGTAAGAAGTTTCTACTGGCTGCCTACCCATACCTCTGCACTTTCAGTATAAAGCCCGAGCCCTCTGTCACTTTCATTCCATCAGCTGCAACCAAAGAAAAGTCAGATGGATCTTGAGCTGGGAGAGGTCTCAGAGGAGGAGGGGGATGCCGTTGATGTGAGGGCTGCAGTAGCAAAGCAGAGGAGGAGGAGGAGGCACAGGCGCATGTACAGGGAACGACGTGCTGCCAAGGAGGAAGTGGACGCAGAGTTCAACAGACGCCTTGCACGCGAGGTGATGGATACTTGCAACTCCAATGAACTGGAGCTACTTTTCCAAGAGGGCGGGGGAAGGAACTATATTCAGATCATCAGTTGGGCTAGGGCGAGAGCAGACACGGCTCCACATCCATCCACCAGGGCCAAATGACGTCGTTTCTTTGATCGTTATGACTGGAGTACTGAATTTTTATGTTTTTAAGATTGTGTTGTGAGGGAGCAGATGGTTGAATGACTAAATGAATTCAACTGTCTACCTCTGAATGTGTTGTTTTATCTGCATATGTTTGTTATGTGCAATTTTGAACTGTTGTTTTATTTGAAGTTGAACTGATTTGCGGTAAAATGTTGCATGACTTGTATAATAACTATTTTCTACTAGGTGGCTGCCCACCTGCCTATTTATTATTTTTCTAAGTTGCGAGTCTCCCTGGCTATAAATTCTATCCATCTATGTGTAGTGTGTGGCTCAGTCTCCCCCTCCTTTTCTTCCTTCTTCCAGAATCAGATCTAGGTTCCTCCCTCTCCTATCTGTTGTTTTCTTCCCTATGCCTGTGTTTTCCATGCAGGATTGTTCATGCGGATGTCTGGCAAAGATGACGCGCATAGCTAACGGTTGTGTGTACGAATCTAGTTAGGAGCTCACCGAGACTCAGTGTTGTGGGCAACTTTCATGTCTGCTGTATAGCAACCATGGGTTTCGTGCACCCTCTCTTTGTTGCCTGACAGTTGGGGACTTGAAGGAATCATGGGTATGTGTTTTTATTCATTTTGTTTTCTTCTTTTTGTAGGTCTCTTTTTGAATCCCATGGATTGAATCTATAGTTTAGTTTTATCAATAGTTTGTCTATAATTTTTATTTGGTCTTGTCAAAATTTAACAGTAGGGGTTTGTGTGTGTATTTGTTCATTACTTAACAGAAATTATCCATTTTTGTATAATCCTTGTTCTATTTTTGTCAGATGTTTTTAGTGTAGGTGTATTGATATGTATATTTCTTCAGTTTAGTTAGGTCATATGACTAGTTAGTTTGGTGTTTTTGTTTTGGTTCGGATATTTTCTTTTCACTTTGTTATGCAACCGTTACAACATCACATAAATTCAGTTATGTCAGGTGTTCACTTTGTTTTCTACTCCCATGCCCATTTGCAAAAAATGTCACCCAAAATCAGGATTGTTGCTCCTAGTTCCGGGATACTGAAGATGGAGACTTCAGACAAAGACGGGTATCAGTTGATGGAAGTTGCCTACCACATCGACTTTGATGGTTGCATCAACCTAACTACTAGGTGGAAGGAGTTTGTGTCAGAGTCCAGATTTGCGGATGGTGATGTGTTTATGGTTATGTTCTCCAAGGAAGATGACGCTCTAACGTTCAGAATTTATGTGATGTAGGTTTAAATGTGACAAATGATGCTGGTTGTGAGATTTGTGTGCATTTTATTATGTTGCAGTATTTTTTGTTTAAAACAATGCATGTGAGATGGTTGAATTCTATGGTATTACCAGATGGTTTGGAACAATTTGTTTGTATTTTATTGTATGCACTATTTTTTAATTTATGTAATACTCTCCTATTTTTTTCCCAAGCATAACTGTTTTTTATATATTCTTTATATTTGAACTGGAACAATTATAGTTGAACTGATGGGTATCCTTTGTTTTGACTGGGATATTTTCATGTACATAGCTCACAGACGGAAAATATACAATGATGATGGTTGTAGGACCCCTTTTGGGTTTTGAGTTTGCTGAACTTACATGTTGTTAATGATATCACTGAATTATTTTAGGATGTCAATGGTCAATCGCATTCGTTTGTTGTAGAGCATTTTTTCTTACTTTTTTAAATGAATTTTAGAGCACAATTTTTTTTAGTTGAATATTGATAGTTATAGTATTTTTTAAAATAAAAAGAATTTAATCTTTGCTGCATAGTACTAACTTTACTTGAACCATATGAATTTTAGTAGTTGAACTTTTTAAAATTTGTTTCTAAAAATTTTATTACAATCTTATACGTTTAATTTTCCGAAAAAGTATTTTTTTTAGTTCTTACAATTAACATGTGTTTGAAATTTTTACAATATTTATTTTGAACTGATTTCTTATGATGTTTTTTCAAATTATCTGCATTTGTTCCTTTTATTTGGTTGTGCGTGATCGGTTGGAATTTTGTAATTGGGCGAATGACTATATTGGGCCATCCGCCGGAGTCATTGTTTTCAGCCTAGATAGCTCGCCCACGCGGCTGTGCGGTGTGGTGTGCATGTGCGCTATATGTTTAGTCCCACCTTGCTAGTCGAGGGGGCTCTTGACCTGTTTATAAGCACTGTCGAGGCTCACTGGTCGAACTGCTCTGAATACTTACCTGAGAACTTATACACGACGCTCGCCCTCTATCATGACCTGTGGGCCCTGGAGGGTTGGCCCCCGCAGTGTAGTTTACAAAGGATTTGACGGTTGTTTCATGATTGGCTTGAGTCCTAGTACCCACCTGCGTTGGGCCAACCTGTCCCTTGGGCGGTCAATATTTTTGATTCTTGGCATTTTTTTCTTCTAGTTTTTATGATTTTTTGCCTAATGTAAGCATTTTTTAGTACAGAATGTTGTCCTCTACTTGAAGTGACATCTTTATTTTTATAGTGTGGTTCCCTCGCTTTCTCTTAGTTCTCATTCTTTTTCGGCATTTTTTGGATTTTTTAATGAATATCTGGGTAAGATATATAGGGACCGCACCGAGTGTCATAGTTGTACTAGCACATTTTTTGTATGGACTAAAGAATATCTATCTTTTTAGGGTGTATGGGTGCATGGTCTGGGGTGGGATGGGGGAGAGAATAACCCCACTGTGCCTGTCAAACGAGTGCACTGTCGCGTTTGCGCGAGGCCGAGCCGGGGGAGGGGGTCAGGACCCCATTATCTTATCTTTTTTAGGGGGGAAACCAGCACCGCACCGAGGGGCATAGTTGTACTGACACATCTTCCTTGTATGGACTTGCCCCCCATTTATCTATCTTAGGGTGTGTGGGTGCGTGTGGGGGGAAACAGAATAACAGCACTACGCTTGTCAAATGAGCGCACTGTCGTGTTAGCACGAGGCCGAGCCGGGAAGGAGGGGGTCGGGAGCCCCCTCCCCCATCCTGGCGAGGCTCAGCCAGGAATAAGCCGTAGCAGGCGAAGACGCAGCGTGCTACGGCGTCGCATGCGTAGGCGAGTCCTTAACATGACTTGCCCCCATTGTCTTATCTTTTTTAGGGGAAAACCAGCACCGCACCGAGGGGCGTAGTTGTACTAACACATCTTCCTTGTATGGACTTTCCCCCATTATCTTATCTTTTTTTAGGGGGAAAACCAGCACCGCACCGAAGGGCATAGTTGTACTGACACATCTTCCTTGTATGGACTTGCCCCCCATTATCTTATCTTTTTTAGGGGGAAAACAAGCACCGCACCGAGGGCATAGTTGTAGTGACACATCTTCCTTGTATGGACTTGCCCCCCATTTATCTATCTTAGGGTGTGTGGGTGGGTGTGGAGGGAAACAGAATAACCGCACTGCGCATGTCAAGCGAGCGCACTACCGCGTTAGCGCTAGGCGGAGCCAGGGGAGTGGGTTGGGACCCCCCCCCCCTCCCCCATCCCGGCGAGGCCGAGCTAGGAACGAGCCGTAGAAGGCAACGACGCGACGTGCCGCGGCGTTGCAGGCGGAGGCAAGTACGTAACATGACTTACCCCATTATTTTATCTTTTTTAGGGGGAAAACTAGCACTGCACCGAGGGGCATAGTTGTACTGACACATCTTCCTTGTATGGACTTGCCCCCCATTATCTCATCTTTTTATGGGGAAAATCCTCACTGCACCGAGGGGATAGTTGTAATGACACATCTTCCTTGTATGGACTTGCCCCCCATTTATGTATCTTAGGGTATGTAAGTACTTGTGGGGGGAAACAGAATAACTGCACTACGCCTATCAAACGAGCGTATTGCCGCGTTAGCAAGAGCCATAGCCGGGGGGAGGGGGAGGGACCCTCCCTCCCCCATTCCGGCAAGGCCGAGCCAGGAACGAGCCGTAGCAGGCAACGACGCGGCATGCCGCGACGTCGCATGCGGAGGCAAGTCTGTAACATGAATGACCCCCATTATCTTATATTTTTTAGGGAAAAACCAGCACCGCAACAAGGGGCATAGTTGTACTGACACATCTTCCTTGTATGGACTTGCACCCATTTATCTATGTTAGGGTGTGTGGGTGCATGTGGGGGGAAACAGAATAACCACACTGCGCCTGTCAAACAAGTGCACTATTGCGTTAGCGCGAGGCCGAGCCTGCGGGAGGGTGGGTCAGGACCCCCCTCCCTCATCACGGCGAGGCCGAGCCAGGAACTTGCCGTAGCAAGCGACGACGCGGCATGCCGCGACGTCGCATGAGGAGGCGAGTCCGTAACATGACTTTCCCCCATTATCTTTCCTTTTTTAGGGGAAAAACCACCACCGCACCGAGGGGGATAGTTGTACTCACACATCTTCCTTGTATGGACTTGCCCCCAATTATCTTATCTCATTTAGGGGAAAAACCAGCACCGCACCGAGGGGCATAGTTGTACTCACAAATCTTCCTTGTATGGAGTTTCCCCCCATTATCTTATCTTTTCTTAGGGGAAAACCAGCACCGCACCGAGGGGCATAGTTATACTGACACATCTTCCTTCTATGGCCTTGCCCCCCATTATCTTATCTTTTTTAGGGGCAAAACCAGCACCGCACCGAGGGGCATAGTTGTACTAACACATCTTTCTTGTATGGACTTGCCCCCCATTATCTTATCTTTTTAGGGGTAAAACTAGCACCGCACCGAGGGGCATAGTTGTACTGACACATCTTCCTTGTATGGACTTGCCCCCAATTATCTTATCTTTTTAGGGGGGAAACCAGCACCGCACCGAGGGGCATAGTTGTACTCAGATATCTTCCTTGTATGGACTTGCCCCCCATTATCTTATCTTTTTTTGGGGAAAACCCAGCACCACAACGAGGGGCATAGTTGTACTGATACATCTTCCTTGTATGGACTTGCCCCCCATTTATCTATATTAGGGTGTGTGTGTGACTATGGGGTAAACATAATAACCGCACTGCGCCTGTCAAACGAGCGCACTGCCGCGTTAACGCGAAGCCGAGCCGAGGGGAGGGGCGGTCGGGACCCCCCTCCCCCATCTCGGCGAGGCCGAGCCAGGAACGAGTCGTAGTAGGCGATGAAGTGGCGTACCGTGGCATCGCATGCGGAGGCGAGTCCGTAACATGACGTGCCCCCTTTATCTTATCTTTTTAGGGGGAAACCAGCACCGCACCAAGGGGCATAGTTGTACTGACATATCTTCCTTGTATGGACTTGCCCCCCATTATCTTATCTTTTTAGGGGAAAACCAACACCGCACCGAGAGGCATACTTGTACTGACACATCTTCCTTCTATGGACTTGCCCCCATTTATCTATCTTAGGGTGTGTGGGTGCGTGTGGGGGGAAACAGAATAACCGCACCGCGCCTGTGAAACGAGTGCACTGCCGCATTAGCGCGAGGTCGAGCCAGGGGGGCCTCCCCCATTCTAGCGAGGCCGAGCCAGGAACGAGCCGTTTCAGGCGACAATGCGGCATGCCACGGCATCACATGCGAAGGCGAGTCCATAACATGACTTGCCCCCATTATTTTATCTTTTTAGGGGGAAAACAAGCACCGCACAAAGGGGCATAGTGTTACTAACACATCTTCCTTGTATGGACTTGCCCCCTTTATCTATCTTAGGTTGTGTGGGTGCGTGTGGGGGTAAACAAAATAACCGCACAACGCCTATCAAACGAGCTTACTATCGCGTTACCGCGAGGCCGAGCTGGGGGGGAGGGAACCCCCCTCCCCCATCCCGGTGAGGCCGAGCCGGGAACGAGCCGTAGCATGTGACGATGCGGCATGCCGCCACGTCGCATGCGGAGGCGAGTCAGTGACATAACTTGCCCCCATTATATTATCTTTTTAGGGGGAAAACGAGCACGACACCGAGGGGCATAGTTGTAGTGACACATCTTCCTTGTATGGAATTGCCCCCCATTTATCTATCTAAGGGTGAGTTGGTGGATGTGGGGGGAAACAGAATTACTGCACTGCGTCTGTCAAACGAGCGCACTGCCACGTTAGCGCAAGGCCGATCCGGGGGGGTCGGGACCCCCCCCCCCTCCTCCATCCCGGCGAGATCGAGCTAGGAACTAGCCATAGCAGGCGACAATGCGGCATGCCACGGCGTCGCATGCGGAGACGAGTCCGTGACATGACTTGCCCCCATTGTCTTATCTTTCTTAGGGGAAAAACCAGCACCGCACCGAGGGGCATAGTTGTACTGACACATCTTCCTTGTATGGACTTGCCCCCGTTATCTTATCTTTTTAAGGGGAAAAACCAGCACCGCACCGAGGGGATAGTTGTACTGACAGATCCTCCTTGTATGGACTTGCCCCCCACTTATGTATCTTAGGGTGTGTAAGTGCGTGTGGGGGGAAACAGAATAACCGCACTGCGCATGTCAAACGAGCGCACTGCCGCATTCGAGCGAGGCCGAGCCGGGGGGAGGGGGGTCGGGCCCTCCTCCGTCATCCCGGCGAGGCCGAGCTAGGAACGAGCCGTAGCAGGCGATGATGCGGCATGCCGTGATGTCGCATGTAGAGGCGAGTCCGTAACATGACTTGCCCCCATTATCTTATCTTTTTTGGGGGAAAACCAGCACCGCACCGAGGGGCATAGTTGTACTGACACAACTTCCTTGCATGGAATTGCCCCCATTATCTTATCTTTTTTAGGGGAAAACCAGCACCGCACCGACGGGCATAGTTGTACTGACACATCTTCCTTGTATGGACTTTCCCCCCATTATCTTATCTTTTTTTAGGGGAAAACCAGCACCACACCGACGGGCATAGTTGTACTGACACATCTTCCTTGTATGGACTTGCCCCCCATTATCTTATCTTTTTTAGGGGTAAAACCAGCACCACACCGCGGAGCATAGTTGTATTGACACATCTTCCTTGTATGGACTTGCCCCCCATTATCTCATCTTTTTAAGGGGAAAAACCAGCACCGCACCGAGAGGCATACTTGTACTAACACATCTTCCTTCTATGGACTTGCCCCCCATTTATCTATCTTAGGGTGTGTGGGTGCGTGTGGGGGGAAACAGAATAACCGCACTGCGCCTGTCAAACGAGTGCACTGCCGCATTAGCGCGAGGTCGAGCCAGGGGGCCTCCCCCATTCCAGCGAGGCCGAGCCAGGAATGAGCCGTTTCAGGCAACAATGCGGCATGCCACGGCATCGCACGCGAAGGCGAGTCCGTAACATGACTTGCCCCCATTATTTTATCTTTTTAGGGGGAAAACAAGCACCGCACAGAGGGGCATAGTTGTACTAACACATCTTCCTTGTATGGACTTGCCCCCCTTTATCTATCTTAGGGTGTGTGGGTGCGTGTGGGGGGAAGCAAAATAACCGCCCTACGCCTATCAAATGAGCTTACTGTCGCGTTACCACGAGGCCGAGCTGGGGGGAGGGGGTCGGGGGTCGGGAACCCCCCTCCCCCATCCCGGCGAGGCCGAGCCGGGAACGAGCCGTAGCATGTGACGACGGGGCATGCCGCCACGTCGCATGCGGAGGCGAGTCAGTGACATAACTTGCCCCGATTATCTTATATTTTTAGGTTGAAAACAAGCACGACACCGAGGGGCATAGTTGTACTGACACATCTTCCTTGTATGAAATTGCCCCCCATTTATCTATCTTAGGGTGAGTTGGTGGATGTGGGGGGAAACAGAATTACCGAACTGCGTCTGTCAAACGAGCGCACTGCCACGTTAGCGCAAGGCCGAGCCGGGGGGGTCGGGACCACCTCTCCTCCCTCCCGTCGAGGTCGAGCTTGGAACGAGCCATAGAAGGCGACAATGCGGCATGCCATGGCGTCGCATGCGGAGGCGAGTCCGTGACATGACTTGCCCCCATTATCTTATCTTTTTTAGGGGGAAAACTAGCACCGCACCGAGGGGCATAGTTGTACTGACACATCTTCCTTGTATGGACTTGCCCCCATTTTCTTATCTTTTCAAGGGGAAAAACCAACACCGCACCGAGGGGATAGTTGTACTAACAGATCCTCCTTGTATGGACTTGCCCCCCATTTATGTATCTTAGGGTGTGTAAGTGCGTGTGGGGGGAAACAGAATAACCGCACTGCGACTGTCAAACGAGCGCACTGCCGCATTAGAGCGAGGCCAAGCCGGGGGGAGGGGGGTCGGGCCCTCCTCCGTCATCCCGGCGGGGCCGAGCTAGGAACGAGCCGTAGCAGGTGTCAATGCGGCATGCCGCGATGTCGCATGCAGAGGCGAGTCCGTAACATGACTTGCCCCCATTATCTTATCTTTTTGGGGGGAAAACCAGCACCGCACCGAGGGGCATAGTTGTACTGACACAACTTCCTTGTATGGACTTGCCCCCATTATCTTATCTTTTTTAGGGGAAAAACCAGCACCGCACCGATGGGCATAGTTGTACTGACACATCTTCCTTGTATGGACTTGCCCCCCATTATCTTATCTTTTTTTAGGGGAAAACCAGCACCGCACCGAGGGGCATAGTTGTACTGACACATCTTCCTTGTATGGACTTGCCCCACATTATCTTATCTTTTTTAGGGGGAAAACCAGCACCACACCGAGGGGCATAGTTGTATTGACACATCTTCCTCGTATGGACTTGCCCTCCATTATCTCATCTTTTTAAGGGGGAAAACCAGCACCGCACCGAGGGGCATATTTGTACTGACACATCTTCCTTGTATGGACTTGCCCCCAATTATCTTGTCTTTTTTAGGGGGAAAACCAGCACCGCACCGAAGGACATAGTTGTACTGACAAATCTTCCTTTATGGACTTGCCCCCCATTATCTTATATTTTTTAGCAGACAAACCAGCACCGCACCGAGGGGCACAGTTGTACTGACACATCTTCCTTGTATGGACTTGCCCCCCATTTATCTATCTTAGGGTGTGTGGGTGCGTGTGGGGGGAAACAGAATAACCGCATTGTGCTTGTTAAACGAGCGCACTGCCACGTTAGCGCGAAGCCGAGCCGGGGGGAGGGGTGGTCGGGAGCCCCCTCCCCCATCCCGGCGAGGATGAGCATGGAACGAGCTGTAGTAGGCGATGATGCGGCGTGTCGCGGAGTCATATGTGGAGGCAAGTCCATAACATGACTTGCCCTCTTTATCTTATCATTTTAGGGGGAAACCAGCACCGCACTGAGGGGCATAGTTTTACTAACATATCTTCGTAGTATGCAATTGCCCCGCATTATCTTATCTTTTTAGGGGGGAAACCAGCACCGCACCGAGGGGCATAGTTGTACTGACAAATCTTCCTTGTATGGAATTGCTCCCCATTTATCTATCTTAGGGTGTGTGGGTGCGTGTGGCGGGAAACAGAATAACTGCACTGCGTCTGTCAAACGAGCGCAGTGCCACGTTAGCACGAGGCCGAGCCAGGGGGAGGGGGGTCGGGACCCGCCAACCCCCATCCCGGCGAGGCCAAGCCAGGAACGAGCCATAGCAAGTGACGACGCGGCATGCCGCGATGTCGCATGCAGAGGCGAGTTCGTAACATGACTTGCCCCCATTATCTTATCTTTTTAGGGGGGAAACACCACCGCACCGAGTGGTGGAGTTGTACTGACGCAGTTTCCTTGTATGGACCTGCCCCCATTATCTAATCTTTTTAAGGGGGGAACCAGCACTGCACCGAGAGGCATAGTTGTACTGACACATCTTCCTTGTATGGACTTGCCCCTCATTATATTATCTTTTTAGGGGGAAAACCAGCACCACACTGAGGGGCATAGTTGTACTAACACATCTTCCTTGTCTAGACTTGCCCCCCGTTATCTTATCTTTTTAGGGGGAAAACCAGCACCACACCGAGGGGCATAGTTGTACTAACACATCTTCCTTGTATGGACTTGCCCCACATTATCTTATCTTATTTAGGGGAAAACCAGCACCGCACTAAGGGGCATAGTTGTACTGACACATCTTCCCTGTACGGACTTGCCCCCGTTATATTATCTTTTTCTAGGGGAAAAACCAGCACCGCATCGAGGGGCATAGTTGTACTGACAAATCTTCCTTGTATGGACTTGCCCCCCCCCCCATTATCTTATCTTCTTTTAGGGTGAAAACCAGCACCACACCGAGGAGCATAGTTGTCCTGACACAACTTCCTTGCATGGACTTGCCCCCCATTATCTTATCTTTTTTAGGGGGGAAATCAGCACCGCACTAAGGGGCATAGCTGTACTAACACATCTTACATGTATGGACTTGCCCCCCATTTATCTATCTTAGGGCGTGTGGTTGCATGTGGGTGGAAAGAGAATAACTGCACTATGCCTGTCAAACGAGCGCACTGCCGCGTTAGCGCGTGGCCGAGCCAGGGGGCCCCTCCCCCATCGCGGGAAGGCCGAGCGAGGAACGAGCCGTAGCAGGCGACGACACGGCGTGTTGCAGCATAGCATGCGGAGGCGAGTCCGTAACATGACTTTCCCCCATTATCTTCTCTTTTTTAGGGGGGAAACCATCACCGCACCGAGGGTCATAGTTGTACTGATATATCTTCCTTGTATGGACTTTCCCCCATTTATCTATCCTAGGGTGTGTGGGTGCGTGTCGGGGGAAACAAAATAACCGCACTGCAAATGTCAATCGAGCACACTCCCGCATCAGCGCGAGGCCGAGCCAGGGGGAGGGGGTCGGGCCCACCCCCCTCCCCCAACCCGGCGAGGCCGAGCCAGGAACGAGTTGTATCAGGCGACAACGTGGCATGCCGCGGCGTCGCATGCGGAGGCGAGTCCGTAACAAGACTTGCCCCCATTATCTTATCTTTTTTAGGGGGGAAACCAACACCGCATGGAGGGGTATAGTTGTACTGACACATATTCCTTGTATGGACTTGCCCCCCATTTATCTATCTTAGGGTGTGTGAGTGTGTGTTGAGGGAAATAGAATAACCGCACTACGTAGTTCAACCAAGCGCACTGCTGCGTTAGCGCGAGGCCGAGCGGGGAGGGAGGGGGTCGGGACCCCCCTCCCCCATCACGGTGAGGCTGAGCCAGAAAGGAGCCGTAGCAGGCGACGACGCGGCATGTCGCGGCGTCGCATGCGGAGGTGAGACCATAACATGACTTGGCCCCATTATCTTATCTTTTTAGGGGGAAAACCAGCACCGGACAAGGGGCATAGTTGTACTAACACATCTTCCTTGGATGGACTCACCCCCATCATCTTATCTTTTTTTAGGGGAAAAACCAGCACCGCACCGAGGGGCATAGTTGTACTAGCACATCTTCCTTGTATGGACTTGCCCCCGATTATCTTATCTTTTTTAGGGGGAAAACCAGCACCGCACCGAGGGGCATAGTTGTACTGAGACATCTTCCTTGTATGGACTTGCCCCACATTATCTTATCTTTCTCTAGGGGAAAAACAGCACCGCACCGAGGGGCATAGTTGTACTGACACATCTGCCTTGTGTGGACTTGCCCCCCATTTATTTATCTTAGGGTGTGTGGGTGCGTGTGGGGGGAAACATAGTAACCGTACTATGCCTGTTAAACCAGTGCACTGCCGGGTTAGCGCGAGGTCGAGCCGAGGGGGAGGGGGAGGGACCCCCCCTATCCCCCATCCCGGTAAGGCCGAGCCAGGAACGAGCCGTAGCGGGCGACGACGCGGCATGCCGCGGTATCACAAGCGGAGGCGAGTCTGTAACATGACTTGCCCCCATTATCTGATCTTTTTTAGGGGGAAAACCAGCACCACACCGAGGGGCATAGTTGTACTGACACATCTTCCCTGTATGGACTTGCCCCCCATTATCTTATGTTTTTTAGGGGGGAAACGAGCACCTTCACCGAGGGGCATAGTTGTACTGACAGAACTTCCTTGTATGGACTTACCCCCATCATCTTATCTTTTTTAGGGGGAAAACCAGCACCACTCCGAGGGGCGTAGTTGTACTGACACATCTTCCTTGTATGGACTTGTCCCCCATTATCTTATTTTTTAGGGGGAAAACTAGCACCGCACTGAGGGGCATAGTTTTAATGACACATCTTCCTTGTATGGACTTGCCCCCCATTTATCTATCTTAGGGTGTGTGGGTGCATCTGGGGGAAACAGAATAACTGCACTGTGCCTATCAAACAAGCGCACAGCCGTGTTAGCGCGAGGCCGAGCCGAGGGGGAGGGGGTTGGGACCCCCCTCCCCCATCCCGACGAGGCCGAGCCAGGAACGAGCCGTAGCAGGCGAAGACGCGGCATGCCGCGGCATCGCATGCGGAGGCGAGTCCGTAATGTGACTTGCCCCCATTATCTTATTTTTTGAGGGGGAAAACTAGCACCGTTTCGAGGAGCGTAGTTGTACTGACACATCTTCCTTGTATGGACTTGTCACCCATTTATCTATCTTAGGGTGTGTGGATGGGTGTTGTGGGCGCGAGGCCGAGCCGGGGATGGAGGGGGGAGTCGGGACCCCCACTCCCCAATCCAGGTGAGGCCGAGCCAGGAAGGAGCTGTAGCAGGAGACAACGCGGCGTGCCGCGGCGTCGCATGCGGAGGCGCGTTCGTAACATGACTTGCCCCCATATCTTTTTTGGGGAAAAACCAGCACCACACCGAGGGGCATAGTTGTACTGACACATCTTCGTTGTATGTACTTATCCCCCATTAAATTTTCTTTTTTAGGGGGAAAACCAGCACCATACCGAGGGGTATCTTATCTTTTTAGGGGGAAAACCAGCACCGCACCGAGGGGCATAGTTTTACTAACACATCTTCCTTGTATGGACTTTCCCCCCGTTATGTTATCTTTTTTTAGGGGAAAAAGCAGCACCACACCGAGGAGCAAAGTTGTACTGACACATCTTCCTTGTATGGACTTGCCCCCCATTATCTTATCGTTTTTAGGGGGAAAACCAGCACCACACCGAGGGGCATAGTTGTACTGACACATCTTCCTTGTATGGACTTGCCCCCCATTTATCTATCTTAGGGTGTGTGGGTGCATGTGGGGAGAAACAGAATAACCGCATTGTGCCGGTCAAACGAGCGCACTACCGCGTTAGTGTGACGCCGAGCTAGGGGGGCCTCCCCCATCCCGACGAGGCCAGGCAAGGAACGAGCCGTAGCAGCCGACGACGCGGCATGCCACGGCATAGCATGCGAAGGCAAGTCTGTAACATGACTTGCCCTCATTATCTTATCTTTTTTAGGGGTAAACGAGCACCGCACCGCGGGGCATAGTTGTACTGACACATCTTCTTTGTATGGACTAACCCCCCATTTATATATCTTAGGGTGTCTGGGTACGTGTGGGGGAAACAAAATAACCGCACTGCGCCTATCAAGCGAGTGCACTGCCGCGTTAGCACGACGCCGAGCCAGGAACGAGTTGTAGGAGGCGACGACGTGGCGTGCCATGGCATCGCATGCGGAGGCGAGTCAGTAACATGACCTGCCCCCATTATTTAATCTTTGTTTAGGGGAAAAACCAGCACCACATCGAGGGGCATAGTTGTACTGACACATCTTCCTTGTATGGACTTGCCCCCCATTTATCTATCTTAGGGTGTGTGGGTGGGTGTTGTGGGAAACAGAATAACCGCACTGCGCCTGTCAAATGAGCGCATTGCCGCGTTAGCGCGAGGCCGAGCCGGGGATGGAGGTGGGAGTCGGGACCCCCACTCCCCAGTCCAGGCGAGGCCGAGCCAGGAAGGAGCTGTAGCAGGCAACAACGCGGCGTGCCGCGGTGTCGCATGCGGAGACGAGTTTGTAACATGACTTGCCCCCATTATCTTATCTTTTTAGGGGGAAAACCAGCACCGCACCGAGCGGCATAGTTGTACTGACACATCTTCCTTGTATGGACTTGCCCCCATTATCTTATCTTTTTTTAGGGGGAAAACCAGCACCGCATCGAGGGGCATAGTTGTACTGACACATCTTCCTTGTATGGACTTGCCCCCCATTTATCTATCTTAGGGTGTGTGGGTGCGTGTGTGGGGAAACAGAATAACCGCACTGCACCTGTCAAACGAGCGCACTGCTGCGTTAGCGCGAGGCCGAGCCGGGGGAGGGGGGAGGGGACCCCCTTTGTAGGATCGAAAGTAGGTCTAGAGGGGTTGATTAGACTACTTGAGCAATTAAAAGTTTTGCCTATGCCATGTTTTAGGGTTGGCAGATTTTAGCATTTGATGGCAAGTCAAGTACACCCTACACATGCAAGTCTAAGAGTATATAGAAGGGTTAGGGTAGGAAGATCAAACACAATTGTAGACATGATGATTTTTCCCGTGGTTCCGATAGGTGGCGCTATCGTACATCCACGTTTATGGAGTCTTCAACCCACGGAGGGTAACTGTCACGAGAGTCCACGGAGGGCTCCACCCAAAAGGTTCCACGAAGTAGCAACCTTGACTATTCCATACGGCTTCCATCCACGAAGGACTAGCCTCACTATGGGTAGATCTTCACGAAGTAGGTGATCTCCTTGCCCTTACAAACTTCTTGGTTCACTTCACAACACGAAGTACGAGGCTCCCAAGCGACACCTAACCAATCTAGGAGGCACCACCCTCCAAAAGGTAATAGGCTCAGTAATGACAATGAACTCCTTGCTCTTGTGCTTCAAGATGATAGACTCCTCAGCACATGTCATGACCAAGATGTGCGCCTATCCATTTTAAGACACGAGGACCTCGCAAGGGATAGAGGCGCATCTTGCCGTTAGCAAGTATAGTATCATCACATCATACAATACTAAAAAGATGAGTATACAAGATTGGCTTACACTCGCCACATGCTAAATTACAATTCACTCAGAGTTCAATCATCAAGATGAATACAGGGTCCAACTACGGATGAAATCAAACGTTAAAAATAGATGCAACTGATACTATCTCGCTATCCCAAAGATCACGACCATGGTCCTCTACTCATCCGGATAAGTCACGTACATCCTGCCTCTTTCCTCATCATATTCCCACTGGAGCTGGGTAAGATCATCCTGCACGTACTCATTTGAACTTGTACCTGGAGGGTTGTAGTAAACTGTGAGCCACAAGAACTCAGCAATCATGCGCCCGGGTACCGAGACTATTCAAGCTTAAATGTTGTGATGTGGTAAGTGTTTAGTTTGCAGCAGCACTAGCATTTATGCTGGCTAACTTACGTATCGAGAATGTAAATATGAGTGGCCTACGATGAGCGATCGAATCTAGCATAACCTCTATGAGATCCTGAACACTTACTTACGTCAATCATAACCCCACCGTGTTCCCTCTTGGATCATGTTCTCAAGCAGAGACGATCACGGTTATTTTAATTGGAATTTACTTCAACTTAAATATAACCGGGTGTTAAACAAATATCCAAGTTGCCACATAACCGCGGGCACGGCATTCCGAAAGATTTAACCGTGTAGGGGTGCTCCAACTAATCCATCACAAATTAATCACACTCCGCGGGAATAGCCTCGACCACGGATCTCGTGGTCGTCATAGGTAATTCCAAAGGAATTCCAACACCTCGAGAAAACCCGAAGAAAGTTAGAGTCCACACACAAGACATTCGATAAAGGTAAAACAAATCCAGCAAGACCTCCCGACGTGTCGACGAACCCGATAAGAGCCGCATATCTCGTTCTCAAGACACGACGGATGAGCGATGGGTTGGACCAACACTCATGCGGAGCACTAGCCCAGGGTTGATTAATTATCCACGGGTTTGCAAATCCCTATGCAATTTTATTATGTTGTTAAGCAAATGTAGTACCAATGTTGGGTCTTGCCAAACAAGTTTTAATCTCAACCGAATAAACAAGGGGGCCCCATAACAACCCCGAGCGTGTTAGGAGCGCAAAATATGGAAAACATTACACCAGTAACAAGAATCTATGATGGTAACAGTAGAACAAAACACTTAGCAAGAGGCCAAGCCTTCCACCAATAACAATATATATATGTGCTTTTAATTAAATGATAGATAATATGGTGATATCCATATTCATGTTATCACATGGAACAACCTGCACCTACAACTAAGAATGCTATAAGCGGGGCTGAGCAGCGGTAACTTAGCCAATAAAAGGTTTGCTAGGATGTGGAGGTTAGAGGCTGTCATGGCAATTAGGAGGCTGATATCAAGTGGTAGCTAGTGCAATAGTAACGATAAGAGCAAGAAACTAGCAAGCAAAAATAGTATCGGGATCCAGGTACTATCATCTTGCATGTTGGTTCTTCAGTGAAACAAGTAGCGGGATCCTCGTAGTGGTACTCTCCTGGGTCCTCATACTTAGTATCAACACTCGCGTCTACCCAAGAGAAACAGCAAC
This sequence comes from Hordeum marinum, assembly GCA_022496015.1. Lineage (NCBI taxonomy): Eukaryota > Viridiplantae > Streptophyta > Magnoliopsida > Poales > Poaceae > Hordeum > Hordeum marinum. Next base: position 123,146,441 of record CM039677.1, read on the forward strand.
AATAAACATCCAACCAAGGTGCAATGCACAACCAAGATGGTGCATGATTCATTTATGAAGAATTAAACATGGCAATCCAAAACTAATCATGTTTCACATGCAAAGTTTGTTATTAATGAATCTGGACAGAACCTCATGTTGAGTTATTTAGACATGCAAGAACATGAAAATATGGATTCATCATGCAAAATCGATAGAAATGCATCTAAAGAACGTAAGAAACGGAGTTACGGTTCTCACGATACGCTCACGACAAGGTACGGAGGCAAAACGCAAGACACCCAGTACCATGGGCTAATTCTTGGCATTCCAAGGAGCCACTGGTTAGGCAATGAAAAACCAACCACAATAGACTCAAGAATTAATCAATTCCATGGAGTATAGCTCCCACAAGCCAAAAAACAATAAAACAACAAATCTGTCACCAAACAGCAACATAGCAACTTACACAGCCCACAACTTGAGCTACAGGAATCCTACAGCCATAAACAAGATACTGACATAAACTACATGATATATAAATCAACTTATCCAACTAAACAAACAGCAAGGGAGGCCCATATCAATAAGCATGAAGCTATCAAGTTGACAAGATGAAACAGTTTTCTCGGACTTGGTGAAAATAACAGTTCTCTGGAATCTGAGTTAATAAAGTAGCAAGTTGACAGTAGTAGTTAAATATGCTAGAGACCACCTATTGGCATGAAAATTTATCAGTATGGTAGTAGACAACATCTACTCCAAAACACTAGCACTGAGCATGCTCAAATTCACAACACATCACAAGATACCATCCACTCTTCATGGCATAAAAATAACAGCAGATTCTATGACTTGGTAGTTTTTAGCATGCTGAAACAGAAACATTAAGTTGGATACTTAACAGCATGGTTCCCACTTATATGGGTGATTCTCCGGTTAAACAAAAATACCATGTCATACTAGATATAAAACTCTAGCAATTCCAAGTTGGCACAGGTCCCAAAGCAAACATGGATTAAATCATGCAAAAATGACAAAATGGCATCTCAGCTAAAATGACAGATTTATGAACTTGCTCAAAAGTGAAATCTGACAGTTCCAATGGATTCATTGGCTCTTTCTACCCCAAATACATGTGTCATACTCATATGTTCATGTGAAACAACAAGGCACAAGCAAGATAGCAACACTACCAACTTTCCACATGAGGGGATCATACTCTAATTTGAACATGAGCAAATATGGGTGAGTCAACTGGGAGATCCACTAGTCACCCACACGCACATCCACTCCACACACACACTCAACAAGGCACGGACACGTGCTCCATATGTCTAAGGGCATATGAGCACAAGCTCACTCATGACCATACCACCCAGGAGGGGGGTGTTCACCCACACACACACTCAACAAACACATGCATATATACATGTATGTATATACACATACACACTCTAACCACACACCATTCATATACACTACACCACATGAGTGTAATGTGCCACACACACACACATGTGAAGGCACCAACATCACACACACACATCCATCTCCATGCCACATACACACATGTGTGTATGCCTAAGTACACACACACAAGCACATGCACGTGTGTGCTCACATGCACATATAAATACACACACAAGCACATATGAAAAGGAAGAAAAAAATTAAAAAAAAAACATGTTGGAATTGTACTTAATACATGAATACATACATATAGCCAAGGAAAAGAAACAAAGAAGAGAAAAAAGGGGGGAGGAGTCGGCCTCGAACCCATGACCTCAAGGTCCTCTCCCCCGAACCCAACCACTCTGCTACGGCTGCTGTTGCTAACAGAGGAGGGGCTCGGCCTGTCTTATACACACACACATACACCTAGCAATATCTGACGAAACTGAAGAACAGAGTATTGCAGCGATAGGCAATGGCGGCGACACTACACGGCGGCACAGGGGGTCTCCGGCAAGGCAAACTACCAGCGGGGAGAACGGGGTCCTCAGGGAACCCATCCCCGCACCAAACGACGACAGGACGCGGTAGCAAGGAGGCGCTCGGGCTCGAGCTGCTGGTCGGCTCAGGGCACGGTGGAGGTAGAATGCGACGGCGATGCTCGAGCTAGCAGGGGGAAGGGCTTGCACAGGATAGCTCACCTAGGGGAGGACGAAGGCGACCCTGACGCGCGACAAGGAAGGAGAGGCGGGGACGCGACGGCGATGAGGAGGAAGAACGCCCGATGACGATCTGCGGTGAGGAGGAAGAGGATGACACCTTGGATCCTCCCACGGTGTTCTAACGCAGGGAACGGAACGCGGACAGTGACCGCGAGCTCCATGCCATCTTGGACGCAGAGGGAAACCACCGGAGACGCGGCAACGACGGCGACAACGGTCAGCAACGCTCTCTCTGAACCTCGCTACACTCTAAACCCTTACCTGACAGGGAGGAAGAAGAGAGGGAGGAGAGCGATGGAGGGAGAGATGGGACCTGCGGCGGCGGCGGAGAGAAGAGGAACCCTAGGCGAGGAGGCATGCACGCCGAGGGGGGGCTTTATGCCCACGGATTAACGGCGACGGTCGACGAAAAAGGCGACGGCGGAGGCTCTCTGCTCTCTCTCTGAACCTGACGGCAGGGGAACGGAGCAGGTGACCGTTTCCTCATGCGGGCTGGGCTGCGGGGAAGGCCCACTCTGCTCACTCTCTCTCTCTCTCAAAACAAAACAGAAAAGGTTTTCCTTATTTTAAAACCAACCACACAAAAATAAATCCCCACAATAAAAGAAAAGGTTCTAGTGCAAAACAAAATATTTTTGTAAAGAAAATAATGTGCACTATTTAATAAAATTATCAAGTTGATTTATTGGGCAAGTAATTTTAATACTTTTTGAAAATGACAGCCCCTGTTTTAATAAGCACAAAATCATAGAGACCCCAAACATCAAAAGAACCACACTCTAAATTATTAATATGAATAGGGCTACCTCTTGAACATTTTTAATCATTTTTAAAACAACTTAATTCTGACAATAAAATTATATGAAGAGAAGGGGGTGTTGGAAGGGCATGTTTGATAAGGTAGAAGAGAGGGGAAGAAGAAGAGGTTGCACACAAGGCTCCAACCACACTCAAGCACCAACACAACACAAGACCCACTCACATCCAATCACAACATGTCAATACACATGAAAGCAAGCATGCAAGATGAATACTATGATGGATCATATGATGCATGGATGCAAACCAACACATGGGACAAGGTGCAATTCATATCAAAGCTCATGACACAAGGTTCATACAATGGGGGTTACATGCCATAAAAGTAAGGGACAGCACTTGGGCTGTCACAACTCTCCCACACTACAAGAGGATCTTGACCCGAGATCTATGAACGGAAGAAGTCTGGAAATTCAGAACGGAGAAGGTCCTCGCGTTCCCAAGTAGCTTCTTTGTCAAAATGATGAGACCACTTCTCCTTGAGGAACTTGATAGACTTGTTGCGAGTCTTACGCTCGGTTTCATCAAGAATTTCAACTGGATGCTCATGATAAGAGAGATCTTCTTGGAGATCGATGTCTTGGAGGTCAATGGTTCGCTCAGGAGTCTTGAAACATTTCGGGAGCTGAGAAACACAGAAGACATCGTGCATGTTTGCGAAATTTGGAGGAAGCTCTAGTTTATATGCAAGACCACCTCTCTTGCCAACAACTTTGAAAGGGCCAACAAAACGAGGAGCTAGCTTCCCTTTAATTCCAAACCGCTGAGTTCCCTTCTTGGGAGAGACTCTCAGATAGACTAGATCATCCACTTGGAAGGAAACATCCCGATGTTTGTTATCGTAATAACTCTTCTATCAGGACTCGGCTTCTTTGAGGTTCTCGCGAATGACATGGCACATTTCTTCTGCTTCCGTGATCATGTCATTCCCCAAAATCTCACGCTCACCGGTTTCAGACCGGTTAAGAGGGGTACGACACTTTCTGCCGTAGAGAATCTCAAAAGGGGCCTTGCCTGAGCTAGCTTGAAAGCTATTGTTGTATGAGAATTCAGCATATGGAAGGCAGTCTTCCCACTTCATGCCGAATGAAATCACATAGGCTCTGAGCATATCTTCAAGGATCTGATTGACTCTCTCAACTTGACCACTTGTCTGCGGATGGAACGCAGTGCTGAAACGGATCTTGGTACCCATAGTAGTCTGGAAGAACTCCCAAAAATTGGAAGTAAAGAGGATTCCATGGTCAGAAGAGATGAGCTGATGAATACCATGCAAAGATACTATCCTTGACGTATACAACTCTGCAAGCTGAGCTGCCGAGATAGATTCTTTGACTGGCACGAAATGAGCAACTTTTGACAGCTTGTCGATAACCACAAAGATGGCATCATTGCCTCTCTTGGACTTGGGAAACCCAGTGATGAAATCCATCTCCACATGATCAAATTTCTACTCTGGGATAGGCAAAGGCTGAAGAAGAACTGTTGGACGTTGATGCTCTGCCTTCACTCTGTGACAAACATCACACTCGTTCACGAACTGAGCAATTTCATGTTTCATGCGAGTCCACCAGAAGGTTTGCTTGAGATCCTGATACATCTTTGAACTGCCTGGATGAATGGATAGAAGAGAATTATGTGCTTCGTCCATGATAACCTTTCTGAGATCACCTTTTGGAACCACAAGACGGTCCTCAAAGAACAAGGTATCTTTGTCATCAATGCGAAAGCACTTATACATCGGAATGCTCTTGGCCACACCTTTCTTCACTTTCTTCACCATAGCATCAAGAAGCTGCGCTTGGCGAATCTGATCTTCCAGAGTCGAAGAAACTTGAAGATTGGCAAGAAATCCTTGCGGAATCATTTGAAGGTTGAGCTTGTGGAAGGCTTCACAAATCTCGGGTTGAAGAGGCTTCAGAATAAGACTATTGTAGTACGCCTTACGGCTGAGCGCGTCTGCAATGGCATTTGCTTTCCCAGGAGTATACTCAATGCTTGGATTGAAGTCCTCAAGCATTTCCACACAATGAGACTGCCGAAGATTGAGATTGGGTTGAGTGAAAATGTACTTCAAGCTCTTGTGATCAGTGTACACCTCAACTGGTCTACCCAACAACAAATGGCTCCATGTCATTAGAGCATGCACAACTGCCACCAACTCAAGATCATGAGTGGGGTAGTTCTTCTCGGCAGGCTTCAGCTGACGCGAGGTATATGCAACGATCTTATTGTCTTGGATGAGAACACCACCAAGACCTTGGAGAGAAGCATCACAGAAAACTTGGAAAGGCTTAGACTGCTCAGGAAGAACAAGAACTGGAGCTGAAGTCAGTCTCTACTTGAGCGTATTGAACGCCACATCACACTCAGGAGACCAAACAAACTTGACACTCTTCTGGAGGAGATTGGACAGAGGCTTAGAAATTTGAGAGAAGTTCTCCATGAACCTTCTGCAATAACTGGCAAGCCCGAGGAAGCTCTGAAGCTGCTTCACATTTTGAGGAGCTTCCCACTTCAAGATTGCCTCAACTTTCTTAGGGTGCACTTTAATTTCCTCGGCAGAGATCACATGCCCGAGGTACACCACTTCATTGAGCCAGAACTCACACTTAGAAAACTTGGCATATAATCGATGCGCTCTTAACTTGTCAAGCACAAGGCGGAGATGCTCTCCATGCTCTTCTTCGGTCTTTGAGAACACAAGGATATCATCCAGATAGACCAAGACGAATTCATTCTTGAAAGGAGAGAAAATGAAATTCATCATTCTTGAGAAGGTTGGAGGAGCATTAGCAAGACCAAACAACATGACGGGGTACTCATAAGAGCCAAAACTTGTCCTGAAAGCGGTCTTGGGAATGTCTTCTTCGCGAATGTGAATCTGATGATAACCCATGCGAAGATCAAGCTTCGAGAAAACCTTGGCACCTTTCAGTTGCTCAAACAACTCATTGACGTTGGGAAGTGGGTACTTGTTTCTGATTGTCTTCTTGTTCAATGGTCGGTAGTCGACACAAAGACGATCCGTGCCATCTTTCTTCTTGACAAACAAAACACCACAACCCCATGGAGAAGAACTGGGTCTAATCAGACCCAGACGTTCTTGCTCATCTAGCTGCTTCTTCAACTCTTTCAGCTCTTCGGGGCCAAGTTTATATGGGCGCTTGCAGACCGGTTCAGTTCCGGCCTCGAGATCAATCACGAACTCGACTGGCCGGTGCGGAGGCATTCCTGGCAATTCTTCTGGAAAGACATCTTCATACTCACAAACCACCAGAATTTGAGAAATCACCGAGATTTCACCCTTCTCATTTAGAGCAAAGAGACGGATTGTGTCATCGCGAGCCGCGAAAATAATCACGTCTTCTGAAGGATGAGTCAGCTTGACTTCTTTTGCTTTGCAATCAATATGAGCCTTATTCATAGCCAGGAAGTCCATGCCCAAAATGAGACCAATGTCGGAATTACCAAGAACAATTGGATAAGCCAGAAAGAAATAATTGCCCATCCTGATAGAAGCATCTGGAACAATCATATGTGAACTCATGCGCATCCCCGGAGAAACCACATGAAAAGGACTAGCTAAATGCTCCAGTGAAAACTCATGCATAGTGACAAAAGGCTTGGATACGAATGAATGCGATGCACCAGAATCAAACAAAACTTTTGCAAGAATATCATTAACTGGGAGATTACCCATAATCACATCATGAGACTGCTCTGCTTCAGCTACATTCACCATATTCACTCTGACTGACTTGGGATTATGCTTCACCATAGCATTGCCTCGAGGCTTGACAGGAGGAGGAGGCGAAAGACGCCGCTAGTTGCACTTGTTTGCATAGTGGCCCTTCTGACCACACTTGTGACAAGTCACCTCAAAAAGCAGACGGACATTGCCTCGAGGAGGAACAAGAACTCCCTTGGATGCTTGGGTCTCTGTTGGAATCCTGGGTTGGGTGGGTGGGAAGAACCACGACCACCAAACTGGTTCTACTGCTGAGGAGGACGAAACGGAAGAGGATTTGGCGCCCAATACTTCTGCTGCTTGGAAACCATCTAAGAGCTGGAAGAAGAAGAATATGAATCCCTTGAACGCTTCTTGGAGTTCTCCAACTTGAGCTGAGCTGCTTCAACCTTCAAAGCCATGTTTTAGAACTGATCGAACTCCCGAGGATCTTGAAGAACTAGGCCTGGCAGAAGCTCATCCTTGGGAACACCTCTGAATTGATATAGCATAGCCTTATCATCTGGAACATCTTGCTTGGCATAACGGGATAGATTCTGGAACTTGACGTTGTACTGGTAGATAGACTTGCTTCCCTGCTTCAGGTGCCTGAACTTCTCACGCATCTCCTCGACAAAGCTTGTCGGAATGTAATGAGCCCTGAAGTCACAACAGAAATCATACCAAGTAACAACACGATCGCCCCTGGAATCCTTGTACTGCTGCCACCAATCAGCTGCTTGACCATTGAGTTGGAACGATGCAAATCTGACAAAGTCCTCTGGCCTGACATTGCTACACTCAAAATGCTTACTCATATCACGAAGCCAATCATCAGCATCAAGAGGCTGCTCACAACAGGTGAAAGACTTGGGCTGGTTGGCAAGGAACTGATTGAGTGTCGCAAATTGAAGCTGATTCTGAAAATTCCCTTGAAAACCTTGCTGACCCTGCTCCCTTTCTTGGAACAGCATGAGCAACATCTGAGTGTTCGCATTGGTTGCGGCCATCACAGCTTGCAAAGCTTCTGGAGGAGGAGGCGAAGGAGGCGGTGGCGGGGGTGGCGGTGGAACATCAGTCTGCTCCTCATCACAACCCGGATTTTTGCGAGTTGATGGAGCTATCCTGAAGATGGACAAAACGCATCAGCACCTCATTGATAAGATGAAATCAAAGCTGAATCAAATGCTTGAAAGAAATTGAACAAATAACAACACAACCTTCCTACTCAAAAATTAGTAAGAACGCTACTTCGGTTTATGATATCATCATCAGAAATTGGAAGCCACTCGCAATAAAACAAAAGTATTGAGCTAAGCGCTCGGAACAAATGTACATGCCCATATACATCTGAAGAAGATGACCCTAGATTACTACAAGATTTCCCACCTATGAACTTCCGAAAACTTTCTGGTTATGCAATCCGGTGTGGGGGATACAAGGAGGAAATATCTCACCCAACTAGCAATCCTACACCCCAACTGTATACATCCTTCAACACATAACCAGAGGCTTTCGCAAACTCCTCTAATCTCGAATCCTCGAACTCACAACGATACTAAACTATGGTGGTACCCCGGACGCCACCCCAGTACTGGGTGACTCCAACCTTATCTCACCATGATAAGTATTGAAGTAATTTCGAACACTCTCCATCCTGAGATATCAAGGAAGCTGAATGATAACGATGTGCCAACATTCCCTGGAGCTCGACTCCCCGGAAGAAATCAAGTCAGACAGGAGGCACCAAGACAGAACCCTGTCACATCGGTATCATATAGACTCCAAAATACCGGCGTGATCCTAAAACAAATTGAGCAAGAAGAGGAGTAGAATAAAAATTCCTAAGTCGGAAACCTCACCAGAGCAAAGACGGGGAGTAAAAAGAATCCTACTCTCCGATATAACTGGAATCAAAATAGTTTTCACTAGAAACGACTCGGCCAAGTTCGAACAAGCAAAGGCTCCTATGGTCGTATGGCTCTGATACCAAATTGTCACACCCAAGATGCATGCCTATCCATTTTAAGAAATGAGGGCCTCGCAAGGGATAGAGGCGCATCTTGCCGTTAGCAATTATAGTATCATCACATCATACAATACTGAAAAGATGAGTATAAAAGATTGGCTTACACTCGCCACATGCTAAATTACAATTCACTCAGAGTTCAATCATCAAGATGAAGACAGAGTCCGACTACGGACGAAATCAAACGTTAAAAACAGATGCAACTGATACTATCTCGCTATCCCAAAGATCACGACCATGGTCTTCTACTCATCCGGATAAGTCACGTACATCCTGCCTCTTTCCTCATCATATTCCCACCAGAGCTACGTAAGATCATCCTGCACGTACTCATCTAAACCTGTACCTGGAGGGTTGTAGTAAACTGTGAGCCACAAGGACTCAGCAATCATGCGTCCGGGTACCGAGACTATTCAAGCTTAAAGGTTGGGATGTGGTAAGTGTTTAGTCTACAGCAGCACTAGCATTTATGGTGGCTAACTTACATAACGAGAATGTAAATATGAGTGGCCTACGATGAGCGATCGAATCTAGAATAATCTCTATGAGATCCTGAACACTTACTTACGTCAATCATAACCCCACCGTGTTCTCTCTCGGGTCATGTTCACGAGCAGAGACGATCACGGTTACTCACACTGTTGGTGTATTTTAATTGGAATTTCCTTCAAGTTAACTATAACCGGGTGTTAAATAAATATCCAAGTTGCCACATAACTGTGGCCACTGCTTTCCGAAAGATTTAACCCTGTAGGGGTGCTCCAACTAATCCATCACAAATTAACCACACTCCGCGGGAATAGCCTCGACCACGGATCTCATGGTTGTCGTAGGTAATTCCAATGGAATTCCAACACCTCGAGAAAACCCGAAGAAAGTTAGAGTCCACACGCAAGACATTCGATAAAGATAAAACAAATCCAGCAAGACCTCTCTACGTGTCGACAAACTCGATAAGAGCAATGTATCTCGTTCTCAGGACACGATGGATGAGCGATGATTACCATGCCAATCACCGAGTTGCCCCGGGCGGCGTTAATAAGCTGCTCTGGGTTTGACCAACACTCACGTGGTGCACTGGCCCGGGGTTGATTAATTATCCACGGGTTTGCAAAGCCCTATGCAGTTTTATTAAGTTGTTAAGCAAATTTAGTACTAATGTTGGGTCTTGCCAGACAAGTTTTAATCTCAACCAAATAAACAAGGGGGTCCCCATAACAACCCCGAGCATGTTAGGAGCGCAAAATATGGAAAACATAACACTGGTAACAAGAATCTATGGCGGTAACAGTGAAACAAAACACTTAGCAAAAGGCCAAGCCTTCCACCTATACCAAGATATATATATATGTGCTTTTAATTAAATGACAGATAATATGGTGATATCCATATTCATGTTATCACATGGAACAACCTGCACCTACAACTAAGAATGCTATAAGAGGGGCTGAGCAGCGGTAACTTAGCCAATCAAAGGTTTGCTAGGATGTGGAGGTTAGAGGATGTCATGGAAATTAGGAGGCTAATTTCAAGTGGTAGGTAGCACAATAGTAACAATAAGAGCGAGAAACTAGCAAGCAAAAATAGTATCGGGATCCGGGTACGATCATCTTGCACGTTGGTTCTTCAGTGAAACAAGGAGCGGGATCCTCGTAATGGTACTCCCCTAGGTCCTCGTACTTAGTATCAAAACTTGCGTCTACCCAAGAGAAACAGCAACAATAAACATCCAACCAAGGTGCAATGCACAACCAAGATGATGCATGATTCATTTATGAAGAATTAAACATGGCAATCCAAAACTAGTCATGTTTCACATGCAAAGTTTCTTTATTAATGAATCTGGACAGAACCTCATGTTGAGTTATTTAGAAATGCATGAACATTAGAAATATGGATCCATCATACAATGTACGCTCACGACAATGCATATAAAGAACGCAAGAAACGGTGTTACGGTTCTCACGATACGCTCACGACAATGTACGGAGGCAAAACGCAAGACATCCAATACCATGGGCTAATTCTTGGCATTCCAAGGTAGCCACTAGTTAGGCAATGAAAAAACAACCACAATAGACTCAAGAATCAATCAATTCGATGGAGTATACCTGCCACAAGCCACAAAACAATAAAACAACAAATCTTCCACCAAACAGCAACATAGCGACTTACACAGCCCACAACTTGAGCTACAGGAATCCTACAGCCACAAAGAAGATACTGACAGATACTACATGATATATACATCAACTTATCCAACTACACAAACGGCAAGGGAGGAACATATCAATAAGCATGAAGCTATCAAGTTGACAAGATGAAACAGTTTTCTGGGACTTGGTGAAAATAACAGTTCTCTGGAATCTAAGTTAATAAAGTAGCAAGTTGACAGCAGTAGTTAAATATGCTAGGGACCACCTATTGGCATGAAAATTTATCTGGATGGTAGTAGACAACATCTACTCCAAAACACTAGCACTGAGCATGCTCAAATTCACAACACATCACAAGATACCATCCACTCTTCATGGAATAAAAATAACAGCAGATTCTATGACTTGTTAGTTCTTAGCATGCTGAAACAGAAACATTAAGTTGGCTACTTAACAGCATGGTTCCCACCTATATGGGTGATTCTCAGGTTAAGCAAAAACACCATGTCATACTAGATATAAAACTCTAGCACTTCCAAGTTGGCACAGGTCCCAAAGCAAACATGGGTTAAATCATGCAGAAATGACAAAATGGCATCTCAGCTAAAATGACAGATTTATGAACTTGCTCAAAAGTGAAATCTGACAGTTCCAATGGATTCATTGGCTCTTTCTACCCCAAATACATGTGTCATACTCATATGTTCATGTGAAACAACAAGGCACAAGCAAGATAGCAACACTACCAACTTTCCACATGAGGGGATCATACTGTAATTTGAACATGAGCAAATATGATCCAAGTAGATTGGAACCTCAAATATAGATGGAAATTATCTTAAAAAAACCACATGCACACACATAATCATCAAGGGGTGAGTCAACTGGGAGATCCACTAGTCACCCACACACACATCCACTCCACACACACACTCAACAAGGCACACACACACGTGTTCCATATGTCTAAGGGCATATGAGCACAAGCTCACTCATGACCATACCACCCAAGAGGGGGGTGTTCACCCACACACACACTCAACAAACACATGCATATATACATGTATGTATATACACATACACACTCTAACCACACACCATTCATATACACTACACCACATGAGTGTAATGTGCCACACACACACACATGTGAAGGCACCAACATCACACACACACATCCATCTCCATGCCACATACACACATGTGTGTATGCCTAAGTACACACACACACAAGCACATGCATGTGCATGCTCACATCCACATATATATACACACACAAGCACATATGAAAAGGAAGAAAAACAAATAAAAAAACAACATGTTGGAATTGTACTTAATACATGAATACATACATATAGCCAAGGAAAAGAAACAAAGAAGAGAAAAAAGGGGGGAGGAGTCGGGCTCGAACCCATGACCTCAAGGTCCTCTCCCCCGAACCCAACTACTCTGCTACGGCTGCTGTTGCTAACAGAGGAGGGGCTCGGCCTGTCTTATACACACACATACACCTAGCAATATCTGACGAATCTAAGGAACAGAGTACTGCGGCGATAGGCAATAGAAGCGACACTACACGGTGGCACAGGTGGTGTCCGGCGAGGCAAACCACCAGCGGGGAGAACGGGGTCCTCGGGGAACCCATCCCCGCACCAAACGACGGCAGGACGCGGCAGCAAGGAGGCACTCGAGCTCGAGCTGCTGCTCGGCTCGGGGCACGGCGGAGGTATAATGCGATGGTGACGCTCGAGCTAGTAGGGGGGAAGGGCTCGTGCGGGATAGCTCACCTAGGGGCGGACAAAGGAGACCCTGACGCGCGACAAGGAAGGAGAGGCGGGTACGCGACGGCAACGAGGAGGAAGAAGGCCCGACGATGATCTGTGGCGAGGAGGAAGAGGACGACACCTTGGAGCCTCCCATGGTGTTCTAATGCCGGGAACGGAACACGGCGGCAACCGCGAGCTCCATGCCATCTTGGACACGGAGGGGAACCACCCGAGACGCGGCAACGACGGCGACGACGGCCGGCGACGCTCTCTCTAAACCTCGCTACACTCTGAACCCTTACCTGACAGAGAGGAAGAAGAGAGGGAGGAGAGCGATGGAGGAAGAGATGGGAGCTGCGGCGGCGGTGGAGAGAAGAGGAACCCTAGGCGAGGAGGCACGCACACCGAGGGGGGCTTTATGCCCACAGACTTACGGCGACGGTTGACGGAAAAGGCGACGGCAAAGGCTCTCTGCTCTCTCTCTGAACCTGATGGCAGGGGAACGGAGCAGGTGACCGTTTCCTCGTGCAGGCTGGGCCGCGGGGAAGGCCCACTCTGCTCACCCTCTCTCTCTCAAAACAAAACAGGAAAGGATTTCCTTATTTTAAAACCAGCCACACAAAAATAAATCCCCCGAATAAAAGAAAAGGTTCTAGTGCAAAACAAAATATTTTTGTAAAGAAAATAATGTGCACTATTTAATAAAATTATCAAGTTGATTTATTTGGCAAGTTATTTTAATACTTTTTGCAAATGACAGACCCTGTTTTAATAAGTACAAAATCATAGAGACCCCAAACATCAAAAGAACGACACTCTAAATTATTAATATGAATAGGGCTACCTCTTGAACATTTTTAATCATTTTTAAAACAACTTAATTCTGACAATAAAATTATATGGAGAGAAGGGGGTGTTGGAAGGGCGTGTTTGGTAAGGGAGAAAAGAGGGGAAGAAGGAGTGGTTGCACACAAGGTTCCAACCACACTCTAGCACCAACACAACACAAGACCCACTCACATCCAATCACAACATGTCAAGACACATGAAAGCAAGCATGCAAGATGGATACTCTGATGGATGATATGATGCATGGATATAAACCAATACATGGGATAAGGTGCAATTCATATCAAATCTCATGACACAAGGTTGATACAATGGGGGTTACATGCCATAAAAGTAAGGGACAGCACTTGTGCTGTCATAGCACACAATCTCGCTCTCACAGGTTTGGTTTGGAAGATGAGATGGGATTGGTGGAAAGCAACTTGGGGAGGCTAGAAATCAAGATCCATATGATTGGAGTGGAAGATCTTGAACTCAACAAAAGGGTAGGTGGTTCTCTCTCAGAAATCTGATAGGATATGTATGGAATAGTTTTGAGTGCTTCAAGCTCGAGTAGGTGGTGGTGAAGGGGTATATATAGGCATCCCCAAAATCCAACCGTTACACACAAAATGACAAACTCGGTGACACCGATGTGTTAATCTTGGTGATACCGAAGTGACCAAAAGGTGGAAACTTTTGAATCTCGGTGAGACTAATATAGGAAACTCGGTTGCACAGATAAGGTGACCAATGGTCATATTTCCAATCTCGGTGACGTCGATCCAACATTCCCGGTGGGACCGAAAATGTGAATTTTCGTAATAGAAAGTTAGCAACCTAAACTCGGTGGCACCGGTATGGAATCAGTTGCACCGAAGTGGCTAGGGTTTGGCATGAGTCTGTCTAGGTTCTAGAATCGGTGGCACCAAAGTGGGAAAGTTGGTTGCACCAATTTTGAGTGTTGGGTATAGAACAGACTTTGGTGGGAGAGTTTGTGGATATTTTTGGCAACTATCACTTGTGCACATTTGAGCATATTGTTCACCAACAAAACCTTACCCCTTTTAACAGTATTGGCTTTCCTATGACCTCAAAGTGATTTTTCACAAATATAAAATGTAGAGTCCTCTTGTTTGAAGCTTATCCAACCTATTTCCTTGCATCTAGGGGTTTCTCCACAATCTCCTTTTGCCAATCCTCTCATTGAATGTTTCCTAAAATATATGTGGTGGAAATATTAGTTCAATGACTTATATGTTGTTATTAATTACCAAAACCACCAAGGGAGCAAATGTGCTTTCAGTCTCCCCCTTTTGGTAATTGATGACAACATATAGATCAAAGCTTCGACATATGATAAAATCAATGAAATTAATCGTTGCTTTGAGAGGTATGCGATAAGCAAGAGCTCCCCCTAAATTTGTGCATTATTTTGAATTTGCGTTTGAATGCAAATGCACAATCGATTAGCTATATGAGGCACTTCTTCCATGTCACATACAACTTGGTGGTGTGCGAGAATAATTAGAATGAATAACAATGCACAACACAAGCAAACAAAGGTGAATGATCATCTCATTAGCATTAAGATGATAGGAAATAGTAGCATCACCCATAACATAGTAGCATAACACACATGTATCTGACAACAAACCAAAAGAACCAACTGTTTTGAAAAGCAATAAAAACCAAATCCCTCTCTCGCTCGAAGCCTAAAGATCTATATACACTTCTCCCCCTTTGGCAACAAGTTACAAAAAGTTCAAAGGCATATATCTAAGCATTCTAGGGCATATCTCCTCCGGTTGTTGATGAAGGAGTCGAGATGACAGTGTCGGCGAAGATCTCTATAGATGTCGTGGATGGAGCTGGAGTGGTCACTGATGGAGCTGAAGTTGATGGAGCTGATGGAGCTGTTGGAGCTGCCACTGTGACTGATCTGCCCTGAGTAGTGAACTGAGTGCCTGGCCCTAGAGTTGAATCATCCTCATCATCATCATCATCATCCTCATCTAAAGTAGAAGAGACCCGAGGGATTTGCACAGAGTCAACTTCATGCTGAAGTTTTGTGACTGTCTTCGTCAGCCCGTCCACCTTATCAGTAAGGGTCTTGATTCTGGTCTCAAAGATCCGGACAAGACTGTTCTGGTTGTCTAGAATCCCCTTAATGTCCTTTTGCATGCCCTAAACTGATGCAATCAATAGATCCATTTGCTCGTTCCTGGATCGTGGGACTTGAGCACTAGTGGCTCTAGCTGCCTCTGCCTCTGCCATA
Source organism: Hordeum marinum (assembly GCA_022496015.1). Taxonomy (NCBI): domain Eukaryota; kingdom Viridiplantae; phylum Streptophyta; class Magnoliopsida; order Poales; family Poaceae; genus Hordeum; species Hordeum marinum. Next base: position 123,162,203 of record CM039677.1, read on the forward strand.
GATGCAGCTGAGGTGGGATGATCAGTATCCATCACCACAACGTTGTCCTCGAGATCTGGCTGTAGGGAAAATGTGGGTGATCTAGGGCAAATATCACCTTCTCTAGTTTTTAGTTTATGAGCATCTGGATGTAGGGTGCATAACAGCATGAGCGCTTTTGATCAGCAGCAACCCTCTTGATTGTCTCTACAATCAAGTCCATGACTCTAATCCTGGTGTGAGTGTCAAGGTGGATCTACATGTTTATGGAGTGGCCTCGGATCATCTTGTCATCTCCAGACTTGGGCATCAAGGTATGCCTCAGAATGGTGTTGATAGTGCGGAGGCCAGGCTGGAGAAAATAGATTGATCCTAGCCTGTGAGACTTCACATTGGCAGCAGGGATCTCCTTGTACATGTTAGCCATAGCTTTGTGACTAGCCTTGGATTCTGAGTAGACATCCAGGTCACCATCCTGTGCTTTAAGTACTCCTAATATTTCAGCCCATTCTTCCACTGTTGATTCATATCTTGCACCTTTGGTCATCCACACAATTCTACCATCTCCATAGAAGTGTGTAGTGGAGTAGAACTGCATGATCATCTCGTCATTCCATGCTATGAATTCTTTGCCAACGAACTCATCAAGACCTATGTAGTGGAAGTTGTCCTGGACACTTGGAAAGTAGTCCTCATTCTCCTTGATGAACTTCCAATCAACGTAGCGCATATCACTGACAGCTGGACTCTTGTCAAAGAGCACAATCTCATAGAAGTCCTGCTGCTCTCTGGTATAGAATCTATAGTCCACAGCAGTCTTCTTCCTCTGGGCATAAGGATCTATTGCTCTCCATGCCCTCAATCCAGAACCCTTCCTCTTCCTCATGTCCTCAGCTAGTGGGTAGCTGGCATTATGAACTAGGAGTTGTCTTCTAAGCTTCATCAGTGTTGTCAAGTCATCCACATCATCACCTTTGGAAGCAGTTCCTTTGTTCTTCTTAGAAGCTGGAATCTGCCTAGTTGTCCTTTTAGGCTTCTCAGCAGCCTTCTTGGATGTCCTGGTCTTAGGCATAGCATCAGACATCAACTTCTTTGCCATCTTCTTGGGAGGAGACTTTGTACCTATCTCAACCTCCTCTTCCTCAATAGCAGCAGCTTCTTCTGGATCCTCAAACATGGAGGTAGGCCTGCCAGTCACATGGATGATCCTCTTCCTGGCTTTTTCTCTCCTGCCTTCTTAGGCATAGCTCTCTTGGGGATGTCAACAGACATTGTTGCTCTGGCATTCTCATGAGCCTTGAAGGTAGAAGCTAGTGCATATATTTTGCTAACAACCCTTCTAGAGGAAGTAGCTTCAGTTGTAGCTTTCTTGGCAGCCTTCTCTTGCTGCTTAGCAAGAATCTCCTCAGGCACAAAGTCTAAATCCTCTTCATCTGAGTTCAACCTCTTTTTGGTTCTGGTGGCAGCCTTGGGCAATCCATGAGAGCTAGGGGTGCCTAGATCTGAGAATGAGCTGGGCTCTAGGCTTGTGCCTGAACTCATGTCTGCTCTCTGCTCTGACCTGTTCTAACTGTCTTCTGAACCTGGCATGCTGACCCTGTGAATAGAGTGCAGATGAGCAGAAGGAGATGACTCATCACAAAATGAGGCTGTTTTTAAAAATTGAGTAATGAGTTTTCAAAAGTTTTGCAATATGTCAAATACATATCGGTGCAGCCGAAAAGAATTTTTTCGTGAGACCGAGACTGACCAACTCGTTAACAGAAACTTGGTAGCCTATTCAGTAGCATCGAAAAAAGCTACTCAGTTCCATCGAGTTAGTTCTCGCCCTCATAGAAACGCATATTGGTGAGACTGTGATTTCCGTTTCGGTTCCACCGAGATGTATCGGGCGGACGACAAAACCCTAGAAGAATTCATCTAACTCGAGATTTTGCAGATTTGATTGGATGATTATATGAGCAAGGGGTGGCTTATAGAGAAGACTAAGTCCAATGTGCAAGAATCAGAATGGGAGCACACTAGAGATCGAATCCATACCCTAGCTTGGCGCAGATCCTCTACGGCGGTGACATTGGTGTAGATTACGTCGATGGCGGCGATTCCCAGCGGCGAAGGAGCTCGAGAAGTCAAGGGCGATGAGCAGGGGTCTTGGGGCGGCAGCTTAGGGTTCTAAGGCGTGACGTTGAAGATAGAAATTTCGAAGCGTCGGGGTCCTTAGCATATATACCCCTCACTGTTGGTGATACCGATTTTATGTTTTCAGCATCACCGAGTTCCACGTTGGTCAGCTGACAGCGAAACTCGGTGTAACCGAGAATATGAAATCGTTGTTACCGAGATTCAAAAACCTGATCAACCCTAGGCATTCGTTGAGACCGAGATTGTGGGGTTGGTTCCACCGAGATGCACTTGGGAGGTTTTAATGGTCAGTCCTTGTCGATACGGAACTCCGAGTGCTCCACACACAGAAGGATCGAAAAGCACTTGTTCAAATTTTGTGATGTAGCATTAATGGAATATGAGGTGAGAAAGCATAGATAGCTAAAGAATGGTCCTAGGCATTCTTGTCCATCCAATTGGCAAAAGATAAATTAAAAGCCAAATAGCAACAATTGGATGTCCTTGAATGAGAAAATAAATGCAGACCAACATGCTCACACAATAAGATGTCAAAAGAAATCATGACAAACATGCACAAACACATTAGCATCTAACAAGCACTTGGGCGATGACAAAGTCATCTATATATGAGTATTTGACTTAGGAGCCAAGTAAGATTTCTTGATCATAGGTCATACTCATCGTTTAAGCACAAGTGGGGTTGCCACTTTTTCATAAAGCATTTAATATTGTCACATACTAAGAGATGCTTCAACTCAAGAATTAGAGTAAATCTCCCCCTTAATGTGACATCCCCCCATAAGAGGGATAAACTAACCTTCAGTTTTGTCGATGAAGACTTCATGTTGGTGAGGTAGTTGTGGATGCTCAATGTTGATGAAGACCACCAAGAGTTGGGAGCATCCTTGTTGTTTCCTTACTCCTTTCACCTACATGGGTTAGTCCCAACACACAAGAGACAAATACAAGGATATCTATGGACATGGAGTGCAAAGCCTGTGTTACGATGTCCATTGATTAGTTGATTACCTTGTCCCTTGCTTACCTTTGAGGGAATGTGTGACTCCTTGAACTATTGCATTGAGTTGATGTTGACTGCAAAAAGTCCTTGCCAATAATGAATGTGAGTGAATTTCAATGGCGGAGTCACCCCTCAAGAACTTATTACTTCTTCTTCTTGGGGACCCACATCAAGTTGATGGGGATCCTTGGTGTTGAAGTAGCCTTTGTAGTAGTTGAGCTTGAAGTAGCCTTGGGAACCCACTCCACCAAAGCTAGGGATTCATCTTCATATGAGTCAATGTCCTCTTGAAGCTTGTTCTTGCCCTTCAGCTTGTGGTCTTGTGGTGGAAGGTCATCTTGAGTGTTTGTCCCCTTGGTAAGAGTATTTTCATACTTCTCCTTTTGAGGAACAAACTTGGGCTTGGGATATTGACCTTATTCCCACTCAACTCCATTAGCGTTGAAGTAGCCAACACCATGATTCTTCTGGTATCCTCCATGCTTGCGTACAATTTCCTCAAATTTCTTACATCTGGCAAGACTCATGTATATACCTTTTTCTATAATTCCTTTCAATAAAGCATTTTCTTGCTCAAGTGTAACTTGGCTAAGAGAATCATCATTAGTGGAATCAATAGAACTACTAGAAGCAACATCATTGGGCTTAGCATTTTTATTGTTGCTACTAGATGAAGAACCTTTGTTGCCTTTGTTACTAGATTTCTTAGTTTTAACTTGAGGCATGAAAGTAGACAAGAGTAGTCGCTTGGCTAGATAACATGAGGTCTTCTTTCGGAGATCGTCATTTATAGCTTTGAGAAACTCATGCTCTTGCTCCAAGTTGAGCTTCTGAAAGCGTAGCTTCTCATGAGTTCTCACAAGCTCTCTATGATCTTCGAGAGTAGATTCATGAGCTAACTTAAGAGTGTTTAGTTCTTTAGTTAGTTGTTCTATTTTCATCTTATCATCAAATGACTTATCTTGACTAGCATGAGAATTATCAAGTTCATTTTGATCAATATCACTAGTTTTATCACAAAGCAAGTCGTCATCACAAAGTAAATCATCTTCATCAGTATCAAAATCAAGATATTTGGGGTGTGATACCTTGGGGCCTTTAGCCATGAAGCAACTTCCACTCCCTTCGTTTGGTGAATCAAATGGATCGTAGGAGTTGGTAGTCACTAGAGTAATTCCGGCAACACCTTCATCTTGACTATAGTCGGAGTCGGAGTGATAGCTTCTCTCAGAGTGATTGTCGGAGTCGGAGCTGGAAACCCATTCACCAACATGAGCTTGATGTTTTCTTATTGTGTAGCTCTTGGTGTGCTTGTCCTTCTTCTCCGAATCTCTACTTATCCTTGAGTGTCTTCGTTCATAACAATCATCTCTACTCCTTCTCTCTCTTTGTGGTGATTCATTCCTTGAGCTTCGTCTTCGAGGTGACTCTTCTCTTCTTTTGTAGGGAGTCGTGCACTCATTTGAGTAGTGTCCGGGCTTCCCACAATTGTAGCAATTGCGGTCACGACTTGACGAACGCTTCTCTTCATATCTTGAGTTGGAGTTTCTTTCTTTGCTTCTATTCTTGTAGAACTTGTTGAATTTGTTGACCATGAGGCTTATCTCTTCATTGGTGACAAGGTTGTTGCTTGAAGTTGCGGGAGCATCACTTGTGGCTTTGTAAGCACTGCTAGACTTGTGATGAAGCTCTTCTTTATCTTTGAGTGTCATCTCATGAGCAACAATCCTTCCAATGACTTCCGTAGGCTTGAGATCTTTGTAGTTTGGCATCATTTGGATTAATGTGCACACAGTGTCGTATCTCTCATCCAAACCTCTAAGTATCTTCCTGATGATGAATTTGTCGGTCATTTCTTCGCTTACTAAGCCGGCAATCTCATTTGTGATGAGAGCTAGCCTAGAGTACATCTCTGCGACTCCTTCACCATCCTTCATCTTGAACTTGTCAAGCTGACCTTGAAGAACATCTAACTTGGATTCTCTCACGGACTCGGTTCCTTCTTGCATATCAACCAAAGTATCCCAAATCTATTTTGCATTCTCAAGAAGACTAATTTTGTTGAATTCTTTGGGGCATAAGCAGTTGAAGAGAATGTCGCATGCTTGAGCATTGAGTTGCAACATCTTCAATTCATCCGCGGTCGCTTCACGATCTGGTTCCCGTCCATCCGCAAAGAACTCACCTTGCAAGCCAACACGAACAATAGCCCAAACGGTAGGGTTATGACCAAGAATATGCATTTTCATTTTATACTTCCAACTAGCAAAATTAGTGCCATCAAAGTACGGACCTCTACGGTGATAGCTTCCCTCACTAGACGCCATACTTCTCCTAGGTTGTGAGACCTAAGCAATGGAGACCAATGCCCTAATACCACTTGTAGGATAGAAAGAAGGTCTATAGAGGGGGTGATTAGACTACTTGACCAATTAAAAGTTTTGCCTATACCAAGTTTTAGGGTTGGCAGTTTTTAGCATTTCATGGCAAGTCAAGTACACCCTACACATGCAAGTCTGTACATAGCAGCAGAAAGTAACAACAAGCATGTATAGAAGGGATAGGGTAGGTAGATTAAACGCAATTGTAGACACGATGATTTTTCCCGTGGTTCTGATAGGCGGCACTATCGTACATCCATGTTTATGGAGTCTTCAACCCACGGAGGGTAATGGTCGCGAGAGTCCACGGAGGGCTCCACCCAAAAGGGTCCACGAAGTAGCAACCTTGACTATTCCATACGGCTTCCGTCCACTAAGGACTAGCCTTACTGTGGGTAGATCCTCACAAAGTAGGAGATCTCCTTGCCCTTACAAACTTCTTGGTTCACTCCACAACACGAAGTAGGAGGCTCCCAAGCGACACCTAACCAATCTAGGAGGCACCACCCTCCAAAAGGTAATAGGCTCGGTAATGATGATGAACTCCTTGCTCTTGTCCTTCAAGATGATAGACTCCTCAGCACACAATCTCTCTCTCACAGGTTTGGCTTGGTAGAAGAGATGGTATTGGTGGAAAGCAACTTGGGGAGGCTAGAAATCAAGATCCATATGATTGGAGTGGAAGATCTTGACCTCAACACAAGGGTAGGTGGTTCTCTCTTAGAAAATCTGATAGGATATGTATGGAATAGTTCTGAGTGCTTCTTGCTCGAGTAAGTGGTGGTGAAGGGGTATATATAGACATCCCCCAAAATCCAACCATTACACACAAAATGACCAACTCGGTGACACCAATGTGTTAATCTCGGTGGTACCGAAGTGACCAAAAGGTGGCAACTTTTGAATCTCGGTGAGACCAATATAGGATACTCGGTTGCACCGATAAGGTGACCAATGGTCATATTTTCAATCTCGTTGATGCCAATCCAACATTCTTGGTGGGACCGAAAATGTGAATTTGTGTAACAGAAAGTTAGCAACCTAAACTCGGTGGCACCGGTATGGAATCGGTTGCACCGAAGTGGCTAGGGTTTGGCATGAGTCTGTCAAGGTTCTGGAATCGGTGGCACCGAAGTGGGAAAGTTGGTTGCAACAATTTTGAGTGTTGGGTATAGAACAGACTTTGGTGGCAGAGTTTGTGGATATTTTTGGCGATTATCACTTATGCATGTTTGAGCATATTGTTCACCAAGAAAACCTTACCCCCTTTTAATAGTATTGGCTTTCCTATGGACTCAAAGTGATTTTTCACAAATATAAAATGTAGAGTCCTCTTGCTTGAAGCTTGGCCAACCTATTTCCTTGCATCTTGGGGTTTCTCCACAATCTCCTTTTGCCAATCCTCTCATTGAACATTTCCTCAAATATACTTGGTGGAAACATTATTTCAATGACTTATATTTGTTATTAATTACCAAAACCACCAAGGGAGAAAATGTGCTTTCACCCTTCCCTATCCTGGCGAGGCCGAGGCAGGAACGAGCCGTAGCACGTGACGACGCGGCATGCCGCGGCGTCGCATGCGGAGGCGAGTCTGTAACATGACTTGCCCCCATTATCTTATCTTTTTAGGGGGAAAACCAGCACCGCACCGAAGGGCATAGTTGTACTGGCACATCTTCCTTATATGGAATTGCCCCCCCCCCATTATCTTATCTTTGTTAGGGGGAAAACCAGTACCGCACTGAGGAGCATAGTTGTACTGACACATCTTCCTTGTATGGACTTGCCCCCCATTATCTTATCTTTTTAGGGGGAAAACCAGCACCGCACCGACGGGCATAGTTGTACTGACACATCTTCCTTGTATGGACTTGCCCCCCCCCATTTATCTATCTTAGGGTGTGTGGGTGCGTGTGGGAGAAACAGAATAACCTCACAGTGCATGTCAAACTAGAGCACTACCGCGTTAGCGCAAGGCCAAGCCGAGAGGCCCTCCCCCATCCCGGCATGGCCGAGCCAGGAACGAGCCATAGCAGGCGTCGACGTGGCGTGCTGCTGCATCGCATGTGGAGGTGAGTCCGTAACATGACTTGCCCCAATATCTTATATTTTTAGAGGAAAAACTAGCACCGCGCCGAGGGGCATAGTTGTACTGACACATCTTCTTTGTATGGTCTTGCCCCCCATTTATCTGTCCTAGGGTGTGTGGGTGCGTGTGGGGTGTACAAAATAACCGCACTGCGCCTGTCAAAAGAGCGCACTAACGCGTTAGCGCGAGGCCGAGTCGGGGGGAGGGAGGCCGCGACGACGAACCACCTCAGCTCTAGCACGTTGTGCAGACTCACCATGAAATGTCCAGACCATATAATTAGGCATAAAACCCCACTTCTGCAGGTGTTTGATCATTTCAAACTCTGACTTCTTCTTACAGTTGTCGCAATCGACACATGGACACCAGGTTGTTTTCTGTCCATTTGCAAATGTGACTCTCACAAATTCCTTGGTTTTTGTTAACCATTCACGGGTCATGTCTTTCTGACTAGTGTGACCGGTGTACATCCACCCACGATCACTCATCTTGCCTAGCTACTAGACACACACAAAATATATACATAATTCAGCAAACCATATTCATCAGTTAATAGAGTTTGTCGGTTTCATTACGTCGATCCAACCTAGACGCTAGTAGGTAAAGATAGGTCCCAATCCCACTCGGGTATGTGTAGATTGGGTTCGTTTTCCCATGGTCCGCTCTGGATCTGACGCACAATTTCAGCAGCAACTCCCCGCTGTTCTCATGATATATGTCTCGACAAAAAGCAGAGAGGATGTGTACCCGGAGAACAACAAGGAGTCATTGATGAAATTCTGCATCAGATCCGGAGCAGAGCATATGGGAAAACGAACCGAATCTACACATACTTGGGCTGTCCATGGATAACGTTGGACAATTCGAAAGAATCACGGTTCTAAATATGCTAATGAATGCATATTTATAGATGTAACCGTTTCGAATGGGAGATGCATAGTGGTCACGCATACTAATGATTGAAGACACCTATAGCTAGCAAATTTCATCGGCACGAAGACCGGAACAGAGGAAATGAAGCGGGCAGGAGGAGATGTCATTTGTGCTCACCCACGAATGCAGGGGCGGAGCTCGTCGAACGCACGGGGAGGTCGTCGAACACCATACTCTCGCAGCGACGAAACAACTTCACATTTAAATCCACCTGATCAACATAAATATGATGTTCAGTATAACAAAATCGAAAAATATATGACCTAACTCATAATTCACAAATATATGACCCGTGTCCTGTCGGGGTCGGGGTGTCGGGGGTGTCGTGTCGGGGTTAGGGTGTCAGGGGTGTCGTGTCGGGGTTGGGGTGTCAGGGGTGTCGGGTCGGGGTCGGGGTGTCGGGGGTGTCGTGTCGAGGTAGGGGTGATGTGTCGTGGTCGGGGGTGCCGTGTCGGGGTGTCGGGGTGTCGTGTCGGTCGGGGTGTCAGGGGTGCCGTGTCGGGGTCGGGGTGTCGGGGGTGCCATGTCCGGGTCGGGGTGTCGGGGATGCCGTGTCGGAGTCGGGGTGTCGGGGTGTCATGTCGGGGTCGGGGTGTTGGAGGTGTCGTGTCGGGGTCCGGGGTGCCGTGTCGTGGTGTCGGGGTGTCGTGTCGGGGGTCGGGGGTCGGGGCGTCGGTGGTGTCGTGTCGGCGATCCTCGACCCAGTTACGTCGGCGCCGATGCACCCCTCCTCCTCCTCCTCCTCCTCTTCTTATTCTCCTTCTTATTTTTCTTCTTTTCTTCTCCTCCTCCTCTTGCTGCTCCTTTTCTTCTTCTTTTTCTTCTTCTCCTTCCTCTTCTTCTTCTTCTACATCTCCTTCTCATCCTCTTCTTCTTCTCTCTTCTTCTAATTAACTACAACTAATTAACCTAACTACAACTAAACTAGATTTAACTAAATTACTAACTACAACTATTAAAAAAATTAAATTACTAACTACAACTAAACTACTAACTACAACTAAACTAGATTTAACTATATTACTAACTAAATTACTAAATAAACTATTAAAAAATAAACAAATAGAGAGGGGGAGGGGGCTCACCGGAGTGGGGGAGGTGGAGGCCGGCGTTGGTGGAGGTGGAGGAGGCCGACGCCGGTGGTGGGGCATCGGGGGCGGTGGGTGGCACGGCGGGGGCGGGAGCGGTGGGTGTCAGGGGCGTCGGGGAGGGAGAGAGGGGCGAGCGGTGGTGGCCTCGGGGGCACGCGGCGGCGGGCCGCGCAACAGCGAGGGCGGTGGGCGCGGGCGGGGGCACGCGGCGGCGGGGGCGGCGGGGCGGCGTTGGGCACAGGTGGCGGGGTCGTGGGGTGACGGGGAGGTGAGAGGGAGAGAAAGAGAGAGAGAAAGAGAGAGAGGCGGGCCGGGGGGCATTAGCCGTTAATTAACCCCCCCCCTCTTTGTCGTCCACTAGCGGACGGCAAAGGAGGTTTGTCGTCCGCTAGCGGACGGAAAAGAGAGAGGATGTTAGGTCAAGTTGCGGGATGGGTCATTAGTGGGCCCCTCCCTCTTTGTCGTCTGCTAGCGGACGGCAAACCTCCTTTGCCGTCCGCTAGCATATGGAAAATAAGTGGCTGATGGCAAAGCCACCCTTTTCCGTCTGCCACCTCTTTGTCGTGTTATTTCTTCTAGCTAATAGCAAAGCCACTATTTGTCGTCCGCTAGCACAAGGCAAAGAGGTGGCAGACGGCAAATCTTCTGATTCCAGTAGTGACCACACCGAGGGGCATAGTTGTACTGACACATCTTCCTTGTATGGATTTGCCCCCCATTATCTTATCTTCTTTTAGGGGGAAAACCAGCACCACACCGAGCATAGTTGTACTGACACAACTTCCTTGTATGGACTTTCCCCCTATTATCTTATCTTTTTTAGGGGGGAAACCAGCACCGCACCAAGGGGCATAGTTGTATTGACACATCTTCCTTGTATGGACTTGCCCCCCATTTATCTATCTTACGGTGTGTGGGTGTGTGTGGGGGAAAACAGAATAACCACATTGTGCCTGTCAACCGAGCGCACTGCCATGTTAGCGCGAGGCTGAGCCGGGGGGCCCTCCCCCATCCCTGCGAAGCCGAGCCAGGAACGAGCCATAGCAGGCGACGACGCAGCATGCTGCGGCATAGCATGCGGAGGCGGGTCTATAGAATGACTTTCCCCCCATTATCTTATCTTTTTAGGGGGAAACCAGCACCGCACCGAGGGGCATAGTTGTACTGACACATCTTACTTGTATGGACTTTCCCCTTTTATCTATGTTAGGGTCTGTGGGTGCATGCGGGGGAAACAAAATAACCGCACTGCACCTGCCAAACGAGCGCACTGCTGCGTTAGCGCGAGGCCGAGCCGGGGGGGTCGAGACCCCACCTCCCCCATCCCTGTGAGGCCGTGCCAGGAACGAGTTATAGTAGGCGACGACATGGCATGCCGCGGCGTCGCATGCGGAGGCGAGTCCATAACATGACTTGCCCCCATTATCTTATCTTTGTTTTAGGGAAAAACAAGCACCGCATCAAGGGACATAGTTGTACTGACACGTCTTCCTTGTATGGACTTGCCACCCATTTATCTATTTTAGGGTGTGTGGCTGCGTGTTGGGGGAAACAGAATAACCGCACTGTGCCTGTCAAACGAGCGCACTGCTGCATTAGCGCGAGGCCAAGCCGGGGAGGGAGGGGGGTCGGGACCCCCCCTCCCCCATCCCGGCGAGGCCGAGCCAGGAAAGAGTCGTAGCAAGCGACGATGCGGCATGCCGTGGTATCACATGCGGAGGCGAGTCTGTAACATGACTTGCCCCAATTATATTATCTTTTTAGGGGGAAAACTAGCACCGCACCGAGGGTCATAGTTGTACTAACACAACTTCATTGTATGGACTTACCCCCATCATCTTATCTTTTTTCGGGGAAAAACCAGCACCGCACCGAGGGGCATAGTTGTACTGGCACATCTTCCTTGTATGGACTTGCCCCCCATTATCTTATCTTTTTAGGGGGAAACCAGCACCGCACCGAGGGGCATTGTAGTACTGACACATCTTCCTTGTATGGACTTGCCCCCCATTATATTATCTTTTTTTAGGCGTAAACCAGCAACGCACCGAGGGGCATAGTTGTACTGACACATCTTCCTTGAATGGACTTGCCCCCCATTATCTTATCTTTTTAGGGGGAAAACCAGCACCGCACCAAGGGGCATAGTTGTACTGAGGCACCTTCCATGTATGGACTTGCACCCCATTATCTTATCTTTTTTAGGGGAAATACCGGCACTGCACCGAGGGGCATAGTTTTAATGACACATCTTCCTTGTATAGACTTACCCCCATCATCTTATCTTTTTTAGGGGGAAAACTAGCACCGCACCGAGGGGTATAGTTGTACGGACACATCTTCCGTGTATGGACTTGCCCCCCATTATCTTATCTTTTTTGGGGGGGAAATCTAGCACCACACCGAGGGGCATAGTTGTACTGACACATCTTCCTTGTATGGACTTGCCCCCCATTTATCTAGCACCGCACCGAGGGGCATAGTTGTACTGACACATCTTCCTTGTATGGACTTGCCCCCCATTATCTTATCTTTTTTAGCAGAAAAACCAGCACCGCACCGAGGAACATAGTTGTATTGACACAACTTCCTTGTATGGACTTGTCCCCCATTATCTTATCTTTTTTAGGGGGAAAACAAGAACCGCACCAAGGGGCATAGTTGTACTGACAAATCTTTCTTGTATGGACTTGCCCCCCATTTATCTATCTTAGGGTGTGTGGGTGAGTGTGGGGGGAAACAGAGTGCCTGTCGAACGAGCGCACTGTCGCGTTAGCGCGAGGCCGAGCCGGGGGGACCCTCGCCCATCCCGGCAAGGCCGAGCCAGAAACGAGTCGTAGCAGGCGACGACGTGGCATGCTACGGCATAGCATGCGGAGCGAGTCCGTAACATCACTTGCCCCCATTATCTTATCTTTTTTAGGGGGAAAACCAGCACCGCACCAAGGGGCATAGTTGTACTGACACATCTTCCTTGTATGGACTTGACCCCATTTATCTGTCTTAGGGTGTGTGGGTGCGTGTGCAGGGGGGAAACAGAATAACCGCACTGCGTCTGTCAAACGAGCGCACTGCCGCGTTAGCGTGAGGCCGAGCTGAGGGGGAGGGGGGTCGGGAACCCCCTCCCCAATCCCGGCGAGGCCGAGCCAGGAATGAGCTATAGCAGGCGACGACGCAGCATGACGCGGCATCGCATGCAGAGGCGAGTCCGTAACATGACTTGCCCTCATTATCTTATCTTTTTTAGGGGGAAAACCAGCACCACATCGAGGGGTAATGTGGTACTAACACAAAATCCTTGTATGGACTTGCCCCCCATTTATCTATCTTAGGGTGTGTGGGTGCGTGTTGGGGGAAATATAATAACCGCACTGCACCTGTCAAACGAGCGCACTGTCGCGTTAGGGCGAGGCCGGGCCGGGGAGGGAGGAGGGAGTCGGGACCCGACCTCCCCCATCCAGGCGAGGCTGACCTAGGAACAAGCCGTAGCAGGAGATAACACGGCGTGCCGTGGCGTCGCATGCGGAGGCGAGTCCATAACATGACTTGCCCCCATTATCTTATCTTTTTTGAGGGGAAAAACCAGCACCGCACCGAGGGGCATAGTTGTACTAGCACATCTTCCTTGTATGGACTTGCCCCCATCACCTTATCTTCTTTAGGGGAAAAACCAGCACCGCACCAAGGGGCATAGTTGTACTGACACATCTTCCTTGTATGGACTTGCCCCCATTATCTTTTCTTTTTTAGAGGGTAAACCAACACCGCACCGAGGGCATAGTTGTACTGACACATCTTCCTTGAATGAACTTCCCCCCATTATCGTATATTTTTTAGGGGAAAACCAGCACCGCACCGAGGAGCATAGTTGTATTGACACATATTCCTTGTATGGACTTGCCCCCCATTATCTCATCTTTTTTAGGGGGGAAACCAGCACCGCATCTTGGGGCATAGTTGTACTGAGACATCTTCCTTGTATAGACTTGCCCCCCATTATCTTATCTTTTTCTAGGCGCAAGACGAGCACCACACCGAGGGGCATAGTTGTACTAACACATCTTCCTTGTATGGACTAGCCCCCCATTTACCTATCTTAGGGTGTGTGGGTGCTGGTGGGGGGGAACGGAATAACCGCACTGCGCCTCTCAAATGAGCGCACTGTCGCGTTAGCGTGAGGCCGAGTCGGGGGAGGGGGTCGGGACCCCCCTCCCCCATCCCGACGAGGAATGCCAGGAACGTGTCGTAGCAGGCGACGACGCGGCGTACCGCGGCATCGCATGTGTAGGCGAGTCCGTAACATGACTTGCCCCCATTATCTTATCTTTTTAGTGGGAAAACTAGCACCGCACCGAGGGGCATAGTTGTACTGACATGTCTTCCTTGTATGGACTTGCCCCCCATTTATCTATCTTTAGGTGTGTGGGTGCGTGTGGGGGAAACAGAATAACTGCACTGCGCTTGTCAAATGAGCGCATTGCCGCGTTAGCGTGAGGCCGAGCCGGGGGCGAGGGGGGGTCGAGACCCCCTTCGCCATCCCGGCGAGGCCAGGCTAGGAACGATCCGTAACAGGCGAAGACGCGACTTGCCATGGCGTCGCATGGGGAGGCGAGTCCGTAACATGAATTGCCACCATTATCTTATCTTTTTTAGGGGGAAAACCAGCACCGCACCGAGGGGCATAGTTGTACTGACACATCTTCCTTGTATGGACTTACCCCCCTTTATCTATCTTAGGGTGTGTGGGTGCGTGTGGGGGGAAATAGAATAACCGTATTGCGCTTGTCAAACAAGCGCACTACCGCGTTAGCGCGAGGCCTAGCCGGGGTGAGGGGGGTCGAGACCCCACTCTGCCATCCCGCCGAGGCCGAGCTAGGAACGATCCGTAACAGGCGAAGACGCGGCGTGCCACGGCGTCGCTTGGGGAGGCGAGTCCATAACATGAGTTGCCCCCATTCTCTTATCTTTCTTAGGGGGAAAACCAGCACCGCACTGAGCGGCGTAGTTGTACTGACACATCTTCCTTGTGTGGTCTTCCCCCTCATTTATCTATGTTAGGGTATGTGGGTGCGTGTGGGGGAAACAAAACACTGCGCCTATCAAATGAGCGCACTACCGCGTTAGCGCTAGGCTGAGCCGGGGGAAGGGGGGTCGGGACCCCCCCTCCCCCATCCCGGCGAGGTCGAGCCAGGAACGAACTGTAGAAGGCGACGACATGGCATGCCGCGGCGTCGCACGCAGAGGCGAGTCCGTAACATGACTTGCCCCCATTATCTTTTCTTTTTCTAGGGGAAAAACAAGCACCGCACCGAGGGGCATAGATGTGCTGACACATCTTCCTTGTATGGACTTGCCCCCCATTTATCTATCTTAGGGTGTGTGGGTGCTTGTGGGGGGAAACAGAATAACCGCACTGCGCCTGTCAAACGAGCGCACTGTCACATTAGCGCGAGGCCGAGCCGGGGGGAGGGGGGTCAGGAGCCCCACCCCCATCCCCCATCCCGGCGAGGCCGAGCCAGGAACGAGTCGTAGCAGGTGACGACGCGGTGTTCCGTGGCGTCCCATGCGAAGGCGAGTCCGTAACATGACCTACCTCCATTATCTTATCTTTTTAGGGGGAAAACCAGCACCGCACCGGGCATATTTGTACTGACACATCTTCTTTGTATGGACTTCCCCCCCCCCATTATCTTATCTTTTTAGGGGAAAGCCAAGCACTGCACCGAGGGGCATAGTTTTGCTGACACGTCTTCCTTGTATGGACTTGCCCCCATTTATCTATCTTAGGGTGTGTGGGTGCGTGTGGGGGGAAACAGAATAACCGCATTGCGCCTGTCAAACGAGCGCACTGCCGTATTAGTGTGAGGCCGAGCCGAGGGGGAGGGGGAGGGACCCCCTTCCCCATCCCGGCAAGGCCGAGCCAGGAACAAGCCGTAGCACCCGACGACGTGGCGTGCCGTGGCGTCGCATGCTGAGGCGAGTCTGTAGCATGACTTGCCCCCATTATCTTATCTTTTTTAGGGGGGAAACCAGCACCGCACCAAGGGGCATAGTTGTACTAACACATCTTCCTTGTATGGAATTGCCCCCCATTTATCTATCTTTGGGTGTGTGGGTGCGTGTGGGGGAAAAAGAATAACCGCACTGCGCTTGTCAAACGAGCACACTGCCGCATTAGCGCGAGGCCGAGCTGGGGGGAGGAGGGTTGGGACCCCCCTCCCCCATCCCGGCGAGGCCGAGCTAGGAACGAGTCGTAACAAGCGACGAGACGGCGTTCCACGGCATCGTGCGGAGGCGAGTGTGTAACATGACTTGCCCCCATTATCTTATCTTTTTAGGGGGAAAACCAGCACCGCACCCAGGGGCATAGTTGTACTAACACATCTTCCTGGTATGGACTTGCCCCCATTTATCTATCTTAGGGTGTCTGGGTGCGTGGGGGGAACAGAATAACCGCATTGCGCTTGTCAAATGAGCGCAATGCCGCGTTAGCGCGAGGCCGAGCCGCGGGGGAGGGGGTCAGGACCCCCCTCCGCCATCTCAGCGAGGCTGAGCCAGGAACGATCCGTAACAGGCAAAGATGTGGCGTGCCACAGCATCGCATGGGGAGGCGAGTCTGTAACATGACTTAACCCCATTATCTTATCTTTTTTAGGGGAAAAACAAGCACCGCACCGAGGGGCATAGTTGTATTGACACATCTTCCTTGTATGGACTTGCCCCCATTACCTTATATATTTTTACGGGAAAAACCAGCACCGCACCGAGGGCCATAGTTGTACTGTCACATCTTCCTTGTATGTACTTGCCCCCTATTATCTTATCTTTTTTAGGGGAAAACCAGCACCGCACCGAGGGGCATAGTTGTACTGACACATCTTCCTTGTATGGACTTGCCCCCCATTATCTTATCTTTTTTAGGGGGAAAACCAGCACCGCACCGAGGGGCATAGTTTTACTGACACATCTTCCTTTTATGGACTTTCCCCCCATTATCTTATATTTTTAGGGGGAAACTAGCACCGCACCGAGGGGCATAGTTTTACTGACACATCTTCCTTTTATGGACTTCCCCATTTATCTTATCTTTTTAGGGGGAAAACCAACACCGCACTGAGGGGCATAGTTGTACTAACACATCTTCCTTGTATGGTCTTGCCCCCCATTTATCTATCTTAGTGTGTGTGGGTGCATGTGGGGGGAAACAGAATAACCGCACTGCGCCTGTCATACGAGTGCACTGCCGCGTTAGCGCGAGCCCGAGCCGGGGGGTCGGGACCCCCCCCCCCTCCCCCATCCTGGTGAGGCCGAGCCGGGAACGAACCGTAGCAGGCGACGACGTGGCGTGCCGTGGCATCGCATGTAGAGGCGAGTCCGTAACATGACTTGCCCCCATTATCTTATCTTCTTTAGGGGAAAACCAGAACCACACCGAGTGGCATAGTTGTACTGACACGTTTTCCTTGTATTATTTCATTTGTAGTTTTTGATAATTTTTATTGTACTGTTATGAGTTATTATTTGTAATTTAGCCTTTTGTTTTCTCCCTCTATATTAATTTGTTTATTGTATTTAATTTTTGCTATTATCTTTAGTAACTGCCGAGAGATAGTGGGCTTTGCCACGATTGTGGGATTTAGCCGTCGGTTTTCTCCCACTCACCTTTTAACCTCCGCTCTCCCCCGTTCCGCCCCCCTCCCATTCACAAATCGATTCCTTCTTCGTTCCCCTCCTCTCCTCTTCTCGCATAGAAGTTAATTCTCCTGTTTCGTCACGGGAGCGTTGGCTGGCGGGTTGAACTCCAGGGGTGGAGGTCGGGGTGCTCTGTTTGCTCCTTTTCCTTTGCCCTCAACTCCCCTTGGGTCCCGTTATGTACAGATTTTCCATGTATTTGTGAGTTATTGCTCTCATGTTGGCTCAGGCTGGATTCGCTAGAGTTCCTTTTCCCTTGAACGAGCGGTTCGCGTTAGTGATACTAGATTCGGTGGTGGATTTTGTGTTTGCTGGTAAGAGTTTTGCTTTGTATGGCATGCTTTGTTTTTGAAATAGGTAAGAGCCATAATTTTTGTTCATGTGTCTTGTAGTTGTGGTTCGGCAGATTTTAGGTCTGTAGAGCTCAATGGGTACATCATCCAGTCCAGACAAGTTCATTGCAGGTAATTTTTCCTGTGATTCGGATGATGTTTTATTAGATCTGGTGCTTAATAGGTTTTAGTTGTATAGGTGTTGTCGTATGGACTTTACAAGTTGTATGGATTTTTATTGTTGTTAATTTTTGCCCTGGAATGTGTGGTGTGTCTAGTTTTTAGGTTATTATGACCTGCAGACAGGTTGTAGTACTGATCACCATGTGTAGTTTGAACTATTGTCCTGGCATTTGAATAGTTTATAGCGGTCTGAGAAGAACTACTATGATGTTGAAAGCGTTGTCATTTTGAAGTTTGGTGTGCCAGTGGTGTGGTGATATTGTTTTATTGGGCACACTTGTAGTGTTCATAGAACTGATTGCTTGTTCATGTACTTTTCTTTTTTACCTTTTTTGTTGATTATGATGTTGTTGCAGATGTTGGAGTGTCGATGCCTCCTGATTCTAACATACCAGAATGCTTTCAAGATCTTGTGAATGTTATTTTTGAGATAACAAATCCTCTAGACGAACTTGCGAGTGTTGCTAGTGTTTTCCTTATATTTGCTCTTTTTTTAATAGCCTTGAATAAATAAATATGTTTAGTTACATCAGTTTTTCCTTTTGTTTGTGTGTGATGCTATGCGCGTTATTTATCTTGTCTCTGCAATGTTTTAATTTTATATGTCTGTGCTTATGTTATTGGTTTATGCAGTTAATGACAGCCATGCTGTTGCTAAGGACATTTCTGATGTTGTCAAGGATATTAATGATGGAATTTATTCTCTTAACTTTGATGATGGTGATGGGAGCTTGCAGTTGTCTGTTTACTAAGTCACAGAGTGTTGATGGCACTAAGCCTGTTACTCAGGCTGAGGATGTTCCTATGCAGTTACAGCTCGAGGATGAAAGGATAAGAAAGAAGAAGTGTGATTTCCAAAGGAGAAAGGAGTTGGAACGGCGTCAAAAGGCTGCTTGCATGCAACGAAGAGATGAGGATGTTGCTCAAGCTCCTAAAGGCATAGGTGATGAAGGTGGTGATGAGGCCTTTTCAACTGTTGATGCTGGATCTCATGGAGCTGACATGCCTGTGAAGACAAACCTGATGCAGACTCGTTTGATGCAAGTGTTTACTCGTGATGCAGTTAAGGAAAAGAAAGTTGTTTTGAAGATGAAGATGTCAGATCCAAATCCTGATGGCACATAGAGGCGTAGCCCACGTGTGAGAGCTGGTTCCCAACCTGGTAATAGCAAAGCTGATGGAGACAGTGTGCTGTGAAGATTGGTCCAAGCACACTTGGTGGCTCTCCTGTTTGTCAGAGTCCACGAGTTTTGTCAAATAAGAAGCCTTCTTCGTCCCCTCTTCCAGAGCGGTCTTTGTTGAAGGAAAATAAGAAGCATAAAGTTGCTCCTGCGAAGGTGAACAAAGGTGTGAAGAAGCCTGCTCATGTCGAAGTTGAAGATCATGTATCTAAAGAAGATGATATTGAAGTTAATTCTGAAGATGAATATGCAGTGGTACCTGTTTTTACTATATGTGACTTACTAGTTGTACTTGCAATGATTTAATTGTGTCTAGGTTGGTATGCTGGCCAGGTGAGGGTTGGTCATTGTTTGCATTAACTGAGGGTGGTACTGATGTTGTTTTAAGAGTTGAATTTGTGCAATCTTTCTTTTTTCTTCTTGCCTTCATATGTTTGTTTTGTTTTATATATTCATTTAATTAAGCTGTGCCTTCTTTGTTTTCATTTACACCCTGTTAGTGTTATGGGTCCGGTCAAGCCGATGAGAGGCAATGCCGGAAAAGTTTCTTTGGATGAAGGTGACCTACAGCGATTGAACATAACTGTGCGATGTTCATTGAGAGAGATTGATGCTTGTGCTAAATTGCTTGAGAGTCGCCATGTGGCTAGGGCTCATGCCGCTAGTTTTGGTTCTATCTTCAAATGGAAGGTGAAGTCTAACATTTCTCGCCCTCTGATGGGAGCTTTGTACCTGAAGATAGATCCCGATACGATGACTCTTGACATGGGTGAGGCTAATAAGAAGCTTCGCACCAAGGTATACAGCATCTATTTGGGTTCCCTCATGGTGGTCGTTCTGCACCAAGGCCGTCAGAGGATGGATATGACAATGCTCTGATGAAGTTAAGATCAGAGCTTGACATTAGCAGGAACAAACATATCAAGACAAAGGATTTGAGAGATAGGCTCAAGGTGCTTGTCAAGGAACCTCGCAAAGATGACCTTGCTCTCAAAGTGTTCTTCATTATTGTGTTTATGAAAGTTGTGTTACCTGGTGCCACCCCGCGTGTTTCGAGAGAGGCACCAATGTTTGAGGATCTTGTCATTAAGGACATGGCTAATATGGATTATTGCCAGCTAATGGTTGATGAGCTTAGAAGGGTTGTTGTTAGGTACCAAGATGGTGTTGCCATTGGGAAGGCAATCATAGGATGTGCTATAGGGCCTGCACTAATGTACCTTGACTGCTTTATCCATTGCAAGACTTCGGAACCTGACATGCAAGTCCCCCGCATATGTTTCATGGATCCTGACAAGCTTTCTGATCTGGCTGATGCAGATTTGATAAAAAAAGGCAACGTAGATGCAAAGACTTGGGTGTTTGGGAAGCTTCCGGTGAGTTTTATTTATGTCATGTCTTGCAGACCTTTTTTTATTTAGGTATAGCTATTTTTGGCTAGAGTGAACATGTGTACTGCAAAGTTACATGTTTAGATTTTGTCATTTCTTAAGCTTTGTGAGGTTTAGGTATGGTTTTTAGTACTGTTGTGTCATGTGTGGTTGAACTGAATCTATTGTTGAACTGACCTGTTTTGTAAATACTAACAAATTGGCACTGATAGTGAAAGATTGTTAGTGTTGTTGATTCAAATCTGTTAATATAATGTTTATTTTTCCCTGTGTGTTGCATTGATTAATTAACTCTTTTTCCCCTTGTTCATAGTGGAAAACTCAAGAGGAGGTTGTCTTTTTCCGAGTGTATAAACGGCCAGTCCTGGAGATACCGTCATCTCAGGTTCCCAAGATTTCATCTCTGCACGATGAGTTGAGAGATGGCCGTGGTGTTAAGGGTGTTGGTTATGTTCCCCCTGGCCCTAGTAAGGCTAGTACTTCATAGAGGCAGGGTTTTGGTATTGATGTAGCTGTTTCTGCGTTGGAGTGCGTTGTGCATATTTTTAGTAATGTGTGTTCTGAGCTGCAAATGGTGCCAACTACAGTTGAACGTCTGAGCTGTATGAATGGAATCCTTCCTAAAGGTCATTAGTTTAATGTTGAGGAAGCAGCGGACTATATTGAGTTGGAGAGAATTTTAATTAGTGATATGTGTGATGGTGCTTCTCAACTAATTCAAAGCTCGGTTCGTCTATTGAACAACATGAAGCGTTTCAAAACTATGCAAGACTCTCTCTGCAAGCCATATGAAGAAAGTGCCAATGTTGTTATCAGGCAGATTGAGGAGGATGAGGCTGCTGCCACCGACAGCAGGGCTATTGATGGTACTGAGGCTAATGTTTCTGATCACCATACGAATGATATTGGCTTTGAGCCCCCTGTTGTTGATGTGAGTCAGTCCTTGATGTTTGCAATTTTTACTATGTTGTTCTGTTGTCAATATTGTAGTTGAACTTTCTCATCTTCATCTGTTTATTAATTTTTCTTTCATGCAGGAGACCAGTCATAATGTTGAGGTTGTTGTTGATTGTTGAGTTAATGATCCATCTACTGATAAGTGCAAGGTTATTTTTATTTTTATTGTGTTTATATATATTCTTGAATTTTCATGCACACCAATGTGCACATTTTTCTATCCCACACCGTTAAGAGTTTGTAGGTGATACCTACCTTTTTGTTAGTGTGGTTTAATTCCTTGTGTTTATTGTTGCTAATAATAGCATTGTTTTTTTGCTTCATTACTATGAATCAGGGTCCTGTTGTTGGAGATGAGCCTTGTTCGACCATTGGTGATATTTCTTTGAATGTTAGTAGCAGCAAGATCGGTGATGTTGCTTTGAATGCTGCTAAGGTTTGTTTTTCTGTGCTTGCATTAATTTTATATGCAATTTTCACTGTTGTTTCTTTGTAGCTATAATAGTTAGCCTGTGCACCTCTTGATACCTTTTTTGATCGTTAGTTTTGCTCATATTATTCACTTTCTGAATTATTATTTTTCAGATGACAGATGTTGAGCGTGAGGCTGTCGTTAGTGTTGGAGATGATGCTTGTGGTTTTCCATTGAGCAGTGGGTGCGATGTTGGTAGCAAAGTTGCTGATGAGGATGTTGGTGCTGCCAGCATACTTGATGCCAAATCGTCTGGTGTTGGTATTGCTTGGAATAAAAATCTTTCTGATTGTGAAGATTTGCCGCCGGAAAATTTCCCGCCTGGGGGGCTTGATTACGGCGATGCATTGCAAGATGCCTCTAGCGTGGAGGAGGTGCCATCTGAGGATGATGATTTAGTTATGTCGATTTCTTCTGGCCCGTTGACGCAGGAGGCGCTCCTGTCATCCCAGGATTTTCTTTCTTCAGACCCTGAAAGCATAGCCATATTGTTGTCCTCACAAGATTTTCCGTCATCAAACCCTGAAACTGGAGGCATATTGGTGTCATCACAGGAACTATTGGTGTCGTCAAATGCTGGTAGTGCAGGTAAGGACTTGTAAATGAGGTGTACTTCTCATTTATGGCATTTTGGACATGTTCACTTGTAGTGCTTGAACTTATTATTTTTCTTCTTTTTCTGCAAGCAGAAGGTGCTAATGTTGTTAAGGTTGATTTGTTTTTCTTTGTTGTTACAAGGTTGCGCAAAGAACCGTGGGAAACGGTTAGTTTGGGATTTTTCCCGTATCATTTTCTTCTCTTTTCTTTCTCTCATATGACTATAGTTGTTATTGCAGTATTTTTAATTCATGTCATCTTTTGTGTTTTCTAGTGACAAGCCGATGTTTCAAAACAGCGAATGTGATGCGAGTGTTGGTTCTATTGCTAAAATGTTTGTCCCCACTGGCATGCTCAACTCAGACAGTGATGATGTTGTTTTATATTCTCTACGTCAGAAGTACCGAGACACTAACAAGTTAATAGTTCCCAGATGGGTGGTGGTCAGTATTTTGCTTTGTAGATAGGATGATAAGTTATTTTGGCAATTTTCTAACTGTTGTTGTTCTTTTTGTACAGCAGACCAAGATCCATGATGGAAATATTGATGCCAAAGTGCTAGAGTGGTTCACAAGATTAGGGGCTGATGGTTTTGATCAAGTAGGTGAACTTGAACTTATTGTACTCATGAACTAGAACAATCTTGTTTTCTTGCAAGTTAGGGAGGTGGGAATGAACTTGAGTAGCCTGCTTTTCAACACTTGTACTTATGAATGATGTGTGCTTCTTTTTTTAAAGCTGCACTTATTGTCACAAGGAAATTGAACTGATATGTTTGTTGTAACTTTGGGCGGTGGATATAAACTTGAGTAGCATTTATTTTTTGTAGTGGGTTGCTTACTCAGTTAGAACTTATGATTATCTGATTTGTTTGTACTTATGAATTTCAATTTCCCTCTTTTATTTTATTGTTTGGAGGCTGAATTTTTTGTTTCATTATGATTTGTTAAATTCATTTTTCCTCTGCGATTTTTTTGTCAACTTCTTTTCCCTACTTTTGATCCGCCAACATTTGGGGCTGCCATGAAGCCTAGTGAAGAATCTGGGCATTGGTGCTTGATTGTTCTGAATTTGAGGTTCCGTCGTTTCGAGTGTCTTGATTCACTCCGCGATGAAACCTGGAGTGATGCAGTTAGATTCTTAAGGACTATGACAGATAACATAAAGAAGCTTTGGGGGGAGTCCAGTGTAGACAGGGCCAAACCATTCTCGCCGGCGCATATTGATGGTTTCTCTTGCGAGTTGGTGTTTGTGTATTTTCGAATTTTTGGTTGTGTTCCTGTATTTCGAATTTGAGTTGTACCGTCTTGTTTTTTCTTTTGTTAATAGGCATGATTTTGGCTTCTTTATGCTACAAAACTGCAAGACCTATCATTACCGGGAGGATGGTGTGATTGAAATTTTGGATTACAGCCACGAAGACATTCTTGACATTAGGAAGACTTTGTTGTATACCTCGCAACTAGCGATGTATTTGATGTTGACTTCCGAGGTTTGTTTGGCATCGAACCCTGTGCGTATGCATGACCTTTTGTAATTTTTTGCAGCTTCTACTTCTTGATTAGTACTGTCATGAATTATGTATTTGAACTTACGCTTTTTGCGCTCCTTCTTTTTTTATTTTGCAGGTGAGTGGCTGGATCTTGGTGGGCATGACTACAGGATCTTTGGCAGCCAGTTCTTGGAGCTCGAGCGTGTAGCTATTGATTTTAGCCAGGGGCGTTCTCCCGAAAAGACAAGATCTGGTGTTATGAAGGGGCGGTTGGGAACTCTGAAAGGTTCTACGGCTGCTTGTGCAGAGAGCCCCTCTACACCCAAGAATCCCATTGTGGAATTGATAGACAGTGATGATGATGCGTTTGACAAGATTGTTGGCATGGGAAGAGTCACCAGGTGTGCTGCTGCCAAGGGTTTATCCCCCCCTTGCTGGAATAGTGGCCCGTAGAGCTGGTGTTGCTAGGAAGGATCCTGCTTTGGATTCTGGCAATGTTACAAGCACGAAGCATGCACCCAGAGCTCCTATAAAGTTTTGCTCCCATGTGCAGTAGCTTCACCCTCATAAATTCCCTCACATGGACAAGGCTAGCAAGTTGTATAATATGTTGCTTAGTGATGAAGGACGTGAGAAGTATGCGGAGTGAGTATCTCTCATTATGTTTCATGTGTTGTTTCTAATTGCTAGATAAATATGACCTGAACTATTCCTTTTTATACAACTTGAACTGCTATGAATGCCTTATCTTGCTTCCCCTGATTTTTTGTTCTTGTGTGTGCTGCAGGACTGCATTCTCAATGATACCTCAGCCTGATGATAGTGTAACTAGCTTCACTGGGAAATGCATCTCGGAAGTTTTTGCACTTGGGAAAATGATGGAGGGTGATGTAATGGACTTCCTCATTGATGATTGGAAGCAAGATCCCGAGAGAAATTCTGATGTCGCATCTGGAAAAAGGGTATTGCTGAGTCCATATTTCATCACGGTAATCAATCAGATCATTTGTTTCTGTTAAACAAGACTGCCTATTGTTTTATGAGTTTTAATAATACTTTGCTTGTTGATCCTTTCCCCCTGTCTATTTCTTTTTGTCTTTTTGTAGGTTCTGCTTGACTGTACGTTGCTTGTTGAACTGAAAACACCTTTTTTCAAGTGCATTACGAGTTGTTGCTAAAAAAGTGAGATTCATTTTATTTTCATCTGTCCAAACGTAAGTTGGACCTTTATAGTTTATGTACCCTCTTTTCTTGTACTTATGGTATAGTTCTGTGAGTACTGAATTGTAATCTCATTCAGCGTAAGGCTTTTAAAACTTGGTGTCACAATAGCACTTGTGGATCTAGTGTGAGTGGAGTGACGCTTCCTTGTTATGTAGAACTGATGTCATATAATGTATTAGAACTGAAGTTTTTTTTGGGATTGAAATTATTTACGACAAAATTGCTACATGATCTCTAGCCGGATTTTCTTTAAGTATAAGAAACTTAGCAAAATTTGAGAGCCAATTTTTTGTTTGAACTTCTTGAATTTTAGTAGTTGAACTTCATAGTAAAAGTTAAAGCACTGGTTTAAATTAGCTACATTTAACAGATAGCCCTATTAAGTTCATAATTACTTCACTAGTCAATGCAGACTGATGCTTCTGTTGTTTGTTTTTGTGAATTTTTGCCCTTGGTTGAATTGTAATCTATTTGGTTGAGTCTTGGCCTTCTTTCTCAAGGCATTAATTGGTATCATCATAGCACTTACCAAATAAACTAAGTTGTACTGAGATTTCAATTGTGCTACTACTTTTGATCATTTTATTTTTTTGTGTTGTTTGAAACTAGTACCTCACTGGTCAATGTGGGATGATGCTTCTGTTGTCTTTCTTGTGATTTTTCTCCTTGGTCATATATATTTTTGATTTCGTTTTGGCTTTCTTTTTCTAGGTTGTGGTTCTTCTCAAGGCAATATTTGGTATCATCATAGTACTTGCCGTATAGACTTAATTGTACTGAGATTTCAATTGTACTATTGTTGTTATTTTTAGTGTGTCACTGTTTTAGGCAATGCGAACTGAAGCTTCCCGTTCCTATTTTTGTAGAATGGATGTACTGTGTCTTCAAGTGTACCAATACTTTCAATCGTAGTATGCTAGTGACTAGGAAATACGTACTGATGGTTCTTTGTTTTTCCTGTTGCAGTACTTAGTAATTTTCTAACTACTATTTAGCATGATGCTATTCATACTGAATGTTGACCTCGGCTGTAACTTAGTCTTTTTAGTGTTGTTCTGAAACTAAAAACTGATTTTTAGTGTGATAGTACTAACGTACAGGACTAACCTGTACTGAGCGTCAAAGACTACTATTTGCTGTTGTCCTTAGTCTACCACTGTTTTTGTGAAAATATCCATGTGTGATTTGTTGCTCCATGACTAGTGCTGCATGGCAGCCAGCAAGATTCATTCACAATCTAATTCAACTTCAAATGATGGATAAACAAAATAGGAAGCTAGCAAACTTGTTTAACAACATAAGTGAACGATGTACTTGACGACATAAGCAAACTTGTTCAAACCCTTACACACATGACATAAGAAAGCTGTTCAACCTAACAAAAGCAAACTACAAATTTGAAACAACAAGATAAAGGACAAGCACAAGCGCAAGCAACAAGGAGGCAGACTTTCATGTCTCTTCATCCCGCGAAGTGGCAGTGGTAGTAGGGGTGAGCCTCCTGCTCTTTTGAAATTTTGCAACCTATTGTGATGTTGTCAATTATCTTCCATACGTGGCATACACATCTATTCCTGCATACTCGATGAGCTTGTATTGCAGTGGGCTGATCCCCCATAGTTTGTGGTCTTCCTCCCTATCGATCTTCTTCTTCATGCCTTTGTAGAATGGGTGGATGACGTTGGCTGCAACATCTTCCAAGGAGTCATACTTTTTGCTAGTGTATGGAACTCTCCACTTGCGTTGCATGTTGATGTACTTGTTGGGGTTGATCTCCAAACAAGACTTCTTTAGCTTCTCTTTGGCGCCTTCAATGCAGAAGCCCGCAAATGTGTACAATTTCTCCTCCTGCAGGAACTCTTTGAGGCGCTTGGGCCTGCAAGGGGGAGACACATATTGAAGATTAGTGTTCTTTTTTGAAGATTTAATTCTTCTATTTTTTGGTTTACAAGTGATAATCCATGAGGTAGATGCTTATATACTATAAGTCATGGATGAAATTAAATTCAAGTAACACCATGTCATTTTTCTTTTTTGGTATCTTCAGTGGTTCACCAAATGGTTCACCAAGTTCAAGAACCTATAACCAGAGTAAATGATCTATGTGCTGCTTAATTCAAGTTTAGTTTTATTTTTGTTGAATAAAAGACCTATACCAGTGCTTCACCAAGTTCTTACTTCATTTTTTGCTACTGAAAATTACATCAAACCAGGTTCAGAAACTACTTGTGTACATCACGTTTAAAAACATCTTTTAATAGATCGATTCTATAAACTATACTAGTGCATCAAGATCAGAATCTATGCTAGTACATCAAGTTCAGAAATTAATTTGGTGAAACAATTTTTAGATGCTAATCCAGTGCATCAGTTTCAGATGCTAATCTGTTGAAACAATCCACTTCACAATTTCAGAAATGCATGTAACTTAAGAAACATGTACTCGTGCATCCACTTCACAAACTATAGTAGTTCATCTAGTTGGGAAACAAGTTGAATGGATTTTTTAGGGAGTAGTACTAGTAGAACAGATGAATGAACAGTAGTATGGGTTACCATTTTGTGGCCACTGCGATGTGGTACACCAAGTAGAGTTCCTCCACGCACAACTGCAGGACTGCTGCCATCTGGGGAGGTTCATCTTCCCTGGTGTACTCCACATCAACTCCGATGAAGTTAGGATACAAGCCGCCGCCCTTCATCCTTGGCATGCTCATCATCTCATCGTCCTTGGCTGGTTCGTTGGAGCAGACGATCTCCAACGTCTCCTTGCCGTGGAGCTCAACCCCTATGAGGTTTTTGGTGTACTCGCACTTCTCGCCGGTGACGTGAATGTCGTCGAGGTTGCTGCTCTTGTCGGATGTCTCGGCATGATGATGCTTGGCGGACGGTTCCTCTGCCATTGCCCTCCTCCGGCGACTGTGGGCTTGGGAGAGAGAAGTTTCAGGTTTGTCTGCAGTGGATATGGAAGCGGCAATGGTGGTTCTGGGAATGAGGCAAAGATGGAAGATAATGGGTTATTTCCAGTGTGTGGACGGGGATGTGTGGGAGGCGGTTCATCGGGGACGTGGGTGTAGTGGTCGTGGGGTCGCCATTCGCAATCCCTTGTGGAAACCGCCCACTGGGTGGCGCGGGTGGTGGCCTGGAAAAATCAACCGTCCAAGTCAATGGTTTTTACTGTCGCACTGATCTGTCTTGTCAGGCTATACTTATCAGCTGCTTATCGCACTTGCACGTCTCAGGGGTGGTGATGATGGCATTTTGCACTATTTAAGTGACGTATGCTTTGTGATGTTTTTCCGTGTGGAGCTTAAGTCTTGTTTTTTCACTGAAGTCTTATCCACTAGTTGATCTCAAAACATTTTTTAGTGCCCTGTAAGTTGTTTCTTAAAACTGGGACTTATTTTATTTTCATCTGTCCCAACCTAAGTTAGGCCTTTATAGTTTTTGTATTCTCTTTTCAGTGCCCTTATTGTTTAGTGCTGTGTGAACTGAATTGTGATTTCATACAGCGTACGGTTTTGAAATTTGGTGTCACAGTGGTTTGAGTGGCCTAATTGTTCCTGCTTTTTTATTACTGATGTCATATGTATGTTTGAACTGAGTTTTGAGGGGGGGGTTGAGATTATTTACGATGAAATCGTTCGTTGAGCTCTAGACAGATTTTATATAAATAAGAAATTAGCAGAATTGACAAACAAAATCTATTTGAACTTCTTGCATGTTAGTAGTTGAACTAGTTAGATTTATATAACTAAGAAATTTAGCAGAATTGACAAACAATATCTATTTGAACTTCTTGCATTTTAGTAGTTGAACTTGTCAGATTTTATATAAATAACAAATTTAGCAGAATTGACAAACATTATCTATTTGAACTTCTTGCATTTTAATTGTTGAACTTGTCAGATTTTATATAAATAAAAAATTTAGCAGAATTGACAAACATTATCTATTTGAACTTCTTGCATTTTTAGTAGTTGAACTTGAAAGTAATATTTAATTCGGTGTTTTAAATTATGTACATTTAACAGATACGCTATTAAGTTCTCTGCTTTTTAGAGTTTCGTTGTTTTTGTATCATATTTTTTCCTTTTTTATCATCCGTGGTGCAGAGCTAAAATTATTTTTATTATTAGTTTTTGTATTTAAAATTATTGCCTGCGAACTAGTATTTGAACTTTTATATTTTCAGTTTTCGAACATTTTTTTGTAGTTTATATTTCTTTGCCCCACGCTCTGCTTTGTTTAACTGGCCTTATTGGTGGGGTGTTTGTAGACGATGGAGGCTATTGGGCCATTTTCCGGCCCAAATGGCCCGCACGGGCGATTTGGGGACTGTTGGATGTGCGCGTGCTCTGGGTTTAGTCCCACCTCGCTAAGGGAGGAGGCTCTCGGCCTGTTTATAAGCGCAGCCGAGTCCTACTGGTCGAACTCCTCTGAATACTTACCTAAGCGCTTATACACAGTGCTCTCTCTCTCTCTCTCATAGCCTGTGGGCCCTGGTCGTCTAGCCCTCCATTGTGCGGATTACTAGGGATTCGCCGATGGTTCTGCCGTGGGCTCGAGTTCAAGTATCTAGCAGCGTCAGGGCCTGCCTGTCCTTGGCCGGTCAATTTTTACTTTTTTTGGTTTGAATCTAGTACTTTACTCCACCAGTAACTTGCACAGATACTTTTTGTTCTAGTTCTTGTGAGTTTTGTGGAAGTGTTATCTTTTCATTCGAGTTTTTTGCCTTCTTTTTGTGTTTGTTTTTGTGATTATTCTCAAGGGTCTTCTGGTATCATTTTCAGCACTATGGTACTTGCGTGTAGACTAAGTTGTACTGATAGTCCATTCATAGTAGCACTTATGTTCTTAGTCTGTCATTTTTTGGGGGGATTACGAACTGATGCTTCTTTGTACTTGTATTGTAGTAAGTATGTACTATCATTCTTAGTCTGCAAGTGACCAATATAAGTGTGTGCTGATGCTTCTTAACTTTTTCTATTGTAGTACTTGTTAATTTTCTAGCAGCTACATATGAATGAGAACAGTACATGAAGTACTAAGAATGTCTGCTTCAACTTTTGAAGCGTTGTTAAGCAACTCAAATTGTACTGATTGTTTTCAACATTATGTTTTCTATACAATATTGAATCGAAATTACACATGGAACATCGTTGTGTGATTAGTTGCTTCATAACTAGTAATGAAGAGCAGCCACAAAGTTCCATTCAGAAGCTACTTCGAATTTGAAATGATGGATTAATAAAATATGAAGCTACCAAACTTATATAATGAGATAAGCAAAAAATGTACTTGATGACATAAGTAAATTTGTTCAACCATGACAAGCATGACTAAGCATACATGTTCAACCCAAAAAGAGCAAACTACGATTTTGAAACAACAAGATAAAAGGCAAGCACAAGCGAAAGCAAAACAAAGGCAAGCTTTGATGTATCTTCATCCCACGAAGTGGCAGTGGTAGTAGGGGTCAGCCTCCTGCACTTTTGAAATTTCCCAACCATTTGTGATGTTGTCGATTAACTTCCATGACTTGTATGTGGCGTACACATATACTCCTGCGTACTCGATGAGGTTGTCTGGCAGCGGACTGGTCCCCCAAAGTTTGTGGTCTTCCTGCGTGTCGATCTTCTTCTTCATGCCTTTGTAGAATGGGTGGATGACACTGGCTGCAACATCAGTCAAGGAGTCGTACTCTTTTCTGGTGTATGGAACTCTCCAGATGCACTGAATGTCGATGTACTTGTTGGGGTTGATCTCTAAACCAGACATCTTCAGCTTCTTTTTGTCGCCTTCAATGTTGAAACCGGCAAATGTGAACAACTTCTTATGCTTCAGCATCTCGTTGAGGCACTTGGGCCTGCAAGGGGAGAGACATTTTGAAGATTAGCATTACTTTCATGTTTGAATTCTTCATTTTTGTTTTGTTTTACAAGCGACGAACCATGAAGTAGATACTTATATAGCATAATTAATGGATGAATGTGCTTCAGAAACTAGTAAACAAAGTTCTGAAATTAAATTCAAGCACGTCATGTTATTTTTCTTTTTGGATTATACATAGTTTGATCCAATGTTGTATGTGCTGCTTTAGTACTAGTTTAGTTTACTTTTGTTGAATAGGACAACACATACCAGTGCTTCACCAAGTTCTTAGTTTTTTTGCTTATGAAAATAACATTAGACCAAATTCAGAAACTACTTCACTACATCAAGTTCAGAAACATCTTTTTAATACATCGAGTACAAAAACCACACTATCGCATCAAGATCAGAAACTACACTAGTACATCAACTTCAGAAATTAATCTTCGGCAAGATTTTTCAAATAGTAATCTAGTGCATCAGGTTCAAAAATACATTTTATAGTGTATCTACTTGAGAAAATGCAGTAGTGCATCCACTTTCACAAACCACACTACTACATCTAGTTGGGAAACAAGTTTGATGAAATTTTCAGGATACAGTACTAATTAAACAGATGAACCAAATAGGGTAAATGAGTAGGATGGGTTACCATTTTGTGGCCGCTGTGATGTGGTACACCAGGCAGAGTTCCTCCACGCACAGCTACAAGACTGCTGCCATCTGGGGAGGTTCATATTCCCTGGTGTATTGCACACCAACGCCGACGATCTTATGATACAAGCCGCCAGCCTTCATCCAGAGCCTGTAGATCATCTCGTCGGCCTTGTCTGGTTTGCTGGTGCAGACGATCTCCAGCGTCTCCTTGCCGTGGAGCTCAACCCCTATGAGGGTTCGGGTGTACTCACACTTCTTGCCGGGGACGTGAACGTCAACGAGGTTGCTGCTCTGGTCAGACGTCTCGCCATGATGACGCTTGGCGGACAGTTCCTCCGCCATTGCCCACCTCCAGCGACTATGGGACTAGGAGAGAGAAGTTTCTAGTTTGTCTGCAGTGGAGATGGAAGCGGCAATGGTGGTTCTGGGAATGAGGCAGAGATGGAAGACAATGGGTTATTTCCAGTCTGACCAAATACGAGTCAGACTGTGTGTCATGCTAATGTTTTTTAAAAAAATCTTTTTTTGAAAGTATTATTTATATCAACATAATCTTTGAAAGTATTTTTACAAATAAATTAGTTTTTCATCAGTACAGGTGCATTATATTTGCATTTGCTTGAGGTAATTATTTTTCTGTATTGACGGACTTTTTGAACTAGGACTGGCAGAACCAGACGTAGCTTGTTTTGACGAGTGTCTTTAGTTACTTTGCTTTGTACTGATGAGTGAGAATTATCAGTACTAATGTACTATAAGAGTCTAAATTTTCCTTAACATATTTTTTCTGAGTTACTGGTCGAAAGTAGTGTTGGCGTTACATAAATCCAGATAAGTTTTTTCAAATATATTTGTGACTGCATTCAAAAGGATTATCAAATGGTTTACATAATAATGTCGCTAGTCTAGCGGGAACAAATCACAAATTATATCTTAACTATAATACTGATCAAGAAATCAATGATAAAGATAAATAAGTTTTGGTAATGACAGTGTTTTTGATATGTTTCCTCATTGTGTACCGATGCAACTGAGAGTACCAGCTTATTTTTCAGCTGAGCAGCAGCATAACCACTATGGATTCTTCAGTCTTGAGCTCCTCCTAACTGGCCCCGAATGTTTTCCCTTGCCGGCGCCCTTTCCTGGTTGAGCCTTGGCAGCTTCATCATCAGTTTCAGTTTCCTCGTCCCCAATACTGTCATCTTCATTGTCTTCGTCTGATTGGCCATCATTCTCGTCAAACTCTTCTTCTTCATCCTCTTCTTTTGATTTTTTGGAACTATGGACCTTGCCCTGTTTCTGTTCAGCGCCACTGACCTCCTTGCCCACTTTGCATGTGCGGGCATTATGTCCGTCAGTTCCCCCACACTTGCGGCAAGTGTAGCTGTTACCTGTGTCGTCTCCATTGGTAGAAACCTGGGCAGCTCCAATCTGCTTCTACAGCTTTTGCTTGTTGACAATGGCATCTGTGCGGAGTGGGCATGTGTGGTAATTATGATTGGTCATGATGTTGCAGAATCCACATGCCCGTATCCCAAGAGGTTTGCCGTCCGGGCCAAATTCCACGCGCCTGATGGGGCGTGGCGGCTTTCTGGCTGCTGCTTTTTCTGCTTGCGTCTTACTCTTCATCCCCTTTGTGTTCGAGAATATGGGTGGTTTAATTACCCTTTCCTGCTGCTAGTGGTGGTAGGAAGTCCTGTTGTCATGTCGTTCGCCTACAGCACCATCAAGCTCATGATCTTGCATGTGAGCATGTTGCTGCTCTTGAGTGTGTACATGGGCAAGCTCTGGTTGCTGTTGCTCCTCTTCCTCATTGTCGAATGGGTCAATAGCTCCCAGATGGTTCATCTCGGATAGGATTGTAGCAACATCCTGCTCAACGGCTTCATTGTCCGCGAGACCTCCGTTTTTAGCAGAATGCATGGCGTCGAGTTCTTGTTCAAGTTTGTCCATAACGACCCATGACCTCGCCATTTGCTCTTGGCTTCTCAAGCTTTTTCTGTGCACCCTCATGTTCAGCTGCAGCAGTGAGATTTCAATGCAGTATTGGGAGGCCTTGTTTGACAGTACTGTCCTCAAGTCATTTTTGTTGAATGTTGGCTGGATGTTCAGGCGTTTGGTGTATCTCCTAAGGATGTATTTCTCTGGAATGCTGGCAGCCTTAATTGTCTGCATCATGCACAGGACATGCACGCAAAAAATACCTATATTATTTTGGAAGAGGTGGATATTTTTTGTCATTTCATTCGAACAAAAACTTTGCAAAAATAAGTAGTACAGTATGTAACATCTTTTTTTAGTCCTCACCTGTGTGGTCCCATAGCTTGCACTCGCAGTCATATATTTCTCCCATGGGGTCTGCAACCACCTGGAACGTGTGCTGAGACCATGCAGATAGTTTTTGTGGGTTGTTGTAGCGCACGAGGTACTTTGTGGGCTCTTTCGTCTCTATCGCCGTGAAGAGTGTGCTCAGTTTTAGCCTTTTTCTGATCTCGTTGTACACAGCTCGTGAGTAAAGCTTTGCCATCTGGGTGTCAAACCCATAGAAGGTCAGCGTGTTTTGTTCCTTCTGCCCATGCAAGAATGATGACCAAATTATTAGTTTTCTCGCAGCAAAAACTTGTCTAACTAATAAATTTTTACTTTAGTAAGCATGTTATTTTGTCTTACGACAGGTGATAGAGCTATACCCGGTTACCCATTGTCTCCTGGTTCTCTGTCTGCCTCCTGGTTTTGACGCAGGAGTTTACCTGGCTAACAAACCGGTGGAGGTTTTGTCTCTCACTTACGAAGTTCTTCTTGAGCACATAGTTCATGCTCTCACTTCGTTGTGTGAATGTCATTTTGGCATAGAAAATTTCTTTGTAGTATGCTGATATCCATCTCTCACGCTCGTTCCACATAGCCACCATCGTGACATCATCATAGAGGTTGTACTTATCCATGAGTCCTTTCCAGGGAGCCTCAAACTCAGTTGGCATGAGGGGTCAGTTGAGGATTGATGTGAATTCATCCTTAAAGTCTTCGTGGAGGTTGTACAAGTACGCGAGGTGTTCCCTGTACTTCTTCATAATGTGCCAGCGGCACAGCTTGTGTATTGTGTTCCTGAAAACATCTGGGATCGCCAAAGCCATTGCCGGGCACTAGTCTCGTAATGAGAAAAGAGACGTGGAGTGGTCAGCAGATGGTAGTGCATATATACAAATAGAACTGACACAACATTTTATTGTGTTATTTTCCTTTTTGGGGGTGGTGGTGGTTGGGGGTGTTTTTGGCGGTTGTACCTGTGAGGATGCATGTAGGCGCCTTCCCTCTCATGCACCTTAAAAATGTCTTGAACAGCCATCTAAATGAATCTGCATCCTCATCTCTTATCAGGGGGAAAGCAAAGAATGTAGTCTGTAAGTGGTTGTTAGTACCCTCAAACACCCCAAGTGGCATATGGTACTTGTTGGTCTTATATGTGGTGTCAAACATTACGTAGTCACCAAAGTCTTGATACGCCCCTCGGCAGCTTGCGTTCACCCAGAATATGTTCTTAACTGTGTCGAACTCATCAAGTTGCATGTCACAGAAGAATTCCCTGTTTATAGCTTTCATATCCCTAAATAAGTTGACAGTCTTTAGGACATCGTCCACATCCTCCATCCTTGAATTCTTTGCTTTGCTGCATATTAAAAGTGAATAGTCATTCAAAAATGCATGTTGAACTAGTGTCAGGTCATGCGTTGCGTAATATGTTTGTACTGACAGAGGAAAAAAGATGGAGGGGGTTTATGGGAGGAGAACAAGTTTGTACTTACATGTTAATCAGGTCTTTGGCATTCATTTCGAGGAGGTAGCAACCGGGGTCATCGTCGCACAATATGCTCATGATTTGCGCGTGTTCAATGCCTTTGAACTGCATGTACTTGACGTACTCCAAGATTGTTTTGTCAAAGTTTTTGTGGGAGTGCAAGAAGACAAGCATTTGGGGGAGAGCTGTAGCCTGTGATTGTGTACCCAGACTATCTCTTTTACGACAAGTGTTCCATCATTTTCCCTCTTCAGCCTCATTTTAGCCCTGCGGTTAGTCCTAGCTGTCGTCTTGTTCCGCTGCCTATTTGCTTCTGACACCTTCGATTCATAGACTCCATAGCACGTGCAATAAAGGTAGACTCTGGTCTCAACCTTGGAGCCTTCCCTGACAGCAAAACCCGCGTGCTTTGCATAGACATTGTAGAAGTCCTTTGCTTCTTTGAAAGTTTCAAAGCGCATCTCTAGCCTTGGCAGAACATAAGCTTCAATGTTAGGTGGCTGCACGCAACAGTGAGCAAACAAAAATGCAGCTATGAAAATGTTAGATGGGGTGGTCACAGTACCAGGGTATGGACTATGCTTGTATGTTTTTTCTGAATGGATACTTACATGTGTATAGCTCTGTGCTGCCTCCGGTGTTTGTTGTTCACCCTGGTGTATGGGCGCGGGTGGTGTCACCCTTGGCACATGCAGCAATGCATCTCTTGGAGGGAGCAATGTTGATGAAGCTCTCTGTCTCTCATTGTACAGCCGTCTTCCCTCAGATTCATTGTGAGGTTGCTCCTATCTATATGGCTCATATCTTCTACTTTGCACCCTGCTAGAGTGCCCAAAAATTCTGTCTCTTTGGCCTGGTCTTCCCGTCGCAACCGCTTTTGCAGCACGGATGATTGATGTTGACGGAGCGACTGGTGGAAGCCTGTGTGTCTTTGCCTTTCTGCATGCGCTAGGGAAGGAAAACATCTGTTGTTGGGGAAATTGTTGACCTTGTTGCAACCCAGCAGTGGAAAAGCTTGTATTCTCGGATATCGGTGTTTGCTGCATAGAAGAACCTGTTCGTGCCTCTGATGATTCTGGTGTAGCTTGAAATCTGCTTGTATTGTTGAAGTATCCAGGTGCTATTTCTGGTGTTACCTAACTAGGCGGTGCTCCATATCTGCTTGGCTCATCAAACCCTCGCTGTGTGTGCCGCCTTGCATGTTTCTGCAATGACATTCAACAGTTTTGGGATTGATCTTTTCTGCATTTTCTCGTATACATGCTATGGCTAACATGTCATGCACTGAAGGAAATGTACAAGTTGAACTTGCATCGCTGGGCGTTATTAAACATTGTTCTCTATTTTGTATCTGGTTTAGTTTCAGTCGAACTGATGAATGTACATGTTCAGCACTGATGTACTGATGTACTGATTTTTAGCACTGCTTGTAAACTGAACATTGAACTTCATCTGTTATGAAAAGTTGTTTATCTTTTTCCCTATTACTGATGCATAAACATTTGGTGCACTACTTGCAAATTGAACATTGAACTTCAGAGATGTATGGATATGCATATATATATAATTGATGCATTTCTTCTCTTTTTTTCATCTATAACTTATGCAACTACACTAGAAGTACTCCTAGTTTATGTATCATTGAACTTACTGTGTAACAAGTGTATATTTTTTTCAACAACACTCTTTTACTAGTTCGAACTGACGCAACTACATGACATGTACTATTAGAAATAACATCATACAACTTGCAGTGGTAGCTGAACCTTATATAAAGCCTAGTAGCTACTTGGACTGATGCATAAGTTTATGTTTTTTGGCTTGAACTGAAGCTAGCATATTAGAGGTACTGACAGTAACCTCAACATCCAAATTGTGCATCAAGTGGCAGGGGTGTAATGAACTGATGCAAGCATTTGCAATGTACTATCAGCTTCTGCATCATAGGAACACGTGTCACTGATGCAGCACACATGTAGTACTGATGAATCTGATAGTGTAACTTGTAGGCAGAGCATAGTGTGTGCAATTTTTAAACTGAATCTTCTTCATAGCAGGACTGATGAACTGATGAACTGGCACAAACGTGGTATTTTTCTTCAGGCAAACCCAGACATGAAAACATTTTTTGAACTGATTCAATTTTTGAGGAAAATTAGTGTGGGAAGCAGACATCACCTCCAGTGGCATGTTCTTGGATCTGACTTCTTCTTCCTCTCGTGGGCGGCGTACTGGCATGTTCTTGGGAGGCGGCGCCATTGATGCAGGCGAGGAGCTTGGGGAGATGACGACGCTCCTGCTTGTGGTGGACGTTCGGCGACGAGGTCAGGGAAGGCAGCGGCTGGCGAGGATCACGACCCCGGCGAAGGAGCCCCGACGAAGGAGGGAGGCTGCTGGCGGAGATCACGGCCCCGGCGAAGGAAGGAGGCAGGAGGCGAGGATCACGACCCCGTCGTTGCTTTGCCACCGAGGAAGGGGATGGCAGCGGTGGATCCATCGTCGGCCAGTCACGGCGCCGCAGGCTCCCTCGCTCCGGCTGTCGCCGTCACTCGCTCGCCCACGACGGCTGCCTCCGGCGAAAGAAGTTGGGTTGGGTTCGGGCTGGATGGGGGATATTCTACGGTGTAGGCGCATCGCGCCCTATATAGGGCCGGGGGTAACAGAATATTATTCTGTTACAGGTAACAGAATAGTCCAGCCCTATATATATAATCTTCTACTTATTTATCTTAAGCGAAGTAATTAAATAAACATGGCATGGACGCCGAGGTTAGCTCGATGGAGGGGTCACGCGGAGACGTCTGCACAGGTCGGTTGGCCGAGGTGATGACACAACCACAA
This sequence comes from Hordeum marinum, assembly GCA_022496015.1. Classification (NCBI taxonomy): domain Eukaryota; kingdom Viridiplantae; phylum Streptophyta; class Magnoliopsida; order Poales; family Poaceae; genus Hordeum; species Hordeum marinum. The sequence continues at coordinate 123,200,513 of CM039677.1, forward strand.
TAATTTTTAGATGTGCGCCGGGTTTATGAAAAAAGATCGCCCAATGAGACATTGGTCAGACTGACGCGGACGGAAATCGCCATGTACAAATGCCGATAGAATATTTCTGTAAAAATAAGGCAGTAGAAAGCAACAGGAAAATGCTCTGTGCATAATAATAATTTTACGTGCGAAAGGGAATAGGCAGGAAAAATTAAACTTGTTTGATGACGCTGTCCATAGACGATCAAAAAAATAAATAGCAGTCTATACAAATCTATAGTCCTGTGTGTTGTGTGTGCTCAAGGTCCTTGCCTCCACTATGTAGGAATCCGAGGAGAAAGATTTGTTGCTTCCATTACATGGGCACGGGCAGCGCTAGTAATAGTATTAGTACTTACACGTGGGAGGTGCACAAAGACATATGATTAGTCAAAAGCATAGACTGCTTTAGTAATAATTAAATAATAAATAAAAGAGGAAAAGGATCAGGTCTCCCTGTTGTGCGGCCAGCGATATGAATTATGGTTGGCCCCTGCGCACCGCTTCATGTAATTTTCTTATGCATGCGTGTCTGTTTCTTCAACAACCCATGACGCGCAAAAGTCATAACAGAGCTCGAATCCGGCGGACCGCCGGTCATTGGACTTTGATTGTCTTATTGGTCCATGTTGATACATGGGGCGATGATTTGGACTCAGTTATTCGAAAGTCTGGTTAAGATAATTACGCAGTTCGGTTGCTCTTTATTTATCTACATGCATAAGACAGTGGAAAACCGAAACGAAAAAAATCTTCATACAATTAATTCACACGAAAAAATAGATTTTATAAATATATCCTGAATGTAAAGGTCGGCAGAGGTGGGACGATGACGTTTGCTTGCCGAGGTAGCGACATCGCGTAGTTGGGGTCGGTTGTCCGGCACGAAGTCGATCTCAACGTAGGTCGAAAATCCGCAAGAGGCCGGCAAGTCCAACGTCACACACCAGCTTTGATAAAATATATTTCTATAAAAATAAAGCAGTACAAACAAACAGAAAATATGTTGCGCGTAATAATTTTATGTGCTAAACAAATAATTAAGAAAAATAAAACATGTGCCACGGCGATGACGATCGTAGCAGACCAATGCGAAGGAGGCGGTCTGTATAGGACTAGTAGCATCAACCAGTAGCAGAAATAGATCGATTTTGATTACTACGTGGAGTAGTAGTAGTTGGATTACTAGAATCGTGAACTCTGATTTGGGAGACCGTGCTGCAAAACTAATTCAATTGGATTAACACTAGTAATCAATTACGTGAAGTAGTAATAGTACCTTTGTCTCTATGCACTTTTTAGCAACAAGTGACAGAGGACCAGCGGCCGAGCAGGAGGTGAATTAAAAAGAAAAAAGAGAAGAGAGGAATGAATCTCCCTGTGTGTTGCCAGCGATCGGAATTCAGCCGGCGTGCACTGCTCCGCGGCTCCATATGAATTAGAACTAGCTCCGCAATGTCCTCGGCTAGAATGCCGTCGGTCAGACTACTTTTTTCTTGATTTGACCTACGCAGAGAATCTAGTTTGTTGCTGAACGCGTGTGCTCGGCTCGAATCCGATGTAAGATCAGGCAGCACACACCGCCGCCGCCGCCGAAATTTTATGGATCCCGATTTGTCTGCAAATAAAATAGCACAACACAACAGCAATAATTCTCGCAAAAGACAGAAAATGGATCTTACTCAAAATCAACACCTGATCATCCCATCGATCCGTGACGATCGTCTAGTAGGCTCTCAATGAAAGCACCAGTGTCGGTATCAAATCTGGCATATCTCATAGTAGAGGTCCTAAGCTAGGCGTCTTGGAGCGATGACAACATGGACACATTATTTTACTCAGGTTTGGGCTCTCTCAAGGAGATAATACTCTATGTTCTGCTTTTAATTGTATTGATATAAAGAATAGTACAGAGTACATGTATCTACCACGAGATTATGAGATGTAATATAATCATCTATTGACTAGCCTGATCTCGGTTTATATATGCACCGTAGGCCTAGGATTTAGAGGAGTCCTTGTCTTGTACGTCAAGTCTTGTGGAATCCTCCTTGTATTCGGTATGGGCTGCCCGAAGTGGCCCATTAGTGAATCATCACGGGGGTCCTTGGCCCGATCCACTGGTTGAAGACGACGTGGTGAGTACCCCCTAGTTCAGGACACCGTCACCAGGGTGGCCACCCTCCACCAGGGTGCGCCAGTGGCCCCTGGCGTGGCCTGTTAGAGGGTGGGCACCTCGGGCACCCCCTTAACCGACTATCGAGCCTATAAATTACCAAATATTCAAAAAACCTAGGGGAGTCGACGAAACACAATTTCAACCGCCGCAAGTTCCAGAACCTCGAGATCCAATCTAACACCATCACGAAGGGGTTCATCATCTTCATAGGTGCCTCTCCGATGATGCGTGAGTAGTCCACCATAGACCTACGGGTTCATAGGCAGTAGCTAGATGGCATCCTCTCTGTCTATGTTTCTACATAAAATGGTCACTTGGAGATCTATTTGATGTAATGACTTTTACGGTGTGTTTGTTGGAATCCGACGAATTTTGAGTTCATGATCAGTTTCTTCCATGAATATGATTTGAGTCTTCCTTGATCTCTTATTTGCATGACTACTCATAGCGTCGTATTTATTACTCGAATATTTGGTTTAATTAGGCCAAGTAGATCGACTTTTCTTGCCATGGGAAGAGGTGCTTTGTGATGGGTTTGATCTTGCAGTGTTCTTTCCCAGTGACAGAAGGGGAAGCAATACATGCATGTATTGTTGCCATTAAGGATAACAAGATGGGGTCTATTCCTACATGAATAGATCTTATCTACATCATGTCACCGTTCTTATTCCATTACTCCGTTTTCCCATGAACTTAATACACTGGATGCATGCTGGATAGCGGTCGATGTGTGAAGTAATAGAAGTAGATGCAGAATCGTCTAGGTCTGCTTATCTTGGATGTGATGCCTATATAATGATCATTGCCTGGATATCGTCATGATTATTTGATCTTCCATCAATTGCCCAACAGTAATTTGTTCACCTACCGTGCGCTATACTCATGAGAGAAGCCACTAGTGAAACCTACGGCCCGGGTCAACTTTTTCATCATATTGCTTTCTGATCTACTATTATCATCTTTTGTTTTCATATCTATTAATCCAAAAAAACCAAAAAAACCTTGATGCACTTTTTGTTTACTTATTTTATTTTATGTTATTGCGAGATCTATTTGCCAAAACTATCATTACCTAATCTATCATATTACCATCGAGAGCATGACAACCTCTCTTTCGCGTCAGGTTGCAAGTATTTGTTGTTTGTGTGCAGGTGTTGTTTATGTGGGTGCATGATCTTCCTCTACGAATTGATACCTTGGTTTCATAACTAAGGGAAATACTTACCATTGTTGTGTTGCATCGTCCCTTCCTCTTTGGGGAACTACCGACGCAGTCTCAAGCAACGTCATTTCTGAATGGGGAATCGACGCCAATCCTGACAAAATCGATGCAATCATCCGAATGAAAAAACTAGTACATCTGCATGACGTGCAAAAGCTCATGGGGTGCCTTGCAGTCTGATAGCTTTGAGTGCACTCCCGAAGTGCAAGCCGCATTCGATGAGCTCAAAGCCTTGCTTTCCACCCACCCGTTGTTAGCTGCTCCGTGCAGCCGAGAGCTTTCTCTTGTACATCGTGGCTACGAGCCGAGTGGTCAGCATTGTCCTCAATGTGGAGCGCGAGGAATCGGGGAAAGCATTTGAAGTGCAATGATCTGTCTATTACATCATAGAAGTCTAGACCCCTTCCAAGAAAAGGTATCCACACTACGAGAAGCTGGTCTATGATATTTATATCATTGTTAAGAAGGTGGCTCATTAATTTCAAGAGCACTCGGTCACAGTTACCAGCAATGCCCCCTATCGTATATCCTACATAATAGAGATGCCATAGGCCGAGTGGTGAAATGCGCGATTGAGCTAGTTTCAAGCCAACAAGGCAATCAAGTCTCAAGTGCTAGTGGACTTTTTGGCCGAGTGGATTGAACAAGAACAACCAACCCCAAGTATGCCCGAACATTGGACCATGTTCTTTGATCGGTCAAAGATGCTCCAAGGATTCGGTACCGGGGTGGTTCTCGACTCCCCAAGGGGTAATCTATTTAGCTACGTCTTTTAAATCCTCTTTGATTTCTCTAACAACAAAGCCGAGTACAAAGCCCTCCTATACGGGCTTCAAATGGCCATCTCACTCGGAATCCGACGTTTGATGATATTCGATGATTCCGACCTCGTTGTCATTCAAGTGATGAAAGAATGGAATATCCGGAGTCCGGCCATGACCGAGTACTGCAATGCAGCATGGAAGTTGGAGAAGAACTTTGAGGGTTTAGAGTTGCATCACATCCCCGAGCAAAGAACCAAGCAGCAAACGACCTGGCAAAGATCGGTTCCCCTCGACGAGTCATGTCGAAAGGCATATTCCTTGGGCTCCTTCGCTCTCCCCCAGTCAAAGAAGATTGTTTCACTAAGGACCCTGCACAAGCAATCGGACCTTCAAATCCTACTAAGTTTGACATTTAAGTCATGCTGGTGTAGCAGCCCGCGACCGACGCTCCAGAGGATTCCCCTTTTATTCTGCTGCCATCAAGTGATTTGTTTGGTTGTCGCATTCATCATCATATCATTCACATCATCTCCATAGCATCGTCACTCATTTTTGAAAACTTGCATCCATTCGTAGTCGCCGGTTCTCTTCATTCATGTCGTCGACCGTTTCGAGACCAACCACACTCACACGTGCCCGCGACGCCGATAAAATATTGTTTTTAAGAGTGCATATAAAAAAATCTTGGAATGGGTTGAAAGTTAGCGAGCGGTCTTATTATATTGTAGATAGACCGCCTACCAAATTTCTTCGCATTCAGAGGTTGTTTGATAGGCCAACCGTTAAACTTATAGTGGCACTATAGTCGGTCAATTGTATACGTGTTTCCATTTTCAAAACCGATGACGGGTTGCCCATTTTCTCTCTCTGCTATGTCTAGCCCCTCTGCACAGTGCACAGACCCCCACGTGCGCCCAAAAACTCCCCCGGACCCGAACCCAGCGGTCATGACTGTTGGGTCCGGATCAACCCCGTGATACCCCCCCCCCAAACATCTGTGTTTTCTTATTTGGACTCGCCTAAACTTTTTACCTCGGTCGTACGATCGAATCAGATGATCCAAATATGTTGGGGAACGTTGCATGGGAAAAAAAATGCCTACGCACATGCAAGATCTATCCATGGTGATGAGCATCTACGAGAGGGAGAGTGGATCTACATACCCTTGTAGACCGCTAAGCGGGAAGCGTTAAGAAACGCGGTTGGTGTAGTCGAACGTCTTTGTGATCCAAATCGCCGAGCATCCCGCGATCTCATCATGATCCGTCTCGCAATCCAATCGCGATCTCATCACGATCTGTCTCGCGATCTTGATCACGGTCCTTCTGATCTAGCGCCGAACTGACGGCACCTCCGCGTTCAGCACGCGTACAGCTTGATGACGATCTCCGCCTTCTTGATCCAGCAAGAGGGAGCGGATAGGTAGACGAGTTCTTCGGCAGCGTAACGGCGCCGCGGCGATGGTGGTGGAGTAATTCGGCAGGGCTTCGCCTAAGCACTACAGAAAACCGATCTAGAGGAGAAACTATGTACTAGAGGAACGGATAGCACGTGGCTGAAAATCTAGTGCAAAAACCCTAAAACCTCTAGTATATATAAGAGGAAGAGAGGAGGAGCCTTGGCCCAAGGGCCAAGCCACCTAGGCGTCAGCCGAACCAAGAGGATAGGAGGATTCCTCCTCCAATCCTAGTATGACTAGGACTCCTCCTTATTTTTACCTTTTTGCCTTTTTCCACCTTTTTCTCTTTGGGCTTTTCCTCCCAGCCGCATGGGACTTGTGTGGGACTTCCACCATCCCAATAAGGGCTGGTATTCACTCTCCCACAGCCCATGTAGCCTCTTGGGTCGAAATACCCCTCCTGATGGTCTCCCGGTACACTACCAGCACTCCCGGTACACTACCGATGAGCCGAAAACTTTTCCGGCGACCAAAACAGGACTTCCTATATATCAATCTTTACCTCCAGACCATTCTGGAGCTCCTCATGATGTCCGGGATCTCATCCGGGACTCCTGACAACCTTCGGTCACCACCATGCATAACTCTATACTACCGAAACGTCACTAAACCTTAAGTGTGCAGACCCTGCGGGTTCGAGAACTATGTAGACATGATCGAGACACCTCTACGGTCAATAACCAATAGCGAGACTTGGATGCCCATATTGGTTCCTACATATTCTAGGAAGATCTTTATCGGTCGAACCTCTATGTCAAGGATTCAGTTAATCCCGTATGATGTTCCCTTTGTTCTTCGGTATGTTACTTGCCCGAGATTCGATCGTCGGTATCTTCATACCTAGTTCAACTTCATTACCGGCAAGTCTCTTTACTCGTTCTGTAATACAAGATCCCATTGTTAACACTTAGTCACATTGCTTGCAAGGCTTGTTGTGATGTTGTATTACCGAGTTGGCCCTGAGATACCTCTCCGTCACACGGAGTAACAAATCTCAGTCTTGATCCATGCCAACCCAACAGACACCCTCGGAGATACCTGTAGAGTACCTTTATAGTCACCCAGCTACGTTGCGATGTTTGATACACATAAGACACTCCTTCGGTGTCAGTGAGTTGCATGATCTCATGGTCATAGGAATAGATACATGACATGCAGAAAACAGTTGCATTAAACTGATACGATCATATGCTATGTTTGTAGTTTGGGTCTTGTCCATCACACCATTCTCCTAATGATGTGATCCCGTCATCAAATGACATCTCATGTCCATGTCTAGGAAACCTTAACCATCTTTGATCAACGAGCTAGTCTATTAGAGGCATAATAGGGACATGGTTTTGTCTATGTATCCACACATGCATCTAAGTCTCCGATCAATACAATTATAGCATGGATAATAAACGATTATCATGAACAAGGAAATATGATAATAACTAATTTATTATTGCCTCTAGGGCATATTTCCAATAGTATCCCACTTGCACTAGAGTCAATAATCTAGTTCACATCACCATGTGATTCGCATTGTTATGAATCTAACACCCAATGAGTTCTGGGGCTCGATCATGCTTTGCATGTGAGAGAGGTCTTATAGTGAATGGGTCTGCGACATTCAGATCCGTGTGTACTTTGAAAATCTCTATGTCAGACCGTAAACATTGCTACCACACTCCACTTGGTACTATTCGAAATGGCTGCTCCAATATACGTATCCAGATTGCTACTACGAGTCATCTGGATTGGTGTTAAAGCTTGCATCGACGTAACTCTTTATGACGAACTCTTTATCACCTCCATAATCGAGAAACATCTCCTTAGTTTTTTACTTAATAAGGATAATCTTGACCGCTATCTAGTGATCCACTCCTGGATCACTTTTGTACCCCTTGACAAACTCATGGCAAGGCACACACCAGGTGCGGTACACAGCATGGCATAATATAGAGCCTATGGCTAAGGCATATGGGACGACGTTCGTCCTTTCTCTTTCTTATGCCGTTGTCGAGCTTTGAGTCTCACTCAACTTCACACCTTACAAATCAGGCGAGAACTCTTTCTCTGACTGATCCATTTTGTACTCTTTCAAAATCTTGTCAAGGTATGTACTCATTGAAAGTCTCATCAAGCATCTTGATCTATCTCTATAGATCTTGATGCTCAACAATTATGTAGCTTTATCCAGGTCTTCCTTTGAAAAACTCTTTTCAAACAACCGTTTATGCTTTCCAGAAATTCTACATCATTTCCGATCAACAATATGTCAACCACATATGCTTACCAAAAACTCTTTAGTGCTCCCACTCACTTTATTGTAAATACAAGTTTCTCATAAACTTTGTATAGACTCAAAAACTTTGATCACCTCATCGAAGTGTGTATTCCAACTCCAAGATGCTTGCTCCAGCCCTTAGATGGATTGCTGGAACTCGCACACCTTTTAGCATCCTTAGGACTGACAAAACCTTCTTGTTGTATCACATACAACTTTTCCTCAAGTAAACTGTTAAGGAAACGATGTTTTGTCATCCATCTTCTAGATTTCATAATTGAAAAATGCAGCAACTGCTAACATAATTCCAACAGACTTTAGCATCGCTATGAGTGAGAAAGTCTCATCGCGGTCAACTCCTTGAACTTTGTCGGAAACTTCTTCGCAACAAGTCGAGCTTTATAAATGGTGACATTTACCATCAGCGTATGTCTTCATTTTAAAGGTCCATTTGTACTCGACAACCTGCCGTCCAACGAGCAAGTCTACCAAAGTCTATACTTGGTTTTCATACATGGATCCGTTCTCAGATTTCATGGCCTCCAACCATTTGTCGGAATACGAGCCCATCATCGCTTCTCCATATCTCGTAGGTTCATCGTTGTCCAGCAACATGACCTCCAAGACAGGGTTGTCGTACCGCTCAGGAGCAGTACACATCCTTGTCGACCTACGAGGTTCGATAGTAACTTGATCCGAAGCTTCATGATCATCATCATCATTTACTTCCTCTTCAACTGACATAGGTTCCACATAAACATCTTTCTGCGTTGCGCTACTCTCTGGTTGAAGCAAAGGTTCAACAACCTCATCAAGTTCCATCTTCCTCCCACTCAATTCTTTCGAGAGAAACTTTTTCTCGAGAAAGGACCTAGTTTTAGCAACAAAAAATTTATGCTTGGATCTTGAGATAGAAGGTTCATCCAACTATTCTTAGGGTATTCTATGAAGATGCATTTGTCCACTTTGGGTTCGAGCTCATTAGGTGAAAACATTTTTCCACACAAGTGTCGCAGCCCCAAACATCAAGAAATGATAGCTTACGTTTCTACCAAACCATAAGTCACACGGTGTCATCTCAACGGATTTAGATGGTGCCCTATGTAAAGTGAATGTAGTTGTCTCTAATGCATAACCCCAAAACTATAGTAGCAAAACGATAAGAGACATCATAGCACGCACCATATCCAATAGAGCATGACTATGACGTTCGGACACACCATCACACTATGGTGTTCCAGGTGGCGTGAGCTATGAAACAACTTTCACATTGTCTAAAGTTGTATGCCAAACTCGTAACTCCGGTATTCACCTCCACGATCATATAGCAGACATTTTTATCTTCTTATCACGATGATCTTAAACTTCACTCTAAATTTGCTTGAACTTTTCAAACAATTCAGACTTGTGTTTCATTAAGTAAATATACACTATATCTACTCAAATCATCAGCGAAGGTAAGAAAATAACGATATCCACCGCACACTACAAGACTCATTGGATTGCATACATCAACATGTATCATTTCCAATAAATCACTTGCCCGCTCCATCAAACTGGAAAACGGGGTCCTTAGTCATCTTGCCCAAGAGGCATGGTTCGCATGTCTCAACCGATTCAAAATCGAATGATTCCAGAGATCCATCAGCATGGAGTTTCTTCATGTGCTTTATACCACCATGACATTTAGCGCCAATGACACAAGTATGTGGTACTATCATTATTAACTTTGTATCTTTTTGCATCAATGTTATGAACATGTGTATTACTACGATCAAGATTCAACAAACCATTCTCACTAGGTGCATGACCAATGAAGGTATTATTCATGTAAACAGAATAACCATTATTCTCTTACTTAAATGAATAACCGTGTTGCAATAAACACGATCTAATCACGTTCATGCTCAACGCAAAACACCAAATAACATTTATTTAGGTTCGTCACTAATCCCGAAGGTAGAGAGAGCGTGCGATGTTGATCACATCAACCTTGGAAACATTTCCAACACACATCGTCACATCACCCTTAGCTAGTTCTCCGTTTATTCCATAGCTTTTATTTCGAGTTACTAATATTTAGCAACCGAACCGGTATCCAATACCCACGTGCTACTAGGAGTACTAGCAAGGTACACGTCGATAACACGTATATCAAATATACTCCTGTCGACGTTGCTAGCCTTCTTATCTACCAAGTATCTAGGGCTGTTCCGCTTCAGCAACCGCTCTCCTCATAATCGAAGCACTTAGTCTCGGGTTTGGGTTCAACTTTGGGTTGCTTCACTGGAGCAGCAACTGACTTGCTATCCATGAAGTTTCCCTCCTTGCTCCTGCCCTTCTTGAAACTAGTGGTTTGACTAACCATCAACACTTGATGCTCCCTCTTGATTTCTACCTTCGCGGTGTCAAACATCGCGAACAACTCAAGGATCATTATTTCTATCCCTAGTGATTTATAGTCCATCACCAAGTTCTAGTAGCTTAGTGACAGTGACTTGGAGAACTATATCAATCACTATCTTATCTAGAAGATCAACTCCCACTCGATTCAAGCGATTGTAGCACCCAGACAATCTGAGCACATGCTCAACGATTGAGCTATTCTCCTTCATCTTGTAGGGAAAGAATCTTGTTGGAGATCTCATATCTCACAACACGGGCACGAGCCTGAGATCCTAATTTCAGCTCTTAGAACATCTCATATGTTTCGTGACGTTCAAAATGTTTCGGAGCCTCAATTCTAAGCCGTAATGCATGACGGACTAAACTATCAAGTAGTCATGAGAACGTGCCTGTCAGATGTTCACAACATCTATAGACGACGCTAGAGGCGTTGGCGCACCGAGTGGTGCATTAAGGACATAAGCTTTCTGTGCAGCAACAAGGACAATCCTCAGATCACGGAGCCAGTCCGCAATATTGCTACCATCATATTTCAACTCTATTTCTCTAGGAACATATAAAAATTCAGGGGAGCTATAACGTGAGCTAGTAATCTACAATATAATTTTGCAAAGACACTACTGACTATGTTCATGATAATTAGTTCAATTAATCATATTACTTAAGAACTCCTACTCAAATTGACATCCCTCTGGTCATTTGAGTGATACATGATCCAAATTCACCAACTCAAGTCCGATCATCACATGAGTTGAGGTGGTTTCAATGGTGAACATCATCATGTTGATCATATCTACTATATGACTCATGTTTGACCTTTCGGTCTCTTGTGTTCCGAGGCCATGTCTGTACATGCTAGGCTCATCAAGTTTAACCCGAGTGTTCTGCATGTGCAACACTCGCTTGCACCCGTTGTATGTGAACGTAGAGTCTATCACACCCGATCATCACGTGGTGTCTCGACACGATGAACTTTCGCAATGGTGCACACTCGGGGGGAACACAATTTATCTTGAAATTAAGTGAGGATCACCTTATAATGCTACCGCCGTCCTAAGCAAAATAGGGTGCATAAAAGGATTAACATCACATGCAAATCATAAGTGACATGATATGGCCATGAACTTGTGCTTTTGATCTCCATCTTGAAAGCACCGGCATGATCTCCATCGTCACCGGCATGACACCATGATCTCCATCAATGTGTAACCATCGGAGTTGTCGCGCCCACCATGCTTCTACTACTATTTCTACCGTTTAGCGATAAAGTAAAGCATTACATAGCGCTTAATGATTGACACGCAGGTCATACAATAATTAAAGACAACCCTATGGCTCCTGCCGGTTGCCGTACTCATCGACATGCAAGTCGTGATATTCGATACAACACATGATCATCTCATACATCACATATATCACACCATGTAATTGGCCATATCACATCACAACATACCCTGCAAAAACAAGTTAGACGTTGCCTAATTGTTGTTGCATGTTCTACGTAGCTGCTACGAGTATCTAGCAAGAACAATTCTCACCTACGCATAAACCACAACGGTGATACATAAGTTGCTTTTCAACCTTCTCAAGGACCGCCTTTGTCGAATCCGGTCCAACTAAAGTAGGAGAAACTGCCACCCGCCAGCCATCTTTTGCAACAAGTTGCAGTTGAGGGAACCGGTCCCTTGTAAGCGGACAAGTAATGTTGGTCCGGGCCGCTTCATCCCACAATACCACTGAACCAAAACACGACCAAGGAAGGAAGCAATCTAAGCATCAACGCCCACAAACTCTTTGTGTCCTACTCGAGATCTCATCTACACATAGACCTAGCTCATGATGCCACTGTTGGGGAACGTTGCATGGGAAACAAAAAATTTCCTACACACACGCAAGATCTATCCTTGGTGATGAGCATCTATGGGAGGGAGAGTGGATCTACATACCCTTGTACATCGCTAAGCGGGAAGCGTTAAGAAACGCGGTTGGTGTAGTCGAACGTCTTCGCGATCCAAATCACCGAGCGTCCTGCGATCTCATAACGATCCATCCCGCAGTCCAATCACAATCTGTCCCGCGATCTCATCACGATCCGTCTCGCAATCTTGATTACGGTCCTTCCTATCTAGCGCCGAACGGACAACACCTCCGCGTTCAGCACACGTACAGCTTGATGACGATCTCCGCCTTCTTGATCTAGCAAAAGGGAGTGGAGAGGTAGACGAGTTCTCCGGCAGCGTGACGGTGCCGCAGCAATGGTGGTGGAGTAATTCCGGCAGGGCTTCGCCTAAGCACTGCAGAAAACCGATCTAGAGGTGAAACTATGCACTAGAGGAACGGGTAGCACGTGGCTGAAAATCTAGTGCAAAAACCCTAAAACCTCTAATATATATAAGAGGAAGATAGGAGGAGGCTTGGACCAAGGGCCAAGCCACCTAGGTGTCGGCCGAACCAAGAGGGGAGGAGGATTCCTCCTCCAATCCTAGTAGGACTAGGACTCCTTATTTTTGCATTTTTGCCTTTTTCACCTTTTTCTCTTTTGGCTTTTCTTCCCAGCCACATGGGCCTTCTATGGGACTTCCATCAGCCCACTATGGGCTGGTATTCACTCTCCCATAGCCCATGTAGTCTCTTGGGTCGAAATACCCCTTCCGATGGTCTCCCGGTACACTACCGATGAGCCCAAAAAATTTCCGGTGACCAAAACAGGATTTCCTATATATCAATCTTTACCTCCAGACCATTCCGGAGCTCCTCGTGACGTCAGGGATCTCATCCTGGACTTCGAACAACCTTCTGTCACCACCATGCATAACTCTATACTACCGAAACGTCACCAAACCTTAAGTGTGCAGACCCTGCGGGTTCGAGAACTATGTAGACATGACCAAGACACCTCTATGGTCAATAACCAATAGCGAGACCTGGATGCCCATATTGGTTCCTACGTATTCTATGAAGATCTTTATTGGTCGAACCTCCATGTCAAGGATTCAGTTAATCCCGTATGATGTTCCCTTTGTTCTTCGGTATGTTACTTGCCCGAGATTCGATCGTCGGTATCTTCATACCTAGTTCAACCTCATTACCGGCAAGTCTCTTTACTCGTTCTATAATACAAGATCCCATTGCTAATACTTAGTCACATTACTTGCAAGGCTTGTTGTGATGTTGTATTACCGAGTTGGCCCTGAGATACCTCTCCATCACACGGAGTAACAAATCTCAGTCTTGATCCATGCCAACCCAACAGACACCCTCGGAGATAACTATAGAGTACCTTTATAGTCACCCAGCTACGCTACGATGTTTGATACACATAAGACACTCCTCCGGTGTCAGTGAGTTGCATGATCTCATGGTCATAGGAATAGATACTTGACATGCAGAAAACAGTTGCATTAAACTGATACGATCATATGCTATGTTTGTAGTTTGGGTCTTGTCCATCACACCATTCTCCTAATGATGTGATCCCGTCATCAAATGACATCTCATGTCCATGTCTAGGAAACCTTAGCCATCTTTGAGCAACGAGTTAGTCTATTAGAAGCATACTAGGGACATGGTTTTGTCTATGTATCCACACATGCATCTAAGTCTCCGATCAATACAATTATAGCATGGATAATAAACGATTATCATGAACAAGGAAATATGATAATAACTAATTTATTAGTGCCTTTAGGACATATTTTCAAATAGTCTTTAACCTAATTCCAAGTTGGTATATAATAGACCAAACCCTATGCCCTAGATGTCCCGTCCGTCAATCCCCGCCTCCCGCTGGAAAATTCCCCTCGGGATCCAACTAGCAGCCTCCGACCACCTCCCGCCATTTCCGCGTCACCTAACCCAATCCCTCCATCTCTCCTGGAAACCACAACCACCCGAGGCTCCCTCAACCACCTCGCGCAGCAGCAGAGCCCCCCCTCCCCCCCCCCCCCGCGTCTAGTCGGACGAATCCAGGCGCCCAGAGCGGCTGTGGTTCGAGTGTCAATGCCACAAGTCCTCCCGCTGACGTTTTCCTTCGTCCCCGGCAAGCATCGCAGCCAGCCTTGCACGTGAAGATGAGCTCCCTCACCCCTTTTTCCTTCCCCTGCTCTCCCTCTAATTTCTCTCTCTCCTCTTACCTCTCTCTCCCTGCAAACCACGAACAGGAGCAGCACCATGGAAGGCTGTCCGCTGTGTCGCGAGCGTCACAAGGGACCTCCACGACCACTAGATCTCCTTCAATCCGACCGCTCCGCCTGTTTCCTTGGCAAGTCCGCGGAGGGGACCTCCCCTGCCCCATCGAAGTTCACCGCCGCCGCCCGTCCCCGACGGCCGCAGCCCCGCCTTGCGCCTGATTCTGCTTCGAGCAGAGGAGCGAGGAGGACGAAGCCCTGGACCCAAGCCCCACTAGCCCAACAAGGTGAGGAGCCGCACCCTTCCTCTTTTTCCGCACGTCTATCGGCTCTTTAGAGCTGGAACAACTGCAGCTGCTCGCTCCACTCGCCAGCAAGAATTGACATGATGCCATGGCTGAAGCTCTACCTTTTGCTGGTTGTTCAAATCCTGTCCAACCCCCATTTAAATCAGAACTAGTGTCCAGCCAGCTGTTTTTTTACCTTTTGCTGGTTGTTCAAATACTGTCCATGGGGTATGGGGTTCGAATCCAAGAAGTCCCTATGTTTTTTTTGTTCAGAGCACAGCCAGGTCAGCCTTTATTTTGTTGCTTTAGATGCGTTGGAGTAGCCGGTTTAGTTATAATAGCTCTGCAATTGACACAAATTCGCTTACGGTGCTACTGGTATGCTTGAGTCGTTTACACTAAGGAGTCCAGTGATCAAATCCCATGATCTCCCATCTCCTTTATTTTTGTTGTCTCTGTGTCTAAAACCAGCCATGAATATGGCCATTCTAATTCTATTATTTTCCATTTGCTGGTATTTTATAACTATCCATTACATTGCATAATTACATGGCATTTGAAATTGGTAATAACTTAATATCTATGCATCCAAATATAGCAAGTCAAATATATTAAATGCTTAGAATTTTGTGTAGTTTCACAATATTTAACTTTCATCCATGAAAAAATATTCAAATTTGCTGTTTGCATTAAATTGCATAATTGTCATGTTAAATGATTTATTTCATAACTAATTAACAGTAGTTCCGATAAAAATGATCTACATATGTAACTTGACTAGAAAAATGAGCAGAATCACATGCCGCACTTTATTTTCATGTTTAATAAATATAAAATATGTGTATTTCAGATCTAGACCAAATTCATATTAGGCTTATGGGGATGTTTCGGAAATGATATGTGTTGCTTCCAGTCTCATTTAAGATGCCTAGATAGATAGTTTACTTATGCTTCACCTCTTGCCATGTTTAACCATATTTAATATTGATGAGTACCTAAAATGAGAGTGAACTAAATATTTGAATACGGAGATTCGTCAATATGTAACCCGTTGCCTATTGAGATCCACTTAATGTGTAGAAGTTGATTGTTGTGCTTTGGGCCTTGCATAATTAAATGCACATGCATCATATTGCTTTGCGCATCATGTCATGAATATGTTGTGGTGCTATCTCGTGTTTATTGTTGTTTCCGGATTAGTTCTTCTTGATAGAGTTCCGAAAGCGTCCGGAGTGTGAGGATTCGTTCGACTACGTTGGACCGTCTTCTTTATGGATTCATTGTTCTTCCAAGCGGTATCTCAGGCAAGATGACACATTTCCCTGGATACCACTACTATCATTACCATGGTAGTTGTCTCGTTTTCTATCGCTATGTCTCGCTACCTACCACTTGTGTGTCAAGGCTCCCAACATTGCCATCATAAGCCTCTAACCCCGACCTCCCAGCAAACCATTGTTTGGCTATATTACCGCTTTCTCAGCCCTTCTTATAGTGTTTCTAGCTGCAGGTGCAATTTCTTCCGTGTGTCAACATGAACATTCTTTTGTTATCACAATACTATTGCTATTTAATTTAATGCACGTATATATTTGGTAAAGGGTGGAAGGCTTGATCTTTTGCTCGGTGTTTTGTTCCACTTTTGCCGCTCCTAGTTACTTGTGAACCGGCGCTATGTTCCGTATTGAGCGCTCCTAACATGCTCAGGGTTGTTATGGGGACCCCTTGATTTTCGTTTTGGGATAAAACTCGTCTGGCAAGGCCCAACATTGGTTTTACCATTTGCCTAATAACTAAAATTGCATAGCGACCCGCCGGCACCCGCGGATCTTTAATGAACAACCCGGGCCAGTGCTCCTCATGAGTATTGGTCCACCTACCTAGCAGTCGGCGGTGCCACCGCGGCGCAACTCGAGGCATTTTCAGGCTACCGTCCACTTTGCATAGACGGATGATTCTGTGGTTGAGGAATTCCAACGTGACGTGTGGTTAATTTGTGATGGATGAGTTGGAGCACCCCTGCAGGGTTAAATCTTTCGGAAAGCCGTGCCCGCGGTTATGTGGCAACTTGGAAACTTTGTTTAACACCCGGTCATAGAAAACTTGAAGTAAACTCAAATAAAATACACCAACCGTGTGCATAACCGTGATCGTCTCTTCTTGTGAGTCCTTATCTGAGAGAGAAAACGGTGGGATTATGTTTGACGTAAGTAGGTGTTCAGGATCACTTAGTGATCATTGCTAGTGCACGTCTGTTATGCATAGAACACCATACTTTACTTTCTGGATTCGTAAGTTAGCAACTCAAATATATGCTTATTGCTTGCCACAGCCTCACTACTTAATCATACCTCACCCATTAAGCTTTGCTAGTCTTGATACCCTTGGAAATGAGATTGCTGAGTCCTTATGGCTCACAGATTACTACAACAACAGTTGTAGGTACAAGTAATGTGATGCTTTGATGTGAGAGCGATGCTTGTTGGTTTGGAGTTCTTCTTCTTCATCGATCTAGGATGGGCTCCAGGCGGCAGCTCGGGATAGCAAGGATGGATGTCATATTATCGTTTGGTTTCGTCCGTAGTCGGACCCTGCTCTTATGTATGATTTTTGAATATGTTGTTATATTGATGTGATCTTGATATAGCTTGTGGCGAGTGTAAGACAATTTCCATATACCCATCTCTTATGCACATGTCATTGTAATGATACCCATTATTGCGAAATGACGAGATGTGGTTCTATACCTGTCGAGGCCCTCGTGCCGAAATAAGGATAGGATCACATCTTGGGCGTTACGAGTTGGTATCAGAGCCTGTACCAACCTAGGAGCCCCCTTGATTGATCGAACATGGCCAAGTCGAGTCTAGTGAAAAACTATTTTGAGTCTAGCTATATATCGGAGAGTAGGTTTCTTTTACTCCTCTTCTATACTTTGGTGAGGTATTTGACTTAGGGATTTTTAATTCTACTCCTCTTCTATTTTTCACTCAATTTTTTTAGGATCACGCGAGTATTGCTGGGATTGTTTCGATATCTTTGTGATGAGAACATTGTTCTTGGTTCCTCCTGACATTAAGGGGTTGTGGCAGTCTCCTGGGGGGTTGAGATCTAAGGTGTTGTCGTCACATTTGTATTGTTTCAGTTCCGAAATACGAGAGGTCGCCGACATCGAAAACACTTCTATACTCTTTGTGGTGAGAGTAGTTAGCGCCACCCACTACTGGGAGAGCGATCAAATGTATTGACACGGCTAGTATATCGGATGTCTTCCGAAGGTCTCAGGTACACGATTTCCAAGATTTTGTTGGTTATGTGTTGAGGGATGGATACAATTGGTGTTGGGGAACGTTGCATGGGAAACAAAAAAAATCCTACACACACGAAGATCTATCCATGGTGATGAGCATCTACGAGAGGGAGAGTGGATCTACATACCCTTGTAGATCGTTAAGCGAGAAGCGTTAAGAAACGCGGTTGGTGTAGTCGAACATCTTCGCGATCCAAATCGCCGAGCGTCCCGCGATCACATCACGATCCGTCCCGTGATCCAATAATGATCCGTCCCGCGAACTCATCACGATCCGTCCCACGATCTCATCACGATCCGTCCCGCGATCTCATCACGATCGGTCTCGCGATCTTGTTCACAGTCCTTCCGATCTAGCGCCGAACGGACGGCACCTCCGCGTTCAGCACACGTGCAGCTTGATGACGATCTCCACCATCTTGATCCAGCAAGAGGAAGTGGAGAGGGAGAAGAGTTCACCAGCAGCGTGACGGCGCTCCGGTGATAGTGGTGGAGCAATTCCGGCAGGGCTTCGCCTAAGCACTGCAGAAAACCGATCTAGAGGAGAAACTATGCACTAGAGGAACGGGTAGCACGTGGCTAAAAATTCTGTGCCAAAACCCTAAAATCCTCTAGTATATATAGGAGGAGAGGAGGAGGAGTCTTGGCTGCCAAAAACCCAGCCCTTGGGTCGACCAAAGTGGGGAGGAGAGGAGGACTCCTCCTCCAATCCTAGTAGGACTAGGATTCCTCCTTTTTTTGGCCTTTTTCCACCTTTTTCCCTTTGGGCCTTTTCTCCCAGCCGCATGGGCCTTGTGTGGGACTTCCACCAGCCCACAAAAGGCTGGTATTTACTCTCCCACAGCCCATGAAGCCTCTTGGGTCGAAATACCCCTCCCGGTGGTCTCCCGGTACACTCCCGGCACTCCCGGTACATTACCGATTAGCCCGAAACATTTCCGGCGACCAAAATGGGACTTCCTATATATCAATATTTACCTACGGACCATTCCAGAGCTCCTCGTGACGTCCTGGATCTCATACGGGATTCCGAACAACCTTCGGTCACCACCATACATAGCTCTATACTACCGAAACGTCACCAAACCTTAAGTGTGCAGACCCTGCGGGTTCGAGAACTATGTAGACATGACCGAGAGACCTCTACGGTCAATAACCAATAGTGGACCCTGGATAACCATATTGTATCCTACATATTCTACGAATATCTTTATCGGTCGAACCTCTATGTCAAGGATTCAGTCAATCCCGTATAACGTTCCCTTTGTTCTTCGGTATGTTACTTGCTCGAGATTCGATCGTCGGTATCTCCATACCTAGTTCAACCTCGTTACCGGCAAGTCTCTTTATTCATTCCGTAATACAAGATCCCGTGACTAACACTTAGTCACATTGCTTGCAAGGCTTGTTGTGATGTTGTATTACCGAGTGGGCCCTGAGATACCTCTCCGTCACACGGAGTAACAAATCCCAGTCTCGATCCATGCCAACCCAACAGACACCCTCGGAGATACCTGTAGAGTACCTTTATAGTCACCCAGTTACATTGCGACGTTTGATACACACAAGTCACTCCTCCGGTGTCAGTGAGTTGCATGATCTCATGGTCATAGGAACAGATACTTGACATGCAGAAAACAATAGCATTAAACTGACACGATCATATGCTACGTTTGTAGTTTGGGTCTTGTCCATCCCATCATTCTCCTAATGATGTGATCCCATTATCAAATGACATCTCATGTCAATGGCTAGGAAACCCTAACCATATTTGATCAACGTGCTAGTCTATTAGAAGCATACTAGGGACATGGTTTTGTGTATGTATCCACACATGCATCTAAGTCTCCGATCAATACAATTATAGCATGGATAATAAACGATTATCATGAACAAGGAAATATGATAATAAATAATTTATTATTGCCTCTAGGGCATATTTCCAACAGTCTCCCACTTGCACTAGAGTCAATAATCTAGTTCACATCACCATGTGATTCGCATTGTTATGAATCTAACACCCAATGAGTTCTGGGGCTCGATCATGCTTTGCATGTGAGAGAGGTCTTATAGTCAATGGGTCTGCGACATTCAGATCCATGTGTACTTTGCAAATTTCTATGTCAAACCGAAAACACTGCTACCACACTGCACTTGGTACTATTCCAAATGGCTGCTCCACTATATGTATCCAGATTGCTACTACGAGTCATCCGGATTGGTGTTAAAGCTTGCATCGACGTGACTCTTTATGATAAACTCTTTATCACCTCCAGAATCGAGAAACATCTCCTTAATCTTTTAGTTACTAAGGATAATCTTGACCGCTGTCCAGTGATCCACTCCTGGATCACTCTTGTACCCCTTGACGGACTCATGGCAAGGCACACACACAGGTGCGGTACACAGCATGGCATACTATACAGAGCCTATGGCTAAGGCATAGGGGACGACATTTGTCCTTTCTCTTTCTTCTGCCATGGTCGAGCTTTGAGTCTCACTCAATTTCACACCTTACAAAGCAGGCGAGAACACTTCTCTCTGACTAATCCATTTTGAACTCTTTCAAAATCTTGTTAAGGTATGTACTCATTGAAAGTCTTATCAAACATATTGATCTATCTTTATAGATCTTGATGCTCAACAATTAGGTAGCTTTATCCAGGTCTTCCTTTGAAAAACTCTTTTCAAACAACCGTTTATGCTCTCCAGAAATTCTACATCATTTCCGAATAGCAATATGTCATCCACATATACTTATCCGAAACTCTTATAGTGCTCCCACTCACTTTATTGCAAATACAAGTTTCTCGTAAACTTTGTATAGACTCAAAAACTTTGATCACCTTATCAAAGTGTATATTCCAACTTCGAGATGCTTGCTTTAGTTCATAGAAGATCACTGAAGCTCGCACATCTTTTAGCATCCTTAGGACTGACAAAACCTTCTGGTTGTATCTCATACAACCTTTCCTTAAGGAAGGAAACGATGTTTTGGCATCCATCTACCGGATTTCATAATTGAAAAATGCAGCAACTGCTAACATAATTCCAATAGACTTTAGCATCGCTATGAGTGAGAAAGTCTCATCGCAGTCAACTCTTTGAACTTGTCGTAAACTACTTTGCAACAAGTCGAGCTTTACAAATGGTAACATTTACCATCAGCGTCTGTCTTCATTTTAAAGTTCAATTTGTACTTTAACGACCAGCCGTCCAACGAGCAAGTCCACCAAAGTCTATACTTGGTTTTCTTACATGGATCCTTTCTCGGATTTCATGGCCTCTAACCATTTGTTGGTTTTCGGGCCCATCATCGCTTCTCCATAGTTCGTAGGTTCATCATTGTCCAACAACATGACCTTCAAGACAGGGTTGTCGTACCGCTTAGTAGCAGTACACGTCCTTGTCGACCTACGAAGTTCGATAGTAACTTGATCCGAAGCTTCATGATCATCATCATTAACTTCCTCTTCAACCGACGTAGGCTTCACAGAAACATCTTTCTATACTACGCCACTTTCTGGTTGAAGTAAAGGTTCAATAACCTCATCAAGTTCTATTTTCCTTGTAGGTCGATTGTAGCTTGATCCGAAGCTTCATGATCATCATCATTAACTTCCTCTTCAACTGACGTAGGCTTCATAGAAACATCTTTCTGCGCTGCGCTACTTTCTGGTTGAAGCAGAGGTTCAAATAACCTCATCAAGTTCTATCCTCCTCCCACTAAATTCTTTCAAGAGAAACCCTTTCTCGAGAAAGGACCCAGTTTTAGCAACAAACATTTTATGCTTGGATCTGAGATAGAAGGTTCACCCAACTGTTCTTAGGGTATTCTATGAAGATGCATTTGTTCGCTTTGGGTTCGAGCTCATTAGGTGAAAACATTTTCCACACAAGCGTCGTAGCCCCAAGCACTAAGAAATGACAGCTTAGGTTTCTATCAAACCATGGTTTACACGGTGTCATCTCAACGGATTTAGATGGTGCCCTATTTAAAGTGAATGTAGTTGTCTCTAATGCATAACCCCAAAATTATAGTAACAAAACGATAATAGACATCATAGCACACACCATATCCAATAGAGCACGACTATGACGTTCGGACACACCATCACACTATGGTGTTCCAGGTGGCGTGAGTTGTGAAACAACTTTCACATTGTCTAAAGTTGTATGCCAAACTCGTAACTCAGATATTCACCTCCATGATCATATCGCAAACATTTTTATCTTATTGTCATGATGATCTTAAACTTCACTCTGAATTTGCTTGAACCTTTCAAATGATTCAGACTTGTGTTTCATTAAGTAAATATACACTATATCTACTCAAATCATCAGTGAAGATAAGAAAATAATGATATCCACCGCTCGCTACAAGACTCATTGGATTGCATACATCAACATGTATCATTTCCAATAAATCACTTGCCCGCTTCATCAAAACAGAAAACGGGGTCCTTAGTCATCTTGACCAAGAGGCATGGTTCGCATGTCTCAACCAATTCGAAATCGAATGAGTCCAAAGATCCATCAGCATGGAGTTTCTTCATGCGCTTTATACCAATATGACATTTTAGCGGCAGTGCCACAAGTATGTGGTACTATCATTATTTAACTTTTTATCTTTTGGCATCAATGTTATGAACATGTGTATTACTACGATCAAGATTTAACAAACCATTCTCTCTGGGTGCATGACCATTGAAGGTATTATTCATGTAAACAGAATAACCATTATTCTTTAACTCAAATGAATAACCGTGTTGCAATAAACACGATCTAATCACGTTCATGCTCAACGCAAAACACCAAATAACATTTATTCAAGTTCATCACTAATCCCAAAGGTAGAGAGAGCGTGCGATGTTGATCACATCAACCTTGGAAACATTTCCAACACACATCGTCACCTCACCCTTAGCTTAGTGCTCCGTTTATTCCGTAGCTTTTTATTTTGAGTTACTAACATTTAGCAACCGAACCGGTATCCAATACCCAGGTGCTACTTGGAGTACTAGCAAGGTACACATAAATAACACATATATCAAATATACTTCTGTCGACGTTGCCAGCCTTCTTATCTACCAAGTTTCTAGGGTTGTTCCGCTTTAGCGACCACTCACCTCATAACAGAAGCACTTAGTCTAGGGTTTGAGTTCAACTTTGGGATGCTTCACTGGAGCAGCAACTGACTTGCTATCCATGAAGTTTCCCTCCTTGCTCTTGCCCATCTCGAAACTAGTGGTTTGATTAACCATCAACACTTGATGCTCCTTCTTGATTTCTACCTTCGCGGTGTCGAACATCGCGAACAGCTCAGGGATCAATATTTCTATCCCTGGCGTTTTATAGTTCATCACTAAGTTCTAGTAGCTTTAGTGACAGTGACTTGGAGAACTATATCAATCACTATCTTATCTAGATGATCAACTCCCACTTGATTCAAGTGATTGTAGCACCCAGACAATCTGAGCACATGCTCAATGATTGAGCTATTCTCTTTCATCTTGCAGGCAAAGAATCTTGTTGGAGATCTCATATCTCACAACACGGGCACGAGCCTGAGATCCTAATTTCAGCTCTTAGAAACATCTCCTATGTTCCGTGACGTTCAAAACATTTTGGAGCCTCAATTGTAAGCCGTAATGTATGACGCACTAAACTATCAAGTAGTCATCAGAACCTGTCAGATGTTCACAACATCTACAGACAACGCTAGAGGGGTTGGTGCACCGAGCGGTGCATTAAGGACATAAGCCTTCTGTGCAGCAATGAGGAATCACGAACCCAGTTGGCAATATTGCTACCATCATCTTTCAACCCTATTTCTCTAGGAACATATAGAAATACAAGGGAGCTACAGCGTGAGCTAGTAATCTACGACATAATTTGCAAAGACACTATTGACTATGTTCATGGTAATGAGTTCAATTAATCATATTACTTAAGAACTCCCACTCAAATTGACATCCCTTAGGTCATCTGAGTGTCACATGATCCAAAATCCACCAACTCAAGTCCGATCATAACGTGAGTTGAGGTGGCATCAATGGTGAACATCATTATGTTGATCATATCTACTATATGACTCATGTTCGACCTTTCGGTCTCTTGTGTTCCGAGGCCATGTCTGTACATGCTAGGCCATGTCTTGTGCTGCATGTGCAAAACTAGCTTGCACCCGTTGTTTGTGAACGTAGAGTCTATCACACCCGATCATCACGTGGTGTCTCAACACGACGAACTTTCGCAACGGTGCACACTCGGGGAGAACACAATTTCATCTTGAAATTTAAGTGAGGGATCACCTTATAATGCTACCGTCGTACTAAGCATAACAAGGTGCATAAAAGGATTAACATCACATGCAATTCATAAGTGACATGATATGCCCATGAACTTGTGCTTTAGATCTCCATCTTGAAAGCATCGGCATGATCTTCATCGTCACTTGCACAACACCATGATCTTCATCATCTTGATCTCCATCAACGTGTCACCATCGAGGTTGTCACACCCTGCATGCTTCTACTACTATTCCTACCGTTTAGCGATAAAGTAAAACATTACATAGCGCTTAATGATTGACACGCAGGTCATACAATAATTAAAGACAACCCTATGGCTCCTGCCGGTTGCCGTACTCATCGACATGCAAGTCGTGAAATTCTATACATCACAGGATCATCTCATACATCACATATATCACATCATGTAATTGGCCATATCACATCACAACTTACCCTGCAAAAACAAGTTAGATGTCCTATAATTGTTGTTGCATGTTTTACGTGGCTGCTAAAGGTTTCTAGCAAGAACGATTCTCACCTATGCATAAACCACAACGGTGATACATAATTTGCTTTTCAACCTTCTCAAGGACCGCCTTTGTCGAATCCGATCCAACTAAAGTGACAGAAACTGCCACCCACAAGACATCTAGGCAACAAGTTGCGTCGAGGGAACTTGTCTCTCGTAAGCGTATGAGTAATGTTGGTCCGGGCCACTTCATCTCACAATAACGCTGAACCAAAATACGACCAAGGGAGGAAGCAATATAAGCATCAACGCCCACAAACCTTTTGTGTTCTACTCGAGATCTCATCGACACATAGACCTAGCTCTGATACCACTGTTGGAGAACGTTGCATGGGAAACAAAAAAATTCCTATGCACACGAAGATCTATCCATGGTGATGAGAATCTACGAGAGGGAGAGTGGATCTACATACCCTTGTAGATCGCTAAGCGAGAAGCGTTAAGAAACGCGGTTGGTGTAGTCGAACATCTTCGCGATCCAAATCGCCAAGCGTCCCGCGATCACAACACGATCTGTCCCACGATCCAATCACGATCCGTCCCGCGAACTCATCACGATCTGTCCCGCGATCTCATCACGATCCGTCCCACGGTCTCATCACGATCGGTCTCGCGATCTTGTTCACAATCCTTCCGATCTAGCGCCGAACGGACGACACCTCCGCGTTCAGCACACGTGCAGCTTGATGACGATCTCCACCATCTTGATCTAGCAAGAGGAAGTGGAGAGGGAGAAGAGTTCACCAGCAGCATGACGGCGCTCCGGTGATAGTGGTGGAGCAATTCCGGCAGGGCTTCGCGTAAGCACTGCAGAAAACCGATCTAGAGGAGAAACTATGCACTAGAGGAACGGGTAGCACGTGGCTGAAAATTCTGTGCCAAAACCCTAAAATCCTCTAGTATATATAGGAGGAGAGGAGGAGGAGTCTTGGCTGCCAAAAATCCATCCCTTGGGTCGACCAAAGTGGGGAGGAGAGGAGGACTCCTCCTCCAATCCTAGTAGGACTAGGATTCCTTCCTTTTTGTGGCCTTTTTCCACCATTTTCCCTTGGGGCTTTTTCTCCCAGCCGCATGGGCCTTGTGTGGGACTTCCACAAGCCCACAAAAGGCTGGTATTTACTCTCCCACAGCCCATGAAGCCTCTTGGGTCGAAATACCCCTCCCGGTGGTCTCCCGGTACACTCCCGGCACTCCCGGTACATTACCGATTAGCCTGAAACTTTTCCGGCGACCAAAATGGGACTTCCTATATATCAATATTTACCTACGGACCATTCTGAAGCTCCTCGTGACGTCCTGGATCTCATCCGGGACTCCGAACAACCTTCGGTCACCACCATACATAGCTCTATACTACCGAAACGTCACCAAACCTTAAGTGTGCAGACCCTGCGGGTTCGAGAACTATGTAGACATGACCGAGACACCTCTACGGTTAATAACCAATAGCGGACCCTGGATAACCATATTGGCTCCTACATATTCTACGAAGATCTTTATCGGTCGAACCTCTATGTCAAGGATTCAGTCAATCCCGTATAACGTTCCCTTTGTTCTTCGGTATGTTACTTGCCCGAGATTCGATCGTCGGTATCTCCATACCTAGTTCAACCTCGTTACCGGCAAGTCTCTTTATTCGTTTCGTAATACAAGATCCCGTGACTAACACTTAGTCACATTGCTTGCAAGGCTTGTTGTGATGTTGTATTACCGAGTGGGCCCTGAGATACCTCTCCGTCACACGGAGTAACAAATCCCAGTCTCGATCCATGCCAACCCAACAGACACCCTCGGAGATACCTGTAGAGTACCTTTATAGTCACCCAGTTACGTTGCGACGTTTGATACACACAAGTCACTCCTCTGGTGTCAGTGAGTTGCATGATCTCATGGTCATAGGAACAGATACTTGACATGCAGAAAACAATAGCATTAAACTGACACGATCATATGCTACGTTTGTAGTTTGGGTCTTGTCCATCACATCATTCTCCTAATGATGTGATCCCGTTATCAAATGACATCTCATGTCAATGGCTAGGAAACCTTAACCATCTTTGATCAACGAGCTAGTCTATTAGAGACATACTAGGGACATGGTTTTGTGTATGTATCCACACATGCATCTAAGTCTCCGATCAATACAATTGTAGCGTGGATAATAAACGATTGTCATGAACAAGGAAATATTATAATAACTAATTTATTATTGCCTCTAGGGCATATTTCCAACAGTTGGAGTGTAGAGCTTATTTGTTGTGTGAGATATTTGTGCCTCCCTATATCCCCAACACCAGATTGCATAACCATAAAGTTTCGGGAGTTCTTAGGTGGGAATTCAAGTAGTTACCTAGACTATCTTCCAACATATCATGATGGAGGTTGGGGTTCGACATCTAGTGGTTTGTTTGTTCACGGTGTTTTTACAGAGGACAGTCTTGATATGCTTTGTCAAGCCTTGTAGTTCGCTATGCCTAGGGAGCATTTCGAGCGTCATTTCAATATGACAATCCAATGTACGATTGAGCCCGTGCAAAACTTACCATGAAAATATCGGACGGGATCTCTATTATGTATTTGTTTCCAGCGTGTTTCGTAAGCCTCAAGCTTTGTTTTTTTTTTGAATATGGTATTCGTGGTGCTTCGATGTCAAGTGGTGATTTCATATCTTTTTCCAGTGGGTTCTCATATTTCTATGTGAATGCTAATCCTTTTGATCGACCGGAGTTGTCATGAAATTCTTTTCAACCAGTGTGCTTATCTTCAAGATAATTCATTCATCTCTAATATTGGCAAGATCAATCCTCTTATGCTTTCTGGAGTTCATTTCATCCATCCAGGGGTTTCCTTTGTCCCCCCCCCCCCCGCCGCACTTTTTCTTCATCAATTAAATCTCATACAAGTGCCTTTCTCTTCATTGATGCTTCGCTATCATTTTTTCTGTATTGTATCTGGTGAGTTCTTATGGAGATTCTTAGGAGTTTCAGTTTCAAGATCTTTCCTCATATTCTTTGCTCTTGTTGTTATTCTTCTACGGTGGATTCAATTCAGGCTCTCGGTGTTCATCATATCCTTCGTCATTCGTTCAATGATTGCCCATGTTGGAAATTCTTATCAAAGCCTCTGTTGTTTATTCCTCTTTCCATCCTATGTGGAGTGCTGAAGATATCTTAGAAGATCCGTGTTTCCATTCAAAATCCTTTCAATTATTTTGTGGTTCTCAACTCACTGAGTTTTGATTTGTCCCGGTGCAATCTCTCTTTCTAAGCAATCATTTCAATGGCGTTTCTTTTAGTGGGCCCATAACCCACAGGGTTTTTCCCCAAGATCTTACCTGGCTCTTCGAATCTGTCTCGGAGGTCTCAAGTTCTTTCAAATATGACGTAAGAAGGAATTCCATTAGCCCTATTCTTTGTCCAAGTTTGCTTTCAATTATTTTTCATCATTGGCTCAACTTTTCCTTATTCATTATTCGGGAGTATCTTAGTAATTCATGACGTCTTCCTCATCATCATTCTCTCCATTGAAGACCTCAGGAGAGTTTCTCTTAAATCTTGGTCCACTCTTGGAGATTCATGGTTTCAACTTTGTGCTTTCGTCTCAAATTGTTTTCGATCATGAGTAATTCTTCCCATATCTATCCGGAGCATCTCATAGTTATTTTCGCTCTCGATCCTCCGAAGGCCATCATTTGAAAAGATTTCTTCATTCTTAGATTTCAGTTTTCGTTCTCAAATTCTTCTCAACTGTTGTCCCTCCGTTCGTATCTCAATTATTCCGGTGCTTCATTCAAGATTTCTCTAAGTGCTTTGTGATCCCTTCATTCTCTTGTCATGTATCTTCATTCGTTTGCAATTCTTACGGGTGTTCTTGTTCAAGGCTTCTTCAAGTTCGTGCCATCTCTCTTCAATATTTTTCAAGAAGAACAAGTGGTGTGCTAAATCCGTTGCTTATCATCAATTTAACTTGCTAAAGGATAAGCATAACATAATTCTTATTCTATTTCATCAAGGTGATTTCAATCCTTCTTCCTGAGTTCTGCATGATATCAATTCTCGTTTCTAAGTTGTTCATGTTTTCTTTCCGGAGTTCCAAGTTATTCTCAAATATCTCTTTGCGAAGCTTCGTCTAAAGCATAGCAAGGACTCAATCTTGTCTTTCGCAACCTTCAATTCTTTTCTAACATCCTTCCATTCCAGAGTTCATCCTGATGGGTTTTCAGGATGGTTTGCTAAGGATGTAATTCTTTCTCAAAGTGTTCTTCAAGATTCTTATTGGAGAAGCTCAAGCATTCTTTTCTCGCATTTCTAAGTTCAATTCCTTATCCATTGTCTTTTGAGATGGTGTTATTAAATTCTTGATTATGAGGAGTCTCGAAGGAAAATTGTCAAGAATAAGATAAGTAAACACATCTTGTCTTCTCGTAGTTATCTGGGTTGGATTTCACCTAAAGAATTTCCCAAGGATTGTTGGTATCATGGTTTCATAAATGATCCAAGTTTTCTCCTCCTCTTCTTCGTGATTTTTTTCCATCTCTTTTGCTCCCAAGCAATCCTTGTTTTGTAAGTGGCTAGTTGTCACCTCATAATTTTGAGATGTTTTCCATAAGCCCACAACAAGTTTTTCTTTTCGTTGTTGATTTTCAAAATTACGTTCAATCTCATCTTTGTAAGGACTCTTTTCAAGTTGAATTGCGATAGAAGTGGTCATCTTCTTCTCTGTTATGTCCTTCCATCGATCTAGCTTCTAGTCTTTTGTTCCAGATGCTTAGTGATGTTGCTCTCCTTGATCATCATCACATCTTATCAAGATCATGTTTTTTCCTTGCTCTTCCATTTAACCGGAGTGTTGTGTTATCTTTTCAAGTTCTCTCCATCTTATCAAGTTTTGCCTCTCTTTCCTACCGGAGTGCTGTCGAAATTTCTTTTGAATTCTTACTTGTTCCTTGTGTCATTCTTCATCTCTTGCAATCGTTCAAGATCATGTGGTTTCACTCGTTTGTCAACGAAGCAACTAAGTTTTACCTCTTCCTCTTGCTCTTTCTCTTCCCCTTTTCATTCTAAGATCTCGAGACGAGATCTCTTGTTAGTGGAGGAGAGTTGTACTAGCCCGGGACTGACGTTCCAGAAGATTCCCCTTTTATTCCGCTGTCATCAAGTGATTCGTTTGGTTGTCCTATTCATCAACGCATCATTCGCATCATCTACATAGCATCGTCACTTGTTTTCAAAAACTTGCATCCGTTTGTAGTCGCTGATTCTCTTCGTTCGTGTCGTCGACCGTTTCGAGACCAACCACACTCGCAAGCGCCCGCAGCACCAATAAAATATTGTTTTTAAAAGTGCGTATAAAACATTCTTGGAATGGGTTGGAAGTTGACGAGCGGTCTTATTATATTGTAGGTAGATCACCTGCCAAATTTCTTCGCATTCGGAGGTTGTTTGATAGGCCAACAGTTAAACCTATAGCGGCACTATAGCCGGTCAATCGTATACGTGTTTCTATTTTCAAAACTGATGACGGGTTATCCGTTTCCCTCTGCTATGTCTAACCCCTCTGCACAACACACAGACCCCCACGCGTGCCTGATAGCTCCCCCGGACCCTAACCCGGCGGTCGTGACCGTTGGGTCTGGATAAACCCCGTGATACCCCGCCCCCAAACATCTTTGTTTTCTTATTTGGACTCTTCTATAATTTTTACCTCGACTGTCTGATCGAATCGGATGATTCAAATAGTTCGCCATATATAATAGACCAAACCCTAGGCCTAGATGTTCCGTCTATCAGTCCCCTCGCCGCCGCTTCCCACTAAAAAATTACCCGACCAGCAGCCTCCGACCACGTACCACCATTTTCGCATCGGCTAACCCAATCCCTCCATATCTCCAGTCAACCGCAACCACCCGAGGCTCCCTCAGCCACCTCGCGCAGCAGAGCCCCCCCATCTAGTCGGACACGTCCACGCGCCCGGAGCTACCGTGGTTCGCGTGACCAGAGGAGCATGAGCTCCCGCAGCCGCCGGCATGTGCTTGTGATGCAACGCCACAAGTCCTGCTGCGCGTCTCGACGAGCCCCTGCCCAAGGAGAAGCTTGAACGGTCATGCAGCAGAGCACCCCGCCGCGTGCTGCCGTTTTCCTTTGTCACCGGCAAGCGCCGCAGCCAGCCTCGCACGTGAAGATGAGATCCCTCGCCCCTTTTTCCTTCCCCTGCTCTCTCTCACTAATTTCTCTCTCCTCTGACCTCTCTCTCCCTTCAAACCATGAACAGGAGCAGCGCCATGGAAGGCTGTCCGCTACGTCGCGAGCGTCACCAGGGACCTCCTCGACCACCGGATCTCCTTCCATCTGGCCGCTAAGCCTGTTCCCTTGGCAGGTCCGCGGAGGGCACCTCCCCTGCCCCATCGGAGTTCACCGCTGGCGCCCGTCCCCTAAGGCCATAGCCCCGCCTTGCGCCTGGTTCTGCTTCGAGCAGAGGAGCGAGGCGGACGAAGCCCCGAACCCAAGCCGCGCCAGCCCAATAAGGCGAGGAGCCACACCCCGCCTCTTTTTCCGCACGTCCGCCGGCTCTCTAGAGCTGGAACAACTGCAGCTGCTCGCTCCACTCGCCGGCAAGAATAGACATGACGCCATGGCTGTAGCTCGACCTTTTGCTGGTTCTTCAAATATAGTCCAACCCCCGTTCGTATCAGAACTAGTGTCCAGCCCAACTAGTTAACAACGCAAGCACACATCCAAGGGCCCTGGGGTTCGAACCCCAAAAGTCCCTATGTTTTTCAAGAGCACAGCCAGGCCGGCCTTTGTTTTGTTGCTTCAGAAGCGTTAGCCTGACTCGTTTACACTGAGGAGTCCAGGGATCAAATCCCAGGATCTCCCATCTCCTTTTATTTTTGTTGTCTCTCTGTCTGAAACCACCCATCTGGCCATTCTAATTATATTTTTTCCATTCGCTGGTATTTTGTAACTATCCAGCGCATTGCATAATTACATGGCATTTTGAATTGGTAATAACTTAATATCTATGCATCCAAATATAGCAAATCAAATATGTAAAATGCTTAGAGTTTCGTGTATTGTTGCTTTAGAAGCGTTAGCCTCACTCGTTTACACTGAGGAGTCCAGGGATCAAATCCCAGGATCTCCCATCTCCTTTTATTTTTGTTGTCACTCTGTTTGAAACCACCCATGCATCTGGCCATTCTAATTATATTTTTTCCATTTGCTGGTAGCGCATTGTATAATTACATGGCATTTTGAATTGGTAATAACTTAATATCTATGCATCCAAATATAGCAAGTCAAATATGTAAAATGCTTAGAATTTCGTGTAGTTTCATAATATTTAACTTTCATCCATGATAAAAATATTCACACTTGCTGTTTGCATTAAATTGCATAATTTCCATGTTAAATAATTTATTTCATAACTAATTAACCATAGCTACGATAAGAATGATCTACATATGTAACTTGACTAGAAAAACGAGTAGAATCACATGCCACATTTTATTTTCATGTTTAATAAATATAAAATATGTGTATTTCAGATCTGGACTAAATTCATATTAGGCTTATGGGGACGTTTCAGAAATGCTATGCGTTGCTTCCGGCCTCATTTAAGATGTCTAGATAGATAGTTTACTTATGCTTTATCTCTTGCCATGTTTCAAAACATTTAATATTGATGAGTACCTAAACGAGAGTGAACTAAATATTTGAATATGGAGATTCGTTAATATGCAACCCGTTTCCTGTTTAGCTTCAGTTAATGTGTAGGAGTTGATTGTTATGCTTTGCCATGCCTTGCATAATTAAATGCACATGCATCATATTGGTTTGGCCATCATGTCATGAATATGTTGTGGTGCTATCGCGTGTTGATTGTTGTTTCTGGATTGCTTCTTCTCGATAGAGTTTCAAAAGCGTTTGGAGTGTGAGGTTCGTTCGACTACCTTGGATCGTTTTCTTCATGGATTCATTCTTTTTCCAAGCGGGATCTCAGGCAAGATGACACAATTCCTTGGATACCATTAATATCATTGCCATGTTAGTTGTTTTGTTTTCTATCGCTATGTTTCGCTACCTATCACTTTTGTCATGGTTTTGTCATGATAGATGTCCGAAAACTTAGCTTCGAGGCCATCACTAAGGCGGTGGACTCAAAGGGGTTGATCGGGACGAAAGGCACGGATTTACCCAGGTTCGACCCCTTGAGATGAGGTAAAAGCATACGTCTTGCTTTTTGTGTATCGATTGGAGTATCGATTACAAGGGATCGTATTCGCTTGACCTAGCTCTCGATCGATTGGTTTCTGTCTAAGCCATCCCCGAGTCTCGCCTTTATATAAGAGGTCAAGACCCTGGGTTACACAAATCTCATACCGACTCTTACAACGTGTCTGATTACGTCTCTAAGCCGCCTTGCCTACTCAGACAAGTCGTCTCTGGGCAGTTTACCGGCCCGGGTCTTGTGTATTCTTCTCGACTTCGGGCTTCCGTCTCAACCCATCTGGTGAACCGCCACGCAGCCCAATCTTCCTCTTTTAGCCCATATGCCAACGAGCCGCCAGGTATGACCCGACCACTCTTGGGTGGGTCTTACCACGGGGTTATATCCCCAACATTAGGCCCCAGATTGATTTGAGCTTGCTCATGTCAATCTCCATTTTTCTCTAGTGGCGAGTCTCACACCCTCGTCACATGAAATAGAAAGCACGTAACCCGCCGTGACATCACGTTCAGACATGCCGAAAAGATTATGTGACGTATACCGTAGATCCTTTCATTAAACGGTCACCCCGAAAATCGAGGCGTCCGTCTCGGTCAGTTATCATTTCATGCCTTGATTCCCGCGTGCCTCATCCGGCCTCTCCTCCCCTTAAGTAGGGCCACGAGGGGGTCTTTTCATTTTCTCCGCTGCCACCGTTCTTCTTCCTCCTCCCGACGCCAGCACTCCCAAGCTTCGTCGCGCCGGTGGAGCCCCATCGTCGTTAACAACCTCGGCCGTTGCATCAACCTGAACACTTCTAGATTTCGCTCGCGTCCGCCACAGCCTTAAGGTACTCCTTTTATCCTCCATTAGATCTATAGTTCCCCACTCAAGTCCCTTCGAGTTCACATGACTCCATTAACATGCCTGTTCATCTTCATAATGCCAACTGACGATTAGCCCTTTAGATTTTGCGATGCTGCTTATCCACTGCGGCCACCCGTGCAAAACTAACGATAGTTCAACCTAGATCTGTACTTTGTTCCTTTCCTTGCGCTAACTGCTTGCTCTTCCTCGGCTCCCTTTTAGGATTTGAATTAAATTTGATTTTTCCTGCCTGTAGATCTTGCAGCCTATTTGTATGTCCTTAGTAGTATATGCAGCATGGCATTATTTACTTAACCCGCCACAAAATCACCGACCCTTCTGATAAACTGTACCGGTGGCTTAACGCCACAATACTTAACTTCACCAGTTGTCTTGGTTGTCTGGTCGCTTTTTGACCCGTTGTGTCCTACCCCTTTCACAGTTTGACCCGCCATGTCCTGTGATTGGGTCGGCTCTGGAGTCACCGAACAGTTCTTACTGGATTTCGTAGAGGCAGGCACGTTGCCGGCTCAGAATATTCTTCATTGGCGGGTTCCGGGACTAGAAAAGAAACCCATCCCACAAGAAGGGGAAGTTGTTATCTTCGTCGACCATCTTATGCGCGGTTTCAGCCCGTTCGGATCATAATTCTTCCGAGACGTCCTCCATTTCTTTAAGCTGCATCCTCAAGACATTGCTCCAAACTCGGTCTCCAACCTATGCAACTTTCGAATCTTGTGTGAGGTTTACTTGCAAGAAGAGCCATCCGTCGACCTCTTCCGCGATTTCTTCTATGTCAACCGCAAAACAGAAGTGGCGGTCGGTCCAAGCTTGGAGCTCGATGGAGTCTCCATCCAAAGACGAAGAGATCTGGCTTACCCGGCTGTCCAAATGCCAAGACATCCCAAAGATTGGAACGGAACTTGGTTCTAATGCAAAGACACTTCTCCAGAGGGAGAAAATCCATTGTCGGGTTATCGTTCTACCGAGCTCTGCACCTCTACTGAGCTTCCGGATCGGATGTCGGCTACCACACGAGCCAAGTATGCTCTGGCTTTCGCCAAAATCAAGGCTCTTTTGGCGAACGGATTGACGAGAGTTGACTAAACCCGCTGTTGGATCTCATGGAAGGTCTTACCACTAAGACGACATGAGCGACTTATGTGCGAGTATACAGGCGATGAGAACGATCCTCTCTGCTTCAACCACACACCTCTGATAGAGGAAAATATTACCTCTACTGTCAAAGAACTTACCCGTGAATCCCAAGAGGCTTGCCGTACTGTCGGGTTAAGCCCCTTCCGCGTCGCAAATCCGGCTCCAGACGTAAGGGCAACTCTCAAATTTGCTTTCTCTCTATCTTGTCTTTTGTACAAATGGCAACCTTAACCCTTTCAGCGGCTTCACCTACAAGCTAACTCCAGTTTCTGGAAGAAAAAAATACACTCCCCCTGTGAAGAAGAAGTCTCAGGCGCGTGACACCCGCGGCCGCAAATCAAAGACGTCGGCTCAAAACCTGCTTGAACTTGACGACTCAGAGGTATAACTTGACTCCCTTGGCCGCCCTTTTACGCAACTTACTAACAATGACTGTACACAAGAGGAGACAAAAACAAGCCACGCCAACGCTGCTGAGGTAACTTACATTTCTTCTGACTCGGAAATCTTACCACAAGAGAGGATACAGCGGGTCATCCGAAAAGTTCCTTTTTCACATCCTCTTGCTTACTTAGATCCCGAATTTTCCTTGAAAAAACAACATGACTCTCGGCGTAAGACCCAGAGTACCGGCTTTGGGGATCTTATGATCGGCTTACCTAACTCCCTAGCGCCGTGGAAACGTCCCGCTGATGTACTTATCAGGAACCCAATATCTGTCTTATATTTCTGTAATGTTGCCTTACTATTATGTCTAATTGTCTTAACTTGTAGGAGTCACCTCCTTCTTCTGGCGACTCAACTGCCTCTAAACTTCCTCCCATGAAGGTTAACCAAGAGTATGTCTTCACCTCTGCCGTGTGTATATTACCTATATTACCTTTGTACCGTGTGTTGATTCTTTGCCCTTTCAGGGCGCAAGCCAAACGTAGGAAAACAGGCGGGTCTACCGTTGCTCCTACCGTTCAACAGCCGGATCCTACTGAGCCCTCTCTCTCCTCATGCTAAATCTTCTGATGCTGACAAGGAAGCACCTGAGCAATCGTTCCCGCCCTCCGAATTGGCGGGTCATCATATGGCGGCTTCCAATAGTCCAGCGGCTGACCCTAAGCCGCCTAATCCGAGCGTCGAAGACTCGTCTCTTCCCGACGTTACTATCATTGGGATGGGTTATCAATCCCCAACACATCATACTTTGGCAAGGCATTCCAGCAAAGTTGATACTTTCTCTCCCAAGAAGCTTGACTTCGAGTTCCCTGTCTTGGAGAAGATGACTGTAGACAACTTACACGTCGGCTATCTAAACCGCCTTTCTACCAGTCGCAACATGGAAAGCAAACTCATTGGCTTGATGAAGAAAAAATATGAGGTATGCTTCATCTTATGCCTCTCATATACCCGTACATAACCCCCAAGAACCGGGTTAGTATTGCAAATAATAGACTGGGCCTTCCATACCTGTAACCCCCAAGTAACGGGTTAAATTGCATATAAGCCGGTACTTTACACTCAATCCTGGAACAGTTGTAACCCCCAAATCTGGAGTATTATGATAATGATGATCCAGATCTTTCATATTTGATAAGTTCGCCGGATGTATCCCCCAAGTCCGGAGCATTATGAAAATGATGAGCCGGATCTTCATCGTAGATGTGAATGAAAACACAGACATTAGCCCCCAAGTGCCAAGTATATTGCTTGCAATCTTGCTTGGGACTTGTAAGAATAATTTCACCCTGGCAACTTAACATTTACAATCTTTCACTTGTGAAATCTAGGAGGCACTAGATGCTGCCGAGTTTGAGCGGGCCGGCTTAAGGGAAGACCTGACAACCCAACAGACCGCCTGGGCCATAGCAGAAGAGAAGTCGCGGGCGGCTATTGAAAAACTTGAGAAACTCCAGGCTGAATTTATTGTGCAGAAAAAGACTACCGAAACTGAGCAAGCCGCCGTGGCGAAGCGTGCAAGCGATACAAAGAAACAACTCAATCTTTTATCAGCGGAGCTGAAGACTCTCAAGGACCATATCTCCAAGATGACTGCCGCTATCTTTGGTAAGTATATACGGCTTTAAAGAATGTCCTTATGAAAGAAATACCTGCCGGACGGCTTATAACTTTGACCTTTTCTTGCAGGCGAGAGGAGCCGCTAGCTATCCTCTGATAATTTGATGAAATTGAAAGCAGTCTACACTTTGATGGAGAAACTCTATAGTGGGGTCCTTTGTACCATCAAGGCCATGATGATAGCCAAGTATGTCCCCAAATTTATGAAGGGCATTATAGAAGTCTTATCAACTTTTCCCAAGCAAGTGGATGAAATAAGACGATCAGCTGCCAGGAGAGGGTCCATAACTGCGCTGAGCCGGTCCCTTGCATTCGCTCCTGAGCTAACCGTGGAAGAAATGATGAACAACTTCCCCTCCAAGAAGGATGACGGTTTAGACTTTACTGAGGCAGATTATGCCAAAATGCGTCAAGGCCTCCAGGCGACTTGCTTCCATACTGGTGGATGAGACGGACTTGACTTGTTATCAGCCGGCTTATGACGAAAATAACCAATGGCTGCGCTTCCCAACCTTTGAAGCCAGTGACTTAATACCTGCACACCGTAAGCCGCTCTTCGCCCCTGATGTTGATCTGTCTCTGCTTTTCAACGATGCTCAATTCCAAGATTTACTAAACTGCAACTGGGACGTGAATAATCTTCAGATAGACGAGCACGAAGACCCGGCGCAAGATGACCCGCCAGCCAGTTAACTTTCCTGTCATTCTTTACTGAATGTAACCCGACCATCTGAGTCGCCGAGATGTATGCAAAACTTTAAGTCCACCTTTTGAGATCTTGGAGATCTTTGTAATATACCTTGCAATCTTTTCTATAATACTTTATCAGCGACTCATCTTTAGAGATAAGGCCTGCAAGAACAATAGAAAATGTCTTGCGAAACTTGTATGGGAGGCTTTGGAAAAGCATAACCCGGAAATCTTAATATCTGCATAGCCTTGCTTCACCTTTCACAATCTTGCTCCTGCCCGGCTTATGACATGAATGCAATGTATGATGCAATATATGATGCAATTTATAATGTAATGCATGATGCAATATATGATGTAATGTATGATGTTCTTTCTTTCCCTTCCTTTTTGTTTTTTGAAAACTCATTGCTGGCCCTTCTAGGGGGACCTGTTGCTTTGAACTGCCTAACAGTACAGGGTCTCTAACGAGAGTGACCGTCAATCTTGCACGGCTCAGGGTCTCTAAGCGAGGTTAACTGTTAAGGGCGCAACATACCAGAATTTGCAGCGGGGTGAGTACCCCTGGCTCATAAACTACTTCACACGTGACATAAATCCGTCATTTGGAACCTTAAACAACGTCACTTGCTTAAGAGTTCGATGGGCCACTTGGCGGAGAGTACGCAGCAGATGAGAGAGTTTCCTTCGCCGCTTTATGAGGCCCTCGCAGGGGGTGAGCTGACAGCTCGCTGCACCCCTGGCCGAGCGGCAACTGGATACATGCAGGTATAACTCGGCCTTACAGCGGCTAAAAAGCCGATCAAGAGTGGGGGCGACTTTACCCACTCTTGCACTTGCTTTGGGTCCATGACCCGCCTTACGGTGGCTGAAAATCCGATCAAGAGTGGGGGGCGACCTTCACCCACTCTTGCACTTACTCTGGGTCCACGACCCGCCTTACAGCGGCTGAAAAGCCGAAAAATAGTGGGGGCAACCTTCACCCACTCTTGCACTTACTCTGTTGACAGAGTCAACATTTTGGGTCCAAGACCTGCCTTGTAGTGGCTGAAGAGCCGTTCGAGAGGGTTTTTAAGCTTAACCCGGAAGGTTGAAAGCCCCCAAACGACCATGTCGGGTACCCATGTTTGAATGGTCGCAACATGGCGGCTCGTCCTCTTGGGCAATTTTAAATCTTCCACCTTTAAGTTAGTGCACGCATGTTTGAACGGCCACAACATGGTGGGTCATCCTCTTGGGTGGCATTTAGCCTTTCGCCGCCTTGCACGACACCATCGTGTGGACCGCCAACTTGTAAGCCGCCGTCTTGTGGACCGTCATCTTGTAAGCCATGGCACAATGGTGCTATTTGTTGGAAATATGCCCTAGAGGCAATAATAAAATGGTTATTATTGTATTTCCTTGTTCATGATAATTGTCTATTGTTCATGCTATAATTGTGTTAACTGGAAACCGTAATGCATGTGTGAATACATAGACCACAACATGTCCCTAGTGAGCCTCTAGTTGGCTAGCTCGTTGATCAATAGATGGTCATGGTTTCATGACCATGGACATTGGATGTCATTGATAAAGGGATCACATCATTAGGAGAATGATGTGATGGACAAGACCCAATCCTAAGCATAGCACAAGATCGTGTAGTTCGTTTGCTAAAGCTTTTCTAATGGCAAGTATCATTCCTTAGACCATGAGATTGTGCAACTCCCGGATACCTTAGGAATGCTTTGGGTGTGCCAAACGTCACAACGTAACTGGGTGGCTATAAAGGTGCACTACGGGTTTCTCTGAAAGTGTCTGTTGGGTTGGCATGAATCGAGACTGGGATTTGTCACTCCGTGTGACGGAGAGGTATCTAAGGGCCCACTCGGTAAGACATCATCATAATGAGCTCAATGTGACTAAGGAGTTAGCCATGGGATGATGTGTTACAGAACGAGTAAAGAGACTTGCCGGTAACGAGATTGAACAAGGTATAGGGATACCGATGATCGAATCTCGGGCAAGTATCATATCGGTAGACAAAGGGAATTGTATACGGGGTTGATTGAATCTCCGACATCGTGGTTCATCCGATGAGATCATCGTGGAGCATGTGGGAGCCAACATGGGTATCCAGATCCCGCTGTTGGTTATTGACCGGAGAGGTGTCTCGGTCATGTCTATGTGCCTCCCGAACTCGTAGGGTCTACACACTTAAGGTTTGATGACGCTAGGGTTATAGGGAAATAGTGTACGTGGTTACCGAAGGTTGTTCGGAGTCCCGGATGAGATCCCAGACGTCACGAGGAGTTCCGTAATGGTCCGGAGGTAAAGATTCATATATAGGAAGTGAGGTTTTGGTCAACGAAAAAGTTTTGGGTATCACCGGTAACGTACCAGGACCACCGGAAGGGTTTCGGGGGTCCACCAAGTGGGGCCACTAGCATCGGAGGGCTGCATGGGCCACAAGTAGGAGGGAACCAGCCCTAGGTGGGCTGGTGCGCCCCCACAAGGGGCCTAAGGTGCAGCTTGAGGTGGGACGGGGGCATACCCTAGAGGCAGATGGGCCTTAGGCCCACCTAGGGCGCCGCCCCTCCCACTCCCTCCTTGGCCACCACCCTATATTGATCTAGGGTTGGCCGCCGGCCCTGGGGAGGGAACCCTAAGGCTGCCGCACCCCTCTTCCTTCTCCCTATATATATCTGGGGTTTTTGGGGCTGCCATACACACGAGTTCTCTCTCTCTCTCGGCGCAGCCCTACCCTTCCTCTTGCTCGTTCTCCGCGGTGCTTGGCGAAGCCCTGCCGGAGACCATGCAGCTCCATCGTCACCACGCCGTCGTGCTTCCGGAGCTCTCCCTCAACCTCTCCTTCCTCCTTGATAGATCAAGACGTAGGAGACATCACCGGGATGCACGTGTGTTGAACGCGGAGGCGCCGTTGTTCGGCGCTAAGATCGGAATCCACAGCGATCGGAATCGCTACGTGTACGACTCCACCAACCACGTTCTTGTAACGCTTCCGCTTTGCGATCTTCAAAGGTGTGAAGATGCACTCTTCCCTTACTCGTTGCTGGTTTCTCCATAGATAGATCTTGGTGAACACGTAGGATTTTTT
This sequence comes from Hordeum marinum, assembly GCA_022496015.1. Taxonomy (NCBI): domain Eukaryota; kingdom Viridiplantae; phylum Streptophyta; class Magnoliopsida; order Poales; family Poaceae; genus Hordeum; species Hordeum marinum. The sequence goes on from CM039677.1 coordinate 123,241,472, forward strand.
TGATTTACTACTACGTTTCCCAATAGTGGTATCAGAGCTAGGTCTATGCGTAGAATCTACGCATGAGTAGAACACAAAGTTGTTGTGGGCATAGATCTTGTTAATTTGCTTACCACTATTAGTCTTATCTTGATTCGGCGGTATTGTGGGATGAAGCGGCCTGGACCAACTTTACACGTACGCTTACGTGAGACCGGTTCCACCGCCTGACATGCACTTGTTGCATAAGGTGGCTAGTGGGTGTCTGTCTCTCCCACCTTAGTCGGATTGGATTCGACGAAAAGGGTCCTTATGAAGGCTAAATAGCAATTGACATATGACGTTGTTGTTTTGGCATAGGTAAGAAACGTTCTTGCTAGAAACCTATAACAGCCATGTAAAAACTTGCAACTACAAATTAGAGGACGTCTAACTTGTTTTTGCAGCATATGTCTTGTGATGTGATATGGCCAAAGGATGTGATGTGATGCATTGTGATGTATGAGATTGATCATGTTCTTGTAATAGGATTCACGACTTGCATGTCGATGAGTATGACAACCGGCAGGAGCCATAGGAGTTGTCTTATTTTATTGTATGACCTGCGTGTTAATCATAAACGCCATGTAATTACTTTACTTTATTGCTAAACGTTAGCCATAGTAGTAAAAGTAATAGTTGGCGAGACAACTTCATGAAGACACGATGATGGAGATCATGATGATGGAGATCATGGTGTCATGCCGGTGATAGTGATGATCATGGTGCCCCGAAGATGGAGATCAAAGGAGCAAGATGATATTGGCCATATCATGTCACTATATTGATTGCATGTGATGTTTATCATGTTTACATCTTATTTTCTTAGAACGACGGTAGTAAATAAGATGATCCCTCAATAAAATTTCAAAAAATGTGTTCACACTAACTGTGCACCGTTGCTAAGGATCGTTGTTCCGAAGCACCACGCGATGATCGGGTGTGATAGGTTCTAATGTTAGCATACAACAGGTGTAAGCCAGATTTACACACGCGAAACACTTAGGTTGACTTGACGAGCCTAGCATGTACATACATGGCCTCGGAACACGGAAGACCGAAAGGTCGAACATGAGTCGTATAGAAGATACGATCAACATGGAGATGTTCACCATGGATGACTAGTCCGTCTCACGTGATGATCGGACACGAGCTAGTTGACATGGATCATGTGTCACTTGGATGACTAGAGAGATGTCTATCTCAGTGGGAGTTCATTAAATAATTTAATTATGTGAACTTAATTATCATGAACTTAGTCTAAAATTGTCTTTACAATCTATATTGTAGATCCAATGGCCAGCGCTAATGTCACCCTCAACTTCAACGCGTTCCTAGAGAAAACCAAGCTAAAAGATGATGGAAGCAACTATGCGGACTGGGTCCGTAGCTTGAGGATCATCCTCATAGCTTCCTAGAGATTGTATGTCCTTGATGCACCGCTAGGTGACCCACCCATTTTCCCAGCAGACCAAGACGTTACGAACGCTTGGCAGTCACGCTATGATGATTACTCCCTGGTTCAGTGCAGCATGCTTTACAGTTTAGAACCGGGGCTCCAAAAGCATTTTGAGCAACACGGAGCATATGCGATGTTCCAGGAGCTGAAACTAGTTTTTCAAGCTCATGCCCGGGTCGAGTGATATGATGTCTCCGACAAGTTCTTCAGCTGTAAGATGGAGGAGAATAGTTCTGTCAGTGAGCACATACTCAAAATTTCTGGGTTGCACAACCACTTCACTCAGTTGGGAGTTAATCTCCCGGATGACTCGGTCATTGACAGAATCCTCTAGTCGCTTCCACCTAGCTACAAGAGCTTTGTGATGAACTACAACATGCAGGGTATGGAGAAGTCCATTCCTGAGTTGTACTTGTCGTGGATTTGTCACGGCAGATGTCCGGGTGAACGGACCTAGGTTCGGGGTGAAGCGCAACAATGTGGCGGCTTGAAGGGGTTGGTCAGAATTGAGAGACGCGGAGTTTACCCAGGTTCGGCCCCTCCGATGGAGGTAAAAGCCTAAGTCCTGCTTGTCTGGTATTGATGATCAGGAAGATCTCTCAGTTACAAGGGTGCTGTTTGCTACCTCTAATCACGAGAGCCTCTAATCTGTCTAAACTTGTGGACTTGTCTCCCTTCTCCCATAGGGGTGCTCTACCCCTCCTTATATAAGTGGAGAGGGTAAGATTACAAATAGAGTCCTACTAGGAGTAGGATTAGGACTAGTCTCTCTAGAATCCTATTCCGGGTCTTATAACCTTCGGCAGGGAGTCTTTCTCTCTTTGAGCCTTCTCTTGTGAGTCGCCTGATGCTGGCTTACACGCTGGGTCTTGGGCCTGGTCGTCCTGTGATCCGCCTGCCGGGTCATTAATAAAATGTCATGTCTTTTCGGGGTCTCCTGTGAGTCGCCAGGCCGGGTCATACCGCGGGGTATATCCCCAACATTAGCCCCCAAATTAGTTTGAATTTGTTCATGCTAAGCTCTTGAAATAAGAATAACAAATATGTTCGGCTTTCTCCTTTGGCAGACTTATGAAATGGCTCCTCAGAAATTCGGGTCTTTTCTGCATATGAAATAGTCATCTTTGATAATCATCTTGCTTGTCAATGTCCTTTGAAAGATATTGAGAATAGAACACCCATATGCCATTGAGTCGGCTTCCAATACTCTTGGCGGGCCATTTCCACCGGGTCATAATCATTGATGATGCCGGGTCATTATCGTTGGTGACGCCGGGTCAAATAACTAGAATTCAGCTGACTTGATAAAAATATTGGGATGAAAATGCATCCGATGTAAAACCGGACTTCCATTGTTGTGAAGCAGGGCAGCTTATATAAAATCTGGCGGGTTATGATCTTTTGATAACGTCGGGTCATAAATGTTTGGTGAGGTCGGGTCTAACAACTGAACTCCATAATTAACATCTTGAAAATTCTCCTCAAAGTTTTTGATATGTCCATATTACCTGTAGCCCCCAAGCTCCGAGATTATCCATGATAACTTGGTGCTTTGCAATAATATTTTGGACTGTGTAGCCCCCAAGTGCCGGGTTGTCTTGCCTGCAGCAACCTGGGACTTATAACTGCCTTATACCTTTATAAAGCTTCGGCGGGTGTAGCCCCCAAGGGCCGGCTCATCAGAACGTGATGCGCCGGGTCTTCAATTTGAATCTCTTAATCTGTTGGAACATCTGAATACTATAGCCCCCAAGTGCCGGGTCACATGTCTGCGGCAACTTGGGACTTTAGAAAATTTGTTTTGAGTGGTGTAGCCCCCAAGTGCCGGGTCAGTAAGAATTACTGGGCTGGGACTTAGGAAAATATAGAAACACCGACTCATCTCCTTGAAATAATAGGGTCTTGCTGACAATGTAATGATTTGAAAAACCGGCTTGCATTAGCCCCCAAGTGCCATGGTGCATGCTTGTAGCGACACGAGACTTGCATATTTGATATAAACTGAACTTGAATAATGCAGCCCCCAAGTGCTGGGTTGTCCTGCCTGAAGTGACTTGGGACTATAATATGACTCCCCACAATTTGTTGAATGAATCCCTCACCGTGGTTGTAATAGAACCCGACATGAATACCTTGGAATAATTCCTTCGTCTTTGACATGAAATCCCTGCTCGTGGTTGTGATGTAACCCGGCAAATGTATATTGGAGAAATCCATGAGTGTTGTAGATTACCACAGAGCACAATTGAAGAAATACGAGAACCGATTAATTAGATGACACGACATTATATCTGATAGGGCAGCTCTTTGAAAAATAATGAATTCTCCGAGCTGGCTTGAAAAACCCAATCATTTAGTACTGGTTATGATAAACCATGAAGATCCAGCCAGGTTTGGCTATTAAAGATCCATTTGCTCTTGCGGAGTACTTAATGGCGGCTCATCTTTAAGAGATAAAACCTGCAAAAATAAACAAGACAGAATATATTCTGCATTGTTGTAAGGGCGGCTTAAAAAAGCACAACCCGAAGATGTTATAACATTGCTCCTTCTTTCATAATCTTGCTCTGACCCGGCTGGATAAGCCGGTCATGATATGTCATGTGAATATGATGTAATGTATGATGCAAAGTATGATGCAAATTATGATGCAATGTATGATGCAATGTTTGACTTGTCAACATTTTTGGCATGAACGCCAGTTTTTCGGGTTAGATAAACTACACCCGGAGGTGAGAAGCCCCCTTTGACAACCATGGCTAATCGTGTTTGCCGGAGATGGCATAAAGCCGGGCCGATAAGGTGTTAGAAGCGATACCCGGAGGTAAGAAGCCACCCTCAGGAGTATGGGGCAAACGCCGGTTGTTATGGTTAGATAACCTACACCCGGAGGTGGGAATCCCCCTTTAACAACCATGGCTAATCATGTTAGCCGGAGATGGCATAAAACCGGCCGATAAGGTGTTAGAAGCGATACCCGGAGGTAAGAAGCCACCCTCAGCAATGTGGCGCAAATGCCAGTTGTTAGGGTGTTAGATACCCGTCAGTAAAAAAACCTTACAACCACGGCTAATCATGTTAGCCAGAGATTTGGAATAAAGCCGGCCGATAGGGTATTAGAAGCGATACCCGTCGGTAAGAAGCCCCCTCAGCAATTTGGCGTAAACGCTGGCCGATAAGGCATTAGAAGCAATACCCGAAGGTAAGAAGCCGCCCTCCGCCGCGGCTAATCCTGTTAGTCAGAAATTTTGCATAAAGCCGGCCGATAAGGCATTAGAAGCTATACCCGAAGGTAAGAAACCGCCCTCCACCGCGGCTAATTCTGTTAGCTGGAAATTTGGCAGAAAGCCGGCCGATAAGGCATTAGAAGCGATACCCGAAGGTAAGAAGCCGCCCTCCACCGCGGCTAATCCTGTTAGCCGAAGATTTGGCATAAAGCTGGCTAATAAGGCATTAGAAGCGATACCCGAAGGTAAGAAGCCGCCCTCAGCAGTCGCAGTTGATATATCAACTGGAATGTTTATGAACTCTTCTTGTAAGTCGCCATCTCGTAAGCCACGATCTTGTATGAAGAAATGGCAGAAGCTCCCAGTGATGATCCAATAAATCTGGACACCTATGTTTGAATGGTGCATCACGGCGGTTCATCCTCTTGGGCAACTTTTAATCTTCTGCCAAAGATGTAGTAGCCTCCAGGATCGGGTTAATTTTTGCCATGACCCGGGGTTCTCGTTGAAAACGACCAAACGAGTCTTGTCATGTCTGTAGCCCCCGAGTCTTAAGTTGACTTGAAGAGGCGGCTTGAGAATATCCATTGAAAGTTGAGGTTGGCCATGGCGGGTTATAGATAATCTCGTATGAATTGTTTCAATGATCCGGTCGATGGTTCGTTCCGGCTGGTTGTTGAACTTAACCAAACTATAATGGCGGCAATTTGTGCGGCTGTCCGTTGGGTGGCTCGTATCGACGAGTACTGCATTGATATGTTGATGTAGATAAGACTATGGGACGCGTCTTGCGCGTGTCCATTGGGTGGCTTGTACTGGTGTATGCAGCCACTCGCATGTTGATGTAGACATAGAAACCATCCGCGGCATTGTAAGCCCGTGCTGTTGTGAAAGATGCCACGGCGTTGTAAGCCGGTGCGGATGGCGAGAGACGGCCATGGCGTTGTAAGATGGAGCAGTGGCGAGAAACGGCCACGGCGTTGTAAGCCAGTTCGACCACGAGAGACGGCCATGGCGCTGTAGGCCAGCACGGACGTGGGAGTCGCCGATGGTGTTGTAAGCGCAGACGAGAGAATAAGCCATGGGCATTGTAAGCCGGCGCAAATGGGTCACTCGGTCACGGGTATTGTAAGCCGGCGCGGATAGATGACTCAGCCGCGGATGTTGCGAGCCGGCGCAACCACAAGAGACGGCTGTGGCGCTGTAAGCCGGTACGGACGTCGGTGCCAAACGACGCTGGGGCGCCTCCATCTCCGCGATATGATGCCACTTTGGTAATGAATAATTTGTCCTGTGTAAAAAATATTACAAAGACGAAATAATTGTTCTTCAAAGGAATCAAAATGTATAGATAAAATAAATTGGGTGGATAGCACCTAGATTTGTTTTGCAGCAGTATAAAGCCAAGTACGTCCTGAACACAACGCCACAAGCACGTCTAGACCATACACATCCGCCGAGCAGAGGCATGGTCCGCCCGAGGGTGAGCTGGCGCGGAGGAGGGTGCAGGCCATGCGAGGTGAGACGTGGCGGAGATGCAAAATGTTATGGAGGTGAGGCAAGGCAAACTTAGAGGCCGCAAGAGCTCGTGATGAGACCGTCGACCCGGCGGTTTGGACGACTCGGAGGCTGCGACGGCTCACGGTGCAGGCCGTTCACCCAGCGACGGGGCGACCCGGAGGCTGCGACGGCTCGCGGAAGCAGGCCATTCACCCGGCGGCAGGGTGACTCGAAGGCGGCGGCGGCTCATGGTGCAGGTAGATGACGCAACGGCTTGGAGGCGGCGGTGGAAGCAGAGAGCGCGGAGGCTGGAGCTGTCCCGATGGGTCACGTGTGGAGAGACACCAGCTTCGTTTTTTTGCTCTGATGATGCTTGTAACACTTATCTCTAATCACCTTGGATAGGGATGACAGTACGTGGAGGAGAAGCAGTGGAACTCGGCTGCTTGTTCTGCCAACTTGTGCTTAATGAAAATGGATCACGTGTGGAGAGACAGCAACGGCCAACCTGTCAGGCACGCAGATGATGTTGCATTCGTAAACTAGGGAAAACGAGCAGCTAGCAGGATTGTCTCCTCGGAACTTGGTTCGCTCATGGACGTGCGCCTGAACCTGTCGATCACCTCAATGTGGAGTTGCAGTGCAACTCGGTCTTCATATCGTGTACGGAGAAACGTAAAATTTCTATCGAACCCTGGTTGTCTCGACGACCTTTACAGCGGCGCGCATAATTTTGATGCTAATCTCTCCCTTGATCTCAATCTCTTATTGGATAGAGACGTGGAGCCATGGCTGCTTGCTGACCCTAATCTTTCTTGTTCTCATCGATGAAAAATTCTTCTAAGTATGGATTTGAAACTGCAGTTGATGATGCTTCTTCCATGCTAACGTTTTATCCGGCCAGTCACAAACTTCCTGATTAATGAAGATCTCCCTTCAAGATCACAATACCACTGTGCAAGCCCCCCGGTGGGTGCCAACTGTCGTGGATTTGTCACGGCAGATGTCTGGGTGAACGGACTTAGGTTCGGGGCAAAGGGCAACTATGTGGTGGCTTGAAGGGGTTGGTCGGAATTGAGAGACGTGGAGTTTACCCAGGTTCGTCCCCTCCGATGGAGGTAAAAGCCTACGTCCTGCTTGTCTCGTATTGATGATGAGGAAGATCTCTCGGTTACAAGGGTGTTGTTTGCTACCTCTAATCACAAGAGCCTCTAATCTGTCTAAACTTGTGGACTTGTCTCCCTTCTCCCTCTAGGGGTGCTCTACCCCTCCTTATATAAGTGGAGAGGGTAAGCTTACAAATAGAGTCCTACTAGGAGTAGGATTAGGACTAGTCTCTCTGGAATCCTATTTCGGGTCTTGTAACCTTCGGCAGGGACTCTTTCTCTCTTTGAGCCTTCTCTTGTGAGCCGCCTGACGCCGGCTTACACGCCGGGTCTTGGGCCTGGTCGTCCTGTGATCCGCCTATCGGGTCATTAATAAAATGTCATATCTTTTCCGGGTCTCCTGTGAGTCGCCAGGCAGGGTCATACCGCGGGGTATATCCCCGACAGTGCTCGATGCTGAAATCAACAGAGGTCAAGATCAAAATGGAGCATCAAGTGTTGATGGTGAATAAGACCACTAGTTTCAAGAATGGCAAGGGTAAGAAGAACTTCAAGAAGGACGACAAAGCTATTGCCACGCCCGGTAAGCAAGTTGCCGGGAAGAACAACAAGAATGGACCCAAGCCTGAGACTAGTGCTATTATTGCAAGGGTACCGGTCACTGGAAGCGGAACTGCGCCAAGTACTTAGCGGATAAGAAGGCCGACAACTTTAAAGGTATATGTGATATACTTGTTATTGATGTGTACCTAACCAACGCTCGTCATAGCTCCTGGGTATTTGATACTGGTGCAGTTTCTCACATTTGTAACTCCAAGCAGGAGCTGCGGAATAAGCGGAGACTGGCAAAGGACGAGGTGATGATGCGTGTCAGGAATGGTTCCAAGGTCGATGTGATCATCGTCGGCACGCTACCTCTACATCTACCTTCAGGATTAGTTTTAAACCTCAATAATTGTTATTTAGTACCAGCCTTGAGCATGAACATTGTATCTGGATCTCATTTGATGCGAGATGGCTACTCATTTAAATCCGAGAATAATGGTTGTTCTATTTATATGAGAGAATTTTTTTATGGTCATGCCCCGCTGGTCAATGGTTTATTTTTGATGAATCTCGAACGTGATGTTACACATGTTCATAGTGTGAGTACCAAAAAGTGTAAGGTTGATAATGATAGTCCCACTTACATGTGACACTGCCGCCTTGGTCATATTGGCGTCAAACGCATGAAGAAGCTCCATGCTGATGGACTTTTGGAGTCCCTTGATTTCGAATCATTTGACATGTGCGAACCATGCCTCATGTGCAAGATGACCAAGACTCCGTTCTCTAGAACAATGGAGCGAGCAACTGACTTGTTGGAGATAATACATACCGATGTATGCGGTCCAATGAGCGTCGAGGCTCACGGTGGCTACCATTATGTTCTCACCCTCACTGATGACTTGAATATATATGGGTATGTCTACTTAATGAAACACAAGTCTAAAACCTTTGAAAGGTTCAAGGAATTTTAGAGTGAGGTAGAGAATCAACGTGATAGGAAAATAAAGTGCCTACAATCTGATCGTGGCAGAGAATATTTAAGTCACGAGTTTGGCACGCACCTAAGGAAATGTGGAATTGTTTCACAACTCACGCTGCCTGGCACACCTCAGCGACATGGTGTGTCCGAACGTCGTAATCGCACTCTATTGGATATGGTGCGATCTATGACGTCTCTTACCAACTTACCGCTATCATTTTGGGGATATGCATTAGAGACTACCGCATTCACTTTAAATAGGGCACCGTCAAAGTCCGTTGAGACGACACCGTATGAATTATGCTTTGGAAAGAAACCTAAGCTATTATTTCTAAAAGTTTGGGGATGCGATGATTATGTGAAGAAACTTCAACCTAAGAAGCTTGAACCCAAAGCGGAAAAGTGCATCTTCATAGGATATCCCAAAGAGACTATTGGGTATACCTTCTACCTCAGATCCGAAGGCAAAGTCTTTGTTGCCAAGAATGGATCCTTTCTCGAGAAAGAGTTTCTCTCGAAAGAAGTAAGTGGGAGGAAAATAGAACTTGATGATGTAATTGTACCTCCACTCGAACCAGAGAGTAGCGCAACACAGGAAGTTGTTTCTGTGGAGCCTACACCGGCTGGAGAGGAAGTTAATGATGATGATCATGAAACTTCAGATCAAGTTACTATTGAACGTCGAAGGTCCACTAGGACACGTTCTGCACCAGAGTGGTACGGCAACCCTGTCCTGGAAATCATGTTGTTGGACAACGGTGAACCTTCGAACTATGAAGAAGCGATGGCGGGCCCAGATTCCAACAAATGGCTTGAAGCCATGAAATCCGAGATAGGATCCATGTATGAGAACAAAGTATGGACTTTGGTGGACTTGCCTGTTGATAAGTGAGCCATTGAAAATAAATGGATCTTTAAGAAGAAGACTGACGCGGATGGTAATGTGACCATCTATAAGGCTCGGCTTGTCGCTAAGGGTTATCGACAAGTTCAAGGAGTTGACTACGATGAGACTTTCTCACCCGTAGAGATGCTGAAGTCCGTCCGAATCATGTTAGCAATTGCCGCATTTTATGATTATGAGATCTGGCAAATGGACATCAAAACGACATTCCTTAATGTCTTCCTTAAGGAAGAACTGTATATGATGCAGCCGGAAGGTTTTGTCGATCCTAAAGATGGTAACAAGGTATGCTAGCTCCAGCGCTCCATCTATGGGCTGGTGCAAGCATCTCGGAGTTGGAACATTTGCTTTAATGAGGTGATTAAAGCGTTTGGGTTCATACAGGTTTATGGAGAACCCTGTATTTATAAGAAAGTGAGTGGGAGCTCTGTAGCATTTCTCATATTATATGTGGATGACATATTGTTGATGGGAAATGATATAGAACTTTTGGAAAGTGTAAAGGCCTACTTGAATAAATGTTTTTCAATGAAGGACCTTGGAGAAGCTGCTTACATATTAGGCATCAAGATCTATAGAGATAGATCGAGACGCCTCATAGGTCTTTCACAAAGCACATACCTTGACAAGATATTGAAGAAGTTCAATATGGATCGGTCTAATAAGGGGTTCTTGCCTGTCTTACAGGGTGTGAGATTGAGTACGACTCAATGCCTGACCACGGCAAAGAATAGAGAAGAGATGAGTGTCATCCCCTATGCTTCAGCCATAGGCTCTATTATGTATGCCATGCTGTGTACCAGACCTGATGTGAACCTTGCCATAAGTTTGGTAGGGAGGTACCAAAGTGATCCCGGAGTGGAACACTAGACAACGGTCAAGAATATCCTGAAGTACCTGAAAAGGACAAAGGAAATGTTTCTCGTATATGGAGGTGCCGAAGAGCTCGTTGTAAAGGGTTACGTCGATGCTAGCTTCGACATAGATCCGGACGACTCCATGTCGCAAACCGGATACGTGTATATTTTGAACGGAAGGGCAGTCAGCTGGTGCAGCAGCAAGCAAAGCATCGTGGCGGCATCTACATGTGAAGCGGAGTACATAGCTGCTTGGGAAGCATTAAATGAAGGAGTCTAGATGAAGGAGTTCATCACCGACCTAGGAGTGATTCCCAATGCGTCGGGCCCAATGACTCGATTCCGTGACAACACTGGAGCTATTGCCCTTGCGAAGGAGCCCAGGTTTCACAAGAAGACAAGACACATCAAGCGCCGCTTCAACTCCATCCGTGATTACATTCAGGAGGGAGATATAGACATTTCTAAAGTACACACGGATCTGAATGTTGCAGATCCGTTGACTAAACCTCTCATGAGCAAAACATGATCAACACCAAAATGCTATGGGCGTTCGATTCATCACAATGTAACTAGATTATTGACTCTGGTGCAAGTGGGAGACTGTTCAAAATATGCCCTAGAGGCAATAATAAAATGGTTATTATTGTATTTCCTTGTTCATGATAATTGTCTATTGTTCATGCTATAATTGTGTTAACTGGAAACCGTAATGCATGTGTGAATACATAGACCACAACATGTCCCTAGTGAGCCTCTAGTTGGCTAGCTCGTTGATTAATAGATGGTCACGGTTTCATGACCATGGACATTGGATGTCATTGATAACGGGATCACATCATTAGGAGAATGATGTGATGGACAAGACCCAATCCTAAGCATAGCACAAGATTGTGTAGTTCGTCTGCTAAAGCTTTTCTAATGTCAAGTATCATTTCCTTAGACCATGAGATTGTGCAACTCCCAGATACCGTAGGAATGCTTTGGGTGTGCCAAACGTCACAACGTAACTAGGTGGCTATAAAGGTGCACTATGGGTTTCTCCGAAAGTGTCTGTTGGGTTGGCATGAATCGAGACTGGGATTTGTCACTCTGTGTGACAGAGAGGTAGCTCTGGGCCCACTCAGTAAGACATCATCATAATGAGCTCAATGTGACTAAGGAGGTAGCCACGGGATGATGTGTTACGGAACGAGTAAAGAGTCATGTCGGTAACGATATTGAACAAGGTATAGGGATACCGACGATCGAATCTCGGGCAAGTATCATACCGGTAGACAAAGGGAATTTTATACGGGATTGATTGAATCCTCGACATCGTGGTTCATCCGATGAGATCATCGTGGAGCATGTGGGAGCCAACTTGGGTATCCAGATCCTGCTGTTGGTTATTGACCAGAGAGGTGTCTCGGTCATGTCTATGTGCCTCCCGAACCCGTAGGGTCTACACACTTAAGGTTTGGTGATGCTAGGGTTATTGGGAAATAGTGTACGTGGTTACCAAAGGTTGTTCGGAGTCCCGGATGAGAACCCGAACGTCACGAGGAGTTTCGGAATGGTCTAGAGGTAAAGATTCATAGATAGGAAGTGAGGTTTTGGTCACCGGAAAAGTTTCGGGCATCACCGGTAACGTACCAGGACCACCGGAAGGGTTCCGGGGGTCCACCAAGTGGGGCCACCGGCACTGGAGGGCTGCATGGGCCAGAAGTGGGCGGGAACCAGCCCTAGGTGGGCTGGTGCGCCCCCACAAGGGGCCCAAGGCGCAGCTTGAGGTGGGAGGGGGCAAACCTTAGAGGCAGATGGGCCCTAGGCCCACCTAGGGCGCCGCCCCTCCCACTCCCTCCTTGGCCACCACCCTAGATTGATCTAGGGTTGGCTGCCGGCCATGGGAAGGGAACCCTAGGGCTGTCGCACCCCTCCTCCTTCCCCCTATATATATGTGGGGTTTTTGGGGATGCCATACACACGAGTTCTCTCTCTCTCGGCGCAGCCCTACCCTTCCTCTTCCTCGTTCTCCGTGGTGCTTGGCGAAGCCCTGCCGGAGACCACGCAGCTCCACCATCACCAGGCCGTCGTTCTGCCGGAGCTCTCCCTCAACCTCTCCTTCCTCCTTGCTGGATCAAGGCGTAGGAGACGTCACCGAGCTGCACATGTGTTGAACGTGGAGGTGTCGTTGTTTGGCGCTAAGATCGGAATCCACCATGATCTGAATCACTGCGAGTATGACTCCACCAACCGCGTTCTTGTAACGCTTCCACTTTGGGATCTTCAAAGGTATGAAGATGCACTCTCCCCTTACTCGTTGCTGGTTTCTCCATAGATATATCTTGGTGAACACATAGGATTTTTTTTGATTTACTACTACGTCTCCCAACACTATTTTGGCTGAAGAGCCGGTCAAAAAATGGTGAGCAAGCTAAACCCGATGGGTTGGAAGCCCCCAGGTGACCATGTAGAAGTGTTCATATTTTGCACAAGTCTGTGATGCAAAAAGGAAAACGGAAGAGGCCCCATCTTGCAGGGATGCCAACTTTATTATATGAGAAATATAAATACAATGAAACATGTATGTACAAAGATGGGAGTCGATGACTCAAGTATAGCAAGGCCGCAGGTGAGCGATGTTCCACGGCCGATGAGTCACCTGTCCGGAGGTACGTGACTCGTCTCATACGTCGATGAGATAATAAGACCCATTGTTCAAATTTCTGCTAACCATGAAAGGTCCTTCCCATGAGGGTGATAACTTGTGCGCATCTGTGTGATCTTGAATCAAACGTAACACCAAGTCGCCTTCTTGGAACGTCCGGGTCTTGACCCTGCGTCTATGGTAGCTACCCAGGTCCCGTTGATAAATCACCGATCAAGCTGCTGCAAGATCGCGTGCTTCATCTAGAGCATCCAATGCATCCTGATGCGTCGTCTCGTTGTCAGCTTCCACATAAGCCGCCACCCACGGTGAATCATGACATATGTCGCTTGGTAACACGGCTTCCGCACCATAAACCATGAAAAGGGGCGTGTAACCCGTCGACCTGTTAGGCGTAGTATTGATGCTCGAAATGACGGACGGCAGCTCCTCAACCCAACAAACCGGCGTTCTCTGTAAAGGAACCATAAGCCGGGGCTTGATACCTCTCAAGACTTCCTGATTGGCCCGCTCCACCTGACCATTGGATTGTGGATGAGCAATAGCCGAAACATCAAGCAGGATGTGCTTGCTTTCGCTGAACACCTTCATAGCCCCCTTGGACAAATTTGTGCCGTTGTCCGTGATGATGCTATGAGGGTATCCAAATTGGTAGATCAATTTTTAACAAATTGAACCGTCATGGCTGCATCACATTTACTGGCCGGCTCAGCCTCCACCCACTTGGTGAATTTGTCTACTGCTACCAAGAGGTGGGTCTTCTTATCCTTAGACCGTTTGAAAGGTCCGACCATATCAAGCTCCCATACTACAAATGGCCAAGTGATTGGTATCATACGTAACTCTTGAGCCAGCACATGAGCATGTCTTCCAAACTTCTGACACCCGTCACACTTATTGACTAGGTACTCTGTGTCCTTATGAGCCATCAACCAGAAGAAGCCATGTCGGAAAGCCTTAGCCACCAAAGACTTTGACCCAGCGTGATGTCCACAATCGCCGGCATGTATTTCATACAAAATTTCCTTGCCTTCCTCCAGGGAGACACAACGCTGGAAGACGTCGGTAACACTACACTTGTGCAACTCTCCATTGATGATGGTCATATACATAGAACGCCTCACGATTTGCCACGCTAGAGTTTCATCCTCAGGTAACTCGCCCCGGGTCAGGTATGCCAGGTACGGAATAACAAGTAAAGCTGCTACTAACTGCCCCTCCGGGTCAAGTATGGCCAGATCCTCCTCTGAAGGTAGCTTAATAGACGGGTGATAAAGTATGTCCAAGAAAACGTTAGGCGACACTGGCTTGCGCTGGGAGCCCAATCTTGACAACGCATCTGCCGCTTCGTTCTTGCGATGATCAATATGATCCACCTAATAGCCCTTGAAATGACCAACAATGATATCCACCTCTTGTCGATAAGCCGCCATCCGCGGATCCTTGGAGTCCCACATGCCTGACACTTGTTGTGCCACAAGATCTGAGTTGCCGAGGCACCTAACCCGGCTTAAGTTTATCTCCTTTGCCACACGAAGTCCATGAAGCAAAGCTTCATACTCAGCTGCATTATTCGTGCAAGGAAACATCAGCCTTAGCACATAACAGAAGTTATCACCTTTGGGGGAAGTTGGAACAACTCCAGCCCCCAATCCCTCCAACTGTTTGGATCCATCAAAGTGAATTGTCCAATACGTGTTGTCCGGCTTTTCCTTTGGCGACTGACACTCCATCCAATAATTTATGAAATCCACCAATGCCCGAGACTTCATGGCTGTGCGAGGTACATACTTCAAATTGAGAGGCCCAAGCTCCAGCGCCCCCTTAGCAATTCTGCCACTGGCTTCCTGGTTCTGAATTAAATCTCCCAACGGAGAAGAACTAACCACCATGATATGATGTCCAAGGAAATAATGCTTCAACTAACGTATATTAGTTTCTGCCAATGTGGGTATCTTTGCTTGGACTCTATAAGCACCTCACTAACATAATAAACCGGCCTCTGGACCGGATACTCTTTCCCTGCTTCCTTGCGCTCTACCACAATCACAGCACTGACCGCCCTATTGTTAGCCGCCACATAAAGGAGCAAGGGTTCCTTCTTAGACGGAGTAGCCAAGATCGACGGCTGAACCAACTATTTCTTAAGCGCTTCAAGTGCTTCATCCGCAGCCTTACTCCACACAAAGTCATCTGTCTTCTTCATCATCTGGTATAGATGAATAGCCTTCTCCCCTAGGCGGCCGATGAAGCGGCTTAAAGCAGCAATACGACCTGCCAAGCGTTGCACATCATTGACGCTCGCCGGCTTAGCTAGTGACGTGATGGCCTTTATTTTGTTCGGGTTGTCCTCGATTCCTCATTCTGAGACCAGCAATCCCAAAAGTTTACCTGCAGGGACACCAAAAACACATTTAGCCGGGTTAAGCATCATCTTATAAACCCGTAAGTTATCAAATGTCTCTTTCAGGTCATCCAACAATGTCTCCTTCTTCCTTGAATTAACCACAATATCAACCACGTAAGCATGAACATTGCGCCCAATCTGTCCGTGAAGGCAGTTCTCCACACAACGTTGGTAAGTCGCTTGTACACTTTTGAGCCCAAACGACATAGATACATAGCAGAAAGCTCCAAAAGGTATTATAAACAAGGTCTTCTCTTGGTCTTTAACTGCCATCTTAATCTGATGATAGCCTAAATAGGCGTCCAGGAAACATAAGCTCTCACAACCCGCCGTTGCATTAATAATCTAGTCGATGCGAGGGAGAGCAAATGGGTCAACTATATAGGCCTTGATAAGATCCATGTAATCTATACGCATATGCCATGTGCCATTCTTCTTGAGCACTAGCACAGGATTGACTAACCACTCCGGGTGAAATACTTCCACAATGAGCCCAGCCGCCAAGAGCCGGGCTACCTCTTCTCCAATCGCCTTACGTCGCTCCTCGTTAAAACGCGGGAGGAATTGCTTAATCGGTTTCAACATAGGAACCACATTAAGGTGGTGCTCAGCAAACTCTCTCGGTACACCCGCCATGTCCGACGGCTTCCATGTGAAGATGTCCCGATTCTCACGGATGAATTCGATGAGCGCGCTTTCTTATGCGGGGTCCATGTTGGCCCCGATAGTAAATTGCTTGGATGAGTCGCCTGGGGTAAAATCCACCAGCTTCGTGTCATCCGCCCAAAACTTCTGGGGCGGCTCAGACTCTGTACTCGGTTTCTTCAACGGAGTCATATTTGCCGGGTCAACGTTCTCCTTGTAGAACTTGAGCTCTGCCTCTGTGCAACTTGACTCTACACAAGGCGGTCTCCTTCCTCACACTCAATGGCAACTTTCCGATCGCCATGGACCGTGATCGT
Organism: Hordeum marinum; assembly: GCA_022496015.1. Taxonomy (NCBI): domain Eukaryota; kingdom Viridiplantae; phylum Streptophyta; class Magnoliopsida; order Poales; family Poaceae; genus Hordeum; species Hordeum marinum. Next base: position 123,258,090 of record CM039677.1, read on the forward strand.
TGTGTTGAGAGCCGGCATCTTGAGCTGCAGATAAACATAACAGGGCCTGGCCATAAACTTCGCGTAAGCCGGCCGGCCAAACAGAGTGTGATACGGGCTCTTAATTTTCACCACCTCAAACCACAACGTCTCCACCCTGTAATTGTACTCATCTCCAAACGCCACTTCGAAGGCAATCTTCCCCATTGGGTAGGCCGACTTGCCTGGCACCACCCCATGAAAAACAGTTGATGACGGCTTAAGAGCCTTGTCAGTTAATTCCATCTGCTAGAAGGTGTCATAGTACAGGATATTCATACTGCTACCCCCGTCCATGAGCACCTTCGTAAACTTATATCCCCCAACCTAAGGAGCGACCAACAGAGCTAAATGACCCGGATTGTCGACCCGTGGCGGGTGATCCTCCCGGCTCCATGTAATCGGGTACTCTGACCACTTTAAGTATCGTGGGAGAGCCAGCATGGCCGCATTGACAACCCTCTTGTGCAGCTTTTGATCCCGCTTGTCCAGGCTCGTAGTGAAGACATGATACTGCCCCCACTAAGTTGTTTTGGGTTGCTCTGATATCCTGAGTGGTTATTCTATTGCTGACCATCACTGCCCTGCTGCTGATGATTTCCTTGGTTTCCCCAATTCTGACTGCCTTGATCTTGATAACATGCACCTGACCTGCCAACACCGAAACCGGATCCTAAGATGCTCGGACCTGAACCGCCTGAGGGGCCGTTACCATTATTACGACTTTGACGAAGGTTGTGCTCCCGAAACTGGCACATAACGCTACAATCCTTCCAATTGTGGGTGGCCTCCTTATCAGCCAGCTCTGTGCCGGACAAGGTCTATTCAGTGCAACTTCCAAGTTGTAAGGCACATGTATCCTATTTCTGTTGAACGATGGCCTAAAGTTTCCGTTGCCCCTAGGACGACCGTTCCTAGTGTAGGTGTTCGCCACAAGCTCTAACCCGCCATCCGAATTCTTCCGCTTTCCTTGGCTGCCGTTCCCAGCACCTCCCTACTGGTTCTTACCGTTGCTGCCCCTCTTACCCTGAGCTGACTTCTCATCGTCGGAGTATGGGTCTTTGGTAGTATCTGAATCTGCAATTTTGGTGAGAGCCATCATGATCTCACCCATATCCTGACAAGAATGCTTCAACCACCCGAGCTTCTGTTTTAGGGGTACAAAGTGACAGTTCCTTTCCAAAATTAGAACCGCCTGGGACACTGAAATATTCTCAGATGAGTGGACTAACGTTGAGACCCGCCACACCCAGTGATGGGCCGACTCACCTTCTTGCTGCACATAAAGATCCAGATCCACGATCGTCATAGGTTGCTTGCAGGTTCCCTTGAAATTTTTGATGAAGAGCGCTTTTAACTCGGCCCAAGACGTGATGGTATTGGGTGGCAACCCCTTTAACCAAGTGCGGTCCAGTCCTTCCAACATCATGATGTCGTATTTTGCACAAACGGCCTCATTGACATCCGGCATCTCCATAGCAAGGCCATAACTTTCGACCCAAGCCTCTGGTAGCAGATCCGCCGTGTAATTGGGCACCTTCCACAACCCTTTAAAGTCCTTGGGAAAACATGCATTCTTTAGGTCCGCCGTAAGGCACTGTACACCAATTCCCTTTGAAGAAGCGCTGACGGGGGTTGCCGATGCCGGCTTAGGGACCTCCGGGTAATCCATCACCTGTGTCGATCCTCACTGAGCTCGACCCCTATCCATAAGCCCTTGAATATCCATATCAGGCATGTTATTTTCGGCGGGTTCCGCCTTTGCTCACTGCTGGAATTCGCTGGCGCCAATGCGCCGGCTATAGCTACGGCTATGAACCGGTGTGGAGTGCACCCGTCTCCGGCTGTGTGTGTACCTCTCTTGCTGAGCGACCACTGTTTGCAACAAGTTAATCGCATTCCTTGCCTCTTTAGAAAACGACATTCCTTCAGCCAAGGGGAGGGCATCAAGCCTGGCAGCCGCCGCTATCATGTTTTCCATCGGATTGGAATAATGGCTAGGTGGTGGCACAACGTACCGCGACAAAGGTCTGCTCCTCCGTGGCGGGTCTAATTGCCGTGGCGCCTCTGCTGTCCTAGTCACCATCGGCGGCGTACTTGGCCCGGCCCTAGGAGTATTAAAAAGATTCCGCGACTGAATTGGTAGTCCGACTTGAGTCCTTCTACGCTGAACCGCCTCCAATGCCCGCTGATCCAGATCAAAACGGAGAGTCTCCGCCATCAAGCGCTCTGACTCTTCATTCAGCTGAGCTTGCATTGCATTGATATCCTCGTGAGCCTGAGCCATCTATCCCTTGATCCGGTTAATCTCGGCATTGCGCTCCGCCTGATTCTCGGCTGTCACATCCGTGGCCATCAGAGTCGCTAGCTCCTCCATGAGCTCCAGTAAATCTTGAGCCGACGTCCTAGGAGGCTCCTCATTGGGTGGGCTGCTCCTGGTGCAGCTCCGGAAGTCGCATCGATGGAAGCCGGTGCCGGGCCAGCCATGAACACGGCGGCTCGACTCGGTGGGTCATAGGGCTCTAGAATATTGTCGCCATCAGCATAGCCCCCTAGCCTGCCGTCATGCAGTTGATAGATTGATTCCATGTCCTCGCTAGAAGATCCTTCATCCAAGAAAGCCAAGGTCTCTTTGGCAAGGAATCTCCCCTGTGCTGCGTAAAACCGACGAAAACACTCTTCCACCCGGGTTGAGCACGGGCGGGTGTCGCGTGCCGGGCCGGCTCGATGAGGTCGATGCAGACATCCGGCCCGGGTGTAGATCCGTCAAGCTTGCCGATGAACACGTGCATCTTGCCAATGGGAACCCGATAGTCGTACTCAATTGAGCCGGCTTTAGGCCCCCATACTGAATCGTCGATGTAGAGTTTGCCATGACGACTCTTCATCATCAAGCCGACGACGTATCCTTCAATCCCTGGGAGAGAGCCCTTTGAGAACTCAACACCATCGCACTCTAGCCCCATGGTGGGCGCCAACCGTCGTGGTTTTGTCATGGCAGATGTCCGAAGACTTAGGTTCAAGGCCATCGCTAAGGCGGTGGACTCAAAGGGGTTGATCGGGACGAAAGACATGGATTTACCCAGGTTCAGCCCCTCGAGATGAGGTAAAAGCCTACGTACTGCTTTGTGTGTATTGATTGGAGTATCGATTACAAGGGAGCATATTCTCTTGACCTAGCTCTCGATGGATTGGTTTCTGTCTAAGCCGTCCCCGGGTCTCGCCTTTATATAAGAGGTCAAGAGCCTGAGTTACACAAATCTCATACCGACTCTTACAACGTGTCTGATTACGTCTCTAAGCCGCCTTGCCTACACAGACGAGCTGTCTCCAGGCAGCTTACCCGCTCGGGTCTTGTGTCTTCTTCTTGACTCTCGGCCTCCGTCTCAGTCCATCTAGTGAACCGCCGCGCAGCCCAATTTTCCTCTTCCAGCCCATACGCCAACGAGCCACCATCTATGACCCTACCTCTCCTGGGCGGGTCTTACCACGGGGTTATATCCCCAACAACTTGTGTGTCAAGCCTCCCAACATTGCCATGATAAGCCTCTAACCCTCCACCTCCCAGCAAACCATTGTTTGGCTATGTTACCGCTTGCTCAGCCCTTCTTATAGCGTTTCTAGCTGCAGGTGAAATTGCTTCCATGTGTCAACATGGACATTCTTTTGTTATCACAATATTATTGCTATTTAACTTAATGCACATATATACTTGGTAAAGGGTGGAAGGCTTGGCCTTTTGCTCGGTATTTTGTTCCACTTTTGCTACCCCTAGTTACTTGTGAACCGGTGTTATGTTCCATACCGAGCGCTCCTAAAATGCTTGGGGTTGTTATGGGGACACCCTTGATTTTCATTTTGGATAAAACTCGTATGACAAGGCCCAACATTGGTTTTACCATTTGCCTAATAACTAAAATTGCATAGGGACCAGCCAGCACCCGTGGATCTTTAATCAACACCCCGGGCCAGTGGTCCTCATGAGTGTTGGTCCACCTACCTAGCAGTCAGCGGTGCCACGTCGGGGCAACTTGAGGCATTTTCAGGCTACCGTCAACTTCGCATAGACTGATGATTCTCATGGATAGAGAGCGCATGGCTCCAGACATGGATTTGGGTCACCGGGAGGCCTTGCTGGATTTGTTTTACCTTTCTCGAACGTCTTGCACACGGGATTTCGACGACACTTTTGGGCTATCTCAAAGTTGAGATTTTCCACCGGGATTCCGCAAATACTACGGGTGATTACACAGTTGAGGAATTCCAACGCGGCATGTGGTTAATTTTTGATGGACGAGTTGGAGCACCCCTGTAGGGTTAAGTCTTTCAAAAAGCCGTGCCCGTAGTTATGTGGCAACTTGAAAACTTTGTTTAACATCCATTCATAGTAAACTTGAACTAAACTCAAATAAAATACACCAACTGTGTGCGTAACCGTGACCGTCTCTTCTCGCGAGTCCTTATCCGAGAGAGAACATGGTGGGGTTATGTTTGACGTAAGTAGGTGTTCAGGATCACTTAGTGATCATTGCTAGTTCACGTCCGTTATGCGTAGACCACCATACTTTACTTTCTGGATTCGTAAGTTAGCCACTCAAATATATGTTTAGTGCTTTCTACAGCCTCACCACTTAATCATACCTCACCCGTTAAGCTTTGCTAGTCTTGATACCCTTGGAAATGAGATTGCTGAGTCCCTATGGCTCACAGATTACTACAAGTAATGCGATGCTTTGATGTGAGAGCGATGCTTGTTTGATTTGGAGTTCTTCTTCTTCTTTATAGATCTAGGATGGGTTCCAGGCGGCAACCTGGGATAGAAAGGATGGATGTCATTTTATCATTTTATTTCGTCCGTAGTCAGACCCTGCTCTTATGTATGATGTTTAAATATGTTGTTGTATTGATGTGATCCTGATGTAGCATGTGGTGAGTGTAAGACAATTTCCATATACTCATTTCTTCTGTACATGTACCTGTAATGATATCCATTCTTGCGAAACAACGAGATGCACTTCTATCCCTATCGAGGACCTCGTGCCAAATTAAGGATAGGATCGCATCTTGGGCGTTATAGATGGACCTTGTTCACGAGATGTTGGTAATCACTCCCGAGTGGACCCCACCATATTTAGCGTAATTGCTCCGGCAAGAACTCCCTGAAGATGAAGAGGAAGCCCGACAGATCTTCCAATGGCCTAAGTCCTCTGAAGTGATGGGAGAACAGTTGTACAAGAAAAGGACTACATGTGTAACTCAAACGTGTGTTTCCCAGAGGATGGACTATATATCTTGCACGAGATTCATTCAGGAACCTGTGGTCATCATGTGTCCTCTCAGTCGTTAGTCGCAAAAGCATTGCGTGCAATTTTTTATTGGCCCCGAGCCAATGAGCAGCAAAGGATTTGGTCGACCTCTGTGTTGGGTGTTAGTTCTACAAGAATCAGATGCACAAGCCTATATCAGCACTGAAGACCATTCCGCTCACCTGGCCATTCGCCGTGTGGGGTATAGATATGGTGGGCCCTCTATGGACTAAGTCGAGGGGGTTTACCCATCTGCTAGTAGTGGTGGATAAGTTCACCAAGTGGGTTGAAGCTAAGCCCATCAAAATTTTGGATGCCGAGACTGTTGTCAGTTTCATTGAGCAGATTATCTTCAGATTCCAAGTGCCACACGATATCATCACTAACAACGGGAGAAATTTTGGTTCAGATGAATTCTGTGTGTTTTGTTACTCCGAGGGGACTCGGGTGTACTACGCCTCTGTGGCTCACCCGTAGTAGAATGGGCATGCGGAGCGAGCGAATGGGATGATTCTACACAGATTGAAGCCTTGGCCGATGAGGGATCCGTAGTACCCTACAGGAGCCTGGGTCAAAGAGCTACCGTCTGTCCTATGGGGTATCCAGATGACCACGAACTTCTCGACCAAGTGCACTCTCTTCTTTATCGTATACGGATATCAAGCCGTCTTGCCAAGTGATGTACGTCACAATGCTCCCCGAGTGGAACTTTACAATGAAGCTGAAGTAGAAGCGACACATCAAGACGGTTTGGACCTCTTGGAAGAGGAGATATAAATAGCCATAGTTTGGTCAACACTTTATCAACAAGACCTGAGGCGTTATCCTGACAGACAAGTCATGGGGCTTTCTTTACTGGGAGGGGACCTTGTCCTCCGACTGGATCAACAAAAGCCACACAAGCTAGCGCCACCATGGCAAAGACCTTTCCCGATCTCCACAGTCCAGAACAATCGAGCTTATCGGTTGTATAACTTCAACACTGAGCTAGAAGAGCCTCGTACGTGGAATGTGGACCTGCTTCGCAAGTTCTACAATTAAAATACAAAACACTCTACCATTCATGTAATGAGCTGTAGAGTCGGTATGTTGTATAAAAGCCTTTACATTTCCTACACTTCATCAAAACTTTTCACTTTTTCACCCTGGTGATCCTTGTAAATTTCCTCATCCTAGTGGGTGCATGGATCTACTTAGTTGTGAACCTGACTTTGCCTAAGTTAAAAACTATTTCGAGTGAAGACATGATGTACACTCGGGGGCTTGGCAGCAGCTCCGTGCACGCCAAAGTGTTGATATGACGAGTGCAGGAGCAACCTCCACTCGGTTGTCAAGATGGAAAGGACCATCATTGTTGGAAGGAACTACCTCCATGTTTACCCATTAGCTCCGAACCTGTTTTCCCCTAAGTATAAAACTACTCTGAATGTGGACCGAAACCACACTCAGATATTTAAACACGATCCTGCCTTCTGCTAAGCACAAACTACTCCGAGAGAAGACATGATGTACACTCGGTGGCTTTGCAGCGGCTTCACGCTTGCTTAAGTGTTGATATGCAGAGTGCAGGAGCAACGTCCACTCGGATATCAAGATGGATAGGACCATCATTGTTTGCAGGAACTACCTTCATCTTCACCCATTAGTTGCAAACCTATTTTCATCTAGGTTTAAAACTGCTCCGAGTGTGGACCGGAACCACACTCGGGGACTTAGACGCGATCCTGCCTTCGCTTAAGTACAAACTACTCTGAGTGAATACATGATCTACACTCGGGGGCTTAGCAGCGGCTTTGTGCTCACCTAAGTGTTGATATGGCAAGTGTAGGAGCAACCTCCACTCGGATATCAAGATGGACATGACCATCATTGTTCATAGGAACTACTTCCATTTGTACCTATTAGTTGTGAACCTATTTTCTCCCAAGTGTAAAACTGCTCTGAGTGTAGACTTGAACCACACTCGGGGAATTTGACGCGATCCTCCCTTCGCCTAAGTACAAACTTCTCCAAGCGAAGACATTTTATACACTCGAGGGCTTAGCAGCGGCTCCGTGTTCACCTAAGTGTTGATATGCCGAGTGTAGGAGGAACCACCACTCGGATATCAAGATTGACAGGACCATCATTGTTTGTAGGAGTTCCTCAATTTTTACCCATTAGCCGCAAAGCTGTTTTCGCCAATGTGTAAAACTGCTCCTAGTGTGGATCCGAACCACACTCGGGGACTTAGATGGGATGCTGCCTTCGCCTAAGTACAAACTACTCCGAGTGAAGACATGATCTACACTCGAGGGCTTAGTAGCGGCTCTTTTCTCGCCTAAGTATTGATATGCCGAGTGCACGCTCCACTCGGATATCTAGATGGACATGACCATCATTTACGTAGGAACTACCTCCATTTTTATCCATTAGCTATGAACATGTTTCCGCCTAAGTGTAAAACTGCTCCGAGTGTGTACCCAAACCACACTCGGGGACTTAGACGAGATCCTACCTTCACCTAAGTACAAACTACTTCGAGTGAAGACATGATCTACACTTTGGGGCTTAGCAGCGGCTTCGTGCTCGCCTAAGTGTTGATATGGGGAGTGTAGGAGCAACCTCCACTTGGATATCAAGATGGACATGACCATCATTATTCGCAGGAACTACCTCCATTTTTACCCATTAGCTGCAAACCTATTTTCACCTAATTGTATAACTACTCCGAGTGTGGACCCTAACCACAGTCTGGGACTTAGCCGCGATCCTGCCTTCGGCTAAGTACAAACTACCTTGAGTGAAGACATGATCTACACTCAGGGGCTTAACAGCGGCTCCGCGCTCACCTAAGTGTTGATATGCCGAGTGTGTCGGATTTCGAGCTCCGCAAAACCCTGAAGGTTCGAACACAGGGGCGTGTATGAAGGTTCCCTGCAGCCTCGCCGAACCTAGCTTGCTACTCGATGGTTACTATGACGAGGAAGAAGGTGAACACGGCAGTTTACGCAGGTTCGGGCCGATGTGAAGCATAATACCCTACTCCTGCTTTGGTGGATTCGCTCTCATGGAGGTTTGGTGGATGAACTAGTACAATGGGCTCGAGCCTCGCGAGGGCGCTCAAGAGGTGTTCTTGGCTCTCTGCCTTGTGGTGGTTCGTCGAGTAGCTAAGTGTTGGATTTCACCTACGATGTCGCCTAACCTCTATATATAGCAGTGCCCCGGGTCCTCTCCCCTTATCACAACCGCGGGAAGGGATCCCACAACGACCAAATTCGAAGGGGGACATGAGTACACCCGCGCCCTGTCCAAAGGTGGTCTTCACCTACAAAGTGTCTGCTTGTGATGCAGTGGTGGGCTCGGCGATGACATTCGTCCCACGGGGCTCGTGGTCGTGGTCTTGTTGCACTGGAATGGAAACCTTTGGGCAGCGCTTTGGGAACCTGCATATGTCCTTGCTCCCCTTGCACTAAAGGGGAAACTGCGCCGCCTGGCATGCTGGCACCCGCCTGTCCTTCCTTGCGTCACCTTTGACTCCTGAGGCCAGGCTCTGCATAGAGATCTCTGCCGCTCAGGTGGGGGCCTGAGGAGGCCCATCCTTGCTAGTCTTGGGGCCTATCTTCCTCGCGAGCCCAGGCAACTCCCGAGGGTCTTGTGTAACGACCAAGATGCGGTTCTATCCCAATAAGTCTCAAGGTCCTTGAAGGGGATAGAAGCGCATCTAAGTGTTTCGCAAGTACAGAAACATTGCATACATTTAATGAAGAGAAGATTATAATATATTGGCTTACACTCGCCACATGCTAAATTACAATGTCACTCAAAGCATTCATACATACATCCATAAAAGCAGGGTCCGGCTATGGACGAAATCAAACGACAAAAGACGCAATGAGACTACATTGCTATCCCAGGGATCACGACCACGTGCCTCTCTACTCATCAGGGTACGTAACATACATCCGGCCATGTTCTTGATCATACTCCCACTGGAGCTGCGACGCCTCAACAGGGTAGTCATCATCGGTACATGTACCTATAATGTTGTAATCTGTGAGCCACGGGGACTTAGCAATCTTGTAACCCGGATACCAAAGCTATGTAAGATTTTGGGTGAGGAAGGGTAAGTGGTGAGGTTGCAGCAAGCACCTAAGCATTTATTTGAGTGGCTAACTTACAATGACAAGAAGTAAATGTGGTGTCCTACGCATAACGGTCGAGAACTAGCATGATCATTAAGTGATCCTGAGCACCTACTTACGTCAATCATAACCCCACCGTGTTCTCTCTCGGTTCATGTTCACGAGTAGACACAATAACGGTTAGACACACGGTTGATGTATTTTATTTGAGTTTACTTCAAGTTTGCTATAAACGGATGATAAACAAATTTCCAAGTTGCCACATAACCGCGGGCATGACTTTCTAAAAAGAATAAACCCTGTAGCGGTGCTCCAACTCATCCATCAGAAACTAACCACATGCCACGGGAATAACCTTGACCACGAATCTCGTGATCTTCCTAGGCAATTCCACTGGAAAAACCGCCACCTCGAGATAGCCCAAAGAAAAACCGGAATTCCTCGCGCAAGACATTCTAGAAAGGTAAAATAAGTCTAGCAAGACCACCTAATGTGTCGACGAACTCGATAAGAACCACATATCTTATTCTGAGGACACGACTGGATACACACATCATATAGTGGCCTGATAGATATCTTCTGAGTTGCCCCGGATTGGCCCTGCACATGGCTCTAGTTTGGATCAACAGTTATGAGGAACACTGGCCTGGGTTGCTGATTAATTATCCACGGGGTTGCAAAGCCCTATCCATTTTTTTAGGTTATAAGCAAATGTAGTACCAAAGCTGGGTCTTGCCAGACAAGCTTTAATCTAAAACGAATAGTCAAGGGGGTCCCATAACAACTCCGAGCATGTTAGGAGCGCAAAATATGGAACATAACACCGGTAACAAGTAACTATGGCGGCAAAAGTGGGACAAAATACCAAGCAAAAGGCCAAGCCTTCCACCTTTCCAAGATATATAGGTGCATTAAACTAAATAACAGTAATATTGTGATATCTCCAGATATCCATGTTATCACATGGAAACAACCCGCACCTGCAACTAGGAACGCTATACGAGGGGCTGAGCAGCCCTATCTTAGACAAACAAGGTTTGCTAGGTAGTGGAGGGGTTACAGGCTTTCATGGCAATGTAGGAGGCTTGACAATTAAGTGGTAGGTAACAAAATCATAACGATAAGAGCCATACATCTAGCAAGGCAAAAATAGTGTCGGGATCCTGCTATGTTCATCTTGCCTGTTGGTTCTTCAGATGGACAAACAGTTGGGTCCTCGTAGTTGTACTCTACTGGATCCTCGTACTCAGGCTCAACACTTGCGTCTACCCAAAGAGAAACATCAACAAAAAACACATGATGCATTTCTCAAACAAGATGATGCATGATCAACTTGAAGTTTTTAACATGGCAACCCTAAGCTAGTCATGTTTCTCATGCAATAGTTAAGTTCGTAGAATTCTGGACAGAACCTCATGTTTAGTTGTTGGAACATGCATGAACATGGAAAATATGGATGCTTCATGCAAAATCGATGCAAACGCATATGAAGAATGTCGCAAACAAAGTAGCGTAGCTCACGGGACGCTCTAACAAAGACAAAACACAAGACAAGGAAGGCCTTGGTCTATTCCTTGGTATTCCAAGGATGCCACTGGATAGGAAATGAAAAACTAGCAACAAAAGAGCTAAAGATAAAGCAAAACTATGGAGCATAGCTCACACAAGTCACGAAACAAAACCACACACATCCTGTACATAACAACAACATAGCAATTTGCACAACACATATCCAAAGCTATAGGAGGTTTCCAACCACACCCAAAGTAGATACAGAATCTAAACATCATGCTTAACAAATCATCCAACTACACAAACTTGAAAGGAAGAAAAGATCACTAAGCAATGAAGCTCACAAGATGGCATAATGAAACAGATTTCAGGGACTTAGTGAAAATCCCAGTTTTCTGGAATCAGAGTTAATCTGATAGCAACTTGACAACAACAAGCAATTATGCTAGAGATCAATTCATGGCATGTAACTTAGCAGGCTGACAAATGACAACATTTAATACAAAACACTAGCACTGAGCTTGAACTGAAACACCACAGAACACTTGGTAGCATCCCCTAAACATGGCATGAAAAGAACTACATATTCTCAGACTTACACAAATTAGCAAGGGCAAAAATGGACACATGTTAATAGAATAGCAACTTGATAGCAGGTTTAAACTATGATGCAAGGGCTTAATTCTCAAGTTCTTAGCAGAAGTAGGTAGAGCATGAAGAGCTAAACCAAGCATGTTAAGGCTCCAAACTCAAAGGATCAACACATTCATGGGAACCATCTTATAAACATAACAAGAAAATAACAGCTTCTAACACTGAGCAAATCTGAAGCCTACAAGCAGTGTTATTAATTAGCATGTTAACATCAAGAAACCAACTTATCCACAAGTTTATCATGCCAAACAAAAATACCAGGACCTTTACCCACAAAACACTAGCATATTCATATTGACAAGTTTCACATATGTTGCATAGGTTAAATAATATGAAAAAACGAAATGACATGTTGGGACAAAAATGATATTTCGCAAACTTGCACAAAAGACATAACCGATTACACCACTGGATTACTTGGGAAATTCTACCCCAAAATCATATATTACACTCATGTGTTCATGTCAACAAATTGCCCAAAACTTGATTCGAAAATGCACATATGCTCTTATAAGTAAAAACTTACTCAAATTGGCTATATCCTAAAATGCAGTGTCCTGATTTGGAAAACTACCGGAACTGGAAAAAACCCAGATAATACAAAAATAAAACAAACAAATTTTGAAAGGAGGGCGGTTCCACTGGCAGTGAGCCAGGGCCCCCTGAGTGGCTGACAAGTGGGGCCAGGGCCCACTTGCCAGGGCCTCATACACTAAGGACACACACACACACTTACAGTGCGCACAAAACACCCACCACAAAGAAATATAAAAGCAGACATGGGGATTCGATCCCCTGACCTCCCGGTCAACCAAGCGAGGGACAACCACTGGGCTAGGCGGGTCTATTCGACAGTGTAGGGGTTCGACTACTGAAGAATACACTAAGGCGCCGGCTACCCCTTTCGTCAGGCAGTAAGAAGATGGTGTCGTCGACGAAGTCTCCAGCCATCTCCGGAGCTAGCAAACGACTGCGGGGGGTGTGGAAGAAATGGGGGGTTCCATCCCTTGGGTCAGCGAGGCTGGCGAGGCACTATGGAGCGCAGGGAACACGACGGAGGCACGGCTCTGACTAGAACTATGGTGAGCAATTCGACGGTAGGAAGGGAGGGATCGGGCGCGGGAATTACCTTCTGTACCTCATACTCGAAGACGGGGCCAGGGAGACAGCAGAACGACGGTGACGAGGCGAGGTCTTGTGGTGACGCTCGGATTCGAGGCGAGGAGGAAGAGGGCCTTGCTGGGGAGGGGGATCCAGTCTTGGAGATGGCGCGTGCGTATAAGAGGAAGACAAAGGGACTCTCCCGGTTCGATCCACGGGATCGGGGAGGTCAAAGGCGAGGTGGAGCGCTACCCCGAGCTCGAGCTCTCGCTTGGCCGAAGCATGGTGGACAGGGCGACAACGAGGAGTGAAGCTACCTTACCTGGCGGTGGCGAAGAAGGGCGGGGGGAGGAATGGATTAAGGGAAGCTAGGGCACCACGGGGGACATACTATAAAGGGAGCCAGGGCAGCCGACTGCCGTCAAATCACTCGGAAAGGCGACATGGAGCTGCTGGATTGGCGCCGTACAGAGGAGTACGAACGTGCGGCGCTGGGAGGCCGACTGGGCTGCGCGCTGCGTTGGCTACCACTGCTATTGGGCCAGCGGGGAAGGAGGAGGCCCAAGAGAACACTGCTCTCTCTCCCTCACTCACAAACAGAAACAATCAACTTTTATTAAAAAACTCAGAGAAACAAAACGCCCATGTCTTAGAGAGAGATCTACTAAAAGAAAACAAATACATTTTTGAGTTCACAAAAATGCATACTATTTAATAAAAATGAAAAAGGCATTTTTAGAGCAACAAATTAAATGCATATTTTAGTACAAGTAGAAAGTTGTTTGAAGAAATGAGGATGGATGAATATCAAACAGAAATCATATTGGATTATTTGTAAAATGATCAACATTTTTAATATAGGAAAACATCAAGAAAATTCAACACATGTTGCAATATTGAATAAAAGAGAGATGGCATAGTTTTTGATAAAATTGAGGTTGGCTTCACCCCAAAGTTTTGGCACATCAAAGCACACACACACTCACATCAACAACACCTGATGCTACAATGACAAGATGACAAGATGCTTATGATGCCATGATCTAAAGACGAAAGTCATGAAGGACAAATTATTAATATTCAAACCACATAGGCAAAACATGGAGGTCCACACATGGCAATATTAAAAATATGGCAAGGGGTGCTGTTGGGATGTTACAACTCTCCTCCACTACACGAGGATCTCGTCCCAAGATCTAAGAACGAAAGAACTCTAGAAATTCAGAACGAAGAAGATCCTCAAGTTCCCAAGTGGCTTCTTTGTTGGAGTGAAGAGACCACTTCACATTGAGAAACTTGATTGACTTGTTGCGAGTATTACACTCAGTTTCTTCAAGAACAACAACTGGATGCTCACGATAGGATATGTCTTCTTGGAGATCAATGTCTTGGAGGTCAACGGTACGCTCGGGAGTCTTGAAGCACTTCTGGAGCTAAGAGACGTGAAACACGTCATGAGCGTTTGAGAACTCTGGAGGAAGCTAGAGTTGGTAGGCAAGGTCACCTCTCTTGCCCACAATTTTGGAAGGACCCACAAAGCAAGGGGCGAGATTCCCTTTGATGCCAAGACACTGAGTGCCCTTCATGGGAGAAACTGTGAGATAGACAAAATCATCGATTTGAAAGGAGACATCGTAATGTTTGTTATCATAATAGCTCTTTTGGCGGGATTGAGCTACTTTGAGATTCTCACAAATGACATGACACATCTCTTCTACTTCAGTGATCATGTCATTTCCAAGGATTTGACACTCACCGGTTTCAGACCAATTGAGCGGGGTGCATCACTTCCTACCGTAGAGAATCTTGAATGGAGCCTTTCCGAAACTAGCTTGGAAGCTGTTGTTGTATGAAAATTCAGCGAACAGGAGGCAGTCTTCCCGCTTCAAGCTGAAAGAGATCACATAGGCCCTGAGCATGTCTTCGAGGATTTGATTGACTCTCTCAAGTTGGTCACTAGTCTGAGGATGGAAGGCATTGCTGAAACGGATCTTGGTACCCATAGCACTCTGGAAGGAGTCCCAGAACTTGGAAGTGAATAGGCTTCCACGATATGAGGATATGAGCTGAGGAATACCGTGCAGAGAGACTATCCTTGATGTGTACAACTCTACCAGCTAAGCTGCCGAGATAGATTCTTTGACCTTAAGAAAATGGGCAACTTTTGTTATCTTGTTGATAACCACAAAGATGGCATCGTTTCCCCTCTTGAACTTAGGGAATCCAGTGACGAAATCCAGCTCCACATGATCGAATTTCCACTCTAGAATAGGCAAAGGTTGAAGGAGAACTGCTGGAGGTTGATGTTCCGCCTTCACTCTGCAACAAACATCACACTCACTCACGAACTAAGCAATCTCATGCTTCATGCGACTCCACCAAAAGGTTTGCTTGAGGTCCTGATACATTTTGGAACTGCCCGGATGAATGGAGAGGAGAGAATTGTGTGTTTCAGCCATGATAACCTGCCCAGACGGTCCTCAAAGAACAAGGTATCTTTGTTATCAACACAGAAGCACTTATACATCGGAATGCTCTTGTCCACACCTTTGTTCACTTTCTTCACCATAGCATCAAGAAGTTGAGCTTGGTGAATCTGATCTTCCAGAGTCGGAGAGACTTGAAGATTGGCAAGAAATCCTTGAGGAACAATTTGGAGATTGAGCTTGTGGAAGGCTTCACAAAGCTCGGGTCGAAGGGGCTTTAGGATAAGACTGTTGTAGTACGCCTTTTGGCTAAGCGCGTCTGCGATGACATTTGCTTTCCTAGGAGTGTACTCAATGCTCGGATTGTACTCCTCAATTATTTCCACCCAACGCGTCTGTCAAAGATTGAGATTCGGTTGAGTGAAAATGTACTTCAAGCTCTTGTGGTCGGTGAACAGCTCAACTGGTCTTCCCAACAATAGATGTCTCCACTTGAACAGAGCAGGAACAACTGCCGCCAACTCGAAATCGTTAGTGGGGTAGTTCCTCTCGTTAGGCTTCAACTCACAAGAGGTATAAGCAACAATCTTCTTATCTTGCATGAGAAAGCCACCAAGACCTTGGAGGGAAGCATCATGGAACACTTGGAAAAGCTTTCATTGCTCGAGAGGAACAAGAACTGGAGCTGAAGTCAGCTTGTCCTTGAGTGTATTGGACGCCACATCACACTCACGAGACCAGGCATACTTGACAGTCTTATGGAGGAGGTTGGACAGAGGCTTAGCAATTTGAGAGAAGTTCTCCACGGATCTTCTACAGTAACCCACAAGCCCGAGGAAGCTACAAAGATGCTTGATATTCTGAGGAGACTCCCACTTCAAGATGGCCTCAACTTTCTCAGGGTGCACCTTGATGCCCTCAGCAGAGATGATGTGCCCTAGGTAAACCACTTCATTGAGCCAAAACTCACACTTGGAGAACTTAGCATAGAACCGATGCTCTCTTAACTTGTCAAGCACAACTCGGAGATGCTCTGCATGTTCTTCTTCAGTCTCCGGGAAAACAAGAATGTCATCCAAGTACACCAAGACAAAATCATTTTTGAAAGGATAGAATATGAAGTTCATCATTCTAGAGATGGCCAGAGGAGCGCTGGCGAGGCCAAAGGACATGATGGTGTACTCATAAGAGCCAAAACTCGTCCTAAAAGCAGTCTTTGGAATATCTTCTTCACAAATGCGAATTTGATGATAGCCCATTCGAAGATCTAGCTTTGAGAAAACCTTGGCGCCTTTCAGTTACTCAAACAACTCATTGATGTTGGGAAGTAGATAGTTGTTCCTGATTGTCTTCTTTTTCAATGGACGGTAATCGACACAAAGTCGGTCCGTGCCACCCTTCTTCTTGACAAACAAAACACCACAACCACATGGTGAAGAACTTGGTCTGATCAGACCTAGACGTTCTTGTTCATCTAGCTGTTTCTTCAATTCTTTCAGCTCTTCGAGGCCAAGCTTATAAGGACGCTTGCAAACCGGTTCAATTCCTTGTTGTTCTTCTGGAAAGACATCTTCATACTCACAAACAACCGGAATGTGAGAAATGGCTGAGATTTGAACCTTCTCATTGAGAGAACAGAGACGAATCGTGTCATCGCGAGCTGCGAAAATGATCACATCTTCAGAAGGATGAGTCAATTTGACTTCTTTGGCTTGACAATCAACATACACCTTGTTCATAGCAAGAAAATCCATGCCAAGAATGAGATCAATATCAGGATTGCCGAGAACAATTGGGGTGGCCAGAAAAGAATAATTGCCCATCTTGATAGACACATCCGGAACCAAGCAGTTGGAATTCATTAACTTTCTAGGAGACACAACTGACACAAGACTACGAAGATCTTGACACGCAAACTCATGCTTTGCAAAGAATGGACGGGACGTAAAACAATGCGATGCACCAGTATCAAACAACACTTTTGTAGGAATAGAGTTAACTGAGAGATTACCCATGATCACTTGAGAAGAATCCTCTGCTTCAGCTGCATTCACCATGTTCACTCTGACTAACTTGGGGTTGTGCCTCACCATAGCATTGCCTGGAGGTCTAACTGGAGGAGGAGGCAGAAGACGCCGCTGGTTGGTGCACTTGTTTGACTAGTGACCCTTCTTACCACACTTGTGACAAGTGACCTCTAAGAGCGAACGAAAGTTGCCTAGAGGAGCATTTCCTGACTTGGGTGCATGGGGCCTTTGCTGAAATCCTGGGTTGGGTGGGTGGGAAGGACCACGACTGCCGTGCTGCCTCTGCTGCCGTGGAGGACGAAACCGAGGTGGGGGAGGGACCCAATACTTCTGCTGCTTAGGAACCATATGAGAGCTGGAAGAAGAGTTGGAGTCTCTAAACCACTTCCTTGAGTTTTCCAACCTAAGTTTAGTTGTCGCAACCTTCAAAGCCATGTTGTAGAACTGATCAAACTCACGAGGCTCTTGCAGGACTAGACCCGGCAGAAGTTCATCCTTGAGACCACCTCTGAATTGATATATCTTGGACTTGTCATCGGGAACATCTTGTTTAGCATAGCAGGCCAAATTCTGGAACTCGACGTTATACGTATAGACAGACTTGCTCCCCTACTTCAGATTCTTTAAATTCTCATGCATCTCCTTGACAAAGCTCATCGAGATGTGATGAGCTCTAAAGTCATGCAGAAATCATCCCACTTGATAACATGATCGCCTATGGAGTCCTTGTACTATTTCCACCAATCTGCTGGCTGACCCTCAAGCTGGAAGGTTGCGAACCTGACCTAGTCCATAGGCCTAACATTGCTGCACTCAAAATGCTTGTTCATGTCGTGTAACCAATCTGCATCCAAAGGCTGCTCGCAACATGTGAAAGACTTGGGGTGGTTGGTGAGGAACTGGTTGAGAGTCGCGAGCTGGGGCTGATTCTGGGAATTCCCTTGATGACCTCATTGTCCCTGATCTTTCTCTTGTAACAACCTAAGCACCATCTGAGTATTCGCATTGGTTGTAGCCATCAGAGCATTCCAAGCTTCTGGAGGAGGAGGCGGTGGGGGTGGTGGAGGGTTAGACTGCTCCCCATCATGACCCGGATTCCCGCGAGTTGGTGGAGCCATCCTGGAGATGGACAAGAACATCAACACACCATTGACAAAGATGATTGCAATAAGCTGAACCAAATGGCTTGAAAGAAATTGAACGGAATAACATCAATAGCATTCATACTGAAAACTAGTAAGAACGCCTTCTTCGGGTTTGTGATAACATCGTTAGATTTTGAAGCCACTTGAATAAACACAACAAGGTGTTGAGCTAAGATGTGCTCGGAACAAATGTATAGACCCTCATACATCTGAAGAAAGATGATCCTAGGTAACTACTAGAATCCCACCTAAGAACTTCCGAAATCTTTGGTTATGCACTCGGGTGTAGTGGATACAGGGAGGCAAAATATCTCACACAACTAACAAGCCCTACACTCCAATTATATCCATCAACACATAACCAAGAAAACCTCGGAAATTGTGTAGCTCAAAACTTCGAGAAAACATCCGATATAGTAGCTGTGGCAATACATCTGACCACTCTCCCCAGTACTGGGTGGCGCCAAACTATTCTAACCACAAAGAGTATAGAAGCGTTTTCGATGTCAGCGACCTTAGGTATTCCGGAACTGCAATGATACATATGTGACGACAACACCTTGGATCTCAACTGCCCGGGACATTGCCACAACCCCTAAATGTCAGGAGGCACCAAGAACAATGTTCTCGTCACAAAGATATTGGAACGATCCCAACAATACTCACGTGATCCTAAAAATGAGCGAGAAGAGGAGTAGAATTAAAAATTCCTAAGTCAAATATCTCGCCAGAGTATAGAAGAGGAGTAAAAGAAACCTACTCTCCGATATATAACTAGACTCAAAATATTTTTTACTAGACTCGACTCGGCCAAGTTCGATAAAGCAAGGGGCTCCTATGGCTGTATGGCTCTGAATACTAACTTGTAACGACCAAGATGCGGTTCTATCCCAATAAGGCTCGAGGTCCTTGAAGGGGATAGAAGCGCATCTAAGCGTTTCGCAAGTACAACATCATTACAAGAGTATAATAGATTGGCTTACACTTGCCACATGCTAAATTACAATGTCACTCAAAGCATTCATACATACATCCATAAAAGCAGGGTCCGCCTACAGATGAAATCAAGCAACAAAAGATGCAATGAGACTACCTTGCTATCCCAGGGATCATGACCACATGCCTCTCTACTCATCGGGGTACATAACATACATCTGGCCACATTCTTCATCATACTCCCACTGGAGCTATGATGCCTCAACAGGGTAGTCATCATCGGTAGCTGTACCTATAGTGTGGTAATCTGTGAGCCATGGTAACTCATCAATCTTGTATCCCGGGTACCTAAACTATGTAAGCTTTTGGGTGAGGAAAGGTAAGTGGTGAGGTTGCAGCAAGCCCCTAAGCATTTATTTGGGTGGCTAACTTACGATGACAAGAAGTAAATGTGGTGCCCTACACATAATAGTCGAGAACTAGCATGATCACTAAGTGATCCTGAGCACCTACTTACGTCAATCATAACCCCACCGTGTTCTATCTCAGTTCATGTTGATGAGTAGAGACAATCACGGTTACGCACACAGTTGTTGTATTTTATTTGAGTTTACTTCAAGTTTGCTATAACCGGGTATTAAACAAATTTCCAAATTGCCACATAACATGGGCACGGCTTTCCGAGAAAGATTAAACCCTACAGGGGTGCTCCAACTCATCCATCACAAAATAACCACACGCCGCGGGAATAACCTTGACCACAAAGCTCTTGATCTTCCTAGGCAATTCCAATGGAAAAAACGCCACCTCGAGGTAGCCCAAAGAAAAACTGGAATTCCTCGCGCAAGACATTCAAGAAAGGTAAAACAAGTCCAGCAAGACCGCCCGACAAGTCGACGAAGATGATAAGAGTCGCGTATCTCATTCTCAGGACATGACAGGATAAGCATAGCATACTGTGGCCTGATAGAAATCTCCCATGTTTTCCGGGGTTGGCCCCGCACTCGGCTCTAGTTTGGAATAACACTTATGAGGAGCACTGGCCCGGGTTGTTGTCCTACCAAAGATGCAACTGAAGAGGGAGCATCCCGAGGAGGCCCCATCCCTTGTGCAAAGGAAAAGGTGCGTCCTTCAGAGCGCCGCCTCTGGGCTCCCCATCCATCAAACTCCTTTGAATAGCATAGCCCTCGGCAAGGGGGCGACCGGCAAGGCCGCACGGCGGCAAGAAACCCTTCATTAACCCCCGCCCACCACGGCCAAGGGATCCAGGAGAACCCCTCCATGTCCTCCCACGGCCACCACGGCAGAGGTTGCCTTCGACCTTTCCACCCTTAGCTCGGGAGAAGAAGATGAGTAGTAAGAGTCCTGCCATATCTTTCACTTTTCCAATTTCTGGTTTTTACTTTACTCATTCAGTTCGCTTTGGTTTGCCTCTGCAGGGACGCGGAAACACTAGCGCAATGGGTAGCGAAGAGGGCGAGGACCTCGATGGCCGAGGAGTCATCGGCAAGTGCCTCAGGCGCACCAAGGACGATCGTCGTCAACCCGGAAGCTAGCCCATGGCGCAGCCCTCGACTCATTCCTAGGCGGAGTCCCCCAGCATGAGTCCATCACTCACTTCCCGCTGACAAGTGCTGGGGTGTGCGTCTTTACTGCTGACAACACCGAACATGCAGGAGGAGGACGGCAGCAAAGAGAACCACCAGCGACCGTCCCGGAAACGCCGCCCCTGTCTTCTACACCGCCCAGAGATGGGTCCCTGGCAAGGACCTCCTCTAGCGCGCTTTACCGCGACGAGTGGGAGCTAGCAAGCATAGGCACCGGCAAATTTTCACTGGCGACCGTCGTTGGTGCAGGTATTCTTTGTTATGTTCGTATCTCTCTCTTTTTTCTTCTGCTTGAAGTTCCACCTAAGATTTGTCTGGTCTATTTCCCCGGCCTCCAGACATTCCCTTGATGGAGGGTATGGACGTCGACACCATCATTGAGGAGACCGCCAGGGATGCCACCGCCGAGGCCGACAAGATCGCTGCTAAGGAGGCCACCAAGAGTGTTTCCGCTGAGGTCATCGAAGCCACCAAGAACGTTGCCGCTGAGGCTGCCAGCGCTGAGGCTACCAAGGTTGCGCAGAAAGAGGAGGCCACCAAGAAATTTGTCGAGAAGGCCGGTGAGGAGGCCAATGGTCACACTGACGGCACACCCGCCATAGTAGTGCCAGGAGCTATGCCGACCACTAAGCCCCCAGCCACTGGGGAGGCGGTTGTTGAGGACCAGCCGCCTCCTTCTGAAGTCCCTTCATCGAGCAGATACTTCAAGGTCGGCGACAACCTGTTCGTCAACATCCCCGGCATGACAAGCACAGGGGTGCCACGGAAGGGGAGCTCTTGTTGAGGAATCCATCACTGCCGCCGGGCTCGACATCGTTGAAGAGCCAAGCTCCGGCAGCAAATCCCAAGAGGAGCAGCTCCTCCAGACCATGGGCGACAGCTTCTGAAAGCTTCGAGCGCTCCACCATGCCTGGAAGGAGAAACTAGCCTCCAGGGCAGCAGTCATGGAAGCGGCCTAGGCCAACTTTCAGGAGCGCGTCGAGGAAACCCAGGCCTGGTTCGCCCAAGCTTCCCAAGACCTGAAGACTGGACAGACGTAGCTAAGCCAGGGCTGGAGCCAACTCTTCATGTAGCAGTCAAATGTCGAGCAAGCATAGGAAGAGGCCAAACAACGGGCCACCGCAGGGGATGCTCACTTGACGGAGTGTCGTGTGTTGTTCGATGCCCATGAGGAGGACCTCGCCGCTCGCGTGAAGGTGCTTGCCGAGAAGCTCCGTGGTAAGGAAGTGGAGCTCGAGGATCTCATCGCGTGGAGGACCCAGGAGCTGGAGCGGAAGCATAAGGAGATGCTTGAGGCTCTAATGGCGGACCACACCGTCAAGCTAAAAGGGGCCATTGACGCGGCTGAAGCTACCGAGGCCGCCAAGAACTTATAAGAGGAGTGGGTGAAGAAATTGGAGGCCGATCTTGAGGATCTCGGCAAGGAGGTCTCGTCGCTTGAGACCGAAAGGGACAAGGCCGTCGCCGGCTTAATGGAGACGCAGGTCGCCATTTCTGACAAGACCAAACAGCTCTGTTCAGCCATTGAGTCCATCAATGACCTGAACCTGAAGGTGGCCACACTGACCGAGACCCTCAAGGCTGCTAGGACCCAAGAGAAAGCTCTAGTCAAGGATCTCCTCAGCGAGAGGTAGCGGGTACAGAGCGCTGCCATTGCCCATAACGATTATATGCACGGAGTGGAAATCTAGACCGAAAAGTTTGTCGATGTCGCGGAGAGGCTTGCCGAGCAGCTGACCCCCATGGGCCTAGAAGGCCCCACATATTCTCCCAACGACAGGGTGTCCACGAGCACCAAGGTGACCATGTTCTTTGATAGCCTACTTGGAGCCTTGGAGCAGCTCCACTCCGACCAGGCGTCCCACTTGACCAGCGAATCATGTAAGCTCTGCCAGGCCATCCTCCGCAAGGTGCTAATCAAGGTGGCATATAAGAACCCCAACCTCAACCTTACCAACGTCTTCGACCACTTGCCGAAGGACGCAAATGTCAAGGCGCTCGAGGAATTTGTTACGCCCATCATCTAAAGGGTAAGTCAAGTCAAGCGGGTCAAAGGTGATCGCCAGGATTAACTGCCTCACTCCTCGCTGCCGCATATGTCAAAAACAATTTATTTTATGTTAGAATCCTGGCAAGACCGATGTAATATTGCTCGTTGTGCTCTGGACAACCGTTATGTTATCTCCCTTGCTTGATTTGTCTCTGTATGTGTTCACCCTATGCTAAATTGGAAACTAGCCAGCGCCCATATCTCTGCCGCGATCGCTAGGTTTGGGACTTTAGCAGCCTGCTGGTGAAATTGCCATCGGCAGGAGACCATGGTGCTTCCAGTGCAGTCATCTAGGCTATTGAGCGGACTCAAAACAGAATAGGGGTGCAACCAATCACAACAAGGTTCCTTTGTGTGCAGATTTTCCATATAGAAGTCGAGATCGCCCAAGGAAAATAACCTTATGGCAAGAATTTACTTGGGGTTTTTGAAACTTATCTTTTTGTTGCTATGCTCCCTTTGGCAAGTCTTTTTGGGACGTCACCCATAGGTATCTGTACCACCATTCCCCCCGGCAAAGCTGCACGCGAGGTGACCTTCTGTCCTTTGAGAAAAAGAAAGAAGAGAAAATATGGATATGGAGCCTTAGCAGTCCGTTAGCCCTTTTCGGGATTAAGTGCGATGCAACACTTCAGATAAACATGCACATAAGTAAACATGAGAATCGATCAGGATTGCAGAACACTTATCTTTATTCAACTGTGCACAGGGTCTGAGCCTGGCTTTGTACCAAGGATTACATGCTTCACTAACAAGACTTGTACAAAAGGTGGTCGCCGGGAGGCCCGACAACCGCGCCTTATGGGTAGAACTTGCGAAGGTGTTCGATATTCCAGGAGTTGCTCACTAGGATGCCATCTTTGGTCTCCAGGTGGGTTGCGCCATACCTCGTGACTCATACTACCCGATAAGGGACTTCCCACTTCGGCGTCAACTTGTTGGAATTCTTGGCGGAATGAATTCACCAAAGAACAAGATCGCCTTCCTCAAGACTTCTGGCATTAACTTTGCGGCTATGGTAGCGGCGCAAAGCTTGCTGGTAGCGTGCAACTCTCACAGCAGCCTGAAGACGGTCTTCCTCAAGGAGCGTCACGTCATCTTGCCGCAACTGCTCTTGCTCGAGCTCATCATAAGCGAGAACTCGAGGTTACCCATATATGAGCTCCGTGGGGAGAACTGCCTCCGCTCCATAGACACGAGAGAAGGGTGTCTGACCGGTAGCTCAATTTGGTGTCGTTCTGATTGACAAAAGAACCACCGGCAACTCATCAATCCAGTTCCTTTCGCACTTGTGCAACCTGTCAAAAGTTCTTGTCTTGATGCCTTGCAACACTTCAACATTAGCCCTCTCCACTTGGTCGTTGCTCCTCGGGTGGGCAACGGAAGAAAAACAGATTGTGCTACCAATGTCTTGGGCATATTGCATGAAGGTGCAACTCGTGAACTGTGTGTCATTGTTAGTGATGATCCTGTTGGGAACACCAAAGCGGCAAACTAGTCCCTTGAAGAACTTGACGGCTGACTGTGCTGTCACCTTCCTCACTGCTTCCACTTCTAGTCTCTTTGTGAACTTGTCGATTGCAACGTACAAGTACTCAAAGCCCCCGGCAACGCGGGGAAAGGGGCCCAAGATGTCAAGCCCCCAATCCGAAAATGGCCAGGAGAGAGGGATTGTTTGAAGTGCTTGAGCTAGTTGATGTAATCTCTTCGAATGAAACTGGCATGCTTCACACTTGGTTACTAACGCCTTTGCATCTTGGAGGGTATTGGGCCAAAATAAGCCTTGCCGGAAGGCCTTTCCGGCAAGGGCTCTTGATCCTATGCGGGAGCCACATATACCTCCATGTATCTCTGCCAACAGCTCTAGTCCATCTTCCCGGGAAATACATTTGAGTTTCACGCCGTTCGACCTCTTTCTCTATAGGACGTTGTCCATGAACTGGTACATATTAGACCGGCGGGATACTTTCTCAGCTTCAACTTGTTCCCCGGGAAGTTCTCCCGTCTCAAGGAAATGGACGATGTGTTGTGCCCATGCTGGAGCCTGGGGCTCGACAGCAAGGACTAAAGGCATATCCTTTGCTGGGGTAGCATTTGTCTCAACAGCAAGGGCTTGAGGACCTACCGGAGCCTGTTGCACCACGGCAAGCCTGGCGGGAGCGTGTGCTTCCATGGCTAGAGCCGGTGGCCCTCTGGGAGCACAGTCCTCACCAACAAGTTTGTCGTTCTCTCTGGCAACCTTCTCATCAGCAGCTTACGGGAGCCCTGTCGCGAAATACTTGTTGGAACTTAACTTCCTTCTCTTCTCTTGTCCAAAATGGTGTCACGGAGGGTTGAGTTAGTTGGAGCACGAAAGTTCCTGGTTCCACAAGCAACTTAAGGGCAGCACACTTTGACAGGCCATCGTCAACGTTGTTCTCCGCGCGTGGAACGTGTTTCGTTTGCAGGCCGTCAAATGTTCTTCCAACTTCCTCACTTCATCTACATAAGCTTCCATCAATGGGCTCTGGTAATCTTTGTTCACCTGCCTGACGACAAGTTGAGAATCACCCCTCACAATAAGTTTCTTGATCCCAAGGTCTGCCGTGATCCTGAGACCGGCAAGCAGCCCTTTGTACTCAGCAGTATTGTTTGTTGATCTCTCCAGGGGAAAGGGCATCTGGTCCACATATTTGAGGTGTTCTCCGGTGGGTGCGACAAGCAGCACTCCAGCACCGGCGCCTTGCAGCGAGAAAGCTCCATCAAAATACATGATCCATTCTCGATCGGTTTCCTTGTCGGGGAGAGTTGACTCTGGAACCTCTTCATCGGCGTTGGGGTCCATTTGCAATGAACTCTGCCAAGGACTAGCTCTGAATAGTCGAAGTGCTTTCAAACTTAAGACCAAAGCTTGATAGTTCCAAAGCCCAATCCACCATTCTGTCGGTAGCTTCTGGGTTTCGCAAGATCCGTTGTAGCGGGAAGCGGGTGACAATGGTGATCTCATGTGCATGGAAGTAATGTTGCAGCTTCCTCGAGGCCATAAGAAGGTTGAAGAGCAACTTTTGCACGCCAGAATATCTCGACTGAGCCCCTTGCAACAAGGAACTGACAAAATAGACTGGTCGCTGCAACACCTTGTTCTTCTGGATTGTCTCCTTCAACTGCGCAAATCCTTCCTTGCCGGCACCAGACCCTGCCGGGGAATGTCTCGGTTCGTCGCTTGTCGGCCCTGCCGTTGCCGCTGCCTGTTCATCAACTTCTCTTTCAGGCACTAGTGCAACACTCACCTCTTGATTTGTTGCCGCCAGATACAGCAACAATGGCTCTTGTGGTTTTTGTGTGACTAGGACTGGCAGAGAGGAGAGGTACTCCTTCAAATCTTGCTGCGCTACCTCTGCCTCTGGAGTCCATTTCGTTAGACCTGCCTTCTTCAAGATTTTGAAAAAGGGCAGGGCTCGCTCAGCAGATTTTGAGATGAACCTACTCAGAGCAGCAACACAGCCGGCAAGACGTCTATAACAGCCCGGGACCGACGCTCCAGAAGATTCCCCTTTTATTTCCATTCTCGTCATGTGATTCGTTTGGTTGTCGCATTCATCATTGCATCATTCGCATCATCTGCATGGCATCATCACTCATTTTTGAAAACTTGCATTCGTGAGTAGCTGTCGGTTCTCTCCATTCGTGTTGCTAATCGTTTCGAGACCAACGACACACGCACGCGCCCGCCGGACCTCCTCTCCTCCCCCTTCCTCTCTTACTCCTCTCCTTCTCCTCTCCCTAACCCCGGCCTCTCTCTCTCTTCTGTGCCGTAGGTTCCAGCCCGCCATGGAGGCCGCCGACTCCCACTCGTCCCCGCCGCCGGAGCTCCCCCATGCGCCCAGAACCGGCCGGGGATCGCCGGATCTAGCCGTCCCCAACCCGATCCCGTCGTCCCGCGCCCCCGGCCTCCTCTTACGGCGAGCTCCTGCCGCCGTTGACCGCCACCATGAAAAAGCCCTCGAGCGAGGAGGAGGACGACGATTGTGCGCCAGTGCGTGGGCTGCAGCCAGCGCCCCTGCGGCCCAACAAGCCCCGACCTCCTCTGCTCCATGGGCTTGGCCCGCTAGGTGAGCCCGCCCAGCCCGCTCCTGTTGCCTACGCTCCGCCCCAGGTGCGATTTTACTAACCCGCACCACTGTCTGGTTCCATCCCATTAGCAGATGTGTCCCATTATGTATTTTTTTCGTTCTGCGAATTTATTATTTATCCACAAAAAACCAGAATTGCAGAAAACCCCTTGTTGATCATGCATTTAATAACTCGATAACCGTGCATCGGATTAAAAACTTTATACATGAAAAATGCTTAGAATTTCGTGTGGATTCATAATTTCCAACTTTCACACATGTTTAAAATGTTTAACCTTGCTGATTGCATTGATTTGCGTAATTGCCATGCTAAAATGATTTATTCAATAACTACTCAACCGTAGCTCTGAATTAAATGTTCCACATATGTAACTTGACTAGAAAAATGTATAGCATCTCATGGTGACATTTATTTTGCTGTTTGACAACTCTAAAATAAGTTTAGTTCAGATCTGGACCAAAATCATAATATGCATATGGGGTTGTTTTGGAAATGCTATATATTGCTTCCGTCCTCATTTAAAATGCCTAGATGTTGTAGTTGGTTGTGCTTCACCGTTTGCCATGTTAAACAACATTTAATATTGATGAGTACCTAAATGAGAGTGAACTAAATAATTCGAACGTGGAGTTTCATCAATATGAAACTCGTTGCATATTGAACTTCACTTAATATGTAGTAGTTGTTTGTTGTGCTTGCCATGCCATGCCATGCGTTGCATATAAACCGGAAATGCATCATATTTGTTTGTGCATTATGTCATGCATATGTTGTGGTGTATCTTGTGTTGATTGTTTGTTTCGGATTGATTCTTCTTGATTGAGTTCCGAAAGCATTCGGAGTGTGAGGATTCGTTCGAGTACGTTGGCCCGTATTCTTCATGGACTCGATCTTGTTTCGAGCGGGATCTCAGGCAAGATGACACATTTCCCTGGATACCACTACTATCATTGCCGTGCTAGATGTCTCGTTTTTCTATCGCTATGTCATGCTACCTACCACTTGTTTGTCAAGCCTCCCAACATTGCCATGAAAAGCCTCTAACCCCTTCACCTTCCCAACAAACCTTTGTTTGGCTATGTTACCGCTTGCTCAACCCTTCTTATAGCGTTTCTAGCTGCAGGTGCAATTGCTTCCATGTGTCAACATGGACACTCTTTTGTTATCACAATATTATTGCTATGTAATTTAATGCACTTATACACTTGGTAAAGGGTGGAAGGTTTGGCCTTTTGCTCGGTGTTTTGTTCCACTCTTGCCGCCCTAGTTACTTGTGAACCGGTGTTATGTTCCATAATTGAGCGCTCCTAACATGCTCGGGTGGTTATGGGGACCCCCTTGATTTTCGTTTTAGGATAAAGCTTGTCTGGCAAGCCCTAACATTGGTAATATTTGCTTAATAACAACTAAAATTTGCATAGGGCATGATCACCCCGTGGATTAATCAACAACCCGGGACAGTGCTCCTCATGAGTGTTGGTCCAACCTAGAGTAGCTTATTAACGCTACCCGAGGCAACTCGGTGTTTGGTGTGGTAACCATCGCTCATCCGGTTGTGCCCTGAGAACGAGGTACGCGGCTCCTATCGGGACTATCGGCACGTCGAGCGGCCTTGCTGGATTTGTTTTACCTTTCTCAAACATCTTGCATGAGGAGCTGTAATCTTCTTCGGGCTATCTCGACGTGTCGGAATTCCTTTGGAATTGCCGAGGATGATCACAAGATCCATGGTCGAGGTTATTCTAGTGGCGTGTGGTTAGTTTGTGATGGATGAGTTGGAGCACCCCTGCAGGGTTAAATCTTTTCGAGAAGCCGTGCCCGCGATTATGTGGAAAACTTGGATACTATGTTTAACACCCGGTCATAGCAAACTTGAAGTAAACTCTAATAAAATACAACAACTGTGTGCATAACCGTGACTGTCTCTTTTCGAGAGTTCTTATCCGAAAGAGAACACGGTGGGGTTATGATTGACGTAAGTAGGTGTTCAGGATCAGTTAGTGATCATTGCTAGTTCTTGTCTGTTATGCGTAGACCACCATACTTTACTTTCTGTATTCATAAGATAGCCACTCAAATAAATGCTTAGTCGCTTGCTGCAGCCTCAACACTTAACCATACCTCACCTATTAAGTTTTAATAGTCTTGATAACCTTGGAAATGAGATTGCTAAGTCCCCGTGGCTCATAGATTACTACAACAACAGTTGCTGGTACAGGTAATGCGATGAATTGACGTGAATGCGATGCTTGTTTGATTTGGAGTTCTTCTTCTTCTTCATCAATCTAGGATGGTTTCCAGGCGGCAGCCTGGGATAGCAAGGATGGATGTCATTTTGTCGTTTGTTTTACTATGCTCTTGTATTGATGTGACATTGATGTAGCTTGTGGCGAGTGAAAGCCAATTCCATATACTCATCTCTTCTATACATGTACTTGTAATGATATCCATTCTTGCAACACGACGAGATGCGCTTCTATCCCTGTCGAGGCCCTCGTGCCGAAATAAGGATAGGACCGCATCTTGGGCGTGAAAAGTTGGTATCAGAGCCTGTACCGACCTAGGAGCCCCCTTGATTGATCGAACTTGGCCGAGTCGAGTCTAGAGAAAAACTGTTTTGAGTCTAGTTATATCGAAGAGTAGGTTTCTTTTTATTCCTCTTCTATCCTCTGGTGAGGTAATTGACTTAGGAATTTTGATTCTACCCTCTTCTCGCTCAAAAAAAAAATTAGGATCACGCGGGTATTTTGGAAACTATATGATGCCGATGTGACGGAGTTCTGTCTTGGTGCCTCCTATCTGACTTGATTTCTTCCGGGGAGTTGAGCTCTAGGGAATTCTTGGCACAACGTTATCATTCAGCTTCCTTAGTATCTCAGGACGGAAGGTGTTCGGAATTGCTACAATACTTGTCGTGGTGAGATAAGGTCGGAGTCACCCAGTACTGGGGAGGCGTCCGGGGTACCATAATGGTTAGTCTCGTTGTGCTTTTGAGGATCTGAGTTAGATGGACTTGATAAAGCCTCTGGTTATGTGTTGAAGGATGGATACAGTTGGGGTGTAGGTTTGCTAGTTGTGTGAGATATTTCCTCCTTGTATCCCCTACACCGGATTGCATAACCAGAAAGTTTTCGGAAGTTCTTAGGTGAGAATTCAAGTAGGTACCTAGGATTATCTTTCCAACAAGTGCATAGTGGGTATGTATTTGTTCCGGCTTGTTTCATAAGCCTCATCCTTCGTTTTGTTTTGAATAGGGTAATTCGAGTTGCTTAGATGTCAAGTGGTGATTTCATATATTTCCGAAGCAGTGTTCTCATATTTCTGTGGGATTGCTAATTCTTTTGCTCAACCGGAGTTGTCATATCAATTCTTTTATCCGGTGTGCTTCTCCTCAAGGCAATTTAATCCTCTCCAATAATTGCAAGATTAATCCTCATATTTTATTCCGGAGTTGTCTCATCTATTCCAAGTTTTCTTTGTTTTTCCCACCCTCCCGCCCTTTTTCTTCAATAATTAAATTCTCATCCAAGTTCTTTCTCTTCATTAATGCTTCCGCTATCATTTGTTCATATTGTAGCCGGTGATTTCTTATGGAGATTCTCAAGAGTTTCATTTCAAGATCTATCCTCATATTCCTTGTTCTCGTTGTTATTCTTCTCCGGTGATTCTTTATGAAGATGCTCAGTGCTCAAGTTATCATTTATTAGTATTCATCTTTGTTTTTATTCCCCGGTGGATTCAATTCAAGATTCGGTGCTCAGCATATCCTTTCTCATTCGTTCAATGGTTTCCATGTGGGAATTTCCTTTCCAAGCCTCTCTTGTTTATTCATCCCTCTCTATTCTATCTGGAGTGCTGAAGATATCTCAGAAGACTTTCATTCCATTCATAATCCTTTCCATTATTTCAAGGGTCTCATATCATCAAGTTCTTAATTCGTACTGGTGCAATCTCTCTTTCTAAGCAATTTTTTCAACGGTGGTTTCTTTTGAGTGGGCCCATAACCCACACGTTTTTCCCCAGGATCCTACCTAACTCTTCTAATCTTTCCGGAGATGTCCTCAAGTTCTCTTCAAATATGACGTAAGAATGAATTTCATCAGTCATATGCCTTCTTGAAGACCGTTTCTAAATCATTTTCATTGTTGGCTCAACCTTTTCTTTATTCATTATTCCAGAGTATCTCAGTAATTCTTGGTGTTGTTTCTCGTCATCATTCTTAGCATTGAAGACCGAAGGAGAGTTTCTCTTTAATCATCGTTCGTTCTTCCAAAGATTCATGGTTTCAGCTGGTTGCTATCATCTCAAATTGTTTTTTATCATGAGAGATTTATCCCATATCTATCCGGTGTATTTCATAATTGTTTTCGTTTCTGGATCCTCCGAAGGCCATCATTTCAGAAGATTTCTTCGTTCTCAGCTTTCATCTTTCATTCTCAAATTCTTCTCAATTTTGGTCCCTTCGTTCGTATCTCAATTATTCTGGTGCCTTGTGAAGTTTTCTATTAGGTGGATCATGCTCTCTTCGTTCTCATTCAATTGTATTATCCTCTTTAGTTTCTAGTCTTACCGGTGTTCTCGTTCAAGTCTTTGTAAAGGTTGTGATCTCTCTCTCTCTTCTCTGCAATTCTTTGTAACAAGAATAAGTGGTGTGCGAAATCCGTTGTTTGTCATCAATTTAACTTGATGAAGGATAGGCATATCACAATTATTATTCTTGTATCATCCAAGTGATTTCAATCCTTCTTCCGGAGTTGTTCATGATATCAAATTCCTTATCCCAAGTGGTCATCTTTCTTTTCCAGAGTTCCTAGTTTTTCTCAAGTATCTTGTCGCTAAGCTTCATATAGTTCATAGTAAGGCCTCAATCTTGTCATTTTTGCATCCTTCAATTATTTCTATCATCGTTTCGTTTCAGAGTTCTTCTGGAGGTTCTTCATGGTGGTTCCTCAAGATTTCTTTCATTTTCAAGTGTTCTTCGAGATTCTTGCTCGAGGTGCTCAAGTCTTCTTTATCTTGGATTTCTAAGTCCAATTCCTTCTCCATTGTCTTTTGAGGTGGTGTTATTAAATTCTTGATTATGAGGAGTCTCGAAGGATGGTTGTCAAGAATGAGATAAGTAAACCCATCATGTCTTCTCGGAGTTATCTTGGGTTGGATTTCACCTAAAGCATTTCCTAAAGGATTGTTGCTATCATGGTGTCATATATGATTCAAGTTTTCTCCTCCTCTTATTGGTGAAAGAAGTTTTGAATATCTTGTTGCTCTCAAGAAATCAATTGTTTTGTTGTGGCAGGTTGTCACCTCATAATTTTGAGATATTTTTCATAAGCCCATAACAAGCTAAATCTTTTCATTGTTGATTCTCCATCAACTCCATTCAACCTATGCTTTTCAAATTCATTTGTGCTGGAAGTTGTCATTTTCTTATCCGTTCTTTTCCTTCCATCAATCCAGTTTCTATTCTCTTGTTACGGAGGCCTTGTGATGTTGCTCTCTTCAATCCATCGTCTTGTTTACCAAGATCATGTTTTTTCTCGCTTATTCATTTAACCGGAGTGTTGTGATAACTTTTCATGATCCTTCCATCTTATGAAGTTTTGATTATAATCCAATCAAATTTTGGTGTCTCTCTTTCAATTTCTTTCCTTCATATCAAATTTTGCCCTCTATCCTACCGAAGTGCTGCCGAAATTTCTTGTGAATTCTTGCTTGTTCCTCATGTCATTCTTCTTCCCATTGAAACCTTCAATGATCATTGGTTTCACTCATTTATCAAAGAAGCAACTAAGTTTTACATTTTGCTCTTTCTCTTCCCCTTCTCATTCTAGATCTCAGGACGAGATCCTCGTGTAGTGGAGGAGAGTTGTAACAGCCCGGGACCGACGCTCCAGAAGATTCCCCTTTTATTTCCATTCTCGCCATGTGAGTCATTTGGTTGTCGCATTCATCATTGCATCATTCGCATCATCTGCATGGCATCATCACTCATTTTTGAAAACTTGCATCCGTGAGTAGCTGCCGGTTCTCTCCGTTCGTGTCACTAATCATTTCGAGACCAACCACACACGCCCGCGCCCGTTTTAAAGCGCGCGAAAAATATTCTGGGATTGGGTTGAAACTTGGCGTGCAGTCTTGTTATAGTGTAGGTAGGCCGCCTGTCGAATTTTGTCGCATTCCGAGGTCGTTTGATACTCGTCAGTCAGCCGTAACAGTGTGGTCATCGGTTATTCGTCGGACGTTTTTCGGTGTTTTTAAACCCTCGTGTCACGGGACGCAACCTTCCCTCTCATCTCAGCCCAAGGCCTCTACACCGCCCATTAGCCCAACCTAGCCACTCCCTCCGTTCGTGGTCGTCGGATCACGACCGGACGGACGTTGTCCAGCCCACCCATAGTCCAAACCCCTATATAAAGCCCCATGTAGAGTCTCTCACTCCACTAAGGTTTTCCCTTGCCATTTTTGCAGCCACCCCCTCCAAATATCCCACCTGCTAGCCCTCCTCCTCCAGATCCCACAACCCCAACCGTCTGCCTGTTTTCGGCCCTCGGATCGCGATCTAGAGGCTGAAAATCGCCCAAAAATCCCAACTACCGGACATGTCTGGTGGCCAACCCAGACATTGTCCGGCGACCGCAGAGCCCCGTAGCCGCCCGAGCCTCCCATGGCGCCCGAGCGCCTTGACCCCGCAGCTCCCTCAGTCGGCCCTCGCCGGAGAGCCACCGCCGCCGGAGAACCGGCCCGCCGGACCTCCTCTCCCCCTTCCTCTCTTCCTCCTCTCCTTCTCCTCTCCCTAACCCCGGCCTCTCTCTCTCTCTCTTCTTCTATGCCGCAGGTTCTAGCACGCCATGGAGGCTGCCGACTCCTGCTCGTCCCTGCCGCCAGAGCTCCGCCGCATGCCCAGAACCGGCCGGGGATCGCCGGATCTGGCCGTCCCCAGCCCGATCCCGTCGTCCCACGCCCCCGGCCTCCTCCTACGGCGAGCTCCTGCCGCCGTTGACCACCGCCATGGAAAAGCCCTCGAGCAAGGAGGAGGACGACAATCGTGCGCCAGCGCGTGGGCTGCAGCCAGCGCCCCTGCGGCCCAGCAAGCCCCGACCTCCTCTGCTCCATGGGCTTGGCCCGCTAGGTGAGCCAGCCCAGCCCCGCTCCTGTTGCCTATGCTCCGCCCTATGCATGATTTTACTAACCCGCACCACTGTTTGGTTCCAGCTCGTTAGCAGATGTGGCCCATCATGTATTTTTTTTCGTTCTGCGAATTTATTATTTATCCACAGAAAACCAGAATTGCAGAAAAACCCCTTGTTGATCATGCATTTAATAACTCCATAACCGTGCATCGGATTAAAAAACTTTATACATGAAAAATGCTTAGAATTTCGTGTGGATTCATAATTTCCAACTTTCACACATGTTTAAAATGTTTAACCTTGCTGTTTGCATTGATTTGTGTAATTGCCATGCTAAAATGATTTATTCAATAACTACTCAATCGTAGCTCCGAATTAAATGTTCCACATATGTAACTTGACTAGAAAAATGTGTAGAATCTCATGGTGACATTTATTTTTCTGTTTAACAACTCTAAAATATGTTTAGTACAGATCTGTACCAAAATCATAATATGCATGTGGGGTTGTTTCGGAAATGCTATATATTGCTTCCGTCCTCATTTAAAATGCCTAGATGTTGTAGTTGGTTGTGCTTCACCATTTGCCATGTTAAACAACATTTAATATTGATGAGTACCTAAACAAGAGTGAACTAAATATTTCAAACGTGGAGTTTCGTCAATATGCAACTCGTTGCATATTGAACTTCACTTAATATGTTGTAGTTGTTTGTTGTGCTTGCCATGCCATGCCCTACGTTGCATATAAACTGGACATGCATCATATTTGTTTGTGCATTATGTCATGCATATGTTGTGGCGTATCTAGTGTTGATTGTTTGTTTCGGATTGCTTCTTCTCGATAGAGTTCCGAAAGCGTTCAGAGTGTGAGGATTCGTTCGACTACGTTGGCCCATCTTCTTCATGGACTCAATCCTCTTCTGAGCGGGATGTCAGGCAAGATGACACATTTCCCTGGATACCACTACTATCATTGCCATGCTAGATGTCTCTTTTTTCTATCACTATGTCACGCAACCTACCACTTGTTTGTCAAGCCTCCCAACATTGCCATGAAAAGCCTCTAACCCCTTCACCTTCCCAGCAAACCTTTGTTTGGCTATGTTACCGCTTGCTCAGCCCTTCTTGTAGCATTTCTAGCTGCAGGTGCAATTGCTTCCATGTGTCAATATGGAAATTCTTTTGTTATCACAATATTCTTGCTTGGCCTTTGCTTGGCCTTTTGCTCGGTGTTTTGTTCCACTTTTGCCGCCCTAGTTACTTGTGAACCGGTGTTATGTTCCATAATTGAGCGCTCCTAACATGCTCGGGGTTGTTATGGGGACCCCCTTGATTTTTGTTTTAGGATAAAGCTTGTCTGGCAAGGCCCAACATTGGTACTATTTGCTTAACAACAACTAAAATTTGCATAGGGCATGATCACCCCGTGGATTAATCAACAACCCGGGCCAGTGCTCCTCATGACTGTTGGTCCAACCCAGAGCAGCTTATTAACGCTACCCGGGGCAACTCGGTGTTTGGCATGGTAACCATCGCTCATCCGGCTGTGCCCTGAGAATGAGATACGCGGGTCCTATCGGGATTGTCGGCACGTCGGGCGGCCTTGCCGGATTTATTTTACCTTTCTTGAACGTCTTGCGTGAGGAGCTCTGATCTTCTTCGGGTTATCTCGAGGTGTCGGAATTCTTTTGGAATTTCCCATGATGATGACGAGATCCGTGGTCGAGGTTATTCCCGTGGTGTGTGGTTAATTTGTGATGGATGAGTTGGAGCACCCCTGTAGGGTTATATATTTTCGAGAAGCCATGCTCGCGGTTACGTGGCAAACTTGGATACTTTGTTTAACACCCGATCATAGCAAACTTGAAGTAAACTCTAATAAAATACACCAATTGTGTGCGTAACCGTGATTGTCTCTTTTCGAGAGTTCTTATCCGAAAGAGAACACGGTGGGGTTATGATTGACGTAAGTAGGTGTTCAGGATCAGTTAGTGATCATTACTAGTTCTTGTTTGTTATGCGTAGACCACCATACTTTACTTTCTGTATTCGTAAGATAGCCACTCAAATAAATGCTTAGTCTCTTGCTACAGCCTTACCACTTAACCATACCTCGCCTATTAAGCTTTAATAGTCTTGATACCCTTGGAAATGAGATTGTTGTGTCCCCGTGGCTCACAGATTACTACAACAACAGTTGCAGGTACATGTAATGCGATGAATTGACGTGAACGCGATTCTTGTTTGATTTAGAGTTCTTCTTCTTCTTCATCAATCTAGGATGGGTTCCAGGCGGTAGCCTGGGATACAAGGATGGATGTCATTTTGTCATTTGTTTTCGTCCATAGTCGGACCCTGCTCTTCTGTATGATGTTTTACTATGCTCTTGTATTGATGTGACATTGATGTAGCTTGTGGCGAGTGTAAGCCAATTCCATATACTCATCTCTTCTGTACATGTACTTGTAATGATATCCATTCTGGCAACACGACGAGATGCTCTTCTATCCCCGTCGAGGCCCTCGTGCCAAAATAAGGATAGGACCGCATCTTGGGCGTGACAACGTCAAACGTGTTAGACTCGTCTTGGTTCTTCAATTTGCTCAATTGCTTTGATCTTGTCGGGATTTGCTTCGATTCCTCGTTGAGATACAAAGAACCCGAGAAGCTTGCCAGATGGGACATCGAATACACACTTCTCAGGGTTGAGCTTCATGTTGATCTTGCGCAGGTTGGCGAATGTTTCTTCTAGGTCTGATATGAGTGTAGCCTTGTCCTTGGTTTTGACCACTATTTCATCCATATAAGCCTTCATATTTCTACGTAGCTAGGGCTCAAAACCAATCTGGACCACTCTTGCAAAAGTAGAACCAATACTTTTCAACCCGAAAGGAATATGCAAAAAGCAATACGTACCACATGGGGTGATAAATGCGGTCTTCTCCTCATCTTACTTGGCCATGAAAATCTGATGATAACCAGAATAGGCATCAAGGAAAGACAGCAAGTCGCAACCGGCGGTGGAGTCCACAATCTGGTCGATGTGCGGCAAGGGAAAAGGATCTTTGGAGCAGGCTTGGTTGATATCTGTGAAATAAACGCACAGTCTCCACTTCCCATTCGCCTTGCGCACTACAACTAGATTGGCCAACCATGTTGGATGGAGTACTCTTATGATCAAGCCAGCCGCATCTAACTTCTTGATCTCTTCAGCAATAAACTATTGTCGCTGCAAAGCTTGCTTTTGGACCTTCCACTTGACGGGCCGCGCATGTGGACAGACGGCAAGGTGGTGCTCAATCACCTTCCTGGGAACACGGGGATATCATATGGTTGCCATGCAATCACATCGACATTCGGTCGCATGAAGGCCACGAGCGTGCTTTCCTATTTGTCGTCAAGGGTGGAACTTATGGTGAAAGTTCCCCCCGTGTCGTCCTCTTTGGTGGGCACCTTCTTGGTCTCTGGCGGATCATCCTTGGACTTTTTCTCTTGCCAGTGGATCTCTCTGGCACATCGTCAATGGGAGTGCGATACTCCGAGGAGGTGTGCTTGCCGGAATGTGCGCGAGAGGCCTTGCCGGTCTTCTTCCCCCTGGGACCTTCAGCGGTAGAAGCAAGTGCCTTCCTGGTAGGTGCGGTGACTACACCCCGATAGAGTTCATTGGCGCAGTTAAGTGCGCTTTTCTTGCCGGAGTTGATGGTGATGACACTCATTGGCCCGGGCACCTTCAGCACGTTGTAAGTGAAGTGGGTGGCCGCCATGAACTTGGCCAATGATGGGCGACCAAGAATGCCGTTGTACGGCAACGAGATCTTGGCGACGTAAAAATGATATTCTCCATTCTAAAATTGATATCATTGCCAAACGTCACCAGTAGTGTGACCTTGCTCGTCGGCTGAGTTTTTCCTGAATTGACCCCTTGGAAAGCGCCCGTCGGCTCGAGATCTTCGTCAGGAATTTGCAGCCTCTGAATGACATCAGGTGAGACCAGGTTCAGGCTGACGCCACTGTCGACTAACATCTTCTTCATCTTGAGGTTGTCGAATGTTGGCGAAACCAACAACGACAAGCACCCAACCGTAGTAACGCGATCAGGGTGATCCTCGGCATCGAAGATGATAGGAGTGTTGGACAACTTCAGAGGTCTCTATGCGCCGATAGAGGTCTCTACAGCATTAACCTCGCGCGCCCATGGTTTGAGTTGGCGGTGAGAGGAATGCGACGAGGTACCTCCCTCTATGTACATCATCTCTGTAGCCTTCTAAAACTCATGCTCGCTGGACTCGTCGTCCTCTTCGACGTTATCATCATCTCCCTCTTGCTTGTCACGACAACATGCGGGCCGGTCTTTTTGTTGCTTGGTCTTGCCACGGTGACCCCCTCAGCCGACATGCTTCTTGTCGGACCCCTCGGCACCATCCTTTCCCTTCTCCTTGCCTCACCTCTCATACTCGGCCTTTTGCTTCTCGACAAGTTGCTCAACTTTCCGTTAGTCTTGGAGATCGTGGCTTTGGTGCGATGGATCTTGCAATACTGCTTGCTGGAGTCTTCTGGCTTGCCGGCAGTCGCCAGGGCGTGGCAGGAGGCACACCTGGCAACATCGTTGCCAGGGTCATCAACCTTGCCCTTCTTGGCGGCGCCGGGGTTGCCAGATCCCTCGACGGCAAGTACGATCTTGCCCTTGCACTTCTTATTCTGCCGTCGGCCCTTCTTTGTGGGGGTAGCGGTGTCTTCATCTTCAGAGTCGACCCCTGCGCCGGCGTCTTCGTTGGGGAGTCTCCTCCCTTCTTCAGCCCGAGCACATTTGTCTGCCAAAGCATAAAGCTTGGCGACATCCCTGACTCTGTTCATCACCAGCTCTTCCCGTATCCTGTGGTTGCGCACGTTCTAATGGAACGCACTAATAACAATGGCAGGATGAACGCCTGGCATGTTGTGATACACATGGCTGAACCTTTGGATGTACTTGCGTAAAGTTTCGCCCTCCTTGTGAGGGTTGATGTGTAGATCACTTTCCTGGCTAGGAGCTTGATGACCTCCTGTGAAGGCGCCAATAAACTCGTGGCATAAGTCTGCCCAGGAGGCGATGGACCCCTCTGGCAAGTGCATCAACCATGACCTGACGTTGGGATTAGGCACCAACAACTAGTAGTTGGCGAGTATCTTGTCGTCGCGACCCCCGGCAGCATGCACCGCAATGGTGTAGATGCTTAGGAATTCTGACGGGTGAGTCTTGCCATCATACTTCTCCTAGACTTCTGGCTTGAACGTGCGGGAGTTGGGCCACTGGACTTGGCGCAACTCACGGGTAAATGCTGGACAACCCACCTCATAGGGTAGGCTGACAGGATACCCTGGCGCAGACTTGTCTACAGTGGGCCCCGTGCATCTATCAGACTGGAGGCGCGCTTCCCGCTGTCGCTCGATTGCAGTTCGAGCGTCTTCTTTGCCACGTTCTCGAAGAACTTGACGCTGATCGCGGCGTTGCTACTTCTCAAGCATGCGTTGGTTTTCGTAAAGAGGAACGGTTTGATGCAGCAAAGTAGATAAGTATTTCCCTCGGTTGTTGAGAACCAAGGTATCAATCCAGTAGGAGATAAAAGCAAGTCCCCAATAGATGTACCTACACAAAGAATCAAACTCTTGCACCCAACGCTATAAAGGAGTTGTCAATCCCTTCAAGGTTACTTGCAAGTATGATATCTGATAGAGATAGATATAATAGGATGCTTGAACGGAAAGTAAAACAAAAGGTAAAATAATGCAGCAAAGTATTTTCGGTATTTTTGGTTTTAGATCTGAAAGGAAATATGGCAAATAGACCCAGGGGCCATTGGTTTCACTAGAGGCTTCTCTCATGATGGCAAGTATTACAGTGGGTGAACAAATTACTGTCGAGCAATTGATAGAAAGGCGAATAATTTTGATTATATCCAAGGAAATGATTATGCATATAGGCATCACGTCCGTGTCAAGTAGACTGAAAAGATTTTGCATCCACT
Organism: Hordeum marinum; assembly: GCA_022496015.1. Taxonomy (NCBI): domain Eukaryota; kingdom Viridiplantae; phylum Streptophyta; class Magnoliopsida; order Poales; family Poaceae; genus Hordeum; species Hordeum marinum. The sequence goes on from CM039677.1 coordinate 123,298,246, forward strand.
ACTATTACTCCACACATCGGCCGACTCCTACCTGCATCTAGAGTATTAAGTTCATGAAGAACAGAGTAACGCATTAGGTAAGATGACATGATGTAGATGGATAAACTCAAGCAATATGATGAAAACCCCATCTTTTTATCCTTGATGGCAACAATACAATACGTGCCTCACTACCCCTACTTTGTCACTGGGTGAGGACACCGCAGGATTGAACCCAAAACTAAGCACTTATCCTATTCTAAGAATTACCAATCTAGTTGGCCAAACCAAACCAATAACTCGAAGAGACTTGCAAAGATATGAAATCATGCATATAAGAAATCAGAAAAGACTCAAATAATATTCCTGGATAATCTGAACATAAACCCACAGTTCATCGGATCTCGACAAACACACCGCAAAAGAGTATTACATCGGATAGATCTCCATGAAGATCATGAAGAACATGGTATTGAAGAGCAAAGAGAGAGAAGAAGTCATCTAGCTACTAGCTATGGACCCGAAGGTCTGTGGTGAACTACTCACGCATTATCGGAGGGGCAATGGAGTTGATGTAGTCGCCCTCCGTGATCGAATCCCCCTCCGGCAGATTACCGAAAAAGGCTCCAAGATTGGATCTCTCGGGAATGGAGGCTTGTGGTGGCGGAAAAGTGTTTTCGTCGATCATTCTGGTATACATGGAATATTTGGGAATTTATAGGCCAAAGATTATGGGTAGGAGGGATGCTGTGGGCCCACAAGCCCGCTAGGTGCGCCCTACCCCCCTGGGCATGCCCCTAGGGCTTGTGGTGCCACGGTGGCTCTCCTGCCTTGGTCTCCAATCTTGGTGGTTTCGTTCTAGTCCAGAAAAATTCATTCCGAAGATTTTATTCTGTTTGGACTCCATTTAATATTCCTTATCTACAATTCTCAAAAACAGGGGAAAAACAGAAACTAGCACTAGGCTCTAGATTAATAGGTTAGTCCCAATAATAATATAAAATAGCATATTAATGCATATAAACATCCAAAACAGATAATATAATAGCATGGAACAATCAAAAATTATAGATATGTTGGAGACGTATCAGGCCTGTCCGTGGGTCAGACGACGCCATCGAGTAACCATCGTATACATCGGTCTGTCGAGTCGGTGACCACCAATGCTACTATGGTGGAGAGTGTGCCGAAGTCGTGCCGCCTCTGGCCATCTCACCACTGGCATGAGCCGGATCGGTGGACCGAAACATATCTGTGAGGCTGAGGAGGATCTGAATGGTGGCTCTCCATTCGTCGAGCTTCTCTACAGCGGGAGGGAAGTTTAGGAGTAGTTGTTCCTGTGCCATCGCTTACTCTGATGTGGTCAGCAGCGAACAACGGGACGAATGCGAGGTACTCTGACTCCTAACCATGTTAGGTGGAGCACCGCCGCGGTCCCACGTCGGCATGCCACTCCCGCTTGCATGCTGGTGAGCATGTTGGTCTCGCGCATCTTGGGAATGATGCACAGGAGCTTTCCCATGGGGACGTTAAGAACTGCGGGCACCGTGGTGCGGCTCTTCGCGCGTGTCCTGAGAAGGTCGTGGTGTAGGCGCCGGCGTGGGTGCCCTGGAAGATACTCTTCCACCCCTGGAGTTTGCCGTACCACTCGCAGGCGGTACTACTCCGTCTTGAGGCCCAGGGGCACGAGGGTTCCCACCATTGCCATGGGCGTCTCCGCGGTGAGCGTCGCCGCTTGCTTGGCCTTGGTCACCGGAGCGTCGCGGAAGTTCCGAACCTCCGCCTCCACCTCCTCCACCCGCATCTACGTCGTCTCCCGTCTGCGTAGATACAGGGATGGCGGATGCAGATGGGCCAATTGCTGTCAGACCCTTCTTCTTGGGGGCCATGGCGATGATGAACGTGAAGAAACTGGCACGCTGATTACCAGAATGGGTTCACACAGCCTGTCTTCCCCTTACCTGGCGCGCCAAAGATGTCGTGGGAACAAACACCTATGGGGTCATAGGGACCCCTTTCAGTTCGACGGGGGGAAGGCTCGCACAAAGAGACCGTTTTGATGAACAACACGCGGGGATCTTTACCCAGGTTTGGGCCTCACGGATGCGTAAAACCCTACTCTGCTTGGTTGTATTGAGAGTGTTCTTAGGGTTCTAGCTATAGGAGCACTTATGAGCAGCCACTACGCGTGTCAGTTAGAAAGTCCCGAAGGTCGAAAAGTCCAAAAGTCCTCTACCGTATCACCCTGGGCCTCCTTTTATACTCTAAAGGGGATCCCAGCAGTGGCGTACAGTGTGTACACAGGGTGTACAAAGCTATAGTGCTATCCTACCTAACACTGACGGAGTAGGACAGACGCATTTAATGCACCATCACGAATCTCTATTCGTCAGTGGGACGTGACGGGAGCCTGTCCCATCGGCACCGCTTAGCCCCCTCCAATCTCGACACCGCGACACGCGTCCCGGTGGATCGACACCTGGCCCGTGCGTTGGCGGGGCATTGCCAGGCCTTCGCCTTGTCGGGGCCTTGCTTTGCCTGGGGGTTCAATAGTCCTCCCGGCAAGGTCTTGCCGGTGGTCTTGATTCTCCTGTGTTGGTATCTGGCAAGTCCCTTTTGGGCCTTGCTGCCAGGGTGGCTACAACTGCCCGTGCACGAGTAAGGGGCACTAGAGAACCCAAAACTCTAGTGCAGCGACACTTTTCTATCATCCTTTAATTCCGGTGACAGGAACAACCCAACCCGCGGGTGCACGGCCCCGAGTGGGTGTGAGCCCATGGCTACATCCACCTACTTAACCTAGCGTTGTGTGTGTGGGAAAGGCATCAAGTGGATCACGAACCGGCGGCGGTGGCACCTATGTATCTCTCCTTCCCCGACACCCTTCTCCAGTTCCTGTAACCGAAGCTTGTAATCGACACTTGATACTCGAATTCGTGTGTTAAGGCAGTAGATCTAGAGATATACTACTGGGCTCCTAACATCTGGTATTCAGAGCCTTCACCTCAAGCACTGGTGCATCTCGTGGAGACACAACTGCAAAAATCGATCAAGGATTGAATTAGTGCCATGGATCCGTCCTTCAAGGAGTATTTCGACAATTTGTCCCGCTTCCTCGACACGATCCACAACGACATCCATGCCACCACCACCAAGATCGATGACCTGGTCCAGTGGCGACCGGATCTGGAGCAACGGGTGGACAAGCTCTTGTCCATGATGGCCGAACTCCAACAAGGGCGACTAGTGACCATCGTGGAGGAGCGCGTGGCGAACGCCACCGATCCTCTTCCTCCGGCACCAGGCGCACCGCTGCGCGACCATGTCGGCGCCAACAAGCCAGCGGAGGGTGTCGCCCTCGGGTCTCCGGACCACGGCATCGACATTCTACCATGTGGATTGACGCTGGCGTTCGCGTCGGTGGCCACTCCGGCCAACGGTCAGCTCGATTCCCAGTCCCCAATCCCTCAGTCTTCTCCATATGTGCACGCTAGTTAGCTGCTGGCGAGGATCGGACAAGCCCACCCTTCGATCGCTTTTCCGCAATTCTCTATGTAGAATCCACGTCTGTGGAAGACCCTTTGCGAACAGTACTTGCATATGTTCGCCATACAGGAGAAGTTTTGGGTTCCCATGGCGACGCTAAATTTCACGAGCATAACCTCTATTTGGCTGCGATCATTTCAGAAGAAATTATCTGAATTCGATTGGGAATCGTTTGCATCCCTACAGTGTACTCTCTTTGGGCGCGATCGCCACTAGCTACTGATTCATCAGTTTTACACAGTGTCACAAACTTCCTCTGTAGCTGACTATATCGAGCGATTTGAACAGATTATCAATCACTTAGACGCTTATTCTGAAACAATTCACCCATACTATTTTCTGACTCGTTTTGTTGAGGGACTCCACGCTGACATCCGAGCGGTGGTGCTGGTGCAAAGACCTCCGGATTTGGACATGGCGTGCGCCCTGTCGCTTCTTCAGGAAGAGGTAGCTGATGGCTCCCACCGAGAGCGTGCCAGGCCGCCAGCGGCATGCTTTGTGGAACCAATGGCACGGGTCGGGGTGGGCACTCCGATGGTGCTACCCCCACCTCCCGCGCCGAGCTGCTCCTTCGCCGTGGCCACCGATTTGCCACTATCGTTTTGGGATTACGCATTAGAGACAACTACATTCACTTTAAATAGGGCACCATCTAAATCAATTGAGATGACACCATACGAATTATGGTTTGGCAGAAACCTAAGCTGTCATTTCTTAGAGTTTGGGAATGCGACACTTATGTGTGATAAGCTCGAACCCAAAGTGGAAAAGTACATCTTCATAAGATACCCTAAAGCAACAATTTGGTATACCTTGTATCACATATCCGAAGGCAAGGTCTTTGTTACCAAGAATGGATCCTTTCCATAGAAGGATGCTCTCTCAAAAGAAGTAAGTGGGAGGAAGGTAGAACTTGATAAGGTTATCGAACCTTCACTTGAATTGGAAAGTAGCATAGCGCTGAAAGGTGTTCCTGTAATGTGTACACTAGTTGAAGAGGAAGCTAATGATGATGATCATGAAGCTTCATATCAACTTACTACCAAGCCTCGTTGGTCGACAAGGACTCGTATCGCCCCTAAGTGGGACAAAAATCCTGTCTTGGCGGTCATGTTGTTAGCTAAACGTGAACCTATGAGCTATCATGAAGAAATGGTGGGCTCGGATTCCAACAAATGGCTAGAAGACATGATATTCGAGATAGGATCCATGTATGAAAACCAAGTATGGACTTTGGTAGACTTTACCGATGAACGACAGGTCATTAAGTACAAATGGACCTTTTAAGAAGAAGACAGACGCTGATGGTGAATGTCACCATTTATGAAGCTTGACTTGTCGCAAAGAGGTTTCTACCAAGTTCAATGAGTTGACTGTGATGATACTTTCTCACATGTTGTGATGATAAAGTTTGTTTGAATTATGTTAGCAGTTGTTGCATTTTCGATTATGAAATTTGGCAGATGGATGTCAAAACAGTGGTTCCTCAATGGTTTCCTTGAGGAAAGGTTGTATCTGATATAACTGGAAGGTTTTGTTGATCCTAAGGATGCCAAAAGGTATGCAAGCTCCAGCAATCCTTCTATGGACTGGATCAAGCATCTCGGAGTCAGAATATACGCTTTGATGAGGTGATCAAAGTTTTTGGGTTTATGGAAAGTTAATAAGAAACTTGTGTTTACAAGAAAGTGAGTGGGAGCACTATAGAATTTTTGATAAATATATGTGGTTTGCATATTGTTGATCGGAAATAATGTAGAATTTCTAGAAAGCATAAAGGGTTGTTTGAAAACAAGTTTTTCAAATAAAATGAGTGGAATGAAGCTACTTAAATATTGGGCATCAAGATCTATAGAGATAGATCAAGAAGCTTGATAAAACTTTTACTGAATACATACCTTGACAAGATTTTGACGGAGTTCAAAATAGATCAGTCAAAGAAGGAGTTGTTGGTTGTGTTATAAGGTATGAATTTGAGTAAGACACAAAGCTCTACCACGGCAGAAGAAAGAGAAAGGACGAAGGTCATCCCCTATGCCTTAGCCATAGGCTCTATATAGTATGCCATGCTATGTACCGCACCTGGTGTGGTCAAAGAAGGAGTTGTTGGTTGTGTTATAAGGTATGAATTTGAGTAAGACACAAAGCTCTACCACGGCAGAAGAAAGAGAAAGGACGAAGGTCATCCCCTATGCCTTAGCCATAGGCTCTATATAGTATGCCATGCTATGTACCGCACCTGGTGTGTTCCTTGCCATGAGTCTGTCAAGGGGTACAAGAGTGATCCAGGAGTGGATCACTCGACAATGGTCAAAATTATCCTTAGTAACTCGAGGACTAAGGAAAAGTTTCTCGATTATGTAGGCGATAAAGATTTTGTCGCAAAGGGTTACGTCGATGCAAGCTTTGACACCAATCCGGATGACTCTGAGAAGCAATCCGGATACGTATGGTGGAGCATACATTTGGAATAGCTCCAAGTGGGGTGTGGTAGCACTACAGTATGACACAGAGATTTGCAAAATATACACGGATCTAAATGTTGCAGACCCGTTGACTAAAACCTCTCTCACAAGCAAAACATGATCAAACCCCAGAACTCATTGGGTGTTAATCACATGGTGATGTGAACTAGGTTAATGACTCTAGTGCAAGTGGGAGACTGTTGGAAATATGCCCTAGAGGCAATAATAAATTGGTTATTATCATATTTCCTTGTTTATGATGATCGTTTATTATCCATGCAAGAATTGTATTGATCGAAAACTTAGATACATATGTGGATGCATAGACAACACCATGTCCCTAGTGAGTCTCTACTAGACTAGTTCATTGATCACAAATGGTCAAGGTTTCCTGACCATAGACATGAGTTGTCATCTGATAACGGGATCACATCATTAGGAGAATGATGTTATGGACAAGACCCAACCATAAGAATAGCATTATATCGGGTTAGTTTATTGCTACCGCTTTATCCATGTAAAGTATATGTTCCTACGAACATGAGATCATGCAATTCCCTGACATCGGAGGAATGCCTTGTGTGTATCAAACGTGAAAGCACATTTGCTCCCTTGATGGTTCTGGTAATTCATAACAACATATAAGTCATTGAACTAATGTTTCCATCAACTATGTTTCAGGAAAAGTTCAATGATGGGTTGGCAAAGAGATTGTGGAATACACCTAGGTGCAAGGAAATAGGTTGGCAAAATTTCAAGCAAGAGGACTCCACATTTTATATTTGTGAGAAATCACTTTGAGTCCATGGGAAACCCAATACTATTAAAAGGGGTAAGGTTTTTGTTGGTAAAAAAAAGCTCATACGTGCACAAGTGATAGTCACCAAAGACACCCACAAACTCTCCCACCAATGCCTGTCCAAAGCCAAATACTCAAAATTGGTGCAACCAACATTCTACATTCGGTGCCACCGATTCCAAACCCTAGACAGACTCAGCCAAACCCTAGCCTTTCGGTGCAGCCGATACTGCATTCGGTGCCACCGAGTTGGGCTGCCAACTTCCTGTTACGCAAGTTCATAGTTATGGTCCCTCTGAGATTGTCGAATCGATGTCACCGAGATTGGGCATTCTGACCGTTGGTCATCTTATTGGTGCAACCGAGATTCCTATATCGGTCTCATCGAGATTCAAAAGTTTCCACCTTTTGGTCACTTTGGTACCACCGAGATTAACACATCGGTGTCACCGAGTCTGACTTATTGTGTGTAACGGTTGGATTTTTGGGGATGCCTATATATACCCCTTCACCACCACCTACTCGAAAGAGAAGCACTCAGAACCATTCCATACCTATATGATCAATTTTCTGAGAGAGAACCACCTACCCTTGTGTTGAGGTCAAGATCTTCCACTCTAACCATATGGATCTTGATTTCTAGCCTCCCCAAGTTGCTTTCCACCAATCCCATATGTTCTACCAAGCCATATCTGTGAGAGAGTGATTGTGTGTTGAGGAGTCTATCATCTTGAAGCACAAGAGCAAGGAGTTCATCGACATTATCGAGCCTATTACCTTTTGGAGGGTGGTGCCTCCTAGATAGGTTAGGTGTCTCTTGCGAGCCTCCTAATTCATGTTGTGTAGTGAACCAAGAAGTTTGTAAGGGCAAGGACATCGCCTAATTCGTGAAGATCCACCCCGAGTAAGGCTAGTCCTCCGTGGACGTAGGCCGTCATGGTATAGTTAAGGTTGCTTCTTCGTGGAACCCTCCATGGGTAGAGCCCTTCGTGGACTCTCGTGACCATTACCCTCCGTGGGTTGAAGACTCCATGAACGTGGATGTACGATAGCTCCACCTGTCGGAACCACGGGAAAAATCATCGCGTCACCAATTGTGTTTGCTTTTCCTACCCTCTCTTTACTTACATGTGCAATGTCTTTACTTTCCGCTGCTATACTTTTAGACATGCATGTGTAGGGTGTACTTGACATACTATGAATGCTAAAATCTGCCAAGAATTAAAATTGGGAAAACGTAGATTTTATTTGGTCAAGTAGTCTAATCACCCCCCCTCTAGCACTACTTTCGATCCTACAAGTGGTATCAGAGCTTTGGTCTCCATTGCATTGGTCTCACAACCAAGGAGAAGTATGAAAATACTCTTCCCAAGGGAGCAAAAGCTCAAGATGACCTTCCACCACAAGACACCAAGCTCAAGGACAAGAATAAGCTTCAAGAGGACATTGACTCATATGAAGATGAATCCCAAGCTTTGGTGAAGTGGGTTCCCAAGGCTACTACAAGCTCAACTTCTACAAGTGCTACCTCAACACCAAGGATCCCCATCAACTTGATGTGGGTTCCCAATAAGAAGAACTAGAGAGTTCTTGTGGGGTGACTCCACCAATGAAATTCACTCATATTCATTATTGGCAAGAACTAGTTGCAAACAACATCAACATTATGCAATAGTTCAAGGAGTCACACATTCCCTCAAAGGTAAGCAAGGGACAAGGTAATCAACAAATCAATCCACATCATCACATATGCTTTGCACTCCATGTCCATAGATATCCTTGTATTTGTCTCTTGTGTGTTGGGACTAACCCATGTAGGTGAGAAGAGTAACGAAACAACAAGGATGCTCCCAACTCTTGCCGATCTTCATCAACTTTGAGCATCCATCACTAACTCACCTTCTTGAAGTCTTCTTCGACAAAACCCAAGGTTAGTTTATCCCTCTTATGGGGGGATGTCACATCAAGGGGGAGCTTTACTCTAAGACTTGAGTTAAAGCATCTCATAAGAATGTGACAACATTAAATGCTTTATGTGAAAGTGGTAACCCGACTTGTGCTTAAATGATGAGTAAGACCTATGATCAAGTATTCTTACTTGGCTCCTAAGTCAATATACTCATATATAGATGACTCTGTCCTCGCAAAAGTGCTTGTTAGATGCTATTGTGTTTGTGCATGTTTGCCATGATTTCATTTGACATCTTATATTGTGAGCATGTTGGTCTGCATTTATTTACTCATTCGAGGATATCAATTGTTGCTATTTGGCTTTTCATATTTATTTGCCAATTGGATATACAAGAATGCCTAGGACCACTTCTTTAGATATCTATGCTTCCTCACCTCATACTTTATTCATGCTGCATCACAAAATTTGAATAAGTACTTCTCGATCACTCTATGTGAGGAGCACCCAGAATTCCGTATCGTCAAGGACTGACCATTAAAACCTCCCAAGTGCATCTCAGTGGAATGATCCCGCAGTTCTCGGTCTCACCGAATGCCTAGGGTTGATCTAGATTTCTTGCCTCGGTAAGACCGATTTCATATTCTCGGTTATACCGAGTTTCCCTGTCAACTACGAGTTGTGAAACTCGGTGACACCGAAAATATTAAATCAGTGTCACCAACAACGATGGGTATATAATCGGTGGACCCATACACTTTGAATTTCGTTCATCAAAAGTCGCGCCTCCACAACCCTAGCTGCCACCCGAAGACCCCGGTCATCGCCTTGCCTTCCCCGAGCACCTCCGTCGTTGGGAGCCGCCATTGCCGACGTTTTCTTCACCAACGTCGCCGTTGGAGCGGATCCATTGCCACATTAGGTTATGGATTTGGCCCCGTTTGACGCTCCTCTATCCAAATCTTGCGCATTAGGGCTTATTTCCCATCTATCCATGGTTTGAAAGCATTCCATCCACAAAGAAAATCTTATAGATTAGAGAACCATGGATTTTAGGGTTTTGCCGTCCGCCCGATGAAACTCGGTGGAACCGAAGCAGGCAAATTGTTGTCACCGATTTGTATGTCTGTCTTGATGAGAACTTTCATGGTGAAACCAAGTGCACCTTTCGGTCTCACCAAAAGGGGTGCCAAGTTTTGGCTAATGAGAAAGTCAGTATCGGTATCTCCGATATTTTTGCTTCAGTTGTACCGATGTTCATTTGACAGAATGCAAAACTTGAAAATCTTTTGTTCAAACTTTCAAAAACATCTGCATTTTGTGATGACTTATCCTATTCCACTCTTATATACTCTCTTCATAGGGTCAACATGTCAGGGTCAGACAGTCAGAACTTGCCAGAGTAGAATGTTGAGATGAGTTCAGGCACTAGTCCCGAGTCCAGTTCATCTTCATATCCAGGCACTCCTAGTTCTCATGGGTTGCCTAAGGATGCAACAAGGACTAGGAAGAGACTCAACTCAGATGAAGAGTATTCAGATTTTTCCCAGAAGAGATTCTTGCCAAGAAGCAAGAGAAGGCTGCAAGGAAGGATGCCAATGAGGCCACCTCATCTAGGAAGGTGGTCAGCAAAATTTATGCTCCTACAGAAACCTTCAAAGCACATGAGGGTGCTAGGGCGATAGTGTATGTTGAGGTCCCCAGGAAAGCATTGCCTAAGAAGGCAGGAGATAAGAAGACAACAAGGAAGAGGATCATCCGTGTGCAGGGCAGGCCTACCTCCATGTTTGAGGATCCAGAGGAGACTGCTGCTGGTGCTGCTACTGAGGAGGAAGAGGAGGAACCTGCTGCTCAGCCCCTCCTAAGAAGAAAGCCAAGAAACTATTGGCTGATGCTATGCCCAAGCCAGACCCCTCCAAGAGCACCAAGGCAACTTCAAAGAAAACTGCTGCACAGAAGTCCAAGAGGATTACTAGAGACATACCTACTTTTGAGAAGAACAAGAAATCCACTTTCAGAGAAGCAGATGATGATAATGCTATGTCTGTTCTGATAAAGCTCAGACCTCACCTTCCAATTCATGATGCCAGCCACCTAGTTGCTGAGGATATGAAGAAGAGGAAGGATTCAGGCTTAAGGGCATGGAGAGCTGTTGATCCATATGCACATAGGAGAAAGACTGTTGTTGATTATAGATTTTACACCAAAGAGCATCAAGACCTTTATGAGACAGTTTTGCTAGACAAGAGTCCAGCAGTCAGTGACATGAGATATGTTGACTGAAAGTACATCAAGGAGAATGAGGACTACTTTCCATGTGTCCAAGACAATTTTCACTGCATTGGACTTGATGAGTTTGTTGGTAGAGAGTTTACTGCCTTGAATGATGAGATGATCATGTAATTCTACTTCACTGCACATTTCTATGTAGATGGTAGGATTGTTTGGATGATTGAAGGAGCGAGATATGAATCTACTGTTGATGAGTGGGCTACCATCTTAGGAGTCCCAGAGATTCATGATGGATATTTGGATGTCTACACAAAATCCAAGGAGAGCCACAATGCCATGAAGGACATGTATAATCCTATCCCTACAGACAAAGTGCAATCTCACAATCTTGGCTCCATCTACTTTCTCCAGCCAGGCCTCCGTACCATGAACACCATCCTGAGGCATACCTTGATGCCCATGTTTGGAGATGAGAAGATGATTCGTGGATACTCCATCAACATGCTCATCCATCTTGATCATCGCACCAGGATTCGAGTGATGGACTTGATTGTAGAGACTGTAAAGAGGGTTGCTGCTGATCAGAAGCACTCATACTGCTACGCACCCTATATCCAGATGCTCATCAACTCTCAGCTTGAGAAGCACATATTTGCTCTGGACAATCCCTATTTTCCACTTCATCTGGACTTTGAGGATAATGTTGTGGTGATGGACCCAGATCATCCCACATCAGCTGCAGCTCAGGCACATGCAGAGGCAGAAGCAGAGGCAGCTCGAGCCACTAGTGCTCGGGTTCCCAGGTCCAGGAATGAGCAGATGAATCTTTTGATCACCACTGTCATGGAGATGAAGAAGGATATCAAGACCAACATGGATACTCAGGAGAGCCATGTGAACATTATTGATGATAGAGTGAAAATTCTGAATGACAAGGTTGATGGGCTAACTAAGACAATCAATGAGATCAAGAAGGAGGTTGATGAAGCCTGAATCCGTCGCCACTCCTCAGAATCTGATTCTTCTTCTGATGATGAGGAAGATAGTGCACCTGTCAGGACGACTGCCCAGTTTTTGACTAAGGCCAGGACTCATATAGTACCAGCTCCAGAGACGAGGCCTTCATCTTCTGCTCCAGCCATAGTATCTTCAGCTCCATCAACTCTAGTGCCTCCACTATCTACTCCAGCTCCATCCCTGATTTCAGCAGAAGTCTCCGCTGGCGCAGTTCTCTCGACTCCGACATCGACGACCAGAGGAGTTCAGTCGTAGAACGATTAGATATTTTCCTTTGAACTTTTTGGTAACTTGTTGCCAACGGGGGAGTAGATGTATATAGATCTTAGGCTTCGAGTGAGAGAGCGTCTATTTATTTTTGTTGGTTTTACAAAACATTTGGTTCTTTTGGTTTGACATGAGATCCTTTTGTGTTTGTGTGTGATCATACACTGTTATGTGTGTTGCTACTATTTCCTCTCATTTGATGATTATGTGATGATCACTCACATTGCTTAATTGTGTTGTGTTATGTTGTTGATTCTAATTATCCTCGCACACCACGAAGATGTATGTGACATGGAAGAAGTGCGCCATGTACCTAATCGATTGTGCATTTGCATCCAAATGCAAAATCAAAATAATGCACAAATTTAAAGGAAGCTCTTTATTATCACATACTTCCTAAAGAGACGATTATATTCATTGATTATATCATATGTCGAAGCTTTGATCTATATGTTGTCATCAATTACCAAAAAGGGGGAGATTGAAAGCACATTTGCTCCCTTGGTGGTTTTGGTAATTCATAACAACATATAAGCCATTAAACTAATGTTTCCATCAAGTATGTTTCAGGAAAAGTTCAATGATGGGTTGGCAAAGAGATTGTGGGATACCCCAAGATGCAAGGAAATAGGTTGGCAAAACTTCAAGCAAGAGGACTCTACATTTTATATTTGTTAGAAATCACTTTGAGTCCATAGGAAAGCCAATACTATTAAAAGGGGGTAAGGTTTTGTTGGTAAACAAAATGCTCATACGTGCACAAGTGATAGTCACCAAAGTCACCCACAAACTCTCCCACCAAAGTCTGTCCAAAGCCAAATACTCAAAATTGGTGCAACCAACATTCTACATTTGGTGCCACCGATTCCAATCCCTAGGCAGACTCGGCCAAACCCTAGCCTTTCGGTGCAGCTGATACTGCATTCGGTGCCATCGAGTTGGGCTGCCAACTTTCTGTTACACAAATTAACAGTTTCGGTCCCTCCGAGATTGCCAAATCGGCATCACCGAGATTGGGCATTCTGACTGTTGGTCACCTTATCAGTGCAACCGAGATTCCTATATCGGGCTCGCCGAGATTCAAAAGTTGACACCTTTTGGTCACTTCGGTACCACCGAGATTAACACATCGGTGTCACCGAGTCTGACTTATTGTGTGTAACGGTTGGATTTTTGGGGATTCCTATATATACCCCTTCACCACCACCTACTTGAAAGAGAAGCACTCCGAACCATTCCATACCTATCCTATCAATTTTCTGAGAGAGAACCACCTACCCTTGTGTTGAATTCAAGATCTTCCACTCCAACCATATGGATCTTGATTTCTAGCCTCCCCAAGTTGCTTTCCACCAATCCCACCTCTTCTACCAAGCCATATCTTTGAGAGAGTGATTGTGTGTTGAGGAGTCTATCATCTTGAAGCACAAGAGCAAGGAATTCATCGACATTACCGAGCCTATTACCTTTTGGAGGGTGGTGCCTCCTAGATTGGTTAGGTGTCGCTTGGGAGCCTCCTACATCGTGTTGTGGAATGAACCAAGAAGTTTGTAAGGGCAAGGAGATCGCCTACTTCATGAAGATATACCCCGAGTAAGGCTAGTCCTCCAAGGATGTAGGCCGTCATGATACAGTCAAGGTTGCTTCTTCGTGGAACCCTTTGTGGGTAGAGCCTTCCGTGGACTCTCACGACCGTTACCCTTCATGGTTTGAAGACTCGATGAACGTGAATGTACGATAGTGCCACCTATCGGAACCACGCGAAAAATTATCGTGTCACCAATTGCGTTTGCTTTTCCTACCCTCTCTTTACTTACATGTGTAATTCTTTACTTTCCACTGGTATACTCTTAGACATGCATGTGTAGGATGTACTTGACATAATATGAATGCTAAAATCTGCTAAGAATTAAAATTGGGAAAAAGTAGATTTTATTTGGTCAAGTAGTCTAATCACCCCCCTCTTGCACTACTTTTGATCCTACAAAACGTCACAACGTAATTGGGTGACTATAAAGGTGCTCTACAGGTATATCTGAGGGTGTTTGTTTGGTTGGCGTGGATCGAGAATGGGATTTTTCACTCCGTATGACGGAGAGGTATCTCTCGACCCACTTGGAAATACAGCATCACAAGAAGCTTGCAAGCAATGTGACTAAGGAGTTACCGATAATTGAATTTCGGGCAAGTTACAGGGATCTTATATTACGGAATGAGTAAAGAGACTTGCTTGTAACGAGATTGAACTAGGTATGGAGATACCGACAATCGAATCTCAGGCAAGTAACATACCGTTGGACAAATGGAACTGCATGCAGGATTGATTGAATTATTCGCATCATGGTTCGACCGATAAAGATCTTTGTGGAATATGTAGGAACCAATATGGGCATCCAGGTCCCGCTATTGGTTATTGACCAGAGAGGTGTCTTGGTCATGTCTACATGATTCTCGAACCTGTAGGGTCCACAAGCTTAACGTTCGGTGAAGCTAGAGTTATAGTTTGTTTGATGGCACGTGATACTCGGATAACCGTAGTAATTCTAGAGCTAATATGTGCAACAAACTCCGACTTCTATGAGGGGCACATTTATTAGATAAAAGTTTAACGTGGGCTCTTCTCGCTCATCCGATGATTCATGATAACTCGACGGATCGCACGGCCTTTGTGCCGGCGACACATCATTCAAATTTCTACCCTATCAACTTTTGATGGTAGGATAGGGGCCTACCATGGTGGTGACGGGTGACGGAGAATTAGGGTTCGATTCCGAAGAAGGAGCTTGAGAAACTGCTACCTTATCCAAGGAAGGCAGCAGGCGCACAAATTACCCAATCCTGACACGGGGAGGTAGTGACAATAAATAACAACCGGGCGCATTAGTGTTCGGTAATTGGAATGAGTACAATCCAAATCCCTTAATGATGATCCATTGGAGGGCAAGTCTGGTGCTAGAAGCTGCGGTAATTCCAGCTCCAATCGCGTATATTTAAGTTGTTGTAGTTTAAAAGCTCGTAGTTGGACCTTGGGTCAGGTCGGCTGATCTGCCTCATGGCGAGCACCGACCTACTCGACCCTTCGGCCAACCATTACCATCTTTCCCACATTTCCACCATTACCACAATTTTAACTTTTCCACCTACTATGTACACGAAAATACTATGTACTCCACCACATTCACCCAATTTCCCACTTTTCCACCATTACCACAGTTGCCACTTTTCCACGTACTACGTACACGAAAATACCACTTACTCCAGCACTTTCACCATGTTTCCCACTTTTCCACCATTACCACATTTACCAGTTTTCCACATAGTACGTATACGAAAATGCCACTTACTCCACCAATTTCACCCCGTTTCCCACTTACTCCACCATTTTCACCCACTTTCCCACTTTTCAACCATTACCACTTTTCCCACTTTTCCACGTACTACGTACACGAAAATACCACTTACTCCACCACTTTCACCCCATCTTCCACTTTTCCAAAATTACCACATTTCCCACTTTTCCACCTACTATATACATATTGTAGAGATAATATTTTAATGATAGCGAACAATGTGAATACCAAGATTGGGGACGCTGCCAGAAGCTTCAAAGATGGAAATGCGGTCCACAGTACAGTCATCGACCCCATATTAGTGGTCCTACAAAATGAACTCAAGGGCACACGGAGGAAGATCCTATCATTAAACAACACTGTAAGTAAAAATCATGCCACAATTTCATATTTAAGTCAACGAATATCAGTATGTCGATCAAACTTACATACATACGGACTGACAAATTCTTTATATGTACGCATCACAAAACAAGCAACAATCAATATATTGAGCCAATATCAAAGATTCATTGAACTTTGGAGACAACTATGACGAAAAGATCAAACAAAAAATTCTTCATAGGACACTTAGTAGGTTTTTCGATATCAAAGAAGGAGAACATCTGCAAGATTATGACATGGCAAGCAGATCAACTATTACAGATTTCAAATACAATTATGGCATTCAAGATTATGACATGTAGAACGAACTAATATATCTAAGAACGATTGCAGATGTTTATGTTTCATTTTTTCCTTATTGCAATCCCTTCTGCCAACTACCATACGGGGGTTTACGGAAGACAAAACTATCGTTCATTATGTCATCATAGCACTCAACATGAAAAAAAATAACACTTTGATCTGCTTGACTCTTCAAAGGGATATCACGAGGCAAGAGATTATTTTAGCGTCGTAACAAGCGACTTAAATAAGATCTGGAAGCAACTAAGCTCAACTAGTTCAACTTTCACCAAGTAACATTGAACATTTCAAGAAAGTCAACATGGATGTGCCACTTCAGGGAGCAGACATGTAAACACTACCATCCTTGGTCTTTATCTTTTCTCTAACATTTACTACTTCCAATCCTAAATATAGCATGTTGAGACAGTTTAACATGAACCGCCCCAACAACCTAAATAGCATAGAAAGTATTTTCATGTCAAGAGGCTAGCAATATTAACGAATCATTCTTCCCTCTTGTAGACTGGACTGCGCGTTCTAAATGTACATGAACCTCAAGCACTACTCCCAAGAAGGAACAACCGTCTTATTGACAGAAGAACAAGTCCCTAAGTTGAGGAAGAGAATTATGTATCAAATAAAGAGCAAACACATGGGCAATACCAACCTAGTATTGCTAAACTCTACAACAGGTTCGTCTTTGAAAAAACAAAAAACTAATTCTCTACTGAGAGGTAGTTTTTACATACTAAGCCTCACCATGTTATTTGATTGTTTGTTTGATCGGATAGATATGCTGAAACATAAAGTTGCAATCGGAGACAGAGAAATGAAACAAGTCGAATGCAGCATAATTGAACAAGACCTTCATCAATCTCCCAAGGAAATTGATATATGCACTAGAGAGATAGAAGTTATTGATCTGGTGTCCAGTGAAGATGAAGAAGACAACAATACATGCAGTCAACAGAAAGAACTTAATCAAGACAACAAGGAAACTTACACAGAGCAACATGAGCAACAAGATGATGATTTGCGGAGGGAGCATGAATGCAAGGATCCTCCAATAGAACCACATCGACACCCCACCCCAATAGAGAAGAAGACTAAAAAGGGAAACGACAACGATAACAGAAAGATATATGAACGGAAGATGCTTGAATAGAGGAAATGTGATGCTTCCATCTCTGTTCGTAAAGGAACAAACAAAGGTGTCAACAGAAAATTGGAAAAAAATAGTAGCAATATGCAGCACATCTAGCACAGGACCAACTGACTCTTTGGACTTCTTGCTTCCAAGAACGCTACCCCAGAAGTAGAAGGGGAACGCTTTCTTAAGGACCTTACACCAGATCAACTAAAAAGGTAACAATGAACTTGTAGCTGGACGAGCATTGAATTTTTCATGTTTTCGAAATAGCGTTAACCATGGATAATGAGGAAAAATTTAACAAGAAATAGGCGGAGCGCCTTGCAAGGTTGCAGTCGGATTCCCCAGATACTTCAACACGTCACTCATCTGAGATCACGCCAACAAACATAATATCAATCAAGAGGATGATAAAACAGTCAACCAGGCTCTACGGCGGAGCTAACATTCCAAAATTTGAGCATCAAGATTGCATTTACATGGCAAGGCCAAAGCACTTCATGACTATCTAATGAGCAAAAAAGGATAGTAGGAATGCGGAAAGTAAGTAGCTTATGTCCTGAAAACAAAAGTAAAAAAGTCAAGTGAAGCTCCTGATGAAACAACCTAACCAGTGGCTCTATTTTTGTGTAAATTTTTTTGCTTGCAGGTCACATCGATATAAAAGCGCAAATTGACAAGATTACATTACCAGAAAAATCATGTTGGACCAGTTGTGGAAAGGATCACTAGGACAAATGGAGGCCAGCATGTGTAACACGCTGTTCGAAGAATGGATAGAACAGAAATAGTAAAACATAAGCGATAAAGCCATACTCATTTCAGAATTCGCAAATGTATAGGACCCTCTTCCACAAAAGCACTTGCATCATATAACTCATCGAAAAATGTTTGGCTAAAGGTACACTCCTTCTTTATTGCATCTTGTACTCGCCCTCAATTATAATGATGGAGGACTAAAAGGGTTGAACGTGGAAGAATCGCTACAATAGTTTGAAACACTCATAAAAGGAAAAAACCTTCTAGATAGGAAGCTGGTAAGTTCACTTCACATCACTTATTCTCCTTCTTAAGCTCTCATGTTCACATGACATTTAACTCTCTCTGTCACCCAACGCATATCATGATACCTCATAACACCACTTCACACCACACGTTATATGTGCTGAACAAGTACGAGAATACACTTGACATTCTTGACTCACTAAATTACAAGCAATATAAAAATATGTCCTGGAGACAACACCATAGAAGCCATAAATAATTGGTATGTGCTCTGAAGTTGTTTTTCTTTTTGCCGATAACACGGCATGATTACTTTTCTTAACGGCGACATCCAACAACAAAACAAAAATGAAATCACACATTGAAAGGATGTATGTACTGATGGAGAGGTATTACAGGGAAGCGGCACTAAAAGCCCACAACGAGCCGAATTGGCCAAGCATAGCAGCCAGGCCTAAAAGAGTTTATGCGCCAAAACAAAAGGATGCACTATGTGGACAACTCATGGTCCAATCTGTAAGATACTGGAATGACTAAAACTGATGAAGGGAGATGAGGAACTTCATGTAAGTTAATAGTATAACAATTTTATTTAGTTTCAACATATTTATACGTGTGGACACCATGAAAAATAGAAGTATATGAATGACATGACTGCAGCCTAGCAAGATAGATGACGAATGGAAACTAGAGTTTCTATTCATAACAGTATTTTGTAAGACCAACCAAATAAAGTGGAACCAGCTGCCTGCAAGAATACAAGAACTCAAACTAGAAGATTCAAGTTTTTTTTCAATCGTGGAAGGTAAGATAACTTTTTTGGAACGACACACATGGACGAGCTATGTATTTACTATGACAAAAGCTTGCATATTACTATAAAAAACAGTAGACAATTTGAGATATATTTTCTAGCATCCAAACAATGACCATCAATTTTACCTGCTTTGACAGAGACAAGTAGAAAAAACAAGAACAAAAAACGAAGCAACATGACGTATCCAAACATGAAGCAAGATCCTTCGACCACATGGATAACGCAACCAAGCTCCTGTAAATAATCACGAGCGTGAGCTGGCAGAATGAATTCAAAAAGTAAGTTGTTTACTCATACACAAATAGAAATACCTCAAAATACTTCCTGTCATGTTTCTATGAATTTTTTATAGACTCCCTCACTTCAGTATTTCTTTTTTCTTCTCTCATGGCAAAATTATATATAAGCATATGCATGGAGTGTTGGAAATATGCCCTAGAGGCAATAATAAAGTGGTTATTATTATATTTAATTATTCATGATAACCGTTTGTTATCTATGCTAGAACTGTATTGATCGGAAACTTAGATACATGTGTGGATACATAGACAAAGACTTTGTCCCTAGTGAGCCTCTACTAGACTAGCTCGTTGATCAAAGATGGTCAAGGTTTCCTGACCATAGACATGAGTTGTCATTTTATAACGGGATCACATAATTAGGAGAATGATGTGATGGACAAGACCCAACCTTAAGCATAGCATTTGATTGTGTTAGTTTAATGCTACTGATTTCTTTATGTCAAGTATTTGTTCCTATGACCATGAGATCATGTAACTCCCTGACGTGGGAGGAATGCCTTGTGTGTATCAAACGTCACGACGTAACTAGGTGATCATAAAGGTACTCTACAGGTATCTCTGAAGGTGTCTGTTGGGTTGGCATGGATCGAGTCTGGGATTTGTCACTCCGTATGACGGAGAGGTATCTCTAGGCCCACTCGGTAATACAACATCACAAGAAGCTTGCAAGCAATGTTACTAAGGAGTTAGTCACGGGATATTGTATTATGGAATGAGTAAAGAGAATTTCCAATGATGATATTGAACTAGGTATGGAGATACCAACGATCGAATCTTGGCCAAGTAACATACCGCTGAAAAAAGGGAACTGCATATGGGATTGTCTGAATCCTTGACATCGTGGTTTGACCGATAAAGATCTTCGTAGAATATGTAGGAACCAATGTGGGCATCCACATCCCGCTATTTTTTATTGACCGTGGAGGTGTCTCGGTGATGTCTGTATAGTTCTCGGACCTGTAGGGTCCACACGCTTAACATTCGATGATGAGATAGTACTGTTGAGTTGCATATGTTGGTAAACGAAGGTTGGTTGGAGTCCCGGATGAGATCCTGGACATGACGAGGAGCTTAGGAATGGTCCGGAAGTAAAGACTGATATATGGGAAGTTGGTATTTGAGTTTTGGAAAGGTTCCAGGACTTACCGGTTTTGTGACGGAGATACTAGAAGTGTTCCGGGGGTCCATCGGGAGGGTCCACCTGCCCCGAAGGGCCCCATGGGTTGTGGAGGGGGCGCACCAGCGCCTGGTTGGCTGGATACCCCTCGCACCTAAGGACCATGCGTCCACGGGCTTGGATGGCCCAAGGGTAGCCGCCGGCCCGCTTCCTTGGGGGCCAAGGCAGCCCCTTGGCCGCCGCCCCTAACCCTAGGGGAAACCCTAGGGCGGCCACCTCTCCACCCTGAGCGCACCTGAAGGCAGCATTTGGACCAACAACAGGACTGAAAAATGTCGCATTGAAAAGAGGGTGCTCGACGAAATAGCACATATCTGGAAAAACTGAAAACCTTCACAAGAATGTGATAAGGACAAAATATTATTAGGCCCTTCCTTCGCGGAGGTAAATTTTAAAAAAGCACCCACATTCTTCTAAATTTGCATGTTTCATGTCGATGCTAGTTTATTTATCCTCGCAATTTTTCTCAAACTTATTTGTTTGGTGCAACGCATACTGAAAATAAAGAATCACTCTCAAGGTGTTAAGAAGTTTAGAGATGAATTAGAAAAAGAGAAGAAACAATTGATTCCCTTGTACCTCCAAGAACATCAACAGGAGAAGCTCTTAACAGCAAATATGGTAAAATCCCTTTTTCAAAAACAAAATAAAAATATGTGTTTCAAGAAATTGCTTTATATAGCATTAAATAACACAAAAACTTTTGTGTACGCAGATATTCATAATAATGGAGAAGGAAAGCAATTACGTCCTATATATGTTGGACAAATACATTCACAAAGTCCACATCATCGATCCTCAAGAAGTATTTCGCAAGGAAATAGAGGAAGAAAATGATCCATGCGTACAACATATGACCAATGAGGAAGCAAATAAGCTGCTTCACACCATTGATTAAAGACAGAAAAAAGGGCAATGGACTTTGATAGCTACCACAATCACAAATTGGAAGTTGTAAGTATCCTACATACAAAAAAAGCCAGTTCAAAAAATTCCACTTATTTATTTCTAGAAACCAAAAAGAATGAAACTTCCAGGTTCCTAGGTTTAAACAAGTTCT
Source organism: Hordeum marinum (assembly GCA_022496015.1). NCBI lineage: Eukaryota > Viridiplantae > Streptophyta > Magnoliopsida > Poales > Poaceae > Hordeum > Hordeum marinum. The sequence goes on from CM039677.1 coordinate 123,319,990, forward strand.
CAACATGGTACATCGCAAAAATATGGAAACCAAGCTGAAGGGTAATGGGATGGTCAATTTCGTAGAAAATGTTCCCATGGTTGACAAAGGTGAATCGGCATATGTTGTTGTAAAGCTTACATTCCAGTACGATGGCGTAAAATTTGTTGAAGACATAGATCATTTCGACGTAAATTTTTCCTCACACTCTACTAGGCACATCATATAATAAAACTGGAATATCTTTTACTTCTTGTTACATATAAAGCTGTATGCACTAGTGCCAAGATTACATATTATTTATTTTTTGTTGGTGAATTTTCATAAGATGAACTGGAAATTTGGAAGGCAGAAGCACTAAACATGCCATTACGCAGTGAAGAAAATGAAGTCAAATCTGATGCGATGGGTCAACAAATTAGAAGGATCTTAAACAAGGATGAAGACTAAAACTTGTCGGCAACACAGTTAAATTGTCACCATAATTGTTTTCCCAATGTACCTCTTCATGACTCTATCGTAAATGTGTAAACATGTCAATCAAAACATCTGGAACAACGGAATTCCATCTCATATATATTGTGCACCGCTTTACGTTTATGTACAACGATGCATATCTAACCACCTAATCGTGGATCGGAAACTGATGCACCGCGCGTCTACACAATTCACACACATGCCTCTGTGTTTGGCTGGATCCCAAGCCTCTGCAAGAATCACGCTCGTGACTTTGGAGACTCATAAATTGTACCTCTAGACGATTCACACATGCCTCCGGAGACTCATTGATACGTCGTATCTATAATTTTTGATTATTTCATACTATTATATTATCAATCTAGGATACTTTTTGAGTAACTATTGACCAATTTATATTATTTTTTAGCACTAACCTATTGACCCAGTGCCTGGTGTCAATTCCTGTTTTTTTGTGTTTGTTGTTTCACGGAAATTGCATATCAAACAAAGTCCAAACGCGATAAAAATTTGTAGAGATTTTTTGGAACATATGTGAATTTTGCTAGTCAGAATCAACATAAGACGATGCCCGAGGTGTAACATCCCGGGACCGGCGCTCCCGAAGATTCCCCTTTTATTCCATTGTCATCATGTCATTCATTTGTTTTGTCACATTAATCTTTGCATCATTCGCATTGCATCATTTCATCATGCCATCATGTCATTTTTTCCTCAACTCAAATAAACAAATTGTATGGATTTTGATCCATTTAAATTGAGGGAAATACATATGATGATTTCTCTTTAAAACATATGCAATATCCTCCAATATTTATAGGGAGCTAAAAGAAATATTCCATTAATTTGGACTCAACCAGCACACTTAGAGAACAAACCCCATGCCTTCTTCTACTTGAAGTTTCACCTTCGAACCTTGTCAATAATTCTTTCTCCATTTATCAAGGCTCATCCTAAATTCTCAACATTTTTCGATGCTTCTAAATCCTACCTTTCATTTTAACTGTTTGGTTTAAATTCAAATCCTGTTGAATTTAAACATTTTATAAATTGTGGGAACCAACTTTGTAGGCTGGGTTTTAATCTAGTAAGTCCCATAAAAGTGTTTCACAATTTTCCAAGCCCCTTGCTATTTCTTTTTCTACCTTTTCTTATTTCTCCTTTTTCTGCAATTTGGAAGGAGAATTCGAGAGAGAGAGAGAGTCTAGCAAGCCCACCTCTTACTGTTTTCAGCCCAAGCCTACCTATACCTTCTTCCTCATGCGTTCCTCATCCTCTACGAACCAGTGCATCTCCCTCCATTGCCTGTAGCCTCGATCAAATGGCTCCACAGCGCCTCCTGAGCTCCATATAGAGGCTGGTGCCCTAGCCCTTGCTCTCATCGCTCCGTTTTCTTCTTCTCCTCCTCCTAGCCGCCGCCACTCCTCCCGGTCGTCTCCCACCTCGAAATCTTCCCCGATCGCCCTGCCCAAACCATGGTCGCCACCTATCCACCTCGTTTTCATCCCTGGCCCAACCAGCACCTCCACCGCAGCGAAGCCTCACCAAACCCCGCAGCGCCTGAGCTCCTCCCCAGAAGCCTCCTACTCCTCTCGCGCTGGACGTGCCCAGCAGTCACGCGAGCATGTGCGTCTGTAGTCCAGCGAGCCGTTGCGTCCCACTCCTCCGGCGCGCCTCCGTGGAGCCAGCCACCGGCGACCAACCCAGCAGCAGCAGCTCGTTCGGGTCGCCCTCTCTCCCTGCCTTTCTATGCTTCTTTCTTCTCCTTGCTCCTCCCGCTTATCTCTTATGCTCCTTCTCCCTCGCTTCTTTCACCGTGCAGGAACAGCATGGCGCCACATGAAGAAGCAGCAACCGCCATGGACGTGAAGCTCGGCTCACCGTGACGCCATGGCCACCAACTGCAGCTCTGCCCTGACCTCCCTTTCGCCACCCAACCCCCGGATCTGTGCCGTCCCGGCACCTCTGCCGGAGCAAGCCAGCTCCCCGCCGCTCCCGCGCCAACCGGCCATGCCGCAAAGCTCCTACCGCGCCGCCGCCCGCACAAGCTCCAAGGCCACCAGAGCCTTCCAACCCCGCGCCACGCCGGCGACCTTCCCCAGCGACGCCCACATCCCACCAGCGATGTGCCCCACCGGAACTAAACGTCAAGTTGGGCCCCACCAGCAACCTGCATCCCTGACCACGGCAACAGAGCTACTCTGTTTTGTTCGTTCAGTTTTTGTCAGATTCGCGCCAGCGTATGCTTCATGTAGTGGAGGATGCATTTTTTTATCACTGGTTAAGGAGTGGCTAGTGCCGCTTGATTTCAACCAGAAGGTCCTCGGTTCAAATCCCAAGCAGACCCATTTTTGCGTGTTTGCTTTAGTTTTTGCACACCCACACATTCAGTCGTTTGGGCTAGATCAGTTATTGGGCTAGCACAATGCACTGCATTCGGACATTATGTTTTTTCCTCTCTGTCCTTATCAATTATTCACGCGCATTGCATATTAACAGTAAGCTAGCATTATTTATAATTGCTAATAAGTAATTAATCGTGTATCTAAATAAAACATGACATATATGTAATATGCTTAGAATTTTGTGTAGATTCACAATTTTCAATTTTCAACCATTTTTGCGTGTTTGCTTTAGTTTTTGCACACCCACACATTCAGTCGTTTGGGCTAGATCAGTTGTTGGGCTGACACAATGCACTGCATTCGGACCTTATGTTTTTTCCTCTCTATCCTTATCAATTATCCACGCGCATTGCATATTAACAGTAAGCTGACACTATTAATAATTGCTAATAAGTAATTAATCGTGCATCTAAATAAAACATGACATATATGTAATATGCTTAGAATTTCGTGTAGATTCACAATTTTCAACTTTCAACCATTTTTGCGTGTTTGCTTCAGGTTTTACACACCCACACATTCAGTCGTCTGGGCAAGATCAGTTGTTGGGCTGGCACAATGCACTGCATTCGGACCTTATGTTTTTTCCTCCGTGCCCTTATCAATTATCCACGCGCATTGCATATTAACAGTAAGCTGGCACTATTTATAATTGCTAATAAGTAATTAACCATGCATCTAAATAAAACATGACATATATGTAACATGCTAGAATTTCATGTAGATTCATAATTTCCAACTTTCAACCATGATTAAAATGTTTCGAACTGTTGTTTGCATTATTTTGCATATGCCATGTGAAAATGATTTATTTTATAACTAATTAACTGTAGCTCCGTTGAAAATGTTTTACATATGTAACTTGACTAGAAAACGTGTAGAATAACATAGTGCAATTTATTTTGCTGTTTAACAACTCTAAAATTGAGTTAGGACTGGTCTGGACTAAATTCATAATTTTCAAATGGGGTCATTCCAGAAATGCTACAAATTGTTTCCAGCCTCATTTAAGATGCCTAGATAGAGTAGTTTATTTATGCTTCACCTCTTGCCATGTACCAACCTTTAATATTTTCATGTACGTAACGGGAATTAATGACCCACAAGCATAGGGGATATATCGTAGTCCTTTCGATAAGTAAGAGTGTCGAACCCAACGAGGAGCAGAAGGAAATAACAAGCGGTTTCAGTAAGGTATTCTCTTCAAGCACTGAAATTATCGGTAACAGATAGTTTTGTGATAAGATAATTCGTAACGAGTAACAAGTAACAAGTGTAGCAAAGGTTCAGCAAGGTAGCCCAATCCTTTTTGTGGCAAAGGACAAGCCTGGGCAAACTCTTATATAAAGCAAAGCTCTTCCGGGGACACATGGGAATTTCTGTCAAGCTAGTTTTCATCATGCTCATTTGAGTCACATTCATTACTTTGATAATTTGATATGTGGGTGGACCGGTGCTTGGGTGCTGCCCTTACTTGGACAAACCTACCACTTATGATTAACCCCCTCGCAAGCATCCGCAACTACGAAAGAAGAATTAAGATAAACCTAACCATAGCATGAAACATATGGATCCAAATCAGCCCCTTACGAAGCAACACATAAACTAGGGTTTAAGCTTCCGTGTAACGCCCCAAACACAACCGCCGGTAGTTGTTACTCCTGGCGGGATCTAGACTGGCCTCACAGATCAATACTAGTCTTTTCTATGCATTTTGTCCTTACTCATGCGCACCCGAGACCAACTTCCCGGTCGGTCACCCATCCTAAAACTATTGCAAGCCAAGCACGCTTAACCTGGGAGTTCTGTTTGAATGGGCTCCCGGAAAAGAAGGAATTCCTTATAGATATGAGTAGTCTATCATCCCTAATAAGCTAGGCTATCACATACACCACCACTCAGAGGAACCCTCGTCCTCGTCGGGTCACACCTCATGTCAAATCATCGCATTACCTACACCTGCAACTGTTGTTGTAGTAATCTATGAGACACAGGGACTTAGCAATCTCATTACCAAGGATATCAAGACTATTAAAGCTTAATTGGTGATGTATGGTTAAGTGGTGAAGCTGCAGCAAGCGACTAAGCATTTATTTGAGTGGCTAACTTACGAATACAGAAAGTGAAGTATGATGGTCTACGCATAACGGACGTGAACAGGTAATGATCACTAACCAATCCTGATCACATACTTACGTTAAACATAAACCCACTGTTTTCTCTATCGGATAAGGACTCACGAGAAGAGACAATCACGGTTACGCACACAGTTGGTATAACTTATTAGAGTTTACTTCAAGTTTGCTATGACCGGGTGTTAAACAAAGTATCCAAGTTTGCCACATAACTCCGGGCACGACTTTCCGAAAGATTTAACCCTGCAGGGGTGCTCCAACTCATCCATCATAAATTAACCACACGCAGCGGGAATAACCTTGACCACGGATCTCGCGATCTTCCTAGGCAATTCCATAGGAAATCCGCCACCTCGAGATAGGCCGAAGAATAATCAGAATTCCACACTCAAGACGTTCGAGAAAGGTAAAACAAATCCAACAAGGCCGCCCGGCGTGTCGACGAACCCGATAGGAGTCACGTAGCTCGTTCTCAGGACACGACCAGATAAGCACAACGTACAGTGGCCTGACAGAAATTTCCCAAGTTGCCCCAGGTTGGCCCCGCACACGGCTCTTGTTTGGACCAACACTCATGAGGAGCACTGGCCCGGGTTGTTGATTAAGATCCTCAGGTTAATTACTCCCTATGCAGGTTTATTAGTTATTAGGCAAATGTAGTACCAATGTTGGGCCTTGCCAGACAAACTTTATCCTAGAACAAAAATCAAGGGGGTCCCCATAACAACCCTGAGCATGTTAGGAGTGCTCAATTATGGAACCTAACACCGGTTCATAAGTAACTATGGCAGCAAGAGTGGAAAAAAACACCGAGCAAATGGCCAAGCCTTCCACCCCTTACCAAGTGTATAAGTGCATTAAATTAAATAGCAATAATATTATGATAACAAAAGAATGTCCATGTTGTCACATGGAAGCAAATTGCACCTGTAGCTAGAAATGCTATAAGAAGGGTTGAGCAAGCAGTAACATAGCCAAACAAAGGTTTGCTGGGATGTGGAGAGGTTAGAGGCTTTCATGGCAATGTTGGGAGGCTTGACAAACAAGTGGTAGGTAGCGAGACATAACGATAAAATCAAGACAACTAGCATAGCAATGATAGTAGTGGTATCCAGGGAAATGTGTCATCTTGCCTGAGATCCCGCTCGGAAGAAGAACGAGTCCATGAAGAAGACGGGCCAAGGTAGTCGAACAAATCCTCACACTCCGAACGCTTTAGGAACTCTATGGAGAAGGAACAAACTAGAAACAACAATCAACACAAGATATAACACAGCATATGCATGCCATGATGCGTAGACCAATATGATGCATGTCCGGTTTAAATATGCAAGGCATGGCATGACAAGAACATCAAACAACTACTGCACATTAAGTGAAGTTCAATATGCAACGAGTTGCATATTGACGAAACTCCACGTTCGAATTATTTAGTTCACTCCCGTTTAGGTACTCATTAATATTAAATATATTTAAACATGGCAAGAGGTGAAGCATTAACAACTATATCATCTAGGCATTTTAAATGGGTCCGGAAGCAATATATATCATTTCCAAAACAATCTCATATGCATATTATGAATTTGGTCCAGATCTGTACTAACCATATTTTAGAGTTGTTAACCAGCAAAATAAATGTCACCATGAGATTCTACACGTTTTTATAGATAAGTTTCATATATGGAACATTTTAAAAAGAGCCAAATGTTGTTGTAGTAATCTGTGAGCCACAGGGATTCAGCAATCTCATTTCCAAGGGTATCAAGACTATTAAAGCTTAATGGGTGAGGTATGGTTAAGTGGTGAAGATGCATCAAGCGACTAAGCATTTATTTGAGTGGCTAAATTATGAATACAGAAAGTAAAGTATGGTGGTCTACGCATAATGGACGTGAACTAGTAATGCTCACTAACTGATCCTGATCACCTACTTACGTCAAACATAACCCCACCGTGTTCTCTCTCGGATAAGAACTCACGAGAAGAGAAAGTCACAGTTATGCACACGGTTGGTGTATTTTATTTGAGTTTACTTCAAGTTTACTATGACCGGGTGTTAAACAAAGTTTCCAAGGTTGCCACATAACCACGGGCACGGCTTTCCGAAGGATTTAACCCTGTAGGGGTGCTCCAACTCATCAATCATAAACTAACCACACGCAGCGGGAATAACCTCGAACACGGATCTCCTAATCTTCCTAGGCAATTCCAACGGAAATCCGCCACCTCGAGATAGACCGAAGAATAATTGGAATTCCTCACTCAAGACGTTCGAGAAAGGTAAAACAAATCCAGCAAGGCCGCCTGGCGTGTCGACGAACCCGATAGGAGCCACGTATCTCGTTCTCATGACACGGCCAGATAAGCACAGCGTACAGTGGCCTAATAGAAATCTCTCGAGTTGCCCCGGGTTGGCCCCGCACAAGGCTCTAGTTTGAAACAACACTCATTAGGAGCACTCTCCCGGGTTTTTGATTAAGATCCTCGGGTTAATTACTCCCTATGCAGGTTTATTAGTTATTAGGAAAATGTAGTACCAATGTTGGGCCTTGCCAGACAAGCTTTATCCTAAAACGAAAATCAAGGGGGTCCCCATAACAACCCCGAACATGTTAGGAGCGCTCAATTATGGAACATAACACCGGTTCACAAGTAACTAGGGGTGGCAAGAGTGGAACAAAACACCGAGAAAAAGGCCAAGCCTTCCACCCTTTACCAAGTGTATAAGTGCATTAAATTAAATAGCAATAATATTATGATAACAAAAGAAGGTCCATGATGTCACATGGAAGCAATTGCACCTGCATCTAGAAGCGCTATAAGAAGGGTTGAGCAAGCGGTAACATAGCCAAACAAAGGTTTGCTGGGATGTGGAGAGATTATAGGCTTTCATGGCAATGTTGGGTGGCTTGACAAACAAATGGTAGGTAGCGAGACATAGCGATAAAAGCAGGACAACTAGCATAGAAACGATAGTAGTGGTATCCAGGGAAATGTGTCATCTTGCCTGAGATCCCGCTCGGAAGAAGATCGAGTCCATGAAGAAGACGAGCCAATATAGTCGAACGAATGCTCACACTCCGAACGCTTTCGGAACTCTATCGAGAAGGAACAAACCGAAAACAACAATCAACACAAGATACACCACAATATATGCATGACATGATGCATAGACCAATATGATGCATGCCGGTTTTATTATGCAAGGCATGGCATGGAAATAACATCAAACAACTACTACACATTATGTGAAGTTCAATATGGAACGAGTTGCATATTGACGAAACTCCACGTTTGAATTAATTAGTTCACTCTCATTTAGGTACTCATCAATATTAAATGTTGTTTAACATGGGTGGTCATGCATAAGGCGAAGATGGAATTAAGCAATTTTAAATGGAGAGGGACAACATACATATAAAAAAATAGTAACTCTCCAATTATGAGAAAGTGGTTAATGTTGTTTATCATGGCAATAGGTGAAGCATGAACAACTATATCATCTAGGCATTTTAAATGAGGCCGGAAGCAATATCATTCCCGAAACAATCCCGTATGCATACTAAGATTTAGGTCCAGATCTGTACTAACACAATTTTAGAGTTGTTAAACAGTAAAATAAATGTCACCATGTGATTCTACATGTTTTTCAAGACAAGTTTCATATACGGAACATTTTAAACGGAGCTACGGTTATTTAGTTATGCAATAAACCGTTTTTAACATGACATTGATGCCAATTAATGCAAACAACAAGTTTAAGTATTTTTATCACGTGTGAAAGTTGGATATTATGAATCTACACGAAATTCCAAGCATTTCACATATATAAAGTCTTTCAATCCGACATACGGTTAAAGAGTTATTATATGTATGATCAATAGGGTTTTTCTGCAATTTTATTATCCTGGAATAATTAGAAAAATCGCACGCAGGGAAAACACACACTATGGGCCGAATCTGCAAAAGGGCCCGAACAGGACATGGGCGCAGGATAGCAAAATATCGCTCAGGCGGGGAATAGGGCATCGGTGCTCACAACGGGCTGGGCCTTGAGGCTGCAGGAGCTGGGCCGGTGGGGAGGCGGACTGGGCCGGTCCACCTGCGGGTCAACGCCGAGTGGGGGCCTCCTCCTCCCGATCGCAATCGGGGTGAGGCATGACGATGCGGTTCCGGCACCGGCGGAACTTGCGGCGGCCACCGGAGGTAGGGAAGGGGCAGGGACGACCGGATCCTGGGGCGATGGCCCTATTTCCAATGGTGGCCTGGTGGCTTGGTCCACGGCGGCGATTCCTGGAGCGGCTTGACAGCGAGGGGCTCTAGCGACGCGGCACTCCGGCCGGCGAGGCGCCACAGCGGTGGGGCTAGCGCCGGCCTCTAGCAGCGAGGAGGCAAGGCGGCGGCGCGGCTGGGAGCTCGGGCTCAGGGGAGCTAGGCGATGCTGGATCGGGGCTCCTCCCCTCGATCTGGCTCGGGCGCAGGGAGCTCAGGCGGCAGCGGCTGATTTGGGCCCAGATGGGCTTGGGCGGGCTCAATCCGGACCTGGCGGCTGGGAGGCACCGGCAGGGGGGTGGCGGCTGGTTGATTTGGCACGGGATTTAAGGAGGGATTAGGGTTTAGGCCAGATTAGGCAGGGGAGGGGGTCTATTTATAGTTTTGGGGCTAGGGTTAGTAGTTTTTGTCTGTTTTCGGACTGTTCGATCTCGATCGGATGGCCCGGAAGCGGAGGGGGGTTAAGTGGTCTGCGGTGGAAGTGTATATGGGCTAGGTGGGGATGAGAGGGAGGTTTGTTGCCCGTGACATGAGGTTTTAAAACACCGAAAAATGTCCGACGAATAAACCGATGACCGCACTGCTACGGCTGACCGACGGGGTATCAAACGAACCTGGAATGCGACGAAATTCGACAGGCGGCCTACCTACAATAAAACAAGACCGCATGCCAAGTCTCGACCCAATTCGAGAATATTTTTAGCACGCCTTTTAAAACATTTTAAACGATGTCGTGGGCACGGGCGTGTGTGGTTGGTCTCGAGACGGGCAACGGCAAGAACGGAGGAACCAACGACTACGTACGGATGCAAGTTTTCAAAACGAGTGACGGTGCTATGCAGATGATGCGAATGATGCGATGATGAATGCAACAACCAGATGAAAGACAAGACGAGAATGGCATAAAAGGGGAATCTTCTGGAGCGTCGGTCCTAGGCCATTACAACTCTCCTCCACTACACGAGGATCTCGTCCTGAGATCTAGAATGAGAAGGGGAAGAGAAAGAGAAAGAGGAAAGGAAGAGGTAAAACTTTGTTGCTTCTTTGACAAATGAGTGAAACCAATGAATCTTGAAGGACGCAAAGAGATGAAGAATAACATGAGGAACAAGCAAGAATTCACAAGAAATTTCAGCATCACTTCGGTAGGATAGAGAAGCAAAACTTGATAAGAAGGAAAGAACTTGAACATAGAACACAACACTTCGGTAAAATGAATAAGCAAGAAAGAACATGATCTTAATCAAACTAGATGTGAGTTGAAAAGAGCAACACCACAATGCCTCTGGAACAAACGAATAGAAGCTAGATTTTTGGAGAGATCAGAACGGAGAAGAAAATGACAACTTCTACCACCATTGAATTGAAAGCACCCTTGGAAGGAAGGATAGAACGAGCTGATTAGAATCAACAACGAAAAGAATAGCTTGTTACGGGCTTATGCAAAACATCTCAAAATTATGAGGTGACAACCTGCCACAAGAGGAACAATTGATTGCTTGAGAGCAACAAGAGTTGGAAAACTTCTTTCACCAAGAAGAGGAGGAGAAAACTTGGAATATTTATGGCACCATGACAGCAACATCCTTAGGAAATGCTTTAGGTGAAATCCAACCCAAGATAACTCCGAGAAAACATGATGGTTTTACTCATCTTATTCTTGACAAGTATCCTTCGAGACTCCTCATAATCAAGGATTTAATAACACCATCTCAAAATACAATGGAGAAGGAATTGAACTTAGAAATCCAAGAGAAAGAACACTTAAGCACCTCCAACAAGAATCTTGAAGAACACTTGAAAATGAAAGAAATCTTGATGAACCACCATGAAGAACCTCCGGAAGAACTCTCAAAAGAAAGGATGATAGAAATAATGGAAGGATGCAAAAAAGAACAAGATTGAGGCCTTGCTATGAATTAGATGAAGCTTAGCAACAAGATGCTTGAGAAAAACTAGGAACTCCGGAAAAGAAAGATGACCACTTGGGATAAGGAATTGATATCATGAACAACTCCGAAAGAAAGATTGAAATCACTTCAAGGAACAAGAATAAGAATTATGTTATGCTTATCCTTTATCAAGTTGAATTGATGACAAACAACAGATTTCGCACACCACTTATTCTTCTTGAAAAGATTGAAGAGAAAGGGAGAGACAGAGATCACAAACTTGAAGAAGTTTTGAACGAGAACACCGGTAAGAATTCACAAATGAATGAGGATCCCATGAATGAATGGAGATACCTGAGAACAAATAGATCAAGATCCACTTGGCAGAAAACTTGAACGAAGCACTGGAATACTTGAGAGACGAAGGAGAGACAACAATTGAGAAGAATTTGAGAATGAAAGCCGAAACCTGAGAACGAAGAAATCTTTTGAAATGATGGCCTTCGGAGGATCGAGAAATGAAAACAACTCTGAATGCACCGGATAGATATGGGAGAAATAAATCATGATTGAACAATTCGAGATGATAGCAACAACCTGAAAACCATGAATCTTCAAGAGAATGAGCAAAGATGTAAGAGAACCACTCCTTCGGTCTTCAATGCAGACAATGACGACGAGAAACAACACCATGAATTACTGAGATACTCCGGAATAATGAATAAAGAAAAGGTTGAGCCAACAATGAAAATGATTTAGAAGCAATCTTAAAGAAGGCATATGATTGATGAAATTCATTCTTACGTCATATTTGAACAGAACTTGAGAATATCTCTGGAAAGATTAGAAGAGTCAGGTAGGATCCTGGGAAAAAACATGTGGGTTATGGGCCCACTCAAAAGAAACCATCGTTGAAACAATTGATTAAAAGAGATATTGCACCGGTACGAATTAATAACTTGATGAAGTGAGAACCTCGAAATAATTTGGACGAAATGAAAGAAAACACGAATCTCTGAGATAACTTCAGCCTCCGGATAGAATACAGAGAGACGAATAAACAAGAGAGTCTTGGAAAAGAAATTCCAACATGGAAACCATTGAACGAATGAGAAAGGATAAGATAATCATCAAAGCTTGAATTGAATCCACCGGAGAAGAATAACAACAAGAACAAAGAATATGAGGATAGATTATGAAAATGAAACTCTTGAGAATATCCACAAGAAGTCATCGGATACAATACAGAAGAAATGATAGCGTAAACATTGATGAAGAGAAAGGCACTTTGAAGATAATTGAATCATTGAAGAAAAAGGGCGGGAGGGTGGGAAAAACAAAGAAAACTTGAGACAGATGAGACGAACTCTAGAAAGAAATGAGAATTGATCTTGCAACATTGAAGAGGAAAGAAATATCTTGAAGAGAAGCACACCGATAGGAAAAGAATTGATATGATAACTTGATTGAGCACAAGAATTAGCAATCCCACAGAAATATGAGAACACTAGTTAGGAAAGATATGATATCACCACTTGGCATCGAAGCAACTCGAATTACCATATACAAAGCAAAACAAAGATGGGGCTTATGTAACAAGCCAGAACAAATACATGACAGAGATTTCGTCCGATATTTTCGTGGTAAGGTTCGCACGAGCTCGATCATACATTGGATTGTCATTTTGAAATGACGCTCAAATATGCTCCCTAGGCATAGCGAACTACAAGGCTTGATGAAGCATAAATCGAGACTGTCCTCTGTAAGAAAGACCGTGAACAAACGAATCCACTAGATGTCGAACCCCAACCTCACATCATGATCTGTTGGAAGATAGCCTACGTAACTACTTGAATTCGCACCTACGAACTTCCAAAAACTTTCTTGGTTATGCAATCGGGTGTTGGGGATACAAGGAGGAAATATCTCACACAACTAACAAACCTACACCCCAACTGTATCCATCCTTAAACACATAACCAGAGGCTTCCGCAAGTCCATCTAACTTAGATCCTCGGAAGAACAACGATACTAACCATGGTGGTACCCCAGACGCCTCCCAGTACCGGGTGACTCCGATCTTATCTCACCATGATAAGTATTGAAGCAATTCCGAACACCCTCTGTCCTGGGATAATAAGGAAGCCGAATGATAACGATGTTCCAAGAATTCCCTGGGGCTCAACTCCCCGGAAGAAATCAAGTCAGACAGGAGGCACAAAGGCAGAACTCTATCACATCGGTGTCATATAGTTTCCAAAATATCCGCGTGATCCTAAAAAATTTGATCGAGAAGAGGAGTAGAATCAAAATTCCTAAGTCGAATACCTCACCAGAGTATAGAAGAGGAGTAAAAAGAAACCTACTCTCCGATATAACTAGACTCCAAATAGTTTTTCACTAGACATGACTCAGCCAAGTTCGATTAATCAATGGGGCTCCTAGGTCGGTATAGGCTCTGTTTCCAACTTTTCACGCCCAAGATGCGATCCTATCCTTATTTTGGCATGAGGGCCTCGGCAGGGATAGAAGCGCATCTCGTCGTGTTGCAAGAATGGATATCATTACAGGTACATGTACAAAAGAGGTGAGTATATGGAATTGGCTTACACTTGCCACAAGCTACATCAAGATCACATCAATACAACAACATATTCAAACATCATACAGAAGAGTAGGGTCCGACTACGGACGAAAACAAATGACAAAGTGACATCAATCCTTGCTATCCCAGGCTGCCGTCTGGAACCCATCCTAGACTGATGATGAAGAAGAAGAACTCCAAATCAAACAAGCATCGCTCTCACGTCAAATCATCGCATTAACTGTACCTGCAACTATTGTTGTAGTAATCTGTGAGCCACGGGGACTCAGCAATCTCGTTTCCAAGGGTATCAAGACTATTAAAGCTTAATCGGTGAGGTATGGTTAAGTGGTGAAGCTGCAGCAAGCGACTAAGCATTTATTTGAGTGGCTAACTTACGAATACAAAAAGTGAAGTATGGTGGTCTACGCATAACAGACGTGAACTACTAATTATCACTAACTGATCCTGATCACCTACTTACATCAAACATAACCCCACCCTGTTCTCTCTCGGATAAGTACTCACGAGAAGAGATGGTCACAGTTACGCACACGATTCGTATATTTTATTTGAGTTTACTTCAAGTTTACTATGACCGGGTGTTAAACAAAGTTTCCATGTTTGCCACATAATCACGAGCACGGCTTTCAAAAGATTTAACACTGTAGGGTTGCTCCAACTCATCCATCATAAATTAACCACACGCAGCAGGAATATCCTCAATCACGGATCTCGTGATCTACCTAGACAATTCCAAAGGAAATCCGCCACCTCGAGATAGCCCGAAGAATAATAGGAATTCCTCACTCAAGATGTTCGATAAAGGTAAAACAAATCCAGCAAGGCCGCCCAGCGTGTCGATGAACCCGATAGGAGCCACGTATCTTGTTCTCAGGACACGACCATATAAGCACATCATATAGTGGCCTGATAGAAATCTCCCAAGTTGCCCCGGGTTGGCCCCGCACACGGCTCTAGTTTCGACCAAGACTCATGAGGAGCACTGGCCAGGGTTTTTGATTAAGATCCTTGGGTTAATTACTCCCTATGTAGGTTTATTAGTTATTAGGCAAATGTAGTACCAATGTTGGGCCTTGCCAGACAAACTTTATCATAGAACAAAAATCAAGGGGGTCCCCATAACAACCCCGAGCATGTTAGGAGCTCTCAATTGTGGAACATAACACCGGTTCACAAGTAACTAGGGGCGACAAGAGTGGAACAAAACACGAAGAAAAAGGCCAAGCCTTCCACCATTTACCAAGTGGATAAGTGCAACAAATTAAATAGCAATAATATTGTGATAACAAAAGAAGGTCCATGATGTCAAATGGAAGCAATTGCACCTGCAGCTAGAAGCGCTATAAGAAGGGCTGAGCAAGCGGTAACATATCAAACAAAGGTTTGCTGGGACGTGGAGAGGTTATAGGCTTTCATGGCAATATTGGGAGGCTTGACAAACAAGTGGTTGGTAGCAAGACATAATGATAAAAGCGGTACAACTAGCATAGCAATGATAGTTGTGGTATCTAGTGAAATGTGTCATCTTGCCTGAGATCCCGCTCGGAAGAAGATCGAGTCCATGAAGAAGACGAGTCAACGTAGTCAAACGAATCCTCACACTCCAGATGCTTTTGGAACTCTATAAAGAAGGAACAAACCGGAAACAACAATCAACACAAGATACACCACAACATATGCATGACATGATGCACAGACCAATATGATGCATGTCCGGTTTAATTATGCAAGGCATGGCATGGCAAGAACATCAAACAACTACTACACATTAAGTGAAGTTCAATATGCAATGAGTTGCATATTGACGAAACTCCACGTTTGAATTATTTAGTTCACTCTCGTTTAGGTACTCATCAATATTAAATGTTGTTTAACATGGGTGGTCATGCATATGGCGAAGATGGAATTAAGAAATTTTAAATGGAGAGGGACAACATACATATGACAAAATAGTAACTCTCCAATTATGATAAAGTGGTTAATGTTGTTTATCATGGTAAGAGGTGAAGCATGAACAACTATATTATCTAGGCATTTTAAATGAGGCCAGAAGCGATATAAATCATTCCCAAAACAACTCCATATGCATATTAAGATTTAGGTCCAGAACTGTCCTAACACAATTTTAGAGTTTTTAAACAGTAAAATAAATGTCACCATGTGATTCTACATGTTTTTCTAGACAAGTTTCATATATGGAACATATTAAATGGAGCTACAGTTATTTAGTTATGCAATAAACCATTTTTAACATGACATTGATGCCAATTAATGCAAACAGCAAGTTTAAGTATTTTTATCACGTGTGAAAGTTGGATATTATGAATCTACACAAAATTCCAAGCATTTTACATATATAAAGTCTTTCAATCCGACATACGGTTAAAGAGTTATTATATGTATGATCAATAGGGTTTTTCTGCAATTGTATTATCCTGGAATAATTAGAAAAATCGCACGCAGGGAAAAAACACACCATGGTCTGAATGTGCAAAAGGGCCCGAACAAGACATGGGCGCAGGATAGCAAAATATCGCTCAGGCAGGGAATAGGGCATCGGTGCTCATAGCGGGATGGGCCTTGAGGCTACAGGAGCTGGGCCGGTGTGGACGCGGACTGGGCCGGCCCACCCGCGGGTCAACGGCGAGCGGGAGCCTCCTCCTACCGATCCCGATCGGGGCGAGGCATGACGACGCGGTTCTGGCACCGACAGAACTGACGACGAACACCGGAGGCGGGGAAGGAGCAGGGACGACCGAATCCGGGGGCAATGTCCCCATTCCCGGTGGCGGCGCGGCGGTTCCTGGAGCGGCCTGATGGCGAGGGGTTCTGGCGACGCGACACTCCGGTCGACGAAGCGCCACAGTAGTGGGGCTAGCGGCAGCCTCTGGAGGCGAGGAGGCAAGGCGGCGGCGCGGCTACAGGCTATGGCACAGTTGGGAGCTCGGGCTCGGGGGAGCCAGGTAATGATCGGGCTCGGGCTCGGGCGCAGGGAGCTCGGGCGGCGGCGACTGATTCGGGCCTAGATGGACTCGGGCGAGCTCAATCCGGTCCTGGCATAGGCAGGGTGGCGGCAGCTGGTTGATTTGGCATGGGATTTGAGGAGGGATTTGGGTTTGGGCCAGATTAGGCAGGGGAGGGGGTCTATTTATAGTTTTGGGGCTAGGGTTAGCAGCTTTTGTCCATTTTCGGACCGTTCGATCTCGATCGGATGGCTCGAAAGCGGAGGGGGGCTAGGTGGGCTGCGGTGGATGTGTAGATGGGCTAGGTAGGGATGAGAGGGAGGTTTGCGGCCCGTGACACAAGGTTTTAAAACACCAAAAAACTTCCGACGAATATACTAATGACCGCACTGCTATGGCTGACCGACGGGGTATCAAACGAACCCGGAACGCGATGAAATTCGACAGACGGCCTACCTACAATAAAACAAGACCGCATGCCAAGTGTCGACCCAATCCGAGAAAAAAAATTAGCGCCTTTTAAAACATTTTTAAACGATGTTGCGGGCGCGTGCATGTGTGGTTGGTCTCGAAACGGGCAACGGCAAGAACAGAGAGAACCGGCGACTACAAACGGATGCTAGTTTTCAAAAACGAGTGACCGTGCTATGTCGATGATGCAAATGATGCGATGATGAATGCAACAACCAGACGAAACACAAGACGAGAATGGCATAAAAGGGGAATCTTCTGGAGCGTCGGTCCCGGGCTGTTACATTCTGTCACTCTAGCAACCCATCATCTACTTATTACTTCCCAATGCCTTCCCCTAGGCCCAAATAATGATGAAGTGTTATGTAGTCGACATTCACATAACACCACTACAGGAAAGACAACATACATCTCATCAAAAAATCGAACGAATACCAAATTCACATGATTACTTATAACAAGACTTATCCCATGTCCTCAGGAACAAACATAACTACTCACAAAGCATATTCACGTTCAAGATCAGAGGAGTATTAATTATCATTAACGATCTGAACATATGATCTTCCACCAAGTAAACCAACTAGCATCAACTACAAGGAGTAATCAACACTACTAGCAACCCACAGATACCAATCTGAGGTGTTGAGACAAGGATCGGATACAAGAGATGAACTAGGGTGTCGGTGTCAAAACTGGCAGATCTCGTGTAGGGGGTCCCAAACTATGAGGCTAGGACCGATGGTAACAGGAGACGAAGGGGACACGAGTTTATCCAGGTTCGGGCCCTCCAACGGAGGTAATACCCTACGTCATGCTTGATTGTATTGACGGTGTAAGGGGTTACAGAGTTGATCTACCTCGAGATCGTATGTCTAACCCTAGATGAGTTATTCTGGCCCTATGCCCTAAAACCCTCCGACTTATATAGATGTCGGGGGTGTCCTTGGCTTACACATGGTCGATTACATGCCGAAGAGATAACTTGCCTAACTACATGTAATAACTTGGAGAACACGTCTTGACTCCATGAAGCTTCCATCCTGGCGCAGGTGGTCCTCGATTATCCGATGCCTGCCTTGCGGCCCATACAGTCCGGCCCTTGAACAATGGGTCAGCTATACAAGGACCCCTTAATCTAGGACTCCCTTAGTAGCCCCCGGACTGGCCTTCAACGCCAATACATATTCAGTTGATTTCGTCACGTCGTCATCTTTGGCTTGCAAGGCGAGTCCCTCATCCTTCTTCATTCGGCATCCGACCAGTCTTCGGAAAGATCCCAAGCGTCACGGGCGTGGGTCATTATAATAATTGCAAGAGTTCCTCGACTTTCATGCGTCATGGGGAGGTGAGTGGCCAGCGATTTTTATAATCTTACGCCTCCGCAACGGAGGCACCAACCCATTTAATTAAACAAAATCATAGTTCAAACCACATCTTCTTCCTTCCTCTCATCAAAAACTCCTAGCAAAAGCTCCACGCAAAACATGGCTAACGCTCCCAGCTCCTCAGCACGCCCTTACGGCCAACGCCCAGGAGACTGGACCAGCTGCTCTATCACACTTGTGCGGCTCCGTAATCTAGAGACCCAAGGATATCTTCCATCATTAGATCTGGTGGCAACTCGCACAGGTCTACTCTGTTATGGTGACAAGGTTTTTGATGAGCGCTTCCCTAATCCAAACAAGGGGGAGCAAGTCTGCTTCGTCCCCTTCCTTCTCTGGGGCCTTGGGTTTCCAATCCACCCATTCTTGAGGGGGTTACTGGAGTTCTACGGGATTCAAGTCCACCATCTCACCCCAGGGTCAATCCTACACATCTCGTGCTTTGTCGTCCTCTGCGAGATGTTCTTAGGGTGCGAAGCTCATTTTGATCTGTGGAGGAAATACTTCTGCCTCGTCCCCGAACTCGGGACAAGACCATCTTAGAGGTCGGCGGGGCCGAAGTATGCCGCATAGCGGGTACGTGGTATCCGGCTGGCACACTGAAGAAATCTGAAGAATGGACTTTGGAGTGGTTCTATATTGAAGATGTCCCCCTGTTCGAGCCAACTCGGACATGTCTTCCCTAATACTTCGACTTCCTCCCAAGGAAGATGTACAACTAGCGACCCAAAATCTCATCTCACGAGGACAGCGCCGAGGTGCAACGCTTGGCAGCACAAGTGCGGATGCTTGCCCATCACCGGCTGACCATGATTGACGTCATGGCCGCTACTCTCTCTCGGTGCATGCAACCCCTCCAACAGAGGGTGCACCCCTTATAGTGGTACAACGGGACAAGCGACACCACGTGTTCCCGAAAACTAGGTCCTGCCAATCCAACAGCACTGGCCGCCGCACTTGCCGACCTGTACAAAGGAGAGCAAGAAGACTTCATCCGGCGGTCAACCAAGGAAGGGTATTCGGCCCACAATCCCATCGAACAGGTAAATCTTCCTCTTTCAATCATGAAATAGTTCAGGGCTTCATTCCACACTTTATTTGACCGAGGCCTTGGCGTGAATAGGAATGGAGGAGCTTCGTCGAGACAGTCAACTGTGCGGCTCGTCAGCCCGAGAATCATTCACGTGACAATGATCCGGGCTTCAACGAGGACCCAGATCTCCTTCTTGACTTCAAAAATGGAGTCTACTACCAGGACAACATCGTACAGACCCCGGTGCCTATCATAGTCGATTACCCCGAGCCATTCTCCATTCCGTCCACGGGTAAGAAGAAAAGCTCCTCCCGCAAGAGGGCTGCTACCAAGAGCGCCCCAAACGCGCCGGTCCCGGCCCCCAAGCACCGCCGATCAGTGCGCCATGCGCTAGAAGCTGAAGCCGCGGGTGAGTCAGAGGCCGGATGGGACCTTGCAAAGGAGCTGGACATGGGGACGAATCCACCCGTCTGTGCACCCCAAGGTACACTGTTTGGATATTCGCTTTATCGTTGTACTCAGCGAAATATCATAGCCGCTCGTTTTTTTACCTAAGCAAAACACCCAATCTTCTCCTACCGAGGGGGCTTCCCGGGTGTCAGGAGACGCCCGAACCTCCCGAGCCACGACCCATGCGACTTCCTCTACGGAAGCCCCCATGGCTGAGCCGGCACCCACAGAATCCGGCAACAGAGTATCCGTCACCAAATCGGAAGTGGAAAGTGCCATGCATCATAGGCACTGATGGGAGGCCATGCGGCACCCAATTTTCTCCGACCAGGAGTTTGGTGCCCTATGCTCGGCGGATGCACATCTCGGGGCCGCCCGAGATGGATTCGGCGAAGCTATGAAGCTGATAACAACCAACATTGAGGTAAGAGGTCGGGTTTTATAGGATCCGCATACTTGTGTAAGCTTAGTAGCCCCTGAGCCTTAATTTGATTTAGGAAAAACGAATTAAGGATCTCCATATTGTTTGACTGTTGACGCGGGCCTCAAAGCAACAGTCCGAGCAATTGGCCAAGGCCCTCGAGGAGAGCCGCGCGGAAGTGGAGTCCATGAAGGCCGAACTAGCACAAGTGAAGAGCTTCACGCAAGAGGCCCATTGTGAGGATGCTTTTACTGCTAATCTTTTTACATTATCATGCCTGACATATGGATTTTTTGTAGCAGCCAAATCAATAGGACATATGGAAACGCAGCTGGAAGAAGCTCGGGATTCACAAAGGTATGCGGAATCCCAGCAGCAAGTTGGCTGTCTTGTTATACAAAAACAGGTCGAAGAAATAAAGAGGTTAAAGACTCAATTGGCCCAAGCTCAAGAAGAGAATCAAAAGCTTCGGAGGAGCATATTCGGTAAATACAATTCTGCTATGAGTAAGTATTTCCGATGTAGAGAATGGTAATAATCGCACTTTGAAAGTGCGTTATATCGGCTAGAAGGGGGGTGAATAGGCGATTTTTACGAATTCATCATTTGAGGAATTTCAACTATGAGGAATTTGAAATGTGATGAATAACTAGCAGCGGAATAAGTACTCAAGTGCATGAGGAACATAGTGACAGCATAGTCTTCATGATGAAATGAAACATGCACAAATAGAGAGAAGCGTGATACAGGATAAGCAGTGATCAACAAGGTAACTTGAAGAATTTGAGGTGAGGAATTTGCGAAAGTCTTCAGTCAAATTCTTCAAACTGTAACAATCAATTTCATCAACATATACATGAGGAATAAAGGGGTTGAGGAAATAGAACTAGATAGCTTGATGAAGACAATGGTTTGATGACTGAGTTCCAACTCCTGTGACGTTCGTACGTCTGGTTTGGAGCGGCCTGGTATTTAAACCAGAGGACACACAGTCCCAAGACACACAGTCCTTACCATATTCTCCTTGAGCTAAGGTCACACAGTCCTCGCCCAACACTCGTGGTAAGTCTTCAGGGTAGACTTCCAAAACCCTCACAAACTGGTCACCCGGCGATCCACAATTTACAGCTGGATGCTCTAGACCAAGGTCACTTCGTGGTCCCCAATTGACTGAAGGAGCACTAGACCATGACGCCTAATCGTATGGAGGATACACAGTCCTCAAAGGTAACAAGCATCGGTTCCATACAGGAATTTCTTCAGTGATGCTCAATCACTATGGGTTTTGTGGTTTGGTTGTGGGTTTTTCCTCACTGATGATTTTCTCTCAAAGTCCTCAGAGGATGGGTTGCTCTCGAATGAAAAGTGTGAGTTCTCTCTCAGAGCAGCCAACCAGCTAGTTCTCACTTGATTCAGATGAGGAATGATGTTTGTGTACCTGTGAGCCTTTTGCCATAAAGCAATAAGTGGGAGCATAATCATCATTGTTGACGTCAGAGTCGTTGGAGTGGTCATATTCTTCATTGAAGATGGACTTGCTGACGAATGCAGTAGCGAGAGCAAGGCTAGCGACACCAGATTCTGATTCCTCCTCAGATTCTTCCTCTTCTTCATATTCTTCAAATTCTTCCTCAGAATCCATTTCCTTGCTGATGAATGCTCGTGCCTTTCTGGAACTATTCTTCTTGTGCTTTGAGGACTTTGAAGATGAGGACTTTGCAGATGAGAATTTTGAAGATTTCTTCTTTTTCTTTGAGTCATCAGAACTATCATCTTTGTATTTCTTCTTCTTCTTTGAGTCTTTTTCCCAGAGAGGACAATCAGAGATAAAGTGGCCAGGCTTCTTGCACCGATGACATGTTCTCCTTTTGTAATCTTCTGAGGAATCTGATTTCCTCAAGCCACTTTTTGATGACTTTCCAAATCCACCTCGTTTTGAGAACTTCTGGAATTTCCTCACAAGCATAGCTAGTTCCTGACTTAGTTCTTCAGGATCACCAAGGCTGCTGTCAGAATCTTCTTCTTCAGATGAGGAAATTGCTTTTGCCTTCAGAGCACGAGATCTTCCATAGCTTGGCCCGTAGAGGTCTCTTTTCTCAGCTTGTTGGAATTAATGAGTATTGAGTCTCTCAAGAATATCAGCAGGATCAAGAGCTTTGTAGTCTCCACGTTCTTGAATCATCAAAACTAGAGTATCAAATGAGGAATCGAGAGATCGTAGCAGTTTCTTCACCACTTCATGGTCAGTGATATCAGTGGCACCCAGTGCTTGAAGTTCATTTGATATATCAGTGAGGTGATCAAATGTTTGCTGAACATTTTCATTGTCAAGCCTCTTGAAGCGGTTGAAGAGATTGCGAAGAACATCAACATGAGAGTCATGTTGAGTGGAAACACCTTCGTTGACTTTGGACAACCTATCCTAGATAAGCTTAGCAGATTCCAAAGCACTCACTCTACCATACTGTCCTTTGCTCAGATGACCACAGGTGATATTCTTTGCTTGAGAATCGAGTTGCTTGAATCTCTTCACATCAGGAGCTGTAACAGTGGGAGCGACAGAGGGCACACCATTTTCCACAACGTACCAGAGATCGTTGTCAATAGCTTCAAGGTGCATACGCATCTTGTTCATCCAGTAGGGGTAGTCTGTCCCATCGAAAGTAGGACATCCTGCGAAAACCTTGATCATACCTGCAGTCGACATAACTAAAACTCTAGGTGGTTAAACCAAAATCACACAGAGCGAGGGATTACCTGCTCTGATACCAATTGAAAGTGCGTTATATCGGCTAGAGGGGGGGGGGGTGAATAGGCGATTTTTACGAATTCATCATTTGAGGAATTTCAACTTTGAGGAATTTAAAATGTGATGAATAACTAGCAGCGGAATAAGTACTCAAGTGCATGAGGAACTTAGTGACAACATAGTCTTCATGATTAAATGAAACATGCACAAATAGAGAGTAGCGTGATACAGGATAAGCAATGATGAACAGGGTAACTTGAAGAATTTGAGGTGAGGAATTTGTGAAAGTCTTCAATCAAATTCTTCAAACCGTAACAATCAATTTCATCAATAGATAAATGAGGAATAGAGGGGTTGAGGAAATAGAACCAGATAGCTTGATGAAGACAATGGTTTGATGACCGAGTTCCAACTGCTATGACAGTCGTACGTCTAGTTTGCAGCGGCCTGGTATTTAAACCAGAGGACACACAGTCCTTACCGTATTCTCCTTGAGCTAAGGTCACACAGTCCTCGCCCAACACTCGTGGTAAGTCTTCAGGGTAGACTTCCAAAATCCTCACAAACTGGTCACCCGGCGATCCACAATTTACTGCTGGATGCTCTAGACCAAGGTCACTTCGTGGTCCCCAATTGACTGCAGGAGCACTAGACCATGACGCCTAACCGTCTGGAGGATACACAGTCCTCAAAGGTAACAAGCGTCGGTTCCACACAAGAATTTCTTCAGTGATGCTCAATCACTATGGGTTTTGTGGTTTGGTTGTGGGTTTTTCCTCACTGATGATTTTCTCTCAAAGTCCTCGGAGGATGGGTTGCTCTCGAATGACAAGTGTGAGTTCTCTCTCAGAGCAGCCAACCAGCTAGTGGTTGTGGGGGTTGGCTATTTATAGCCAGGGTGCAACCTGACATGATAAGTCATAAATGCCCCCAATTATATGACCGTTATGTGGATAAGAACGATTGGGGACAGCTGGCGCTAAGCACAGCAACAGTCGGAATTTCGAAATATGAATTTCTCAGCTTATCATGATCCTCACTTGTAGGCAATTCGCACTGGAGAAATCCTAACTCCTCAGTCAGATCAATTTCCTCAGAGACCAGAAGAACTTCGTCTCTTTCACTGAAAAAACTTGTTCGAACTGTAAGAGATTTCCAAAGGCTTCACTCAAAGGATTGTATGGTTTGCGGATTTTGGAGTTGAGCATCAGTTGGAAATTTTCCTTAGTATTACCTCGACCCCCTTTAACAGTACGATGTTTCCTATGACTCAAACAAAGGAAATGAAACTATGAAAACAAAAGTCTTCACGCTTCATATTCCTCATTCATATCTTCAAGGTCACACCAACTTCTTCATTTTCAAAGTCATCACAAAGTCTTCACCAAAGTCTTCACTTGAAGACATACATTTTTAGGGGTCCATAATCTCCGAATATATCAAACTCCTCATCGACTTATAGAGCCTGTGGACACTCACAAACACATTAGTGCCTTAACCTATAAGTCTTCAATACACCAAAATCACTAAGGGGCACTAGATGCACTAACAATCTCCCCCTTTTTGGTGATTCATGACAAATAGGTTAAGTTTTCAACGGGGATAAACATATGAAGTGAAAGTACAGATTTTGAGGAATTTGATTGCAAGATATAGAAGAACTCCCCCTGAAGATGTGCATATTTGAGGAATTTGCTTTGGGTTGCAAATGCACATGGCAGGTTCAGAACATGGAGAGCTCCCCCTATATCTTGTAATTCATACACGCATTTGAATATATGAAATGAAGAATTTGGAATGCGTGAGGAAAATGGTGTTTGATGAAATTCAGCATGCATGCATTAAGGTATTTGAGGAAATAAACATGCGAGGAAATAGTTCAAAAGTGTCAGACCACCATCGAACTTAAGTTTACAACTCAATAATGAAAAACTTCAGAAGAGCGAGAGTTGCAGCTTAAACAAAAATAGCCCATATGTAGACCCGCTTGAAGACTAACTCAAATTTTCTCCCCCTTTGTCATCAAGGACCAAAAGGGAAGAAAAAATGATTAATAACGCCCCATGAGGAATTTCATCTTGTTGGTGAAGAAGGATCGACAGCGTTGTCGGGGTCGATTGTTGATGCAGGTCCAGCAGCAGTATCGTCGATGTCTTCATCTTCATTGCGCTCGTGAGATGAAGAATAGGAATTGGTGACCATCAGAGAAACTTGGACTTTCTTGAACTTCTTCTGAGGACAGCGAGCGAAGTCAGGATATTCTTCAAAGTTCAGCTCATCCAATTCTTTAGAAGACATGATTGTGATTTAGCACGGCCCAAGAGCGCTTGAGGTTTTCATGAGCATAGTAGTGGTTCCTCTTGACAGTGTTCTGTGTCACAGTCATATTCTGCAAAATATACCCAAGTTGACGCTTGACCCACTTGTGATTTCGATCGACCTTCCACTTCTTCTTCTTCAAAGTTGTGGCCTTCTGAGGAATCAACATCAGAGGAGTTGAACAGGCAGCGGGCTTCATCTGAAGGAATTGGAACTGGGACAGACTGAAGCAATTCAGAAGAGCTTGCAGTGAAATGAGTTGTATTGAAGCAATTCAGAAGAGCTCACAGACATCTACACACAAGGGAAGAAGCCCAACATCATGAAGAACTTGGAGCACCAGCATGAATGATGGAATTGACTCCATGTCCACATGAGGAATATTGTGGTGCTCGAAGATTTTCTTCTTGTCACATAGAACAATGGCGTGGTAGTTCATTTGAGTAGGAGTCCAGAACCTTGTGCGACCAGTCCGAGCAGAATCATATGGATTTGGCCCTGTGAAGAACATGTGTTCATTGAAGAAATGTGTCTTGAGGAATTTGGGGCGGACCGAACCTTTGAATGGCATTCTTTGCTTTGGTTGAAGATTTGGTCGATTGCGCCCCTTGATCTCAGTTGGCATGGGAGGAACAGCAGACTGGGTGATTTGTAGAACAGGTTCCTCAGTAGTGGCCGGAGCATCAATTTCCTCAGCTGTTGCAGCTGGAATTTCTTCAGGGTCTGGAAGGTACAGGTGTTCAGAATCTTCAGGTATTTCCTCAGTTTGTGCAGGTGACTGAGGAATCAGCATCAGAGGAGTTGCCACAGGTGAGTTGGGATGTGCAGATTCCCAATATTCATCATTGATGACTAGGGTAGTGTCACCAATGTTAACATCTTCATCATTTTCTTCAGCGCCAGCAATTAGCAGAAGCTGGGGCGATGATACCTTGGGAGTTGATGCAGTGTCATCAATGACAATTTCCTCATCAAGAGGCTCTGAGGAAGCAGCCGAATGATTCTCTTCTTCCTGAGGAATGTCATATGCTTCTCCAATCGGCACAATAGCATAGGCTGGTGCCGAGGAAATTGGAGTTGCATCAAGTGGTGTAGCTGAGGAACTTGTCAAAGTTTTCAACTTCTTCAACACAGGGGCTTCAGAAGTTGATGCTTTTCTTTTGAGGGGATTTTCCTCAGCAGGAGAAGTTTCTTCAGGAACGACTGATGCAGCCGCCCTAGGTGGTTCAGTTTCTTGAGGCACAGTGGATTCTTCAGCTGGCCTATCAGATTCTTCAGGCACAACATCGGGGGTTGTCCTGGCATGTTCATCAGTGATCTGAGTTTCCTCAGCAGCACTGGCAGTTGCTTTTGGTGCAAAAGCACTTTCTTCAGCAGTTTCTTCAGGCTGAGCATTTTCATCAGCACCTTGAGGAATTTCATATTCAGTCTGAGCATTTTCTTCAGACTGAGTCTTTTGTGGTTGTGATCGAGCTGCAACCCTGGTGTTGTGATCCTTTACAGCTGCATGAGCAGCCTTGACGAGTCTGACCTTGGTGCCCTTCCATTCAACATCATATCTTTGTTGATCCAAAGAGAGAGTGCGAATCTCGGACTGAACTATGACCAGTTTATTTGGGGTCAAGTTCATCACATTTTCGTGTAGAAATTTTTCTTTGCGAGTCTTGTTCCTCTTAGCTCTCTGAGCTTGTTGTCTTTTCCATTGTTCTTCACCAATGAAGTGGGTGAGGACATGATCCACTTCAGGAGGTAGATTTAGTGAGGAAACTGGAGTACTTGGGTCCTCATGCCATATATCAATGAAGTTGAGGATCAACTTGGGATCCAACATGAGAGGAACAGAGCTTCCCTTTGCTTTAGCAACCCTGTGCTGACTTTGTCTGATGATTTCTACCAAATCCTCATCATCAGCATCATCAGCATCATCTGAAGAATCTGAGGGGATTGTAACTAGAGCCTTGCTGGTGTGAGAACTTGGTCTTTGACCACGTCCAACAGTCTTCTTTAGTTTAAGTGCAGAGGGACTGGTTGAAGACTTTGCAGTAGTGGAGGGGCTTGCAGTGAGCTTTGGAACTATCATGAAACCCTCAGTCCTTTTGCATGTTGCCAGATGCACTGGAGTTGAGGACTTTTTGGCTGTTGCAGATGACTGAGCAGCAATAGTTCCAGGAGCTGAAGGTTTTCTGGGCAGAGGCCTTTGACCTTGAGGAATTTGCACTGAAGATTTTGAAGAGCCAATTTTCAGAGCAGATTTCTTTACCATCTTCTTCGGAGCACTAGCAGAAGCTCCAGCAGAGGCAGCAGCAGCAGAATCCTCGTTGAATTTCTTCACTGCCTCTTTGGCTTTCCTCGCCAACTTGGCTTGTTGCTTTTCCCACATGGCAGGAAAGTCCTCACTTGAGGCAAGAAGGATCAGCAATTTGGTTAGGAGCAAGAGGAGGCCTGCTGCAAGGTGGTTTCACAACGAATTTCATCATGTATTTTGGAGTTACATAACGATATTCTCTCCATTCTTTGGCCCATCTCCTCTCAATCTTTTGCAGACGAATTTTCCTCTGCTTGGTCGTCTCCTTTCCATGAGTTTCTTCATCAGGTGTGCAATATTCATCATACACATCCTCAGGGATCTCAAATGCAGTGTGCACATCTGGCTTTTTCCCTCCTTTCTGAGGTTTCTTTCCATTAGACATTTTCTTCACTTGAGGAATATGAACTCTTGAAGATTCTGAATAGGTACACAGTTTTTCTTCAAGTAGCACTACAAATGAGTTAAGTTGATGAGAACCTAGTGATTCATCAGCGGACATGTTGTACCTGTGAATAGAGTATAGGTGCGAAGAATTTGAAGAGGTCATATGCGTTCTCAGAAATTTTAAGAGAGATAAGTGTTCTTAGCCTTAGGTTCCAGAGTTGTGCAAATTTGAGAATTCGCACAATTGTGGAATCTTGAAGAAAGTCATTACTTAGGGAAAATCATCGAGTATCAAGTATGAGGAGATGTAAGGTGCTTGTGTATTTGATTTATAACGTTTAAACACCTATTGAGGAATAGTAGTTGTAGTTGAGGATCAAACATGGGCAATAAAAATAAATTTTAATTACCCTGGTGAAGAACACAACGAACACAGAGATGAAATGAGGAGGTTCGTTCGTTCAGATCTCCCACGCCGTAGCTTGGCAGAAGTAGACAGCTACAGCAGCGGCGGGATGAAGATTTCCGCACCCGATGCGAGTACGACGACGAGGTTGAGGCAAAAAAGCTCTTCCTCACCGGCAACGATGACTTTAGCGGTGGCGCTTGGTTGGAGCTCGGGAGAGAGATGATATGCGGAGTAATCGAGTACACTAGATGGGAAGGGGGCATTTATACAGGAAGTAAAAACGGATCCTCCCGAAGATTTTGGACAGGATTGCCCCTGACCCTTGCTCTCCACGCGACAGGTGTCACCCACGATCTGGGTAGGGAAGATTGTGGAGGTTCGTGGGTTATCCAGGCGCGGTCGGAACAGTTTGAGCGGGAACCGCCGAAAGTTTTGGTAGTTGAATATTTCAAAGTTTTCGTTCGCAAATTCTTCACCTGTCAAGGACACAGTGAAGACTTTGAACAAGTTTCAAAGTAGAATGCATATGAGGAATTTGTGAACAGACTGGGTTGAGTTTTAGCATAGACGGGGTAAGGGTCCGATCACATTCACTTAGATGAAAATCAACTTGAAGAATTAGCAATAAGTGAATGCTGTTGAGGACAAAAACTCAAATATATATATATAGTCCATGAAGAATATGAGTCTCAAAAGTTTTGAAGAATTTGAAAAGTTGATGAATTTGAAAACTTGACGAATTTGCAAATTTGAGGAATTTGATAATTTGAAGAATTTGCAACAGTGCTCAATTTTGAAGAACTTCAACTTTTGGTTGGTGGCGTAACCCACCGTATAAGAATGATGATTTCAGACACCGCTTACAATTGTCGTAGAGTTCTGAGAATCATATTCTTCATTAATTTCTTCATACTTGGAGAGTTATTCTTCATTGGTTGAAGAAAAACATTACTTCATGTTTTGCACATGCAAGTCATCAATTTTGCATACGTGTTAGGATGTGTGTTCTTCATCAAAGAACATTCGAAGATTCTAAGATATTTAGCTCACACCACAACTTGCAAAATCTATTTTCATCCAAGGGCTTTGTGAAGATATCGGCCAGTTGTTCTTCAGTAGGAATGTGATTGATGGAGATGTCACCCTTGAGTACATGATCTCGAAGAAAGTGATGACGAATCTGGATGTGCTTGGTCTTGGAGTGCTGAACAGGGTTGTACGCAATCTTGATGGCACTCTCGTTGTCGCAGAAAAGAGGCACATTCTTCAGCTTGATGCCGTAGTCCTTGAGGGTTTGCTTCATCCATAGTAACTGAACACAACACAAGCCAGCAGCAATGTACTCAGCTTCTGCAGTAGAGAGTGAAACGTAGTTTTGCTTCTTCGAGGACCAACAGAGTAAGGATCTTCCGAGGAAATGGCATGTGCCTAAGGTTGACTTGCGATCCATGCGATCTCCAGCATAGTCAGCATCACAGTATCCGACGAGATGAAGATTTGAGCCCTTGGGATACCACAATCCAAGTGTTGGTGTGTGTGCTAAGTATTGAAGAATGTGTTTCACAGCCTTATGGTGTGATTCATTCGGAGTTGCTTCGAATCGAGCACACATGTAGACACTTAGCATTATATCAGGCCTAGATGCACATAGGTACAATAAGGAGCCAATCATGGAGTGGTATACCTTCTGATCGAAATCTTTACCATTTTCATCAGTGCAGAGATGGCCTTTTGAAGGCATTGGAGTTTTGATGCCTTTGCAATCTTGCATGTCAAATTTCCTCAGAACATCTTTGAGGTATTTCTCTTGTGAGATGAAGATCCCATTGTTTTGCTGACGAATTTGAAGACCTAAGAAGAATTTCAACTCTCCCATCATAGACATTTGATATTCTTCACTCATCATATAGGCAAATTCATCATTGTAACGGTTGTTAGTACATCCAAAGATAATATCATCAACATATATTTGGCATATGAACAGTTCATTGTCATAGGATTTCGTGAAAAGAGTAGGGTCGAGTGAACCGGGTTTGAAGCCTTTCTTCATGAGGAATTCCTTCAGAGTGTCGTACCACGCCCGAGGGGCCTGCTTGAGGCCATAGACGGCTTTGTTTAGTCTGAAGACTTTGTCAGGATGCTTAGGATCTTCAAAACCTGGGGATTGAGCAACATATACTTCTTCCTCAAGCTTACCATTAAGGAATGCACTTTTCACATCCATTTGATATAAGATGATATTATGATGGTTAGCGTAAGCCAGTAATATGCGAATAGCTTCAAGTCCAGCAATAGGTGCAAAAGTTTCATCAAAGTCAATTCCCTCAACCTGTGTATAGACTTGAGCTACAAGTCGAGCCTTATTCCTCACCACAAGACCATTTTCATCTTGCTTGTTGCGGTAGATCCACTTGGTACCTATGATGTTATGCTTGCGAGGATCTGGCCGCTTGACAAGTTCCCAAACGTTGTTGAGCTTGAACTGATGGAATTCCTCTTGCATAGCTTGAGTCCATTCGGGCTCCTTGAATGCTTCATCAACTTTGGTGGGCTCTAAGATAGAGACAAAGGCAAAGTGCCCACAAAAGTTAGTTAGATGTGAAGCTTTTAAGTGTGTGAGAGGACTTGGTGCATTGATGTCATCGATGATTTTGTCAATCTGCACTTCATTTTCTACTCTTGGATGAGCAGGTTGACGAGGCTGAGGAGTTTCATCAACACCATTTTCTTCAGGTCTATCAGCATGAGAGTCTTCATTTGTTGAAATGATTTCCTCAGTGGGTATGACATCTTCAGTTGCCTTCAGCTTGATGGATTCCTCAGGAGATTGTTCATCTAACACAGAAGGCAGGTGCTCTCTTTGCGAGCCATTAGTTTCATGGAACCGCACATCTACAGTTTCAACCACCTTGTGATGGTAGGTGTTGAAGACTTTGTAGGTGTGCGAGTCCTTTCCATAACCAAGCATAAAACCTTCATGTGCTTTCGGTGCAAACTTAGAACTATGGTGAGGATCTCTGATCCAGCATTTTGCATCGAAGACTTTGAGATAACTTACATTGGGTTTCTTGCCTGTCATGAGCTCATATGAAGTCTTCTTGAGGAATTTGTGAAGATATACCCTGTTGATGATGTGGCATGCAGTATCAATTGCTTTAGGCCAAAAGCGACAAGGGGTTTTGTATTCGTCAAGCATGGTTCGAGCCATCTCAACAAGAGTCATCTTCTTGCGCTCCACGATGCCATTCTGCTGAGGAGTGTAAGGAGCATATAACTCATGAGTAATACCAAGTTCATCAAGATATTCATCAAGGTTAGTGTTCTTGAATTCAGTCCCATTATCACTCCTGATATACTTGATCTTGACGCCGAAGTTGGTGGAGGCCCTTGAAGCAAACCGTCTGAAGACATCCTGCACTTCATTTTTGTACAGAATGATATGCACCCATGTGTAACGAGAGTAGTCATCAACAATGACAAATCCATACAAACTTGAAGAATTTGTTAGTACGGAGTAATGAGTGAGACCAAAGAGATCCATATGAAGCAATTAAAAAGGTCGCATAGTGGTCATGATTGTCTTCAAGGGATGCTTGGATCTGGTCATCTTCCCAGATTCACATGCACCACAAAGGTGGTCCTTGAGGAATTTGACACCCTCGATGCCAATGACGTGCTTTTTCTTCATGAGTGTGTGCAGATTCCTCATACCACCATCTCCTAGTCGTCGATGCCACAGCCAGCCTTCTGAAGACTTTGCAAGTAAGCAAGTGGCAGGTTGAGGACCTGTAGAGAAATCAACAATATACAAATCTCCTCTCCTAAAGCCTTCGAAGACTTTGGAATTGTCAGATTCCATGATGACAACACAACGATATTTTCCAAATATGACAACCATATCAAGATCACAAAGCATTAAGACAGACATGAGATTGAACCCGAGGGATTCAACAAGCATCACCTTGTCCATGGTCGGTCCTTTGAGATAGCAACCTTACGAAGTCCGAATACCTTGCTTTTTCCTTTGTCTGTGTAGGTGATATGCTTCAGAGGAGATGGAGTGAGTGGCAAATTCATCAGTAGATTCTTGTCACCTGTCATGTGGTTTGTGCATCCACTATCGAGAACCCACTCAGTTGCTTTTAGAGTATCATCCTGCAGATGAATTAGTACACTTACGAACTCATATGCTTCACAGTGAAGATTATGATCTCAATTTCATCAGATAGAATTTCATCATACAAGGTAGTAAGCAAGTAGAGAGAGGACGTGAGAAATGAAAAATTCATTTCATTATGGTTAGCTTGCGTCCTTTCAAGCATTTCCTTAGGTCTCCAGCAAATTCATCACATGTTCAAATTCATCTGGAGACCTGACCCTGCATAAGACGTCAGTTTGTTTTCTTCACCACCCACATCTGGAGGGGTGGCAAGGAATTCATCATTCTGCGAGCACCATGTGAGAAGGGAGGCATTGAAGCAAGTGTGCTTCATTTCACAGGGCGAGGGTTAGAGTATTCAAATGAATAGGCAGAGAAATTCTTCGAGGACTTATGAACATAATGGTTAGAAGAATAATGCACATATTCATAACTCTTAGGTTTTCCCTGCGAGACAGAGGCATTAGCACGAGAATGATGATTTTGACCGATTGAGGAATTTGGTCCAAGTGAGGACTTTGGTCCATATGAGGAATTTGATCTGGGGTTCCGATTCTTCATGAGTGGTGTCGTGAGGACATTCACTTGAAGATTTTGTAGGTAGCTCTTGGGAACCCAGATTTTCTTCATAGGAGAATCGTTCCTGCAGTTGGTTCCAACATATCTAGCAAATACTTCACTTGACTTATTTTTGAAGAATCTATAATTGGAGTCAAGTGACTCAACAGAGGAATATGAAGTTTCACAAGTAAAGCCAGATAAAGTGGATGGATCCACAGGAGATCCTTTTGCAACAACCCATGAGGTTTTGGGGTACTGCTTAGGTGTCCAGTAGGATCCATCATCATTGAGTTTCCTCACAAAGGAAATACCCTTTTCCTAGGGTTCCTGTTCATAATCTGCTTCTTGAGAACATCACAAAGGGTTTGATGCCCTTTGAGACTTTTGTATATGTCTGTCACATACAATTCCTTCAACCCTGCATTGTCATCAGTGATACTAGTGGTATCCTGAGATGAGGAATTTAAGACCATGGGAATAGTTGAAGAAATTGTAGCAATAGAAGCATTTGAACATTCAGGTGAAGAATTAGCAATTTCATGTTCGATGCATTTCAAAAAATGTGGAACAAATTCTTCCTGAGCAGTACTGATCTGTTGAGCCAGCAAGGAATCGTTTTCCCTTTGGAGATCCTCATTTGACACCCTCAGCTTTTCAAGATCTTGCTTTCTTTGAAGAAATTCATATGAAAGCTTCTCATGATCGGCTAAGAGGTCATTATGATGACTCTGAAGGTTATCATACTTTGTCCGAAGACTTTTAAGATCAACAGACAGAGTTTGAGTCCGATCCACTTCACGGTTTAACAGATCATCGCTTTTGTCTAGCATTTTCTGAAGCTTTTCAAGTGCACTTTGTTGCTTAGTGGAAATTTTAACAATTTTAGCATATCTAGGTTTCACATATTCATCAGATTCACCTTCACTTGATTCAGATGAGGAATGATGTTTGTGTACCTGTGAGCCTTTTGCCATAAAGCAATAAGTGGGAGCATAATCATCATTGTTGACGTCAGAGTCGTTGGAGTGGTCATATTCTTCATTGAAGATGGACTTGCTGACGAATGCAGTAGCGAGAGCAAGGCTAGCGACACCAGATTCTGATTCCTCCTCAGATTCTTCCTCTTCTTCATATTCTTCAAATTCTTCCTCAGAATCCATTTCCTTGCTGATGAATGCTCGAGCCTTTCTGGAACTATTCTTCTTGTGCTTTGAGGACTTTGAAGATGAGGACTTTGCAGATGAGAATTTTGAAGATTTCTTCTTTTTCTTTGAGTCATCAGAACTATCATCTTTGTATTTCTTCTTCTTCTTTGAGTCTTTTTCCCAGAGAGGACAATCAGAGATAAAGTGGCCAGGCTTCTTGCACCGATGACATGTTCTCCTTTTGTAATCTTCTGAGGAATCTGATTTCCTCAAGCCACTTTTTGATGACTTTCCAAATCCACCTCGTTTTGAGAACTTCTGGAATTTCCTCACAAGCATAGCTAGTTCCTGACTTAGTTCTTCAGGATCACCAAGGCTGCTGTCAGAATCTTCTTCTTCAGATGAGGAAATTGCTTTTGCCTTCAGAGCACGAGATCTTCCATAGCTTGGCCCGTAGAGGTCTCTTTTCTCAGCTTGTTGGAATTCATGAGTATTGAGTCTCTCAAGAATATCAGCAGGATCAAGAGCTTTGTAGTCTCCACGTTCTTGAATCATCAAAACTAGAGTATCAAATGAGGAATCGAGAGATCGTAGCAGTTTCTTCACCACTTCATGGTCAGTGATATCAGTGGCACCCAGTGCTTGAAGTTCATTTGATATATCAGTGAGGTGATCAAATGTTTGCTGAACATTTTCATTGTCAAGCCTCTTGAAGCGGTTGAAGAGATTGCGAAGAACATCAACATGAGAGTCATGTTGAGTGGAAACACCTTCGTTGACTTTGGACAACCTATCCTAGATAAGCTTAGCAGATTCCAAAGCACTCACTCTACCATACTGTCCTTTGCTCAGATGACCACAGGTGATATTCTTTGCTTGAGAATCGAGTTGCTTGAATCTCTTCACATCAGGAGCTGTAACAGTGGGAGCGACAGAGGGCACACCATTTTCCACAACGTACCAGAGATCGTTGTCAATAGCTTCAAGGTGCATACGCATCTTGTTCATCCAGTAGGGGTAGTCTGTCCCATCGAAAGTAGGACATCCTGCGAAAACCTTGATCATACCTGCAGTCGACATAACTAAAACTCTAGGTGGTTAAACCAAAATCACACAGAGCGAGGGATTACCTGCTCTGATACCAATTGAAAGTGCGTTATATCGGCTAGAGGGGGGGGGGGTGAATAGGCGATTTTTACGAATTCATCATTTGAGGAATTTCAACTTTGAGGAATTTAAAATGTGATGAATAACTAGCAGCGGAATAAGTACTCAAGTGCATGAGGAACTTAGTGACAACATAGTCTTCATGATTAAATGAAACATGCACAAATAGAGAGTAGCGTGATACAGGATAAGCAGTGATGAACAGGGTAACTTGAAGAATTTGAGGTGAGGAATTTGTGAAAGTCTTCAATCAAATTCTTCAAACTGTAACAATCAATTTCATCAATAGATAAATGAGGAATAGAGGGGTTGAGGAAATAGAACCAGATAGCTTGATGAAGACAATGGTTTGATGACCGAGTTCCAACTGCTATGACAGTCGTACGTCTAGTTTGCAGCGGCCTGGTATTTAAACCAGAGGACACACAGTCCTTACCGTATTCTCCTTGAGCTAAGGTCACACAGTCCTCGCCCAACACTCGTGGTAAGTCTTCAGGGTAGACTTCCAAAATCCTCACAAATTGGTCACCCGGCGATCCACAATTTACTGCTGGATGCTCTAGACCAAGGTCACTTCGTGGTCCCCAATTGACTACAGGAGCACTAGACCATGACGCCTAACCGTCTGGAGGATACACAGTCCTCAAAGGTAACAAGCGTCGGTTCCACACAAGAATTTCTTCAGTGATGCTCAATCACTATGGGTTTTGTGGTTTGGTTGTGGGTTTTTCCTCACTGATGATTTTCTCTCAAAGTCCTCAGAGGATGGGTTGCTCTCGAATGAAAAGTGTGAGTTCTCTCTCAGAGCAGCCAACCAGCTAGTGGTTGTTGGGGTTGGCTATTTATAGCCAGGGTGCAACCTGACATGATAAGTCATAAATGCCCCCAATGATATGACCGTTATGTGGATAAGAACGATTGGGGACAGCTGGCGCTAAGCACGGCAACGGTCGGAATTTCGAACTATGAAAGTCCTCAGCTTATCATGATCCTCACTTGTAGGCAATTTGCACTGGAGAAATCCTAACTCCTCAGTCAGATCAATTTCCTCAGAGACCAAAAGAACTTCGTCTCTGTCACTGAAAAAACTTGTCCGAACTGTAAGAGATTTCCAAAGGCTTCACTCGAAGGATTGTATGGGTTGAGGATTTTGGAGTTGAGCATCAGTTGGAAATTTTCCTTAGTATTACCTCGACCCTCTTTAACAGTACGGTGTTTCCTATTACTCAAATAAAGGAAATGAAACTACGAAAACAAAAGTCTTCATGCTTCATATTCCTCATTCATATCTTCAAGGTCACACCAACTTCTTCATTTTCAAAGTCTTCATAAAGTCTTCACCAAAGTCTTCACTTGAAGACATACATTTTTAGGGGTCCATAATCTCCGAATATATCAAACTCCTCATCGACTTATAGAGCCTGTGGACACTCACAAACACATTAGTGCCTTAACCTATAAGTCTTCAATTCACCAAAATCACTAAGGGGCACTAGATGCACTAACACGCTTGTTATCTTGTGTGCAGGTCTCCTAACCGGACATCCTGAAGAGGAGATCGAATCGTACCAAGGGGATCTGCTGGAGGAGCTGACCTCTTTCCATAAGAGCATGCAAAAAGCGATGAAAGGGATGGTGAAGGCATTATAGCCCACCGAACAGCCACCTGAAGGGCTAGCCGCACTTGTGGATCGATTTAGGGGGGCTCGGGATAGGTTCGAGCTGTGGAAGACTTCGAATTGTTGCGAAGGAGCACGAGAGGCGTGGGCAATGGTCAAGACCCATTTCACCAGACTTAACCCCGAGCATATGGCGCGGGTTGGTCCAGTGGGATCAGATGGAAAAGAAGTGCCACTCCACTTGGTATATGACCAGGTGATGCCAGCCGCCCATCTCTCGCAAGCAGACTGCCCCCTCAACACAATAATTGATGATCTCGATCAACAGCCGCATATGTAATTTAAATATGCATGTGTAATACAATCCGTGTTGTAAACTTTGTCTTAAGTGGCCATCGGCTTCTCCCTCCCATGCGAATAGCTCGGGAGTGTTCCTTCTTATTATTTGTTCGCCAAAGAGCGAACTGTATTCAGGGAACCAGGCAATCGGGCCATGTGGTGCAAACAAACATAAAGCACATAGAAAGTGTAACATCCCAAAATTCCATTTTGGAATGCTATGATTTATGGCTATGCATCTATCATCACCGTTGTTTGAATGTATGTGTTAGTTGAAATGCCTTCTCTGAATTTCTGAAACCCCTTTCTACTTTCAATGTGTTGCTTTCACCTATTTGAAATCTTGGTAAAATGTTCAAAATAAGAGGGGAGTAACATGACACTCCACACCAGGGTCATCTTGGTGATCTATTTGAACAAAAATAACCACGAGTTATTTTGAAAATATTTGCAAAAAGGATTTAAAAACAATTAGGCAATTTCTGAAAATATTATTTTCTTCAAAGTGTTCAAATGACAGAATAAAAATGTTCATTAAATAGCATTTATTATTCTGTTAATTTTGACATATAATACCCCTATATTTATAAACGGTTTGAATGTTTTAAAAGCTTTGGAATGTCGTTGGAAAATCATTAAAAGAAACGGTAACGGTTTCCTGTATTAAACGGGCCGGCCCAACGACTTTAAAAGCCGAGACCGTTACCGGTCGGCCGACCGACGTGCAATGGACGCCCCCTCTCTCACTAACACCGGGACCCACGTCGACCGACCGTTGCTCCGCGCGGATGCCTTCTTCCTCCCGCATGCGACGCCGGACCTCGCCGGCAGTTTCTTCTTCCCCGCGGATCTCGCCTCCCATTACTCCCCCGCACTCCCCAGCGCCCCTATATAATCCGGCCACTCCCCGCATCCATTTCCCCCCGAATCTCCTCTCTCTCGTCGCCGGGATGCTGCCAAACGAGCTCGCCGGAGTCCCTGTAACCACCGAAACCCTCCGGAGCTCCTGCCATCGCCACACCCCACCCCAGCCCCCACCATTGCCTCCAATCGACGCCGGGCGTCAAGCCCCGCCGCCCGGACCACTCCGCTGCCTTCCTCGACCGCCGGAGCGCCAACCCCAACGACTTCGCCGTCTCAGACTCGCCGGAGAACCCCTCCTCGCCGGCGACCTCTTCTTTGTGAGCTCCCCTCCCACTCCGTAGCCGTTCGATCTCAAGCCGACGCCTAAGATTAGATCGGATTAATTTCCGAACTGGTATTCTCTACCGACCGGTCGCCCGCCCGCAAGCACTCGCGCGCACACGCCCCAACCAATAGGAAAGCGCCACGTAGCCCCCTGGCCGTTGCTTATCTAGTTTTCTTTTCTGTTTTTGTTTTAGTTAAGAGAGTGAATTCAAATTTTGTTTTTCTTATAACTTTTAATCTATTTAATGTTTTGAGTTGAGTCTTTTTGCATTAGCTCACATTTTTCATGTAGTTTGACACTGTACTTTTAAATTTCAAATTTGAACTATAAATTTGAATTGAATCAATTTTGCTCAAAATCTTCAAATCTGAATAACTAGAGTTTAAAAATAGATTTTTATATGAATCTTTTTGCTACAGTTTGATATTGGTTAGGACTATCACCATGTTTAGTTTGAGGATTTTTAGGATGATTTTGATTAGTGTTCTAGCTATAAACAGAATCTGCCTAGTATTATAGTATAGTTTTATTTACTTAGTTTTAGTTAGTTTAACTTAGATTTAGTTTTAATTTGTTTAGTATGTTCTGTTGATTATACCCCTAGTGTTTTACTTGTTGTTAATAAAAATATAAAATTGTTTAGTTTATTTCTTTGTTAAGATAGGAATCACAACTTCTTTTCAAATAGGTTTATTTTGATTAAAACAACTAGTTAGTAATAGTTTTGCTTTCAAACAAAGTTTTATATAATTTAATTTTGTTTTCTAAGACAAGTTTATTTGTAAACTCTTCCCTGTTAATAACATGTTTTGTTAATAAATAATAAGTTTTGTTTTGCTCTTTTGTTAGTAAAACTATAGTTGTTTCATATAGTGTTTATCAAAACTTTCAAAAACTTTACAAAAGTTTTCCCAACAAACTTAAATTGATTTTCTTCTGTTTATTAATAAAAATATTTTATCGTTTTCTTGCTGTCAACTATTGTTTTGGTTAATACCAATAGTTTCATTATGTTAGTAGTGTTTTATCAATCATCTTTTAGAAAACAAAACATTGTGTGTTTTCTTGCTTGTGATTTTTGTGCATTGTTTTGTCTTGATTGTTTACTAGTTCTTGGTTGATGGTTGTGAGTTACAATATTTTGTTGTATGCTTATTTGAGTGCTCTTGTTTGCTTCGTTAGGTTATCCGGAGTGCGAAGCTTGTTACTTAGAGTCACTCGCGTACGAAGATCATCAATCAGGCAAGTCACCTTGATCATGTTTTACCCATGTTTTATATGCATTAGTTCTACCATGTTCCCCAATTGCATGAAAGATAGGTTAGTTGGAAACTTGGTTACATTGTAGTAGTATCATGTGGTAGGTACCCCCTCAACCCCTTTGACAACATTGGCCCCGGGAAACGTTGTTTTTACTTTTGCTATGCTATTAGTAGACGTGGTTGGTTGTGTGATTCATGAGAGTTGGGAGAGTTAATAATTTCAAGACCTACATAATGAACAAGATTTAAGACTCCGAGTTTTCAACATACCTCTGGGTGGATGATGGTTGAACGGCACCCTGGAGAAACCAGTGGATTTGCCTAGGTGATGCTGGAGATGGCCAGCATTCACGCGGAAAGATCCACCCAGGCACAAAGAGATGGATGGGTGCTTCAAGACCCAAGGCTTACCTGCACAGCCACAAGTCATTATGGGCTCTGGCTTGGTTGGACATTGTGGTGACCCTGGACAGGCGGTGCTACGAGATGTAGAAGAACGGTAGGAAAGGATGGGCACCGACAGAGTCGCAGGGAAACCCTTTGGAAGACCATGTTTTGGTCATCCGTTTCTCAAACACCCTGAAGTGTGAGAAATTAAATGGAGGTGACCAAATCTTGTGGGGAACGTGTGCAAAACTCTGCAGAGTACTCAAACCTAATCGATTAGCCGTGTCCACGGTCATGGACGACTTGAGCCAAAGGAATTGAAACTTCTGGAACTCTCAACACAATTAATATGATGATGTGGGTATTAATAATTTGGGAATGAGAATTGGTTGGTAGAACCATCTCTTTAATCAACCAACTTAGTAATATTTTTGCTTAGCCCTCTCTTGATGTAGGAAAAATTGGCTTTAGGCAAAAACTTACCACCCCACCTGCCATATAAGCATGTAGACTAGATGATTATCTTTTCACCCCTCTCTTGTGACTTTGCCGGCATATTCCATATGCTGACCTACATGGCTGCAACGTATCATGTTGCAGAGTACTTTTCCGACCAGGAGTGAGGACACGTTCTATGCTCAGTGAGATGCCCTTGGAGTCAGATGGACTCATCTACCTTCGACGCTTCCGCAAGATTTAGATATTCTCATGAGTTGGCTTTCAGCCACTTTATTGTAATTTTTATTGTAATAAAGGACTCGATATGAGATTTCGATTAATATAATGCTGTGTGATTTCCCTTTGATATATACATTGATGTACCGTGTGTGTACTAGCATGATCTTGGGATGGTACGGAAACACCGGAGATTCGACCTTTCAGGTCGGGTCGCTACACAAATGGTATCAGAGCACACGCTGACCGTAGGACGTAACCTCTAGGACTGGAAAGCCTTAGGATTATTTCTCTTTGTCTTTAAAATTCTTATACTCTCATCTATTCGTTTCTGACTCCTCTCCGATTATTTCAAAATTTATAGATGGCCACCTTCATCCCAGTGTTGATCACGGAGTTTTGCCAGCCTGACGCAATGATGCCTTTTGGTAAGGAGCTGATGAGGATCATCAAGGACGTGAGGATTGCTTTGCCGAGCATCACCGGGACTCCTATCATGTCATTTCCACAAGATGGACGCTACAGGATCGAGGTGCACATCCCAGGGAAGACCTTTGGGAATCGGAAGGAACCCATCGACTTCAAGTTTGTGGCACCCAGCTGGATACTTGGAAGAGACATGGCCATTCATCGTGCCCTTGGACGTATTCAGGAGGAATATAGAGGTGGAACCATTTCACCAGGACTCAACATGGTTTGCCGTAGAGATTCCCATGGCAACATCATCACCAACCCCACTGGAGACTCCACCATGTCATATATCCAGACCCTGGAGATGCACATCAGGACTCTAGAGCTTTGAGTTCATGCTGATACGAAGACAATCAAGAATCTGATGAACCGCGAGATTGACCACGAAGCTGACTTACAGGAAGCCGAGTACGAGCATGAGTATGAGGTGAAGGATTTCTTAGAGAGGATCGACAAGCTGAACACTCGCATCGCCACTCTGGAGGAACAGATGGACATGGGTGAAAATCTTCATCCTGAGGGAGACTTGGCTCCTTTCATCAGCGACGATGATGACTATGAGGAGAGCACCACTGGAGGAGACTCAGTCACCATGTACTTCTGAGGAAAACATTAGTTATGCCCTCCATGTATCTTTTATTTTTTTTCAACGTTAAGAGCGTAGGTCGATGCTTAGTTTGATTGAGACTTGTACTCCCGATGTTTGACATTGATTGAATAAATGAATGAGTGTTTGGTGTGATATGTTTGCTGCATTGCATATGGGTAGTGAATTTCTGCTTTTAGGCCCTTGTTCTATTCTAATTCTCACCCCTCTGGAAACAGCAAGATGCCTCCACGACGTGAGTCCGACTTCACTTTCCCGCCAGAACTCACGCAACTCCTTCAGCAGCAGAATGCACTAATGCAGCTATTGATCCAGAATCAGACCAACAACTAGAATAACAACCACCACCATCCACCCTAGGCTGACAATCTCACCCGTTTTCTGAGGTTGAACCCTCCAACTTTCTCTAGCAGCACTGAGCCCATTGTAGCAGATGACTGGCTCCGTAAGATGGAGAGAGAACTCGTCACCGTTGGATGTACTGACGCTGAGAAGGTGCGCTTTGCCGCACATCAACTAGATGGACCAGCAGCTTCATGGTGGGAGAACTACACCACCACATATCCTATTGCTGATGTAACTTGGGAGCAGTTCCAGCACGCTTTCCGCACCGCACATGTGTCAGCTGGAGCCATGAGTCTGAAGAAGCGCGAGTTTCGCAACTTGCGCCAGGGTAATCGTTCTGTGGCCCAATATGTGGAAGAGTTCAGCATGTTGGCCCGTTATGCCCCAGGAGATGTGGCCGATGATGCGGCCAAGCAAGAAAAGTTTTTGGAAGGACTCAATGACGAGTTGAGCATACAGCTGGTAGTGGCTACTTTCAACAACTACCAAGAGCTGGTGGATAAGGCACTCATTTTGGAATGTAAAAAGCAGTAGGTTGAGAATCGCAAGCGGAAGTACACTCAGGGGAAGTTTAACTCTGGAGCTCATCATAAGCCCTGCTACTCCCCGTACTCAGGGAATACCGGGTCAGGGACCGGTAAGTTTGGAAGGCACACTCATGTTGTGCACAACCATGGAGGAAATGGGAATGCCCGTCCCAACCATGGCAATTTCAAGACTGACAATGGGAATGGGAACAACAACCAGCACCGTCACGTTCCTACTCATAAGGATCTGAGCCACATCACCTATTTCAAGTGCCAGAAGACAGGGCACTATGCTACTGAGTGTCCCCAGAGCAAGCAGGGAAATGGAAACGGCAACTCCGCAGCCAAGAAGCCAAACCCTTTTCCTCGTGCCCAGGTGAACCACCTCGATGTGGAAGAAGTCTATGATCAACCCGAGACTGTGGTTGGTAAGTTTTTATTGCATTCACGTCCAGTTACAGTACTTTTTGATTCCGGTGCAACTCATTCATTCATATCAAGGGTAGTTGTGGATAAGTATAGTTTGCCCACCAAAACCCTTAGTCAGCCCATTAAGGTCACTTCTCCAGGAGGTATGATGATGGCAGGAATAGGATGCCATGCCTTGAAACTCAATATAGGAAACCATGTTTTTCCCACCGACCTCATCGTCTTAGAATCCCAGGGATTGGATGTAATCCTAGGCATGGATTGGATGACCAAGTATGAAGGAAATCTTGATTGTCCCAGCAAGTCTGTTTCACTCACCACTCCGGAGAACAAGAGGATTAAGTATGTATCCCGACGCACACGTATGAGTGCTCGGTTAAATGCCCTCACAGGAGTTGTTCAGGAGGAAGTAGCTGTGGTAAAAGACTTTCTGGATGTATTTCCGGAAGAATTACCAGGCATGCCACCAGATAGGGAGATTGAGTTCCTAATAGAGCTACAGCCAGGGACAGCACCAATTTCCAAGAGACCCTATCGGATGCCCGCAAATGATCTGTTGGAAATCAAGAAGCAAATTAAGGAGTTATTGGACAAAGGTTATATACGCCCAAGTTCTTCACCTTGGGGAGCCCCAGTTCTTTTGGTGGAGAAGAAGGATAAAACCTTGAGAATGGTAGTCGATTATCGTGCCTTGAACGAGGTGACTATCAAGAACAAGTACCCTCTGCCGATGATTAATGACTTGTTTGATCAGCTAGTAGGCGCCAAAGTATTCTCTAAGATCGATCTTCGATCAGGGTATCATCAACTGAGGATTCGTGAACAGGATATACCCAAAACAGCTTTCACCACAAGGTATGGCTTGTACGAGTATACAGTCATGTC
Source organism: Hordeum marinum (assembly GCA_022496015.1). Classification (NCBI taxonomy): domain Eukaryota; kingdom Viridiplantae; phylum Streptophyta; class Magnoliopsida; order Poales; family Poaceae; genus Hordeum; species Hordeum marinum. Next base: position 123,364,417 of record CM039677.1, read on the forward strand.
CTTTGGTTTGACTAATGCTCCTGCCTACTTCATGAATTTGATGAACAAAGTGTTTATGGAATATTTGGACAAGTTTGTCGTGGTGTTCATCGATGTCATTTTGATATTCTCCAAGAACGAGGAAGAACACAAGGAACATTTGCGTTTAGTTCTGGAAAAGCTAAGAGAGCATCAGTTATATGCCAAGTTCAGCAAATGTGAATTTTGGCTGACGGAAGTCGGATTCCTTGGACATGTTATTTCCAGAGAAGGAATAGCCGTAGACCCCGCTAAGGTTGAAGCCGTCACTGAGTGGAAGTCACCCACCTCAGTTAAGGAGATCCGCAGTTTCCTTGGACTTGCCGGATATTACCGAAGATTCATTGAGAATTTCTCAAAGATAGCCAAGCCTATGACAGAGTTGTTGAAGAAAGAATCCAAGTATGTTTGGACTGAGGAATGTGAAGCCAGTTTCCAGGAGTTGAAGAAACGTTTGGTCACAGCCCCAGTGTTGATTTTGCCCAATATTTGGAAGGACTTCGAGGTTTATTGTGATGCTTCACGTCAAGGACTTGGAGGAGTACTCATGCAAGATGGAAAGGTTGTAGCTTATGCATCTAGACAACTACGACCTCATGAGTTGAATTATGCCACCCATGATTTGGAACTAGCAGCCGTAGTGCACGCACTCAAGACCTGGAGACATTTTCTTATCGGAAATAGTTGTGATGTTTACACCGACCATAAGAGCCTGAAATATATTTTCATTCAGAAGGAGTTGAACCTCAAACAGAGGAGATGGTTAGAGTTAATCAAGGACTATGACATGAGATTACATTACCATCCAAGTAAGGCTAATGTTGTAGCCGATGCCTTGAGTCGGAAAACTTATGTAAACACGCTCACAGCGGGAGGATTACCCCAAGAGTTAGCCGATGATCTCAGAGAGCTCAAGCTAGAGATAGTTCCAAGAGGATATGTTGGTACACTAGAGATTCAGTCCACCTTGACTGAAAGAATTCGAGAAGCCTAGAAATCGGACAAGGAGATAGCTGAGATAAAGCAGAGAATGGAAGATGGTAAAGCTAAAGGTTTTCGTGAGGATGAACACGGAACTTTGTGGTTTGAGAACCGAATCTATGTGCCCAATGACCCAGAGCTCAGGAAGTTGATACTTCAGGAAGCCCATGATTCACCTTAATCAATACACCCAGGCAATACCAAGATGTATCAGGATTTAAAGGAAAGTTATTGGTGGATAGGTATGAAGAAAGATATTGCAGAACATGTTGCAATATGTGATGTTTGTCAGCGAGTAAAGACAGAACATCAGAAACCAGCAGGGTTACTCCAACCTCTGCCGATACCCGAGTGGAAATGGGAAAAGCTTGGTATGGACTTCATCACAAGATTACCTAGGACCCGTTTAGGTTATGATTCCATCTGGGTAGTGGTAGATCGCTTGACCAAGGTAGCTCATTTCATTCCAGTGAAAAACACCTATAACAGTGCTAAGCTAGCCAAGATATATATGACCAGGATCGTATGTCTGCATGGAATTCCGAGGAGTATCGTGTCAGATAGAGGAACACAGTTTACCTCAAAGTTTTGGCATCAGATAGAGGAACACAGTTTACTTTGGGTACAAGGCTAGAGTTCAGTACAGCCTTTCATCCACAGACAGATGGACAGACTGAGAGAGTCAACCAGATTCTAGAAGACATGTTGAGAGCTTGTGCGCTAGATTATGGATCTAGTTGGGATGACAACTTACCTTACGCAGAATTCTCGTACAACAACAGTTATCAGACCAGTCTAAAGATGGCCCCTTTCGAAGCTTTATATGGAAGGAGGTGCAGAACGCCACTGACGTGGGATGGTGTTGGAGACCGACAACTTTTTGGTCCCGACCTTATCCGAGATTCTGAAGAGAAAGTCAAGTTGATTCGTGATAGACTTAAGATAGCTCAATCTCAAAAGAAGAGTTATGCTGACAGAAAACGTAAAGAAGTGACGTATGAAGTGGGAGACCGAGCTTATCTTCGTGTGTCCCCGCTCCGAGGAATCAAGAGGTTTGGTGTTAAAGGAAAATTAGCACCCAGATTCATAGGCCCCTACAAAATTCTTGAACGTAGAGGCGAAGTTGCATACCAGTTGGAATTGCCGGAAGGATTATCCGGAGTTCATGATGTGTTCCATGTGTCCCAGCTGAAGAAATGTCATGCTGAGATGGCTGATATTCCTTTGAGAGATACAGTGCCCCTAGAGGCCATACAACTTGACAATGATTTGACCTACGAGGAGAAGCCTGTCAGAATCCTCGAGACTGCCAATAGAGTTACCCGCAGCAAGATCATCAAGTTCTGTAAGGTTTTGTGGAATTACCACACCGAGGAAGAAGCCACCTGGGAACGCGAAGAAGATCTTCGTAGAGACCACCCGCACCTATTTTCTAGCCAACTCGAATCTCGAGGGCGAGATTCATCTTAAGGTGGGTAGGTTTGTAACATTTTGGAATGTTATGATTTATAGCTATGCATCTATCATCGCCGTTGTTTCAATGTATGTGTTAGTTGAAATGCCTTCTCTGAATTTCTGAAACCCCTTTCTACTTTCAATGTGTTGCTTTCACCTATTTGAAATCTTGGTAAAATGTTCAAAATAAGAGGGGAGTAACATGACACTCCACACCAGGGTCATCTTGGTGATCTATTTGAACAAAAATAACCAGGAGTTATTTTGAAAATATTTGCAAAAAGGATTTAAAAACAATTAGGCAATTTCTGAAAATATTATTTTTTTCAAAGTGTTCAAATGATAGAATAAAAATGTTCATTAAATAGAATTTATTATTATGTTAGTTTTGATATATAATATCCCTATATTTATAAATGGTTTGAATGTTTTACAAGCTTTTGAATATTGCTGGAAAATCATTAAAAGAAACGGTAACGGTTTCCTGTATTAAACGGGCCGGCCCAACGGCTTTAAAAGCCGAGACCGTTACCGGTCGGCCGACCGACGCGCAACGGACGCCCCCTCTCTCACTGACACCGGGCCCCACGTCGACCGACCTTTGCTCCGCGCGGACGCCTTCTTCCTCCCGCACGCGACGCCGGACCTCGCCGGCAGTTTCTTCTTCCCCGCGGATCTCGCCTCCCATTACTCCCCCAAACACCCCAGCGCCCCTATATAAGCCGGCCACTCCCCGCATCTATTTCACCCCGAATCCCCTCTCTCCCGTCGCCGGGACGCTGCCAAACGAGCTCGCCGGAGTCCCTGCAACCACCGAAACCCTCCGGAGCTCCTGCCGTCGCCACACCCCACCCTAGCCCCCACTGTTGCCTCCAATCGACGCCGGACGTCAAGCCCCGCCGCCCGGACCACTCTGCTACCTTCCTCGACCACCGGAGCGCCAACCCCGACGACTTCGCCGTCTCGGACTCGCCGGAGAACCCCTCCTCGCCGGCGACCTCTTCTTTGTGAGCTCCCCTCCCACTCCGTAGCCGTTCGATCTCAAACCGACGCCTAAGATAGATCGGATTAATTTCCGAACCGGTATTCTCTACCGACCGGTCGCTCGCCCGCAAGCACTCGCGCGCACATGCCCCAACCAATAGGAAAGCGCCACGTAGCCCCCTGGCCGTTTCTTATCTAGTTTTCTTTTCTGTTTTTGTTTTAGTTAACAGAGTGAATTCAAATTTTGTTTTGCTTATAACTTTTAATCTATTTAATGTTTTGAGTTGATTCTTTTTGCATTAGCTCACATTTTTCATGTAGTTTCACACTGTACTTTTAAATTTCAAATTTTACCTATAAAATTTGAATTGAATCAATTTTTCTCAAAATCTTCAAATCTGAATAACTAGAGTTTAAAAATAGATTTTTATATAAATCTTTTTGCTACAGTTTGATATTGGTTAGGACTATCACCATGTTTAGTTTGAGGATTTTTAGGATGATTTTCATTAGTGTTCTAGCTATAAACAGAATCTGCCTAGTATTATAGTATAGTTTTATTTACTTAGTTTTAGTTAGTTTAACTTAGATTTAGTTTTAATTTGTTTAGTAGGTTCTGTTGATTATACACCTAGTGTTTTACTTATTGTTAATAAAAATATAAAATTGTTTAGTTTATTTCTTTGTTAAGATAGGAATCACAACTTCTTTTTAAATAGTTTTATTTTGATTAAAACAACTAGTTAGTAATAGTTTTGCTTTCAAATAAAGTTTTATATAATATAATTTTGTTTCCTAAGACAAGTTTATTTGTAAACTCTTCCCTGTTAAGAAGATGTTTTGTTAATAAATAATAAGTTTTGTTTTGCTCTTTTGTTAGTAAAACTATAGTTGTTTCATATAGTGTTTATCAAAACTTTCAAAAACTTTACAAAAGTTTTCCCAACAAACTTAAATTGATTTTCTTCTGTTTATTAATAAAAATATTTTATCGTTTTCTTGCTGTCAACTATTGTTTTGGTTAATACCAATAGTTTCATTATGTTAGTAGTGTTTTATCAATCATCTTTTAGAAAACAAAACATTGTGTGTTTTCTTGCTTGTGATTTTTGTGCATTGTTTTGTCTTGATTGTTTACTAGTTCTTGGTTGATGGTTGTGAGTTACAATATTTTGTTGTATGCTTATTTGAGTGCTCTTGTTTGCTTCGTTAGATTATCCGGAGTGCGAAGCTTGTTACTTAGAGTCACTCGCGTACGAAGATCATCAATCAGGCAAGTCACCTTGATCATGTTTTACCCATGTTTTATATGCATTAGTTCTACCATGTTCCCCAATTGCATGAAAGATAGGTTAGTTGGAAACTTGGTTACATTGTAGTAGTATCATGTGGTAGGTACTCCCTAAACCCCTTTGACAACATTGGCCCCGGGAAACGTTGTTTTTACTTTTGCTATGCTATTAGTAGACGTGGTTGGTTGTGTGATTCATGAGAGTTGGGAGAGTTAATAATTTCAAGACCTACATAATGAACAAGATTTAACACTCCGAGTTTTCAACATACCTCTGGGTGGATGATGGTTGAACGGCACCCTGGAGAAACCAGTGGATTTGCCTAGGTGATGCTGGAGATGGCCAGCATTCACGCGGAAAGATCCACCCAGGCACAAAGAGATGGATGGGTGCTTCAAGACCCAAGGCTTACCTGCACAGCCAAAAGTCATTATGGGCTCTGGCTTGGTTGGACATTGTGGTGACCCTGGACAGGCGGTGCTACGAGATGTAGAAGAACGGTAGGAAAGGATGGGCACCGACAGAGTCGCAGGGAAACCCTTTGGAAGACCGTGTTTTGGTCATCCGTTTCTCAAACACCCTGAAGTGCGAGAAATTAAACGGAGGTGACCAAATCTTGTGGGGAACGTGTGCAAAACTCTGCAGAGTACTCAAACCTAATCGATTAGCCATGTCCACGGTCATGGACGACTTGAGCCAAAGGAATTGAAACTTCCGGAACTCTCAACACAATTAATATGATGATGTGGGTATTAATAATTTGGGAATGAGAATTGGTTGGTGGAACCATCTCTTTAATCAACCAACTTTGTAATATTTTTTCTTAGCCCTCTCTTGATGTAGGAAAAATTGGCTTTACGCAAAAACTTACCACCCCACCTGCCATATAAGCATGTAGACTAGATGATTATCTTTTCACCCCTCTCTTGTGACTTTGCCAGCATATTCCATATGCTGACCTACATGGCTGGAACGTATCATGTTGCAGAGTACTTTTCCGACCAGGAGTGAGGACACGTTCTATGCTCAGTGAGATGCCCTTGGAGTCAGATGGACTCATCTACCTTCGACGCTTCCGCAAGATTTAGATATTCTCATGAGTTGGCTTTCAGCCACTTTATTGTAATTTTTATTGTAATAAAGGACTCGATATGAGATTTCGATTAATATAATGTTGTGTGATTTCCCTTTGATATATACATTGATGTACCGTGTGTGTACCAGCATGATCTTGGGATGGTACGGAAACACCGGAGATTCGACCTTTCAGGTCGGGTCGCTACAGAAAGATATGTTATATTACAATGTAGCATAAGCAACATCTTTCGATGAAAATAGTACCTCTATCTATACCTTTCGCCGGGGTTCTACGAAGAGCATAGATAGGAATCTGCATACTTGCAGTACGCGACTAAGTATCCTTTGGGAATAAGAGACCCAAACAGTAGAAATAGCAACTAGAGTTGTATAAGGTGTTTCCATCATAGCCGACCAATTGTCTAGGTAAGATAACTAGCTTTCGGCTTCACTCGTCTGAGGTACGTGTCCAAATGACCCAGTCGTAACAATCGCATAGGTGCTCTCTTTACTCTCTAGCCGAACAAGCGGGAACGCAGGGAGTAACCATAGGAGCGAGGCAACCTAGCTTGGAAAAGTCTTACTTTGAATTGATGCATATGATGGCTAAACATGACAAAAGAAACATGCGCGCCCAGTAAGTATGAACAATTAAAATCCTGGCTATTAAAAGAAGCCCCCACGTGCCATGTTCGGATTTAGCACTTTATGGTGTATGCCGATTATCCATAGTACAAGATTGGTTCAGCCGAACATAGGGTAGGAAAATAAATTGTCCCTATCGAACAGCAAAGCAGGAAGGAAATGGCGAAAAAGCAAAAAAATAGCGGAAAAGGAAAAATTGTAGGGGAGTTTGGACAACATCGGTTTATCCGTAGAAGAGCCGAAGACGAGATGCGTTCCATGGGTTTGGTTCAAGGTAGTTATCAGATGAACTCCGCAAATGATAGGATCCTCCCGCGAGAACTTTGTCAATGATGAAAGGACCCTCCCACTTGGTGTTGAGTTTGTGCTTGTGTTTCTCCGGGAGCCGTAGGATGAGTTCTCCTACGTTGTATGCTTTTGCCCAGACCTCCCTACTTTGGTACCGCCGAGCTTGTTGTTGGTAAAGAGTGGATCGAGCCAGAGCTATGTCCCGCACCCCCTCTAGGGTGTCTAAGTCAGCCTGCCGATCTAAGTCAGCCTGCCGATCTAAGTCGGCCTCCTTTTCCTCGTACATGCGCACTCTTGGTGCGTCATGGATAATATCACAGGGGAGAACTGCCTCTGCCCCATAGAGCATAAAAAATGGTGTATAACCCGTTGATCTATTCGGAGTAGTACGCAGGCCCCATAGAATGGATTCGAGTTCCTCCACCCAACAACAGTCGGACTCGTGAAGAGATCAGACAAAACGTGGCTTGATGCCGCTCATAATGAGACTGTTTGCTCGCTCGACCTGTCCATTGGTCTGCGGATGATAGACCGATGCATAATCGAGCTTTATGCCCATTATCGCGCACCAATCCTTGACCTCTTGGGCTGGGAAGTTGGTTCCATTGTCCGTTATTATAATATGCACGACACCGTAACGGTGTACTATGCTAGATATAAATTCAATCACTGGTCCGGATTAAGCCGATTTAACAGGCTTTGCTTCTATCAATTTGGTAGACTTGTCAACCATGACCAGTAGGTATTTATTTTTCTTGGTTCCCCCTTTGAGGGGTCCGACCATGTCCATCCCCCACACCGCAAAAGGTCAGGTGATCGGGATAGTCTGAAGAGTTGTTGGGGGCATGTGACTTTGATTTGCGAAGATTTGACACCCAACACAATGTTGAATGAGTGACTAGGCATCGGTCCGAGCTGTAGGCTAAAAGAAACTGGCTCAGAAAGCTTTGCCGACAAGAGATCTTGCCGCGGTGTGATGCCCACCCATGCCTGCATGGATTTCGGTGAGGAGCTCCCATCCTTCTTCCTCGGATATACACCTCTGTAATACTCCAATGGTGCTTTTCTTGTATAACTCACCCTGATGTACTTTGTAGGCCTTGGATCGCCGAACTATGCGTCGCACTTCAGTTTTATCATCGGGGAGTTCCTTGTGAAGGAGGTAAGCAAGGAAGGTCTCTGTCCATGGCACAATTACTGCCATTACCTCATGAGTCGAGGGCGTCTCATTCATCGTTGAGCCGCCAATGATGCCATCATCTGGTTCATTTATAGGGGGAACAACTTCGTCCATTGTTTTCGGACCAGCACCATTTGCGTCATCCTATCACACTACGGAGAGCTTGAAGAGATACTCCAAGAAGGTGCTTTTCAGGACGGGGTCGCGCTTGGCTCCCACACGAGCCAATATATCGGCGGCTTGGTTTTTGACTTGAGCAACATGGTGGAATTCCAGCCCCTCGAACCGAGCAGATATCTTGAGGACAGCGTCTCTATATGCCGCCATCTTCGGATTTTTGGCGTCGAATTTGCCATTGATTTGGGATATGGCCAGGTTTGAGTCTCCCCGTACCTCTAGCTATCGTATGCCCATTCTCACTACAATCCGAAGACCATTAAGAAGAGCTTCGTATTCGGTGGCATTGTTGGAATCATCATACATGATTTGCAACACGTATCTTATGTTGTCACTCGTGGGGTGTGAGGATAACTCCAGCCCCCAGTGTAACGCCCAAGATGCGCACCTATCCATATTTTGGCACGGGGGCCTCGACAGGGATAGAGGCGCATCTAGTCGTTTCACAAGTACACTATCATCGCATACATGTATGAAGAGAGGAGTATATGAGTTGGCTTACACTTGCCACATGCTAAATTACAAATCCACACAGTTTATTCAAACATCATTCAAAAGACAGGGTCCATCTACGGGCCAAAACAAACGAGAAAAGAAGGAATGAAACTGTCTTTCTAGCCCCAAAGATCATGACCAAGGCCTCTCTACTCGTCTAGATATATGACGTACATTCTGCCACGTTCTTCGTCATACTCCCACTGGAGCTGCGTCACATCATCTGGCACGGTCTCATCTGCACCTGCACCTGTATTTGTTGTAGTAATCTGTGAGCCACGAGGACTCAGTAATCTTGCATTCGGGTACCGAGACTATTCAAGCTTATTAGGTTGGATGGGGGTAAGTGGTGAGTTTGCAGCAGCACTAAGCATTGTATGGTGGCTAACTTACGAGAACATGAATGTAAATATGGTGGGCTATGTAACACGGTTGAGTTCTACCATGATTACTAAGTGATCCTGAACACCTAGTTACATCAAACATAACCCCACTATGTTCTCTCTCAGTTCATGTTCACGAGCAGAGACGATCACGTTTACTCACACAGTTGGTCTATTTTATTGGAATTTACTTCAACTTAACTATAACCGGGTTTTAAACAAAATATCCAAGTTGCCACATAACCGCGGGCACGACTTTCCGAAAGGTTTAACCCTGTAGGGGTGCTACAACTAATCCATCATAAATTAACCATGCTCTGTGGGAATAACCTCGACCACGGATCTCGTGATCATCCTAGGCAATTCAAAAGTAAAACCGACACCTCGAGATAACCCGAAGAAGATCATAGTTCCTCACACAAGCCAGTCGAGAAAGGTAAAACAAGTCCAGCAACACCACCTGACGTGTCAACGAACCCGATAAGATTCACGTATCTCGTTCTCGGGACACGACCGTATTGTCCAAACTTCTGGTAGGCCAAACACAGAGTTTCCCCTGGTGGCCATCGGCGGTTGACGTTTTGGACCAACACTCATGAGGAGCACTGGCCTGGGTTGTTGATTAATTATCCATGGGCTTGCAAAGCCCTACGCAATTTTATTAAGTTGTTTAAGCAAATAGTACCAATGTTGGGTCTTGCCAGACAAGTTTTAATCTCAACGAAATAATCAAGTGGGTCCCCATAACAACCCCAAGCATGTTAGGAGGGCAAAATATGGAAACATAACACCGGTAACAAGTAGCTATGGCGGTGGAACAAAACACCGAGCAAAAGGCCAAGCCTTCCACCATACTAAGATATATATGTGCATTAAATTAATAGTAGTAAATACTGTGATATCTCTAGATATCCATGTTATCACATGGAAACAACCTGCACCTGCAACTAAGAGTGCTATAAGAGGGGCTGAGGAGCGGTAACTTAGCCAAGCAAAGTTTGCTAGGTAATGGAGGAGTTAGAGGCTTTCATGGCAATGTAGGAGGCTTGACATTAAAGTGGTAGTTAACGCATATTTAACGACAAGAGCGACATCTAGCAAAGCAAAAATAGTGTCGGGACCCGGGTACGATCATCTTGCCTGTTGGTTCTTCAGAGAGACAAAGAGCGGGGTCCTCATAGTGGTACTCTCCTGGATCCTCGTACTTAGGTTCAATACTCGCGTCTACACAAGAGAAACAGCAACAATAAACAATCAACCAAGGTGCAATGCACAAACAAGATGATGCGTGATTCATTTGAAGTATTTAACATGTCAATCCTGAGCTAGTCATGTTTCTTATGCCATAGTTAACTTATTTACCATTCTGGACAGAACCTCATGTTAAGTTGTTTAAATATGAATGATCATGGCAAATATGGATGCTTCATGCAAAATAGATGCAAATGCATATGTAAAACGTCGGAAACGGAGTTACGGTTCTCACGCTACGCTCATGGCAAGGTACGAAGGCAAAATACAAGACAATGAAGGCCATGGGCTATTCCTTGCTATTCCAAGGTAGCCACTGGTTAGAAAATGGAAAACCAACCACAATAGAGCCAAATATCAAGCAAAACCATGGAGCATAGCTCCCACAAGCCGCAAAACACTAACACACACAATCTGTCCCAAAACAGCAACATAGCAACTTCCACAGCAATTATCTAGAGCTATAGGATGTTTCGAACCTCAAACAAAGCATGAACAGAAACTACATAGCATGCTTATCAAATCATCCAACTAGAAAAACTGGAAAGGAAGCACATATCACTAAGCATGAGTCTCACAAGATGGCATGATGAAACAGATTCTAGGGAATTAGTGAAAATCACAGTTTTCTGGAATCTGAGTTAAGCTGATAGCAAGTTGACAGCAGTAAATAATGATGCCAGCGACCACCTCATGGCATGAAAATTAACAGGATGATAGGGGACAACATAAACTTCAAAACACTAGCAATGAGCTTGAGCTAAAACACAACATATCACTTGGTAGCATCCACTTAGCATGGCATAAAAACATTAACAGATTCTCAGACTTAGAAATATTTTGCGTGTTGAAATCAACAACATTTTAATAGTCACTTTGGAGCAAGATTCCCACTTATATGCAAGTCTAACATGTCAAAATAAAATACCATGGCACAATACTAATGAAACACTACCATTTTCCATGTTGACAGAAATATCATACCATGCATGGATTAATTCTAACTAAAATGACAAAATAGCATATTGGGACAAATATGACATTTTGTAAAACTTGCTCAAATGACCAAACCAATTGCACCAATGGATTCATTGGGAAAATCTACCCCAATTTCATATATCACACTCATATATTACAGTAGGTAAAATGCCCACAACCTTAAGTTCCAAATCACTCCACAATCAACATATGCTCATAAGTCAAAACTTGCCATATATGCTCATAACCAAAAATGCTCATGTACAGATATATTAAATTACCAGAAATGGAATAATCTATTTAAAACACGAGAAAAACAGTAAAACAAATAAAGAAAGAAAAGATAGGAGGGTCCCGCCTGGTATGACACCAGGGCCCCTCTATGTGGATGACCAGTGGGCCAAGGGCCCACTGTCATACACACACTCACTACACACACACACACTCACACAAGCTCACATGGGATCTGCTTGCCATAGTAGATCCCACACATATGCACACACAAGCAGGCACACATACACGCACTACACACTCACACGAGATCCGGGTGTAGCCACACCGGATCCAGCCCCACTACACACACAACACCCAACAGAACAAAAAGGGAAAAAAGGGAGCTGGGGGGATCAAACCCGCGACCTCTCGGTCGCCCCCCAGTTCGACTACCACTACGCTATGCTCAAACTACAGACTGAAGGGGATCGAGACGCGACATAAACTGAGAAGCGGATGCTTTCCTCTACTTCAAGACAGTGGAGAGGAGATCGTCGCCGGCGGCAACTATGCAGACCATCTGCTCCAGCGGGCCACCGGCGGGAGCTGTGGGGGCGGCGGCTCCGCTCCTGCTGTCACCTACTGGCTACACACGCGACAACGAGGATCTCGAGCACGGTGGCTACGGCAGCTACGACAGCAAATGATGCGGGCAGGGAGCACGCGAGCAAGCAGCTGCAGGCACACGGGAACAACACAGTGCATGACGAGGCAAGCGAGAGCGCAGAGGGGCGATGCACGGCATGGCAGCACTAGCTGCGCCCTCTTCGAAGAACTGGTTCAGACTCGGGCACGGGGCGCGGGGAGCATGGCAAATACACGGCGCGGTAGAGAGCTACGGGTGGCCATCGATGGTAAAAACGGCATGGAGGTGGAGAGGAGGGTACCTCCACTACCTTGGCGCGACGAGGAGGTCGGTGACATGGCTAGTCGACGGCGACGAGGAGAAGAAGTCTGGCGATCTCTTAACCTGAAACGCAAAGGAAGGAGACGATGCAGCACAAGGCCTTGGAGCTCTCCTGGTCGTCGACGAAGAAGAGGGGGGGTTGAGACTTCGCCTCTGCGCGAAGAGGGGCACCAGGAGGGGCTGCTGGCGACTAGCCCGAGCTCAATCTCGTGCTTACTTGGTTCATGGCGGCAGGCTACGGCTATGGTGAGGTTGCCCTTACCTGGCGGCGTCATGACGAGGAGGAGGGGGAAGGGAAGAACAAACCCTAGGGATGTACAACGACAGAGTTTTAAAGGGGCTCGAAGGCTGACAGCGTCTCGACATCTGCGCCAAACAGCAGCCGCACTCGCGCTCTCAATCTCTGATGTCTAACGGAGGGGGAAGACAGAGCAGGGAGACGTCTTGCAACGTGAGCCGACGCCACTCGAGGGTGCTAGCTGGGCCGCGGGGAGAGAGAAGGCCTAGGGTTGTTTTCTCTCACAACAACTTAAAAGCTTTTATTTTTAATAAAGCAAACCAACCAAACAAAAACCCCACAACAGAGAAAAATGATTTTTTTGGAAAAACAAAATACCGTGGCACTAAAAATAATGCAGCCTATTAAATAAAATTAACTAGTCAGTTTTAACCAAAGTAAATTAATTAATTCAATAATTAAAAGTTACTATTTTATTAGAGATCTTAATGACAAAAACAGCAACACATGAAAGAGTTCTCTTACTCCACTCTAAACAATTAACTTAAGCACCAGAACATTTTAAAAAGATTTTTAGGAAAAGTTAATTTGTGACACAAAATAAATAGGAGCAAAAAGAAGTGTGAGGTGAAATGAGCGAGGGGGTTTGAGGAGAGGCAAACACAAGGCACACATGCATTCAATCACACCAACCTCACATCAAAACACCACATCCACAAGGCAAAGAAATGAAATGCACTAGATGGTGATCATGATGCATGATGCATGAATGGCATGAAACAATACAAATCCATTCCAAGCACATGGGAAACATAGAGGTTCATATGAGGTACATGACCATAAATGGCAAGGGGTGCACTTGGGCTATTACAACTCTCCCACACTACAAGAGGATCTTGACCCGAGATCTAAGAACGAAAGAACTCTAGAAATTTGGAACGGAGAAGATCCTCACGTTCCCAACTAGCTTCTTTGTCGGAATGATGAGACCACTTCACCTTGAGAAACTTGATTGATTTTTTGCGAGTCTTACGCTTAGTTTCTTCGAGAATAGCAACTGGATGCTCACGATAAAATAGGTCTTCTTGGATATCAATGTCTTGGAGGTCAATGGTACGCTCGGGAGTCTTGAAGCGCCTCCGAAGCTGAGAGACATGGAAGACAACGTGCACATTTGTGAAATTCGGAGGAAGTTGTAGTTGATAGGGAAGTTTACCTCTCTTGCCAACAACTTTGAAAGGACCCACAAAGTGAGGAGCTAGCTTCCCTTTAATTCCAAACCGGTGAGTGCCCTTCATGGGAGAAACTCTGAGATAGAATAGATCCTCAACTTGAAAGGAGACATCCCGATGTTTGTTATCGTAATAACTCTTCTATCGGGATTGAGCTGCTTTGAGGTTCTCATGAATGACATGACACATCTCTTCTACTTCGGTGATCCTGTCATTGCCCAAAATTTGACGCTCGTCGGTTTCAGACCAATTGAGCAGGGTACGGCACTTCCTGCCATAGAGAATCTCGAAAGGGGCCTTGCCTGAGCTAGCCTGAAAGCTGTTGTTGTATGAAAATTCAGCGTATGGAAGGCAGTCTTCCCATTTCATGCCAAACGAAATCACATAGTCTCTGAGCATGTCTTCAAGGATCTGATTAACTCTCTCAACTTGACCACTTGTCTGTAGATCGAATGCAGTGCTGAAACAGATCTTGGTACCCATAGTAGTCTGGAAGGACTCCCAAAACTTGGAAGTGAAGAGGCTTCCACGGTCAGATGAGATGAGATGAGGAACACCATGCAAAGAAACTACCCTTGACGTATACAGCTCTTCCAGCTGAGCTGCCAAGATAGATTCTTTGATCGGAAGGAAATGGGAAACTTTAGTCAGCTTGTCGATAACCACAAAGATGACATCGTTGCCCCTCTTGGACTTGGGAAACCCAGTGACGAAATCCATCTCCACGTGATTGAATTTCCACTCTAGAATAGGCAAAGGCTGAAGGAGACCTACTGGATGTTGATGTTCCGCCTTCACTCTGCGACAAACATCATGCTCTTTCACGAACTGACCAATTTTACGTTTCATTCGAGTCCACCAAAAGGTTTGCTTCAGGTCCTGATACATCTTGGAACTGCCTGGATGAATTGATAGGAGAGAATTGTGTGATTCGTCCATGATAACCTTCCTGAGATAACCTTTCAGAACCACCCGACGGTCCTCAAAGAACAAGGTATCTTTGTCATCAACACGAAAGCACTTATACTTTGGAATGCCCTTGGCCACACCTTTCTTCACTTTCTTCACCATCGCATCAAGAAGTTGAGCTTGGTGAACCTGATCTTCCAGAGTCAGAGAGACTTGAAGATTGGCAAGAAATCCTTGCGGAATCATCTGGAGATTGAGCTTGCGGAAGGCTTCACAAAGCTCGGGTTGAAGAGGCTTCAGGATAAGAATATTGTAGTACACCTTTCGACAGAGCGTGTCTGCAATGACATTTGCTTTTCCAGGAGTACACTCAATTCTTGGGTTGAAGTCTTCAATCATTTCCACCCAACTAGACTGCCGAAGATTGAGATTGGGTTGAGTGAAAATGTACTTCATGCTCTTGTCATCGGTGTACACCTCAACCGGTCGACCCAACAACAAATTCCTCCAAGTCATCAGAGCATGCACAACTGCCGCCAACTCAAGATCGTGAGTGGGGTAGTTCTTATCTGCAGGCATCAACTAACGTGAGGTATAAGCAAAAATCTTCTTATCTTGCATGAGAATGCCACCAAGACCTTGGAGAGAAGCATCACAGAAAACTTGGAAAGGCTTTGAATGCTCGGGAGGGACAAGAACTGGAGCCGGAGTCAGACTCTGCTTGAGCATATTGAACGCCACATCACACTCAGGAGACCAAACATACTTGACATTCTTCTGGAGGAGATTAGACAGAGGCTTAGCAATTTGAGAGAAGTTCTCCACGTATCTTCTGCAATAACTTGCAAGCCCGAGGAAGCTACGAAGCTGCGTGACATTTTGAGGAGGCTCCCACTTCAAGATTGCCTCAACTTTCTCAGGGTGCACTTTAATGCCCTCGGCAGAGATCACATGCCCAAGGTACACCATTTCATTGAGCCAAAACTCACACTTGGAAAACTTAGCATAGAATCGATGCTCTCTTAGCTTGTCAAGCACACGCCAGACATGTTCTGCATGCTCTTCTTCAGTCTCCGAGAACACGAGGATATCATCCAGATAGACCAAGAATAACTCATTCTTGAAAGGAGAGAATATGAAGTTCATCATTCTTGAGAAGGTTGGCGGAGCATTGGCGAGACCAAATGACATGACGGTGTACTCATAAGAGCCAAAACTCATCCCGAAAGCAGTCTTTGGAATATCTTCTTTGCGAATGCAAATCTGATGATAGCCCATGCGAAGATCAAGCTTCGAGATAACCTTGGCACCTTTCAGTTGTTCAAACAACTCATTGATGTTGGGAAGTGGATACTTGTTTCTGATTGTATTTTTATTCAATGGACGGTAATCGACACGAAGTCGGTCCATGCCATCCTTCTTTTTGACAAACAAAACATCACAACCCCATGGAGAAGAACTTGGTCTAATCAAACCCAGACTTTCTTGGTCATCTAGCTGCTTCTTCAACTCTTTCAGCTCTTCGGGGCCAAGTTTATAAGGACGCTTGCAAACCGGTTCAGTTCCAGGCTCGAGGTCAATCACAAACTCGACTAGCCGGTGCGGAGGCATTCCTAGCAATTCTTCAGGAAAGACATCTTCATACTCACAAACCACCGGAATTTGAGAAATGGCCGAGATTTCACCCTTCTCATTAAGAGCAAAGAGACGGATCGTGTCGTTGCGAGCTGCGAAAATGATCACATCTTCTGAAGGATGAGTCAACTTGACTTCTTTGGCTTGACAGTCAACATATGCCTTGTTCATAGCCAGAAAGTCCATGCCAACAATGACATAAATATCAGAATTACCGAGAACAATTGGGGAGGCCAGAAAAGAATAATTGCCCATCTTGATAGAAGCATCCCGAACCATAAAATGAGAATTCATTTGCAAGCCTGGAGACACCACAGTTAACGATCTATGCAATTCTTCGCAACATAACTCATGCTTTGAAACAAATGGCCTTGATATGAATGAATGTGATGTGCCAGTATCAAACAAAACTTTTGTAGGAATAGAATTAACTAAGAGATTACCCATGATCGCTTGGGAAGAATCTTCTGTTTCAGCTGCATTCACATGGTTCACCATTGCATACTTGGGGTTGTGCTTCACCATAGCACTTCCTGGGGGCTTGACAGGAGGAGGAGGCGGAAGACGCTGCTGGTTGTTGCACTTGTTAGAGTAGTGGCCCTTCTGACCACACTTGTGACAAGTAACCTTAGAGAGCATATGGAAGTTGCCTGGAGGAGGAACATTAGCTGACTTGGGTGCCTCGGGCCTCTGCTGATATCCTGGGTTGGGTGGGTGGGAAGAACCACGACCACCGAACTATCTCTACTGCTGAGGAGGACGAAACAGGGGAGGAGGAGGAACCCAATACTTCTGCTGCTTAGGGACCATCTGAGAGCTGGAAGAAGAAGAATAGGAATCCCTGGAACGCTTCCTTGAGTTCTCTAACTTGAGCTGAGTTGCCTCGACATGCAAAGCCATGTTGTAGAACTAATCAAACTCACGAGGCTCTTGAAGGCCCAGACCCGGTAGAATCTCATCCTTGAGACCACCTCTGAATTGATAAATCATGGACTTGTCATCTGGAACGTCTTGCTTAGCATAGCGGGCCAGATTCTGGAACTCAATGTTGTACTGGTAGACGGACTTGCTTCCCTCCTTCAGGTGCCTGAACTTCTCACGCATCTCCTCGACAAAGCTTGTCGTAATGTAATGGGCCATGAAGTCACGACAGAAATCATCCCAGGTGACAACACGATCGCCCCTGGAGTCCTTGTATTGCTTCCATCAATCTGCTGCCTAACCCTTGAGCTAGAACGACGCGAATCTGACATAGTCCTCTGGTCTGATATTGCTGCACTCAAAATGCTTACTCATGTCATGCAGCCAATCATCTGCATCAAAAGGTTGCTCACAACAGATGAAAGACTTGGGCTAGTTGGCAAGGAACTGGTTGAGCGTCACAAACTGAGGCTGATTCTGAAAATTCCCTTGGAAACCTTGTTAACCTTGATCTCTTTCTTGCAACAGCCTGAGCAACATCTGAGTATTCGTATTGGTCGCGGCCATCACAGCTTGCCAAGCTTCTGGAGGAGGAGGCGGGGGTGGGGGTGGTGGAGGATCAGGTTGCTCCGCACCCCGACCTGGATTCCCGCGAGTTGGTGGAGCCATCCTAGAGATGGACAAGAATATCAGCACATCATTGACAATGATGAATTCAAAAGATGAATCAAATGCCTTGAAAAGAAATGAACGGAGAAACATAAACAGCCTTCCTACTCAAAAATTAGTAAAAACACCTTCTTCGGGTTTGCGATAACATCATCAGATATTAGAAGCCACTTGCAATAACCAAAAGTATTGAGCTAATGTTGCTCGAAACCAATGTATATACCCTCAAACATCTGAAGAAGATGATCCTAGATAACTACATGAATTCCCACCTAAGAACTTCCGAAAACTTTCTAGTTATGCAATCCGGTGTTGGAGATACAAGGAGGAAATATCTCACACAACTAACAAGCCTACACCCCAACTGTATCCATCCTTCAACACATAACCAGAGGCTTCAGAAATCCATCTACCTCGGATCCTCGAAAGCACAATGATACCAGACATGGCGGTACCCCGAACACCTCCCAATACTAGGTGACTCCGACCTTATCTCACCACGATAAGTATTGAAGCAATTCCGAACACCCTCCGTCCTGAGATACTAAGGAAGCTCAATGATAACGATGTGCCAAGAATTTTCTGGAGCTCAACTCCCCAAAAGAAATCAAGTCAGATAGGAGGCACCAAGACAGAACTCCGTCACGTCAGTATCATATAGTTTCCAAAATACCCGCGTGATCCTAAAAAGATTAAGTGAGAATAGGAGTAGAATTCCTAAGTCGAATACCTCACCAGAGTATACAAGAGGAGTAAAAAGAAACCTACTCTCCAATATAACTAGACTCAAAATAGTTTTACTAGACTCGACTCGGCCAAGTTCGATCAAGCAAAGGGCTCCTATGGTCGTATGGCTCTGAATACCAACTTGTAACGCCCAAGATGCGCGCCTATCCATATTCAGGCACGGGGGCCTCGACAGGGATAGAGGCGCATCTAGTCATTTCGCAAGTACATTATCATCGCATACATGTATGAAGATAGGAGTATATGAGTTGGCTTACACTCGCCACATGCTAAATTACAAATCCACACAGTTTATTCAAACATCATTTAAAAGGCAGGGTCCGTCTACGGACGAAAACAAACAAGAAAAGAAGCAATGAAACTGTCTTGCTAGCCCCGAAGATCACGACCAAGGCCTCTCTAATCATCTGGATATGTGACGTACACTCTGCCACATTCTTCATCATACTCCCACTGGAGCTGCGTCACATCATCTGGCACAGTCTCATCTGCACCTGCACCTGTATTTGTTGTAGTAATCTATGAGCCACGAGGACTCAGCAATCTTGCATTCGGGTACCGAGACTATTCAAGCTTATTAGGTTGGATGGGGGTAAGTGGTGAGTTTACAGCAGCACTAATCATTGTATGGTGGCTAACTGACGAGAACATGAATGTAAATCTAGTGGGCTACATAACACGTTTGAGTTCTACCATGATCACTAAGTGATCCTGAACACCTACTTACGTCAAACATAACCCCACTATGTTCTCTCTCGGTTCATGTTCACGAGAAGAGACGATCACGGTTACTCACACAGTTCGTGTATTTTATTGGAGTTTACTTCAGTTAACTATAACAGGGTGTTAAACAAAATATACAAGTTGCCACATAACCGCGGCATGGCTTTCAGAAAGAGTTAACCCTGCAGGGGTGCTCCAACTAATCTATCATACATTAACCACACTCCGCGGGAATAATCTTGACCACGGATCTCATGATCATCCTAGGCAATTCCAAAGGACAACTGACACCTCGAGATAACCCGAAGAAGATCAGAGTTCCACACGCAAGCCATTCGAGAAAGGTAAAACAAGTCCAGCAAGACCGCCCGACGTGTCGACGAACCTGATAAGAGCCGCGTAGCTTGTTTTCAGGACACGACTGGATTGTCCAAACTTCTGGTAGGCCAAACATAGAGTTGCCCCTGGTGTCCACCGACGGTTGACGTTTTGGACCAACACTCATGAGGAGCACTTGCCCGGGTTGTTGATTAATTATCCACGGGGTTGCAAAGCCCTATGCAATTTTATTAAGTTGTTTAAGCAAATAGTACCAATGTTGGGTCTTGCCAGACAAGTTTTAATCTCAACTGAATAATCAAGGGAGTCCCCATAACAACCCCTAGCATGCCAGGAGCGCAAAATATGGAAACATAACACCGGTAACAAGTAGCTATGGAGGTAAAGTGGAACAAAACACCAAGCAAAAGTCCAAGCCTTCCACCATAACAAAATATATATGTGCATTAAATTAATAGGAGTAAATATTGTAATATCTCCATATATCCATGTTATCACATGGAAATGACCTGCACCTGCAACTAAGAACGCTATAAGAGGGGCTAAGCAGCGGTAACTTAGCCAAACAAAGTTTGCTAGGTAATGGAGGAGTTAGAGGCTTTCATGGCAATGTAGGAGGCTTGACATTCAGGTGGTAGGTAACGCATATGTAATGATAATAGCTGGACATCTAGCAAAGCAAAAATAGTGTTGAGGATCCGGGTACGATCATCTTGGCTGTTGGTTCTTCAGAGGGACAAAGAGCGGGGTCCTCGTAGTAGTACTCTCCTGGATCCTCATACTCGGGTTCAACACTCGTGTCTACCCAAGATAAACAAAAACAACAACCAACCAACCAAGGTGCAATGCACAAACAAGATGATGCATGATTCATCTGAAATATTTAACATTTCAATCCTAAGCTAGTCATGTTTCTTATGACATAGTTAAGTTATTTACCATTCTGGACAGAACCTCATGTTAAGTTGTTTAAATATGCATGATCATGGAAAATATGGATGATTCATGCAAAATCGATGCAAATGCATATGTAAAATGTCAGAAACGGAGTTACGGTTCTCACGCTACACTCACGGCAAGGTACGAAGGCAAAATACAAGACAATAAAGGCCATGGGCTATTCCTTGGTATTCCAAGGTAGCCACTGGTTAGAAAATGAAAAAACAACCACAATAGAGCCAAATATCAAGCAAAACCATGGAGCATAGCACCCACAAGCCACAAAACACTAACACACACAATCGGTCCCAAAACAGCAACATAGCAACTTCCACAACAATTATCTAGAGCTATAGGATGTTTTGAACCTCAAACAAAGCATGAACAGAAACTACATAGCATGCTTATCAAATCAACCAACTACAAAAACTGAAAAGGAAGCACATATCACTAAGAATGAATCTCACAAGATGGCATGATGAAACAGATTCTAGGGAATTAGTGAAAATCACAGTTTTCTGGAATCTGAGTTAAGCTGATAGCAAGTTGACAGCAGTAAATAATGATGCCAGAGACCACCTCATGGCATGAAAATTAACAGGATGATAGGGGACAACATAAACTTCAAAACACTAGCAATGAGCTTGAGCTAAAACACAACATATCACTTTGTAGCATCCACTTAGCATGGCATAAAAACATTAACAGATTCTCAGACTTAGAAATATTTTGCATGTTGTAATCAACAACATTTTAATAGTCACTTTGGAGCAAGATTCCCACTTATATGCAAGTCTAACATGTCAAAAGAAAATACCATGGCACAATGCTCATGAAACACTACCATTTCCATGTTGACAGAAATAGCATAGCATGCATGGATTAATTCTAACTAAAATGACGAAATGGCATATTGGGACAAATATGACATTTTGTAAAACTTGCTCAAATGACCAAACTAATTGCACCAATGGATTCATTGGGAAAATCTACCCCAATTTCATATATCACACTCATATATTACAGTAGGTAAAATGCCCACAACCTCAAGTTCCAAATCACTCCACAATCATCATATGCTCATAAGTCAAAACTTGCCATATATGCTCATAACCAAAAATGCTCATGTATAGATATAGTAAATTACCAGAAATGGAATAATCTATTTAAAACACAATAAAAATAACTAAAATAAATAAAGAAAATAAAGAAAATAAAGAAAAAAATAAAAGATAGGAGGGTCCCACTCAGCATGACACCAAGGCCCCTCTATGTGGATGACAAGTGGGCCAGGGGCCCACTGACATACACACACTCACTACACACACACACAAGATCACATGGGATCTGCCTACCACAGCAGATCCCACACATATGCACACACAAGCAGGCACACACACGCACTTCACACTCACACGAGATCCGGGTGTAGCCACACCGGATCCAGCGCCACCACACACACAACACCCAACAGAACAAAAGGGAAAAAGGGACACTACAAGAAATATGTCAACTTGTGACCTTCTGTCAGTGACCCTTGAAATGGTCGTAAACGTACGACCATTTGAGACCAATTGGTCGTAAGCTCTTCGGAGGCCTCCAAACCCTCAACTATAATGACCATTTTGGTCAGAAAGGTCGTAATTTCCATACACGGAATGGTCATAAACCAGACAACACTGGTCCGCTGCCTTATTTCTAGCTGATCACGACCAATACAGATGGCCATAACCTTGTAAATTGTGGTGGGTTGCGATGACAAGGCGCCACCTCGTCAGTTTTGCCTATGTGTCATGTCCATGTGTCAATTTTTGCCTATTTCTGTTATTCCCAACATCCCCAAACAATTATCATAAATTCTTTGGATTATATATTCGCCAAATATGTCAAAAATCATCCTTGACTAGTTCAAAAATAATTCAACAATATTCATTTTCCTATTCTGTTCAGAACAGTACTTTGGGAAGGAAGTGATATTTATATATTCTTGATTGCCCTCAAAAATTTTGGGCACACTTTCCTATCCAAATCACTGCCTCATGGCAAAATTCAGCTCCATTTGCCCAGTAAACATTCCTCAGCAAATTTCCAAACTTTTTGTTCACCTAGAAGCTTTGCGAAGGAAGTACTAGCTATGCATATCCTAATGAGTTGAATTTTTGCCACATCTTCTATGTGCCCATATCATAGCTCTCCAAAAAACGTTAGCCCCATCTAACAATCCATGAGAGCTCACCATCCAATCTTTGTTTCTGGTAATATTTTTAGTTTGTGAAGCAACTATATTTTATATTGCTTTATAATTGCTGCAAATTTACCAAGACATGACCCTGCCCATAGAACCTCTCTCCACCAAATTTTAGCTCATTTAATTTAACCACTTTCCCTCAATATTTTTCCCAATTTTCTGTTCACTTGAGACATTGTGAAGGAAGTACCATTTCTATATATGCAAATGGCATGAAATTTATACAGAGACTTTATATGCCCACATTATCACCCTCCTCCAAATTGCAGCTCAATCAAATCAACTATGTGAGCCCAGGTTCAATTTCTATTTTATGGCCAGATTGGCACATTCCAAAGCAAGTTGTATCTAGACCCCTCCTATTACCCTTAAACTTTTTGGTCACTCTTACATACCCAAATAATTGCCACATGATAATATTCAGCTCAATTTTCCTAGTAAATCTTCCTAAAAAAATTCCAAACTTTCTATCCAGAGAGAAGCTTTCTGAAGCAACTAATTATATATTGCTTCATTATTTCTAAAAATTTACCAAGGCATGACCATACCAATGTAACTTACCTACACCAAATTTGAGCTCATCATTTATCCAGTTTCTCTCACTAATTTTCCCAAGTTTCTGTCCAGAGAAGAGCATTGTGAAGGACGTACCACTTTGGCATGTCCAAATGATATCGGTTTTCTACAGCGCTTTCCTATGCCCAAATAACCATCCTTCACCAAATTTCAGCTCAATCCATTCATTATTTTGAGCCCAGCTTCAACATTCATATTTCTGTCTAGTGTGGTACTTTGCAAAGTAATTACCACCTAGGCTCCTCTAGTTGAGCTGAAAATTTGTGAAGACAGTCTTCTTAGTAGATGATCATCCTCAGCCAAAACTCACGCCCATTGTCCATGTGCATTTCTTGTAGAGCTTATCAAACACTTGGCTGCTAATTCATGTTTGAGCATAGTTCGGTCTCCTCGTGAGAAAATTATGTTGTAATTTTCTTCCTAGCACCTACCTGGGGAGTGCCCAACCCACTAGACATGCCTAGGCCACCCAAAATGCATGGCAACGCCACGGTCACACGGTGACCACGCAGCGGGCATGCAACTTTACGTATTGCCATGAAACCTCGACGTATTGCCACAAAACCATGTATTTATTATTAAATAGATACTTATGTAACTAGAATGATTTTTGGAAAAAAATAAAGAGCAAACTATAAGGCAGTTGCAGTTCAAATTTGACATGCTTCCAACTGAATCGGCAGAGTTTTGTCTTTTTCACTAGAGGTGGATCGAAAGCTTTTGGAACCCAAATATTTTGCCAATTGTGCATTAAATATGGCCTAATATTTTATGAAAATGATTTTGTCCAATTTTGCAACAAATATTTGGTAGGTCCTTCACAAAAAACTAATTTTGGCCACTCGAAAAAAGGAAAATGAATTTTTTGTGCAAAGAAAATGAAAACTCCATTCGGCAACATTGTTTTCCATTTCAACATGCACCCTTGTGCACAATATGAGATCATTTGAACAAACTATGCCACGAATGTGGCCATAAGATTGATCATTTGGCTTCAAAGCTATGAATCTTCACACATGATAGCTCATTTCTGAGAACACTTTTTTAAAATAATTATTGTATTACAAGTTTATTATTTTTCCTGGTAACTTTGTCACATATGATAACGCGAAGGTTTTGCATTTTTTGATTTTTTTGAATTATTTATGCCCGTTTCAAAATGCGATCGAAACGGCAAGCATGACCATTCATAGCTAGGGGTTAAATCTTTCCATATTTTTGTTCGATCTCTGATTAAATAGATACTTATTTACCCAGAAATGATTTTTGGAAAAAATAAATAGCAAACTATGAGGCACCTCTAGTTCAAATTCGACCCGCTTTCAAGTGAATCGGTAGAGTTTTGTCTTTTTCACGAGAGGTGGATCAAAAGCTTTTGACACCAAAACATTTGTCAATTGTGCATTAAATATGGCCTAATATTTTATAAAAATGATTTTGTACAATTTTGCAACAAATATTTGGTAGGTCCTTCACAAAAAAACTCATTTTGGGCACTCGAAAAAAGGAAAATGAATTTTTTGTGCAAAGAAAATGAAAACTCCCTTCCGCAACATTGTTTGACATTTCAACATGCACCCTTGTTCACAATATGAGATCATTTGAACAAACTATGCCATGAATGTGGCCATAAGATTGATCATTTGGCTTGAAAGCCATGAATCTTCACACATGATAGCTCCTTTCTAAGAACACTTTTTAAAAATAATTTCCGTATTACAAGTTTATTATTTTTCCTGGTAACTTGGTACCATATGACGACACAACGCGAAGGTTTTGCATTTTTTTGAATTATTTATACCCGTTTCAAAATGCGTTCGAAATGAGGGGTATGACCGTTCATAGCTAGGGGTTGAATCTTGCCATAATTTTTTTGGATCTCTGATTAATAGATACTTATTTACCTAGAAATGATTTTTGTAAAAAATAAAGAGCAAACTAGGAGGCACATCTAGTTCAAATTTGACCCGCTTCCAGCTGAATCGGCAGAGTTTTGTCTTTTTTCACGAGAGGTGGATCAAAAGCTTTTAACACCAAACCATTTGGTCAATTGTACATTAAATATGACTTAAAATTTTAGAAAAATGATTTGGTTCAATTTAGATGGTCATAACGTCATCAAAGCTTATACTTCATTCTGATTGGTCTACGAGCATGTCACGCAGATCAAGCATTAGAGACCGTCGGATACTTCCAGATCCAACGGTCTACACCCTCTCACCCACTCCACCACCCACACCCACCCGGAAGCAGCTCCCACTCACGTACACCACATGCCGTTGAGGTCACTAACATGTGGGCCTAATTCCTCGTGGGCCCACCTGTTAGTGGACGAATGCCATCCTCTCCCCCGCACACCACTCACCCACTGCAAGCTCCTCTCCCCCTCTCCCCCACACACCACTCCTCTCCCCATGACCCGCAGCCAAAACCCTAACCCTCCGTCGGACCCCTCTCCCCCAATTGGACCACCGCCGCCGCCGCCCACCTACGGCGGCCGATCCTGCCTCCTCGCCTTCATCAACGACCACCTGCACCCGCCACCCGCGACGGCGCGCCACCTCCTGCTCCTCATTGCCTCGCTCCTCTCCTTCCCCGCCGACCACCCGCTCCGCGACCACCTCGTCGCCGCCACCACCTACGGCCTCACCTCCGCATTCTCCCCGCCATTCTCCAACCACCTACAAGGTCGAGTCATACCTCTCCATCTCTCCCATGGCACCAGATCGAGCCAACGAGGTTAGTCCGTGGCCAGATCCGCCATGACCATATCGGGCCTTCCGGATCTGCGTTGTCGTCGAGTTGGATCCGCGCCTTGTCACGCGGCCTCGCCTTCCTCCGCGGCTGTGCCACGGGCTTCTACTACATCGCCAACCCATTGACCTTCCGCCACGGTCGCCGTTCGCCTGACCTCACCGCGACCCTACCGGCAGGCCCGGCCCTCCCAGGCACACCATGGCCGACTTTCTCCAGGTAACCCCTTCTCCCACTCGGCCAAATGGGTTGTTTGATGTTTCTGAGGCAGTAACCTAGTTTTGAGATGCAAGTGATGTTGATTCTGTTCATCTAGGTATGTGTAGTTGATTCATATTTCTCCTGTCCTTGTGCAGCAGGGAAGTTTTCATCCCTACAGTAGAGCAATTGTCTATTTGCTCCTTTCATGATTGTGTATTGGATGTGCTTCCTTTCCAACAGTGATAGTATGCACTAGTGTATATTTGGGGTGGGGGAGGGGGCATATTTGCCCACCGAAATTACTTTTATGTGCTCATTGAATTGGATGGTTGCTCTGCTATGAATCATACTAGTATGCACTAGCAGCAATCTATCAATGTTAGCCTTTTGCAATTATCTGAATCTTATGGTGCATGTTAGCTGCTTAGTTATGCCCATTGACACGGTAGTTGTTCTACTGGTATCGTGGTGGAATTGGGGATGTTTGTGAACCTACCGCTCAAATGATTTTATTATCTAACACAATAATGTATGTTCAGTCCTTGTGGGAAGTAAAGATGTGGAAGTAGTTTAAATAATTAGCATCTCATGGTTCATCCATTATTTTCTGTTATGTATGTGTTCTCCAAGCTCTATAGTCTGTATTGTGTTTAGTGTTGGATATATGGAGTAACCTTTTTGGTTATATTAATCAGGACATCAATTTCATGGAGAGCGTCTAGTTGGTCTTGGGCTAGCTCTGGGACAAGGACCTCGTCTACAAGGATTTCAAGGTAGCCTCATTGCAACCACACTACAACCGTTCAACTGTTATGAATGCCATTGCAATATATGTTATGTGTTAGTAAGAATATTATTGTTGTTCAAGTATAGTAGCTTCTGTCCAAGTGATCTTCATCTTGTGTGTTATGTGCAAGGCAATCAAGTTAATTAGATGTTTCTCTTTTCATGTTTTGCTTCATACATACATGCATATGTGTGGCTCCCTCCTCCCTGCCTGCTACATCTCCACTTGCATAAATCAAAGAGAAGAAAGAAACACTCATATTAAAATAATTGTAATGAGAAGCACATGCCTTTCATTTTACAGGATGGTCATTCTATCATGATAACTGGATCATGTTTATGCAACATACAAATCTTGGATGGATCTGGCATCTCTCTAACTTTGTTTTCCCTTTTGCAGGAGATGCATAACTGCTTAACAATAGTGGCACGCCATCATAGTTTTGCATGTTGTTGGCATAAATTTGAATTCGAATTGTACTGTAAAGTTAGCAACCAAGTTCTAGCAATAATGAACCTAAAGAGAAATCTACTTGCAAAGAAACAACAACGCAATGTACCTTGGAAAAGTAGAATTGTATACTTGTTTTCTTTGAAGATAATTGTTTGAGGAAGTTCACCCAATATTGTATTGTTACTATGTTTTCCAATTTGATGCTTATCTACAAAATTTAGCATGCCAATTACTATATCATATGCCCCAAGCTTTGTAGATTATGTTTTTATTTTATCTCAAGCATTGTACTTCTGTATTTGCATCTATGGACACTACTGGTTTTAATATGCAAACAACAACATAGATAGAGTTGCTATGTTATAATTGATGTCTACTTTGTTGTAATTTCTTGCTTATATTGGTGTTTTTTCTTCTGTTCCGAGACTATACATATTTCTGTCTGGATTGTGCAAGTTAAACGAACTTCTCTAATTTGAATAAGTTGGGATCCGGACTTCCATCGGTCCTTTCTTAGCTGCATATATATAGCTGCAGTAGTTTATCATCTTCTCTTGTGCCATCGTGTCAACTTTATAGGTACTAGAGTCAACAAAAAACATAGCTCCGTTCACTTATCTATAGAGTAAAGCTTTCAGAAATCAGTTTGCGGTGTTGAATCACTACACATGTTTTATCTTGAATTTTGGTAGTATGAAAAACACATTAGTAAATCTGAATAACTTTGACATATTTTCTCTATTATCTTGGATTGGATTGGTACCTCTAATTTCCTTGTACAAATATATCTTAATTTTGTTAACACTGATCCTTGTGTATGTCTATAGTTGTTAGTTGTTTGATCTGTCCACCGAGGAAGAGAAGGCACCTTTGATATGTCCACAACGTAAGTCCTTGGTCTATCCCACTCTATTCCTTTGCTATGTGATGGTGATCTCCTTGTGTTATTTGTACACATTGGTTAATCTGTTGTTCTTGTGATTTTCCAATTCTATGTCTATGAAATGAATCTGCAGCCTTTAATGAATTCAATGTATGATTGTGATGAGAATTATATGATATCTACCCGTTTTTATCCTTGATCAGTATCGATTTTGGTATCTCTTAAGCAGCACATACTTTTCTCGCTCTGAGTTCCTAAGCACGGTATGATATTTTTGTTAGCTAGAGCATAAAATATTTGAATGTGGTAAACATTAGTATCTAACTAAGTTGTGCCCCATTGATGTCCTGCTACTGTTAGTTTGTTACTGCGATGGTGTTGATACTGTAGTGTTTAGAATATGATCCATGCCTCAATTCTAAGTACTGGTCTCTCTGAAGGAACACTTCTAGCTTCTCTGACTAAGACTTGTTAACTACTGTTTCATACTTTGTGAGCTACAACATAAAATCTTTGAATTTGGTACTACATGAGTTTTTACTACTGCCAACACAGAGAGTATTTACTACTACTAATACAAAGATTGTGTATGCACTGCTACCTGATGAGTGCTTTCTTTGTAATATTTCACCTTCATACGCATACATTTATTCGGTTTGAACTCTGCATGACATGAAATAGATATTTACAGTGTTTTCGAACTTGTTTTCACTACTTGCTTGTACTTGAAGTTGTGGGTTAATGATGGTGGTTTTGTTCTACTTGGATGCATTAGTACCCATCATCGAGCAAACGGATGCAACAATGCCAAGAAGCTCATGGTTGTGTGCATCTAAAGCACACCATGGATCATCAAGCGAACGGATGCATCCACTTCCTCACCAATGCTAACTCAATCCAGATGATCGTCGATGCTATCATCCATAGGTATCTCCCTTGGTTCCCTTTATTCCCTCTTGCCTTTGTGATGTTAGCATGCGTGTGCTGACTAGTATTGTTAGATCTTGCCAGTTGAATGTATGGTCGTGGTAGTAGAATGGTATTTTCTTTTTGGCGAATGTGTTGTAGTGCAGTTTTTTGCATGACCTGCACCTTCGTCATGCATATTCATATTGTGTCTCTGTTTCCTATATGAATATCTCATTTTAATGAGCTCAACAACATAAAGCATGGTACTAGCTGAATTTGTGTTATCATTCTATTAAGAACTATTGTTTGAATGGAATGTTCGTAATATATTGGACTAGTTTTTCTGATTCTTGTCAGCTTTCATGTAACAAGGCGACCGTGGAAGGCATGTTGTCATTCTGTTAGCCCAGTCCTGACTATCATCCTCTAGTGAGTCCGGAATCTGATCGCTATCAAAGGAGCTCCATGCTGAAGAAAACACTTGTAGAGCTTGCGAAATATCCAGTTATTACACTCGTAGAGCTTGTAACTATGATTTCCATATTTGTAGAGCTTGTATTACAAGTTAATTGTAGAGCAGGAGCTCCATACTGAATATGGTTGATATTATCTAAAGTATTACATGTGTTTTATATCTGAGCCAATTTAAATACGTGTAACATCCCAAATTTTGGAATGTTATAATAAATATTAGAATGAGTGTTTGTTTGCTTGAGTGATTGAATTGAGTGAAATTTGAAACTTTTAAAAACTTTTGAATGAGGGAATGACATGACTTTCCCATGTGCTTTTGAATTCAAATTCTTACATTTCAAATCAGTGAGAGAAGATGACATGACTTCTTCAATATAAAAAGATTTGAAAAGTCAATTTGAAAACTATTTGAAAAAAACAAATTCT
The DNA here is from genome assembly GCA_022496015.1 of Hordeum marinum. Classification (NCBI taxonomy): domain Eukaryota; kingdom Viridiplantae; phylum Streptophyta; class Magnoliopsida; order Poales; family Poaceae; genus Hordeum; species Hordeum marinum. The sequence goes on from CM039677.1 coordinate 123,394,864, forward strand.
GATATGGAGTTCCTTTCTGAATTTCCAATTTGAAGTTTGAAAGAATTCAAACCCCTTGAAAAAATTAAAGAGGAGTAATATGACACTCCACACCAGGGGTTATTTTGTGAAGTATTTGAACCATAAAACCCAGGGGATTATTTGAAAATTATTTGCAAAAAGAATTAAAATCAACTTAAGCATTTCCTAAAAATAATTTTTTTTAAAGTACTTATTTTGGCCATGGAAAAATGTTCATTAAATTTCATTTATTCCCCTGGTCAACTTAATATATAAATCTTCATTTTTTGGAAAGGTATTTATTGCCATAAAGTAGTTTCCATTCTCTATAAATTAGAAAAAGGAAAGGAATTAATGCATTTCTTGAAAATATTTTTTTAAAAGTATTTATTTTGGCTGTGGAAAATGTTCATTAAATTGAATTTAACTCCTTTATCATTTTGGAATATAAAAATTCAATTTTTGGAAGTGTTTTGATTGCCATAAATGAGTTTCCTTTCATTGGAAAATTAGAAAAGGAAAGGAATTAACGCGTATTAAAGAACCGGCCGGCCCACCTGCCTTAACCCCCCCCCCCCCCGAAATTACTCCAATCCCACTAATCCCGCGCTCGTCTCCCTCCCTTTCCTTTCTATGACCCCGAGCCGCTCCTATAAATACCCGAGGCCTCCCGCACCCCGTTCCACCCCTAAGCCCCATTCCCCATGCCCTCTCGCCGCCATGCCATTGCCATCGTGCCGCTCCACCCCGACCACCCCGAGCCCTCCCGAGCCCACCATCCACTTCCCCACGGCCATGCGCACCTCCCCAACCACTCGCCCGAGCCCCACACCCACCGGAGACGCCCCTCCGTCAAGACCCGATGCCGCCGTCCGCCATTACCGACGTCGTGCTCCAACCGGTCATCCTCGAGCCTCGCCAACGCCACCTACCTCATCGCCGTCCTCGCCTGCATTGAACCGAGCAAACCCTGACACTAGAGGACCACCGGAGCGTCTCGCCGCATCACCTCGCCGCATCGGACATCGCCGGAGCTTCGCCGGAGCCATCAACCGCCGCGGTGAGCTCCTCCTCCTCCTCTCCACCGTTTGATCTCAGATTGACGCGCGAGATTAGAAGTTTTAAATATGTCAAAGCATTTTCTATTAGGAGTCGGCCGTCTGCCTGAAACACTCTCTCACGCACACCATTTGCCCAATAGAATAGCGCCACGTGTACCCCCTGTCCGTTTAGAAACGTTTTTCTTTTTTTCTGTTTTAATTTCAATTTCAGAAATAGTTCTGTTCTTGTTTTCTTTATATCTTTTATGTTTTTAGTTATTTTAATTTGATTCTTTTTGCACCATGTCAAAAATTTCATCTAGTTTCTTCAGATATCAAGTTTGACCCTATTTGAATAAATTAAATTGAACTAAAAAAGATTTGATTCAAATATTATTTTCTGAATATCCTGAGTTTGAAAATTTATTTTGAGTTGATTCCTTTTGCTACTTGTCACTAGTGACCTTAGTTATCAGTAGATAGAACTTGGGAATTTTTAGAATAACTTAAATTAGTATTTTTAACAAAACAAATTCTGTTTTAGTTCTTGTTAGGTTTATTTCTAGTTCTTTTGTTTTAAATTGTTTCAATTTATTTTATTTTATATTACTTGACAAGTTTTACTTTGTTTTCTGTTAGTTAGCAGTAGTATTTCAACCAAGTTTATTTTTATGTCATTTATTATTTTTATAGCATGAAATCAATTCTAGTTTCATTATAACTTGTAATTGATTTCCATTTGCTAGTTTGATTTCTTATTTGAAAATATTTTTAAATTTTTTTATAAGTTTCACTTTCTGTTAACTTAGTGTTATATTTTTTTTCTGTTATTTTAATATTTCATTTGTTTTCTTATTGTTAAGTTTATTAGGCAAAAACCTATGTTGTTTAGAATGTTGTTTTTATAATTTTTACTTGTTCTCCAAAAGTAGTTCTTTTTGCTAGTAAAATATTTACTAAAATAATTTTGTTATATTTTACATTGTTTTTGTGTTTTACTTTTGAAAATAGAATTTACTTGTAGAGAAAACCAGCCTTAGTTGTGTTGCTGAAACTTTGTTGTTTCGAGTTTTTGTCTTAAGTATTTCCTTCATCACAACCTTGTTGCTTTTGGTTTTGTGTTACTTTTTGATTGTTAGAATTGATTGCTAGTATGATTGCTTATATGAATACAATGTTTGATTATATAGACTTTCATCGGAGAGTGATGAATAGTCTATCAAGTTATTTCTGAGAGTGATATAATTTCTTCATCAACAGTGCAGGCAAGTTCACTTTGACCATTTTGTTCATACCTATGTTTTATTGCATGTAGTGACATCATTCAACAAATCCCTCCTGTAGTGTTATTGAAATTCTTGTAGTTGAGTAGAATGCATGAGGTAGGAACCCACCACTTGTTACTAAAGCCCCGGGAACATTAGTTATTTGTATGCTATGCTAAAGTAAAAGGGGTTTGGTATGAGTGTTCGTGAGTGGTGTGAGAAGGAGGACTCTACGTCAAGACGACAACTTCATGAAGGCATCTTCCACTCCTGCATCTTCAAGACCTCAAGACTTCGAGACTCGAGAAACAAGTTTTTCAATACACACTACTGGGTGAAGGATGGTTTATTGGGCATCCCTGGAGTACCCAGTGGATGTCCGGGATGCATGGAGAAGCGCCATGACATCTTGCGGAAAGCTTCACCTAGACTCAAAGAGACGGATGAATACTTCATGCCCGGAAGCTTACCTGTGTAGCCACAAGTCATTATGGGCTCTGGCTTGGTTGATCTTTGTTGTGACTCTGGCTGGGCAGTGCTACGGGATGTAGTCGATATTACGAATGGATGGGCACTGACAGTACTCAGGGAAACACTCTGAAAGACCATGTTTCGTTCATCCTGTTCTCAAATACTCGGCAGTGCGAGGACTTACCAGGAGGGAACGAATCTTGTGGGTAAAGTACACAACACTCTGCAGAGTTAAACCTAATCGATTAGCCGTGTCCCCGGTTATGGACAATTTGAGCTTCTAGACTTGGATCTATCTCTGAACTCTCAACACTGGACTGATAATTAATTGTGGGCAACATATGATACTCATGGGCATTAAGACATCGGTTGGCGGAACCATGTCTTGTTAGGTAACTCTATAGTGAAACTCCGGATATTCCTTTGTTGTAGGAAAATAAAATAAAATCAGCTTTTATGCAAAAACTCAGACACAGAGCCACAAAACCTTACTGCATATAGAATAGTTTTTATCTTCTGCTCTACTATGGTGATCTTGCCGGTACATTCAATGTACTGACCTACACGGCTGAAACGTCTTAGGTTGCAGATATTTTTCTTCGACGAGTAAGTGTACAATTCAGGGTTACGGTCTACACTCAACTTGCCGTTGGTGTTAAACTCCACTCCTGTTGACTGTTTTCGTTGAGATTTTAAGGTATATATCAGTTTTACGTTAATTACATGCGATTGCACTTTGATATATACATTGATGTATTGTGTGTGCCAGCATATTGATCCAGGGATGGCACAAAACACGCAGAGGCTTGACTCGTTTTGAGTCGGGTCGCTACAGAAATGGTATGAGAGCACAAGTTGACTGTAGGACGTGACACTAGAAACTGGAAAGCCCTCAGGAAACGATTTCTCGAAAAACTTTGTTTTCAAAAGACCCTTTAGTTCTCATCTTATTTGAGCTTTATCAAATGATCTCTTTTACCTCAAATAGTTAGAAAATAGCCGTTCCCCTTTGACCACACTAAGGATCAACTGAGACCACTTCGAGAAGGACAAGATATCAAAACAACTGATGGTCACTTCAAAGTAAGGAAGATTTCACCATGCATTAGAAGAGTTGAAGCTACACGAGTTGAAGACTGTGAAGACTCAAAAAAAAATTAAGACCATGAAGAAATTCCAAGATATTATGCCCTAGAAGACGAAACCCCTATTGTATACTTACGTTAGATACGATGGTTTGTGAGCTGTCATTTGGGTGTAAATTTTTTTCACAGACACAACTAAAATCTATTTTTAAAACCATTGTTTGTATTGTGTGTATCCCTTCTCTCTCTCTTACCCATCTCATCCCCAAAACCTTGAACCCAATAGATGATGAATGAAGCTGGACTCGTGTATCCTGGAACGATGACTCGGTTAGAGACAGAAGAATGGAGTCAGGACATGGAGGATCACCTAAGGAGTAACCATGTTGCAAGGAACGACATGGTCCAGTATGCTCTTCAGTACTTTGCAGAAGGTGCTACACATTGGTGGAAGATGCTTGAAGATATCCATGCTAGGCAAGCATCAATCACTTGGGAAGAATTCAAGATGACTCTGCAAAAATCTCATGTTGTCACCAACACCCAGAAGCCCCGTTGCAAAGAAGTGAAGAAGATTTGTGCATGCAAGATATGTGGAGAGATAGGACACACCCAGGAAGAACACAAGTAAGGATGCCCTCATTGTGAAGAAAATCACCGAGGTGAGGAATGCCCAACTAGGCAGGTGACATGTTTCTTGTGTGAAGGAACTACACATTACCCGGCTCAATGCCAAATGTACCCCAAGGTACAAGAAGTCATCAAGCAGCAGAATGAAGCCATGAAGGAAGCCTTCAGAGAAAATTTAGGAGAACTTGTGATGAAAGAAGATGTTGAAGACCCTAATGGAGAAGCCCTAACCAGATTTTAGTCCAATGCCTGCTATTCATGTGGACAAGAAGGACATTTCTCACAGGACTGTATGAAGGAAATAAAGGAGTATCTAGGAAACTTCCTGACAGAAGAAGTGGAGTTTGATCCATAGGAAATTGAAGGTTTGATCGGAACAAAGAAGCTCAGGAAGAGACAAGCCCCTGAACAGAGGGACCTGAGTCATATCAGTTGTTTCAAGTGTAAGGATATGGGCCACTACGCCAATAAGTGCCCAAGAAAGGAACCAGAACTCCAAGGAGCAAACATCAACATCAAGAAGCCCCGAGACTTGTCAGAAATCATCTGTTTTTGTTGCAAGGAAGCAGGACATTATGCTAGTAAATGTCCAAAGGAGACGAAAGCTAGAATGGAGTAGTTAAGATGGCAATAACTGTATCATGAAGCACTCTTATTTTCATGAGATTATTTTGTAACAAAAGTCTCAAAGTTTGTAATAAATTCATGAGTCAATGGAATTTATGGGGTCATGATTCTCCTGTGTTGAATTATATGAGTTGTACTCTATGAACAAAGATCTCTGACCATTTTCAAGGATATGAGAGAATATGGTCTATGCAGGCATATGTGCATTTAATTTTAAGTGTGGTAGTAACCATAGGGACCAATGAATAAAGAAAGTACCATTCTTGTTAAGGAGTTTGGATAAGTGAATATAGGTGAAGAGAATGTGGGAACGTATCCAGCTATGTGGATGACAACACCTGAAATAGTATACCTTGGATTTTGAATATGATGAACCAAAACCTCTATTGGTAAATAGACCAATGGAAAGGAAAACATATCCAAGCGATAGAACATGTAGCAAGGATGGATCTCACGGTTTCATGAAGGATGCCCCAAGATCATGAAGCAAGAAGTTGTGATTGGATCAGCAAACATTTTCTTAGGAATATACGACAACCTAAGAGTTGTGAAGGAACGCTAGATCTTTTGTTTAGCTTGCAGAATCAATGGATTTATCTGAACTTCGTTTGTTGACAAGAGGAATTTCTGCAATGCTTGTGAGGAAGCCCAAGTGTTAGAATACGAGATTCACTGAACCTTATACAAGGTAATGATTTCAGTGCGGCATGGATTGATCACCATCACGACTTAATCTTATCATTTCTCTTGCTATTCGGAATGGTAAATCTGAGTGACTTACCCATAGTAGAGAGAAAACGTTCTTTGAAGCTTTTGTTCAAGCCTTAGAATGGTATGATGTAAAACCCTTGTACATGGCAGTTGCTATCACATGTAGGAATTTTACGGTGAGGAGTGAAGCCAAGACCCATTTCATTGCAGGATAACCACAAATGGTAGACCACCATGAGATATTCGATAAGTTATTTAGAATGATCACGAGACTTGTCAGCTAAGAAGACCCAGTATCGGAGGAAATACCTTTTCTTATGAGAACACAAGATTTTAATATAACGGAAGAGCATCACTGAAGGAGCTATCATAAAGAATGAGAAGGGACAGATGCACCCAAAGGACTATCATGATTTTGACGACCAGTAACTCTCAGTTTAAGTGTGGTAGACCCCACACCCTTTGGTCAATGGATTTGTTAGAAGACCCCCAAACCCCAACCTTTGCTTTCTAGCCCTTTCGAATCTCGAGGACGAGATTCATTTTAAGTGTGGTAGGTTTGTAACATCCCAAATTTTGGAATTTTATAATAAATATTAGAATGAGTGCTTGTTTGCTTGAGTGATTGAATTGAGTGCAATTTGAAACTTTTAAAAACTTTTGAATGAGAGGGAATGACATGACTTTCCCATGTGCTTTTATATTCAAATTCTTACATTTCAAATCAGTGAGAGAAGATGACATGACTTCTTCAATATAAAAAGATTTGAAAAGTGAATTTGAAAACTATTTGAAAAAAACAAATTCTGATATGGAGATCCTTTCTGAATTTCCAATTTGAAGTTTGAAAGAATTCAAACCCCTTGACAAAATTTAAGAGGAGTAATATGACACTCTACACCAGGGGTTATTTTGTGAAGTATTTGAACCATAAAACCTAGGGGGTTATTTGAAAATTATTTGCAAAAAGAATTAAAATCAATTTAAGCATTTCCTAAAAATAATATTTTCTAAAGTATTTATCTTGGCCGTGGAAAAATCTTCATTAAATTGCATTTATTCCCCTGGTCATTTTAATATATAAATCTTCATTTTCTGGAAATGTATTGATTGCCATAAATTGTTTCCATTCTGTGTAAATTAGAAAAAGGAAAGGAATTAATGCATTTCCTCAAAATAATTTTTTAAAGTATTTATTTTGGCCGTGCAAAACTGTTCATTAAATTGAATTTAATTCCCTGATCATGTTGGTATATAAAACTTTATTTTTTGGAAGTGTTTTGATTGCCATAAATGAGTATCATTTCATCGGAAAAATAGAAAAGGAAAGGAATTAACGTGTATTAAAGAACAGGCCGGCCCACCTGCCTTAACTCACCCCCCCCCCCCAAATTACTCCAATCCCACTAATCCCGCGCTCGTTTCCCTCCCTTTCCTTTCTACGACCCCGAGCCGCTCCTATAAATACCCGAGGCCTCCCGCACCCCGTTCCACCCCTAAGCCCCATTCCCCGTGCCCTCTCGCCGCCACGCCATTGCCATCATGCCGCTCCACCCCGACCACCCTGAGCCCTCCCGAGCCCACCATCCACTTCCCCACGGCCGTGCACACCTCCCCAACCACTCGCTCGAGCCCCACACCCACCAGAGACGCCCCTCCGTCCAGACCCGACGCCGTCGTCCGCCATTACCGATGTCGTGCTCCAACTAGTCATCCTCGAGCCTCGCCAACGCCACCTACCTCGTCGCCGTCCTCGCCTGCATTGAACGGAGCAAACCCCGATGCCAGAGGACCACCAGAGCGTCTCGCCGCATCACCTCGCCGCCTCGGACATCGCCGGAGCTTCGCTAGAGCCGTCAACCGCCGTGATGAGCTCCTCCTCCTCCTCCTCTCCACCATTAGATCTTAGATTGACGCGTGAGATTAGAAGTTTTAAATACGTCGAAGCATTTTCTATTAGGAGTCGGTCGTCCCCTCGAACCACTCTCTCACGCACACCCTTTGCCCAATAGAATAGCGCCACGTGTACCCATGTCCGCTTAGAAACGTTTTTCTTTTTTTTCTATTTTAATTTCAATTTCAGAAATAGTTCTATTTTTTTCTTTATATATTTTATGTTTTTAATTATTTTAATTTGATTCTTTTTGCATCATGTCGCAAATTGCATCTAGTTTCTATAGATATCAAGTTTGACCCTATTTGAATAATTTAAATTGGATTCAAACAGATTTGATTCAAATCTTATTTTCTGAATATCTTGAGTTTGAAAATTTATTTTGAGTTGATTCCTTTTGCTGCATGTCACTAGTGACCTTCATTATCAGTAGATAGAACTTGGGAATTTTTAGAATAATTTAAATTAGTATTTTTAAGAAAACAGATTCTGTTTTAGTTCTTGTTAGGTTTATTTCTATTTGTTTTTTTTAAATTGTTTCAATTTATTTTATTTTATATTAGTTGACAATTTTTACTTAGTTTTCTGTTAGTTAGGAGTAGTATTTCAACCAAGTTTATTTTTATGTCATTTATTATTTTTATAGCATGAAATCAATTCTAGTTTCATTATAACTTGTAACTGATTTCCATTTGCTAGTTTGATTTCTGATTTGAAAATATTTGTTAAATTGTTTTATAAGTTTCACTTTCTGTTAACTTAGTGTTATATATTTTTTCTGTCATTTTAATATTTCATTTGTTTTCTTATTGTTTAGTTTATTAGGCAAAAACCTATGTTGTTTAGAATGTTGTTTTTATAATTTTTACTTGTTCTCCAAAAGTAATTCTTATTGCTAGTAAAATATTTACTAAAATAATTTTGTTATATTTTACATTGTTTTTGTGTTTTACTTTTGAAAATAGATTTTACTTGTAGAGAAAACCAACCTTAGTTGTGTTGTTGAAACATTGTTGTTTTGAGTTTTTGACTTAAGTATTTCCTTCATCACAACCTTGTTGATTTTGGTTTTGTGTTACTTTTTGATTGTTAGAATTGATTGCTAGTATGATTGCTTATATGAATACTATGTTTGATTATAGATTTTCATCGGAGAGTGATGAATAGTCTATCAAGTTATTTCTGAGAGCGATATTATTTCTTCATCAACAGTATAGGCAAGTTCAGTTTGACCATTTTGTTCATACCTATGTTTTATTGCATGTGGTGACATCATTCAACAAATCCCTCCCGTAGTGTTATTGAAATTCTTGTAGTTGAGTAGAATGCATGAGGTAGGAACCCACCACTTGTTACTAAAGCCCCAGGAACGTTAGTTACTTGTATGCTATGCTAAAGTAGACGGGGTTTGGTATAAGTGTTCGTGAGTGGTGTGAGAAGGAGGACTCTACGTCAAGACGACAACTTCATGAAGGCATCTTCAAGTCCTACATCTTCAAGACCTCAAGACTTCGAGACTCGAGAAACAAGTTTTTCAATACACACTACTGGGTGAAGGATGGTTGATTGGGCATCCCTGGAGTACCCAGTGGATGGTCGGGATGCATGGAGAAGTGCCATGACATGTTGCGGAAAGCTTCACCCAGACTCAAAGAGATGGATGAATACTTCCTGCCCAGAAGCTTACTTGTGTAGCCACAAGTCATTATGGGCTCTGGCTTGGTTGATCTTTGTTGTGACTCTGGCTGGGCAGTGCTATGAGATGTAGTCGATGTTAGAAATGGATGGGCACCGACAGTAGTCAGGGAAACACTCTAAAAGACTATGTTTCAATCATCCTGTTCTCAAACACCCGGCAGTGCAAGCACTTACCAGGAGGGAACGAATCTTGTGGGTAAAGTACACAACACTCTGCAGAGTTAAACCTAATCGATTAGCCGTGTCCTCGATTACAGACAATTTGAGCTTCTAGACTTGGATCTATCTCTGAACTCTCAACACTGGACTGATAATTAATTGTGGGCAACTTATGATACTTATGGGCATTAAGACATCGGTTGGCGGAACCATGTCTTGTTAGGTAACTCTGTAGTGAAACTCCGGATATTCCTTTGTTGTAGGAAAAGAAAATAAAATCAGCTTTTATGCAAAAACTCAGACACAGAGCCACAAAACCTTACTGCATATAGAATAGTTTTTATCTTCTGCTCTACTATGGTGATCTTGCCGGTACATTCAATGTACTGACCTGCACGGCTGCAATGTCTTATCTTGCAGATATTTTTCTTCGACGAGTAAGAGTACGATTCAGGGTTACGGTCTACACTCAACCTGTCGTTGGTGTTATTGGGACTCCACTCCCGTTGACTGTTTCCGCTGAGATTTTAAGGTATATATCAGTTATACGTTAATTACATGTGATTGCACTTTGATATATACATTGATGTATTGTGTGTGCCAGCATACTGATCTAGGGATGGCACAAAACACACAGAGGCTTGACTTGTTTTGAGTCGGGTCGCTACAATACGGGTTATCTATCTACTATTGAATTGAAGTAAGAAGAATATGGCCCTGACAGCTGGACCCACTTACCAGAATGTGACAACTAGGGCCTGTCTTACTAGTGGACCCTTTTGATTTTTTAATAAAAAGTTGAAACCATTGAGACGAAAAGGCCAGACCCAATAATAAAAAGGCTGCAATGATGGGCTTGGCCCATGTAGCTAACCCAATAATAAGAAGGCTGTAATGATGGGCTTGGCCCATGTAGCTGAACAAAATTGGCAAAAATAAAACAATATAAATAAGATGGAATACTGGGCTAGCCCATGTAGAACGCCGAATTGGACCGGGCTGATTCTAATCAACGACCTTTTCATTTGGTCGCAATTTTGCCATGTCAGCTTGCCACGTCGGATCCGACGTGGTCTGCGTAGTCTGTCAGTGACCAAAACAATTGGTCGTAGGAACAACGACCTTTTGTTTTGGTCGTTACCTTCTACGATCATAACATATAAAAGGTCGTTACAGTTCATTAACGACGGCCAGCTTTTCACCAACTGTTTTTGGTCAAAAAAGATCAAAATGGAAAATAACAGCCTTTCAATGACCAATACGGAGGGTCGCAAGTTGACATATTTCTTGTAGTGGGAGCTGGGGGGATCGAACCCGTGACCTCGCGGTCGCCCCCTGGTTCGACTACCACTACGCTACGCTCAGACTACTGACTGAAGGGGATCGAGATGCGACATAAACAAAGAAGTGGATAGTTTCCTCTACTTCGAGACAGAGGAGAGGGGATCGTCACCGACGACAACTACGCCGACCATCTGCTCCAGCGGGCCACCGATGGGAGCTGCGGGATCTGCGATGGCTCCGCTCCTGTTGTCACCTACTGGCTACGCGTGCGGCAGCGAGGAGCTTGAGCACGTCGGCTACGGCAGCAAATGCTGCGGGGCAGGGAGCATGCAAGCAAGCAGCTGCGGGCACACGGGAACGATGCAGCGCATGATGAGGCAAGCAAGAGCGTGGAGGGGCGATGCACGGCACGGCGGCTCTAGCTGCACCCACTCTGAAGAATAGGTTCAAACTCGGTCATGGGGTGCGGGGAGCACGGCAAAGAAATGACACGGCAGAGAGCTACAGGCGGCCATCAACGATAAAAATAACGTGGAGGTGGAGAGGAGGGTAGCTCCACTACCTTGGCACGACGAGGAGGTCGGGGATGCGGCTAGTCGACGGCGACGAGGAGAAGAATTCCGGCGATCTCCTGATCCGAAACGTAGAGGAAGGAGACGACACAGCATGGGGCCTTGGAGCTCTCCTGGTCATCAAGGAAGAAGAGAGGGGTCGAGGCTTTGCCTCCTCGCGAAGAGGGGCACCAGGAGGAGCTGCTGGTGACTAGCCCGAGTTCGAGGTCGTGCTCGCTCGGTTCATGGCGGCAGGCTACGGCTATGATGAGGTTGTCCTTACCTGGCAGCGCCACGACGAGGAGGAGGGGGGAAAGGGAAGAACAATCCCTAGGGATGCGCGACAACAGAGTTTTAAAGGGGCTGGGAGGTTGACGGTGTCTCGATGTCCGCGCCAAATGGCGGCCGCATTCCCGCTCTCTGTCTCTGACGCCTGACGGAGGGGGAAGACGGAGCAGGTAGCCGTCCCGCGATGTGGGCCGAGGCCGCTCGGGGGGGCTAGCCGGGCTGCGGGGAGAGAGAAGGCCTAGGGTTGTTGTCTCTCACAGCAACTTAAAAGCTTTTATTTTTAGTAAAACAAACCAACCAAATAAAAAAACCACAATAGAGACAAGGGATTTTTTTGGAAAAACAAAATACTGTGGCACTAAAAATAATGCAGCCTGTTAAATAAAATGAACTAGTCAGTTTTAACAAAAGTAAATTAATTAATTCAATAATTAAAAGCTACTGTTTTATTAGAGATCTTAATGACAAAAACAGCAACACATGAAAGAGTTCTCTTACTCCACTCGAAACAATTAACTTAAGCACCAGAACATTTTTAAAAGATTTTTAGGACAAGTTAATTTGTGACACAAAATAAATAGGAGCAAAAAGGAGTTTGGGTTGAAATGAGGGAGGGGGTTTGAGAATATTCAAACACAAGGCACACATGCATTCAATCACACCAACCTCACATCACAACACCACATCCACAAGGCAAACAAATCAAATGCACTAGATGATGATCATGATGCATGATGCATGAATGGCATGAAACAAAAACATAATTCATTCTAAGCACATGGCAAACATAGAGGTTCATATGAGGTACATGACCATAAATGGCAAGGGGTGCACTTGGGCTATTACAACCAGACCGGCCAAGGTCTTGGATCCATCGAAGTACATTGTCCAATGGGAGTATGCACTATACTCCTTGGGGAGTTCAGCCTCTATCCATTCAGCCAAGACGTCCGCCAGTACCTGGGATTTAATGGTGCAACGTGGCTTGTAGGTTATTTCAAAGGGAAGGAGCTCAATGGCCCATTTGGCTATGCGACCAGTGGCATCCCCGTTGCTGATTATATCATTCAACGGGACTTCTGATGCCACCGTTACCGCGCACTCCTGGAAGTAGTGTCGGAATTTCCTTGATGCCATGAATAATGTATAGGCTATTTTTTGATAATGTGGATATCTGGACTGGCACTGCGTTAGCACCTCTGACACATAATATATCGGCTTCTGAGTTCGGAATTTATGTCCCTCCTCATCTCGTTCGACGACAAGCACCGCACTGACTACCTTGTTGGTGGCCGATATGTATAACAACATGGGCTCACCGGTGCCTGGTGCCATGAGTATGGGGTTGGTTTCCAGTATTGTTTTGATTTTGTCCAACACAGTCGCTGCTTCATCGGTCCATTCAAAATTGTTTGTCTGTTTCAGCAGCTTATAGAGAGGCAAAGCTTTTCTCTGTGGCAGGAAATAAAGTGGCTTAAGGCGGCTACGCACCCGGCTAGTCTTTGGACATGCTTCAGCTCTGTGGGGATTGCAAGTTCCGATAGACCACGGATTTTAGCTGGATTTGCCTCTATTCCTTTGTCGGATATGATGAATCTAAGAAGCTTACCCGAGGGAACTCTAAATACACATTTTTCTGGATTGAGTTGTATATCATATTCGCGCAAATTAGCGGAAGTTTGACGGAGGTCGTTGATCAACTGATCGACATGTTTGGTTTTGATTACCACATCATCCACGTATGCCTCGACAGTCTTTCCAACCTGTGTAGCGAGGCAGCTTTGGATCCTGCGTTGGTATGTGACCCTGGTGTTTTTTAGCCCGAAGGGCATCGTGTTGAAGCAAAATGGCCCGTAGGGGGTGATGAATGCGGTAGCTGCCTGATCGGATTCCTTCATTTTAATTTGATGGTATCCGAAATAAGCATCGAGTAAATGCAACAAATCGTGTCCGGCTGTGGCATCAATGATCTAGTCTATGCATGGTACTGGAAAAGGATCCTTGGGGCATGATTTGTTGAGGTCTTTGAATTTGACACCTAGCCGCCAGGATTTGTCTTTCTTAGGTACCATCACCAGGTTTGCTAGCCACTCGGGGTGTTTAATATCCCGAATAAATCCGGCCTCGAGCAATTTTGCTAATTATTCACCCATGCCTTGTCGTTTGGGCTAGGAGAAGCGGCGCAGGGTCTGTTTCACGGGCTTAAAGCCTGGAATAATGTTCAAGCTGTGTTCGGCAAGCCGACATGGGATTCTGGGCATATCGGAAGGATGCCAAGCAAAAAATGTCCCAGTTTTCATAGAGGAAATTCTGCAATGCTTCGTCCATAAGGGGATAAGGCTAGGCTCCGGTGGACGTTGTTTTATTGGGGTCCGTTGGATGCACCTGAAATTTGACGATTTCCTCTGTGGGTTTAAAGGACGTGGACTTGGGTCTTTTGCTAAGGATCACATCGTCCCTATTAATTGTCGACTGTAGAGCGGTCAACTCCTCGGTGGCAAAAGTTTCCTCTGATGCCTCGAGTGCGAGCATTGTCGTTTTCTTTTTGGCCCGAAGGGCTATATTCGGATCACAGGCGAGCGTGATCACTCCATTTGGTCCTGGCATTTTGAGTTTCATGTACCCGTAATGGGGTATAGCCTAGAACTTTGTGAAGGCGTCGCGTCCTAATAGGGTGTGATAGCCACTAGGGAAGGGGACGATGTGGAAGAGGAGTTCTTCAGATCGGTAATTTTCGGGCATGCCGACCACAGCGTCCACGATGATACATCCGAAACAACGTGCCTCTTTCCCTAGGATAATTCCCCGGAAGGTTGTGTTGCTATGTCCGATGCGAGATCGGTCGAACTGCATTTTCTCCAGAGTGGCCTCGTAGATGAGGTTTAGACCACTTCCGCCGTCCATGACCACCTTATGTAGTCTATATCCATCAATGATCGGATTCAAGACTAGAGCGGTCGGTGAATGACCGGGAAGGATGGGCGGCTGATCAGTGTCCCCAAAAGTAATCGGTATGTCTGCCAATGGGCTAGTAGAAGCTACGTGGTAGACCTGCTCGTGCTCCCTAAGAGCGTTTTTTAATGCCTGTTCCTCGAGGGTAAGATCTCATAGACCGTCAGGACTTCGTCATCGAATCCGTCTGGCGAAGGAGATTGCCTATTCAACGGAGGTGTGTTGAGGATGGCCTCGCCACTCTTTGCGACTTGCTTGACGACCCAGCAAGCTCGAAGGCTATGAGTAGGGTTTGTGTTCAACAACACGGAATGAATGGGGCAAGGTTTATCTACAAGTCCGTCGAGGGCGGTGCCGGTCCCGGAAAGGGACGTGTTTCTTTTTTCGACGGGTTCATACCTGGTTGGCCGATTTGGAGGTACCCTCTTTCTCCGAACTCCTATAGGGTGTTCGGAGAATTTTGGTTCCAAGAACAACCACTCGGATTGCCAGACACTCTTCATGGCACAATACTTCTATACCAATTCGGATAACTCTGAAAAGTCGTATATGCGTAGGCGGGCCGGGGCATTAAGAATCCCTTTATCATGGCAATTATTAATGAAAATTGCCATTACGCATTGGTCACTCAGACCTTTTACTCTGCTCCTAGCAAGTAGCAGTCTTTCCCAAAAGAGGTGAACCGATTCTCCTTGTATTTGCTTGATATCCCGAAAGTCTGAAGACATGGGCTTTGGCACGATAATTGGATAACCATCTTGGGCGGTGGGTGGGAAACAATTTAGTTCCTAGTCGCAACGACTGTTCGAAAGTGAAGTTTCCGAGTCATGCAATGGATCATGGACCGGTGACGGTCCAGTTCTACATCGATTCCCCGCTTCTGATTCTCCGACGGGGTCTTGGAGATCGCGGATGGGGGTATAGACGGTTTTCAATTCCCGTTGTCGGGCAGAATCCGCGGCCGGACACTCCATGGTGGCAACAAGGTGGGTGACCAGAGGGACATGAATATCCCTGTCATCGGGTCTGATCCCGAGCCGATCATAGATCAGAACCTGATCATCTGATATGCACATAGCTTCGATCCGATCGAACAACTCGTTTACAAACGAGGCGATAGGAGGATGCGTGTCCCTCACACAAGTGGATTCGTCAAGCGGTGTGACAGTTCCAGAGTTACGCCAAACTGGATCCGTGTTCCGTTCTACCGTGGGACCAGATGTATTGGACGTCAAAGCACCCGAGTTTACAGGTTTTCCTTTGAAGGTTGAGGGTTCCACTGGAACGAGTGTTCAACATGAATCAGCCATGAACTCTAGGGTTCCAAACTTAATACTTTGATTGGGGGGAAACCTTCCGATCTGATGATGATGGCCGACCAGGCCGGCATGCGACAAGTTGTCATTGCTGATGAAACTCTGATTGGGGGTGAGAGTCCCCTCGGTCAAGGTATCGCTATTTGCGATGAGGCGAGCCATCAATTCCTTCGACGCTTAAAGAGGAACTCTCAGTGAAAGCACCAATGTCGGTGTCAAAACCGGCAGATCTCGGGTAGGGGGTCCCGAACTGTAAGACTAGGATCAATGGTAACAGGAGACAAAGGGGACATGAGTTTACCTAGGTTTAGGCCCTCCAATGGAGGTAATACCCTACGACCTGCTTGATTGTATTGATGGTGTAAGGGGTTACAGAGTTGATCTACTTCGAGATCGTATGCATAACCCTGGATGAGTTGTTCTGGCCCTATGCCCTAAAACCCTCTGGATTATAAAGATGCTAGGGGTGTCCTTGTCTTACACATGGTCGGTTACACGCTGAAGAGATAACTTGCCTAACTATAGCTAATAACTTGGAGAACACGTCTTGACTCCATGAAGCTTTCGTCCTGGCGTAGGTGGTCCTCGATCATCTGATGTCTACCTTGCGACCCATATAGTCCGGCCCATGAACAATGGGTCGACTATCCGAGGACACCTTAATCTAGGACTCCCTCATAGGGTTTGGAGAGGAGATGGTTCTGCTGAAGATGTTGATGGATCGTTGGTGATGACGATGGCTTCGATTTCTCCCTCCGGGAGGGAAGTTTCCCCGACAGAACAGCCATGCTAGAGCTCTAGATTGGTTATGCCCAAGTTCCACCTCGAGACTGCGGAGCTTTGTCCCGAAAGCTCTCCTCTGATTTTTTAGGTCAAACCCCTTCATATAGCAGAAGATGGGCATCGAGGGAGCCACAGGGGCCCCACAAGCCTGCTAGGCATGGCCAGGGGGTGGCCGCGCCTAGCAGGCTTGTGGCCTGTAGGTGGCCCCCTCTGGTTGATTCTTGCGCTAGTATTTTTTATTAAATCCAAAAGTATTTTCCGTAAATTTTCAGGACTTTTGGAGTTGTGCATAATAGGTATCTCAGATTTGCTCCTTTTCTAGTCCAGAATTCCAGCTGTCGGCATTCTCCCTCTTCATGTAAACCTTGTTAAATAATAGAGAAAAGGCATAAGTATTGTACCATAACGTGTAATAACAGACCATAATGCAATAAATATCAATATAAAATCATGGTGCAAAATGGACGTATCAGGAATGAACTAAGTAAATCAAATTATGAGTTTCTTCAATATGCAACTCGTTGCATATTGAGCTTCACTTAATGTGTAGGAGTTGATTGATGTGCTTTGCCATGCCTTCCATAATTAAATGGACATCCATCATATTGGTTTGCGCATCATGTCATGCATATGTTGTCATGTATCGTGTGTTGATTGTTTGTTCCGGATTGCTTCTTCTCGACAGAGTTCCGAAAGCGTTCAGGGTGTGAGGATTCGTTCGTCTACTTCACGGATCGTCTTGTTCATGGATTGGTTCTTCTTCCAAGTGGGATCTCAGGCAAGATGACACATTTCCATGGATACCACTACTATCATTGCTAGGCTAGTTGTCTCGCTTCCATCGTTATGTCTCGCTACCTACCACTTGTTTATCAAGCCTCCCAACATTGCCATGATAAGCCTCTAACCCCTCCACATCCTAGTAAAACTTTGTTTGGCTATGTTACCTCTTGCCCATCCCTTATTATAGCGTTTCTAGCTGCAGGTGCAATTGCTTCCATGTGTCAACATGGACATTCTTTTGTTATTGCAATAATATTGCTATTTAATTGAATGCACATATATACTTGGTAAAGCATCGAAGGCTTGGCCTTTTTCTTGGTGTTTTGTTCCACTCTTTCCACCCTAGTTACCTGTGAACTGGTGTTATGTTCCATAATTGAGCGCTCCTAACATGCTCGGGGTTGTTATGGGCACCCCCTTGATTTTCGTTTTAGGATAAAACATGTCTGACAAGGCCTAACTTGGGTACTACATTTGCCCAACATAATAATACTAAACACCGTCACTAAAGCATAGGGCGTCATGAACCCGAGGAGTTAATTCAACATAATACAGTGGGGCCAGTGATGTTGGTGCTGGTCCAAAATAGAGTCGTGTGCCGGGCCTAACCCGGGGCAACTCGGGAGATGTCAATCCGGCCAATTTACTCTATGCTTATCCGTCGTGTCCTGAAAAACGAGATACGTGGCTCCTATTAGGATCGTCGACACGTCGGGGGGTCTTGCTGGACTTGTTTTACCTTTCTCGAACGTCTTGTGCGTGGGATTTCGACGACACTTCGGGCTATCTCGAAGTTGGGATTTTCCATCGGGATTCTGTAAATACTACGCGTGATTCCGCTGTTGAGGAATTCCAATACGGTGTGTGGTCAATTTGTGATGGATGAGTTGGAGCGCCCCTACAGGGTTAAATCTTTTGAAAAGTCGTGCCCGCAGTTAGGTGGCAACTTGGAAACTTTGTTTAACACCCAGTCATAGCAAACTTGAAGTAACTCAAATAAAATACACCAACTGTGTGCATAACCGTGACTGTCTCTTCTAGTGAGTCATTATCCAAGAGAGAACACGGTGTGGTTATGTTTGACATAAGTAGGTGTTCAAGATCACTTAGTGATCATTACTAGTCCATGTCTGTTATGCGTAGACCACCATGCTCTATTATCTGTATTCGTAAGTTAGCCTCTCAATAAATGCTTAGTTGCTTGCTACAGCCTCACCACTTAACCATGCATCACCCATTAAGCTTTGCTAGTGTTGATACCCTTGGAAATGAGATTGCTGAGTCCCTATGGCTCACAGATTACTACAACAACAGTTGCAGGTACATGTAATGTGATGCTTTGACATGAGCGTGATGCTTGTTTTGATTTGGAGTTCTTCTTCTTGTTCATCAATCTAAGATGGGTTCTAGGCGGTAGCCTGGGATAGCAAGGAGGATGTCATTTTATCGTTTGTTTTCGTCCGTAGTCAGACCCTACTCTTCTGTATGATGTCTAAATATTTTGTTGCATTGATGTGATCTTGATTCAGCTTGTGGCGAGCGTAAGCTAATTCCATATACTCATCTCTTCTGTACATGTACTTGTAATGATATCCGTTCTTGCGAAATGATGGCATGCGTTTCTATCCCTGTCGAGGCCCTCGTGCCAAAATAAGGATAGGATCGCATCTTGGGCATTACAAGTTGGTATCAGAGCCTGTACCAACCTAGGATCCCCCTTGATTGATCGAACTTGGCCGAGTTGAGTCTAGTGAAAAAATATTTTGAGTCTAGTTATATATCAGATAGTAGGTTTCTTTTACTCCTATTCTAACTTTGGTGAGGTATTCGACTTAGGAATTTTATTCTACTCCTCTTCTCACTCAATTTTTTTGGGATCAAGCGGGTATTGATGGGATCGTTCCGATATCTTTGTGACGACAACATTGTCTTGGTGCCTCCTGACATTAGGGGTTGTGTCAGTGTCCTGGGGAGTTGAGCTCCGAGGTGTTGTCGTCACATTTGTATCATTGCAGTTCCGGAATACCAGAGATCGCCAACATCGGAAACGCTTCTATACTCATTGTGGTGAGAGTAGTTTGGCGCCACCCAGTACTAGGGAGAGCAATCAGAGGTATTGCCACAGCTAGTATATCGGATGTTTTTCGAAGGTCTGAGGTACACGATTTCCGAGGTTTTCTTGGTTATGTCTTGACGTACGGATACAGTTGGAGTGTAGGGCTTGTTAGTTGTGTGAGATATTTTGCGTCCCTGTATCCCCAAGACCAGACTGCATAACCATAAAGTTTCGGGAGTTCTAGGTGGGAATTCAAGTAGTCAACTAGGCTATCTTTCCAACAAATGTGTGATGTGAGGTCGGGGTTCGACATCTAGTGGATTCGTTTGTGCACGGTCTTTTTTACAGACGACAGCGTCGATATGCTTCGTCAAGCCTTGTAGTTCGCTATACCTAGGGAGCATATTTGAGCATCATTTCAATATGACAATCCAATGTACGATCGAGCCCGTGTGAACCTTACCACGAAAATATCAAGCGAAATCTCTGTCATGCATTTGTTCTGGCTTGTTTTGTAAGCCTCGTCCTTTGTTTTGTTGGAGTATGGTAATTCAAGTTGCTTATATGTCAACTGGTGATCTCATATCTTTCGAAAGTAGTGTTCTCATATTTCTGTGGGGTTGCTAATTCTTGTGCTCAATCAAGTTATCATATCAATTCTTTTCCTACTGGAGTGCTTCTCTTCAAGATAATTCTATCCTCTTCAATATGTGCAAGATGAATCCTCATATTTCTTTCCGTAGTTCATCTCATCTATTCCAAGTTGTCTTTGTTTTCCCCACACTCCTGCCCTTTCTCTTCATCGGTTATATTCTCATCCAAGTTCCTTTCTTTTTGTCAATGCTTCCACTATCTTTTATCTCATAATGTTCCGGTGATTCAGGTGAAGATGCTCAGGAGCTTCAAGTTCATCATTTCTTTTCATCTTTGTTCTCTTCTCCAGTGAATTCAAGTCAAGCTATTGGTGTTCATCATATCATTTTCATTCACTAAAAGTTTTTCGTGTTGGTAATTCTTGTCCATGTATCCCTTGTTTACTCATCTTCTCTCTATTCTATCGGGAGTGCTGAAGATATCTCAGAAGTATTGTCTTGTCATTCAAATCCTTTCAAATTATTTCAAGGTTCTCAACTCATCAAGTTTTCATTCATACCGGTGTAATCCCCCCTTCTAAGAAATTGTTTCAACGGTGGTTTCCTTTTAGTGGGCCCATAATCCGCAGGTTTTTCCCTAGGATCTTATCTGGATCTTCTAATCTTTTTGGAGATCTCAAGTTCTTTTCCAATATGATGTAAGAATGATTCAATCAGTCACATTCCTTCTCGAAGATCGCTTCTAAATATTTTTCATCGTTGGCTCAACCTTTCCTTATTCATTCTTCCGGAGTGTCTTAGTAATTCTTGGTGGTGTTCTCATCATCATTCTCATCTTTGAACATCAAAGGAGAGTTTCTCTTAAATCTTTGTCCATTCTTTTCAACAGTCATGGTTTCAGCTTGTTGCTATCCTCTCAAATTCTTTTCAATCATGAGTAATTCTTTCCATATCTATCCAAAGCATTTCAGAGTGGTATTCATTTCTCGATCCTTCGAAGGCCATCATTTCAGAAGTTTTCTTCATTCTCAGCTTTCGGCTTTCATTCTCAAATTCTTCTCAATTTTTGTCTCTTCATTCATCTCTCAATTATTCCGGTGCTTCGGTCAAGTTTCATGCTAGGAGAATTGTGATCTCTTCATTCTCATGTATCTCCATTCATTCTTGGTATATTCATCTGTTTCAAATTCTTACCAGTGTCTCATTCAAGAGTTCTTCAAGTTCATGGTATTCTCTCTTCGATCTTTCCAGAAGAATATGTGGTATGCCAAATCTGTTGCTTGTCATCATTTTAACTTGATGAAGGATAAGCATAACACAATTCTAATTCTTCTTTCATCAAGGTGATTTCAATCCTTCTTTCGGAGTTGTGCATGATATCAATTCTCGTTTCTAAGTTGACCATCTTTTCTTTTCCGGAGTTCCAAGTTTTCTCAAATATCTCTCAACGAAGCTTCATCTAAAGCATATCAAGGCTTCAATCTTGTCTTTTCGCAACCTTCAGTTCTTTTCGATCATCTTTTCATTCCGGAGTTCATCCTTCAAGATGTATATCAATGCTAACCAAGCCAAAGGCGAGCAAGGGTTGCACCACTGCAAGCGCCGTTTGCACGCTTCATGACTGACAGACTCCTGGATTAAGGGGTCCTCGAGAAGCCAGCCTATTCTTATGGGCCGGACAATATGGGCTACTTACCGAACACGGGAATATTTGAAGGCCCAGTCTCCAAGATGGAAGCTTCGGGAAGCACTGCTTGGACTCCATGTTTGATGTAGCAAATAGGCATGTTTATCTCTTCGGCATGTAACCGACCATGTGTAAACACTAGGCATCCACGGCGTCTATATAAGCCGGAGGGTTTTAGGGTATAGGGACAGAGCTACTCATCTAGGGTTAGCTATTCGATCTCGAGGTAGATCAACTGCGTAAACCCCCCATATCATCAATACAACCAAGCAGGGCGTAGGGTATTACCTCCATTGACGGGCCTGAACCTGGGTAAATCTATGTCCCCTTTGTCTCCTGTTACCGTCGACTCCACTCTCACAGTTCGGGACCCCCTACCCGAGATCTGCCGGTTTTGACACCGACAACGACCAAACACGTTGCATGACCAACACACATTTTTACCTATAGCCCCCCTTCAAGATGTATATGAATGCTAACCGAGCCGAAGGAGAGCAAGCGTTGCGCCGCCGGAGGCGCCGTTTGCACGCTGCACGACCAAACACGCTGCACAACCAACACGCACTTCGACCTATGCCCCTTCCTCCTTCAAGATGTATATGAATGCTAACCAAGACGAAGGCGAGCAAGGGTTGTACCGCCAGAGGCGTCGTTTGCATGCTGCATGACCAAAACATGCTACACGACCAACACGCACTTCAACCTATGCCACTCTTCAAGATGTATATGAATGCTAACCGAGCAGAAGGAGAGCAAGGGTCGCGCTGCTGGAGGCGCCGTTTGCACGTTGAACGACCAAATACCCTGCACAACCAACACGCACTTCGACTTATGCCCACTCCCCCCTTCAAGATGTATATGAATGCTAACCAAGCCGAAGGCGAGGAAGGGTTGCACCGCCGGAGGTTCCGTTTGCACGTTGTACGACCAAACACGTACAACCAACATGCACTTCAACCTATGCCACTCTTAAAGATGTTTATGAATGCTAACTGAGCCGAAGGCGAGCAAGGGTTGCGTCGCTGGAGGTGCCATTTGCATGTTGCATGACCAAACGCGCTGTACGACCAACACGTACTTCGACATATGCCTCTCCCCCCTTCAAGATGTATATGCGTGCTGACCTAGCCGAAAGCGAGCAAGGGTTGCGCCGCCGAAGGCCCCGTTTACACGATGCATAGCCAAACACACTGTACGACCAACACGCACTTTGACCTATCCCCCGGCCCCTTGTTCAAGATGTATATGAATGCTAACAGCGCCGAAGGCGAGCAGTGAGTTTATTTTTTTTCTCAAGAACCATGGCTCTGAAAACTCATGAAACGTGACTCTGCTCACGTCACAGTTGTGCATCTTGAAGTTGAAAGTTGACATTTGATTGTGTTGGAATGTCAGTTCCCCTGACATGCAGGCCCGGCCTGCTAGCACCTCCCTTGCAGCCGGCCCGCAACTCCGGCCCAAGAGATAGGCACAACCCAACCCGCGGGTGCATGGCCCCGAGTGGGTGTGAGCCCGCGGCTACATCCACCTACTTAACCTAACGTTGTGTGTGTGGGAAAGGCATCCAGTGGATCATGAACCAGCGGCGGCGGCACCTGTGTATCTCTCCTTCCCGATCCCCTTCTCCAGTTCCTGTAACCAAAGCTTGTAATCAACACTTGATACTCGAATTCATGTGTTAAGGCAGTAAATCGAGAGATATACTTCTGGGCTCCTAACATCTGGTATTCAGAGCCTTCACCTCAAGCACTGGCACATCTCGTGGAGAGGCGGATGCAAAAATCGACCAAGGATCGAATTAGAGCCATGGATCCGTCCTTCCGGGAGTATATCGACAAGTTGTCGGCTACTTCTCGAGCATGCGTTGGTTTTCGTGAAGAGGAACGATTGATACAGCAAAGTATATAAGTATTTCCCTCAGTTGTTTAGGACCAAGGTATCAATCTAGTAGGAGATACAAGCAAGTCCCCAACAGATGTACCTACACAGAGAATCAAACACTTGCACCCAACGCTATAAAGGGGTTGTCAATCCCTTCACGGTTACTTGCAAGGATGAGATCTGATAGAGATAGAAAGAATAGATTGCTTGAAAGGAAAGTAAAATAAAAGTTAAAAATAAAGCAGCAAGGTATTTTTGGTATTTTTGGTTTAAGATCTGAAAGTATAAGATGGAAAATAGACCCGGGGGGCATAGGTTTCACTAGAGGGTTCTCTCATGATGGCAAGTATTATGGTGGGCGAACAAACTACGGTCGAGCAATTGATAGAAAATAAAATAATTATGAAGACATCTAAGGCAATGATTATGCATATAGGCATCACGTCCATGTCAAGTAGACCGAAATGATTCTGTTACTCCACACATCGACCGACTCCTGCCTGCATCTAGCGTATTAAGTTCATGAAGAACAGAGTAACGCATTAGGTAAGATGACTGATGTAGAGGGATAAACTCAAGAAATATGATGAAAACCCCATCTTTTTATCCTCGATGGCTACAATACAATATGTGCCTCGCTACCCCTACTTTGTCATTGGGTGAGCACACCACAAGATTGAACCCAAAACTAAGCACTTCTCCTATTGCAAGAATTACCAATCTAGTTGGCCAAACCAAACCAATAACTCAAAGAGACTTACAAAGATATGAAATCACGCATATACAAATTCAGAAAATACTCAAATAATATTCATAGATAATCTAAACATAAACCCACAATTCATCGGATCTGGACAAACACACCGCAAAAGAGTATTACATCGGATAGGTCTACATGAAGATCATGAAGAACATGGTATTGAAGAGCAAAGAGAGAGAAGAAACCATCTAGCTACTAGCTATGGACCTGAAGGTCTATGGTGAACTACTCATGCATCATCGGAGGGGCAATGGAGTTGATGTAGATGCCCTCCGTGATCGAATCCCCCTCCGGCAGATTACTCGAAAAGGCTCCAAGATTGGATCTCTCGAGAACGGAGGCTTCTGGCAGCGGAAAAGTGTTTTCGTGGCTCTCTTTGGTATCTAGGTAATATTTGTGAATTTATAGGCCAAAGATTAGGGTTAGGAGGGCTGCCATGGGCCCACAAGCCTGGGGGGCGCGCCCTTGTGTCTTGTGGCCACACGACGGCTCTCCTGCCTTGGTCTCCAAGCTTGGTGGTTTCCTCTGGTCCAAAAAAATCATTTTGAAGATTTTATTCCGTTTGGAATCCGTTTAATATTCCTTATCTACAATACTCAAAAACAAGGAAAAAAACAGAAACTGGCACTAGGCTCTAGATTAATAGGTTAGTCCCAAATATAGTATAAAATAGCATATTAATGCATATAAAACATCCAATACAGGTAATATAATAGCATGGAACAATCAAAAATTATAGATACGTTGGAGACATATCAGCATCCCCAATCTTAATTCATGTTCGTCCTCGAGTAGGTAAATGATAAAAACAAAATTTCTGTTGTGGAATGATACCTAACATATTTATCCATGTAATATTCTTTATTGTGGCATGAATATTCAGATCCGTAAGATTCAAAACAATAGTCTAATATTGACATAAAAACAGTAATACTTCAAGCATACCAACAAGGCAATCGTCTCCTTTCGAAATAACATGGCCTTAGAAAGTTATCCCTACAAAATCATATGGTCTCACTATGCTCCATCTTCCCCACACAAAGTATCTAAATCATGCACAACCCCGATGAACAAGTCAAGAAATTGTTTCACACTTTTGGTGTTCTCAAACCTTTTCAACTCTCATGCAATACATGAGCATGAGCCATGGATATAGCACTATAGATGGAATAGAATATGGAGGAGGTGCAAGGAAAAAGGGAGAAGATAGTGTCACATCAACTAGGCATATCAACGGGCTATGGAGATGCCCATCGATAGATATCAATGTGAGTGAGTAGGTATTGACATGCAATAAATGCACTTAGAGCTATAAGTGTATGAAAGCTCAAAAAGAAAAGTAAGTGGTCGTGCAAGATGAATATCCACTAGTTATATGAAAATGACAAAATAGAGACTCTCTCTCATGAAGATCATGGTGCTACTTTGAAGCACAGGTGTGGAAAAAGATAGTAGCAATTCTCCCTTCTCTCTTTCTCTCATTTTATTATTTTTTTATTATTTTTTTATTTTTTATTTTATTTTGGTGGGCATCTTTGGCCTCTTTTTTTTATTTGGGCTTCGCTGGCCTCTTTTATTTTTTGTAAAGTCCAGATACTCATCCCAACTTGTGAGGGAGTCATGGCTTCCATCATCCTTTTCTCTCACAGTACAATGCTCTATTAATGAAAATCATCACACTTTTATTTACTTAGAACTCGATACCGAAAACAAAATATGACTCTATATGCAAGATGAAGTGATGGTGCATGTCATGAAAAACTGAATGGTGGAAGTTGCATGGCAATATATCTCGGAATGGCTATGGAAATGCCATAATAGGTAGGTATGGTGGCGGTTTTTAGGAAAATATATGGTGGCTGTTTTGATGAAGGAGAGTTTGACGTACCGACAAAAGTTGTGCGGTACTAGAGAGGCTAGCAAAGGTGGAAGGGTGAGAGTGCGTATAATCCATGGACTCAACATTAGTCATAAAGAACTCAAATACTTATTGCAAAAGTCTATTAGTTATAAAACAAAGCATTAGATGCATGCTCCTAGGGGAGAGGTTGGTAGGAGTTAACCATCGCGCGCTCCCGACCCTCACACAAAGGTTGACAATCATTAAACAAATCATGCTCCGACTTCATTACATAACGGTTCACCATACATGCATGCTATGGTAATCACAAACTTTAACACAAGTATCTCTTCCAATTCACAACTACTCACTAGCATGACTCTCGTATTACCATCTCTATTATCTCAAAACTATATGCAAGGAATCAAACTTCTCATAGTATTCAATGCACTTATTATGAAAGTTTTTATTATATCCCTCTTGGATGCCCATTACATTAGGACTAAATTCATAACCTAAACAAATTACCATACTGTTTTAAGAAACTCTCAATACGAGAGTTCAATAATTTCTATAAAATATAACACCACCATGCTCTACAAAGATATAAGAGAAGCACTATAGCAACATTGCCTAGCTCAAAAGATATAAGTGAAGCACATAGATTATTCTAATAAATTCACGATTCAGCGTGTGTCTCTCAAATTTTTTGTGCAGCAAGGATGATTGTGGCAAACTAAAAAGCAAAGACTCATATCATACAAGACGCTCTAAGCAAAACACATGTCATGTGGTGAATAAAAATATAGCCTCAAGTACATTTACCGATGGATTGAAGACTAAGGAGGGGATGCCTTCCGGGGCATCCCCAATCTTAGGCTTTTTGGTATCCTTGAATACGTCTTGGGGTGCCTTGGGCATCCCCAAGCTTAGGCTCTTTCCACTCCTTATTCCATAGTCCATCAAATCTTCAACCAAAACTTGAAAACTTCACAACACAAAACTCAACAGAAAACTCATGAGATCCATTAGTATAAGAAAAATAAATCACCACTTTAGCTACTGTTGTGAACTCATTCTTTATTTATATTTATGTAATACCTACTGTATTCTAACTTCTCCATGGTTCATACCCCCCGATACGACCCATAGATACATCAAAATAAGCAAACAACACAAAGAAAACAGAATCTGTCAAAAAGAGAACAGTATGTAGCAATCTGTAGACTTCGAATACTTCGGTAACTCTAAAAATTCTGAAAACGTAGGAAAATCAGGGAAATTTGTATATCAATCTTGTGTAAAAATTTCAGATCAATCAACTATCACATCCCTAGCTAGATGTCATAGGATAGCATGTGTGTGCATCATGTTACAGTTTTGCATCAACATGAAATGGGGACTAAAAGAAACCCCAAGCTCATATTTGAACCAAATTAATTCAAAGTTGTGAAAAATCAACAAATCCAAAATGCCCTTACAAAATGTTCCCTATGTCTGATAAATATGGACATGATTATAACAGGGGCCATTTTAAATATTTGGACAACTATAGCAATTCAAAAATAAATGATAAAGACTCTGAAAATGCCAAATAAAGCATTATAATTATTTTATATTTCAAAATATCCTGAAACTTTTTATTGGAGTTTGAAATATTCAAACTTGATATTATAAAATAATTGGGATATTTTATCAAAGCAATTGTACCTGAAAAGAAAATAAAACAAATGTCAGAAATAGAAAACCAGAAGAAAAAGAAAAAAAGAAAGTAGAGGCCCAGGGGGGAACCGGCCCATCTGGCCCATGGCCAGTCATCCTTGTCCTCTCGCTAGGAGGACAGGGGCATGCATTCGCCGCGCGCGGGCACACGCCGGCCACCTCCTCCCTGCCTGGCTGTCGACCTGGAGGGCTGGGAGAGCGTCAGCGCGAGACCTCCTCGTCGTGGCCTCCTTCTCCTCTCCCTCTCTCCCTCGCGCGCTCTCTCTTCCGCTCTCTTTCCTCATTTGCTCCGCCTTGGCCGAGCTCGTCTCCGCCGCATCGCTGTAGTTCTAGCTGCCCCCGCGCCTTTCTGAGCCCGCCAAAAGCCTCGTCGCGACCTCCTCATCCTCCCCATGAAGCCAGTCGACACCAGGAGCCCTCCACGACACGTCGTCGTCGCTTCTTCCCCGCCGGCTGCCGAAGCTTCCCTTCGGCGATTCGCGGTTGTTTGCGCATCTGTGAGCTCGCCGTCTCCCCCAACAACCCGGTCGTGAGCCCCTGCTCTGTTTCCCCCTCCTCTAGCGACCTGTCCCTTGCCGTAGGCGCCATTCCCCTTGCTGCCCGAAGCTCGCCGCCGCTCAGGTCGTCGCCGGTCGTAGCTCCGGTGGCCCCCGAGCCCCCTCTGCCACAGCGTTGGATGCGCGCGTGCACGGGCTACCTCCCGGTGCCCTCCGCGTGCCAAATGGTTGCCGGAGGCGCAACTCCGGTGGGTCGCTGCCGTGCTGTTGGTCGCTGCCGGCCCCGCTCCGGTGGGCACCGACATGGCCGATCATTAGGGGCTAATCCCCTGTTAATTAGCCCCTCAGTCACTAACCAGTGGGCCCCAGTTGCGGGTCAAACTCTGGTTAGCGCGGGATTTAGGCCCGTGTCACTAATGTGCGGGTCTCGCATGTCAGGTTTGACCTGGCCTGGTCAGCCGACCAGCTGACGTCGTAGTGACATCGGGCTGACGTCATATTTCATTTTCCAGTTTTAAAGTAATTCCAGAAATTGTTTAAAACTTTCAAAATTCATATAAATTAATATGTAAATCAGATGAAAATGATTTATATATGAAAATTTATAAGAAAAATCCAATGAATCCAATGGTGCTATTATCATGCATGTTAGAGCAACCTATGTAGATGAACCTTGACATTTATTAATAGGTTAGCATATGGAATTTGAAATGAATAACGGTTTTGAACCTATATTCAAACTCACTTCAAATTAACTTGGACACTAGTTGCATTAGCTCATCCATACATGCTACCATGTCATGATCATGCATCATATTCTTGCACTTGCGTGTATTGAATGCTATTTATCTGCATTGCGGTAGGCCCTGCTTCTGAGGATACGCCCGAGTATTCCAACGAAGGAAAGAACCTTCCCGCTACCCAGCAAGGCAAGCAACCCCCCCTTGATCATTCTGATAACATCCTGCTCTCTCGCTCTTGCTCTTGTTTATTCAATTAGGACAAACATTCACTTGTCTGTCATACACGGTAGATGAACCTATTCCTTTGCATGACCTGTCATTGTCACAGTAAATAACTAAACCTTGCAACCTAGCATAACTGGTAGATGCTTGTGCCATGATGTGCTTAGCTTACTTCGCATGCTATACTTGTTATGCTTAGAGTTGTGTCAGGTCTGTTTCATCTGGGTGATGAACTCGAGTGAAACCATGATGTTCCGATGTGATAAGCTTATGATGTACCCGATTTGGTAAAGGTAGCGATGGGAGGCTATGTAGGAGTACATAGTGGGTTGTCTCATTGGGACCGTTCTTAGGAACTGAGTTCCGTGTTTGTGATCCAAGACTAGTTACTACCACACATTGGGACACTTAATTGACACTCTTGACTTATCAATCGCTTAGTCCTTGGTCCAGGAGTTGCAAGTAGTTTCTGGTGTTTATAGTATGCTGGAGGCCGTGCGTAGCGTTGACCCTATGGGTGGGTTATGACACAGTAGGCAGTGGCACGGTGTACCAAGGGTCACCCGAATGGTGGGCTTGGGAACCCTTCGCACATCGCTTGGGGCCGTAGCAGAAACTTCACCCGAACTTCCGTGCGGGTGCAGTCTCAAATAGGCGATAGCCTGGACTAGAGGTCTTATGTGATTGACGGTCATGGCCGACTCCCTCGCTGGGCTTCCGCTTGAAGGTTGTCGAGGTGCATGGTTTTATGAGCACATAGCGATAAGTGGCGAGAGAGAGTGGGAAGAAGTACACCCCTGCAGGGTATGAAACTATTCGAATAGCCGTGTCCTCGGATATGGACTACTTGGAAAGCTTATGTTGTTCATAGATAATCAAATGGATACTCATAAAAATATCAAGAATAGTGTGAGTACCGTGGATGGCACTCTCCCAAGAGTGGGAAGTGAATCCATGGTGGTGTATTGTCATGGAGTTAGTGGACTCATGTGCGATATCTAAAAAGTAAACAAAGAGTTAAAATTGTGTAGTATAGGCTAGCCATGAGTCAAAGCTGGCATTGCTGCATAAACTCCACCACTCCCCTTGTTGATACATGAGCATGAATAGACTAGGTCTGTTTTAAAGACTTGCTGAGTACGTTTGTACTCATGTTTGCTTAATAAATGTTGTAGATGAGACCCAGAACCCATCAAGTGGGTTCTATCTAGATGACGACGATGCCGAATAGCTGGTGTCCTAGCTATGACCTATGCCCTGTGGCGGGCTGTAGATAGTCAGGCCATGTGCCTTTTTACCCTTTCATCTGTCTGTACTCAGATAGCTTTATGCTTCCGCTTGGTTTGTATGAACTTGTTTGAATGACTTGAGTTTCGGGTCATGTGACCCCTACCTGTAAGAACATATTATCCAAGGCTCGTCTGAGCCTCTTAAATAAAATTTGTGTTGTTGTATGGTTATGTTGTGATGCCATAGTTGTATCTATGCATATCGGGCATGTCATGCGTACGTGTGACGTGCAACGGTATGTGTGGGATCCGACACCTATTCGTGTACCTTTAGTAGTACTCTTTACGAGAAACTGCCTCTTTGTGCTTCCACCGAGCCATGGTAGCTTGCTACTGCTCCGGACACATTGATTGACCGGCATGTATCCTTCTTTGCTGATGTGTCTGTCCTTTTGGGGAAATGTCTCACAGTGTAATGGAGTCCCTATAGCCTGCTACGACTCGTCTACGTGCAGTGATGGCATTTATGTCTCACGGCGTAATGGAGTCCTTGTAGCTTGCTATGACTCGTCTACACACGCTTGAGGCCGACAATTGCATTGTTGGGTTACGTATGCCTGTTTTCGTATGGATGTGCCACTTCGGTTCTATGACTAGTCATGTCGGCCTGGGTTCTTTTTCGTTTGATTGCTAGCGACATGTTCACATACGTGAGCCAAAAGACGCAAACAGTCCCAACTAAGGTAAGGTTGCAGCCGTGGAGCTTACCGTGCAAGACGCCGCAAAGTGATGTGATATGTTACAGTCTGGATTCATATGACTTAGGATTGGGGTCCCGACATCGACGCTCTGAAAAATTTAGAAAATTCTTGGACTGAGCGTAAAAGTTTCTGTTTTACAGCAAGATCAAATCAACAACTACCATATATCACCCCAAAGGTTTTACTTGGCTCAAACACTAATTAAAACACCAAAACACAATTATTACAGAAGTAATAATGTGCAAAACACACCAAAACAGAAATAAAAAACGGAAAGCAAAATAAAATTGGGTTGCCTCCTAACAAGCGCTATTGTTTGATGCCCCTAGCTAGGCAAAACGTAATAGATCTAGGTATTGTCATCTTTGGTATGCAATCCATAAGTATCTCTCATGATAGATTCATAAGGTTATTTTATTTTATTTCTAGGAAAGTGTTCCATGCCTTTCCTTAATTGAAATTGGAATCTAATATTCCCTTCCTTCATATCAATAATTGCACCAATCGTTCTAAGGAAAGGTCTACCAAGAATAATAGGACATGTAGGATTGCAATCTATATCAAGAACAATGAAATATGCAGGCAAATAATTCCTATTTGGAACAATAAGAACATCATTAATCCTTCCCATAGGTTTTTTATAGTGGAATCTGCAAGATGCAAATTTAAGGAACAATCATCAAATTCATGGAAACCTAGCACATCACATAAAGTTTTTAGAATCGTGGAAACGCTAGCACCCAATTCACACAAAGCATGGCACTCATAATCTTTAATCTTAATCTTAATAGTAGGTTCCCACTCATCATATAGCTTTTTAGGTATAGAAACTTTCAACTCAAGTTTTTCTTCAAAAGATTTCATCATAGCATCAACAATATGTTTAGTTAAACCTTTGTTTTGATTATAAGCATGAGGATAATTCAACATGGATTGCAACAAGGAAATACAATCAATCAAAGAGCATCTATCATGATTAAAGTCCTTGAAATCCAAAAGAGTGGGTTCATTGATATTTAAAGTTTTGACCTCTTCAATCCCACTTTTATCAATGTTAGCATTAAGATCTATAAACTCCAAATCATTGGGACACCTTTTAACTAAAGTTGAATCATCTTCAGTCCCATCATTATCAAGATTAACATTAGAAAACAAAGATTCAACAGGAGTCACATCAATCACTTTAAGATCTTCATCAATATTATCACGAGAACACACTTTTTCAAGCCATTCACGCTTACCACATATTCTAGCGGTTCTTTCCTTACACTCATCAATAAAAATTATCATAGCTTTTAAAGACTCATTAATATCATGCTTGGGTGGAATAGATCTAGTTTTTAAAGAATCAAACTCAACAGAAATTCTATCAACGTTCCTAGCCAAATCATCAATCTTGAGCAATTTTTCTTCAATCAGAGCATTGAAACATTTTTGCGTACTAATGAGGTCTTTAATATTATTCTCAAGATCAGAGGGAATCTTATTATAATTTCCATTAGAATTGTTGTAGGAATTACCATAATTATTAGACGAATTACTAAGAAACGGCCTAGCATTGAAATTACATCTATCAGCGTTATTACCAAAATTGTTCCTACCAACAAAATTCACATCCATAGATTCATTATTATTTCCAATCAAAGAAGAAAAAGGCATATCATTATGATCAATAGGAGCACTCTTACTAGCAAACAATTTCATCAATTCATCCATCTTTTCACTCAAAGTATTAATGTCTTCAATAGCATGCACCTTTTTACTAGTAGGAGACCTTTTGGTGTGCCATTGACAGTAATTTGCCATAATATTATCTAGGAATTTAGTAGCTTGTCCTAATGTAATTTCCATAAAAGTACCACTCGCGGCGGAATCTAAGAGATTCCTAGAAGCAAAATTCAATCCATCATAGAAAATTTGTATAATCATCATAAACTCAAACCATGCGCGGGGCAATTCCTAATCATAAGTTTCATCCTCTCCCAAGATTGTGCAACATGCTCATGATCAAGTTGCGAAAAAATCATTATATCATTCCTAAGGGAGATGATCTTAGCGGGTGGAAAGTACTTGGAAATAAAAGCATCTTTACACTTATTCCATGAATCAATACTATTTTTAGGCAAAGATGGAAACCAAGTTTTAGAACAATCTCGTAGTGAGAACGGGAATAGCTTCAATTTAACAATATCATTATCCACATCTTTCTTCTTTTTCATATCACACAACTCAATGAAAGTATTTAGATGGAATGCAGCATCTTCATTAGCAAGGCTAGAAAATTGTTCTTTCATAACAAGATTGATCAAAGCAGCATTAATTTCATAAGATTCCGCACTAGTGGCGGGAGCAATAGGAGTACTAATAAAATCATTATTACTAGTATTGGAAAAGTCACACAACTTGGTATCATCGTGACAAAGCAAGCAATCTAGCACACAAGCAAGCAAAAAAGCAAACGAAAACACGAACAAAAAAGGGTGAATAAAAAGGCAAATCTTTTGGAAAATCGTTTTAGAAGTGGGGGAGAGGAAAACAAGAGGCAAATGGCAAATAATGTAAATGCAAGAGATGAGTTTCTGATGGGTACTTGGTAGGATTGATGTAGATCTCTTCGGCAACCAAACCAGAAATTTGCAAGTTGACAAGAGAGTTCTTATCCTGACTTTCTATGTATCTCCCCGGCAAGGGCGCGAGAAATCCTTCTTGCTACTTCTTGAGCATGCGTTGGTTTCGTGAAGTGGAACGGTTGATGCAGCAAAGTAGATAAGTATTTCCCTCAATTGTTGAGAACAAAGGTATCAATACAGTAGGAGATACAAGCAAGTCCCCAATAGATGTACCTACACAAAGAATCAAACACTTTCACCCAACGCTATAAAGGGGTTGTCAATCCCTTCACAGTTACTTGCAAGGGTGAGATCTCAGAGAGATAGATAGAATAGATTGCTTGAAAGGAAAGTAAAACAAAAGGTAAAAATAATGCAGCAAGGTATTTTCGGTATTTTTGGTTTTAGATCTAAAAGTATAAGATGGAAAATAGACCCCGGGGCCATAACTTTCTCTAGAGGCTTCTCTCATGATGGCAAGTATTACGGTGGGTGAACAAATTACTGTCAAGCAATTGATAGAAAAGCAAATAATTATGAAGACATTCAAGGCAATGATTATGCATATAGGCATCACGTCCGTGTCAAGTAGACTAAAACGATTCTGCATCTACTACTATTACTCCACACATCGACCGACTCCTGGATGTATCTAGAGTATTAAGTTCATGAAGAACAGAGTAACACATTAGGTAAGATGACATGACATAGAGGGATAAACTCAAGCAATATGATGAAAACCCCATCTTTTTATCCTTGATGGCAACAATACAATACGTGCCTTGCTACCCCTACTTTGCCACTGGGTGAGGACACCGCAAGATTGAACCCAAAACTAAGCACTTCTCCAATTGCAAGAATTACCAATCTAGTTGGCCAAACCAAACCAATAACTCGAAGAGACTTGCAAAGATATGAAATCATGCATATAAGAATTAAGAAAAGACTCAAATAATATTCATAGATAATCTGAACATAAACCCACAATTCATCGTATCTCGACAAACACACCACAAAAGAGTATTACATCAGATAGATCTCCATGAAGATCATGAAGAACATGGTATTGAAGAGCAAAGAGAGAAAAAGCCATCTAACTACTAGCTATGGACTTGAAAGTCTGTCGTGAACTACTCACGCATCATCGGAGAGCCAATGGAGTTGATGTAGATGCCCTCCGTGATCGAATCCCCCTCCGGCAGATTACCGGAAAAGGTTCCAAGATTGGATCTCTCGGGAACGGAGGCTTCCGGCCGCGGAAAAGTGTTTTCGTGGCTCTCTTCAGTATCCAAGGAATATTTGTGAATTTATAGGCCGAAGATTCCGGTTAGGAGGGCTATCGTGGGCCCACAAGCCTAGGGGGCGCGCCTACCCCCCTAGGCGTGCCCCTATGGCTTGTGGCCACACGGCGGCTCCTGCCTTGGTCTCCAAGCTTGGTTGTATCCTTCTGGTCCAAAAAAATCATTTCAAAGATTTTATTCCGTTTGGACTCCATTTAATATTCCTTATCTGGAATACTCAAAAACAAGGGAAAAAACAGGAACTGGCACTAGGCTCTAGATTAATAGGTTAGTCCCAAAAATAGTATAAAATAGCATATTAATGAATATAAAGATCCAAAACAGATAATATAATAGCATGGAACAATCAAAAATTATAGATAGTTGGAGACGTATGATTGTCCGGCTCCCTCGATGCGATCCACGATGACATCCACGCCACCACCACCAAGATCGACGACCTGGTCCAGTGGCGACCGGATCTGGAGCAACGGGTGGACCAGCTCTCGTCTACGGTGGCTGAACTCCAACAAGGGCGACCAGTGATCACTGTGGAGGAGCGCATGGCGAAGGCCACCGATCCTCTTCCTCCAGCACCAGGCGCACCGTTGCACGACCGCGTTGGCGCCAGCAAGGCAGCGGAGGGCATCGCCCTCGGGTCTTCGGACGACGACATCGATGTTCTACCATGGGGATTGGTGTCGGCGTTCGCATCAGTGGCCACCCCGATGAATGATCAGCTCGATTCCCACTCCCCAATCCCTCTGTCATCTCCATTTGTGCACGCTAGTCAGCTGCTGGCGGGGATCGGGCAAGCCCACCCTTCGATCGTTTTTCCGCAATTCTCTGGGGAGAATCCTCGTCTGTGGAAGACCCTTTGCGAATAGTACTTCCGGATGTTCGCCATACATAAGAAGTTTTGGGCTCCCATGGCCATGCTGAATTTCGTGGGCACAGCCTTTGTTTGGCTGCAATCATTTCAGAAGAAATTATCTGATTTCGATTGGGAATCGTTTGCATCCCTACTGTGTACTCGCTTTGGGCGCGATCGCCACCAGCTACTGATTCGTCAGTTTTACACAGTGTCACAAACTTCATCTGTAGCTGACTATATCGAGCGATTTGAATAGATTATCAGTCACTTAGCCGCTTATTCTAAAACAATTCACCCTTACTATTTCCTGACTCATTTTGTTGAGGGACTCCACGCCGACATCCGAGCGGTGGTGCTGGTGCAAAGACCTCCGGATTTGGACATGGTGTGCGCCCTGGCGCTTCTTTAGGAAGAGGTGGCTGATGGCTCCCACCGAGAGCGTGCCACCCCCAACGGCACGGGTCGGGGTGGGAACTCCGATGGTGCTACACCCACCTCCCGCGCCGAGCCGCTCCTTCGCCGCGGCCATCGAGTGTCGTGGCAGCGAGCCACCATGACAGGAGGGAACCAAGGTCAAGGCGTTGCACGACTATCATCGTGCCAAGGGGCTTTCCTCCAAATGAGGCGAACACTGGGGGGTAGACCACGTGTGCCCCACCCGCGTGCAACTCCACGTCATCGAGGAGTTGTTGGAGCTGTTCGGCATCGACAGCGACATCAACAACGTCGACAACAAGCTTCCCCTGCCCCTCACTATCAGCATGGAGACGACCATGGAGATTTCGCGCGAGGCTCTCACCGGGGGTACCGCTCCCAGAGCGATACGACTCCACGCATGGTTTCAAGGCCACGAAGTTCTCCTGCTGGTGGACTCGAGAAGCTCTACACCCTTCGTCGATGCGCGACTTGTTGGAACTATGCCCTAGAGGCAATAATAAAATGGTTATTATTCTATTTCCTTGTTCATGATAATTGTCTATTGTTCATGCTATAATTGTGTTAACAGGAAATCGTAATACATGTGTGAATACATAGACCACAACATGTCCCTAGTGAGCCTCTAGTTGGCTAGCTCGTTGATCAATAGATGGTCACGGTTTCATGACCATGGACATTGGATATCATTGATAATGAGATCACATCATTAGGAGAATGATGTGATGGACAAGACCTAATCCTAAGCATAGCACAAGATCGTGTAGTTCGTCTGCTAAAGATTTTCCAATGTCAAGTATCATTTCCTTACACCATGACATTGTGCAACTCCCGGTACCGTAGGAATACTTTGGGTGTGCCAAACGTCACAACATAACTGGGTGGCTATAAAGGTACACTACGGGTATCTCCGAAATTATCTATTGGGTTGGCACGAATCGACACTAGGATTTGTCACTCCGTATGATGGAGAGGTATTTCTGGGCCCACTCACTAAGACATAATCATAATGAGCTCAATGTGACTAAGGAGTTAGCCACGGGATGATGTGTTACGGAACGAGTAAAGATACTTGTCGGTAACGAGATTGAACAAGGTATAGGTATACCGACATTCGAATCTCAGGCAAGTATCATACCGGTAGATAAAGGGAATTGTATACGGGATTGATTGAATCCCCGACATCGTGGTTCATCCGATGAGATCCTCGTGGAGCATGTGGGAGCCAACATGGGTATCCAGATCCCGCTGTTGGTTATTGACTGGAGAGGTGTCTCGGTCATGTCTACGTGTCTCCCGAACCCGTAGGGTCTGCACACTTAAGGTTCGATGACATTAGGGTTATAAGGAAATAGGGTACGTGGTCAAGAATGGACCCAAGCCTGAGACTGAGTGCTTTTATTGCAAGGGTACCGGTCACTGGAAGTGGAACTGCCCCCAAGTACTTAGCGGATAAGAAGGCCGGCAATGTTAAAGGTATATGTGATATACTTGTTATTGATGTGTACCTAACCAGCGCTCGTAGTATCTCCTGGGTATTTGATACCGGTGCAGTTGCTCACATTTGTAACTCCAAGCAGGAGCTGCAGAATAAACGAAGACTGGCAAAGGACAAGGTGACGATGCGCGTCGGGAATGGTTCCAAGGTCGATGTGATCGCCGTCAGCACGCTACCTCTACATCTACCTTCGGGATTAGTTTTAAACCTTAATAATTGTTATTTAGTACCAGCTTTGAGCATGAACATTGTATCTAGATCTCGTTTGATGCGAGATGGCTACTCATTTAAATCTGAGAATAATGGTTGTTCTATTTATATGAGAGAAACGTTTTATGGTCATGCCCCGCTGGTCAATGGTTTATTTTTGATGAATCTCGAATGTGATGTTACACATGATCATAGTGTGAGTACCAAAATATGTAAGGTTGATAATGATAGTCCCACTTACATGTGGCACTGTCGCCTTGGTCATATTGGTGTCAAACGCATGAAGAAACTCCATGCTAATGGACTTTTGGAGTCTCTTGATTTTGAATCATTTGACACGTGCGAACCATGCCTCATGGGCAAGATGACCAAGACTCCGTTCTCCAAAACAATGGAGCGAGCAACTGACTTATTGGAGATAATACATACCGATGTATGCGGTCCAATGAGTGTTGATGCTCACGGTGGCTACCGTTATGTTCTCACCCTCACTGGTGACTTAAGTAGATATGGGTATGTCTACTTAATGAAACACAAGTCTGAAACCATTGAAAAGTTCAAGGAATTTCAGAGTGAGGTAGAGAATCAACGTGACAGGAAAATAAAGTGCCTACGATCTGATCGTGGCGGAGAATATCTAAGTCACGAGTTTGGCATGCACCTAAGGAAATGTGGAATTGTTTCACAACTCACACCGCCTGGCACACCTCAGCGAAATGGTGTGTATGAACATCATAATCACACTCTATTGGATATGGTGCAATCTATGATTTGGGGATATGCATTAGAGACTACCCCATTCACTTTAAATAGGGCACCGTCTAAGTCCGTTGAGATGTCACCGTATGAATTATGGTTTGGAAAGAAACCTAAGCTATCATTTCTGAAAGTTTGGGGATATGATGCTTATGTGAAGAAACTTCAACCTGAGAAGCTCGAACCTAAAGCAAAAAAGTGCGTCTTCATAGGATATCCCAAAGAGACGATTGGGTATACCTTCTACCTCAGATCCGAAGGCAAAGTCTTTGTTACCAAGAATGGATCCTTTCTCGAGAAAGAGTTTCTCTCGAAAGAAGTAAGTGGGAGGAAAATAGAACTTGATGAGGTAATTGTACCTCCACTCGAACCGGAGAGTAGCGCAGCACAGGAAGTTGTTTCTATGAAGCCTGCACCGGCTGGAGAGGAAGTTAATGATGATGATCATGAAACTTCAGATCAAGTTACTATTAAACGTCGAAGGTCCACTAGGACATTCCGCACCAGAGTGGTACGGTAACCCTGTCCTGGAGATCATGTTGTTGGACAACGGTGAACCTTCGATCTATGAAGAAGCGATGGCGGGCCCGGATTCCAACAAATGGCTTGAAGCCATGAAATCCGAGATAGGATCGATGTATGAGAACAAAGTGTGGACTTTGGTGGACTTGTCAGATCATAAGTGAGCCATTGAAAATAAATGGATCTTTAAGAAGAAGACTAACGCGGATGGTAATGTGACTGTCTATAAGGCTCGGCTTGTCGCTAAGGGTTATCGACAAGTTCAAGGAGTTGACTATGATGAGACTTTCTCACCCGTAGCGATGCTGAAGTCTATACGAATCATGTTAGCAATTGCCGCATTTTATGATTATGAGATCTGGCAAATGGACGTCAAAACAGCATTCCTTAATGGCTTCCTTAAGAAAGAACTGTATATGATGCAGCCGAAAGGTTTTGTCGATCCTAAAGATGCTAACAAAGTATCCAAGCTCCAGCGCTCCATCTATGGACTAGTGCAAGCATCTCAGAGTTGGAACATTCGCTTTAATGAGGTGATTAAAGCGTTTGGGTTTGTACAGGTTTATGGAGAACCCTATATTAACAAGAAAGTGAGTGGGAGTTCTGTAGCATTTCTCATATTATATGTGGATGACATATTGTTGATGGGAAATGAAATAGAACTTTTGGAAAGCGTAAAGGCCTACTTGAATAAGTGTTTTTCAATGAAGGACCTTGGATAAGCTGCTTACATATTAGGTATTAAGATCTGTAGAGATAGATCGAAACGCCTCATAGGTCTTTCACAAAGCACATACCTTGAAAAGATAAGAAGTTAAATATGGATCAGTCCAAGAAGGGGTTCTTGCGTGTGTTACAGGGTGTGAGATTGAGTACGACTCAATGCCCGACCACGGCAAAGGATAGAGAAGAGATGAGTGTCATCCCCTATGCTTCAGCCATAGGCTCTATTATGTATGTCATGATGTGTAGCAGACCTGATGTGAACCTTGCCATAAGTTTGGTAGGGAGGTACCAAAGTGATCCCGGAGCGGAACACTGGATAGCGGTCAAGAATATCCTGAAGTACCTGAAAAGGACAAAGGACATTTTTATCGTATATGGAGGTGCTGAAGAGCTCGTCGTAAAGGGTTATGTTGATGCTAGCTTTGACACAAATCCGGATGACTCCAAGTCACAAACCGGATACGTGTATATTTTGAATGAAGGGGCAGTCAGCTGGTGCACTAGCAAGCAAAGCGTCGTGGCGGCATCTACATGTGAAGCGGAGTACATAGTTGCTTCGGAAGCAGCAAAGGAAGGAGTTTGGATGAAGGAGTTCATCACCGACCTAGGAGTGATTCCCAATGCATCGGGCCTGATGACTCTATTCTGTGACAACACTAGAGCTATTGCCCTTGCCAAGGAGCCCAGGTTTCACAAGAAGACAAGACACATCAAGCGCCGCTTCAACTCCATCTGTGATTACATTCAGGAGGGAGATATAGATATTTGTAAAGTACATACGGATCTGAATGTCGCAGATCCGTTGACTAAACCTCTCTCACGAGCGAAACATGAGCAACACCAGAATGCTATGGGTGTTCGATTCATCACAATGTAACTAGATTATTGACTCTAGTGCAAGTGGGAAACTGTTGGAAATATGCCCTAGAGGCAATAATAAAATGGTTATTATTGTATTTCCTTGTTCATGATAATTATCTATTGTTCATGCTATAATTGTGTTAACAGGAAACCGTAATACATGTGTGAATACAAAGCCACAACATGTCCCTAGTGAGCCTCTAGTTGGCTAGCTCGTTGATCAATAGATGGTCATGGTTTCATGACCATGGACATTGGATGTCATTGATAACGAGATCACATCATTACGAGAATGATGCGATGGACAATACCCATTCCTAAGCATAGCACAAGATCGTGTAGTTCATCTGCTAAAGCTTTTCCAATGTCAAGTATCGTATCCTTAGACCATGATATTGTGCAACTCTTGGATACCATAGGAACACTTTGAGTGGGCCAAACGTCACAACGTAACTGGGTGGCTATAAAGGTACACTACGGGTATCCCCAAAAGTATCTATTAGGTTGGCACAAATCAAGACTGGGATTTGTCACTCCGTATGACGGAGAGGTATCTCTGGGCCCACTCGGTAAGACATCATCATAATGATCTCAATGTAACTAAGGAGTTAGCCATGGGATGATGTGTTACGGAAAGAGTAAAGAGACTTGCCGGTAACGAGATTGAACAAGGTATATGGATACCGACGATCGAATCTCGGGCAAGTATCATACCGGTAGACAAAGGGAATTGTATACGGGATTGATTGAATCCCCGACATCGTGGTTCATCCGACGAGATCATCGTGGAGCATGTGGGAGCCAA
The DNA here is from genome assembly GCA_022496015.1 of Hordeum marinum. NCBI lineage: Eukaryota > Viridiplantae > Streptophyta > Magnoliopsida > Poales > Poaceae > Hordeum > Hordeum marinum. Next base: position 123,436,968 of record CM039677.1, read on the forward strand.
CATGGGTATCCAGATCCCGCTGTTGGTTATTGACCGGATAGGTGTCATGATCATGTCTACGTGTCTCCCGAACTCGTAGGGTCTACACACTTAAGGTTCAATGACGCTAGGGTTATAGGGAAATAGTGTACCTGGTTACCGAAGGTTGTTCGGAGTCCTGGATAAGATCCCGGACGTCACTGGGAGCTCTGGAATTGTCTGGAGGTAAAGATTCATATATAGGAAGTGAGGTTTTGGTCACCGGAAATGTTTCGGGAATGACCTGTAACGTACCGGGACCATCGGAAGGGTTCCGGGGGTCCACCAAGTGGGGCCACCAGCCCCAGAGGGCTGCATGGGCCACAAGTGGGAGGTAACCAGCCCCTATGTGGGCTGGTGCACCCCCCACAAGGGCCCAAGGCGCAGCTGAAGTGGGAGGAGGGGCAAACCCTAGGGCAGAAGGGCCCTATGGCCCACCCTAGGGCAGCCGTACCCCTCTCCGTCTTAGACGTCGGCCAGATGGAATCTGGAGGATGCCTCACCACCCTAGGGTGGGAACCCTAGCGTGCAGCCCTCCCTCCTCCTCCTCCTCCTATAAATAGAGGAGCCCTTGGGGCTGCCGAGAACAGGCATCTCTCTCTCCCACAGCGCAGCCCTACTCCTCCCTCTCCTCGTCCTCTGTAGTTCTTAGCGAAGCTCTGCCGGAGTACCACGCAGCTCCACCGTCACCATGCCATCATGCTGCCGGAGCTCTCCATCAACCTCTCCTTCCTCCTTGCTGGATCAAGGCATAGGAGACGTCATCGGGCTGCACGTGTGTTGAACGTGGAGGCGCCGTTGTTCGGCGCTAAGATCGGATTCCACCGCGATCTAAGTCGTTGTGAGTACGACTCCACCAACCACGTTCTTGTAACACTTCCGCTTTGCGATCTTCAAAGGTATGAAGATGCACTCTTCCCACTCGTTGCTGGTTTCTCCATAGGTAGATCTTGGTGAACACGCAGAAAAAATTTGATTTACTACTACGTCTCACAACACGACTCGCATCCTCCCTCCAGGGCGTGGTGCCCATGATCCGACCCTGCCGCGGCAAGGTTGTAGATGGGGGGACTATGCTACCGGACGCACATATCGCAGTGCAGCTAGACGTCCCACTCCTATGACTTTGTCACTGATATGAAGGTGCTTCCATTGGGGGCCTATGAAGCCATCCTCGGAATGGATTGGCTGGAAGAACCCAACCCGATGCAAGTTGATTGGCACGGGAAGAAGCTGATGATCACCACACCAAAGGGGCCAACGTGTCTACAAGGTCACATCGCTGAACCCACGCCCTGTGCAGAAATCAACAGCACGCAGATGATGTACATTCAGCGCCAAATGGCCCTTTATCAGGTGACCCATCTTTGTGGAGTCACAGAAAAAGAAAAACTATATGCGCCTACCCCGGACAAAATTTAGCAAGTTCTTAATCAGTTCGAAGACCTCTTCCAGGAACCAACATCCCTGCCTCCTTGTTGTGCCTGCGACCACTACATTCCGCTGATGCCAAGTGCCCATCTACTGAACATCTGTCCGTATAGGCACAAACCAGAGCATAAAACTAAGATCGAGCGCCACATCAAAGAAATGCTCAGATAAGGAGTGATCCATAAAAGCCACAGCCCATTCTCGTCTTCAGTGATCCTTGTGAAGAAGGATGGCAGTTGGCGGCTATGCATCGACTACCGCCATTTGAATGCCATGACCGTCATTGGCAAGTACCCGGTGTCGGTGATATAAGAGCTTCTGGACGAAGGCTACTTCTCGAGCATGCGTTGGTTTCCGTGAAGAGGAACGGGTGATGCAGCAAAGTAGATAAGTATTTCCCTTAGTTGTTGAGAACCAAGGTATCAATCCAGTAGGATATACAAGCAAGTCCACAATAGGTGTACCTACAAAAGGAATCAAACTCTTGCACCCAACTCTATAAAAGGCTTGTCAATCCCTTTAAGGTTACTTGCAAGGATGAGATCTGATAGAGATAGATTGCTTGAAAGGAAAGGAAAACAAAAGGTAAAAATAATGCAGCAAAGTATTTCTGGTTTTAGATCTGAAAGTATAATATGGAAAATAGACCCGGGGGCCATAGGTTTCACTAGAGGCTTCTCTCATGATAGCAAGTATTACGGTGGGTGAACAAATTATTGTCGAGCAATTGATAGAAAAGCGGATAATTAGGAAGATATCCAAGGCAATGATTATGCATATAGGCATCACGTTCATGTCAAGTAGACCGAAACGATTCTGCATCTACTACTATTACTCCACACATCGACCGACTCCTGCCTGCATCTAGAGTATTAGGTTCATGAAGAACAGCGTAACACATTAGGTAAGATGATATAATGTAGAGGGCTAAACTCAAGCAATATGATGAAAACCATATCTTGTTATCCTTGATGGCAATAATACAATACATGCCTTGCTACCCCTACTTTGTCACTGGGTGATGACACCGCAAGATTGAACCCAAAACTAAGGACTTCTCCCATTGCAAGAATTACCAATCTAGTTGGCCAAACCAAACCAAAAACTCGAAGAGACTTGCAAAGATATGAAATCATGCATATAAGAATTCAGAAAAGACTCAAATAATATTCATGGATAATCTAAACATAAACCCACAATTCATCGGATCTTGACAAACACACCGCAAAAGAGTATTACATCGGGTAGATCTCCATGAAGATCATGAAGAACATGGTATTGAAGAGCAAAGAGAGAGAAGAAGCCATCTAGCTACTAGCTATGGACCCGAAGGTCTGTGGTGAACTACTCACGCATCATCGGAGGGGCAATGGAGTTGATGTAGATGCCCTCCGTTATCGAATCCCCTATGGAAGATTACCGGAAAAGGCTCCAAGATTGGATCTCTCGGGAACGGAGGCTTCTAGCAAAGGAGAAGTGTTTCCGTGGCTCTTTCTAATAATGATGGAATATTTGGGAATTTATAGGCCACAGATTAGGGTTGGGAGAGCTGTCGTGGGCCCACAAGCCTGCCCGACGCGCCCTACCCCCTGGGCGTGCCCCTAGGGCTTGTGGCCCCATGGTGGCTCCCCCGCCTTGGTTCTCAAGTCTCCTGGTTTCCTTTCGTTCTAGAAAAAATCATTCTGAAGGTTTTATTCCGTTCGGACTCTGTTTAATATTCCTTATCTGCAATTCTCAAAAACAAGGAAAAAATAGAAATTGGCACTAGGCTCTAGATTAATAGGTTAGTCCCAAAAATAATATGAAATAGCATATTAATGCATATAACACATCCAAAATAGATAATATAATAGCATGGAACAATCAAAAATTATAGATACGTTCGAGACGTATCAGCATCCCCAAGCTTAATTCCTACTCGTCCTCGAGTAGGTAAATGATAAAAAAACAGAATTTTGGATGTGGAATGCTACCTATCATATTTATCCATGTAATATTCTTTATTGTGGCATGAATATTCAGATTCATAATATTCAAAACAATAGTCTAATATTGACATAAAAACAGTAATACTTTGAGCACACCAACAAGGTAGTCGTGTCCTTTTGAAATAACATGGCCTTAGAAAGTTATCCCCACAAAATCATATGGTCTGGCTATGCTCCATCTTCCCCTCACAAAGTATATAAATCCTGCACAACCCTGATGAACAAGTGAAGCAATTGTTTCACACTTTTGGTGTTCTCAAACCTTTTCAACTATCACGCAATACATGAGTGTGAGCCATGGATATAGCATTATAGGTGGAATACAATATGGAGGAGGTGCAAGGAGAAAAAGGAGAATATAGTCTCACATCAGCTAGGCGTATCAACGGGCTATGGAGATGCCCATCAATAGATATCAATGTGAGTGAGTAGGGATTTCCATGCAACAAATGAACTTAAAGTTACAAGTGTATTAAAGCTCAAAAAGAAAACTAAGTGGTCATGTAAAATGACTATCCACTAGTTATATGAAAGTGACAAAATAGGAGACTCTCTATCATGAAGATCATGGTGCTACTTTGAAGCACAAGTGTGGAAAAAGGTAGTAGAAATTGTCCCTTCTCTATTTCTCTCATTTTTTTAATTTTTTAATTTTGGTGGGCTTCTTTGGCCTCTTTTATTTATTTATTTTTGGGCTTCGTTGTCCTCTTTTATTTTTTTTGTAAAGTCCGGACACTCATCCCAACTTGTGAGGGGGTCATGGATTCCATCATCCTTTTTCTCATGGGACAATGCTATATTAATGAAAACTCATCACACTTTTATTAACTTATAACTCAAAAATAAGAAATTACAACTCGATACCTATGACAAAGCATGACTCTATATGCAATATGAAGTGATGGTGCAAGTCATGAAAAATTACATGGTGGAAGTTGCATGGCAATATATCTCGGAATGGCTATGGAAATGCCATAATACGTAGGTATGGTGGCTGTTTTGAGGAATATATGGTGACTGTTTTGAGGAAGGAGGGTTTGGTGTACCAGCGAAAGTTACGCGGTACTATAGAGGCTAGCAAAGATGGAAGGGTGAGAGTGCGTATAATCCATGGACTCAACATTAATCATAAAGAAGTCACATACTTATTGCAAAAGTCTATTCGTTATCAAACAAAGCATTAGACGCATGCTCCTAGGGGAGATATTTGTAGGAGTTAACCATCGCATGCTCCCGACCCTCACACAAAGGTCGACAATCATTAAACAAATCATGCTCCGACTTCATTACATAACGGTTCACCATACGAGCATGCTACGGGAATCACAAGATTTAACACAAGTATCTCTTCCAATTCACAACTACTCACTAGCATGACTCTCATATTACCATCTCTAGTATCTCAAAACTATATGCAAGGAATAAAACTTCTCATAGTTTTTAATGCACTTAATATGAAAGTTTTTATTATATCCCTCTTGGATGCCCATTGTATTAGGACTAAATTCATAACCTAAAAAAATTACCATGATTTTTTAAGAAACTCTCAAAATAATATAAGTGAGGAATGAGAGTTCAATAATTTCTATAAAATATAACACCACCATACTCTATTAAGATCTAAGTGAAGCACTAGAGCAACATTGCCTAGCTCAAAAGATATAAGTGAAGCACGTAGAGTATTCTAATAAATTCATGATTCAACGTGTCTCTCTCAAAATATGTGTGTAGAAAGTATGATTGTGGAAAACTAAAAATCAAAGACTCATATCATACAAGACGCTCCAAGCAAAACACATATCATGTGGTGAATAAAAACATAGCCTCAAGTAAATTTACTGATGGATTGAAGACGAAAGAGGGGATGCCTTCCGGGGCATCCCCAAGCTTAGGCTTTTTTTATCCTTGAATATGACTTGGGGTACCTTGGGAATCCCCAAGATTAGGCTCTTTCCACTCTTTATTCCATAGTCCATCAAATCTTCACCCAAAACTTGAAAACTTCACAACACAAAACTCAACAGAAAACTCATGAGATCCGTTAGTATAAAAAGATAAATCACCACTTTAGGTACTGTTGTGAACTCCTTATTTAGTTGTATTTTGTAATACCTACTGTATTCTAACTTCTCCATGACTCATAACCCCCTATATGACCCATAGGTACATCAAAATAAGCAAACAACACAAAGAAAACAGAATCTATCAACAACATGAAAGTCTGTAGCAATTTGTAAACTTTGAATACTTATGGAACTCTAAAAATTATGAAAAATTATTAAAATCAGGGAAATGTTTATACCAATCTTGTGTAAAACTTACATATCAATTCGACGCTCTAAAAAATTTGGAAAAATCCTAGACTGAGCGCAAAAGTTTCTGTTTTTCAGCAAGATCAAATCAACAACCACCATAGATCATCCCAAAGTTTTTACTTGGCTCAAACACTAATTGAAACACAAAAACACAATTACTACAGAAGTAATAATGTGCAAAACACACCAAAATAGAAGCAAAATGCAGAAAGCAAAATAAAATCGTGTTGCCTCCCAACAAGCGCTATTGTTTAGCGCCCCTAGCTAGGTAAACCGCAATAGATCTAGGTATTGTTATCTTTGGTATGCCATCCATAAGTAGATATCATGATAGATTCATAAGGTAATTTTATTTTCTTCCTAGGGAAGTGTTTCATGCCTTTCCTTAATGGAAATTGTAATATAATATTCCCTTCCTTCATATCAATAATTGCACCAATCGTTCTAAGAAAAGGTCTACCAAGAATAATAGGACATGTAGCATTGCAATCTATATCAAGAACAATGAAATATACGGGAACATAATTCCTATTTGCAACAATAAGAACATCATTAATTCTTCCCATAGGTTTCTTTATAGTGGAATCCGCAAGATGCAAATTTAAGGAACAATCATCAAATTCACGGAAACCTAACACATCACATAAAGTTTTTGGAATCGTGGAAATGCTAGCACCCAAATCACACAAAGCATAGCACTCATAATCTTTAATTTTAATCTTAATAGTAGGTTCCCACTCATCATATCGCTTTCTAGGTATAGAAAGTTCCAACTCAAGTTTTTATTCAAAATCTTTCATCATAGCATCAACAATATGTAAGCTTTGTTTTGATTAAAAGCATGAGGAGAGTTCAACATGGATTGCAACATGGAAATACAATCAATTAAGGAGCAGCTATCATGATTAAAGTCCTTGAAATCCAAAAGAGTGGGTTCATTGCTATTTAAAGTTTTGACATGTTCAATCCCACTTTTATCAATCTTAGCATCAAGATCTATAAACTCCGAATCATTGGGATGCCTTTTAAATAAAGTTGACTCATATCCAGTCCCATCATTATCAATATTAACATTGGAAAACAAATATTCAATAGGAGTCACATCAATCACTTTAAGATCTTCATCAATATTATCACGGGAACACGCTTTTTCAAGCCATTCAAGCTTAGCACGCATTCTAGTGGTTCTTTCCTTACAATCATCAATACAAATTATAATGGATTTTAAAGACTCATTAATATCATGTTTGGGTGGAATAGATATAATTTTTAAAGAATCAATCTCAAGAGAAATTCTATCAACGTTCCTAGCCAAATCATCAATCTTGAGCAATTTTTCTTCAATCATAGCATTGAAACCTTTTTGCGTACTAATGAACTATTTAATATTATTCTCAAGATTAGAGGGAATTTTATTATAACTTACATAAGAATTGTTGTAGAAATTTCCATAGTTATTAGAGGAATTACTAGGAAACGGCCAAGCATTGAAATTACCTCGATAAGCGTTATTACCAAAATTGTGTTGGGAGACGTAGTAGTAAATCAAAAAAATTCCTACGATCACCAAGATCTATCCATGAAGAAACCAGCAATGAGTGGGGAGAGATTGCATCTTCGTACCTTTGAAGATCGCTAAGCGGAAGCGTTACAAGAACGCGGTTGGTGGAGTCGTACTCGCAGCGATTCAGATCGCGGTGGATTCCTGTCTCAGCACCGAACAACGGCGCCTCCATGTTCAACACACCTGCGGCCCGATGACGTCTCCTACGCCTTGATCCATCAAGGAGGAAGTAGAGGTTGAGGTAGAGCTCCGGCAGCATGACGGCATGGTGACGATGGAGCTACGTGAACTCCGACAGGGCTTCGCCAAGCGCTATGGAGAACGAGGAAGAGGAAGGGTAGGGCTGCACCGAGAGAGAGAGAAGTCATGTCTCAAATCAACCCAAACCCTTGGGTATATATAGGAGGAAGGAGAGGGAGGGATGCCTTGGCCCCTCCTCCAAGGAGGAGAGCTTCGGCTGAAGGTGGGGAAGAGTCCACCTCCCACAAGGGAGGTGGATCTCCTCCTTTTAAATCCTTTTTCCCTTTATCTCTTGAGCCTAGCCGCATTGGCCTTTCTAGAAGGTCTTGTCCAGCCCAATAAGGGCTGGCACACCTCCTCTAAGTGCCCACAAAGTCCTATGGTCGTCACACCCCTCCCAGGGGTCCTCCGGCACCCTCCCAGCACTCCCGGTACACTACCGATGAGCTCGAAAACTTTCCGGTGACCAAAACTGGACTTCTATATATCAATCTTTACCTCCGGAACATTCCGGAGCTCTTCGTGATGTCTGGGATCTCATCTGGGACTCCAAACAACTTTCGGTAATCGCGTATACCATTTCCCTATAACCCTAGCGTCATCGAACCTTAAGTGTGTAGACCCTACGGGTTCGGGAGACACGTAGACATGACCGAGACACCTCTCCGGTCAATAACCAACAGCGGGATCTGGATACCCATGTTGGCTCCCACATGCTCCACGATGATCTCATTGGATGAACCACGAAGTCGGGGATTCAATCAATCCCGTATACAATTCCCTTTGTCTATCGGTATGATACTTGCCCGAGATTCAATTGTCGCTATCTCTATACCTTGTTCAATCTTGTTACCGGCAAGTCTCTTTACTCGTTTTGTAATACATCATCCCATGACTAACTTGTTAGTCACATTGACCTCATTATGATGATGTCTTACCGAGTGGGCCCAGAGATACCTCTCCATCACACGGAGTGACAAATCCCAGTTTCGATTCGTGCCAACCCAACAGAGACTTTCGGAGATACCCGTAGTGCACCTTTATATCCACCCAGTTACGTTGTGACGTTTGGCACATCCAAAGCATTCCTACGGTATCTGGGAGTTGCACAATCTCATGGTCTAAGGAAACGATACATGACACTGAAAAGCTTTAGCAAACGAACTACACGATCTTGTGCTATGCTTAGGATTGGGTCTTGTCCATCACATCATTCTCCTAATGATGTGATCCCGTTATCAACGACATCCAATGTCCATGGTCATGAAACCGTGACCATGTATTGATCAACGAGCTAGTCAACTAGAGGCTCACTAGGGACATGTTGTGGTCTATGTATTCACACATGTATTACGGTTTCCGGTTAACACAATTATAGCATGAACAATAGACAATTATCATGAACTAGGAAATACAATAATAACCATTTTATTATTGCCTCTAGGGCATATTTCCAACAGTCTCCCACTTGCACTAGAGTCAATAATCTAGTTAAATTTTGATGAATCGTACACCCATAGCATTCTGGTGTTGATCATGTTTTGCTCGTGAGAGAGGTTTAGTCAACGGATCTGCGACATTCAGATCCGTATACACTTTACAAATATCTATATCTCCCTCCTGAATGTAATCACGAATGGATTTGAAGCGGCGCTTGATGTGTCTTGTCTTCTTGTGAAACCTGGGCTCCTTCGCAAGGGCAATAGATCCAGTGTTGTCACAGAATAAAGTCATCGGGCCCGATGCCCTTGGAATTACTCCTAGGTCGGTGATGAACTCCTTCATCCAGACTCCTTCCTTTGCTGCTTCCGAAGCAGCTATGTACTCCGCTTCACATGTAGATGCCGCCACGACACTTTACTTGCTGCTGCACCAGCTGACTGCCCCTCCGTTTAAAACATACACGTATCCGGTTTGCGACTTGGAGTCGTCCAGATCTGTGTCGAAGCTAGCATCTACGTAACCCTTTACGACGAGATCTTCGGCACCTCCATATATAAGAAACATGTCCTTTGTCCTTTTCAGGTACTTCAAGATATTCTTGACCGCTGTCCAGTGTTCCGCTCCGGGATCACTTTGGTACCTCCCTACCAAACTTATGGCAAGGTTCACGTCAGGTCTGGTACACAGCATGGCATACATAATAGAGCCTATAGCTGAAGCATAGGGGATGACACTCATCTCTTCTCTATCCTTTGCCGTGGTCGGGCATTGAGTCGTACTCAATCTCACACCTTGTAACATAGGCAAGAACCCCTTCTTGGACTGATCCATATTGAACTTCTTCAATATCTTGTCAAGATATGTGCTTTGTGAAAGACCTATGAGGCGTCTCGATCTATCTCTATAGATCTTAATACCTAATATGTAAGCAGCTTCTCCAAGGTCCTTCATTGAAAAACACTTATTCAAGTAGGCCTTTATACTTTCCAAGAGTTCTATATCATTTCCCATTATCAGTATGTCATCCACATATAATACGAGAAATGCTACAGAGCTCCCACTCACTTTCTTGTAAATACAGGGTTCTCCATAAACCTGCACAAATCCAAACACTTTAGTCACTTCATTAAAGCGAATGTTCCAACTCCGAGATGCTTGCACCAGCCCATAGATGGAGCGCTGGAGCTTTCATACCTTGCTAGCATCTTTAGGATCAACAAAACCTTTCGGCTGCATCATATAAAGTTCTTCCTTGAGGAGGCCATTAAGCAATGCCGTTTTGACGTCCATTTGCCAGATCTCATAATCATAAAATGCGGCAATTGCTAACATGATGCGGACAGACTTCAGCATCGCTACGGGTGAGAAAGTCTCATCGTAGTCAACTCCTTGAACTTGTCGATAACCCTTAGCGACAAGCCGAGCCTTATAGATGGTCACATTACCATCCGCGTCAGTCTTCTTCTTAAAGATCCATTTATTTTCAATGGCTCTCTTATCATCAGGCAAGTCCACCAAAGTCCACACTTTGTTCTCATACATGGATCCTATCTCGGATTTCATGGCTTCAAGCCATTTGTTGGAATCTGGGCCCGCCATCGCTTCTTCATAGTTCGTAGGTTCACCGTTGTCTAACAACATGATCTCTAGGACAGGGTTGCCATGCCACTCTGGTGCGGAACATGTCCTAGTGGACCTTCGACGTTCAATAGTAACTTGATCTGAAGTTTCATGTCATCATCATTAACTTCCTCTCCAGGCGGTGTAGGCTCCACAGAAACAACTTCCTGTGCTGCGCTACTCTCTAGTTCGAGTGGAGGTAAAATTACCTCATCAAGTTCTATTTTCCTCCCACTTACTTCTCTCGAGAGAAACTCTTTCTCGAGAAAGGATCCATTCTTGGCAACAAATACTTTGCCTTCGGATCTGAGGTAGAAGGTATACCCAATAGTCTCTTTGGGATATCCTATGAAGACACACTTTTCCGCTTTGGGTTCGAGCTTCTCAGGTTGAAGTTTCTTCACATAAGCATCGCATCCGCAAACTTTTAGAAACAACAGCTTAGGTTTCTTACCAAACCATAATTCATAAGGTGTCGTCTCAAAGGATTTTGACGGTGCCCTATTTAAAGTGAATGCGGCAGTCTCTAATGCATATCCCCAAAATGATAGCAGGTAAGTCGGTAAGAGATATCATAGATCATACCATATCTAATAGAGTGCGATTACGACGTTCAGACACCATTTCGCTGAGGTGTACCAGGCGGCGTAAGTTGTGAAACAATTCTACATTTCCTTAGGTGCATGCCAAACTCATGACTTAAATATTCTCCGCCACGATCAGATCGTAGGAACTTTATTTTCCTGTCACGTTGATTCTCTACCTCACTCTAAAATTCCTTGAACCTTTCAAAAGTTTCAGATTTATGTTTCATTAAGTAGACATACCCATATATACTCAAGTCATCAGTGAGGGTGAGAACATAACTATAGCCACCACGAGCCTCGACACTCATTGGACCGCATACATCGGTATGTATTATTTCCAACAAGTCAGTTGCTCTCTCCATTGTTCCGGAGAACGGAGTCTTGGTCATCTTGACCATGAGGCATGGTTCGCATGTGTCAAATGATTCGAAATCAAGAGACTCCAAAAGTCCATCAGTATGGAGCATCTTCATGCGTTTGACACCAATATGACCAAGGCGGTAGTGCCACATGTAAGTGAGACTATCGTTATCAACCTTACACTTTTTGGTACTCACACTATGGACATGTGTAACATCATGTTCGAGATTCATCAAAAATAAACCATTGACCAGTGGGGCATGACCATAAAACATCTCTCTCATATAAATAGAACAACCATTATTCTCAGATTTAAATGAGTAGCCATCTCGCATCAAGCGAGATCCAGATACAATGTTCATGCTCAAAGCTGGTACTAAATAACAATTATTAAGGTTTAACTCTAATCCCGAAGGTAGATGTAGAGGTAGCGTGCCGACGGCGATCACATCGACCTTAGAACCATTCCCGACGCGCATCATCACCTCGTCCTTTGCCAGCCTCCGCTTATTCCGCAGCTCCTGCTTGGAGTTACAAATGTGCGCAACTGAACCGGTATCAAATACCCAGGAGCTACGACGAGCGCTGGTTAGGTACACATCAATAACAAGTATATCACATATATCTTTAATGTTGCCGTCCTTCTTATCCGCTAAGTACTTGGGGCAGTTCCGCTTCCAGTGACCGGTACCCTTGTAATAAAAACACTTAGTCTCAGGCTTGGGTCCATTCTTGTTCTTCTTCTTCCCGACAACTTGCTTACCGGGCGCGGCAACAGCTTTGTCGTCCTTCTTGAAGTTCTTCTTACCCTTGCCTTTCTTGAAACTAGTGGTCTTATTCACCATCAACACTTGATGCTCCTTTTTGATCTCGACCTCCGCTGATTTCAGCATCGAGTACAACTCAGGAATGGACTTCTCCATCCCCTGCATGTTGTAGTTCATCACAAAGCTTTTGTAGCTAGGTGGAAGCGACTGGAGGATTTTGTCAATGACCGAGTCATCCGGGAGATTAACTCCCAGCTGAGTCAAGCGGTTGTGTATCCCAGACATCTTGAGGATGTGCTCACTGACAGAACTATTCTCCTCCATCTTACAGCTGAAGAACTTGTCGGAGACGTCATATCTCTCGACCCGAGCATGAGCTTGGAAAACCAGTTTCAGCTCTTGGAACATCTCATATGCTCTGTGTTGCTCAAAACGCTTTTGGAGCCCCGGTTCTAAACTGTAAAGCATGCCGCACTGAACAAGGGAGTAATCATCGCAGCAAGAATGCCAAGCGTTCGCAACGTCTTGCTCTGCTGGGAGAAGGGGTGGGTCACCTAGTGGTACATCAAGGACATACAATTTCTTGGAAGCTATGAGGATGATCCTCAAGCCACGGACCCAGTCCGCATAGTTGCTTCCATCATCTTTCACCTTGGTTTTCTCTAGGAACGCGTTGAAGTTGAGGGTGACATTCGCGTTGGCCATTGGATCTACAATATAGATTGTAAAGATAATTTTAGACTAAGTTCATGATAATTAAGTTCACATAATCAAATTATTTAATGAACTCCCACTTAGATAGACATCTCTCTAGTCATCCAAGTGACACATGATCCATGTCAACTATCCCGTGTCCGATCATCACGCGAGACGGACTAGTCATTCATGGTGAACATCTCCATGTTGATCGTATCTTCTATACGACTCATGTTCGACCTTTCGGTCTTCCGTGTTCTGAGGCCATGTCTGTACATGCTAGGCTCGTCAAGTCAACCTAAGTGTTCCACGTGTGTAAATCTGGCTTACACCCGTTGTATGCGAACGTTAGAGCCTATCACACCCGATCATCACGTGGTGCTTCGGAACTACAATCCTTAGCAATGGTGCACATTTAGGGTGAACACTTTTCTTGAAATTTTATTGAGAGATCATCTTATTTACTACCGTCGTTCTAAGCAAATAAGATGTAAACATGATAAACATCACATGCAATCAATATAGTGACATGATATGGCCAATATCATCTTGCTCCTTTGATCTCCATCTTCGGGGCACCATGATCATCACTGGCACTGGCACGACACCATGATATCCATCATCATGATCTCCATCATTGTGTCTTCATGAAGTTGTCTTGCCAACTATTACTTCTACTACTATGGCTAACGTTTAGCAATAAAGTAAAGTAATTACATGGCGTTTATGATTGACACGCAGGTCATACAATAAAATAAGACAACTCCTATGGCTCCTGCCGGTTGTCATACTCATCGACATGCAAGTCGTGAATCCTATTACAAGAACATGATCAATCTCATACATCACAATGCATCACATCACATCCTTTGGCCATATCACATCACAAGGCATATGCTGCAAAAACAAGTTAGACGTCCTCTAATTTGTAGTTGCAAGTATTTATGTGGCTGCTATAGGTTACTAGCAAGAATGTTTCTTACCTACGCCAAAACCACAACGTGATATGGCAATTGCTATTTACCCTTCATAAGGACCCTTTTCATCGAATCCAATCCGACTAAGGTGGGAGAGACAGACACCCTCTAGCCACCTTATGCAACAAGTGCATGTCAGGCGGTGGAACCAGTCTCACGTAAGCGTACGTGTAAAGTCGGTTCGGGCCTCTTCATCCCACAATACTGCCGAATCAAGATAAGACTAGTAGTGGCAAGCATATTAACAAAATCGACGCCCACAACAACTTGTGTTCTACTCGTGCATAGATTCTACGCATAGACCTAGCTCATGATGCCACTGTTGGGAGACGTAGTAGTAAATCAAAAAAATTCCTACGATCACCAAGATCTATCCATGGAGAAACCAGCAATGAGTGGGGAGAGATTGCATCTTCATACCTTTGAAGATCGCTAAGCGGAAGCGTTACAAGAACGCGGTTGGTGGAGTCATACTCGCAGCGATTCAGATCGCGGTGGATTCCGATCTCAGCGCCGAACAACGGCGCCTCCGCGTTCAACACATGTGCAGCCCGATCCTACACCTTGATCCAGCAAGGAGGAATGAGAGGTTGAGGGAGAGCTCCGGCAGCACGATGGCATGGTGACGGTGGAGCTACGTGAACTCCGACAGGGCTTTGCCAAGCGCTACGGAGAACGAGGAAGAGGAAGGGTAGGGCTGCACCGAGAGAGAGAGAGAAGTCATGTCTCAAATCAGCCCAAACCCTTGGGTATATATAGGAGGAGGGTGAGGGAGGGCTGCCTTGGCCCCTCCTCCAAGGAGGAGAGCTTCGGCCGAAGGTGGGGAAGAGTCCACCTCCCACAAGGGAGGTGGCTCTCCTCCTTTTAAATCCTTTTCCCTTTATCTCTTATCCCAGCCGCATGGGCCTTTCTAGAAGGTCTTGGCCAGCCCAATAAGGGCTGGCACACCTCCTCTAAGGGCCCACAAAGTCCTATGGTCGTCACACCCCTCTCGGGGGTCCTCCGGCACCCTCCCGGCACTCCCGGTACACTACCGATGAGCCCGAAAACTTTCCGGTGACCAAAAATGGACTTCCTATATATCAATATTTACCTCCGAACCATTCCGGAGCTCCTCGTGACGTCCAGGATCTCATCCGAGACTCCTAACAACTTTCAGTAATCACGTATACCATTTCCCTATAACCCTAGCATCATCGAACCTTAAGTGTGTAGACCCTACGGGTTCGGGAGACACGTAGACATGACCGAGACACCTCTCCGGTCAATAACCAACAGCGGGATCTGGATACCCATGTTGGCTCCAACATGCTCCATGATGATCTCATCGGACGAACCACGATGTTGGGGATCCAATCAATCCCGTATATGATTCCCTTTGTCTATCGGTATGATACTTTCCCGAGATTCAATTGTCGGTATCTCTATACCTTGTTCAATCTTGTTACCGGCAAGTCTCTTTACTCGTTCCATAATACATCATCCCGTTACTAACTCCTTACTCACATTGAGCTCATTATGATGATGTCTTACCGAGTGGGCCCAGAGATACCTCTCCGTCACACGGAGTGACAAATCCCAGTTTCGATTCGTGCCAACCCAACAGACACTTTCGGAGATACCCGTAGTGCACCTTTATAGCTACCCAGTTACGTTGTGACGTTTGGCACACCCAAAGAATTCCTACGGTATCCGGGAGTTGCACAATCTCATGGTCTAAGGAAACGATACTTGACATTGAAAAGCTTTAGCAAACAAACTACACGATCTTGTGCTATGCTTAGGATTGGGTCTTGTCCATCACATCATTCTCCTAATGATGTGATCCCATTATCAATGACATCCAATGTCCATGGTCATGAAACCGTGACCATGTATTGATCAACGAGCTAGTCAACTAGAGGCTCACTAGGGACATGTTGTGGTCTATGTATTCACACATGTATTATGGTTTCCGGTTAACACAATTATAGCATGAACAATAGACAATTATCATGAACTAGGAAATACAATAATAACCATTTTATTATTGCCTCTAGGGCATATTTCCATCAAATTTTTCCTACCAACAAAATTCACATCCATAGGTTCGTTATTATTTCCAATAAAAGAATACAAAGGCATATCATTAGGATCAATAGGAGCACTCTTACTAGCAAACAATTTCATCAATGCATTCGTATTTTCACTCAAAGTATTAATCTCTTCAATAGCGTGCACTTTTTTACTAGTAGGAGATCTTTTAGTGTGCCATTGAGAGTAATTTTCCATAATATTATCTAGGAGTTTAGTAGCTTCTCCTAATGTGATTTCCATAAAAGTACCACCCGCGGCGGAATCTAAGAGATTCCTAATACGTCCATTTTGCATCATGTTTTATTGCTGTTATTTCTAATGTTTTTATCCATAATAATGCTTTTTGAAGTAATTCTAATGCCTTTTCTCTCATAATTTGCAAGGAACACACTAAGAGGTAGAATTCCGGCAGCTCGAAATATGGACCTGGAAAAGCTACGTCAGGCTACCTATTCTGCACAACTCCAAACAAGCTGAAACTTCACGGAGATTTTTTTATGGATTATTTAAGAATTATTGGGGCAAATAATACCAAAGAGGCTCACCAGGTGGGCACAACCCACCTGGGCGCACTAGGGAGCCCAGGCACGCCCTGGTGGGTTGTGCCCTCCTCGGCCCACCTCTGATGCCCATCTTTTGGTATATAAGTCATGTTGACCTAGAAAAATTAGAAGGAGGCTTTCGGGACGAAGCACCGCCGCCTCGAGGCAGAACTTGGGCAGGAGCACTTTTGCCCTCCGACGGAGCGATTCGCTAGGGGAACTTCCCTCCCGTAGGGGGAAATCATCGTCATCATCATCACCAACAACTCTCCCATCTTGGGGAGGTCAATCTTCATCAACATCTTCAACAGCACCAACTCCTCTCAAACCCTAGTTCATCTCTTGAGTTCAAACTTGTTACCAGAACTATAGATTGGTGCTTGTGGGTGACTAGTAGTGTTGATTACGTCTTGTAGTTGATCACTATATGGTTCATTTGGTGGAAGATTATATGTTCAGATCCATTATGCTATTTAATACCCCTCTAATCTTGAGCATGATTATTATTTGTGAGTAGTTACTTTTGTTCTTGAGGTCACGGGAGAAATCATGTTGCAAGTAATCAGGTGAATTTGATATGTGTTCGATATTTTGATAGTATGTATGTTGTGATTCCCTTAGTGGTGTCATGTGAACATTGACTACATGACACTTCACCATATTTGGGCCTAAGGGAATGAATTGTGGAGTATCAATTAGATGATGGGTTGCGAGAGTGACAGAAGCTTAAACCCCAGTTTATGCGCTATTCCGTAAGGGACCGATTGGATCGAAAAGTTTAATGCTATGGTTAGAATTTATTCTTAATACTTTTCTCGTAGTTGCGGATGCTTGTGGAAGGGTTAATCATAAGTAGGAGGTTTGTTCAAGTAATACCAACACCTACGCACCGGTCCACCCACATATCAAATTATCAAAGTATCGAACACGAATTAAACCAACATGATGAAAGTGACTAGATGAAATTCCCGTGTACCCTTAAGAACGCTTTGCTTATCATAAGAGACCGTTTTGGCCTGTCCTTTGACTCAAAAGGATTGGGATACCTTGCTGCACTTTTGTTACTATATTTTTTACTTGCTCGTTACAAATTATCTTGCTATCAAACTACTTCGCTACTTACAATTTCAGCACTTGCAGACATTACCTTACTGAAAACTACTTGTCATTTCCTTATGCTCCTCGTTGGGTTCGACACTCTTACTTATTGAAAAGAGCTACAATTGATCCCCTATACTTGTGGGTTATCAAGGCTATTTTCTGGCATCATTGTCGGGGAGTGAAGTGCCTTTAGTAAGTGGAATTTGGTAAGGAAACATTTATATAGTGTGCTGAAATTTATTGTCGCTTGTTAATATGGAAAACAATCCTTTGAGGAGTTTGTTCGGGGTATCTTCACCTCGTCCAGAACCACAATTAGCCACCCCTCAACCTACTGCACCTACTGAAAATATTGAATATGAAATTCCTTCGGGTATGATAGAACAACTGCTAGCTAATCCTTATGTAGGAGATGGAACTGAACATCCTGATATGCACTTGACATATGTGGAACAAATTTGTGGATTGTTTAAGCTTGTTATTTTACCCAGGGATCAAGTTAGGAAAAAAAATTCCCTTTATCTTTGAAGGCAAAAGCATTGGCATGGTATAGGCTATGCGATGATATTGGATCATGGAATTGGAATCGTTTGAAATTGGAGTTCCACCAGAAATTTTATCCTGTGCGTCTAGTTCATCGTGATTGGAATTATATATACAATTTTTGGCCTCGTGAAGTATAAAGTATCACTCTAGCTTGGGGGAGGCTTAGTTCAATGTTATATTCATGCCCCAATCATGAGCTCTCAAGAGAAATTATTATCCAGAATTTTTATGCTCGGCTTTCTCGTAATGATCAAACCATGCTTGATACTTCTTGTGCTGGTTCTTTTATGAAGAAGACTATTGAATTCCGTGGGATATTTTGGAAAGAATTAAATGCAACTCTGAAGATTGGGAACTCGACGAAGGTAAAGAGTCAGGTATTAAACTTAAGTATGATTGTTTTAAATCTTTTATGGATACCGATGCTTTTCAAAAGTTTAGCACTAAATATGGACTTGACTCTGAGATAGTAGCCTCCTTTTGTGAATCATTTGCTACTCGTGTTGAACTCCCTAAGGAGAAGTGGTTTAAATATCACCCACCTGTTAAAGAAGAAATTGAAAAACCAGCACCAGTTAAAGAAGAAACTATACTCTATAATGTTGATCCAGTTGTTCCTTCTGCTTATATAGAGAAACCACCTTTCCCTGTTAGGATAAAGGAACATGCTAAAGTTTCAAATGTGGTTAACAAAAGCTATATTAGAACACCTAAACCTGAAGAACAAATTAAAGTAGAACCTAGCATTGCTATGGTTAAAGATCTCTTGGAAGAAGATATTGATGGGCATGTTATTTACCTCTATGAAGAAGCTACTAGAATTGCTAAACCTGATAGAAAAGACAACCATAGACCTGTTGTGGGCATGCCTATTATTTCAGTTAAAATAGGAGATCACTGTTATCATGGTTTATGTGACATGGGTGCTAGTGTGAGTGCTATTCCTTACACTTTATATGAAGAGATTATGAAAGACATAGCACCTGCTAAGATAGAAGAAATAGATGTTACTATTAAACTTGCTAATAGAGACACTATATCACCAATTGGGATTATTAGAGATGTTGAAGTCTTGTGTGGGAAAATAAAATACCCTACTGATTTTCTTGTTCTTGGTTCCCCACAAGATGACTTCTGTCCCATTATCTTTGGTAGACCTTTCTTGAACACAGTTAATGCTAAGATAGATTGTAAGAAACAAACTGTGGGAGTTAGCTTTGGTGATGAGTCTCATGAGTTTAATTTTTCCAAGTTTAGTAGAAATCATCATGAAAAATAATTTCCTAGTTAGGATGAATTAATTGGTCTTGTTTCTATTGTTGTACCACCTACTCATCCTTTAGAACAATATCTGCTAGACCATGAAAATGATTTACATATGCATGAAAGAAATGAAATAGATAAAGTTTTCTTCGAACAACGTCCTCTGCTTAAACATAATTTACCTATTGAAACTCTTGGAGGTCCTCCTCCACCTAAAGGTGATCCTGTGTTTGAATTAAAACAATTGCCAGACACTATGAAATATGCTTAGCTTGACGAAAAGAAGATATATCCTGTTATTATCAGTGCTAACCTTTCAGAACATGAAGAAGAAAAATTATTGAAAGTTCTAAGGAAGCACTGGGCTGCTATTGGATATACTCTTGACGATTTAAAGGGCATTAGTCCCACTCTATGTCAGCACAAAATCAATATGGAACCTGATGCTAAACCAGTTGTTGATCACCAACGTCGGTTAAATCCGTAGATGAAAGAGGTGGTAAGAACGGAAATATTAAAACTTCTGGAAGCAGGTACAATCTATCCTACAGCTGATAGTAGATGGGTAAGTTTTGTTCATTGTGTTCCTAAGAAAGGAGGTATTACTGTTGTTCGTAATGATAGAAATGAACTTATTCCACAAAGAATTGTTACAGGCTATAGAATGGTAATTGATTTTAGAAAATTAAACAAAGCAACTAGAAAATATCATTACCCTTTACCTTTTATTGATCAAATGCTTGAAAGGTTATCTAAGCACACACACTTTTGCTTCCTTGATGGATATTCTGGGTTTTCACAAATACCTGTATCACAACCTGATCAAGAAAAAACCACTTTTACTTGTCCTTTTGGAACCTATGCTTATAGACGTATGCCTTTTGGTTTACGTAATGCACCTGCTACCTTTCAAAGATGCATGATGGCTATATTCTTTGATTTTATGAAAAGATTGTTGAGGTTTTCGTGGATGACTTCTCTATTTATGGGAAGTCTTTTGATGATTGTTTAAGCAATCTTGAGCGAGTTTTGCAGAGATGTGAACAAACAAATCTTCTCTTGAATTGGGAGAAGTGCCACTTTATGGTTAATGAAGGCATTGTCTTGGGTCATAAAAGTTCTGAAAGAGGTATTGAAGTGGACCAAGCTAAGGTTGATGCAATTGAGAAAAATGTCATATCCTAAAGATATAAAAGGTATTCGTAGTTTCTTAGGTCATGCTGGTTTCTATAGGAGATTTATCAAAGACTTTTCTAAAATTTCTATGCATCTTACTAATCTCTTGCAAAAGGATATCCCTTTTGTTTTTTATGATGATTGTTTTGAAGCCTTTAAAACACTCAAGAAAGTCATAATTACTGCACCTATTATTCAACCACTGGATTGGAACTTGCCTTTTGAAATTACGTGTGATGCTAGTGATTAAGTTGTTGGTATTGTTCTAGGATAAAGAGTTGATAAGAAATTGAATGTTATTCATTATGCTAGTAAAACTCTAGACAGTGCTCAAAGAAATTATGCTACTACTGAAAAAGAATTCATAGCAGATGTGTTTGCTTGTGATAAATTTAGACCTTATATTGTTGATTCCAAAGTAACTGTTCACACAGACCATGCTGCTATTAAATATCTTATGGAAAAGAAAGATGCTAAACCTAGACTTATTCGTTGGGTTCTCTTGTTACAAGAATTTGATTTACATATCATTGATAGAAAAGGAGCTGAGAACCCCGTAGTTGATAACTTGTCTAGGGTTGAAAATGTTCTTGATGACCCACTACCTATTGATGATAGTTTTCCTGATGAGTAGTTAGCTGTAATAAATGTTGCTAATGGTACTCCTTGGTATGGTGACTATGCTAATTACATTGTTGCTAAATATTTACCACCTAGCTTTACTTACCAACAAAAGAAAAAATTCTTCTATGATTTAAGACATTACTTTTGGGATGACCCACATCTTTATAAAGAAGGAGTAGATGGTATTATTAGACGTTGTGTACCTGAGCATGAACAGGGACAAATCCTACAGAAATGTCACTCCGAGGCTTATGGAGGGCATCATGCTGGAGATAGAACTGCTCACAAGGTATTGCAATCTGGATTTTATTGGCCTACTCTCTTCAAGGATGCCCGTAAGTATGTCTCATCTTACGATGAATGTCAAAGAATTAGTAATATCAGTAAGCGTCAAGAAATGCCTATGAATTATTCACTTGCTGCTGAACCATTTGATGTTTGGGGATTTGATTACATGGGACCTTTTCCTTCCTCTAATGGGTATACACATATTTTGGCTGTTGTTGATTATGTTACTAAATGGGTAGAAGCTATTCCAACCAGTAGTGTTGATCACAACACCTCTATTAAAATGCTTAAGGAAGTTATTTTCCCAATGTTTGGAGTCCCTGGATATTTAATGACTGATGGTGGTTCACACTTTATTCATGGTGCTTTCTGTAAAATGCTTGCCAAGTATGATGTTAACCATAGAATTGCATCACCCTATCATCCTCAGTCTAGTGGTCAAGTTGAACTTAGCAATAGAGAAATAAAATTAATTTTGCAAAAGACTATCAATAGGTCCAGGAAGAATTGGTCTAAGAAATTAGATGATGCACTTTGGGCTTATAGAACAGCATATAAAAACCCTATGGGTATGTCTCCTTATAAAATGGTTTATGGAAAAGCTTGTCATTTGCCTCTTGAGTTAGAACATAAAGCATTTTAGGTAGTTAAAGAGCTCAATTATGATTTCAAACTTGCTGGTGAGAAGAGGTTATTTGATATTAGCTCATTAGATGAATGTAGAACCCAAGCTTATGAAAATGCAAAATTATTCAAAGAAAAAGTCAAAAGATGGCATGACAAAAGAATTCAAAAGCGTGAGTTTAAAGTCGGAGAATATGTTCTTTTGTACAACTCTCGTTTTAGATTTTTTGCAGGGAAGATCCTCTCGAAATGGGAAGGCCCGTATGTCATCGAGGAGGTTTACCAGTCTGGTGCCATCAAAATAAATAATTCCGAAGGTACTAACCCGAAGGTTGTCAATGGACAACAAATAAAGCATTATATCTTAGGTACGCCTATTAATGTTGAAAGTAATATTATCCAAACTTTGACATCGGAAGTGTTGGGGAACGTTGCATGGGAAACAAAAAATTTCCTACGCACACACAGATCTATCCAAGGTGATGAGCATCTACGAGAGGGAGAGTGGATCTACATACCCTTGTAGATCGCTAAGCGGGAAGCGTTAAGAAACGCGGTTGGTGTAGTCGAACATCTTCGCGATCTAAATCGCCATGCATCCCGCGATCCAATCACGATCCGTCCCGCGATCCAATCACGATCCATCCCGCGATCTGCTCACGATCCGTCCCACGAACTTGATCACGATCCTTCCGATCTAGCACCGAATGGACGGCACCTCCGCGTTCAGCACACGTACAGCTTGATGACGATCTCCACTGTCTTGATCCAGCAAGAGGGAGTGGATAGGAAGAAGAGTTCTCCGGCAGCCTGACAGCGCTCCAGCGATGGTGATGGAGCAATTCCGGCAGGGCTTCGCCTAAGCACTGTAGAAAACCGATCTAGAGGAGAAACTATGCACTGGAGGAACGGGTAGCACGTGGCTGAAAAAACTAGTGCAAAACCCAAAACCCTCTAGTATATATAGGAGGAGAGGAGGCAGCCTTGGCCTCCAAGACTAGCTGGTTTGGCCGAACCTACTAGGAGAGGAGGATTCCTCCTCCAATCCTAGTAGGACTAGGATTGCTCCTTTTTGCCTTTTTTCCATCTTTTCCTATTGGGTTTTTTCCTCCAGCCACATGGGCCTTGTGTAGGAGTTTCCACCAGCCCACTAAGGGCTGATATTCACTCTCCCACAGCCCATGAAGCCTCTTGGGTAGAAATACCCCTCCCGGAGGCCTCCTGGTACACTACCGGCACTCCCGGTACACTACCGATGAGCCAGAAACTTTTCCGGCGACCAAAACAGGACTTCCTATATATGAATCTTTACCTCCGGACCATTCCGGAGCTCCTCGTGACGTCCGGGATCTCATCCGGGACTCCGAACAAACTTCGGTCAGCACCATACATAACTCTATACTACCAAAACGTATGGCAAGGCTGACATCGGGTCTTGTGCACAGCATTGCATACATGATAGAGCTTATGGCTAAAGCATAGGGGATGACACTCATCTTTCCTCTATCTTCTGCAGTTACTGGGCATTGAGTCTTACTCAACTTCACACCTTGTAACACAGGCAAGAACCCCTTCTTGGACTGTTCCATTTTGAACTTCTTCAAAACTTTATCAAGGTATGTGCTTCGTGAAAGTGCTATTAAGCGTCTCGATCTTTCTCTATATATCTTAATACCTAATATGAAAGCAGCTTCTCCTAGGTCCTTCATTGAAAAACTCTTGTTCAAATATTCCTTCACGCTTTCCAGCATTTCTATATTGTTTCCAATGAGCAATATGTCATCCACATATAATACTAGAAACGCTATAGAGCTCCCACTCACTTTCTTGTAAATACAAGCTTCGTCGTAAACTTGTATAAACTCAAACGCTTTGATCACCTCATCAAAGCGCTCATTCCAACTCCGAGATGCTTGCACCAGTCCATAAATGGATCGCTAGAGTTTGCAAACTTTGTCAGCATTCTCTAGATCGACAAAACCTTCGGGTTGCATCATATACAACTCTTCCTCAAGGAAACCGTTGAGGAACGCTGTTTTGACATACATCTGCCAAATTTCATAGTCGAAATAAGCAGCTATTGCTAACATGATTCTGACAGACTTAAGCATCGCTACGGGTGAGAAAGTCTCATCGTAGTCAACTCCTTGAACTTGTGAAAAAACCTTTGCCACAAGTCGAGCTTTATAGACGGTGGCATTACCGTCCGCGTCTGTCTTCTTCTTAAAGATCCATTTGTTCTGAATGGCCTTTCTCCCTTTAGGTAATACTTCCAAAGTCCATAATTTGTTTTCATACATGGATCCCATCTCGGATTTCATGGCCTCTAACCATTTCTCGGAATCCGGGGCCATCACTGCTCCTCCATAGCTCGTAGGTTCATTGTTGTCCAACAACATAACCTCCAAGACAGGGTTGTCGTACCACTCAGGGCTAGTACGCGGCCTTGTCGACCTACGAGGTTCAATAGCAGCTTGATCCAAAGCTTCATGATCATGATCATTAACTTCCTCTTCTACCGTCGTAGGTTCCACAGAAACATCTTTTTGTGTTGCGCTACTTTCTGGTTGAAGTAAAGGTTCAATAACCTCATCAAGCTCTATTTTCCTCCCACTCAATTCTTTCGAGAGAAACTCTTTCTCAAGAAATGTTCAGTTCTTAGTGACAAACACTTTGCCTTCGGATCTGAGATAGAAGGTATACCCGACTGTCTCTTTCGGGTATCCTATGAAGACGCATTTCTCTGCTTTGGGTTCCAGCTTTTCAGGCTGAAGCTTTTTGACATAAGCATCACATCCCCAAACTTTAAGAAACGACAACTTTGGCTTCTTGCCAAACCATAGTTCATATGGTGTCGTCTCAACGGATTTTGATGGTGCCCTATTTAAAGTGAACGCAGCTGTCTCTAATGCATAACCCCAAAACAATAGTGGCAAATCAACAAGAGACATCATAGAACGCACCATATCTAATAAGGTTCGATTACAACGTTCGGACACACCATTATGTTGTGGTGTTTCGGGCGGTGTCAACTGTGAAACAATTCCACACTGTCTTAAGTGACTATCAAACTCATAACTCAGATATTCACCTCCTCGATAAGATCGCAGGAACTTAATCTTCTTGTTATGATGATTCTCAACTTCACTCTGAAATTGCTTGAACTTTTCAAACGTTTCAGACTTGTGTTTCATCAAGTAAATATACCCATATCTACTTAAGTCATCAGTGAAGGTGAGAAAATAACGATATCCACCACGCGCTGTAACATTCATTGGACCGCACACATCAGTATGTATGATTTCCAATAAGTCACTTGTCCGTTCCATTGTTCCACAGAACGGCATTTTAGTCATCTTGCCCATGAGGCATGGTTCACATGTGTCAAGTGATTCAAAATCAAGTGACTCCAAAAGTCCATCAGCATGGAGCTTCCTCATGCGTTTTACACCAATATGACCTAAACGGCAGTGCCACAAGAAAGTGGTACTATCATTATCAACTCTACATCTTTTGGCATCAATGTTATGAACATGTGTACCATCACTATCAAGATTCAATATGAATAAACCCCTCACATTGGGTGCATGACCATAAAAGATATTACTCATATAAATAGAACAACCTTTATTCTCTGATTTAAATGAGTAACCGTCTCGCTATAAACAAGATCCAGATATAATGTTCATGTTTAACGCAGGCACTAAATAACAATTATTCAGGTTCATCACTAATCCCGATGGTAATAGAAGACAGAGCGTGTCGATGGCGATCACATCAACCTTGGAACCATTTCCCACACGCATCGTCACTTCGTCCTTTGCCAGCCTTCGTTTATTCCGTAGTTCCTGCTTTGAGTTGCAAATGTGAGCAACCGAACCGGTATCAAATACCCAGGCACTACTACGAGAGCTAGTAAGGTACACATCAATAACATGTATATCATATATACCTTGTTTATCGTTGGCCACCTTCTTGTCAGCCAGGTACTTGGGGCAGTTCCGCTTCCAGTGACCAGTTTCCTTGCAATGAAAGCACTCAGTTTCTGTCTTGGGTCCATGCTTGGGCTTCTTTACAGTAGTAGCAACTGCTTTGCCATCCTTCTTGGTTTTACCCTTCTTGCCCTTGCCCTTGACTTTGCCATTTTTCTTGAAACTAGTGGTTTTATTTACCATCAACACTTGATGTTCTTTCTGGATTTCAGACTCAGCGACTTTTAACATCGCAAACAGCTCGGTGACTGACTTGTTCATCCGTGCATGTTATAGTTCTTCACAAAGCTCTTGTAACTAGGTGGCAGTGATTGAAGAACTCTGTCAGGGATCGCCTCTGGCGGAAGGTGAATAAAAGGATTAACATCACATGCAATTCATAAGTGACATGATATGGCCATGAACTTGTGCTTTAGATCTCCATCTTGAAAGCACCGGCATGATCTCCATCGTCACCGGCAAGACACCATGATCTCCATCATCTTGATCTCCATCAACATGTCACCATCGGGGTTGTCGCGCCCAACATGCTTCTACTACTATTACTACCGTTTAGCGATAAAGTAAAGCATTACATAGCGCGTAATGATTGACATGCAGTTCATACAATAATTAAAGACAACCCTATGACTCCTGCCAGTTGCCGTACTCATCGACATGCAAGTCGTGAAATTCTATACATCACATGATCATCTCATACATCACATATATCACATCATGTATTGGCCATATCACATCACAACATACCCTGCAAAAACAAGTTAGACGTCCTCTAATTGTTGTTGCATGTTTTACGTGGCTGCTACGGGTTTATAGCAAGAACGATTCTCACCTATGCATAAACCACAACGGTGATACACAATTCGCTTTTCAACCTTCTCAAGGACCGCCTTTGTCGAATCCGATCCAACTAAAGTGAGAGAAACTGCCACCCGCAAGCCATCTAGGCAACAAGTTGCGTTGAGGGAACCGGTCTCTGGTAATCGTACGAGTAATGTTGGTCTAGGCCGCTTCATCTCACAATACCGCTGAACCAAAATCCGACCAAGGGAGGAAGCAATCTAAGCATCAACACCCACAAACCTTTTGTGTTCTACTCGAGATCTCATCTACACATAGACCTAGCTCATGATGCCACTGTTGTGGAACGTTGCATGGGAAACAAAAAAATTCCTACGCACACGAAGATCTATCCGTGGTGATGAGCATCTACGAGAGGGAGAGTGGATCTACATACCCTTGTAGATCGCTAAGCGGGAAGCGTTAAGAAACGCGGTTGGTGTAGTCGAACGTCTTCGCGATCCAAATCGCCGTGCGTCCCGCGATCCAATCACGATCCGTCCCGCAATCCAATCACGATCCGTCCCATGATCCGTCCCACGAACTTGATCACGATCCTTCTGATCTAGCACTGAACGGACGGCACCACCGCGTTCAGCACATGTACAGCTTGATGACGATCTCCACCGTCTTGATCCAGCAAGAGGGAGTGGAGAGCAAGAAGAGTTCTCCAGCATCCTGATGGCGCTCCGGCGATGGTGGTGGAGCAATTCCGGTAGGGCTTCGCCTAAGCACTGCAGAAAACCGATCTAGAGGAGAAACTATGCACTCGAGGAACGGGTAGCACGTGGCTGAAAAAACTAGTGCAAAAACCCAAAACCCTCTAGCATATATAGGAGGAGAGGAGGAGAGGAGGCAGACTTGGCCTCCAGGGCTAGCTGGTTCGGCCAAACCTACTAGAAGAGGAGGATTCCTCCTCCAATCCTAGTAGGACTAGGATTGCTCCTTTTTTCCTTTTTTCCACCTTTTCCTATTGGGTTTTTTCCTCCAGCCACATGGGCCTTGTGTGGGAGTTTCCACCAGCCCACTAAGGGCTAATATTCACTCTCCCACAGCCCATGAAGCCTCTTGGGTCGAAATACCCCTCCCGGAGGCCTCCCGGTACACTACCGGCACTCCTGGTACACTACCGATGAGCCCGAAACTTTTCCGGCGACCAAAACAGGACTTCCTATATATGAATATTTACCTCCGGACCATTCCGGAGCTCCTTGTGACGTCCGGGATCTCATCCAGGACTCCGAACAAACTTCGGTCACCATCATACATAACTCTATACTACCGAAACGTCACAAACCTTAAGTGTGCAGACCCTACGGGTTCGAGAACTATGTAGACATGACCGAGACACCTCTACGGTCAATAACCAATGGCGGGACCTGGATGTCCACATTGGTTCCTACATATTCTACGAAGATCTTTATCGGTCGAACCTCTATGTCAAGGATTCAGTTAATCCCGTATGATGTTCCCTTTGTTCTTCGGTATGTTACTTGCCCAAGATTCGATCGTCGGTATCTCCATACCTAGTTCAACATCGTTACTGGCAAGTCTCTTTACTCGTTCTGTAATACAAGATCTCGCAACTAACACTTAGTCACATTGCTTGCAAGGCTTATTGTGATGTTGTATTACCGAGTGGTCCTTGAGATACCTCTCCGTTACACGGAGTAACAAATCCCAGTCTTGATCCATGCCAACTCAATAGATACCCTCGGAGACACCTGTAGAGCACCTTTATGGTCACCCAGTTACGTTGCGACGTTTGATACACACAAGGTACTCCTCCGATATCTGTGAGTTGCATGATCTCATGGTCATAGGAACATATACTTGACATGCAGAAAACAGTAGCAATAAACTGACACGATCATAAGCTATGTTTGTTGTTTGGGTCTTGTCCATCACATCATTCTCCTAATGATGTGATCCTGTTATCAAATGACATCTCATGTCCATGGCTACGAAACCTTAACCATCTTTCGATCAACGAGCTAGTTCACTAGAGGCACACTAGGGACATTATGTTTGTCTATGTATCCACACATGTATCCATGTTTCCAATTAATACAATTATAGCATGGATAATAAAAGATTATCATGAACAAGGAAATACAATAATAAAAACTTTATTTATTGCCTCTAGGGCATATTTCCAAGAGGAAGAACACATAAAAGAGTCCTTCCGGAACACTCCAGAATCCTGAAAATAAGGAGGTACGTGATACGGTAAGTAAACAGACTCCAAAAAAATCCGCAAAAATATTTTTGTTTGTTTTTAAAAAAATAGAATTTTGGAAATAAAGAAACTCCCAGGAAGCGTCCCCTGGTGGGCACAAGACACCAGGGCATGCCAGGCTTGTCTGGCGTGCCCAGGTGGGTTGTGCCCACCTAGGACACCTTCCGTACTCCGTTTTTCTTCCATGTACTTGTCCTCCAAGATAAAAAAATCTATATATACTTCCTGAACCTGTTAACCACCGTATCGCGAAGAAATCCTTTGTTCTCTTTTCTTGCTATCTCTTGTCAGATTTGTCAAGCCAGGCATCATGTATTATTACTCCTCCAACAACATGGAAGAAGATGATTGGCTGATGAAGATCGAGACGAAGCGAGAGGAGCCTACAGATGCCATTAAGGGAGACAAGGGCAAGGAAGCTACCGTAGATCCACCCTCCGTGGCAGCACAAGCATTGCTGGCCGAGGAGGAGGAGGAGGAAGATATCCTTAAACCCTACCTTACTCACCTTACTCCTGCTGTGATTGAAGCTTTTCGCGTCATTGAATTAGTCCACATATAGAATAAGTACCTTACTCGCAAAAATATTCTGCATCAAGAGCATATCATCCGTCTCCAGGGTGTCATCTGTTGGTTGGAGAACCTCTTGATCCTTAAGGATAGGATCACTTCTTCACCACCATCATCTTCTTCACCACCAAAGGAGAACTGAGTATCGGGTATGGGCACTCCCCTTGGCTTCCGCCAAGCTTGGGGGAGGTGCCCCGGTATCGTATCATCCCACTATCTTTTTGCTTTTACTTATCTTAGTTCAATATTTTGCCTACATGAAATAAAGTTCAGTTTGATCCTTTCTTATTTGAGAGTTTGCTTAGTGATTTATCATTGTAATCGTGTGCAAGTTATATGATAAAGTTTAGTTTGAGTTTTTGCTTTCTTTACTTTCATGTTGCAAATAAAGAAAAATAAATAATAAATAAATGAAAGAAAGGAAATAAATCAATAATATCATATACTAATCCTATGGAAGGTGATGGCACCACATAAGGAAAAGTATAAGTAAGAAATTTACTAGAGATTGACAAATATAGCATTAGTCAATGATGCAACTCATGAAAGAATTAATAAGGGAAGAGAAGATTCGAATATAAATATACTATCCTATAAATCTTTTGTGATAGTGAGCCCTCATCAAAATATTATATGCCAAAATTGTTGACGTTGGACAAGGAAGACAACTTAATGGTTTATGTTTGTTTATATTCACATAGAAGTCATATTGTCATAGATCCTTTAACATGTGATGCTTGCCCCCTACCTTTGCTAGCCAAAAATTCCACACTAAGTAGAGATACTACTTGTGCATCAAAAAATCCTTAAACACAAATCCTATCTTCAAGAGTCCACCATACCTACCTATGGATTGAGCAAGATCCTTCAAGTTGTCATCGGTGCAATAAGGCAATAAAAATTGCTTCTAAAAGTGTAAGATCATTTAGTGTAAGAGAAAATTGAGCGTTGTATGAACTTGGATGACAAAGAATAAAAGCGACACACTATATAATAAAGGTTGTCATCTTAAGGGGCAATACAACGTGACATTCTCTTGCACTAAGGGATTGAGCATACAAACAAATAAGCGCATGACAACCTCTGCTTCCCTTTGCAAAGGGCCTATCTTTTACTTTTATGCAAGAGTCAAAGTTTTTCTCTATCCCTTTTATTTTTCTCCTTTGGCAAGCACCATGTGGTGAGGAAAGATCTAGGCACATATGTCCAGTTGAATATAGATAGCATGAGTTATTATTGTTGACATCACCCTTGATGTGAGGATGTTGGGAGGCGAAACTATAAGCCCTTATCTTTCTATGTGTTCGTTGAAACATTTTGCTCATGGGTACGAGGCGAGTGTTAGCAATCATAGAAGACTATATGATGGTTGAGTATGTGGAATTTCCTAAAGGCTCCGATACGTGACCCTTCCTGAAAAGATGATGAATTGTAGTTGCAAAGTTGACTAAGAACATAGTTTGTTGGTTTCTAATAGAGTTTTTGCTTTATACTTCGATTGTGTGATGAACTATTACTTATTCATGAGAAGTATATGATAAAAGTCCTATGTTTAATTTTGCTGCTGTTATAATAATCAACATGATGCTTCTATGTCCGTATTTTGTTTTTATCGTCACCTCTCTCTCAAAGCATGTGGACATGTTTTTCGATTTCGGTTTTCACTTGAGGACAAGCGAGGTCTAAGCTTGGGGGAGTTGATACGTCCATTTTGCATCATGTTTTCTTGCTATTATTTATAATGTTTTTATCCATAATAATGAATTTTGGAGTAATTCTAATGCCTTTTCTCTCATAATTTGCAAGGAACACACCAAGAGGGAGAATTCCAACAGTTGGAAATCTGGACCTGGAAAAGCTATGTTAGGCTACCTATTCTGCACAACTCCAAACAAGCTGAAACTTCATGGAGATTTTTTATGGGTTATTTAAGAATTACTGGAGCAAATAACTGCTAGAGGGGGCCCACCAGGTGGGCACAACCCACCTAGGCACGCCAGGGAGCCCAGGCGCGCCCTAGTGGGTTGTGCCCTCCTCGGCCCACCTACGGTGCCCATCTTCTGGTATATAAGTCATGTTGACCTAGAAAAATCAGAAGGAGGCTTTCGGGAGGAAGCGGCGCCGCCTCGAGGCGGAACTTGGGCAGGAGCACTTTTGCCATCCGGCGGAGCGATTCCGCCGGGGGAACCTCCCTCCCAGAGGGGGAAATCATCGTCATCATCATCACCAACAACTCTCCCATCTTGGGGTGGGCAATCTTCATCAACATCTTCAACATCACCAACTCCTCTCAAACCCTAGTTCATCTCTTGAGTTCAATCTTGTTATCGGAACTATAGATTGGTGCTTGTGGGTGACTAGTAGTGTTGATTACGTCTTGTAGTTGATCACTATATGGTTTATTTGGTGGAATATTATATGTTCAGATCCATTATTGCTATTTAATACCCCTATGATCTTGAGCATGATTATTATTTGTGAGTAGTTACTTTTGTTCTTGAGGTTACGGGAGAAATCATGTTGCAAGTAATCATGTGAATTTGATATGTATTCGATATTTTGATAGTATGTATGTTGTGGTTCCCTTAGTGGTGTCATGTGAATATCGACTACATGACACTTCACCATATTTGGGCCTAAGGGAATGCATTGTGGAGTAGCAATTAGATGATGGGTTGCGAGAGTGACAGAAGCTTAAACCCTAGTTTATGCGCTATTTTGTAAGGGACTGATTGGATCCAAAAGTTTAATGCTATGGTTAGAATTTATTCTTAATACTTTTCTTGTAGTTGTGGATGCTTGAGGGAGGGTTAATCATAAGTAGGAGGTTTGTTCAAGTAAGAGCAGCACCTAAGCACCGGTCCACCCACATATCAAATTATCAAAGTACCGAACACGAATTAAACCAACATGATGAAAGTGACAAGACGAAATTCCCGTGTACCCTCAAGAACGCTTTGCTTATCATAAGAGACTGTTTTGGCCTGTCCTTTGACTCAAAAGGATTGGGATACCTTGCTGCACTTTTTTACCATATTCGTTACTTGCTCGTTACAAATTATGTTGCTATCAAACTACTTCGCTACTTACAATTTCAGCACTTGCAGACATTACCTTACTGAAAACTACTTGTCATTTCCTTATGCTCCTCGTTGGGTTCGACACTCTTACTTATCGAAAAGAGCTACAATTGATCCCCTATACTTGTGGGTCATCAATTCCTAGAAGCAAAATTCAATCCAGCATAGAAAATTTGTATCATCATCCATAAACTCAAACCATGCACGGGGCAATTCCTAATCATAAGTTTCATCCTTTACCAAGATTGTGCAACATGCTCATGATCAAGTTGCCTAAAATTCATTATATCATTCCTAAGGGAGATGATTTTAGCGGGCGGAAAGTACTTGGAAATAAAAGCATCTTTACACTTATTCCATGAATCAATACTATTTTTAGGCAATGATGAAAACCAAGTTTTAGTACGATCTCGTAGTGAGAATGGGAATAGCTTCAATTTAACAATATCATTATCCACATCTTTCTTATTTTGCATACCACACAACTCAACGAAAGTATTTAGATGGGATGCGACATCTTCATTAGCAAGGCCGGAAAATTGTTCTTTCATAACAAGATTGGGCAAAGCAGCAGTAATTTCATAAGATTCCACACTAGTGGCGGGAGAATCGGAGTACTAATAAAATCATTATTATTAGTATTGGAAAATTCACATAACTTGGTATTCTCTTGAGTCATCGTGACAAAGCAAGCAACCAAGCACACAAGCAAGCAAACGAAAAAACGAACAAAAAAGGGCAAATAAAAAGGCAAATCTTTTTGGTATTTTCTGAAAATCGTTTTAGAAGTGGGGGAAGAGGAAAATGAAAGGCAAATGGCAAATAATGTAAATGCAGGAGATGAGTTTGTGATGGGTACTTGGTAGGCTTGCTGTAGATCTCCCCGGCAACGGCGCCAAAAATCCTTCTTGCTACTTCTCGAGCATGCGTTGGTTTCCGTGAAGAGGAACGGATGATGCAGCAAAGTAGATAAGTCTTTCCCTCAGTTGTTGAGAACCAAGGTATCAATCCATTAGGAGATACAAGCAAGTCCCCAATAGGTGTACCTACACAAGGAATCAAACTCTTGCACCCAATCCTATAAAGGCGTTGTCAATCCCTTTAAGGTTAATTGGAAGGATGAGATCTGATAGAGATATATTGCTTGAACGGAAAGTAAAACAAAAGGTAAAAATAATGCAGCAAAGTATTTTTGGTTTTAGATCTAAAAGTATAAGATGGAAAACAGACCCGAGGGCCATAGGTTTCACTAGAGGCTTCTCTCATGATAGCAAGTATTACGGTGGGTGAGCAAATTACTGTCGAGCAATTGATAGAAAAGCGAATAATTATGAAGATATTAGGCAATGATTATGCATATAGGCATCACGTTCGTGTCAAGTAGACCAAAATGATTCTGCATCTACTACTATTACTCCACACATCGACCGACTCCTGACTGCATCTAGAGTATTAAGTTCATGAAGAACAGAGTAACGCATTAGGTAAGATGACATGATGTAGAGGGATAAATTTAATCAATATGATGAAAACCCATCTTATTATCCTTGATGGAAACAATACAATACGTGCCTCGCTATCCCTACTTTGTCACTGGGTGAGGACACCGCAAGATTGAACCCAAAACTAAGCACTTCTCCCATTGCAAGAATTACCAATCTAGTTGGCCAAGCCAAACCAATAACTCGAAGAGACTTGTAAAGATATGAAATCATGCATATAATAATTCATAAAAGACTCAAATAATATTCATGGATAATCTGAACATAAACCCACAATTCATCGGATCTCGACAAACACACCGCAAAAGAGTATTACATCAGATAGATCTCCATGAAGATCATGAAGAACATGGTATTGAAGAGCAAAGAGAGAGAAGAATCCATCTAGCTACTAGCTATGGACCCGAAGGTATGTGGTGAACTAATCACGCATCATCAGAGGGGCAATGGAGTTGATGTAGATGCCCTCCGTGATCGAATCCCCCTCAGGAGATTACCGGAAAAGGCTCCAAGATTGGATCTCTCGGGAATGGAGGCTTCTGGCGGTGGAGAAGTGTTTTTGTGGCTCTTTCTGATAATGATGGAATATTTTGGAATTTATAAGCTGAAGATTAGGGTTGGGAGAGCTGTTGTGGGCCCACAAGCCTACCCGACGCGCCCTACCCCCTTGGGCGCGCCCCTAGGGCTTGTGGCCCCACGATGGCTCCCTGCCTTGGTTCTCAAGTCTCCTGGTTTCCTTTCGTTCCAGAAAAAATCATTCCGAAGGTTTTATTCCGTTTGGACTCCATTTAATATTCCTTATCTGCAATTCTCAAAAACAAGGAAAAAACAAAAACTGGCACTAGGCTCTAGATTAATAGGTTAGTCTCAAAAATAATATAAAATAGCATATTAATGCATATAAAACATCCAAAACAGATAATATAATAGCATGGAACAATCAAAAAATATAGATATGTTGGAGACGTATCAACGAACTACATGGCGCCAAGTGGTTTTCCAAGCTGGATCTGCGCGCCGACTACCACTAGATAAGATTGGTCGAGGGGGAGGAATTCAAGACTGCTTTCCAGACTCACTCTGGTCATTTTGAGTTCAAGGTCATCTCCTGTAGGCTGGCAGGGGCACCTGGTACCTTTCTAGGGGCCATGAATGTCACACTCCACCCCTTGTTGCGTGTGTGTGCGTGTTCTCGTCTTCTTCGACGACATCCTCATCTTCAGCAAGACTCTGTGGGAGCATGTCAAGCATCTGCGCCAGGTCCTCACTCTCTTACGACATGACCAGTGGAAAGTCAACTGCAGCAAGTGCGCCTCTGGCCAGCAGCAGATTGCCTATCTAGGGCACGTCATCAATGCGGAAAGGGTTGCTACGGATCTAGCAAAAGTCTCGGTTGTCGCCAACTGGGCCACTCTCAAGAACACCAAGGAGGTGCGGCAATTCCTTGGGCTAGCAGGATATGATCGCCGTTTTGTCCGTCAGTTAGGAGTGATCGCCCGGCCTCTGTTCAACCTGCTCAAGAAGGGTGTGTCGTTCATGTGGACGAACAACACGGAGCAGAGCTTCCAAGACCTGAAGCAGAGTCTCATCTTAGCGCTCGTGCTGGCCCTGCCTGATTTCAGTAAGCCATTTGTGGTCGAGACGAACGCTTACGATGCGGGAATCAGCGCGATCTTGCAGCAGGATGGACACCCAATTGCGTTCATCGGCCGCACCTTGAGTCCTAAGCACCGTGGCTTGTCCACCTATGAGAAGGAGTATCTGGCCGTGATCGCGGCAGTAGATCAGTGGCGCACGTACCTCCAATCAGAGGAATTCATAATCAAGACGGACCACGGGAGCCTCATACACCTTGGCGCACAACGGCTCACAACTCCCTAGCAGCAACGAGCATTCAAAAAGCTCCTCGGCTTACAATACCACATTGTCTACAAAACAGGGGTTGAGAACGGAGCCGTTGATACTCTCTCGTGCTCTCTTCCAAATGAAACTTGTTGGGGAACATTGCATGGGAAACAAAAAAATTCCTACGCACATGCAGATCTATCCATGGTGATAAGTACCTAGGAGAGGGAGAGTGGATCTACATACCCTTGTAGATCGCTAAGCGGGAAGCGTTAAGAAACGCGGTTGGTGTAGTCGAACGTCTTCGCGATCCAAATCGCCGTGCGTCCCGCGATCCAATCACAATCCATCCCACGATCCAATCATGACCCATCCTGCGATCCAATCACGATCTGTCCCACGAACTTATTCATGATCCGTCTCACGAACTTGATCACGATCCTTCCGATCTAGCACCGAACGGACGGCACCTCCGCGTTCAGCACACGTACAGCTTGATGACGATCTCCACCGTCTTGATCCAGCAAGAAGGAGTGGAGAGGAAGAAGAGTTCTCCGATAGCCTAACGGCACTCCAGCCATGGTGGTGGAGCA
This sequence comes from Hordeum marinum, assembly GCA_022496015.1. NCBI lineage: Eukaryota > Viridiplantae > Streptophyta > Magnoliopsida > Poales > Poaceae > Hordeum > Hordeum marinum. The sequence goes on from CM039677.1 coordinate 123,473,875, forward strand.
ATTCCGGTAGGGCTTCGCCTAAGCATTGCAGAAAACCGATCTAGAGGAGAAACTATGCACTGGAGGAACGGGTAGCACGTGGCTGAAATTCTAGTGCAAAACCCTAGAAATCCACCAGTATATATAGGAGGGAAGGAGGAGGAGAAGCAGCCTTGTCCTCCGAGCCTTGGAGGCTTCGGCCGAAGTGGGAGGTGGAGGAGGACTCTCCTCCTCCAATCCTAGTAGGACTAGGATTGCTCCTTTTTGCCTTTTTTCCATCTTTTCCTATTGGGTTTTTTCCTCCAGCCACATGGACCATGTGTGGGAGTTTCCACCAGCCCACTAAGGGCTGATATTCACTCTCCCACAGCCCATGAGGCCTCTTGGGTCGAAATACCCCTCCCGGAGGCCTCCCGGTACACTACCGGTACACTACCGATGAGCCCGAAACATTCCTGGCGACCAAAACAGGACTTCCTATATATGAATCTTTACCTCCGGACCATTCCGGAGCTCCTGATGACGTCCGGGATCTCATCCGGGACTCCGAACAAACTTCGGTCACCACCATACATAACTCTATACTACCAAAACGTCACCAAACCTTAAGTGTGCAGACCATGCGGGTTCGAGAACTATGTAGACATGACCGAGACACCTCTACGGTCAATAACCAATGGCGGGACCTAGATGTCCACATTGTCTCCTACATATTCTACGAAGATCTTTATCGGTCGAACCTCTATGTCAACAATTCAGTTAATCCCGTATGATGTTCCCTTTGTTCTTCGGTATGTTACTTGCCCGAGATTCGATCGTCGGTATCTCCATACCCAGTTCAACCTCGTTACTGGCAAGTCTCTTTACTCGTTCTGTAATACAAGATCCCGTAACTAACACTTAGTCACATTGCTTGCAAGGCTTATTGTGATGTTGTATTACCGAGTGGGCCCTGAGATACCTCTCCGTCACACGGAGTAACAAATCCCAGTCTTGATCCATGCCAACTCAACAGACACCCTCGGAGACACCTGTAGAGCACCTTTATAGTCACCCAGTTACGTTGCAACATTTGATACACACAAGGTATTCCTCCGATATCTGTGAGTTGCATGATCTCATGGTCATAGGAACATATACTTGACATGCGGAAAACAGTAGCAATAAACTGACACGATCATAAGCTACGTTTGTAGTTTGGGTCTTGTCCATCACATCATTCTCCTAATGATGTGATCCCGTTATCAAATGACATCTCATGTCCATGGCTAGGAAACCTTAACCATCTTTCGATCAACGAGCTAGTTCACTAGAGGTATACTAGGGATATTGTGTTTGTCTATGTATCCACACATGTATCCATGTTTCCAATTAATAAAATTATAGCATGGATAATAAACGATTATCATGAACAAGGAAATACAATAATAAACACTTTATTTATTGCCTCTAGGGCATATTTCCAACAGTCTCCCACTTGCACTAGAGTCAATAATCTAGTTTCACATCACTATGTGATTTACATTGTAATGAATCGAACACCCATGCAGTTCTGGTGTTGATCATGTTTAGCCCTTGGAAGAGGTTTAGTCAATGGGTGTGCAACATTCAGATCTGTGTGCACTTTGCAAATATTTATGTCTTTCTCCATGATGTAATCGCGAATGGAGTTGAAGCATCGCTTTATGTGTCTGGTCCTCTTGTGAAACCTTGGTTCCTTGGCCAGAGCAATAGCACCAGTGTTGTCATAGAACAGGTTCATTGGATTCAGTGCACTGGGCACTACTCCAAGATCTGTCATGAACTGCTTCATCCAGACACCTTCCTTTGCCACCTCCGAGGCTGCGATGTATTCCGCTTCGCACGTAGAATCAGCTACCACGCTTTGCTTGGAACTGCACCAGCTTACCGCTCCCCCGTTAAGAATAAATACGTATCCGGTTTGCAACTTAGAGTCGTCCGGATCAGTGTCAAAGCTTGCATCGACGTAACCCTTTACGACGAGCTCTTCATCACCTCCATAAACGAGAAACATTTCCTTAGTCCTTTTCAGGTACTTAAGGATATTCTTGACCGCTTGCCAGTGCTCCATTCCAGGATCACTTTGAAACCTTTCGGCCATACTTATGGCAAGGCTGACATCGGGTCTTGTGCACAGCATTGCATACATGATAGAGCTTATGGCTGAAGCATAGGGGATGACACTCATCTTTTCTCTATCTTCTGCAGTTACTGGGCATTGAGTCTTACTCAACTTCACACCTTGTAACACAGGCAAGAACCCCTTCTTGGACTGTTCCATTTTGAACTTCTTCAAAACTTTATCAAGGTATGTGCCCTGTGAAAGTGCTATTAAGCGTCTCGATCTATCTCTATAGATCTTAATGCCTAATATGAAAGCAGCTTCTCCTAGGTCCTTCATTGAAAAACTCTTGTTCAAATATTCCTTCACGCTTTCCAGCATTTCTATATTGTTTCCAATCAGCAATATGTCATCCACATATAATACTAGAAACGCTATAAAGCTCCCACTCACTTTCTTGTAAATACAAGCTTCTCCGTAAACTTGTATAAACTCAAACGCTTTGATCACCTCATCAAAGGGCTTATTCCAACTCCGAGATGCTTGCACCAGTCCATAAATGGATCACTGGAGTTTGCAAACTTTGTCAGCATTCTCTGGATCGACAAAACCTTCGGGTTACATCATATACAACTCTTCCTCAAGGAAACCGTTGAGGAACACTGTTTTGACATCCATCTGCCAAATTTCATAGTCGAAATAAGCAGCTATTGCTAACATGATTCTGACAGACTTAAGCATCGCTACAGGTGAGAAAGTCTCATCGTAGTCAACTCCTTGAACTTGTGAAAAACCCTTTGCCACAAGTAGAGCTTTAGAGACGGTGACATTACCGTCCGCGTCTGTCTTCTTCTTAAAGATCCATTTGTTCTGAATGGCCTTTCGCCCTTCAGGTAATACTTCCAAAGTCCATACTTTGTTTTCATACATGGATCCCATCTCGGATTTCATGGCCTCTAACCATTTCTCGGAATCCGGGCCCATCACTGCTCCTACATAGCTCGTAGGTTCATTGTTGTCCAACAACATAACCTCCAAGACAGGGTTGCCGTACCACTCAGGGGTAGTATGCGGCCTTGTCGACCTACGAGGTTCAATAGCAGCTTGATCCGAAGCTTCATGGTCATCATCATTAACTTCCTCTTCTACCGTCGTAGGTTCCACAGAAACATCTTTCTGTGCTGCGCTACTTTTTGGTTGAAGTAAAGGTTCAATAACCTCATCAAGCTTTATTTTCCTCCCACTCAATTCTTTTGAGAGAAACTCTTTCTCAAGAAATGTTCCGTTCTTAGCGACAAACACTTTGCCTTCGGATCTGAGATAGAAGGTATACCCAACTGTCTCTTTCGGGTATCCTATGAAGACGCATTTGTCCGCTTTGGGTTCTAGCTTTTCAGGCTGAAGCTTTTTGACATAAGCATCACATCCCCAAACTTTAAGAAACGACAACTTTGGCTTCTTGCCAAACCATAGTTCATATGGCGTCGCCTCAACGGATTTTGATGGTGCCCTATTTAAAGTGAATGCAGCCGTCTCTAATGCATAACCCCAAAATGATAGTGGCAAATCAGCAAGAGACATCATAGAATGCACCATATCTAATAAGGTTCAATTACGACGTTCAGATACACCATTATGTTGTGGTGTTCCGGGCGGTGTCAACTTGGAAACAATTCCACATTGTCTTAAGTGACTATCAAACTCATCACTTAGATATTCACCTCCTCAATCAGATCGTAGGAACTTAATCTTCTTGTTACGATGATTCTCAACTTCACTCTGAAATTGCTTGAACTTTTCAAACGTTTCAGACTTGTGTTTCATCAAGTAAGTATACCCATATCTACTTAAGTCATCAGTGAAGGTGAGAAAATAACGATATCCACCACGCGTTGTAACATTCATTGGACTGCACACATCAGTATGTATGATTTCCAATAAGTCACTTGCCCGTTCCATTGTTCCAGAGAATGGCGTTTTAGTCATCTTGCCCATGAGGCATGGTTCATATGTGTCAAGTGATTCAAAATCAAGTGACTCCAAAAGTCCATCAGCATGGAGCTTCCTCATGATTTGTACACCAATATGACCTAAACGGCACTGCCACAAGAAAGTGGTACTATCATTATCAACTCTACATCTTTTGGCATCAATGTTATGAACATGTTTATCATCGGTATCAAGATTCAATATGAATAAACCCCTCACATTGGGTGCATGACCATAAAAGATATTACTCATATAAATAGAACAACCTTTATTCTCTGATTTAAATGAGTAACTGTCTTGCAATAAACAAGATCCAGAAAATGTTCATGCTTAACACAGGCACTAAATAACAATTATTCAGGTTCATCACTAATCCCGATGGTAATAGAAGCGAGAGTGTGCCGCCGGCGATCACATCAACCTTGGAACCATTTCCCACGTGCATCGTCACTTTGTCCTTTGTCAGCCTTCGTTTATTCCGTAGTTCCTGCTTTGAGTTGCAAATGTGAGCAACCGAACCGATATCAAATACCCAGGCACTACTACGAGAGCTAGTAAGGTACACATCAATAACATGTATATCATAATACCTTGTTTGTCGTTGGCCGCCTTCTTGTCAGCCAGGTACTTGGGGCAGTTCCGCTTCCAGTGACCAGTTCCCTTGCAATGAAAGCACTCAGTTTCTGGCTTGGGTCCATGCTTGGGCTTCTTTGCAGGAGTAGCAACTGCTTTGCCATCCTTCTTGGTTTTACCCTTCTTGCCCTTTCCCATGACTTTGCCATTTTTCTTGAAACTAGTGGTTTTATTGACCATCAACACTTGATGTTCTTTCTGGATTTCAGACTCAGCGACTTTTAGCATCGCAAACAGCTCGGCGACTGACTTGTTCATTCCGTGCATGTTATAGTTCATCACAAAGCTCTTGTAACTAGGTGGCGGTGATTGAAGAACTCTGTCAGTGATCGCCTCTGGCGGAAGGGCAATTCCCAACTCCGCTAGATGAGTTGAATACCCAGACATTCTGAGTATATGTTCACTGATAGACCCGTTCTCCTCCATCTTGCAAGCATAGAACTTATCGAAGGTTTCATACCTCTCGATCCGGGCGTTCTTCTGAAAGATAAACTTCAACTCCTGGAACATCTCATATGATCCATGACGTTCGAAACGTCTTTGAAGTCCCGGTTCTAAGCCATACAATATTGCAAACTGAACTATTGAGTAATCTCAAGTACATGCCTCCCAAGCGTTCTTAACGTCTTCAGAGGTCATGTCTTCTGGTTGGTCACCAAGCAGTGCATCAAGGACATATGATTTATGGGAAACCGTGAGGATAATCCTCAGATTACGGGCCCAGTCAACAAAGTTACTTCCATCATCTTTCAGTTTAGCTTTCTCTAGGAACGCATTAAAATTCAGGGGTGCTACTACACGAGCCATTGATCTACAACATAAATATGCAAAGTTCACTTAGACTATTGTTCAAGATAATGAGTTTAGTTAATCAAATTACTAAAGTCCCACTTAAATTGACATCCCTCGGGTCATCTGAGTGTCACATGATCCAAATCCACCAACTCAAGTCTGATCATCACGTGAGTTGAGGTGGCTTCAATGGTGAACATCATTATGTTCATCATATCTACTATATGACTCATGTTCGACCTTTCGGTCTCTTGTGTTCTGAGGCCATGTCTGTACATGCTAGGCTCGTCAAGTTTAACCCGAGTGTTCTGCGCGTGCAACACTGGCTTGCACCCGTTGTATGTGAACGTAGAGTCTATCACACCCGATCATCACGTGGTGTCTCAACACGACAAACTTTCGCAACGGTGCACACTCGGGGAGAACACAATTTATCTTGAAATTTAAGTGAGGGATCACCTTATAATGCTACCGTCGTACTAAGCAAAACAAGGTGCATAAAAGGATTAACATCACATCAATTCATAAGTGACATGATATGGCCATGAACTTGTGCTTTAGATCTCCATCTTGAAAGCACCGGCATGATCTCCATCGTCATCGGCAAGACACCATGATCTCCATCATCTTGATCTTCATCAACATGTCGCCATCGGGGTTGTCGCGCCCAACATGCTTCTACTACTATTGCTACCGTTTAGCGATAAAGTAAAGCATTACATAGCGCTTAATGATTGACATGCAGGTCATACAATAAAATTCCTACGCACACGCATATCTATCCATGGTGATGAGTACCTACGAGAGGGAGAGTGGATCTACATACCCTTGTAGATCGCTAAGCGGGAAGCGTTAAGAAACGCGGTTGGTGTAGTCGAACGTCTTCGCGATCCAAATCGCCGTGCATCCCGCGATCCAATCACGATCCGTCCCGCGATCCAATCACGATCCGTCCCGCGATCCGATCACGATCCGTCCCATGAACTTGATCATGATCCGTCTCACGAACTTGATCACGATCCTTTCGATCTAGCACCGAACAGACGGCACCTCCGCGTTCAGCACACGTACAGCTTGATGACGATCTCCACCGTCTTGATCCAACAAGAAGGAGTGGAGAAGAAGAAGAGTTCTCCGGCAGCTTGACGGCGCTCCGACGATGGTGGTGGAGCAATTCCGGCAGGGCTTCGCCTAAGCACTACAGAAAACCGATTTAGAGGAGAAACTATGCACTGGAGGAACGGGTAGCACGTGGCTGAAATTCTAGTGCAAAACCCTATAAATCCACCAGTATATATAGGAGGGAAGGAGGAGGATAGGCAGCCTTGGCCTACAAGCCTTGGAGGCTTCGGCCGAAGTGGGAGGTGGAGGAGGACTCTCCTCCTCCAATCCTAGTAGGACTAGGATTGCTCCTTTTTGCCTTTTTTCCACCTTTTCCTATTGGTTTTTTTCCTCCAGCCACATGGGCCTTGTGTGGGAGTTTCCACCAGCCCACTAAGGGCTGATATTCACTCTCCCACAGCCCATGAAGCCTCTTGGGTCGAAATACCCCTCCCGAAGGCCTCCCGGTACACTACCGGCACTCCTGGTACACTACCGATGAGCCCGAAACTTTTCCGGCGACCAAAACAGGACTTCCTATATATGAATATTTACCTCCGGACCATTCCGGAGCTCCTTGTGACGTCCGGGATCTCATCCGGGACTCCGAACAAACTTCGGTCACCATCATACATAACTCTATACTACCGAAACGTCACAAACCTTAAGTGTGTAGACCCTACGGGTTCGAGAACTATGTAGACATGACCGAGACACCTCTACGGTCAATAACCAATGGCGGGACCTGGATGTACACATTGGTTCCTACATATTCTACGAAGATCTTTATCGGTCGAACCTCTATGTCAAGGATTCAGTTAATCCCGTATGATGTTCCCTTTGTTCTTCGGTATGTTACTTGCCCGAGATTCGATCGTCGGTATCTCCATACCTAGTTCAACCTCATTACTGGCAAGTCTCTTTACTCGTTCTGTAATACAAGATCATGTAACTAACACTTAGTCACATTGCTTGCAAGGCTTATTGTGATGTTGTATTACCGAGTGGTCCCTAAGATACCTCTCCGTGACACGGAGTAACAAATCCCAGTCTTGATCCATGCCAACTCAATAGATACCCTCAGAGACACCTGTAGAGCACCTTTATAGTCAACCAGTTATGTTGCGACGTTTGATACACACAAGGTACTCATCCGATATCTGTGAGTTGCATGATCTCATGTTCATAGGAACATATACTTGACATGCAGAAAACAGTAGCAATAAACTGACACGATCATAAGCTACGTTTGTAGTTTGGGTCTTGTCCATCACATCATTCTCCTAATGATGTGATCCTGTTATCAAATGACATCTCATGTTCATGGCTAGGAAACCTTAACCATCTTTTGATCAACGAGCTAGTTCACTAGAGGTATACTAGGGATATTGTGTTTGTCTATGTATCCACACATGTATCCATGTTTCTAATTAATACAATTATAGCATGGATAATAAACGATTATCATGAACAAGGAAATACAATAATAAACACTATTTATTGCCTCTAGGGCATATTTCCAGCAAAACTCTCATGGGGGTTTGGTCCTGCCAGCTAACCTGGCTCGAAGACATCGTGTCCACCTACAACTCCAACCAGCAGTCATAGTGCCTGCTCGAGCAACTGGCAATCAGACCGGACCCGAAAGGGCGTTTCGGCTTGGTTCACGGGATACTACATTTCAGGGGGCGCATTTGGCTGGGGGGTAGCACAGCCTTGCAGCAACAAATCATAGCGGCCTTCCATGACAGTCCGGTCGGAGGCCATTTCGGCTTTCGAGTCACCTACAAGCGCATCCGCAAGCTCTTTGCGTGTCCCAAGATGAAGACGCACACCATGCAGTACGTCCGCTGCTGCCAGACTTGTCAGCAAGCAAAACCCGAGCGTGTGGCATATCCTGGACTACTCCAACCCCTCTAGGTAACGCGAGAGTCGTGGGAGCTCATTACTCTCGACTTCATCGACGGGCTGCCTCAATCAGGTTCGGCCAACTGCATCTTGGTTCTTGTCGACAAGTTCACTAAATTTGCGCACTTTCTGCCAGTGTCTCATCCCTATACGACCTCTAAGATTGCACTTCTTTACATGACACGCATCTATCCTCTCCATGGATTCCTGGGGGCCATCGCCTCCGACCGCGAACCGGTCTTCACAAGCCACTTCTGGCAGGAGTTGTTCAAATATGTAGGCACCGAACTCAAGATGAGCACAGCGCATCACCCGCAAACAGATGGCCAGACAGAGCGCATGAACCGGTTCCTGGAAACCTTCCTTGGGTGTTTCACACACGCGTGTCCGCGCTGCTGGAGTCATTGGCTTCCCCTGGCGCAGTTCTGGTACAACGCTGCAGACCATTCGGCGATCCAGATGTCGTCCTTCAAGGCCATGTACTGGCACGAGCCACGCATTGGGGCCTCACGACAACGTCATCCTGCACGGTCCCGGCACTCCGTTCCTGGCTCGACGAATGCACTGTCATCTAAGATCTACTCCAACAACACCTGCAACGAGCTCGCCTCCGTATGAAGCAACAAGTCGACAAGTGCCGTTCGGAGCGTTCCTTCACTGTCGGCGATCAGGTCTTCCTCAACCGTACATCCAGATGTCCGTCGTCAAGCGCACTAACCACAAGCTCTCGCTCCGTTACTACGGGTTGTACAAGATCATCGCCAAGATCAACGACGTCGCCTACAAGCTCGAGCTGCCGGAGCAAGCCACCGTACACCCCGTGTTCCACGTCTCTCAACTCCGCCACGCTCTTCTTCCGGGGACCGCCGCCGAGCCACACCTGCGGATCGACTCCGACATGCCAGTGGTGCTAGTGGAAGTGCTGCAAACTCGCTGGAAGCGCAAGCATAGGGCCATGGTGGAGCAGGCCCTCATCAAGTGGTCTGATCGCGCAGTGGTGAACGACACCTGGGAGGACAAGGCCGAGCAACAGGCGCATTTCCCTTCGGCTGCGGCTTGGGGGAAAGCCGCTTCGCAAGAAGGTGGGGATGTCAATTCCCCTGACATGCGGGCCCGGCCTACCAACGCCACCCTTGCAGTCGGCCCGCAACTCCGGCCCAAGAGACAGGCACAATCCAACCCACGGGTGCACGGCCCGGAGCGGGTGTGAGCCCACGGCTACATCCACCTACTTAACCTATCGTTGTGTGTGTGGGAAAGGCATCCAGTGGATCACGAACCGGCGGCGGCACCTGTGTATCTCTCCCTCCTCGATCCCCTTCTCTAGTTCCTGTAACCGAAGCTTGTAATCGACACTTGATACTCGAATTCGTGTGTTAAGGCAGTAGATCGAGTGATATACTACTGGGCTCCTAACGTTGGAAGTCCCCGTCCGTAATTACCCTAGAAATCTCCATCATCTGAAAATATAATGAAAAAAAAAGGAAACCAACGTCCTGTGGCGCGTTTGTGTTTCATATAGCGTGGAAAGGCAAAACGGAAAACTAAAATAATTCAAGGGATTGGCTGGAAAATGTATGAAACCTGAAACCGGAAAACGCCGAGCGCTCGCGAAACGTTTGTTCCTTTCGCGCCGAGGGTGTGCTCGTCAACCAGTTAGTTGCTCCCCACTGGAAGCCCAAACAGCCAGGCGATGCTCCAAAGTTGTTAGTCCACATTATTCAGTCTGCAAGCCCAGGAGGCCCATACATGAAAGCAGCAGACCTGTCTCGTTAAACACGCATCGTCCGTCCATCCACATACATCGTCAAACACGAGCAAACCCACCTCCACCTCTCCGGCGAGATCTCCCTCCGCCACGCGCCGCAGTCAGCCATGGACGCCGTGGATTCCGTGGTCGACCCGCTCCGGGAGTTCGCCAAGGACAGCGTCCGCCTCGTCAAGCGCTGCCACAAGCCCGACCGAAAGGGTAAGGACTCGGCGATCTCCTCCGGCCGCCTCCGCGGCGGTCTTAGCTCTGGCCCGGATCTGACGCCGTATCGTTTGCTGGCGTGTGCAGAGTTCACCAAGGTGGCCATTCGGACGGCTATCGGGTTCGTCGTCATGGGCTTCGTCGGGTTCTTCGTCAAGCTCATCTTCATCCCCATCAACAACATCATCGTCGGGTCCGGCTGATTTGGTCCTCCGCAGGTACTTCTTCGCTCCCCGCACCTCCCTCCGATCTCGGATCTGGTTCTCTTCATGAGAAATTCTGTGCCGGATACGTGTGTCTGTGGACGTTGTGCGTGCGATTCGCCGTCGTGAAATTCTCCCTTGTGGTATGCCATCGTAGATCTGTGAGATCGAATGAGAACTGACTCCAATTATGTTTGTTCTGTTCGTGTCTATTCGGTAGAGAGTGGTCCTATGTTTGGATGAGAATTGTGATTTTGGCCTCTTATGTGTGTTCATCTATAAGTAGTATATGCATCAATTCCTTAAGTATCAAATGTTTCATTGTAACAGCCAGTGCAAACTTGAACAATATGTACTTATATTTTATACTATCTATGCACAAGTAGTGATTTCCTTTATCTTATATGTACTCAATTCTTGATGAAATTATATGCCTCTATTGGGCCTTCTTTTGTCCGCGTCAGCTTAAAAATGCACATACTTCTAAGCTGACATCCTTCAACAGTTGGTTTAGTCTGCTTTAGAGGCTTATTGTAGTTTTCATTGTTTATGCAGTTTTAATCATCTTGACTATTCTTCATTCTGGGACCTATTCTACACTGTATAAAATTTCAACTTAGGCCCATGATGATGATAAGTTTGTGCCCTGCATGTGGAAACATACTTCTATGCACCAGGTCCTTCTAAATAACCGTATGCCAATTCGTGTGATCAGTCAGACGACATCCATCTGATATATCAGGAAAATGTCTTTGACTCCTTACATTTGTATTTTGATTGTCTCATTCTGGATTCAGAAAACATCTGATCACAGATTGTTGAACTTCTGGTGGTATAAGCCCGAAATATGCCAAATGTTTTTGTTTTGATAGCCTGCAAACTATTTTTGTCGAATTTGTACCGATTATGTTCTAAACCTTGAATCCTGGGTTAGAACCCTTAACCAGCACCCAGACAAGTTAGTCATGAGTCCAACATTTTCATGATACTAGCTGGTTGTCGACCTTTCGAGTTGATTAGGCTTCATTGCAGTTTGCTTGCTACTCGAAGAGGGCTGCTTTCATCAATAATGAAATAGTAATGACTCTTGTCCTCGAACATAAAACATATTGCGCATATTTTGTATTTGATCAATTGGTATGGTGTGCTTTAATCTAATGACATGTGGAGTTCACATCTGTATGCAATATTGCTTATGAAATGGTGATCCAACTGCATATCATTACAATCTTGGCATCATTGTTGTGCATCACATAAGTTACACCATTGGCCTGATGTGTCTGCTGCAAGCACTAGTCACACCTGCTAGCACCTTTTTTTTTCCTAAATCAGCTCCTGATGAATGTCTTGTTTGTTACTCTTTCCACAGGTGAGGGGCTGCAGGATGAGAGGACGGTGTCCATTCATGGGGGTGGCGGCTGGTCTTTTCCTGTCCTCACATCGCAAACCAATTCATCTAGGACTTCATTGTAGAGGACATTTTCCCTTGTGATTTCATTTGAAACAGTTGTATTGCTAGACCTGGAGCAGTTTTGAACCTGATACCGGCTAGACCGTAATATCAAGCAGCAAATGACAAGAATCGAAACCCTATCATTTCCTCTCAGGTGCATTGTGCTACGATGCCTTTACTTTCATCAAGCTCTATGTGTAATTGTCCAAAAGGAAATTGTTATGTGTGTCATAGCATGCGCTAGCAAAGAGCCCACGTTAGTCGAAATATTACTTAAACAATTTAAGTAAGACTAGAGGACCGCTGATAAATGGATAATTACCAGCGATGTTAGATTTATTTGTTGAAGAACAAATACGATGGTTTCACACTGGCATGCTTAAATACTGTGAAGCAGCAGCAATTTGTGATTTTGTGGGGATTGCACGCGAGATGGTACTGTGAAGCAGCAGCGATCTGCGATTTTGATTTTGTGGGGATTGCACGTGAAATGGTTTTAACTTTGCTTGATTTTGTGGGGATTGCATGTGAAATATTATTTTTTTCGAAATGAAGGCAAAAGATTTGCCTCATCCATTAAATAAGAGGAGAATACAGTTTTACATGTGCCACAACAACTATGGCATGGCAATCACTCGCGACAAACAATAAGCCCTAATTTCTTAGCACTGGCCGTTACCCAAAGGTTAGCCGCACTGGCCGTTACCCAAAGGTTAGCCTTGCCGATGGCGTTTTTGAAGGGGATTGGCGGTGGCGCGCTCTTTTGTTGGAACACCCGTGCCTTTCTCTCATTCCAGATTGTCCAGGAGACGAGCATGGTGAGGGAGGCCATAGCCTTCCTATATGGATTTGTCATATGGGTTCTCTTATCCCACCATTGGAGGACGGTTTCGTGGAGGTGTCAGTCTGCAGTGTCCATGTGCGCAAGTCCAAACCTTTGGATGACCATCCGCCAGAGCCTAATAGTGAAGCGGCAGTTGGCGAAAAGGTGAATGCCCGTCTCTTGCTCCCGCTTGCAAAGTGGACAAAGTCCACAGTTTGGCCATCCACGTTGCTCCAAACGGTCGGCGGTCTAAATCCGGTTTTGCAAGGCCAACCATGTGAAGAATTTGATCTTTGGGGGAGCCCAAGCTTTCCAGACCATGCTATCCACGGATGACAGAGTCAACCCAAGGAATTGTGCCTTGTAAGCAGTTGCCGCCGAATAAATCCCATCAGCGGAGTGTTTCCAAACAATGTCATCGTCGACGTTCTCATCGAGATGGAAGTCATGAACCAGCATCCAAAGGGTGAAGTGCTGCTGGATGTGGTTGCCGGTGATGATTGTGTCGCGGTTGATCCTTATCATCCATGCATTCCCATTGAGCGTCTCCCTCACTTTCCCATTCTTTCTCCTTGAGGCTTCATGGATTAGTGGTGCAATATCCTTGGGCTTGCGACCAAGTAGCCATGGAGAGTCTGAGAATGGCGTCCTTGCCCCATTTCCGACGACAATGGTGGTGGAGGTGTAGAAGAATTCAAAATCATCATCGGTGCATGGGTTGCCCAATCCCACCCACAGTTTGTTGGGTGCCTTCCACTCGTACCACAACCATCTCAACCGCAAGGCCCAAGCAAATTTATCGGTGTTAAGCACCCCTAGTCCGTCGTAGTCCTTAGGCCGACAGACAACTTCCCAGTTTACTTTGCACTTTGCACCTGTTGTCTTGTCCGAACCAGACCAGAGAAAAGCCCTCTCGATCTTGTTCAAGTTCTGGAGAGAGCCCTCTGGCACGATGAAGGGGGTGATGGAATACACCGCTTGAGAGGTGATGGCTGATCTGACAAGGGCCGTACGTCCAATGGTAGTGATGCTTTGTCCCTCATAGGTTACGAGTTTACTTGCCGCTTTGTCTTCTAGATATTGAAAGTCCACCTTTCTGAGTTGCCATACAGAAAGCGGTAGTCCCAAGTATTTTATGGGGAAAGTTGCCCGCGTTGCCGGGATGCTCCAAAGGATGGTCCCGAACCGCAGGTGGTTGCAACGAATTGGCACGACAGAACTCTTGTGGAAATTGGTGCAAAGCCCCGTCACATCGCCAAATGCCCGCAAAATGAGAGACAAATTGCGAATGTCCCTCTTGATCGGGGCCATAAAAATGGCCGCATCGTCTGCATATAGGGATGTTTTAACCATGGCACCACGCCCGCGTATCTTGTGAAGGATGCCTTTTCGCGTTGCAAGGTCGATGATTTGGTGAAGCGGGTCAATTGCAAGGACAAAAAGCAAGGGGGAAATCGGTTCCCCCTGCCTTAGGCCTTGGCCATGTTTAACTGGTGGACCCAGTAGCCCGTTGAGAAGGCACCATGAAGATGACGAGGACAACAGGGCAGCAATCCAATTTCGGAACTTGCAAGGGACCCCCTTGTGTTGCAACAAGTCTAGGATGTATTCCCACCTGACTGAGTCGAAGGCCTTTTTTCGAGTTTGAATAAAAGGGCGGGAGTCTTGCATTTGTGGAGACGGTGAGCAAAGTTGCGAACATACATGAAGTTATTATGGATGCTCCTCTTTTTTATGAAAGCACTCTGGGCATTGGAAACAAGGGCGCCCATATGAGGGGCAAGCCGCAAAGCAAGGATCTTGTCAATGATTTTTGCGACATGATGGATGAGGATGATGGGTCTGTAGTCAGAGATGCCTTCTGCTCCTACCTTCTTAGGCAGGAGCACCACATGAGCGGACTTGAGCCATTGTAGGTGGGACGTGTGCAGGGAGTCGAAGCTTTGAATCGCTCGGATGAAATCGTGCTTGATTATTTTCCAACACCTTTTGAAGAAGAGGCCCGTGAAATCATCCGAGCCAGGGGCCTTATCCCCAGGCATCTCCTTGATCGCCGTCCAAACCTCAGACTCGGTGATGGGGTCATCTAGATCCAATAGGCCGTGGGGTTGGATGTCAAGCTCATCCCAATTAAAATCAAGTCTGCTCGTGGCCCCCCTTCCCATGACCTTACAGAAGTGCTCACGGATGATCTTTTCCTTTTGTTTATGGTCAGTCACCCATCCCCGAGCATGCCTGATTTGATGGATGTGGTTTTTCTCCTTCTCGCATTTACCCTGCGGTGGAAGAATTTTGTATTTGCGTCACCATCTTTCATATTTGCGATCCTTGCACACTGGCTTTTCCTTACCCTTTGAAGCACCGCTAGACTGATCACCCTCCGCTTAAGCCTAGAGCGGAGGTCAAGCTCCTCGGGGGAGAGGGGGCGCTCCTCTTGCTCAATGTCAAGCTGCAGAATGACGAGGAGAGCCGCATGCAGTTGGACCTTTGCCTTGGAGAAGATTTTCTTGCTCCACTCTGAGAGGCGAGTCGCGGTTTTCTTGAGCTTATAATGGAGGACTTGATAAGGTTCAGAGTGAGCCACCCTCTTACCCCAAGCCTTAAGGACCACGTCTTGAAAACCATGCAAAGATACCCAGAAATATTCAAATTTGAAGGCGCCCACATATTCAAATTTGAAGGAGCATGGGCGCCTAACTTTGATGAAAACGTGACGGTACTCGCATTGTCAAGGAAAGGGCCCAAGACACAGACTGAAGAACATAGTTAAAAGTCAATCCTTCGCTCAAGAAAATCTCAAAATAAAAAGAAATCAATCTAAATCAATCTAGCCATTACAAGTCATCACTTGAACCACATGTCACGACCGCTGATATTAGGAGTATATACTAGATTTGTTAAGTTCAAAAACAAATACAGTATAGATTTAAAATTTTGCCATGCTTAGATAGTGATTTTGTGGAGATTGCACAGGAAACAGTTTAACTTGAACAAAAATGGGCACTTGCATTGCCAACGGGCGTAAGGCATCAAATCAAACCATGTCACACGGACAGGAGAATACATCATGTTTGCAGAGTTAAAATTCTATTCCTTCTTTCACAGAAGTTCAGAATCAATCTAGCCAGTACAAGTCATCACTCCATAAGATCATAAATCCTGTAACAAGCCATGACTAAGATAGATAGTCATCACCACACTTGGAAGTCCAGATCTGCAGGTCAAGAAGTTACATGACAGCACCGAGACCAACAACTAAACCGGAAAAAAAAGCACACACGGAGAGGCAGCGCAGAGCTAGCGCTGGCTAGACACGCTGAAGGAGGTGACCTTCATGGGCGTCGCAACGACCAGAGGCGCCTCAGGGCAGTCACTCACATCGTACTTCTCGTGCATGAAGCGGCTGGCGACGATGGACTCGTCCTTGGGGATCACCTTGTAGCAGTAGCAACTCTTGAGCCCCTCCTGGTTCTGGTAGCACTCATGGTGGCTGTTCTTCACCTGCAGGAAGTTCCACACCACGCTGTACCTCCCCACAGTCGTCACCAGATGCCTCTCCTGCTTGCCGTTATCTGTGACCTGCATGATTACTAGATTTGAGTGCTCGATGGTCGATACCATACAGTAAACGCACATACATCATTCAGTGCGGGCAGCAAAATTTCTCGATACAAAAGAGGATGATCATTGAGGTTATGATAGGTACCCCCTCTGTTCCCTTTTATAACACGTTTTACACATTACAGACACGCACAAAACAGTTCAAAGTGGACTGGCTAAAGCGTCTTATAAAAAAGAACAGAGGGAGTGGAAGAATGGATTCGTTGCCATTTTGTTTATAGTGCAAGAATATTAGGTCATTCAAATACAGCAGAGTCAACCATTATCCATCAACGAAGATAATGAAGCTCAAACATAGAACCATATAATTGCAGCCAATGAAGCAACAAAAGATGCGGCCAGATTTCCTAACCAAGGATAAGACCACAAATGTGTACCGTGTGTAAACATGCAAAAGAAGCTCAAACATTGAAACATAGAAAGTCTATAGTTACACAAAATATTAACATATTAGATAGAGAAGGTACAATGGTATTTGCAGTAGCTACAAATATTCTGCCATGTATGGTATTTGCAGTAGCTACAAATATTCTGCCATGTATGTAAACAAAGTTTGACAGTGGCAAATTTTCAATTTCTACTAAAAGTCAAACAGGCTTGCTGGTCCTATATGCTAGTGCCAAAAATGGAGGTGATATCACTCAAGAGTAATCTAGCACATGCCTTGCCATGCAATCGATACATGAATTATGTCATAGCCAATATGGCGATATCAAAAAAATAAATGACCTGCACAAATATACAATCGTATACTTCTAGCATATACATGACCTATAAAAGTAAAAATTAAGTAAACACAAAGGTAGAAATCCAAAACCTAACGAGCAGAAGCCACAAAATAGAATCTAGCGCCATGTGTGACCAAAAACCTTCTACAGAATTACTATGCCCATAAGATGTGGAGTAGACCTCATAAATTGGTGGCTACTAATATTCAACATGTCAAAAAATGTCACTTCAAGTATCTGATCACTGATCAGTCCCAACTTAAATGCAACACAGCATTTATATACTAGACCACAAATAAGTAAATTTGATCAAGTGTTCATGTAATGCAACAATAAGTAAATTCGAGCAGGAATTTACAATAAGAGAAGTGGTAAGATGTACTGACCCATGAAAACCTGCCCTCACGGAACTTGCTGTTGTCCCCTGCAAGATGGGAGTGGAGTGGACTGAGCTTGAGCAGTCTTGGTGCAGCAATTCGGTTCCCCATTCTTCCACCAAACCCTGTCTTCTCCTTCCCATCCTTGTCAATGAAAATGGCGCATATGAGTATCAGATAGGCATCAGTGGTTCCCAGTATCCACTTCCCATCGTACGTCACATCCACATGAGTAATTGGTGAACCCAGCCCTGGGAAGACTGTCTTCGCCATCCTCATAGAGCTCTTTGAGTACAAACGGATTTTCCCGTCCAACGAACCTACCACGATGGACCCATCACCAGTTGAGGCAAAGCACTGGAAGTTTGTCCCCCTGGAGAACTGATGCCCCTGGGTCCATTCCAACACTGGGGACTCCATCGAACTAGCCAAGTTCTGCACTATTCCATGTCTATCCCTCATATCCCACCGGCACAATCGGTTGTCATCTAGTCCCAGGAATGTGGATTCCAAAGCATCCATCTGTGCGCCCTTGCTATCGTTCGTGATATCCCTCATGTTAATGTCAGTACCATCCTTGCCAAACTTCCATTGAGAGACCACCTTCCCTGTCTCAATGTCCAGTTGATGCACCCCCTTGGCATGTGGCTTGCCATCAGTTGCCGGGCTCATCAGGAGCATGTTTGTCTCGGCACGCATTAGAAGTGCTTTCTTTGGTGTCATGAAGTTTGTTCCCCCTCCAGAGATCTTCACAGAGACACCCTTCCCGTGTATGCCATGTTCAAAGTTCTTGACCACGTGAATGCCTGAATCACCAACAAGGAAGCTGTTGTCAAGAGCACCCAGCGCAAGGCTCTGTATGTTACCATCACCCTCCTCCACAGGCTCCTCAAATTCCCTGAAATCCTCCATCAGGGGCCTCAACATCAGGCTCCGTGCAGGCATCGGGCTGCCCTTGGGGCCTGGCGAGAATGCATCACTGGCGTCCTCCCAGATGGACTCATCGCCACACTCTGGGCGTGCCCACGCAGCAAAGTCCTTCCCAAACACCTTGGCGCGGCCCTCGTCGGTGGCCTCGATGCCGTAGCTGTTCTCGAAGAGGCAGCTATTGTACTTGGCGTTGAAGTCGCCGTAGCCGTCAGCTTGCAGGAACTTGAGCGCCCAGACGCCGTCAGCGACGAAGTCGACGCGTCGCTGCACGGGGAAGGTCTTGAGCTGCAGCTCGGGCCCGACCTTGGCCCGGATCTTGGAGCCCACGACGAGGCACCACGGCCCGGTGGGCTCGTCGTCGTCGTCGGGGTCGGAGGCGCCCTCACCTGAGCGGACGAAAGACACGGCGGCGAGGCGGTCGGAGATCACCCAACGGGCGGCGGCGGTGGAGCCGCCTATGTGGAGGTACAGCTTCACCGCGTTGACGGCCGAGGCGGAGGCGGAGGCGGAGGCGCCGGGGTTGGGGGTGGGGCTAGGGTTCGGGGAGATGGGCTCGGCGTACTTGAGGTGGAGGTTGCGGAGGTGGTGGTCGATGTCGTCGACAACGGAGGTCGGTGTCGCCAGTCGGGCGGCTTTGGAGGCGGAGGCGGAGGCGGGGGGAGGGGTGGAGAAGTCGGAGGAGGCGTCGGAGGCGCGGGAGGAGGTGTCGTCGTCGTCGGAGTCGGAGAGGTCGAGGTCCTCCCGGCTGTGCGAGCCCCCCATGGCAGCGGCGGCGGTTAGGGTTTCGGCGAGGAGACGGACGGAATGGGAGGGGGAATGGGGCGGAGGGGAGCGTGGGCGAATTTGAAATTTGGGAGAGGAGCGTGTGGGGCGGAATAAAGACGTTTTGATAAAACGTTGCGGAAATCGAACGGCAAGCACTGATTCACATCTGCCTTTTTCAAATTGGTCGGTATGGCACCACGTCAGATCAGGGATCAAATGTTACCCGATGCACCATTTTAATAAGGCGTGAAAATTTCAAGCAACTTTGTATTGAACTAGTAAACATGCATGTGCAGCGCATGTCTGTATTGCACGTCTGTTTAGATTAACACACCCATCAAACACACTATAATATAGTTACATCCAAATTCAAGGCACCATATTTCTAAATTTGAAATTCTCATGCTAAATGCATAATCAATATTCCCAATTCATACATAATGATTTTTATCATTAATCAACATGTTTATTGTATTCAAGACAAGTTCTACACATTTATACATATATTAGGCATCAATATATAATTTTCCGGATGGGCCCGTTTTCCACCGTATAGTGCTACAAACAATAACAAATAAATCTTTCTTTGTTGGAAACTCAAAATTATTTAAAAGATTCATCATGATTCTCCATATGCACACATACATGCAAGTATCAGCACATATGAAAATGACACTTAGGACCCGTTTGGTAATCCACCAGCTCCGTCAAATTCTAGGATCTGTGGAGCACATGTTTGCTCGCTCCAAAAAAATTTAACTGCAGCTCCGGCCGCTCCTGAAGCAGAGCGGTGGAGTGGAGGGATACCGAACGGGCCCTTAATATAACCCAAGGAACCATTTCAATGCCAAGAAATGAGACATGGCCTCATACTCTCCATGTTGGAGCCCCTCTTCAGATGGTGACACATCACCCGTAGGCTGCAATTAAGTGGTAATATATTTTTGCTAACTTAATTATTTAGACAAATAGAAAAACAACAATTTAAGCTGGCGTCGAAAGATACAAACATATGGATGATAAACATTGTTTAGTTAAATATTTTCATACGTATACTTTAAGCAAAATATTGGCATCCTTATAACTTCTAAATATTATCTTGCAACCGAATGGAAGCTTGATGTTCCCTACAATAAGATGTTGCTAATCCAGACAAAGAGAATAGGATTAGGGTCAATGAAGATTTAGAGAATAATTACCCATTAAAACTATCTTTGGAATACCTGCATAGCATTAAAAAATCAAAGTAAAATGGAAAACACAACCCATACAATAGTTAAATGACCAAAAACGAAGTAAACACAAGAAGTGGATGCAGAAGGACTACATTAGCCTGTATCGTACTAATAGAACACCCTAGACTGGTCTAGACTTTTTTCTCTAAGATATGTTAAAAGAAAAGTTCATTCCGCTTAAGCTATCTTACCTCTAATTTGCGAGATAAAACTCCATCATAGTTACACACGACCAAAGGCATACTATAAATAATGGATACGCACCATCTCTTGTAGATCTGACAATACCTAGGCTAAAGAAGCTTACAGCTTAATACACCTTCAGCTTCACGATCTACTCCTTGATAGACTCCAGTTGATACACATTGCTCATTAGATTCCTTCTGTTTATCAGTTTTTGAATGGGTAACCCAAGCCAAAAACCAAGAGACAAATTAAATATTTTTGCCACCAAATAGGATTATATGAATACACCACTATTTTTTCTAACTGAAATGCAGTTTAGACAAGAGTGAAAATAATAGTTTATTTCTGGTTTGTTTGGTTCAGTCTAATTATGCATAAGGTTACATATATTGGGTGAGCCAAAAACATTAGAGAGTGGCATTCCTAAACAATAGGCAGCTAATTGTGAGGTAACATATTTTCCATTTTATGATTGCTGACAGAAAATGGTTACTGCTTAGCACTTCAAATATGTTCATCCAATGACCTTGAAACTACCGGCCATCGCACACATATGAAGGAGTTACAAAAGGAAGCTCGAGCTGAAATGAAAAATTACTTGGGAGTGGGAAATGGGTTAAAAAACAGTACATTGCTTCTGATTGCACCGATAAACATATATTGACATCCAAGTGCATGCACATTCTTCAAATTTGGGCACTGAAGTTCCAGCCGTTCTAGAAAATATTTAATTGTTTATAATCATAAAAGCAGTTGCCAACTTGACAACCTGACAAAACGGTTAAGGGCATAATATCTGGGTGTAGATTTGCACAAGTGTTATTGGTCTGTTTGGTTTATATATAACCCCAACTCAAGCTACCAAAATATTGGTCACACAAAATCCCTTGTGGGTTGTTTGCTTTGTTATCAAATATTTGGCTGCTAGCGAGGTCCTTTGTTCCTTCCTTCATAGATTCTTGCCAAATCTTTGGCCAACCCTAGGTGGTGGAATCCCGTGCCAAATAATTGGCAAGCCAATATCGGCAGGGCAGCTATAGGCAAGAACTAAACATACTCTATGTTCAAATCATTCAACTCTAGGCATTTCACATAAAAGTCTGCCATGTGTGAAATTAGTAGTGCATACAAGACTTCTTTGATACCAACAAAAAATAACTCCTTTATTACTGTGATCTAACATTAAGTAGTTTTGGAACCGTCATACTATTACGATGATACGACAACACGAGGCTTCCCTGTTTCCCTAAGAAGTTTAACACCATAATAAGAAATTTACATTGTGTTTGTATTATTAACCAAGTCGTAATCCTGACAGTGAATTATAAAATATATCCGAGGCAACAACTATATAGACAATAATAAAACCAAAAAGATTAGCTGCACTGATGCACCATGCAAACATTACTAAATTAGTGGAACATTTATTTCTTTCCTTGAGAGAACCGACTTGTGCAAAATTTATCGATAAAATAGTCTTATCCTTTGAAGTGGATACATATCGAGGCAATGTACAATAATACAATATGTAACTAACTGTAGGTGAAAACTCTGCAGCTAAAGAAGAAGAAGAAAACACAAATCTCTTAGTTTCAAGCAGAGTAAACCATTACCTGGAGCTATACCTGGGCATCTCCGGCCCGGCCCGGTCGGCCCACCCAGGCCCGGCCCCAAAATCTAGGGCCTAGGCTCGACGGGCTTGCCCATGGGCCAGTCTTGGGCCTAAATTTTGAGCCCACCCGCAGGGCCGGGCCGAGCTTGGGCTTGGCATATTGGGATCTTAAGAAAGAAGCGTGGCCCATGGCCCTAAGCCCGACGGGCTTTTCAGGGCCTGGGCCAGGCTTGGGCTTCAAAGTAGGCCTGATGATAGGGCTTGGGCCTTAGTTTTCTGCCGTGGGCTTTTAGGGCCCGGCCCAAGCTCGGCCCGGCTCGGCCCATGGCCAGATATACCTGGAGCAGGTGAAACATAGGAAAAAAATGTATTTTGGTGTAGATTTATTTGTAGACCTATAACAGGCAGTAATGGTGCTTTTTATCTCCCAAATTTTGTGCCCTGTAAAACTTAGGAGGAAAATAAAATCACTATCAAGGATCAAGTAACAACTGATTTCAGAAAAAATCCACAAAGCTACAAAGAATTCAGTTGAGTATGTTGTGCATGACTACAACTAACAGAGCTTCTAATGGTGACTGGTTAGGCCACCGGAGGAAATTAGAAACTTGTAATGTAAAAAACACATGCGTAATCTTGACATGGGAAGGGGCTATATACGTACATATGTGGATACTTCTAAAATGAGTTAAACCAAATAATATAATAATGCATACATGGATCTTTTTAAGGTCGAATCTACTTAGATCCAAGAGAACCCAACCCTTTTCTGATGCACCCATGCTCACAATCAGCCAGTTCACACAAAATGCCTCAAAATAAATCGTGCCATGAACCTACAACAGCCATCAAAAGCACCTGATAGGGCAGACAGAGAAAGAGAAGAGGAGAAATAGATGAATGGGCTACCTGAAAACTTTTCGTGGCTATCGCCTGGCTGGGGACATTGTGCGCCCGTGCTCATCCAAAGTACAACCAGGGGTCTTGGATGCGAGTCTCCGCCGCCGCAACCATTGCCATAGAGCTTCTAAGGGGCTCCTTCCCCTTGTCTTGTCGTTATTTCTGAAGAGGGAGAGCAGGGCAAGGAGTAACTGTATGTGTAGAGGGGGGATTTGGGTTGAGGAGGAGACAGATTTCACGGTGGGGAATTAAGGAGGCCGGCGATGACGATGTGATTGTGGGGTCAACGGTGACTCATCATGGCCAAGCACCACCACTCTTGGCGTGGTCCGCATGGTTCTGGAGGTGAATGGTAGGCTGCTGCCTTCCCCTAGTGTAGGTCTGCGTTGATTGCTCCACAACAGGCCGACCGCTAGCGGCGATTAGATATGGAAAATCGATATGATTCGCGGTACTCGGTGCAGCGACGACAAAGGGACATGTTGTAGGGCGGCATTGAGTTGGAGCATATTGCGGCGACATGAGGCTTTTTATGAGGGAGTTGCGATGCAAGGCAGAACATGGGCTGGGCGTGTTGTATGAGGAGAGGAGATGACGTGGGTTGGGCGTGATGCAGGAGTTGCAGTTTCGTGGGGACATACGAGTGTGAGAGAATAGGGAGAGTAGGCGGTGGCAGGGTGGGTAATTTAGTGTTTGTGCGCTAAACTTCGTTAATGGTTTTCGTTAGTGGTAATTTGAACCATTAGTTTTGATGCTTAGATGGCTGAGATGATAATTTAGATATTCTCTTTCGTGCTTTTATAGGGGTAGTAGATAAAGGTTTGTTTCACAATGTCTAGCACACATTATCGGATATAATACAAGGTGATGTGTAAAAACAAAATGTAGCCACCAAAATGCCTAATGATAAATAAGAGGCAAAATTACTTGAACTTTCTAGTAAGCTACAACATAAGAATAGAATTGAACTTTCCAGTGGGACATAATAAAATGCACAAATAAGTACTCAAATGACTAAAAAATTGAAAATTACCTTCACTACATTCTGCACCTTAGAGCCATGAAATATTTCAACCACTTGAGTTTTGGTGATCTTTTTCGTTTCTTGTTTCATTTTTCTCTATGCCCGGTTCTCTTCCCAAAACATGGTGATGGCGTTTTTCGGTCGAGAAGAAACTTCTCAATGGTATATGTCGGATTTCAGGTTCCGCAAAATCGAGAGAAGTTCGAACACGGGGGCGTGTGCGAAGATCCCCAGTAGCCTCACCCCACCTTGCTCACCACTCGATGATTTCTATGACGAACTCACACGATGACGAGGAAGAAGATGCACACGGTGATTTACCTAGGTTTGGGCCGCTGTGAAGCGTAAAACTCTACTCCTTCTTTGGTGGATTGTCTCACGAGGAGGTTTGTGGATGAACTAGTATAGTGGTGAGTTGCCTCGCGAGGGCGCTCTGGTGGTGTTGCCTCTTTTCTGTTGGCTCTTTGTTTCGTTGTCCCTCTCTACGGTGCAGCCTCTCCTCTATTTATAGTGCCCCGGGTCCTCTTCCCTTATCGCTATGGCGGGAAGGGATCCCACAACGGCCAAATTCGAAGGGGGACAGGAGTACATCTTTATCCTAACGAAAGGTGGTCTTCGCCTGCAAAGTAGTTGTTGATGAAGCAGAGGTGGGCTCGGCGATGACATCCTTCCTGGTGGGCTCGTGGTCGTGGTCTTGTTGCACTGTAATGAAAACCTTTGGGACACTTTGGGAACCCACGTACGTCCTTGCTTCCTTTGCATCAAAAGGGAAACTGTACCGCCTAGCACGCTGGCGCCCGCCTGTCCCACCTGGTGTCATCCCTGGCCACCCGAGGCCAGGCGCTGCATAGAGACCTTTGCTGCTTCGAAGGGGGCCTGAGGAGGCCCGTTCTTTGCTGGTATTGATGCTGCTTTCCTCGTGAGCTTAGGGCTCTCGCGAGGGCCTTGCCTTGAATAGTGTCTCGCCAGGCCGTTGGCTGATGAGGTGGGCCATGCCCTGGGCCGCAGGCAGGCAGGTCTTGACACCCCCGTTCCCAAAACGTCGACAATATATGTATATAACAAATGCAAATTACAAATGAGAGATAAAAAATTACATAGAAAATATACCCTAAATAAAGCTATAACCCTAGCAAATGCTCAAGTCTTGTCAATACATAGGAATTTAATCTGACAGCTGCTAGTTTTACATGTAACTGTTGCAACTTGCAAATCGTAGGATTTTTTAGAAAAGGTAGGGCAAGGATGCTATCATAATTGGGGTCCCTTCCAAGTTCCAATATATAGACAGAACGAAAGATCTCGGATAGGTCGCCGAATTGCACATAGCTGGACCGCCAAAGACGAAATTGCGGCGTGCTCCCGGCATCGTCGTGTTGGCTTCGTGACATAACTTAGGTGTGGCTGCGATGTTGTGACCTGCGGTGTCCGACGTCTCCATCGGCAAATCGACAGCTCGCTGCCGCCTGTATAGGTTCGTATGAGGTTCCTCGCTGGTTGTGGACGCCTGGTACGCGCACGTACGGTTACGCGGAAGACCGATCAATCGATCAATTTTTTTCTGAGTCGGCTTGGGCTGGAAAACAAACATCATTGCGTGCGTGCGTGGCCGGCGTTGGCCCATTGCGGAGGCGTGCATGAAAATCTGAACATGGACCCTGATGCACTGATGTTGGGCCAACCTGATGCACATGGGCTTTTCATGTGATAGGTAACACTAAAGTTTCTGATGGACCCGTATTCCTGTGCATCAGGGTCGGCCCGATGGGCTCCACGTCTGCGTCAGATCCAAGCTTTGTCCCAATTACGAAAATGTCAAAGCAACTTTTATTTAAGATGCAAATTTAACGTGTGTTGCAATGGGTGAAAAAAAACACAGTCCCCTAACCAAATAACCATGATGCCGGGCTCTACCAGGTTAGCTTTCTTTATTTCAACACATGGCATCCCATATGTGTTGCCACGTATCCTCCTTTCCACCATCACTGACGGTGGCCTCAATGTTTAAACAATCATAACACATATGAATGTTGTCAATTCTAAGACGTTCTCTCTCTCTCTCGGCATGATAAATATGCTTCTTTATGAGATTTTGACGAGGCGTGCATGCATGATTATAGTAGTGTTTTTCGTATCTCATGTCGTATTTTTTAGGGTATCAATTTTCAATTCGGATCGTCGTCGGTATGAAAAAAAGATGGATCATAATAGTCAGAAAAAAAGATGGATCATGCACTATTGATTATGGTTGTATCCTAAATGGCATTTTAAAATGGCTAACAAGTAAAATAACATCATATTTAGATTCTACATATTCTTCTAATCAAATTCATATACAACATGTTCAATCTAGAGTTGGAATTTAAAAGATATGGATATGGATATATTTTTAAAACATTGAATATGTTCTGCGGGTTGATTAACCCAAATACTAAATAACAAGGGGTTTTCTTAAAAATAAAAAACTAACTTGAAAGTGGACTGTGAGTTTACTAAAAAAAGCATGAGGGAGTTTTCTACAAAAGAGCCCGACGGGCTAAGTATACCTATTTCCTTTATTAGTAGGTATAGAAAAACTAAGTTGAAAGTGGACTGTGAGTTTATTAAGAGAAGCATGAGAGAGTTTTCTACAAAATAGCTCAATGGACTAAGAATACCTATTTCTTTTAATAGTAGGCGTAGATAAAGTAGGAGATGTAAAATTTACATCATTAAAAATGCCTTTTACATCTTAAAAAAGCCAACTTCAACACATTGTGCAAAATGAAGATATAAAAGTGCAACTCCCATAGGTGATGCAAAATGTAGATGTAAAACCGGCGGCCGGTTGCGCGACTATTCTATAGCCGCATTTCAACATTTAAATATCAATTTGCATCAAATTTTTACCAACACAAATCCATCATCATTCATAGTTTGAAATCCTACAACAAAATGTGCATTGTCCCAAACAAAGTTCATGGTCCAACAAATTAAAATACACATAAAACATAAAACATATCACTCAATTTTTGCCCACTTCGTTGTCACTAGTGACATTGTGAACAATGGTATGGTCACCATCGCCAATGGCTTCTTTGTCGATGTTTTGATTCGTTGAAGTCTCGTTCCCGCGAACTCCACCAGAAGCACCTTCATTGCCACCTCCCATGCCACTCATCATGTTGCCACCAAAGCCACCTCACATGCCACCCATGTTTTCACCAAAGCCACCGCTCATTCCACCGAAGCCACCATCCATGTTGCCACCTAATGCACCATTCATGGCGCCTCCCGTCAGGGGAAATCTACCAGGGAGGCTTAGATAGGCTCGATCCTAGTCTCCGATTTTGCCAAATTATCCTCGCCTAGTTAGAGTTTCTAGTGTGTTCTTGCCAGCGGCATCATTAGTTCTCGTTTCCCTAGCTTTTGTTCATCTGTGGGTGAAAGGATGATCGATCATTGTGTCTATAGATGGGTCATGGGCTCATGGCTATGGGCATGTACCTAAAGAAAAAGATGGGACTCATTTTAAACATGTTTTGTCCATATCTATGTTTTATCGGATGAGACCCATCAAACCAAAGCGCATGTTAGTGGTCTAACTATTGCCATCGAGCCCTAAAAAGAAAACTATTGCCATCGAGATTTCTCAAAAAAGAAAAATATTGCCATCATTCTTTCCTAAATCAATTAGGTTAGACATGCATCAGTTCCTAAAAAACTGATTATACATGCATCAAATTAGATTATACATAGATCCCTATAGCCCCAGAATCGATTGATGACTGGAAAAAAATTAGGCGCTCTGCGCCCCAGCTTCCAAATCAATTGATGGTCGAAAAAAATCCAAGCACCCATAGAATAACAAAAATGGTATTTTAATTAAGTTGTGCACTACATTTGTTGCGAGTTAGCTCACAGATTTTATTTACTTATTTGTAGCACGGTTGACACAATATATGCACCTTGGTCTAGCTTGGTTGTTACCTTGAGCCCACCCTCTGTATCCATCCTAGATTCGCCACTGCCTACCATCATGTTCATGTAGCCACTCATTCCTCCTCCCATGGCACCTCCCACTCCTCCTCTCATTCCTCACATGACATATTCCATGGCTCCTCCCATTCCTCCCACTCCTCCTCCCATCATGCTCCTCATGAGCATTTGCTTCTTCACGATCATTTCATCATGCACAAAGATCGGCATACGCCTTTGTCATGGGATC
This sequence comes from Hordeum marinum, assembly GCA_022496015.1. Taxonomy (NCBI): domain Eukaryota; kingdom Viridiplantae; phylum Streptophyta; class Magnoliopsida; order Poales; family Poaceae; genus Hordeum; species Hordeum marinum. The sequence goes on from CM039677.1 coordinate 123,502,396, forward strand.
TCGACCATCTTGAACTCTTGGCCGCCGCCTTCCTCTTCTCTAGTTCCACCTTTGTCTCCCTAGCCGCCGCCAACCTCTCATCGGCCGCCACCCTGTTCTCCTTTGCCGCCGCCCTCCTCCGCTCGGCTTCTTCCCTCTTCACCATTTCTTTTATCTTCAACAATTTTTCTCTCTTTGGCATACTCCTTCCTCGCAATGACAATTGTGTCAAATCCTTTTCTAAGATCATTATTCTGACAACCCAAGGCCATGACCTCCACTATTTATGTTATGTTCATGCTTGCATGCTATCATGTGCATTTTATTTATATATTTGCATCATGCATTATGCATCATCTCCATCATCTTGTTGTGATTGCTTCCCTTTATTTTGTTCATGTGTTTTTGCTACTCCTAGTCCATCCTTTATCCTTCCTTTTTTCCCATGCTCAACTTATTTCAATTGATCGCAACCTTTTGTGTAATACCAACTTCACTCTTGATCTCATTCACAATGCTTTGTCATAATTCCCAAATTTCCTATGCCACTTCCTTCTTTCCATTTTCTTTTCTTTATTTGAGTTGTAAATATAAATGCTCAAATAAATGTTCCTGTCATGCCCATGAATCATATCTATCGTGTAGGGCCACCATCTAAAATTTCAGCCCAGTTGAGTTTGGTTTTGTTGGGTTAAAAATTCAAGCAAGTTTGAATTACATTAAAACTTGTTTAAGTTTTTAGTCTGTAAAAATCCCAAAACCACATCTCTATATTAAATCATTTTCTAGGTCTCCAAATATATATTTATCCCTCCACAAATCCCCTCCAAACTCTCTGTACTTTTCCCTAAATTTCTGGTTCAATTTTAAATTAGAAAAAGAAATAAATGGAAGCGAGAGAGGAGGCCCAAGACAACTTCTAGCCCACCAGCATCCAAACTCCATCGGAATCTGATGTCTACTACACAACCTTCTTCTTGTAGACTCGTGTTGGGCCTCCAAGCGCAGAGTTCTGTAGGACAGTAGCAATTTTCCCTCAAGTGGATGACCTAAGGTTTATCAATCCGTGGGAGGTGTAGGATGAAGATGGTATCTCTCGAACAACCCTGCAACCAAATAACAAAGAGTCTCTTGTGTCCCCAACACACCCAATAAAATGGTAAATTGTATAGGTGCACTAGTTTGGTGAAGATATGATGATACAGGTGCAATATGGATGGTAGATATAGGTTTTTCTAACCTGAAAAATATAAAAAACAGCAAGGTAACAAATAGTAAACAATGAGCAAAACATTGTATAAATGCTTGGAAACAAATCCTAGGGTCCATACTTTCACTAGTGCAATTTCTCTCAACAATATTGACATAGTTGAATCATATGTAAGTACCTCTTGTGTGACGAAGAGTTCACTCCAAAGTCACAAATAGAGGAGAACTAACAAAGAAATTATTGCAGGGTACGAAACCACCTCAAAGTTATCTTTTCTGATCAATCTTATGAGCTATCCCTATAAGTGTCATGGACAGCCCTAGAGTTCGTACTAAAATAACCCCTTAAGATACACATCAACCAAAACCCTAATGTCACCTAGATACTCAAATATCACCACAAGTACCCATGGGTTTATTATACGATGTGCATCACATAATTTCAGATTCATCATATTCAATCCAACACAAAGAACTTCAAAGAGTGCCCCAAAGTTTCTACCAGAAAGTCAAGACAAAAACGTGTGCCAACCCCTATGCATAGATTCCCAAGGTCACGGAACCCGCAAGTTGATCACCAAAACATACATCAAGTGGATCAATAGAACATCCAATTGTCACCACGAATATCCCATCGCAAGACATACATCAAGTGTTCTCAAATCCTTAAAGATTCAATCCGATAAGAAAACTTCAAGGGAAAACCCAATTCATCACAAGAAGATAGAGAGGGGAAAACTCCATATGATTCAACTATATCAATAAAGCTCACGGTACATCAAGATCGTGTCATCTCAAGAACACGATAGAGAGAGAGAGATTAAACACATAGCTACTGGTACATACCCTTAGCCCCGAGGGTGAACTACGCCCTCCTCGTCATGGAGACTATCGGGATGACGAAGATGGCCTTCGGTGATGGTTTTCCCCTCTGACACGGTGCCGGAACGGGCTCTCGATTATTTTTTCGTGGCTCTAGAGGTTTGCGGCGGCAGAACTCCTGATCTAGGTTTCTTTTCGGAGGTTTCTATATTTATAGGAATTTTTGGCGTCAATCTTGATAACCCACAAGTATAGGGGATCGCAATAGTTTTTGAGGGTAGAGTATTCAACCCAAATTTATTGATTCGACACAAGGGGAGCCAAAGAATATTCTCGAGTATTAGCAGCTAAGTTGTCAATTCAACCACACCTAAAAGACTTAATATCTGCAGCAAAGTATTTAGTAGCAAAGTAGTATTGAAGTAACAGTAATGGTAGCAAAAGTACTAGTAGCAGTTTTATAGTGATTGTAACAACAGCAGTAGAGAAGTAACTTAGCAAGGATCAATAGGTGGATAGCTTGTAGGCAATGGATTGGTGATGGATAATTATGTCAAATGTCATTCATCATGCAACAGTTATAACATAGGGTGACACAGAACTAGCTCCAATTCATCAATGTAATGTAGGCATGTATTCCATATATAGTCATACATGCTTATGGAAAAGAACTTGCATGACATGTTTTGTCCTATTCTCCCGTGGAAGAGGGGTTCTAATGGAAACTAAGGGATATTAAGTCCTCCTTTTAATAGAGAACCGGACCAAAGCATTATCACTTGGTGAATACATGAACTCCTCAAACTACGGTAATCACCGGAAAGAATCCCAGTTATTGTCACCCTGGGGGATGCGGATCATAACTCGTAATAGGTGTCTACAACTTGCAAGATAGGATCAAGAACACATATATAATATGAAAACATAATAGGTTCAGATCTGAAATCATAGCACTCAGTCCCTAGTGACAAGCATTAAGCATAGCAAAGTCATAGCAACATCAATCTCAAAACATAGTGGATACTAGGGATCAAACCCTAACCAAACTAACTCGATTACATGATAAATGTCATCCAACCCATCACCGTCCAGCAAGCCTATGATGGGATTACTCACGAACGGAGGAGAGCATCATGGAATTGGTGATGAAGGATGGTTATGACGATGGCGTCGATTTCCCCTCTCCGAAGCCCAAAATGGACTCCAGATCTGGTCTCCCGAGGAAGAACAGGAGGTGGCAGCGGCTTCGTATCGTGAAACACGATAAACTCTTCTCTTTGACTTTTTTCTCCGCGAATAGGGTTATATGGAGCTAGAGAGGAGGCCGGAGGAGCCACGAGGGCCGCACAAGCCTGCTAGGCGCAGCCAGGGGGGTGGCCACACCTAGCAGGCTTGTGGCCTGCAGGTGCCCCCCTCTAGTTGATTCTTGCGCTAGTATTTTTTGTTAATTCCAAAAATATTCTTTGTAAATTTCCAGGACGATCCGAGAACTTTTATTTCCACACAAAAATAACACCAAGTCAATTCTGCTAAAAATAGCGTTAGTCCGGGTTAGTTCCATTCAAATCATGCAAATTGGAGTCCAAAACAAGGGCAAAAGGGTTTGGAAAAGTGGATACAATGGAGATGTATCAACTCCCCCAAGATTAACCCATTGCTTGTCCTCAAGCAATTCAGTTGATAAACTGAAAGTGATAAAGAAAATTTTTTACAAACTTTGTTTGATCTTGTTGTTGTAAATACATCTAACTAATGTTCAGATTTTCAGCAAAGATCATAGACTAACCACGTTCACAATAACATTTAGGTCTCACATTTACTCATATCAATGACATAATCAACTAGCGAGCAATAATATATCTCTCAGATGACAACACTTTTTCAAAACAATCATGATACAATATGACAAAGTGGTATCTTGCTAGCCCTTTCTGAGACCGCAAAACATAAATGCAAAGCACCTCTAAAGAACAAGGACTGACTAGACATTGTAATTCACGGTGAGAGAGATCCAACCATGCTCATACTCAATATCAATTAACAACAAGCATACAAATGACGGTGGTGCTCTCTAACTGGTGCCTTTTATAAGAAGATGATGACTCAACAATAAAGTAAATGGAAAGGCCCTTCGCAGAGGGAAGCATTGATTTGCAAAGGTGCTAGAGCTCGAGTTTTTAAAATAGAGATCAGTAATGATTTTTGAGCGGTATGCTTTCATTGTTCACATAACGACCAACATGTTTTCAACATCTTCCATGCTAGATACATTATAGGCGGTTCCAAAATGGAATGATAAAGTTTTTAGTCCCCCTCCACCAATCAGTCACACTCCACGGCGAGCTGAATCCACGGGTACCGTCCATACAAACACAATCCTGGGGGAGTTTTGTTTAATTATATTTTGCTGTTGTTTCGAGCATGGAACTGGGCATCCCGATTACCAGCTACTTACTCATGAATGATAGTGAATCAACACATACCGTGAGAATAACCCACCTAGCATGGAAGATACTGACGTCCCCCAGTCGCCACATGAGCGATTTGGGCATACAAAACAAAATGTTATTGATGGTTTAGAGTTTGGCACAAGCAAATTTACTTGGAACAGCAGGTAAATACTGCATATAGAGTATGGTGGACTCATATGAAACAACTTTGGGTTTGAGAGATTGGATGCACAAGCAGTATTCCCGCTTAGTACAAGTGAAGGCTAGCAAAAGACTAGGGAGCGACCAACTAGAGAGCGACACAGTCATCAACCTTCTTTGAGATTAACCAACATTGAATGCAAGAATGAGTAGGATATAAATCACTATGAACATAAATATCGTGGAGGCTATGTTGATTTTGTTTCAACTACATGCATGAGCATGTGCCAAGTCGAGCCACTTGAATTGTTCAGAGGAGGATACCATCCCATCATACTACATCACAACCATTTTAATATGCATGTTGACACCCAAAACAAACCATTATCCACTCTTAGCTAATTAAGCATGGCATGAGTAACTATAATCTCTAATTGTCATTGCAAATATGTTTCATCCATGATGAACTGAATTCGGAACGATGAGATAATCATATTTACAAAAGCAAGATAGGTAGAGTTCATACCAGATTTCTCCATCTCAATCTTTTCATCAAATATCGTCATTATTGCCTTTCACTTGCATGACCGAATGGTGTGGATAATAATAAGAGTACACGTGCAATGGACTAAGCTGGAATCTGTGAACAATAACTCAAAGGAGAAGACAAGGTAATATGGGTTCTCTGATAGGTAAGCAATAATGCATATGAGAGCCACTCGACATTTCATTGTGGTCTTCTCCTCATGACCCAAAGAAAGAAAACTCAAAACAAGAACGAGAAAACTATTTACACGGGAAAGCTCCCAACAAGCAAAAGAAGAACGAAAAATCTTTTTGGGTTTTATTTTAATGCTACAACTAAGAAACTGGAAATAAAGCCAGAACTAATTCTTTTTGTATTTTCCTCAAAGTTAAATAAACACACAAGAAGAAAGCAAAACAAGAAAATAAACTACCATGGATGATACAATGAAAGAGTATGAACACCGACTAGTAAGATGAGTGTGTGAACATGAATGTAACGTCGGTGAGAAATACGTACTCCCGCAAGCTTAGGCTTTTGGCCTAAGTTGGTCTATGGCCATGGCTGGAAAGAGCTCCCTCCCGGATACTCAGGAGCGTCCTCATAGTTCCATTGGTTGGCAAACTCCTACGGCTCCCACTAAAAAACTGGCTTCAGGTATGGATCAAAGGCTGGTGCCGGCTCCGGAGCTGGGGGTTGCATCAGACCCCAATATCTGTAAATGTCTCCGGGCATAATGGTGTACCTGCCTGAGCGAATATTGAACAAAGAAGAAGTAGACAAAGTAATAATTTCACAAGTACCCTGGCTAAAAACTAAGTTGTGAAGCAGCCTCCTATCATCATTTTTCTTAATAACATCATGGGCTACCATACGGTCATAATCTAAAAACTTCGCGGGTAGCAGCCTCTCATCTTTCTCGTGAAGCCTAATGGGTATCTCAAAATGTTTAGCTAAACGAGATGCATAATACCTCCGAATATGGGCCCTTTCGAACGGTTGGTGTTCAACCATTGGGCCACCATAGTGCCTAGACTAAAAGTTCTATCAGCAAATAAAGCATGGCGCAAAATAGCAAGGTCAGGGGCACTAAGACTTCCACTCTCCCAGCGACCAACTAAACATCTTCCCGCAAATAATGAATAATCGCATAGCACAGGAAAATGTAAACTAGCTGCTCTTGCCTTTGACACACCTCTCTCTTCCCCTACAATGATTGCGGCAATAAAATCTTCCATGTCTCGAGGACGTGGTTCCCTGATGCTTCCCTCATAGGGTATTTTGCAAACTTTGCAAAAATCACAAAGGTTCATTTTATTAGGCACATCATATAAGTGAAATTCTACTATAGGAGGGTCTTCCCTAGAATGAAAGTGAAATTTTTTCACAAAGGTATTCACGAGCAAGAGGTACAGGTCACACTTATCGTGGAGGAAGTCGGTGATGCCTGCATTCTCGGACAAATAATAGAAATCTTCATAAATTCCGGCCGCCCTCAAGAATGTGTCACACGGCCATTCACATGGTCGAACTTCTATGATGTGAGGAAGATTATACTTGGGTTTCTCCCTCATTTCATTTTCATCTTCCTTAGAACTCCGGCTTGAAGAGCCTCTTAATAATCTCCTCAACATTTCTGAAAAATTCTGAAATTTTTAGTGACCCAAAATAAAGGTGAACAAAACTCAACAAAACTCATAGCAACTACTCCCTCAAGTGCCTAGAGGCTATATCATGCATTAAAACTACTTGGGACCATACAAATTTGACATGCAAGGCCAAGAACAAGGTCACCACAATAGCAAAAAATTACAATATATAAAGCACTAGAACAAAAACTAATTGGACCATTGGAGGAGTCACATACCGAGGAATAATCCCCCAAAACAGTTTTTGCGAATGAAGCTTTGGGCAAGGAGATCGAAAATGGCAGCAAAATGATCTAGAACACGGGTTTGAGCAATGGTGGGATTTTTCTGGAGGAAGATAAAGTGGATGGGTGCTGGAATAAGTGAAGGGGGCCACGTGGGACCCACAAGCCTGCTAGGCATGGCCAGGGGGGTGGCCGTGCCTTGTGGGCTCTTAGCCCACTGGTGCAGCCCCCTGCAGTGTGCTCAGTGCCAGAAATTTTTAAATATTCCAGAAAAAATCATACTCCACTTTGAGGACATTTGAAGAACTTTTATTTCCAGGTCATTTTTTATTGCACGGGAAACTTAGAAAACAGAAAAGTAATAGCATTCTTACTTAATTTAATATAACTAATAGAAAATAAAAGTTGGGTACAGGGAGTTGTGCTTTCTAAATTTTTCCATCTCATGCTCATCAAAAGGAATCCATCAATAGGGTTGATCAAGTCTTCTTAACAAACTTCTTTCGAATAAAATGAAACCAAAGAATTTTAAAATAACACTAAGTTATCTCAATGGGGATATGTATATCCCCATCAATAAGTATATCATATTTCTTCTTGGCAGTAGGAAGAGGGAATTCAAAGTCTCCAATAATAATCATTGGACTTCTTTCAGTGGAGTTGATACTGTGAACTTGAGGTTGTTTCTTTGAAAAGTGTTGTAACAACCCAAGTGCACCCCTTGCCATTTTGGTCATGTATCTCATGTGGACCTCCATGTTTTGCCTATGTGGTTTCAATTATTTAACTTGCTTCATGTTATTCTTGCATCATGGCATCATACGCATTCATCATCATGTTGTTGTGTGTGCCCAAGGTTGTGGTAGTGGTGTAAGTGTATGTGTTTGGGGAGTGTATGCATGTGGGCTTGAAGTGTTGCTTGGTTGAAGTGTTGCTCTCGTCCCATTTCTATTTCCCATCACTTCTTCCCTCTCACTCAATTTTTCCTCATGATATTAATTGCTTGCTGTTTTCTCTCTTTTAAAAATGTTGGTCATCTTCTAAATATTCTACTAGGATTTTAAAAGTAATCCTTCTGATATGGTTGGAGATTTTCCCTTTCAAATAATTTTGCAACATGTCTAGTTAAATATTAAGTAAAAAATTTGCTTGCTCTTAAATGTCCTAACCATTTTTATTAAATTGCTTGCATTTTTGTGAGCCCAAAAAGGTTTTTCTTTTTATTTTAAACCTCTCTCTCTAATCTTGGCTTAGTTTTGTTCTCTGGTTTTTAAAATAAAAGATATTAATTTTTTTTCTGTTGAGAGAGAGAGAGGAGACTGGATGGGCTCTTCTTGGCCCATCTAGCTGGCCCGCGGCCCAGCTCTTCGCTCCTGACGCCTACCTGCCCCATCTCCCTCCTTCGTCAGTCAGTGTGTGTGACAGAGAGAGAGCGCCTGCCATGAGCTCACGGACGTCGAGGAACATTCCCCCGCGTCCTATTTAATCCCCTCGGCATGCGTGCCCCTTCCCCTAGGGTTCCGCGTCCCCTCCAGCTGCCGCCATCTCCCTCTCCCCTCCTTCCTCTCCCTCCCCGCGATAAAATTCAGAGAGGCTTTTCGGGTTCAGACAAAGCAGAAAGAGCAGCGCCGTCGTCCCCGTCTTCTCTGTCGTCGTCGGTGACCCCTCCGTGATGTCCCGGATGCCCGGTGGGTTCCTAGTGCTGCCCGCGCTCCGTTCCCGGAGCGAGGGAGGTTCGAGATCCTCCGTAGCGTCGGCTCCATCATTGCCTCCTATCGGCGAGCCACGCGGGTGGAGCTGCGCTTTGTCAGGATGCGGCAACCCATCGTCCCTGCCTCGCCACGACCCCGTGTAGCCCCGAGGTGAGCATCGCGCTCCTTCTCTCTTCTCTGGTCGTGCATCGCCTCGCATCATCGCCGTGGCGCCACCGCTGCCGCCATGCCCGAGAGAGCGCAAGCTCGAGCTCGAGCAACATAGAGTCCTTCCCCTCTGAGTGCGGGAACGGGCTCCCCTAGGACTCCACAAGACCCCGCCAGTCCCCTCTGTAGCCAAATGACGTCGCCTCGTGGGAATCACATCACCGCCGTGCCCTATCGTTGCTGTCAATTTCTTTAGTTTCTTCAGAGTTTTGGCCGTCGTCAGTTAGAAGTAGAGGAGCAAACCCCCCTCTATGTCTGTAGCCGCAGCGTAGCACAGTGGTGCGCACCGGGGGAATCGACCGAGAGGTCGCGGGTTCGAAACCCCCCGGCCCCTTTTTCTTTTTCGTATATGTGTGTTCTGTGTTTGTATGATTTGGATCTGGTGCGGCTGCGTCTGGATCCCGTGTGCGTGCATGTATGTGTGGCGTGTGCCCGCGTGTGCGCGTGTGTGGCTGGATCCCATGTGGCCGTGGCTAGGTGGATCTACGTGTGCCTGTGTGTGTCGTGTGGTGTGGCCGTGTGTGTGTTCCATGTGTGTATGGCAATAGGGCCCTGGCCCCACCTGCCATACTCACAGGGGGCCCTGGTGGAACTGACCAGTGGGACCCCTCCAATTTATTTATTTGTTTTAATTTTTTTGGTGTTTTATTTGTGTTTTTAGAGATAAATTCCATTTCTGGAAATGTCCAGATCTGGACATAGGCCTTTTTGGTAGTGGCCCAAATAGGAAATGTCTAACTTATAAGTCATATAGGTTTTGTGCCTTGTTTTTCGAGCTAGGTTGTGTGTGTTTTTCCTATGCAAAGATATGAGTGTGATATATGGATTTGGGATAGAAAAATCCCAGGAATCCATTGGTGTGATTTGTTTTAGATTTTGAGCAAGTTTTGAAAAATGTCATTTTGTTCCTATATATCATTGTCATTTTTGTAAGAATAAATCCATATATGCTATGATAATTGTGTCAACATGAAAGTGGTAGGGTTTTGTGAGTGTTATGCCATGGTATTTTCTTTTGACATGATAAACTTGCACATAAGTGGGTTTCTTGCTCCAAAGTAGCTAATAAGATGTGCTGTTTTCAACATGCTCAATAACTCAAAGTCTGAGAATCTGTTATTATTTTTATGCCATGTTGAGTGGATGCTACCAAGTGTTCTGTTGAGTTTTAGCTCAAGCTCAGTGCTAGTGTTTTGTAGTAGATGTTGTCCTCTACCATCTTGTTAATTTTTATGCCATGAGGTGGTATCTAGCTTCATTGTTGTCTACTGTCAATTTGCTATCAGCTTAACTCAGATTCCGGAAAACTGTGATTTTCACGAAGTCCCTAGAATCTGTTTCATTATGCCATCTTGTGAGCTTCATGCTTAGTGATCTATGGTTCCTTTCAAGTTTGTGTAGTTGGATGATTTGATAAGCATGTTATGTGGTTTCTGTACATAGTTTGTTTGTGGGTGGAAACATCGTGTAGCTCTAGATATTGGTTGTGCAAGTTGCTATGTTGCTGTTTTGGACAGGGTGTGTGTAGTTTTGTGTTGTGACTTGTGGGAGCTATGCTCCATTGTTTTGCTTGATATTTGGCTCTAATGTGGTTAGTTTTTGATTTCCTAACCAGTGGATACCTTAGAATACCAAGGAATAGCCCATGGCTTTCCTTGTCTTGTATTTTGTCTTCATACCTTGTCGTGAGCGTAGCGTGAGAGCCGTAACTTCATTTCCTACGTTCTACATATGCATTTGCATCGATTTTGCATCAAGCATCCATATTTTCCATGATCATGCATGTCTAAACAACTTAACATGAGGTTCTTTCCAGAATTGTAAATAACTTAACTATTGCATGAGAAACATGACTAGCCTAGGATTGCCATGTTAAATACTTCAAATGAATCATGCATCACCTTGTTTGTGCATTGAACCTTGGTTGTTTGTTCATTGTTGCTGTTTCTCTTTGGGTATACACGAGTGTTGAACCTGAGTACGAGGATCCAGGAGAATACCACTACGAGGACCCAACTCTTTGTCCCTCTAAAGAACCAACCAGCAAGATGATCGTACCCAGATCTCGACACTATTTTTGCTTGCTAGATGTCTCGCTCTTATCGTTACATTTGCGTTACCTACCAATTGAATGTCAAGCCTCCTACATTGCCACGATAGCCTCTAACCCCCCAATACCTAGCAAACCTTGTTTGGCTAAGTTACCGCTGCTCAGCCCCTCTTATAGCGGTCTTAGATGCAGGTGCAGGTTGTTTCCATGTGATAACATGGATATCTGGAGATATCACAATATTTACTGCTATTTAATTTAATGCACATATATACTTGGTGAGGTGTAAGTCTTGTCCTTTTGCTCGGTGTTTTGTTCCACTTTTACCGCCATAGTACTTGTTACCGGTGTTATGTTTCCATATTTTGCGCTCCTAACATGCTCGGGGTTGTTATGGGGACCCCCTTAGTTATTCGTTTGATATTAAAGCTTGTCTGGCAAGATCCAACATTGGTATTATTTTCTTAACAACTTAATAAAAATGCATAGGGCTTAGATACTCCGTGGATAATTAATCAACAACCCGGGCCAATGCTCCTCATGAGTGTTGGTCCAAAACGGGCTACCTGCGGGGTCGCCTCGAGGAAACTTGATGATTGGTTTTCCCCGTAGCTAGACCCATCTAGTAGGGCCCTGAGATAGAGATACGCTCGGCTCCTATTGGGATCTGGCCTATCGGGCGGTCTTGCTGGACTTGTTTTACCTTTCTCGAATGTCTTGCGTTAGGAACTCTGATCTTCTTCGGGCTATCTCGAGGTGTCGGATTTCCTTTGTAATTGCCTAGGATGATCATGATATCCGTGGTCGAGGTTATTCCCGTGGAGTGTGGTTAATTTGTGATGGATCAGTTGGAGCACCTTTGCAGGGTTAAATCTTTCAAAAAGCCGTGCCCGGGGTTATGTGGCCACTTGGATATTTTGTTTAACACCCGATTATAGTCAACTTGAAGTAAACTCTAATAAAATACACCAACTGTGTGCATAATCGTGATCGTCTCTGCTCGTGAACATGAACCGAGAGAGAACACGGTGGGGTTATGTTTGACGTAAGTAGGTGTTCAGGATCACTTAGTGATCATCGTAGTTATCGATCGTCTTTCGTAACCACCATATTTACCTTCATGTTCTTATAACATAGACACCAAATAAATACTTAGTGCTTGCTGCAAACTCAACACTTACCCCTTCCAAACCCATAATCTTACATAGTTTCGGTACCCGGGTTACATGATTGCTGAGTCCCTTGTGGCTCACAGATTACAACAATACAGGTGCAGGTGTTGATGAGTCCATGCTAGATGATGTGACCTAGCTCCAGTGGGAGTATGATGAAGACCGTGGTAGGATGTATGTCACGTACCCCGATGAGTAGAGAGGCCATGGTCGTGATCTTTGGGATAGCAAGGCAGTTTTTCATTGCTTCTTTTCTTCGTTTGATTTCGTCCGTAAATGGACCCTGTCTTCTGTATGATGTTTGAATAATTGTGTGAACTTGTAATTTAGCTTGTGGCGAGTGTAAGACAACGCATATACTCATATCTTCATAAATATATGCAACGTTTACTGCACTTGCAAAACGACGAGATGCGCCTCTATCCCAGTCGAGGCCCCTGTGCCTAAATAAGGGTAGGCACGCATCTTGGGCATTACAAGTTGGTATTTAGAGCCATACAACCATAGGAGCCCTTTGCTTAATTGAACTTGGCTGAGTCGAGTCTAGTAAAACTATTTTGAGTCTAGTTATATTGGAGAGTAGGTTTCTTTTACTCCTCTTCTATACTTTGGTGAGGTATTCGACTTAGGAATTTTGATTCTACTCCTCTTCTTGCTCAAATTTTTTAGGATCATGCAGGTATTCTGGAAACTATATGATGCCGATGTGACGGAGTTCTGTCTTGGTGCCTCCTGTCTGACTTGATTTCTTCCATGGAGTTGAGCTCCAGGGGATTCTTGGCACATCGTTATCATTTAGTTTTCTTAGTATCTCAGGATGGAGAATGTTTGAAATTGCTTCAATACTTATCGTGGCGAGATAAGGTCGGAGTCACCCAGTACTAGGGAGGCATCTGGGGTACTGCCATGTTTGGTATCATTGCGCTTTCGAGGATCCGAGATAGATGGAGTTCCGAAGCCTCTGGTTATGTGTTGACGGATGGATACAGTTGGAGTGTAGGGCTTGCTAGTTGTGTGAGATATTTTGCCTCCCTGTATCCCCAACACCCGATTGTATAACCAAAGAGTTAGGAAGTTCTTAGGTGGGAATTCAAGTAGTTACCTAGGATCATCTTTCTTCAGATGTATGAGGTCTATACATTTGTTCCGAGCATATCTTAGCTCAATACTTGGTTGTGTATATTCAAGTGGCTTCTAATATCTGATGATGTTATCGCAAACCCGAGAAAGGCGTTCTTACTAATTTTTCAATAAGAAGGCTATTAATGTTATTCCGTTCAATTTCTTTCAAGTCATTTGGTTCAGCTTGTTGCAATCATCTTTGTCAATGATGTGCTGATGTTCTTGTCCTTCTCCAGGATGGCTCCACCAACTCGAGGGAATCTGGGTCGGGGTGAGGAGCAGTCTGATCCTCCACCACCCCCACCACCGCCTCCTCCTCCAGAAGCTTGGCAAGCTGTGATGGCCGCAACCAATGTGAATACTCAGATGTTGCTCACGCAAGAGAGAGATCCGGGTCAGCAAGGTCATCAAGGGAATTTTTAGAATCCGCCTCAGTTCGCGACACTCAACCAGTTCCTTGCCAACCAGCCCAAGTCTTTCACCTGTTGTGAGCAGCCTTTTGATGCATATGATTGGCTCCACGACAAGAGTAAGAATTTTGAGTGCAGAAATGTCAGACCAGAGGACCATGTCAGGTTCGCGTCGTTTTAGCTCAAGGGTCAGGAGATTGGTGGTAGCAATACAAAGACTCCAGGGGTGATTATGTTGTCAACTGGGATGATTTCTGTCATGACTTTAGGGCCCATTACATTCCGACGAGCTTTGTCGAGGAGATGCGTGAGAAGTTCAGGCACCTAAAGCGGGGAAGCAAGTCTGTCTATCAGTACAATGTCGAGTTCCAGAATCTGGCCCGCTATGCTAAACAAGATGTTCCTGATGACAAGTCCATGATTTATCAGTTCAGAGGTGGTCTCAAGGATGAGCTTTTGCTGGGTCTGGTCCTCCAAGAGCCTCGTGAGTTTGATCAGTTCTACAACATGGCTTTGAAGGTCGAGTCAACTCAGCTCAAGCTAGAGAACTCAAGGAAGCATTCCAGGGAATCCTACTCTTCTTCTTCCAGCTCTCAGATGGTCTCTAAGCAGCAAAAATATTGGGTTCCTCCTCCTCCTCCGTTTCGTTCTCCTTAGTAGTAGAAGCAGTTCGGTGGTCGTGGTTCTTCCCAGCCACCCAACCCAGGATATCAGTAGAGGCCCCAGGCACCCAAGTCAGCTAATGTTCCTTCTCCAAGCAACTTCCGTCCGCTCTTAGAGGCTACTTGTCACCAATGTGGTCAGAAGGGTCACTACTCAAACAAGTGCAACAACCAGCGGCGTCTTCTGCCTCCTCCTCAAGTCAAACCTCCAAGAAATGCTATGGTGAAGCATAATCCCAAGTCAGCAAGAGTGAACACGGTGAATGCAGCCAAGGCAGAGGATTCTTCTCAAGTGATCACGGGTAATCCCTCAGTCAATTCTATTCCTACAAAAGTTTTGTTTGATACTGGTGCTTATCATTCTTTTATATCATATCCGTTCGCTTCCAAGCATCATTTTCATCATGAAGAGTTGTCTGCGACATTGCAAGTTGTTTCTCTAGGCAAGAGCATGAGTTCCCGTTGGGTAGTCTCGAATGTTTCTATCAAGATGGGCAATTATTCTTTTCTGGCCTCTCCAATTGTTCTCGGTAATTCCAATATTGATCTCATTCTTGGCATGGATTTTCTGGCTATGAACAAGGCGCATGTTGATTGTCAAGCCAAAGAAGTCAAGTTGACTCATCCTTCAGAAGACGTGATCATTTTTGCAGCTCGGGATGACACGATTCGTCTCTTTGTTCTTAATGAGAAGGGTGAAATCTCAGCCATTTCTCAGATTCTGGTGGTTTGCGAGTATGAAGAATTGCAAGGAATGCCTCTGCACCGTCCAGTTGAGTTTTTGATTTATCTCGAACCTGGAACCGAACCGGTTTGCAAGCGTCCTTATAAGCTTGGCCCCGAAGAGCTGAAAGAGTTGAAGAAGCAGCTCCATGGGGTTGTGGTGTTTTGTTTGTCAAGAAGAAGGATGGCACGGACTGACTTTGTGTTGATTACTGTCCATTGAATAAAAAGACAATCAGAAACAAGTACCCACTTCCCAACATCAATGAGTTGTTTGAACAACTGAAAGGTGCCAAGGTTTTCTCAAAGCTTGACCTTCACATGGGCTATCATAATATTCGCATCCGTGAAGAAGATATTCCAAAGACTGCTTTCAGGATGAGTTTTGGCTCTTATGAGTACACTGTCATGTCCTTTGGTCTCTCCAATGCTCCTCCAACCTTCTCAAGAATGATGAACTTCATATTCTCTCCCTTCAAAAATGAGTTCGTCTTGGTGTATTTGGATAATATTCTTGTGTTCTCGGAGACTGAAGAAGAACATGCAGAGCATCTCCGGCTTGTGCTTGACAAGCTAAGAGAGCACCGATTCTATGTTAAGTTTTCCATGTGTGAGTTTTGGCTCAACGAAGTGGTGTACCTTGGGCATGTGATCTCTGCCGAGGGCATTAAAGTGCACCCTGAGAAAGTTGAGGCAATCTTGAAGTGGGAGCCTCCTCAAAATGTCAAGCACCTTCATAGATTCCTCGGGCTTGCAAGTTACTGTAGAAGATTCATGGAGAACTTCTCTCAAATTGCTAATCCTCTCTCCAACCTCCTCCAAAAGAATGTCAAGCATGCTTGGTCTCCTGAGTGTGATGTGGCGTTCAATACGCTCAAGCAGAAACTGACTTCAACTCCAGTTCTTGTCCCTCCCGAGCAATCAAAGCCTTTCCAAGTTTTCTATGATGCTTCCCTCCAAGGTCTTGGTGGTGTTCTCATGCAAGATAAGAAGATTGTTGCTTATACCTCGCGACAGCTGAAGCCTAGCTAGAAGAACTACCCCACTCATGATCTTGAGCCAACGACAGTTGTGCATGCTCTGATGACTTGGAGACATTTGTTGTTGGGTAGACCAGTTGAGGTGTACAACGATCACAAGAGCTTCAAGTACATTTTCACTCAACCCAATCTCAATCTTCGATAGTCTCGTTGGGTGGAAATGATTGAAGACTTCAACCCAAGCATTGAGTATACTCCTGGTAAAGAAAATGTCATTGCAGATGCGCTCTGCCGAAAGGTGTATTGCAACAATCTTATCCTGAAGCCTGTTCAACCCAAGCTTTGTGAAGCCTTCCACAAGCTCAATCTCCAAATGATTCCGCAGGGTTTTCTTGCCAATCTTCAAGTCTCTCCGACTCTGGAAGATCAGGTTCACCAACCTAAACTTCTTGATGCTATGGTGAAGAAAGTGAAGAAAGGTGTGGCCAAGGGCATTCCGAAGTATAAGTGCTTTCGCGTTGAAGACAAAGATACCTTGTTCTTTGAGGACCGTCTGGTGGTTCCAAAAGGTGATCTTAGGAAGGTTATCATGGATGAAGCGGACAATTCTCTCCTATCCATTCATCCAGGCAGTTCCGAGATGTATCAGGACCTCAAGCAAACCTTCTGGTGGACTCACATGAAGCAAGAAATTGCTCAGTTCGTAAACAAGTGTGATGTTTGTCATAGAGTGAAGGCAGAACATCAATGTTTAGTAGGTCTCCTTCAGCCTTTGCCTACTCCAGAGTGGAAATTCGATCATGTGGAGATGGATCTCGTCACTGGTTTTCCTAAGTCTAAGAAGGGAAACGATGCCATCTTTGTGGTTATCGACAAGCTGACCAAAGTTGCCCATTTCCTTCCGGTCAAAGAGTCTATCTCGGCAGCTCAACTAGGAGAGCTGTATACGTCAAGGATAGTTTCTTTGCACAGTATTCCTCAGCTCATATCCTAGATCGTGGAAGCCTCTTCACTTCCAAGTTCTGGGACTCCTTCCAGACTGCTATGGGTACTAAGATCCGTTTCAACACTACATTCCATCCTCATACAAGTGGCCAAGTTGAGAGAGTCAATCAAATCCTCGAAGACATGCTCAAAGCCTGTGTGATTTATTTCGGCATGAGATGGGAAGACTGCCTTCCATACGCTGAATTTTCATACAACAACAGCTTTCAAGCTAGCTCAGGCAAGGCCCCTTTCGAGATTCTCTATGACAGGAAGTGCCGTACCCTGCTCAATTGGTATGAAACCGGTGAGCGTGAAATTCTGGGCAATGACATGATCACTGAAGCAGAAGAGATGTGACGTGTCATTCATGAGAACCTAGAAGCAGCTCAATCCCGACAGAAGAGTTCTTTTGATAACAAACATCGGGATGTCTCCTTTCAAGTTGATGACTTTGTCCATCTCAGAGTTTCTCCCATGAAGGGCACTCAACGGTTTAGAATCAAAGGGAAGCTAGCTCCTCGCTTTTTGGGTCCTTTCAGAATTGTGGGCAAGAGAGGTGACCTTGCCTATCAACTCGAGCTTCCTCCAAATTTCGCAAATGTGCATGATGTCTTCCATGTCTCTCAGATCTGGAGGTGCTTCAAGACTCCCGAGCGTACCATTGACCTCCAAGACATTGATCTCCAAGAAGACCTATCTTATTGTGAGCATCCAGTTGCTATTCTCGAGGAAACTGAGCGTAATACTCACAACAAGTCAACCATGTCTCTGAAGGTGAAGAGGTCTCATCATTCCGACAAAGAAGCTACTTGGGAACGTGAGGATCTTCTCCATTCCGAATTTCCAAAGTTCTTTCATTCTTAGATCTCGGGTCGTGATCCTCTTGTAGTGTGGGAGAGTTGTAACAGCCCAAGTGCACCCCTTGCCATTTTGGTCATGTATCTCATGTGGACCTCCATGTTTTGCCTATGTGGTTTCAATGATTTAACTTGCTTCATGTCATTCTTGCATCATGGCATCATTAGCATTCATCATCATGTTGTTGTGTGTGCCCAAGGTTGTGGTGGTGGTGTAAGTGTATGTGTTTGGGGAGTGTATGCATGTGGGCTTGAAGTGTTGCTTGGTTGAAGTGTTGCTCTCGTCCCATTTCTATTTCCCATCACTTCTTCCCTCTCACTCAATTTTTCCTCATGATATTAATTGCTTGCTGTTTTCTCTCTTTTAAAAATGTTGGTCATCTTCTAAATATTCTACTAGGATTTTAAAAGTAATACTTCTGATATGGTTGGAGCTTTTCCCTTTCAAATAATTTTGCAACATGTCTAGTTAAATATTCGCTTGCTCTAAAATGTCCTAACCATTTTTTTATTAAATTGCTTGCATTTTTGTGAGCCGAAAAAGGTTTTTTATTTTATTTTAAACCTCTCTGTCTAATCTTGGCTTAGTTTTGTTCTCTGGTTTTTGAAATAAAGGAAACTGATTAGTTTCTGTTGAGAGAGAGAGAGGAGACCGGATGGGCTCTTCCTGCCCATCTAGCTGGCCCGCGGCCCAGCTCCTCGCTCCTGATGCCTACCTGCCCCGTCTCCCTCCTCCGTCAGTCAGTGTGCGCGATAGAGACAGAGCGCCCTCCGTGAGCTCACGAACGTCAAGGAACGTTCCCCCGCATCCTATTTAATCCCCTCGGCATGCATGCCCCTCCCCTAGGGTTTCGTGTCCCCTCCAGCCGCCGCGATATCCCTCTCCCCTCCTTCCTCTCCCTCCACGCGGTAAGATTTAAAGAGGGTTTTCGGGTTTATAAAAAGCAGAGAGTGAAGTGCCGTTGTCCCCGCCTTCTCGGTCACCGCCGGTGACCCCTCCACGGTGTCCTGGATGCCTGGTGGCTTCCTAGTGCTGCTCGCGCTCCGTTCCCGGTGCTAGGGAGGTCCGAGCTCCTCCGTGGCATCGGCTTCATCATCGCCTCCCATCGGCGAGCCACGCTGGTGGAGCTATGGTTCGTCAGGCTACGACAACCCATCGCCCCTTCCTCGCCGTGACCTCATGTAGTGCCGAGGAGAGCATCACGCGTCTTCCCTCTTCTCTGGTCATGCATCGCCTCGCGTTGTTGCCGTAGCGCCACCGCCACCGTCGCCGCGCCCGAGCGAGCGCAAGCTCGAGCTCGAGCAACATAGAGTCCTTCCCCTCTGAATGCGGGAACGGGTTCCCCTAGGACCCCGCAAGCCACTGCCAGTCCCCTCTGTAGCCAAATGCCGTCACCTCTGTGCCCTGTCGTTGCTGTCACTTTCTTCAGTTTCATCAGAGTTTCAGCCGTCGTCAGTTAGAAGTAGAGGAGCTACCCCCATCTATGTTAGTAGCCGCAGCGTAGCGCAGTGGTGCACGCCGGGGGAATCGACCGAGAGGTCGTGGGTTCGAAAGCCCCCGGGTCCTTTTTTTGGAAATGTCCATATATGTACATAGGCATTTTTGGCAGTGGCCCAAATAGGAAAGTTTTGACTTATAAGTCATATAGGTTTTGTGCCTTGTCTTTCGAGCCAGGTTGTGTGTGTTTTTCCTATGCAAAGATATGAGTGTGATATATGGATTTGGGGTAGAAAAATCCCAGGAATCCATTGGTGTGATTTGTTTTAGATTTTGAGCAAGTTTTACAAAATGTCATTTTGTCATTTTTGTAAGTGCTATGATAATTGTGTAAACATGAAAGTGGCAGGGTTTTGTGAGTGTTATGCCATGGTATTTTCTTTTGACATGATAACCTTGCACATAAGTAGGTTTCTTGCTCCAAAGTAGCTAATAAGATATAGCTGTTTTCAACATGCTAAATAACTCAAAGTTTGAGAATCTGTTATTATTTTTATGCCATGTTGAGTGGATGCTACCAAGTGTTCTGTTGAGTTTTAGCTCAAGCTCAGTGCTAGTGTTTTGTAGTAGAGGTTGTCCTCTACCATTTTGTTAGTTTTCATGCCACGAGGTGGTATCTAGCATCATTGTTTTCTGTTGTCAATTTGCTATCAGCTTAACTTGGATTCCAAAAAACTGTGATTTTCACCAAGTCCCTAGATTATGTTTCATTATGCCATCTTGTGAGCTTTATGCTTAGTGATCTATGATTCCTTTCAAGTTTGTGTAGTTGGATGATTTGATAAGCATGTTATGTAGTTTCTGTACATACTTTGTTTGTGGGTGGAAACATCCTGTAGCTCAAGATATTGGTTGTGCAATTTGCTATGTTGCATTTTTGGACAGGGTGTGTGTTGGGGATATGACCCGCCCCGGAGGCTCCGGGTCATGTTGTTGGCTCGTGAACCGGCCCAAAGGTGAGCCATAAGATTAGTGGTCCAAGAGGATAGGCGGCTCACGGTGTGGGCCGTACGATGGCCCGGACTGAGAAGACCTGGGCGTGTAAGCCGACTCATAGACGGCTTGGACAAGAAGATAGAGAGAGACTTGGTTAGCAATTGTAACGACCCAGATATCCTGACCTCTTATATAAAGGCATACCCGAGGCGACTTAGGGGGCAGGCAATCGAGAGCTAGGTTAGGGTTTTAGCTCCTTGTAATCGATACGCAAGCAATACAAACACAAGCAGGACGTAGGCTATTACCTCGATCTGAGGGGCCGAACCTGGGTAAATCCGTGTCCTTCATCCTGACTAACCCCTCCGAGTCCACCCCGTTAGCGATGGCCTCGAACCTAAGTCCGTTCACCCAGACATCTGCCGTGATAAAACCACGACAGTTGGCGCCCACCGTGGGGCTAGCGCTTGGTGGTGTTGAGTTCTCAAAGGGCTCTCTCCCAGGGCTCGAAGGATACGTGGTTGGAAGGATGAGCAAGAGTCGCCGTGGCTGGCTCTACATCGACGACGCCGGCTGGGGATTTGATGCTGGTTCTATGGAGTATGGATTCCGGGTTCCGTTCGGCAGGATCCAGATTTTTATCGGAAAGGTTAATGGATCTACACCCGGGCCGGACGTTTGCACCAACATCGTCGAGCCGGCTCGGCGTCTCCAATCTACGCGTGTTAGGCAGCCTGCCCGTGCCCGTCTGGGCCAAAAGCATGTTCTCGTGGGCTTCACCATGGAATGGACCTGGAAGCGTCTGGGTCACAGGGAACTCTCGTTTGCTCGGAAGATGAGTCCTCCAGTGGGGAGACAGAATTAGTATATCGGCTCAGCAACGGTGGCCTTGGGGGTTACTACAACAATTATTCTGAGGTAGAGGGCATTGAGACGGATGCTCTGAACCCCCCGGTTCACGCGGCAGTGTTCATGGCAGGATCGGCTTCAGCCGCCGGTGACACGGCTGCGGGAGCCGCCGCAGCGGGTGATAGCCCGCCACCACCGGCTCAGGTTCTAGTGGAAATGATGGACGAACTCACAGCTCTCATGGCCATAGAGGTAAAAAACACCAGATAATCAAGCAGACAGGAATTTAGAGGTGGCACGGATCAAGGGCCGGATGGCAGAGGAACGACAAAGGATGGCTGAGTTGAAAGCCCAGATGGAGGAAGAATTGGAGCGTATCAAGGCAGATGCTTTTCGACTGGAGCTGGAGCAGAGGTCAGCGGCCGCGTTGCACAGGAGGAGGCATCAATCCCGTCTACCAGAACTTTACAAGGCGAGGAACCTTTTTAACACCCCTTGTGCGGGGCGGGTTACGGGCACACCGGAGAGCCGCCCGATGGAGCGCCCGATGACTCATCCCTCCCAGCATAACCAAATCTCACCTAGGGTTTTCCAACACCGCCGGGTCATTATTCTAGCCCGGCTGAGAACATGGTGGAAGTGGCCGCCCGGCTTGAGACGATCCCCATCCCAGATGAGGCACCCTTTGCGGAGGAGGTGCGGAACGCCATTGGATATTTACAGACGACCATGGCCCAGCAAGAGAAGTATACTCATAGCCGGAGCCGGGTTCACTCCACCCCCTCCCCAGTCGAAGTTTCAGCCAGCGTTATGAGTCGCCGGCATGTTCCAGCAGTCACCCACGCCGCGGACCACCAGAGGACAATAGGGCGGCTCTAGATGCACAAGCCATCATGGACCAGGCGGGAGACATGCGAGAGGCGGAGAAAGCTGCAGCCCGTCCAGAGCCGGCACTTTTCGTGTCAATGGGAGTGGTTAGTACCAGAGCCGTAGGGGTGCCATGTTTAACTCCGGCTCTGAGGAGTGAACGGCTGCCAAAAGACTTTAAGGGGCCTCGAAAGGTTCCGAATTACACAGCTGATCTACCCCCGGAGCCGTGGGTTGAAAGTTATGAACTGGCCATGGAGATGCTGGATGTCAGTGAGGCGGTATGCGCAAAATACTTCATCATGATGCTTGAGGGTCCGGCCCGTACATGGCTGAAAGGTTTGCTGCCTAACACGATAAGCTCATGGGCAGAGCTGAGAGCAAAGTTTATTAAGAATTTCCAGGGGACCTGTAAGCAGCCTATGACTATTGTCGATCTGGACCATTGTGTTCAACAGGAGAATGAGTCGACCCATTATTGGGTCCGGCGGGTGTCGACCATTATTCACTCTTCAGAGTAGATCACAGCTGCTCAAGCGGTGCTTATCTTAGAGAAGAATTGTCATTTTGTTCCATTGAAGCAGAAGCTCGGCCGGCTCAAGCGCACGTGTCAGGATATGGGAGAGCTCATGACGGCCTTGACGAAGTATGCCGACTCAGATAACATGAAGGATCCGGGCTCGGATGATGAGAAGCCAATCAAGGGAAGAAAAACAATCAAGGAAAAGGTTTTGTGAACAATGGGAATCAGAATAAGCGGAAGAGCGCTGATGGCGGATCCGAGTTAGTGGCAAATACCAATATGGGACAGAATCATCCCAAGGGGGGTGGAAAATTCAGATCAAGGAACAGAGGCCCTTTTAATTTAGAGGAGGCGCTTAGGAAGCCTTGTCCGGAGCACAGCACACCTGACAAGCCAGCGTTGCATGCGTGGGATGATTGCTTTATCATGCAGAGATTCAAAAACCAGCATTCCCAACCGCGTAATAACTAGGGCGGTGGCCCGCTCGGTGGCTCAGGGCACGGTGGGTCAGGGGCTGGATTTGGCGCCGGCGGTTCAGGTAAGGTCAGAATAACCAAGGGGGGCACCAACAACATCCTGGCAACAACGGCAATAACAACAATCGGCAACAGCGCAATCAGTCCGGGTTTCAGAGTAACCCGAAGCAGCTCAGTTCTGGACAATATCACGTATTCACGACTGGTCACAGTAAACAAGATGAGAAGTTGCGGAGGCGAGCGGTTAATGCAGTTGCTCCAGCTCTCCCGCGATATTTGTCGTGGTCTAAATATGACATAATGTGGAGCCGGGAGGATTACCCGCCGCGGGTAGATGACCCGGGCCGGCTGGCTCTAGTTGTGGCCCCTCAGGTGAATGGCTATATGGTGAATAAAGTGCTTATGGACGGAGGTAACAGCATCAACATCCTTTACTCTTACACTTTCCGGCGGATGAAGTTGCTTGATAAGGATCTTAAACCCTCCTCCACCGTATTTCACGGTGTGGTCCTGGGTAAATCAGCGTACCCGATGGGCCGGATCTCATTGGAAGTAGCTTTTGGTGATGAGCATAATTACAGGGTGGAGTCTTTGTGGTTTGAAGTGGTCAAAATCAAAAGTCCCTATAATGCGCTATTTGGGAGGCCGGCTTATGCTAAATTTATGGCTAGGCCTTGTTATGTTTATTTGCAACTCAAAATGCCCAGCTTAAATGGCACAATTACTGTTCACGGTAACAGGAAAACGGCTCTCGAGTGTGAGGAAGGAGATGCGGCTTATGCAGAGTCTAGTTGTGCTCAGGAGAAGCTAAAATTTTACAAAGAGAACGTTGATCCGAAGGATATGACCCCGCTAAAGAAGCCTACGACCGAAGTTGAGCCGCCACTCAAGTTTTCAGCGGATGATACCAAGGCAGTAGATTTCAATTCGGGTGACTCATCCAAGCAGTTCATCATTGGGGCTCACATGGATCCCAAATAGGAAAGCGCGCTCATCGAATTCATCCGTGAGAATCGGGACATCTTTGCATGGAAGCCTTCTGACATGCCGGGTGTACCGAGAGAGTTCGCTGAGCACAATCTTAATGTGGATCCAAAGTTTAAACCGATCAAACAGTTTCTACGACGGTTCAATGAAGAGAGACGTAAAGCTATTGGGGAGGAAGTTGCTCGGCTCTTGGCCTCAGGCTTTATAGTGGAAGTTTTTCACCCAGAGTGGTTGGCTAACCCGGTGCTAGTACTAAAAAAGAACGGCACGTGGCGTATGTTCATGCTTACCAACGTTGTGTGCAGAATTGCCTCCACAGTCAGATTGGCCGAAATGTTCATGCTTACGTAGACGACATCGTGGTTAAGTCCAGAAAGAAGGAAACTCTTTTAGAGGATTTGAAAGAAACCTTTGACAATCTCCGGATCTACTAGATGATGCTTAACCCGACGAAGTGTGTTTTTGGTGTTCCAGCAGGAAAACTTTTGGGTTTCTTGGTCTCTGAGCGGGGTATCGAGGCTAACCCGGATAAGATTCAGGCTATCACTTATTTGGGGGAGCCGACGTGCATTAATGACGTTCAGCGCCTTGCAGGACGGATTGCTGCGTTGAGCCGCTTCATAAGCCGGCTTGGGGAGAAAGCTATTCCCTTATACTAGATGATGAAGAAGACATACAAGTTTAAATGAAGCACAGCAGCAGTCGAAGCACTTGAAGCTCTTAAAAAGCAGTTGACTGAGCCGCCAGTGTTAGCTGCTCCAGTTGAGAAAGAGCCTTTGCTCCTTTATGTGGCGGCTAACAACAGAGCAGTCAGTGTAGCAATTGTGGTTGAGCGCGAGGAGGCAGGGAAGGAGTATCCTGTGCAAAGACCGGCTTATTACATTAGTGAAGTTTTGGTAGAGTCTAAGCAGAGGTATCCGCATTGGCAGAAGTTAGTATACGGAGTTTTCATGGCCAATCGCAAGTTAAAACATTATTTTTTGGGGCACCAAATAACAGTGGTCAGTTCTGCCCCGTTGGGGGATATCATTCAAAATAAAGAGGCTACAGGGAGGATTGCCAAGTGGGCCTTAGAGTTAAGTCCTCTTGGCATCAAGTATGTTCCTCGTACAGCATTTAAGTCTCAAGATTTGGTGGATTTCATAAATGATTGGATTGAATGTCAAGCCCCCGAAGAGAAACCGGATAACACGTATTGGACTATACACTTTGACGGATCCAAGCAGCTAGAAGGGTCCGGGGCAGGAGTTGTTCTCACCTCCCCCAAGGGTGACAAGTTTTGTGATGTGCTCCGGCTAATGTTCCCTTGTACTAATAATGCAGCTGAGTATGAAGCACTACTCCATGGTCTCAGAGTAGCTAAAGAAATGAATTTAAGCTGGGTCAGGTGTTTAGGCGACTCAGATCTGGTGGCTCAGAAAGTTTCAGGTACTTGGGACTCCAAGGATCCGCGGATGGCGGCTTATCGACAGGCGGTTGATATCATTGCCAGTCACTTCAAGGGGTACCAGGTGGATCACATTGATCGTTGCAGGAATGAGGCGGCAGATGCCTTGTCACGGTTAGGTTCTCAATGAAAGCCGGTACCACCTAATGTTTTCCTGGATATATTGCATCATCCGACTGTTAAGATACCTTCTGAGGAAGATCTGGCTATTCCTGACCTGGAGGCGGAACTGGTGGCGGCTCTGCATGCTACCCCAGACTGGACTATTCCTTATTTGGAATATCTGACACGCGGCGAGTTACCTCAAGAGGAGGATCTGGCCAGGAAGATCACTCAGCATTCTAAGTCCATGACGATTGTAAATGGTGAGTTATATAAGTGTAGTGTGACGGGTGTCTTTCAGTGCTGCGTTTCACCAGAGGAGGGCCGGCAGATATTGAGTGAAATTCATGCTGGCGACTGTGGACATCACGCCGGGTCAAAATCTTTGGTGGCTAAGGCTTTTCGACATGGTTTTTTCTGGTTGATGGCTCACAAGGATGCAGAAGACTTAGTCCGTAAGTGTGACGGCTGTCAGAAGTTCGGCCGGCGTGCTCACGTTCCGGCTCAAGAGTTGAGGATGATACCAATCACTTGGCTGTTTGCGGTCTGGGGGCTCGATATGGTAGGACCTTTCAAGCGATCCAAGGATAAGAAAACGCACCTTCTGGTGGCGGTTGATAAATTTACTAAGTGGGTAGAGGCAGAGCCGGTTAGTAAATGTGATGCAGCCACGGCGGTGCAATTTGTTAAGAAGCTGATTTATCGCTTTGGTTACCCACACAGTATTATTACAGACAATGGAACAAATTTATCCAAAGGAGTTATGAAAACGTTCTGTGAGAAGGAGCATATCCGGCTTGATGTTTCAGCCGTGGCACATCCACAGTCTAATGGTCAGGCAGAGCGAGCCAATCAGGAAATTTCAAGAGGTGTCAAGCCACAGCTCATGGTTCCTTTGAAACGGACACCCGGATGTTGGGTTGAGGAGTTGCCTTCCGTCTTATGGAGCATCAGAACTACACCTAACAGATCTACAGGTTTCACACCTTTCTTCATGGTGTAGGGTGCTGAGGCGGTTCTACCCAGTGACATCCGGCACGACTCACCAAGGGTGGCGGCTTATGTTGAGACGGACAATGAGGTAGCCCGCCAAGATGCATTGGACGCCTTGGATGAAGCACAATAGTTAGCAGTAGCCAGGTCGGCAATTTATCAACAAGACCTGCGACGCTATCATAGCCGCAGGGTAAAGACCCGGACGTTCCAGGAAGGTGACCTGGTGCTCCGGTTGATTCAAGACCAATCTAGAATGCATAGGTTATCTCCAGCTTGGGAGGGGCCTTTTGTGATCAGCAGGAACCTTAACAATGGGTCATATTACCTCATTGATGTCAGAGATGAGTCGGAAGCCGCGGGTCAAGAGACGTTGCGGCCATGGAATATCGCACATCTGCGACCATACTTCACTTAGCAGGCGTGGAAAGCCGCTATCATTGTATATATCATAGTCACATGAGTAAACGGTAGCATCCCCGCACAAGACTAGGGCCTCTGCTCTTATGTATACCTTTGTACAATCAAGATAAAAAAAAGGCTGTTCTACCCTCCCGCTTCATGCCCTATCAAGTGCTGTGGCAAGGAGGCTTCTTGCCTTCAGGTATAGCTTACTTCTCCCTTGCACGGCCGGCGATATGCCCAATTAAGCACTGTTGCAAAGAGGCTTCTTGCCTTCGGGTATAGCTTACTTCTCCTTTGCACAGCCAGCTGTCATTAAACTATTGCAAGGAGGCTTCTTGCCTCCGGGTATAGCTCACTTCTCCCTTGCACAGTTGGCTTTATGCCTAGTTTGGTTACATCAAGCGCTGTTGTTGATGGAGGCTTCTTACCTTTGGTATGGCTTACAGGACCCTAAGACAACATCATGCACACCAAATTCCAGTTGCTTATCAACTGCGGCCATCAAAGGGAGCTTCTTACTGACGGGTATCGCTTATCTCACCCTAATGGCCGGCTTTATGCCACTTCCAGTTACTTATTAACCGCGGTTGTCGAAGGGGGCTTCTTACCGACGGGTTCGCTTATCTCACCCTAACAACCAGCGTTTACGCCAAAAGTCAGTTGCTTATCAACTGTAGCTGTTGAAAGAGGCTTCTTGCCTTCGGGTATAGCTTGCTTGTCCTTTCAAACAGCCGGCTTTATGCCCTCTCAGGCTGATTATTAGCCGCGGTTGGCAATGGAGGCTTCTTACCTTAGGGTATAGCTTACATATCCCATTGACAGCCGACGTTCATTGTACTCTTACCAGCCAATCTCGCTTAGAGACCCTGAGCCAGTTCAAGAGATTGACGGCCAATCTCGCCTAGAGACCCTGAGCCGGTTCAAGAAATTGACGACCAATCTCGCCTAGAGACCTTGAGCCGGTTCAAATAATTGACGACCAATCTCAACAGAGACCCTGAGTTGGTATGAGTGTAACTGTTCGAAATCCGCATAGAGGAGCCGTCATATGAGTTTTTGAGGAAGGAAAAGATCATCATTACGTATTCTATCATGCCGGCTTATCAAAGCCGGGTCAGAGCAAGGCAATTATAAGTCCCGGGTTGCCGCAGGCGGAACTACCCGACACTTGGGGGCTACACAGCCACTATTCTCCTCAAAAGTTCCAGCTATCAATAGCCGCAGTTGTCGATAGAGGCTTCTTACCATCATGTATAGCTTACATTATCGTAAAGACAACCAGCTCCTTACTGACTTCGTCCGATGAGAGCCGGAGCCATGTTGCTTCGGTCGACAAAATTTAAGGTTTCAAAGAGATTGTCCGGCTCTAATATTCTGGAGAAAGGAATGGCGTCTTAAAAGACAGACACCCCTCATCAGAAAATTTCAAGGTATATCCCTGAAGAGCCGGCAACACATTAAAACACAGAGAGGTGCAAATATATACGGTCACCAAGTGGCAGAGTCATGTTTACTCTATTACAAAAGCTACTATCAGAAGGAGCAAAAGCATTATCAACCGCCCACGGCGGGTCATTACATAAGTCGGTGCTCAGAAAGGTTAAAAGAATACAATTCAGTTATTGGCTGGCTCATCCTGCTTCGGGTCTTCTGCTGGCTTTATCTAGAGATTGCCCAAGTCCCAATTACAGTTAGTCAGAGCAGCAAAAGACCCTTCAAGGAATGGAGACGCGTCAAGCTCACAAGGAAAGAGATCCTTACTGCGGGCGGGTGTCAGATCTTTCCACTCGTAGAGAGGCCCGTGGATTCTCTTCTCCTCTGCATCATAAGCCGCCTGATAGGTGCTCAAGTCAGCTTCATCCGCCAGAACAGAGGCCAGATAGCGCGACTCTTTGACACACCGGGTGTAATCTTCTTCGGTGAATTCTGAGCCGTCATCTCTTTTAGATGGGTAGCCATCCATCATTTCAGCCGGCGTTAGCTCGGGGGCGAAGGCAAGAGCCCGACTCAATCCAGCAACGGCTCCTTGGTGGAAGGCGGACTTCTTGAGCTCTTCAATCTGCTTGGGCATTGTAGAGAAGAGTTCCAAGACCCCTTTCAAAGCAGTGGGGATCTTCTCCTTGTATTGCACGCTCTTGATCGTGAAGATGGCGCCGCAGTATAACTGTTCCACAAAAGTATAAATGGCCTTCAGTGGCAGAAGGCTATCAGAAGCCAACTGTCGGCTCCTGGGACCTGGATAAGTCGGATAAAGTTAATGAGTCGCCAGTTTTTTCACTAGTACAAAGTAAGCAAGAAAACTTACCAAATAGGGCGGCTGACATCTTCGCGATGTGCTGTTTCAGACCTTGAAGTTCCTCCGCCACAGCTGTAAGCCGCTGCTCAGCGTCATCCGCCCGTTTGGTTAGAGCGGCCTTTTCAGATTCAGTTGTCTCTTTTAAAGAGGTAAGCTCAGCAGTGACATTGGCCAGCTCCTCAGAGAGAAGCCGACACTTTTTGTCAGCAATGCTTCATGCTTCTTGCTGAGCCGCCAGGCTAGCCCTCAGATCCGTCAACTGAGACCCGGCTTCATTCAAAGCTTCCTATAATACATCAAAATACAGGATAAGCCGCCAAAATGCAGGACGAGTGTTAAAAGCAAATACAAGTCTCAAACAGTTTGCAAGCAATATATTTGAAACTTGGGGGCTAATGTATATTTGATCTTTCAAGTATGCAGTTCCAGTTCATCTCCTTTGAAGCTAATCCGGAACTTGGGGGCTACACTATGGCTCTTCAATGTACTAATATTGGAAGCACCGACTCAACTTGATCAAGGTTGAGCCGGTCCTTGGGGGCTACGATTAAATCTTCAAGTTGTCTACATTACATGCTCGGCTCAAATATAATCTGAGACGGCCCTTGGGGGCTACGATTGACGGTTCACTTTGTTTACAGTACAAGCTAAAGCAATTTTAAGGGAATTTGACATGACAATATCTGCAGAGGTCACAGAAAGACCCGGGCTCAATGATTCAGTATGTTAAGCCGGCTCTTGGGGGCTAAGTAAAGATATAGTAAGAAGGAAAAGTACCTCATATTTTGTCTTCATGGAAGAGATCAACCGAAGTTCCAAATCCCGGCTGGTGGTAACCCGGTTTATGTACCCGGCGTGTAGCTCTTCAACGGTCATCTTCTCGCACGAAGAGTCGAAGTTTAGTTTCTTCGAGGCTTCGACCGACTCTGTATGTTTGGTCAACACATGAGCCGGAGGCGTTTGATGACCAGACCCGGTGATAACAACATCCGGAGTGTCAGGGGTCTTGGCAGGAGTCGTCGGCTTGGAAGGAGCCCTTGGAGGGCTCTCCATGATGACATCTTCAGCGGCCGGCTCCGTGGAGGCAGCCGGCGGGTTTTCTTCCGGTTGAGTTTCCTCTAATTGTTCGGGCTCTGGTTCTTCGATAACTGGGCCGGAGGAGGGCTTGTTGGTCTTGCGACATTTATCTTGAGCACTGCAAAAAAGAAAGATCAGCAGTTGAAGATATTGCTGCCATAGTAACAGGCGGATATCCAGATAGCATAGTAAGGAATGCTTACATCGGGTTAATCTTGGGTGGTGGTATAATTAACTCCGAAGAGTCGCCGGAGGAAGGAGATTTCTACAAAAAATAAAACAGAAAGGTGAAGAGAGTATCAAGTTTACAAAGGAAAGACAAAGGAAAAGAAGAGGTTTAAACCTCGGCGGGGCGTTTCTTTGGAGCCGGAGAGTTTGGCAACCCGGACATGAGCTCGGTAGCGCCGGTGCTTCGAGTCTGTCGACACTCAATTTTTTGTTGCTTTTTTAAGAGAAAATTGGGAGCCAGATAAGCAAGAGGGTGAGAAAGAGGAACTTTTCTGATAACCCGCCGCGGCTTTCGGGGGATGAAACATTCTGAGCCGGAGGAAAAGTAATTTACCTCAGGAGCATTAGCACGGCTGGTTTCCGCTTCATCCTGCGAGTAAAATGAGTGTTAATAAAACAGGAAGGTAAAAGATTAAGCAAGATAGTTGAAATTTTACCTCTGAGCTGGATGATGGTGGCGGGTCAAGCAAATTATCTTGCGGGGCATATTTTTTAGCCTTCTTAGTTGGGCCTTCTTCCTGGATTTCTTCGGAGGGGCAACATATTCCCTCTTCCAGAAGTCTGAGTCGGCCTATAAGAGTGACCCGGAGAGTGAATACCAAATCAACAAGGTGCAAACAACGTCTAAGAGACGGATGGGAAGAAATTAAACTTACATCGGGAGCCGGATTGTTGGCACTAAAAGGTGCCAGGACAATTTCACGACATGATCCGGAAGCTTCATGGACAAGGCTCCGGATGGCGAGGGTAATGTTATTTTCTGTCAATGTGGATCGGCTGAAGCATAATGAGCTATCATACGTGTCTTTATATTCGCACATGAGTCGGCTTCTATAGCTCAGAGGCATAATCCGCCACGAAATCCAGCAGCGGATCAGGTCCAGCCCGATTAAGCCGTTGGCCATGAGAGCCTTGATTTTGGCATGAGCCGGCTCATATCTTGCGCGTTTTGAAGCTGATAGCCGGCCAGGAAGTTCTGATGTTGTTGTGAGCCGGGAAGGACGATAACCCGGCAAAGGACGCTCGTTCTCAGGGGAGGTGTCCTTGCAATAGAACCAGGTCTTGTTCCAGTCTTTAGGGTGACTCGGCATCTGGGTAGCTGGAAAGATGATGTCTCTACGCCATTGGATGGATATGCCTCCAAGCTCTAGGCTCGAGCCGGCTTTCACTTCAGTTTTCCGGTTAGCATAAAAGAACTCCCAAAAGAACCCCACAGACGGCTTGATTTGAAGGTAAGCTTCCAGAGCACTTGGAAATTGCATATGTTTGAGACGGAATTGGGAGCCAAGTATTGCGGGTGAAGCTTGTAATAGTGAAGGACATCCCGAAAGAATTTTGAGCCGGGAGGAACAAACCCTCATTCAATATGGTCAGAAAAAACCACCACTTCACCTTCTTGAGGTTTGGGCCGCGTCTCATCACCCGGGATCCGCCAGCTAATAACTTCCTTGGGAGGAAGAGTACCCGCGTGAACAAAATCCAACAAAAAGTCCTCCGTGATGCACGACACAACCCAGTTGCATGAGTTGGACGCGTGAGACATGTTGGCGGCTTAAGTGCTGTGCAAGGTAAAAGGCGCGATGAGTCGAAGCACAAGCAAATATTTTTGACGGCTTAAAAGTTTAAGGGCTCTACGGATAAAGCGGAAGACCCGGCTGATAAGAGCCGGAGAGGCTTGGCGGGTCAACAGAGAAAGGGAAGATCGAAAAATCGGCTAAGTCCTAAAAACAGATTCCGCAAGATATTACTATATCTACAGATCTGCAAAAGTAGAGAAAAGAAATTTTATTCTGACCTAGCGATGAACAGCAGAGGAAAAAGAAACAAATTGGGGCCATCTTGGCCTGCACATTACGTGCGATCGGCCCGCGTGCGACGGCGGAGCAAGAGCACAGTCTAAAGGCGTTTGCTGTGTCAAGATACACTTGCCATGGCGGTGCCGGAGCCCGAGCAGCGGCGGCGGAGCCCCGGTGAAAACCCTACTACAGGCGGCGTCAATCTAGGGAGTAGGAAAGCTCACTGAAGATGGCACGGCAGAGGCGGACGGATCTCTGGTACGTTTAGGATGATGCAGCGGCCGAGGTTGTGGACGACGTTAAGACGGCGCCGGAGCAAAGCTCGAAGACGCTGGGGCAGTGACAGGAAGAAGACGAAGAGAAAGAGGCACGAGCGGGAGAATGGGAAACCCCGACCCGCACGGGTCATATTTAAAAGGGGGTTAAGGAAGGCGCGAAAATCCAGGCGATGACACCGTTCGACCGAGGCGGACGCCTCGATTTTCGGGATGACAGTTAAATGAAAGATTTGGTGACACGTCAGCAGATTTCATGACGTCATGCCGGGTCATTTCTGGGCGACTCGCCAAAAGTGGAAGCTAAGGATGAAGTGAGCAAGCTCAATTCAACCCGGGGCCTAATGTTGGGGATATGACCCGCCCCGGAGGCTCCGGGTCATGTTGTTGGCTCGTGAACCGGCCCGAAGGTGAGCCATAAGATTAGTGGCCCAAGAGGATAGGCGGCTCACAGTGTGGGCCGTACGACGGCCCGAACTGAGAAGACCCGGGCGTGCAAGCCGACTCACAGACGGCTTGGACAAGAAGATAGAGAGAGACTCAGTTAGAAATTGTAATGACCCGGATATCCTGACCTCTTATATAAAGGCAGACCCGGGGCGACTTAGGGGGCAGGCAATCGAGAGCTAGGTCAAGCTTTTAGCTCCTTGTAATCGATACACAAGCAATACAAACACAAGCAGGACGTAGGCTATTACCTCGATTCGAGGGGCCGAACCTGGGTAAATCCGTGCCCTTCGTCCCGACTAACCCCTTTGAGTCCACCCCGTTAGTGATGGCCTCAAACCTAAGTCCGTTCACCCGGACATCTGCCGTGATAAAACCACGGCAGTGTGTGTAGTTTTGTGTTGTGGCTTGTGGGAGCTATGCTCCATTGTTTTGCTTGATCTTTGGATCTAATGTGGTTAGATTTTCAATTCCTAACCAGTGGATACCTTGGAATTCCAAGGAATAGCCCATGGCCTTCCTTGTCTTGTATTTTGTCTTCGTACCTTGCTGTGAGCGTAGCGTGAGAACCGTAACTCCGTTTCCTACGTTCTACATATGCATTTGCATAGATTTTGCATGAAGCGTCCATATTTTCCATGAAAATGCATGTATAAACAACTTAGCATGAGGTTCTGCCCAAAATTGTCAAGAACTTTACTATTGCACGAGAAACATTACTAGCCTAGGATTGCCATGTTAAATACTTCAAATGAATCATGCATCATCTTGTTTGTGCATTACACCTTGGTTGTTTGTTTATTGTTGTTGTTTCTCTTTGGGTAGACGCGAGTGTTGAACCTGAGTACGAGGATCCAGGAGAGTACCACTACGAGGACCCAGCTCTTTGTCCCTCTAAAGAACCAACATGCAAGATTATCGTACCTGGATCCCGACACTAGTTTTACTTGCTAGATGTCTTGCTCTTATCGTTACGTTTGCGTTACCTACCACTTCAATGTCAAGCCTCCTACATTGCCGCGATAGCCTCTAACCCCCACTACATAGCAAGCCTTGTTTGGCTAAGTTACCGCTGCTCAGCCCCTCTTATAGCGTTCTTAGATGTAGGTGCAGGTTGTTTCCATGTGATAACATGGATATCTGGAGATATCACAATATTTACTGCTATTTAATTTAAAGCACATATATATATATTGGTGAGGTGAAAGGCTTGGCCTTTTGGTCGATGTCTTGTTCCACTTTTACCGCCATAGTACTTGTTACCGGTGTTATGTTTCCATATTTTGCGCTCCTAACATGCTCGGGGTTGTTACGGGAACCCCCTTGGTTACTCGTTTGAGATTAAAGCTTGTCTGGCAAGACCCAACATTGGTACTATTTGCTTAACAACTTAATAAAAAAGCGTAAGGCTTAGCTACCCCGTGGATAATTAGTCAACAACCCGGGTAGTGCTCCTCATGAGTGTTGGTCCAAAATGGGCTGCCTGCGGGGCCTCCTCGAGGAAACTTGAGGATTGGTTTTCCCCGTAGCTAGACCCATCTGGTAGTTCCCTAAGACAGAGATACACATGGCTCCTATTGGGATGTGGCCTACCGGGCACTCTTGCTGGACTTGTTTTACCTATCTCGAATGTCTTGCATGAGGAACTCTGATCTCCTTCGGGCTATCTCGAGGTGTCAGATTTCCTTTGGAATTGCCTAGGATGACCATGAGATCCGTGGTCGAGGTTATTCCCACGGAGTGTGGTTAATTTGTGATGGATTAGTTGGAGCACCCCTGCAGGGTTAAATCTTTCGGAAAGCCATGCCCGTGGTTATGTGGCAACTTGTATATTTTGTTTAACACCCGGTTATAGTCAACTTGAAGTAAACTCTAATAAAATACACCAACTGCGTGCGTAACCATGATCATCTCTGCTCGTGAACATGAACCGAGAGAGAACACGGTGGGGTTATGTTTGACGTAAGTAGGTGTTCAGGATCACTTAGTGATCATGGTAGTTCTTGATCGTCTTTCGTAACCACCAAATTTACCTTCATGTTCCCGTAAGATAGCCACCAAATAAATTCTTAGTCCTTGATGCAAACTCAACACTTACCTCTTCCAAGCCCATAAGCTTACATAGTTTCGGTACCCGGGTTACATGATTGCTGAGTCCCCAATGGCTCACAGATTACAACAATACAGGTGCAGGTGTTGATGAGTCCATGCCAGATGATGTGATACAGCTCTAGTGGGAGTATGATGAAGAACGTGGCAGGATGTATGTCACGTACCCCGATGAGTAGAGAGGCCATGGTCGTGATCTTTGGGATAGCAAGGCAGTTTTTCATTGCTTCTTTTCTTCGTTTAATTTTGTCCGTAGACGGACCCTGTCTTCTGTATGATGTTTGAAAAATTGTGTGAACTTGAAATTTAGCTTGTGGCGAGTGAAAGACAACTCGTATACTCATCTCTTCATACATGTATGAAATGTTTACTACACTGGCGAAACGGCGAGATGCGCCTCTATCCATGTCGAGGCCCCTGTGCCTAAATAAGGATAAGCACGCATCTTGGGCGTAACAAGTGTACCATATGCTCATTACCATTAATATGAAAAGTGGCATTCCCCTTGTTGCAATCAATAACAACACCTGCAGTATTCAAAAAGGGTCTACCAAGGATGATCAACATACTGTCGTCCTCGGGAATATCAAGAATAACAAAGTCCCTTAAGATAGTAGCATTTGCAACTACGACAGGTACATCCTCACAAATACCGATAGGCAGAGCAGTTGATTTATCATCCATTTGCAAAGAGATTTGAGTAGGTGTCAACTTACTCAAATCAAGTCTACAATATAAAGAGAAAGGCATAATGATACCTCTTGAGCATGTGTTTGTTTTCCCTTGAAGAAGAAAGGGTGATGCAGCGAAGTAGATAAGTATTTCCCTCAGGTTTTGAGAACCAAGGTATCAATCCAGTAGGAGGAATAAGCAAGTCACCAATGGATGCACCTATACACAAGTAATCAAACTCTTGCACCCAACGCTATAAAGGGGTTGTCAATCCCTTCACGGTTATTTGCAAGGATTAGATCCGATAGAGATAGATGTAATGAGTGCGGAAAGTAAAAGGTAAATAAATTGCAGCAAGTATAGATCTGAAAATATATGATGGAAAATAGACCCGGGGGCCATAGGTTTCACTAGAGGCTTCTCTCTTGAAGGCAAATATCATGGTGGGTAAACAAATTACTGTTAAGCAATTGATAGAAAAGCGAATAATCATGTAGTTATTCAAGGCAATGATCATGCATATAGGCATCACATCCATGACAAGTAGACCGAAATGATTCTGCATCTACTACTATTTTCTCCACACATCGAGCGACTCCTGCCTGCATCTAGAGTATTAAGTTCATGAAGAACAGAGTAACGCATTAGGAAAGATGACATGATGTAGAGGGATAAACTCAAGAAATATGATGAAAACCCCATCTTGTTATCCTTTATGGCAACAATACAATACGTACCTCGCTACCCCTACTTTGTCACTGGGTGGGGACACCGCAAGATTGAACCCAAAACCAAGCTCCCATTGCAAGAATTACCAATCTAGTTGGCCAAACCAAACCAATAACTCGAAGATACTTGGAAGGATATGGAATCATGCATATAAGAAATCAAAGGAGATTCAAATAAGATTCATGGATAATCTGAACATAAACTCACAATTCATCAGATCTTGACAAACATACCACAAAAGAGGATTACATCGGATAGATCTCCATGAAGATCATGAAGAACATGGTATTGAAGATCAAAGAGAGAGAAGAAGCCATCTAGATACAAGCTATGGACCCGTAGGTCTGTGGTGGACTACTCACGTATCATTGGAGGGGCAATGGAGTTGATGTAGATGCCCTCTGTGATCGAAACCCCCTCTAGCAGATTACCAGAAAACGCTCCAAGATTGGATCTCTCGGGAACGGAGGCTTCCAACGGCGGAAAAGTATTTGCGTTTCTCTTTTTGATGTTGCGGGAATATTTGGGTCTTTATAGGCCAAGAATTAGGGTTAGGAGACCTGCTAGGAGGCGACAAGCCTGGTAGGCGCGGCCAGGGGGGCCCGCGCCTAGCATGCTTGTGGCACCCTGGCACCTCCCCTTACGTGCACTCCAAGCTTGGATGACTTGTTTCCTTCCAGAAAAATCCCTTCCACAGGTTTTATTCCGATTGGACTCCATTTAATATTCCATATCTGCAAAACTCAAAAACAAGGAAAAAACAGAAACTGACACTTGGCTCTAGATTAATAGGTTAGTCCCAAACATAATATAAAATAGCATATTAATGCATATAAAACATCCAAAACAGATAATATAATAGCATGCCATCATCAAAAATTATAGATACATTGCAGACGTATCAGCATCCCCAAGTTTAATTCCTGCTCGTCCTCGAGTAGGTAAATGATAAAAACAGAATTTTTGATGTGGAGTGCTACCTAACACATTTATCCAAGTAATACTCTTTATTGTGGCATAAATATTCAGATCCGTACGACTCAAAACAAAAGCTTAATATTGATATAGAAACAATAACATTTCAAGCATACTAGCAAAGAAACTATATCTCTTCGAAATATAATGGCAAAAGAAAGTTATCCCTACAATATCATATGGTCTGGCTACACTCCATCTAACCCACACAAAGTATTTATATCATGCACAACCCCGATGGAAAGTCAAGCAATTCTTTTCACACCTTTATTTTCTCAAACTTTTTCAACTCTCACGCAATACATGAGCGCGAGCCATGGATATAGAACTATAGGTGGAACAGAATATGGTGGAGGTTGTCAAAGAAAGGGAGAAGATAGTCTCACACCAACTAGGCGTATCAACGGGCTATGGAGATGCCCATCAATAGATATCAATGTGAGTGAGTAATGATTGCCATGCAACGGATGCACTAGAGCTATAAGTGTATGAAAGCTCAAAAAGAAACTAAGTGGACATGCATCATGAAGAAAAATTCCACTAGCTATATGAAAGTGACACAATAGACGACTCTCTATCATGAAGATCATGGTGCTACTTTGAAGCACAAGTGTGGCAAAAGGTAGTAGCAATGTCCGTTCTCTCTTTTCTCTCATTTTTTGTTGGGCACCTAAGGCCTATTTATTCATCATTTTTTTATTTGGGATTCGCTGGCCTCTTT
This sequence comes from Hordeum marinum, assembly GCA_022496015.1. Taxonomy (NCBI): domain Eukaryota; kingdom Viridiplantae; phylum Streptophyta; class Magnoliopsida; order Poales; family Poaceae; genus Hordeum; species Hordeum marinum. Next base: position 123,540,686 of record CM039677.1, read on the forward strand.
TATTTTTCATAAAGTTCAGACTCTCATCCCTACCAGTAAGGGAATCATAGCTTCCATCATCCTTTCCTCACATGGGACATGCTCTATAATGAAAATCATCATAGTTTTATTTAATTACAACTCAAAAGGAAAATTACAACTCGATACCTATGACAAAATATGACTCTATATGCAATATGGAAGTGATGGTGCATGTCATAAAACGAAACGGTGGAAGTTGCGTGGCAATATATCTCGGAATGGTTATGGAAATGCCATAATAGGTAGGTATGGTGGCTCTTTTGAGGAAAGATATATGGTGGCTGTTTTGAGGAAGGTATATGGTGGCTGTTTTGGTGAAGGTATATGGTGGCTGTTTTGAGGAAAGTATTTGTTGCCCCGGAGAAAGTTGCGCGGTACTAGAAAGGCTAGCAAAAGTGGAACGGTGAGAGTGCGTATAATCCATGGACTCAACATTAGTCATAAAGAACTCACATACTTACTGCAAAAGTCTATTAGTCATTGACAAAAAGCATTAAACGCATGCTCCTAGGGGGAGGCTGGTAGGAGTTAACAATCGCGCGCCTCCGACCCTCACACAAAGGTCGACAATCTATAAACAAGTCGTGCTTTGACTTTCTTACATAGCGATTCACCATACGTGCATGCTATGGGAATCACAAACCTTTACACAAGTATTTTTTTATCAAATCACAATTTACTTCCTAACATGTCTCTTAACATTACCATCTTTATATCTCAAAACTTTATGCAAGGAATCAAACTTCTCATAAACACTCAATGCATTTAATATGGAAGTTTTTATTATATCCCTTTTGGATGCCTCTCATATGAGGACTAAATTCATAACCTAGAACAATTACCATGCTGTTTTTAGAGACTCTCAAAATGATATAAGTGAGGTACGAGAGTTCAAGTATTTCTATAAAACGAAAACACCACCGTGCTCTAAAAGATATAAGTGAAGCACATAGAGCAAAATTGTCCAACTCAAAAGATATAAGTGAAGCACAAAGAGTATTCTAATAAATTCATGATTCAGTGTGTATCTCTCAAAACATGTGTGCAGCCAGGGTGATTGTGGCAAACTAACAAGAAAAGACTCATATCATACAAGACTCTCCAGCAAAACACATATCATGTGGTGAATAAAAACATTGCCTCAAGTAAATTTATCGATGGATTGAAGACGAAAGAGGGGATGCCTTCCAGAGAATCCACAAGCTTAGGCTCTTTTGAATCCTTGAATATGACTTGGGGTGACTTGTGCATCCCCAATATTAGGCTCTTGCCACTCCTTATTCCATAGTCCATCCAATCTTTACCCAAAACTTGAAAACTTCACAACACAAAACATAACAGAAAACTCGTGAGATCCGTTAGTATAAGAAAATAAATCACCACTTTAGGTAATGTTGTGAACTCATTATTTATTTATATTGGTGTTATAACTACTATAATATAACTTCCCCATGGCGCATACCACATGATACAACCCATAGATTCATCAAAATAGGCAAACAACTCAAAGAAAAACAGAATCTGTAAAAACAGAACAGTCTCTAGAAATCTAGAAACTTCATATACTTATGTAACTCCAAAAATTCTGAAAAATTATTAAAACCTGGGAAATTTATATATCAATCTTGTGTAAAAATTTCAGATCAATTCGACACCCTAAAAAAATTAGAAATTCCTAGACCGAGCGCAAAAGTTTCTATTTTTCGGCAAGATCAAAGCAACAACTACCATAGATCACCCCAAAGGTTTTACTTGGATCAAACACTAATTAAAAAACCAAAACACAATTACTACAGAATTAATAATGTGGTAAACACTCAAAAACAGAAGCAAAATATAACACAAAAATAAAATTGGGTTGCCTCCCAACAAGCGCTATTGTTTAACGCCCCTAGCTAGGCAAAACACAACAGATCTAGGTATTGTCATCTTTGGTATGCAATCCAAAAGTAGCTCTCATAATAGATTCATAAGGTAATCTTATTTTATTTCTAGGAAAGTGTTCCAAGCCTTTCCTTAATGGAAATTGGAATCTAATGTTTCCTTTTTTCATGTCAATAATAGCACCAATAGTTCTAAGGAAAGCTCTACCGAGAATAATAGGACATATAGGATTGCAATCTACATCAAGAAAAATGAAACCCACGGGCACACAATTCCTATTTGCAACAATAAGAACATTATTAATTCTTCCCATAGGTTTCTTAATAGTGGAATCCGCAAGATGAAAATTTAGAGAGCAATCATCAAGATCATGGTAACCTAGCACATCACATAAAGTTTTTGGAATTGTGGAAACACTAGCACCCAAATCACACAAAGCATGGAACTCATAATGTTTGATTTTAATCTTAATAGTAGGTTCCCACTCATCATGAAGATTTCTAGGGATAGAAACTTCTAGCTCAAGTTTTTCTTCAAAAGATTCCATCATAGCATCAATTATATGTTTAGTAAAAGCCTTATTTTGACTATAAGAATGAGGAGAATTCAACATGGATTGAAGCAAGGAAATGCAATCAATAAAACATCAGCTATTATAATTAAATCCCTTGAAATCCAAAAGAGTGGGTTCATTTCTATTTATAGTTTTGACCTCTTCAATCCCACTTTTATCAATCTTAGTATTAAGATCTATAGACTCCAAATCATTGGGACGCCTTTAAACTAAAGTTGACTTATCTATAGTCCCATAATTATCAAGGTTTATGCTGTAAAACAAAGATTCAATAGGAGTCACATCAATCACTTTAAGACCTTCTTCATTATTATCGCGAGAAAACACCTTTTCAAGCCATTCATGCTTAGCATGAATTCTGCCGGTTCTTTCCCTAATTTCATCAATAGAAATTCTCATAGCTTTTAAAGACTCATTGGGTGGAGCAGATCTGGCTTTCAAAGAATCAATCTCAAGAGAAATTCTATCAACGCTCCTAGCCAAATTATCAATCTTAAGCACCTTTTCTTCAATAGAAGCATTAAAAACCTTTTGCGAACCAATAAAATCTTTAACAATACTCTCAAGATCTGAGGGCATCTTATTATAATTTCCATGGGAATTGTTGTAGGAATTACCATATTATTAGAGGAATTACTAGGAAACGGCCTAGGGTTGAAATTACCCCTATACGCATTGTTACCAAAATTGTTCCTACCAACAAGTTTCACATCCATAGATTCATTATTATTTCCACTAAAAGAAGAAAAAGACATATCATTAGGATCAATAGGAGCATTCTTGATAGCAAACAATTTCATCAATTCATCCATCTTTTCACTCAAAGTATTTATTTCCTCAATAGCATGCACATTTTTACTAGTAGGGGATCTTTCGGTATGCCATTGAGAGTAGTTTGTCATGATATTATATAGAGTAACTTCTCCTAATGTGATTTCCATAAAAGTACCACCTGTGGAAGAATCTAGAAGATTTCTAGATGCAAAATTCAATCTCGCATAGAAATTTTGTATAATCATCCATAAATTCAAACCATGCGCGGGACAATTCCTAATCATTAATTTCATCCTCTCCCAAGATTGTGCAACATGCTTATGATCAAGTTGCTTAAAATTCATTATATCATTCCTAAGGGAGATGATCTTAGCAGGCGGAAAGTACTTGGAAATGAAAGCATCTTTACACTTATTCCATGAATCAATACTCTTTTTAGGTAAATATGAAAACCAAGTTTTGGCACGATCTCGAAGCGAGAACGGGAATAGCTTCAATTTAACAACATCATTATCCACATCTTTCTTCTTTTGCATATCACACAACTCAATGAAAGTATTTAGATGGGATGCGACATCTTCATTAGGAAGGCCAGAAAATTGTTCTTTCATAACAAGATTTAGCAAGGCAACATTGATTTCATAAGATTACGCACTAGTGGCGGGAGCAATAGGAGTACTAATAAAATCATTATTATTAGTATTGGAAAAGTCACATAACTTGGTATTCTCAGACATCTTGAAAAATCAAGCAATCAAGCACACAAGCAAACGAAAGGCAAACGAAAGAAGGGCGAATAAAAAGGCAAGTATTTTTGGTATTTTCTGAAAATCATTTTAGAAGTGAGGGAGAGGATAACGAGAGGGAAATGGAAAATAAAGTAAATGCAAGAGATGAGTTTGTGATGGGTACTTGGTAGGCTTGATGTGTATCCTCCCCGCCAACGGCGCCAGAAATCCTTCTTGCCACCTCTTGAGCATGCGTTTGTTTTCCCTTGAAGAGGAAAGGGTGATGCAGTGAAGTAGATAAGTATTTCCCTCAGTTTTTGAGAACCAAGGTATCAATCTAGTAGGATGGACAAGCAAGTCACCAATGGATGCACCTACACAAATAATCAAACTCTTGCACCCAACGCTATAAAGGGTTTGTCAATTCTTTCACGGTTATTTGCAAGGATTATATCCGATAGAGATAGATGTAATGAGTGTGGAAAGTAAAAGGTAAATAAATTGCAGCAAGTATAGATACGAAAATATATGATGGAAAATAGACCCGTGGGCCATAGGTTTCACTAGAGGCTTCTCTATTGAAGGCAAATATCATGATGGGTAAACAAATTACCGTCAAGCAATTGATAGAAAAGCAAATAATCATGTAGTTATCCAAGTAAATGATCATGAATATAGGCATCATGTCCATGACAAGTACACCGAAACGATTCTTCATCTACTACTATTACTCCACACATCGACCAACTCCTGCCTGCATCTAGAGTACTAAGTTCATGAAGAACAGAGTAACACATTAGGAAAGATGACATGATGTAGAGGGATAAACTCAAGTAATATGATGAAAACCCCATATTGTTACCCTTGATGGCAACAATACAATACGTGCCTCGCTAGCCCTACTTTGTCACTGGGTGAGGATACCGCAAGATTGAACCCAAAACCAAGCACTTCTTCCATTGCAAGAATTACCAATCTAGTTGGCCAAACCAAACCAATAACTCAAAGAGACTTGCAAGGATATGAAATCATGCATATAAGAAATCATAGTAGATTCAAATAAGATTCATGGATAATCAGAACATAAACTCACAATTCATCGGATCTTGACAAACACACCACAAAAGAGGATTACATCGGATAGATCTCCATGAAGATCATGAAGAACATGGTATTGAAGATCAAGGAGACAGAAGAATCCATCTAGATACTAGCTATGGACCCTTAGGTCTATGGTGGACTACTCACACATCATCGGAGGGGCAATGGAGTTGATGTAGATGCCCTCCATGATCGAAGCCCCCTCCGGTAGATTATCGGAAAAGGCTTCAAGATTGGATCTCTTGGGAACGGAGGCTTTCGGCGGCGAAAAAGTATTTGCGTTTCTATTTTTGATGTTGCGGGAATATTTGGGTATTTATAGGCCAAGAATTAGGGTTAGGAGACCTTCCAGGAGGCGACAAGCCTGCTAGGCGCGGCTAGTGGGCCCCGCGCCTAACAGGCTTGTGGCGCGTTGGCACCTCTCTTGACATGCACTCTAAGCTTGGATGACTTGTTTCCTTCCAGAAAAATTCCTTCCGCAGGTTTTATTATATTTGGACTCCGTTTAATATTCCATATTTGCAAAACTCAAAAACAAGGAAAAAAATTGAAACTGGCACTTGGCTCTAGATTAATAGGTTATTCCCAAAAATAATATAAAATAGCATATTAAGACATATAAAACATCCAAAACAGATAATATAATAGCATGCCATCATCAAAAATTATAGATACGCTGGAGACGTATCACATAACACTTACACTAGCTCCCAAGTCACATAAAGCAGTTTTAACATAACTCCCTTTAATAGAGCATGGTATAGTTGGTATTCCCGGATCTCTTAGTTTCTTTGGTACTCCACCCTTAAAAGTATAATTAGCAAGCATGGTGGAAATTTTAGCATCCGGTATGTTCCATTTATTAGTCACAATATCTTTCATATACTTAGTATAAGGAGACATTTTTAGAATATCGGTCAAGTGCATACGCAAAAAGACAGGTCTAAGCATTTCAACAAAGTGCTCAAAATCCTAATCATCCTTTTTCTTGGATGGTTTAGGAGGGAAGGGCATGGGTTTCTAAACCCATGGTTCTCTTTCTTTACCATGCTTCCTAGCAATAAAATCTCTTTATCATATCTTTTATTCTTAGGATGTGGGTTATCAAGATCAACATCAGGTTCAATCTCCACATCATTATCATTACTAGGTTGAGAATAAACATGAACATCGTCATTAATATTATCACTAGGCTCATGTTCATCACCACATTGTGTCTCAGCATCAGAAATAGAAATATCATTTGGGTTTTCAGGTGAATCTATAACAGGTTCACTAGAATCATGCAAGGTTCTATCATCATCCTTATTCCTCCTATTATTGGAATGACTAGGTGCATCAATATTACCCCTTTGAGAATCTTGCTCAATTCTGTTAGGATGGCCCTCAGGATACAAAGGTTCCAGAGTCATTATTCCACCTCTAGTCACAACTTTAACAGAATGAACATTGTTCTTAATATTAATTTCATTAAGCAAATCATTCTATGCCTTAAGTACTTATTCTACTTGAGTAGTTACCATGGAAGCATGTTTACTAATCAGTTTAAGATCATTGATAGTTCTACTCATATAATCACCTAAGCGATCAAGCATGAAAGCATTATAATTCAATTATCTACTAACATAAGCATTAAAATTTTCTTGCTTAACAACAAAATTATCAAATTCATCCAAGCATTGGCTAGCACACTTATTATAAGGAATATCACTTTCATCAAATCTACGAAGAGAATTTACCTCTACTACCCGTGTCGGGTTATCAAGACCATGTATTTCTTCAATAGGTGGTAGGTTCTTAACATCTTCAGCTTTAATACCTTTTTGTTTCATAGATTTATTTGCCTCTTGCATATCTTCAGGACTTAGAAATAGAATACCTGTTTTCATTGGAGTTGGCTTCGGAGGTGGTTAGGGAATAGTCCAATCATTATCATTGCTAAATATATTATTCAATAATATTTTAGCTTGTTCAACAGTTTGTTCCCTGAAAACACAACCAACACAACTATCTAGGTGGTCCCTAAAAGCATCAATTAGTCCATTATAAAAGATATAAAGTATTCCATTTTTTCGTGAGAGGATGATCAAGCAAAGCATTAAGTAATTGGAGAAGCCTCCCCCAAGCTTGTGGGAGACTCTCTTCTTCAATTTGCACAAAATTAAATATTTCCTGCAAGGCAACTTGTTTCTTATGGGCAATAAAATATTTTTCAGAGAAGTGATAAATCATATCCTGGGGGCTACACACACAACCAGGAGCAAGATAATTAAACCATATTTTAGCATCACCCTTTAATGAGGAAGGAAACAACTTAAGGATATAGTAATAAATTTTTTTCCCTCATGAGTAAATAGGGTGGCTATATCATTCAGTTTAGTAAGATGCGCCACAACAATTTCAAATTCATAACCATGGAAATGATCAGATTCAACCAAAGTAATTAACTCATGATCAACAGAGAATTCATAATCCTGATCAGTAACAAAGATAGGTGAAGTAGCAAACTTAGGATCATATTTCATTCTAGCATTCAAAGATTTTACTTTCCACTTGCATAGTAATTTCTTAAGATCATCTCTATCATTACAAGCAAGAAAGTCCCTAGCTACCTCTCCTTCCATAACATAAACCTCAGGAATATCAGGCAATTCATATCTAGGAGAGCTAGGTCTAGCAGGTGTCTCAAAGTGTTCAGTTTCAATAATTTCATCAGTTTCAGAAGTATCATAATTTTCAGCATTGACTCTAGCAATTTGTTCATCAAGAAATTCACCCAGTGGCACAGTATTATCAAGCAAAGTATCATCATAAGCATCATGCATAGCATAAGTGGCATCATCAATTACTTCCAACATACAAGAATTACTAGCTGGTGGTGGTGTCGCAAACTTACTTGTAACAGAAGGTGAATCAAGTGTAGAGCTAGATGGCAGTTCCTTACCTCCCCTCGTAGTAGAGGGATAGATCTCGATTTTTGGGTCTTTCAGATTCTTCATAGTGATCGACAAATATAAATCCCAAGTGACTCAAAGAATAGAGCTATGCTCCCCGGCAACGGCGCCAAAAAAAGTTCTTGATAACCCACACGTATAGGGGATCGCAACATTTTTCGAGGGTAGAGTATTCAACCCAAATTTATTGATTCGACACAAGGGGAGCCAAAGAATATTATCGAGTATTAGCAGCTGAGTTGTCAATTCAACCACACCTGAAAGACTTAGTATCTACAGCAAAGTATTTAGTAGCAAAGTAGTATTGAAGTAACCGTAACGGTAGCAAAAGTAAAAGTAGCAGTTTTATAGTGATTGTAACAACAGCAGCGGAGAAGTAACTTAGCAAGGATCAATAAGTGGAAAGCTCATAGGCAATGGATCGGTGATGGATAATTATGTCGGATGTCATTCATCATGCAACAGTTATAACATAGGGTGACACAGAACTAGCTCCAATTTATCAATGTAATGTAGGCATGTATTCCATAGATAGTCATACGTGCTTATGGAAAAGAACTTGCATGCCATCTTTTGTCCTACTCCCGTGGCAGCGGGGTCCTAATGGAAACTAAGGGATATTAAGGCCTCCTTCTAATAGAGAACCGGACCAAAGCATTAGCACTTGGTGAATACATGAACTCCTCAAACTACAGTAATCACCGGAAAGAATCCTAGTTAATGTCACCCTAGGGGATGCGGATCATAACTCGTAATAGGTGTCTACAACTTGCAAGATAGGATCAAGAACACATGTATATTCATGAAAACATAATAGGTTCAGATCTGAAATCGTGGCACCCGGGCCCTAGTGACAAGCATTAAGCATAGCAAAGTTATAGAAACATCAATCTGAGAACATAGTGGATACTAGGGATCAAACCCTAACCAAACTAACTCAATTAGATGATAAATCTCATCCAACCCATCACTATCCAGCAAGCCTCTGATGGGATTACTCACGAACGACGGAGAGCATCATGGAATTGGTGATGAAGGATGGTTGGTGATGACGATGTCGTCGATTTCCCCTCTCCGGAGCCCAAAACGGACTCCAGATTTGGTCTCCCGAGGAAGAACAAGAGGTGGCAGCGTCTCCATATCGTGAAATGTGATGAATTCTTCTGTCTAATTTTTTCGCCGCGAATAGGGTTATATGGAGCTGGAGAGGAGGTCAGAGGAGTCACGAGGGCCCCACAAGCCTGCCAGGCGCGGCCAAGTGGGGTGGCCGTGCCTAGCAGGCTTGTGGCCTGCACGTAAATTTTCAGGCGCGACCAGGTGGGGTGCCCTTTGGTTGATTTTTCGCTAGTATTTTTTATTAATTCCAAAAATATTCTCCGTAAATTTTCAGGATGATCCGAGAACTTTTATTTCTGCATAAAAATAACACCAAGGCAATTCTACTAAAACATCGTCAATCCGGGTTAGTTCCATTCAAATCATGCAAATTAGAGTCCAAAACAAGGGCAAAAGGGTTTGGAAAAGTGGATACGATGGAGACGTATCAGATCTCACGTCAAGGGATGCCACGAGGCGGTGGCAAGCCTGCTAGGCGCGACCAGGAGGGTGGTGGATGTGCCTAGCAGGCTTGCCGCTTCCTTGTGTCTCTTTTGGCCCATCTCCATTGCTTCGGGGTCCCTTTTGGTCCACAAAAAGCGATAATAAATTTTCAGCCCATTCCGAGAACTTTTATTTCTGCACAAAAAATGACACCACGGTAGTTCTGCTGAAAACAACGTCAGTCCGGGTTAGTTCTAATAAAATCATACCAAAATCATATAGAATTATTGTAAACATGGCATGAATACTTCATAAATTATAGATACGTTGGAGACATATCAACATCCCCAAGCTTAATTCCTACTCCTCCCCGAGTAGGTAAATGATAAAAGAAATAATTTATGAAGTGTGAATGCTAGCATAGTGCATAAATTTGATCAATGCAATCTACTTTATTGTGGCAAGAATGTTGAGATCCATAAGACTCAAAACAAAAGCTTAACATTGACATAAAAACAGTAATATTTCAAGCATACTAACAAAGCAATTATGTCTCTTCAAAATAACATGGCAAAAGAAAGTTATCCCTACAAAATCATATGGTCTGGCTATGCTCCATCTTCCCCACACAAAGTATTTATATCATGCACAACCCCGATGACAAGTCAAGCAATTGTTTCACACCTTTTAAACTCTCACGCAATACATGAGCGTGAGCCATGGATATAGGACTATAGGTGGCGTAGAATATGGTGGAGGTTGTGAAGAAAAGGAGAAGATAGTCTCACATCAACTAGGCGTATCAACGGGCTATGGAGATGCCCATTAATAGATATCAATGTGAGTTAGTAGGGATTGCCATACAATGAATGCACTAGAGCTAGAAGTGTATGAAACCTCAAAAAATAAACTAAGTGGGTGTGCATCCAACTCACTTGCTCACGAAGACCTAGGGCAATTTGAGGAAGACCATCATTGGAATATACAAGCCAAGTTCTATGAAAAATTCCCACTAGTATATGAAAGTGACAATATAGGAGACACTCTATATGAAAAACATGGTGCTACTCTAAAGCACAACTGTGGTGAAGGATAGTAGCATTCCCCCTTCTCTCTTTTCTCTCATTTTTTTACTTTTTTGGTGGGCATCTTTGGCCTCTTTTTTATTTGGGCTTCTCTGGCCTCTTTTATTTTTTGTAAAGTCCGGAGACTCATCCCAACTTGTGAGAGAATCATAGCTTCCATCATCCTTTCCTCACATGGGACAATGCTCTAATAATGATGATCATCACACTTTTATTTACTTACAACTCAATAATTACAACTGATACTTAGAACAAAATATGACTCTATATGAAAGCCTCCGGCGATGTACCTTGATGTGCAATGAGTCAAGAGTGACATGTATAAATTGTAGCGACCCGACCTGAAAGGTCGAATCTCCGGTGTTTCTGTACCATCCCAAGATCATGCTGGTACACACACGGTACATCAATGTATATATCAAAGGGAAATCACACAACATTAATAAATCGAAATCTCATATCGAGTCCTTTATTACAATAAGAATTACAATAAAGTGGCCGAAGGCCAACTCATGAGAATAACTAATCTTGCGGAAGCTCCAAGGTAGATGAGTCCATCTGACTCCAAGGGCATCTCACCGAGCGTAGAGCGTATCCTCACTCCTGGTCGGAAAAGTACTCTGCAACATGATATGTTGCAGCCGTATAGGTCAGCATATTGAATATGCCGGCAAAGTCACAAGAGAGGGGGTAAAGTAATCATCTAGTCTATATGCAAATATGGCACGTGGGGTAGTAAGTTTTTGCATCTAGCCAAATTTTTCCTACAACAAGAGAGGGCAAAGGCATAATTTACTACAATGTTGGTTGATTAATGAGATGGTTCCACCAACCAATTCTCATACCCAAGTTAATATTAATACCCTCATCATTATAATTATTTGTGTTGAGAGTTCTAGATAGTTTCAGTTCCTTTAGCTCAAACTGTCCATGACCGTGGACACGGCTAATCGATTAGGTTTGGGTACTCTGCAGAGTTTTCCACACGTTCCCCACAAGATTTGGTCGCCTCCGTCGGACTTCTCGCACTTCATGGTGTTTGAGAAATGGATGACCAAAACATGGTCTTTTAAAGGGTTTCCCCGAGACTCTGTCGGTGCCCATAATTTCCTACCGTTCTTCTACATCTCATAGCACCGCCTGTCCAGGGTCACCACGATATCCAACCAAGCCAGAGCCCATAATGGCTTGTGGCTGTGCAGGTAAGCCTTGGGTCTTGAAGCATCCATCCATCTCTTTGTGCCTGGGTGGACCTTTCCGCATGAATACTGGCACTTCTCCAGCATCATCTAGGCTAACCACTGGTTTCTCCAGGGTGCCGTTCAACCATCATCCACCCATAGGTATGTTGAAAACCTTGGAGTCTTGAGGACTTGATCATCATGTAGGTCTTGAAATTATTATCTCACAACTCTCATGAATCACACAACCAACCCCGTCTACTAATAGCATAGCAAAATGTAAATCAACGTTTCCCGGGGCCAATGTGTCAAAGGGTTGAGGGGTACCTACCACATGATACTACAACAAGTAACCAAGTTTCCAATTTACCTACTTCGCATGCAATTGGGGTCATGGAAGAACTAATGCAATTGGGGTCATTGAAGAACTAATGCAATAAAACATAGGTATACATGGTCAAAGTGACTTGCCTTGCTGACGATCCTCATAATCAAGTGACTCTAGATAACAAGCTTCGCACTCCGGATGATCTAACGAATCAAACAAGAGCACACCATAAGCATAAACACAAAACAATTCATTCAACAGCAGGGTAAACAAATGCTTCAACAAACAAAATCACAATCAAAAGAAGAATCACTTAAAGTATGAGACTATAAAATTTTTTGGTGTCAAAATCCCTACTAAGACATACAAGTCAAAATTTGGTTTGGAACAACTAGACATTTTGGTAACAGAAAAGTAAATATCAAATTTCATTTGAAAACAGAAAGTATTTCATTATGAAAATATTGTGCTAAAAGAAATATTACAAAACTCCTTCTAAACAATATATATGGTGAAAACAAGATGAATCTATTCCAACTAGAGTACAAAACAATTTGAAACATATTTTATTAACAGAAAAAAATACACCTAAAGTTGAATCAACAGAACCTAATGAAATCTAATACAAAAGTTAAACTAATTTTAGGTTCAAATTGAATAAAAATCAATTTAGTTAAAACCTATTAAGAACTAGACAGATTCTGTTTTTGTTAAAAACAGTAACTAAATTTATTCAAAAAAATTCTCAAATTGTGTAGAATGATAGGTTTAACTAATACCAAATAGTTGCAAAAAGATTCACTCAAAAATAAACTCTAGTTATACAGATTTTAGTAATTTAAACAACTTTGATTAGATTCAAAATTTAAAGGTCAAATTTAAAATCTAAGCATACAGACATAAACTACATCAAATATTTGAACTAATGCAAAAAGAGTCAACTAAAAACACCAAATAGTTTAAAAGATATAACAAAAACAAGATTTGAAATCATTCTGTTTTCTAAAACAGAATCAGAAAAAGGGAAAATAAACCTTATCGGACAGGGGCTACGTGGCGGGTTGTGGTTGGCCGAGAGGGCATGCGTGCGAGCGTTTGAGGGCGGGTGACCAAAGCTTAGCGCGTACCGGTTCGGTTTTAAAATGATCTAATCCTAGGCGTTGGATTTAGATCGGACGATCTAGGAAGGGGAGAGGGGCTCACAGAGAGAGGGTGGCCGGCGGTGGACCTTCTCTGGCAAGGCCGAGGCGGCGAGTCGACGGGGGCGGCGCTCCGGTGGTTGGGGACGGTGTCCGAGGGCTTCAAACGACGGCGGCGGGTCTCCGACGTACTGTGGTGGTGTAGGAGGGGAGTGGGGACGAGCGTGGTGATGGCGAGGTGCTCTGGAAGCGTCGGTGGGGATCCGAACTCTGGCGAGCTCGTGAGGGTGGTTCTGGCGAGGGTAGAGTGGGGGCTCGGGGTGGAATGGAGCGCGCAGGGTGGCCGGGATATTTATAGGGCCGCGGGTGGTCGAGAGAAGGTAGGTGGAGGCGGATCCGTCGCGGGAGGGATCTTCGGCGATGTCCTGTGCGCGGGGAGGAAGGAGAAGACCGCGGCGTCTTCGGGATCAGGCGGTGGGGCTGGGGCATCAGCGAGAGGGAGGGCGGCGTCAGCGCGTCGGTCGGTCGGCTCGGAGCGGTTTCGGGAATTAAACGCAGGTGGTCGGCCGGTTTCAAATTAATTCGTTTCCTTTTCTATTTCCAGAGCAGTAAAACTCTTTTCAAAGCATTCAAAACATTTCCAAATATAGGAAATATATATATCAAAATGATCAGGAGAATTAATGCTATTCAATGAACATTTTTCCTCTGTCATATTGAATACTTTTAAAAAATATTTGTGAGAAAATTCTTATTTTATTTTAAATCCTTTTGCAATAATTTTTCAAATAGCCCCCTGGTTTTATTGTTCAAATATTTCACCAAGATGCCCCTAGTGTGGAGTGTCATGTTACTCCCCTCTTTTCTTTGAACTTTTCTAGAGGTTTTCAAATAGGTGAAACAAGAAAAAGGGAAAGATGAAAGTGGCCTTTCAGAAATTCAAAGGAAGCACTTCAACCATCTTATTCATTCAAACAATGTGATGATGATGCATAGCTATATATCATAACATTCCAAAATCAAATTTTGGGATGTTACAAACCTACCCACCTTAAGATGAATCTCGCCCTCGAGATTCGGGTTGGCTAGAAAATAGGTGCGGGTGGTCTCTACAAAGATCTTCTTCGCGTTCCCAGGTGGCTTCTTCCTCGGTGTGGTGACTCCATAGAACCTTACAGAACTTGATGATCCTGCTACGGGTGACTCTGTTGGCGGTGTCGAGGATTCTGATAGGCTTCTCCTCGTAGGTCAGGTCACTTTCAATTTGTATGGCCTCTAGGGGCACTGTCTCTCTCAAAGGAATATCAACCATCTCAGCATGGCATTTCTTCAGCTGGGAAACATGGAAAACATCATGAACTCCACATAGTCCTTCTGGCAATTCTAGCTTGTATGCAACTTCGCCTCTATGTTCCAGAATTTTGTAGGGGCCTATGAATCTGGGTGCTAGCTTTCCTTTAACACCAAACCTCTTGATTCCTCGAAGTGGGGACACATAGAGATATGCTCGATCCCCTACTTCATATGTCACCTCCTTGCGTTTGTTATCATCATAGCTCTTCTGCCAGGATTGAGCTATCTTGAGTCGGTCTCGAATCAGTTTGACCTTATCTTCAGAATCTCTGATAAGATCGGGACCAAAAAGTTTTTGGTCTCCAACACCATCCCACGTCAATGGTGTTCTGCACCTCCTTCCGTATAAAGCTTCGAAAGGGGGCATCTTCAGACTGGTCTGATAACCGTTGTTGTACGAGAACTCTACATAAGGTAAGTGGTCATCCCAACTGGACCCATAGTCTAGCGCACAGGCTCTCAACATGTCCTCCAGAATCTGATTGACTCTCTCAGTCTGTCCATCGGTCTGCGGATGAAAAGCTGTACTGAACTCCAGCCTTGTACCCAAAGTTTCATGAAGCTGATGCCAAAACTTTGAGGTAAATTGTGTTCCTCTATCTGACACGATACTCCTCGGAATTCCATGTAGACATACGATCCTGGTCATATAGATCTTGGCTAACTTAGCACTGGTATAGGTGGTCTTCACTGGAATGAAATGAGCCACCTTGGTCAAGCGATCGACCACTACCCAAATGGAATCATATCCTGAACGGGTCCTGGGTAGTCCTGTGTTGAAGTCCATACCAAGCTTATCCCATTTCCACTCAGGTATTAGCAAAGGTTGGAGTAACCCTGCTGGTTTCTGATGTCCCGCCTTTACTCACTGACAAACATCACATACCGCAACATGTTCGGCAATATCTTTCTTCATACCTATCCACCAGTAACTTTCCTTCAAATCCAGGTACATCTTGGTGTTGCCTAGGTGTATCGAGTATGGTGAATCGTGGGCTTCTTGAAGTATCAACTTCCTGAGCTCTGGGTCATGGGGCACATAGATTCGGTTCTCAAACCATAGAGTACCCTATTCATCTTCACGAAAGCCTTTAGCCTTGCCTTCTTTCATTCTCTGCTTTATCTCAGCTATCTCATTGTATGATTTCTGGGCTTCTCGAATTCTTTCGGTCAAGGTGGACTGAATCTCTAGTGTGGCAACATATCCTTGCGGAACTATCTGTAACCGAAGCTCTCTGAGATCTTTGGTTAACTCCTGGGGTAATCCTCCGGCTATGAGTGTGTTCACATAACTCTTCTGACTCAAAGTATCTGCCACAACATTTGCCTTTCCTGGATGGTAATGTAATCTCATGTCATAGTCCTTGATTAACTCTAACCATCTCCTCTGTCTGAGGTTTAACTCCTTCTGCGTGAAGATATACTTCAGGCTCTTATGACAACTATTTCCGATAAGGAAATGTCTCTAGGTCTTGAGTGCGTGCACTATGGCTGCTAGTTCCAAATCATGGGTGGCATAATTAAACTCATGGGGTCGTAGCTGTCTGGATGCATATGCTACAACTTTTCCTTCCTGCATGAGTACTCCTCCAATTCCTTGACGGGATGCGTCACAATAAACCTGGAAATCCTTTCGAATGTTTGGCAGTATCAACACTGGGGCTATGACCAAACGTTTCTTCAACTCTTGGAAACTGGCCTCACATTCCTCAGTCCAGACATACTTAGACTCTTTCTTTAACAGCTCTGTCATGGGCTTGGCAATCTTTGAGAAATTCTCAATGAATCTACGGTAATATCCGGCAAGTCCGAGAAAACTGCCGATCTCCTTAACTGAGGTGGGTGACTTCCACTCAGTGACTGCTTCAACCTTAGCGAGGTCTACTGCTATTCCTTCTCCATAAATAACATGTCCAAGGAATCCGACTTCCGTTAGCCAGAATTCACATTTACTAAACTTGGCATACAACTGATGCTCTCTAAGCTTCTCCAGAACTAAACGCAAGTGTTCCTTGTGCTCTTCCTCACTCTTGGAGAATATCAAAATGTCATCGATGAACACCACGACAAACTTGTCCAAATATTCCATAAACACTTTGTTCATCAAATTCATGAAGTAGGCAGAAGCATTAGTCAAACCAAAGGACATGACTGTATACTCGTATAAGCCATACCTGGTGGTGAAAGCTGTTTTGGGTATATCCTGTTCACGAATCTTCGATTGGTGATACCCTGATCGAAGATCGATCTTGGAGAATACTTTGGCACCTACTAGCTGGTCAAACAGGTCATTAATCATCGGCAGAGGGTACTTATTCTTGATAGTCACCTTGTTCAATGCTCGATAATCGACCACCATTCTCAAGGTTTTGTCTTTCTTCTCCACCAAAAGAACTGGGGCTCCCCAAGGTGATGAACTTGGGCGAATATATCCCTTGTCCAATAGCTCCTTAATCTGCTTCTTGATTTCTACTAAATCATTTGCGGGCATCCGATAGGGTCTCTTGGAAATTGGGGCTGTCCCTGGTAGTAGCTCTATTAGAAACTCAATCTCCCTATGTGGTGGCATGCCTGGTAATTCCTCCGGGAATACATCTAGAAAGTCTTGTACAACCGTCACTTCCTCCTGTATAACTCCCGTGAGGGAATTTAACCGAGCACTCATTCGTGTGCGTCGGGATACATATTTAATCCTCTTGTTCTCCAGAGTGGTGAGTGAAATAGACTTGCTGGGGCAATCAAGGTTTCCTTCATACTTGGTCATCCAATCCATGCCTAGGATTACATCCAATCCCTGGGATTCTAAGACGATGAGGTCGGTAGGGAAAACATGGTTTCCTATGTGGAGTTTCAGGGCGCGACATCCTATCCCTGCCATCATCATTCCTCCTAGGGAATTTACCTTAACGGGCTGACTAAGGGTTCTGGTGGGTAAGCCATACTTTTCCACAACTACCCTTGATATGAATGAATGAGTTGCACTAGAATCAAAAATTACCATAACTGGACGTGAATGCAATAAAAACTTACCAACCACAGTCTCGGGCTGATCATACACTTCTTCCACGTCGAGGTGGTTCACCTGAGCACGAGGAAAAGGATTTGGCTTCTTAGCTGCGGAGTTGCCGTTTCCATTCCCTTGTTTGTTTTGAGGGCATTCAGTGGCATAGTGCCCTGTCTTCTGACACTTGAAAGATGCGATATGGTTCAGATCCTTCTGAGCTGGAGCGGACGGTGTTGGTTTCCATTACCATTCTTGAAGCTGCCATTGTTGGGACGATTATTCCCATTTCCTCCATGGTTGTGGCCTCTATGGTTGTGCACGGGATGAGTGTGTCCTCCATACTTACCGGTCCCTGATCCGGTATTTCCTAAGTACGGAGAGTAGCAAGGCTTCTGATGAGCTCCTGAGGTAGACTTCCCCTGTGCATACTTCCTCTTGCGGTTCTCGATTTGCTGCTACTTCCCCTCCAAGATGAGGGCCTTGTCTACCAGCTCCTGGTAGTTGCTGAAGGTAGCCACCATCAGCTGCACGCTCAACTCATCATTGAGTCCTTCCAAGAACTTTTCCTGCTTGACTGCATCATCGGCCACATCTCCTGGTGCATAACGAGCCAACGTGCTGAAGCCGTCCACGTACTGGGCCACGGAACGGTTCCCCTGGCGTAAGTTGCAAAACTCACGCTTCTTTAGACTCATGGCTCCAGCTAAGACATGTGCGGTGCGGAAAGCTTGCTTGAATTGCTCCCAAGTCACACCAGTAATGGGGTACGTGGTGGTGTAGTTCTCCCACCATGAAGCTGCTGGTCCCTCCAGTTGATGGGCGACAAAACACACTTTCTCAGCCTCAGTGCATCCTGCGGTGGTGAGTTCCCTCTCCATCTTGCAGAGCCAATCATCTGCCACAATGGGCTCTGTGCTGCTGGAGAAGGTTGGGGGATTCAGTCTCAGAAAACGGGTGAGGTTGTCGCCTTGAGGTGGAGGGTGGTTGTTGTGGTTGTTGGTCTGATTCTGAATCAATAGCTGCATCAGGGCGTTCTGCTGCTGAAGAAGTTGTGTGAGCTTTGGAGGGAAAGTGAAATCGGGCTCACGTCGCGGAGGCATCTTGCTGTTTTCAGAGGGGTGAGAATTAGAATAGAACAATGACCTAAAAGGGAAATTCACTACCCATATGCAATGCAACAAACATATCACACCAAACACTCATTCATTTATTCAACTCAAAGTCCAACATTGAGATACAAATCTCCATTCAAACTAAGCATCGACCTACGTTTTAACGACGAAAATGAAGATACATGGGAGGCATGACTAAAGTTTTCCTCAAAAGTACGTGGTGACGGAGCCTCCTCTGGTGGTTCTCTCCTCATAGTCATCATCGTTGCTGATCAAAGGAGCCATGTCTCCTTCTGGATGAAGATTTTCACCCATGTCCATCTGTTCCTCCAGAGTTGCGATGAGAGTGTTCAACTTATCGATCCTCTCTAAGAAATCTTACACCTCATACTCATGCTCGTACTCGGCTTCCCGTAAGTCAGCTTCGAGATCAATCTCACGGTTCATCAGCCTCTTGATCGTCTTCGTGTCGGCACATACCCGAAGCTCCAAGGTTCTGACGTGCGTCTCCAGGGTCTGGATATAGGAAATGGTGGTGTCTTCAGTGGGAGTGGTTATGATATTTCCATTGGCATCCCTGCGACAAACCACGCCGAATCCTGGTGAAATGATTCCACCTCTATATTCCTCCTGAATACGTCCAAGGGCACGATGAATGGCCATGTCTCTCCCAAGTATCCAGCTGGGTGCCACAAACTTGAAGTCGATGGGTTCCTTCCGATTCCCAAAGGTCTTCCTGGGGATGTGCACCTCGATCCTGTAGCGTCCGTCTTGTGGAAAAGACATGATAGGAGTCCCGGTGATGCTCGACAAAGCAATCCTCACGTCCCTGACAATCCTCATCAGCTCCTTGCCAAAGGGCATCATTGCGTCAGGCTGGCAAAACTCCGTGATCAAAACTGGGATGAAGGTGGCCATCTATAAATTTTGAAATAAATCGGAGGGAAGTCAGAAACGAGTAGATGAGAGTATAAGAATTTTAAAGACAAAAGAGAAAGAAATCCTAAGGCTTTTCCAATCCTAGAGGTTACGTCCTATGGTCAGCGTGTGCTCTGATACCATTTCTGTAGCGACCCGACCTGAAAGGTCGAATCTCCGGTGTTTCTGTACCATCCCAAGATCATGCTGGTACACACATGGTACATCAATGTATATATCAAAGGGAAATCACACAACATTAATAAATCAAAATCTCATATCGAGTCCTTTATTACAATAATAATTACAATAAAGTGGCCGAAGGCCAACTCATGAGAATAACTAATCTTGCAGAAGCTCCAAGGTAGATGAGTCCATCTGACTCCAAGGGCATCTCACCACGCATAGAGCGTATCCTCGCTCCTGGTCGGAAAAGTACTCTGCAACATGATACGTTCCAGCCGTATAGGTCAGCATATTGAATATGCTGGCAAAGTCACAAGAGAGGGGGTAAAGTAATCATCTAGTCTATATGCAAATATGGCAGGTGGGGTAGTAAGTTTTTGCATGAAGCCAAAATTTTCCTACGACCAGAGAGGGCAAAGGCATAATTTATTACAATGTTGGTTGATTAATGAGATGGTTCCACCAACCAATTCTCATACCCAAGTTAATAATAATACCCTCATCATTATAATTATTTCTGCTGAGAGTTCTAGATAGTTTCATTTCCTTTGGCTCAAACTATCCATGACCATGGACACGGCTAATCGATTAGGTTTGGGTACTCTGCAGAGTTTTCCACACGTTCCCCATAAGATTTGGTCGCCTCCATTTTACTTCTCGCACTTCATGGTGTTTGAGAAACGGATGACCAAAACATGGTCTTTTAAAGGGTTTCCTCGAGACTCTGTCGGTGCCCATCCTTTCCTACCGTTCTTCTACATCTCGTAGCACCGCCTGTCTAGGGTCACCACGATATCCAACCAAGCCAGAGCCCATAATGGCTTGTGGCTGTGCAGGTAAGCCTTGGGTCTTGAAGCATCCATCCATCTCTTTGTGCCTGGGTGGACCATTCCGCATGAATACTGGCACTTCTCCAGCATCATCTAGGATAACCACTAGTTTCTCCAGGGTGCCGTTCAACCATCATCCACCCAGAGGAATGTTGAAAAACTTGGAGTCTTGAAGACTTGATCATCATGTTGGTCTTGAAATTATTATCTCACAACTCTCATGAATCACACAACCAACCCCGTCTACTAATAGCATAGCAAAATGTAAATCAACGTTTCCCGGGGCCAATGTGTCAAAGGGTTGAGGGGTACCTACCACATGATACTACAACAAGTAACCAAGTTTCCAATTTACCTACTTTGCATGCAATTGGGGTCATGGAAGAACTAATGCAATAAAACATAGGTATACATGGTCAAAGTGACTTGCCTTGCTGACGATCCTCGTAATCAAGTGATTCTAGATAACAAGCTTCGCACTCCGGATGATCTAACGAATCAAACAAGAGCACACCATAGGCATAAACACAAAACAATTCATTCAATAGCAAGGTAAATAAATGCTTCAACAAACAAAATCACAATCAAAAGAAGAATCACTTAAAGTATGAGACTATAAAATTTTTTGGTGGCAAAATCCCTACTAAGACATACAAGTCAAAATTTGGTTTTGAACAACTAGACATTTTGGTAACAAAAAAGTAAATATCAAATTTCATTTGAAAACAGAAAGTATTTCATTATGAAAATATTGTGCTAAAAGAAATATTACAAAACTCCTTCTAAACAATATATATGGTGAAAACAAGATGAATCTATTCCAACTAGAGTACAAAACAATTTGAAACATATTTTATTAACAGAAAAAATACACCTAAAGTTTAATCAACACAACCTAATGAAATCTAATACAAAAGTTAAACTAATTTTAGGTTCAAATTGAATAAAAATCAATTTAGTTAAAACCTATTAAGAACTAGACAGATTCTGTTTTTGTTAAAAATAGTAACTAAATTTATTCAAAAAAAATTCTCAAATTGTGTAGAATGATAGGTTTAACTAATACCAAACAGTTGCAAAAAGATTCACTCAAAAATATATTTTTAAACTCTAGTTATAGAGATTTTAGTAATTTAAACAAATTTGATTAGATTCAAAATTTAAAGGTCAAATTAAAATCTAAGCATATAGACATAAACTACATCAAATATGTGAACTAATGCAAAAAGAATCAACTAAAAACACCAAATAGTTTAAAAGATGAAAAAGATTTGAAATCAATCTGTTTTCTAAAAAGAATCATAAAAAGGGAAAATAAAACTTATCGGACAGGGGCTACATGGCGGGTTGTGGTTGGCCGAGAGAGCATGCATGCGGGCATTTGCGGGCGGGTGACCGAAGCTTAGCGCGTACCGGTTCGGTTTTAAAATGATCTAATCCTAGGCGTTGGATTTAGATCGGACGATCTAGGGAAGGGAGAGGGGCTCACACAGAGAGGGTGGCCGGCGACGGAGCTTCTCCGGCGAGGCCGAGGTGGCGAATCGACGGGGGCGGCGCTCCGGTGGTTGGGGACGGCATCCGAGGGCTTCAAACGACGGTGGCGAGTCTCTGGCGTACTGTGGTGGTGTCGAAGGGGAGTGGGGACGAGTGTGGCGACGACCAGGTGCTCTGGAAGCGTCGATGGGGATCCGAACTCCGGCGAGCTCGTGAGGGTGGTTCTGGCGAGGGCAGAGTGGGGGCTCGGGGTGGAATGGAGCGCAGAGGGTGGCCGGGATATTTATAGGGCCGCGGGTGGTCGAGAGAAGGCAGGTGGAGGCGGATCCGTCGCGGGAGGGATCTCCGATGTTGTTGTGTGCGCGGGGAGGAAGGAGAAGACCGCGACATCTTCGGGATCGGGCGGTGGGGCCGAGGCATCAGAGAGCGGGAGGGCGGCATCAGCACGCCAGTCGGTCGGCTCGGAGCGGTTTCGAGAATTAAATGCAGGTGGTCGGCCCGTTTCAAATTAATTCGTTTCCCTTTCTATTTCTAGAGGAGTAAAACTCTTTTAAAAGCTTTCAAAACATTTCCAAATATAGGAAATATATATATCAAAATGATCCGGAGAATTAATGCTATTTAATGAACATTTTTCCTCTGTCATATTGAATACTTTAAAAAAATATTATTTTTTCAGGAAGTACTTATTTGATTTTAAATCCTTTTGCAATAATTTTTCAAAAGCCCCCTGGTTTTATTCTTCAAATATTTCACCAAGATGCCCCTGGTGTGGAGTGTCATGTTACTCCCCTCTTTTCTTTGAACTTTTCCAGAGGTTTTCAAATAGGTGAAACAAGAAAAAGGGAAAGATGAAAGTGGCCTTTCAGAAATTCAAAGGAAGCACTTCAACCATCTTATTCATTCAAACAATGTGATGATGATGCATAGCTATATATCATAACATTTCAAAATCAAATTTTGGGATGTTACAAACCTACCCATCTTAAGATGAATCTCGCCCTCGAGATTTGGGTTGGCTAGAAAATAGGTGCGGGTGGTATCTACAAAGATCTTCTTCGCGTTCCCAGGTGGCTTCTTCCTCGGTGTGGTGACTCCACAGAACCTTACAGAACTTGATGATCCTGCTACGGGTGACTCTGTTGGCAGTCTCGAGGATTCTGACAGGCTTCTCCTCGTAGGTCAGGTCACTGTCAAGTTGTATGGCCTCTTGGGGAACTGTGTATCTCAAAGGAATATAAGCCATCTCAGCATGGCATTTCTTCAGCTGGGAAACATGGAAAACATCATGAACTCCAGACAGTCCTTCCGGCAATTCCAGCTTGTATGCAACTTCGCCTCTACGTTCCAGAATTTTGTAGGGGCCTATGAATCTGGGTGCTAGCTTTCCTTTAACACCAAACCTCTTGATTCCTCGAAGTGGGGACACACAGAGATATGCTCGATCCCCTACTTCATATGTCACCTCCTTGCGTTTGTTATCAGCATATCATGCATCATGTGAACGAATTAAAATTTAGGCTCAACATAGGCTAATCGATAATTGTTGATGGAGAGAGATGGGATGCATAGCATCCCCAAGCTTAGATGCTTGAGACTTCTTGAAATATTTACTTGGGGTGCCTTGGGCATCCCCAATCTTGAGCTTTTGTATCTCGTTCAATCCTCTCATATTATGGTTTCACCTATTCTCAAAAACTTCATCCACACAAAGCTCGAAAAGAACTCGTGAGATATGTTAGTACACATAATAATAAATCAACTCTTTATGTGCTGCCAAGACAAGTTGCACAATAATTTTCAAACATTAGGTACTGTATACTATCATTTTCACAATTTATATTTACAAATATAGGCTATGGAAACTATAGGATAACTAGATAACAAAACTAAGACAACAACCTGTCCAAACAGAATAGTCCATAGCAATTTATGAAAACAGTGTACTTATGTAACTCAAACAATTCTTATAATGTCAGAAATTCTATGGAATTTACATGACAACACGGTGTAAAAATTTCAGAAAGTTTCCACGTTCTAGTAAAATATGAAAATTCAAGCACTATAGAAGAAGTTTCTGTTGTTACCCAACACATATCAAAACATGCAATGCAAGCATCCTAAGGAAATTCTTGGAAATTTTTATTGAAAAACAAGATTATAAATAACACCTAAAAGAGAACAAAAAAATAAAATGACACTCCAAGCAAAACTCATATTATGGGACGAATAAAAATATAGCCCCAAGTGAGATATACCGATAGTGTTGAAGACGGAAGAGGGGATATCTTCCGAGGCATCCCCAAGCTTAGGATCTTGAGTGTTCCTTGGATATTACCTTGGGTATGCCTTGGGAATCCCCAATTTTAGGTTCTTGTCACTCCTTATTCTCCTCGTATCGGTGTCTCACCCATAACTTGAAAACTTCAATCACACAAAACTTAACGAAACTTTGTGAGAAGGGTTAGTGTAATAAAGATAGATCATTCACTTAGGTAGTGTCAAGACAAGATTCATAATTATTCCCACATGATACCTACTGTATTAAATCATTCCCAGAATTTATATTACTCAATATAAGCTATAGGAACACTTGAAACAAGCAAACTATGCATGCAAAACATAATCTGTCAAAAACAGAACAGTCTGTAAAGATCTGAATGATCACCATACTTCCATGTCTCTTTAACTTCTGAAAAATTAGTAAAACTCAAGGAATTTTCATATAAATGTTGTGTAAAAATTTCATAATTGTTTGACTCTCCAGTAAAATCCTATAATTCATATACTGGACGCAAAACTTTCTGTTTTTGCACAGAATCAAACAAGCAAGTATCCACACTATCCCAAAGGCTTTACTTGGCACTTTATTGAAATAAAAGACACAAAACATGATTACTACATTATATTAATCATGTGAACACACAAAAACATAAAGTAAAAGTGTTGGGTTGTCTCCCAACAAGCGCTTTTCTTTAATGCCTTTTAGCTAGGCATGATGATTTCAATGATGTTCGTATAGGAATAATATTTGAAACATGAAAAAGAGCATCATGAATATCATGACAAGCACATTTAAGTCTAACCCACTTCCTATGCATAGGTATTTTGTGAGCAAGAAAATCATGGGAACTAGAATCAACTTGCATAGGAAGGCAGAACAAGCACAACTTCAAAACTTTCAACACATAGAGGGGAAACTTGATATTATTGCAATTCCTACAAGCATATGTTCCTCCCTCATAATAATTTTCAGTAGCATTGTCGGTGTCAAAACTGGCGGATCTCGGGTAAGGGGCCCCGAACTGTGAGACTAGGATCGACGGTAACATGAGATGAAGGGGACACAAGGTTAGCCAGGTTCGGGCCCTTCAATGGAGGTAATACCCTACGTCCTACTTGATTGTATTGATGGTGTATGGGAATACAGAGTTGATCTACCTCGAGATCGTATGTCTAACCCGAGATGAGTTATCCTGCCCCTATACCCTAAAACCCTCCGGCTTACATAGATGCCGAGGAGGCCTAGGGTTTACACATGGTCGGTTACATGCCGAAGATATAAACATGCCTATAACTACATCAAACGTGGAGCGCAAGCCGTGTTCCTCAAAGCTTCCATCCTAGAAACTGGGCCTTCAAACCATCCAGTGTTCAGTGAGTAGCCCACATAGTCTGGCCTGTAGACAACAAGTCGGATATCTGAGGACCCCCTAATCCAGGACTCCCTCAGTAGCCCCCAAACTTGCCTCCAACGCCAAGGGTCTTCAGCTCCAATTACTTTGCGAACAGGGTCTTTCGATTTGCGAGGTGAGTTCATTTCTGTCGAACCATAGTTTGGCCTCTGATGATAAGTAGTTTTCCGCATAGTGGCACGTCTGAATCCTGTGAGATAAGTTGGTTTTGAAGGCCAAGCATCAGGGAAAAATGATAATGTTTCCTAACGACCTCTCCAATGATATGTTACAGCCCACCACGACCGATAGGCCAGTCACAGGCACTCGATGCGCGGTTCGAGGCTATTCCATCCACACGATCTATCAACGTGTTGATTGTGTCCCGTTTTATATGGGTTATACTTAATCACGCGGCCGCAATGGCGAGCCTGTCTTGGGAAGTGGAGGGATTCATTGCGCAACTAGGGGAGCCCAAGTCGAAAGACTCATAAAGGGGAAAGAAAACCCCGAAGGCCCCTGACGCTCTCCATTTGACTTCTCCACCTCCTATTCCTCTGCGCCTCCAGAGCACAGATCTAGGTTTCTCCACCCCTGCTTCCGAGCTCAACAATGGCGGGCTCCAACAGCCAGTGGGAAGTCTCCACAGTCAACAACCAGGACATAACCGACCTCAAGAAGGTCGGTTATCTTCCCATCGACATCCCTCATCGTGCGGCGGAGAAGGTACAAGAAATCCCCACCCCCAGGACAGGCGAGCGGGTGGTGTTCATCCCCAATTCATCAGCGGGTTGAGCTTTCCGCTCCACCCCTTCGTCAGGGGTTTAATGTTCTTCTATGGCCTCGATTTTCACGACCTCCCGCCAAACTCTATCATGCACTTCTCCGCCTTCATCCTCTTCTGCGAGGCATTCCTACATATCGAGCTGCACTTCGAGCTCTGGCTGTAGGTTTTCAACATCAAACCGAAGTGCGTCAGTGGCAAGCATGTCGACTGCGGTGGCCCTAGCATCGGCAAACTCATGCGCGTCGAGTGGACGGCGGCACCCTCATCGACACCATCAAGGGATGGCAGAAAGAGTGGTTCTACATCACCAAACCACAGGAACAAGGTGTGTAGCCTGCCACCCCATTCAGATCTGGTCCTCTGACCAGACTAGCTTCATGGATCGAAAAGGGTCTCGTCTGGGGGTTGAGCAAGGAGGTGGTAGATCTAAAAAAGCGGATCTGCTCCTTGGTCAAGAACGGCCTCAAACTGGCGATGTGGTCCAGGTAATGTTTCGAAGATACATCCTCCCCTGCCAGCACCGAGACACTCCCCTGTGGGCTCGACAACTCGATGCTGAGCCCACAGTCTGGAAACTCTTCTGCACTACACGAGAGAAGCTATGGAAGGCATTCTTCAAATCAATGAAGAGCTGGCCAGCCGAGGAGGAGGACAAGGGCCTACACGCTGCCAAGCCAGACTCCGAGGTATGACTCATCCTAGCCTAATTGGCTCTATACATAGAAGGTTCATAACCATGTGTCCGATATGTTTATGCAGAGATGGCTGAAGAAAGCCATCAACATCAGCAGTCCGGCCCCTCAACCCGAAGATGAGAGGACCGGGCTGTTAGCTAAGATGCTCGTGGAGAAGGCCCATGAGGCTCCCACGAAGAAGGAGGAGAAGAAGAAACCTGGTTAGGCTGGCCTTCGCATCAAGGATCAGCCTGATGCTGCTTCCGAAAACACGCCCGCCTCCTCAAATTAGGAGGAGGCCGAAGAGGAGGAGGAGGAGGAGGTCGAGAGTGAGGGGAGATGATCTCCCTCACCCAAGAAGAGAGCAGCGACTTCGGACGCCCCGGGGCGGGCAGCCTCTCCTGCCCCGAAGAGGGCGCGACAAGTGCGGATGATCTTGTCTGACGACAGCTCGGACTCGAGCTCCGTGTCCAAAGATGTCGAGGAGGTTCGCCGAAGGAGCCTCAGGGTCAAGCCCCCTTCATCCAGGTTAGGATCCAAAGACCCTCCTTCCTATAACTAGTAAATTCAGAGTTTGCTGACACACAGGCTATTGGTCCTACAGCCCCCCACGCGTCATTCCCACTAAGGTGGTATCGGATGGGGAGACCCCGCCCATCGAACTAGCAGAGAGCAGGGATGCCTCGCACCCCCCACTCCAGGCGCTACGAAGGACGCTGTGGAGGTGTCGTCGTAGCCTACTCCAATGGAGGTGGACGCAGGGGCAAGGGAGATATCCCCTTGGCCGAGGCTAGCGCTTCGGCCATGGGAGACCAAGGGACAATCCCTCGTCCGGACAGCAAGGTGGCTAGACAAACGGGCCATCAGTCCGCTGCAAGGACATCTTCGGAGTGCACTATGCCTCCGGAGGCACTGGTCCAATCCCCGGTGGGTGATCGGTAAATCCGATCATCCCCGGCACCGCCGACCATCGGGTGGTCGGCCATGGGGGAGGCTCTACCAAGCGCCTCCATCCCAGTGGAGCACCGCACCCTTATGGGTGCAGTACTATAGAGCGTCCAGTCCGTTCATAACAGACTGAAGGAGGCCTTCAAAGGTCTCCTTGTGGGCTTTCAAGTAAGTCACCCAGAATTTTGCTAAGTATTTTTATTTATCTGTACTATAGACATGGAAGCCCCCGAGCCCTAGGTGAGATGAACAAGCTCACCTAGGGGTCATAATTTAATTTTGGGAAGTGTGTGCCGATGTGATGTATGAATTGTGTAATGTAGGCTTCATCATCAGCGGCGGCCAAAAATAGTGCCGAGCTGGACGAGCTACATCGGAAGCTCAAGCACTCTGAGGATGAGGTGGAAGCCCTCAACAAGAGGTTCGACAAGGCGCAGGGTAAGTCCGAACTACATTTGGCTTTCTCCCGAATACTGTCAATGCAAATTCGTAATGAAGTTGCATCGTGATGCAGCTTCGTCGAAAGAGATTGAAAAACTCAAGGCTGAGCTTCAACATGCCAAAAATGAAGCGACCGTGGAGAAGGCGGGAGCCAAGGAAGCGTCCACCACACTCTCCGCCCTATGAGCCACCATTGATAAACACCAGGCTCGTGTTGCGGAGATACATGATGAGCTCAAGGACGCAAGCAACAAATGTGAATCCTTGGAGCAAAAGAATACGACAATCTCAACCAAACTGTCCACCATGAAGTTCGATTTCCAGAAGGAGCGGGTGGACAGACGGTTTCTTCGAGGAACAAGTTCGCTAAGCCAAGGAGTGGCCGATGGTAAGTCGTACTCCCCAAAGTGCTTGTTCGGAGATAGCAAATTCGAATTGCTGACCCGAGTGTGCCGATCCTCAGGTGTGGCCACCGATCTCCAGAAGAGCGTGGCAGACGCCAATCAGCTGCTTGCCTTGCGGGGAGAGGAAGACAAAGCTCATATGTTCTAGGCACAATTCGGAGCCCCCGAGCATCCTCCTCTTCTGGTGGAGCAGCTGAAACAGCTGATGGAGATGCATCGGATGGCGGAGCCAGCCATCAAGGACCTCTGTATCCGCCTATGGCCCAGCGAGCCACTCCCAGGCAGCTACTTCGGCCTAGTGCAATGGCTGATTGATGCGACGCCCCCGCCTCGACACCGTCAAGCATTCCTCCTGCATCAAAGGAGTCCGAATGGCCCTTGCCAAGGCCAAAGTGCACTGGCCGGGGCTCAGTCCGATGAAGGTCACCACTGATCCACCGCTGCCCAGAAAGGAGCACCGATGCCCCAAGCTTTACTTCGATGGAGTGATGGAAAGTGTGCGGGTGATAGCATCGCAGTGTTCGGGCGAAAAAAATATTTGAATGAGCTTGTAATATGTCCGAAGACCTGTTTATAAATTTCAATGATATTAGTATCCGCTCTTATATTGTTTTTGGCATTCCTTTATAACTCATGTATGGTTGTTTGATACTGAAATATGCGAGTCGTTGGCTTCAGCCCCCACGTAGATACTACATGGGGTGTCTATGCCAATGAACTATGTTCCTTAGCCAAATTATAGGAACCCGAAGGTGATCTAGTGCGGTAGACTAGGCAATCGAACAATTATGCTTTATTTCTTTCACTTAACCGGAGGGGCGTGAAAAGGACCGCATGAAGCTTACGATTAGCAACCGGAGTTGTTTGCGATGTTCGTACGAGCCGAGGCCAAAGCCCAACATTATACTGTTTGCACAAAGGGCGAATTCCACGTATAACATGGAATAACCGCTTACGAAGGTCGAAGTGTAATACTTCTAACTCGGGGTTCACAGATCGGGTCGCGCATACTATGACAGTCTGTTTTCGGCTTTCTCCCCTGAGGTGCTTGACCGAACTATCCAAAAGCACAATCGCAGGGGTGCTCCCTTTGTCCTTTTAGCCGAACGAGTGGAATATAAAGGGGAAAGCACAAGAGCCGGGGAACCCAACTTAATGACCAAAGACATAGTTCAGAACCGATGCATATAAAGCGAAAGCCAAGATGCCGAACACACAATGGTTAAGGGCGATTTGTGTTTGAAATCGAGGCCTCCGGTCTATTAGCCGGTGATCTCGAGTCATCCGAACAGGTTCACGAGAAGAGGGAGGGAAAAAAAGTATGTGCTAAAAATAGGCCAATAAGGCGTACGTGCACCATGAAATTTTTGCATTTCCTCAACAACTCTTATACCTCGGATTGCCAAAGCAGCTATTTAAAAGTATGTGACAAGAAATAAAGTCTTGCAAGAGTTGTTGCACCAGGAGTCTTCAATTGGTGACCAGACGCCTTCGATATGACCTTTTGCTACTTGACTCCAGCTTTTATATGTACCTTGATGGGTGTTGGTGCGGGCAGACTTTGCGACCAAAATCTTGAAAGGCCGTCGTGTTAAAGGTGAGCTTTATGCCATGAGAAGGATCTTTTAGGAGCGCCTGCACTGTGATAGCCCAAGTGCTGCCCCTACCTTTTATGGCATGTAACCTATGTGAACCTTGTCATGTGTGAATGTATTTGAGTTATCCTTGCCATGTCTTGCCTCATGCATTCACACATCATGCATCATAGCATCCATCATCATGCCTTGCATTTTGTTTTATGTGGTGTGCTCTTGATCTTGTTGTGTTGTGAGTGGATTGTGGTTGTTTGTGATGGGAGTGGACATCAACTTCTCCTTCCCCCTCTCTTATTCTTTTTCAAACAAACCAACCTATAACTCTTTTATTCCATTGTCACTAATCAACAGAATTAACTTGCTGTTAAATTTGTTTTAAAATGTTCAGGAGGTATTCAATATTATTTAAGCCTGTGTGTGTTGTTCTTTTGATGTTTTGAGCCTTATGCATTTGTGGTTTTAAATAACAGAGGAGCTGTTTTCACTAAAGTAATAAAAAGTCTTGCTTCACAAATCCCCTTAGTAATTTATTTAAATAGCTTATATTTTATTTCCTACAAAAGTAATTCCTATAAAAAATCCTTTTTATGTCCTCTGTTTTTTTCCTTCTTGCTGTTTTTATTTAATGAAAAACCCTGCTGGTTTGATTTTCTGACAGAGAGAGCGAGTGAAGTGGGCCACCTCCCTTCCCTCGCGGCCCAGGAGACTCCCTCGCAGCCCAGCCGCACACGGGACGAACTACCTGCCCCTGCCGTCTTCCTCCGTCAGTTTCGTCAAAGAGAGTGCGAGCTCGCGTGTCCTTCCGCCATCCGACACCGTCTGTTACGGGGTTTTTAAACCCCCTCAACATACGTTCGCCCGCTCCGCCTAGGGTTCCTCTTCCTCCTCCAAGCCATCGCCGCTCCCTTCTCCCTCTCTATTCTCTATCCCCCTTCCTCTCCTTTCTCTCGGTTAGGTAAGCGTCAGAGAATAGTTCAGAGAGAGCCGTGGTGTCGCCGGTCGTCTTCGCCGTTGTCCTTGTGTCTCCGGTGGGTCTCCCTCCGCGTTCGAGAATGCCGTGGAGGTCGCGGATCGTCCCCGTGCTGCGTTCCGCCGTTATTGTGCCGCGGGAGTCTCTAGGGCGTCGGCTTCTTCCTCCTTGCCGCCGCATCATCGCTGGTCTTCTTCCTCTTCGTCGCCGCCGCATCTTCGCCTCTCCTTCCTCTTCCTTGCGTTCCGGGTCGTCTTCGTCCTTCCCCCTGGTGAGCCACTGCATCCCGCCCATTGTTTGCTCGCTGTCACCGTGCATTCTCGTCGCCGCTGTTCTGCTCAAGGCACGCCTTGAGGGCGTTGCCTCCCCTCCTCGTCGCGAGACGAACGAAGGGATGTGACCCCGTAGGTTCCCGTTTAGATCCTACCCATTTGCATCGCCGAAGAGGCCGTGGATTCGCCGGATTTTGGCCGCCGTCGTGCCTCTGTCGCCAGGGTGGCGAGTTTTAGTTCTGTCAGTCAAATCGCGCTTGATAGTACTAGATGCGCTTATCCGCCCTGCTGTCGTGATTCGATGCGTACGCAGTGGTGTTCGACTCCGGGGGCAACCGCAAGGTCACGGGTTCGATCCTGCTCCCCTTTTTTGTTTTCTTTTTTTGATTGGCCGCGTGTAGCGTTGCGTGTTCGGATCCGTGCGGACGACCGGATCTGGTGTGCCGTGTTGCGTGTTTGGGCAGATCCAGTGTGGCTATGGCCAGGATCTGGTGTGGCTGCAGTGTGTGTTTGTGTATGCTTGTGTGTGTGAGTTTGTGTGTGGATTTGGTGTGGCTACGAGATCCATGTGTGTGTGTATGGGTAGCTGTTATGTGTGTGTGTGTGCTTGTGTAGTGTGTGTGTGTTGAGTGTGGGTGTGACAAGTGGGCCCATGCCCCACTTGTCATACATATTTGTTTTATTGTGTGTTTTATTGTTTTATTGTTATATTATATCATTTCCAATTAGAGTAATATTTCAAATCTGGACATGTTCATTTATGCTCATGTGCATTTAGGTATGTTTTCACTTATAGGAGTGGATGATGTTTTTGCTTTGTAGTTTTGTCATGATGCTCCATGTGAATATATGAGTATGATACATGAATTTGGGGTAGAAAAATCTCAGGAATCTATTGTGCAATTGGTGTGTTCATTTGAGCAAGTTTGACAAAATGTCATTTTATCTCATAATGTGATTTTGTCATTTTTGTTATATTTAATCCATGCATGATATGATGGTTGTGCCAACATGAATATGGTAGTATTTGATGTGTAGAATGCCATGGTATTTATCTTTGTCATGATAAACTTGCAAATGAGTGGGAACCATGCTCTGAAGTAGCCACTACAATGTTGCTGTTTTCAACATGCCAATATTTCCAAGTCTGAGAATCTGCTTTTATTTTTATGCCATGAAGAGTGGTTGCTATCTTGTGATATGTTGTGAATTAGCTCAAGCTCAATGCTAGTGATTTTAAGTAGATGTTGTCCTCTACATACTCTTAATTTTCATGCCATGAGGTGGTCTCTATCACCATTAGTTTTTGCTGTCAACTTGCCATCAGCTTAAATCAGATTCCAGAAAACTGTTATTTTCACTAAGTCCCAGAAATCTGTTTCATCATGCCAACTCGTGAGCTCCATGCTTATTGAGGTGTGCCTCCATTTCAGTTTGTGTAGTTGGATAAGTTGATAAGCATGTTATGTAGGTTCTGTAAATGCCTTGTTTGTGGTTGTAGGATTCCTGTAGCTCAAGTTATTTGCTGTGAAAGTTGCTATGTTGCTGTTTCGTGGCAGATTGTTTGTTTTAGTGTTTTGTGACTTGTGGGAGCTATACTCCATGGATTGCTTGATCTTGTCTCTATTGTGGTTGTTTTTTCATTGCCTAACCACTGGCTACCTTGGAATGCCAAGGAATAGCGCATGGCCTTCTTGTCTTGTGTTTTCCCTTCGTAACTTGTCGTGAGCGTATCGTGAGAACCGTAACTCCGTTTCTTACATTCTACATATGCATTTGTATAGTTTTTGCATGATGCATCCATATTTCCATGTTCATGCATGTCTAAATAACTTAACATAAGGTTTTGTCCAGATTCATTAATAACCAATCCTTTGCATGCAAAACATGACTAGTTAGGATTGCCATGCTAAAACTCTTCACATAGCATGCATTATTCTTGCTTGTGCATTGCACCATGGTTGCTTGTTTATTCTTGCTGTTTATTTTGGGTAGACACGAACATTGAACCTGAGTACGAAGATCCAGACGAGTACAACTACGAGG